>CM071836.1:57075203-62424306 GCA_036507285.1 Trichosanthes cucumerina | reverse complement strand
AGGAACACATAGTACAATACTTTTCCAATGAAATAAACACTTTATTCAATTGAAAAGAAAATGAAGTATAATGTTCACTAAGGCAAGAAATAGAAATAAGGTTTCTAATAAACCCTTAAGCTATATGTTATCAAATAACAACTTTTCTTTGTCGACGATTGCTCTTTATTTGCTCATTTTCCTCTTCTTACATGTATCTTCTTAAGTTTAGAAGTATGGTTGCAGCTTCTTAGTCCCACATGATGAATCCTCATGAGGACTTTTGGAATGGGCAAACAAATTTGCCTCTCCATCTTGTTGTCTCTTATCATCCATAAGAAACTGATAATTCTGCAGCTCATTTAGCAGAGAAGTCAGATCATACTCTATGTTGTTCATCGCTGCATTGCTACGAAATTGCAGAAAACTCTTTGGAAGAGATTCTAGGATGAACAAAACCTGACATTTCTCATCTATGACCGCTCAAGCTTAATTCAAATTTATCTTTGAAGTGGGCAATAAGATTGAGAACATGTTCTCTCACCGCGTTCCTTCCTTCATGCGTGCGCGTTGTAAACGAATTTTAGGGCTTCATGCGAGAATTTGTTTGGGCGGTTGTCTAGACAAATTTAGCAAAAAATCCATGACCTCAAAAGCTGAGACCTTGCCCTCAAGCCTCCTAACTAAAACATCGGGTATGCTAGTCGGGATATAGGCTTTTGCCTTTTCGTTAGCATTGACCAGGCTGGTCATCACGCATCCTCAACAAATTGAGATGCATTTTGAGCAGAAATTGAGGACACTCCTCATTGAGAACGAACTTAAGATCATGTGTAACCAAGATTATGTTGAGTCCATCCTCCAAGTAATTATGTTCTCTCTCTCCTGGTTAACTTTTTCGCACTCCAATAAGGAAATAATAGAGCTAAACATTTTGTTGAAAAATTTACAAACAAACTTGTATGAGTTTCTTGCTATAACTCTAATCCAATCATGTTTTAGCTAATTATCAAATGATTCCTAGGTCATTTATAATTTGCAATGATACTCCAAAGGTTTAGAATGTATGACACCGAAGGGTAATCAAAGACACTCCTCCTCTTGATCAAGACATTCTTGACCAAAACCTAATACCAGAATAACTCTTATTCCTATATGTTTTAGTTACCATTTTTCGGTCAGGATACATAGATATCTTATGTACCCCGTGAGTGTAACCCTTTGTCTTTAGATCCCACAGTCTCCATCAATAAAATCCGTCGAAGGGAGGACTAGATTGAAAAATAGTCTAAGGAAATCTTTATCCCTTTCGGGTGTCTACTGTGTTCGATCCCCTATGATCAAGCCCTCCGAAGGGATTGTCTGGTCCAGGCCAAACTAGCAGGCTGACCATAGTGGTCTAACAGTGTAAACCGAAAAAAGAGACTGTAGGTTTTGTTTTCACTAAACCTACTCTCACTCACTATAAGTATCCTCTCCATTCACCTTGATATTGGCTCATACAAACACCATCCGAAGGGGGACGCTCCCGTTTGCGCCACGAGGCCAAGTATGAGTCTCACGGTGTGAACTTCCAAGAGATAGCGTAGGTGAAAAAATATGTATCTCATACACTTTTCCTCCCACTGAATACTTTAAAGTTATAGGAATCATACTTAGGCTAAAAGCCGGCTAATGGTTTTACCTAACTCTATCAATATAACTCTTATATCGATAATCAATATAACTCTTATATTGATTTTATCCTAAGTTTGTTAATATAACTCCTTATATTAAACCTAAGATTTCTAGTTTATTAACCCCTTAATAAACCCGTTGACGCTACTGTAATTTATAAATTCTGTGATTAAATTTCAAACCCAGGTCAGTTCCCAAGTAGGGGTGTTCAATTTGCGTCAGCTTAAATACCCCAGCCTATACAGAACTTTCCTTAGATAGAGTTCCTCTTTTAATCCTAGCTCATAAATTACTTGGTTCCTAATTCTAATCTAATTAGAACTAGATAACCTAAGGTCTATTATTTCCAAGTTCTAAACACTTTAAAATTATTAATTAACCTTAGGTGACATGCATACTATGTTATAGTGCTTGATCATTCATCACATGAATAATAAGACATTCATAGCATAATCATCACATGATATATAATGCATGACAATGCGGTCCACAAATTAATATAACAACTTTAAATGATGCATTAAAATGCTTAACCTAAGGTGGGATTTCTAAAATAAAATCATACATTATGCATGACAATAATTACACAACAATTGCATAATTTAAATAGCAAAATTAGACCAATTTTGGCACCCTAGAAATAATTCTAATTAATATAATCTAATTATATTAATTAAAATTAAATATATTAAATATATTAAATATAAAATATTTTTATAATTAATATATATAATAAAATAAATTTTCGCTCGTTGCTCATTCGCGTGAAACGTATGTGGCGTTGCAACGCTAATAGCAGCGTTGCAACGCTGCGCCTTGTCTGTTTCTGCCCGTTGGAGCGCGTTCCAAAACGCCTTTGGCGTTGCAACGCTGCCTCTTTTGCGCGCCTCCTTCCGCAAGCGCAGCGTTGCAATGCCAATGAACAGCGTTGCAACGCTGCACACAGACAGAATACTGAATTCTCCAATTCTTGCTCGTTTTCGCTCCGATCTTCTCATCAACCACTTTGCCTCGATCGGATCGACACGGAGTTACAGACTCGATTTACATAATAAAATGCCCAAAATCAATAGGCCCTTACATTGAACAATTCAACGAAATTATGTAAATCTAAGTGCCAAAATCGAAACCATCTAATTTGCAAAACCATTCATACATCTCATGCAAAAACAGTAAATCCCACCTCGTTCTTGAAAAATCTAGAACGTAAATCAAGAACGCAATTGGGCTCTAATACCAATTGAAGGGAATCGAGTCCCACAGCGGAAGCGATTGTAAATCACGCCCTCTTGATTTAGTTACAACGATTTTATTCAAGAACATATACAACTAGATTAAACATATAAACATAATGGCCAGCAAGAATTATTACCTTTGAAGAACCCTTCTTCAAGTGCTCCTCTCTCCCACGATCAACATCTCAGCAACAGGAACACGAACAGACGAAGACACGACCACTGGATTTTGTTCGTTGTTCTCTAGGTGAGGGAGGAATGTTGGTTCCCTTTAGGAGAGGTGAGGTATTTTGTGAGAGAGATGTTTGTGTTTTGGAACTTTTCCAACAACAAAACAAAAGCTTGGAATCACTTAACCTAGTTGCATCTCATGCAACCATATATATAGGGAAATAGGATGGAAATGACCACCTACCCCTCCTTTATTCTCTCTTTAGTATATGGTTTATATGTGAATCTAATTCACATTAAAACTATATATTATATTAATTATATCATATATAATTGATATAACACCTCAGGTATGAAATTGAACACTTCAATTTCATTCTTAACTTTATACCCTCAATATTACCATGTTGAGCCAACGGTGGGACTTAATGGACCTACAGTTCATGAGCTCTAATGATGTGAGATTAACTGATCAAACTCTTTGATCTAGTTAATCAATATTCATTAACTACAAGTCACTCCACTATAGACTTGTAGTTGCACTCTCCCCACTATAGATAATTTTGTGTCCACTGATATAGTCATTACCAATGAGTCGACCCTTCACAGGTTGTTCGTAATCACAGCTGGGTCAAATTACCGTTTTACCCCTGTGCTTACCTCTTTGCTCTTTAAGGACCACTGATCCTCTAATGAACAACAAGTCTAAGGTCCTACCTTAGACTCATACCCTCATAGAGAGTGGGGCCCCGTTGTTGAAGACCTGAATTCAGTTCTTAAGGGAACAACCTATCTAATTGCTTTGTGTAGGATTGAGTGAATTCCATCTTGCAGAATTAAGTTCCCAACTACCTACGAGGTTCTTTCCCTGAGAAGGTAGGCTTATTAAGTCGGCTACATGCCACTCTTACCCATATTAGTCTAAGGACAAACCCCTATAAGCAGGAGTTCTTAACTTGCTCAGGATTCAGGTCGAGTCACTAATGACCATCTATAAATTACTAGTCTTATCCTCATTACTGATTGTTACACTCGGTTAGACTAATGATTTCTTGATCCGGTCTTGTATGAACTCTTCATATAGGATGCCCCCACTCGCATGTCAACTACATGAATGAGTTGGATTACCTCATTTGTACTAATTACAAAGTGGGTCGTATCCATGGTATTAGCAGAATGAGGTTTCCAACCTTATTCTTATACCATAGACCATTTAGGTTATATTCTTGAACACAATCCAAATAGTGTCCAATACACTGATGTTCAAGATATATGTTATAACCTTGGAGCTTAGTTTATTGAATTTATAAAGCAATACTTTAATTCTATCAAAACAAATAACTCTTTATTTAATTTATCAAATTACACAAGTTTAGGGCATAAATCCCAACAAAAAGGTTATCCTGCTGTTTATGGGCACAAGAGAGAGAATTATTTTTGGTATTTTTGTTTAATGAAATGAAAGAACTGAAATCAAAGCAAGACTCGTTAGTATAAGACAACTGGTTATAAAAAATAAAGAAAATTTATGGGGATAAAAGGAAAGAAATGGGGATAAAAGGAAAGAAGACTTCTCAGCCTCTAACTCTATCACCTGGATCTTCCCTATGGAACTAATTGTATCACCAATGTCTTCCTCAATAACCTGATCATGGTGTGCCTCAGTCTCCCCCAAACTATCCTCATTATCATCTGAACAAATCCTCCTAGGTGGCACCTTCTGAGTGGTAAGGATAAGAAATTGCTCATGTAAGGCTTTAAGGGAAATTACTAGTTGGTTAAGGTACTGAGCTCTATCTTGTACTATTTCCCAAAGTCCTACCACCTAAGTTTATAACCTATCCAACCTCTCTAATTCCCTATGAACAAAATTTTTAAATTTCAATTCTAAGGTATATTCCGCCAATTGGTCCATAAGAGAAGATTTTTCTAGGGGTTCGTTAAGGTACGAAAAACTATGGTTCCAACTGCCTAGATGACTACCATTACATGAATGTTTATCACTTTCAGGTGAATAATGGTAAAAATTAGACAGATGAAATTCAGAAAAATCATGATGCACATACCTAGGGTCCTGAGAGGGACAATAAAATGGTGGAGAATCAAAATCATGCAAAGTCATAATTAAAAAAATAATAATTCAGATCAAGATTTCTACACAATAGCAACACAACCAAAACAGGGAAAACAAACAAACACACAAAAAGAACAAATAAGGAAAGACACACAAACAAACTTTAGTCTAAAATTTAAAATTTTCTCCTAATATTAATTAATCTAAATAATCGCCATTCCCCGGCAACGACGCCAAAAACTTGTTGCGTAAAATTATGGATATGCAATATCGCAGTGTACGGGTCAAGTTTTAGTATCGTGATTTAAGAGTTCAAGTATCGTCCTCGGGAATGAGTTTCTAGATTAATTCATTACTAAGATACTAATTCTCAATTTTAGCTAAAGAGACATAACATGGATAGTTGATTGAAAGTAAAGACAAGCAAACAAACAAACATGTGGAGACACGAATTGATAGAATTGAGGAAATGATTTTACAAGTTAATGACTCAATTAACACATGCAATTAACCAAAGAGATGAAATTATAAACAAGAAGTAAATACTCAAGAAAACCTCTTGATTCTTGGTGAGTCTCACACATGCAAGAAACTCCATAATCTCCATATGAACCTACGACATGCATGACATTAAGAAACTTTTTTAAGTGTTTCCCTAAGATTTCTAGTTCATTCTCATGCCAGATTTCTAAGGGTTTTGACAATTTTGCTCTAATTCAACCTTTATCTCTCGAGTCCACTTAAACCAACAAATTAAGAGCAAGAGCAAAAGGTTTGCAAGCTTAAACGATCCATCTATGGATTGAAACAAGCTTCTAGATCCTGGAATATAAGATTTGATACTGCGATCAAATCTTATGGCTTTGAAACGAATATTGACGAGCCTTGTGTTTACAAGAAGATAGTCAATACCACTGTAGCTTTCTTAGTTCTATATGTAGACGATATCTTGCTCATTGGGAATAATGCAGAATTCCTGATTGGCGTTAAGCAATGGCTAGCGACCCAATTCCAAATGAAAGATTTGGGAGAGGCTCAGTTTGTTCTTGGAATCCAAATTGTTCGGAATCGCAAGAACAAAACGCTAGCATTGTCACTGGCATCTTATATTGACAAGATGTTGGTTAGATATAAGATGCGAAATTCCAAGAAGGGTTTATTACCTTTCAGGCATGGAATTCATTTGTCTAAGGAACAGTGTCCTAAGACACCTCAAGAAGTTGAGGATATGAGACGCATTCCCTATGCATCTGCTGTCGGTAGTCTGATGTATGTCATGTTATGTACTCGACCCGACATATGCTATGCAGTGGGAATAGTCAGCAGATATCGATCTAATCCGAGGATATGATCACTGGATCGCCATTAAGAACATCCTCAAATATCTTAGGAGAACGAGGGATCGTATGCTTGTGTATGGTGCAAAGGATTTGATCCTTGCGGGGATACACTCGACTCGATTTTCAGGTGATGTGGATTCGAGGAAATCCACATCGGATCGATGTTCACTCTTAACGGAGGAGCTATAGTATGGAGGAGTATAAAGCAAGGTTGTATTGCGACTCCACCATGGAGGTTGAGTACGTCGTCGCGACTCATGGCGAAGCGGCGAAGGAGGCCAGTATGGCTTAGAAAGTTCTTGACCCGATTTGGAAGTTGTTCCAAATATGAATTTGCCTATCACCCTTTATTGTGATAATAGTGGTGCGATGGCAAATTCTAAAGAACCTAGAAGCCATAAGCGCGGAAAGCACAAAGAGCGCAAATACCATCTCATCAGGGAGATTGTGCAACGAGGAGACGTGATCGCCACGCGGATCGCTTCGGAGCACAACATTGTCGATCCGTTTACAAAGCCCCTCACGGCTAAAGTGTTTGAGGGACACCTAGAGAGTCTAGGACTACGGGTTGTACAAGTAGGGGCGCTTTTTCTTTGCTCAAAGATGTTTTACCCCACAACATTTTAGTCCAAGTGGGAGATTGTTTGGTTTTATGTCCTAAAACTGTGTGGTTTTGTAAACTGAATGAATATTCTATATCACAATAAAGTTGTTATTGAAATTTATTCAGTAAAAGTGTTATTGACTATTGTGTATTGTGTAACCTTAATCTAATAAAGAACCCTTGGCTATAGGATGAATACTTGAACTTTATGTGTGACATAAAAGTGGATCAAGTTCAAGTTATAGCCGTAATAGATCTATAGTATAAGGATAGGGTTGGGGACCTTATCACGGGGACACTATGGACGCGCCCACTTTGTAGAGAACAAATGATGTGATCCTTAATCGTTCATGTGGAGACATGTGAGTGGGGGCGCCCTATGCAATGAGTTTGCATAAGATCGATCAGCGCAATAGTCACTTAGACTTTATAACTCCGTTCTCGCCTTAATCGACTATATTCATCCGATGACCTAGGTAACTCGATCTTAATCCACGAGCGTTCTATGGACTCCTGTTTATTCGAATTATCCTTAGATTTATATGGGTGAGAGTGGCTCGAGACTGCCACTCAATAAGCTCGCCATTTCAAGGAGAAAACCGGGTAGATAGTCGGGAACATAGTTCGGCAAGATGGAATTCATTCCTACCCGCTTTAGGGATTAGTAGAAAGGTTGTTCCCTTAAAATCGCGACTCGGGTCTTGAACAATGGGCCCATCCTCTCATTGGCTCGAGAGGGATTTGGTTTGGTCGGTTGGACCACAAACCAATTGTTCATTAGAGGATCGGTGGAACTTAAGGAACAAGAGGTAATTACAGGGGTAAAAAGCAGTAATTTTGACCCATTGTAATTACGAATGACCCGTGAAGGATCGACTTACTAATCATGGTTATATCGAGTGGACATAAATATATCTCTGATGAGAGGAGTGCACCACCGGGCTTTAGTGGAATGTCCCGGTGGTTAACGAATGTTGATTAGCTAGGCTAAAGAGTTTGGCTAGTTAATCTCGTATCGTTGAAGCTCATGATCTGTAGGTCCATTAGGTCCTCCTTACTTGCTCGGACTGAGCCTTATTACTTTTTGAGAGAAAAGAATTTGAATTGTTCAAATTCAAGTTTGGGAGAAAGCGTTATTTATATGTGATATATTTAACGAATCATAGCTTAATTATGAATTAAACTATGATTAATAAGAGGTGGATATATTTAAATATGATTTAAATATCGGGATCGGTTTATAGCATGAATAAGGATTCATGTTCGAAAAATCGATCGAGATCGGGCAATTTATTTAATTTAATATTTGATATTAAATTAAATTAAAAAAAAGTAATTAATTAATTATATTAATTTTAATTAAAAATCAATTTAATATTGATTTTTGAATTAAAATTAAATGTAAAATGAGGGATTTTCATGATTTTCATGAAAAACAAGTTGCCAACTTGCCCAATCTTACTCATCTTCAAAATTCACCAAAATTGGCCACCTCCATCTCAAAACATCCTCATCACCCTTGAGTTGTCACTCCATTGAAGCTTTTTGAAGCTTTATATAATGGTGATTTGGGGTGTTTAGAGAGAATTACACAGAAAATTCAATATTCCCGAATTAGTGACCTTTGAGGTCTTTTCTTCCAAATTCTCTCAATCTAGGATCCCACAATCGTTTCTAAGGCCCGAGGGTAGTAGGGAAGACTCTAACGGTTTGTCCACGAAGTGTTCGTGCTGAAAACCATCAACCGGGTGAAGAGAATTTTATCTTCAAAGTTGAGTTTTCTATCCTCTGTTTTTCCAAATTTTTGAGCATGTTTTTTATTTTACAAAATTGATCAACTTAGAGTTTTCAAGATCCAAAATTGCTTCCGCTTTCTTAATCTAGACTCTTTCAAATATCACAATTATATTATATTAATTAAAATATTTAATAAAATATATTGAATACAACAATTTTACAAAAGAAAAAGAATTAGATTAAATTAAAAAAACCGCAACACGTCTCGCCAGGTTCGAACCGCTGCCGTTGAAGTCTCTACGTTTCCACTCACGCACGTCTCGCGCAACTGCCTGCTGGAACTGTCCACTACGCGACAACGTTGCAACGCCATGGCAAGCGTTGCAACACTGCAGTGTTCAGCGTTGCACCTCGCGTGCGAAACGAATTAGCGTTGCAACACAGACCTGCCGCAGCGTCCAGAGCAGCATGGAAAATGTTAAGATGCCGATGAACAGCGTCTCAACGCTGTTGACAGAAGAACAAACCCTTTTATTGTTCTTCATCGTTTTTCGCCCGTTTCCGCTCCGATTTCTTCACAACATCTCATGCCACGAATGACAAGAACTTACAAACTCAATTTACATTAAAAAATGTCTAAAACACCGGGCCTTTACATTGATCTCATCAACATTAATGTAAATATAAAAAATGCCAAAGACCGAAACATCCAAAAATGCAAACCACAATTTCATCTCATGAATTTGAAACAAAACCCACCTAATTTTAAGATATCAAAGAATACACAACGAAGAGCAACGATTAGCTTTGATACCAATTGAAGGGAATTTGAATACCCACAGCGAAAGACGTTGTGAAACGTCATTGTTTCGTTGTGTAATTCATATGTTAAAATTGAACCTATCTTATAGATTCCTAGGCTAAACATGCATATAAGAAGAAAAACAGTAAGGAAACAAGTTACTTACTTGTTGAAGAACTCTTCTTCAACGCTTTCCTCCTCCGGTCACGATCTCTCTCGAACCAACGATCTCCTCGATCTCAATCCTCGAACGGAATAGCAAGACACCTCCAAAGGGTCTTCTCGGTTCTTCTGGGAAGGTTGAGGGAGAGTAGGTGGGACTCACTTTGGATTTTGGGTGAGGAGAGTATGAGAGAATTGAGAGAGAGTTGGGAGAAAAGTGATTGCTCTCTTTAGATCAAAATCCAAAAAATGCAAATTGGCTTACCAAAGGCTTCTTGCAAAACCTTTGAATACTATTGTGTGATGGAGTTAAAACCTCTACCAAATCACAATATTACCACAACCATATCATATGCAAATCATATTTGCATATCACATAATATAAGGTATCTCATACTTTATTATACAAATCTCATTTGCATAATTGTGGATGGTTAAATTGAATCAAATTCAATTTAATTTCTCTCAATTCAATTTCTCAAATTAGCACTAATTAATCAATTAGGCTATACTATAGTTTATTATGAATCTCATTTATATTAAACTCTATATTATGTCATCTATATCACATATAAATGACACAAATATTCAAATAATGAATTTGAACACTTCAAATTCAGACCAAATTGTAAACCCTCAATTTGTCCAATTTGAACCAACCGAGGAACCTAATGGACCTACAAATGACGAGTTCCAATGATCCGAGACTAACCAGTCAAACACTTTGACCCGATTATTCAACATTCATTAGCTACGGTAACACTCCACTAAAGCCTGTAGCTGCACACTTATCACTGTAGGACAAGTTGTGTCCATCGAAATATCAAATACCCATGAGTCGACCATTCACAGGTTTTTCGTAGTCATAGCTGGGTCAAATTATCGTTTTCCCCCTGTCTCTACCTCTTGCTCCTTAAGTCCCACTGCTCATCTAATGAACAACTACGTTGTATAGTCCTACCATAAACAACAACCCTCACGGGCCAGCAAGAGGGTGGGGTCGCGTTGATCAAGTTTTGGAGACAGCGCTTAAGGGACCAACCCCTTTAGTTTCCCTAAATCGGGAACGAGTGAATTCCTTCTTGCGTAGTTACTTCCCAGCTCCCCACGTGGTTCTTCAAGGGAATCGAGTCTCGCAGCGGAAGCGACTGTGAATCGCGCGCTCTTGATTTAGTTACAACGATTTCGTTCAAGAACAAAACATCTAGATTAAGCATATAATATTAGATGGACAGTAAGAAAAATTACCCTTGAAGAACCTTTCTTCAAGTGCTCCTCCTCTCTCACGATCAGGATCTCAGCAGCATGAACCACGAATGGACTAAGACAGGACCACTAGATCTTCTCCGTTGTTCGCTAGGTGAGGGAGGAATGTGGGTTCCCCTTAGGTAAGATGAGATATTGTGAGAGAGAGAGATTGTGTTTTGGAACCATTCCAACAACACAACAAAGTAAGGATGGAAATTACCATCCTATCCCTCTTTCATTCTCTCTATAATATATAGTTAATATGTGAATCCAATTCACATTAAAACTATATATTATATCAATTATATCGCATATAATTGATCTGACATCTCATATATGAAATTGAACACTTCAATTTCATTCCTAACTTTATACCCTCAATATTACCATGTTGAGCCAACGAAGGGACCTAATGGACCTACAGTTCATGAGCTCCAATGATATGAGATTAACTGACCAAACACTTTGATCCAGTTAATCAATATTCATTCACTACAAGTCACTCCACTATAGACTTGTAGCTGCACTCTCCTCACGATAGATAATATTGTGTCCTGTGATCTACTCATTACCCATGAGTTGACCCTTCACAGGTTGTTCGTAATTACAGCTGGGTCAAATTACCATTTTACCCCTGTGATTACCTTTTTGTTCCTCAAGCCCCACTAATCCTCTAATGAACAAAAAGTCTTAGGTCCTACCTTAGACTCATACCCTCATAGAGGGCGGGGCCCCGTTGTTCAAGACCTGGAGTCAGTTCTTAAGGGAACAACCTATCTAATTCCTTAGTGTAGGGATTAGTGAATTCCATCATGCACAGTTAAGTTCCCAGCTACCTACGAGGTTCTGTCCCTGAGAAGGTAGGCTTATTGAGTTGGCTACAAGCAACTCTCACCCATACTAGTCTAAGGACAAACGCCAATAAGCAGAAGTTCTTAGCTTGCTCAGGATTCAGGTCGAGTCACTAATGACCATCTATAAATTACTAGTCTTATCCTGTTAACAGTGTTACACTGGTTAGACTAATGATTTGCGGTCCAATCTTGTATGAACTCTTCATATAGGATGCCCCCACTCGCATGTCAACTACATGAATGAGTTGGATTAGCTCATTCGTACTAATTACAAAGTGAGCCGCATGCATGGTGTTACCATAATGAGGTTTCCAACGTTATTCATATACCATAGACCATTTAGGTTATATTCTTAAACTCAACCTAAATAGTGTCCACTACACTGATGTTCAAGATATAAGTTATAACATTGGAGCTTAGTTTATTGGATTTATAAAGCAAGACTGTAATTCTATCAAAACAAATAACCCTTTATTTAATTGATCAAAATTACACAAGTTTAGGGCATAAATCCCAACTGCCTCCTGTTCGCGCCTTGTTTGTTGTTGCCTCCTTTGCGCGCCTCCTTCCGCAAGCCTAGCATTGCAAAGTTGCACACAGACAGCTTACTGGATTCTCCAATTCTTGCTCGTTTTCTCTCCGATCTTCTCAGCAGCCACTTTGCCTCGATCGACATGGACTTACAGACTCGATTTATTATTAAAATTGCCGAAAACACTGGGCCTTTACATAGAACGATTCAATGGAAATTGTAAATCTAAGTGCCAAAATCGAAACCATCTAATTTGCAAAACCGTTCATACGTCTCATGCAAAAATAGTAAATTCCACCTCGTTCTTGAAAAAAAAAATTCAGAACGTAAATCAAGAACGCAATTGGGGTCTGATACCAATTGAAGGGAATCGAGTCCCGCAACGGAAGCCATTGTGAATCACTCGCTCTTGATTTAGTTCAACGATTTTATTCAAGAACATATACAGCTAGATTAAGCATATAAACATAATGGACAACAAGAATTATTACCTTTGAGGAACCTTTCTTCAAGTGCTCCTCTTGTTGTGATTTATGCCCTAAACTTGTGTAATTTTGATCAATTAAATAAAGTGTTATTTGTTTTGATAAGATTACAGTCTTGATTTTATAAATCCAATAAACTAAGCTCCAAGGTTATAACATTTTTCTTGAACATCAGTGTAGCGGACACGATTTGGGTTGAGTTTAAGAATATAACCTAAATAATCTATGGTGTAAGAATAAGGTTGGAAAACTCATTCGGGTAACACCATGGATGCGGATCCCTTTGTAATTAGTACAAATGAGGTAATCCAACTCATTCATGTAGTTGACATGCGAGTGGGGGCATCCTGTATGAAAAGTTCATACAAGACTGGATCGCAAATTATTAGTTTAACCAGTGTAACACTGTTAACAGGATAAGACTAGCAGTTTATAGATGGTCATTAGTTACTCGACCTGAACCCAGAGCAAGTTAAGAACTCCTGCTTATAGGGGTTTGTCCTTAGACTAGTATGGGTGAGAGTGGCCTGTAGCCGACTCAATAAGCCTACCTTCTCAGGGACAAAACCTCGTAGGTAGCTGGGAACTTAACTGTGCAAGATGGAATTCACTCATTCCTACACTAAGGAATTAGATAGGTTGTTCACTTAAGAACTGACTCCAGGTCTTGAACAACGGGGCCCCACCCTCTATGAGGGTATGAGTCTAAGGTAGACTAGTTGTTCATTAGAAGATTAGTGGTGCATAAGGAGCAAAGAGGTAATAACCGGGGTAAAACGGTAATTTGACCCAACTGTGATTACGAACAACCTGTGAAGGGTCGACTCATGGGTAATGACTATATCAGTGGACACAATATTATCTACAGTGAGGAGAGTGCAGCTACAAGTCTATAGTGGAGTGACTTGTAGTTAATGAATATTGATTAACTGGATCAAAGAGTTTGATTAGTTAATCTCACATCATTGGAGCTCATGAACTGTAGGTCCATTAGATCCCTCCGTTGGCTCAATATGGTAACATTGAGGGTATAAAGTTAGGAGTAAAATTGAAGTGTTCAATTTCATACATGAGGTGTTATATCAATTATATATGATATAATTGATATAATATATAGTTTAATGTGAATTAGATTCATATATAAACTATATACTAAAGAGAGAGTAAAGAGGGGTATGGTGGTCATTTCCATCCAATTCCTCTATATATATGGTTGCATGAGATGCAACTAGGGGAAGTTATTCTAAGGAATTACAAGCTCTCTCTTGTACTGTTGTTGGAAGAGTTCCAAAGCACACGTCTCTCTCAAAATACCTCACCTCTCCTAAAGGGAACCTACCTTCCGCCCTCACCTAGAGAACAACGGAGAAGATCCGGTGGTCGTGTCTTCGTACGTTGGAGTTCCTGTTGCTGAGATCGTGATCGTGGGAGAGAGGAGCACTCGAAGAAAGGTTCTTCAAAGGTAATTATCTTACTGTCCATTCTGTTTTACATACTTAATCTAGTGTTTTATGTTCTTGAATTAATCGTTGTAACTAAATCAAGAGCGTGCGATTCGCAATCGCTTCCGTTGCGGGACTTCGATTCTCTTTAATTAGTATCAGAGCCCAATTGCGTTCTTGATTTATGTTATGGATTTTTTCAAGAACGAGGTGGGAATTACTGTTTTTGCATGAGATGTATGAACAGTTTTGCAAAATTAGATGTTTTCAATTTTGGCACTTAGATTTACAATTTTCATTGAATCGTTCAATGTAAGGGCCCGGTCTTTTGGGCAATTTTAATTGTCAATCGAGTCTGTAAGTCTGTGTCGATCGAGGCAAAGCGGTTGCTGAGAAGATCTGAGCGAAAACGAGCAAGGAATAGTGGATTCTCATTGCTGTCTGTGTGCAGCGTTGCAACGTTGTTCATCGGCGTTGCAATGTTGCACTTGTGAAAGGAGCGCGCAGGAGACGACAGCGTTGCAACGCCGAGGCGTTTCACAAAATTCAGCAATGGGCGGAAAAAACAGTTTTTTTTTTATATATTGATTATAAAAACGTTTTATATCTAATATATTTAATATATTTAATTTTAATCTATATAATTAGATTATATTTATTAAAATTAATTCTAGGGTGCCAAAATTGGTCTAATTTTGCTATTTTAATTATGCAATTGCTTTGTGATTATTTTCATGCATAGTGTATGCTTGTATTTTGGAAATCCCACCTTAGGTTAAGTATTTTCATGCATCATTTATAATATAAGGAGTTATATTATATAGTTTGCATGATTAATTAATATAATGTTGTTATATTAATTTATGGACAACATTGACATGCATTATATTTCATGAGATGAATATGCTATGAATGTCTTATTATTCATGTGATGAATGATCAAGCACTATAACAATGTATGCATGTCACCTAAGGTTAATTATTAGTTTTAAAGTGTTTAGAACTTGGAAATAATAGACCTTAGGTTATCTAGTTGTAATGAGATTAGAATTAGGAACCAAGTAATTTATAAACTATGATTAAAAGAGGAACTTTGTCTAAGGAAAGTTCTGTCTAGGCTTGGTTATTTAAGTTTGATTTTAAACTAACACCCTACACCGGGAACTGACTTGGGAGTGAAATTTAATCAGAGAGTTTTATAAATTACAATAGCGTCAGCGGGTTAATTAAGGGGTTAATAAACTAGAAATCTTAGGTTTAATATAAGGAGTTATATCAACAAACTTAGGATAAAATCAATATAAGAGTTATATTGATTATCAATATAAGAGTTATGTTGATAGAGTTAGGTAAAACCATTAGCCGGGTTTTAGCCTAAGTAAGATTCTTATAAACTTTAAAGTATTCAGTGGGAGGAAAAGTGTATGAGATACATATTTTTCCACCTACGCTATCTCCGGGAAGTTCACACCGTGAGACTCATACTTGGCCTCGTGGCGCAAACGGGACTGTCCCCCTTCGGATGGTGTTTGTATGAGTCAATATCAAGGTGAATGGAGAGGGTACTTATCGTGAGTGGGAGCAGGTTTAGTGAAAACAAAACCTATGGTGTCTTTTGTCGGTTTACACCGTTAGACAACTATGGTCAGCCTGCTAGTTTGGTCTGGACCAGACAATCCCTTCGGAGGGCTTGATCGTAGGGGATCAAACACATCAGACACCCGAAAGTGATAAAGATTTCCTTAGGCTATTTTCCAATCTAGTCCTCCCTTCGGCGGATTTTATTTGATCGAGACTCTGGGATCTAAAGACAGAAGATTACACTCACGGGGTACATAAGTTGTGTATGTATCCAGACCGAAAAATGGTAACTAGAACCAATAGGAATAAGAGTTATTCTGGTAATAGGTTTTGGTCAAGTTGTCTTGATCCAGAGGATGAGTGTTTTTTATTACCCTTGGTGTCATACATTCTAAACCTTTGGAGTATCATTGCAAATTATAAATGACCTAGGAATCATTTGATAATTAGCTAAAACATGATTGGATTAGAGTTATAGCAAAAAACTCATATAAGTTTGTTTGTAAATTTTTAGCAAAATGTCTAGCTCTATAATTTCCTTATTGGGTGCGGAGAAGTTAACCGGAGAGAATATGATGACATGGAAAAACAAACTCAACACTATTTTTGTAGTGGATGATCTGAAGTTTGTGCTAACTGAGGAGTGTCCTCAGGTGCAAGGCTCGAATGCGTCACGAAATGTTCGTGATGCATATGATTGATGGATCAAGGTCAATGATAAGGCCAAGGTCTACATGCTGGCAAGTATGTGCGACATATTAGCCAAGAAGCATGAGAGCATGATTACCGCCAAGGAAATCATGGATTCTGTGCAGGGTGTGTTTGAACTACAGTCCACACAAGCCGGACATAATGCCGTAAAGTACATATTCAACTCGAGGATGCCAGAGGGTACATCTGTTCAAGATCATGTCTTGGATATGATGGTGCACTTTAACATCGTGGAGTCGAATGGTGCTTCCATCGATGAGTCGAGCCAGGTCAGCTTCATTCTGGAAACCCTTCCAGATAGTTTCCTGCAGTTTAGAAGTAATGTTGTTATGAACAAGCTTACTTTTAATTTTACCTCCCTTCTGAATGAACTCTAGACCTTTCAGTCTTTTGATGAAAATTCAGGGATCGAAAGGTGAGGCAAGTGTTGCCAGTAGGAGTTATCACAGAGGATCTACCTCTGGTACAAAAACAGTGGCTTCATCTTCTTCTAACTTGAGAGGAAAGAAGAAGAACATGAAGAAGGTTGGAACAGGGAAACAGGCTGACAAAGCTGCCGCCCATAAGGGCGAGAAAGTTAAAGACATTGCTGACAAAGGAAAGTGTTTCCAGTGTAACGAAGACGGGCATTGGAAACGGAACTGTCTGAAGTACATTGCAGAAAATAAGAAGGAAAGTAAATATGATTTACTTTGCCTAGAAGCTTGTTTAGTGGATAATGATAAAACAACTTGGATACTTGATTCAGGCGCCACTAATCATGTTTGCTCTTCTTTTCAGGGAATTGATTCCTGACAGCAGCTACAGCAAGGAGAGATAATGCTCCGGGTTGGAAATGGAGAAGTCGTCTCAGCTGTAGCAGTAGGCACAATGAAGCTTTATTTTGGCAAGAAATATGTATTGTTGGAAACTATATTAGTGATACCAAGGTTTACTAGAAACCTTATTTCCATTTCTTGCCTTATAGAACAATGTATTTTTGTTTCCTTTTCAATGAATAAAGTGTTTATTTTGAAGAAAGGTTTAGAAATATGTTCAGCTTCGTTAGAAAATGGATTGTATGTTTTAAGGCCTAATTCAGTCAAAATGGTTTTGAGCACTGAATTATTTAAAACTGCAAACGCACAAACTATGAAACGTAAAATTTCTCCTAAAGAAAATGCTCATCTTTGGCATCTAAGATTGGGTCACATTAATCTCAATTGAATTGAGTGATTGGTAAAGAACGGACTTCTAAACGAGTTAGAAGAAAATTCATTGCCAGTATGTGAATCATGCCTAGAAGGCAAAATGACTAAAAGACCTTTTAGTGGAAAAGGTTATAGAGCCAAAGACCCTCTAGAGCTTATACATTCAGACATTTGTGGTCCGATGAATGTTAAAGTCAAGGGAGGATATGAATATTTCATCTCTTTAATAGATGATTATTCTAAATTTGGGCATATTTACCTAATGCACCACAAGTCTGAAGCACTTGAAAAGTTCAAAGAATTCAAGACTGAGGTTGAAAATCAATTAGGTAAAACTATTAAAACACTTCGATCGGATCGAGGTGGAGAGTACATGGATTTAAAATTCCAGAACTATATGATAGAACATGGAATTACATTCCAACTCTCAGCTCCCGGCATACCGCAGCAAAACGGTGTATCGAAAAGGAGAAATAGAACCTTGTTGGACATGGTTAGATCAATGATGAGTTATTCTCATCTCCCTAGTTCCTTTTGGGGTTACGCAGTGGAGACTGTAGTATACATTTTGAATAATGTGCCCTCCAAAAGTGTTTCTAAAACACCTTTTGAACTCTGGAAAGAACGTAAAGGTAGTTTATGTAACTTCAGAATATGGGGCTATCCAACACATGTGCTTGTGACAAATCCAAAGAAGTTGGATTCACGTTCAAAATTATGCCTATTCGTAGGATACCCAAAAGAAACAAGAGGTGGTTTATTCTATGATCCTAAGGAAGATAAGGTCTTTGTGTCGACAAATGCCACTTTCTTGGAGGAGGACCACATAAGGGACAACAAACCAAAAGGTAAAATAGTGTTGAGTGAGTTAGACAGAACAATAGCAAAGGTTGCTAATAAGAACACTAGTACGTCAACAAGAGTTGTTGATACTAGTTTGTTTAGTCAATAGAGTCCATCTCAAGAGTTGAGTATGCCTCGACGTAGTGGGAGGGTTGTAATACAGCCTGACCGTTACATGGGTTTAGCTGAAACCCAAGTTGTTATACAAGATGACAACTACGAGGATCCATTGACTTATAATCAAGCAATGGTTGACACAGACAAAGACAAACGAGTCATAGCCATGGACCAAGAAATGGTGTCAATGTACTTCAATTCTGTTTAGGATCTTGTAGATAAGCCTGATGGGGTAAAACCTATAGGTTGTAAGTGGATCTACATGAGAAAACGTGGTGTAGATGGGAAGGTGCAAACCTTTTAAAGCTAGACTAGTAGCAAAGGGTTATACCAAGGTTGAAGGGGTTGACTATGAGGAAACCTTTTCACCTATTGCTATGGTAAAGTCTATCCGTATCCTTCTTGCCATCGCCGCATATTATGACTATGAGGCATGGCAAATGGATGTCAAGACAGCCTTTTTGAGTGACAATCTTGAGGAAACCATCTACATAGACCAACCCAAAGGGTTCATTGAACCAGGACAAGAGAAAAAAGTTTGCAGGCTTAAAAGGTCAATTTATGGACTGAAACAAGCCTCTAGGTCTTGGAATATAAGATTTGATGAGGCAATCAGATCTTATGGTTTTGACCTTAATGATGATAAACCTTGTGTCTACAAGAAAATCATCAATAGTTCTGTCGTTTTCCTAATTCTCTATGTGGATGATATCCTACTCATTGGGAATGATGTAGGTTATCTTAATGACATCAAGGAATGGCTAGCTACGCTGTTTCAAATGAAAGATTTGGGTGATGCGCAGTTTGTTCTTGGGATCCAGATTGTCCGGAACCGTAAGAATAAAACACTAGCCTTGTCTTAAGCATCTTACATAGACAAAGTGTTGTCAAGGTTTAAGATGCAAGATTCCAAAAAGAGCTTGTTGCCATTTAGACATGGAATCCATTTGTCTAAGGAACAGTATCCTAAGACACCTCAAGGACTTGAGGATATGAGACGGATTCCTTATGCATCGGTTGTTGGGAGTCTGATGTATGTCATGTTGTGTACTAGGCCTGACATCTGTTTTGCAGTTGGGATGGTCAGCAGGTATCAATCAAGTCCAGGACTTGAACACTGGACAATGGTTAAAACAATCCTTAAGTATCTTCGGAGAACAAGGAACTACATGCTTGTGTATGGGGCTAAGGATTTCATCCTTACAGGATACACGGATTTTGACTTTCAGACTGATGAAGATTCTTGGAAATCTATATCAGGGTAAGTATTCACGCTTAACGGAGGAGCTGTAGTATGGCGAAGCGTCAAACAAGGATGCATCGCTGATTCCACCATGGAGGCTGAATATGTAGCAACGTTTGAAGCAGTTAAGTTAGTCGTTTGGTTAAGGAAATTCATGCTAAATTTGGAAGTTGTTCCAAATATGACTTTGCCCATCACACTGTATTGCGATAACAGTGGTGCAGTGGCAAACTCGAGGGAACCCCGAAGTCACAAGAGGGGAAAGCACATAGAGCGGAAGTATCATCTCATCCGGGAGATCGTGATTGTCACAAAGATAGCCTCAGAGCACAACATTGCTGATCCTTTTACAAAGGCTCTCACGGCTACAGTATTTGAGAGTCACCTAGAAGGTGTGGGTTTACAGGTCTTCCCCAACTAGGACAAGTGGGAGTATTTTGTACAAAGGGGTTTAAATGCCCTAGTTTATTGTACTTACATTATTGTAATGTTTAGTACTCCACAAGCTTTAGGTCAGGTGGGTGATTGTTGGGATTTATGCCCTAAACTTGTGTAATTTTGATCAATTAAATAAAGTATTATTTGTTTTGATAAGATTATAGTCTTGCTTTTATAAATCCAATAAACTAAGCTCCAAGGTTATAAAATTTTTCTTGAACATCAGTGTAGCGGACACTATTTGTGTTGAGTTCAAGAATCTAACCTAAATAGTCTATGGTATAAGAATAACGTTGGAAACCTTATTCTGGTAACACCATGAATGCGACTCACTTTGTAATTAGTACAAATGAGGTAATCCAACTCATTCATGTAGTTGACATGCGAGTGGGGGCATCCTGTATGAAGAGTTCATACAAAACTGGATCGCAAATTATTAGTCTAACCAGTGTAACACCGTTAACAGGATAAGACTAGTAGTTTATAGATGGTCATTAGTGACTCGACCTGAATCCTGAGCAAGTTAAGAACTCCTGCTTATAGGGGTTTGTCCTTAGACTAGTATGGGTGAGAGTGCCCTGTAGCCGACTCAATAAGCCTACCTTCTCAGGGACAGAACCTCGTAGGTAGCTGGGAACTTAACTGTGCAAGATGGAATTCACTCATTCCAACATTGAGGAATTAGATAGGTTGTTCCCTTAAGAACTGACTCCAGGTCTTGAACAACGAGGCCCCGCCCTCTATGAGGGTATGAGTCTAAGGTAGGACCTTAGACTTGTTGTTCAATAGAGGATCAGTGGTGCTTAAGGAGCAAAGAGGTAATCACAGGGGTAAAACGGTAATTTGACCCAACTGTGATAACGAACAACCTGTGAAGGGTCGACTCATGGGTAATGACTATATCAGTGGACACAATATTATCTACAGTGAGGAGGGTGCAGCTACAAGACTATAGGGGAGTGACTTGTAGTTAATGAATATTGATTAACTGGATCAAAGAGTTTGATCAGTTAATCTCACATCATTGGAGCTCATGAACTGTAGGTCCATTAGATCCCTCCGTTGGCTCAATATGGTAATATTGAGGGTATATAGTTAGGAGTGAAATTGAAATGTTCAATTTCATACATGAGGTGTTATATCAATTATATATGATATAATTGATATAATATATAGTTCTAATGTAAATTAGATTCATATATAAACTAGATACTAAAGAGAGAATAAAGAGGGGTAGGATTGTCATTTCCATCCCATTCCTTTATATATATGGTTGCATGAGATGCAACTAGGGGAAGTTATTCTAAGGAATTACAGGCTCTCTCTTGTAGTGTTGTTGGAAGAGTTCCAAAGCACACATCTCTCTCAAAATACCTCACCTCTCCTAAAGGGAACCAACCTTCCTCCCGCACCTAGAGAAAAACGGAGAGGATCCGGTGGTCGTGTCTATGTACGTTGGAGTTCCTGTTGCTGAGATCGTGATCGTGGGAGAGACGAGCACTCAAAGAAAGGTTCTTCAAAGGTAATTATCTTGCTGTCCATTCTGTTTTACATGCTTAATCTAGTGTTTTATGTTCTTGAATTAATGTTGTAACTAAATCAAGAGCGCGCGATTCGCAATCGCTTCCGCTGCGGGACTTCGATTCCCTTCACCTCTCTCCCACTATCATGATCTCAGTAACAGGAACACGAACGGACGAAGACACAACAACTGGATCTTCTCCGTTGTTCTCTAGGTGAGGGAGGAATGTGGGTTCCCTTTAGGAGAGGTGAGGTATTTTGTGGGAGAGATGTTTGTGTTTTGGAACTTTTCCAACAACACAACAAAAGCTTGGATTCACTTAACCTAGTTGCATCTCATGCAACCATATATATAGGGAAATAGAATGGAAATAACTATTCTACCGCTCATTTTTTCTCTCTTTAGTATATGGTTTATATGTGAATCTAATTCACATTAAAACTATATATTATATTAATTATATCATATATAAATGATATAACACCTCATGTATGAAATTTAACACTTCAATTTCATTCCTAACTTTATACCCTCAATATTACCATGTTGAGCAAACGGAGGGACCTAATGAACCTACAGTTCATGAGCTCCAATGATGTGAGATTAACTGATCAAACTCTTTGATCTAGTTAATCAATATTCATTAACTACAAGTCACTCCACTATAGACTTGTAGTTGCACTTTCCTCACTGTAGATAATATTGTGTCCACTGATATAGTCATTGAAGGGAATGAGAATCTCCGCGCAGCGGAAGACGATCGAATCGTCATGGTATCATTACGCTACTCGATTTTGTAAAAATGATCTAACTCTTAAATCTAGGCTAAACATGCAAAAGAGGAAGAAAAACAGTAAGGAGACGTTTACTTACTTGTTGTACACAAAAACTTCAAGGATTCTTCCTCGGTCACGAACACTTCGTGATTCTCGATCTCCACAAACGCTCCCCACGAACGGAACCTGAACACTACCACTTGGAGTCTCGGTTGTTCTTTCCTAATTCGAACAATTCGAATTAATCCATCATACTCTTCTAAGTTTAATCCATATGAGCTAGCAGGGGGACCTAATGGACCTACAGATCACGGGCTCCAACAATCCAAGACTAACCGGTCAGACTCTTTATCCTAATTAATCAACTTTTGTTAACTAACGGGTCATTCCACTAAAGTCCCGTAGTTGAACTCCCCTCACTGTAGATATATTTCTGTCCACCTGATATAACCGTAACCAATAAGTCAATCCTTCACAGGTTGTTCGTGGTCTAGGCTGGGTAAAAATACCGTTTATCCCCGAGAACACTTCTTGTTCCTTAAGTCCCAGTAAACCTCTATAGAACAATTGATTTGTGGTCCAACCAACAAATCTAGTCCCTCTCAGCCTAGTGAGAGGGTTGGGCCCCTTGTTCTAGTTCCGAAGTCAGCACTTAAGGGAACAACCTATCTACTATCCCTAGAGTCGGGTAGGAGTGAATTCCGTCTTGCACCCTATGTCCCCAGCTATCTATCCAGTCTTACCCCTGAAATGGGAGGCTTATTGAGCCAGCACTGTTGAGTTGCTCTCACCCATGCAGATCTAAGGATAATCCCGAATAAACAGGAGTTCATAGTTAGCTCAGGATTGAGATTGAGTTACCTAGGTCATCAAGATTGAATTAGCCAGATTATACAATAAACGGTGTTATAAAGCAAAAGTGACTAAGTCGTGGTCCAGTCTTATACAAACTCATTGCATAGGATGCCCCCACTTACATATCTCTATATGAACGATGCAGGATCACATCGTTTGTACTAACTACAAAGTAGGCCGCATCCATAGAGTCCCCAGAATAAGGGCCCAACCTTATCCCTATACTATAGACCATTTTAGGTTATATACTCGAACTTGAGCCATGTTTTATGTCATCACATAAAGTTCAAGTCGACATTAAATAGCCTCGGGACCTTAGTTTATTGGATTCAAGATTATGGTATACTAATTCAATAACAATTTTATCGAAGAAGAAACACGAATTTTTTTATTAATTACAAACTACGAGTTTTAGGACATAAAATCCAACAAAATCCCCACTTCCATACACTAAGCTGTAGTTCCTCGTTCTCCTATGATACTTGAGGATTGCCTTTACGGCTGTCCAGTGATCTAATCCTTGATTGGACTAATATCTACTGACAATTCCTACTGCATAATAGATGTCGAGCCTAGTACACAACATATCATACATCAGGCTCCCTACAACCGAAGCATATGGAATCCGTCTCATATCCTCAACATCTTGAGGAGTCTTAGGACACTGATCCTTAGACAAGTGAACCCCATGCCTGAAAGGCAGCAAACCCTTCTTTGAGTTCTGCATCTTATATCTAGACAACATTTTGTCAATATAAGACGCCTGAGACAAGGCTAACATTTTGTTCTTCCGGTTATCGGACAATCTGGATACCTAGAACATACTGAGCTTCTCCCAAATCATTCATTTGGAATTGCGAAGCTAGCCACTTCTTAACGTCAGTAAGAAATTCTACCTCATTCCCAATGAAAAGAATATCGTCCACATACAACACCAAAAATTTGACAGTTTTGTCAACGATTTTCTTGTAGACACAAGGCTCGTCGACATTTTGATCAAAGCCATAAGATTTGATCGCCTCATCAAACCTTATATTCCAAGACCTCGGTCGCTTTTTAGGTCCATAAATGGACCTATGAAGCCGCAAACCTTTTTGCTCTTAGCTTTGGGCAATGAACCCTTTGGGCTGGTCCATGTAGATGGTCTCATCAAGTTTGCCATTCAAAAAGGCTGTCTTGACGTCCATCTGCAATACCTCGTAGTCATAATACGCGGCAATGGCCAGAAGAATCCTGATCGACTTTACCATGGCAACAGGTGAAAAGGTCTCCTCATAGTCAACCCCTTCAACTGGGTAAAACCCTTTGCCACTAGTCGGACTTTGAAGGTCTGCACCTTCCCATCTACGCCACGTTTACGCTTGTAGATCCATTTGCAACCAATAGGTTTTACCCCATCCGGTTGATCCACAAGTTCCCAAACCGAATTGAAGTACATAGACTCCATTTCCTGGTCCATAGCTTTAATCCATTCGTCTTTGTCAACATCAACCATTGCCTGATCATAGGTCAATGGATCCTCACAGTCATCATCAGGAGCGAGAACGAGGTTTCAAATAAACCCATGTAGCGATCAGTCGTCTCTCACGATCCTCCCACTACGTCGAGGCATTCCCAACTCTTGGGAACGGATTTGACTAGACGTGTTAGGATCAACAACACTTGTTGACGTACTAGCCCCATCAGCAACTCTTGCTGATGTACTGTCCATTTCATTTAACACAATTTTACTCCTTGGTAAATGATCCCTCACATGTTCTTCCTCTAGGAAAGTGGCATTTGTCGACACAAGCACCCTATTTTCCTTAGGATCGTAAAACTGACCATCCCTAGTCTCTTTAGGGTAACCTACAAATAGGCACAATTTCGAACGGGGTTCCAAATTTTTCGGGTTTGACACCAACACGTGGGTCGGGCATCCCCAAATTCTGAAGTGATGTAAACTGCCTTTACGTTCACTCCAGAGCTTGAAAGGTGTTTCACTAACACTCTTCGGCGGAACATTGTTCAAAATATAGACCGTAGTCTCCACTGCGTAACCCCAAAAAGAATCAGGGAGACGAGCATAGCTCATCATCGACCGAACCATGTCCAACAAGGTTTTGTTTCTCCTCTCCGATACACCATTCTGCTGTGGCATACCAGGTGCTGAGAGTTGGGACGTAATTTCGTGTTCTATCATATAGTCCTTGAATTCAGTGTCCATGTATTCTCCACCTCGATCCGATCGAAATGTTTTAAGCGATTTACCTAAGAGGTTCTCAACCTCAGTCTTGTACTCCTTGAACTTTTCAAGAGTTTCAGACTTCTTGTGCATTAGGTAAATATACCCATATCTGGAGTAATCATCTATGAAAGACACGAAGTACTCATAACCGGCTCGAGCTTTAACATTCAACGGACCACAGAGGTCAGAATGTAGTAACTCAAGAGGCTCTTTGGCTCTATATCCTTTTCCACTAAAAGGACGTTTGGTCATCTTGCCCTCAAGGCATGACTCACACACCGACAAAGAGTTTTCTTCCAACTCGTTTAGAAGTCCACTCATCACTAGTTTCTCAATCCTATTGAGATTAATGTGGCCTAACCGTAGATGCCAAAGATGAGCATTTTCTTTAGGAGAAACTTTCGCTTTCTTAGTTCGTGTTTCTGCAGTTTTAAACAATTCAGTATTAAAAAAACTTTTGACCGAATTAGGTTTCAAAACATACCAATTATGCTCAAGTGAAGAAGACTGTAATTCTATCAAAACAAATAACCCTTTATTTAATTGATCAAAATTACAAAAGTTTAGGGCATAAATCCCAACATTAAATATAAAACGTTTTTATATTTAAGATATAATAAAAAAATGTTTATGCCCGTTGCTGCTTTGCGCGAAACGCCTCTGGCGTTGCAACGCTGATGGAGATCTAATCTTCTTGAGCAGCGGAAACATGATTGGGATCGTTAATTTTCTTGAATGTTTTGCTAAAAACATAAACCAGTACATTGACCCAAAAATACAGAACAAGCATGAATTTCTAATCCTATTAGACATGGATAATAGCATACATGCAAACATGCTGCAAGTTTAACAATTAAACTAAATGGAAGAAAAAGAATACCTTTGTAGTTTCTAATTCTCCAGCACAGCAACTCCTTGCTCCTAGCTTTTCAGAAATATAGCAGAACTTCTATGTTTTTCTCCAAGAAAGACACTACCAATTGGATCATCTCTTATATCTCTGAGTTCTTAAATTTACCTTGGTGGGAAGGTTTCCAACAATTGGAAGAAGAAGGGAATGAGAATGTGAGAATGAGAGAGAGAGAGCAATTCTCCAATCGCTTGTGCAGTTCTGTTGATCAACTGATAGTCCTCACACCCCTTCTCCCTGTTAAGTTATCGATAGGGAGAAGGAAGGGGATAGTGGGGAACGTGTCTGAGTGACACGTTCCTTCATTTATTATTACTAAATTAATAATAATAATAATAATATATAATATAATTAAATCAAATTTAATTATTCATTTAAATCATATTTAAATAATACAAATTAAATATCATATATTTAATTTGGATTAAATCTCATTTAATCATATTTTCCCTTTAACCTATAATTTTAATGTACATCCAGTGCACATTAAATTTTAACCTATAGTTTTCAAAAGTGAATCACATTCATATTTAATATAATATTTGAACTCTTTCAAATATTCAATTCTCTCACATAATTTAATATGAATCATATTCACATTAAATTTATAACATATAGTTCCAAAACTATATTATATTGTATCAATATACATTAAATGTATTCCCTAATGAATTTGAACATTTCAAACTCAAATGATCTAAGAACCCTTTATGAGCTAGAAAGGTCAAATTACTGTTTTACCCCTGGGTTACATCTTGTGCCTTAAGTACCAGTGCTCCTCTAATGAACAATTTGTTTGTGGTCCTACCAACAAACAGAGTCCCTCTCGGGCCAATGAGAGGGTCGGACCCTTTGTTCATGTCTCGGAGTGACCACTTAAGGGAACATTCCTCTACTTACCTTAGTAGGCGAGAAGGAGTGAATTCCATCTTGCTAAGTTAAGTTCCCAGCCGCTCACTCGGTCTTGTCCCCAAGAAGGTAGGCATATTGAGTCGGCGAATCTGGCCACTCTCACCCATACTAGTCAAAGGACAATCCCTCGCAAAGAGGAGTTCGTAACCTGCTCAGGATTGAGATCAAGTTGCCTAGGTCATCCTAGTGAAATAGAAACCTAACTAGTCAACGGAGTTACAGCTAGAGGTTACTATTTCGTGGTCCGGTCTTATGTAATCTCATTACATAGGATATCCCCACTCACATGTCATCTACACGAACACGTTAGGATCACAGTGTTTGTATGAAATACAAAGTGGGTCACATCCATAGTTTTACTAGGGTAAGGTACCCAAACCTTATCCCCTAACTATAGACCCTTCAGGCTGTATCTCGAACCGAGATCCTTTTTATGTACATTACATTCAGTTAAAGATTCATTTAACAACCTTGGATGTTTAGTTTATTGGATTTAGGGTTGAAATAAAGGCAAACTCGTACATAACGAACAATAACACTTTATTGAAATAATAACACTTTATTACATTAATTAGAACATAATTACAAACTACGGGTTTTAGGGAACAAATCCCAACAAATGCTGCCTCTTGTCTTCTTCTGCCAGATTAAACGCGCCTCTGATACCAATTGAAGGGAATCGAGTCCCGCAGTGGAAGCGACTCTAAATCGCGCGCTTTTGATTTAGTTACAACGATTTCGTTCAAGAACAAAACATCTAGATTAAGCATATAATATTAGATGGACAACAAGAAAAATTACATTTGAAGAACCTTTCTTCAAGTGCTCATCCTCTCTCACGATCAGGATCTCAGCAATACGAACCACGAACGGACTAAGACACGACCACTAGATCTTCTCCGTTGTTCTCTAGGTGAGGGAGGAATGTGGGTTCCCCTTAGGTGAGATGAGATATTGTGAGAGAGAGAGATTGTGTTTTGGAACCTTTCCAACAACATAACAAAGCATTAGGTTAACTTAACCTAGTTGCATCTTATTGAACTATATATAAGGAGATTAGGATGGAAATTACCATCCTATCCCTCTTTCATTATCTCTATAATATATAGTTAATATGTGAATCCAATTCACATTAAAACTATATATTATATCAATTATATCACATATAATTGATATGACATCTCATATATGAAATTGAACACTTCAATTTCATTCATAACTTCATACCCCCAATATTACCATGTTGAGCCAACGGAGGGACCTAATGGACCTACAGTTCATGAGCTCCAATGATATGTGATTAACTGACCAAACTATTTGATCCAGTTAATCAATATTCATTAACTACAAGTCACTCCACTATAGACTTGTAGTTGCACTCTTCTCACTGTAGATAATATTGTGTCCACTGATATAGTCATTACCCATGACTCGACCCTTCACAGGTTGTTCGTAATTACAGCTGGATCAAATTACCATTTTACCCTTGTGATTACCTCTTTGTTCCTTAAGCACCACTGATCCTCTAATGAACAACAAGTCTAAGGTCATACCTTAGACTCATACCCTCATAGAGGGCGGGGCCCCGTTATTCAAGACCTGGAGTAAATTCTTAAGGGAACAACCTATCTAATTCCTTAGCGTAGCAATGAGTGAATTCCATCTTGCACAGTTAAGTTCCCAGCTACCTACGACGTTCTGTCCCTGAGAAGGTAAATTATTGAGTCGGCTACAGGCCACTCTCACCCATACTAGTCTAAGGACAAACCACTATAAACAGGAGTTCTTAACTTGCTCAGGATTCAGGTCGAGTCACTAATGACCATCTATAAATTACTAGTTCTATCCTATTAACGGGGTTACACTAGTTAGACTAATAATTTGTAGTCCGGTCTTGTATGAACTCTTCATACAGGAAGACCCCACACGCATGTCAACTACATGAATGAGTTGGATTACCTCATTTGTACTAATTACAAAGTGAGCTGCATCCATGGTGTTACCAGAATGAGGTTTCCAACCTTATTCTTATACCATATACCATTTAGGTTATATTCTTGAACTCAACCCAAATAGTGTCCACTACACTGATGTTCAAGATATAAGTTATAGCCTTGGAGCTTAGTTTATTGTATTTATAAAACAAGATTGTATTTCTATCAAAACAAATAACACTTTATTTAATTGATCAAAATTACACAAGTTTAGGGCATAAATCCCAACAGTCATGTCCCTAAGAAGATAGGCATATTGAGCGAGCAACAGTGGCCACCCTCACCCGTACTAGTCAAAGGACAGACCCCCACAGACAGGAGTCCGTAACATGCTCAGGATTAAGGTCGAGTCACTAATGGTCATCTATGAATTTATTAGTTATATATTGTTAACGGTGTTAGATCAGTACGTCTAATAATTCACGGTCCGGTCTTGTACAATCTAGTTGCACAGGATGCCCCCACTCGCATGTAAACCACAAGAACGAGTCAGATCACCTCGTTTGTATGTAATACAAAGCGGGCCACATCCACAGTGTATCCAGGTTTAGGTCTCCAACCCTATCCATATACTCTAGACCGATCGGGTCATTAACTCGAACGCGATCCTCCCTTTGTGTCCACTACACACCGTTCAAGTTCTAGGTTCTCTCATAATACAATGATCTTGAAGCTTAGTTTATTGGATTAGGTTTATGAAAAATGCGAAACACAAAGTTCAAATAAATAGCTCTTATTAATTTAAAACATGGAATATTACAAACTAGACAAGATGAGGACATACATCCCAGCAATTACCTTTTTGTTCCTTAAACACCATTGATCCACTAATGAACAACAAATCTATGTTCCTACCATGAACTCATACCCTCTTAAACTAGTTTATAGGGTGCGGCCCCGTTGTTCAAGACTTGGATTTAGTTCTTAAGGGAACAATCTCTCTAATTCCTTAGTCTAGGAATGAGTGAATTCCATCTTGCAGAGTTAAGTCCCCAGCAACCTACGAGGTTCTGTCCCTTAGAAGGTAGGCTTATTGAGTCGGCTACAGGCCACTCTCACCCATACTAGTCTAAGGAAAAACCCCTATAAGCAGGAGTTTTTAACTTGCTCAGGATTCAGGTCGAGTCACTAATGACCATCTATAAATTATCAGTCTTATCCTATTAACGGTGTTATACTGGTCAGACTAATAATTTGAAGTCCTATCTTTTATGAACTCTTCATACAGGATGTCTCCACTCGCATGTCATCCACATGAATGAGTTAGATTACCTCATTTGTACTAACTACAATGCGAGTCGCATCCATGGTGTTACCAGAATAAGGTTTCCAACCTTATTCTTATACCATAGACCATTTAGGTTATTCTCTTGAACACAATCCCAATAGTGTCTACTATACTAATGTTCAAGATATATTATAACATTGGAGGTTAGTTTATTTGATTCGTAAAGCGAGAATATAATTTTACCAAAACAAATAACTCTTTATTTATTTAATCAAAATTACATAAGTTTATAGCACATATCCCAACATGAATAACGGGCACCAACCCTCTCACTGGACCGAGAGGGTTATTGATTATGGTTGGACCATGCAACGTAGTTGTTCATTAGAAAAATAGTGAGACTTAAGGATCAAGAGGTAGACAAAGGGGTAAAACGGTAATTTGACCCAGCTTTGGCTACGAACAACCTGTGAAGGGTCGACTCACGAGCATTGATTATATCGATGGACACAACTTGTCCTACAGTGATGAGAGTGCAGCTACGGGCTTTAGTGGAGTGTTACTGTAGCTAATGAATGTTGAATAATCAGGTCAAAGAGTTTGGCAGGTTAATCTTGGATCATTGGAGCTCATCATCTGTAGGTCCAATAGGTCCCTCGGTTGGCTCAAATTGGACATATTGAGGATTTACAGTTTGGTGTGAATTCGAAATGTTCAAATTTATTATTTGGGTATTTATGCCATTTATATGTGATATTGATGACATAATATATAGTTTGATTTGAATGAGATTCATAATAAACGATAATATAGCCTAATTGATTAATTAGTGCTAATTGGAGAAATGGAATTGAGAGAAATTAAATTGAATGTGATTCAATTTTAAAATTCCACAATAATGAAAATGAGATTTGTATAATAAGGTATGAGATACCTTATATTATGTGATATGCAAATATGATTTGCATATCATATGGTTGTGGAAAATTTGTGATTTGGTGGAGGTTTTAACTCCACCACACACAATATTTAAAGGGCTTGTAAGAAGCCTTTCAGGAGGTCTTTTGCCATTTTTTGGATTTCCATCCAAAGAGAGCACGACTTTTCCTCTCAAGAGTTCTCTCTCAATTCCATTAAAACTCTCTTCACTCAAAACCAAAGGGAGTCCCACATACTCTCCCTCAACCTTCTAGGAATAACCTAGAAGACTCTTTGGAAGTGTCTTACTGTTCGGTTAGAGGATCGAGTTTGTAGAGATCGTTGGTTCGAGAGGGATCGAAATCGAGAAGGAGAAAACATTGAAGACGAGTTCTTCAAGAGGTTAGTAGCATCTTTACCTTCTGTTTTCTCTTAATTTTAAGCATGTTTAGCCTATAATGTAAGTGTTATGTTCAATTTTAAAGAATGAATTACACCACGAAACAACGACGTTTCACAACGTCTTCCGTTGCGGGAATTCCAATCCTTTCAATCCTATGCGATGAGATTTGTACAAGACTAGACCGAGAATTGTTAGACCACTCTAGTAACATCGTTGATAGATTAGGGCTAATAATTCAATGATTACCATTAGTGACTCAACTCAAATCCTAAGCGAGTTACTTAACTCGTGTCCATGAAATTTATCCTTAGACTAGTACGGGTGAGATTGGCCACAACTGCCGACTCAATATGCCTACCTTATCAGAGAAGAAAGCTCGTAGGGAGCTGGAAACTTAACTGCACAAGAAAAAATTCACTCGTAACCAAACAAAGGTAACTACATAGGTTGTTCACTTGAGAAATGAATCCACGTCTTGAACAACGGGGCCCATCCCTCTCGCTTGCCCGAGAGGGATATTGTTTATTGTCGGACAATAAACTTGTTGTTCATGACTGCGAGGATCCATTGACCTATGATCAAGCAATGGCAGACGTTGAGAAGGACGAATGGATTAAAGCTATGGACCAGGAAATGAAGTCGATGTACTTCAATTCTGTCTGGGAGCTTGTGGATCAACCTGATGGGGTAAAACTTATAGGTTGCAAATGGATCTACAAGCGTAAACGTTGCGTAGATGGGAAGGTGCAAACTTTCAAAGCACGACTAGTGGCAAAGGGTTTTACCCAGGTTGAAGCGGTTGACTATAAGGAAACCTTTTCAACTGTTGCGATGGTAAAGTCGATCGGGATCCTTCTGGCCATTGTCGCATATTATGACTATGAGGGATGGCAGATGGATGTCAGGACCGCCTTTCTGAATGGCAATCTTTACGAAACCATCTATATGGACCTTCCCAAACTGTTCATTGCCCATCGCCAAGAGCAAAAGGTTTGTCGGCTTCATAGGTCTATTTATGGACTGAAAAAAGCTCCAAAGTCTTGGAATATAAGGTTTGATGAGGCGATCAAATCTTATGGCTTTGATCAGAATGTTGACGAGCCTTGTGTCTACAAGAAATTCGTCGACAAAACTGTCGCATTTCTGTTATTGTACGTGGATGATATCCTTCTCATTGAGAATGAGGTACGATTTCTTACTGACGTAAACAAATGGGTGGCTTTGCAATTCCAAAGAAAGATTTTGGAGAAACACAGTATGTTCTAGGTATCCAGATTGTCCGGAACCGGAAGAACAGAACGTTGGCCATGTCTCAGGCGTCTTATACTTACAAAATGTTATCTAGATATAAGATGTAGAACTCCAAGAAGGGCTTGCAGCCTTTCAAGAATGGGGTTCACCTGTCTAAAGATCAATGTCCTAAGACTCCTCAAGAAGTTGAGGATATGAGACGAAACCCTAATGCTTCAGCTGTTGGGAGCATCATGTATGCCATGTTGTGTACTAGGCCCGACATCTGTTATGCAGTTGGGATAGTCAATAGATATCAATCCAATCGAGGATTAGATCACTGGACAGCCGTAAAGGCGATCCTCAAGTATCTTAAGAGAACGAAGAACTACAACCTACTGTATGGGAGTAGTGATTTGATCCTTATAAGATACACAGATTTTGACTTTCAGACCGATAAGGATTCTAGGGAATCCACTTCGGGGTCAGCCTTCATTTTGAATGGAGGAGCTGTAGTATGGAAAAATATCAAGTAGGGATGCATCGTTGATTCCACTATGGAACTTGAGTACGTTGCGACTTGTGAAGCTGTAAATGAAGCTGTTTGGCTTAGGATGTTCATGACAGATTTGGAAGTTGTTCCAAATATGAACTTGTCGATCACGTTGTTTTGTGACAATAGTGGTGTTGTAGCAAACTCCAGAGAGCCTCAGAGTCACAAGAGAGGCAAACACATTGAGCAGAAGTATCGCCTGATACGAGAGATTGTGCACCGCGGCGACGTGACAGCCACACAAATAGCGTCGGAGCACAACGTTGCTGATCCATTTACAAAGGCCTTCACGGCTAAGGTGTTTGAGGGTCACCTTGAGAGTCCAGGTCTTCGAGTGCTTCCTGACTAGGGCAAGTGGGAGTATTGTAAAGGGTTTTCAATGCCCTAGTTTATTGTATTACTTTATTGTAATCTATTGTACATTTGAGAAATGTATGTTTGCTCCACTTGCTTAGTCAAAGTGGGAGTTTGTTGGGATATATGTCCTAATCTCGTTTTGTTTGTAATATTACCATTTCAAATAAATAAGAGTTATTTCTTTCATCGCTTTGTGTCTCACAATTTTGCAAACTTTGTCCAATAAACTAAGCTCCAGGGTCATTGAATTTATGAGAGAACTAGAACTTGAACGGAGTGTAGTGGACACACAAGAAGGATCACGTTTGAGTTAATGACCCGAACGATCTACAGTATATCGATGGGGTTCGAGACCTAATCCTGGATACGTTGTGGATGTGACCCACTTTGTATTAGATACAAACGAGGTGATTTGACTCGTTCATGTGGTTGTGATGCGAGTGAGGGCATCCTGTACAATGAGATTGTACAAGACCGAACCGTGAATTATTGTACCTACTGATGTAACACCGTTAACAGTATGAGACTAATTGTTGGGATTTGTGCCCTAAACTTATGTAATTTTGATCAAATAAATAAAGAGTTATTTGTTTTGACAAAATTTTCTTGCTCAATAAATCCAATAAACTAAGCTGCAAGGTTATAATGTATCTTGAACATCAGTGTAGTAGACACTATTTTGATTGTGTTCAAGAGTATAGCCTAAAGGGTCTATGGTATAAGAATAAGGTTGGAAACCCTATTCTGGTAACCCCATGGATGCGACCCACTTTGTAATTAGTACAAATGAGGCAATCTAACTCATTCATGTGGTTGACATGCGTGTGGGGGCATCATGTATGAAGAGTTTATACAAGACCGGACTGCAAATTATTAGTCTAACTAGTATAACACCGTTAACAGGATAAGACTGATAATTTATAGATGGTCATTAGTGACTCGGCCTGAATCCTGAGCAAGTTAAGAAGTCCTGCTTATAGTGGTTTGTCCTTAGACTAGTATGGGTGAGAGTGGCTTGTAGCCGACTCAATAAGCCTACTTTCTTAGGGATAGAACCTCGTAGGCAGGTGAGGACTTAACTATGCAAGATGGAATTCACTCATTCCTACACTAAGGAATTAGATAGGTTGTTCCCTTAAGAACTGACTCCAAGTCTTGAACAACAGGGTCACACCCTCTAAAACGATATGAGTCTATGGTAGGACCTTAGTCTTGTTGTTCATTAGAGGATCAATGGTGCTTAAGGAACAAAGAGGTAATCAAAGGGGTAAAACGGTAATTTGACCCAGACGTTATTACGAACAACCTGTGAAGGCTCGACTCATGGTTAATGATTATATCAATGGACACAATATAATCTACAGTGAGGAGAGTGCAACTACAAGTCTATAGTGGCGTGACTTGTAGTTAATGAATATTGATTATCTGGATTAAAGAGTTGATCAGTTAATCTCACATCATTGGAGCTCATGAACTGTAGATCCATTAGGTCCCTCCGTTGGCTCAACCTGGTAATATTGAGAGTATAAAGTTAGGAATGAAATTGAAGTGTTCAATTTCATATATGAGGTGTTATATCAGTTATATGTGATATAATTGATATAATATATGGTTTTAATGTGAATTGGATTCATATATAAACTATATTCAAATGAGAGAATGAAGGAAGGATAGGATGGTAATTTCCATCCTATTTCCCTAAAAATAGTTGCATGAGATGCAACTTTGTGAAAAAGCAAAAATCTTGGAAAACCCTAGATTATCAAGTATTTGTGTTGTTTGAAAAGTTAAAAAAAAAAACACAACCTCTCTCACAACTCCACACCTTATCCTAAAGGAACCCACATTCCTCCCTCACCTAGAGAACAACGGAGAAGATCCGGTGGTGGTGTCTTCATTCGTTCGGGTTCGAGTTCCTGAGATCGTGATCGTGGGAGAAGGAGCACTTGAAGAAAGAGTTCTTCAAAGGTAATCTCTTGTTGTCTTATGTCAAATATAGCATGCTTAGTCGTAGTTATTTGGTCTTGATTGAAATCCATGAGACAAAATAAGAACACGCGATTCACAATCGCTTCCGCTACGGGATTCGATCCCTTCACTAATAACTTCGTAGATGACAATTAGTGACTCGACCTTAATCCTGAGCATGTTACGGACTCCTGTCCGCGGGGGTCTGTCCTTTAACTAGTACGGGTGAGGGTGGTCACAGTTACTCGCCCAATATGCCTATCTTCTCAGGGGCAGGACCACGTGGAGAGCTGGGAACTTAACTACGCGAGATAGAATTCCATTGTTCCCGACCTTAGGGAAACTAGAGGTGTTGTTCCCTTAAGTGTTGTCTTAAGGGCTTGGACAATGGGCGCCCACCCTCTCACTTGTCCGAGAGGGGTGTTGTGAATGGTTGGACCATTATAATGTTGTTGTTCATTAGAGGAGCAATGGGGACTTAAGGAGCAAGAAGTAGACACGGGGGTAAAACGGTAATTTGACCCAATAGTGTCTACGAACAACCTATGAAGGGTCGACTCATAGGCATTGGTTATATCAGTGGACACAACTTGTCTTATAGTGACGGGAGTGACCATACGGGCTTTAATGGAGTGTTATCGTAGCTAATGAATGTTGATTAACTTGGTCAAATAGTTTGACAGGTTAATCTCGGATCATTGCAGCTCGTCACTGTAGGTCCATTAGGTCCCTCGGTTGGCTCAAACTTGATTAATAGAGGATTTACAGTTTTGGTGTGGATTTGAAGTGTTCAAATTCACTAAAGGGTAATTATGTAATTTATATGAGATATAATTGACATATTATATAGTTTAATGTGAATGAGATTCATAATAAACTATGGGTTAGCCTAATTGTCTAATTAGGCCTAATTTGAAGAACTTGGATGGAGAAAAATTAAATTGAATATGATTCAATTTAAAAACCCCCAATTATACAAATTTGATTTGTATAATGAGATATGAGATATCTTATTATATGTGGTTATGCAAATATGATTTGCATAACCTATGGTTGTGGTTAAATGGAAAATAGGTGGAGATTTCAACTCCACCTATCACCATTATATAAATCCTTTGAAGGAAGGATTTCATAAGTATAAGTTTCATTTAAGCAACAATTCTCTCTCAACACTTCTCTCATTCTCTCCTCTCTTACACCAAAGAAGACTCACACTACTCTCCTTCTACCAAAAGGAAAAAAACCGAGAAATCTTTCGGAACGTGTCCGGATCGTTGGTTCGTCGAGGAGATCGAGTTCGTTGAGATCGTGATCACGAAGAGTTCATGACCGGAGGAGGAATACGTGAAGAAATGTTCTTCAACAAGTAAGTGTTCTTACTATTTTTCTTCCCTAATTGCATGTTTAACCTAGTTACTACTAGATATTTTCGATTTTAAGAAAACGTTTTTCACAGCGGTACCACGGTTATTCGATCCCCCTTCCCATGCGTGGGATTTTCATTCCCTTTAGCCCTCCTTCTTTTTGGCAAGAACTTCAGAAACACTAGCCAAAATGTAGACCTTGGCTTTGTCATTGGCCTTGATCCAACGGTCATACCCTACCTTAACAGCTTGAGGAGCGTATCGAGCAGGGACTGTAGGACATTGCTCAGTCAGTATGAACCATAAATCGTCAACAACCAAAATTGTATTCAGGTTGGATTCCCACGTAGTATAATTCTCGCCAGTTAAACGTTCACTTTTGTTAAACGCTCACTTTTGACTAAGGCTATACATGAGGATGACATACTGAAATTTAAAAAATCGTTCAAATTAGTCATGCCTTTACCCATTACACACCAATAAATTTTAGCAAAATTATTAAAGAACACTACTGTTTAAATTAAACCTTTAATTTTGCAACGATATTTAAAGGGTTTAGAATAAAAGCCACCGGTGGGTGGTCAGTCACTCCTCCCCTGAATTGAGACTATCTCAGCTAATTCTCTACAAGAACATCCCATGTCCCAATGATTCTTAGCTACCGTTTGTTTGGTCAAGTACTCGTTAACTAGCTTAACTTATCCCGTAAATGTGCCCTGTCATTTTCAGATCCAATATGTCCGAGCCAACAGGCTACTATTAAGAAAGACAATTATTACAAAATTACCTAAGATACCCTATCCATTTCCTATATTCAGGCCCTCTATAGGGTTTGGCTTCTCCAAGGCATCCTAGCAGGTGGACTATAGAAATCTCACGGTGTGACCTAATAGAGGAGACCGTAGGATATGTTGACATGCGTCCTGCTCCTATTTACTATGGATATTTCCCTCATTCACCTTGGTATTGAACCATGCACACTTACCATAGGGGGGCGCCCTATTGACGCCATGTAGCCGAGAGTGGAACTCACGGTGTGGACTCTTGAGGACTTCAGAGTAAACTCAATGCGAACATTTCGTTTTCTCCCACTAAAGTTCCTAAGGTTAGGGTATAGGTTTAACTTAGTCGGATTACGACTAAAAGAATCTATCTAAGTCTATGCCTATTATAACTATTATAACTAGGTTTTTTAACCTTATGTCTAGGTGAATAAACATTTAATTACCTAGAAATAACACAGGACTAAGGTTAATTCAACTCAAGCTCCAGGTCAGTTTCCAGGTTGAAGGTGTTTTGTTAACCGTCAGCTTATGTACCCCCAAACTTAAACAAAACTTCACCAGTAGAGTTCCCTTATAACCAATGTCCTATAGTCCTACAATATTTTAAACTATTTAAAATACTTTGTAAGACTAACTTCTAATCCTATTATAAATTAAGCTTAGGTGTAAATTAATTTTAAACAATTTAAAACTAATTTAACCCAAGCTCCTATGTCTGCATGTAGTTTTTTATTATAGGTTATTGTGTCTAAAACCCCTTTATAACTTTTATAAATTTTAATAAATTAACACATGACAAGGAACTATATGATAACTACAACAAACGATTTCTAATTGGAATTATATTCAACTGTTTGAATCATGCAAGTAATTTCATGTTTCATGCTATTTATTTTTCATATAATCGAATTATAACATTTATAATTAATTATTCACGAAAAATAAATTGAATCTTGCATTTCTATCATATTTATAACATTTATACAAATAAAATGCATGAACATGCTTATCTTAAGGTGAGAAATATTCTAAATGAAATTTATCAATAAAATAGTCGTAAAACCAGAAAAATTTACCCCCTAGAGTGCAAAAATTAATAAAATTACACTAATTTTATTACAAACCTAGTCCAAAATCCATTGAACAGGAGTCAAATCGCTTGAACCGGACCGTCCATGACTCGAACCGCTTCACCTGCCGGTGAACCGATCTGCTTCATCCAAATGTTGTTACGGCGTTGCAATGTTGAGAAGAGCGTTGCAACGCTACCTCTAAAGCACCAGCGTCAGATATCGGGGTAGCATTGCAATGCCATGAAACGACGTTGTAAAGCTTCCAACCCCAGGACTCCTATCGATAGGGGGTGTTCGTGTTGAGATGTCGTTCTCCAGCGTTGTAACGCGATGAGCGACGTTGCGTGATTGTTGGGAGCGTTACAACGCTTATCGTGCAAAGAAACAATCTTTAACCATCGAAACCCAATGGCTTCAAACAAAAAAATCTCAGCCAAAACTCATCTCAATTGATCCGAGCAAGTCACAAATGACTAAATACATTATTGCAGAATCTATTATGCACTTAATTGCCGAAAACGCAGGGGCCTTTACATTTAATTTGATCAAATGAAAATTAAAACTATGGCCAAAATTTTCCTAAAAAGTTTTATAGAAAACCAAATGCAATACCCACCTAACCAACGCAAATTTGTTTCGACCAAAACAAAACAAGCATTGCTCTGATACCAATTTGTTGGATTTTATGTCCTAAAACTCGTATTTTGTAATTGATAAACATTATTCGTGTTTCTTTTTCGATAAAATTTTTATTGAATTAGTATGCTATAATCTTCAATCCAATAAACTAAGGTCCCGAGGCTATTTAATATAGACATGAACTTTATGTGATGTGATGACATAAAACATGGATGAAGTTCAAGTATATAACCTTAAATGGTCTATAGTACAAGGATAAGGTTGGGCGCCTTATTATGGGGACACTATGGATGCGACCTACTTTGTAGTTAGTACAAACGATGTGATCCTGAATCGTTCATATTGAGATATGTAAGTGGGGACATCGTATTCAATGAGTTTGCATAAGACTGGACCACGACTTAGTTACTTTTGATTTATAACACCGTTTACTGTATAAAACTGACTAATTCAAATTTGATGACATAGGTAACTCGATCTCAATCTTGAGCTAACTATGAACTCCTGTTTATTTAGGATTATCCTTATATTTGCATGGGTGAGAGCAGCTCAACAACGCTGGCTCAATAAGCATCATATTTCAGGGGTAAGATTGGGTAGATAGCTGGGGACATAGGGTACATTACGGAATTCACTTCTACCCGACTCTAGGGATAGTAGATAGGTTGTTCCCTTTAGTTCTGACTTTGGAACTAGAACAAGGGGCCCCACCCTCTCACTAGGTTGAGAGAGACTAGATTTGTTGGTTGGACCACAAATCAACTGTTCTATAGAGGTTTAGTGGGACTTAAGAAACAAGAAGTGTTATCGGGTGTAAAACGCTATTTTGACCCAGGCGAGACCACTAACAACCTGTGAAGGATTGACTTACTTGTTACGGTTATATCAAGTGGACAGAAATATATCTACAGTGAGGGGAGTGCAACTACCGGACTTTAGTGGAATGACCCGTTAGTTAACAACTGTTGATTAATTAGGTTAAAGAGTTTGACAGGTTAATCTTGGATTGTTGGAGCCCTGTAGGTCCATTAGGCCCCCTTCTAGCTCATATGGATTAAACTTAGAATAATATGTTTCATTAATTCGAATTGTTCGAATTAGGAATGGAGTTTTAAACCGACAATTATATGTGATATAGCTATCGGTTTTTTATGATACAATATATTCAAATGTGATTTGAATTTCAAAAATATGAATGTGGATTCATGTTTAGGAGGTCAAAATTAGTCAAGAGAGTCAAAACCGTAAAAAGTCAAATAGTTGACTTTTTCGGCTCAAGAAAGTCAAATTTTGACTTTGACAAAATGGAAAATACGATTTTACCCTTTGCTAGAGTTAGTGGAATTATCCAAGTTTTTGTTAGACAATCCCACTAACTTAAGTGGACTATGTCTAAACATTATAGAATGACACATAGCCCACTTTAGTTAGTGTTTTGTGAGGTTTTGCATTTTGGTGAGTTTTGACATGCATTTGATGCATGTAATTGCTTTATAAATAGGTTTGTTTTCAAAACAAAGGGTTTCTTTTGGCTGAAGTTTTAGTTTTTTAAAAAGGAAGTCTCATCAAAACTTACTTTTTTCCTTTTCCTCACTTAATATTTTGAACCTCCCATTCTTCCTTTTCAATCCTTCATTCACCGAGTCCCACAACCCGGTTATGAGTCCAGAGGATAGTGGAGGAAGCTCTAATGGTGGCACGGTTTGTGTTCGGTTTGTTCTTTGGCAAGGAGATCGTGAAGAAATTGAGCTACAAAGGTTGTATTTTCTTCCGTTTTTTAGTTTACCATTTTTTGTATGTTTGCATGTTAATTTATATTAAGTTAGATGAAATTAGAGTGACATTAGATCTTTTTTCCGCTGCGTATGTCTTGTGTTCCATCACAATTGATTGGAATCTAATCCCCGTGAGCAGCGGAAACGTGATTTAAAGATCGATTACTTGTTTGTTTCTATTTACTTCAAAAACCAGTACATTGGGAAAATGAACAGAGATAAACAATTTCAAGAATTCAAAGCATGGATTAAACATATTTACATTAAACATAAATAGAGATAAGCAATTTCAACAACAGAGATAAGCACAAATTACCTTTGTAGTTTTCAATCTAGCAATTCCTTGCTTAAAAAGGCACAACAACAAAAGTTCTTCATCTGTTCCAATACGACACTACCAAAAGTGTAAACCTTATATATCTCTGAGTCTTGATAGAACCTTGGTGGGAATGAATCAAACAAATTGGAGAAGGAAGGGAATTTCAAGTTCAAAGAGAATTTTCTAGCGTAAAGAATGCCTCAATCCATTACTTCTCCAAAATTGGAGAAGAAGTAAGCTTCCAAAGGGCAACTCCCAACTCCCTATCGATAGGAAGTTGAAGGAGTTGTGAGAACGTATTAGTGTGACACGTTACATTTTAATTATGAATTTGTATATTTAATTTAATTTAATTTAATGTAAATAATTAAATCTTATTTACTTATAGATATTGACATTTTAATTAAATCATATTTAATTGTTGAATTAAATATCGTATATTTAATTTAAGATAAAATCACATTTAATCATATTCCCCTCTATCATATGGTTTGAATACACATCGTATGCACATTAAATTTTAACCTATAGTTTTAAATTTTAATCTCATTCACATTAATATTTGAACTCTTTCAAATATTTAATTCTCTCATGTAATTTAATTTGAATCATATTCAAATTAAATCCATAATATAAAGGTTCGAAAACTTTATATTATAATGTATCTTTATACATTAATGTTTATTCCTTAATTGAATTTGAACATTTCTAATTCAAACGATCTAAGAACCATTTACGAGCTAGAAGGTGGACCTAATGGACCTACAGATCAGAAGCTCCAACGATACAAGATTATTAGGTTAATCTCATTAACCTCCTAATCAACATTCGTTAACTGTGGGAACACTCCACTAATGTCCCGAAGCTGTACTCTTCTCATTGCAGATATATTTATGCGTCCATGTATATTGACCAATAACAAGAAGTCAATCCTTCACGAATGTTCGTAACACCAGCGGGGTCAAATTACCGTTTTACCCCTAGGTTACATCTTTACCTTAAGTCCAAGTGTTCCTCGAATGAACAATTTGTTTGTGATCCTACTAACAAACAGAAGTCCCTGACGGTGAAAGGAATCGGAGTCCCGCAGCGGAAGCGATTGCGAATCGTGCGCTCTTGATTTAGTTACAACGATTAATTCAAGAACATAAAACACTAGATTAAGCATGTAAAACAGAATGAACAACAAGATAATTACATTTGAAGAACCTTTCTTCGAGTGCTCCACTATCCCATGATCACGATCTCAACAACAGGAACTCCAACGTACGAAGACACGACCACCGGATCTTCTCCATTGTTCTCTAGGTGAGGGAGGAAGGTGGGTTCCCTTTAGGAGAGGTGAGGTATTTTGAGAGAGATGTGTGCTTTGGAACTCTTCCAACAACACAACAAGAGAGAGCTTGTAATTCCTTAGAATGACTTCACCTAGTTGCATCTCATGCAACCATATATATAGGGGAATGGGATGGAAATGACCATCCTACCCCTTATTTATTATCTCTTTAGTATATAATTTATATATGAATCTAATTCACATTAAAACTATATATTATATCAATTATATCATATATAATAGATATAACACCTCATGTATGAAATTGGACACTTCAATTTCACTCCTAACTTTATACCCTCAATATTACCATGTTGAGCCAGCGGAGGGATCTAATGGACCTACAGATCATGAGCTTTAATGGTGTTAGATTAACTGATCAAACTCTTTGATCAAGTTAATTAATATTCATTAACTACAAATCACTCCACTATAGACTTGTAGCTGCACTCTCCTCACTGTAGATATTATTGTGTCCACTGATATAGTCATTACCCATGAGTCGACCCTTCACAGGTTGTTCGTAATCACAGCTGGGTCAAATTACTGTTTTACCCCTGTGATTACCTCTTTGCTCCATAAGCACCACTGATCCTCTAATGAACAACAAGTCTAAGGTCCTACCATAGACTCAAACCCTCATAGATGACGGGGCCCCGTTGTTCAAGACCTGGAGTCAGTTCTTAAGGGAACAACCTATCTAATTTCTTAGTGTAGGAATGAGTGAATTCCATCTTGCATAGTTAAGTTCCCAGCTACCTACAAGGTTTTGTCCATGAGAAGGTAGGCTTATTGAGTCGGCTACAGGCCACTCTCACCCATACTAGTCTAAGGACAAACTCCTATAAGCAGGAGTTCTTAACTTGCTCAGGATTCAGGTCGAGTCACTAATGGCCATCTATAAATTACTAGTCTTATCCTATTAACGGTGTTACACTGGCTAGACTAATAATTTGCGATTGAGACTTGTATGAACTCTTCATACAGGATGCCCCCACTCGCATGTTAACTACATGAATGAGTTGGATTACTTCATTTGTACTAATTACAAAGTGAGCCGCATCCATGGTGTTACCAGAATGAGGTTTCCAACATTATTCTTATACCATAGACTATTTATGTTATATTCTTGAACTCAACCCAAATAGTGTCCACTACACTGATGTTCAAGAAAAATGTTATAACCTTGGAGCTTAGTTTAGTGGATTTATAAAAGCAAGAATGTAATCTTATCAAAACAAATAACACTTTATTTTATTGATCAAAATTACACAAGTTTAGGACATAAATCCCAACAATCTCCCACTTGACCTAAAGCTTGTGGAGTACTAAACATTACAGTAATGTAAATACAATAAACTAGGGCATTTAAACCTTTTGTACAAAATACTCCCACTTGCCCTAGTTGGGGAAGACTTGTAAACCTAGACCTTATAGGTGACTCTCAAATACTTTAGCCGTTAGAGCCTTTATAAAAGGATCAACAATGTTGTGCTCTGAGGCTATCTTAGTGACAATCACGTCTCCTTTATGCACGATCTCCCGAATGAGATGATACTTCCACTCTATGTGTTTTCCCCTCTTGTGACTTCAGGGTTCCCTCGAATTTGCCACTACACAACTGTTATCGCAATACAGCGTGATGGGCAAAGTCATATTTGGAACAACTTCCAAATTTAACATGAATTCCCTTAACCAAACGGTCTCCTTAGCCGCTTCACAAGCTGCTACATATTCGGCCTCCATGGTGGAATCAACGATGCATCCTTGTTTGACGCTTACCATACTACTGACTCCTCCGTTAATAGTCAATCCGACCACGATGTAGATTTTCGAGAATCTTTATCAGTCTGAAAGTCAGAATCCGTGTATCTTGTAAGGATCAAATCCTTAGCCCCATACACAAGCATGTAGTTCCTTGTTCTCCGAAGATACTTAAGGATTGTTTTAACCAGCATCCCAAAGGTTCAAGTCCTTGATTGGATTGATACCTCACCGACCATCCCAATCAGAAAAGCGGATGTCGGGCCTAGTACACAACATGGCGTACATCAGGCTCCCAACAGCCGATGCATAAGGAATCCGTCTCATATCCTCAACTCCTTGAGGTGTCTTAAGACACTATTCCTTAGACAAATGGATTCCATGTCTAAAAGGAAACAAGCCCTTTTTGGAATCTTGCATCTTAAACCTTGATAACACTTTGTCTATCTATGATACGTGAGACAAGGCTAGTGTTTTATTCTTGCGGTTTTGGACAATCAGGATCGCAAGAACAAACTGTGCAACACCCAAATCTTTCATTTGGAACTGCGTAGCTAGCCATTCCTTGATGTCAGTAAGATAACCTACATCATTCCCAATGAGTAGGATATCATCCACATAGAGAATTAGGAATGCGACAGAACTATTGATGATTTTCTTGTAGACACAAGGTTCATCATCATTCTTGTCAAAACCATAAGATCTGAGTGCCTCATCAAATCTTATATTCTAGGACACAAATTGACCGGAGGAGGAAAGCAGTAAAGAAGTGTTCTTCAACAAGTAAGTACTGAGATCCTTACTATTTTTCTTCTCTTTTATGCATGTTTAGCCTAAGAGTAATGAGGTTAACTTGATTTAAGATAAGAGTTACACAATGAATCAACGACGTTTCACAAAGTCTTTCGTTGTGGGAATTCCTAATCCCTTCAATTGTAATGTTTGATATGTGTCCTAAGCTTACGTAATTTTGGTCAAATAAATAAATTGTTATTTATTTTGATAGAATTATATTCTCGCTTTATAAATCCAAAAAACTAAGCTCCAAGGTTAATATATCCTGAACATCAATGTAGTGGACACTGTTTAAATAGTGTTCAAAAGTATAACCTAAATGGTCTATGGTATAAGAATAAGGTTGAAAACCTTATTCTGGTAACACCATGGATGCGACCCACTTTGTAGTTAGTACAAATTAGGTAATTCAACTCATTCATGTGGTTTACATGCGAGTGGGGGCATCCTGTATGAAGAGTTCATACAATACCGGACTGTAAATTATTAGTCTCACAAGGATAACGCCGTTAACAGGACAAGACTAATAATTTATAGATGGTCATGAAGGGAACAAAATCTCGCGCAACGGAAATACGATCGAATCGTCGTGGTATCGTTGCAAAGTCCATTTTCATAAAACAATTTTTATCTCATAAAAACAAAGATAAACATGCGAAATAAGAAGAAAAACTAGTAAGAACACTTACTTGTTGAAGAACCACCTTCAAGTTTTCCTTCTCTGTTCACGAACCCTTCGTGATAACGATCTCAACGTCCTCGATCTCCTCGAACAGTGAGTAACTGGACACTTTCACGTAGTTTCTCGGTTGTTCTACATTTGATAGAAGGAGAGTGGTGGAACCCCTTTTTGGTGAGAGGGGAGGAGAGGTTGAGAGAAGGTTGAGAGAATTTTGCAATGCTCTTTGGTGAAAAATCCAAAAATGTGCAACAAGCATAAGAAATCCTTCTTGCAAAGGGTTTATATAATGGGGATAGGTGGAGTTGAAATCTCCACCTATTTACCATTTAACCACAACCTTAGGTTATGAAAATAATATTTGCATAACCATTTATAATAAGATATCTCATATCTCATTGTACAAATCACATTTGTATAATTGTGGATTTTTAAATTGAATCACATTCAATTTAATTTCTCTCAATCTTATTTCTCCAAATTAGCCCAAAATAGACAATTAGGCTAACCTATAGTTTATTATGAATCTCATTCACATTAAACTATATAATATGTCATATATATCTCATATAAATGAAATACACTGGTCGCATTAATACTCAGGCAACCAATTCGTGTCTCCACATGTTTGTTTGTTTGCTTACCTTTACTTTCTACGAACTATCTATGTTATGTTTTTTTAGCTAAAATTGAGAATTAGTACCTTAGTAATTAATTAATCTAGAAACCCATTCCCGAGGACGATACTTGGACTCATAAATCACTATACTAAAACTTGACCCGTACACTGCGGATTGCATTATCATAAATTATACGCAACAAGTATCTATATGAATCAACCAGAGGGGTTCATAATTCAATATCAAGAGCAAAAGGTTTGCAACCTTAAACGATCCATCTATGGATTGAAACAAGCATCTAGATCCTGGAATAAAAGATTTGATATTGCGATCAAATCTTATGGCTTTGAATCGAATATTGACGAATCTTGTGTTTACAAAAAGATAGTCAATACCATTGTAGCTTTTATGGTGTTATACGTAGATGATATCCTACTCATTGGGAATGATGCAAGATTGCTCACTGGCGTTAAGAAATGGCTAGCGACCAAATTCCAAATGAATGATTTGGGCGAGGCTCATATTCTCCTTTGAATCCAAATGTTTTCGAATTGCAAGAACAAAACTCTAGCACTATCTCAAGCATTATAAATTGACAAGATATTGATAGATATAAGATGCAGGATTCCAGGAAGGGTTCATTACCTTTCAGGCATGCAATTCATTTTTTGAAGAATACGTGTCATAAGACACCTAAAAATGTTGAGGGCATGAGACATATTTTTTGTGCATCTGTTGTCGGTAGTTTGATGTATGTCATGCTATGTACTCGAATCGAAATATGCTATGGAGTGGAAATTGTCAGCAGGTATTAGTCCAATTAAGGATATGATCATTGAACTGTTGTTAAGAATATCCTCAAGTATCTTAGGCAAACGATGGACTATGTGCTTTTATATGGTACGAAGGATTTGATCCTTGCAGGATACACTGACTCTATTTTTCAAACTGATGTAGATTCTAACAAATCCACATCGATCGCGATCAGTGTTCATTCTTAACGGAGGAGTTATACTTTGGAGGAGTATAAAGAAAGGTTGTATTGGTAACTCCAGCATGAAGGTTGAGTACGTCGCAGCTTGCAAAGCAGCAAAGAAGACTATATGGCTTAGAAAGTTCTTAACTTATTTTGAAATTCTTCCAAATATGCATTTTCCTAACACCCTTTATTGTGATAATAGTGCTGCACTAGCAAATTATAAAGAATCTAGAAGCAATGAGTGCAGAAAATATATAGAACGCAAATATCATCTCATTAGGGAGATTTTACAACAAATAGACTTGATCGTCACGTTGACCACTTGGGAGCACAACATTGCTAATTCATTTACAAAGCCCCTCACAACTAAAGTTTTTGAGGGACACCTAGAGAGTTTGGGACTACGGGTTGCATAGTAGAGTAATGTTCTTGCTCAGCATGTTTCACCCCACTGACCTTTTAGTCCAAGTGGGACTTTGTTCAGTTTCATGTCCTAAAACTCGTGCTTTTGTAAACTGAATGTACATTGTATTTTGCAATAAAGATTTTATTGGGGTTTATTCAGTAAAGGGTTGATTGAATAAAGTGAATTGTATATTTTATAAACCCTAATCCAATCAAGAACCATTGGCTATGGGATGAATAATTGAACTTTACGAGTGACATACAAGTGGGTCAAGTTCAAGTTATAGTCAAAAGAGTCTATAGTATAGGAATAGGATTGGGTGCCTTATCCTAGGGACACTATGGGCCCGACTCACTTTTTAGAGAACAAACGATTTGATCCTGAATCGTTCATGTAAAGACATGTGAGTGGGGAAGTCCTATGCAATGAGTTTTCATAAGAGTGGACCACAAAATAATCACTTAGACTTTATAACTCCGTTTAATGTCTTAACTGACTATATTCATATGATGACCTAGGTAACTCAATCTTAGTCATGAGTGTGTTATGAACTCATGTTTATTCGATATTATCCTTAAATTTGCATGGGTAAAAGTTGCACGAGATTTCTGAGTCAATAAGCCTCCCATTTTAGGGGTAAAACTTGGTAGATAGTTGGGAACATAGTTCTTCAAGATGAAATTCACTCCTACCATCTTTAGGGATTAGTAGAGAGGTTCTTTGTCTAAGTACTGACTCTGGGTCTTCAACAAATGGCCCACCCCTCTCATTGGTCCGAGAGGGATTCGGTTTGTTGTTTGGACCCTTAACCAATTGTTCATTAAGGATCAGTGAGACTTAAGGAACAATAAGTAATTACAGTGGTAAAATGGTTATTTTGACCCAACAGTAATTACGAATGACCTTTGAAAAATCGTCTTACTAATTATAGTTATATCAAGTGGACAAAAATATATCTACAGTGAGGAGAGTGCAACCACAGGGCTTTAGTGGAGTGTCCTGGTGGTTAACGAATGTTGAATAGCTGGACTAAAGTGTTTGGTCCATTAATCTCGTATCGTCGGAGCTCATGATTCGTAGGTCCATTAGGTCCGCTTACTAGCTCAGACTAAGCTTTGTAACAATCTTAGAGAAAAAAATTTGAATTGTTCAAATTCAATTATGGGAGAATACATTAATTATATGCAATATATTTAATGTTCATGGTTTAATTATGAATTAAACTATGATGAGATGAAATGGACAGATTTAAATTTGATTTATCTATTGGGTCGGTTTAAAACATCAATAGGGGTTCATTTTCAAACAACCGATTTAAGAAATCAGGGTTCATCGAATTATTTAATTTGATATATTATATTAAATTAATTTATTATTTAAAATTAATTTATTAAATTGTTTAATTAATTAAATAAAAAATTGATTTCCATTAAAATTAAAAATAAGTTCAAAATTCATTTTTCAATTAAATTTGGACCAAGTTCATTTTTAGCTGAGTAACCTCCTTGGTTTCTCAAAATTTGCCACCTCCTAGTTGTCTAATCCTTCTCATCTTTTTGACGACTTCTTTTCCGAGCTTAAAGAAGCTAGATATGGCATTTAATTAGAGAAGAAACATCAAGGGTTGAAGAATTTTGAAGAAAATCCAGATTTTCTCGGTTTTGAACCTTTCTCCTTTTCTCTTTAAAATTCTTTAAACTTTGGATCCAACAATTTTCGTTCAAAGGCTGGTGGATAGTAGGGAAAAATCTAAGGGTGGGCCACGAAGTGTTCGTGATCATAATTAGCCCACGGATTTCGAGAATTTTGAGCTACAAAGGTATGAGTTCTTGCTCTTTGTTTTTTACAGTTGTGAGTATGTTTTTTATTTTGCAAAATTGATCAACTTAAAGTGCTCAAGATTCGAAATTGCTTCCGCTCTCTTAATATGGACTCTTTCATAGTGTTCAAATTTTCATAAATTTGAAGATGTCAGTGTTATAGAATAGAGAGAGGGAGTGCAGAAATGTTTTTTTTGTTCTCGAGCACAGAAAAATAACATATTAGTAACAATTTACATAAACATTGAAAACTCCAACACATTATTGTTTATTATTTGTAAATGGTAAATTCTTACAATAGAATACCACACTACATAACAACAACAAATTACTATACTTAACCATGGTCGTTTTGGTAACAACTCAAAATATTGTTATATTATCTAAAAAATAAATTATATATAGAACACAAACTATTGTCTATACAAGGCATGTGTTAGAGAAACAAGAAGCGAAATATCATTGAGAAAGATTATTTCAAAATAGAGAGGTTCATTATTAATATTTTCCCAACGATGGTTCAGAAGAAGGCAACAATAGTTTCATGCAAACATCTATTCCATTTCTTGGCGTTCGTCCTCATTTACTTTGTCCTCATCACCACTACTGGTAAGAAGATGAAAAAATTAAATCACATTTTCCCTTTATGCATAGTTTAAGCAAATAATCGTAAATAAAAGCTTTTTAAATAAAATTAAACCTCGTTGATTGCTTTGTAAATAAATAAATTAATCAAATTTATGGTGGTGTTTCAGGTTCGTCGGCTAGATGGAGTTTGATAGAAGAGACAAGCAGAAGAAACTTGGAGGATATGCACATCGAAAAGAACAATATGGTACTGCAAAACATCGATGACCTTGTGGCACAAGATTATGCTCCACCGACCCGTAGACCTCCACATCAATAATGAGGGCGAAAAAATGGGTGAATGTACAAATTATTAATGATGTTTTGGGTAAATTGAAAATTTAGATACATATGCTATATATCGTGTTCGTGTTTTGGTTGATGTAACTGAGGTAAGTTCAATGAATTATGTGCAGAGTTTCGAGAGTGAAAATAAAAACCTCAGCTCCAACAACTAGATATATAATTTGATGGACGAAAACAAAATATTTGTTAAATGATATGAAATATTCCATTCTATAATAGTGATTATATCTTCACCTTGTTATTTGTAGACAATTTGTTTAAACTTAAAATGGAAGGGCCTTGTTTGATTGAATCTATGGACATGAATAACTAATATTTATGTGCTTACATGCATGGATAATATACTGAAAACCATATGAGTAACTATGCTTGCTGCAATCGAAAAAAACTTCGTGATGTGTGGTTTTCGAAAATTAATAGAAAATGCACTAATTCTTCTCTTATTAAAAGATTTAAAAAAATGAATATTAATTCAACACTTTTTGAAGGAATAAAACTATTGATAGGTTGGATATTACTGATTTCATGTGATTAGTTACTACCCACAGTTACAATAGATCATATTTATAATAACGACTTTCAAATTATCATTGCTACAATATTAACTTTCTATGGAGTGGTGTGGTGGCCATACATCGGGTAAATTTTGTCGAGAAAGACCCGTTCGAAAAAGAGGTTACTAATGACAAATCGGTGAAATAGATACTTTCTTGGCATTAAAAAAAGGCATAAGTAACAAGAAAACTTATCTTAAAATTTTCCGTACAATTTCATTGAAATCATAAGTTTCTTAAACCTAAAAGAATCTGGAAATGAGTCTTAAGTAATCATATAAATTTTTATTTATATGAAACGAAATTTGTTCTTTAAGACTTATTGTTAGAACTTTTAGTTCAAAGAAACCTAAACATTACAAAATTGATATTAATTAAATAGAACAAAACTAAATGTTATATAAATTAAGTTCCACTATCGTCCCCTTCACATCACATAATTTTGAAAAGATGAACCCTCTATGAATAACAGTATCAAATAAAGCACCCCGCATAAAAGTAAGGCTAATTTTCTTACTCACTCTTATAGAATAATCTATAGTGATAAAAGTTCATAAGTGCACGATAAACCCTTTGACCCGGTTAATCAACATTCATTAACTACGATAACACTCCACTATAGCCCGAAGTTGCACTCAATATAACCAATGCCTGTGAGTCGTCCCTTCACATATTGTTCGTAATCACAGCAGGGTCAAATTACCGTTTTATCCCTATGTCTACCTCTTGCTCATTAAGTCTCACTGCTCCTCTAATGAACAACTTTTTTGCATTGTCCAACCATAAACAACATCCCACTTGGGCATGTAAGAGGATGGATGCTCGTTGTCCAAGCCTTGAACATAGCACTTAAGGGAACAACCCCTCTAGTTTCCCTAGTTCAAAAAACGATTAAATTCCATCTTGCGTAGTTAAGTTCCCAAGTCCCCACGTGGTCGTGTCTCCAAGAAGGTAGGCATATTCGGCGTATTCTAGCCATCATCGCCCGTACTAGTCAAAGGGCAGACCCCCGCAGATAGGAGTTCGTAGCACGCTCAGGATTAAGGACGAGTCACTAATGGTCATCTACGAAGTTATTAGTCATATACTGTTAATGGTGTTACACATTATTAGGTCTAATAATTCACGGTTCGGTCTTATATAATCTAATTGCATAGGATGCCCTCACTCGCATGTAAGCCAAATGAACTAGGTGGATCACCTCGTTTGTATCTAATACAAAGCAGGTTACATAAACTGTATCACAAGGATGATGTTTCCAACCCTATTTGTATACTGTAGACTGTTTGAGTCATTAACTCGAATGTGATCTTTCCCGTGTATCAACTACACACTGTTCCAGCCTTAGTTCTCTCATATAATACGACTCTGGAGCTTAGTTTATTCTATTAAATTTATAAAATGCGAGATATAAAGGTTGTTAAATAAATAACTCTTATTGATTTAGATCAACAAGTATTACAAACTTCACGAGATTAAGGCAAACATCCCAACAAAGTTGGTCGCTGTGCTTGCTGCCAGCCATTCCACTTCAACCATTTTTGGCATATCTTTTTGCTCGGGTGGCCGAATGACCTCCGGTTTCATACGTTGGAATCGTGGTTCGATGTAGAATCTCCCAGAATATTTCCTTGCTCAAAATTCATCTATATTTTTCTTGGGACTTCAATTAAGCATACACATGCTCCAAATTGCAACAAAATAGTCTCAAACACTCTATTTGCTTTTCAAGCTCAGTTTCCTTAAATTAACCATAAAATGTCATGAAATCCCATGTTTTAAGTATAAAAACAAGCTAAAATATAAGAAATAAGATAGTATATTTGCATGCTATCAAATACCCCCACACTTAAGCTTTTGCTAATCTCGAGCAAAAACGAATTAAGCTATAAGATCTTTCTTATGCATATATCAGAGTCAAGCCTCGGTGATTTAAAAGGAAATTTCAGCAATAACGGAAAATAATCAAACATGATATTTCAACAAGTAATTTAAAACTTTTCCTAGGTGTCCCTACTGATGGAATTTAATCCCATAGCGGAAGTGATTTAGATCGCGTGTTCTTGTAAGATGCTATAGAGATCTAATCAAAAGGATATAACAAAAGCGATTAAGCATGCTAATATGAATTTGGACAACAATACTATTACCTTTGTAGATAAAACAACACATGCTCCTTTTGATCCTCGTTCTCACGATCGCAATGATCTCAACGATCTCGCGTTGTCCACAAACTACGAAGTATTTTTCGATCCATCTACTAGATCTTCTCTGTTTTATCTCTAGGTCAGGGAAGGTGGTGGAACCTTTTTTGGAGTTAGGAGTGATTTTTGAGGAAGACAAGTGCTTTGGAACTTTTCCAACAAAAAAACACTTATCAAATGAGCTCTATGGTTGCCTTTTTGAATTAGATTAACAAATGTGCCTCTCATGCACATATTTATAGAGGAATGAGATGAAATGACCATCCTACCCCTATAGTGCTCTTGTGATATATTTCTCATGGATTAAACCATATGTTATATCAATTATATCATATATAATTGATATATCACTTTAAACATGAAATTGAACATTTCAATCTCACTCCAAACTATAAACCCTTCTTATTTCCATGTTGAGCCAACGAAGGGACCTAATGGATCTACAAATCATGAGCTTCAATGATACAAGATTAATCGACAAATCTCTTTGATTCAATTAATCAACATTCAATAACTATAAGTCATTCCACTATAGACTCATAGTTGCACTCTCCTCACTGTAGACTGTTATATCCACTGATATAATCAATACTTGTGAGTCGACCCATCACACGTTGTTCGTAATCACAGCTGGGTCAAATTATCGTTTTACCCCTGTTAATACATCTTGTTCCTTAAGCTCTATTGATCCGCTAATAAACAATCAGTTTATGGTTCTACCATAAACTTGATCCTTCTTAAGCTAGTAACAAGGCGGGGCCCCATTGTTCAAGACCTGGATTAAGTTCTTAAGAGAACAACCTATCTGATTCCCTAATTCAGGAATGAGTGAATTCCTTCTTGCATAGTTAAGTTTCCAGCTACTTACAAAGTTATGTCCCTGAGAATGTAGGCTTATAGAGTCGGCTACAGGCCATCTCCCCCATACTAGTCTAAGGATAAACCTCATAAGCAGGAGTTCGTAGCTTGCTCAGGATTTAGGTAAAGTCACTAATGATCATTTATGAATTATTATACCTATCTTCATAACGGTGTTATTCCAGTAGGTTTATAATTTGTGGTCCGGTCTTGTATAATATCATTATACAGGATGCCCCCACTCGCATGTCTACCACATGAACGAGTTGGATTATCACGTTTGTACAAAATACAAAGCGGGCCACATCCATGGTGTTACCAGTACAATGTTCCCAACCCTATCCATATACCATAGACCTTTTCGGTTATACTTGAACAACTTAATCAAACTTATGTCTTCTACATAAATGTTCAAGATCTATCATTATAACTTTGGAACTTAGTTTATTGGATTTAGATTTTAATGCGAGAATATAATAAATAACAACTTTATTTATTGAAATATGATTATTACAAAACAACACTTGTTTAGGGCATAAATCCCAACATCTACGTGGGTGTGTGATTAGCCTAGGATCCTTTCAACACTTCATAGTGAAGGTATCTCTTTTTTGTCCTCAAGATTTTTTTCTTTAGCAAACAAAACAACAAAATGTTTTGTAGATACTACACATATTTTACAGATAATATACATATTTTACAGATCATGCACTTCATATTGTCATTCACATTATCCTGCAGTTTAACTCTCAAATCAGTTCTCATACCTATCGAGGTGACATCAAACTTCTAAACCTAATAGCTTTGCTCAAAGCATTCAAAACTACAGGAACACGGACTATGTGCACAATATTGCAGGAAAAACTCAAGAAAATTTTTAAATTATCCCAAATACATATCATAATTATGCATAAGATCTATCAACAATTCAAATCATAATTATGCATAAGATCTATCAACAATTCAACACATACTCAAGACACTCACGATAGATAAACAACACATCCCACCCCCAAACTTAAACTAAACATTGTCCCCAATGTTTGCAAAATATGCTCAAGGAAAGTAAGAAGTGATGGAACACAAGACATACGGAGCGGAAAAAGGATCTAATGACACTCTAATTGCATCTAACTTAATTGAAATTAACATGCAAACATACAAAAAAATAGTAAACTAAAAAATGGAAGAAAATACAACGTTTGTAGCTCAATTTCTTCACAATCTCCTTGCCAAAGAACAAACCGAACACAACCAAACAACCACTAGAGCTTCCCCGTTATTCTCTAGACTCAGAATTGCGTTGTGCGACCCGATGAATGAAGGATTGAAAAAGGAAGAATGAGAGGTTCAAAGTATTAAGTGAGGAAAAAGAAAAGAAGTAAGTTTTGGTGAGACTTCTTTTTTAAAAACTAAAACTTCAGCAAAAGAAACCCTTTGTTTTGAAAACAAACCTATTTATAAAGGAATTACATGCATCAAATGCATGTCAAAACTCACCAAAATGCAACATCTCACAAAACACTAACTAAATTTGGTTGTGTCATTCTATAATGTTTACACAATCCACTTAAGTTAGTAAGATTGTCCAACAAAAACATGGATAATTCCATTAACTCTAGTCAAGGGTAAAATGATCTTTTCCATTTGGTCAAAGACAAACTTTGACTTTTCCCATGCTTAAAAAAAGTCAACCATTTGACTTTTTACGGTTTTGACCGTCTTTGAATAATTTTGATCTCCCAACATGAATCAAATTCATATATTTGAAATTCAAATCACATTTGAATATATTGTGTCATACAAAAATCGATAGTTATATCACACATACTTGTCGGTTTAAAATTCCTTTCCTAATTCGAACAATTCGAATTAATCCAACATACTGTTCTAAGTTTAATCCATATGAGCTAGAAAGGGGACCTAATGGACCTACAGATCATGGGCTCTAACAATCCAAGATTAACTGGTCAAACTCTTTAACCTAATTAATCAATATTTGTTAACTAACGGGTCATTCCACTAAAGTCCCGTAGTTGCACTCCTCTCACAATAGATATATTTTTGCCCACCTGATATAACCGTAACCAGTAAGTCAATCCTTCACAGGTTGTTCGTGGTCTCAGCTGGGTCAAAATATCGTTTTACCCCTGATAACGCTTCTTGTTCCTTAAGTCCCACTGAACCTCTATTGAACAATTGATTTATGGTCCAACCAACAAATCTAGACCCTCTCAGCATAGTGAGAGGGTGGGGCCCCTTGTTCTAGTTCAGAAGACAGCACTAAAGGGAACAACCTATCTAATATCCCTAGAGTCGGGTAGGAGTGAATTCCGTCTTGCACCCTATGTCCCCAGCTATCTACCCGGTCTTAGTCCTGAAATGGGAGGCTTATTGAACCAGCGTTGTTGAGCTGCTTTCACCCATGCAGATCTAAGGATAATCCCCAATAAACAGGAGTTCATAGTTAGCGTAGGATTGAGATCGAGTTACCTAGGTCATAAAAATTGAATTAATAAGTTTTATACAGTAAACAGTGTTATAAAGCAAAAGTGACTAAGTCGTGGTCCAGTCTTATACAAACTCATTGTATAAGATGCCGCCACTTACATATCTCTCTATGAACGATTTAGGATCACATCGTTTGTACTAACTACAAAATAGGTTGTATTCATAGTTTCTCCAGAATAAGGCGCCCAATCTTATCCCTATACTATATACTCGAACTTGATCCATTATTTATGTCATCACATAAAGTTCAAGTCTATATTAAATATCCTTGGGGCCTTAGTTTATTGGATTAAAGATTATAGTATACTAATTCAATAACAATTTTATCGAAAAAGAAACACGAAAAATACTTATCAATTATAAACTACGAGTTTTAGGAAATAAAATCCAACAAACTCCCTCTTGGACTAAAACTCCTAGTGGAATATCACAATGATCAATTTAAGTGAAACATATGAGGACAATAAGCATATGAATATAATGAACTAGGGCATATACCCAAAAGTTCTCCCACTCGTCCTAGTTTACTAACTTCGTAGACCTAGAGATTGTAGGTGACCTTAAAACACTTTTAGCCGTGAGGGTCTTTGTAAAAGGATCAGCAATGTGAGCTTCTTGGTTCTCTTGAATTTGCAACTGCAACACTGTTATCACAATATAGAGTGATAAGCAGATGCATATTTGGAACGACTTCAAAATTTTTCAAGAATTTCCTCAACCATACTACTTCTTTTGTTGCTTCACATGCAACTACATATTCAACTTCCATTGTGGAGTCTGCAATACAGTTTTGCTTCACACTTCTCCATACTACTGCTCCTCCATTCAAAATGAACACTAATCCCGATGTGGATTTTCTTACATCTTTATCGGTCTGGAAATCAGTGTCAGTATATCCAGTAAGAATCAAATCCTTCGCACCATACACGAGCATGTAGTTCCTCGTTCTCGTAAGATACTTGAGAATATTCTTAATAGCAGTCCAATGATCATATACAGGATTGGACTAATACCTACTGACTATCCCTATTGCGTAACATATGTCAGGTCTAGTACATAACATTGCATACATCAGTCCAAGGCTACTGTTTTATTCTTTGAATTCCGGACAATCTGGATCCCAAGAACAAACTACGCATCACCTAAATCTTTCATTTGGAACTGCGTAGCTAGCCATTTCTTGATGTCTGTAAGATAACCTACATCATTCCTAATGAGTAGGATATCATCCACATAGAGAATTAGGAATGCAACAGAACTATTGATGATTTTCTTGTAGACACAAAGTTCATCATCATTCTGGTGAAAATCATAAGATTAGATTGCCTCATCAAATCTTATATTACAGGACCTAGAGGCTTGTTTCAGTCCATAAATTGCCCTTTTAAGCCTGCAAACCTGTTGCTCTTGTCCTGGTTCAATGAACACTTTGGGTTGGTCCATGTAGATGTTTTCCTCAAGATTGCCATTTAAAAAGGCTATCTTTACATCCATTTTCCATATCTCATAGTCATAATATGCGGCAATGGCAAGCAGGATACGGATACCCCTTCAACCTGGGTATAACTCTTTGCTACTAGTCTAGCTTTAAAGATTTGCACCTTTCCATCTACACCACGCTTTCTCTTGTAGATCCACTTACAACCTATAGGTTTTACCCCATCAGGCTTATCTACAAGATCCCAAACAGAATTGAAGTACATAGACTCAATTTCTTGGTCCATGGCTATGACCCATTTGTCTTTGTCTTTATCAACCATTGCTTGATTTCAAGTCAATGGATCCTCGCAGTTGACATCTGGTATAACAACATGGGTTTCTGTTAACCCATGAAACGGTTAGGTTGTATTATAACCCTCCAAATACGCCGAGGCATACTCAACTCCTGAGATGGACTCTCTTGACTAGAGGACAACTCTTTACCACCATGTGAGTCATGTCTCGAAGGAAAAATGACTAAAAGACCTTTTTGTGAAAAAGGTTATAGAGCCAAAGAGCCCTTGGAACTCGTGCATTCGGACCTTTGTGGTCCTATGAATGTCAAGGCACGAGGAGGGTATGAATATTTCATCGTGCTTTTATTGATGATTATTCAAGGTATGGCTATCTTTACCTAATGCATCATAAATCCAAAACCCTTGAAAAGTTCAAGGAATATAAAGCGAAGTTGAGAACACATTAGGTAAAACAATTAAAACACTTCGATCAGATCGAGGTGGAGAGTATATGGATTTAAGATTCCAAGACTATATGATAGAACATGGAATCGTATCTCAACTCTCAGCGCCCAGTACACCTCAGCAAAATGGTGTATCTGAGAGGAGAAATAGAACCCTTTTAGACATGGTTCGATCCATGATGAGCTACGCTCAGCTGCCTAGTTCGTTTTGGGGATATGCAGTAGAAGCTGCTGCATATATTTTGAACATGGTTCCCTCTAAGAGTGTTTCAGAAACACCCTATGAGTTATGAAAAGGGCGTAAAGGTAGTTTACGTCACTTCAGGATTTGGGGATGTCCGGCGCATGTGCTGGTGTCCAATCCAAAGAAATTGGAACATCGTTCAAAATTATGCCTATTCATAGGATACTCCAAAGAAACGAAAGGTGGTCTGTTTTATGATCCTCAAGAGGACAAGGTGCTTGTGTCGACAAACGCCACGTTCTTAGAGGAAGACCACATGAGAGATCATCAGCCTCGTAGCAGGATTGTCTTAAGTGAAATTTCCGGGAAGTTACAGATAAATCAACAAGAGTTGTTGATGAAGTCGGTCCTTCTCAAGAGTTGATAATGCCTCGGCGTAGTGGGAGGGATGTTAGACAACTTTGACCGTTACATGGGTTTGACTGAAACCAAGTCGCCATACCGATGATGGCGTTGAGGATCCATTGACCTATAAACAGGCAATGAATGATATAGATAGGGACGAGTGGATTAAAGCCATGGACCTTGAAATGGAGTCAATGTACTTCAATTCAGTCTGGGAACTTGTAGATCAACCAGATGGTGAAAGACCTATCGGTTGCAAGTGGATCTACAAGAGAAAACGAGATCAAGCCGGTAAGGTGCAAACCTTTAAGGCTCGACTTGTGGCAAAGGGTTATACCCAAAGGGAAGGGTGGACTATGAAGAAACCTTCTCCCCTTTGCCATGCTTAAATCCATTAGAATACTCTTGTCCATTGCCACGTTTTATGACTATGAAATTTGGCAAATGGATGTCAAGACAGCCTTTCTAAATGGCAATCTTGAAGAGAGTATCTATATGGATCAACCAGAAGGGTTCATAGTTCAGGGTCAAGAGCAAAAGGTTTGCAAGCTTAAACGATCCATCTATGGATTGAAACAAGCTTCTAGATCCTGGAATATAAGATTTGATCTCGCGATCAAATCTTATGGCTTTGAAACGAGAATATTGACGAGCCTTGTGTTTACAAGAAGATAGTCAATACCACTGTAGCTTTCTTAGTTCTATACGTAGACGATATCTTGCTCATTGGGAATAATGCAGGATTCCTGACTAGCGTTAAGCAATGGCTAGCGACCCAATTCCAAATGAAAGATTTGGGAGAGGCTCAGTTTGTTCTTGGAATCCAAATTGTTCGGAATCGCAAGAACAAAACGCTAGCACTGTCTCAGGCATCTTATATTGACAAGATGTTGGTTAGATATAAGATGCAGAATTCCAAGAAGGGTTCATTACCCTTCAGGCATGGAATTCATTTGTCTAGGGAACAATGTCCTAAGACACCTCAAGAAGTAGAGAATATGAGACGCATTCCCTATGCATCTGCTGTCGGTAGTCTGATGTATGCCATGCTATGTACTCGACCCGACATATGCTATGCAGTGGGAATAGTCGTGAGATATCGATCTAATCCAGGATATGATCACCGGATCGCCGTTAAGAACATCCTCAAATATCTTAGGAGAACGAGGGACTATATGCTTGTGTATGGTGCAAAGGATTTAATCCTTGCGAGGATACACCGACTGATTTTTTCGGTGATGTGGATCGAGGAAATCCACATCGGGATCGATGTTCACTCTTAACGGAGGAGCTATAGTATGGAGGAGTATAAAGCAAGGTTGTATTGCGGACCACCATGGAGGTTTGAGTACGTCGCGACTTGCGAAGGGCGAAGGAGGAGGTCGTATGGCTTAGGAAGTTCTTGATCGATTTGGAAGTTGTTCCAAATAAGAATTTTCCTATCACCCTTTATTGTGATAATAGTGGTGCGATGGCAAATTCTAAAGAACCTAGAAGCCATAAGCGCGGAAAGCACATAGAGCGCAAATACCATCTCATCGGGAGATTGTGCAACGAGGAGACGTGATCGTCCACGCGGATCGCTTGAGCACAACATTGTTGATCCGTTTACAAAGCCCCTCACGGCTAAAGTGTTTGAGGACACCTAGAAAGTCTAGGACTACGGGTTGTCTGATGAAGGCGCTTTTTCTTTGCTCAAGATGTTTTACCCCACGACGCGTTTTTAGTCCAAGTGGGAGATTGTTGGGTTTTATGTCCTAAAACTCGTGGTTTTGTAAACCCAATGTATATTCTATATCACAATAAAGTTGTTATTGAAATTTATTCAGTAAAGGTGTTATTGACTATTGTGTATTGTGTAACCTTAATCTAATAAAGAACCCTTGGCTATAGGATTAATTCTTGAACTTTATGTGTGACATAAAAGTGGATCAAGTTCAAGTTATAGCCAAAACAGTCTATAGTATAAGGATAGGGTTGGGGACCTTATCCTGGGGACACTATGGGCGCGGCCCACTTTGTAGAGAAACAAACGATGTGATCTCTAAATCGCTCATGTGGAGACATGTGAGTGGGGCGCCCTATGCAATGAGTTTGCATAAGACTGGACGCGTAATAGTCACTTAGACTTTATAACTCCGTTTACTGTCTTAACTGACTATATTCATCCGATGACCTAGGTAACTCGATCTTAATCCTGAGCGTTCTATGGACTCCTGTTTATTCGAATTATCCTTAGATTTGCATGGGTGAGAGTGGCTCGAGACCTGCCAGACTCAATAAGCCTACCATTTCGGGGATAAAATCGGGTAGATAGTTGGGAACATAGTTACGCAAGATGGAATTCACTCCTACCCGCTTTACTGGATTAGTAGAGAGGTTGTTCCCTTAAATCTTGACTCGGGTCTTGAACAATGGGCCCACCCCTCTCATTGGCCCGAGAGGGATTCGGTTTCTTTGGTTGGACCACAAACCAATTGTTCATTAAAGGATCGGTGGGACTTAAGGAACAAGAGGTAATTGACAGGTAAAAGCGGTAATCTTGACCAAATTGTAATTACTGAGCGACTGTGAATGATCGACTTATTAATCATGGTTATATCAAGTGGGCGAGAAATATATCTACAATGAGGAGAATGCGACCACCGGGGATTTAGTGGAGTGTCCCGATGGTTAACGAATGTTGATTAGCTAGGCTAAAGAGTTTGGCCTGGTTATTCTCGTATCGTTGAAGCTCATGATCCAGTAGGTCCATTAGGTCCTCCTTACTAGCTTGGACTAAGCCTTGTAACTTTTTGAGAGAAAAGAATTTGAATTGTTCAAATTCAAGTTTGGAAGAAAGCGTTAATTATATGTGATATATTTAACGAATCATAGCTTAATTATGAATTAAACTATGATTAAAAAGAGGTGGATATATTTAAATATGATTTAAATATTGGATCGATTTATTGCATGAATAAAGATTCATGTTCTAAAAAACGATCGGGATTGGATAATTTATTTAATTTAATATTTAATATTAAATTTAATTAAAAATTAATTAATTAAATTAATTTTTGAATTATTTAATTAATTAAATTAATTTTAATTTAAAATCAATTTAATATTGATTTTTGAATTAAAATTAAATGAAAATTAGAGATTTTTCTTGGATTTTCATAAAATCCAATTTACAACTTGCCCAAATCCCTCTCATCATCAAATTCACCAAAATTGGCCACCTCCATCTCAAACCATCCTCATCACACTTGAGTTGTCACTCAAATGAAGCTTAATGAAGTTTTATTTAATGGTGATTTGAGGTGTTTTGTGTGCATTTTAGCAGAAATTAAAAAATTCACGTTTTGTGACCTTTAAGGACTTTTCTTCCAAATTCTCTTAACCTAGGATCCCACAATCCGTTCTAAGGCCTGAGGATAGTAGGGAAGACTCTAACGGTTGTCCACGAAGTGTTCGTGTTGAAATCCATCCACCGGGTGAAGAGAATTTGATCTTCAAAGTTGAGTTTTCTATTCCTCTGTTTTTCCAGCTTTGAGCATGCATTTTATTTTACAAAATTGATCAACTTAGAGTGTTCAAGATCCAAAATTGCTTCCGCTTTCTTAATCTAGACTCTTTCAATTCCATGTTTTATCATATAGTTTTGGAATTTTAAATCCATGTACTCTCCACCTCGATCCGATCGAAGTGTTTTAATAGTTTTACCTAATTGATTTTCAACCTCAGTGTTGAATTCTTGAACTTTTAAAGTGCTTCAGACTTGTGGTACATTAGGTAAATATGTCCTAATCTAGAATAATCATCTATAAAAGAGATGAAATATTCATGTCCTTCCCTGGCTTTAACATTCATCGGACCACAAAGGTCTGAATGTATAAGCTCTAGAGGGTCTTTGGCTCTATAACCTTTTCCACTAAAAGGTCTTTTAGTCATTTTGCCTTCTAGGCAGGATTCACATACTGGGAAAAAGTTTTCTTCTAACTCGTTTAGAAGTTCGTTCGTTACCAATCTCTCAATCCTATTGAGATTAATATGACCCGATCTTAGATGTCAAAGATGAGCATTTTCTTTAGGAGAAATTAGTTTGTGTACTTGCAATTTTGTATAATTCACTGTTAAAACTATTTTAACTGAATTAAACCATTGCAAATAATTCTCAAGAAGAGCAACACATAGTACAATACTTTTCCAATGAAATAAACACTTTATTCAATTGAAAAGAAAATGAAGTACAATGTTCGCTAAGGCAAGAAATAGAAATAAGGTTTGTAATAAACCCTTAAGCTACATAACAACTTTTCTTTGTCAGACGATTGCTCTTTATTTGCTCCTTTTCCTCTTCTTCTGTATCTTCTTAAGTTCAGAAGTATGACTGCAGTTCTTAGTCCCAGAGGATGAATCCTCATGAGAACTTTTGGAATGGGTAAACAAATTTGCCTCTCCATTCTGTTGTATCTTATCATCCATAAGAAACTGATAATTCTACAACTCATTTAGCAGAGAAGTCAGATCATACTCTATGTTGTTCATCGCTGCAATACTCCGGAATTGTAGAAAAATCTTCGGAAGAGATTCTAGGATGAACAAAACCTGACATTCCTCATCAATGACCGCTCCGTTTAATTCCGCTATGTTGAAGTGGGCAATCAGATTGAGAACATGTTCTCTCACTGACGTTCCTTCCTTCATGCGTGCATTGTAAACGAATTTTAGGGCTTCATGCCGAATTTGTTTGGACGGTTGTCTAGACAAATTTAGCACAAAATCCATGATCTCACGAGCTAAAACATCAGGTATGCTAGCCAGGATATATGCTTTTGCCTTTTCGTTGGCATTGATCCAGCGGTCATACGCATCCTCAACAGCTTGAGATGCATTTTGAGCAGGAAATTGAGGACACTACTCATTGAGAATGAACTTAAGATCATGTGTAACCAAAATTATGTTGTGTCCATTCCTCCAAGTCATTATGTTCTCTCCGGTTAACTTTTTCACACCCAATAAGGAAATTATAGAGCTAGACATTTTTGCTGAAAAATTACAAACAAACTTGTATGAGTTTCTTGCTATAACTCTAATCCGATCATGTTTTAGCTAATTATCAAATGATTCCTAGGTCATTTATAATTTGCAATGATACTCCAAAGGTTTAGAATGTATGATGCCGAAGGGTAATAAAAACACTCTTCCTCTGGATCAAGACAATCTTGACCAAAACCTAATGTCAGAATAACTCTTATTCCTATAGGCTTTAGTTACCATTTTTCGCCCAGGATACATACACAACTTATGTACCCCGTGAGTGTAACCCTCTGTCTTTAGATCCGAGAGTCTCCATCCAATAAAATCTCCCGAAGAGAGGACTAGATTGAAAAATATTCTAAGAAAATCTTTATCCCTTTCAGGTGTCTACTATGTTCTATCCCCTATGATAAAGCCCTCCGAAAGGATTGTCTGGTCCAAGCCAAACTAGTAGTTTGACCATAGTGGTCTAACGGTGTAAACCGACAAAAGAGACCGTAGGTTTTGTTTTCACTAAACCTGCTCCAACTCACTATAAGTACACTCTCTATTCACCTTGAAATTGACTCATACAAACATCATCCGAAGGGGGACGCTCACGTTTGCGCCACGAGGCCAAGTATGAGTCTCACGGTGTGAATTTTTCGGAGATAACATAGGTGGAAAAATATGTATCTCATACACTTTTCCTCCCACTGAATACTTTAAAGATTTAGGAATCTTACTTAGGCTAAAACCCGGCTAATGGTTTTACCTAACTCGATCAATATAACTCTTATATCGATAATCAATATAACTATTATATTGATTGTATCCTAAGTTTGTTAATATAACTCTTTATATTAAACCTAGGATTTCTAGTTTATTAACCCCTTAATAAACTCGCTGACGCCAGTGTAATTTATAAACTCTCTGATTAAATTTCTCTCCCGTGCCGCCTCCGGTAGGGTGTTCCGTTTCAAATCGACTTAAATACCCACCTAGAGCAGAACCTTCCTTAGACAGAGTTCCTCTTTTAATCATAGCTTATAAATTACTTGGTTCCTAATTCTAATCTAATTAGAACTAGATAACCTAAGGTCTATTATTTCGAAGTTTTAAACATTTTAAAACTAATAATTTACCTTAGGAGACATGCATACTATGTTATAGTGCTTGATCATTCATCACATGAATAATAAGACATTCATAGCAAAATCATTTCATGATATATAATGCATGTCAATGTTGTCCATAAATTAATATAACAACTTTATATTAATTAATCATGCAAACTATATAATATAACTCTTAATATTATAAATGATGCATGAAAATGCTTAACCTAAGGTAGGATTTCTAAAATAAAAGCATACATTATGCATGACAATAATTACACAACAATTGCATAATTTAAATAGCAGAATTAGACCAATTTTGGCACCCTAATTTTAATTTTAATTAATATAATATAATTATATTAATTAAAATTAATTAATTAAATATAAATTAAATATAAAATGTTTTTATATTTAATATATAATAAAAAATCTTTTTTCCGTTCTTTGCTTTGCGTGAAACGTCTGCAGTGTTGCTGCTTGGCGGCGGTTTGTCCTTTTTGCGGTTGAAAACCCGCCTCTCGTCTAGCGTTGCAATGCTATCGTCTCTCTACGCCTCCTCCTTCGCAAGCAAGCACGGCGTTGCAACACCAATGAACAGCGTTGCAACGCTGCACACATACATCAAACATTCTCTACGGTTTTGGCTCGTTTTTGCTCCGTTGTTCTCAGCAACCACCTTGCCTCGATCGACACAGACTTACAGACTCGATTTACAATTAAAAATGCCTAAAACATGGGCCCTTACATTGAACGATTCAATGAAAATTGTAAATCTAAGTGCCAAAATTGAAAACATCTAATTTGCAAACCGTTTATACATCTCATGCAAAACAGTAAATCTCACCTCGTTCTTGAAAAATCCAGAACGTAAATCCAGAACGCAGGTGGGCTCTGATACCAATTGAAGGGAATCGAATTCCGCAGTGGAAGCGATTGTGAATCGCGCACTCTCGATTTAGTTACAACGATTTCATTCAAGAACGTATACAATTAGATTAAGCATAAAACAGAATATGGACAGCTAGAAATATTACCTTTGAAGAACCTCTCTTCAAGTTCCCCTCCTCTCTCACGATCAAGATCTCAGCAACACGAACCACGAACGGACTAAGACACGACCACTGGATCTTCTCCGTTGTTCTCTAGGTGAGGGAGGAATGTGGGTTCCCCTTAGGTAATATGAGATGTTGTGAGAGAGAGAGAGATTGTGGTTTTTGGAACCATTCCAACAACACAATCAAATGGCACTTTTCTTTCCCTTAACCTAGTTGCATCTCATGCAACCATATATATAAGGAAATAGGATAGAAATGACCATCCTACCCTTCCTTTATTCTCTCTTTAGTACATAGTTTATATATGAATCTAATTCACATTAAAACTATATATTATATCAATTATATCATATATAATTGATATAACACCTCATGTATGAAATTTGAACACTTCAATTTCACTCCTAACTTTATACCCTCAATATAACCATGTTGAGCCAACGGAGGGACCTAATGGACCTACAGTTCATGAGCTCCAATGATATGAGATCGTCTGATTAAACTCTTTGATCTAGTTAATTAATATTCATTAACTACAAATCACTACACTATAGACTTGTACTTGCACTCTCCTCACTGTAGATTATATTGTGTCCACTGATATAATCATTACCCATGAGTCGACCGTTCACAGGTTGTTCGTAATTACAGTTGGGTCAAATTATCGTTTTACCCCTATGATTACCTCTTTGTTCCTTAAGCACCACTGATCCTCTAATAAACAACAAGTCTACGATCCTACCATAGACTCATATCCTCATAGAGGGCGGGGCCCCGTTGTTCAAGACCTGGAGTCAGTTCTTAAGGGAACAACATATCTAATTCATTAGTGTAGAAATGAGTGAATTCCATCTTGCAGAGTTAAGTTCCCAGGTACCTATGAGGTTCTGTCCCTGAGAAGGTAGACTTATTGAGTCACCTACAGGCTACTCTCACCCATACTAGTCTAAGGACAAACCCCTATAAGCAGGAGTTCTTAACTTGCTCAAGATTTAGGTCAAGTCACTAATGATCATCTATAAATTACCAGTCTTATCCTGTTAACGGTGTTACACTAGTTCGACTAATAATTTGCGGTACGGTCTTGTATGAACTCTTCATACAGGATGCCCCCACTCGCATGTCAACTACATGAATGAGTTGGATTACCTCATTTGTACTAATTACAAAGTGGGTCGCATCCATGGTGATACCAGAATGAGGTTTCCATCCTTATTCTTATACCATCGAACATTTAGGTTATATTTTTTAACTCAACCAAATAGTGTCCACTACACTGATGTTCAAGATATAGGTTATAACCTTGGAGCTTAGTTTCTTGGATTTATAAAGCAAGACTGTATTCTATCAAAACAAATAACCCTTTATTTAATTGATCAAAAATTACACAAGTTTAGGGCATAATTCCCAACATGTTGTTGGAAAGGTTCCAAAAACCACAATCTCTCTCTCTCACAACATCTCATATTACCTAAGGGGAACCCACATTCCTCCCTCACCTAGAGAACAACGGAGAAGATCCAGTGGTCGTGTAAACCCGAGATCTTTCTTTGGAACCTCCTTATTATCAAACAACAAAAGAAAGGAAGAAATGAATGCTTAAAACTTGGTTTTCCTTGTTTTACAAAGGAAAGAAATGAAGTGAAAGGCAAAAGGAAAACAAGGAAGGAAAGTTTAAACCATTTTGGTTTGGATTGCTTTTAAGACAAAAGAAGGAAAGGAAATGAAACAATGTTTAATATACTAAGTTTGTTATGTTTAGAAAAGAAAAGGAAAGAAAAGGAAAGAAAAGAAAAGAAAGGAAAAGAAAAGAAAAGGAAAAAGAAAGAAAAGCAAAGAAAGGATGGTGGGTGGTGGGACCCCACCTAAGTTCTTCTTTAAAACAAGCTTCTATCGATCTTCTTCTTCATTTTATCAAATGAAAGGCAAGGGTTTTCGTGGGAGAAGCTTAAAGGAAGAAGAAGAAGAGGGTTTCAGCTTGAAATTGAAGAAGAGAGGGAGAGAACTCAAGCAAATTAGTATGACAGCAAGGTAATCACTCTGCCATGTTCTGCTATTTGGTTCATCTCGAGCTCCACAGAAAGAGGTAAGATCTGAAATTTTGTTTCATTGCAAGTTAACTCATATTGGAACAAAATTCGTGAAGGATGCTTGAGCAAATTCGGATCTTAAGCTACTGATTTGTGAAGAGGAAGTCAGAACACAGAATTTACTGTCAAATCCGAGAAGTCTCTGATGTTTTGGTTGTACTGACCTGTAGAATTGGAATCAGAAGCTCTATTAGGTATGGTTGGAAAGCTTATTGCATTTTCTACAACTTTCATGAAGGAATCGTGAATAGAAAATGATTGGAAGATGTTGTAATTAACAGGTCACGTTTCGGGTTGCAGCAGAAAATCGAATCTGGAATAGCAGAAGTTGGTTCCGGGGAAAGGAGCTTTCGAGGTATTTCTGAACCAATCTATTGGGAATCTCATTTTCATGTCTTCATAAGAGTTTGAGAGGGTTCAAAGAGGAAGAGTTTGGTATAAAGTACATTATTTTTGGATAAGTAATGAAGAAGTTATGAGTATCTGAATACAGGGCATAAAATCTGTTAAATGCTGGAATTTTTGTTGGAGTGTTTTCTTGTAGTTTTAAAGTTAAAACCATGAGCTCGAGGTTCTAAAACATGGTTTTGGTTTGTTTGACAGGCCAAGAACAAAAGGTCGAGTGTACGGGTGAAGACTTTAGTTCTAACACTGTGAGTGACAAAACAAACCTTGAAAATGGTTTATAGGCTTGTATTATGCTTATGAAATGCAAGGTTTTGCTAAAACGAAATGGTTTAGATGTTATTTGTTTTCTTGAACACTTGTTTATGAGCATTCATGATTTCTTAGAAATGTTTTAAAGTGTTCATGATGAGCCTAAAAGTCTTTATAAGTTTATACATGAGCATATGTCCAATGGTTGCCAAAACTTATGAAAATGTGATGATTTCAAGCTAGCATGTACTAGCAAGTATGTTTTAAAGATTTCTAGTTTTATGAACAAGCTAAGTAAGCTTGAGTTTTATGAAAGAAAAGATAAGTGGCATGTTCAAATGTTTTCATGTGATCTTACGAGATATTGAGCCCGAGGGCTATGTAGTACCCGTGTGTGCACACAGTCTTATTCTGTTGTCGACGTTGAGTGTACTCGTGACAACAAATGTTGCTGTCGTGAGTGTCTTTGGGCCCACTACCCACTCGACAAAGGCGATGGGAGTCTTTGGCGGGCCCCACTACATCGTAGAATAAGCGTTGGTGTCTTGGCGCGTGCCTACACAACGTAGTTTGTGACATGTTTTAAAAAGAGTTTATATCATTTACATGCCTTACGAGATTTTAACGGTGTCTTGCTTGTTTTCATGAAAAGCTATAATGATTACACGATTATTTTTAACGCTTGATTACAGATGCATATGCTCATAGATGGCCAGGTGATATGATTTACGAGTTAATAGCTTTCTTTTAAACTCAAGTCACTCACTGAGCTTTATAGCTCATTCTTTTAGTGTTTTTCCCACTTTTCAGGTAGAGATCGAGCTCCCGGTGCCTGATAACCTGCTATAGTCTGCTGGAAGCTTCTCATGTTTGATATGTTGTACGTGGTTGGTGTGGTTTAGCAAGTCCATATGTCTGTAAATTATTTTAAGAGAACTATGTAGTTATAGTCGTTTGTGCTTTAGAGGTTGTGGTTGCGTAATTAGTGGTTTGGACTGTTTGTGGTTCTGATGTTCTAGCTCATCTTAGTTTCCAAGAGAGACTTGAGAAAAGTTTCTCCTCATGTACGTCTTATAGATGTCCAGATTCCGCTGTGTTAAGTTTAAAGTGTTCCATATGCGAACATAGTTTGTTTCCAGGTAAAGTAATGTCAGCAGGTATTGTTAAGAGGTAACAATGTCTGTTGGCTTCATGCCGTCTCCCGGGCTAAGTTAGCATGTGGTTCGGGAGGGGGTGTGACAACTTGGTATCAGAGCAGTTAGCTCCATGGGAATGAGACAGAGCAAGTTAGCTCTAGAAGAAACTCAAAAGTAAATAGCAAGTTATTGAGTTAGTTCAATAGAACTAGTAGAGCATGGTCCAAGTAAGGACAAGAGTAAGTCCAGTCAGGACTAGAATGTGAACACAAGTCTAGAATTGTGCATTTGAGTTGAGTACTCATTACATGTCTAGTATGTTAATATGTTATAGAAGTCATGCCACCACGTACTAGCAGACGATGCAGGCAAGATCAGGACGGGATGCAGGATCCTACCCAAGATCAATCCCAGTGGAGATCTAGTGCCTCAAGAGTTCAAATAGGGGCCAGAATTAAGCAGCATGCTAATTCCTCCACGAGGAGAGTAGGTAAGCCATAGGGAGCGGGGCTAAGTAATCCGAGATAAGACATATAGAATAGATCACCTAAAAGAGTTAGGAGCCACAGTGTTTGAGGTTCCAAAGATCCATTGAAGTGAGTTTTGGCTGAATAAGCTTGATAAATGTTTTGATGTTATGAGTTGCTCTGAGGAGCGAAATGTTAAGTTGGCCACATTCTTGCTGCTAAAGAAGGTAGAAGGATGATGGAAATTGATGTTAGCCAGTTGTAGTGATGCACGTACTTCACACTGGAAAACTTTCAGAAGTATATTTGAAAATAAATATTACCCTAGCACGTACCGAGAGGCAAAGAGGGATGAATTTTTTAGAACTAAAACAAGAGACACTTCCAGTGGCTGAGTATGAGAAAAGATATACCGAGTTGTCGCGGTATGTTGATATGATTGTGGCATCCAAGAGCGGCAGTGTCGGCGAATTGAAAGAGGTTACGACACGAGATCACGTTACCCGATTCTGACCATTGCTAAGTGGACCGACTTCTCTCACTGGTAGAGACCGCTCACGTGTTGAGCGAGTATATAGAGAGGAGAAGTCGATGAGTGAAGCCTAGTTGTGAAGGCTTCGACAACAAGCAGTTTCCAAGGTCGTGAGCAGCGGAGGTTCACACTTGGAGTAAATGTTTCCAAGTCAATATGACATTAAGGAGCAAGCTAGTAGCCAAGTAGCCAGGCATCGAGGCAGATGATTGTGGGTAGTGCCTATCGGATCACGAGCTAAAAAGAACCTAATTAGTTTGCTTGATTAGCAGCAAGACTGCAAAGAGGGCAAGAGTCTATGCCAGTATAACAAGGAAAACTCCATGTGTGATCTCTGTTGTAAGAATCATCAAGATCATTGTCTTGTGAGTGTTGGTACATGCTACAGTGGCCGACAACGAGGACATGTCAAGAGGGATTGTCCACGGCTATGGGGACAGTGCATGCAGAGGACTAGGGAGTTGAGTCCTAGACAGTAGAGCAGCTGAGAGTTTCAGTAGCTGCAAGAGAAGGCACCAGTGGTGTTAGACTAAAGAGAGTTGTAGGGAGGCCTAGGCAACACGGAAAGGTCTAAGTTATGACTCAGCAAGAAGCTGAGGATGCACCAGATATGATTATTGAGTACGATTATTATTTGAAATGTACACATGCTTGTCTTGATAGAACCTTTATGTAAAAGGTTAGTTATATACACTCTAGTTGGTGATGTGTTACTAGTCAATTCAGTGATGCAGATTTGTGAGGTCTTAGTAGAAGGTCTCAATTTGTTAGTGGATCTTCTTCCACTAGAGTTGCAGGTGTGAGATGCAATCCTAGGAATGGATTTCTTATTCACTCACTATGCTTCCAGAGATTGTCATATAAAGGAGGTTGTTTTCAAGAAACCGAGGATTAGTTGAAGTGGTTTTATGGGATGAAAGAAAGACTATCCCTACGAGTTTGTTTTCGACATTCAAAGCTCGAAGTTATTGAGAGAAAGGTTGCACGCGTTTCTTGCACATGTAGTTGAGGTGCAGGGAAGAAAAGCTAAAACAAGAAAATGTTCTTGTTGTGAATGAATTTTCTTGTTGTTTTCTAGCGAGATCTATCGAGATTGCCACCGATAGGGAAGTTGAGTTCACCATTGAACTGTTATCATAAATAACACCTATTTCATGCGTCGTATAGAATAACTCCAAGGAGATCAGGGAACTAAAAATGCAGTTACAAGAACTAGTTGATAAGGGATACATCAGACCTAGTGTATCGCCTTGGAGAGCTCCAGTGTTATCTGTGAAAAAGAAAGATGGTACCCGTAGATTATGCATTGATTATAGACAGTTAAACAAAGTCACGATACGTAATAAGTATCCTTTACCCTGAATAAATGACTTGTTTGACCAGTTAAGAGGTGCATCGATGTTTTGTAAGATTAATTTAAGATCAGGATATCATAAGTTAAAGGTCAGAGAATCAGACATTCCTAAGACGTTATTCATAATGAGGTACGAGCATTACGAGTGTTTAGTAATGCCTTTCGGTTTAACAATGCACTAGCAGTTTTCATGGACCCCATGGACAGGTTTTCCACCAGTATTTGGATATCTTGTAATAGTGATTATTGATGATATACTAGTTTACTCGATTGACAGAAAGAAAGCCTCACGAGGAACACATGAGTATTATTACGTAAACACTACGAGATAAACAATGTTATGCGCTAAATTCACCAAATGTGAGTTTTGGTTGAACCAGTAATGTTTTTGGGGCATGTTGCCTCAAAGAAATGGTGTTAGTGTGGATCCAAATAAAGTTTAAGTTGTAGTCAATCGAGAGAGACCAGATTAGTACGACGGAGGTGCGTAGTTTCCTAGGCTTGGCGGATCTCTGCGGATGATTTGTTGAGAACTTCTCACGATTAGTATTACCTTTAACGCTTTTAATAAGAAAGAATGCTAAGATTGAATGGTCGGATAAATGTGAGCGAGTTTTTGAGAGAGATGAAAAAAAAAAAGATTAATTCTGACACCTATTCGACACTTCCTATAACGGGGAAAAGAATATGTAGTAGCAGATTGTATTGATCAGAAGTGAAGACTTCCTAAGGACACCTTGTGTGGTTTTGAGCAACATTTTTTTAAGTACTCTAAGGGATTCTAAGGCGGTTGTAAATCGAGAGAATTGAGAGGGTCTTTTAGTTTAATTTGAGATCGGGCCTTCACTCATAATAGAGATTGTGAGAAGACAATCGAGAGAATAGTAACTTGCAAAAGATGTTTAGAAAGTCCAAATAAAGCCAAGAAGCAAAATTTAAAATGAGATCGAGGCGGAGACCATAGAGAAACAAGGAAGACTATGCGTTAAGTGTTAGTGAGCTTAAGAATGCTATTCTAGAAAGAAGCTCACGATTCACTCGCTATGCATCCGAGAAGCACCAAGATGTGTAAAACCTTGAATGAGACATATTGGTGGCACAGGATGAAGCGGGAGATAGTTGATTATGTTGATAGATATTTAATCACATCCGACCAAGTTAAACCATTAGACGAAGCAAAAAGGACTCCTTAACCCATTGCTAGTGTCGGAATGGAAATGTGAGTATTACTATGGTTTTTCTGTTTAGATTACCACGTACTTCAAATGGACATGATGGTACTTGGGTAATGGTGGATAGACTCACTAAGACAACACGGTTTGTACCGATTAAAGCGATGTCTCACGCTTAATCAACTAGCTAAGCTATCGTCGAAAAAATTGTGAGTCAATACGGAGTGCCAATGTCCATAGTTTCAGATAGAGATCCGAGATTTACTTCTATGTTTTGGCCTAGCTTACAAAACTATGGGGACAAAGCCGAGTTTTAGTACACGTTTCATGTTCGAGACAGTTGTCTGCATCAGAGAGGACCATCCAGACCCTAGAAGACATGTTGCAAGCATGTGTCTTTCAAGTTAAGGGAAGTTGAGATACACACCTATCACTTATGGAATTTGCTTACAATAACAATTATCAGTCTAGTTTTGACATGGCACCATTTGAGGCTCTGGATAAAAGACCGTGTAGAACGCTAGTTTATTGAAATGAACTAGAAGAGCGGAAGCTAATCGGTCCTGAGTTGGTGCAAGTTATGACAAACAATACTAAGGTAATCAGAGAGAATTTGAAGGTAGCACAAGACCGTCAAAAGAGTTATGCAGATAAGCGACGAAAAGACTTAGAATTCCAAGTCGGAGATCAAGTTTTGGAAAGAAAGGTAAGCTAAGTTCCAGATATATTGATCCTTATCAAGTAATGAAACGAGTTGGGCTACCAACCTACAAACTGAAGTTGCCAACGGAACTATCTCAAGTACATGATGTATTTCATGTGTCCATGTTGAGGAAATATATCCAGGATCCGACACATGTGTTGCAAGCACAACCAATTGAGTTGAAAGAAGACATGAGTTACGTAGAGGATGCAGTTCAAATCCTCGACAGAAAAGAACAAGTTTTAAGAAACAAGACGATCCCACTCGTGAAGGTTCGTTGGAGACATCACGAGTGGAGAGAGGAACCCGAGAGTTAGAAGACTAAATGAGGAGAGAAGTATCCGACGATTTTCACCTAAGAACTACTAAATTTAGAGGACGAAATTTCATAAGAGGGAAGTAAGTTGTAAACCCGAGATCTTTCTTTGGAACCTCCTTATTATCAAACAACAAAAGAAAGGAAGAAATGAATGCTTAAAACTTGGTTTTCCTTGTTTTACAAAGGAAAGAAATGAAGTGAAAGGCAAAAGGAAAACAAGGAAGGAAAGTTTAAACCATTTTGGTTTGGATTACTTTTAAGACAAAAGAAGGAAAGGAAATGAAACAATGTTTAATATACTAAGTTTGTTATGTTTAGAAAAGAAAAGGAAAGAAAAGGAAAGAAAAGAAAAGAAAGGAAAAGAAAAGAAAAGGAAAAGAAAGAAAAGCAAAGAAAGGGATGGTGGGTGGTGGGACCCCACCTAAGTTCTTCTTTAAAACAAGCTTCTATCGATCTTCTTCTTCATTTTATCAAATGAAAGGCAAGGGTTTTTCGTGGGAGAAGCTTAAAGGAAGAAGAAGAAGAGGGTTTCAGCTTGAAATTGAAGAAGAGGGAGAGAACTCAAGCAAATTAGTATGACAGCAAGGTAATCACTCTGCCATGTTCTGCTATTTGGTTCATCTCGAGCTCCACAGAAAGAGGTAAGATCTGAAATTTTGTTTCGTGCAAGTTAACTCATATTGGAACAAAATTCGTGAAGGATGCTTGAGCAAATTCGGATCTTAAGCTACTGATTTGTGAAGAGGAAGTCAGAACACAGAATTTACTGTCAAATCCGAGAAGTCTCTGATGTTTTGGTTGTACTGACCTGTAGAATTGGAATCAGAAGCTCTATTAGGTATGGTTGGAAAGCTTATTGCATTTTCTACAACTTTCATGAAGGAATCGTGAATAGAAAATGATTGGAAGATGTTGTAATTAACAGGTCACGTTTCGGGTTGCAGCAGAAAATCGAATCTGGAATAGCAGAAGTTGGTTCCGGGGAAAGGAGCTTTCGAGGTATTTCTGAACCAATCTATTGGGAATCTCATTTTTATGTCTTCATAAGAGTTTGAGAGGGTTCAAAGAGGAAGAGTTTGGTATAAAGTACATTATTTTTGGATAAGTAATGAAGAAGTTATGAGTATCTGAATACAGGGCATAAAATCTGTTAAATGCTGGAATTTTTGTTGGAGTGTTTTCTTGTAGTTTTAAAGTTAAAACCATGAGCTCGAGGTTCTAAAACATGGTTTTGGTTTGTTTGACAGGCCAAGAACAAAAGGTCGAGTGTACGGGTGAAGACTTTAGTTCTAACACTGTGAGTGACAAAACAAACCTTGAAAATGGTTTATAGGCTTGTATTATGCTTATGAAATGCAAGGTTTTGCTAAAACGAAATGGTTTAGATGTTATTTGTTTTCTTGAACACTTGTTTATGAGCATTCATGATTTCTTAGAAATGTTTTAAAGTGTTCATGATGAGCCTAAAAGTCTTTATAAGTTTATACATGAGCATATGTCCAATGGTTGCCAAAACTTATGAAAATGTGATGATTTCAAGCAAGCATGTACTAGCAAGTATGTTTTAAAGATTTCTAGTTTTATGAACAAGCTAAGTAAGCTTGAGTTTTATGAAAGAAAAGATAAGTGGCATGTTCAAATGTTTTCATGTGATCTTACGAGATATTGAGCCCGAGGCTATGTAGTGCCGTGTGCACACAGTCTTGATTCTCATTGTCGACGTTGAGTGTACTCGTGACATACAGTGTTGTCGTGAGTCTTTGGGCGGGCCCCACTCGACAAAGGCGATGGGAGTCTTTGGCGGGCCCCACTACATCGTAGAATAAGCGTTGGTGTCTTTGGCGCGCCCTACACAACGTAGTTTGTGACATGTTTTAAAAAGAGTTTATATCATTTACATGCCTTACGAGATTTTAACGATTGTCTTGCTTGTTTTCATGAAAAGCTATAATGATTACACGATTATTTTTAACGCTTGATTCACGGATGCATATGCTCATAGATGGCGGTGTGATATGATTTACGAGTTAATAGCTTTCTTTTAAACTCAAGTCACTCACCGAGCTTTATAGCTCATTCTTTTAGTGTTTTTCCCACTTTTCGTGTAGAGATCGAGCTCCGGTGCACGATAACTTTGCTATAGTCTACTGGAAGCTTCTCATGTTTGATATGTTGTACGTGGTTGGTGTGGTTTAGCAAGTCCATATGTCGTAAATTATTTTAAGAGAACTATGTAGTTATAGTCGTTTGTGCTTTAGAGGTTGTGGTTGCGTAATTAGTGGTTTGGGTATGTTTGTGGTTACGATGTTCTAGCTCATCTTAGTTTCCAAGAGAGACTTGAGAAAAGTTTCTCCTCATGTACGTCTTATAGATGTCCAGATTCCGCTGTGTTAAGTTTAAAGTGTTCCATATGCGAACATAGTTTGTTTCAAGGTAAAGTAATGTCAGCAGGTATTGTTAAGAGGTAACAATGTCTGTTGGCTTCATGCCGTCTCCCGGGCTAAGTTAGCATGTGGCTCGGGAGGGGGTGTGACAGGTCGTGTCTTAGTCCGTTCGTGGTTCGTGTTGCTGAGATCTTGATCGTGTGAGAGGAGTAGTACTTGAAGAAAGGTTCTTCAAAGGTAATATTTCTTGTTGTCCATATTCTATTTTATGCTTAATCTAGTTGTTTACTTTCTTGAATGAAATTGTTGTAACTAATTCGAGAGCGCGTGATTCACAATCGCTTCCGCTGTGGGATTCGATTCCGTTCATAATACGCGACAATGGCCAGAAGGATCCGGATTGACTTTGCCCTTGCAACAGGTAAAAAAGTTTCCTCATAGTCAACCCCTTCGACCTGGGTAAAACCCTTTGCCATTAGTCGAGCTTTGAAGGTCTGCAACTTTCAATCTATGCCACGTTTACGCTTGTAAATCCATTTGCAACCTATAGGTTTTACCCCTTCAGGTTGATCCACAAGCTCCCAGACAGAATTGAAGTACATCGACTCCATTTCCTGGTCCATAGCTTTAATCCATTCGTCCTTGTCAATATCAGCCATAGGCTGATCATAGGTCAATGGATCCTCGCAGTCATCATCAGGATTGACGACTTGGGTTTCAGCTAAACCCATGTACCGTTCAGTTGTCTCTCACGACCCTCCCACTACGTCAAGGCATTCCCAACTCTTGGGAACGGACTTGACTTGACGTGCTAGGATCAACAACAGTTGTTGACGTACTATCCCATCAGCAACTCTTGCTGATGTACTGTCCATTTCGTTTAACACGATTTTGCTCTTAGGCAAATGATCCCTGATATGGTCTTCCTCAAGGAAAGTGGTGTTTATCGACACAAGCACCCTATTATCCTTAGGATCGTAAAATAGACCACCTCTGGTCTCTTTTGGGTAACCTATGAATAGGCACAATTTTGAATGGGGTTCCAACTTCTTCGGGTTTGACACCAACACGTGGGTCGGGCATCCCCAAATTCTGAAATGGTGTAAACTACCTTTACGACCATTTCAGAGTTCGAAAGGTGTTTCACAAACACTCTACGACGGAACGTTGTTCAAAATGTAAACTGCAGTCTCCACTGTGTAACCCCAAAAGGAATCAGGGAGACGAGCATAGCTCATCATCGACCGAACCATGTCCAACAGGGTTCTGTTTTTCCTCTCCGATACACCATTCTGCTGTGGCATACCAGGTGCTAAGAGTTGGGACGTAATTCCGTGTTCTATCATATAGTCCTTAAATTCAGGGTCCATATACTCTCCACCTCGATCCGATCAAAGTGTTTTTATGGTTTTACCTAACAGGTTCTCAACCTCAGTCTTGTACTTCTTGAACTTTTCAAGAGTTTCAGACTTCCTATCCATCAGGTAAATATACCCATACCTCGAATAATCATCAATGAAAGATACGAGCACTCATCGGACCACAAAGATCATAATGTATAAGCTCTAGGGGCTCCTTGGCTCTATATCTTTTTCCACTAAAAGAACGTTTGGTCATTTTGCCTTCGAGGCATGACTCACGCACCGGTAAAGAGTTTTCTTCCAACTCACTTAGACGTCCACTTTTCACTAGTCTCTAAATTTTATTGAGATTAATGTGGCCCAATGTTAGATGCCAAAGATGGGCATTTTCTTTCGAAGAAACCTTTACTCTCTTAGTTCATGTTTCTGCAGTTTTAAACAATTCAATATTCAAAACGCTTTTGATCGAATTTGGCTTTAAAACATGCAAGTTAGACTTAAGTGAAGCCGAACACAAGAAATTTCCATTTCTAGAAATAAACGCTTTATTACTAGAAAAATTTACAGAAATTGAATGTTCAAGAAGACAGGAAATAGAAACGAGGTTTCTAGTAAACCCTGGAACTATATACAAATTGTCTAACAATAAATAATTCCTGCCGAAATAGAGCTTCACTTTGCCGATCGCTGCAACAGAGACTATCTCCCCGGATCCAACACGTACAGTCTCCTCACCCTCTCGCAGCGGCTGCTAGGAATCAATTCCCTGAAAAGAAGAGCAAACGTAGTTAGTGGCGCCCGAATCTAAAATCCAGCAGAGTCACCACTCTCCACTAAACATGTTTCAGTTACTAGTAAATCACATTTACCTTGATTCTTTCTCTCATCAAGGAACTTGGGACAGTTTCTCTTCTAATGGTTGTCCCCATTGCAGTGGAAACACTTTCCTTTAATTTCTCTACAACTTTCTTGACCTTCTTGCCCTTTTGGGCGGCAACTCGATCAGCTTTTCTACTCTTCATCTTCTTCTTCCCTTTCGGGTGTGAAGAAGCAACAGGTTTAGTCCCAGAGGTCGAACCCATATGATAAGACATGTAGGCAACATTTGCCTCAGATTCCGGTGCCTGATCCTCATCAAGGACTGGAAATTCTGTAGCTCATTGAGGAGGGTAGTCAGTGTGTAGCTAATCTTGTTCATAACAACGTTGCTACGAAACTAAAGGAAACTCTTCGGAAGAGTCTCCAGAATAAAGCTGACCTGGCTCGACTCGCCGATCGAAGCCTCGTTCATCTCCGCCAAATTAAAGTGGGTCATCACGTCTAGAACATGTTCACGGACAGACGACCCTTCTTTCATTCGGTCGTTGAAGACGTGTTTGAGTGAATCGTGCCTGACCTGAAAAGACTGTTGTCCAAACATGTCTTGCAACGAATCCATGATCTCCTTTGCGGTGACCATCAACTCATGCTTCTTTACCAAAACTTCAGATAAGCTGGCAATGATGTAGACCTTGGCCTTTTCATTGGCCCTCATCCATCGATCGTAAGCATCACGAAGACTTCGTGATGCAGTTGAGGTCGACAAATTGAGGAAATTGCTCAGTAAGCACGAACTTCAGGTCGTCAGTTTAAGATCGTGTTGATATTATTCATCCAAGTTTGGAAGTTATGTCCCACTAATTTGTCGGAAGCTAATAAAGCTATAATTGAGCTAGACATGTTTTTAGCTGAAAAATCAAATAAAATTTTTTGTCAGTCTAGCATAAACTTTTGAAAACCAATCAAGTTTTAGCAAAAATTAATCCTATGAACCCTAGGTCATATAAAAATTGCAATGATATCCTAAGGTTTAGAATGACTGCCACCGAAGGGTGAACAGAAACACTTCTCCTCTAGGACAAGACTTTCTCGACCAGACCGTAATCCCAGTATAACTCTTATTCCATTAGGCGTCCAGTTACCATTATTTTGTCGAATTCATTAACACATAACGAATTTTGTGAGTGTCACCCTCAATCCTTAAGTTTCCAAGTATCCATCCAAATAATAGTCACCGAAGGGTGAACCACAAAGGAAAACAAACAAGGTAACTGTATCCCTTTCGAGAATTCACGGTGTTCTGATTCACATGATCAAGGCCCTCCGAAGGGATTGTTTGGTCCAGGCCAAACTAGCAGGCGGATCATAGGGGTCTCACTGTGTGAATCGAAAGAAGAGACTGTGGGTCACGTTTTCACAAGTCCCGCTCCAACTCACTATAAGTACTCTCTCCATCCACGTTGATATTGACTCATACAAATACCATCCGAAGAGGGACGCTCCCATTTGCGCCACGAGGTCGAGTATAGATCTCACGGTGCAGACTTAACGGAGATTTGTGGTCGAAATTAAATGTATCTTATACACCATATTTCCTCCCACTCAACACTTTATAAATTTCGGGATTGACCTAGATTAACCGGCTAAAATTTATAAGTCTACCAATATAACTCTTATATGGTATTTAGCCTAAGTTTATAATCACATTATTACTTAGGTCTATGTGAGTAAATTAAAACACTTTTAATTAACGCTACTCACGATAAGTATAATCTAAGAATCTCCGGATCGAATTCACTCCCAAGTCGGTTTCCAGGTAGGGGTGTTCCGCAAGCGTCAACTCAAATACCCCAGCCTTAGACAAAACCTTCCTTAGACAGAGTTACTAATCAGTCACCATTCATAGACTATACTTTGATTTCCTAATTCTAATCTTATTAAAACTACAAAACCTAAGTCTAATTATTCAAGTTATAAATACTTTAAAACTAATAATTAACTTAGGTTGCATGCATTTCTATGTTATAGTGCTTGATCATTCATCACATGAATAACTATATACTATAACAAAAAAAAATTCATCACATGAATATAAATGCATGAGCATACTTTAATCTAAATAATATAACACTTATATTAATTAAATTAAAACATGCCTTTAATTAGATTATAACTCTTATAATATAACTTATTATGCAAACTATATATTATAACTCTTATAATATAAACGACGCATGAAATGTTTAACCTAAGGTGAGATTTTAAATCTATATGACATACATTATGCACATAGAAATTAATTAAATCATACATCTCATGTATAAAATAATTAAATAGCAAAAATTGACCGGTTTTTTACACCTAGGGGCACTTTACTTAATTAAATAACACTAATATAACATTTATATTAATATTATTTAATAAAATAAATTAAATAAATAAATAAATACATTTTATAAATGAATTTTAAATAAAACTATAATTAAAAAAAGCCCACGATGATAAAAACTGTTGCACGCCCCAAATCTTCACGAACTTGGCGCTGGAACCGCCCTCAACGCACGTAGCGTTGCAACGTCGTGGGCAGCGTTGCAACGCTACCGTGCTCAGCGTTGCGCCCCGCGCGCTCCACGCCTCGGCGTTTCAACGCTGCTCTGCAACCAAGCCTCCACTCGCAATTGCAGCGTTGAGACGCCGATGAACCAACGAGTGCCAAAAATCGAAACATCCGATATGCAAACCAAACATTTATCTCATAAATCAAGGCTTTACCCACCTAATTTTAACAAAATTAAGTGCAACAACAAAGAACCAACGAGTGGCTCTGATACCAATTGAAGGGAATGAGAATCCCCGCGCAGCGGAAGACGATAGAATCGTCGTGGTATCGTTATACTACTCGATTTTGTTAAAATGATTCTAACTCTTAGAACAAGGCTAAACATACATAATTGGAAAGAAAAACAGTAAAGTTTAGATACTTACTTATTGAAGACACTCTTCAATATTTCTTTTCAGTGAATCACGAACTCTTCGCGTGCTCCTCGATCTCCATGAACTCAAACTCTTCCCACGAACAAGGACACCACCAATCGTAGTCTCGGTTGTTCTTCTTTTGGAAGAATGAAAGTTGTGGGATTTTGAGTTTTGGTGAAAGAGGAGAGAAATTGAGAGAGAATTTGAGAGACAGTGCTTTCTCTTCTTTTTGGTGAAGTCAAAAAAATGAGAGCTTGAGATCATTTCCTTCTTGCAAGAAGGGTTTAAATAGTGAAACATGATAGAGTTAAAATCTCTACATTATTACCACTTTAGCACAACTATAGGTTATGCAAATCATATTTGCATAACCATATATTATAAGATATCTCATATCTCGTATTACAAATTATATTTGTATAATTGTGGATTTATTAAATTGAATCACATCCAATTTAATATCTCTCAATTAATTTATCCAATTAGCCCTAATTTAACAATTAGGCTAACCTATAGTTTATTGTGAATCTCATTAACATTAAACTATATATTATATCATTCATATATCATATAAATGACATAAATGCCCTTAAGTGAAATTGAACACTTCAATTCACACCAAAACATTAACCCTTCTTTTAACCCAGTTGAGCCAACCGAGGACCTAATGGACCTACTGATGTGAGCTCTAATGATCCGAGATTAACCTATCAAACTCTTTGACCCGCTTAATGAACCTTCATTAGCTAGGGTAACACTCCACTAAAGCCCGTAGCGAAGACTCCCGTTAGTGCGAGAATATTACGTGTCCACCGATATAACCAATAACCATGAGTCGACCCTTCACGAGTTGTTCGTGAACACTTTGTTGGGTCAAATTACGATTTACCCACGTGTCTACTTCTTACTCCTTAAGTCCCCACTTTGCTCCTCTAATGAACAACAACGTTGTTATGGTCCGACCATACACAACTACTCTCTCGTGCCAGTGAGAGAGTGGGGACCGTTGTCCAATCCCTAGAGACAACACTTAAGGGAACAACCCCTCTAGTTTTCCCAAAGGCGAGAATGAGTGAATTCCATCTCGCGTAGTTAAGTTTCGACTCTCTACTTGGTTACGTCACGAGAAGATAGACATATTGGGCGGTAACTTTTACCACCCTCACCTGTACTAGTCAAAGGACAAACCCCATGAGACGAGAGTCCATAACACGCTCAGGATTCTGGTCGAGTCACTATTGGTCATCTATGAACTTATTAGTCCTTACTGTCAACGGTGTTACATCAGTAGGTCTAATAATTCACGGTCCGGTCTAGTATATTCTCATTGTACAGTATGTCCCCACTCGCATTCCAACAACATGAACGAGTCAGATGAGCTCGTTTGTATCTTAATACAAAGCGGGCCGCATCCACAATGTATCCGAGTTAGGTCTCCAACCCTATCCATATACTGTAGACCGTTCGGGTCATTTACTCGAGCGTTATACTCCTTGTGTGTCCTCTACACACCGTTCTAGTTCTCTCATATATTCAATGACCCTGGAGCTTAGTTTATTGGTCAAAGTTGTATAAAATGCGAGACACAAAATAATGAAATGAATAACACTTTATTAATTTCAAATAGAAGTTTACAAACACGAGATTAGGACAAAAATCTCAATACCACCCTCTCACATGCCCAAGAGGGATGTTGTTTATGGTTGGATCATGCAAAAAAGTTGTTCGTTAAAGGCGCAGTGGGACTTAATGAGCAAGAGGTAGACATAGGGGTAAAGCGGTAATTTGACCATGCTGTGACTACGAACAATATGTGAAGGGACGACTCACGGGCATTGGTTATATCGATGGACACAACTTGTCGTACATTGATTGGATTGCAGCTTCGGGCTATTGTGGAGTGTTATCGTAGTTAATGAATGTTGATTAACCAGGCCAAGAAGTTCCCTACTCCCTACGAGGTTTTGTAACTAATAATGTATGCATATTAAGACGGCAACTATGGCCACTCCCACCCATACAAGCCAAAGGAGGAACCCCTACAGACAGGACTTCGTAACCCTCTCAAGATTCACATCGAGTCACTAATGGTCATCTATAAACTATTAGACCTAATAGCTTAACGGTGTTATATCCGTAGGCTAATAATTCGTGGTTCGGTCTTGTACGATCTCGTCGCACATGATGTCCCAACTCGCATGTCAACTACATGAATGACTTTAATCACCTTGTTTGTATCAAATACAAAGTGGGCATTATCCATGGTGTTATTAGGATCAGGTTCCCAACCCTGTCCATGTACTATACACAATTTTGGTTATTTGCTTGAACATGATCCTACTGTATGTTCACTTTTTGCTTTATTCAAGATCTTATATTCATAACGATAGAGTTTAGTTTATTGGATTTATGTTTTAAATGCAAGTACACATGAAATGATAAAGAATAACTTTTTAATAAATTCATTAAGCATTTGCAAACAACATGAGTTTTCGGAATAAAAGCCCAATAAAATATGTATGTTTCCTACCCCAAGAATGATGATTTGTAAATTTGTCAGGCGATTATTTATTTGAACTTTAGGTGTCTAATGAAATGATATAGATAAAGGGCACCCACACACTAAAATGAACGAAACAACTAACTAGGGAATTTATATATTAAATTGTGTAAGCTGTCGATCATGACATAATAAAGACGTTGGTCGAACGCAAATTTTGAAAATAAAAAGTTTAGCATCCACTTTGCTCGTTTCTTGACAAAGGAACTAAATTCCAATTTGGGAGATTATCGTGCACTTATGAACTTTTATCACTATAGATTATTATATATGAGTGAGTAAGAAAATTAGCCTTACTTTTATGGGGCACTTTATTTGATACTGTTATTCATAGAAGGTTCATCTTTTCAAAACAATGTGATGTGAAGGGGACGATAGTGGAACTTAATTTATATAACATTTAATTTTGTTCTATTTAATTAATATTTATTTTGTAATGTTTAGGTTTCTTTGAACTAAAAGTTCTAACAATAACTCTTAAAGCACAAATTTCGTTTCATATAAATTTTATTTATATGATTACTTAAAACTCATGCCCAGATTTTTTTAGGTCTAAGAAACTTACGATTTCAATGAAATTATAGGGAAAAGTTTAAGATAAGTTTTCTTGTAACTTATGCCCTTTTTTCGAACGGGTCTTTCTCGACAAAATTTACCACGATGTTTTTTCAACAGTAAAACATGTTGCTGATGTTATTGGTTTTTTCCCGATGTATGGCCACCCCACCACACCATAGAAAGTTAATATTGTAGTAATGATAATTTGAAAATCGTTATTATAAATATGATCTACAGTAATTTGGGTAATAACTAATCACATGAAATCAGTAATATCTAACCTATCAATAGTTTTATTCCTTGAAAAAGTGTTGAATTAATATTCATTTTTTAAAATCTTTTAATAAGTGAAGCATTAGTGCATTTTCTATTAATTTTCGCAAACAACACATCACGAAGTTTTTTTTCGATTGCAGCGAGCATGGTTACTCATATGGTTTTCAGTATATTATCCATGCATGTAAGCACATAAATATTAGTTATTCATGTCAATAGATGAAATCAAACAAGGCCCTTCCATTTTAAATTTTAAAAAATTGTCTACAAATAACAAGGTGGAGATATAATCACTATTATAGAATGGAATATTTCATATCATTTAACAAATATTTTGTAATCGTCCATCAAATTATATATCTAGTTGTTGGAGCTGAGGTTTTTATTTTCACTCTCGAAACTCTGCACATAATTCATTGAACTTACCTCAGTTACATCAACCAAAACACGAACACGATATATTGCATATGTATCTAAATTTTCAATTTACCCAAAACATCATTAATAATTTTTATATTCACCCATTTTTTCGTCCGTTATTGACAGGAGGTCTATGGGTCGGTGGAGCATAATCTTGAGCCACAAGGTCATCGATGTTTTGCAGTACCATATTGTTCTTTTCGATGTGCATATCCTCCAAGTTTCTTTTGCTGGTCTCTTCTATCAAACTCCATCTAGCCGAACAACCTGAAACACCACCATAAATTTGATTAATTGATTTAATTACAAAGCAATGAACGAGGTTTAATTTTATTTAAAAAGCTTTCATTTACAATTTTTTACTTAAACTATATAAAAAGGGAAAACGTGATTTAATTTTTTCATCTTCTTACCAGTAGTGGTGATGAGGAGAAAGTAAATGATGACGAACACAAAGAAATGGAATAGGTGTTTGCATGAAACTATTGTTGCCTTCTTCTGAACCATCGTTGGGAAAATATTAATAATGAACCTCTCTATTTTGAAAGAACCTTTCTCAATGATATTTCGCTTCTTGTTTCTCTAACACATGCCTTGTATATAGACAATAGTTTGTGTTCTATATATAATTTATTTTTTAGATAATATAACAATGTTTTGAGTTGTTACCAAAACGACCATGGTTAAGTATAGTAATTTGTTGTTGTTATGTAGTGTGGTATTCTATTATAAGAATTTACCATTTACAAATAATAAATAATAATGTGTTGGAGTTTTCAATGTTTATGTAAATTGTTACTAATATGTTATTTCTCTATGCTCGAGAACAAAAAAAAACATTTCTGCACTCCCTCTCTCTATTCTATTTCATTGACATCTTCAAATTTATGAAAAATTCAACACTATGAAGGAGTCCATATTAAGAAAGTGGAAGCAATTTAGAATCTTGAGCACTTTAAGTTGATCAATATTGCAAAATAAAAAACATGCTCAAAACTGTAAAAAACAAAGAGCAAGAACTCATACCTTTGTAGCTCAAAATTCTCCAAATCTGTGGGCTAATTATGATCACGAACGCTTCGTGGCCCACCCTTAGATTTTTCCCTACTATCCACAAGCCTTTGAAAGAAAATTGTTGGATCCAATGTTTAAAGAATTTGAAAGAGAAAAGGAGAAAGGTTCAAAACCGAGAAAATCTGGATTTTCTTCAAAATTCTTCAACCCTTATGTTTCTTCTCTAATTAAATGCCATATCTAGCTTCTTTAAGCTGGGAGAAGAAGTCGTCAAAAAGATGAGAAGGATAGGACAACTAGGAGGTGGTAAATTTTGAGAAACCAAAGAGGTTACTCAGCTAAAAATGAACTTGGTCAAAATTTAATTGAAAAATGAATTTTGAATTTCTTTTTAATTTTAATGAATAATGAAAATAAAATTAATTTTAAATGGAAATCATTTTTTTATTTAATTAATTAAACAATTTAAAAAATTAATTTTAAATAATTACTTAATTTAATATAATATATCAAATTAAATAATTGGACCAACCCTAATTTCTTAAATCGGTCGTTCGAAAATGAATCCCTATTGATTTTTTAAATCCACCCAATAGATAAATCAAATTTAAATATGTCCATTTCATCTCATCATAGTTTAATTCATAATTAAACCATGAACGTTAAATATATTGCATATAATTAATGCATTCTCCCATAGCTGAATTTGAACAATTCAAATTCTTTTCTCTAAGATTGTTACAAAGCTTAGTCCGAGCTAGTAAGGGGACCTAATGGACCTACGGATCATGAGCTCCGACGATACGAGATTAATGAACCAAACTCTTTAGTCCAGCTATTCAACATTCGTTAACCACCGGACATTCCACTAAAGTCCTGTGGGCCGCACTCTCTCTCATCAGTAAATATATTTTTGTCCACTCGATATAACTATAATTAGTAAGACGATCCTTCACAAGTCATTCATAATTGCAGTTGGGTCAAAAGAACCATTTTACCTCTGTAATTATTTCTTGGTCCTTAAGTCTCACTGATCCTCAATGAACAATTGGTTAGGGGTCCAACGAACAAACCGAATCCATCTCAGGCCAATGAGAGAGGCTGGCCCTTTGTTGAAGACCCAGAGTCAGTACTTAAAGAAACAACTTCTCTACTAATCCCTAAAGTGGGTAGGAGTGAATTTCATCTTGTAGAACTATGTTCCCAACTATCTACCAAGTTTTACCTCTAAAATAGGAGGCTTATTGAGTTAGAAATCTCGTTCAACTTTTACCCATGCAAATCTAAGGATAATATCGACTAAACAGGAGTTCATAACATGCTCATGATTAAGATTGAGTTACCTAGGTCATCATATGAATATAGTCAGTTGAGACATTAAACGGAGTTATAAAGTATAAGTGACTATTTTGTGGTCCAGTCTTATGAAAACTCATTGCATAGGACTCCCCCACTCACATGTCTTCACATGAACGATTCAGGATCACATCGTTTGTATTTTAAAAGTGTGTCGCGTCCATAGTGTCCCTAGGATAAGGTACCCAACCGTATCCCTATACTATAGACCGTTCGACTATAACTTGAACTTAATCCATTTTTATGTCACACGTAAAGTTCAATTAATCATCCTATAGCCAAGGGGTTTTTATTAGATTAGGGTTTATAAAATACACAATTCACTTTATTCGATTAGACCTTTATTGAATCAACCCCAATAAAATCTTTATTGCAAAATAAAATGTACATTCAGTTTACAAAAGCATGAGTTTTAGGACATGAAACTCAACAAACTCCCACTTGGACTAAAAGGTCAGTGGGGTGAAACATGCTGAGCAAGAAAACTTCTCTACTGTGCAACCCGAAGTCCTAAACTCTCTAGGTGTCCCTCAAACACTTTAGTTGTGAGGATCTTTGTAAAAGAATTAGCAATGTTGTGCTCCGAAGCGATCAACGTGACAATCAAGTCTCTTTGTTGCAAAATCTCCCTAATGATATGATATTTGCGCTCTATATGTTTTCTACACTTATTGCTTCTAGATTCTTTATAATTTTCTAGTGCAGCACTATTATCACAATAAAGGGTGTTAGAAAAATGCATATTTGGAACAACTTCAAAATTAGTTAAAAACTTTTTAAGCCATATAGACTCCTTCGCTGATTTGCAAGCTGCGACGCACTCAACCTTCATGCTGGAGTTAGCAATACAACATTTCTTTATACTCCTCCAAACTATAGCTCCTTCATTAAGAATGAACACTGATCTCGATCGATGTGGATTTCTTAGAATCTACATAAGTTTGAAAATAAGAGTCAGTGTATCCTACAAGGATCAAATCCTTCGCACCATATAAATAAAGGGATTGAGAATCCATATGTGAAGATGATCGAATCGTTGTGTGGTATCCTTATGCAATTTAATTTCGTTAGAATTGAACTACCTAATAGTATAGGTTGAACATGCTTTACTATAAGGAAAAACAACATGTTAGGAAGGTACTTACTTGTTCAAGACCGTTTAGAATTTCCTTCTTCCGATGAGCACGAACTCTTTGTGTTCTTCTCAATGATCTCGATCTCTTCACACGAACAACAAACCGAACAACTCCACTTTTTGTTTTGGGAGGAGAGGTTTGAGAGAGCTTTTGAGAGTATTGATTGCTTCTTTTGGTGAGATTTCCAAAAATGAGCCAATGATCCTTGAACCCTTCTTGCAAAGAGGTTTATATAATGGTGATAGGTGGAGTTGAAATCTCCACCTATTTACCATTTTACCACAACCATAGGTTAAGCAAATCATATTTGCATAACCACATATAATAAGATATCTCATATCTCATTTTACAAATCACATTTGCATTATTAAGGATTTTTAAATTTAATCACATTCAATTTTATTTCTCTTAATCTAATTTCTCCAAGTTAGCCCTAATTCAACAATTAGGCTAACCTATAGTTTATTACAAATCTCATTCACATTAAACTATATAATATATCATTCATATCTCATATAAATGACATAATTACCCTTTTAGTGAACTTGAACACTTCAAGTTCACACCAAAAATGTAAACCTTCTAATAATACAGTTGAGCCAACTGAGGAACCTAATGAACCTACAGTGACGAGCTCCAATGATTCGAGACTAACCTGTCAAACTCTTTGACCCGGTTAATCAACATTCATTAGCTATGTTAGCACTCCACTAAAGCCCGTAGTTGCACTCCCGTCAGTGTAAGACAAGATGAGTCCATTGATATAACCAGTACCCATGAGTCGACCCTTCACAGGTTGTTCGTAGACACTGTTGGGTCAAATTATCGTTTTACCCCTGTGTCTACTTCTTGCTCCTCTAATGATAAACAACGTTGTAATGGTTCAATCATACACAACACCCCTCTCATGCAAGTGAGAGGGTGGGCGCCGGTTGTCCAAGCCCTGAAGACAACACTTAAGGAAACAACCCCTCTAGTTTTCCTAAAGTCGGGAACGAGTGAATTCCATCTCGCGTAGTTAAGTTTCCAGCTCCCTACTTCGTCCTATCCTTTAGAAGATAGGCATATTGGGCGAGTAGCTGTGACCACCCTTACCCGTACTAGTCAAAGGACATACCCCCGCGGACAGGAGTTAGTAACACGCTAAGGATTCAGGTCGAGTCACTAATGGTCATCTACGAAGTATTAGTCCATACTGTTTACGGTGTTACATCAATAGGTCCAATAATTAACGGTCCGATCTTGTACAATCTCATTGTACAGGATGCCCCCACTCGCATGTCAACCACATGAACGAGTCAGATCAAGTCGTTTGTATCTAAAACAAAGCGGGTCGCATCCACAATGTATCTAGGATTAGATCTCCAACCCTATCCATATATCATGAGACCGTTCGGGTCATTAACTCAACGTGATCCTCCCCGTGTCTCCACTACACACGTTCAAGTTCTAGTTCTCGCATATATTCAATGACGTTGGAGGTTAGTTTATTGGACAAAGTTTGTTAAAATTATAGACACAAAATGATGAAATAAATAACTCTTATTAATTCCAAATGGTAATTTACAAACTAAACGAGATTAGGGCATACATCCCAACAAACTCCCACTTGGATTAAGCTAGTGGAGCAAATAATTACAATGAAACACAATAATTACAATGAAGTAATTACAATAAACTAGGGTATTGAATAAACGTTTATAATTCTCCCACTTGCCCTAGTCATGAAGCACTCAAAGACTAGACTCTCTAGGTGACCCTCAAACACCTTAGCCGTGAGGGGCTTTGTAAATGGATCTGTAATGTTGTGCTCCGACGCTATCTGCGTGACTGTCACGTTGCCGCCGTGCACAATCTCCCGTATGAGATGATACTTCCGCTCAATGTGTTTGCCTCTCTTATGGCTCCGAGGCTCTCTGGAGTTGGCAACAACACCACTCTTGTGATTTCTTTATTTAGAATTGCGAAGCTATCCACGTACAATATCAGAAATGCGACAGTTTTGTCGACGATTTTCTTAGTGACACAAAGCTCGTCAACATTTTGATCAAAGCCATAAGATTTGATTGCCTCATCAAATCTTATATTCCAAGATCTCGAGGCTCGTTTCAGTCCATAAATGGACCTATGAAGCCGGCAAACCTTTTGCTCTTGGCCTTGGGTTGTGAACCCTTTGGGTTGGTCCATGTAGATTGTTTCGTCAAGGTTGCCATTCAAAAAGGCGGTCTTGACACCCATCTGCCATACCTCGTAGTCATAATACGCGGCAATAGCCAGAAGAACCCTGATAGACTCTACCATGGCAACAGGTGAAAAGGTTTCCTCATAGTCAACCCCTTCTACCTTGGTAAACCCTTTGCCACTAGTCATGCTTTGAAGATTCGCACCTTCCCATCTACGCCACGTTTACGCTTGTAGATCCATTTACAACGTATAGGTTTTACCGCATCTGGTTGATCCACAAGCTCCTAGACAGAATTGAAGTACATCGACTTCATTTCCTGGTCCATAGCTTTAATCCATTCGTTCTTGTCAACATCTGCCATTGCCTGATCATAGGTCAATGGATCCTCGCAGTCATCATCAGGGGTGACGACTTGTGTTTCAACTAAACCCATGTAACGTTTAGGCTTTCTCACAACCCTCCCACAACGTCGAGGCATTCCCAACTCTTGGGAACGGACATGACTAGAAGTGTTAGGATTAACAACACTTGTTGACGTACTAGCCCCATCAGCAACTCTTGCTGATGTACTGCCCATTTCATTCAACACGATTTTGCTCCTAGGAAAATGATCCCTGACGTGGTCTTCCTCAAGGAAAGTGGCGTTTGTCAACACAAACACCCTATTTTCCTTAGGGTCGAAAAATAGACCACCCCTAGTCTCTTTTGGGTAACCTACAAATAGGCACAATTTTGAACGGGGTTCCAATTTCTTCAGGTTTGACACCAACACATAGGTTGGGCATCCCAAAATCGTGAAATGGTGTAAACTACCTTTACGCCCATTCTAGAGTTCGAAAGGTGTTTCACAAAACTCTTCGACGGAATGTTGTTCAAAATATAAACCGTAGTCTCCACTACATAACTCCAAAAAGAATCAGGGAGACGAGCATAGCTCATCATCGACCGAACCATGTCTACCAGGGTTCTGTTTCTCCTCTCTCGATACACCATTCTGTTGTGGCATACCAGGTGCTGAGAGTTGGGACGTAATTCCGTGTTCTATCATATAATCTTGAAATTTAGTGTCCATATACTCTCCACCTCGATCAGATGGAAGTGTTTTTATGGTTTTAGCTAACAGGTTCTCAACCTAAGTCTTGTACTCCTTGAACTTTTCTAGAGTTTCAGACTTCCTATGCATTAGGTAAATATACCCATACCTCGAATAGTCATCTAAGAAAGATACGAAGTTTTTGTAACCTCCTCGTGCTTTAACACTCATCGGACCACAAAGGTCAGAATGTATAAGCTCAAGGGGCTCTTTGGCTCTATATCCTTTTCCACTAAAAGGACGTTTGGTCATTTTGCCTTCGAGGGATGACTCACACACTAGTAAAGAGTTTTCTTCCAACTCGTTTAGAAGTCCACTCTTCACTAGTCTCTCAATCATATTGAGATTAATGTGGCCTAACCTTAGATGCCAAAGTTGGACATTTCTTTTGGAGAAACTTTTACTCTTTTAGTTCGTGTTTCTGCAGTTTTAAATAATTCAGTGTTCAAAACGCTTTTGACCGAATTAGGTTTTAAAACATACAAATTATACTTAAGGGAAGCCGAACAAATGATGTTGCCATTTGTGGAAATAAATGCTTTATTGCCATTAAATGAAACGAAAATACAATGTTCTAAAAGTCTGGAAATAGAAATAAGGTTTCTAGTAAACCCTGGAACTATGTATAAATTGTCTAACAATAAGTAATTCCTGCAAAAATAAACCATCATTTTGCCGATCGCTGCAGCAGAAACTATCTCCCCGGATCCAACCCGTAGATTTACCTCACCCTCTCGTAGCTGATGCCAGGAATTAATTCCCTGAAAAGAAGAACAAACGTGGTTAGCGACACCCGAATCCAATATCCAGACAGAGTTATTACTCTCCACAAAACATGTTTCTGTTACTAGTAAATCACATTTACCTTGATTATTCCTCTCGGCAAGGAACTTGGGACAGTTACTCTTCCAGTGGTCGTCCCCATTGCAGTTGAAACACATTGACCTTCTTGCCCTTTTTGGCGACAACTCGGTCAGCTTTACCCTTCTTCATCTTCTTTTTCCTTTCGGGCGAGAAGGAGCAATAGATTTAGGCGCAGAAATCGAACCTCTGTGATATGATCTGTAGGCAACATTTGCCTCAGCTTCCGCTATCCTGATCCTTATCAAGGACTGTAAGTTCTGTAGCTCGTTAAGAAGGGTGGTCAAGTGTAGCTTATCTGGTTCATAACAGTGTTGCCACGAAACTGAAAGAAACTCTTTGGAAAAGTCTCCAAGATAAAGGTGACCTTGCTCGACTCATGGATCGAAGCCCCGTTCATCCCTGCCAAATTAAAGTGGGTCATCATGTGTAGAACATGTTCCCGGACAGACACCCCTTCTTTCATTCGGGCGTTGAAGACGTGTTTGAGCGAGTCGTGCCTGACTTGAAAGGACTGTTGTCCAAACATATCTTGCAACGACTCCATGATCTCCTTCGCGGTGACCATCAACTCATGCTTCTTTGCAAATTCTTCATATAAGCTGGCAATGATATAGACCTTGGCCTTTTCATTGGCCCTGATCCATCGATCGTATGAATCACGAACACTTCGTGATCCAGTCGAGCTTAAAAACTGAGGACACTCCTCAGTAAGCATGAACTTTAGGTCGTCCGTTACAAGAATCCTGTTTATATTGTTCTTCCACGTTTGGAAATTATCTCCCACTAACTTATCCGAAGCGAGTAAAGCTATTATCGAGCTAGACATATTGCTAAAAAATCAAATTAAAATTTTGTGTCAGTCTCGCAAAAAACTTTTGAAATCCAATCATGTTTTAGCAAAAATTAATCCTATGATCCCTAGGTCATTTAAAATTTGCCATGATATCTTAAAGGTTTAGAATGACCTCAACCGAAGGGTGAACATAAATAATTCTCCTCTAGAACAAGGCTTTCTCGACCAGACCCTAATCCTAGAATAACTCTTATTCAATTAGGCGTCAAGTTACAATTATTTGGTTGAATCCATTAACACTTAATGAATCCCGTGAGTGTCACCCTCAATTTTTAAGTTTCCAAGTATCCGTCCAAACAATTGTCACCGAAAGGTGAACCACGAAGGAAAACCAACAACGAAACTGTATCCCTTTCGAGAATTCATGGTGTTCCGACTCCCATGATAAAGGTCCTCCGAAGGGATTGTCTTGTCCAGGCCAAACTAGCAGGCGGATCATAGGGGTCTCACGATGTGAATCGAAAGAAGAGACCGTGGGTCCCGTTTTCACAGGTCCCGCTCCCACTCACTATAAGTACTCTCTCCATCCACTTTGATATTGATCCATACAAATACCATCCGAATGGCGACGCTCCCACTTGCGCCACGAGGCCGAGTATGGATCTCATGGTGCAGACTTTAAGGAGATTTGTGGTCGGAAAATTAAATGTTTCTTATTCACTCTATTTCCTCCGACTCAACACTTTATATTTTTCAGGATTTACCTAGATAAACCGGCTAAAATTGACCTAAGTCTACAAATAATATAAATGATGCACGAAATGTTTAACCTAAGGTGGGATTTTAAATCTATATGACATACACTATGCACATATAATTTAATTAAATCATGCATCTCATGCATAAAATAATTAAATAGCAAAAATTATCCGGTTTTGCATTTAGGGGCATTTATTTAATTAATTAATATTAATATAACAATTATATTAATATTAATTAATTAAATTAAATTAATTAAATGAAAAAATACATTTAACTAATGAAATTTAAAATAAAACAATTTCAAAAACTTCCCACGAACTGCTATAGCACCAACTGCCCCACGGCCTCGCGCGCGCTCTTCGCAAACTGTCAACTACGCTTGTAGAGTTGCAATGTCGTGGGCGGCGTTACAACATAACGCCGCGTCCCAAAGATCATGTCCCGCGCGCTCCACGCCTCGGCGTTGCAGCGCTACGCCTAGCGTTGCAACACTACTCTGCGACCAAGCCTCTCGCGCATGTGATTGTAGCGTTGAGATGCCGATGAACAACATCTCAACGCTGTCGACAGAACAACAAGCTCCTATTTCTCTTATTCGTCGTTTCTCGCCGGTTTTCTCTCTGATTTCTTCATAGTATCTCATGCCACAAACGACACTGTTGGGATTTTTGTCCTAATCTCGTTCAGTTTATAAATTACTATTTGAAATTAATAAAGAGTTATTTATTTCATCTTTTGTGTCTCGCATTTATTACAAACTTTGTCCGATAAACTAAGCTCAAGGGTCATTGAATATATGAGAGAACTAGAACTTGAACCGTGTATAGTGGATGTTGGGATTTATGCCCTAAACTTATGTAATTTTGATTAATTAAATAAAGGGTTGTTTGTTTTGATAAAATTACAGTCTTGCTTTATAAATCCAATAAACTAAACTCCAAGGTTTTAACATATATCTTGAACATCAGTGTAGTGGACACTATTTGGGTTGAGTTCAAGAATATAACCTAAATGGTTTATGGTATAAGAATAAGGTTGGAAACCTCATTCTGGTAAGACCATGGGTGCGACCCACTTTGTAATTAGTAGAAATGAGGTAATCCAACTCATTAATGTAGTTGACATGCGAGAGGGGGCATCCTGTATGAAGAGTTCATACAAGACCGGACCGCAAATTATTAGTCTAACAAGTGTAACACCGTTAACAGGATAAGACTAGTAATTTATAAATGATCATTAGTGACTCGACCTGAATCCTGAGCAAGTTAAGAACTCCTGCTTCTAGGGGTTTGTCCTTAGACTAATATGGGTGAGAGTGGCTTGTAGCCGACTCAATAAGCCTACCTTCTCAGGGACAGAACCTCATAGGTAGCTGGGAACTTAACTGTGAAAGATGGAATTCACTATTCCTACACTAAGGAATTAGATAGGTTGTTTGCTTAAGAACCGACTCCAGGTCTTGAACAACGGGGTCGAGGGTATGAGTCTTGTTTGGATTTCTGTCCTAATCTCGTGGTTGTAAAATATTGTTTTGAAATTAATAAGAGTTATTCATTTCTTCACTTTGTGTCTCGAAAATATTTTAAACCTTTCCAATAAACTAAGCTCCAGGGTCATTGAATATATGAGAGAACTAGAACTTGAACGGTGTGTAGTTGACACACAAGGAGGATCACATTCGAGTTAATGACCCGAACGGTCTACAGTATAAGGATGGGGTTGGAGACCTAATCCTGGATACATTGTGGATGCGGCCCGCTTTGTATTAGATACAAACGAGGTGATCTGACTCGTTCATGTGGTTGACATGCGAGTGGGGGCATCCTGTACAATGAGATTGTACAAGACCGAATCGTGAATTATTAGACTTCATCGATATAACACCGCTGACAATGAAAGACTAATAAATTCGTAGATGACCATTAGTGACTCGACCTGAATCCTGAGCGTATTACGGACTCCTGTCTGCGGGGGTCTTTCCTTTGTCTAGTACGGGTGAGGGTGGTCTTGGTTACTCGCCCAATATGCCTATCTTCTCAGGGACAGAACCAAGTAGAGAGTTGGGAACCTAATTACGCGAGATAGAATTCACTCGTTCCCGCCTATAGGGAATCTAGAGGGGTTGTTCCCTTAAGTGGTGTCTCCAGGGCTTGGACAACGGGCGCCCACCTTCTCACTGGCCCGAGAAGGGTGTTATGTATGGTTGGACCATCACAATATGTTGTTCATTAGACGAGGAGTGGAGACTTAAGGAACAAGATGTAGACACAGGGGTAAAACGGTAATTTGACCCAGCCATGTCTAACGAACAACCTGTGAAGGGTCGAATCATGAGCATTGGTTATATCAGTGGACACGTAATATTCTACACTGATGGGAGTACAAATACAGCTTTATTGGAGTATTCTCGTAGCTAATGAACATTGGTTGACCGGGTAAAAGAGTTTGACTGGTTAACCTCAAATCATTGGAGCCCGTCAATATAGGTCCATTAGGTCCCTTGGTTGGCTCAATCTGGGATAAAAGAAGGGTTAATGTTTTGGTATGAAATTGAAGTGTTCAATTTCACCTTAAAGAGTATTTATATCATATAGATGATATAATATATAGTTTAATATGAATGAGATTTATAATAAACTATATATTAGCCTAATTGTTGAATTAAAGGCTAATTGGAGAAATTGATAGAGAGAAAATAAATTGAATGTGATTCAATTTAATTAAATCCACAATTATTGCAAATGAGATTTGCAACACAAGATATGAGATATCTTATATTATATAATTATGTAAATGAGATTTACATAACATATGGTTGTGGTAAAGTGGTAATAAAGTGAAGTTGTGAACTTCATCATTCCACTATTTAAACTCCATTGCAAAAGGGTTTTAAAAAGCTAATTGAACCAAAAACTAAGCTTTGGAAGCTAAGGGAATTCTCTCTCTCTCTCTCAATTTTCTCATCTCTTTCAAAACACAAAGTTCCCTAAAACTTCCCTTCTCCAAAGAGAAACAACCAAGAAGATCAATTGGTAGTGTTTGGGATCCGATATTGAGAAGAGTTCGTAGAGAGATCGAGAAGCGCGAAGAGTTCGTGATCTACAAGGAGAGTTTGTTGAATTGGTCCGCAACAAGTAAGTTTTCCTTCTTCTTTGTAAAATTTCAGCATGTTTAGCCTAGATCTAATAGTTAGATCAATTTTAATGAGCATGTTGCATGATGATACCACGACGATTCGATCGTCTTCCGCTACGCGGGGATTTTCATTCCCTTCAAGTCTATGGTAGGACCGTAGACTTGTTGTTCATTAGAGGATCAGTGGTGCTTAAGGAACAAAGAGGTAATCACAGGGTAAAGCGGTAATCGACCGATTATAATTACGAACAACTTTGTTAAGGTCGCGACTCATGGGTAATGATTATATCGGTTGAAACAATATAATCTACAGTGAGGAGAGTGCAACTACAAGTCTATAGTGGAGTGACTTGTAGTTAATGAATATTGATTAACTGGATCAAAGAGTTTGATCAGTCAATCTCATATCATTGGAGCTCACGAACTGTAGGTCCATTTGGTCCCTCCGTTGGCTCAACATGGTTATATTGAGGGTATAAAGTTAGGAATGAAATTTAAGTGTTCAATTTCATATATGAGATGCGATATCAATTATATGTGATATAATTGATATAATATATAGTTTTAATGTGAATTTGATAAACATATTAACTATATACTAAAGAGAGAATGAAAGAGGGATAGGATGGTAATTTCCATCCCTATCTCCTTATATATATAGTTGCATAAGATGCAACTAGATCAAGTTAACCTCAACCTTTGTTGTGTTGTTGTAACGGTTACAAAACACAATCCTCTCTCTCACAACATCTCATCTTACCTAAAGGGAACCCACATTCCTCACTTACCTAGAGATCAACGGAGAAGATCCGGTGGTCGTGTCTTAGTCCGTTCGGAGTTCGTGTTGCTGAGATCTTGATCGTGAGAGAGGAGAAGCACTTGAAGAAAGGTTCTTCAAAGGTAATATTTCTTGTTGTCCATATTCTGTTTTATGCTCAATCTAATTCTATACGTTCTTGAATGAAATCGTTGTAACTAAATCGAGCGCGCGATTAACAATCGCTTTTCATTGCGATTCGATTCCCTTCAATTGGTATCAGAGCCCAATTGTGTTCTTGATTTATGTTCTGAATTTTTCAAAACGAGGTGGGATTTATTGTTTTGCATGAGATGTATAAACGGTTTGCAAATTAGATGTTTTCGATTTTGGCACAAAAATTTACAACTTTCATTGAATCGTTCAATGTAAGGACCCGGTGTTTTGGGCAATTTTAATTGTAAATCGAGTCTGTAAGTCCGTGTCGATCGAGGCAAGGTGGTTGCTGAGAAGAACAGAGCTAAAACGAGCCAAAACAGTCGAGATTGTTTGCTTTCTGTGCGCTGCGTTGCAACGCTGTTCATTGGCGTTACAACGCTACGCTTGCGGAAGGAGGCACGTAGAGACGATAGCGTTGCAACACTGGTATCAGCGTTGCAACGCTAGATGAGAGGCGCATTTCAACCAACAGAAAAGGACACACTGCAGCGTTGCAACGCTGGTATCAGCGTTGAAACGCTAGAGACGTTTCATGCAAAGCAGCAATCGGTAGAAACAAATTTTTTATTATATATTAAATATATAATTAATTAATTTTAATTAATATCATTAGATTATATTAATTAAAATTAAAATTAGGGTGCCAAAATTGGTCTATTTAATCATTCAATCAATGACATCAACCATAAATTTAATTCAATGCTCTCTAAATGGCTCACCTGGGGGTTTCTTAGCTACACTTATGCATCGATAACCAAGAGCAAACCAACTAGGATTCAACATCTACCCTCAAGCTCACCCACTAGAATCCTAATCATTCAAATCAAGCAACCCATAGTTAAAAATAAGTCATACTCCAAAACTCGCGTGGCTACAATTTAATGATCATTCCTTTTTATTTTATATATATATATACATGTTTTTTTTAAAAAAAGATAGATATGTGCATTATTCCCCTCAATTTCCATAAAACTCACTGCTAAGGGCAAGGTTTTTTTTTTTTTACTTTTTTTTATATATTTTTTACTCTCCCATAGTTCTTAGAATGGCACACGTGGTTAGCGCAACGCACCTAAGCAATGGAAATAGGCTTCTTGCTTGATACCTTTGCTCCAAGAGGCCAACATGGTTAGTGCCCAAACCTCTCCGACATCGAGCACCAAGTAGCCTGGGTGACTCTAAGTAACTAAATGAATAACATATTTTTGGTCTAGCCCAATGGAGTTTTAGGAAAATGAAAGGTTTGCACACTCTTTCTTTCTTTCTTTTTTCTTTTTCTTTTTTTTTTTTTTTTAATGAAGAATTTACCTTTCCCCCAAACTTAGAGTACTCAATGTTCTCATTGAGTTAGGGAGAATCGGTAACTCCCAAACATGAAATAATCATAAATTTGAAGTTTACTAATTTTGGAGTGCTCTAAAAATATATGGGTTACCTAACTTTTCATGGCTTCTAGTTTTCGAAATTTTTGGCCTAGGAGTTGAATCCTAACTATTTTGATTGACACACTAACCATAAGCGCACTAAAGAACCCTAATGACAAGATTGACCTTGAGAAACACCAAACAAGATAGCATACTCTTGCCTCAAACACAAGCAACAACTCTTATTTTCATTAACCCTGAGATTTTACCTTAACTTTTTATTTTCAAGGAGATGTGATATGAACCAAGGACCACCTATTGTCATGCCTGAAGGTCCAATTGCAAGGTCGAGAGCCAAGAAGCTACAACAAGCTTTAATCACTCATATTAAAGCTATGGTGAGCTCAAAAAAGGAGGTTCTAGAAGATGTTGGAGTCTTTCCCTACATGTTGTGCAAAGTTGAACTTCAAGATGGAGACGCATTAAATGCATTCTAACTTGCACTTAATGAACTCATAGCTAAATTTATGGAACTGAAGTTTAACTTGGGTTTCACCTAAAAGAACTAAGTTGACCTAAAGTTACATTTAATATGGTGATGTTTGAACTGAAGTTGCATTCAATGAGGTGGAGATGGATTCAATGAAGTCAATTATCATTAGAAGCTTCATTCAAGACAAGCTAAGCTTCAATTATGGAACACAAGTTCAAACCATTTAAAGCTATGGATTAGTATTAAAATAATGGTTACAAGACAACACTTTTTATTAGTTTTAAATGTAATTTCAGTTTTGTTTATCATTTAAGTTTGTTTTCAATATGGGAGTTGTGGTTAAATTGTAACTCATATAGGTTACTCTTTTCCCCACTAACTAGCCCATAAAGTTAGTGTCTATTTGTCAATTAGGTTAAGGGTCTCAAAGGCTATATAAAGCCCTCTCTTCTTCCATTGTAGACGTAATTTTAAAGTGAATGAATTGAGTTTTCTTTTAGCTTTGTTGAGAGCTAAGTTTTCCTTATTGCAATTTCTTGTGTTTAGAATTTGCATGCTAGAGTCATTCAAGTGGTGTTGATCGTACCTCTTGTGGAGTGATTCGAATCACGAGTTTAGAAACGAGTTTTCTTTACTCTTGATCTTGATCATCAAGGTAATCCGTTCCAAACTTTTCCTTGGGTTGATTCCATGTCGTTTTGGGGTTTTTAAGTTTTAGATCTAAAGGTCTTGTTTTCTCAACAAGGTTGTTAGGTCAATTCTTGGGAGTTACTTAACATTTGCTATCAGAGCATTAGGCTCTTTAATCGGACATATGTTTCCTTGCATTTATCTCTTTGAGTTCTTTTCTCTTTAGCTTCAGCTTTTTGCAGATCAAGGCATGTTCTTATTCTCAATAAAAATACAAAAAAATATCCTTTCCGTTCCGTATTTCATTATATCGTCTTCTACAAGGTTTTAGATCTAGATCGATCTACAATTTGTTCTTCTTTGATATCTTCAAAATCGGATTTCTTTAGGGTGAAATATTCATATTTTGCAAATCTATCAAAAGAAGACAAACATATCCGAGAAGCAAATTTTCTCTTTTTAAATTTTTTTGTTCATTGTTTCAAGGTAACTTGAATTCAATTATTCCTTTGATAGTACTCTCTTGTTGAATTGATATTTGATCATTTGGACTACATCCATATCGATTACATCTAGAATTCATAGAAAAGAAAATAGTTGGGCATTAAATATGACATTACAATTGATTAATTCATTGAACTTTTGTGGTCATTATGTGTAACTTCCTCTCTGTTATTAAGGCCGGATTCAACCGATATATTCATCATTTGCTGAGAGTTACATCTTATTTTGACCATTAAATTAAACATTATCTATTGCTAGACACACAATTTCAGTTTGTTCCAATTTTGTTCTTTTCCATTTGTTCTAGGTCTATTTTTGTTTTCCCTCTTGAATTCCTTTCATTTTGTCATTTTTTCTTAAACTTGTTTCTTTTTGTTATTCGGATTGCTCCTTCAATACACTTATTTGTATTCTTAGTGTGTTGTCTAATCACTTTGAATTGCACTTAGCTCTTTGACTTTACTATACTCATACACCAACTGCTTTACGAGTGCTTTGTGAGGTTGTGAGGTAAGGGAGTGATACATTAATTAGAGTGTTGAGTGTTAAACACGAGTGAACTTCATTAACGAGTGAAATACGTGAGGGAGTGCTTGCGAGGTCCTTTTTTTTTTTTTTTTTGTTACGTTACCGTATTTTGCAAAGATGGCACAAGAAGGTGATCTTAACATTAACGAAGTCCGAATGAGGGAGGCACAACAAGGAACCATGGAGAGAATGATTCGTGGAATAGAAGAGTTATCGGAGCGTATACGGAGGTTGGAGGTTCAAAACCACGCTAGGAGGAGAATTCCACCCTCCACAACAACGTGAGGATGACCATGACAACGAATATGAGGAGGAAGTTACGATAAACTAGAAGATGACCAAGTTACATTAATAGCGGCACCACGAAGGGAAGAAAGGCGTGTTGGTCGTGGCTTGAATAGGGGAAGAGGTCATGGGCGAAGACATCAACATTTACAGAGGCGAGTTCCTTATGAAGAAGGAATTGACCAAACGTGGGAAGCATCAAATTGAAACTTCCAAAGTTCTATGGCAAAAGCGATCCGGAGGAGTACCTTCAATGGGAGGAAACAAAGTGGAGTCGGTGTTCAATTGCCATAATTTCGGTGAAGAAAAGAAGGTAATGCTTTGTGTTGCTCAATTTAAACAATATGCTCAAACGTGGTGGGATAAATTGATGTCAAGTAGGAGAAGGAATCTTGAAGCACCAATCGATTCATGGTACGAGTTCAAGGAGTCCATGAGGAAGCGTTTTGTTCCAAAACATTTCCAACGAGACATGGCTCAAAATCTTCAAGCATTGAAACAAGGCAACAAGTCCGTGGAGGATTATTACAAGGAGATGGATACATTGATGGATCGACTTCATCTAGATGAGGATATGGAGAGTCTCATGGCACGGTTTCTTAATGGGCTAAACACGGAGATTGCAGACAAGGTTGACCTACAACCTTACTCTGACATTGAGGGGTTGTTGCATATTGCAATCAAGATCGAGAGGCAAATCCAACGAACGTCTCGACGGTATTCTTCTAAACATTTTTCCAACTCTAGTTCTACATGGAAAAAGGATAGTAAGAAGATTGAATCTAAGCTTGGAAACAAAGAGATATATGAGAAACCTAAAGCAAATATAGAGAAAAGGGAGAGTTCTAAAAATGGGAAAGAGAAGATAGATGAATCTAATGTGCGAAATAGGGATTTTAAATGTTGGAAATGTCAAGGGGTAGGTCACTATAGTAAAGATTGCCCTAATAGGAGAATTATGACCATTAGAGAGGGAGAGATTATGACTGATGATGAAGAGGAAGATGAGGTTAAGGAAGAAAATGATGAGAGTGAGAATGAGGAGTTAAGCGAAGAGGATCCTGCAAACTTGTCCTTAGTTGCTAGGAGAGCTTTAAGCACCCAAATTAAGGAGGATAGTCTAGACCAAAGAGAGAACTTGTTTCACACTAGGTGCCTTATTCAATCTATGCCTTGTAGTGTGGTCATTGATAGTGGTAGTTGCACCAATGTTGTGAGTACAATTCAGTCAAGAGGCTTAATTTAGAGACCAAACCACATCCTAGACCATATAAACTTCAATGGTTGAATGATTGTGCGCAAGTAAGGGTGAGTAAGCAAGCTCTTGTTTCTTTTATCATTGGAAAGTATAATGATGATGTTTTGTGTGATGTTGTATCCATGCATGCTGGAGATTTATTGTTGGGGAGGCCTTGGCAATTTGATCATCGGGTAGTATATGATGGGTATGCAAATCGTTACTCTTTTACTTATAATGGTAGAAAAACTACTCTTGTTCCATTGTCTCCAAAAGATGTATTTATTGATCAATGCAAACTTGAAAAGAAAAGGCAAGAGGTGATGCAAAAGCAAAAAGTGAAAATGAAATAATAGAAAAGAATCGAGAGAAAAAAAGAGTTTGAGTGAAAAACAAGAGAGTAGCAATCGGCCTAGAGGAAAAAATGAGAGAAAAGCCAAAATAGTGAGTTTGTATGCTAGGTCAAGTGAGGCTAGGAATGTTTTGCTTTCTAATAGGACCATTCTTGTACTTATGTGCAAAGGGTCTTGTTTCTTTACTAACGAGCTTAACCTTTTCTTTGCCTAGTGTTTTTGTTTTACTTTAAAGGAGTTTGAAGATTTATTTCCAGAGGAGATGCCTAGTGGTTTGCCACCACTTAGAGGAATTGAGCATAAGATTGACTTCATTCCGGAGCAACCATTCCAAACCGTCCAAAGATATAGGACTAATCCAAAGGAGGCCGAAGAGATACAAAGGCAAGTGAGTGAACTCCTTGCTAAAGGGTATGTGCGTGAGAGTTTGAGTCCATGTTCTATTCCAGCTTATTCTTGTGCCTAAGAAAGACGGGTCATGGCGTATGTGTATTGATTGTAGGGCTATAAACAAGATAACTATTAAGTATAGACATCCAATTCCTAGATTAGATGATATGCTTGATGAGTTGCATGGATGTAGTCTCTTTACTAAGATTGATTTGAAATCGAGTTATCATCAAATTCGCATGCATATTGGTGATGAATGGAAAACCGCTTTCAAAACTAAGTATGGTCTTTATGAATGGTTAGTTATGCCTTTTGGCTTGACTAATGCACCTAGTACATTCATGAGGTTAATGAATCATGTCTTATGAGAATACTTAGGGAAGTTTGTGGTTGTCTACTTTGATGATATTCTTGTTTATTCTAAATCCTTAGATGAGCATGATGAACATGTACGATCTGTTTTGTCTACTTTGAGAAAAGAATGTTTGTATGCAAATTTACGTATGTAGCTTTTGCATGGAAAAAATTTAATTTTCTTGGATTTGTTGTTTCATCTAACGGTGTTGAGGTTGATGAGGAGAAGGTAAAGGCAATAAAAGATTGGCCTACACCTAAAAAGCGTGAGTGAGGTAAGAAGTTTTCATGGTCTTGCGGGTTTCTATCGTGAGGTTCATTAAGGATTTTAGTACCATTGCTTCACCCTTGAATGAACTTGTTAAGAAAAATGTTTCTTTCATATGGGGAAAAGACCAAGAAAATGCTTTTAACACTTTGAAAGAAAAATTGTGTTCCGCTCCATTGCTTGCATTACCTAATTTTGAGTTATCTTTTGAAAATGAATGTGATGCTAGTGGTGTAGGAATAGGTGTTGTTTTAAAGCAAAATAACAGACCTTTAATGTTCTTTAGTGAAAAATTGAATGGTGCTTCTTTGAAGTATCCAACATATGACAAAGAACTTTATGCTTTGGTTCGTGCATTACAAACATGGCAACATTATCTTTGGCCTAAGGAGTTCGTTATTCATACGGATCATGAGAGTTTAAAGCATTTGAGAGGACAAAATAAACTCAATCGACGACATGCCAAATGGTTGGAGTTTATTGAAACATTCCCTTATGTGATTAAGTATAAACAAGGTAAGGAGAACATTGTTGCGGATGCTTTATCACGAAGGTATGCTTTACTCAATGCTTTGAATGCTAAGTTGTTAGGGGTTTGAACATATAAAGACTTTGTATCCTCATGATGCATTCTTTGCTCCTTTTGTTGAATCTTGTGAAAAATGACTTGTTGTGGATGATTACATGTTGTTTGATGGATTTTTGTTTAGGAAAGGAAAACTTTGCATCCCATCTTGTTCTATTCGTGAGTTATTGGTAAAGGAAGCTCATGGAGGCGGTTTAATGGCGCATTTTGGAGTTTCTAAAACTTATGATATGCTTGTTGAACATTTTTTGGCCTAAAATGAGGCATGATGTTAATAAAGTTTGTGCTCGATGCATAGCATGTAAACAAAGCTAAGTCTAGGCTTCAACCACATGGTTTGTATTCTCCTTTACCGTTCCTAATGGTCCTTGGATTGATATATCGATGGATTTTGTTTTAGGCTTACCTAGAACTAGGAAAGGTAGAGATAGCATATTTGTTGTGGTCGATAGATTTAGTAAAATGGCACATTTTATTCCTTGTCACAAAACAGATGATGCAAAACTTATCATTGACTTATTCTTTAGGGAGGTTGTGAGATTGCATGGTATTCCTAAAAGCATAGTTAGTGATCGTGATGTTAAATTTTTAAGCCACTTTTGGCGTGTTTTGTGGGGTAAGTTGGGAACTAAGCTATTGTATTCAACTACATGTCATCCTCAAACGGATGGTCAAACCGAGGTTGTTAATAGAACCATGACTACTATGCTTATGGCTATTATTGATAAGAATCTTAAGACTTGGGAGGATTGTTTGGCATTCATAGAATTTGCATATAATAGGGTTGTTCATAGCACTACTAAATGCACTCCTTTTGAAATTGTTTATGGCTTTAATCCTTTAACTCCTATTGATTTATTGCCTATGCCCCCTAATGAGTTTGTGAGTCTTGATGCGAATGCAAAGGTTGAGTTTGTTCATAAGTTGCACAAGAAAGTTAAAGAGCACATTGAGAAGCAAAATTTCAAGGTTGCTTAAAAAATCAATAAGGGGCGTAAACCCTTAGTCTTCAAACCGGGAGATTGGGTTTGGGTACATTTTCGACAAGAAAGGTTTCCAATCAAAGAAAATCAAAGCTTTTACACGAGGAGATGGACCTTTCCAAGTTCTTGAGAGAATCAATGACAATGCTTATAAAATTGATTTACTGTGTGTATGGTGTTAGTGCAACTTTTAATGTTGCCGACTTGAGTCCTTTTGATGTAGGTGATGGTTATGATTCGAGGCGAATCCTTCTCAAGAGGGGGAGGATGATATGAACCAAGGACCACCTATTGTCATGCCTGAAGGTCCAATTGCAAGGTCGAGAGCCAAGAAGCTACAACAAGCTTTAATCACTCATATTCAAGCCATGGTGAGCTAAAAAGAGGAGGTTCTAGAAGATGTTGGAGTCTTTCCCTACATGTTGTGCAAAGTTGAACTTCAAGATGGAGAGGCATTAAATGCATTGTAACTTGCACTTAATGAACTCATAGCTAAATTTATGGAACTTAAGTTTAACTTGGGTTTCACCTAAAAGAACTAAGTTGAACTAAAGTTACATTTAATATAGTGATGTTTGAACTGAAGGTGCATTCAATGAGGTGGAGATGGATTCAATGAAGTCAAGTATCATTAGAAGCTTCATTCAAGACAAGCTAAGCTTCAATTATGGAACACAAGTTCAAACCATTTAAAGCTATGGATTAGTATTAAAATAATGGTTACAAGACAACACCTTTATTAGTTATAAATGTAATTTCAGTTTTGTTTATCATTTAAGTTTGTTTTCAATATGGGAGTTGTGGTTAAATTGTAACTCATATAGGTTACTCTTTTCCCCCACTAACTAGCCCATAAAGTTAGTGTCTATTTGTCAATTAGGTTAAGGGTCTCAAAGGCTATATAAAGCCCTCTCTTCTTCCATTGTAGATGAATTTTAAAGTGAATGAATTGAGTTTTCTTTTAGTTTTGTTGAGAGCTAAGTTTTCCTTATTGCAATTTCTTGTGTTTAGAATTTGCATGCTAGAGTCATTCAAGTGGTGTTGATCGTACCTCTTGTGGAGTGATTCGAATCACGAGTTTAGAAACGAGTTTTCTTTACTCGTGATCTTGATCATCAAGGTAATCCGTTCCAAACTTTTCCTTGGGTTGATTCCATGTCGTTTTAGGGTTTTTAAGTTTTAGATCTAAAGGTCTTGTTTTCTCAACAAGGTTGTTAGGTCAATTCTTGGGAGTTACTTAACAAGATGCATACCAAGTTTCTACAAAAGACATAACACTTTTTACCATTAAAAACACATGAGAAACTTAATTTTTAAACAAGGGACAACAACCATTTTTTCTATTTTTACTTGCTTAAACGTAATGAATCAACTACCTACATCATGCATATCAAAGACCATGAAACCAACAACTAACATGGAATCCAGTAGTCAAAATAGATCATTTTGAAGTCCTAAAGCAAGTAAATAACTTTATAAACACAAAGGCATGCAACACCCCATATACTCTAGCAGCACACAGTCTCATCAGCCGAAAAATTTTCAATTAAGCCCAAACTTAGATTCAGAACAACACATCTCCCCCTCATGGTTAAAGCACACATTGCCCTTAATGTATAATATACTCACTTAAGCATGCTTAAGGACAATTAATAAAGATGGAAGGGAGAACAATACTGCCCTGAATCGAGGAGACCTCTACTGCAGCTCATATCACTCATTAATCCCCAAGGAAGCTGCAAGATAGGCAAGGGTTATTTATTCGAAAAAAAAATCAACTAAAAATGAAACAAAAGAAAAAAAAATTAAAAACAAAACAAACGAAATAAATTTTGGGTTGCCTCCCAAGAAGCGCTTGTTTAAACGTCATTAGCTTGAGGGAGTACACTTGGGCTTGTCAAGGTACATAAAAATTCTCCCATTTCTTCAGGCCTCTCTTTTTTGAATCTACAAAACAAATCGAGCTAGCAAGAATACTAGCTTCTGAGAGAGCCCGAGTCGATATGTTTTTTGATTTTTATATAATAAAAGAAAAGAAGGAAAAACAACAAAGTAAGCATTTTTTGATTTTTTATTTGATAAAAGAAAAGAAGGAAAAATAGGAAAATTAACAGACTCACACAAAGACATTGACTCGAGAGAATAGAAAAAAAAACACTCACCAATAAAAGAAAAATCAGAAGATAGAACTCACATACACTCAAAAGCCTCACACTCTACCTCCTGGCCTAACTCAACATGCTCGACTTCTTTCACACTCTCACTAACTCTATCCTGGTGTGTGCTAAGAGGTTCTAGTTCTTTTACATCGAAAACATAATCCTCTAAATGCTCATACTCTGAAAAATGTGAAGGACTAGGATCTTGAAGGTCTATAAGTGGGTCAGTGATCAAGTGACTCACCGAACTATGTAAGGGTGTGGGTCCTCCCTAACTCTCTTCCCTAGGGTGCTCAACCTCAGACGAGTCTAAGTACATTTGTTCTCTAAGGGAGACAAGTGTATCCGTTAGGCGTTGAATTGACTCCCCTATTTGACTATTCTTCTCTTCTATTTGCCTATTCCTCTCTTCTATGGTTCTCATATATTCTAATAACAACATTTTAAGGGAAGATTCGTCTTCTACCTGGGTTTCTTTAATATAGGAAGGATATGGCTCAAAACCCTTAGGATATAGTTCTTAGCCCCAATTGCTCTGATTATTATCATACATATGGTTCCCATAAGTCATAGGGTTAGTATGATAGTAATTAGGCATATTGTAGCCCATAAGATTCATACCCCTCACTAGAAGACGCTAAATTGGCATAGGGATAATCATAAGAAAATGAACTATATTGTGGTTGCTCATTTGGCACAGAAGACCACCCAAAGTTATCATAAGTCATAGTGAAATAATGAATCAATTATAACACGCTCAACAAACACAATACGCACCAACACAACCAGAAAGAATAACCAAGACACAACAAAGATAAAAATACGAAAGAAAGATAACAAGACACACCCAACAAGAAAAACAAGAATAAAATGCTAAAATCAACTCAAACAAAATAAGAATCAAAACTAGTCCCCGGCAACGGCGCCGAAAACTTGATGCGAAAATATCAGTGTCCTAAACTAATACAAATTAGAATGAGACTCTGACAATTTCATGGCATGCAAGTATACACGGTCGAGAGCAGCAAGTGATAAGTTAGAGTATCGATCCCACGAGGACTAGTTAGACCTAAATGGATGAGTGTCCTAGCAAAGTTTTCTTATTTTAGTGCAATGCATGGGTGTGCAATTTACTGTTGAAAATAAATAAACTGATGTGATAAGTGGAGACAAGACACACACAAGAAAATAACTGAATTTAAATGAGGGGAGAGGATAATGCAATCAAGAGGGGAGATGCAAGATATGAGATTTTTAATGAAAAATAGGCTTGGATTAGGTTGGAGTTTTCATGCTCAATTAGAATAAGGATGTGATTGATGCCTTGAATTTACCTACACATGCATTCAAGTGAATCTTTCCGAAATCACTAAGTTTTAAAACCTACAAATTCTCAATTGTGATCTAAATTATGCTCATGGATTTAGGTTCTAGGTGACATAATTATCCCTAATCAACTCGGTAATCCTAGAATGAAATTTTATTTTTCTAATTCATTAGCTTTCCCAAGTTTACGAATTCTAGAGAAGTTAAAGAGGCCAATTTTAATTCTCATGCAACGTTAAATTCAATAAAATTTCATAAATTCAATCAATGACATCAACCATAAATTTAATCCAAAATTATATTAAAACAACCTAACCCTTGCCTAAGAAAATTTAGTTCATGATTAAAATCGAGTCACATATCTCTAGTTTAAGCATGCTTTTATTGATCGAGGAGTTCATGAAAAACAACCAACAATGTTCACTAAATTAGCCTAAATCAACCACAATTCTAGCCTAAAACAGTCACGAGTTATGCCTAAAACAGTGAGCGAAAGTAGTCTAAATTAGTACGTAAACAACCCAAAATTTCAGAATTCAATTGGTGGTTGACATCAAGCAATAACACTTAGAGATAGGGAAAACGTTACACAGCAGGTGGCCTTGTTTTTATTGTTCAGTTCGATAGCAATATCTCATCAACGGAAGCTCGAAACAACGATCCAACCGTTCAAAACAAAGCCCTATGAGTCTCGAACAAGCTGTCAAAATTTCAGCACAATCCAACGGTTGCAAGTCAAGGAACTGACAATTTTGTGAGCACCACCGGTGAAACATTGAACTGCACTGATCTCTAAACGTGACAGCGATATCCGACACAGATAAGCTCAGAACGACAATCCAACCGTTCAAAGTAAATCCCTATGAGTCTTGAATAAGCTGTCAAATTTGCAGCACAATCCAACAGTAAAAACTTTGGGAAACAATAACTTTGTGAGCGTCGTCTGTGAAAAATCGAACTGCAAGATTTTTGCTACAACAATGGCACCTTGAAGCTTCGATTTTTTCCTCAATCGCACGATTGCTACAACAATGACACTTTTATGATTCTTCTCTTCAATACACACCTTTGTTGTAGCAATCGCCCCTTCTCTCTCTCGCTCTCTTCCCCTTTTGTGGCAACTTCTTCTCCACCTTTACACTTGTAAACCCTAGCCTCCTTATACAAGATGATGTTGCCCTAACTCCACAAATTACAAAAATACCCGAGGTAAAAAGACCATATTACCCTTCGGGTAAATGTCTAAAATGCCCTTAGGGACTTCTTGTAATTTTTAAACATCTCCTGCACACAGAAAAATCCCAAATAAATTTATGAAGTCAATTATAAATCAAACTAAATACGCAAGATTTTTGGAGTTAAGAAAATCTCAAATTCGGTCTTTAATTAACCGTTAGCTTATTTTTCTAAATTTCTTGAATTAAAACATAAAAACATCAAAATTAATTCTTTTTGGACCTAATACTTGAATTCAAGATTTTAAAGCTAACACAAATAATTTAGGTATAAAATAACATGAGGATCACTAAATTAAATGCAATTCAAGTGGATTAAACACTAAAATTCTAGTAAAATAACTCACTTATGGTGAGTTATCATTAGGCCACATTAATCTCAATAGGATTGAGAAACTAGTGAAGAGTGGACTTCTAAACGAGTTGAAAGAAACTTTTTTGTCGGTGTGTGAGTCATGCCTTGAGGGCAAGATGACCAAATGTCCTTTTAGTGGAAAAGGATATAGAAACAAAGAGCCTCTTGAGTTAGTACATTCTGACCTCTGTAGTCCGATGAATGCTAAAACTCGTGGCGGTTATGAGTACTTTGTGTCTTTCATAAACGATTACTCGAGGTATGGGTATATTTACCTAATGCACAAAAAGTCTGAAACTCTTGAAAAGTTTAAGGAGTACAAGACTGAGGTTGAGAACCTCTTAGGTAAAACACTTAAAACACTTCGATCGGATTGAGGTGGAGAGTACATGGGCACTGAATTCCAGGACTATATGATAGAACACAGAATTAGGTCCCAACTCTCAGCGCCTGGTATGCCACAACAGAATGGTGTATCGGAGAGGAGAAACAGAACCTTGTTGGACATGGTTCGGTCGATAATGAGTTATGCTCGTCTCCCTGATTCTTTTTGGGTTAGCAGTGGAGACTGCGGTCTATATTTTGAACAACGTTCCGTCGAAGAGTGTTTGTGAAACACCTTTCGAGTGTTGTGGAGTGGACGTAAAGGCGCTTTACATCACTTGAGAATTTGGGATGCCCACCCACGTGTTGGTGTCAAACCCAAAAAAGTTGGAACCCCGCTCAAATTGTGCCTATTCGTAGGTTACCCTAAAGAGACTAGGGGTGGTCTGTTTTACGATCCTAAGGAAAATAGGGTGCTTGTGTCAACAAACGCCACTTTCCTAGAGGAAGACAACATCAGGGATCATTTACTAAGTAGTAAAATTGTGTTAAATTAAATGGACGGTACATCAACAAGAGTTGCTGATGGGGCTATTACGTCAACAAGTTTTGTTGATCCTAGCACGTCTAGTCAAATCCGTTCCCAAGAGTTGGGAATGCCTCGACGTAGTGGGAGGGTTGTGAGGCAGCCTGATCGCTACATTGGTTTAGCTGAAACCTCAGTTGTCGCTCCTGATGATAACTGTGAGGATCCATTGACCTATGATCAGGCAATGGTTGATGTTGACAAAGACGAATAGATTAAAGCTATGGACCAGGAAATGGAATCTATGTACTTCAATTACGCCGGGAGCTTGTGGATCAACGGATGGGGTAAAACCTATTGGTTGCAAATGGATCTACAAGCGTAAACGTGGTGTAGATGGGAAGGTGCAAACCTTCAAAGCCCGACTAGTGGCAAAGGGTTTTACCCAGGTTGAAGGGGTTGACTATGAGGAGACCTTTTCACCTATTGCCATGGTAAAGTCGATCAGGATTCTTCTAGCCATTGCCGCGTATTATGACTACGAGGTATGGAAGATGGACGTCAAGACAACCTTTCTGAATGGCAAACATGATGAGACCATCTACATGGACCAGCCCAAAGGGTTCATTGCCCAAGGCCAAATCTTATGAGGTTTGATGAGGCGATCAAATCTTATGGCTTTGATAAAAAAGTCGACGAACCTTGTGTCTACAAGAAAATCGTTGACAAAACTGTCGCATTTTTGGTGTTGTATGTGGACGATATTCTTCTCATTGGCAATGAGGTAGAATTTCTTACTGACGTTAAGAAGTGGCTAGCTTCGCAATTCCAAATAAAAGATTTGGGAGAAGCTCAGTACGTTCTAGGTATCCAGATTGTCCGGAATCGGAAGAAAAGAACGCTAGCCTTATCTCAGGCATCTTATATTGACAAGATGTTGTCTAGATAGAAGATGCAGAACTCCAAGAAGGGCTTGCTACCTTTCAGGCATGGGGTTGACTTGTCTAAGGATCAGTGTCCTAAGACTCCTCAAGATGTTGAGGATATGAGACGGATTCCATATGCTTCGGCTGTAAGGAGCTTGATGTATGTCATGTTGTGTACTAGGCCCGACATACATTATGCGGTAGGGAATTGTCGGTGAGATATCAGTCAAATCCGAGATTAGATAAGCGGGACACCGTAAAGGCAATCCTCAAGTATCTTAGGAGAACGAGGAACTACGACTTAGTGTATGGCGGTGGGAATTTGAGGTTACATGTATTCGACTTTCGGGCCGATAAGGATTCTAGAAATCCACTTCTGGTCAACCTTCATTCGAGAAGGAGGAGTCAGAGTATGGCGAAGCATCAAGCGAGGATGCATCGCCGATTCCACTATGGAAGCGGGTATGTTGCGGCTTGTGAAGCTGCAAAGGAAGCTGTTTGGCTTAGGAAGTTCATGACGGATTTTGAAGTTGTTCCAAATATAAACTTGCCGATCACACTATTCTGTGATAACAGTGGTGCAGTAGCCACTCACGTGAACCTCGGAGCCATAAGATAGGCAAACACATTGAGCGCAAGTATCATCTGATACGGGAGATTGTGCACCGCGGAGACGTGTCAGTCACGCAGATAGCGTCGGAGCACAACGTAGCTAATCTATTTACAAAGCCCCTTACGGCTAAGGTGTTTGAGGGTCACCTAGAGAGTCTAGGTCTTCGAGAGCTTCCTGGCTAGGGCAAGTGGGAGATGTGTAAACGGGTATTCGATGCCCTAATTTATGTACATTTCAGAAATGTATTTTCTCCATTAGCTTAGTCCAAGTGGGAGTTTGTTGGGATTTTTGTCCTAATCTCGTGTTTGTAAATTACTGTTTGAAATTAATAAGAGTTATTTATTTCATTACTTTGTGTCCGCAATATTTATAAACTTGTCCAATAAACTAAGCTCCAGAGTCATTGATTTCATGAGAGAACTGGAACTTGAACGGTGTGTAGTGGACACACAGGGAGGATCACGTTAGAGTGAATGACCCAAACGGTCTACGATAAGGTAGGAGACCTAATCCTAGATACACTGTGGATGCGACCTGCTTTGTATTAGATACAAACGAGGTGATCTGACTCGTTCATGTGGTTGACATACGAGTGGGGGCATCCTGTGCAATGAGATTGTACAAGACCGGACCGTGAATTATTAGACCTACTGATGTAACACCATTGACAGTAAGGACTAATAACTTCGTAGATGACCATTAGTGACTCGACCTGAATCCTGAGTGTGTTACGGACTCCTGTTTGCGGGGGTCTGTCCTTTGACTAGTACGGGTGAGGGTGGTCACAGTTACGCGCCCAATATGCCTATCTTCTCAGGGACAAGACCAAGTAGGAAGCTGGAAACTTAACTACGCGAGATGGAATTCACTCGTTCCCTCCTTTAGGGAAACTAGAGGGGTTGTTCCCTTAAGTGCTGTCTTCAGGGCTTGGACAACGGGCGCCCACCATCTCACTTGCACGAGAAGGGTGTTGTGTATGGTTGGACCATCACAATATGTTGTTCATTAGAGGAGCAGTGGGGACTTAAGGAACAAGAGGTAGACACAGGGGTAAAATGGTAATTTGATCCAAATAGTGTCTCACGAACAACTGTGAAGTGTCGACTCATGGGCATTGGTTATATCGGTGGACACGTAATATTCTACACCGGACGGAGTGCAACTACGGGCTATAGTGGATTGTTACCATAGCTAATGAATGTTGATTAACCGGGTCAAAGAGTTTAACGAGTTAATCTCGGATCATTGGAGCCCGTCACCAGAGGGTCCATTAGGTCCCTCGGTTGGCTCAATCTTGGTTAAAAGAAGGGTTAATGTTTTGGTATGAAATTGAAGTGTTCAATTTCACTTTAAGGGCATTTATGTCATTTATATGAGATATGAATGATATAATATATAGTTTAATGTGAATGAGATTCATAATAAACTATAGGTTAGCCTAATTGTTGAATTAGTGCTAATTGGAGAAATTAATTGAGAGAAATTAATTTGGATGTGATTCAATTTAATTAATCCACATTTATTGCAAATGAGATTTGCAATATGAGATATGAGATATCTTATATTATGTGGTAGTGTTCGGATTTCGTTCGTGGGAAGCGTTCGTTGAGATCGAGAAGCACGAAGTGTTTGTGACCGAGGAAGAAACCTTGAAGAGAGTCTTCAACAAGTAAGTACTTTTATCTTGCTATAATTTCTTCTTCTTTTGCATGTTTAACTTAGATCTAAGAGTTAGATCGTTTTGACAAAATTCAAGTAGCGTAATGATACCATGACGATTCGATCGTCTTCCGTTGCGCGGGGATTTTCATTCCCTTCACACCCCTACCTGAAAACCGACCTGAGAGTAAATTCAGTCCGGATATTCTTAGATTATATTTATCGTTAGTGTCGTTAATGAAATGTTGATTAATTTACTCACATAGACCTAAGTAATAATGTGATTATAAACTTAGGCTAAATACCATATAAGAGTTATATTGGTAGACTTAGGTAAATTTTAACCGGTTTATCTAGGTCAATCCCGAATATAATAAAGTGTTGAGTGGGAGGAAATATAGTGTATAAGATACATTTAATTTTTACCACAAATCTCCGTTAAGTCTCCACCGTGAGATCCATACTCAACCTCGTGGCGCAAATGGGAGCATCCCCCTTACGATGGTATTTGTATGGGTTAATATCAAAGTAGATGGAGAGAGAACTTATAGTGAGTGTGAGCGGGACGTGTGAAAACGAGACCCACGTTCTATTTTTTGGATTCACACAATGAGACCCCTATGATCCGCCTGCTAGTTTGGCCTGGACCAGACAATCCCCTCGGAGGGCCTTGATCATGGAAGTCGGAACACCGTGAATTCTCGAAAGGGATACAGTTTTCTTGGTTGTTTTCATTTGTGGTTCACCCTTCGGTGGCTATTGTTTGGAGGAAACTTAAAGATTGAGGGTGACACTCACGGGGTTCATTTAGTGTTAATGAATTCGACCAAATAATGGTAACTGGACGCCTAATGGAATACGAGTTATTCTGGGATTAGGGTATGGTCGAGAACGTCTCGTCCTAGAGGAGGAGTGTTTCTGTTCACCCTTCGGTGGCGGTCATTCTAAACCTTTAGGATATCATTGCAAATTTTAAATGACCTAGGGATCATAGGATTAAATTTTGCTAAAATCTGATTCGACTCAAAAGTTTTTTGCGAGACTGACAAAAAATTATTTTTCAATCTTTTTAGCTAAAATATCTATCTCAATTATCGCTTTATTCGTTTCCGATAAGTTAGTGGGAGATAACTTCCAAACGTGGAAGAATAACATAAACACGATTCTAGTAAGTGACGACCTAAAGTTCGTGCTTACTGAGAAGTGTCCTCAAGTGTCGAGCTCGACTGCATCACGAAGTTTTCGTGATGCATACGATCGATGGATAAGGGCCAATGAAAATGCCAAGGTCTATATAATTGCAAGCTTATCTGAAGTCTTGGCAAAGAAGCACGAGTCGATAATCACCACTAAGGAGATCATGGAGTCGTTGCAAGACATGTTTGGACAACAGTCCTTTCAGGTCCGACACGATTTGCTCAAACACGTCTTCAACGCACAGATGAAAGAAGGGACGTATGTCCGTGAACATGTTTTGGAATTGATGACCGACTTTAATCTAGCGAAGATGAACGGGACTTCAATCGACAAGTCGAGCCAGGTCTGCTTTATTTTGCAGACTCTTCCGAAGAGTTTCCTTTAGTTTTGTAGCAACGTTGTTAGGAACAAGATAAACTACACTCTGACCACCCTTCTCAATGAGCTACAGAACTTCAAGTCCTTTATGAGGATCAGGACACCGGAAGCTGAGTCATATGTTGCCTACAGGTCATATCACAGGGGTTCGACCTCTGGGACTTAACCTATTGCTCTTTCTCATGCGAAAGGGAAGAAGAAGAAAATGAAGAAGGGTAAAGCTGACCGAGCTGCCACCCAAAAGGGCAAGAAGGTCAAGGAAGTTGCAGACAAAGGAAAGTGTTTTCAATTCAATGGGGACGGACACTGGAAGAGAAACTGTCCAAAGTTCCTTGCCGAGAGGAAGAATCAAGGTAAATGTGATTTACTGGTAACTGAAACTTGTTTAGTGGAGAGTAGTGACTCTGCCGGGATTTTGGATTCGGGCGCCACTAACCATGTTTGTTCTTCTTTCTACGCAATTGATTTCTGGCAGCAGCTTTGAGAGGGTGAGGTGACTCTGCGGGTTGGATCCGGGGAGATAGTCTCTGTTGCAGCGATCGACAAAGTGAAGCTCTCTTTTGGCTGGAGTTACTTTCTGTTAGACAATTTGTACATAGTTTCAGGGTATACTAGAAAGCTTGTTTCTATTTCCTGTCTATTAGAACAATGTATCTCTGTTTCATTTAATGGTAATAAGGCGTTTATTTCCAGAAATGGTAATCTCATTTGTTCTGCTTCACTTAAGTCTAATTTGTATGTTTTAAAGAGTAATTTAGTCAAAAGCGTTTTGAACACTGAGTTGTTTAAAACTGTAGAAACACGAACTAAGAGAGTTAAACTTTCTCCAAAAAAAAAATGCACATCTTTGGCATCTAAGGTTAGGCCACATTAATCTCAATAGGATTGATAGACTAGTGAAGAGTAGACTTCTAAGTCAGTTGGAAGAAAACTCTTTACCGGTGTGTGAGTCATGCCTCGAAGGCAAAATGACCAAACGTCCTTTTAGTCGAAAAGGATATAGAGCCAAGGAGCCCCTTGAGCTTATACATTATGATGTTTGTGGTCCAATGAGTGTTAAAGCACGAGGTGGTTACGAATACTTCGTATCTTTCAGAGATGACTATTCGAGGTATGGGTATACTTACCTAATGCACAGGAAGTCTGAAACTCTTGAAAAGTTCAAGGAGTATAAGACTGAGGTTGAAAACCGATTAGGTAAAACGATAAAAACACTTAGATCGAATATAGGTGGAGAGTATATGAACACCAAATTCCAGGACTATATGATAGAACACGGAATTACGTCCCAACTCTCAGCACTTGGTATGCCACAGCAGAATGGTGTATTCGAGAGGTGAAACATAACCCTGTTGTACATGGTTTCGAGAGGTGAAACGTAGCTAATCTATTTACAAAGCCTTAGAACAAGGCTAAACATACATAATTGGAAAGAAAAACAGTAAAGTTTAGATACTTACTTATTGAAGACACTCTTCAATATTTCTTTTCAGTGAATCACGAACTCTTCGCGTGCTCCTCGATCTCCATGAACTCGAACTCTTCCCACGAACAAGGACACCACCAATCGTAGTCTCGGTTGTTCTTCTTTTGGAAGAATGAAAGTTGTGGGATTTTGAGTTTTGGTGAAAGAGGAGAGAAATTGAGAGAGAATTTGAGAGACAGTGCTTTCTCTTCTTTTTGGTGAAGTCAAAAAAATGAGAGCTTGAGATCATTTCCTTGTTGCAAGAAGGGTTTAAATAGTGAAACATGATAGAGTTAAAATCTCTACATTATTACCACTTTAGCACAACTATAGGTTATGCAAATCATATTTGCATAACCATATATTATAAGATATCTCATATCTCATATTACAAATTATATTTGTATAATTGTGGATTTATTAAATTGAATCACATCCAATTTAATATCTCTCAATTAATTTATCCAATTAGCCCTAATTTAACAATTAGGCTAACCTATAGTTTATTGTGAATCTCATTAACATTAAACTATATATTATATCATTCATATATCATATAAATGACATAAATGCCCTTAAGTGAAATTGAACACTTCAATTCACACCAAAATATTAACCCTTCTTTTAACCCAGATTGAGCCAACCGAGGGACCTAATGGACCTACAGTGACGAGCTCTAATGATCCGAGATTAACCTATCAAACTCTTTGACCCAGTTAATGAACCTTCATTAGCTAGGGTAACACTCCACTAAAGCCCGTAGCAGCACTCCCGTTAGTGCAGAATATTACGTGTCCACTGATATAACCAATAACCATGAGTCGACCCTTCACAGGTTGTTCGTAGACACTGTTGGGTCAAATTACAGTTTTACCCCTGTGTCTACTTCTTACTCCTTAAGTCTCCACTGCTCCTCTAATGAACAACAACGTTGTTATGGTCCGACCATACACAACTACTCTCTCGTGCCAGTGAGAGAGTGGGGACCGTTGTCCAATCCCTAGAGACAACACTTAAGGGAACAACCCCTCTAGTTTTCCCAAAGGCGAGAATGAGTGAATTCCATCTCGCGTAGTTAAGTTCCCAGCTCTCTACATGGTTCTGTCCCTGAGAAGATAGACATATTGGGCAGGTAACTTTTACCACCCTCACCCGTACTAGTCAAAGGACAAACCCCCGCAGACAGGAGTCCATAACACGCTCAGGATTCTGGTCGAGTCACTATTGGTCATCTATGAACTTATTAGTCCTTACTGTCAACGGTGTTACATCAGTAGGTCTAATAATTCACGGTCCGGTCTAGTATATTCTCATTGTACAGTATGTCCCCACTCGCATTCCAACAACATGAACGAGTCAGATGAGCTCGTTTGTATCTTAATACAAAGCGGGCCGCATCCACAATGTATCCAGGATTAGGTCTCCAACCCTATCCATATACTGTAGACCGTTCAGGTCATTTACTCGAGCGTTATACTCCTTGTGTGTCCACTACACACCGTTCTAGTTCTCTCATATATTCAATGACCATGGAACTTAGTTTATTGGTCAAAGTTGTATAAAATGCGAGACACAAAATAATGAAATGAATAACACTTTATTAATTTCAAATAGAAGTTTACAAACACGAGATTAGGACAAAAATCCCAATACCACCCTCTCACATGCCCAAGAGGGATGTTGTTTATGGTTGGATCATGCAAAAAAGTTGTTCGTTAAAGGCGCAGTGGGACTTAATGAGCAAGAGGTAGACATAGGGGTAAAGCGGTAATTTGACCATGCTGTGACTACGAACAATATGTGAAGGGACGACTCACGGGCATTGGTTATATCGATGGACACAACTTGTCGTACATTGATTGGATTGCGACTTTCCGCTATTGTGGAGTGTTATCGTAGTTAATGAATGTTGATTAACCGGGCCAAGAAGTTCCCTACTCCCTACGAGGTTTTGTAACTAATAATGTATGCATATTAAGACGGCAACTATGGCCACTCCCACCCATACAAGCCAAAGGAGGAACCCCTACAGACAGGACTTCGTAACCCTCTCAAGATTCACATCGAGTCACTAATGGTCATCTATAAACTATTAGACCTAATAGCTTAACGGTGTTATATCCGTAGGCTAATAATTCGTGGTCCGGTCTTGTACGATCTCGTCGCACATGATGTCCCAACTCGCATGTCAACTACATGAATGACTTTAATCACCTTGTTTGTATCAAATACAAAGTGGGCATTATCCATGGTGTTATTAGGATCAGGTTCCCAACCCTGTCCATGTACTATACACAATTTTGGTTATTTGCTTGAACATGATCCTACCTGTATGTTCACTGCACACTGTTCAAGATCTTATATTCATAACGATAGAGTTTAGTTTATTGGATTTATGTTTTAAATGCAAGTACACATGAAATGATAAAGAATAACTTTTTAATAAATTCATTAAGCATTTGCAAACAACATGAGTTTTCGGAATAAAAGCCCAATAAAATATGTATGTTTCCTACCCAAGAATGATGATTTGTAAATTTGTCAGGCGATTATTTATTTGAACTTTAGGTGTCTAATGAAATGATATAGATAAAGGGCACCCACACACTAAAATGAACGAAACAACTAACTAGGGAATTTATATATTAAATTGTGTAAGCTGTCGATCATGACATAATAAAGACGTTGGTCGAACGCAAATTTTGAAAATAAAAAAGTTTAGCATCCACTGCTCGTTCTTGACAAAGGAACTAAATTCCAATTTGGGAGATTATCGTGCACTTATGAACTTTTATCACTATAGATTATTATATATGAGTGAGTAAGAAAATTAGCCTTACTTTTATGGGGCACTTTATTTGATACTGTTATTCATAGAAGGTTCATCTTTTCAAAACAATGTGATGTGAAGGGGACGATAGTGGAACTTAATTTATATAACATTTAATTTTGTTCTATTTAATTAATATTTATTTTGTAATGTTTAGGTTTCTTTGAACTAAAAGTTCTAACAATAACTCTTAAAGCACAAATTTCGTTTCATATAAATTTTATTTATATGATTACATAAGACTCATGCCCAGATTTTTTTAGGTCTAAGAAACTTACGATTTCAATGAAATTATAGGGAAAAGTTTAAGATAAGTTTTCTTGTAACTTATGCCCTTTTTTCGAACGGGTCTTTCTCGACAAAATTTACCACGATGTTTTTTCAACAGTAAAACATGTTGCTGATGTTATTGGTTTTTTCCCGATGTATGGCCACCCCACCACACCATAAAAAGTTAATATTGTAGTAATGATAATTTGAAAATCGTTATTATAAATATGATCTACAGTAATTTGGGTAATAACTAATCACATGAAATCAGTAATATCTAACCTATCAATAGTTTTATTCCTTGAAAAAGTGTTGAATTAATATTCATTTTTTAAAATCTTTTAATAAGTGAAGCATTAGTGCATTTTCTATTAATTTTCGCAAACAACACATCACGAAGTTTTTTTTCGATTGCAGCGAGCATGGTTACTCATATGGTTTTCAGTATATTATCCATGCATGTAAGCACATAAATATTAGTTATTCATGTCAATAGATGAAATCAAACAAGGCCCTTCCATTTTAAATTTTAAAAAATTGTCTACAAATAACAAGGTGGAGATATAATCACTATTATAGAATGGAATATTTCATATCATTTAACAAATATTTTGTAATCGTCCATCAAATTATATATCTAGTTGTTGGAGCTGAGGTTTTTATTTTCACTCTCGAAACTCTGCACATAATTCATTGAACTTACCTCAGTTACATCAACCAAAACACGAACACGATATATTGCATATGTATCTAAATTTTCAATTTACCCAAAACATCATTAATAATTTTTATATTCACCCATTTTTTCGTCCGTTATTGACAGGAGGTCTATGGGTCGGTGGAGCATAATCTTGAGCCACAAGGGCATCGATGTTTTGCAGTACCATATTGTTCTTTTCGATGTGCATATCCTCCAAGTTTCTTTTGCTGGTCTCTTCTATCAAACTCCATCTAGCCGAACAACCTGAAACACCACCATAAATTTGATTAATTGATTTAATTACAAAGCAATGAACGAGGTTTAATTTTATTTAAAAAGCTTTCATTTACGATTTTTTACTTAAACTATATAAAAAGGGAAAATGTGATTTAATTTTTTCATCTTCTTACCAGTAGTGGTGATGAGGAGAAAGTAAATGATGACGAACACAAAGAAATGGAATAGGTGTTTGCATGAAACTATTGTTGCCTTCTTCTGAACCATCGTTGGGAAAATATTAATAATGAACCTCTCTATTTTGAAAGAACCTTTCTCAATGATATTTCCCTTCATGTTTCTCTAACACATGCCTTGTATATAGACAATAGTTTGTGTTCTATATATAATTTATTTTTTTAGATAATATAACAATGTTTTGAGTTGTTACCAAAACGACCATGGTTAAGTATAGTAATTTGTTGTTGTTATGTAGTGTGGTATTCTATTATAAGAATTTACCATTTACAAATAATAAATAATAATGTGTTGGAGTTTTCAATGTTTATGTAAATTGTTACTAATATGTTATTTCTCTATGCTCGAGAACAAAAAAAAACATTTCTGCACTCCCTCTCTCTATTCTATAACATTGACATCTTCAAATTTATGAAAAATTCAACACTATGAAGGAGTCCATATTAAGAAAGCGGAAGCAATTTAGAATCTTGAGCACTTTAAGTTGATCAATATTGCAAAATAAAAAACATGCTCAAAACTGTAAAAAACAAAGAGCAAGAACTCATACCTTTGTAGCTCAAAATTCTCCAAATTTGTGGGCTAATTATGATAACGAACGCTTCGTGGCCCACCCTTAGATTTTTCCCTACTATCCACAAGCCTTTGAACGAAAATTGTTGGATCCAATGTTTAAAGAATTTGAAAGAGAAAAGGAGAAAGGTTCAAAACCGAGAAAATCTGGATTTTCTTCAAAATTCTTCAACCCTTATGTTTCTTCTCTAATTAAATGCCATATCTAGCTTCTTTAAGCTGGGAGAAGAAGTCGTCAAAAAGATGAGAAGGATAGGACAACTAGGAGGTGGTAAATTTTGAGAAACCAAAGAGGTTACTCAGCTAAAAATGAACTTGGTCAAAATTTAATTGAAAAATGAATTTTGAATTTCTTTTTAATTTTAATGAATAATGAAAATAAAATTAATTTTAAATGGAAATCATTTTTTTATTTAATTAATTAAACAATTTAAAAAATTAATTTTAAATAATTACTTAATTTAATATAATATATCAAATTAAATAATTGGACCAACCCTAATTTCTTAAATCGGTCGTTCGAAAATGAATCCCTATTGATTTTTTAAATCCACCCAATAGATAAATCAAATTTAAATATGTCCATTTCATCTCATCATAGTTTAATTCATAATTAAACCATGAGCGTTAAATATATTGCATATATTTAATGCATTCTCCCATAGTGAATTTGAACAATTCAAATTCTTTTCTCTAAGATTGTTACAAAGCTTAGTCCGAGCTAGTAAGGGGACCTAATGGACCTACGGATCATGAGCTCCGACGATACGAGATTAATGAACCAAACTCTTTAGTCCAGCTATTCAACATTCGTTAACCACCGGGACATTCCACTAAAGTCCTGTGGCTGCACTCTCCTCACTGTAAATATATTTTTGTCCACTCGATATAACTATAATTAGTAAGACGATCCTTCACAAGTCATTCATAATTGCAGTTGGGTCAAAAGAACCATTTTACCTCTGTAATTATTTCTTGTTCCTTAAGTCTCACTGATCCTCAATGAACAATTGGTTAGGGGTCCAACGAACAAACCGAATCCCTCTCAGGCCAATGAGAGAGGTTGGCCCTTTGTTGAAGACCCAGAGTCAGTACTTAAAGAAACAACTTCTCTACTAATCCCTAAAGTGGGTAGGAGTGAATTTCATCTTGTAGAACTATGTTCCCAACTATCTACCAAGTTTTACCTCTAAAATAGGAGGCTTATTGAGTTAGAAATCTCGTTCAACTTTTACCCATGCAAATCTAAGGATAATATCGACTAAACAGGAGTTCATAACATGCTCATGATTAAGATTGAGTTACCTAGGTCATCATATGAATATAGTCAGTTGAGACATTAAACGGAGTTATAAAGTATAAGTGACTATTTTGTGGTCCAGTCTTATGAAAACTCATTGCATAGGACTCCCCCACTCACATGTCTTCACATGAACGATTCAGGATCACATCGTTTGTATTTTAAAAAGTGTGTCGCGTCCATAGTGTCCCTAGGATAAGGTACCCAACCGTATCCCTATACTATAGACCGTTCTGACTATAACTTGAACTTAATCCATTTTTATGTCACACGTAAAGTTCAATTAATCATCCTATAGCCAAGGGGTTTTTATTAGATTAGGGTTTATAAAATACACAATTCACTTTATTCGATTAGACCTTTATTGAATCAACCCCAATAAAATCTTTATTGCAAAATAAAATGTACATTCAGTTTACAAAAGCATGAGTTTTAGGACATGAAACTCAACAAACTCCCACTTGGACTAAAAGGTCAGTGGGGTGAAACATGCTGAGCAAGAAAACTTCTCTACTGTGCAACCCGAAGTCCTAAACTCTCTAGGTGTCCCTCAAACACTTTAGTTGTGAGGATCTTTGTAAAAGAATTAGCAATGTTGTGCTCCGAAGCGATCAGCGTGACAATCAAGTCTCTTTGTTGCAAAATCTCCCTAATGATATGATATTTGCGCTCTATATGTTTTCTACACTTATTGCTTCTAGATTCTTTATAATTTTCTAGTGCAGCACTATTATCACAATAAAGGGTGTTAGAAAAATGCATATTTGGAACAACTTCAAAATTAGTTAAAAACTTTTTAAGCCATATAGACTCCTTCGCTGATTTGCAAGCTGCGACGCACTCAACCTTCATGCTGGAGTTAGCAATACAACATTTCTTTATACTCCTCCAAACTATAGCTCCTTCATTAAGAATGAACACTGATCTCGATCGATGTGGATTTCTTAGAATCTACATAAGTTTGAAAATAAGAGTCAGTGTATCCTACAAGGATCAAATCCTTCGCACCATATAAATAAAGGGATTGAGAATCCCCGCGCAGCGGAAGATGATCGAATCGTCGTGGTATCCTTATGCAATTTAATTTCGTTAGAATTGAACTACCTAATAGTATAGGTTGAACATGCTTTACTAGAAGGAAAAACAACATGTTAGGAAGGTACTTACTTGTTCAAGACCGTTTAGAATTTCCTTCTTCCGATGATCACGAACTCTTTGTGTTCTTCTCAACGATCTCGATCTCTTCACACGAACAACAAACCGAACAACTCAACTTTTTGTTTTGGGAGGAGAGGTTTGAGAGAGCTTTTGAGAGTATTGATTGCTTCTTTTGGTGAGATTTCCAAAAATGAGCCAATGATCCTTGAACCCTTCTTGCAAAGAGGTTTATATAATGGTGATAGGTGGAGTTGAAATCTCCACCTATTTACCATTTTACCACAACCATAGGTTAAGCAAATCATATTTGCATAACCACATATAATAAGATATCTCATATCTCATTTTACAAATCACATTTGCATTATTAAGGATTTTTAAATTTAATCACATTCAATTTTATTTCTCTTAATCTAATTTCTCCAAGTTAGCCCTAATTCAACAATTAGGCTAACCTATAGTTTATTACAAATCTCATTCACATTAAACTATATAATATATCATTCATATCTCATATAAATGACATAATTACCCTTTTAGTGAACTTGAACACTTCAAGTTCACACCAAAAATGTAAACCTTGTAATAATACAGATTGAGCCAAACGAGGAACCTAATGAACCTCTGTTGATTTAGCTCCAATGATTCGAGACTAACCTGTCAAACTCTTTGACCCGGTTAATCAACATTCATTAGCTATGTTAGCACTCCACTAAAGCCCGTAGTTGCACTCCCGTCAGTGTAAGACAAGATGAGTCGACCCTTCACAGGTTGTTCGTAGACACTGTTGGGTCAAATTATCGTTTTACCCCAGTGTCTACTTCTTGCTCCTCTAATGATAAACAACGTTGTAATGGTTCAATCATACACAACACCCCTCTCATGCAAGTGAGAGGGTGGGCGCCGATTGTCCAAGCCACAAGACAACACTTAAGGAAACAACCCCTCTAGTTTTCCTAAAGTCGGGAACGAGTGAATTCCATCTCGCGTAGTTAAGTTTCCAGCTCCCTACTTCGTCCTATCCTTTAGAAGATAGGCATATTGGGCGAGTAGCTGTGACCACCCTTACCCGTACTAGTCAAAGGACATACCCCCGCGGACAGGAGTTAGTAACACGCTAAGGATTCAGGTCGAGTCACTAATGGTCATCTACGAAGTATTAGTCCATACTGTTTACGGTGTTACATCAATAGGTCCAATAATTAACGGTCCGATCTTGTACAATCTCATTGTACAGGATGCCCCCACTCGCATGTCAACCACATGAACGAGTCAGATCAAGTCGTTTGTATCTAAAACAAAGCGGGTCGCATCCACAATGTATCTAGGATTAGATCTCCAACCCTATCCATATACTGTAGACCGTTCAGGTCATTAACTCGAACGTGATCCTCCCTGTGTCTCCACTACACACCGTTCAAGTTCTAGTTCTCGCATATATTCAATGACGTTGGAGGTTAGTTTATTGGACAAAGTTTGTTAAAATTGCGAGACACAAAATGATGAAATAAATAACTCTTATTAATTCCAAATGGTAATTTACAAACTAAACGAGATTAGGGCATACATCCCAACAAACTCCCACTTGGATTAAGCTAGTGGAGCAAATAATTACAATGAAACACAATAATTACAATGAAGTAATTACAATAAACTAGGGTATTGAATAAACGTTTATAATTCTCCCACTTGCCCTAGTCATGAAGCACTCAAAGACTAGACTCTCTAGGTGACCCTCAAACACCTTAGCCGTGAGGGGCTTTGTAAATGGATCTGTAATGTTGTGCTCCGACGCTATCTGCGTGACTGTCACGTCGCCGCCGTGCACAATCTCCCGTATGAGATGATACTTCCGCTCAATGTGTTTGCCTCTCTTATGGCTCCGAGGCTCTCTGGAGTTGGCAACAACACCACTCTTGTGATTTCTTTATTTAGAATTGCGAAGCTATCCACGTACAATATCAGAAATGCGACAGTTTTGTCGATGATTTTCTTAGTGACACAAAGCTCGTCAACATTTTGATCAAAGCCATAAGATTTGATTGCCTCATCAAATCTTATATTCCAAGATCTCGAGGCTCGTTTCAGTCCATAAATGGACCTATGAAGCCGGCAAACCTTTTGCTCTTGGCCTTGGGTTGTGAACCCTTTGGGTTGGTCCATGTAGATTGTTTCGTCAAGGTTGCCATTCAAAAAGGCGGTCTTGACACCCATCTGCCATACCTCGTAGTCATAAGACGCGGCAATAGCCAGAAGAACCCTGATAGACTCTACCATGGCAACAGGTGAAAAGGTTTCCTCATAGTCAACCCCTTCTACCTTGGTAAACCCTTTGCCACTAGTCATGCTTTGAAGGTTCGCACCTTCCCATCTACGCCACGTTTACGCTTGTAGATCCATTTACAACGTATAGGTTTTACCGCATCTGGTTGATCCACAAGCTCCTAGACAGAATTGAAGTACATCGACTTCATTTCCTGGTCCATAGCTTTAATCCATTCGTTCTTGTCAACATCTGCCATTGCCTGATCATAGGTCAATGGATCCTCGCAGTCATCATCAGGGGTGACGACTTGTGTTTCAACTAAACCCATGTAACGTTTAGGCTTTCTCACAACCCTCCCACAACGTCGAGGCATTCCCAACTCTTGGGAACGGACATGACTAGAAGTGTTAGGATTAACAACACTTGTTGACGTACTAGCCCCATCAGCAACTCTTGGCGATGTATGCCCCCATTTCATTCAACACGATTTTGCTCCTAGGAAAATGATCCTCGACGTGGTCTTCCTCAAGGAAAGTGGCGTTTGTCAACACAAACACCCTATTTTCCTTAGGGTCGAAAAATAGACCACCCCTAGTCTCTTTTGGGTAACCTACAAATAGGCACAATTTTGAACGGGGTTCCAATTTCTTCAGGTTTGACACCAACACATAGGTTGGGCATCCCAAAATCGTGAAATGGTGTAAACTACCTTTACGCCCATTCTAGAGTTCGAAAGGTGTTTCACAAAACTCTTCGACGGAATGTTGTTCAAAATATAAACCGTAGTCTCCACTACATAACTCCAAAAAGAATCGGGAGACGAGCATAGCTCATCATCGACCGAACCATGTCTACTGGTTTCTGCTTTCTCCTCTCCGATACACCATTCTCATTGTGCCATACCAGTCTTGAGAGTTGGGGCGTAATTCCGTGTTCTATCATATAATCTTGAAATTTAGTGTCCATATACTCTCCACCTCGATCAGATGGAAGTGTTTTTATGGTTTTACCTAACAGGTTCTCAACCTAAGTCTTGTACTCCTTGAACTTTTCTAGAGTTTGGACTTCCTATGCATTAGGTAAATATACCCATACCTCGAATAGTCATCTAAGAAAGATCTGAAGTTTTTGTAACCTCCTCGTGCTTTAACACTCATCGGACCACAAAGGTCGAATGTATAAGCTCAAGGGGCTCTTTGGCTCTATATCCTTTTCCACTAAAAGGCGTTTGGTCATTTTGCCTTCGAGGATGACTCACACACTAGTAAAGAGTTTTCTTCCAACTCGCTTAGAAGTCCACTCTTCACTAGTCTCTCAATCATATTGAGATTAATGTGGCCTAACCTTAGATGCCAAAGATGGACATTTCTTTTGGAGAAACTTTTACTCTTTTAGTTCGTGTTTTAGATTTTAAATAATTCAGATGTTCAAAACGCTTTTGACCAGAATTAGGTTTTAAAACATACAAATTATACTTAAGGGAAGCCGAACAAATGATGTTGCCATTTGTGGAAATAAATGCTTTATTGCCATTAAATGAAACGAAAATACAATGTTCTAAAAGTCTGGAAATAGAAATAAGGTTTCTAGTAAACCCTGGAACTATGTATAAATTGTCTAACAATAAGTAATTCCTGCCAAAATAAACCATCATTTTGCCGATCGCTGCAGCAGAAACTATCTCCCCGGATCCAACCCGTAGATTTACCTCACCCTCTCGTAGCTGATGCCAGGAATTAATTCCCTGAAAAGAAGAACAAACGTGGTTAGCGACACCCGAATCCAATATCCAGACAGAGTTATTACTCTCCACAAAACATGTTTCTGTTACTAGTAAATCACATTTACCTTGATTATTCCTCTCGGCAAGGAACTTGGGACAGTTACTCTTCCAGTGGTCGTCCCCATTGCAGTTGAAACACATTGACCTTCTTGCCCTTTTTGGCGACAACTCGGTCAGCTTTACCCTTCTTCATCTTCTTTTTCCTTTCGGGCGAGAAGGAGCAATAGATTTAGGCGCAGAAATCGAACCTCTGTGATATGATCTGTAGGCAACATTTGCCTCAGCTTCCGCTATCCTGATCCTTATCAAGGACTGTATGTTCTGTAGCTCGTTCAGAAGGGTGGTCAAGTGTAGCTTATCTGGTTCATAACAGTGTTGCCACGAAACTGAAAGAAACTCTTTGGAAAAGTCTCCAAGATAAAGGTGACCTTGCTCGACTCATGGATTGAAGCCCCGTTCATCCCTGCCAAATTAAAGTGGGTCATCATGTGTAGAACATGTTCCGGACAGACACCCCTTCTTTCATTCGGGCGTTGAAGACGCGTGTTTGAGCGAGTCGTGCGCACGACTTGAAAGGGATCATTGTCCAAACATATCTTGCAACGACTCCATGATCTCCTTCGCGGTGACCATCAACTCATGCTTCTTTGCAAATTCTTCATATAAGCTGGCAATGATATAGACCTTGGCCTTTTCATTGGCCCTGATCCATCGATCGTATAAATCACGAACACTTCGTGATCCAGTCGAGCTTAAAAACTGAGGACACTCCTCAGTAAGCATGAACTTTAGGTCGTCCGTTACAAGAATCCTGTTTATATTGTTCTTCCACGTTTGGAAATTATCTCCCACTAACTTATCCGAAGCGAGTAAAGCTATTATCGAGCTAGACATATTGCTAAAAAATCAAATTAAAATTTTGTGTCAGTCTCGCAAAAAACTTTTGAAATCCAATCATGTTTTAGCAAAAATTAATCCTATGATCCCTAGGTCATTTAAAATTTGCCATGATATCTTAAAGGTTTAGAATGACCTCAACCGAAGGGTGAACATAAATAATTCTCCTCTAGAACAAGGCTTTCTCTGCACTCTAATCCTAGAATAACTCTTATTCAATTAGGCGTCAAGTTCCAATTATTTGGTTGAATCCATTAACACTTAATGAATCCCGTGAGTGTCACCCTCAATTTTTAAGTTTCCAAGTATCCGTCCAAACAATTGTCACCGAAAGGTGAACCACGAAGGAAAACCAACAACGAAACTGTATCCCTTTCGGGAATTCATGGTGTTCCGACTCCCATGATAAAGGTCCTCCGAAGGGATTGTCTTGTCCAGGCCAAACTAGCAGGCGGATCATAGGGGTCTCACGATGTGAATCGAAAGAAGAGACCGTGGGTCCCGTTTTCACAGGTCCCGCTCCCACTCACTATAAGTACTCTCTCCATCCACTTTGATATTGATCCATACAAATACCATCCGAATGGCGACGCTCCCACTTGCGCCACGAGGCCGAGTATGGATCTCATGGTGCAGACTTTAAGGAGATTTGTGGTCGGAAAATTAAATGTTTCTTATTCACTCTATTTCCTCCGACTCAACACTTTATATTTTTCAGGATTGACCTAGATAAACCGGCTAAAATTGACCTAAGTCTACAAATATAACTCTTATATTGTATTAGGCCTAAGTTTATAATCACATTATTACTCAGGTTTATGTGAGTAAATTAATCAACTTTTAATTAACGACACTCACGAAAAATATAACCTAATAATCTCTGGACCGAATTCACTCCTAGGTTGGTTTGCAGATAGGGGTGTTCCGCAAGCGTCAACTTAAATACCCCAACCTTAGACAAAACCTTCCTTAGACATAGTTACTAATCAGTCACCTTTCAAAGATTATATTTTGATTTCCTAATTCTAATCTTATTAGAACTAGAAAACCTAAGTCTAATTATTCAAGTTCTAAACACTTTAAAACTAATAAGTAACTTCGATTTCGTGCGTTTCTATGTTATAGTGCTTGATCATTCATCACATGAATAACTATAGACTATAACAAAATTCATCACATGAAATAAAATGCATGAGCATACTTTAATCTAAAAATATATAACACTTATATTTAATTAAATTAAAACATGCATTTAATTATATTATAACACTTATAATATAACCTATCATTCAAACTATATATTATAACACTTATAATATAAATGATGCACGAAATGTTTAACCTAAGGTGGGATTTTAAATCTATATGACATACACTATGCACATATAATTTAATTAAATCATGCATCTCATGCATAAAATAATTAAATAGCAAAAATTATCCGGTTTTGCATTTAGGGGCATTTATTTAATTAATTAATATTAATATAACAATTATATTAATATTAATTAATTAAATTAAATTAATTAAATGAAAAAATACATTTAACTAATGAAATTTAAAATAAAACAATTTCAAAAACTTCCCACGAACTGCTATAGCACCAACTGCCCCACGGCCTCGCGCGCGCTCTTTGCAAACTGTCGACTACGCTTGTAGAGTTGCAATGTCGTGGGCAGCGTTGCAACGCTGCAGCGTCAACATCATGTCCCGCACGCTCCACGCCTCGGCGTTGCAACGCTACGCCTAGCGTTGCAACACTACTCTGCAGCCAAGCCTCCGCCCGTGATTGTAGCGTTGAGATGCCGATGAACAACATCTCAACGCTGTCGACAGAACAACAAGCTCCTCTTTCTCTTATTCGTCGTTTCTCGCCGGTTTTCTCTCTGATTTCTTCATAGTATCTCATGCCACAAACGACACTGTTGGGATTTTTGTCCTAATCTCGTTCAGTTTATAAATTACTATTTGAAATTAATAAAGAGTTATTTATTTCATCTTTTGTGTCTCGCATTTATTACAAACTTTGTCCGATAAACTAAGCTCAAGGGTCATTGAATATATGAGAGAACTAGAACTTGAACCGTGTATAGTGGATGTTGGGATTTATGCCCTAAACTTATGTAATTTTGATTAATTAAATAAAGGGTTGTTTGTTTTGATAAAATTACAGTCTTGCTTTATAAATCCAATAAACTAAACTCCAAGGTTTTAACATATATCTTGAACATCGATTATCTTTGGACACTATTTGGGTTGAGTTCAAGAATATAACCTAAATGGTTTATGGTATAAGAATAAGGTTGGAAACCTCATTCTGGTAAGACCATGGGTGCGACCCACTTTGTAATTAGTAGAAATGAGGTAATCCAACTCATTAATGTAGTTGACATGCGAGAGGGGGCATCCTGTATGAAGAGTTCATACAAGACCGGACCGCAAATTATTAGTCTAACAAGTGTAACACCGTTAACAGGATAAGACTAGTAATTTATAAATGATCATTAGTGACTCGACCTGAATCCTGAGCAAGTTAAGAACTCCTGCTTCTAGGGGTTTGTCCTTAGACTAATATGGGTGAGAGTGGCTTGTAGCCGACTCAATAAGCCTACCTTCTCAGGGACAGAACCTCATAGGTAGCTGGGAACTTAACTGTGAAAGATGGAATTCACTATTCCTACACTAAGGAATTAGATAGGTTGTTTGCTTAAGAACCGACTCCAGGTCTTGAACAACGGGGTCGAGGGTATGAGTCTTGTTTGGATTTCTGTCCTAATCTCGTGGTTGTAAAATATTGTTTTGAAATTAATAAGAGTTATTCATTTCTTCACTTTGTGTCTCGGAAATATTTTAAACCTTTCCAATAAACTAAGCTCCAGGGTCATTGAATATATGAGAGAACTAGAACTTGAACGGTGTGTAGTTGACACACAAGGAGGATCACATTCGAGTTAATGACCCGAACGGTCTACAGTATAAGGATGGGGTTGGAGACCTAATCCTGGATACATTGTGGATGCGGCCCGCTTTGTATTAGATACAAACGAGGTGATCTGACTCGTTCATGTGGTTGACATGCGAATGGGGGCATCCTGTACAATGAGATTGTACAAGACGAGAACGTGAATTATTAGACTTACTGATATAACACCGTTGACAGTAAAGACTAATAAATTCGTAGATGACCATTAGTGACTCGACCTGAATCCTGAGCGTATTACGGATTCCTGTCTGCGGGGGTCTTTCCTTTGTCTAGTACGGGTGATGGTGGTCTTGGTTACTCGCCCAATATGCCTATCTTCTCAGGGACAGAACCAAGTAGAGAGTTGGGAACCTAATTACGCGAGATAGAATTCACTCGTTCCCGCCTATAGGGAATCTAGAGGGGTTGTTCCCTTAAGTGGTGTCTCCAGGGCTTGGACAACGGGTGCCCATCTTCTCACTGGCCCGAGAAGGGTGTTATGTATGGTTGGACCATCACAATATGTTGTTCATTAGACGAGGAGTGGAGACTTAAGGAACAAGATGTAGACACAGGGGTAAAACGGTAATTGGACCCAGCCATGTCTAACGAACAACCTGTGAAGGGTCGAATCATGAGCATTGGTTATATCGGTGGACACGTAATATTCTACATCGATGGGAGTACAACTCTGAGGCTTTATTGGAGTGTTACTGTAGCTAATGAACATTGGTTGACCGGGTAAAAGAGTTTGACTGGTTAACCTCAAATCATTGGAGCCCGTCAATATAGGTCCATTAGGTCCCTTGGTTGGCTCAATGCAGGATAAAAGAAGGGTTAATGTTTTGGTATGAAATTGAAGTGTTCAATTTCACCTTAAAGAGTATTTATATCATATAGATGATATAATATATAGTTTAATATGAATGAGATTTATAATAAACTATATATTAGCCTAATTGTTGAATTAAAGGCTAATTGGAGAAATTGATAGAGAGAAAATAAATTGAATGTGATTCTATTTAATTAAATCCACAATTATTGCAAATGAGATTTGCAACACAAGATATGAGATATCTTATATTATATAATTATGTAAATGAGATTTACATAACATATGGTTGTGGTAAAGTGGTAATAAAGTGAAGTTGTGAACTTCATCATTCCACTATTTAAACTCCATTGCAAAAGGGTTTTAAAAAGCTAATTGAACCAAAAACTAAGCTTTGGAAGCTAAGGGAAATTCTCTCTTCTCTCTCAATTTTCTCATCTCTTTCCAAAACACAAAGTTCCCACAAACTTCCCTTCTCCAAAAGAGAACAACCAAGAAGATCAATTGGTAGTGTTTGGGATCCGATATTGAGAAGAGTTCGTAGAGATCGAGAAGCGCGAAGAGTTCGTGATCTACAAGGAGAGTTTGCTGAATTGGTCTGCAACAAGTAAGTTTTCCTTCTTGCTGTAAAATTTCAGCATGTTTAGCCTAGATCTAATAGTTAGATCAATTTTAATGAGCATGTTGCATGATGATACCACGACGATTCGATCGTCTTCCGCTACGCGGGGATTTTCATTCCCTTCAAGTCTATGGTAGGACCGTAGACTTGTTGTTCATTAGAGGATCAGTGGTGCTTAAGGAACAAAGAGGTAATCACAGGGTAAAACGGTAATCTGACCCAGTTATAATTACGAACAACCTGTTAAGGGTCGACTCATGGGTAATGATTATATCGGTGGAAACAATATAATCTACAGTGAGGAGAGTGCAACTACAAGTCTATAGTGGAGTGACTTGTAGTTAATGAATATTGATTAACTGGATCAAAGAGTTTGATCAGTCAATCTCATATCATTGGAGCTCACGAACTGTAGGTCCATTTGGTCCCTACGTTGGCTCAACATGGTTATATTGAGGGTATAAAGTTAGGAATGAAATTTAAGTGTTCAATTTCATATATGAGATGCGATATCAATTATATGTGATATAATTGATATAATATATAGTTTTAATGTGAATTTGATAAACATATTAACTATATACTAAAGAGAGAATGAAAGAGGGATAGGATGGTAATTTCCATCCCTATCTCCTTATATATAGTTGCATAAGATGCAACTAGATCAAGTTAACCTCAACCTTTGTTGTGTTGTTGTAACGGTTACAAAACACAATCCTCTCTCTCACAACATCTCATCTTACCTAAAGGGAACCCACATTCCTCACTTACCTAGAGATCAACGGAGAAGATCCGGTGGTCGTGTCTTAGTCCGTTCGGAGTTCGTGTTGCTGAGATCTTGATCGTGAGAGAGGAGAAGCACTTGAAGAAAGGTTCTTCAAAGGTAATATTTCTTGTTGTCCATATTCTGTTTTATGCTCAATCTAATTCTATACGTTCTTGAATGAAATCGTTGTAACTAAATCGAGAGCGCGCGATTAACAATCGCTTTCGCTGCGGGATTCGATTCCCTTCAATTGGTATCAGAGCCCAATTGTGTTCTTGATTTATGTTCTGAATTTTTCAAAACGAGGTGGGATTTATTGTTTTGCATGAGATGTATAAACGGTTTGCAAATTAGATGTTTTCGATTTTGGCACAAAAATTTACAACTTTCATTGAATCGTTCAATGTAAGGACCCGGTGTTTTGGGCAATTTTAATTGTAAATCGAGTCTGTAAGTCCGTGTCGATCGAGGCAAGGTGGTTGCTGAGAAGAACAGAGCTAAAACGAGCCAAAACAGTCGAGATTGTTTGCTTTCTGTGCGCTGCGTTGCAACGCTGTTCATTGGCGTTACAACGCTACGCTTGCGGAAGGAGGCACGTAGAGACGATAGCGTTGCAACACTGGTATCAGCGTTGCAACGCTAGATGAGAGGCGCATTTCAACCAACAGAAAAGGACACACTGCAGCGTTGCAACGCTGGTATCAGCGTTGAAACGCCAGAGACGTTTCACGCAAAGCAGCAATGGGTAGAAACAAATTTTTTATTATATATTAAATATATAATTAATTAATTTTAATTAATTAATTTTAATTAATATCATTAGATTATATTAATTAAAATTAAAATTAGGGTGCCAAAATTGGTCTATTTAATCATTCAATCAATGACATCAACCATAAATTTAATTCAATGCTCTCTAAATGGCTCACCTGGGGGTTTCTTAGCTACACTTATGCATCGATAACCAAGAGCAAACCAACTAGGATTCAACATCTACCCTCAAGCTCACCCACTAGAATCCTAATCATTCAAATCAAGCAACCCATAGTTAAAAATAAGTCATACTCCAAAACTCGCGTGGCTACAATTTAATGATCATTCCTTTTTATTTTATATATATATATACATGTTTTTTTTAAAAAAAGATAGATATGTGCATTATTCCCCTCAATTTCCATAAAACTCACTGCTAAGGGCAAGGTTTTTTTTTTTTTACTTTTTTTTATATATTTTTTACTCTCCCGTAGTTCTTAGAATGGCATACGTGTTTAGCGCAACACACCTAAGCAATGAGACTTCCCATAGTTCTTAGAATGGCACACGTGGTTAGCGCAACGCACCTAAGCAATGGAAATAGGCTTCTTGCTTGATACCTTCGCTCCAAGAGGCCAACATGGTTAGTGCCCAAACCTCCTGACATCGAGCACCAAGTAGCCTGGACTGACTCTAAGTAACGAAATGAATAACATATTTTTGGTCTAGCCCAATGGAGTTTTAGGAAAATGAAAGGTTTGCACACTCTTTCTTTCTTTCACATTTTTCTTTTTTTCTTTTTTTTTTAAATGAAGAATTTACCTTTCCCCCCAAACTTAGAGTACTCAATGTTCTCATTGAGTTAGGGAGGTCGGGTAACTCCCCCAAACATGAAATAATCATAAATTTGAAGTTTACTAATTTTGGAGTGCTCTAAAAAATATATGGGTTACCTAACTTTTCATGGCTTCTAGTTTTCGAAATTTTTGGCCTAGGAGTTGAATCCTAACTATTTTGATTGACACACTAACCATAAGCGCACTAAAGAACCCTAATGACAAGCTTGACCTTGAGAAACACCAAACAAGATAGCATACTCTTACCTCAAACACAAGCAACAACTCTTATTTTCATTAACCCTGAGATTTTACCTTAACTTTTTATTTTCAAGGAGATGTGATATGAACCAAGGACCACCTATTGTCATGCCTGAAGGTCCAATTGCAAGGTCGAGAGCCAAGAAGCTACAACAAGCTTTAATCACTCATATTCAAGCTATGGTGAGCTCAAAAAAGGAGGTTATAGAAGATGTTGGAGTCTTTCCCTACATGTTGTGCAAAGTTGAACTTCAAGATGGAGACGCATTAAATGCATTCTAACTTGCACTTAATGAACTCATAGCTAAATTTATGGAACTGAAGTTTAACTTGGGTTTCACCTAAAAGAACTAAGTTGAACTAAAGTTACATTTAATATGGTGATGTTTGAACTGAAGTTGCATTCAATGAGGTGGAGATGGATTCAATGAAGTCAATTATCATTAGAAGCTTCATTCAAGACAAGCTAAGCTTCAATTATAGAACACAAGTTCAAACCATTTAAAGCTATGGATTAGTATTAAAATAATGGTTACAAGACAACACCTTTATTAGTTTTAAATGTAATTTCAGTTTTGTTTATCATTTAAGTTTGTTTTCAATATGGGAGTTGTGGTTAAATTGTAACTCATATAGGTTACTCTTTTCCCCACTAACTAGCCCATAAAGTTAGTGTCTATTTGTCAATTAGGTTAAGGGTCTCAAAGGCTATATAAAGCCCTCTCTTCTTCCATTGTAGACAGAATTTTAAAGTGAATGAATTGAGTTTTCTTTTAGCTTTGTTGAGAGCTAAGTTTTCCTTATTGCAATTTCTTGTGTTTAGAATTTGCATGCTAGAGTCATTCAAGTGGTGTTGATCGTACCTCTTGTGGAGTGATTCGAATCACGAGTTTAGAAACGAGTTTTCTTTACTCTTGATCTTGATCATCAAGGTAATCCGTTCCAAACTTTTCCTTGGGTTGATTCCATGTCGTTTTGGGGTTTTTAAGTTTTAGATCTAAAGGTCTTGTTTTCTCAACAAGGTTGTTAGGTCAATTCTTGGGAGTTACTTAACATTTGCTATCGAGCATTAGGCTCTTTGATCGGACATATGTTTCCTTGCATTTATCTCTTTGAGTTCTTTTCTCTTTAGCTTGAGCTTTTGCAGATCAGAGCATGTTCTTATTCTCAATAAAAAATACAAAAAATATCCTTTCCGTTCTGTATTTCATTATATTGTCTTCTACAAGGTTTTAGATCTAGATCTGATCTACAATTTGTTCTTCTTTGATATCTTCAAAATCGGATTTCTTTAGGGTGAAATATTCATATTTTGCAAATCTATCAAAAGAAGACAAAGATATCCGAGAGCAAATTTTCTGCTTTTAAATTTTTTTGTTCATTGTTTCAAGGTAACTTGAATTCAATTATTCCTTTGATAGTACTCTCTTGTTGAATTGATATTTGATCATTTGGACTACATCCATATCGATTACATCTAGAATTCATAGAAAAGAAAATAGTTGGGCATTAAATATGACAGATTACAATTGATTAATTCATTGAACTTTTGTGGTCATTATGTGTAACTTCCTCTGTTATTAAGGCTGGATTCAACTGATATATTCATCATTTGTTGAGAGTTACATCTTATTTTGACCATTAAATTAAACATTATCTATTGCTAGACACACAATTTCGAGTTTGTTCCAATTTTGTTCTTTTCCATTTGTTCTAGGTCTATTTTTGTTTTCCTCTTGAATTCCTTTCATTTTGTCATTTTTTCTTAAACTTGTTTCTTTTTGTTATTCGGATTGCTCCTTCAATACACTTATTTGTATTCTTAGTGTGTTGTCTAATCACTTTGAATTGCACTTAGCTCTTTGACTTTACTATACTCATACACCAATCTGCTTCGAGTGCTTTGTGAGGTTGTGAGGTAAGGGAGTGATACATTAATTAGAGTGTTGAGTGTTAAACACGAGTGAACTTCATTAACGAGTGAAATACGTGAGGGAGTGCTTATGAGGTCCTTTTTTTTTTTCTTTTGTTACGTTACCGTATTTTGCAAAAGCATGGCACAAGAAGGTGATCTTAACATTAACGAAGTCCGAATGAGGAGGCACAACAAGGAACCATGGAGAGAATGATTCGTGGAATAGAAGAGTTATCGGAGCGTATACGGAGGTTGGAGGTTCAAAACCACGCTAGGAGGAGAATTCCACCCTCCACAACAACGTGAGGATGACCATGACAACGAATATGAGGGAGGAAGTTACGATAAACTAGAAGATGACCAAGTTACATTAATAGCGGCACTACGAAGGGGAGAAAGACGTGTTGGTCGTGGCTTGAATAGGGAAGAGGTCATGGGCGAAGACATCAACATTTACAAAGGCGAGTTCCTTATGAAGAAGGAATTGACCAAAGCGTGGGAAGCATCAAATTGAAACTTCCAAGTTCTATGGCAAAAGCGATCCGGAGGAGTACCTTCAATGGGAGGAAACAGTGGAGTCGGTGTTCAATTGCCATAATTTCAGTGAAGAAAAGAAGGTAATGCTTTGTGTTGCTCAATTTAAACAATATGCTCAAACGTGGTGGGATAAATTGATGTCAAGTAGGAGAAGGAATCTTGAAGCACCAATCGATTCATGGTACGAGTTCAAGGAGTCCATGAGGAAGCGTTTTGTTCCAAAACATTTCCAACGAGACATGACTCAAAATCTTCAAGCATTGAAACAAGGAAACAAGTCCGTGGAGGATTATTACAAGGAGATGGATACATTGATGGATCGACTTCATCTAGATGAGGATATGGAGAGTCTCATGGCACGGTTTCTTAATGGGCTAAACACGGAGATTGCAGACAAGGTTGACCTACAACCTTACTCTGACATTGAGGGGTTGTTGCATATTGCAATCAAGATCGAGAGGCAAATCCAACGAACGTCTCGACGGTATTCTTCTAAACATTTTTCCAACTCTAGTTCTACATGGAAAAAGGATAGTAAGAAGATTGAATCTAAGCTTGGAAACCAAGAGATATATGAGAAACCTAAAGCAAATGCAGAGAAAGGGGAGAGTTCTAAAAAGGGGAAAGAGAAGATAGATGAATCTAATGTGCGAAATAGGGATTTGAAATGTTGGAAATGTCAAGGGGTAGGTCACTATAGTAAAGATTGACCTAATAGGAGAATTATGACCATTAGAGAGGGAGAGATTATGACTGATGATGAAGAGGAAGATGAGGTTAAGGAAGAAAATGATGAGAGTGAGAATGAGGAGTTAAGCGAAGAGGATCCCGGCAAACTTGTCCTTAGTTGCTAGGAGAGCTTTAAGCACCCAAATTAAGGAGGATAGTCTAGACCAAAGAGAGAACTTGTTTCACACTAGGTGCCTTATTCAATCTATGCCTTGTAGTGTGGTCATTGATAGTGGTAGTTGCACCAATGTTGTGAGTACAATTACGGTCAAGAGGCTTAATTTAGAGACCAAACCACATCCTAGACCATATAAACTTCAATGGTTGAATGATTGTGCGCAAGTAAGGGTGAGTAAGCAAGCTCTTGTTTCTTTTATCATTGGAAAGTATAATGATGATGTTTTGTGTGATGTTGTATCCATGCATGCTGGAGATTTATTGTTGGGAGGCCTTGGCAATTTGATCATCGGGTAGTATATGATGGGTATGCAAATCGTTACTCTTTTACTTATAATGGTAGAAAAACTACTCTTGTTCCATTGTCTCCAAAAGATGTATTTATTGATCAATGCAAACTTGAAAAGAAAAGGCAAGAGGCTGATGCAAAAGCAAAAGTGAAAATGAAATAATAGAAAAGAATCGAGAGAAAAAAAGAGTTTGAGTGAAAAGCAAGAGAGTAGCAATCGGCCTAGAGGAAAAAATGAGAGAAAAGCCAAAATAGTGAGTTTGTATGCTAGGTCAAGTGAGGCTAGGAATGTTTTGCTTTCTAATAGGACCATTCTTGTACTTATGTGCAAAGGGTCTTGTTTCTTTACTAACGAGCTTAACCCTTCTTTGCCTAGTGTTTTTGTTTTACTTTTGAAGGAGTTTGAAGATTTATTTCCAAAGGAGATGCCTAGTGGTTTGCCACCACTTAGAGGAATTGAGCATAAGATTGACTTCATTCCGGAGCAACCATTCCAAACCGTCCAGCATATAGGACTAATCCAAAGGAGGCCGAAGAGATACAAAGGCAAGTGAGTGAACTCCTTGCTAAAGGGTATGTACGTGAGAGTTTGAGTCCATGTTCTATTCCAGTTATTCTTGTGCCTAAGAAAGACGGGTCATGGCGTATGTGTATTGATTGTAGGGCTATAAACAAGATAACTATTAAGTATAGACATCCAATTCCTAGATTAGATGATATGCTTGATGAGTTGCATGGATGTAGTCTCTTTACTAAGATTGATTTGAAATCGAGTTATCATCAAATTCGCATGCATATTGGTGATGAATGGAAAACGCTTTCAAAACTAAGTATGGTCTTTATGAATGGTTAGTTATGCCTTTTGGCTTGACTAATGCACCTAGTACATTCATGAGATTAATGAATCATGTCTTGCGAGAATACTTAAGGAAGTTTGTGGTTGTCTACTTTGATGATATTCTTGTTTATTCTAAATCCTTAGATGAGCATGATGAACATGTACGATCTGTTTTGTCTACTTTGAGAAAAGAATGTTTGTATGCAAATTTACAGAAGTGTAGCTTTTGCATGGAAAAAGTTAATTTTCTTGGATTTGTTGTTTCATCTAACGGTGTTGAGGTTGATGAGGATAAGGTAAAGGCAATAAAAGATTGGCCTACACCTAAAACTGTGAGTGAGGTAAGAAGTTTTCATGGTCTTGCGGGTTTCTATCGTAGGTTCATTAAGGATTTTAGTACCATTGCTTCACCCTTGAATGAACTTGTTAAGAAAAATGTTTCTTTCATATGGGGAAAAGACCAAGAAAATGCTTTTAACACTTTGAAAGAAAAATTGTGTTCCGCTCCATTGCTTGCATTACCTAATTTTGAGTTATCTTTTGAAATTGAATGTGATGCTAGTGGTGTAGGAATAGGTGTTGTTTTAAAGCAAAATAACAGACCTTTAATGTTCTTTAGTGAAAAATTGAATGGTGCTTCTTTGAAGTATCCAACATATGACAAAGAACTTTATGCTTTGGTTCGTGCATTACAAACATGGCAACATTATCTTTGGCCTAAGGAGTTCGTTATTCATACGGATCATGAGAGTTTAAAGCATTTGAGAGGACACAATAAACTCAATCGACGACATGCCAAATGGTTGGAGTTTATTGAAACATTCCCTTATGTGATTAAGTATAAACAAGGTAAGGAGAACATTGTTGCGGATGCTTTATCACGAAGGTATGCTTTACTCAATGCTTTGAATACTAAGTTGTTAGGGTTTGAACATATAAAGACTTTGTATCCTCATGATGCATTCTTTGCTCCTTTTGTTGAATCTTGTGAAAAATGACTTGTTGTGGATGATTACATGTTGTTTGATGGATTCTTTGCTCCTTTACTCAATGCTTTGAATACTAAAATGAGGCATGATGTTAATAAAGTTTGTGCTCGATGCATAGCATGTAAACAGGCTAAGTCTAGGCTTCAACCACATGGTTTGTATTCTCCTTTACCCGTTCCTAATGGTCCTTGGATTGATATATCGATGGATTTTGTTTTAGGCTTACCTAGAACTAGGAAAGGTAGAGATAGCATATTTGTTGTGGTCGATAGATTTAGTAAAATGGAACATTTTATTCCTTGTCACAAAACAGATGATGCAAAACTTATCGCTGACTTATTCTTTAGGGAGGTTGTGAGATTGCATGGTATTCCTAAAAGCATAGTTAGTGATCATGATGCTAAATTTTTAAGCCACTTTTGGCGTGTTTTGTGGGGTAAGTTGGGAACTAAGCTATTGTATTCAACTACATGTCATCCTCAAACGGATGGTCAAACCGAGGTTGTTAATAGAACCATGACTACTATGCTTAGGGCTATTATTGATAAGAATCTTAAGACTTGGGAGGATTGTTTGGCATTCATAGAATTTGCATATAATAGGGTTGTTCATAGCACTACTAAATGCACTCCTTTTGAAATTGTTTATGGCTTTAATCCTTTAACTCCTATTGATTTATTGCCTATGCCCCCTAATGAGTTTGTGAGTCTTGATGCGAATGCAAAGGTTGAGTTTGTTCATAAGTTGCACAAGAAAGTTAAAGAGCACATTGAGAAGCAAAATTTCAAGGTTGCTTAAAAAATCAATAAGGGGCGTAAACCCTTAGTCTTCAAACCGGGAGATTGGGTTTGGGTACATTTTCGACAAGAAAGGTTTCCGAATCAAAGAAAATCAAAGCTTTTACCACGAGGAGATGGACCTTTCCAAGTTCTTGAGAGAATCAATGACAATGCTTATAAAATTGATTTACCAGGTGTGTATGGTGTTAGTGCAACTTTTAATGTTGCTGACTTGAGTCCTTTTGATGTAGGTGATGGTTATGATTCGAGGGCGAATCCTTCTCAAGAGGGGGAGGATGATATGAACCAAGGACCACCTATTGTCATGCCTGAAGGTCCAATTGCAAGGTCGAGAGCCAAGAAGCTACAACAAGCTTTAATCACTCATATTCAAGCTATGGTGAGCTAAAAAGAGGAGGTTCTAGAAGATGTTGGAGTCTTTCCCTACATGTTGTGCAAAGTTGAACTTCAAGATGGAGACGCATTAAATGCATTGTAACTTGCACTTAATGAACTCATAGCTAAATTTATGGAACTTAAGTTTAACTTGGGTTTCACCTAAAAGAACTAAGTTGAACTAAAGTTACATTTAATATGGTGATGTTTGAACTGAAGTTGCATTCAATGAGGTGGAGATGGATTCAATGAAGTCAAGTATCATTAGAAGCTTCATTCAAGACAAGCTAAGCTTCAATTATGGAACACAAGTTCAAACCATTTAAAGCTATGGATTAGTATTAAAATAATGGTTACAAGACAACACCTTTATTAGTTATAAATGTAATTTCAGTTTTGTTTATCATTTAAGTTTGTTTTCAATATGGGAGTTGTGGTTAAATTGTAACTCATATAGGTTACTCTTTTCCCCCACTAACTAGCCCATAAAGTTAGTGTCTATTTGTCAATTAGGTTAAGGGTCTCAAAGGCTATATAAAGCCCTCTCTTCTTCCATTGTAGACAGAATTTTAAAGTGAATGAATTGAGTTTTCTTTTAGTTTTGTTGAGAGCTAAGTTTTCCTTATTGCAATTTCTTGTGTTTAGAATTTGCATGCTAGAGTCATTCAAGTGGTGTTGATCGTACCTCTTGTGGAGTGATTCGAATCACGAGTTTAGAAACGAGTTTTCTTTACTCGTGATCTTGATCATCAAGGTAATGCGTTCCAAACTTTTCCTTGGGTTGATTCCATGTCGTTTTAGGGTTTTTAAGTTTTAGATCTAAAGGTCTTGTTTTCTCAACAAGGTTGTTAGGTCAATTCTTGGGAGTTACTTAACAAGATGCATACCAAGATTCTACAAGAGACATAACACTTTTTACCATTAAAAACACATGAGAAACTTAATTTTTAAACAAGGGACAACAACCATTTTTTCTATTTTTACTTGCTTAAACGTAATGAATCAACTACCTACATCATGCATATCAAAGACCATGAAACCAACAACTAACATGGAATCCAGTAGTCAAAATAGATCATTTTGAAGTCCTAAAGCAAGTAAATAACTTTATAAACACAAAGGCATGCAACACCCCATATACTCTAGCAGCACACAGTCTCATCAGCCGAAAAATTTTCAATTAAGCCCAAACTTAGATTCAGAACAACACATCTCCCCCTCATGGTTAAAGCACACATTGCCCTTAATGTATAATATACTCACTTAAGCATGCTTAAGGACAATTAATAAAGATGGAAGGAGAACAATCACTCGAAATCGAGGAGACCTCTCTCAGCACTCATATCACTCATTAATCCCCAAGGAAGCTGCAAGATAGGCAAGGGTTATTTATTCGAAAAAAAATCAACTAAAAATGAAACAAAAGAAAAAAAAATTAAAAACAAAACAAACAAAATAAATTTTGGGTTGCCTCCCAAGAAGCGCTTGTTTAAACGTCATTAGCTTGAGGGAGTACACTTGGGCTTGTCAAGGTACATAAAAATTCTCCCATTTCTTCAGGCCTCTCTTTTTTGAATCTACAAAACAAATCAGAGCTAGCAAGAATACTAGCTTCTCGTGAGAGCCCGAGTCAGATATGTTTTTTGATTTTTATATAATAAAAGAAAAGAAGGAAAAACAACAAAGTAAGCATTTTTTGATTTTTTATTTGATAAAAGAAAAAAAGGAAAAATAGGAAAATTAACAGACTCACACAAAGACATTGACTCGAGAGAATAGAAAGAAAAACACTCACCAATAAAAGAAATCAGAAGATAGAACTGACATACACTCAAAAGCCTCACACTCTACCTCCTGGCCTAACTCAACATGCTCGACTTCTTTCACACTCTCACTAACTCTATCCTGGTGTGTGCTAAGAGGTTCTAGTTCTTTTACATCGAAAACATAATCCTCTAAATGCTCATACTCTGAAAAATGTGAAGGACTAGGATCTTGAAGGTCTATAAGTGGGTCGGTGATCAAGTGACTCACCGAACTATGTAAGGGTGTGGGTCCTCCTAACTCTCTTCCCTAGGGTGCTCAACCTCGAGACAGAGTCTAAGTACATTTGTTCTCTAAGGGAGACAAGTGTATCACATTGGCGTTGAATTGACTCCCCTATTTGACTATTCTTCTCTTCTATTTGCCTATTCCTCTCTTCTATGGTTCTCATATATTCTAATAACAACATTTTAAGGGAAGATTCGTCTTCTACCTGGGTTTCTTTAATATAGGAAGGATATGGCTCAAAACCCTTAGGATATAGTTCTTAGCCCCAATTGCTCTGATTATTATCATACATATGGTTCCCATAAGTCATAGGGTTAGTATGATAGTAATTAGGCATTTGGTAGCCCATAAGATTCATACCCCTCACTAGAAGACGCTAAATTGGCATAGGGATAATCATAAGAAAATGAACTATATTGTGGTTGCTCATTTGGCACAGAAGACCACCCAAAGTTATCATAAGTCATAGTGAAATAATGAATCAATTATAACACGCTCAACAAACACAATACGCACCAACACAACCAGAAAGAATAACCAAGACACAACAAAGATAAAAATACGAAACAAAGATAACAAGACACACCCAACAAGAAAAACAAGAATAAAATGCTAAAATCAACTCAAACAAAATAAGAATCAAAACTAGTCCCCGGCAACGGCGTCGAAAACTTGATGCGAAAATATCAGTGTCCTAAACTAATACAAATTAGAATGAGACTCTGACAATTTTATGGCGTGCAAGTATACACGGTCGAGAGCAGCAAGTGATAAGTTAGAGTATCGATCCCACGAGGACTAGTTAGACCTAAATGGATGAGTGACCTAGCAAATTTTTCTTATTTTAGTGCAATGCATGGGTGTGCAATTTACTGTTGAAAATAAATAAACTGATGTGATAAGTGGAGACAAGACACACACAAGAAAATAACTGAATTTAAATGAGGGGAGAGGATAATGCAATCAAGAGGGGAGATGCAAGATATGAGATTTTTAATGAAAAATAGGCTTGGATTAGGTTGGAGTTTTCATGCTAAATTAGAATAAGGATGTGATTGATGCCTTGAATTTACCTACACATGCATTCAAGTGAATCTTTCCGAAATCACTAAGTTTTAAAACCTACAAATTCTCAATTGTGATCTAAATTATGCTCATGGTTTTAGGTTCTAGGTGACATAATTATCCCTAATCAACTCGGTAATCCTAGAATGAAATTTTATTTTTCTAATTCATTAGCTTTCCCAAGTTTACGAATTCTAGAGAAGTTAAAGAGGCCAATTTTAATTCTCATGCAACGTTAAATTCAATAAAATTTCATAAATTCAATCAATGACATCAACCATAAATTTAATCCAAAATTATATTAAAACAACCTAACCCTTGCCTAAGAAAATTTAGTTCATGATTAAAATCGAGTCACATATCTCTAGTTTAAGCATGCTTTTATTGATCGAGGAGTTCATGAAAAACAACCAACAATGTTCACTAAATTAGCCTAAATCAACCACAATTCTAGCCTAAAACAAATCACGAGTTATGCCTAAAACAGTGAGCGAAAGTAGTCTAAATTAGTACGTAAACAACCCAAAATTTCAGAATTCAATTGGTGGTTGACATCAAGCAATAACACTTAGAGATAGGGAAAACGTTACACAGCAGGTGGCCTTGTTTTTATAGTTCAGTTCGATAGCACTATCTCATCAACGGAAGCTCGAAACAACGATCCAACCGTTCAAAACAAAGCCCTATGAGTCTCGAACAAGCTGTCAAAATTTCAGCACAATCCAACGGTTGAAAGTCAAGGAATTGACAATTTTGTGAGCACCACCGGTGAAACATTGAACTGCACTGATCTCTAAACGTGACAGCGATATCCGACACAGATAAGCTCAGAACGACAATCCAACCGTTCAAAGTAAATCCCTATGAGTCTTGAATAAGCTGTCAAATTTGCAGCACAATCCAACAGTAAAAACTTTGGGAAACAATAACTTTGTGAGCGTCGTCTGTGAAAAATCGAACTGCAAGATTTTTGCTACAACAATGGCACCTTGAAGCTTCGATTTTTTCCTCAATCGCACGATTGCTACAACAATGACACTTTTATGATTCTTCTCTTCAATACACACCTTTGTTGTAGCAATCGCCCCTTCTCTCTCTCGCTCTCTTCCCCTTTTTTGGCAACTTCTTCTCCACCTTTACACTTGTAAACCCTAGCCTCCTTATACAAGATGATGTTGCCCTAACTCCACAAATTACAAAAATACCCGAGGTAAAAAGACCATATTACCCTTCGGGTAAATGTCTAAAATGCCCTTAGGGACTTCTTGTAATTTTTAAACATCTCCTGCACACAGAAAAATCCCAAATAAATTTATGAAGTCAATTATAAATCAAACTAAATATGCAAGGATTTTTGGAGTTAAGAAAAATCTCAAATTCGGTCTTTAATTAACCGTTAGCTTATTTTTCTAAATTTCTTGAATTAAAACATAAAAACATCAAAATTAATTCTTTTTGGACCTAATACTTGAATTCAAGATTTTAAAGCTAACACAAATAATTTAGGTATAAAATAACATGAGGATCACTAAATTAAATGCAATTCAAGTGGATTAAACACTAAAATTCTAGTAAAATAACTCACTTATGGTGAGTTATCATTAGGCCACATTAATCTCAATAGGATTGAGAAACTAGTGAAGAGTGGACTTCTAAACGAGTTGAAAGAAACTTTTTTGTCGGTGTGTGAGTCATGCCTTGAGGGCAAGATGACCAAATGTCCTTTTAGTGGAAAAGGATATAGAAACAAAGAGCCTCTTGAGTTAGTACACTCTGACCTCTGTAGTCCGATGAATGCTAAAACTCGTGGCGGTTATGAGTACTTTGTGTCTTTCATAAACGATTACTCGAGGTATGGGTATATTTACCTAATGCACAAAAAGTCTGAAACTCTTGAAAAGTTTAAGGAGTACAAGACTGAGGTTGAGAACCTCTTAGGTAAAACACTTAAAACACTTCGATCGGATCGAGGTGGAGAGTACATGGGCACTGAATTCCAGGACTATATGATAGAACACAGAATTAGGTCCCAACTCTCAGCGCCTGGTATGCCACAACGAGAATGGTGTATCGGAGAGAGAAAAGCAGAACCTTGTTGGACATGGTTGGTCGATAATGAGTTATGCTCGTCTCCCTGATTCTTTTTGGGTTAGCAGTGGAGACTGCGGTCTATATTTTGAACAACGTTCCGTCGAAGAGTGTTTGTGAAACACCTTTCGAGCTGTGGAGTGGACGTAAAGGCAGTTTACATCACTTCAGAATTTGGGGATGCCCGACCCACGTGTTGGTGTCAAACCCGAAAAAGTTGGAACCCCGTTCGAAATTGTGCCTATTCGTAGGTTACCCTAAAGAGACTAGGGGTGGTCTGTTTTACGATCCTAAGGAAAATAGGGTGCTTGTGTCAACAAACGCCACTTTCCTAGAGGAAGACAACATCAGGGATCATTTACTAAGTAGTAAAATTGTGTTAAATTAAATGGACGGTACATCAACAAGAGTTGCTGATGGGGCTATTACGTCAACAAGTTTTGTTGATCCTAGCACGTCTAGTCAAATCCGTTCCCAAGAGTTGGGAATGCCTCGACGTAGTGGGAGGGTTGTGAGGCAGCCTGATCGCTACATTGGTTTAGCTGAAATCTCAGTTGTCGCTCCTGATGATAACTGTGAGGATCCATTGACCTATGATCAGGCAATGGTTGATGTTGACAAAGACGAGTAGAGTAAAGCTATGGACCAGGAAATGTAATCTATGTACTTCAATTATGTCGGGGAGCTTGTGGATCAACCAGATGGGGTAAAACCTATTGGTTGCAAATGGATCTACAAGCGTAAACGTGGTGTAGATGGGAAGGTGCAAACCTTCAAAGCCCGACTAGTGGCAAAGGGTTTTACCCAGGTTAAAGGGGTTGACTATGAGGAGACCTTTTCACCTATTGCCATGGTAAAGTCGATCAGGATTCTTCTAGCCATTGCCGCGTATTATGACTACGAGGTATGGAAGATGGACGTCAAGACAACCTTTCTGAATGGCAAACATGATGAGACCATCTACATGGACCAGCCCAAAGGGTTCATTGCCCAAGGCCAAATCTTATGAGGTTTGATGAGGCGATCAAATCTTATGGCTTTGATAAAAAAGTCGACGAACCTTGTGTCTACAAGAAAATCGTTGACAAAACTGTCGCATTTTTGGTGTTGTATGTGGACGATATTCTTCTCATTGGCAATGAGGTAGAATTTCTTCATCGACGTTAAGAAGTGGCTAGCTTCGCAATTCCAAATGAAAGATTTGGGAGAAGCTCGATCGCGTTAGGTATCCAGATTGTCCGGAATCGGAAGAAAAGAACGCTAGCCTTATCTCAGGCATCTTATATTGACAAGATGTTGTCTAGATAGAAGATGCAGAACTCCAATAAGGGCTTGCTACCTTTCAGGCATGGGGTTGACTTGTCTAAGGATCAGTGTCCTAAGACTCCTCAAGATGTTGAGGATATGAGACGGATTCCATATGCTTCGGCTGTAAGGAGCTTGATGTATGTCATGTTGTGTACTAGGCCCGACATCTGTTATGCAGTAGGAATTGTCAGTAGATATCAGTCAAATCCAGGATTAGATAACTGGACAGCCGTAAAGGCAATCCTCAAGTATCTTAGGAGAACGAGGAACTACAGCTTAGTGTATGGCAGTGGGAATTTGAGGTTACCTGATTACGACTTTCGGGCCAATAAGGATTCTAGGAAATCCACTTGGGGTCAACCTTCATTCGAGAAGGAGGAGTCAGTAGTATGGCGAAGCATCAAGCAGGGATGCATCGCTGATTCCACTATGGAAGCGGAGTATGTTGCGGCTTGTGAAGCTGCAAAGGAAGCTGTTTGGCTTAGGAAGTTCATGACGGATTTTGAAGTTGTTCCAAATATAAACTTGCCGATCACAATCGCTCGTGATAACACTTGGTGGTGCGAGTAGCCACTCACGTGAACCTCGAGCCATAAGATAGGCAAACACATTGGCGCAAGTATCATCGTCACGGAGATTGTGCACCGCGGAGACGTGTCAGTCACGCAGATAGCGTCGGAGCACAACGTAGCTAATCTATTTACAAAGCCCCTTACGGCTAAGGTGTTTGAGGGTCACCTAGAGAGTCTAGGTCTTCGAGAGCTTCCTGGCTAGGGCAAGTGGGAGATGTGTAAACGGGTATTCGATGCCCTAATTTATGTACATTTCAGAAATGTATTTTCTCCATTAGCTTAGTCCAAGTGGGAGTTTGTTGGGATTTTTGTCCTAATCTCGTGTTTGTAAATTCTTGTTTGAAATTAATAAGAGTTATTTATTTCATTACTTTGTGTCCGCAATATTTATAAACTTGTCCAATAAACTAAACTCGAGTCATTGATTTCATGAGAGAATCTGGAACTTGAGCGGTGTGTAGTGGACACACAGTGGAGGATCACGTTAGAGTGAATGACCCAAACGGTCTCACGATATATGGATAAGGTAGGAGACCTAATCCTAGATACACTGCGTGGATGCGACACCGCTTTGTATTAGATACAAACGAGGTGATCCGACTTCGTTCATGTGGTTGACATACGAGTGGGGGCATCTGTGCAATGAGATTGTACAAGACCGGGCCGTGAATTATTAGACCTCACGATGTAACACCATTGACGATGTAAGGACTAATAACCGTGAATGACCATTAGTGACTCGACACGAATCCAGGAGTGTGTTACGGACTCGCTGTTTGCGAAGTCCGTCCTTTGACTAGTACGGGTGAGGGTGGTCACAGTTACGCGCCCAATATGCCTATCTTCTCAGGGACAAGACCAAGTAGGAAGCTGGAAACTTAACTACGCGAGATGGAATTCACTCGTTCCCTCCTTTAGGGAAACTAGAGGGGTTGTTCCCTTAAGTGCTGTCTTCAGGGCTTGGACAACGGGCGCCCACCTTCTCACTTGCCCGAAAAGGGTGTTGTGTATGGTTGGACCATCACAATATGTTGTTCATTAGAGGAGCAGTGGGGACTTAAGGAACAAGAGGTAGACACAGGGGTAAAATGGTAATTTGATCCACGTGTGTCTCTGAACAACTTTGAAGTGTCGACTCATGGGCATTGGTTATATTAGTGGACACGTAATATTCTACACTGACGGGAGTGCAGCTACGGGCTATAGTGGATTGTTACCATAGCTAATGAATGTTGATTAACCGGGTCAAAGAGTTTAACAGGTTAATCTCGGATCATTGGAGCCCGTCACTGTAGGTCCATTAGGTCCCTCGGTTGGCTCAATCTTGGTTAAAAGAAGGGTTAATGTTTTGGTATGAAATTGAAGTGTTCAATTTCACTTTAAGGGCATTTATGTCATTTATATGAGATATGAATGATATAATATATAGTTTAATGTGAATGAGATTCATAATAAACTATAGGTTAGCCTAATTGTTGAATTAGTGCTAATTGGAGAAATTAATTGAGAGAAATTAATTTGGATGTGATTCAATTTAATTAATCCACATTTATTGCAAATGAGATTTGCAATATGAGATATGAGATATCTTATATTATGTGGTAGTGTTCGGATTTCGTTCGTGGGAAGCGTTCGTTGAGATCGAGAAGCACGAAGTGTTCGTGACCGAGGAAGAAACCTTGAAGAGAGTCTTCAACAAGTAAGTACTTTTATCTTGCTATAATTTCTTCTTCTTTTGCATGTTTAACTTAGATCTAAGAGTTAGATCGTTTTGACAAAATTCAAGTAGCGTAATGATACCATGACGATTCGATCGTCTTCCGTTGCGCGGGGATTTTCATTCCCTTCACACCCCTACCTGGAAACCGACCTGAGAGTAAATTCAGTCCGGATATTCTTAGATTATATTTATCGTTAGTGTCGTTAATGAAATGTTGATTAATTTACTCACATAGACCTAAGTAATAATGTGATTATAAACTTAGGCTAAATACCATATAAGAGTTATATTGGTAGACTTAGGTAAATTTTAACCGGTTTATCTAGGTCAATCCCGAATATAATAAAGTGTTGAGTGGGAGGAAATATAGTGTATAAGATACATTTAATTTTTACCACAAATCTCCGTTAAGTCTCCACCGTGAGATCCATACTCAACCTCGTGGCGCAAATGGGAGCATCCCCCTTACGATGGTATTTGTATGGGTTAATATCAAAGTAGATGGAGAGAGAACTTATAGTGAGTGTGAGCGGGACGTGTGAAAACGAGACCCACGTTCTATTTTTTGGATTCACACAATGAGACCCCTATGATCCGCCTGCTAGTTTGGCCTCGACCGCACAATCCCCTCGAAGGGCCTTGATCATGGAAGTCGAACACCGTGAATTCTCGAAAGGGATACAGTTTTCTTGGTTGTTTTCCTTTGTGGTTCACCCTTCGGTGGCTATTGTTTGGAGGAAACTTAAAGATTGAGGGTGACACTCACGGGGTTCATTTAGTGTTAATGAATTCGACCAAATAATGGTAACTGGACGCCTAATGGAATACGAGTTATTCTGGGATTAGGGTATGGTCGAGAAACGTCTCGTCCTAGAGGAGGAGTGTTTCATTTCACCCTTCGGTGGCGGTCATTCTAAACCTTTAGGATATCATTGCAAATTTTAAATGACCTAGGGATCATAGGATTAAATTTTGCTAAAATCTGATTCGACTCAAAAGTTTTTTGCGAGACTGACACAAAATTATTTTTCAATCTTTTTAGCTAAAATATCTATCTCAATTATCGTTTCCGATAAGTTAGTGGGAGATAACTTCCAAACGTGGAAGAATAACATAAACACGATTCTAGTAAGTGACGACCTAAAGTTCGTAACTTCTTCGAGAAGTGTCCTCAGTCTTGAAAGCTCATTGCATCACGAAGTTTTCGTGATGCATACGATCGATGGATAAGGGCCAATGAAAATGCCAAGGTCTATATAATTGCAAGCTTATCTGAAGTCTTGGCAAAGAAGCACGAGTCGATAATCACCACTATGGAGATCATGGAGTCGTTGCAAGACATGTTTGGACAACAGTCCTTTCAGGTCCGACACGATTTGCTCAAACACGTCTTCAACGCACAGATGAAAGAAGGGACGTATGTCCGTGAACATGTTTTGGAATTGATGACCGACTTTAATCTAGCGAAGATGAACGGGACTTCAATCGACAAGTCGAGCCAGGTCTGCTTTATTTTGCAGACTCTTCCGAAGAGTTTCCTTTAGTTTTGTAGCAACGTTGTTAGGAACAAGATAAGCTACACTCTGACCACCCTTCTCAATGAGCTACAGAACTTCAAGTCCTTTATGAGGATCAGGACACCGGAAGCTGAGTCATATGTTGCCTACAGGTCATATCACAGGGGTTCGACCTCTGGGACTTAACCTATTGCTCTTTCTCATGCGAAAGGGAAGAAGAAGAAAATGAAGAAGGGTAAAGCTGACCGAGCTGCCACCCAAAAGGGCAAGAAGGTCAAGGAAGTTGCAGACAAAGGAAAGTGTTTTCAATTCAATGGGGACGGACACTGGAAGAGAAACTGTCCAAAGTTCCTTGCCGAGAGGAAGAATCAAGGTAAATGTGATTTACTGGTAACTGAAACTTGTTTAGTGGAGAGTAGTGACTGCCGGGATTTTGGATTTGGGCGCCACTAACCATGTTTGTTCTTCTTTCTACGCAATTGATTTCTGGCAGCAGCTTTGAGAGGGTGAGGTGACTCTGCGGGTTGGATCCGGGGAGATAGTCTCTGTTGCAGCGATCGACAAAGTGAAGCTCTCTTTTGGCTGGAGTTACTTTCTGTTAGACAATTTGTACATAGTTTCAGGGTATACTAGAAAGCTTGTTTCTATTTCCTGTCTATTAGAACAATGTATCTCCGTTTCATTTAATGGTAATAAGGCGTTTATTTCCAGAAATGGTAATCTCATTTGTTCTGCTTCACTTAAGTCTAATTTGTATGTTTTAAAGAGTAATTTAGTCTAAAGCGTTTTGAACACTGAGTTGTTTAAAACTGTAGAAACACGAACTAAGAGAGTTAAACTTTCTCCAAAAAAAAATGCACATCTTTGGCATCTAAGGTTAGGCCACATTAATCTCAATAGGATTGATAGACTAGTGAAGAGTAGACTTCTAAGTCAGTTGGAAGAAAACTCTTTACCGGTGTGTGAGTCATGCCTCGAAGGCAAAATGACCAAACGTCCTTTTAGTCGAAAAGGATATAGAGCCAAGGAGCCCCTTGAGCTTATACATTATGATGTTTGTGGTCCAATGAGTGTTAAAGCACGAGGTGGTTACGAATACTTCGTATCTTTCAGAGATGACTATTCGAGGTATGGGTATACTTACCTAATGCACAGGAAGTCTGAAACTCTTGAAAAGTTCAAGGAGTATAAGACTGAGGTTGAAAACCCATTAGGTAAAACGATAAAAACACTTAGATCGAATCTAGGTGGAGAGTATATGAACACCAAATTCCAGGACTATATGATAGAACACGGAATTACGTCCCAACTCTCAGCACTTGGTATGCCACAGCAGAATGGTGTATTGGAGAGGTGAAACATAACCCTGTTGTACATGGTTTGGTCGATGATGAGCTATGCTCGTCTGCCTGATTCTTTTAGGGTTACGCAGTGCAGACTGCGATATATATTTTGAACAATGTTCCGTTGAAGAGTGTTTGTGAAACACCTTTCCAACTCTGGACTGGACGTAAAGGTAGTTTACACCATTTCATAATTTTGGGATGCTCGACCCACGTGTTGGTGTCAAACCCGAAGAAACTAGAACCCTGTTCAAAATTGTGCCTATTCGTAGGTTATGCAAAAGACACCAGAGGTGGTCTATTTTACGATCATAAGGAAAATAGGGTGCTTGTATCGACAAACGCCACTTTCCTTGAGGACGACCATATCAGGGATCATTTGCCTAGAAGCAAAATCGTGTTGAATGAAATGAGCAGTACGCCAGCAAGAGTTGTTGATGGAGCTACTACATCAACAAGTGTTGTTGATCCTAGCACGTCATGTCAAGTCCGTTCCCAAGAGTTGAGAATGCCTCGACGTAGTGGGAGGGCTATTAGACAGCCTGAACGTTACATGGGTTTAGTTGAAACCCGAGTCGTCACTCCTGTTGATGACAACGAGGATCCATTGACTTATGATCAGGCTATGGATAATGTTGACAACGACGAATGGATTAAAGCTATGGACCAGGAAATGGAGTAGATGTACTTCAATTCTGTCTGGGAGCTTGTGGATCAACCTGATAGGGTAAAGCCTATAGGTCGTAAATGGATCTACAAGCGTAAACGTGACGCAGATGAGAAGGTGCAGACCTTCAAAGCACGACTAGTGGCAAAGGGTTTTACCCATGAGATTAACTAACTAAACACTTTGATCCAGTTAATCAATTTTCATTAACTACAAGTCACTCCACAATAGACTTGTAGCTGCACTCTCCTCACTATAGATAATATTGTGTCCGCTGATCTACTCATTACCCATGAGTCGACCCTTCACAGGTTGTTCGTAATTACAACTGGATCAAATTACCGTTTTACCCCTGTAATTACCTCTTTGTTCCTCAAGCACCACTAATCCTCTAATGAACAATAAGTCTTAGGTCCTACCTTAGACTCATACCCTCATAGAGGGCGAGGCCCCGTTGTTCAAGACTTGGAGTCAGTTCTTAAGGGAACAACCTATCTAATTCCTTAGTGTAGGGATTAGTGAATTCCATCATCCACAGTTAAGTTCCCAGCTACCTACGAGGTTACGTCACACTCGAGAAGGTAGGCTTATTGAGTTGGCTACAAGCCACTCTCACCCATACTAGTCTAAGGACAACGCCAATAGCGAGAGTTCTTAACTTGCTACGATTCGTCGTGTCGAGTCACTAATGACCATCTATAAATTACTAGTCTTATCCTCATTAACATAGTTTACAATCGTTAGACTAATGATTTCTTGATCGGACTTGTATGAACTCTTCATATAGGATGCCCCCACTCGCATGTCAACTACATGAATGAGTTGGATTACCTCATTTGTACTAATTACAAAGTGAGCCGCATGCATGGTGTTACGAGAATGAGGTTTCCAACCTTATTCTTATACCATAGACCATTTAGGTTATATTCTTGAACTCAACCGAAATAGTGTTCACTACACTGATGTTCAAGATATAAGTTATAACATTTGAGCTTAGTTTATTGGATTTATAAAGCAATACTGTAATTCTATCAAAACAAATAACCCTTTATTTAATTGATCAAAATTACACAAGTTTAGGGCATAAATCCCAACTGCCTCCTGTGCGCGCCTCCTTCCACAAGCTCAGCGTTGCAACGCTGCACACAGACAGCTTACTGGATTCTCCAATTCTTGCTCGTTTTCGCTCCGATCTTCTCAGCAACCACTTTGCCTCAATCGACACGAACTTATCGACTCGATTTACAATTAAAATTGCCCAAAACACTGGGCCCTTACATAGAACGATTCAATGGAAATTGTAAATCTAAGCGCCAAAATCGAAACCATCTAATTTGCAAAATCGTTCATACATCTCATGCAAAAACAATAAATCCCACCTCGTTCTTGAAAAAAAAATCCAGAACGTAAATCAAGAACGCAATTGGGGTCTGATACCAATTGAAGGGAATCGAGTCCCGCAGCAGAAGCGATTGTGAATCACTCGCTTTTTATTTAGTTACAACGATTTTATTCAAGAACATATACAACTAGATTAAGCATATAAACATAATGGATAACAAGAATTATTACCTTTGAGGAACCTTTCTTCAAGTGCTCCTCTTGTTCGGATTTATGCCCTAAACTTGTGTAATTTTGATCAATTAAATAAAGTGTTATTTGTTTTGATAAGATTATAGTCTTGATTTTATAAATCCAATAAACTAAGCTCCAAGGTTATAACATTTTTCTTGAACATCAGTGTAGCGGACACGATTTGGGTTGAGTTTAAGAATATAACCTAAATAGTCTATGGTATAAGAATAAGGTTGGAAACCTCATTCGGGTAACAGCATGGATGCTACTCACTTTGTAATTAGTACAAATGAGGTAATCCAACTCATTCATGTAGTTGACATGCGAGTGGGGGCATCCTGTATGAAAAGTTCATACAAGACTGGATCGCAAATTATTAGTCTAACTCAGTAACATCACAAGTAACTGAGATAAGACTAGCGATTTATGGATGGTCATTAGTGACTCGACTGAACCTGAGAGCAAGTTAAGAACTCCTGCTTATAGGAGTTTGTCCTTAGACTAGTATGGGTGAGAGTGGCACAGAATGACTCAATAAGCCTACCTTCTCAGTGACGAGAACCTCGTGAGGTAGCCGAGAACTTAACTGTGCAAGATGAAATTCACTCATTCCTACACTAAGGAATTAAATAGGTTGTTCCCTTAAGAACTGACTCCAGGTCTTGAACAACGGGGCTCCGCCCTCTATGAGGGTATGAGTCTAAGGTAGGACCTTAGACTAGTTGTTCATTAGAGGACCAGTGGTGCATAAGGAGCAAAGAGGTAATAACCGGGGTAAAACGATAATTTGACCTAACTGTGATTACGAACAACCTGAGAAGGGTCGACTCATGGGTAATGACTATATCAGTGGACACAATATTATCTACAGTGAGGAGAGTGCAACTACAAGTCTATTATAGAGTGACTTGTAGTTAATGAATATTGATTAACTGGATCAAAGAGTTTGATTAGTTAATCTCACATCATTGGAGCTCATGAACTGTAGGTCCATTAGATCCCTCCGTTGGCTCAATATGGTAATATTGAGGGTATAAAGTTAGGAGTAAAATTGAAGTGTTCAATTACATACATGAGGTGTTATATCAAATATATATGATATAATTTATATAATATATAGTTTTAATCTGAATTAGATTCATATATAAACTATATACTAAAGAGAGAATAAAAAGGGGTAGGATGGTCATTTCCATCCCATTCCTCTATATATATGGTTGCATGAGATGCAACTAGGGGAAGTTATTCTAAGAAATTACAAGCTCTCTCTTGTAGTGTTGTTGGAAGAGTTCCAAAGCACACATCTCTCTCAAAATACCTCACCTTTCCTAAAGGGAACCTACCTTCCTCCATCACCTAGAGAACAACAGAGAAGATCCGGTGGTCGTGTCTTCGTACGTTGAAGTTCCTGTTGCTGAGATCGTGATCGTGGGAGAGAGGAGCACTCGAAGAAAGGTTCTTCAAAGGTAATTATCTTGCTATCCATTCTGTTTTACATACTTAATCTACTGTTTTATGTTCTTGAATTAATCGTTGTAACTAAATCAAGAGCGTGCGATTCACAATCGCTTCCGCTGCGGGACTTCGATTCCCTTCAATTGGTATCAGAGCCCAATTGCGTTCTTGATTTATGTTCTAAATTTTTTCAAGAACGAGGTGGGAATTACTGTTTTTGCATGAGATGTATGAACGGTTTTGCAAAATTAGATGTTTTCAATTTTGGCACTTAGATTTACAATTTCTATTGAATCGTTCAATGTAAGGGCCCGGTGTTTTGGAAAATTTTAATTGTCAATCGAGTCAATAAGTCCGTGTCGATCGAGGCAAAGCGGTTGCTGAGAAGATTGAGGCGAAAACGAGCAAGGAATAGTGGATTCTCATTGCTGTCTGTGTGCTGCGTTGCAACGCTGTTCATCAGCGTTGCAACGCTGCACTTGCGGAAGGAGCGCGCAGGAGACGACACCGTTGCAACGCCGAGGTGTTTCGCAAAATTCAGCAATGGGCGGAAAAACGATTTTTTTATATATATTAATTATAAAAACGTTTTATATTTAATATATTTAATATATTTAATTTTAATTAATATAATTAGATTATATTTATTAAAATTATTTATAGGGTGCCAAAATTGGTCTAATTTTGCTATTTTAATTATGCAATTGTTGTGTAATTATTGTCATGCATAGTGTATGCTTCTATTTTGGAAATCTCACCTTAGGTTAAGTATTTTCATGCATTATTTATAATATAAAGAGTTATATTATGTAGTTTGCATGATTAATTAATATAAAGTTGTTATATTAATTTATGGACAACATTGACATGCATTATATTTCATGAGATGAATATGCTATGAATGTCTTATTATTCATGTGATGAATGATCAAGCAGTATAACATAGTATGCATGTCACCTAAGGTTAATTATTAGTTTTAAAGTGTTTAGAACTTGGAAATAATAGACCTTAGGTTATCTAGTTCTAATTAGATTAGAATTAGGAACCAAGTAATTTATAAACTATGATTAAAAGAGGAACTCCGTCTAAGGAAAGTTTTGTCTATGCTTGGGTATTTAAGCTGACGGAAACGGAACACCCCTACCTAGGAACTGACCTGAGAGTGAAATTTAATCAGAGAGTTTTATAAATTACAATAGCGTCAGCTGGTTTATAAAGGGGTTAATAAACTAGAAATCCTAGGTTTAATATAAGGAGTTATATCAACAAACTTAGGATAAAATCAATATAAGAGTTATATTGATTATCAATATAAGAGTTATGTTGATAGAGTTAGGTAAAACCATTAGCCGGGTTTTAGCCTAAGTAAGATTCCTATAAACATTAAAGTATTCAATGGGAGGAAAAGTGTATGAGATACATATTTTTCCACCGACGCTATCTCCAGGAAGTTCACACCGTGAGACTCATACTTGGCCTCGTGCCCCCTTCGGATGATGTTTGTATGAGTCAATATCAAGGTGAATGGAGAGGGTACTTATAGTGAGTGGGAGCAGGTTTAGTGAAAACAAAACCTATGGTCTCTTTTGTCGGTTTACACCGTTAGACCACTATGGTCAGCCTGCTAGTTTGGCCTGGACAAGACAATCCCTTCGGAGGGCTTGATCATAGGGGATCAAACACATCAGACACCCGAAAGGGATAAAGATTTTCTTAGGCTATTTTTCAATCTAGTCCTCCCTTCGGCGAATTTTATTGGATCGAGACTCTGGGATCTAAAGACAGAAGGTTACACTCACGGGGTACATAAGTTGTGTATGTATCCATACCAAAAAATGGTAACTAGAACCTATAGGAATAAGAGTTATTCTGGTATTAGGTTTTGGTCAAGATTGTCTTGATCCAGTGGATGAGTGTTTTTGATTACCCTTGGATTCATACATTCTAAACCTTTGGAGTATCATTGCAAATTATAAATGACCTAGAAATCATTTGATAATTAGCTAAAACATGATTGGATTAGAGTTATAGCTAGAAACTCATACAAGTTTGTTTGTAAATTTTTCAGCAAAATGTCTAGCTCTATAATTTCTTTATTGGGTGCAGAAAAGTTAACCGGAGAGAATATGATGACATGGAAAAACAAACTCAACACTATTTTTGTAGTGGATGATCTGAAGTTTGTGCTAACTTAGGAGTGTCCTCAGGTGCAAGGCTCGAATGCGTCACGAAATATTCGTGATGCATATGATCGATGGATCAAGGCCAATGATAAGGCCAAGGTCTACATGCTGGCAAGTATGTCCGACATATTAGCCAAGAAGCATGAGGGCATGATTACCGCTAAGGAAATCATGGATTCTGTGCAGGGTGTGTTTGAACAACAGTCCACACAAGCCGGACATAATGCCATAAAGTACATATTCAACTCGAGGATGCCAGAGGGTACATCTGTTCGGGATCATGTCCTGGATATGATGGTGCACTTTAACATCGTGGAGTCGAATGGTGCTTCCATCGACGAGTCGAGCCAGGTCAACTTCATTCTGGAAATCCTTCCAGATAGTTTCCTGCAGTTTAGAAGTAATGTTGTTATAAACAAGCTCACTTTTAATCTTACCTCCCTTCTGAATGAACTCTAGACCTTTCAGTCTTTTGATGAAAATTCAGGGATCGAAAGGTGAGGCAATTGTTGCCAGTAGTAGTTATCACAGAGGTTCTACCTCTGGGACAAAAACAGTGGCCTCATCTTCTTCTAACTTGAGAGGAAAGAAGAAGAACATGAAGAAGGTTGGAAAAGGGAAACAAGCTAACAAACCTGCCGCCTAGAAGGGCAAGAAAGTCAAAGACGTTGCTGACAAAGGAAAGTGTTTCCAGTGCAACGAAGACGGGCATTGAAAACGGAACTGTCCGAAGTACATTGTAGAAAAGAAGAAGGAAAGTAAATATGATTTACTTTGCGTAGAAGCTTGTTTAGTGGATAATGATAAAACAACTTGGATACTTGATTCAGGTGCCACTAATCATGCTTGCTCTTCTTTTCAGGGATTGATTCTTGGCAGCAACTACAACAAGGAGAGATAACGCTCTGGGTTGGAAATGGAGAAGTCGTCTCCACTGTAGCAGTAGGCACAATGAAGCTTTATTTTGGCAAGAAATATGTATTGTTGGAAACGATATTAGTGATACCAAGGTTTACTAGAAACCTTATTTCTATTTCTTGCCTTGTAGAACAATGTATTTTTGTTTCCTTTTCAATGAATAAAGTGTTTATTTTGAAGAAAGGTTTAGAAATATGTTCAGCTTCGTTAGAAAACTGATTGTATGTTTTAAGGCCTAATTCAGTCAAAATGGTTTTGAGCACTGAATTATTTAAAACTGCAAACGCACAAACTATGAAAAGTAAAATTTCTCCTAAAGAAAATGCTTATCTTTGGCATCTAAGATTGTGTCATATTAATCTCAATTGGATTGAGAGATTTGTAAAAAACGGACTTCTAAACGAGTTAGAAGAAAATTCTTTGCCAGTATGTGAATCATGCCTGGAAAGCAAAATGACTAAAAGACCTTTAAGTGGAAAAGGTTATAGAGCCAAAGACCCTCTAGAGCTTATACATTCAGACCTTTGTGGTCCGATGAATGTTAAAGCCAGGGGAGGATATGAATATTTCATCTCTTTTATAGATGATTATTCTAGATTTGGGCATATTTACCTAATGCACCACAAGTCTGAAGCACTTGAAAAGTTTAAAGAATTCAAGACTGAGGTTGAAAATCAATTAGGTAAAACTATTAAAACACTTCGATCGGATCGAGGTGGAGAGTACATGGATTTAAAATTCTAGAACTATATGATAGAACATGGAATTACATTCCAACTCTTAGCTCCCGGCACACCACAACAAAACGGTGTATCGAAAAGGAGAAATAGAACCTTGTTGGACATGATAAGATCAATGATGAGTTATGCTCATCTCCCTAGTTCCTTTTGGGGTTACGCAGTGGTTGTAGTATACATTTTGAATAATGTGCCCTCCAAAAGTGTTTCTGAAACACCTTTTGAACTCTGGAAAGGACGTAAAGGTAGTTAATGTAACTTCAGAATATGGGGCTATCCAGCACATGTGCTTGTGACAAATCCAAAGAAGTTGGATTCACGTTCAAAATTATGCCTATTCGTAGGATACCCAAAAGAAACAAGAGGTAGTTTATTCTATGATCCTAAGGAAGATAAGGTCTTTGTGTCGACAAATGCCACTTTCTTGGAGGAGGACCACATAAATGACAACAAACCAAAAGGTAAAATAGTGTTGAGTGAGTTAGACAGAACAATAGCAAAGGTTGGTAATAAGAACACTAGTACGTCAACAAGAGTTGTTGATACTAGTTTGTCTAGTCAATAGAGTCCATCTCAAGAGTTGAGTATGCCTCGACGTAGTGGGAGGGTTGTAATACAGCCTGACCGTTACATGGGTTTAGCTGAAACCGAAGTTGTTATACCAGATGACAACTACGAGGATCCATTGACTTATAATCAAGCAATGGTTGACACAGATCCATTGACTTATAATCAAGCAATGGTTGACACAGACAAAGACAAACGGGTCATAGCCATGACCAAGAAATGGAGTCAATGTACTTCAATTCTGTTTGGGATATTGTAGATAAGCCTGATGGGGTGAAACCTATAGGTTGTAAGTGGATCTACATGAGAAAACGTGGTGTAGATGCGAAGGTGCAAACCTTTTAAAACTAGACTAGTAGGAAAGGGTTATACCAAGGTTGAAGGGGTTGACTATGAGGAAACCTTTTCACCTGTTGCTATTGTAAAGTCTATCCGTATCCTTCTTGCCATTGCCGCATATTATGACTATGAGGTATGGCAAATTGATGTCAAGACAGCCTTTTTGAATGGCAATCTTGAGAAACCATCTACATGGACCAACCCAAAGGGTTCATTGAGCCAGGACAAAAGTAAAAAGTTTGCAGGCTTAAAAGGTCAATTTATGGACTGAAACAAGCCTCTAGGTCTTGGAATATAAGATTTAATGAGGCAATCAGATCTTATGGTTTTGACCAGAATGATGATGAACCTTGTGTCTACAAGAAAATCATCAATAGTTCTGTCGCTTTCCTAATTCTCTATGTGGATGATATCCTACTCATTGGGAATGATGTAGGTTAACTTACTGACACCAAGGAATGGCTAGCTACGCAGTTTCAAATGAAAGATTTAGGTGATGCGCAATTTGTTCTTGGGATCCAGATTGTCCGGAACCGCAAGAATAAAACACTAGCCTTGTCCTAAGCATCTTACATAGACAAAGTGTTGTCAAGGTTTAAGATGCAAGATTCCAAAAAGAGCTTGTTGCCTTTTAGACATGGAATCCATTTGTCTAAGGAACAGTATCCTAAGACACCTCAAGGACTTGAGGATATGAGACGGATTCCTTATGCATCGGTTGTTGTGAGCCTGATGTATGCCATGTTATGTACTAGGCCCGACATCTGTTTTGCAGTTGGGATGGTCAGCAGGTATCAATCAAGTCCAGGACTTGAACACTGGACAACGGTTAAAACAATCCTTAAGTATCTTCGGAGAACAAGGAACTACATGTTTGTGTATGGGGCTAAGGATTTCATCCTTACAGGATACACGAATTTTGACTTTCAGACTGATGAAGATTCTTGGAAATCTACATCAGGGTCAGTATTCACGCTTAAAGGAGGAGCTGTAGTATGGCGAAGCGTCAAACAAGGATGCATCGCTGATTCCACCATGGTGGCTGAATATGTAGCAGCGTGTGAAGCAGTTAAGGAAGCCGTTTGGTTAAGGAAATTCATGCTAAAATTGGAAGTTGTTCCAAATATGACTTTGCCCATCACACTGTATTGCGATAACCGTTGTGCAGTGGCAAACTGGAGGGAACCTCGAAGTCACAAGAGGGGAAAGCACAAAGAGCGGAAGTATCATCTCATCCGGGAGATCGTGATTGTCACAAAGATAGCCTCACAGCACAACATTGTTGATCCTTTTACAAAGGCTCTCACGGCTAAAGTATTTGAGAGTCACCTAAAAGGTCTAGGTTTACAAGTCTTCCCCAACTAGGGCAAGTGGGAGTATTTGGTACAAAGGGGTTTAAATGCCCTAGTTTATTGTACTTACATTACTGTAATGTTTAGTACTCCACAAGTTTTAGGTCAAGTGGGAGATTGTTGGGATTTATGCCCTAAACTTGTGTAATTTTGATCAATTAAATAAAGTGTTATTTGTTTTGATAAGATTATAGTCTTGCTTTTATAAATCCAATAAACTAAGCTCAAAGGTTATAAAATTTTTCTTGAACATCACTGTAGCGGACACTATTTGGGTTGAGTTCAAGAATCTAACCTAAATAGTCTATGGTATAAGAATAATGTTGGAAACCTCATTCTGGTAACACCATGAATGCGGCTCACTTTGTAATTAGTACAAATGAGGTAATCCAACTCATTCATGTAGTTGACATGCGAGTGGGGGCATCCTGTATGAAGAGTTCATACAAGACTGGATCGCAAATTATTAGTCTAACCAGTGTAATACCGTTAACAGGATAAGACTAGTAGTTTATAGATGGTCATTAGTGACTCGACCGGAATCCTGAGCAAGTTAAGAACTCCTGCTTATAGGGGTTTGTCCTTAGACTAGTATGGGCGAGAGTGGCCTGTAGCCGACTCAATAAGCCTACCTTCTCACGGACAGAACCTCGTAGGTAGCTGGGAACTTAACTGTGCAAGATGGAATTCACTCATTCCAACACTAAGGAATTAGATAGGTTGTTCCCTTAAGAACTGACTCCATGTCTTGAACAACGGGGCCCCGCCCTCTATGAGGGTATGAGTCTAAGGTAGGACCTTAGACTTGTTGTTCATTAGAGGATCAGTGGTGCTTAAGGAGCAAAGAGGTAATCACAGGGGTAAAACGGTAATTTGACCCAGCTGTGATAATAAACAACCTGTGAAGGGTCGACTCATGGGTAATGACTATATCAGTGGACACAATATTATCTACAGTGAGGAGAGTGCAGCTACAAGTCTATAGGGGAGTGACTTGTAGTTAATGAATATTGATTAACTAGATCAAAGAGTTTGATCAGTTATTCTCACATCATTGGAGCTCATGAACTGTAGATCCATTAGATTCCTCCATTGGCTCAATATGGTAATATTGAGGGTATAAAGATAGGAGTGAAATTGAAGTGTTCAATTTCATACATGAGGTGTTATATCAATTATATATGATATAATTGATATAATATATAGTTCTAATGTGAATTAGATTCATATATAAACTAGATACTAAAGAGAAAATAAAGAGGGGTAGGATGGTCATTTCCATCCCATTTATCTATATATATGGTTGCATGAGATGCAACTAGGGGAAGTTATTCTAAGGAATTACAAGCTCTCTCTTGTAGTGTTGTTGGAAGAGTTCCAAAGCACACATCTCTCTCAAAATACCTCACCTCTCCTAAAGAGAACCCACCTTCCTCCCTCACCTAGTGAACAACGGAGAAGATCCGGTGGTCGTGTCTACGTACGTTTGAGTTCCTGTTGCTGAGATCGTGGTCGTTGGAGAGAGGAGCACTCAAAGAAAGGTTCTTCAAAGGTAATTATCTTGCTGTCCATTCTGTTTTACATGCATAATCTAGTCTTTTATGTTCTTGAATTAATCGTTGTAACTAAATCAAGAGCGCGCGATGCGCAATCGCTTCCGCTGCGGGGCTTCGATTCCCTTCACCTCTCTCCCACGATCACGATCTCAGCAACAGAAACACGAACGGACGAAGACACAACAACTGGATCTTCTCCATTGTTCTCTAGGTGAGGGAGGAATGTGGGTTCCCTTTATGAGAGGTGAGGTATTTTGTGGGAGAGATGTTTGTGTTTTGGAACTTTTCCAACAACACAACAAAAGCTTGGAATCACTTAACCTAGTTGAATCTCATGCAACCATATATATAGGGAAATAGAATGGAAATGACCATTCTACCACTCATTTATTCTCTCTTTAGTATATGGTTTATATGTGAATCTAATTCACATTAAAACTATATATTATATTAATTATATCATATATAATTGATATAACACCTCATGTATGAAATTGAACACTTCAATTCATTCCTAACTTTATACCCTAAATATTACCATGTTGAGCCAACGGAGCTACCTAATGAACCTACAATTCATGAGTTCCAATGATGTGAGATTAACTGATCAAACTCTTTGATCCAGTTAATCAAAATTCATTAACTACAACTCACTCCACTATAGACTTGTAGTTGCACTCTCCTCACTGTAGATAATATTCTGTCCACTGATATAGTATTGAAGGGAATGAGAATCCTCACGCAGCTGAAGACGATCGAATCGTCATGGTATCATTACGCTACTCGATTTTGTAAAAATGATCTAACTCTTAAATCTAGGCTAAACATGCAAAAGAGGAAGAAAAACAGTAAGGAGAAGTTTACTTACTTGTTGTAGACAAAAACTTCAAGGATTCTTCCTCGGTCACGAACACTTCGTGATTCTCGATCTCAACAAACGCTCCCCGCGAACGGAACCCGAACACTACCACTTGGAGTCTCGGTTGTTCCTCCTTTGGAAAGAAGGAAGTTTGTGGGAACTTGTGATCTTGGAAAGGGAGGAGAATTGAGAGAGAGTAGAGAGAAAAAACTCTTCTTTTTGGGTGAGAATCCAAAAAATGAGAGTATTGTCTTCATTTCCTTCTTGCAAGAAGGGATTATATAGTGGAAAAACCATGGAGTTAAAATCTCCACATTATTACCACTTTACCACAACCATAGGTTATGCAAATCTCATTTGCATAACCATATAATATAAGATATCTCATATCTCATATTGCAAATCTCATTTGCAATAAATGTGGATTAATTAAATTGAATCACATCCAATTTAATTTCTCTCAATTAATTTCTCCAATTAGCCTTAATTCAACAATTAGGCTAACCTATAGTTTATTATGAATCTCATTCACATTAAACTATATATTATATAATTCATTCTCATATAAATGACATAAATGCCCTTTAAGTGAAATTGAACACTTCAATTACACCAAAACATTAACCCTTCTTTTAACCCAGATTGAGCCAACCGAGGGACCTAATGAACCTAGAGTGACGGGCTCCAATGATCCAAGATTAACATGTCAAACTCTTTGACCCGGTTAATCAACATTCATTAGCTACGGTAACACTCCACTATAGCCCGTAGCTGCACTCCCCTCAATGCAGAATATTACGTGTCCACTGATATAACCAATGCCCATGAGTCGACCCTTCACAGGTTGTTCGTAGACACAGCTGGGTCAAATTACCGTTTTACCCCTATGTCTACCTCTTGTTCCTTAAGTCCCCACTGCTCCTCTAATGAACAACATATTGTGATGGTCCATCCATACACAACACCCTTCCCGGGCTAGTGAGAAGGTGGGCGCCCGTTGTCCAAGCCCTGAAAATAGCACTTAAGGGAACAACCCCTCTAGTTTCCCTAAAGGCGGGAACGAGTGAATTCCATCTCGCGTAGTTAAGTTCCCGACTCATGCTTTCTGGTCCTGTCCACGAGAAGATAGGCATATTGAACGAGTAATCGTGACCACCCTCGCCGTGCTAGTCAAAGGGCGGTCCCTCGCATGAGACGAGTCCGTAACACGCTCGAGATTGGTCGAGTCACTAATGGTCTTCTACGAAGTTATTAGTCCCTTCATCACAACGGTGTTACATCGTGGGTTTAATAATTCACGATGCAGTCTTGTACAATCTCATTGCAAAGGATGCCCCCACTCGCATGTCAACCACATGAACGAGTCGAGATCACCTCGTTTGTATCTAATACAAAGCGGTCGCATCCACAGTAGTATCCGAGGATTAGGTCTCCAACCCTATCCATATCATCGTAGGACCGTTCGGTTCATTAACTCGAACGTGATCCTCCCATGTGTGTCCACTACACACCGTTTAAGTTCTAGTTCTCTCATAAATTCAATGACCCTGGAGCTTAGTTTATTGGAAAAGTTTATAAATATTGCGAGACACAAAGTGATGAAATAAATAACTCTTATTAATTTCAAACAGTAATTTACAAACACGAGATTAGGACAAAAATCCCAACAAACTCCCACTTGGACTAAGCTAGTGGAGAAAATACATTTCTGAAATGAACATAAATTACAATGAAGTAATACAATAAACTAGGGCATTGAATAACCGTTTACATATCTCCCACTTGCCCTAGTTAGGAAGCTCTCGAAGACCTAGACTCTCTAGGTGACCCTGAAACACCTTAGCCGTGAAGGGCTTTGTAAATGGATCAGCTACGTTGTGCTCCGACGCTATATGCGTGACCGTCACGTCTCCGCGGTGCACAATCTCCCGTATAAGATGATACTTGCGCTCAATGTGTTTGCCTCTCTTATGGCTCCAAGGCTCAAGTGAGTTGGCTACTGCACCACTATTATCACAGAACAGTGTGATTGGCAAGTTCATATTTGGAACAACTTCCAAATCCGTCATGAACTTCCTAAGCCAAACAACTTCCTTTGCAGCTTCACAAGCCGCAACATACTCCGCTTCCATAGTGGAATCAGCAATGCATCCCTGCTTGATGCTTCGCCATACTACAACTCCTCCATTCAGAATGAAGGTTGACCCCGAAATGGATTTCCTAGAATACTTATCGGTTTGAAAATCAGAATCCGTGTATCCCGTAAGGATCAAATCTGATGGAACACGAGACATACGCAGCGGAATAAGGATCTAATGACACTCTAATTGCATCTAACTTAATAGAAATTAACATGCCAACATACAATAAACGGTAAACTAAAAAAAGGGAAGAATATACAACCTTTGTAGCTCAATTTCTTCTCTCCTCCTTGCCAATGCAAAAACCGAACACAACCGGACAACAACTAGAGCTTCCCCGCTATCCTCTGGACTCAGAACCGGGTTGTGGGACCCGATGAATGAAGGATTGAAGAGGAAGAATGGGAGGTTCAAAGTATTAAGTGAGAAAAGGAGAAGAAATAGGTTTTGGTGAGATTTCTTTTGAAAAAACTCAAAATTCAGCAAAAGGAACCCTTTGTTTTGAAAACAAACCTATTTATAAAGAAATTACATGCATCAAATGCATGCCAAGGCTCACCAAAATTCAACACCTCACAAAACACTAACCAAAGTGGGCTATGTGTCAATCTATAATGTTTACACATAATCCACTTAAGTTAGTGGGATTGTCCAAGAAAACTTGGATGATTCCACTAACTCTAGTCAAGGGTAAAATGGTCTTTTCCATTTGGTCAAAGTCAAACTTTGACTTTTTCCGAGCCAAAAAAGTCAACCATTTGACTTTTTACGGTTTTGACCCTCTTGACTTATTTTGACCTCCCGAACATGAATCCGCATTCATATTTTTGAAATTCAAATCACATTTGAATATATTGTGTCATAAAAAACTGATAGCTATATCACATATACTTGTCGGTTTAAAACTCCTTTCCAATTCGAACAATTCGAATTAATCCATCATAATTTTCAAAGTTTAATCCATATGAGCTAGCAGGGGGACCTAATGGACCTAGAGATCATGGGCTCCAACAATCCGAGATTAACCGATCAAACTCTTTAACCTAATTAATCAACTTTTGTTAACTAATGGGTCATTCCACTAAAGTCTCATAGTTGCACTCCCCTCACTATAGATATATTTCTGTCCACCTGATATAACCGTAACCAGTAAGTCAATCCTTCACAGGTTGTTCGTGGTCTCGAATGGGTCAAAATACCGTTTTACCCCCGAGAACACTTCTTGTTCCTTAAGACCCACTAAACCTCTATAGAACAATTGATTTGTGGTCCAACCCACAAATCTAGTCCCTCTCAGCCTAGTGAGAGGGTGGGGCCTCTGTTCTAGTTCCAAGTCACCACTTAAGGGAACAACCTATCTACTATCCCTAGAGTCGGTAGAGTGAATTCCTTCTTGCACCCTATGTCCCAGCCTATCTATCCTGTCTTACCCACGAAATGGGAGGCTTATTGAGCCAGTACTGTTGAGCTGCTCTCACCCATGCAGATCTAAGGATAATCCCGAATAAACAGGAGCTCATAGTTAGCTCAGGATTGAGATTGAGTTACCTAGGTCATCAAGATTGAATTAGCCAGTTTATACAGTAAACGGTGTTATAAAGCAAAAATGACTAAGTCGTGGTCCAGTCTTATACAAACTCATTGCATAGGATGCCCCCAATTACATGTCTCTATATGAACGATTCAGGATCACATCGTTTGTACTAACTACAAAGTAGGCCGCATCCATAGTGTCCCCAGAATAAGGCGCCCAACCTTATCCCTATATTATAGACCATTTTAGGCTATATACTCGAACTTGATCCATGTTTTATGTCATCACATAAAGTTCAAATCTACATTAAATAGCCTTGGGAACTTAGTTTATTGGATTCAAGATTATGGTATACTAATTCAATAACAATTTTATCGAAAAAGAAACACGGAATTTTTTTTACCAATTACAAACTACGAGTTTTAGGACATAAAATCCAACGAAATCTCCACTGCCATACACTAAGCTGTAGTTCCTCGTTCTCCTAAGATACTTGAGGATTGCCTTTACGGCTGTCCAGTGATCTAATCCTGGATTGGACTGATATCTACTGACAATTCCTACTGCATAACAAATGTCGAGCCTAGTACACAACATATCATACATCATGCTCCCTACAGCCGAAGCATATGGAATCTGTCTCATATCCTCAACATCTCGAGGAGTCTTAGGACACTGATCCTTAGACAAGTGAACCTCATGCCTGAAAGGCAGCAATCCCTTCTTTGAGTTCTGCATCTTATATCTAGACAACATCTTGTCAATATAAGACGCCTGAGACAAGGCTAGCATTCTGTTCTTCCGGTTCCGAACAATCTGGATACCTATAACACACTGAGCTTCTCCCAAATCTTTCATTTGGAATTGCGAAGCTAGCCACTTCTTAACGTCAATAAGAAATTCTACCTCATTCCCAATGAGAAGAATATCGTCCACATACAACACCAAAAATGCGACAGTTTTGTCAACGATTTTCTTGTAGACACAAGGCTCGTCGACATTTTGATCAAAGCCATAAGATTTGATCGCCTCATCAAACCTTATATTCCAAGACCTCGGTTCGCTTTTTGATTCCATAAATGGACCTATGAAGCCGACAAACCTTTTGCTCTTGGCCTTAGGTAATGAACCCTTTGGGCTGGTCCATGTAGATGGTCTCATCAAGTTTGCCATTCAGAAAGGTTGTCTTGACGTCCATCGGCAATACCTCGTAGTCATAATACGCGACAATGGCCAGAAGAATCCTGATCGACTTTACCATGGCAACAGGTGAAAAGGTCTCCTCATACTCAACCCCTTCAACCTGGGTAAAATCCTTTGCCACTAGTCGGGCTTTGAAGGTCTGCACCTTCCCATCTACGTCACGTTTACGCTTGTAGATCTATTTGCAACCAATAGGTTTTACCCCATCCGGTTGATCCACAAGTTTCCAAACCGAATTGAAGTACATAGACTCCATTTCCTGGTTCATAGCTTTAATCCATTCGTCTTTGTCAACATCAACCATTGCCCGATCATAGGTCAATGGATCCTCACAGTCATCATCAGGAGCGACAACTGAGGTTTCAGCTAAACCCATGTAGCAATCAGGCTGTCTCATAATCCTCCCACTACGTCGAGGCATTCCCAACTCTTGGGAACGGATCTGACTAGACGTGCTAGGATCAACAACACTTGTGACGTACTAGCCCCATCAGCAACTCTTGTTGATGTACTGTCCATTTCATTTAACACAAATTTACTCCTTGGTAAATGATCCCTGACATGGTCTTCCTCTAGGAAAGTGGCGTTTGTCGACACAGACACCCTATTTTCCTTAGGATCGTAAAACTGACCATCCCTAGTCTCTTTAGGGTAACCTACAAATAGGCACAATTTCGAACGGGGTTCCAACTTTTTTGGGTTTGACACCAACACGTGGGTCGGGCATCCCCAAGTTCTGTAGTGATGTAAACTGCCTTTACCTCCACTCTAGTGCTTGAAAGGTGTTTCACAAACACTCTTCGACGGAACATTGTTCAAAATATAGACCGCAGTGTCCACTGCGTAACCCCAAAAAAGAATCAGGGAGACGAGCATAGCTCATCATCGACCAAACCATGTCCAACAAGGTTCTGTTTCTCCTATCTGATACACCATTCTGCTGTGGCATACCAGGTGCTGAGAGTTGGGACGTAATTTCGTGTTCTATCATATAGTCTTGGAATTCAGTGTCCCTGTACTCTCCACCTCGATCCGATCGAAGTGTTTTAAGCGATTTCCTAAGAGGTTCTCAACCTCAATCTTGTACTCCTTGAACTTTTCAAGAGTTTCAGACTTCTTGTGCATTAGGTAAATATACCCATATCTGGAGTAATCGTCTATGAAAGACACGAAGTACTCATAATCGACTCGAGCTTTAACATTCAACGGACCACAGAGGTCAGAATGTACTAACTCAAGAGGCTCTTTGGCTCTATATCCTTTTCCACTAAAAGGACGTTTGGTCATCTTGCCCTCAAGGCATGACTCACACACCGGCAAAGAGTTTTCTTCCAACTCGTTTAGAAGTCCACTCATCACTAGTTTCTCAATCCTATTGAGATTAATGTGGTCTAACCGTAGATGCCAAAGATGGACATTTTCTTTAGGAAAAACTTTCGCTTTCTTAGTTCGTGTTTCTGCAGTTTTAAACAATTCAGTATTAAAAAAACTTTTGACCGAATTAGGTTTCAAAACATAAAAATTATGCTCAAGTGAAGCAGACTGTGATTCTATCAAAACAAATAACCCTTTATTTAATTGATCAAAATTACATAAGTTTAGGGCATAAATCCCAACATTAAATATAAAACGTTTTTATATTTAAGATAAAATAAAAAAAAATATTTTTGCCCGTTGCTGCTTTGCGCGAAACGCCTCTGGCGTTGCAACGGTGATGGAGATCTGATCTCCTTGAGCAGCGGAAACGTGATTGGGATCGTTAATTTGCTTGAATGTTTTGCTAAAAATAAAAACCAGTACATTGACCCAAAAATACAGAACAAGCATGAATTTCTAATCCTATTAGACATGGATAATAGCATACATGCAAACATGCTGAAAGTTTAACAATTAAACTAAAGGGAAGAAAGAATACCTTTGTAGTTTCTAATTCTCCAGCACAGCAACTCCTTGCTCCTATCTTTTCAGCAATATAGCAGAACTTCTCTGTTTTTCTCCAAGAAAGACACCTCCAATTGGATCACCTCCTATATCTCTGAGTTCTTAAATCTACCTTGGTGGGAAGGTTTCCAACAATTGGAAGAAGAAGGGAATGAGAATGTGAGAGTGAGAGAGAGAGAGCAATTCTCCAATCGCTTGTGCAGTTCTGTTGATCAACTGATAGTCCTCACACCCCTTCTCCCTGTTAAGCTATCAATAGGGAGAAGGAATGGGATAGTGGGGAACGTGTCTGAGTGACACGTTCCTTCATTTATTATTATTAAAATAATTATAATAATAATAATATATAATATAATTAAATTAAATTAAATTATTCATTTAAATCATATTTAAATAATACAAATTAAATATCATATATTTAATTTGGATTAAATCTCATTTAATCATATTTTTCCTTTAACCTATAATTTTAATGTACATCCAGTGCACATTAAATTTTAACCTATAGTTTTCAAAAGTGAATCACATTCATATTTAATATAATATTTGAACTCTTTCAAATATTCAATTCTCTCACATAATTTAATATGAATCATATTCACATTAAATTTATAACATATAGATCCAAAACTATATTATATTGTATCAATATACATTAAATGTATTCCCTAATGAATTTGAACATTTCAAATTCAAATGATCTAAGAACCCTTTACGAGCTAGAAGGGTCAAATTACCGTTTTACCCCTAGGTTGCATCTTGTGCCTTAAGTACCAGTGCTCCTCTAATGAACAATTTGTTTGTGGTCCTACCAACAAACAGAGTCCCTGATAGCACACAAAATGTGTTATCCTTAGGCTTAAGTATTGCTTGTTTTATGATGATTCCAGGGCTTTTACGTGTTTAATTCATCCAATTTTAGGAGACAATTTGGGTCACTCGGGATCAAAACAAGGCTATTTGGAGCTAAATATAACATCAAATGGAAGAGAGAAGACCAAACCAAGCTGAAGACTCGAGGCGATGGCGTTGCAACGCCGAACGTGCGAAACAAACGACTTTGAAGATCATCGCTGATATAAGCGTTGCGCCGCTGCTGCGGCGTCGCAACGCTAGATCGATAAGGGTGCACGCATGAGAAGTCGCACAGAGGGCGTTGCAACGCTGACTTGCAGCGTCGCAATGCCGGATCGATAGAAACGCCGCGTTAAGGTAGCAGCGTTGCAACGCTGTCCCTAGTGTTGCAACGCTACCGATAGTTTCAGTATTTACCACGCATTTAGGGTACAGCGTTGCAACGCTGTCCCTAGTGTTGCAACGCTGCCCCATTGATGCCTATAAATACAACCTTATGATTCTTGCAAAAGGGGAGCACAATTTGGTAGAGTTTTGCCCTAAATTCGAAATACACCTTGTAAGAAGGGAGAAAAGAGTGATTTTGGGAGCCAAAACATTCGTGGAGGTTCAAGATCGAAGACGGGAGCTCGGAGACGAAGGACCGACATCAACACCTAAGTTTATTTCTCTTTCTTTCAATTTGTAATAGCGTTCTAAGACGTTTTCTACTTGTTCAGTTTGTTTTTCATGTGATTTAGAGTAGCTAAACATTGTAGTAGGATTTGATTTATTTGTTAGGACTTTATTACAATATATTGAAGCATGTTTTGTTCTTATTTTTGGCCATTCGCTCTGCACTCTTTAATTCGTTGATTCAAGTGGACTCGAGAGATAAAGCTTGAATTAGAGCAAAATTGTCAAAACCCTTAGTAGTCTGGCACGAGAGTGACTTAGAATTCTTAGGGAAACACTTAAAGAAGTTGCTTAATGCCATGCATGTTGTAGGTTCGTATGGAGACTTGAATTCTATTGCATGTGTGAGGCTCATTAAGAACCGAGAGGTTTTCTTGAGTAATTTACTTCTTGTTTATAAATTCATCTCATGAGGTCAATGCATGTGTAGTTAGGTTATTAACTTGTAAAATAACTTCCTTTAATTCTATCAATTCGTGTCTCCACATGTTTGTTTGTTTGGTTGTCTTGTTCGTCAAACACCTATCCATGTTTTGTTGCTTTAGCTAAATTTGAGAATTAGTATCTTAGTACTTAATTAATCTAGAAACCCATTCCCAAGGACGATACTTGGACTCATAAATCACTATACTACAACTTGACCCGTACACTGCGGTATTGCAATATTAATTTTACACGACAAGTTTTTGGCGCTGTTGCCGGGGAATGGCGATTATTTAGATTAATTAATATTAGGAGAAAATTTAAAATTTTAGAGTAAAGCCTGTTTGTTTGTCTTTTCTTAATTGTTTTGTGCGATTGTTTGTTTCCATAATTGTGTTATTTTAGTTTTGTGTGTTTTTGAGTCTTTGTTTCCTATTTTGGTTGTGTTGATATTGTGTGAAGTCTGGTTGTGAAATTACTGATTTTTCAAGTATGTCTTTGCATAATTTTGAGTTTCCACCATTCTATTGTCCCTATCAGGACCCTAGTTTTGTGCATCATGATTTATCTAAATACCATGTGTCTAATTTTTACCATTATGTACCTGACATATATGAAAATTCACATGAGGGTAGTTATTTAGGCACTTGGAACCAGAATTTTTCGTACCATAACAAACCCTTAGAAAAATCTTCTCTGATGGACCAATTGGCTGAATACACATTAGAATCGAAATTGAAAAATTTGGTTCATAGTGAATTAGAAAGGTTGGATAGGTTAGAAACTGAGGTGGTAGGACTTTGGGAAATAGTACAAGATAGAGCTCAATACCTTGACCAGTTAGTAGTTTCCCTTAAGGCCTTACAAGAACAATTTCTTATCCTTACCACTCAGGAGAAGCCACCTAGGAGGATTTGTTTAGATGTTAGTGAGGATAGTTTGGGGGAGACTGAGGCACACCATGATCAGGTTAGTGAGGAAGACACTGGTGATACACTTAGTTCCACAGGGGAGATCCAAGTGATAGAGTTAGAGGTTGAGAAGTCTTCTTTTCTTTTATTCCCAGAGATTTCCTTTATTTTTGATAACCATTGGTCTTTCACTCACGAATCTTGCTTTGATTTCAATTCTTTTATTTTGATAAACAAAAATACCAAAAATAATTTTCTATCTGGGGCTCAAGAAAAGCAGGATAGCCTTTTAGACTTAGAAGGCTACATCGATTCGAGCAAGAAGGGCCCGAAGAAATATGAGCAATTTTATGTGCCCTGATAAGTCACCGTCTAGCTAAAGACGTTAAAGAAAGCGCTTCTTGGGAGGCAACCCAAGTTTTATGTGTTATGTCTTTATTTTTTGTTTTATTTTCTAGTTATTGGTGTTTTTCTTTTTTTTTATCTAATTTCTTTCTTTTTGTTCATCAAGGTGTATGCCCAAAGGGAGAGCTGCAGACTTGCAGCCTTTTGATCCTGAAATCGAGAGGACCAGTAGGAGACTCCCAAGGGAAGGAAGAGCAGAACTTCAAGAAATGGCTGATCAGGAGCTCATCAATAACCCTAAACCTATCAGGGAGTATTTCCAACCTGTGTCTAATTCTGAGCAGGCTGGAATAGTCCATGCCCCTATCAATGCTAATAACTTTGAACTGAAAACAGGGCTGATACAAATGGTTAGGAAAGGTGCTTTCAGAGGCCTAGCCACAGAAGATCCTAACTCTCATCTTCAAATTTTTTTGGAAATCTGTTGTACATTTAAAATGAATGTTATCTCTGCTGATAGTATTCGCTTACGTCTCTTTCCTTTTTCTTTGCAGGGTAGAGCCAAAGAATGGCTAGGATCCATTCCCTCAGGCAGTATCACTTCCTGGGAGGAGTTGGCCCAAGCCTTCATGACCAAATTCTTTCCACCTGTCAAAGTTGCAAGGTTAAGGATTGAGATAGGAACATTCAGGCAGCAAGAGGGAGAGCAGTTATTTGAGGCCTGGGAAAGGTACAAGGACATGCTCAGGAGGTGCTCACAGCATGGTACCCAAATTGGCTCCAGGTACAATTGTTCTATAATGGGCTGGAAGGTAAGACCAGGACCATTCTAAATGCCACTGCTGGAGGGGCTTTCATGGCAAAGACTGTGCCAGAAGCACGTGCCCTCCTGGGGAAGTGTCAATCGCCACCTACCGATGGCCTCTGACAGACAATGACAGATCTAAGCCAGTAGCTGGATTGTATCAACTGGATGAGGTAACTTCTCTTAGATCTCATATGGCATCTCTCACTCATGCCCTGAATAATTTTGCAGGATCACCACAAACAGAGATGTCCTCTTAATGCTCCCAACCCAATGGAGAATCCACTATGGAGCAATTGCACTACCTGAACAACAAAAACAACACCTATGGAGGCAATCAGACTCAGAACAACCTCCCAACACATTACAATCCAGGTTTGATGTATCATGAAAATTTTTCCTATGCTAACAACAAAAATGTGTTGAATCCCCCCTATAGGGCATGCGTCTACATCAGAGAGGAAACCATCTCTGGAAGACACATTGCGCTCCTTCATAGCTGAATCCAGAAGTCGGTCCAACCAGCTGGAGAATGCAGTCACCAGTCTATCTGGTATTGTGACCAGTCATGGAGCTGCAATAAAGAATTTAGAGACCCAGATTGGCCAAATGAACACATCACTCCAGGCACTGCAAGCAAGGAAGGAAACACCTTGAGGGAGTACAGTCTAGCTAAAAGACGTTAAACAAAGCGCTTCTTTGAAGGCAACCCAAACTTTACTTACTTTTGTTTTCCTGTCTTTAGCTTGCTTTAGTTGTTTTTGTTGTTTTTCAATTCTTAGTTAGTTGTTGTTTTACTTTGTAGGTTGTGGAGATGCCCTTCTTCGTTGAAATCCATGCTCCCATTCAGAGGAACTCCAACACACATGCTTTGGCTATCCAAGGAACTCAGAAAGATCTCTATCACCCAGGACAGTATCGTTCACTTCTACCCTTATACTTACCTCATGCTTATTTCTACAAACATTGGGGACAATGTTTAGTTTAAGTTTGGGGGTAGGATGTTGTTTATTTACTATAACCGCCCTGAGTATGTGTTGAATTGGTGATTGTTCCTTTACATGAGTATGATCATGATAGCCTAGGATGAGATTTATTTGAGAATCTTTGTGATTCTGCTGAAACGTGAAAGCATGACATGAATTTGAGTTAATTTAAAAATTTTCTTGAGTTTTTCCTGCATTATATGCACATAGCCTTTGTTCCTGTAGTTTTGAAATGCTTAGAACAAAATTATTAGGTTTAGAAATTTGATGTCACTTCGATAGATCTGAGAACTGATTTGAGAGTTAAACTGCAGGATAGGGTGAACGACAATATGAAGTGCATAATCTATATAATATGTGCATTATGTGAAAGGGTTGTCGTCTGTTTTTGTTGTTATAGAAAAAATTGTGAGGACAAAAAGAGCTACCTTCACTGTGATCAGTTAGGCCACTCATTGAGCGAGTGCTCTGGGTACGGGTCCCTGCAGTGGATGTGTGAAAGCTAGTGTCCTTGCACACAAAAAAAAAAGAGAAGAAAATAGAAAAAAGTAGCATCAAAAGAGTGATTAAGTGCTGAGTAGAGTCATTTAGTTCTTGAATGTGGGGACACTCAAAGATTAATAATTAAGACCAGTGTAGGGGGAAGTTTAATGGAGAACCTAATAAAGTTGATCCGGGCTTAGTAAAAATGAAGGGAACATAGGCTAATCACACACACACGTAGGAACACTTAGGAAAAGTTTTAAATTACTAGTTGAAGTGTTATGTTTAAGTGTTTCCTGTGATTGCAAAATTTTCTCTTAAATCTCTGAGCCTTGAATCAAATGTATGTTTAAGAACAATCTAATGTTTAACTCTGTTTTTGCTCGGGACTAGCAAAAGTTTAAGTTTGGGGGTGTTTGATAGCACACAAAATGTGCTATCCTTAGGCTTAAGTATTGCTTGTTTTATGATGATTTCAGGGCTTTTACGTGTTTAATTCACTTAATTTTAGGTGACAAGCTTAAACGGAGCTCTTGGAGACAATTTGGATCACTCGGGATCAAAACAAGGCTATTTGGAAGCTAAATATAACATCAAATGGAAGAGAGAAGACCAAACCAAGCTGAAGACCCGAGGCGATGGCGTTGCAACGCCATATAGAGCGTTGCAACGCCGAACGTGCAGCCAAACAGTTTTGAAGATCACTGTCGATAGCATTGCAACGCTGGTTTGCAGCGTCGCAACGCTAGATCGATAAGGGCACACGCATGAGAAGCCGCACAGAGGGCATTGCAACGCTGCCTTGCAGCGTCGCAACGCCAGATCGATAGGGGCACATGCGTTAAGGTAGCAGCGTTGCAACGCTGTCCCTAGCGTTGCAACGTTGTCGATAGTTTCCATATTTACCACGCATTTTAAGTGCAAAGATTGCAACGCTGTCCCTAGCGTTACAACGCCGCCCCATTGATGCCTATAAATACAACCTTATGATTCTTGCAAAAGGGGAGCACAATTTGGTAGAGTTTTGCCCTAAATTCGAAATACACCTTGTAAGAAGGGAGAAAAGAGTGATTTTGGGAGCCAAAGCATTCGTGGAGGTTCGAGATCGAAGACGGGAGCTCAGAGACGAAGGACCGACATCGACACCTAAGTTTATTTCTCTTTCTTTCAATTTGTAACAGCGTTCTTAGACGTTTTCTACTTGTTTAGTTTGTTTTTCATGTGATTTAGAGTAGCTAAACATTGTAGTAGGATTTGATTTATTTCTTAGGACTTTATTACAATATATTGAAGCATGTTTTGTTCTTATTTTTGGCCATTCACTCTGCATTCTTTAATTCGTTGATTCAAGTGGACTCGAGAGATAAAGCTTGAATTAGAGCAAAATTGTCAAAATCCTTAATAGTCTGGCACGAGAGTGACTTAGAATTCTTAGGAAAACACTTAAAGAAGTTGCTTAATGCCATGCATGTTGTAGGTTCGTATGGAGACTATGAATTCTATTGCATGTGTGAGGCTCATTAAGAACCGAGAGGTTTTCTTGAGTAATTTACTTCTTGTTTATAAATTCATCTCATGAGGTCAATGCATGTGTAGTTAGGTTATTAACTTGTAAAATCACTTCCTTTAATTCTATCAATTCGTGTCTCCACATGTTTGTTTGATTGGTTGTCTTGTTCGTCAAACACCTATCCATGTTTTGTTGCTTTAGCTAAATTTGAGAATTAGTATCTTAGTACTTAATTAATCTAGAAACCCATTCCCAAGGACGATACTTGGACTCATAAATCACTATACTAAAACTTGACCCGTACACTGCGGTATTGCAATATTAATTTTACACGACAGTTCCTCTTGGGCCAATGAGAGGGTCGGGCCCTTTGTTCAAGTCCCGGAGTGACCACTTAAGGGAACATTCCTCTACATACCCTAGTAGGCTGGAATGAGTGAATTCCATCTTGCTAAGTTAAGTTCCCAGCCGCTCACTCGATCTTGTCCCCAAGAAGGTAGGCATATTGAGTCGGCGAATCTGGCCACTCTCACCCATACTAGTCAAAGGACAATCCCTCGCAAACAGGAGTTCAGAACCTCGCTGTGATTGAGATCAAGTTGCCTAGGTCATCCTAGTGAAATAGAAACCTAACTAGTCAACGGAGTTACAGCTAGAGGTTACTATTTCGTGGTCCGGTCTTATGTAATCTCATTACATAGGATATCCCCACTCACATGTCATCTACACGAACATGTTAGGATCACAGTGTTTGTATGAAACACAAATTGGGCCACATCCATAGTTTTACCAGGGTAAGGTACCCAAACCTTATCCCCTAACTATAGACCCTTGAGGGTGTATCTCGAACCGAGATCCTTTTTATGTACATTACATTCAGTTAAAGCTTCATTTAACAGCCTTGGATGTTTAGTTTATTGGATTTAGGGTTGAAATAAAGGCAAACTCGTAGATAACGAACAATAACACTTTATTGAAATAATAACACTTTATTACATTAATTAGAACATAATTACAAACTACGAGTTTTAGGGCACAAATCCCAACAAACGCTGCTTCTTGTCTTCTTCTGCCAGATTAAACGCGCCTCTGATACCAATTGAAGGGAATCGAGTCCCGCAGTGGAAGCGACTCTGAATCGCGCGCTCTTGATTTAGATACAACGATTTCGTTGAAGAACAAAACATCTAGATTAAGCATATAATATTAGATGGACAACAAGAAAAATTACATTTGAAGAACCTTTCTTCGAGTGCTTATCCTCTCTCACGATCAGGATCTCAGCAACACGAACCACGAACGGACTAAGACACGACCACTAGATCTTCTCCGTTGTTCTCTAGGTGAGGGAGGAATGTGGGTTCCCCTTAGGTGAGATGAGATATTGTGTGAGAGAGAGATTGTGTTTTGGAACCTTTCCAACAACATAACAAAGCATTAGGTTAACTTAACCTACTTGCATCTTATTGAACTATATATAAGGAGATCAAGATGGAAATTACCATCTTATCCCTTTTTCATTCTCTCTATAATATATAGTTAATATGTGAATCCAATTCACATTCAAACTATATATTATATCAATTATATCACATATAATTGATTTGACATCTCATATATGAAATTGAACACTTACATTTTCATTACTAACTTTATACCCTCAATATTACCATGTTGAGCCAACGGAGGGACCTAATGGACCTACAGTTCATGAGCTCCAATGATATGAGATTAACTGACCAAACTCTTTGATCCAGTTAATCAATATTCATTAACTACAAGTCACTCCACTATAGACTTGTAGCTGCACTCTTCTCACTGTAGATAATATTGTGTCCACTGATATAGTCATTACCTATGAGTCGACCCTTCACAGGTTGTTCGTAATTACAGCTGGATCAAATTACCGTTTTACCTCTGTGATTACCTCTTTGTTCCTTAAGCACCACTGATCCTCTAATGAACAACAAGTCTAAAGTCCTACCTTAGACTCATACCCTCATAGAGGGCGGGGCCCCGTTGTTCAAGACCTGAAGTTAGTTCTTAAGGGAATAACCTATTTAATTCCTTAGTGTAGGAATGAGTGAATTCCATCTTGCACAGTTAAGTTCCCAGCTACCTACGAGGTTCTGTCCCTGAGAAGGTAAATTTTTGAGTCGGCTACAAGCCACTCTCACCCATACTAGCCTAAGGACAAACCCCTATAAAAAGGAGTTCTTAACTTGCTCAGGAATCAGGTCGAGCCACTAATGACTAACTATAAATTACTAGTCTTATCCTGTTAACGGGGTTACACTAGTTAGACTAATAATTTGCGGTCCGGTCTTGTATGAACTCTTCATACAGGATGACCCCACTCGCATGTCAACTACATGAATGAGTTGGATTGCCTCATTTGTACTAATTACAAAGTGAGCCGCATCCATGGTGTTACCAGAATGAGGTTTCCAACCTTATTCTTATACCATACACCATTTAGGTTATATTCTTGAACTCAACCCAAATAGTGTCCACTACACTGATGTTCAAGATATAAGTTATAGCCTTGGAGCTTAGTTTATTGGATTTATAAAACAAGATTGTATTTCTATAAAAATAAATAACCCTTTATTTAATTGATCAAAATTACACAAGTTTAGGGCATAAATCCCAACAGTGGCCACCCTCACCCGTACTAGTCAAAAGAAAAACCCCCACAGACAGGAGTCCGTAACACGCTCAGGATTAAGGTCGAGTCAACTAATTGTCATCTATGAATTTATTAGCTATATATTGTTAACGGTGTTAGATCAGTACGTCTAATAATTCACGATCCGGTCTTGTACAATCTCATTGCACAGGATGCCCCCAATCGCATGTAAACCACATGAACGAGTCACATCACCTCGTTTGTATGTAATACAAAGCGGGCCACATCCACAACGTATCCAGGTTTAGGTCTCCAACCCTATCCATATACTCTAGACCGTTCGGGTCATTAACTCGAACGTGACCCTCCCTGTTTGTCCACTACACACCATTCAAGTTCTAGGTTGTCTCATAATACAATGACCCTGGAGCTTAGTTTATTTGATTAGGTTTATGAAAAATGCGAAACACAAAGTTCAAATAAATAGCTCTTATTTATTTAGAACATGGAATATTACAAACTAGACGAGATGAGGACATACATCCCAGCAATTACCTTTTTGTTCCTTAAACACCATTGATCCACTAATGAACAACAAGTCTATGTTCCTACCATGAACTCATACCCTCTTAAACTAGTTTATAGGGTGCGGCCCCATTGTTCAAGACTTGAATTTAGTTCTTAAGGGAACAATCTCTCTAATTCCTTAGTCTAGGAACGAGTGAATTCCATCTTGCAGAGTTAAGTCCCCAGCAACCTTCGAGGTTCTGTCCCTTAGAAGGTAGACTTATTGAGTCGGCTACTGGCCAATCTCACCCATACTAGTCTAAGGAAAAACCCCTATAAGCAGGAGTTCTTAACTTGCTTAGGATTCAGGTCGAGTCACTAATGACCATCTATAAATTATCAGTCTTATCCTGTTAACGGTGTTATACTGGTCAGACTAATAATTTGAAGTCCGATCTTTTATGAACTCTTCATACAGGATGCCTCCACTCGCATGTCATCCACATGAATGAGTTGGATTACCTCATTTGTACTAACTACAATGCGAGTCGCATCCATGGTGTTACATGAATAAGGTTTCCAACCTTATTCTTATACCATAGACCATTTAGGTTATACTCTTCAACACAATCCCAATAGTGTCTACTATACTAATGTTCAAGATATATTATAACCTTGGAGGTTAGTTTATTTGATTCGTAAAGCGAGATTATAATTTTACCAAAACAAATAACTCTTTATTTATTTGATCAAAATTACATAAGTTTATGGCACATATCCAAACATGATTAACAGGCACCCACCCTCTTGCTGGACCGAGAGGGTTGTTGTTTATGGTTAGACCATGCAACGTAGTTGTTCATCAGAGGAATAGTGGGACTTAAGGATCAAGAGGTAGACACAGGGGTAAAACGATAATTTGACCCGGTTTTGGCTACGAACAACCTGTGAAGGGTCGACGCACGGGCATTAGTTATATTGATGGACACAACTTGTCCTACAGTGATGAGAGTGCAGTTACGGGCTTTAGTGGAGTGTTACTGTAGCTAATGAATGTTGAATAATTGGGTCAAAGAGTTCGGCAGGTTAATCTCGGATCATTAGAGCTCGTCATCTGTAGGTCCATTAGGTCCCTCGGTTGGCTCAAATTGGACAAATTGAGGATTTAAAGTTTGGTGTGAATTCGAAATGTTCAAATTCATTATTTGGGTATTTATGCAATTTATATGTGATATTGATGACATAATATATAGTTTGATGTGAATGAGATTCATAATAAACGATAATATAGCCTAATTGATTAATTAGTGCTAATTGGAGAAATGGAATTGAGAGAAATTAAATTGAATGTGATTCAATTTTAAAATTCCACAATAATGAAAATGAGATTTGTATAATAAGGTATGAGATACCTTATATTATGTGATATGCAAATATGATTTTCATATCATATGGTTGTGGCAAAATTGTGATTTGGTGGAGGTTTTAACTCCACCACACACAATATTTAAAGGGCTTGTAAGAAGCCTTTCAGGAGGTCTTTTGCCATTCTTTGGATTTCCATCCAAAGAGAGCACGACTTTTCCTCTCAAGAGTTCTCTCTCAATTCCTTTAAAACTCTCTTCACCCAAAACCAAAGGGAGTCCCACATACTCTCCCTCAACCTTCTAGGAATAACCTAGAAGACCCTTTGGAAGTGTCTTACTGTTCGGTTAGAGGATCGAGTTTGTAGAGATCGTTGGTTCGAGAGGGATCGAAATTGAGAAGGAGAAAACGTTGAAGAAGAGTTCTTCAAGAGGTTAGTAGCATCTTTACCTTCTGTTTTCTCTTAATTTTAAGCATGTTTAGCCTATAATGTAAGTGTTATGTTCAATTTTAAAGAATGAATTACACCACGAAACAACGACGTTTCACAACGTCTTTCGTTGCGGGAATTCCAATCCCTTCAATCCTATGTGATGAGATTTGTACAAGACTAGACCGAGAATTGTTAGACCACTCTAGTAACATCGTTGATAGATTAGAGCTAATAATTCAATGATGACCATTAGTGACTCAACCTGAATCCTAAGCGAGTTACGAACTCGTGTCTGCGAGAATTTATCCTTAGACTAGTACGGGTGAGATTGGCCACACCTCCCGACTCAATATGCCTACCTTATCAGAGAAGAAAGCTCGTACGGAGCTCGAAACTTAACTGCACAAGAAAAAATTCAGTCATTCCCAAACAAAGGTAACTACATAGGTTGTTCACTTGAGAAATGAATCCACGTCTTGAACAACGGGGCCCATCCCTCTCGCTTGCCCGAGAGGGATATTGTTTATTGTCGGACCATAAACTTGTTGTTCATGACTGCGAGGATCCATTGACCTATGATCAAGCAATAGCAGACGTTCAGAAGGACGAATGGATTAAAGCTATGGACCAGGAAATGGAGTCGATGTACTTCAATTCTGTCTGGGAGCTTGTGGATCAACCTGATGGGGTAAAACTTATAGGTTGCAAATGGATCTACAAGCGTAAACATGGCGTAGATGGGAAGGTGCAAACTTTCAAAGCACGACTAGTGGCAAAGGATTTTACCCAGGTTGAAGCGGTTGACTATGAGGAAACCTTTTCACCTGTTGCCATGGTAAAGTCGATCAGGATCCTTCTAGCCATTGTCGCATATTATGACTATGACGTATGGCAGATGGATGTCAAGACCGCCTTTCTGAATGGCAATCTTTACGAAACCATCTATATGGACCTTCCCAAACTGTTCATTGCCCATCGCCAAGAGAAAAAGGTTTGTCGGCTTCATAGGTCTATTTATGGACTGAAACAAGCTCCAAGGTCTTGGAATATAAGGTTTGATGAGGCGATCAAATCTTATGGCTTTGATCAGAATGTTGACGAGCCTTGTGTCTACAAGAAATTAAATCGACAAAATCGTCGATTTACATTATTGTACGTGGATGATATCCTTCTCATTGGGAATGAGGTACGATTTCTTACTGACGTAAACAAATGGGTGGCTTTGCAATTCTAAATGAAAGATTTTGGAGAAACACAGTATGTTCTAGGTATCCAGATTGTCCGAAACCGGAAGAACAGATTGTTGGCCATGTCTCAGGCGTCTTATACTTACAAGATGTTATCTAGATATAAGATGTAGAATTCCAAGAAGGGCTTGCAGCCTTTCAGGAATGGGGTTCACCTGTCTAAAGATCAATGTCTTAAGACTCCTCAAGAAGTTGACGATATGAGACGAAACCCTTATGCTTCAGCTGTTGGGAGCATCATGTATGCCATGCTGTGTACTAGGCTCGACATCTGTTATGCAGTTGGGATAGTTAATAGATATCAATCCAATCGAGGATTAGATCACTGAACAGCCGTAAAGGCGATCCTCAAGTATCTTAAGAGAACGAAGAACTACAACCTACTGTATGGGAGTAGGGATTTTATCCTTACAAGATACACAGTTTCTGACTTTCAAACCGATAAGGATTTTAGGGAATCCACTTCGGGGTCAGCCTTCAATCTGAATGGAGGAGCTGTAGTATGGAAAAATATCAAGTAGGGATGCATCGTTGATTCCACTGTGGAAGTTGAGTACGTTGCGGCTTGTGAAGCTGTAAAGGAAGTTGTTTGGCTTAGGATGTTCATGACAGATTTGGAAGTTGTTCCAAATATGAACTTGCCGATCACGTTGTTTTGTGACAACAGTGGTGCTATAGCCAACTCCAGAGAGCCTCATAGTCACAAGAGAGGCAAACACATTGAGCGGAAGTATCAACTGATACGGGAGATTGTGCACTGCGGCGACATGACAGCCACACAAATAGCGTCGGAGCACAACGTTGTTGATCCATTTACAAAGGCCTTCACGGCTAAGGTGTTTGAGGGTCACCTTGAGAGTCCAGGTCTTCGAGTGCTTCCTGACTAGGGCAAGTGGGAGTATTGTAAAGGGTTTTCAATGCCCTAGTTTATTGTATTACTTTATTGTAATCTATTGTACATTTGAGAAATGTATGTTTTCTCCACTTGCTTAGTCAAAGTGAGAGTTTGTTGGGATATATGACCTAATCTCGTTTTGTTTGTAATATTACCATTTCAAATAAATAAGAGTTATTTCTTTCATCGCTTTGTGTCTCGCAATTTTACAAACTTTGTCCAATAAACTAAGCTCCAGGGTCATTGAATTTATGAGAGAACTAGAACTTGAACGGTGTGTAGTGGACACACAAGAAGGATGACGTTCGAGATACTGACCCGAACGATCTATAGTATATGGATGGGGTTGGAGACCTAATCCTGGATACGCTATGGATGTGACCCACTTTGTATTAGATACAAATGAGGTGATCTGACTCCTTCATGTGGTTGTGATGCGAGTGAGGGCATCCTGTACAATGAGATTGTACAAGACCGGACCGTGAATTATTATACCTACGATGTAACACCGTTAACAGTATGGGACTAATTGTTGGGATTTGTGCCCTAAACTTATGTAATTTTGATCAAATAAATAAAGAGTTATTTGTTTTGATAAAATTTTCTTGCTCAATAAATCCAATAAACTAAGCTGCAAGGTTATAATGTATCTTGAACATCAGTGTAGTAGACACTATTTTGATTGTGTTCAAGAGTATAGCCTAAAGGGTCTATGGTATAAGAATAAGGTTGGAAACCCTATTCTGGTAACCCCATGGATGCGACCCACTTTGTAATTAGTACAAATGAGGTAATCTAACTCATTCATGTGGTTGACATGCGTGTGGGGGCATCATGTATGAAGAGTTTATACAAGACCGGACTGCAAATTATTAGTCTAACTAGTATAACACCGTTTACAGGATAAGACTGATAATTTATAGATGGTCATTAGTGACTCGACCTGAATCCTGAGTAAGTTAAGAAGTCTTGCTTATAGGGGTTTGTCCTTAGACTAGTATGGGTGAGAGTGGCCTGTAACCGACTCAATAAGCCTACTTTCTTAGGGACAGAACCTCGTAGGAAGGTGAGGACTTAACTATGCAAGATGGAATTCACTCATTCATACACTAAATAATTAGATAGGTTGTTCCCTTAAGAACTGACTCCAAGTCTTGAACAACGGGGCCCCACCCTCTAAAACAATATGAGTCTATGGTAGGACCTTAGTCTTGTTATTCATTACAGGATCAATGCTGCTTAAGGAAAAGAGGTAATCAAAGGGGTAAAACGGTAATTTGACCCAGCCGTTATTACGAACAACCTGTGAAGGCTCGACTCATGGTTAATGATTATATCAATGGACACAATATAATCTACAGTGAGGAGAATGCAACTACAAGTCTATAGTGGAGTGACTTGTAGTTAATGAATATTGATTATCTGGATCATTGGAGCTCATGAACTGTAGATCCATTAGGTCCCTCCGTTGGCTCAACATGGTAATATTGAGAGTATAAAGTTAGGAATGAAATTGAAATGTTCAATTTCATATATGAGGTGTTATATCAGTTATATGTGATATAATTGATTAATATATGGTTTTAATGTGAATTGGATTCATATATAAACTATATTATAATGAGAGAATGAAGGAAGGATAGGATGGTAATTTCCACCCTATTTCCCTAAAAATAGTTGCATGAGATGCAACTTTGTGAAAAAACAAAGATCGTGGAAAACCCTAGATTATCAAGTATTTGTGTTGTTTGAAAAGTTAAAAAAAAAAACACAACCTCTCTCACAACCCCACACCTTATCCTAAAGGAACCCACATTCCTCCCTCACCTAGAGAATAACGGAGAAGATCTGGTGGTGGTGTCTTCATTCGTTCGGGTTCGAGTTCCTGAGATCGTGATCGTGGGAGAAGGAGCACTTGAAGAAAGAGTTCTTCAAAGGTAATCTCTTGTTGTCTTATGTCAAATATAGCATGCTTAGTCGTAGTTTTTTGGTCTTGATTGAAATCCATGAGACAAAATGAGAACACGCGATTCACAATCGCTTCCGCTACGGGATTCGATCCCTTCACTAATAACTTCGTAGATGACAATTAGTGACTCGACCTTAATCCTGAGCATGATACGGACTCCTGTCCGCGGGGATCTGTCCTTTAACTATTACGGGTGAGGGTGGTCACAGTTAATCACCCAATATGCCTATCTTCTCAGGGACAGGACCATGTGGAGAGTTGGGAACTTAACTACGCGAGATGAAATTCACTTGTTCCCGACCTTAGGGAAACTAGAGGTGTTGTTCCCTTAAGTGTTGTCTTATGGGCTTGGACAACGGGCGACCACCCTCTCACTTGCCCGAGAGGGGTGTTGTGAATGGTTGGACCATTGTAATGTTGTTGTTCATTAGAGGAGCAATGGGAACTTAAGGAGCAAGAAGTAGACACGGGGGTAAAACGGTAATTTGACCCAATAATGTCTACGAACAAGCTATAAAGGGTCGACTCATAGGCATTGGTTATATCAGTGGACACAACATGTCTTATAGTGACGGGAGTGACCCTACGGGCTTTAGTGGAGTGTTATCGTAGCTAATGAATGTTGATTAACTTAAGGGTTCGTGACCGAAGGAGGAATACGTGAAGAAATGTTCTTCAACACGTAAGGGTTCTTACTATTTTTCTTCCTTAATTGCATGTTTAACCTAGTTACTACTAGATAGTTTTGATTTTAAGAAAACGTTTTTCACAGCGATACCACGGTTATTCGATCGCCCTTCCCATGCGTGGGATTTTCATTCCCTTTAGCCCTCCTTCTTTTTGGCATGAACTTCAGAAACACTAGCCAAAATGTAGACCTTGGCTTTGTCATTGCCCTTGATCCAGCGGTCATACCCTACCTTAACAGCTTGAGGAGCGTATCGCGCAGGGACTGTAGGACATTTCTCAGTCAGTACGAACCATAAATCGTCAACAACCAGAATCGTATTCAGGTTGGATTTCCACGTAGTATAATTCTCGCCAGTTAAACGTTCACTTTTGTTAAACGCTCACTTTTGAGTAAGGCTATAATTGAGGATGACATACTGAAATTTAAAAAATCGTTCAAATTAGTCATGCCTTTACCCATTACACACCAATAAATTTTAGCAAAATTATTAAAGAACACTAGTGTTTAAATTAAACCTTTAATTTTGCAACGATATTTAAAGGGTTTAGAATAAAAGCCACCGGTGGGTGGTCAGCCACTCCTCCCCTAAATTGAGACTATCTCAGCTAATTCTAGCTACAAGAACATCTCATGTCCCAATGATTCTTAGCTACCGTTTGTTTTGTCAAGTACTCGTTAACTAGCTTAACTTTTCTCGTAAATGTGCCCTGTCATTTTCAGATCCAATATGTCCGAGCCAACAGTCTACTATTAAGAAAGACAATTGTTGTCAAATTACCTAAGAGACCCTATTCATTTCCTATATTCAGGCCCTCTATAAGGTTTGGCTTCTCCAAGGCATCCTAGCAGGTGGACTATAGAAATCTCACGGTGTGACCTAATAGAGGAGACCGTAGGATATGTTGACACGCGTCCTGCTCCCATTTACTATGGATATTTCCCTCATTCACCTTGGTATTGAACCATGCACACTTACCATAGGGGGGCACCTTATTGACGCCATGTAGCCGAGAGTGGAACTCACGGTGTGGACTCTTGAGGACTTGAGAGTAAACTCAATGCGAACATTTCGTTTTCTCCCACTGAAGTTCCTAAGGTTAGGGTATAGGTTTAACTTAGTCGGATTACGACTAAAAGAATCTATCAAAGTCTATGCCTATTATAACTGTTATAACTAGGTTTTTTAACCTTATGTCTAGGTGAATAAACATTTTAATTACCTAGAAATAACACAGGACTAAGGTTAATTCAACTCAAGCTCCAGGTCAGTTCCCAGGTTGAAGGTGTTTCGTTAACCGTCAGCTTATGTACCCCAACCTTAAACAAAACTTCATCAGTAGAGTTCCCTTATAACCAATGTCCTATAGTCCTACAATATTTTAAAAAATTAAAATACTATGTAAGACTAACTTCTAATCCTATTAGAAATTAAGCTTAGGTCTAAATTAATTTTAAACAATTTAAAACTAATTTAATTTAACCCAAGCTCCTATGTCTGCATGCAGTTTTTTGTTATAGGTTATTGTGTCTAAAACCCCTTTATAACTTTTATAAATTTTAATAAATTAACATATGACAAGGAACTATATGATAACTACAACAAATGATTTCTAATTGGAATTATATTCAACTGTTTGAATCATGCAAGTAATTTCATGCTTCATGCTATTTATTTTTCATATAATCGAATTATAACATTTATAATTAATTATTCACGAAAAATAAATTGAATCTTGCATTTCTATCATATTTATATAACACTTATACAAATAAAATGCATGAACATGCTTATCCTAAGGTGAGAAATATTCTAAATGAAATTTACCAAGAAAATAGTCGTAAAACCAGAAAAATTTGGCCCCTAGAGTGCAAAAATTAATAAAATTACAATAATTTTATTACAAACCCTGTCCAAAATCCATTGAACAGGAGTCAAATTCCTCGAACCGGACCCTCCATGACTCGAACTACTTCACCTGCCAGTGAACCGATCTGCTTCATCCAAATGTTGCTACGGCGTTGCAATGTTGAGAAGAGCGTTGCAACGCTACCTCTAAAGCACCAGCGTCAGATATCGGGGTAGCATTGTAATGCCATGAAACGACGTTGTAAAGCTTCCAACCCCAGGACTCCTATCGATAGGGGGCGTTGGCGTTGAGATGTCGTTCTCCAGCGTTGCAACGTTGATGAACGACGTTGCGACGCTGTTGGGAGCGTTGCAACGCTACTGGTGCAGTAACAATCTTTAACCATCGAAACCCAATGGCTTCCAACAAAAAAATCTCAGCCAAAACTCATCTCAATTGATCCGAGCAAGTCACAAATGACTCAATACATTATTGCAGAATCTATTATGCACTTAATTGCCAAAAACGCAGGGGCCTTTACATTTAATTTCATCAAATGAAAATTAAAACTAAGGCCAAAATTTTCCTAAAAAGTTTTATCAAAAACCAAATGCAATACCCACCTAACCAACGCAAGTTTGTTTCGACCAAAAAAAAACAAGCATTGCTCTGATACCAATTTGTTGGATTTTATGTCCTAAAACTCGTAGTTTGTAATTGATAAACATTATTCGTGTTTCGTTTTTGGATAAAATTGTTATGGAATTAGTATGCTATAATCTTCAATCCAATAAACTAAGGTCCCGAGGCTATTTAATATAGACTTGAACTTTATGTGATAAAATGACATAAAACATGGATGAAGTTCAAGTATATATCCTGAAATGGTCTATAGTACAAGGATAAGGTTGGGCGCCTTATTCTGGGGACACTATGGATGCGACCTACTTTGTAGTTAGTACAAACGATGTGATCCTGAATCGTTCATATTGAGATATGTAAGTGGGGGCATCGTATTCAATGAGTTTGTATAAAACTGGACCACGACTTAGTCACCTTTGATTTATAACACCGTTTACTGTATAAAACTGACTAATTCAAATTTGATGACATAGGTAACTCGATCTCAATCTTGAGCTAACTATGAACTCCTGTTTATTTGGGATTATCCTTATATTTGCATGGGTGAGAGCAGCTCAACAGCGCTGACTCAATAAGCATCATATTTCAGGGGTATGATCGGGTAGATAGCTGGGGACATAGGGTGCATTACGGAATTCACTCCTACCCGACTCTAGGGATAGTAGATAGGTTGTTCCCTTTAGTGCTAACTTTGGAACTAGAACAAGGGGCCCCACCCTCTCACTAGGTTGAGAGAGATTAGATTTGTTTGTTGGACCACAAATCAACTGTTCTATAAGGGTTTAGTGGGACTTAAGAAACAAGAAGCGTTATCGGATGTAAAACGCTATTTTGACCCAGGCGAGACCACTAACAACCTGTGAAGGATTGACTTACTGGTTACGGTTATATCAGGTGGACAAAAATATATCTACAGTGAGAGGAGTGCAACTACAGAACTTTTGTGGAATGACCCATTAGTTAACAAATGTTGATTAATTAGGTTAAAGAGTTTGACAGGTTAATCTTGGATTGTTGGAACCCTGTAGGTCCATTAGGTCCCCCTTCTAGCTCATATGGATTAAACTTAGAATAATATGTTTCATTAATTCGAATTGTTCGAATTAGGAAAGGAGTTTTAAACCGACAATTATATGTGGTATAGCTATCGGTTTTTTATGATACAATATATTCAAATGTGATTTGAATTTCTAAAATATGAATGTGGATTCATGTTTAGGAGGTCAAAATTAGTCAAGAGAGTCAAAACCGTAAAAAGTCAAATAGTTGACTTTTCGGCTCAGGAAAGTCAAAGTTTGACTTTGACAAAATGGAAAATACGATTTTACCCTTGCCTAGAGTTAGTGGAATTATCCAAGTTTTTGTTGGACAATCCCACTAACTTAAGTGGACTATGTGTAAACATTATAGAATGACACATAGCCCACTTTAGTTAGTGTTTTGTGAGGTGTTGCATTTGGTGAGTTTTGACATGCATTTGATGCATGTAATTCCTTTGTAAATAGGTTTGTTTTCAAAACAAAGGGTTCCTTTTGGCTGAAGTTTTAGTTTTTTAAAAAGGAAGTCTCATCAAAACTTACTTTTTTTTCCTTTTCCTCACTTAATATTTTGAACCTCCCATTCTTCCTTTTCAATCATTTATTCACCGGGTCCCACAACCGGGTTATGAGTCTAGAGGATAGTGGAGGAAGCTCTAATGGTGGCACGGTTTGTGTTCGGTTTGTTCTTTGGCAAGGAGATCTTGAAGAAATTGAGCTACAGAGGTTGTATTTTCTTCCGTTTTTTACTTTACCGTTTTTTGTATGTTTGCATGTTAATTTATATTAAGTTAGATGAAATTAGAGTGACATTAGATCCTTTTTCCGCTGCGTATGTCTCGTGTTCCATCACAATTGATTGGAATCTAATCTCCGTGAGCAGCGGAAACGTGATTTAAAGATCGATTACTTGTTTGTTTCTGTTTACTTCAAAAACCAGTACATTAGGAAAATAAACAGAGATAAACGATTTCAAGAATTCAAAGCATGGATTAAACATATTTACATTAAACATAAACAGAGATAAGCAATTTCAACAACAGAGATAAGCACAGATTTCCTAAACTAGAAGGAACGAAATCATTACCTTTGTAGTTTTGAATCTAGCAATTCCTTGCTTAAAAAGGCACAACAACAAAAGTTCTTCATCTGTTCCAATACGACACTACCAAAAGTGTAAACCTTATATATCTCTGAGTCTTGATAGAACCTTGGTGGGAAGGAATCAAACAAATTCGAGAAGGAAGGGAATTTCAAGTTCAAAGAGAATTTTCCAGCGTAAAGAATGCCTCAATCCATTGCTTCTCCAAAATTGGAGAAGAAGTAAGCTTCCAGAGGGCAACTCCAAACTCCCTATCGATAGGAAGTTGAAGGATTTGTGGGAACGTATTAGTGGGACACGTTACATATTAATTATGAATTTGTATATTTAATTTAATTTAATTTAATGTAAATAATTAAATCTTATTTAATTATAGACATTGACATTTTAATTAAATCATATTTAATTGTTGAATTAAATATCGTATATTTAATTTAAGATAAAATCACATTTAATCATATTCCCCTCTATCATATGGTTTGAATACACATCGTAGGCACATTAAATTTTAACCTATAGTTTTAAATTTTAATCTCATTCACATTAATATTTGAACTCTTTCAAATGTTTAATTCTCTCATGTAATTTAATTTGAATCATATTCAAATGAAATTCATAATATAAAAGTTTGAAAACTTTATATTATAATGTATCTTTATAAATTAATGTTTATTTCTTAATTGAATTTGAACATTTCCAATTCTAACGATCTAAGAACCATTTACGAGCTAGAAGGTAGACCTAATGGACCTACAGATCAGAAGCTCCAACGATACAAGATTATTCGGTTAATTGCATTAACCTCCTAATCAACATTCGTTAACTGTGGGAACACTCCACTAATGTCCCGAAGCTGCACTATTCTCATTGCAGATATATTTATGCGTCCATGGATATTGACCAATAACAGCAAGTCAATCCTTCAGGAATGTTCGTAACACCAGCGGGGTCAAATTACTGTTTTACCCCAGGTTACATCTTTTACCTTAAGTCCAAGTGTTCCTCGAATGAACAATTCATTTGTGATCCTACTAACAAACAGAAGTCCATGACGGTGAAAGGAATCGGAGTCCCGCAGCGGAAGCGATTGCGAATCGTGCGCTCTTGATTTAGTTACAACGATTAATTCAAAAACATAAAACACTAGATAAAGCATGTAAAACAGAATGAACAGCAAGATAATTACCTTTGAAGAACCTTTCTTCGAGTGCTCCACTCTCCCACGATCACGATCTCACCAACAGAAACTCCAACGTACGATGACACGACCACCAAATCTTCTCCATTGTTCTATAGGTGAGGGAGGAAGGTGGGTTCCCTTTACGAGAGGTGAGGTATTTTGAGAGAGATGTGTGTTTTGGAACTCTTCCAACAACACAACAAGAGAGAACTTGTAATTCCTTAGAATGACTTCACCTAGTTGCATCTCATGCAACCATATATATAGGGGAATGGGATGGAAATGACAATCCTACCTCTTCTTTATTCTCTCTTTAGTATATAATTTATATATGAATCTAATTCACATTAAAACTATATATTATATCAATTATATCATATATAATAGATATAACACCTCAGGTATGATATTGAACACTTCAATTTAACTCCTAACTTTATACCCTCAATATTACCATGTTGAGCCAACGAAGGGATCTAATGGACCTACAGATCATGAGCTCCAATGGTGTGAGATTAACTGATCAAACTCTTTGATCCAGTTAATCAATATTCATTAACTACAAGTCACTCCACTATAGACTTTTAGCCGCACTTTCCTCACTGTAGATATTATTGTGTCCACTGATATTGTCATTACCCATGAGTCGACCCTTCACAGGTTGTTCGTAATCACAGCTGGGTCAAATTACTATTTTACCCCTGTGATTACCTCTTTGCTCCTTAAGCACCACTGATCCTCTAATGAACAATAAGTCTAAGGTCCTACCTTAGACTCATACCCTCATAGAGGGCGGGCCCCGTTGTTCAAGACCTGGAGTCAGTTCTTAAGGGAACAACCTATCTAATTCCTTAGTGTTGGAATGAGTGAATTCCATCTTGCATACTTAAGTTCCCAGCTACCTACAAGGTTTTGTCCGTGAGAAGGTAGGCTTATTGAGTCGGCTACAGGCCACTCTCACCCATACTAGTCTAAGGACAAACCCCCTATAAGCAGGAGTTCTTAACTTGCTCAGGACTCAGGTCGAATCACTAATGACCATCTATAAATTACTAGTCTTATCCTGTTAACGTTGTTACACTGGCTAGACTAATAATTTGTGATCCAGACTTGTATGACCTCTTCATACAGGATGCCCCCAGTCGCATGTCAACTACATGAATGAGTTGGATTACCTCATTTGTACTAATTACAAAGTGAGTCGCATCCATGATGTTACCAGAATGAGGTTTCCAACCTTATTCTTATACCATAGACTATTTATGTTATATTCTTGAACTCAACCCAAATAGTGTTCACTACACTGATGTTCAAGAAAAATGTTATAACCTTGGAGCTTAGTTTATTGGATTTATAAAAGCAAGACTGTAATCTTATCAAAACAAATAACACTTTATTTAATTGATCAAAATTACACAAGTTTAGGGCATAAATCCCAACAATCTCCCACTTGACCTAAGGCTTGTGGAGTACTTAACATTACAGTAATGTAAATACAATAAACTAGGACATTTAAACCCCTTTGTACAAAATACTCCCACTTGACCTAGTTGGGGAAGACTTGTAAACATAGACCTTAAAGGTGACTCTCAAATACATTAGTCGTTAGAGCCTTTATAAAAGGATCAGCAATGTTGTGCTCTGAGGCTATCTTCGTGACAATCACGTCTCCTCTATGCACGATCTCCCGGATGAGATGATACTTCCGCTCTATGTATTTTCCCCTCTTGTGACTTCGGGGTTCCCTCGAATTTGCCACTACACCACTGTTATCGCAATATAGCGTGTTGGGCAAAGTCATATTTGGAAAAACTTCCAAATTTAACATGAATTCCCTTAACCAAACGACCTCCTTAGCCGATTCACAAGCTGCTACATATTCGGCCTCCATGGTGGAATCAACGATGCACCCTTGTTTGACGCTTCGCCATACTACAGCTCCTCCGTTAAGAGTGAATACTGACCCTGATGTAGATTTCTGAGAATCTTTATCGACCCAAAGTCGTAATCCGTGTATCCTGTAAGGATCAAATCCTTAGCCCCATACACAAGCATGTAGTTCCTTGTTCTCCGAAGATACTTAAGGATTGTTTTAACCACTGTCCAGTGTTCAAGTCCTTGACTGGATTGATACCTACTGACCATCCCAACTGCAAAACAGATGTCGGACCTAGTACACAACATGGGGTACATCAGGCTCCTAACAGCCGAAGCATAAGGAATCCGTCTCATATCCTCAACTCCTTGAGGTGTCTTAGGACACTATTCCTTAGACAAATGGATTCCATGTCTAAAAGGAAACAAGCCCTTTTTGGAATCTTGCATCTTAAACCTTGACAACACTTTGTCTATCTATGATGCGTGAGACAAGGCTAGTGTTTTATTCTTGCGGTTCCAGACAATCTAGATCGCAAGAACAAACTGTGCAACACCCAAATCTTTCATTTGGAACTGCGTAGCTAGCCATTCATTGATGTTAGTAAGATAACCTACATCATTCCCAATGAGTAGGATATCATCCACATAGAGAATTAGGAATGCGACAGAACTATTGATGATTTTCTTGTAGACACAAGGTTCATCATCATTCTTGTCAAAACCATAAGATCTGATTGCCTCATCAAATCTTATATTTCAGGACACCAATTGACCGGAGGAGGAAAGCAGTAAAGAAGTGTTCTTCAACAAGTAAGTACTGAGATCCTTACTATTTTTCTTCTCTTTTATGCATGTTTAGCCTAGGATTAATGAGGTTAACTTGATTTTAGGATAAGAGTTACACAATGAATCAACGACGTTTCACAAAGTCTTTTGCTGTGGGAATTCCTAATCCCTTCAATTGTAATGTTTGATATGTGCCCTAAGCTTACGTAATTTTGGTCAAATAAATAAATTGTTATTTATTTTGATAGAATTATATTCTCGCTTTATAAATCCAAAAAACTAAGCTCCAAGATTATAATATATCCTGAACATCAATGTAGTGGACACTGTTTAGATAGTGTTCAAGAGTATAACCTAAATGGTCTATGGTTTAAGAATAAGGTTGAAAACCTTATTCTGGTAACACCATGGATGCAACCCACTTTGTAGTTAGTACAAATGAGGTAATTCAACTCATTCATGTGGTTTACATGCGAGTGGGGGCATCCTGTATAAAGAGTTCATACAAGACCAGACTGTAAATTATTAGTCTCACAAGGATAACGTCGTTAACAGGACAAGACTAATAATTTATAGATCGTCATGAAGAGAACGAAATCTCGCGCAGCGGAAGGAGGATCGAATCGTCGTGGTATCGTTGCAAAGTTCGTTTTCTTAAAACAGTTTTTATCTCATAAAAACAAGGATAAACATGCGAAATAAGACGAAAAACTAGTAAGAACACTTACTTATTGAAGAACCACCTTCAAGTTTTCCTTCTCCGTTCATGAACCCTTCGTGATAACGATCTCAACGTCCTCGATCTCCTCGAACAGTGAGTAACCGGACACTTTCACACAGTTTCTCGGTTGTTCTACATTTGGTAGAAGGAGAGTGGTGGAACTTCTTTTTGGTGAGAGGGGAGGAGAGGTTGAGAGAAGGTTGAGAAAATTTTGCAATGCTCTTTGGTGAAAAATCCAAAAATGAGCAACAAGCATAAGAAATCCTTCTTGCAAATGGTTTATATAATGGGGATAGGTGGAGTTGAAATCTCCATCTATTTACCATTTAACCACAACCTTAGGTTATGAAAATAATATTTGCATAACCATTTATAATAAGATATCTCATATCTCATTGTACAAATCACATTTGTATAATTGTGGATTTTTAAATTGAATCACATTCAATTTAATTTCTCTCAATCTTATTTCTCCAAACTAGCCCTAAATAGACAATTAGGCTAACCTATAGTTTATTATGAATCTCATTCACATTAGACTGTATAATATGTCATATATATCTCATATAAATGAAATACACTGGTCGCATTAATACTCGGGCCACCAATTCGTGTCTCCACATATTTGTTTGTTTGCTTGTCTTTACTTTCTGTTTGCTTGTCTTTACTTTCTACGAACTATCTATGTTATGTTTCTTTAGCTGAAATTGAGAATTAGTACCTTAGTAATTAATTAATCTAGAAACCTATTCCCGAGGACGATACTTGGACTCATAAATCACTATACTAAAACTTGACCCGTACACTGCGGATTGCATTATCATAAATTATACGCAACAAGTATCTATATGAATCAACCAGAAGGGTTCATAATTCAATATCAAGAGCAAAAGGTTTGCAACCTTAAACGATCCATCTATGGATTGAAACAAGCATCTAGATCCTGGAATAAAAGATTTGATATTGCGATCAAATCTTATGGATTTGAATCGAATATTGACGAATCTTGTGTTTACAAAAAGATAGTCAATACCATTGTAGCTTTTATGGTGTTATCGTAGATTTATATTCTCGCTCATTGGGAATGATGCAAGATTGCTCACTGGCGTTAAGAAATGGCTAGCGACCAAATTCCAAATGAATGATTTGGGCGAGGCTCATATTCTCCTTTGAATCCAAATGTTTCCGAATCGCAAGAACAAAACTATAGCACTATCTCAGGCATTATAAATTGACAAGATGTTGATAGATATAAGATGCAGGATTCCAGGAAGGGTTCATTACCTTTCAGGCATGCAATTCATTTTTTGAAGAAACAGTGTCATAAGACACCTAAAAATGTTGAGGACATGAGACACATTTTTTGTGCATCTGTTGTCGGTACTTTGATGTATGTCATGCTATGTACTCGAATCGAAATATGCTATGGTGTGGAAATTGTCAGAATGTATTAGTCCAATTAAGGATATGATCATTGAACTGTTGTTAAGTATATCCTCAAGTATCTTAGGCAAACGATGGACTATGTGCTTTTATATGGTACGAAGGATTTGATCCTTGCAGGATACACTGACTCTAATTTTCAAACTGATGTAGATTCTAACAAATCCACATCGATCGGGATCAGTGTTCATTCTTAACGGAGGAGCTATAGTTTGGAGGAGTATAAAGAAAGGTTGTATTGGTAACTCCAGCATGAAGGTTGAGTACGTCGCAGCTTGCAAAGCAGCAAAGAAGACTGTATAGCTTAGAAAGTTCTTAACTTATTTTGAAGTTCTTCCAAATATGCATTTTCCTAACACCCTTTATTGTGATAATAATGTTGCACTAGAAAATTATAAAGAATCTAGAAGCAATGAGTGCAGAAAACATATAGAGCGCAAATATCATCTCATTAGGGAGATTTTACAACAAAGAAACTTGATCGTCACGTTGATCGCTTGGGAGCACAACATTGCTAATTCATTTACAAAGCCCCTCATAGCTAAAGTTTTTAAGGGACACCTAGAGAGTTTGGGACTACGAGTTGCATAGTAGAGAAGTTTTCTTGCTCAGCATGTTTCACCCCACTTACCTTTTAGTCCAAGTGGGACTTTGTTCAGTTTCATGTCCTAAAACTCGTGCTTTTGTAAACTGAATGTACATTGTATTTTGCAATAAAGATTTTATTGGGGTTTATTCAGCAAAGGGTTGATTGAATAAAGTGAATTGTATATTTTATAAACCCTAATCCAATAAAAAACCATTGGTTATGGGATGAATTGTAACACCCCAGAACGTTAAGTACCTTTTAAATTTGTGTTTTGGTCTAAATTCCTTAGAATTTAAATTAATCAGAGTTTGAAGTTACAATTTTCAAGATAATATAACGTCATTTGAGAATTTTGGTTAATTAGAGGCCTTTTGAAAGAAATTAAATGAGCTCAATGGCATTTATGTTGTTATGGTTAAGGAGATGGGCATTTTTGTAGTTAGAAGTTAAGGAAAGGGGCATTTTCGTAATTGTTGGTTTAAAAGAAGAGATTTAGGGTTTTCTTCCCATCTTGTTGGGCACGCTTCACGAGGGGACCCCTCCTTCTTCCTTCTTCACGATAGCCTTACCGCCGACAAGCTAACCACCCATCCAACGCTCGAGCCTCGTCGGAATCAAGCCACCCAACCTTCGTCTGCAGAGTCGACTGAGTCCTCGCCGGAGATCGTCGAGGACAGAGTGTGCAGCCGTCGACGGAGCCGAAACCCCGCAAGTTCACCGACTCCCCTCCCCTACACACGGATTACGACCGTCGACCACCGTTGCTCGGAGCCGTGGAGTTCGACCGAACGCTCCTGAGGTCGTCGGAGGTCGATTTCGTGGACTAACAGTCGGTTCGTCGGAGGTTGAGCGCTGCAGCAGTCGTCGAGGTCGGGCCAGGGTCGTGGTCCGATTTTTGGTTCGAGTTTTTGGGAGCGTTCGACCGGTTTCGACGTTCTAAGACCGGTTTTGGATAGATCGGGCCACGAGGATTTCAATGGTATGCTCCACGCGTCGCCGCTCGCCGCCACACGCGCCGCCGCTACCGCCGCCCGCCACGCTCGCCGAGGCGCTCGCCCACCTGTTTTGATTTCCCGAGTTCGTTTTAAGCGTCCGTTTGTGGTAATTTAGCCTAACTATGATTGGATTCAAAATAAGTGTCTAATTATGTAAGTTAATTAAGGAATTGATGAATTTGATTTAGGGGATTCGACTATCGAGCTCGACTAAGCGAAACCTTGAGTTAAAAACGGAATGTAAGGAGCTCAGAGCTAAGGTAAGGGACCTTGTGCCGAATCTTTTAAATGGGATTAAAGAAAACGAATTTCAATATTTTATGTGAAATTAGTACGATATTTTACTTAAAAGATCTAATGATTTTACACGAGAATATTCCAAGATTTTATGTGAGAATGCCTTGATATTCTATGTGAAGATATCTCAATATTTTATGTGAGTGTAATCTAGTATTTTATGCGAGATTATCTTTGTATTTTATGTAAGAATATTCCAAAGATTTCATGTGAGGATATTACAAGATTATCTATGAGAATATTGCATGATTATATACGTGAGTATTACACCCTATCTGATGTGGAAAGTCATGATTTGCATATCAATGATAATGGTTGTGGCATGTACACTATATTTATGTTGAATGATGGGACCTCATGCATGTTATGTATGTCATGAAATGATTTGATGAAAAATGTGGACATTGGTCTCCGAGAGTGCATTATGTGCATGGTCAAACATGCATTAGAGACCCTATGGGTCAAATTACAGTGGTCCATGAGGGACTCAATCTATACAGGGTCCATGAGGGACTCAAACCATACAGAGTCCGTGAGGACTCAAATTATTACAGGGTCCATGAGGGACTCAAAATGAAATGACTCGGGATGACCAATCGGCCACATAAATAAAAAGGAAGTCATGGATTAAAGACTGACAATATGAGAAAGTTTTAGGTCCCGTGATCACGCACATTTCGAACAAGTTTAAAAGTCATGATTGTATGTGTATGCATATCCCAAACCTCGGTAGCGAGGTCACTTACTGGGTATTGTTTTTGCAATACTCACCCTTTCTTTAAAAAATGTTTTCGAGTAAGGCCAAGGGCGTGCGGCGTGAGTGAGTGACGGCGCGTTGCTAGAACCATGGGAATAGACATGTTTTCCGCACATTTCTCTTATAACCGATGTTGTCCCTTTATGTTTTCGAAGTTTAAATTTACTTTACAGATTTTAAATAGGCCATGTTAAACTGCTCCTTTTATCTGTTTTGAATGTTTTCCTTGGGTTCCCTAAAGACAAATTATTTTCATTAGAAATTTAAAGATCGTTTTATCTCTACTGGCCTATAAATGCATGCATGTGTTGTAATGTCCCTAAGAGTTTAGTCATAGAAAAGTAGGGGCGTTACGGTTGGTATCGAGCCCTAGGTTTAAGGGTTCTCAGACTTGCTTACTGAGTAAGCACAGTAGTAGTTCCCATGGTTGAACAACGCGCCCAGTCACCGCTGTGTATGCCGTTGAACTAAAAGTTTTATTTTTTTTATGAAAAGAAAATTTAGTATTCTTTGTGAAGATATTTTTTGTATAAAAATCGAGTTTCATGAATTTCCAAACTAGAAAAGAATGAGAATGTATGAGCTAAACTATATGTCTATGAAAAGGAAATGCATAAATGAAATGCTTATATGTGAATCTATATGCGTATATGTCATAGAGTTGACGTGTGCTTACGCCGAAAAGAAAGAGAATACATGTGATCCCTGCTTTTGACGATAGAAAGGAAAATGTTTTATTAAAGAATGCTCACGCTAAAAAAGAAGTTTTCTAGCCATAAAACACACATTGTGGGTTGTTAAAAGGTCCGCTTTGACAAAGGGAGTGAAGAGTAAGACTTAAGAGACTAGAGCGTTAAGGGTTGCTAAGCAACTAGATTACTTAAGTATAGCTTTTCAAAATAAAAGTTAAGACTACTCATGAGAAGTACAAAGTAGAATGTGTTCGGTAAGAGGTTAGTAGTCTCATTCATACATACTGGATCAATTGGATAGAAAGGTATGAGATTTAGTAAACGTACCACTTTGGAGTGTTCGACTTTGTTGGTTCCTGAATAAAGTCCCTTCATCTTCAAGTGATTGCATCACTATAGTATTTAAGGAGTTGAAAAGTAAAGAGAGCAAGGGTGTTTTGAAAATGGGCTCGAGTTGTAAAGGGAAAAATAGACTGTTATTGTTGAGATGAAAATTAATTCTTTCAAAATATTTGAAACACTTCGCTTTTATTTAGACCATTGCTCTGAGAGGAAAGCCACAGGGATATACACAATTAATGTGTCACTACAGATAGGCATGATACGAAGTTTCAAAAGCGATTCCATAAACTAAATAGACTTAATAAAGACAAGTATAAAGAAGAAAAGTAAGGAGTTGGAGTTTTAGTTTGAGAACACAGGAGAATTGATTGTCGGGACTCCAGAAACTTGTGCACGAATTGACTTTCATATGGTCACTTGTGTATTCAAGCTTGTGGAATGTGTATAAGAACCTTGCCACTAATTTCTACACCATTGGGCTAAATGTATGCATACAACTTGAAAGAGATAACAGTGATGTTACCCTTGAACCCTTATGTAGCAAAGTTTCCTTTTCCCCAATCAGAGGGTTAAGGAGAGAGGATTCAGTTAATAGAGGGGAGTGCTTTGAGTCTCTTCTTCGCTATATAGCAGTCAAGCTGAGGAACTTCTTTCAATTAGTAAAGTGTATAGTGGTAGTGGTCGAGCGACCATTAGAAACATGAAACTATAAGGTTCCTTTAGTAAAGGCTAGGTTGATGGCTTCTTAAGAGAAGTTTTAGTGAATTTGACTTTATAACCAAACGAGTACAAATAGTTGAGAAAGTTCTTAATCTTACTAAAAGAAGAAGGCCAAGTTTAAGGATAGTAAGCACGAGGAACAATGCGTTAGTGTTAGATAAGAAAGGTTCTATCTTTTAAAGTTACCCCTAACACAAGAGACAGACTTAATTATGGAATTAAAAGTAGAGCGTAAATGATAATTTCTAATACTCCTTACCGAATGCTCCAAAGAAAGTGAAAGAACTCAAGTCATAGGTGCATGACCTTCCATGTAAGAGTTGATAGTAGTTTATTCGCCATAAGGAGTAATAGGGGTTGCGTAAAGGAGAAAGGTGTATTCTTACGCTTGTGCATGGGAGATGAGAAGTGGAAAAAGTGGTTGCTAAGAATAAATCTCTTCGTCCGTGGATGAACGACCTATTCCACGAAGACAAGGACACATAGTGTTCCTTAAGATGATTTTGGAGACAAGTTAGCGCTTTGTCATGAACCGAGGATTAGATATCCCGAGACGACTTTCAAATCACTTTACGAACATCATGAAGGTTGTAGAGATTTTACTTAAATGACCCTAATGTTTATAGGCTTGATGGATTCAAAGTGCTCAAGAAAAAGGTAAATCATTGTTGAGATAAAGTTGTCGAGACGTTCTAGTTAAACCAAGCCTAAGAAGGCGTAAACGACAATTCGGAAGGATTGCTTTAGGCATAAGGAGGGAAGAGTAAGTCTTGAGATATGGAAGTAGTCGAAAGGTCGCTAAGGGTTAAGTGCTCAAGTAAACTTCAAAAGATGAGCATAAGGAAATTTGTAAAGCTAAGAAGAGAGGCAGTATGTGACCTCGGTGTGAGTGATATTAGAAAGGAAATGTTCGAGTTCAGGATGTAATGCTTAAAGGAATCTTTGTCAAGATAGGACTCACTTGCGCGTTATCAAAAAGGAATAGTTTGGACAAAGGAAGGAAAGGGTAGACATTACGAGGCGAAAGTCTTTCAAGAAACCTTGAACAAGCTGTGTTTCATGAGTAGAACCTTAGCAAAGGAATATTGTAATTCTTGAAAAGTTCAAAGTCTAGAGATGTTAAATAAAGTATTCGTATTCAAGGATGGAACGTTAGGGTTTCATGACAAAAGAGTCGGAAAAGTTAAGAAATATAGTGGATGCCATTGTAAAGTATCCAACCCTATTGGTGTTAAGAAAGTTTCATTACATTCAAGTGATTACTTGAGCAAGATACTTAAAGGAGTGAAGGATAAAGGGAGACTGAGTTTTAAAAGACTAAATCCCTTTTTGCGAGACCGCGTAATATCGAGGTTATTATCGGTCGAGTTATACTAAGGGGAGTGTTATGAATGACTGTTGCGTTGTGACATAGGCTGAGGAAAGGTTAATTAAAGTATGAGTTGTTTCATGAATAACTTGTTTAAAAAAAAAAAAAAGTATATATATATATATATATATATATATATATATATATACATATCCTCTATGATGAATATGAGGACGAGTTATCGCCAATCAGGAATTTGAGTTAAGATATCTTAAGATAGAGTTGAGCCACGCGATGAACATTACGAGTCTACAGTGATGTCTCCATAGAGGTACGAACTTGTGCATCAATGCAACATTAAAAGTTCATTTTTCACTTCACGTAAGATAGTGGGTCATAAGATGGGTCAAAGTAAGTTTCTTCATTCATGACTTAGAACTTATAATGAAAAACTGGACACTTAGTGTGTTAATCTATAATTGATTTGGTTCTAAAGCAAGGTAAGACAAGAATAGTTTGTTAACTCCCTTTAAAGTTTGTGTTAAGGTTAGGGTTGTAACCTGATTGCTAGATTTCCTTGCCTTTAAAGAATTCTTGTTTACAAATTAAAGAAATTTGGTTTCACTTATTTTTGGGTTGTTCAACACTTCTGTGTATAGTGTGTCTCTGAACCCTGAGTAATCTAAAATGAAGTTCGGAGGCATGATTGGTTGGTTTTCTGATTTTAGAAGTGCATTTTCTATCAAACAGGTGTTAGAGAAAAGTTTGGCGTTGTTGTAGTTATGCCGTTATGCTGCCGAAATTTTTGGAGCATTGTTGTAATAAAATTGGTAAAGTTTTATGAAAACTTTCCATGGGTCACGACAACCAAAGGAGACCTAAGTTCGAGTTACTCTTACCATAGCTTAAAGCTATCAGCGAGTTATTAATTTCAACAGAAAGCTCAAAGTTAGTTAAGTGCGTAAGTGAGATTGTCAGCACAACGTGTACTAATTTGTTGTTGGGAGTAGCGAGAACCAATAATATAGGGAGTATTGATCAGTGGAATTAAGTTACTTACTCCATCCTTATTGAAGTCACATCTCCTAGGAGGGTGATAAACTTATGGAAACGATGATTGGACAACGATTAAGTCATACCTCGAAATAAATGCTAGTAACCAAAGATGCGATTATGCGTTAAGAGGGTTTTGAGAAGCAACCAAAGAGAAATTGGTTTGGTAAAGCGCCCATCCAAGGATCGCAATATAGAATAACTTAGTTAAAGGACTAGAGAAGAAAGTAAGAGTTAAATATCCCGAGTTATCTTGAAATTTGAATCGGAACTTTCCAAATTTAGAATCCGAGTCAAGGGCATCGCTTATGTAGGCCTTAGTAGAAGGACCCAGTGAAGAGAACGAGCCCAAGTTAAAAGATCGGAGAGACCGTTGGGTAATAATTTTACGCTAAGGTGTGATACTTAAGGAACAACTAGTGCTAATTCTTGCTTAAGGACCGAAGACTCATCGTAGCCGAGTGGAGCGAGTGTGAGCAAGTTTTCCCAAAATCTTATAAGATTAGGAACTTTCGAGGACGAAAGTTCTTAAGGAGGGAAGATTGTAACATCCCAGAACGTTAAGTACCTTTTAAATTTGTGTTTTGGTCTAAATTCCTTAGAATTTAAATTAATCAGAGTTTGAAGTTACAATTTTCAAGATAATATAACGTCATTTGAGAATTTTGGTTAATTAGAGGCCTTTTGAAAGAAATTAAATGAGCTCAATGGCATTTATGTTGTTATGGTTAAGGAGATGGGCATTTTTGTAGTTAGAAGTTAAGGAAAGGGGCATTTTCGTAATTGTTGGTTTAAAAGAAGAGATTTAGGGTTTTCTTCCCATCTTGTTGGGCACGCTTCACGAGGGGACCCCTCCTTCTTCCTTCTTCACGATAGCCTTACCGCCGACAAGCTAACCACCCATCCAACGCTCGAGCCTCGTCGGAATCAAGCCGCCCAACCTTCGTCTGCAGAGTCGACTGAGTCCTCGCCGGAGATCGTCGAGGACAGAGTGTGCAGCCGTCGACGGAGCCGAAACCCCGCAAGTTCACCGACTCCCCTCCCCTACACACGGATTACGACCGTCGACCACCGTTGCTCGGAGCCGTGGAGTTCGACCGAACGCTCCTGAGGTCGTCGGAGGTCGATTTTGTGGACTAACAATCGGTTCGTCGGAGGTTGAGCGCTGCAGCAGGTCGTCAGAGGTCAGTTTGTGGGTCGTGGGTCTGATTTTTGGTTCGAGTTTTTGGGGAGCGTTTCGACCGGTTTTCGACGTTCTAAGACCGGTTTTGGATAGATCGGGCCACGAGGATTTCAATGGTATGCTCCACGCTCCGAGACGCGCCGCCGCTCTGCCTCCACGCGCCGCCGCTCGCCGGAGCTGCTCCGGTCCACCTGTTTTGATTTCCCGAGTTCGTTTTAAGCGTCCGTTTGTGGTAATTTAGCCTAACTATGATTGGATTCAAAATAAGTGTCTAATTACGTAAGTTAATTAAGGAATTGATGAATTTGATTTAGGGGATTCGACTATCGAGCTCGACTAAGCGAAACCTTGAGTTAAAAACGGAATGTAAGGAGCTCCGAGCTAAGGTAAGGGACCTTGTGCCGAATCTTTTTAAATGGGATTAAAGAAAACGAATTTCAATATTTTATGTGAAATTAGTACGATATTTTACTTAAAAAGATCTAATGATTTTACACGAGAATATTCCAAGATTTTATGTGAGAATGCCTTGATATTCTATGTGAAGATATCTTAATATTTTATGTTAGTGTAATCTAGTATTTTATGCGAGATTATCTTTGTATTTTATGTAAGAATATTCCAGTATTTCATGTGAGGATATTACAGTATTATCTATGAGAATATTGCATGATTATATACGTGAGTATTACACCCTATCTGATGTGGAAAGTCATGATTTGCATATCAATGATAATGGTTGTGGCATGTACACTATATTTATGTTGAATGATGGGACCTCATGCATGTTATGTATGTCATGAAATGATTTGATGAAAAATGTGGACATTGGTCTCCTGAGTGCATTATGTACATGGTCAAACATGCATTAGAGACCCTATGGGTCAAATTACAGGGGTCTGTGAGGGACTCAATCTATACAGGGGTCTGTGAGGGACTCAAACCATACAGGGGTCTGTGAGGGACTCAAATTATTACAGGGGTCTGTGAGGGACTCAAAATGAAATGACTCAGGATGACCAATCGGCCACATAAATAAAAAGGAAGTCATGGATTAAAGACCTGACAATATGAGAAAGTTTTAGGTCCCGTGATACGTACATTTCAACAAGTTTAAAAGTCATGATTGTATGTGTATGCATATCCCAAACCTCGTGAGCGAGGTCACTTATCGGGTATTGTTTTGCAATACTCACCCTTTCTTTAAAAAATGTTTTCGTGTAAGGCCAAGGACGTGCGTATGAGTAGTGAGAGAGGCGCGTTGCTAGAACCATGGGAATAGACATGTTTTCCGCACATTTCTCTTATAACTGATGTTGTCCCTTTACGTTTTCGAAGTTTAAATTTACTTTACAGATTTTAAATAGGCCATGTTAAACTGCTCCTTTTATCTGTTTTGAATGTTTTCCTTGGGATCCCTAAAGACAAATTATTTTCATTGGAAATTTAAAGATCGTTTTATCTCTACTGGCCTATAAATGCATGCATGTGTAGTAATGTCCCTAAGAGTTTAGTCATAGAAAAGTAGGGGCGTTACATGAATAATTGAACTTTACGAGTGACATACAAGTGGATCAAGTTCAAGTTATAGTCAGAACGGTCTATAGTATAGGGATAGGATTGGGTACCTTATCCTAGGGACATTATAGACCCGACTCACTTTTTAGAGTACAAACGATTTGATCCTGAATCGTTCATGTAAAGACATGTGAGTGGGGAAGTCATATGCAATGAGTTTTCATAAGAGTGGACCACAAAATAGTCACTTAGACTTTATAACTCTGTTTAATGTCTTAACTGACTATATTCATATGATGACCTAGGTAACTCAATCTTAGTCATGAGTGTGTTATGAACTCATGTTTATTCGATATTATCCTTAGATTTGCATGGGTAAAAGTTTCACGAGATTTCTGAGTCAATAAGCCTCCCATTTTAGGGGTAAAACTTGGTAGATAGCTGGGAACATAGATCTGCAAGATGAAATTCACTCCTACCAACTTTAGGGATCAGTAGAGAGGTTGTTTGTTTAAGTACTGACTCTGGGTCTTCAACAAATTGCCCACCCCTCTCATTGGCCCGAGAGGGATTCGGTTTGTTGTTTGGACCCTTAACCAATTGTTCATTAAGGATCAGTGAGACTTAACGAACAAGAAGTAATTACAGTGGTAAAATGGTTCTTTTGACACAACAGTAATTACGAATGACCTGTAAAAAATCGTCTTACTAATTATAGTTATATCGAGAGGACAAAAATATATCTACAGTGAGGAGAGTGCAACCACAGGGCTTTAGTGGAGTGTCCCGGTGGTTAACGAATGTTGAATAGCTGGGAGAATGCATTAATTATATGCAACATATTTAATGTTCATGGTTTAATTATGAATTAAACTATGATGAGATGAAATGGACATATTTGATTTATCTATTGGGTCGGTTTAAAACATCAATAGGGATTAATTTTCGAACGACCGATTTAAGAAATCAGGGTTCGTCGAATTATTTAATTTGATATATTATATTAAATTAAGTAATTATTTAAAATTAATTTATTAAATTGTTTAATTAATAAAAAAAAAATTGATTTCCTTTTAAAATTAATTTTATTTTCATTATTCATTAAAATTAAAAAGAAGTTCAAAATTCATTTTTAAACTAAATTTGGACCAAGTTCATTTTTAGCTGAGTAACCTCCTTGGTTTCTCAAAATTTGCCACCTCCTAGTTGTCTAATCCTTCTCATCTTTTTGACGACTTCTTCTCCGAGCTTATAGAAGCTAGATATGGCATTTAATTAGAGAAGAAACATCAAGGGTTGAAGAATTTTGAAGAAAATCAAGATTTTCTCGGTTTTGAACCTTTCTCCTTTTCTCTTTAAAATTCTTTAAACTTTGGATCCAACAATTTTCGTTCAAAGGCTGGTGGATAGTAGGAAAAAATCTAAGGGTGGGCCACGAAGTGTTCGTGATCATAATTAGCCCACGAATTTCGAGAATTTTGAGCTACAAAGGTATGAGTTCTTACTCTTTGTTTTTTACAGTTGGGAGTATGCTTTTTATTTTGCAAAATTGATCAACTTAAAGTGCTCAAAATTCTAAATTGCTTTCGCTTTCTTAATATGGACTCTTTCATAGTGTTGAAATTTTCATAAATTTGAAGATGTCAATGTCATAGAATAGAGAGAGGGAGTGCAGAAATGTTTTTTTTTTTGTTCTCGAGCACAGAAAAATAACATATTAGTAACAATTTACATAAACATTGAAAACTCCAACACATTATTGTTTATTATTTGTAAATGGTAAATTCTTATAATAGAATACCACACTACATAACAACAATAAATTACTATACTTAACCATGGTCGTTTTGGTAACAACTCAAAACATTGTTATATTATCTAAAAAATAAATTATATATAGAACACAAACTATTGTTTATACAAGGCATGTGTTAGAGAAACAAGAAGCGAAATATCATTGAGAAAGGTTCTTTCAAAATAGAGAGGTTCATTATTAATATTTTTCCAACGATGGTTCAGAAGAAGGCAACAATAGTTTCATGCAAACACCTATTCCATTTCTTTGCGTTGGTCATCATTTATTTTCTCCTCATCACCACTACTGGTAAGAAGATGAAAAAATTAAATCACATTTTCCCTTTATGCATAGTTTAAGCAAATAATCGTAAATGAAAGCTTTTTAAATAAAATTAAACCTCGTTGATTGCTTTGTAAATAAATAAATTAATCAAATTTATTGTGGTGTTTCAGGTTCGTCGGCTAGATGGAGTTTAATAAAAGAGACAAGCAGAAGAAACTTGGAGGATATGCACATCGAAAAGAACAATATGGTACTGCAAAACATCGATGACCTTGTGGCACAAGATTATGCTCCACCGACCCATAGACCTCCTGTCAATAACGGACGAAAAAATGGGTGAATATACAAATTATTAATGATGTTTTGGGTAAATTGAAAATTTAGATACATATGCTATATATCGTGTTCGTGTTTTGGTTGATGTAACTGAGGTAAGTTCAATGAATTATGTGCAGAGTTTCGAGAGTGAAAATAAAAACCTCAGCTCCAACAACTAGATATATAATTTGATGGGCGAAAACAAAATATTTGTTAAATGATATGAAATATTCCATTCTATAATAGTGATTATATCTCCACCTTGTTATTTGTAGACAACTTTTTTAAATTTAAAATGGAAGGGCTTGTTTGATTTCATCTATTGACATGAATAACTAATATTTATGTGCTTACATGCATGGATAATATACTGAAAAACATATGAGTAACTATGCTTGCTGCAATCGAAAAAAAACTTCGTGATGTGTGGTTTGCGAAAATTAATAGAAAATGCACTAATGCTTCACTTATTAAAAGATTTAAAAAAATGAATATTAATTCAACACTTTTTGAAGGAATAAAACTATTGTTAGGTTGGATATTACTGATTTCATGTGATTAGTTATTACCCACAGTTACAATACATCATAATTATAATAACGACTTTCAAATTATCATTGCTACAATATTAACTTTCTATGGAGTGGTGTGGTGGCCATACATCGGGTAAATTTTTGTCGAGAAAGACCCGTTCGAAAAAGAGGTTACTAATGACAAATCGGTGAAATAGATACTTTCTTGGCATTAAAAAAAGGCATAAGTAACAAGAAAACTTATCTTAAAATTTTCCGTACAATTTCATTGAAATCATAAGTTTCTTAAACCTAAAAGAATCTGGGCATGAGTCTTAAGTAATCATATAAATTTTTATTTATATGAAACGAAATTTGTTCTTTAAGAGTTATTGTTAGAACTTTTAGTTCAAAGAAACCTAAACATTACAAAATAGATATTAATTAAATAGAACAAAACTAAATGTTATATAAATTAAGTTCCACTATCGTCCCATTCACATCACATAATTTTGAAAAGATGAACCCTCTATGAATAACAGTATCAAATAAAGCACCGCATAAAAGTAAGGCTAATTTTCTTACTCACTCATATAGAATAATCTATAGTGATAAAAGTTCATAAGTGCACGATAAACCCTTTGACCCGGTTAATCAACATTCATTGACTACGATAACACTCCACTATAGCCCGAAGTTGCACTCAATATAACCAATGCCTGTGAGTCGTCCCTTCACATATTGTTCGTAATCACAGCAGGGTCAAATTACCGCTTTACCCCTATCTCTACCTCTTGCTCATTAAGTCTCACTACTCCTCTAATGAACAACTTTTTTGCATTGTCCAACCATAAACAATATCCCACTTGGGCATGTAAGAGGATGGGTGTCCGTTGCCAAAGCCTTGAACATAGCACTTAAGGGAACAACCCCTCTAGTTTTCCTAGTTCAAAAAACGATTAAATTCCATCTTGCGTAGTTAAGTTCCACACTCCCCACGTGGTCGTGTCTCCAAGAAGGTAGGCATATTCGGCGTATTCTAGCCATCCTCGCCCGTACTAGTCAAAGGGCAGACCCCCGCAGATAAGAGTTTGTAGCACGCTCAGGATTAAGGACGAGTCGCTAATGGTCATCTACGAAGTTATTAGTCATATACTGTTAATGGTGTTACACATTAGTAGGTCTAATAATTCACGGTCCGGTCTTGTATAATCTAATTGCACAGGATGCCCCCACTCGCATGTAAACCAAATGAACTAGGTGGATCACCTCGTTTGTATCTAATACAAAGCAGGTTACATAAACTGTATCACAAGGATGATGTTTCCAACCCTATTTGTATACTGTAGACTGTTCGAGTCATTAACTCGAATGTGATCTTTCCCGTGTATCAACTACACACTGTTCCAACCTTAGTTCTCTCATATAATATGACCCTAGAGCTTAGTTTATTCGATTAAATTTATAAAATGCGAGATATAAAGGTTGTTAAATAAATACCTCTTATTCATTTAAATCAACAAGTATTACAAACTTCACGAGATTAAGGCAAACACCCCAACAAAGTTGGTCGCTGTGCTTGCTGCCAGCCATTCCACTTCAACCATTTTTGGCATATCTTTTCGCTCGGGTGGCCGAATGACCTCCGGTTTCATACGTTGGAATCGTGGTTCGATGTAGAATCTCCCAGAATATTTCCTATGCTCAAAATTCATCTATATTTTTCTTGGGACTTCAATTAAGCATACACATGCTCCAAATTGCAACAAAATAGTCTCAAACACTCTATTTGCTTTTCAAGCTCAGTTTCCTTAAATTAACCATAAAATGTCATGAAATCCCATGTTTTAAGTATAAAAACTAGCTAAAATATAAGAAATAAGATAGTATATTTGCATGCTATCAAATACCCCCACACTTAAGATTTTTCTAGTCTCGACCAAAAACGAATTAAGCTATAAGATCTATCTTATATATATATCAGAGTCAAGCCTCGGTGATTTAAAAGGAAATTTCAGCAATAACGGGAAATAATCAAACATGATATTTCAACAACCAATTTAAAACTTTTCCTAGGTGTCCCTACTGATGGAATTTAATCTCGTAGCGGAAGTAATTTAGATTGCGTGTTCTTGTATGATGCTACAAAGATCTAATCAAAAGCATATAACGAAGGCGATTAAGCATGCTAATATGAATTTGGACAACAGTACTATTACCTTTGTAGATAAAACAACACATGCTCCTTTTGATCCTCGTTCTCACGATCGCAATGATCTCAACGATCTTGCATTTTCCCCAAACTACGAAGTATTTTTCGATCCATCTACTAGATCTTCTCCGTTTTATCTCTAGGTCAGGGAAGGTGGTGGAACCTCTTTTGGAGTTCGGAGTGATTTTTGAGGAAGACAAGTGCTTTGGAACTTTTCCAACAAAAAAACACTTATCAAATGAGCTCTATGGTTGCCTTTTTGAATTAGATTGACAAATGTGCATCTCATGCACATATTTATAGAGGAATGGGAAGGAAATGACCATCCTACCCCTATAGTGCTCTTGTGATATATTTCTCATGGAATAAACCATATGTTATATCAATTATATCATATATAATTGATATATCACTTTAAACATGAAATTGAACATTTCAATCTCACTCCAAACTATAAACCCTTCTTATTTCCATGTTGAGCCAACGAAGGGACCTAATGGATCTACAAATCATGAGCTTCAATGATACAAGATTAATCGACAAAACTCTTTGATTCAGTTAATCAACATTCATTAACTATAAGTCATTCCACTATAGACTCATAGTTGCACTCTCTTCACTGTAGACTGTTATATCCATTGATATAATCAATACTTGTGAGTCGACCCATCACACGTTGTTCGTAATCACAGCTGGGTCAAATTATCGTTTTACCCCTGTTAATACATCTTGTTCCTTAAGCTCTATTGATCCGCTAATAAACATTCAGTTTATGGTTCTACCATAAACTTGATCCTTCTTAAGCCAGTAACAAGGCGGGGCCCCATTGTTCAAGACCTGGATTCAGTTCTTAAGAGAACAACCTATCTGATTCCCTAATTCAGGAATGAGTGAATTCCTTATTGCATAGTTAAGTTTCCAGCTACTTACAAAGTTATGTCCCTGAGAATGTAGGCTTATAGAGTCGGCTACAGGCCATCTCACCCATACTAGTCTAAGGACAAACCTCATAAGCAGGAGTTCGTAGCTTGCTCAGGATTTAGGTAAAGTCACTAATGATCATCTATGAATTATTATACCTATCTTCATAACGGTGTTACTCCAGTAGGTTTATAATTTGTGGTCCGGTCTTGTATAATTTCATTATACAGGATGCCCCCACTCGCATGTCTACTACATGAACGAGTTGGATTATCATGTTCGTACAAAATACAAAGCGGGCCACATCCATGGTGTTACCAGTACAAGGTTCCCAATCCTATCCATATACCATAAACCTTTTCGGTTATACTTGAACAACTTAATCAAACTTATGTCTACTACATAAATGTTCAAGATCTATCATTATAACTTTGGAACTTAGTTTATTGGATTTAGATTTTAATGCGGGAATATAATAAATAACAACTTTATTTATTGAAATATGATTATTACAAAACTACACTTGTTTAGGGCATAAATCCCAACATCTACGTGGGTGTGTGATTAGCCTCGGTTCCTTTCAACTTTTCATAGTGAAGGTATCTCTTTTTTGTCCTCAAGATTTTTTTCTTTAGCAAACAAAACAACAAAATGTTTTGTAGATACTACACATATTTTACAGATAATATACATATTTTACAGATCATGCACATCATATTGTCATTCACCTTATCCTGCAGTTTAACTCTCAAATCAGTCCTCATACCTATCGAGGTGACATCAAACTTCTAAACCTAATAGATTTGCTCAAAGCATTCAAAACTACAGAAACACGGACTATGTGCACAATATTGCAGGAAAAACTCAAGAAAGTTTTTAAATTATCCCAAATACATATCATAATTATGCATAAGATCTATCAAGAATTCAAATCATAATTATGCATAAGATCTATCAACAATTCAACACATACTCAAGACACTCACGATAGATAAACAACACATCCCACCCTCAAACTTATACTAAACATTGTCCCAAATGTTTGCAAAATATGCTCAAGGAAAGTAAGAAGTGATGGAACACAAGACATACGCAGCGAAAAAAGGATCTAATGACACTCTAATTGAATCTAACTTAATAGAAATTAACATGCCAACATACAAAAAATAGTAAACTAAAAAATGGAAGAAAATACAACCTTTGTAGCTGAATTTCTTCACAATCTCCTTGCCAAAGAACAAACCGAACACAACCGAACCACCACTAGAGCTTCCTCGCTATTCCGTAGACTCAAAATCGGGTTGTGCGACCCGATGAATGAAGGATTGAAAAAGGAAGAATGAGAGGTTCAAAGTATTAAGTGAGGAAAAAGAAAAGAAGTAAGTTTTGGTGAGACTTCTTTTTTAAAAACTAAAACTTCAGCAAAAGAAACCCTTTGTTTTGAAAACAAACCTATTTATAAAGGAATTACATGCATCAAATGCATGTCAAAACTCACCAAAATGCAACATCTCACAAAACACTAATAAAGTTGGCTGTGTCATTCTATAATGTTTACACAATCCACTTACGTTAGTAAGATTGTCTAACAAAAACATGGATAATTCCATTAACTCTAGTCAAGGGTAAAATGATCTTTTCCATTTGGTCAAAGTCAAACTTTGACTTTTTCCATGCCGAAAAGTCAACCATTTGACTTTTTACGGTTTTGACCGTCTTGAATAATTTTGACCTCTTGAACATGAATCAGCATTCATATATTTGAAATTCAAATCATATTTGAATATATTGTGTCATACAAAAATCGATAGTTATATCGCACATACTTGTCTGTTTAAAATTCCTTTCCTAATTTGAACAATTCGAATTAATCCAACATATTGTTCTAAGTTTAATCCATATGAGCTAGAAATGGGACCTAATGGACCTACAGATCATGGGCTCTAACAATCCAAGATTAACCGGTCAAACTCTTTAACCTAATTAATCAACATTTGTTAACTAACAGGTCATTCCACTAAAATCCCGTAGTTGCACTCCTCTCACAATAGATATATTTTTGTCCACCTGATATAACCGTAACCAGTAAGTCAATCCTTCACAGGTTGTTCGTGGTCTCAGCTGGGTCAAAATATCGTTTTACCCCCGATAACGCTTTTTATTCCTTAAGTTCCACTGAACCTCTATAGAACAATTGATTTATGGTCCAACCAACAAATCTAGACCCTCTCAACATAGTGAGAGGGTGGACCCCTTGTTCTAGTTCCGAAGTCAGCACTAAAGGGAACAACCTATCTAATATCCCTAGAGTCGGGTAGGAGTGAATTCCATCTTGCACCCTATGTCCCCAGCTATCTACCCGGTGTTACTCCTGAAATGGGAGGCTTATTGAACCAGCGCTATTGAGCTGCTTTCACCCATGCAGATATAAGGATAATCCCCAATAAACAGGCGTTCGTAGTTAGCTTAGGATTGAGATCTAGTTACCTAGGTCATAAAAATTGAATTAATAAGTTTTATACAGTAAACGGTGTTATAAAGCAAAAGTGACTAAGTCGTGGTCCAGTCTTATACAAACTCATTGTATAAGATGCCCCCACTTACATATCTCTCTATGAACGATTTAGGATCACATCGTTTGTACTAACTACAAAATAGGTCGTATCCTTAGTTTCTCCAGAATAAGGCGCCCAACCTTATCCCTATACTATATACTCGAACTTGATCCATTATTTATGTCATCACATAAAGTTCAAGTCTATATTAAATATCCATGGGGCCTTAGTTTATTGGATTAAAGATTATAGTATACTAATTCAATAACAATTTTATCAAAAAAGAAACACGAAAAATACTTATCTATTACAAACTGCGAGTTTTAGGAAATAAAATCCAACAAACTCCCTCTTGGACTAAAACTCCTAGTGGAATATCACAATGTTCAATTTAAGTGAGAAACATATGAGTACAATAAGCATATGAATATAATGAACTAGGGCATATACCCAAAAGTTCTCCCACTCGTCCTAGTTTACTAACTTCGTAGACCTAGAGATTGTAGGTGGCCTTCAAACACTTTTGGCCATGAGGGTCTTCGTAAAAGGATCAGCAATGTGAGCTTCTTGGTTCTCTTGAATTTGCAACTGCAACACTGTTATCACAATATAGAGTGATAAGCAGATGCATATTTGGAACGACTTCAAAATTTTTCAAGAATTTCCTCAACCATACTACTTCTTTTGTTGCTTCACATGCAACTACATATTCAACTTCCATTGTGGAGTCTGCAATATAGTTTTGCTTCACACTTCTCCACACTACTGCTCCTCCATTCAAAATGAACACTAATCCCGATGTGGATTTTCTTGCATCTTTATCGGTCTGGAAATCAGTGTCAGTGTATCCAGTAAGAATCAAATCCTTAGCACCATACACGAGTATGTAGTTCCTCGTTCTCCTAAGATACTTGAGAATATTCTTAACAGCAGTCCAATGATCATATACAGGATTGGACTAATACCTACTGACTATCCCTATTGCGTAACATATGTCAGGTCTAGTACATAACATTGCATACATCAGACTCTCAACTGCGGAACCATAGGCAATGCATCTCATGTCCTCAACCTCTTGAGGTGTCTTAGGGCATTGTTCCTTTGACAAATGAATTCCATATCTGTAAGGTAACAAACCTCTTTTGGAATTTTGAATCTTATACCTAGACAACATTTTGTCTGTATAAGTTGCTTGAGACGTGGCTAGTGTTATGTTCTTGCGGTTCCGAACAATTTGAATCCCTATAACATACTGTGCATCTCCCAAATCTTTAATTTAGAATTGTGTAGCTAGTCATTTCTTGATTTTAGTCAAGTAACCTACATCATTGCCAATGAGTAGAATGTCGTCAACATATAAACTAAGAACGCTATAGTAGAATTGACGATCTTCTAGTACACACAAGACTCGTCAACATTCTGTTCAAAACCATAAGATTTGATCGAAGTATCAAATCTTATATTCCAATATCTAGAAGCTTTTTTCAACCCATAAATGGATTTCTGAAGTCGACAAACTTTTTGTTCTTGACCCTATGCAATAAACTCCTCTGGTTGAGCCATATAGATACTCTCCTCAAGATCACCGTTTAGAAAGGCTGTCTTGACATCCATCTGCCAAATTTCATAGTCATAGAAAGTGGCGATGGACAAGAGTATTCTAATCGACTTAAGCATTTCAACGGGAGAAAAAGTTTCTTCATAGTCCACCCTTTCTCTCTGGGAATAACCCTTTACCACAAGTCGAGCCTTAAAAGTCTGTACTTTACCGGCTTGGTTTCGTTTTCTCTTGTGATCCACTTACAACTAATTGGTTTTATGTCATTTGGTTGATCTACAAGTACCCAGACGGAATTGAAGTACAGAAACTCCATTTCGAGGTCCATGGCTTTGACCCACTGGTCACGGTCTACATCTTTCATGGCCTGTTTATAGGTCGATGGATCCTGTATGCCATCATCAGGTATGACGACTTGAGATTCAGTTAAACCCAAGTATCGGTCGGTTGATGATCAACCCTCCCACTACGTCGAAGTATTCTCAACTCTTGAGAAGGATGTGACTGACCAGATGTACTAGTTTTATATATTATTTTAGTAGATGAATTAGCTTTATCTGTAGCGTCTTTGGAAAGTTCATTTAATACTAGTCTATTGTGAGGTTGATGACTTATGATGTGGTCTTCCTCTAAGAATGTTCCATTTGTCGACACAAAAATCTTATTCTCTTCAGGATCATAAAATATACCGCTTTTTGTTTCTTTTGGATAACCTACAAATAGGCATAACTTTGTACAACGTTCTAATTTTTTAGGATTTTGCACCAACACATGCACTGGGCATCCCCAGATCCTAATGTGACGTAAACTACCTTTACGCCCTTTCCATAGCTCATAAGGTGTTTCTAAAACACTTTTAGAGGGAACTTTATTCAAAATATAGACAGCAATTTCTAATGCATGTCTGCAAAAGGAATCAGGTAACTTAGCAAAGCTCATCATTAAGCGAACCCTGTCCAACAAGGTTCTGTTTCTTCATTCAGATACACGGTTCTGTTGAGACATATTAGGTGAGAGAGTTGTTACTTGATTCCATGTTCTATCATATAGTCTTAGAATGTTAAGTCCATGTACTCCCCACCTCGATTTGATCGAAGTGTCTTAATCGTTTTACCTAACAGGCTCTCAACCTCAGTCTTATATTCTTTGTTCAAAAGAATCAGACTTGTGATGCATTAGGTAAATATGACCATACCTTGAATAATCATCAATGAAACTGATGAAATATTCATACTTTTCTCGAGCTTTGACATTCATCGGTCCACAGAGGTCCGAATGTACGATCTCTAAGGGTATTGTTGCTCTGAGAACTTTTACCGAAAAAGATCTCTTAGTCATTTTTCCCTGAAGACAAGACTCACATGGAGGTAAAGAATTGTCTTCTAACTAATTTAGGAGTCCGTTCTTAACCAATATCCCAATCCTATTGAGATTTATGTGACCCAGTCTTAAGTGTCATAAATAGGCATTGGAAGAAACTTTTTGTCTTTTAACCTGAGTTTCGGTTGTTCTAAACATCTCAGTATTTAAGACAAATTTTGCTTTAGTTGGTCTTAACTTATATAAGTTGTTTTCTAGTATAGCATAACAATTTTGAATACCTTTTATGAAAATGAACACTTCATCTATTTCAAAGGATATTTTATACATTTGTTCTAGTATACCTGTGATAGATATTAAATTTCGTTTCATTTTAGGAGAATACAAAAGATATTTAAGTATGATATATCTATCGTCGACATACAATTTCAAGTCTCCCACTGCATCGACCGAGACAACCTCTCCTGTTCCAACCTTGAGGGTGATCTCGCCTTCTTCTAGCTTTTTCCAGTAACTAGTTTCCGGAAAAGAGAAGAAAATATGATTAGTGGCCCCTGAATCCAATATCTAGGTTGAGGTATCATACACCACTAAACATGTTTCAACAACTAGTAAGACATATTTACCTTGTGCTTCTTTATCTGCTCTTTTCACAGCAAGTTACTTCGGGCAGTTCCTCTTCCAGTGTCCGTTTTTGTAGGAGTGAAAACATTATCCTTTTTCTGCAACATTCTTTCCCTTGTTTGTCATGGGAGCCTTCCCCTTGCCCTTCTTTTTCATTTGAACATTCTTGTTCTTTGAAGGTCCAACTTTAGTTTTAGAGGACGATCCTCTTAAAACTTTCCTCGTGGTGACAACATTTGCTTCCACCTCTTTCCCCTTAGCTTTTGTAAGAGTTTGAAAACGTTGGAGCTCGTTAAGAAGGGTTGTCAGATTAAACTATTTTATTCAGAGAAGGATTCGTCTGAAATGGTATGAAGCTCATCGGAAGAGACTCCATAATAAAGCTAACTTAATTTGCCTCGTCGATGGTGCCACCATTTACTTCAACAATATTGAAGTGGACCATCATGTCCAGGATATGTTCTCTAACAGAGGTCGCTTCCTTCATACGCTTGTTGTAAATGTACTTAATAGCCTCGTGTCTTAGAACCGATGACGGTTGCCCGAACATCTCTTTTACGAATTTATGATAGCCTTAGATGTGCCCAAGGATTCGTATTTCTTAGCCAATACATCAGTAATGCTGGCAAGAATATAGACACTGGCTTTATCGTTAGCCTTAACCCATCGTTCATAAGCTTCCCAGGGAGGGGCCTGAGGACATTCCTCAGTTAAGACAAATCTTAAGTCATCTATTACTAGTATTGTATTCACATTTGTTTTCCATGTTGTGTAGTTGTCGTCGTTAAGTTTTTCAGAAGCTAATAGTCTAACTAACGAGCTAGTCATGTTGAAAAAAAAACACATCATTTTTATTAAAAAATATTAAGCTTTACAATCCAATCAAGTTTAGCAAAAAATAATGTACCCATCATTATTATGTTTGCAACGATATTTCAACGGTTTAGAATAACCTTCACCGAGGGGTGACCGACCATTCCTCCGTTGAACAAAGACTATCTTGACTAAATACTATCACCAGAATAACTCTTATTCCTATAGTAACTTAGTTATCGCTCCTTTGGTCGAGAATTTGCTAACACTTAGTAATTCTTGTAACTGTAACCTTCCATTTTCAGACGTCAAGGATCAGGATCATTATGCTTCCGAAATTGGAAAGACAAGAATGAAAACGGACCTGAGAGACCCTATCTATTTTTGGAGTTTGCGGTGTTCCGAATCCTATAATACAACCATCCGATTGGTAAGGTCACTCCAGGGCAGACATGCAGGTGCATTATAGGAATCTCACGGTGCGACCTAATGGAAGAGACCGTGGGATGGGTTGACACACTTCCTTCTCCCACTTACTATGAACGAATTCCCCTATTCACCTTGATATTGACTCATGCAAACACTCTCCGAATGGAGTCCGCTCCCAGGGCGACCCAAAGCGAAGCATGAATCTCACGGTTTGAACTCTTAGGGACGCTAGAGTTAAAAGTACATTACTTCTCTCTAGCTAAAGTGTTCTAGACGGTTAGGATATAAATTACTTAGCAATATATTTCGGCTAACTAAAACATATCCAAAGTCTAGGCGAAACATATGAGTATAACATTTATACTGGATTTTAACCTACGATGTCCAGGTGATAAACAATTTTTATTACCTCACAACGCTCACGCATGCTCATAAAACCGATTTAACTTAACTTAGATGCCGACTCGATCTCCAGGTAGAAGGTGTTTCGTGAACCGTCAACTTAAAAACCTTTCAGCCTTTGTCATCTTATTTGAATTTTTTCCAAGATCTTGTCGGGTGAGTTTTCTTGTAACTTCGGTTTTACAAGATATCGACCTAATTTCTATGAAAAAGAGATTCTCGATGGTTAACCTAAGTGAGCATGCATCATATCTTTGTTATAGATTTAAAAAGTCCAATTGATTTTATAACACCTATAAAAAGAATTGACAAATCTATAACATACATCCCACATTCATTACATAACAATTATATAATGAAAATTTAATGTGGATTTAATTTACTTAATTTAATCAAATTAAATTATTTAATTAAAAAAATTTAATTAATCAATTACCATATTAATTTACTTAGAGAAATCATGAATTATACATAACTTTTACATTAATTCACATGAAATCAAACATGCATACTATATATATTATAACCATTATAACATACTTTCAATGCATGTGCATGTTAACCTATGGTGGGAATTTAAATCTACATGACATACTTTATCCACAATAAAGATTTAAACAATTAAACACATTCATAATGCATAAAGAAAATAAAACATAAAATTGGAACCGTTTTTGCATCCAAAGCAAGCAATTAACTAAATTATTACAATAATAATTTGAAAATCAGCTCCAAACCAATCTCGAACAGTTCAAACCAGCCCGAACCAGCTTGAAAATGGCAACAATTTGGCACGGACAACAACTGAAAATGGCTAAAAAATAAACAACACAGTGCAGTTTTTTTCGGCAGTGCGCAACGTCGGTTGAAACTCAAATTACAACCTAATTTCAACTCTATTGACTGCTAAATTTTACAGACTCTTTGGGCACACATTAAGCCTCAAAACTCTTGAGCAAATTACAAATTTTAACAAGAAATTAAAGCCTAAAATATGCAAAAATAGTGAGCAAATTTTAGCGTCCAACAATTTCATCACATGAAAAATAACAACCCACCATATGCAATTCAGTGAAATTAAAGCATTTTCTGATACCACATGATGGAACACGAGACATACACAGCGAAAAAGGATCTAATGACACTCTAATTGCATCTAACTTAATAGAAATTAACATACAAACATACAACAAACAGTAAACTAAAAAAGAGAAGAAAATACAACCTTTGTAGCTCAATTTTTTCACAATCTCCTTGCCACAGAACAAACCGAACACAACCGAACCACCACTAGAACTTCCCCGCTATCCTCTGCACTAAGAACTAGGTTGTGGGACCTGGTGAATGAAGAATTGAAAAAGGAAGAATGGGACGTTCAAAGTATTAAGTGAGGAAAAGGAAAAAAAGTAAGTTTTGGTGAGACTTCTTTTTTAAAAACTAAAACTTCAGCAAAAAGAACCCTTTTTTTAAAAAAACAAACCTATTTACAAAGGAATTACATGCATCAAATGCATGTCAAAACTCACCAAAATGCAACACCTCACAAAACACTAACTAAAGTGGGCTATGTATCATTCTATCATGTTTAAACATAGTCCACTTAAGTTAGTGGGATTGTCCAACAAAAACTTGGATAATTCCACTAACTCTCGTCAAGGGTAAAATGGTCTTTTCAATTTGGTCAAAGTCAAACTTTGACTTTTCTCAAACCGAAAAAGTCAACCATTTCACTTTTTATGGTTTTGACTGTCTTGAATAATTTTGACCTTCCGAACATGAATCCGCATTCATATTTTTGAAATTCAAATCACATTTGAATATATTGTGTCATGCAAAAATGGATAGCTATATCACATATACTTGTCGGTTTAAAATTCTTTTCCTAATTCGAACAATTCGAATGAATCCAACATACTGTTCTAAGTTTAATCCATACGAGCTAGAAGGGGGACCTAATGGACCTACAGGTCATGGGCTCCAACAATCCAAGATTAATCGATCAAACTCTTTAACCTAATTAATCAACATTTGTTAACTAACGGGTCATTCCACTAAAGTCCCGTAGTTGCACTCCCCTCACTGTATATATATTTTTGTCCACCTGATATAACCGTAACCTATAAGTCAATCCTTCACAGGTTTTTCGTGGTCTCGACTGGGTAAAAATACCGTTTTACCCCCGATAACACTTATTGTTCCTTATGTCCCACTGAACCTCTATAGAACAATTGATTTGTGGTCCAACAACAAACAAATTTCCCCTTGTTCAAGTTCTGAAGTTAGCACTAAAGGGAACAACCTATCTACTATCCCTAGAGTCGGGTAGGAGTGAATTTCGTCTTACACTATATGTTCCAAGCTATCTACCCGGTCTTACCCTTGAAATGGGTGGCTTATTGAGCCAGTGTTGTTGAGCTACTCTCACCCATGCAGATATAAGGATAATCTCGAATAGATAGGAGTCCATAGTTAGCTCAGGATCGAGATCGAGTTAACGAGGTCATTCAAATTGAATTAGTAAGTTTTATACAGTAAATGGTGTTTTAAAGCAAAAGTGACTAAGTCGTGGTCCAATCTTATACAAACTCATTGTATAGGATGCCCCACTTACATATCTCTATATGATTTAGGATTACATCGTTTGTACTAACTACAAAGTAGGTCGCATCCATAGTGTCCCCAGAATAAGGCGCCCAACCTTATCCCTATACTATAGAAAATTTTAGGTTATATACTCAAACTTGATCCATGATTTATGTCATCACATAATGTTGAAGTCTACATTAAATAGCCTCGGGGCCTTAGTTTATTGGATTAAAGATTATAGTATACTAATTCAATAACAATTTTATCGAAAATGTAACACGAAATTTTTTTATCAATTACAAACTACGAGTTTTAAGACATAAAATCCAAGAAGAAGGGTAAGAGTGAACAATACTGTCCTGAGTACTGGAGATCTTTATTTTTCTTTTGAATTTCTTAGACAACCACGTAACGTGAGATAAAGTACTGCATAATGGGTGCATGAATTTCATGATGGACGACATCAACAACAACCCAAAAAATAAAACAAAGCTAACTAAGAATTAAACAAACAAACAAAACAACGGAAGTTTTCTCTCAAGGTAGTGTCCTATTGTACTAGAGAAGAAAAGTTGTCCAGACTTGTTGTGTTGTTGTGTAGACTTGCATGAGCAAGGAGTTGCTGCCTTTTGTGAAACTACAAAAGTAAAATTCTTTTTGTTTCAGTATAGGAACTCACAACATGTTCTAATATTTTTCATCCATGCTTTTAGATTGTTTATCTTTGTTTTTCCAATGTACTGGTGTTTGAAGTAAAGCAAAACAAATCTTGCAATTACGATTCAATACCACGTTTCCGCTACTGAAGGGAATTCTATTTCCTTAAGAAATGACATTTAAAGATCAGAAAAAGACAACTTTCGTTACATTGTGTGGGAACATTTTGTTATAAATTTATGTCATTTGGACTTAAAAATGTTGGGGCAACTTACCAATGAGAAATGGTCAAATTGTTCCATGATTTGATGCACAAAGAAATTGATGTTTACGTGGATGATTGACAGGAATGGATTTCGCGATGTGGAAGCGTTTTGGAACGTCGCTGATTCGTTGTGTTTTTATTTTCATAAAATTGAACGGTTCAACATACATTTCATGATTGAGCATGTTGTTTTTCAGAAGAAAAACAGTGAGTAATATGTTACTAACCACTTGAAGATCACTTCTTCGCATTTTCTCCTCGATCACGACCTCTCGAACTCGTTCCACGAACCGAATAAGGAGACACTTCCAAAAGATCTTCTCGGTTGTTCTCGGGAGATAGAGGGTGAATTGTGGGATTCCCTTTGGATTTGGGTTGGAGAGCAAAGTAGAGAGATTAGAGAGAGTTGAGAGAGATTTGTCTTTCATTTTTTGAGTAAAATCCTAAAATTAGAATGAATGCATTAAGGAATGTCTCTCATTCCATCCTTTTATAAACCCATATGGTGGAGTTAAAATCTGAATGAGAGTGATCCTGCGGATATGAAAGTATGGTGCCCGAGGAAGAGGGGTACATGCGAGTGACCATGAGGATATGAAAGTATAGTTGAGAAAGACATAAAAGAATTGATAGCTACTACCTATACCAACAAGGTGCACCTTCATTTTCGGTGGGTCAATCATAGGAACTCCATAGTTAAGCGTGCTTGGCTTGAAGCAATTCAATGTTGGGTGACCTCTTGGGATTTTTCCTAGGGAGAATGTTAGTGAGGATAAAGCATGCTAAAAGGACCCGTGTTGGTTTGTGGGAAAATTCTTCACTCTTACAAGTAGCCATGGATTATGTAGTGACGCGGCCCGGGGCGTTAAAAATGGTAGCAGAGCGGAACCTCTCCTAGTAAGATGTGGTTCGAAGATGATCCAAAGAGGAAGCTGGTGGACATGTCACGCCCGAGGAAGAGGGGTGCATGAATGAACCAAGTCCACATCTGAATCAGAGGGATCCTGAGAATATGAAAGTATGGTGCCCGATGAAGAGGGGTACATGCGAGTGACCATGAGGATGTGAAAGTATAGTTGAGAAGAAAGACTTAAAAGAATTGATAGCTACTACCTAGACCAACAAGGTGCACCTTCTTTTTCGGTGGCTCATTCATAGGAACTCCATAGTTAAGCGTGATTGGCTTGGAGCAATTCTATGTTGGGTGACCTCCTGGGAATTTTCGAGTGAGCATGTGAGTGAGGACAAATCATGCTAAAAGGACCCGTGTTTGTTTGTGGGGAAGTCTTCACTCTTACAAGTAGCCATGGATGATATAGTGACGCGACCCTGGGCGTTCCAGGGCGTACTCTAGAAACCCTCACCCGTACTAGTTAATGGAAAGACCCCCATAGACAGAAGTTGGTAACACACTCAGGATTAAGGACGAGTCACTAATGATCATCTACGAAGTTATTAGTCATATATTGTTAACGGTGTTACATCAGTAGGTCTAATAAAATCGTAGATGACCATTAGTCACTCGTCCTTAATCCTGAGTGTATTACGGACTCTTGTCTGAGGAGGTATGTCGTTTGACTAGTACAACAAAACAACGACGTTTCACGATGTCTTCCGTTGTCGGAGATTCAAATTCCCTTCAATTGGTATCTGAGCCAATCGTTGCTCTTCATTGTGTATTAAGTGATATCTTAAAAGATAGGTGGGTTTGCCTTAATTTCATGAGAGCAATTTGTGGTTTGCATGTTGGATGTTTCGATTTTGGCACTTAATTAGATTTACATTAATGTTGATGAGGTCAATGTAAGGACCTGTTATTTTGGGCATTTTTTAATGTAAAACAAGTTTGTATGTCCGTGTCGATCGTGACAAGAGTTGTTGTGAAGAAACGGAGCGGAAACAGGCAAAATTGGCACAAAACAGCATGTTGTGTTGCTGGAGAATCGATAGCATTGCGACGCTATTCTTCGGCATCACAACATCATCGATGAAAAAGATGGCCTTGCTGCAGATCAACGATGCAACACCATTGGTGAAGGAATGAATTCCCACGTAGCGGAATGGTGATCGAATCACCATGGTATTGTTGCGAAATATGTTTTCTTGAAACAGTTTATATCACATAAAATCTAGGCTAAACATGAAAATTAGGAAGAAAAACCTCAAGTGTACTTACTTGTTGAAAAACTATCTTCACGTTTTCCTTCTCCGGTCACGAACCCTTCGTGATCGCGATCTTAACGTACTCGATTTTCTTGAACAAACAATAAATCGGACACGCTCCGAAAGGATTCTCGGTTGTTCTACTTTTGGTAGAAGGAGAGTTGTGGGACTCTTCTTTAGGGTGAAAGGGAAGAGAGATTGAGAGAAGGGCTGAGAGAGAATGATGAGCTCTTTGGCGAGAAATCCAAAAATGAGCTTTCACTTACGAAATCCGTCTTGTAAATGAGTTTAAATAATGGTGATAGGTGGTGTTGAAATCTCCACATATTTACCATTTAACCACAAATGTAGGTTATGCAAATCATATTTGCATAACCACACATAATAAGATATCTCATATCTCATTATACAAATCACATTTGTATAATTGTAGATTTTTAAATTTAATCACATTCAATTTAATTTCTCTCAATCCAATTTCTCAAAATCAACCGTAATTAGATAATTAGGCTAACCTATAGTTTATTATAAATCTCATTCACATTAAACTATATAATATGTCATTCATATCTCATATAAATGACATAATTACCCTTTAGTGAACTTGAACACTTCAAATTCACACCAAATCTGTAAACCCTCTATTAATCCAGTTTGAGCCAACCGAGGGACTTAAAGGACCTACAGTGACGAGCTCCAATGATCCGAGATTAACCTGTCAAACTCTTTAACCTGGTTAATCAAAAGTCATTAGCTACGGTAACACTCCACTAAAGCCCGTAGTCGCACTCGTCCGCCGTAAAGGCAAGTTGTGTCCACTAATACAACCAATGCCCATGAGTCGACCCTTCACATGTTGTGTGTAGACACTGCTGGATCAAATTACCGTTTTACCCCTATGTTTACTTCTTGCTTCTTAAGTCCCCACTGCTCCTCTAATGAACAACAACGTTGTAATGGTCCAACAATATACAACACCCCTCTCGGGCCAGTGAGAGGGTGGGTGCCCGTTGTCCAACCCCTTCAGACAACACTTAAAGGAACAACCTCGATAGTTTCCCTAAAGGCGGGAACAAGTGAATTCCATCTCACGTAGTTAAGTTCCTAGCTCCCCACGTGGTCATGTCCTTGAGAAGATTGGCATATTGGGCGAGTAACTGTGACCACCCTCACCCGTACTAGTCAAAGGACAGACCCCCGCAGAGAGGAGTCCGTAACACGCTCAGGATTCATATCGAGTCACTAATGGTCATCTACGAAGTTATTAGTCTCATACTCTTAACGGTGTTACATCAGTAGGTCTAATAATTCACGGTCTGGTCTTGTACAATCTCATTGCACAGGATGCCCCCACTTGCATGTCAACCACATGAACGAGTCAGATCACCTCGTTTGTATCAATACAAAGCGGGTCGCATCCACATCGTATCCAGGATTAGGTCTCCAACCCTATCCATATACGGTTGACCGTTCGGATCATTAACTCGAACGTGATCCTCCCTGTGTGTCCAATACACACCGTTCAAGTCCTAGTTCTCTCATAAATTCAATGACCCTGTAGCTTAGTTTATTGGACAATGTTTGTAAAATTGCGAGACACAAACTAATGAAAGAAATGACTCTTATTTATTTAAAATAATAATATTACAAACAAAACAAGATTAGGACATACATCCCAACAAACTCTCACTTGGACTAAACGCAAACATACATTTCTCTAATGTACAATAGATTATAATAAAGTAATACAATAAACTAGGGCATTGAATACCCTTTACAATACTCCCACTTGCCCTAGTCAGGAAGCACTCGAAGACCTAGACTCTCTAGGTGACCCACAAACAACTTAGCCGTGAGGGCCTTTGTAAATAGATCAACAACGTTGTGCTCGACGCTTATCTCGCGTGGATCACGTCGTCGCCGTGGTGCACAATCTCCTGTATCAGATGATACTTCAGCTCAATGTGCTTTCCCCTCTTATGACTCCGAGGCTCTCTAGAGTTGGCTACAACACCACTGTTGTCACAAAACAACATGATCGACAAGTTCATATTTGGAACAACTTCCAAATTCATCATGAACTTCCTAAGCCAAACATCTTCCTTTGCAGCTTCACAAGCCGCAACGCATCTTGAACTTCCATCTTTGAATCGCGCAGCATCCTCGCTTGATGCTTCGCCATACTACAGCTCCTCCATTCACAATGAAGGCTTACCCCGAAGTGGATTTTCTAGAATCCTTATTGGTCTGAAAGTCAGAGTCTTTGTATCCCGTACGGATCAAATCCCCACTCTAATACACTAGGTTGTAGTTCTTCGTTCTCATAAGATACTTGAGGATTGCCTTTAATGTTGTCCAGTAAACTAATCCTGGATTGGATTGATACCTACTGAAAATCCCTACTGCATAACAGATGTCGGGCCTAGTACACAACATAGCATACATCAGGCTCCCAACAGCTGAAGCATAAGGGATTCGTCTCATATCCCGTGGGCAGCGTTGCAACGCTGTCGTCTCCTGCGTCGACCCGCGTTCTCAACGACAGCGTCGTTGCAACGCTACGCCCAGCGTTGCAACGCTGTTCTGCTACAGGGCCTCCATCCGCAAGGATAGCGTTGAGACGCCATTGGGCAACGTCTCAACGCCATCGACAGAACAACAAACTCCTTTGTTGTTCTTCGTCGATTTCCACCTGTTTCTGCTTCGATTTCTTCACAGCAACACTTGCAACGAACGACACGGACTTACAGACTCGATTTATTTTCTAAAATGCCTAAAAAACACGGGCCCTTTACATTTGATCTCATCAAATAGAAAATAAATCTAAAAGTGCCAAAAACCGAAAACATCCATTATGCAAACCAAGACATTCATCTCATGAATTATGGTAAAATACCCACCAAATTTTAACAAAACAGTGCATAATTAAGAAATCATCGAAATGGCTCTGATACCAATTGAAGGGAATGAAAATCCCGTGCAGTGGAAGACGATTGAATCGTCGATGTATCAATTACGCACAACGTCTTTGTTAAAATTGATCTAGTACATAGATCTAGGCTAAACATGCAATTAAGAAGAAGAATAACAGTAAGAAAGGATTTTACTTACTTGTTGAAGACTTTCTTCACAATATCTTCTTCAAATCCACGAACTCTTCGTGCTCCTCGTACACAACGATTTCCTCTGACGATTGTAAGTCAAACACTACCAAGAAGCCTTCTCGGTTGTTCTCTTTTGGATAAAGGAGGCTTGTGGGAACCTTTTTGGTTTTGGAGAGGAAGGAGAATTTGAGAGAGAATAGAGAGAGTTTCTCTTCTCTTTTTTGTGTAAAACTAAAAAATGAGAGAGTGAGTTGCCATCCTTCTTGAAAGAAGGGTTTATATAGTGGATTAGTGGAGTTAAAATGTCCACATATTTACCACTTTACCACAATCATAGGTTATGCAAATATCATCTGCATAACCACATAATATAAGAGTTCCCATATCTCATATTGCAAATCTCATTTGCAATAGTTGTGGATTTATTAAATTGAATCACATCCAATTTAATTTCTCTCAATCAAATTCTCCAATTAGCCCTAATTCAACAATTAGACTAACCTATAGTTTATTATGAATCTCATTCACATTAAACTATATATTATATCATTCATATCTCATATAAATGACATAAATGCCCTTAAGGTGAAATTGAACACTTCAATTTCATACCAAAACTTTATCCCTTCTTAAATCCGGATGGAGCCAACCGAGGGACCTAATGGACCCTCAAAGGACGGTTTCAATGATCCGATATTAACTCGCCAAACTTTTTGACCCGGTTAACCAACATTCATTAGCTACGGTAACACTCCACTATAGCCCGTAGCTGTACTCCCGTCAGTGCAGAATATTACGTGTCCACTGATAGAACCAATACCCATGAGTCGACCCTTCACAGGTTGTTCGTAGACACGGTTGGGTCAAATTATCGTTTACCCCAGTGTGTCTACCTCTTGTTCCTTAAGTCCCCACTGCTCCTCTAATGAACAACATATTGTGATGGTCCAACCATACACAACACACCCTTCTCGGGCAGGTGAGAAGGTGGGCGCCGTTGTCCAAGCCACGGAGACAAAGACTTAAGGGAACAACCCTCTAGTTTCCTAAAGGCGGAACGCAGTGAATTCCATCTCGCGTAGTTAAGTTCTCGCCTCCTACTTGGTTCTGTCCCCCGAGAAGATAGGCATATTGGGCGAGTAATCGTGACCACCCTCACCTGTACTAGTCAAAGAACGGACCTCTCAGATGGCGAGTCCGTAACACGCTCGAGATTCGTGTCGAGTCACTAATGGCCATCTACGAAATTATTAGTCCTCACTTTGTCAGCGGTGTTACATCGAGAGGTCTAATAATTCCACGGTCCGATCTTGTACAATCTCATTGCACAGATGCCCCCACTCGCATGTCAACTACATGAACGAGTCAGATCACCTCGTCTGTATCTAATACAAAGCGGGTCGTATCCACAGTGTATCCAGGATTAGGTCCCCAACCGTATCCATATACTGTAGACCATTCGGGTCATTAACTCGAACGATATTACTTGTGTGTCCACTACACACCGTTCAAGTTCTAGTTCTCTCATAAATTCAATGACCCTGGAGCTTAGTTTATTGGAAAAGTTTATAAATATTGCGAGACACAAAGTGATGAAATAAATAACTCTTATTAATTTCAATCAATATATTACAAACACGAGATTAGGACAAAAATCCCAACAAATTAAACATCTATGTTCATCAAAAAAATCAAACATGGCACTAAGTCAATTCTTATGGGTTTCTAATAACACTTCAATCATTCTCATGACAAAGTAACTATCAGCCATGCAATTGAGATCAAATCTCAAATATCTTTCACAATAATAAATTCAGACCTAAGAACAAATAAACCGTGATCAAGAGTCTATAAGCATTAACGATGCAATTGAATGAATAAAAGCATTACAATAAACCAAAAACAGTCAATTAAACAAAATAACATAATTAAAAAGGTTACATCTATCCCTAAGATAACAAGTCTAGCTACTCATGTCCACTACAAATCCTATTAAACTCAATTAAAAAACCATAGTTCAATAATCAAAGTGAAAAGAACGAAGAAAGAACTCTCGTGGCGTGAACGACAACGATCCCGGAACCTCTCACGAACCCTGACCTCCAAAAAGACTTATCCTTGAAATCTCTCAAAAGTCTTCTTACAACCTCTCACAATGATGTTTAGACAATAATGTGAAAATCTCTCCAAAAGGCTCCCTCTAGCAAGAAGCATCATTTTCTTTTTATATCAACAACACGGCGTTGCAACGCTTCTACCCTCGCGCGTTGATGATACTTGCGCTCAATGTGTTTGCCTCTCTTATGGCTCCGAGGCTCACGTGAGTTGGCTCTTTGCACCACCAAGTATCACGAGCAGTGATTGTGATGGGCAAGTTCATGTTAGGAACAACTTCCAAATCATGCGAACTTCCTAAGCCAAACAACTTCCTTTGCGCCTTCACAAGCCGCAACATACTCCGCTTCCATAGTGGAATCGCCGATGCATCCATGCTTGATGCTTCGCCATACTACAGCTCCTCCATTCAGAATGAAGGCTGACCCCGAGGTGGATTTCCTAGAATCCTTCTCGGTCTGAAAATCAGAATCTGTGTATCCCGCAAGGATCAAATCCCTACTCCCATACACTAAGATGTAGTTCCTCGTTCTCCTAAGATACTTGAGGATTGCCTTTACGGCTATCCGGTGATCTAATCTGGATTGGGTGATATCTACCGACAATTCCTCTCTGCATAACGGATGGCGGGCCTACTACACAAAGATGGCATACATCGGGCTCCCTACAAATTGAAGCATATATGGAATCTGTCTCATATCCTTAACATCTTGAGGAGTCTTAGGACATTGATCCTTGAGACAAGTGAACCCCATGCCCGAAAGGCGATAAGCCCTTTCTTGGAGTTCTCGCATCTTATATCTAGACAACATCTTGTCAATATAAGACGCCCGAGACAAGTCTAGCGTTACGCTTCTTCCTGTTCTCGACTATCCGGATACCTAGAACATACCGAGCTTCTCCCAAATCTTTCATTTGGAATTGCGAAGCTAGCCACTTCTTAACGCCGTCGATGAAAAATTCTACATCATTCCCAATGAGAAGAATATCGTCCACATACAACACTAAAAATGCGACGGTTTTGTCAACGATTTTCTTGTAGACACAAGGCTCGTCGACATTTTGATCAAAGCCATAAGATTTGATTGCCTCATCAAGCCTTATATTCCAAGACCTCAAAGCCTGTTTCAGTCCATAAATGGACCTATGAAGCCGACAAACTTTTTGCTCTTGGCCTTGGACAATGAACCCTTTGGGCTGGTCCATGTAGATGGTCTGATCAAGTTTGTCATTCACAAAGGTCGTCTTGACATCCATCCGCCATACCTCGTAGTCATAATACGCGCAAGAATGGCCGTAAGGATCTGATCGACTTTACCATGGCAACAGACGAAAAGGTCTCCTCATAGTCAACCCCTTCAACCTGGGTAAAACCCTTTGCCACTAGTCGGGCTTTGAAGGTCTCCACCTTCCCATCTACGCCACCGCTTGTAGATCCATTTGCAACCAATAGGTTTTACCCCATCCGGTTGATCCACAAGCTCCCAAACAGAATTGAAGTACATAGACTCCATTTCTTGGTCCATAGCTTTAATCCACTCGTCTTTGTCAACATCAACCATTGCCTGATCATAGGACAATGGATCCTCACAGTCATCATCAGGAGCGACAACTGAGGTTTCAACGAAACCCATGTAGCGATCAAGCTGTCTCACAACCCTCCCACTACGTCGAGGCATTCCTAACTCTTGAGAACGGATTTGACTAGACGTGCTAGGATCAACAACACTTGTTGACGTACTAGCCCCATCAGCAACTCTTGCTGATGAACTGTCCATTTCATTTAATACAATCTTACTCCTTGGTACATGATCCCTGACGTGGTCTTCCTCTAGGAAAGTGACGTTTGTCGACACAAGCACCCTATTTTCCCTAGGATCATAAAACAGACCACCTCTAGTCTCTTTAGGGTAACCTACGAATAAGCACAATTTCGAACGGGGTTCGAACGGGGTTTGACACCAACACATGGGCCGGGCATCCTCAAATCCTGAAGTGATGTAAACTACCTTTACGTCCACTCCAGAGCTCGAAAGGTGTTTCACAAACACTCTTCGAGGGAACGTTGTTCAAAATATAAACCGCAGTCTCCACTGCGTACCCCCAAAAAGAATCAGGGAGACCAGCATAGCTCATCATCGACCGAACCATGTCCAACAAGGTTCTGTTTCTCCTCTCCGATACACCATTCTCATTGTGGCATACCAGTGCTAGAGAGTTGGGACGTAATTCCGTGTTCTATCATATAGTCCTGGAATTCAGTGTCCATGTACTCTCCACCACGATCCGATCGAAGTGTTTTAAGCGATTTACCTAAGAGGTTCTCAACCTCAGTCTTGTACTCCTTGAACTTTTCAAGAGTTTCAGACTTCTTATGCATTAGGTAAATGTACCCATATCTAGAGTAGTCATCTATGAAAGACACAAAGTACTCATATCCGCCTCGAGCTTTAACATTGATCGGACAACAGAGGTCAGAATGCACTAACACAAGAGGCTTTTTGGCTCTATATCCTTTTCTACTAAAAGGATGTTTGGTCATTTTGCCCTCAAGGCATGACTCACACACCGGTAAAAAGTTTTCTTCCAACTCGTTTAGAAGTCCACTCTTCACTAGTTTCTCAATCCTATTGAGATTAATGTGGCCTAACCGAAGATGCCAAAGATGGGCATTTTCTTTTGGAGAAACTTTCGCTTTCTTATTTCGTGTTTCTGCAGTTTTAAATAATTCAGTATTCAAAACACTTTTGACCGAATTAGGTTTCAAAACATACAGATTAGTTTCAAGTGAAGCTGAACAAATCACATTTCCTTTAAAAGAAATAAACGCTTTATTCGATTCAAAAGAAACTGAAATACATTGTTCTATAAGGCAGGAAATTGAAACAAGGTTTCTAGTAAACCCTCGAACTATGTACAGATTGTCCAACAATAAGTACTTCCCGCCAAAGTTTAGCTTCACCGTGCCGATCGCTGCAGCAGAGACAAGATCCCCGGATCCAACCCGTAGAGTCACCTCACCCTCTCGCAGCGGTTGCCAGGAATCAATCCCTTGAAAAGAAGAACAAACGTGGTTAGTGGCGCCCGAATCCAGTATCCAGGTAGAGTCACTACTCTCCACTAAACAGGTTTCAGTCACAAGTAAATCACATTTACCTTGATTCTTCTTCTCGACAAGGAATTTGGGACGATTTCTCTTCCAAAGGACCGCCCCATTACAAAGGGAAACACTTTCCTTTCTCTCTGCAACCTCCTTGACCTTCTTGCCTTTGTGGGCGCAAAGATGGTCGATTTTACCCCTCTTCATCCTCTTCTTCCCTTTGGGCGTGAAGGAGCAACGAGTTTCGTCCCCTGCAGGTCGAACCCCCGTGATAAGACTGCGGGCAACATTTGCCTCGCATTCTCGACCCTATGCAAGGATTGGAAATTCAGTAGCTCATTGAGGAGGGTTGTCGGTGTGTGTAGCTAATTTTGTTCATAACAAATTGCTACTGGCCCAAGGAAACTCTTCTAAGAGTCTCCAAAATAAAATCGACTGGCTCGACTCATCGATCAAGTCCCGCTTCATCTCGGCGGATGGAAGTGGGTCATCATGTCTAGAACGTGTTCACGGACGCATTTACCCTCTTTCATCCGTGCGTTGAAAACGTATTTGAGCGAGTCATGCCGGACCTGAAAGGACTGTTGTCCAAACATTTCCTGCAGGGACTCCATGATCTCCTTAGCGGAAACCATCAACTCATGCTTCTTTGCCAAGACATCAGACATGCTGGCAATTATATAGACCTTGGCCTTTTCATTGGCCCTTATCCATCGATCGTACGCATCGCGAACACTTCGCGACGCGGTCGAGCCGGACATCTGAGGACACTCCTCAGATAACACGAACTTAATGTCGTCTTGTACCAAAATGGTATTTATGTTGTTTTTCCAACTTTGATAGTTATCTCCCACTAATTTGTCCGAATCTAGTAAAGCTATTATTGCGCTAGACATTTTTAGCTGAAAAAACAAGAAAACCTTTGTATTAGTCTCGCAAAAAACTTTTGAAATCCAATCAAGTTTTAGCAAAATTTGTTTCATGATCCATAGGTCAATCAAAATTTTGCAATGATACCCTAAAGGTTTAGAATGACCGCCACCGAAGGGTGAACAGAACACTCCTCCTCTAGGACGAGACTTTCTCGATCAGACCTAATCCCAGAATAACTCTTATTCCATTAGGCGTCCAATTACCATTGTTCGGTCGAATTCATTAACACTTAACGAATTCTGTGAGTGTCACCCTCAATCTTTAAGTTTCCAAGCATCCGTCGAAACAATAGCCACCGAAGGGTGAACCAAGAAGGAAAACCAACCAGGAAACTGTATCCCTTTCGGGAATTCACGGTGTTTCGACTCCCATGATCAAGCCCTCCGAAGGGATTGTCTGGTCCAGGCCAAACTAGCAGGCAGATCATAGGTGTCTCACGGTGTGAATCGAAAGAAGAGACCGTGGGTCTCGTTTTCACAAGTCCCGCTCCCACTCACTATAAGTACTCTCTTCATCCACGATGATATTGACCTATACAAATGCCATCCGAAGGGGGACACTCCCATTTGCGCCACGAGGCCGAGTATAGATCTCACGGTGCGGACTTTAAAGGAGATTTGTGGTTGGAAATTCAAATGTATCTCATACACTTTATTTACTCCCACTCAGCACTTTAAATTTTATTAGGGATTGACCTAGATAAAGCGGCTAAAATTTACCTAAGTCTACCAATATAACTCTTATATGGTATTAACCTAAGTTTATAATCACATTATTAACTTAGGTCTATGTGAGTAAATTAATTAACACTTAATTAACGACACTCACGAGAATATAACCTAAGAATCTCCGGACCGAATTCACTCCCAGGTCGGTTTCCAGGTAGGGGTGTTCCGCAAGCGTCAACTTAAATACCCCAGCCTTAGACAAAACCTTCCTTAGACAGAGTTACTTATCAGTCTCCATTCAAAAGTCATATTTGATTTCCTAAATTTCTAATCTCATTAGAAAATTAGAAAACCTTAGTCTAATTATTCAAGTTCTAAACACTTTAAAATTAACAATTAACTTAGGTTGCATGCATTTCTATGTTATAGTGCTTGATCATCCATCATATGAATAATATTATATACTATAACATAATATAATTCATCACATGAATTAAATGCATGAGCATGCTTTTAATTTAAAAATATAACACTTATATTTAATTAAATTAAAACATGCAAACATTATATTATAACTCTTATAATATAATCCTATCATGCATACCATATATTATAACTCTTATAATATAAAAATGATGCATGAAATGTTTAACCTAAGGTGGGATTTTAAATCTATATGACATACATAATGCACATAGAAATTAATTAAAATATACATCTCATGTATAAAATAATTAAATAGCAAAAATGACCGATTTTTGGCACCTAGGGGAAATTATTTAATTAAATAACATTTATATAACATTTATATTAATATTATTTAATAAAATAATTAAATAAAAAATAATAAAATACATTTTATGAAATTAAATAAATAAAACGTGTGAAAACCGCCCAAGTGGAGGCTTGAACCCACGTCCTCGCGTAACTGCCGCGAACTGCTCCCAACGCATACAGCGTTACAGCGTTGTAACGCTGCGCGCGCGTTACGGTAACGCTGCTGCTCTCAATGTCGACTGCGTTCTCAACGCCAGCGGCGTTGCAACGCTACGCCCATCGTTGTAATGTTGTTCTGCTGCAGGGCCTCCATTCGCGAGGATAGCGATTAGACGCCATTGGGCAGCGTCTCAACGCCATCGACAGAACAACAAACTCCTTTGCTGTTCTTCTTCGATTTCTGCTCCGATTTCTTCACAGCAACACTTGCCACGAACGACACGGACTTACAGACTCGATTTATTTTCTAAAATGCCCAAAAAACACGGGCCCTTTACATTTGATCTCATCAAACAGAAAATAAATCTAAAAGTGCCAAAAACTGAAAACATCCATTATGCAAACCAAGACATTCATCTCATGAATTATGGTAAAATACCCACCAAATTTTAACAAAACAGTGCATAATTAAGAAACCATCGAAATGGCTCTGTTACCAATTGAAGGGAATGAAAATCCCGTGCAGCGGAAGACGATTGAATCGTCGATGTATCAATTACGCAAACCGTCTTTGTTAAAATTTATCTAGTACATAGATCTAGGCTAAACATGCAAATAAGAAAAAGAATAACAGTAAGAAAGGAATTTACTTACTTGTTGAAGACTTTCTTCACAATATCTTCTTCAAATCCACGAACTCTTCGTGCTCCTCGTACACAACGATTTCCTCCAACGATTGTAAGTCAAACACTACCAAGAAGCCTTCTCGGTTGTTCTCTTTTGGAGAAAGGAGGCTTGTGGGAACCTTTTTGGTTTTGGAGAGGGAGGAGAATTTGAGAGAGAATATAGAGAGTTTCTCTTCTCTTTTTTGTGTAAAACTAAAAAATAAGAGAGTGAGTTGCCATCCTTCTTGAAAGAAGGGTTTATATAGTGGATTAGTGGAGTTAAAATGTCCACATATTTACCACTTTACCACAATCATAGGTTATTCAAATCTCATCTCCATAACCACATAATATAAGATATCCCATATCTCATATTGCAAATCTCATTTGCAATAGTTGTGGATTTATTAAATTGAATCACATCCAATTTAATTTCTCTCAATCAAATTCTCCAATTAGCCCTAATTCAACAATTAGGCTAACCTATAGTTTATTATGAATCTCATTCACATTACACTATATATTATATCATTCATATCTCATATGAATGACATAAATGCCCTTAAAGTGAAATTGAACACTTCAATTTCATACCAAAACTTTATCCTTCTTAAATCCGGATGGAGCCAACCAAGGGACCTAATGGACCTACAAAGATGATTTGCTCCAATGATCCGAGATTAACTCGCCAAACTCTTTTGACCCGGTTAACCAACATTCATTAGCTACGATAACACTCCACTATAGCCCGTAGCTGTACTCCCGTCAGTGCAGAATATTACATGTCCATTGATATAACCAATAGCCATGAGTCGACCCTTCACAGGTTGTTCGTAGACACTGTTGGGTCAAATTATCGTTTTACCCCTGTGTCTACCTCTTGTCCTTAAGTCCCCACTTTGCTCCTCTAATGAACAACATATTGTGATGGTCCAACCATACACAACACCCTTCTCGGGCGGTGAGAAGGTGGGCGCTCGTTGTCCAAGCCACGGAGACAAAGACTTAAGGGAACAACCCCTCTAGTTTCCCTAAAGGTGGGAATGAGTGAATTCCATCTCGCGTAGTTAAGTTCCCAGCTCCCTACTTGGTTCTGTCCCTGAGAAGATAGGCATATTAGGCGAGTAATCGTGACCACCTCACCCGCATACTAGTCAAAGAATGGACCCTCGTGAGAGCGGGAGTCCGTAACACGCTCGAGGATTCAGTGTCGAGTCACTAATGGCCATCTACGAAATTATTAGTCCTCACCACAACGGGTGTTACATCGATGGGTCTAATAATTCACGGTCCGTTATTACAATCTCATTGCACAGATGCCCCCACTCGCATGTCAAGTACATGAACGAGTCAGATCACCTCGTCTGTATCTAATACAAAACGGGTCGCATCCACAGTGTCTCCAGGATTAGGTCTCCAACCCTATCCATATACTGTAGACCATTCGGGTAATTAACTCGAACGTGATCTTACCTGTGTGTCCACTACACACCGTTCAAGTTCTAGTTCTCTCATAAATTCAATGACCCTGAAGCTTAGTTTATTGGAAAAGTTTATAAATATTGCGAGACACAAAGTGATGAAATAAATAACTCTTATTAATTTCAATCAATATATTAGAAACACGAGATTAGGACAAAAATTCCAACAAATTAAACATCTATGTTCAACCAAAAAATCAAACATGGCACTAAGTCAATTCTTATGGGTTTCTAATAACACTTCAATCATTCTCATGTCAAAGTAACTATCAGCCATGCAATTGAGATCAGATCTAAAATATCATTCACAAGAATAAATTCAGACCTAAGAACAAATAAACCGTGATCAAGAGTCTATAAGCATTAAGGATGCAATTGAATGAATAAAAGCATTACAATAAACCAAAAGCAGTCAATTCAACAAAATAACATAATTAAAAAGACTACATCTATCCCTAAGATAACAAGTCTAGCTACTCATGTCCACTACAAATCCTATTAAACTCAAATAAAAAACCATAGTTCAATAATCAAAGTGAAAAGAACGAAGAAAGAACTCTCGTGGCGTGAACGACAACGATCCCGGAACCTCTCACGAACCCTGACCTCCAAAAAGTCTTATCCTTGAAATCTCTCCAAAGTCTTCTTACAACCTCTCACAATGATGTTTTGACAATAATGTGAAAATCTCTCCAAAAGGCTCCCTCTAGCAAGAAGCATCATTTTCTTTTTATATCAACAGCACGGCGTTGCAACGCTAGGCATGGCGTTGCAACGCCGTGCCCTAAACAAATATATAAAAAAAGGAAAATATCTGGCAACGTTGCAACGCTTCTACCCTCGCGCGCTTTTTCTTACCGAAGTAGCGTTGCAATGCTGAGGACAACGTTGCAACGCATCTAACCTCGCGCGCCTTCTGCTTATCGAAGCAGCATTGCAATGCCATTGACAAAATTTATTATGGTTGAGTGGTTGCACGCAGGGTGTCACGGTCATGCTTGTCCAAGGCGTGTTGCCCATGGCCGCATGGCCGCCCCCATCCTTTTTCATTATGTTTTCATGTATGCTTTTGCTTTAGCATTGTTGTTTCATTTTCCATGTATTTTTGTGGGCGTATGACTCCTCGCCAAAATGACGTGCAACGCGGTCATAGCCAAAATTCCTAGAATGTACTATAGGGGGATGCGAACATTCATCAATTCTCCCTACCAAGAGTTATATGCTAGATAAGTGTGGCTTTCTTATTATTGCTTGTCTGCTGTATAATTAACTTTCTAAACTCTCACAAACGCTTCCTAAAATGTTTTCACAAATTCTCTCTGACCCCGTTTTCTAAAACTTTTTCTCAAGAACGGGGGTGGAGGTTGCGATATAGGCCCGTTCTGCCGCCGGCGATCCGAATTTGAGTTGGCTGACTTGCTCGTGGGCGAGAGCAAGTGCCGCACGGTCGTGTCAAGACCCTTTAAGAAGTGCGACCGTGACAGTTGGTATCAGAGCCTAGTTGGCTTCGGGAAGGCAAGACACAGTAATCATGCCTGCAAACAAATTAAACAAGTCAGACAAAGAGCGGTTGGCCGAGATCGAGGAGCAATTGCTTCTCTTGACGGAAGTCCCTGATAATATTCGGTTCTTGGAATCTCGACTGGAAGCGATTGCGGCCAAGGCCGATGCGATTGATGCAATTGTTTGACGCATCGAGGGAATGCCCGTCTATGAATTGATGGGGAGAGTTGAGACCCTCGAGGACAGGGTAAACCGATGTGAAAACTTCGAGCGTGGTGCTAGCTCGTCGAGCGGCGTCGCCCAAATTGAGGAACGTGTCGATGGTCTGGACAGTTCCCACAAAGAGTTGGGTCAGATGTTTTCTGACTTTTCTGTTGATGTGAGAGATGCTCTTAAGATCTGTAGGGGCGAGATAGGCGAGATGGCCGCAAAGCTAAATCTCACCATGATTGCGATGGGAAGTCAAGCCTCACTTGGGGGCGCGACCAGGTCGGGGAAGAAGAAGATCCCCGAGCCGAAACCCTTCTGTGGGGTTCGAGATGCCAAAGTGTTGGAAAACTTCATCTTCGATATGGAGAAATACTTTCGAGCAACAGGTACGTTGACTGACGAAGAAAGAGTCACCTTAGCAACGATGCATCTGGAAGACGATGCTAAACTATGGTGGAGGACCCGTTTTATGGACATCCAAGAAGGCATATGTACCATTAACACATGGGAAACGCTGAAACAAGAATTGCGCTCACAATTCTTCCTGAGAATGTTGAGACAATAGCAAGGCGCAAGCATCGAGAGTTGAGACATAAAGGTGCCATCCGCGAATATGTCAAACAGTTTGCTGGGTTGATGTTGGACATCCGAGATATGAGTGAGAAGGACAAGATCTTCTCCTTTGTCGAAGGGCTACAACCATGGGCCAGGGCTAAGTTGTACGAGCAGCGAGTAAAACACCTGACCGAAGCATATGCAGCAGCGGAACGACTGTTTGACCTGAATGGTGACGGTATTAGTGCACAGTCCCAAGAAGCAGGATCGGGCAAAACCTCCCTACGGGGAGATGATCGATCTCATCAGCCTAACTCTCCCAAGAGTGGGGGAGGAGATAGGCCTAGAAGTTCAGGAAGGGACAGCAGGAAATCCCCATCGAGGAATGGAAATTCATGGCATAGACCACACAACAAGAGCAACCACTACCAGAAGTGCGTTCTTTGCGACGGACCTCACCGAGTGAGTGACTGCCCGAGTAAAGTAGCCCTCAAGGCCCTCCAAGCGTCCTATGAGGCAAAGAATGGAAAGGAAGTTGATGATACGGAAATCGAGTCCCTACGAGATGAGGATCTAGAGAATCCGCGCATTGGCGCCATAAGATTCTTGTCAGCCCTCCAGAAGAATGGGGGAGAGACAAAGGGCCCATCCAGTAAGGGCCTCATGTACGTTGATGCACATGTCAACAACAAAGCAGCCAAGAGTACTATGGTTGATTCGGGAGCCACCCATAACTTCGTCTCAGAGACAGAAGCGAGACGATTGAACTTGTCCTGGAGCCGAGATCCGGGAAGGATGAAAGCTGTGAATTCAGCAGCCCTACCTATTTCAGGAATTGCAAAACGGCGTCTCGGTCAAGATGGGAGACGGGGTGGTCGAGTAGACCTTGTCGCCGCGGGATGGACGACTTCGATGTTGTGTTGGGAATGGAGTTCCTTCTTCAACGACAAAGTCATACCTGTGCCCCTAGCGAGTTGTCTAGTAATCACAGGAGGAAATCCCACCGTAGTGCCAGCGGAGTTGAAGCAGCCTAAGGGCGCGCGAGTAATATCGGCCTTGCAACTTAGAGCGGGCCCAAGTGAACGTTGTGGCGAAGTGCCACGAGTAACAGACCATTGCGACGAGAGAAGCGGCGGTCGAAAGTACACCCCCCCGATAGGAGGGAAGGAAAGAACAGTTCAGGTGCAAGAGTGCACACAAAGAGCACCGAGCGCGCGAAGTTGAGGACACACAGATCGAGAGACAGCCCTCCAAGAATTGAAGCCAAAGCGGCAGAGCCCGTAGTGCCGAAGTCGGACTACCCTGGGGCTTGGAAGACGCAATCACAGCGTGGTATGAATGTGAGCGACGTGACAAACCCACCGATCAAGCTGAAGAACTCTTTTGAGGTCCTAGCTGAAGGAACGAAGTCAGACGCTGCCCCATATGAGAAGGTGCAGCAGTTCTTGCAGATGTGGAAGGAAGCCGTGGGAGCAGAAGTCCATTGGGACCGAGTTGAAGACTTGAAGACTGCCGACCCAGGACCATCCCATTCGAAGAGTGTCGGTTGACGAGGACGTCAACCAATTAAGTGGGGGAGAATGTCACGGTCATGCTTGTCCAAGGCGTGTTGCCCATGGCCGCATGGCCGTCCCCATCCTTTTTCATTATGTTTTCATGTATGCTTTTGCTTTAGCATTGTTATTTCATTTTTCATGTATTTTTGTGGGCGTATGACTCCTCGCCAAAATGACGTGCAAGGGGGTCATAGCCAAAATTCCTAGAATGTACTATAGGGGGATGCGAACATTCATCAATTCTCCCTACCAAGAGTTATATGCTAGATAAGTGTGGCTTTCTTTTTATTGCTTGTCAGCTGTATAACTAACTTTCTAAACTCTCACAAACGCTTTCTAAAATGTTTTCACAAATTCTCTCTGACCCCGTTTTCTAAAACCTTTTCTCAAGAACGGGGGTGGAGGTTGCGATATAGGCCCGCCAGCCGCCACGCGATCCGAATTTGAGTTGGCTGACTTGCTCGTGGGCGAGAGCAAGTGCCGCACGGTCGTGTCAAGACCCTTTAAGAAGTGCGACCGTGACACAGGGCGTTACAACGCCATCTCCACGGATTTGATGGCTTGGTTTGGCCTTCCTTCTTCCATTTAATGTCAATTTTGGCTCCCTTAGGCAATTGATAACTCGCCATTGGAGAGTTCTTTTAATAGAATTTTAGTGCTTAATCTACTTGAAATGCATAAAACTTGTTGAGCCTCATGTTATTTTATCTCTAAATTATGTGTGTTAGCTTTAAAATATTGAATTTAAGCATTAGGTGCAAAAAGAATTAATTTTGATGTTTTTGTGCTTTAATTCAAGAAATTTAGGAAAATAAGCTAACGGTTAATTAAAGACCGAAATTTGAGATTTTTCTTAACTCCAAAAATCCTCGCGTATTTAGTTTGATTTATAATTGACTTCATAAATTTATTTCGGATTTTTCCGTGTGCAGGAGATGTTTAAAAATTACAAGAGTCCCTAAGGGCATTTTAGACATTTTACCAGAAGGGTTATATGCTCTTTTTACTCTTAAGGTTATTTTTGTAATTTGTGGAGTTAGGGCAACACCATCTTGTATAAGGAGGCTAGGGTTTACAAGTGTTAAGGGGGGAGTTGGAGTTGTGACAAGAGGAAGAGACCGAGAGAGAGAAGAGGAACCATCGATTTTGCTCTGACAATTAAGGGGAAAAAGCGAGAGGATAAACTTAACATTCTTTGTAGCAATCGAGAGGAAGAGTAGAGAGGAGTTGTCTTGGCGTTGCTGAAGCAATCAGTGGAACTTTGTAAATAAAGTAGAATCTGAAGCCTCTTTCTTTGAAGCAATCGACGTCTTGATTGAGGAGAAGCCATCGACATTGCTGAAGCAAAATCGCATTTTCCACCTGCTGTTACTGCTTGGCAATTGCTGAAGCAATCCGTGAAATTGATGCAGTGGTGTTGCCTGCTGTTTGCTGAAGCAATCGGTGGAACCAAGGGGTTGTTGCTGTTGTTACATGCCTTTGCTGAAGCAATTGGCTACACTGTTGCTGAAGCCAACCAAAGGGCTTTGCTGAAGCAAAGTGCCCTGCTGCAGACCATCTACAGAGGGTTGCTGCTAGGGAATTGTTGTAGCAAAAGCTAAGCCACTTGCTGTGTAACCTTTTCCTTATCTCTAAGTTTTATTGCTTGTTGTAAATTATCAATTTAATACTGATTTTTTGGGTTGTTTATATACTTATTTAGACTACTTTTGCTCACTATTTTAGGCCGAACTCGTGACTGGTTTAGGCTATAATTGTGCTTGATTTAGGCTATTTTAGTGAATGTTGTTGGTTTTTTTTGCATGAACTCATTGATCAATAAAATCATGTTTAATTTAGAGATGTGTGACTCGATTTTAATCATGAACTAAATTGTCTTAGGCAAAGGTTAGGTTGTGTTCAAATGTAAATTTGGATTAAATTTATGGTTGATGCCATTGATTGAATTTATGAAATTTTATTGAATTTAACGTTGCATGAGAATTAAAATTGGCCTTTTTAACTTCTTTATAATTCATAAACTTGGGAAAGCTAATGAATTAGAAAACTAAAATTTCATTCTAGGATTACTGAGTTGATTAGGGATAATTAACCCACCTAGAACCTAAAATCAGGTGCATAATTTAGATCACAATTGGGAAATTGTAGGTTTTAAAACTTAGTGATTTTGGAAAGAATCATTTGAATGCATGTGTAGGTAAATTCAAGGCATCACTCAAAATTTATTCCAATTGAACATTAGAACTCTAACCTAACCCGAGCCTATTTTTCATTACAAATCTCATCTCTTGCATCTGCCCTCTTGTTTGCATTCTCCGCTCCCCGCATTTAAATTCATTTATTTTCTTTTGTCTTATCTTATCTTTCTTATTACATTAATTTATTTATTTACAATAGTAATTTGCACACTCATGCATTGCACTAAAATAAGGAAAATTTGCTAGGGCACTCATTCATTTAGGTTTAGCTAGTCCTCGTGGGATTGATACTTTAACTTATCACTTGCTGCTCTCGACCGTGTATAATTGTACGTCGTAGAAGTGTCGGAGTCTTGTTCTAATTTACATTAGTTTAAGGCACTCGATATTTTCCCATCAACAATCTTTGCCTGCTTTTTCACCCATAATTCTCCATCCATCCTTATATTGCTCTTTAACCTGAAATTCAACAAATTAAGTACGTGAAAGCCCTGAAATTATCACAAAACTAACATAATTTAAGCCTAAGGATAACACATTCTGTGTGCTATCAAACACCCCCAAACTTAAACAATTGCTAGTCCTCGAGCAAAACAAGAAAAAGAAGGATCATATCAGAGTAAGTTTCATACTACAGACTCAAACCTCAGGAATTGTATGAATCGGTGAATAAACTCATAAAAAAGGTAACATTAATTAAAAACTACATAATAAGATTTTAAAATTTAATCAAATTATTCCTTGAGTGGGTGTGTGCTAGCCTTTTCCAGTTTAGTCCTTATAAGCCCAAGATAACCTTATTGAGTCCTCTGTTCATTTTTCCTCTACACTGGCCCTTGGCTGCAAATCTTCAGCTCATTTACAAAATCAGAAAGTTTTACCTTCTATTGTTTTTCTTTCACTCCCAAACTTCAACTTTATTTCACTAACGACATATTTTCTTATTATTATCATTATTTTTTTTTAGGGAATCCTTCAGTCGTCTATGCCTTCGCTCCAACATATTAACACTTTGTGGTGAAAATAGCTGACTACGAGCACAGATACCATACAGATTATCAAAGACTACTCGCATCCTAAGTTTAATCATTCAAAAGACAAGTATTGGCCACAATACTTTGGATGTTGGAGTACCCTCTTGTTTATCTTTTTTTTAGTGGAAAAACTTTAAAAAGGTATAATTTTCAATTAAGCAAACTTGCTCTTTCATTAGCTCCTAAGCCTATCGAGATGACAACGATCTTCTGGACAAAATAAACTTGCCCTAACCATTCAGGACCTTTCCGGTATCGGCTAAGTGCAAATAGCTTCAATGAATTCTCTAATCAATTTTAAACATCCTAAAATTAGAATTTAATCAAGTTCTCTTAGCTGATGAACGTTATTCACAATTCTCAATTAAATTTCATATGTGGTTATCATAGTGAAAGTAGGAAAGACTTACAATGAGCAATCCATTCCATTAACTTGAAATCGATCAAATGCACCAAAAACACACATCAGGAAAGAATATGATAGAATATGGAATGGAGTCAGATAAATCTCATGCAGTAAACAGTAATTAAAAAGTCATACAATCACCCCCAAGCTTGAGAACAACGTTGTCCTCAATGTGCAAATACAAATCAAAAAATAACAGACAAATCACCTAGAGAACCAATGGGGGAGAGAAAAGAATTGTACTGCCCTAAGCTCGAAAAAATCTCATTCCTCATCAGAGTATGCGTGAGGAGGCATAGGGCCTGGAAATGCTGGATCTGAGCCTTGAATGTGTTGGAGACAGTCATATAGATGGCAGGTGGATGCTTCATTGTACTGCAAGTGTTGCATGATCTGACGCTCTTCAAGACGACTCTAAGACTCATGTTGGTCGAAGCGCTGCTCTAGTCTGGCCATGGCATGAACCATATCCTGGCAATCCTGTGGGGCAGGGCGATGTGGAAACTCATGCTGTCCCTCATCACCCATCTCACCCTGGACTGCGTCAAGGAAAAACTCTGGCTCGTCGCCTGACATCCCAGCAAGCACTCCTTGGTCGTGATCCCAGAGTCCCATGATGTAGTTCTTGTCCATCACCCCCTTGGGGTAAATTAGTTCTTCCTCGGAGGTCCAGGTGACTACGGCAAGGCGACATAGGGCGGTGATGAGAGAGGAATGCCCTAATCCACCAGTGGTCGTGCCTCGTCGCACTTTCCTGATGTATCGACTGATGACTTTTCCTACATAAATTGTCTTCCCAGTGACAATGGCGTATATGAGGATGGTGCGATCCTTCGTCACGTCACTCATGTGGGCAACTGGCTAGAGTCTAGCACAGATAAAACTATGCCACACTCGGCCTGATACTGTGAGATCTGTTGTTCTGAGTTTGGAGACCTCTCCTCTACTAGTCAACCACTGAGCTCCAGCTCGTGTCAGGGTAACAAGTATCTGTGCAGGGTAAAATTGTGTCCTGACATATATGGTATACTCGTCAGTCACATAATCAGGCAGACGAAAATAACTGTTAATGGATACAGAGTCGAACTGGATGCGTTTTCCTTGAACGGTGGTGTGGTATGCCTCTATAGGCATGTTGGCGTAGAATTCGCGTACAAGGGGGGGCACGCCTGCCTCAGGCTACTGCACCAACAACGCCCAATGTCTCTGCTGAACGGTATGGTAAATGTCCTTGTGATGGGAGTCATCAGGGGCAATGCCCCGCTCAGGAACCAGAGCCCGGTTCATTACTTTGCTCTGGTAGCGTCCTGCAGCGTCAACATCCACGAACCTCTGCTCATCATATGTCTAACTGGAACTGACGGTCCTCTTTGTCTTCTTAGGTGCCATGTGTGATTAGTGCAAAAAGAACTAAACCATGACAAGCAATAAAGTCAGTGCAAACAGGGGAGGGAAAACAATGAGAAGGCCTATGGATGGTGCATTAGGTAGAAATAAAAATAAACTTTTGAATTCTCTATCCATGGATGATGTAAACTAAGGAGAAAAATAGGAACATAATGACTCTCGCCACCTATCAATCATGAGCAAGATGTGGAAATACAACACAAGGAAGCCATATACAAAAGTAGACGAATTCATCATGGCCATATAAAGAGCAAGAGTAAAAATAGGTACAAACCCAAAGACAATCTAAGCACACAAATATACATGGCCCATCCAACAATATGATAAAGTCCCCAGTTAGCAACTGAAAACATCCAAAGGGCCAAATTAACATACTAGTGCAACTACAAGGTCAACCAACTAATCACATGCTCATGTAGGAAGAATCGTCCAAAGAGAAAGCACAAACACAAAACTAATTCATGTAGCCATCAAAATGCGCAACCAAGGGGCAAGGACTTGTTTTACCAAAATCAATGATTTCAATACCGCCAAACTTAACATTAAGCTTCTCAAGACTAATGATGCCCAAAGGTGAAAAAAATGGAAACTAACATCAATATTGAAGGGATTTTGAATTCCCGCAGCGGAAGACGTTGTGAAACGTCGTTGATCCGTTGTGTAAAAGGTGTCTTAAAATTGAAACTATCTCATAGATCCTAGGCTAAACATGCATATAAGAGAAGAAAACAGTAAGGAATTATAAGATACTTACTTGTTGAAGAACCCTTCTTCAACGCTTTTCTCCTCCGGTCACGATCTCTCTCGATCCAACGATCTCCTCGAACACGAACCTCGATCCGAATAGGGAGACACTTCCAAAGGGTCTTCTCGGTTGTTCTCGAGAGGTTGAGGGAGAGTAGGTGGAACTCCGTTTGGTTTTGGGTGAGGAGAGAATTAGAGAGAATTGAGAGAGTTCTAGAGAGAAAACATTTGCTCTCTTTGGATGGAAATCCAAAAAATGGCAAATGGCATACCAAAGGCTTCTTGCAAAGCCTTTAAATACTATTGTGTGATGGAGTTAAAAACTCCACCAAATCACAATTTTACCACAACCATATAATATACGAATCACATTTGTATATTATATAATATAAGGTATCTCATACCTTATTATACAAATCTCATTTGCATAAATGTGGAATTATAAATTGAATCACATTCAATTTAATTTCTCTCAATTCAATTTCTCCAATTAGCACTAATTAATCAATTAGGCTATACTATAGTTTATTATGAATCTCATTCACATCAAACTATATATTATGTCATCTATATCTCATATAAATGACATAAATACCCAAATAATGAATTTGAACATTTCAAATTCACACCAAACTGTAAACCCTCAATTTGTCCAATTTGAGCCAACCGAGGGACCTAATGGACCTACACGTGACGAGCTCCAATGATCCGAGACTAACCTGTCAAACTCTTTGACCCTGTTATTCAACATTCATTAGCGACGGTAACACTCCACTAAAGCTCGTAGCTGCACTCTCATTACTGTAGGACAAGTTGTGTCCATCGATATAACCAATACCCATGAGTCGACCCTTCACAGGTTGTTCGTAGTCACAGCTGGGTGAAATTACCGTTTTACCCTTGTGTCTACCTCTTGCTCCTTAAGTCCCACTGCTCCTCTAATGAACAACTACGTTGCATGGTCCAACCATAAACAACAACCCTCTCAGGCCAATGAGAGAGTGGGGCCCCGTTGTTCAAGCCCTAGAGACAGCAATTAAGGGAACAACCCCTCTAGTTTCCCTAAGTCGGGAACGAGTGAATTCCTTCTTGCGTAGTCAAGTTCCCGACTCCCACGTGGTCCCGCCCAGAGAAGATAGGCATATTGGGCGAGCAACGGTGGCCACCCTCACCAGATTACTAGTCAAAGGACGGACCCATGCATGAGGCGAGTCCGTAACACGCTCGAGATTAAGGTCGAGTCACTAATGGTCATCTACGAATTTATTAGCTTTATCATCATTAACGGTGTTACATCGATAAGTCTAATAATTCACGGTCCGGTCTTGTACAATTTCATTGCACAGGATGCCCCCACTCGCATGTCAACCACATGAACGAGTCAAGATCACCTCGTTTGTATCTAATACAAAGCGGCCGCATCCATAGTGTATCCGAGATTAGGTCTCCAACCCTATCCATATCATCAGAGACCGATTGGGTCATTAACTCGAACGCGATCTTCCTGTGTGTCCACTACACACCGTTCAAGTTCTTAGTTCTCTCATAATACAATGACCACGGAGCTTAGTTTATTGGATTAAGTTTATGAAAAATGCGAGACACAAAGTTGAAATAAATAACTCTTATTTATTACACAATGTTGAAATAAATAACTCTTATTCATTTACAACATGGAATATTACAAACTACACGAGATGATGACATACATCCCAACAAACTCCCACTTGGACTAAGCTAGTGGAGTACATGATACATTTCTCAAATGTACAGTAAAGTAATACAATAAAGTAATACAATAAACTAGGGCATTGAATACCCTTTTACAATACTCCCACTTGCCCTAGTCGGAAAGCACTCAAGACCTAGACTCTCTAGGTGACCTCAAACACCTTAGCCGTGAGGGCCTTTGTAAATGGATCAAACAGCGTTGTGCTCGAAAGCTATCTGCGTGGTATCATCACGTCTCGCGGTGCACAATCTCCCGTATCAGGTGATACTTACGCTCTATATGCTTGCCCCTTTTATGACTCCGAGGTTCGCTAGAGTTGGCTAGTGCACCACTGTTGTCACAAAACAGCGTGATCGACAAGTTCATATTTGGAACAACTTCCAAATCCGTCATGAACTTCCTGAGCCAAACAGCTTCATTTGCAGCTTCACAAGCCGCAACATACTCGGCTTCCATCGTGGAATCGATGCATCCTCGCTTGATGCTTCGCCACACTACAACTCCTCCATTCGGAATGAAGGTGACCCCCCGAAGTGGATTTCCTAGAATCCTTATCGGTCTGAAAGTCAGAATCTGTGTATCCCATAAGGATCAAATCCCCACTCCCATACACAAGGCTGTAGTTCCTCGTTCTCCTAAGATACTTATGATTGCCTTTACGGTTGTCCAGTGATCTAATCCTGGATTGGATTGATACCTACTGACAATCCCAACTGCATAACAGATGTCGGGCCTAGTACACAACATGGCATACATCAGCCTCCCTACAGCTGAAGCATAGGGAATTCGTCTCATATCCTCAACCTCTTGAGGCGTCTTAGGACATTGATCCTTAGACAGGTGAATCCCATGCCTGAAAGGTAGCAAGTCCTTCTTGGAGTTCTGCATCTTATATCTAGACAACATCTTGTCAATATAAGACGCTTGAGACATGGCTACCGTTCTGTTCTTCCGGTTTCGGACAATCTGGATACCTAGAACATACTGTGCCTCTCCCAAATCTTTCATTTGGAATTGCGAAGCCAGCCATTCCTTAATGTCAGTAAGAAATCCTACCTCATTCCCAATGAGAAGGATATAATCCACATACAATATAAGAAATGCGACAGTTTTGTCGACGATTTTCTTGTAGACACAAGGCTCGTCAACATTTTGATTAAAGCCATAAGATTTGATCGCCTCATCAAACCATATATTCCAAGACCTCGAGGCTTGTTTCAGTCCATAAATAGACATTTTAAGCCGGCAAACTCTTTGCTCTTGGGCTTGGGCAATGAACCCCTTGGACTGGTCCATGTAGATGGTCTCGTCAAGGTTGCCATTCAGAAAGGCGATCTTGACATCCATCTGCCATACCTCATAGTCATAATATGCGGCAATGGCCAGAAGGATTCTAATCGACTTTACCATGGCAACAGGTGAAAAAGTTTCCTCATAGTCAACACCTTCCACCTTGGTAAAACCCTTTGCCACTAGTCGAGTTTTGAAGGTCTGCACCTTCCCATCTACACCACGTTTACGCTTGTAGATCCACTTGCAACCAATAGGTTTTACCCCATCCGGTTGGTCCACAAGCTCCCAGACGGAATTGAAGTACATCGACTCCATTTCCTGGTACATGGCTTTAATCCATTCGTCTTTATCAACGTCTGCCATTGCCTGATCATAGGTCAATGGATCCTCACAGTCATCATCAGGAGTGACAACCTGGGTTTCAGCTAAACCCATGTAACGTTCAGGCTGTCTCACAGCCCTCCCACTACGTCGAGGCATGCCCAACTCTTGGGAACGGACTTGACTAGACGAGCTAGGATCAACAACACTTGTTGACGTACTAGCAAATATACCATGAAAACTCATCTAAGAACACAAGTGGACACTTCCATCAAACTACCCAAATCATCTAATATCAACAATAGGCTATGAAAGTTCATCTAAGGTCAAGATTCATTACACTAAACAATAATATAGCTAAAGAAACAACAAATCTTAGGCCTAATCAAAGAAACACAACCAAAAGATGGAAAGAAAAGGGTAAAGAAATAGTTACCCAAGGTGGATCTTCAAATGGGTATGAACTTTGCCCCAAAATGTCCAATCTGGCACAAAATAGGAAGAAAAGTGAGTGGGTGTGGGTTAAAATTAACAATCTTGGAGGAATATTTAGAAAGATTTAAAGAAAGAAGAGAGAAAAGAGATGAGCGAAGAAAATCTAGAATTTTAAAATTCTAGATTTCGCGACAGCATTGCAACGCTGAGGGCAGCGTTGCAACACTGTCCTCACGGGTCGCGTGACTAGTAAAGCGCGCAACGTTGCAATGCGAGTGCAAGGGTTGCAACGCTTGGTTAAGCGTTGCGACGTCGTTTCGAGACTTGACTTTTTTTTTCACCTGAAAACAAAAAAACAAAAAGATATCAAATAACTAAGGAAGAAATAAAATAAAATAAATGAAGAAAAAGATGAAATAATTAAAATACAACGGGTTGTCTCCCGTTCAGCGCTTTCTTTAACGTTTCTCAGCTAGACCACCTATAGTTGGGTCACGTGGCATTTCCATCAATAAGGAAAACGTTCTCCAAATGTCGCTCCTCGTCACCACAATAATGTTTCACACGCTGCCCATTGACATTGAACAGTGCTCCATCCTTGCCTTGCAACTCAATGGCCCCATAAGGAAATACTTCCTTCACAGTGAATGGACCCGACCACCTTGATTTGAATTTACCTATAAACAAACATAGACGGGAGTTAAAAAGGAGAATTTGCTGACCAGGTGAAAATGTTCTATTTTTGATCTTTTGATCATGCCAACGAGTTGTTCTCTCTTTATATAACTTGACGTTCTCATAGGCTTGATTTCTGAACTCTTCCATCTCATTGATTTGCAACAATGTTTGCTCGCCCGCCTTCTGAAAGTCAAAGTTAAGAGTTCTGATGGGCTAGTAGGCTTTATGTTCCAGCTCCACAGGTAAGTTGCACGCCTTGCCAAACACCAATCGGTACGGTGATGCACCTATCGGTGTTCTGAAGGCTGTGCGATATGCCCATAGTGCCTCATCCAATTTCTTGGCCCAATCTGTCCTGTTGGTCTTGTTTGTTTTCTCCAGAATGAGTTTAATCTCCCTATTTGAGATCTCAGCTTGGCCATTTGTCTGAGGATGATATGCTAATGAGTCCTTATACCTAACTCCATACCTTGCTAACATAGAATCAAACAGTTTATTGAAAAAATGAGTGCCCTCATCACTAATAATAGCTCGAGGGGTGCCAAATCTCGTGAAAATATTTTTGTGTAAAAACTTAATAACAACACGAGCATCATTTTTCTTAGTGGCAATGGCCTCTACCCACTTAGAAACATAATCTACTGCAACCAGGATATACAAATAATCATGTGAAGATGGAAAAGGCCCCATAAAATCTATTCCCCAAACATGAAATATTTCAACTTCGAGAATAGGGGTAAGAGGAAGTTCATGCTGACGTGAAATATTACCTGTGTGTTGGCATCAATCACAAGTTCGTACAAAAGTATAACAATCTTTAAAAAAAGTTGGCCAATAAAAACCTGATTGTAATACTTTAGCAGATATTTGAGTGGGCCCAAAATGTCGTCCATAAGGGGAGGCATGACAGTCATGTATGATTTTGCGCACTTCCTCTCGATGCACACACCTCCTGATATGTTGATCTACCCAAACCTTGAAGAGCAATGGATCATCCCAAAGATAGGACTTCACATCATGTAGGAATTTCTTCCTTTGCTGAGAAGCCAGATCTGGTGGCATAACTCATCCTGCAAGATAATTCACATAGTCAGCAAACCATGGTATGCTATCCTGTACTTGATAAAGTCCTTTATCCGAGAAATTTCTGTGATATGGAGAGAAGGTTAATTCCTCCCAAGTACTAAAACATCCTGTGGGCAAGGACTCCAACCAGAATTTTTCCTTATCCTGAAGAGAAAAAGGAAACAGTGTTAAGCGAATAGCATCAGGAGATACACCATTAATTTTTACTGTGCCATAGATTTCAGCAAAGAATCTCAGATGCAGATTGGGATCCTCAGTGGCATGTTCTCTGAAGGAATTTTCTCGAACCATCATGATGAGACCAATTTTTATCTCAAAATTATTAGCTTGAATAGGAGCATGTTGCGTAAAATTATGGATATGCAATACCGCAGTGTACGGGTAAAGTTTTAGTATAGTGATTTATGAGTCCAAGTGTAGTCCTCGGGAATTGGTTTCTAGATTAATTAATTACTAAGGTACTAATTCTCAATTTTACCTAAAGAAGCATAACATGGATAGTTGGTTGAAAGTAAAGACAAGCAAACAAACAAACATGTGGAGACACGGATTGATAGAATTGAGGGAAGTGACTATACAAGTTAATGACTCAATTAACACAAGGAATGAACCAAGGAGATGAAATTATAAACAAGGAGTAAAATACAAAAGAAAACCTCTCGATTCTTAGTGAGCCTCACACATGCAATAAACTCCAGAGTCTCCATATCAACCTACGACATGTATGGCATTAAGCAACTTCTTTATGTGTTTCCCACAGATTTCTAGGTCATTCTCATGCCAGATTTCTAAGGGTTTTGAAAATTTTTCTCTAATCCAAGTTTTATCTCTAGAGTCCACTTAAATCAACAAATTAAGATGTAAAGAACGAGTTGCCAAAAATAAGAACAAAACATGCTTCAATTCATGATAAAATAGTCTTAACAAGTGAATCAAATCCTAACTACAATGTTTAGCTACTCTAAATCACATGAAAATCAAACTAAACATGTAGAAAACGTCTTAGAACGCTATTACAATTTGAAAGAAAAGGAAATTAAGCTTATGTGTCGATGTCGGCCCTTCGTCTCTGAGCTCCTGCCTTCGATCTCGAACCTCCACGGATGCTTTGGCTCCGAAAAAACGCTCTTTTCTCTCTTCTTACAAAGTGTATTTCGAAATTAGGGTGGAAAATCTACCAAATTCGGCTCGCTTTGCAAGAAGAATTAAGGTTCTATTTATAGGTTTAATCGGTGCAGCGTTGCAACGCTAGGGACAGTGTTGCAATGTTGTACCATAGGCGGGTGGTAAATAGGAAACAGACGACAGCGTTGCAACGCCGCTACCCTAACGCGCGCGCTCCTTATCGAAATGGCGTTGCGACGCTGCAAAGCAGCGTTGCAATGCCCGTTGTGGGGTCCTTCATGCCCATCTTCTTATTGAGATAGTGTTGCAACGCTATCGCCCACGGTCTTCAACACATCTTGGCTGCACGTTCGGCGTTGCAACGCTCTACAGGGAGTTGCAACGCCATCACCTCGGGTCTTCAAGCTTGGTTTGGTCCTTTCACATCCAATTGATGTTATTTTGAGCTCCAAATAGCCTCGTTTCGACCCCGATTGATCCAAAATGTCTCCAAATGTTCTGTTTACGCTCTTACCTGAAATTGAGTAATTTAAACGCGTAAAATCTCTGAAATCATTAAAAAACTAGCAATAATTAAGCCTAAGGATAGCACATTTTGTGTGCTATCAAACACCCCCAAACTTAAACTTTTGCTAGTCTCGAGAAAAAACAGAATTAAGAGAAAATCTTGTAATCATAGGAAACACTCAAACCTAACACTTCAGCAAGCAATTTAAAAGCTTTCCTAAGTGTTCCTACGTGTGTGTGTGATTAGCCTATGTTCCCTTCATTTTTACTAAGCCTGGATAACCTTTATTAGGCTATCCATTCAACTTCCCTCTACACTAGTCTTAATTACTAATCTTTGAGCCTTCCTACATTTAAGAAACAAATAACTCTACTTAGTACTTAGTTTTTTTTTAATCAATTTTTCTATTTTCTTCTTTTTTTTTTGTGCAAGGACACTAGCTTTCACACGTTCACTGCAGGGACCCTTACCCAGAGCACTCTCTCAATGAGTGGCCTAACTGATCACAATGAAGGTAGCTCTTTTTGCCCTCACAAAGCAAACAAACAACAAAAACCAACTAATTCACATATCATACAGGTCATGCACTTCATATTGTCATTCACCCTATCCTGCAGAACTCTCAAATCAGTTCTTAGGCATATCGAGGTGACATCAAAATTCTAAACCTAATAACGTTGTTCTAAGCATTTCAAAACTATAGGAACACAGACTATGTACATAATAGTGCAGGAAAAGCTCAAGAAATTTTTTAAATCAACTCCAATTCATGTCATGCTCTCAAGTTTCAGCAGAATCACAAATATTTCAATTACATCTCATCCTAGGCTATCATGATCATACTTATGTAAAAGATCAATCAACGATTCAACACATAATCAAGACAGTCACAACCAATAAACACATCCCACCCCCAAATTTAAACTAAACATTGTCCCCAATGTTTACAGAATTAAGCATAAATTAAGTACAAGGGAATGAGTGAACAATACTGTCCTTGGTAATGGAGATCTTTCTGAGTTTCTTGGATAGCCAAAGCATGTGTGTTGGAGTTCCTCAGAATGGGAGCATGGATTTCAACGAAGACAGGCATCGTCACAACCTACAAAGCAAACAACACTAGTACATTGTAAACCCTAAACTCTATTTTCTTTTATCATTTAACACTCATTCATGATGTTTTGAAATAAGCCAAATCGGATAGGTTGCACTAAATGATGTCGTGATCGAATTTCGGAATCTATTGAATTTGGAGCTACAATGTGTCTAAACTTCATAAAGGGATAGGTAAACATTGAAATAAGCATATTAAAAGTTGCATTGAAGTAAGTTCAAATCATTAGCAAATTGGAGAAGTTTTAGGTGCATCATGTATTGAATGGAAGATCATATGTCTCACAGACTTGGGATAAGTTGGCTAAATGCTTAGGGTTTCTTTACACACTTATTTTGGTGTTTTAAAAAGAAAAGAAATGAAGTGAAAGATAAAAGGAGAACAAGGAAGGAAAAGCTCAAACCATTTTGGTCTGGTTTGCTTTAAAATTAATGAAGAAAATGAAATGAAAGGAATGGATATTATATTGTGTTTTGTTTTGTTTAGGAAATAAAAGGAAAGAAAAGAAAAGAAAGAAAGGGATAAAGGAAAGGAAAAAGAAAAGAAAAAGCAAAAGGGAAAAAAGACAAAGTTTGCCTCCTTGGTTTTTAAAATGGCTTTATCTTCTCAATTTTCTTCTTCATTTATCAAAACCAAAGTTTAAGCTTCGTGGGAGAAGGAGAAACGTGATTTTGGAGCTGGAATTGCAGAAGAAAGGAGGAGAACTCAAAGCTTAATTGTATAGCAGCAAGGTGATCAACTCATACCAGTTCTGATGTTTTGATCTTCTCGAGCTCTACAAGAAGAGGTAAGAGTTTAGTTTTTGGTACATGAAAGTTAACTCAATTTGGAACAAATTTTCTGAAGGAAGCTCGAGCTAATACTGAAGTTAACTTACTGTTTTGTGAAGAGGAAGACAGAAGACAGAATTTGCTGTCAAATCTGGGAAGTCTCTGATGTTTTGGTTGTTCTGTTCTGAATACTTGAAGTTAGAAGCTCTAATTGGTATGGTTCGAAAGCTTATTGAATTTCCTACAACTTTCGTGAAGAAATCGTGAGTAGAAAATGTCTAAAAGATGTTCTAAATATCGGGTTAAATTTGTTGTGCAGCAGGAAATCCGAATCTGGAAACAGCAGAAGTCTGTTTTGAGGAAAGTAGCTTTCGAGGTATTTCTGAACAAATCCGTTTGGAATTTCAATTTCATGTCTTCATAGGATTTTTCGAGGGTTCAAAAAGGAAGAGTTGGGTATAAATTACAGTATTCTTGGATAAGTAATGAAGAAGTTATGGCTGTCTGAAAACAGGACAGAAAATCTGAAAATGCTGGAAATTTGAAAGTGTGTTTTCTTGCAAGTTTTAAGGTCAAAAATCATGAGCTCGAGGTTCTAATGATTGATTTGGCTTGTTTGACAGGCCAAGAGCAAATAGGTCAAGTTTACAAGCCAAGGTTCCAATTCTAATACTGTGAGTGACTCTATCTTAGAACTATGTTTGACCTATGTTTTTCTTCATGAACATAGGTGTTGATAATTACATCTTGTTTGAACTAGTTGTGAATGGCTTCATAGAGTTTTCTAACATAAGGTTCATGATGGAACCTAAGCATGCTTTGAATTAGTTGTAACTATAAATCCAAGTATGGAAACTAAATTATGAAAGTATGCTTTCCTTTAGAGAATGTTTTATGTAAATCCACTTGGAAACATGTTTAGATGATAATATGAAATTGTCAAGAAATTGTTGTATGTGTTATAAAGACATGATTTCCATGGTACACAAATTATGCCCTTGTTTGGGGTTAACCCTAATCTTGAAGGACATTCGAGAAGGTATTTAGGGGGGGAATGAATCATGATATCCCGATACTGAAGGAAAATGAGAAGGTATCTGGGAAGTAAATGGTTTTACCTTAATACTGAAGGACAATGAGAAGGTATTCGGGTAGTAAATGGTTTTACCTCAATACTGAAGGACATAGAGAAGGTATTAGGGAAAACCAAACGACCAAAGGTATTCCATGTGCACGTGAGAGAGAGAGAGAGGTATGAACCTTATTGGTTTAAATGTAACTCTACCACCTCTATGGTTTGATGTGGTATCATGTCATGTGTTTTATTGTTATGAGCTATTATATTATTGATCTATCTACCCTCGATAAATTAGTACATTTCGAGTTGTGTGCTATGCACAAGTGGTGACTTAAAACCTGTAAATTGGAAGCATGGTTTGTTAATGTTTACAAACAGATGTTAAGCTATTTTCTACTTATAATCTGCCATTATTATGATTCACCTGTGAGCTTATAATGTTTTAAAGATAGACACTCACTGAGCTTTTAGCTCATTCTTTCAATGTTTTCAAACCTTTTCGTAGAGATTGAGCTCACCTGTACTGACATCCTGCCATAGTCTGCTTTGAAGTTTCATAAATTGTTAGTTTGTACGTGGTTGGTGTTGTATAGCAAGTCGTTATGTAGTTATAGAAGTTTTGTACATTAGTGGTTGTATAAACAATGAGTTGTTTTGTGTTGTTTTGATGCACTTGACTTTTAGTTTCCAAGAGAGACTTATGAAGGGTTTCTCCTTGTGTATGTTTAATAGTTGTCCAGTTTCTGCATGTTATGTCAAAATGTTCCGTATCACGAACATAGTATGTTTATCGAGAGTACAGTCGTCGCAGTATTGTTAAGAGGTAAACAATGTCTGTTGGTTTCACGCCGCCTTTGGGCTAAGTAGCGAGTAGTTCGGGAGGGGGTGTGACAACTTGGTATCGAGCGATTAGCTCCATGGGAATGAGACAGGGGCAAGTTAGCTCACGAGAATAAAGTAAAAGTCATAACAAGTTATTGAGTTAGTTCGGATCGAACTAGTAAGGTATGGTCCAAGTAAGGATAAGAGTAAGTCCAGTTAGGGCTAAAATGTGAATAGAAGTTTAGTCTCGTATATGGGAGTTAGATATCCATAGTATGTCTAGTATATTGATATGTTATTGGAGTCATGCCACCACGTACTAGCGACAGCAGCCAGCGGGATCGGGGGCGGGATGCGAGGATCCTACCCAAGGCCAATCTGAGAGGGGATCTAGTGCCCCGAGGGTCCAAACTGAGGTTCTGATGATGAAACATGTTAGTTTTTCACACGGGAGGTAGGTGGGCGGAGAAAGCAGGGCCAAGTGATCCAAAAAAAAAAAAAAAAAAAGGCGTATAGAATGGAACGTCTAAAGAAATTAGGAGCCACAGTGTTTGATGGTTCCATAGATCCAGCTGATGCCGAGGTTTGGCTGAATATGCTACAAAATGTTTTGAAGTAATTAGTTGCTCTGAGGAGCAAAGTCAAGCTAGCCACATTCCTATTAGAGAAAGAAGTCGAGGATGGTGGAAATCGATTTTAGCGGAGACGGAGTGATGCACGTACTGGATTGGCAAACATTCGAGAGGCACATTCGAAGATAAATATTACCCTAGCACGTAACGTGAGGCAAAGAGGATGAATTTTTAGAAGCAAGAAGCAGGGCTACTTTCGATGGTGGTGAGTATGAGAGATTGTATACCGAGCATCACGGTATCTTTGGTGTGATTATGGCATCTGAGAGTGACAGGTGTCGGAGATTTGAAAGAGGGTTACGTCCTGAGATACGAACCCCAGTCACAGGCATTGCAAAGTGGGTTGACTTTTCCCTGCTTGTAGAGAGTGCTCTACGTGTTGAGCAGAGTATAACAAAGGCACAAACAGTGGTGGAGCCTACTCGAGGGCCTTCAACGACGAGCAGTTTTCATGGTCGTGGTGGCGGCGACGATTCACACCTTGAGTGAATGTTTTGAGTCGTCGAGACTTTAAAAGTCGAGTGGCGGCCAGGATATCGAGGCAAACGCATGTTAGTGGTGCCTATCGAGGCGAGCCAAAGAGCACCTAGTCAATCTGCGGATCCAAAGGCAAGACCACGGACAATGCAGAGTGCATTGCCGGTCACAGGCAAGGAGAACTCCATGTATAAATTGTGGTAAGAACCACCGAGGCCAATGTCTGGTTAGTGTTAATGTGTGTTATCAATGTGGGCAACCAAGACATTTTAAGAGGGATTGCCCACAGCATAGAGTAGCCACATAGAGGGACCAGGGAGTTGGGTCCCGGGGCAGTTGAGCGACCAAGAGTTCCAGTGAGTCTGCAGAGAGGCACCAGTGGTGCTAAATAGAAAGGAAGTTGTTTTCAAAAACCAAGATTAGTCAAGTGGTTTTCATGGGTGAAGAGAAGATTAACCCTACGAGCTTGATTTCACATTAAAAGTGAAAAGTTGTTGAGAAAGGTTGCATGGCATTTCTTGCACACGTAGTGGAGGTGCAGGAAGAAAAACTAAAACCAGAAGATGTACATGTTGTGAAAGAATTTCTTGATGTTTTTCCAGTAGATCTGTCAGGGTTGCCACCTGATAGGGAAGTTGAGTTCACTATTGAATTGCTACTGAGAACAAACACTATTTCTTAAGCGTCAGTATATAATGGCTCAAGTGAGCTCAAGGAGTTGAAGATGCGATTACAAGAACTAGTTGATAAAGGATACACTGACCTAGTGTATCACCCTGGGAGCTCCAGTGTTATTTGTAAAGAAGAAAGATGGTACCTTTAGATTATGCATTGATTACAGACAGTTAAACAAAGTCACGATCACGTAACAAGTATCCTTTACCCCGTATAGATGACTTGTTTCACGATTAAGAGGAACATCGGTGTTTCCTAAGATTGATTTGAGATCGTGATACCATCGATTAAAGGTAAGGGAAACAGATATTCCTAAAACAACATTGTAACGAGGTATGGGCATTATGAGTTTTTAGTAATGTCGTTCGATTTGACGAATGCACCAAATGAGCTTTTCATGGACCTCATGAACAAAATATTCCACTAGTATTTGGATCGATTAAGTGATAGTATTTATTGATAATATACTAGTTTACTCAATTGTGAAAAAGCTCATGAGGAACATTTGAGGATTATTCTCGCAAACACTACAAGATAAATAATTATATGCTAAATTCACCAAATGTGAGTTTTGGTTGAATCGTAGTAGTGTTTTTGGGGTATGTTGTCTCAAAGAAATGGTGTTAGTGTGGATCCAAATAAAGTTAAAGTCAGTAGTCAATCGGGAGAGACCAAACAGATTTACAGCAGGTACGTAGTTTCTTAGGTTTGGCAGGATACTACAAAGCGATTTGTTGAGGATTTCTCACGAATAGCATTACCCTTAATAGCTTTGACAAAGAAGAATGCTAAGTTTGAATGGTCGGACAAGTGCGACGCAGTTTTCGTGAAGTCGAAAAGAGATTAGTTACAAACACCTATTCGACACTTCCTCAGAATCTTGAAAAGAGTATGGGATTTCTTGTGATGCCTCGAGACAAGGTTTGGGGTGTGTTCGATGCAAGAAGGAAAAGTAATAGCTTATGCATCAAGACAATTGAAAAAGCACGAATGTAATTACCCTACCCATGGTCTCGAGCTAGTAGCAGTTGTTTTAGCACTGAAGATCCTGAGACATTACTTGTTTGGTGAAAGGTGTCACATTTACACAGATCATAAGAGTCTCAAACATATCTTTGATTAGAGGAGTTGAATGTGAGACAAGGAAGATAGTTAGAACGGATTAAAGATTATGATTGTACTAAAGAATACCATCCGTAAGGCGAATGTGGTAGCAGATGCATTGAGTAGGAAGTCAAGACTTCCTAAGGACGCCTGTGTGGTATTCAAGCAACATTTTTAAGTACTCTAAGGGATTCTAAAGCGCAATTGAATGAATGCAGAGAGTTTAGGAATCTTTTAGCACAATTCCAGTCGATTTCTTCACTAATAGCAAAGGTTGTGAGAAGACAACCAGAGGATAGTAACTTGCAGAAAATGTTTGGGATGTCCAAACAAGGCCCAGAAGCAGAATTTAAAATGAGATCAGATGGAGCCATAGAGAGGCAGAGAAGACCGTGTGTTCCATGTTTTAGTGAGCTTAAAGATGCTATTCTAGGGAAAGCTCACAGTTCAGCTTATGCTATGCATCCAGGAAGCACCAAGATGTATAAGACATTGAAAGGGAATGTATTGGTGGACTGGGATGAAGCGGGAGGTAGCTGAATATGTGGATAATGTTTGATCTGCCAACAGGTTAAACTAGTTAGACAGAGACCAGGAGGACTCCTTAATCCATTGCCAGTGCCGGAATGGAAATGGGAGCATATCACTATGGATTTTCTGTTTGGATTACCACATACTTCTTGTGAACATGATGGTATTTGGGTAATAGTGGATAGACTCACTAAAACAGCACGATTTATACCGATTTAAGCGACGTCTACACTTGATCAGCTTGTTGAGCTATATGTCGAAAGAATTGTAAGTCAATACTGAGTGCCAAAGGTCCATAGTTTGAGATAGGGATCCAAGATTTACTTCTAAGTTTTGGCTTAGTTTACGTAAGGCTATGGGGACAAAGTTGAAATTTAATACAAATGCTCCATCCTCGAGACGGATGGTGGTCACCAAAGAGGACCATCCAGACCCTAAAGGATATCTTGAGAGCATGTGTCCTTCAATTTAAGGGTAGTTGTGATACACACCTATCACTTATGGAATCCGCTTATAATAACGACTATTAGTCAAGTAATGGCATGGTACCATTTGAGGCTCTGTATGAAAGGTTGTGTAGAACACCCATATGTTGGAATGAAGTAGGAGAGCGGAAGCTAACCGGTCCTGAGTTGGTACAAGTTACGACGGATAATATTAAGGTAATCAGAAAGAATCTGAAGGAAGCACAAGACCGTCAGAAGAGTAACGCAGATAAGAGACGAAAGGACTTAGAATTCCAGGTCGGAGATCAAGTTAAGCCCTATATAACGGGGCGAGTTGGGCCAGCAACCTACAGACTGGAGTTGCCAGCAGAACTATCTCGAGTACATAATGTTTTCCATGTATCAATCTTCAAAGAAATACATTTCTGATCCATCACATGTGCTCAAGGTAGAACGAAGACAACTTAAGGAGAATCTATCATATGAGGAAGAACCTCTACACGTACTGGATCGGAAAGAACAGGTGCTTAGGAACAAGTCAATACCACTGGTAAAGGTCTTGTGGAGAAATCACGACGTCGAGGAAGCAACATGGGAAAGCGAAGACATAATGAAAGAAAAGTACCCACAACTTTTCTCGTGCTGAATTTCGAGGGCGAAATTCCTCTTCAGGGGGTAGTAATTGTAAGCCCTAAACTCTATTTTCTTTTATCATTTAACACTCATTCATGATGTTTTGAAATAAGCAAAATCGGATAGGTTGCACTAAATGATGTCGTGATCGAATTTCGGAATCTATTGAATTTGGAGCTACAATGTGTCTAAACTTCATAAAGGGATAGGTAAACATTGAAATAAGCATATTAAAAGTTGCATTGAAGTAAGTTCAAATCATTAGCAAATTGGAGAAGTTTTAGGTGCATCATGTATTGAATGGAAGATCATATGTCTCACAGACTTGGGATAAGTTGGCTAAATGCTTAGGGTTTCTTTACACACTTATTTTGGTGTTTTAAAAAGAAAAGAAATGAAGTGAAAGATAAAATGAGAACAAGGAAGGAAAAGCTCAAACCATTTTGGTTTGGTTTGCTTTAAAATTAATGAAGAAAATGAAATGAAAGGAATGGATATTATATTGTGTTTTGTTTTGTTTAGGAAATAAAAGGAAAGAAAAGAAAATAAAGAAAGGGATAAAGGAAAGGAAAATGAAAAGGAAAAAGAAAAGAAAAAGCAAAAGGGAAAAAGACAAAGTTTGCCTCCTTGGTTTTTAAAATGGCTTTATCTTCTCAATTTTCTTCTTCATTTATCAAAACCAAAGTTTAAGCTTCGTGGGAGAAGGAGAAAGGAAGAAAATGGAAGCCATTTTCGTGATTTTGGAGCTGGAATTGCAGAAGAAAGGAGGAGAACTCAAAGCTTAATTGTATAGCAGCAAGGTGATCAACTCAGACCAGTTCTGATGTTTTGTTCTTCTCGAGCTCTACAAGAAGAGGTAAGAGTTTAGTTTTTGGTACATGAAATTTAACTCAATTTGGAACAAATTTTCTGAAGGAAGCTCGAGCTAATACTGAAGTTAACTTACTGTTTTGTGAAGAGGAAGACAGAAGACAGAATTTGCTGTCAAATCTGGGAAGTCTCTGATGTTTTGGTTGTTCTGTTCTGAATAATTGGAGTTAGAAGCTCTAATTGGTATGGTTCGAAAGCTTATTGAATTTCCTACAACTTTCGTGAAGAAATCGTGAGTAGAAAATGTCTAAAAGATGTTCTAAATATCGGGTTAAATTTGTTGTGCAGCAGGAAATCCGAATCTGGAAACAGCAGAAGTCTGTTTTGAGGAAAGTAGCTTTCGAGGTATTTCTGAACAAATCCGTTTGAAATTTCAATTTCATGTCTTCATAGGATTTTTAGAGGGTTCGAAAAGGAAGAGTTGGGTATAAATTACAGTATTTTTGGATAAGTAATGAAGAAGTTATGGCTGTCTGAAAACAGGACAGAAAATCTGAAAATGCTGGAAATTTGAAAGTGTGTTTTCTTGCAAGTTTTAAGGTCAAAAATCATGAGCTCGAGGTTCTAATGATTGATTTGGCTTGTTTGACAGGCCAAGAGCAAATAGGTCAAGTTTACAAGCCAAGGTTCCAATTCTAATACTGTGAGTGACTCTATCTTAGAACTATGTTTGACCTATGTTTTTCTTCATGAACATAGGTGTTGATAATTACATCTTGTTTGAACTAGTTGTGAATGGCTTCATAGAGTTTTCTAACATAAGGTTCATGATGGAACCTAAGCATGCTTTGAATTAGTTGTAACTATAAATCCAAGTATGGAAACTAAATTATGAAAGTATGCTTTCCTTTAGAGAATGTTTTATGTAAATCCACTTGGAAACATGTTTAGATGATAATATGAAATTGTCAAGAAATTGTTGTATGTGTTATAAAGACATGATTTCCATGGTACACAAATTATGCCCTTGTTTGGGGTTAACCCCTAATACTGAAGGACATTCGAGAAGGTATTTAGGGGGGGAATGAATCATGATATCCCGATCTTCAAGGACAATGAGAAGGTATCCGGGAAGTAAATGGTTTTACCTTAATCTTGAAGGACAATGAGAAGGTATTCGGGTAGTAAATGGTTTTACCTTAATCTTGATGGACATAGAGAAGGTATTAGGAAAACCAAACGACCAAAGGTATTCCATGTGCACGTGAGAGAGAGAGAGAGGTATGAACCTTATTGGTTTAAATGTAACTCTACCACCTCTATGGTTTGATGTGGTATCATGTCATGTGTTTTATTGTTATGAGCTATTATATTATTGATCTATCTACCCTCGATAAGTTAGTACATTTCGAGTTGTGTGCTATGCACAAGTGGTGACTTAAAACCTGTAAATTGGAAGCATGGTTTGTTAATGTTTACAAACAGATGTTAAGCTATTTTCTACTTATAATCTGCCATTATTATGATTCACCTGTGAGCTTATAATGTTTTAAAGATAGACACTCACTGAGCTTTTAGCTCATTCTTTCAATGTTTTCAAACCTTTTCAGGTAGAGATCGAGCTCCTAGTACCTGACATCCTGCCATAGTCTGCTGGAAGTTTCATAAATTGTTAGTTTGTACGTGGTTGGTGTTGTATAGCAAGTCGTTATGTAGTTATACAAGTTTTGTACATTAGTGGTTGTATAAACAATGAGTTGTCTTGTGTTGTTTTGATGCACTTGACTTTTAGTTTCCAAGAGAGACTTAGGAAGGGTTTCTCCTTGTGTATGTTTAATAGTTGTCCAGTTTCTGCTGTGTTATGTTAAAATGTTCCATATGCGAACATAGTATGTTTATCAGGAGTACAGGGTCAGCAGGTATTGTTAAGAGGTAAACAATGTCTGTTGGTTTCACGCCGCCTTTCGGGCTAAGTTGCAGGTAGTTCGGGAGGGGGTGTGACATACATAAACTAAGAATTGAAAAACAACAAACTAAAGACAGAAAATAGAAAAAAATGAAAAAGCTTGGGTTGCCTCCCAAGAAGCGCTTTGTTTAACGTCTTTAGCTAGATTATACTCCCTCAAGGTGTTTCCTTCCTTGCTTGCAGTGCTTAGAGTGATGTGTTCATTTGGCTAATCTAGGTCTCTATATTATTTATTGCAGCTCCATGACTATTAACAATACCAGATAGACTGGTGACTGCATTCTCTAGCTGGTTGGACCGACTTATGGATTAAGGTATGAAATAGTGCAATGTGTCATCCAGAGATGATTTCCTCTCTGATGTAGAAGCATGCCCTGTAGGAGGATTCAACACATTTTTGTTGTTAGCATAAGAGAAATTCTCATGATACCTCAAACCTGGATTGTAATGTGTTGGTAGGTTATTTTGAGTCTGATTTCCTACATAAGTGTTGCTTGTGTTGTTCAGGTAGTGCAATTGCTCCATAGTGGATTCTCCAATTGGCTGGGAGCATTGAGAGGGCATCCCTTTTTGTGGTGATCCTGCAAAATTATTCAGAGCATGAGTGAGAGATGCCATATGAGATCTAAGAGATGTTACCTCATCCAGTTAACATAATCGAGCTATTGGCTTAGATTGTCATTGTCTGTAGGCCATTGGTAGCTGGCAGTTAACACTTCCTCGAGGAGGGCACGTGCTTCTGGCACAGTCTTCGCCATGAAAGCCCATCCAGCAGTGGCATCCAGAATGGTCCTGGTCTTACTTTCCAGTCCATTATAGAACAATTGTACCTGGAGCCATTATGGGTAGCCATGTTGTGGGCACCTCCTGAGCATGTCCTTGTACCTTTCTCATGCCTCAAATAGCTGCTCTCCCTCTTATTGCCTTAATGTTCCTATCTCAGTCCTTAACTTTGCAGCCTTCACAGGTGGAAAGAATTTGGTAATGAAGGTTTGGGTCAACTCCTCCCAGGAAGTGATACTACCTGAGGGAAGGGACCCTAGCCATTCTTTGGCTCTACCCTGCAAAGAGAAAGGAAAAAGACGTAAGCGAATACTATCAGCAGAGATACCATTCATTTTAAATGTACCACATATTTCTAAGAAAATTTGAAGATGAGAGTTAGGATCTTCTGTGGCTAAGCCTTTGAAAGCACCTTCCCTAACCATTTGTATAAACCCTGTTTTAAGTTCAAAATTATTAGCATTTATAGGGGGCATAGACTACTCCAGCCTGCTCAGAATTAAACACATGTTAGAAATACTCCATGATAGGTTTAGGGTTATTGATGAGCTCCTGATCAACCATAGTATGAGTTTCTGCTTTTCCTTCCCTTAGGAGTCTCCTACAGGTCCTCTCGATCTCAGGATCAAAATGGTACAAGTCTACAGCTCTCCCCTGGGGCATACACCTGGAAGTACAAAAAGAAAGAAATTAGAAAAAAACACAAAAGGAACTAGAAAATAAAACATAAAAGAAAAAAATACAGAAAATAAAGATATGAAACATAAAACTTGGGTTGCCTCTTAAGAAGGGCTTTGTTTAACGTCTTTAGCTAGACAGTGACTTATCAGGGCACATAAAATTGCTCATATTTTTTCGGGCCCTTCTTGCTCGAATCGATATAGCCTTCTAAGTCTAAAAGGCTATCCTGCTTTTCATGGGCACCATAGATAGAATTATTTTTGGTATTTTTGTTTAATGAAATTAAAGAATTGAAATCAAAGCAAGACTCGTGAGTACAAGACAAATGGTCACAAAAAAAAAGGAAATTCTATGGATAAAAGGAAAGAAGACTTCTCAGCGTCGAACTCTATCACCTGGATATCCCCTGTGGAACTAAGTGTATCACCAGTGTCTTCCTCACTAGCCTGATTATGGTGTGCCTCGGTCTCCCCCAAACTATCCACACTAACATATGAACAAATCCTCCTAGGTGGCACCTCCTGAGTGGTAAGGATATGAAATTGCTCCTATAAGGCCTTAAGGGAAATTACTAGCTGGTTAAGATACTGAGCTCTATCTTGTACTATTTCCCAAACTCCTACCACCTTAGTTTCTAACCTATCCAACCTCTCTAATTCACCATGAACAAAATTTTTAAATTTCAATTCTAAGGTGTATTCTGCCAATTGGTCCATAAGAGAAGATTTGTCTATGGGTTGGTTAACGTACGAAAAACTATGGTTCTAACTGCCTAGATAACTACCATTACATTAAATTAGACAGATAAAATTCAGAGAAATCATGATGCACATACCTAGGGTCCTGAGAGGGACAATAGAATGGTGGAGAATCAAAATCAAGCAAAGTCATAATAAAAAAAAGTTAATAATTCAGATAAAGACTTCTACATAATAGCAACACAACAAAAACAAGGGACAAAGACTAAAAAACACACAAAACTAAAATCAGACAAATAAGGAAACAAACAAACACACAAAAATAAACAAGGAAAAACACACAAACAAACTTTAGTCTAAAATTTCAAATTTTCTCCTAATATTAATTAATCTAAATAATTGTCATTCCCCGGCAGCGGCGCCAAAAACTTGTTGCGTAAAATTATGGATATGCAATACCGCAGTGTACGGGTCAAGTTTTAGTATAGTGATTTATGAGTCCAAGTGTCGTCCTCGAGAATGGGGTTTTAGATTAATTAATTACTAAGGTACTAATTCTCAATTTTAGCTAAAGAAACATAACATGGATAGTTGGTTGAAAGTAAAAACAAGCAAACAAACAAACATGTGGAGACACGAATTGATAGAATTGAGGGAAGTGATTATATATGTTAATGTCTCAATTAACACATGCAATGAACCAAGGAGATGAAATTATAAACAAGAAGTAAAATACTCAAGAAAACCTCTCGATTCTTAGTGAGCCTCACACATGCAATAAACTCCATAGTCTCCGTATGAACCTACGACATGCATGGCATTAAGAAACTTCTTTATGTGTTTCCCTAAGATTTCTAGGTCATTCTCATGCGAGATTTCTAAGGGTTTTGACAATTTTTCTCTAATCCAAGTTTTATCTCTCGAGTCCACTTAAATCAACAAATTAAGAAGTAAAAAACGAGTTGCCAAAAGTAAGAACAAAACATGCTTCAATTCATGATAGGAGAGTCTTAACAAGTAAATCAAATCTTAACTACAATGTTTAGCTACTCCAAATCACATGAAAATCATACTAAACATGTAGAAAACGTCTTAGAACGCAATTACAATTTGAAAGAAAAGGAAATTAAACTTATGTGTTGATGCCGGTCCTTGGTCTCCAAGCTCCCGCCTTCGATCACGAACCTCCACGGATGCTTTGGCTCCAAAAAATGCTCTTTTCTCTCTTCTTACAAAGCGTATTTCGAAATTATGGTAGAAAATCTACCAAATTCGGCTCGCTTTGCAAGGAGAATTAAGGTTCTATTTATAGGTTTAATCGGTGCAGCGTTGGAACGTTGTACCCTAGGCGGTTGGTAAATAAGGAAACAGTCGGCAGCGTTGCAACGCTTAGGGCAGTGAATTCAACAAAATAACATAATTAAAAGGCTACATCTATCCTTAAGATAACAAGTTTAGCTACTCATGTCCACTACAATTCCTACTAAACTCAAATGAAAAACCATAGTTCAATAATAGAAGTGAAAAGAACGAAGAGAGAACTGTCGTGGTGTGAACGACAACGATCCCCGAGCTCCAAAAAGTCTTCTCCTTGAAAACTCTCCAAAGTCTTCTTACAACCACTCACAATGATGTTTAGACAATGGTGTGAAAAGGCTCCCTCTAGCAAGAAGCATCATTTTCTTTTTATATCAACAGCACGGCGTTGAAACGCTAGGCATGGTGTTGCAACACCGTGTCCTAAACGAATATATAAAAAAAGGAAAATTCTTGTAATGTTGCAACGCTGCTACCCTTGCGCGCCTTCTACTTATCGAAGTAACGTTACAATGCCATCGCTACGGATCTTCAAGGCATGAAACAGCGTTGCAACGCCATCGACCAAATCTCTTATGGTTGAGTGGCTACACGCAGGGCGTTGCAACGCCCTGAATGGCATTGCAACACAATCTCCACGGATTTGATGACTTGGTTTTACCTTCCTTCTTCCATTTAATGTCAATTTTGGCTCCCTTGGGCAATCTTTGGCTCCTTTTCCACCCATAATTCTCCATCCATCCTTATATTGCTCTTTAACTTGAAATTAAACAAATTAAGTAGGTGAAAGGCCTGAAATTATCACAAAACTAACAATATTGAAGGCTAGGGATAGAACATTTTGTGTGCTTTCACTGGTCCATGTTGCCATTCAGAAAGGCGGTCTCGACATCCATCTGCCATACCTCATAGTCATAATATGCGACAATGGCCAGAAGGATCCTAATCGACTTTACCATGGAAATAGGTGAAAAGGTTTCCTCATAGTCAACCTCTTCAACTTGGAAAAAATCCTTTGCGATTGGTCGTGCTTTGAAGGTCTGCCCCTTCCCATCTACGCCACGTTTACGCTTGTAGATCCATTTGTAACTTATAGGTTTTACCCCATCCGGTTGATCCACAAGCTCCCAGATAGAATTGAAGTACATCGACTTCATTTCCTTAACCATAGCTTTAATCCATACGTCTTTGTCAACGTCTGTCATCGCATGATCATAGACCAATGGATCCTCACACTCATCATCAGGGGTGACGACTTGGGTTTCAACTAAACCCATGTAAAGTTTAGGGTGTCTCACAACCCTCCCACTACGTCGAGGCATTCACAACTCTTGGGAATGAACTTGACTATGTTGGGATTTTTATCATAATCTCGTGATTGTAAATTACTATTTGAAATTAATATGAGTTATTTATTTCATTACTTTTTGTCTCGCAATATTTACAAACTTTTCCAATAAACTAAGCTCCAGGGTCATTGAATTTATGAGAGAACAATAACTTAAATGGTGTGTAGTGGACGCACAGTGAGGATCACGTTCGAGTAAATGACTCGCACGGTCTACAGTATATGAATAGGGTTGGAGACCTATTCCTGGATACGCTATGGATGCGACCTGCTTTGTATTAGATACAAACGAGGTGATCTGACTCGTTCATGTGGTTGACATGCGAGTGGGAGCATCCTGTATAATGAGATTATACAAGATCGGACCGTGAATTATTAGACCTGCTGATGTAACACCGTTGACAGTAAGGACTAATAACTTCGTAGATCCATTAGTGACTCGAACAGAATCCTAAGCGTGTTAAGGACTCCTTTCTGCGGGGTTCTGTCCTTTGACTAGTACGGGTGAGGGTGGTCACACTTACTCGCCCAATATGCCTATCTTCTCAGGGACAGGACCAAGTAGGGAGCTAAGAACTTAACCACGCGAGATGAAATTCACTCACTCCCGCCTTTAGGGAAACTAGAGGGCTTGTTCCCTTAAGTCCTGTCTCCAAGGCTTGGACAACGGGCGCCCACCTTCTCACTGGCCCGAGAATGGTGTTGTGTATGGTTGGACCATCACAATATGTTGTTCATTAGAGGAGCAATGGGGACATAAAGATCAAGAGGTAGACACAGGGGTTATTTGACCAAGCCGTGTCTACGAACAACCTGTGAAGGGTCGACTCATGGGCATTTGTTATATTAGTGGACACGTAATATTCTGCATTGACGGGAGTGCAGCTACGGGCTATAGTGGAGTTTTACCGTAGCTAATGAATGTTGATTAACCGGGTCAAAGAGTTTGATAGGTTAATCTCGGATCATTAGAGCCTGTCACTGTAGGTCCATTAGGTCCCTCGGTTGGCTCCATCTAGGTTAAAAGGATGTTTAAAGTTTTGGTATGAAATTGAAGTGTTCAATTTCACTTAGAGTAATTTATATCATTTATATGAGATATGAGTGACATAATATATAGTTTAATGTGAATGAGATTCATAATAAACTATAGGTTAGCCTAATTGTTGAATTAGGGATAATTAGAGAAATTAATTGAGAGATGTTAAATTGGATGTGATTCAATTTAATTAATCTACAATTATTGCAAATGTGATTTGCAATATGAGATATGAGATATCTTATATTATATGGTTATGCAAATGTGATTTGCATAACCTATGGTTGTGGTAAAATGGTAATAATGTAGAGATTTTAACTCCATGATTATTCCATTATTTAAACCCTTCTTGCCAAAAGGATTGAATCATCAATCTCTCTTTTTTTGGATTCTCACCCAAAAGAAGAGAATACTCTCTCATTTTTTCTCTAACTTTCTCCTCACCAAAACACCAAGATCCCACCATCTTCCTTCTTTCCAAAAGAAGAACCACTGAGACTCCAAGTTGTTGTGACCGGATTTTGTTCCTGAGTTCGAGTTCGTTGAGATCGAGAAGCACGAAGTGTTTGTGATTATTGGAAGAAACCTTGAAGAGAGTCTTCAATAAGTAAGTAGTTTCTTCTTGTTGTTTTTCTTCCATAGTATTGTATGTTTTACTTAGATCTAAGTGTTAGATCATTTTAATGAAACTCTAGTTGCACATTTGCACCACGACGATTCAATCGTCTTCAGCTGCGTGGGACTTTTATTCCCTTCAATTGGTATCAGAGCCATACGTTTGGTTCGATTTTGTGCATTGTTTTTCATTAAAATTAGGTGGGTACATCCTTAATTTATGTGATAAATTGTTGGTTTGCGAATTTGGATGTTTTCGGTTTTTGCATTTTAGATTTACAATTTTATGTTGATGAGATCAATGTAAAGGCCCGCTTTTTTTGTTCATTTTGTTGTAAATCGAGTCTGTAAGTACGAGTCGTTCGTGGCAAGAGTTGTTGTGAAGAAATCAGAGCGGAAACGGATGAAAATCGATGAAGAACAACAAAGGAGTTTGATGTTCTATCGATGGCGTTGAGACGCTGTTGATTGGCGTCTCAATGCTATCCTTGCGGGTGCTTGCTTGGCTGCAGAGCAGCGATGCAACGCGACGGCGTGGAGCACGTTGACCTCAACGTTGAACGCGCATTGCAACGCTACATACGTACTTGGCAGTTCCAGCTTCAGTTTCGCGAGAAGTGGGAGGTTGCTTTGAGTTCTGGGGTAGTTTTTTCGTATTTTATTTATTTTTAAATTTGTAAAATGTTTTTTTATTATTTATTTAATTATTTTATTAAATAATATTAATATAATTTTCATATTAATGTTATTTAATTAAATAATTGTCCCTAGGTGCCAAAATCGATCAATTTTTGCTATTTAATTATTTATGCATGTGATGTATGATTTAATTAAATTTCTATGTGCATAATGTATGTCATATAGATTTAAAATCCCACCTTAGGTTAAACATATTCATGCATCATTTATATTATAAGAGTTATAATATATAGTTTGCATGAGAGGTTATAATATAAGTGTTATAATATAATAAAATACATGTTTAATTTAATTAATATAAGTGTTATATTTTTTGAATTATAGTATGCTCATGCATTTATATTCATGTGATGAATTAATTTATGTTATAATATATAGTTATTCATGTGATGAATGATCAAGCACTATAACATAGAAATGCATGAACCTAAGTTAATTATTAGATTTAAAGAGTTTAGAACTTGAATAATTAGACTTAAGTTTTCTAGTTCTAATAAGATTAGAATCAGGAAATCAAAGTTTAGTTCATGAATGGTGACTGATTAGTAACTCTGACTAAGGAAGGTTTTGTCTAAGGCTGAGGTATTTAAGTTGACGCTTGCGGAACACCGCTACCTAAAAACCGACCTGGGAGTGAATTCGGTCTGGAGATTCTTAGATTATACTTATCGTGAGTGTCGTTAATTAAAAGTGTTTTAATTTACTCACACAGACCTAAGTAATAATGTTATTATGTGCTTAGGTTAAATACCATATAAGAGTTATATTGGTAGACTTAGGTAAATTCTAGCCGATTTATCTAGGTCAATCCCTAATAAAATTAAAGTGGTGAGTGGGAGGAAATATAGTGTATGAGATACATTTAATTTTCGACCATAAATCTCCGTTAAGTCCGCATTGTGAGATCCATACTTGGCCTCGTGGGGCATATGGGAGCGTCCCCTTTCGGGTTGCATTTGTATGGGTCAATATCATCACGGATGGAGAGAGTACTTATAGTGTGTGGGAGCGGGACCTGTGAAAATGGGACCCACGGTCTCTTCTTTCGATTCACACAGTGAGCGCCTATGATCCGCCTGCTTGTTTGGCCTGGACAAGACAATCCTTTCGGAGGGCCTGATCATGGGAGTAAGAACACCGTGAATTCCCGAAAGGGATACAATTTTCTGGTTGGTTTTCCTTCTTGGTTCACCCTTTGGTGGTTATTGTTTTGACAGATACTTGGAAACTTAAAGATTGAGGGTGACACTCATAGAATTCGTTAAGAGTTAATGAATTCGACCGAACAATGGTAATTAGACGTCTAATAGAATAAGAGTTATTCTGGGATTAGGGTCAGATCGAGAAAGTCTCGTCCTAGAGGAGGAGTGTTATGTTCACCCTTCGGTGGCGGTCATTCGCAAATTATTAGTCTAACCAAAGATAACAATCAAGTAATGTGATAAGACTAGTAATTTATAGATGGTCATTAGTGACTCGACCTGAATCCTGAGCAAGTTAAGAACTCCTGCTTATAGGGGTTTGTCCTTAGACTAGTATGGGTGAGAGTGACCTGTAGCCGACTCAAAAGGCTACCTTCTCAGGGACAGAACCTCGTAGGTAGATCGGAACTCAAGTGTGCAAGATGGAATTCAGTCATTCCTCTACTGAGGAATTATATAGGTTGTTCCCTTAAGAACTGACTCCAGGTCTTGAACAACGGGGCCCCACCCTCTATGAGGGTATGAGTCTAAGGTAGGACCATAGACTTGTTGTTTATTAGAGGATCAGTGGTGCTTAAGGAGCAAATAGGTAATCACATGGGTAAAACGGTAATTTGACCCAGCTGTGATTACGAACAACCTGTGAAGTGTCAACTCATGGGTAATGACTATATCAGTGGACACAATAATATCTACAATGAGGAGAGTGCAGCTACAAGTCTATAGTGGAGTGACTTGTAGTTAATGAATATTGACTAACTGGATCAAAGAGATTGATAAGTTAATTTCACATCATTGGAGCTAATGATCTGTAGGTCCATTAGATCCCTCCGTTGGTTCAATATGGTAATATTGAGGGTATAAAGTTAGGAGTGAAATTGAAGTGTTCAATTTCATACATGAGGTGTTATATCTATTATATATGATATAATTGATATAATATATAGTTTTAATGTGAATTAGATTCATATATAAATTATATACTAAATAGAGAATAAAGGAAATGTAGGATGGTCATTTCCATCTCATTCCCTTATATATATGGTTGCATGAGATGCAACTAGGTCAAGTCATTCTAAGTGATTCCTAGCCTTTTGTTGTTGTTGGAAAGGTTCCAAGACAACAAACATCTCTCTCACAAAAACACCTCATTTTTCCTAAAGGGAACCCACCTTCCTCCCTCACCTAGAGAACAACGGAGAAGATCCTGTGGCAGTGTCGATATTAGTACGAGTTTGTGTTGCGGTGATATTGATCGTGAGAGAGGAGGAGCACTTGAAGAAATGTTCTTCAAAGGTAACATTCTTGCTGTCCATTCTCATATATGCTTAATCTAGTGTTTTATGTTCTCAAATAAATCATTGTAACTAAATCAAGAGCGCGCGATTCGCAATCGCTTCCGCTGCGGCGACATCGATTCCCTTCAATTGGTATTAGAGCCCAATTGCGTTCTTGATTTATGTTCTGGATTTTTCAAGAACAAGGTGGGATTTACTGTTTTTGCATGAGATGTATGAACGGTTTTGCAAAATTAGATGTTTTCAATTTTGGCACTTAGATTTACAATTTCCATTGAAATGTTCAATGTAAGGGCTCGGTATTTTGGGCAAATTTAATTGTAAATCGAGTCTGTAAGTCCGTGTCGATCGAGGCAAAGCGGTTGCTGGGAAAATCGGAGCAAAAATGAGCAAGGAATGGTGATTCCATGTGCTGTCTGTGTGCAGCATTGCAACGTTGTTCATCGACGTTGAAAACGCTGGCGCGCTGCGGAGATGGCGCGCGCAAAGGAGGCAGCGTTGCAACGTTGTGACGTTGCGCAACGCTCGCCAGAAGACGACAAAAGTAGCGTTGCAACGCTGCTATCAGCGTTGCAACGCCAAATACGTTTCATGCGAGGAGCAACGTGCAGAAAACGTTTTTTTTATTTTATATATTAATTATAAAAGCGTTTCATATTTAATATATTTAATATATTTAATTTAATTTAATATAATTAGATTATATTAATTAAAATTATTTTTAGGATGCCAAAAAATTGGTCTAATTTTTGCTATTTTAATTATGCAATTATTGTGTAATTATTGCCATGCATAGTGTATGCTTGTATTTTAGAAATCCCAACTTAGGTTAAGTATTTTCATGCATCATTTATAATATAAGGAGTTATATTATATAGTTTGCATGATTAATTAATATAAGGTTGTTATATTAATTTTTGGACAACATTGACATGCATTACTTTTCATGAGATGAATATGCTATGAATGTCTTATTATTCATGTGATGAATGATCAAACACTATAACATAGTATGCATGTCACCTAAGGTTAATTATTAGTTTTAAAATGTCTAGATCTTGGAAATAATAGACCTTAGATTATCTAGTTCTAATTAGATTAGAATTAGGAACCAAGTAATTTTTATGCTATGATTAAAAGAGGAACTTTGTCTAAGGAAAGTTCTGTCTAGGCTGGGGTATTTAAGCTGACGGAAACGGAACACCCCTACCTGGGAACTGACCTGGGAGTGTGTCGCGTAAGATTATATTGCAATACCGCAGTGTACAGGTCAAGTTTTAGTATAGTGATTTATGAGTCCAAGTATCGTCCTCGGGAATGAGTTTCTAGATTAATTAATTATTAAGGTACTAATTCTCAATTTTAGCTAAAGAAACATAACATGGATAGTTGGTTGAAGTAAATACAAACAAACGAACAAACATGTGGAGACACAGATGGATAGATTTGGGAGAAGTGATTTTACAAATTAAAGACCTAACTAGCACATGCATTGAACCAATGAGATGAAATTATAAACAAGAAGTGAAATACTCAAGAAAATCTCTCGATTCTTAGTGAGACTCACACATGCAATAAACTCATAGTCTCCATATGAACCTACAACATGCATGGCATTAAGCAACTTCTTTATGTGTTTCCCTAAGATTTATAGGTCACTCTCGTGCCAGACATCCAAGGGTTTTGACAATTTTGCTCTAATTCAAGCTTTATCTCTCCAGTCCACTTAAATCAACAAATTAAAAAGTAAAGAACGAATAGCCAAAAATAACGACATAACATGCTTCAATACATCACCAGAAAGTCATAACAAGTAATTCAAATCCTAACTACTATGTTTAGCTACTCTAAATCACATGAAAAACAAACTAAACAAGTAGAAAACGTCTTAGAACGCTATAACAAATTGAAAGAAAGAGAAATAAACTTAGGTGTCGATGCCGGTCCTTCGTCTCCGAGCTCCCGTCTTCGATCTCGAACCTCCACGAATGCTTTGGCTCCCAAAATCACTCTTTTCTCTCTTCTTACAAGGTGTATTTCGAATTTAGGGCAAAACTCTACCAAATTGTGCTCCCCTTTGCTCAATTGCATCATGTTGTATTTATAGAAAGAATAGGTGAAGCGTTGCAATGCTAGGGTACAGCGTTGGCAGATATGGAAATAGTCGATGGCGTTGCAACGCCGAGGCGGCGTTACCAACGCCGCTACCCTAACGCGCGCGCTCCTTATCGAGATAGCGTTGCGACGCTTTGCTAAGCGGCGTTACAACGCTATCGCGCTAAGTCTTCAACGCGTCTTGGTTGCACATTCGGCGTTGCAACGCCATCGCCTCGGTCATCATGCTTGGATTGGTTTTTTCTTCCAATTGGTATTCTTTTTAGCTCCAAATAGCCTCGTTTTGATCCCGAGTGATCCAAATTGTCTCCAAGAGCTCCGTTTTAGCTCGTCACCTGAAATTGAATGAATTAAACACGTAAAAGCCTGAGAATATCATAAAACTAGCAATAATTAAGCCTAAGGATAGCACATTTTGCGTGCTATCAAACACCCCCAAAACTTCAACTTTTGCTAGTCCCGAGCAAAAATAGAGTTAAACATTAGGTTGTTCTTAAACATACATTTGATTCAAGCCTCAGAGATTTTAGAGAAAATTTTGCAATCACAGGAAAAACTTAAACATAACACTTCAACAAGTAATTTAAAACTTTTCCTAAGTGTTCCTACGTGTGTGTGTGATTAGCCTATGTTCCCTTCATTCTTACTAAGCCCGGATCAACTTTATTAGGTTCTCCACCCTACACTTGTCTTAATTATTAATCTTTGAGCCTCTCTACATTCAAGAAATAAACAACTTTACTCAGCACTTAATCACTCTTTTGATGTCACCTTTTCTATTTTCTTCTTTTTTTTTTTGGTGCAAGGACACTAGCTTTCACACATCCACTGCAGGGACCCTTACCCAGAGCACTCGCTCAATGAGTGCCCTAACTGATCACAGTGAAGGTAGCTCTTTTTGTCCTCACGATTTTTTTTTCAGCAAACAAAAACAAAAACAAACTATTTCACATATTATACAGATCATGCACTTTATATTGTCATTCACCCTATCCTGCAGTTTAACTCTCAGATCAGTTCTCAGACCTATCGAGGTGACATCAAACTTCTAAACCAAATAACTTTGTTCTAAGCATTTCAAAACTACAGGAACACAGGCTATGTGCGTCATATTGAAGGAAAAACTCACTTATTTTTTTTTTTAAATTAACTCAAATTCATATCATGCTCTCACGTTTCAGCAGAATCATAGAAATTTTCAAATAAATCTCATCCTAGGCTATCATGATCATACTCATGTAAAGGAACAATCACCAATTCAACACATTTTTGTTGTTAGCATAGGAAAAATTTTCATGATACCTCAAACCTGGATTGTAATGTGTTGGGATGTTGTTATGAGTCTGATTGCCTCCATGGGTGTTGCTTCTGTTGTTCAAATAATGCAATTGCTCCATAGTGGATTCTCCAATTGGCTGGGAGCATTGAGAGAACATCCCTGTCTGTGGTGATCCTGCAAAATTATTCAGGGCATGAGTGAGAGATGCCATATGAGATCTAAGAGAAGTTACCTCATCCAGTTGATACAATCCTGCTACTGGCTTAGATCTGTCATTGTCTGTAGGCCACTGGTAGCTGGCAGTTGACACTTACTCAAGGAGGCCACGTGCTTCTGGCACAGTCCTTGCCATGAAAGCCCTCCAAAGATAGCATCCGAATGGTCCCGGTCTTACCTTCCAGTCCATTATAAAACAAGCTATACCGGAGCCACTGGGTAGTCATCTTTGTGGGCACCTCCTGAGCATGTCCTTGTACCTTTCCCAGGCCTCAAATAATTGCTCTCCCTCTTGCTGCCGGAATGTTCCTATCTCAGTCCTTAACTTTGCAGCCTTTACAGGTGGAAAGAATTTGGTCATGAAGGCTTGGGTCAACTCCTCCCAAGAAGTGATACTCCCTAAGGGAAGGGACCCTAACCATTCTTTGGCTCTGCCCTGCAACGAGAAAGGAAAAAGACGTAAGCGAATACTATCAGCAGAGATACCATTAATTTAAAATGTACCACAGATTTCCAAAAAATTTTGAAGATGAGAGTTAGGATCTTCTGTGGCTAGGCCTCTGAAAGCACCTTCCCTAACCATTTGTATCACCCCTGTTTTCAGTTCAAAGTTATTAGCATTTATAGGGGCATGGACTATTTCAGCCTGCTCAGAATTAAACACAGGTTAAAAATACTCCCTGATAGGTTTAGGGTTGTTGATGAGCTCCTGATCAGCCATCTCCTGAGGTTTTGCTCTTCCTTCCCTTAGGAGTCTCCTACAGGTCCTTTCAATCTCATGATCAAAAGGGTGCAAGTCTGCAGTTCTCCCCTTGGGCATACACCTGGAGGAACAAAAAGAAAGAAATTAGATAAAAAAAAGAAAAACACAAACAACTAGAGAATAAAATAGAAAATAAAGACAAAAAACATAAAACTTGGGTTGCCTCCCAAGAAACGCTTTCTTTAACGTCTTTAGCTAGACAGTGACTTATCAGGGCACATAAAATTGCTCATATTTCTTCGGGCCCTTCTTGCTCGAATCGATGTAGCCTTCTAAGTCTAAAAGGCTATCCTGCTTTTCTTCAGCCCCGGTCAGAAAATTATTTTTGGGATTTTTATTTATCAAAAGAAAAGAACTAAAATCAAAGCAAGACTCGTGAGTGTAAGACAAATGGTTATCAAAAATAAAGGAAAGTTCTGGGGATAAAATAAAAGAAGACTTCTCAGCCCCTAACTCTATCACCTTGATCTCTCCTGTGGCACTAAGTGTATCACCAGTGTCCTCCTCACTAACCTGATCATGGTTTGCCTCAGTCTCCCCCAAAGTATCCTCACTAACATCTAAACAAATCCTCCTAGGTGGCATCTCCTGAGTGGTAAGGATAAGAAATTGTTCCTGTAAGGCATTAAGGGAAACTACTAACTGGTCAAGGTATTGAGCTCTATCTTGTACTATTTCCCAAAGTCCTATCACCTCAGTCTCTAACCTATTCACTATGGATCAAATTTTTAAATTTCAATTCTAAGGTATATTTTGCCAATTGGTCCATAAGAGAATATTTTTCTAAAGGTTGGTTAAAGTACGAAAAATTCTTGTTCCAAGTGCCTAAATAACTACCCTCATGTGAATTTTCATATATGTCAGGTACAGAATGGTAAAAATTAGACACATGGTAATCAGAAAAATCATGATGCACAAAACTAGGATCCTGAGAGGGACAGTAGAATGGTGGAAACTCAAAATTATGCAAAGTCATACTTGAACAATCAGTAATTTCACAACCAGATTTCACACAATATCGACACAACCAAAACAGGAAACAAAGACTAAAAAAACACACAAAACTAAAATAACACAAATAAGGAAACAAACAATCACACAAAATAATTAAGGAATGACAAACAAACAAGCTTTAGTCTAAAAACTCAAATTTTCTCCTAATATTAATTAATCTAAATAATCGCCATTCCCCGGCAACGACGCCAAAAACTTGTCGCGTAAGATTATATTGCAATACCGCAGTGTACGGGTCAAGTTTTAGTATAGTGATTTATGAGTCCAAGTATCGTCCTCGGGAATGGGTTTCTATATTAATTAATTATTAAGGTACTAATTCTCAATTTTAGCTAAAGAAACATAACATGGATAGTTCGTTGAAGTAAATACAGACAAACGAACAAACATGTGGAGACACAGATGGATAGATTTGGGAGAAGTGATTTTACAAGTTAAAGACCTAACTAGCACATGCATTGAACCAATGAGATGAAACTATAAACAAGAAGTGAAATACTCAAGAAAATCTCTGGATTCATAGTGAGCCTCACACATGCAATAAACTCATAGTCTCCATATGAACCTACAACATGCATGGCATTAAGCAACTTCTTTATGTGTTTCCCTAAGATTTCTAGGTCACTCTTGTGCCAGACTTCCAAGGGTTTTGACAATTTTGCTCTAATTCAAGCTTTATCTCTCGAGTCCACTTAAATCAACAAATTAAAAAGTAAAGAACGAATTGCCCAAAATAACGACATAACATGCTTCAATACATCACAAGAAAGTCATAGCAAGTAATTCAAATCCTAACTACTATGTTTAGCTACTCTAAATCACATGAAAAACAAACTAAACAAGTAGAAAACGTCTTAAAACGCTGTTACAAATTGAAAGAAAGAGAAATAAACTTAGGTGTCGATGCCGACCCTTCGTCTTCGAGCTCCCCTCTTCGATCTCGAACCTCCAGGAATGTTTTGGCTCCAAAAATCACTCTTTTCTCTATTCTTACAACGTGTATTTCGAATTTAGGGCAAAACTCTACCAAATTGTGCTCCCCTTTGCTCAATTGCATCATGTTGAATTTATAGAAGGAATAGGTGCAGCGTTGCAACGCTAGGGGACAAATGCGTTAACGCTGCTGCACTTAAGCGGCCGCAAATATGGAAATAGTCGATGGCGTTGTAACGCCGAGGCGCTGCGTTAACGCCGCTACTTGCATCGTCGCAACGCCCGCTGTGCGGTTCCTCGTGCATGCCTTTTTATCGAGATAGCATTGCGACGATGCGAGGCAGCGTTGCAACACTATCACCTGGGGTCTTCAACGCGGCTTGGCTGCACATTCGGCGTTGCAACGCTATAAACAGCGTTGCAACGCCATCGCCTCAGGTCATCATGCTTGGATTGGTTCTTTCTCTTCCAATTGGTATTCTTTTTAGCTCCAAATAGCCTCGTTTTGATCCCGAGTGATCCAAATTGTCTCCAAGAGCTCCGTTTTAGCTCGTCACTTGAAATTGAATGAATTAAACACGTAAAAGCCTTGAGAATATCATAAAACTAGCAATAATTAAGCCTAAGGATAGCACATTTTGTGTGCTATCAGAGTGAAATTTAATCAGAGAGTCTTATAAATTACAGTAGCGTCAACAGGTTTATTAAGGGGTTAATAAACTAGAAATCCTATGTTTAATATAAGGAGTTATATTAACAAACTTAGGATAAAATCAATATAAGAGTTATATTGATAATCAATGTAAGAGTTATGTTGATAGATTAAGGTAAAACCATTGGATGTTAGTGGGAGGAAAAAGTGTATGAGATACATATTTTTCTGCCTACGCTATCTCTACGAAGTTCACACCGTGAGACTCATACTTGGCCTCATGGCGCAAACGGGAGCGTCCCCCTTCTGATGGTGTTTGTATGAGTCAATATCAAGGTGAATGGAGAGGGTACTTATAGTGAGTGAGAGCAGGTTTATTGAAAACAAAACCTACGGTCTCTTTTGTCGGTTTACACCGTTAGACCACTATGGTCAGCCTGCTAGTTTGGCCTGGACAAGACAATCCCTTCGGAGGGCTTGATCATAGGGGATCTAACACAATAGACACTCGAAAGGGATAAACATTTTCTTAGACTATTTTCCAATCTAGTCCTCCCTTCGGCGGATTTTATTGGATCGAGAATCTGGGATCTAAAGACAGAAGGTTACACTCACGGGGTACATAAGGTGCGTATGTATCTAGACCGAAAAATGGTAACTAAAATCTATAGGAATAAGAGTTATTCTGGAATTAGGTTTTGGTCAAGAGTGTCTTGATCCAGAGGAGGAGTGTTTTTTATTACCCTTCGGTGTCAAACATTCTAAACCTTTGGAGTATCATTGCAAATTATAAATGGCCTAGGAATCATTTGATAATTAGCTAAAACATGATTGGATTAGAGTTATAGCAAGAAACACATACAAGTTAGTTTGTAAATTTTCAGCAAAAATGTATAGCTCTATAATTTCCTTATTGGGTGCGGAAAAGTTAACCAGAGAGAATATGATGACATGGAAAAACAAACTCAACACTATTTTGGTAGTGGATGATCTGAAGTTTGTGCTAACTGAGGAGTGTCCTCAAGTGTCAGGCTCGAATGCGTCACGAAATGTTCGTGATGCATATGATCGATGGATCAAGGCCAATGATAAGGCCAAGGTCTACATGCTGGTAAGTATGTCTGACATATTAGCCAAGAAGCATGAGGGCATAATTACGGCCAAGGAAATCATGGATTCTGTGCAGGGTATGTTTGGACAACAGCCCACACAAGCCCGACATAATGCCCTAAAGTACATATTTAACTCGAGGATGCCAGAGGGTACATCTGTTCGGGATCATGTCCTGGATATGATGGTACACTTTAACATCGCGGAGTCGAATGGTACTTCCATCGATGAGTCGAGCCAGGTCAGCTTCATTCTAGAAACCCTTCGACATAGTTTTTTGTAGTTTAGAAGTAATGTTGTTATGAACAAGCTTACTTTTAATCTTATCTCCCTTCTGAATGAACTCCAGACCTTTCAATCTATGATGAAAATTCAGGGATCGAAAGGTGAGGCAAATGCTGCCAATAGGAGTTATCACAGAGGTTCGACCTCTGGGACAAAAACAGTGGCTTCATCTTCTTCTAACTTGAGAGGTAAGAAGAAGAACATGAAGAAGGTTGGTAAAGGAAAACAGGCTGACAAAGCTGCCGCCCAGAAGCAAAAGAAAGTCAAAGACGTTGCTGACAAAGGAAAGTGTTTCCACTGCAACGAAGACGGGCATTGGAAACGGAACTGTCTGAAGTACATTCCAGAAAAGAAGAAGGAAGGTAAATATGATTTACTTTGCCTAGAAGCTTGTTCAGTGGATAATGATAAAACACCTTGGATACTTGATTCAGGCGCCACTAATCATGTTTGCTTATCTTTTCAGGGAATTGATTCCTGGCAGCAGCTACAGCAAGGAGAGATAACGCTCCGGGTTGGAAATGGAGAGGTCGTCACAGCTGTAGCAGTAGGCACAATGAAGCTTTATTTTTGCAAGAAATATGTATTGTTGGACAATATATTAGTGATAACAGGGTTTACTAGAAACCTTATTTCCATTTCTTGCCTTATTGAACAATGTATTTTTGTTTCCTTTTCTATGAATAAAGTGTTTATTTTGAAGAAAAGTTTAGAAATATGTTCAGCTTCATTAGAAAATGGATTGTATGTTTTAAGGCCTAATTCAATCAAAATGGTTTTGAACACTGAATTATTTAAAACTGCAAACGCACAAACTAAGAAACGTAAAATTTCTCCTAAAGAAAATGCTCATCTTTTGCATTTAAGATTGGGTCACATTAATCTCATTAGGATTGAGAGATTGGTAAAGAACGAACTTCTAAACGAGTTAGAAGAAAATTCTTTGCCAGTATGTGAATCCTGCTGATAACTCACCATAAGTGAGTTATTTTACTAGAATTTTAGTGTTTAATCCACTTGAATTGCATTTAATTTAGTGATCCTCATGTTATTTTATCCCTAAATTATGTGTGTTAGCTTTAAAATCTTGAATTTAGGCATTAGGTGCAAAAAGAATTAATTTTGATGTTTTTGTGTTTTAATTCAAGAAATTTAGGAAAATAAGCTAACGGTTAATTAAAGACCGAAATTTGATATTATTCTTAACTCCAAAAATCCTTGCGTATTTAGTTTGATTTATAATTGACTTCATAAATTTATTTGGGATTTTTCTGTGTGCAGGAGATGTTTAAAAATTACAAGAGTCCCTAAGGGCATTTTAGACATTTTACCCGAAGGGTAATATGGTCTTTTTACCCTTAAGTGTATTTTTGTAATTTGTGGAGTTAGGGCAACATCATCTTGTATAAGGAGGCTAGGGTTTACAAGTGTAAAGGGGAGTTGGAGTTGTGACAAGAGGAAGAGACCGAGAGAGAGAAGAGGAACCATCGATTTTGCTACAACAATCAAGGAGAAAAACCGAGAGGATAAACTTAACATTGTTGTAGCAATCGAGAGGGAAGAGCAGAGAGGAGTTGTCTGGGCATTGTTGAAGCAATCAGTGGAACACATGCGTAAAGTAGAATCAAAGCCTCTTTCTTTGAAGCAATCGACGTCGATTGAGGAGAAGCCATCGACATTGCTGAAGCAAAATCGCATTGTCCACCTGCTGTTATTGCTTGGCAATTGTTGAAGCAATCCGTGAAGTTGCTGCAGTGGTGTTGCCTGTTGTTTGCTGAAGCAATCAGTGGAACCAAGGGGTTGTTGCTGTTGTTGCGTGCCTTTCCTTTGAAGCAATTGGTCGCACCGCATTCTGAAGCCAACCAAAGGGCTTTCTTTGAAGCAAAGTGCCCCGCTGCTGAGACCATCGATCGTGAGGGGGTTGTTGCTAGGCAATTCTTTGTCAGAGCAAAACCTAGGCCACTATGTGTGTAACCTTTTCCCTATCTCTAAGTTTTATTGTTTGTTGTAAACTAACAATTTAATACTGTTTTTTTAGGATGTTTATGTACTGATTTAGACTACTTTTGCTCACTGTTTTAGGTCGAACTCGTGACTGGTTTAGGCTATAATTGTGGTTGATTTAGGTTATTTTAGTGAATGCTGTTGGTTGTTTTGCATGAACTCATTGATCAATAAAAGCATGCTTAATTTAGAGATGTGTGACTCGATTTTAATCATGAACTAAATTATCTTAGGCAAAGGTTAGGTTGTGTTCAAATGTAAATTTGGATTAAATTTATGGTTGATGCCATTGATTAAATTTATGAAATTTTATTCAATTTAACGTTGCATGAGAATTAAAATTGGCCTTTTTAACTTCTCTATAATTCATAAACTTGGGAAAGCTAATGAATTAGAAAACTAAAATTTCATTCTAGGATTACTGAGTTGATTAGGGATAATTAACCCACCTAGAACCTAAAATCATGGGCATAATTTAGATCATAATTGAAAAATTGTAGGTATTAAAATTACTTAGTGATTTTGGAAACAATCATTTGAATGCATGTGTAGGTAAATTCAAGGCATCACTCAAAATTTATTCCAATCGAACATTAGAACTCCAACCTAACCCGAGCCTATTTTTCATTACAAATTTCATCTCTTGTATTTGCCTTCCTGTTTGCATTCTCCTCTCCCCGCATTTAAATTTAGTTATTTTATTTTGAGTCTAGTCTTACTTATCACATCTGTTTATCTACTACAGTAAATTGCACACCCATACATTGCACTAAAATAAGGAAAATTTGTTAGGACACTCATCCATTTAGGTCTAACTAGTCCTCGTGGGATCGATACTTTAACTTATCACTTGCTGCTCTTGACCGTATATACTTGCACGTCGTAAAAGTGTCGGAGTGTTATTCTAATTTTCATTAGTTTAGGGCACTCAATATTTTCGCATCACCTGCCTATAAGGCAAAATGACTAAAAGAACTTTTAGTGAAAAAGGTTATAGAGCCAAAGATCCTCTAGAGCTTATACATTCAGACCTTTGTGGTCCACTGAATGTTAAAGCCAGGGGAGGATATGAATATTTCATCTCTTTTATAGATGACTATTCTAGATATGAGCATATTTACCTAATGCACCACAAGTCTGGAGCACTTGAAAAGTTCAAGGAATTCAAGACCGAGGTTTAAAATCAATTAGGTAAAAGAGTTAAAACCCTTCGGTCGGATCGAGGTGGAGAGTACATGGATTTAAAATTCCAGAACTATATGATAGAACATAGAATTACATCCCAACTCTCAGCTCCCGGCACACCACAGCAAAACGGTGTATCGAAAAAGAGAAATAGAACCTTGTTGGACATGGTTCGATCAATGATGAGTTATGCTCATCTCCCTAGGTCCTTTGGGGGTTGTGGAGTAGAGACTGCAATATACATTTTGAATAGTGTGCCCTCCAAAAGTGCTTTTGAAACACCTTTTAAACTCTGGAAATGACGTAAAGGTAGTTTATGTCTGTCACACCCCCTCCCGAACTACCTGCTAACTTAGCCTGGCAGACGGCGTGAAGCCAACAGTCATCGTTCACCTCTCTAACGATACCTGTTGACCCTGTTTTACCTGATAAGCATACTATATTTGTATAAGAAACACTTAAACATAACACAACGGAATATTGACAATTACGTAACCTACTTAAGGAGTAACCCTACTTAAGACTCTCTGGAAAACTGAAACGCATGTGAACATCACAACCAAAAACATACCCAACCATGGTTTATACAACCACAACCTAGAATGTACACATAAACATAACTTCATAGTCCTTCTTCTATACATATAGACTTTCTATACAATTCCACCCACGTACAACATATCAAACTTGTGAATCTTCCAGCAGACTATGGCAGGTTTTCAGGCACCGGCTGTAAGCCCTAAACTCTATTTTCTTTTATTATTTTACACTCATTCATGATGTTTTGAAATAAGCAAAATCGTATAGGTTGAACTAAATGATGTCGTGATCGAATTTCAGAATCTATTGAATTTCGAGCTACAATGTGTCTAAACTTCATAAGGGGATAGGTAAACCATTTAAATAAGCATATTAAAAGTTGCATTGAAGTAAGTTCAAATCATTAGCAAATTGGAGAAGTTTTGGATGCATCATGTATTGAATGGAAGATTATATGTCTCACAGACTTAGGATAAGTTGGCTAAATTCTTAGGGTTTCTTTACACACTTATTTTGGTGTTTTAAAAAGGTGATTATGATGTAAATATTGAAGGAGGTGAAGCCTCGGAGTTAAACAAGGCAAGTAGGTCTTTGTCAAATTCATGAGAAAAAACAAAGCAAGCACTGTGAAATTGGGTCAACTTCAATCGACCATATCTCTCTGTCTACTGAACCAAATTCGATGATTTTTATGTCCAAATCTCAGAAATTGGGTGTAGAATACGAAACTTATCGGCTTTTCAGAAAATACCAAGAGGACGAAGGAGAAAAGTGCAGAATAGTGAAGGGTGTTCAGGATTCTCGGGTAGCAGAACAGTATGAGGAGATCAACCTGTTTTGAGCTCTTGAGGAGGAATTAGAAGCTGAAATTTTGATGTAAGTAAGCTAAGATGTTTTTCTTGAGGTTTATTAAAAAATATTTGGTGGTGGTGTTGATAAAGGTTGAGGAACCCAACCTGAAAGTAGAACCTGTAATTTTAGGTCAAAGGGAAAAACTTCTAGCAAGAGATTGAAGGAGATTCTCTTCCATTTCTATATACCTTACAACCATTTGTGTGTATGGCTATTCTGAATTGAGTTATGGGACTGAATTAGACCTCTTTCTAAGGTGCATAAGGAATGGAATTGATGTTACTGTTTTGTGAAGAGGAAGACAGAAGACAGAATTTACTGTCAAATTTGGGAAGTCTTTGATGTTTTGGTTGTTTTGATCTGAATACTTAGCGTTAGAATCTCTAATTCATACGGTTCGAAAGCTTATTGAATTTCCTACAACTTTCGTGAAGAAATCGTGAGTAGAAAATGTCTAGAAGATGTTCTAAATATCAGGTTAAATTTGTTGTGCAGCAGGAAATTCGAATCTGGAAACAACAGAAGTCTGTTTTGAGGAAAGTAGCTTTCGAGGTATTTCTGAACATATCCGTTTGGAATTGCAATTTCATGTCATCATATGATTTTTAGAGGGTTCAAAAAGGAAGAGTTTGGTATAAATTACATTATTTTTGGATAAGTAATGAAGAAGTTATGACTGTCTGAAAATAGGGCAGAAAAACCGAAAATGCTAGAAATTTGAACGTGTGTTTTCTTGCAAGTTTTTAGGTCAAAAATCATGAGCTCGAGGTTCTAATGGTTGAGTTGGGTTGTTTGACAGGCCAAGAGCAAATAGTTCAAGTTTACAAGCTAAAGTTCTAATTCTAATACTGTGAGTGACTCTATCTTAGAACTATGCTTGACCTATGTTTTTCTTCATGACCATAAGTGTTGATAATTACATCCTGTTTGAACTAGTTATGAATGGCTTCATAGAGTTTTCTAACATAAAGTTCATGATGGAACCTAAGCATGCTTGAAGTTAGTTGTAACTATAAATCCAAGTATGGAAACTAAATTGTGAAAGTATGCCTTCCTTTAGAGAATGTTTTGTGTAAATCCACTTGGGAACATGTTTAGATGATAATGTGAAAATGTCAAGAAATTGTTGTATGTGTTATAAATACATGATTTCCATGGTACACAAATTATGCCTTTGTTTGGGGTTAACCCCTAATACTGAAGGACATTCAAGAAGGTACTTAGGGGGGGAAATGAATCATGATATCCCGATACTGAAGGACAATGAGAAGGTATCCGGGTAGTAAATGGTTTTACCTAAATACTGAAGGACAATATGAAAGTATTCGGGTAGTAAATGGTTTTACCTTAATACTGAAGGACATAGAGAAGGTATTAGGGAAAACCTAATGACCAAAGGTATTCCACGTGCTCGTGAGAGAGAGAGGTATGAACCTTATTGGTATAAATGTAACTCTACCACCTCTATGGTTTGAATGTGGTATCATGTCATGTGTATTATTGTTAAAAGCTTCTATATTATTAATCGATCTACCCTCGATATGATAGTACATTTCGAGTTGTGTACTATGCATAAGTGGTGACTTAAGCCTATAAATTGGAAGCATGGTTTGTTTATGTTTACAAACAGATGTTAGGCTATTTTCTACTTATAATCTGCCATTATTATGATTCACCTGTGAGCTTATAATGTTTTAAAGATAGACACTCACTGAGCTTTTTAGCTCATTCTTTCAATGTTTTCAAACCTTTTCAGGTAGAGATCGAGCTCCTGGTACCTGACATCCTGCCATAGTCTGCTGGAAGTTTCATAAGTTGTTAGTTTGTACGTGGCTGGTGTTGTATAGCAAGTCGTTATGTAGTTATAGAAGTTTTGTACATTAGCGGTTGTATAAACAATGTGTTGTCTTATGTTGTTTTGATGCACTTGACTTTTAATTTCCAAGAGAGACTTATGAAGGGTTTCTCCTTGTGTATGTTTAATAGTTGTCAGGTTTCTGCTGTGTTATGTTAAAATGTTCCATATGCGAACATAGTATGTTTATCAGGAGAACAGGGTCAACAGGTATCGTTAAGAGGTAAACAATGTCTGTTGGTTTCTCGCCTCCTTTCGGGCTAAGTAGCAGGTAGTTCGGGAGGGGGTGTGACAACTTGGTATCAGAGCAGTTAGCTCCATGGGAATGAGACAGGGCAAGTTAGCTCTGAGAACAAAGTAAAAGTCATAGCAAGTTATTGAGTTAGTTTAGATCAAACTAGTACACTATGGTCCAAGTAAGAATAAGAGTAAGTCCAGTTAGGGCTAAAATGTGAATAGAAGTTTAGTACTGCGTATTGGAGTTAGATATCCATAGTATGTCTAATATATTGATATGTTATTAGAGTCATGCCACCACGTACTAGCGGGCAGCGCGCAGCGGGGATCAGGGCGGGATGCAGGATCCTACCCAAGGCCAATCTGAGAGGAGATCTAGTGCCCCGAGAGTCCAAACTGAGGCTACAGATGAGCAACATGTTAGTTTCTCATAGGAGGCAGGTGGGCCAGAGAGATTAGGGCCAAGTGATTTAAAAAAAAGGCGTATAGAATAGAACGTCTGAAGAAATTAGGAGCCACAGTGTTTGATGGTTCCATAGATCCAGTTGATGCCGAGGTTTGGCTGAATATGCTACAAAATGTTCTGATGTAATGAGTTGCCCTGACGAACGAAGAGTCAAGTTAGCCACATTCCTGCTAGAGAAGGAAGCAGAGGGATGGTGGAAATCGATTTTAGCCAGACGGAGTGATGCACGTACTCTGGATTGGCAAACATTCAGAGGTATATTCGAAGATAAATATTACCCTAGCACGTATCGTGAGGCAGAGAGGGATGGATTTTTAGAACTGAAGCAAGGGCCACTTTCAGTGGCTGAGTATGAGAGAAGGTATACCGAGGTGTCATGGTATGCTGATGTGATTATGGCATCTGAGATTGACTGGTGTCGGAGATTTGAAAGAGGGTTATGTCCTGAGATACGAACCCCAGTCACAGGCATTGTAAAGTGGGTTGACTTTTCCCTGCTTGTAGAGAGTGCTCTACGTGTTGAGCAGAGTATAACAGAGGCACAAACAGTGGTGGAGCCTACTCGAGGGCCTTCAACGACGAGCAGTTTTCATGGTCGTGAGCATCGACGATTCACACTTAGAGTGAATGTTTTGAGTCATAAGGACTTTAAAAGTCGTGCTGGCGGCCAGATATCGAGGCAAACACATGTTAGTGGTGCCTAGCAGAGGCAGAGCCAAAGAGCACCTAGTCAATCTGCCAGATCCACGGTAAGACCACCGACAATACAGGAGTCTGTTGCAAGTGCAACAAGGAGAACTCCATGTACAAATTGTGGCAAGAATCATCGAGGCCAATGTCTTGTGGGTGTCGATGTGTGTTACCAGTGTGGACAGCCAGGGTATTTCAAGAGGGATTGTCCACAGCTGAGAGCAGCCACACAGAGGGACCAGGGAGTTGGGTCCCAGGCATACTTGAGCGACCAAGAGTTCCAAAGAGCTGCAAAAGAGGGCACCAGTGGTGCTAAATAGAAAGGAAGTTGTTTTCAAGAAACCAAGATTAGTTGAAATGGTTTTAAGGGGTTAAAGGAAGATTATTCCTACGAGCTTGATTTCAACATTAAAAGCTGAAAAGTTGTTGAGGAAAGGTTGCATGGCATTTCTTTCACACGTAGTGGAGGTGCAGAAAGAAAAACTAAAACCAAAAGATGTTCTTGTTGTGAAAGAATTTCTTGATGTTTTTCCAGCAGATCTGTCAGGGTTGCTACCTGATAGGGAAGTTGAGTTCACTATTGAATTGCTACCAGGAACAACACCTATTTCCTAAGCGCTGTATAGAATGGCTCAAAGTGAGCTCAAGGAGTTGAAGATGCAGTTACAAGAACTAGTTGATATAGGATACACCAGACCTAGTGTATCACCCTGGGGAGCTCAAATGTTATTTGTAAAGAAGAGAGATGGTACCCTTAGATTATGCATTGATTATAGACAGTTAAACAAGTCATGATACGTAATAAGTATCCTTTACCCCGTATAGATGACTTGTTTGACCAGTTAAGAAGAGCATTAGTGTTTTCTAAGATTGATTTGAGATCAAGATACCATAAGTTAAAGGTTAGGGAATCAGATATTCCTAAGACAACATTCAGAACCAAGTATGGGCATTATGAGTATTTAGTAATTTCGTTTGGTTTGACGAATGCACCAACAGTTTTCATGGACCTCATGAACAGGATATTCCACCAGTATTTGGATCAGTTCGTGATAGTATTTATTAATGATATACTAGTTTACTCAATTGATAGGAAAGCTCATGAGGAACATTTGAGGATTATTCTACAAACACTACGAGATAAGCAGTTGTATGCTAAATTCACCAAATGTGAGTTTTGGTTGAATCAAGTAGTATTTTTGGGGCATGTTGTATCAACAAATGGTGTTAGTATGGATCCAAATTAAGTGAAAGTTGTGGTCAACTTGGAGAGACTAGTTAGTGCGACAGAGGTACGTAGTTTCCTAGGCTTGGCAGGATACTACATATGATTTGTTGAGGATTTCTCACGATTAGCATTACCCTTAACAGCTTTAACAAGGAAGAATGCTAAGTTTGAATGGTCAGATAAGTGTGAACAGAGTTTTCAGGAGCTGAAAAAGAGTATGTGATTTACTGTGATGCCTCGAGACAAGGTTTAGGGTGTGTTCTTATGCAAGAAGGAAAAGTAGTATCTTATACGTCAAGACAATTGAAAAAGCACGAATGTAATTACCCTACCCATGATCTCGAGCTAGCAGCAGTTGTTTTAGCACTGAAGTTCTAGAGACATTACTTGTTTGGTGAAAGGTGTCACATTTACACAAATCATAAGAGTCTGAAATATATCTTTGATCAGAAGGAGTTGAATATGAGACAAAGAAGATGGTTAGAACTGATTAAAGATTATGATTATACTATAGAATACCATCCAGGTAAGGCGAATGTGGTAGCAGATGCATTGAGTAGGAAGTCAAGACTTCCTAAGGACGCCTTGTGTGGTATTCGAGCAACATTTTTAAGTACTCTATGGGATTCTAAGGCAGTTGTGAATGCAGAGTGTTCAAGGAATCTTTTAGCTCAATTCCAGGTCAGGTCTTCACTCATAGCAAAGGTTGTGAGAAGACAACCAGAGGATAGTAACTTGCAGAAAATGTTTGGGAAGTCCAAACAAGGGCCAGAAGCAAAATTTAAAATGAGATCATATGGAGCCAGAGAGAGGCAGAGAAGACTGTGTGTTCCATGTTTTAGTGAGCTTAAAGATGCTATTCAAGAGGAAGCTCACAGTTCAGCTTACGCTATGCATCTAGGAAGCACCAAGATGTATAAGACATTGAAAGGGAATGTATTGGTGGCCTGGGATGAAGCGGGAGGTAGCTGAATATGTTGATAATGTTTGATCTGCCAACAGGTTAAACAAGTTAGACAGAGACCAGGAGGACTCCATAATCCATTGCCAGTGCCGGAATGGAAATGGGAGCATATCACTATGGATTTTCTGTTTGGATTGCCACATACTTCTAGTGAACATGATGGTATTTGGGTAATAGTGGATAGACTCACTAAAACAGCACGATTTATACCGATTTAAGCGACGTCTACACTTGATCAGCTTGTTGAGCTATATGTCGAAAGAATTGTAAGTCAATACGGAGTGCCAGTGTCCATAGTTTCAGATAGGGATCCAAGATTTACTTCTAAGTGTTGGCTTAGTTTACAGAAGGCTATGGGGACAAAGTTGAAATTTAGTACAGATTGTTCCATCCTCGGATGATGATGGTCACCAAAGAGGACCATCCGGACCCTAGAGGATATGTTGAGAGTATGTGTCCTTCAATTTAAGGGTAGTTGTGATACACACCGTCACTTATGGAATCCGCTTATAATCGACTACTATTAGTCAAGTATTGGCATGGCACCTTTTGAGGCTCAGTATGAAAGGTCGTGTAGAACACCCATATGTTGGAATGAAGTAGGAGAGCGGAAGCTAATCGATCCCGAGTTGATACAAATTACGACAGCACAATATTAAGGTAATCGAAAAGAATCAAAGGTAGCACAAGACCGTCCGTAAGAGTAACGCAGAGATAAGAGACGAAAGGACTTAGAATTCCGTGCCTGAGATCAAGTTAAGCCCTAGATAACGGGGACGAGTTGGGCCAAGCAACCTCTGATTGGAGTTGCCGGTAGAACTATCTCGAGTACATAATGTTTTCCATGTATCAATGTTGAGGAAATACATTTCTGATCCATCACATGTGCTCAAGGTAGAACCAATACAACTTAAGGAGAATCTATCATATGAGGAAGAACCTCTACACGTACTGGATCGGAAAGAACAGGTGCTTAGGAACAAGTCAATTGTAAACCCGAGAATCATTCTTTGGAATTTTCTTTTAAAGAAAGAAAACAAAAGAAAACAAAAGAAAAGAAGAAATGAATGCCTAAAACTTGGTTTTCCTTGTTTCAAAAAGAAAAGAAATGAAGTGAAAGATAAAAGGAAAACAAGGAAGGAAAACCTTAAACCATTTTTGTTTGGTTTGCTCTAAGAATAATGAAGAAAGAAAATGAAAGGAAAGGTTATAATACTGTGTTTTGTTTAGGAATGAAAAGAAAAGAAAAGAAAAGAAAAGAAAAGGAAAAGGAAAAAAAGAAAGAAAGTGGAAGGTGGGACCCCCCACCTTGTTTTTTCTTTTTAAACAACCATGTACCTTCGAATTTCTTCTCATTTTCATCAAAGAGGAGCTGAGGGTTTCTGGGAGAAGCTTAAAGAAAGAGGAAGAAGGTGGTTTCAGCAGGAATTGCAGAAGAGAGGGAGAGAACTCAAGCAAATTAGTATAACAGCAAGGTAATCACTCTGTCATGTTCTGCTATTTTGCTCATCTCGAGCTCCACAGAGAGAGCTAAGAGTTGAAATTTTGATTCATGCAAGTTAACTCATATTGGAACAAAATTCGTGAAGGAAGCTCGAGACAATTCGGATCTTAAGCTACTGATTTGTGAAGTGGAAGACAGAAGACAGGATTTGCTGTCAAATCCGAGAAGTCTCTGGTGTTTTGGTTGTACTCGTCTGTAGAGTTGGAATCAGAAGATCTATTAGGTATGGTTTGAAAGCTTATTGAATTTCCTACAACTTTCATGAAGAAATCGTGAATAGAAAATGATTGGAAGATGTTGTAAATAGAAGGTCAAGTTTCGGGTTGCAGCAGAAAATCGAATCTGGAATAGCAGAAGTTAGTTCCTGGGAAAGAAGCTTCCGAGGTATTTCTGAACCAATCTATTGGGAATTTCAATTTCATGTCTTCACATGAGTTTTAGAGGATTCAAATAGGAAGAGTTTGGTATAAAGTACGTCCTTTTTGGCTAAGTAATGAAGAAGTTATGGCTGTCTGAAAACAGGGCAGAAATTCTGTTACATGCTGGAATTTTTGTTGGAGTGTTTTCTTGTAGTTTTAAGGTTAAAAACCATGAGCTCGAGGTTCTAAAACATGATTTTGGTTTGTTTGACAGGCCAAGAATAAAAAGGTCGAGTGTACGGGTCAAGACTCTAGTTCTAACACTGTGAGTGACAAACAAACTTCGAAAATGAACTATATGCTTGAAAAATGCTTTAAGAAATGCAAGTTTTGCAAGAATGAAAGATTTCAATGCTTTAAGTTTTCCTTGAAACACATGTTTATGAGTATTCAAGTTATCGTAGAAATGTTTTCAAGTATTCATTGTGAGCCTAAATGTCTTGATGAAATTTATACACGAGCATATGTTTATTGAATTTCCAAAGTTTATGGAAATGCTATGATTTCGAGCAAGTATGTTTTAGCAAGTATGATTTAAAGATTTCTTATTTTATGAACAAGCTGAGTAAGCTTGAGTTTTATGAAGAAAAGATAAGCAGGCATGTTCAAATGTTTTCATGTGATTTTCTGAGATATTGAGCCCGAGGCTTTATGGTACCGTATGCACACAGGTCTTATTCTGTTGTCGACGTTGAGTGTACTCCGTGACAACAGCCACTGCCGTGAGTGTCTTTGGCGGGCCCCACTACGACAAAGACGATGGGAGTCTTTGGGCGGGCCCCACTACATCGTAGAATAAACGTTGGTGTACTGGTCGTGCCCTACACAACGTAGATTGTGACATGTTTTTTTAAAAAGAGTTTATATCATTTACATGCCTTACGAGATTTTAACGGTATACTTGCTGATTTTCATGAAAAGCTATTCGGATTACATAGTACTTTTAATGCTTGATTACAAATGCATATGCTCATAGTGGGCCAGGTGATATGATTTACGAGTTAATAGCTTTCTTTTAACCTCAAGTCACTCACTGAGCTTTATAGCTCATTCTTTCAGTGTTTTCCCACTTTTCAGGTAGAGATCGAGCTCCCGGTGCCTGATAACCTGCCATAGTCTGCTGGAAGCTTCTCATGTTTGATATGTTGTACGTGGTTGGTGTGGTTTAGCAAATCCATATGTTTGTAAATTATTTTAAGAGAACTATGTAGTTATAGTCGCATGTGCTTTAGAGGTTGTGGTTGTTTAATTAGTGGTTTGACTGTTTGTGGTTCCGATGTTCTTGCTCGTTTTAGTTTCAAGAGAGACTTAAGAAGAGTTTCTCCTCATGTACGTCTTATAGATGTCCAGTTTCATTGTGTTAAGTTTAAAGTGTTCCATATGCGAACATAGTTTATTTTCGTAAAAGTAGTGTCGCAGTATTGTTAAGAGGTAACAATGTCCATGCTGGCTTCATGCCGTCTCCCGGGCTAAGTTAGCAAGTGGTTTGGGAGGGGGTGTGACCTCAATACCACTGGTAAAGGTCTTGTGGAGAAATCACGACGTCGAGGAAGCAACATGGGAAAGCGAAGACACAATGAAAGAAAAGTACCCACAACTTTTTCGTCTTTGAATTTCGAGGGCGAAATTCCTCTTAAGGGGTAGTAAATTGTAAGCCCCCTATTTTCTTTTATCATTTTACACTCATTCATGATGTTTTGAAATAAGCAAAATCGTATAGGTTGCACTAAATGATGTCGTGATCGAATTTCAGAATCTATTGAATTTGGAACTACAATGTGTCTAAACTTCATAAGGGGATAGGTAAACCATTGAAATAAGCATATTAAAAGTTGCATTGAAGTAAGTTCAAATCATTAGCAAATTGGAGAAGTTTTAGGTGCATCATGTATTGAATGGAAGATCATATGTCTCACAGACTTAGGATAAGTTGGCTAAATGCTTAGGGTTTCTTTCCACACTTATTTTGGTGTTTTAAAAAGGTGATTATGATGTAAATATTGAAGGAGGAGCTGGCCAAGGGAGGTGAAGCCTCGGAGTTAAACAAGGCAAGTAGGTCTTTGTCAAATTCATGAGAAAAAAAGCAAGCACTGAAATTGGGTCAACATCAATCGACCATATCGCTCTGTCTACTGAACCAAATTCGATGATTTTTGTGTCAAAATCTTAGAAATTGAGTGTAGAATACGAAACTGATCGGCTTTTCAGAAAATACCAAGAGGACGAAGGAAAAAAGTGCAGAATAGTGAAGGGTGTTCAGGATTCTCGGGTAGCAGAACAATATGAGGAGATCAGTCTGTTTTGAGCTCTTGAGGAGGAATTAGAAGCTGAATTTTTGAGGTAAGTAAGCTACGATGTTGTCCTTGAGGTTTATCAAAAAATATTTGGTGGTGGTGTTGATAAATTTTGAGGAACCCAAGCTGAAAGTTGAACCTGTAATTTTAGGTGAAAGGGAAAAACTTCTAGCAAGCGATTGAAGGAGATTCTCTTCCATTTCTATATACCTTACAACCAATTGTGTGTAGTGCTATTCTGAATTGAGTTATGGGACTGAATTAGACCTGTTTCTAAGGTGCATAAGGAAAGGAATTGATGTTACTGTTTTGTGAAGAGGAAGACAGAAGACAGAATTTGCTGTTAAATCTGGGAAGTCTTTGATGTTTTGGTTGTTCTGATCTGAATACTTAGAGTTCGAAGCTCTAATTGGTACGGTTCGAAAGCTTATTGAATTTCCTACAACTTTCGTGAAGAAATCGTGAGTAGAAAATGTCTAGAAGATGTTCTAAATATCAGGTTAAATTTGTTGTCCAACAGGAAATCCGAATCTGGAAACAACAGAAGTTTGTTTTGAGGAAAGTAGCTTTCGAGGTATTTATGAACAAATCCGTTTGGAATTTCAATTTCATGTCTTCATATGATTTTTAGAGGGTTCAAAAAGGAAGAGTTTGGTATAAATTACGTTATTTTTGGATAAGTAATGAACATGTTATGGCTGTCTGAAAACAGGGCAGAAAAACCGAAAATGCTGGAAATTTGAACGTGTGTTTTCTTGCAAGTTTTTAGGTCAAAAATCACGAGCTCGAGGTTCTAATGGTTGAGTTGGTTTGTTTGACAGGCCAAGAGCAAATAGGTCAAGTTTACAAGCTAAGGTTCTAATTCTAATACTGTGAGTGACTCTATCTTAGAACTATGCTTGACCTATGTTTTTCTTCATGAACATAAGTGTTGATAATTACATCCTGTTTGAACTAGTTATGAATGACTTCATAGAGTTTTCGAACATAAAGTTCATGATGGAACCTAAGCATGCTTGAAGTTAGTTGTAACTATAAATCCAAGTATGGAAACTAAATTGTGAAAGTAATCCTTCCTTTAGAGAATGTTTTGTGTAAATCCACTCGGGAACATGTTTAGATGATAATGTGAAAATGTCAAGAAATTCTTGTATGTGTTATAAAGACATGATTTCCATGGTACACAAATTATGCCCTTGTTTGTGGTTAACCCCTAATACTGAAGGACATTCGAGAAGGTACTTAGGGGGGGAAAGGAATCATGATATCCCGATACTGAAGGACAATGAGAAGGTATCCGGGTAGTAAATGGTTTTACCTAAATACTGAAGGACAATGAGAAAGTATTCGGGTAGTAAATGGTTTTACCTTAATACCGAAGGACATAGAGAAGGTATTAGGGAAAACCTAACGACCAAAAGTATTCCACGTGCTCGTGAGAGAGAGAGGTATGAACCTTATTGGTATAAATGTAACTCTACCACCTCTATGGTTTGAATGTGGTATCATGTTATGTGTTTTATTGTTAAAAGCTTCTATATTATTGATCGATCTACCCTCGATATGATAGTACATTTCGAGTTGTGTACTATGCATAAGTGGTGACTTAAACCTGTAAATTGGAAGCATGGTTTGTTTATGTTTACAAACAGATATTAGGCTATTTTCTACTTATAATCTGCCATTATTATGATTCACCTTTGAGCTTATAATGTTTTAAAGATAGACACTCACTGAGCTTTTTAGCTCATTCTTTCAATGTTTTCAAACCTTTTCAGGTAGAGAACGAGCTCCGGGTACCTGACATCCTGCCATAGTCTGCTGGAAGTTTCATAAGTTGTTAGTTTGTACGTGGCTGGTCTTGTATAGCAAGTCGTTATGTAGTTATAGAAGTTTTGTACATTAGCGGTTGTATAAACAATGAGTTGTCTTGTGTTGTTTTGATGCACTTGACTTTTAGTTTCCAAGAGAGACTTATGAAGGGTTTCTCCTTGTGTATGTTTAATAGTTGTCCAGATTTACATTGTGTTATGTTAAAATGTTCCATATCACGAACATAGTATGTTTATCAGGAGAACAGGGTCAGCAGGTATTGTTAAGAGGTAAACAATGGCCGCCTTTCGGGCTAAGTAGCAGGTAGTTCGGGAGGGGGTGTGACACCGGGAGCTCGATCTCTACCTGAAAAGTGGGAAAAACACTGAAAGAATGAACTATGAAGCTCAGTGAGTGACTTGAGTTTAAAAGAAAACTATTAACTCGTAAATCATATCACCTTGCCATCTATGAGCATATGCATCTGTAATCAAACGTTAAAAGTAATCGTGTAATCATAATAGCTTTTCGGAAAACCAAAGCAGTATATCGTTAAAATCTCGTAAGGCATGTAAATGATATAAACTCTTTTTAAAACATGTCACAATCTACGTTGTGTAGGGCACGCCAAGTACAACCAACGTTTATTCTACGATGTAGTGGGACCCGTTCAGCACTCCCATCGTCTTTGTCGTAGTGGGGCCCACCCAGCACTCACGACAACGCTGTTGTCACGGAGTACACTCAACGTCGACAACAGAATAAAACCTGTGTGCACACGGTACCATAAAGCCTCGGGCTCAATATCTCAGAATATCAAATGAAAACATTTGAACATGCCTGCTTATCTTTTCTTTCATAAAACTCAAGCTTACTCAGCTTGTTTATAAAACAAGAAATCTTTAAATCATACTTGATAAAACATACTTGCTCGAAATCATAGCATTTCCATAAACTTTGGAAATTCAATAAACATAGCTCATGTATAAATTTATCAAGACATTTAGGCTCACAATGAATACTTGAAAACATTTATAGGAAAACATGAATACTCATAAACATGTGTTCAAAAAGAAAGCATAAAGCATTGAAAACTTTCATTCTGGCAAAACTTGCATTTCATAAAACATAATTCAAGCATATAAACACTTTTGAAGTTCGTTTAGTCACTCACAGTATTAAAACTAGAACCTTGGCCCGTACATTCGACCTATTTGCTCTTGGCCTGTCAAACAAACAAAATTCAACCATTAGAACCTCGAGCCCATGCTTTTTAACCTTGTAGTTACAAGAAAACACACTTTCAAATTTTCCAGGATTTTCAAATTTTCTGCCCTGTTTTCAGACAGCCATAACTTCTTCATTACTTATCCAAAAATAATCTACTTTATACCAAACTCTTCTTTTTTGAACCCTCTAAATATCATATGAAGACATCAAATTGAAATTCCCAACAGATGGGTTCAGAAATACCTCGAAAGCTACTTTCCTAAAAACAGACTTTTGCGGTTTCCAGATTTGGATTTGATGCTGCACAACAAATTTAACCTGATATTTAAAACATCTTCTAGACATTGTCTACTCACGATTTCTTCACGAAAGTTGTAGGAAATTCAATAAAGTTTCGAACCATACCAATTAGAGCTTCTAACTCCCAGTATACAGATCAGAACAACCAAAACATCAGAGGCTTCTCGGATTTGATAGCAAATTCTGTCTTCTGCCTTCCTCTTCACAAAAAACCAACTTAACATAAGTGTTTGCTCGAGCTTTCTTCATGAACTTTGTTTAAAAATGAGTTAGCTTTCAGGAAAACAAAACTTCAACTCTTACCTTTTCTTGTTGAGCTCGAAATGAACAAAATAGCAGAACATGGTTGAATATATCACAGAATTCCATAGAACTCGAGTAATTCTTCTCTCTTCTTCTTCAATCCCAAAACTTGAGCTTTTTCTCCTTATTCTTCTCTCTTCAGTTCTCCCTCTCGAAGCTAGGCTTTTGATTTTGTGGAAAATAAGAAAGAAATGAGTTAAAAAGGAATTTAAAATGGTTTTAAAATAAAAAACAAACGGTGAGGCACCTTTGTCTTTTTCCCCTTTTTGCTATTGTTTTTTCTTTTCTTTTTTTTTTTTTTAAACTCCCCTTTATCCCTTTCTTTCTTTTCTTTTGTTTTAAAACAAAACCAAAACCAAACATTTCCTTCATTTTCTTTATTCCTTTTGTTTTTGTTTTTTTTTCTTTTCTTTCTTGATTTCCAAAGAATGATCTCGGGTTTTCAATGTCACTTCAGAATATGGCGATGTCCACCACATGTGCTTGTGACAAATCCAAAAAAGTTTGATTCACGTTCAAAGTTGTGCCGATTCGTAGGATAACCAAAAAAAAACAAGCGGTGGTTTATTCTATGATCCTAAGAAAGATAAGGTTTTGGTGTCGACAAATTCCACTTTCTTGGAGGAGGACCACATAAGGAATCACAAACCAAAAAGTAAGGTAGTGTTGAGTGAGTTAGATGGAACAATAGCAAAGGTTGCTAATAAGAACACTAGTACGTCAACAAGAGTTGTTGATACAAGTTTGTCTAGTCAAGAGAGTCCATCTCAAGAGTTGAGTATGCCTCGACGTAGTTGGAGGGTTGTGATACAGCCTGACCGTTACATGGGTTTAGCTGAAACCCAAGTTGCTATACCATATGACAACTGCGAGGATCCATTGACTTATAATCAAGCAATGGTTGACAAAGACAAAGACAAATGGGTCATAGCCATGGACCAAGAAATGAAGTCTATGTACTTCAATTCTGTTTGGGGTCTTGTAGATAAGCCTGATGGGGTGAAACCCATAGGTTGTAAGTGGACCTACAAGAGAAAACGTGGTGTAGATGGGAAGGTGAAAACCTTTAAAGCTAGACTAGTAGCAAAGGGTTATACCCAGGTTGAAGGGTTGACTATGAGGAGACCTTTTTACCTGTTGCTATGGTAAAGTCTATCGTATCCTTCTTGCCATTTCCGCAAATTATGACTATGAGGTATGCCAAATGGATGTCAAGACAGCCTTTTTGAATGGCAATCTTGAGTAAACCATCTACATGGACAAACCCAAAGGGTTCATTAAACAAGGACAAGAGCAAAAGGTTTGCAGGCTTAAAAGGTCGATTTATGGACTGAAACAAGTCTCTAGGTCCTGGAATATAAGATTTGATGAGGCTATCAGATCTTATGGTTTTGACAAGAATGATGATGAACCTTGTGTCTACAAGAAAATCATCAATAGTTCTGTCGCTTTCCTAATTCTCTATGTGGATGATATCCTACTGACATCAAGGAATGGCTAGCTACGCAGTTCCAAATGAATGATTTGGGTGATGCGCAGTTTGTTCTTGGGATCCGTTATGCAGAACCGCAAGAATAAAACACTAGCCTTGTCTCAAGCATCTTACATAGACAAAGTGTTGTCAAGGTTTAAGATGCAAGATTCCAAAAAGGGCTTGTTGCCTTTTAGACATGGAATCCATTTGTCTAAGGAACAGTGTCCTAAGACACCTCATGGAGTTGAGGATATGAGACGGATTCCTTACGCATCAGCTGTTGGGAGCCTGATGTACGCCATGTTGTGTACTAGGCCTGACATCTGTGTTTCCAGTTGGGATGGTAAGTAGGTATAAATCCAATCCAGGACTTGAACACTGGACAACGGTTAAAATAATTCTTAAGTATCTTCGGAGAACAAGGAACTACATGCTTGTGTATGGGGCTAAGGATTTGGTCATTACATGATACACGGATTTTGACATTCAGACTGATAAAGATTCTCGGAAATCTACATCAGGGTCAGTATTCACTCTTAACGGAGGAGTTGTAGTATGGCGAAGTGTCAAGCAAGGATGCATCGATCATTCCACCATGAAGGCCGAATATGTAGCAGGTTGTGAAGCAGCTAAGGAGGCCGTTTGGTTAAGAAAATTCATGCTAAATTTGGAAGTTGTTCCAAATATGACTCATCACGTTGTATTGCGATAACAGTGGTGCAGTGGCAAATTCGAGGGAACCCCGAAGTCACAAGAGGGAAAAGCACATAGAGCAGAAGTATCATCTCATCCGGGAGATCGTGCATAGAGGAGACATGATTGTCACGAAGATAGCCTCAGAAAACAACATTGCTGATCCTTTTACAAAGGCTCTCATGGCTAAAGTTTTTTACAGTCACCTAGAAGGTCTAGGTTTACAAGTCTTCCCCAACTAGGGCAAGTGGGAGTATTTTGTACAATGGGGTTTAAATGCCCTAGTTTATTGTATTTACATTACTGAAATGTTTAGCTCTCCACAAGCCTTAGGTCAAGTGGGAGATTGTTTGGATTTATGCCCTAAACATGTGTAATTTTGATCAATTAAATAAAGTGTTATTTGTTTTGATAAGATTACAATTTTGCTGTTATAAATCCAATAAACTAAGCTCCAAGGTTATAACATTTATCTTGAAATCAGTGTAGTGGACACTATTTGGGTTGCGTTCAAGACTATAACCTAAATAGTCTATGGTATAAGAATAAGGTTGGAAACCTCATTCTGGTAACACCATGAATGCGACTCACTTTGTAATTAGTACAAATGAAGTTATCCAACTCATTCATGTAGTTGACATGCGAGTGGGGGCATCTTGTATGAAGAGTTCATACAAGACTGGATCGCAAATTATTAGTCTAACCAGTATAACACCGTTAACAAGATAAGAGTAGTAATTTATAGATGGTCATTAGTGACTCGACCTGAATTCTGAGCAAGTTAAGAACTCCTACTTATAGGGGTTTGTCCTTAGACTAGTATGGGTGAGAGTGGCTTGTAGCCGACTCAATAAGCCTACCTTCTCAGGGGCAGAACCTCTTAGGTAGCTGGGAACTTAACTGTGCAAGATGGAATTCACTCATTCCTCTACTGAGGAATTAGATAGGTTGTTCCATTAAGAACTGACTCCAGGTCTTGAACAACGGGGCCCCGCCCTCCATGAGGGTATGAGTCGAAGGTAGGACCTTAGACTTGTTGTTCATTAGAGGATCAGTGGTGCTTAAAAAGCAAAGAGGTAATCACAGGGATAAAAGGGTAATTTGATCCAGCTGTGATTACGAACAACCTGTGAAGGGTCGACTCATGGGTAATGACTATATCAGTGGACACAATAATATCTACAGTGAAGAGAGTGCAGCTACAAGTCTATAGTGGAGTGACTTGTAGTTAGTGAATATTGACTAACTAGATCAAAGAGTTTGATCAGTTAATCTCACATCATTGGAGCTCATGATCTGAAGGTCCATTAGATCTCTCCGTTGGCTGAATATGGTAATATCGAGGGTATAAAGTTAGGAGTGAAATTGAATTGTTCAATTTCATACATGAGGTGTTATATCAATTATATATGATATAATTGATATAATATATAGTTTTAATGTGAATTAGATTCATATATAAAGTATATACTAAAAAGATAATAAAGGAACGGTAGGATGGTAATTTCCATCCCATTTCCCTATATATATGGTTGCATGAGATGCAACTAGGTCAAGTCATTCTAAGTGATTCCTAGCCTTTTGTTGTTGTGGGAAAGGTTCGAAGACAACAAACATCTCTCTCACAAAAATACCTCATTTTTCCTAAAGGGAACCCACCTTCCTCCCTCACCTAGAGAATAACGGAGAAAATCCGGTGGCAGTGTCGGTGTTAGTACGAGTTCTGTTGCGGTGATCTTGATCGTGAGAGAGGAGGAGCACTTGAAGAAACGTTCTTCAAAGGTAACATTCGTGCTGTCCATTCTTATATATGCTTAATCTAGTGTTTTATGTTCTCGAATAAATCATTGTAACTAAATCAAGAGCGCGCGATTCGCAATCGCTTCCGCTGCATAAACTTCGATTCCCTTCAAATATCATCGTGGATGGAGAGAGTACTTATAATGAGTGGGAGCCGGACCTGTTCAAATGGGACCCACGGTCTCTTCTTTCGATTCACATCGTGAGACGCCTATGATCCTCCTGCTAGTTTTGCCTGGACCAGACAATCCTTTCAGAGGGCCTGATCATGGGAGTCAGAACACCGTGAATTCCCGAAAGGGATACTGTTTCCTGGTTGTTTTTCCTTCTTGGTTCACCCTTTGGTGGCTATTGTTTTGACGGATACTTGGAAACTTAAAGATTGAGGGTGACACTAACAAAATTCGTTAAGAGTTAATGAATTCAACTGAACAATGGTAATTAGACGCCTAATGGAATAAGAGTTATTCTGGGATTAGGGTCTGATCAAGAAAGTCTCGTCCTAGAGGAGGAGTGTTTTCTTCACCCTTCAGTGACGGTCATTCTAAACCTTTAGGATATCATTGCAAATTTTGAATGACCTAGGGATCATGAAACATTTTTTGCTAAAACCTGATTGGATTTCAAAAGTTTTTGTGAGACTAACACAAAGTTTTATGATTTTTCACCAAAAATGTCCACTGCTATCATAGCTTTACTTGCTTCCGATAAACTAGTGGAAGATAATTACCAAACATGTAAAAACAACATAAACACAATTTTGGTAACTGACGACATTAAGTTCGTGCTCTCTGAGGAGTGTCCTCAGATGCCGGGCTCAACTGCGTCGCGAATTGTACCCGATGCATACGATCGATGGATCAGGGCCAATGAAAAGGCCAAGGTCTATATTATTGCCAGCATGTCTGATGTTTTGGCAAAGAAGCATGAGCTAATGGTCACCGCCAAGGAGATCATGGATTCCTTGCAGGAAATGTTTGGACAACAGTCCTTTCAAGTCCAGCATGACTCGCTCAAATACGTCTTCAACACACAAATGAAAGAGGGGTCGTTTGTCCGTGAACATGTTCTAGAGATGATGACCTACTTTAATCTAGCGGAGATGAACGGGGCTTCGATCGACGAGTCGAGCCAAGTCAGTTTTATATTGGAGACTCTTCTGAAGAGTTTCCTTCAGTTTTGTAGCAATACTGTTATGAACAAAATTAGCTACACTCTGGCTACCCTCCTCGATGAGCTACAGAATTCCCAGTCCTTGATGAGGGTCAGGGCACCGGAATCTGAGGCAAATGTTGCCTACAGGTCTTATCACAGGGGTTCGACCTCTTGGACTAAACCTGTTGCTTCGTCACGGCCGAAATGGTAGAAGAAGATGAAGAGCGGTAAAACTGACCGAGCTACCGCCCAAAAGGGCAAGAAGGTCGAGGAAGTTACAGAAAAAGGAAAGTGTTTCCACTGCAATGGGGGCGGACACTGGAAGAGGAACTGTCCTAAATTCCTAGTCGAGAGGAAGAATCAAGGTAAATGTGATTTACTTGTGACAGAAACCAGTTTAGTGGAGAGTAGTGACTCTACCTGGATATTTGATTCAGGCGCCACTAACCATGTTTGTTCTTCTTTTCAGGGGATTGATTCCTGGCAGCAGCTGCGAGAGGGTGAGGTGACTCTACGGCTTGGATCCGGGGAGCTTGTCTCTGCTGCAGCGGTCGGCACGGTGAAGCTACACTTCGACGGGAATTACATTTTCTGGACAACATTTATATAGTTCCAGTGTTTACTAGAAACCTAATTTCTATTTCCTGTCTATTAGAAGAGTGTATTTCCTTTTCATTCAATGGTAATAAAGCGTTTATTTCCAGAAATGGTAATCTTATTTGTTATGCTTCACTTCAGCATAATGTGTATGTTTTGAAACCTAATTCGGTCAAAAGTTTTTTGAATACTGAGTTATTTAAAACTGTAGAAACACGAACTAAAAGAGCGACAGTTTCTCCTAAAGAAAATGCCTATCTTTGGCATCTACGGTTAGGCCACATTAATCTCAATAGGATTGAGAAACTAGTGAAGAGTGGACTTCTAAACGAGTTGGAAGAAAACTCTTTACCGGTGTGTGAGTCATGCCTTGAGGGCAAAATGACCAAACGTCCTTTTAGTGGAAAAGGATATAGAGCCAAAGAGCCCCTTGAGTTAGTACATTCTGACCTATGTTGTCCGATGAATGTTAAAGCTCGAGGAGGTTATGAATACTTCGTTTCTTTCATAGATGATTACTCGAGGTATGGGTATATTTACCTTATGCATAAAAAGTCTGAAACTCTTGAAAAGTTCAAGGAATACAAGACTGAGGTTGAGAACCTCTTAGGTAAATCGCTTAAAACACTTCGATCGGATCGAGGTGGAGAGTATATGGACACTGAATTCCACGAGTATATGATAGAACACGGAATTACGTCCCAACTCTCAACACCTGGTATGCCACAGCAAAATGGTGTATCGGAGAGGAGAAACAGAACCCTGTTGGACATGGTTCGGTAGATGATGAGCTATGCTCGTCTACCTGATTCTTTTTGGGGTTACGCAGTAGAGACTGCGGTCTATATTTTGAATAACATTCCGTCAAAAAGTGTTTGTGAAACACCTTTCAAACTCTGGAATGACCGTAAAGGTAGCTTACACAATTTCAGAATTTGGAGATGCCCGACCCATGTGTTTGTGTCAAACCCGAAAAAGTTGGAACCCCGTTCGAAATTGTGCCTATTTGTAGGTTACCCTAAAGGGACTAGGGGTGGTCAGTTTTTCGATCCTAAGGAAAATAGGGTGTTTGTGTCGACAGACGCCACTTTCCTACTGGAAGTCAACGTCAGCGATCATTTACCAAGGAGTAAAATTGTGTTAAATTAAATGGACAGTACATCAGCAAGAGTTCCTGATGGGGATAGTACGTCAACAAGTGTTGTTGATCCTAGCACGTCTAGTCAAATCCGTTCCCAAGAGTTGGTAATGTCTCGATGTAGTGGGAGGGTTGTGAGATAGCCTGATCGTTACATGGGTTTAGCTTAAACCTCAGTTGTCACTCCTGATGGTGACCGTGAGGATCCATTGACCTATGATCAGGCAATGGTTGATGTTGACAAAGACGAATGGATTAAAGCTATGAACTAGGAAATGGAGTCGATGTACTTCAATTCTGTCTCGCAGCTTGTGGATCAACCAGATGGGGTGAAACCTATTGGTTGCAAATGGATTTACAAGCGTAAACGTGGCGTAGATGGGAAGGTGCAGACCTTCAAAGCCCGAGTAGTAGCAAAGCGTTTTAACCAAGTTGAAGGGGTTGACTATGAGGAGACCTTTTCACCTGTTACCATGGTAAAGTCGAACAGGATCCTTCAGACCATTGTCGCGTATTATGAGTACGAGGTATGGCAGATGGACGTCAAGACAACCTTTTTGAATGGCAAACTTGATGAGACTATCTACATGGACCAGCCCAAAGGGTTCATTGCCCAAGGCAAAGAGCAAAAAGTTTGTCGGCTTCATAGGTCTATTTATGGACTTAAACAAGCTTCGAGGTCTTGGAATATAAGGTTTGATGAGCCGATCAAATCTTATGGCTTTGATCAAAATGTCATCGAGCATTGTGTCTACAAGAAAATCGTAGGCAAAACTGTCGCATTTTTAGTGTTGTATGTGGATGATATTCTTCTCATTGGGAATGAGGTAGAATTTCTTACTGACTTTAAGAAGTGGCTAGCTTTGCAATTCCAAATGAAAGATTTGGGAAAAGCTCAGTATGTTCTAGGTATCCAGATAGTCTGGAACCGGAAGAAAAGAACGCTAGCCTTGTCTCAGGCGTCTTATATTGACAAGATGTTGTCTAGATATAAGATGCAGAACTCCAAGAAGGGTTTGTTTCCTTTCAGGCATGGAGTTCACTTGTCTAAGAATCAGTGTCCTAAGACTCCTCAAGATGTTGAGGATATGAGACGGATCCATATGGTTCATCTGTAGGGAGCCTGATATATGTTATGCTTTGTACTAGGCCCGACATCTGTTATGCAGTAGGGATTTTCCGTAGGTATCAATCCAATCAAGGATTAGATCACTAGAAAGCCGTAAAGGCAATACTCAAGTATCTTAGCAGAACGAGGAACTACAGCTTAGTGTATGGAAGTGGGGATTTGATCCTTACGGAATACACAGATTCTACCTTTCAGACAGATAAGAATTCTAGGAAATCAACTTCGGGGTCAACCTTCATTCTGAATGGAGGAGTTGTAGTACGGCGAAGCATCAAGCAAGGATGCATCGCCGATTCCACTATGGAAGCAGAGTATGTTGCGACTTGTGAAGCTGCAAAGGAAGCTGTTTGGCTTAGGAAGTTCATGATAGATTTGGAAGTTGTTCAAAATATGAACCTGTTGATCACACTGATCTGTGATACAATGGTGCAGTAGCCAACTCCAGATAGCTTTGGAGCCATAAGAGAGGCAAACACATTGAGCGGAAGTATCATCTGATACTGGAGATTGTGCACCGCGGAGACGTGACAGTCACGCAGATAGTGTCGGAGCACAATGTAGCTGATCAATTTACAAAGGCTCTCACGGCTAAGGTGTTTGAGGGTCACCTAGAGAGTCTACGACTTCGAGTGCTTCCCGACTAGGGCAAGTGGGAGATATGTAAACGGGTATTCAATGCCCTAGTTTATTTTATTACTTCATTGTAATTTATGTACATTTCATAAATGTATTTTCTCCACTAGCTTAGTCCAAGTGGGAATTTGTTGGGATTTTTGTCATAATCTCGTGTTTGTAAATTACTATTTGAAATTAATAAGAGTTATTTATTTCATTACTTTGTGTCTCGCAATATTTACAAACTTTTCCAATAAACTAAGCTTCAGGGTCATTGAATTTATGAGAGAACTAGAACTTGAATGGTGTGTAGTGGACACACAGGGAGGATCAAGTTTGAGTAAATGACCCGAACAGTCTACAGTATATGGATACGGTTGGAGACCTAATCCTGGATTCGCTGTGGACGCCGCCCGCATTGTATTAGATACAAACGAGGTGATCTGACTCGTTCATGTGGTTGACATGCGAGTGGGGGCATCCTGTACAATGAGATTGTACAAGACCAGACCGTGAATTATTAGACCTACTGATTTAACACCGTTGACAGTAAGGACTAAAAACTTCGTAGATGTCAATGAGTGACCCGACCTAAATCTTGAGCGTGTTAAGGACTCCTGTCTGCGGGGGTCTGTCCTTTGACTAGTACGGGTGAGGGTGGTCACAGATACTCGCCCAATATGCCTATCTTCTCAGGGACAGGACCAAGTAGGGAGCTGGAAACTTAACTACGCGAGATGGAATTCACTCGTTCCCGCCTTTACGGAAACTAGAGGGGTTGTTCCCTGACAACAGGCGCCCACCTTCTCACTGGCCCGAGAAGGGTGTTGTGTATGGTTGGACCATCAAAATATGTTGTTCATTAGAGGAGCAGTGGGGACTTAAGGAACAAGAGGTAGACAAAGGGGTAAAATCTTAATTTGACCCAGCCGTGTCTACGAACAACCTGTGAAGGGTCGACTCATGGGCATTGGTTATATCAGTGGACAAGTAATATTCTGCACTGACAGGAGTGCAGCTACGAGCTATAGTGGAGTGTTACCGTAGCTAATGAATGTTGATTAACTGGGTCAAAGAGTTTGATAGGTTAATCTCGGATCATTGGAGCCCGTCACTGTAGGTTCATTAGGTCCCTCGATTGGCTCCATCTGGTTTAAAAGAAGGGTTAGAGTTTTGGTATGAAATTGAAGTGTTCAATTTCACTAAGAGTAATTTATATCATTTATATGAGATATGAGTGATATAATATATAGTTTAATGTGAATGAGATTCATAATAAACTATAGCTTAGCCTAATTGTTGAATTATGGCTAATTGGAGAAATTAATTGAGAGAAATTAAATTGGATGTTATTCAAATTAATCCACAATTATTGCAAATTTGATTTGCAATATGAGATATGAGATATCTTATATTATATGGTTATGCAAATGTGATTTGCATAACCTATGGTTGTGGTAAAATGATAATAATTTGGAGATTTCAACTCCATGATTATTCCACTATTTAAACCCTTCTTGCCAGAAGGATTGAAACATCAATCTCTCATTTTTTGGATTCTCACCCAAAAAGAAGAGAACACTCTCTCATTTTCTCTCTAACCTCCTCCTCACCAAAACACTAAGATCCCACCATTTTCTTTCTTTCCAAAAAAAGAACAACCGAGACTCCAAGTGGTTGTGACCGGAACTTGTTCGTGAGTTCGAGTTCGTTGAGATCGAGAACTAGGAAGTGTTCGTGATCATTGGAAGAAACCTTGAAGAGAGTCTTCAACAAGTAAGTAGATTTCTTCTTGTTGTTTTTCTTCCATAGTATTGTATGTTTAATTTAGATCTAAGTGTGAGATCGTTTTAATGAAACTCTAGTTGCACATTTTCACCACGACGATTCAACCGTCTTCCACTTCGTGGGACTTTTATTCCCTTCAGTCTAGACGTGCTAGGATCAACAACACTTGTTGATGTACTAACCCCATCAGCAACTATTGTTGACGTACTGTCCATTTCGTTCGACACGATTTTGCTTATAGGCAAATGATCCCTGACGTGGTCTTCCTCAAGGAATGTGGTGTTTGTCGACACATGCACCATATTTTCCTTGAGATCGAAAAATAGAACACCCCTAGTCTCTTTTGGGTAACGTACAAATAGGCAAAATTTTTAACAGGGTTCCAACTTTTTCGGGTTTGACACCAACACGTGGGTTGGGCATCCCCAAATTTTGAAATGGTGTAAACTACCTTTACGTCCATTTTAGAGTTCGAAATGTGTTTCACAAACACTATTCGACGGAACGTTGTTCAAAATATATACCGCAGTCTCCACTACGTAACCCCAAAAAGAATAAGGGAGACGAGCATAGCTCATCATCGACCGAACCAAGTCCAACAAGGTTCTGTTTCTCCTCTCCGATACACCATCGTGCTGTGGCATACCAGGTGCTGATAGTTGGGACGTAATTCCGTGTTCTATCATATAGTCCTGGAATTCTTTGTCTATATACTCTCCACCTCGATCCGATCGAAGTGTTTTTATCGTTTTACCTAATAGGTTCTCAACCTCAGTCTTGTACTCCTTGAACTTTTCAAGAGTTTCAGACTTCCTATGCATTAGGTAAATATAACCATACCTCGAATAGTCATCTTTGAAAGATACAAAGTATTCGTAACCACCTCATGCTTTTACACTCATCGAACAACGGAGGTGAGAATGTATATGCTCAAAGGGCTCTTTGGCTCTATATCTTTTTCCACTAAAAGGACGTTTGGTCATTTTGCCTTCGAGGCATGACTCACACACTGGTAAAGAGTTTTCTTCCAACTCGCTTAGAAGTCCACTCTTCACTAGTCACTCAATCCTATTGAGATTAATGTGGCCTAACCGTAGATGCCAAACATGGGCATTTTCTTTTGGAGAAACTTTCACTCTTTAAGTTCGTATTTATGTTGTTTTATATAATTCAATATTCAAAACGCTTTTGACCGAATTTGGTTTCAAAACATACTGATTAGACTCAAGTGAAGCATAACACAAGAAATTTCCATTTCTAGAAATAAACGCTTTATTACTAGAAAAAATTACAGAAATAGAGTGTTCAAGTAGGCAAGAAATAGAAACTAGGTTTCTAGTAAACCCTTGAACTATTACAAATTATCTAATAAAATGTTATTCTTGCCGAAAAAAGCTTCACTGTGCCGATCGCTGCAACAGAGACAATCTCCGTGGATCCAACCCGTAGAGTCACCTCACCTTCTCGTAACTGCTTCCACGAACTAATTCCCTGAAAAGAAGAACAAACATGGTTAGTGGCGCCCGAATCCAATATCCAGGCAGAGTCATTACTCTCAACTAAACAGGTTTCAGTTACTAGTAAATCACATTTACTTGTATTCTTGCTGTCGGCAAGGAACTTGGGACAGTTACACTTCCAGTGGTCGTCCCCATTGCAGTGGAAACACTTTCATTTTTCTACAACTTCCTTGACCTTTTTTCACTTTTGGCCGGCAACGCGGTCAACTTTTCTCTTCTTCATCTTCTTCTTCTTCCCTTTTGGGTGAGAAGGTGTTGGGATTTTTGTCCTAATCTCGTTTTTGTAAATTACTGTTTGAATTTAATAAGAGTTATTTATTTCATTACTTTGTGTCTCGCAATATTTATAAACTTTTCCAATAAACTAAGCTCCAGGGTCATTGAATTTATGAGAGAACTAGAACTTGAACGGTGTGTAGTAGACACACAAGGAGGATCACGTTCGAGTTAATGACCCGAACAGTCTACAATATATGGACAGGGTTGGAGACCTAATCCTGGATACACTGTGGATGCGGTCCGCTTTGTATTAGATACAAACGAGGTGATCTAACTCGTTCATGTGGTTGTACAAGACCGGACCGTGAATTATTAGATCTACTGATGTAACACCGTTGACAGTAAGGACTAATAACTTCGTAGATGACCATTAGTGACTCGACCTGAATCCTAAGTTGTTGGTATTTATGCCCTAAACTTGTGTAATTTTGATCAATTAAATAAAGTGTTATTTGTTTTGGTAAGATTACAGTCTTGCTTTTATAAATCCAATAAACTAAGCTCCAAGGTTATAACGTTTATCTTGAAATTTGTGTAGTGGACACTATTTGGGTTGAGTTCAAGATTATAACCTAAATGGTCTATGGTATAAGAATAAGGTTGGAAACCTTATTCTGGTAACACCATGGATGCAGCCCACTTTGTAATTAGTACAAATGAGGTAATCCAACTCATTCATGTAGTTGACATGCGAGTGGGGGCATCCTGTATGAAGAGTTCAGAAGACTGGATCGCCAATTATTAGTCTAACCAGTAAAACACCGTTAACAGAATAAGACTAGTAATTTATAAATGGTCATTAGTGACTCGACCTGAATCCTGAGAAAGTTAAGAACTCCTGAATCCTGAGAATAAGACTAGTATGGGTGAGAGTGGCGTGTAGCCGACTCAATAAGCCTACCTTATCAGGGACAGAACCTCGTAGGTAGCCGGGAACTTAACTGAGCAAGACGGAATTCACTCATTCCTCTACTGAGGAATTAGATAGGCTGTTCCCTTAAGAACTGACTCCAGGTTTTGAACAACGGGGCCCCGCCCTCTATGAGGGTATGAGTCTAAGGTAGGACCTTAGACTTGTTGTTCATTAGAGGATCAGTGGTGCTTAAGGAGTAAAGAGGTAATCACAGCGGTCAAACGATAATTTTACCTAGCTGTTATTACGAACAACCTGTGAAGGGTCGACTCATGGGTAATGACTACATTAGTGTACACAATAATATCGACAGTGAGGAGAGTGCAACTACAAGTCTATAGTGGAATGACATGTAGTTGATGAATATTGATTAACTGGATCAAAGAGTTTGATCAGTTAATCTCACATCATTGGAGCTCATGATCTGTAGGTCCATTAGATCCCTCCGTTGGCTCAATATCGTAATATTGAGGGTATAATGTTAGGAGTGAAATTGAAGTGTTCAATTTCATACATGAGGGGTTATATCAATTATATATGATATAATTGATATAATATATAGTTTTAATGTGAATTACATTCATATATAAACTATATACTAAAGAGAGAATAAAGGAAGGGTAGGATGGTCATTTCCATCTCATTCCCCTATATATATGCTTGCATGAGATGCAACTATGTTAAGACATTCTAAGTGATTCCTAGCCTTTTTGTTGTTGTTGGAAAAGTTCCAAGACAACAAACATCTCTCTCACAAAATACCTCACTTTTCCTAAAGGGAACCCACCTTCCTCCCTCACCTAGAGAACAACGGAGAAGATCCGGTGGTAGTGTCGGTGTTCGTACGACTTCGTGTTGCTGAGATCGTGACCGTGGGAGAGAGAAGCACTCGAAGAAAGGTTCTTCAAAGGTAAATACTTGTTGTCCATTCTGTTTTGGATGCTTAATTTATGTTTTATGTTCTTGAATTAATCGTTATAACTAAATCAAGAGCGCGTGATTCGCAATCGCTTCCGCTGCGGGGACATCGATTCCCTTCAATTGGTATCAGAGCCCAATTGTGTTCTTGATTTATGTTCTAGATTATTTCAAGAACAAGGTGGGATTTACTGTTTTTGCATGAGATGTATGAATGGTTTTAAAAAATTAGATGTTTTCAATTTTGGCACTTAGATTTACAATTTCCATTGAAATGTTCAATGTAAGGGCTCGGTGTTTTAGGAAAATTTAATTGTAAATCGAGTCTGTAGGTCCATGTCGATCGAGGAAAAGCGGTTGCTGAGAAGATGGGAGCAAAAACGAGCTAAAAACAATGGAGATTGTTGTTGTCTCTATGCAGCGTTGCAACACTATTCATCGGCATTGCAACGCCCCGCTTGCGTTAGAAGATGCGCACCGGAGGCAGCGTTGCAACACTCTGTCGTTGCGCAACGCTCCGCAGAAGACGACAAAAGCAACAGCGTTAACGCCGCTATCGCTGTTACGCGCCAAATCGCTTCACGCAAGGAAAATCGCGAAAACGTTTTTTTATTATATATATTAATTATAAAAACATTTTACATTTAATGTATGCAATATATTTAATTTTAATTAATATAATTAGATTATATTAATTAAAATTATTTATAGGGTGCCAAAAATTGGCCTAATTTTTTTTATTTTAATTATGCAATTATTGTGTAATTATTGGCATAGATAGTGTATGCTTGTATTTTAGAAATCCAACTTTAGGTTAAGTATTTTCATGCATCATTTATAATATAAGGAGTTATATTATATAGTTTGCAGGATTAATTAATATATGGTTGTTATATTAATTTTTGGACAGCATTGACATGCATTATTTTTCATGAGATGAATATGCTATGAATGTCTTATTATTCATGTGATGAATGATCAAGCACTATAACATAATATGCATGTCACCTAAGGTTAATTATTAGTTTTAAAATGTTTAGAACTTGGAAATAATAGACCTTAGGTTATCTAGTTCTAATTAGATTAGAATTAGGAACCAAGTAATTTATAAGCTATGATTAAAAGAGGAACTCTGTCTAAGGAAAGTTCTGTCTAGGTTCGGGTATTTAAGCTGACGGAAACAAAACACTTCTACCTGGGAACTGACCTGTGAGTGAAATTTAATCAGAGAGTCTTATAAATTACAGTAGCGTCAGCGGGTTTATTAAGGGGTTAATAAACTAGAAACCCTAGGTTTAATATAAGGAGTTATATTAAGAAACTTAGGATAAAATCAATATAAGAGTTATATTGATTATCAATGTAACAGTTATGTTGATAGAGTAAGGTAAAACCATTAGTCGGGTTTTAGCCTAAGAAAGATTCCTATGAACTTAAAGTATTCAGTGGGAGAAAAAAGTGTATGAGATACATATTTTTCCACCTACGCTATCTCCGGGAAGTTCACACCGTGAGACTCATACTTGGCCTCGTGGCGCAAACGTGAGCGTCTCCCTTCGGATGGTGTTTGTATGAGTCAATATCAAGTAGAGTGGAGAGGGTACTTATAGTGAGTGGGAGCAGGTTTAGTGAAAACAAAACCTACGGTCTCTTTTGTCGGTTTAAACCGTTAGACCATTATGGTCAGTCTGTTAGTTTGGCCTGGACCAGACAATCCCTTCGGAGGGCTTGATCATAGGGGATCTAACACAGTAGACACCCGAAAGGGATAAAGATTTCCTTAGACTATTTTCCAATCTAGTCCTCCCTTCGGTGAATTTTATTGGATCGAGGCTCTGGGATCTAAAGACAGAGGGTTACACTCACGGGGTACATAAGTTGTGTATGTATCCAGACCGAAAAATGGTAACTAAAACCTATAGGAATAAGAGTTATTCTTGTATTAGGTTTTGGTCAAGAGTGTCTTGATCCAGAGGAGGAGTGTTTTTTATTACCTTTCGGTGTCATACATTCTAATCCTTTTGAGTATCATTGAAAATTATAAATGGCCTAGGAATCATTTGATAGTTAGCTAAAACATGATTGGATTAGAGTTATAGCAACAAACTCATACAAGTTTGTTTGTAAATTTTCAGGAAAAATGTCTAGTTCTATAATTTCCTTATTGGGTGCGGAAAAGTTAACCGGAGAGAATATGATGACATGGAAAAACAAACTCAACACTATTTTGGTAGTGAGTGATCTGAAGTTTGTGCTAACTGAGGAGTGTCCTCATGTGCCAGGCTCGAATGCGTCACGAAATGTTCGTGATGCATATGATCGATGGATGAAGGCCAATGATAAGGTCAAGGTCTACATGCTGGCAAGTATGTCTGACATATTAGCCAAGAAGCATGAGGGCATGATTACCGCCAAGGAAATCATGGATTCTGTGCAGGGTATGTTTGGACAACAGTCCACAGAAGCCCAACATAATGCCCTAAAGTACATATTCAACTCGAGGATGCCAGAGGGTACATCTTTTCGGGATCATGTCCTTAATATGATTGTGCACTTTAACATCGCGGAGTCGAATGGTGCTTCCATCGATGAGTCGAGCAGTCGACTTCATTTCGAAACCGCTCCGGATAGTTTCCTCTGATTTAGAAATAATGTTGTTATGAACAAGTTTACTTTTAATCTTACCTCCCTTCTGAATGATCTCCAGACCTTTTAGTCTTTGATGAAAATTCAGGGATCGAAAGGTGAGGCAAATGTTGCCAGTTGGAGTTATCACAGAGGTTCAACCTCTGGGAAACAAAACAGTGGCTTCATCTTCTTCTAACTTGAGAGGTATGAAGAAGAACATGAAGAAGGTTGGTAAAGGGAAACAGGCTGACATGTCGCCCAGAAGGGCAAGAAAGTCAAGGACGTTGCTGATAAAGGAAAGTGTTTCCACTGTAACGAAGACGGGCATTAGAAATGGAACTGTCCGAAGTACATTGCAGAAAAGAAGAAGGAAGGTAAATATGATTTACTTTGCCTAGAAGATTGTTTAGTGGATAATGATAAAACTTGGATACTTTATTCAGGCGCCACTAATCATGTTTGCTCTTCTTCTCAGGGAATTGATTCCTGGCAGCAGCTACAATAAGGAGAGATAACGCTCCGGGCTGGAAATGGAGAAGTCGTCTCAGCTGTAGCAGTAGGCACAATGAAGCTTTATTTTGGCAAGAAATATGTATTGTTGGACAATATATTAGTGATACCAGAGTTTACTAGAAACCTCATTTCCATTTCTTGCCTTATTGAAAAATGTATTTCTGTTTCCATTTTTATGAATAAAGTGTTTATTTTGAAGAAAGGTTTAGAAATATGTTCAGCTTCATTAGAAAATGGATTGTATGTTTTAAGGCCTAATTCAGTCAAAATGGTTGTGAACACTGATTTATTTAAAACTGCAAACCCACAAACTAAGAAACGTAAAATTTCTCCTAAAGAAAATGCTCATCTTTGGCATCTAAGATTGAGTCACATTGATGTCAATAGGATTGAGAGATTGGTAAAGAACGGACTTCTAAATGAGTTAGAGGAAAATTCCTTGCCAGTATGTGAATCCTTCCTAAATGGCAAAATGACTAAAAGATCTTTTAGTGGAAAAGGTTATAGAGCCAAAGATCCTCTATAGCTTATACATTCAGACCTTTATGGTCCGATGAATGTTAAAGCCAGGGGAGGATATGAATATTTCATCTCTTTTATAGATGATTATTCTAGATATGGGCATATTTACTTAATGCACCACAAGTCTGAAGCACTTGAAAAGTTCAAGGAATTAAAGACTGAGGTTGAAAATCAATTAGGTAAAAGAGTTAAAACACTTCGATTGGATCGAAGTGGAGAGTACATGGATTTAAAATTCCAGAACTATATGATAGAACATGAAATTACATCCCAACTCTCAACTCCCGGCACAACAAAACAGAACGGTGTATCAGAAAGGAGAAATAGAACCTTGTTGGACATGGTTCGATCAATGATGAATTATGCTCATCTCCCTAGTTTCTTTTTGGGGTTATGCAGTGGAGACTGCAATATACATTCTGAAGAGTGTGCCCTCCAAAAGTGTTTCTGAAACACCTTTTGAACTCTGGAAAGGACGTAAAGGTAGTTTATGTCACTTCAGAATATGGGGTTGTCCAGCACATGTGCTTATGAAAAATCCAAAGAAGTTGGATTCACGTTCAAAGTTGTGCCTATTCGTAGGATACCCAAATGAAACAAGAGGTGGTTTATTCTATGATCCTAAGGAAGATAAGGACTTTGTGTCGACAAATGCCACTTTCTTGGAGGAGGACCACATAAGGGATCACAAACCAAAAAGTAAGGTAGTGTTGGGTTAGTTAGACGGAACAATAGCAAAGGTTGCTAATAAGAACACTAGTACGTAACCAAGAGTTGTTGATACTAGTTTGTTTAGTCAAGACAGTCCATCTCAAAAGTTGAGTATGCCTCGACGTAGTGGGAGGGTTGTGATACAGCCTGACCTTTACATGGGTTTAGCTAAAATCCAAGTTGTTATACCAGATTACAACTGCGAGGATCCATTGACTTTTAATCAAGTAATGGTTGACAAAGACAAAGACAAATGGGTCAAAGCCATGGACCATGAAATGGAGTCTATGTACTTCAATTCTTTTTGGGATATTGTAGATAAGCCTGATGGGGTAAAACCTATAGGTTGTAAGTGGATCAACAAGAGAAAACGTGGTGTAGATGGGAAGGTGCAAACCTCAGAAAGCTAGACTAGTAGCAAAGGGTTATACCTGTGTTGAAGGGGTGACAATGAGGAGACCTTTTCACTGTTGCTATATGGTAAAGTCTATTCAGATCCTTCTTGCCATTGCCGCATATTATGACTATGAGGTATGGCAAATGGATGTCAAGACAACCTTTTTGAATGGCAATCTTGAGGAAACCATCTACATGGACCAACCCAAAGGGTTCATTAAACTAGGACAAGAGCAAAAAGTTTGCAGGCTTAAAAGGTCAATTTATGGACTGAAACAAGCTTCTAGGTCCTGGAATATAAGATTTGATGAGGCTATCAGATCTTATGGTTTTGACCAGAATGATGATGAACCTTGTGTCTACAAGAAAAGTATCAATAGTTCTGTCGCTTTCCTAGTTCTCTATGTGGATGATATCCTACTCATTGGGAATGATGTAGGGTATCTTACTGACATCAAGGAATGGCTAGCTACGCAGTTCCAAATGAAAGGTTTGGGTGATGCACAGTTTGTTCTTGGGATCTAGATTGTCCGGAATCGCAAGAATAAAACACTAGCCTTTTCTCAAACATCATTCATAGACAAGTTTTTATCAAGGTTTAAGATGCAAGATTCCAAAAAGGGCTTGTTGCGTTTTAGACATGGAATCCATTTGTCTAAGGAACAGTGTCCTAAGACACCTCAAGGAGTTGAGGATATGAGACGGATTCCTTACGCATCAGCTGATGGGAGCCTGATGTACGCCATGTTGTGGACTAGGTCTGACATCCGCTTTCTTTGTGTTCGGATGGTCGCAAGACATATCAATCCAATCCGAGCCTTGAACACCGGATAAATGTGGTTAAAACAATCCTTAAGTATCTTCTGAGAACAAGGAACTACATGCTTGTGTATGGGGCTAAGGATTTGATACTTACAGGATACACGGATTCTGACTTTCAGACTGATAAAGATTCTCGAAAATCTACATCAGGGTCAGTATTCACTCTTAACGGAGGAGTTGTAGTATGGCGAAGCGTCAAGCAAGGATGCATCGCTGATTCCACCATGGAGGTCGAATATGTAGCAGCTTGTGAAGCCGCTAAGAAGGCCGTTTGGTTAAGGAAATTCATGCTAAATTTTTAAGTTGTTCCAAATATGACTTTGCCCATCACGCTGCATTACGATAACAGTGGTGCAGTGGAAAATTCGAGGGAACGCCGAAGTCACAAGAGGGGAAAGCACATAGAGCGGAAGTATCATCTCATCTCGGAGATCGTGCATAGAGGAGGCGTGATTGTCACGAAGATAGCCTCAGAGCACAACATTGTTGATCCTTTTACAAAGGCTCTCACGGCTAAAGTTTTTAAGAGTCACCTGAAAGGTCTAGGGTTACAAGTCTTCCCCAACTAGGGCAAGTGGGAGTATTTTGTACCAAGGGGTTTAAATGCCCTAGTTTATTATATTTACATTACTGTAATGATTAGTACTCCAGATGCCTTAGGTCAAGTAGGAGATTGTTGGGATTTATGCCCTAAACTTGTGTAATTTTGATCAATTAAATAAAGTGTTATTTGTTTTGATAAGATTACAATCTTGCTTTTATAAATCCAATAAACTAAGCTCCAAGGTTATAACGTTTACCTTGAAATTTGTGTAGTGGACACTATTTGGGTTGAGTTTAAGATTATAACCTAAATGGTCTATGGTATAAGAATAAGGTTGGAAACCATATTATGGTAACACCATGGATGCAACCCACTTTGTAATTAGTACAGATGAGGTAATCCAACTCATTCATGTAGTTGACATGCGAGAGGGGGCATCCTGTATGAAGAGTTCATACAAGACTGGATCGCAAATTATTAGTCTAACTAGTGTAACACCGTTAACAGGATAAGACTAGTAATTTTATAAATGGTCATTACTGACTCGACCTGAATCCTGATAAAGTTAAGAACTCCTGCTTATAGGGGTTTGTCCTTAGACTAGTATGGTGAGAGTGGCCTGTAGCCGACTCAATAAGCCTGTCTTCTCAGGGATAAAACCTCGTAGGTAGCCGGGAACTTAACTGAGCAAGACGGAATTCACTCATTCCTCTACTGAGGAATTAGATAGGTTGTTCCCTTAAGAACTTACTCCAGGTCTTGAACAACGGGGCCCCGCCCTCTATGAGGGTATGAGTCTAAGGTAGGATCTTAGACTTGTTGTTCATTAGAGGATCAGTGGTGCTTAAGGAGTAAAGAGGTAATCACAGGGGTCAAACGGTAATTTTACCTAGCTGTGATTACGAACAACCTTTGAAGGGTCGACTCATGGGTAATGACTATATTAGTGGACACAATAATATCTACAGTGATGAGAGTGCAACTACAAGTCTATAGTGGAATGACATGTAGTTAATGAATATTGATTAACTGGATCAAAGAGTTTGATCAGTCAATCTCACATCATTAGAGCTCATGATCTGTAGGTCCATTAGATCCCTCCGTTGGCTCAATATGGTAATATTGAGGGTATAAAGTTAGGAGTGAAATTGAAGTGTTCAATTTCATACATGAGGTGTTATATCAATTATATATGATATAATTGATATATTATATAGTTTTAATGTGAATTAGATTCATATATAAACTATATACTAAAGAGAGAATAAAGGAAGGGTAGGATGGTCATTTCCATCTCATTCCCCTATATATATGCTTGCATGAGATGCAACTATGTTAAGACATTCTAAGTGATTCCTAGCCTTTTTGTTGTTGTTGGAAAAGTTCCAAGACAACAAACATCTCTCTCACAAAATACCTCACTATTCCTAAAGGGAACTCACCTTCCTCCCTCACCTAGAGAACAACGGAGAAGATCCGGTGGTAGTGTCAGTGTTCGTACGACTTCGTGTTGCTGAGATCGTGATCGTGGGAGAGAGGAGCACTCGAAGAAAGGTTCTTCAAAGGTAAATACTTGTTGTCCATTCTGTTTTGCATGCTTAATTTATGTTTTATGTTATTGAATTAATCGTTCTAACTAAATCAAGAGCGCATGATTCGCAATCGCTCCTGCTGCGAGGACTTCGATTCCCTTCAATTGGTATCAGAGCCCAATTGTGTTCTTGATTTATGTTCTACATTTTTTCAAGAACAAAGTGGGATTTACTATTTTTGTATGAGATGTATGAATGGTTTTGCAAAATTAGATGTTTTCAATTTTGGCACTTAGATTTACAATTTCCATTGAAATGTTGAATGTAAGGGCTGGTGTTTCGGGAAAATTTAATTGTAAATCGAGTCTGTGGGTCCGTGTCGATCGAGCAAAAGCAGTTGATGAAAGATCGAAGCAAAAACGAGCTAAAAATAATGGAGATTGTTGCTGTCTTTTTGCAACGTTGCACCGCTGTTCATCGGCGTTACAACAAATGCGCTGCTGCGATAGAAGACGCCAAGACCGATGCGGCGTTACAACGCTCGGCGTAAGATTTACAAAAGCAACGTTGCAGCAGCGCGCTATCGCGTTGCAACGCCAAATACGTTTCACGCAAGGGGAAACAGGCAGAAAACATTTTTTTATTATATATATTAATTATAAAAACCATTTACATTTAATGTATTTAATATATTTAATTTTAATTAATATAATTAGATTATATTAATTAAAATTATTTATAGGGTGCCAAAAATTGGTCTAATTTTTGTTATTTTAATTATGCATTTATTGTGTAATTATTGGTATGCATAGTGTATGCTTGTATTTTAGAAATCCCACTTTAGGTTAAGTATTTTCATGCATCATTTGTAATATAAGGAGTTCTATTATATTGTTTGCATGATTAATTAATATATGGTTGTTATATTAATTTTTGGGCAGCATTAACATGCATTATTTTTCATGAGATGAATATGCTATGAATGTCTTATTATTTATGTGATCAAGCACTATAACATAGTATGCATGTCACCTAAGGTTAATTATTAGTTTTAAAATGTTTAGAACTTGGAAATAATAGACCTTAGGTTATCTAGTTCTAATTAGATTAGAATTAGGAACCAAGTAATTTATAAGCTATGATTAAAAGAGGAACTCTGTCTAAGAAAAGTTCTGTCTAGGTTGGGGTATTTAAGTCATGTTTAAACGAAACACCCCTACCGGGGCCCGACTGGAGTGAAATTTAATCGAGAGTCATATAAATTATTCAGAGCGTCACATGCCAGGTTTATTAAGGGGTTAATAAACTAGAAACCCTAGGTTTAATATATGGAGTTATATTAACAAACTTAGGATAAAATCAATATAAAAGTTATATTGATTATCAATGTAACAGTTATGTTGATAGAGTAAGGTAAAACCATTAGCCGGGTTTTAGCCTAAGAAAGATTCCTATAAACTTCAAGTATTCAGTGGGAGAAAAAAGTGTATGAGATACATATTTTTCTACCTACGCTATCTCCGGGAAGTTCACACCGTGAGACTCATACTTGGCCTCGTGGCGCAAACGGGAGCGTCCCCCTTCGGATGGTGTTTGTATGAGTCAATATCAAGGTGAATGGAGAGGGTACTTATAGTGTGTGGGAGCAGGTTTAGTGAAAACAAAACCTACGGTCTCTTTTGTCGGTTTACACCGTTAGACCATTATGGTCAGCCTGCTAGTTTGGCCTGGACTAGACAATCCCTTCGGAGGGCTTCATCATAGGGGATCTAACACAGTAGACACCCGAAAGGGATAAAGATTTCCTTAGACTATTTTCCAATCTAGTCATCCCTTCGGCGGATTTTATTGGATCGAGACTTTGGGAACTAAAGACAGAGGGTTACACTCACGGGGAACATAAGTTGTGTATGTATCTAGACCGAAAAATGGTATATAAAACCTATAGGAATAAGAGTTATTCTTGTATTAGGTTTTGGTCAAGAGTGTCTTGATCCAGAGGAAGAGTGTTTTTTATTACCCTTCGATGTCATACATTCTAAACCTTTGGAGTATCATTGGAAATTATAAATGGCCTAGGAATCATTTGATAGTTAGCTAAAACATGATTGGATTAGAGTTATAGCAACAAACTCATACAAGTTTGTTTGTAAATTTTCAGGAAAAATGTCTAGTTCTATAATTTCCTTATAGGGTGCGGAAAAGTTAAGCGGAAAGAATATGATGACATGGAAAAACAAACTCAACACTATTTTGGTAGTGGACGATCTGAAGTTTGTGCTAACTGAGGAGTGTCCTCAGGTGCCAGGCTCGAATGCGTCACCAAATGTTCGTGATGCATATGATCGATGGATGAAGGCCAATGATAAGGCCAAGGTCTACATGCTGGGAAGTATGTCTGACATATTAGCCAAGAAGCATGAGGGCATGATTACCTCCAAGGAAATCATGGATTCTGTGCAGTGTATGTTTGGACAACAGTCCACAGAAGCCCAACATAATGCCCTAAAGTACATATTCAACTTGAGGATGCCAGAGGGTACATCTTTTCGGGATCATGTCCTTAATATGATTGTGCACTTTAACATCGCAGAGTCGAATGGTGCTTCCATCGATGAGTCGAGCCAGGTCAGCTTGATTCTGGAAACCCTTCCAGATATCTTCCTACAGTTTAGAAGTAATGTTGTTATGAACAAGCTTACTTTTAATCTTACCTCCCTTCTGAATGAACTCCAGACCTTTTAGTCTTTGATGAAAATTCAGGGATCGAAAGGTGAGGCAAATGTTGCCAGTGGGAGTTATCACAGAGGTTCAACCTCTGGGAAAAAAACTGTGGCTTCATCTTCTTCTAACTTGAGAGGTAAGAAGAAGAACATGAAGAAGGTTGGTAAAAGGAAACAGGCTGACAAAGCTGTCGCCTAGAAGGGCAAGAAAGTCAAAGACGTTGCTGATAAAGGAAAGTGTTTCAACTGCAACGAAGACGAACATTAGAAACGGAACTGTCCGAAGTACATTGCAGAAAAGAAGAAGGAAGGTAAATATGATTTACTTTGCCTAGAAGCTTGTTTAGTGGATAATGATAAAACTTGGATACTTGATTCAGGCGCCACTAATCATGTTTGCTCTTCTTTTAAGGGAATTGATTCCTGGCAGCAGCTACAACAAGGAGAGATAACGCTCCGGGTTGGAAATGGAGAAGTCGTCTCAGCTCTAGCAGTAGGCACAATGAAGCTTTATTTTGGCAAGAAATATGTATTGTTGGACAATATATTAGTGATACCAGAGTTTACTAGAAACCTCATTTCCATTTCTTGCCTTATTGAACAATGTATTTTTGTTTCCTTTTTTATGAATAAAGTGTTTATTTTGAAAAAAGGTTTAGAAATATGTTTAGCTTCATTAGAAAATGGAAAAGGCCTAATTCAGTCAAAATAGTTTTGAACACTGATTTATTTAAAACTGCAAACGCAGAAACTGAGAAACGTAAAATTTCTTAGTTATACAGCCAAAGATACTCTAGAACTTATACATTCAGACATTTGTGGTCCGATGAATGTTAAAGCCAGGGGAGGATATGAATATTTATAGAGCCAAAGATACTCTAGAACTTATACATTCAGACATTTGTGGTCTGATGAATGTTAAAGCCAGGGGAGGATATGAATATTTCATCTCTTTTATAGATGATTATTCCAGATATGGGCATATTTACCTAATGCACCGCAAGTCTGAATCACTTGAAAAGTTCAAGGAATTCAAGACTGAGGTTGAAAATCAATTAGGTAAAAGAATTAAAACACTTCGATCGGATCGAGGTGGAGAGTACATGGATTTAAAATTCCAGAGCTATATGATAGAACATGGAATTACATCCAACCTCTCAGCTCCCGGCACACCACCGAAAAATGGTGTATCGGAATGGAGAAATAGAACCTTGTTGGACATGGTTCGATCAATGATGAGTTATGCTCATCTCCTAGTTCCTTTTGGGGTTATGCAAGAGAGATTTGCAGTATACATTTTGAATAGTGTGCCCTCCAAAAGTGTTTCAAAACACCTTTTGAACTCGGAAAGGACGTAAAAGTAGCTTATGTCACTTGAGAATATGGGGTTGTCCAAAGACATGTGCTTGTGACAAATCCAAAGAAGTTGGATTCACGTTCAAAGTTGTGCCTATTCGTACGATACCCAAAAGAAACAAGAGGTGGTTTATTCTATGATCCTAAGGAAGATAAGGTCTTTGTGTCGACAAATGGCACTTTCTTGGAGGAGGATCACATAAGGGACCACGAACCAAAAAGTAAGGTAGTGTTGAGTGAATTAGACGGAACAATAGCAAAGGTTGCTAATAAGAACACTAGTACATCAACAAGAGTTGTTGATACTAGTTTGTCTAGTCAAGAGGGTCCATCTCAAGAGTTGAGTATGCCTCGACATAGTGGGAGGGTTGTGATACAGCCTGACAGTTACATGGGTTTAGCTGAAACCCAAGTTGTTATACCAGATGACAACTTCGAGGATCCATTGACTTATAATCAAGCAGAGGTTGACATTGACAAAGACAAATGGGTCACAGTCATGGACCAAGAAATGGAGTCTATGCACTTCAATTCTTTTTGGGATCTTGTAGATAAGCCTGATGGGGTAAAACCTATAGGTTGTAAGTGGATCTACAAGAGAAAACGTGGTGTAGATGAGATGGTGCAAACCTTTAAAGCTAGACTAGTAGCAAAGGGTTATACCCGGGTTGAAGGGGTTGACTTTGAGGAAATCTTTTCACCTGTTGCTATGGTAAAGTCTATCTGTATCCTTCTTGTCATTGCCGCATATTATGACTATGAGGTATGGCAAATGGATGTCAGGACAACCTTTTTGAATGGCAATCTTGAAGAAACCATCTACATGGACCAACCCAAAGGGTTCATTAAACCAGGACAAGAGCAAAAAGTTTGCAGGCATAAAATGTCGATTTATGGACTGAAACAAGCCTCTAGGTCCTGGAATATAAGATTTGATGAGGCTATCAGATCTTATGGTTTTGACCAAAATGATGATGAACCTTGTGTCTACAAGAAAATCATCAATAGTTCTGTCTCTTTCCTAATTCTCTATGTGGATGATATCCTACTCATTGGGAATGATGTAGGTTATCTCTCTGACATGAAGGAATGGCTAGCTACGCAATTCCAAATAAAAGATTTGGGTGATGCGTGATGGGAAAATATCAGTGCCCTAACTAATGCAAATTAGGATGAGAGTCTGACTCTTCTTTGACGTGCAAGTATACACGGTCAAGTGCAGCAAGTGATAAGAAAAATATCAATCCCACGAGGACTAGTAGAATCTAAACCAATGAGTGTCCTAGAAATTTTCTCCTTATTTTTTGTGCAATGCATAGGCATAAATTATTATTTTTTTTTTTTTGTGTTAAGAGTAAGTAAATGCAATAATAGGAATCTGATTTTTGTTGCTTGAATGAGTTAAATATAATTAAGACTAATGCAATGAATCAAAGCATGTGAGAACGATAAGAACATAAATTAAACAAGAGAAAACTGGGGTTTCTAGGTTAAGAGATAGGCTAGGATTAAGTTGAAGTTCCATGTATAATTAGATTAACAAATGTGTGGTTGATGCCTTGAATTTATCTACACATGTGATCAAGTGAATTTTTCAAAAATCACTAAATTTTAAAACCAACAATTTCCCAATTGAGATCTAAATTACGCTCGTGTCTTTAAGGTTCTAGGTGGATTAATTATCCCTAATTAACTCATGATCCTAGAATGAAATTCTAATTTCCTAACTCACTATCTTTTCCAAGTTCGTGATTTTAGAGAAATCAAAGCAGCCAAGTTTTAATCCTCATGCATCGTTATAAACATTAAAATCTCATAAATCCAACCACGGCATCAACCATATATTTATTACAATATATACGGTGAAAAAACAACCTAACCCATACCTAGAAGAGTTTAGCTCATGCTCGGAGTTAAATTACACATCCTTAAGTTAAGCATGCTCTCACTAATCATGTTTAGCAATAGTAGACCAAAAACAGTCCCAAAAATGGACCTAAACAGTAAGCAAAAAATTATCTAAACAACAATTTTTACCCACCGCCCTCAAAGAAGAGTTTCGAGGATTGCTTCAAAGAAATTGCCTATCTGCCATACATTGCTTCAAAGAAAACGCAAGCGCAGCGAGAAGAATGCCCAAGGTCCCAACAGCTTTGCTTTAGCAAACACGAGCACAACATAAATCACGCGCCACGGCAATGGCTTTGCTTCAGCAATCGCGCGCACGCAGCAACGGTGCTTCCCGATTGTCCACGACCTTGCTTCAGCAAACGCGCACGCAGCAACAGCGCTTCCCGATTGTCCATAGCAATAAGATGGATCAGTTCTCCCGATGCCGCCCCTCGAAATTGCTACAGCAATGCTTGGCGCGTTCTCCCGAATGCTTTAGCACCCCTCAAAATTGCTACAGCAATGCTTGGTGCCTTCTCCCGAATGCTTTAGCACGCTCTTTCGCCCCACGGTTTCTCTCCGTTTTTAAAAATTCTTTCTCCTTCGGCCTTGCTGTAGCAATCCGCTGGGTCTCTCGTCTCTACCTCATACTGCTTCCGCCTCCCTTCTTTTTCTCGGTCTTCCCCAAATTGCTGAAGCAAAACCCTTTTTTCGGTCTCCCCCCAAATTGCTGAAGCAAAACCTTCTTTTCCTCATATCCGACAGCCTCCAATTTTCCTCTCTTTTCCCAAAATGTGTTCCCCTAGATTGACAATTACAAAAACGCCCTTAAGGATAACCTTCCGGGGAAATGTCTAAAATGCCCTTAACGGCTTTTGTAATTTGCACACAAATCCTGCGCGCATAAAAACAATCCTCATATCCATTGTCAATAAAAAAATCATACTAAGTATATAATATTTAAGAATAATCTCAAATTCCAGTCTTTCCATGTTAGCTAATTTCTTCCAAATTTCTTTAATTAAAGCATGAAATATCAAAATTAACTCTTTTAAAATCTAATGTTTGGTCTCAAGGTTTCCTAGCTAACATTCACAAATTAGGGATAAAATAGCATGAAATTCACTGTATTATATGCAGTTCAAGTCGATTAAACACTGAAATTCTAGTACAACAACTCTCCTATGGTGAGTTATCAAACCCCCAAACTTGAACTACTCATTGTCCCCAATGAGTTCTATTCCCTAAACGTTCTAAAGACCTTCCAAGACTCAAATCAATTGGGTTAACTGAACAAGAGTTAAAGACTTATGCTCTATGCTACAAGTTACCATTCATTCAATGCTTACAAAGTGGCTCTCCTGGGGTTTCTTACATACACTTATGCATCAATAACCAAGAGCAAGCCAACTAGGATTCGACATCTACCCTCAAGCTCAACCACTAGAATCCTAATCATTCAAATCAAGCAACTCATAGTTAAAGATAAGTCACACTCCAAAACTCGCATGACTACAATTTTATGATCATTCCTTTTTATTCTTTTATTTTATTTTTATAGAAAAAAAAATATATATATATATGTGCATTATTCCCCTCCAATTCCAAAAAAAAAAAAAAAAAACTCACAACTTAGGGCTAAGTTTTTTTTTTTTTCGACTCTCCCGTAGTTCTTAGAATGGCACGCGTGGTTAGCGCAGCGCACCTAAGCAATGGGACTCCCCCGTAGTTCTTAGAATGGCATACGTTGTTAGCGCAACACACCTAAGCAATGGGTACAGGCTTCTTACTTAATACCTTCGCTCCAAGTAGCCAGCATGGTTAGTGCCCAGACCTAAGCAATGGGTACAGGCTTCTTACTTAATACATCGAGCATCAAGTTGCCTGGACTGATTCCAAATAACAAAATAATTTTTTTTTTTTTAGCCTAACGAAGTTTTAGGGAAATTGAAGATTTGCACACGCTTTCTTTCTTTCCTTTTTCTTTTTATTTATTTATTTTCTTTTTAAATACGGAGAATTTACCTTTCCCCCCAAACTTAGAGTACTCAATGTCCTCATTGAGTTAGAGAGGTCGGGTAACTCCCTCAAATTTGAAATTATCACAAATTTGGAGTTTATTCATTTTGGAGTGCTCTAAAAGATGTATGGGTTACCTAAATTGTCATGGCTTCTAGTTTTCAAAACTTTTGGCCTAGGAGTTTAATCCTAACTAGTTTGATTAACATACTAACCACAAGCACACTAAAGAACCCATATGATAAACTGGACTTTGAGAAGCACCAAACAAAATAACATACCTTGCCTCAAACACAAGCAATAACTCTTATTTTTATTCACCCTAAAATTTGTTTTCTTACTTTTTACTTTTCAATGTGTTTCATTCAAAGTTTCTACAAAAGACAACATACTTTTCACCATGAAAAACGTGCAGAAACTTGGTTTTAATGAAAGGGAAACAACCATCTTTGTTATTTTTACTTGCTCAACCCTACTGAATCAACTACCTATATCATGCATAACTTAAACCATGAAAACCAGCAACTAAATATGGGTCTAAGTAGTCAATCCAGAGCATTTAGATGTCATAAAGCAAGTGAATACTAAAGAACTTTCAGCAGGAACTAAAACATGCATATAAAAGGGAAATAAATCAACAATTGCAAATAGGGCAGCAGCAATTTATAAAGAAAAATAAAACAAAAGACAGCAAGCAAAACAACTTATAATCCCAAAGAGAAAAGGGAACAGGGCCTCCCTCTTTTTCTTCAGCAGTCATCCTCATCGTCTTCCTCTTCGTTGCCTTCCTCTTCTTCCTTGTTGTTCACCTCATTTCCTTCATCATCATCCGACGACATCCAAGGCTGCAAAATGGTGTGGGGGAATTCGGGGAAATGTGGGTAGGGGTTTGGAAAATTAGCTTGCATCGCGGCTTGGTGAGTTAAGTCCCTTCCTTTGGCATACTTCCAATAACAATGTGATTGATCTTGCATATGGTGCATCATGCTCATCATCACATTATTTTGGTGTATGAGTTGGTCTATTCCTACCATTAACCCCATTCCTTTATTTGAACCAACCTGGGTGTGATGGTCTAGGATGGTGTCTAAAGGCCCGCTAGCTAAGATCTTATCTTCCCAAATATAATAAGGAACCTCGACCTTAATGCAAAGGGAAGTTACTAAACTAGGAAAGATGATTTTTCCACTCTTTTTCCTCGCACACCCTTCTATCTCTCTAGCTACTAGGTTTTCGACATCGATTTGCAATTCCGAGAGGATGGCATAAAGAAGCATGACTCTATCCCTCGAGATCGTTGAATCATGCGAAGTGGGCATGAGGTTCAACTTCACGAAAGAGAGCCACATGTGCGCTTCGGGGGTTAAATAGGAAGCTAACATAGTCCTCGCCCCCGTTGAGCTCACCATCCATTTTGCCCCATTGATCCCCACCGTTCTTAGGGTAGCATTTAATTGAGTGTCGGATAGGGCCATTAACAACTCGTTTGTCCTGCCATAAAGTTGGCAAGGCAATTCGAACATGGAGTTAATGGTATCCGTGTCCCAATGAACATATCGACCCCTTACTATGGATACCCTCTCCTATAGATAGATGTTCGCATAGAACTCCCTAACTATGGTGGGGATGGCGGCTTTGGGCTCTTTACAAAACGTTTCCCAACCTAGATTTGCTATGTTTTGGGATAAGAAAGGAGGAATCTCTCTCGAACATAGGTTGAAACCTCTCTCTAGCCAAAGAGCTCTTTTCTTCAACTTCTCATATTTTGTTTTGGCTCTTTCACTAATAAATCTCTCAGGGATATCTTCCTCGCACAATACCTCCTTCATTACTTCGGGATTTTTTTCCCTAGTGTATCCTTTCTTCTTCCTTTCTTTCTTCTCTTTGGGTTTAGGTGTCGGTGGTTCAGGGGCCTCCAGAGGATATGCATCCTCTAAGGACCATTCACTAACCACCTGCTTTCCTTTACTCCGCGAGGAAGAGGAAGAATTGGTTGATGATCTAGGCTTAGATGGGCTTACTTCTACCATTGCACTCTTTGATTTTTCGGTATCTTTCTTGTTTTTGCTTCTTCTTAACCACATGATGAAATATGAAGCAAAAGAGACAAAGGTACTAGAAAAATTTAAGGAATGGATAATAAGCTTCCTAAGCTAAACAAAGGCTCTCCCTAAGCTTTGTTTCGATCTAGATTGGTTTTTCCTAGCAAAAAGATAAAGAGTTCCTATACGGAAAAATACTAAGGAAAGAAACTGAAAAAGAGAATAAATGGATGTTGTCTCTAAGTTAGGTTTCTCACTGGAACTCCCCTAAGGTCAGCAACATCTAAACCTAAAAGAGATCAACCTGCAAAACAAAATAATGCATAATATCAACATTCACTCAACCTTTCTAAGGCATGCAATTCAAAAATTAATGTGCAACATTAAGCTAGGAATATTATTATCCTAAAACGATAGAGAGAATTGTATGCTGGCTTTTCACATGCTTCCGCTAACCCTAGATTACATGCTCCACTGAAATTCCGCATGCTCAAGATTTTTATTCAACTAAAGACAAAAATTAACCTATACTAATATGCTGAATAGTGATGCTTGGTACTAAAGTCAGGGGAGAAAGAATTCTTACCTCTAACCTTTTGTATGTCTCAGCTCTACATCCTAATGATATTTAAACAAAGAACAACTATAATAAAACAGAGATCAAAACATGAAATAATTGCATCACAGAATGAATGAAACCTAAATCTCCTAAGAAGTTGTTTTTTTTTTTTTTTAACACTACACTTCATCGCCACTCAACTTCCATGTGGCCATGTTTCTGTGGATGTCTTCACCCCAATAGTGCTTCAGATGTTGCCCATTAACCAGAAACTCTCTTCCATCTTGCTCACAACGAAGCATAACAGCCCCGTAGGAGAGAGTCTCGATCACTGTAAAGGGGCCTGACCATCTTGACTTAAGCTTACCAGGAAAAAGGTTGAGGCGGGAATTAAATAGTAAAACTCTTTGGCCTGCTTCAAAAGTCTTTGGAATGAGTTTCCTATCATGCCAAGCTTTAGTTCTTTCTTTGTAAAGATTTGCATTTTCATAAGAAAACCTCCTGAACTCATCCAAATCATTCAATTGATGTAGCCTCAGATCTCCTGCATCAATTAGAATTAGGCTGAGTTCCTTTAAGGCCTAGAATGCCTTATGTTCTAATTCTAAGGGTAGGTGACAAGCCTTTCCAAACACAAGTCTATATGGGGACATTCCGATGGGGGTCTTAAAGGCGGTCCTATATGCCCACAAGGCTTCATCCAGCCTGAAGGACCAATCCTTTCTTTGAGGTTTTACAACCTTCTCAAGGATTCCTCTAATCTCCCTATTGGACACTTCAGCTTCTCCATTAGCTTGTGGATGGAATGGGGTGGAGATTCTGTGCTTTACATTATACTTGGCCAAGAGGGTATTCATTGCCTTGTTGACAAAATGAGAGCCCTCATCACTGATGAAGACTCTAGGGGTCCCAAATCTCATGAATATGTGCCTGTGCAAGAATCTGACCACTGTTTTGGCGTCATTATTCGGACACGCCATGGCTTTTACCCATTTAGAGACATAATCTACTGCCACTAAGATATACAAATTCCCCTTAGAAGGAGGAAAAGGGCCCATGAAATCAATCCCCCAAACATCAAAGAGCTCCACCTCTACGATGTAAGTCAAGGGCATTTCCTCTTTCTTTCCTATATTGCCTCTCCTCTTGCTTGTATCACATGTTTTGCTAAAAACATAGGCATCCTTAAAGACAGATGGCCAATAATAGCCAGACTGGAATACCTTTGCTGCAGTTCTTTGGCCACCAAAATGGCCTCCATAGGGGGACGAATGACAATGCTCTAGAATAGATGGTATCTCACTTTCGGTCACACATCTCCTAATCATACCATCTACACACTGTCTATATAAACATGGATCGTCCCACAGAAAAGATTTGGATTCATGCAAGAATCTCTTTTTCTATGTGCTGACAAATCATGGGGGAGGATATTGCAAGCCAAGTAATTGGCATAGTCCGCGAACCAAGGGGAGTTGGTATTTTGGACCTCGCCAACTAACAAGAGCTGCTCATCAGGGAAGTCATCCCTTATGTGGGAGTGTGAGGGTAAGGGCTTAGAATTCTCAATTCTAGACAAATGGTCTGCCACTACATTTTCTAAACCCTTTTTGTCTCTGATTTCTACTCCAAACTCCTACAGAAGTAATACCCATCTAATCAATCTTGGTTTGGCATCTTTCTTTGTCAACAGATACCTAATGGCAGCATGATCTGTGTACACCACCACCTTAGTACCCACCAGATATGGCCTAAACTTTTCAAAAGCAAATACTACTGCTAACAACTCCTTTTCAGTAGTTGTGTAGTTCATCTGAGCTTCATTCAAAGTTTTGCTCGCATAATAGATAGGGTGTATTACCTTCCCTTGTTTTTGTCCTAGCATGACTCCCACAACATAGTCACTTGCATCACACATCAACTCGAATGGCAGGTTCCAATTAGGTGAGGACATAATAGGTGCAGTGACTAGCGCTGACTTGAGGACATTAAAGGCATGGAGACACTCCTCAATAAATATAAAGGGCTTGTTGATTTCTAGGAGAGAGCACAATGGCTTTGAGATTTTTGAAAAATCTTTGATGAATCTTCGATAGAACCCTGCATGTCCAAGGAAACTTCTCACTCCATTGACATTTGTGGGTGGTTCCAATTTCTCAATAATCTCGATCTTTGCCCTATCCACTTCCATATCCTTGCATGATATCTTTTGCCCCAACACAATCCCCTCTCTAACCATGAAGCGACACTTTTCCCAGTTTAGAACTAGGTGTGTCTCTTCACAACGCTGGAGAACTTTCCCCAAATTATCTAGGCAGACCTCAAATGAGTTTCCAAAAACCGAGAGGTCATCCATGAAAACCTCCATGATGTCTTCTACATAGTAAGAGAAAATCGCCATCATGCACCTTTGAAAGGTCGCAAGGGCATTGCACAGTCCAAATGGCATTCTTCGAAAAGCAAAGGTACCATATGGACATGTAAATGTTGTTTTCTCTTGGTCTTGTGGCGCAATGGTTATTTGGTTATAACCACTGTAGCCATCAAGGAAATAATAAAAGGCTTGCCCTGCCAGCTTGTCCAACATTTGGTCTATTAACGGGAGAGGAATATGGTATTTCCTGGTGGCTTTGTTTAGCCTCCTATAGTCCATACAGACTCCCCAACTGCTCACTACCCTAGAAGGAATGATTTCATTAGCTTCATTAATAATTACTGTCATCCCTCCCTTTTTAGGGACACATTGGACTGGACTGACCCAACTACTATCTGCTATGGGGTAGATAATTCCAGCATCCAGCCATTGAATGATTTCTTTCTTCACCACTTCTTTCATGGCTGGGTTAAGTCTTCTCTGGGGCTCTATGGATCTGAAAGTCCCTTCCTCTAAGGTAATCTTGTGCATGCAATAAGAAGGAATAATCCCTTGAATGTCAGCTAGAGTCCATCCTATGGCCTTCTTGTGTTGCTTAAGGACATTAAGCAACAAATCGTTAGATCCCCAGTGGTGGTAGACATGCTGATATAATAATGGGAAGAGTTTCCTTATCACCCAAGAATGCATACTTTAAGTGTTGTGGTAAGGGTTTCAGTTCTAGTGTTGGGGGTTCTTGAACTGAGGGTATCATAGAAGGTCTCTCTCCTTCCTTCAGATCTAATGACTCAAAGATTTTTCTGAACTTTGTTATTTCTGCTAGTTGTTCCAAACCCTGGGTCAACTCTTCTATTCTCGACTTCTCTAACTCACTTTCTCTCAGATCTCCAAATCTCATCTCATGATTTCCTTTCAATCCTTCTCATTGGCGGTTTTCAAAAATAACTCCATCTAAGACATGAATTACGAACAACTTTACTGTCCCATCGGATATACCTCATCAGTATCATAGATGCTAAATCTGGACCTCTTGATCATTCATTCTCGACTTAATGGTCCCTTCATGAACATCTATCACGCTTCTACTGGTTTTTAGGAAAGGTTGCCCTAGGATAATAGGAACATCCTTGTCAGCTTCATAATCCAGGATGATAAAATCCATGGGAATATGAATTTATCCACTGGACCAGGATGTCCTCTATTTTTCCTTCCGGGGTAGGCTATGGATCTATCTGCTAGGCTGCGGGGTCACACGTGGTGGGCCTCGCCTCCCCAATGCCTAATCCCTTATAAATGAGAGAGGCACCAAGTTGATGCTAGCTCCTAAATCACATAGCGCCCTCCTAAACTGCTCTTCCACCAATGGACACAGTATATGGTAAAAGATCCGAGATCCTTCTCCTTATGGGGTATCCTATTTACAACACAACGCTACACTCCTCACTCAGCGATACCACCTTGAACTCTTGGAGCTTCTCTTTTTCAGAACATATGTCCTTGAGAAACTTTAAATAGTTCGACATTTGCTTCAACGCATCAATTAGTGGTATGTTGATGTGGACTTCTTTTAGCATATTTAAGAATTTTTCAAAATGGGCTTCTTTCTTCTGTTTCCTCTTTTGTCTTTGGGGATATGGTGGTGGGGGTGGCCTAAACTCAGGCACTGCAACTGTTGTTTCCTTGGAAGTTAAGGCTTGTTGTGGTTCTAGTTTATCCTTAATCCCATCGGTTCCCCGAGGTTTTGGATCTACTATGGCCTCATCTTGCCCTTCCTCAACAACAGAGTCAGTTCGCTCATCTCTCAGGGTCTTCTCACATCTACCCTCTCCTAGAGACTTCCCACTCCTTAATTCTATCGCTAGAACACGCTCCTTCCCATCTCTCTTTGGGTTCTCTATGTCAGCAGGAAGCGTACCCAGTGGCCTTGCCTTAAGCTCATTTGCTAATTGGCCAACCTACACTTCGAGATTTCTTAGAGAAGCTTGTTGGCTCTGAATAATAGCATCATTGTGAGCTATATATTCTTTGAACAAACTTTCTAAAGAACTATCTGGAACTTGCTGGGGGGGGGGGTGTGGCCTTCTGTTGTGGTTGAAGAGTGGAGTTCTGATTCCCATAATTCTGATACCCTTGATTCCTAACACCAAGTGGTTGAGTCACTCTATTTTGCAATTGAGGGGCTTGGGCATTACTGCTCTGGCCTCCCCAAGATAGATTTGGGTGATTCCTCCATCCTTGGTTATATGTGTTCGAATATGGGTTATTCCTAGATTGGCCCTGGTTTGAATTTCCTACATAACAGACTGATGCAGGGTTACTAGGACAGAACTCAAAAGTGTGTCCCTCACCACAGTAGACACATGATTCCAAACTCTCCTGAGGTGTAAAAGATGGGGTTAGGGCATTAGAAGAGATTTTGTTCACATTAGCCATAGTCAAATTCTTTAACATGGAAGCCATAGAAGAGATTTGAGCATTTATTGAAGTCAATGCGTCCAACTCAATGGCTCCTTTCGCTTTACCTACCGAAGTTCTCCTCACATCCGCTCACTGGCAATTGTTGGATGAGATCCTCGCTAATATCTCATGGGCCTCATTGTAAGTTTTGGCCAACAAGGCTCCATTAGCAGAGGCATCCACCACTTGCTTAGTGGAAGTGTTCAAACCATGGTAGAATGTCTCCATTTGGATGCAATGAGGCAATCCATGGTGGGGACATTTACGCAAAAGATCCTTAAACCTCTCCCAGGCCTCGCTCAGGGTTTCCTCATCAAACTGTTGGAAAGCTACTATTTCATTCCTAAATCTCGCATTCCTCGTAGGTGGAAAGTATTTTATTAGGAATTTCTCTCGCCAAGGAGTTCCAAGAGTCAATGCGCTTTGCGAAGTGAATTTAACCGATTTTTTTGCAGGCGTCTCTAAGGGAGTAAGGGAATAAACTCAACCTAATGACGTCACTAGAGACTCTGGCATGATGAAGGAATCGCTTACTCCCGAATGATTTCAAATGGAGATGGGGTCCTAAGTCGTAAGCCATGGAATCGCCAATCGTTTGGAGCATTTGAAACATAACTGGTTTAAGCTCAAAAGAAGTAGATTGTATAACAGATCTGATTATTCCTGGATTCAACTCATCCACTAAAGGGTTGGCATAGGTCCTAATGGCTCGCTCTTGATCATTAACTAGCTCTATCACATTGGTCGGACCCCCTGCCGGAAAGTTAAAGGGTGGATTATCTCTAACATTTTGGGGTGCTCTAGAGTTATTGTGTTGTGCTAGAGGGTCTATTGGGTCTCTAGGATTATTCTGGTTAGCCATGGCTAATTTTTGCTCTCTCAAACGCCTCCTAAAGGTCCTATCTATTTCGGTGTCAATGTTAAACTCTAACTGACGACGCACATTCATAAACTACCCTCATGTACCTGAAACGCAAAAAAACCCAACTTAAACAATATTAAAAAAAAAAAACTGAATCCTACAAATCTTAAAAGTAAAGAAAGTTCCAAAGAACTCACAGATAAGATGCAACACTGGTCCCCGGCAACGGCGCCAAAAACTTGATGCGAAAATATCAGTCCCCTAACTAATGCAAATTAGGATGAGACTCTGACTCTTCTTTGACGTGCAAGTATATACCGTCAAGTGCAGCAAGTGATAAGAAAAGTATCGATCCCACGAGGACCAGTAGAATCTAAACCAATGAGTGCCTTATTTTTTTGTGCAATGCATGGGCATAATTTTTTTTTTTTTTTTGTGTTAAGAGTAAGTAAATGCAATAATAGGAATTTGATTTTTGTTGCTTGAATGAGTTAAATATAATTAAGACTAATGCAATGAATCAAAGCATGTGAGAACGATAAGAACATAAATTAAACAAGAGAAAACTGGGGTTTCTAGGTTAAGAGATAGGCTAGGGTTAAGTTGAAGTTCCATGTATAATTAGATTAACAAATGTGTGGTTGATGCCTTCAATTTACCTACACATGTGATCAAGTGAATTTTTCCAAAATCACTAAATTTTAAAACCAACAATTTCCCAATTGAGATCTAAATTACGCTCATGACTTTAAGGTTCTAGGTGGATTAATTATCCCTAATAAACTCATGATCCTAGAATGAAATTCTAATTTCCTAACTCACTAGCTTTTCCAAGTTCGTGAATTTTAGAGAAATCAAAGCAGCCAAGTTTTAATCCTCATGCATCGTTATAAACATTAAAATCTCATAAATCCAACCACGACATCAACCATATATTTATTACAATATATACGGTGAAAAAACAACCTAACCTATACCTAGAAGAGTTTAGCTCATGCTCGGAGTCAAATTACACATCCTTAAGTTAAGCATGCTCTCACTAATCATGTTTAGCAATAGTAGACCAAAAACAGTCCCAAAATGGACCTAAACAGTAAGCAAAAAATTTCCTAAACAACAATTTTTTACCCACTGGCCTCAGCAAGAGTTTCCAGGATTGCTTCAGCAAATTGCCTATCGGTTACATTGCTTCAGCAAAACGCAAGCAGCAGCAGCAATGCCCAAGGTCCCGACAGCTTTGCTTCAGCAAACACGAGCACAACAGAAATCACGTGCCACGACAACGGCAATAATAATAAGCGGCTTTGCTTTCAAAGAATCGCGCGCGCAAAGAATCGCGTGCTTCCCGATTGTCCACAACCTTGCTTCAGCAAACGCGCACGCAGCAACGGCGCTTCCCGATTGTCCACAGCAATAAGGTGGGTCAGCTCTCCCGATGCCGCCCCTCGAAATTGCTAAAACAATGCTTGGCGCCTTCTCCCGAACGCTTTAGCACCCCTCAAAATTGCTACAGAAATGCTTGGTGCCTTCTCCCGAATGCTTTAGCACGCTCTTTCGCCCCACGATTTCTCTCCGTTTTTAAAAATTCTTTCTCCTTCGGCCTTGCTGTAGCAATCCGCTGGGTCTCTCGTCTCTAACTCACGACTGCTTCTGCCTCCCTCCTTTTTCTCGGTCTTCCTCAAATTGCTGAAGCAAAACCCTTTTTTCGGTCTCCCCCTAAATTGCTGAAGCAAAATCTTCTTTTCCTCATATCCGGCAGCCTTCAATTTTCCTCTCTTTCCCCAAAATGTGTTGCCCTATATTGACAATTACAAAAACGCCCTTAAGGATAACCTTCCGGGGATATGTCTAAAATGCCCTTAAGGGCTCTTGTAATTTGCACACAAATCATGCGCGCATAAAAACAATCCTCATATCCATTGTCAATAAAAAAATCATACTAAGTATGTAATATTTAAGAATAATCTCAAATTCCAGTCATTCCATGTTACCTAATTTCTTCCAAATTTCTTTAATTAAAGCATGAAAATATCAAAATTAACTCTTTTAAAATCTAATGCTTGGTCTCAAGGTTTCCTAGCTAACATTCACAAATTAGGGATAAAATAACATGAAACTCACTGTATTATATGCAGTTCAAGTCGATTAAACACTGAAATTCTAGTACAACAACTCTCCTATGTTGAGTTATCAATGCGCAGTTTGTTCTTAGGATCCGTTATTGTCCGAATGTTAGCAAGAATAAAACACTAGCCTTGTCTCAAGCATCATACATAGACAAACTTTTGTCAAGGTATAAGATGCAAGATTCCAAAAAGGGCTTGTTGCCTTTTAGACATGGAATCCGTTTGTCTAAGGAACAGTGTCCTAAGACACCTCAAGAAGTTGAGGATATGAGACGCTTATGCATCAGCTGTTGGCAGTCTGATGTACGCCATGTTGTGTACTAGGCCTGACATCTGTTTTGCAGTTCGGATGGTCAGTAGGTATCAATCCAATCCAGGACTTGAACACTGGACAATGGTTAAAACAATGATTAAGTATCTTCGGAGAACAAGGAACTACATGCTTGTGTATGGGGCTAAGGATTTGATCCTTACAGGATACACGGATTCTGACTTTCAGATCGATAAAGATTCTCGGAAATCTACATCGAGTCGATTTTCACTCTTAACGGAGGAGCTATAGTATGGCGAAGCGTCAAGCAAGGATGCATCGTTGATTCCACCATCGTGGCCGAATATGTAGCAGCTTGTGAAGCAGCTAAGGAGGTCGTTTGGTTAAGGAAATTTATGCTAAATTTGGAAGTTGTTCCAAATATGACTTTGCCCGTCACACTCTGTATTGCAAAACAGGTGGTGCAGTGGCAAATTCGAGGGAATCCCAAGTCACAAGAGGGGAAAGCACATAGAGCGAAAGTATCATCTCATCCGGGAGATCGTGCATAGAGGAGACGTGATTGTCACGAAGATAGCCTCAGAGCACAACATTGTTGATCCTTTTACAAAGGCTCTCACGGCTAAAGTATTTGAGAGTCACCTAGAAGATCTAGGTTTACAAGTCTTCCCCAACTAGGGCAAGTGGGAGTATTTTGTACAAAGGGGTTTAAATGCCCTAGTTTATTGTATTTACATTAATGTAATGTTTAGTACTCCACAAGCTTTAGGTCAAGTGGGAGATTGTTGGGATTTATGCCCCAAACTTGTGTAATTTTGATTAATTAAATAAAGTGTTGTTTGTTTTGATAAGATTACAGTCTTTCTTTTATAAATCCAATAAACTAAGCTCCAAGGTTATAACGTTTATCTTGAAATCAGTGTAATGGACACTAATTAGGTTGAATTCAAGATTATAACCTAAATAGTCTATGGTATAAGAATAAGGTTGGAAACCTCATTCTACTGAGGAATTAGATAGGTTGTTCCCTTAAGAACTGACTCCAGGTCTTGAACAACGGGACCCCGCCCTCTATGAGGGTATGAGTCTAAGGTAGGACCTTAGACTTGTTGTTCATTAGAGGACCACTGGTGCTTAAGGAGCAAAGAGGTAATCACAGGGGTAAAACGATGATTTGACCCAACTGTGATTACGAACAACGTGTGAAGGGTCGACTCATGGGTAATGACTATATCAGTGGACACAATATTATATACAATGAGGAGAGTGCAGCTAAAAATCTATAGTGGAGTGACTTGTAGTTAATAAATATTGATTAACTGGATCAAAGAGTTTGATCAGTTAATCTCACATCATTAAAGCTCATCATCTGTAGGTCCATTAGATTCCTCTGTTGGCTCAACATGGTAATATTGAGGGTATAAAGTTAAGAGTGAAATTAAAGTTTTCAATTTCATACATGAGGAGTTATATCAATTATATATGATATAATTGATATAATATATAGTTTTAATGTGAATTAGATTCATATATAAACTATATACTAAAGGGAGATTAAAGGAAGGGAAGGATGGTCATTTCCATCCCATTCCCCTATATATATGGTTGCATGAGATGCAACTACAAAAAGGTTCAATAAGCTATTTTGTGGTGTTGTTGGAAGAGTTACAAGACACACACATCTCTCTCAAAAAATTAAAAAAAAAATACCTCACATCTCCTAAAGGGAACCCACCTTCCTCCCTCACCTAGAGAACAACAGAGAAGATCCGGTGGTCGTGTCTTCGCACATTGGAGTTCTTGTTGCTGAGATCGTGACCGTAGAGAGAGGAGCACTTGAAGAATTATTCTTCAAAGGAAAATTCATGTTGTCCAAACTCTTATTTTATGCTTAATCTATGTTTTACGTTCTTGAATTTTCCGTAATAACTAAATCAAGAGCGCGCGATTCGCAATCGCTTCGATTCCCTTCAGCGACGGCGTTGAGACGTTGTTCTTTGGTGTCTCAACGTTGTGCCAGCGAGAGCAAGGCGCGCTGCAGGACAACGTTGCAATGCTAGGCGTAGCGTTGCAACGCCGCTGGCGTTGACAACGCTAGGTCGACGATGGAAGCGACAGTGATTCAATGCTGCCCACGGCGTTGCAACGCTGCACGAGTTGAGGGGAAGTTCGCGAGGCAAATTCCAGACGTGGGCAGTTGTGGAGTTATGGGGCAGTTTTTTCAACGGTTTTTTATTTAATTTCATTATTTGTAAAATGTATTTATTTATTTATGTAATTATTTTATTCAATAATATTAATATAAGTGTTATATTAATGTTATTTAATTAAATAATTGTCCCTAGGTGCCAAAACCGGTCCATTTTTGCTATTTAATTATTTTATGCATGAGATGTATAATTTAATTAAATTCTATGTGCATAATGTATGTCATATAGTTTTAAAATCCCACCTTAGGTTAAACATTTTCATGCATCATTTATATTATAAGAGTTATAATATATAGTTTGCATGATAGGTTATATTATAAGAGTTATAATATAATTAAATGCATGTTTAATTTAATTAATATAAGTGTTATATTTTTGAGATTAAAGTATGCTCATGCATTTATATTCATGAGATGAATATTATTTTGTTATAGTATATAGTTATCCATGTGATGAATGATCAAGCACTATAACATAGAAATGCATGCAACCTAAGTTAATTATTAGTTTTAAAGAGTTTAGAACTTGAATAATTAGACTTAGGCTTTCTATTTTCTAATGAGATTAGAAATTATGAAATCAAAGTTTAGTCTATGAATGGAGACTGATTAGTAACTCTGTCTAAGGAAGGTTTTGTCTAAGGCTGGTGTATTTAAGTTGACGCTTGCGGAACACCCCTATCGGGAAACCGACCTAGGAGTGAATTCAGTCCGGAGATTCTTAGATTATACTTATCGTGAGTGCCGCAAATTAAAAGTGTTTTAATTTACCTACATAGACCTATGTAATAATGTGATTATAAACTTAGGTTAATACCATATAAGAGTTATATTGGTAGACTTAGGTAAATTTTAGCCGGTTTATCTAGGTCAATCCCTATTAAAATTAAAGTGCTGAATGTGAAGAAATAAAGTGTATGAGATACATTTGAATTTCCAACCACAAATCTCCGTTAAGTCCGCACCGTGAGATCTATACTCGGCCTTGTGGCGCAAATGGGAGCGTCCCCCTTTGGGTGGCATTTGTATAGATCAATATCATCGTGGATGGAGAGAGTACTTATAATGAGTGGGAGCGGGTCTTGTGAAAATGGGACCCACGGTCTCTTCTTTCGATTCACACTGTGAGAGGCCTATGATCTGCCTGCTAGTTTCTTGGACCAGACAATCCCTTCGGAGGGCCTGATCATGGGAGTGGGAACACCGTGAATTCTCGAAAGAGATACAGTTTCCTAGTTGGTTTTCCTTCTTGATTCACCCTTTGGTGGCTATTGTTTGGACGGATGCTTGAAAACTTAAAGATTGAGGGTGACACTCACAGAATTCGTTAAGTGTTAATGAATTCGACCGAACAATGGTAATTGGACGCCTAATGGAATAAGAGTTATTTTGGGATTAGGGTCTGATCGAGAAAGTCTCGTCCTAGTGGAGGATTGTTCTGTTAACCCTTCGGTGGCGGTCATTCTAAACCTTTAGGATATCATTGCAAAATTTTGAATGACTTAGAGATCATGAAACATTTTTGCTAAAACTTGATTGGATTTCAAAAAGTTTTTTGGGAGACTAACACAAAGTTTTCTTGATTTTTCAGCTTAAAACATGTCTAGCGCAATAATAGCTCTACTCGCGTCCGATAAATTAGTGGGAGATAATTACCAAAGTTGGAAAAACAACATAAACACAATTTTGGTAACTGGCGACTTTAAGTTCGTGCACTCTGAGGAGTGTCCTCAGATGTCGGGCTCGACTGCGTCACGAAGTGTTCGCGATGCATAAGATCGATGGATCAAGGCCAATGAAAAGGCCAAGGTCTACATCATTGCCAGCATGTCTGATGTTTTGGAAAAGAAGCATGAGCTGATGGTCACCGCCAAGGAGATCATGGAGTCCTTGCAGGAAATGTTTGGACAACAGTCCTTTCAGGTCCGACATGACTCGCTCAAATACGTCGTCAACGCACGGATGAAAGAGGGGTCGTCTGTCAGTGAACATGTTGTTATGAACAAAATTAGCTACATTCTGACTACCCTCCTCAATGAGCTACAGAATTTCCAGTCCTTGAACAGGGTCAGGGCATCAGAATCTGAGGCAAACGTTGCCTACAGGTCTTATCACAGGTGTTCGACCTCTGGGACTACACCTGTTGCTCTTTCACGCCCGATAGGGAAGAAGAGGATGAAGAGGGGTAAAACTGACCGAGCTGCCGCCCACAAGGGCAAGAAGGTCAAGGACGTTGCAGAGAAAGGAAAGTGTTTCGACTGCAATGGGGGCGGACACTTGAAGAGGAACTGTCCCAAATTCCTGGCCGAGAGGAAGAATCAAGGTAAATGTGATTTACTTGTGACAGAAACCCTTTTAGTGGAGAGTAGTGACTCTACCTGGATATTTGATTCGGGCACCACTAACCATGTTTGTTCTTCTTTTTAGGGGATTGATTCTTGGCAGCCGCTGTGAGAGGGTGAGGTGACTCTACGGGTTGGATCCGGGGAGCTTGTCTCTGCTGCAGCCATCGACACAGTGAAGCTACACTTTGGCGGGAAGTACTTATTATTAGATAATTTGTACATTGTGCCAGGGTTTACTAGAAACCTTGTTTCCATTTCCTGCCTAATTGAACAATCTATTTGTGTTTCTTTTGAATTAAATAAAGCGTTTAATTCTTTCAAAGGCAATGTTATTTGTTCAGCTTCACTTGAGCATAATTTGTATGTTTTGAAACCTAATTCGGTCAAAAGTGTTTTCAATAATGAATTATTTAAAACTGCAAAAACAGAACTAAGACAGCGAAAGTTTCTCCTATGGAAAGTGCCCATCTTTGGCATCTATGGTTAGGCCACATTAATCTCAATATGATTGAGAAACTAGTGAAGAGTGGACTTCTAAACGAGTTGGAAGAAAACTCTTTACCGATGTGTGAGTCATGCCTTGAGGGCAAGATGACCAAACGTCCTATTAGTGGAAAAGGATATAGAGCCACAAAGCCTCTTGAGTTAGTACATTCTAACCTCTGTGGTCCGATGCATGTTAAAGCTCGAAGCGGTTATTAATACTTCGTGTCTTTCATAGACGATTACTCGAGGTATGGGTATATTTACCTAATCGACAAGAAGTCTGAAACTCTTGAAAAGTTAAACGAGTACAAGACTGAGGTTGAGAACCTCTTTGGTAAATCGCTTAAAACACTTCGATCGGATCGAGGTGGAGAGTACATGGACACTAGATTCCAGGACTATATGATAGAACACGGAATTAAGTCCCAACTCTCAGCACCTGGTATGCCACAACAGAATGGTGTATCGGAGAGGAGAAACAGAACCTTTTTGGACATGGTTCGGTCGATGATGAGCTATGCTCGTCTCCCTGATTCTTTTTGGGGTTACGCAGTGGAGACTGTGGTTTATATTTTTAACAAAGTTCCCTCGAAGAGTGTTTGTGAAACACCTTTCGAGCTCTGGAGTGGATGTAAAGGCAGTTTACATCATTTCAGAATTTGGGGATGCCCAGCCAACGTATTGGTCTCAAACCCTAAAAAGTTGGAACCCCGTTCAAAATTATGTCTATTCGTAGGTTACCCTAAAGAGACAAGGGGTGGTCTATTTTACGATCATAAGGAAAATAGAGTGCTTTTATCGACAAACGCCACTTTCTTAGAGGAAGACCACGTCAAGGATCATTTACCAAGGAGTAAAATTATGTTAAATGAAATAGACAGTACATCAACAAGAGTTGTTGATGGGGCTAGTACGTCAACAAGCCTTGTTGATCCTAGCACGTCTAGTCAAGTCCGTTCCCAAGAGTTGGGAATGCCTCGACGTAGTGGGAGGGTTGTGAGACAGCCTGATCGCTACATGGGTTTAGCTGAAACCTCAGTTGTTGCTCGTGATGATGATTGTGAGGATCCATGGACCTATGATCAGGCAATGATTGATGTTGACAAAGACGAATAGATTAAAGCAATGGACCAGGAAATGGAGTCTATGTACTTCAATTCTGTCTGGAAGCTTGTGGATCAACCGGATGGGGTCAAACCTATTGGTTGCAAATGGATCTACAAACGTAAACGTGGCGTAGATGGGAAGGTGCAGACCTTCAAAGTCAGGCTAGTGGCAAAGGGGTTTTCCTAGGTTGAAGTGGTTGACTATGAGGAGACCTTTTGACCTGTTGTCATGGTAAAGTCGATCAGGATCCTTCTGGCCATTGCCGCGTATTATGACTATGAGGTATGGCAGATGGACGTCAAGACAGCCTTTTTGAATGGCAAACTTGATTAGACCATCTACATGGACCAGCCCAAAGGGTTAATTGCCCAAGGCCAAGAGCAAAAGGTTTGCCAGCTTCATAGGTCCATTTATGGGCTGAAGCAAGCTTCGAGGTCTTGGAATATAAGGTTTGATGAGGCGATCAAATCTAATGGCTTTGATCAAAATGTCGACGAGCCTTGTGTCTATAAGAAAATTGTTGACAAAACTGTCGCATTTTTAGTGTTGTATGTGGACGATATTCTTCTCATTGGGAATGAGGTAGAATTTCTTACTGACGTTAAGAATTCGCTAGCTTCATAATTCCAAATGAAAGATTTGGGAGAAGCTCAGTATGTTCTAGGTATCCAAATCTTCTGAAACCGGAAGAACTGAACGCTAGCCTTGTCTCAGGCGTCTTATATTGACAAGATGTTGTCAACATATAAGATGCAGAACTCCAAGAAGGGCTTGCTTCCTTTCAGGCATGGGGTTCACTTGTCTAAGGATCAGTGTCCTAAGACTCCTCAAGATGTTGACGATATGAGACGGATTCCATATGCTTCGGTTGTAGGGAGTCTAATATATGACATGTTGTGGACTAGGCCTGACATCTGTTATGCAGTAGGAATCGTCAATAGATATCAGTCCAATCAAGGATTAGATCACTGGACACCCGTAGATATCAGTCCAATCAAGGATTAGATCACTGGACAACCGTAAAGGCAATCCTCAAGTATCTTAGGAGAACGAGGAACTAAAGCTTAGTGTATGGCAATAGGGATTTGATCCTTACGGGATACACGGATTATGACTTAAGACTGATAAGGATTCTAGGAAATCCACTTCGAGGTCAGCCTTCATTCTGAATGGAGGAGCTGTAGTATGGCGAAGCATCAAGCAGGGACGCATCGCTGATTCCACTATGCAAGCGGAGTATGTTGCGACTTGTGAAGCTGCAAAGGAAGATGTTTGGCTTAAGAAGTTCATGACTAATTTGGAAGTTGTTCCAAATATGAACTTGCCGATCACGCATTTCTGTGATAACAGTGGTACAGTAGCCAACTCATGTGAGCCTCGGAGCCATAAGAGAGGCAAACACATTGAGCGCAAGTATCATCTGATACTGAAGATTGTGCACCGCGAGACGTGATACCACGCGCGATAAATACGTCGAGCACAACGTAGTGATCGATTTACAAAGCCCCTCATGGCTAAGGTGTTTGAGGGTCACCTAGAGAGTCTAGGTCTTCGAGAGCTTCCTGACTAGGGCAAGTGGGAGATGTGTAAATGGGTATTCAATGCCCTAGTTTATTGTATTACTTCATTGTAATTTATGTACATTTCAGAAATGTATTTTCTCCACTACCTTAGTCCAAGTGGGAGTTTGTTGGGATTTTTGTCCTAATCTCGTGTTTGTAAATTACTGTTTGAAATTAATAAGAGTTGTTTATTTCATTACTTTGTGTCTCGCAATATTTACAAACTTTTCCAATAAACTAAGCTCCAGGGTCATTGAATTTATGAGAGAACTAGAACTTGAACGGTGTGTAGTAGACACACAGGGAGGATCACTTTCGAGGTAATGACCCGAACGGTCTACAGTATATGGATAGGGTTGGAGACCCAATCCTGGATACACTGTGGATGCGACCCGCTTTGTATTAGATACAAACGAGGCGATCTGACTCGTTCATGTTGTTGACATGCGAGTGGGGGCATCCTGTGCAATGAGATTGTACAAGACCGGACCGTGAATTATTAGACCTACTGATGTAACACCATTGACAATAAGGACTAATAACTTCGTAGATGACCATTAGTGACTCGACCTGAATCCTGAGCGTGTTACGGACTCCTGTCTTCGGGGGTCTGTCCTTTAACTAGTACGGGTGAGGGTGATCATGGTTACTCGCCCAATATGCCTATCTTCTCAGGGATAGGACCAAGTAGGGAGCTGGGAACCTAACTATGCGAGATGGAATTCACTCGTTCCCGCCTTTAGGGAAACTAGGGGGGTTGTTCCCTTAAGTGTTGTCTCCAGGACTTGGACAACGGGCACCCACCTTCTCACTGGCCCGAGAAGGGTGTTGTGTATGGTTGGACCATCACAATATGTTGTTCATTAGAGGACCAGTGGGGACTTAAGGAACAAGAGGTAGACACAGGGGTAAAACGGTAATTTGACCCAGCCGTGTCTACGAACAACCTGTGAATGGTCGACTCATGGGCATTGGTTATATCAGTGGACACGTAATATTCTGGACTGACGGGAGTGCAACTACGGGCTCTAGTGGAGTGTTACCGTAGCTAATGAATGTTGATTAACCGGGTCAAAGAGTTTGACAGGTTAATCTCGGATCATTGGAGCCCGCCACTGTAGGTCCATTAGGTCCCTTGCTTGGCTCAATCAGGGTTAAAAGAAGGGTTAATGTTTTGGTATGAAATTGAAGTGTTCAATTTCACTTAAAGGGTATTTATGTCATTTATATGATATATGAATGATATAATATATATTTTACTGTGAATGAGATTCATAATAAACTATAGGTTAGCCTAATTGTTGAATTAAGGCTAATTGGAGAAATTAATTGAGAGAAATTAAATTGGATGTGATTTAATTTAATTAAACCACAATTATTGCAAAAGTGATTTGCAATATGTGGTATGAGACATCTTATATTATGTGGTTATGCAAATGAGATTTGCATAACCTATGGTTGTTGTAAAGTGGTAATAATGTGGAGATTTTAACTCCATCATTTCCACTATTTAAACCCTTTGCAAGAAGGGATTAGTGTGCAAGTCTCTCATTTTTTGATTTTCATCAAAGAGAAGAGATCAAGAATTCTCTCTACTCTCTCTACTCTCCTCCCTCTCCAAAACACTAGAGTCCCACAACTTTCCTTCTCCCAACGGAAGAACAACCGAGACTCCAAGTGGTTGTGTTCGGGTTTCGTTCGAGAGAAGCATTCGTTGAGAGAAAAGCACAAACTATTCTTGACCAAGGAAGGAATTTAGATGTTTTGTCTACAACAAGTAAGTAAACATCTTCTCGCAGTAATTTCCTCCTCTTTTGCATGTTTAACTTAGATCTAAATGTTAGATCGTTTTAACAAAACTCAAGTAGCGTAATGATACCTTGACGATTCGATCGTCTTCCGCTGCGCGGGGATTTTCATTCCCTTCAAAAGGAGCCACAGATTTTGTCCCAGAGATCGAACCTCTGTGATAGGACCTAAAGGCAACATTTGCCTCAGCTTCCAATGTCCTGATCCTCATCAAGGACTGGAAGTTCTGTAGCTCCTTCAGAACGGTGGTCAGAGTGCAGTTAATTATTTTCATAACAACATTGATACGAAACTGAAGGAAACTCTTTGGAAGAGTCTCCAATATAAAGATGACCTGGCTCGACTCATCGATCGAAGTCCCGTTCATCTTTGCCAGATTAAAGTGGGTCATCAAGTCTAGAACATGTTCACGGATAAACGTCCCTTCTTTCATTCGGGCATTGAAGACGTGTTTGAGCGTGTCATGCCGTACTTGAAAGAACTGTTGTCCAAACATTTCCTGCAAGGACTCCATGATCTCCTTAGCGGTGACCATCAACTCATGCTTCTTTGCCAAAACATTCGATAAGCTGAAAATGATGTTGACCTTGGCCTTTTCATTAGTCCTGATTCATCGATCGTATGCATCACGGACACTTCGTGACGCGGTCGAGCTCGGCAACTGAGGACACTCCTCAGTGAGTACGAACTTAAGGTCGTCAGTTACTAGAATCGTATTTATATTATCTTTCCAAGCTTGGAAATTATCTCCCACTAATTTGTCGGATGCTAGTAATGTTATTATTGAGCTAGACATCTTGCTGAAAAATCAAATAAAAGCTTTGTATCAGTCTCGCAAAAAACTTTTGAAATCCAATAAAGTTTTAGCGAAATTTTTATCCTATCATCTGTAGGTCATTTAAAAATTACAATGATATCCCAAAGGTTTAGAATGACCGCCACCGAAGGGTGAACAGAAACACTACTCCTCTAGGACGAGACTATCTCGACCAGACCCTAATCCCAGAATAACTCTTATTCCATTAGGCGTCCAGTTACCATTTTTCGGTTGAATCCATTAACTCTTATTGAATCCCGTGAGTGTCACCCTCAATTTTTAAGTTTCGAAGTATCCGTCCAAACAATAGCCACCGAAGGGTGAACAAAGAAGGAAAAGAAACAAGGAAACTGTATCCCTTTCAGGAATTCACGGTGTTCCGACTCCCATGATCAAGGCCCTCCGAAGGGATTGTCTAGTCAAGGCAAAACTAGCAGGTGGATCATAGGGGTCTCACGTTGTGAATCGAAAGAAGAGACCGTGGGTCCCGTTTTCACAAGTCCCACTCCCACTCACTATAAGTACTCTCTCCATCCACTATAATATTGATCCATACCAATACCATCTGAAGGGGGACACTCTCATATGCGCCACGAGGACGAGTATGGATCTCACGGTGCAGACTTTAACGGAGATTTGTAGTCGGAAATTAAATGTATCTTATACTTCTTATTTCCTCCCACTCAGCACTTTATATTATTCGGGATTGGCCTAGATAAATCGGCTAATATTTGCCTTAGTCTACCAATATAGCTCTTATATTAATTTAACCTAAGTTTATAATCACATTATTAACTTAGGTCTATGTGAGAAAATTAATCAACTTTTAATTAACACCACTCACGATAATATAACCTAACAATCTCGAGACCGAATTCAATCCCAGGTCGGTTTCCAGGTAGTGATGTTCCGCAAACCGTCAGCTTAAATACCCCAACCTTAGACAAAACCTTCCTTTGACAGAGTTACTTATTAGTCACCATTCAAAGGTCGTATTTTGATTTCCTAATTCTAATCTTATTAGAACTAGAAAACCTAAGTCTAATTATTCAAGTTCTAAACATTTTAAAACTAATAATTAACTTAGGTTACATGCATTTCTATGTTATAGTGCTTGATCATTCATCAAATGAATAATACTATATTATAACAAATATTCATCACATGAATTAAATGCATGAGCAAACTTTTAATCTAAGAAATATAACTCTCATATTAAATAAATTAAAACATGTTTTAATAATATTATAACACTTATAATATAACCTATCATGCATACTATATATTATAACACTTATAATATAGAAATGATGCATGAAATGTTTAACCTAAGGTGGGATTTTAAATCTATATGTCATACATTATGCACATAGAATAAAAATATTTCATACATCTCATGCATAAAATAATTAAATAGCAAGAATCGGACCGGTTTTGTCACTCAGGGGCATTAAATAAATTAATTAACATTAATATAACATTTATAGTAATATTAATTAATTAATTTAATTAAAAAAAATAAATTACATTTTACATTTGAAAAAATAAAAAAATATGTAAAACCGCCCCACTAATAAAAAACTGAAGCCACGGCCACGTCTTGCGTGAAAAAGCTACTGGTACCGCCCACTATGCACGCATCGTTGCAACGACGTGGCCAGCGTTGCAACACTACAACACTCACCGTCGCACGTCGTGTGCTCCACACCAGGGCATTGCAACGCTGATCTGCAGCCATGCCTCCTTCCGGGCGGACAGCGTTGAGACGCCGAAGAATAGCGTCTCAACGCTGTCGATAGAACAACAAGCTCCTCTTGCTGTTCTTCGTTGTTTCTCGCCCGTTTTTGCTCCGATTTCTTCACATCAACTCTTGCCGCCAAAGAACGAACTTAAAGACTCGATTTATTTTTTAATTTGCCCAAAAACACGGACCTTAACATTTGATCTCATCAAACAACATATAAACCTAAACTAGTGCCAAAACCGAAAACACCCAATTATGCAAACCAACAAAATCATCTCATGAATTTAAGTAAAAACTCACCTAATTTTAAGAAAATAAATTCACAACGAGAAAGCCAACGATTGGCTCCGATACAAATTGAAGGGAATGAAATCCCACACAGCGGAAGGGTGATCGAATGACCGTGGTATCGTTGCTGAAGGGATTTTGAATTCCCACAGCGGAAGACGTTGTGAAATGTCGTTGATCCGTTGTGTAAAACGTGTCTTAAAATTGAATCTATCTCATAGATCCTAGGCTAAACATGCAAATAGGAGAAGAAAACAGTAAGGAAAAATGGTACTTACTTGTTGAAGAACACTTCTTCAATCCTCTTGTCCTCCAGTCACGATCTCTCTCGATCCAACGTTCTCCTCGAACACGAACCTCAATCAGTGTTGCAAGACACTTCCAAAAAGTTTTCTCGGTTTTTCTCGGGGGGTTGAGGGAGAGTGAGTGGGACTCCCTTTGGTTTTGGGTGAGGAGACAATTTTGGAGAATTGAGAGAGGATTTGAGAGAGAATCCCTTGCTCTCTTTTGATGAAAATCCAAAAAATGGCAAGATGGCATGCCAAAGGCTTCTTGCAAAACCTTTAAATACTATTGTGTGATGGAGTTAAAACCTCCACCAAATCACAATTTTACCACAAGCATATAATATACAAATCACATTTGCATATTATATAATATAAGGTATCAATCCTTATTATACAGAACTCATTTGCATAAATGTGGAATTATAAATTATATCACATTTAAGTTAATTTCTCTCAATTCAATTTCTCAAAAGAGCACTAATTAATCAATTAGGCTATACTATAGTTTATTATGAATCTCATTCACATCAAACTATATATTATGTCATCTATATCTCATATAAACGACATAAATACCCAAATAATGAATTTGAACACTTCAAATTCATACCAAACTGTAAACCCTCAATTTGTCCAATTTGAGCCAACCAAGGGACCTAATGGACCTACACGTGACGAGCTCCAATGATCCGAGACTAACCTGTCAAACTCTTGGACCCGGTTACTTAACATTCATTAGTTACGTAACACTCCACTAAAGCCCGTAGCTGCACTCTCATCACTGTAGGACAAGTTGTGTCCATCGATATAATCAATACCCATGAGTCGACCCTTCACAAGTTGTTCGCAGTCACAACTAGGTCAAATTACCATTTTACCCCTGTGTCTACCTCTTGCTCTTTAAGTCCCACTGCTCCTCTAATGAACAACTACGTTCCATGGTCCAACCATAAACAACAACCCTCTCAGGCTAATGAGAGAGTGGGGCCCCGTTGTTCAAGCCCTGGAGGCAACACTTAAGGGAGGAACCTCTCTAGTTTCCCTAAGAAGGGAGCGAGTGAATTTCTTCTTGAGTAGTCAAGTTTCCAACTCCCCACGTCGTCCTGCACCTGAGAAGATAGGCATATTAGGCGAGCAACAGTGGCCACCCTCACCCGTACTAGTCAAAGGACACACCCCAAGAAATGTGAGTCCGTGACACGCCAGGGATTAAGGTCGAGTCACTAATGGTCATCTACGAAATTATTAGCTCTATACTGTTAACGGTGTTACATCAGTAAGTCTTATAATTCACGGTCCAGTCTTGTACGATCTCATTGCACAGGATGCCCCCACTCGCATGTCAACCACATGTACGAGTCAGATCACCTCGTTTGTATCTAATACAAAGCGGGTCGCATCCACAGTGTATCCAGGATTAGGCCTCCAACCCTATCCATATATTGTAGACCGTTCGGGTCATTAACTCGAACGTGATCCTCCCTGTGTGTCAACTACACACCGTTCAAGTTCTTAGTTCTCTCATAATACAATGACACTGGAGCTTAGTTTATTGGATTAAGTTTATGAAATATGCGAGACAGAAAGTTTAAATAAATAACCCTTATTTGTTATAGCTTGGAATATTACAACTACACGAGATGAGACCATACATCCCAACAAACTCCCACATGGACTATGCTAGTGGAGTACATGATACATTTCTCAAATTTACAGTAAAGTAATACAATAAAGTAATACAATAAACTAGGGCATTGAATACCCTTTTACAATACTCCCACTTGCCCTAGTCAGGAAACACTCGAAGACCTAGACTCTCTAGGTGACCCTCAAACAAATTAGCCGTGAGGGCCTTTGTAAATGGACCAACAACGTTGTGCTCCGAAGCTATCTGCATGACTGTCACGTCTCTGAGGTGCACAATCTCCTGTATCAAATGATACTTACGCTCTATATGCTTGCCCCTTTTATGACTCCGAGGTTCTCCCGAGTTGGCTACTGCACCACTACTGTAACAAAACAGTGCGATTGGCAAGTTCATATTCAGAACAACTTCCAAATCCGTCATGAACTTCCTGAGCAAAACAGCTTCCTTTACAGTTTCACAATCGCACTATATTCGGCTTCCATCGTGGAATCAACGATGCATCCCTGCTTGATGCTTCGCCACACTACAGCTCCTCCATTCAGAATGAAGGTTGACCCCGAAGTGGATTTGCTAGAATCCTTATTGGTCTGAAAGTTAGAATCTGTGTATCCCGTAAGGATCAAATCCCCACTCCCATACACAAGGCTGTAGTTCCTCGTTCTCCTAAGATACTTGAGGATTGCCTTTACGGCTGTCCAGTGATCTAATCCTGGATTGGATTAATACCTACTTACAATCCCAACTGGATAATAGATGTCGAGCCTAGTACACAACATGGCATACATCAGGCTCCCTACAGTTGAAGCATAGGGGATTGGTCTCATATCCTCAACCTCTTGAGGCGTCTTAGGACATTGATCCTTAGACAGGTGAACCCCATGCCTGAAAGGCAGCAAGCCCTTCTTGGAGTTCTGCATCATATATCTAGACAACATCTTGTCAATATAAGACGCTTGAGACATGGCTAGCGTTCTGTTCTTTCGGTTCCAGACAATCTAGATACCTAGAACATATTGTGTCTCTCCCAAATCTTTCATTTGGAATTGCGAAGCCAGCAATTCCTTAATGTCAGTAAGAAATCCTACCTCATTCCCAATGAGAAGGATAAGAAATCCTACCACATTCCCAATGAGAAGGATATCATCCACATACAATATAAGAAACGTGACAGTACGGTTAAGGATTTTCTTGTAAACACAAGGCTCGTCAACATTTTGATCAAAGCCATAAGATTTGATCGCCTCATCAAACCTTATGTTCCAAGACTCCGAGGCTTGTTTCAGTCCATAAATAGACCCTTTAAGCCGGAAAACTCTTTGCTCTTGGCCTTGGGCAATGAACCCCTTGGTGAAGGGATTTTGAATTCCCGCAACAGAAGACGTTGTGAAACGTCGTTGATCCGTTTTGTAAAACGTGTCTTAAAATTGAATCTATCTCATAGATCCTAGGCTAAACATGCAAAATAGGAGAAGAAAACAGTAAGGAACTATAAGATACTTACTTGTTGAAGAACTCTTTTTCAACGCTTTTCTCCTCCAGTCACGATCTCTCTCGATGCAACGATCCCCTCGAACACGAACCACGATCCGAACAGGGAGACACCTCCAAAGGGTCTTCTCGGTTGTTCTCGGGAGGTTGAGGGACAGTCATCATCAGGAGTGACGACCTGGGTTTCAGCTAAACCCATGTAACGTTTAGGCTGTCTCACAACCCTCCCACTACGTCGAGGCATTCCCAACTCTTGGGAACGGACTTGACTAGACGAGCTAGGATCAACAACACTTGTTGACGTACTAGCACCATCAGCAACTCTTGCTGATGAACTGCCCATTTCATTTAACACAATCTTACTCCTTGGTAAATGTTCCCTGATGTGGTCTTCCTCAAGGAAAGTTGCGTTTGTCGACACAAGCACCCTATTATCCTTAGGATCGTAAAAATAACCACCTCTAGTCTCTTTTGGGTAACCTACAAAGAGGCAAAACTTTGAACGGGGTTCCAACTTTTTCGAGTTTGACACCAACACATGGGTCGGGCATCCCACAATTCTGAAATGACGTAAACTTGTTTTACGACCATGCTAGAGTTCGAAAGATGTTTCACAAATACTTTTCAACGGAACTGTGTTCAAAATGTAAACCGCAGTCTCCACTGCGTAACCCTAAAAAGAATCAGGGAGACGAGCGAAGCTCATCATCGACCGAACCATGTCCAAGAAGGTTCTATCATATAGTCCTAGAATTCAGTGTCCATATACTCTCCACCTCGATCCGATCTAAGTGTTTTAAGCGATTTACCTAAGAAGTTCTCAACCTCAGTCTTATACTCCTTGAACTTTTCAAGAGTTTCAGACTTCTTGTGGATTAGGTAAATATACCCATATCTAGAGTAATCGTCTATGAAAGACACGAAATACTCATAACCGCCCCGAGCTTTAATATTCATCGGATCACAGAGGTCAGAATGTACTAACTCAAGAGGCTCTTTGGCTCTATATCCTTTTCCACTAAAAGGACGTTTGGTCATCTTGCCTTCAAGGCATGACTCACACATCGGTAAAGAGTTTTCTTTCAACTCGCTTAGAAGTCCACTCTTCACAAGTCTCTCAATCCTATTGAGATTAATGTGGCCTAACCGTAGATGCCAAAGATGGGCACTTTCTTTTGGAGAAACTTTTAATCTCTTAGTTCGCGTTTCAGCTGTTTTAAACAATTCAGTGTTCAAAACACTTTTGACCGAATTTGGGTTCAAAACATATAGATTGCTCTCAAGCGAAGCAGAACAAATCAAATTTCCATTTCGAGAAATAAACGCTTTATTACTCTTGAATGAAACAAAAATATTTTGTTCTAATAGGCAGGAAATAGAAACAAGGTTTCTCGTAAACCCAGGAACTATGTACATATTATCCAATAATAAGTACTTCCCACCAAAGAACAACATCACCGTGCCTATTGCTGCAGCTGAGACAACTTCTCCAGATCCAACCCTGAGTTTTATCTCACCCTCTTGCAGCCGCTGCCAGGAACATAATCCTTGAAAAGAAGAGCAAACATGGTTAGTGGCGCATGAATCCAATATCCAAGCAGAGTCATTACTCTCCACTAAACAAGTTTCTGTGACAAGTAAATCACATTTACCTGTCATTTTCTTTTCATCAAGGAATTTGGGACAACTCCTTTTAAGGTGTGCGTCCCTGTTGCAGTAGAAACACTTTCTGGCAACATCCTTGATTTCTTTGCCTTTTAGAGCGGCAGTGCGGTCAACCTTAACTTCCTTCAACTTCTCCTTCTTCCCCTGAGGGCCTGAAGAGTCTACAAACTTTATCCCAGAGGTCATACCGCTATGAAAAGGTCTTAAGGCAACACTTGCCTCAGGTTCCTGTCCTCTAGTTTGCACCAAGGACTGAAAGGTTTGTAGATTCTTGAATAGGACTGTTGAACCGAGCACCTCAGGACCCTCCTCAGTGAGCGCGAACTCTTGGTCGTCATTTACCAAAATCGTGTCTATATTGTTTTTCCACGAAATACTATCACCGACTAACTTAACGGAAGCTAAAGGAGCGTTAAAAGCGTTTGACATTTTGTTGCTGAAATAAAATGAAAAACTTTGTATTAGTCTCGCAAAAACTTTTGAAAATCCAATCGGGTTTTAGCAAATTTTTATCCTATGATCCCTAGGTCATTTAAAAATTTGCAATGATACCCTAAAGGTTTAGAATGACCGCCACCGTAGGGTAGACAAACCAACTCCTCCTCTAGGACGAGACTCTCTCAATCAGACCCTAATACCAGAATAACTCTTATTCCATTAGGCATCCAGTTACCATTTTTCGGTCAGAATCCATTAACTCTTAATGAATTCTGTGAGTGTCACATTCAATCTTTAAATTTCCAAGTATCCGTCGAAACAATAGCCGCCGTAGGGAGGACTAAGAAGAAAAACCAACAAGGAAATCGTATCCCTTTCAGGAATTGACGGTGTTCCGACTCCCATGATCAAGGCCCTCCGTAGGGATTGTCGGGTCCAGGCCAAACTAGCAGACAGATCATAGGCGTCTCACGGTTTGAATCGAAAGAAGAGACCGTGGGTCCCGTTTTCACAGGTCCCGCTCCCACTCACTATAAGTACTCTCTCTATTCACGTTAATATTGACCCATACAAATGTCACCCGTAGGGGGACGCTCCCATTTGTGCCACGAGGCCGAGCATGGATCTCACGGTGCGAACTTTACGGAGATTTGTAGATGGAAAATTAAATGTATCTCATACACTTTATTTCCTCCCACTCAGCACTTTAAAATAATCAGGATTGACCTAGATAAAACGTCTAAAATTTACCTAAGTCTACCAATATAACTCTTATATTGGATTAGCCTAAGTCTATAATCACATTATTAACTTAGGTCTATGTGAGTAAATTAATTAACTCTTAATTAACGGCACTCACGAGAATATAACCTAAGAATCTCCGGACTGAATTCACTCCCAGGTCGGTTTCCAGGTAGGGGTGTTCCGCAAGCATCAAGTTAAATACTTCATTCAAAGGTCATATTTGATTTCCTAATTCTAATCTTTTTGGAATTAGAAAACCTAAGTCTAATTATTCAAGTTCTAAACATTTTAAAACTAATAATTAACTTAGGTGGCATGCATTTCTATGTTATAGTGCTTGATCATTCATCACATAAATAATACTATACTATAACATACATTCATCACATGAATTAAATGCATGCCAATGCTTTTAATTTAAGAAATATAACACTTATATTAAATAAATTAAAACATGCAAACATTATATTATAACTCTTATAATATAATCCTATCATGCATACGATATATTATAACTCTTATAATATAAATATGATGCATGAAATGTTTAACCTTAGGTGGGATTTTAAATCTATATGATATACTCTATGCACATAGAAATAATTAAATCATACATCTCATGCATAAAATAATTAAATAGCAATATTGAATCGATTTTTTTGGCACCTTAGGGACATAAAATTAAATTAATTAACATTAATATAACATTTATATTAATATTAATTAAAATAATTAAATAAAATACATTTAAAAATTCAATTTTACAAATAAATAAATAATAAAAAGAAATAAAACAACAGTTGCACAACTGAAGGCTCGAACCGCCGCCCACGACCATGCTTCCAGCAATTTCCAGGCGCTCCTCGCACCACTACGCCAGGCGTTACAACGCTATAATGTATAGCGTCGTGCCCAGCGTTCTCAACGCTGTGGCGTTGCAACGCCACCGCTAGCGTCGCAAAGTCGCGACCGCAGCTGACCTCGGCCCGAATGGATGGCGTCGCAACGATGATGAAACGCAATCGCAACACTGATGAACTTCCAGCAACACCACTTTTGCTGTTTTTCACCAAAATCGCCCGTTTTTGCTCCGTTTTCTTCACGACAACTCTTGCCACGAACGACACGGACTTACAGACTCGATTTACATTAAAAAATGTCCAAAACAACGTGCCCTTACATTGATCTCATCAACTTTAATGTAAATCTAAAAAAATGTCATAAACCGAAAACATCCAAAATTGCAAACCATTAACATTCATCTCATGAAAATTAATGCTACCCACCTAATTTTAAGATTTCACAGAATGCACAACGAAGAGCAACGATTGGCTCTGATACCAATTGAAGAGATTTTGAATTCCGCAATGAAGACGCGTTGTGAAACGTCGTTGATCCGTTGTGTAAAACATGTCTTAAAATTGAATCTATCTCATAGATCCTAGGCTAAACATGCAAAATAGAAGAAGAAAACAGTAAGGAACTATAAGATAATTACTTGTTGAAGAACTCTTCTTCAACGCTTTTCTCCTCCGGTCACGATCTCTCTCGATCCAACGATCTCCTCGAACACGAACCACGATCCGAACAGGGAGACACCTCCAAAGGGTCTTCTCGGTTGTTCTCGAGAGGTTGAGGGAGAGTAGGTGGGACTCCCTTTGGTTTTGGGTGAGGAGAAGTTTTAGAGAGAATTGAGAGAAAATGAGAGAAAGTCACTTGCTCTTTCTGGATCAAAATCCAAAAAATTGCAAAACGCATACCAAAGGCTTCTTGCAAAGCCTTTAAATACTATTGTGTGATGGAGTTAAAACCTCCACCAAATCACAATGTGACGACCACAACCTCAGGTACTAGTTATTTATTTTATTTAACGTTCTATCGACCTGTGAGTGTCTAGTCGGATTAGTGAATTTCATCAAGCTCGGTGTTAATGAGTCTTTGATTTTATTCAGTTTAAAGCAAAACGTTCTCCTTTAGACAATAGACTCATAATTTAATGAAAGATGAGAAGGTGGCAATGGCATTTTAGAGAATTTATGCTCAAGGCAAGGACTAGTTGGGCTTGTGAAAAGAAAAAGACCTAGGGTTTAGGACCTATATATTTGTGAGGATAATTGGACAGGAGAAAACCCTAGCCACCTCTCATATTACCCCCACTTTCTTTTTGTGACCTAGCTGAAACCCTAAAACCTATCCTTACTATTGCCTTCGCCGTCGACCAGCCCCTCCTTGTGCTGTTGCTGTCGCCGGCAAGCCACGATCAGAGACTTCAGCTGCAGCCGAAGATCCCCAGCCGCAGCCGTTCGTTGAAGTCACTTCTTTGAAGCCGTTTCTTTGAAGCCACTCGCATCTGAGTTGCGCCAGAGATCGAACGTGAAGCCCGTCGTCGAAGTCTTGCAGCGCCGGACCGTCATTCACGCATATCCAGCCGAGAGCCACCGCCGATCCACGAACACGAACACGATCCACGAACACCTGCCGCCGTCGAGTCTTCACAGTCGATAGCCCACATCGCGAGTCACTGCGCGCGCGCGCTTGTGAACTCGTTTTTGTCCACCGTTCGCGGCTTCTTCCATCCACGCAACGCGGAAGAGCACGGACGGAGAAATCCCGCCGACGAGGAGGACGCTCGAGCAGCAGGTCCTCGCCGGATTCCACGCAACTCCGGCCTTCGCATTTGCTCGATTTGCGCGCCCGCGAGACTTTTCGCCGCGCGCCCCTGTCTCGCTGCCGAGCTTTGCAAACGCCGCCAACGCTACTTTACGGCACGAGATTTGCGGCCGGTGAGCAATCTTGTTAAGTTTTGAATTTGAAAGAGAATTATACGTGATCTATTGGATATCTAAGCGTTTAATTGAGAGCTCAAGCTCTTGCTTTGACGCAAAAAATTGTAGGGACCAAGTTTGGAGCGGAATTGAAGGTCAAACGTCAAAACGAACTAAGGAATATTAAGTCTTCACGTTGAACTTGAGGTAAGCGGGGCATGAAATCTTAAGGACTTGATTAGGTACCTTTACGATTATGGTTTTGGTGAATAGTTGGGGAATAATTTCGGATTGTTGTGTGACTCAGGGTTCTACTAAAAGAGTACTCAAGGAGCTCGGGTTAGGTTTCGAAGTAGAATCTGAACTAAGGTAAGGGATCTCGTGCCGAATCTTTTTAAATGGGGTTAAAGAAAACGAGTTTCATTATTTTATGTGAAATTAGTTCGCTATTTTACTTAAAAAGATTTAATGATTTTACGCGAGAATATTTCAAGATTGTATGTGAGAATACTTTAATATTCTATGTGAAGATATCTCAATATTTTATGTGAGTATAATCTAGTATTTTATGTGAGAATATCTTTGTATTTTAAGTAAGTATATTCTAGTATATCAGGTGGAGTTATTACAGTACTTTATATGAGAATATTTCATGATTACATACATGAGTGTTATTTCCAAACTGTTGTGAAAAGTCATGATTTGCATATTAATGATAATGTTTTGTGACATGTGCACTATAGTCATGTTGAATAATGGGACCTCATGCATGTTACGTATGCCATAAAATGATTTGATGAAAAATGTGGGAATTGGTCTCCTGAGTGCATTGTATGCATGGTCAAACATGCATTAGAGACCCTATGGGTCAAATTACAGAGGTGCATGAGGGACTCAATCTATACTGAGGGTCTGCATGAGGGACTCAAACCATACAGGGGTCTGTGAGGGACTCAAATAATTACAGGGTTCTGTGAGGGACTCAAAATGAAATGACTCAGGATGACCAATTGACCACTTAAAGAAAAGGGAAGTCACGGACTATAGTCATGATGATATAGAAAGTTTTAGGTCCCGCATATGTACACTTCGAACAGGTTTAAAAGTCATGATTGTATGTGTTTGCATATCCCAAACCTCGGCAGCGAGGTCACTTACTGGGTATTGTTTTGCAATACTCACCCTTTCTTTTCAAAATGTTTTTCAGGTAAGGCCAAGGACGTGCAGGGCGAGTGACGGAGGCGCGTTGTCAGAACCATGGGAAATGTCATGTTTTCCGCTTATTTCTTTAATAACTGATGTTGTCATTTTACGGTTTTTGAAGTTAAGTTTAAATTTCCAGATTTTTTAAGTAGGCCATGTTTAAACCGTTTCTTTTGCACGTTTTGAATGTTTTGTTTTGGGATCCCTAAAGATGATTTAATAGCAGTGGTGATTTAAAGATTGTTTTAAATCCTTTGGCCTAAGAATGCATGCATGAGTAGTAATGTCCCTAGGAGTTATAGTTAAAGAAAAGTAGGGGCGTTACACACAATTTTACCACAACCATATAATATAAATATCACATTTGCATATTATATAATATAAGGTATCTCATACCTTATTATACAAATCTCATTTGCATAAATGTGAAATTATAAATTGAATCGCATTCAATTTAATTTCTCTCAATTCAATTTCTCCAATTAGCACTAATTAATCAATTAGGCTATATATAGTTTATTATGAATCTCATTCACATCAAACTATATATTATGTCATCTATATCTCATATAAATGACATAAATACCCAAATAATGAATTTGAACACTTCAAATTCACACCAAACTGTAAACCCTCAATTTGTCCAATTTGAGCCAACCGAGGGACCTAATGGACCTACACGTGACGAGCTCCAATGATCCGAGACTAACTTTGTCAAAAACTCTTTGACCCGGTTATTTAACATTCATTAGCTACGGTAACACTCCACTAAAGACCGTAGCTGCACTCTCATCACTGTAGGACAAGTTGTCTCCATGGATATAACCAATACCCATGAGTCGACCCTTCACAGGTTGTTCGTAGTCACAGCTGAGTCAAATTACCGTTTTACCCCTGTGTCTACCTCTTGCTCCTTAAGTCCCACTGCTCCTCTAATGAAAAAATATGTTGCATGGTCCAACCATAAACAACGACCCTCTCAGGCCAATGAGAGAGTGAGACCCCGTTGTTCAAGCCCTGGAGACAACACTTAAGGGAACAACCCCTCTAGTTTCCCTAAGTCGGGAACGAGTGAATTCCTTCTTGCATAGTCAAGTTCCCATCTCCCCCATGTGGTCCTGCCCCTGAGAAGATAGGCATATTGGGCGAGCAATAGTGGCCACCCTCACCCGTACTAGTCAAAGGACAGACCCCCGTAGACAGGAGTCCGTAACACGCTCAGGATTAAGGTCGAGTCACTAATGGTCATCTACGAATTTATTAGCTCTATACTGTTAACGGTGTTACATCAGTAAGTCTAATAATTCACGGTCTGACCTTGTACAATCTCATTCCACAGGATGCCCCCACTCGCATGTCAACCACATGAACGAGTCAAATCACCTCGTTTGTATCTAATACAAAGTGGGCCGCATCCACAGATGTATCCGTGGATTAGGTCTTCAACCCTATCCATATCATCGTAGACCGTTCGGTCATTAACTCGAACGTGATCCTCCCTGTGTGTCCACTACACACCGTTCAAGTTCTTACTTCTCTCATAATGCAATGACCATGGAGCTTAGTTTATTGGATTAAGTTTATGAAAAATGCGAGACACACAGTTTAAATAAATAACTCTTATTTATTACACAATGTTGAAATAAATAACTCTTATTTATTTACAACTTGGAATATTACATACTACACGAGATGAGTGTTGGGTTTAATCTTAAAACTCGTGGTTTTGTAAACTGAATGTATATTCTATTTAGCAATAAAGTTATTATTGATATTTATTCAGTAAAAGTGTTATTGAATGTTGTGTTTATGTAACCTTAATCCAATAAAGAACCTTTGGCTATGGGATGAATACTTGAACTTTATGTGTGACATAAAAGTGGATCAAGTTCAAGTTATAGCCAGAACAGTCTATAGTATAAGGATAGGGTTGGGTACCTTATCCTGGGGACACTATGGGCGCGACCCACTTTGTAGAGTACAAACGATGTGATCCTAAATCGTTCATGTGGAGACATGTGAGTGGGGGCATCCTATGCAATGAGTTTGCATAAGATCGATCATAAAATAGTCACTTAGACTTTATAACTCCGTTTACTGTCTTAACTGACTATATTCATACGATGACCTAGGTAACTCGATCTTAATCCTGAGCGTTCTATGGACTCCTGTTTGTTCGAATTATCCTTAGATTTGCATGGGTGAGAGTGGCTCGAGACTGCTGACTCAATAAGCCTCCCATTTCAGGGATAAAACCGGGTATATAGTTGGGAACATAGTTCTGCAAGATGAAATTCATTCCCACCCGCTTTAGGGATTAGTAGAGACCACAAACCAATTATTCATTAGAGGATCAGTGGGACTTAAGGAACAAGAGGTAATTACAGGGGTAAAACGGTAATTTTGACCCTGCTGTAATTACGAACGACCTGTGAAAGATCGACTTACTAATCATGGTTATATCGAGTGGACAAACATATATCTACAGTGAGGAGAATGCAGCCATTGGGCTTTAGTGGAGTGTCCCGGTGGTTAACGAATGTAGATTAGCTAGGCTAAAGAGTTTGGCTGGTTAATCTCGTATCGTTGGAGCTCATGATCTGTAGCTTCATTAGGTCCTCCTTACTAGCTCGGACTTAGCCTTATAACATTTTGAGAGAAAAGAATTTGAATTGTTCAAATTCGAGTTTGGAAGAAAGCGTTAATTATATGTGATATATTTAACGAATCATAGCTTAATTATGAATTAAACTATGATTCATAAGAGGTGGTTATATTTAAAAATGATTAAAATATTGGATCGATTTATAGCATGAATAAAGATCCATGGTCGAAAAATCGATCGGGATCGGGCAATTTATTTAATTTAATATTTGATATTAAATTAAATTAATTATAATAATTAAATTAATTAAATTAATTATAATAATTTAATTAATTTTAATAATTTAATTAATTAAATTAATTTGAATTAAAAATCAATTTAATATTGATTTTTGAATTAAAATTAGATGAAAAATAGAGGATTTTCATGGAAAGCAAATTGGCAACTTGCCAAATCCCTCTCATCTTCAAATTCGCCAAATTTGGCCACCTCCATCTCAAATTATCCTCATCACTACTGAGATGTCACTCTAATGAAGCTTAATGAAGCTTTATTTAATGGTGATTTGAGGTGTTTTGGGAGAATTACACAGAAAATTCAATATTCCCGAATTAGTGACCTTTGAGGTCTTTTCTTCCAAATTCTCTCAACCTAGGATCCCACAATCCGTTCTAAGGCCTGAGGATAGTAGGGAAGACTCTAATGGTTGTCCACGAAATGTTCGTGCTGAAAACCATTCACCGGGTAAAGAGAATTTGATCTGCAAACTTGAGTTTTCTATCCCTCTTTTTATCCAGCTTTGAGCATGTTTTTTATTTTACAAAATTGATCAACTTAGAGTGTTCAAGATCTAAAATTGCTTCAGCTTTTTTAATCTAGACTCTTTCAATTGGTATTAGAGCAATTTTGAGCACTCAATTTGATCAATTGTGTTCTGTGGTGGGTGTTTTTTGAAATAAAATTTTTCGTGACGTCTATAGTGTTCTTCTGAATTTGGCATTTAAATTGAGCATCAATTTGTGCTTTATTTTCAAATTGCTCAAGTGTGTTTGAGCATTAATGTGTGTAGAATAAGCTGTAAAAATTTCGAGTCAATTGGAGTTTCGGAAGGCCTTCAATTTGACGTTTGAAGCTGAAGAGGTCACTGAACTGGAAAACAGAGCAAGCTGTTGTGTGTTTTTTTTTAAATTTCAGCTACAGTTAAATTTTTCCAGGTCCGCGTGTTTTGAAACTCAAATGAAGAAGATGTTGACTTTGAAAGTTGACTATTGACCGGTTCATTGACTTGGACCGGTTCAATTAATTTTAGACCGGTTCGACTCATTTTCGGTCCGGTTCGGGTGGTTTAAGACCGGTTTTGACTAATTGGAGGCTGGTTTTTCCATCTTTGGGGTCCGTTTCATCAATTGGAGGCCCGATTCAGCCATTTACAGTCCGGTTCTACCTTTTGAAGGTCCGGTTCACACATTTGCAAGCTAGTTCGACCCAAATTCGAAGTGTTCGAAGTAGTTCGATGTTAATCCTAGATTATTATTGTAATAATTTAGTAGTTTGCTTGAATTAGAAACCAAAACCAGTCCACGTTAGTGTGTTTAATTAATTATGCATTGTGAATGTATGTTTTAATTAAAATCCTTGATTATATGTGTATAAAGTATGCCATATAGATTTTAAAATCCCACCATAGGAAGCATACCCCATGCATTGAAAGTATGTTATAAGTGTTATAATATATTGTATGCATATTTATTGGGTTTCATAAGAATTAATATAAGTGTTATATTAATTTATGAAACAAATATTATATGTTTTAATTATAATTAATATAAGGGTTATATTAATTAAAAATTAAACATATAATTGCTATCCATTTATTCATGTGATGAATTTGTTATAAATGAATGTTTATTCTTATGATGAATGTTGAAATAATTTATAACATAGAAATGCATGTAACCTAAGGTTAATTAATTAGTTCTAAAATGGTTTTAGAACTGGAATTAATTAGACCTAAGGTTGTCTAGTTCTAATAAGATTAGAATTAGGAAACCAATAATTTATAAAACTTTGATTAAAGAGGGACTCTGACTAAGGAAGGTTCTCGCTAGGTTGGGGTACTTAAGCTGACGGAAACGGAACATCCCTACCTGGGAACTGACCTGGGAGTGAATTTAATCCATATGTTTATAAATTATCTTGAGTGAGTGGCGTTTATTAAAAGTTAATAAATTAAACTCATAGACCTAGGTTTATTAAATGGTTAATAGACTTAGGTAATTCCAGTATAATTGTTATATTGGTAGTCTTACCCAAACTGTTTAAAATACTTAGTGGGAGTTAGGTATATATGATATATCAATTTCCTCTTACGCTCTCCGCGAAGTTCACACCGTGAGATTTATGCTCGGCCTCGTGATGTCAATAGGGCATCCCCATTCGGATGGTGCTTGCATAAATCAAGAGCAAGGTGAATGGAGAAAGTATTTATAGTAAGTGAGAGAAGGAAGTGTGTCAACACATCCTACGGTCTCCTCCATTAGGTTGGACCGTGAGATTCCCATGTTGCGCCTGCAGGTTGCCCGAAGTAGCACCATCCATTCGGAGGGATGTAACATGGGATTCAGAACAACTCAAACTCTAGAAATGGATAGGGTCTCTTAGGTCCATTCCCAGCTTTGTCTCTCCAGTTCGGTAGCATTGTTGGGGCCGACCTCTGAGGTCTGAAAATGGCGGGTCACACTTACAAGAATTGCTAAGTGTTAGTATGTTCTTGACCAAAGTAGCGATTACTAGAATGTTATAGGAATAAGAGTTATTCCGGTATTAGCATTTAGTCAAGAATGTCTTGGTTTAGTGAAGGAGAGATTGACTGCCCCTCGGTAGTGGTTGCTCTGACTCACTGAAGTCTCATTGCAAAAACAATAATGAGTTTATGGGTACATTATTACTTTTGGTAAATTCTTAAATTTGATAGGTTACAAACAATTCACTAATAAAATTCAATCTTTTCAGCATGCCAAACTCTTTTATCCAGTTACTCGCATTCAATAAACTTAGCGGCGATAATTATGGAACCTGGAAATCAAACTTGAATACGATTCTTGTTCTTGATTATCTGAGGTTCGTCATAACGAAGGAATGTCCTCCCCCTCCCAGCTCGACTGCAAACCGAATTGTTCAGGATGCTTATGACAGATGGATTAGGGCTAATGAGAAGGCCCGAGTCTATATCTTAGCCAAAGATATCCGATGTGTTGTCTAAGAAACATGAGACCATGGTCACCGCAGCGTATCATGGGGTCATTACAGCGATGTTTGGACAATCGTGCTCTCATCGATCCATTATGATGCCGCTCAAGGAGGAGCCTCAGTAGTGGGAACATGTCCTTGACATGATGACCCACGCCAACGTGGTTTGTAAATGGGCGATTATAGATGAGAAAAGTCGTAACCTTTATTATGGAATCTCTTCCAAGAGTTTCTGCCATTCCGCACAAATGCGTGATGAATAAAATAGAGTATAACTCGACTACTCTCTCTCAACGAGCTCTGAGACTTTTGAGTCCCTCATGAAATCAAAAGGAAAAGAGAAGGAGGCAAATGTTGTCACTTCGAAGAAGTTCCTAAGAGGATCGTCCTCTGGGACCAAGTCTGGTCCTTCTTTTTCTAAGAATAAGGGTATTTAGAAGAAGAAGAAGAAGGACAAAGGGAAGGGACAGGCTCCCACACGCAAGGCCAAAGCCACAGGAAAATGTTTCCACTGTGGAGTAGACGGGCATTGGAAGAGGAATTGCCCAAAATACCTTGCAGAAAAGAATGCTGAGAAAGAAAAACAAGGTAAATATGATTTACTCGTTATTGAAACATGTTTAGTGGAACATGATGATTCCGCCTGGATATTAGATTCAGAAGCCACCAACCATGTTTGTTCTTCTTTTCAGGAAACTAGTTCCTGGCAGCAGGTTGTTGATGGGGAAATATCTCTCAGGGTTGGAACGGGAGAGGTTGTCTCAGCCAAAGCAGTGGGAGTTGTGAAGTTGTTGTTTAGAGATAGATTTATTTTATTAGAAAATATACTTTTGGTTCCTGGAATCAAAAGAAATCTTGTATCTATCTCTTGTTTACTTGAACATATGTATAAAGTATCTTTTGATCATAATGAAGCGTTCATCTGCAAAAGAGGTGTACGAATATGTTCTGCTAAACTTGAAAACAACTTATATGTGTTAAGACCAACCGAATTAAAAGTTATTTTGAAGACCAAGATGTTTAAAACAGTTGTTACTCAAAATAAAAGGCAGAAACTTTCTCCTAGTACCTATCTTTGGCACTTGAGACTAGGCCACATTAATCTCAATAGGATTGGGAGATTGGTCAAGAGTGGTCTCTTAAGTCAGTTAGAGGACAACTCTTTACCACCATGTGAGTCTTGTCTTGAGGGAAAAAAGACTAAAAGACCTTTTTCTGAAAAAGGTTATAGAGCCAAAGAACCCTTGGAACTCGTGCATTCGGATCTTTGTGGTCCTATGAATGTCAAGGAACGAAGAGGGTATGCATACTTCACCAGTTTTATTGACGATTATTCTAGGTATGGCTATCTTTACCTAATGCATCATAAGTCTGAAACCCTTGAAAAGTTCAAGGAGTATAAGACAGAGGTTGAGAACACATTAGGTAAAACGATTAAAACACTCCGATCGGATCGAGGTGGAGAGTACATTGATTTGGGATTCCAAGACTATATGATAGAACATGGAATTGTATCCCAACTCTCAGCACCTGGTACACCTCAACAAAATGGTGTATCTGAGAAGAGACATAGAACCCTATTAGACATGGTTCGATCTATGATGAGCTACGCTCAGCTGCATAGTTCGTTTTGGTGATATGCAGTAGAAGCTGTTGTATATATTTTGAACATGGTTCCCTCTAAGAGTGTTTCAGAAACACCCTACGAGTTATGGAAAGGGCGTAAAGGGAGTTTACGTCACTTCAGGATTTGAGGATGTCCGACACATGTGTTGGTGTCCAATCCAAAGAAATTGGAACATCGTTAAAACTTATGTCTATTCGTAGGATACTCCAAAGAAACGAAAGGTGGTTTGTTTTATGATCCTCAAGAGGATAAGGTGCTTGTGTCGACAAACGCCACGTTCTTAGAGGAATACCACATGAGAGATCATCAGCCTCGTAGCAAGATTGTCTTAAGTGAAATTTCCAGGGAAGCTACAGATAAATCAACAAAAGTTGTTGATCATGCTGGTCCTTCTCAAGTGTTTAGAATGTCTCGACGTAGTGGGAGGGATGTTAGACAACCTGACCGTTACATGGGTTTCACTGAAACCCAAGTCGTCATACCTGATGATGGCGTTGAGGATCCATTGACCTATAAACAGGCAATGAATGATATAGATAGGGACGAGTGGATTAAAGCCATGGACCCTGAAATGGAGTCAATGTACTTCAATTCAGTCTGGGAACTTGTAGATCAACCAGATGGTGAGAGACCTATCGGTTGCAAGTGGATCTACAAGAGGAAACGAGATCAAGTCGGTAAGGTGCAAACCTTTAAGGCTCGACTTGTTGCAAATGGTTATACCCAAAGGGAAGAGGTGGACTATGAAGAAACCTTCTCCCCTGTTGCCAAGCTTAAGTCCATTAGAACACTCTTGTCCATTGCCACATTTTATGACTATGAAATTTGGCAAATGGATGTCAAGACAGCCTTTCTGAATGACAATCTTGAAGAGAGTATCTATATGGATCAACCAGAGGGGTTCATAGTTCAGGGTCAAGAGTAAAAAGTTTGCAAGCTTAAACAATCCATCTATGGATTGAAACAAGCTTCTAGATCCTGGAATATAAGATTTGATACTGCGATCAAATTTTATGGCTTTGAATAGAATATTGACGAGCCTTGTGTTTACAAGAAGATAGTCAATACCACTGTAGCTTTCTTAGTTCTATACGTAGACGATATCTTGCTCGTTGGGAATGATGCAAGGTTCCTGACTGGCGTTAAGCAATGGCTAGTGACCCAATTCCAAATGAAAGATTTAGGAGAGGCTCAGTTTGTTCTTGGAATCCAAATTGTTCGGAATCGCAAGAACAAAACGCTAGCACTGTCTCAGACATCTTATATCGACAAGATGTTGGTTAGATATAAGATGCATAATTCCAAGAAGGGTTCATTACCTTTCAGGCATGGAATTCATTTGTCTAAGGAACAGAGTCCTAAGACACCTCAAGAAGATGAGGATATGAGACGAATTCCCTATGCATCTGTTGTCGGTAGTCTGATGTATGCCATGCTATGTACTCACCCGACATATGCTATGCAGTGGGAATAATCAACAGATATCAGTCTAATCCAGGATATGATCACTGGACTGCCGTTAAGAACATCCTCACGTATCTTAGGAGAACGAGGGACTATATGCTTGTGTATGGTGCAAAGGATTTAATCATTGCAGGATACACTGACTCTATTTTCAGACTGATGTAGATTCGAGGAAATCCACATCAGGATCAGTGTTCACTCTTAACGGAGGAGCTATAGTATGGAGGAGTATAAAGCAAGGTTGTATTGCTGACTCCACCATGGAGGTTTTGAGTGTCGCGACTTGCGAAGCAAATGAAGGTGGTTGTATGGCTTAGGAAGTTCTTGACTGATTTGGAAGTTGTTCCAAATATCAATTTGCCTATCACTATTTATTGTGATAATAGTGGTGCAGTGGCAAATTCTAAAGAACCTAGAAGCCATAAGCGTGGAAAGCACATAGAGCGCAAATATCATCTCATCAGGGAGATTGTGCAACGAGGAGACGTGATCGTCACGTAGATCGCTTCGGAGCACAACATTGCTGATCCGTTTACAAAGCCCCTCACGGCTAAAGTGTTTGAGGGAAACCTAGAAACTCTAGGACTACGGGTTGTACAGTAGGGCAATTTTTCTTTGCTCAACATGTTTTACCCCACAGACGTTTTAGTCCAAGTGGGAGATTGTTGGGTTTAATGTCCTAAAACTCGTGGTTTTGTAAACTGAATGTATATTCTATTTAGCAATAAAGTTGTTATTGATATTTATTCAGTAAAAGTGTTATTGAATGTTGTGTATTATGTAACCTTAATCCAATAAACAACCTTTGGCTATGGGATGAATACTTGAACTTTATGTGTGACATAAAAGTGGATCAAGTTCAAGTTATAACCAGAACAGTCTATAGTATAAGGATAGGCTGGGTACCTTATCCTGTGGACACTATGGACGCGACCCACTTTGTAGAGTACAAACGATGTGATCCTAAATCGTTCATGTGGAGACATGTGAGTGGGGGCGTCCTATGCAATGAGTTTCATAAGACTGGACCGCAAAATAGTCACTTAGACTTTATAACTTTGTTTACTGTCTTAACTGACTTTATTCATACGATGACCTAGGTAACTCGATCTTAATCCTGAGCGTTCTATGGACCCCTGTTTATTCGGATTATGCTTAGATTTGCATGGGTGAGAGTGGCTCGAGACTGCCGACTCAATAAGCCTCCCATTTCAGGGATAAAACCGGTGTAGATAGTCAGGGAACATAGTTACGCAAGATGGAATTCATTCCTACCCGCTTTAGGGATTAGTAGATAGGTTGTTCCCTTGAAATCGACTCGGGTCATGAACAATGGGCCCACCCCTCTCATTTGCCCGAGAGGGATTTAGTTTGCTGGTTGGACCACAAACCAATGGTTCATTAGAGGATCAGTGGGACTTAAGGAACAAGAGGTAATTACAGGGGTAAAACGGTAATTTTTACCCAACTGTAATTACGAACGACCTGTGAAGGATCGACTTACTAATCATGGTTAGATCGAGTGGACAGAAATATATCTACAGTGAGGAGAATGCAGCCACTGGGCTTTAGTGGAGTGTCCCGGTGGTTAACGAATGTTGATTAGCTAGGCTAAAGAGTTTGGTCGGTTAATCTCGTATCGTTGGAGCTCATGATCTGTAGGTCCATTAGGTCCTCCTTACTAGCTCGGACTTAGTCTTATAACATTTTGAGAGAAAAGAATTTGAATTGTTCAAATTCGAGTTTTGAAGAAAGCGTTAATTATATGTGATATATTTAACGAATCATAGCTTAATTATGAATTAAACTATGATTAATAAGAGGTGGATATATTTAAATATGATTTAAATATTGGATCGGTTTATAGCATGAATAAAGATCCATGTTCAGAAAATCGATCGGGATCGGGCAATTTATTTAATTTAATATTTGATATTAAATTAAATTAAAAATTAATTAATTTAATTAATTATTTAATAATTTAATTAATTAAATTAATTCTAATTAAAAATCAATTTAATATTGATTTTAGAATTAAAATTAAATGAAAAATAGAGGATTTTCATGGAAAGCAAATTGGCAACTTGCCAAATCCCTCTCATCTTCAAATTTACCAAATTTGGTCACTTCCATCTCAAATTATCCTCATCACTATTGAGATATCACTCTAATGATGCTTAATGAAGTTTTATTTAATGGTGATTTGAGGTGTTTTGGGAGAATTACACAGAAAATTCAATATTCCCGAATTAGTGACCTTTGAGGTATTTTCTTTCAAATTCTCTCAACCTAGGATCCCACAATCCGTTCTAAGGCCTGAGGATAGTAGGGAAGACTCTAACGGTTGTCCACGAAGTGTTCGTGCTGAAAACCATTCACAGGGTAAAGAGAATTTGATCTTCAAAGTTGAGTTTTCTATCCCTCTATTTTTCCAGCTTTGAGCATGTTTTTTATTTTACAAAATTGATCAATTTAGAGTGTTCGAGATCTAAATTGCTTCTGCTTTCTTAATCTCGACTCTTTCAATGAGGACATACATCCCAACACTTGGGTTGGTCCATGTTGATGGTCTCGTCAAGGTTGCCATTCAGAAAGGCGGTCTTGACATCTATCTGCCATACCTCATAGTCATAATATGCGGCAATGGCCAAAAGGATTCTAATCGACTTTACCATGGAAACAGGTGAAAAGGTTTCCTCATAGTCAACCCCTTCCACCTGACACTACGACAATTTTTGCTTTTATTGACGTGTGACTTATTTGAATTGTTGACGGTTGAGACAAAAACCGTCAATAAAAAGTTAATTTAAACTTAAAATTAATAATTAACTTAAAAATACATATGTTGACGGAATTTAAGTAGCTTTATTGACGTTTTTTCCGAAAATATCTATGAAAATGTAGGAAATTCCGTATTTTATAATACTTGACGGTTTTTTAATGTCATTGAATACCTATCCAAAAAGTTCCGTCAATTAGAGATTATTCGCGCGTGTTTTTTAGAATTCTTGACGGTTTTTAAACGTCAAGGAAGGTGGCTTTTCATGACGTTCCATGACCGTCAACTTTCACAATTTATGACGGTGCATAACCGTCAAGAAAGTTTCGTTTCAACTATTCACCAAATGACATCGTTTTGAAAATTTTATTATTAAAAAACAATTATCGAAAATCAAACCCTCAGCTCGCATATCCCTCATTATCTCCGCCGTCTCCTTCTCCAAATTGGTAATGTGAATCTCTCGTCGACCTTAAACTACCCTCTCATAGATCACGATTTTAATTTCTCCCTCACCGTCGACAACACTCAGATCGATCGACTCAATTTCATTACTGCACGTCGTCGTCTGATTCACTGAAACTAATTTTGGTGTTGGTCGCCCAAAAAAGATTCGCCGATTTGCTTCACCAGAGCAAGTCTAGTGTCGACGTTTGCTTCGCCTAAAGAAGTTCGTGCCACCGTCTTCTTCTTCAAAAAATTTTTGGATCGCTGAACCTCCCTGCTTCATCGGTGGTTGTCCTCTGGTGCTAATCGTTGAACCTCCCTACTTCATCAATGCTTGTCCTCTGGTGCTGATCGCTGAACCTCCCTGCATCATCGGTGGTTGTCCTCTGTCTTCTTCATCGATCGATTCTACTGCAGATTGTCTTCTCCTTCACCGAAGTTGTGCAGGTCAATGAGCATTTGGTCTCTTATAGGTATAATAGATTAGGTATATTAATTTTATTTATAAGTTAGTTCCTTGTTGATGAGATAGGTTGAAAATAAAGAAAATTTCAATGTGATCTGAGATTGGTTGAGGTTACTCTAAAATTAATGGTTATTTATGACAAATTGAATATGCTTGTGAAACATTGCTAATTGGCTTGGTTTGATTTAGTTTAGGGTAGGGTGGTTGTCTCATTTAGAATTGATTAATAGAGGGCCAAGATTGTTGGTTCTAAAATTTACATATTAGAAAGGATAAAAATTGTAAGGGTTCAAGGATGTTTAAGAGTAATAGGATTGGAGGTGACACTGAATTAAGGCATGCATAAAAATGTAGAAGAGTTTTTGTTGTTGAAGGCAAGAAGACTTGTGAAATAATGAATTAAAACATAGTATTCAATGAGTACAAGAAGACTTGTGAAGTAATTATATGAATTAAAATTTTATTGTAGGAATGTGCTTCTATAATATGGTTCTACTGCTTGTAATGAGTGCACGAGGTAGTGTAACTTGCAAATTTTCTGTGTACTTAATGATATTGAAACATGTAAAACATATCATTTCTCGAATATAATAATTTCTACATTCATGTTAGTTGCATATGCATCATTCCCAAAAGTGAAACTAGCAACAAGATAGGAGAGAGAAAAAGGAGAGACCAATGTTAATTCATATAACTTTTTGAATTGAAATCCTTTTAAAGTTCACCATTAGTACTTCTCATGAAGCTTTAAGCAGTCATCGAAACCTAGGTGTGGTTCTTATGTCTGTATTGATTCTTTAGGTGTTAGTTTCAAAACCTATGGTCTTTATTTGTAGCTTCTGTAGATGTCTCTTAACTTGATAGATTTTACTTTGTTGAACTCGGTTGTCGCCTGTTTGTAAGTGTAAAGCAAGTTGAGTTTCTGTTTTTTTGAAGCCCAACCTAATGTTTGTTGAAGTCTGTTAGAGGTTGTGCATTTATTGTACTTTAAGGAGTGTTTCTTTGGATTTACAGGTCTTAGAGAAATTTTTGTTATCTCCTAGTTACGTCGTTATGCTGCCGAAATTTCTGCGCAGACGGCGTTGTTGAGTAACCTCCCTATTTTGGTGATCCGTGGAAGGTTTCTTCCTTCTTGGTATTAAGGTTCAAGGATAAACTTGCCAATAATGGCTACAAATGGACCTCCTAGCCACTTAGAGAAGGCTGGTTACTCTCCTTCCCTAATTTGCTAAGCAAATTCTTACTCAAACTATTCGTCAACCCACGAAAACGAGAACAACAAGGATTAATACTCTCCCCAATCCAAGAAAAATTAGTGGTCCCCACCACTCACAAAGGCACTCACTCCCACTTTCTCACCCTCTAACTAACTAGTGCAGTATTCCCCTTTTGCCCTTCATTTGGTAATATTGGATAGTTATTGTCTTAACAGTACTCGTCGGCTTCCACAAAACCTTATCCTCAAGGTTGACGTCTGGGAACTGTCTTTTAAAGTTTTCGATCTCTTCTCAAGTAGTTTTATGCTCCGGAAGGCCTTCCTAGCAAATTAGGACCTCATCATTCCCTTGTTGACCATTCTCCTGATAAGCCAACACTTCCTTAGGCTCAACCTTCAACTCTAATTCCTTTGTTAACTAGGGAAGCTTGGGCTGGGCATCTGGGATATTGCCTACTGCTTTCTTGAGCTGGGAAACATGAAAACCGAGTGGATTAAAGCCTCTTCAGGGAGAGTCAGCTTGTAGGCCACAGACCCTACCTTATGCTCAACACAGTAAGGGACGAAGTACTTAGCAGATAACTTCTCATTTCTTCTTCTTGCTATAGAGGCTTGTCTATACGGTTTGAGCTTCAATAAGACCCAATCTTCTATTTCAAATTCGACCTCCCTTCACTTCTTATCAACGAATTTCATAATTCTATCTCGAGCCATTCTTAAGAGTGCCTTAAGTTTGTCAAGAGTCACATCTCTCTCCTTTAATTGCCCTTCCACTGATTCATTTTTCGTTATCTGCTCCCCATAAGAGATTAATGGAGGTGGTAGTCTTCCATATACTGATTGGAACGGAGTCATTCCTATAGAAGAGTGAAATGTTGTGTTATACCAATACTCTGCCCAACAAAGCCACTGGAACCATTGTCTCGGCTTCTCATTGCAAAAACATCGCAAGTAAGTCTCAATGCATTTGTTAAGTACCTCGATTTGACCATCCGTTTGAGGATGATACGCTGTGCTCTTGTACAATTTCGTACCACTCAATCTGAAAAGTTCATTCCAAAAACGACGTAGGAAAAATTTGTCCCTATCTGAAACAATTGATTGAGGGAATCCATGGAGCTTGACTACATTCTTGATGAATGCTTCATCTTCAGTTTTGGTTGTGTAAGGGTGCTTTAGGCCAATTAGATGCGCCAATTTACTCAATCGATCCATCACAACCAATATCACACTGAATCCTTTGAATAAGGGTAGCCCCTCAATAAAGTCCATTGTAATGTCTTCCCAAATTCGCTGTGGTATTTCAAGAGGAGTTAAGAGACGAGCTGGGGAAGTTGCCATATACTTGTTCTGTTGGCACACTACACATTCCTCCACGTATTTCTTCACGTCAAGCTTCATGCCTTCCCAATACAAATCTCCTGTCAGCCGCTTATATGTCCTCAAGAATCCGGAATGACCCTCAAGAACTTAATCATGGTAAGCATGCAAAATCGCTTGCTTCAGACAAGAAGTTTTAGACAAAACTAACCTGCCTTTGTACATCAGAGTTCCTTGCATCAGGCTGTAACGTGCCACCCCATCCGGGTCCTCTCGCAACTGAGCCACAATTTGTTGTAGCTTGGTGTCATTATTCACTTCTTCTCTAACCACTTCGACGTTTAGGATCATAGGTACTGTCATTTAATTTGTGCCAACTGAACTAACTTGGGGCGCCTTGAAAGTGCATCTGCTGCCTTATTCTCGAAACCTGGTCTATATTGAACTTCAAAGTCATATCTGAGTAGTTTTGCGATCCATTTCTGATATTCGGGTTGGATTAACCTTTGCTCGAGCATAAATTTTAAGGTTGTCTGTGGTCTGTTTGTACTAGGAATTTGTGTCCCAACAGGTATGGCCTCCACCTCTAAACTGCCATCACTATGGCCATCAGTTCCCGTTCATAGATTGACTTCAATTGGGCTTTTGAGGAGAAGGTGTTGCTATCGTAAGCCACTGGTCGTTTGCCCTTGGATAAGACAACCCCTAAACCCGTTCCCGAAGCATCAGTCTCTACTACAAACGCTTGGCTGAAATCAGGTAGAGCTAAGACAGATAAGGTCACCATGGCCTTCTTCAGCCTCTCAAAGGCCTCTGTAGCTTCCTCATTCCAATCATAGGCTCCATTTTTTAACAAATTGGTCATAGGTGTGATAATGGTTCCGTAATTCTGCACTAATCTTCTGTAATAGACTGTCAACCCGAGGAAAGTTCTCATCTCCCCAATATTCTTTGGTATTGGACATTCCCACATAGCACGGATCTTCTCCCCATCGGCCTCCACCCCCTCCTTGGATATCCAGTGACCGAGGTATTCGATTTTGTTCTTGGCAAATTGACATTTCTTCTTATTAGCCTATAGTTTGTTCTCCCTTAGTATCTCAAATACAACAGATAAATGTTCTAAGTGTTGTACAAAATTCTTGCTGTAAATCAAAATATCATCGAAGAAAACTAAGATGATGAACTTACGTAGAAATGGCAAGAATATTTGATTCATCAATGCTTGAAAAGTAGAAGGGGTGTTCGTGATTCCAAATGGCATCACTACAAATTCATAAGGTCCTTCATGGGTTGGAAATGTTGTCTTTTCAATGTCAGACTCATGCATCCTTATCTGATGGTAGCCTGATTTTAGATCGATCTTGGAATAGATTTCACACCCATGCAGCTCATCCAACAACTCTTCTACTAGAGGAATTGAGAACTTATCCAGAATGGTCGCGTTATTCAGAGCCGTGTAATCCACGCAAAACCTCCCCCATCCATCTTTCTTCTTTACTAAAATAACTGGACTGGAGTAGGGCTACTACTTGGTCTGATCACTTGGTTGGCCAACATTTCATAAACTAATCTCTCTATCTCCCCGAAGGCTAAGGTTCCAAGATGGTTGAAAGTCTAGACCATCCTTCAATTTCGTTCTCTTTCAATCCTTTCTGAAGGCCAAGGTTCAAGGATGACCATCATCAACGAGCAAATCATGGATGGATGTCGTTTCTTTTGTGTCAAGTTGTACAAAAGAGGGAAGGATTCCCGAATAGATGTGTTGGTGATCCATTTATCATGCCAAAAGAAGGTCGTTTTGCCATCCCCGATAATGCAACATTCCCAAAAGTGAAACTAGTGATAGCACACAAAATGTGCTATCCTTAGGCTTAAATTGTGTTAGTTTTGTGATAATTTCAGGGCCTTAACGTATTTAATTTGTTGAAATTCAGGTTAAAGAGCAATATGAGAATGGATGGAGAATTATGGGTGAAAAAGGAGCCAAAATTGCCATTAAATGGAAGAAGCAAGGTTAAAACAAGCCATCAAATCCAATGAGATGGCGTTGCAACGCCATTCAGGGCGTTGCAACACTCTGTGCGCAGCTGTTCTACTATGGAAGCACTTACCGATGGCGTTGCAACGCTCAACACGCAGAAAAGACGCCATGAAGATCCGTAGCGATGGCGTTGCAATGCTTCTTCGTCAGCTAAAGGCGCGCGAGGGTAGCAGTGTTGCAACGTTGTCCTCAGCGTTGCAACGCTACTTCGATTAGCAAACGCGCGCGAGGGTAGCAGCGTTGCAACGCCTCCCTCAGCGTTGCACTATGGTTTTGTATTTGAGTTTAGTAGGATTTATAGTGGACATGAGTACATAAACTTGTTATCTTAGGGATAGATGTAGCCTTTTAATTATGTTATTTTGTTGAATTGACTGCCTTTGGTTTATTGTAATTCTTTTATTCATGCAATTGCATCCTTAATTCTTATAGACTCTTGATCACGGTTTATTTGTTCTTAGGTCTGAATTTATTCTTGAGAAAGATACTTTAGATCTGATCTCTTTTGCATGACTGATAGTTACTTTAACATGAGAATGATTGAAGTGCTATTAGAAACCCATAAGAATTGAACTTAGTGTCATGTGTGATTTTTAGGATGAATAGAGATGTTTAATTATATGTCTTGCATGAGTTTCACTTGCCTCGAGAGAGGTTATTTGTTATCTTAGTTTCTTGGTTTATAAAAGCAGTGCAATAACCCATTAGCATGATCTCAATAAAATAGTTAATTAATTGGTGAAATCTAGTCCCTAAGATATTCATCTCTCCTGATTGTTCTCAACTTTCACTCTTTGATTTTGTGTTTTCACCTCACTTTAAGTCTAATTTTCTAGATAAAATTGAGTGGTGTTATTGATAGGAATTGATTGAATTAAATACCCAATCCTTTGGACGATACTCGTACTCAAATTCACTATATTAAAACTTGACCCGTACACTTGCGGTATTGCAAAATTTACGCAACAAGTTTTTGGCGCCGTTATCGGGGATTGGCGTTTATTTAATTCTTTTGATACTATTAAGAAGTCACTTGGTCTTAATCTAGAGTTTGTTTGTTTTTTTTGTTTTTTTATTTTTTTTGATTTTGTGTTGAGTTTTGTGTTTCTTTTATTTTTGTATTCTTCTTTTTATTTAAAATTTTCTGTTTTTCTGTGTTGTGTGTTGCATGCGAAGTACCTCAGAAACTGATCTAGTTCCTTTTGATCCTGAAGTTGACAAAACTTTCAGAATGAAGCTTAAGGAGACTAAGGACAAGGACAGAATCATGGAGGAGCAACAGGGAGAGTATAAGCCCATTAGGGAGCACTTCCAGCCCAGCTTTGTTGGAAACCAATCTGGAATCATTTATGCTCCAATTCAGGCTAATAATTTTGAGATAAAGACGAGTCTCATCCAGATGGTTCGAGAGAATGCCTTCAGAGGACATGCCACTGAGGATCTCAATCTGCATCTAAGATCTTTTGCTGAAATCTGTGGCATGGTAAAAATTAATGGTGTATCTCCTGACGCTATTCGCTTACGATTATTTCGTTTTTCTCTACAGGATAAGGCAAAATTCTGGTTGGAGTCATTGCCCACAGGTAGTATTAGTACTTGGGAGGAATTAGCTCAGGCATTCTTTGCTAAATACTTCCCACCTGCCAAGACTACGAGGCTGCGCACTGAGATTGGAACTTTCAGACAACAAGATGGAGAACAGATGTTTGAGGCTTGGGAAAGATACAAAGATTTACTTAGAAAATGCCCACAACATGGTTATCCTTACTGGTTGCAAATTCAATTATTTTATAATGGATTATCTGGACATAATAAATCTCTTTTGGATGCAGCTGCTGAAGGATCAATATTTTCGAAGTCTGCAGATGATGCTCGTACTTTGCTTGAGGAGATGGTTGCCACAAGTTACAATTGGCATTCTGAAAGATCAACTGCCAAACCCGTGGCAGGGATGTACGAGATAGATGGGGTAAGTTCCATCAAGTTCCATATGGCCTCCCTAACTAGTGCGTTGAATAAACTTGCAGTGCAGTAATGTGAATCCATAGTCATGCTTGCATTTGCTAACAAACTTGCAGGTGTTGAAGATCTGGAACCTGAGCAGGCTCAATATGTGAACAATAGAGGTTATGGGTACCGTGAAAATCATAATCAAAATCAGTTGCCCACTCATTATCATCCAGGTTTGCGTAATCATGAAAAAATTTCTTATGCTAATAAGAAAAATGTTTTGCAGCCTCCTCCAAGTTATGCATCTACATCTACAGCTGAGGGTAAACCATCCCTGGAAGACATGATGAGTTCATTCATCACTGAATCTAGGAATTGAACCAACCAGTTGGAAAATGTAGTGCTAAGTCTGAGTAGCACAGTGAACTCACATGGAGCATCCATTAAGAACATAGACCTACAGATCAGTCAGATGGCAACCACCCTAAACACGTTGCAGAAAGGTAAGTTTCCTAATGACACTGAGATGAACCCTAGGGAACAATCTGCAGGTCGTGACCTTACGAAGTGGTAAGGAGCTTCTTTGGCCCGATAAGGTAAATTCTGAAGAGCAGCTCAATTCTGATGTCAAGGAGGATACAGGGAAAGTGGTAGAGGAAGCAAGCACATCGAAACAAACAGAGAAAGACTGATTCTTAGGCGTGGTTCTTATTTCTGTATTGATTGTTTAGGTGTTAGTTTCAGAACCTATAGTCTTTCTTTGAAGATTTTGTAGATGTCTCTTAGCTTGATAGGTTTTACTTTCGTTGAACTCGGTTCTCTGCCTGTTTGTAAGTGTAAAGCATGTCGAGTTTCTGTTTTTTGAAGCCCAGCCTAATGTTTGTTGAAGTCTGTTGGAGGTTAGGCATTCATTGTACCTTAAAGAGTATTTGTTTGGATTTACAGGTCTTAGAGAAATTTTGGTTATCTCCTAGTTACGTCGTTATCCTGCCGAAATTTCAGCGCAGACGACGTGACTGAGTAACCTCCCTAATTACGTTCGTCCTAAGTTTTAGGGTCGTTATAATTGAGCCCAGTATTTTAAAAAGCCCATTCGGGCGCGTGCCTAGGCGCAAAGCATACCTTAAGCGCCTTGTTGTAAGGCGCGCGTGCCTTCTATGAAGCCCAATAGGCGCACCAGGCACGCGCCTCTAGGGCTTCTTCAATTTTTTTTCAGTTTTAATAGTAAAACTTACCGTTTTACTTATTTTAAATGTATTTAGTGAAGAAAAGATTGATATTTAAGGGTTTTGATCTTGTATTGTTTATTAGTGTTGTATTGTTTCATGTTTTTAAATGGAGTATTGACTCTATGTTCAAAGACTAATATTTGAACCTTAACTTTTTTACCTATTTTTCTTGGCGCGCGGGTTTTTTCGACAGGGGTCTCTCAGGTTATTTCTCACTCACAGGGGTCTCTCGGCTTTCTGATCAACCACGCTCTCTCTCCGATTTCTCAGCCACGGTCTCTCTCCCTCAACTTCGAGATCAATTTTCGGTAGGTTATGTGATTTTATATTTCCAGTTGCTCATTAATATCAATTTTGGGTAGGTTATGTGATTTTATATTTCCATCTGCTCATCAATATTCTTAAATAAGTTATATGAAGTTATATTTTGTATTATTATTACCATAATATTTCGTAGATTGACATCTCTTTCTGATTAAATTTCTTAAATGGATATCCATTGGTGTTGTAACCAATTATTTTAGGAAGAACATTACCAATTGCTCTAAATTTGTAAACAAGCATCTCTTTGTTTTTTGGTATTGGCTGAAAAATTCTCTAATTTTCACCTACTCCTAATATGATTGACTTGAATAAAATGTTAAGTTATGAAGCCATAATTAACTACCTGTCAAGTTCTTGCCTATGGTCAGATATATGAATTAAAATTTTCTTGTAGGAATGTGCTTTTAGAATATGGTTCTAGTGCTTGTAATGAGTGCACGAGGTAGTGTATCTTGAAAATTTTTTGCGTACTTAATGATATTGAAACATGTAAAACATATCATTTCTCGAATATAATAATTTCTACATTCATGTTAGTTGCAAATGCATCATTCCCAAAAGTTAAACTAGCAAGAAGATAGGAGAGAGAAAAAGGAGAGACCAATGTTAATTCATATAACTTTTTTAATTGAAATCCTTTTAAAGTACACAATTACTTCATATGAAGCTTTAAGCAATCATTGAAACCTAGGCGTGGGTCTTATTTCTGTATTGATTTTTTAGGTGTTAGTTTCAGAACCTATAGTCTTTCTTTGTAGCTTTCTGTAGATGTCTCTTAGCTTGATAGGTTTTACTTTCGTTGAACTCGGTTGTCTGCCTGTTCGTAAGTGTAAACATGTTGAGTTTCTGTTTTTTTGAAGCCCAACCTAATGTTTGTTGAAGTCTGTTGGAGGTTGGGCATTTATTGTACTTTATTGAGTGTTTGTTTGGATTTACAGGTCTTAGAGAAATTTTGGTTATCTACTCGTTACGTTGTTATGCTGCCGAAATTTCAGCGCAGACGACGTGGCTGAGTAACCTCCCTAATTACGTTCGTCCTAAGATTTAGGGTCGTTATAGTTGAGCCTTCTACCCCTCTCATCGACCAAATTTGTAAGTCTCTCTCTTTAAAAGACAAGGGATCCTCGTGCTAAAGAAGACTTTTTTTCTCACTTGCTTTACTATTATTCTAATGCCATGGAAGGATTTGCAGCTTAATTATATGAAACTGAGGTTGAATACTTGAAAAAGTTGTCTGATGTTGTGGTTGTAAGGGATAATAGAAAGCATGAAATTCTTCTATTTAGGTATCATAATAGTTTCATCTCACTGTCAATTTAATATTTATTTACTAATGGTGTCTCTAATTTAATGTTTAATTGCTCCAACAATTTGAAAATATAGAGTTATAGATGAAAATTTTCTGCTTTTTCTGCTTTGTTTATGGTTAACATGAAAAATAAGGTGGGGTTGTTGATTCTCATATTTGAAATTGATTGATTGTTCATTTAATTAGGATATAACATAGTGGAATTAATTAGTTTATAAATTGAGTTTTGATTGAAATTAATTGATTGTTAATTTACATTTGGGTAAAAGTTAGGAGAAAGTTAAAGTGAGGTTGTTGATTATCATATTTGAAAGAAGCTAGTTTTGGTCTTAAAATCATAGAAGGTTGAACTTGCATTCTACTGAACTAAAGGTTGAATATTCTAATGTTCCTGAATTTTTGTTTAATATATATGGAGATATTGATCGTGCAAAGAAATAAATGTTTAATATTGATGGTGTCTATATTGAGCTTGTTTTTTTAATGGTCTAATAATTTGTACTTGTTGACTTCAGGGGTTTAAATTTGATCTCATTTAACCCAATTATTTCTTTGCTCATAGCTTTTGATCTGAATTAGTTTGCTTTGATGCGATAGTTGTGTTTCGTTGTTTAACATGCTTTGCATTAGAACATTTTCCAAATGTTGTTGATATCAATGTTATTGTATTTGATAATGATTAACGATTAACTTTTAAGAGGTAGAAATAGTCCTCATGCTATTAAAAGAGTACATAGTATTATCTGTGATAAATATGTAGTTTATTCTACGTTTTTTAGGATTGAGATTGATTTCATTAATTGAAAAATATCTATTTACTTCATTTAATTAAGTTATAACATAATGGACAAATTATGGATGTCGAAAGATAGATTCTCTAAAGAGTATGAAGAAGAGTTAAACACTTTTATTCAGTTTGCACATGAACATGCGAGTGGTAAACCGTCTCTATGATGTCCGTGTGTTAAGTGTGTAAATTTGAAGATTCTCAACACTAATGTAGTCAGGAACCATTTAGTTGCGTATGGTATCGATCAAAGATATGATTATTGGATTTGCCACGGAGAAACACTTGATAGATATTCTAGAAACAATGTAGAGTCAAATTTAAACTACACCACTAATGAGCAAGTATATGAAGAGAACTCTGATGACAACATTGTGGAGATGGTTGAAACTGCACAACAACATTTTGATGAAGATCCAAAAAAATTTAAGAAGTTGCTTGCAGATGCTGAAAACCCTCTATATCTAGAATGTAGTAGATTAACTAAGTTAGGTACATTAGTTAGATTGTATCACCTGAAAGACAAATTTGAGTGGAGTGATACTGGTTTTACAGAGTTGTTGACCTTATTTAAAGATATTTTACGTGAAAAGAATGAATTGCCGACATCTACGTATGAAGCAAAGAAGGCGTTAGTCACTTTAGGAATGACGTATGAAAAAATTCATGCATGTCCGAATGACTGTTGCTTATATAGGAAAGAATATGTTGATGCATCTAATTGTCCTCATTGTAACGACTCAAGATGGATGAAACTTAAGAATTCGTTGGAAATGAAAGAGGGAGTCCCTGCTAAAGTTATACGGTACTTTCCCCCAATTCCACGATTTCAATGGATGTTCAATAGCACGTTAATTTCAAAGGGTTTAACTAGGCATGCTAATGAGAGATTAGTTGATGGCAAGTTACGACATCCTACTCATACTCCATCTTGGAAATTGATCGATCATTTGTGGCCTGATTTTGGAAGTGAAGAGAGAAACCTTCGTCTTGCCCTATCAACTGATGGAATAAATCCTCATAGTGAGATGAATAGCAAGTGTAGTGGTTGGCTTGTAATATTGACAACATACAATCTCCCACCTTGGTTATGTCTGAGATGTAAATTTTTGATGTTAACTGTGATAATATTTGGGCCAAAGCAACCGGGGTACAACATAGATGTGTATTTGGCTCCTTTAATAGATGATTTAAAAATTCTTTGGAATGATGGGGTGCTCTGTTATGATGCATATTGAGATGAAGTATTCACATTAAAAGCAGTGTTGTTGTTGACAATTAACGATTTTCTTGTTGGGATTTGTGCCCTAACACTCGTAGTTTGTAATTATGTTCTAATTATTGTAATAAAGTGTTATTATTTCAATAAAATGTTATTGTTTCGTTATCTACGAGTTTGCCTTTATTGAAACCCTAAATCCAATAAACTAAACATCCAAGGCTGTTAAATGAATCTTTAACTGAATGTAATGTACATAAAAAAGATCTCGGTTCGAGATACAACCTAAAGGGTCTATAGTTAGGGGATAAGGTTTGGGTACCTTACCCCTGGTTAAAATATGGATGTGGCCCACTTTGTATTTGATACAAACACTTTGTGATCCTAACGTGTTCGTGTAGATGACATGTGAGTGGGGATATCCTATGTAATGAGATTACATAAGACCGGACCACGAAATAGTAATCTCTAGTTTGTAACTCCGTTGACTAGTTAGATTTCTATATCACTAGGATGACCTAGGCAACTTGATCTCAATCTGAAAGGTGTTCACGAACTCTGTTCATGAGGGATTGTCCTTTGACTAGTATGGGTGAGAGTGGCCGATTAGCCGACTCAATATGCCTACCTTCTTGGGGACAAGACCGAGTGAGCGGCGGGGAACTTAACCTAGCAAGATGGAATTCACTCCTTCCTACCCTACTAGGGTAAGAAGAGGAATGTTCCCTTAAGTGGTGTCTCCTGACTTGAACAAAGGGCCCGACCTTCTCATTGGCCCGAGAGGGACTCTGCTTGTTGGTAGGACCACAAACAAATTGTTCACTAGAGGAGCACTTTGGTACTTAAGGTACAAGATGTAACCTGTGGGTAAAATGGTAATTTGACCTAACCGGTGTTACTGAACATTCGTGAATGATTGACTTGCTTGTTATTGGTCAATATCCATGGACACAAAAATATATCTCATGAGAGAAGAGTGCAAATGTGGGACTTTAGTGGAATGTTCCCTGCAGATTAACGAATGTTGATTAGGAGGTTAATGAGATTAACAGAGCAATCTCGTGACGTTGGAACTTCGATCCAGTAGGTCCATTAGGTCCACTTTCTAGCTCGTAAAGGGTTCTTAGATCACTTGAATTTGAAATGTTCAAATTCATTAGAGAATATATTTAATGTATTTAGATACGATATAATATATAGTTTTGGAACTATATATTATAAATTTAATGTGAATATGATTCATATTAAATTATATGAGAGAATTGAATATTTAAAAGAGTTAAAATATTATATTAAATGTGAATGTGATTCACATTTGAAAACTATAGGTTAAATTTTAATGTGCACTGGATGTATATTAAAACTATAGGTTAAAGGGGTAATGTGATTAAATGAGATTTAATCCAAATTAAATATATGATATTTAATTTGTATTATTTAAATATGATTTAAATAAGTAATTAAATTTGATTTAATTATATTATTATTATTATTATTATTATTATTATTATTATTTTAAAAATAAATGAGGGAACGTGTCATCCAGACACGTTCCCCACTACCCCTCCCCTTCTCCTTATCGACAGTTTAACAGGGAAAAGGGGGTTGCTCATTTAGGTGATCGATCTTTCTGCAATTGGGGAATTGTTGCAAGATACTCTCTCTCTCTCACTCTTTCATTCCCAAAAAGCTCTTCCAAAAGTTGAAATCCTTCCCACTAAGGAGGATCTAAGTAGAACTCAGATATATAGGAGGTGATCCAAGTGGTAGTGTCTTTCTTGGAGAAAAACAAAGGAGTTCTGCTGTATTGTTGAAAAGCATGGAGCAAGGAGTTGCTGTGTTGGAGAATTGGAAACTACAAAGGTAATTTCCTTTCCATTATTTTTAGTTTAATTTTTAAACTTGTAGCATGTTTGCATGGAAAACATCCATGTCTAATAGGATTATAATTTCCATGCTTGTTCTGTATTTTTGGTCAATGTACTGGTTTTTGTTTTAAGCAAAAACAATCAAGCAATTACGATCCCAAACACGTTTTCGCTGCTCAAGGAGATCCAATCTCCATCATTTCCTACATATGGTAATTTAGCCGGTTGTAGTGTCAAAGGATATTGTGCATGTCCCATATGTGGAGAACACACATCAGCTATGCATTTAAAATTTAGAAAGAAGATGGCTTATCTTGGACACAGAAATTTTTTGCCATTAGCTCATTCATTTAGAAGACAGATGAAAGCATTCAATAATGAAAAAGAATTTGGAAAGGCTCCACAACCATTGTCAGGAGAAGAAATTATTGAAAAATTAACCAACAACGAACGTTCCAATGAAGATATGCCAAAAGAGAAGAAACCAATAGGTGCCTTGCGTTCTTGTTGGAAGAAAAAATCGATATTTTTTGAACTTGAATATTGGAAGAAGCTTCATGATCGACATTGCTTAGATGTAATGCATATCGAGAAAAATGTTTGTATGAATTTAATAGGCACTTTACTCGACATCCCTGGTAAGACAAAGGATGGAATACAAACTCGACGTGATTTAGAACGATTAGGTATTCGTCCCGAGTTGGCCCCAAAAGTTATAGGAAGAAGGACATTCATTCCACCTGTCTGCTACACATTATCCAAACATGAGAAACATGCGGTTTGTCAATCATTGTCAAAAATGAAAGTTCCTGAAGGTTATTCTTCCAATATAAAGAATCTCGTATCACTCGATAATCGAAAAGTTAATGGTTTGAAGTCACATGATTGTCACGTGCTCATGCAACAATTGCTATCAGTTGCAATTCGATCTGCACTACCTAAGCATGTGAGAATTGCTATCACACGATTCTGCTTGTTTTTCAATGAAATATGCAATAAAGTGATCGATTTTTCACAGTTAAGTGAGTTGGAGAAGGAGATCGTAGTTGTATTGTGTCTGTTTGAAAAATACTTCCCTCCATCGTTCTTCACGATAATGATGCACTTAACAGTTCATCTAGTTAGAGAAGTGCAACTTTGTGGTCCTGTGTATCTTCGATGGATGTATCCTTTTGAAAGATACATGAAAGTTCTTAAAGGATATGTGAGAAATAGGAATCGACCCGAAGGTTGTATTGCTGAAGGTTATATTGTCGAGGAAGCTATAGAGTTGTGTACCTAATTGTTGCATGATGTAAAACCTATTGGACTCGGAAAAGCTAGTGAACGAGCTCAGGATGATGAATTTGGGAGACCGGCATCGACAGCTTCTCATATGAAGCCTAATAAGGAACAACTCAAACAGGCTCATTTATATGTTTTAGAAAATACAGATGACGTTCAACCTTTTATAGAGTACGTTCACTTCTTATACTGATTTAAAGTTAATCCATAAACTTATTAATATACTAACACCAATGATTCTTTGTATATTATAGAAAGCATATGAACTATTTGAAACTCATCTATCCATCAAGATCAAGAAATCAGAAGTGGTTACAAGATCAACACAATAAAACATTCATTTCTTGGATACGTGATCAAGTATGGTTCTAATAATTCTGCTCATTTTTTCTTTTTCATTTTTAGTTTTTAGTGACTTATACTGAATAATGATCTATGTGTATAGGTTGCTACTGATCTTGAAGTACCAAACCATACTATATCTAACACATTGAGGTGGATATCACATGGTCCTTCACCCACCGTGATAACCTATTTAAGCTACGTAGTGAATGGTGTTCGCTACAATACAGAGCTTCATGATGGTACTCGAAATGTTCAAAATAGCGGAGTATGTTTAGTAGCTAGTACGATGCAAGTATCTAGTGCAAAAGATAAAAATCCAGTAACCACAAACATGTCTTTTTATGACGTGATTCAAGAGATATGGGAATTAAATTACCATAATTTTAAGATTGTAATGTTCAAGTGTAACTGGGTTGAAAGTAATGGAGGTGTTAAAATAGATGAACTTGGATTTAAACTAGTTGATCTTAGACGTATTGGATATAAATCTGATTCTTTCATTTTAGCTTCACAAGCTAAACAAGTCTTCTATATAGAAGATCCAAGTGACTCCCGATGGTCTATTGTGTTGCATCCTCCAAATAGAGAGTACGAAGATCATATTAACGAAGACGAGCTTGGGGACATAATTTTAAACTACAATAACTCTAACTACGTTTCTACTACTAATGAATCTGATGAAATAGATGATGATAGTTCACCATATGTTCGCACTGACTGTGATGGCATTTGGATTGAAATGAAAATGAAGCCTAAATTATATGGTATAACTTTTCACTGCTGAATTTAGATGTTGATACAATTTGATGTTTTTATTATTTATTTTTAACTCAACTAATGTACTGCAGGTATTTAGCAGGATACTATAATGGATCAATACTCTAGTGATGATGATCGCATGCCACATGGTAGTGCAGATGAGGCAGAGAATGATGATATGGTGCAACCTCCTAATGTGCGACCTACTCGAGGCGCTACTGCGATGCTCGAGCTTGCAGGAATAAGAAATGAAGCTGATCGAAGAGTGATCGAATCCAATGCTCATGGACAGTGGATTGGTAGGAATGCAACGAAAATGATAAGATATATTTGAAAGTGTGTGTGACACCACATTCCAATTACATATGACTCGTGGCCTGAAGTACCAAGAGAATTGAAAGAAAAGATTTTTTCTTGCATTGAGGTAATCTATTATTTCACTTACTCATTAAATATCATATGGTACTAGTTTCATTGAAATATACTTATAAATATTACATTGTTTTTGTCAGCATTCCTTCGTAATAGATCGTAAATCAAAGAAGGACATATTGATGAAAGCTGGAATTTCGTTCCAGCAATTTAAGAGCATTTTAAGGACTAAATACATTATTCCATTTCAAGACATGCCAGAATGTTTGAATTCTCCACCACCGACATATAACCACATCGAGCATGTTCATTGGGATGAATTCGTTGGTAAAGTTCTATCTGAAGAATTTCAAGTAAGTATTGAAAATGATTTGATTTTTTGTTTATAAATGTTTATACGAATATACTAATTAACCTTGTGTTGTGCTATAAATGTGTGATGCAGAAATTAAGTAGTTTGCAAAAAGACAGACGTTCCAAAAATAAATAGAATCATAGGCTTGCTCGGAAGGGATACGCAAATTTTGTGGAAGAGTTGGTATGTTTTAATTTGTGAATTTATACATTAGTATGTTATGTCTGCTCATTTATTAATTAGATGACTACATAATTTTGTAGAATAAGAAAGGACAGGTAGATTTGGATGCAGATCGAGCTAAGCTATGGATACAAGCTCGACAAGGAAAGGATGGCAAATTCTTGAATGAAGAGAGGACAGATGTTGCAGTTAGAATTGTAAGCAATAATATTCATATATTTTTATGCTTTATTGACACTAGAGTAGTAAACATATATTTATATTTCTATTAAATTGTAGGACCAACTAGCAAAAGATCCAGAGAATGCACATGATGATATTCTGGCAGAGGCATTAGGCACTCCTGAACACTCAGGACGTGTAAGAGGTGTGGGAGGTTTAATCACACCCTCTTTCTTCTTTCATAAACCCACACCTTCGACTCATAAAAGTAACGTCATGACTGACGAAGAAACAAGTTGGAAGAAAGAAAAGAAAGAACTGATGACTCGATACAGTCAAATGACCAAAAAACACACGCGTCGAAAAGATGAGGAAAAACGGTGTGGTGATGTCACTCTCTTATCAGATAGGGGTAGTTCCCAACTACAACCACCCATTGCTTCGACATCTACTGAAAATCTTGATGAGGTAATTCTTATTCTAAAGCTTCGTTAATTGGATTTTAAGAAAGTGTATATAAATACTAAGTCATAATTTTTAATATACTTTGTAGGGATAATCTTGCGATTTAGCTATTAGAAATATAAACAATATTGTGGCATCAGAAATGATTTACAGTGTGCCTCTCACATCGAACGATGTGAGAGTACTTATCACTCTTCTATCTGACTTCAATGCTCCATTGCCTATACCGATAGCTGGGAGTATTGGGACAGTTTCAAATGCGATAGGTTCTCACGTTCCATGGCCAAAGAATCTTGTAATAGTAGATAAAATAGAAAAGGTAAATTTATTTGAAAATGCTCGTTGTTGTTTAACTTAATGTCTATGATTTTTAATATATAACATCGTGTACGTAGGAACGTAAGAAATCTCACCGTGAGCTAGCGGCATTAAAGGAGAAGAGAGGTAGAAATGATGTGTCACGAGTGCACATGCCACTTGAAGTGAAATACATGATCAAAATTCTTGAAGGCATGAACTCTGAGTATATACACATCCCAATACCTGATCATGTGTTCGGATATCAATTCATCTTTCATTTGATGAAAGACAACATGCAACAATTCTGCATGATGGACTAACTTACAATCTCAGTTATATCAGCTTATATCGAGTAAGTATTATTTAATTATGTAGACTATGATATTCATGTTATTTACCACATTAGGATATACATATTAACTGATTTGTTAGTTTTGAGTTATGTTTAGAAATTATGACATGTGAGTTATTCTTGTTTTGAAGTTGTTGAGTGTATGTTTTGTTTCATTTATTGTGGTCGAGTGTTCTTGAATCGTTAAAATGATAAGTGAATTGAAGTTTGATTGAATTATCTGGATATTGAGTATAAAAGTGTGTTTTTTGTTAAAAATAAGTACATGTAAAATTTTTGTATTGTTGTAATTATGTTGTTATGTTGCTGAAATTTAAGATAGATATGTTAACTCATTTGTTAGTTTTGAGTTATTCTTAAAAATGGTGACATGTGAGTTATACTTGTTTTGAAGTTACTGAGTGTATGTTTTGTTTCATTTCTAGTGGTTGAATGCTCTTGAATCGTTAAAATGATTAGTGACTTGGAGTTTGATTGAGTTATCTAGATGTTGAGGTTAGAAGTGTGTTTTTGTTTCAGACAGGTACGTGTTACATTTTGGTATTGTGGTAATTATGCTGTTATGCTGCCGAAATTTTCGAGACTTAATTAATAGTAAACTCCATTTTAGGATAGACATATTAACTAGATTGTTAGTTTTGAGTTCTGCTTAGCAATTGTGACATGTGAGTTATATTTGTTTTGATGTTGTTGAGTGTATGTTTTGTATTATTTCTGGTGGTTGAGCGTTATTGAATCGTTAAAATGATTAGTGAATTGGAGTTTGATTGAGTTATCTGAATGTTGAGTTTAGAAGTGTGTTTTTGTTTTAGAAAGGTACATTGTGTCATATATTATTAATTTTCATTGTATGATTTTAAATTTTAATATTTTTTATTTATTGCTAGGTACTTGTGTCAATCTGAACTCATCATATTAGAACAAAATTCATTCCTTTAACCATCTTTGATTTCATATGACTCTTGACCTGAAGAGCAACGTTGTCGATTCCTATGTAATAGGCTACGAGAGACCAAGAATAAACTATTGATTTGTCCTTGTAATTCAGGGTACGTAAACCATTTACTTATTAATTTACTTGTATTTTGTATATATTCCTAACTCTTATTTGTTGGTAATTCTATATTTAGACACCATTGGTTATTGGTGGTTATCTCATTGAGAACATCTACAATTTGGTCGATTGACTTCATAGGACATGACGTTCGCGATTACGTAAAAAACATAGTTAATACGTAAGTATTATTAAACTTCTACCATTGATATATTTTTTATGGAAAGCGGTATTCACTTATTTTTATGTATTTGTACTTGTATAGGGCTATTAGGATGTTTTATGCTCAAGCAAATGCTTGAAGTCCAAATTTTAATTGGATAGCTGTTAGGGTAATCGTTTCAAATCTACCATTTTGTTTATTTATTCGAGTTTTGTTTATTATATATTTTAATCTATTTATGTACTGTGCTAAGCAACCGGGGAGTACAGAGTGTGGGTACTATACTATGAAGTTTATTCACGATATAGTAACACAGAAAAGTCGATTGATAACGGACGTGGTAATTTTTTGATCTTATTCTATGTATTTTATAGTTTCTTGATTTATTCAATTTTTTTAATGTATCTACACTTATTTATTTTCAGTTGACGAGAAAAGATAAGTACACCGAAGATGAGTTCGACGAGATACGAGTTGAGTTATGTGAATTTGTAAATCGATACTTATGACCATTTTTTTTATCATACTTCATTTATTTGATTTTCAGGAGTTAGTGTTATGTTTTTTAACAGTTTGCTTGGAGGATATGTAATAATTTTAACTTATTAGTTAGTCAATGGAACTTTTCTTTTGTTCATTTGCAATTAAGGTTTATTCTGATAAAATTTGTACTTATATAGTTTAACAAATCGTTGAGGATCTCCAATTATATTGTTTCTAGTCTTACGTGAATTAAATGTTGATAATAACTACTTTAATGAGAAAAATGTGAATTGATAGAGTTGTTCATACATATGCAGGTGGTAGAGGATGGGTGAATAATATCTTTTTTTTATTATTTTTTATACATAATTATAGTTGACGGCTAAAAAACGACATTAAAACCAGCAGTATTGACGGTTCAATACTGTCAACATATATGTCATTGTCAACAATGCAAAACTTCAAGTATAGTTATAGATGACAGCTAAAATACGCCAAGATATATTTATATTGACAGTTAATAAGTGTCAATAAAAGGGGTATTATTGACGGTTGGCTATAAATAATGACGGTTAAAAAATATCAACTATATCTGATGTTGACGGCTCACAAATGTCAATAAAGTGGTTATTGTTGACGCTTTGATCTATATATTGGCAGCTAAGAACCATCAACTATACCTTTTGTTGACGGCACATAAGTGTCAATAAAAAGGTTTTTGTTGACACTTTCACCTAAATATTGACGACTAAAAACCATCAACTATACCCTATGTTGACAGTACATAAGTGTCAATAAAGAGGTTTTTGTTGACAGATTTACGTCATAGTTGATGGCTAATAGGTGTCAACATTTATATTATTGACAGTGAAAATCCGTCAATAAAAACATAATTGTTGACGTTTAACGACCGTCAACTATCAACTTAAAGTTGACGCTTAGATTTATTGACACCTCTTTCAATGACGGTCAAAAAACCTCAACTAAAGTGAATGTTGACAGTTTTTAGCTGTCAATAAAGATCAAACTTGTATTAGTGTGGGTAAAACCCTTTGCCACTAGTCGAGCTTTGAAGGTCCACACCTTCCCATCTACACCACGTTTACGCTTGTAGATCCCATTGCAACCAATAGGTTTTACCCTATCCGGTTGGTCCACAAGCTCCCAAACGGAATTGAAGTACATCGACTCCATTTCCTCGTCCATAGCTTTAATCCATTCGTCTTTGTCAACGTCTACCATTGTCTGATCATAGGTCAATGGATACTCGCAGTCATCATCAGGGGTGACGACTTGGGTTTCAGCTAAACCCATGTAACGTTCAGGCTGTTTCACAGCCCTCCCACTACGTCGAGGCATTCCCAACTCTTGGGAATGGACTTGACTAGACGAGCTAGGATCAACAACACGTGTTGACGTACTAGCACCATCAGCAACTATTGTTGATGTACTGTCCATTTCATTTAACATAATCTTACTCCTTGGTAAGTGGTCCCTGATGTGGTCTTCCTCAAGGAAAGTGGTGTTTGTCGACACAAGCACCCTATTATCTTTAGGATCATAAAAGTAACCACCTCTAGTCTCTTTTGGGTAACCTACAAAGATGCACAACTTTTAACGGGGTTCCAGCTTCTTCGGGTTTGACACCAACACATGGGTCGGGCATCCCCAAATTCTGAAATGACGTAAACTTGTTTTACGACCATGCCAGAGTTCGAAAGGTGTTTCACAAACACTTTTCGACGGAACTGTGTTCAAAATCTAAACTGCAGTTTCCAGTACGTAACCTCAAAAGGAATCAGGGAGACGAGCATAGCTCATCATCGATCGAACCATATCCAACAAGGTTTTGTTTCTCCTCTTCGATACACCATTCTGCTGTGGCATACCAGGTGCTGAGAGTTGGGACGTAATTCCAAGTTCTATCATATAGTCCTGGAATTCAGTGTCCATATACTCTCCACCTCGATCCGATCAAAGTGTTTTTATCGTTTTACCTAACAGGTTCTCAACCTCAGTCTTATACTCCTTGAACATTTCAACTGTTTCAGACTTCCGATGCATTAGGTAAATGTACCCATACCTCGAATAGTCATCTATAAAAGATACGAAGTATTCGTAACCTCCTCGTGCTTTAACATTCATCGGACCACAGAGGTCAGAAGTATAAGCTCAAGGGACTCCTTGGCTCTATACCCTTTTCCATTAAAAGGACGTTTGGTCATTTTGCCTTCAAGGCATGACTCACATACCGGTAAAGAGTTTTCTTCCAAATCGCTTAGAAGTCCACTCTTCACTAGTCTCTCAATCCTATTTAGATTAATGTGGCCTAACCGAAGATGCCAAAGATGGGCACTGTCTTTTGGAGAAACTTTAAATCTCTTAGTTCGCGTTTCTGCTGTTTTAAACAATTCGGTGTTCAAAACACTTTTGACCGAATTAGGGTTCAAAACATATAAATTGCTCTAAAGCGAAGCAGAACAAATCAAATTTCCATTTCGAGAAACAAACGCTTTATTAATCTTCAAAGAAACGGAAATATTTTATTCTAATAGGCAGGAAATAAAAACTAGATTTCTCGTAAACCCAGGAACTATGTACATATTATCCAATAATAAGTACTTCCCACCAAAAAACAGCTTCACCGTGCCTATTATTGCAGCCGAGACAACTTCTCCGGATCCAACCCTCAGTGTTATCTCACCCTCTTACAGCCGCTGCCAGAAACTTAATCCTTTAAAAGAAGAGCAAACATGGTTTGTGGGGCCTGAATCCAATATCCAAGCAGAGTCATTACTCTCCACTAAACAAGTTTCCGTGACAAGTAAATCACATTTACCTGTCATCTTATTTTCATCAAGGAACTTGGGACAACTCCTTTTCAGGTGACTGTCCCCGTTTCCGTAGAAACACTTTCTAGCAACATCCTTGATTTCTTTTCCTTTTAGGGCGGCAGCGCGGTCAACCTTAACTTCCTTCAACTTCTCCTTCTTCCCCTTAAGGCCTGAAGAGTCTACAAACTTTATCCCAGAGGTCGAACCCCTGCGAAAAGATCTTAAGGCAACACTTGCCTCAGCTTCCTGTCCCCTAGTTTGCACCATGGACTGGGAGGTTTGTAGACCGTTGAATAGGACTGTTGAACCGAGCACTTGAGGACCCTATTTAGTGAGTGCGAACTCTTGGTCGTCATTTACCAAAATCGTGTCTATATTGTTTTTCCACGAAATACCATCGCCGACTAACTTAACAGAAGCTAAAAGAACGTTAAAAACGTTTGACATTTTGTTGCTGAAATAAAATGAAAAACTTTGTATTAGTCTTGCAAAAACATTTGAAAATCCAATCGGGTTTTAGCAAATTTTTATCCTATGATCCCTAGGTCATTCAAAATTTGGAATGATACCCTAAAGGATTAGAATGACCGCCACCGTAGGGTAGACAAACCCACTCCTCCTCTAGGACGAGACTTTCTCGACCAGACCCTAATACCAGAATAACTCTTATTCCATTAGGCATCCATTTACCATTTTTCGGTCAGAATCCATTAACTCTTAATGAATCCTTTGAGTGTCACCCTCAATCTTTAAATTTCCAAGTATCCGTCCAAACAATAGCCGCCGTAGGGAGGACTAAGAAGGAAAACCATCAAGGAAATCGTATCCCTTTCGGGAATTCACGGTGTTCCGACTACCATGATCAAGGCCCTCCGTAAGGATTGTCTGGTCCAGGCCAAACTAGCAGGCGGATCATAGGCGTCTCACGGTGCGAATTGAAAGAAGAGACCGTGGGTCTCGTTTTCACAGGTCCCGCTCCCACTCACTATAAGTACTCTCTCCATTCACGTTGATATTGACCCATACAAATGCCACACGCAGGGGGACGCTCCCATTTGCGCCACAAGGTCGAGCATGGATCTCACGGTGCGAACTTAATCAGAGATTTGTGGATGGAAAATTAAATGTATTTCATACACTTTATTTCCTCCCACTCAACACTTTAAAATAATCGGGATTGACCTAGATAAACCGGCTAAAATTTACCTAAGTCTACAAATATAACTCTTATATTGGATTAACTTAAGTCTGTAATCACATTATTAACTTAGGTCTAATTGAGTAAATTAATTAACTCTTAATTAACGGCACTCACGAGAATATAACCTAAGAATCTTCGGACCGAATTCACTCCCAGGTCAGTTTTCAGGTAGGGGTGTTCCGCAAGCGTCAACTTAAATACCCCAGCCTTAGACAAAACCATCTTTAGACAGAGTTACTTATTAGTCTCCATTCAAAGGTCATATTTGCATTCCTAATTTCTAATCTTATTAAAAATAGAAAACCTAAGTCTAATTATTCAAGTTCTAAACCATTTAAAACTAATAATTAACTTAGGTTACATGCATTTCTATGTTATAGTGCTTGATCATTCATCATATGAATAATACTATACTATAATATACAGCAGCCTCCAGCAGCATGGATGGCGTCGCAACGGTGATGAACAACGTCGCAATGCTGATGAACTTCCAGCAAACAACTTTTGTTGTTTTTCACAGAAATCGCCCGTTTTTGCTCCGTTTTCTTCACGACAACTCTTGCCACGAACGAGACGGACGTACAGACTCGATTCACATTATAAAATGCCCAAAACAACGGGCCCTTCCATTGATCTCATCAACTTTAATGTAAATTTAAAAAAATGCCAAAAACAGAAAACATCCAAAGTTGCAAACCATTAACATTCATCTCATGAAAATTAATGCTACACACCTAATTTTAAGAATCCACAGAATACACAACGAAGAGCAACGATTGGCTCTGATACCAATTGGTGGGATTTTGAATTTCCGCAGCGGAAGACGTTGTGAAACGTCGTTGATTCGTTGTGTAAAACGTGTCTTAAAATTGAATCTATCTCATAGATCCTAGGCTAAACATGCAAATAGGAGAAGAAAACAGTAAGGAAAAATGGTACTTACTTGTTGAAGAACACTTCTTCAATCCTCTTCTCCCCCAGTCACGATCTCTCTCGATCCAACTTTCTCCTCGAACACGAACCTCGATCAGTGTTGCATGACACTTTCAAAAAGTCTTCTCGGTTGTTCTCGGGAGGTTGAGAGAGAGTGAGTGGGGATCCCTTTGGTTTTGTGTGATGAGAAAATTTTGGAGAATTGAGAGAGGATTTGAGAGAGAATCCCTTGCTCTCTTTGAATTGAAATCCAAAAAATGGCAAGATTGCATGCCAAAGGCTTCTTGCAAAGCCTTTAAATACTATTGTGTGATGGAGTTAAAACCTCCACAAAATCACAATTTTACCACAACCATATAATATACAAATCACATTTGCATATTATATAATATAAGGTATCTCATAGCTTATTATACAAATCTCATTTGCATAAATGTGGAATTATAAATTGAATCACATTCAATTTAATTTCTCTTAATTAATCAATTAGGCTATACTATAGTTTATTATGAATCTCATTCACATCAAACTATATATTATGTCATCTATATCTCATATAAACGACATAAATGCCCAAATAATGAATTTGAACACTTCAAATTCATACCAAACTGTAAATCCTCAATTTGTCCAATTTCAACCAACCGAGGGACCTAATGGACCTACACGTGACGAGCTCCAATGATCCGAGACTAACCTGTCAAACTCTTTGACCCGGTTATTCAACATTCATTAGCTACGATAACACCTCACTAAAGGCCGTAGCTGCACTCACATCATTGTAGGACAAGTTGTGTCCATCGATATAACCAATACCCATGAGTCGACCCTTCACAGGTTGTTCGTAGTCACAGGTGGGTCAAATTACCATTTTACCCCTGTGTCTACATCTTGCTCCTTAAGTCCCACTGCTCCTCTAATGAACAACTACGTTGCATGGTCCAACCATAAACAACAATCCTCTCAGGTCAATGAGAGAGTGGGGCCTCGTTGTTCAAGCCCTGGAGACAACACTTAAGGGAACAACCTCTGTAGTTTCCCTAAGTCAGGAACGAGTGAATTCCTTCTTGTGTAGTCAAGTTCCCAACTCCCCACGTGGTCCTGCCCCTGAGAAGATAGGCATATTGGGCGAGCAACAGTGGCCACCCTCACCCGTACTAGTCAAAGGACAAACCCCCGCAAACAGGAGTCCGTGACACGCTCAGGATTAAGGTAGAGTCACTAATGGTCATCTAGGAAATTATTAGCTCTGTACTGTTAACAGTGTTACATCAGTAAGTCTAATAATTCACGGTCCAGTCTTGTACAATCTCATTGCACAAAATGCCCCCACTCGCATGTCAATCACATGAATGAGTCAGATCACCTCGTTTGTATCTAATACAAAGCGGGTCGCATCCACAGTGTATCCAGGATTAGGTCTCCAACCTATCCATATACTGTAGACCGTTCGGGTGTCATTAACTCGAACATGATCCGCCCTGTGTGTCCATTACACACCGTTCAAGTTCTTAGTTCTCTCATAATACAATGACCCTGGAGCTTAGTTTATTCGATTAAGTTTATGAAATATGCGAGACACAAAGTTTAAATAAATAATTCTTATTTATTACAGCTTGGATTATTACAAACACACGAGATGAGGACATACATCCCAACTGTTGCGAAATATGTTTTCTTAAAATAATTTCAATGACATAAAAACTAGGCTAAACATGAAAATTAGGAAGAAAAACAACAAGTGTACTTACTTGTTGAAGAACTATCTTAACGTTTTCCTTCTCGGTCACGAACCCTTCGTGAACACAATCTCAACGTACTTGATCTCCTCGAACAAACAATAAACCAGATACGCTTCGAATGGTTTATCGGTGGTTCTACTTTTGGTAGAAGAAGAGTTGTGGGACTTTTCTTTTTGGTGAAAGGGAGGAGAGATTGAGAGAAGGGTTGAGAGAAAATGATGAGCTCTTTGGTGAGAAATCCAAAAAATGAGCTTTCACTTACCAAATCCTTCTGGCAATGGAGTTTAAATAATGGTGATAGGTGGAGTTGAAATCGCCACCTATTTACAATTTAACCACAACCATAGGTTAGCAAATCATATTTGCATAACCACATATAATAAGATATCTCATATCTCATTATACAAATCTCATTTGTATAATTGTGGATTTTTAAATTGAATAACATTCAATTTAATTTCTCTCAATCCAATTTCTCCAAATTAACCATAATTACATAATTAGGCTAACCTATAGTTTATTATGAATCTCATTCATATTAAACTATATAATATGTCCTTCATATCTCATATAAATGGCATAATTATCTTTTAGTGAACTTGAACACTTCAAATTCACACCAACACTGTAAACCCTCTATTAGTCAAGTTTGAGCAAACCGAGAAACCTAATGGACCTACATTGACGAGCTCCGATGATCCGAGATTAACCTGTCAAACTCTTTGACCTGGTTAATCAAAATTCATTAGCTACGACAACACTCTACTAAAGGCTGTAGCTGCACTCCCGTCCGTGTAAGACAAGTTGTGTCCACTAATATAACCAATGCCAAAGAGTCGACCCTTCACAGGTTGTTCGTAGACACTGCTGGGTCAAATTATCTTTTTATCCCTGTGTCTACTTCTTGCTCCTTAAGTCCCCACTGCTCCTCTAATGAACAATAACATTGTAATGGTCCAACCATATACAACACCCCTCTCGAGCCAGTGAGAGCGTGGGCACCCGTTGTCCAAGCCCTGGAGACAACACTTAAGGAAACAACCCCTCTAGTTTCCATTAAGGCGAAAACGAGTGAATTCCATCTAGGGTAATCTACGAAGTTATTAGTCCCATACTGTTAACGTTGTTACATCAGTAGGTCTAATAATTCACGGTCTGGTCTTGTACAATCTCATTGCACAAGATGCCCCCACTCTCATGTCAACCACATGAACGAGACTAATCACCTCGTTTGTATCTAATACAAAGCGGCCCGCATCCACAACGTATCCAAAAGTAAGTCTCCAACTCTATACATATACTGTAGACCGTTCGGGTCATTAACTCGAACGTGTTCCTCCCTGTTGGTCCACTACACACCGTTCAAGTTCTAGTTCTCTCATAAATTCAATGACCTTAGAGCTTAGTTTATTGGACAAACTTTGTAAAATTGCGAGACACAAATTAATGAAAGAAATAACACTTATTTATTTAAAATAACACTAATTTCAAATTCATTAGCTACGGCAACACTCTACTAAAGGCTGTAGCTGCACTCCCGTCAGTGTAAGACAAGTTGTGTCCACTAATATAACCAATGCCAAAGAGTCGACCCTTCACAGGTTGTTCGTAGACACTGCTGGGTCAAATTATCGTTTTATCCCTGTGTCTACTTCTTGCTCCTTAAGTCCCCACTACTCCTCTAAAGAACAACAACGTTGTAATGGTCCAACCATATACAACACCCCTCTCGAGCCAGTGAGAGCGTAGGCACCCGTTGTCGAAGCCCTGGAGACAACACTTAAGGAAACAACCCTCTAGTTTCCATTAAGGCGGGAACGAGTGAATTCCATCTAGGGTAATCTACGAAGTTATTAGTCCCATACTATTAACGTTGTTACATCAGTAGGTCTAATAATTCACGGTCTGGTCTTGTACAATCTCATTGCACAAGATGCCCCCACTCTCATGTCAACCACATGAACGAGACTAATCACCTCGTTTGTATCTAATACAAAGCGGTCCGCATCCACAACATATCCAGAAGGAAGTCTCCAACTCTATCCATATACTGTAGACTGTTCGGGTCATTAACTCGAACGTGATCCTCCCTGTTGGTCCACTACACACCGTTCAAGTTCTAGTTCTCTCATAAATTCAATGACCTTAGAGTTTAGTTTATTGGACAAAGTTTGTAAAATTGCGAGACACAAATTAATGAAAGAAATAACACTTATTTATTTCAAATAGTAATATTACAAACAAAACGAGATGAGGACATACATCCCAACAGTTGGCATTTAGCACGCTGCCTTTGTGTTGAGCAATTCAGCATTGCAACGCTACCTATGAAGTTGCAATGCTACTGCGTGAGTGGGAAGTTTGCGCGAGACTTCCGCGAGAAAGTGGGAGAATGAGGCAGTTTTTTACTGTTTTCTCCAGTTCTTTCGTAATTTATTTATATATTTATTTTGTAAATTGATTTTTTAACTAATTTTATCAATTGATATTAATATAATTGTTATATTAATGTAAATTTAATTAAAGTCCCTAGGGTGCCAAAATCGGTCCAATAATGCTATTTAATTTTTTTTTTGCAATTGTAATGTTAAAATTTCGATGTGCTGTTGGGATTTATGCCCAAACTTGTGTAATTTAGATCAATTAAATAAAGTATTATTTATTTTGATAAGATTACAGTCTTGCTTTTATAAATCCAATAAACTAAGCTCCAAGGTTATAATATTTATCTTGAAATCAGTGTAGTGGACACTATTTGGGTTGAGTTCAAGATTATAACCTAAATAGTCTATGGTATAATAATAAGGTTGGAAACCTCATTCTGGTAACACCATGGATGCGATCCACTTTGTAATTAGTACAAATGAGGTAATCCAACTCATTCATGTAGTTGACATGCGAGTTGGGGTATCCTGTATGAAGAGTTCATACAAGACTGGATCGCAAATTATTAGTCTAACCACTATAACACCGTTAACAGGATAAGACTAGTAATTTATAGGTGGCCATTAGTGACTCGACCTGAATCATGAGGAAGTTAAGAACTCCTGCTTATAGAGGTTTGTCCTTAGACTAGTATGGGTGAGAGTGGCCTGTAGCTGACTCAATAAGCCTACCTTCTCAGGGACAGAACCTCGTAGGTAGCTGGGAACTTAACTGTGCAAGATGGAATTCACTCATTCCTCTACTAAGGAATTAGATAGGTTGTTCCCTTAAGAACTGACTCCAGGTCTTGAACAACGAGGCCCCGCCCTCTATGAGGGTATGAGTCTAAGGTAGGACCTTAGACTTGTTGTTCATTAGAGGATCAGTGGTGCTTAAGGAGCAAAGAGGTAATCACAGAGGTAAAACGGTAATTTAACCAAGTTATGATTACGAACAACCTGTGAAGGGTCGACTCATGGGTAATGACTATATCAGTGGACACAATATTATCTACAGTGAGGAGAGTGCAGCTACAAGTCTATAGTGGAGTGACTTGTAGTTAATGAATATTGATTAACTCGATCAAAGAGTTTGATCAGTTAATCTGACATCATTGGAGCTCATGATCTGTAGGTCCATTAGATCCCTCCGTTGGCTCAATATGGTAATATTGAGGGTATAAAGTTAGGAGTGAAATTGAAGTGTTCAATTTCATACTTGAGGAGTTATATCAATTATATATGATATAATTGATATAATATATAGTTTTAATGTGAATTAGATTCATATATAAACTATATACTAAAGAGAGACTAAATGAGGAGTAGGATGGTCATTTCCATCCTATTTCTCTATATATATAGTTGCATGAGATGCAACTAGGTAAAGGTTTTGGAAAAGCTCTTTTGTTGTGGTTGGAAGAGTTCCAAGACAACAAAAACATCTCTCTCTCAAAATACCTCACATCTCCTAAAGGGAACCCACCTTCCTCCCTCACCTAGAGAACAACGGAGAAGATCCGGTGGTCGTGTCTTCGCACGTTGGAGTTCTTGTTGCTGAGATCGTGACTGTGGAGAGAGGAGCACTTGAAGAAAGGTTCTTCAAAGGTAAATACTTGTTGTCCATTTTATTATATCTGCTTAATCTATGTTTTACGTTCTTGAATTTTCCGTTGTAACTAAATCAAGAGCGCGCGATTCGCAATCGTTTCCGCTGCGGGGACTTCGATTCCCTTCAATTGGTATCAGAGCCCAATTGCGTTCTTGATTTATGTTCTGGATTTTTCAAGAACAAGATGGGATTTACTGTTTTTGCATGAGATGTATGAACGGTTTTTGCGAAATTAGATGTTTTCAATTTTGGCACTTAGATTTACAATTTCCATTGAAATGTTCAATGTAAGTGTCCGGTGTTTTGGGCAAATTTAATTGTAAATCGAGTCTGTAAGTCCGTGTCGATCGAGGCAAGGCAGTTGCTGAAAAGATCGGAGCGAAAACGAGCAAGAGAATGGGATTCCTAGTTGCTTTCTGTGTGCAGCGTTGCAACGCTGTTCATCGGCGTTGCAACGCCACCCTTGCGGGAGAAGGCGCGCGTAGGAGGCAACGTTGCAACGCAGCCTCTAGCGTTGCAACGTTGTGGCGTTGCGCAACGCTCGGTAGAAGACGACAAAAGCAGCGTTGCAACGCTGCTATCAGCGTTACAACGCCAGATACGTTTCACGCGAGGAGCAACGGGCAGAAACTGAAATATTTATTATATATATTAATTATAAAAATATTTTTTAATATATTTAATATATTTAATTTTAATTAATATAATTAGATTATATTAATTAAAATTATTTCTAGGGGCCAAAATTGGTCTAATTTTTGCTATTTTAATTATGCAATTGTTGTGTAATTATATACATGCATAGTGTATGCTTGTATTTTAGAAATCCCACCTTAGGTTAAGCATTTTCATGCATCATTTATAATATAAGGAGTTATATTATATAGTTTGCATGATTAATTAATATAAGGTTGTTATATTAATTTTGGACAACATTGACATGCATTATTTTTCATGAGATGAATATGCTATGAATGTCTTATTATTCATGTGATGAATGATCAAGCACTATAACATAGTATGCATGTCACCTAAGGTTAATTATTACTTTTAAAGTGTTTATAACCTTGAAATAATAGACCTTAGGCTATCTAGTTCTAATTAGATTAGAATTAAGAACCAAGTAATTTGTAAGCTATGATTAAAAGAGGAACTCTGTCTAAGGAAAGTTACGCTTAGGTCAGTATTTAAGTCGACGGAAACGGAACACCCCACTGGTGCTCGACACAGGGAGTGAAATTTAATCGAGAGAGTCTTATAAATTACAAGATGGCGTCGTGGGGTTTAATAAGGGGTTAATAAACTAGAAATCCTAGGTTTAATATAAGGAGTTATATTAACAAACTTAGGATAAAATTAATATAAGAGTTATATTGATCATCAATATAAAAGTTATGTTGATAGAGTTAGGTAAAACCATTAGCCAAGTTTTAGCCTAAGAAAGATTCCTATAGACTTAAAGTATTCTCTGGGAGGAAAAAGTGTATGAGATACATATTTTTCCACCTATGCTATCTCTGGGAAGTTCACACCGTGAGACTCATACTTGGCCTCGTAGCGCAAACGGGAGCGTCCCCATTCGGATGGTGTTTGTATGAGTCAATATCAAGGTGAATGGAGAGGGTACTTATAGTGAGTGGGAGCAGGTTTAGTGAAAACAAAACCTACGGTCTCTTTTGTCGGTTTACATCGTTAGACCACTATGGTAAGCCTGCTAGTTTGGCCTAGACCAGACAATCCCTTTGGAGGGCCTGATCATAGGGGATCTAACACAGTAGACACCAGAAAGGGATAAAGATTTCCTTAGACTATTTTCCAATCTAGTCCTCCCTTCGACGGATTTTATTGGATCGAGACTCTGGGGTCTAAAGACAAAGGGTTACACTCACGGGGTACATAAGTTGTGTATGTATCAAGATCGAAAAATGGTAACTAACACCTATAGGAATTAGAGTTATTCTGGTGTTAGGTTTTGGTCAAGAGTGTCTTGATCAAGAGGAAGAGTGTTTTTTATTAACCTTCGGTGTCATACATTCTAAACCTTTGGAGTATCATTGCAAATTATAAATGGCCTAGGAATCATTTGATAATTAGCTAAAACATGATTGGATTAGAGTTATAGCAAGAAACTCATACAAGTTTGTTTGTAAATATTTCAGCAAGATGTCTAGCTCTATGATTTCCTTATTGGGTGCGAAAAAGTTAACCGGAAAGAACATAGTGACTTGGAGGGATGAACTCAACATAATCTTGGTTACACATGATCTTAAGTTCGTTCTCAATGTGGAGTGTCCTCAATTTCCTGCTCAAAGTGCATCTCAAGCTGCTGAGGATGCGTATGACCGCTGGATTAATGCCAACGAAAAGGAGAAAGCCTATATCCTCGCTAGCATACCTGATGCTTTAGCCAGGAGGCTGGAGGGCAAGGTCTCAGTTCGAGAGATCATTGATTTTGTGCTAAATTTGTCTAGACAACCGTCCAAATAAATTCGGCATGAAGCCCTAAAGTTCATTTATAACGTACGTATGAAGGAAGGAACATCGATGTGAGAACATGTTCTCAATCTGATTGCCCACTTCAATATAGAGGAATTAAACGGAGCGGTTATAGATGAGAAATGTCAGATTTTGTTCATCCTAGAATCTCTTCCGAAGAGTTTTCAGCGAATCCGTAGCAATGTTGCGATGAACAACATAGAGTATGATCTGACTTCTTTGCTACATGAGCTACAAAATTATCGGTTTCTTATGGATGATAAGAGACAACAGAATGGAGAGGCAAATTTGATTGCTAATTCCAAAAGTTCTCAGGAGGATTAATCCTCTGGGAAAAAGAACTGCAACCATACTTCTGGACTTAAGAAGATACAGAAGAAGAGGAAAAGGAGCAGATAAAGAGCAATCGTTTGGCAAAGAAAAGCTGTTATTTGATAACATATAGCTTAAGGGTTTATTAGAAAGCTTATTTCTTGCCTTAGCGAACATTGTACTTCTCTGTCTTTTCAATTGAATAAAGTGTTTATTTCATTGGAAAAGTATTGTACTATGTGTTGCTCTTCTTGAGAATTATTTGCAAATGGTTTAATTCAGTTAAAATAGTTTTAACAAGTGAATTTTACAAAATTACAAGTACACGAACTAATTTATCCTAAAATGCTCATCTTTGGCATCTAAGATTGGGTCACATTAATCTCAATAGGATTGAGAGATTGGTAAAGAACGGACTTCTAAACGAGTTAGAAGAAAATTCCTTGCCAGTATGTGAATCCTGCCTAGAAGGCAAGATGACTAAAAGACCTTTTAGTGGAAAAGGTCATAGAGCCAAAGATATTCTAGAGCTTATACATTCAGACCTTCGTGGATCTCGTCAATGTAGGTCCGATGAATGTTAAAGCCAGGGGAGGATATGAATATTTCATCTCTTTTATAGATGATTATTCCAGATATGGGCATATTTACCTAATGCACCACAAGTCGGAAGCACTTGAAAAGTTCAAGGAATTCAAGACTGAGGTTGAAAATCAATTAGATAAAAGAGTTAAAACACTTCGATCGGATCGAGGTGGAGAGTACATGGATTTAAAATTCCAGAACTATATGATAGAACATGGAATTACATCCCAACTCTCATCTCCCGGCACACCACAACAAAATGTTGTATCGGAAAGGAGAAATAGAACCTTGTTGGACATGGTTCGATCAATGATGAGTTATACTCATCTCCTTAGTTCCTTTTCGGGTTATGCAGTGGAGACTGCAGTATACATTTTGAACAGTGTGCCCTCCAAAAGTGTTTCTGAAACACCTTTTGAAATCTTGAAAGGATGTAAAGGTAGTTTATGTCACTTCAGAATATGGGGTTGTCCAGCACATGTGCTTGTGACAAATCCAAAGAAGTTGGATTCACGTTCAAAGTTGTGCCTATTCGTAGGATACCCAAAAGAAACAAGAGGTGGTTTATTCTATGATCCTAAGGAAGATAAGGTCTTTGTGTCGACAAATGCCACTTTCTTGGAAGAGGACCACATAAGGGACCACAAACCAAAAAGTAAGGTAGTGTTGAGTGAATTAGACGGAACAATAGCAATGGTTGCTAATATGAACACTAGTACGTCAACAAGAGTTGTTGATACTAGTTTGTCTAGTTAAGAGGGTCCATCTCAAGAGTTGAGTATGTCTCGACGTAGTGGGAGGGTTGTGATACAGCCTGACCGTTACATGGTTTTAGCTGAAACCCAAGTTGTTATACTAGATGACAACTAATAAAATTAAAGTGTTGAGTGGGAGGAAATATAGTGTACAAGATACATTTAATTTGCGACCACTAATCTCCATTAAGTCCGCACCGTGAGATCCATACACGGCCTCGCGGCGCAAATGGGAGCGTTCCCCTTCAGATGGCATTTGTATGGGTCAACATCATCGTGGATGGAGAGAGTACTCATAGCGAGTGCGAGCGAGACTTGTGAAAACGAGACCCACGGTCTCTTCTTTCGATTCACACCGTGAGACGCCTATGATCCACCTGCTAGTTTGGCCTGGTCCAGACAATCCCTTCGGAGGGCCTGATCATGGGAGTCGGAACACCGTGAATTCTCGAAAGGGATACAATGTCATTGTTGGTTTTCTTTCTTGGTTCACCCTTCGGTGGCTATTATTTAGACGGATACTTGGAAACTTAAAGATTGAGTGTGACACACACAAAATTCGTTAAGAGTTAATGAATTCGACCAAGCAATTGTAATTGGACGCCTAATGGAATAAGAGTTATTCTGGGATTAGGGTCTGATCGAGATAGTCTCGTGCTAGAGGAGGAGTCTTCTGTTCGCCCTTCGGTGGCGGTCATTCTAAACCTTTAGGATATCATTGCAAATTTTTGAATGACCTAGGGAACATGAAACAATTTTTGCTAAAACTTGATTGGTTTTAAAGGGTTTTTGCGAGACTAACACAATGTTTTCTAATTTTTCACCTTAAGACATGTCTAGCTCAATTATAGCTCTATTCGCGTCTGATAAACTAGTGGGAGGTAATTACCAAACTTGGAAAAATAACCTAAACACAATTTTGGTAACTGACGACATTAAGTTCGTGCTCTCTGAGGAGTGTCCTCAGATGTCGGGCTCGACTGCGTAGCGAAGTGTTCGCGATGCGTACGATCGATGGATCAAGGCCAATGAAAGGGCCAAGGTCTATATTATTGCCATCATCTCTGATGTTTTGGCAAAGAAGCATGAGCTGATGGTCACGGCTAAGGAGTTCATGGAGTCTTTGCATGATATGTTTGGACACTAGACCTTTCAAGTCTGACATGACTCGCTCAAATATGTCTTCAACGCACGGATGAAAGAGGGGTCGTCTGTCCGTGAACATGTTTTTCTTAACGCGCTACAAACCTTCCTGTCCTTGATGAGGATCAGGACGTCGGAAGGTGAGGTAAATGTTGCCTTTAGGTGTTATCACAGGGGTTCGACCTCTTGGACAAAGACTGTATCTCCTTCACGCTCGAAATGGAAGAAGAAGATGAAGAGGGGTAGAACTGACCGAGCTGCCGCCGAAAAGGGCAAGAAGGTCAACGAAGTTGAAGAAAAGGGAAAGTGTTTCCACTGCAATGGGGGGCGGACACTAGAAGAGGAACTGTCCCAAATTCATAGCCGAGAGGAAGAATCAAGGTATATGTGATTTACTTATGACTGAAACCTGTTTAGTGGAGAATAGTGACCCTGCCATGATGTTGGACATGGTTCGGTCGATGATGAGCTATGCTCGTCTCCCTGATTGTATTTGGGTTATGCTTGTTGATCCTAGCACGTCTAGTCAAATCCGTTCCTAAGAGTTGGGAATGCCTCGACGTAGTGGGAGTGTTGTGAGACAGCTTGATCGTTACATGGGTTTAGCTGAAACCTCAGTTGTCACTCCTGATGATGACTCTGAGGATCCATTGACCTATGATCAGGCAATGGTTGATGTTGACAAAGAAGAATGCATCAAAGCTATGGACCAGGAAATGGGGTCGATGTTCTTCAATTATGTCTGGGAGCTTGTGGATCAACCGGATGGGGTCAAACCTATAGGTTGCAATTGGATCTACAATCGTAAACGTGGCGTAGATGGAAAGGTGCAGACCTTCAAAGCCCGACTCGTGGCAAGGGGTTTTACCCAGGTTGAAGAGGTTGACTATGAGGAAATCTTTTCACCTGTTGTTATGGTAAAGTCGATCAGGATCCTTCTGGTCATTGCCGCGTATTATGACTATGAGGTATGGAAGATGGACGTCAAGACAGCCTTTCTGAACGACAAACTTGATGAGACCATCTACATGGGCCAACACAACGGGTTCATGTTGCTTAGATCTTGATCGTGAGAGAGGAGGAGCACTTGAAGAAAGGTTCTTCAAAGGTAATATTTCCTGCTGTCCGTTATGTTTATATGCTTAATCTAGTCGTTTTTGTTCTTAAATAAAATCGTTGTAACTAAATCAAGAGCGCGCGATTCACAATCGCTTCCGCTGCGGGACTCGTTTCCCTTCAATGTATGGTTGGACCATCACAATATGTTGTTCATTAGAGGAGCAGTGGGGACTTAAGGAACAAGAAGTAGACACAGGGGTAAAACGGTAATTTGACCCAGTCGTGTCTACGAACAACCTGTGAAGGAGCGACTCATGGTTATTGGTTATATCAGTGGACACATAAAATTCTGCACTTACGGGAGTGCAGTTACGGGCTATAGTGGAGTGTTACCGTAACTAATTAATGTTTATTAACTGGGTCAAAGAGTTTGATAGGTTAATTCCGTATCATTGGAGCCCGTCACTGTAGGTCCATTAGGTCCCTCGTGAAAATCAATCCGAGTTAAAAGAATGGTTAATGTTTTGGTGTGAATAGAAATGTTCAATTTCACTTAAAGGGCATTTATGTCATTTATATGAGATATGAATGATATAATATATAGTTTAATGTGAATGAGATTGATAATAAACTATAGGTTAGCCTAATTGTTGAATTAGGGCTAATTGAAAAAAATAATTGAGAGAAATTAAATTGAATGTAATTCAATTTAATAAAATCCACAATTATGAAAATGTGATTTGTATAATTAGATATGAGATATCTTATAATATATGGTTATGCAAATGTAATTTGCATAACCTATAGTTGTTGTAAAATAGTAATTGTTGGGATTTTTGTCCTAATCTCGTGTTTATAATTTATGGTTTGAAATTTATAAGAGTTATTTATTTCAACACTTTGTGTCTCGCAATTTTTATAAGCTTTTCCAATAAACTAAGCTCCAGGGTCATTGAATTTATGAGAGAACTAGAACTTGAACGGTGTGTACTGGACACACAGGGAGGATCACGTTCGAGTTAATGACCCGAAAGGTCTACAGTATATGGATAGGGTTGGAGACCTAATCCTGGATACACTGTGGATGCGACCCGCTTTGTATTAGATACAAACGAGGTGATCTGACTCGTTCATGTGGTTGACATGCGAGTGGGGGCATCATGTGCAATGAGATTGCACAAGACCGGCCCGTGAATTATTAGACCTACTGATGTAACACCGTTGACATTAAGGACTAATTACTTCGTAGATGACGATTAGTGACTCGACCTGAACCCTGAGCGTGTTACGGACTCCTGTCTGCGGGGGTCTGTCCTTTGACTAGTACGGGTGAGGGTGGTCAAAGTTACTCGCCCAATATGCCTATCTTCTCAAGAACAGAACCAAATAGGGAGCTGGGAACTAAACTACGCGAGATGGAATTCACTCGTTCCCGCTTTTAGGGAAACTAGAGGGGTTGTTCCCTTAAGTCTTGTCTCGGTGGCTTGGACAACGGCGCCCACCTTCTCACCGCCCGAGAAGGGTGTTGTGTATGGTTGGATCATCACAATATGTTGTTCATTAGAGGAACAAAGGGGACTTAAGGAACAAGAGGTGATACAAATGTAAAAATGGTAATTTGACCCAACCGTGTCTACGAACAACCTGTGAAGGATCGACTCATAGGCATTGGTTATATCAGTGGACACGTAATATTCTACACTGACGGGAGTGCAACTACGGGCTATATTGGAGTGTTACCGTAGCTAATGAATGTTGATTAACTGGGTCAAAGAGTTTGACAGGGTAATCTCGGATCATTGGAGCTCGCCATTTGTAGGTCCATTAGGTCCCTCGCTTGCTCTCAATCAAGTTAAAAGAAGGGTTAATGTTTTGGGGTGAATAGAAATGTTCAATTTCACTTAAAGGGCATTTATGTCATTTATATGAGATATGAATGATATAATATATAGTTTAATGTGAATGAGATTGATAATAAACTATAGGTTAGCCTAATTGTTGAATTAGGGCTAATTGAAAAAAATAATTGAGAGAAATTAAATTGAATGTAATTCAATTTAATAAAATCCACAATTATGAAAATGTGATTTGTATAATTAGATATGAGATATCTTATAATATATGGTTATGCAAATGTAATTTGCATAACCTATAGTTGTTGTAAAATAGTAATTGTTGGGATTTTTGTCCTAATCTCGTGTTTCTAATATATTGTTTGAAATTTATAAGAGTTTTTTATTTCAACACTTTGTGTCTCACAATTTTTATAAGCTTTTCCAATAAACTAAGCTCCAGGGTCATTGAATTTATGAGAGAACTAGAACTTGAACGGTGTGTCTTTTGGACACACAGGAGGATCACGTTCGAGTTAATGACCGAAAGGTCTCACGATATATGGATAGGGTTGGAGACCTAATCCTGGATACACTGTGGATGCGACCCGCTTTGTATTAGATACAAACGAGGTGATCTGACTCGTTCATGTGGTTGACATGCGAGTGGGGGCATCATGTGCAATGAGATTGCACAAGACCGGCTCGTGAATTATTAGACCTACTGATGTAACAACGTTGACATTAAGGACTAATAACTTCGTAGATGACGATTAGTGACTCGACCTGAATCCTGAGCGTGTTACGGACTCCTGTCTGTGGGGGTCTGTCCTTTGACTAGTACGGGTGAGGGTGGTCAAAGTTACTCGCCCAATATGCCTATCTTCTAATGGACATAACCAAATAGGGAGCTGGGAACTTAACTACGCGAGATGGAATTCACTCGTTCCCGCTTTTAGGGAAACTAGAGGGGTTGTTCCCTTAAGTGCTGTCTCCAGGGCTTGGACAACGGGCGCCCACCTTCTCACTGGCCCGAGAAGGGTGTTGTGTATGGTTGGATCATCACAATATGTTGTTCATTAGAGGAACAGTGGGGACTTAAGGAACAAGAGATGATACAGGGGTAAAATGGTAATTTGACCCAACCGTGTCTACGAACAACCTGTGAAGGATCGACTTATGGGCATTGGTTATATCAGTGGACACGTAATATTCTACACTGACGAGAGTGCAACTACGGGCTATATTGGAGTGTTACCGTAGCTAATGAATGTTGATTAACTGGGTCAAAGAGTTTGACAGGGTAATCTCGGATCATTGGAGCCCGTCACTGTAGGTCCATTAGGTCCCTCGGTTGGCTCAATCTGGGTTAAAAGAAGGGTTAATGTTTTGGGGTGAATAGAAATGTTCAATTTCACTTAAAGGGCATTTATGTCATTTATATGAGATATGAATGATATAATATATAGTTTAATGTGAATGAGATTGATAATAAACTATAGGTTAGCCTAATTGTTGAATTAGGGCTAATTGAAAAAAACAATTGATAGAAATTAAATTGAATGTAATTCAATTTAATAAAATCCACAATTATGAAAATGTGATTTGTATAATTAGATATGAGATATCTTATAATATATGGTTATGCAAATGTAATTTGCATAACCTATAGTTGTTGTAAAATAGTAATTGTTGGGATTTTTGTCCTAATCTCGTGTTTATAATATATTGTTTGAAATTTATAAGAGTTATTTATTTCATCACTTTGTGTCTCGCAATTTTTATAAAATTTTCCAATAAACTAAGCTCCTGGGTCATTGAATTTATGAGAGAACTAGAACTTGAACGGTGTGTACTGGACACACAGGGAGGATTACGTTCGAGTTAATGACCCGAAAGGTCTACAGTATATGGATAGGGTTGGAGACCCAATCCTGGATACACTGTGGATGCGACCCGCTTTGTATTAGATACACACGAGGTGATCTGACTCGTTCATGTGGTTGACATGCGAGTGGGGGCATCATGTGCAATGAGATTGCACAACACCGGCCCGTGAATTATTTGACCTACTGATGTAACATCGTTGACAATAAGGACTAATAACTTCGTAGATGACGATTAGTGACTCGACCTGAATCCTGAGCGTGTTACGGACTCCTGTCTGTGGGGGTCTGTCCTTTGACTAGTACGGGTGAGGGTGGTCAAAGTTACTCGCCCAATATGCCTATCTTCTAATGGACATAACCAAATAGGGAGCTGGGAACTTAACTACGCGAGATGGAATTCACTCGTTCCCGCTTTTAGGGAAACTAGAGGGGTTGTTCCCTTAAGTCTTTGTCTCCTGTGGCTTGGACAACGCGCCCACCTTCTAACCGCCCGAGAAGGGTGTTGTGTATGGTTGGACCATCACAATATGTTGTTCATTAGAGGAGCAGTGGGGACTTAAGGAACAAGAGGTAGACACAGGGGTAAAATGGTAATTTGACCCAACCGTGTCTACGAACAACCTGTGAAGGATCGACTCATGAGCATTGGTTATATCAGTGGACACGTAATATTCTACACTGACGGGAGTGCAACTACGGGCTATAGTGGAGTGTTACCGTAGCTAATGAATGTTGATTAACTTGGTCAAAGTGTTTGACAGGTTAATCTCGGATCATTGGAGCCCGCCACCAGAGGGTCCATTAGGTCCCCGGTTGGCTCAATCAGGTTAAAAGAAGGGTTAATGTTTTGGTATGAAATTGAAGTGTTCAATTTCACTTTAAGGGCATTTATATCATTTATATGAGATATGAATGATATAATATATAGTTTAATGTGAATGAGATTCATAATAAACTATAGATTAGCCTAATTGTTGAATCAGAGCTAATTGGAGAATTTAATTGAGAGCAATTAAATTCGATGTGATTCAATTTAATTAATCCACAATTCATGCAAATGAGATTTGCATAACCTATGGTTGTGGTAAAGTGGTAATAATGTGGAGATTTTAACTCCATCATTCCACTATTTAAACTTTTTGCAAGAAGGGATTTGTGAGCCATTCTCTCATTTTTTTATTTTCATCAAAGAAGTGAAGAAGAATTCTCTCTATTCTCTCTCAATTCTCCTCCCTCTCCAAAACTCCAAAAGTTCCCACAATCTTCCCTTCTCCAAAAGAGAACAACCGAGACTCCAAGTGGTGGTGTTCGGGTTTCGTTCGTGGGAAGAGTTCGTTGAGATCGAGAAGCACGAAGAGTTCATGATTTGAGGAAGAAACTTTCAAGAAAGTCTTCAACAAGTAAGTACCTCTATTCTTACTGTTTTTCTTCCTTTTCAGCATGTTTAGCCTAGATCTATAGTAGATCGTTTTTAACAAAATCGAGTTGTGTTACGTGATATTTATAATATTGCAATACCGCAAGTGTACGGATAAAGTTTTAGTATAGTGATCTCAGGAATGGGTTTCTAAATTAATTAATTAACAAGATACTTATTCTCAATTTTATCTAAAGCAACAAAACTTTTATGGTTGAATTGAAAGTAAAAACAAGCAAACAAACAAACATGTGGAGACACGAATTGATAGAATGGTGGGAAGTGATTTTACAAGTTAAAGACCTAACTAACACATGGATTGAACCAATGAGATGAAATTATAAACAATAAGTAAAATACTCAAGAAAATCTCTCGATTCTTAGTGAGCCTCACACATGCAATAAACAACATAGTCTCCATAGAAACCTACAACATGCATGGCATTAAGCTTTGGCTCCCAAAATCACTCTTTTCTCTCTTCTTACAAAGTGTATTTCGAAATTAGGGCAAAACTCTACCAAATTCGGCTCACTTTGCTCACATGCATCATCTTTTATTTATATGCATGATTGGCACAGCGTTGCAACGCTAGGGACAACGTTGCAACTCTGTGCCCTAAACGCGTGGCAAATAAGGAAATACTCGATTGCGTTGCAACGCTGAGGGCAGCGTCGCAACGCCGCTACCCAAAGCGCGCGCCCCTTATCGATCTGGCGTTGCGACGCTGCAAAGCAGCGTTGCAACATCCTCTGTGCGGCTTCTCATGCGTGCGTCCTTATTGATATAGCGTTGCGACGCTGCAATGCAACACTATCGGCAGTGGTCTTCAACGCTCTCAAACAGCAAGCATGGCGTTGTAACGCTCTGCATGGCGTTGCAATGCCATCACCTTGGGTCATCATGGTTGGATTGATCTTTTCTTTCCCAAATGGTATTATTTTTAGCTCCAAATAGTCTTGTTTTGATCTCGAGTGATCCAAATTGTCTCCAATAGCTCTGTTTAAGCTCTTAACCTGAAATTGAATGAGTTAAACACGTAAAAGCCCTGAAATTATTATAAAACTAGCAATAATTAAGCTTAAGGATAGCACATTTTGTGTGCTATCAAACACCCCCAAACTTAAACTTTTGCTAGTCCTGAGCAAAAATAGAATTAAACATCAGATTGTTCTTAAACATACATTTGATTTAAGCCTAAAAAATTTAAGAGAAAATCTAGCAATCACAGTTAACATTCAATCATGACACTTCAGCAAGAAATTTAAAACTTTCCCTAAGTGTTCCTACTTGTGTGTGTGATTAGCCTATGTTCCCTTCATTTTTACTAGGCTCGGATCAACTTTATTAGGCTCTCCATTCAACTTCTCCCTACACCGGTCTTAATTACTAATCTTTGAGCCTCCCCACATTCAAGAACTATATAACTCTACTTAGCACTTAATAACTCTTTTGATGCCACTATTTCTATTTTCTTCTTTTTTTTTTTGTGCAAGGACACTAGCTTTCACACATCCACTGCAGGGACCCTTACCCATAGCACTCGCTCAATGAGTGGCCTAACTGATCACAGTGAAGGTAGCCCTTTTTACCCTCACGATTTTTTTTCTTTAGCAAACAAAAAACAAAAACAAACTATTTCACATATTATACAGATCATGCACTTCATATTGTTATTCACCCTATTCTGCAGTTTAACTCTCAAATCAGTTCGTAGACCTATCGAGGTGACATCAAACTTCTAAACCTAATAACTTTCTTCTAGGCATTTCAAAACTACAGGAACACAGGCTATGTGCGTAATAGTGCAGGAAAAACTCAAGAAAAGTTTTAAATTAACTCAAATTCATGTCATGCTCTCAAGTTTCAGCAGAATCACAAGGATTTCCAATTATATCTCATCCTAGGCTATCATACTCATGCTTATGTAAAAGATCAATCAACAATTCAAAGACATACTGGGATGGTCTCAACAGATAAACACATCCACCCCCAAACATAAACTAAACATTGTCCCTAATGTTTGCAGAATTAAGCACAAATTAAGTATAAGGGTAAGAGTGAACAATACTGTCATGGGTAATTGAGATCTTTCTGCGATTCTTGGATAGCCAAAGCATGTGTGTTGGAGTTCCTCAGAATGGGAGCATGGATTTCAACGAAGAAGGGCATCTCCACAACCTACGAAGTAAAACAACAACTAACTAAGAATTGAAAAACAACAAACTAAATCAAGCTAAAGACAGAAAAACAAAAGTAAGTAAAGCTTGGGTTTCCTCCCAAGAAGCGCTTTGTTTAACGTCTTCAGCTATGTTGTACTCCCTCAAGGTGTTTCTTTCCTTGCTTGCAGTGCCTGGAGTGATGTGTTCATTTGGCCAATCTGGGTCTCTATATTCTTTATTGCAGCTCTATGACTGGTCACTATACGAGATAAACTGGTGACTGCATTCTCCAGCTGGTTAGACCTACTTCTAGATTCAGCTATGAAGGAGTGCAATGTGTCTTCCAAAGATGGTTTCCTCTCTGATGTAGAAGCATGCCCTGTGGGAGGATTCAACACATTTTTGTTGTTAGCATAAGAGAAATTCTCATGATACCTCAAACCTGGATTGTAATGTGGTTGTAGGTTATTCTGACTCTGATTTCCTCCATAGTGGTTGCTTCTATTGTTCAGGTAGTGCAATTGCTCTACAGTGGATTCTCCATTGGTCTGGGAGCATTGAGAGGACATCCCTGTCTGTGGTGATCCTGCAAAATTATTAAGGGCATGAGTGAGAGATGCTATATGAAATCTAAGAGAGGTTACCTCGTCCAGTTGATATAATCTAGCTACTTGGTTAGATCTGTCATTTTCTGTAGGCCACTGGTAGCTGGCAGTTGACACTTCCTCCTGGAGGGCACGTGCTTCTGGCACAGTTTTCGTCATGGAAGCCCCTCCAGCAGTGGCATCCACAATGGTCCTGGTCTTACCTTCCAGTCCATTATAGAACAGTTGTACCTGAAGCCAATTCGGGTAGCCATGCTGTGGGCACCTCCTGAGCATGTCCTTGTACCTTTCCCATGCTTCAAATAGTTGCTCTCCCTCCTGCTGCATGAATGTTCCAATCTTAGTCCTTAACTTTGCAGCCGTTACAGGTGGAAAGAATTTGGTCATGAAGGCTTGGGCCAACTCCTCCCAAGAAGTGATGCTCCCTGAGGGAAGGGACCCTAGCCATTCTTTGGCTCTACCCTGCAAAGAGAAGGGAAAAAGACGTAAGCAAATACTATCAGCAGAGATACCATTCATTTTAAATGTACTACAGATTTCTAAAAAATTTTGAAGATGAATGTTAGGATCTTCTGTGGCTAAGCCTCTGAAAGCACTTTCCCTAACCATTTGTATCAACCCTGTCTTAAGTTCAAAATTATTAGCATTGATAGGGGCATGGACTATTCCAGCATGCTCAGAATTAAACATAGGTTGGAAATACTCCCTGATTGGTTTAGGGTTATTAATGAGCTCCTGATCAGCCATAGTATGAATTTCTGCTTTTCCTTCCCTTAAGAGTCTCCTACAAGTCTGCAGTTCTCCCCTTGGGCATACACCTGGAGGTACAAAAAGAAAGAAATTAGATAAAAAAAGAAAAACACAAACAACTAGAAAAAAAAAAAAAGACATAAAACATAAAACTTGGGTTGCCTCCCAAGAAACGCTTTCTTTAACGTCTTTAGCTAGACGGTGACTAATCAGGGCACATAAAATTGCTCATATTTTTTCGCACCCTTCTTGCTCGAATCGATATAGCCTTTTAAGTCTAAAAGGCTATCCTGTTTTTTTTAAGCCCTAGACAGATAATTGTTTTTGGGATTTTTATTTATCAAAAGAAAAAAACTGAAATCAAAGCAAGACTCGTGAGTATAAGACAAATGGTTATAAAAAATAAAGGAAATTTCTGGGGATAAAAGGAAAGAAGATTTCTCAGCCTCTAACTCTATCACCTAGATCTCTCCTGTGGAACTAAGTGTATCACCGGTGTCCTCCTCACTAACCTGATCATGGTGTGCCTCAGTCTCCCCCAAACTATCCTCACTAACATCTAAACAAATCCTCCTAGGTGGCACCTCCTGAGTGGTGAGGATAAGAAATTGTTCTTGTAAGGCCTTAAGGGAAACTACTAACTGGTCAAGGTATTGAGCTCTATCTTGTACTATTTCCCAAAGTCCTACCACCTCAGTTTCTAACCTATCCAACCTCTCTAATTCACTATGAACAAAATTTTTAAATTTCAACTCTAAGGTATATTCTGCCAATTGGTCCATCAGAGAAGATTTTTCTAGGGGTTGGTTAAGGTACGAAAAACTATGGTTCCAAGTGCCTAAATAACTACCCTCATGTGAATTTTCATATAGGTCAGGTACAGAATGGTAAAAATTAGACACATGGTATTCAGAAAAATCATGATGCACAAAACTAGGGTCCTGAGAGGGACAATAGAATGGTGGAAACTCAAAATTATGCAAAGTCATACTTGAAAAATCAGTAATTTCACAACAAGACTTCACACAATATCAACACATCCAAAAGAGGAAACAAAGACTCAAAAACACACACAACTAAAATAATACAAATAAGGAAACAAACAATCACACAAAACAATCAAGAAAAGACAAACAAACAAGCTTTAGTCTAAAATTTCAAATTTTCTCCTAATATTAATTAATCTAAATAATCGCCATTCCCCGGCAACGGCGCCAAAAACTTGTTGCGTGATATTTATAATATTACAATACCGCAAGTGTATGGGTAAGGTTTTAGTATAGTGATTTAGAGTTCCAAGTATCGTCCTCGGGAATGGGTTTCTAGATTAATTATTTACCAAGATACTTATTCTCAATTTTATCTAAAGCAACAAAACTTTGATGGTTGAATTGAAAGTAAAAACAAGCAAACAATCAAACATGTGGAGACACGAATTGATAGAATGGTGGGAAGTGATTTTACAAGTTAAAGACCTAACTAACACATGCATTGAACCAATGAAATGAAATTATAAACAAGAAGTAAAATACTCAAGAAAATCTCTCGATTCTTAGTGAGCCTCACACATGCAATAAACTCCATAGTCTCCATATGAACCTACAACATACATGGCATTAAGCAACTTCTTTATGTGTTTCCCTAAGATTTCTAGGTCATTCTCATGCCAGAATTCTAAGGGTTTTAGTATAGTGATTTAGAGTTCCAAGTATCGTCCTCGGGAATGGGTTTCTAGATTAATTATTTACCAAGATACTTATTCTCAATTTTATCTAAAGCAACAAAACTTTGATGGTTGAATTGAAAGTAAAAAAAAGCAAACAATCAAACATGTGGAGACACGAATTGATAGAATGGTGGGAAGTGATTTTACAAGTTAAAGACCTAACTAACACATGCATTGAACCAATGAAATGAAATTATAAACAAGAAGTAAAATACTCAAGAAAATCTCTCGATTCTTAGTGAGCCTCACACATGCAATAAACTCCATAGTCTCCATATGAACCTACAACATACATGGCATTAAGCAACTTCTTTATGTGTTTCCCTACGATTTCTAGGTCATTCTCATGCCAGAATTCTAAGGGTTTTGACAATTTTGCTCTAATTCAAGCTTTATCTCTCGAGCCTACTTAAATCAACAAATTATGAAGTCAAGAACTAATTGTCAAAAATAAGAACAAAACATGCTTCAATACATTGTAATAAAGTCATAACAAGCAAATCAAATCCTAACTACATTGTTTAGCTACTCTAAATCACATGAAAATCAAACTAAACAAGTAGAAAACGTCTTAGAACGCTATTACAAATTGAAAGAAAAGGAAATTAAACTTAGGTGTTGATGCCGGTCCTTCGTCTCCGAACTCTCGTCTTCGATCTCGAACCTCCACGAATGTCTTGGCTCCCAAAATCACTTTTTTCTCTCTTCTTACAAAGTGTATTTCGAAATTGGGGCAAAACTCTACCAAATTCGGCTCCTTTTGCTCAAATGCATCATGTTGTATTTATAGGCATGATTGGCCCAGCGTTGCAACGCTAGGGACAGCGTTGCAACGTTGTGCCCTAAACGCATGGCAAATAAGGAAATACTCGATGGCGTTGCAACGCTGAGGGCAGTGTTGCAACATCGCTACCCTAAGCGTGCGCCCCTTATCGATCTGGCATTGCGACGCTGCAAGACAGCGTTGCAACGCCCTCTGTGCGGCTTTTTATGCGTGCGTCCTTATCGATATAGCGTTGCAACACTATCGGCAGTGGTCTTCAACGGTCTCTAATAACTCACCATAAGTGAGTTATTTTACTAGAATTTTAGTGCTTAATCAACTTGAATTGCATAGAATTCATTGAGCTTCATGTTATTTTATCCCTAAAATTATGAAGGTTAGTTGAAAATCTTGAATTTAAGCATTAGGTTGTAAAAGAATTAATTTTGATGATTTTGTGCTTTACTTTGGAGAAATTAGCTAACAAGTAATTAAAGACCGCAATTTGAGATTTTTCTTAACTTTTACATATTTAGTTTGATTTATGATTGATAATGATGTATGAGGATTTTTCTGTAATGCGGAGATGTGTAAAAGAAAAAAATTACAAAAACCCATAAGGGCATTTTAGACATTTTACCCGAAGGGCAAAATGGTCTTTATACCCTAAATGGCGTGTTTGTAATTATCAAACTAGGGCAACATCTTCTTGTGATAAAAGGAAAAAGAAGAGAGGAGCTAAGGAGGGCGTTTTTGCGAGAGGAGAGTCCTTGTGTTTGCTGAAGCAATCGCGGAAGAAGCAATTTTTAGGGTGTTGCTACAACAAGGCTGAGAGACGGGAACGAGAGGATCAGTGAGAACACAGTGGTTGTCGTCGATTGCTGAAGCAATTGTGAGGGGAGACTGAGGTTCGACGTTTTGCTACAGCAAAGTCGAGGGAGAAAAAGCAGATGAAGGCATCGAGAGAGCCAACCTACATCCTTGCTTTGAAGCAATCGGAAGAAGGCGCGAAAAATTGTCAGCAGTAGCAATTGCGAGGGCGACATCGGAAGAAGCGAGACCCATCGATTGCTGAAGCAATCGCGAAGGAGGGACAGAGGAGCGTTGTTGTGCGCGTAGGTGCGAGGAATCGCCCAACTTTTGCTGAAGCATTCGCGCGCATTGGTGAGTATCGGGCAAGTATTGTTGAAACATTTGTGCGGCCTTTGCGTTGCTGTGAGGAGTCACCCGACTATTGTTGAAGCAATTGCCTGGAGTCGCCCGACTGTTGCTGAAGCAATCACGTGGTAAGCTGTGAAGAGCAAAACCCGATAAGCCATTTCTTTGAAGCAATTTGGCGATCGATGTTGAGTCAATCGAGGCGCTTTCTTTGAAGCAAATTACCTAGTGTAGACCAAAGTTGAGGTGCTTTGCTAGGCTATTGTTGAAGCAAAAACAAACAAGCTACCTGTTGTGTAACTACTCCTTACTTTGAAGTGCTATTGCTTATTATTCTTGCAAATTAGGCACTGTTTTGTTGAGTTGTTTTACACTGATTAGAAGTCAAAATTGCTCATTGTTTAGACAAATTGTGTGGCTGTTTTGTGTTGTTCTCCAGATATAAATCTCTTGATTAGTGAAAGCATGCTTGAACTTAAATATGTGTAATTTGACTCAATCATGAGCTAAATTCTCCTAGGCACGGGTTAAGTTGTTCTTCAATGTATAAATTGTAATAAATTAATGGTTGATGTCATAGTTGAATTTATGAGATTTTAATGTTTACAACGATGCATGAGGGTTAAAATTTGGCCACTTTAACTTCTCTTTAAATTCATGAACTTGGAAAAGCTATTGAATTAAGAAATTAAAATTTGATTCTAGGATCTTGAGTTAATTAGGGATAATTAACCCACCTGGAACCTTGAAATCATGATCGTGATTTAGGTCTCAATTGGGAAATTGTTGGTCTTAAAATTTAGTGATTTTGGAAAAATTCACTTGATCACGTGTGAAGGTAAATTCAAGGCATCAACCACATATTTGTTATTCTAATTATACATGAAACTTCAACTTAACCCTAGCATTTCTCTCAATCTAAAAGCCCTAGTTTACTCTCGTCTAGTTTATGTTTTTAACGTTTTCACGTACTTTTGAATTATTGCATTAGTCTTCGTTATACTTAACTCATCCAATTAATAAGATAAAAAATCAAATTCTATTATTGCATTCACTGATTTCTTTTAACACAAATTTGCATGCCTATTGCATTGCACCAAAAAAAAATAAATAGGAGACAAATTTCTAGGACACTCATTGATTTAGATTCTACTAGTCCTCGTGGGATCGATACTTTTCTTATCACTTGTTGCACTGACCGTGTATACTTGCACGTCAAAGGAGAGTCAAAGTCTCATCCTAGTTGCATTAGTTTAGGACATCTGACATTTTCTGCATCAAGTTTTTGGCGCCGTTGCCGGGGATTAGCTTTGAATCTTATCTATGAGTTCTGTGAAATTTTCTTTACTGTTGAGTTTTTTTTTTTTTTAGGATTAGTTTCTTTTTCATAATATTGCTTGAGTTGGGTTTTTCTGCATTTCAGGTACTTGAGAATAGTTTATGAATGTGCGTCGCCAGTTAGAGTTTGATTTTGACCCCGAAATAGATAGAACCTTTAGGAAGCGGTTGAGAGAGCAAAAATTAGCCATGGCTAACAAGAATAATCCTAGAGACCCTATAGATCCTCTAGCCCAACACCATAACCCTAGAGCACCCCAAGATGTTAGAGACAATCCACTCTTTAACCTTCCAGCAGGGGGTCCTACGAATGTGATAGAGCTAGCCAATGACCGAGAGCGAGCCATTAGGACCTATGCCAACCCCTTAGTGGATGAACTGAATCCAGGGATAATCAGACCTGTTATACAAGCTACTTCTTTTGAGCTAAAACCAGTTATGTTTCAAATGATCCAAACGATTGGGCAGTTCCATGGCTTACCACCCGAGGACCCCCATCTCCATTTGAAATCATTCCTGGGAGTAAGTGATTCCTTCATCATGCCAGGAGTCTCTAGTGACGCAATTAGATTGAGCTTATTCCCTTATTCCCTCAGAGATGCTGCAAAGAACTGGTTGAATTCGTAATAAAATATTTTCCACCCACTAGGAATGCAAGATTTAGGAATGAAATTGTAGCTTTCCAACAGTTTGATGATGAAACCCTGAGCGAGGCCTGGGAGAGGTTTAAGGATCTTTTGCGTAAATGTCCCCACCATGGATTGCCTCACTGCATCCATGGTTTGAACACCTCCACTAAGCAACTAGTGGATGCCTCTGCTAATGGAGATTTGTTGGCCAAAACTTACAATGAGGCCTACGAGATATTAGAGAGGATCTCATCCAACAATTGCCAGTGGGCGGATGTGAGGAGAACTTCGGTAGGAAAAGCAAAAGGAGTCCTTGAGTTGGACACGTTGAACTTAATAAATGCTCAAATCTCTTCCATGACTTCCATGTTGAAGAATTTGACTATGGGTAACGTGAACCAAATCTCTTCCAATGCTCCAACCCCATCTTTTGCACCTCAAGAGAGTTTAGAATCCTGTGTCTACTGTGGTGAAGGACACACTTTTGAGTTCTGCCCTAGTAACCCTGTATCGGTTTGTTATGTAGGAAACTCAAACCAGAGTCAATCTAGGAATAACTCATATTCGAGCACCTATAACCCAGGGTGGAGGAATCACCAAAATCTATCTTGGGGAGGCCAAAGCAGCAATGCCCAAGCCCCTCAAATGCAAAATAGAGTGAATCAACCACCTGGTTTTACGAATCAAGGGTATCAGAATTATGGGAATCAGAACTCTGCCCTTCAACCACAACAGAAGGCTACACCCTCCCAGCAAGTTTCAGGTGATTCTCTAGAAAGTTTGTTCAAAGAATACATAGCTCGCAATGATGCTATTTTAGCTCGCAATGATGCTATTTTTACTCGCAATGATGCTCTTATTCAGAGTCAACAAGCTTCTATAAGAAATCTTGAAATGCAAGTTGGCCAATTAGCAAAGGAGCTAAAGGCAAGGCCACTGGGCACGCTCTCTGCAGACACAGTAATCCCAAAGAGTGATGGGAAGGAACATGTTCTAGCAGTAGAATTAAGTAGTGCGAGAATTTTAGGAGAGGGTAGCTGTGAGAAAACCCAGAGAGATGAGCGAACTAACTCTGTTGATGAGGAAGGGCAAGATGAGGAAATGGTATATCCAAAACATCGGGGAACCGATGGGATTGAGGATAAACCATAATCTCAACAAGCCTCAACTTCCAAGGAAACAACAAGAGCGATTCTGTCGAGTTCAAACCACCCCACCACCCTATCCTCAAAGATCAAGAGGAAACAGAAGAAGGAAGCCCATTTTGAAAAATTCTGGATATGTTTGAAGGAGGTGCATATCAACATACCACTGATTGATGCGTTGAAGAAAATGCCCAACTACTTGAAGTTTCTCAAGGACATCTGTTCTGAAAAAGAGAAGTTCCAAGAGTTCAAAGTGGTATCGTTGAGTGAGGAGTGTAGTGCGGTGTTCAGAAATAGGATACCCCATAAGGAGAAGGATCTTGGATCTTTTACCATACCTGTGTCTATTGGTGGAAGACAGTTAGGGAGGGTGCTATGTGATTTAAGAGCTAGCATCAACTTAATGCCTCTCTCTATTTATAAGGGATTAGGCATTGGGGAGGCGAGGCCCACCACAGTGACCCTGCAGCTAGCGAGATAGATCCATAGCCTACTCAGAAGGAAAAATAGAAGACATCCTGGTCCAAGTGGATAAATTCATATTCCCGGTGGATTTTATCATCCCGGATTATGAAGTCGACAAGGATGTTCCTATTATCCTAGGCGACCTTTCACAAAAAGCAGTAGAAGCTGTGATAGATGTTCATGCAGGGACAATTAAGTGAGAATGAATGATCAAGAGGTCCAGCTTTAGCATCTATGATACAATGAGGTATCCAAATGGGAGAAAGTTGTTACAGAATTCATGTTTTAGATGGAGTTATTTCAAAACCTTGTGAAATAAGAATTGAAAGGAATCCATGAGATAAGATTTGGAGATCTGAGAGAAAGTTAGTTAGAGAAGTCGGGAATAGAAGAGTTGACCTGGGTTTGGAAGAACTAGCGAAACAAAGAAAGTTCAGAAAAATCTTTGAGTCATTAGATTTGAAGGAAGGAGAGAGACCTTCTATGATACCCTCAGTTCAAGAACCCCCAACACTAGAACTGAAACCTTTACCCCAACACTTAAAGTATGCATTCTTGGGTGATAAGGAAACTCTTCCCATTATCATATCAGCAAGTCTACCCCCTAAGGACGAACAGTTGTTGCTTAATGTCCTTAAGCAACACAAGAAGGCCATAGGATGGACTCTTGCTGACATTCAAGGGATTAGTCCTTCTTATTGCATGCACAAGATTACCTTAGAGGAAGGGATTTTCAGATCCATAGAGCCCCAGAGAAGACTTAACCCAGCCATGAAAGAAGTGGTGAAGAAAGAAGTCATTAAATGGTCAAGTTCTTTGGAATTATCTACCCCATAGCGGATAGCGATTGAGTCATCCACCCAATGTGTTCCCAAAAGGGGGAGATGATAAGATGATTATTAATGAAGCCAATGAAATCATTCCTTCCTGGGTAGTGAGCGGTTGGAGAGTGCAGATCGACTATAGGAGGCTAAACAAGGCCACCAGGAAAGACCATTTTCCTCTCCTGTTCATAGATCAAATGTTGTACAAACTGGCAGGTCAAGCCTTCTATTGTTTCCTTGATGGTTACAGTGGTTATAACCAAATAATCATTGCACCACAAGACCAAGAGAAAACAACGTTCACATGTCCATATGGTACCTTTGCTTTTCGAAGGATGCCATTTGGACTATGTAATGCTCCTGCGACCTTTCAAAGGTGCATGATTGCGATTTTCTCTGACTATGTAGAGGACATCATGGAGGTTTTCATGGATGACTTCTCGGTCTTTGGAAACTCATTTGAGGTTTGCTTAGAGAATTTGGGGAAAGTACTTCAGCGTTGTGAAGAGACACACGTAGTTCTAAATTGGGAAAAGTGTCACTTCATGGTTAGAGAGTGGATTGTGTTAGGGCATAAGATATCATGCAAGGGAATAGAAGTAGATAGAGCGAAGATTGAGATTATTGATAAATTGGAACCGCCCACAAATGTCAAAGGAGTGAGAAGTTTCCTTGGACATGCGGGGTTCTATAGAAGATTCATCAAAGATTTCTCAAAAATCTCAAAGCCATTGTGCTCTCTCCTGGAAGTCAACAGGCCCTTTATATTTAGTGAGGAGTGTCTCCATGCCTTTAATGTCCTCAAGTCAGCCTTAGTCACTGCACCTATTATGTCTTCACCTGATTGGCAACTGCCATTCGAGTTGATGTGTGATGCAAGTGACTATGTTGTGGGTGTTATGCTAGGACAAAGGCAAGAGAAGGTAATACATCCAATTTATTATGCGAGTAAAACTTTAAATGAAGCTCAGATGAACTACACAACTACTGAAAAGGAGTTGTTAGCAGTAGTCTTTGCTTTTGAAAAGTTTAGACCATATCTGGTCGGTACTAACGTGGTGGTCTACACAGATCATGCTGCCATTAGGTATTTGTTGGCAAAGAAAGATGTCAAACCAAGATTGATTAGATGGGTATTACTTCTGCAGGAGTTTGAAGTGGAAATTAAAGATAAAAAGGGTTCAGAGAATGTGGTGGCAGACCATTTGTCTAGGATTGAGAACTCTGAGCCTTTACCCTCACACTCCCATATAAGGGATGACTTCCCTGATGAGCAACTCTTGTTAGTTGGTGAGGTCCAAAATACCAACCCCCCTTGGTTCACGGACTATGCCAATTACTTGGCTTGCAATATCCTTCCCCCTGATTTGTCAGCATAACAGAAAAAGAGATTCTTGCATGACTCCAAATTTTTTCTGTGGGACGATCCATGTTTATATAGACAGTGTGTAGATGGTATCATTAGGAGATGTGTGACCGAAAGAGAGATACCATCTATTTCTCGAGCGTTGTCATTCGTCCCCTTATGGAGGCCATTTTCGTGGCCAAAGGAATGCAGCAAAGGTGTTCCAGTCTTGCTATTATTGGCCATCTGTCTTTAAGGATGCCTATGTTTTTAGCAAGACATGTGATACATGCAAGAGGAAAGGTAATATAGGAAAGAGAGAGGAAATGCCCTTGACATACATCTTAGAGGTGGAGCTCTTTGATGTTTGGGGGATTGACTTCATGGGCCATTTTCCTCCCTCTAAGGGGAATTTGTATATCTTAGTGGCAGTAGATTATGTCTCTAAGTGGGTAGAAGCCATGGCGTGCCCGAATAATGACGCCAAAACAGTGGTCAGATTCTTGCATAGGCACATATTCACGAGATTTGGGACCCCTAGAGTCTTAATCAGTGATGAGGGCTCTCATTTTGTTAATAAGGCAATGAATACCCTCCTGGCCAACTATAATGTAAAGCACAGAATCTCCACTCCGTACCATCCACAAGCTAATGGACAAGCTGAAGTGTCCAATAGGGAGATTAAAGGAATCCTCGAGAAGGTTGTAAAACCTCAAAGAAAGGATTGGTCCGTCAGGCTGGATGAAGCCTTGTGGGCGTATAGGACCGCCTTTAAAACCCCCATTGGAATGTCCCCATATAGACTTGTGTTTGGTAAGGCTTGTCACGTACCCTTAGAATTAGAGCATAAGGCATTCTGGGCCTTAAAGGAACTCAATCTAAATTTAATTGCTGCAGGAGATCTGAGGCTACTTCAATTGAATGATTTGGATGAGTTTAGAAGATTTTCTTATGAGAATGCAAAGCTTTACAAAGAAAGAACTAAAGCTTGGCATGATAAGAGACTCATTCCAAAGACTTTTGAAGCAGGCCAAAGAGTTTTATTATTCAATTCCCGCCTCAAACTTTTTCCTGGTAAGCTTAGGTCTAGATGGTCAGGCCCCTTTATAGTGATCGAAACTCTCTCCTACGGGGCTATTAAGCTTCGATGTGAGCAGGATGGAAGAGAGTTTCTTGTTAATGGCCAACGTTTGAAACACTATTGGGGTGAAGACTTCCAAAGGAACATTTCCACATGGAAGTTGAGTGATAATGAAGTGTAGTGAATCCTTCTATAAAAAAAAAAAAAAAAAAGCTTAGCTAGGTTGTTTTATTTTTCCTTTTTATTCGTTGCCTATGCATGATAGGAGATTTAGTTGTTCCTATGATTCTTGATCCAGTTGTTTCATGTTTTGCTCTTTGTTTTATCATATATAGTTAATCTTTGATTAAGTGTCGTTAGGATGTAGAATTGAAGCATACAAAAGGTTAGAGGTAAGAATTCCTTCTCCTCTTGCTCGATCACCAAGCATGATTGTTCATTTCGTATGGCTGAATTAAGTACAATTTTTTTTTTCTTCTTTCTCCCTATTGAAAATTTTCCAACATACTAGTATAGGTTAACTTGTGTTTTTAGTAGAATAAAAATCTAAAGCATGTGAATTTTCATTGTAGCATGTAATCTAGGATGAATGGAAGCATGTGAAAAGCTAGGATACAATTTTCTCTATTGTTTTAGGATAATAAAATTCCTAGTTTGATGCTTCCCATTAATTTTTAATTGCATGTCTTAAAAAGAATGAGTAAATGTTGACTTTATGCTTTCCTTTTTGTTTTGCAGGTTGACCTATTTTAGGTTATGTTTCTGCCCTTTAGGTTAAGTAGTTGGATACAGGATAGGAGTTAGTGGGAAAAAGGAAAAAGAAAAAAAAAAAGAAGTTGCTTTGGGGATTAGTCGTTTTTTTTTTTTTGGGTAAAAGGGAATCCTAGACTTAGAACCTAAAAAAGACTTGAGTTAGGAGAAACCAATCTAGATCCAGATCTAGCTTAGGCAGAGTCTTTCTTAGCTTAGGAAGCTTGCTGTCCATTCCTTAGAATTTTTCTAGTACCTTTCTCTCTTTTGCTTCATATTTAATCATGTGGCTACGAAGAAGCAAAAGCAAGAAAGAGGCCGAAAAATTGAAGAGTGCAATGGTAGAAGTGAACCAATCCAATCCTAGATCGTCCATCCATTCCTCCTCTTCCTCGCGGAGTAAAGGAAAGCAGGTGGTTAGTGAATGGCCCTTAGAGGATGCATATCCTTTGGAGGCCCCTGAACCACCGGCACCTAAGTCCAAAGAGAAGAAAGAAAAGAAGATGAAAGGGTATACTAGGGAAGACAATCCCGAAGTGATGAAGGAGGTATTGTGTGAGGAAGATATCCCTAAGAGATTTATCAGTGAAAGAGCAAGAACAAAATATGAGAAGTTGAAGAAGAGAGCTCTTTTGCTAGAGAGAGGTTTCAACCTATGCTCAAGAGAGATTCCTCCGTTCATATCCCAAAATATAGTAAATGTAGGTTGGGAAACATTTTGTAAAGAACCTGAGGCCGCCATCCCCACCATAGTTAGGGAGTTCTATGCGAACATCTATCTAGAGGAAAGGGTATCCATAGTAAGGGGTAGATATGTTCATTGGGACACGGATACAATTAACTCCATGCTCGAATTGCCTTGCCAACTTTATGGTAGGACAAACGAGTTGTTAATGGCCCCATCCGACACTCAAATGAATGTCGCCCTAAGAACGGTAGGGATCAATGGGGCAAAATGGATGGTAAGCTCAACGGGAGCGAGGACTATGTTAGCTTCCTATTTAGCTCCTGAAGAACACATGTGGCTTCCTTTCGTGATTCAACGGTCTCGAGGAGTCGAATCATGCTTCTTTATGTCATCCTCTCAGAATTGCAAATCGATGTAGGAAACCTAGTAGCTAGGGAAATGGAAGGGTGTGCAAAGAAAAAGAGTTGAAAAATCTTCTTCCCTAGTTTAGTAACCTCTCTTTGCATTAGGGTTGGGGTTCCTTATTATATTTGGGAGGATAAAATCTTAGCTAGCGGGCCTTTAGACACCATTATGGACCATCATACCCAAGTTGGTTCAAATAAAGGAATGAGGTTAATGGTAGACATGGACCAACTCATACACCGAAACAATGTGATGATGAGCATGATGCACCATATGCAAGATCAATCACATTGTTATTGGGAGTATGCCGAAGAGAGAGATTTAGCCCACCGAGCCGCTATGCAAGCTAATTTTCCAAACTCCTACCCAAATTTTCCCGAATTTTCCCACTCCATTTTGCAGCCTTGGATGCAGTCGGGTGATGATGAAGAAGATGAGATGAACAACGTGGAGGAGGAGGATGCCCAAGAAGAGGAAAACGAGGGGATGACTACTAGAGGAAAAGAGGGAGGCCCTGTTCCCTTTTCTCTTTAGTATTTTGAATTGTTTTGCTTGTTGTCTTTTCCTTTATAATCTGTTGCTGCCCTTTTTTGCAATTTGTTGATTTAATTCCCTTTTTATAAGCATATGTAGGTTTTGTTGGGTGTAATGGTTTCTGCTGAGAATTCTTTGTTATGTACTTGCTTTAAGACTTCTAAGTATTCTGTTTTGACTACTGAAATCCATATTTCGTGTTGATTGGTTATGCATGATGTAGGTAGTTGATTTACTATGTTTAAGCAAGTAGAAATAAAAAAAAACAAAAAAAGATGGTTGTTGTCCCTTTTATAAAAACTAAGTTTATGCATGTTTTTAATGGTAAAAAGTATATTGTCTTATGTAGAAACTTGGTGAGAAACTCGTTAGAGCTGAAAAGTTAAAAAAAAAATCTTATGGTTAATGAAAATAAGAGTTGTTGCTTGTGTTTGAGGCAAGAGTATCCTATCTTGTTTGGTGTTTCTCAAGGTCAAGCTTGTCATTAGGTTTTTTTTAGTGCGCTTATGGTTAATATGTCAATCAAAGTAGTTAGGATTCAACTCCTGATCCAAAAATTTTCGAAAACTAGAAGCCATGAAAAGTTCGGTAACTCATACATCGTTTAGAATGTTCCAAAATGAGTAAACTCCAAATTTTTTATCATTTCAAGTTTGGGGGAGTTACTCGACCTCCCTAACTCAATGAGGACATTGAGTACTCTAAGTTTGGGGGGAAAGGTAAATTCTTCATGTTTATTTTTTAAAAAAAAAATAAAAAAGAGAAAGAAAGAAAAAGTGTGCATACTTTCCATTTCCCTAAAACTTTGTTGTGCCAAAAAAAAAAATAGATGTTATTTATTTTGTTATTTACAGTCAGTTTAGGTAACTTGGTACTCGATGTCAGGGGGTTTGGGCACTAACCATGCTGGCCTCTTGGAGCGAAGGTATCAAGCAAGTAATCTGTACCCATTGCTTAGGTGTGCTACGCTAACCACGTGTGTCATTCTAAGAACTACGGGAGAGTAAAAAAAAATATATAAAAATAAAAAAAAGTAAAAAAAAAAAAACCTTGCCCTTAGCAGCGAGTTTTATGGAAATTGAGGGGAATAATGCACATATCTATTTATATATATATATATATATATATATATATATATATAAAATAAAAGGAATGATCATAAAATTGTAGTCATGCGAGTTTTGGAGTGTGACTTATCTTTAACTATGAGTTGCTTCATTTGAATGATTAGGATTCTAGTGGTTGAGCTTGAGGGTAGGTGTCGAATCCTAGTTGATTTGCTCTTGGATATTGATGCATAAGTGTAGTTAGAAAACCTCAGGTGGGCCACTTAGAGATCATTGATTGAATGGTGGCTTGTAGCTTAGAGCATAAGTTCCCAATCCTTGTTTAGTTAACCCAAATGATTTCAGTCTTTAAAGGACTTTAATGTGTTTAGGGAATAGAACTCATTGAGGACAATGAGTAGTTCAAGTTTGGGGGTTTGATAACTCACCATAAGTGAGTTATTTTACTAGAATTTCAATGCTTAATCAACTTGAATTGCATAGAATTCATTGAGCTTCATGTTATTTTATCCCTAAAATTATGAATGTTAGTTGAAAATCTTGAATTTAAGCAATAGGTTCTAAAAGAATTAATTTTGATGATTTTGTGCTTTAATTTGGAGAAATTAGCTAACAAGTAATTAAAGACCGCAATTTGAGATTTTTCTTAACTTTTACATATTTAGTTTGATTTATGATTGATAATGATGTATGAGGATTTTTCTGTGTGTAGGAGATGTGTGAAAGAAAAAAATTACAAAAACCCATAAGGGCATTTTAGACATTTTACCCGAAGGGCAAAATGGTCTTTATACCCTAAATGGCGTGTTTGTAATTATCAAACTAGGGCAACATCTTCTTGTGATAAAAGGAAAAAGAAGAGAGGAGCTAAGGAGGGCATTTTTGCGAGAGGAGAATCCTTGTGTTTGCTGAAGCAATCGCGGAAGAAGCAATTTTTAGGGTGTTGCTACAGGAAGGCTGAGAGACGGGAACGAGAGGAGCAGTGAGAACACAGTGATTTTCGTCGATTGCTGAAGCAATTGTGAGGGGAGACTGAGGTTCGGCGTTTTGCTACAGCAAAGCCGAGGGGAGAAAAATGGTGAAGGCATCGAGAGAGCCAACCTACCTCCTTGCTGAAGCAATCGGAAGAAGGCGCGAAAAAATTGCTGTAGCAATTGCGAGGGGCAGCATCGGAAGAGCAGACCCATCGATTGTTGAAGCAATCGCGAAGGAGGGACAGGGGAGCGTTGTTGTGCGCGTATGTGCGAGGAATCGCCCAACTTTTGTTGAAGCATTCGCGCGCATTGGTGAGTATCGGCTAAGTATTGCTGAAGCATTTGTGCGGCCTTTGCGTTGCTGTGAGGAGTCACCCGACTATTGCTGAAGCAATTGCCTGGAGTCGCCCAACTGTTGTTGAAGCAATCACGTGGTAAACTGTGAAGAGCAAAACCCGATAAGCCATTTGCTGAAGCAATTTGGCAGATCAGTGTTGAGGTCAACTGAGGCAGTTTGCTGAAGCAAAGTACCCTATCGTAGACCAAAGTTGAGGTGCTTTGCTAGGCTATTGCTGAAGCAAAAACAAATAAGCTACCTGTTGTTTAACTTATTCCTTACTTTGAAGTGCTATTGCTTATTATTCTTGCAAATTTGACACTGTTTTGTTGAGTTGTTTTACACTGATTAGAAGTCAAAATTGCTCCTTTGTTTAGACAAATTGTGTGGTGTTTTGTGTTGTTCTCTAGATATAAATCTCTTGATTAGGGAAAGCATGCTGAACTTAAATATGTGTAATTTGACTCCAATCATGAGCTAAATTCTCCTAGCCACGGGTTAAGTTGTTCTTCAATGTATAAATTGTAATAAATTAATGGTTGATGTCATAGTTGAATTTATGAGATTTTAATGCTTACAACGATGCATGAGGGTTAAAATTTTGCCACTTTAACTTCTCTTTAAATTCATGAACTTGGAAAAGCTAGTGAATTAGGAAATTAAAATTTCATTCTAGGATCTTGAGTTAATTAGGGATAATTAACCCACCTGAAACCTTGAAATCATGAGCGTAACTTAGGTCTCAATTGGGAAATTGTTGGTCTTAAAATTTAGTGATTTTGGAAAAATTCACTTGATCACGTGTGAAGGTAAATTCAAGGCATCAACCACATATTTGTTATTCTAATTATACATGAAACTTCAACATAACCCTAGCCTTTCTCTCAATCTAAAAGCCCTAGTTTACTCTCGTCTAGTTTATGTTTTTAACGTTTTCACGTACTTTTGAATTATTGTATTAGTCTTCGTTATACTTAACTCATCCAATTAATAAGATAAAAAATCAAATTCTATTATTGCATTCACTGATTTCTTTTAACACAAATTTGCATGCATATTGCATTGCACAAAAAAAAAAAAAAATAGGAGACAAATTTCTAGGACACTCATTGATTTAGATTCTACTAGTCCTCGTGGGATCGATACTTTTCTTATCACTTCCTGCACTGACCGTGTATACTTGCACGTCAAAGGAGAGTCAGAGTCTCATCCTAGTTGCATTAGTTTAGAACACCTGACATTTTCTACATCACTCTCAAACAGCAAGCATGGCGTTGCAACGCCATCACCTCGGATCATCATGCTTGGATTGATCTTTTCTCTCCCAAATGGTATTATTTTTAGCTCCAAATAGCGTCGTTTTGATCCTGAGTTATCCAAATTGTCTCCAATAGCTCTGTGTAAGCTCTTAACCTGAAATTGAATGAGTTAAACACGTAAAAGCCCTGAAATTATCTTAAAACTAGCAATAATTAAGCCTAAGGATAACACATTTTGTGTGCTATCAAGTTGCGTATTGACACCACGACGATTCGATCGTCTTCCGCTGCGCGGGGATTCTCATTCCCTTCAGTAATAATGTAGAGATTTTAACTCCATGTTATTTCACTTTTTAAACCCTTTGCAAGAAGGGTTTCATAATCCAATCTCTCATTTTTTGAATTCCAACCAAAAGAAGAGAATTCTCTCTCAGGCTCTCCTCCCTTTCCAAAACAAAAGTCTCACCACTTTCCTTCTTCCAAAGGAAGAACAACCGAGAAGGTCGTTGGTGGTGTTCGGGTTTTGTTCGAGAGAAGTGTTCGTTGAGATCGAGCAACACGAAGTGTTTGTGTTCAAGGAAGAAGTCTTGAAGAATTATCTACAACAAGTATATAACGCCCCAGGCACAAGATCCTCTACGACCTGGCTGCGTCACTATATCATCCATGACTGCATGTAAGAGTAAAGACACTATCCCCACAAACCAACACGGGGTCCTTTCAGCATGCTTTGTCCTCACTCACATGTTCCCTAGGAAAATTCCCAAGTGGTCACCCAACATAGAATTGCTCCAAGCCAAGCACGCTTAACTGTGGAGTTCCTATGATTGAGCAACCGAAAATGAAGGTGCACCTTGTTGGTATAAGTAGTAGCTATCAATTCTTTTAAGTGTTTCTCAACTAAACTTTCATCGCATGTACCCCTTTTTCTCGGGCACCATACTTTCATAATTTCAAGATCCCTCTCATTCAGATGTGGACTCGGTTCATTCCGAGTAGGAAGTTTTCAAATTACGGGGTGTTGCAAAGTAAGTACATTCTTCTTGCTGTTTTTCTTCCTTATTTTTATATGTTTAACTTAGATCTAAGTGTTAGATCATTCTAACAGATTTCAAGTAGCCTAACGATACCTTGACGATTCGATCGTCTTCCGCTGCGAGGGGATTTTCATTCCCTTCAAATAGAACATTTTTGGACATGGTTCGATCGATGATGAGCTATGTCCGTTGAAGGAAATTAAACTCCCGCAGCGGAAAAACGATGGAATCGTCGTGGTTTCGTTGCGATAACATTTTCTTAAAATAATTTCTATCCTATAGAAAATACGGCTAAACATGCATTAGAAGGAAAAATAAGTAAGGGAATACACTTACTTGTTGAAGAACCGTTCTTGGCGATTTCCTTCTCTGGTCACGATCACTTCGCGATCTCGATCTCAACTATCACGATCTCCACGAACAAACGAACGACCCGGACACTTTCGAAAAGCCTTCTCGGTTGTTCTCCTTAGGTAGAAGGAGGGTTATGGGACTCCTTTGGTGAAAGGGAGGAGAGAATTTGAGAGAGGAAAGTTGAGAGAAAATGTGAGTTACTTTTGGTGAGAAATCCAGAAAATGAAACTCAATCTTACCAATCCTTCTTGCAAATGAGTTTAAATAATGGTAATAGGTGTTACCACCTATTTACCATTTTACCACAAGCATAGGTTATGCAAATCATATTTGCGTAACGACATATAATAAGATATCTCATATCTCATTGTAGAAATCACATTTCTTATAATTGTGGATTTTAAATAGAATCACATTCAATTTAGGGCTTGTTTGGTAGGCAATCCGAAAACAGAAATTTGAAAACAAGGGATTCAATGAAAATAGAGTTGTATTTCATGTTTTCAGATATGTGTTTGGTAGCATATTTAGAAAATTAATTTCATTTTAAACAGTAGTTTAAAGTGTGTTCTATAATATATTTATAGATAATAAAATTAGTTGTAGTTGTAAAGATAAATATTAGGTTGAATATAAGACATTATTAATTAATTTATGAACATGTGTTTTTTTTAATAAAATTTATATAATTATTATTTTATAATATAATATAATATTTTATATTTTATAACATTTTATATTATGCATATTTTAATTTAACAAAAGTAAATTAAGTTTATAAACATGAAATACTATATTTATTAAAAATTTATCTTTGTTTAATACAACTCTGCATTTTAAAATTTCAAATTCAGAATCTGGATACAATGAAAACATAAAAATGTTGTTTTCAGAATTTCTACTATTTGGATCACACTATCCAAAAACAGTTTTCAAAAACACGTCTGCCAAACATGTATTCACTTAATTTGTATTCACTGAATTCAGTGAATCTGAAAACATAAAATCGAATCCGATTGCCTACCAAACAGGCCCTTAATTTCTCTCAATCCAAGTTCTCCAAATTAGCCCTAATTAAGAAATTAGGCTAACCTATAGTTTATTATGAATCTCATTCACATTAAACTATATAATATGTCAATCATATCTCATATAAATGACATAAATACCCTTTTAATGAGTTTCAACACTTCAAATCCACACCAAACTGTAAACCTTCTATGAATCCAGTTTGAGCCAACTAAGGGACCTAATGGACCTACATGTGACGAGCTCCAATGATCCGAGATGAACCTGTCAAACTCTTTGACCCGGTTAATCAACATTCATTAGCTACGATAACACTCCACTAAAGCCCGTACTTGCACTCCCATCACTGTAAGAACAAGTTGTGTCCATTGATATAACCAATGTCCATGAGTCGACCCTTCACAGGTTGTTCGTAGACACTGCTGGGTCAAACTACCGTTTTACGCCCGTGTCTACTTCTTGCTCCTTAAGTCCCCATTGCTCCTCTAATGAACAACATAGTTGTAATGATCCAACAATATACAACACCCCTCTCGGGCAAGTGAAAGGGTGGGCACCCGTTGTCCAAGCCCTAGAGACAACACTTAAGGGAGCAACCCCTCTAGTTTCCCAAAAGTTGGGAAATAGTGAATTTCATCTCGCGTAGTTAAGTTTCCAGCTCCCCACGTGGTCTTGTCCCTGAGAAGATAAGCATATTGGGCAAGTAACTGTGACCACCCTCACCCATACTAGCCAAAGGACAGACCTCCGCAGACTAGAGTCCGTAACATGCTCAGGATTAAGGTCGAGCCACTAATTGTTATCTACGAAGTTATTAGTCCTATACTGTCAACGGTGTTACATCAGTAGGTCTAATAATTCACAGTCCGATCTTGTACAATCTCATTGCACAAAATGCCCCCACTCGCATGTCAACCACATGAACGAGTCAGATCACCTCGTTTGTATCTAATACAAAGCGGGCCGCATCCATAGCGTATCAAGGATTAGGTCTCCAACCTTATCCGTATACTGTAGGTCGTTCTGGTCATTAACTCGAACGTGATCCTCCCTATGTGTCCACTACACACCGATCATGTTCTTGTTATCTCATAAATTCAATGACCCTAGAGCTCAGTTTATTGGGCAAAGTTTGTAAATATCTGAGACACAAAATGATGAAAGAAATAACTCTTATTTATTTCAATGGTAACAAACAAAACGAGATTAGGACATACATCCCAACAATCTCCCACTTAGACTCAACTAGTGGAGTAAATAATTGATGGAGATCTGATCTCCTTGAGCAACGGAAACGTGATTGGGATCGTTAATTTGCTTGAATGTTTTGCTAAAAACAAAAACCAGTACATTGACCCAAAAATACAGAACAAGCATGAATTTCTAATCCTATTAGACATGGATAATAGCATACATGCAAACATGCTGCAAGTTTAACAAGTAAACTAGAGGGAAGAAAAAGAATACGTTTGTTGTTTCTAATTCTCCATCACAGCAACTCCTTGCTCCTAGCTTTTCAGCAATACAACAGAACTTCAATGTTTTTCTCCAAGAAAGACACTACCAATTGGATCACCTCCTATATCTCTGAGTTCTTAAATTTACCTTTGTGGGAAGGTTTCCAAGAATTGGAAGAAGAACGGAATGAGAATGTGAGAGAGAGAGAGAGAAATTCTCCAATCGCTTGTGCGATTCTGTTGATCGACCGATAGTTCTCACACCCCTTCTCCCTGTTAAACTATGGATAGGGAGAAGGAAGGGATAGTGGGGAATGTGTCTAAGTGACACGTTCCTTCATTTATTATTATTATTAAAATAATAATAATAATAATATAATATCATATAATTAAATCAAATTTAATTATTCATTTAAATCATATTTAAATAATACAAATTAAATATCATATATTTAATTTGGATTAAATCTCATTTAATCATATTTCCGCTTTAACCTATAGTTTTAATGTACATCCAGTGCACATTAAATTTTAACCTATAGTTTTCAAAAGTGAATCACATTCATATTTAATATAATATTTCAACTCTTTCAAATATTCAATTCTCTCACATAATTTAATATGAATCATATTCACATTAAATTTATAACATATAGTTCCAAAACTATATATTATATTGTATCAATATACATTAAATGTATTCCCTAATGAATTTGAACATTTCAAATTCAAATGATCTAAGAACCCTTTACGAGCTAGAAGGTGGACCTAATGGACCTACAAATCAGAAGCTCCAACGATACGAGATTGCTCGGCTAATCTCATTAACCTCCCAATCAACATTCGTTAACTGCGGGAACACTCCACTAAAGTCCCACAGCTGCACTCTTCTCACTGCAGATATATTTCTGTGTCCACGGATATTGACCAATAAGAGGAAGTCAATCCTTCACGAATGTTCGTAACACCAGCTGGGTCAAATTACCGTTTTACCCTTGGGTTACATCTTGTGCCTTAAGTACCAGTCCTCCTCTAATGTACAATTTGGTTGTGGTCCTACCAACAAACAGAGTCCCTCTCGGGCCAATGAGAGGGTCGGGCCCTTTGTTCAAGTCCCGGAGTCACCACTTAAGGGAACATTCCTCTACATACCCTAGTAGGCGGGAAGGAGTGAATTCCATCTTGCTAAGTTAAGTTCCCAGCCGCTCACTCGGTCTTGTCCCCAAGAAGGTAGGCATATTAATTCGGCGAATCTGGCCACTCTCACCCATACTAGTCAAAGGACAATCCCTCACAAACACGAGTTCGTAACCTGCTCAAGATTAAGACCAAGTTGCCTAGGTCATCCTAGTGAAATAGAAACCTAACTAGTCAACGGAGTTACAGCAAGATGTTACTATTTCGTGGTCCGCTCTTATGCAATCTCATTACATAGGATATCCCCACTCACATGTCATCTACACGAACACGTTAGGATCACAGTGTTTGTATCAAATACAAAGTGGGCCACATCCATGGTTTTACCAAGGTAAGGTACCCAAACCTTATCCCCTAACTATAGAACCTTTAGGTTGTATCTCGAACCGAGATCCTTTTTATGTACATTACATTCAGTTAAAGATTCATTTGACAGCCTTTGATGTTTAGTTTATTGGATTTAGGGTTTTCATTAAGGCAAACTCGTTGATAACGAACAATAACACTTTATTGAAATAATAACACTTTATTGCATTAATTAGAACATAATTGCAAACTACGAGTTTTACGGCACAAATCCCAACAAACTCCCACTTGAACTAAAACTCTAGTGGGGTACATCATAATCTAAAACAGTGGTTACAAGAGATAGAAATACAATAAACTAGGGCATCCATATACCCCATTACATATCTCCCACTTGGCCTAGATTAACGTATGTACATATCTTGTAGACCCAGACTTTCTAGATGACCCTCGAACACTTTAGCCGTGAGAGTCTTTGTAAACGGATCAGCAATATTGTGCTCCGAAGCGATCTTCGTGACTGTCACTTCTCCTCGTTGCACTATTTCTCGTATCAGGTGATACATCCTCTCGATGTGCTTTCCTCGCTCATGGCTGCGAGGTTCCTTCGAATTGGCTACCGCACCACTGTTGTCACAGTATAAGGTGATGGGAGATTCCATATTTGGAACAACTTCCAAATCAGTAAGGAATTTCCTTAGCCAAACAGCCTCTTTAGCTGTTTCACAAGCAGCGATATACTCAGCCTCCATTGTGGAGTCAGCGATGCATCCTTGCTTGATGCTTCGCCATACTATAGCTCCCCCGTTAAGGGTGAAAACTGATCCTGATGTGGATTTCTGAGAATCCTTATCGGTTTGAAATTCTGAATAAGTGTATCCAGTAAGGATCAGATCCTTAGACCCATACACAAGCATATAGTCCCTCGTTCTCCTTAGATACTTGAGGATATTTTTGACTCATTGTCCAGATGGTCTAACCCGAGTTGGACTGGTACCTACTGACTATTCCCACTGCATAACAAATGTCCGGCCTCGTGCATAGCATAACATACATTAAGCTACCTACTGCAGAGGCATAGGGAATATGTCTCATATCCTCAACTTCTTGAGGTGTCTTGGGACACTTGTTCCTAGACAGATGAACTCCGTGTGCTCGAAGGGTAATAAGCCCCTCTTGGAATTCAGCATCGAATATCTGGACAGCATTTTGTCGATATAAGACGCTTGAGACAGTGCTAGCGTTTTGTTCTTGCGATTCCTAAAGATCTGAATCGCAAGAACATACTGCGCTTCTCCCAAATCCTTCATTTGGAACTGGGTCGCCAGCCAATTCTATATGTCAGTTAGGTATCCTACATTATTCCCAATGAGTAGGATATCATCCACATAAAGTACTAACAAAGCTACTTTGTCGTTGACGATCCTCTTGTAAACACAAGGCTCATCAACGTTTTGGTCAAAGCCGTAAGACTTGATCGCAGTATCAAATCTTATATTCCTAGATCTTGATGCTTGTTTCAATCCATAAATGGATCGATTAAGCTTGCAAACTTTTTGCTTCTGACCTTGTGCTATGAACCCTTCGGGCTGAGACATATAGATGCTCTGGTCAAGATTACCATTCAAAAAGGCAGTCTTGACGTCCATTTGCCAAATTTCATAATCATAAAACGCGGCTATGGACAAGAGTATCCTTATAGACGTCAGCATAGCAACAGGAAAAAAAGTTTCTTCATAGTCAACTCCTTCCCTTTGTGTAAAACCCTTTGCTACAAGCTCCCACTTTTAAAGGTCCAGTACCTTTCATTGCATCTCTCTTTCTCTTATAGATCCATTTACACCCTATGGGTCTAACCTCTTCAGGTTGGTCTACAAGTTCCCATACTGAATTGAAGTCCATTGACTCCATTTCAAGGTCCATGGCTTTGATCCATTGATCCTTGTCTACGTCATTCCTTGCCTGTTTATAAGACAATGGATCTTCTACGCTGTCATCAGGTATGACAACTTGAGTTTCAGCTAAACCCAAGTAGCGGTCAGGTCGGGAATGAACCCTCCCACTGCGTCGAGGCATTCCCAACGATTGAGAAGGACGAGACTGGCTTGAAATGCTGACTCCTCCATCAACTCTTGATGAAGGTCCAGCTTAATCAACAACTCTTGTTGGTTCATGTGTAGCTTCTTTTAGTACTAATTTACTACGCGATTTATGGTTCCTCATGTGATCTTCCTCCAAGAACGTGGCGTTTGTCGATACAATGACCTTATTTTCTTGTGGGTCATAGAAAAGACCACCTCTCGTTTCTTTTGGATAGCTAAGAAATTGGAACAATCTTGAACGAGGTTCCATTTTATTTGTGATTGTCACGAGCACGTGTGCCGGACAACCCCAAATCCTGAAGTGTTGTAAACTAGGTTTACGCCTCTTCCATAGTTTAAAAGGTGTTTCTGAAACACTTTTTGATGGAACACTGTTCAAGATTTGAACTGCAATCTCTACTGCGTATCCCCAAAACGAGGTAGGCAATTGAGCATAGCTCATCATAGAACGAACCATGTCTAACAATGTTCTATTTCTCCTTTTTGACACACCATTTTGTTGTGGTGTATTAGGTGCAGAGAGTTGAGATTTAATTCCATATTCTATCATATAGTCCTGGAATCTCAAATCTATGTACTCTCCACCTCGATCTGATCGAAGTGTTTTAATGGTTTTTCCTAATGCATTCTCTACTTCAGCCTTATACTCTTTGAACTTTTCAAGAGCTTTAGACTTGTGATGCATTAGGTATAGATAACCATACCTCGAATAATCATCTATGAAAGACATTAATTATTCGTACCCTCCTCGAGCTTTAACATTCCCCGGACCACAAAGATCCGAATATACAAGTTCTAGGGGCTCTACGGCTCTATAAACTTTTCCAGTAAAAGGTCGTTTGGTCATTTTACCTTCCAAACAAGACTCGCAAGGCGGTAAAGAATCATCTTCTAACTTGTTTAGAAGTCTATTCTTAGAAAGTCTCTCAATCCGGTTGAGATTAATATGACCAAGTCTAAGATGCCACAGATAGGTATTATTATTTGCAGAAATTCTTTGCATTTTATTTTGAGTGCTAGCATTCTTAAACATCTCATGATTTAAAATTGCTTTGGTTTTATTCGGTTTCAGTACGTATAAGCCATTTTTCAAATTAGCAGAACAAATATTGACACCCTCTTTCAAAATGAACGCTTCATTAATTGAAAAAGAAATACAATAACCAAGTTCTATTAAACAAGAGATAGAAATTAATTTCCTTTTAAGCTTAGGAACTATATACCGATTTTTCATTAAAATAAATCTATCTCTGAAAAATAACTTGGCATCTCCCATCGCACGAGTGAGACGCGCCTCCGCTCCGACCACTCAGCATCATCTCACCCTCTTCGAGCTCCTCGAAGGAACTAGTTTCCTGAAATGAAGAGCAAACGTGATTAGTGGCTCCTGAATAAAGTATCCAGGTTAAATCATCATTTTCCACGAATCAGGTTTCAAGAACAAGTAAATTTAATTTACTTTTCTTCTCTTTGAGCTTAGCAAGGTATTTTGGGCAGTTTCTCTTCCAGTGCCCATTCATGTTGCAGTGGAAACACTTTCATTTGTCCGCACGCTTGGCTTTTTTCCTTCCCTTTGTCAGCAGCAGGTGCCTTCCCTTTCCTTCCTATTTTCTTCTTTTGGGTCTTCTTAAGCCCAAAAGAAGAGTTACAGGACTTAGTCCCAGAGGATGAACCCTTCTGGAACCTTCTGGAATGGGCAAACAGATTTGCCTCTCCATCAATCTGTCCCTTATTCTTCATAAGAGGCTGGAAAGTCTGTAGTTCATTAAGGAGAGTAGTCAAGTTATACTCTATCTTGTTCATCACCGCGTTGCTGCGGAATTGCAGGAAACTCTTCGGAAGAGATTCCAGGATGAACGATACATGACTCTGCTCGTCAATGACCGCTCTGTTCATCTCAGCCACGTTGAAGTGGACCATCAGATCAAGAACGTGTTCTCTCACCGATGACCCCTCCTTCATACGAGAGTTATAAACATTCAGGGGTTCGTGTTGAATCTGTCCAGACGGTTGTCCAAACATTTGCTGCAGTGAACTCATGATCTCACGAGCTGAGACAATGTCCTCGTGCTGTTTGGCCAGAACTTCAAAAACACTAGCCAAAATGTAGACCTTGGCCTTATCATTGGTCTTGATCCAGCGGTCGTACGCCTCCTTAACAGATTGAGGAGCGTTACAAGCAGGAATCTGAGGACATTCCGCAGTACGAACCGAAGGTCGTCAACAACGAGAATCGTATTTAAGTTGGACATCCACGTAGTAAAATTCTCACCAGTTAAACGGTCGCTTTTAAGTAAGGCTGTTATTGAAGACGACATGCTGAAAATCCAAAATAGTTCTAATTAGTTATGCCTTTTAAACCCATTGTAAAAACCAATCTAATTTAGCAAAATTATTAAAGAACCCCAGTGTTTAAACTAATAACGACTTTTTAAGTAAAACCTTTAATTTTGCAACGATACTTCAAGGGTTTAGAACAAAAGCCTCCGTCGGGCGGTCAGTCATTCCTCCCTTGAATTGAGACTTTCTCAGCCAATTTCAACAACCAGAACATCTCATGTCCCAATTGTCCTTAGCTACCGTTTGTTTGGTCAAGGATTTGTTAACTAGCTTAACTCATCTCGTAAATGTGACCCTGCCATTTTCAGATCCAATAGGCCCGAGCCAACAGGCTACTATTAAGAAAGACAACTGTTGGCAAACAACCTAAGAGACCCTATCAATTTCTGGAGTTCGCGGTGTTCCGATCCCTATAGTCAGTCCCTCCGTAGGGATTGGCTGTTCCAGGACAACCTACCAGGCGGACTATAGAAATCTCACGGTGCGACCTAATGGAGGAGACCGTAGGATACGTTGACACGCGTCCTGCTCCCATTTACTATGGATACTTCCCTCATTCACCTTGGTATTGAACCATGCAAACACATACCGTAGGGGGATGCCCTATTGACGCCAGGTAGCCGAACATGGAACTCATGGTATGAACTCTTGAGGACGTGAGAGTAAACTCGATGTGAACATTTTGTTTTCTCCCACTGAAGTTCCTAAAATTAGGGTATGATATTTAACTTCGTTGGATTCTGGATAAAAGAATCTATCTAAATTTATGCCTATTATAACTATTATAACTAGGTCATAAAACCTTATGTCTAGGCGAATAAACATTTTAATTACCTATAGATAATTCAGAACTGAGGTTAATTCAACTCAGGTTCCGGGTCAGTTCTCAGGTTTGAGGTGTTCCGTTAATCGTCAGCTTAAGTACCCCCAACCTTAGACAGAACTTCACCGGTAGAGTTCCCTTATAAAGTCCTAAAGTCCTACTATATTTTAAACTATTTAAAATATTACGTAAGACTTATTTCTAATCCTATTAGAAATTGAAACTTAGGTCTAAATTAATTTTAAACGATTTAAAACTAGTTAAATTTAACCCAAGTTCCTATGTTTGCATGCATTTCTTTATTATAGGTTATGGTTTCTAAAGCCCCTTTAATTTATAACTTTTATAAATTTTAATAATTAACCTATGATAAAGAATCTATATTATAAATCCAACCATCTATATTCAAATGTGAATTATAAAAGAAATTCAACTATTTGAATTATAAAATTACTTAAACAAAATAACATTTAATTTAAACTAAGTAATTTCATGCTCCATGCAATTTAATTTCCATATAATCTAATTATAACACTTATAATTAATTACTCATGAAAAAATAAATTAGTCATGCATTCAAGCATATTCATATAACATTTATATAAATAAAATGCATGAACATGCTTATCCTAAGGTGAGAATAATCTAAATGTCATTCATATAGATAAAAAGTCAGAAAAGCGGAATAATTTGGCTTTAAAGTGCAAAAAAAATAAATTACATTAATTTATTTCATCAAACCGATCCAAATAAACCCTGAACTGGCCTTGAACCGCTCGAACCGGACCAAAACCAACGAACCAGCTCGAACCGGTATGCCACTGCTTGAATCGCCTCACAGCGTTGCAACGCTGATGCTAGCGTTGCAACGCTCGGTTCATCCTCGCGCGCGCGCTTCTTTGTCGGGATGACGCGTTACGCAGCGAGGCGGCGTTACTGCGCGCCACGACTTCTTGATCGCCTGCGTCGATAGGGAACGCTGGCATTGCGACGTTGTTCTTCAGTGTTGCAACGCTGCTGTTTCGGCAGTACCCTTCTTCCACGAACACAGCAGCTTCGTTCTTCAATTTCTCCTTCGATTCTCAACCAAATTGAATGAAACTTGTCTCGAACGACTCGTAACTCAATTACAGACTCAATTTTGCACTTTTTGCCCAAAAATGCAGGGGCCTTTACATACAATTTGATCAAAATCAAAAGTAAACTATGACCAATTACTAAACAGTATTACAGCAAACCAATGCAATTCCCACCAAAATCAATGCAATTTTGTTTAAAAACAAAACAATACAAGCATTGCTCTGATACCAATTGATGGAGATTTGATCTCCTTGAGCAGCGAAAACGTGATTGGGATCGTTAATTTGCTTGAATGTTTTGCTAAAAACAAAAACCAGTACATTGACCCAAAAATACAGAACATACATGAATTTCTAATCCTATTAGAATTGGATAATAGCATACATGCAAACATGCTGCAAGTTTAACAATTAAACTAGAGGAAGAAAAAGAATACATTTGTAGTTTCTAATTCTCTAGCACAGCAACTCCTTGCTCCTAGCTTTTCAGCAATACAGCAGAACTTCTATGTTTTTCTCCAAGAAAGACACTACCAATTTGATCACCTCCTATATCTCTGAGTTTTTAAATCTACCTTGGTGGGAAGGTTTCCAACAATTGGAAGAAGAAGGGAATGAGAATGTGAGAGTGAGAAAGAGAGAGAGCAATTCTCCAATCGCTTGTGCAATTCTGCTGATCGACCGATAGTTCTCACCCCCTTCTCCTTATTAAGCTATCGACAGGGAGAAGGAAGGGGATAGTGGGGAACGTGTCTGAGTGACACGTTCCTTCATTTATTATTATTAAAATAATAATAATAATATAATATCATATAATTAAATCAAATTTAATTATTCATTTAAATAATATTTAAATATTACAAATTAAATATCATATATTTAATTTGGATTAAATCTCATTTAATCATATTTTTCCTTTAACGTATAGTTTTAATGTACATCCAGTGCACATTAAATTTAACCTATAGTTTTCAAAAGTGAATCACATTCATATTTAGTATAATATTTGAACTCTTTCAAATATTCAAATCTCTCACAAAATTTAATATGAATCATATTCACATTAAATTTATAACATATAGTTCCAAAACTATATATTATATTGTATCAATATACATTAAATGTATTCCCTAATGAATTTGAACATTTCAAATTTAAATGATCTAAGAACCCTTTACGAGCTAGAAGGTTGACCTAATGGACATACAGATCAGAAGCTCCAACGATACGAGATTTCTCGGTTAATCTCATTAACCTCCCAGTCAACATTCGTTAACTGCGGGAAACTCCACTAAAGTCCCACAACTGCACTCTTCTCAATGCAGATATATTTCTGTGTCAACGAATATTGACCAATAACAGCAAGTCAATCCTTCACGAATGTTCGTAACACCAGCTGGGTCAAATTACCGTTTTACCCCTGGGTTACATCTTATGCCTTAAGTACTAGTGCTCCTCTAATGAACAATTTGTTTGTGGTCCTACCAACAAACAAAGTCCCTCTCGGGCCAATGCGAATCTGACCACTCTCACCCATACTAGTCAAAGGGAAATCCCTCGCAAACAGGAGTTCGTAACCTGCTCAGGATTGAGATCAAGTTTCCTAGGTCATCCTAGTGAAATAAAAACCTAACTAGTCAACGGAGTTACAGCTAGAGGTTATTATTTCGTGGTTCGGTCTTATGTAATCTCATTACATAGGATATCCCCACTCAAATGTCATCTACACGAACACGTTAGGATCACAGTGTTTGTATCAAATACAAAGTGGGCCACATCTATAGTTTTACCAGGGTAAGGTACCCAAACCTTATCCCCTAACTATAGACCCTTTAGGTTATCTCTCGAACCGAGATCCTTTTTTTGTACATTACATTCAGTTAAAGATTCATTTAACAGCCTTGGATGTTTACTTTATTTGATTTAGGGTTTTAAATAAAGGAAAACTCGTAGATAACGAACAATATCCCTTTATTGAAATAATAACACTTTATTACATTAATTAGAACATAATTACAAACTACGAGTTTTAGGGCACAAATCCCAACAATAATACATTTCTCAAATGTACAATAAAATTACAATTATGTAATACAATAAACTAGGGCATTGAATACCATTTACAATACTCCCACTTGCCCTAGTCAGGAAGCACTCGAAGACCTAGACACTCCTAGGTGACGCTCAAACACCTGAGTCTCGAGGGCCTTTGTAAATGGATCAACAATGTTGTGCTCCGACGCTATCTGCGTGATTGTCACGTCTCTGCGGTGCACAATCTTTCGTATCAGCTGATACTTTCGCTCAATGTGCTTGCCCCTCTTATGTCTCCGAGGCTCTCTTGAGTTGGCTACAGTACTACTGTTGTCACAAAACATCGTGATCGACAAGTTCATATTTGAAATAACTTCCAAATTCGTCATGAACTTTCTAAACTAAACATCTTCCTTTGGTGCTTCACAAGCCGCAACATACTCTGCTTCCATTGTGGAATCAGCGATGCATCCCTGCTTGATGCTTCCGCATACTACAGCTCCCCCATTTAGAATGAAGGTTGACCCAGAAGTGAATTTCCTAGAATCCTTATCGGTCTGAAAGTCAGAATATGTGTATCCCGTAAAGATCAAATTGTTGGGGTTTGTGCCCTAAAACTCGTAGTTTGTAATTATGTTCTAATTAATTTAATAAAGTATTATTATTCAATAAAGAGTTATTGTTCGTTATCTAGGAATTTGCCTTTGTCTAAACCCTAAAACCAATAAACTAAACATCCAAGGATGTTAAATGTATCTTTAACTGAATGTAGTGTACATGTAAAGGATCTCGGTTCGAGATACAACCTAAAGGGTATATAGTTAGGGGATAAGGTTTGGGTACCTTACCCTGGTAAAACTATCGATGTGGCCCACTTTGTATATGATATAAACACTGTGATCCTAACATGTTCGTGTAAATGACATGTGAGTGGGGATATCCTATGTAATGAGATTACATAAGACCGGACCATGAAATAGTAACCTCTAACTGTAACTCCGTTGACTAGTTAGGTTTCTATTTCGCTAGGATTACCTTGGCAACTTGATCTCAATCCTGAGCAGGTTACGAACTCCTGTTCGCGAGGGATTGTCCTTTGACTAGTATGGGTGAGAGTGGCCAGATTCGCCGACTCAATATGCCTACCTTCTTGGGGACAAGACCGAGTGAGCGACTGGGAACTTAACTTAGCAAGATGAAATTCACTCATTCCCGAGTACAAGGGTAAGTAGAGGAATGCTCCCTTAAGTGGTGTCTCCAGGACTTAAATAAAGGGCCCGACCCTCTCATTGAACCGAGAGGGACTCTGTTTGTTGGTAGGACCACAAACAAATTGTTCATTAGATGAGCACTAGTACTTCAGGTACAAGATGTAACCCAGGGGTAAAACGGTAATTTGACGAAACTGGTGTTACGAACATTCATGAAGGATTGACTTGCTGTTATTGGTCAATATCTGTGGACGCAAAAATATATATGCAGTGAGAAGAGTGAAACTGCGAGACATTAGTGGAGTGTTCCGGCAGTTAACGAATGTTGATTAGGAGGTTAATGAGATTAACCGAGAAATCTCGTATCATTGGAGCTTCTGATATGCAGGTCCATTAGGTCCACCTTCTAGCTCGTAAAGGGTTCTTAGATCGTTTAAATTTGAAATGTTCAAATTCATTAGGAAATATATTTAATGTATATAGATACGATATAATATATACTTTGGAACTATATATCATAAATTTAATGTGAATATGATTCATATTAAATTATATGACAGAATTAAATATTTGAAAGAGTACAAATATTAAATTCAAATGTGAATGTGATTCATATTTGAAAACTATAGATTAAAATTTAATGGGCATTAGATGTACATTAAAACTATAGGTTAAAGGAAAATATTGATTAAACTAATCGATGCACGAACTGACTCCCTTCTCCCTATCGATAACTTAACAAGGAGAAGGGAGTTAGTTGGTGCATCGATTAGTTTTTTTTAAGAAAGTGTTCTCTCTAAAATATTCTTTCATCTCTCTCATTCACAAAATAAATAATCAAATTATTAATTAAAGAATATAATTAATTAATCAGATCATATTTAATTAATTATAAATTAAATATCATATACTTAATTTGGATTAAATCACATATAATCAGTATATCCCTCTAACTTATAGTTTTAATGCACATCTAATGCACATTAATTTTTAACCTTTAGTTTTCAAATATGAATCACATTCACATTTGAATTTAATATTTGAACACTTTCAAATATTTAATTCAAATATTTAATTCTCTCATATGATTTAATATGAATCATATTCACATTAAATTTATAATATATTGTTCCAAAACTATATATTATATCGTATCAATATAAATTAAGTTTATTCGCTTATGAATTTGAACATTTCAAATTCAAATGATCTAAGAAACTTTTTCGAGCTAGAAGGTGGACCTAATGGACCTACAGATCAGAAGCTCCAACGATACGAGATTGCTCGGCTAATCTCATTAACCTCCGAATCAACATTCGTTAATTGTGTGAACACTCCACTAAAGTCTCGCAGCTGCACTCTTATAACTGCAGATATATTTCTGTGTCCACGGATATTGACCAATAACAACAAGTCAATCCTTCACGAATGTTCGTAACACCAGCTTGGTGAAAATACTGTTTTACCTTTGGTTACATCTTGTACCTTAAGTACCAGTGCTCCTCTAATGAACAATTTTGTTGTGGTCGTACCAACAAACAAAGTCCCTCTCGGGCAAATGAGAGGGTTGTGCCTTTTGTTCAAGTCTCGAAGACACCACTTAAGGGAACATTCCTCTACTTACCCTAGTAGGCGGGAAGGAGTGAATTCCATCTTGCTATGTCAGGATCCAAGTCGCTCACTCGGTCTTGTCCCTTAGAAGGTATGCATATTGAGTCCGCGAATCTGATCAGTCTCACCCATACTAGTCAAAGGACAATCCCTCGCGAACAAGAGTTCGAAACCTGCTCAAGATCGAGATCAAGTTTCCTAGGTCATCCTAGTGAAATAGAAACCTAACTAGTCAATGGAGTTACATCTAGAGGTTACTATTTCATGGTCTGATTTTATGTAATCTCATTACATAGGATGTGAAGGGATTTGGAATTTCCGCACCAGAAAACGTTGTGAAAGGTCGTTGATCCGTTGTGTAATTTTTTCTTAAAATCAAATTAAAAATCTTTAATTCTAGGCTAAACATGCAAATAGGAGAAGAAAATAGTAAGGAAAGCAAAACTTACTTGTTGAACAACTCTTCTTCAATCCTCTTCTCCTCCGGTCACGATCTCTTGAACCAACGAACTCCTCGAATCGAACCTCGAACAGTCTTGCAAGACACTTCCAAAATGTCTTCTCGGTTGTTCTCGGGATGTTGAAGGAGAGTAGGTGGGACTCCCTTTGGTTTTTGGGTGAGGAGAGGAAGAGAGAGAATTGGGAGAGGATTTGAGAGAGAAACCTCCACCAATTCACCATTTTGAGATGCCTTTGATTGCATCCTTTTATAATGGTGTGTGGTGGAGTTAAAACCTCCACCAATTCACCATTTTACCACAACTATATGATATGCAAATCATATTTGCATATCACATATTATAAGGTATCTCATACCTTATTATACAAATCTCATTTTCATAAATGTGGAATTTTAAATTGAATCACATTCAATTTAATTTCGCTCAATTCAATTTCTCCAAAAAGCACTGATTAATTAATTAGGCTATACTATAATTTATTATGAATCTCATTCATATGAAATATATATTATGTCATCTATATCACATATAAAAGACATAAATACACAAATAATGAATTTGAACTTTTCAAATTCACACCAACTGTAAACCCTCAATTTGTCAATTTTGAGCCAACCGAGGGACCTAATGGACCTACACGTGATGAGCTCCAATGATCCAAGACTAACCTGTCAAACTCTTTGACCCAGTTATTCAACATTCATTAGCTATGATAACACTCCACTAAAGCCCGCAGGTACACTCTCATCACTGTAGGACAAGTTGTGTCCATCGATATAACCAATACCCATGAGTCGACCCTTCACAAGTTGTTCGTAGACACTGATAGGTCAAATTACCCTTTTACCCCTGTGTCTACCTCTTGCTCCTTAAGTTCCATTGCTCCTCTAATGAACAACTACGTTGCATGGTCCAACCATAAACAACAACCCTCTCAGGAAAGTAAGAGAGTGGGGCCCCGTTGTTCAAACCCTGGAGATAGCACTTAAGGGAACAACCTCTCTAGTTTCCCTAAGTCGGGAACAAGTGAATTTCTTTTTGCGTAGTCATGTTCCCAGCTCCCCACGTGGTCCTGTCCCTGAGAATATAGGCATATTGGGCGGGAAACAGTGGCCACCCTCACCCGTACTAGTCAAAGGACAGGATTAAGGTCGAGTCTCTTATGGTCATCTACGAAATTATTAGCCCCATACTGTTAATGGTGTTACATCAGTAAGTCTATTAATCCACGGTCTGGTCTTGTACAATCTCATTGCACAGGATGCCCCCACTTGCATGTCAACCATATGAACGAGCTGGATCACCTCGTTTGTATCTAATACAAAGCGGGCCGCATCCACAGTGTATCCAGGTTTAGGTTTCCAACCATATCCGTATACTGTACACCGTTTGGGTCATTAACTCGAACGTGATCCTCCCTGTGTCTCCACTGCACAGCGTTCAAGCTCTTAGTTCTCTTATAATACAATGACCCTGGAGCTTAGTTTATTGGATTAAGTTTATGAAATATGTGACACACAAAATTCAAATAAATAACTCTAATTTATTTACAACCTGGAATATTAGAAACTACACGAGATGAAGACATACATCCCAACAAACTCCCACTTGGACTAAGTTAGTGGAGCACATGATACATTTCTCACATGTACAGTAAAGTAATACAATAAACTAGGGCATTGAATACCCCTTTACAATACTCTCACTTGCCCTAGTCAGGAAGCTCTCGAGGACCTAGACTCTCTAGGTGACCCTCAAACACCTTAGCTGTGAGGGCCTTTGTAAATGGATCAGCAACGTTGTGCTCCGAAGATATTTGCGTGACTGTCACGTCTCCACGGTGCACAATCTCCCGTATCAAGTGATACATACGCTCTATGTGCTTGCCTCTTTTATGACTCTGAGGTTCTTTCGAGTTGGGTATTGCACCACTGTTGTCACATGACAGAGTGATCGAGAAGTTCATATTTGGAACAACTTCAAAATCTAGCATAAACTTCCTAAGCCAAACAACTTCCTTTGCAGCTTCACAAGCCGCAACATATTCGGCTTCCATCGTGGAATCAACAATGCATCCCTAATTGATGCTTCGCCACACTACAGCACCTCCATTTAGAATGAAGGTTGACCCCGAAGTGGATTTCCTAGAATCCTTATCGGTCTGAAAGTCAGAATCTGTGTATCCCGTAAGGATCAAATCCTCACTCCCATACACAAGGTTGTAGTTCCTTGTTCTCCTATGATACTAGAGGATTTCCTTTACGGCTGTCCAATGATCTAATCCTTGATTGGATTGATACCTACTGACAATCCAAACTGGATAATAGATGTCGGGCCTAGTACACAGCATGACATACATCAGGCTCCCTACAGCTAAAGCATAGGGGATTCGTCTCATATCCTCAACCTTTTGAAGAGTCTTAGGACATTCATCCCTAGACAAGTGAACCCCATGCCTGAAAGGCAACAAGCCCTTCTTGGAGTTTTGCATCTTAAATTTAGACAACATCTTGTCAATATAAGAACCTGAGACATGGTTAGTGTTCTGTTCTTCCGGTTCCGGACTATCTGGATACCTAGAACATACTGTGCCTCTCCCAAATCTTTCATTTGGAATTGCGAAGCAAAAATTTCCTTAATGTCAGTAAGAAATCCTACCTCATTCCCAATGAGAAGGATATCATCCACATACAATATTAGATATGCGATAGTACTAGTAACGATATTCCTGTAGACACAAGGCTCGTCAACATTTTGATCAAAGTCATAAGATTTGATCGCATCATAAAACCTTATATTCCAAGACCTCGAGGCTTGTCTCATTCCATAAATAGACCTTTGAAGCCGACAAACTCTTTGCTCTTGGCCTTGGGCAATGAACCCTTTGGGTTGGTCCATGTAGATGGTCTTGTCAAGGTTGCCATTTAGAAAGGCGGTTTTGACATCCATCTGCCATACCTCATTGACATAGTATGCGACAATGGCTAGAAGAATTCTAATCAACTTTACCATGGCAACAGGTGAAAAGGTTTCCTCATAAACAACCCCTTCCACCTGGGTAAAACCCTTTGCCACTAGTCGAGCTTTGAAGGTCTGCACCTTCCCATCTACGCCACGTTTACGCTTGTAGATCCACTTGCAATCAATAGGTTTAAACCCATACGGTTGGTCCACAAGCTCCCCGACAGAATTGAAGTACATCGACTCCATTTCCTTGTCCATAGCTTTAATCCATTCGTCTTTGTCAACGTCTGTCATTGCCTGATCATAGGTCAATGGATCCTCGCAGTCATCATCAGGAGTGACAACCTGGGTTTCAGCTAAACCCATGTAACGTTCAGGCTGTCTCACAGCCCTCTCACTACGTCGAGGCATTCCCAACTCTTGGGAACGGACTTGACTAGACGAGCTAGGATCAACAACACTTCTTGACGTACTAGCACCATCAGCAACTCTTGCAGATTAACTGTCGAGTTCATTCAACACAATCTTACTCCTTGGTAAGTGATCCCTGATGTTTTCTTCCTAAAGGAAAGTGGCGTTTGTCGACACAAGCACCCTATTATCCTTATCATCATAAAAGAAACCACCACTAATCTCTTTTGGGTAACCTACAAAGAGGCACAACTTTGAACGGGCTTCCAACTTCTTCGGGTTTGACACCAACACATGGGTCGGGCATCCCCAAATTCTGAAATGACGTAAACTGGTTTTACGACCATGCCAGTGTTCGAAAGGTGTTTCACAAACACTTTTCGATGGAACTTTGTTCAAAATGTAAACCGTTGTCTCCACTGCGTCACCCCAAAAAGAATAAGGGAGACGAGCATAGCTCATCATCGACCGAACCATGTCCAACAGGGTTCTGTTTCTCCTCTCCGATACACCATTCTGTTGTTGCATACCAGGTGCTGAGAGTTGGGACGTGATTGTAGCTGCACTCTCCTCAGTGTAGATAATATTGTGTCCACTGATATAGTCATTACCCATGAGTCGACCCTTCACAGGTTGTTCGTAATTACAGTTGGGTCAAATTACCGTTTTACCCTGTGATTACCTCTTTGTTCCTTAAGCACCACTGATCCTCTAATGAACAACAAGTCTAAGGTCCTATCTTAGACTCATACCCTCATAGAGGGCGGGGCCCCGTTGTTCAAGACCTGGAGTCAGTTCTTAAGGGAACAACCTATCCAATTCCTTAGTGTAGGAATGAGTGAATTCCATCTTGCACAGTTAAGTTCCCAGCTACCTACGAGGTTCTGTCCCTAAAAAGGCAGGCTTATTCAGTCCGCTACAGGCCACTCTCACCCATACTAGTCTAAGGACAAACCCCTCTAAGCAGGAGTTCTTAAGCTTGTTCATAACAACATTACTTTTAAACTGCAGGAAACTATTTGGAAGGGTTTCCAGAATGAAGCTGACTTGGCTCGACTCATCGATGGAAGCACCATTTGACTTCGAGATGTTGAAGTGCACCATCATATCAAGGACATGATCCCGAACAGATGTACCTTCTAGCATCCTTGAGTTGAATATGTACTTTAGGGCATTGTGTCCGGCCTGTTTGGACTGTTGTCATGCCCTCATGCTTCTTGGCTAATATGCCAGACATACTTGCCAGCATGTAGACCTTGGCCATATCGTTAGCCTTGATCCATCGATCATATGCATCACGAACATTTCGTGACGCATTCGAGCTTTGCACTGACGACGACACTCCTCGATTAGCACAAACTTGAGATCATCCACTACCAATATAGTGTTGAGTTTGTTTTTCCATGTCATCATATTCTCTCCGGTTAACATTTCCGCACTCAATAAGGAAATTATAGAGCTACACATTTTGGCTGAAAATTTAAAAACAAACTTGTATGAGTTTCTTGCTATAACTCTAATCCAATCATGTTTTAACTAATTATCAAATGATTCCTAGGCCATTTATAATTTGCAATGATACTCTAAAGGTTTATAATGTATGACACCGAAGGGTAATCAAAAACACTCCTCCTCTGGATCAAGACACTCATGACCAAAACCTAATACCAGAATAACTCTTATTCCTATAGGGTTTAGTTACCATTTTTCGGTCAGGATACATACACAACTTATGTACCACATGAGTGTAACACTTTGTCTTTATATCCCAGAGTCTCCATCCAATAAAATCCGTCGAATGGAGGACTAGATTGAAAAATAGTCTAAGGAAATCTTTATCCTTTTCGGGTGTCTACTGTGTTTGATCCCCTATGATCAAGCCCTCCGAAGGGATTATGCAGTCCCGAGCCAAACTAGCGGTGACCATAGTGGTCTAACGGTGTAAACCGACAAAAGAGACTGTAGGTTTTATTTTCACTAAACCTGCTCCCACTCACTATAAGTACCCTCTCCATTCACCTTGATATTGACTCATACAAACAACATCCGAAGGGGGGACGCTCCTGTTTCCGCCACAAGGTCAAGTATGAGTCTCACGGTGTGAACTTCTCGGAGATTGCGTAGGTGGGAAAATATGTATCTCATACGCTTTTCCTCCCAATGAACACTTTCAAGTTATAGGAATCTTACTTAGGCTAAAACTCGGCTAATGGTTTTACGTAACTCTATCAATATAACTCTTATATCGATAATCAATGTAACTCTTATATTTATTTTATCCTAAGTTTGTTAATATAACTCTTTATATTAAACCTAGGATTTCTAGTTTATTAACCCCTTAATAAATCTGCTGACAGTACTGTAATTTATAAACTCTATGATTAAATTTCACTCTCAGGTCAGTTCCCAGGTAGGGGTGTTCCGTTTAAATCGAAACTTAAATCTGCATGACCTAGACAGAACTTTCCTTAGACAGAGTTCGTCTTTTAATCATAGCTTATAAATTACTTGGTTCCTAATTCTATTCTAATTAGAACTAGATAACCTAATGTCTATTATTTCCAAGTTCTAAACACTTTAAAACTAATAATTAACCTTAGGTGACATGCATATTATGTTATAGTGCTTGATGAAAGACATTCATAGCATAATCATCTCATGATATTTAATGCATGTCAATGCTGTCCATAATTAATATAACAACTTTATATTAATTAATCATGCAAACTATATAATATAACTCCTTATATTATAAATGATGCATGAAAATGCTTAACCTAAGGTGGGATTTCTAAAATAAAGCATACATTATGAATGACAATAATTACACAATAATTGCATAATTCAAATAGCAAAATTAGACCAATTTTCACACCCTAAATTTAATTTTAATTAATATAATCTAATTATATTAATTAAAATAAAATACTTAAATATAAATTAAATATAAAACGTTTTTATATTTAATATATAATAAAAAAAATCTGTTTCTGCCCGTTGCTGCTCTGCGTGAAACGTCTCTGGCGTTGCAACGTTGCAGTTTGTCTTCTTCTGCCAGTTGAAACACTCCTCTCGTCAAACATTGCGCAACGCCGATGACAGCGTTGCAACGCTGTCGTCTCCTACGCGCTCCTTCCGCAAGCGCAGCGTTGCAACGCTGCACAAAGATAACACATGGAATCCACTATTCCTTGCTCGTTTTCGCTCCGATCTTCTCAGCAACAACTTTGCCTCGATCGACATGGACTTACAGACTCGATTCACACTTAAAATTGCCCAAAACATCGGGCCCTTACATAGAATGATTCAATGGAAATTGTAATCTAAGTGTCAAAATTGAAACCATCTAATTTGCAAAATCGTTTATACATCTCATGCAAAAACAGTAAATCCCACCTCGTTGTTGAAAAATTCAGAACGTAAATCAAGAACGCAATTGGGCTCGGATACCAATTGAAGGGAATCGAGTCCCACAGCGGAAGCGATTGTGAATTGCGCGCTCTCGATTTAGTTACAAAGATTACATTCAAGAACGAACCTAACTAGATTATGCATATAAACAGTATTTGGACTGCAAGAAAAAATTACCTTTGAAGAACCTTTCTTCAAGTGCTCCTTTCTCCAACTATCACAATCTCAGCAACAGGAACACCAACGGACGAAGACACGACCACTGGATCTTCTCCATTGTTCTCTAGGTGAGGGAGGAAGGTGGGTTCCCTTTAGGTGAGATGAGATAATTTTGTGAGAGAGAATGTGTTTGTGGAACCTTTCCAATAACACACAAGAGCTTGGAATGTCTTAACTTAGTTGCATCTTATGCAACTATATATATAAGAAGATAGGGATTGAAATTACCATCCTATCCCTCTTTCATTCTCTCTTTAGTATATAGTTAATATGTGAATCCAATTCACATTAAAACTATATATTATATCAATTATATCACATATAATTGATATGACATCTCATATATGAAATTGAACACTTCAATTTCATTCCTAACTTTATACCCTCAATATTACCATTTTGAGCCAACGGAGGGACCTAATGGACCTACAGTTCATGAGCTCCAATGATATGAGATTAACTAATCAAACTCTTTGATCCAGTTAATCAATATTCATTAACTACAAGTCACTCCACTATAGACTTGTAGCTGCACTCTCCTCACTGTAGATAATATTGTGTCCACTGATATAGTCATTACCCATGAGTCGACACTTCACAGGTTGTTCGTAATTACATCTGGGTCAAATTACTGTTTTACCCCTGTCATTACCTCTTTGTTCCTTAAGCACCACTGATCCTCTAATGAACAACAAGTCTAAGGTCCTACCTTAGACTCATACCCTCATAGAGGGCGGAGCCCCGTTGTTCAAGATCTGGAGTCAGTTCTTAAGGGAACAACCTATCTAATTCCTTAGTGTGGAAATGAGTGAATTCCATCTTGCACAGTTAAGTTTCCAGCTACCTACAAGGTTCTGCCCCTGAGAAGGTAGGCTTATTGAGTCGGCTACGGGCCACTCTCACCCATACTCGTCTAAAGACAAACCCCTATAAGCAGGAGTTCTTAACTTGCTCAGGATTTAGGTCGAGTCACTAATGACCATCTATAAATAACTAGTCTTATCCTGTTAACGGTGTTACACTGGTTAGACTAATAATTTACGATCCGATCTTGTATGAACTCTTCATACAGGATGCCCCCACTCGCATGTCAACTACATGAATGAGTTGGATTACCTCATTTGTACTAATTACAAAATGGGTCGCATCCATGGTGTTTCCAGAATGAGGTTTCCATCCTTATTCTTATACCATAGACCATTTAGGTTATATTCTTGAACACAATCCAAATAGTGTCCACTACACTGATGTTCAAGATATATGTTATAACCTTGGAGTTTAGTTTATTTGATTTATAAAGCAAGACTGTAATTCTATCAAAACAAATAACTCTTTATTTAATTTATTAAAATTACACAAGCTTAGGGCATAAATCCCCAAAAAATGAGCGTTAAAAGCGTTTGACATTTTGTTATTGAAAACAAAAAATGAAAAACTTTGTATTAGTCTCGCAAAAAGTTTTGAAAATCCAATCGGGTTTTAGCAAATTTTTATCCTATGATCCCAAGGTCATTCAAAATTTTCAATGATACCCTAAAGGTTTAGAATGTCTGCCACCGTAGGGTAGACAAACCCACTGCTCCTCTAGGACGAGACTTTCTCGACCAGACCCTAATAAAAGAATAAATCTTATTCCATTAGGCATCCCGTTACCATTTTTCGGTCTCAATCCATTAACTCTAAATGAATCATGTGAGTGTTACCCTCAATCGTTAAATTTCCAAGTGTCCGTCCAAACAATAGCCGCCGTAGGGAGGACTAAGAAGGAAAAGCAACAAGGAAATTGTATCCCTTTCGGGAATTCACGGTGTTTCGTCTCCTATGATAAAGGCCCTCCGTAGGGATTGTCTGGTCCAGGCCAAACTACCAGGCGGATCATAGGAGTCTCACGGTGTGAATCGAAAGAAGAGACCGTGGGTCCCGTTTTCACAGGTCCCGCTCCCACTCACTATAAGGACTCTCCCCATTCACGTTCATATTGACCCATTCAAATGCAACACGTAGGGGGACACTCCCATTTGCGCCACGAGGCCGAGCATGGATCTCACAGTGCGAACTTAACGGAGAGTTGGGAATGGAAAATTAAATGTATCTCATCCACTTTATTTCCTCCCACTCAGTACTTTAAAATAATCGGGATTTACCTAGATAAACTGGCTAAAATTTACCTAAGTCTACCAATATAACTGAAGGGATTGAAAATCCCTGCGGAGCGGAAGACGATCTAAATTTATTAAAATGATCTAACACTTAGATCTAAGTTCACTTAGATCTAAGTTAAACATACATTATTAGGGAAGAAAAACAGCAAGAAGAATGTACTTACTTGTTGTAGACAACTCTTCAAAGTTTCTTCCTTGATCACGAACACTTCGTGCTTCTCGATCTCAACAAACGGTTCTCTCGAACAAAACTCGAACACCACCAATGGCCTTCTCGATTGTTCTTCCTTAGGAAGAAGGAAAGTTGTTGGACTTTTTGGTTTTGGAGAGGGAGGAGAATTTGAGAGAATAGTTGAGAGAGAATTCTCTTCTTTTGGCTAACATTCCAAAAATGAGAGATTGTCTTACAATCCTTCTTGCAAGAAGGGTTTAAATAGTGGAATAATCATGGAGATAAAATCTCTACATTAATACCATTTTACCACAACCATAAGTTATGCAAATCATATTTGCATAACCATATAATATAAGATATCTCATATCTCGTATTGCAAATCACATTTGCACTAATTATGGATTAATTAAATTGAATTACTTCCAATTTGATTTCTCTCAATTAATTTCTTCAATTAGCCCTAATTCAACAATTAGGCTAACCCATAGTTTATTATGAATCTCGTTCACATTAAACTGTATATTATATCACTCATATTTCATATAAATGATATAAAATACTCTAAATGAAATTGAACACTTCAATTTCATACCAAAACTCTAACCCTTCTTTTAACCCAGATGGAGCCAACTGAGGGACCTAACGGACTTACAGTGACAGGCTCCAATGATCCGAGATTAACCTATCAAACTCTTTGACCTGGTTAATCAACATTCATTAGCGACGGTAACACTCCACTATAGCCCGTAGCTGCACTCCCGTCAGTGCAGAATATTACGTGTCCACTGATATAACCAATGCCCATGAGTCGACCCTTCACATGTTATCCGTAGACACGACTGGGTCAAATTACCGTTTTACCCCTGTGTCTACCTCTTGTTCCTCAAGTCCCCACTACTTCTCTAATGAACAACATATTGTGATGGTCCAACCAATCACAACACCCTTTTCGACCCAGTGAGAAGGTGGGCGCCCGTTGTCCAAGCCCTTGAGACAGCACTTCAGGGAACAACCCCTATAGTTTCCCTAAAGGAGGGAACGAGTGAATTCCATCTCCCGTAGTTAAGTTCCCACTTCTCTACTTGGTCTTGTCCCTGATAAGATAGGCATATTGGGCGAGTAACTGTAACTACCCTCACCCGTACTAGTCCAAGGACAAATTCCCGCAGACAGGAGTCCATAACACGCTCAGGATTAAGGTCGAGTCACTACTGGTCATCTACGAAGTTATTAGTCCTTATTGTCAACGGTGTTACATCAGTAGGTCTAATAATTCACAGTGCGGTCTTGTACAATCTCATTGTACAGGATGCCCCCACTCGCATGTCAACCACATGAACAAGTCAGATCACCTCGTTTGTATCTAATACAAAGCGGGCCTCATCCACAGCGTATCCAATCAGGTCTCCAACCCTATCCGTAAACTGTAGACCGTTGGAGTCATTAACTCGAACGTGATCCTCCCTGTGTGTCCACTACACACCGTTCAAGTTCTAGCTCTCTCATAAATTCAATGACCCTGGAGCTTAGTTTATTGGAAAAGTTTGTAAATATTGCGAGACACAAGGTAATGAAACACGACATTAGGACAAAAATCTCAAAAATTTCCCACTTGGACTAAGCTAGTGGAGAAAATACATTTGTGAAATGTACATAAATTACAATGAAGTAATACAATAAATTAGGGCATTGAATACCTGTTTACATATCTCCCACTTGCCCTAGTCATGAAGCACTCGAAGAACTAGACTCTCTAGGTAACCCTCAAACACCTTAGCCATAAGGGGCTTTGTAAATGGATCAGCTACGTTGTGCTCCGACGCTATCGGCGTGACTGTCACGTCCTCGCGGTGCACGATCTCCATTATCAAATGATACTTCTGCTTAATGTGTTTGCCTCTCTTATGGCTCCGAGGCTCTCTAGAGTTGGCTACTGCACCATTGTTATCACAACACAACGTGATCGGCAAGTTCATATTTGGAACAACTTCCAAATCTTTCATAAACTTCCTAAGCCAAACAACATTCTTTGCAGCTTCACAAGTCTCAACATACTCTGCTTCCATAGGGGAATCGACCATGCATCCTTTCTTGATGCTTTGCCATACTACAGCGCCTCAATTCAGAATGAAGGTTGATCCCGAAGTGGATTTCCTAGAATCCTTATCGGTCTGAAAATCAGAATCCATGTATCCCGTAAGGATGAAATCCCCACTACCATACACTAACCTATAGTTCCTCGTTTTCCTAAGATACTTGAGGATTGCCTTTACGGTTGTCCAGTGATCTAATCCTGGCTTGGATTTGATACCTATTGACAATCCCTACTGAATAACAAATGTCGGGCCTAGTACACAGTATGGCATACATCAGGCTCCCTACAACTGAAGCATATGGAATCTGTCTAATATCCTCAACATCTTGCGGAGTCTTAGGACACTGATCCTTAGACAAGTGAACCCCATGCCTGAAAGGCAGCAAGCCCTTCTTGAAGTTTTACATCTTATATCTAGACAACATCTTGTCAATATAAGACGCCTAAGACAAGGCTAGCGTTCTGTTCTTCCGGTTCCGGACTATCTGATACCTAGAACATACTGAGTTTCTCCCAAATCTTTCATTTGGAATTGTGAAGCTAGCCATTTCTTTACGTCGGTAAGAGATTCTACCTCATTCCCAATGAGAAGAATATCATCATCATACAACACTAAAAAATGCGACAATTTTGTCAACAATTTTCTTGTAGACACAAGGCTCGTCGACATTTTGATCAAAGCCATAAGATTTGATCGCCTCATCAAACCTTATATTTCAAGACCTCGAAGCTTGTTTCAGTCCATAAATAGACCTATGAAGCCGACAAACCTTTTGCTTTTGGCCTTGGGCAATGAACCCTTTGGGTTGGTCCATGTAGATGGTCTCATCATGTTTGTCGTTCAGAAAGGCTATCTTGACGTCCAACTGCCATACCTCGTAGTCATAATACGCGACAATGGCCAGAAGGATCCTGATCGACTTGACCATGGCAACAGGTGAAAAGGTATCCTCATAGTCAACCCCTTCAACCTGTGTAAAACCCTTTACCACTAGTCGAGCTTTGAAGGTCTGCACCTTCCCATCTACGCCACGTTCACGCTTGTATATCCATTTGCAACCAATAGGTTTTACCCCATCCGGTTGATCCACAAGCTCCAAGACAGAATTGAAGTACATCGACTCCATTTCCTGGTCCATAGCTTTAATCCATTCGTCTTTGTCAACATCAACCATTGCCTGATCATAGGTCAATGGATCCTCACAGTCATCATCAGGAGTGACAATTGAGGTTTCAGCTAAACACATGTAACGATCAGGCTGTCTCACATCCCTCCCACTACGTCGAGGCATTCCCAACTCTTGAGAACGAATTTTACTAGACGTGCTAGGATCAACAACACTTGTTGACGTACTAGCCCCATCAGCAACCCTTGCTGATGTACTGTCCATTTAATTTAACACAATTTTACTCCTTGTTAAATGATACCTGACGTGGTCTTCCTCTAGGAAAGTGACGTTTGTCGACACAAGCACCCTATTTTCCTTAGGATCGTAAAACAGACCACCCCTAGACTCTTTAGGGTAACCTACGAATAGGCACAATTTTGAACGAGGTTCCAACTTGTTTGGGTTTGACACCAACACGTTGGTCGGGCATCCCCAAATTCTGAAATGATGTAAACTGCCTTTACGACCATTCCTGAGTTCGAAAGGTGTTTCACAAACACTCTTCAACGGAACATTGTTCAAAATATAAACCGCATTCTCTACTGCGTAACCCCTAAAAAATCAGGGAGACGAGCAAAGCTCATCATCGTCCGAACCATGTCCAACAAGGTTCTGTTTCTCCTCTCTGATACGCCATTCTGCTATGGCATACCAGGTGCTGAGAGTTGGGACGTAATTCCGTGTTCTATCATATACTCCTAGAATTCAATGTCCATATACTCTCCACCTCGATCCGATCGAAGTGTTTTAAGCGATTTACCTTACAGGTTCTCAACCTTAGTCTTGTACTCCTTGAACTTTTCAATAGTTTTAGACTTGTTATACATTAGGTAAATATACCCATACCTCGAGTAATTATCTATGAAAGACACGAAGTATTCATAACCTCCACGAGCTTTAACATTCATCGGACCACAGAGGTCAGAATGTACGAACTCAAGGGGCTCTTTGGCTCTGTATCCTTTTCCACTAAAAGGACGTTTGGTCATTTTGCCCTCAAGGCATGACTCTCACACCGGTAAAGAGTTTTCTTCCAACTCGTTTATAAGTCCACTATTCACTAGTTTCTCAATCCTATTGGGATTAATGTGGCCTAACCGTAGATGCCAAAGATGGGCATTTTCTTTTGGAGAAAGTTTCGCTCTTTTAGTTCGTGTTTCTACAGTTTTAAATAATTCAGTATTCAAAAAACTTTTGACCGAATTAGGTTTCAAAACATACAGATTATGCTCAGGTGAAGAAGAACAAATAAGATTACCATTTCTGGAAATAAGCGCTTTATTACCATGGAATGAAACGGAAATACACTGTTCTAAAAGGCAGGAAATAGAAACTAGGTTTCTAGTAACCCCTGGAACTATATACATGTTGTCCAACAAAATGTAATTCCTGCCAAAATGTAGCTTCATCGTGTCGACCGCTGCAGCAGAGACAAGCTCCCCGGATCTAACCCGTAGAGTCACCTCACCCTCTCGTAGCTGCTGCCTGGAATCAATACCCTGAAAAGAAGAACAAACATGGTTAGTGTCGCCCGACAATATCCAGACATAGTCACTACTCTCCACTAAACATGTTTCAGTCACAATTAAATCACATTTACCTTGATTCTTCCTCTCGGCTAGGAATTTGGGACAGTTCCGCTTCTAGTGTCCGCCTCCATTGCAGTGGAAACACTTTTCTTTTTTTGCAACTTCCTTGACCTTCTTGCCCTTCTGGGCGGCAGCTTGGTCAGTTTTACCCCTCTTCATCTTCTTCTTCCCTCTCGGGCATGAAGGAGCAACAGGTTTAGTCCAAGAGGTCGAACCCCTGTGATAAGACCAGGCAACATTTGCTTTCGATTCCGGTGCCCTGACTCTCATCAAGTATTGGAAATTCTTTAGCTCATTCAGGAGGGTAGTCAGAGTGTAGTTAATTTTGTTCATAACAGCATTGCTAGGAACTGAAGGAAACTCTTCGGAAGAGTCTCCAAGATAAAACTAACCTTGCTCGACTCGTCGATCAAAGCCCCGTTCATCTCCGCTAGATTAAAGTGGGTCATCATGTCTACAACATGTTCACGGATAGACTACCCCTCTATCATCCGTGCGTTGAAGACGTATTTGAGCGAGTCATGCCAGACTTGAAAGGACTGTTGTCCAAACATTTTCTGCAAGGACTCCATGATCTCCTTGGTGGTGACCATCAGCTCATGCTTCTTTGCCAAAACATCAGACATGCTGGCAATGATATAGACCTTGGCCTTTTCATTGGCCCTGATCCATCGATCGTATGCATCACGAACACTTCGCGACGCAGTCGAGCCCGACATTTGAAGACACTCCTCAGAGAGCACGAACTAAATGTCTTCAGTTACCAAAATTATGTTTATGTTGTTTCTCCATGTTTTGTAATTATCTCCCAGTAGTTTATCGGAAGCAAGTAAAGCAATGATTGAGCTTGACATTTTTGCTGAAAAATCATAAAACTTTGTGTTGGTCTCGCAAAAACTTTTGAAATCCAATCAGGTTTTAGCAAAAATTGTTTCATGATCCCTAGGTCATTCAAAATTTACAATGATATCCTAAAGGTTTAGAATGACTTCAACCGAAGGGTGAACAAAACACTCCTCCTCTAGGACGAGACTTTCTCGATAAGACCCTAATCCCAGAATAACACTTCTTCCATTAGGCGTCTAATTACCATTGTTCGGTCGAATTCATTTACTCTTAACGAATTTTGTGAGTGTCACCCTCAATCTTTAAGTTTCCAAGTATCCATCCAAACAATAGCCACCGAAGGGTGAACCAAGAAGGAAAACCAACCAGGAAACTGTATCTCTTTTGAGAATTCACGGTGTTCCGACTCCCATGATCAGGCCCTTTGAAGGGATTGTCTGGTCCAGGCCTAACTAGCAGGCGGATCATAGACATCTCACGGTGCGAATCGAAAGAAGAGACTGTGGTCCCGTTTTCACAAGTCTCACTCCCACTCACTATAAGTACTCTCTCCATCCACGATGATATTGACCCATACAAATGCCACACGAAAGGGGACGCTCCCATTTGCACCACGAGGCCGAGTATGGATCTCACTGTGTGGACTTAATGGAGATTTGTGGTCGGAAATTAAATATATCTCATACACTATATTTCCTCCCACTCATCACTTTAATTTTATTAGGGATTGACCTAGATAAACTGGCTAAAATTTACCTAGGTCTACCAATATAACTCTTATATGGTATTAACCTAAGTGTATAATCACATTATTACTTAGGTCTATGTGAGTAAATTAAAACACTTTTAATTAACGACACTCACGACAATATTACCTAAGAATCTCCGGACCGAATTCACTCCCAGGTCGGTTTCCAGGTAGGGGTGTTCCACAAGCTTCAACTTAAATACCCCTGCTTTAGACAAAACCTTCCTTAGACAGAGTTACTAATCAGTCTCCATTCAAAGGTCATATTTGATTTCCTAATTTCTAAACTCATTAGAAAAAAGAAAACCTAAGTCTAATTATTCAAGTTCTAAACACTTTAAAACTAATAATTAACTTAGGTTGCATGCATTTCTATGTTATAGTGCTTGATTATTCATCACATGAATAACTATATACTATAACATAAATTAATTCATCACATGAATATAAATGCATGAGCATACTTTAATTCAAAAAATATAACACTTATATTAATTAAATTAAAGATACATTTAATTATATTATAACACTTATAATATAACATATCATGCAAACTATATATTATAACTCTTATAATATATTTGATGCATGAATATGTTTAACCTAAGGTGGGATTTTAAATCTATATGACATACATTATGCACAAAGAAATTTAATTAAATCATACATCACAGGCATAAATAATTAAATAGCAAAAATGGACTGGATTTGGCACCAAGGGGTAATTATTTAATTAAATAACATTAATATAACATTTATATTAATATTAATTAATAAAATAATTAAATAAATAATCAAAATACATTTTTCAAATTTAAAAATAAAAGAAAAACAGAAAAAAACTGCCCCATTATCAGCAAACCGCTCACGAACTCTTAAACTGCCCACGAACTGCGCACTACGCGTGCGACGTTGCAACGCCGTGGGCAACATTGCAACGTTGCCGCGTCCAGCGTCAAGGTCAGCGTGCTCCACGCCGTGGCGTTGCAACGCTGCTCTGCACTAGGGCCTCCGTCCGCAAGAATGGCGTTGAGACGCCGAAGAACAGCGTCTCAACGCCATCGATAGAACACTCAACACACTTGTTGTTCTTCGTCGAGTTCCGCCCGTTTTCGCTCTGATTTCTTCACAGCAACTCTTGATACTAAAAACTGGGACTTTACAGACTCGATTTACAACAAAATGACCAAAAACCGAAACATCCATTATGCAAACCCAACATTCATCTCATGAAATAAGGTAATTTACCCATCTATTTTAACAAAAATCAATGCATAACGAAGAACCATCGAAATATCTTTGATATCACTTGAAGAGAATGAAAATTTCCGCACAACGGAAGACGATCGAATCGTGAAGGTATCGTTACGCTACTTGAAATTTATTAAAATGATCTTACACTTAGATCTAAGTTAAACATACATTATTAAGGAAGAAAAACAGCAAGAAGAATGTACTTACTTGTTGTAGGCAACTCTTCAAAGTTTCTTCCTTGATCACTAACACTTCGTGCTTCTCGATCTCAACGACGCTTCTCTCGAACAAAACCCGAACACCAAAAATGGCCTTCTAGGTTGTTCTTCCTTTGGAAGAAGGAAAGTTGTGGGACTTTTTAGTTTTGGAGAGGTAGGAGAATTTGAGAGAATAGTTGAGAGATAATTCTCTTCTTTTGGCTAAAATTCAAAAAATGAGAGATTGTCTTACAAACCTTTTTGCAAGAAGGGTTTAAATAGCGGAATAATCATGGAGTTAAAATCTCAACATTATTACCATTTTACCACAACCATAGGTTATGCAAATCATATTTGCATAATCTTATAATATAAGATATCTCATATCTCATATTGGAAATCACATTTGCACTAATTGTGGATTAATTAAATTGAATCACATCCAATTTAATTTCTCTCAATTAATTTCTCCAATTAGCCCTAATTCAACAATTAGGCTAACCTATAGTTTATTATGAATCTCATTCACATTAAACTACATATTATATCACTCATATCTCATATGAATGATATAAACTACTCTAAGTGAAATTGAACACTTCAATTTAACCCAGATGGAGCAAACTGAGGGACCTAATGGACCTATAGTGACGGGCTCCAATGATCCAAGATTAACCTATCAAACTCTTTGACTCGGTTAATCAAACTTCATTAGCTACGGTAACACTCCACTATAGTCCGTAGCTGCACTCCCGTCAGTCCAGAATATTACGTGTCCACTGATATAACCAATTCCCATGAGTCAACCCTTCACAGGTTGTTCGTAGACACGGCTGGGTCATATTACCGTTTGACCCCTGTGTCTACCTCTTATTCCTTAAGTCCCCACTGCTCCTCTAATGAACAACATATTGTGATGGTCCAACCATACACAACACCCTTCTCGGACTAGTGAGAAGGTGGGCGCCCGTTGTCCAAGCCCTGGAGACAGCACTTAAGGGAACAACCCCTCTAGTTTCCCTAAAGGCGGGAACGAGTGAATTCCATGTCGCATAGTTAAGTTCCCAGCTCCCTACTTGGTCCTGTCCCTGAGAAGATAAGAATATTGGGCGAGTAATTGTGACCACCCTCACTCGTACTAGTCAAAAAACAGACTCCCGCAGACAGGAGTCCGTAACACGCTCAGGATTCAGGTCGAGTCACTAATGGTCATCTACGAAGTTATTAGTCCTTACTGTCAACGGTGTTACATCAGTAGGTCTAATAATTCACGATCCGGTCTTGTACAATCTCATTATACAGGATGCCCCCACTCGCATGTCAACCACATGAACAAGTCAGATCCCCTCGTTTGTATCAAATAAAAAGCGTGTCGCATCCATAGCGTATCAAGGATTAGGTCTCCAACCATATCCATATAATGTAGACCGTTCGGGTCATTAACTCAAACGTGATCCTCCCTGTGTGTCCACTACACACCGTTCAAGTTCTAGCTTTCTCATAAATTCAATGACCCAGGAGCTTAGTTTATTGGAAAAGTTTGTAAATATTGCGAGACACGAAGTTATGAAATAAATGACTGTTATTAATTTCAAATAGTAATTTACAAATACGAGATTATGACAAAAATCCCAACAATAACTTCTTATATTGGATTAGCCTAAGTCGATATTCACATTATTAACTTAAGTCTATGTAAGTAAATTAATTCACTCTTAATTAACAACACTCACAAGAATATAACCTAAGAATCTCCGGACTAAATTCAGTCCCAGGTCGGTTTCCAGGTAGGGGTGTTCTGCATGCGCCAACTTAAATACTCCAGCCTTAGATAAAACCTTCCTTAGACAGAGTTACTTATCAGTCTCCATTCAAAAGTCATATTTGATTTCCTAATTCTAATCTTATTAAAACTAGAAAACCTAAGTCTAATTATTCAAGTTCTAAAATATTTAAAACTAATAATTAACTTAGGTTACATGCATTTCTATGTTATAGTGCTTGATCATTCATCACATGAATAATTCTATACTATAACAAACATTCATCACATGAATTAAATGCATGAGCATGCTTTTAATTTAAAAATATAACACTTATATTAAATAAATTAAAACATGCAAACATTATATTATAACTCTTATAATATAATCCTATCATGCATACTATATATTATATCTCTTATAATATAAATATGATGCATGAAATGTTTAACTTAAGGTGAGATTTTAAATGTATATGACATACATTATGCACATAGAAAAAAATATTTCATACATCTCATGCATAAAATAAATAAATAACATTATTGGACCGATTTTTGGCACCCTAGAGACATGAAATTAAATTAATTAACATTGATATAATATTTATATCAATATTAATTAAAATATTTAATAAAATACATTTAAAAAAATATTTTACAATTAAAAATAAAATTAAAACAAAACACAAACGTGCAGCACACCTCCAAGGCTCGAACCGTCGCACTCTGTCCCAAAAATCACTTCCCACGCACGATCTCTCAACTGTCGCTGGAAACCTCCCACTACGCGACAACGTTGCAACGTTGTGGGCAGCATTGCAACGTTGTTGCGTTCAGCGTTGCACTGAGCGTTCTCAACGCTCGAGCGTTGCAACGCCGCGTCTGGCGTCACAACGTTGTGCCTGCAGCGCGCCTACTTCAGCATGGACAGCGTTGAGACGTCGTAGAATAGCGTCTCAACGTTGTCGACAGAACAACAAATACTTTGCTCGTTCTTCGTCGAATTTTGCCAGTTTCTGCTCTGATTTCTTCATGACATCTCATGCCACGAACGACACGGACTTACAGGCTCGATTTACATAAAAAAAATGCCCAAAACACTAGGCCTTTACATTGATCTCATCAAGTTCGAATGTAAATCTAAATTATGTGCCTAAAATCGAAAACATCCAAAAATGCAAACCTTTAACATTCATCTCATGAAAAATAATGCTACCCACCTAATTTTAACAATTCACAAAATACAAAACGAAGAACAACGATTGGCTTTGATACCAATTGAAGGGATTTGAAATTCGCGCAGCGGAAGACGTTGTGAAACGTCGTTGATCCGTTGTGTAATTCTTTCTTAAAATCGCATTAATCATCTTTAATTCTAGGCAAAGCATGCAAATAGGAGAAGAAAACAGTATGGAAAACAATACTCTTCTTCAAACCTCTTTTCCTCTAATCACGATCTCTGTCGAACCAACAAACTCCTCGAATCGAACCTCGAAAAGTCTTGCAAGACACTTCCAAAATGTCTTCTCGGTTGTTCTCCGGAGGTTGAGGGAGAGTAGGTGAGACTCCCTTTGATTTTTGGGTGACGAGAGAAAGAGAGAGAATTGAGAGAGTATTTGAGAGAGAATCACTTACTCTCATTTGATGGAAATCCAAAAAATGGCAAGAAGGATTGTGAGATGCTTTTGATTGCATCCTTTTATTATGGTGTGTGGTGGAGTTAAAACCTCCACCAATTCACAATTTTACCACAACTATATGATATGCAAATCATATTTGCATATCACATATTATAAGGTATCTCATACCTTATTATACAAATCTCATTTGCATAAATGTGGAATTTTAAATTGAATCACAATCAATTTAATTTCTCTCAATTCAATTTCTCCAAAAAGCACTAATTTATCAACTAGGCTATACTATAGTTTATTATGAATCTCATTCACATCAAACTATGTATTATGTCATCTATATCACATATAAAAGACATCAATACCGAAATAATGAATTTGAACACTTAAAATTCACACCAAATAGTAAACTCTCAATTTGTCCAATTTGAGCCAAACGAGGGACCTAATGGACCTACACGTGACGAGCTCCAATGATCTAAGACTAACCTGTCACACTCTTTGGCCCGGTTATTCAACATTCATTAGCTACGGTAACACTCCACTAAAGCCCATAGCTGCACTCTCATCACTGTAGCACATGTTGTGTCCATCGATATAACCAATACCCATGAGTCGACCCTTCACAGGTTGTTCGCAGTAATAGCTGGGTCAAATTAGCATTTTATCCCTGTGTCTACCTCTTGCTCCTTAAGTCCCACTTCTGCTCTAATGAACAACTACGTTGCATGGTCCAACCATAAACAACAACCCTCTCAGGCCAATGAGAGAGTGGGGCCCCGTTGTTCAAGCCCTGGAGCCAGCACTTAAGGGAACAACCTCTCTAGTTTCCCTAAGTCGGGAACAAGTGAATTCCTTCTTGCGTAGTCAAGTTCCCAGCTCCCCACGTGGTCCTGCCCCTGAGAAGATAGGCATATTGGGCGAGCAACAGTGGCCACCCTCACCCGTACTAGTCAAAGGACAGACCCCCGCAGACAGCGGTCCGTAACACGCTCAGGATTAAGGTCGAGTCACTAATGGTCATCTACGAAATTATGCTCCCCATACAGTTAACGGTGTTAGATCAGTAAGTCTAATAATCCACGGTTCGATCTTGTACAATCTCATTGCGCAGGATGCCCCCACTCGCATGTCAACCACATGAACGAGCTGGATCATCTCGTTTGTATCTAATACAAAGCTGCTCGCATCCACAGTGTATCAAGAATTAGGTTTCCAAACCTATCCATATAGTGTAGACCGTTCGGGTCATTAACTGGATCGTGATCCTCCCCGTGTGTCCACTACACACCGTTCAAGTTCTTAGTTCTCTCATCATACAATGACCCTATAGTTTAGTTTATTGGATTAAGTTTATGAAATATGCGAGACACAAAGTTCAAATAAATAACTCTTATTTATTTACAACTTGGAATATTACAAACTACACCAGATGAGGACATACATCCCAACAGGATGTCCTCACTCTCATGTCATCTACATGAACACATTAGGATCACAGTGTTTGTATCATAAACAAAGTGGGCCACATCCATAGTTTTACCAAGGTAAGGTACCCAAACCTTATTCTCTAACTATAGACCCTTTAGGTTGTATCTCGAACCGAGTTCCTTCATATGTACACTACATTTAGTTAAAGATGCATTTAACAGTCTTGGATGTTTAGTTTATTGGATTTAGGGTTTAAACAAAGGAAATATCGTAAATAACGAACAATAACTCTTTATTGAAGTAATAAAACGTTATTACATTGATTAGAACAAATTACAAAGTACGAGTTTTACGGCACAAACCCCAACAACCTCCCACTTGAACAAAAACTCTAGTGGGGTACATCATAATCTAAAACAGTGACTACAGAGATAGAAATACAATAAACTAGGGCATCCATATACCCATTACATATCTCCAACTTGCCCTAGATTAGCCTATGTACATGTCTCGCAGACCTCGACTTTCTAGATGACACTCGAACACTTTAGCCGTCAGAGTCTTTGTAAACGGATCAACAATATTGTGCTCCGAAGCGATCTTCGTGACTGTCACATCTTCTCGTTGCACTATTTCTCGTATAAGGTGATACTTCCTCTCGATGTGCTTGCCTCTCTTATGGCTGCGAGGTTCCTTCGAATTGGCTACCGTACCACTGTTGTCACAGTATAAGGAGATGAAAAATTCCATGTTTGGAACAACTACCAAATCAATAAGGAATTTTCTTAGCCAGACAACCTCCTTAGTTGCTTCACAATAAGCGACATACTCAACCTCCATTGTGGAGTCAACGATGCATCCTTGCTTGATGCTTCGTCATACTATAGCTCTCGCGTTAAAGGTGAAAACTGATCCCGATGTGGATTTCCTAGAATCCTTATCAATCTGAAAATCAGAATCAGTGTATGCAGTAAGGATCAAATCCTTAGTCCCATACACAAGCGTATAGTCTCTCGTTCTCCTAAGATACTTGAGGATATTTTTAACTGTTGTCCAGTGCTCTAACCCTGGATTGGATTGATACCTACTGACTATTCCCACTTCATAACAAATGTCTGGCCTCGTTCACAGCAAAACATACATTAAGCTACCTACTGAGAAGGCGAATACGTCTCATATCCTCAACTTCTTGAGGTGTCTTAGGACACTGTTCCTTAGATAGATGAACTCCATGCCTGAAGGGTAATAAGCCCCTCTTGGAATTCTACATCTAATATCGAGACAACATTTTGTCGATATAAGATGCTTGAGATAGAGCTAGCGTTATGTGCTTTTGATTCTTGAAGATCTGAATCACAAGAACATATTGCGCCTCTCCCAAATCTTTCATTTGGAATTGGGTCGCCAACCAATTCTTTATGTCAATAAGGTATCCTACATCATTCCCAATGAGTAGGATATCATCCACATAAAGCACTAAGAAAGCTACTTTGTCGTTGATCATCCTCTTGTAAACCCAAAGTTCATCAACTTTTTGGTCAAAACCATAAGACTGAAAGAGTGTAGATTAAGAAAACGGAAGCAATTTTGGATCTTGAACACTCTAAGTTGATCAATTTTGTAAAATAAAAAACATGCTCAAAACTGGAAAAACAGAGGGATAGAAAACTCAACTTTGAAGATCAAATTCTCTTCACCCGGTTGATGGTTTTAAGCACGAACACTTCGTGGACAACCGTTAGAGTCTTCCCTACTACCCTCAGGCCTTAGAACGGATTGTGGGATCCTAGGTTGAGAGAATTTGAAAGAAAAGACCTCAAAGGTCACTAATTCGAGAATATTGAATTTTTTGTGTAATTCTCTCAAAACACCTCAAATCACCATTATATAAAGTTTCAAAAACCTTCAATGGAGTGACAACTCAAGGGTGATGAGGATGCTTTGAGATGGAGGTGGCCAATTTTGGTGAATTTTGAAGATGAGTAAGATTGGGCAAGTTGGCAACTTGTTTTTCATGAAAATCATGAAAATCCCTCATTTTACCTTTAATTTTAATTAAAAAAACAATATTAAATTGATTTTTAATTAAAATTAATATAATTAATTAAATAATTCAAAATTAATTTAATTAATTAATTTTTTAATTTAATTTAATATCAAATATTAAATTAAATAAATTGTCCGATCTCGATCGATTTTTCGAACATGAATCTTTATTCATGCTATAAACCGATCCCGATATTGAAATCATATTTAAATATATCCACCTCTTATTAATCATAGTTTAATTCATAATTAAGCTATGATTCGTTAAATATATCACATATAAATAACGCTTTCTCCCAAACTTGAATTTGAACAATTCAAATTCTTTTCTCTAAAAAATTTATAAGGCTAAGTCCGAGCTAGTAAGGAGGACCTAATGGACCTACAGATCATGAGCTCCAACGATACGAGATTAACCGGCCAAACTCTTTAGCCTAGCTAATCAACATTCGTTAACCACCGGGACACTCCACTAAAGCTCAGTGGTTGTACTCTACTCACTGTAGATATATTTATGTCCACTCGATATAACCATGATTAGTAAGTCGATCCTTCACGGTCATTCGTAATTACAAATTGGGTCAAAATTACCGTTTTACCCACAGTAATTACCTCTTGTTACTTAAGTTCCACCGATCCTCTAATGAACAATTGGTTTGTGGTCCAACCAAGAAACCAAATCCCTCTCGGGCCAATGAGAGGATGGGCCCATTGTTCAAGACCCGAGTCGATGATTTAAGGGAACAACCTTTCTACTAATCCTCTCAAGCGGGTAGAATAAATTCCATCTTGTCGAACTATGTTCCCAGGCTATCTACCGTGTTTTATCCTCAAAATGGCAGGCTTATTGAGTCGGCAGTCTCGAGCCACTCTCACCCATGCAAATCTAAGGATAATTCGAACAAACAGGAGTCCATAGAACGCTCGAGATTAAGATCGAGTTACCTAGGTCATCGTATGAATATCGCCGCTTAAGACGATGAACGGAGTTATAAAGTCTAAGTGACTATTGCGCTGATCCATCTTTTATGCAAACTCATTGCATAGGCGCTCCCACTCACATGTCTCCACATGAACGATTTAGGATCACATCGTTTGTTCTCTACAAAGTGGGTCGCGTCCATAGTGTCCCCAAGATAAGGTCCCCAACCCTATCCTTACACTATAGACTGTTCTTGCTATAACTTGAACTTGATCCACTTTTATGTCACACATAAAGTTCAAGTATTCATCCCATAGCCAAGGGTTCTTTATTGGATTAAGGTTACAAATTACAAATTAGTCAATAACACCTTACTGAATAAATTTCAATAACAATTTTATTGTGATATAGAATATACATTCAGTTTACAAAACCACGAGTTTTAGGACATAAAACCCAACAATCTCCCACTTGGACTAAAACGTCTGTGGTGTAAAACATGCTGAGCAAAGAAAAACTGCCCTACTATACAACCCGTAGTCCTAGACTCTCTAGGTGTTCCTCAAACACTTTAGCCGTGAGGGGCTTTGTAAACGGATCAGCAATGTTGTGCTCCGAAGCGATCTGCGTGACAATCACGTCTCCTCGCTGCACAATCTCCCTGATGAGATGATATTTGCGCTCTATGTGATTTCCGCGCTTATGGCTTCTAGGTTCTTTGGAATTTACCACTGCACCACTATTATAACAATAAAGGGTGATAGGCAAATTCATATTTGGAACAACTTCTAAATCAGTCAAGAACTTCCTAAGCCATACAAACCTCCTTCGCCGCTTCGCATGCAAGTCTGCGACGTACTCAGCCTCCATGGTGGAGTCAGCAATACAACCTTGCTTTATACTCCTCCATACTATAGCTCCTCCGTTAAGAGTGAACACTGATCCTGATGTGGATTTCCTCGAATCCACATCAGTCTGAAAATCAGAGTCAGTGTATCCTGCAAGGATCAAATCCTTTGCACCATACACAAGCATATAGTCCCTCGTTCTCCTAAGATATTTGAGGATGTTCTTAACGGCAGTCCAGTGATCATATCCTGGATTAGACTGATATCTGCTGACTATTCCCACTGCATAGCATATGTCGGGTCGAGTACATAACATGGCATACATCAGACTACCGACAGCAGATGCATAGGGAATGCGTCTCATATCCTCTACTTCTTGAGGTGTCTTAGGACACTGTTCCCTAGACAAATGAATTCCATGCCTGAAAGGTAATGAACCTTTCTTGGAATTCTGCATCTTATATCTAACCAACATCTTGTCAATATAAGATGCTGCGCGATATGCTAGCGTTTTGTTCTTGCGATTCCGAACAATTTGGATTCCAAGAACAAACTGAGCCTCTCCCAAATCTTTCATTTGGAATTGGGTCGCTAGCCATTGCTTAACGCCATCGAGAATCCTGCATTATTCCTAATGAGCAAGATATCGCTCTACGATAGAACTAAGAAAGCTACGATGGTATTGACTATCTTTTTGTAAACACAAGGCTCGTCAATATTCTCGTTTCAAAGCCATAAGATTTGATCGCAGTATCAAATCTTATATTCTGGATCTAGAAGCTTGTTTCAATCCATAGATGGATCGTTTAAGCTTGCAAACCTTTTGCTCTTGACCCTGAACTATGAACCCTTCTGGTTGATCCATATAGATACTCTCTTCAAGATTGTCATTTAGAAAGGTTGTCTTGACATCCATTTGCCAAATTTCATAGTCATAAAATGTGGCAATGGACAAGAGTATTCTAATGGACTTAAGCATGGCAACAGGGGAGAAGGTTTCTTCATAGTCCACCCCTTCCCTTTGGGTATAACCCTTTGCCACAAGTCGAGCTTTAAAGGTTTGCACCTTCACGCTTGATCTCGTTTCCTCTTGTAGATCCACTTGCAACCGATAGGTCTCTCACCATCTGGTTGATCTACAAGTTTCCAGACTCCTGAATTGAAGTACATTGACTCCATTTCAAGGTCCATGGCTTTAATCCACTCGTCCCTATCTATATCATTCATTGCTGCTTATAGGTCAATGGATCCTCAATGCCATCATCGGTGTATGCGACTTGGGTTTCACAAACCGATGTAACGGTCGGGTTATCTAACATCCCTCCCACTACGTCGAGGCATTCTCAACTCTTGAGAAGGACCCGACTTTATCAACAACTCTTGTTGATTTATCTCAGTAGCTTCCCGAAATTTCACTTAAGACAATCTCTCGCTACGAGGGTGATGATCTCTCATGTGGTCTTCCTCTAAGAACGTGGCGTTTGTCGACACAAGCACCTTGTCCTCTTGAGGATCATAAAATGACCACCTTTCGTTTCTTTGGAGTACCCTATGAATAGGCATAATTTTGAACGATGTTCCAGTTTCTTTGGATTGGACACTAGCACATGTGCCGGACATCCCCAAACCCCGAAGTGACGTAAACTACCTTTACGCCCTTTCCATAACTCATAGGGTGTTTCTGAAACACTCTTAGAGGGAACCATGTTCAAAATATATGCAGCAGCTTCTCACGCATATCCCCAAAACGAACTAGGCAAATGGCGTAGCTCATCATGGATCGAACCATGTCTAACGAGGTTCTATTTATCCTCTCAGATACACCATTCATTGAGGTGTACCGGGTGCTGAGAGTTGGGATACGATTCCATGTTCTATCATATAGTCTTAGAATCTTAAATCCATATACTCTCCACCTCGATCTGATCGAAGTGTTTTAATCGTTTTACCTAATGTATTCTCAACTTCTGCCTTATATTCCTTGAACTTTTCAAGGGTCAGACTTATGATGCATTAGGTAAAGATAACCATACCTAGAATAATCATCAATAAAACTGATGAAGTATTCATATCCTCCTCGTGCCTTGACATTCATAGGACCACAAAGGTCCGAATGCACGAGTTGCAAGGGCTCTTTGGCTCTATAACCTTTTTCAGAAAAAGGTCTTTTAGTCATTTTTCCTTCGAGACATGACTCACATGGTGGTAAAGAGTTGTCCTCTAACTGACTTAGGAGACCACTCTTGACCAGTCTCCCAATCCTATTGAGATTAATGTGGCCTAGTCTCAAGTGCCAAAGATAGGTACTAGGAGAAAGTTTCTGCCTTTTATTTTGAGTATTAGCTGTTTTAAATATTTCAGTGTTCAAAATAGCTTTTACTTCAGTTGGTCTTAACACGTATAAGTTGTTTTCAAGTTTAGCAGAACATATTCGTACACCTCTTTTGCAAATGAATGCTTCATTATGATCAAAAGACACTTTAGACATATGTTCAAGTAAACAAGAGATAGATACAAGATTTCTTTTGATTCCAGGAACCAAAAGTATATTTTCTAATAAAATAAATCTATCTCTAAACAACAACTTCACAGCTCTCCAATCGCTTTGGTGAGACAACCTCTCCTTCCAACCACGAGAGATATCTCCCCATCTCGCAAGTGCTTTGCCAGAACTAGTTTCTGAAAAGAAGAACAAACATGGTTAGTGGCTCCACGAATCTAATATCCAGCAGAATCATCATGTTCCACTAAACATGTTTCAATAACGTGTAAATCATATTTACCTTGTTTTTCTTTCTCGCCTTTCTTTTTTCTCGCAAGGTACTTTGGGCGCCTCCTCTTCCGGTGTCCGTCCTGCACTACAGTGGAAACATTTTCCTGTGGCTTTGGCCTTGCGTGTGGGAGCTGTCCCTTCCTTTGTCCTTCTTCTTCTTCTTTCTTCAATACCGTTATTCTTAGAAAAGAAGGATCGGACTTAGTCCCGGAGGGACGATCCTCTAAGGAACTTCTTCAAGTGACAACATTTGCCTCCTTCTCTTTTCCTTTTGATTTCATGAGGGACTCAAAAGTCTCAGTAGCTCGTTGAAGAGAGTAGTCGGGTTATACTCTATTTTATTCATCACATTTTTTGTGCGAATGGCGAAAAATTCTTCTAAGAGATTCCATAATAAAGGTTACCCGACTTCTCTCATCTATGATCGCCCCATTTACTTCAAATTACGTTGAAGTGGGTCATCATGTCAAGGACATGTTCCCTACAGAGGCTCCCTCCTCCTTCATACGGGAGTTGTAAACGTATTTGATTGATCATAATGGACCGATGAGGACGGTTGTCCAAACATCGCTTCAGTAATGATCCCATGATCTCCTTTGCGGTGACCATGGTCTCATGTTTCATAGACAACACATCGAAAATGCCGGCTAAGATATAGACTCGGGCCTTCTCATTAGCCCTAATCCATCTCATCATAAACATCCCGAACAATTCGGTTTGCGATCAGTTTGGGAGGAAGGACATTCTTCCGTTAAGACGAACCTCGGATCATCAAGAACAAGAATCGTATTCAAGTTTGATTTCCAAGTTCCATAATTATCGCCGCTAAGTTTATTGAAGGTGAGTAATTGGATAAAAGAGTTCGACATGCTGAAAAAGAATGAATTCTATTAGTGAATTGTTTGTAACCTATCCAATTTAAGAATTTAGCAAAAATAATAATGTACCCATAAACTCATTATTGTTTTTGCAACGATACTTCGATGAGTCGAGCAACCGCCACCGCTACCGAGGCGATCAATCACTCCTTCATCGAACCAAGAAATTTCTTGACTAAATGTTAATACCGTAATAACTCTTATTCCAATAACATTCTAGTTATCGCTACTTTGGTCAAGAACTTACTAACACTTAGCAATTCTTGTAAGTGTGACCCGCCATTTTAAGACCTCAGAGGTCGGCCCCAACAATACTACCGAACTGGAGAGACAAAGCTGGGAATGGACCTAAGAGACCCTATCCATTTCTGGAGTTTGAGTTGTTCCAAATCCCATGTTACATCCTCTCCGAATGGATGGTGCTACTTCGGGCAACTGCGCAGCGCAACATGAGAATCTCACGGTCCAACCTAATGGAGGAGACCGTAGGATGTGTTGACACACTTCCTTCACTCACTTACTATAAATACTTTCTCCATTCACCTTGCTCTTGATTTATGCAAACACCATCCGAATGGGGATGCCCTATTGACATCACGAGGCCGAGCATAAATCTCACGGTGTGAACTTCGCGGAGAGCGTAAGAGGAAATTGATATATCATATATACCTTTTCACTCCCACTAAGTATTTTAAACAGTTTGGGTATACTTTTACTTAGGCATATTCCGGCTAAAACAATATAACCTAAGTCTACCAATATAACAATTATACTGGAATTACCTAAGTCTATTAACCTTTTTAATAAACATAGGCCTATGAGTTTGATTTATTAACTTTTAATAAACGTCACTCACGAAAGATAATTTATAAACCTATGGATTAAATTCACTTCCAGTCGGTTCCCTGTAGGGTGTTCCGTTTCAAATCGACTTAAGTACCCCAACCTAGCCAGAACCTTCCTTGGTCAGAGTCCCTCTTTAATCAATGTTTATAAATTATTGGTTTCCTAATTCTAATCTTATTAGAACTAGATAACCTAAGGTCTAATTAATTTCCAGTTCTAAAACCATTTTAAAACTAATTAATTAACCTTAGGTTACATGCATTTCTATGTTATAAACAAATTAAACATTCATCACATGAATAAATATACATTTATAACAAATCCATCACATGAAAAATGCATAGCAATTATATGCTTAATTTTTAATTAATATAACCCTTATATTAATTATAATTAAAACATATAATATTTGTTTCATAAATTAATATAACACTTATATTAATTCTTATGAAAACCAATAAACATGCATATAATATATTATAACACTTATAACATACTTTCAATGCATGGAGCATGCTTCCTATGGTGGGATCTTAAAATCTATATGGCATACTTTATGCACATATAATTAGGGATTTTAATTAAAACATACATTCACAATGCATAATTAATTAAACACACTAAAGTGGACTGGTTTGGCATCTAATGCAAGCAAACTACTAAATTATTACAATAATAATCTAGAATTATCATCGAGCCACTTGAACTCTTGAATTTGGGTCGAAAACCTTTGGTAAATGTGTGAACCGAACCTTCAAAAGGATAAACCGGGCTGTAAAAGGATGAACCGGGCCTACAATTGGTGAAACGGACCTCCTAAATGGAAAACACGGCCTCGAAATAGTCAGAACTGGTCTAAAACCACTCAAATCGGACCAAAATCGAGCCGAACCGGTCCAAAAACCATTGAACCGGTCAAAGTCAACTGAACCGGTCAATGGTCAACTGGACCAGTCAAAGTCAACTTCTTCTTCATGTTTTGAAAAGCACGGGCTGAAGCAACAAAATGGATACTGTAGCAGAAAAAATTCCAGCAGCTCTGTTTTTTGATTTTTTTTTTACCTCTGTGGCTTCTTGCATCAAATGGATGGTCTTCCCGAACTCCAAACGACTTGAAATTTTTACAGCTTATTCTACACACATTAATGCTCAAACATACTTGAGCAATTTGAAAATAAAGCACAAATTGATGCTCAATTTAAATGCCAAATCCAGAAGAACACTTTAAACGCCCAGAAAAAATGTATTTCAAAAAACACCCACCACAGACAAAATAGATCAAATTGAGTGCTCAAAATTGCTCTGATACCAATTGAAAGAGTGTAGATTAAGAAAACGGAAGCAATTTTTGATCTTGAAAACTCTAAGTTGATCAATTTTGTAAAATAAAAAACATGCTCAAAACTGGAAAAACAGAGGGATAGAAAACTCAACTTTGAAGATCAAATTCTCTTCACCCGGTTGATGGTTTTCAGCACGAACACTTCGTGGACAACCGTTAAAGTCTTCCCTACTACCCACAGGCCTTAGAACGGATTGTGGGATCCTAGGTTGAGAGAATTTGAAAGAAAAGACCTCAAAGGTCACTAATTCGAGAATATTGAATTTTCTGTGTAATTCTCTCAAAACACCTCAAATCACCATTATATAAAGCTTCAAAAAGCTTCAATGGAGTGACAACTAAAGGGTGATGAGGATGCTTTGAGATGGAGGTGGCCAATTTTGGTGAATTTTGAAGATGAGTAAGATTGGGCAAGTTGGCAACTTGTTTTTCATGAAAATCATGAAAATCCCTCATTTTACCTTTAATTTTAATTAAAAAATATATTAAATTGATTTTTAATTAAAATTAATATAATTAATTAAATAATTCAAAATTAATTTAGTTAATTAATTTTTTAATTTAATTTAATATCAAATATTAAATTAAATAAATTGCCCGATCTCGATCGATTTTTCGAACATGAATCCTTATTCATGCTATAAACCGATCCCGATATTTAAATCATATTTAAATATATCCACCTCTTATTAATCATAGTTTAATTCATAATTAAGCTATGATTCGTTAAATATATCACATATAAATAACGCTTTCTCCCAAACTTGAATTTGAACAATTCAAATTCTTTTCTCTAAAAAATTTATAAGGCTAAGTCCGAGCTAGTAAGGAGGACCTAATGGACCTACAGATCGTGAGGTCCAACGATACGAGATTAACCGGCCAAACTCTTTAGCCTAGCTAATCAACATTCGTTAACCACCGGACACTCCACTAAAGCCCGGTGGCTGCACTCTCTCACCAGTAGATATATTTATGTCCACTCGATATAACCATGATTAGTAAGTCGATCCTTCACGGTCATTCGTAATTACCGGGGTCAAAATTACCGCTTTACCCTCTGTAATTACCTCTTGTTCCTTAAGTTCCATCGATCCTCTAATGAACAATTGGTTTGTGGTCCAACCAAAGAAACCAAATCCCTCTCGGGCCAATGAGAGGGATGGGCCCATTGTTCAAGACCCGGAGTCAGTACTTAAGGGAACAACCTTTCTACTAATCCCTCAAGCGGGTAGGAATGAATTCCATCTTGTCGAACTATGTTCCCAACTATCTACCCGATTTTATCTTTGAAATGGCAGGCTTATTGAGTCGGCAGTCTCGAGCCACTCTCACCCATGCAAATCTAAGGATAATTCGAACAAACAGGAGTCCATAGAACGCTCAGGATTAAGTTCGAGTTACCTAGGTCATCATATGAATATAGTCAGTTAAGACAGTAAACGGAGTTATAAAGTCTAAGTGTCTATTGCGCGGTCCAGTCTTATGCAAACTCATTGCATAGGGCGCCCCCACTCACATGTCTCCACATGAACGATTTAGGATCACATCGTTTGTTCTCTACAAAGTGGGCCGCGTCCATAGTGTCCCCAGGATAAGGTCCCCAACCCTATCCTTATACTATAGACTGTTCTGGCTATAACTTGAACTTGATCCACTTTTATGTCACACATAAAGTTCAAGTATTCATCCTATAGCCAAGGGTTCTTTATTGGATTAAGGTTACACAATACAAAATAGTCAATAACACCTTTACTGAATAAATTTCAATAACAATTTTATTGTGATATAGAATATACATTCAGTTTACAAAACCACGAGTTTTAGGACATAAAACCCAACAAAGACTTGATCGCAGTATCAATTCTTATATTCCAAGATCTGGATGCTTGTTTCAACCCATAAATAGATCGATTGAGCTTTCAAACTTTTTGCTCCTGACCTTGGGTTATGAACCCTTCGCGCTGAGACATATACATGCTCTTGTCAAGATTAACATTCAAAAAGGCTGTCTTGACGTCCATTTGCCAGATGTCATAATGATAAAACGCGGCTATGGACAGGAGTATTCTTATAGACTTCAACATAGCAACAAGGAAAAAAGTTTCTTCATAATCAACTCCTTCCCTCTGTGTAAAACCCTTTGCTACTAGTCTAGCCTTAAAGGTCTGTACCTTTCCAGCTGCATCTCTCTTTCTCTTATAGATCCATTTACAGCCTATGGGTCTAACCCCTTCAGGTTGGTCTACAAGTTCCCATACTCAATTGAAGTCCCTTGACTCCGTTTCGAGGTCAATGGATTTGATCCATTTGTCCTTATCTACGTCATTCATTGCCTGTTGATAAGATAATGTATCTTCTACGCCGTCATCAGGTATGACGACTTTAGTTTCAGCTAAACCAAAGTATCGCTCAGGTTGGTAAACAACCCTCCCACTGCGTCGAGGCATTCCCAACAATTGAGAAGGACGAGACTGACTTGAGATTCTGGCTCCTCCATCAACTCTTGATGAAGGTCCAGTTTGATCAACAACTCTTGTTGGTTCATTTGTAGCTTCATTTAGCACTAATTTACTACGCGGTTTATGGTTTCTCATGTGATCTTCATCAAAGAAAGTGGCGTTTGTCGATACAATCACCTTGTTTTTTTGTGGGTCGTAAAAAGGACCACCTCTCGTTTCTTTGGGATAGCCAACAAATTGGCATAATCTTGAACGAGGTTTCAGTTTCTTTGGGTTTGTCACTAGCACGAGTGCTGGACAACCCCAAATCCTGAAGTGTTGTAAACTAGGTTTACGCCCCTTCCACAATTCAAAAGGTGTTTCTGAAACACTCTTTGATGGAACAGTGTTCATGATTTGAACTGCAGTGTCTACAGCGTATACCAAAACGAGGAAGGCAATTGAGCATAGCTCATCATAAAACGAACCATGTCCAACAAGGTTCTATTTCTCCTTTCTGACACACCATTTGGTTGTGGTGTATTAGGTGCTGAGAGTTGAGATTTAATTCCATGTTCTATCATATAGTCTTGGAATCTCAAATCCATATACTCTCAACCTCGATCGGATCGAAGAGTTTTAATAGTTTTCCCTAATGCATTCTCTACTTCAACCTTATACTCTTTGAACTTTTCAAGAGCCTCAGACTTGTGATGCATTAGGTATAGATGACCATACCTCGAATAATCATCTATGAAAGAAATGAAATATTTGTACCCTCCTCGAGGATTAACATTCACCTGAACACAAAGATCCGAATGTATAAGTTCTAAGGGTTTTATGGCTCTGTAACCTTTTCTAGTAAAAGGTCACTTAGTCATTTTACCTTCCAGTAAAATAAATTATCTAATAGTTTAGGCTAAACATATAAAAATGGAAGAAAAATAACAAGTAAATGCACACTTACTTGTTGAAGACGTGCTTCGAATCTCCCTTTCCAGTCACGAACTCTTCGTGTTCCTCAAACTTCTCGAACACTTCTCTCGATCAAGAATGAACAATACCAAACGGAATCTCCGGTGTTCTTCGTTTGGAAGAAGGAAAGTTGTGGGACTTTCTTTGTTTTGGAGAAGGGAGGAGAAAAGTTGAGAGGATTTGAGAGAAAAATGAATCTCTTCTTTTTGGTGAAATCCAAAAAATGAGAGAATGCATCACTTTCCTTCTTGCAAGAAGGGTTTAAATAATGGAAATCGATGGAGTTAAAATCAACACATTATTACCATTTTACCACAACCATAGGTTATGCAAATCATATTTGCATAACCATATAATATAAGATATCCCATATCTCATCTTACGAATCATATTTGTATAATTGTGGATTTATTAAATTGAATCACATTCAATTTAATTTCTCTCAATTAATTTCTCCAATTAGCCCTAATTCAACAATTAGGCTAACCTATAGTTTATTATGAATCTCATTCACATTAAACTATATATTATATCATTTATATCTCATATAAATGACATAAATGCCCTTAAGTGAAATTGAACACTTCAATTCACACCAAAACATTAACCCTTCTTTTAACCCAGTTTGAGCCAATCGAGGGACATAATGGACCTACAGTGACGACCTCCAATGATCCGAGATTAACCTATAAAACTCTTTGACCCGGTTAATCAACTTTCATTAGCTATGGTAACACTCCACTAAAACCCGTAGTTGCACTCCCATCAGTGCAGAATATTACGTGTCCACTGATATAACCAATGCCCATGAGTCGACCTTTCACAGGTTGTTCATAGACACTGCTGGGTCAAATTACCGTTTTACCACTGTGTCTACTTCTTGCTCCTTAAGTCCCCATTGCTCCTCTAATGAACAACAACGTTGTAATGGTCCGACCGTACCCAACAACTCTCTCGTGCCAGTGAGAGAGTGGGCGCCCGTTGTCCAAGCCCTGGAGACAACACTTAAGGGAACAACCCCTCTAGTTTTCTTATAGGCGGGAATGATTGAATTCCATCTCGCGCAGTTAAGTTCCCAACTCCCTACTTCGTGTTGTCCCTGAGAAGATAGGCATATTGGGCGAGTAACTATGACCACCCTCACCCGTACTAGTCAAAGGATATAGCCCCGCAGACAGGAGTCCGTAATACGCACAAGATTCAGGTCGAGTCACTAATGGTCATCTACGAAGTTATTAGTCCTTACTGTCAACGGTGTTACATTGTAGGTCTAATAATTCACGGTCTAGTCTTGTACAATATCATTGTACAGGATGCCCCCACTCGCATGTCAACCACATGAACGAGTCAGATCACCTCGTTTGTATCTTACTACAAAGCGGGCCGCATCCACAACGTATCCAGGATTAGGTCTCCAACCCTATCCATATATTGTAGACCGTTCAGATCATTTACTCGAACGTGATCCTCCCTGTGTGTCCACTACACACCGTTCAAGTTCTAGTTCTCTCATGTATTCAATGACCCTGAAGCTTAGTTTATTGGTCAAAGTTGTATAAAAAAGCGAGACACAAAATGATGAAATGAATAACACTTTATTAATTTCAAATAGTAATTTACAAACACGAGATTAGGACAAAAATTCCAACATGCACGAGGTGAGACGACGTCTCCCGTTCCAACTCTGAGCGTGATCTCACTCTCTTCGAGCTCCTCGAAGAAACTAGTTTCCTGAAACGAAGAGCGAACATGATTAGTGGCTCCTGGATCAAGTATCCAGGTAAAATCATCATTTTGCAATAAGCAAGTTTCAAGAACAAGTAAATCTAATTTATCTTTCTTCTGTTTGAGCTCAATGTCTGAAGTGGCAGAAGCTTTCCCTTTTTCTCCTTTCCTCTTCTTCCGATTCTTCTTAATCCCAAAAGAAGAACCGCACGGTTTGGTTCCAGAGGATGAACCCATCTGGAGCCGTTTAGAATAGGCAAACTGATTTGCCTCTCCATCAACATGTCCTTTATTATCCATAATAGAGTGATAAGTCTGCAGTTCATTTAGGAGGGAAGTTAGGTTATACTTCTTTTTGTTCATCTCCGCATTGCTACGGAATGGCAGGAAACTCGTCGGAAGAAATTCTAGGATGAAGAGTACCAGACTTAGCTCATCTAAGACTGCTCCATTCATTTCGGCCATGTTGAAGTGAACTATAAGCTCGAGAACATGTTCTCTCACTGAAGTTCCCTCCTTCATGCGCGCATTATGAACGTACATGAGGGATTCGTGTCAAATTTGTTCAGACGGTTGTCCCGACAAATTCTTCAGATAACCCATGATCTCATGGGCAGAGACCATACCCTCTAACTTCCTAGGTAAAACATCAGATATGCCAGCAAGGATATAGGCCTTGTCCTTTTTATTGGCCTTGGACTAGTGGTCAAACACATCCTTAACAGATTGAGGTGCGTTTTGAGCAGGGATCTGAGGACATTCCTCAGTCAGTACGAACCGAAGGTCGTCAACAACAAGAATCGCATCCAGGTTGGACTTCCACGTAGCAAAGTTTTCACCAGTTAAACGTTCCTTTTTTAGTAAGGCTATTATTGAAGACGACATGCTGAAAATCCAAAATAGTTCTAATTAGTTATGCGTTTATCCCATTATAAAACCAATCATATTTAGCAAAATTATTAAAGAACTTTAGTGTTTAAACTAAACCCAGTGTTTAAATTAAACCTTTAATGTTGCAAAGATATTTCAAGGGTTTAGAACAAAAGCCTCCGTCGGGCGGTCAGTCATTCCTCCCCTTAATTGAGACTTTCTCAGCCAATTCTCGCTACAAGAATATCTCATGTCCCAATGGTCCTTATCTACCGTTTGTTTGGTCAAGGACTTGTTAACTAGCTTAACTCTTCCCGTAAATGTGACCCTACCATTTTCAGATCCAATAGGTCTGAGCCAACATGCTACTCTTAAGAAAGACAACTGTTGGCAAATTACCTAAGAGACCCTCTCCATTTCTGGAGTTCGCGGTCTTCCAATCCCTATAGTCAGGCCCTCCGTAGGGTTTGGCTGTTCTAGGACAACCTAGCAAGCGGACTATAGAAATCTCACGGTGCGACCTAATGGAGGAAACCGTAGGATACATTGACACGCGTCCTGCTCTCATTTACTATGGATACTTCCCTAATTCACCTTGGTATTGAACCATGCAAACACATACCGTAGGGGGACACCCTATTGACGCCACGTAGCCGAGCATGGAACTCATGGTGTGAACTCCTGAGGACGTGAGAGTAAGTCTATGCATATTATAACTGTTATAACTAGGTCTTTTAACCTTATGTCTAGGTGAATAAATATTTTAATTACCTTGATATAAAATAGAACTAAGGTTAATTCAACTAAAGCTCTGGGTCAGTTCCCAGGTAGGAGGTGTTCCGTTAACCGTCAGCTTAAGTACCCCCAACCTTAGACACAACTTCACCAGTAGAGTTCCCTTATAACCAAAGTCATAATGTCCTACTATATTTTAAACTATTTAAAATACTATGTAAGACTAAATTCTAATCCTATTAGAAATTAAAACTTAGGTTTAAATTAATTTTAAACAATTTTAAACTAATTTAATTTTAACCCAAGTTCCTAGTTTGCATGCATTTCTTTCTTATATGTTATGGTTTCTAAAACCGCTTTAATTTATAACTTTTATAAATTTAATGATTAACCTATGACAAAGAACTATATTATAAAACCAATATTATAATTATAAATAAAATATTCAACTAATTGAATAATTAAAATACTTAAATAAAATAATATTTATTTTAAACTAAGTAATTTCATGCTCCTTGCAATTTATTTTCCATATAATCTAATTATAACAATTATAATTAATTACTCATGAAAAATAAATTAATCATGCATCTTAACCATATTCATATAACAATTATACAAATAAAATGCATGAACATGCTTATCCTAAGGTCAGAAATATTCTAAATGACATTCATAAACAAATATAACAGTAAAACTAGAATAAATTGGTCCCTAAAGTGCAAAAAAATAAAATTACTCTAATTTTATTACATAAACCGGTCCAAAACTCCTTGAACTGCTCAAACCAGACTGAAAAAAAACCCAAAAAACTTAATCGGTCTGCAGCTTCTGAAATGGCATCACGGCGTTGCAACGCTGATGAGGGCGTTGCAACGCCGACTTTGTCCGCACGCGCACCAGCTATCGAGGTAGCGTTATAACGCTGAAGGGCAGCGTTGCAACGCAACTGACCCCTGGAGCTCCATCGTCGATAGGTAATGTTGGCGTTGCAACGCTGCTGGTTGCGTTGCAACATTGCTGCTTCGGCATCAGCGTTCTCCTTCGAACACAACAACTTCAATCTTCAATTTCTCCTTCGATTCTCAACCGAATTGCACGAAACTAGTCCCGAACGACTCTTAACTCGAATACAGACTTGATAATGCACTTAATTGCTCGAAAACACAAGGGCCTTTACACTTAATTTGATCAAATCAAAAGTAAACTATGACCAAAAAATTTCTAAACAGTTTTACACCAAACCAAAAAGAATTTCCCACCAAATCAATGCAATTTTGTTTCAACCAAAACAAAAAAAAAGCATTTCTCTGTTACCAATTGATGGAGATCTAATCCCCTTGAGCAGCGAAAACGTGATTGGAATCGTAATTTGCATGTTTGTTTTGGTTGAAAATACAAAAACTAGTACATTAATGAAAAACATAATAAACATACAACTCTAATCTAATTAGATATGGAGTAAAACATTTAAACATGATATGAAAATAACTAAAACAAAGAAGGAATTCATAATTACCTTTGTAGATTTTCCTCATCAACTCCTTGCTCCAAGCTTTACAGCAACATAGCAGAACAGGGACTTCTCTGTTTTCTCAAGCAAGAACACAACCGCTTGGAGAACCTCCTATGTCTCAAAGTTTCAACCTAGATCTTCCTTAGGTGGGAAGAATCCAACAATTAGAGAATGGGAATAGAGGCAGTGAGTAAAAGAGAGGATTCTTCTGTGTGATACCCAAAAAACAGTCGATCGATCAATCCACAATTTCTTCTCACCAGGAGAAGAAAACTATCCTGAGTGAATAACTTCCCCCACTCCCTATCAATGGGGAGTGGGACGGAAGTGGGGAACGTGCCAGGAGAAGAAAACTATCCTGAGTCAATCATTCACGAATGTTCGTAACACCAGCTGGGTCAAATTACCGTTTTACCCTTGGGTTACATCTTGTACCTTAAGTACCAGCGCTTCTCTAATGAACAATTTGTTTGTGGTCCTACCAACAAACAGAGTCCCTCTCGGGCAAATGAGAGGGTCGGGCCTTTGTTCAAGTCCCAAAGACACCACTTAAGGGAACATTCCTCTATCTACCCTAGTAGGCGGGAAGGAGTGAATTCCATCTTGTTAAGTTAAGTTCCCAACTGCTAACTCGGTCTTGTCCCCAAGAAGGTAGGCATATTGAGTCGGCGAATCTGGCCACTCTCACCCATACTAGTCAAAGGACAGTCCCTCGCAAACAGGAGTTCGTAACCTGCTCAAGATTGAGATCATGTTGCCTAGGTCATCATAGTGAAATAGAAACCTAACTAGTAAACGAAGTTACATCTAGAGGTTACTATTTCGTGGTCCAGTCTTATGTAATCTCATTACATAGGATGTCCCCACTCACATGTCATCTACACGAACACGTTAGGATTACAGTGTTTGTATCATATACAAAGTGAGCCACATCCATAGTTTTACTAGGGTAAGGTACCCAAACCTTATCCCCTAACTATAGACCCTTTAAGTTGTATCTCTAACCGAGATCCTTCATATGTACACTACATTCAGTTAAAAATACATTTAATAGCCTTGGATGTTTAGTTTAATTGATTTAGGATTTAAACAAAGGCAATATCGAAAATAACGAACAATAAGTCTTTATTAAAATAATAACACTTTATTAAATTAATTAGAACATAATTACAAACTACGAGTTTTTTCACACAAACCCAACAATAACACCGTTAACAGTATGGATTAATAACTTCGTAGATGACCAATAGTGACTCGACCTGAATCATGAGCGTTTTACGGACTCCTGCCTGCGAGGGTCTGTCCTTTGACTAGTACAGGTAAGGGTGGTCACTGTTACTCGCCCAATATGCCTACCTTCTCAGGGACAATACCAAGTAGGGAGCTGGGAACTTAACTACACGAGATGGAATTCACTCGTTCCCGGCTTTTGGAAAACTAGAGGGATTGTTCCCTAACTTCTTTCTCTCGGGCTTGGACAACCGCGCGCCACCTTCCGATCGGCCGAGAAGGGTGTTGTGTATGGTTGGACAATCACAATATGTTGTTCAAGAGAGGAGCAAAGTGGGGACTTAAGGAACAAGAGGTAGACACAGGGATAAAACGGTAATTTGACCCAACCCTGTCTACGAACAACCTGTGAAGGGTCGACTCATGGGCATTGGTTATATAAGTGGACACGTTATATTCTGCACTGACGGGAGTGCAACTACGGGCTATAGTGGAGTGTTACTGTACCTAATGAATGTTGGTTAACTGGGTTAAAGAGTTTGACAGGTTAATCTCGGATCATTAGAGCCCATCACTGTAGGTCCATTAGGTCCCTCGGTTGGCTCAATCTGGGTTAAAAGAAGGGTTAATGTCTTGGTATGAAATTGAAGTGTTCAATTTCACTTTAAGGGCATTTATGTCATTTATATGAGATATGAATGATATAATATATAGTTTAATGTGAATGAGATTCATAATAAACTATAGATTAGCCTAATTGTTGAATTAGGGCTAATTGGAGAATTTAATTGAGAGCAATTAAATTGGATGTGATTCAATTTAATTAATCCACAATTAATGCAAATGAGATTTGCAATATGAGATATGAGATATCTTATATTATGTGGTTATCCAAATGAGATTTGCATAACCTATGGTTGTGGTATAGTGGTAATAATGTGGAGATTTTAACTCCATCATTCCACTATTTAAACCCTTTGCAAGAAGGGATTGTGAACCATTCTCTCATTTTTTTTATTTTCATCAAAGAAGTGAAGAAGAATTCTCTCAATTCTCCTCCCTCTCCAAAACTCCAAAAGTTTCCACAAACTTCCCTTCTCCAAAAGAGAACAACCCAAACTCCAAGTGGTGGTGCTCGGGTTCCATTCGTGGGAAGAGTTCGTTGAGATCGAGAAGCACGAAGAGTTCGTGATTTGAGGAAGAAACTTTGAAGAAAGTCTTCAACAAGTAAGTACCTCTATTCTTACTGTTTTTCTTCCTTTTCAGCATGTTAAGCCTAGATCTATAGTAGATCATTTTTTTTAACAAAATCGAGTTGCGTATTGATACCACGACGATTCGATCGTCTTCCGTTGTGCGGGAATTTTCATTCCCTTCAAGATTAAAAGAAGGTTTACTATTTTGGTGTGAATTGATGTGTTGAAGTTCACTAAAGGGCATTTAGGTCATTTATATGAGATATGAATGATATATGATATAGTTTAATGTGAATGAGATTCATAATAAACTATAGACTAGCCTAATGGTTGAATTAGGGCTAATTTGGAGTAATTAGATTGAGAGAAATTAAATTGAATGTTATTCAATTTAAAAAATCCACAATAATGCAAATGTGATTTGTAAATTGTGATATGAGATATCTTATAATATGTGGTTATGCAAATATGATTTGCATAACCTATAGTTGTGGTAAAATGATAAATAGGTGGAGATTTCAACTCCACCTATCACCATTATATAAACCCCCTTGAAAGAAGGGCTCAATAAGCATACTCTCATTTTTTGAATTCTCACCAAAAGAAGAGTTCTCTTTTCTCTCAAATCCTCTCTCATTTTCTCCTCCAAAAACCAAAAAGGAAGGATGCCACAATCCTCCTTCTTTCAAAAGTAGAGCAACCGTGTAACCTTCTGGAGGTGTTCGGTCGGTGTTCAGGTGAAGAGATCGAGGTCATTGAGAACGAAGAAAGCACGAAGAGTTCGTGAACAAAGAAAGGATTCTTGATGATGGTCTTCAACAAGTAAGTACAATCATGAACTTTCTATTTTCCCTTTCTTAGAAAGCATGTTTAATCTAAAACTATGTGATAGTTAATTTTAACTTAATTGAGTTGCACAATAACACCACGACGATTCGATCGTCTTCCGCTGCGTTGGGATTCTCATTCCCTTAAGATATAATATATAGTTAAATGTGAATATGATTCATATTGAACTTAATTGTGTGTAATTGTGGAATTAGGACATAACTTATGGTAGTATTTTGGGAGAGATGAAATTGGATTTAATTAAATCCAATTTTTCCACATTATGTGAATAAGATACATATAATAAGGTGTTTGACACCTTATATTATGCATTTATGAATAATATGTTGAGTTATTGGCAAAATGGGTGGAGAATTTCTCTCCACCCACATTGCCTATAAAAGCATCCTTTTGGATGCATTTTGGCACACTTGAACCATTTGTATAGTTTGGCATTTAACGCAAACACAAGAGTTCTCTCAAGCTCTCTCTCATAAAACATCCCTAATCCAAAAGGAGATCCCACATCTTTCCCTCTACTAGAGAATAACTGAGAAGTACTTTTGGTGGTGTTCGTGAATTCGATCTTAGAGAAGAAGAGGTCATTAACGACGTGGAACGACGCGAAGAATTGGTCTTCAAAGGTAAATCACTAATTCGTTTATGCTTTCAAGATGCATGTTTAGCTTAGATTTTCTGTTTTGAGTATTTTCTATGTCACACAATTGAGAGAAAATGCGATCAATCGGTTCCGCACGAGATTCAATTCCCTTCAGCTGATGGTGCTAGTACATCAACAAGTGTTGTTGATCCTAGCTCGTCTAGTCAAGTCCGTTCTTAAGAGTTGAGAATGTCTCGACGTAGTGGGAGGGTTGTGAGACAGCCTGAACTTTACATGGGTTTGACTAAAACCCAAGTCGTCACCCCTAACGATGACTGCGAGGTTCCATTGACCCATGATCAGTCAATGTCAGACATTGACAAAGACGAATGGATTAAAGCTATGGATCAGGTGTTGGGATATGTGCCCTAAACTTGTGTAATTTTATTAAAGTGAATAAAAAGTTATTTGATTTGATGAAATTATATTATCGCTTTATAAATCCAATAAACTAAGTTCGAAGGTTATAATAGATTTTCAATATCAGTGTAGTAGACACCATTTGGACTATGTTCAAGAGTATAACCTAAATGGTCTATGGTATATGAATAAGGTTGGAAACGGGACCGTCCTCTACGGATGGTGTTTGTATGAGTCAATAGCAAGGTGAATGGAAAGGGTACTTATAGTGAGTGGCAACAAGTTTAGTGAAAACAAACCCTATGGTTTCTTCTGTTGGTTCACACCGTGAGATCACTAAGGTTAGCCTGCTAGTTTAACCTTGACCAGACAATCCCTTTGGTGGGCTTGATTATAGGGGATTGAAAACTATGGATACCCGAAAGGGATAAAGATTTCCGTAGTCTATTTTTCAACCTAATCCTCCCTTCTGCGAATTTTGTTTGATGGGGACTTTGGGGTCTAAAGACGATGGTTACACTCACAAGGTACATAAGAAGTGTATGTATCCTTACCAAATAATGGTAACTAAAGCCTATAGGAATAAGAGTTATTCTGGCATTAGGTTTTACTCAATAATGTCTTGATCCAGAGGAGGAGTATTTTTTATTACCTTTCAGTGTCATACACTCTAAACCTTTGGAGTATCATTGCAAATTATTGATCACCGAGGAATCATTAGGTAATTAGCCAAAACATGATTAGATTAGATAGTTTTTAGCGAGAAACTTATACAAGTTTTTTTTCTTAATTTCAGCAAAATATCTAGCTCAATTATTTCCTTACTAGGTACGGAAAAATTAACCGTAGAGAACATAACGACTTGGAAGAACAAACTTAACACTATCTTTGTAGTGGACGATCTTAAGTTTGTGCTTACTGAGGAGTGCCCTCAGGTGTCAGGCTCAAATGCAACATTAAATGTTCGTGATGCATATGATCGATGGATCAAGGCAAATGATAAGGCCAAGGTCTATATGCTGGCAAGTATGTTTGAAATACTAGGCAAGAAGCACTAGGGACTGATGACCGCTAAGGAAATCATGGATTCGTTGTAGGGCATGTTTGGACAATAGTCTACACAGGCACAACACAATGCCCTCAAGTATATATTCAACTCAAGGATGTCGGAGGATTCATCTGTTCAGGATCATTTCCTGGACAAGATGGTACACTTCAACATCGCGGAGTCGAATGATGATTCCATTGATGAATCGAACCAAGTCAGCTTCATTCTGGAAACTCTTCCAGATAGTTTCCTACAGTTTAGACGTAATATTGTTATGAACAAGCTTACTTTTAATCTTACCTCCCTTATGAATGGACTCCAGACCTTTCAGTCTTTCATGAAAATTCAAGGACATAAAGGTGAGGCAAATGTTTTTAGTAGGAGTTATCACAGAGGTTCGACCTATGGAACAAAATCAGTGGCTTCAGCTTCTTCTAACCTGAATGGGAAGAAGAAGAGCATGAAGAAGGTATGTAAATGGAAACGGGCAGACAAAGTTGCTGTCTAAAAGGGCAAGAAGGTGAAGGAAGTTTCTGACAAAGGAAAAAGTTTCCACTGCAATGAGGATGGACACTAGAAAAAGAACTGTCCAAAGTACCTGACCGAGAAGTAGAAAGAAGGTAAATATGATTTACTTTTTGTAGAAGCATGTTTAGTGGATAATGATGAAACTGCTTGGATACTTGATTCAGGCGCCACTAATCATGTGTGTTATTCTTTTAACGGAGTTGATTCCTGGAAACAAGTACAGAAAGGAGAAATAACGCTTCGGGTTGGAATTGGAGATATCGTCTCAACTATAGCGATTGGCACAGTGAAGCTTTTGTTCGACAATAAATAAATGTTGTTAGACAATGCACTAGTGATACAAGGGTTTACTAGAAACCTTATTTGAATTTCATGCCTGATAGAACAATGTATTTTTGTTTCCTTTTCATTCAATAAAGTGTTTATTTTAAAGAAAGGTGTAGAAATATGTTTAGCTTAATTAGAAAATGGTTTGTATATTTTGAGACCAAATTCTGTCCAAACTGTTTTGAACACGGAATTATTTAAAACAACAAACTAAGAAACTAAGAAACGTAAAAATTCCCCTAAAGAAAATGGTCATCTTTGGCATCTTAGGTTCGATCAGATTAATCTCAATTGAATTGAGAGATTGGTAAAGAGTGGACTTCTAAATGAGTTAGAAGAGGGCATTTTACCTATATGTGAGTCATTCCTAAAGGCCAAAATGACTAAAAGATATTTTAGTGGAAAAGGTTATGGATCAAAAAAACCTCTTCAAGTTATACATTAAGACCTTTGTGGTTTGAAGAATGTTAAAGCCAGATGAGGTTATGAATATTGCATCTCTTTTATAAATGATTATTCAAGATTTGGGCATATTTACCGAATGGATCATAAGTCTGAAGCACTTGAAAACTTCATGGAATTTAAGATTGAAGTTGAAAATCAATTAGGTAAAACAATTCAAACACATCATTCTAGTAAAATAACTCACTGATGTGAGTTATCAAACCCCCAAACTTGAACTACTCATTGTCCTCAATGAGTTCTATTCTCTAAACACATTAAAGTCCTTTAAAGACTGAAATCATTTGGGTTAACTAAACAAGGATTGGGAACTTATGCTCTAAGCTACAAGCCACCATTCAATCAATGATCTCTAAGTGGCCCACTTGGGGTTTCCTAGCTACACTTATGCATCAATATCCAAGAGCAAACCAACTAGGATTCGACACCTACCCTCAAGCTCAACCACTAGAATCCTAATCATTCAAATCAAGCAACTCATAGTTAAAGATAAGTCACACTCCAAAACTCGCATGACTACAATTTTATGATCATTCCTTTTATTTTATTTTATTTTTTATAAAAACAGATATTTACATTATTCTCCTCCACTTCCATAAAACTCACTACTTAGGGCTATGTTTTTTTATTATTTTTTTATTTTTTTTCTTTTTACCATATTTTTTATCTTCTTGACTCTCCTGTAGTTCTTAGAATGGCACACGTGGTTAGCGTAGCACACCTAAGCAATGAGGCTCTCCCGTAGTTCTTAGAATGGCACACGTGGTTAACGCAACTCATCTAAGCAATGGGTACAGGCTTCTCGCTTGATACCTTCGCTCCAAGAGGCCAACATGGTTAGTGCCTGCACTTCCGACATCGAGCACCAAGTTGCCCTGAACTGACTCTAAGTAACAAAATAAGTAACACATTTTATCTAGCCCAATGGAGTTTTAGGAAAATGAAAGGTTTGCATACTCTTTCTTTCTTATTCTTTTTTCTTTTTTTTTCTTAGAAATAAACACGAAGAATTTACCTTTCCCCCCAAACATAGAGTACTCAATGTCCTCATTGAGTTAGGGAGGTCGGGTAACTCCCCCAAACTTGAAATGATCACAAATTTGAACTTTACTAATTTTGGAGCGTTCTAAGAAAAATGTATGGGTTACCTAACTTGTCATGGCTTCTAGTTTTCGAAACTTTTTGGATCAGGAGTTGAATCCTAACTACTTTGATTGACATACTAACCATAAGCGCACTAAAAAACTCTAATGACAAGCTTGACCTTGAGAAACACCAAACAAGATAGGATACTCTTGCCTCGAACACAAGCAACAACTCTTATTTTCATTAACCCTGAGATTTGACCTTAACCTTTTATTTTCATGGAGATGCATACCAAGTTTCTACAAAAGACATCACACTTTTACCATAAAAACACATGTAGAAACTTAATTTTTAAATAAGAGACAAGAACCATTTTTTCCTATTTTTACTTCCTTAAACATAATGAATCAACTACCCACATCATATGCATATCAAAGACCATGAAACCAACTAACTAACATGGAATCCAGTAGTCAAAATAGATCATTTTGAAGTCCTAAAGCAAGTAAATAACTCCAGAAACACGAAGGCATGCAACACCCTTAAATACTAACAACACATAGTCTCATCAACAGAAAAATTTTCAATTAAGCCAAAAATAAAATTCAGAACAACACATCTCCCCCTCATGCTTAAAGCACACATTGTCCTTAATGTATAAACTACTCACTTAAGCATGCTTAAGGACAACTAATAAAGATAGAAGGGGGAATAATACTGCCCTGAATTGAGGAGACCTCCAATAAAGCACATATCAATCATCAAACCCTAAGGGAGCTGCAAAATAGGCGAGGGTTATTTATTCAAAAACAAAAACAACTAAAAGCAAAACAAAAGCAAAAATAAAAAAACAAAAAAAACGAAACAAACGAAATAAACTTTGGGTTGCCTCCCAAGAAGCGCTTGTTTCACGTCATTAGCTTGACGTAGTATACGTGGCTCACAAGGTACGTAAAAATTCTCCCACTTCTTCTGCCTCTCTTTCTTGAATCTACAAAACAAATTAGAGCTAGCAAGAATACTAGCTTCTCGTGAGAGACCGAAACAAATATATTTTTTGATTTTTTATATATTAAAAGAAAAGAAGGAAAAACAACAAAGTAAATATTTTTTGGTTTTTTGTTTGATAAAAGAAAAGAAGGAAAAACAGGAAAATGAACAGACTCACAAAAAGACACTGACTCGAGAGAATAGAAAGAAAAACACTCACCAATAAGAGAAAAATCAGAAGATAGAACTGACATAGACTCAAAAGCCTCACACTCTACCTCCTGGCCTAACTCAACAGGCTCGACTTCTTCCACACTCTCACTAACTCTATCCTGGTGTGTGCTAAGAGGTTCTAGTTCTTTTACATCTAAAGCACAATCCTCTAAATGCTCATGCTCAGAAAAATATGAAGGACTAGGGTCCTGAAGGTTTATCATCGAGTCAGTGATCAAGTGACTCACCAAACTATCTAAGGGTGTGGGTCCTCCTTCACTCTCTTCCCTAGGGTGTTCAATCTCAGATGAGTCTAAATACATTTGTTCTCTAAGGGAGACAAGTGTATCCGTTAGGCGTTGAATTGACTCCCCTATTTGAATATTCATCTCTTCTATTTGCATATTCCTCTCTTCTGTGGTTCTCATATATTCTAATAACAATATTTTAAGGGAAGATTCGTCTTCTACCTGGGTTTCTTGAATATAGGAAGGATATGACTCAAAACCCTTAGGATATGGTTTATAGCCCAAATTACTCTGATTATTACCATACATATGGTTCCCATAAGTCATAGGGTTAGTATGATAGTAATTAGGCATTTGGTAGCCATAAGATTCATACCCCTCACTAGAAGACGCTAAATTGGCATAGGGATAATCATAAGAAAAGGAACTATATGGTTGCTCATTGGGCACAGAAGACCACCCAATGTTATCATAAGCCATAATAAATTAATGAAACAATTATAATAGGCTCAACAAACACAATATGCACCAACACAACCAGAAAGAATAACGAAGACCCAACAAAAAAAAATAATAATAACAAGATACATCCAACAAGAAAAACAATGATAAAATGCTAAAATCAACTCAAACAAGATAAGAATCAAAACTGGTCCCCGGCAACGGCGCCAAAAACTTGATGCGAAAATATCGAGTGCCCTAAACTAATGCAAATTAGAATAAAACCCCGACACTTTTACGACGTGCACGTATACACTGGTCGAGCAAACAAGTGATAAGTTAAAAGTATCGATCCCACGAGGACTAGTTAGACCTAAATGGATGAGTGTCCTAACAAATTTTTCCTTATTTTAGTGCAATGCATGGGTGTGCAATTTACTATAGTAGATAAACAGATGTGATAAGTAAGACAAGATAAGACTAGACTCAAGAAAATAAGTAAATTTAAATGCGGGAGAGGAGAATGCAAACAAGAAGATAGATACAAGAGATGAGATTTGTAATGAAAAATAAGCTGGTTAGGTTAGAGTTCTAATGTTCAATTGGAATAAATTTTTAGTGATGCCTTGAATTTACCTACGCATGCATTCAAATGATTCTTTCCAAAATCACTAAGTTTTAAAACCTACAATTTCCCAATTGTGATATAAATTATGCCCATGATTTTAGGTTCTAGGTGGGTTAATTATCCCTAATCAACTCAATAATCCTAGAATGAAATTTTAGTTTTCTAATTCATTAGCTTTCCCAAGTTTATGAATTATAGAGAAGTTAAAAGACCAATTTTAATTCTCATGCAACGTTAAATTCAATTAAATTTCATAAATTCAATCAATGACATCAACTATAAATTTAATCCAAAATTACATTAAAACAACCTAACCCTTTCTTAAGAAAATTTAGTTCATGTAAATCAACTCACACATCTCTAATTTATGCATGCTTGTGTTGTTTAATAAATTCAAATATGTGCTGTATAATGTCACAAAACAACCCAAATTAATCACAAATTCAGCCCAAAAACCGTCATGAATTTAGCCTAAAACAGTGAGTCAAAAGAGGACAATAAACGCTCAAAATTGGAGTAACAACAAGCCAAAATAATTAGGGAATAGGAGAAGTTTACAGGAGGCAATTGACATGTGTTTTGCTTCAACAAAACGCCAAGATCCCCTGCTATGCAGCGAGGAAATAGCAGCGGGTTTCAGTATTCTGTAGCTTCTGTCCGATATCAATATCTAATGAACCAGAGCTCCAAATGAAGATCCAACCGTTGAAAACTACGGTCTATGAGTCCCCAACACACTGACAAACTTTCAGCACAATCCAACGGTTCGAACTCCAGAAAACAACAACTTTGTGACTGTCGTCTGGAAAAACCGAACTGCAGTGGACGTCCAATGTGACACCGATATCTGAAACCACAAAGCTCCGAATGCAGATCCAACCGTTCCAAAGGGAGGTCTATGAGTCCTTAATCGGCTCACAAAATTGTAGCAAAATCCAACGGTCGGATAGCCAGAAATCGCAAACTTAGTGAACGACGTCTGTAAAAACCGAACTGCACATGCTCTCGATTTTGCTTCAAAGCAAAGATGGGCAAATCACAAAGCAGGGGACAAACCCCTACTCTCGGCTTTGCTTCAGCAAATATAGGTTGATTCCGCAGATGGCCAACCCTCTACTCCACAGTTTGCTTCAGCAATGCCTCCCTCTCGTGATTTCATCTTCTCTCACCCAATTGCTTCAAAGAAATAGCGACCTACCGCCAAGTACAACTACACTTTGCTTCACAAAAAAAGCTTCTTCATGGATGTGTGCAAAGAAACATTTGCTACACAAAAGGGTCAGAGATTTTTTCCTTCCAACGCAGCCCTTTGCTTCAAAGAATCTCACGAGTTCTTTTTCTCCCTCTCGATCTCTTCCTCTTGTCACAACTCCAACTCCCTTTACACTTGTAAACCCTAGCCTCCTTATAAGATGGTGTTGCCCTAACTCCACAAATTACAAAAATACCCTTAAGAGTAAAAAGACCATATAACCCTTCTCTGTAAAATGTCTAAAATGCCCTTAGGGACTCTTGTAATTTTTAAACATCTCCCGCATTACGAAAAATCCCAAATAAATTTATGAAGTCAATTATAAATCAAACTAAATACACGAGGATTTTTGTAGTTAAGAAAAATCTCAAATTTCGGTCTTTAATTAACCGTTAGCTTATTTTCCTAAATTTCTTGAATTAAAGTACAAAAACATCAAAATTAATTCTTTTTGCACCTAATACTTAATTTCAAGATTTTAAAGCTATCACACATAATTTAGGGATAAAATAACATGAGGATCACTAAATTAAATGCAATTCAAGTGGATTAAACACTGAAATTCTAGTAAAATAACTCACTGATGTGAGTTATCAGAAGTGTCGATTCATGGAAAATGAGTATATCGATGGACACTATATAATGTACGTGAGGAGAGTGCAGGAGTGACTTGTTGTTAATTAATATTAATTAATTGGACAAAGAGTTTGATCAGTTAATCTCACATCATTGTAGCTCGTGAATTGTAGGTCCATTAGGTCCATTCGTTGGCTCAATATGGTAATATCTAGGGTATAAAGTTACGAATGAAATTGAAGTGTTCAATTTCATACATGAGATGTTATATCAATTATGTGTGATATAATTGATATAATATATAGTTTTATTTTGAATTAGATTCACAAATTAACCATATACTAATCAGAGAATGAAGGAGGGATAGGATGGTAATTTTGATCCTATTTCCCTTTAAAAAGTTGCATGGGATGCAACTTTAGGTTAAGCCAATTTTTGTGAAATCCTACTGCTCTCCATATTTTGTTGTTGGAAAGTGTTCCAAAACACACATCTCTCAATTCCACATCTCATCATAAAGGAACCCACATTCTTCCCTCACGTAGAGAATAACGAAGAAGATCTAGTGGTTAATCTTCGCACGTGCAGAGTTCGAGTCGTTGAGATCGTGATCTTTGGAGAACGAATACAAGAAGAAAGTTTTCTTCAAATGTGTTGGGGTGTTTTCCTTAATCTCGTCTAGTGTGTAGTACAATTGTTATAAATGAATAAAAGTTATCGATTTGTCAAACTTTGTATCTCACATTTTATCAAACTTAATCCAATAAACTAAGCTTCAGGGTCATTTTATAGTACTTAATAATGTGTAGTTGACACACGGGGAGGATCACGTTTGAGTTAGTGACCTGAATGGTCTACGATATATGGATAGGGTTGGAAACCTCATCCTGGTTACACTGTGGATGCGACCCGCTTTGTATTAGATACAAACGAGGTGAACCAGCTCGTTCATATGGTTGACATGTGAGTGGGGGCGTCCTGTGCAATGAGATTGTATAAAACCGGACCGTGAATTATTAGACCTACTAATGTAACGTCGTTAACATTAGGACTAATAACTTCATAGATGACCATTAGTGACTTGTCCTTAATCCTGAGCGTGTCCGGACATCTGTCTGCAGGGGTTTGTCTTTTGACTAATACGGGTGAGGGTTGTCTTGATACACCCAATATGCCTGCCTTCTTGGAGACAGGACCTCGTGGGGAGTTGGGAACTTGACTACGTAAGAAGGAATTCACTCGTTCCCGACCGAGGGAAACAAGATAGGTTGTTCCCTTTAGTCTTGTCTCCAAGGCTTGAACAACGGGCGCCCACCCTCTCACTGACCTGAGAGGGACATTGTTTATGGTTGGACCATACAACAAGGTTTTTCATTAGAGGAGCAGTAGGACTTGAGGAACAAGGAGTAGACACAGGGGTAAAATGGAAATTTGACCCATCAGTGGCTACGAACAACAAGTGATGGGATGGCTCGCAGGGATTGGTTATACCAATGCACACAACTTGTCCTACAGTGCTGGGAGTTTCGCTAGGAGTTTAGTGGAGTGCTACTGTAGCTAATTCATAATGATTAACCGGATCAAACAGTTTGATCGGTTAATCTCATGTCATTGAAGCTCATCAGGTGTAGGTCCATTAGGTCCATCGGCTGGCTCTATTGGACAAATTGGATGTTTATAGTTTGGAGTGGTTTTGAAGTGTTCAAATTCATTATTTGGGTAGTTATGTCAATTATATGTGATATAGTTGACATAATATATAGTTTGATGTGAATTAGACTCATAATAAACTATAGAATAGCCTAATTGATTAGTTAGTGCTAAATTGGATAGATTGAATTGAGAGAAATAAATTGAATGTGATTCAACTTGTTATTTCAAAATTATGCTAATAGGATTTGTATAATAAGGTATGAAATACCTTATATTATGTGATATGCAAATATGATTTGCATATCATATGGTTGTTCTAAAATGGTGAATTGGTGGAGATTTCAACTTCATCATACACCATTATAAATAGGTGCTTTGTGAAACACGTAGAGATTCAAGGATTCACTTTTTGGAATTTAATCAAAAGAGAAAGACCAAATTATCTCATGCTCCTCTAAATTCTCAAAATCCTTTTTCCATCCCAAATTCAAAAGGGAGTTCCATAACTCTCCTGAGAAGACCCGAAAATAAAATTTGGAAGTGTCTTTGTACGTGAGGTTCGTTAGATAGAGAGAGATCGAGGATGAGTTGCAAGACGTTGTCTACAAGAGGTTAGTAAAGATTTTACTTTTTCTTTTCCTTCTCAAATCAGCATGCTTAACATAGGAATATACGTCGATATGTTCAATTTTAAGAAATCACTCACACAAAGAATCAACGAATCTCTCCTTTGTGGAAGGAGCCAACACTTGGAGAAAAAAGTGAATAGGGAAGGAATTGAGAGAGAGACAGAATTGAACAAATATTCTCTAATTGCTTCTGATGATCGATCAATCCTTTCTTTCTCCAATTGGAGAAGATATAGACTACAGAGGGATAACTTCCTCCACTCCCTATCGATAAGGAGTTTGAGGGAAGTGGGGAACATGTCCTCTTGACACGTTCCCATTTATTTAATAATAAATAAATAAATTTTAATTAATCAAATTAATTATTATATTAGTTAAATCACATTTAATCAAATATCATATATTTAACTTTTGATTAAATCACATTTAATCATATTTCACTCTAACCTATAGTTTTAATGTACATCGTATGCACATTAAATTTTAACCTATACTTTTTAAATATGAATCTCATTCACATTTAAATTAATATTTGAACTCTTTCAAATATTAAATTCTATCATTTAATTTAAGATGAATCATATTCACATTAAATTTATAATATAAAGTTCTAAAACTTTATATTATAATGTATCTATATACATTAATGTTTATTCCCTAATTGAACTTGAACATTTCAAATTCAAATGATCTAAGAACCCTTAGCTACAAGGTGGACCTAATGTACCTACAGATCAGAGGATTCAACGATACGAGATTATTCGGTTACTCTCATTAAACTCCTAATGAACATTCATTGGCTACTTGAACACTCCACTAAAGTCTCGCAGTTGTACTCTTCTCACTGCAGATATATTTATGGGTCGACGAATATTGACCAATAACAACAAGTCAATCCTTCACGAATGTTCGTAACACCAGTTGTGTTAAATTATCGTTTTAACCCTTGGTTACATCTCTTACCTTAAGTCTCAGTGTTGCTCTAATGAACAATTTGTTTGTGGTCCTACAAACAAACAGAAGTTCCTCTTGGCCAATGAGAGGGTCGGGCCATTTGTTCCAGTCTCGAAGATACAACTTAAGGAAACATTCCTCTACTTAGCCTAATCGGCAGGAAGGAGTGAATTCCATCTTACTAAGTTAAGTCCCCAGCTGCTCACTCGGTCTTCTCCCCATGAAGGTATGCATATTGAGTCGGCGAACTTGGCCACTTTCACCCATACTAGTAAACGGACAATCCCTCGCAAACAGGACCTCATAACCTTCTTAGGATTGAGATCAAGTTGCCTAGGTCATCTTTGTGAAATAGATACCTAAGTAGTCAACAGAGTAACACCTAGTGGTTACTATTTCGTGGTCCGGTCTTATGCAATCTCATTACATAAGATATCCCCACTGACATGTCGTCTACACGAACACGTCACGATCACAGTGTTTGAATCATATGCAAAGTGGGCCATATCCATAGTATTACAAGGGTAAGGTACCCAAACCTTACTATAGACCCTTCAGGCTTAATCTCGAATTGAGATCTTTTATATGTATACTACATTAAGTTCAAGAGACATTTTACAACCTTGGATGTTAGTTTATTAGATTTAGGGTTAATGAAATGACAATAAAGTAAATAACGAACAATAACTCTTTATTGAAACTAATAACTCTTTATAATAATTAGAACAATATTTACAAACTACGAGTTTTAGGGCATAAACCCCAACAAATTCTCACTTGAACTAAGACTCTAGTGGGGTACATTACAATCTAAATCAATGGTTACAGAGATACAAATACAACAAACTAGGGCATCCATATACCCATTACATATATCCCACTTGCTCTAGATTAGCCTATGTATATATCTCGTAGATCTACACTCTCTATATGACCATCGAACATTTTTGCCGTGAGAGTCTTTGTAAACGGATCAACAATATTGTGCTCCAAAGCGATGTTCGTGACTGCCACATCTCCTCGTTGCGTTATCTCTCGATGTGCTTGCCTCGCTCGTGGTTGTGAGGTTCCTTTGAATTGGCTACCGCACCACTATTGTCACAGTATAAGGTGATGGAAAATTCCATAAATGGAATAACTTCCAGATCCATAAGGAATTTCCTTAGCCAAACAACCTCTTTAGCTGCATCACAAGCAGTGACATACTTTACCTTCATGGTGGAGTCAGCGATGCATCCTTGCTTGATGCTTCGCCATTCTACAGCTCCCCCGTTAAGGGTAAAAACTGATCCTGATGTGGATTTCCTAGAATCGTTATCGGTCTGAAAATCAGAATCAGTGTATCCTATTAGGATCAAATCCTTAGTCCCATACAGAAGTGTATAGTCCCTCGTTCTCACAAGATACTTGAGGATATTTTTAACTGCAATCCAGTAGTCTAACCCTTGATTGCACTAGTACCTACATACTATTCCCACTGCATAACACATGTCTGACCTCATGCAAAACATAACATACATTAAGCTACCTACTGCACAAGCATTGGGAATACGTCTCATATCCTCAACTTCTTGAGGTTTCTTAGGACACTGTTCCTTAAACAAATGATCTCCATTCATGAAGGGTAATAAACCCCTCTTGGAAATCTGCATCGAATATTGGGCCAACATGTTGTCGATATAAGATGCTTGAGACAGAGCTAACGTTCTGTTCTTGCGATTCCTGAAAATTTGAATCCCAAGAACATACTGCGCCTCTCCCAAATCTTTCATTTTGAATTGTTTCCCCAACCATTTCCTTATGTCAATTAGGTATGGGAATGATGTAGGATATTATCCACATAAAGTACTAAGAAAGCTACTTTGTCGTTCATGATCCTTTTGTAAACACAAGGCCCATAAATGTTTTGGTCAAAGCCATAAGACTTGATTGCAGTATCAAATCTTATGTTCCAAGATCTGGATGCTTGCTTCAACCCATAAATGGATCGATTGAGCTTTCAAACTTTTTCCTCCTGACCTTTGGTTTTGAACCCTTCGGGCTGAGACATATAGATGCCCTCGTGGGGATTACAATTCAAAAAGGCTGTTTTGACGTCCATTTGCCAAATGTAATAATCATAAAATGCGACTATGGACATGAGTATCCTTATAGACTTAAGCATAGCAACAGGGAAAAAAGTTTCCTCATAGTCAACTCCTTCCCTTTGTGTAAAAGCCTTTGCTACCAGTCTGGCATTAAAGGTTTGTACCTTTCCGACTGCATCTCTCTTTCTCTTATAGATCCATTTGCACCCTATGTGTCTTATCCCTTCAGGCTTGTCTACAAGTTTCTAAACTGAATTGAAGTACATTGACTACATTTCAAGGTCCATGACTTTGATCCATTGGTCCTTATCTATGTAATTCATTGCCATTTTATAAGACAACGGATCCTCTACACCGTCATCAACTAAACCTAAGTAGCGGTCAGGTTAGGAACAACCCTCTCACTGCATCGAGGCATTCCAAACGATTGAGAAGGACGACACTGACTCGATGTGCCAGCTTCTTCATCAACTCTTGATGAAGGTCCAACTTTTTCAACTCTTACTAACTCATCTGTATCTTCATTTAGTACTAACTTACTACGCGGTTTATGGTTCGCCATGTGATCTTCCTCCAAGAAAGTTGCGTTTGTCGATACAATCACCTTGTTTTCTTGTGGGTCGTAGAAAATGCCACCTCTCATTTCTTTGGGGTAGCCAACAAATTGGCATAATCTTGAACGAGATTCCAGTTTCTTTGTGTTGTTTGCCAGGCAACCCTAAATCGTGAAGTGCTGCAAACTAGGTTTACGACCCTTCCACAACTCAAAAGGTGTTTATGAAACACTATTTGATGGAATAATGTTCAATATTTGAACCGCAATCTCTACTGTGTAACCCCAAAACGAGGCAGGCAAATACGCATAGCTAATCATAGATCGAACCATGTCTAACAAGTTCTATTTCTCATTTCTGATACACCATTTCTCTGTGGTGTATTAGGTGTTGAGAGTTTAGATTGGATTCCATGTTCTATCAAATTGTCCTGGATTCTCAGATCCATATGCTCTCCACCTCGATCGGATTGAAGTCTCTTAATGGTTTTCCCTAATGCATTCTCTACTTAAGCCTTGTACTCTTTGAACTTTTCAAGACCCTCAGACGTATGATGCATTAGGTATAAATAACCATACCTCGAATAATCATTCATGAAAGAGATGAAATATTTGTACCCTCGTCGAGCTTTAACATTCACCGAACCACAAACATCTGAATGTATAAGCTCTAAGGGTTCTTTGGCTCTATAACCTTTTCCAGTAAAAGGTCGCTTAGTCATTTTACCTTCCAAGCATTTTTCACAAGGAGGTAAAGATTAATCTTCGAACTTGTTTAGAAGTCCATTCTTAGATATTCTCTCAATTTGGTTGAGATTTATATGACCAAGTCTAAAAAGGAAAAGATAGGTATTATTATTAGGAGAAATTCTTTGCCTTTTACTTTGAGTATTCACAGTTTTAAACATCTCATGATTTAAAATTGCTTTAGTTTGGTTCGGTTTAAGTACGTATAAGCCATTTTATAACTTGGCTTAACAAACATTGACACCCTTTTTCTAAATGAACGCATCATTAATAGAAAATGTAATACAATAACCGTGTTCAATTAAGTAAGAGATAGATATTAAGTTCCTCTTAATCTTGGGAACTATGTACAAATTTTCTAAAAAAAATCTATCTCTAAAAAATAGCTTAGCATCTCCCACTGCACGAGCTGAGACGACGTCTCCTGTTCCGATCTTGATCGTCATCTCACCCTCTTCGAGCTACTTAAAGGAACTAGTTTCCTATAAAAAGAGCAAACGTGGTTAGTGGCCTCTGAATCAAGTATCCAGGTAAAGTCATTACTTTCAACTGAACAAGTTTCAAGAACGAGTAAATCATATTTACCTTTCTTCTCTTTGAGCTTAGTGTCTGCAGTAGCAGAAGCTTTCTCCTTTCCTCCTTTCTTCTTCTTTTAGGGGTTCTTAACCCAAGAAGATGGACCATATAACTTAGTCCCAGAGGATGAACCCTTCTGAAACCTTCTTTAATGAGCAAACAGATTTGTCTCTCCATCAGCCTGTCCCTTATTATTCATAAGGGAGTGAAAAGTTTGCAATTCATTGAGGAAAGTAGTCAGGTTGTACTCTATCTTGTTCATCACCGCATTGTTGCGGAATTGTAGGAAACTCTTCAGAAGAGATTCCAGGATGAACGACACCTGACTGTGTTCGTCTATGACCACACCATTTATTTCATCCAGGTTGATGTGGACCATTAGATCGAGAACATGTTCTTTCACCGAAGACCCCTCCTTCATATGAGAGTCATAAATGAACTTGAGGGATTCGTGTCGAAGCTGTCCAGACAGTGTCCAAACATATTATGCAACGAACTCATGATCTCACAAGCTAAGACCATGCCCTCGTGCTTTTTGGCTAGAGCTTCAGAAACACTAGCCAAAATGTAGACCTTGGCCTCGTCATTGGCCTTGATCGAGCGGTCATACGCATCCTTAACAACTTGAGGAGCGTTTCGAGAAAGGACCTAAGGACATTCCTCAGTTAGTACAAATCGTAAGTCGTCCACAACAAAAATCGTATTCAGGTTGGAATTCCTCGTAGTGTAATTTTCACAAGTTAGACAATCACTTTTGAGTAAGGCTATTATTAAGGACGACATGCTGAAATTTCAAAAAGTAGTTCCAATTAGTTATGCCTTTAACCCATTACACACAAATCAATTTTAGCAAAAATATTAAAGAACCCTAGTGTTTAAATTAAACCTTTAATTTTGCAAAGATACTTCAAGGGTTTAAAATAAAAGCCATCGTTGGGTGGTCAGTCACTCCTCCCCTGAATTGAGACTATCTCAGCTAATTCTCACTACTAGAACATCTCATGTCCCAATTGTTTGGGTTTGTGCCCTAAAACTCGTAGTTTGTAATTATGTTGTAATTTATGTAATAAAGTGTTATTATTTCAATAAAGAGTTATTGTTTGTTGTCTACGAGTTTGCCTTTATTTAAACCCTAAATCCAATAAACTAAACATCCAAGGTTGTTAAATGTGTCTTTAACTGAATGTAGTGTACATATAGAGGATCTCGGTTCGAGATACAACCTAAAGGGTCTATAGTTAGGGGATAAGGTTTGGGTACCTTACCCCGGAAAAACTATGGATGTGGCCCACTTCGTATTTGGTACAAACACTGTGATCCTAACGTGTTCGTGTAGATTACATGTGAGTGGGGATATCCTATGTAATGAGATTACATAAGACCGAACCATGAAATAGTAACCTCTTGCTTTAACTCCGTTGACTAGTTCGGTTTCTATTTCACTAGGATGACCTAGGCAACTTGATCTCAATCCTAAGCAGGTCACTAACTCCTGTTTGCGAGGGATTGTCCTTTGACCATTATGGGTGAGAGTGGACAGATTCGCCAACTCAATATGCCGACCTTCTTGGGGACAAGACCGAGTGAGCGGCTGGGAACTTAACTTGGCAAGATCGAATTCACTCTTTCCCGCCTACTAGTGTAAGTAGATGAATGTTCCATTAAGTGGTGTCTCTGGGACTTGAACAAAGGGCCCGACCCTCTCATTGGCCCGAGAGGGACTCTCTTTGCTGGTAGGACAACAAACAAATTGTTCATTAAAGGAGCACTGGTACTTAAGACAGAAGATGTAACCCAGGGGTAAAATGGTAATTTTACCCAGCTAGTGTTACGAACATTCGTGAAGGATTAACTTGCTGTTATTCGTCAATATCCATGGGCACAAAAATATATCTGTAGTGAGAAGAGTGCAACTGCGGGACTTTAATTGTGTGTTCCCGCAGTTAACGAATGTTGATTAGGAGGTTTATGAAATTAACCGACCAATCTCGTATCGTTGGAGCTTCTGATCTGTAGATCCATTAGGTCAACCTTCTAGCTCGTAAAGGGTTCTCAGATCATTTGAATTTGAAATGTTCAAATTCATAAGGGGATAAGCTTTATGTATATTTATACGATATAATATATAGTTTTGGAACTATATATTATAAATTTAATGTGGATATGATCCATATTAAATTACATGAGAGAATTAATTATTTGAAAGAGTTCAAAGATTAAATTCAAATGTGAATATGATTCATATTTAAAAACTATAGGTTAAAATTTAATGTGCATTAGATGTACATTAAACTATAGATTAAAGGGGTAAAATGATTAAATAAGATTTAATCATTTAATATAATATAGTATTTAATTAAATCTTATTTAATTAAATAAATAAATTTATTATTAATTAATTAATTAGGAAACATGTCATGATGACACGTTCCCACTACTCCCCAACTCTCCCTCGATAGGGAGTGGGGAGTTACCCAGTGAAGTTCATCTCCTTGGGAGAAGGACAGAATCAGTCGATTGATTTAGTCGATCAGATTGATTGAAGGCTGCAAGAATTCCCTCTCTCTCTCACTCTTTAGAATTCCCAAAATTCTTCAATTGTTGGAACCCTTCCCACCTAGGGTGATTTTAAAACTCACAGATATAGAAGGTGTTCTCTTTTGGTGGTGTTCTGTTGGAGAACAACTTTATTAGTTTAATTGTTAAACTTTTAGCATGTTTGCATGATAGATTTCCATGCCTAATTAGGATTAGATAAGCATGTTTGTTCTGTTTTGTCAATGTACTGGTTTTTGCATTTGAACCAAAATAAAGTTGCATATTACGATTCGAAACACGTTTTCGCTATTCAAGGAGATCAGATCTCGATCAATTGGTATTAGAGCAATGCTTGTTTTGTTATGGTTGAGACAAAATTACATTGATTTGGTGGGAAAGGCATTTGGTTTGTTGTAAAACTAGTTTAGGAATATTTTGGCCTTAGTTTACTTTAGATTTGATCAATTTGTATGTAAAGACCCCTGTGTTTTGGGCAATTAAGTGCATTATCGAGTCTGTATTCGTGTTATGAGTCGTTTGGGACAAGTTTCCTGCAATTCGGTTGAGAATCGAAGGAGAATTTGAAGATTGAAGCAGCAGCGTTGCAACGTCGTTCATCAGCGTTGCAACACTGAGAAACGGTGTCGCAACGCCAACATCCACATCGACGCAGGAGTTCCAGGGGTCAGCGGCGTTGCAACGTTGCCCTTCAGCGTTGCAACGCCACCCCGATAGAAGGCTCGCGCGGACCGGTTCAGTAGTTTTGGTCCGGTTCGAGCGGTTCAAGCCCGGTTCAAGGCGTATTGGACCAGTTTTATGTAATAAAATTAGTGTAATTTTATTATTTTGTACTTTAAGGGCCAAATTATTCCGGTTTTACAACTATATGTCTTTATGAATGTCATTTAGATTTTTTCCACCTTAGGATAAGCATGTTCATGCATTTTTTTAATTTGTATAAATGTTATATGAATATCGTATAAATGCATGATTAATTTATTTTTCATGAGTAATTAATTATAATTGTTATAATTATATTATATGGAAAATAAATTGCATGGAGCATGTAATTACTTAGTTTAAAATAAATGTTATTTGATTTTAAGTAATTTAATTATTCAATTAGTTGAATATTTATTTTATTTATAATTCCAACAATGGTTTTATAATATAATTTCTTTATCATACGTTAATTGTTAATTTTATAAAAGTTATAAATTAAAGGGGTGTTAGAAACCATAACCTATAATAAAGAAATGCATGCAAACATAGGAACTTGGGTTAAAATTAAAATTAGTTTTAAATTGTTTAAAATTAATTTAGGCCTAAGTTTTAATTTCTAATAGGATTAGAAATTAGTCTTACATAGTATTTTATATGGTTTAAAATATAGTTGGACATTAGGACTTTGGTTATAAGGGAACTCTACTGGTGAAGTTCTGTCTAAGGTTAGGGTACTTAAGCTGACGGTTAACGGAACACCTCCTACCTGGGAACTGATCAAGAACTTGAGTTGAATTAACCTTAGTTCTTTTTTATATCTAGGTAATTAAAATGTTTATTCACCTAGACATAAGGTTAAAAGACCTAGTTATAATAGTTATACTAGGTACAGACTTAGATAGATTATTTTAGCGAGAATCCGACTAAGTTAAACCTATACCCTAATCTTAGGAGCTTCAGTGGGAGAAAACGAGATGTTCACATCATGTTTACTCTCACGTCGTCAAGAGATCACACCGTGAGTTCCATGCTCGGCTACGTGGCGTCAATAGGGTGTCCCCCTACGGTATGTGTTTGCATGGTTCAATACCAAGGTGAATGAAGGAAGTATCCTTAGTAAATGGGAGCAGGACGCGTGTCAACGTAACCTACGGCTCCTCCATTAGGTCGCACCGTGAGATTTCTATAGTCCGCCTGCTAGGTTGTCCTGGAACAGCCAAACCCTATGGAGGGCCTGACTATAAGGATCAGAACACCGCGAACTCCAGAGATAGATAGGGTCTCTTAGGTAATTTGCCAACAGTTGTCTTTCTTAATAGTAGCTTGTTGGCTCGTACCTATTGGATCTGAAAATGGTAGGGTCGCATTTACGGGATGAGTTAAGCTAGTTAACAAGTCCTTGACCAAACAAACGGTAGCTAAGGACCATTGGGACATGAGATGATCTAGTAGTGAGAATTGGCTGAGAAAGTCTCAGTTCAGGGGAGGAATGACTGACCGCCCTTGAAATATTGTTGCAAAATTAAAGGTTTAATTTGAACATTGGGTTTAGTTTAAATACTAGGGTTCTTTAATAATTTTGCTAAACTTGATTGGTTTTATAATGGGTTAAAAGGCTTAACTAATTAGAACTATTTTGGATTTTCAGCATGTCGTCCTCGATTATAGCCTCATTAAAAAGCGATCGTTTAACTGGTGAAAATTTTACTACGTGGAAGTCCAACCTGAATACGATTCTCGTTGTTGACGACCTTCAGTTTGTACTGACTGAAGAATGTCCTTAGGTCCCTGCTCGAAATACCCCTCAATCTATTAAGGAGACGCACGACCGCTTGATCAAGGCCAATGATAAGGCCAAGGTGTACATTTTGTCTAGTGTTTCTGAAGTTCTAGCCAAAAAGCACGAGGACATGGTCTCAGCTCGTGAGATCATGAGTTCGTTACAGGATATGTTTGTACAACCGTCTGGACAGATTGGGCACGAATCCCTCAAATACGTTTATAACTCACGTATGAAAGAGGGGTCATCGATGAGAGAATACATTCTCGATCTGATGGTCCACTTCAACGTGGCTGAGATGAACAGAGCGGTCATTGACGAGCAAAGTGAGGTCTCATTCATCCTAGAATCTCTTTTGAAGGTTTCCTTCAATTCCGCAGCAATGCGGTGATGAATAGGATAGAGTATAACCTGACTACTCTCCTTAATGAACTACAAACTTTCCAGTCTCTTCTGAAGAATAAGGGACAGGCTGATGGAGAGGAAAATCTATTTTCCCATTCCAGAAGGTTCCAGAAGGGTTCATCCTCTGGGACTAAGTCATATGGTTAACTTTCTGGGGATAAGAAGACCTAAAAGAAGAAGATAGGAGGGAAAGGGAAGGCACCTGTTGCTGATAAAGGCTTGGAAAAAGCCAAGGTTGCAGATAAAGAAAAGTGTTTCCACTGCAACGTGGTTGGGCACTGGAAGCGAAACTGCCCAAAATACCTTGCTGAGCTCAAAGAGAAGAAAGGTAAATTAGAATTGCTTCTTCTTGAAACTTGTGTAGTGAAAAATTATAATTATACCTCAATACTTGATTCAGGAGCCACAAATCATGTTTGCTCTTTGTTTCAGGAAACTAGTTCCTTCAAGGAGCTCGAAGAGGTTGAGATGATGCTTAGGGTCGGAATGGGAGACGTCGTCTCAGCTCGTGCTGTGGGAGATGCCAAGCTATTTTTCGGAGATAGATTAATTTTAGTAAAAAATGTGTATGTAGTTCCTAAAATTAAGACGAACTTAATTTCTATCTCTTGTTTAATAGAACTCGGATATTGTATTTCTTTTCCTATAAATCAAGCGTTAATTTTAAAAGATGGTTTCAATATTTGTTATGCTAAATTGAAAAACGGTTTGTATCTACTTAAACCGAATCAGACTAAAGCAATTTTAAATCATGAGATGTTTAAAAATGCTAATACTCAAACTAGAAAGCAAAGAATTTCTCCAAATAATAATACCTATCTATGGCATCTTAGGCTTGGTCTTATTAATCTCAACCAGATTGAGAGACTCTTTAAGAATTTACTTCAAAATGAGTTAGAAGATGATTCTTTACCTCCTTGTGAGTCATCTTTGGAAGGTAAAATGACCAAGTGACCTTTTACAGGAAAAGGTTACAGAGCCATAGAGCCCTTAGAACTTGTACATTCGGATCTTTGTGGTCCGGTGAATGTTAAAGCTCGAGGAGGCTACGAGTATTTCATATCTTTCATAGATGATTATTCGAGGTATGGTTATTTATAGCTAATGCATCATAAGTGTGAGGCTCTTGAAAAGTTCAAAGAGTATAAGGCCGAAGTGGAGAATGCATTAGGAAAAACCATTAAAACACTTCGATCCGATCGAGGTGGAGAGTATATGGACTTGAGATTCCAGGACTATATGATAGAACATGGAATTAAATCTTAACTCTCAGCACCTAATACAACACAACAAAATGGTGTGTCATAAAGGAGATGTAGAAACTTGTTGGACATGGTTCGTTCTATGATGAGCTATGCTTAATTGCCTGCCTCGTTTTGGGGATACGCAGTAGAGACTGCAGTTCAAGTCTTGATCATTGTTCCATCAAAGAGTGCTTCAGAAACACCTTTTCAATTGTGGAAGGGGCATAAACCTAGTTTACAACACTTCAGAATTTGGGGTTGTCTGAGACACGTGTTCGCGACAAATCCAAAGAAACTGGAACCTCGTTCAAGATTATGCCAATTTGTTGGCTATTCCAAAGAAATGAGAGGTGGTCTTTTCTATGACCCACAAAGAAAACAAAGTGATTGTGTCGACAAACGTCACTTTCTTGGAGGAAGATCACATGAGGAACCATAAACCGCATAGTAAATTAGTACTAAATGAAGCTATAAATGACCAACAACAGTTGTTGATCAAGCTGGACCTTCGTCAAGAGTTGATGAAGGAGACAACACCTCAAGTCAGTCTCGTCCTTCTCAATCGTTGGGAATGCCTCGACGCAGTGGGAGGGTTGTTTCCCAACCTGACTGCTACTTAGGTTTAGCTGAAACTCAAGTTGTCATACCTGATGACGACGTAGAAGATCCATTGTCTAATAAACAGGCAATGAATGACGTCGAGAAGGACCAATGGATCAAAGCCATGGACCTTGAAATGGAGTCAATGGACTTCAATTCAGTATGGAAACTTGTAGACCAACCTGAAGGGGTTAGACCCATAGGGTGCAAATGGATCTATAAGAGAAAAAGAGATGAAACCGGAAAAGTACAAACCTTTAAGGCTAGACTTGTAGCAAAGGGTTTTCAAGGGTGGTCAGTCATTTCTCCCCTGAATTGAGACTTTCTCAGCCAATTCTCACTACTAGAATATCTCATGTCCCAATGATTCTTAGCTACGTTTGTCTGGTCAAAGACTCGTTAACTAGCTTAACTTATCCCGTAAATGTTACCGTACCATTTTCAGATTCAATAGGTCCGAGCCTACGTGCTACTATTAAGAAAGACAACTGTTGGAAAATTACCTAACAAACCCTATCCATTTCTAGAGTTCGCGGTGTTTCGATCCCTATAGTCAGGCCCTCGGAATGGATTGGTTGTTCTAGCACAACGTAGCAGGTGAACTATAGAAATCTCACGATTCGACCTAATGGTAGAGACCGTATGATACGTTGACACGCGTCTTGCTCCCATTTACTATGGATACTTCCCTCATTCACCTTGGTATTGAACCATGCAAACACTTACCGTAGGGGGATACCCTATTGACGCAACGTAGCCGAGCATGGAACTCACGATGTGAACTCTCGAGGACGTGAGAGTAAACTTGATGCGAACATCTCGTTTTCTCCCACTGAAGTTCCTAAGGTTAGGGTGTCGGTTTAACTTAGTCGGATTATGGCTGAAAGAATCTATCTAAGTCTATGCCTATTATAACCTTTATAACTAGGTCTTTTAACTTTATGTGTAAGTGAAAAAACATTTTAATTTCCTAGATATAACACAGGACTATGGTTAGTTCAACTCAAGCTCACGGTTAGTTCTTAGGTAAGAAGTGTTCCGTTAACCGTCAGCTTAAGTGTTCGGATGTATGTCCTAATCTCGTATTTGGTTGTAATATTCACTATGGAAATAAATAAGAGTTATTTTTTCATTACTTTGTATCTCGCGTATTTACAAACATTGTCCAATAAACTAAGCTCCTGGGTCATTGAATTATGAGAGAACTAGAACTTGAACGGTGTGTAGTGGACACACAGGGAAGGTCACGTTCGAGTTAATGACCCAAACGGTCTATAGTATACAGATCCGACCTAATCCTAGATATGTTGTGGATGCCACCTGCTTTGTATTAGATACAAATGAGGTGATCCAACTCGTTCATGTTGTTGACATGCGAGTGGGGGCATCCTATGCAATGAGATTGTACAAGATCGGACCGTGAATTATTAGAACTACTGATGTAACACCGTTGACTTTATAGGACTAATAACTTCGTAGATGACCATTAGTGACTCGACCTCAATCCTGAACGTTTACGGACTCTTGTCTGCGGGGGTCTGTCCTTTGACTAGTTACTCGCCCAATATGTCTATCTTCTCAGGGACAAGACCACGTGGGGAGCTGGGAACCCGACTACGCGAGATGGAATTCACTCGTTCCTGACTTAGGAAAACTAGAGGGGTTGTTCCCTTAAGTGTTGTCTCCAAGGCTTAGACAACGGGCGCCCACCCTCTCAGTAGCTCGAGAGAGATGTTGTTATGGTTGGACCATGCAACGTCGTTGTTCATTAGAGGAGCAGTGGGGACTTAAGGAGCAAGAGGTAGACACAGGGGTAAAACGGTAATTTGAACCAGCAGTATCTACAAACAACCTGTGAATGGACAACTCATGGGCATTGATTATATCGATGGACACAACTTGTCCTACAGTGATAAGAGTGCAGCTACGGGCTTTATTGGAGTGTTACTGTAGCTAATGAATGTTGAATAACCTGGTCAAAGAGTTTGACAGGTTAGTCTCGAATCATTGGAGCTCATCATCTGTAGGTTCATTAGGTCCCTCGGTTGGCTCAAACTGGATAGACAGAGGGTTTACAGTTTGGTGTGGATTTGAAGTGTCCAAATTCATGAAAAGGGTAGTTATGTCATTTATATATGATATGATTGACATATTATATAGTTTAATGTTATTGTCACTCATAATAAACTATAGGTTAGCCTAATTGCTTAATTAGGGCTAATTTAGAGAAATTGGATTGAGGAACCTTTGGTTGTGGTAAAATGGTAGATAGGTGGAGATTTCAACTGCACCTATCACCATTATTTAAAGCATTTGTGAGAAGGCTTTAATGATCTAACATTTTTATTTCTTGGATTTCCATCAAGATCACTCTCTCTAAACTCTCTCTTCTCTTTCAACTTTTCTCTCTACCCGTAAGCCAAAGGAGTCCCACCACTCTCCCTTTACCAAACGAGAACAACCGAGAAGACATTTCTGAGGTGTTCGGATCGTTTGATTGTTCGAAGAGTTTGTGGACGTAGAGTTTGAGATCGCGAAGAGTTCGTGACTTGAGAATGATTTCATGAAGAACGGTTCTTCATCAAGAAAGTATTTTTCCTTACTTTTTATCCTTCTTTACAACATGTTTAATCTAAGTTATATAGGATAGAATGAATTTTAAGAGTTATTTTCACAACGAATTCCACGACGATTGAAAGTCGCTTTTTCACTGCAGGAGTTTTATTCCCTTCAATTGGTATCCGAGCCAAACGTTGTCTTCTTCATTGTGTGAAATTATTTTCTTAAAATTAGGTAGGTTTGCTTCAAATTCACAAGATGAAATTGTAGTTTGCGAAATGGATGTTTTCGGTTTTTGCACTTAATTTGGATTTATTTTCTGTTGATGAGATCAATGTAAAGACCCTTAGTTTTTGGGCAATTAGAAAATAAACCGAGTCTGTAAGTCCGTATCTTGTATGGTAAGAGTTGTTGTGAAGAAATCGAAGCGGAAACAGGCAAAAATCAGAGATAGCAACAAAGGAGTTTGTTGTCCAATAGATGGCGTTGAGACGCTGTTTTTTCGACGTTGAGACACCGTTAGCGCGAGCGAAGGCTTTGCTGCAGAGCGACGTTGCAACACTGGGATTTTGGGTGCGCTGAGGACAACGTTGCACACTGCAACATTGCAACGCTGCGAGCATAGTGGCCAGTTTGCGGACGGTTCGAGCGAGAAGGTGGCATGGTGGCTGTTGTTTGCAATTCTGGGGCATTTTTTTTTAGTTTATTATTTTATTTAATTTGTAAAATGTAATTTTAAATTGATTTTATTAATTAATATTAATATAAAAGTTATATTATTGTTAATTAATTAAATTAATGTCCCTAAAGTGCCAAAACCGGTCAATTTTTGCTATTTAATTTATTTTATGCATGAGATGTATGAAATTAATTATTCTATGTGCATAATGTATGTCATATAGATTAAAATCCCACCTTAGGTTAAACATTTTATGCATCATATTTATATTATAAGTGTTATAATATATAGTATGCATGATAGGTTTATATTATAAGAGTTATAATATAAAGTTTGCATGTTTTAATTTATTTAATATAAGTGTTATATTTCTTAGATTAAAAGCATGCACATGCATTTCATTCATGTGATGAATATATGTTATATAGTTTTAATTATTTATGTGATGAATGATCGGGCACTATGACATAGAAATGCATGTAACCTAAGTTAATTATTAGTTTTAAACTGTTTAGAATTTGAGTTATTAGACTTAGGTTTTCTAGTTCTAATAAGATTAGAATTAGGAAATCAATATGACTTATGAATGGTGACTGATTAGTAAATCTTTCTAAGGAAGGTTTTGTCTAAGGCTGGGGTATTTAAGCTGACGCTCTGCAGAACACCCCTACCTAGGAACTGACCTGGGAGTGAATTCGGTCCGGAGATTCATAGGTTATATTTTCGTGAGTGGCGTTTAATTAAGGGTTAATTAAATTACTCACATAGACCTATGGTAATAATGTGATTATAGACTTAGGTTAATCCAATATAAGTGTTATATTGGTAAACTTAGGTAAATATTAGTCGATTTATGTAGGTTAATCCCGATTAACTTAAAGTGCTGAGTGGGAGAAATTAAAGTGTATGAGATACATTTGGTTTTCCGACCACAAATCTCCGTTAAGTTCACACCGTGAGATCCATACTCGGCCTCATGGCGCAAATGGGAGTGTCCCCGTACCGATGATATTTGTATGGGTCAAGATGAACGTTAATGGAGAGAGTACTTCTAGTGGGTGGGAGTGAGATCTGTAAAAACGAAAACCACAGTCTCTTTTATCGATTCAGACCGTGAGACGCCTATGATCCGTCTGCTAGTTTGGCCTAGACCAGACAATCCCTTTGTTGGGCCTTGATCATGGGAGTCGGAACACCGTGAATTCCCGAAATGGATGTAGTTTCCTTGTTGGTTTTCCTTATTGGTTCGCATTTCGGTGGCTATTGTTTGGACGGATACTTGGAAATTTAAAGATAGAGGGTGACACTCATGGGATTAATTAAGTGTTAATGGATTCAGACAGAAAAATGGTAGCTAGATGCCTAATGGAATAAGAGTTATTCCGGTATTAGGGTCTGGTCGAGAAAGTCTCGTCCAAGAAGACGAGTGTTTATGTTCACCCTTCGGTGGATGTCATTCTAAACCTTTGGGGTATCATTGCAGATTTTAAATGACCTAGGGATCATACGATTAAAATTTGCTAAAACTTAATTGATTTTTCAATGTTTTGCGAGATAATACAAAGTTTTTACTTGTTTTCAGCAAAATGTCTAGCTCAATAGTAGCTTTATTAGCTTCCGATAAGCTCGTCGGTGACAATTACCAAATGTGAAAAAATAATATCAACAAAATTTTAGTAACTGACGACCTAAAGTTCGTGCTCACTAAGGAGTGTCCTTAGGTGTCGGGCTCGACTGCGTCACGATGTCTTCGTGATGAATATGATTGGTGGATCAAGGCCAATGAAAAGACCAAGGTCATCGTAATTGCCAACTTGTCTGAAGTTCTAGCAAAGAGCATGAGGTGATGGACTCTTCTAAGGAGATCATGAAATCCTTGCATGAAATGTTTGGACAACAGTTCTTTCATGTCCGACACGATTCCCTCAAAGACGTCTTCAACGAGCGGATGAAAGAAGGGACGTATATCCGTGAACATGTTCTGGGCATGATGACCCATTTTAATCTGGCTGTGATGAACGGGGCTTCGATCGATGAGTCGATCCAAGTCAGCTTTATTTTGGAGACTCTCCCAAAGAGTTTCCTTCAGGTTCGTAGCAATGTTGTTATGAACAAAATTAGCTACAATCTGACTACCCTTCTCATTGAACTACAAAACTTCCAGTCCTTGATGCAGATAAGGACACCAGAAGATGAGGCAAACGTTGCCTTCACGTCCTTTCACAGAGGTTTGACCTCTGGGACTAAATCTGTAGGTCCTTCTCACCCGACAGGGAAGAAGGAGAGAACGAGAAAGGGCAAAGCTGACTGTGCTGCCGCCGAAAAGGGCAAGAAGGTCAAGGATATTTCAGAGAAAGGAAAGTATTTCCACTACAACGGGGATGGACACTGGAAGCATAACTGTCCCAAGTTCCTTGCCGACAGAAAGAAAGAAGTTAAATGTGATTTACTTCTTATAGAAGCCAGTTAAGTGGAGAGTAATGACTCTGCCTGAATTTTGGATTCGGGCACCATAACCATGTTTTTTCTTCTTTTCAGAGAATTTGTTCCTCACAGTAGCTGCGAGAGGATAAGATAACACTACGGGTTGGATCCGGGGTGGTTGTCTCTGCTGCAGCGGTCAGCACGGTAAATCTCTATTTTGGCAGGAAATACATATTATTAGATAATTTGTACATAGTGCCAGGGTTTACTAGAAACCGTGTTTCCATTTCCTGCCTTATTGAACATTGTTTTACAGCTTCTTTTGAATTTAATAAAGCGTTTATTTCTTTCAAAGGCAACTTACGGTGTTCTTCTTCGCTTGATAATAACTTGTACCTTTTCAAACCTAATTCGGTTAAAAGTGTTTTGAATAGTGAATTATTTAAAACGGCAGAAACACGAAAAAAGAGAGTGAAAGTTTCTCTTAAAAAAATGCCCATCTTTTGCATCTAAGGTGTTCGGATTTGTGCCCTAAAACTCGTAGTTTGTAATTATGTTCTAATTAATGTAATAATGTGTTATTATTGCAATAAAGTGTTATTGTTCGTTATCTACGAGTTTGCCTTCATTTAAACCCTAAATCCAATAAACTAAACATCCAAGGCTGTTAAATGAATCTCTAACAGAATGTAATGTACATAAAAAGGATCTCGGTTCGAGACACAACCTATAGGATCTATAGTTAGGGGATAAGGTTTGGGTACCTTACCCTAGTTAAACTATGGATGTGGCCCACTTTGTATTTGATACAAACACAGTGATCCTAACATGTTGTGTAGATGACATATGAGTGGGGATATCCTATGTAATGAGATTACATAAGACCGAACCACGAAATAGTAACCTCTAGCTGTAACTCCGTTGACTAGTTAGGTTTTTATTTCACTAGGATGACCTATGCAACTTGATCTCAATCCTGAGCAGGTTACGAACTCCTGGTCGCGAGGGATTGTCCTTTGACTAGTATGGGTGAGAGTGGCCAGATTCGCCGACTCAATATGCCTACCTTCTTAGGGACAAGACCGAGTGAGCGGCTGGGAACTTAACTTAGCAAGATGGAATTCACTCCTTCCCGCCTACTAGGGTAAGTAGAGGAATGTTCCCTTAAGTGATATCTCCGGGACTTGAAGAAAGGGTCCGACCCTCTCATTGGCCCGAGAGGGACTCTATTTGTTGGTAGGACAACAAACAAATTGTTCATTAGAGGAACACTGGTACTTAAGGCACAAGATGTAACCTGGGGTAAAACGGTAATTTGACCGAGAAATTGTTGTTACGAACATTTGTGAACGATTGACTTGTCATATTGGTCAATATCCATGGACACGTAAATATATCTCAGAGTGGGAAGAGTGCAATCAGAGGACTTTAGTGGAGTGTTCCAGATTAACGAATGTTGATTGGGAGGTTAATGAGATTAACCGAGCAATCTCGTATCGTTGGAGTTTCTGATCTGTAGGTCCATTAGGTCCACCTTCTAGCTCGTAAGGGTTCTTAGATCATTTGAATTTGAAATGTTCAAATTCATTAGGGAATATTGATACAATATAATATATAGTTTTGGAACTATATATTATAAATGTAATGTGGATGTGATTCATATTAAATTATGTGAGAGAATTAAGTAATTGAAAGAGTTCAAATATTAAATTCAAATGTGAATGTGATTCATATTTGTAAACTATAGGTTAAATTTAATGTGCATTAGATGTGCATAAAAACTATAGGTTAGAGGGAAAGATATGATTAAATATGATTTAATCTTAATTAAATATAAGATATTTAATATGATTAATTAAATATGATTCAATTAATATATATATATATATCTAATAGTTAATTAGATTAATTATTATTATTTATTATTAAATGAATGGGAACGTGTCAGGACACGTTCCCCACTTCCTCCAACTCCCTATCGATTGGGAGTGGGAGAAGTTATCCATCCACACAAAGCTTCTTCTCTGTGCGAGAAGGGATTGATTTTGATTGATCAATTTGTTTTGCAAGAAGAAAAATTCTCTCTCTCTCACTTTCATTCCCAAAAACCTTCTAAGAGTTGGAATCCTTCCCACAAAGGAAAGATCTAAGCATTGAGAAGATAGAGGGTTTACACTTTTGGTGGTGTTCTGTAAAAACAGAGAAACTAAAGCTTTTTGTAATGTTGTACTGATTGTAGCAAGGAGTTGCTGCTGAGGAAAACTACAAAGGTAATTCTTCTCCCGTTTAGTTTAATTGTTAAACTTTAGTATGTTTGCATGTAAACATCCATGACTAATTAGATTAGAGTTAATTTTATGCTTGTTCTATATATTTGTCAATGTACTGTTTTTTTTGTTTCAAGCAAAACAATCTTGCAATTAACGATCCCAAACACGTTTCCGCTGCTTAAGGAGATTAGATCTCCATCATAAGGTTAGGCCATATCAATCTCAAAGACATCTTTACTGGTATGTGAGTCATGCCTTGAAGATAAAATGACCAAACATCCTTTTAGTGGAAATGGATATAGAGCTAAGGAGCCTCTGAAGCTTCTACATTCTAACCTCTATGGTCCGATGAGTGTTAAAGCACGAAGAGGTTACGAATACTTTGTGTCATTTATAGATGACTATTAAAGGTATGGGTATATTTACCTAATGCATAGGAAGTCCGAAACTCTTGAAAAGTTCAAGGACTACAAGACTAAGGTTGAGAACCTGTTAGGTAAAATGATTAAAACACTTCGATCGGATCGAGGTGGAGAGTATATGGATACTGAATTCCAGGACTATATGATAGAACATGGAATTACGTCCCAACTCTCAGCACCAGGTATGCCACAACAGAATGGTGTATCGGAAAGGAGAAACAAAACCTTGTTGGACATGGTTCGGTCGATGATGAGCAATGCTAGTCTCCCTGATTCTTTTTGGGGTTACGCCATGGAGACTGGAGTTTATATTTTGAACAATATTCCGTTTAAGAGTGTTTCAGAAACACCTTTCGAACTCTAGAATGGGCGTAAAGATAGTTTACATCATTTAAGGATTTTGGAATGTCCGACCCCTGTGTTGGTGTCGCACCTGAAGAAGTTGGAACTCCGTTCGAAATTGTGCCTCTTTGTAGGCTACCCAAAAGAGACTAGGGGTGGTTTGGTTTCCGATCCTAAGGAAAATAGGGTAGTCGTGTCGACAAACGCCACTTTCCTTGAGGAAGACCACGTCACGGATCACTTACCTAGAAGTAAGATTGTGTTAAATGAAATGGGCAGTACATCATCAAGAGTTGCGGATGGGGCTAGTACGTCAATAAGTGATGCTGATCTTAGCTGGTCTAGTCAAGTTCGTTCTCAAGAGTTGGGAATGCCTCGACGTAGTGGGAGGGTTGTGAGACAGCCTGAACGTTACATGGGTTTGGCTGAATCCTAAGTCGTCACCCCTGACGATGACTGCAAGGATCCATTGACCTATGATCAGGAAATGGCAGACGTTGACAAAGACGAATGGATTAAAGCTATGGACGATGAAATGGAGTCGATGCACTTGAATTCCATCTTGGAGCTTGTGGATCAATCAGATGGGGTAAAACCTATTGGTTGTAAATTAATCTACAAGCATAAATGTGGCAAAGGGATTTACCCAGGTTGAAGGGGTTGACTATGAGGAAACCTTTTCTCTTGTTGCCATGGTAAAGTCGATCAAGATCCTTCTAGCCATTGTCGCATATTATGACTATGAGGTATGGCACATAGATGTCAAGACAACCTTTCTGAATGGCAATCTTGATGAGACCATCAATATGGACCAGCCCAAGGGGTTCATTGCACAAGGCTAAGAGCAAAAAGTTTGCCAGCTTCATAGGTCTATTTATGGACTGGAACAAGCCTCGAGGTCTTCGAATATAAGGTTTGATGAGGCGACCAAATCCTATGGCTCTAATCAGAATGTTGAAGAGCCATGTGTCAAGAAAATCGTTGACAACACTGTCGCTTTTCTGATATTATATGTGGATGATATCCTTCTCATTCGGAAAGAGGTAGGATTTCTTACTGACATTAAGAAATCGTTGTCTTCGCAATTCCAAATGAAAGATTTGGAAGAGGCCACTTGGTATCCACATAGTCCGGAACCCGAAGAACAAAACGCTAGCGATGTCTCATGCGTCTTATATTGACAAGGTGTTGTCTAGATATAAGATGGAGAACTCCAAGAAGGGCTTGTTGACTTTCAGGCATCGGGTCCACCTATCTAAACATCAATGTCCTAAGACGCCTCAAGAGGTTGAGGATATGAGACGAATCCCCTATGCTTCATCTTTTGAGAGCCTTATGTATGTCATGTTGTGTACTAGGCCCGACATCTGTTATGCAGTTGGGATTGTCAGTAAGTATTAATCTAATCCAGGATTAGATCACTGGACAACCGTTAAGGCAATCCTCAAGTATCTTAGGAGAACGAGGAACTACAACCTTGTGTATGAAAATGGGGATTTTATCCTCACGGGATACACATATTCTGACTTTCAGCCCGATAAAGATTCTATGAAATCCATTTCGAGGTCAACCTTCATTCTGAATGGAAGAGTTGTAGTGTGGCGAAGCATCAAGCAGGATGCATCGTTGATTCCACAATGGAAGCTGAGTATGTTGCAGTTTGTGAAGTTGCAAAGGAAGCTGTTTGGCTTTAGAAGTTTAAGATGGATTTGGAAGTTGTTCCAAATATGAACTTGTTGATTACCCTGTTTTGTGAGAACAGTGTGCCGTAGCCAATTCGAGAGAGCCTCGGAGTCATAGGAGGGGCAAGCATATTGATCGGAAGTATCACCTGATACGCGAGATTGTGCACCGCGGAGACGTGACAGTCACGCAGATAGCATTGGAGCACAACGTTGTTGATCCATTTACAGGCCCTCATGGCTAAGGTGTTTGAGGGTCACCTAGAGAGTCTAGGTCTTCGAGTGCTTCCTGACTAGGACAAGTGGGAGTATTGTAAAGGGTATTCAATGCCCTACTTTATTGTATTTTTGTTGTACATTTGAGAAATGTATTGTCTACTCCATTAGCTTAGTCAATGTTGGAGTTTGTTGGGATGTATGTCCTAATCTCGTATTGGTTTGTAATATTCACTGTTAAAATAAATAAGAGTTTTTTTTCATTACTCTATGTCCCGCATATTTACAAACTTTGTCCAATAACTAAGCTCTAGGGTCATTGAATTATGAGAGAACTAGAACTTTAACGGTGTGTAGTAGACACACAGAGAGGAACACGTTCGAGTTAATCACCCGAACGACCAACAGTATACGGATAGGGTTGGAGACCTAATCCTGGATACGTTGTGGATGCAACCCACTTTATATAGATACAAATGAGGTGATCCAACTCGTTCATGTGGTTGACATGCGAGTGGGGGCATCCTGTGCAATGAAATTGTACAAGACCGGAACATGAATTATTAGACCTACTTATGTAACACCGTTGACAGTATATGACTAATAACTTCGTAGATGACCATTAGTGACTCGACCTTAATCCTGAGTGTGTTACGGACTCCTGTCTGCGGAGGTCTTTCCTTTGACTAGTACAGGTGAGGGTGGTCACAGTCACTCGCCCAATATTCCTATCTTCTCATGGACAGAACCACGTGGGGAGCTGTGAACTTGACTACGCGAGATGGAATTCACTCGTTCCCGACTTAGGAAAACTAGAGGGGTTGTTCTCTTAAGTGCTATCTCTAGGGCTTGGACAACGGGCACCCACCCTCTCACTGGCCCGAGAGGGATGATGATATGGTTGCACCAGGCAATGTTATTGTTCATTAGAGGAGCAGTAGGGACTTAAGGAGCAAGAGGTAGACATACGGGTAAAACGGTAATTTGACCCAGTTGTTTCTACAAACAACCTGTGAAGGGTCGACTCACGGGCATTGGTTATATCGATGGACACAACTTGTCCTACAGTGATGAGAGTACAACTCGGGCTTTAGTGGAGTGTTACCGTAACTAATGAATGTTGAATAACCGGGTCAAAGAGTTTGAGAAGTTAGTCTCGGATCATTGGAGCTCGTCATCTGTAGGTCCATTAGGTCCCTCGGTTGGCTCAAACTTGATAAATAGAGGGTTTACAGTTTGGTGTGAAGGGAATGAAAATTCTGCACAGCGGAAGACAATCGAATTGTCGTGGTATCGTTGTGAAATTCGTTTTCTTAAAACTGTTTCTATGACATAGAAACTCGATTAAACATGCTCAATAAGAAGAAAACATCAAGCAAGAACCACTTACTTGTTGAAGTACGTCTTCAAGTTTTTCTTCCACTCGATTACTCGGTTGTTGTACGTTTTGTAGAAGGAGAATGGTGGGATTCTCTTATTTGGTGTAGGGAGGAGAGATTGAGAGAGATATGTGTTTGAGAGAGAATTGGTAAGTGCTCTTGGTGAGAAATCCAAAAATGAGCAAGAACACATACTACCCCTTCTTGCAAAGAGGTTTATATAATGGTGATAGGTGGAGTTGAAATCTCCACCTATTTATCATTTCACCACAACCATAGGTTATGCAAATCATATTTGCATAACCACATATAATAAGATATCTCATTATACAAACCACATTTGTATAATTGTGGATTTTTAAATTAAATCACATTCAATTTAATTTCTCTCAACCTAATTTCTCCAAATTAGACCTAATTCAACAATTAGGCTAACCTATAGTTTATTATGAATCTCATTCACATTAAACTATATAATATGTCATACACATATCATATAAATGACATAATTACCCTCTAGCGAACTGATGAAGATCTAATCCCCTTGAGAAGCGGAAACGAGTTTGGAATCGAAATTACTTGATTATTTTTTGTTAGAAACAAAAATCGGTACATTGACAAAACAAAACAAACATGGAATTTCTAATCTCTAATTAGGCATGGATAAATGCATACAAACAAGCTAAAGTTTAACAATTAAACTAAAAAGGAGAAAAGAATTACCTTTGTAGTTTTTCCTCAGCACAACAACTCCTTGCCCTACGAGATTTGAGCAATACAGGAACTTCTTTGCTTCTCTACTTCTACAACATGACACTACCAACAGGAGAACCCTCTATCCTCTTAGTACTACTTAGATCAAAATCCATTGTGAGAAGGATTCCAACAGTTGGAAGAACTTTGGGAAATTGAGAGAGTGAGAGAGAGAGATAATTCTTGTAGAGAGAACTGATCTCAAAATCACAGTTCGATCAATTTCTTCTCACGAGGAGAAGAAGCCTCAAGTGAACGGATTACTTCCCCACTCCCTTGGAGGAAAGTGGGAACGTGTCCTCCTAACACGTTCCCATTAATTTAAGATTTAAATTAATAATAATTAATCTAATTAATTATTAATTAAATCATATTTAATTAATTAAATATCTTATATTTAATTTAGATTAAATCACATTTAATCAATTATGCCCTTATCTTATAGTTTTAATGCACATCCAATGCACATTAAATTTAACCTATAGTTTTCAAATGTGAATCACATTCACATTTGAATTTAATATTTGAACTCTTTCAAATATTTAATTCTCTCATGTAATTTAGTATGGATCATATCCACATTAAATTTATAATATATTGATCCAAAACTATATATTATATCGTATCAATATACATTAAGTTTATTCCCTTATTAATTTGAACATTTCGAATTCAAATGATCTAAGAAATCTTTACGTGCTAGAAGGTGGACCGAATGTACCTATAGATCAGAAGCTCCAACTATATGAGATTGCTCGGTTAATCTCATTAACCTCCCAATCAACATTCGTTAACTGCGAGAACACTCCACTAAAGTCCCACAGTTGCACTATTCTCACTGCAGATATATTTATCTGTCCATGGATATTGACCAATAACAGCAAGTCAATTTTTCACGAATGTTCGTAACACCAGCTGGGTCAAATTACCATTTTACCCCTGGGTTACATGTTGTTCCTTAAGTACCAGTGCTCCTCTAATGAACAGTGTGTTTATGGTCCTACCAACAAACAGAGTCCCTCTTGGGCCAATGAGAGGGACGGGCCCTTCGTTCAAGTCCTGCAGACACCACTTAAGGGCATTTTCATCTACTTACCTTAGTTGGCCGGAAAGATTGAATTCAATCTTACTAAGTTTAGTTCCCAGCCGCTCACTCGGTCTTCTCCCCAAGAAAGTACGCATATTGAGTCGGCGAATCTTGCCACTCTCACCCATACTAGTCAAAGGACAATCCCCCGCGAACAGGAGTTTGTAACGTACTCAGGATTGAGATCAAGTTGCCTAGGTCATCCTAGTGAAATAGAAACCTAACTAGTCAACGGAGTTACAGCTAGAGGTTACTATTTCGTGGTCCGGTCTTATGTAATCTCATTACATAGGATATCCCCACTCACGTGTCATCTACATGAACGCGTTAGAATCTCAGTGTTTGTATCAAATACAAAGTGGGTCACATCCATAGTTTTACCAGGGTAAGGTACCCAAACCTTATCCCCCTAACTATGGACCCTTTAGGTTGTATCTCGAACCGAGATCCTCTATATGTACACTACATTCAGTTAAAGATACATTTAACAACCTTGGATCTTTAGTTTATTGGATTTAAGGTTTAAATAAATGCAATCTCGTAGATAACGAACAATAATTCTTTATTGAAATAATAACACTTTATTAGATTAATAAGAACATAATTACAAACTACGAGTTTTAGGGTACAAACCCCAACAAACTCCCACTTGAACTAAAACTCTAGTGGGGTACATCATAATCTAAAACAGTGGTTACAGAGATAAGAAAATACAATAAACTATCGCATTCTTATTGAAGGGAATCGAGTCTCGCAGCGGAAGCGATTGTGAATCGTGCGTTCTCAATTTAGTTACTACGATTACATTCAAGTACGAAACAATCTAGATTAAGCATAAAAACGGAATTTGGACAGCAAGAAATGTTACCTTTGAAGAACTTTTCTTCAAGTGCTCCTTTCTACCACGATCACGATCTCAGCAACTGGAACACGAACGGATGAAGACACGACCACTGGATCTTCTCCGTTGTTCTCTAGGTGAGGGAGGAATGTGGGTTCCCTTTGTGTGAGATGAGATAATTTTGTGAGAGAATGTGTTTTTCTGGAACCTTTCCAACAACACACAAGAGCTTGAATATTCTTAGCCTAGTTGCATCTTATGGAACTATATATATAGAAGGGGATAGGGATAGAAATTACCATCCTATCCCTCTTTCATTCTCTGTTTAGTATATAGATAATATGTGAATCCAATTCACATTAAAACTATATAGTATATCGATTATATCACATATAATTGATATGACATCTCATATATAAAATTTAACACTTCAATTTCATTCCTAACTTTATACCCTCAATATTACCATGTTGAGCCAACGGAAGGACCTAATGGACCTACAGTTCATGAGCTCCAATGATATGAGATTAACCGATCAAACTCTTTCATCAAGTTAATCAATATTCATTAACTACAAGTCACTCCACTATAGACTTGTAGTTGCACTCTCCTCACTGTATATTATATTGTGTCCACTGATATAATCATTACCTATGAGTCGACCCTTAACAGGTTGTTCGTGTCACGGCTGGGTCAAATTACCGTTTTACCCCCGTGATTACCTCTTTGCTCCTTAAGCACCACTAATCCTCTAATGAACAACAAGTCTACGGTCCTACCATAGACTCATACCCACATACAGGGCGATGCCCCGTTGTTCAAGACCTGGAGTCAGTTTTTTAGGGAACAACCTATCTAATTCGTTAGTGTAGGAATGAGTGAATTCCATCTTGCATAGTTAAGTTCCCAGCTACCTACGAGGTTCTGTCCCTGAGAAGGTAGGCTTATTGAGTCGGCTACAAGCCACTCTCACCCATACGAGTCTAAGCACAAACCCCTTTAAGCAGGAGTTCTTAACATGCTCAGTATTCAGGTCGAGTCGTTAATGATCATCTATAAATTACTAGTCTTATCCTGTTAACGGTGTTACATTGGTTAGACTAACAATTTGCAGTCCGGTCTTGTATGAACTCTTCATACAGGATGCCCCCACTCGCATGTCAACTCTATGAATGAGTTGGATTGCCTCATTTGTACTAATTACAAAGTGGGTCGCATCCATGGTGTTACAAGAATGAGGTTTCCAACCTTATTCTTATACCATAGACCATTTAGGTTATATTCTTGAACACAATCCAAATAGTGTCCACTACACTCATGTATCAAGATATATGTTATAACCTTGGAGCTTAGTTTATTGGATTTATAGAGCAAGACTGTAATTCTATCAAAACAAATAACTCTTTATTTATTTGATCAAAATTACACAAGTTTTAGGGCATAAATCCCAACAATCTCCCACTTGACCTAAAGCTTGTGGAGTACTATAACATTACAGTAATGTAAATACAATAAACTAGGGCATTTAAACCCTTTTGTACAAAATACTCACACTTGCCCTAGTTGGGGAAGACTTGTAAACTTATACCTTCTAGGCGACTCTCAAATACTTTAGCCGTGAGAGCCTTTATAAAAGGATCAACAACATTGTGCTCTGAGGCTATCTTCGTGACAATCACGTCTCCTCTATGCACGATCTCCCGGATGAGATGATATTTCCGCTCTATGTGCTTTCCCCTCTTGTGACTTCGTGGTTCCTCGACTTTGCCGCCCCGCCCATTTATTATCGCAATGTCAATGATGTGATGGGCAAAGTCATATTTCGAACAACTTCCAATATTTAGCATGAATTTCCTTAACCAAACGACCTCTTGAGCTGCTTCACATGTTGCTACATATTCAACCTCCATGGTGGAATTTGCGATGCATCCTTACTCGACGCTTCGCCATACTACAACTCTTCTGTGAAGAGTAAATACTGACCCTGATGTAGACTTCCTAGAATCTTTATCAGTCTGAAAGTCAGAATCTGTATATCCTGTAAGGATCAAATGCTTAGCCCCATACATAAGCATGTAGTTCCTTGTTCTCCGAAGATACTTAAGGATTGTTTTAACCGTTGTCCAAAGGTTCAAGTCCTTGATTGGATTGATACCTACCGACCATTCCAATCGCAAAATGTATGTCGTGCCTAGTACACAACATGGCTTACATCAGGCTCCCAACAACTGATGCATAAGGAATCCGTCTCATATCCTGAACTCCTTGAGGTGTCTTAGGACATTGTTCCTTAGACAAATGGACTCCATGTCTAAAAGGAAACAAGCCCTTTTTGGAGTCTTGCATCTTAAACCTTTACAACACTTTGTCTATGTAAGATGCTTGAGACAAGGCTAGTGTTTTTTTCTTGCGGTTCCGGACAATCTGGATCCCAAGAACAAACTGTGCATCACCCAAATCTTTCATTTGAAATTGCGTAGCTAGCCAATCCTTAATGTCAGTAAGATAACCTACATCATTTCCAATGAGTAGGATATCATCCACATAGAGAATAAGGAATGTGACCGAACTATTGATGATTTTCTTGTAGACACAAGGTTCATCACCATTTTGGTTAAAACCATAAGATCTGATTGCCTCATAAAATCTTATATTTCAGGACCTAGAGGCTTGTTTCAGTCCATAAATTGACCTTTTAAGCCTGCAAACCTTTTGCTCTTGTCCTGGTTCAATGAACCCTTTGGGTTGGTCCATGTAGATGTTTTCCTCAAGATTGCCATTCAAAAAGGCTGTCTTGGCATCCATTTGCCTAACCTCATAGTCATAATATGCGACAATGGCAAGTAGGATACGGATAGACTTTACCATAACAACAGGTGAAAAGGTCTCCTCATAGTCAACCCCTTCAACCTGGGTATAACCCTTTGCTACTAGTCCAGCTTTAAAGGTTTGCACCTTCCCATCTACACCACGCTTTCTCTTGTAGATCCACTTACAACCTATAGGTTTTACCCCATCAGGCTTATCTACAAGATCCCAAACAAAATTGTAGTACATAGACTCCATTTCTTGGTCCATGGCTATGACCCATTTGTCTTTATCTTTGTCAACCATTGCTTGATTATAAGTCAATGGATCCTCGCAGTTGTCATCTGGTATAACAACTTGGGTTTCAGTTAAACCCATGTAACGGTCAGGGTGTATTATAACCCTCCCACTACGTCGAGGCATACTCAACTCTTGAGATGGACTCTTTTGACTAGACAAACCAGTATCAACAACTCTTGTTGACATACTAGTGTTCTTATCAACCTTTGCTATTGTTCCATCTAATTCACTCAACACTACTTTACTTTTTGGTTTGTTGTCCCTTATGTGGTCCTCCTCTAAGAAAATGGCATTTGTCGACACAAAAACCTTATCTTCCTTAGGATCATAGAATAAACCACCTCTTCTTTCTTTTGAGTAGCTTATGAATAGTCACAATTTGGAACGTGAATCCAACTTATTTGGATTTGTCACGAGCACATGTGCTGGACAACCCCAAATTCTGAAATGACATAAACTACCTTTACGTCATTTCCAGAGTTCATAAGGTGTTTCAGAAACACTTTTTGAGGGCAAATTATTCAAAATGTATACTGCAGTCTCCTTTGCGTAACCACAAAAGGAACTAGGGAGATGAGCATAATTCATCATTGATCGAACCAAGTCCAACAAGGTTCTAGTTCTCCTTTCTGATACACCGTTATGTTGTGGTGTACCGGGAGCAGGGAGTTGGGATGTAATTCCATATTCTATCATATAGTTATGGAATTTTAAATCCATGTACTCTCCACCTCGATCCGATCAAAGTGTTTTAATACTTTTACCTAATTGATTTTCAACCTCAGTCTTCTATTTCTTGAACTTTTCAAGTGCTTCAGAATTGTGGTGCATTAGGTAAAATATGCTCAAATCAAGAATAATCATCTTTAAAATAGATGAAATATTCATGTCCTCCCCTGGCTTTAACATTCATCGGACCACAAAGGTCTAAATGTATAAGCTCAAGAGGTTCTTTGGCTCTATAACCTTTTCCACTAAAAGGTCTTTTAGTCATTTTGAGTTATAGGCAGGATTCACATACAAACAAAGAGTTTTCTTCTAACTCGTTTAGAAGTTCGTTCTTTACCAATCTCTCAATCCTATTGAGATTAATGTGACCCAATCTTAGATGTCAAAGATGAGCATTTTCTTCAGGATAAATTTTACGTTTCTTAGTTTGTGCATTTGCAGTTTTAAATAATTCAGTGTTCAAAACCATTTTGACTGAATTAGGCCTTAAAACATACAATCCATTTTCTAATGAAGCTGAACATATTTCCACACCTTTCTTCAAAATAAACACTTTATTTATTGAGAAAGAAATAGAAATACATTGTTCTATGAGGCAAGAAATGGAAATAAGGTTTCTAGTAAACCCTTGTATCACTAATATATTGTCAACCAATACATATTTCTTGCCAAAATAAAGCTTCATCGTGCCTACTTCTACAGCTGAGACGACTTCTCCATTTCCAACTCAGAGTGTTATCTCACCTTTATGTAGCTGCTGTCAGGAATCAATTCCTTGAAAAGAAGACCAAACATGATTAGTGGCGCCTGAATAATGTATCCAAGCAGTTTTATCATTATCCACTAAACAAGCTTCTATGCAAAGTAAATCATATTTAACTTCCTTCTTCTTTTCTGCAATGTACTTCGGACAGTTCCGTTTCCAATGCCCGTCTTCGTTGCAGTGCAAACACTTTCCTTTATCAGCAACTTCTTTGACTTTCTTGCCCTTCTGCGCGACAGTTCTGTCAGCTTGGTTCCCTTTACCAACATTCTTCATGTTCTTCTTCTTCCATTTCAGGTTAGAAGAAGATGAAGCCACAGTTTTTGTCCCAGAGGTCGAACCCCTATGATAACTCCTACTGACAACATTTGCCTCACCTTTCGATCTCTGAATTTTCCTCAAAGATTGAAAGGTCTGGAGTTTATTCAGAAGAGAGGTAAGGTTAAAAGTAAGCTTGTTCATAACAACATTACTTCTAAACTGTAGGAAACTATCTGGAAGGGCTTCCAGAATGAAGCTGACCTGGCTCGACTCATCGATGGAAGAACCATTCGACTCTGCGATGTTAAAGTGCACCATCATATCAAGGACATGATCCAGAATGGATGTACGCTCTGGCATCCTTTAGTTAAACATGTACTTTAGCGCATTGTGTCGGGCCTATGTGGACTGTTCTCCAAACATACCTTGCACAAAATCCATGATTTCCTTGGCGGTCATCATGTCGTCATGCTTCTTGGCTAATATGTTAGACATACTTGCAACATGCAGACCTTGGCCTTATCATTGGCCTTGATCCATCGATCATGTGCATCACAAAGATTTCTTGACGCATTCGAGCCTGGCACCTGAGGACACTCCTCAGTGAGCACAAACATCAGATCATCCACTACCAATATAGTGTTGAGTTTGTTTTTCCGCACCCAATAAGAAAATAATAGAGCTAGACATTTTTGCTAAAAAATTTACAAACGAACTTGTATGAGTTTCTTGCTATAACTCTAATCCAATCATGTTTTAGCTAATTATCAAATTATTCCTAAGTCATTCTAATCCAATCAATGTATGACACCGAAGGGTAATCAAAAAACACTCTTGACAAAAACCTAATGCCAGAATAACTCTTATTCCTATAGGTTTTAGTTACCATTTTTCTGTCAGGATACATACACAACTTATGTACCCCGTGAGTGTAATCCTCTATCTTTAGATCCCAGAGTCTTCATCCAATAAAATCCGCCGTAGGGAGGACTAGATTGAAAAACAGTCTAAAGAAATCTTTATCCCTTTCGGGTGTCTACTGTGTTCGATCCCCTATGATCAAGCCCTCCAAAGGGATTGTCCGGTCGAGGACAAACTAGCAGGCTGACATAGTGGTTCAACGGTGTAAACCCACAAAAGAGACCGTAGGTTTTGTTTTCACTAAACCTTCTCCCACTCACTATAAGTACCCTCTCCATTCATCTTGATATTGACTCATACAAACACCATCCGAAGGGGGACGCTCCCGTTTGCGCCACGAGGCCAAGTATGAGTCTCACAGTGTGAATTTCTCGGAGATAACGTAGGTGGAAAAATATGTATCTCATACAATTTTTCCTCCCACTGGATACTTTAAATTTATAGGAATCTTACTTAGGCTAAAACCTGGCTAATGATTTTACCTAACTCTATCAATATAACTCTTATATCAATAATCAATATAACTCTTATATTGATTTTATCCTCAGTTTTTTAATATAACTCTTTATATTAAACCTAGGATTTCTAGTTTATTCACCCCTTAATAAACCCGCTGACGCTACTGTAATTTATAAAAATCCCTAATTAAATTTCACTCCCAGGTCAGTTCCCAGGTAGTGGTGTTCCGTTTTCGTCACCTTAAATCCCCCAGCCTAGAGAGAACTTTCCTTAGACAGAGTTCCTCTTTTAATCATAGCTTATAAATTACTTGGTTCCTAATTCTAATCTAATTAGAACTAGATAACCTAAGGTCTATTATTTCCAAGTTTTAAACATTTTAAAACTAATAATTAACCTTAGGTGACATGCATACTATGTTATAGTGCTTGATCATTCATCACATGAATAATAAGACATTCATAGCATAATCATCTCATGATATATAATGCATGTCAATGCTGTCCAAAAATTAATATAACAACTTTATATTAATTAATCATGCAAACTATATAATATAACTCTTTATATTATAAATGATGCATGAAAATGCTTAACGTGAGTTGGGATTTCTAAAATAAAAGCATACTCTATGCATGGCAATAATTACACAACAATTGCATAATTTAAATAGCAAAATTAGACCAATTTTGGCACCATAAATTCAATTTGAATTAATATAATCTAATTATATTAATTAAAATTAATTAAATCAGATATAAATTAAATATAAAACGTTTTTATATTTAATATATAATAAAAAATCCATTTTTGCCCGTTGCTGCTTTGCGTGAAACGTGTGTGGCGTTGCAACGCTGATAGCAGCGTTGCAACGCTGCTCCTCGTCCTCTTCTGCAAGTTGAAACGCGCCTTCACAGTAGCGTTGCAACGCTAATGGTAGCGTTGCAACGCTATCGTCTCCTGCGCGCTCCTTCCGCAAGCGCAGCGTTGCAACGCTGCACACAGACAACACATGGAATCTGCTATTCCTTGCTCCTTTTCGCTCCAAACTTCTCAACAACCACTTTGCCACGATCGACACAGACTTAGAGACTCGATTTACAATTATAATTAGATCAATTGGGCTCTGATACCAATTGAAGGGAATTGAGTCCCGTAGCGGAAGCGATTGTGAATCGCGCGTTCTCAATTTAGTTGCTACGATTACATTCAAGAACGAAAAAATCTAGATTAAACATAAAAACAGAATTTGGGCAACAAGAAATGTTACCTTTGAAGAACTTTTCATCAAGTGCTCCTTTCTCCCATGATGACGTTCTCATCAACTGGAACACGAACGGATGAAACCACGACCACTTGATCTTCTCCGTTGTTCTCTAGGTGAGGGAGGAATGTGGGTTCCCTTTAGGTGAGATGAGATAATTTTGTGAGAGAATGTGTTTTTGTGGAACCTTTCCAACAACACACAAGAGCTTGGATTGTCTTAACCTAGTGCGTCTTATGCAACTATATATAGAAGGGGATAAGGATGGAAATTATCATCCTATCCCTCTTTCATTCTCTTTTTAGTATATAGATAATATGTGAATCCAATTAACATTAAAACTATATATTATATCAATTATATAACATATAATTGATATGACATCTCATATATGAAATTTAACACTTCAATTTCATTCCTAACTTTATACCCTCAATATTACCATGTTGAGCCAACGGAGGGACCTAATGGACCTACAGTTCATGAGCTCCAATGGTATGAGATTAACCGATAAAAATCTTTGATCCAGTTAATCAATATTCATTAACTACAAGTCACTGCACTATAGACTTGTAGCAGCACTCTCCTCATTGTAGATTATATTGTGTCCAGTGATATAATCATTACCTAGGAGTCGACCCTTCACAGGTTGTTCCTAATCACAGTTGGGTCAAATTACCGTTTTACCCCTGTGATTACCTCTTTGCTCCTTAAGCACCATCGATCTTCTAATGAACAACAACTCTACAGTCCTACCATAGACTCATATCCTCATAGAGGGCGGGGCCTCGTTGTTCAAGACCTGGAGTCAGTTCTTAAGGGAATAACCTATCTAATTCCTTCGTGTAGGAATGAATGAATTCCATCTTGAATAGTTACGTTCCCAGCTACCTACGAGTTTCTGTCCCTGAGAAGGTAGGCTTATTGAGTCGGCTACAGGCCACTCTCACCCATACTAGTCTAAGGACAAACCCCTATAAGCAGTAGTTCATAACTTGCTCAGGATTCAGGTCGAGTCACTAATGATCATCTATAAATTACTAGTCTTATCCTGTTAACAGTGTTAGATTTATTCGACTAACAATTTGCGGTCCGGTCTTGTATGAACTCTTCATACAGGATGCCCCCACTCGCATGTCAACTACATGAATGAGTTGGATTGCCTCATTTGCACTAATTACAAAGTGGGTCGCATCCATGGTGTTACCAGAATGAGGTTTCCAACATTATTCTTATACCATAGACCATTTAGGTTATATTCTTGAACACAATCCAAATAGTGTCCACTACACTGATGTATCAAGATATATGTGATGACCTTGGAGCTTAGTTTATTGGATTTATAGAGCAAGACTTTAATTTTATCAAAACAAATAACTTTTTATTTCTTTGATCTAAATTAGACTAGTTTTAGGGCATAAATTTCAACACATATACCCCATTACATATCTCCCACTTGCCCTAGATTAGCCTATGTACATATGTTGTAGGCCCAGACTTTCCAGATGACCCTCAAACACTTTAGCCGTGAGAGTCTTTGTTAACGGATCAACAATATTGTGCTCTGAAGTGATCTTTGTGACTATCACATCTCCTCGTTGCATTATTTCTCGTATCAGGTGATACTTCCTCTCGATATGCTTGCCTCGCTTGTGGCTGCGAGGTTCCTTCGAATTAGCTATCGCACCACTGTTGTCACAGTATAAGGTAATGGGAAATTCCATATTTGGAACGACTTCCGAATAAGTAAGGAATGTCCTTAACCAAACAGGCTCCTTAGCTGCTTCACAAGCAGAGACATACTCAGCGTCCATCGTGGAGTCAGCGATGCATCCTTGCTTGATGCTTCGCCATACTATAGCTCCCCCGTTAAGGGTGAAAACTGATCTCGATGTGGATTTTCGAGAATCCTTATCGGTCTGAAAATAAGAATCAGCGTATTTAATAAGGATCAAATCCTTAGTCCTATACACAAGCATATAGTCCCTTCTTCCCCTATGATACTTAAGGATATTTTTAATTATTGTCCAGTGGTCGAACCCTGGATTTGACTGGTACCTACTGACTATTCCCACTGCATAAAAAATGTCTGGCCTCGTGCACAACATAGCATACATTATGCTACCTACTGCAGAGGCATAGGGAATACGTCTCATATCCTCAACTTCTTGAGGTGTCTTAGGATACTGTTCCTTAGACAGATGACTCCATGCCTGAAGGGCAACCAGCCCCTCTTGGAATTCTGGATCAAATATCGGGACAACATTTTGTTGATATAAGACGCTTGAGACAGAGCTAGCGTTCTGTTCTTGCGATTCCTGAAGATCTGAATCCCAAGAATAATGTGTGCCTATCCCAAATCTTTCATTTCGAATTGGGTCGCTAGGCAACTCATTATGTTAGTAAGGTATCCTACGTCATTCCCCATGAGTAGGATATCATCCACATAAAGTACTAAGAAAGCTACTTTGTCATTGATGATCCTCTTGTAAACACAAGGCTCATCAACGTTTTGGTCAAAGCCATAAGACTTGATCGCAATATCAAATCTTATATTTCAAGATCTGGATGCTTGTTTCAACCCCTAAATGGATCGATTGAGCTTGCAATCTTTTTTCTCCTGACCTTGGGTTATGAACCCTTCAAGTTGAGACATATAGATGCTCTCGTCAAGATTACCATTCAAAACGAAAGTCTTGACGTCCATTTTCCAGATTTCATAATAATAAAACGCGGCTATGGACAAGAGTATCCTAATAGACTTCACCATAGCGAAAGGGGAAAAAGTTTCTTCATAGTCAACTCCTTTCCTTTGGGTAAAACCCTATGCTATAAATCTAGCCTCTGCATCTCTCTTTCTCTTATAGATCCATTTACACCCTATGGGTCTAGCCCCTTCAGGTTTGTCTACAAGTTCCCATACTGAATTGAATTCCATTGACTCCATTTCATGGTCCATGGCTTTGATCCATTGGTCCTTGTCTACGTCAATCATTGCCTATTTATAAGACAATGAATCTTCTACGTCGTCAACAGGTATGACAACTTGAGTTTCAGCTAAACCCAAGTAGCAGTCAGGTTGGAAAACAACCCTCCCACTGCGTCGAGGCATTCCCAACGATTGAGAAGGATGAGGCTGACTTGAGGTGCTTGCTCTTCCATCAACTCTTGATGAAGGTCCAGCTTGATCAACAACTCTTATTGGTTCATCCGTAGCATCATTTAACACTAATTTACTAAGCGGTTTATGGTTTCTCATGTGATCTTCCTCCAAGAAAGTGGCATTTGACGATACAATCACATTATTTTCTTGTGGGTCGTAGAAAAGACCACCTCTCGTTTCTTTGGGATAGCCAACAAATTGGCACAATCTTGAAGGAGGTTCCAATTTCGTTGTGTTTGTCACTAGCACGTGTGCTGGACAACTCCAAATCCTGAAGTGTTTAGAACTAGGTTTACGCCCCTTCCACAATTCAAAATGTGTTTCTGAAACACTCTTTGATGGAACAGTGTTCAGGATTTGAACTGTAGTCTCTACTGCGTATCCCCAAAACGAGGCAGGCAATTGAGCATAGCTCATCATAGAACGAACCATGTCCAACAAGGTTCTATTTCTCCTTTCTAACACACCATTTTGCTGTGGTGTATTAGGTGCTGAGAGTTGAGATTTAATTCCATGTTCTATCATATAGTCCTAGAATCTCAAATCCATATACTCTCCACCTCGATCGGATCGAAGTGTTTTAATGGTTTTTCCTATTGCATTCTCCACTTCAACCTTATACTCTTTGAACTATTCAAGAGCCTTAGACTTATGATTCATTAGGTATAGATAACCATACCTCGAATAATCATCTATGAAAGAGATGAAATATTCGTACCCTCCTCGAGCTTTAACATTCACTGAACCACAAAGATCCGAATGTACAAGTTCTAAGGACTCTATGGCTCTTTAACCTTTTCCAGTAAAAGGTCGCTTGGTCATTTTACCTTCGAAGCAAGATTCGCAAGTAGGTAAAGAATCATCTTCTTTTTTATTCAGAAGTCCATTCTTAGATAATCTCTCAATCCGGTTGAGATTTATATGACCAAGTCTAATATGCCATAGATAGGTATTATTTTGAGAAATTCTTTGCGTTTTACTTTGAGTGTTAGTAGTTTTAAACATCTCATGATTTAAAATTGCTTTAGTCTGATTCGGTTGAAGTACATACAATCCGTTTTTTGATTTAGCAGAACAAATATTGACACCCTCTTTTAAAATGAACGCTTCATTCAATGAAAAGGAAATACAATACCCAAGTTCTATTGAACAAGAGATAGAAATTTAGTTCCTCTTAATCTTAGGAACTATATACAGATTTTTTAATAAAATAAATCTATCTCCGAAAAACAGCTTGGCATCCCCCATTGCACGAGCTGAGAAGACGTCTCCCGTTCCGATCCTCAGCGTCATCTCACCCTCTTCGAGCTCCTTGAAGGAACTAGTTTCCTGAAACGAAGAGCAAACGTGAATTGTTGCTCCTGAATCAAGTATCCAGGTAAAATCATCATTTTCCAGTAAACAACTTTCAAGAACAAGTAAATATAATTTACCTTTCTTCTCTTTGAGCTCAATGTCTGCAGGTGCAGAAGCTTTCCTTTCTCCTCCTTTCCTCTTCTTCTGAGTCTTCATAATCCCAGAAGAAGAACTACAGGACTTGGTTCCATAGAATGAACCCATCTGAAACTTTTTGGAGTAAGCAAATTGATTTGCCGCTCCATTAACCTGTCCCTTATTATCCATAAGAGATTGGTAGGTCTGCAGTTCATTTAGGAGGGAAGTCAGGTTAAACTCCTTTTTTTTCATTTCCGCATTGCTACGGAATGACAGGAAACTCTTCAGAAGAGATTCCAGGATGAAGAATAGCTGACTTTGCTCATCTAAGACTGCTCCGTTCATTTCGACCACGTTGTAGTGAACTATAAGATCGAAAACATGTTCTCTCACTGAAGTTCCCTCCTTCATGCGCGCGTTATAAACGTACTTGAGGGATTCGTGCCGAAATTGTTCAGATGGTTGTCGAGACAAATTCTGCAGATAACCCATGATCTCACGAGCTGAGACCATACCCTCTAATTTCCTGGCCAAAACAACAGATATCCAAGCCAGGATATAGGCCTTGGCCAAGCGGTCAACGCATCCTTAACTAATTGAGGTGCGTTTTGAGTAGGGATTTGAGGACATTCCTCAGTTAGTACGAACCGAAGGTCGTCAACAACAAGAATCGCATCCAAGTTGGTCTTCCACGTAGTAAAGCTTTCACCAGTTAAACGTTCCTCTTAGAGTAAGGCTATATATGAGGACGACATGCTGAAAATCCAAAATAGTTCTAAGTAGTTATGTCTTTTAACCCATTATAAAACCAATCATATTTAGCAAAATTATTAAAGAACCATAGTGTTTAAACTAAACCCAATGTTTAAATTAAACCTTTAATTTTGCAACGATATTTCAAGGGTTTAGAATAAAAGCCTCCGTCGGGCGGTTAGTCATTCCTCCCCTGAATTGAGACTTTCTCAGCCAATTCCAACTACCAGAACATCTCATGTCCCAATGGTCCTTAGCTACCCTTTGTTTGGTCAAGGACTTGTTAACTAGCTTAACTCATCCCGTAAATGTGACTCTACCATTTTCAGATCCAATAGGTCCGAGCCAACAGGATACTATTAAGAAAGACAACTGTTGACAACTGTTGGCCCTATCCATTTTTGGAGTTCGCGGTGTTCTGATCCCTATAGTCAGACCCTCCGAAGGGTTTGGTTGTTCAAGGACAACCTACCAGGCGGACTATAGAAATCTCACGGTGCGACCTAATGGAGGAGACCGTAGGATACGTTGACACGCGTCCTGCTCCCATTTACTATGGATACTTCCCTCATTCACCATGGTACTGAACCATGCAAACACATACGGTAGGGGGACGTCCTATTGACGCCACGTAGCCGAGCATGGAACTCATGGTGTGAACTCTTGAGGACATGAGAGTAAACTTGATGCGAACATCTCGTTTTCTCCTACTGAAGCTCCTAAGATTAGGGTATGGGTTTAGCTTAGTCGGATTCTGGCTAAAAGAATCTATCAAAGTCTATGCCTATTATAACTATTATAACTAGGTCTTTCACCCTTATGTCTAGGTGAATAAACTTTTTAATTACCTAGATATAAAATAGAACTGAGGTTAATTCAACTCAAGTTCTGGATCAGTTCACAGGTAGGAGGTGTTTCGTTAACCGTCAGCTTTAGTACCCCTAACCTTAGACAGAACTTCACCAGTAGAGTTCCCTTATAACCAAAGTCCTAATGTCCTACTATATTTTAAACTATTTAAAATACTATGTAAGACTAACTTCTATTCATATTAGAAATTAAAACAAAGGTCTAAATTAATTTTAAATAATTTAAAACTAATTTAAATTTTAACTCAAGTTCTAATGTTTGCATGCATTTCTTTATTATAGGTTATGGTTTCTAAAACCCATTAAATTTATAACACTTATAAATTTTAATAATTAACCTATGACAAATAACTATATTATAAAACCAACAATTATTTTTCAAATATGAATTATAAAACTATTCAACTAATTGAATAATTAAATTACTTAAAATGAAATAACATTTATTTTAAACTAAGTAAATACATGCTCCATGCAATTTATTTTCCATATAATCTAATTATAACAATTATAATTAATTACTCATGAAAAATAAATTAATCATGCATCTAAACCATATTCATATAACAATTATACAAATAAAATGCATGAACATGTTTATCTTAAGCTGGGAAAAAATCTAAATGACATTCATAAAGAAATACAGCTGTAAAATCGGAATAAATTGGCCCCTAAAGTGCAAAATAATAAAATTACTCTAATTTGATTACATAAACTAGTACAAAACACATTGAACCGGGCTTGAATCGCTCGAACCGGACAAAAATCAACCAAACCGCTCAACCGGTCTGCAGCTGCTGGAATGCCATCACGGCATTGCAACGCCCGTTTCATCTCCGTGCGCGCCTTCTATCGGTGTGGCGTTGCAACGCTGAGGGGCAGCGTTGCAATGCCACTGACCCCTGGAGCTCCCGCGTCGATAGGGAGTCTGGCGTTGCGACGCCATTCCTCGCCACACCGCTGATGAACGGCGTTACTAACGCTGCAGTGCGGTGGCAACGCTTTGCTTTGGTTCAACAACGACTTTTTCCTCTTCGAACACAACAACTTCAAACTTCAAATTATCCTTCGATTCTCAACAGATTTGCATGAAACTGGTCCCGAACGACTCTCAACTCGAATACATTCTCGATAATGCACTTAATTGCCCAAAACATAGGGGCCTTTACATACAAATTGCTCAAATCAAAAGAGTAAACTAAGGCCAAATATTCCTAAACAGTTATACAGCAAACCAAAATGAATTTCCCACCAAATCAATGCAATTTTGTTTCAACCAAACCAAAACAAGCATTGTTCTGATACCAGTTGATGGAGATATAATCCTCTTAAGTAGCGAAAATGAGTTTGGAATCGAAATTGCTTGATTATTTTTGGTTAGAAACAAAACAGAACAAACATGGAATGTCTAATCTAATTAGGCATGGATAAATGAATACAAACAAGCTAAAGTTTAACAATTAAACTAAAAAGGAGAAATGGATTACCTTTGTAGTTTTTCCTTAGCACAACAACTCCTTGCTCCAAGAGATTTCAGCACTACAGGAACTTTTCTGCTTCTCTGCTTCTACAACAGGTCACTACCAACAGGAGAACCCTCTATCCTTTGAATACTACTTAGATCAAAATCGTTTGTGGGAAGGATTCTAACAGTTGGAAGAACTATGAGAAATTGAGGGAATGAGAGAGATAGAATTCTTGCAGAGAGAACTAATCTCAAAATCACAGTTCGATCAATTTCTTCTCACGAGGAGTAGAAGCCTCAAGTGAAGGGATCACTTCCCCACTCCCTATCGATGGGGAGTTGGAGGGAAGTGCGAACGTGTCCTCCTGACACGTTCCCATTAATTTAATAATTAAATTAATAAGAATTAATTTAATTAATTATTAATTTAATAATTTTTAATTAATTAAATATGTTATATTTAATTTAGATTAAATCACATTTAATCAATTATCCCCTTATCATATAGTTTTAATGCACATCTAATGCACATTAAATTAAACTTATAGTTTTCAAATATGAATCACATTCACGTTTAGATTTAATATTTGAACTCTTTCAAATATTTAATTCTCTCATGTAATTTAGTATGGATCATATCCACGTTAAATTTAAAATAGATAGTTCCAAAACTATATATTATATCGTATCAATATATATTGAGTTTATTCCCTTATGAATTTGAACATTTAAAATTCAAATGATCTAAAAACCCTTTACGAGCTTGAAGGTGGACCTAATGGACCTACACATAAGAAGCTCCAATGATACGAGATTGCTCAGTTAATCTCATTAACCTCCTAATCAACATTCGTTAACTTCGGGAACACTCCACTAAAGTCCCACAACTGCACTTTTCTCACTGCAGATATATTTCTGTGTCCATGGATATTGACCAATAACAGTAAGTAAATCCTTCACGAATGTTCGTAACACCAGCTGGATAAAATTACCGTTTTACCCCTTAGTTACATCTTGTGCCTTAAGTACCAGTGCTCCTCTAATGAACAATTTGTTTGTGGTCCTACCAACAAACAGAGTCCCTCTAGGGCCAATGAGAGGGTCAGACCCTTTGTTCAAGTCCCGGAGACGCCACTTAACGGAACATTCATCTACTTACCCTAGTAGGAAGGAAGGAGTGAATTCCATTTTGGTAAGTTAAGTTCCAACTGCTCACTCAGTCTCGTCCCCAAGAAGGTAGCCATATTGAGTCGACGAATCTGGCCACTTTCACCCATACTAGTCAAAGGACAATCCCTAGCGAACAGGAGATCGTAACCTGCTCAGGATTGAGTTCAAGTTGCCTAGGTCATCCTAGTGAAATAGAAACCTAACTAGTCAACGGAGTTACAGCTAGAGGTTACTATTTCGTGGTTCGGTCTTATGTAATCTCATTACATAGGATATCCCCACTCACATGTCATCACACGAACGCGTTAGGATCACATTGTTTGTATCAAATACAAAGTGGGCCACATCCATAGTTTTTCCAGGGTAAGGTACCCAAACCTTATCCATTAACTATAGACCCTTAAGGTTGTATCTCGAACTGAGATCCTCTATGTATACACTACATTCAGTTAAAGATACATTTAACAGCCTTGGATGTTTAGTTTATTTGATTTAGGGTTTAAATAAAGGCAAACTCGTAGATAACGAACAATAACTCTTTATTGAAATAATAACACTTTATAACATTAATTATAACATAATTACAAACTATGAGTTTTAAGGCACAAACCCCAACACGAACTTGAACACTTCAAATTTACACCAAAAATGTAAACCTTCTATTAATTCAGTATGGGTGAGGGTGGTCACAGTCACTCGCCCAATATGCCTATCTTCTCAGGGACACGGCCACGTGGGGAGCTGGGAACTTGACTACACGAGATGGAATTCAATCGTTCCCGACTTAGGGAAACTAGAGAGGTTGTTCACTTAAGTGTTGTCTCACGGGCTTGGACAACGGGCACCCAGCCTCTCACTGGCCCGAGATGGATGTTGGTATGGTTGCACCATGCAATGTTGTTGTTCATTAGGGGAGCAGTACGCACTTAAGTAGCAAGAGGTGGACAAAGGGGTAAAACGGTAATATGACCAAGAAGTTTCTACGAACAACCTGTGAAGGGTCGATTCACGGGTATTGGTTATATCGATGGACACAACTTGTCCTACTGTGATTAGAGTACAACTACGGGCTTTAGTGGAGTGTTACCGTAGCTAATGAATGTTGAATAACCGGGTCAAAGAGTTTGACAAGTTAGTCTTGGATCATTGGAGCACGTCATCTGTAGGTCCATTAGGTCCCTCGGTTGTCTCAAACTGGATAGATAGAGGGTTTACAGTTTGGTGTGAAGGAAATGAAAATCTCACGCAACGGAAGACGATCGAATCGTCGTGGTATCGTTGTGAAATTCGTTTTCTTAAAACTATTTCTATAATATAGAAAGTAGATTAAACATGCTTAATAAGAAGAAATACATCAAGCAAGAACCACTTACTTGTTCAAGAACGTCTTTAAGTTTTTCTTCCTTCAATCACGAAACTCTTCGCGTACTCGTTCTCAACGATCTCAATCTCCTCGCACGAACAAACGATCTAGACACTTCCACTCGATTACTCGGTTGTTCAACGTTTTGTAGAAGGAAAATGGTGGGATTCTCTTCTTTGGTGTAGAGAGGAGAGATTGAGAGAGATATGTGTTTAAGAGAGAATTGGTAAGTGCTCTTGGTGAGAAATCAAAAAATTAGCGACAAGACATACTACCCCTTCTTGCAAAGGGGTTTATATAATGATGATAGGTGGAGTTGAAATCTCCACCTATTTATCATTTTACCACAACCATAGGTTATGCAAATCATATTTGCATAACCACATGTAATAAGATATCTAATATCTCATTATACAAATCACATTTGTATAATTGTGGATTTTTAAATTTAATCACATTGAATTTAATTTCTCTTAACCTAATTTCTCTAAATTAGCCATAATTCAACAATTAGGCTAACCTATAGTTTATTATGAATCCCATTCACATTAAACTATATAATATTTCATACGCATCTCATGTAAATTACATAATTACCCTCTAGCGAACTTGAACACTTCAAATTCACACAAAAAATGTAAACCTTCTATTAATCCAATTTTAGCCAACCGAGAGACCTAATGGACCTACAGTGACGAGCTCTAATTATCCGAGACTAACCTGTCAAACTCTTTGACCCGGTTAATCAACATTCATTAGCTACGGTAACATTCAACTAAAGGCCGTAGCTGCACTGCCGTCAGTGTAAGACAAGTTGTGTCCACTGATATAACCAATGCCCATGAGTTGACTCATCACATGTTGTTCGTAGACACTGCTGGGTCAAATTACCATTTTACCGCTGTGTCTATTTCTTGCTCCTTAAGTCCCCATTGCTCCTCTAATGAACAACAACGTTGTAATGGTCCAACCATACACAACACCCCTCTCGGGCCAGTGAGAGGGTGGGCGCCCGTAGTCCAAGCCCTGGAGACAACACTTAAGGGAACAACCACTCTAGTTTTCAAAAGGCGGGAACAAGTGAATTCCATCTCGCGTAGTTAAGTTCCCAGCTCCATACTTGGTCCTGTCCCTAAGAAGATAGGCATATTAGGCGAGTAACTGCGACCACCCTCACGCGTACTAGTCAAAGGACAGACCGCCGCAAACAGGAGTCCGTAACACGCTCCGGATTCAGGTCGAGTCACTAATGGTCATCTACGATGTTATTAGTCCATACTGTTAATGGTGTTACATCAGTAGGTCTAATAATTCACGGTCCGGTCATGTACAATCTCATTGCACAAGATGCCCCCACTCGCATGTCAACAACATGAACGAGTTATATCACCTCTTTTGTATCTAATACAAAGCGGGGCGCATCCACAACGGATCAAGGATTAGGTCTCCAACCCTATCCATATACTTTAGACCGTTTGAGTCATTAACTCGAACGTGATCCTCCCTGTGTGTCCACTACACACCGTTCAAGTTTTAGTTCTCTCATATATTCACCTGAAGCTTTGTTTATTGGATAAAGTTTGTAAAATTTGCGAGACACAAAGTAATGAAATAAATAACTCTTATTAATTTCAAATGGTATATTACTAACTAAACGAGATTATGACATACATCCAAACATGGTGTGGATTTGAAGTGTTCAAATTCATTAAAAGTGTATTTATGTCATTTATATATTATATGATTGACATATTATATAGTTTAATGTGAATGTGATTCATAATAAACTATAGCTAGCCTAATTGCTTAATTAAGGCTAATTTAGAGAAATTGGATTGAGAGAAATTAAATTGAATGTGATTCAATTTAAAATCCACAATTATACAAATGTGATTTGTATTATAAGGTATGAGATATCTTATTATATGTGGTTATGCAGATATGATTTGCATAACCTAGGTTGTGGTAAAATGGAAGATAGGTGGAGATTTCAACTCCACATATCACCATTATTTAAAGCATTTGTGAGAAGGTTTTAGTGATCTAACATTTTCATTTTTTGGATTTCCATCGAGATCACTCTCTCTAAACTCTCTCTTTTCTCTCAACTCTTCTCTCTACCCCTAAGCCAAAGGACTCCCAACACTCTCCCCTTACCAAAGGAGAAAAACCGAGAAGACCTTTCGGAGATGTTTGGATCCTTCGATTGTTCGAAGAGTTCGTGGATGTAGAGTTCGAAATCGCGAAGAGTTCGTGACTGGAGAAGAATTTCGTGAAGAACGATTCTTCATCAAGTATTTTTCCTTACTGTTTATCCTTCTTTACAACATGTTTAATCTAAGTTCTATAGGATAGAACTAAATTCAAGAGTTATTTTAACAACGAAAACCGCGACGATTCAAAATCGTTTTTCCGCTGGGGGAGATTTATTCCCTTCAAGCTTAAGAACCCCCAACCTTAGAAAGAATATCACCGGTAGAGTTCCGTTTTAACAAATGTCCTATTGTCCTACTATATTTTAAGCTATTTAAAATACTATGTAAGAGTAATTCTAATCCTATTATAAATTAAACTTATGTCTAAATTAATTTTAAAAATTTAAAACTAATTTTATTGAACCCAAACTCCTATGTTTGCATGCAGGTTTTTGTTATAGGTTATGGTTTCTAAAACTCGTTTATAACTTTTATAAATTCTAATAATTAACCTATGACAAGAAACTATATGATAGCTCCAACACACAATTTCTAATTGGTATTATAAATGACATTCAACTAATTGAATTATGCAAATTATTTAAATAAAATAACACTTCATTTTAAACTAAGTAATTTCATGATCCATGCTATTTATTTTTCAAATAATCTAATTATAACAATTATTATTAATTACGTATAAAAAATAAATTGAATCATGTATTTATATCTAATTTATATAGCATTTATACAAATAAAATGCATGAACAAGCTTATCCTAAGGTGGAAAAAATTCTAATGACATTCATAAAGAAAATAGCTGTAAACCCGAAAAAAATTGGGCCCTAAACTGCAAAAAATAATAAAATTACACTAATTTTATTAAAAACTCGATCCAAAAGTCATTGAACCGGGCTCAGACCAATCGAATCGGACCGTCCTCGTCCCAAACTTCTGAAATCGTCGCTGAATCGACCTGCTCGACCCAGATGTTGTGACAACGTTGCAACGCTGAGGAGGGCATTACAACGCCGCCTCCTTAAGCGCCTGCGAGAGTTATCGGGGTAGCGTTGCAACGCCATGAAATAGCGTTGCGATTCCTTATCGATAGGAAGCGTTGGCGTTGCGACGCCGTTCTCCAGCGTTGCAACACTGATGAACGGTGTTGCAACGCCACTGGGAGCGTTGCAACGCTATTGCTTCTGACACTCATCCAAATTGCTTGAAACTTGTCACAAACGACTCATAGGAATATTACATACTCGATTATGCACTTAATTTCCCAAAAAATAGGGGCTTTTACATTTAATTTAATCAAATCCATATTAAACTAAGGCAAAAATTTCCTAAACAAGTTTTACAGCAAACAAAATGCAATTCCCACCTAACCAATACAAATTATTTTGAACCAAAACAAAACAAGCATTTCTCTAATACCATTTGAAGGGAATCGGATCCCCGTGAGCAACGAAAACGTTATTTAAAGATCAATTTGCTAGTTTATTCTTGGTTTACTCCAAATATGAATACATTGGTAAAAATACAGAGAATAAGCAATTTAATCTAATTAAAACATCGATTTAAGCAAACATGTAATTGTTGTACAAATCCTAAACTAAAAGTGAATCAGACAATAACCTTTGTAGTTCAAATATCACAACACCACCTTACTTCTCTAAATTGTACAACAACAACAAAGAAGAAGAAAACCTATGTTCTTTCAACAGGACGACACCACGAAGGAGAACCTCCTATCCTCTAGATTCCCCTTATATCCTTCCTTGGTGGAAGGAGACAACACTTGGATAAAAAGGTCAAGAGGCAAGGAATTGGGAGAGAGAGAGAATTCAACAACAATTCTCTAATTGCTTCTAAGGATCGATCAATCATTTCTTTCTCCAATTGTAGAACATATGGTCTGCAGGGGGATATCTTCCCGATAGGGAGTTGGAGGGAAGTGGGGAGCGTGTCCTCCTGACACGTTCCCATTTATTAATAATAAATACATAAGTATTAATTAATCCAATTAATTAATATATTAAATAAATCATATTTAATTAAATATCATATATTTAACTTTTGATTAAATCACATCTAATCATATTTCCCTCTAACCTAAAGTTTTAATGCACATCATATGCACATTAAATTTTAACCTATACTTTTTAAATATGAACCTCATTCACATTTAAATTAATATTTGAACTATTTCAAATATTTAATTCTCTTATTTAATTTAATATTAATCATATTCACATTAAATTTATAATATAAAAGTCCAAAAGTTTATACTATAATGTATCTATATACATTAATGTTTATTCCCTAATTGAACTTGAACATTTCAAATTGAAATGATCTAAGAACCCTTTATGATCTAACACCAGTTGGGTCAAATTAAAATTTTACCCCTAGGTTACATCTTTTACCTTAAGTCCCAGTGCTCCTCTAATGAACAATTTGTTTGTGGTCCTACAAACAAACTGAAGTCCCTCTCGGGCCAATGATAGGGTCGGGCCCTTTGTTTAGATCCCGGAGACACCACTTAAGAGAACATTCCTCTACTTACCCTAATCGGCGAAGGAGTGAATTCCATCTGGCTAAGTTAAGTCTCTAGTTGTTCAATCGGTCTTGTCCCCAAGAAGGTATGCATACTGAGTTGGCGAACTTGGCCACTCTCACCCATACTAGTCAAAGGAAAATCCCTCGCAAACAGGAGTTCGTAACCTGCTCAGGATTGAGATCAAGTTGCCTAGGTCATCCTAGTGAAATAGATACCTAACTAGTCAATGGAGTTACACCTAGTGGTTAATATTTCGTGGTCTGGTCTAATGCAATCTCATTACATAGGATTTCCCCACTCACATTTCGTCTACACGAACAAGTTAGGATCACTGTGTTTATTGTTGGGATGTATGTCCTCATCTCGTGTAGTTCTCAATATTCCAAGTTGTAAATAAATAAGAGTTAGTTATTTGAGCATTGTGATATAAATAAAAATTATTTATTTGAACAATATGTCTCGCATATTTCATAGACATAATCCAATAAACTAAGCTTCAGGGTCATTGTATTAATGAGAGAACTAGAACTTCAACAGTGTGTAGTGGACACACAAGGAGAATGACGTTCGAGTTAATGACCCACTTTGTATTAAGATACAAACGAGGTTATCGGACTCGTTCATCTTGTTGACATGCTATTGGTGGCATCCTGTGCAATGAGATTGTACAAGACCGGACCGTGAATTATTAGACTTACTCTTGTAACACCGTTAACAGTATAGGGCTAATAATTTTGTTGATGATCATTACTGACTCGACCTTAATCCTGAGCGTGTTACGGACTCCTATCTGTGGGAGTCTGTCCTTTGATTAGTACGGATGAGGGTGGCCACTGTTGCTCGCCCAATATGCCGATCATCTTAGGGACAAGACCACGTGGGGGAGCAGGGAACTTGACTACACAAGAAGGAATTCACTCGTTCCCGACTTCGAGAAACTAGAGGGGTTGTTCCCTTAAGTGTTGTCTCTAGGGCATGAACAACGGGGGCCAACTCTCTCATTGACCTTAGAGGGTTGTTGTTTGTGGTTGGACCATGCAACGTAGTTATTCATTAGAGGAGCAGTGGGACATAAGGAGCAAGAGGTAGACATAGGGGTAAAACGATTGATAGCAAACAAAATGTGCTATCCTTATGTCACACCCCCTCCCTAACTACCTTCTCGAATGTCCTTCAGTATTAGGGGTTAACCCCAAACAAGGGCATAATTTGTGTACCATGGAAATCATGTCTTTATAACACATACAAGAATTTCTTGACATTTTCACATTATCATCTAAACATGTTCCCAAGTGGATTTACATAAAACATTCTCTAAAGGAAAGCATACTTTCATAATTTAGTTTCCATACTTGGATTTATAGTTACAACTAATTCAAAGCATGCTTAGGTTCCATCATGAACTTTATCTTAGAAAACTCTATGAAGCCATTCATAACTAGTTCAAACAGGATGTAATTATCAACACATATGTTCATGAAGAAAAACATAGGTCAAGCATAGTTTTAAGATAGAGTCACTCACAGTATTAGAATTGGAACCTTGGCTTGTAAACTTGACCTATTTGCTCTTGGCCTGTCAAACAAACCAAATCAACCATTAGAACCTCGAGCTCATGATTTTTGACCTTAAATCTACAAGAAAACACACTTTCAAATTTCCAGCATTTTTCAGATTTTCTGCCCTGTTTTCAGACAACCATAACTTCTTCATTACTTATCCAAAAATAATGTAATTTATACTAAACTCTTCCTATTTGAACCCTCTAAAAATCATATGAAGACATAAAATTGAAATTCCAAAAGGATTGGTTCAGAAATACCTCGAAAGCTACTTTCCTCAAAACAGACGTCTGCTGTTCTAGATTCGGATTTCCTGCTGCACAACAAATTTAACCTGATATTTAGAAACTCTTCTAGACATTGTCTACTCACAATTTCTTCACGAAAGTTGTAGGAAATTCAATAATCTTTCGAACCATACCAATTAGAGCTTCTAACTCCAAGTATACAGATCAGAACAACCAAAACATCAGAGCCTTCCCAGATTTGACAGCAAATTCTGTCTTCTGTCTTTGTCTTAACAAAACAGTAAGTTAACTTCAGTATTAGCTCGAGCTTCCTTCACGAAATTTGTTTCCAATTGAGGTAACTTTCATGTATCAAAATCTCAACTCTTACCTCTTCTTGTAGAGCTCGAGAAGATCAAAACATCAGAACTGGTCTGAGTTGATCACCTTGCTGCTATACAATTAAGCTTTGAATTCTCCTCCTTTCTTCTGCAATTCCAGCTCCAAAATCACGAAAATGGCTTCCATTCTCTTCCTTTCTCCTTCTCCCACGAAGGTTCAACTTTGGTTTTGATAAATGAAGAAGAAAATGGAGAAGATAAAGCTATTTTAAAAAGCAAGGAGGCAAACTTTGTCTTTTTCCCTTTTGCTTTTTCTTTTCTTTTTCCTTTTCTTTTTCCTTTCCTTTATCCCTTTCTTTCTTTTCTTTTCTTTCCTTTTATTTTCTAAACAAAGCAAAACACAATATAATATCCATTCCTTTCATTTCATTTTCTTCATTATTTTTAAAGCAAACCAAACCAAAATGGTTTGAGCTTTTCCTTCCTTGTTTTCCTTTTATCTTTCACTTCATTTATTTTCTTTATAAAACATGGAAAACCAAGTTTTAAACATTCATTTCTTCTTTCTTTTTGTTGTTTGTTAATAAGGAAGTTCCAAAGAGATTGGGCTTACAACTTACCTCCCCTTAAGAAATTTTGTCCTCGAAATTGAGTAGCCTTTAAGTGAAAATCATTGGGTACTTCCTCCTCATTTGGTCCTCTAATTCCCAGGTTGCCTCCTCCACTCCGTGATGTCTCCAACGAACCTTCACGAGTGAGATCGTCTTGTTTTTCAAAACTTCTTCTTTTCTGCCGAGGATTTGAACTGCATTCTGTATGTAACTCATGTCTTCTTTTCAACTCAACTGGTTGTGCTTGCAACATATGTGTCGGATCTGAAATACACTTCCTCAACATGGACACATGAAAAAAAATCATGTACTCGAGATAGTTCTGCTGGCAACTCCAGTCTGTAGGCTGTTGGCCCAACTTGTTCCGTTACTGGATAAGGACCAATATATCCAGGACTTAGTTTACCTTTCTTGTCAAAACGAAGGACACCGCTCCACTGAGAAAACTTCAAGAAAACTTGATCTCCGACCTGGAAATCCAAGTCCTTTCGTCGCTTATCTGCATAACTCTTCTGACGGTCTTGTACTACCATCAGATTCTCTCTGATTACCTTAATATTGTCTGTCGTAATTTGTACCAACTCAGGACCGCTTAGCTTCCGCTCTCCTACTTCATTCCGACATATGGTTGTTCTACACGACCTTCCATACAGAGCCTCAAATGGTGCCATGCCAATACTTGACTGATAGCTATTATTATAAGTGAATTCCATAAGTGATAGGTGTGTATTACAACTACCCTTAAATTGAAGGACACGTGCTCTCAACATATCCTCTAGGGTCTCGATGGTCCTCTCTAATCGACCATCATGCGAGGATGGAACGTTGTACTAAAATTCAACTTTGTCCCCATAGCTTTCTGTAGGCTAGGCCAAAACTTAGAAGTAAATCTTGGATCCCTATCTGAAACTACGGACACTGGCACTCCGTATTGACTCACAATTCTGTCGACGTATAGCTTAGCTAGCTGATCAAGCGTAGACGTCGCTTTATTCGATATAAACCGTGTTGTTTTAGTCATTCTATCCACTATTACCGAAATATCATCATGTCCACTAGAAGTACGTGGTAATCCAAACCGAAAATACATAGTGATATGCTCCCATTTCCATTCCGGCACTGGCCATGGATTAAGGAGTCCTTCTGGTCTCTGTCTAACTGATTTAACCTGTTGGCAGATCAAACATTATCAACATATTCAGCTACCTCCCGCTTCATCCTGTGCCACCAAGACGCTCCTTTCAATGTCTTATACATCTTGGTGCTTCCTGGATGCATAGCGTAAGCTGAACTGTGAGCTTCCTCTAGAATAGCATCTTTAAGCTCACTAAAACATGGAACACACAGTCTACTCTGCCTCTCTATGGCTCCATCTGATCTCATTTTAAATTATGCTTTTGGGCCTTGTTTGGACATCCCAAACATTTTCTGCAAGTTACTATCCTCTGGTTGTCTTCTCACAACCCTTGCTATGAGTGAAGACCTGACCTAGAATTCAGCTAAAAGATTCCCTGAACTCTCTGTATTCAGAACTGCCTTAGAATCCCATAGAGTACTTAAAAATGTTGCTCGAATACCACACAAGGTGTCCTTAGGAAGTATTGACTTCCTACTCAATGCATCTGCTACCACATTCGCCTTACCTGGATGGTATTCTATAGTACAATCATAACCTTTAATCAGTTCTAACCATCTTCTTTGTCTCACATTCAACTCTTTATGATCAAAGATATATTTCAGACTCTTATGATCTGTGTAAATATGACACCTTCCACCGAACAAGTAATGGCTCAAGATTTTCAGTGCTAAAACAACTGTTGCTAACTCAAGATCATGGGTAGGGTAATTACATTCGTGCTTTTTCAATTGTCTTGTCGCATAAGCTATTACTTTTCCTTCTTGCACGAGCACAAACCCTAAACCTTGCCTCGAGGCGTCACAATAAATTACATACTCTATTCCCGTTCTGGAGAAGTGTCGAATAGGTGTTGTAACTAACCTTTTTTTCAGCTCTTGAAAACCCTGTTCACACTTATCTAACCATTCAAACTTAGCATTCTTCCTTGTTAAAGCTGTTAAGGGTAATGCTAATCGTGAGAAATCCTCAACAAATCGTATGTAGTATCCTGCCAAGCCTAGGAAACTACGTACCTCTGTCGCACTAACTAGTCTCTCCAAGTTGACCACAACTTTCACTTAATTTGGATCCATACTAACACCATTTGTTGATACAACATGTCCCAAAAATACTACTTGATTCAACCAAAACTCACATTTGGTGAATTTAGCATACAACTGCTTATCTCGTAGTGTTTGTAGAATGATCCTCAAATGTTCCTCATGAGCTTTCCTATTAATTGTGTAAACTAGTATATCATCAATAAATACTATCACGAACTGATCCAAATACTGGTGGAATATTCTGTTCACGAGGTCCATGAAAACTGTTGGTGCATTCGTCAAACCGAACAACATTACTAAAAACTCATAATGCCCGTACCTGTTTCTGAATGTTGTTTTAGGAATGTCTGATTCCCTTAACCTTTAACTGATGGTATCCTGATCTCAAATCAATCTTAGAAAACACTGATGCTCCTCTTAACTGGTCAAACAAGTCATCTATACGGGGTAAAGGATACTTATTACGTATCGTGACTTGTTTAACTATCCATAATCAATGCATAATCTAAGGGTACCATCTCTCTTCCTTACAAATAACACTTGAGCTCCCCTGGGTGATACACTGGGTCTGGTGTATCCTTTTTCAACTAGTTCTTGTAACTGCGTCTTCAGCTCTTTGAGCTCGCTTGGAGCCATTCCATACGACGCTTACAAAATAGGTGTTGTTCCTGGTAGCAATTCAATAGTTAACTCAACTTCCCTATCAGGTGGCAACCCTGACAGATCTGCTGGAAAAACATCAAGAAACTCGTTCACAACAAGAACATCTTCTAGTTTTAACTTTTCTTCCTGCACCTCAACTACATGTGCAAGAAACGTCGTGCAACCTTTCCTCAATAACTTCTGAGCTTTGAATGCTGAAAACAAACTCGTAGGGATAATCTTTCTTTCATCCCATAAAACCACTTCAGCTAATCCTGGTTTCTTGAAAACAACTTCCTTTATATGGCAATCTCTGGAAGCATAATGAGTAAATACGAAATCCATCCTTAAGATTGCATCTCACACCTGCAAGTCTAGTGGAAGAAGATCCACTAACATAATAAGATCTTCTACAAAGATCTCACAGTTCTGCAACACTACATCGACTAAAATAACATCACCAACTAGAGTGTATATAACTAACCTTTTACATAAAGGTTCTAGCTTCCCATTCAACTTAGTCAAGAACATACTAAAAACAAAGAAAATCAGAGCACTGGTTCTATTAAAGCAAAGCGGTACATTTCAAATAGTAATCGTACCGATGGCACACATCCGGTGCATCCTCGCCTTCTTCTTTGAGTCATAACGTAGACCTTTCGTGTGTTGCCTAGGCCTCCCTACAACTCGTAGTCTAACACCACTGGTGCCCTCTCTTGCAGCTACTGCAACTCTTGGCTGCTCAACTTTCTGGGACCCAACTCCCTGGTCCCTCTGTGTGGCTGCTCTCAGATGTGGACAATCCCTCTCGAAATGTCCTTGTTGCCCACATTGGTAACACACATTCACACCAACCAGACATTGGCCTCGGTGATTCTTGCCAGAATTTATCCATGGAGTTCTCCTTGTTGCACTTGCAACAGACTCCTGTATTGTCGGTGGTCTTACTGTGGATCTGGCAGATTAACTAGGTGCTCTTTTGCTCTGCATCTGATAGGCACCACTAACATGCGTTTGCCTCGATGTTTGGCCGCCAACTCGACTTTTAAAGTCCTGACGACTCAAAACATTCACTCCAGGTGTGAATCGTCGCTGCTCACGACCATGGAAACTGCTCGCCGTTGAAGGCCCTCGAGTAGGCTCCACTACTGCTTGTGCCTCTGTTATACTCTACTTAACACGTAGAGCAATCTCTACCAGCAAGGAAAAGTAAGCCCACTTTGCAATGTCTGTGCCTGGGATTCGTATCTCAGGACGTAACCCTGTTTCAAATCTCCGACACTTGTCACTCTCAGATGCCACAATCACATCAGCATACCGTGACAGCTCGGTATACCTTCTCTCATACTCAGCCACTGAAAGTGTCTCTTGTTTTAATTCTAAAAATTCATCCCTCTTACTTCTCGGTACGTGCTAGGGTAATATTTATTTTCAAATATACTTCTGGAAGTTTGTCAGTGTGAAGTACGTGCATCACTACAACTGGCTAACATCGATTTCCATCATCCTTCTGCCTTCTTTAGCAGCAAGAATGTGGCTAACCTAACATTTCGCTCCTCAGAGCAACTCATAACATCAAAACATTTATCAAGCTTATTCAGCCAAACCTCAGCTTCAGCTGGATCTATGGAACCCTCAAACACTGTGGTTCCTAATTTCTTCAGAGTTCTATTCTATACGCCCTTTTTTTTTTTTGGATAACTTGGCCCTAGTCTCTCTGGCCCTTTTTTTTTTTTTTTTTTTTGATAACCTGCCTCCTGTGAGGAACTAACATGTTGCTCTTCTCTGGCCTCAGTCTAGACTCTTGGGGCACTAGATCCCCTCTCAGATTGGCCTTGGGTAGGATCCTGCGTCCTGCCCTGATCCTGCCTGCGTCGTCTGCTAGTACGTGGTGGCATAACTCCTATAACATATCAACATATTAGACATGCTATGGTTACTTAACTCTAATACACAATACTAAACATCTATTTACATTTTAGCCCTAACTGGACTTAGTCTTATCCTTAGTTGGACCATACTCTACTAGTTCGATCTGGGCTAACTCAATAACTTGCTATGGCTTTTACTTTGTTCTCAGAGCAAACTTGCCCTGTCTCATTCCCATGGAGCTAACTGCTCTGATACCAAGTTTTCACACCCCCTCCCTAACTACCTTCTCGAATGTCCTTCAGTATTAGGGGTTAACCCCAAACAAGGGCATAATTTGTGTACCATGGAAATCATGTCTTTATAACACATACAAGAATTTCTTGACATTTTCACATTATCATCTAAACATGTTCCCAAGTGGATTTACATAAAACATTCTCTAAAGGAAAGCATACTTTCATAATTTAGTTTCCATACTTGGATTTATAGTTACAACTAATTCAAAGCATGCTTAGGTTCCATCATGAACTTTATCTTAGAAAACTCTATGAAGTTATTCATAACTAGTTCAAACAGGATGTAATTATCAACACTTATGTTCGTGAAGAAAAACATAGGTCAAGCATAGTTCTAAGATAGAGTCACTCACAGTATTAGAATTGGAACCTTGGCTTGTAAACTTGACCTATTTGCTCTTGGCCTGTCAAACAAACCAAATCAACCATTAGAACCTCGAGCTCATGATTTTTGATCTTAAATCTACAAGAAAACACACTTTCAAATTTCCAGCATTTTTAAGATTTGAACGTGAATCCAACTTCTTTGGATTTGTCAGATGCACATGTGCTGGACAACCCCATCTCCTGAAGTGACATAAACTACCTTTACGTATACTGCAGTTCAAAAGGTGTTTCAGAAATACTTTTTGAGGGCACATTATTCAAAATGTATACTGCAGTCTCCACTTCATAACGCCAAAAGGAACTAGGGAGATGAGCATTATTCATCATTGATCGAACCATGTCCAACAAGGCTCTATTTCTCCTTTCCGATACACCGTTTTGCTGCGGTGTACCGGGAGTTGAGAGTTCGGATGTAATTCCATGTTCTATCATATAGTTTTGGAATTTTAAATCCATGTACTCTCCACCTCGATCCGATGGAAGTGTTTTAATAATTTTACCTAATTGATTTTCAACCTCAATCTTGAATTCCTTGAACTTTTCAAGTGCTTCAGACTTGTGGTGCATTAGGTAAATATGCCCAAATCTAGAATAATCATCTATAAAAGAGATGAAATATTCATGTCCTCCCCTGGCTTTAACATTCATCGGACCACAAAGGTCTTAATGCATAATCTCTAGAGAGTCTTGGGCTCTATAACCTTTTCCACTAAAAGATCTTTTAGTCATTTTGCCTTCTAGGTAGGATTCACGTACTGGCAAAGAGTTTTCTTCTACCTCGTTTAGAAGTTCGTTCTTTACCAATCTCTCAATCCTATTGAGATTAATGTGACCCAATCTTAGATGCCAAAGATGAGCACTTTCTTTAGGAGAAAATTTACGTTTCTTAGTTTGTGCGTTTGCAGTTTTAAATAATTCAATGTTCAAAACCATTATGACTGAATTAGGCATTAAAACATACAATCCATTTTCTAATGAAGCTGAACGTATTTCTATACCTTTCTTCAAAATAAACACTTTATTTATCGAAAAAGAAACAGAAATACAATGTTCTATGAGGCAAGAAATGGAAATAAGGTTTCTAGTAAACCCTAGTATCACTAATATATTGTCCAACAATATATATTTCTTGCCAAAATAAAGCTTCATTGGGCCTACTGCTACAGCTGAGACGACTTCTCCATTTCCGACCCGAAGCGTTATCTCTCCTTTCTGTAGCTGCTGTCAGGAATCAATTCCCTGAAAAGAAGAGCAAATATGATTAGTGGCGCCTGAATCAAGTATCCAAGCAGTTTTATCATTGTCCACTAAACAAGCTTTTAGGCAAAGTAAATCATATTTACCTTCCTTCATCTTTTCTGCAATGTACTTCGAACAGTTCTGTTTCCAATGCCCGTCATTGTTGCAGTGGAAATACTTTCCTTTGTCAGCAACTTCTTTGACTTTCTTGCCCTTCTGGGCGGCAGCTTTGTCAGCTTGTTTCCCTTTACCAACCTTATTCAAGTTCTTCTTCTTCCCTTTCAGGTTAGAAGAAGATGAAGCCACTATTTTTGTCCTAGAGGTCGAACCTTTGTGATAACTCCTACTGGCAACATTTGCCTCACCTTTCGATCCCTGAATTTTCATCAATGTTTGAAAGGTATGGAGTTCATTCATATGGGAGGTAAGGTTAAAAGTAAGCTTGTTCATAACAACATTACTTCTAAACTGTAGGAAACTATCTGGAATGGTTTCCAAAATGAAGTTGACCTGGCTGGACTCATCGATGGAAGCACCATTCGACTCTGCGATGTTGAAGTGCACCATCATATCTTGGACATGATCCCGAACAAATGTACCCTCTGGCTTTCTTGAGTTAAATATGTACATTAGGGCATTGTGTCGGGCCTGTGTGGACTGTTGTCGAAACATACCCTGCACATAATCCATGATTTCCTTCGCGGTTATCATGCCCTCATGATTCTTCGGTAATATGTCAGACATACTTGCTACCATGTAGACCTTGGCCTTATCATTGGCCTTGATCCATCGATCATATGCATCACGAACATTTCGTGACGCATTCTAGCCTTGCACCTGAGGACAGTCCTGAGTTAGCACAAACTTTAGATCATCCACTACCAATATAGTGTTGAGTTTATTTATCCATGTCATCATATTCTCTCCGGTTAACTTTTTCGCACCCAATACGAAAATTATAAAGCTAGACATTTTTGCTGAAAAATTACAAACAAACTTTTATGAGTTTCTTGCTATAACTCTATTCCAATCATGTTTTAGCTAATTATCAAATGATTCCTAGGTCATTTATAATTTGCAATGATACTCCAAAGGATTAGAATGTATGACACCTAAGGGTAATAAAAAACACTCCTCTGGATCAAGACACTGTTGACCAAAACCTAATGCCAGAAAAACTCTTGTTCCTATAGGCTTTAGTTACCATTTTTCGGTCAGGATACATATACAACTTATGTACCCCGTGAGTGTAACCCTCCGTCTTTAGATCCCAGAGTCTCCATCCAATAAAATCTACCGAAGGGAGGACTAGATTGAAAAATAGTCTAAGGAAATCTTTATCCCTTTCAGGTGTCTACTGTGTTTGATCCCCTATGATCAAGCCCTCCGAAGGGATTGTCTGGTCCAGGCCAAACTAGCAGGCTGACCATAGTGGTCTAACAGGGTGAACCGACAAAAGAGACCGTAGGTTTTGTTTTCACTAAACCTGATCCCACTCACTATAAGTACCCTCTCCATTCACCTTGGTATTGACTCGTACAAACACCATCCGAAGGGGGACGCTCCCGTTTGCGCCATTAGGCTAAGTATGAGTCTCACGGTGTGAATTTCTCGAAGATAACGTAGGTGGAAAAATATGTATCTCATACACTTTTCCTCCCACTAAATACATTAAAGATATAGGAATCTTACTTAGGCTAAAACCCGGCTAATGGTTTTACCTAACTCTATCAATATAACTCTTATATCGATAATCAATATAACTCTTATATTGATTGTATCCTAAGTTTGTTAATATAACTCTTTATATTAAACCTTGGATTTCTAGTTTATTAATCCCTTAATAAACCTGCTGACGCTACTGTAATTTATAAACTCTCTGATTAAATTTCACTCCCAGGTCAGTTCCCATTTAGGGGTGTTCCCTTTCCGTCAGCTTAAATACCCAAGCCTAGGTAGAACCTTCCTTAGACAGAGTTGCTCTTTTAATCATATCTTATAAATTACTTGGTTCCTAATTCTAATCTAATTATAACTAGATAACCTAAGGTCTATTATTTCAAAATTTTACACATTTTAAAACTAATAATTAACCTTAGGTGACATGCATACTATGTTATAGTGCTTGATCATTCATCACATGAATAATAAGACATTCATAGCAAAATTATCTCATTATATATAATGCATGTCAATGTTGTCCATAAATTAATATAACAACTTTATATTAATTAATCATGCAAACTATATAATATAACTCTTTATATTATAAATGATGCATGAAAATGCTTAACCTAAGGTGGGATTTCTAAAATAAAAGCATACATTATGCATGGCAACAATTACAGAACAATTGGATAATTTAAATAGCAAAATTAGACCAATTTTGGCACCCTAGTTTTACTTTTAATTAATATAATCTTAATTATATTAATTAAAATTAATTAATTTAATATAAATTAAATAAAAAAAGTTTTTATATTTAATATATAATAAAAAATATGTTTCTGCTTGTTGCTGCTTTACGTGAAACGTCTCTGGCGTTGCAACGCTTATACCATCGTTACAACGCTGCAGTTTGTCCTTTTCTGCCAGTTGAAACGCGCCTCTCGTCTAGCGTTGCAATGTTGATACCAGCATTGTAACGCTATCGTCTCTACGCGCCTCCTTCCATAAGCACACCGTTGCAACGCCAATGAACAACGTTGCAACGCTGCACACAGACAACAAACAATCTCTACTGTTTCGGCTCGTTTTTGCTCCGTTCTTCTGAGCAACCACGTTGCCTCGATCGACACAAACATAGAGACTCGATTTACAATTAAAATTATCCAAAACAGCGGGCCCTTACATTGAACGATTCAATGAAAATTGTAAATCTATGTGCCAAAATCGAAAACATCTAATTTGCAAACGGTTTATACATCCCATGCAAAATAGTAAATCCCACCTCGTTCTTGAAAAATCCAGAACGTAAATCAAGAACGCAATTTGTCTCTGATACAAATTGAAGGGAATCGAATCCCGCAGCGGAAGCAATTGTTAATCGCGTGCTCTCGATTTAGTTACAACGATTTCCGAAGGGAATGAGAATCCCACGCAGCGGAAGACGATTGAATCGTCGAAGTATCATTATGCAACTTGTGTTTATTAAAATTGATCTAACACTTAGACCTAGGCTAAACATGCTTAAAGAAGAAGAAATTTACAGCAAGTAGAGGTTATACTTACTTGTTGTAGACAAACTCAACAATTTCTTCCTCGGATCACGAACTCTTCGTGCTACTCGATCTCAACGGATTCTTCTCACAAATCGATCTCGAACACCACCAAATGATCTTCTCGGTTGTTCTCTTTTGGAGAAGGGAAGTTGGTGGGAACTTGTTTGAGTTTTGGAGAGGGAGGAGAAATGAGAGAGTAGAGCTTACAAAAACCTTCTTGCAAAGGGTTTAAATAGTGGAAAGAGGGAGTTAATATCTCCTCATTATTACCACTTTACCACAACCATAGGTTATGCAAATCGCATTTTCATAACCACGTAATATAAGATATCTCATATCTCATATTGCAAATCTCATTTGCGATAATTGTGGATTAATTAAATTGAATAACATCCAATTTAATTTCTCTCATTTAATTTCTTCAATTAGCCCTAATTACACAAATAGGCTAACCTATAGTTTATTATGAATCTCATTCACATTAAACTATATATTATATCTTTCATATCTCAGATAAATGACATAAATGCCCTTAAAGTGAAATTGAACACTGCAATTTCATACCAAAACATTAACCCTTCTTTTAACCCAGGAGGAGCCAGCCGAGGGACCTAATGGACCTACAGTGATGGGCTCCAATGATCCAAAATTAACCGATCAAACTGTTTGACCCGGTAACACTCCACTATAGCCCGTAGCTGCACTCCCGTCAGCGCAAAATATTATGTGTCCAGTGATATAACCAATGCCCATGAGTCGACCCTTCACAGGTTGTTCGTAGACACGGTTGGGTCAAATTACCGTTTTACCCCTGTGTCTACCTCTTGTTCCTTAAGTCCCCACTGCTCCTCTAATGAACAACATATTGTGATGGTCCAACAACACACACACCCTTCTCGGGCCAGTGAGAAGGTGGGCGCCCATTGTCCAAGCCCTGGAGAGCGCACTTAAGGGAACGACCTCTCTAGTTTCCCTAAAGGAAGGAACGAGTGAATTCCATCTCGCGTAGTTAAGTTCCCAACTTCCTACTTGGTTCTGTCCCTGAGAAGATAGGCATATTGGGCAAGTAACTGTGACCACCCTCACCCGTACTAGTCAAAGAACAGACCCTCACAGACAGGAGTCCGTAACACGCTCAGGATTCAGGTCGAGTCACTAATGGTCATCTACGAAGTTATTAGTCCTTACTGTCAAGGGTGTTACATCAGTAGGTCTAATAATTCACGGTCCGGTCTTGTACAATCTCATTGCACAGGATGCCCCCACTCGCATGTCAACCACATGAACGAGTCAGATCACCTCGTTTGTATCTAATACAAAGCGGGTCGCATCCACAGTGTATTCAGGATTAGGTCTCCAACCTTATCCATATACTGTAGACCGTTCGGGTCATTAACTCGAACGTGATCCTCCCTGTGTGTCCACTGCACAACGTTCAAGTTCTAGTTCTCTCATAAATTTAATTACCCTGGAGCTTAGTTTATTGGAAAAGTTTATAAATATTGCGAGACACAAAGTGATGAAATCAATAACTCTTATTAATTTCAAACAATATGTTACAAACACGAGATTAGGAAAAAAATCACAACAAACTCCCACTTAGACTAAGCTAGTGGAGAAAATACATTTCCGAAATGTACATAAATTACAATGAAGTAATACAATAAAGTAGGGCATTGAATACCCGTTTACATATCTCCCACTTGCCCTTGTCAGGAAGCTCTCGAAGACCTAGACTCTCTAGGTGACCCTCAAACACCTTAGCCATTAGGGGTTTTGTAAATGGATCAGCTACGTTGTGCTCCGACGCTATCTGCGTGATCGTCACGTCTCATGGTGCACAATCTCCCGTGTCGATGATACTTGCGCTCAATGTGTTTGCCTCTCTTATGGCTCGAGGCTCACGTGAGTTGGCTCTCGCACCACCGTTATCACGAGCGATTGTGATCGACAAGTTCATGTTTGGAACATCTTCCAAATCATCATGAACTTCCTAAGCCAAACGACTTCCTTGCGCAACTTCACAAGCCGCAACATACTCGCTTCCATAGTGGATCGATGCATCCTCGCTGATGTTTCGCCATACTACGACTCCTCCATTAAGAATGAAGGTGACCCCAAGTGGATTTCCTAGAATCCTTATCGGTCGAAAATCGAAAATCGTGTATCTCGTAAGGATCAAATCCCCACTACCATACACTAAGTTGTAGTTCCTCGTTCTCCTAAGATTCTTGAGGATTGCCTTTACGGCTATCCAGTTGATCTAATCTGGATTGGGTGATATCTCTGACAATTCCTTCCTCGCATAACAGATGCCGGGCCTAGTACACAGCATGACATACATCAGGCTACCTACAGCTGAAGAATATGAAATTTGTCTCATATTCTCAACATCTTGAGGAGTCTTAGGACATTGATCCTTAGACATGTGAACCCCATGCCTGAAAGGTAGCAAGCCCTTCTTGGAGTTCTGTATCTTATATCTAGACAACATCTTGTCAATATAAGACGCCTAAGACAAAGCTATCGTTCTGTTCTTTCGGTTCCGGACTATCTGAATACCTAGAACATAGTGAGCTTCTCCCAAATCTTTCATTTGGAATTGCGAAGCTAGCCACTTCTTAACGTCAGTAAGAAATTCTACCTCATTCCCAATGAGAAGAATATCGTCCACATACAACACAAAAAATGCGACAGTTTTGTCAACGATTTTCTTGTAGACACAAAGCTCGTCGACATTTTGATCAAAGCCATAAGATTTGATCGCCTAATCAAACCTTATATTCCAAGACCTCAAAGCTTGTTTCAGCCCATAAATGGACCTATGAAGCCGGCAAACCTTTTGCTCTCTGCCTTGGGCAATGAACCCTTTGGGCTGGTCCATGTAGATGGTCTCATCAAGATTGCCATTCAGAAAAGCTGTCTTGACATCCATCTGCCATACCTCGTAGTCATAATACGTGGCAATGGCAAGAAGGATCTTGATCGACTTTACTATGGCAACAGGGGAAAAGGTCTCCTCATAGTCAACCCCTTCAACCTGGGTAAAACCCTTTGCCACTAGTCGGGCTTTGAAGGTCTACACCTTCCCATCTACGCCACGTTTACGCTTGTAGATCCATTTGCAACCAATCGGTTTTACCCCATCCGGTTGATCCACAAGCTCCCATACAAAATTTAAGTACATAGACTCCATTTCCTAGTCCATATCTTTCATCCACTCGTCTTTGTCAACATCAACCATTGCCTGATCATAGGTCAATGGATCGTCACAGTCATCATCAGGAGCGACAAATGAGGTTTCAGCTAAACTCATGTAGCGATCAGGCTGTCTCACAGCCCTCCCACTACGTCGAGGCATTCCCAACTCTTGGGAACAGATTTGACTAGACGTGCTAGGATCAACAACACTTGTTGACGTACTAGCCCCATCAGCAACTCTTGCTGATGTACTGTCCATTTCAATCTACACAATTTTACTCCTTGGTAAATGATCCCTGACGTGGTCTTCCTCTAGGAAAGTGGCGTTTGTCGACACAAGCACCCTATTTTCCGTATGATCGTAAAACAGACCACCCCTAGTCTCTTTAGGGTAACCTACGAATAGGCACAATTTTGAACGGAGTTCCAACTTTTTCGGGTTTGACACCAACACGTGGGTCGGGCATCCCCAAATCCTAATGTGATGTAAACTGCCTTTACGTCCACTCCAGAGCTCGAAAGGTGTTCCACAAACACTATTCGACGGAACATTGTTCAAAATATAAACTGCAGTCTCCACTGCGTACCCCCAAAAAGAATCAGGGAGACGAGCATAGCTCATCATTGACCAAACCATGTCCAACAAGGTTATGTTTCTCCTCTCCGATACACCATTCTGCTGCGGCATACTAGGCGCTGAGAGTTGGGACGTAATTCCGTGTTTTATAATATAGTTCTGGAATTTAGTGTCCATGTACTCTCCATCTCGATCCGATCGAAGTGTTTTAAACGATTTACCTAAGAGGTTCTCAACCTCAGTCTTGTACTCCTTGAACTTTTCAAGAGTTTCAGACTTCTTGTGCATTAGGTAAATATACCCATATCTGGAGTAATCGTCTATGAAAGACACGAAATACTCATAACCGCCCGGACCTTTAACATTCATCGGACCACAGAGGTCAGAATGTACTAACTCAAGAGGCTCTTTGGCTCTATATCCTTTTCCACTAAAAGGACGTTTGGTCATCTTGCCCTCAAGGCATGACTCACACACTGGCAAAGAGTTTTCTTCCAACTAGTTTAGAAGTTCGTTTCTCAATCCTATTGAGATTAATGTGGCCTAATCGTAGATGCCAAAGATGGGCATTTTCTTTTGGAGAAACTTTTGCTTTCTTAGTTCGTGTTTTTGCAGTTTCAAACAACTCAGTATTCAAAACACTTTTGACCGAATTGGATTTCAAAACATACAGATTATTTTCGAGTGAAGCTGAACAAATAACATTCCCTTTGAATGAAATAAACGCTTTATTAAATTCAAAAGAAACTGAAATACAATGTTCAATTAAACAGAAAATTGAAACAAGGTATCTAGTAAACCCTGGAACTATGTACAAATTGTCCAACAATAAGTACTTCCCGCCAAAGTGCAGCTTCACCGTGACGATCGCTGCAGCAGAGACAAGCTCCCCAGATCCAACCTGTAGAGTCACCTCACCCTCTCGCAGCGGCTACCATGAATAAATCCCCTGAAAAGAAGAACAAACGTGGTTAGTGGCGCTCGAATCCAATATCCAGGCATAGTCACTACTCTCCACTAAACATGTTTCAGTCACAAATAAATCACATTTACCATAATTCTTCCTCTCGGCCAGGAATTTTGGACAGTTTCTCTTCCAGTGTCCGCCCCCATTGCAGTGGAAACACTTTCCTTTTCCTGCAACCTCCTTGACCTTCTTGCCCTTGTGGGCGACAGCTCGGTCAGTTTTATCCATCTTCATCCTCTTCTTCTCTTTCGGGTGTGAAAGAGCAACATGTTTCATCCCAGAGGTCGAACCCCTGTGATAAGACCCGTAGGCAACATTTGCCTCAGATTCCTTGACCCTGTTCAAGGATTGGAAATTCTGTAGCTCATTGAGGAGGGTAGTTAGAGTGTAGCTGATTTTGCTCATAACAGTATTGCTACGAAACTTAAGGAAACTCTTCGGAAGAGTCTCCAAAATAAAAATGACCTGGTTCGACTCATCGATCGAAGCCCCGTTCATCTTGGCTAGATTAAAGTGCGCCATCATGTGTAGAACGTGTTCACGGACAGACGACACCTCTTTCATCCGTGCGTTGAAAACGTATTTGAGCGAGTCATGCCGGACCTGAAAGGACTGTTGTCCAAAACATTTCCTGCAGGGACTCCATGATCTCCTTGGCAGAGACCATTAGCTCATGCTTTTTGCCAATACATCAGACATGCTGGCAATTATGTAGACCTTGGCCTTTTCATTAGCCCTGATCCACCGATCGTACGCATCACGAACGCTTCGCGACGCGGTCGAGCCCGGCATCTGAGGACACTCCTCAGATAGCACGAACTTTATGTCGTCAGTTACCAAAATTGTATTAATGTTGTTTTTCCAACTTTGGTTATTATCTCCCACTAAAAGTCTCGCAAAAAACTTTTTGAAATCCAATCAAGTTTTTGCAAAAAAATTTCATGATCCTTAGGTCATTCAAAATTTTGCAATGATACCCTAAGGGTTTAGAATGGCCGCCATCGAAGGGTGAACAGAACACTCCTCTTCTAGGACGAGACTTTCCCGATCAGACCCTAATCCCATAATAATTCTTATTCCATTAGGCGTCCAATTACCATTGTTCGGTCGAATTCATTAACACTTAACGAATTCTGTGAGTGTCACCCTCAAGCTTTAAGTTTTCAAGTATCCGTCCAAACAATAGCCACCAAAGGGTGAACCAAGAAGGAAAACCAACCAGAAAACTGTATCCCTTTCAGGGATTCACGGTGTTCCGACTCCCATGATCAAGCCCTCCGAAGGGATTGTCTGGTCTAGGCCAAACTAGCAGGCAGATCACAGGTGTCTCACGGTGTGAATCGAAAGAAGAGACCGTGGGTCTCGTTTTCACAAGTCTCGCTCCCACTCACTATAAGTACTCTCTCCATCCACGATGATATTGACCTTTACAAATGCCATCCGAAGGGGGACGCTCCCATTTGCGCCACGAGGCCGAGTATAGATCTCACGGTGCGGACTTTAAGGAGATTTGTGGTTGGAAATTCAAATGTATCTCATACACTATATTTCCTCCCACTCAGCACTTTAATTTTTATTAGGGTTTGACATAGATAAACCGGCTAAAATTTACCTAAGTCTACCAATATAACTCTTATATGGTATTAACCTAAGTTTATAATCACATTATTAACTTAGGTCTATGTGAGTAAATTAATTAACACTTAATTAACGACACTCAAGAGAATATAACCTAAGAATCTCCGGACCGAATTCACTCCCAGGTCGGTTTCTGTGTAGGGTGTTCATAAGCGTCAACTTAAATACTGACCTTTAGACAAAACCTTCCTTAGACAGAGTTACTTATCAGTCTCCATTCAAAGGTTATATTTGATTTCCTAAAATTTCTAATCTCATTAGAAAATTAGAAAACCTAAGTCTAGTTATTCAAGTTCTAAACTCTTTAAAACTAATAATTAACTTAGGTTGCATGCATTTTATGTTATAGTGCTTGATCATCCATCACATGAATAATACTATACTATAACATACATTCATCACATGAATTAAATGCATGAGCATGCTTTTAATTTAGAAAAAAATATAACACTTATATTTAAATAAATTAAAAAATGCATACATTATATTATAACTCTTATAATATAATCCTATCATGCATACTATATATTATAACTCTTATAATATAAATGATGCATGAAATGTTTAACCTAAGGTGGGATTTTAAATGTATATGACATACATTATGCACATATAAATTAATTAAAATATACATCTCATGCATAAAATAATTAAATAGCAAAAATTGACCGGTTTTTGGCACTTAGGGCAATTATTTAATTAAATAACATTAATATAACATTTATATTAATATTATTTAATAAAATAATGGAAATAAATAAATAAATACATTTTGTAAATTAAAAATAAACAAAATTACGAAAAAAAACCGCCCACTTGATGAATGATCCCACTTCCTCGCGAAAAAACTGCCAGCAACTGCCCCTCAACGCGTGCAGCGTTGCAACGCCGTGCCCTACAGCGTTGAGTCGCGTTCTGAACGCCAACGGCATTGCAACGCTACGGCCAGCGTTGCAACGCTGCTCTGCAGCAATGCCTCCGCCCGGAAGAACAGCGTTGAGATGCCGTTGGGCAGCGTCCTAACGCGATCGACAGAACAACAAACACTTTGCTGTTCTTCCTCCGGACAGAATTCACTCCCAGGTCGGTTTCAAGGTAGGGGTGTTCCGCAAGCGTCAACTTAAATACCCTAGCCTTAGACAAAACCTTCTTCAGACAGAGTTACTTATCAGTCTCTATTCAATGGTTATATTTGATTTCCTACAATTTCTAATCTCATTAGAAAATTAGAAAACCTAAGTCTAGTTATTCAAGTTCTAAACTCTTTAAAACTAATAATTAACTTAGGTTGCATGCATTTTATGTTATAGTGCTTGATCATCCATCACATGAATAATACTATGCTATAACATACATTCATCACATGAATTAAATGCATGAGCATGCTTTTAATTTAGAAAAAAATATAACACTTATATTTAAATAAATTAAAACATGCATACATTATATTATAACTCTTATAATATAATCTGATCATGCATACTATATATTATAACTCTTATAATATAAATGATGCATGAAATGTTTAACCTAAGGTGGGATTTTAAATCTATATGACATACATTATGCACATAGAAATTAATTAAAATATACATCTCATGCTAAAATAATTAAATAGCAAAAATGGACCGATTTTTGGCACCTAGGGCAATTATTTAATTAAATAACATTAATATAACATTTATATTAATATTATTTAATAAAATAATGGAATTAAATAAATAAATACATTTTGTAAATTAAAAATAAACAAAATTACGAAAAAAAACCGCCCACTTGATGAATGATCCCACTTCCTCGCGAAAAAACTGCCAGCAACTGCCCCTCAACGCGTGCAGCGTTGCAACGCCGTGGCCTACAGCGTTGAGTCGTGTTCTGAACGCCAACAGCATTGCAACGCTACGCCCAGCGTTGCAACGCTGCTCTGCAGCAATGCCTCCGCCCGGAAGAACAGCGTTGAGACGCCGTTGGGCAGCGTCTCAATGGATCGACAGAACAACAAACACTTTGCTGTTCTTCCACTGATTTCTGCTTGTTCGCTCCGATTTTTTCACATCAACTCTTGCCACAAACGACCCGGACTTACAGACTCGATTTACAACAAAATGCCCAAAAACAACGGGCCCTTGCATTGATCTCATCAACATAATTGTAAATTTAATCTAGTGCCAAAAACCGAAAACATCCATAATGCAAACCAAGCAATCATCTTATGAAATTATGGCAAAATACCCACCTAATTTTAACAAAACAGTGCATAAACAAAGAACCATCGAGATTGCTCTGATACCAATTGAAGGGAATGAGAATCCCAAGCAACGGAAGACGATTGAATCGTCGAAGTATCATTATGCAACTTGTGTTTATTAAAATTGATCTAACACTTAGACCTAGGCTAAACATGCTTAAAGAAGAAGAAATTTACAGCAAGTAGATGTTTTACTTACTTGTTGTAGACAAACTCAACAATTTCTTCCTCGGATCACGAACTCTTCGTGCTACTCGATCTCAACGGATTCTTCCCACAAATCGATCTCGAACACCACGAAATGATCTTCTCGGTTGTTCTCTTTTGGAGATGGGAAGTTGGTGGGAACTTGTTTGAGTTTATGAGAGGGAGGAGAAATGAGAGAGTAGAGAGAATTCTCTTTTCTTCTCTTTGCTGAAAAACAAAAAATGAGAAGAGAGCTTACCAAAACCTTATTTCAAAGGGTTTAAATAGTGCAAAGAGGGAGTTAATATCTCCTCATTATTACCACTTTACCAAAACCATAGGTTATGCAAATCTCATTTGCATAACCACATAATATAAGATATCTCATATCTCATATTGCAAATCTCATTTGCGATAATTGTGGATTAATTAAATTGAATCACATCCAATTTAATTTCTCTCATTTAATTTCTCCAATTAGCCCTAATTCAACAATTAGGCTAACCTATAGTTTATTATGAATCTCATTCACATTAAACTATATATTATATCATTCATATCTCATATAAATGACATAAATGCCCTTAAAGTGAAATTGAATTCTTCAATTTCATACCGAAACATTAACCCTTCTTTTAACCCAGGTGGAGCCAACCGAGGGACCTAATGGACATACAGTGACGGGCTCCAATGAACCGAAATTAACCTGTCAAACTCTTTGACCCGGTTAATCAACATTCATTAGCTACGGTAACACTCCACTATAGCCCGTAGCTGCACTCCCGTCAGCGCAGAATATTACGTGTCCAGTGATATAACCAATGCCCATGAGTCGACCCTTCACAGGTTGTTCGTAGACACGGCTGGGTCAAATTACCCTTTTACCCGTGTGTCTACCTCTTGTTCCTTAAGTCCCCACTGCTCCTCTAATGAACAACATATTGTGATGGTCCAACCACACACAACACCCTTCTCGGGCAAGTGAGAAGGTGGGCGCCCGTTGTCCAAGCCCAGGAGACAGCACTTAAGGGAACAACCCCTCTAGTTTCCCTAAAAGCGGGAACGAGTGAATTCCATCTCGCGTAGTTAAGTTCCCAGCTCCCTACTTGGTTTTGTCCCTGAGAAGATAGGCATCTTGGGCGAGTAACTGTGACCACCCTAACCCGTACTAGTCAAAGAACAGACCCTCACAGACAGGAGTCCGTAACACGCTCAGGATTCAAGTCGAGTCACTAATGGTCATCTACGAAGTTATTAGTCCTTACTCTCAACGGTGTTACATCAATAGGTCTAATAATTCACGGTCCGGTCTTGTACAATGTCATTCAATAGGATGCCCCCACTCGCATGTCAGCCACATGAACGAGTCAGATCATCTCGTTTGTATCTAATACAAAGCGGGCCGCATCCACAGTGTATCCAGGATTAGGTCTCCATCTCTATCCATATACTGTAGACCGTTCGGGACATTAACTCGAACGTGATCCTCCCTGTGTGTCCACTACACACCATTCAAGTTCTAGTTCTCTCATAAATTCAATGACCATGGAGCTTAGTTTATTGGAAAAATTTATAAATATTGCGAGACACAAAGTGATGAAATGAATAAGTCTTATTAATTTAAACAGTATATTACAAACACGATATTAGGACAAAAAACCCAACAATTTTATTCAAGAACGTATACAATTAGATTAAGCATAAAACATAATATGGACAACAAGAAGTATTACCTTTGAAGAACCTTTCTTCAAGTGCTCCTCCTCTCTCACGATCAAGATCTCAGCAACACGAACCACGAACGGACTAAAACACAACCACTGGATCTTCTCCGTTGTTCTCTAGGTGAGGGAGAAATGTGGGTTCCCTTTATGTAAGATAAGATGTTGTGAAAGAGAGGATTGTGTTTTGGAACCTTTCCAACTACACAACAAAGGCTTAGGTTAACTTGACCTAGTTGCATCTTATGCAACTATATATATAAGGCGATAGGGATGGAAATTACAATCCTATCCCTCTTTCATTCTCTCTTTAGTATATAGTTAATATATGAATCCAATTCAAATTAAAACTATATATTATATCAATTATATCACATATAATTGATATGACATCTCATATATGAAATTGAACACTTCAATTTCATTCCTAACTTTATACCCTCAATATTACCATGTTGAGGCAACGGAGGGACCTAATGGACCTACAGTTCATGAGCTCCAATGATATGAGATTGACTGATCAAACTCTTTGATATACTTAATAAATATTCATTAACTACAAGTCAGTCCACTATAGACTTGTAGCTGCACTCTCCTCACTGTAGATTTTATTGTGTCCAGTGATATAATCATTACCCATGAGTCGACCCGTCATAGGTTGTTTGTAATTATAGCTGGGTCAAATTACCGTTTTACCCCTAAGATTACCTCTTTGATCTACTTAATCAATATTCATTAACTACAAGTCACTCCACTATAGACTTGTAGCTGAACTCTCCTCCTTCAGCACAATTGATCCTCTAATGAACAAGAAGTCTACGGTCCTACCATAGACTCATACCCTCATAGAGGGCGGGGCCCCGTTGTTCAAGACTTGGAGCCAGTTCTTAAGGGAACAACCTATCTAATTCCTTAGTGTAGGAATGAGTGAATTCCATCTTACACAGTTAAGTTCCCAACTACCTACGGGGTTCTGTCCCTGAGAAGGTAGGCTTATTGAGTCGGCTCCAGGCCACTCTCACCCATACTAGTGTAAGGACAAACCCCTCTAAGCAGAAGTTTTTAACTTGCTCAGGATTCGGGTGGAGTCACTAATGATCATCTATAAATTACTAGACTTATCCTGTTAACAGTGTTACACTGGTTAGACTAATAATTTGCGGTCCGCTCTTGTATGAACACTTCATACAGGATGCCCCCACTCGCACGTCAACTACATGAATGAGTTGGATTACACATTTGTACTAATTACAAAGTTGGCCGCATCCATGGTGTTACTAGAATGAGGTTTCCAACCTTATTCTTATACCATAGACCATTTAGGTTATATTCTTGAACTCAACCCAAATAGTGTCCACTACACTGATGTTCAAGATATATGTTATAACCTTGGAGCTTAGTTTATTAGATTTATAAAGCAAGACTGTAATTCTATCAAAACAAGTAGCCCTTTATTTAATTGATCAAAATTACACAAGTTTAGGGCATAAATCCCAACACCGCCTGCTAGTTTGGCCTGGACTAAACAATCCCTACGGAGGCCTTGATCATGGGAGTTGGAACACCGTGAATTCCCGAAAGGGATACGATTTCCTTTTTGGTTTTCCTTTGTAGTCCTCCCTACGACGACTATTATTTGGACAGATACTTGGAAATTTAAAGATTGGGGGTGACACTCACAGGATTCGTTAAGAGTTAATGAATCTAGACCGAAAAATGGTAACTTGATGCCTAATGGAATAAGAGTTATTCTGGTATTACAGTATGGTCGAGAAAGTCTCATCCAAGAGGAGGAGTGAGTTTGTCTACCCTACGGTGGCAGTCATTCTAAACCTTTGGGGCATCATTGCAAATTTTGAATGACCTAGGGATCATATGATTAAAATTTGTTAAAACCTGATTGGATTTTCGAAAGTTTTTTGCGAGATTAATACAAAGTTTTTAATTTTTTAGCAACAAAATGTCAAATCCTTTTAATGTTCCTTTAGAATCCGTTAAGCTAGTCGGCGATAGTATTTCGTGGAAAAATAATATTAACACGATTTTGGTAAATGACGACCAAGAGTTCGCGCTCACTAAGGAGAGTCCTCAGGTGCCCAGTTCAACAGTCCTATTCAACGATCTACAAACCTTCCTTTCTCTGGTGCAAACCAGGGGACACGAAGCTGAGGCAAGTGTTGCCTTAAGACCTTTTCATAGGGGTTTGACCTTTGGGACAAAGTTTGTAGGCTCTTCAGGCCCTAAAGGGAAGAAGGAAAAGTTGAAAGAGGATAGAGTTGACCGCGCTGCCAACCTAAAAGGCAAAGAAATCAAGAAAGTTGCGAGAATTTGTTTCTACTGCAACGGGGACGGAAACCTGAAAAGAAGTTGTCCCAAGTTCCTTGATGAAAAGAAGATGACAGGTAAATATGATTTACTTGTCACAGAAACTTGTTTAGTGGAGAGTAATGACTCAGTCTGTTTAATAAAAGAAATCTATCTCCGAAAAACAGCTTGGCATCTCCCACTGCACGAGCTGAGACGACGTCTCTCGTTTCGATCCTGAGCGTCATCTTATCCTCTTCGAGCTCCTTGAAGGAACTAGTTTCCTGAAATGAAGAGCAAACGTGATTAGTGGCTCCTGAATCAAGTATCCAGGCAAAATCATCATTTTCCACTAAACAAGTTTCAAGAACAAGTAAATCTGATTTACCTTTCTTCTCTTTGAACTCAGCAAGGTATTTTGGGCAGTTTCGCTTCCAATGCCCATCCACGTTGCAGTGGAAACATTTTCCTTTATCTGCAACCTTGGCCTTCCCCTTGCCTTTGTCAGCAGTAGGTGCCTTCCCTTTCCCTCCTATTTTCTTCTTTTGGGTCTTCTTAAGCCCAGAAGATGAGTTACAGGACTTAGTCCCAGAGGATGAACCCTTCTGGAACCTTCTGGAATGGGCAAACAGATTTGCCTCTCCATAAGCATGTCCCTTATTCTTCATAAGAGACTGGAAAGTCTGTAATTCGTTAAGGAGAGTAGTCAGGTAATACTCAATCCTGTTCATCACCGCATTGCTGCAAAATTGCGGGAAACTCTTCGGAAGAGATTCCAGAATGAACGATACCTTACTTTGCTCGTCAATGACCGCTCCATTCATCTCAGGCACGTTGAAGTGGACCATCAGATGAAGAACGTGTTCTCTCACCGATGACCCCTCTTTCAACGGGAGTTATAAACTTATTTGTGAGATTCGTGCGAAATCTGTCCAAACATTTCCTGCAGCGAACTCATGATCTCACGAGATGAGACCATGCCCTCGTGCTTTTTGGCCAGAACTTAAAAAACACTAGCCAAAATGTAGACATTGGCCTTGTCATTGGCCTTGATCCAACAGTCATATGCTTCCTTAACAGATTGAGGAGCGTTACGAGCAGGGACCTGAGGACATTCCTCATACAGTACAAACCGTAGGTCATCAACAACCAGAATCGTAGTCAGGTTGGACTTCCACGTAGTAAAATTCTCACCAGTTAAACGTTCACTTTTAAGTAAGGCTATTATTGAGGACGACATGCTGAAAATCCAAAATAGTTCTAATTAGTTATGCCTTCTAACCCATTGTAAAAATCAATCAAATTTAGCAAAATTATTAAAGAACACATTTTAATTTTGCAACGACACTTCAAGGGTTTAGAACAAAAGCTTCAGTCGAGCGGTCAGTCATTCCTCCCTTGAATGGAGACTCTCTCAGCCAATTCCCACTACCAGGACATCTCATGCCCCAATGGTCCTTAGCTATTGTTTGTTTGGTCAAGGACTTGTGAACTAGCTTAACTCATCCCGTAAATGTGACCCTACAATTTTCAGATCTAATAAGCCCGAGCCAACAGGCTACTATTAAGAAAAACAACTGTTGGCAAAGAACCTAAGAGACCCTATCCATTTTTGGAGTTCGCGGTGTTCTGATCCCTATAGCCAGGCCCTCCGTAGGGTTTGACTGTTCAAGGACAACCTAGCAGACGGACAATAGAAATCTCACGGTGCGTCCTAATGAAGGAGACCGTAGGATACGTTGACACGCGTCCTGCTCCCATTTACTATGGATACTACCCTCATTCACCTTGGTATTGAACCATGCAAACACATACCGAAGGGGGACGCCCTATTGACGCCACGTATCCGAGCATGGAACTCACGGTGTGAACTCTTGAGGATATGAGAGTAAACTCGATGCGAACATCTCGTTTTCTCCCACTGAACCTTCTAAGATTAGGGTATAGGTTTAACTTAGTCGGATTCTGGCTCAAAGAATCTATCTAAGTCTATGCCTATTATAACTATTATAACTAGGTCTTCAAACCTTATATCTAGGTGAATAAATATTTTATTACCTAGACATAAAATAGAACTAAGGTTAATTCAACTCAAGCTCCGGGTCAGTTCCCAAGTAGGAGGTGTTTCGTTAACTGTCAGCTTAAGTACCCCCAACCTTAGACAGAACTTCACCGGTAGAGTTCCCTTATAACCAAAGTCCTAAAGTCCTACTATATTTTAAACTATTTAAAATACTATGTAAGACTAATTTCTAATCCTATTAGAAATTAAAACTGAGGTCTAAATTAATTTTATGCGATTTAAAACTAATTAAATTTTAACCCAAGTTCCTATGTTTGTAGCATTTGTTTATTATAAGTTATGGTTTCTAAAACCCTTTAATTTATAACTTTTATAAATTTAATAATTAACCTATGAAAGAAACTATATTATAAATCCAACAATCATTATTCAAATTGGAATTATAAAAGGAATTCAACTAATTGAATTATAAAATTACTTAAAGAAAATAACATTTATTTTAAACTAAGTAATTTCATGCTCCATGCAAATTATATTCATATAATCTGATTATAACACTTATAATTAATTACTCATGAAATATAAATTAATCATGCATTTAACCATATTCATATAACATTTATATAAATAAAATGCATGATCATGCTTATCCTAAGGTGGGAAAAATCTAAATGACATTCATAAAGATAAATAGTTGTAAAACCGGAATAATTTGGCCCCTAAAGTACAAAAAAAAAAATTACATTAATTTTATTTCACGAAACCAGTCCAAAAACACTCTGAACCGGCCTTGAACCGCTTAAACCGGACCAAAACCAATGAACTAGCCGAATCGGTCTGCAGCTGCGGGAATGCCCCACCGCGTTGCAACGCTGATGCGAGCGCTGCAACGCCCGCTTTGTCCTTATGCACGCCTGCTATCAGGGTAGCGTTGCAACGCTGAGGGGCACCGTTGCAACGCCGATGACCCCTTGAGCGCCCACGTCGATAGGGAGCGCTAGCGTTGCGATGCCGTTCTTCAGCGTTGCAACGCTGCTGCTTCGGCAACAGCTTTCTTCCACGAACACAGCAGCTTCAACTCGCAATTTCTCCCTCGATTCTCCACCGAATCTCTTGAAATTGGTCCCGAACGACTCGTAACTCATTTACAGACTCAATAATGCACTTTTTGCCCAAAAACGCAGAGGCCTTTACATACAATTTGATCAAAATTAATGTAAACTAAGGCAAAAAAATTCCTAAACAAGTTTTACAGCAAACCCAATGCATTTCGCACCAAATCAATGTAATTTTGTTTCAAAACAAAATAATACAAACCTAGCTTTTATACCAATTGATGGAGATCTGATCTCCTTGAGCAGCGAAAACGTGTTTGGGATCGTAATATGCATGATTGTTTTGATTGAAACAAAAACTAGTACATTGACAAAAATACAGAAGAAGCATATAATCAACTCTAATCTAATTAGGCATGGATTAATTGCATACAAACAGACTAAGTTTAACAATTAAACTAAGAAGGAAGAGGAATAAACGTTTACCTTTGTAGACTCGCAACAACTCCTTGCTCCAAGCAAATTCCAGTAAATCAACAACACAAAAACTCTCTGTTTTTCAAGCAGGAACACTACCACTTGGAAAACCCTTTATGTCTCTGAGTGCTTAGATCTCTCCTTTGTGGGAAGGATTCCAACAATTTTGAAGAATTGGAGAAATTTTGGAGATTGAGAGAGAGAGAGATTTTTTTTTCTATACACCAAAATGATCAATCGATCATCAAATGAACAACCCCCTTCTCCCTGTTAAACTGGCGATAGGGAGAAGGGGAGGGGTAGTGGGGAAATTAATTTAAATCATATTTAATTAATACAAATTAAATATCATATATTTAATTTGGATTAAATCTCATTTAATCATATTACCCCTTTAACCTATAGTTTTAATGTACATCCAGTGACATTAAATTTTAACCTATAGTTTTCAAATATGAATCACATTCACACTTCAGTTCAATATTTGAACTCTTTCAAATATTTATTTCTCTCACAAAATTTAATATGAATCATATCCACATTAAATTTATAATATATAGTTCCAAAACTATACATTATATTGTATCAATATTCATTAAGATTATTCCCTAATGAATTTGAACATTTCAAATTCAAATGATCTAAGAACCTTTTACGGGCTAGAAGGTGGAGCTAATGGACCTACAAATCAGAAGCTCCAACGATACGAGATTGCTCGGTTAATGTCATTAACCTCCCAATCAACATTCGTTAACTGCGGGAACACTCCACTAAAGTCCCGCAACTGCACTCTTCTCACTGCAGATATATTTCTGTGTCCACGGATATTGACCAATAACAGCAAGTCAATCCTTCACGAATGTACGTAACACCAGTTGGGTCAAATTACCGTTTTACCCCTTGGTTAGATCTTGTACCTTAAGTATCAGTGCTCCTCATATGAACAATTTGTTTGTGGTCCTACCAACAAACAGAGTTCTTCTCGGGCCAATGAGAGGGTCGGACCCTTTATTCAAGTCCCGAAACACCACTTAAGGTATCATTTCTCTACTTACCCTAGTAGGCAGGAAGGAGTGAATTCCATCTTGCTAAGTTAAGTTCTCAGCCGCACACTTTGTCTTGTCCCTAGGAATGTAGGCATATTGAGTCGGCGAATCTAGCCACTCTCACCCATACTAGTCAAAGGACAATCCCTCGCGAACAGGAGTTTGTAACCTGCTCAAGATTGAGATCAAGTTGTCTAGGTCATCCTAGTGAAATAGAACCCTAACTCGTCAACGGAGTTACAACTAGAGATTACTATTTCGTGGTCCTGTTTTATGTAATCTCATTACATAGGATATCCCCACTCACATGTCATCTACACGAGCACGTTAGGATCACAGTGTTTGTATCAAATACAAAGTGGGCCACATCCATAGTTTAACCAGGGTAAGGTACCCAAACCTTATCCCCTATCTATAGACACTTTAGGTTGTATCTCGAACGAAGATCCTTTTTATGTACATTACATTCAGTTAAAGATTCATTTAACAGCCTTGGATGTTTAGTTTATTGGATTTAGGGTTTAAATAAGGGCAAACTCGTAGATAACGAACAATAATACTTTATTGAAATAATAACACTTTATTACATTAATTAGAACATAATTACAAACTACAAGTTTTAGGGCACAAATCCCAACACGAACCATGTCCAACAAGGTTCTGTTTCTCCTCTCTGATACACCATTCTGCTATGGCATACCAGGTGCTGAGAGTTGGGACGTAGTTCCGTGTTCTATCATATAGTCCTGGAATTCAGTGTCCATGTACTCTCCACCTCGATCCGGTCGAAGTGTTTTAAGCGATTTACCTAAGAGGTTCTCAACCTAAGTCTTGTACTCCTTGAACTTTTCAAGATTTTAAGACTTCTTGTGCATTAGGTAAATATACCCATACCTCGAGTAATCGTGTATGAAAGACACGAAGTATTCATAACTGCCTCGAGCTTTAACATTCATCGGACCACAGCGGTCAGAATGTACTAACTCAAGAGGCTCTTTGGCTCTATATTCTTTTCCACTAAAAGGATGTTTGGTCATCTTGCCCTCAAGGCATGACTCACACACCGGTAAAGAGTTTTCTTCCATCTCGTTTAGAAGTCCACTCTTCACTAGTTTTTCAATCCGATTGGAATTAATGTGGCCTAACCGTAGATGCCAAAGATGGGCATTTTCCTTAGGAGAAACATTCGTTATTTTAGTTCGTGTTTCTGCAGTTTTAAACAATTCAGTATTCAAAACACTTTTGACTGAATTGGGTTTCAAAACATACAGATTATGCTCAAGTGAAGCCGAACAAATAAGATTGCCTTTGAAAGAAATAAACGCCTTATTGGATTCAAAGGAAACAAATATACATTGTTCAATTAGGCAGGAAATGGAAACAAGGTTTCTAGTAAACCCTGGTACAATGTACAAATTATCTAATAATAAGTACTTCCTGCCAAAGTGTAGCTTCTGTTGGGATTTTTGTCCTAATCTAGTGTTTGTAATATATTGATTGAAATTAATAAGAGTTATTTATTTCATCACTTTGTGTCTCGCAATATTTATAAACTTTTCCAATAAACTAAGCTCCAGGGTCATTGAATTTATGAGAGAACTAGAACTTGAACGGTGTGTAGTGGACACACAGGGAAGATCACGTTTGAGTTAATGACCCGAACGGTTTACAGTATATGGATAGGGTTGGAGACCTAATCCTGGATACACTGTGGATGCGGCCCGCTTTGTATTAGATACAGACGAGTTGATCCGACTCGTTCATGTGGTTGACATGCGAGTGGGGCATCATGTGCAATGAGATTGTACAAGATCGACCGTGAATTATTAGACCCACCGATGTAACACCGCTGACAAGATGAGACTAATAATTTCGTGAGATGACCATTAGTGACTCGACACTGAATCCCGAGCGTGTTACGGACTCCTGCCTCACGAGGGTCTATTCTTTGACTAGTACGGGTGAGGGTGGTCACGATTTACTCGCCCAATATGCCTATCTTCTCGTGGACAAAACCAAGTAGGGAGTCGGGAACTTAACTACGCGAGATGGAATTCACTCGTTCCCGGCTTTAGGAAACTAGAGGGGTTGTTCCATTAAGTCTTTGTCTCCCGGGGCTTGGACAACGGCGCCCACCTTCTCACCGGCCCGAGAAGGGTGTTGTGTATGGTTGGACCATCACAATATGTTGTTCATTAGAGGAGCGGTGGGGGACTTAAGGAACAAGAGGTAGACACAGGGGTAAAGCGGTAATTTGATCCAGTAGTGTCTCACGAACAACTTTGTGAAGGGTCGACTCATGGGTATTGGTTATATCGGTGGACACGTAATATTCGCACCGACGGAGTGCAAATCTACATGAATATAGTGGAGTGTTATCGTAGCTAATGAATGTTGGTTAATCGGGTCAAAGAGTTTGGCGAGTTAATCTCGAATCATTGGAGCCCGCCATCAGAGGTCCATTAGGTCCCTCGGTTGGCTCCATCCGGATTTAAGAAGGGATAAAGTTTTGGTATGAAATTGAAGTGTTCAATTTCACCTTAAGGGCATTTATGTCATTTGTATGAGATATGAATGATATAATATATAGTTTAATGTGAATGAGATTCATAAGAAACTATAGGTTAGCCTAATTGTTGAATTAGGGCTAATTGGGGAATTTGATTGAGAGAAATTAAATTGGATTTGATTCAATTTAATAAATCCACAACTATTGCAAATGAGATTTGCAATATGAGATATGAGATATCTTATATTATGTGGTTATGCAAATGAGATTTGCATAACCTATGATTAATGGTAAAGTGGTAAATATGTGGACATTTTAACTCCACTAATCCCACTATATAAACCCTTCTTTCAAGAAGGATGGTACTTCATTCTCTCATTTTTTAGTTTTTCAAAAAGAAGTGAAGAGAAACTCTCTCTATTCTCTCTCAAATTCTCCTCCCTCTCCAAAAACCAACAAGGTTCCCACAAGCCTCCTTTCTCCAAAAGAGAACAACCGAGAAGGCTTCTTGGTGGTGTTTGATTCATAATCGTTGGAGGAAATCGTTGTGTACGAGGAGCACGAAGAGTTCGTGGATTTGAAGAAGAAATCTTGAAGAAAGTCTTCAACAAGTAAGTAGAATTTTTTCTTACTGTTTTTTCTTCTTCTTAATTGCATGTTTAGCCTAGATCTATGTATTAGATCAATTTTAACAAAGACGGTATGTGTAATTGATACATCGACGATTCCATCGTCTTCCACTGCATGGGATTTTCATTCCCTTCAGCTTCACCGTGCCAATCGCTGCGGCAGAGACAAGCTCCTCGGATCCAACCGGTAGAGTCACCTCACCCTCTCGCAGCGGTTGCCAAGAATCAATCCCCTGAAAAGAAGAACAAACATGGTTAGTGGCGCACGAATCCAATATCCAGGCAGAGTCACTACTCTCCACTAAACAAGTTTATGTCACAAGTAAATCACATTTACCTTGATTCTTCCTCTCGGCTAGGAATTTGGGACAGTTCCTCTTCCAGTGTCCGCTCCCATTGCAGTGAAAACACTTTCCTTTCTCTACAACTTCCTTGACCATCTTGCCCTTGTGGGCGGCAGCTCGATCAGTTTTACTCCTTTTCATCCTCTTCTACCCTTTCGGGCGTGAAGGGAGCAATAGGTTTCGTTCCAGAGGTCGAACCCCTGTGATAAGACTTGTAGGCAACATTTGCCTAAGATTTCGGTGCCCTGACTCTGTTCAAGGACTGGAAATTCTATAGCTAATTTTGTTCATAACATCATTGCTACGAAACTGAAGGAAACTCTTCGGAAGAGTCTCCAGAATAAAACTGACTTGGCTCGACTCTTCGATCGAAGCCCCGTTCATCTCAGCCAGATTAAAGTGGGTCATCATGTCTAGAACATGTTCACGGACAGACGACCCCTCTTTCACCCGTGCGTTGAAGACGTATTTGAGCGAGTCATGTCGGACCTGAAAGGACTGTTGTCCAAACATTTCCTGCAAGGACTCCATCATCTCCTTACCGGTGACCATCAACTCATGCTTCTTCCCCAATAGATCAGACATGCTGGCAATGATATAGACCTTGGTCTTTTCATTGGCCATGGTCCATCGATCGTATGCATCACAAACACTTCGCGACGCAGTCAAGCCCGGCATCTGAGGACACTCCTCAAAGAGCACGAACTTAATGTCGTCAGTTACCAAAATTGTGTTTATGTTGTTTTTTCAAGTTTGGTAATTATCTCCCACTAATTTATCGGACTCGAGTATAGCTATAATTGCGCTAGACATGTTTTAAGCTGAAAAAATTAAAAAAAAACTTTGTGTTAGTCTCGCAAAAAAACTTTTGAAATCCAATAAAGTTTTAGCAAAAAATCTTTCATGATCCCTAGGTCATTCAAATTTTTGCAATGGTATCCTAAAGGTTTAGAATGACCGCCAACGAAGGGTGAACAGAACACTCCTCCTCTAGGACGAGACTTTCTCGATCAGACCCTTATTCCAGAATAACTCTTATTCCATTAGGCATCTAATTACCATTGTTCGGTCGAATTCATTAACACTTAACGAATTCTTTGAGTGTCACCCTCAATCTTTAAGTTTCCAAGCATCCGTCCAAACAATAGCCACCGAAGGGTGAACCAAGAAGGAAAACAAACAAGAAAACTGTATCCCTTTCGAGAATTCACGGTGTTCACTCCCGTGATCGGGCTCTCCGGCGGGATTGTCAGTCCAGTCAAACTAGCGAGGCGGATCATAGGCGTCTCACGGTGTGAATCGAAAGAAGAGATCAGTGGGTCTCGTTTTCCACGAGTCCCGCTCCCACTCACTATAAGTACTCTCTCCATCCACGATGATATTGACCTATACAAATGCCACCAAGGGGGACGCTCACATTTGCATTTACGAGTCGTCGAGTATAGATCTCACGGTGCGGACTTAACGGAGATTTGTGGTTGGAAAATCAAATGTATCTCATACACTTTATTTCCTCCCACTCAAGACTTTAATTTTAATAGGGATTGACCTAGATAAATCGTTAAAATTTACCTAAGTTCTGCCAATATAACTCTTATATATGGTATTAACCTAAGTTTATAATCACATTATTACTTAGGTCTATGTGAGTAAATTAAAACACTTTTAATTAGCGGCACTCACGATAAGTATAATCTAAGAATCTCCGGACCGAATTCACTCCCAGATCGGTTTCCAGGTAGGGGTGTTCCGCAAGCGTCAACTTAAATACCCCAGCGTTAGACAAAACCTTCCTTAGGTAGAGTTACTAATCAGTCTCCATTCATATACTAAACTTTGATTTCCTATTTTCTAATCTCATTAGAAAATAGAAAACCTAAGTCTAATTATTCAAGTTCTAAACTCTTTAAAACTAATAATTAACTTAGGTGGCATGCATTCATCACATGAATAACTATATACTATAGCATAATATAATTCATCACATGAATATAAATGCATGAGCATACTTTAATCTAAAAAATATAACACTAATATTAATTAAATTAAACATGCATTTTATTATATTATAACTCTTATAATATAACCTATCATGCAAATTATATATTATAACTCTTATAATATAAATGATGCATGAAAATGTTTAACCTAAGGTGGGATTTTAAATCTATATGACATGCATTATGCACAAAGAATTTAATTAAATCATACTTCTCATGCATAAAATAATTAAATAGCAAAAATGGACCGGTTTTTGGCACCTAGGGGCAATTATTTAATTAAATAACATTAATATAATTATTTTAATGTTATTTAATGTTATTTAATTAAACGTAGTTGTCATATTAATGTTATTTAATTGAATAATTGCCCCAAGGTGCCAAAAACCTGCCCATTTTTGCTATTTAATTATTTTATGCATGAGATGTATATTTTAATTAATTTCTATGTGCATAATGTATGTCATATAGATTTAAAATCTCACCTTAGGTTAAACATTTCATGCATCATTTATATCATAAGAGTTATAATATATAGTTTGCATGATAGGTTATATTATAAGAGTTATAGTATAATTAAATGCATGTTTAATTTAATTAATATAAGTGTTATATTTTTTAGATTAAAGTATGCTCATGCATTTATATTCATGTGATGAATTATATTATGTTATAGTATATAGTTATTCATGTGATGAATGATCAAGCACTATAACATAGAAATGCATGCAACCTAAGTTAGTTATTAGTTTTAAAGAGTTTAGAACTTGAATAATTAGACTTAGGTTTTCTATTTTCTAATGAGATTAGAAATTAGGAATTCAAAGTTTAGTCTATGAATGGAGACTGATTAGTAACTCTGTCTAAGGAAGGTTTTGTCTAAGGTTGGGGTATTTATGTTGACGCTTGCGAAACACCCCTACCTGGAAATCGACCTGCAGTGAATTCGATCCTGAGATTCTTAGATTATACTTATCGTGAGTGCTGCTAATTAAAAGTATTTTAATTAACTGACATAGACCTAAGTTATAATGTGATTATAGACTTAGGTTAATACCATATAAGAGTTATATTGGTAGACTTAGGTAAATTTTTGCCGGTTTATCTAGGTCAATCCCTATTAAAATTAAAGTGTTGAGTGTGAGGAAATAAAGTGTATGAGCTACATTTGAATTTCCAACCACAAATCTCTGTTAAGTCTGCACCGTGAGATCTATACTCGGCCTCGTGGCGTAAATGGGAGCGTCCCCTTTTGGGTGGCATTTATATAGGTCAATATCATCGTTGATGGAAAGAGTACTTATAGTGAGTGGGAGCGGGACTTGTGAAAACGAGACCCACGGCCTCTTCTTTCGATTCACACCGTGAGACGCCTATGGGAGTCGGAACACCGTGAATTCCCAAAAGGGATACAGTTTCCTGGTTGGTTTTCCTTCTTGGTTCACCCTTCGGTGGCTATTGTTTGGACGGATGCTTGGAAACTTAAAGATTGAGGGTGACACTCACAAAATTCGTTAAGTGTTAATGAATTTGGCCAAACAATGGTAATTGGACGCCTAATGGAATAAGAGTTATTCTCGGATTAGGGTCTGATCGAGAAAGTCTCGTCCTAGAGGAGGAGTGTTTTGTTCACCCTTCGGTTGCCGTCATTCTAAACCTTTAGGGTATCATTGCAAAATTTTGAATGACCTAGGGATCATGAAATAATTTTGCTAAAACATGATTGGATTTTAAAAAGTTTTTTGCTAGACTAATACAAAGTTTTTCTTATTTTATCTAAAACATGATGGACATTTTCTTTTGGAAAAATAACATTAACACGATTTTGGTAACTGATAAAATAAAGTTCGTGCTGTCTGAGGAGTGTCCTCAGATACCGGGCTCGACAGCGTCGCGAAGTGTTCGCGATGCATACGATCGGTGGATTAGGGCCAATGAAAAGGCCAAGGTCTACATAATTGCCAGCATGTCTGATGTTTTGGCAAGAAAGCATGAGGTGATGGTCTCCGCCAAGGAAATCATGGAGTCCTTGCATGAAATGTTTGGACAACAGTCCTTTCAGGTCCGACATGACTCGCTCAAGTACGTCTTCAACGCACGGATGAAAGAGGGGTCGTCTGTCCGTGAACATGTTTTAGAAATGATGACCCACTTTAATCTGGATGAGATGAACGGAGCTTCGATCGATGAGTCGAGCCAGGTCTGTTTTATTTTGGAGACTCTTCCAAGTTTTTCCTTGATTTAAATAGCAATGTTTATTATGAACAAAATTAGCTACACTCTGACTACCCTCCTCAATGAGCTACATAATTTCCAATTCTTGAAAAGGGTCAAGGAATCTGAGGCAAATGTTGCCTACAGGTCTTATCACAGGGGTTCGACTTCTGGGACGAAGCCTGTTGCTCCTTCACGCCCGAAAGGGAAGAAGAGGACGAAGAGGGGTAAAACTGACCGAGCTGCCGCCCACAAGGGCAAGAAGGTCAAGGACGTTGCAGAGAAAGGAAAGTGTTTCCACTGTAATGGGGGCGGACACTGGAGGAGGAACTGTCCCAAATTCCTAGCCGAGAGGAAGAATCAAGGTAAATGTGATTTACTTGTGACAGAAGCTTGTTTAGTGGAGAGTAGTGACTCTGCCTGGATATTGGATTCGGGCGCCACTAACTACGTTTGTTCTTCTTTTCAGGGGATTGATTCCTGGCAGCCGCTATGAGATAGTGAGGTGACTCTACGGGTTGGATCCGGGGAGCTTGTCTCTGCTGCAGCGATCGGCACGGTGAAGCTACACTTTGGCGAGAAGTACTTATTGTTGGGCAATTTGTACATAGTTCCAGGGTTTACTAGAAACTTTGTTTCCATTTCCTGCTTAATTCAACAATGTATATCTGTTTCCTTTTAATCTAGTAAAGCGTTTATTTCTTTCAAAGGCAATCTTATTTGTTCTGCTTCACTCGAGCATAATCTGTATGTTTTGAAACCTAATTCGGTCAAAAGTGTTTTGAAAACTGAATTATTTAAAACTGCAGAAACACGAACTAAGAAAGCAAAAGTTTCTCCAAAAGAAAATGTCCATCTTTGGCATCTACGGTTAGGCCACATTTAATCTCAATAGGATTGAGAAACTAGTAAAGAGTGGACTTCTAAACGAGTTGGAAGAAAACTCTTTGCCTGTGTGTGAGTCATGCCTTGAGGGCTAGATGACCAAACGTACTTTTTGTGGAAAAGGATATAGAGCCAAAGAGCCTCTTGAGTTAGTACATTCTGACCTCTGTGGTTCGATGAATGTTAAAGCTCGAGGCGGTTATGTTGGGTTTTATGTCCTAAAACTCGTGGTTTTGTAAACTGAATGTATATTCTATTTCACAATAAAGTTGTTATTGAAATTTATTCAGTAAAAGTGTTATTGACTACTGTGTATTGTGTAACCTTAATCCAATAAAGAACCCTTGGCTATAGGATGAATACTTAAACTTTATGTGTGACATAAAAGTGGATCAAGTACAAGTTATAGCAAGAACAGTCTATAGTATAAGGATAGAGCTGGGTACCTTATCCTGGAGACACTATGGACGCGACCCACATTGTAGAGAACAAACGATGTGATCCTAAATCGTTCATGTGGAGACATGTGAGTGGGGGCGCCATATGCAATGAGTTTGCATAAGACTGGACCGCAAAATAGTCACTTAGACTTTATAACTCACATTTCTTGTCTTAATCGACTATATTCATACGATGACCTAGGTAACTCGATCTTAATCCTGAGCGTTCTATGGACTCCTGTTTATTCAGATTATCCTTAGATTTGCATGGATGAGAGTGGCCCGAGACTGCTGACTCAATAAGCCTCCTATTTCAGGGATAAAATCAGGTAGATAGCTGGGAACATAGTTCTGCAAAATGGAATTCACTCCTACCCGCTTTAGGGATTAGTAGAGAGGTTGTTCCCTTAAGTACTTACTCCGGGTCTTGAACAATGGGCCTACCCCTCTCATTGGCCCGACAGGGATTCGGTTTGTTGGTTGGACCACAAACCAATTGTTCATTAGAGGATCAGTGGGACTTAAAGAACAAGAGGTAATTACAGGGGTAAAACGATATTTTTGACCCAAACCAATAATTACTGAACGACTGTGTGAAGGATCGACTTACTAATCATGGTTATATCGAGTGGACAGAAATATATCTAAAGTGAGGAGAATGTAGCCACTGGGCTATAGTGGAGTATCCCGGTGGTTAACGAATGTTGATTAGCTATGCTAAAGAGTTTGGCCAGTTAATCTCGTATCGTTGGAGCTCATGATCTGTAGGTCCATTAGGTCATCCTTACTAGCTCGGACTTAGCCTTATAACATTTTGAGAGAAAAGAATTTGAATCGTTCAAATTCGAGTTTGGAAGAAAGCGTTAATTATATGTGATATATTTAACGAATCATAGCTTAATTATGAATTAAACTATGATTAATAAGAGGTGGATATATTTAAATATAATTTAAATATTTGATCGGTTTATAACATGAATAAGGATTCATGTGCGAAAAATCGATCGGGATCGGGTAATTTATTTAATTTAATATTTGATATTAAATTAAATTAAAAATTAATTAATTAATAATTGAATTAATTGAATTAATTTTAATTAAAAATCAATTTAATATTGATTTTAAGAATTAAAATTAAATGTAAAATTTGTGGATTTTCATGGATTTTCCATAAAATCCAAAGTACAACTTGCCCAATCCCTCTCATCTTCAAAATTCACCAAAATTGGCCACCTCCATCTCAATGCATCCTCATCACCCTTGAGTTGTCACTCCATTGAAGCTTTTTGAAGATTTATATAATGGTGATTTGACCGATGCTGAGATAATTTTACAGAAAACTCAATAATCCTTAATTAGTGACCTTTGACGTCTTTTCTTCCAAATTCTCTCAACCTAGGATCCCACAATCCGTTCTAAGGCCCGAGGATAGTAGGGAAGACTCTAACGGTTGTCCATGAAGTGTTCGTGTTTAAAACCATCCACCGGGTGAAGAGAATTTGATCTTGAAAGTTGAGTTTTCTATCCCTCTAATTTTCTAGTTTTGAGCATGCATTTTATTTTACAAAATTGATAATCCTAGAGTGTTCAAGATCTAAAATTGCTTCCGTTTTCTTAATATGGACACTTTCAATTGGTATCAGAGCAATTTTGAGCACTCAATTTGATCAATTGTGTTATGTGGTGGGTGTTTTTCGAAATATAATTTTTCTGGGCGTCTAAAGTGTTCTTCTGGCTTTGGTATTTAAATTGAGCATCAATTCGTGCTTTATTTTCAAATTGTTGAAGTGTGTTTGAGAATTAATGTGTGTAGAATAAGCTGTAAAAATTTCGGGTCGATTGGAGTTCAGGAAGCCCTTCAATTTGAAGAGAGAATCTCGAAAGGTCCTGAAATTCTTATAGAGGCATTTGTTTTTCTGCAAATTCAGCTACAGTAACTTCATAACATTTCGCCCGTGAAAATGAAGAAGACGTTGACTTTTTTATACTTTGACTTTGATCGGTCCTTTGACTTTGACCGGTTCAAGTCATTTTGGGACAGTTTAGCTCGTTTTCGGTCTGGTTCGGGTGGTTTAAGACCGGTTCTGACTATTTTGAGGCCGGTTTTTCCATTTTGGGGGTCTGTTTCATCAATTGGAGGCCCGATTCAACCTTTTACAGCCCGATTTAATCTTTTGAAGGTTCGGTTCACACATTTGCAAGCCGGTTCGACCCAAATTCGAAGTGTTCGAAGTGGTTCGATGTTAATCCTAGATTATTAATGTAATAATTTAGTAGTTTGCTTGCATTAAATGCCAACACCAGTACACTTTAGTGTGTTTAATTAATTATGCATTGTGAATGCATGTTTTAATTAAAATTCCTTATTGTATGTGCATAAAGTATGCCATATAGATTTTAAAATCCCACCATAGGAAGCATGCTCCATTCATTGAAAGTATGTTATAAGTGTTATAATATATTTTATGCATGTTTATTCGGTTTCATAAGAATTAATATAAGTGTTATATTAATTTATGAAACAAATATTATATGTTTTAATTATAATTAATATAAGGGTTATAATAATTAAAAATTAAACATATAATTGCTATGCATTTATTCATGTGATGAATTTGTTATAAATGTATGTTTATTCATGTGATGAATGATGAAACAATTTATAACATAGAAATGCATGTAACCTCGAGTTAATTAATTAGTTTTAAAATTGTTTTAGAACTGGAATTAATTACACCTAGTGTTATCTAGTTCTAATAAGATTAGAATTAGGAAACCAACAATTTATAAACTTTGATTAAAGAGGGACTCTGACTAAGGAAGGTTCTGGCTAGGTTGGGGTACTTAAGCTGACGGAAACAGAACACCCCTACCTGGGAACTGACTTGAGAGTGAATTTAATCCATAGGCTTCTAAATTATCATTCGTGAGTGGCGTTTATTAAAAGTTAATAAATTAAACTCATAGACCTAGGTTTATTAAAATGTTAATAGACTTAGGTAATTCCAGTATAATTGTTATAATGGTAAACTTAGATCATATTGTTTTAGCCAGAATATGCCTAAGTAAAAGTTTACCCAAACTGTTTAAAATACTTAGTGGCAGTGAAAAGGTATATATGATATATCAATTTCCACTTACGCTCTCCACGAAGTTCACACCGTGAGATTTATGCTCGGCCTCGTGATGTCAATAGGGCATCCCCATTCGGATGGTGTTTGCATAAATCAAGAGCAAGGTGAATGTAGAAAGTATTTATAGTAAGTGGGAGAAGAAAGTGTATCAACACATCCGACGGTCTGCTCCATTAGGTTGGACCGTGAGATTCCCATGTTGCGCCTGCAGGTTGCCCGAATTAGCACCATTCATTCGGAAGGATGTAACATGGGATTCAGAACAACTCAAACTCGAGAAATGTATAGGGTCTCTTAGGTCCATTCCCAGCTTTGTCTCTCCAGCTCGGTAGCATTGTTGGGGTCGACCTCTGAGGTCTGAAAATGGCGGTTCACACTTACAGGAATTGCTAAGTGTTATTAAGTTCTTGACCAAAGTAGCGATAACTAGAATGTTATAGGAATAAGAGTTATTCCGGTATTAGCATTTAGTCAAGAATGTCTTGGTTCAGTGAAAGAGTGATTGACTGCCGCTCGGTAGAGGTTGCTCTGACTCACTGAAGTATCCTTGCAAACACAATAATGAGTTTATGGGTACATTATTACTTTTGCTAAATTCTTAAATTGGATAGGTTACAAACAATTCACTAATAGAATCCATTCTTTTTCAGCATGACGATCTCTTTTATCCTGTTACTCGCCTTCAATAAACATAGCGGCGATACTTATGGAACTTGGAAATCAAACTTGAATACGATTCTTGTTCTTGATGATCTGAGGTTCGTCTTAACGAAGGAATGTCCTCCCCCTCCCAGCTCGACTGCAAACCGAATTGTTCGGGATGCTTATGACAGATGGATTAGGGTTAATGAGAAGGCCCGAGTCTACATCATTGCCAGCATATCTGATCTGTTGTCTAAGAAACATGAGAGCATGGTCACCGCTAAGGAGATCATGGGATCATTACAGGCGATGTTTGGACAACCGTCCTCATCGGTCCATTATGATGCTCTCAAATACGTTTACAACTCACGTATGAAGGAGGGAGCCTCTGTTAGGGAACATGTCCTTGACATGATGGTCCACTTCAACGTGGCAGAGGTAAATGGGGCTGTCATAGATGAGAAAAGTCAGGTAAGCTTTATTATGGAATCTCTTCCGAAGAGTTTCCTCCCATTCCGCACCAATGCGGTGATGAATAAAATCGAATATAACTTGACTACTCTCCTCAATGAGCTTCAGACTTTTGAATCCCTGATGAAATCAAAAGGAAAAGAGAAGGAGGCAAATGTTGTCGCATCGAAGAAGTTCCTAAAAGGATCGTCCTCAGGAACCAAGTCTGGTCCTTCTTTTACCAAGAATAAGGGAATTTAGAAAAAGAATAAGGGCAAAGGGAAGGGTCAAGCTCCCACACGCAAGGCTAAGGCCACAGAAAAATGTTTCCATTGTGGTGGTGACGGGCACTAGAAGAGGAATTGCCCGAAGTACCTTGTAGAAAAGAATGCTGAGAAGGAAAAACAAGGTAAATATGATTTACTTGTTGTTGAAACATGTTTAGTGGAACATGATGATTCCGCCTCGATATTAGATTCAGGAGCCACTAACCATCTTTGTTCTTCTTTTCAGGAAACTAGTTCCCGGCAAAGAAATGCGGATGGGGAGATAACTCTCGGGTTGAAAGCGGGAGAGGTTGTCTCAAACAAAGCGATGGGAAGAGCAATGAAGTCGTTTGTTTAGAGATAGATTCGTTTTATTAGAAAATGTATTTTTGGTTCCTGGAATCAAAAGAAATCTTGTATCTATCTATTGTTTACTTGAACATATGTATAAAGTATCTATTGATCATAATGAAGCGTTCATTTGCAAAAGAGGTGTACGGATATGTTCTTCTAAACTTGAAAACAACTTATATGTGTTAAGACCAACCGAATTAAAAGCTATTTTGAACACCGAGATGTTTAAAACAGCTGATACTCAAAATAAAACGCAGAAACTTTCTTCTAGTACCTATCTTTGGCACTTGAGACTAGGTCAAATTAATCTCAATAGGATTGGGAGATTGGTCAAGAGTGGTCTCCTAAGTCAGTTAGAGGACAACTCTTTACCACCATGTGAGTCTTGTCTCGAAGGAAAAATGACTAAAAGACCTTTTTCTGAAAAAGGTTATAGAGCCAAAGAGCCCTTGGAACTCGTGCATTCGGATCTCTGTGGTCCTATGAATGTCAAGGCACGAGGAGGGTATGAATATTTCATCAGTTTTATTGATGATTATTCTAGGTATGGTTATCTATACCTAATGCATCATAAGTCTGAAACCCTTGAAAAGTTCAAGGATAGGTAAAATGATTAAAACACTTCGATCAGATCGAGGTAAAGTGTACATGGATTTAAGATTCAAAGACTATATGATAGAACATGAAATCGTATCCCAACTCTCAGCGCCCGGTATACCACAGCAGAATGGTGTATCTGAGAGGAGAAATAGAACTCTGTTAGACATGGTTCGATCCATGATGAGCTACGCTCAGTTGCCTAGTTCGTTTTGGGGATATGCAGTAGAAGTTGTTGTATATATTTTGAACATGGTTCCCTTTAAGAGTGTTTCAGAAACACCCTACTAGTTATGGAAAGGGCGTAAAGGGAGTTTACGTCACTTAAGAATTTGGGGATGTCCGACACATGTGTTGGTGTCCAATACAAAGAAATTGGAACATCGTTCAAAATTATGCCATTCATAGGATACTCCAAAGAAACGAAAGGTGGTCTGTTTTATGATCCTCAAGAGGACAAGGTGCTTGTGTCGACAAACGCCACGTTCTTAGAGGAAGACCACATGAGAGATCATCAGCCTCGTAGCAGGATTGTCTTAAGTGAAATTTCCAGGGAAGCTACAGATAAATCAACAAAACTTTTGATCAAGCATGTCCTTCTCAAGAGTTTAGAATGCCTCGACGTAGTGGGAGGGATGTTAGACAACCCGACCGTTACATGGGTTTGACAGAAACCCAAGTCGTCATACCTGATGATGGCGTTGAGGATCCGTTGACCTATAAACAGGCAATGAATGATATAGATAGGGACCAGTGGATTAAAGCCATGGACCTTGAAATGGAGTCAATGTACTTCAATTCAGTCTTGAAACTTGTAGATCAACCAAATGGTGAAAGACCTATCGTTTGCAATTGGATCTACAAGAGGAAGCGAGATCAAGCCGATAAGCTGCAAACCTTTAAGGCTCGACTTGTGGCAAAGGGTTATCCCTAAAGGGAATGGGTGGACTATGAAGAAACCTTCTCCCCTATTGCCATGCTCAAGTCCATTAGAATACTCCTGTCCATTGCCACGTTTTATGACTATGAAATTTGGCAAATGGATGTAAAGACAGCCTTTCTGAATGGCAATCTTGAAGAGATACCGATATGGATCAACCAGAGGGGTTCATAGTTCAGGATCAAGAGCAAAAGGTTTGCAAGCTTAAACGATCCATCTATGGATTGAAGCAAGCTTCTAGATCCTGGAATATAAGATTTGATACTGCGATCAAATCTTATGGCTTTGAACAAAATATTTACGAGCCTTGTGTTTACAAGAAGATAGTCAATACTACTGTAGCTTTCTTAGATCTATATGTATACGATATCTTCCTCATTGGAAATGATGCAGGATTCCTGACTGGCGTTAAACAATGGCTAGCGACCCAATTCCAAATGAAAGATTTGGGAGAGGCTTAGTTTGTTCTTGGAATCCAAATTGTTCGGAATCGCAAGAACAAAACGCTAGCACTGTCTCAGGCATCTTATATTCACAAGATGTTGGTTAGATATAAGATGCAGAATTCCAAGAAGGGTTCATTACCTTTCAGACATGGAATTCATTTGTCTAAGGAACATTGTCCTAAGACACCTCAAGAAGTTGAGGATATGAGACGCATTCCCTATGCTTCAGCTGTCGGTATTCTGATGTATGCCATGCTATGTACTCGACCCGACATATGCTATGCAGTGGGAATAGTAAGCAGGTATCAATCTAATCCAGGATATGATCACTGGACTGCCGTTAAGAACATCCTCAAGTATCTTAGGAGAACGAGGGACTATATGCTTGTGTATGGAGCAAAGGATTTGATCCTTGCAGGATACACTGACTCTGATTTTCAGACTGATGTGGATTCGAGGAAATCCACATCAGAATCAGTGTTCACTCTTAACGGAGGAGCTATAGTATGGAGGAGTATAAAGCAAGGTTGTATTGCTGACTCCACCATGGAGGTTGAGTACGTCGCAGCTTGCGAAGCAGCGAAGGAGGCTATATGGCTTAGGAAGTTCGTGACTGATTTGGAAGTTGTTCCAAATATGAATTTGCCTATCACCCTTCATTGTGATAATAGTGGTGCAGTGGCAAATTTAAAAGAACCTAGAAGCCATAAGCGCGGAAAACACATAGAGCGCAAATATCATCTCATCAGGGAGATTGTGCAACGAGGAGACGTGATCGTCACGCAGATTGCTTCGGAGCTCAACATTGTTGATCCGTTTACAAATCCCCTCACGGCTAAAGTGTTTGAGGGACACGTCGAGAATCTAGGACTACGAGTTGTATAGTAGGGCAGTTTTTCTTTGCTCAGCATGTTTTACCCCACAAACGTTTTAGTCCAAGTGGGAGATTCTTGGGTTTTATGTCTTAAAACTCGTGGTTTTGTAAACTGAATGTATATTCTATTTCACAATAAAGTTGTTATTGAAATTTATTCAATAAAAGTGTTATTGACTACTGTGTATTGTGTAACCTTAATCCAATAAAGAACCCTTGGCTATAGGATGAATACTTGAACTTTATGTGTGACATAAAAGTGGATCAAGTACAAGTTATCGCAATAACAGTCTATAGTATAAGGATAGGGTTGGGTACCTTATCCTGGGGACACTATGGACGCGACCCACTTTGTAGAGAACAAACGATGTGATCCTAAATTGTTCATGTGGAGACATGTGAGTGGGGCGCCCTATGCAATGAGTTTGCATAAGACTGGACCGCAAAATAGTCATTTAAACTTTATAACTCCGTTTACTGTCTTAACTGACTATATTCATACGATGACATAGGTAACTCGATCTTAATCCTGAGCGTTTTATGGACCTTTGTTTATTCAGATTATCCTTAGATTTGCATGGGTGAGAGTGGCCCGAGACTGCCGACTCAATAAGCCTCCAATTTCAGGGATAAAACCGGGTAGATAGCTGGAAACATAGTTCTCCAAGATGGAATTCACTCCTACCCGCTTTAGGGATTAGTAGAGAGGTTGTTCCCTTAAGTACTGACTCCGGGTCTTGAACAATGGGCCCACCCCTCTCATTGGCCCGAGAGGGATTCAATTTGCTGGTTGGACCACAAACCAATTGTTTATTAGAGGATCAGTGGGACTTAAGGAACAAGAGGTAATTACAGGGGTAAAACGGTATTTTTTGACCCAGTTGTAATTACGAACGACCTGTGAAGGATCGACTTACTAATCATGGTTATATCGAGTGGACAGAAATATATCTACAGTGAGGAGAATGCAGCCACTGGGCTATAGTGGAGTGTCTCGGTGGTTAACGAATGTTGATTAGCAATGCTAAAGAGTTTCGCCGGTTAATCTCGTATCGTTGGAGCTTATAACATTTCGAGAGAAAAGAATTTGAATCGTTCAAATTCGAGTTTGAAAGAAAGCATTAATTATATGTGATATATTTAACGAAACATAGCTTAATTATGAATTAAACTATGATTAATAAGAGGTGGATATATTTAAATATGATTTAAATATTTGATCGGTTTATAACTTGAATAAGGATTCATGTTCGATAAATCGAACGGGATCGAGCAATTTATTTAATTCAATATTTGATATTAAATTAAATTAAAAATAATTAATTAATAATTTAATTAATTAAATTCATTTTAATTAAAAATCAATTTAATATTGATTTTTAGAATTAAAATTAAATGTAAAATTTGTGGATTTTCATGGATTTTCCATAAAATCCAAAGTACAACTTGCCCAATCCCTCTCATCTCCAAAATTCTCCAAAATTGGCCACCTCCATCTCAAAGCATCCTCATCACCCTTGAGTTGTCACTTTATTGAAGCTTTTTGAAGCTTTATATAATGGTGATTTGAGGGATGTTGAGAGAATTTTTCAAAAAATTCAATAATCCCGAATTAGTGACCTTTGAGGTATTTTCTTCCAAATTCTCTCAACCTAGGATCCCACAATCCGTTCTAAGGCCTGAGGATAGTAGGGAAGACTCTAACGGTTGTCCACGAAGTGTTCGTGTTGAAAACCATCCACCAGGTGAAGAGAATTTGATCTTCAAAGTTGGGTTTTCTATCCCTCTGTTTTTCCAGTTTTGAACATGCATTTTATTTTACAAAATTGATCAACTTAGAGTGTTCGTGATCCAAAATTGCTTTCGTTTTCTTAATATAGACTCTTTCAGGTTATGAGTATTTCGTGTCTTTCATAGACGATTACTTCAGATATGGGTATATTTACCTAATGCACAAGAAGTCTGAAACTCTTGAAAAGTTCAAGGAGTACAAGAGTGAGGTTGAGAACCTCTTAGGTAAATCTCTTAAAACACTTCGATCGGATTGAGGTGGAGAGTACATGGACACTGAATTCTAGGAATATATGATAGAACACGGAATTACGTCCCAACTCTCAGCACCTGGTATGACACAGCAGAATGGTGTATCGAAGAGGAGAAATAGAACCTTGTTGGACATGGTTCGGTCGATGATGAGCTATGCTCATTTCCCTGATTCTTTTTGTGGATACATAGTGGAGACTGCTGTCTATATTTTAAACAACGTTCCGTCGAAGAGTGTTTGTGAAACACCTTTCGAGCTCTGGAGTGGACGTAAAGGAAGTTTACATCACTTCAGGATTTGGCGATGCCCGACACACGTGTTGGTGTCAAACTCGAAAAAGTTGGAACCCCGTTCGAAATTATGCCTATTCGTAGGTTACCCTAAAGAGACTAGGGGTGGTCTGTTTTACGATCCTAAGGAAAATGGAGTGCTTGTGTCGACAAATGCAACTTTCCTTGAGGAAGAGCACGTCAGGGATCATTTACCAAGGAATAAAATTGTGTTGAATGAAATGGGCAGTACATCAGCAAGAGTTGCTGATGGGGCTAGTACGTCAACAAGTGTTGTTGATCCTAGCACGTCTAGTCACATCCATTCCCAAGAGTTGGGAATGCCTCGACGTAGTGGGAGAACTGTGAGACAGCCCAATCGCTACATGCGTTTAGTTGAAACCTCAGTTGTCACTCCTGATTATGACTGTGAGGATCCATTGACCTATGATCAGGCAATGATTGATGTTGACAAAGACGAGTGGATTAAAGCTATAGACCAGGAAATGGAGTCTATGTACTTCAATTCTTTCTGGGAGCTTGTGGATCGACCGGGTGGGGCAATTCTTTCTGGGAGCTTGTGGATCAACCGGATGGGGTCAAACCTATTGGTTGCAAATGGATCTACAAGTGTAAACGTGGCGTAGATGGGAAGGTGCAGACCTTCAAAGCCCGACTAGTGGCAAAGGATTTTTGAAGGGAATGAGAATCCCCGCGAAGCGGAAGACGATCGAATCGTCGTGGTATCATTACGCGACTCGATTTTGTTAAAACGATCTACAAAAGATCTAGGCTAAACATGCTGGAAAAGGAAGAAAAACAACAAGTATAGAGGTACTTACTTGTTGAAGACTCTCTTCAATGTTTCTTCCTCAGATCACAAACTCATCGTGCTTCTCGATCTCAACGAACTCTTCCCACGAACGGAACTCGAACACCACCACTTGGAGTCTCGGTTGTTCTCTTTTGGAAAAGGGAAGTTATGTGGGAACTTTAGTGTTTTGGAGAGGGAGGAGAATTGAGAGAGAGTAGAGAGAATTCTTCTTCTCTTCTTTGATGAAAATAAAAAAAAATGAGAGAATGGTAACATTCCTTCTTGCAAGAAGGGATTTTATAGTGGAATGATGGAGTTAAAATCTCCACATTATTACCACTTTACCACAACCATAGGTTATGCAAATCTTATTTGCATAACCACATAATATAAGATATCTCATATCTCATATTGCAAATCTCACTATAGCCCGTAGTTGCACTCCCGTCAGTGCAGAATATTACGTGTTCACTGATATAACCAATGCCCATGAGTCGACCCTTCACAGGTTGTTCGTAGACACGGCTGGGTCAAATTATCGTTTTACCCCTGTGTCTACCTCTTGTTCCTTAAGTCCCCACTGCTCCTCTAATGAACAACATATTATGATGGTCCAACCATACACAACACCCTTCTCGGGCGGTGAGAAGGTGGGCGCCCCGCTGTCCAAGCCACGGAGACAACACTTAAGGGAACAACCCTCTAGTTTCCCTAAAGGCGGAACGAGTGAATTCCATCTCGCGTGAGTTACGTTCCCACACCTACTTGGTTCTGTCCTCGAGAAGATAGGCATATTGGGCGAGTAACTATGACCACCCTCACCCGTACTAGTCAAAGGACAGACCCCCGCAGACAAGAGTACGTAACACGCTCAGGATTTAGGTCGAGTCACTAATGGTCATCTACGTAGTTATTAGTCCTTACTGTCAACGGTGTTACATCAGTAGTTCTAATAATTGACGATCCGGTCTTGTACAATCTCATTGCACAGGATGCCCCCACTCGCATGTCAACCACATGAACGAGTCAGATCACCTCGTTTGTATCTAATACAAAGCGAGCTGCATCCACAGTGTATCCAGGATTAGGTCTCCAACCCTAACCATATACTGTACACCGTTCGGGTCATTAACTCGAACGTGATTCTCCCTGTGTGTCCACTACACACTGTTCAAGGTTTAGTTCTCTAATAAATTCAATGACCCTGGAGCTTAGTTTATTGGAAAAGTTTATAGATATTGCGAGACACAAAGTGATGAAATGAATAACTCTTATTAATTTCAAAATATATTACAAACACGAATTAGGACAAAAATCCCAACAAACTACCACTTCGACTAAGCTAGTGGAGAAAATACATTTCTGAAATGTACATAAATTACAATGAAGTAATACAATAAACTAGGGTATTGAATACCCGTTTACACATCTCCAACTTGCCCTAGTCAGGAAGCACTCGAAGACGTAGACTCTCTAGGTGACCCTCAAACACCTTAGTCGTGAGGGATTTATTAAATGGATCAGCTACGTTGTGCTTCGACGCTATCTGCGTGACCGTCACGTCTCCGCAGTGCACAATCTCCCGTATCAGATGATACTTGCGCGCAATGTGTTTGCCTCTGTTATGGCTCCGAGGCTCACGTGAGTTGGCTCTTTGCACCACCATTATCACGAGCGATGTGTGATTGGCAAGTTCATATTTGGAACAACTTCCAAATCTGTCATGAACTTCCTAAGCCAAACAACATCCAAATTTGGAACAATTTCGTAGTGGAATCAGCGATGCATCCCTGCTTGATGCTTCGCCATACTACAACTCCTCCATTCAGAATGAAGGCTGACCCCGAAGTGGATTTCCTAGAATCCTTATCGGTCTGAAAATCAGAATCCGTGTATCCCGTAAGGATCAAATCTCCACTGCCATACACTAAGCTGTAGTTCATCGTTCTCCTAAGATACTTGAGGATTACCTTTACGGCTGTCCAGTGATCTAATCCCAATGAGAAGAATATCGTCCACATACAACACCAAAAATGCGACAGTTTTGTCATTGATTTTCTTATAGACACAAGGCTCGTCGACATTTTGATCAAATCCATAAAATTTGATCGCCTCATCAAACCTTATATTCCAAGACCTCGAAGCTTGTTTCAGTCCATAAATGGACCTATGAAGCCGGCAAACCTTTTGCTCTTGACCTTGGGCAATGAACCCTTTGGGCTTGTCCATGTAGATGGTCTCATCAAGTTTGCCAGAAAGGCTGTCTTGACGTCCATCTGCCATACCTCGTAGTCATAATACGCGGCAATGGCCAGAAGGATCCTGATCGACTTTACCATGGCAACAGGTGAAAAGGTCTCCTCATAGTCAACCCCTTAAACCTGGGTAAAACCCTTTGCCACTAGTCGAGCTTTGAAGGTCTGCACCTTCCCATCTACGCCACGTTTACGCTTGTAGATCCATTTGCAACCAATAGGTTTGACCCCATCCGGTTGATCCACTAGCTCCCAAATAGAATTGAAGTACATAGACTCCATTTCCTTGTCCATAGCTTTAATCCATTCGTCTTTATCAACATCAACCATTGCTTGATCTTAGGTCAATGGATCCTCACAGTCATCATAAGGAGCGACAACTGAGGTTTCAGCTAAACTCATGTAGCGATAAGGCTATCTCACAGCCCTCCCACTACGTCGAGGCATTCTCAACTCTTGGGAACGGATTTGATTCGACGTGCTAAGATCAACAACACTTGTTGACGTACTAGCCCCATCAGCAACTCTTGCTGATGTACTGTCCATTTCATTTAACACAATTTTACTCCTTGATAAATGATGCCTGACGTGGTCTTCCTCTAGGAAAGTGGCGTTTGTCGACACAAGCACCCTATTTTCCTTAGGATCGTAAACCAGACCACCCCTAGTCTCTTTAGGGTAACCTACGAATAGGCACAATTTCGAATGGGGTTCCAACTTTTTCGGGTTTGACACCAACGTGTGGGTCGGGCATCTCCAAATTCTGAAGGGATGTAAACTTCCTTTACGTCCACTCCAGAGCTCGAAAGGTGTTTCACAAACACTCTTCGATGGAACGTTGTTCAAAATATACACCGCAGTCTCCACTGCGCACCCCCAAAAAGAATCAGGGAGACGAGCATAGCACATCATCGACCGAACCATGTAAAACAATGTTCTGTTTCTCCTCTTCGATACACCATTCTGTTGTGGCATACCAGGTGCTGAGAGTTGGGACGTAATTCCGTGTTCTATCATATAGTCCTGGAATTCAGTGTCCATGTACTCTCCACCTCGATCTGATCGAAGTGTTTTAAGCGATTTACCTAAGAGGTTCTCAACCTCAATCTTGTACTCCTTGAACTTTTCAAGAGTCTCAAACTTCTTGTGCATTAGGTAAATATACCCATATCTGGAGTAATCGTCTATGAAAGCCACGAAATACTCAGAACCGCCCCGAGCTTTAACATTCATCGGACCATAGAGGTCAGAATGTACTAACTCAAGAGGCTCTTTGGCTCTATATCCTTTTCCACTAAAAGGACGTTTGGTCATCTTGCCCTCAAGGCATGACTCACACACTGGCAAAGAGATTTCTTCCAACTCGTTTAGAAGTCCACTCTTCATTAGTTTCTCAATCCTATTGAGATTAATGTGGCCTAACCGTAGATGCCAAAGGAGGGCATTTTCTTTTGGAGAAACTTTTGTTTTCTTAGTTCGTGTTTCTGCAGTTTTAAACAATTCAGTATTCAAAACACTTTTGACTGAATTAGGTTTCAAAACATACAGATTATGTTCGAGTGAAGCTGGACAAATAAGATTGCCTTTGAAAGAAATAAACGTTTTACTTGATTCAAAGGAAACAGATATACAATGTTCAATTAAGCAGGAAATGGAAACAAAGTTTCTAGTAAACCCTGGAACTATGTACAAATTGTCCAACAATAAGTACTTCCCGCCAAAGTTTAGCTTCACCGTGCCGATCGCTGCAGCAGAGACAAGGTCCCCAGATCCATCCCGTAGAGTCACCTCACCTTCTCGCAGCGGCTGCCACGAATCAATCCCCTGAATAGAAGAACAAACGTGGTTAGTGGCGTCCGAATCCAATATTCAGGCAGAGTCACTACTCTCCACTAAACATGTTTCTGTCAGAAGTAAATCACATTTACCTTGCTTCTTCCTCTCGACTAGGAATTTTGGACAGTTCCTCTTCCAGTGTCCGGCCTCATTGCAGTGGAAACACTTTCCTTTCTCTGCAACGTCCTTGACCTTCTTGCCCTTGTGGGTGGCAACTCGGTCAGTTTTACCCCTCTTTGTCCTCTTCTTCCCTTTCGGGCGTGAAGAAGCAACAGGCTTTGTCCCAGAGGTCGAACCCCTGTGATAAGACCTGTAGGCAAAATTTGCCTCAGATTCCTTGACTCTGTTCAAGGATTGGAAATTCTGTAGCTCATTGAGGAGGGGGTAGTCGAGTGTAGATAATTTTGTTCATAACAACATTGCTACTGGCCCGAAGGAAACTCTTCTAAGAGTCTCCAAAATAAAATCGACTGCTCGACTCGTCGATCGAAGCCCCGCTCATCTCGGCCAGATTAAAGTGGGTCATCATGTCTAGAACATGTTCACGGACAGACGACCCCTCCTTCATCAGTACATTGAAGTCGTATTTGAGCGAGTCATGTCGGACCTGAAAGGATTGTTGTCCAAACATTTCCTGCAAGGACTCCATGATCTCCTTGGCAGAGACCATCAACTCATGCTTCTTTGCCAAAACATCAGACATGCTGGCAATTATGTAGACCTTGACCTTTTCATTGGCCCTGATCCACCGATCGTACGCATCGCGAACACTTCGCGACGCGGTCGAGACCGACATATAAGGACACTCCTCAGACAACACGAACTTTATGTCGTCAGTTACCAAAATTGTGTTAATGTTGTTTTTCCAACTTTGATAATTATCTCCCACTAAGTTATCGGATGCGAGTAATGCTATTATTGCGCTAGACATTTTTAGCTGAAAAATAAGAAAAAACTTTGTATTAGTCTCGCAAAAAACTTTTTGAAATCCAATCAAGTTTTAGCAAAATTGTTTCATGATCCCTAGGTCATTCAAAATTTTGCAATGATATCCTAAAGATTTAGAATGACCGCCACCTAAAGGTGAACAGAACACTCCTCCTCTACGACGAGACTTTCTCAATCAGACCGTAATCCCAGAATAGCTCTTATTCCATTAGGCGTCCAATTACCATTGTTTGGTCGAATTCATTAACACTTAACGAATTCTGTGAGTGTCACACTCAATCTTTAAGTTTCCAAGCATCCGTCCAAACAATAGCCACCGAAGGGTGAACCAAGAAGGAAAACCAACCAGGAAACTATATCCCTTTCGGGAATTCACGGTGTTCCGACTACCATGACCAGACCCTCCGAAGGGATTGTCTGGTCCAGGCCAAACTAGTAGGAAGATCATAGCCGTCTCACGGTGTGAATCGAAAGAAGAGACCGTGGGTCTCGTTTTCACAAGTCCCGCTCCCATTTGCGGGGGACGCTTGAAGGGGGACGCTCCCATTTGCGCCACGAGGCTGAGTATAGATCTCACGGTGCGGATTTAATGAAGATTTGTGGTTGGAAATTCAAATATATCTCATACATTATATTTCCTCCCACTCAACACTTTAATTTTAATAGGGATTGACCTAGACAAACCGACTAAAATTTACCTAAGTCTACCAATATAACTCTTATATGGTATTAATCCTAAGTTTATAATCACATTATTAACTTAGGTCTATGTGAGTAAATTAATTAACTCTTAATTAACGACACTCACGAGAATATAACCTAAGAATCTCCGGACTGAATTCTCTCCCAGGTCGGTTTCCACGTAGACAAAACCTTCCTTAGATAGAGTTACTAATCAGTCTCTATTCAAAAGTTATATTTGATTTCCTAATTTCTAATCTCATTAGAAAATAGAACACCTAAGTCTAATTATTCAAGTTCTAAACTCTTTAAAACTAATAATTAACTTAGGTTGCATGCATTTCTATGTTATAGTGCTTAATCATTCATCACATGAATAACTATATACTATAACATAATATAATCCATCACATGAATAAAATGCATGAGCATGCTTTTAATTTAAAAATATAACACTTATATTTAAATAAATTAAAACATGCAAGCATTATACTATAACTCTTATAATATAATCCTATCATGCATACTATATATTATAACTCTTATAATATAAATATGATGCATGAAATGTTTAACCTAAGGTGGGATTTTAAATCTATATGACATACATTATGCACATAGAAATTAATTAAAATATACATCTCATGCATAAAATAATTAAACAGCAAAAATGAACCGGTTTTTGGCACCTAGGGGCAATTATTTAATTAAATAACATTAATATAACACTTATATTAACATTATTTAATAAAATAATTAAATACATAAAATAAATACATTTTTCAAATTATAAAATAAATTAAAAATACAAAAAAAAAATGCCCACTAAAGAAATTAACTCCCACGTTCGCGGCCGCCTCCAAAGAACTCCTCCTCAACGCGTGCGGCGTTGCAGTAACGCTGCCGCCCTCCACTTCAAGCTGCGTTCTCAACGCCCAGCGGCGTTAACGCTTCGCTTACGCCCGCGTTAACGCTACCCTGCCGCGCAGGCCTCCGTCCGCAAGGACAACGTTGAGACGTCGTAAGGCAGCGTCTCAACGCCATCGACAGAACAACAAACTCTTTGTTGTTCTTCACCGAATTTTTGCCTGTTTCCGCTCTGATTTCTTCACAGCAACTCTTGCCACGAACGACCCGGACTTACAGACTCGATTTATTTTCTAAAATGCCAAAAAACACAGGCCCTTTACATTTGATCTCATCAAACAGAAAATAAATCTAAAATGCCAAAAACTCAAACATCCATTTAAGCAAGCCAACATTCATCTCATGAAATTAAGGCAATTTACCCACCTAATTTTAACAAAAACAATGCATAAATGAAGAACCATGGAAATGGCTCTGACACCAATCGAAGGGAATGAGAATCCCCGCGCAGCGGAAGACGATCGAATCGTCGTGGTATCATTACGCAACTCGATTTTGTTAAAACGATCTACAAAAGATCTAGGATAAACATGCTGGAAAAGGAAGAAAAACAACAAGTATAGAGGTACTTACTTGTTGAAGACTCTCTTCAATGTTTCTTCCTCAGATCACGAACTCTTCGTGCTTCTCGATCTCAACGAACTCTTCCCACGAACGGAACTCGAACACCACCACTTGGAGTCTCGGTTGTTCTCTTTTGGAAAAGGGAAGTTATGTGGGAACTTTAGTGTTTTGGAGAGGGAGGAGAATTGAGAGAGAGTAGAGAGAATTCTTCTTCTCTTCTTTGATGAAAATCAAAAAAAATGAGAGAATGGTTACATTCCTTCTTGCAAGAAGGGATTATATAGTGGAATGATGGAGTTAAAATCTCACATTATTACCACTTTACCACAAAATTCATAGGTTATGCAAATCTCATTTGCATAACCACATAATATAAGATACCTCATATCTCATATTGCAAATCTCATTTGCATTAATTGTGGATTAATTAAATTGAATCACATTCAACAATTAGGCTAACCTATAGTTTATTATGAATCTCATTCACATTAAACTATAAATTATATCATTCATATCTCATATAAATGACATAAATGCCCTTAAAGTGAAATTGAACACTTCAATTTCATACTAAAACTTTAAGCCTTCTTTTAACTTGATTGAGCCAATCGAGGGACTGATGGGCCTACAAATGGCGGGTTCCAATGATTCGAGATTAACTCACAAACAAACTCTCGGCCGGTTAACCAAGACATTCATTAGCTACGGTAACACTCCACTATAGCTCGTAGCTGCACTCCCGTCGGTCACGAGAATATTACGTGTCCACCGATATAACCAATGCCCATGAGTCGACCCTTCACAGGGTTGTTCAGAGACACGGTGGTCAAATTACCGCTTTACCCCCAGTCTACCTCTTGTTCCTTGAGTCCCCACTGCTCCTCTAATGAACAACATATTGTGATTGTCCAACCATACACAACACCCTTCTCGGGCCAGTGAGAAGGTGGGCGCCTGTTGTCCGAGCTTTGGAGACAGCACTTAAGGGAACAACCCCTCTAGTATCCCTAAAAGGTGGGAACGAGTGAATTCCATCTCGCGTAGTTAAGTTCCCAGCTCCCTACTTGGTTCTGTCCCTGAGAAGATAGGCATATTGGGCGAGTAACTGTGACCACCCTCACCTGTACTAGTCAAAGGACAGACCCCCACAGACAGGAGTCCGTAACACGCTTTGGATTCAGGTCGAGTCACTAATGGTCATCTACGAAGTTATTAGTCCATACTGTCAACGGTGTTACAACAGTAGTTCTAATAATTCACAGTCCGGTCTTGTACAATCTCATTGCACAGGATGCCCCACTCGCATGTCAACCACATGAACGAGTCAGATCACCTCGTTTGTATCTAATACAAAGCGGGTTGCATCCACAGTGTATCAACGATTAGGTCTCCAACCCTATCCATATACTGTAGACCGTTCGGGTAATTAACTTGAACGTGATCCTCCCTGTGTGTCCACTACACACCGTTCAAGTTTTAGTTGTCTCATAAATTCAATTACCCTGGAGCTTAGTTTATTGGAAAAGTTTATAAATATTGCGAGACACAAAGTGATGAAATGAATAACTCTTATTAATTTCAAAATATATTACAAACACGAGATTAAGACAAAAATCCCAACAGTTTTACCCAGGTTGAAGGGGTCGACTATGAGGAGTCCTTTTCACCTGTTGCCATGGTAAAGTCGATAAGGATCCTTCTAGCCATTGTCGCGTATTATGACTACGAGGTATGGCAGATGGACGTCAAGACAGCCTTTGTGAATGGCAAACTTGATGAGACCATCTACATGGACCAGCCCAAAGGGTTCATTACCCAAGGCCAAGAGTAAAAGGTTTGCCAGCTTCATTGGTCCATTTATGGACTGAAACAGGCTTCGAGGTCTTGGAATATAAGGTTTGATGAGGCAATCAAATCTTATGGCTTTGATCAAAATGTCGACGAGCCTTGTGTTCACAAGAAAATCATTGACAAAACTGTCACATTTTTGGTGTTGTATGTGGACGATATTATTCTCATTGGGAATGAGATAGAATTTCTTACTGACGTTAAAAAGTGGCTAGCTTCGCAATTCCAAATGAAAGATTTGGGAGAAGCTCAATATGTTCTGGGTATCCAGATTGTCCGGAAACAGAAAGAACAGAATGCTAGCCTTGTCTCAGGCGTCTTATATTGACAAGATGTTGTCTAGATATAAGATGCAGAACTCCAAGAAGGGCTTGCTGCCCTTCAGGCATGAAGTTCACTTGTCTAATGATCAGTGTCCTAGGACTCCTCATGATTTTGAGGATATGAGACGGATTCCATATGCTTCGGTTGTAGGGAGCCTGATGTATGCCATGCTGTGTACTAGGCTCGACATCTGTTATGCAGTAGGGATTGTTAGTAGATATCAGTCCAATCCAGGATTAGATCACTGGACAGCCGTAAAGGCAATCCTCAAGTATCCTAGGAGAACGAGGAACTACAGCTTAGTGTATGGCAGTGGGGATTTGATCCTTACGGGATACACAGATTCTGATTTTTAGACTGATAAAGATTCTAGAAAATCCACTTCGGGTTCAACCTTCATTCTGAATGGAGGAGCTGTAGTATGGCGAAGCATCAAGCAGGGATGCATCGCTGATTCCACTATGGAAGCGGAGTATGTTGCGGCTTGTGAAGCTGCAAAGGAAGTTGTTTGGCTTAGGAACATCATGACAGATTTGGAAGTTGTTCCAAATATGAACTTGCCAATCACACTGTTCTGTGATAACAGTGATGCAGTAGCCAACTCACGTGAGCCTCGGAGCCATAAGAGAGGCAAACACATTAAGCGCAAGTATCATCTGATACGGGAGATTGTGCACTGCGGAGACGTGACGCTCACGCAGATAGCGTCGGAGCACAACGTAGCTGATCCATTTACGATGCCCCTCACGGCTAAGGTGTTTGAGGGTCATCTAGAGAGTCTAGGTCTTCGAGAGCTTCCTGACTATGGCAAGTGGGAGATGTGTAAACGGGTATTCAATGCCCTAGTTTATTGTATTACTTCATTGTAATTTATGTACAGTTCAGAAATGTACATTCTCCACTAGCTTAGTCCAAGTGGGAGTTTGTTGCAATTTTTGTTCTAATCTCGTGTTTGTAATATATTGTTTGAAATTAATAAGAGTTATTCATTTTATCACCTTGTGTCTCGCAATATTTATAAACGTTTCCAATAAACTAAGCTTTAGGGTCATTGAATTTATGAGAGAACTAGAACTTGAACGGTGTGTAGTGGACACATAGGGAGGATCACGTTCGAGTTAATGAACCGAACGGTCCACAGTATATGGATAGGGTTGGAGACCTAATCCTGGATACACTGTTGATGCGGCCCGCTTTGTATTAGATACAAACGAGGTGATCTGACTCGTTCATGTGGTTGACATGCGAGTGGGGGCATCCTGTGGAATGAGATTGTACAAGATCGGACCGTGAATTATTAGACCTACTGATGTAACACCGTTGACAGTAAGGAATAATAATATCGTAGATGACCATTAGTGACTCGAACTGAATCCTAAGCGTGTTACGGACTCCTGTCTGCGAGGGTCTTTCCTTTGACTAGTACGGGTGAGGATGGTCACAGTTACTCGCCTAATATGCCTATCTTCTCAGGGACAAGACCAAGTAGGGAGCTGGGAACTTAACTACGCGAGATGGAATTCACTCGTTCCCGCCTTTATAGAAACTAGAGGGGTTGTTCCCTTAAGTGCTGTCTCCAGGGCTTGGACAACGGGCACCCACCATCTAACTGGCCCAAGAAGGGTGTTGTGTATGGTTGGACCATCACAATATGTTGTTCATTAGAGGAGCAGTGGGGACTTAAGGAACAAGAAGTAGACACAGGGGTAAAATGGTATTTTGAATCAGTCGTGTCTACGAACAACCTGTGAAGAGTCGACTCATGGGCATTGGTTATAACAGTGGACATGTAATATTCTGCACTGACGGGAGTGCAGCTACGGGATATAGTGGAGTGTTACCGTAGGTAATGAATGTTGGTTAACCGGGTCAAAGAGTTGTACAGGTTAATCTCGGATCATTGGAGCCCGTCACTGTAGGTCCATTGGGTCCCTCCGTTGGCTCAATCTGGGTTAAAAGAAGGGTTAATATTTTGGTATGAAATTGAAGTGTTCAATTTCACTTTAAGGGCATTTATGTCATTTATATGAGATATGAATGATATAATATATAGTTTAATGTGAATGAGATTCATAATAAACTATAGGTTAGCCTAATTGTTGAATTAGGGCTAATTGGAGAATTTAATTGAGAGAAATTAAATTGGATGTGATTCAATTTAATTAATCCACAATTATTGCAAATGAGATTTGCAACATGAGATATGAGATATCTTATATTATGTGGTTATGCAAATGAGATTTACATAACCTATGGTTGTGATAAAGTGGTAATAATGTGGAGATTTTAACTCCATCATTCCACTATATAATCCCTTCTTGCTAGAAGGAATGTGATGACTCTCTCATTTTTTTTGATTTTCATCAAAGAGAAGAAGAAAGTTCTCTCTACTTTCTCCCAATTCTCCTCACTCTCCAAAACATCAAAGTTCCCACAAATTTCCCTCTTTCCAAAGGAAGAACAACTGAGACTCCAAGTGGTAGTGTTCGGGTTCCGTTCATGGGAAGCGTTCGTTGAGATCGAGAAGCACGAAACGTTCGTGATCTGAGAAAGAAATCTTGAAGAGTGTCTTCAACAAGTAAGTACCTTTATCTTGCTATATTTTCTTCATTTTTCAGCATGTTTAGCCTAGATCTTTTAGTTGATCATTTTAACAAAATCGAGTAGCGTAATGATACCATGACGATTTGATCGTCTTCATTCACTGCGAGGATTCTCATTCCTTCAATGATCGCATTCTCCACCGTTGGACCAACTTCTGGATTCAGCTATGAAGGAGTGTAATGTCTCTTCTAGAGATGTTTTCCTCTTTGATGTAGAAGCATACCCTGTAGGAGGATTCAACACATTTTTATTGTTAGCATAAGAGAAATTTTCATGATACCTCTTTTGCTTTTTCTTCGGTGACTCTCAACGAGATTGGAAGAGCAAGAAAGAGACAGTGGTTGCTCGCTCTAGTGCGCGGCTTCGAGTAAAGGGCTCTTGCGATACTACATCGAGATTATTTTGTTGGGATGGTTACAACAAGATATGGGAGTCACTTTTTCTGGGCCTACTATTCTCATTTGTGACAACAAGAGTGCTATCCAAATAGCACACAATGATGTGTTTCATGAGCGAAGAGCAGCAGGGTCGATGTGAATTGAGATGGTATCGAATGGGACAAGGTTTAGAATCCATAGTTAACCGAGGTGCGGAGCCTGATGCAATCCTTCCCCAGGCTGAATTCATATTTCAGTAGAACCCGGGGGAGCTATTACTATTCCAAATTCACTCTTCGGAGGTGTTGCTAGGTTGGGTAGGCCCGAAAGGAAAGGTAGTTGCCCCATCTCTCTTGCACCCAAACCTGGATTATAATGTGTTGGGAGGCTATTCTGAGTCTGGTTTCGTCCATAGTTGTTGCTTCTATTGTTCAGATAAGTCAGTTGCTCCAAAGTGGATTCTCCATTTGGTTGGGAGCATTGAGAGGGGACCATTGTTTGTGGTGATCCTGCAAAATTATTCAGAGCATGAGTGAGGGATGCCATATGAGATTTAAGGGAGGTTACCTCATCAAGTTGATATAATCCGACTCATCGACTTAGATCCGTCATTATCTCAGAGGCGATCGTAGTGGTGGCTGACACTTCCTCGAGGAGGGCACGTGCTTCTGGCATAGTCTTCGCCATGAAAGCACCTCCAGTAGTGGCATCCAGAATGGTCCTGGTCTTACCTTCCAGTCGATAATAAAACAGTTGTACCTGGACCCAATCTGGGTATCCATGGGCACTTCCTCAGCGTGTTCTTATCACTTTCCCAAGCCTCAAATAGCTGCTCTCCCTCTTGCTGTCTGAATGTTCATATCGAAGTCCTTAACTTTGCAGCTTTCACTGGTGGAAAGAATTTGGTCACAAAGTCTTGGGCCAACTCCACCCAATAAGTGGTACTGCCTGAGGGAAGGGACCCTAGCCATTCTTTAGCTCTACCCTGCAGAGAGAAAGGAAAGAGATGTAAGCGAATATTATCACCAGAAATACCATTCATTTTAATTGTACCACAGATTTGTAAAAACTTTTGCAAGTGTGAATTGGGATCTTCTGTGGCTAGTTCTCTAAAAGCACCTTCCCTACCCATCTGTATAAGCGCTTTCTTAAGTTCAAAATTGTTAGCATTTATGGGGTCATAGACTATTCCAGCCTGTTCAGAATCAAACACAGGTTGGAAATACTCCCTAATGGGTTTAGGGCTATTGATTAACTCCTGATCAACCAATAATATGAGGTTCTTGTTGGGGTTTGTGCCCTAAAACTCGTAGTTTGTATTTATGTTCTAGTTAATGTATTAAAGTGTTATTATTTCGATAAAGAGTTATTGTTCGTTATTTACGAGTTTTCCTTTATTTAAACCCTAAATCCAATAAACTAAACATCCAAGGTTGTTATATGAATCTTTAAACTGAATGTAGTGTACATATAAAGGATCTCGGTTCGAGACACAGCCTAAAGGGTCTATAGTTAGGGGATAAGGTTTGGGTACCTTACCCTGGTAAAACTATGGATGTGGCCCACTTTGTATTTGATACAAACACTGTGATTCTAACGTGTTCGTGTAGATGACATGTGAGTGGGGATATCCTATGTAATGAGACTACATAAGACCGGACCACGAAATAGTAACCTCTAGTTGTAACTCCGTTGCCTAGTTAGGTTTCTATTTCACTAGGATGACCTAGGCAACTTGATCTCAATCCTGAGCAGGTTACGAACTCCTATTCGCGAGGGATTGTCCTTTGACTAGTATGGGTGAGAGTGGCCAGATTCACCGACTCAATATGCCTACCTTCTTAGGGACAAGACCGAGTGAGCAGCTGAGAACTTAACTTAGCAAGATGGAATTCGCTCTTTCCCGCCTACTAGGGTAAGTAGAGAAATGTTCTCTTAAGTGGTGTCTCTAGGACATGAACAAAGGGCCCGACCATCTCATTGGCCCGAGTGGGACTCTGTTTGTTGGTAGGACCACAAACAAATTGTTCATTAAGGGAGCACTGGTACTTAAGGCACAAGATGTAACCCAAGGGTAAAACGGTAATTTGACCCAACTGGTGTTACGAACATTCGAAAAGGATTGACTTGCTGTTATTGGTCAATATCCGTGGACACAGAAATATATCTGCAGTGAGAAGGGTGCAGTTGTGGGACTTTAGTGGAGTGTTCTGCGCAGCTAACGAATGTTGATTGGGAGGTTAATGAGATTAACAAGAGCAATCTCGTATCGTTGGAGCTTTTGATCTGTAGGTCCATTAGGTCCACCTTCTAGCTCGTAAAGGGTTCTTAGATCATTTGAATTTGAAATGTTCAAATTCATTAGGGAATATATTTAATGTATTTAAATACGATATAATATATAGTTTTGGAAATATATATTATAAATTTAATGTGAATATGATTCATATTAAATTATATGAGAGAATTGAATATTTGAAAGAATTCAAATATTATATGTGAATGTGATTCACATTTGAAATCTATAGGTTAAAATTTAATGTGCACTGGATGTACATTAAAACTATAGGTTAAAGGGGTAATATGATTAAATGAGATTTAATCTAAATTAAATATGTGATATTTAATTTGTATTATTTAAATGTGATTTAAATTAATAATTAAATGTGATTTGATTATTATTATTTTAATAATAAAATAAAAGAACGTGTCATCCAGACACATTCCCACTACCCCCCTTCTTCTCGCTATCGACAGTTTAACAGGGAGAAGAGGGTTGATTTTCAATCGATTAATTTCTTGTTGTTTTGCAATTGGAGAATTGCTGTGAAAAATTCTCTCTCACTCTCACATTACTAAATATTTTTCCAAAAGTTGGAATCCTTCCCACCAAGGAATGATCTAAGCATTCAGAGATATAGAAGATGATCTCTGGTGGTTGTGTTCTTGCTGGAAGAAAACAGAGAAAGTTGTTGTGTTAATACGTTTTGCAGCAAGGAGTTGCTACTGGAGAATTTAGTCTACAAAGGTAATTTCCTTTCCATTCTTAGTTTAATTGTTAAACTTTAATCATGTTTGCATGTATATATCCATGTTTTAATTAGATTTAAAGTATTTTTGTCCTCTATTTTTGTCAATGTATCGATTTTTGATTCAACCTAAACAATCAAGAAATTACGATCCCATACCACGTTTCCGCTGCTCAAGGAGATCAGATCTCCATCAGTTATGCTCTTCCTTCCCTTAGGAGTCTCCTATAGGTCCTCTCGATCTCAGGATCAAAAGAGTGTAAGTCTGCAGCTTTCCCCTTGGGCATACACCTAGAGGTACCAAAAAAGAAAGAAATTAGATCAAAACAAAAAAAAATAGAAAATGAAATAAAACATAAAAAGAACATAAAAACAGAGACAAAAAACATAAAACTTGGGTTGTGAAGGGAATGAAAATGCTCGCGCCGCGGAAGACGATCGAATCGTCAAGGTATCGTTACGCTACTTGAAATTTATTAAAATGATCTAACACTTAGATATAAGTTAAACGTACATAAGAAGAAGGAAATTACAGCGAGAAGAACGTACTTACTTGTTGTAGACAGTTCTTCAAAGTTCCTTCCTTGGTCACGAACACTTCGTGTTTCTCGATCTCAACGAATGCTTCTCTCGAACGAAAACCGAACACCACCAACGGCCTTCTCGGTTGTTCTTCCTTTGGAAGAAGGAAAGTGGTGGGACTTTTTTGTTTTAGAGAGGGAGGAGAATTGAGAGAATTTTAGACTCTTCTCTCTGGTGAAATCCAAAAAATGAGAGTGTGAGTATATTTTCCTTCTTGCAAGAAGGGATTAAATAGTGGAGTTAAAACCTCCACATTATCACCATTCTACCACAACCATAGGTTATGCAAATCACATTTGTATAACCATAGAATATAAGATATCTCATATCTCATATTGCAAATCATATTTGAAATAATTGTGGATTTATTAAATTAAATCACATCCAATTTAATTTCTCTCAATTAATTTCTCCAATTAGCCCTAATTCAACAATTAGGCTAACCTATAGTTTATTATGAATCTCATTCACATTAAACTGTATATTATATCATTCATATCTCATATAAATGACATAAATGTCCTTTAAGTGAAATTGAACACTTAAATTTCATAAAAAAACTCTAACACTTCTTTGAACCCAGATGGAGCCAACCGAGGGACCTAATGGACCTACAGTGATGGGCTCCTGTAAGCCCAACCTCTTTGGAACTTCCTTATTAACAAACAACAAAAAGAAAGAAGAAATGAATGTTTAAAACTTGGTTTTCCTTGTTTTAAAAAGAAAAGTAATGAAGTGAAAGGAAAAAGGAAAACAAGGAAGGAAAAACATAAACCATTTTGGTTTGGTTGCTCTAAGAATAATGAAGGAAAGAAAATGAAAGCTATGGTTACTATATTATGTTATGTTTAAAAAAAAAAAGAAAACAAAAGAAAACAAGAAAGGAATAGTTTGGTTTGGTTTCTCTTTGAAAACAAAAGCAAAGGAAAGAAAAGTAAAATGAAGAGATAAAGGAAAAGAGAAAAGGAAAAAGAAAAAGAAGAAAAAGACAAAAACAACCGTTTGGGCTTTTATTAAACCATTTCCAATTAATTTCCAACTCATTTTGTTATCATTTTCAACCAAGAAAGGGCAGAGCATCGTGGGAGAGGTTTGAGAGAAGAAGAGGGGAGAAAGTTTCTGGTTGAGGTTGAAGAAGAAAGGAGAAGAATCATTCAACTTCCATGGAAATTCTTTGATCAACTCAGACCAGTTCTGTTATTTTGTTCATCTCCAGCTCCACAAGAAGAGGTAAGAGTTGAGCTTTTGTTTCATGAAAGTTAACTCATATAGGAACAAAATTCGTAAAGGAAGCTCGAGCCAATTCTGATGTTAAGTTGCTGTTTTGTTAAGAGGAAGGCAGAAGACAAAAATTTGCTGTCAAATCCGAGAGGTCACTGATGTTTTGGTTGTTCTGATCTGTATACTTGGAGTTAGAAGCTCTAATTGTATGGTTCGAAAGATTATTCAATTTCCTACACGTTTCGTGAAGGAATCATGAGAAGAAAATGATTGGACGATGTTGTAATCTTCAGGTTAAGTTTCAGTTGCGTGAGAAGTGAAATCGAACAAAGCAATGCGAGAATCATTTTAGGGGTTAAGCTACTGAGGTACTTTCTAACCAATACGTTTGGAATTTCAATTTCATGTCTTCATATGATATTTAGAGGGTTCAAAAAGGAAGAGTTTGGTATAAATGTCATTATTTGTGGATAAGTAATGAAGAAGTTATGGCTGTCTGAAAACAGGGCAGAAAATCTGAAAATGCTGGAATTTTGAAAGTGTGTTTTCTTGCAACTTTTAAGGTCAAAAATCATGAGCTCGAGGTTCTAATGATTGATTTGGCTTGTTTGACAGGCCAAGAGCAAATAGGTCAAGTTTACAAGCCAAGGTTCCAATTCTAATACGGTGAGTGACTCTATCTTAGAACTATGTTTGACCTATGTTTTTCTTCATGAACATAAGTGTTGATAATTACATCTTGATTGAACTAGTTGTGAATGGCTTCATAGAGTTTTCTAACATAAAGTCATGATGGAACCTAAGCATGCTTTGAATTAGTTGTAACTATAAATTCGGTATGGAAACTAAATTACGAAAGTATGCTTTCCTTTAGAGAATGTTTTGTGTAAATCCACTTGGGAACATGTATAAATGACAATGTGGAAATGTCAAGGAATTGTTGTATGTGTTATAAAGACATGATTTCCATGGTACACAAATTATGCCCTTGTTTGGGGTTAACCCCTAATCTTGAAGGACATTCGAGAAGGTACTTAGGGGAATGAATCATGATATCCCGATCTTCAAGGACAATGAGAAGGTATCCGGAAGTAAATAGTTTTACCTAAATACCAAGGACAATGAGAAGGTATTCGGGTAGTAAATGGTTTTACCTTAATCTTTGAAGGACATAGAGAAGGTATTAAGGAAAACCAAACGACCAAAGGCATTCCACGTGCACGTGAGAGAGAGAGAGTGGTACGAACCTTATTGGTATAAATGTAACTCTACCACCTCTATGGTTTGATGTGGAGTCATGTCATGTGCTTTATTGTTATGAGCTTTTATATTATTGATTTATCTACCCTCGAAAAGTTAGTACATTTCGAGTTGTGTGCTATGCACAAGTGGTGACTTAAAACCTGTAAATTGGAAGCATGGTTTGTTAATGTTTACAAACAGGATGTTAAGCTATTTTGTACTTATAATCTGCCATTATTATGATTCACCTGTGAGCTTATAATGTTTTAAAGATAGACACTCACTGAGCTTTTTAGCTCATTCTTTCAATGTTTTCAAACATTTTCAGGTAGAGATCGAGCTCCTTGTACCTGACATCCTGCCATAGTCTGCTGGAAGTTTCATAAGTTGTTAGTTTGTACGTGGCTGGTATTGTATAGCAAGTCGTTATGTAGTTATAGAAGTTTTGTACATTAGTGGTTGTATAAACATTGAGTTGTCTTGTGTTGTTTTGATGCACTTGACTTTTAGTTTCCAAGAGAGACTTATGAAGGGTTTCTCCTTGTGTATGTTTAATAGTTGTCCAGTTCTGTGTGTGTTATGTTAAAATGTTCCATATCACGAACATAGTATGTTTATCAGAGTCACAGGTCAAATGGTATTGTAAAGAGATAAACAATGTCTGTTGGCTTCACGCCGCCTTTCGAGCCTAGTTTTCAGGTAGTTCGGAAGGGGGTGTGACAACTTGGTATCAGAGCAATTAGCTCCATGGGAATGATACAGAGCAAGTTAGCTATAGAAGGAACTGAAAAGTAAATAGCAAGTTATTGAGTTAGTTCAATAGAACTAGTAGAGCATGGTCCAAGTAAGGATAAGAGTAAGTCCAGTCAGGACTAGAATGTGAACACAAGTCTAGAATTGTGCATTTGAGTTGAGTACTCATTACATGTCTAGTATGTTAATATGTTATAGAAGTCATGCCACCACGTACTAGCGGGGCGATGCGAGGCAAGATCGGGGCGGGACGCGAGATCCTACCCGAGATCAATCCCGGTGGAGATCTAGTGCCCGAGAGTTCGAGATAGGGGCCAAAACTAAGCAACATGCTAATTCCTCACAGAGGTAGGTAAGCCATAGGTAGCGGGGCTAAGTAATCCGAGATAAGACATATATAATAGATTACCTAAAAGAATTAGGAGCCACGGTGTTTGAGGTTCCAAAGATCCAAATTGAAAGGTTGAGGTTATCCAAATGTGACGAGGTTTAGGTGATTAAGCTTGATAAATGTTTTGATGTTATGAGTTTCTCCGAGAAGCAAAATGCTAAGTTGGCCACATTCTTGCTGCTAAAGGAAACGAAAGGATGATGGAAATCGATGTTAGCCGATTGTAGTGATGCACGTACTTCACACAATCGCAAACTTTGAAGTATATTTGAAAATAAATATTACCACGCACATACCGCGAGGCAAAGAGGATGAATTTTTAGAAGCGAAGCAAGGGCCACTTTCAAAGTGGTGAGTATGAGAGATGGTATACCGAGCTGTCACGGTATGCTGGTGTGATTATGGCATCTGAGAGTGATAGGTGTCGGAGATTTGAAAGAGGGTTACGTCCTGAGATACGAACCCCAGTCACAGGCATTGCAAAGTGGGCTGACTTTTCCTGCTTGTATAGAGTGCTCTACGTGTTGAGCGAGTATATGAGAGGCACAAATGGTGGTGGAACCTACTCGAGGGCCTTCAACGACGGCGATTTTCATGGTCGTGAGCGGCGACGATTCACACCTTGAGTGAATGTTTTGAGTCGTCGGACTTTAAGAATCGAGTGGCGGCGGATGTCGAGGCGAGATGAATGTTAGTGGTGCCTATCGAGGCGAGTCAAAGAACACCTAGTCGATGCGGATCCATAGCAAGACCACAGACAATGCAGGAGTCTGTTGCCAGTGCAGCAAGGAGAACTCCATGTGCAAATTACGGCAAGAATCATCGAGGCCAATGTCTTGTTGGTGTCGGTGTGTGTTACCAGTGTGGGCAGCCAGGGCATTTCAAGAGGGATTGTCCACAGCTTAGAGCAGCCGCACGCAGAGGACCGAGGAGTTGGGTCCCGGTGACGGTTGAGCAACCAAGAGTTTGATGGCGCTGCAGAGAGGCACCGATGGTGTTAGATTAAACAGAGTTGTAGGGAGGCCTGGACAACACGGAAGGTCTACGTTGTGACTCAACAAGAAGTGAGGATGCACCAGTGTGTGATTCTTGATGTACGATTACTATTTGAAATGTACACACTGCTTTTAATAGAATCAGGTGCTACACATTTCTTTGTTTTTAGTATGTTCTTGACTAAGTTGAATGGGAAGCTAGAACCTTTATGTAAAAGGTTAGTTATATACACTCTAGTTGGTGATGTGATTTTAGTCGATGTAGTGTTGCGGAACTGTGAGATCTTTGTAGAAGATCTTAATATGTTAGTGGATCTTCTTCCACTAGACTTGCAGGTGTGAGATGCAATCTTAAAGATGGATTTCGTATTTACTCATTATGCTTCCAGAAATTGCCATATAAAGGAAGTTGTTTTCAAGAAACCAGGATTAGCTGAAGTGGTTTTATGGGATGAAAGAAAGATTATCCCTATGAGTTTGTTTTCAGCATTCAAAGCTCAGAAGTTATTGAGGAAAGGTTGCACGACGTTTCTTGCACATGTAGTTGAGGTGCAGAAAGAAAAGTTAAAACTAGAAGATGTTCTTGTTGTGAACGAGTTTCTTAATGTTTTCCAGCAGATCTGTCCAGGGTTGCCACCGATAGGGAAGTTGAGTTCACTATTGAATTGCTACCAGGAACAACACCTATTTTCGTAAGCGTCGTATGGAATGGCTCCAAGCGAGCTCAAAGAGTCAAGACGCAGATTACAAGAACTAGTTGATAGAGGATACACGCACCTAGTGTATCACCACGGGAGCTCAAGTGTTATTTGAAAAGAAGAAAGATGGTACCCTTGGATTATGCATTGATTATGGATAGTTAAACAAGTCACGATCGTAATAAGTATCCTTTACCCCGTATGGATGACTTGTTTGACCCGATTCGAGGAGCATCAATATTTTCTAAGATTGATTTGAGATCGAGATACCATCGATTAAAGGTAAGAGAATCGAGATATTCCTAAAACGGCATTCGAAATGTGCGGGCATTATGAGCTTTTAGTAATGTCGTTCGGTTTGACGAATGCACCAAAGATTTTCATGGACCTCATGAGCAGAATAATATTCCACCGATATTTGGATCGATTCGTGATAGTATTTATTGATGATATACTAGTTTACACAATTAATAGGAAAGCTCATAAGGAACATTTGAGGATTATTCCACAAACACTACGAGATAAGCAGTTGTATGCTAAATTCACCAAATGTGAGTTTTGGTTGAATCAGGTAGTGTTTCTGGGGCATGTTGTTTCAGCAAATGGAGTTAGTGTGGATCCGCATTAAGTGAAAGTTGGGTTCAACTGGGAGAGACCAGCCAATATGACAGAGGTACGTAGTTTTCTAGGCTTGGCGGGGATACTATAGACGGTTTGTTGAAGATTTCTCACGATTAGCATTACCATTAACAATTTTCACAAGGAAGAATGCTAAGTTCGAATGGTTAGATAAGTGTGAACAGGGTTTTCAAGAGCTGAAAAAGAGATTAGTTACAGCACCTATTCCGACACTTCCCGTTAAGGGAAAAGAGTAAGTGGGTTTACTGTGATGCCTCGAGGAAAGATTTAGGGTGTGTACTGATGCAAGAAGGAAAAGTAATAACTTATGCGTTAAGGCAATTGAAAAAGCACGAATGTAATTACCATACCCATGATCTTGAGTTAGCAGCAGTTGTTCTAGCATTGAGGATCTGGAGACATTACCTGTTTTGTGAAAGGTGTCACATTTACACAGATCATAAAAGTCTGAAGTATATCTTTGATCAAAGGAAGTTGAATATGAGACAGAGAAGATGGTTAGAACTTATTAAAGATTATGATTGTACTACAGAAAACCATCCGTAAGGCGCGAATGTAGTAGCGAGATGCAATGAGTAGAAAGTCAAGACTTCCCAAGGACGCCTTGTGTAGTATTCAAGCGACATTTTTAAGTACTCTATCGGATTCTAAGGCAGTTGTGAATGCAGAGAGTTCAGGGAATCTTTTAGCTCAATTCCAGGTCAGGTCTTCACTCATAGCAAAGGTTGTGAGAAGACAACCGAGAGGATAGTAACTTACGAGAGAATGTTTGGAAAGTCCAAACAGGGCCCAAAGGCAGAATTTAAAATGAGATCAGATGGAGCCATAGAGAGGCAAGGAAGTCTATGTGTTCCGAGTGTTAGTGAGCTTAAAGATGCGATTCTAGAAGAAGCTCACAGTTCAGCTTACGCTATATATCCAGGAAGCACCAAGATGTGTAAGACATTGAAAGGAGAAACGTATTGGTGGCACAGGATGAAGCGAGAGATAGCCGAATATGTTGATAATGTTTGATCTCGCTAACAAGTTAAACCGATTAGACGAGAGACCGGAGGACTCCTTAATCCATTGCCAGTGCCGGAGTGGAAATGGGAGCATATCACTATGGATTTTCTGTTTGGATTACCACGTACTTCAAGTGGGCATGATGGTATTTGGGTAATAGTGGATAGACTCACTAAAACAGCACGGTTTGTACCGATTAAAGCGACGTCTACGCTTGATCAGCTAGCTAAGCTATACGTCGATAGAATTGTGAGTCAATACGGAGTGCCAGTGTCTATCGTTTCAGATAGAGATCCAAGATTTACTTCTAAGTTTTGGCCTAGCTTACAGAAGGCTATGGGAACAAAGTTGAATTTTAGTACAGCGTTCCATCCTCAGACAGATGGGCAGTCAGAGAGGACCATCCAGACCTTAGAGGACATGTTGAGAGCATGTGTCCTTCAATTTAAAGGAAGTTGGGATACACACCTATCGCTTATGGAATTTGCTTACAATAACAGCTACCAGTCGAGTATTGGTATGGCACCATTTGAGGCTCTATATGGAAGACCATGTAGAACGCCGATATGTTGGAACGAAGTAGGAGAGCGGAAGCTTATCATTACCTGAGTTGGTACAAGTTACTACTGAGACAATATTAAGGTAATCGAGAGAAAATTTGAAGGTAGCACAAGACCGTCGTAAGAGTTCTGTGAGATAAGCGGCGAAAGGACTTAGAATTCCAAGTTGGAGATCAAGTTTTCTTGAAGTTATCTCCATGGAGAGGTGTCCTTCGTTTTGGTAAGAAGGGTAAACTAAGCCCTAGATATATTGGTCCTTATCCAGTAACGGGACGAGTTGGGCCAGCAGCCTACAGACTGGAGTTGCCAGCAGAACTATCTCGAGTTCATGATGTATTTCATGTGTCCATGTTGAGGAAGTGTATTCCGGATCCGACACACATGTTGCAAGCACAACCAGATTGAGTTGAAAGAAGACATGAGTTACATAGAGGATGCAGTTCAAATCCTCGGCGGGGAAAGAACAAGTTTTGAAAAACAAGACGATCTCACTCGTGAAGGTTCGTTGGAGACATCACGGAGTGGAGGAGGTAACCTGGAGAATTAGAGGACCAAATGAGGAGGAAGTACCGATGATTTTCCCTTAAAGGCTACTCAATTTCGAGGACGAAATTTCTTAAGGAGGTAAGTTGTAAGCCCAACCTCTTTGGAACTTCCTTATTAACAAACAACAAAAGAAAGAAGAAATGAATTTTTAAAACTTGGTTTTCCTTGTTTTTAAAAGAAAAGTAATGAAGTGAAAGGCAAAAGGAAAACAAGGAAGGAAAAACATAAACCATTTTGGTTTGGTTGCTCTAAGAATAATGAAGGAAAGAAAATGAAAGCTATGGTTACTATATTATGTTATGTTTAAAAAAAAAAACAAAACAAACAAACAAGAAAGAATAGTTTGGTTTGGTTTCTCTTTGAAAACAAAAGCAAAGGAAAGAAAAGTAAAATGAAGAGATAAAGGAAAAGAAAAAGGAAAAGAAAAAGAAGAAAAGACAAAAACAACCGTTTGGGCTTTTATTAAACCATTTCAATTAATTTCCAACTCATTTTGTTATCATTTTCAACTAAGAAAGGGCAGAGCATCGTGGGAGAGGTTTGAGAGAAGAAGAGGGGAGAAAGTTTCTTGTTGAGGTTGAAGAAGAAAGGAGAAGAATCATTCAACTTCCATGAAAATTCTTTGATCAACTCAGACCAGTTCTGTTATTTTGTTCATCTCGAGCTCCACAAGAAGAGGTAAGAGTTGAGCTTTTGTTTCATGAAATTTAACTCATAGTGGAACAAAATTCGTGAAGGAAGCTCGAGCCAATTCTGATGTTAAGTTGCTGTTTTGTTAAGAGGAAGGCAGAAGACAGAAATTTGCTGTCAAATCCGAGAGGTCTCTGATGTTTTGGTTGTTCTGATCTGTATACTTGGAGTTAGAAGCTCTAATTGGTATGGTTCGAAAGCTTATTCCATTTCCTACAAGTTTCGTGAAGGAATCGTGAGAAGAAAATGATTGGACGATGTTGTAATCTTCAGGTTAAGTTTCGGGTTGCAGCAGGAAGTGAAATCTGGAACAGCAGCAGAATCATTTTAGGGGTTAAGCTACTGAGGTATTCTCTAACCAATACGTTTGGAATTTCAATTTCATGTCTTCATATGATATTTAGAGGGTTCAAAAATGAAGAGTTTGGTATAAATTTCATTATTTTTGGATGAGTAATGAAGAAGTTATGGCTGTCTGAAAACAGGACAGAAAATCTGAAAATGCTGGAATTTTGAAAGTGTGTTTTCTTGCAACTTTTAAGGTAAAAAATCATGAGCTCGAGGTTCTAATGATTGATTTGGCTTGTTTGACAGGCCAAGAGCAAATAGGTCAAGTTTACAAGCCAAGGTTCCAATTCTAATACGGTGAGTGACTCTATCTTAGAACTATGTTTGACCTATGTTTTTCTTCATGAACATAAGTGTTGATAATTACATCTTGATTGAACTAGTTGTGAATGGCTTCATAGAGTTTTCTAACATAAAGTCATGATGGAACCTAAGCATGCTTTGAATTAGTTGTAACTATAAATTCAGGTATGGAAACTAAATTATGAAAGTATGCTTTCCTTTAGAGAATGTTTTGTGTAAATCCACTTGGGAACATGTATAAATGACAATGTGGAAATGTCAAGGAATTGTTGTATGTGTTATAAAGACATGATTTCCATGGTACACAAATTATGCCCTTGTTTGGGGTTAACCCCTAATACTGAAGGACATTCGAGAAGGTACTTAGGGGGGAATGAATCATGATATCCCGATACTGAAGGACAATGAGAAGGTATCCGGGAAGTAAATAGTTTTACCTAAATACTGAAGGACAATGAGAAGGTATTCGGGTAGTAAATGGTTTTACCTTAATACTGAAGGACATAGAGAAGGTATTAAGGAAAACCAAACGACCAAAGGCATTCCACGTGCACGTGAGAGAGAGAGTGGTACGAACCTTATTGGTATAAATGTAACTCTACCACCTCTATGGTTTGATGTGGAGTCATGTCATGTGCTTTATTGTTATGAGCTTTTATATTATTGATTTATCTACCCTCGAAAAGTTAGTACATTTCGAGTTGTGTGCTATGCACAAGTGGTGACTTAAAACCTGTAAATTGGAAGCATGGTTTGTTAATGTTTACAAACAGATGTTAAGCTATTTTGTACTTATAATCTGCCATTATTATGATTCACCTGTGAGCTTATAATGTTTTAAAGATAGACACTCACTGAGCTTTTTAGCTCATTCTTTCAATGTTTTCAAACATTTTCAGGTAGAGATCGAGCTCCTTGTACCTGACATCCTGCCATAGTCTGCTGGAAGTTTCATAAGTTGTTAGTTTGTACGTGGCTGGTATTGTATAGCAAGTCGTTATGTAGTTATAGAAGTTTTGTACATTAGTGGTTGTATAAACATTGAGTTGTCTTGTGTTGTTTTGATGCACTTGACTTTTAGTTTCCAAGAGAGACTTATGAAGGGTTTCTCCTTGTGTATGTTTAATAGTTGTCCAGTTTCTGCTGTGTTATGTTAAAATGTTCCATATGCGAACATAGTATGTTTATCAGGAGTACAGGGTCAACAGGTATTGTAAAGAGATAAACAATGTCTGTTGGCTTCACGCCGCCTTTCGAGCCTAGTTTTCAGGTAGTTCGGAAGGGGGTGTGACAACTTGGTATCAGAGCAATTAGCTCCATGGGAATGAGACAGAGCAAGTTAGCTATAGAAGGAACTGAAAAGTAAATAGCAAGTTATTGAGTTAGTTCAATAGAACTAGTAGAGCATGGTCCAAGTAAGGATAAGAGTAAGTCCAGTCAGGACTAGAATGTGAACACAAGTCTAGAATTGTGCATTTGAGTTGAGTACTCATTACATGTCTAGTATGTTAATATGTTATAGAAGTCATGCCACCACGTACTAGCGACGCGATGCAGGCAAGATCGGGGACGGACGCAGGGATCCTACCCGAGATCAATCCCAGTGGAGATCTAGTGCCCCGAGAGTTCAGATAGGGGCCAAAACTAAGCAGCATGCTAATTCCTCACAGGAGGTAGGTAAGCCATAGGTAGCAGGGCTAAGTAATCCAGATAAGACATATATAATAGATTACCTAAAAGAATTAGGAGCCACAGTGTTTGAGGGTTCCAAAGATCCAGCTGAAGCTGAGGTTATCCAGCTGACGCTGAGGTTTGGCTGATTAAGCTTGATAAATGTTTTGATGTTATGAGTTTCTCTGAGAAGCAAAATGCTAAGTTGGCCACATTCTTGCTGCTAAAGGAAACAGAAGGATGATGGAAATCGATGTTAGCCAGTTGTAGTGATGCACGTACTTCACACTGGCAAACTTTCAGAAGTATATTTGAAAATAAATATTACCCTGGCACATACCGCGAGGCAAAGAGGGATGAATTTTTAGAACTGAAGCAAGGGCCACTTTCAGTGGCTGAGTATGAGAGATGGTATACCGAGCTGTCACGGTATGCTGGTGTGATTATGGCATCTGAGAGTGATAGGTGTCGGAGATTTGAAAGAGGGTTACGTCCTGAGATACGAACCCCAGTCACAGGCATTGCAAAGTGGGCTGACTTTTCCCTGCTTGTATAGAGTGCTCTACGTGTTGAGCAGAGTATAACAGAGGCACAAACAGTGGTGGAACCTACTCGAGGGCCTTCAACGACGAGCAGTTTTCATGGTCGTGAGCAGCGACGATTCACACCTTGAGTGAATGTTTTGAGTCGTCGACTTTAAGAATCGAGTGGCGGCGGATGTCGAGGCGAGATGAATGTTAGTGGTGCCTATCGAGGCGAGTCAAAGAGCACCTAGTCATCGCGGATCCATAGCAAGACCACGCACAATGCAGAGTTCATTGCCGCGTCAAAGCAAGAGAGAACTCCATGTGCAAATTACGGCAAGAATCATCGAGGCCAATGTCTTGTTGGTGTCGGTGTGTGTTACTGATGTGGGGCGGCGGGGGCATTTCAAGAGGGATTGTCCACAGCTTAGAGCAGCCGCACAGAGGGACCAGGGAGTTGGGTCCCGATGCAGTTGAGCGACCAAGAGTTTCGATGAGGCGCAGAGAGGGCACCAGTGGTGTTAGATTAAACAGAGTTGTAGGGAGGCCTAGACAACACGGAAAGGTCTACGTTGTGACTCAACAAGAAGCTGAGGATGCACCAGATGTGATTACTGGTACGATTACTATTTGAAATGTACCTGCACCTGTTTTAATAGAATCAGGTGCTACACATTTCTTTGTTTTTAGTATGTTCTTGACTAAGTTGAATGGGAAGCTAGAACCTTTATGTAAAAGGTTAGTTATATACACTCTAGTTGGTGATGTGATTTTAGTCGATGTAGTGTTGCGGAACTGTGAGATCTTTGTAGATGATCTTAATATGTTAGTGGATCTTCTTCCACTAGACTTGCAGGTGTGAGATGCAATCTTAAAGATGGATTTCGTATTTACTCATTATGCTTCCAGAAATTGCCATATAAAGGAAGTTGTTTTCAAGAAACCGAGATTAGTTTGAAGTGGTTTTATGGGATGAAAGAAAGATTATCCCTATGAGTTTGTTTTCGTGATTCAAAGCTCGAAGTTATTGAGAAAGGTTGCACGACGTTTCTTGCACATGTAGTTGAGGTGCAGAAAGAAAAGTTAAAACTAGAAGATGTTCTTGTTGTGAACGAGTTTCTTAATGTTTTTCCAGCAGATCTGTCAGGGTTGCCACCTGATAGGGAAGTTGAGTTCACTATTGAATTGCTACCAGGAACAACACCTATTTCGTAAGCGTCGTATGGAATGGCTCCAAGCGAGCTCAAAGAGCTGAAGACGCAGTTACAAGAACTAGTTGATAGAGGATACACCAGACCTAGTGTATCACCTGGGGAGCTCAAGTGTTATTTGTAAAGAAGAAAGATGGTACCCTTGGATTATGCATTGATTATGGATAGTTAAACAAGTCACGATACGTAATAAGTATCCTTTACCCCGTATGGATGACTTGTTTGACCAGTTACGAGGAGCATCAATGTTTTCTAAGATTGATTTGAGATCGGGATACCATCGGTTAAAGGTAAGGGAATCGATATTCCTAAAACAAAGATTCGAAAATGAGTGCGGGCATTATGAGCTTTTAGTAATGTCGTTCGGTTTGACGAATGCACCAAAGCGAGCTTTCATGGACCTCATGAAATGTAATATTCCACCAAAGATTTGGATCGATTCGTGATAGTATTTATTGATGATATACTAGTTTACACAATTAATAGGAAAGCTCATAAGGAACATTTGAGGATTATTCCACAAACACTACGAGATAAGCAGTTGTATGCTAAATTCACCAAATGTGAGTTTTGGTTGAATCTGTAGTGTTTCGGGGGCATGTTGTTTCAAAGAAATGGAGTTAGTGTGGATCCGCATTAAGTGAAAGTTGGGTTCAATCGGGAGAGACCAGGCCCGATGATGCGGGTAATGCGTAGTTTTCTAGGCTTGGCAGATACTATAGACGGTTTGTTGAAGATTTCTCACGATTAGCATTACCATTAACAATTTTGACAAGGAAGAATGCTAAGTTCGAATGGTTAGATAAGTGTGAACAGGGTTTTCAAGAGCTGAAAAAGAGATTAGTTACAAAGACCTATTCGACACTTCAGAATGCTAAAAAAAGAGTATGTGGTTTACTGTGATGCCTCGAGGAAAGATTTAGGGTGTGTACTGATGCAAGAAGGAAAAGTAATAACTTATGCGTTAAGGCAATTGAAAAAGCACGAATGTAATTACCATACCCATGATCTTGAGTTAGCAGCAGTTGTTCTAGCATTGAGGATCTGGAGACATTACCTGTTTTGTGAAAGGTGTCACATTTACACAGATCATAAAAGTCTGAAGTATATCTTTGATCAAAGGAAGTTGAATATGAGACAGAGAAGATGGTTAGAACTTATTAAAGATTATGATTGTACTACAGAAAACCATCCAGGTAAGGCGAATGTAGTAGCAGATGCATTGAGTAGGAAGTCAAGACTTCCCAAGGACGCCTTGTGTAGTATTCAAGCGACATTTTTAAGTACTCTATCGGATTCTAAGGCAGTTGTGAATGCAGAGAGTTCAGGGAATCTTTTAGCTCAATTCCAGGTCAGGTCTTCACTCATAGCAAAGGTTGTGAGAAGACAACCAGAGGATAGTAACTTGCAGAGAATGTTTGGAAAGTCCAAACAGGGCCCAAAGGCAGAATTTAAAATGAGATCAGATGGAGCCATAGAGAGGCAAGGAAGTCTATGTGTTCCGAGTGTTAGTGAGCTTAAAGATGCGATTCTAGAAGAAGCTCACAGTTCAGCTTACGCTATATATCCAGGAAGCACCAAGATGTATAAGACATTGAAAGGGAAACGTATTGGTGGCACGGATGAAGCGAGAGATAGGCGAATATGTTGATAATGTTTGATCCGCTAACAAGTTAAACCAGGTTAGACAGAGACCGTGAGGACTCCTTAATCCATTGCCGTGCCGGAGTGGAAATGGGAGCATATCACTATGGATTTTCTGCTTGGATTACCACGTGCTTCAAGTGGGCATGATGGTATTTGGGTAATAGTGGATAGACTCACTAAAACAAAGACGACGGTTTGTGCCGATTAAAGCGGCGTCTCACGCTTGATCGATTAGCTAAGCTATCGTCGATAGAATTGTGAGTCAATACGGAGTGCCGGTGTCTATCGTTTGGATAGAGATCCAAGATTTACTTCTAAGTTTTGGCCTAGCTTACGTAAGGCTATGGGAACAAAGTTGAATTTTAGTACAGCGTTCCATCCTCAGACAGATGGGCAGTCAAAGAGGACCATCCAGACCTTAGAGGACATGTTGAGAGCATGTGTCCTTCAATTTAAAGGAAGTTGGGATACACACCTATCGCTTATGGAATTTGCTTACAATAATGACTACCAATGAGTATTGGTATGACACCATTTGAGGCTCTATATGGAAGACCATGTAGAACAGCGATATGTTGGAACAAGTAGGAGAGCGGAAGCTTATCGGCCCGAGTTGGTACAAGTTACTGCATAACAATATTAAGGTAATCAGAGAAAATTTGAAGGTAGCACAAGACCGTCAGAAGAGTTACGCAGATAAGCGACGAAAGGACTTAGAATTCCAAGTTGGAGATCAAGTTTTCTTGAAGTTATCTCCATGGAGAGGTGTCCTTCGTTTTGGTAAGAAGGGTAAACTAAGCCCTAGATATATTGGTCCTTATCCAAAGAACGGGACGAAGTTGGGCCAAGACCTTGGTGACCGAGTTGCCAAATAGAACTATCTCGAGTTCATGATGTATTTCATGTGTCCATGTTGAGGAAGTGTATTCCAGATCCGACACACATGTTGCAAGCACAACCAGTTGAGTTGAAAGAAGACATGAGTTACATAGAGGATGCAGTTCAAATCCTCGGCAGGAAAGAACAAGTTTTGAAAAACAAGACGATCTCACTCGTGAAGGTTCGTTGGAGACATCACGGAGTGGAGGAGGTAACCTGAGAATTAGAGGACCAAATGAGGAGGAAGTACCCGATGATTTTCACTTAAAGGCTACTCAATTTCGAGGACGAAATTTCTTAAGGGGAGGTAAGTTGTAAGCCAAACCTCTTTGGAACTTCCTTATTAACAAACAACAAAAAGAAAGAAGAAATGAATTTTTTAAAACTTGGTTTTCCTTGTTTTTAAAAAGAAAAGTAATGAAGTGAAAGGCAAAAGGAAAACAAGGAAGGAAAAACATAAACCATTTTGGTTTGGTTGCTCTAAGAATAATGAAGGAAAGAAAATGAAAGCTATGGTTACTATATTATGTTATGTTTAAAAAAAAAGAAAACAAAAGAAAACAAGAAAGGAATAGTTTGGTTTGGTTTCTCTTTGAAAACAAAAGCAAAGGAAAGAAAAGTAAAATGAAGAGATAAAGGAAAAGAGAAAAGGAAAAAGAAAAAGAAGAAAAAGACAAAAACAACCGTTTGGGCTTTTATTAAACCATTTCCAATTAATTTCCAACTCATTTTGTTATCATTTTCAACTAAGAAAGGGCAGAGCATCGTGGGAGAGGTTTGAGAGAAGAAGAGGGGAGAAAGTTTCTTGTTGAGGTTGAAGAAGAAAGGAGAAGAATCATTCAACTTCCATGAAAATTCTTTGATCAACTCAGACCAGTTCTGTTATTTTGTTCATCTCGAGCTCCACAAGAAGAGGTAAGAGTTGAGCTTTTGTTTCATGAAATTTAACTCATAGTGGAACAAAATTCGTGAAGGAAGCTCGAGCCAATTCTGATGTTAAGTTGCTGTTTTGTTAAGAGGAAGGCAGAAGACAGAAATTTGCTGTCAAATCCGAGAGGTCTCTGATGTTTTGGTTGTTCTGATCTGTATACTTGGCGTTAGAAGCTCTAATTGGTATGGTTCGAAAGCTTATTCCATTTCCTACAAGTTTCGTGAAGGAATCGTGAGAAGAAAATGATTGGACGATGTTGTAATCTTCAGGTTAAGTTTCGGGTTGCAGCAGGAAGTGAAATCTGGAACAGCAGCAGAATCATTTTAGGGGTTAAGCTACTGAGGTATTCTCTAACCAATACGTTTGGAATTGCAATTTCATGTCTTCATATGATATTTAGAGGGTTCAAAAATGAAGAGTTTGGTATAAATTTCATTATTTTTGGATGAGTAATGAAGAAGTTATGGCTGTCTGAAAACAGGACAGAAAATCTGAAAATGCTGGAATTTTGAAAGTGTGTTTTCTTGCAACTTTTAAGGTCAAAAATCATGAGCTCGAGGTTCTAATGATTGATTTGGCTTGTTTGACAGGCCAAGAGCAAATAGGTCAAGTTTACAAGCCAAGGTTCCAATTCTAATACGGTGAGTGACTCTATCTTAGAACTATGTTTGACCTATGTTTTTCTTCATGAACATAAGTGTTGATAATTACATCTTGATTGAACTAGTTGTGAATGGCTTCATAGAGTTTTCTAACATAAAGTCATGATGGAACCTAAGCATGCTTTGAATTAGTTGTAACTATAAATTCAGGTATGGAAACTAAATTATGAAAGTATGCTTTCCTTTAGAGAATGTTTTGTGTAAATCCACTTGGGAACATGTATAAATGACAATGTGGAAATGTCAAGGAATTGTTGTATGTGTTATAAAGACATGATTTCCATGGTACACAAATTATGCCCTTGTTTGGGGTTAACCCCTAATCTTGAAGGACATTCGAGAAGGTACTTAGGGGAATGAATCATGATATCCCGATCTTCAAGGACAATGAGAAGGTATCCGGAAGTAAATAGTTTTACCTAAATACTCAAGGACAATGAGAAGGTATTCGGGTAGTAAATGGTTTTACCTTAATACCAAGGACATAGAGAAGGTATTAAGGAAAACCAAACGACAAAGGCATTCCACGTGCACGAGAGAGAGAGTGGTACGAACCTTATTGGTATAAATGTAACTCTACCACCTCTATGGTTTGATGTGGAGTCATGTCATGTGCTTTATTGTTATGAGCTTTTATATTATTGATTTATCTACCCTCGAAAAGTTAGTACATTTCGAGTTGTGTGCTATGCACAAGTGGTGACTTAAAACTCAGTAAATTGGAAGCATGGTTTGTTAATGTTTACAAACAGATGTTAAGCTATTTTGTACTTATAATCTGCCATTATTATGATTCACCCGTGAGCTTATAATGTTTTAAAGATAGACACTCACTTGAGCTTTTTAGCTCATTCTTTCAATGTTTTCAAACATTTTCGGTAGAGATCGAGCTCCTTGTACCGACATCCTGCCATAGTCTGCTTGGAAGTTTCATAAGTTGTTAGTTTGTACGTGGTACGGTATTGTATAGCAAGTCGTTATGTAGTTATAGAAGTTTTGTACATTAGTGGTTGTATAAACATTGAGTTGTCTTGTGTTGTTTTGATGCACTTGACTTTTAGTTTCCAAGAGAGACTTATGAAGGGTTTCTCCTTGTGTATGTTTAATAGTTGTCCGATTTACACTTGTGTTATGTTAAAATGTTCCATATGCGAACATAGTATGTTTATCAGAGTCAGGTCAACTGTATTGTAAAGAGATAAACAATGTCTGTTGGCTTCACGCCGCCTTCGAGCCTAGTTTTGGTGTAGTTCGGAAGGGGTGTGACAACTTGGTATCGTGAGCAATTAGCTCCATGGGAATGAGACAGAGCAAGTTAGCTATAGAAGGAACTGAAAAGTAAATAGCAAGTTATTGAGTTAGTTCAATAGAACTAGTAGAGCATGGTCCAAGTAAGGATAAGAGTAAGTCCAGTCAGGACTAGAATGTGAACACAAGTCTAGAATTGTGCATTTGAGTTGAGTACTCATTACATGTCTAGTATGTTAATATGTTATAGAAGTCATGCCACCACGTACTAGCGGGCGATGCAGCAAGATCGGGATCGACGCAGATCCTACCCGAGATCAATCCCGGTGGAGATCTAGTGCCCCGAGAGTTCAGATAGGGGCCAAAACTAAGCAGCATGCTAATTCCTCACAGGAGGTAGGTAAGCCATAGGTAGCAGGGCTAAGTAATCCAGATAAGACATATATAATAGATTACCTAAAAGAATTAGGAGCCACAGTGTTTGAGGGTTCCAAAGATCCAAATTGAAGTCGAGAGGTTATCAAATGACGCTGAGGTTTGGCTGATTAAGCTTGATAAATGTTTTGATGTTATGAGTTTCTCTGAGAAGCAAAATGCTAAGTTGGCCACATTCTTGCTGCTAAAGGAAACAGAAGGATGATGGAAATCGATGTTAGCCAGTTGTAGTGATGCACGTACTTCACACCGCAAACTTTGAAGTATATTTGAAAATAAATATTACCACACACATCTGCGCGAGGCAAAGAGGATGAATTTTTAGAATCGAAGCAAGGCCACTTTCAAAGGTGAGTATGAGAGATGGTATACCGAGCTGTCACGGTATGCTGGTGTGATTATGGCATCTGAGAGTGATAGGTGTCGGAGATTTGAAAGAGGGTTACGTCCTGAGATACGAACCCCAGTCACAGGCATTGCAAAGTGGGCTGACTTTTCCCTGCTTGTATAGAGTGCTCTACGTGTTGAGCAGAGTATAACAGAGGCACAACAAAGTGGTGGAACCTACTCGAGGGCCTTCAACGACGCAGCGATTTTCATGGTCGTGGAGCGCGGCGATTCACACCTTGAGTGAATGTTTTGAGTCGTCGAGACTTTAAGAATCGAAATGGCGCGCCGATGTCGAGGCGGATGAATGTTAGTGGTGCCTATCGAGGCGAGTCAAAGAGCACCTAGTCGATCCGCGGATCCATAGCAAGACCACGCACAATGCAGTGTCATTGCGGTCGCAAGCAAGGAGAACTCTATGTGCAAATTACGGCAAGAATCATCGAGGCCAATGTCTTGTTGGTGTCGGTGTGTGTTACCAATGTGTGGCGGCGGGGCATTTCAAGAGGATTGTCCACGGCTTAGAGCAGCGGCCGCAGAGGGACCGGTGGAGTTGGGTCCCAGCATACTTGAGCAAACCAAGAGTTTCATGTGAGTCTGCAGGAGAGGGCACCGGTGGTGTTAGATTAAACAGAGTTGTAGGAGGCCTGACAACACGGAAAGGTCTACGTTGTGACTCAACAAGAAGTCGAGGATGCACCGGATGTGATTACTCGGTACGATTACTATTTGAAATGTACACACTGCTTTAATAGAATCAAAGCTACACATTTCTTTGTTTTTAGTATGTTCTTGACTAAGTTGAATGGGAAGCTAGAACCTTTATGTAAAAGGTTAGTTATATACACTCTAGTTGGTGATGTGATTTTAGTCGATGTAGTGTTGCGAATCGTGAGATCTTTGTAGAAGATCTTAATATGTTAGTGGATCTTCTTCCACTAGACTTGCAGTGTGAGATGCAATCTTAAAGATGGATTTCGTATTTACTCATTATGCTTCCGAGAAATTGCCATATAAAGGAAGTTGTTTTCAAGAAACCAGATTAGTGAAGTGGTTTTATGGGATGAAAGAAAGATTATCCCTATGAGTTTGTTTTCGTGATTCAAAGCTCGAAGTTATTGAGGAAAGGTTGCACGACGTTTCTTGCACATGTAGTTGAGGTGCGAAAGAAAAGTTAAAACTAGAAGATGTTCTTGTTGTGAACGAGTTTCTTAATGTTTTTCCAAAGAGATCGTCAGGGTTGCCACCTGATAGGGAAGTTGAGTTCACTATTGAATTGCTTCCAGGAACAACACCTATTTCGTAAGCGTCGTATGGAATGGCTCCAAGCGAGCTCAAAGAGTCAAGACGCAGCTTACAAGAACTAGTTGATAGAGGATACACGGCACCTAGTGTATCACCCGGGAGCTCAAGTGTTATTTGTAAAGAAGAAAGATGGTACCCTTGGATTATGCATTGATTATGGATAGTTAAACAAGTCACGATACGTAATAAGTATCCTTTACCCCGTATGGATGACTTGTTTGACCAGTTATGAGGAGCATCAATGTTTTCTAAGATTGATTTGAGATCAGGATACGATCAGTTAAAGGTAAGGGAATCGATATTCCTAAAGCGACATTCGAAAACAGTGCGGGCATTATGAGCTTTTAGTAATGTCGTTCGGTTTGACGAATGCACCAAAGATTTTCATGGACCTCATGAAATGAATATTCCACCGATGTTTGGATCGATTCGTGATAGTATTTATTGATGATATACTAGTTTACACAATTAATAGGAAAGCTCATAAGGAACATTTGAGGATTATTCCACAAACACTACGAGATAAGCGCTTGTATGCTAAATTCACCAAATGTGAGTTTTGGTTGAATCGTAGTGTTTAGGGCATGTTGTTTCAAAAAATGGAGTTAGTGTGGATCCGCATTAAGTGAAAGTTGGGTTCAATCGGGAGAGACCGGCCCGGTATGACAGAGGTACGTAGTTTTCTAGGCTTGGCGATACTACTATAGACGGTTTGTTGAAGATTTCTCACGATTAGCATTACCATTAACAATTTTGACAAGGAAGAATGCTAAGTTCGAATGGTTAGATAAGTGTGAAATGGGGTTTTCAAGAGTGAAAAAGAGATTAGTTACAAGACCTATTCGACACTTCAGTAATTTGGAAAAAGAGTATGTGGTTTCTTGTGATGCCTCGAGGAAAGATTTAGGGTGTGTACCGATGCAAGAAGGAAAAGTAATAACTTATGCGTTAAGGCAATTGAAAAAGCACGAATGTAATTACCATACCCATGATCTTGAGTTAGCAAAGGTTTGTTCTAGCATTGAGGATCCGGAGACATTACTGCTTTGTGAAAGGTGTCACATTTACACGATCATAAAAGTCTCAAGTATATCTTTGATCAAAGGAAGTTGAATATGAGACAGAGAAGATGGTTAGAACTTATTAAAGATTATGATTGTACTACAGAAAACCATCCAGGTAAGGCGAATGTAGTAGCAGATGCATTGAGTAGGAAGTCAAGACTTCCCAAGGGCGCCTGTGTAGTATTCAAGCGATATTTTTAAGTACTCTATCGGATTCTAAGGCGGTTGTGAATGCAGAGAGTTCGAGGAATCTTTTAGCTCAATTCCAGTCAGTCTTCACTCATAGCAAAGGTTGTGAGAAGACAACCTGAGAGATAGTAACTTCATGAGAGAATGTTTGGAAAGTCCAAACAGGGCCCAAAGGCAGAATTTAAAATGAGATCAGATGGAGCCATAGAGAGGCAAGGAAGTCTATGTGTTCCGAGTGTTAGTGAGCTTAAAGATGCGATTCTAGAAGAAGCTCACAGTTCAGCTTACGCTATATATCCAGGAAGCACCAAGATGTATAAGACATTGAAAGGGAACGTATTGGTGGCCTGGGATGAAGCGAGAGATAGCTGAATATGTTGATAATGTTTGATCTCTAACAAGGTTAAACCAGTTAGACAGAGACCAGGAGGACTCCTTAATCCATTGCCAGTGCCGGAGTGGAAATGGGAGCATATCACTATGGATTTTCTGTTTGGATTACCACGTACTTCAAGTGGGCATGATGGTATTTGGGTAATAGTGGATAGACTCACTAAAAACAAAGACGGGTTTGTACTGATTAAAGCGGCGCTCACGCTTGATCGGTTAGCTAAGCTATACGTCGATAGAATTGTGAGTCAATACGGAGTGCCAGTGTCTATCGTTTCAGATAGAGATCCAAGATTTACTTCTAAGTTTTGGCCTAGCTTACGTAAGGCTATGGGAACAAAGTTGAATTTTAGTACAGACGTTCCATCCTCGCATGCATGGGCGGTCAAAGAGGACCATCCGGACCTTAGAGAGGACATGTTGAGAGCATGTGTCCTTCAATTTAAAGGAAGTTGGGATACACACCTATCGCTTATGGAATTTGCTTACAATAACAGCTACCAGTCGAGTATTGGTATGGCACCATTTGAGGCTCTATATGGAAGACCATGTAGAACGCCGATATGTTGGAACGAAGTAGGAGAGCGGAAGCTTATCGGCCCTGAGTTGGTACAAGTTACTACAGACAATATTAAGGTAATCAGAGAAAATTTGAAGGTAGCACAAGACCGTCAGAAGAGTTACGGAGATAAGCGACGAAAGGACTTAGAATTCCAAGTTGGAGATCAAGTTTTCTTGAAGTTATCTCCATGGAGAGGTGTCCTTCGTTTTGGTAAGAAGGGTAAACTAAGCCCTAGATATATTGGTCCTTATCCAGTAACGGGACGAGTTGGGCCAGCAGCCTTCAGACTGGAGTTGCCAGCCGAACTATCTCGAGTTCATGATGTATTTCATGTGTCCATGTTGAGGAAGTGTATTCCAGATCCGACACACATGTTGCAAGCACAACCAGTTGAGTTGAAAGAAGACATGAGTTACATAGAGGATGCAGTTCAAATCCTCGGCAGGAAAGAACAAGTTTTGAAAAACAAGACGATCTCACTCGTGAAGGTTCGTTGGAGACATAACGGAGTGGAGGAGGTAACCTGAGAATTAGAGGACCAAATGAGGAGGAAGTACCCGATGATTTTCACTTAAAGGCTACTCAATTTCGAGGACGAAATTTCTTAAGGGGAGGTAAGTTGTAAGCCCAACCTCTTTGGAACTTCCTTATTAACAAACAACAAAAAGAAAGAAGAAATGAATGTTTAAAACTTGGTTTTCCTTGTTTTAAAAAGAAAAGTAATGAAGTGAAAGGCAAAAGGAAAACAAGGAAGGAAAAACATAAACCATTTTGGTTTGTTTGCTCTAAGAATAATGAAGGAAAGAAAATGAAAGCTATGGTTACTATATTATGTTATGTTTAAAAAAAAAAAAAAACAAAAGAAAACAAGAAAGGAATAGTTTGGTTTGGTTTCTCTTTGAAAACAAAAGCAAAGGAAAGAAAAGTAAAATGAAGAGATAAAGGAAAAGAGAAAAGGAAAAAGAAAAAGAAGAAAAAGACAAAAACAACCGTTTGGGCTTTTATTAAACCATTTCCAATTAATTTCCAACTCATTTTGTTATCATTTTCAACCAAGAAAGGGCAGAGCATCGTGGGAGAGGTTTGAGAGAAGAAGAGGGAGAAAGTTTCGGTTGAGGTTGAAGAAGAAAGGAGAAGAATCATTCAACTTCCATGGAAATTCTTTGATCAACTCAGACCAGTTCTGTTATTTTGTTCATCTCGAGCTCCACAAGAAGAGGTAAGAGTTGAGCTTTTGTTTCATGAAAGTTAACTCATATTGGAACAAAATTCGTGAAGGAAGCTCGAGCCAATTCTGATGTTTAAGTTTCTGTTTTGTTAAGAGGAAGGCAGAAGACAGAAATTTGCTGTCAAATCCGAGAGGTCTCTGATGTTGTGGTTGTTCTGATCTGTATACTTGGAGTTAGAAGCTCTAATTGGTATGGTTCGAAAGCTTATTCAATTTCCTACAAGTTTCGGGAAGGAATCGTGAGAAGAAAATGATTGGAAGATGTTGTAATCTTCAGGTTAAATTTCGGGTTGCAGCAGGAAGTGAAATCTGGAACAGCAGCAGAATCATTTTAGGGGTTAAGCTACTGAGGTATTCTCTAACCAATACGTTTGGAATTTCAATTTCATGTCTTCATATGATATTTAGAGGATTCAAAAAGGAAGAGTTTGGTATAAATTTCATTATTTTTGGATAAGTAATGAAGAAGTTATGGCTGTCTGAAAACAGGGCAGAAAATCTGAAAATGCTGGAATTTTGAAAGTGTGTTTTCTTGCAAGTTTTAAGGTCAAAAATCATGAGCTCGAGGTTCTAATGATTGATTGGGCTTCTTTGACAGGCCAAGAGCAAATAGGTCAAGTTTACAAGCCAAGTTTCCAATTCTAATACGGTGAGTGACTCTATCTTAGAACTATGTTTGACCTATATTTTTCTTCATGAACATAAGTGTTGATAATTACATCTTGATTGAACTAGTTGTGAATGGCTTCATAGAGTTTTCTAACATAAAGTCATGATGGAACCTAAGCATGCTTTGAATTAGTTGTAACTATAAATTCAGGTATGGAAACTAAATTATGAAAGTATGCTTTCCTTTAGAGAATGTTTTGTGTAAATCCACTTGGGAACATGTATAAATGACAATGTGGAAATGTCAAGGAATTGTTGTATGTGTTATAAAGACATGATTTCCATGGTACACAAATTATGCCCTTGTTTGGGGTTAACCCCTAATACTGAAGGACATTCGAGAAGGTACTTAGGGGGGAATGAATCATGATATCCCGAATCTGAAGGACAATGAGAAGGTATCCGGGAAGTAAATAGTTTTACCTAAATACTGAAGGACAATGAGAAGGTATTCGGGTAGTAAATGGTTTTACCTTAATACTGAAGGACATAGAGAAGGTATTAAGGAAAACCAAACGACCAAAGGCATTCCACGTGCACGTGAGAGAGAGAGTGGTACGAACCTTATTGGTATAAATGTAACTCTACCACCTCTATGGTTTGATGTGGAGTCATGTCATGTGCTTTATTGTTATGAGCTTTTATATTATTGATCTATCTACCCTCGAAAAGTTAGTACATTTCGAGTTGTGTGCTATGCACAAGTGGTGACTTAAAACTTTGTAAATTGGAAGCATGGTTTGTTAATGTTTACTAACAGATGTTAAGCTATTTTGTACTTATAATCGCCATTATTATGATTCACCCAGAGCTTATAATGTTTTAAACATAGACACTCACTCGGCTTTTTAGCTCATTCTTTCAATGTTTTCAAACATTTTCGTGGTAGAGATCGAGCTCCTTGTACGACATCCTGCCATAGTCTCACTGGAAGTTTCATAAGTTGTTAGTTTGTACGTGGTTTGGTATTGTATAGCAAGTCGTTATGTAGTTATAGAAGTTTTGTACATTAGTGGTTGTATAAACATTGAGTTGTCTTGTGTTGTTTTGATGCACTTGACTTTTAGTTTCAAGAGAGACTTATGAAGGGTTTCTCCTTGTGTATGTTTAATAGTTGTCCGAGTTCTGCATGTTATGTTAAAATGTTCCATATGCGAACATAGTATGTTTATCAGAGTACAGGGGTCAACGTGTATTGTAAAGAGATAAACAATGTCTGTTGGCTTCACGCCGCCTTTCGAGCCTAGTTTTCAGGTAGTTCGGAAAAGGGTGTGACAGCTCCACTCATCCGAGATTAACCTATCAAACTCTTTGACCGGGTTAATCAACATTCATTAGCTACGGTAACACTCCGCTATAGCCCGTAGTTACACTCCCGTCAGTGCAGAATATTACGTGTCCACTAATATAACCAATGCTCATGAGTCGACACTTCATAGGTTGTTCGTACACTTGCCTTGGTCAAATTACCGACCCTTGTGTCTACCTCTTGTTCCTTAAATCCCCACAGCTCCTCTAATGAACAATATATTGTGATGGTCCAACCATACACAACACCCTTCTCGGACCAGTGAGAAGGTGGGTACCCGTTGTCCAAGCCACAGACAAAGCGATTAAGGGACAACCCCTCTAGTTTCCCTAAAGGCGGGAACGACTGAATTCCATCTCGCGTAGTTAAGTTCCTAGCTCCCTGCTTGGTCCCGTCCCTGAGAAGATAGGCATATTGGGTGAGTAACTGTGACCACCCTCACCCGTACTAGTCAAAGCACAGACCCCCGCAGACAGGAGTCCGTAACACGCTCAGGATTTAGGTCGAGTCACTAATGGTCATCTACGAAGTTATTAGTCCTTATTGTCAACGGTGTTACATCTGTAGGTCTAATAATTCACGGTTCGGTCTTGTACAATCTCATTGTAGAGGATGCCCCCACTCGCATGTCAACAACATGAACGAGTCAGATCACTTCGTTTGTATCTAATACAAAGCGGGTTGCATCCACAGCGTATCTAGGATTAAGTCTCCAACCCTATCCATATACTGTACACCGTTCGGGTCATTAACTCGAAGGTGATCCTCCCTATGTGTCCACGCCACACTGTTCAAGTTCTAGTTCTCTCATAAATTCAATGACCCTGGAGCATAGTTTATTGGAAAAATTTGTAAATATTTGTGAGACACAAAGTAATGAAATAAATAACTCTCATCAATTTCAAACAGTAATTTACTAACACGAGATTAGGACAAAAATCCCAACAGGTTGTCTCCCAAGAAGCGTTTTGTTTAACGTCTTTAGCTAGACGGTGACTTATCAGGGCACATAAAACTACTCATATTTCTTTGGGCCCTTCTTGCTTGAATCGAGATAGCCTTCCAAGTCTAAAAGGCTATCCTGTTTCTCATGGGCACCAGAGAGAGAAATATTGTTGGTATTTTTATTTATCAACATAAAAGAACAAAAATAAAAACAAGACTCATGAGTGTAGGACAATTGGCTATGAATATTAAAGAAAATTTATGGAAACAAAAGGGGGCTCGGACTTCTCAGCCTTTACCTCTATCACCTGAATCTCCCCTGTGGAGATGATTGTATCATCCATGCCTACCTCACTAACCTGATTATGGTGTGTCACAATCTCCCCAAAACAATCCTCACTATCGTACGAAAAAGTCCTCCTAGGTGGTACCTCCTCAATGGTAAGGATAAGAAATTGTTCCGGTAAGGCCTTAAGGGAAATTACTAGTTGATTGAGATACTGACTAAAACATAACATGGATAGGTGATTGAAAGTAAAGATAAACAACAGACTAAAACATGGAGACACCAGTTGATTGATTGAGGAAAGTGACTTTACAAGTTAATGACTAAATCAACACATGCATTGAACCAAAGAGATTAATTTATAAACAAGAAGTAAGGTACTCAAGAAAACCTCTCGATTCTTAGTGAGCCTCGCACATGCAATAAGTTCTATAGTCTCCAAACGAACCTACGACATGCACAACATTAAGCAACTTCTTTATATCTTTCCCTTAGATTTCTAAGTCATTCTCATGTTCGACCCCAAAGGGTTTTGACAACCTTACTCTAATTCAAGTTTTATCTCTCGAGTCTACTTAAACAAACAAAATTAAGAATTAAAGACCGAATTGCCAAAAATAAAAACAAAACATGATTTAATACATATCAAATAAGTCTTAAAAAGTAAATCAAATCCTAACTACAACATCTAGCTACTCAAAATCACATGAAAACTAAGCTAAACATGTAGAAAACGTCTTAAAACGGTAATACAATATGATAGAAAAGGAAATTAAACTTATGTGTCGATGCCAGTCCTTTGTCTCCGAGCTCCCGTCTTCGATCTCGAACCTCCACGAATGCTCTGGCTCTCAAAAAACACTCTTTTCTCTCTTCTCACAAAGTGTATTTTGAAATTAGGGTGAATTCTCTATCAAATTCAGCTCCCTTGCAACGAAAACAACATGTTTTATTTATAGGCTCAATCGGTATAGCGTTGCAACGCTAGGGAGAACGTTGCAACGTTGAACCCTAACCGCGTGGTATATATGGAAATAGTCGGTAGCGTTGCAACGCTAAGGGCAGCGTTGCAACGCTTCTACCCTAACGCGCGCGCTTTTCTATTGAAGTGGCGTTGCGACGCTGCAAGGCAGCATTGCAACGCCCTCTGTGCGGTTCTTCATGTGTAGATATCGTTGCGACGCTGCAAGGCAGCGTTGCAACGCTATCGATAAGGGTCTTCAACGCCTCTAAACAGAACGTTTGGCGTTGCAACATTTTACATAGCGTTGCAACGGCATCACCTCGGGTCTTCATACTTGAATTGATCCATCTACTTCCAATTGATGCTATTTTAAGCTCCAACTAGCCTCGTTTCGATCTTGAGTGATCCAAAATGTCTCCAATTGTTCTGTTTACTCTCTTAACCTGAAATTGAGTAATTTAAACACGTAAAGGCTCTGAAATCATTATAAAACTAGCAATAATTAAGCCTAAGGATAGCACATTTTGTGTGCTATCACACCCACCCTCTCACTGCGACAAGAGGGATGTTGTTTCTGGTTGGACCATGCAATGTAGTTGTTCATTAGAGGAGCAGTGAGACTTAAAGAGCAAGAGATAGACACTGTTGGGATGTATGTCCTAATCTCGTATAAGTGTTTAATATTCATGGTGAAATAAATAAGAGTTCTTTTTCCATCACTTTGGGTCTCGCATATTTATAAACGTATTCCAATAAACTAAGTTCCAAAGTCATTGAATTATGAGAGAACTAGAACTTCAATGGTGTGTAGTAGACACACAGGGAGGATCACGTTCGAGTTAATGACCCGAACGGTCTACACTATATGGATAGGGTTGGAGACCTAATCCTTGATACGTTGTCTACGAACAACCTGTGAAGGGTCGACTCACGGGCATTGGTTATATCGATGGACACAACTTGTCCTAGAGTGATGGGATTGCAGCTACGGGTTTTAGTGGAGTGTTATCGTAGCTAATGAAACATGAGTACTCGGGTAAAAGTTTGACAGGTTTGTCTCGGATCATTGGAGCTCGTCATCTGTACGTCCATTAGGTCCCTCGGTTGGCTCAAACTGGATAAATTAAGGGTTTACAGTTTCGTGTGGATTTGAAGTGTTTAAATTCATTAAATGGGTATTTATGTAATTTACATGAGATATGATTTACATAATATATAGTTTGACGTGAATGACATTCATAATAAACTATAGGTTAGCCTAATTGAGTAATTAGTAATAATTTGGAGAAATTGGATTTAGATAAATTAAATTGAATGTCATTCAATTTAAAATCCACAATTATGCAAATGTGATTTGTATAATAAGGTATGAGATATCTTATTATATGTGTTATGCAAATATTATTTGCATAACCTAATGTTGTTGTAAAATGGTAGATAGGTGGAGATTTTAACTCCACCTCTGACCATTATAAAAGTACCTTTGCAAGAAGGATTGCTTAAGGCATTGCTCATGTTTTGGAATCTCACCAAAAGAAACTTTCTCTCTTCTCTCAACTCTCTCTCAAATTCTCTCTGTCCTAAACCAAAGGGAGTTCAACCACTCTCCCTCAATCGATCAAGAACAATCGAGAAGATGAATTGGAGGTCTCCAATTCGTTCTTAGTTCTAGAGATCGTGATTGGAGAGATTGAAGGTACGAAGAGTTCGTGATCGGAGAAGGAAATCTTGAAGAAGAGATCTTCAACAAGTAAGTAGCATTTACTCTATGTTTCTCTTCTCCTTTACAACATGTTTAGCCAAGAATCTATTAGATAGGTTTGTTTTTAAGAAACTTTTTTCACAACGAACACCACGACGTTTGAAGTAGTTTTCTGCTGTGGGATTTCCATTACCTTAAGACACAGGGGTAAAATGATAATTTGACCCAACAATGTCTACGAACAACCTGTAAAGGGTCGACTCACGGGCATTGGTTATATCGATAGACGCAACTTGTCCTACAGTGATGGGATTACAACTACGGGCTTTAGTGGAGTGTTACCATAGCTAATGAATGTTGAATAACCGGGTCAAAGAGTTTGACAGGTTAATCTCGAATCATTGGACCTCATCATTTGTAGGTCCATTAGGTCCCTTGGTTAGCTCAAACTTGATAAATTGAGAGTTTACGGTTTGGTGTGGATTTAAAGTGTTCAAATTCATTAATTAGGTATTATGTGATTTATATGTGATATAGTTGACATAATATATAGTTTTATCTGAATGTGATTCATAATAAACGATAGGTTAGCCTAATTGATTAATTAGTGCTAATTGGAGAAACTGAATTGAGAGAAATTAAATTGAATGTGATTCAATTTAAAATTCCACAATTATACAAATGATATTTGTATAATAAGGTATGAGATAGCTTATTATATGTAATATGCAAATATGATTTGCATATTATAAGGTTGTGGTAAAATGGTGAATTGGTTAGGATTTAACTTCCACCTCTCACCATTATTTAAAGGTTTTGCAAGAAGCCTTTTGGTAAGACTTGACTCATTTTTTGGATTTTCATTCAAGAGAGCTCTCACCTTCTCTCAAACTCTCTCAATTTTCTCTCTACACTTTTCCTCACACAAAACCAAAGGGAGTCCCACACAGTCCCTCTCAACCTATTGAGAAAAATAATAAGTCCTTTCGGATATGTTCAAATTGTTCGGTTCAAGAGATCATGTTATAGAGATCGTTTGTACGTAGGAGTTCGTGATCGGAGAGGGAAACAGTGAACAAAGGTTGTTCAACAAGTACATTTTATAGTTCCTGTTTTCTTCTTGTAAACAACATGTTTACCCTAGAATTATGTGTTTAATTCAATTTTAAGATACAAATTACATAGCGAAAGAACGATATTTCACGACGCCTTCCACTGCGGAAAATTTCAATTCCCTTCATTACCATTCATCGGACAACAGAGGTCAGAATGTTTAAGCTCAGGAGGATCTTTCGCTCTATAACCTTTTCCATTAAGAGGTCTTTTGGTCATTTTTCCTTCAAGACATGACTAATAAACAGGTAAAGAGTTTTCTTCTAACTCACTTAGAAGTCCGCTCATCACTAGTCTCTCAATCCTATTGAGATTTATGTGGGCTAACCTTGGATTCCAAATATGAGCATTTTCTTTTGGAGAAACTTTAATCTTTTAGTTCGCGATTCAACTGTTTTAAACAATCCACTATTCATAACACTTTAGACTTAATTTGCCTTCAAAACATATAAATTACTCTCAAGTGAAGCAAAACATAACAAATTTCTATTTCGAAAAATAGTAGCATTATTGTTCTTCTAAGAAACAAAAATACATTGTTTTAAAAGACAGGAAATTGAAACAGTGTTTCTAGCAAACCCTGGATTTATGTACATGTTATATAATAAAATGTACTTCATGTCGAAGAAAAGCTTCACCGTGTCGATCGTTGTAGCCCAGACAACTTATCCGGATCAAACCCTTGGTGTTATCCCACGATCCTGCATCCGTTACCAGCAACTAATTCCCTGAAAAGAAGAACAAACATGGTTAGTTGCGCCTGAATCAAGTATGTAGTCAGAGTCACTACTCTCCACTAAACAGGTTTTAATAGCAAGTAAATCACATTTACCTTCCTGCTTCTTGTTGGCAAGGAAATAAAAAAAATTCATCTTCCAGTGGTCGTCTTGTTGGGGGTTGTCCCCTAAAACTCGTAGTTTGTAATTTTTGTCCTAATTATTGTAATAAATTGTTATTACTTGAATAAAGCGTTATTGTTTGTATTGCCATTGTTTTAACCCTAAATCCAATAAACTAAACACCTAATGTTGTAAAATCTATCTTTAACTAAATGTAGTGTACATATAAAGGATCTCGATTCGAGATACAACCTAAAGGGTCTATAGTATGGGGATAAGGTTTGGGTACCTTACCCTGGTAAAACTATGGATGTGGCCCACTTTGTATATGATACAAACACTGTGATCCTAACGTGTTCGTGTAGATGAAATGTGAGTGGGGATATCTTATGTAATGAGACTACATAAGACCGGATCACGAAATAGTAACCACTAGATGTAACTCCGTAGACTAGTTAGGTTTCTATTTCACTATGATGACCTAGGCAACTTGATATCAATCTTGAGCAGGTTACGAACTGCTGTTTGCAAGGGATTATCCTTTGACTAGTATGGGTGAGAGTGGTCAGATTCGCCGACACAATATGCCTACCTTATTGGGGGCAAGACCGAGTGAGCAGCTGGGGACATAGCTTAGCAAAATGGAATTCACTCCTTCACGCCTACTAGGGTAAGTAGAGGAATGTTCCCTTAAGTGGTATCTCCGGGACTTGAACAAAGCGCCCGACCCTCTCATTGGCTAGAGAGGGACTCTGTTTGTTGGTCGAACCACAAACAAATTGTTAATTAGAGGAGCACTTATACTTAAGGTACAAGATGTAACCCAGGGGTAAAATGGTAATTTGACCCAGCTGGTGTTACGAACATTCGTGAAGGATTGACTTGCTGTTATTTGTCAATATCCATGAACATACGTGAAGGATTGACTAGCTTCATTTAGTACTAATTTACTACACAGTTTTTGGTTCCTCATGTGATCATCCTCCAAGAATGTGGCGTTTGTCGATAAAATCACCTTGTTTTCTTGTGGGTCGTAGAAAAGACCACCTCTCGTTTCTTTGGAATAGCCAACAAATTGTCACAATCTTGAACGAGGTTCCAGTTTCTTTGGGTTTGTCACGAGCACGTGTGTCGGACAACCGCAAATCGTGAAGTTTTGTAAACTAGGTTTACGCCCCTTCGAAAGTTCAAAAGGTGTTTCTGAAACACGTTTTGATGGAACACTGTTCAAGATTTGAACTGCAGTCTCTACTGCGTATCCGAAAAACGAGGCAGGCAATTGAGCATAGCTCATAATAGAACGAACCATGTCTAACAAGGTTCTATTTCTCCTTTCTGACACACCATTTTTTTGTGGTGTATTAGGTGCAGAGAGTTGAGATTTAATTCCATGTTCTATCATATAGTGCTGGAATCTCAAATCCATATACTCTCCTCCTCGATCTGATCGAAGCGTTTTAATGGTTTTTCCTAATGCATTCTCTACTTGGGCCTTATACTCTTTGAACTTTTCAAGATCGTCAGACTTGTGATGCATTAGGTATAGATAACCATACCTAGAATAATCCTCTATGAAAGAGATGAAATATTTGTACCCTCCTCAAGCTTTGACATTCACTGGACCACAAAGTTCCGAATGCACATGTTCTATGGGCTCTACGGCTCTGTAACCTTTTCCAGTAAAAGGTCGTTTGGTCATTTTACCTTCCAAGCAAGACTCGCAAAGCTGTAAAGAATCATCTTCTAACTTTTTTACAAGTCCATTCTTAGAGAGTCTCTCAATCCGGTTGAGATTAATATGACCAAGTCTAAGATGACATAGATAGGTATTATTGTTAGGAGAAATTTTTTGCCTTTTATTTTGCGTGTCTGCATTCTTAAACATCTCATGATTTAAAATTGGTTTGGTTTTGTTCGGTTTCAGTACATACCAGCCATTTTTCAATTTAGCATAACAAATATTGACACTTTCTTTCAAAATGAACGCTTCATTAATTGAAAAAGAAATACAATATCCAAGTTCTATTAAACAAGAGATAGAAATTAAGTTCCTTTTAAGCTTAGGAACTATATACAGATTTTTCAATAAAAGAAATCTATCTCCGAAAAATAACTTGGCATCTCCCACTTCACGAGCTGAGACGACGTCTCCCGTTCCGACCCTGAGCGTTATCTCACCCTCTTCGAGCTCCTTGAACGAACTAGTTTCCTAAAATGAAGAGCGAACGTGATTAGTGGCTCCTGAATCAAGTATCCAGGTTAAATCATCATTTTCCACTCAACAAGTTTCAAGAACAAGTAAATCTAATTTACCTTTCTTCTCTTTGAGCTCAGCAAGGTACTTTGGGCAGTTTCGCTTCCAATGTCCATCCACGTTGCAGTGGAAATAATTTCCTTTATCTGCAACCTTGGCTTTTCCCTTGCCCTTGTCAGCAGCAGGTGTCTTCCCTTTCCCTCCTATTTTCTTCTTTTGGGTCTTCTTAAGCCCAGAAGATGAGCTACAGGACTTAGTCCTAGAGGATGAACCCTTCTGGAACCTTCTGGAATGGGCAAACAGAGTTGCCTCTCCATCAGCGTGTCCCTTATTCTTCATAAGAGACTGGAAAGTTTGTAGTTCATTAAAGAGAGTAGTCAGGTTATACTCTATCTTGTTCATCACCGCATTGCTGCGGAATTGCAGGAAACTCTTTGGAAGAGATTCCAGGATGAACGATACTTGACTTTGCTCGTCAATGACCGCTCCGTTCATCTCAACAACGTTGAAGTGGACCATCAGATCAAGAACGTGTTCTCTCACCGATGATCCCTCCTTCATACGGGAGTTATAAACGTATTTGAGGGATTCGTGCCGAATCTGTCCAGGCGGTTGACCAAACATTTCCTGCAGCGAACTCATGATCTCACGAGATGAGACCATGCCCTCGTGCTTTTTAGCCAGAACTTCAGAAACACTAGCCAAAATGTAGATCTTGGCCTTGTCATTGGCCTTGATCCAAAGAAATGTGACGCTTCATTGATTGAGGAGCGTTACGAGCGGGGATATGAGGACATTCCTCAGACAGTACGAACCGTAAGTCGTCAACAACGAGAATCGTATTCATGTTGGACATCCACGTAGTAAAATTTTCACCAGTTAAACGATCGCTTTTAAGTAAGGCTATTATTGAGGACGACATGCTGAAAAATAAAAAATAGTTCTAATTAGTTATGCTTTTTAAACCCATTGTAAAAACCAATCATATTTAGCAAAATTATTAAAGAACCATATTGAGACTTTCTCCCTTGAATTGAGACTTTCTCATCCAATTCTCACTACCAGAACATCTCATGTCCCAATGGTTTTTAGCTACCGTTTGTTTGGTCAAGGATTTGTTAACTAACTTAACTCATCCCGTAAATGTGACCCTACCATTAAGAAAGACAACTGTTGGCAAACAACCTAAGAGACTCTATCTATTTCTGGAGTTCGTGGTGTTCTTATCCCTACAGTCAGGCCCTCCATAGGGTTTGGCTGTTCTAGGACAACCTAGCAGGCGGACTATAGAAATCTCACGGTGCGACCTAATGGAGGAGACCGTAGGATACGTTGACACGCGTCCTGCTCCCATTTACTATGGATACTTCCCTCATTAACCTTGGTATTGAACCATGCAAACACATACCGTAGGGGGACGCCCTATTTACGCCACGTAGCCGAGCATGGAACTCACGGTGTGAACTCTTGAGGACGTGAGAGTAAACTCGATGCGAACATCTCGTTTTCTCCCACTGAAGTTCCTAAAATTAGGGTATAGGTTTAACTTAGTTGGATTCCGGCTAAAAGAATCTATCTAAGTCTATGCCTATTATAACTGTTTTAACTAGGTCTTAAAACCTTATGTCTAGGTGAATAAACATTTTAATTACCTAAAGATAAAAATAGAACTAAGGTTAATTCAACTCAAGTTCCGGGTTAGTTCCTGTGCAGGAGGTGTTCTGTTAACTGTCACCTCGAAGTAAGTACCCCAAACTTTGTGATGAACTTCACCGGCAGAGTTCCCTTATAACCAAAGTCCTAAAGTTCCACTATATTTTAAATTATTTAAAATACTACGTAAGACTAATTTCTTATCCTATTAGAAATTGAAACTTAGGTCTAAATTAATTTTAAAAGATTGAAAATTAATTGAAAAAATATCCCATGTTCCTATGTTTGCATGCATTTCTTTATTATAGGTTATGGTTTCTAAAACCCCTTTGATTTATAACTTTTATAAATTTTAATAATTAACCTATGAAAGAAACTTATAAATGCAACAATCTATATTCAAATTGGAATTATAAAAGGAATTCAACTATTTGAATCATAAAATTACTTAAACAAAACAACATTTATTTTAAAGAAAGTAATTTCATGCTCCATGCAATTTACTTTCCATATAATCTAATTATAACACTTATAATTAATTACTCATGAAAAAATAAATTAATCATGTATTCAACCATATTCATATAACATTTATATAAATAAAATGCATGAACATGCTTATCCTAAGGTGGGAATTATCTAAATGACATTCATAAAGACATAAAACTGTAAAACCGGAATAATTTGGCCCCTAAAGTGCAAAATAAATAAATTACATTAACTTATTTCATGAAACCGATCCAAAAACACCCTGAACTGACCTTGAATTGCTCGAACCGGAACAAAACTAACGAACCAAATTAACCGGTCTCACAAATTGCTTTGGAATGCCCCACGGCGGTGCATCGCGATGCGATGCCAGTGTTAAACGCCCGGGATTTATCGTATGCGCGCCTGATATCGGGATGGCGTTGCAAAGCTGAAGGGCATCGTTTCAACGCTGCTGACCCCTTGAGCGCCCGTGTCGATAGGGAGCGTTGGCGTTGCGACGCCATTCTTCAAATACGTTACGTTGTTGTTTCTTCAAGGCGAATTAAACTCACGAACACAGCAACTTCGTTCTTCAATATCTCCTTCGATTCTCAATCAAATTGAACGAAACTGGTCCCGAACGATTCGTAACTCAATTACAGACTCAATTATGCACTTTTTGCCCAAAAATGCAATGGCCTTTACATACAATTTGATCAAAATCAAAGTAAACTAAGGCCAAAACATTCCTAAACAAGTTTTACAGCAAACCAAATGCATTTCCCACCAAATCAATGCAATTTTGTTTCAAAACAAAACAAATCAAGCATTGCTCTGATACCAATTGATGGAGATCAGATCTCCTTGAGCAGTGAAAATGTGTTTGGGATCGTTAATTGCTCAATTGTTTTAATTGAAACAAAAACCATTACATTGACAAAAATACAAAACAAACATGAAATTTTAATCCTATTAGACATGGATTAATTGCATACATGCAAACATATGTTTAGTTTAACAACTAAACTAAAGGGAAGAAGAAGAAATTACCTTTGTAGCTTTTTCGCAGCAACTCCTTGCTCTACGATAAACAAGAACTATGGAGAACTTCTCTGTTTTTCTCTGTGTTACAACACAACCACTTGGATCACATCCTATATCTCTGAGTTCTACTTAGATCCTCCTTGGTGGGAAGGATTCCAACAATTGGAAGAAGACGGGAATGAGAGTGTGAGAGAGAGAATTCTTTTGTGAGTACAAATCTCCTTAAATCGATTCATCTGATTGAGCAACCCCCTTCTCCCTATTAAACTGTCGATAGGGAGAAGGGGAGGGATAGTGGGGAACGTGTCTGGATGACACGTTCCCTCGTTTTATTATTAAAATAATAATAATAATAATAATAATATAAATAAATCAAATTTAATTATTAAATTTGTCACACCCCCTCCCGAAGCACTTGCTAACTTAGCCCGAGATTCAAGATGAAGCCAATGAGACATTGTTACCTCTTAACAATACCTGCTGACACTATTTTACCTGAAAACAAACTATGTTCGCATATGAAACACTTTAAACTTAACACAGCGGAAACTGGACATCTATAAGACGTACATGAGAAGAAACTCTTCTTAAGTCTCTCTTGGAAACTAAAACGAGCAAGAACATCGTAACCACAAACAAATCAAACCACTAATTAAACAACCACAACCTCTTAAGCACATACGACTATACTACATAGTTCTCTTAAAATAATTTACAAACATATGGACTTGCTAAACCACACCAACCACGTGACAACATATCAAGCATGAGAAGCTTCCAGCGATTATGGCAGTTATCACCACCGGAGCTCGATCCTACCGAAAAGTGGAGAAAAACATCGAAAGAATGAGCTATGAAGCTCGGTGAGTGACTTCGAGTTTTAAGAAAGTTTATTAACTCGTAAATCATATCACTTGGCCATCTATGAGCATATGCATCCAGTAATCAAATGTTAAAAGTAATCATGTAATCATAATAGCTTTTCATGAAAACCAAGAAGTATATCGTTAAAATCTCGTAAAGCATGTAAATGTGATAAACTCTTTTTAAACATGTCACAATCTACGCTTGTTCTACGATGTAGTGGGGCCCGCCAAAGACTCCCATCGTCTTTGTCGTGGTGGGCCCCGCCAAAGACTCATGATGTCACGCTGTTGTCACGGAGTGCACTCAACGTCGACAACGAAATGACCCGTGTGCACACGGTACCATAAAGCCTCGGCTCAATATTTGAAAGATCACATGAAAACTTTTGAAAATGCCTCGCTTATCTTTCTTTTTCATAAAACTCAAGCTTACTTAGCTTGTTCATAAAATCGAAATCTTTAAAACATACTTGCTAAAACATACTTGCTCGAAGTCATAACATTTCCATAGACTTCGGAAATGCAATAAACATATGCTCGTGTATAAATTTCATCAAGACATTTAAGCTCATCATGAACACTTTAAAACATTTCTAAGAAATCGTGAATGCTCATAAACAAGTGTTCAAGGAAAACAATAAGCATTGAAACCATTTCGTTTTAGCAAAACCTTGCATTTCATAAGCATAATACAAGCCTATAAACCATTTTCAAGGTTCGTTTTGTCACTCACCGTGTTAGAACTAGAACCTTGACCCGTACACTCGACCTATCTCCTCTTGGACTGCCAAACAAACCAAAACCATGTTTTAGAACCTCGAGCTCATGGTTTTTAACCTTAAAACTACAAGAAAACACTCCAACAAAAATTTCAACATTTTCAGAATTTCTGCCCTGTTTGCAGACAGCCATAACTTCTTCATTACTTAGCCAAACAGGGTGAAATTTATACCAAACTCTTCCTTTTTGAATCCTCTAAAAATCATATGAAGACATGAAAATGAAATTCCCAATAGATTGGTTCATAAAAATCTCGAAATCTTCTTTCCCAGGAACTAACTTCTGTTATTCGAGATTCGATTTTCTGCTGCAACCCGAAACTTGACCTGCTATTTACAACATCTTCCAATCATTTTCTATTCACGATTTCTTCATGAAAGTTGTAGGAAATTCAATAAGCTTTCCAACCTTACCTAATAGAACTTCTGATTCCAACTCTACAGACCAGTACAACCAAAACACAAGAGACTTCTCGGATTTGACAACAAATTTTGTCTTCTGTCTTCCTCTTCACATATCAGTAGCTTATTATCCGAATTAGCTCGAGCTTCCTTCACGAATTTTGTTCCAATATGAGTTAACTTGCACGAAACAAAATCTCAACTCTTACCGTTTTCTGTGGAGCTCGTGATGAACAAAATAGCAGAACTGGTATGAGTTGTTCACCTTGCTGCTACACAAGTAATCTTTGAGTTCTCCTCCCTCTCTTCTGCAATTCCAGCACCAAAACCCTTCTTCCTCTTCCTTTCTGCTTCTCTCATGAAAACCCTTGCTTTCCTTTTGATAAATGAAGAAGAAGATCGAAGGAAACATGGTTTTAAAAAGAAATTTAGGTGGGGTCCCACCATCCACTTCCCTTTTCCCTTTTTCATTTTTCCTTTTCATTCTTTTCCTTTTCCCTTCTTTTCTTTTCTTTTCTTTTCTTTTCAAAACAAAACTTAACATGATTTACATTTGTTTCATTTTCTTTCCTTCATTATTCCTAGAGCAACCAAACCAAAATGGTTTATGTTTTTCCTTCCTTGTTTTCCTTTTGCCTTTCACTTCATTACTTTTTTTTTTAAAACAAGGAAAACCAAGTTTTAAGCATTCATTTCTTCCTTTCTTTTGTTGTTTGATAATAAGGAAGTTCCAAAGAAAGATCTCGGGTTTACAAAATTAAATCATATTTAAATAATATAAATTAAATATCATATATTTAATTTGGATTAAATCTCATTTAATCATATTACCCCTTTAACCTAGAGTTTTAATGTACATCTAGTGCAAATTAAATTTTAACCTATAGTTTTCAAATATGAATCACATTCACACTTGAGTTCAACATTTGAACTCTTTCAAATATTTAATTCTCTCACGAAATTTAATATGAATCATATCCACATTAAATTTATAATATATAGTTCCAAAACTATATATTATATTGTATCAATGTACATTAAATTTATTCCGTAACGAATTTGAACATTTCAAATTCAAATGATCTAAGAACCCTTTACGAGCTAGAAGGTGGACCTAATGGACCTACAGATCAGAAGCTCTAACGATACAAGATTGCTCGGTTAATCTCATTAACATTCCAATCAACATTCGTTAACTGCGGGAACACTCCACTAAAGTCCCACAGCTGCACTCTTCTCACTATTGATATATTTCTGTGTCCATTGATATTGACTAATAACAGCAAGTCAATCCTTCACGAATGTTCGTAACACCAGCTGGGTCAAATTACCGTTTTACCCCTGGGTTACATCTTGTGCCTTAAGTACCAGTGCTTCTTTAATGAACAATTTGTTTGTGGTCCTACAAACAAACATAGTCCCTCTCGGGCCAATGAGAGGATCGGGCCCTTTGTTCAAGTCCCGGAGACACCACTTAAGGGAACATTCTTCTACTTACCCTAATAGGCGGGAAGGAGTGAATTCCATCTTGCTAAGTTAAGTTCCCAGCCGCTCACTCGGTCTTGTCCCCAAGAAGGTAGGCATATTGAGTCGGCGAATTTGGCCACTCTCACCCATACTAGTCAAAGGTATATCCCTCGCGAACAGGAGTTCGTAACCTGCTTAGGATTGAGATCAATTGCCTAGGTTATCCTAGTGAAATAGAATTCTAACTAGTCAACGGAGTTACAGCTAGAGGTTACTATTTCGTGGTCCGGTCTTATGTAATCTCATTACATAGGAAATTCCCACTCATATGTCATCTACACGAACACGTAATGATCACAGTGATTGTATCAAATACAAAGTGGGCCACATCCATAGTTTTACCAGGGTAAGGTACCCAAACCTTATCCCCTAACTATAGACCTTTTAGGTTGTATCTCGAACCGAGATCCTTTTTATGTACATTACATTCAGTTAAAGATTCATTAAACAACCTTGGATGTTTAGTTTATTGGATTTGGGGTTTAAATAAAGGCAAACTCGTAGATACCAACAATAACAGTTTATTGAAATAATAACACTTTATTACATTAATTAGAACATAATTACAAAGTACGAGTTTTAGGACACAAATCCCAACAAAATCGAGTCTGTAAGTCCGTGTCGATCGAGGAAAGGTGGTTGCTGAGAAGATCGGATCGAAAACGAGAAAGAAATGGATATTTTACTTTGTTGTCTGTGTGCAGCATTGCAACGCTGTTCATTTGCGTTGCATAAGCTGCGCGCTTGCTAAGGAGGCGCGCATCGGGCGGCGTTGAACGCGCCTTCAAGCGTTACTGCCCGAAGGTGTTTCGAAACGCGCTCCAACGGCGAACGAACAACATACAATACTGTAACGCCGCTATCAACGCTTGAACGCCAAGGCGAAAGCGTTTTTTTTTTTTTCAACGAAAAATTGTTTTTATTATATATAATACGTATAAAAAATGTTTTATATTTATTTATATTTAATTTATTTAATTTTATTTAAAATAATTAGATTATATTTATTAAAATTATTTTTATGGTGCCAAAATTGGTCTAATTTTGCTATTTAAATTATGCAATTGTTGTGTAATTATTGCCATGCATAATGTATGCTTTTATTTTAGAAATCCCACATTAGGTTAAGCATTTTCATGCATCATTTATAATATAAAGAGTTATATTATATAGTTTGCATGATTAATTAATATAAAGTTGCTATATTAATTTATGGACAACATTGACATGCATTATATATCATGAGATGATTATGCTATGAATGTCTTATTATTCATGTGATGAATGATCAAGCACTATAACATAGTATGCATGTCACCTAAGGTTAATTATTAGTTTTAAAATGTTTAAAACTTGGAAATAACAGACCTTAGGTTATCTAGTTCTAAGTAGATTAGAATTAGGAACCAAGTAATTTATAAGTTATGATTAAAAGAGGAACTCTGTCTAAGGAAGGTTCTGTCTAGGCTGGGGTATTTAAGCTGACGAAAACGGAACACCGCTACCTGGGAACTGGCCTGGGAGTGAAATTTAATCAGAGAGTTTATAAATTACAGTAGCGTAATAAACTAGAAATCCGAGGTAAGATTCCTATAACTTTAAAGTATTCAGTGGGAGGAAAAGTGTATGTCATACATATTTTTCCACCTACGTTATCTCCGGGAAGATCACACCGTGAGACTCATACTTGGCCTCGTGGCGCAAACGGGAGCGTCCTCCTTCGGATGGTGTTTGTATGAGTCAATATCAAGGTGAATGGAGAGGGTACTTATAGTGAGTGGGAGCAGGTTTAGTGTAAAAACAAAACCTACGGTCTCTTTTGTCGGTTTACACCGTTAGACCACTATGGACAGTCTTCTAGTTTTGCCTGGACCAGACAATCCCTTCGGAGGGCTTGATCATAGGGGATCGAACACAGTAGACACCTGAAAGGGAAAAAGATTTCCTTAGTCTGTTTTTCAATCTAGTCGTCCCTTCGACGGATTTTATTGGATGGAGACTCTTGGATCTAAAGACAAAAGGTTACATTCACGGGGTACATAAGTTGTGTATGAATCCTGACCGAAAAATAGTAACTAAAGTCTATAATTATAAGAGTTATTCTGGCATTAGGTTTTGGTCAAGAGTGTCTTGATCTAGAGGAGGAGTGTTTTTTATTACCCTTCGGTGTCATACATTCTAAACCTTTTGAGTATCATTGCAAATTATAAATGACCTAGGAATCATTTGATAATTCCCTAAAACATGATTGGATTAGAGTTATAGCAAGAAATTCATACAAGTTCGTTTGTAAATTTTTCAGCAAAAATGTCTAGCTCTATTATTTTCTTATTGGGTGCGGAAAAGTTAACCGGAGAGAATATGATGACATGGAAAAACAAACTGAACACTATATTGGTAGTGGATGATCTGAAGTTTGTGCTAACTGAGGAGTGTCCTCAGGTCCCATGCTCAAATGCGTCACGAAATGTTCGCGATGCATATGATCGATGGATCAAGGACAATGATAAGGCAATGGTCTACATGCTGGCAAGTATGTCTGACATATTAGCCAAGAAGCATGAGGGCATGATAACCGCCAAGGAAATCATGGATTCTTTGTAGGGTATGTTTGGACAACAGTCCACACAGGCCCGACACAATGCCCTAAAGTACATATTTAACTCAAGAATGGTAGAGGGTACATCTGTTCGGGATCATGTCCTGGATATGATGGTGCACTTTAACATCGCAGAGTCGAATGGTGCTTCCATCGATGAGTCGAGCCAGGTCAGCTTCATTCTGGAAACACTTCCATATAGTTTCCTACAGTTTAGAGGTAATGTTGTTATGAACAAGCTTACTTTTAATCTTACCTCCCTTCTGAATGAACTCCAGACCTTTCAATCTTTGATGAAAATTCAGGGATCGAAAGGTGAGGCAAATGTTGCCAATAGGAGTTATCACAGAGGTTCGACCTCTGGGACAAAAACAGTGGCTTCATCTTCTTCTAACCTGGAAGGGAAGAAGAAGAACATGAAGAAGGTTGGTAAAGGGAAACAAGCTGACAGAGCTGCCGCCCAGAAGGGCAAGAAAGTCAAAAAAGTTGCTGACAAAGGAAAATGTTTCCACTGCAACGAAGACGGGCATTAGAAACGGAACTATCCGAAGTACATTGCAGAAAAGAAGAAGGAAGATAAATATGATTTACTTTGCCTAGAAGCTTGTTTAATGGATAATGGTAAAACTTCTTGGATACTTGATTCAGGCGCCACTAATCATGTTTGCTCTTCTTTTCAGGGAATTGATTCCTGGCAGCAGCTACCGAAAGATGAGATAACACTCCGGGTTAGAAATGGAGAAGTCGTCTCAGCTTTGGCAGTAGGCACGATGAAGCTTTATTTTGGAAAAAAAATATATGTTGTTGGACAATATATTAGTTATACCAGGGTTTACTAGAAACCTTATTTCAATTTCTTGCCTTATAGAACAATGTATTTTTGTTTCTTTCTCTATAAATAAAGTGTTTATTTTCACGAAAGGTATAGAAATATGTTCAACTTCATTAGAAAATGGGTTGTATGTTTTAAGGCCTAATTCAGTCAAAATGGTTTTGAACACTGAATTATTTAAAACTGCAAACACACAAACTAAGAAACGTAAAATTTCTCCTAAAGAAAATGCTCATCTTTGGCATCTACGATTGGGTCACATTAATCTCAATAGGATTGAGAGATTGGTAAAGAATGGACTTCTAAATGAGTTAGATGAAAATACTGAATCCTGCCTAGAAGGTAAAATGACTAAAAGATCTTTTAGTGGAACAGGTTATAGAGCCAAAGACCCTCTAGAGCTTATACATTCAGACCTTTGTGGTCCGATGAATGTTAAAGCCAGGGGAGGGCATGAATATTTCATCTTTTTTGTAGATGATTATTCTATATTTGGGCATATTTACCGAATGCACGACAAGTCTGAAGCACTTGAAATGTTCAAGGAATTCAAGACTGAGGTTGAAAATCAATTGGGTAAACTATTAAAACGCTTCGATCGGATCGAGGTGGAGAGTACATGGATTTAAAATTCCAAAACTATATGATAGAACATGGAATTACATCCCAACTCTCAGCTCCCGGTACACGACAGCAAAACGGTGTATCGGAAAGGAGAAATAGAACCTTGTTTGACATGGTTCGATCAATGATGAGTTATGCTCATCTCCCTAGTCCATTTTGGGGTTACGCAGTACAGACTGCAATATACATTTTGAATAATGTGCCCTCAAAAAGAGTTTCTGAAACACCTTTTGAACTCTGGAAAGGACGTAAAGGTAGTTTATGTCATTTCAGAATTTGGGGTTGTCCACCACATGTGGTTGTGACAAATCCAAAGAACTTGGATTCACGTTCAAAGATATGCCTATTCGAAGGATACCCAAAAGAAACAAGAGGTGGTTTATTCTATCATCCTAATGAAGCTATGGTTTTTGTGTCGACAAGTTCTTCTTTTTTAGAGGAGAACCAAATAAGGGACCACAAGCCAAGAAGTAAAATTGTGTTAAGTGAGTTAGACGGAACAATAGCAAAGGTTGCTAAGAACACTAGTACGTCAACAAGAGTTGTTGATACTAGTTTGTCTAGTCAAGAGAGTCCATCTCAAGAGTTGAGTATGCCTCGACGTAGTGGGAGGGTTATAACACAACCTGAGCGTTACATGGGTTTATCTGAAACCCAAGTTGTTATATCAGATGACAACTGCGAGGATCCATTGACTTATTATCAAGCAATGGTTGACAAAGACAAAGGCAAATGGGTCATAGCCATGGACCAAGAAATGGAGTCTATGTACTTCAATTCTGTTTGGGATCTTGTAGATAAGCCTGATGGGGTAAAACCTATAGGTTGTAAGTGGATCTACAAGAGAAAGCGTGGTGTAGATGGGAAGGTGCAAACCTTCAAAGCTGGACTAGTAGCAAAGGGTTATACCCAGGTGTGGGGTTGACTATGAGGAGACATATTCACTTGTTGCTATGTCAAGACAACCTTTTTGAATGGCAATTTTGAGGAAAACATCTACATGGACCAACCCAAAGGGTTCATTGAACAAGGACAATAGCAAAAGGTTTGCAGGCTTAAAAGGTCAATTTATGGACTGAAACAAGCCTCTTGGTCCTGGAATATAAGATTTGATGAGACAATCAAATCTTATGGTTTTGACCAGAATGATGATGATCCTTGTGTTTAAAAGAAAATCATCAATAGTTCTGTCGCATTCCTAATTCTGTATGTGGATGATATCATACTCATTGGGAATGATGTAGGATATCTTACTGACATTAAGGATTGGCTAGCTACGCAATTCCAAATGAATGATTTGGGTGATGCACAATTTGTTCTTGGGATCCAGATTGTCCGGAACCGCAAGACTAAAACACTAGCCTTGTCTCAAACATCTTACATAGAAAAAAGTGTTGTGAAGGTTTAAGATGCAAGACTCCAAAAAGGGCTTGTTGCCTTTTAGACATGGAGTCCATTTGTCTAAGGAACAGAGTCCTAAGACACCTCGAGTAGTTGAGGATATGAGACAGATTCCTTATGCATCAGCTGTTGGGAGCCTGATGTACGCCATGTTGGGTACTAGGCTTGACATATGTTTTGCAGTTGGAATGGACAGTAGGTATCAATACAATCCAAGACTTGAACACTGGACAACGGTTAAAACAATCCTTAAGTATCATCGGAGAACAAGGAACTACATGCTTGTGTATGGGGCTAAGGATTTAATTCTTACAAGATACACAGATTCTGACTTTCAGACTGATAAAGATTCTCGGAAATCTACATCAGGGTCAGTATTTACTCTTAACGGAGGAGTTGTAGTATGACGAAGCGTTAAGCAAGGATGCATCGAGTTGTATATGTAGCAGCTTGTGAAGCAGCTTGTGAAGCAGCTAAAGAGGTCGCTTGGTTCTGGAAATTCATGTTAAATTTGGAAGTTGTTCCAAATATGACTTTGCCCATCACGTTGTATTGCGATAAAAGTGGTGTAGTGACAAATTCGAGGGAACCCCGAAGTCACAAGAGTCGAAAGCACATTGAGCAGAAGTATCATCTCATATGGGAGATCGTGCACAGAGGAGACGTGATTGTCACGAAGATAGCCTCAGAGCACAATGTTTTTTATCCTTTTACAGAGGCTCCCACGGCTAAAGTATTTGAGAGTCACCTAAAAGGTCTAGGTTTACAAATCTTCCCCAACTAGGGCAAGTGGGAGTATTTTGTACAAAGGGTTTAAATGCCCTAGTTTATTGTATTTACATTACTGAAATGTTATAGTACTCCACAAGCTTTAGGTGATGTGGGAGATTTGTGATTTATGCCCTAAAACTTGTGTAATTTTGATTAAAGGAATAAAGAGTTATTTGTTTTGATAAAATTACAGTCTTACTTTATAAATCCAATAAACTAAGCCCCAAGGTTATAACATATATCTTGAACATCATTGTAGTGGACACAATTTGGATTGTGATCAACAATATAACCTAAATGGTCTATGGTATAAGAATAAGGTTGGAAACCTCATTCTGGTAACACCATGGATGCGACCCACTTTGTAATTAGTACAAATGAGGTAATCAAACTCATTCATGAAGTTGACATGCGAGTGGGGGCATCCTGTATGAAGAGTTCATACAAGACCGGACCGCAAATTATTAGTCTAACCAGTGTAACACCGTTAACAGGATAATACTAGTAATTTTTAGATGGTCATTAGTGACTCGACCTGAATCCTGAGCAAGTTAAGAACTCTTGCTTATAGAGGTTTGTCTTTAGACTAGTCTGGGTGAGAGTGGCCTGTAGCCGAGTCAATAAGCCTACCTTCTAAGGGACAGAACCTCGTAGGTAGCTGGGAACATAACTGTGGAAGATGTAATTCACTCATTCCGACACTAAGGAATTAGATAGGTTGTTCCCTTAAGAACTGACTCCAAGTCTTGAACAACGGGGCCCCGCCCTCTATGATTGTATGAGTCTATGGTAGGACCTTAGATTTGTTGTTCATTATAGGATCAGTGGTGCTTAGGGAACAAAGATGTAATGTCACACCCCCTCCCGAACAACCTGCTAACTTAGCCCGGAAGACGGCATGAAGCCAACAGACATTGTTACCTCTTAACAATACCTGTTGACTCTGTTATACCTGATAAACATACTATGCTCACATACGGACACTTTGAACTTAACACAGTGGAAACTGGACAACTATTAAATATACATAAGGAGAAACTCTTCTTAAGTCTCTCTTGGAAACTAAAACGACTAGAGCATCAGAAACAACACAAGACAACACATTGTTTATACAACCTCTAATGTATAAACAAGTACAACTGCATAGTTCTCTCATAATAATTTACAACACATAAAGACATGTGATACAACTCTAGCCACGTACAAAATATCAAACTTATGAAGCTTTCAGCAAACTAGGGCGGGATGTCAGGTACCAGGAGCTCGATCTCTACCTGAAAAGTTTTACGAACATTGAAAGAATGAGCTATGAAGCTCAGTGAGTGACTGAATTTAAAATCTATAACTTGTAATACATTTCACCTGAAAAACTTATGACCATATGTATTTGTAGTCAAGCGTTAAAAGTAAACATGGAATCACAATAGATTTTCAGAAAACCAGCAAGTATGTCGTAGAAATCACGTAAGAGATATAAATTATATAAACCCTTTTAAAACATGTCACAATCCACGTTGTCTAGGGCACGCCCAGTACAACCAACGTTTACTCTACGATGTAGTGGGGCCCGCCCAGCACTCCCATCGTCTTTGTCGTAGTGGGGCCCGCCCAACACTCACGACAGCATTGTTGTCACAGAGTACACTCAACGTCGGCAACAGTATATGACCTGTGTGCACACGGTACTATAAAGCCTCGGACTCAATATCAAAGTCATTTACACAATCGGGTCTCAGAAAATATCATAAAAATGTTTGAACGTACCTGCTTATCTTTTCTTTCATAAAACTTAAGCTTACTCACCTTGTTCATAAAATTTGAAATCTTTAAATAATTCTTGCTAGTACATACTTGCTGAAAATCATAACATTTCCATAAAAATTCGATAAATCAATAAACATATGCTCATGTATAAATTTCATCAAGATATTTAGGTTCACAATGAACACTTGAAAACATTTCTAGGAAAACAAGAATACTCATAGACATGTGTTCAAAAGAAAACATTAAGCATTGAACCTTTTCATTCTAGCAAAACTTGCATTTCTTAAAACATATTTAAGCATATAGATCGTTTTCGAAGTTCGTTTGTCACTCACAGCGTTAGAACTAGAACCTTGGCCCGTACACTCGACCTATTTCCTCTTGGCTAGTCAAACAAACAAAATCCAAGTATTAGAACCTCGAGCTCATGGTTTTTAACCTTAAAACTACAAGAGAACACACCATTAAAATTTCCAGCATTTTACAGATTTTACACCCTGTCTTCAAACAGTCATAACTTCTTCATTACTAATCTAAAGAGGATGTACTTTATACCAAATTCTTTCTTTTTGAACCTTCTAAAAATCATATGAAGACATGAAGTTGAGATTCCCAACATATTGTTCGAAAATACCTCAAAAACTACTTCTCTAAAAACAACTTCTTGTTGTTCCAGATTTGATTTCCTGCTGCAACCCGAAACTTGACCGGATAATTACAACATCTTCCAATAATTTTATACTCACAAGTTCTTCACGAAAGTTGTAGGAAATTCAATAAGATTACGAACCATACCTATTAGAGCTTCTGATTCTAACTCTACAGAATAGGACGACTAAAATACCAGAGGCTTCTCGGATTTGACACATAATTCTGTCTTATGCCTTCCTCTTATCAAAACAGTAGCTTAAGATCAGAATTGGCTCGAGCTCCCTTCATACACTTTGTTAAAAAATGAATTAAATTTCAAGAAACAAAACATAAACTCTTACCTCTTCTTGTTGAACTCGAAATGAATAGAAAACCCTTTCTTCCTATTCCTGCTATACAGATTTGATTTGAGTTCTCCCCCTCTTTTCTGCAACTTCAAATCAAGAAAACCCTTTCTTCCTCTTCCCTTCTCCTTCTCCCACGAATCTCCCAGCTTTCTTTTGATAAATGAAGAAGAAAATGGAAAGAATTTGGTTATTTAAAATGACAAATGGTTGTTTTTGTCCTTTTCCTTTTTGTTTTTTTTTTCCTTATCTCTTTCTTTCTTTTCTTTTCTTTTCTTTTCTTTTCTAAACAAAGCAAAACATAATATAATAAATATTCCTTTCATTTTCTTTTCTTCATTATTTTTAAAGCAAACCAAACCAAAATAGTTTAAGCTTTTCCTTCCTTGTTTTCCTTTTATCTTTCACTTCATTTCTTTTCTTTTTAAAACAAGGAAAACCAAGTTTAAAACATTCATTTCTTATTTTCTTTTGTTTTTTTTAATAAGGAAATTCTAAAGAGAGATCTCGGGTTTACAACTTACCTCCCCCTTAAGAAATTTCGTCCTCGAAATTTAGGACTCCCTAAGTGAAAATCGTCGGATACTTCGTCCTCATTTTGTCCTCTAACTGCTAGGTTGCCTCCTCCACTCTGTGATGTCTCCAACGAACCTTCACGAGTGAGATCGTCTTGTTTCTCAAAACTTGTTCTTTCTTGTCGAGGATTTGAACTGCATCTTCTATGTAACTCATGTCTTCTTTCAGCTCAACTGGTTGTGCTTGCAACACATGTGTCGGATCTGGAATATACTTCCTCAACATGGACACATGAAAAACATCATGTACTCGACATAGTTCTGTTGGCAACTCCAATATGTAGGTTGCTGGCCCAACTCGTCCCGTTACTTGATAAGGACCAATATGCCTAGGGCTCAACTTACCTTTCTTGCCAAAGCGAAGGACACCTCTCCACGGAGATAACTTCAAGAAAACTTGATCTACGACCTCGAATTCTAAGTCCTTTTGTCGCTTATATGCATAACTCTTCTGAGGGTCTTGAGCTACCTTCAAATTCTCCCTGATTACTTTAATATTATCTATTGTAACTTGCACCAACTCAGGACCGATAAGCTTCCGCTCTCCTACTTCGTTCCAATATATGGGCGTTCTACATGGCCTTCCATACAGAGCCTCAAATGGTGCCATGCCAATACTTGACTGATAGCTGTTATTGTAAGCGAATTTCATAAGTGATAGGTGTGTATCCCAACTTCCCTTAAATTGAAGGACACATGCCCTCAACATGTCCTCTAAGGTTTGGATGGTCCTGTCCGACTGACCATCTGTCTGAGGGTGGAACGTTGTACTAAAATTCAACTTTGTTCCCATAGACTTCGGTAAGCTAGGCCAAAACTTAGGAGTAAATCTTGGATCTCTATCTGAAACTATGGAAACTGGCACTCCGTATTGACTCACAATTCTTTTGACGTATAGCTTAGCAAGCTGATCAAGTGTAGGTGTCGCTTTAATCGGTATAAACCGTGATGTCTTAGTGAGTCTATCCACAATTACCCAAATACCATCATGTCCACTTGAAGTACGTGGTAATCCAAACAGAAAATCCATAGTGATATGCTCCCATTTCCACTCCGGCACTGGCAGTGGATTAAGGAGTCCTCCTAGCCTCTGTCTAACTGATTAACCTGTTGGCAGATCAAACATCTATGAACATAATCAGCTATATCTCGCTTCATCCCAGGCAACCAATACGTCCCCTTCAAAGTTTTGTACATCTTGGTGTTTCCTGGATGCATACCGTAAGCTGAACTGTGAGCTTCCTCTAGAATAGCATCTTTAAGCTCACTAAAACTTGGAATGCATAGTCTTCCTTGCCTCTCTATGGCTTCGTCTGATCTTATCTTAAACTCTGCTTCTGGGCCCTGTTTGGACTTTCGAAACATTTTCTGCAAGTTATTATCCTCTGATTGTCATCTCACAATCTCTGCTACGAGCGAAGACTTGACTTGGAATTGAGCTAAAAGACCCCCTGAACTCTCTGCAGTTACAACTGCCTTAGAATCCCTTAGAGTACTTAAAAATGTTGCTCGAATACCACACAAGGCATCCCTAGGAAGTCTTGACTTCCTGCTGAATGCATCTGCTACCACATTCGCCTTACTAGGATGGTATTCTATGGTACAATCATAATCTTTAATCAGTTCTAACCATCTTCTTTGTCTCATATTCAACTCTCTCTGATCAAAGATACACTTCAAACTCTTATGATCTGTAAAAATGTGACACCTGTCACCAAACAAATAATGCCTCCAGATCTTCAATGCTAAAACAACTGCTGCTAACTCAAGATCATGGGTAGGGTAATTACATTCGTGCTTTTTCAATTGCCTTGACGCATAAGCTATTACTTTTTCCTCTTGCATGAGCACACACACTAAACCTTGCCTCGAGGCATCACAGTAAATCACATACTCTTTTCCCGTTACCGGAAGTGTCATAATAGGTGCTGTAACTAATCTCTTTGTCAGCTCCTGAAAACTCTGTTCACATTTATCTGACCATTCAAACTTAGCATTCTTCCATGTCAAAGCTGTTAAGGGTAATGCTAATCGTGAGAAATCCTCGACAAACCGTCTGTAGTATCCTGCCAAGCCTAGGAAACTACGTACCTCTTTCGCACCAGTTGGTCTCTCCCAGTTGACTACTGCTTTCACTTTATTCGGATCCACACTAACTCTATTTGCTGAGACAGCATGCCCCAAAAACGCTACCTTATTCAACCACAACTCACATTTGGTGAATTTAGCATACAACTGTTCATCTCGTAGTGTTTGCAAAATAATCCTCAAATGATCCTCATGAGCTTTCCTGTCAACTTAGTAAACTAGTATATCATCAATAAATACTATCACAAACTGATCCAAATACTGATGGAAAATTCTGTTCATGAGGTCCATGAAAACTGTTGGTGCATTAGTCAAACCGAATGGCATTACTAAAAACTCATAATGCCCATACCTCGTTCTGAATGCTGTCTTAAGAATGTCTTATTCTCTGACCTTTAACTGATGATATCCTGATCTTAAATCAATCTTAGAAAACACTGATGCTCCTCTTAACTAGTCAAACAAGTCATCTATTCGGGGTGAAGGATACTTGTTACGTATCGTGAGTTTTTTTAACTGTCTATAATCAATACATAATCTAAGGGTACCATCTTTCTTCTTTACAAATAACACTGGAGCTCCCCAAGGCGATACACTAGGCCTGATGTATCTCTTATCATCCAGTTCTTGTAACTGCATCTTCAGCTCTCTAAGCTCACTTGGATCCATTCTATACGGCGCTTGGGAAATTGGGTTGTTCCTGGTAGCGATTCAATAGTGAACTCAACTTCCGTATCAGGTGGCAACCCTGACAGATCTGCTGGAAAAACATCAAGAAATTCGTTCACAACAAGAACATTTTTTGGTTTTAGCTTTTCCTCCTGCACCTCCACTACATGTGAAATAAACGCCGTGCAACCTTTCCTCAATAACTTTTCAACTTTTAATGCTGAAATCAAACTCGTAGGGATAATCTTTCTTTCACCCCTGAAAACCACTTCAGCTAATCCTGGTTTCCTTAAAACAACTTCTTTTCTATGGCAATCCATGGAAGCATAATGAGTAAATAAGAAATCCATCCCTAAGACTGCATCTAACACCTGCAATTCTAGTGGAAGAAGATCCACTAACATATTGAGACCTTCTACTAAGACCTCCCAATCTCGCAACACTGCCTCGACTAGTAAAGCTTCACCAACTGGCGTGTAAATAACTAACCTCTCAAATAAAGGCTCTAGCATTCTATTCAGCTTAGTTAGGAATATACTGGAAACAAAGGAATGCATAGCACCTGGATCTATTAACACACCTGCAGGTACATTACAAATAGAAATCGTACCAGTAATCACATCTGGTGCATCCTCCGCTTCTTGTTGAGTCATAGCGTAGACCTTTCCCTGTTGCCTAGGTCTCCCTACAACTCCTTTCTGTTTTGCACCACTGGTGCCCTCTCCTGCGCAGCTCTTTGGAACTCGTGGTCGCTCAACTGCTCTGGGACCCAACTCCTCGGTCCTCTGCATGCGGCCGCTTCTAAGCCGTGGACAATCCTCTTGAAATGCCCCGCCGTCCCACACTGGTAACACACACCGACACCAACAAGACATTAGCCTCGATGATTCTTGCCACAATTTGCACATGGAGTTCTCCTTGCTGCACTGGCAACATACTTCTGCATTATCCGTGGTCTTGTTGTGGATCTGGCAGATTGACTAGGTGCTCTTTGACTCTGCCTTTGATAGGCACCATTTACATTCATCTGCCTCGATGTTTGGCCGTCAACTCGATTCTTAAAGTCATGACGACTCGAAACATTCACTCCAAGTGTGAATCTTCGCTGTTCGCAACCCCGAATACTACTCGTCGTTGAAGGCCCACGAGTAGGCTCTACAAAGGATTGCGCCTCTGTTATACTCTGCTCAACACGTAGAGAAGTCTCTACCAAGTGAGAAAAATCAGTCCACTTAGCAATGGCTGTGACTGGGGTACGTATCTCAGGTCGTAACCCTCTTTCAAATCTTCGACACCTGTCACTCTCAGATGCCACAATTACTTCAGCATACCGTGACAGCTCGGTATACATTCTCTCGTACTCAGCCACTGAAAGTGACCGTTGCTTCAGTTCTAAAAATTCATCCCTCTTAACCTCATGGTACGTGCTAGGGTAATATTTATCTTCAAAAATGCTTCTTAAAGTTTGCCAATCTATAGTGCGTGCATCACTGCGCCTGACTAGTATTGACTTCCACCATCCCTCTGCTTCCTTCTCTAGCAAGAAAGTGGCTAACTAGACTTTTCGCTCTTCAGGACAACTCATCACATCAAAACATTTCTCAAGCTTATTCAGCCAAACCTCGGCGTCAGCTGGATCGATGGAACACTCAAACACTGTGGCTCTTAATTTCTTCAGTCTTTCTATTCCATATGTCTTCTCTGGATCACTTGGCCCCGCTCTCTCTTGCCTGCCTACTTCCTGTGAGGAAATGGCATGCTGCTCATCTCTGACCTCAGTTTGGACTCTCGGGGCACTAGATCCCCTCCCATAATGGCCTTGGGTAGGATCCTGCGTCCCGCCCTGATCCTGCCTGCGTCGTCTGCTAGTACGTGGTGGCATGACTCCTATAACATATTAACATATTAAACATACTATGGTTACTTAGCATAAGTACACAGTACTAAACTTCTATTCACATTTTAGCCCTAACTGGACTTACTTATATCTTTTCTTGGACCATACTCTACTATTTCGATCTGAACTAACTCAATAACTTGCTATGACCTTTTTAGTTTCTTCTCATAGCTAACTTGCCCTGTCTCATTCCCATGGAGCTAATTGCTCTGATACCAAGATGTCACACCCCCTCCCGAACAACCTGCTAACTTAGGCCGGAAGACGACATGAAGCCAACATACATTGTTACCTCTTAATAATACCTGCTGACTCTGTTATACCTGATAAACATACTATGCTCACGTACGAAACACTTTAAACTTAACACAGCGGAAACTGGACAACTATTAAACATACATAAGGAGGAACTCTTCTTAAGTATCTCTTGGAAACTAAAACGACAAAAGAATCAGAAACAACACAAGACAACCCATTCTTTATACAACCTCTAATGTATAAACAACTACAACTGCATAGTCCTCTAAAAATAATTTACAACACATAAAGACATGTGATACAACTCTAGCCACGTGCAAAATATCAAACTTATGAAGCTTTCAGCAAACTATGGCAGGATGTCAAGTACCAGGAGATCGATCTCTACCTGAAAAGTTTTAAGAACATTGAAAGAATGAGCTATGAAGCTCAGTGAGTGACTGAATTTAAAATCTATAACTTGTAATACATTTCACCTGAAAAACTTATGACCATATGTATTTGTAGTCAAGCGTTAAAAGTAAACATGGAATCATAATAGTTTTTCAGAAAACCAGCAAGTATGTCGTAGAAATCTCGTAAGAGATATTAATGATATAAACTCTTTTACAACATGTCACAATCCACGTTGTCTAGAGCACGCCCAATACAACCAACGTTTACTCTACGATGTAGTGGGGCCCGCCCAACACTCCCATCGTCTTTATCGTAGCGGGGCCCGCCCATCACTCACGACAGCATTGTTGTCACGGAGTACACTCAACGTTGACAACAGTATATGACCTGTGTGCACACGGTACTATAAAGCCTCGGACTCAATATCAAAGTCATTTACATAATCGGGTCTCAGAAAACATCATAAAAATGTTAGAACGTACCTGCTTATCTTTTCTTTCATAAAACTCAAGTTTACTCAGCTTGTTCATAAAACTGGAAATCTTTAAATAACACTTGTTAGTACCTACTTGCTGGAAATCATAACATTTCCATAAAAATTCGATAAATCAATAAACATATGCTCATGTATAAATTTCATCAAGATATTTAGGTTCACAATGAACACTTGAAAACATTTCTAGGAAAACAAGAATACTCATAGACATGTCTTCAAAAGAAAACAATAAGCATTGAACCTTTTCATTCTAGCAAAACTTGCATTTCTTAAAACATATTTAAGCATATAGATCGTTTTCGAAGTTCGTTTCTCACTCACAACATTAGAACTAGAACCTTGGCCGTACACTCGACCTATTTCCTCTTGACCTGTCAAACAAACCAAATCCAAGTATTAGAACCTCGAGCTCATGGTTTATAACCTTAAAACTACAAGAAAACACACCATTAAAATTTCCAGCATTTTAAATATTTTACACCCTGTCTTCAAATAGTCATAACTTCTTCATTACTAATCTAAAAAGGATGTACCATATACAAAATTCTTCCTATTTGAACCCTCTAAAAATCATATGAAGACATGAAGTTGAGATTCCCAACATATTGATTTGAAAATACCTCAAAAGCTTATTTTCTAAAAACAACTTCTTGCTGTTCCAGATTTGATTTCCTGCTGCAACCCGAAACTTGACCTGATAATTACAACATCTTCCAATAATTTTCTACTCACAAGTTCTTCACGAAAGTTGTAGGAAATTAAAATAGATTTCGAACCATACCTATTAGAGCTTCTGATTCCAACTCTACAGACCAGGACGACTAAAACACCAGAAGCTTCTCGAATTTGACAGCTAATTCTGTCTTCTGCCTTCCTCTTAACAAAACAGTAGCTTAAGATCAGAATTGGCTCGAGCTCCCTTAATGAACTTTGTTAAAAAATGAATCAACTTTTAAGAAAAAAAACCTAAACTCTTACCTCTTCTTCTTGAACTCGAAAGGAACAGAAAATCATAATAGGGCTGAGTTGATCACCTTGCTGCTATATAGATTTGATTTGAGTTCTCCCCCTCTTTTCTGCAACTTCAAATCAAGAAAACCCTTTCTTCCTCTTCCCTTCTCCTTCTCCCACGAATCTCTCAGCTTTCTTTTGATAAATGAAGAAGAAAATGGATAAAATTTGGTTATTTAAAATGACAAACGATGGTTTTTGTCCTTTTCCTTTTTGCTTTTTCTTTTTCTTTATCTCTTTCTTTCTTTTCTTTTCTTTTCTTTTCTTTTCTAAACAAAGCAAAACATAATATAATAAACATTCCTTTCATTTTCTTTTCTTCATTATTTTTAAAGGAAACCAAACCAAAATTGTTTAAGCTTTTCCTTGCTTGTTTTCCTTTTATCTTTCACTTCATTTCTTTTCTTTTTAAAACAAGGAAAACCAAGTTTTAAACATTCATTTCTTATTTTCTTTTGTTTTTTTTAATAAGGAAATTCTAAAGAGAGATCTCGGGTTTACAACTTACCTCCCCCTTAAGAAATTTCGTCCTCGAAATTTAGGAGTCCCTAAGTGAAAATCGGCGGATACTTCCTCCTCATTTTGTCCTCTAACTCCCAGGTTGCCTCCTCCACTCTGTGATGTCTCCAACGAACCTTCACGAGTGAGATCGTCTTGTTTCTCAAAACTTGTTCTTTCCTGTCGAGGATTTGAACTGCATCTTCTATGTAACTCATGTCTTCTTTCAGCTCAACTGGTTGTGCTTGCAACACATGTGTCGGATCTGGAATGTACTTCCTCAACATGGACAAATGAAAAACATCATGTACTCGACATAGTTCTGTTGGCAACTCCAGTATGTAGGCTGCTGGCCCAACTCGTCCCGTTACTTTATAAAGACCAATATACCTAGGGCTTAACTTACCTTTCTTGCCAAAGCGAAGGACACCTCTCCACAGAGATAACTTCAAGAAAACTTGATCTCCGACCTGGAATTCTAAGTCATTTCGTCGCTTATCTGCATAACTCTTCTGACGGTCTTGAGCTACCTTCAAATTCTCCCTGATTACTTTAATATTATCTGTTGTAACTTACACCAACTCAGGACCGATAAGCTTCCGCTCTCCTACTTCGTTCCAACATATGGGCGTTCTACATGGCCTTCCATACAGAGCCTCAAATGGTGCCATGCCAATACTTGACTGATAGCTGTTATTGTAAGCGAATTCCATAAGTGATAGGTGTTTATCCCAACTTCCCTTAAATTGAAGGACACATGCCCTCAACATGTCCTCTAAGGTTTGGATGGTCCTCTCCGACTGACCATCTATCTGAGGGTGGAACGCTGTACTAAAATTCAACTTTGTTCCCATAGCCTTCTGTAAGCTAGGCCAAAACTTAGAAGTAAATCTTGGATCTCTATCTGAAACTATGGACACTGTCACTCCGTATTGACTCACAATTCTTTCGACGTATAGCTTAGCAAGTTGATCAAGTGTAGATGTCGCTTTAATCGGTATAAACCGTGATGTCTTAGTGAGTCTATCCATTATTACCAAAATACCATCATGTCCACTTGAAGTAGGTGGTAATCCAAACAGAAAATCCATAGTGATATGCTCCCATTTCAACTCTGGCACTGGTAGTGGATTAAGGAGTCCTCCTTGCCTCTGTCTTACTGATTTAACTTGATGGCAGATCAAACATCGATGAACATAATCAGCTATATCTCGCTTCATCCCAGGCCACCAATACGTCCCCTTCAAAGTTTTGTACATCTTGGTGCTTCCTGGATGCATACCGTAAGCTGAATTGTGAGCTTCTTCTAGAATAGCATCTTTAAGCTCACTAAAATTTGGAACGCGTAGTCTTCCTTGCCTATCTATGGCTCCGTCTGATCTTATCTTAAACTCTGCTTCTGGGCCCTGTTTGGACTTTCCAAACATATTCTGCAAGTTATTATCCTCTGGTTGTCTTCTCACAATCTCTGCTACGAGCGAAGACTTGACTTGGAATTGAGCTAAAAGACCCCCTAAACTCTCTGCAGTTTCAACTGCCTTAGAATCCCTTAGAATACTTAAAAATGTTGCTCGAATACCACACAAGGCATCCCTAGGTAGTCTTGACTTCGTGCTGAATGCATCTGCTACCACATTCGCCTTACTAGGATGGTATTCTATGGTACAATCATAATCTTTAATCAGTTCTAACCATCTTCATTATCTCATATTCAACTCTCTCTAATCAAAGATATACTTCAAACTCTTATGATCTGTAAAAATCTGACACCTCTCACCAAACAAATAATGCCTCCAGATCTTCAATGCTAAAACAACTGCTGCTAACTCAAGATCATGGGTAGGGTAATTACATTCGTGCTTTTTCAATTGCCTTGACGCATAAGCTATTACTTTATCCTCTTGCATGAGCACACACCCTAAACCTTGCCTTGAGGCATCACAGTAAATCACATACTCTTTCCCCGTTACCGGAAGTGTCATAATAGGTGTTGTAACTAATCTTTTTTTCAGCTCCTGAAAACTCTGTTCACATTTATCTGACCATTCAAACTTAGCATTCTTCCATGTCAGAGCTGTTAAGGGTAATGCTAATCGTGAGAAATCCTCAACAAACCCTCTGTAGTATCCTGCGAAGCCTAGGAAAGTACGTACCTCTTCCCCACCAGTTGGTCTCTCCCAGTTGACTACTGCTTTCACTTTATTCGGATCCACACTAACTCTATTTGCTGAGACAACATGCCCCAAAAACGCTACCTGATTCAACCACAACTCACATTTGGTGAATTTAGCATACCACTGTTCATCTAGTAGTGTTTGCAGAATAATCCTCAAATGTTCCTCATGAGCTTTCCTGTCAACTGAGTAAAGTAGTATATCATCAATAAATACAATCACAAACTGATCCAAATACTGATGGAAAATTCTGTTGGTGCATAAGTCAAACCGAATGGCATTACTAAAAAATCATAATGCCCATACCTCGTTCTGAATGTTGTCTTAGGAATGTCTTATTCACTGACCTTTAACTGATGATATCCTGATCTTAAATCAATCTTAGAAAACACTGATGCTCCTCTTAACTAGTCAAACAAGTCATCTATTCGGGGTAAAGGATACTTGTTACGTATCGTGACTTTGTTTAACTGTCTATAATAAATACATAATCTAAGGGTACCATCTTTCTTCTTTACAAATAACACTGGAGCTCCCCAAGGCGATACACTAGGCCTGATGTATCCCTTATCAACCAGTTCTTGTAACTGCATCTTCATCTCTCTGAGCTCACTTGGAGCTATTCTATACGACGCTTGTGAAATTGGTGTTGTTCCTGGTAACAATTCAATAGTGAACTCAACTTCCCTATCAGGTGGCAACCCTGACAGATCTGCTGGATAAACAATAAGAAATTCGTTCACAACAAGAACATTTTTTGGTTTTAGCTTTTCCTCCTGCACCTCCACTAGATGTGCAAGAAACGCCGTGCAACCTTTCCTCAATAACTTTTCAGCTTTTAATGCTGAAATCAAACTCGTAGGGATAACTTTCTTTCAGCCCTGAAAACCACTTCAGCTAATCCTGGTTTCCTGAAAACAACTTCCTTTCTATGACAATCCATGGAAGCATAATGAGTAAATAAGAAATCCATCCCTAAGATTGCATCTAACACCTGCAATTCTAGTGGAAGAAGATCGACTAACATATTGAGACCTTCTACTAAGACCTCACAATCTCGCAACACTGCCTCGACTAGTAAAGCATCACCAACTGGCGTGTAAATAACTAACCTCTCAAATAAAGGCTCTAGCTTTCTATTCAGCTTAGTTAGGAATATACTAGAAACAAAGGAATGTGTAGCACCTGGATCTATTAACACACGTGCAGGTACATTACAAATAGAAATCGTACCAGTAATCACATCCGTACATCCTCCGCTCTTCTTTGAGTCATAGCGTAGACCTTTCCTGTTGCCTGGGTCTCCTACAAACCCTCTATATTTTGCACCACCGGTGCCCTCTCCCTGCAGCCTACTTTGAACTCGTGGTCGCCAACATTTCGGGACCCAACTCCTCGGTCCCTCCAGGCGGCGTTGCTCTCTAAGCCGTGGACAATCCTCTTGAAATGCCCTGGCTGTCCACACTGGTAACACACACCGACACTAACAAGACATTGGCCTCGATGATTCTTGCCACAATTTGAACATGGAGTTCTCCTTGCTGCACTGGCAACAGACTCCTGCATTGTCTGTGGTCTTGCTGTGGATCTGGCAGATTGACTAGGTGCTCTTTGACTCTGCCTTTGATAGGCACCACTCACATTCATCTGCCTCGATGTTCGACCGTCAGCTCGATTCTTAAAATCATGACGACTCGAAATATTCACTCCGGGTGTGAATCTTTGTTGTTCGCGACCCCGAATACTGCTCGTCGTTGAAGGCCCACGAGTAGGCTCCACAACTGATTGCGCCTCTGCTATACTCTGCTCAACACGTAGAGCAGTCTCTACCAGATGAGATAAATCAGTCCACTTAGCAATGGTTGTGACTGGGGTACGTATCTCAAGTCGTAACCCTCTTTCAAATCTTCGACACCTGTCACTCTCAGATGCCACAGTTACTTCAGCATACCGTGACAGCTAGGTATACCTTCTCTCGTACTCAGCCACTGAAAGTGACCCTTTTTTCAGTTCTAAAAATTCATCCCGCTTCACCTCACGGTACGTGCTAGGATAATATTTATCTTCAAAAATACTTTTGAAAGATTGCCAATCTAGAGTGTGTGCATCACTGCGCCTGGCTAGTATTGACTTCCACCATCCCTCTACTTCCTTCTCTAGCAGGAATGTGGCTAACTTGACTTTTCGCTCTTCAGGACAACTCATCACGTCAAAACATTTCTCAAACTTATTCAGCCAAACCTCGGCGTCAGCTGGATCTATGGAACCCTCAAACACTATGGCTACTAAACAAAGCAAAACATAATATAATAAACATTCCTTTCATTTTCTTTTCTTCATTATTTTTAAAGCAAACCAAACGAAAATGGTTTAAGATTTTCATTCCTTGTTTTCCTTTTATCTTTCACTTCATTTCTTTTCTTTTTAATACAAGGAAAACCAAGTTTTAAACATTCATTTCTTATTTTCTTTTGTTTTTTTTAATAAGGAAATTCTAAAGAGAGATCTCGGGTTTACATGTAATCACAGGGGTAAAACGATAATTTGATCCAGCTGTGATCACAAAAAACGTGTGAAGGGTCGACTCATGGGTAATGACTATATCAGTGGACACAATGTTATTTACTGTGAGGAGAGTGCAGCTACAAGTCTATAGTGGAGTGACTTGTAGTTAATGAACATTGATTAACTGGATCAAAGAGTTTGATAAGTTAATCTCATATCATTTGAGCTCATGAACTGTAGGTCCATTAGGTCCCTCCGTTGGCTCAACATGGTAATATTGAGGGTATAAAGTTCGGAATGAAATTGAAGTGTTCAATTTCATACATTAGGTTTTATATCAATTATATATGATATAATTGATATAATATAAAGTTTTAATGTGAATTAGATTCACATATAAACCATATACTAATGAGGGAATAATGGAAGGGTAGGATGGTCCTTTCCATCCTATTTCCTTATATATATGGTTGCATGAGATGCAACTAGGTTAAGACATTGTGTGCCATTTGCTTGTGTTGTTGAAAAGGTTCCAAAACACAATCTCTCTCTCTCACAACATCTCATCTCACCTAAAGGGAACCCACCTTCCTCCCTCCCCTAGAGAACAACGGAGAAAATCCGGTGGTAGTGTTCGTAATCTCTTGGGTTCGTGTTGCTGAGATTGTAGCAGTGGGAGAAGGAGCACTTGAAGAAAGGTTCTTCAAAGATGATATTTCTTGTTTTCCATATTATGTTTATATATGCTTAATTTAATTGTCTTAGTTCTTGAATGTAATCGTTGTAACTAAATTGAGAACGTGCGATTAACAATCGCTTCCGCTGTTCGATTCGATTCCCTTCATATGAACAATGTTCCATGGGCATCCAGGTTGCTCAAGATTCAAAAATTTTGAAACTTCAAGTCCTAGGTGATTCTTAGTTGGTAATCCATCAATTAAGGGGAGGATGAGAAACGAAAGATGCTAAACTACTATTGTATATAAAACTTATATCAAAGTTTTCTCAGAACTTTGACCAATTTATTTTGATTATATGCAAACAGAAAAAAATCGAACAACAAATGCATTCGCTACATTCACAGTTATGTTTAATGTTGAATTTCATGAAGAAGACTAACCAATCAAAGTTGAGAAACGAGAAACTCCGGTCTTTTCAATGAATATTGAGAGAGAGCAAGATGACCAACCGTGATTTCAAAACATCAGACAGTATTTAAAATATGGAGAATATCCCCTAAGAGCGTCAGATAATGACAAACAAACTCTCAAAACGATGGCAACGAAACTTTTCATGAATGGAGAAATACTATACAAAAGAAACCATGATATGGTGCTACTTAGATGTGTGAGCGCAGCTGGGGCTAGCCAAATTATGAAAAGAAATGTAAAGATGACAATAACATGTAGAGATTGGCATGAAATTCTTCCCTTTGCTCTGATAGAGATCTGATCTCCTTGAGCAGCGGAAACGTAGTTTGGGATCGTTAATTGCTTGATTGTTTTAATTGAAACAAAAACCAGTACATTGACAAAAAGAACAGAACAAGCAAGAAATTCTAATCCTATTAGACATGGATTGTAGCAAACATGCAAACATGTGTTTAACAATTAAACTAAAGGGAAGAAGAAGAATACCTTTGTAGTTTCTAATGCTCCAGCAACTTGTTGCTCCAGAGGTTGTACAGCAAATCAATTGTACAGGGACTTCTCTGTTTTCTTCAAGTAAGAATACAACCACCAGTGATCACCTCCTATATCTCTGAGTTCTACTTAGATCCTCCTTGGTGGGAAGGATTCTAACTTTTGGATAGAAATGGGAATGAGAGAGTCAGAGAGAGAATTCTTCTGTGTGAGAGCAATTCCAAATTGCAAAAAACCAGTCTCTCTCAAATTGTCTCCCTCTCACTTGGAGAAGAAGACCCTGTAGAGGGCATCTCCCACTCCCTATCGATTAGGGAGTTGGGAGAGATGGGGAACGTGTCCTCCTGACACGTTCCCTAATTATTTTTTATAATTAATCGTATTAATTAATAAATCAATTAAATCTTATTTAATTAAATTAAATTAAATATCATATATTTAATTTAGATTAAATCACATTTACTCAATTTTCCCTCTAACCTATAGTTTTAATGCACATCTTATGTACATTAAATTATAATCTATAGTTTTCAAATATGAATCACATTCACATTTGAATTTAATATTTGAACTCTTTCAAATATATAATTCTCTCACATAAAATTTAATATGAATCATATTCACATTAAATTTATAATATATAGTTCCAAAACTATATATTATATCGTATCTAAATACATTAAATATATTCCCTAATGAATTTGAACGTTTCAAATTCTAAAGATCTAAGAACCCTTTACGAGCTAGAAGGTGGACCTAATGGACCTATAGATCAGAAGCTCAAATGATACGAGATTGCTCGGTTAATCTCATTAACCTCCCAATAAACATTCGTTAACTGCGGGAACACTCCACTAATGTCCCAGAGCTGCACTCTTCTCACTGCATATATATTTTGTGTCCATGGATATTGACCAATAACAACAAGTCTATCCTTCACGAATGTTCGTAACACCAGCTAGGTCAAATTACCGTTTTACCCCTAGGTTACATCTTGTGCTTTGAGTACCAGTGCTCCTCTAAAGAACAATTTGTTTATGGTCCTACCAACAAACAGAGTCCCTCTCGGGCCAATGAGAAGGTCGGGCCCTTTGTTCAAGTCCGGGAGACACCACTTAAGGGAACATTCATCTACTTACCCTAGTAGGCGGGAAGGAGTGAAATCCATCTTGCTAAGTTAAGTTCTCAGCCGCTCACTCGGTCTTGTCCCCAAGAAGGTAGGCATATTGAGTCGACGAAACTGGCTATTCTCACCCATACTAGTCAAAGGACAATCCCTCGCGAACAGGAGTTCGTAACCTGCTAAGGATTGAGATGAAGTTGCCTAGGTCATCCTAGTGAAATAGAAACCTAACTAGTCAACGGAGTTACAGCTAGAGGTTACTATTTCGCGGTCCGGTCTTATGTAATCTCATTACATACGATATCCCACTCACGTGTCATCTACACGAACACGTTAGGATCACAGTGTTTGTATCAAATACAAAGTGGGCCACATCCATAGTTTAACCAGGGTAAGGTACCCAAATCTTATCCTTTAACTATAGACCCTTTAGGCTGTATCTCGAACCGAGATCCTTTTTATGTACATTACATTCAGTTAAAGATTCATTTAATAACCTTGGATGTTTAGTTTATTGGATTTCAGGTTTAAATAAAGGCAAACTCGTAGATAACGAACAATAAAAATTTATTGAAATAATAACACTTTATTACATTAATTATAACATAATTACAAACTACGAGTTTTAGGGCACAAATCCTAACAAACTCCCACTTCAACTAAAACTCTAGTGGGGTACATCCATGTACCCCATTACATATCTCCCACATGCCCTAGATTAGCTTATGTACATATCTCGTAGACCCAGACTTTCCAGATGACCCTCGAACACTTTAGCCGTGAGAGTCTTTGTAAACGGATCAACAATATTGTGCTCCGAAGCAATCTTCGTGACTGTCACATCTCCTCGTTGCACTATTTCTCGTATTAGATGATACTTCCTCTCGATGTGCTTTCCTGGCTTATGGTTGCGAGGTTCCTTCGAATTGGCTACCCCACCACTGTTGTCACAGTATAAGGTGATGGGTGATTCCATATTTGGAACAACTTCCAAATCAGTAAGGAATTTCCTTAGCCAAACAACCTCCTTAGTTGCTTCACGAGCAGCGACATACTCAGCCTCCATTGTGGAGTCGCGATGCATCCTTGCTTGATGCTTCGCCATACTATAGCTCCCCCGTTCAGGGTGAAAACTGATCCCGATGTGGATTTTCGAGAATCCTTATCGGTCTTAAAATTAGAATCAGTGTATCCAGTAAGGATCAGATCCTTAGACCCATACACAAGCATATAGTCCCTCGTTCTCCTTAGATACTTGAGGATATATTTAACTGTTGTCCAGTGGTCTAACATTGGATTTGACTGGTACCTACTGACTATTCCCACTGCATAGCAAATATCCGGCCTCGTGCATAGCATAGCATACATTAAGCTACCTACTACAGAGGCATAGGGAATATGTCTCATATCCTCAACTTTTTGAGGTGTCTTGGGACACTGTTCCCTAGACAAATGAACTCATTGCCTGAAGGGTAATATGCCCCTCTTGGAATTCTGCATCGAATATCTAGACAACATTTTGTCGATATAAGATTCTTGAGACAGTGCTATCGTTCTGTTCTTGCGATTCTTAAAGATCTGAATCCCAAGAACATACTGCACCTCTCCCAAATCTTTCATTTGGAATTGGGTCGCCAACCAATTCTTTATGTCAGTTAGGTATCCTACATCATTCCCAATGAGTATGATATCATCCACATAAAGTACTAACAAAGCTACTTTGTCGTTGACGATCCTCTTGTAAACACAAGGCTCGTCAACGTTTTGGTCAAAGCCGTAGGACTTGATCGCTGTATCAAATCTTATATTCCTTGATCTTGATGCTTGTTTCAATCCATAAATGGATCGATTAAGCTTGCAAACTTTTTGCTCCTGACCTGCATATGAACCCTTCTGGCCGAGACATATAGATGCTCTCGTCAAGATTACCATTCAAAAAGGCAGTCTTGACGTCCATTTGCCAAATTTCATAATCATAAAACGCGACCATGGACAAGAGTATCCTTATAGACTTCAGCATAGCAACAGGGAAAAATGTTTCTTCATAGTCAACTCCTTCCCTTTGGGTAAAACCCTTTGCTACAAGTCTAGCCTTAAAGGTCTGTACCTTTCTGGATACATCTTTCTTTCTCTTATAGATCCATTTACACCCTATGGGTCTAACCCCTTCAGGTTGGTCTACAAGTTCCCATACTGAATTGAAGTCCATTGACTCCATTTCAAGGTCTATGGCTTTGATCCATTGGTCCTTGTCTACGTCATTCATTGACTGTTTATAAGACAATGGATCTTCTACGCCGTCATCAGGTATGACAACTTGAGTTTCATCTAAACCCAAGTAGCGGTCAGGTTGGGAAACAACCCTCCCACTGCGTCGAGGCATTCTCAATGATTGAGAAGGACGAGTCTGACTTGAGGTGCTGACTCCTCCATCAACTTTTGATGAGGGTCCAGCTTGATCAACAACTCTTGTTAGTTCACGTGTAGCTTCATTTAGTACTAATTTACTACGCGGTTTATGGTTTCTCATGTGATCTTCCTCCAAGAACGTGGCGTTTGTCGATACAATCACCTTATTTTCTTGTGGGTCGTAGAAAATACCTCCTCTCGTTTCTTTGGGATAGCCAATAAATTGGCACAATCTTGAACGAGGTTTCAGTTTCTTTGGGTTTGTCACGAGTACGTGTACCAGACATCCCCAAATCCTGAAGTGTTGTAAACTAGGTTTACGCCCCTTCCAAAGTCCAAAAGGTATTTCTGAAACACTTTTTGACGGAACACTGTTCAAGATTTGAACTCCAGTCTCTACTGCGATCCCTAAAAAGGCAGGCAATTGAGCATAACTCATCATAGAACGAACCATGTCTAACAAGGTTCTATTTCTCCTTTTTGACACACCATTTTGTTGTGGTGTATTAGGTGTAGAGAGTTAAGATTTAATTCCATGTTCTATCATATAGACCTGGAATCTCAAATCCATATACTCTCCACCTCAATCAGATCGAAGTGTTTTAATGCTTTTCCCTAATGCATTCTCTACTTCAACCTTATACTCTTTGAACTTTTCAAGAGCTTCAGACTTGTGATGCATTAGGTATAGATAACCATACCTCGAATAATCATCTATGAAAGAGATGAAATATTCGTACCCTCCTCGAGCTTTAACATTCACCGGACCACAAAGATCCGAATGTATAAGTTCTAAGGGTTCTACGGCTCTATAACCTTTTCCAGTAAAAGGTTGTTTAGTCATTTTACCTTCCAAGCAAGACTCGCAAGGCGGTAAAGAATCATCTTCTAACTTGTTTAGAAGTCCATTCTTAGATAGTCTCTCAATCCGGTTGAGATTAATATGACCAAGTCTAAGATGCCACAGATAGGTATTATTATTTGGAGAAATTCTTTGCCTTTTATTTTGAGTGTTAGCATTCTTAAACATCTCATGATTTAAAATTGCTTTGGTTTTATTCTTTTCCAGTACGTACAAGCCATTTTTCAATTTAGCAGAACAAATATTAACACCCTCTTTCAAAATGAACGCTTCATTGATTGAAAAAGAAATACAATAACCAAGCTCTATTAAACAAGAGATAGAAATTAAGTTTTTTTTAAGCTTAGGAACTATATACAGATTTTTCATTAAAATAAATCTATCTCTGAAAAATAACTTGGCATCTCCCACTGCACGAATTGAGACGACGTCTCGCGTTCCGACCCCGAGCGTCATCTCACCCTCTTCGAGCTCCTTGAAGGAACTAGTTTCCTGAAATTAAGAGCAAACGTGATTAGTGGCTCCAGAATCAAGTATCCATGTTAAATCATCATTTTCCACTAAACATGTTTCAAGAACAAGTAAATCGAATTTACCTTTGAACTCTTTCAAATATTTAATTCTCTCACATATAATTTAATATGAATCATATTCACATTAAATTTATAATATATAGTTCCAAAACTATATATTATATCGTATCTAAATACATTAAATATATTCCCTAATGAATTTGAACATTTCAAATTCTAAAGATCTAAGAACCCTTTACGAGCTAGAAGGTGGACCTAATGGACCTACATATCAGAAGCTCCAACGATACGAGATTGCTCGGTTAATCTCATTAACCTCCCAATCAACATTCGTTAATCATGAACACTCCACTAAAGTCCTACAAACCGCACTCTTCTCACGCAGCAGATATATTTTTGTGTCCATGGATATTGACCAATAACAAAGAAGTCAATCCTTCACGAATGTTCGTAACACAAGTCGGGTCAAATTACCGCTTTACCCATGGGTTACATCTTGTGCCTTAAGTACCAGTGCTCCTCTAATGAACAATTTGTTTGTGGTCCTACCAACAAACAGAATCACTCTCGGGTCAATGAGAGGGTCGGACCCTTTGTTCAAGTCCCGGAGACACCACTTAAGGAAACATTCCTCTACTTACCCTAATAGGCGGGAAGGAGTGAATTCCATCTTGCTAAGTTAAGTTCTCAGTCGCTCACTCGGTCTTGTCCCCAAGAAGGTAGGCATATTGAGTCGTGGCCAAACCGCCACTCTCACCCATACTAGTCAAAGGATAATCCCTCGCATGAGCAGGAGTTCGTAACTCCTTTCGACATTGAGATGAAGTTGCCTAGGTCATCCTAGTGAAATAGAAACCTAACTAGTCAACGGAGTTACAACTAGAGGTTACTATTTCGTGGTCCGGTCTTATGTAATCTCATTACATAGGATATCCCCACTCACATGTCATCTACACGAACACGTTAGGATCACAAAGTGTTTGTATCAAATACAAAGTGGGCCACATCCATAGTTTAACCGGGTAAAGGTACCCAAACCTTATCCCCAACTATAAACCCTTTAGGTTGTATCTCGAACCGAGATCCTTTTTATGTACATTACATTCAGTTAAAGATTCATTTAACAACCTTGGATGTTTAGTGTATTGGATTTCAAGTTTAAATAAAGGCAAACTCGTAGATAACGAACAATAACACTTTATTGAAATAATAACAATTTATTACATTAATTAGAACATAATTACAAACTACGAGTTTTAGGGCACAAATCCCAACATGCTCTACATGGTTATCATACTTCAGTTCGTACCACAATTGGGGCAACACCTTTCTCTCTTGTTTACTGTATGGAGGCAGTCCTTACAATTGAAGTAGAAATTCCCTCATTGAGAGTCCTTATGGAAGATAAGTTAGAAGAAGTTGAATGGGTCTAAAATAGTTATGAACAACTAAATTTCATAGAGGAAAAGAGACTGGTAGTATTGAGCAGAGGTAAGCTTTACAAAAAAAAGATGATGAAAGTGTTGGGATTTATGCCCTAAACTTGTGTAATTTTGATCAATTAAATAAAGAGTTATTTGTTTTGATAGAATTATGGTCTTTCTTTATAAATCCAATAAACTAAACTCCAAGGTTATAACATTTATCTTGAACATCAATGTAGTGGACACGATTTGGGTTAAGTTCAAGAATATAACATAAATGGTCTATGGTATAAGAATAAGGCTGGAAACCTCGTTTTGGTAACACCATGGATGCGGCCCACTTTGTAATTAGTACAAATGTGGTAATCCAACTCATTCATGTAGTTGACATGCGAGTGGAGGCATCATGTATGAAGAGTTCAGACAAGATCGGATCGCAAATTATTAGTCTAACCAGTGTAACACCGTTAACAGGTTAAGACTAGTAATTTATAGATGGTCATTAGTGACTCGACCTGAATCCTGAGCAAGTAAAGAACTCCTGCTTATAGGGGTTTTTCCTTAGACTAGTATGGGTGAAAGTTGCCTCTAGCCGACTCAATAAGCCTACCTTCTCAGGGACAAACACTCGTAGGTAGCTGGAAACTTAACTATTCAAGATGGAATTCACTCATTCCTACACTAAGGAATTAGATAGGTTGTTCCCTTAAGAACTGACTCCAGGTCTTGAACAACAGGGCCCCACCCTCCATGAGGGTATGAGTCTAAGGTAGGACCTTAGACTTGTTGTTCATTAGAGTATTAGTGGTGCTTAAGGAGCTGATAACACACAAAATGTGCTATCCTTAGGCTTAATACTTACTAGTTTTATAATGATTTTAGGGCTTTTACATGTTTAAATCATTCAAGTTCAGGTTAGAAGCTTAAACAAGACATTTGAAGACAATTTGGATCACTCGGGATCGAAACGAGGCTATTTGGAGCTAAAAATAATACCAATTGGAAGAGAAAAGATCAATCCAAGTATGATGACCCGAAGTGATGACGTTGCAACACTGTCTATAGCGTTGCAATGCCGAGCGTGCTATTTAAAGGCGTTGAAGACCACTGCCGATAGCGTTGCAACGCCGCCTTTCAGGTCGCAACGCTATCATTATGCATTCTTGTAAGGGGAGCCGAATTCGGTAGATTTTCCACCCTAATTTCAAAATACACCTTGTAAGAAGAGAGAAAAAAGCGTTTCTTGGAGCCAAAGCATCCGTGGAGGTTCGAGATCGAAGGTGGGAGCTCGGAGACGAAGGACCGACATCGACATATAAGTTTAATTTCCTTTTCTTTCAAATTGTAATAGCGTTCTAAGACATTTTCTAATTGTTTAGTTTGATTTTCATGTTATTTAGAGTAGCTAAACATTGTAGTTAGGATTTTGTTTACATGTTAAGACTTTCTTACCATGACTTGAAGCATGTTTTGTTCTTATTTTTGGCAACTCGTTCTTTACTTCTTAATCTGTTGGTTTAAGTGGACTCGAGAGATAAAGCATGAAATAGAGCAAAATTGTCAAAACCATTAGAAATCTTGCATGACAATGACCTAGAAATCTTAGGGAAACGCATAAAGAAGTTGCTTAATGCCATACATGTAGTAGGTTCATATGGAGCCTATGGAGTTTATTGCATGTGTGAGGATCACTAAGAATCGAGTGGTTTTCTATAGTATTTTACTTCTTGTTTATAATTTCATCTCTTTGGTTAATTGCATTTGTTAATTAAGTCATTAACTTGTATAATCACGTCCCTCAATTCTATCAATTCGTGTCTCCACATGTTTGTTTGTTTGCTTGTCTCTACTATCAACCAACTATCTATGTTATGTTTCTTTAACTAAACTTGAGAATTAGTATCTTAGTAATTAATTAATCTAGAAACCTATTCCCGGGGACGGTACTTGGACTCATAAATCACTATACTAGAACTTGACTCGTACACTGCGGTATTGCATATCCATAAATTATACGCAAAAAGTTTTTGACGCCGTTGCCGGGGAAGGGCGATTATTTAGATTAATTAATATCAGAAAAAATTTGAAATTTTAGACTAAAGCTTGTTTGTGTGTTTTTTTCCTTATTTGTTCTTTGTGTGTTTGTTTGTTTCCTTGTTTGTTTTATTTGAGTTTTGTGTGTTTTTGAGTATTTGTCACTTTTTTTTTGTTGTGCTTCTATTGTATAAATCCTTGTGTGAACTTCTGATTTTTTTTTAGTATGACTTTGCATGATTTTGAGTTTCCACCATTCTATTGTCCCTCTCAGGACTCTAGGTATGTGCATCATGATTTATCTGAACACCATGTGCATAATTTTCATTATTTTGTACCTAAATTTAATGAAAATGCTTATGATGGTAGTTATTTAGGCACTTGGAACCAGAATTTTTCGTACCTTAACCAACCCCTAGAAAAATCTTCTCTTATGGACCAATTGGCGAAATACACCCTAGAATTAAAGTTTAAAAAATTTGGTTCATAGTGAATTAGAGAGGTTGGATAGGTTAGTAGCTGAGGTGGTAGGACTTTGGGAAATAGTACAGGAAAGGGCTTAGTATCTTAACCAGCTAGAAGTTTCCCTTAAGGCATTACAGGAACAATTTCTTATCCTTACCACTCAGGAGATGCCACCTAGGAGGATTTGTTCAGATGATAATGAGGATAGTTTGGGGGAGACTGAGGAACACCATGATCAGGTTAGTGAGGAAGGCAGTGGTGATACACTTAGTTCCACAGGGGAGATCCAGGTGATAGAGTTAGAGGCTGAGAAACCTACTTTCCTTGATTTTTGATAACCATTTCTTTAACGTCTTTAGCTAGGGAAGGTGCTTTTAGACGCTTAGCCACAAAAGATCCTAACTCTTATCTTCAAAATTTCTTAGAAATCTGTGGTACATTTAAAATGAATGGTATCTCTGCTAATAGTATTTACTTACGTCTTTTTCCTTTCTCTTTGCAGGGTATAGCCAAAGAATGGCTAGGGTCCCTTCCTTCAGGTAGTATCACTTCCTGGGAGGAGTTGGCCCAAGCCTTCATGACCAAATTCTTTCCACCTGTGAAGGCTGCAAAGTTAACGACTGAGATAGGAACATTCAGGCAGTAAGAGGGAGAGCAGCTATTCGAGGCATGAGAAAGGTACAAGGACATGCTCAGGAGGTGCCCACAACATGGCTACCCAGACTGGCTCCAGGTACAATTGTTCTATAATGGACTGGAAGGTAAGACCAGGACCATTCTTGATGCCACTGCTGGAGGGGCTTTCATGGCAAAGACTGTGCCAGAAGCACGTGCCCTCCTCGAGGAAGTGTCAACTGCCAGCTACGAGTGGCCTACAGACAATGACAGATCTGAGCCAGTAGCTGGATTATATCAATTGGATGAGGTAACTTCTCTTAGATCTCATATGGCATCTCTCACAAATGCTCTAAATAACTTTGGAGGATCACCACAAAAAGGGATGTCATCTCAATGCTCCCAGCCTAATGGAGAATCCACTATGGAGCAATTGCACTACATGAACAACAAAAGCAACACCTATGGAGGAAAGTAGACTCATAATAACCTACCAACACATTACAATCCAGGTTTGAGGTATCATGAGAATTTCTCTTATGCTAACAACAAAAATGTGTTCAGTCCTCCTACAGGGAATGCTTCTACATCAGAGAGGAAACCATCCCTGAAAGTCACATTGCACTCCTTCATAGCTGAATCCAAAAGTCGGTCCAACCAGCTGGAGAATGCAGTCACCAGTCTATCTGGTATTGTCACTAGTCATGGAGTTGCAATAAAGAATATAGAGACCCAGATTAGCCAAATGAACACATCACTCCAGACATTGCAAGCAAGGAAGGAAGCACATTGGGGGAGTACAGTCTAGCTAAAGACGTTAAACAAAGCGCTTCTTAGGAGGCAACCCAAGCTTTTTCATTTTTTCTTTTCTTTGTCTTTAGTTTGTTGTTTTTCAATTCTTAGTTTATTTAATAGTGTTGTTTGCTTTGTAGGTTGTGACGATGCCTGACTTCGTTGAAATCCATGCTCCCGTTCTGAGGAACTCCAACACACATGCTTTGGCTATCCAAGGAACTTAGAAAGATCTCCATAACTCAGGACAGTATTGTTCACTCTTACCTTTATACTTAATTTGTGCTTATTTCTGCAAACACTGGGGACAATGTTTAGTTTAAGTTTGGGGGTGGGATGTTGTTTAATTGTTGTGACTGTCCTGAGCATATGCTAGAATTGTTGATTGATCTTTTACATAAGTATGAGTATGATAGCCCAGGATGAGATATAATTGGAAATATTTGTGATTCTGCTGAAACCTCAAAGCATGACATGAATTTGAGTTAATTTAAAAATTTTCTTAAGTTTCTCCTGCATTATTATGCACATAGCTTGTGTTCCTGCAGTTTTGAAATGCTTAGAACAAAGTTATTAGGTTTAGAAGTTTGATGTCACCTCGATAGGTCAAAGAACAGATTTGAGAGTTAAACTGCAGGATAGGGTAAATGACAATATGAAGTTCATGATCTGTATAATATGTGAATTAGTCGATTTTCGTTATTTGTTTGCTAAAGAAAAAAAATTGTGAGGGCAAAAAGAGCTACCTTCATTGTGATCAGTTAGGCAAGTCAATGATTTCAGGGCTTTTACATGTTTAAATCATTCAATTTCAGGTTAGGAGCTTAAACAGGGCATTTGAAGATAATTTGGATCACTAGGGATCGAAACGAGACTATTTGGAGCTAAAAATAATACCAATTGGAAGAGAAAAGATCAATCCAAGCATGATGACCCGAAGTGATGGCGTTACAACACTGTCTATAGCGTTGCAATGCCGAGTGTGCTGTTTAAAGGCGTTGAAGACCACTGTCAATAGCGTTACAACGCTGCCTTGACGCGTCGCAACGCTATCTCGATAAGGAAGCGCACATGAAGGACCACACAACGGGCGTTGCAACGCTGCCTTGCAGCGTCGCAACACCAGATCGATAAGGGGTGCGAGCGTTAGGGCAGCGACGTTGCAACGCTGCCCTCAGTATTGCAACGCCATCGAGAGTTTCCTTATTTACCAGCCGCCTAGGGTACAGCGTTGCAACGCTACTGCACCTATTGAACCTATAAATATATCATTATGCATTCTTGTAAGGGGAGCCGAATTTGGTAGATTTCCCACCCTACTTTCGAAATACACCTTGTAAGAAGAAAGAAAAGAGCGTTTTTGGGAGCCAAAGCATCCGTGGAGGTTCGAGATCGAAGGCGGGAGCTCGGAGACGAAGGACCGACATCGACACATAAGTTTAATTTCCTTTTCTTTCAAATTGTAATAGTGTTCTAAGACGTTTTCTACTAGTTTAGTTTTATTTTCATATGATTTAGAGTAGCTAAACATTATAGTCAGGATTTGGTTTACTTGTTAAGACTTTCTTACCATGAATTGAAGCATGTTTTGTTCTTATTTTTTGCAATTCGTTCTTTACTTCTTAGAAATCTGGCATGAGAATGACCTAGAAATCTTAGGGAAACTCATAAAGAAGTTGCTTAATGCCATACATGTAGTAGGTTCATACGAAGACTATGGAGTTTATTGCATGTGTGAGGCTCACTAAGAATCGAGAGGTTTTCTTGAGTATTTTACTTCTTGTTTATAATTTCATCTCTTTGGTTCATTGCATGTGTTATATGAGTCATTAACTTGTATAATCACGTCCCTCAATTCTATCAATTCGTGTCTCCACATGTTTGTTTGTTTGCTTGTCTCTACTTTCAACCAACTATCTATGTTATGTTTCTTTAACTAAAATTGAGAATTAGTATCTTAGTAATTAATTAATCTAGAAACCCATTCACGAGGACGATACTTGGACTCATAAATCACTATACAAAATCTTGACCCGTACACTACGGTATTGCATATCCATAAATTATATGCAACAGGAGCAAAAAAGTAATCACAGGGGTAAAACGATAATTTGACCAAGCCGTGATTACGAACAACCTTTGAAGGGTCGACTCATGGGTAATGACTATATCAGTGGACGCAATATTATCTACAGTGAAGAGAGTGAAGCTACAAGTCTATAGTTGAGTGACTTGTAGTTAATGAATATTGATTAACTGAATCAAAGAGTTTGATCAGTTAATCTCACATCATTGGAGCTCATGAGCTGTAGGTCCATTAGGTCCCTCCGTTGGCTCAACATGGTAATATTGAGGGTATAAAGTTGGGAATGAAATTGAAGTGTTCAATTTCATACATGAGGTGTTATATCAATTATATATGATATAATTAATATAATATATAGTTTTAACGTGAAGTAGATAAACATATATATATACTAAAGAGAGAATAAAGGAAGGGTAGAATGATCTTTTCCATTATATTTCTCTATATATTTGGTTGCATGAGATGCAACTAGGTTAAAAAAAAAGTGATTCCAAGCATTTGTTGTGTTGTTGGAAAGGTTCCAAAACACAAACATCTCTGTCACAACATCTCATATTTCCTAAAGGGAACCCACATTCCTCCCTCACCTAGAGAACGACCGAGAAGATCCAGTGGTCGTGTCTTATTCCGTTCGTGGTTCGTGTTGCTGAGATCTTGATCGTAAGAGAGAAGGAGCACTTGAATAAAGGTTCTTCAAAGGTAATATTTCCTGCTGTCCGCTATGGTTATATGCTTAATCTGGTCGTTTTTGTTCTTAAATAAAATCGTTGTAACTAAATCAAGAGCGCGCGATTAACAATCGCTTCTGCTGCCGGACTCGTTTCCCTTCAGAAAGGTTGTGATAAGAAAATCCGCCAAAAAAGTTTCAAAGAAGGAGATCTTGTGTGAAAAATTATTCTTCCTCCCGAAAAGGATCATCGAAGAAAATGGACTCCAAATTATGAGGGGCCATTTGTGGTAAAAAAAGCCTGTTCGGGAGGAGCTCTAATCTTAACCAATATGGATGGCCATGACTTATCAAACCCTGATAATTCAGATTATGTTCGTAAATATTATGCTTAGATGCTCAGATCATTATCTTTGAAGGCTAGACAAAGTTGTAGGACGTTCGACTAGTGTTGATGGAAGTTTCACGTTTATTTCAGTGCTCTATTTGTGGGGTTTTACTCTTTGAGCCTCGTGCTTGAAATTTTGCCATTTGTAGAAAATCTTCTTACTCAATAAATTTTGTCTTTTTGAATTAGTCATTTTGTTCTTCCACCTTTTTAATCTCTCTCTTGAGTTACCTTGATTATATATAGTTTGATGTCAATGAGATTCATAATAAACTATAGTATAGCCTAATTGATTAATTAGTGCCAATTGGAGAAATTGAATTGAGAGATATTAAATTTAATGTGATTCAATTTAAAAATCCACAATTATGCAAATGAGATTTGTATAATAAGGTATGAGATACCTTATATTATGTGATATGCAAATATGATTTGCATATCATATAGTTGTAAAATGGTGATTTAGTGGAGATATTAACTCCACATCTCACCATTATTTAAAGGCTTGGTGAGAAGCCTTTGATAAGGTTGATTCTCATTTTTTGGAAATTTAATTTCCACCTGACCTCCAATTCTCTCAAACTCTCTCATCTCTCTCTAAGAGTTCCCCTCACCCAAATGCAAAACGGAGTCCCACCTACTCTCCCTCAACCTCCCGAGAACAATCGAGAAGACATTTTGGAAGTGTCGTGCTACAGTGTTTGAGGATCGAGTTCCAGGAGTTCGTTGGTTCGAAGAGAGATCGTGACCGGAGGAGGAAAGCATTAAAGAAGTGTTCTTCAATTAGTAAGTACCGAGATCCTTACTATTTTTCTTCTCTTTTATGCATGTTTAGCCTAGGAATAATGAGATTAACTTGATTTAAAGATAAGAATTACACAATGAATCAACGACGTTTCGCTACGGGAATTGTCAATCCCTACAATTGTAATGTTTGAATTATGTACTCCACAAGCTTTAGATCATGTGGGAGATTATTGGGATATGTGCCCTAAACTTACGTAATTTTGGTCAAATAAATAAAGAGTTATTTATTTTGATAGAATTATATTCTCGCTTTATAAATCAAAAAAACTAAGCTCCAAGGTTATAATATATCCTGAACATCAATGTAGTGCACACTATTTGGATTGTGTTGAAGAGTATAACCTAAACGGTCTATGGTATAAGAATAAGGTTGAAAACCTTATTCTTGTAACACCATGGATGCGGCCCACTTTGTAGTTAGTACAAGGATAACGCCGTTAATAGGACAAGACTGATAATTTATAGATGGTCATGAAGGGAACAAAATCTAGGGCAGTGGAAGGACGATCAAATTGTCGTGGTATCGTTGCGAAGTCTGTTTTCTTAAAACAGTTTTTATCTCATAAAAATAAGGATAAACATGTTAAATAAGAAGAAAAACTAGTCAGAACACTTACTTGTTGAAGAACCACCTTCAAGTTTTCCTTCTCCGTTTACGAACCCTTCGTGATCATGATGTCAACTTCCTCGATCTCCTCGAAAAGTGAGTAACCGGACACTTCCACATAGTTTCTCGGTTGTTCTACGTTTGGTAGAAGGAGAGTGGTGGAACGCCTTTTTGGTGAGAGGGGAGTAGAGGTTGATAGAATTTTGCAATGCTCTTTGGTGAGAAATCCAAAAATGAGCAACAAGCATAAGAAATCCTTCTTGCAAAGGGTTTATATAATGGTGATAGGTGGAGTTGAAATCTCCACCTATTAACCATTTAACCACAACCTTAGGTTATGTAAATCATATTTGCATAACCATTTATAATAAGATATCTCATATCTCATTATACAAATCACATTTGTATAATTGTGGATTTTTAAATTTAATCACATTCAATTTAATTTCTCTCAATCATATTTCTCCAAATTAACCCTAAATAGACAATTAGGCTAACCTATAGTTTATTATGAATCTCATTCACATTAAAATATATAATATGTCATACATATCTCATATAAATGACATAATTACCCTTTAGTGAACTTGAACACTTGAAATTCACACTAAAACTGTATACCCTCTATTAATCAAGTTTGAGCCAACCGAGGGACCTAATGGACCTACAGTGACGGGCTCCAATGATCCGAGATTAACCTGTCAAACTCTTTGACCTGGTTAATGAACATTCATTAGCTACGGTAATACTCCACTAAAGGCCGTAGTTCCACTCCCATCAGTGTAAAACTAGTTGTGTCAACTAATATAACCAATGCCCATGAGTCGACCCGGGTTGTTCGTAGACACTGTTGGGCCAAATTACTATTGTACCCCTGTGTCTTCTTCTTGCTCCTTAAGTCCTCACCACTCCTCTAATGAACAACAATGTTGCAATGGTCCAACCATACACAACACCGCTCTCGGGCCAGTGAGAGGGTCGGCATCCGTTGTCCAAGCCGTGGACATAACACTTAAGGGAACAACCCTTCTAGTTTCCCTAAAGCAGGGAACGAGTGAATTCCATCTCGCGTAGTCAAGTTCGCAGCTCCCCACGTGGTCATGTCCCTAAGAAGATAGGCATATTGGGCGAGTAACTGTGACCACCCTCACCTGTACTTGTCAAAGAACAGACCCCCACAAACAGGAGTCCGTCACACGCTCAAGATTCAGGTGGAGTCACTAATGGTCATCTACGAAGTTCTTAGTCCCATATTGTTAACGGTGTTACATCAACAGATCTAACAATTCACGGTCCGATCTTGTATCTAATACAAAGCGGGTCGCATCGACAACGTATCTAGGATTAGGTCTACAACCCTATCCATATATTGTAGACCGTTCGAGTCATTAACTCGAACGTGATCCTCCCTGTGTGTCCACTACACACCATTTATGTTCTAGCTCTCTCATAAATTCAATGACCCGGGAGCTTAGTTTATTGGACAAAGTAAAATTTGTGAGACACAAAGTGATGAAATAAATAACTCTTATTAATTTCAAATTGTAAAATTACAAACAAAACGAGATTAGGACATACATCCCAACAAACTCCCACTTGGACTAAGCTAGTGGAGAAAACATACATTTCTCAAATGTACAATAGATAACAATAAACTAGGGTATTGAATACCCTTTACAATATTCCTACTTGCCTAGTCAGGAAACACTCGAAGACCTAGACTCCCTAGGTGACCCTCAAACACCTTAGCCGTGATGGCCTTCGTTAATGGATCAACAATATTGTGCTCCGACACTATCTGCGTGACTGTCACGTCGCCGCGGTGCACAATCTCCCGTATTAGGTGATACCTCCGCTTAATGTGCTTGCCTCTCTTATGACTCTGAAGCTCTCTGGAGTTGGCTACAACATCATTGTTGTCACAAAACAGCGTGATCAGCCAGTTCATATTTGGAACAAGTTCCAAATGTGTCGTGAACTTCCTAAGCCAAACAGCTTCCTTTGCAGATTCACAAGCTGCAACGTACTCATCTTCCATGGTTGAATCAGCAATGCATCCCTGATTGATGCTTCGCCATACTACAGCTCATCCATTCAGAATGAAGGCTGACTCCGAAGTAGATTTCCTAGAATCCTTATCGGTCTGAAAGTCAGAGTTTGTATATCCCGTAAGGATTAAATCCCCACTCCCATACACTAAGTTGTAGTTCCTCGTTCTCCTAAGAAACTTGAGGATTGCCTTTACGGCTTTCCAGTGATCTAATCCTTGATTGGATTGATACCTACTAACAATGCCTTATGCATAACAGAAGTCGGGCCTAGTACACATCATGGCATACATGAGGCTCCATACAACTGAAGCATAAGGGATCCGTCTCATATTTTCAACCTCTTGAGGAGTCTTAGAAAATTGAACCTTCGACAGATGAACCCCATGCCTGAAAGGCAGCAAACCCTTCTTGGAGTTCTGCATGTTATATCTAGACAACATCTTGTCAATATCAAACGCCTGAGACATGGCCAACATTTTGTTCATCCGGTTCCGGACTATCTAGATACCAAGAACATACTGAGCTTCTCCCAAATCTTTCATTTGGAATTGCGAAACTAGCAATATCTTTACATTGGTAAGAAATCCTACCTCATTCCCAATGAGAATGATATCATCCACGTACAATGCCAGAAATGCTACAGTCTTGTCGACGATTTTCTTGTAGACACAAGGCTCGTCAACATTCTGATCAAAGCCATAAGATTTGTTCTCCTCATCAGACCTTATATTCCAAGACCTCGACGCTTGTTTCAGTCCATAAATGGACCTACGAAGCCGACAAATCTTTTGCTTTTAGCCTTGGATAATGAACCCTTTTGGTTGGTCCATGTAGATGGTTTCGTCAAGGTTGGCATTCAGAAAGGCAGTCTTGACATCCATCTACCATACCTTATAGTCATAACATGTGGCAATGGCCAGAAGGATCCTGATATGGCAACAGGTGAAAAGGTTTCCTCATAGTCAACCCCTTCAACATGGGTAAAACCCTTTGCCACTAGTCGTGCTTTGAATGTCTGCACCTTCCCATCTACGTCACGTTCGCTTGTAGATCCATTTGCAACCTATAGGTTTTACCCCATCCAGTGCATCCAAAAACTCCCAGACGGAATTGAAGTACATTGACTCTATTTCTTGGTCCATAACTTTAATCCATTCATCTTTGTCAACGTCTGTCATTGCCTGATCATAGGTCAATGGATATTCGCAGTCATCATCAAGGGTGACGACTTGGGTTTCAGCCAAACCCATGTAACGTTCAGGTTGTGTCACAACCCTTCCACTACGCTGAGGCATTCCCAACTCTTGGGAACAGACTTGACTAGACGTGTTAGGATCAACAACGCTTGTTGACGTACTAGCCCCATCAGCAACACTTGCTGATGTACTGTCCATTTAATTCAACACGATTTTGCATCTAGGCAAATGATCCCTGACGTGGTCTTCCTCAAGGAAAGTGGCGTTTGTAAACACAAGCACCCTATTTTCCTTAGGATCATAAAATAGACCATCCCTAGTCTCTTTTGGGTAACCTACAAATAAGCACAAATTTAAATGGGGTTCCAACTTCTTCAGGTTTGACACAAACACGTGGGTCGCGCATCCCCAAATTCTGAAATGGTGTAAACTGCCTTTACGCTCAGTCCAGAGTTTGAATGGTGTTTCACAAACACTCTTCGACGGAACGTTTTTCAAAATATAGACCACAGTCTCCACTGTGTAACTCCAAAAAGAATCAGGGAGACGAGCATAGCTCATCATTGACCGAACCATATCCAACAGGGTTCTATTTCTCCTCTCCGATACACCATTCTTCTGTGGCATACCAGGTGCTGAGAGTTGGGACGTAATTTCCTGTTCTATCATATAGTCCTGGAATTCTGTGTTCATATACTCTCCACCTCGGTCCGATCAAAGTGTTTTTATGGTTTTACCTAACAGGTTCTCAACCTCAGTCTTGTACTCCTTAAACTTTTCAAGAGTTTCAGACTTCCTATGCATTAGGTAAATATACCCATACCTTAAATAGTCATTTATTAAAGATACAAAGTATTCGTAACCACCTCGTGCTTTAACACTCATCGAACCACATAGGTCATAATGTATAAGCTCAAGGGGCTCTTTGGCTCTATATCATTTTCGACTAAAAGGACGTTTGGTCATTTTGCCTTCGAGGCATGACTCACATATCGGTAAAGAGTTTTCTTCCAACTCGCTTTGAAGTCCACTCTTCAATAGTCTCTCAATCCTATTGAGATTAATGTGGCCTAACCGTAGATGCGAAAGATGGGCATTTTCTTTTGGAGAAACTTTTACTCTTTTAGTTCGTGTTTCGACTATTTTAAATAATTCAGTATTTAAAACACTTTTGACAGAATTTGGTTTCAAAACATACAAATTAGTCTCAAGTGAAGCAGAACAAATCAAATTGCCTTTGAAAAAAATGAATGCTTTATTATGTTTAAAGGAAATTGAAATACATTGTTTAATTAAGAAGAAAATAGAAACAAGGTCTCTAGTAAACCCTGAGACTATATACAGATTATCTAATAATAAGTAATTCCTGCCCAAAAAGAGCTTCACTTTGTCGATCGCTGCAGCAAACACAATCTCCCCGCATCCAATCCGTAGAGTCACCTCACCCTCTCGCAACTGCTGCAAAGAAGTAATTCCCTGAAAAGAAGAACAAACGTTGTTAGTGGCGCCCGAATCCAATATCCAGGCAGAGTAATTACTCTCCACTAAACAAGTTTTTGTTACTAGTAAATCACAATTACCTTGATTCTTCCTCTGGGCAAGGAACTTGGGACAGTTTCGCTTCCAGTGGTCATCCCTATTGAAGTGGAAACACTTTCTTTTTTCTGTAACTTTCTTGACCTTTTTGCCCTTTTGGGCGGAAGCTCGGTCAACTTTACCCTTCTTTATCTTCTTCTTCTTTTCTTTCGGGTGAGAAGGAGCTACGGGTTTTGTCCAAGAGGTGGAACCCATGTGATAGGACCTGAAGGCAAAATTTGCCTCTGCTTCCGGTGTCCTGATCCTCATCAAGGACTGAAAGTTCTGTAGCTCGTTCAGAAGGGTGGTATGTGTGTAACTAATTTTCTTCATAACATCATTGCTACAGAACTGAAGGAAACTCTTCGGAAGAGTCTCCAAGATGAAGCTGACCTGGCTCGACTCATCGATCGAAGCCACGTTCATCTCTGCTAGATTAAAGTGGGTCATCATGTCTAGAACGTGTTGTCAGACAGACGTCCCTTCTTTCATCCGTGCGTTGAAGACGTGTTTGAGGGAGTCATGTCGGACCTGAAAGGACTGTTGTCCAAACATATCCTGCAATGACTCCATGATCTCCTTAGCGGTGACCATCAACTCATGCTTCTTTGTCAAGACTTCAGATAAACTGCAATTATGTAGACCTTGGCCTTTTCATTGGCACTGATCCACCGATCGTATGCATCACGAACACTTCGTGGCGCAGTCAAGCTCGGAAACTAAGGACACTCCTCAGTAAGCACGAAGTTAAGGTCGTCGGTTACTAGTATCGTGTTTATATTGTTTTTTCAAGTTTGAACATTATCTCCCACTAGTTTGTCGGTTGCTAGTAACGCTATATTTGACCAACACATTTTTGCTGAAAAATCAAATAAAAGTTTGTGTCAGTCTCACAAATTTTTTTTTGAAATCCAATCAAGTTATAGCAAAAATTTTATCCTATGATCCCTACGTCATTTTAAAAATTTGCAATGGTATCCCAAAGGTTTAGAATGACCGCCATCAAAGGGTGAACAGAAACACTCCTCCTTTAGGACGAGAATATCTCGACCCGACCCTAATCCTAAAATAACTCTTATTCCATTAGGCGTCCAGTTCCCATTTTTTGGTCGAATCCATTAACTCTTAATGAATCTCGCGAGTGTCACCATCAATCTTTAAGTTTCCAAGTATCCATCCAAACCGTAGCCACCGAAGGGTGAACGAAGAAGGAAAACCAACAAGGAAACTGTATCCCTTTCGAGAATTCACGGTGTTCCGACTCCCATGATTAAGGCCCTCCGAAGGGATTGTCTGGTCGAGGTCAAACTAGCAGGCGGATCATAGGGGTCTCACGGTGTGAATCGAAAGAAGAGACCGTGGGTCTCGTTTTCACAGGTTCCGCTCCCACTCACTATAAGTACTCTCTCCATCCACTATGATATTGACCCATACAAATACGTTTATATTGATTTAGCCTAAGTTTTTAATCACATTATTAAGTTAGGTCTATGTGAGTAAATTAATAAACTTTTAATTAACGCCACTCATGATAATATAACCTAAGAATCTCTGGATCGAATTCACTCCCATGTCGGTTTACAAGCAGGAGTGTTCCGCAAGCGTCACCTTTAATACCCCAACCTTAGACAAAACCTTCCTTAGAAAGAGTTACTTATCAGTAACCATTTAAAGGTCATATTTTGATTTCCTAATTCTAATCTTATCAGAACTAGAAAACCTAAGTCTAATTATTCAAGTTCTAAACATTTCAAAAATAATAATTAACTTAGGTTACATGCATTTCTATGTTATAGTGCTCGATCATTCATCACATGAATAATACTATAACTCTTATATGAAATAAATTAAAACATGCTATTAATTATATTATAACACTTATAATATAACCTATCATGCATACTATATATTATAACTCTTATAATATAAATATGATGCATGAAATATTTAACCTAAGGTGGGATTTTAAATCTATATGACATACATTATGCACATAGAATAAAAATATTTCATACATCTCATGCATAAAATAATTAAATAGCAAAAATTGGACCGGTTTTAGAACTTAGAGGCATTAAATAAATTAATTAACATTAATATAACATTTATATTAATATTAATTAATTAATTTAATTAAAATAAAATAATTTTACTTTTCACAAATAAAACTAAATTAAAAATAAATAATAAAAATGTCCCACGATTGAAATCAACATCACACCCACGTACGCGCGCTTCTGCCTCGGGAACTGCCCCCTAACGCACGCAGCGGTGCAACGCTACAGCACTCAGCGTCGCACGACGCGTGCTCCACGCCAGGGCATTGCAACGCTGATCTGCAGCCAGGCCATCCTCCGTGCGGACAGTGTTCAGACGCCGAGGAACAACGTCTCAACGTCGTCGACACAACAACAAGCTACTCTTGTTGTTCTTCAACATTTCTCTCCCGTTTCCGCTCCGATTTCTTCACAACAACTCTTGCCGCCAAAGACCCGAACTTAGAGACTCGATTTATTTTCTCATTTACCCAAAAACACGGGCGTTTACAATTTGATCTCATCAAATAGAAAATAAACCTAAACTAGTGCCAAAACCGAAACATCCAATCATCCAAACCACAATTCATCACATAGATTGAAGCAATTACCCAACTAATTTTAAGAAAACATATGCCAACGATTGGCTCTGATACCAATTGAAGGGAATGAAATCTCACGCAGCGGAAGGACGATCGAATCATCGTGGTATCGTTGCGAAGTCCGTTTTCTTAAAACAGTTTTTATCTCATAAAAACAAGGCTAAACATGCTAAATAAGAAGAAAAATTGGTAAGAACACATACTTGTTGAAGAACCGCCTTCAAATATTCCTTCTCCGTTCACGAACCCTCCGTGATCACGATCTCAACATCCTCGATCTCTTCGAACAGTGAGTAACCGGACACTTCCACACAGTTTCTCGGTTGTTATATGTTTGGTAGAAGGAGAGTGGTGGAACTTTTTTTTGGTTAGATGGGAGGAGAGATTGAGAGAGGGTTGAGAAAATTTTGCAATGCTCTTTTGTGGGAAATCCAAAAATGAGCAACAAGCCTAAGAAATCCTTCTTGCAAAGGGTTTATATAATGGTGATAGGTGGAGTTGAAATCTCCACCTATTTACCATTTAACAACGACCTTAGGTTATGCAAACCATATTTGCATAACCATATATAATAAGATATCTCATATCTATTTATACAAATCACATTTGTATAATTGTAGATTTTTAAATTTATTCACATTCAATTTAATTTCTCTCAATCTTATTTCTCCAAATTAGCCCTAAATAGACAATTAGGCTAACCTATAGTTTATTATGAATATCATTCACATTAAACTATATAATATGCCATACATATGTCATATAAATAACATAATTACACTTTAGTAAACTTGAACACTTCAAATTAACACCAAAACTGTATACCCTCTATTAATCCAGTTTGAGCCAACCGAAGGACCTAATGAACCTACATTGACGAGCTCCAATGATCCATGAGTAACCTATTAAACTTTTTCACCTAGTTAATCAACATTGATTAACTACGGTAACACTCAACTAAAGCCTGTAGTTGCACTCCCGTCAGTGTAAGACTAGCTGTGTCCATTGATATAACCAATGCCCATGAGTCAACCCTTCACAGGTTGTTCGTAGACACTACTGGGTCAAATTATCGTTTTACCCATGTGTGTACTTCTTTCTCCTTAAGTCCCCACTGCTCCTCTAATGAACAACAACGTTGTAATGGTCCAACCATACCCAACACCCCTCTCGAGCCAGTGAGAGGGTGGGCGCCTGTTGTCCAAGTCCTAGAGACAACACTTAAAGGAACAACCCCACTAGTTTCCCTAAAGGCGGGAACGAGTGAATTTCATCTCGCGTAGTCAAGTTTCCAGCTCCCCACGTTGTCCTGTCCCTTAGAAGATAGGCATATTGGGCGAGTAACTGTTACCACCCTCACCCGTACTAGTCAAAGAAAAGACCCCCGCAGACAGGAGTCCGTAACACGCTCACGATTCAGGTCGAGTCACTAATGGTCATCTACGAAGTTATTAGTCCCATACTGTTAACGATGTTACATCAGTTGGTCTAATAATTCACGGTCTGGTCTTGTACAATCTCATTGCACAGGATGCCCCTACCGCATGTCAATCACATGAACGGGTCAGATCACCTTGTTTGTATTTAATACAAAGCGGGTCGAATCCACAGCGTATCCAGGATTGGGTCTCCAACCCTATCCATATACTGTTGACCGTTTGGGTCATTAACTCGAACGTGATCCTCCCTATGTGTCAACTACACACCGTTCAAGTTCTAGTTCTCTCATGAATTCAATGACCCTTGAGCTTAGTTTATTGGACAATGTTTGTAAAAATTTGGCGAGATACAAAGTGATGAAATAAATAACTCTTATTAGTTTCAAAAATTACAAACAAAACGTTATTAGGACATACATCCCATCAGGTCATTAGTGACTCGACCTAAATCCTTAACAAGTTAAGAACTCCTGCTTATAGGGCTTTATCCTAAGACTAGTATGGATTATAGTGGCATGTAGCCGACTCAATAAGCGTACCGTCTCAGGAATGGAACCTCGTAAGTAGCTTGGGACTTAACTCTGCATGATGGAATTCACTCATTCCAAGATTAAGGAATAGATAGGTTGTTCTCTTAACAATTGAGTCCAGGTCTTGAACAACGGGGCCCTACCCTCCAAACTAGCTTAAGAGGGTTTGAGATTATAATAGGACCACAAACTTGTTGTTCATTAGAGGATCAGTGGTGCTTAAGGAATAAAGAGGTAATCATAGGGGTAAAACGATAATTTGGTCCTACTGTGATTACGAACAACCTGTGAAGGGTCGACTCATGGGTAATGATTTGTAGATAGTAGAGTGCAACTACAAATCTGTAGTGCAGTGAGGAGAGTGCAACTACACATCTATAGTTGAGTGATTTGTAGTTAATTAATATTGATTAACCAAATCAAAGAGTTTGATTTGTTATTCTCACATCATTAGAGCTCATGAACTGTAGGTCCATTAGGTCCTTCCGTTCGTTCAACATGGTAATATTGAGGGTATAAAGTTAGGAATGAAATTAAAGTGTTCAATTTCATATATGACGTGTTATATCAATTATATGTGATATAATTCATATAATATATAGTTTGAATGTGAACTAGATTCATAAAATACCTATGTACTAAAGAGGGAATGAAGGAGGGATAGGATGGTAATTTCCATCCTATTTCCCTATAAACGGTTGCATAAGATGCAACTCTTGTAAGTCTATTTGATACAACCCTAGAGTTCAATTTTGTATTCCTGGGAATGAAGGGAATAAAAGTCCCTGCAGCGGAAGCGATTGCGAATCGCGCACTCTTGATTTAGTTACAACGATATAATTCAATAACATATATATATACAGATTAAGCATAGAACAGGATGGACAGCAAGAATGTTACCTTTGAAGAACCTTTCTTCAAGTGCTCCTCCTCTCTCACGATCAAGATCACAACAACACAAACTCGTACGAAATGTTAGGAATCACTTAGAATGACTTAACCTAGTTGAATCTCATGCAACCATATATATAGGGGAATGGGATGGAAATGACCATCCTACCCGTCCTTTATTCTATCTTTAGTATATAGTTTAGATATGAATCTAATTCACATTACAACTATATATTATATCAATTATATCATATATAATAGATATAATACCTCATGTATGAAATTTAACACTTCAATTTCACTCCTAACTTTATACCCTCAATATTACCATATTGAGCCAATGGAGGGATCTAATGGACCTACAGATCATGAGCTCCAATGATGTGAGATTAACTGATCAAACTCTTTGATCCAGTTAATCAATATTCATTAAGTACAAGTCACTTCACTATAGACTTGTAACTGCACTCTCCTCACTGTAGATATTATTGTGTCCACTGGTATAGTCATTGCCCATGAGTCGACCCTTCACAGGTTGTTCGTAATCACAGCTGGGTCAAATTGCCATTTTACCCTGTGATTACCTCTTTGCTCCTTAAGCACCACTTATCTTCTAATGAACAACAAGTCTAAGGTCCTACCTTAGACTCATACCCTCATAGAGGGCGGGGCCCCGTTGTTCAAGACCTGGAGTCAGTTCTTAAGGGAACAACATATCTAATTTCTCAGTAGAGGAATGAGTGAAATCCAACTTGCACATTTAAGTTCCCAGTTGCCTACGAGGTTCTGTCCCCTAGAAGGTAGGCTTATTGAGTCGGCTACAGGCCACTCTCACCCATACTAGTCTAAGGACAAACCCCTATAAGCAGGAGTTCTTAACTTGCTCAGGATTCAGGTCGAGTCACTAATTACCATCGATAAATTACTAGTTTTATTATGTTAACGGTGTTACACTGGTTAGACTAATAATTTGCGATCCAGTCTTGTATGAACTATTCATACAGGATGCCCCCACTCGCATGTCAACTACATGAATGAGTTGGATTACCTCATTTGTACTAATTACAATGTGGGTCGCATCCATGGTGTTACCAGAATAAGGTTTCTAACCTTATTCTTATACCATAGACCATTTAGGTTATATTCTTGAGCTCAACCCAAATAGTGTCCACTACACTGATTTCAAGATAAATGTTATAACCTTGGAGCTTAGTTTATTGGATTTATAAAAGCAAGACTGTAATCTTATCAAAACAAATAACACTTTATTTAATTGATCAAAATTAAACAAGTTTAGGGCATAAATCCCAACAGGAAAGAGTTCCAGATACAAAAATCTCTCATATACCTTCATATCTCACCCTATAAGGAACCCACATTCCTCCCTCACCTAGAGAACAACAGAGAAGATCTAGTGGCGGATCTTCACACGGATCGGGTTCGAGTTGCTGAGATGTTAATCGTGGGAGAAGGAGCTCGTGAAGAAAGCATTCTTCGAAGGTAATTTCATGTTGTCCTAAATTTGATATGCATGCTTAATTTAGTAATATGTTCATGTCATAGATCTCAGTAACAATATCATGAACACGCAATTCGCTATCACTTCCGCTGCGAGATTCGATCCCTTCAAGCCTATAATTCCTGCAATTGTAGGGTAATTGCCTTACTCTCAAACTCTTTCTTTGTCACCCTTGCTCTGCTTTTTCATCTTTCAATCATTTTGCAGCAGAAGGGAATGGATACTAGTGGCGTCTAGGGGCTTTGTGGTCATCTGATCTTCAGTTGCAACTACCCCAGCTGACTTGCATAACTCAGTGATTAATGAAGGGAAGAACAATTTGCCCATTGTCTCTTTAGATACCAATTTGATCTCGCTGGAGATGATCTTCCCTACATTGAGCTTTAGCACTTCGTGCATGTAGTAAAAGAGCATTACTCTTTATTGTGCAATTTTTACTCCATGAATGGTTGGCAAAATGTGGTTGTGAATGTAATTCAACCATACTAAAGCTTCGCTTTTCAGGTCTCTTGGCAGTAAATGCTTCTTACCACAATGTCTAACCTGCCACTGCGTGCCTTTAGGGATCAACATCTGCAATGCTTCTTGTAGCTGCTCATCAAATGGCTCCTCCATTTCCTTATTCTCCCTGCCATTTTTGAATGAAGGCAAGGCAAAGAGATTGTTAATTGCCTTAACCGACAAATTTACCTTCTTTCCATTTATGATAACCTTGTCAGTTTCTTCCTCTATTTTCGAATAAAACTCGGTTACGAATGGAAGATTTGTAGGTGGGGGATGTTGGCATAGCTTCTCCCAGCCTAATGCCTTGATCATTGTTGTTATAAATCTGGGTAGATCGTCAACCCTTCAAGAAAATCCATGTTCCCCAATGAATCCGAGTTTGGCTATCGCCTTTTTTCTTCTTTCAATTTCGGCCTTGACATTGGGGTTTTCTACCTCTTTTTCCTTACTCTTCCTACCACTGGATCTGCTTCGTCTTTTCTCTGTTTGTTTTTTCTTTTCTTGGCCTTCTACTGTAGTTTCCTTCTCGTTTCTCATTTCTTAATCTTCGATCTCTTCTCCTTGGTTAACTATAGTGGTTGGCTATGCATTTTCCTGTCATCTGGTCTCTTCCTCCACCATTTAGCATTTGGTATCTCCTCTTGCCACTGTGCATGCATAGCGCGAACTGCTTCTCAAAATTTTGGGGTTCTCCTCTTCAGTTCCTTCACTACTTCTGAGTTGGTGGCTGTCGAGGTCAAAGTTGTTGGGATTTGTGCCCTAAAACTCGTAGTTTGAGATTATATTCTAATTAATGTAATAAAGTGTTATTATTTCAATGGAATTCACTCCTTCCCGCCTACTAGGGTAAGTAGAAAAATGTTCCCTTAAGTGGTGTCTCCGGGACTTGAACAAAGGGCTCGACCCTCTCATTTGCCCGAGAGGGACTCTGTTTGTTGGTAGGATCACAAACAAATTGTTCATTAGTGGAGCACTGGTACTTAAGGCACAAGATGTAACCCAGAGGTAAAACGGTAATTTGACCCAGCTGGTGTTACGAACATTCGTGATGGATTGACTTGCTGTTATTAGTCAATATCCATGGATACAGAAATATATCTGCAGTGAGAAGAGTGCAGCTGTGGGACTTTAGTAGAGTGTTCCCGCAGTTAACGAATGTTGATTGGGAGGTTAATGAGATTAACCGAGCAATCTCGTATCGTTGGAGCTTCTGATCTGTAGGTCCATTAGGTCCCCCTTCTAGCTCGTAAAGGGTTCTTAGATCATTTGAATTTGAAATGTTCAATTTCATTAGGGAATAAACTTTATGTATATAGATACGATATAATATATAGTTTTGGATCTATATATTATAAATTTAATGTGAGTATGATTCATATTAAATTATATGAGAGAATTGAATATTTGAAAGAGTTCAAATATTATATTAAATGTGAATGTGATTCACATTTTGAAAACTATAGGTTAAAATTTAATGTGCACTCGATGTACATTAAAACTATGGGTTAAAGGGGTCAAATGATTAAATGAAATTTAATCCAAATTAAATATATGATATTTAATTTGTATTATTTAAATATGATTTAAATTAATAATTAAATTTGATTTAATTATATTATTATTATTATTATTATTTTAATAATAAAATAAGGGAATGTGTCATCGAGACACGTTCCCACGTTCCCACGACCCCCCCACCCCCCACTTCTCCCTATCGATAGAACACCAAGGGGAAGGGGGTTGCTCTTGGTGTTTGATCGATCATTGGATCATTTTTCTGGCAATTAGAGATTTGCTGCAAAAATACTCTCTCTCTCTCAGGCTCTTTTTCCCAAAAACCTTCCAATTGTTGGATCCTTCCCACCAAGGAAGATCTAAGAATTAAGAGATATAGAAGGTGGTCACTGTTGGTGGTGTTTTGTTGGTGAAAAACAGAGAACTTTTGAAGTTCATGAGTTACTGAACATTGGAGCAAGGAGTTGCTGTTTTGTGAAACTACAAAGGTAATAATTCCTTCTTTTCTCTATAGTTTAATTGTTAAGCTTAGTATGTTTGTATGCAATTAATACATGTCTAATTAGATTAGAGTTAATTATATGCTTGTTCTGTTTCTTTTGTCAATGTACCGGTTTTTATTTAAAGCAAAATAATCTTGCATATTACGATCCCAAACACGTTTTCGCTGCTCAAGGAGATTAGATCTCCATCAATTGGTATCTGAGCAATGCTTGATTTGTTCTGTTTTGAAACAAAATTGCATTGATTTTGGTGGGAATTGCATTAGTTTGCTTTGATTTTGATCAAATTGTATGTAAAGGCCCTTGCGTTTTTGGGTAAAAAGTGAATTATTGAGTCTGTAAATGAGTTACGAGTCGTTCGGGACCAATTTCAAGCAATTCGGTGGAGAATCGAGGGAGAAATTGCAAGTTGAAGGTGCTGTGTTCGTGGAAGAAAGCTGCTGCCGAAGCAGCGGCGTTGCAACGCCGTTCATCAGCGTTGCAACGCTACCCCGATAGCAGGCGCGCAAGAGGACAAAGCGGGCGTTGCAACGCCGTGGGGCATTCCAGCAGTTGCAGACCGGTTAGACTAGTTCATTGGTTTTGGTTCGATTCGAGCGGTTCAACGCCGGTTCAGGGTGTTTTTGGACTGGTTTCATGAAATAAAATTAATGTAATTTTATTTTTTCACTTTAGCGGCCAAATTATTCTAGTTTTACAGCTTTAAGTCTTTATGAATGTCATTTAGATTCTTCCCACCTTAGGATAAGCATGTTCATGCATTTTATTTATATAAATGTTATATGAATATGGTTGAATGCATGATTAATTTATTTTTCACGAGTAATTAATTATAATTGTTATGATTAGATTATATGGAAAATAAATTGCATGGAGCATGAAATTACTTAGTTTAAAATAAATGTTATTTTGTTTAAGTAATTTTTTTCATTCAATTAGTTGAATTCCTTTTATAATTCCAATTTGAATAATGATTGTTGGATTTATATTATAGTTTCTTTCATAGGTTAATTATTAAATTTATAAAAGTTATAAATTAAAGGGGTTTTAGAAACCATAACCTATAATAAAGAAATGCATGCAAACATAGGAACTTGGGTTAAAATTTAAATTAGTTTTAAATTTTTTAAAATTAATTTAGACCTGAGTTTTAATTTCTAATAGGATTAGAAGTTAGTCTTACGTAGTATTTTAAATAGTTTAAAATATAGTAGGACTTTAGGACTTTGGTTATAAGGGAACTCTACCGGTGAAGTTCTGTCGAAGGTTGGGGGTACTTAAGCTGACGGTTAACGGAACACCTCCTACCTGGGAACTGACCCAGAACCTGAGTTGAATTAACCTTAGTTCTATTTTATCTCTGGGTAATTTAAAGTATTATTCACCTAGACATAAGGTTTTAAGACCTAGTTATAATAGTTATATTAGGCATAGATTTAGATAGATTCTTTTAGCCAGAATCCGACTAAGTTAAACCTATACCCTAATCTTAGGAGATTCAGTGGGAGAAAACGAGATGTTCACATCGAGTTTACTCTCACGTCCTCAAAAGTTCCAACCGTGAGTTCTATGCTCGGCTACGTGGCGTCAATAGGGCGTCCCCCTACGGTATGTGTTTGCATGGTTCAATACCAAGGTGAATGAGGGAAGTATCCATAGTAATGGGAGTAGGACGTGTGTCAACATATCCTACGGTCTCCTCCATTAGATCGCACCGTGAGATTTCTATGGTCAGCTTGCTAGGTTGTCCTGGAACGCCAAACCCTACGGAGGGCCTGATTATAGGGATCGTTACACCGCGAACTCTATAAACGGATAGGGTCTCTTAGGTTGTTTGCCAACAGTTGTCTTTCTTAATAGTAGCCTGTTGGCTCGGGCCTATTGGATCTGAAAATGGTAGGTCACATTTACGGGATGAGTTAAGCTAGTTAACAAGTCCTTGACCAAACAAACGGTAGCTAAGGACCATTGGGGCATGAGATGTTCTGGTAGTGAGAATGGACTTAGAAAGTCTAAATTCAAGGGAGGAATGACTGACCGCCCGACGAAGGCTTTTGTTCTAAACCCTTGAAGTATCGTTGCAAAATTAAAAGATTTAATTTAAACAGTGGGTTTAGTTTAAACGCTAGGGTTCTTTAATAGTTTTGCTAAATTTGATTGGTTTTTACAATGGGTTAAAAGGCATAACTAATTAGAACTATTTTGGATTTCCAACATGTCGCCCTCATTTATAGCCTTACTCAAAAAGGAACGTTTAACTGGTGAAAACTTTACTACGTGGAAGTCAAACCTTGATGTGATCCTTGTTGTTGACGACCTTCGGTTCGTACTAACTGAGGAATGTCCTCAGATTCCTGCTCGTAACGCTCCTCAATCTGTTAAGGAAGCGTACGACCACTAGATCAAGGCCAATGAAAAAGCTAAGGCCTATATCCTGGCTTGGATATCTGATGTTTTAGCGAGGAGATTGCAGGGTATGGTCTCAGCTCGTGAGATCATGGGTTATCTGCAAAATTTGTCTATACAACCATCTGAACAAATTCGGCAAGAATCCATCAAGTACGTTTATAACGCGTGCATGAAGGAGGGAACTTCAGTGAGAGAACATGTTCTCGATCTTATAGTTCACTTCAACATGGCCGAAATGAACGGAGCGGTCATAGATGAGCAAATTCAGGTATTCTTCATCCTAGAATCTCTTCCGAAGAGTTTTCTGCCATTCCGTAGAAATGTGGAGTTGAACAAAAAGGAGTATAACCTGACTTCCCTCCTAAATGAACTACAAACTTTCCAGTCTCTTATGAAGAATAAGGGACAGGCTGATGGAGAGGCAGATCTGTTTGCCCATTCCACAAGGTTCCAGAAGCGTTCATCCTCTGGGACTATGTCTTGTGGTTCTTCTTTTGGGATTAAGAAGACTCCGAAGAAGAGGAAAGGAGGAAAAGGGAAGGATTCTTCCACTGCAGACATTGAGCTCAAAGAGAAGGAAGGTAAATTAGATTTACTTATTCTTGAATCTTGTTTAGTGGAAAATAATGATTTGACCAGGATACTTGATTCAGGAGTCACTAATCACGTTTACTCTTCATTTTAGAAAACTAGTTCCTTCAAGGAGCTCGAAGAGGGTGGGATGACGCTCAGGGTCGGAACGGGAGACGTCGTCTCAGCTCGTGCAGTGTGAAATGCCAAGCTGTTTTTCAGAGATAGATTTATTTTATTAAAACATCAGTATATATTTTCTAAGCTTAAAAGAAACTTAATTTTTATCTATTGTTTAATAGAACTTGGTTATTGTATTTTTTTTTCAATTAATGAAGCGTTCATTTTGAAAGAGGGTGTCAATATTTGTTATGCTAAATTGAAAAATGGCTTGTACGTACTGAAACCGAATAAAACCAAAGCAATTTTAAATCATTAGATGTTTAAAAATGCTAGTACTCAAAATAAATGGCAAAGAATTTCTCCAAATAAGAATACCTATCTATGGCATCTTAGACTTGGTCACATTAATCTCAACCGGATTGAAAGACTCTCTAAGAATGGACTTCTAAACAAGTTAGAAGATGATTCTTTACCGTCTTGCGAGTCTTGCTTGGAAGGTAAAATGACCAAGCGACCTTTTAACTGAAAAGGTTACAGAGCCGTAGAGTCCCTAGAACTTGTGCATTTGGATCTTTGTGGTCCGATGAATGTCAAAGCTCGAGAAGGGTACGAATATTTAGTCTCTTTCATAGATGATTATTCGAGGTATGGTTATCTATATCCAATGCATCACAAGTCTGAAGCTCTTGAAAAGTTCAACGAGTATAAGCCTCAAGTAGAGAATGCATTAGGGAAAACCATTAAAACACTTCGATCCAATCGAGGTGGAGAGTATATGGATTTGAGATTCCAGGACTATATGATAGAACATGGAATTAAATCACAACTCTCGGCACCTAATACACCTAAGCAAAATGGTGTGTCAAAAAGGAGAAATAGGACTTTGTTGGACATGGTTCGTTCTATGATGAGCTATGCTCATTTGCCTACCTCGTTCTGAGGATACGCAGTAGAGACTACAGTTCAAATCTTGAACAGTATTCCATAAAAAAGTGTTTCATAAACACCTTTTGAACTTTAGAATGGGCGTAAACCTAGTTTACAACACTTTAGGATTTAGGGTTGTCCGGCACAAGTGCTTCTGACAAATCCAAAGAAACTGGAACTTCGTTCAAGATTGTGCCAATTTGTTGGCTAACCCAAAGAAACGAGAGGTGGTCTTTTCTACGACCCACAAGAAAATAAGGTGATTGTATCGACAAACGCCACATTCTTGAAGGAAGATCACATGAGGAACCACAAACCGCGTGGTAAAATAGTACTAAATCAAGCTACACATGAACAAACAAGAGTTGTTGATCAAGCTGGACCTTCATCAAGAGTTGATGGAGGCGTCGGCCTCCTCAAGTCGATCCGTCCTTCTCAATCGTTGGGAATGCCTCGACGCAGCGGGGGAGGTTGTTTCCCAACCTCCATTCCGCTTACTTGGGTTTAGTTGAAACTCAAGTTGTCATACCTGATGACGGCGTAGAAGATCCATTGTCTTATAAACAGGCAATGAATGACGTAGACAAGAACCAATGGATCAAAGCCATGGACCTTGAAATGGAGTCAATGGACTTCAATTCAGTATGGGAACTTGTAGACCAACCTGAAGGGGTTTGACCCATAGGGTGTAAATGGATGTATAAGAGAAAGAGAGATGCAGCCGGAAAGATACAAACCTTTAAGGCTAGACTTGTAGTAAAGAGTTTTACCCAAAGGAAATGAGTTGACTATGAAGAAACTTTTTCCCCTGTTGCTATGCTGAAGTCTATAAGGATACTCTTGTCCATAGCCGCATTTTATGATTATGAAATTTGGCAAATGGACGTTAAGACTACCTTTTTGAATGGTAATCTTGACGAGAGCATCTATATGTCTCAGCCCGAAGGATTCGTAGCCCAAGGTCTGCAGCAAAAAGTTTGCAAGCTCAATCAATCGATTTATAGGTTGAAACAAGCGTCAAGATCTTGGAATATAGGATTTGATACTGCGATCAAGGCTTACGGCTTTGACCAAAACGTTGATGAGCCTTGTGTTTACAAGAGGATCATCAACGACAAAGTAGCTTTGTTAGTACTTTATGTGGATTATATCCTACTCATTGGGAATGATGTAGGATACCTTACTGACATAAAGAATTGGCTGGCGACCCAATTTCAAATGAAAGATTTGGGAGAGGCGCAATATGTTCATGGTATTCAGATCTTCAGGAATAGCAAGAACAGAACGATAACACTGTCTCAAGCGTCTTATATCGACAAAATGTTGTCCAGATATTCGATGCAGAATTCCAAGAGGGTCTTATTACCCTTCAGGCATGGAGTTCATCTGTCTAGGGAAAAGTGTCCAAAGACACCTCAAGAAGTTGAGGATATGAGACATATTCCCTATGCCTCTGTAATAAGTAGCTTAATGTATGCTATGTTGTGCACGAGGCCGGACATTTGTTATGCAGTGGGAATAGTCAGTAGGTACCAGTCCAATCAAGGGTTAGACTACTAGACAACAGTTAAAAATATCCTCAAGTATCTAAGGAGAACGAGGTACTATACGCTTGTGTATGGGTCTAAGGATTTGATCCTTACTAGATACAGTAATTATGATTTTCATACCAATAAGGATTCTCGGGAATCTACATCGAGATCAGTTTTAACCCTTAACGGGGGAGTTATAGTATGGCGAAGCATCAAGCAAGGATGCATCGCTGACTCCACAATGGAAGATAAGTATGTCGCTGCTTGTGAAGCAGCTAAAGAGGCTGTTTGGCTAAGGAAATCCCATCACCTTATACTGTGACAACAGTGGTGCGGTAACAAACTCGAAGGAACCTCGCAACCATAAGCGAGGTAAGCACATCGAGAGGAAGTATCACCTGAGCAACGAGTAGATGTGACAGTAACGAAGATCGCTTCGGAGCACAATATTCATGATCCGTTTACAAAGACTCTCATGGCTAAAGTGTTTGAGGGTCATCTGGAAAGTCTGGGTCTACGAGATTTGTACATAGGCTAATCTAGGTCAAGTGGGAGATATGTAATGGGGTATATGGATGCCCTAGTTTATTGTATCTACCACTGTTTTAGATTATGATGTACCCCACTAGAGTTTTAGTTCAAGTGGGAGTTTGTTGGGATTTGTGCCCTAAAACTCGTAGTTTGTAATTATGTTCTAATTAATGTAATAAAGTGTTATTATTTCAATAAACTGTTATTTTTCGTTATCTACGAGTTTGCCTTTATTTAAACCCTAAATCCAATAACTAAACATCCAAGGCGTTTAAATGAATCTCTAACTGAATGTAATGTACATAAAAAGGATCTCGATTCGAGATACAACCTAAAGGGTCCATAGTTATGGGATAAGGTTTGGGTACCTTACCCTGGTTAAACTATGGATATAGCCCACTTTGTATTTGATACAAACACTGTGATCCTAACGTGTTCGTGTAGATGACATGTGAGTGGGGATATCCTATGTAATGAGATTACATAAGACCAGACCACGAAATAGTAATCTCTAACTGTAACTCCATTGACTAGTTAGGTTTCTATTTCACTAGGATGACCTAGGCAACTTGATCTCAATCCTGAGCAGGTTACAAACTCCTGTTCGCAAGGGATTGTCCTTTGACTAGTATGGGTGAGAGTGGCCCGATTCGCCGACTCAATATGCCTACCTTTTTTGGACAAGACCGAGTGAGCAGCTGGGAACTTAACTTAGCAAGATGGAATTCACTCCTTCCCGCCTACTAGGGTAAGTAGAGGAATGTTCCCTTAAGTGGTATCTCCGGGACTTGAACAAAGGGCCCGACCCTCTCATTGGCCCGAGAGGGACTCTGTTTGTTGGTAGGACCACAAACAAATTGTTAATTAGAGGAGCACTGGTACTTAAGGCACAAGATGTAACCTAGGGGTAAAACGGTAATTTGACCCAGCTGGTGTTACGAACATTCGTGAAGGATTGACTTGTTGTTATTGGTCAATATCCATGGACACGAAATATATCTCTGTGTGAGAAGAGTGCACTGTTGGGACTTTAGTGAAGTGTTCTGCAGATTAACGAATGTTGATTGAGAGGTTAATGAGATTAACAGAGCAATCTCGTATCGTTGGAGCTTCCGATCCAGCAGGTCCATTAGGTCCACCTTCTAGCTCGTAAAGGGTTCTTAGATCATTTGAATTTGAAATGTTCAAATTCATAAGGGAATAAACTTTATGTATCTAGATACGGGATAATATATAGTTTTGGAACTATATATTATAAATTTAATGTGAATATGATTCATATTAAATTATATGAGAGAATTGAATATTTGAAAGAGTTCAAATATTATATTAAATGTGAATGTGATTCACATTTTGAAAACTATAGGTTAAAATTTAATGTGCACTCGATGTACATTAAAACTATGGGTTAAAGGGGTAATATGATTAAATGAAATTTAATCCAAATTAAATATATGATATTTAATTTGTATTATTTAAATATGATTTAAATTAATAATTAAATTTGATTTAATTATTATATTCTTATTATTATTATTTTAATAATAAAATAAGGGAACGTGTCATCCAGACACGTTCCCACTACCCCCACTTCTCCCTATCGATAGTACATCAAGGGGAAGGGGGTTGCTCTTGGTGTTTGATCGATCATTGGATCATTTTTCTGGCAATTAGAGAATTGTTGCAAGAATACTCTCTCTCTCACACTCTTATTCCCCAAAACCTTCCAATTGTTTGATCCTTCCCACCAAGGAAGATCTAAGAGTTCAGAGATATAGAAGGTGCTCACTGTTGGTGGTGTTCTGTTGGTGAAAAAAAAAGAACTTTTGAAGTTCCTGAGTTACTGAACATTGGAGCAAGGAGTTGTTGTTCTGCAAAACTACAAAGGTAATAATTCCTTATTTTCTCTATAGTTTAATTGTTAAGCTTAGTATGTTTGTATGCAATTAATCCATGCTTTATTAGATTAGAGTTAATTATATGCTTTATTATATTAGAGTTAATCTTGCATATTACGATCCCAAACATGTTTCCGCTGCTCAAGGAGAACAGATCTCCATCAGAAGTGATGGATGGTTGACCACTTATGGGTTTTTCCCGTTTTGCATTTTTTGCCTTTTGTCATTAGAGAGTTCTCAGAGTCTTTGAACCCATTCCCTGGATCCTCGCTTCATGGAGAACAAGTCAGCGTCTTCACTATCTTTTTCACTTCTGCTAGATTGAGGTTGGTTATGGTTCTTCATTGTTGAAAGTTGAGGGTTCTTCGTTTCTTCAGACGGTACGAGGGAAAGTCGAAGTGTTGGTTGGTGAGGTGAAGTTGAGATTTCAATGTCTGTAAGAAGTTTGGTTGAGACATTTAAATAGAATTGACCTAGGTCAACTTTTTGATTGCACGCCTATTTTTTTTAATAGAACCACAGTGCAATTGCCTCTGTTTGCGTTCGCGTGTGTTCATCCGATGCGCGTGCCACAACTTGCCCTCATTTTATGCTTCTTGCCCAGCGCCACACAATTGAATTGTTCTACCATTCAATGTTGATGCAGGCAGTGCGACACAATTGTGTTGCTTTGCTTCCCGACAATTATGTTGGTGTGTTGTATTATCGATGTAGTTGATGCCTTTCGGTGGTTCATGACATAATTGCGTCGCTTTTGCTTCTTGATGCGAATTGAAAAGTTTGCATAACTTATTGCGCACTCATTTAATTGGTTAGAAAATTTAGACAGTTTGCATAGTGAGTTTTTTTTTTCGCTTACTTGACTTCCTTATGTTGGGATTTATGCCCTAAAACTCATAGTTTGTAAATATTGTTGGATGTAATAAAGAGTTATTATTTTCAATATAGAGTTATTGTTCGTTATTTACAATGTTGCCCTTTTATTAACCCTAAATCCAATAAACTAACATCCAAGGCAGTAAAATTTCTCTTGAACTGAATGTATTGTACATATAAAGGTTCTCAACTCGAAATACAACTTAAATTGTCTATAGTATGTGGATAAGGCTCGGGTACCTTACCCTGGTAATACTATGGATATGGCCTACTTTGTATTTGTTGGGTTTTATGTCCTAAAACTCATGGTTTTGTAAACTGAATATATATATTCTATTTTGCAATAAATATGTTATTGAGATTTATTCAGTAAATGTGTAGTTGAATAAAGTGAATTGTGTAACCCAAATCCAATAAAGAACCCTTGACTATAGGATGAATACTTGAACTTTATGTGTGACATAAAAGTGGATCAAGTTCTAGTTATAGCCAGAACAGTCTATAGTATAAGAATAGGGTTGGGTGCCTTATCCTGTCGACACTATGGACGTAGCCCGCTTTTGTAGAGTACAAACGATGTGATCCTATATCGTTCATGTGGAGACATGTGAGTGGGAGCATCCTATGCAATGAGTTTGCATAAGACTGGACCACGAAATAGTCACTTAGACTTTATAACTCCGTTTATTGTCTTAACTAACTATATTCATACGATGACCTAGGTAACTCGATCTTAATCCTGAGTGTTCTATGAACTCCTGTTTATTCGAATTATTCTTAAATTTGCATGGGTGAGAGTGGCCTGAGACTGCCCACTCAATAAGCCTCTCATTTCAAGGATAAGTCTGGGTAGATAGCTGGGAACATAGTTCTGCAAGATGGAATTCACTCCTACTCGCCTTAGGGATTAGTAGAGAGGTTGTTCCCTTAAGTGCTGACTCCAGGTCTTGAACAAAGGGTCCACCCCTCTCACTGACCCAAGAGGGATTCGGTTTGCTGGTTGGACCACAAACCAATTGTTCATTAGAGGATCAGTGTGACTTAAGGAACAAGAGGTAATTACAGGGGTAAAACGATAATTTTTTACCCAACTGTAATTACGAACGACCTGTGAAGGATCGACTTACTAATCATGGTTATATCAAGTGGACAGAAATATATCTACAGTGAGGAGAGTGCAACCACTGGGCTTTAGTGGAGTGTCCCGGTGGTTAACGAATGTTGATTAGCTAGGCTAGAGAGTTTGGTCGGTTAATCTCGTATCGTTGGAGCTCATGATCTGTAGGTCTATTAGATCCTCCTTACTAGCTCGGACTTAGCCTTGTAACTTTTTGTGAGAATAAAATTTGAATTGTTCGAATTCGGTTTTGGGAGAAATCGTTAATTATATGTGATATATTTAACGAGTCATATCTTAATTATGAATTAAACTATGATTAGAAGGATGTCGATAATTTTAAATATAATTTAAATATTGGATCAGTATATAGCATGGATAAGGATTCATGTTCGGAAAATCGATCGGGATCGGGCAATTTATTTAATTTAATATTTCATATTAAATTAAATTAAAAAATAATTATTTGAATTATTTAATTAATTAAATTAATTTTGATTTAAAATCAATTTAATATTGATTTTAGAATTAAAATTAAATCAAAATGTTGGATTATCATGGATTTTCCATAAAAAGCAAAAACATTGCAACTTGCCCATCCTTCTCATCTTCAATTTCACACAAATTGAGCACCTTCTTCTTGATAAATCCTCATCATCTTCATGCTGTCATCTTCTCCTAGCTTGAAGAACCTTTTGGTTTGCTTTAATTGAAGAAGAAACACATGAATTAGGTGAATTTATCAGATTTTATTTTGATTTACGTTTTTCAGACCTTTCTCCCATCTCTCTTCAAATTCTCTCTGCCAAAGATCCCACAATCTGTTCCAAGGCCTGAGGATAGTAGGGAAGACACTAGAGGTTGTCCACAAAGTGTTTGTGACAAGAAATTTCCCACGGATTTGGAGAATTTTGAACAACAAATGTATGTGTTCATATTCTTTATTTTTCCAGTTTTGAGCATGCTTTTTATTTTGTAAAATTTATCAACTTAGAGTGTTCAAGATCCAAAATTGCTTCCACTTTCTTATTCTATACTCTTTCAATTGGTATCAGAGAATGTTTGAGCACTAAATTTCATCAATTGTGTTATGTGGTAGGTGTTTTTTGAAATACAATTTTTCTAGGCATCTAAAGTGTTCTTCTGGGTTTGGCATTTAAATTGAGCATCAATTCGTGCTTTATTTTCAAAATGCTCAAGTGTGTTTGAGCATTAATGTTTTTAGAATAAGCTTCAAAAATTTCAAATCGATTGGAGTTCAGGAAGGCCTTCAATTTGAAGAGAGAAGCACGAAAGGTCTTGAAATCAGAAAACAGAGAAGTTGCTGGTTTTATTTTGCTACGGTAAAATTAAAATTTCAGCCCGTGAATTTCAAGTTGGAGAAGATGATGTTGACCCATTCCTTTGACTTTGACTTTGACTCCATTTTGTTGACTTTGATCGGTTCAATTAATTTTGGACCGATTCGGCTCAATTTTGGTTCGGTTCGGGTGGTTTTAGACCCAGTCTGACTATTTTGAGGCCGTTTTTTTCAATTTTTTAGGTTCGTTTCACCATTTGGAGGCCCGGTTTACTCATTTACAGCCCGGTTCAACCTTTTGAAAGTCCGGTTCACACATTTGCAAGCCGGTTCGACCCAAATTCGAATAGTTCGAAGTGGTTCGATGTTAATCTTAGATTATTATTGTAATAATTTAGTTGTTTGCTTTCATTAGATGCCAAAACCAGTTCACTTTAGTATGTTTAATTAATTATGCATTATGAATGTATGTTTTAATTAAAATCCCTGATTATATGTGCATAAAGTATGCCATATAGATTTTAAAATCTCACCATAAGAAACATTCTCCATGCATTGAAAGTATGTTATAAGTGTTATAATATATAGTATGCATCAATTGAGATTTCATAGGAATTAATATAAGTGTTATATTAATTTATGAAACAAATGTTATGTGTTTTAATTATAATTAATATAAGAGTTATATTAATTAAAAATTAAACATATAATTATTATGCATTTATTCATGTGATGGATTTGTTATAAATGTATGTATATTCATGTGATGAATGATCAAGCAATTTATAACATAAAAAATGCATGTAACTTAAGGTTAATTAATTAGTTTTAAAATGGTTTTAGAACTGGAAATTAATCAGACCTTAGGTTATCTAGTTCTAATAAGAATAGAATTAGGAAACCAATAATTTATAAACTTTGATTAAAGAGGGACTCTGACTGAGGAAGGTTCTGGCTACGTTGGGGTAGTTAAGCTAACCGAAACGGTACACCCCTACTTGGGAACTGACCTAGGACTGAATTTAATCCACGGTTTTATAAATTATCTTTCGAGAGTGGCGTTTATTAAAAGTTAATATATTAAACTCATAAACCTAGGTTTATTAAAAGGTTAATAGACTTAGGTAATTCCAGTATAATTGTTATATTGGTAGACTTAGGTCATATTGTTTTAGTCGGAATATGCCTAAGTAAAAGTATACCAAAATAGTTTAAAATACTTAGTGGGAGTAAAAGGGTATATATGATATATCAATTTCCTCTTACGCTCTCCACGAAGTTCACACAGTGAGATTTATGCTCGGCCTCGTGATGTCAATAGGGCATCCCCATTCGGATGGTGTTTGCATAAATCAAGAGCAAGGTGAATGGAGAAAGTATTTATAGAAAGTGAGCGAAGGAAGTGTGTCAACATAGCCTACGGTCTCCTCCATTAGGTTGGACCGTGAGATTCCCATGTTACGCCTGCAGGTTGCTCGAAGTAGCACCATCCATTCTGAGGGATATAACATGGGATTCGGAACAACTCAAACTCCAGAAATGTATAGGGTCTCTTAGTTCCATTCTCATCTTTGTCTCTCCAGTTCGGTAGCATTGTTGGGGCCGACCTCTGAGGTCTTAAAATGGCGGGTCACACTTACAATAATTGCTAAGTGTTAGTAAATTCTTGACGAAAGTAGCGATAACTAGAATACTATAGGAATAAGAGTTATTCTAGTATTAGCATTTAGTCAAGAATGTCTTGGTTCAGTGAAGTAGTGACTGACTGCCCCTCGGTAGCAGTTGCCCTGACTCACTGAAGTATCGTTGCAAAAACAATAATGAGTTTATGGGTACATTATTACTTTTCCTAAATTCTTAAATTCGAAGATGTTCCTAAGAGAATCGTCCTCTGGGACCAAGTCTGGTCCTTCTTTTTCTAAGAATAAGGGTATTCAGAAAAAAGAAGAAGAAGGACAAACGGAAGGGACAGGCTCCCACGCGCAAGGCCAAAGCCAAAGGAAAATGTTTCCACTGTGGTGCGACGGGCACTGGAAAAGGAACTGCTCGAAGTACCTTGCTGGAAAGAGAGTTGAGAAGGAAAAACAAGGTAAATATGGTTTACTCGTTGTTGAAACATGTTTGGTGGAACATGATGATACCGCCTGGATATTAGATTCACGAGCCACTAACCATGTTTGTTCTTCTTTTCAGGAAACTAGTTCCTGGCAGCAGCTTGCTGATAGAAAGATATCTCTCAGGGTTGGAACGAGAGAGGTTGTCTCAGCCAAAACAGTGGGAGTTGTGAAGTTGTTGTTTAGAGATAGATTTATTTTATTAGAAAATGTAGTTTTGGTTCCTGGAATCAAAAGAAATCTTGTATTTATCTCTTGTTTGCTTGAGCATATGTATAAAGTATCTTTTGATCATAATGAAGCGTTCATTTGCAAAAGAGGTGTACGAATATGTTCTGCTAAACTGGAAAACAACTTATATGTGTTAAGACCAACAGAAGTAAAAGCTATTTTGAACACCGAGATGTTTAAAACAGTTGATACTCAAAATAAAAGGCAGAAGGTTTCTCCTAGTACCTATCTTTGGCACTTGAGACTAGGCCACATTAATCTCAATGGGATTGGGAGATTTGTCAAGAGTGGTCTCCTAAGATAGTTAGAGGACAACTCTTTACCACCATGTGAGTCATGTCTTGAGGGAAAAATGACTAAAAGAACTTTTTCTTAAAAAGGTTATTGAGCCAAAGAGTCCTTGGAACTCGTGCATTCGGATCTGTGTGGTCCTATGAATGTCAAGGCACGAGGAGGGTATGAATACTTCATCAGTTTTATTGATCATTATTCTAAGTATGGCTATCTATACCTAATGCATCATAAGTCCGAATCTCTTGAAAAGTTCAAGGAGTATAAGTCAGAGGTTGAGAACACATTAGGTAAAACAATTAAAACACTTCGATCAGATCGAGGTGGAGAGTATATGGATTTGAGATTCCAAGACTATATGATAGAACATGGAATTGTATCCCAACTCTCAGCGCCTCGTACACCTCAGCGGAATGGTGTATCTGAGAGGAGAAATAGAACCTTGTTAGACATGGTTCGATCACTGATTAGCTATGCTCGGCTGCCTAGTTAGTTTTGGGGATATGCAGTAGAAGCTGCTGTATATATTTTGAACATGGTTCCCTCAAAGAGTGTTTCAGAAACACCTTATGAGTTATGGAAAGGGCGTAAAGGTAGTTTATGTCACTTCAGGATTTGGGGATGTCCACCACATGTGTTGGTGTCGAATCCAAAGAAGTTGGAACATCGTTCAAAGTTATTCCTATTTGTAGGATACTCCAAAGAAACGAATGGTGGTATGTTTTATGATCCTCAAGTGGAAAAGGTGCTTGTGTCGACAAATGCCACGTTCTTAGAGGAAGACCACATGAGAGATCATCAGCCTCGAAGAAGGATTATCTTGAGCGAAATTTCCAGGGAAGTTACAGATAAATCAACAAAAGTTGTTGATCAAGCTGGTCCTTCTCAAGAGTTGAGAATGTCTCGACGTAGTGGGAGGGATGTTAGAGAACCCGACCGTTACATGGGTTTGACTGAAACCCAAGTCGTCATACCTGATGATGGCGTTGAGGATCCAGTGACTTACAAACAGGCAATGAATGATATAGATAAGGACCAGTGAATTAAAGCCATGGACCTTGAAATGGAGTCAATGTACTTCAATTCAGCCTGGAAACTTGTAGATCAACCAGATGGTGAAAGACCTATCGGTTGCAAGTAGATCTACAAGAGGAAACAAGATCAAGCCGGTAAGGTGCAAACCATTAAGGCTCGACTTGTTGCAAAGGGTTATACTCAAAGGGAAGGGGTGGACTATGAAGAAACCTTCTCCCCTGTTGCCATGCTTAAGTCCATTAGAACACTCTTGTCCATTGCCACGTTTTATGACGATGAAATTTGGCAAATGGATGTCAAGACAACGTTTCTGAATGGCAATCTTGAAGAGAGTATCTATATGGATCAACCAGAGGGGTTTATAGTTCAGGGTCAGGAGCAAAAGGTTTGCCAGCTTAAATGATCTATCTATGGATTGAAACAAGTATCTAGATCCTGGAATATAAGATTTGATACTGCGATCAAATCTTATGGCTTTGAATAGAATATTGACGAGCCTTGTGTCTACAAGAAAATCGTCAATATTACTGTAGCTTTCTTAGTTCTATACGTAGATGATATCTTTCTCATTGGGAAAGTTGCAGGATTCCTGACTGACGTTAAGCAATGGCTAGCGACCCAATTCCAAATGAAAGATTTGGGAGAGGCTCAGTTTGTTCTTGAAATTCAAATTATTCGGAATCGCAAAAACAAAGTGCTAGCACTGTCTCAGGCATCTTAGATCGACAAAATGTTGGTTAGATATAAGATGCAGAATTCCAAAAAGGGTTTATTACTTTTCAAGCATGGAATTCATTTGTCTAAGGAACAATGTCCTAAGAAACCTCAAGAAGTTGAGGATATGACACGTATTCCCTATGCATCAACTGTCGGTAGTCTGATGTATGCCATGTTATGTACTAGACCTGACATATGCTATGCAGTGGGAATTGTCAGCAGGTATTAGTCCAATCCAGGATATGATCACTGGACTGCTGTTAGGAATATCCTCAAGTATCTTAGGAGAACGAAGGACTATATGCTTGTGTATGGCGCAAAAAATTTGATCCTTGCAGGATACACTGACTCTGATTTTCAGACTGATGTAGATTCGAGGAAATCCACATCAGGATCAGTATTCACTCTTAACGGAGGTGTTATAGTTTGGAGGAGTATAAAGCAAGGTTGTATTGCTGACTCCACCATGGAGGCTGAGTACGTCGTAGCTTGCGAAGCAGCGAAAGAGGCAGTATGGCTAAAGAAGTTCTTAACTGATTTGGAAGGTGTTCCAAATATGAATTTGTCTATCACCCTTTATTGTGATAATAGTGGTGCAGTGGACAATTCCAAAGAACCTAGAAGCCATAAGCGCAGAAAACACATAGAGCGCAAATATCATCTCATCAGGGAGATTGTGCAACGAGGAGACGTGATCGTCACGCAGATCGCTTCGGAGCATAACATTGTTGATCCGTTTACAAAGCCCCTCATGGCTAAAGTGTTTGAGGGACACCTAGAAAGTCTAGGACTACGGGTTGTACAGTAGGGCTATTTATCTTTGCTCAACATATTTTACCCCACAGACGTTTTAGACCAAGTGGGAGTTTGTTGGGTTTTATGTCCTAAAACTCGTGGTTTTGTAAACTGAATATATACATTCTATTTTGCAATAAATATGTTATTGAGATTTATTCAATAAATGTGTTATTGAATAAAGTGAATTGTATAACCAAAATCCAATAAAGAACCCTTGACTATAGGATGAATACTTGAACTTTATGTGTGACATAAAAGTAGATCAAGTTTAAGTTATAGCCAGAATAGTCTATAGTCTAAGGATAGGGTTGGGTACCTTATCCTGGGGACACCATGGACGTAGCCCGCTTTGTAGAGTACAATCGATGAGATCCTATATCGTTCATGTGGAGACATGTGAGTGGGAGCGTCGTATGCAATGAGTTTGCATAAGACTGGACCACAAAATAGTCACTTAGACTTTATAACTTCGTTTATTTTCTTAACTGACTATATTAATACGATGACCTAGGTAACTCGATCTTAATCCTGAGCATTCTATGAACTCCTGTTTATTCGAATTATCCTTAGATTTGCATGGGTGAGAGTGGCCTGAGACTGCCGACTCAATAAGCCTCCAATTTCAGGGATAAATCTGGGTAGATAGCTGGGAACATGGTTTTGCAAGATGGAATTCACTCCTACCCACCTTAGGGATTAGTAGAGAGGTTGTTCCCTTAAGTACTGACTCCAGGTCTTGAACAAAGGGCCCACCCCTCTCACTGGCCCGAGAGAGATTCGGTTTGCTTGTTGGACCACAAACCAATTGTTCATTAGAGGATCAGTGGGACTTAAGGAACAAGAGGTAATTACAGGGGTAAAATAGTAATTTTTGACCCGACTGTAATTACGAACGACCTGTGAAGGATCGACTTACTAATCATGGTTATATTAAGTTGACAGAAATATATCTACAGTGAGGAGAGTGCAACCACTGGGCTTTAGTGGAGTGTCCAGGTGGTTAACGAATGTTGATTAGCTAGGCTAAAGAGTTTGGTCGGTTAATCTCGTAACGTTGGAGCTCATGATCTGTAGGTCCATTAGGCCCTCCTTACTAGCTCGGACTTAGCCTTGTAACTTTTTGAGAGAATAGAATTTGAATTGTTCGAATTCGGTTTTGGGAGAAATCGTTAATTATATGTGATATATTTAACGAGTCATAGCTTAATTATGAATTAAACTATGATTAAAAGGAGGTGGATATATTTGAATATGATTTAAATATTGGATCGGTTTATAGCATGAATAAGGATTCATGTTCGAAAAATCGATCGGGATCGGGCAAGACACTAGAGGTTGTCCACAAAGTGTTTGTGACAATAAATTGCCCACGGATTAGGAGAATTTTGAACAACAAAGGTATGTGTTCATATTCTCTGTTTTTCCAGTTTTGAGCATGCTCTTTATTTTGTAAAATTGATCAACTTAGAGTGTTCGAGATCCAAAATTGTTTCCGCTTTCTTAATCTATTCTCATTCAGTATATGATACAAACACAGTGATCCTAACGTGTTCCTGTAGACGACATGCGAGTGGGGATATCCTATCTAATGAGATTGAATAAGATTGGACCACGAAATAGAAACCACTAAGTGTAACTCCGTTGACTAGTTAGGTTTCTCTTTTACTAGGATGACCTAGGCAACTTGATCTCAATATTGAGCAAGTTAAGAACTTCTATTTGCGAGGAATTTTCCTTTGACTAGTATGGGTGAGAGTGGCTCGTTTCGTCAACTCAATATACCTACCTTATTGGGGACAAGACCAAGCGAGCAGCTGGGGACTTCACTTAGCAAGATGGAATTCACTTCTCCCCGCCTACTAGGGTAAGTAGATGAATGCTCCCTTAAGTGGTGTCTCTCAGGCTTGAACAAAGGGTCCGACCCTCTCATTGGCCCGTCAGGGACTTCTGTTAGTTAGTAGGATCACAAACAAATTGTTCATTCGAGGAACACTTGGACTTAAGGTAAAAGATGTAACCTAGGGGTAAAACAATAATTTGACCCCGCTGGTGTTACGAACATTCGTGAAGGATTGACTTGTTGTTATTGGTCAATATCCATTGACACATAAATATATCTACAATGAGAAGAGTGCAACTTCGGGACATTAGTGGAGTGTTCCCACAGTTAATGAATGTTGATTAGGAGGTTAATGAGATTAACCGAATAATCTTGTATCATTGGAGCTTCTGATTTGTAAGTCCATTTGGTCCACCTTCTAGCTCGTAAAGGGTTATGAGATCGTTTGAATTGGAAATGTTCAAATTCAATTAAGGAATAAACATTAATGTATAAAGATACATTATAATATAAGGTTTTCGAACTTTATATTATAAATTTAATTTGAATATGATTCATATTAAATTACATGAGAGAATTAAATATTTGAAAGAGTTCAAATATTAAGGTGAATGAGATTCATATTTAAAACTATAGGTTAAAATTTAATGTGCATACGATGTGTATTCAAACCATATGATAGAGGGGAATATGATTAAATGTCATTTTATCTTAAATTAAATATACGATATTTAATTCAACAATTAAATATGATTTAATTATTTACATTAATTTAAATTAAATTAAATATACAAATTCATAATTAAAATGTAACGTGTCACACTAATACGTTCCCACAACTCGTTCCACTCCCTATCAATAGGCAGTTGGGAGTTGCCCTCTGGAAGCTTACTTCTTCTCCAATTTGGGAGAAGCAATGGATTGAGGCATTCTTTATGCTGGAAAATTCTCTTTGAACTTGAAATTCCCTTCCTTCTCCAATTTGTTTGATTCCTTCCCACCATGGTTCTATCAAGACTCAGAGATATATAAGGTTTACACTTTTGGTTGTGTCGTGTTGGAACAGATGAAGAACTTTTGTTGTTGTGCCTTTTTTAGCAACGAATTGCTAGATTGAAAACTAAAAAGGTAATGATTTCGTTCCTTTTAGTTTAGGAAATCTGTGCTTATCTCTGTTGTTGAAATTGCTTATCTCTGTTTATGTTTAATGTAAATATGTTTAATCCATGCTTTGAATTGTTGAAATTGCTTATCTCTGTTTATTTTCCCAATGTACTGGTTTTTGAAGTACACAAAAACAAACAAGTAATCGATCTTTAAATCATGTTTTCGCTACTCACGGGGATTAGATTCCAATCAATTGTGATGGAACACGAGACATACTCAGCGGAAAGAGGATCTAATGTCATTCTAATTGCATCTAACTTAATAGAAATTAACATGCAAACATACAAAAAACGGTAAACTAAAAAAGGGAAGAAAATACAACCTTTGTAGATCAATTTATTCGCGATCTCCTTGCCAAAGCATTAACCGAACACAAACCAAACCATCATTAGAACCTCCCCCACTATCTTCTGGACTCATAACCGAGTTGTGGGACCCAGTGAATGAAGGATTGAAAAGGAATAATGGGAGGTTCAAAATATTAAGTGAGGAAAAGGAAAAAAAGTAAGTTTTGATGAGACTTCCTTTTTAAAAACCTAAAACTTCAGCCAAAAGGAACCATTTGTTTTGAAAACACACCTATTTATAAGCAATTACATGCATCAAATGCATGTCAAAACTCACCAAAATGCAACACATCACAAAACACTAACTAACGTGGGCTATGTGTCATTCTATAATGTTTACACATAGTCCACTTAAGTTAGTGGGATTGTCCAACAAAAACTTGTATAATTCCACTAACTCTAGCCAAGGGTAAAATCGTATTTTCCATTTTGTCAAAGTCAAACTTTGACTTTCCTCAGCGAAAAAGTCAACCATTTGACTTTTTACGGTTTTGACTCTCTTGACTAATTTGACCTCCTAAACATGAATCCACATTCATATTTTTTAGATTTAAATCACATTTGGATATATTGTGTCATAAAAAATCGTTACCTATATCACATATAATTGTCGGTTTAAAACTCCTTTCCAAATTCGAACAATTCGATTGAATCAAACATACTATTCTATGTTTAATCCATATGAGCTAGAAGGGGGCCTAATGGACCTACAGAGCTCCAAAAATCAGAGATTAACCCGTCAAACTCTTTAACCTAATTAATCAACATTTTTTAACTAACGGGTCATTCCACTAAAGTCCTGTAGTTGCACTCCCTCACTTTGTAGATATATACTTACATCCACCCGACATAACCAGTAACGAATGAAGTCAATCCTTCACAGGTTGTTAGTGGTCTTGGCTGGTTCAAAATACCGTTTTACACCCGATAACACTTCTTGTTTCTTAAGTCCCACTAAACCTCTATAGAACAGTTGATTTGTGGTCCAACCAGCAAATCTAGACTCTCTCAACCTAGTGAGAAGGTGGGGCCCCTTGTTGTAGTTCCAAAGTCAGCACTAAATGGAACAACCTATCTACTTTCCCTAGAGTCGGGTAGGAGTGAATTCCGTAATGCACCCTATGTCCCCATCTATCTACCCGGTCTTACCTCTGAAATATGAGGCTTATTGAGCCAGCATTGTTGAGATGTTGTCACCAATGCAAATATAAGGATAATCCCAAATAAACATGAGTTCATAGTTTGCTCAAGATTGAGATCGAGTTACCTAGGTCATCAAATTTGAATTACTCAATTTTATACAGTAAACGGTGTTATAAACCAAAAGTGACTAAGTCGTGGTCCAGTCTTATACAAACTCATTGAATAGGATGCCCCCACTTACATATCTCAATATGAACGATTCAGGATCACATCGTTTGTACTAACTACAAAGTAGGTCGCATCCATAGTTTCTCTAGAATAAGGCGTCCAACCTTATCCTTGTACTATAGACCATTTCAGGTTATATACTTGAACTTGATCCATGTTTTATGTCATCACATCACATAAAGTTCAAGTCTACATTAAATAGCCTCGAGACCATAGTTTATTGGATTCAAGATTATAGCATACTAATTCAATTACAATTTTATCGAAAAAAGAAACACGAAAAATGTTTTTCAATTACAAACTACGAGTTTTATGACATAAAATCCAACAAATTGCTATCAGAGTAATGCTTGTTTTGTTTTGGTCGAAAAAAAATTGCGGTTGTTAGATGGGTATTGCATTTTGTTTTTTATAAAACTTTTTAGGAAAATTTTGGCCTTAGTTTTAATTTTCATTTGATCAAATTAAATGTAAAGGCCCCTACGTTTTGGGCAATTAAGTGCATAATAGATTATTCAATAATGTATTGAGTCATTTGTGACTTGCTCGGATCAATGATATGAGTTTTGGCTGAGATCTTTTTGTTGGAAGCCATTGTGTTTCGAAGGTTAAAGATTGTTGCTGCACCAGTAGCGTTGCAACGCTCCCAACAGTGTCGCAATGTCGTTCATCAGTGTTGCAACGCTGGAGAAGGGCGTCGCAACGCTCCTATCGCAACGCTATCGATAGGAGTCCTGGGGTTGTAAGCATTACAATGTCGTTTCATGACATTGCAATGCTACCCCGATATCTGACGCCGGTGCTTTAGAGGTAGCGTTGCAACGCTCTCCTCAACATTGCAATGGCGTAGCAACATTTGGATGAAGCAGATCGGTTCACCGGCAGGTGAAGCGGTTTGAGTCATGGGCGGTGCGGTTCGAGCGGTTTGACTCTTGTTCAATGGATTTTGGACCAGTTTTATAATAAAATTAGTGTAATTTTATTAATTTTTGCACTCTAGGGGCCAAATTTTTCTAGTTTTACGACTATTTTCTTGATAAATGTCATTTAGAATATTTCTCACCTTAGGATAAGCATGTTCATGCATTTTATTTGTATAAGTGTTATATAAATTTGATAGAAATGAAAGATTCAATTTATTTTTCGTGAATAATTAATTATAAATGTTATAATTCGATTATATGAAAAATAAATAGCATGAAGCATGAAATTACTTGCATGATTCAAACAGTTGAATATAATTCCAATTAAAAAATTTTTGTTGCAGTTATCATATAGTTCCTTGTCATATGTTAATTTATTAAAATTTATAAAAGTTATAAAGGGGTTTTAGACACAATAACCTATAACAAAGAACTGCATGCATACATTGGAGCTTGGGTTAAATTAAATTAGTTTTAAATTGTTTAAAATTCATTGAAACCTAAGTTTAATTTCTAATAAGATTAGGAGTTAGTCTTACATAGTATTTTAAATAGTTTAAAATATTATAGGACTATAGGACATTGGTTGTAAGGGAACTCTACTGGTGATGTTTTGTTTAAGGTTGGGGGTACATAAGCTGACGGTTAACGGAACACCTTCAACCTGGGAACTGACCAGGAGCTTGAGTTGAATTAACCTTAGTCCTGTGTTATTTCTAGGTAATTAAAATGTTTATTCACCTAGACATAAGGTTAAAAAACTAGTTATAACAGTTATAATAGACATAGACTTAGATAGATTCTTTTAGCCGTAATCCGACTAAGTTAAACCTATATCCTAACCTTAGGAACTTCAGTGGGAGAAAACGAAATGTTCGCATTGAGTTTACTCTCAAGCCCTCAAGAGCCCACACGGTGAGTTCCATGCTCGGCTACATGGCGTCAATAGGGTGCCCCTATGGTAAGTGTTTGCATGGTTCAACACCAAGGTGAATGAGGGAAATATCCATAGTAAATGGGAGTAGGACGCGTGTCAACATATCCTACGGTCTCCTCCATTAGGTCACACCGTGAGATTTCTATAGTCCACCTGCTAGGCTGCCTTGGAGAAGCCAAACCCTATAGAGGGCCTGAATATAGGAAATGGATAGGTTCTCTTAGGTAATTTGGCAACAGTTTTCTTTCTTAATAGTAGCCTGTTGGCTCGGACATATTGGATCTGAAAATGGCAGGGCACATTTACGGGATAAGTTAAGCTACTGAACGAGTACTTGACCAAACAAACGGTAGCTAAGAATCATTGGGACATTGATGGAGATCGAATCTCCTTGAGCAGCGGAGACGTGTTTGGGATCATTAATGTGCTTGATTGTTTTGCTTAAAACAAAAAAACAGTACATTGACAAATACAGAACAAGCATGAAATTCTAATCCTATTAGACATGGATTAATTGCATATAAACAAACTAAGTTTAACAATTAAACTAAAGGGAAGAAGGAATTACCTTTGTAGACTCGCAGCAACTCCTTGCTCCAAGCAAATTCCAGTAAATCAGCAACACAACAACTCTCTGTTTTTCAAGCAGGAACACTACCATTTGAAAAACCCTCTATGTCTCTGAATGCTTAGATCTTCCTTGGTGGGAAGGATCCAACAATTGGAAGAAAAAGGGAAATTTGGAGATTGAGAGAGAGAGCGAATTTTTTCCTTCTGTCAATTCAAAAATAAATCGATCAATCAACCTCGCTTCACTTCTCTCCAAGAGAAGTTAAACCCAGTAGAGGGCATCTCCCACTTCCTATCGAATAGGGAGTTGGGAGAGAGAGGGGGAACGTGTCCTCCTGACACGTTCCTTATTTAATTAATTAATCATATTAATTAAATAATCAAAATAAATTAAATATCTTATATTTAATTTATATTAAACACATTTAATGAATTATCCCTCTATCCTATAGTTTTAATGCACATCCAATGTACATTAAATTTAACCTATAGTTTTTAAATATGAATCACATTCACATTTAAATTTCATATTTGAACTCTTTCAAATATTTAATTCTCTCACATAATTTAATAAGAATCATATTCACATTAAATTTATAATATATAGTTCCAAAACTATATATTATATCGTAAACATATACATTAAATATATTCCCTAGTGAATTTGAACATTTCAAATTCTAATGATCTATGAACCCTTTACGAGCTAGAAGGTGGACCTAATGGACCTACAGATTAGAAGCTCCAACGATACAAGATTGCTCGGTTAATCTCATTAACCTCCCAATCAACATTCGTTAACTGCGGGAACACTCCACTAAAGTCCCACAACTGCACTCTTCTCACTGCTGATATATTTCTGTGTCCATGGATATCGACCAATAACAGCAAGTCAATCCTTCACGAATGTTCCTAACACCAGCTGGGTCAAATTACCGTTTTACCCCTGGGTTACATCTTGTTCCTTAAGTACCAGTGCTCCTCTAATGAACAATTTATTTGTGGTCCTACCAACAAACAGAGTCCCTCTCCGACCAATGAGAGGGTCAGGCCCTTTGTTCAAGTCCCAGAGACACCACTTAAGGGAACATTCCTCTACTTACCCTAGTAGGCGGGAAGGAGTGAATTCCATCTTGCTAAGTTAACCGCTCACTCGGTCTTGTCCCCAAGAAGGTAGGCATATTGAGTCGGCAAATCTGGCCACTCTCACCCATATTAGTCAAAGGACAATCCCTCGCGAACAGAGTTCGTAACTCGCTCGAGATTCTCGATCAAGTTGCCTAGGTCATCCTAGTGAAATAGAAACCTAACTAGTCAACGAAGTTACAGCTAGAGGTTACTATTTCGTGGTCTGGTCTTATGTAATCTCATTACATAGGATATCTCCACTCACATGTCTTCTACACGAACACGTTAGGATCACAGTGTTTGTATCAAATACAAAGTGGGCCACATCCATAGTTTAACCAGGGTAAGGTACCCAAACCTTATCCCCAACTATAGACCCTTTAGGTCAGATTCTCGAACCGAGATCCTTTATATGTACATTACATTCAGTTAGAGATTCATTTAACAGCCTTGGATGTTTAGTTTATTCGATTTAGGGTTTAAATAAAGGCAAACTCGTAGATAACGAACAATAACACTTTATTGAAATAATAACACTTTATTACAATAATTAAAACATAATTACAAACTACGAGTTTTACGGCACAAATCCCAACAAACTCCCACTTGAACTAAAACTCTAGTGGGGTACATCATATCTAAAACAGTGGTTAGAAGAGATAGAAATACAATAAACTAGGGCATCCATATACCCCATTACATATCTCCCACTTGCCATAGATTAGCCTATGTACATATCTCGTAGACCTGACTTTCCGGATGACCCTCGAACACTTTAGCCGTGAGAGTCTTTTTGTAAACGGATCAACAATATTTGTCTCCAAGCAATCTTACGTGGATCGTCCACATCTCCTCGTTGCACTATTTCTCGTATCAGGTGATACTTCCTCTCGATGTGCTTACCTCGCTTATGGTTGTGAGGTTCCTTCGAATTGGCTACCGCACCACTGTTGTCACAGTATAAAGTGATGGGAGATTCCATATTTGGAACAACTTCCAAATCAGTAAGGAATTTTCTTAGCCAAACAGGCTCTTTAGCTGCTTCACAAGCAGCGACATACTCAGCCTCCATTGTGGAGTCAGCGATGCATCTTTGCTTGATGCTTCGCCATACTATAGCTCCCCCGTTAAGGGTGAAAACTGATCCCGATGTGGATTTTTGAGAATCCTTATCGGTCTGAAAATCAGAATCAGTGTATCCAGTAAGGATCAAATCCTCAGACCTATACACAAGCGAATAGTCTCTCGTTCTCCTTAGATACTTGAGGATGTTTTTAACTGTTGTCCAGTGGTCTAACCCTGGATTGGACTGGTACCTACTGATCATTCCCACTGCATAACAAATGTCCGACCTCGTTCATAACATAGCATACATTAGGCTACCTACTACAGAGGCATAGGGAATATGTCTCATATCCTCAACTTCTTGAGGTGTCTTGGGACACTTTTTCCTAGACAGATGAACTCCATGCCTGAAGGGTAATAAGCCCCTCTTGAAATTCTGCATCGAATATCTGGACAATATTTTGTCGATATAAGACGCTTGAGACAGGGCTAGCGTTATGTTCTTGCGATTCATGAAGATTTGAATCCCAATAACATATTGCGCCTCTCCCAAATCTTCCATTTGGAATTGGGTCGCCAGCCAATTCTTTATGTCAGTAAGGTATCCTACATCATTCACAATGAGTAGGATATCATCCACATAAAGTACTAACAAAGCTACTTTGTCGTTGATGATCCTCTTGTAAACAAAAGGCTCATCAACGTTTTTGTCAAAGCCGCAAGACTTGATCGCAATATCAAATCTTATATTCCAAGATCTTGACGCTTGTTTCAACCCATAAATGGATCGATTTAGCTTGCAAACTTTTTGCTCTAGACCTTGGGCTATGAACCCTTCGGGCTGAGACATATAGATGCTCTCGTCAAGATTACCTTTCAAAAAGGCAGTCTTGACGTCCATTTGCCAAATTTCATAATCATAAAATGCGGCTATGGACAAGAGTATCTTTATAGACTTAAGCATAGCAACAAGGGAAAAAGTTTCTTCATAGTCAACTCCTTCCCTTTGGGTAAAACCCTTTGCTACAAGTCTAGCCTTAAAGGTCTGTACCTTTCCGGCTGCATCTCTCTTATTCTTATAGATCCATTTACACCCTATGAGTCTAACACCTTCAGGTTGGTCTACAAGTTCCCATACTGAATTGAAGTCCATTGACTCCATTTCAAGGTCCATGGCTTTTATCCATTGGTCCTTTTCTACATCATTCATTGCCTGTTTATAAGACAATAAATCTTCTACGCTGTCATCAGGTACGACAACTTGAGTTTCAGCTAAACCCAAGTAGCGGTCAGGTTGGGAAACAACCCTCCCACTGCGTCGAGGCATTCCCAACGATTGAGAAGGATGAGACTGACTTGAGGTGCTGCTCCTCCATTAACTCTTGATGAAGGTCCACCTTGATCAACAACTCTTGTTGGGTCATGAGTAACTTCATTTAGCACTAATTTACTACGCGGTACGTGGTTCCTCATGTGATCTTCCTCCAAGAACGTGGCATTTGTCGACACAATCACCTTGTTTTCTTGTGGGTCGTAGAAAAGACCACCTCTCGTTTCTTTGAGATAGCTAACAAATTGGCACAATCTTGAACGAGGTTCCAGTTTCTTCGGGTTTGTCACGAGCACGTATGCCAGACAACCCCAAATCCTGAAGTGTTGTAAACTAGGTTTACGCCCCTTCCAAAGTTCAAAAGGTGTTTCTGAAACACTTTTTGATGGAACATTGTTCAAGATTTGAACTCCAGTCTCTACTGCGTATCCCCAAAACGAGGCAGGCAACTGAGCATAGCTCATCATAGAACGAACCATGTCTAACATGGTTCTATTTCTCCTTTCTGACACACCATTTTGCTGTGGTGTATTATGTGCAGAGAGTTGAGATTTAATTCCATGTTCTATCATATAGTCCTGGAATCTTAAATCCATTTACTCTCCACCTCGATCGGATCGAAGTGTTTTAATGGTTTTCCCTAATGCATTCTCTACTTCAGCCTTATACTCTTTGAACTTTTCAAGAGCTTCAGATTTGTGATGCATTAGGTATAGATAACCATACCTCGAATAATCATCTATGAAAGAGATGAACTATTCATACCCTCCTCGAGCTTTAACATTTACCGGACCACAAAGATCCGAATGTACAATTTCTAAGGGTTCTATGGCTCTGTAACCTTTTCCAGTAAAAGGTCGCTTGGTCATTTTACCTTCGAAGCAAGACTCGCAACGCGGTAAAGATTCATCTTCTAACTTGTTTAGAAGTCCATTCTTAGAGAGTCTCTCAATCCGATTGAGATTAATATGACCAAGCCTAAGATGCCATTGATAGGTATTATTATTTGGAGAAATTCTTTGCCTTTTATTTTGAGTACTAGCATTTTTAAACATCTCATGATTTAAAATTGTTTTGGTTTTATTCGAATTCAGTACGTATAAGCCATTTTTCAATTTAGCAGAACAAATATTGACACCCTCTTTCAAAATGAACGCTTCAGTAATTAAAAAAGAAATACAATAACCAAGTTCTATTAAACAAGAGATAGAAATTCAGTTCCTTTTAAGCTTATGAACTATATACATATTTTTTAATAAAAGAAATCTATCTTCGAAAAATAACTTGGCATCTCCCACTGCACGAGTTGAGACGACGTCTCCCGTTCCGACCCTGACCGTCATCTCACCCTCTTCGAGCTCCTTGAAGGAACTAGTTTCCTGAAATAAATAGCAAACATGATTAGTGGCTCCTAAATCAAGTATCCAGGTCAAATCATTATTTTCCACTAAACAAGTTTCAAGAACAAGTAAATCTGATTTACCTTTCTTCTCTTTGAGCTCAACAAGGTATTTTGGGCAGTTTCGCTTCCAGTGCCTATCCACGTTGCAGTGGAAACATTTTCCTTTATCTGCAACCTTGGCTTTTTCTTTGCCTTTGTCAGCAGTAGGTGCCTTCCCTTTCCCTCCTATTTTCTTATTCTGGGTCTTCTTAAGCCCAGAAGATGAGCTACAGGACTTAGTCCCAGAGGATGAACCTTTCTTGAACCTTCTGGAATGGGCAAACAGATTTGCCTCTCCATCAGCCTGTCCCTTATTCTTCATAAGAGGCTGGAAAGTCTGTAGTTCATTAAGGAGAGTAGTCAGATTATACTCTATCTTGTTCATCACCGCATTTCTGCGAAATTGCAAGAAACTCTTCGGAAGAGATTCCAGGATGAAAGATACCTGACTTTGCTCGTCAATGACCGCTCTCTTTCTCTGTACTCTGTTTTTGTTGTGTTGCTATTGTGTAGAAGTCTTGATCTGAATTCAATTTTCTAACTATGACTTTCCATGATTTTTATTATCCACCATTCCATTGTCCCTCTCAGGACCCTTTGTATGTGCATCATGATTTCTCTGAATTTCATCTGTCTAATTTTTACCATTTTGTACCTAAAATTGATAAACATTCATGTAATTGTAGTTATCTAGGCAGTTGGAACCATAGTTTTTCGTACCTTAACCCACCCGTAGACAAATCTTCTCTTATGGACCAACTGACATAATACACCTTAGAATTGAAATTTAAAAATTTGGTTCATAGTGAATTAGAGAGATTGGATAGGTTAGAAACTGAGGTGGTAGGACTTTGAAAAATAGTACAAGATAGAGCTCAGTACCTTAACAAGCTAGTGGTTTCCCTTAAGGCCTTATAGGAACAACTTCTTATCCTTACCACTCAGGAGATGCCACCTAGGAGGATTTGTTCAGATGATAATGAGGATAGTTTGGAGGAGACTGAGGCACACCTGATGGAGATCTAATCTCCTTGAGCAGCGGAAACGTGATTGGGATCGTTAATTGCAAGATTGTTTTGCTTGAAACAAAAAACCAGTACATTGACAAATATACAGAAAAAGCATAAAATTAACTCTAATCTAATTAGGCATGGATGTTTACATGCAAACATACTAAAGTTTAACAATTAAACTAAAGGGAAGAAGAATTACCTTTGTAGTTTCCCTCAGCAGCAACTCCTTGCTCCAATCAGTACAACAACACAAGAAGCTTTAGTTTCTCTGTTTTTTACAGAAAACCACCAAAAGTGTAAACCCTCTATCCTCTGAATGCTTAGATCTTTCTTTTGTGTGAAGGATTCCAACTCTTTGAAGGTTTTTGGGAATGAAAGTGAGAGAAAGTGATTTTTTCTTCTTGCATAACAAATTGATCAATTCAAAAATCAATCCCTTCTCGCATATAGAAGAAGCTTTGTGTGGAGGGATAACTTCCCCCACTCCCTATCAATAGGGAGTTTGAGGGAAGTGGGGAACGTGTCCTCCTGACACGTTCCCATTTATTTAATAATAAATAATACTAATTAATCTAATTAACTATTATATATATATATATTAATTAAATCATATTTAATTAATCAAATTAAATATCTTATATTTAATTAAGATTAAATCATATTTAAGCATATCTTTCCCTCTAACCTATAGTTTTAATGCACATCTAATGCACATTAAATTTAACCTATTGATTACAAATATGAATCACATTCATATTTGAATTTAATATCTGAGCTCTTTCAAATACTTAATTCTCTCACATAATTTAATATGAATCATATCCACATTAAATTTATAATATATAGTTCCAAAACTATAAATTATATTGTATCAATATACATTAAGTTTATTCCCTCATGAATTTGAACATTTCAAATTCAAATGATCTATAGAGGACGACATGCTAAAAAGCCAAAATAGTTCTAATTAGTTATGCCTTTTAACCCATTGTAAAAACCAATCAAGTTTAGCAAAATTATTAAAGAACCCTAGTGTTTAAACTAAACCGAATGTTTAAAATAAACCTTTAATTTTGCAATGATACTTCAAGGGTTTAGAACAAAAGCCTCCGTCGGGCGGTCAGTCATTCCTCCCTTTAATTGAGTCTTTCTCAGCCAATTCTCACTACTAGAACATCACATGTCCCAATGGTCCTTAGCTACCGTTTGTTTGGTCAAGGATTTGTTAACTAACTTAACTCATCCCGTAAATGTGACCCTACCATTTTCAGATCCAATAGGCCCGAGCCAACAAACTACTATTAAGAAAGACAACTAATGGAAAACAACCTAAGAGACCCTATCCATTTCTGGAGTTCGCGGTGTTCCGATCCCTATAGTCAAGCCCTCCATAGGGTTTGGCTTTTCCAGGACAACCTAGCAGGCAGACTATAGAAATCTCACGGTGCGACCTAATGGAGGAGACCGTAGGATACGTTGACACGCGTCCTGCTCCCATTTACTATGGATACTTTCCTCATCCACCTTGGTATTGAACCGTTCAAACACATATCGTAGGGGGACGCGCTATCGACGCAACGTAGCCGAGCATGGAACTCACGGTGTGAACTCTTGAGGACGTGAGAGTAAACTCGATGCGAACATCTCGTTTTCTCCCACTGAAACTCCTAAGATTAGGATATAGGTTTAACTTAGTGGGATTCAGGCTAAAAGAATCTATCTAAGTCTATGCTTATATTAACTATTATAACTAGGTCTTAAAACCATATGTCTAGGTGAATAAACATTTTAGTTACCTAGAGATAAAACAAAACTAAGGTTAATTCAACTCAGGTTCCGGTCAGCCTCGTAGGAGGTGTTAGTTAACCATCACCTTAAGTACTCCCCTTTTTTAGATGTAACTTCACCCCAGAGAGTTCCCTTATGACTAAAGTTCTAAAGTCCTACTATATTTTAAACTATTTAAAATACTACGTAAGACTAATTTCTAATCCTATTAGAAATTAAAACTTAGGTCTAAATTAATTTTAAACGATTTAAAATTTTAACCCAAGTTCCTATGTTTGCATGCATTTCTTTATTATAGGTTATAGTTTCTAAAACCCCCTTAATTTATAACTTTTATAAATTTTGATAATTAACCTATGATAAAGAAACTATATTATAAATCCAACAATCATTATTCAAATTGGAATTATAAAAGAAATTCAACTAATTGAATTATAAAATTACTTAAGCAAAAGAACATTCATTTTAAACTAAGTAATTTCATGCTCCATGCAATTTATTTTCCATATAATCTAATCATAACAATTAAAATTAATTACTCATGAAAAATAAATTAATCATGAATTTAGCCAAATTCATATAACATTTATATAAATAAAATGCATGAACATGCTTATCCTAAGGTGGGAATAATCTAAATGACATTCATAAAGACATAAAACTGTAAAACAGGAATAATTTGGCCCCTAAAGTGAAAAATAAAATATATATTACATCAATTTATTTCATGAAACTGGTCCAAAAACACCCTGAACCGGTCTTGAACCGCTCGAACCGGACCAAAACCACTGAACAAGTCAAACCGGTCTGCAGCTGCTGGAATGCCCCACGGCGTTGCAACGCTGATGCCAGCGTTGCAACGCCTGCTTCGTCGTCTTACGCGCTCGGTATCGGGATGGCGCGCAACGCCGAGGCGCGCGTGCAACGTCGCTGACCCCTTGAGCGCCCACGTTGATAAGGAGCGCTGGCGTTGCGACGCCGCTTCTTCAAATAAGTTAACGATGATGAATGGCGCGCGCAATGTTGCTTTAGCCGCCAACAATACCGAAGTAACGAACACAAAGAACTTCGTTCTTCAATTTCTCCTTCGATACTCAACTGAATTGCATGAAACTGGTCCCAAACGACTCGTAACTCAATGACAGACTCAATTTTGCACTTTATGCCCAAAAAATGCAGGGGCCTTTACATACTAATTGATCAAAATCAAAGAACACTAAGGCCAAAAAATTCCTAAACAAGTTTTACAGCAAACCAAATGCATTTCTCACCTAATCAATGCAATTTTGTTTCAAAACAAAATAAATCAAGAATTGCTCCAATACCCATTGATGGAGATCTAATCTCTTTGAGCAGCGGAAACGTGTTTGGGATCGTTAATTGCAAGATTGTTTTGCTTGAAACAAAAAACCAATATATTGACAAATATACAGAACAAGCATAAAATTAATTCTAATATAATTTGGCATGGATGTTTACATGCAGACATACTAAAGTTTAACAATTAAACTAAAGGAAAGAAGAGTTACCATTGTAGTTTTCCTCAACAGCAACTCCTTCTCCAATCAGTACAGCAACACAAGAAGCTTTAGTTTCTCTGTTTTTACAGAACACCACCAAAAGTGTAAACCCTCTATCCTCTGAATGCTTAGATCTTTCCTTTGTGGGAAGGATTCCAACTCTTGAAAGGTTTTTGGGAATCAAAGTGAGAGAGAGAGAATTTTTCTTCTTGTAGAACAAATTGATCAATCCAAAAATCAGTCCCTTCTTGCACAGAGAAGAAGCTTTGTGTGGAGGGATAACTTCCCCCACTCCCTATCGATAGGGAGTTGGAGGGATGTGGGGAACGTGTCCTCCTGACACGTTCCCATTTATTTAATAATAAATAATAATAATTAATCTAATTAACTATTATATATATATATATTAATTAAATCAATATTAATTAATCAAGTTAAATATCTTATATTTAATTAAGATTAAATCATATTTAATCATATCTTTCCCTCTAACCTATAGTTTTAATGCACATCTAATGCACATTAAATTTAACCTATAGTTTACAAATATGAATAACATTCACATTTGAATTTAATCTTTGAACTCTTTCAAATACTTAATTCTCTCACATAATTTAATATGAATCATATCCACATTAAATTTATAATATATAGTTCCAAAACTATATATTATATTGTATCAATATACATAAAGTTTATTCCCAAATGAATTTGAACATTTCAAATTCAAATGATCTAAGAACCCTTTACGAGCTAGAAGGTGGACCTAATGGACCTACAGATCAGAAGCTCCAACGATACGAGATTGCTCGGTTAATCTCATTAACCTCCCAATCAACATTCGTTAACTGCGGGAACACTCCACTAAAGTCCCACAGTTGCACTCTTCTCACTGCAGATATATTTATGTGTCCATGGATATTGACCAATAACAGCAAGTCAATCCTTCACGAAAGTTCGTAACACCAGTTGGGTCAAATTATCGTTTTACCCCTGGGTTACATCTTTTTCCTTAAGTACCAGTGCTTCTCTAATGAACAATTTGTTTGTGGTCCTACCAACAAACAGAGCCCCTCTCGGGCCAATGAGAGGGTCGGACCCTTTGTTCAAGTCCTGGAGACACCACTTAAGGGAACATTCCTCTACTTACCCTAGTAGGCGGGAAGGAGTGAATTCCATCTCGCTACGTTAAGTTCCCAGCCGCTCACTCGGTCTTGTCCCCAAGAAGGTAGACATATTGAGTCGGCGAATCTGGCCACTCTCACCCATACTAGTCAAAGGACAATCCCTCGCGAACAGGAGTTCGTAACCTGCTCAGGATTGAGATCAAGTCGCCTAGGTCATCCTAGTGAAATAGAAACCTAACTAGTCAATGGAGTTACAGCTAGAGGCTACTATTTCATGGTCCGGTCTTATGTAATCTCATTACATAGGATATCCCCACTCACATGTCATCTACACGAACACGTTAGGATCACTGTGTTTGTACCAAATACAAAGTGGGCCACATCCATAGTTTACCAGGGTAAGGTACCCAAACCTTATCCCCTTACTATAGACCCTTTAGCCTGTGTCTCGAACCGAGATCCTTTTTATGTACATTACATTCAGTTAGAGATTCATTTAACAGCCTTGGATGTTTAGTTTATTGGATTTAGGGTTTAAATGGAGGCAAACACGTAGATAACGAACAATAACACTTTATTGCAATCATAACACTTTATTACATTAATTAGAACATAATTACAAACTACGAGTTTTAGGGCCCAAATCCCAACAACACCATGATCAGGTTAGTGAAGAAGGCAGTGGTGATACACTTAGTTCCACAGGGGACATCCAGGTGATAGAGTTAGAGACTGAGAAGTCTTCTTTTCTTTTATCCCTAGAAATTTCCTTTATTTTGGATAACCATTTGTCTTGTACTCACGAGTCTTGCTTTAATTTCAATTCTTTCATTTCACTAAACGAGTATACCAAAATAATTCCATCTCTGGTTCCCATGAAAAGCATGATAGCCTTTTAGACTTAGAAGACTATATCAATTCAAGCACGAAGGGCCCGAAAAAATATGAGCAATTTTATGTGTCCTGATAAGTCACCGTCTACCTAAAGACGTTAAAGAAAGCACTTCTTGGGAGGCAACCCAAGTTTTATGTTTCATGTCTTTATTTTTTGTCTTATTTTCTAGTTGTTTGTGTTTTTTTTTTTTGTCTAATTTCTTTCTTTCTGTTCCTCCAGGTGTATGCCTAAGGGGAGAGCTGCAGACTTGCACCTTTTTAATCACGAGATCGAGAGGACCTGTAGGAGACTCCTAAGGGAAGGAAAAGCAGAAACTCACACTATGACTGATCGAACTCATCAATAACCCTAAACCTATTAAGGAGTATTTCCATCATGTGTTTAATTCTGAGCAGGCTGGAATAGTCTATGCTCCTATAAATGCTAATAATTTTGAACATAAGACAGGGCTGATACAAATGGTTAGGGAAGGCGCTTTCAGAGGCATAGCCACAAAAAATCCTAACTCTCATCTTCAAAATTTCGTAAAAATTTGTGTTACATTTAAAATGAATGGTATCTCTGCTGATAATATTCGCTTACGTCTCTTTACTTTCTCTTTGCATAGTAGAGCCAAAGAATGGCTAGGGTCCCTTCACTCAGGTAGTATCACTTCCTGGGAAGAGTTGGCCCAAGCCTTCCTGACCAAATTCTTTCCACCTCTTAAAGCTGCAAAGTTAAGGACTGAGATTGGAACATTCAGGCAGCAAGAGGGAGAGCAGCTATTCGAGGCATGGGAAAGGTACAAGGATATGCTCAGGAGGTGCCCACAACATGGCTACCCAGATTGGCTCCAGGTAAACCTGTTTTATAATGGAATGGAAGGTAAGACCAGGACCATTCTAGATCCAACTGCTGGAGGGGCTTTCATGGCGAAGACTGTGCCAGAAGCACGTGCCCTCCTCGAGGAAGTGTCAACTGCCAGCTACTAGTGGCCTACAGACAATGACAGATATAAGCTAGTAGCTGGATTATATTAACTTGATCAGGTAACCTCCATTAGATCTCATATGGCATCTCTCACTCATGCTCTGAATAATTTTGCAGGATCACCACAAAAAGGGATGTCATCTCAATGCTCCCAGCCAAATGGAGAATCCAGTATGGAGCAATTGCACTACCTGAACAACAGAAGCAACACTTATGGAGGAAATCATACTCAGAATAACCTCCCAACACATTATAGTCCAGGTTTGAGATATCATGAGAATTTCTCTTATGCTAACAACAAAAATGTGTTGAATCCTCTTACAGGGCATGCTTATACATCAGAGAGAAAACCATCTCTGGAAGACACATTGCACTCCTTCATAGCTGAATCCAGAAGTCGGTCCAACCAGCTGAAGAATGCAGTCACCAGTCTATCTGGTATTGTTACTAGTCATGGAGCTGTAATAAAGAATATAGAAACCCAAATTACCCAAATGAACACATCACTCCAGGCACTGCAAGCAAGGAAAGAAACACCTTGAGGGAGTACAGTCTAACTCAAGACGTTAAAGAAAGCGCTTCTTGGGAGGCAACCCAAGCTTTTTCATTTTTTTATTATTTTTTGTCTTTAGTTTGTTGTTTTTCAATTCTTAGTTTATTTACTAGTGTTGTTTGCTTTGTAGGTTGTGACGTGTTGGGATGTATGTCCTCATCTCGTGTAGTTTGTAATATTCCAAGTTGTAAATGAATAAAAGTTATTTATTTCAACATTGTGTAATAAATAAGAGTTATTTATTTAAACTTTGTGTCTCGCATTTTTCATAAACATAATCCAATAAACTAAGCTCTAAGGTCATTGTATTATGAGAGAACTACGAACTTGAACGGTGTGTAGTGGACACACAGGGAAGATCGCGTTCGAGTTAATGACCCGAACGGTCTAAAGTATATGGATAGGGTTGGAGACCTAATCTTGGATACACTGTGGATGCGACCAGCTTTGTATTAGATACAAACGAGGTGATCTGACTCGTTCATGTGGTTGACATGCGAGTGGGGGCATCCTGTGCAATGAGATTGTACAAGACTAGACCGTGAATGATTAGACTTACTGATGTAACACCGTTAACAGTATAGAGCTAATAAATTCATAGATGACCATTAGTGACTCGACCTTAATCCTGAGCGTGTCACGGACTCCTGTCTGCAAGGGTCTGTCCTTTGACTAGTACGGGTGAGGGTGGCCACTGTTGCTCGCCTAATTAGCCTATCTTCTCAGGAGCAGGACCACGTGGGGAGCTGGGAACTTAGGGAAACTAGAGGGGTTGTTCCCTTAAGTGCTGTCTCCAAGGCTTGAACAACGGGGACCCACTCTCTCATTGGCCTGAAAGGGTTGTTGTTTATGGTTGGACCATGCAACGTAGTTGTTCATTAGAGGAGCAGTGAGACTTAAGGAGCAAGAGGTAGACACAGGGGTAAAACGGTAATTTGACCCAACTTTGACTACGAACAACCTGTGAAGGGTCGATTCATGGGTATTGGTTATATCGATGGACACAACTTGTCTTACAGTGATGAGAGTGCAACTACGGGCTTTAGTGGAGTGTTACCGTTGCTAATGAATGTTGAATAACCGGGTCAAAGAGTTTGACAGGTTAGTCTCGGATCATTTGTGCTCGTCACGTGTAGGTCCATTAGGTCCCTCGGTTGGCTCAAATTGGACAAATTGAGGGTTTACAGTTTGGTGGGAATTTGAAGTGGTCAAATTCATTTTTTGGGTATTTATGTCATTTATATGAGATATAGATGACATAATATATTGTTTGATGCGAATGAGATTCATAATAACTATAGTATAGCCTAATTGATTAATTACTGCTATTTGGAGAAATTGAATTGAGAGAAATTAAATTGAATGTGATTCAATTTATAATTCCACATTTATGCAAATGAGATTTGTATAATAAGGTATGAGATACCTTATATTATATAATATGCAAATGTCATTTGTATATTATATGGTTGTTGTAAAATTGTGATTTGGTGGAGGTTTTAACTCCATCACACAATAGTATTTAAAGGCTTAGGAGTTGAATCCTAACTACTTTGATTGACATACTAACCATAAGCGCACTAAAAAAAAAACCTAATGACAAGCTTGACCTTGAGAAACACCAAACAAAATAGCATACTCTTGCCTCGAACACAAGCAACAACTCTTATTTTCATTAACCCTGAGATTTGACCTTAACTTTTTATTTTCAAGGAGATGCATACTAAGTTTCTACAAAACACATCACACTTTTACCGTAAAAACACATGTAGAAACTTAATTTTTACACAAGAGACAACAACCATTTTTTCCTATTTTTACTTGCTTAAACATAATGAATCAAGTATCTACATCATGCATATCAAAGACCATGAAACCAACAACTAACATGGAATCCAATAGTCAAAATAGATCATTTTGAAGTCCTATGCAAGTAAATAACTTCAGAAACACGAAGGCATGCAACACCCTATAAACGCTAAAAGCACATAATCTCATCAACAGAAAAATTTTCAATTAAGCCAAAAATAAAATTCAGAACAACACATCTCCCCCTCATGCTTAAAGCACACATTGCCCTTAATGTATAAACTACTCACTTAAGCATGCTTAAGGACAACTAATAAAGATAGAAGGGAGAACAATACTGCCCTGAATTGAGGAGACCTCCAATAAAGCACATATCAATCATCAAACCCTAAGGGAGCTGCAAATTAGGCAAGGGTTATTTATTCAAAAACAAAAACAACTAAAAGCAAAACAAAAGTAAAAACAAAAAAACAAAAAAACGAAACAAACGAAATAAACTTTGGGTTGCCTCCCAAGAAGCGCTTGTTTCACGTCATTAGCTTGACGTAGTATACGTGGCTCGCAAGGCACGTAAAAATTCTCCCACTTCTTCGGGCCTCTCTTTCTTGAATCTACAAAACAAATTAATGCTAGCAAGAATACTAGCTTCTTGTGAGAGCCCGAGTTAGGTATATTTTGATTTTTATATAATAATAGAAAAGAAGGAAAAACAACAAAGTAATCATTTTTGGATTTTTATTTGATAATAGAAAAGAAGGAAAAATCAGAAAATAAATCGACTCAAACAAAGAAATGTGACTCGAGAGAATAGAAAGAAAAACACTCGCCAATAAGAGAACACTCGGAAGATAGAACTGTCATAGACCCAAAAGCCTCAAGTTCTACCTCTTGGTCTAACTCAACAACATAAGGCTCTGACTTCTTCCACTCTCTCATTAACTCTATCTTGGTGTGTGCTAAAAGGTTCTAGTTCTTCTAGATCTAAAACACAATCCTCTAAATGCCCATACTCCAAAAAATGTGAAGGACTAGGATCCCGAGGGTTTATCAAATGAGTCGGTGATCAAGTGACTCACCAAAATATCTAAGGGTGTGGGTCCTCCTTCACTCTCTTCCCTAGGGTACTCAACCACAGACGAGTCTAAGTGTATTTGTTCTCTAAGGGAGGCAATTGTATTTGTTAAGTGATGAATTGACTCTCCTATTTGTCTATTCATCTCATCTATTTGCCTATTCCTCTCATCTATTTGCCTATTTCTCTCCTCCGTGGTTCTCATAGATTCTAATAACAACATTTTAAGGGAAGGTTCGTCTTCTACCTGGGTTTCTTGAATATAGGGAGGATATGGCTCAAAACCCCTAGGATATGGTTCATAGGCCCAATTGCTCTGATTATTATCACACATAGGATTCTCATAAGTCATAGGATTAGTATGATAGTAATTAGGCATTTGGTAGCCATAAGATCCATACCTCTCACTAGAAGACTCTAAATTGGCAAATGGATGATCATAAGACAAAGAACTATATTGTGTTTGCTCATTGGGCGCAGAAGACCACCCAAAGTTATCATAAGCCATAATAAAATAATAAATCAATTATAACAGGCTCAACAAATACAATAGGCACCAACACAACCAAAAAGAATAACCAAGACTCAACGAATATAAAAATACGAAACAAAGATAACAAGACACACCCAACAAGAAAAACAAGAATAAAATGCTAAAATCCACTCAAACAACATAAGAATCTAAACTAGTCCCCGGCAACGGCGCCAAAAACTTGATGCGGAAAATATCGAGTGCCCTAAACTAATGCAAATTAGAATAAAACCCCGACACTTTTACGACGTGCAAGTATACACGGTCGAGAGCAGCAAGTGATAAGTTAAAAGTATCGATCCCACGAGGACTAGTTAGACCTAAATTAGTGAGTGTTCTAGCAAATTTTCCTTATTTTAGTGCAATGCATGAGTGTGCAAATTATTGTTGTAAATAAATAAATTGATAAGTAAGAAAGATAAGATAAGACAAAAGAAAATAACTTAATTTAAAGCGGGGAGAGGAGAATGCAAACAAGAAGGCAGATACAAGAGATGAGATTTGTAATGAAAAATAGGCTCGGGTTAGGTTAGAGTTCTAATGTTCAATTGGAATAAATTTTTAGTGATGCCTTGAATTTACCTACACATGCATTCAAATGATTCTTTCCAAAATCACTAAGTTTTAAAACCTACAATTTCCCAATTGTGATCTAAATTATGCCCATGATTTTAGGTTCTAGGTGGGTTAATTATCCCTAATCAACTCAATGATCCTAGAATGAAATTTTAGTTTTCTAATTCATTAGCTTTCCCAAGTTTATGAATTATAGAGAAGTTAAAAGGCCAATTTTAATTCTCATGCAACGTTAAATTTAATAAAATTTCATAAATTCAATCAATGACATCAACCATAAATTTAATCCAAAATTACATTAAAACAACCTAACCCTTGCTTAAGAAAATTTAGTTCATGTAAATCAACTCACAAATCTCTAATTTATGCATGCTTGTGTTGTTTAATAAATTCAAATATGTGTTGTAACAATGTCACAAAACAACCCAAATTAATCAACAATTTCAGCCCAAAAACAGTCATGAATTTAGCCTAAAACAGTGAGTCAAAAGAGCACGATAAACGCCCAAAATTGGAGTAACAACAAGCCAACATTATTAAGGAATAGGAGAAGTTTACTGGAGGCAATTGACATGTGTTTTGCTTCAGCAAAACGCCAAGATCCCATAGAAAGTAGCAGACAATAGCAGCAGATTTCAGTATTCTGTAGCTTCTGTCCGATATCAATATCTAATGAACCAGGGCTCTGAATGATGATCCAACCGTTGAATACTACGGTCTATGAGTCTCCAACACGCTGCCAAACTTTCAGCACAATCCAACGGTTCAAACTCCCACAAACGACAACTTTGTGACTGTCGTCTGGGAAAAACCAAACTGCAGTGGACGTGCAATGTGACAGCAATATCGGACAGCACAAAGCTCCAAACGACGATCCAACCGTTGAAACCGGAGCTCTATGAGTCCTTAATATGCTGACAAAATTGTAGCAAAATCCAACGGTTGGATAGCCGGTAATTGCAAATTTCGTAAACGACGTCTGTGAAAACCGAACTTCACCGATGCCCTCGATTTTGCTTCAAAGAAAGATGGGTAAATCACAAAGGACAAACTCCTACTCTCGGTTTTGCTTCAGCAAAGTTTGGTCGATTCCAGCAGATGGTCAACCCTCTACTCCACGGTTTGCTTCAGCAATACCTCCCTCTCGTGATTTGTTCTTCTCTCACCCAATTGCTTCAAAGAAACAAAGCAACACCTCACCGCCAAACACAACTACACTTTGCTTCAACAAAGGGCTTTTTCTCGGATGTGTGCAACAACATTTGCTATAGCAAAGGGTCAGATTTTTTCCTTCCAACGCAGCCCTTTGCTTCAAAGAATCTCACGAGTTCTTTTTCTCCCTCTCGATCTCTTCCACTTCACAACTCCAACTCCCCTTTTTCACTTGTAAACCCTAGCCTCTTTATATAAGATGGTGTTGCCCTAATTCCATAAATTACAAAAATGCCCTTAGGGGTAGAAAGACCATGTTACCCTTCTCTAAAATGCCGTTAGGGACTCTTGTAAATTTTTATACTCTCCTGCACACAGGAAAATCCCAAATAAATATATGAAGTCAATTATAAATCAAAATACGCAAGGATTTTTGGAGTTAAGAAAAATCTCAAATTTCGGTCTTTAATTAACCGTTAGCTTATTTTCCTAAATTTCTTAAATTAAAGCACAAAAACATCAAAATTAATTCTTTTTGCACCTAATGCTTAAATTCAAGATTTTAAAGCTAACACACATAATTTAGGGATAAAATAACATGAGGATCACTAAATTAAATGCAATTCAAGTGGGTTAAACACTAAAATTCTAGTAAAATAACTCACTTATGGTGAGTTATCAGTCGTTTATATGAGATATAGATGACATAATATATAGTTTGATGTGAATGAGATTCATAATAAACTATAGTATAACCTAATTGATTAATTATTGCTATTTGGAGAAATTGAATTGAGAGAAATTAAATTGAATGTGATTCAATTTATAATTCCACATTTATGCAAATGAGATTTGTATAATAAGGTATGAGATACCTTATATTATATAATATGCAAATGGGATTTGTATATTATATGGTTGTTGTAAAATTGTGATTTGGTGGAGGTTTTAACTCCATCACACAATATTATTTAAAGGCTTTGCAAGAAGCCTTTGGTATTCCATCTTACCATTTTTTGGATTTCCATCCATAGAGAGCAAGAGATTCTCTCTCAGTTCCTCTCTCAATTCGCCAAAATTCTCTCCTCACCCAAAACCAAAGGGTGTCCCACTCGCACTTCCTGAACCTCCCGAGAAAAACTGAGAAGACGTTTTGGAGGTGTCTCCCTGTTCAGATCGAGGATCGAGTTCAAGGAGTTCGTTGGTATGATAGAGATCGTGACCGGAGAAGGAGAAAACATTGAAGAAGAGTTCTTCAAGAGGTTAGTACCTTTGACTTACTGTTTTCTTCTTCTTCTTTGCATGTTTAGCCTAGGATCTATGAGATAGATTCAATTTTAAGATAGAATTACACAACGGATCAACGACGTTTCACAACGTCTACCGCTTCGGGAATTCCATATCCCTTCAATTGGTATCAGAGCCAATCGTTGCTCTTCGTTGTGTATTCTATGAATTCTTAAAATTAGGTGGGTAGCATTAATTTTAATGAGATGAATGTTAATGGTTTGCAATTTTGAATATTTTCGATTTTTGGCACTAGCTTAGATTTACATTAAAGTTGATGAGATCAATGTAAGGGCCCGTTGTTTTGAGCATTTTTTAATGTAAATCGAGTCTGTAAGTCCGTGTCATTCGTGGCAAGAGTTGTCGTGAAGAAAACGAAGCAAAAATGGACGATTTCGGTGAAAAACGCCATCCTTGCTGCTGGAGGCTGCTGCAGTGCAACGTTACAATGCCACAACGTTGAGAACGCTAGGCGCGACGCTATACATTATAGCGTTGCAAAGCAATAACAACGTTGCAACGCTGTGCTGTATTGGTGCGTGGAGCCCAAAAAATTTGGGGACGTCGTACGTATGTAGCGGTTTGAGTCTGGGTTGGTGCAACTGCCGTTTTTAAATTTTGTTCATTTATTTATTTGGAAAATTTGATTTTATAAATGTATTTTATTTAATTATGTTAATTAATATTAATATAAATGTTATATTAATATTAATTAATTTAATTTTATGTCCCCAGGGTGCCAAAAACCGGTCCAATATTGCTATTTAATTATTTTATGCATGAGATGTATGATTTAATTATTTCTATGTGCATAGAGTATGCCATATAGATTTAAAATCCCACCTTAGGTTAAACATTTCATGCATCATATTTACATTATAAGAGTTATGATATATAGTATGCATGATAGGATTATATTATAAAAGTTATAATATAATGTTTGCATGATTTAATTTATTTAATATAAGTGTTATATTTTTAAATTAAAAGCATGCTCATGCATTTAATTAATGTGATGAATGTATGTTATAGTATAGTATTAGTCATGTGATGAATGATCAAGCACTATAACATAGAAATGCATGTAACCTAAGTTAATTATTAGTTTTAAATGGTTTAGAACTTGAATAATTAGACTTAGGTTTTCTAGTTCTAATAAGATTAGAATTAGGAAATCAAATATGACCTTTGAATGGAGACTGATAAGTAACTCTGTCTAAGGAAGGTTTTGTCTAAGGCTGGGGTATTTAAGTTGACGCTTGCGGAACACCCTTACCTGGAAACCGACCTGTGAGTGAATTCAATCCGGAGATTCTTAGGTTATATTCTTGTGAGTGTCGTTAATTAAGAGTTAATTAATTTACTCACATAGACCTAAGTCAATAATGTGATTATAGACTTAGGCTAATCCAATATAAGAGTTATATTGGGAGACTTAGGTAAATTTTAGTCGATTTATCTAGGTCAATCCAGATTAATTTAAAGTGCTTAGTGGGAGGAAATAAAGTGTATGAGATACATTTATTTTTCCATCCACAAATCTCCGTTAAGTTCGCACTGTGAGATCCATGCTCGGCCTCATGGCGCAAATGGGAGCGTCCCCCTACGGGTGGCATTTGTATGGGTCAATATCAACGTGAATGGAGAGAGTACTTGTAGTGAGTGGGAGCGGGACCTGTGAAAACGGGACCCACAGTCTCTTCTTTCGATTCACACCGTGAGACGCCTATGATCCGCCTGCTAGTTTTGCCTGGACCAGACAATCCCTATGGAGGGTCTTGATCATGGGAGTCGGAACACCGTAAATTCCCGAAAGAGATACGATTTCCTTGTTGGCTTTCCTTCTTAGTCCTCCCTACGACGGCTATTGTTTGGACGGATACTTGGAAATTTAAAGATTGAGGGTGACACTCACAGGATTCATTAAGAGTTAATGGATTCTGACCAAAAAATGGTAACTAGATGCCTAATGGAATAAGAGTTATTCTGGTATTAGGGTCTGGTCGAGAAAGTCTCGTCCTAGACGAGGAGTGGGTTTGTCTACCCTACGGTGGCGGTCATTCTAAACCTTTAGGGTATCATTGCAAATTTTTTAATAACCTAGGGATCATAGGATAAAAATTTGCTAAAACCCGATTGGATTTTCAAAAGTTTTTGCGAGACTAATACAAAGTTTTTCAATTTATTTCAGCAACAAAATGTCAAACGCTTTTAACGTTCCTTTAGCTTCCGTTAAGTTAGTCGGCGATAGTATTTCGTTGAATAACAATATAGACACGATTTTGGTAAATGACGACCAAGAAATCGCACTCATTGAGGAGGGTCCTCAGGTGCTTGGTTCAACAGTCCTATTCGACAATCTACAAACCTTTCAGTCCTTGGTGCAAACTAGGGGATAGGAAGCAGAGGCAAGTGTTGCCTTATGACCTTTTCACAGGGGTTCGACCTCTGGGATAAAGTTTGTAGACTCTTCAGGCCCTAAGGGGAAGAAGGAGAAGTTGAAGGAAGTTAAAGTTGACCGCGTTGTCGCTCTAAAAGGCAAAGAAATCAAGAATGTTGCCAGAAAGTGTTTCTACTGCAATGGGGACGAACACCTGAAAAGGAGTTGTCCCAAGTTCCTTGATGTAAAGAAGATGACACGTAAATGTGATTTACTTTCCACAGAAACTTGATTAGTGGAGAGTAATGACTGAGCTTGGATATTGGATTCAGGCGCCACTAATCATGTTTGCTCTTCTTTTCAAGGATTAAGTTCCTGGCAGCGGCTGCAAGAGGGTGAGATAACACTAAGGGTTGGATCCGGATAAGTTGTCTCAGCTGCAGCAATAGGCACGGTGAAGCTGTTATTTGGCGAAAAGTACTTATTATTGGATAATATGTACATAGTTCCTGGGTTTACGAGAAACCTAGTTTCTATTTCCTGCCTATTAGAACAAAATATTTCCGTTTCTTTCAAGAGCAATAAAGCGTTTATTTCTCGAAATGGAAATTTGGTTTGTTATGCCTTACTTGAGAGTGATTTATATGTTTTGAACCCTAATTCGGTCAAAAGTGTTTTAAAGACCGAATTTTTTGAAACAACTGAAGCACGAACTAAGAGATTAAAGGTTTCTCCAAAAGAAAGTGCCCATCTTTGGCATCTTCGGTTAGGCCACATTAATCTCAATAGGATTGAGAGACTAGTGCAGAGTGGACTTCTATGCGAGTTGGAAGAAAAATCTTTACCGGTATGTGAGTCATGCCTTGAAGGCAAAATGACCAAACGTCCTTTTATTGGAAAAGGATATAGAGCCAAGGAGCCCCTTGAGGCTTATACATTCTGACCTCTGTGGTCCGATGAATGTTAAAGCACGAGGAGGTTACGAATACTTTGTATCTTTTATAGATGACTATTCGAGGTATGGGTACATTTACCTAATGCATAGGAAGTCTGAAACACTTGAAAAGTTCAAGGAGTATAAGACTGAGGTTGAAAACCTATTAGGTAAAACGATTATAACACTTCGATCGGATCGAGGTGGAGAGTATATGGACACTGAATTCCATGACTATATGATAGAACATGGAATTACGTCCCAACTCTCAGCACCTGGTATGCCACAGCAGAATGGTGTATCGGAGAGGAGAAACAGAACATTTTTGGACATGGTTCAGTCGATGATGAGCAGTGTTTGTCTCCCTGATTCGTTTTGGGGTTACGCAGTGGAGACTGCGGTTTACATTTTGAACACAATTTCGTCGAAAAGTGTTTGAGAAACACCTTTCGAACTCTGGCATGGTCGTAAAATCAGTTTACGTTATTTCAGAATTTGGGGATGCCCGACCCATGTGTTGGTGTCGAACCCGAAGAAGCTGGAACCCCGTTCAAAGTTTTGCCTCTTTGTAGGTTACCCAAAAGAGACTAGAGGTGGTTACTTTTATGATCCTAAGGATAATAGGGTGCTTGTGTTGGCAAACGCCACTTTCCTTGAGGAAGACCACATCAGGGATCACTTACCAAGGAGTAAGATTGTGTTAAATGAAATGGACAGTACATCAGCAAGAGTTGCTGATGGTGCTAGTACGTCAACAAGTGTTGTTGATCCTAGCTCGTCTAGTCAAGTCGGTTCCCAAGAGTTGGGAATGCCTCGACATAGTGGGAGGGCTGTGAGACAGCCTGAATGTTACATGGGTTTAGCTGAAACCCAAGTCGTCACCCCTGATGATGACTGCGAGGATCCATTGACCTATGATCAGGCAATGACAAACGTTGAAAAAAGACGAACGGATTAAAGCTATGGACCAGGAAATGGAGTCGATGTACTTCAATTCCATCTGGGAGATTGTGGACCAACCGGATGGGGTAAAACCTATTGGTTGCAAGTGGATCTACAAGCGTAAACGTGGTGTAGATGGGAAGGTGCTGACCTTCAAAGCTTGACTAGTGGCAAAGGGTTTTACCTAGTTGGAAGAGGTTGACTATGAGGAAACCTTTTCACCTGTTGCCAGGCTAAAGTCGATTAGAATCCTTCTGGCCATTGTCGCATATTATGACTATGAGGTATGGCAGATGGATGTCAAGACTGCCTTTTTGAATGGCAACCTTGACGAGACCATCTACATGGACCAGTCCAAGGGGTTCATTGCCCAATGCCAAGAGCAAAGAGTTTGCCAGCTTAAAAGGTCTTTTTATGGACTGAAAAAAGCCTCGAGGTCTTGGAATATAAGGTTTGATGAGGCGATCAAATCTTATGGCTTTGATCAAAATGTTGACGAGCCTTGTGTCTATAAGAAAATCGAATTACAAAGATCTTTCGCGCGCTTTCTTATATTGTATGTGGATGATATCCTTCTCATTGGGAATGAGGTAGGATTTCTTACTGACATTAAAGAATGGTTGGCTTCGCAATTCCAAATGAAAGATTTGGGAGAGGCACAATATGTTCTAGGTATCCAGACTGTCCAAAACGTGAAGAACAGAACGCTAGCCATGTCTTAAGCGTCTTATATTGACAAGATGTTGTCTAGATATAAGATGCAGAACTCCAAGAAGGGTTTGCTGCCTTTGCGGCATGGGGTTCACCTACCTAAGGATCAATGTCCTAAGACGCCTCAAGAGGTTGAGGATATGAGACGAATCCCCTGTGCTTCAGCTGTAGGGAGCCTGATGTATGCCATGCTATGTGAAGGGAATGAGAATCCCGCGCAATGGAAGACGATTGAATCGTCGAGGTATCAATATGCAACATGATATTATTAAAATTGATCTAACACTATATCTAGGCTAAACATACTTAAAAGAAGAAGAAAAATACAGCAAGATGAGTTCTTACTTACTTGTTGTACACTTTCTTCAAGATTTCCCCTTCAAATCACGAACTCTTCGTGCTCCTCGAACTCAACGAACACTCCCACAAAAGGAACCCGAACACAACCAAAACGCCTTCTCGGTTGTTCTCTTTTGGAGAAAGGAAGATGGTGGGATCTTTAGAGTTTTGGAGAGGGAGGAGAATTGAGAGAGAATTGAGAGAAATCCTTTTCTCTTCTTTGATGCAAAATCAAAAAATGAGAGATTAAACTTACATCCTTCTTGCAAGAAGGGTTTATATAGTGGAATTGATTGAATTAAAATCTCCACATAATTACCACTTTACCACAACCATAGGTTATGCAAATCTCATTTGCATAACCATATAATATAAGATATCTCATATCTCATATTGCAAATCTCATTTGCAATAATTGTGGATTAATTAAATTGAATCACATCCAATTTAATTTCTCTCAATCAATTTCTCCAATTAGCCCTAATTCAACAATTAGGCTAACCTATAGTTTATTATAAATCTCATTCACATTAAACTATATATTATATCATTCATATCTCATATAAATGACATAAATGCCCTAAAAGTGAAATTGAACACTTCAATTTCATACCAAAATATTAACCCTTCTTTTAACCCAGATGGAGCAAACCGAGGGACGTAATGGACCTACAGTGACGGGCTCCAATGATCCGAGATTAACCTGCGAAACTCTTTGACACAGTTAACCAACATTCATTGGCTATAGTAACACTCCACTATAGCCCATAGCTGCACTCCCGTCAGTGCAGAATATTACGTGTCCACTGATATAACCAATACCCATGAGTCGACCCTTCACAGGTTGTTCGTAGACACGGCTGGATCAAACTATCGTTTTACCCCTGTGTCTACCTCTTGTTCCTTAACTCCCCACTGCTCCTCTAATGAACAACATATTGTGATGGTCCAACCATACACAACACCCTTCTCGGGCAAGTGAGAAGGTGGGCGCCCGTTATCCAAACCCTAGAGACAACACTTAAGGGAACAACCCCTCTAGTTTTCCTAAAGGCGGGAACAAGTGTTGGCTTTTTGGCCCTTAATCTAAAATTAATTAATTATAATTATTAATTAATTAATATTTTGATGATAACAAACCTGCTATTAATTACTAATAGTTTAATTGTTTTGAAGTTTCTATTGCATAGAGCTCGGAATAACGGTTCCAACGCCTCTTGAATCACTCAAATCGGAGCTAAAACGAAGAAGTTGTGACCAAAACAAGTTTGAACGGAAATTTCCCGACGCGATGACGTGGCGACCAAATTACCATTGTAGACCCATTAAAGTATGACATGTTGATTATAAGAGAGTAACATTTGGTGGACTTTTATTTATTTTAAAATAAAAAGAAAATAAAATAAAAGATATAAATTATATATATATATATGTAACCGTTGGTTGTTTAAAAAAAAAATAAAAAATCAAAATGCTTCTGACCGTTAGAGATTTAAAAAAAAAAATCAAAATTTTTACCGTTTAGACACATTTATATATTATTATTATTATTATTTTTATAAATTATTATTAATTCTTTTTAATAATTATTTTGTTTTTACTTTTAATCTCCACCTTCCATTTCTCTTTTACCACAATCCAATGGTCCAAATTAAATTTTTTTTTTACCCCATTTCCCTCTCTTTTTATACCATCTTCTTCTCCAAAATTTTAACAAAGAAGTTTTGGCATTTTACAATCCTCCAAAAATCAAAAGCCTCCATTGTTGGTCTCTCCAAGCTCTCAATTTTTTCTTTTCATCTTTTTCTAGAGAGAGTTTTGTTGTATTGTGAGGATTATTTTGTGAGATTTAAAATTTGTGAATCTACTCTATCAAGAGAGTGTATTAGTGTGTTCTTCAAATCTTTACCAAACATTGTAACGGTTTGATCCTAAGTCGTGGAAAGGATCGGGTTTGCTATTGAACCCGTAAAAAGAGTGGTGTAGCGGTTGGGCTCTAATCTGTGGAAAGAGTCGATGAAACTTTTTATTCAAATTCCCAAGAGGCGCTTGGGGAGTGGAGTAGGTCGAGTTTGACCGAACCACTATAAAATTACGGTGTCATCCTCTCTAACTCTTTCCTATTTATTTTTGCAATTACTTATAGTAGTTTATGCATGCTTTAATTTGCTCCTTAAATAATTGCTAAGTATTGGATAAAACTCATTTTTATTATACTTTTTATCTATCTTGCATATTGGATTAATTTCTCTTAATTATTTTTTTTAATTGTTTCTTAAAAAGTTTGTTAATTAGATAAATTGGGCATATTTAGCAAAATGTTTAATTAAACCCTATTCACCCCCCCTCTAGGGTTGCCATACCGATCCAACAATTTGTATCAGAGCTAAGTTGCTCTTTTAGAATTTTGTTTGTAAACTTTATTGTTTGAGCTTTATGGCAAACCTAGTAGTAAATGGTGTTATTGAAGGACAATCCACCTCTAGGCCCCCTTATTTTGATAGGTCAAATTATTCTTATTGGAAGGCTAGAATGAAAATTTATTTGCAATCTGTTGACTATAGTTTATGGTTAAATGTAGTTAATGGTCCTTATATTCCCATGAAAATTGTTAATGAAAATGATGTGCCAAAATTAGAAAATGAATATGATGAAATTGATTTGAAAAAGTGTGGTCTTAATGCTAGAGCTATAAATTGTTTTTATTGTGCTTTGAGTAAGGATGAATTTAATAGAATATCTATGTGCTCTTTGGCTAAAGAAATATGGAATATTCTTGAAGTGACTCATGAGGGAACTAATCAAGTTAAAGAATCAAAAATTAGCATGCTAGTTCATAATTATGAATTGTTTAAGATGGATGCTAATGAATCTATTGCCGAGATGTTTACTAGATTTACTGACATTACAAATACTTTGAAAGGTCTTGGTAAAGTTTATACTAACTCGGAAAATGTTAGAAAAATTCTTAGATCTCTACCTAAGATTCAGGAAGCTAAGGTGACGACAATTGAAGAAGCAAAGGATCTCACCAAACTTCCTTTGGAGGAACTTATTGGCTCTCTCATGACACATGAGATCCATATGAAGGAACACATGGAGGATGAGTCCAAAAAGAAGAATGGTATTGCTTTAAAGACTTTATCCTTGGAAGTTGAATCTGAAGATGAGGGTGTTCTTGATGAAGTAGATATTGCATATTTTTCACGTAAGTATAAAAAGTTCATTAAGAGGAAGAAACAATTCAATAAACACATTTCCAACCAAAAAGAGTCAAAGGGTGAAAAGAGTAAAAAGGATGAGGTCATATGCTATGAATGCAAGAAACCGGGTCACATAAGAACGGATTGCCCTCTCCTCAAATCATCCAAGAAATTCAAGAAGAAAGCAATGAAAGCCACTTGGGATGATAGTGATGAAAGTGGAAGTGGAAGTGAAAATGAAGAAGTAGCAAACTTTTGCTTCATGGCTCATAGTGACAATGGTGATGAACAAGATGATGAGGTAACTCTAGAACCCCTTTCTTATGATGAATTATTTGAAGCTTTTGAAAATATGCAAAATGACATAGAAAAACTTGGTTCTAAATATGTTGTGCTTAAAAAGAAATATAATACTCTAACTAGTGAAAATAAGTCTTTACTTAATGAAATTGCTTGTTTAAAAGAAAATGAGCATAATGTTGTGAAAATTGATGAAATGAATATCTCTTGTGATAAGCATGTTTTTTATTGTGATGAAAAAAAATGTCTTGCTTGATAAAGTTAGATTTCTTGAGCATGATAGTTATGAAAAAGATAATTTGATTAAATTGCTTAAGGAAAATGAATTTAAATGCTTTGGAAGAACTTGGCAAGGCAAAAGAGTCCATTAAAAAGTTGACAATAGGTGCTCAAAGATTGGACAAAATAATTGAAGTTGGCAAACCTTATGGTGATAAAAGAGGTTTAGGCTATATTGATGAATGTTCTACTCCTTCAAGCTCTAAAACTATCTTTGTTAAAGCATCTCCCATGCCTAAGATTGGGTCTAAGCATGATAAATCTAGTTTTGTGCCTATATGTCATCATTGTGGTGTTGAAGGTCATATTAGACCAAATTGTTTTAAATTAAAATATGCTCATACTACTTCTTCAAGAAGAAATTTTTCTCAAAGAGCAAAGTTTCACAGTGCTCCAAGAAAGAATTTCTCCAAGAAAAGTATAGTGCATAAATTTGTCGTAAGAGATAAATCCTTGCATAATGTTGTTTGTTTCTCATGTGGCAAGTATGGACATAAAGGTTATTTTTGTTACTTATCTAAATCCAATGCTTTAAATGTGAATGAAAAAATATGGGTTCCCAAGTTTGTAAATGCTAACCTTCTAGGACCCAAACAAGTATGGGTACCAAAAGATCAATCTTGAATAATTTTGTTTGTAGGAATGTTTGAATGTCTCCAAGAAAAACAAATGGTACTTGGATAGTGGTTGCTCGAGACATATGACGGGAGACCAATCGAAGTTTGTCAATCTTTCCAAAAAGGATGGAGGTTTAGTAACTTTTGGTGACAACAAGAAAGGTAAAATTATTGGTAAGGGTAGTATAGGTAATAGTTCTTCTACTTTGATTGAAAATGTACTTTTGGTTGATGGTCTAAAGCATGATTTACTTAGTATTAGTCAATTATGTGATAAAGGTTTTAGAGTTGTGTTTGATAAAAATAATTGTATCATTGAAAATGCTAGTGATAGAAAAGTCTTGTTTGTTGGTAATAGGGATGAAAATGTGTATACTATTGCTTTGAATGATTGCCCTATTAGTGATAAATGTCTTTCGGCTTTGCATGATAATTCTTGGTTATGGCATAGAAGACTAGGACATGCTAGCATGCACACAATTTCAAATATTTCCAAGAATTCTTTAGTTAGAGGTCTATCTAAATTTAAATTTGAAAAGGATAAAGTTTGTGATGCTTGTCAAATGGGTAAGCAAACCAAGTCCTCTTTCAAATCTAAAAATGTGATCTCTACATCTAGACCCCTTCAACTATTACACATGGACTTATTTGGCCCTTCTAGAATTGCTAGTTTTGGAAGAAATTATTATGCTTTTGTGATAGTTGATGATTTTTCAAGATTTACTTCGGTTTTAATGTTAAAACATAAAGATGATTCTTTGAAAAGGTTTTCTAGTTTTGCAAAAAGAGTTCAAAATGAAAAAGGATTTTTTATTTCTAAAATTAGGAGTGATCATGGAGGAGAATTTGATAGTATTGCTTTTGAAAATTTTTGTGAAGAAAATGGTTGTTCTCATAATTTCTCCGCTCCAAGAACTCCTCAACAAAACGGTGTGGTTGAAAGGAAAATTCGTACTTTGCAAGAATTTGCTTGGTCAATGTTGCATGAGTATGATTTACCTAAATACTTTTGGGCGGAAGCCGTTAACACCGCTTGTTATGTTTTAAATAGAGTTTTAATTAGACCTTCTTTAGATAAAACTCCTTATGAGCTTTGGCATAACAAAATTCCAAATATTGGGTATTTCAAAGTTTTTGGTTGCAAATGTTTTATTTTGAACAACAAAGAAAAACTTAGAAAATTTGATTCTAAGACGGATGTTGGTATTTTTCTAGGTTATTCATCTACTAGTAAAGCCTATAGAGTTTTCAATAAGAGAACTTTAATTATTGAGGAATCTATGCATGTTGTATTTGATGAATCTTGCAATAATGTTTCTAATGAGTCTATTTGTAGTGATGATTTAGAAAGGAATCTTCGAGATTTACTTGTTAGTGACAAAGGAAAGGAAATTGACTCAAGTAAGCAAGAAGTGAGCTTCAATGAAAAGAAGGAAAATGGTTCTTCATCAATATCTAAAGAATGGAGGTATGCTCCATCCCATCCCAAGGACTTGATTCTTAGTAATCTCGAACAAGGTGTGAAAACTCGTTCCTCTTTTAATTTGTTTAATAATATTGCTTTTGTTTCTCAAATTGAACCTAAAAGTTTTAAAGATGCGGAAAATGATGAATTTTGGATTTTAGCTATGCAAGAAGAATTAAACCAATTTGAAAGGAACAAAGTTTGGGAATTAGTCCCTAGGCCTTCTAATGCTTCTATTATTGGGACTAAATGGGTATTTAGAAACAAAATGGATGAAAATGGAGATATCATTAGAAATAAAGCTAGACTTGTAGCTCAAGGTTATTGTCAAGAATAAGGTATAGATTATGAAGCGACTTTTGCACCCGTTGCTAGATTAGAAGCTATTAGAATGTTACTTGCTTTTGCTTCCTATAAAAATTTTATCTTGTATCAAATGGATATGAAAAGTGCCTTTTTAAATGGTTATATTATGGAGGAAGTTTATGTAGAACAACCTCCGGGCTTTGAAAGTTTTGATTTGCCTAATCATGTCTATAAGTCGAAAAAGGCTCTTTATGGCTTAAAACAAGCTCCAAGAGCTTGGTATGATAGGCTTAGTAATTTTCTACTTGAGAATGGTTTTAAAATGGGCAAACTTGACACTACTCTTTTTATTAAGACTAAGGAAAATGATATGCTTTTAGTACAAATCTATGTAGATGATATTATCTTTGGTTCTACTAATCCTTGTTTGTGTGAACAATTTTCTAAATGTATGCATAGTGAGTTTGAGATGAGTATGATGGGAGAACTTAGTTTCTTCCTTGGACTTCAAATCAAACAACTAAAGCATGGTATCTTCATAAGTCAAGAGAAATACACAAAAGATTTGCTCAAAAGGTTCAAGTTCAATGAAGGTAAAATTGCAAAAACTCTTATGAGCACATCCACTAAGCTTGACAAGGATGAAAAAGGTAAATGTGTAGACATAAAAACATATCGAGGTATGATAGGATCTCTACTTTATTTAACCGCTAGTAGACCCGATATCATGTTTAGTGTATGTCTTTGTGCTAGATTTCAATCTTGTCCTAAGGAATCCCATTTGCATGCCGTTAAGAGAATATTTAAATATTTGCTTTGGACTATTGATTTAGGTTTATGGTATCCTAGAAATGTTGAGCTTAATTTGATAGGATATTCTGATGCGGATTTTGCCGGAAGCTTACTTGACCGTAAAAGTACTATGGAACTTGTCAATTTCTTGGTAGCTCTTTAGTATCTTGGTTTAGTAAAAAGAAAAATTCGGTTGCCTTATCCACTACCGAAGCGGAATATATTGCGGTTGCTAATTGTTGTGCTCAAATTCTTTGGATGAAACAAACTCTTTGTGATTTTGGATTAAAGTTTGATAATGTGCCTATATTTTGTGATAATACTAGTGCTATTAATTTGACTAAAAATCCTATTCATCATTCTAGAACTAAGCATATTGATATTAGACATCACTTTAGTAGAGAACATGTGCAAAATGGTCATATTACTCTTGATTATGTGAGCTCTAATGATCAATTAGCGGATATTTTCACCAAGCCTTTGAATGAAGAAAACTATTGCAAAAATAGGCTTGAGCTTGGTATTATTCGTTGTGATGCCTCTTGAATCTATAATTTTAGTTTTCTATGGCATATTGATAGGGGGAGTTATGTTAACTATGTATTCATGTTCTTAGGGGGAGCTTGCATGTAGTTCTTAATCTTCCATAATTATGTCTTTTTGATGATTCCAAAGGGGGAGAAGTTTAAGAAAAATAGGTTCTAAATTTTATATCATGTTTCAGTTTTGCATTAATTTAGGGGGAGAATGATATATTATATTTATTTGAGTGATTGTTCAAGTATGAGTTTTATGGTGGCATATTGGACTTTATATTGAAATTATTACTTCAATACTTGACTTATCTTATTTATTTTATGAACTTCAAGTTATTTTTCTTTAATGGTTTGTCATCATCAAAAAGGGGGAGATTGTTGCCTTTTTGGCCCTTAATCTAAAATTAATTAATTATAATTATTAATTAATTAATATTTTGATGATAACAAACCTACTATTAATTACTAATAGTTTAATTGTTTTGAAGTTTCTATTGCATAGAGCTCGGAATAACGATTCCAACGCCTCTTGAATCACTCAAATCGGAGCTAAAACGAAGAAGTTATGACCAAAACAAGTTTGAACGGAAATTTCCCGACGCGATGACGTGGCGACCAAATTACCATTGTAGACCCATTAAAGTATGACATGTGGACTATAAGAGAGTAACATTTGGTGGACTTTTATTTGTTTTAAAATAAAAATAAAATAAAATAAAAAATATAAATTATATATATATATGTAACTGTTGGTTGTTTAAAAAAAAAAAAAATCAAAATGCTTCTGACCGTTGGAGATTTAAAAAAAAAAAATCAAAATTTTTACCGTTTAGACACATTTATATATTATTATTATTATTATTATTATTATAAATTATTATTAATTCTTTTTAATAATTATTTTGTTTTTACTTTTAATCTTCACCTTCCATTTCTCTTTTACCACAATCCAATGGTCCAAATTAAAATTTGTTTTTTACCCCATTTCCCTCTCTTTTTATACCATCTTCTTCTCCAAAATTTTAACAAAGAAGTTTTGACATTTTACAATCCTCCAAAAATCAAAAGCCTCCATTGTTGGTCTCTCCAAGCTCTCAATTTTTTCTTTTCATCTTTTTCTTGAGAGAGTTTTGTTGTATTGTGAGGATTATTTTGTGAGATTTAAATTTTGTGAATCTACTCTATCAAGAGAGTGTATTAGTGTGTTTTTCAAATGTTTACAAAACTTTGTAACGATTTGATCCTAAGCCGTGGAAAGGATCGGGTTTGCTCTTGAACCTGTAAAAAGAGTGGTGTAGCGGTTGGGCTCTAATCCGTGGAAAGAGTCGGTGAAACTTTTTATTCAAATTCCCAAGAGGCGCTTGGGGAGTGGAGTAGGTCGAGTTTGACCGAACCACTATAAAATTACGGTGTCATCCTCTCTAACTCTTTCCTATTTATTTTTGCAATTACTTATAGTAGTTTATGCATGCTTTAATTTGTTCCTTAAATAATTGATAAGTATTGGATAAAACTCATTTTTATTATACTTTTTATCTATCTTGCATATTGGATTAATTTCTCTTAATTATATTTTTTTAATTGTTTCTTAAAAAGTTTGTTAATTAGATAAATTGGGCATATTTAGCAAAAAGTTTAATTAAACCCTATTCACCCCCCTTCTAGGGTTGCCATACCGATCCAACAACAAGTGAATTCCATTTCGCGTAGTTAAGTTCACAGCTCCCTACTTGGTTCTGTCCCTTAGAAGATAGGCATATTGGGCGAGTAACTGTGACCACCCTCACCCGTACTAGTGAAAGAACAGACCCTCGCAGACAGGAGTTCGTAACACGCTCAGGATTCAGGTCGAGTCACTAAGGGTCATCTACGGCTTATTAGTCCTCATCACAACGGTGTTACATCGTGAGGTCTAATAAATCACGGTCCTGGTCTTGTACAATCTCATTGCACGGATGCCCTCACTCGCATGTCAACCACATGAACGAGTCGATCACCTCGCTTGTATCTAATACAAAGCGGGCCACATCCACAAGTGTATCCGAGGATTAGGTCTCCAACCCTATCCTTATATCAGAGACCGTTTGGGTCATCAACTCGAACGTGATCCTCCTGTGTGTCCACTACACACCGCTCAAGTTCTAGTTCTCTCATAAATTGAATGACCACTCGAGCTTAGTTTATTGAAAAGTTTATAAATATTATGAGACACAAAGTGATGAAATGAATAACTCTTATTAATTTCAAACAATATTACAAACACGAGATTAGGACAAAAATCCCAACAAACTTCCACTTGGACTAAGCTAGTGGAGAAAATACATTTCTGAAATGTACATAAATTACAATGAAGTAATACAATAAACTAGGGCATTGAATACCCGTTTACACATCTCCCACTTGCCTAGTTAGGAAGCTCTCGAAGACCTAGACTCTCTAGGTGACCCTCAAACACCTTAGCCGTGAGGGGCTTTGTAAATGGATCAGCTACGTTGTGCTCCGACGCTATCTGCGTGACCGTCACGTCTCCGCGGTGCACAATCTCCCGTATCAGATGATACTTGCGCTCAATGTGTTTGCCTTATGGCTCCGAGGCTCACGCGAGTTGGCTACTGCACCACTGTTATCACAGAACAGTGTGATCGGCAAGTTCATGTTAGGAACAACTTTCAAATCTGTCATGAACTTCATAAGCCAAACAGCTTCCTTTGCAGCTTCACAAGCCGCAACATACTCCGCTTCCATAGTGGAATCAGTGATGCATCCCTGCTTGATGCTTCGCCATACTACAGCTCCTCCATTAAGAATTAAAGCTGACCTCGAAGTGGATTTCCTAGAATCATTATCGGTCTGAAAATCAGAATCTGTGTATCCCGTAAAGATCAAATCCCCACTACCATACACTAAGTTGTAGTTCCTCGTTCTCCTAAGATACTTGAAGATTGCCTTTACTGAAGGGAATGAGAATCCCCGCGCAGCGGAAGACGATTGAATCGTCGTGGTATTATTTTACAACATGGTCTTATTAAAATTGATCTAACACTAGATCTAGGCTAAACATGCTTAAAAGAAGAAGAAAATTACAGCAAGATGAGTTTTTACTTACTTGTTGTAGACTTTCTTCAAAATTCTTCTTCAAATCACGAACTCTTCGTGCTCCTCGATCTCAACGAACCTCCTACAAAAGGAACTCGAACACAACCAAACGATCTTCTCGGTTGTTCTCTTTTGATGAAAGGAAGATGGTGGGATCTTGTAAGAGTTTTGGAGAGGGAGGAGAAATGAGAGGGAATTGAGAGAATTCTCTTCTTCTCTTTTGTGAAAATCTAAAAAATGAAAGAAGTGATCCCCAAACCCTTCTTGCAAAGGGTTTTAATAGTGGAATGAAGGAGTTAATATCTCCTCATTATTACCACTTTACCACAACCATAGGTTATGCAATTCTCATTTGTATAACAACATAATATAAGATATCTCATATCTCATATTGCAAATCTCATTTGCAATAATTGTGGATTAATTAAATTGAATCACATCCAATTTAATTTCTCTCATTTAATTTCTCCAATTAGCCCTAATTCAACAATTAGGCTACCCTATAGTTTATTATGAATCTCATTCACATTAAACTATATATTATATCACTCATATCTCATATAAATGACATAAATGCCCTTAAGGTGAAATTGAACACTTCAATTTCATACCAAAACATTAACCCTTCTTTTAACCCAGATGGAGCCAACCGAGGGACCTAATGGACCTACAGTGACGGGCTCCAATGATCCGAGATTAACCTGCCAAACTCTTTGACACGGTTAACCAACATTCATTAGCTACGGTAAACACTTCACTATAGCCCGTAGCTGCACTCCCACAAGGTCACGAGAATATTACGTGTCCACTGATATAACCAATACCTATGAGTCGACCCTTCACAGGTTGTTCGTAGACACGGCTGGGTCAAATTAACGTTTTACCCCTGTGTCTACCTCTTGTTCCTTAAGTTCCCACTCCTCCTCTAATGAACAACATATTGTGATGGTCCGACCATACACAAAACCCTTCTCGGGCCAGTGAGAAGGTGGGCGCCCATTGTCCAAGCCCTGGAGACAGCACTTAAGGGAACAACACCTCTAGTTTCCCTAAAGCCGGGAACGAGTGAATTCCATCTCGCGTATTTAAGTTTCCAGCTCCCTACTTGGTTGTGTCGCTGAGAAGATAGGCATATTGGGCGAGTAATTGTGACCACCCTCACCCGTACTAGTCAAAGAACAGAGCCTCGCAGACAGGAGTCCATAACACGCTCAGGATTCAGGTCGAGTCACTAATGGTGATCTATGAAGTTATTAGTCCTTACTGTCAACGGTGTTACATCAGTAGGTCTAATAAATCACGGTCTGGTCTTGTGCAATCTCATTGCACAGGATGCCCCCACTCGCATGTCAACCACATGAACGAGTCAGATCACCTCGTTTGTATCTAATACAAAGCGGGCCGCATCCACAATGTATCCAGGATTAGGTCTCCAGCCCTATCCATATACTATAGACCGTTCGGGTCATTAACTCGAACGTTATCGTCCCTGTGTGTCCACTACACACCGTTCTAGTTTTAGTTCTCTCATAAATTCAATGATCCTGGAGCTTAGTTTATTGGAAAAGCTTATAAATATTGCGAGACACAAAGTGATGAAATGAATAACTCTTATTAATTTCAAACAATATATTACAAACACGAGATTAGGACAAAAATCCCAACATTTACGGCTGTCTAGTGATCTAATCCTGGATTGGACGACATATCATCGACAATTCCCTCTTTGCATAACAGGATGTCGGGCCTAGTACACAGCATGGCATACATGAGGCTCCCTACAGCTGAAGCATATGGAATCCGTCTCATATCCTCAACATCTTGAGGAGTCTTAGGACACTGATCCTTCGACAAGTGAACCCCATGCCTGAAAGGCAGCAAGCCCTTCATGGAGTTATGCATCTTATATCTAGACAACATCTTGTCAATATAAGACGCCTGAGACAAGGCTAGCGTTCTGTTCTTCCTGTTCCGGACTATCTGGATACCTAGAATGTAAGACCTAAATTCTATTTTCTTTTATCATTTTGCACTCGTTCATGAAGTTTTGAAATATGCAAAATCGTATAGGTTGCACTAAATGATGTCGTGATCGAATTTCGGAATCTATTGAATTTGGAGCTACAATGTGTCTAAACTTCATAAGGGGATAGGTAAACCATTGAAATAAGCATGTTGAAAGTTGCATTGAAGTAAGTTTAAATCATTAGCAATTTGGAGAAGTTTTAGGTGCATTATGTATTGAATGGAAGATCATATGTCTCACAACCTTAGGATAAGTTGGCTAAATGCTTAGGGTTTATTTACACACTTATTTTAGTGTTTTAAAAAGGTGATTAGGATGCAAATATTGAAGGAGGAGCTGGCCAAGGGGTGTGAAGCCTCGTGAGTTAAACAAGGCAAGTAAGTAGGTGTCACAATTCATGAAAAAACAGCAAGCACTGAAAATCGGTCATCTTCAATCGACCATATCTATCTGTCTACTGAACCAAATTCGATGATTTTTATGTCAAAATCTTAGAAATTGAGTGTAGAATACGAAACGGATCGGCTTTTTAGAAAATACCAAGAGGACGAAGGAGAAAAGTGCAGAACAGTGAAGGGTGTTCAGGATTCTCGGGTAGCAAAACAGTATGAGGAGATCAGTCTGTTTTGAGCTCTTGAGGAGGAATTAGAACCTGAGATTTTGAGGTAAGTAAGCTAAGATGTTGTCCTTGAGGTTTATCAAAATATATTTGGTGGTTGTGTTGATAAATTTTGAGGAACCCAAGCTGAAAGTTGAACCTGTAATTTTAGGTGAAAGGGAAGAACTTCTAGCAAGAGATTGAAGGAGATTCTCTTACATTTCTATATACCTTACAACCAATTGTGTGTATGGCTATTCTGAATTGAGTTATGGGACTGAGTTAGACCTGTTTCTAAGGTGCATAAGGAAAGGAATTGATGTTACTGTTTTGTTAAGAGGAAGGCAGAAGACAGAAGTATGCTGTCAAATCTGGGAAGTCTCTGATGTTTTGGTTGTTTTGATCTGCATACTTGGAGTTAGAAGCTCTAATTTGTATGGTTCGAAAGCTTATTGAATTTCCTACAACTTTTAGGAAGAAATCGTGAGTAGAAAATGTCTAAAAAATGTTTTAAATATCAGATTAAATTTGTTGTGAAGCAGGAAATCCGAATCTGGAAACAACAGAGTCTGTTTTGAGGAAAGTGGCTTTCGAGGTATTTCTGAACAAATCCGTTTGGAATTTCAATTTCATGTCTTCATATGATTTTTAGAGGGTTCAAAAAAGAAGAGTTTGGTATAAATTACATTATTTTTGGATAAGTAATGAAGATGTTATGGCTGTCTGAATATAGGATAGAAAATCTGAAAATGCTGGAAAATTTGAAAGTGTGTTTTCTTGCAAGTTTTAAGGTTAAAAATCATGAGCTCGAGGTTCTAATGGTTGAGTTGGTTTGTTTGACAGGCCAAGAGCAAATAGGTCAAGTTTACAAGCCAAGGTTCTAATTCTAATACTGTGAGTGACTCTATCTTAGAACTATGCTTGGCATATGTTTTTCTTCAAAAACATAATTGTTGATCATTGAATCTTGTTTGAACTAATTATGTATAGGTTCATGAAGTTTCTAACATAAGGTTCATGATGGAACCTAAGCATGCTTTGAAATAGTTGTAACTATAAATCCAAGTATGGAAACTAAATTATGAAAGTATGCTTTCCTTTAGAGAATGTTTTGTGTAAATCCATTTGGGAACATGTTTAGATGATAATGTGAAAATGTCAAGAAATTGTTGTATGTGTTATAAAGTCATGATTTCCATGGTAAACAATTATGCCCTTGATTGTGGTTAACCCCTAATACTGAAGGACATTCGAGAAGGTACTTAGGGGGGAATGAATCATAATTTCCCGATACTGAAGGACAATGAGAAGGTATTCGGATAGTAATTGGTCTTACCTTAATACTGAAGGAAATATAGAAGGTATTAGGGAAAACCTAAGGGCCAAAGGTATTCCACGTGCACGTGAGAGAGGTATGAACCTTATTGGTACAAATGTAACTCTACCACCTCTATGGTTCAAAAGTGGTATCATGCCATTTGTTTTATTGTTATGAGCTTCTACATTATTGATCTATCTACCCTCAATATAATACTACATTATGAGTTGTGTGCTATGCATAAGTGGTGACTTTAACCTGTAAATTGGAAGCATGGTTTGTTTATGTTAAGTTATTTTCTACTTATAGTCTGCCATTCTTTTTTTTTATGCTTCACCAGTGAGTTTATAATAGACACTCACTGAGCTTCCTAGCTCACGTTTTCTTTATGTCCACTCTTCCCAGGTAGCAGACGAGTTTCCAGTGCTTAGCCTTCACAAGACCTATTTGCCACCACGTCATTTAGCTCTTTGTATATACACTTTCTTTTGTATATGGTTTGTAGTGAGAACATATTAGATGAGTTGTAATAAACTTGGAAACTTTATGATTATCTAAAGAACATAGTAAAGGAAGTGATTGTGTTTCATATATAAGTGTATATCAGTGCTTAATTTTGCTTGTTCAAACATGTTGTGTTACGTTTATTTTAAGTTAAGTCTTGGGTTAGTCAAGGAAAGCCAACAAGAGGTTTGGTTATCTTTGTCTTTGCATCTCTTCCTAGGTTATGCAAGTAAGCTGGGACGGGGTGTGACATAGAAAATACTGAGCTTCTCCCAAATCTATCATTTGGAATTGCGAAGCTAGCTACTTCTTAACGTCAGTAAGAAATTCTACCTCATTCCCAATGAGAAAAATATCGTCCACGTACAACACCAAAAATGCGACAATTTTGTCAATGATTTTCTTGTAGACACAAGGCTCGTCGACATTTTGATCAAAGCCATAAGATTTGATCGCCTCATCAAACTTTATATTCCAAGACCTTGAAGCTTGTTTCAGTCCATAAATGGACCTATGAAGTCGACAAACCTTTTACTCTTGGCCTTGGACAATGAACCCTTTGGGCTGGTCCATGTAGATGGTCTCATCAAGTTTGCCATTCAGAAAGGCTGTCTTGACGTCCATCTGACATACCTCGTAGTCATAATACGCGGCAATGGCCTGAAGGATCCTGATCGACTTTATCATGGCAACAGATGAAAAGGTCTCCTCATAGTCAACCCCTTCAACCTGGGTAAAACCCTTTGCCACTAGTCGGGCTTTGAAGGTCTGCACCTTCCCATCTATACCACGTTTACGCTTGTAGATCCATTTGCAACCAATAGGTTTTACCCCATCCGGTTGATCCACAAGCTCCCATACAGAATTGAAGTACATAGACTCCATTTCCTGGTCCATAGCTTTAATCCACTCATCTTTGTCAACATCAACCATTGCCTGATCATAGGTCAATGGATCCTCACAGTCATCATCAGGAGCGACAACTAAGGTTTCAGCTAAATTCATGTAGCGATCAGGCTGTCTCACAGCCCTCCCACTACGTCGAGGCATTCCCAACTCTTGGGAACGGATTTGACTAGACGTGCTAGGATCAACAACACTTGTTGACGTACTAGCCCCATCAACAACTCTTGTCAATGTACTGTCCATTTTATTTAATACAATTTTACTCCTTGGTAAATGATCCCTGACGTGGTCTTCTTCTAGGAAAGTGGCGTTTTTCGATACAAGCACCATATTTTCCCTAGGATCGTAAAATAGACAACCCCTAGTCTCTTTAGGGTAACCTACGAATAGGCACAATTTCGAACGGGGTTCCAACTTTTTCGGGTTTGAGACCAACACGTGGGTCGGGCATCACCAAATCCTGAAGTGATGTGAACTGCCTTTACGTCCACTCCAGAGCTCGAAAGGTGTTTCACAAACACTCTTCGACGGAACGTTGTTCAAAATATAAACCGCAGTCTCCACTGCGTACCCCCAAAAAGAATCAGGGAGACGAGCATAGCTCATCATCGACCGAACCATGTCCAACAAGGTTTTGTTTCTCCTCTCCGATACACCATTCTTTTGTGGCATACCAGGTGCTGAGAGTTGGGACGTAATTCCGTGTTCTATCATATAGTCCTGGAATTCAGTGTCCATGTACTCTCCACCTCGATCCGATCGAAGTGTTTTAAGCGACTTACCTAAGAGGTTCTCAACCTCAGTCTTGTACTCCTTAAACTTTTCAAGAGTTTCAGACTTCATGTGCATTAGGTAAATATACCCATATCTGGAGTAATCGTCTATAAAAGACACGAAATACTCATAACCGCCCCGAGCTTTAACATTCATCGGACCACAGAGGTCAGAATGTACTAACTCAAGAGGCTCTTTGGCTCTATATCCTTTTCCACTAAAAGGACGTTTGGTCATTTTGCCCTCAAGGCATGACTCACACACCGGCAAAGAGCTTTCTTCCAGCTCGTTTAGAAGTCCACTCTTCACTAGTTTCTCAATCCTATTGAGATTAATGTGGCCTAACCGAAGATGCCAAAGGTGGGCATTTTCTTTTGGAGAAAGTTTTGTTTTCTTAGTTCGTGTTTCTACAGTTTTAAACAATTCAGTATTCAAAACACTTTTGACCGAATTGGGTTTCAAAACATACATATTATTTTCAAGTGAAGCTGAACAAATAACATTTCCTTTGAAAGAAATAAACGCTTTATTAAATTCAAAATAAACTGAAATACATTGTTCTACTAAGCAGGAAATTGAAACAAGGTTTCTAGTAAACCACGGAACTATGTGCAGATTGTCCAACAATAAGTACTTCCATGCCAAAGTTTAGCTTCACCGTGTCGATCATTGCAAGAGAGACAAGCTCCCTGGATCCAACCCGTAGAGTCACCTCACCCTCTCGCAGCGGATGCCAGGAATCAATCCCCTGAAAAGAAGAACAAACGTGGTTAGTGGCGCCCGATTCCAATATCCAGGCAGAGTCACTACAATCCACTAAACAGGTTTCAGTCACAAGTAAATCACATTTACCTTGATTCTTCCTCTCGGCTAGGAATTTGGGACAGTTTCTCTTCCAGTGACCGCCCCCATTGCAGTGGAAACACTTTCCTTTCTCTGCAACCTCCTTGACCTTCTTGCCCTTGTGGCGCGGCAAAGACAATCGGGCTTTACCCTCTTCATCCTCTTTTCCTTTTGGGCGTGAAGAAGCAACGAGTTTCGTCCCGGTCGAACCCCCGTGATAAGACACAGAGGCAACATTTTCCTCAGATTCCTTGACCCTGTGCAAGGATTGGAAATTTTGTAGCTCATTGAGGAGGGTAGTTAGAGTTTAGCTAATTTTGTTCATAACAGCATTGCTACGAAACTGAAGGAAACTCTTCGGAAGAGTGTCCAAAATAAAACTGACCTAGCTCGACTCGTCGATCGAAGCCCCGTTCATCTCGGCCAGATGAAAGTGGGTCATCATGTCTAGAACGTGTTCACGGACAGACGACCCCTCTTTCATCCGTGCGTTGAAAACGTATTGGAGCGAGTCATGTCGGACCTGAAAGGACTGCTATCCAAACATTTCCTGCAAGGACTCCATGATCTCCTTGGCGGAAACCATCAGCTCATGCTTCTTTGCCAAGACATCAGACATGCTGGCAATTATGTAGACCTTGGCCTTTTCATTGGCCCTGATCCAACGATCGTACGCATCACGAACACTTCGCGACGCGGTCGAGCCCTACATCTGAGGACACACCTCAGATAGCACGAACTTTATGTCGTCTTGTACAAAAATTGTATCAATGTTGTTTTTCCAACTTTGGTAATTATCTCCCACTAACTTATCCGAAGCGAGTAAAGCTATTATTACGCTAGACATTATTAGCTGAAAAATAAGAAAAAAAAACTTTGTATTAGTCACGCAAAAAACTTTTGAAAATCCAATCAAGTTTTAGCAAAATTGTTTCATGATCCCTAGGTCATTCAAAATTTTGCAATGATACCCTAAAGGTTTAGAATGACCGCCACCGAAGGGTAAACAGAACACTCCTCCTCTAGGACGAGACTTTTTCGATCAGACCCTAATCCCAGAATATCTCCATTAGGCGTCCAATTACCATTGTTCGGTCAAATTCATTAACACTTAATGAATTCTGTGAGTGTCACCCTCAATCTTTAAGTTTCCAAGCATTCGTCCAAACAATAGCGACCGAAGGGTGAACCAAGAAGGAAAACCAACCAGGAAACTGTATCCCTTTCGAGAATTCACGGTGTTCCGACTCCCATGATCAAGCCCTCCGAATGGATTGTCTGGTCCAGGCCAAACTAGCAGGCAGATCATAGGCGTCTCACGGTGTGAATCGAAAGAAGAGACCGTGGGTCTCGTTTTCACAAGTCCCACTCCCACTCACTATAAGTACTCTCTCCATCCACGATGATATTGACCTATACAAATGCCATCCGAAGGGGGACGCTCCCATTTGCGCCACGAGGCTGAGTATAGATCTCACGGTGCGGACATAAAGGAGATTTGTTGTTGAAAATTCAAATGTATCTCATACACTTTATTTCCTCCCACTCAGCACTTTAATTTGAAATAGGGATTGACATAGATAAACCGGCTAAAATTTACCTAAGTCTACCAATATAACTCTTATATGGTATTAACCTACGTTTATAATCACATTATTAACTTAGGTCTATGTGACTAAATTAATTAACACTTAATTAACGGCACTCACGAGAATATAACCTAAGAATTTCCGGACCGAATTCACTCCCAGGTCGGTTTTCAGGTAGGGGTGTTCCGCAAACGTCAACTTAAATACCCCAGCCTTAGACAAAACCTTCCTTAGACAGAGTTACTTATCAGTCTCCATTCAAAGGTTATATTTGATTTCCTAAATTTATAATCTTATTAGAAAATTAGAAAACCTAAGTCTAACTATTCAAGTTCTAAACACTTTATAACTAATAATTAACTTAGGTTGCATGCATTTCTATGTTATAGTGCTTGATCATCATCACATGAATAATACTATATACTATAACATAATATAATTCATCACATGAATTAAATGCATGAGCATGCTTTTAATTTAAAAAATATAACACTTATATTAAATAAATTAAATCATGCAAACATTATATTATAACTCTTATAATATAATCCTATCATGCATACTATATATTATAACTCTTATAATATAAAAATGATGCATGAAATGTTTAAGCTAAAGTGGGATTTCAAATCTATATGACATACATTATGAACATAGAAATTAATTAAAATATACATCTCATGCATAATATAATTAAATAGCAAAAATGGATCGATTTTTGGCACATAGGGCAATTATTTAATTAAATAATATTAATATAACATTTATATTAATATTATTTAATAAATAATTAAATAAAGTAATTAAATTACATTTTATAAATAAAAAAAAAATAAAACGTTAATGAAACCGCCCACTTCACGAATGAAGAATAGCACGCCCCACTCCTCGCGAAACTGCCGCGAACTGCTCCTCAACGCATGCAGCGTTGCAACGCCGTGGGCAGCGTTGCAACGCTGTAGCGTATAGCGTTTACCCGCGTTCTCAACGCCAGCGGCGTTGCAACGCTACACTCAGCGTTGCAACGCTGATCTACTGCAGGGCCTCCGTCCGCAAGGACAACGTTGAGACGCCATCAACAGAACAACAAACACCTTTGCTGTTCTTCATCGAATTTTCGCTTGTTTCCGCTCCGATTTCTTCACAGCAACTCTTGCCACGAACGACCTGGACTTACAAACTCGATTTACAACAAAATGCCCAAAAATAATAGGCCCTTACATTGATCTCATCAACATAATTGTAAATCTAAACTAGTGCCAAAAACCGTAAACATCGATTATGCAAACCAATAACTCATCTCATGAATTATGGCAAAATACCCACCAAATTTTAATAAAACAGTGCATAAATTGAAGAGCCATCAACCTGGCTCTGATACCAATTGAAGGGAATGAGAATCCCGCGCAGCGGAAGACGATTGAATCGTCGAGGTATCAATATGCATCATGATATTATTAAAATTGATCTAACACTAGATCCAGGCTAAACATACTTAAAAGAAGAAGAAAAATACAGCAAGAAGAGTTCTTACTTACTTCTTGTAGACTTTCTTCAAGATTTCTTCAAATCACGAACTCTTCGTGCTCCTCGAACTCAACGAACACTCCCACAAAAGGAACCCGAACACAACCAAAACGCCTTCTCGGTTGTTCTGTTTTGGAGAAAGGAAGATGGTGGGATCTTTAGAGTTTTGGAGAGGGAGGAGAATTGAGAGAATTCCTTTTCTCTTCTTTGATGCAAAATCAAAAAATGAGAGATTAAACTCACATCCTTCTTGCAAGAAGAGTTTATATAGTGGAATTGATGGAGTTAAAATCTCCACATAATTACCACTTTACCACAACCATAGGTTATGCAAATCTCTTTTGCATAACCATATAATATAAGATATCTCATATCTCATATTGCAAATCTCATTTGCAATAATTGTGGATTAATTAAATTGAATCACATCCAATTTAATTTCTCTCAATCAATTTCTCCAATTAGCCCTAATTCTACAATTAGGCTAACCTATAGTTTATTATGAATCTCATTCACATTAAACTATATATTAGATCATTCATATCTCATATAAATGACATAAATGCCCTAAAAGTTAAAATGAACACTTCAATTTCATACCTAAACATTAACCCTTCTTTTAACCCAGATGGAGCCAACCGAGGGACCTAATGGACCTACAGTGATGGGCTCCAATGATCCGAGATTAACCTGCCAAACTCTTTGACACGGTTAACCAACATTAATTAGATACGTTAACACTCCACTATAGCCCGTAGTTGCACTCCCGTCAATGCAGAATATTACGTGTCCACTGATATAACCAATACCCATAAGTCGACCCTTCACAGGTTGTTCGTAGACACGGCTGGGTCAAATTACCGTTTTACCCCTGTGTCTACCTCTTGTTCCTCAAGTCCCCACTTCTCCTCTAATGAACAACATATTGTGATGGTCCAACCATACACAACACCCTTCTCGGGCCAGTGAGAAGGTGGGCGCCCGTTATCCAAGCCCCGGAGACAAGACTTAAGGGAACAACCCTCTAGTTTCCCTAAAGGCGAACGAGCGTGAATTCCATCTCGCGTAGTTAAGTTCCCAGCTCCCTACTTGGTTCTGTCCCTGAGAAGATAGGCATATTGGGCGAGTAACTGTGACCACCCTCACCCGTACTAGTCAAAGAACAGGCCCTCGCAAATAGAAGTTCGTAACACGCTCAGGATTCAGGTCCAGTCACTAATGGTCATCTACGAACTTAATAGTCCTTACTGTCAACGGTGTTACATCAGTAGGTCTAATAAATCACGGTCCGGTCTTGTACAATCTCATTGCACAGGATACCCCCACTCGTATGTCAACCACATGAACGAGTCAGATCACCTCGAACGTGATCCTCCCTGTGTGTCCACTACACACCGTTCAAGTTCTAATTCCCTCATAAATTCAATGACCCTGGAGCTTAGTTTATTGGAAAAGTTTATAAATATTGCGAGACACAAAGTGATAAAATGAATAACTCTTATTAATTTCAAACAATATATTACAAACACGAGATTAGGACAAAAATCCCAATACTATGTACTAGGCCCGACATCTGTTATGCAGTTGGGATTGTCAGAAGGTATCAATGCAATCCAGATTAGATCACACATGCACCAGTAAATGCAATCCTCAAGTATCTTAGGAGAACGAGGAACTACACTTGTGTATGGGAGTGGGGATTTGATCCTTACGGATACGTGAGATCGACTTTCGGACCGATAAGGATTTTAGGAAATCCACTTGGGTCAACCTTCATTCCGAAAGGAGGAGTCAGTAGTGGCGGCGAAGCATCAAGCGAGGATGCATCGATTTCCACGATGGAAGCCAAATATGTTGCGCGCTTGTGAAGCTGCAAAGGAAGCTGTTTGGCTCAGAAATTTCATGACGCTTTTGGAAGTTGTTCCAAATATGAACTTGCCAATCACACAGTTTGTGACAACAGTGGTGCAGTAGCCAACTCGAGAGAACCTCGGAGTCATAAAAGGGGCAAGCATATAGAGCGTAAGTATCACCTGATACGAGAGATTGTGCACCGCGGAGACGTGACAGTCACCCAGATAGCTTCGGAGCACAACGTTGCTGATCCATTTACAAAGGCCCTCACGGCTAAGGTGTTTGAGGGTCACTTAGAGAGTCTAGGTCTTCGAGTGCTTCGTGACTAGGGCAAGTGGGAGTATTGTAAAGGGGTATTCAATGCCCTAGTTTATTGTATTACTTTATTGTATTACTTTACTGTACATTTGAGAAATGTATCATGTACTCCACGAGCTTAGTCAAAGTGGGAGTTTGTTGGGATGTATGTCTTCATCTCGTGTAATTTGTAATATTCCAAGTTGTAAATGAATAAGAGTTATTTATATCAACATTGTGTAATAAATAAGAGTTATTTATTTAAACTTTGTGTCTCGCATTTTACATAAACTTAATCCAATAAACTAAGCTCCAGGGTCATTGCATTATGAGAGAACTAAGTACTTGAACGGTGTGTAGTGGACACACAGGAAGGATCACGTTCGAGTTAATGACCCGAACGGTCTACAGTACATGGATAGGGTTGGAGATCTAATCCTAATTACACTATTGATGCGGCCCGCTTTGTACTAGATACAGACGAGGTGATCTGACTCGTTCATGTGGTTGACATGCGAGTGGGGGCATCCTGTGCAATGAGATTGTACAAGACCGGACCGTGAATTATTAGACTTACTGATGTAACACGCTTAATGAGACATGCAGGTAATAAATTCATAGATGACCATTAGTGACTCGACCTTAATCATGACCAGTGTCACTGTCACTGACTCACTGCCTCATGCGGGTCCGTTCTTTTTGACTAGTACGGTGAGGGTGGCCACTATTGCTCGCCCAATATGCCTATCTTCTCGGCGGACCACCACATGGGTGGCTGGAAACTTGACTACGCAAGAAGAAATTCACTTGTTCCCCACTTAGGAAAACTAGAGGGGTTGTTCCCTTAACTGTTGTCTCCAGGGCTTGAACAGCGGGGCCCCACTCTCTCATTGGCCTGAGAGGGTTGTTGTTTATGGTTGGACCATGCAACGTTGTTGTTCATTAGAGGAGCAGTTGGATTTAAGGAGCAAGAGGTAGACACAGGGGTAAAATGGTAATTTGACCCAGCTGTGACTACGAACAACCTGTGAATGGTCGACTCATAGGTATTGGTTATATTGATGGACACAACTTGTCCTATAGCGATGAGAGTGAAGCTACGGGCTTTAGTGGAGTGTTACCGTAGCTAATGAATGTTGAATAACCGGGTCAAAGAGTTTGACAGGTTAGTCTCGGATCATTAGAGCTCGTCACGTGTAGGTCCATTAGGTCCCTCGGTTGCCTCAAATTGGACAAATTGAGGGTTTACAGTTTGGTGTGAATTTGAAGTGTTCAAATTCATTATTTGGGTATTTATGTCGTTTATATGAGATATATGACATAATATATAGTTTGATGTGAATGAGATTCATAATAAACTATAGTATAGCCTAATTGATTAATTAGTGCTATTTGGAGAAATTGAATTGAGAGAAACTAAATTGAATGTGATTCAATTCATAATTCCACATTTATGCAAATGAGATTTGTATAATAAGGTATGAGATACCTTATATTATATAATATGCAAATGTGATTTGTATATTATATGGTTGTGATAAAATTGTGATTTTGTTGAGGTTTTAACTCCATCACACAATAGTATTTAAATGTTTTGCAAGAAGCCTTTTGTATTCCATCTTGCGATTTTTTTGATTTCCATCCAAAGAGAGCAAGAGATTCTCTCTCAAATCCTCTCTCAATTCTCCAAAATTCTCTCCTCACCCAAAACCAAAGGGAGTCCCACTCACTCTCCCTCAACCTCCCGAGAACAACCGAAAAGACGTTTTGGAGGTGTCTCCCTGTTCGGATCGAGGATCGAGTTCGAGGAGTTCGTTGGTACGAGAGAGACCGTGACCGGAGAAGGAGAATACATTGAAGAAGAGTTCTTCAAGAGGTTAGTACCTTTTACTTACTGTTTTATTCTTCTTCTTTGAATGTTTAGCCTAGGATCTATGAGATAGATTCAATTTTAAGATAGAATTACCCAACGGATCAACGACGCTTCACAACGTTTTCCGCTGCGGGAATTCCAAATCCCTTCAGATAGAACACAAAATGTGTTATCCTTAGGCTTAATTATTGTTAGTTTTATGATGATTTAAGTGCTTTTACGTGTTTAATTCATTCAATTTCAGGATAAGAGCGTAGACATAACTATTGGATACAAATCGGATCACTCGTGATCGAAACGAGGTTATTTGGAGATAAAAATAATACCAATTGGAAAAGAAACGATAAATCCAATAATGATGACCCGAAGTGATGCCGTTGTGATAGCATGAAAATATGCTATCTTATTTCTATATTTTAGCTAGTTTTTATACTTAAAACATGGGCATTCATGGTATTTTATGGTTAATTTCAGGAAATTGAGCTTGAGAAGCAAGAATTGAGTATTTTGAGACTATTTTGGTGCAATTTGAAATATGTGTGTGCTTAATTGAAGATCCAAGAAAAATATAGATGTATTTTGAGTATAAGAAATATACTGAGAGATTCTACATCGAATCACGATTCCAACGCATCAAATCGGAGGTCATTTGGACACCCGAGCGAAAAGATATGACAAAAATGGTCGCAGTGGGTTGGGTGGCAGCAGGCACAGCGTTGCAACGCCATGACCAGCGTTGCAACGCCGTACCGAAAAGCCCTATAAATACAACATGTTGCTTTCATTGCAAAAGGAGCCGAATTTGGTAGTTTTTAGCCCTAGTTTCGAAATACACACTCTATGGGCGGAAAAAAGAGCATTCCTTGGGAGCTAAAGCGTTTGTAGAGGCTCGAGATCGTGACGGGAGCTCGGGAACGTGAGACCCACATCGACACATAAGTTTATTTCTCTTTCTTTTAGTTTGTAATTGAGTTTAAAGACTTTTCCTATGACTTTAGCTTCTTTTTATGATAACTTTGAGTAGCTAAACGTTGTAGTTGGAATTTAATTAACATGTTTTAGATTTATTTGATTATGTATTGAAGTTTGTTATGTTATTTATTTTTGGCAATTCATTCTTAATTTCATTTATATCTTTGGTTTAAGCGGACTCGAGAGAAAAAGCTTAAATTAGAAAAAGGTTGTCAAAACTTTTAGAATTCTGGCATGAGAATGACCTAGAAATCTTAGGGAAACACATAAAGAAGTTGCTTAATGTCGTGCATGCTTAGATCTTATATGGAGACTATAGGATTTATTGTATGTGCGAGGCTCTTGAGAGATCGAGAGACTTTCTTGAGTAATTTACTTCTTGTTTATAAATTCATAATATTAGTTCATTGCATGTGTGAAATAAGGAATTATCTTGTGAAATCATCTTCCTTCAATTCTATCATATTCGTGTCTCCAATTGTACATTTATTTTCTATCTTTCTTTTCACTATCCATCAAAGTTTTGTTGCTTTAGCTAAAATTAAGAAAAAGTATCTTGGTAATTAATTAATCTAGAAAACTCATTCCTAAGGATCGATACTGCAGACTCAAATCACTATACTAAAACTTGACCCGTACACTTGCGGTATTACAATATAATTTTACGCAACAAGTTTTTGGCGTCGTTGCCGGGGAATGACGATTAATTATATTGATTAATATTGGAAGAAAATTCGCGATTTTAGACTAAAGTTTTTTTTTTGTGTTTTCTTTTCCTTATTTATTTTTTTCTTATTTGTTTGTTTTTTTCCTTATTTGTTTTTTTTCTTTTCCTTATTTCTTTTCTTTCCATATTTGTTTTTTTTCCTCATTTGATTTTTTTCCTTATTTGTTTTTTTTCCTTACTTTTTTTCTTTTTTTCCTTATTTCTTATTTTTTTCTATTCTGTGCTTTCCTTTTTTGTTTCTGTTCTTTGTTTTCCTTATTCGTTTTTTTACTTGTTTTTTTCCTTATTTGTTTTCTTTCCTTTTGTGTTTTTTTCCTAACTTGTTTGTTTTCATTTTTTGTTTTTTCCTTATTTGTTGTTTTTCTTTATTTGTTTCTTTTGTGTTTTTCTTTTGTGTTTCTTTCTTTTTTTTTTGCTTATTTGTTGTTTTTCTTTTTTTTTTGGGTTTTGCTTATTCGTTTTTCTCATTTCTTGTTTTTTTCCTCTTTTTTCCTTTTTTTTTTCCTTTTTTTCTTTCCTTATTTTTTTCCTTATTTATTTATTTTTTCCTTATTTGTTTCTTTCCCTTTTTATTTTTTTCTCCTTATTTGTTTGTGTTTTTCTTTTTTGTTATTAATTTAGTCTTGTGTGTTGTTCGAGTCTTTGTCTCCTATTTTGGTTGTGTTGATTTTCTGGAAAAGTTTAGATTTGAATTGTCATGATTTAAACTATGACTTTTCATGACCATAATTCTTCGGCAATGTATTATCCTTCTCAGGACCCTAGGTATGTGAATCATGATTTCTGTGGATACCAAATGTTTAATCCTTACCATTCTGAATCTATGATTTATGAAAATTCTTTTGATGGTAATCATATAGGCACATGGAACCAAAATTTTTCCTACCCCAACCAATCTATAGAAAACTCTTCTCTTATGGATTTATTAATGGAATATACTTTGGAGTTGAGGGTTAAAATTTTTTGTCATGCTGAATTAGAAAGGTTGGATAGGTTAGAAGCTAAAGTGGTAGAACTTGGGGAAATAATACATGAAAGGGCTCATCATCTTAATCAACTGGTAGAATCCCTTAAGGCCCACAGGAGCAAATTCTTATTCTTGACACTGAGAAAGAACAACCTATGAGGATTTATGCATATGATAGTGAGGATGTGTTGGAGGAGACTGAAACACACCAAAAACAGGTTTGTGAGGCCGAGCATGATAATGCAATCACTTCCACAAAAGAAATCCAGGTGATAGAGTTTCAGGCTGAAAAGTCTCCCTTCCCTTTATCTCCAAAAGTTTCTTTTAATCTTGATAACCATTTTTTCTATACTCACGAGTCTTGTTTTGAATTTTGTTCTTTTATTTCAAAGAAAAATAACCAAAATATTTATCTTTCACGTGCCCAAGAAAAAAAAGAGATCCTTTTAGACTTAGAAGGTTATATTGACTCAAGCAAGAAGGGGCCGAAGAAATATTAGCAATTTTACGTGCCTTGATACCAACCATGGGTCCAGTCTAGCTAAAGACGTGAAAGAAAGTGTTTCTTGGGAGGCAACCCAAGCTTTACATTTCATTTACGATTTTTTTTTTCTTTAGTTGTTTTATTTGTTTGCTTAGTTCCTAGTTTTTGTTGTTTTTGTTTTGTTAGATTGTGTTGATGTCTCCCTCGTGAAACCCATGCTCCCGTTTTGCAGTACTTCATCTCACGTAATTGTTCACCCGTTTTAGTTTAAGTTTGGGGGTGGATTTACTTATCTGTTGTGACTGTCCTGAGTATGTGTTGAATTGTTGATTGATCTTATGCGTAAATATGATTACGATGGCTTAGGACGAGATTTAATTGAAATTTTTTGTGATTCTGCTGAAACTTGAGAGCATGATATGAATTTTAGTTAATTTAAAAATTTTCTTGAGCTTTTCCTGCACTATTATGCACATAGCATGTGTTCCTGTAGTTTTGAAATGCTTAGAACAAAATTATTAGGTTTAGAAGTTTGATGTCACCTCGATAGGTCTGAGAACTGATTTGAGAGTTAAACTGCAGGATAGGGTGAATGACAATATGAACTGCATGATCTGTATAATATGTGCATTATGTGAAAGGGTTGTCGTCTGTTTTTGTTGTTATGTTTGTTAAAGAAAAAAATCGTGAGGACAAAAAGAGCTACCTTCACTGTGATCAGTTAGGCCACTCATTGAGTGAGTGCTCTGGGTGGGTCCCTGCAGTGGATGTGTGAAAGCTAGTGTCCTTTCACAAAAAAAAAATAAAAAATAAAAAAGTGACATTAAAATAGTGATTAAGTACCGAGTAAAGTTGTTTATTTCTTGAATGTGGGGAGACACAAGGATTAGAAACTATGACAAGTGTAGAGGGAAGTTGAATGGAGAACCTAATAAAGTTGTTCCGTAGTAGAGATTAAAGGAACGGAGGCTAATCAAACACACGTGTAGGAACACTTAGGAAAATTTTTAAATTGCTTGTTCAAGTATCATGTTCGAATGTTTCTCGTGATTGTTAAAATTTCATTCAAAATCATTGAGGCTTGAGTCTGATATATGCATAAGAAAGATCTTATAGTTTAATTTCATTTTGCTTGGGACTAGCAAAAGCTTAAGTGTGGGGGTATTTGATAGCATGCAAATATGTTATCTTATTTCTATATTTTAGCTAGTTTTTATACTTAAAACATGGGCATTCATGGTATTTTATGGTTAATTTCAGGAAATCGAGCTTGAGAAGCAAGAATTGAGTATTTTGAGACTATTTTGGTGCAATTTGAAACATGTCTGTGCTTAATTGAAGATCCAAGAAAAATATAGATGTATTTTGAGTATAAGAAATATACTGAGAGATTCTACATCGAATCACGATTCCAACGCATCAAACTGGAGGTCATTTGGACACCCGAACGAAAAGATATGACAAAAATGGTCGCAGTGGTCGTTTGCCGGCGAGCACGACGTTGCAACGCCATGACCAAAGTTGCAACGCCGCCGTACCAAAAAGCCCTATAAATACAACATGTTGCTTTCATTGCAAAAGGAGCCGAATTTGGTAGTTTTTAGCCCTAGTTTCGAAATACACACTCTAAGGGGAGAAAAAAGAGCATTCCTTGGGTGCTAAAGCGTTTGTGGAGGCTCGAGATCGTGACGGGAGCTCGGGGCACGAGAGACCCACATCGACACATAAGTTTATTTCTCTTTCTTTTAGTTTGTAATTGAGTTTAAAGACTTTTCCTATGACTTTAGCTTGTTTTTATGGTGATTTTGAGCAGCTAAACGTTGTAGTTGGAATTTGATTAGCATGTTTTAGATTTATTTGATTATGTATTGAACTTTGTTATGTTATTTATTTTTGGCAATTCATTCTTAATTTCATTTATATCTTTGGTTTAAGTGGACTCGAGAGAAAAAGCTTAAATTAGAACAAGGTTGTCAAAACTCTTAGAATTCTGGCATGAGAATGACCTAGAAATCTTAGGGAAACGCATAAAGAAGTTGCTTAATGTCGTGCATGCTTAGATCTTATATGGAGACTATAGGATTTATTGTATGTGCGAGGCTCTTGAGAGATTGAGAGACTTTCTTGAGTAATTTACTTCTTGTTTATAAGTTCATAATATTAGTTCATTGCACGTGTTAAATAAGGAATTATCTCGTGAAATCATCTTCCTTCAATTCTATCATATTCGTGTCTCTAATTGTACATTTATTTTCTTTCTTTCTTTTCACTATCCATCAAAGTTTTGTTGCTTTAGCTAAAATTAAGAAAAAGTATCTTGGTAATTAATTAATCTAGAAAACTCATTCCTGAGGACGATACTCTGTACTCAAATCACTATACTAAAACTTGACCCGTACACTTGCGGTATTGCAATATAATTTTACGCAACACGTTGCAACGTTGTCCATAGCGTTGCAAAGCCGAGCGTGCGGATTAAAGGCGTTGAAGACCACTGCCGATAGCGTTGCAACGCTGCCTTGCAGCGTCGCAATGCTATCTCGATAGGAAGGCGCACATGAAGGATCGCTGCCCGGCGTTGCAACGCCGCCTTGCAGCGTCGCAACGCCACTTCGATAAGAAGCGTGCGCGTTAGGGTAGCGGCGTTGCAACGCTGCCCTCAGCGTTGCAACGCCATCGAGACATTCTATATCTGCCAGCCGCCTAGGGTACAGCGTTGCAATGTTGTCCCTAGCGTTGCAACCCTACACCGATTGAACCTATAAATATAACATTAATTCTTCTTGAAAAGGGAGCCAAATTTGGTAGATTTTCCACCCTAATTACGAAATACACGTTGTAAGAAGAGAGAAAAGAGCATTTTTGGGAGCCAAAGCATTCATGGAGCTTCGAGATCGAAGACGAGAGCTCGGAGACGAAGGACCGACATCGACAAATAAGTTTAATTTCCTTTTCTTTCAAATTGTAATAGCGTTCTAAGACGTTTTCTACACGTTTAGCTTTATTTTCATGTGATTTAGAGTAGCTAAATATTGTAGTTAGGATTTGATTTACTTGTTGAGACTTTCTTACTATGTATTGAAGCATATTTTGTTCTTATTTTCTGCAATTCACTCTTAACTCTTAATTTGTTGGTTTAAGTGGACTCGAGAGATAAAACTTGAATTAGAGCAAAACTGTCAAAACCCTTAGAAATCTTGCATGAGAATGACCTAGAAATCTTAGTGAAACACATAAAGAAGTTGCTTAATGACATGCATTTCGTAGGTTCATATGGAGACTATGGAGTTTATTGCATGTGTGAGGCTCACTAAGAATCAAAAGGTTTTCTTTAGTATTTTACTTCTTGTTTATAATTTCATCTCTTTGGTTCATTGCATGTGTTAATTGAGTCATTAACTTGTAAAATCACTTCCTCAATTCTATCAATTCGTGTCTTCACATGTTTGTTTGTTTGCTTTTCTTTACTTTCAATCAACTATCCATGTTATGTCTCTTTAGCTAAAATTGAGAATTAGTATCTTAGTAATTAATTAATCTAGAAACCCATTCCCGAGGACGATACTTGGACTCTTAAATCACGATACTAAAACTTGACACGTACAATGCGGTATTGCATATCCATAATTTTACGCAACAGGTACATTTACCAATGAATAGGAAGTCTTAAACACTTGAAAAGTTCATTGAGTTCAAGACTGAGGTGTAGAACCTGTTAGGTAAAACTATAAAAACAATTTGATCGGATCGAGGTGGAGAGTATATGGATACTGAATTCCAAGACTATATGATAGAACATGGAATTACGTCCAAAGTCTCAGCACCTGGTATGCCACAGTAGAATAGTGTATCGGAAAGGAGAAAAAAAACCATATTGGACATGGTTCGGTCGATGATGAGCTATGCTCGTCTCCCTGATTCTTTTTGGTGTTACGCAGTGGAGACAGCAGTATACATTTTGAACACAGTTTCGTCGAAGAGTGTTTGTGAAACACCTTTCGAACTCTGGCATGGTCGTAAAACCAGTTTACGGCATTTTAGAATTTGGGGATGCCCAACCCGTGTGCTGGTGTCAAACCTGAAGAAGTTGAAATCCCGTTCAAAGTTGTGCCTCTTTGTAGGTTGCCCAAAAAAGAATAGGGGTGGTCTATTTTACGATCATAAGGATAATAGGGTGCTTGTGTCGACAAACGCCACTTTTCTTGAGGAAGACTACATCAGGGATCACTTACCAAGGAGTAAGATTGTGTTGAATGAAATAGACAGTTCATCAGCAATAGTTGTTGATGGTGTTAGTACGTCAACAAGTGTTGTTCATCCTAGCTCGTCTAGTCAAGTCCGTTCTCAAGAGTTGAGAATGTCTCGACTTAGTGGGAGGGTTGTGAGACAGCTTGAACGTTATATGGGTTTACCTGAAACCCAAGTCGTCACTCCTAATGATGAATGTGAGGATCCATTGACCTATGATCAGGCAGTGCCAGACGTTAACAAAGACTAATGGATTAAAGCTATGGACCAGGAAATGGAGTCGATGTACTTCAATTCTGTCTGGGAGCTTGTGGACAAACCGGATGGGGTTAAACCTAATTGTTGCAAGTGGATCTACAAACATAAACATGGTGTAGTTGGGAAGGTGCAGACCTTCAAAGCACGATTAGTGGCAAAGGGTTTTACCTAGGTTGAAGGGGTTGACTATGAGGAAACCTTTTCACCTGTTTCCATTGTAAAGGCGATTAGAATCCTTCTGACATTTGCCGCATATTATGACTATGAGGTATGGCAGATGGATGTCAAGACCGCCTTTCTGAATGGCAACCTTGACCAGACCATCTACATGGACCAACCCAAGGGGTTCATTGCCCAAGGCCAAGAGAGAGAGGTTTGTCGGCTTCAAAGGTCTATTTTATGGATTGAAACAAGCCTCATGGTATTGGAATATAAGGTTTGATGAGGCGATCAAATCTTATGGTTGTAATCAGAATTTTGATGAGCCTCGTGTCTACAGGAAAATCGTCAGCAGTTCTGTCGCTTTTCTGATATTGTATGTGGATGATATCCTTCTCATTGGGAATAAGGTAGGATTTCTTACTGACATTAAGGAATAGTTGGTTTTGCAATTCAAAATGAAATATTTGGGAGAGGCACAGTATGTTCTAGATATCCAGATAGCCGGAACCGGAAGAACAGAACGCTAGCCATGTCTCAGGCGTTTTATATTGACAAGATGTTGTCTATATATAAGATGCAGAACTCCAAGGAAGGCTTGTTGCCTTTCAGCCATGGGGTTCACTTGTCTGAGGATCGATGTACTAAGACTCCTCAAGTGGTTGGGGATATCAGACGAATCACCGATGCTTCAATTGTAGGGAGCGTGATGTATGCCATGTTGTGTACTAGGCCTGACATCTGTTATGCAGTTGAGATTGTCAGTAGGTATCAATCTAATCCAGGATTAGATCACTGCACAACCGTAAAGGCAATCCTCAAGTATCTTAGGAGAACGAGGAACTACAGGCTTGTGTATGGGAGTGGGGATTTGATCCTTACGGGATACAAAGACTCTGACTTTTAGACCGACAAGGATTCTAGGAAATCCACTTCCGGGTCAACCTTCATTATGAATGAAGGAGCTGTAGTGTGGTGAAGCATCAAGGAGGGATGCACCGTTGATTCCAAGATGGAAGTCGAGTATGTTGTGGCTTGTGAAGCTGCAAAGGAAGTTGTTTGGCTTAGGAAGTTCGTGCTAGATTTGGAAGTTGTTCGAAATATGAACTTGTCGATCACGTTGTTTTGTGAAAACAGTGGTGTAGTAGCCAACTTGAGAGAACCTCAGAGTCATAAAAGGGGCAAGCACATTGACCATAAGTATCACCTGATACGGGAGATTGTGCACCGGGGAAACGTGACAGTCGCGCGGATAGCTTCGGAGCACCACGTTGCTGATCCATTTACAAAGGCCATCATGGCTAAGGCGTTTGAGCATCACCTAGAGAGTCTAGGTCTTCGAGTGCTTCCTGATTAGGGCAAGTGGGAGTATTGTAAAGGGGTATTCAATGCCCTAGTTTATTATATTACTTTACTGTATATTTGAGAAATGTATTATGTACTCCACTAGCTTAGTCCAAGTGGGAGTTTGTTGGGATGTATGTCCTCATCTCATGTACTTTGTAATATTTCATGTTGTAAATAAAGAAGAGTTATTTATTTGAACTTTGTGTCTCACATTTTTCATAAACATAACCCAATAAACTAAGCTACAGGGTCATTCTATTATGAGAGAACTTGAATGGTGTGTAGTTGAAATAGAGAGAGGATCACGTTCGAGTTAATGATCCGAACGGTCAACAGTATATGGATAGGGTTGGAGACCTAATTCTTGATACGCTGTGGATACGACCTGCTTTGTATTCGATTCAAACGAGGTGATCTGACTCGTTCATGTGGTAGACATGCGAGTGGGGGCATCCTGTGCAATGAGATTGTATAAGACCGGACCGTGAATTATTAGACGTACTCATCTAACACCGTTAACAGTATAGAGCTAATAAATTTGTAGATGACCATTAGTGACTCGACCTTAATCCTGAGCGTGTTACGGACTCTTATCTGCGGGGGTCTGTCCTTTGACTAGTACGGGTGAGGGTGGCCACTGTTCCTCGCACAATATGTCTATCTTCTCAGGGACAGGACCACGTGGGGAGCTGGGAACTTGACGACGCAAGAAAGAATTCACTCGTTTCCGATTTAGGAAAACTAGAGGGGTTGTTCCCTTAAGTGTTGTCTTTAGGACTGTAACAACGGAGCCTCACCCTCTTGATGGCCCGAGAGGGTTGTTGTTTATGTTAGGACCATAGAACGTAGTTGTTCATTAGAGGAGCAGTGGGACTTAAGGAACAAGAGGTAGACATAGGGGTAAAACAGTAATTTGACCAAACTTTGACTACGAACAACCTGTGAAGGGTCGACTCATGGGTATTGGTTATATCGATGGACAAACCATGTCCTACAGTGATGACAGTGCAGCTACGGGCTTTAGTGAAGTGTTACCGTAACTAATGAATGTTGAATAACCGGGTGAATGAGTTTGACAGGTTAGTCTCGGATCATTGGAGCTCATCATCTGTAGAGTCATTAGGTCCGTCAGTTGGCTCAAATTGGACAAATTGATGGTTTACAGTTTGTTGTGAATTTGAATTGTTCAAATTCATTATTTGCGTATTTATGTCATTTATATGCTATATAGATGACATAATATATAGTTTGATGTGAATGAGATTCGTAATACACTATAGTATAGCCTAATTGATTAATTAGTGCTAATTTGAGAAATTGAATCGAGAGAAATTAAGTTGAATCTGATTCAATTTAAAAATCCACAATTATGCAAATGAGATTTGTATAATAAGGTATGATATACCTTATATTATGTGATATGCAAATATGATTTGCATATCATATGGTTGTGGTAATATTGTGATTTGGTGGAGGTTTTAACTCCAACACACAATCGTATTTAAAGGTTTTGCAAGAAGCCTTTGGTAAGCCAATTGCCATTTTTTGGATTTTGATCCAAAGAGAGCAATCACTTCTCCTTCAACTCTCTCTCAATTCCCTCGTACTCTCCTAACCCAAAATCCAAAGGGAGTCCCACCTACTCTCCCTCAACCTCCCGAGAACAATCGAGAAGACCCTTTGGAGGTGTCTTCTTGTTCCGTTCGAGGATCGAGATAGAGGAGATCGTTGGTTGGAGAGAGATCGTGACTGGAGGAGGAAAGCGTTGAAGAAGAGTTCTTCGACAAGTAAGAAACTTATTTCCCTACTGTTTTTCTTCTTATTTCCATGTTTAGCCTAGGAATCTATGAGATATGTTCGATTTTAAGATATGAATTACACAATGAAACAACGACGTTTCACGACGCCTTCCGCTGTGAAAATTCAAATCCCTTTAGTAATCACAGGGGTAAAATTGTAATATGACCCAACTGTGATTACGAACAACCTGTGAGGGGTCGACTCATGGGTAATGATTATATCAATGGACACAATTTAATCTACAGTAAAGAGAGTGCAGCTGCAAATCTATAGTGGAGTGACTTATAGTTAATGAATATTGATTAACAAGATCAAAGAGTTTGATCATTTAATTTCACATCATTGAAGCTCATGAACTATAGGCCCATTAGGTCCCTCCGTTGGCTCAACATGGTAATATTGAGGGTATAAAGTTAGGAATGAACTTGAAGTGTTCAATTTCATATATGAGGTGTTATATCAATTATATGTGATATAATTGATATAATATATAGCTTTAATATGAATTAGATTCACAAATTAACTATATACTAATGAGAGAATGAAGGAGGGAAGGGATGGCAATTTTCATCCTATTTCCTTATAAATAGTTACATAAGATGCAACTTTGATTTTCAAGATTTTGTCATACAACCCTAGAGTTCTATTTTATGTTGGAAAGAGTTCCAAACAAAAACCTTCTCTCAAACCACCAAATCTCATCCTATAGGAACCCACCTTCCTCCCTCACCTAGAGAACAACGGAGAAGATCTAGTGGTGAATCTTTGCACATACCGAGTTCGAATTGCTGAGATCGTGATCGTTGGAGAAGGAGCTCGTGAAGAAAGTGTTCTTCAAAGGTAAAATTCTTGATGTCCTATGTTATAATGCATGTTTAATCTTAGTTATTATGTTCTTCTAATAGATCTAAGTAACAAATCATGAACATGCGATTTACAGTCGCTTCCGCTGCGGGATTCTATCCCTTCAATTGGTATCAGAGCCCAGTTATGTTATTGATTTTTTTATGGATTTATCAAGAAAAAAAAGGTGGGATTTATTGGTTTCATGTGATGAATAAACGGTTTGCAAATTAGATGTTTACAATTTTGGCACATAAATTTACGATTTTTTCATTGAATCCTTCAAGGTAAGGGTCCGGTGTTATGGGTAATTTTAATTGTTAATCGAGTCTGTAAGTCCGTGTCGATCGAGACAAAGTGGTTGCTGAGTAGAACGGATAAAAAACGAGCAAAAATAGCAAAGGGTGTTAGTTGTAATGTGTGCAGCGTTGCAACGCCAATGGGGCGGATTTCAAGCTGAAGAAAGACGCAGCGTTGCAACACGCCTCCTAGTGTGACAACGCTTGGACGATGAGGCATTGGCGTCGCAATGCTGAAGCAAAAGGTGATTCGCAACGCGATTCAACAGGCGGAAACGGACAAGATGTAGCGTTGCAACGCTGGTATCAACGTTGCAACGCCGGTATCAACGTTGCAATGCCATAAGCGTTTCAGGAGGGATCCAAAGGACGAAAATGAATTTTTCATTATATATATTCAATATAAAAATGTTTTATATTATTTTATTTAATATTTTTAATTTTAATTAATATAATTAGATTATATTGATTAAAATATAGTTGGGGTGGAAAAATTGGTCTAATTTTGTTATTTAATTTAAGCAACTGTTGTATAATTATTTTCATGCATAATGTATGCTATTATTTTAGAAATCCCACCTTAGATTAAGCAGTTCCATGCATCATTTACAATATAAAGTGTTATATTATATAGTTTGCATGTATAATTAATATAAAGTGTCATATTAATGTTTTGGACAACATTGACATTCATATTTTTCATGAGATAAATGTGTTATGTATGTTTTATTATCCACGTGATGAATGATCAAGCACGATAACATAGAGTTGCATGTCACGCCTAGGATAAATTCATTAGTTTTAAAATGTTTAGAACGTGAAATTAATAAACCTTAGGTTATCTAGTTCTAATTACATTAGAATTAGAAACCATGTCTAAGGAAGGTCCTGCCTAGGCTTAGGTATTTAAGCCGACGAAAACGGAACACCCCTACCTGGGAACTGACATGGGAGTGAATTTGAAGCAGAGGGTTTATAAATGATTGTAGAGTCATTGGGTTTATTAGGTGGTTAATAAGCTAGAAATCGTAGGTTTAATATAAAGAGTTATATTAACAAACTTAGGATAAAATCAATACAAGTGTTATATTGATTATCAGTATAAGAGTATATTGATAAAGTTAGGTAAAACCATTAGCCGAGTTTAGTCTAGGTAAATTTTCAATAAATTTAAAGTATCCAGTGGGCGGAAGAGTGTATATGATACATATTTTTTCACCTTCATTTTCTTCGTGGCGTTCACACCGTGAGACTCATACTTGGCATCGTGGTGCAAACGGGAGCGTACCCCTTCGGATGGTGTTTGTATGAGTTAATATCAAGGTGAATGGAGAGGGTACGTATAGTGAGTGGGAGTTGTTGGGATTTGTGCCCTAAAACTCGTAGTTTGTAATTATGTTCTAATTAATGTAATAAAGTGTTATTATTTCAATAAAGTGTTATTGTTCGTTTTCTACGAGTTTGTCGTTATTTAATCCCTAAATCCAATAAACTAACCGTCCAAGGTTGTTAAATGAATCTTTACCTGAATGTAATGTACATAAAAAGGATCTCAGTTCGAGATACAGCCTAAAGGGTCTATAGTTAGGGGATAAGGTTTGGGTACCTTACCCTGGTTAAACTATGGATGTGGCCCACTTTGTATTTGATACAAACACTTTGATCCTAACGTGTTCATGTAGATGACATGTGAGTGGGGATATCCTATGTAATGAGATTACATAAGACCAGACCACGAAATAGTAACCTCTAGCTGTAACTCCGTTGACTAGTTAGGTTTCTATTTCACTAGGATGACCTAGGCAACTTGATCTCAATCTTGAGCAGGATACGAACTCCTGTTCGAGAGGGATTGTCCTTTGATTAGTATGGTTGAAAGTAGCCAGATTCACCGACTTAATATGCCTACCTTCTTGGGGACAAGACCGGGTGAGCGGCTGGGAACTTAACTTAGCAAGATGGAATTCACTGCTTCCCGCCTACTAGGGTAAGTAGAGGAATGTTCCCTTAAGTGGTGTCTCCGGGACGTGAACAAAGGGCCCAACCCTCTCATTGGCCCGAGAGGGACTCTGTTTGTTGGTAGGACCACAAACAAATTGTTCATTAGAGAAGCACTGATACTTAAGGCACAAGATGTAACCCATGGGTAAAACGGTAATTTGACCGTGTTGGTGTTACGAACATTCGTGAAGGATTGACTTGCTGTTACTTGTCAATATCCATGGACACAGAAATATATTTGCAGTGAGAAGAGTGCAGCTGTGGGACTTTAGTGGAGTGTTCCCGCACTTAACGAATGTTGATTGGGAGGTTAATGGGATTAACCGAGCAATCTCGTATCGTTGGAGCTTTTGATCTGTAGGTCCATTAGGTCCACCTTCTAGCTCGTAAAAGGTTCTTAGATCATTTGAATTTGAAATGTTCAAATTCATTAGGGAATAAACTTAATGTATATTGATACATTATAATATATAGTTTTGGAACTATATATTATAAATTTAATGTGAATGTGATTCATATTAAATTATAAGAGATAATTGAATATTTGAAAGAGTTCAAATATTATATTAAATGTGAATGTGATACACATTTGAAAACTCTAGGTTAAAGTTTAATGTGCACTGGAGGTACATTAAAACTATAGGTTAAAAGGGTAATATGATTAAATGAGATTTAATCCAAATTAAATATATGATATTTAATTTGTATTATTTAATTAATAATTAAATTTGATTTAATTATTATATTATTATTATTATTATTATTTTAATAATAAAAAGGGAACGTGTCATCCAGACACGTTCCCCACTACCCCTCCCCTTCTCCCTATCTACAATTTATCAGGGAGAAGGAAGTTGCACTTTCTACAGATCGATCAATTGTATTGTTGAAGAAATTGGGGAATTGCTCTCTCTCTCTCATTTCTAGAATTCTCAAAAGTTCTTCCAACTGTTGGAATCCTTCCCACAAAGGAAAGATCTAAGTACTCAGAGGATAGAAGGTTTATTCTTTTGGTGGTGTTCTCAGAAATGCAGAGAAGCTAAAGCTTCTTTGAGAGTAATCAAATTGCTTGGAGCAAGGAGTTGCTGTGAGTCTACAAAGGTAATAATTCTTCTTTATCACCTTTAGTTTAAACGTTAAACTCATTTAATCCATGCCTAATAGGATTAGAATATATGCTTGTTCTGTATTTTTGGGTCAATGTACTGGTTTTTGTTTTTGGCAAAACAATCAAGCAAATTAACGATCCCAATCACGTTTCCACTGCTCAATGAGATCAGATCTCCATCAATTGGTATTAGAGCAATGCTTGTATTATTTTGTTTTGAAACAAAATTGCATTGATTTTGGTGGGAATTGCATTGGTTTGTTTGTAATCTTTCATTTAGGAATTTTTTGGCCATAGTTTACTTTTGATTTTGATCAAATTATATATAAAGGCCCCTGCGTTTTTAGGCAAAAAGTACAAAATTGAGTCTGTAATTGAGTTACGAGTCGTTTGGGAAAGTTTCATTCAATTTGGTTGAGAATCGAAGGAGAAATTGAAGTTTGAAGCTGTTGTGTTCGTGGAAGAAGGCTGCAGCCGAAGAAGCAGCGTTGCAACGCTGTTCATCAGCGTTGAAACGCTGAAGAACAGCGTTGCAATGCCAGCGTTCCATATCGACGCCGACGATCAAGGGGTCGGCGGCGTTGCAACGCTTCCCCTCAGCGTTGCAACGCTATTCCGATAGCAGGCGCACGCGAGGATGAAGCAGGCGTTGCAAGCCGTGAGGCGGTTCAAGCAGTAGCAGACCGGTTCGAGCTGGTTCATTGGTTTTAGTCTGGTTTGAGCGGTTCAAGGCCGGTTCAAGGTATTTTTTGACCGATTTTCAAGAAATAAATTAATGTAATTTATTTTATTTGCACTTTAGGGGCAAATTATTCCGGTTTTACAGATTTTTATCTATATGAATGTCATTTAGATTATTCCCACCTTAGGATAAGCATGTTCATGCATTTTATTTATATAAATGTTATATGAATATGTTTGGATGCATGACTAATTTATTTTTTCACGAGTAATTAATTATAAGTGTTATAATTAGATTATATGGAAAATAAATTGCATGGAGCATGAAATTACTTAGTTTAAAAGAAATGTTATTTTGTTTAAGTAATTTCATAATTCAAGTAGTGGAATTTCTTTTATAATTCCAATTTGAATTTTGATTGTTGGATTTATAATATAGTTTCTTTATCATAGGTTAATTATTAAAATTTATAAAAGTTATAAATTAAAGGGGTTTTAGAAACCATAACCTATAATAAAGAAATGCATGCAAACATAGGAACTTGGGTTAAATTTAATTAGTTTTAAATCGTTTAAAATTTATTTAGACCTAACTTTCAATTTCTAATAGGATTAGAAATAAGTCTTACGTAGTATTTTAAATAGTTTAAAATATAGTAGGACTTTAGGACTTTGGTTATAAGGAACTCTCTACCGATGAAGTTCTGTCTAAGGTCAGGTACTTAAGTTGACTATTAACTAACACCTCCTACACTGAACCGACCGGAACTGAGTTGAATTAACCTCAGTTCTGATTTATCTCTAGGTAATTAAAATTTTTATTCACCTAGACATAAGGTTTTAAGACCTAGTTATAATATTTATAATAGGCATAGACTTAGATAGATTCTTTTAGCCAGAATCCAACTAAGTTAAATCCATACCCTAATTTTAGGAACTTCAGTGGGAGAAAACGAGAGGTTTGCATCGAGTTTACTCTCACGTCCTCAAGAGTTCACACCGTGAGTTCCATGCTCGGCTACGTGGCGTCAATAGGGTGTCCCCCTACGGTATGTGTTTGCATGGTTCAATACCAAGGTGAATGAGGGAAGTATCCATAGTAAATAGGAGCAGGACGCGTGTCAACGTATCCTACGGTCTCCTCCATTAGGTCGCACCGTGAGATTTCTATAGTCTGCTTCCTAGGTTGTCTTGGAACAGCCAAACCCTACGGAGGGCTGACTATAGGATCGGAACACCGCGAACTCCAGAAATGGATAGGGACTCTTAGGTTGTTTGCCAGCAGTTGTCTTTCTTAATAGTAGCCTATTGGCTCGGGCCTATTGGATCTTAAAATGGTACGGTCACATTTACGGGATGAGTTAAGTTAGTTAACAAGTCCTTGACCAAACAAACGGTAGCTAAGGACCATTGGGACATGATATGTTATGGTAGTGGGAATTGGCTGAGAAAGTCTCAATTCAAGGGAGGAATGACTGACCGCCTGACGGAGGCTTTTGTTCTAAACCCTTGAAGTATCGCTGCAAAATTAAAAGTTTAACTTAAACAATGGGTTTTAGTTTAAACACTAGGGTTATTTAATAATTTTGCTAAATTAGATTGGTTTTTACACTGGGTTTAAAGGCATAACTAATTAGAACTATTGTGGATTTTCACCATGTCGTCCTCAATAATAGCCTTACTTAAAAGCGACCGTCTAACTGGTGAGAATTTTACTACGTGGAAGTCCAACTTGAATACGATTCTCGTTGTTGACGACCTTCGGTTCGTACTAACTGAGGAATGTCCTCAGATTCCTGTTCGTAACGCTCCTCAATATGTTAAGGAGGCGTACGACCGCTGGATCAAGGCCAATGATAAGGCCAAGGTCTACATTTTGGCTAGTGTTTCTGAAGTTCTAGCCAAAAAGCAAGAGGGCATGGTCTCAGCTCGTGAGATCATGAGTTCACTGCAGGAAATGTAAACCCGAGATCTTTTTTTGGAACCTCCTTAATATCAAACAACAAAAGAAAGGAAGAAATGAATGCTTAAAACTTTGTTTTCCTTGTTTTAAAAAGAAAAGTAATGAAGTGAAAGGCAAAAGGAAAACAAGGAAGGAAAAACATAAACCATTTTGGTTTGGTTGCTCTAAGAATAATGAAGGAAAGAAAATGAAAGCTATGGTTATTATATTATGTTATGTTTAAAAAAAAAGAAAACAAAAGAAAACAAGAAAGGAATAGTTTGGTTTGGTTTTTATTTGAAAACAAAAGCAAAGGAAAGAAAAGTAAAATGAAGAGATAAAGGAAAAGAGAAAAGGAAAAAGAAAAAGAAGAAAAAGACAAAAACAACCGTTTGGGGTTTATTAAACCATTTCCAATTAATTTCCAACTCATTTTGTTATCATTTTCAACCAAGAAAGGGCAGAGCATCGTGGGAGAGGTTTGAGAGAAGAAGAGGGGAGAAAATTTCTGGTTGAGGTTGAAGAAGAAAGGAGAAGAATCATTCAACTTCCATGGAAATTCTTTGATCAACTCAGACCAGTTCTGCTATTTTGTTCATCTCGAGCTCCACAGAAAGAGGTAAGAGTTGAGATTTTGTTTCGTGCAAGTTAACTCATATTGGAACAACATTCGTGAAGGAAGCTCAAGCAAATTCGGATCTTAAGCTACTGATTTGTGAAGTGGAAGACAGATGACAGATTTTGCTGTCAAATCCGAGAAGCCTCTGATGTTTTGGTTGTTCTGATCTGTATACTTGGAGTTAGAAGCTCTATTAGGTATGGTTGGAAAGCTTATTGAATTTCCTACAACTTTCATGAAGAAATCGTGAATATACAATGACTGGACGATGTTGTAAATAGCAGGTGAAGTTTCGAGTTGCAGCAGAAATTCGAATCTGGAATAGCAGAAGTTAGTTCCTGGGAAAGAAACTTTCGAGGTATTTCTGAACCAATCTATTGGGAATTTCAATTTCATGTCTTCACATGATTTTTAGAGGATTCAAAAAGGAAGAGTTTGGTATAAATTTCACCCTGTTGGGCTAAGTAATGAAGAAGTTATGGCTGTCTGAATACAGGGCATAAAATCTGTTAAATGCTGGAATTTTTGTTGGAGTGTTTTCTTGTAGTTTTAAAGTTAAAACCATGAGCTCGAGGTTCTAAAACATGGTTTTGGTTTGTTTGACAGGCCAAGAGCGAATAGGTCGAGTGTACGGGTCAAGACTCTAGTTCTAACACTGTGAGTGACAAAACGAACTTCGAAAATGAGCTATATGCTTGAAAAATGCTTTAAGAAATGCAAGTTTTGCTAGAATGAATTGTTTCGAAGCTTTGTGTTTTATTTTTGAACACATGTCTATGAGTATTCTTGTTTTCCTAGAAATGTTTCAAGTGTTCATTGTGACCCTAAAAGTCTTTATAAAGTTTATACATGAGCATATGTCCAATGGTTGCCAAAATTTATGGAAATGTTATGATTTCAAGCAAGCATGTACTAGCAAGTATGTTTTAAAGATTTCGATTTATGAACAAAGTTTGAGTAAGCTTGAGTTTTATGAAAGAAAAGATAAGCAGGCATGTTCAATGTTTTCATGTGATTTTCTGAGATATTGAGCCCGAGGCTTTATGGTACCGTGTGCACACAGGTCATTTCTGTTGTTGACGTTGAGTGAACTCCGTGACAACAGCGCTGTCGTGAGTGTTGGGCGGGCCCCACTACATCGTAGAACAAAGTAGATTGTGACATGTTTCTTTAAAAGAGTTTATATCATTTACATGCCTTACGAGATTTAAACGATATACTTGCTGGTTTTTCTGAAAAGCTATTATGATTACACGATTACTTTCAACACATGATTACAGATGCATATGCTCATAGATGGCCAGGTGATATGATTTACGAGTTAGTAGTTTCCTTTAAACTCAAGTCACTCACTGAGCTTCATAGCTCATTCTTTCATTGTTTTCCCACTTTTCAGGTAGAGATCGAGCTCCCGGTGCCTGAGAACCTGCCATAGTCTGCTGAAGCATCACATGTTTGATACTTTGTACGTGGCTGGTGTTGTATAGCAAGTCCATATGTTTTGTAAATTATTTTGAGAGAACTATGTAGTTATAGTCCTATGTGCTTTAGAGGTTGTGGTTGTTTAATTAGTGGTTTCGACTGTTTGTGGTTTTGATGTTCTTGCTCGTTTTAGTTTCCAAGAGAGACTTAAGAAGAGTTTCTCCTCATGTACGTCTTATAGATGTCCAGTTTCCCCTGTGTTAAGTTTAAAGTCTTCCATATTCGAACATAGTTTGTTTTCAGGTAAAGTAGTGTCGTGAGTATTGTTGTTAGGTAACAATGTCCATTTGGTTTCATGCCGCCTCTCCAGAGCTAAGTTAGCAAGTGGTTCGGGAGGGGGTGTGACAACTTGTATCGAGCGATTAGCTCCATGGGAATGAGACAGAGCAAGTTAGCTCTAGAAGAAACCGAAAAGTAAATAGCAAGTTATTGAGTTAGTTCAATAGAACTAGTAGAGCATGGTCCAAGTAAGGACAAGAGTAAGTCCATCAGACTAGAATGTGAACACAAGTCTAGAATTGTGCATTTAAGTTGAGTACTCATTACATGTCTAGTATGTTAATATGTTATAGAAGTCATGCCACCACGTACTAGCAAACGATGCAGGCAAGATCAGGACGGGACGCAGGATCCTACCCAAGATCAATCCCAGTGGAGATCTAGTGTCCGAGAGTTCAGATCACGGGCCGAAATTAGCGAAGATGTTAATTCCTCACGGGAGGTAGGTAAGCCATAGGGAGCGGGGCTAAGTAATCCAGATAAGACATATATAATAGATTACCTAAAAGAATTAGGAACCACAGTGTTTGAGGGTTCCAAAGATCCAGCTGAAGCTGAGGTTTGGCTGATTAAGCTTGATAAATGTTTTGATGTTATGAGTTTCTCTGAGGAGCGAAATGCTAAGTTGGCCACATTCTTGCTGCTAAAGGAAGCAGAAGGATGATGGAAATCGATGTTAGCCAGTTGTAGTGATGCACGTACTTCACACACGAAACTTTGATATATTTAAAAATAAATATTACCCTAGCACGTACCGAGAGGCAAAGAGGGATGAATTTTTAGAATTAAAGCAGGGATCATTTTCAGTGGTTGAGTAAGAGAGAAGATATACCGAGTTGTCGCGGTATGTTGATGTGATTGTGGCATCTAAGAGCGACAAGTGTCGACGATTTGAAAGAGGGTTACGACCTGAGATACGTACTCCCGCCATGACCATTGCTAAGTGGACTGACTTCTCTCAGCTGGTAGAGACTGCTCTACGTGTTGAGCAAAGTATAGCAGAGGAGAAGTCAGTAGTGAAGCCTAGTTGTGAAGGCTTCGACAACAAACAGTTTCCAAGGTCGTGAGCAGCGGAGGTTCACACTTGGAGTAAATGTTTCCAAGTCAATATGACTTTAAGAAGCAAGCTAGTAGCCAAGTAGCCAGACATCGAGGCAGATGATTGTGGGTAGTGCCTATCAGAGGCAGAGTTAAAGTGAACCTAGTTAGTTTGTTTGTCTGACAGCAAGTTGCAGGGAGGGCAAGAGTCTATGCCAGTATAGAAAGGAAAACTCCATGTGTGATCTGTTGCAAGAATCATCAAGATCATTGTCTTGTGAGTGTTGGTACATGCTACCGATCTTGACAACCGGGACATGTCAAGAGGGATTGTCCACAGCTATGGACAAACCGCACAGAGGACTAGGGAGTTGAGTCCCGCATGTGAGAGGCAAAGAGAGTTTCATGAGTTGCAAGAGAGGGCACCAGTGGTGTTAGACTAAAGAGAGTTGTAGGAGGGAGGCCTAGGCAACACGGAAAGGTCTAGGTTATGACTCAAAGAAGAAGTCGAGGATGCACCGAGATATGATTATTGGTACAATTACTATTTGAAATGTACCGCACTGCTTTAATAGAACAAGGTGCTACACATTTCTTTGTTTTTAGTATGTTCTTGACTAAGTTGAATGGGAAGCTAGAACCTTTATGTAAAAGGTTAGTTATATACATTCCATTGGTGATGCTTTATTAGTCAATTCAATGATGCACGAGTGTGAGGTCTTAGTAGAAGGTCTCAATATGTTAGTGGATCTTCTTCCACTAGAGTTGCAGTGTTAAATGCAATCCTAGGAATGGATTTCTTATTCACTCATTATGCTTCCAGAGATTGCCATATAAAGGAAGTTGTTATCAAGAAACCAGGATTAGCTGAAGTGGTTTTATGGAATGAAAGAAAGACTATCCCTACGAGTTTGTTTTCAGCATTCAAAGCTCAGAAGTTATTAAGGAAAGGTTGCACGACGTTTCTTGCACATGTAGTTGAGGTGCAGGAAGAAAAGCTAAAACAAGAAAATGTTCTTGTTGTGAATAAATTTTCTTGTTGTTTTTCTAGCAGATCTATCAGGATTGCCACCTGATAGGGAAGTTGAGTTCACCATTGAACTGTTACCATGAATAACATCTATTTCGCAAGCGCCGTATAGAATGGCTCCAAGTGAGGTCAGGGAGCTAAAGATGCAGTTACAAGGACTAGTTGATAAGGGATACATCAGACCTAGTGTATCGCCTTGAGAGCTCCGGTGTTATCCGTGAAAAAGAAAGATGGTACCCGTGAGATTATGCATTGATTATGAGACGATTAAACAAAGTCACGATACGTAATAAGTATCCTTTACCCCGAATAGATGACTTGTTTGACCGGCTAAAAGGTGCATCGATGTTTTGTAAGATTAATTTAAGATCGAAATATCATCGCTTAAAGGTCGAGAATCGAGACATTCCTAAGACATTATTCATAATGAGGTACGAGCATTATGAGTGTTTAGTAATGCCATTCGGTTTAACAATGCACTAGCGCTTTCATGGACCCCATAGACGTGTTTTCCACCACGGATTTGGATAACTTGGTAATAGTGATTATTGATGATATACTAGTTTACTCGGTTGGCAGGGAAAGCCTACGAGGAACACATGAGTATTATTCTCAAACACTACGAGATAAACAAATTTATACGCTAAATTCACCAAATGTGAGTTTTGGTTGAACCGTAGTAGTGTTTTTGGGGCATGTTGCCTCAAAGCAAATGGTGTTAGTATGGATCCAAATAAAGTTAAAGTCAGTAGTCAACCGGGAGAGACCAGGTTAGTGCGACAGAGGTACGTAGTTTCCTAGGCTTGGCAGGACACTACAGGCGGTTTGTTGAGGATTTCTCACGAATAGCATTACCATTAACAGCTTTGACAAAGAAGAATGCTAAGATTGAATGGTCAGATAAGTGTGAATGTGAGTTTTTCGAGAGTGAAAAAGAGATTAGTTACAAAGACACTATTTTGACACTTCCTATAACGGGAAAAGAGTATGTGGTTTCTTGTGATGCCTCAAGGAAAGATTTAGGGTGTGTACTGATGCAAGAAGGAAAAGTAATAACTTATGCGTTAAGGCAATTGAAAAAGCACGAATGTAATTACCCTACCCATGATCTTGAGTTAGCGGCGATTATTTTAGCAATCAAGATCTGGAGACATTACTTGTTTGGTGGAAGGTGTCACATTTACACAGATCATAAAAGTCTGAAATATATCTTTGAACAGAGGGAGCTGAATATGAGACAACGAAGATGGTTAGAATTGATTAAAGATTATGATTGTACCATCCTGGTAAGGTGATTGTGGTAGCTGATGCATTGAGCAGGAAGTCAAGACTTCCTAGGGATGCCTTGTGTGGTATTCGAGCAACATTTTTAAGTACTCTAAGGATTCTAAAGGCGGTTGTAATCGCAGAGAATTGAGAGGGTCTTTAGTTTAATTTCGATCGCCTTCACTCATAATAGAGATTGTGAGAAGACAATCGAGGAATAGTAACTTGCGAGAAAATGTTTGGAAAGTCCAAACAGGCCTGTAAGCAAAATTTAAAATGAGATCGAGGCGGAGCCATAGAGAAACAGGGAAGACTATGTGTTCCGAGTGTTAGTGAGCTTAAGATGCTATTCTAGAGGAAGCTCATAATTCAGCTACGCTATACATCCAGGAAGCACCAAGATGTATAAAACTGTGAAAGGGACTTATTGGTGGCCTGGGATGAAGCGGGAGATAGTTGATTATGTTGATAGATGTTTAATCTGTCAGCAAGTTGAACCAGTTTAGACAAAGACCGGGAGGACTCCTTAATCCACTACTCGTGTGGAGTGGAAATAAGAGCATATCGCTATGGATTTCCTGTTGCTTGTACATCATACTCCCAGTGGACATTATGGTATATGATAATGGTCGATAGACTCACTAAGACAACAAGGTTTATACCGAATAAAATCGACGTCTACACTTGATCAACTTGATAAGCTATACATCGACAAAATTGTGAGTCATTACGGAGTGCCAGTGTCCATACTTTCAGATAGAGATCCGAGATTTACTTCTATGTTTTGGCCTAGCTTACAAAATAAAAACTATGGGGACAAAGCTGAGTTTTAGTACAGCGTTTCATGTTCAGACAGATGGGCAGTTAGAGAGGACCATCCAGACCTTAGAGGACATGTTGAGAGCATGTTTCCTTCAAGTTAAGGGAAGTTGAGATACACACCTATTACTTATGGAATTTGCTTACAATAACAATTATCAGTCTAGTTTTGACATGGCACCATTTGAGGCTCTAGATAAAAGACCGTGAACTAGAAGAGCGGAAGCTAATCGGTCTTGAGTTGGTGCAAATTATGACAAACAATATTAAGGTAATCCGATGATCTTCACCTAAGGACTACTAAATTTCGAGGACGAAATCTCTTAAGGGTGAGGTAAGTTGTAAACCCGAGATCTTTCTTTGGAACCTCCTTAATATCAAACAACAAAAGAAAGGAAGAAAAGAATGCTTAAAACTTGGTTTTCCTTGTTTTAAAAAGAAAAGTAATGAAGTGAAAGGCAAAAGGAAAACAAGGAAGGAAAAACATAAACCATTTTGGTTTGGTTGCTCTAAGAATAATGAAGGAAAGAAAATGAAAGCTATGGTTATTATATTATGTTATGTTTAAAAAAAAAGAAAACAAAAGAAAACAAGAAAGGAATAGTTTGGTTTGGTTTTTATTTGAAAACAAAAGCAAAGGAAAGAAAAGTAAAATGAAGAGATAAAGGAAAAAAGAAAAGGAAAAAGAAAAAGAAGAAAAAGACAAAAACAACCGTTTGGGGTTTATTAAACCATTTCCAATTAATTTCCAACTCGTTTTGTTATCATTTTCAACCAAGAAAGGGAAGAGCATCGTGGGAGAGGTTTGAGAGAAGAAGAGGGGAGAAAATTTATGGTTGAGGTTGAAGAAGAAAGGAGAAGAATCATTCAACTTCCATGGAAATTCTTTGATCAACTCAGACCAGTTCTGCTATTTTGTTCATCTCGAGCTCCACAGAAAGAGGTAAGAGTTGAGATTTTGTTTCGTGCAAGTAACGCATATTGGAACAAAATTCGTGAAGGAAGCTCGAGCAAATTCCGATCTTAAGCTACTGATTTGTGAAGAGGAAGACAGATGACAGATTTTGATGTCAAATCCGGGAAGCCTCTGATGTTTTGGTTGTTCTGATCTGTATACTTGGCGTTAGAAGCTCTATTAGGTATGGTTGGAAATCTTATTGAATTTCCTACAACTTTCATGAAGAAATCGTGAATAGAAAATGAATGGAAGATGTTGTAAATAGCAGTCAAGTTTCGAGTTGCAGTGAAATTCGAATCTGAATAGCGAGAGTTAGTTCTGGGAAAGAAACTTTCGAGGTATTTCTGAACCAATCTATTGGGAATTTCAATTTCATGTCTTCACATGATTTTTAGAGGATTCAGAAAGGAAGAGTTTGGTATAAATTTTACCCTGTTGGGCTAAGTAATGAAGAAGTTATGGCTGTCTGAATACAGGGCATAAAATCTATTAAATGCTGGAATTTTTGTTGGAGTGTTTTCTTGTAGATTTAAAGTTAAAACCATGAGCTCGAGGTTCTAAAACATGGTTTTGGTTTGTTTGACAGGCCAAGAGCGAATAGGTCGAGTGTACGGGTCAAGACTCTAGTTCTAACACTGTGAGTGACAAAACGAACTTCGAAAATGAGCTATATGCTTGAAAAATGCTTTAAGAAATGCAAGTTTTGCTAGAATGAATTGTTTCAAAGCTTTGTGTTTTATTTTTGAACACATGTCTATGAGTATTCTTGTTTTCCTAGAAATGTTTCAAGTGTTCATTGTGACCCTAAAAGTCTTTATAAAGTTTATACATGAGCATATGTCCAATGGTTGCCAAAATTTATGGAAATGTTATGATTTCAAGCAAGCATGTACTAGCAAGTATGTTTTAAAGATTTCAGCTTTATGAACAAGTTTGAGTAAGCTTGAGTTTTATGAAAGAAAAGATAAGCGAGCATGTTCAATGTTTTCATGTGATTTTCTCGAGATATTGAGCCCGAGGCTTTATGGTACCGTGTGCACACGTGTCATTTCTCATTGTTGACGTTGAGTGAACTCCGTGACAACAGTACGTAAATGAGTCTTTGGCGGGCCCCACTACATCGTAGAAAAAGTAGATTGTGACATGTTTCTTTAAAAGAGTTTATATCATTTACATGCCTTGCGAGATTTAAACGATATACTTGCTGGTTTTTCTGAAAAGCTATTATGATTACACGATTACTTTCAACACTTGATTACAGGATGCATATGCTCATAGATGACCAGTGATATGATTTACGAGTTAGTCGTTTCCTTTAAACTCAAGTCACTCACTTTGAGCTTCATAGCTCATTCTTTTAGTGTTTTCCCACTTTTCGTGAGAGATCGAGCTCCGGTGCACGAGAACTCCGCCATAGTCTCTTTGAAAGCTTCACATGTTTGATACTTTGTACGTGGTGTCGTGTTGTATAGCAACTCCATATGTTTTGTAAATTATTTTGAGAGAACTATGTAGTTATAGTCCTATGTGCTTTAGAGGTTGTGGTTGTTTAATTAGTGGTTTCGACTGTTTGTGGTTCTGATGTCCTTGCTCGTTTTAGTTTCCAAGGGAGACTTAAGAAGAGTTTCTCCTCATGTACGCCTTATAGATGTCCAGCTCACTGTGTTTAAGTTTAAAGTCTTCCATATGCGAACATAGTTTGTTTTCGTAAAGTAGTGTCAAGTAGTATTGTTAAGAGGTAACAATGTTTGTTGGCTTCATGCCGTCTCCCGAGCTAAGTTAGCAAGTGGTTCGAGAGGGGGTGTGACAGGAAATGTTTGGACAACCGTCTGGACAGATTCGACACGAATCCCTCAAATACGTTTATAACTCTCGTATGAAGGAGGGGTCGTCGGTGAGAGAACACGTTATTGATCTGATGGTCCACTTCAATGTGGGTGAGATGAACGGAGCGGTCGTTGACGAGCAAAGTCAGGTATCGTTCATTCTGGAATCTCTTCTGAAGAGTTTCCTGCAATACCGCAGCAATGCGGTGATGAACAAGATAGAGTATAATCTGACTACTCTCCTTAATGAACTACAGACTTTCCAGTCTCTTATGATGAATAAGGGACACGCTGATGGAGAGGAAAATCTGTTTGCCCATTCCAGAAGGTTCCAAAAGGGTTCATCCTCTGGGACTAAGTTTTGTAACTCTTCTTCTGGGCTTAAGAAGACCCAAAAGAAGTAAATAGGAGGGAAAGGGAAGGCACCTGCTGCTGACAAAGGCAAGGGAAAAGCCAAGCTTGCAGATAAAGGAAAGTGTTTCCACTGCAACATAGATGGGCGCTGGAAGTGAAACTACCAAAAATACCTTGCCGAGCTTAAAGAGAAGAAAGGTAAATTAGATTTACTTGTTCTTGAAACCTGTTTAGTGAAAAATGATGATTTAACCTGGATACTTGATTCAGGAGCTACTAATAACGTTTGCTCTTCATTTCAGGACACTAGTTCCTTCAAGGAGCTCGAAGAGGGTGAGATGACGCTCAGGGTCGGAACGGGAGACGTCGTCTCAGATCGTGCAGTGGGAGATGCCAAGTTATTTTTCGGAGATAGATTTATTTCTTTACAAAATTTGTATATAGTTCCTAAGCTTAAAAGGAACTTAATTTCTATCTCTTGTTTAAAGACTATGAGGAGACCTTTTCACCTGTTGCCATGGTAAAGTCGATCAGGATCCTTCTGGCCATTGCCGCGTATTATCACTACGAGGTATGGCAGATGGACGTCAAGACAGCCTTTCTGAATGGCAAACTTGATGAGACCATCTACATGGACCAGCCCAAAGGGTTCATCGCCCAAGGCCAAGAGCAAAAGGTTTGTCGGCTTCATAGGTCAATTTATGGGCTTAAACAAGCTTCGAGGTCTTGGAATATAAGGTTTGATTAGGCGATCAAATCTTATGGCTTTGATCAAAATGTCCACGAGCCTTGTGTCTACAAGAAAGTCGTTGACTAAACTGTGGCATTTTTGGTGTTGTACGTGGACGATATTCTTCGCATTGGGAATGAGGTAGAATTTCTTACTGACGTTAAGAAGTGGCTAGCTTCGCAATTCCAAATGAAAGATTTGGGAGAAGCTCGATGTTCTAGGTATCCGCATTGTCCTAACCTAAGAACAAAACGCTAGCCCTCTCTCAAAGCGCCTTATATTGACAAGATGTTGTCTAGATATAAGATGCAGAACTCCAAGAAGGGCTTGTTGCCTTTCAGGCATGGGGTTCACTTGTCTAAGGATCAGTGTCCTAAGACTCGTCAAGATGTTGAGGATATGAGACGGATTCCTTATTTTCAGCTGTAGGGAGCCTGATGTATGCCATGCTGTGTACTAGGCCCGACATCTGTTATGCAGTAGAAATTGTCAATAGATATTAGTCCAATCCAGGATTAGATCACTGGACAGCCGTAAAGGTAATCCTCAAGTATCTTAGGAGAACGAGGAACTACAGCTTGGTGTATGGTAGTGGGGATTTGATCCTTACAGGATACACGAATCCTTATTTTCAGACCGATAAGGATTCTAGGAAATCCACCTCGGTGCGCTTTCATTCGAATGGAGGAGTCGTGGTATGGCGAAGCATCAAGCAGGGATGCATCGCTGATTCCACTATGGAAGCGGAATATGTTGCGGCTTGTGAAGCTGCAAAGGAAGCTGTTTGGCTTAGGAAGTTCATGACAGATTTGGAAGTTGTTCCAAATATGAACTTGTCGATCACACTATTCGTTGATAACAGTGTTGCAGTAGTCAACTCACGTGAGCCTCGGAGCCATAAGAGAGGCAAACACATTGAGCGCAAGTATCATCTGATACGGGAGATTGTGCACTGCGGAGACGTGACGGTCACGCAGATAGCGTCGGAGCACAACGTAGTTGATCCATTTACAAAGCCCCTCACGGCTAAGGTGTGTGAGGGTCACCTAGAGAGTTTAGGTCTTCGAGAGCTTCCTGACTAGGGCAAGTGGGAGATGTGTAAACGGGTATTCAATGCCCTAGTTTATTGTATTACATCATTGTAATTTATGTACATTTCAGAAATGTATTTTTACTCACAGTGTTAGATCTAGAACCTTGGCCCGTACACTTGACCTATTTCCTCTTGGCCTGTCAAACAAACCAAATCCATGTATTAGAACTTCGAGCTCATGATTTTTAACCATAAAATTACAAAAACCACACCATCCAATTTTCTAGCATTTTACCGATTTCATACCCTGTCTTCAAAAAGTCATAACATCTTCATTACTTATCCAAAAAAAATGTACTCTATACCAAACTCTTCCTTTTTGAATTCTCTAAAAATCATATGAAGAAATGAAATTGAGATTCTCAATGGTTTAGTTCGAAAATACCTCAAAAGCTTCTTCCCTAAATTTAACCTTCTGATGTTTCCAGATTCGATTTCCAACCATACCTATTAGAGCTTTTGATTCCAACTCTACAGATCACCACGACCCAAATACTAGAGGCTTCTCGGATTTCACAGCAAATTCTGTCTTGTACCTTCCTCTTCAGAAAACAGTAACTTAACTTCAGAATTTGCTCGAGCTTCTTTCACGAACTTTGTTAAAAAATGAATTAGCTTTAGAGAAAACCAAACCTTAACTCTTCTCTCTTCTCTCTTCTTGTTGAGCTCGAAATGATCAAAATATCAGAACAAGGTTGAATGATTACCTTGCTGCTATACTGATTTGCTTTGAGTTCTATTCCTCTCTTCTGCAACTTTAGTTCACGAAAATCACCTTCTTCCTCTTCCTTTCTCCTTCTCCCACAAAACCCTCAACTTCTCTTTGTTGAGATGAGAAGAAAATCGAAGGAAAATGAGTTATTTTTATAAAAAAAAACATAGGTGGGGGTTCCACCTTCCACCTTCCACTTTTCTTTTTCATTTTTCTTTTTCCTTTCTTTTCTTTTCTTTTCTTTTCTTTTTAAAACAAAACCAACCATAGTATATTAACCATTTCTTTCTTGTTTTCTTTTATTTTTTTTTCTTTCTTCAATTCCAAAGAAAGATCTCGGGTTTACATTAGGAGAACGAGGGACTATACACTTCTGTATGAGACTAAGGATTCGATCCTTACTGGATACACTGATTCTGATTTTTCAGACCGATAAGGATTCTAGCAAATCAACATCGGGATCATTTTTCACCCTCAATGGGGGAGCTATAGTATGGTGAAGCATCAAGCAATCATGCATCGCTGACTCCACGATGGAGGTTGAGTATGTCGCTGCTTGTGAAGCAGCTAAATAGGCTGTTTGGCTAAGGAAATTCCTTACTGATTTGGAAGTTGTTCCAAATATGGAATTTTCCATCACCTTATACTGTGACAATAGTGGTGCGGAAGCCAATTCGAAGGTACCTCGCAACCATAAGCAAGGCAAGCACATTGAGAGGAAGCATCACCTGATATGAGAAATAATGTAACGAAAAGATGTGACAGTCACGAATATCGCTTCGGAGAACAATATTGCTGATCCGTTTACAAAGACTCTCATGGCTAAAGTGTTCGAGGATAATCTGAAAAGTGTAGGTCTACGAGATATGTACATAGGCTAATCTAGGGCAAGTGGGAGATATGTAATGGGGTATATGCATGCCCTAGTTTATTGTATTTGTATCATTGTAACCACTGTTTTAGATTATGATGTACCCCACTAGAGTTTTAGTTCAAGTGGGAGTTTGTTGGGGTTTGTGCCCTAAAACTCGTAGTTTGTATTTTTGTTGTTCTAATTAATGTAATAAAGTGTTATTATTTCAATAAAGAGTTATTGTTCGTTATTTACGATATTGCCTTTGTTTAAACCCTAAATCCAATAAAGTAAACATCCAATGTTTGTAAAATGTATCTTTAAGCTGAATGTAGTGTACATATAAAGGATCTCAATCCGAGATACATCCTAAAGGGTCTATAGTAAGAGGATAAGGTTTGGGTACCTTGCCCTGGTAAAACTATGGATGTGGCCCACTTTGTATATGATACAAACACTGTGATCCTAACGTGTTCATGTAGATGAAATGAGAGTGAGGATATCCTATGTAATGAGATTACGTAAGACCGAACCACGAAATAATAACCACTAGATGTAACTCCGTTGACTAGTTAGGTTTCTATTTCACTAGGATGACCTAGGCAACTTGATCTCAATCCTGAGCAGGTTACAAACTCCTGTTTGTGAGGGATTGTCCTTTTAGTAGTATGAGTGAGAGTGGTCAGATTCACCGACTCAATATCCCTACCTTCTTGGAGACAAGACCGATTGAGTAGCTGGGAACTTAGCCTAGAAAGATGGAATTCACTCCTTCCCGCCTACTAGGGTAAGTTGAGGAATGTTTTCTTAAGTGGTGTCTCCGAGACTTGAACAAAGGGCCCGATCCTCTCATTGACCCGAGAGGGACTGTGTTTGTGTTGGGATTTGTGCCTTAAAATTATGTAATTTAGATCAAATAAATAAAGAGTTATTTGTTTTGATAAAATTAGATTCTTGCTTTATAAATCCAATAAACTAAGCTCCAAGGTGATAATGTATCTTGAACATCAGTGTAGTAGACACTATTTGGATTTTGTTCAAGAGTATCACCTAAATGGTCTATGGTATAAGAATAAGGCTGGAAACCTTATTCTGGTAACACCATGGATGTGACCCACTTTGTAATTAGTACAAATGAGGTAATCCAACTCATTCATGTGGTTGACATGCGAGTGGGGGCATCCTGTATGAAGAGTTCATTTAAGACTAGACTACAAATTATTAGTCTAACCAGTATAACGTCGTTAACAGGATAAGACTGATAATTTATAGATAGTCATTAGTGACTCGACCTGAATCTTGAGCAAGTTAAGAACTCCTGCTTGTAGGGGTTTGTCCTTAGACTAGTATGGGTGAGAGTGGCCTGTAGCCGACTCAATAAGCCTACCTTCTCAGGGACAGAACCTCGTAGGTAGCTGGGGACTTAACCATGCAAGATGGAATTCACTCATTCCTATACCAAGGAATTAGATAGGTTGTTCCCATAGGAATTGACACCATGTCTTGAACAACGGGGCCCTGCCCTCTATGAGGGTATGAGTCTATGGTAGGACCATAGGTTTTTTGTTCATTAGAGGATCAGTAGTGCTTAAGGAACAAAGAGGTAATCACAGGGGTAAAACGGTAATTTGATGCAACCGTGATTAGGAACAACATATGAAGGGTCGACTCATGGGTAATGATTATATCAGTGGACACAATACAATCTACTGTGAGGAGAGTGCAACTACATGTCTACAGTTGCCTGACTTGTAGTTAATGAATATTGATTAACTAGATCAAAGAGTTGATTAGTTAATCTCACATCATTGGAGCTCATAAACTGTAGGTCCATTAGGTCCCTCCGTTGGGTCAACACGGTAATATTGAGGGTATAAAGTTATGAATGAAATTGAAGTGTTCAATTTCATATATGAGGTGTTATATCAGTTGTATGTGATATAATTGATATAAAATATGGTTTTAATGTGAATTAGATTCACATATAAATTATATACTAATGAGAGAATGAAGGAAGGATAGGATTGTAATTTCCATCCTATTTCCTTATAAAAGGATGCATGAGATGCAATTTGAAGGGGAAGCAAAATCTTGGAAAATCCTAGATTATCAAGTGTTTTGTCTTGTTGGAAAAGTTCCACAAAACAAAAACACAACGTCTCTCACAAACATCTCACCTCATCCTAAAGGAACCCACATTCCTTCCTCACCTAGAGAACAACGGAGAAGATCAGGTGGTATTGTCTGTGATCGTTCGGGTTCGAGTCGTTGAGATTGTGATCGTGGGAGAAGGAGCATTTGAAGAAACAGTTCTACAAAGGTAATTTTTTGTTGTCCAATGTGTTATAATATGCTTAATCTTAGTTAGATTCTTTCTTGATTGTAATTAATGAAACGAAATTAAGAACACGCGATCCACAATCGCTTCCGCTGCGGGATTCAATCTCTTCAGTTTTTTGATAGGACCACAAACAAATTGTTCATTAGGGGAGCACTGGTAGTTAAGGTACAAGATGTAACCCAGGGGTAAAACGATAATTTGACCCGACTGGTGTTACTAACATTCGTGAAGGATTGACTTGTTGTTATTGGTCAATATCCGTGGACACAGAAATATATCTGCAGTGAGAAGAGTGTAGTTGCGGGACTTTAGTGGAGTGTTCCCGCAGTTAACGAATGTTGATTAGGAGGTTAATAAGATTAACCGTGTAATCTCGTATCGTTGGAGTTCTGATCTGTAGGTCCATTAGGTTCACCTTCTAGCTTATAAAGGGTTCTTAGATCATTTGAATTTGAAATGTTCAAATTCATAAGGCAATAAACTTAATGTATATAGATACGATATAATATATAGTTTTGGAACTATATATTATAAATTTAATGTGGATATGATTCATATTAAATTATATGAGAGAATTAAATATTTGAAAGAATTCAAATATTTAATTCAAATGTGAATGTGATTCATATTTGTAAACTATAGGATAAAGGGTAAAATGATTAAATCTTAATGTGCATTAGATGTATATTAAACTATAGGATAAAGGGTAAAATGATTAAATGTGATTTAATCATTTAATTAATATTATATTTGAATTAAATGAGATTTAATTTAATGTAATTAATTAAACATTAATTAATTATTTTATTATTTAATTAGGAAACGTGTCATGATGACACGTTCCCACTAGTCTCCAACTCCACCTCGATAGGGAGTGTGGAGTTACCCATTGAAGTGTCTTTCTCCTGGTGAGAAGGACAATAATGATCAATTTTTTCATTCGATTGAACGCTCAGAAGAAAGAATTTTCTCTCTCTCTCAATTCCCTATCTACCAAATTGTTGGAGACTTTCCACCAAACCCAGATCTATGTAGAAACTCAGAGAATATGAGGTTTACTGGGTGGTAGTGTCTTGCTTTGAGAAAAAACAGAGAAGTCGTTTTGTTCACTGAGTTGTTGAATTCTTTTGGAGCAAGGAGTTGCTTGCGAATATACAAAGTTAATGTATCTTCTTATTAGTTTAATTGTTAAACAAAGCATGTTTGCATATAAATTTCCATGCCTAATTAGATTAGAAAGCATGTTTATCTCTGTTTTTTTTAATGCATTGGTTTTTGCTTTTCAACACAAATAAGCTTGCAATTACGATTACAAACTCGTTTCCGCTGCTCAACAAGATTAGATCTCCACCAAATTGTTTATTGTTTTATCTTTAATTTTCAACACTTATCCATGTTTTGTACTTCAGCTAAAATTGAGAATTAGTATCTTGATAATTAATTAATCTAGAAAACCATTCTAGTGGACGATTCTTGGAACATTAAATCACTATACTAAAACTTGATCCGTACATTCGCGATATTGCAATATAATTTTATGCAACAATCATTATAAAAAGTTCATTTGAAAAAAGAGGTGTACGTATATGTTCGGCTAAATTTGAAAACAACTTATATGTGTTATGACGAACAGAGATAAAAGCTATTATGAAAATCGAGATATTTTAAACTGTTCATACTCAAAATAAAAAGACAGAACCTTTCTCCTAGTACCTATCTTTGGCACTTGAGACTAGGTCGCATTAATCTCAATAGAATTGGGAGATTAATTAATAGTGGTCTCCTAAGTTAGTTAGAAGACAACTCCTTACCACCATGTGAGTCCTATCTTTAGGGAAAATTACCAAACGATTTTTTTTTTTGAAAAACGTTATCGGGCCAAAGAACCCTTTGAACTCGTGCATTCGGATCTCTGTGGTCCAATGAATGTCAAGGCACGAGGAGGGTATGAATATTTCATCAGATTTATTGTTGATTATTCAAGGTACGACTATCTGTACCTAATGCATTATAAGTTTGGAACTCTTCAAAACTTCAAGGAGTATAAGGTAGAGGTTGAGAACACATAAGGTAAAATGATTAAAATACTTCGACCAGATCGAGGTGGAGAGTATATGAATTTGAGTTTCCAAGAATATATGATAGAACATGGAATCGTATCACAACTCTCAGTGCTAGGTACACCTTAACTAAATGGTCTATCTGAAAGGAGAAATAAAACCCTCTTAGACATGGTTTCATACACGATGAGCTATGTTGAACTGCCTCATTCGTTTTGGGATATGTAGTAGAAGTTGTTGTATATATTTTGAACATGGTTCCCTCTAAGAGTGTTTCAGAACATCCTATGAGTTATGGAAATGTCGTAAAGGTAGTTTACGTCACTTGAGGATTTGGGGATGTCCGACACGTGCTGTTTTGTGATCTTCGAGAGAACAAGGTGCTTATGTCAACAAATGTCACGTTCTTAGAAGAAAACAACTTTAGAGATCATCTGCCCCGTAGCATAATTATCTTTAGCAAAATTTTTAGGGAAGTTACAAATAAATAGACAAAAGTTGCTGATCAAACTGGTTTATCTTGATAGTTAAGAATGCCTCGACGTAGTGAGTGGAATGATAGACAACCCGACCGTTACAATGATTTGATAGAAATCCAGGATAGGGACCAATGAATTAAAGTCATGGACCTCGAAATGGAGTCAATGTACTTTAATTAAATCTTGTAACTTTTAGATCAATCAGATGGTGAAAAACTTATCAGTTGCAAGTGGATCTACAAGAGGAAAGGTGACCAAGTCGGTAATGTACAAACGTTTAAGGCCCGACTTGTGGCAAAGGGTTATACCCTGCGGGAAGGGGTGGACTATGAAGAAACATTCTCCCCTGTTGCCATGCTTATGTCCGTCCTAGTACTTTTGTCCATTAACACGTTTTATGATTATGAAATTTTACAAATAGATGTCAAGACAACCTTTCTGAATTGCAATCTTGAAGAGAGTATCTATATGGATCAACCAGAGGGGTTCATAATTCAAGATCAAGAGCAAAAGGTTTGCAACCTTAAACGATCCATCTATGGATTGAAACAACATCTAGATACTAGAATAAAAGATTTGATATTGTGATCAAATCTTATTGCTTTGAATCGAATATTGACGAACCTTGTGTTTATAAAAAGATAGTCAATACCATTGTAGCTTTCATGGTGATATACGTAGACGATATCCTGTTCATTGGGAATGATGCAAAATTCCTCACTGGCGTTAAGCAATGGGTAACGACCCAATTCCAAATGAATGATTTGGGAGAGGCTCGTATTGTCCTTGGAATCAAAATTTTTTCCAATCGAAAAATAAAACGCTAACACTGTCTCAGGCATTATATATTGACAAGATGTTGATAGATATAAGATACCGGATTCGAAGAAAGGTTTGTTACCTTTCAGGCATGCAATTCATTCGTTGAAGGAACAGTGTCTTAAGACACCTAAAAATGTTGAGGACATGAGACACATTTTCTATGCATCTGTTGTCGGTAGTTTGATGTATGTCATGCTATGTACTCGACCCAACATATGGTATGGAGTGAGATTGTCAGCTAGGTATTATTCCAATTAAGGATATGATCATTGAACTGTTGTTAAGAATATCGTTAAGTATCTTACGAAAACGAGGGACTATGTGCTTTTATTGTTGGGATGTATGTTCGAATCTCGTTTAGTTTGTAAATTACCATTTGAAATTAAAAAGACTTATTTATTTCATCATTTTGTGTCTCGCAACTTTTACAAACTTTGTCCAATAAACTAAGATCCAGGGTCATTGAATATATGAGAGAACTAGAACTTGAACAGTGTGTAGTGGACACACAGGGAGGACAACATTCGAATTAATGACCCGAATAGTCTACAGTATATGGATAGGGTTGGAGACCTAATCCTGGATATGCTGTGGATGTCGCCCGCTTTGTATTAGATACAAACGACTTGATCCGACTCGTTCATGTGGTTGACATGCGAGTGGGGGCATCCGGTACAATGAGATTGTACATGACCGGACCGTGAATTATTAGACCTACTGATGTAACACCGTTAACAGTATGGACTAATAACTTCGTACATGACCATTAGTGACCCGACCTGAATCATGAGCTTGTTACGAACTCCTGTCTTAGGGACAGGACCATGTAGGGAGCTGAAAACTTAACTACGCGAGATGAAAGTCACTCGTTCCCGACTTTAGGGAAACTAGAGGGGTTGTTCCCTTAAGTGTTGTCTCCAGGGCTTTGGCAACGGGCACCCACCCTCTCACTAGCACGAGAGGGGTGTTGTGTATGGTTGGACCATTACAACATTGTTGATCATTAGAGGAGCAGTGGGGACTTAAGGAGCAAGAAGTAGACACAGGGGTAAAGCGGTAATTTGACCCACCAATGTCTACGAACAACCGCTGAAGGGTCGACTCATGGGTATTGCTTATATCAGTGGACCATCTTGTCTTACACTTGCGGGATTGCAGCTACGAGCTTTAGTGGAGTGTTACCGTAGCTAATGAATGTTGATTAACCAGATCAAAGAATTTGACAGGTAAGTCTCGAATCATTAGAGCTCGTCACTGTAGATCCATTAGGTCCCTCGGTTGGCTCAAACTAGACTATTAGAAGGTTTACATTTTTTGTGTGAATTTGAAGTGTTCAAGTTCACTAGAAGAGTAATTATGTCATTTATATGAGATATGAATGATATATTATATAATTTAATGTGAATGAGGTTCATAATAAACTATAGGTTAGCCTAATTGTTGAATTAAGGCTAACTTCGAGAAATTAGATTGAGAGAAATTAAATTCAATGTGATTCAATATAAAAATCCACAATAATGCAAATGTGATTTGTAAAATGAGATATGAGATATCTTATTATATGTGGTTATGCAAATATGATTTGCATAACCTATGGTTGTGGTAAAATGGTAAATAGGTGGAGATTTCAACTCCACCTATCACCATTATATAAACCCCTTTGCAAGAAGGGTTCAAGGATCATTGGCTCATCTTTGGAAATCTCACCAAAAAAAGCAATCAATTCTCTCTCAAAAGCTCTCTCAAACTTCTCCTCCCAAAACCAAAAGGATCCAACCATCCTTCTTCTACCTAAGGTAGAACAACTGAGAAACCAAGTGGAGGTGTTCGGTTTGTTGTTCGTGTGAGGAGATCGAGATCGTTGAGAAGAACACGAAGAGTTCGTGATCAACGAAATAAAATTGCACAACGATACCACGACGATTCGATCGTCTTCCGCTGCAAGGGGATTCTAACCACTTCAATTGGTACAAGAGCAAATTATTGGCTTTCTCATAGTGCATTTAATTTTGATTAAATTATGATGGTTTATGCCTTGATTCATGAGATGAATTTTGGTTTGGGAAATTGATGTTTTCGGTTTTGGAACTTTTATTAGATTTACATTTTTGTTGATGTGATCAATGTAAGGGTCCGTGTTTTGGATAATTTTTTAATGTAAATTGAGTCTGTAAGTCAGTGTCTGAAGGAAATGAATGTAAGCCCAACCTCTTTGGAACTTCCTTATTAACAAACAACAAAAAGAAAGAAGAAATGAATGTTTAAAACTTGGTTTTCCTTGTTTTAAAAAGAAAAGTAATGAAGTGAAAGGCAAAAGGAAAACAAGGAAGGAGAAACATAAACCATTTTGGTTTGGTTGCTCTAAGAATAATGAAGGAAAGAAAATGAGAGCTATGGTTATTATATTATGTTATGTTTAAAAAAAAAAGAAAACAAAAGAAAACAAGAAAGGAATAGTTTGGTTTGGTTTTTCTTTGAAAACAAAAGCAAATGAAAGAAAAGTAAAATGAAGAGATAAAGGAAAAGAGAAAAGGAAAAAGAAAAAGAAGAAAAAGACAAAAACAACCGTTTGGGCTTTATTAAACCATTTCCAATTAATTTCCAACTCATTTTGTTATCATTTTCAACCAAGAAAGGGCAGAGCATCGTGGGAGAGGTTTGAGAGAAGAAGAGGGGAGAATGTTTCTGGTTGAGGTTGAAGAAGAAAGGAAGAGGTAAGAGTTATGCTCTTTGATCTTCTCAGACCAGTTATGCTCTTTTGTTCTTCTCGAGCTCCACAGAAAGAGGTAAGAGTTGAGATTTTGTTTCGTGCAAGTTAACTCATATGGGAACAAAATTCGTGAAGGAAGCTCGAGCAAATTCGGATCTTAAGCTACTGATTTGTGAAGAGGAAGACAGATGACAGATTTTGCTGTCAAATCCGGGAAGCCTCTGATGTTTTGGTTGTTCTGATCTGTATACTTGGAGTTAGAAGCTCTATTAGGTATGGTTGGAAAGCTTATTGAATTTCCTACAACTTTCATGAAGAAATCGTGAATAGAAAATGATTGGAAGATATTGTGAACAGCAGGTTAAATTTGTTGTGCAGCAAGAAATCTGAATCTGGAACAGCAGAAGTCTGTTTTGAGGAAAGTAGCTTTCGAGGTATTTCTGAATAAATCCGTTTGGAATTTCAATTTCATGTCTTCATATGAATTTTAGAGAGTTCAAAAAGGAAGAGTTTGGTATAAATTACATTAATTTGGGATAAGTAATGAAGAAGTTATGGCTGTATGAAAACAGGGAATAAAATCTGAAAAATGCTGGAAATTTGAAAGTGTGTTTACTTGTAGATTTAAGGTCAAAAATCATGAGCTCGAGGTTCTAATGGTTGATTTGGTTTGTTTGACAGGCCAAGAGCAAATAGGTCAAGTTTACAAACCAAGGTTCCAATTCTAATACTGTGAGTGACTCCATCTTAGAACTATGCTTGACCTATGTTTTTCTTCATGAACATAAGTGTTGATAATTACATCATGTTTGAACTAGTTATGAATGGCTTCATAAAGTTTTCTAAGATAAAGTTCATGATGGAACCTAAGCATGTTTGAATTAGTTGTAACTATAAATCCAAGTATGGAAACTAAATTATGAAAGTATGCTTTCCTTTAGAGAATGTTTTATGTAAATCCACTTGTAAACATGTTTAGATGATAATATGAAACTGTCTAAAAATTGTTATATGTGTTATAAAGACATGATTTCCATGGTACACAAATTATACCCTTGTTTGGGGTTAACCCCTAATACTGAAGGACATTCGAGAAGGTACTTAGGGGGGAGAATGAATCATGATATCTCGATACTGAAGGACAATGAGAAGGTATCCGGGAAGTAAATGGTTTTACCTAAATACTGAAGGACAATGAGAAGGTATTCGGGTAGTAAATGGTTTTACCTTAATACTGAAGGACATAGAGAAGGTATTAGGGAAAACCAAACGACCAAAGGTATTCCACGTGCACGTGAGAGAGAGAGAGAGAGGTATGAACCTTATTGGTATAAATGTAACTCTACCACCTCTATAGTTTGATGTGGTATCATGTCATGTGTTTTATTGTTATGAGCTTCTATATTATTTATCTATCTACCCTCGATACGATTGTACATATCGAGTTGTGAGCTATGCAAAAGTGGTGACTTAACTTGTAAATTGGAAGCATGGTTTGTTTATGTTTACAAACAGATGTTAAGCTATTTTCTACTTATAATCTGTCATTGATATGATTCACCTTTGTGCTTATAATGTTTTAAAGATAGGCACTCACTGAGCTTTTTAGCTCATTCTTTCAATGTTTTCAAACCTTTTCAGGTAGAGATCGAGCTCCTGGTACCTGACATCCTGCCATAGTCTGCTGGAAGTTTCATGAGTTGTTAGTTTGTACGTGGTTGGTGTTGTATAGCAAGTCGTTATGTAGTTATAGAAGTTTTGTACATTAGCGATTGTATAAACAATGAGTTGTCTTGTGTTGTTTTGATGCACTTGACTTTTAGTTTCCAAGAGAGACTTATGAAGGGTTTCTCCTTGTGTATGGTTAATAGTTGTCCATTTCTGTGTGTGTTATGTTAAAATGTTCCATATGCGAACATAGTATGTTTATCGGGAGAAACAGGGTCGTGGTATTGTTAAGAGGTAAACAATGTCTGTTGGTTTCACGCCGCCTTCGCTGGCTAAGTAGCGAGTAGTTCGGGAGGGTGTGACAACTTGGTATCAGAGCCAGTTAGCTCCATGGGAATGAGACAGGGCAAGTTTGCTCTGAGAACAAAGTAAAAGCCATAGCAAGTTATTGAGTTAGTCCAGATCGAACTAGTAGAGTATGGTCCAACTAAAGATAAGACTAAGTCCAGTTAGGGCTAAAATGTGAATAGATGTTTAGTATTGTGTATTAGAGTTAAGTATCCATAGCATGTCTGATATGTTGATATGATATAGGAGTTATGCCACCACGTACTAGCAGACGACGCAGGCAGGATCAGGGCAGGACGCAGGATCCTACCTAAGATCAATCCCAGTGGAGATCTAGTGCCCCGAGAGTTCAGATGGGGGCCAGAATTAAGCAGCATGTTAATTCCTCACAGGAGGTAGGTAAGCCATAGGGAGCAGGGCTAAGTAATCCAAATAAGACATATAAAATAGATCAACTAAAAGAATTAGGAGCCACATTGTTTGAGGGTTCCATAGATCCAACTGAAGCTGAGGTTTGACTGAATAAGCTTGATAAATGTTTTGATGTTATGAGTTGCTCTAAGGAGCGAAATGTTAAGTTGGCCACATTCTTGCCATAAAAAGAAAAGCGTAAGGATGATGGAAATCGATGTTAGCCGGTTGTTGTGATGCACGTACTTCACACTGACAAACTTCCAGAAGTATATTTGAAAATAAATATTACCCTAGCACGTACCGAGAGGTAAGAGAGATGAATTTTTAGAATTAAAACAAGAGACACTTTCAGTGGCTGAGTATGAGAGAAGGTATACCGAGCTGTCACGGAATGCTGATGTGATTGTGGCATCTGAGAGTGACAAGTGTCGGAGATTTGAAAGAGGGTTACGTCCCGAGATACATACCCCGCCATTCTGACCATTGCTAAGTGGATTGATTTTTCCTAGTTTGGTAGACACCGCTCTACGTGTTGAGCGAGTATAGCAAAGGCGCGATCGATGAGTGAAGCCTAGTTGTGGAGGCATCGACAACAAGCGCTTTCAAGGTCGTGAGCAGCGGAGGTTCACACTTGGAGTAAATATTTCAAGTCAATATGACTTTAAGGAGCAAGCTAGTAGCCAAGTAGCCGGGCATCGAGGCGGATGTTTGTGGTCGCACTCTATCGAGCCAGAGTTAAAGAGGACCTAGTTAGTTTGTTTGATTGGCGGCAAGAAGTGCGTGGAGGCAAGAATCTATGCCAAGATAGCAAGGAAAACTTCATGTGTGATCTGTTGCAATAATCATCAAGGTCATTGTCTTGTGAGTGTTGGTACATGCTACCATCTTGACAACCGTGACATGTCATCGAGGATTGTCCACAATATATGGACGATCGTGCATGACTACTAGGAGTTGAGTCCCAGCTTAGTTGAGCAAAAGAGAGTTTCATTAGTCGCAAGAGAGGGCACCAAAGTGGTGTTAGACTAAGAGAGTAGTAGGGAGGCCTAGGCAACACGGAAAGGTCTACGTTATGACTCAACAAGAAGCTTAGGATGCACCAGATGTGATTACTGGTACGATTACTATTTGAAATGTACCTGCACCTGTTTTAAAAGAACCAGGCGCTATACATTTCTTTGTTTTTAGTATGTTCTTGACTAAGTTGAATGGGAAGCTAGAACCTTTATGTAAAAGGTTAGTTATATACACTCTAGTTGGTGATGTTATTTTAGTCGATGTAGTGTTGCGGAACTGTGAGATCTTTGTAGAAGATCTTATTATGTTAGTCGATCTTCTTCCACTAGACTTGCAGGTGTGAGATGCAATCTTAAGGACGGATTTCGTATTTACTCATTATGCTTCCAGAGATTGCCATATAAAGGAAGTTGTTTTCAAGAAACCAGGATTAGCTGAAGTGGTTTTATGGGATGAAAGAAGATTATCCCTACGAGTTTGTTTTCAGCATTCAAAGCTCAGAAGTTATTGAGGAAAGGTTGCACGACGTTTCTTGCACATGTAGTTGAGGTGCATAAAGAAAAGTTAAAACTAGAAGATGTTCTTGTTGTGAACGAGTTTCTTAATGTTTTTCCAGCAGATCTGTCAGGGTTGCCACCTGATAGGGAAGTTGAGTTCACTATTGAATTGCTACCAGGAACAACACCTATTTCGTAAGCGTCGTATGGAATGGCTCCAAGCGAGCTCAAAGAGCTGAAGACGCAGTTACAAGAACTAGTTGATAAAGGATACACCAGACCTAGTGTATCACCCTGGGGAGCTCAAGTGTTATTTGTAAAGAAGAGAGATGGTACCCTTAGATTATGCATTGATTATGGACAGTTAAACAAGTCACGATACGTAATAAGTATCCTTTACCCCGTATAGATGACTTGTTTGACCAGTTAAGAGGAGCAGCAGTGTTTTCTAAGATTGATTTGAGATCAGGATACCATCAGTTAAAGGTTAAGGGAATCAGACATTCCTAAAACAGCATTCAGAGACAGGTACGGGCATTATGAGTTTTAGTAATGTCGTTCTGTTTGACGAATGCACCAGCAGTTTTCATGGACCTCATGAACAGAATATTCCACCAGTATTTGGATCAGTTCGTGACAGTATTTATTGATGATATACTAGTTTACACAATTAATAGGAAAGCTCATGAGGAACATTTGAGGATTATTCTACAAACACTACGAGATAAGTAGTTGTATGCTAAATTCACCAAATGTGAGTTTTGGTTGAATTCAAGTAGTATTTTTGGGGCATGTTGTATCAACAAATGGTGTTAGTATGGATCCAAATTAAGTGAAAGTTGTGGTCAACTTGGAGAGACTAGTTAGTGCGACAGAGGTACGTAGTTTCCTAGGCTTGGCAGGATACTACATACGATTTGTTGAGGATTTCTCACGATTAGCATTACCCTTAACAGCTTTAACAAGGAAGAATGCTAAGTTTGAATGGTTAGATAAGTGTGAACAGGGTTTTCAAGAGCTGAAAAAGAGGTTAGTTACAACACCTATTCGACACTTCCGTAAATGGGAATAGAGTATGTAATTTATTGTGACGCCTCGAGGCAAAGTTTAGGTTTGTGCTCGTGCAAGAAGGAAAAGTAATAGCTTATGCGTCAAGACAATTGAAAAAGCACGAATGTAATTACCCTACCCATGATCTTGAGTTAGCAAAGCAGATTGTTTTAGCACTCAAAACTGGAGACATTACTTGTTAGGTGGAAGGTGTCATATTTACACTGCATCATAAGAGTCCAAATATATCTTTGATCATAAGGAGTTGAATGTGAGACAAAGAAGATGGTTAGAATCGATTAAAGATTATGATTGTACTATAGAATACCATCCGTAAGTAAGCGCGAATGTGGTAGCAGATGCATTGAGTAGGAAGTCAAGACTTCCTAAGGACGCTTTGTGTGGTATTCGAGCAACATTTTTAAGTACTCTATGGGATTCTAAGGCGGTTGTGAATGCAGAGTTCGAGAGAATCTTTTAGTGAATTCCAAGTCGCCTTCACTCATAGCAAGGGGTTGTGAGAAGACAACCAGAGGATAGTAACTTGCGTAAAATGTTTGGGAAGTCGAAACAAGGCCCAAAAGCGAGAATTTAAAATGAGATCGATGGAGCCATAGAGAGGCGAGAGAAGACTGTGTGTTCCATGTTTTAGTGAGCTTAAAGATGCTATTCTAGAGGAAGCTCACAGTTCAAATTTACGCTATGCATCCGGAAGCACCAAGATGTATAAGACATTGAAAGGGAACGTATTGGTGGTGCGGGATGAAGCGGAGGTAGGCGAATATGTTGATAATGTTTGATCTCGCCAACAACTTAAACCCGCTTAGACGAGAGAGACCGAGATGACTCCTTAATCCATTGCCGTGTCGGAATGGAAATGGGAGCATATCACTATGTATTTACGGTTTGGATTACCACGTACTTCTAGTGGACATGATGGTATTTCGGTAATAGTGGATAGACCGAAGCAAACAAAGACGGTTTATATCGAATAAAGCGATGTCTCACGCTTGATCACCTAGCTAAGCTTATACGTCGGCGTAATTGTGAGTCAATACGGAGTGCCGGTGTCCATAGTTTGAGATAGGGATCCAAGATTTACTTCTAAGTTTTGGCCTAGCCTACGTAAAGCTATGGGGACAAAGTTGAATTTTAGTACAACGTTCCATCCTCGAGACATGATGGTCGATTAGAGAGAACCATCAAGACCCTAGAGGATATTTTGAGAGCACGTGTCCTTCAATTTAAGGGTAGTTGTGATACACACCTATCACTTATGGAATTCGCTTATAATAACGACTATCAGTCAAGTATTGGCATGGCACCATTTGAGGCTCTATATGGAAGGTCGTGTAGAACCACCCATATGTCGGAATGAAGTAGGAGAGCGGAAGCTAATCGGTCCTGAGTTGGTACAAATTACGACAGACAATATTAATGTAATCAGAGAAAATCTGAAGGTAGTACAAGACTGCTGTCGGAAGAATTATGCGATAAGCGACGAAAAGAACTTAGAATTCCGTGTCGAGATCAAGTTTTCTTGAAGTTATCTCGGTGGAGAGGTGTCCTTCGTTTTGACAAGAAAGGTAAACTAAGTCCTAGATATATTGGTCCTTATCCGGTAACGGGACGAGCTGGGCCAACAGCCTACAACTGGAGTTGCCAGTAGAACTATCTCGAGTACATGATGTTTTTCATGTGTCCATGTTGAGGAAGTGTATTCAAGATCCGACACATATGTTGCAAGCACAACCAGTTGAGTTGAAAGAAGACATGAGTTACATAGAGGATGCAGGTTCAAATCCTCGGCAGAAAGAACAAGTTTTGAAAAACAAGACGATCTCACTCGTGAAGGTTCGTTGGAGACATCACTGGGAGTGGAGGAGGCAACTTTGAATTAGAGGACCAAATGAGGAGGAAGTACCCGATGATTTTCACTTAAAGGCTACTCAATTTCGAGGACTAAATTTCTTAAGGGGAGGTAAGTTGTAAGCCCAACCTCTTTGGAACTTCCTTATTAACAAACAACAAAAGAAAGAAAGAAGAAATGAATGTTTAAAACTTGGTTTTCCTTGTTTTAAAAAGAAAAGTAATGAAGTGAAAGGCAAAAGGAAAACAAGGAAGGAGAAACATAAACCATTTTGGTTTGGTTGCTCTAAGAATAATGAAGGAAAGAAAATGAGAGCTATGGTTATTATATTATGTTATGTTTAAAAAAAAAAAAAACAAAAGAAAACAAGAAAGGAATAGTTTGGTTTGGTTTTCTTTGAAAACAAAAGCAAAGGAAAGAAAAGTAAATCAAGAGATAAAGGAAAAGAGAAAAGGAAAAGAAAAAGAAGAAAGAGACAAAAACAACCGTTTGGGCTTTATTAAACCATTTCCAATTAATTTCCAACTCATTTTGTTATCATTTTCAACCAAGAAAGGGCAGAGCAACGTGGGAGAGGTTTGAGAGAAGAAGAGGGGAGAAAGTTTCTGGTTGAGGTTGAAGAAGAAAGGAGAAGAATCATTCAACTTCCATGGAAATTCTTTGATCAACTCAGACCAGTTCTGCTCTTTTGTTCATCTCGAGCTCCACAGAAAGAGGTAAGAGTTGAGATTTTGTTTCGTGCAAGTTAACTCATATTGGAACAAAATTCGTGAAGGAAGCTCGAGCAAATTCGGATCTTAAGCTACTGATTTGTGAAGAGGAAGACAGATGACAGATTTTGCTGTCAAATCCGGGAAGCCTCTGATGTTTTGGTTGTTCTGATCTGTATACTTGGAGTTAGAAGCTCTATTAGGTATGGTTGGAAAGCTTATTGGATTTCCTACAACGTTGATGAAGATATCGTGAATAGAAAATGATTGGAAGATGTTGTAAATAGCAGGTTAAATTTGTTGTGCAGCAAGAAATCCGAATCTGGAACAGCAGAAGTCTGTTTTGAGGAAAGTAGCTTTCGAGATATTTCTGAATACATCCGTTTGGAATTTCAATTTCATGTCTTCATATGATTTTTAGAGGGTTCAAATAGGAAGAGTTTGGTATAAATTACATTAATGTTGGATAAGTAATGAAGAAGTTATGGCTGTATGAAAACAGGGCAGAAAAGCTGAAAAATGCTAGAAATTTGAAAGTGTGTTTACTTGTAGATTTAAGGTCAAAAATCATGAGCTCGAGGTTCTAATGGTTGATTTGGTTTGTTTGACAGGCCAAGAGCAAATAGGTCAAGTTTACAAACCAAGGTTCCAATTCTAATACTGTGAGTGACTCCATCTTAGAACTATGCTTGACCTATGTTTTTCTTCATGAACATAAGTGTTGATAATTACATCATGTTTGAACTAGTTATGAATGGCTTCATAAAGTTTTCTAAGATAAAGTTCATGATGGAACCTAAGCATGTTTGAATTAGTTGTAACTATAAATCCAAGTATGGAAACTAAATTATGAAAGTATGCTTTCCTTTAGAGAATGTTTTATGTAAATCCACTTGTAAACATGTTTAGATGATAATATGAAACTGTCTAAAAATTGTTATATGTGTTATAAAGACATGATTTCCATGGTACACAAATTATACCCTTGTTTGGGGTTAACCCCTAATACTGAAGGACATTCGAGAAGGTACTTAGGGGGGAGAATGAATCATGATATCCCGATACTGAAGGATAATGAGAAGGTATCCGGGAAGTAAATGGTTTTACCTAAATCTTGAAGGACAATGAGAAGGTATTCGGGTAGTAAATGGTTTTACCTTAATCTTGAAGGACAAAGAGAAGGTATTAGGGAAAACCAAACGACCAAAGGTATTCCACGTGCACGTGAGAGAGAGAGAGAGAGGTATGAACCTTATTGGTATAATTGTAACTCTACAACCTCTATAGTTTGATGTGGTATCATGTCATGTGTTTTATTGTTATGAGCTTCTATATTATTTATCTATCTACCCTCGATACGATTGTACATATCGAGTTGTGAGCTATGCAAAAGTGGTGACTTAACTTGTAAATTGGAAGCATGGTTTGTTTATGTTTACAAACAGATGTTAAGCTATTTTCTACTTATAATCTGCCATTGATATGATTCACCTTTGTGCTTATAATGTTTTAAAGATAGGCACTCACCGAGCTTTTAGCTCATTCATTCAATGTTTTCAAACCTTTTCGTAGAGATCGAGCTCTCAATACCCGACATCCTGCCATAGTCTGCTGGAAGTTTCATGAGTTGTTAGTTTGTACGTGGCTGGTGTTGTATAGCAAGTCGTTATGTAGTTATAGAAGTTTTGTACATTAGCGATTGTATAAACAATGAGTTGTCTTGTGTTGTTTTGATGCACTTGACTTTTAGTTTCAAGAGACACTTATGAAGGGTTTCTCCTTGTGTATGTTTAATAGTTGTCCAGTTTTGTGCATGTTATGTTAAAATGTTCCATATGCGAACATAGTATGTTTATCAGAGAACAGTGGTCACAGGTATTGTTAAGAGGTAAACAATGTCTGTTGGTTTCACGCCTTTCGGGCTAAGTAGCGGTAGTAGTTCGGAGGGGGTGTGATAATGAAACTCCCAAGCGAAGACGATCAAATCGTCGAGGTGATATTGTGCAACTAAGATTCGTTAAAACTATCTAACACTTAAAATTAGGCTAAACATGCATAAAATGAAAGGAATACAACAAGTTCTCGTTACTTACTTGTTGAAGACGTTCTTCAAGGCTTCATTTCCATTCACGAACTCCTCGTGCTTCCTCGATCTCAACGTTCTCGAACTCTACTCACGAACATAAATCGAACACCGTCACTTGGCTTCTCGGTTGTTCTTCTTTAGGAAGAAGGAAGATGGTGGGATCTTAGATTTTTGTTTTGGGAGGAGAAATCTAGAGAGAGTTTTTGAGAGAAGAGACATGCTTCTTTTGGTGAGATTTCAAAAAATAAGCATTCAATGTTACAACCTTTCTTGCAAAAGGGGTTAAAATAATGGAGATAGTTGGAGTTGAAATCTCCACCTATTTACCATTTTACCACAACCATAGGTTATGCGAATCATATTTGCATGACCACATATTATAAGATATGTAAACCCAATAATCATTCTTTGGAATTTCCTTATTAAGAAAAACAAAAGAAAAGAAGAAATGAATGAATAAAACTTGGTTTTCCTTGTTTTAAAAAGAAAAGAAATGAAGTGAAAGATAAAAGGAAAACAAGGAAGGAAAACCTTAAACCATTTTGGTTTGGTTTGCTCTAAGAATAATGAAGAAAGAAAATGAAAGGAAAGGTTATAATATTGTGTTTTGTTTAGGAATGAAAAGAAAAGAAAAGAAAAGAAAAGAAAAGGAAAAGGAAAAAAGAAAGAAAGTGGAAGGTGGGACCCCACCTTGGTTTTTCTTTTAAACAACCAAGTACCTTCAAATTTCTTCTCATTTTCATCAAAGAGGAGCTGAGGGTTCGTGGGAGAAGCTTAAAGGAAGAAGAAGAAGGTGGTTTTGGAGCTGGATTTGCAGAGAAGAGAGGAGAGAGAACTCAAGCAATTAGTATAACAACAAGGTAATCACTCTGCCATGTTCTGCTATTTTGTTCATCTCGAGTTCCACAGAAAGAGGTAAGAGTTGAGATTTTGTTTCGTGCAAGTTAACTCATATTGGAACAAAATTCGTGAAGGATGCTCGAGCAAATTCGGATCTTAAGCTACTGATTTGTGAAGAGGAAGACAGAACACAAAATTTACTGTCAAATCCGAGAAGTCTCTGATGTTTTGGTTGTACGGACCTGTAGAGTTGGAATCCGAAGCTCTATTAGGTATGGTTGGAAAGATTATTGAATTTCCTACACCTGTCATGAAGAAATCGTGAATAGAAAATGATTGGAAGATGTTGTAAATAGCAGGTCAAGTTTCGGGTTGCAGCAGAAAATCGAATCTGGAATAGCAGAAGTTAGTTCCTGGGAAAGAAGCTTTCGAGGTATTTCTGAACCAATCTGTTGAGAATTTCAATTTCATGTCTTTATATGATTTTTAGAGGATTCAAAAAAGAAGAGTTTGGTATAAAGTACATCCTTTTTGGTTAAGTAATGAAGAAGTTATGAGTATTTGATTACAGGGTATAAAATCTGTTAAATGCTGGAATTTTTGTTGGAGTGTTTTCTTGTAGTTTTAAAGTTAAAACCATGAGCTCGAGGTTCTAAAACATGGTTTTGGTTTGTGTGACAGGCCAAGAGCAAAAAGGTCGAGTGTACGGGTCAAGACTCTAGTTCTAACACTGTGAGTGACAAACGAACTTCGAAAATGAGCTATATGCTTGAAAAATGCTTTAAGAAATACAAGTTTTGTTTGAATGAAAGGGTTTAGATGTTTATTGTTTTCTTTGAACACTTGTTTATGAGCATTCATGATTTCTTAGAAATGTTTTAAAGTGTTCATGATGAGCCTAAATGTTTTGATGAAATTTATATACGAGCATATATTTATTGAATTTTCAAGATTATGGAAATGTTAAGATTCCAAGCAAGTATGTTTAAGCAAATGCGTTTTAAAGTTTTCGATTTAATAAACAAGCTTAGTAAGCTTGAGTTTTATGAAAGAAAAGACAAGCGAGGCATGTTCGAATGTTTTCATGTGATCTTCTCGTGATATTGAGCCCGAGGCTTTATGGTACCGTGTGCACACAAAGTCATTTCATTTATCGACGTTGAGTGAACTCCGTGACAACACCGCCGCCGTGTGAGTCTTTGGGTGGGCCCCACTACGACAAAGACGATGGGAGTCTTTGGGCGGGCCCCACTACATCGTAAAACAAGCGTAGATTGTGACATGTTTTAAAAAGAGCTTCTATCATTTACATGCCTTACGAGATTTTAACGAAATACTTGCTGGTTTTTCTTAAAACTATAATGATTACACGATTACTTTTAACGCTTGATTACGGATGCATATGCTCATGGATGGCGGTGATATGTTTTACGAGTTAATAGCTTTCTTTTAAACTCAAGTCACTCACCGAGCTTTATAGCTCATTCTTTCGATGTTTTTCCCACTTTTCGTAGAGATCGAGCTCCGGTGCACGAAAAACCTTGCCATAATCTGCAAGCTTCATAAGTTTGATATTTTGTACGTGGCTGGTGTTGTATAGCAAGTCCATATGTTTTGTAAACTATTTTGAGAGAACTATGGAGTTATAGTCGTATGTGCTTTAGAGGTTGTGGTTGTTTAATTAGTGGTTTGGACTGTTCGTGGTTCTGATGTTCTTGCTCGTTTTAGTTTCCAAGAGAGACTTACGAGGAGTTTCTCCTCATGTATGTTTTATAGTTCTCCAGTTTCCGCTGTGTTAAGTTTAAAGTGTTCCATATGCAAACATAGTATGTTGATCAGGTAAAGCAGTGTCAGCAGGTATTGTTAAGAGGTAATAATGTCTGTTGGCTTCACGCCGTCTTCCGGGCTGAGTTAGCGGGTAGTTTGGGAGGGGGTGTGACAAGATATCTCATATCTCATATTACAAATCACATTTGCAATATTGTGGATTTATAAATAGAATCACATCATATTTAATATCTCTCAATCTAATTTGTCCTAATTAGTCCTATTTCAACAATTAGGCTAACATATAGTTTATTATGAATCTCATTCACATTAAACTATATATTATATCATTCATATCTCATATAAAGGACATAAATGCCCTTTTGTGAACTTGAACACTTCAATTCACACCAAAACATTAAACCTTCTTTTAACCCAGTTTGAGCCAACCGAGTGACCTTATGGACCTACAGTGTCGAGCGTAGCTTTTGTTTTCACTAAACATGCTCTCACTTACTATAAGTACCCTCTCCATTCATCTTGATATTGACTCATACAGACACCATCCGAAGGGGGACGCTCCCGTTTGTGCCACGAGGCCAAGTATGAGTCTCACGGTGTGAACTTCTTGGAGATAGCATAGGTGGAAAAATATGTATCTTATACACTTTTCCTCCCACTGAATACTTTAAAGTTGTAGGAATCTTACTTAGGCTAAAATCCGGCTAATGGCTTTACCTAGCTCTATCAATATAACTCTTATATCGATAATTAATATAGCTCTTATATTGATTTTATCCTAAGTTTGTTAATCTAACTCTTTATATTAAACCTAGGATTTCTTATTTATTAACCCCTTAATAATCCCATTGACGCTACTGTAATTTATAAACTCTCTGATTAAATTTCACTCCCAGGTAAGTTTCCAGGTAGGGGTGTTGCGTTTCCGTCAGCTTAAATACCCCAGCCTAGACAGAACTTTCCTTAGACAGAGTTCCTCTTTTAATCATAGCTTAATTACTTGGTTCCTAATTCTAATCTAATTAGAACTAGATAACCTAAGGTCTATTACTTCCAAGTTCCAAACATTTTAAAACTAATAATTAACCTTAGGCGACATGCATACTATGTTATAATGCTTGATCATTCGTCACATGAACAATAAGACATTCATAGCATAATCATCTCATGATATATAATTCATGTCAATTTTGTCCATAAATTAATATGACAACTTTATATTAATTAATCATGCAGACTATATAATATAACTCCTTATATTGTAAATGATGCATGAAAATGCTTAACATAAGGTGGGATTTCTAAAATAAAAGGATACATTATGCATGGCAATATTTACACAACAATTGCATAATTTAAATAGCAAAATTAGACCAATTTTGGCACCCTAATTTTAATTTTAATTAATATAATCTAATTATATTAATTTAAAATTAAATATATTAAATATAAAACATTTTTATAATTAATATATATAATAAAATCGAATTTTCGCCTGTTGCTCCTTCGCGTGAAACGCATGTGGCGTTGCAACGCTGATGGCAGCATTGCAACGCTGCACCTTGTCCGTTTCTTCCCGTTGGAGCGCGTTGCGAAATGCCTTCGGCGTTGCAACGCTGAAGGCCGTGTTGCAACGCTGCCTCTGATGTGAGCCTCCTTCCGCAAGCGCAGCGTTGCAACACCAATGAACAGCGTTGCAACGCTGCACACAGACAACACATGGAATATGCTATTCCTTACTCGTTTTTCCTCTGATCTTCGCAGCAACGACTTTGCCTCAATCGACACGGACTTACCTACTCGATTTACAATTAAAAATGCCCAAAACATCGGCCTTTTTATTTGAACGATTCAATGGAAATTGTAAATCTAAGTCTCAAAATTAAAACCATCTAATTTGTAAAACCGTTGATACATCTCATGCAAAAACATTAATTCCCACCTCGTTCTTGAAAAATCCAGAACGTAAATCAAGAACGCAATTGGTTTCTGATACCAATTGAAGGGAATCGAGTCCCGCAGCGGAAGCAATTGTGAATCACGCGCTCTTGATTTCGTTACAACGATTTCATTCAAGTACGAAAACTAATAGATTAAGCATATAAAACTAGATGGACAACAAGAAATATTACATTTGAAGAACCTTTCTTCAAGTGCTCCTCCTCTCTCACGATCAGGATCTCGGCAATACGAACAATTAACGCACTAAGACACGACCACTGAATCTTCTCCGTTGTTCTCTAGGCGAGGGAGGAATGTGGGTTCTCCTTAGGTAAGATGAGATATTATGAGAGAGAGAGAGATTTTGTGTTTTGGAACCTTTCCAACAACACAACAAAGCCTTAGGTTCCCTTCACCTAGTTGCATCTTATGCAACTATATTTAAGGAGATAGGGATGGAAATTACCATCCTATCCCTCTTTCATTCTCTCTTTAATATATAGTTAATATGTGAATTCAATTCACATTAAAACTATATATTATATCAATTATATAACATATAATTGATATGACATCTCATATATGTATTTGAACACTTCTATTTCATTCCTAACTTGATACCCTCTATATTACCATGTTAAGCCAACGGAGGGACCTAATGGACCTACAGTTCACGAGCTCCAATGATATGAGATTAACTGACCAAACTCTTTGTTATACCCCCACTCGCATGTCATCTACATGAATGAGTTGGATTACCTCATTTGTACTAATTACAAAGTGGGTCGCATCCATGGTGTTACCAGAATGAGGTTTCCAACCTTATTCTTATACCATAGACCATTTAGGTTATATTCTTGAACTCAACCCAAATAGTGTCCACTACACTGATGTTCAAGATATAAGTTATAGCCTTGGAGCTTAGTTTATTGGATTTATAAAGCAAGACTATAATTCTATCAAAACAAATAACCCTTTATTTATTTGATCAAAATTACACAAGTTTAGGGCATAAATCACAGCACAAGGCCCTCCGAATGGATTGTCTTGTCCAGGCCAAACTAGCAAGCGGATCATAGGGGTCTCACTGTGTGAATTGAAAAAAGAGACCGTGGGTCCCGTTTTCACACGTCCCGCTCCCACTCACTATAAGTACTCTCTCCGTCCACTTTGATATTAACCCATACAAATACCATCCGAAGGGGGGATGCTCCCATTTGCGCCATGAGGCCGAGTATGGATCTCACGGTGCGGACTTAACAGAGATTTGTGGTCAGAAATTAAATGTATCTTATACACTATATTTCCTCCCACTCAACACTTTATTATATTTCGGATTGACGTAGATAAACCGGCTAAAATTTACCTAAGTCTACCAGTATAACTCTCATATGGTATTTAACCTAAGTTTATAATCACATTATTACTTAGGTCTATGTGCGTAATTTAATCAACTTTTCATTAACGACACTCACGATAAATATAATCTAAGAATCTCCGAATCGATTCACTCTCGTGTCGGTTTCGAATAAGGGGTGTTCATAAGCGTCAACTTAAATACCCAGTTTAGACAAAACCTTCCTTAGACAGAGTTACTAATCAATCACCATTCAAAGATTATATTTTAATTTCCTAATTCTAAACTTATTTGAACTAGAAAACCTAAGTCTAATTATTCAAGTTCTAAACACTTTAAAACTAATAATTAACTTAGGTCACATGCATTTTTATGTTATAGTGTTTGATCATTCATCACATGAATAACTATATACTATAACAAAATATTTCATCACATGAAAAAAAAAGCATGAGCATACTTTAATCTAAAAACTATAACACTTATATTTTAATTAAATTAAAAATATAACACTTATAATATAACCTATCATGCAAACTATATATTATAAAACTTATAATATAAATGATGCATGAAATATTTAACCTAAGGTGGGATTTTAGATCTATATGACATACATTATGCACATAGAAATTTATTAAATCATACATCACATGCATAAAATAATTAAATAGAAAAAATGGACCGGTTTTGGCACTTAGGGACAATTATTTAATTAAATAACATTAATATAACATTTATATTAATATTATTTAATAAAATAAAATAAATATAAATAAATATTACATTTTTATAAATAAAATAATAAAACACGTTTGAAAAAACCGCCCCACGAAGAGCGCCTCACTTCTTCGCGCGCGCTACCGCCTAATCGTTCACTACGTTTGTAGCGTTGCAATGCCGTGGGCAGCGTTTCAACATTGCAACATCCACCGTCACGCCCCGCGTGCTCCACGCCTCCGCGTTGCAACGTTGCTCTATAGTCAGGCCTCCGTCCGCATGCGCAGCGTTGAGACGCCGATGAACAGCGTCTCAATGCTGTCGACAAAACAACAAGCTCCTTTTGTTGTTCTTCATCGATTCTCGCCCGTTTCTGCTTTGATTTCTTCCTAGAAACTCTTGCCACGAACGACTCGGACTTACAGACTCGATTTACATTATACTCCCCAAAAACACGGGCCCTTACATTGACTAATCAACATAGAAATTTAAATCTATTTTAATGCCAAAACCGAAAACGTCCACTTTTGCGAACCATAATTTATCTCATTTATTAAAGGCAATACCCACCTAATATTAACAAAATTGAGTGCATAAAAAGAACCAACAAATGGCTATGATACCAATTGAAGGAAATGAAACTCTCACGCAGCGGAAGACGATCGAATCGTCGCGGTGATATTGTGCAACTAAGATTCGTTAAAACTATCTAACACTTAGAATTAGGCTAAACATGCATAAAATGAAAGGAATACAACAAGTTCTTGTTACTTACTTGTTGAAGACGTTCTTCAAGGCTTCCTTTCCGTTCACGAACTCTTCGTGCTTCCACGAACTCAACGTTCTCGAGCTCTACTCACGAACGTAAACCTAACACCACCACTTGGCTTCTCGGTTGTTCTTCTTTACGAAGAAGGAAGATGGTGGGATCTTAGATTTTGGTTTTGGTAGGAGAAATCTAGAGAGAGTTGTTTAGAGAAGAGAGATGCTTCTTTTGGTGAGATTTCCAAAAATGAGCATTCAATGTTACAACCCTTCTTGCAAACGGGGTTTAAATAACGGAGATAGGTGGAGTTGAAATCTCCACCTATTTACCATTTTACATGAACCATAGGTTATGCAAATCATATTTGCGTGACCACATATTATAAGATTTCTCATATCTCATATTACAAATCACATTTGCAATATTGTGGATTTATAAATAGAATCACATCATATTTAATATCTCTCAATCTAATTTCTCCTAATTACCCTAATTCAACAATCAGGCTAACCTATAGTTTATTATGAATCTCATTCACATTAAACTATATATTATGTCATTCATATCTCATATAAATGACATAAATGCCCTTTTGTGAACTTGAACACTTCAATTCACACCAAAACATTAAACCTTATTTTAACCCAGTTTGAGCCAACCGAGGGACCTTATGAACCTACAGTGACGAGCTCCAATGATCCGAGATTAACCTATCAAACTCTTTTACCTGGTTAATCAACATTAATTAGCTATGGTAACACTCCACTAAAGCTCGTAGTTGCACTCCCGTTAGGGTAAAATATTACGTGTCCACTGATATAACCAATGCCCATGAGTCGACCCTTCACAGGTTGTTCGTAGACACTGCTGGGTCAAAGTACCGTTTTACCCTTGTGTCTACCTCTTGCTCCTTAAGTCCCCACTACTCCTCTAATTTACAACAACGTTGTAATTGTCTGACCATACACAATAACCCTCTCATGCCAGTGAGAGGGTGGGCGCCCGTTGTCCAAGCCCTAGAGACAATACTTAAGGGAACAACCCCTCTAGTTTCCCTAAAGGAGGGAACGAGTGAATTCCATTTCGTGTAGTTAAGTTCCCAGCTCCCTACTTGGTCCTGTCCCATAGAAGATAAGCATATTGGGCGAGTTACTTTGACCACCCTCACCCGTACTAGTCAAAGGACAGACCCCAGCAGACAGGAGTCCGTAACACGCTCAGGATTCAGGTCGAGTCACTAATGGTCATCTACGAAGTTATTAGTCCTTCTTGTCAACGGTGTTACATCAATAGGTCTAATAATTCACGGTTCGTTCTTGTACAATCTCATTGTACAGGATGTCCCCACTCGCATGTCAACTACATGAAGGAGTCAGATCACCTCGTTTGTATCTTAATACAAAGCGGGCCGCATCCACGGTGTATGCAGGATTAGGTCTCCAACCCCATCTATATACTGTAGACCGGTCGGGTCATTCACTCGAGCGTGATCCTCCCCGTGTGTCCACCGAAGGAATCAAATCCCAGCAATGAGCGATTGTTAATCGCGCGCTCTCGATTTAGTTACAATGATTTCATTCAAGAACGTATACAATTAGATTAAGCATAAAACAGAATATGGACAACAAGAAATATTACCTTTGAAGAACCTTTCTTGAACTGCTCCTCCTCTCTCACGATCAAGATCTCAGCAACACGAACCACGAACGGACTAAGACACGACCACTGGATCTTCTCCGTTGTTCTATAGGTGAGGGAGGAATGTTGGTTCCCTTTAGGTAAGATGAGATGTTGTGAGAGAGAGGATTGTGTTTTGGAACCTTTCCAACAACACAACAAAAGCTTAGGATAAGTTGACCTATAGTTGCATCTAGTTGCATCTTATGCAACTATATATATAAGGAGATAGGGATGGAAATTACCATCCTATCCCTCTTTCATTCTCTCTTTAGTATATAGTTAATATGTGAATCCAATTCACATTAAAAATATATATTATATCAATTATATCACATATAATTGATATGGCATCTCATATATGAAATTGAACACTTCAATTTAATTCTTAACATTATACCCTCAATAAAACCATGTTGAGCCAACGGAGGGACCTAATGGACTTACAGTTCATGAGCTCCTATGATATGAGATTGACTGATCAAACACTTTGATCTAGTTAATCAATATTCATTAACTACAAGTCACTCCACTATAGACTTGTAGCTGCACTTTTCTCACTGTAGATTATATTGTATCCACTAATATAATCATTACCCATGAGTCGACCCTTCACAGGTTGTTCGTAATTACAGCTGGGTCAAATTACCGTTTTACCCTTGTTATTACATCTTTGTTCCTTAAGCACCACTGATCCTCTAATGAACAAAAGGTCTACGGTCCTACCATAGTCTCATACCCTCATAGAGGGCGGGGCCTCGTTGTTCAAGACATGGAGTCCGTACTTAAGGGAAAAACCTATCTAATTTCTTAATATTGGAATGAGTGAATTCCATCTTGCATAGTTAAGTTCCCAGCTACCTATGAGGTTCTGTCCCTGAGAAGGTAGACTTATTGAGTCGGCTACAGGCCACTCTCACCCATACTAGTCTAAGGACAAACCCCTATAAGGAGGAGTTCTTAACTTAATCAAGATTCAAGTCGAGTCACTAATGATCATCTATAAATTACTAGTCTTATCCTCACTAACTTGTTACACTTTGGTTGGACTAATAATTTATGGTGCAGTATTGTATGAACTCTTCATATAGGATGCCCCCACTCGCATGTCAACTACATGAATGAGTTGGATTACCACATTTGTACTAATTACAAAGTGGGTCGCATCCATGGTGTTACCAGAATGAGGTTTCCAACCTTATTCTTATACCATAGACCATTTAGGTTATATTCTTGAACTCAACCCAACTGGTGTCCACTACACACTGATGTTCAAGATATATGTTATAACCTTGGAGCTTAGTTTATTGGATTTATAAAGCAAGACTGTAATTCTATCAAAACAGATAACCCTTTTTTTAATTGATCAAAATTATATAAGTTTAGGGCATAAATCCCAACAATCTCTCACTTGACCTAAAGCTTGTGGAGTACTAAAACATTACAGTATTGTAAATACAATAAACTAGGGCATTTAAACCCCTTTGTACAAAATACTCCCACTTGCCCTAGTTGGGGAAGACTTGTAAACCTAGACCTTCTAGGTGACTCTGAAATACTTTAGCCGTGAGAGCCTTTGTAAAAGGATCAGCAATGTTGTGCTCTGAGGCTATCTTCGTGGCAATCACGTCTCTCTATGCACGATCTACCAGATGAGATGATATTATCGCTCAATGTGCTTTCCCCTCTAGTGAATGCGGGGCTCCCTCGAATTTGCCACTGCACCACTGTTATCGCAATACAACGTGATAGGCAAAGTCATATTTGGAACAACTTCCAAATTTAGCATGAATTTCCTTAACCAAACGACCTCTTTAACTGCTTCACAAGCTGCTACATATTCGACCTCCATGGTGGAATCAGCGATGAATCCTTGCTTGACGCTTCGCCATACTACCGCTCCTTTGTTCAGAGTGAATACTGACCCTGATGTAGATTTTCGAGAATCTTTATCAGTCTGAAAATCAGAATCCGTGTATCCTGTAAGGATCAGATCCTTAGCCCCATACACAAGCATGTAGTTCCTTGTTCCCCGAAGATACTAAAGAATTATCTTAACCGTTGTCCAGTGTTCAAGTCCTGGATTGGATTGATACCTACTGACCATCCCAAATGCAAAACAGATGTCAGGCTTAGTACACAACATGGCGTACGTCAGGCTCCCAACAACCGATGCATAAGGAATCCGTCTCATGTCCTCAACTCCTTGAGGTGTCTTAGGACACTATTCCTTAGACAAATTGATTTCATGTCTAAATGACAACAAGCCCTTTTTTGAATCTTGCATCTTAAACCTTGACAACACTTTGTCTATGTAAGATGTTTGAGACAAGGCTACTGTTTTATTCTTACGGTTCCGGCCAATCTGGATCCCAAGAACAAACTGCGCATCACCCAAATCTTTCATTTGGAACTGCGTAGCTAGCCATTCCTTGATGTCAGTAAGATAACCCACATCAGTCCCAATGAGTAGGATATCATCCACATAGAGAATTAGGAATGCGACAGAAGTATTGATGATTTTCTTGTAGACACAAGGTTCATTCTCATTCTGGTCAAAACCATAAGATTTGATTGCCTCATCAAATCTTATATTCCAGGACCTAAAGGCTTGTTTCAGTCCATAAATTGACCTATTTGTCTTTGTCTTTGTCAACCATTGCTTGATTATAAGTGAATGGATCCTCGCAGTTGTCATCTGGTATAAGAACTTGGGTTTCAGTTAAACTCATGTAACGGTCAGGTTGTATTATAACCCTCCCACTATGTCGAGGCATACTCAACTCTTGAGATGAACTCTCTTGACTAGAAAAACCAGTATCAACAACTCTTATTGACATACTAGTTTTATTTGCAACCTTTGCTATTGTTCCGTCTAACTTACTCAACACAACTTTACTTTTTGATTTGTGGTCCCTTATGTGGTCCTCCTCTAAGAAAATGGCATTTGTCGACAAAAAAACCTTATCATCCTTAGGATCATAGAATAAACCACCTCTTGTTTCTTTTGGGTATCCTACGAATAGACATAACTTTACGTCCTTTCTAGAATTCAAAAGGTGTTTCACAAACACTTTTTCAGGGCACATTATTCAAAATGTATACTGCAGTCTCCACTGCATTACCCCAAAAGGAACTAGGGAGATGAGCATAACTCATCTTTGATCGAACCATGTCCAACAAGGTTCTATTTCTCCTTTTCGATACACCATTTTATTGTGGTGTACCAGGACCTGAGAGTTGGGATGTAATTCCCTGTTTTATCATATAGTTTTGGAATTTTAAATCCATGTACTCTCCACCTTGATTTGATCGTAGTGTTTTAATAGTTTTACCTTATTGATTTTCAACCTCAATCTTGAATTCCTTGAACTTTTAAAGTGCTTCAAACTTGTGGTGCATTAGGTAAATGTGCCCTAATCTAAAATAATCATCTATAAAAGAGATGAAATATTCATGTCCTCCCCTGGCGTTAACATTCATCAGACCACAAAGGTCTGAATGTATAAGCTCTAGAGGGTCTTTGGCTCTATAACCTTTTCCACTAAAAGGTCTTTTAGTCATTTTGCCTTCTAGGCAGGATTCACATACTAGCAAAAAGTTTTATTCTAACTCGTTTAGAAGTCCGTTCTTTACCAATCTCTCAATCCTATTGAGATTAATGTGACCCAATCTTAGATGCCAAAGATGAGCACCTTCTTTAGGAGAAAATTTACGTTCCTTAGTTTGTGCGTTTGCAGTTTTAAATAATTCAGTGTTCAAAACCATTTTGACTAAATTAGGCCTTAAAACATACAATCCATTTTGTAATGAAATTGAACATATTTCTATACCTTTCTTCAAAATAAACACTTTATTTATCGAAAAAAAACAAAAATACAATGTTCTATGAGGCAAGAAATGAAAATAAGGTTTTCTAGTAAATCCTGGTATCACTAATATATTGTCCAACAGTATATATTTCTCGCCAAAATAAAGCTTCATCATGCCTACTACTACAGCTGAGATGACTTCTCCATTTCCAACCCGGAGCGTTATCTCTCATTTCGTAGCTGTTGCAAGGAATCAATTCCCTGAAAAGAAAAGCAAACATGATTAGTGGCGCCTGAATCAAGTATCCAAGCAGTTTTATCATTATCCATTAAACAAGCTTCTAGGCAAAGTAAATCATATTTACCTTTCTTCTTCTTTTCTGAAACGTACTTCGGACAGTTCCGTTTCCAATGTCCGTCTTCGTTGTAGTGGAAACACTTTCTTTTGTCCGCAACTTCTTTGACTTTCTTGCCCTTCTGAACGGCAGCTTTGTTAGCTTGTTTCCCTTTACCAACCTTCTTCATGTTCTTCTTCTTCCCTTTCCGATTAGAAGAATATGAAGCCACTGTTTTTCTCCTAGAGGTCGAAGCTCTGTGATAACTCCTATTGGCAACATTTGCCTCACATTTGCCTCATTCAGAAATGAGGTATGGTTTAAAGTAAGCTTGTTCATAACAGCATTACTTCTAAACTGTAGGAAACTATCTGGAAGTGTTTCCAGAATGAAGCAAACCTGGCTCGACTCATCGATGGAAGCACCATTCGACTCCGCGATGTTTAAGTGCACCATCATATCTAGGACATGATGCCGAACAGATGTACCCTCTGGCATTGTTGAGTTAAATATGTACTTTAGGGCATTGTGTCGGGCCTGTGTGGACTGTTGTCCAAACATACCCTGCACAGAATCCATGATTTCCTTCGCGGTTATCATGCCCTCATGCTTCTTGGCTAATATGTCAGACATACTTGCCAGCATGTAGACCTTGGGCTTATCATTGGCCTTGATCCATCGATCATATGCATCACGAACATTTTGTGACCATAGTGGTCTAACGGTGTAAACCGACAAAAGAGACCGTAGGTTTTGTTTCACTAAACCTGCTCCCACTCACTATAAGTACCTTCTCCATTCGCCTTGATATTGACTCATACAAACACCATCCGAAGGGGGACGCTCCCGTTTGCGCCACGAGGCCAAGTATGAGTCTCACGGTGTGAATTTTCTGGAGATAATGTAGGTAGAAAAATATGTATCTCATACACTTTTCCTTCCACTGAATACTTTAAAGATATAGGAATCTTACTTAGGCTAAAACCCGACTAATGGTTTTACCTAACTCTATCAATATAACTCTTATATCGATTATCAATATAACTCTTATATTGATTGTATCCTAAGTTTGTTAAAATAACTCTTTATATTAAATCTTGGATTTCTTGTTTATTAACCCTTTAATAAACCCGCTGACGCTACTGTAATTTATAACTCTCTGATTAAATTTCACTCCTGTGTCGATACCGGTAGGGGTGTTCCGTTTTAAATCGACTTAAATACCTTAAATTTTGACAGAACCTTCCTTAGACAGAGTTCCTCTTTTAATCATAGCTTATATATTACTTGGTTTCTAATTCTAATCTAATTAGAACTAGATAACCTAAGGTCTATTATTTCCAACTTTTAAACATTTTAAAACTAATAATTAACCTTAGGTGACAGACATACTATGTTATAGTTGCTTGATCATTCATCACATGAATAATAAGACATTCATATCAAAATCATCTCATGATATATAATGCATGTTAATGGTGTCCATAAATTAATATAACAACTATATATTAATTAATCATGCAAACTATATAATATAACTCTTTATATTATAAATGATGCATGAAAATACTTAACCTAAGGTCAGATTTCTAAAATAAAAGCATACATTATGCATGACAATAATTACACAACAATTGCATAATTTAAATAGCAAAATTAGACCAATTTTGGCACCCTAATTTTAATTTTAATTTATGTAATCTAATGATATTAATTAAAATTAATTAATTAAATATAAATTAAATATAAAACGTTTTTATATTTAATATATAATAAAAAATTCGTTTCTGCCCGTTGTTGCTTTGCGTGAAACGTCTCTAGCGTTGCAACGCTGATACAACCGTTACAACGCTATCGTCTCTACGTGCCTTCTTCCGCAAGCGTAGCGTTGCAACGACAATGAACAGCGTTGACACGCAGCACATACACAACAAACAGTCTCTACTTTTTTGGCTCGTTTTTGCTCCGTTCTTCTCAGCAACCACCTTGCCTCGATCGACACGGACTTACAGACTCGATTTACAATTAAAATTACCCAAAACACCGAGCCCACATTGAACGATTCAATGAAAATTATAAATCTAAGTGCCAAAATCGAAAACATCTAATTTGCAAACCGTTTATACATCTCATGCAAAATAGTAAATCCCACCTCGTTCTTGAAAAATCTAGAACATAAATCAAGAACGCAATTGGGCTCTCATACCAATTGAAGGGAATCGAATCTCGTAGTAGAAGCGATTTAATTACAACAATTTCATTCAAGAACGTATACAAATAGATTAAGCATAAAACAGAATATGGACAACAAGAAATATTACCTTTGAAGTACCTTTCTTCAAGTGCTCCTCCTCTCTCACGATCAAGATCTCAGCAACACGAACAACGAACGGACAAAGAGACGACCACTGGATCTTCTCCGTTGTTCTCTAGGTGAGGGAGGAATGTGGGTTCCCTTTAGGTAAGATGAGATGTTGTGAGAGAGAGGATTGTGTTTGGGAACCTTTCCAACAACACAACAAAGGTTGAGGTTAACTTGACCTAGTTGCATCTTATGCAACTATATATATAAGGAAATAGGGATGAAAATTATCATCCTATCCCTCTTTCATTCTCTCTTTAGTATATAGTTAATATGTGAATAAAATTCACATTAAAACTATATATTATATCAATTATATCACATATAATTGATATGACATCTCACATATGAAATTGAACACTTGAAGTTCATTCCTAACTTTATACCCTCAATACAACTATGTTGAGCCAACGAAGTGACCTAATGGACCTACAGTTCATGAGCTCCAATGATATGAGATTTACTGATCAAACTCTTTGATCCAGTTAATCAATATTCATCAACTACAAGTCACTCCACTATAGGCTTGTAGCTGCACTCTCCTCACTGTAGATTATGTTGTGTCCACTAATATAATCATTACCCATGAGTCGATCCTTCACATGTTGTTTGTAATTACAGCTGGATCAGATTACCGTTTTACCCCTGTGATTACCTCTTTGTTCCTTAACCACCACTGATCCTCTAAGGAACAACAAGCCTACGGTCCTACCATAGACTCATACCCTCATAGAGGGCGGGACCCCGTTGTTCACCCATACTAGTCTTAAGAACAACCTATCCGATTCCTTAGTGTAGGAATGAGTGAATTCCATCTTGCATAGTTAAGTTCCCAGCTACCTATGAGGTTCTGTCCCTGAGAAGGTAGGCTTATTGAGTCGGCTACAGGCCACTCTCACCCATATTAGTCTAAGGACAAACCCCTGTAAACAGGAGTTCTTAACTTGCTCAGGATTCAGGTCGAGTAACTAATGATCATCTATAAATTACTAGTCTTATCATGTTAACGGTGTTACACTGGTTGGACTAATAATTTGCGGTCCAATCTTGTATGAACTCTTCATACAGGATGCCCCCACTCGCATGTCAACTACATGAATGAGTTGGATTACCTCATTTGTACTAATTACAAAGTGGGTCGCATCCATGGTGTTATCAGAATTAGGTTTCCAACCTTATTCTTATACCACAGACCATTTAGGTTATATTCTTGAACTCAACCCAAATAGTGTTCACTACACTGATGTTAAAGATATATGTTATAACCTTGGAGCTTAGTTTATTAGATTTATAAAGCAAAACTGTAATTCTATCAAAACAAATAACCCTTTATTTAATTGATCAAAATTACATAAGTTTAGGGCATAAATCCCAATATCCACTACACACAGTTCAAGTTCTAGTTCTCTAATATATTCAATGACCTTTGAGCTTAGTTTATCGGACAAAGTTTGTAATAAATGCGAGACACAAAAGATGAAATAAATAACTCTTTATTAATTTCAAATAGTAATTTATAAACTAACCGAGATTAGGACAAAAATCCCAACAGTGTCATTCGTGGCATGGGATGTTATGAAGAAATTCGAGATAAAACGGGCGAGAAAAGACGAATAACAGAAAGAGGAGCTTGTTGTTCTGTCGACAGCATTGAGACGTTGTTTATCGACGTCTCAACGCTGCAATTGCGAGCGGAGGCTTGGCTACAGAGCCGCGTTGCAACGCCGAGGCGTGTAGCACGCGGGGCGTGACGCTGGACGCTGCAGCGTTGCAACGCTACAAGCATAATGGGCAGTTTGCGATGAGCGCGCGCGAGGTCGTGGGGCAGTTGGTGCTGAAGCACTTCGTGGGTAGTTTTTTAAATTGTTTTTAATTTAAATTTCATTTGTTAAATTTATTATTTTGTTTAATTAATTTAATTTTATTAATTAATATTACTATAATTGTTATATTAATATTAATTAATTAAATAAATGCCCCTAAATGCCAAAATCGATCCATTTTTGCTATTTAATTATTTTATGCATGAGATGCATAATCTAATTAAATTCTATGTGCATAGTGTATGTCATATAGATTTAAAATCCCATGTTAGGTTAAACATTTCATGCATAATTTATATTATAAGTGTTATAATATATAGTTTGCATGATAGGTTATATTATAATTGCTATAATATAATTAAATGCATGTTTTAATTTAATTTAATATAAGTGCTATGTTTTTTTAGATTAAAGTATGCTCATGCATTTTATTTCATGTGATGAATTTTTTTATAGTCTATAGTTATTCATGTGATGAATGAAAAAGCACTATAACATAGAAACGCATGTAACCTAAGTTAATTATTAGTTTTAAAGTATTAAGAAGTTGAATAATTACACTTAGATTTTCTAGTTCTAATAAGATTAGAATTAGGAAATCAAAATGTAAACTTTGAATGGTGACTGATTAGTAACTCTGTCTAAGGAAGGTTTTGTCTACGGTTGGGGTATTTAAGTTGACGCTTGCGGAACACCCCTATCTTCAAACCGACCTAGAAGTGAATTCGGTCCGAAGAATCTTAGGTTATATTTTTCGTGAGTGTTGTTAATTAAAAGTTGATTAATTTACTCACATAGACTTGAGAAATAATGTGATTATAAACTTAGGCCTAATACAATATAAGAGTTATATTTGTAGACTTAGGTAAATTCTAGCCGGTTTATCTAGGTCAATCCTGAAAAATATAAAGTGTTGAGTCGGGGGAAATAGAGTGAATAAGAAACATTTAATTTTTCGACCACAAATCTCCTTAAAGTCCGCACCGTGAGATCCATACTCGGCCTCCTGGCGCAACTGGGAGCGGGACCTGTGAAAACGAGACCCACGGTCTCTTCTTTCGATTCACACCGTGAGACCCCTATGATCCGCCTGCTAGTTTGGCCTAGACCAGACAATCCCTTCGGAGGACTTTTATCATGGGAGTCGGAACACCGTGAATTCCGGAAAGGGATAAAGTTTCCTTGTTGGTTTTCCTTCGTGGTTCACCTTTTGGTGACAATTGTTTGGACGGATACTTGGAAACTTAAAAATTAAGGGTGACAGCCACGGGATTCATTAAGTGTTAATAGATTCAACCAAATAATTGTAACCGGACGCGCAATGGAATAAGATTTATTCTAGGATTAGGGTCTGGTCGTGAGAGCCTTGTTCTAGAGGAGGAGTGTTTATGTTCACCCTTCGGTGGAGGTCATTCTAAACCTTTAGGATATCATTCCAAATTTTAAATGACCTAGGGATTATAGGATTAATTTTTGCTAAAACATGATTGGATTTGAAAAGTCATTTGCGAGACTGACACAAAATTTTAATTTGATTTTTTTGCAATATGTCTAGCTCGATAATAGCTTTACGCGCTTCGGATAAGTTAGTGGGAGATAATTTCCAAACGTAGAAGAACAATATAAACACGATTCTTGTAACCGACGACCTAAAGTTCATGCTTACTGAGGAGTGTCCTTAGTTGCTGAGCTCGACTGCATCACGACGTGTTCGTGATGCATACGATCGATTGATAAGGGCCAATGAAAAGGCCAAGGTCTATATCATTGCCAGCTTATATGAAGAATTGACAAAGAAGCATGAGTTGATGGTCACCGCGAAGGAGATGATGGAGTCGTTGCAAGATATGTTTGGACAATAGTCCTTTCAAGTCAGGCATGACTCGCTCAAACACGTCTTCAACGCCCGAATGAAAGAAAGGGCGTCTGTCCGTGAACATGTTTTAGACATGATGACCCATTTTAATTTAGCGGGGATGAACGGGGCTTCGATCGATGAGTCGAGCCAGGTCAGCTTTATCTGTGATACTCTTCCGAAGAGTTTCCTTCAGTTTGTAGCAACGCTGTTATGAACAAGATAAGCTACACTCTGACCACCCTTCTGAACGAGCTACAAAACTTCCAGTCCTTGATGAGGATCAGGACACCGGAAGCTGAGGCAGATGTTGCCTACAGATCATATCACAGAGGTTCGATTTCTGGGACTAAATCTGTTACTCCTTCTCGCCCGAAAGGGAAAAGAAGATGAAGAAGGGTAAAGCTGACCGAGTTGCTGCCCAAAAGGGCAAGAAGGTCAATGTGTTTCAACTGCAATGGGGACGACCACTGGAAGAGTAACTGTCCCAAGATCCTTGTCGAGAAGAATAATCAAGGTAAATGTGATTTATTAGTAACAGAAATATGTTTACTGGAGAGTAATAACTCTGCTTGGATATTGGATTCGGGCGCCACTAACCACGTTTGTTTTTCTTTTAAGGGAATTAATTCCTGGCATCAGCTGCTAGAGGGTAAGGTGAATCTATGGGTTGGATCTGGGGAGATAGTCTCTGCTCCAGCAATCGACAAAGTGAAGCTTTATTTTGGCCGGAATGACTTATTGTTAGACAATTTGTACATAGTTCCAGGGTTTACTAGAAACCTTATTTCTATTTCCTGTCTTTTACAACATTGTATTTTCGTTTCATTTAATTGCAATAAAGCGTTTATTTCCACAAATGGCAACATCATTTGTTCAACTTTACTTAAGTATAATTTGTATGTTTTAAAACCCAATTCGGTCAAAAGCGTTTTGAACACTGAATTATTTAAAACTGCAGAAACACGAACTAAAAGAGTAAAAGTTTCTCCAAAAGAAAATCCCCATTTTTGGGATCTAAGGTTAGGCCACATTAATCTCAATAAGATTGAGAGACTAGTGAATAGTGGACTTCTAAACGAGTTGGAAGAAAACTCTTTACCGGTGTGTGAGTCATCCCTCGAAGGAAAAATGACCAAACGTCCTTTTAGTGGAAAAGGATATAGAGCCAAAGAGTCACTTGAGCTTATACATTCTGACCTTTGTGGTCCGATGAGTGTTAAAGCACGAGGAGGTTACGAATACTTCGTATCTTTCATAGATGACTATTCGAGGTATGGGTATGTTTACCTAATGCATAGGAAGTCTGAATGTCTTGAAAAGTTCAAGGAGTACAAGACTAAGGTTGAGAACCTGTTAGGTAAAACCATAAAAACACTTCCATCTGATCGAGGTGGAGAGTATATGGACACTGAATTCCAAAACTATATGATAGAACACGAAATTACGTCCCAACTCTCAGCACCTGGTATGCCACAACAGAATGGTATATCGGAGAGGAGAGACAGAACTGTGTTAGACATGGTTCGGTCGATGATGAGTTATGCTCGTCTCCCTGATTCTTTTTGGAGTTATGTAATGGAGACTACGATTTATATTTTGAACAACATTCTGTCGAAGAGTGTTTGTGAAACACCTTTCGAACTCGGGAATGGTCGTAAAGGTAGTTTACACCATTTCAGGATTTTGGGATGCCCAACCTATGTGTTGGTGTCAAACCCGAAGAAGTTGGAATCCCGTTTAAAATTGTGTGTATTCGTAGGTTACCCAAAAGAGACTAGGGGTGGTCTATTTTTCGACCCTAAGGAAAATAGGGTGCTTGTGTCGACAAACGCGACTTTCCTTGAGGAAGACCACGTGAAGGATCATTTGCCTAGGAGCAAAATCGTGTTGAACGAAATGGATAGTACATCTGCACGAGTTGCTGATTGGGCTAGTACGTCAACAAGTGTTGTTAATCCTAGCACGTCTTGTCATTTTCGTTCTCAAGAGTTGGGAATGCCTCGACGTTGTGGGAGGGCTCTGAGACAGACTGAACGTTACATGGGTTTAGCTAAAACACAAGTTGTCACCCTTGATGATGACTGCGAGGATCCATTGACCTATGATAAGGCAATGGCAGATGTTGACAAGGACGAATGGATTAAAGCTATGGACAAGGAAATGGAGTCGATGTACATCAATTCTGTCTGGGAGCTTGTGGATCAACCAGATGTGGTAAAACCTATTGGTTATAAATGGATCTACAAGCGTAAACGTCGCGTAGATGGGAAGGTGAAAACCTTCAAAGCATGACTAGTGGCAAAGGGTTTTACCAAGGTAGAAGGGGTTGACTATGAACCTTTTCACCTGTTGCCATGGTAAAGTCGATCATGGTCCTTCTGGCCATTGCTACGTATTATGACTACGAGGTATGGCAGATGGATGTCAAGAAAGCCTTTCTGATTGGCAACCATGACGAAACAATCTACATGGACCAACCCAAAGTGTTCATAACCCAAGGCCAAGAGCAAAAGGTTTGTCGGCTTCATAAGTCCATCTTTGGATTGAAACAAGCCTTGAGGTCTTGGAATATAAGGTTTGATGAGGCAATCAAATCTTATGGTTTTCATCAAAATGTTGACGAGCCTTGTGTCTACAAGAAAATCGTCCAAAAAACTGTCGCATTTCTGATATTGTACTGAAGGGAATGAGAATATCCGCGCAGCAGAAGACGATTGAATAGTTGAGGTATCAATATGCAACATGGTTTTATTAAAATTGATCTAACACTAGATCTAGGCTAAACATGCTTCAAAGAAGAAGAAAATTACAACAAGAAGAATTTACTTACTTGTTGAAGACTTTCTTCAAAGATTCTTCTTCAAATGACGAACTCTTCGTGCTCTTCGAACTCGACGAACTCTTCCCACAAAAGGTCTTGAACACCACCAAATGGCCTTCTCGGTTGTCCTCTTTTGGAGAAGGGAGGTTTGTGGGAACCTTTTGTGTTTTGGAGAGGGAGGAGATTAGAGAGAAAGTAGAGATAACTTTCTTCTTCTCTTTTGTGAAAAACTAAAAAATGAGAGAAGTCATCACCAATCCGTTCTTGCAAAGGGTTTATATAGTGGAATTGATGGAGTTAAAATCTCCATATAATTACCACTTTACCACAACCATAGGGTATGCAAATCTCATTTGCATAACCACATAATATAAGATATCTCATATCTCATATTGCAAATCTCATTTGCAATAATTGTGGATTAATTAAATTGAATCAAATCCAATTTAATTTCTCTCAATCAATTTCTCCAATTAGCCCTAATTTAACAATTAGGCTAACCTATAGTTTATTATGAATCTCATTCACATTAAACTATATATTATATCATTCATATCTCATATAAATGACATAAATGCCCTTAAGGTGAAATTGAACACTTCAATTTCATACCAAAACATTAACCCTTCTTTTAACCCAGATGGAGCCAACCGAGGGACCTAATGGACCTACAATGACGGGCTCCAATGATCCGAGATTAACCTGCCAAACTCTTTGACACGGTTAACCAACATTCATTAGCTACGGTAACACTCCACTATAGCCCGTAGCTGCACTCCCGTCAGTGCAGAATATTATGTGTCCACTGATATAACCAATACCCATGAGTCGACCCTTCACAAGTTGTTCGTAGACACGGTTGGGTCAAATTACCGTTTTACCCCTGTGTCTACCTCTTGTTCCTTAAGTCCCCACTGCTCCTCTAATGAACAACATATTGTGATGGTCCAACCATACACAACACCCTTCTCGGGCCAGTGAGAAGGTGGGCGCCCGTTGTCCAAGCCCCGGAGACAACACTTAAGGGAACAACCCCTCTAGTTTCCCTAAAGGCGAGAACGAGTGAATTCCATCTCGCGTAGTTAAGTTCCTAGCTCCCTACTTGGTTCTCGCCACGAGAAGATAGGCATATTGGGCGAGTAATCGTGACCACCTCACCTGTACTAGTCAAAAAAGCAGGACTCGCAGATGTAAGTCCGTAACACGCTCGAGATCGTGTCGAGTCACTAATGGTCATCTCACGAAGTTATTAGTCTCATCACAACGGTGTTACATCGTGAGGTCTAATAAATCACGGTCCTGTCTTGTACAATCTCATTGCACAGATGCCCCCACTCGCATGTCAACTACATGAACGAGTCGGATCACCTCGCTTGTATCTAATACAAAGTGGGTCGCATCCACGATGTATCCGTGATTAGGTCTCCAACCCTATCCATATCACAGAGACCGTTCGAGTCATTAACTCGAGCGTGATCCTCCCCTGTGTGTCCACTACACACCGCTTCAAGTTCTAGTTCTCTCATAAATTCAATGACCCCGGAGCCTAGTTTATTTGAAAAGTTTATAAATATTGCGAGACACAAAGTGATGAAATGAATAACTCTTATTAATTTCAAACAATATATTACAAACACGAGATTAGGACAAAAATCCCAACAAACTCCCACTTGGACTAAGCTAGTGGAGAAAATACATTTCTCAAATGTACATAAATTACAATGAAGTAATACAATAAACTAGGGCATTGAATACCCGTTTACACATCTCCCACTTTCCCTAGTCAGGAAGCTCTCGAAGACCGACACTCTCTAGGTGACCCTCAAACACCTTAGCTCTCGAAGATCAGCTACGTTTTGCTCCGACGCTATCTGCGTGACCGTCACGTCTCCGCGGTGTACAATTTCCCGTATCAGATGATACTTGCGCTCAATGTGTTTACCTCTCTTATGGCTCCGAGGCTCACATGAGTTGGCTCTTTGCCACCAAGTATCGAGAATACAGTGATCGGCAAGTTCATATTTGGAAGAACTTCCAAATCTGTCATGAACTTCCTAAGCCAAACAGCTTCCTTTGCAGCTTCACATGTCGCAACATACTCCGCTTCCATAGTGGTATCAGCAATGCATCCCTGCTTGATGCTTCGCCATACTACAGCTCCTCCATTCAGAATGAAGGCTGACCCCGAGGTGGATTTTCTAGAATCCTTATCGGTTTGAAAATCATAATATGTGTATCCCGTAAGGATCAAATCCCCACTCTCATACACTAAGCTGTAGTTCATCGTTCTCCTAAGATACTTGAGGATTGCCTTTACGGTACGCCCGGTGATCTAATCCTTGATTGGACCGATATCTCACCGACACAATTAAATCTTGCATAACAGATGTCGGGCCTAGTACACAACATGGCATACATGAGGCTCCCTACAGCTGAAGCATATGGAATCCGTCTCATATCCTCAACATCTTTAAGAGTCTTAGGACACTGATCCTTAGACAAGTGAACCCCATGCCTGAAAGCCAGCAAGCCCTTCTTGGTGTTCTGCATCTTATATCTAGACAACATCTTGTCAATGTAAGACGCCTGAGACAAGGCTAGCGTTCTGTTCTTCCGGTTCCGGACTATCTGGATACCTAGAACATACTGAGCTTCTCACAAATCTTTCATTTGGAATTGCAAAGCTAGCCACTTTTTAACGTCAGTAAGAAATTCTACCTCATTCCCAATGTGAAGAATATCGTCCACATACAACACCAAAAATGCGACAGTTTTGTCAATGATTTTCTTGTAGACACAAGGCTCGTCGACATTTTGATCAAAGCCATAAGATTTGATCGCCTCATTAAACCTTATAGTCCAAGACATCGAAGCTTGTTTCAGTCCATAAATGGACCTATGAAGCCAGCAAACCTTTTGCTCTTGGCCTTGGGCGATGAATCCTTTGGGCTGGTCCATGTAGATGGTCTCATCAAGTTTGCCATTCAGAAAGGCTGTCTTGACGTCCATCTGCCATACCTCGTAGTCATAATACGACAATGGCGGAAGGATCCTGATCGACTTTACCATGGCAACAGTGAAAAGGTCTCCTCATAGTCAACCCCTTCAACTGGGTAAAACCCTTTGCCACTAGTCGGGCTTTGAAGGTCTCGCACCTTCCCATCTACGCCACGCTTTACGCTTGTAGATCCATTTGCAACCAATAGGTTTTACCCCATCCGGTTGATCCACAAGCTCCCATACGAATTGAAGTACATAGACTCCATATCTTTGTCCATAGCTTTAATCCACTCGTCTTTGTCAACATCTACCATTGCCTGATCATATCATAGGTCAATGGATCCTCACAGTCATCATCAGGAGCGACAACTGAGGTTTCAACTAAACCCATGTAGCGATCAGTCGCATCTCACGACCCTCCCACTACGTCGAGGCATTCCCAACTCTTTGGAACGGATTTGACTAGACGTGCTAGGATCAACAACACTTGTTGACGTACTAGCCCCATCAGCAACTCTTGCTGATGTACTGTCCATTTCATTTAATACAATTTTACTCCTTGGTAATTGATCCCTGACGTGGTCTTCTACTAGGAAAGTGGCGTTTGTCGACACAAGCACCCTATTTTCCCTAGGATCGTAAAATAGACCACCCCTAGTTTCTTTAGGGTAACCTACGAATAGGCACAATTTTGAACGGGATTCTAACTTTTTCGGGTTTGACACCAACACGTGGGACGGGCATCCCCAAATCCTGAAGTGATGTAAACTTCCTTTACGTCCACTCCAGAGCTCGAAAGGTCTTTCACAAACACTCTTCGACGGAACGTTGTTCAAAATATAAACCGCAGTCTCCACTGCGTACCCCCAAAAAGAATCAGGGAGACGAGCATAGCTCATCATCGACCGAACCATGTCCAACAAGATTCTGTTTCTCCTCTCCGATACACCATTCTACTGTGGCATACCAGGTGCTGAGAGTTGGGACGTGATTCTATGTTCTATCATATAGTCCTGAAATTCGGTGTCCATGTACTCTTCACCTCGATCCGATCAAAGTGTTTTAAGCGATTTACCTAAGAGGTTCTCAACCTCAGTTTTGTACTCCTTGAACTTTTCAAGAGTTTCAGACTTCTTGTGCATTAGGTAAGTATACCCATATTTGGAGTAATCGTCTATAAAAGACATGAAATACTCATAACCGCCCCGAGCTTTAACATTCATCGGACCACAGAGGTCAGAATGTACTAACTCAAGAGGCTCTTTGGCTCTATATCCTTTTCAACTAAACGGACGTTTGGTCATTTTTCCCTCAAGGCATGACTCACACACCGGCAAAGAGTTTTCTTCCAACTCGTTTAGAAGTCCACTCATTACTAGTTTCTCAATCCTATTGAGATTAATGTGGCCTAACCGAAGATGCCAAAGGTGGGCATTTTCTTTTGGAGAAACTTTTGCTTTCTTAGTTCGTGTTTCTCTAGTTTTAAACAATTCAGTATTCAAAACACTTTTGACCGAATTGGGTTTCAAAACATACAGATAATTTTTGAGTGAAGCTGAACAGATAACATTCCCTTTGAAAGAAATAAACGCTTTATTCAATTCAAAAGAAACGAAAATACAATGTTCTATTAAGCAGGAAATGGAAACAAGGTTTCTAGTAAACTCTGGAACTATGTACAAATTGTCCAACAATAAGTACTTCCCGCCAAAATGTAGCTTCACCGTGTCGATTGCAGCAGCAGAGACAAGCTTCCCGGATCCAACCCGTAGAGTCACCTCACCCTCTTGCAGTGGCTGCCAGGAATCAATCCCCTGAAAAGAAGAACAAACGTTGTTAGTGGCACCCGAATCCAATATCCAGGCAGAGTCACTACTCTCCACTAAACTGGGTTCAGTCACAAGTAAATCACATTTACCTTGATTCTTCCTCTCGGCCAGGAATTTGGGACAGTTTCTCTTCCAGTCACCGCCCCCATTGCAGTGGAAAAACTTTCCTTTCTCTGCAACCTCCTTGACCTTCTTGCCCTTGTGGGCTGCAGCACGGTCAGTTTTACCCTTCTTCATCCTCTTCTTCCCTTTCGGGCGTGAAGGAGAAACAGGTTTCGTCCTAGAGGTCGAACCCCTGTGATAAGACCTGTTGGCAAAATTTGCCTCAGATTCCTTGACCCTGTGCAAGGATTGAAAATTTTGTAGCTCATTGAGGAGGGTAGTCAGAGTGTAGCTAATTTTGTTCATAACAACATTGCTACGAAACTGAAGGAAACTCTTCGAAAGAGTCTCCAAAATAAAACCGACCTGGCTCGACTCGTCGATCGAAGCCCCGTTCATCTCGGCCAGATGGAAGTGGGTCATCATGTTTAGAACATGTTCACGGACAGACGACCCCTCTTTCATCCGTGCGTTGAAATCGTATTTGAGCGAAGTCATGCCCGACACAGAAAGGATCTTTGTCCAAACATTTCTGCAAGGACTCCATGATCTCCTTAGCGAAACCATCACTCATGCTTCTTTGCCAACACATCAGACATGCTGGCAGTTATGTAGACGCTGGCCTTTTCATTGGCCCTGATCCAGCGATCGTACGTGTCGTGAACACTTCGTGACGCGGTCGAGCCCGGCATCTGAGGACACTCCTCAGATAGCACGAACTTTATGTCGTCTTGTACCAAAATTGTATTAATGTTGTTTTCCAAACTTTGGTAATTATCTCCCACTAATTTATCCAAAGCGATTAAAGCTATCATTGCGCTAGACATTTTTAGCTGAAAAATAAGAAAAAACCTTTGTATTAGTCTCGCAAAAACTTTTGAAAATCCAATCAAGTTTTAGCAAAAATTGTTTCATGATTCCTAGGTCATTCAAAATTTTTCAATGATACCCTAAAGGTTTACAATGACCGCCACCGAAGGGTGAACAGAACACTCCTCCTCTAGGACGAGACTTTCTCGATCAAACCCTAATCCCAGAATAACTCTTATTCCATTAGGCGTCCAATTACCATTGTTTGGTCGAATTCATTAACACTTAACGAATTCAGTGAGTGTCACCCTTAATCTTTAAGTTTCCAAGCATCCGTCCAAACAATAGCCACCGAAGGGTGAATGATGAGTAGAAATTAATTATACTTATTATATCTAATTTCCTTACATTCTAAGTGAATAAAATGTTTAATTGTCGAAATTATGTCCAATTTAGTTTAGGTGATAATTTATCATTATTTAGTGAAACTAGTCTAACAAGTACTTTTTAGTTCAAATTCGTAAATTGAAATAAAAATTGAAAAATTAGAAAACAAAATAATGAGAGAATTGAAAATAAAAAAAGAATTAAAGAAATTGAGAAAAAATAACATAAAAAATGAAAAGGAAAAAGATGAACGTTTATTATCTAATTTTTTCTTTTGTTTCTTTTTTCTGTGTGTAGGTGGCATGCATGCATGGAGTCTTCCATGAGAAATGCAAGGGAGAAATTATCTTGTGGCTTGGCACACATTGTGGAGCAAGAAATGGCACATTTAAGGGACCTATTTTTGGTCATTTTCAAGTATAAAAGGAGGGCAATGCATTGAGTAAAGGGAGTGCAGAGTTTTAGTGTTCTCTACAAAAACAAAAGTTTAGAGAGTGTTCTAGTTCTTTGTTTTTATCCTATTTTATGTTTTATTTACAGTTATTCTTGCTTTTCCACCATGTGTGGCTAAGCTTTAATTTCTGATTCAAGGGTCATTTCATTTCCAATTGTAATTTTGTGAGGCTTTAGACCTAATTGAAATTTTGTTCCTAATTTAAGAATTCTTTGTTTCTTGTTTTATTTTTATGACTGATCGTTACAAATTAAATTGACGCCTTAATTAAGTTTCAATCAATTTATTGCTATCCATGATTTTGTGATCCGTAATTGTCACAAATGATTGAAAAAATGTAGCAAGGGGTTGGCTTATGTGTGTGTAATTAATGGCTTTTCTATTTTACATAGCTTGCATAATAGACTCTAGGGAAACAAAGAAACAAAATTAATTAATTTGTAGTTGTCTCTCTTAGTTAATTTTGGTTTAGTCCTCTCATTGCTTTTAATGCTATTATTAACCAATATGGAACGCTATTGTACCCATTGAATTAAATTATAAGTTTTGATTTTGATGCTTGGTTAAGATCAATTAAACTAGGAGAGTTTTTATTTATTTCGGCTTTTCCGAGTAAATTGACTGAGTTCTTGAATTAGAAAAATTAAAATAGATTTCGTTTTTTTTCTTTTGAAGCCTATGATCAAGATTACAATTGGATGAAATTTACATCCTTGAATTGGAAGTTGCATAAAATTATCTTTTTACCTTTTTTTTTAATTTCATTTTTTGTTCGACAATTCAAACACCCCTTTATTTTTTTTATCATTAATATTTTTAACTTTGAGAAATTAATTCGATTGGTTCCCTTGGGATTCGACCTGGTCCACTATTTCTACAAGTTAGATCTAGAAAACCAGTAAATATTTTGAAGGGCTTCGCAACCCGACCAGTGAACCAAGAAGGTAAACCAACCAGGAAACTATATCCCTTTCAGGAATTCACGGTGTTCCAACTCCCATGATCAAGCCCTCCGAAGGGATTGTCTGGTCGAACCAAACTAAGAGGCAGATCACAGGCGTCTCACGGTGTGAATCGAAAGAAGAGACCGTGGGTCTCGTTTTCACAAGTCCCGCTCCCACTCACTATAAGTACTCTCTCCATCAGCGATGATATTGATCTATACAAATGCCATCCGAAGGGGGACGCTTCCATTTGCGCCACGAGGCCGAGTATAGATCTCACGGTGCAGACTTAAAGGAGATTTGTGGTTGGAAATTCAAATGTATCTCATACACTTTATTTCCTCCCACTCAGCACTTTAATTTTAATAGGGATTGACCTAGATAAACCGGCTAAAATTTACCTAAGTCTACCAATATAACTCTTATATGGTATTAATCTAAGTTTATAATCACTTTATTAACTTAGGTCTATGTGAGTAAATTAATTAACACTTAATTAACTAAGACTCACGAGAATATAACCTAAGAATCTCCTGACCGACCGAATTCACTCCCCGTGCCTGTTTCGTGTAGGGGTGTTCATGGCGTCAACATAAATATCCCAGCCTTAGACAAAACCTTCCTTAGACAGAGTTACTTATCAGTCTCCATTCAAAGGTTATATTTGATTTCCTAAATTTCTAATCTTATTAGAAAATTAGAAAACCTAAGTCTAATTATTCAAGTTCTAAACACTTTAAATGTAATAATTAACTTAGGTTGCATGCATTTCTATGTTATAGTGCTTGATCATCCATCACATGAATAATACTATATACTATAACATAATATAATTCATCACATGAATTAAATGCATGAGCATGCTTTTAATTTAAAAATATAACACTTATATTAAATAAATTAAATCATGCAAACATTATATTATAACTCTTATGATATAATCCTATCATGCATACTATATATTATAACTCTTATAATATAAATATGATGCATGAAATATTTAACCTAAGGTGAAATTTTAAATCTACATGGCATACATTATGCACATAGAAATTAATTAAAATATACATCTCAAGCATAAAATAATTAAATAGCAAAAATGGACCGACTTTTGGCACCTAGGGGCAATTATTTAATTAAATAACATTAATATAACATTTATATTAATATTAGGGGCAATTGGGTTTGTAGCAAAAAGAACCAATATAATTGTCCATATAGCAAATGACTCAATTTATTTGTAAAAATAGCAAAAATTTGAAAAGAGAAATTGAAATTACTAAAACACCCAATGCCGGGCCATCGCTATCGGTGATATCATCGATGGGATGCTATCGCGATATCATCGATGGGATTCTATCGCTGATATCACCGATAAAGTCTGCTTATTTAATAACTAATTTTTTTGTCTGTTTATTTAATAACTAATTTTTTCTTCTAATTTTGATAAACTACTATTGTGATATCTATCACTGATAGAAGTGATAGACTTCTATCAGTGATAGTTGTTTGATAGACTTCTACCACAATTGTCTATCTATTACCTATTACTCATAACTTTTCTATTATCTATTAGACATCTTGTTCCTATTCGACTTCTATCGCTGTCTATCACAGATAGAAGTGATAGACTACTATCCTGTTAATGATTGATAAAAGTTAATGAAAAAGAAGTGATAGACTACTATCACTAATAGAAGTCATATGTTTCTATCAATGATAGTTGTCTGATAAACTTCTACTTATCTATTGTCTATTACTCATAACTTTTCTATTAGACTTCTTGTAATATGAGAAACTAAAGGATATCTTGTATTTTGATCTTTCACTAAAGTTAAAAACCAAGCAACATTTTTTTCTTCTTGAATTTTAACCACATCCTGAGCATCATTTATCCCTAACCTAATAACATCGGCAATTCTATAAAAGAAATAGAACTATCCATTCGAACTTCTTTCACAATCAGATTAATAAAATCATCAAAACACATCATCTCATCAACAAAGATTCTAATGGTCTGGTAATTTTCATAGAAATTTTTCTCATTTCATTGCCTACTATAAAAAATAACTATTGGAAGCTTCATCATAGTTCCTACGAAAAGTAATAACAACATTAACAATATTAAGTAATATAGAAACCGATCACCACAATAGTCACTCGTATATCATTGATTAATGATATCACTGATAGTATTGATACTTATTGATCACTGATATCAGTGATATCATTGATATCTACTGATCACTGATATCATATCTATTGATTAATGATATCACTGATATCATTGATATTTAGAAAACAATGTATCACTGATATCACTGATATCATATATATTGATCAATGATATCACTGATATCACTGTATCTAGAAAACAATGATAGATATCACTGATATCACTGATGTTATATGTATTCTCTAGCATATCTAGAAAACAAAACAATTACCAAAATCAGACTTGCGACTCCAAAACATTGCAGAAAAACAGTGATATAACAAAATGAACAAAAAAAATACCCACGAAAAAAGATCTGGTTGATTGACAAACTCAAATACCCACGAAAAGAGCTCCAACAGAAGATCGTATATCACTAATTGGAAGCACAATAGTCACTCGTATATCACTAATATCACTAATATCATTTATATCTATTGATTACTGATATCACTGATATCACTGATATAACTGATATCTATTGATCATATCTAGAAAACAATGATAGATATCACCGATGTCACGTATATCGTCGATCATCTAGAAAATAAAGATTACTTTGATAGAACAAAAATGAAGAAAACTTGCGACTCCAAAGCGAAAAAATAGTGATGTAACAAAATGAACATAAGAAATATCCACGAAAAATGTTGATTGAAAAAATCAAATACCCACGAAAAAAGCTCCGTTGGACTTCGAAAAGATCGAATTGGAAGATACTTCGACCGAATAAGAAGATACTACAATGCGATCGAATTGGAGAAGATAATCAGACAAACTTGCGACTTCGATCGAATTGGAGAAGATAATCAAACAAACTCGATGAAAATTCATGGGTTGCAATTCAACAGATCAAACTAGAAAATACCCGATCGAATAGGTGAAGGTTTGCGACTCCGATTGAATTTGAGAAGATACTCAAACTTACGACTCGACAGAAGATTGGACTGGAATGGAGAAGAGTTTGGGAAGATTGGATTGGAATCAAGAAGATGTTGTCGCAAAAATCGGAAGAAGAAAAATACCGTGAAGAACAAATACCAATTGAAAAACAAATACTAATTAAAAAGGGAATAGGTTTAAGCCAAGAGTATAATTGGAATAATAAAAAAAATTAAAGATTTTTGTCATATTTGCAATTCTTTTTAAAAGTTGCTATATCTACAAATACTAAAACCATAATTACTACCCATTACAAATTCTCTAAAAAATAGGTATATTAAATAAATTATAATACATTTCATTTGATTTGACTGTGAATTTAGAGCCTTACAAGTAGTTAAATATGTATTACTGTTTGAGAATCTAGAAAATTGAAATGTTTAAATGCTTAAAATTGTAAAATAATAAAAATATAAAAATAACAAGGAATATTTAAGTAACCGTGAAGAACAAATACCAATTAAAAAGGGAATAGGTTTAAGCCAAGGGTATAATTGGAATTATATAAAAAAATTAAAGACTTTTGCCATATTTGTAATTCTTTTAAAATGTTGCTATATCTACAAATACTAAAACCATAATTGCTACCCATTACAAATTCTCTTAATATTATTTAATAAAATAATTAAATAAATAAATAAATAAAATACAATTTACAAATTAAAAATAATTAAATAAAATGTAAAACCGAAAAATAACTGCCCACAATGAGGCTTGAACCCACGTCCTCGCGAAACTATCGCGAACTTCTCCTCAACGCGTGCAGCGTTGCAACGCTGTCGCGTACAGCATCCACCGGCGTTCTCAACGCCAGCGGCGTTGCAACACTACACCCAGCGTTGCAACGCTGAACTGCTGCAGGGCCTCCGACCGCAAGGACAGCATTGAGACGTCGTTGGGCAGCGTCTCAACGCCATCGACAGAACAACAAACACATTTGTTGTTCTTCATCGATTTTTCGCCTGTTTCCTCTCCGATTTCTTCACAGCAACACTTGTCACGAACGACACGGACTACAGACTCGATTTATTTTCTAAAATGCCCAAAAAACACGGGCCCTTTACATTTGATCTCATCAAACAAAAATAAATCTAAAAGTGCCAAAAACCGAAACATCCATTATGCAAACCAACAATTTATCACATAAATCATGGCAAAATGCCCACCTAATTTTAACAAAATAGTGCATAAATTGAAGAACCATCGAGATGGCTCTGATACCAATTGCAGGGAATGAGAATCCCCGCGCAGTGGAAGACGATTGAATCGTCGAGGTATCAATATGCAACATGGTTTTATTAAAATTGATCTAACACTAGATCCAGGCTAAACATGATTCAAAGAAGAAGAAAATTACAACAAGAAGAATTTACTTTCTTGTTGAAGACTTTCTTCAAAGATTCTTCTTCAAATCACGAACTCTTCGTGCTCTTTGAACTCAACGAACTCTTCCCACGAAAGGTCTTGAACACCACCAAATGGCCTTCTCGGTTGTTCTCTTTTGGAGAAGGGAGGTTTGTGGGAACCTTTTGTGTTTTGGAGAGGGAGGAGATTAGAGAGAAAGTAGAGAGAACTTTCTTCTTCTCCCTCGTGAAAAACTAAAAAATGAGAGAAGTCATCACCAATCCCTTCTTGCAAAAGGTTTATATAGTGGAATTGATGGAGTTAAAATCTCCATATAATTACCACTTTACCACAACCATAGGTTATGCAAATCTCATTTGCGTAACCACATAATATAAGATATCTCATATCTCATATTGCAAATCTCATTTGCAATAATTGTGGATTTGTTAAATTGAATCACATCCAATTTAATTTCTCTCAATCAATTTCTCCAATTAGCCCTAATTTAACAATTAGGCTAACCTATAGTTTATTATGAATCTCATTCACATTAAACTATATATTATATCATTCATATCTCATATAAATGACATAAATGCCCTTAAGGTGAAATTGAACACTTCAATTTCATACCAAAACATTAACCCTTCTTTTAACCCAATGGAGCCAACCGAGGGACCTAATGGACCTACAATGACGGGCTCCAATGATCCGAGATTAACCTGCCAAACTCTTTGACACGGTTAACCAACATTCATTAGCTACGGTAACACTCCACTATAGCCCGTGAGTGCACTCCCGTCGGTCACGAGAATATTATGTGTCCACTGATACAACCAATACCCATGAGTCGACCCTTCACAGGTTGTTCGTAGACACGGCTGGGTCAAATTATCGTTTTACCCCTGTGTCTACCTCTTGTTCCTTAAGTCCCCACTACTCCTCTAATGAACAACATATTGTGATGGTCCAACCATACACAACACCCTTCTCGGGCCAGTGAGAAGGTGTGTGCCCGTTGTCCAAGCCCTAGAGATCGCACTTAAGGGAACAACCCCTCTAGTTTCCCTAAAGGCGGGAACGAGTGAATTCCATCTCGCGTAGTTAAGTTCCCAGCTCCCTACTTGGTTCTGTCCCTGAGAAGATAGGCATATTGGGCGAGTAACTGTGACCACCCTCACCCGTACTAGTCAAAGAACAAACCCTCGCAGACAGGAGTCCGTAATACGCTCAGGATTCAGGTCGAGTCACTAATGGTCATCTACGAAGTTATTAGTCCTTACTGTCAACGGTGTTACATCAGTAGGTCTAATAAATCACGGTTCGGTCTTGTACAATCTCCTTGCACAGGATGCCCCCACTCGCATGTCAACTACATGAACGAGTCAGATCACCTCGTTTGTATCTAATACAAAGCGGGTCGCATCCACAGTGTATCCAGGATTAGGTCTCCAACCCTATCCATACACTGTAGACCGTTCGGGTCATTAACTCGAACGTGATCCTCCTTGTGTGTCCACTACACACCTTTCAAGTTCTAGTTCTCTCATAAGTTCAATGACCCTGGAGTTTAGTTTATTGAAAAAGTTTATAAATATTGCGAGACACAAAGTGATGAAATGAATAACTCTTATTAATTTCAAACAATATATTACAAACACGAGATTACGACAAAAATTCCAACATGTACGTGGATAACTTCGCAATTCTAAATAAAGAAATGACAACAGTGGTGCTATTGCCAACACCAGAGAGCCTCGGAGTCATAAGAGAGGTGATAGCACACAAAATGTGTTATCTTTAGGCTTAATTATTGCTAGTTTTATAATGATTTCGGGGCTTTTACGTGGTTAATTTATTCAATTTCAGGTTAAGAGCTTAAACGAAACTATTGGAGACAATTTGGATCACTCGGGATCAAAACAAGGCTATTTGGAGCTAAATATAACATCAAATGGAAGAGAGAAGACCAATCCAAGCATGATAACCCGAGGCGATGGCGTTGCAACGCTGTTTATAGCATGCAACGCCGAATGTGCAGCCAAGACGCGTTGAAGATCCCAGGCGATAGCGTTGCGACGCTGCTAAGGCATGCACGAGGAACCGCACATCGGGCGTTGCAATGCTGCCTCGCAGCGTCGCAACGCCATTTCGACAAGGAGCGCACGCGTTAGGGTAGCGGCGTTGCAACGCTGCCCTCAGCGTTGCAACGCCATCGATTATTTCCTTAAGTGCCAACCGCCTAGGGCACAGCGTTGCAACGCTGTGCCGATAATGCCTATAAATACAACATGTTGTTTTCATTACAAGGGGAGCACAATTTGGTAGAGTCTTGCCCTAAATTCGAATACACCTTTTAAGAAGAGAGAAAAGAGTGATTTTGGGGAGCCAAAGCATTCGTGGATGTTCGAGATCGAAGACGGGCGCTCGGAGACGAAGGACCGACATCGACACCTAAGTTTATTTCTCTCTCTTTTAATTTGTAATAGCGTTCTAAGACGTTTTCTACTTGTTTAGTTTGTTTTTCTTGTGATTTAGAGTAGCTAAAGATAGTAGTTAGGATTTGAATTACTTGTTATGACATTCTTGTGATGTATTGAAGCATGTTATGTCGTTATTTTTGGCAATTCGTTCTTTACTTTTTAATTTGTTGATTTAAGTGGACTCGAGAGATAAAGCTTGAATTAGAGCAAAATTGTCAAAACCCTTGGAAGTCTGGCATGAGAGTGACCTAGAAATCTTAGGGAAACACATAAAGAAGTTTCTTAATGCCATGCATGTTGTAGGTTTATATGGAGACTATGAGTTTATTGCATGTCTGAGGCTCACTAAGAATCGAGAGATTTTCTTGAGTATTTCACTTCTTGTTTATAATTTCATCTCATTGGTTCAATGCATGTGCTAGTTTGGTCTTTAACTTGTAAAATCACTTCCTTTAATTCTATCAATTCGTGTCTCCACATGTTTGTTCGTTTGTTTGTATTTACTTCAACCAACTATCCATGTTATGTTTCTTTAGCTAAAATTGAGGATTAATACCTTAATAATTAATTAATCTAGAAATCCATTCTCGAGGACGATACTTGGACTCATAAATCACTATACTAAAACTTGACCCGTACACTGCGGTATTGTAATATAATTTTACGCAACAAGTTTTTGGCGCCGTTGCCGGGGAATGGCGATTATTTAGATTAATTAATATTAGGAGAAAATTTGAAATTCTAGACTAAAGTTGTTTGTTTGTCTTTCCTTATTTGTTTTTGTGTGTTTGTTTGTTACCTTATTTGTCTTATTTTAGTTTTTTTTTGTGTTTTTGAGCCTTTGTCCCCTGTTTTTGGGTTGTGTTGCTATTGTGTGAAAGTCTTGTTCTAAATTAGTAATTTTTCAAGCATGACTTTGCATGATTTTTCTCCATCATTCTATTGTCGCTCTCAGGACCCTAGGTATGTGCACCCTGATTTCTCTGAATCTCATCTGTCTAATTCTTACCATTCTATACCTGAAATTGATGAACATTCATGTAATGGTAGTTATCTAGGCAGTTGGAACCATAGTTCTTCGTACCTTGACCTACCCATAGAAAAATCTTCTCTTGTGGACCAATTGAGGGAATATAGTTTAGAATTGAAAATAAAAAATTTGGTTCATGAAGAGTTCGAAAGGTTGAATAGGTTAGAAGCTAAAGTGGTGGAACTGTGGGAAATAGTACAGGATAAAACCCAATATCTTAACCAGCTAGTAATTTCCCTCAAGGCCTTACAGGAACAATTTATTATCCTTACCACTGAGAGGGTGCCACATAGGAGGGTCTGTTCACATGTTAGTGAGGATAGTTTGGGGGAGACTGAGGCACACCATGATCAGGTTAGTAAGGAGGACACTGGTGATACACTTAGTTCCACAGGAGAGATCTAGGTGATAGAGTTAGAGGCTGAGAAGGCTTCTTTCCCTTTATCCCCAGAAATTTCCTTGATTTTTGATAACCATTGGTCTTTCACTCACGAGTCTTGTTTTGATTTCAGTTCTTTCATTTTATTAAACAAAAATACCAAAAATAATTATGTTTCTGGTGCCCATGAAAAGCAAGATAGCCTTTTAGACTTAGAGGGCTACATTGATTCAAGCAAGAAGGGCCCAGAGAAGTATGAGCAGTTTTATGTGCCTTGATAAGTCACCGTCTAGCTAAAGACGTTAAAGAAAGCGCTTCTTGGGAGCAAACCCATGTTTTACTTTCTTTTGTTTTCCTGTCTTTAGCTTGCTTTAGTTGTTTTTGTTGTTTTTCAACTCTTAGTTAGTTGTTGTTTTACTTCGTAGGTTGTGGAGATGCCCTTCTTCGTTGCAATCCATGCTCCCATTCAGAGGAACTCCAACACACATGCTTTGGCTATCCAAGGAACTCATAAAGATCTCCATCACCAAGGACAGTATCGTTCACTTCTACCCTTATACTTGCCACATGCTTATTTCTACAAACATTGGGGACAATGTTTAGTTTAAGTTTGGGGGTGGGATTGTGTTTATTTGTTGTAAATGTCCTGAGTATGTGCTGAATTGTTAGCTGATCTTTTACATAAGTATGAGTATGATAGCCTAGGATCAGATATAATTGAAAATCTTTGTGATTCTGCTGAAACCTGAAAGCATGACATGAATTTGAGTTAATTTAAAATTTTTTCTTGAGTTTTTCCTGCATTATATGCACATAGCCTTTGTTCCTGTAGTTTTGAAATACTTAGAACAAAGTTATTAGGCTTAGAAGTTTGATGTCACCTCGATAGGTCTGAAAACGGATTTGAGAGTTAAACTGCAGGATATGGTAAATGACAATATGAAGTGCATGATCTGTATAATATGTGCATTATGTTAAAAAGTTTATTTTTGTTGTCTGTTTGTAAAAAAAAAATCGTGAGGACAAAAAGAGCTACCTTCACTGTGATCAGTTAGGCCACTCATTGAGCGAGTCCTCTGGGTAAGGGTCCGTGCAGTGGATGTGTGAAAGCTAGTGTCCTTGCACAAAAAAAAAAAAAAGAAGAAAATAGAAAAAAAAAGTGGCATCAAAATAGTGATTAAGTGCTGAGTAAAGTTGTTTATTTCTTGATGTGGAGAGGCTCAATGATTAGTAATTAAGAACAGTGTAGGGGGAAGTTGAATGGGGAACCTAATAAAAATGAAGGGAACATAGGCTAATCACACACACACGTAGGAACACTTAGGAAAAGTTTTAAATTACTTGTTGAAGTGTTATGTTTAAGTGTTTCCGGTAATTGCAAAATTTTCTCTTAAATCTTTGAGGCTTGAATCAAATGTATGTTCAAGAACAATCTAATGTTTAACTCTGTTTTTGCTCGGGACTAGCATAAGTTTAAGTTTGGGGGTGTTTGATAGCACACAAAATGTGCTATCCTTAGGCTTAATTATTGCTAGTTTTATATTGATTTCGGTGCTTTTACGTGGTTAATTTATTCAATTTCAGGTTAAGAGCTTAAACGGAACTATTGGAGATAATTTGGATCACTCGGGATCAAAACAAGGCTATTTGGAGCTAAATATAACATCAAATGGAAGAGAGAAGACCAATCCAAGCATGATGACCCGAGGCGATGGCGTTGCAAAGCTATTTATAGCGTTGCAACGCCGAATGTGCAGCCAAGACGCGTTAAAGATCACAGGCGATAGCGTTGCAACGCTGCCTAGCAGCGTCGCAACGCTATCTCGATAAGAAGGCATGCACGAGGAACCGCCGCGATTGGGCGTTGCAACGCCGCCGCAGCGTCCGCAACGCCATTTCGACAAGGAGCGCGCGCGCGTTAGGATAAGCGGCGTTGCAACGCCTGCTCTCAGCGTTGCAACACCATCGATTATTTCCTTAAGTGACAGCCGCCTAGGGCACAGCGTTGCAACGCTGTGGCGATAATGCCTATAAATACAACATGTTGTTTTCATTACAAGGGGAGCACAATTTGATAGAGTTTTGCCCTAAATTCGAATACACCTTGTAAGAAGAGAGAAAAGAGTGATTTTGGGGAGCCAAAGCATTCGTGGAGGTTCGAGATCGAAAATGGAAGCTCGGAGACGAAGGACCGACATCGACACCTAAGTTTATTTCTCTCTCTTTCAATTTGTAATAGCGTTCTAAGACGTTTTCTACTTGTTTAGTTTGTTTTTCTTGTGATGTAGAGTAGCTAAACATAGTAGTTAGGATTTGAATTACTTGTTATGACTTTCTTGTGATGTATTGAAGCATGTTATGTCGTTATTTTTGGCAATTCGTTCTTTACTTTTAAATTTGTTGATTTAAGTGGACTCGAGAGATAAAACTTGAATTAGAGCAAAATTGTCAAAACCCTTGGATGTCTGGCATGAGAGTGACCTAGAAATCTTAGGGAAACACATAAAGAAGTTGCTTAATGCCATGCATGTTGTAGGTTCATATGGAGACTATGAGTTTATTGCATGTGTGAGGCTCACTAAGAATCGAGAGATTTTCTTGAGTATTTCACTTCTTGTTTATAATTTCATCTCATTGGTTCAATGCATGTGCTAGTTTGGTCTTTAACTTGTAAAATCACTTCCTTTAATTCTGTCAATTCGTGTCTCCACATGTTTGTTCGTTTCTTTGTATTACTTCAACCAACTATCCATGTTATGTTTCTTTAGCTAAAATTGAGGATTAATACCTTAATAATTAATTAATCTAGAAACCCATTCCCGAGGACGATACTTGGACTCATAAATCACTATACTAAAACTTGACCCCTACACTGGGGTATTGCAATATAATTTTACGCAACAAGAGGCAAACACATTGAGCGGAAGTATCACCTCATACGGGAGATTGTGCACCGTAGCGACTTGACATTCACACAGATAGCGTCAGAGCACAACGTTATTGATCCATTTACAAAGCCCCTCACGTCTAAGGTGTTTGAGGGTCACCTAGAGAGTCTAGGTCTTTGAGTGCTTCCTGACTAGGGCAAGTGGGAGAATTATAAACGGTTATTCAATACCCTAGTGTATTGTAATTACTTCACCGTAATTATTGTGCTTCATTGTAATTATTTGCTCCACTAGCTTAATCGAAGTGGGAGTTTCTTGGGATGTATGCCCTAATCTCGTTTAGTTTGTAAATTACCATTAGAAATTAATAAGAGTTATTTATTTCATCATTTTGTATCTCGCAATTTTAACAAACTTTGTCCAATAAACTAAGCTCCAACGTCATTGAATATATGAGAGAACTAGAACTTGAACGGTGTGTAGTGGAGACACAGGGAGGATCACGTTCGAGTTAATGACTGAACGGTCTACAGTATATGGATAGGGTTGGAGACCTAATCCTGGATACGCTGTGGATGCGACCCGCTTTGTTTTAGATAAAAACGACTTAATATGACTCGTTCATGTGGTTGACATGCAAGTGGAGGCATCCTGTACAATGAGATTGTACAAGACTGGACCGTTAATTATTAGACCTATTGATGTAACAGGGTAAAGAGTATGGACTAATAACTTCGTAGATGACCATTAGTGACTCGACCTGAATCCTTAGCCTGCTACTTACTCCTGTCCGCGGGGGTATGTCCTTTGACTAGTACGGGTGAGGGTGGTCACATTTACTCGCCCAATATGCCTATTTTCTCAAGGACGGGATGAAGTAAGGACCTGGGAACATAACTACGCTAGATGGAATTCACTTGTTCCCGACTTTAGGAAAACTAGAGGGGTTGTTTCCTTAAGTGTTGTCTTTAGGGCTTGGAAAACGGGCGCCCACCCTCTCACTGGCACGAGAGGGGTGTTGTGTATGATTCAACCATTACAACGTTGTTGATCGTTAGAGGAGCAAGAAGTAGACATAGTGGTAAAACGATAATTTGACCCAACAGTGTCTGCGAACAACCTGTGAAGGGTCGACTCATGGGTACTGGTTATATCAGTGGACTCATCTTGTCTTACACTGACGGGAGTGCAACAACGGGCTTTAGTGAAGTGTTACCATAGCTAATGAATGTTGATTAACCAGGTCAAAGAGTTTGACAGGTTAGTCTCGAATCATTGGAGCTCGTCACTGTAGGTCAATTAGGTTCCTCAGTTGGCTCAAACTGTATTATTAGAAGGTTTACATTTTGGGTGTGAACTTGAAGTGTTCAAGTTCACTAAAAGGGTAATTATGTCATTTATATGATATATGAATGATATATTATATAGTTTAATGTGGATGAGATTCATAATAAACTATAGGTTAGCCTAATTGTTCAATTAAGACTAACTTGGAGAAATTAGATTAAGAGAAATTAAATTGAATGTGATTCAATTTAAAAATCCATAGTAATGCAAATGTGATTTGTAAAATGAGATATGAGATATCTTATTATATGTGGTTATGCAATTATGATTTGCATAACCTATGGTTGTGGTAAAATGGTAAATAGGTGGAGATTTCAACTCCATCTATCACCATTATATAAACCTCTTTGCAAGAAGAGTTTAAGGATCATTGGATTATTTTTGGAAATCTCACCAAAAGAAGCAGTCAATTCTCTCTCAAAAACTCTGTCAAACTTCTCCTCCAAAAACAAAAAGGATCCCACCATCCTCCTTCTACCTAAGGTAGAACAACCGAGACACCAAGTAGAGGTGTTCGGTTTGTTGTTCGTGTGAAGAGATCGAGATCATTGAGAAGAACACGAAGAGTTCGTGATCATCGGAAGAAGGAAATTTGAAATGGTCTTCAACAAGTAAGTACCTTTCTAACATGTTGTTTTTCCTTCTAGAAAAGCATGTTTAACCTATACTATTAGATAGTTCAATTCCAACGAAATTAAATTGCACAACGATACCACGACGATTCGATCATCTTCCGATGCGCGGGGGTTCTCACTCGCTTTATTTATATGGTGCGAAGGATTTGATCCTTGTAGGATACACTGACTCTGATTTTCAAACTTATGTAGATTCTAAAAAATTCACATCGATCGAGATCAGTATTCATTCTTAATGAAGCAGCTATAGTTTGGAGGAGTATAAAGAAAGGTTGTATTGCTAACTCCAGCATGAAGGTTGAGTACGTCGCAGCTTGCAAATCAGCGAAGGAGTTTGTATGGCTTAAAAAGTTCTTAACTAATTTTGCAGTTGTTCCAAATATGCATTTTTCTAACACCCTTTATTGTGATAATAGTGTTGCACTAGAAAATTATAAAGAATCTAGAAGCAATAAGTGCAGAAAACATATAGAGCGCAAATATCATCTCATTAGGGAGATTTTGCAACAAAGAGACTTGATTGTCACGTTGATCGCTTCGGAGCACAACATTGCTAATTCTTTTACAAAGCCCTCACAACTAAAGTGTTTGAGGGGTACCTAGAGAGTTTAGGTCTTCGGGTTGCACAGTAGAGAAATTTTCTTGCTCAACATGTTTCACCTCACTGACCTTTTAGTCCAAGTGGGAGTTTGTTGAGTTTCATGTCCTAAAACTCGTGCTTTTGTAAACTGAATGTACATTTTATTTTGCAATAATGATTTTATTGGGGTTGATTCAATAAAGGCCTGATTGAATAAAGTGAATTGTGTATTTTATAAACCCTAATCTAATAAAGAACCCTTGGCTATAGGATGATTAATTGAACTTTATGTTTGACATAAAAATGGATCAAGTTCAAGTTATAGTCAAAACGGTCTATATTATAGGGATATGTTTGGGTACCTTATCGTAGGGACACTATGGACGCGACACACTTTTTAAAATACAAACGATATGATCCTGAATCGTTCATGTAAAGACATGTGAGTGGGGGAGTCCTATGCATTGAGTTTTCATAAGTCTGGACCACAAAATAGTCACATAGACTTTATAACTCCGTTTAATGTCTGAACTTAACATATTCATATGATGACCTAGGTAACTCAAGTTGTAAATGAATAAGAGTTATTTATTTCAACATTGTGTAATAAATAAGAGTTATTTATTTAAACTTTGTGTCTCGCATTTTTCATAAACTTAATCCAATAAACTAAGCTCCAAGGTCATTGCATAATGAGAGAACTAAGAACTTGATCGGTGTGTAGTGGACATACGGGGAGGATCACGTTCGGGTTAGCGCCCGAACGGTCTACAGTATATGGATAGGGTTGGAGACCTAACCCTGGATACACTGTGGATGCGGCCCGCTTTGTATTAGATACAGACGAGGTGATCTGACTCGTTCATGTGATTGACATGCGAGTGTGGGCATCCTGTGCAATGAGATTGTACAAGACCGGACCGTGAATAATTAGACTTACTGATGTAACACCGTTAACAGTATAGAGCTAATAAATTCGTAGATGACCATTAGTGACTCGACCTTAATCCTGAGCATGTCACGGACTCCTGTCTGCGAGGGTCTGTCCTTTGACTAGTACGGGTGAGGGTCGCCACTGTTGCTCGCCCAATATGCCTATCTTCTCAAGGGCAGGACCATGTGGGGAGCTGTGAACTTGATTACGCAAGAAGGAATTCACTTGTTCCCGACTTAGGGAAACTAGAGGCGTTGTTTCCTTAAGTGCTGTCTCCACGGCTTTAACAACGGGGCCCCACTCTCTAATTGGCCTGAGAGGATTGTTGTTTATGGTTGGACCATGCAACGTAGTTGTTCATTAGAGGAGTAGTGGGACTTAAGGAGCAAGAGGTAGACACAGGGGTAAAACAGTAATTTAACCCAACTTTGACTACGCACAACCTGTGAAGGGTCGACTCATGGGTATTGGTTATATCGATGGACACAACTTGTCCTACAGTGATGAGAGTGCAGCTACGGGCTTTAGTGGAGTGTTAACGTAGCTAATGAATGTTGAATAACCGGGTCAAAGAGTTTGACAGGTTAGTCTCGGATCATTGGAGCTCGTCACGTGTAGGTCCATTAGGTCCCTCGGTTGGCTCAAATTGGACAAATTGAGGGTTTACAGTTTGGTGTGAATTTGAAGTGTTCAAATTCATTATTTGGGAATTTATGTCGTTTATATGTGATATAGATGACATAATACATAGTTTGATGTGAATGAGATTCATAATAAACTATAGTATAGCCTAATTGATTAATCAGTGCTATTTGGAGAAATTGAATTGAGAGAAATTAAATTGAATGTGATTCAATTTATAATTCCACATTTATGCAAATGAGATTTGTATAATAAGGTATGAGATATCTTATATTATATAATATGCAAACGTGATTTGTATATTATATGGTTGTGGTAAAATTGTGATTTGGTGGAGGTTTTAACTCCATCACACAATAGTATATAAAGGCTTTGCAAGAAGCCATTGATATGCCATTTTGCCCTTTTTTGGATTTTCATCCAAAGAGAGCAAGGCAATTCTCTCTCAAATTTTCTCTCAATTCTCATAAATTCTCTCCTCACCCAAAACCAAAGGGAGTCCCACTCACTCTCCCTCAACCTCCCGAGAACAACCGAGAATACTTTTTGGAAGTGTCTTGCAACACTGATCGAGGTTCGTGTTCGAGGAGAACGTTGGATCGAGAGAGATCGTGACCGGAGAAGGAGAAAACGTTGAAGAAGAGTTATTCAAGAGGTTAGTACTTTTTACTTACTTTTTTCTTAAACTTCTTTGCATGTTTAGCCTAGGATCTATGAGATAGATTCAATTTTAAGACAGAATTACACAACGGATCAACGACATTTCACAACGTCTTCCGCTGCGAGAATTCAAAATCCCTTCGATTGGTATCAGAGCCAATCATTGTTCTTCGTTGTGTATTCTGTGGATTCTTAAAATTAGGTGGGTCACATTAATTTTCATGAGATGAATGTTAATGGTATGCAATTTTGGATGTTTTCGGTTTTTGGCACTAGTTTAGATTTACATTAAAGTTGTTGAGATCAATGTAAGGGCCCATTGTTTTGGGCATTTTTTAATGTAAATCGAGTCTGTAAGTTCGTGTCGTTCGTGGCAAGAGTTGTCGTGAAGAAAACGGAGTAAAAACGGGCGATTTTTGTGAAAAACAGCAAAAGTTGTTTGCTGGAAGTTCATCAGCGTTGCGACATCGTTTCTTCAAAGATTGCGACGCCATCCTTGCTCTTTGAGGTCGCTGCAGTCAGTGCCGTTGCAACTCTAGCGGTGGCGTTGCAACGCCACAGCGTTGAGAACACTAGGCGCGACGTTATACATTACAGCGTGAAATTTTCAAGGATGTGGTACGTGTGCAGCAGTTCGAGTCCGTCTGGGAGCGTGTGGACCAACCGAATGGGGTAAAACCGATTGGTTGCAAGTGGATCTACAAGCGTAAACGTGGTGTAGATGGGAAGGTGCAGACCTTCAAAGCTCGACTAGTGGCAAAGGGTTTTACCCAGGTGGAAGGGGTTGACTATGAGGAAACTTTTTCACTTGTTGCCATGGTAAAGTCGATTAGAATCCTTCTGGCCATTGCCACATATTATGACTATGAGGTATGACAGAGGGATGTCAAGACCGCCTTTCTGAATGGTAACCTTGACGAGATCATCTACATGGACCAGCCCAAGGGGTCCATTGCCCAAGGACAAGAGCAAAGAGTTTGCCGGCTTAAAAGGTCTATTTATGGACTGAAACAAGCCTCGAGGTCTTGGAATATAAGGTTTGGTGAGGCGATAAAATCTTATGGCTTTGATCAAAATGTTGACGAACCTTGTGTTTACAAGAAAATTGTTAACAATACTGTTGCGTTTCTTATATTGTATGTGGATGATATCCTTCTCATTGGGAATGGGGTAGGATTTCTTACTGACATTAAAGAATAGTTGGCTTCGCAATTCCAAATGAAAGATTTGGGAGAGGCACAGTATGTTCTAGGTATCAAGATTGTCCATAACAGAAGGAACAGAACGCTAGCCATGTCTCAAGCGTCTTATATTGACAAGATGTTGTCTAGATATAAGATGCAGAACTCCAAGAAGGGTTTGCTGCCTTCAAGGCATGGGGTTCACCTCTCTAAGGATCAATGTCCTAAGACGGCTCAAGAGGTTGAGGATATGAGACGAATCCCCTATGCTTCAGCTGTAGGGAGCCTGATGTATGCCATGTTGTGTACTAGGCCCGACATTTGTTATGCAGTTTGGATTGTCAGTAGGTATCAATCCAATCTAGGATTAGATCGCTGGACAACCGTAAAGGCAATCCTCAAGTATCTTAGGAGAACGAGGAACTACAGCCTTGTGTATGGGACTGGGGATTTGATCCTTACGGGATACACAGATTCTGACTTTCAGACCGATAAGGATTCTAGGAAATCCACTTCGGGGTAAGCCTTCATTCTGAATGGATGAGCTGTAGTGTGGCGAAGCATCAAGCAGGGATGCATCGCTGATTCTACGATGGAAGCCGAATATGTTGCGGCTTGTGAAGCTGCAAAGGAAGCTGTTTGGCTCAGGAAGTTCATGACGAATTTGGAAGTTGTTCCAAATATGAACTTGCCAATCACACTGTTTTGTGACAACAGTGGTGCAGTAGCAAACTCGAGAGAACCTTAGAGTCATAAAAGGGGCAAGCATATAGAGCGTAAGTATCACCTGATACGGGAGATTGTGCATCGCGGAGATGTGACAGTCACGCAGATAGCTTCGGAGCACAACGTTGCTGATCCATTTACAAAGGCCCTCACGGCTAAGGTGTTTGAGGGTCACCTAGAGAGTCTAGGTCTTCGAGTGCTTCCTGACTAGGGCAAGTGGGAGTATTGTAAAGGGGTATTCAATGCCCCGGTTTTATTATTATTACTTTCTTCAGACATTTGAGAAATGTATCATGTACTCCACTAGCTTAGTCCAAGTGAGAGTTTCTTGGGATGTATGTCCTCATCTCGTATAGTTTGTAATATTCCAAGTTGTAAATGAATAAAAGTTATTTATTTCAACATTGTGTAATAAATAAGAGTTATTTATTTAAATTTTGTGTCTCGAATTTTTCATAATTTTAATCCAATAAACTAAGCTCCAGGGTCATTGCATTATGAGAGAACTAAGAACTTGAACGGTGTGTAGTGGACACACAGGGAGGATCACGTTCGAGTTAATGACCCGAACGGTCTACAGTATATGGATAGGGTTGGAGACCTAATCCTGGATACACTGTGGATGTGGCCCGCTTTGTATTAGATACAGACGAGGTGATCTGACTCGTTCATGTGGTTGACATGCGTGTGGGGGCATCCTGTGCAACGAGATTGTACAAGATCGGACCGTGAATTCTTAGACTTACTGATGTAACACCGTTAACAGTATAGAGCTAATAAATTTGTAGATGACCATTAGTGACTCGACCTTAATCCTGAGCGTGTCACGGACTCACCCTGCGGGTCCGTCCCTTTGACTAGTACGGGTGAGGGTGGCCACTGTTGCTCGCCCAATATGCCTATCTTCTCATGGGTAGGACCACGTGGGGAGCTGGGAACTTGACTACGCAAGAAGGAATTCACTCATTCCCGACTTAGGAAAACTAGAGGTGTTGTTCCCGTAATTGTTGTCTCCAGGGCTTAAAGAACGGGGCCCCACTATCTCATTGGCCTGAGAGGGTTGTTGTTTATGGTTGGACCATGCAACGTAGTTGTTCATTAGAGGAGCAGTGGGACTTAAGGAGCGAGAGGTAGACACAAGGGTAAAACAGTAATTTAACTCAGCTGTGACTACGAACAACCTGTGAAGGGTCGACTCATGGGTATTGGTTATATCGATGGACACAACTTGTCCTACAGTGATGAGAGTGCAGCTACGGGCTTTATTGGAGTGTTACCGTAGCTAATGATGTTGAATAACCGGTTCAAAGAGTTTGACAGGTTAGTCTCGTATCATTGGAGCTCGTCACGTTTAGGTCCATTAGGTCCCTCGGTTGGCTCAAATTGGACAAATTGAGGGTTTAAGTTTAGTGTGAATTTGAAGTGTTCAAATTCATTATTTGGGTACTTATGTCGTTTATATGAGATATAGATGACATGATATATAGTTTGATGTGAATGAGATTCATAATAAACTATAGGATAGCCTAATTGATTAATTAGTGCTATTTGGACAAATTGAATTGAGAGAAATTAAATATAATTTCACATTTATGCAAATGAGATTTGTATAATAAAGTATGAGATACCTTATATTATATAATATGCAAATGTGATTTGTATATTATATGGTTGTGGTAAAATTGTTATTTGGTGGAGGTTTTAACTCCATCATACAATAGTATTTAAAGTCTTTGCAAGAAGCCTTTGGTATGCCATTTTGCCATTTTTTGGATTTTCATTCAAAGAGAGCAAAGCAATTCTCTCTCAAATTCTCTCTCAATTCTCTCCTCACCCAAAACCAAAGGGAGTCCCACTCACTCTCTCTCAACCTCCCGAGAACAACCGAGAAGACTTTTTGGAAGTGTCTTGCAACACTGATCGAGGTTCGTGTTCGAGGAGAACGTTGGATCGAGAGAGATCATGACCGGAGAAGGAGAAAACGTTGAAGAAGAGTTCTTCAAGAGGTTAGTACTTTTTACTTACTATTTTCTTCTTCTTCTTTGCATGTTTAGCCTAGGTTCTATGAGATAGATTAAATTTTAAGATAGAATCACACAACGGATCAACGACGTTTCACAACGTCTTCCACTGCGGGAATTCAAAATCCCTTCATTATGAACTCCTGTTTATTTGATATTATCCTTATATTGGCATGGGTAAAAGTTGCATGAGATTTCTAACTTAATAAGCCTCCCATTTAAGGGAAAAAAGTTGGTAGATAGCTGGGAACATAGTTCTATAAGATGAAATTCACTCCTACCCACTTTAGGGATTAGTAGAGAGGTTGTTTCTTTAAGTACTGACTCGGGGTCTTCAACAAAGGGCCAACCTAACTCATTGGTCTGAGAGAGATTCAGTTTGTTCGTTGGACCCCTAAAAAATTGTTCATTGAGGATCAGTGAGACTTAAGTAACAAGAAATAATTACAGAGGTAAAATGGTTATTTTGACCTAACTGCAATTATGAATGACCTGTGAAGGATCGTCTTACTGATTATAGTTATATCGAGTGGACAAAAATATATTTACAGTGAGGAGAGTGCAGCCACAGGATTTTAGTGGAGTGTCCTGGTGGTTAACGAATGTTGAATAGCTGGACTAAAGAGTTTTGTTCATTAATCTAGTATCGTTGGATTAGGTCCCCTTACTAACTCGGACTAAGCTTTGTAACAATCTTAGAGAAAATAATTTGAATTGTTCAAATTCAGTTATGGGAGAATGCATTAATTATATGCAATAAATTTAACGTTCATGGTTTAATTATGAATTAAACTATGATGAGATGAAATGAACATATTTAAATTTTATTTATCTATTGGGTCGGTTTAAAACATCAATAGGGATTCATTTTCGAACGACCGATTTAAGAAATTAGGGTTGGTCCAATTATTTAGTTTGATATATTATATTAAATTAAGTAATTATTTAAAATTAATTTATTAAATTGTTTAATTAATTAAATAAAAAATTTATTTCCATTTAAAATTAATTTTATTTTCATTAAAATTAAAATTAAAAAGAAATTCAAAATTCATTTTTCAATTAAATTTGGACTAAGTTCATTTTTAGCTCAGTAACCTCCTTGGTTTCTCAAAATTTGCCACCTCCTAGTTGTCCAATCCTTCTCATCTTTTTCACGGCTTCTTCTCCCAGCTTAAAGAAGCTAGATATGACATTTAATTAGAGATGAAACATCAAGGGTTGAAGAATTTTGAAGAAAATCCAGATTTTCTCGGTTTTGAACCTTTCTCATTTTCTCTTTAAAATTGTTTAAAGGCTTGTGGATAGTAGGGATAAATCTAAGGGTGGGCCACGAAGTGTTCGTGATCAGAATTAGCCCACGAATTTGGAGAATTTTGAGCTACAATGGTATGAGTTCTTGCTTTTTTTTTTACAGTTTTGAGCATGTTTTTTATTTTGCAAAATTGATCAACTTAAAGTGCCCAAGATTCTAAATGTCTTCCGCTTTCTTAATATGGACTCCTTCATAGTGTTGAAATTTTCATAAATTTGAAGATGTCAATGTTATAGAATAGAGAGAGGCAGTGCAAAAATGTTTTTTTTGTTCTCGAGCACAAAAAAATAACATATTAGTAACAATATACATAAACATTGAAAACTCCAACACATTATTTGTAACACCCCTACCTTTCTATAACTATAACTCTTAGGGACATTACTACTCATGCATGCATTTTTAGGCCAAAGGATTTAAAACAATCTTTAAATCACTACTGCTATTAAAACATCTTTAGGGATCCCAAAACAAAACATTCAAAACGTACCAAAGAAACGGTTTAAACATGGCCTACTTAAAAATCCGGAAATTTAAACTTACTTAAAGAAAACATAAAATGACAATATTAGTTATTAAAGAAAGTATGCGGGAAACATGACATTTCCCATGGTTCTGACAACGCGCCTCCGTCACTCGCCCTGCACGTCTTTGGCCTTACCTGAAAAACATTTTGAAAAGAAAGGGTGAGTATTGCAAAACAATACCCAGTAAGTGACCTCGCTACCGATGTTTGGGATATGCAAACACATACGATCATGACTTTTAAACCTGTTCAAAATGTACATATGCGGGACCTAAAACTTTCTCATATCATCATGACTTTAATCCATGACTCCCTTTTTCTTTAAGTGGTCAATTGGTCATCCTGAGTCATTTCATCTTGAGTCCCTCACAGACCCCTGTAATTATTTGAGTCCTTCACAGACCCCTGTATGGTTTGAGTCCCTCACAGACCCCTGTATAGATTGAGTCCCTCACAGACCCCTGTAATTTGACCCATAGGGTCTCTAATGCATGTTTGACCATGCATACAATGCACTCAGGAGACCAATTTCCACATTTTTCATTAAATCATTTTATGGCATACACAACATGCATGAGGCCCCATCATTCAACATGGCTATAGTGCACATGTCACAAACATTACCATGGATATGCAAGTCCTGACTTTTTACAACAGTTAGGCAATAATACTCATGTATGTAATCATGGAATATTCTCATAGAAAATACTTCAGAATATCCTCACATGAAATATTCGGAATATTCTTACATAACATACAAAGATATTCTCACATAAAATACTGATATATGCCCACATAAAATATTGAGATATCTTCACATAAAATATTAAAGTATTCTTACATAAAATATTGCATTGTTCTCGCGTAAAATCATTAAATCTTTTAAAGTAAAATAACGAACTAATTTTCACATGAAATGATGAAATTCATTTTCTTTAATCCCATTTAAAGAGGTTCGGCACAAGGTCCCTTACCTTAGTTCAGATTCTATTCCAAAACCTAACTCGAGCTCCTCGAGTACTCTTCTTTAGTGGAACCTCAAGTTCAATGCGAATACCTAATACACCTTAGTTCGTCTTGACGTTTGACCTCAATTCCGCTTCAAACTTGGTCCCTACAATTAGCGTTCGAAACAGTAGCTTAAGCTCTCAATTAGACGCTTAGATAATCAATAGATCACGAATAATTCTTCATCAAATTCGAAACCTAACACGAACGCTCACCGGGCTGTATTCTCTGTGGCTGTGAAGACGTGCTGGCCGGCGTTGTAGGGTTCGACGGCAGCAGCAACGCTGGAAGGAAGGACTCTCAGCGGCGGCTCACTCGTGAACAGATGGCTCGCAGTGCTGCAGAACTCGGCGGCGTCACCTCTTCGGTTGGGATCTCCGGCGAAGCAGACGCGAGCGGCTGAAGCTTCATCAAAGGGACGACCGGCGCTGCAGGATCCAACGGCGACAACTCCACGTTCGAGCTTCGGCGCACTGTAGGTGTTCGCGGCTGGAGGAGGACCTGCTCGTGGTCTGAAGGAGTCTCCGTCCGAGGCTTCAAACGTGGCTTCGACGGGAGCTGCTGATCGGCCTTCGATCGAGGCTTGCTGGCGCGAGCGGCTGCAACGAAATACTTCCGCTCGTGGGTTCGCCGGCGTGAGCAACTGAAAGGTTCGTGAGCAGCTGGAGTCTCCGATCGTGGCTTGCCGGCGGCAGCAACAGCACAAGGAGAGGCTGGTCGGCTAGGGCAAGGGGAGGAAGAAGAATAGGGTTAGGTTTAGGTTAGGGTTTTTCCTTTTGTTTCAACTTAAAGATCTTAAATACTCAAAATTAGGTTAACTTCCCAAAGGTCACATATAACCCTCATTTAGGCATCATTAACAAAAATGCCATCGTCACTTTCTCTTCCTTTAATTTAAAAAAAATAATTTTATTTTAAAGGAAACAATTTGCTTAAGCTCTCATGAATTGAAGGGTTCACCCATACCGAGTCTGAAACATTTACTAATCCGACTGAACACAAAGGTTGATAGGACGTTAAATAAAATAAATAACTAGTACCTGTGGTTGTGGTCGTCACAATCTTCCCTCCTTAAGAACTTTCGTCCTCGAAAGTTCCTATTCTTGGAATAGTTTTGGATATTCAGCTCGCACCTCTTTTTCTCGCTCCCAGGTAGCTTCTTCCGTGCGGTGGTTTTGCCATAACACTTTAACTAAGTTGATCTCACGGTTACGGAGGGTCTTCTGATCTCTAGCAATAATGCATGCATGTGTCGCCGCCATAACTCAAGTCTTCTCGCTAGTCAGAATTGGTTCAAAGTCTACAATGTGGGTCGGGTTTGGAACGTATTTCCTCAGCATGGATACATGGAATACGTTATGAACTGCTGCTAGGGAAGGCGACAATGCTAGCTTGTAGGCCACCACACCTATCCTTTCTAAGATCTCAAATGGCCCTATAAAGCGTGGACTCAACTTTCCTTTTCGTCCAAACCTCAGAATCCCTTTCATTGGGGCCACCTTAAGAAATACGTGGTCCCCAACCTCGAATTCTAGGTCCCTTCGCCTCGAATCGGCATAACTCTTTTGTCTGCTTTGGGCGGTATGCATTCGCGCCCTAATCTTTTGTATTGCCTCATTAGTGACCTGTACTAACTCTGGACCCAATAACTGGCGTTCGCCAACCTCTTCCCAGAAAACGGGAGTTCTGCAACGCTTTCCATAAAGGGCTTCAAATGGAGCCATTCCGATGGTCGACTGATAACTGTTATTGTACGCAAACTCCATCAAATGCAAATGAGTGTCCCAACTACCTGGAAAGTCTAAGGTGCAAGCTCGCAACATGTAACGCCCCAGGCCCACGATCCTCTGCGACCTGGTTGCGTCACTATATCATCCATGACTACTTGTAAGAGTGAAGACACTATCCCCACAAACCAACACGGGGTCCTTCCAGCATGCTTTGTCCTCACTCACATGCTCCTTTCCTGAAAAAAATCCAGAGGTCACCCAACATAGAATTGCTCAGCTAAGCACGCGCTTAATCTGTGGAGTTCTATGATTGAGCCAGAAAAGGAAGGTGCACCTTGTTGTTGTATAGGTAGTAGCTATCAATTCTTTTAAGCCTTTCTCATTTATACTTTCACATCCTCGCATGTACCCCTTTTCCTCGGGAACCATGCTTTCATATCCTCAGGATCCCTCTCATTCAGATGTGGACTCGATTCATTCATGTACCCCTCTTTCTCGGGCGTCACATGCCCACCACTTCCGCCTTGGTTCTCCCGGTAAGATGTGGTTCGGGGACGAACCAAAGGCGGAAGCCGGTGGGCATGTGACGCCCGAGGAAGAGGGGTACATGAATGAACCGAGTCCACATCCGAATGAGAGGGATCCTCGAGGATATGGAAGCATGGTGCCCGAGGAAAAGGGGGTACATGCGAGTGACCATGAGGATATGAAAGTATAGTTGAGAAAGGCTTAAAAGAATTAATAGCTACTACCTATACCAACAAGGTGCACCTTCCTTTCTGGTGGCTCAATCATAGAACTCCACGCTTAAGCGTGCTTGGCTTGGAACAATTCGTTGCAGACCTCCTAGGAATTTTCCTAGGAGCATGTGAGTGAGGACAAAGCATGCTGAAAGGACCCCGTGTTGGTTTGTGGGGGCAGTGTCTTCACTCTTACAAGCAGTCATGGATGATATAGTGACGCAACCAGGTCGCAGAGGATCCTGGGCCTGGGGCGTTACACAACATGTCTTCTAAGATCTGATTCAAACGTTACATGCGCCCATCCGTGCAGGGGATGAAAAGTCATCTTGAAGTTTAACTGTGAACCTAACGCTTTCTGCAAACTTCTCCAAAAGTTGGAGGTGAAACGTGGATCCATGTCCGAGATAATTTTGACTGGAATCCCATGTAGACGGACTATCTCTTCCAGGTAAAGCTGCGCCCACTTATCCGTAGAGTAGGTGGGTCTCCCTGGTATGAAATGTGCTGACTTGGTTAATCTGTCTACAATGACCCAAATTACTGAGTAACCTCGTAAAGTCCTGGGTAATCCGACTATGAAGTCCATAGAGATCTCTTCCCATTTCCACTGAGGTACATGTAAAGGTTGCAGTAATCCTGCGGGTCTCTGTCTAGGTGCCTTCACCTGCTGACAAGTTAAACACCTGCTAACAAATTCTGCCACGTCGCGCTTCATATTACACCACCAGAATGACTGTTTCAAATCTCGATACATCTTGGTACAACCAGGATGCATAGAAAATGGTGAGTTATGAGCTTCGCCTAAGATTTCAGTTTTCAGCTCGTCGTTGCCTGGTACACATAATCGTCCCTGAAATAGTAGTCCTCCATCCGCGGATAGCGAAAACCCTGTTAATTCACCTGTAGTTACTGCACTAAGCTTTTCTACTAACTGAGGGTCCCCCTTTTGAGACTCAACGATGCGTTGCCTCAAAGTCGGTTGTACAGTTAACTGAGCTAATTGTGCCGTGGTCTTCCTACTAGTCTCGCAATTTCACTCGTGCAAACTCGCTCAGAACTCGCTCTGTCAAGAAACTCGTCTTTGAGGTATGAATCGCTTCCTCATCGAGGGCATCGGCCACGACGTTAGCCTTACCGGGGTGGTATTGAATATCTATGTCGTAATCCTTCACTAATTCCAACCATCTGCGTTGTCTCATGTTCAATTCCTTCTGGGTGAACAGATACTTCAGACTTTTATGATCTGTGAAAATCTGAATTTTCTCGCCATATAGGTAATGCCTCCATATCTTTAGTGCAAAGACTACTGCCGCTAGTTCTAAGTCATGGGTTGGATAATTTCTCTCGTGCGTCTTCAGTTGTCGGGATGCATAAGCTATTACTTTACCGTGCTGCATTAGTACACAACCCAAACCTTTCTTAGAAGCATCACTGTAAACTACCAAGCTTCCTGTTCCCTCGGGGACTGTAAGGATCGGAGCTGACACCAACCTCCGCTTGAGTTCTTGGAAACTCGCCTCACAAGTGTCATCCCAAACAAATGGGTTACCTTTGCGCGTCAGCTGAGTCATGGGCATGGCTATCTTGGCAAAGTCCTGCACGAAACGTCTATAGTATCCTGCAAAACCCAGAAAACTACGTTACCTCTGCAGGACGGTGGTCGGACGAGGCCACCGTGTGGATCGCTTCCACTTTCACTGGGTCTCAGAGACTCACGACCGGACACCACATGCCCTAAGAAGGATACCCGCCGAGCTGACTCGCACTTGGAGAATTTTGCATACAACTTATTCTCTCTCGGCGTGATTAAAACTTTTCTCGTGTGCCTTTCATGATCTTCATCACATCCGGAGTATATCAGAATATCGTCAATAAACACGATTACGAAAGTATCTAGAAATTCTTTGAATAACCGGGTTCATCAAGTCCATGAAAGCGGCGGGCGTTGGTCAAACCAAACGGCATCACCGTGAACTCGTAATGTCCATAACGTGATCTCAATCTTTGTCTTAGGGATGTCCTCTTCACCGATCCTCAATCGATGGTAGCTTTGATCTCGAGTCAATCTTGAAAAACATCATTGCTCCTCAAATCGATCAAATAAATCATCTATCCTAGGAAGAGGGTATTTGTTCTTGATCGTAACCTTATTCAACTCTCTGTAATCTATACACAAAGCGCATGGACCCGTCTTTCTTTTCACAAACAATACCGGGCTCCCAAGGCGAAAACGCTAGGGCGTATAAATCCCTTGTCCAGTAAGTCCTCAGAATCGTAGTTTCGCTTCTTTCACCCCTGCTGCCATCACATGCGGTGCCTTGGATATCGGAGTTGTCCCCGACTCCAATCCTATGTTAAAATCCACCTCCACGACCGGAGGTACTACGGGAGGTCCTCGTGAAAGACGTCCGGGAATTCATTCACCACCGGTAATCGATGACACTTTGAGATCTCTGACACCTCGCATCTAGTATACAAGCTAAGACGCCCCAAGCTCCCGATGTAATAACTTCCCCGGCCTTAAGAGCGGTAATCACCTTAGGCCTACTTCCCGCTAGGGTGCCTCTCGAACTCAGAACCGGGTTGGCGAGAGAGTGAACACTACCTCCTTCCCCAAACAATCAATGCAAGCATGGTTCTGCGCTAACCACCCATACCCAATATCACATCAAATTCAATCATGTCTAAGACCACTAGGTTTACTGTTAACTCATGGTCTGTGATAGTCACACTACCATTCTTGACTTTCATCGTGGCTAACAAATTTATCCCCGCAGGAGTGGAAACGGACAAAGCATACTGTAACTGTTCTAATTCTAACTCCGCTTGACTCACGAAGGATGCAGAAATAAAAGAATGTGTAGAACCAGAATCAAATAATACAAAGGCAAGGTGCCCAAGTAATGGAAGTGTACACCTGTAACCACGAGTCGGTGCCATAAATGCTTTTACTCGGTGCTTGCATAAGCTCTTCCTTGGTGTATTACTGGCTTGGCAAAGAACCCCACTATTGGTAACTTTGAGGTTGGCTAGCACCGCTTGACTCGGACAGTTATTAACTCTGTGCCCTTCTTTCCCACATCTGAAACACACTCCGGACCGGGCCAAACACTTACCCCAATGATGTTTACCATAGTCTTTGCATTGTGGCTTATCTCCACTGTTAGTTCCTGTCCTGTTGTATTGTGGTTTCGACCCAACTCGCACGAAAAGTTTCTGGTCTATGCGCGCGCAGCTGGGACGCCTGCGAGCTGGATTTGCTGCTCCCATTTCCTCTTCCCGATTCGTGGGTGTCCCCGGTTAGCCATTACGATGTGCGATCGTGCTGTGCCCAAATCAATTCCGCCACTCTCACTGCGGAGGCATAGTCAGGAGGTGCTAGTGCCTGTATGAAGCCTCGAATATTTTCATCTAGTCCCATAATGAAACGCTATGTTTTCTTTGCCTCAGTGTCTACTAACTCGGGGGCAAAACGTGATAAACGGGTGAATTCTCTCTCATATACCTCCACTGCCCTCCTGTTCTGGCTAAGCTGTAAGAATTCCGCCTGCTTCCTATATCGAGTGCAAAGCAGGTAAAATTTCCGCGAATGCTTCCTTAAATGATTCCAGTGTCGTTTCTCACTGGCGACTATAGTTCCTCAGGGCGGACTCCACCATAAATAAGCGTCGTCTCTCAGCATGAAGGTGGCACAGGACACCCTCTGGTCCTCAGGGCAGTTCATCAGTCTGAAAATGGTCTCAATGGAGGACAACCATAATTCAGCCACAGTGGGGTTACTAGAAGACCCATCAAAAGACCTGGGATCATATTTCCTGAAGTCTTTCAGATATCGAGACTCCAGAGTTGCATCATTCCGCCCCTGACTTGTTTGGGCTAACTGGGTGGCTACTGTAGCTCGCACTGGAGTCTGCATAGCCTCCACCATCATAGTCATGACATTAGTGTTTCCTTGATCCGCCACTGGAGCGACTACAGGTGCATCCTCTTGGCGATCTGGTTGGTCCTGGGGGAGATCTGGCACGAGTGGAGTAATCTCTTCCTGATCCAGTGGTGGTTCTGGTTGGGTGTTAACGTTTCCTCCTGGTCTCCGACCCCTACCACGTCCTCTACCTCTCCCTCGACCTCTAGGCGGCATTTTGTTAGTACTACAATGCAGAGAATTTCTAACTTAGTTTTCATCACTTTCTAACTGTAAGATAGGATCACCCTTAGGGTTTAAATTCATTTACATTCACAATACAGAATTACATCATAACCATTTGCTTAATTTATAAATTACCAGAACGTACCTGGCGGTGACCGGAATGCGTTGCTCAACCATGGGAACTACTCGTGCTTACTCGTAAGCAAGTCTACGAACCCAAACCTAGGGCTCTGATACCAACTGTAACACCCCTACCTTTCTATAACTATAACTCTTAGGGACATTACTACTCATGCATGCATTTTTAGGCCAAAGGATTTAAAACAATCTTTAAATCACTACTGCTATTAAGTCATCTTTAGGGATCCCAAAACAAAACATTCAAAACGTACCAAAGAAACGGTTTAAACATGGCCTACTTAAAAATCCGGAAATTTAAACTTACTTAAAGAAAACATAAAATGACAATATTAGTTATTAAAGAAAGTATGCGGAAAACATGACATTTCCCATGGTTCGACAACGCGCCTCGCTACTCACTCTCATACACGCGTCTTTGGCCTTACCTGAAAAACATTTTGAAAAGAAAGGGTGAGTATTGCAAAACAATACCCAGTAAGTGACCTCGCTACCGAGGTTTGGGATATGCAAACACATACGATCATGACTTTTAAACTGCTTGAAATGTACATATCACGGGACCTAAAACTTTCTCATATCATCATGACTTTAATCCATGACTCCCTTTTTCTTTAAGTGGTCAATTGGTCATCCTGAGTCATTTCATCTTGAGTCCCTCACAGACCCCTGTAATTATTTGAGTCCCTCACAGACCCCTGTATGGTTTGAGTCCTTCACAGACCCCTGTATAGATTGAGTCCCTCACAGACCCCTGTAATTTGACCCATAGGGTCTCTAATGCATGTTTGACCATGCATACAATGCACTCAGGAGACAAATTTCCACATTTTTCATTAAATCATTTTATGGCATACACAACATGCATGAGGCCCCATCATTCAACATGGCTATAGTGCACATGTCACAAACATTACCATGGATATGCAAGTCCTGACTTTTTACAACAGTTAGGCAATAATACTCATGTATGTAATCATGGAATATTCTCATAGAAAATACTGTAATATCCTCACATGAAATACTGGAATATTCTTACATAACATATAAAGATATTCTCACATAAAATACTGATATATGCCCACATAAAATATTGAGATATCTTCACATAAAATATTCAAGTATTCTTACATAAAATATTGCATTGTTCTCGCGTAAAATCATTAAATCTTTTAAAGTAAAATAACGAACTAATTTTCACATGAAATGATGAAATTCATTTTCTTTAATCCCATTTAAAGAGGTTCGGCACAAGGTCCCTTACCTTAGTTCAGATTCTATTCCAAAACCTAACCCGAGCTCCTCGAGTACTCTTCTTTAGGGGAACCTCAAGTTCAATGCGAATACCTAATACACCTTAGTTCGTCTTGACGTTTGACCCTTAAGTCCGCTTCAAACTTGGTCCCTACAATTAGCGTTCGAAACAGTAGCTTAAGCTCTCAATTAGACGCTTAGATAATCAATAGATCACGAATAATTCTTCATCAAATTCGAAACCTAACACGAACGCTCACCGGGCTGTATTCTCTGTGGCTGTGAAGACGTGGCTTTGGCGGCGTTGTAGGGTTCGGCCAGCAGCAGCAGCCCGGAAGGAAGGACTCTCGCGCGCGGCTCACTCGTGAATGCAGCTTGGCTCGCGGTGCTCTAAACTTCGGCGGCCACCTCTTCGGTTGGGATCTCGGCGAAACAGACGCGAGCGGCTGGAGCTTCGACAAAGGGACGACCGGCGCTGCAGGATCCAACGGCGACAACTCCACGTTCGAGCTTCGACGCACTGTAGGTGTTCGCGGCTGGAGGAAGAGCTGCTCGTGGTCTGAAGGAGTCTCCGTCCGAGGCTTCGAACGTGGCTTCGACGGGAGCTGCTGATCGGCCTTCGATCGAGGCTTGCTGGCGCGAGCGGCTGCAACGAAATACTTCCGCTCGTGGGTTCGCCGGCGTGAGCAACTGAAAGGTTCGTGAGCAGCTGGAGTCTCCGATCGTGGCTTGCCGGCGGCAGCAACAGCACAAGGAGAGGCTGGTCGGCTAGGACAAGGGGAGGAAGAAGAATAGGGTTAGGTTTAGGGTTAGGGTTTTTTCCTTTTTGTTTCAACTTAAAGATCTTAAATACTCAAAATTAGGTTAACTTCCCAAAGGTCACATATAACCCTCATTTAGGCATCATTAACCAAAATGCCATCGTCACTTTCTCTTCCTTTAATTTAAAAAAAATAATTTCATTTTAAAGGAAACAATTTGCTTAAGCTCTCATGAATTGAAGGGTTCACCCATACCAAGTCTGAAACATTTACTAATCCGACTGAACACAAAGGTTGATAGGACGTTAAATAAAATAAATAACTAGTACCTGTGGTTGTGGTCGTCACATTATTATTTATTATTTGTAAATTGTAAATTCTTATAATAGAATACCACAGTACATAACAACAACAAATTACTATACTTAACCATGGTGGTTTTGGTAACAACTCAAAAACCATGGTGGTTTTGGTAACAACTCAAAAGATTGTTATATTATCTAAAAAATAAATTATATATAGAACATAAACTATTGTCTATACAAGGCATGTGTTAGAGAAACAAGAAGCGAAATATCATTGAGAAAGGTTCTTTCAAAATAGAGAGGTTCATTATTAATATTTTCTCAACGATGGTTCAGAAGAAGGCAACAATAGTTTCATGCAAACACATATACCATTTCTTTGCGTTCGTCATCATTTACTTTCTCCTCGTCACCACTACTGGTAAGAAGATGAAAAAATTAAATCACATTTTTCCTTTATACATAGTTTAAGCAAATAATCGTAAAAGAAAGTTTTTAAATAAAATTAAACCTCATTGATTGCTGTGTAAATAAATCAATTAATCTAATTGATGGTCGTGTTTCAGGTTCCTCGGCTAGATGGAGTTTGATAGAAGAGACAAGCAGAAGAAACTTGGAGGATATGCACTTCGAAAAGAACAATATGGTACTGCAAAACATTGATGACCTTGTGGCACAAGATTATGCCCCACCGACCCATAGGCCTCCTGTCAATAACGGACGAAAAAATGGGTGAATATAAAAATTATTAATGATATTTTGGGTAAATTAAAAATTTAGATACATATGCTATATATCGTGTTCGTGTTTTGGTTGATGTAACTGAGGTAAGTTCAATGAATTATGTGCAGAGTTTCGAGAGTGAAAATAAAAACCTCAGCTCCAACAACTAGATATATAATTTGATGGACGATTACAAAATATTTGTTAAATGATATGAAATATTCTATTCTATAATAGTGATTATATCTGTTATTTGAAGACAATTTTTTTAAATTTAAAATGGAAGGGTCTGGTTTGATTGGATCTATGGACATGAATAACTAATATTTATGTGCTTACATGCATGGATAATATACTGAAACCATATGAGTAACTATGCTTGCTGCAAACCTCGTGATGTGTGGTTTGCGAAAATTAATAGAAAATGCACTAATGGTTCACTTATTAAAAGATTTTAAAAAATGAATATTAATTCAACACTTTTTCATGGAATAAAACTATTGATAGGTTAGATATTACTGATTTCATGTGATTAGTTATTACCCAAATGACTGTAGATCATATTTATAATAACGATGTTCAAATTATCATTACTACAATATTAACTTTCTATGGTGTGGTGGGGTGGCCATACATCGGGAAAAAAACAATAACATCAGCAACATGTTTTACTGTTGAAAAAACATCGTGGTAAATTTTGTCGAGAAAGACCCGTTCGAAAAAAGGGCATAAGTCACTAGAAAACTTATCTTAAAATTTTCCCTATAATTTCATTGAAATCGTAAGTTTCTTAATCCTAAAAAAATCTGGGCATGAGTCTTAAGTAATCATATAAATAAAATTTATATGAAACGAAATTTGTTCTTTAAGACTTATTGTTAGAACTTTTAGTTCAAAGAAACCTAAACTTTACAAAATAGATATTAATTAAATAGAACAAAACTAAATGTTATATAAATTAAGTTCCACTATCGTCCCCTTCACATCACATAATTTTGAAAAGATGAACCCTCTATGAATAACAGTATCAAATAAAGCGCCGCATAAAAGTAAGGCTAATTTTCATACACACTCATATATAATAATCTATAGTGAAAAAGGTTCATAAGTGCACGATAAGCTCCGAAATTGGAATTTAGTTCCTTTGTCAAGAACGAGTAGTGGATGCTAAACTTTTTTATTTTCAAAATTTGCGTTCGACCAACGTCTTTATTATGTCATGATCGACAGCTTACACAATTTAATATATAAATTCCCTAGTTAGTTGTTTCGTTCGTTTTAGTGTGTGGGTGCCCTTTATCTATATCATTTTATTAGACACCTAAAGTTTAAATAAATCCAATAAACTAAACTTCATGGTTATGAATATGAGATCTTGAACAGTGAGTAGTGAACACACAGGTAGGATCATGTTGAAGCATATAACTCAAATTGTGTATAGTATATGGACAAGGCTGGGAACCTCATCCTAATAACACTATGTATGTTGCCCACTTTGTATTTGATACAAACAAGATGATTCAAGTCATTCATGTAGTTGACATGCGAGTGGGGACATCATGTGAGACGAGATCGTACAAGACCGAACCGCGAATTATTAGCCTACGGATATAACACCGTTAAGCTATTAGGTCTAATAGTTTATAGATGACCATTAGTGACTCGATGTGAATCTTGAGAGGGTTACGTAGTCCTGTCTATAGGGGTTCCTCCTTTGGCTAGCATGGGTGGGAGTGGCTATAGTTGCTGACTTGATATGCCTAACTTGTTAGGGACAAAACCTCGTAGGGAGTAGGAAACTTCTGCGACATATAAATGACATAAATACCATTTTATTGAATTTGAACACTTTAAATTCACTCCCAACCGTAAACCCTCATTTTGTCAAATTTGAGCCAACCGAGGGACCTAATGGACCTACAAATGACGAGCTTCAATGATACGAGATTAACAGATCAAACCCTTTGACCCGGTTAATCAACATTCATTAACTACGATAACACTCCACTATAGCCCGAAGTTGCACTCGACAAAACCAATGCCTGTGAGTCGTCCCTTCACATATTGTTCGCAATCACAGCAGGGTCAAATTACCGTTTTACCCCTATGTCTACCTCTTGCTCATTAAGTCTCACTTCTCCTCTCACGAATGTGATTAAATGAGCAGCGGAAACGTGTTTGGGATCGTAATTGCTTTATTGTTTTGCTTAAAACAAAAAAAACAGTACATTGACCAAAAATACAGAATAAGCATGGAAATTCTAATCCTATTAAACATGGATGTTTTACATGCAAACATGCTACAAGTTTAACAATTAAACTAAAAAGAATGGAAAGGAAATTACCTTTGTAGTTTCCAATTCTCCAGCACAGCAACTCTTTGCTCCAAGCTTTTCAACAATACAGCATAACTCCTCTGTTTTTCTCCATGAAAGACACTACCACTTGGATCACCTCCTATATCTCTGAGTTCTACTTAGATCCTCCTTAGTGGGAAGTATTCCAACTTTTGGAAGAGTTTTGGGAATGAGAGAGTGAGAGAGAGAGAATATCTTGCAGCAATTCCCCAATTGCAAAAAGATCGATTACCCAAATGAGGAACCCCCTTCTCCCTGTTAAACTTTCGATTGGGAGAAGGGGAGGGGTAGTGGGGAACGTGTCATGATGAACACGTTCCCTCATTTATTATTAAAATAATAATAATAATAATAATAATAATAATAATAATAATAATATAATTAAATTTAATTTAATTATTCATTTAAATAATACAAATTAAATATCATATATTTAATTTGGATTAAATCTCATTTAATCACATTACCCCTTTAACCTATAGTTTTAATGTACATCAAGTGCACATTAAATTTTAACCTATAGTTTTCAAATGTGAATCACATTCACATTTAATATAATATTTGAACTCTTTCAAATATTCAATTCTCTCATATAATTTAATATGAATCATATTCACATTAAATTTATAATATATAGTTCCAAAACTATATATTATATCGTATCTAAATACATTATATATATTCCCTAATGAATTTGAACATTTCAAATTCAAGTGATCTAAGAACCCTTTACGAGCTAGAAAGTGGAACTAATGGACCTACAGATCAGAAGCTCCAACGATGCGAGATTCCTCGGTTAATCTCATTAAGCTCCCAATCAACATTCGTTAACTGCGGGAACATTCCACTAAAGTCCCACAGTTGCACTCTTCTCACTGCAGATATATTTCTGTGTCCATGGATATTAACTAATAACAGCAAGTCAATCCTTCACGAATGTTTGTAACACCAGGTGGGTCAAATTATCGTTTTACCCCTGGGTTACATCTTGTGCCTTAAGTACCAGTGCTCCTCTAATGAATAATTTGTTTGTGGTCCTACCAACAAACAGAGTCCCTCTCGGGCCAATGAGAGGGTCGGGCCCTTTGTTCAAGTCCCGGAGACACCACTTAAGGGAACATTCCTCTACTACCCAAGTAGGCGGGAAGGAGTGAATTCCATCTTGCTACGTTGAGTTTCCAGCCGCTCACTCGGTCTTGTCCCCAATAAGGTAGGCATATTGAGTCGGCGAATCTGGCCACTCTCACCCATACTAGTCAAAGGAGAATCCCTCTCGAACAAGAGTTCGTAACCTGCTCAGGATTGAGATCAAGTTGCCTAGGTCATCCTAGTGAAAGAGAAATCTAATTAGTCAACGGAGTTACAACTCGAGATTACAATTTCGTGGTCCGGTCAAATGTTATCTCATTACATAGGATATCCCCACTCACATGTCATCTACACGAACACGTTAGGATCACAGTGTTTGTATCAAATACAAAGTGGGCCACATCCATAATTTAACCAGGGTAAGGTACCCAAATCTTATCCCTAACTATAGACCCTTTAGGTTGTATCTCGAACCGAGATCCTTTTTATGTACATTACATTCAGTTAAAGATTCATTTAACAACCTTGGATGTTTAGTTTATTGGATTTAGAGTTTAAATAAAGGCAAACTCGTAGATAACGAAACAATAACACTTTATTGAAATAATAACACTTTATTACAATAATTAGAACATAATTACAAACTACGAGTTTTAGGGCACAAATCCCAACAAACTCCCACTTGAACTAAAACTCTAGTGGGGTATATCATAATCTAAAACAATGGTTACAAGAGATAGAAATACAATAAACTAGGGCATCCATATACCCCATTACATATCTCTCACTTGCCCTAGATTAGCCTATGTACATATCTCGTAGACCCAGACTTTCAAGATGACCCTCGAACACTTTAGCCATGAGAGTCTTTGTAAACGGATCAGCAATATTGTGCTCCAAAGCGATCTTCGTGACTACCACATCTCCTCATTGCACTATTTCTCGTATCAGGTGATACTTCCTCTAGATGTGCTTACCTCGCTTATTGCTGCGAGGTTCCTTCAAATTGGCTACCGCACCACTGTTGTCACAGTATAAGGTGATGGGAGATTCCATATTTGGAACAACTTCTCAATCAGTAATGAATTTCCTTAGCCAAACAGCCTCTTTACCTGCTTCACAAGCAGCGACATACTCAGCCTCCATTGTAGAGTCAGCTATGCATCCTTGCTTGATGCTTCGCCATACTATAGCTCCCCCATTAAGGGTGAAAATTGATCCTGATGTGGATTTCCGAGAATCTAGTAAGGATCAAATCCTCAGACCCATACACAAGCATATAGTCCCTCGTTCTCCTTAGATACTTGAGGATATTTTTAACTGTTGTCCAATGATCTAACCCTGGATTGGCTTGGTACCTACTGACTATTCCCACTGCATAACAAATGTCTGGCCTCGTGCACAACATAGCATACATTAAGCTACCTACTGCAGAGGCATAGGGAATATGTCTCATATCCTCAACTTCTTGAGGTGTCTTGGGACACTGATCCCTATACAGATGAACTCCGTGTTTGAAGGTTAATCAGCCCCTCTTGGAATTCTGCATCGAATATCTGGACAACATTTTGAAGACGCTCGAGAGAGTGCTAGCGTTCTGTTCTTGCGATTCCTAAAGATCTGAATCCCAAGAACATACTGCGCCTCTCCCAAATCTTTCATTTGGAATTGGGTCGCCAGCCAATTCTTTATGTCAGTAAGTTATCCTACATCATTCCCAATGAGTAGGATATCATCCACGTAAAGTACTAACAAAGCTACTTTGTCGTTGATGATCCTCTTTTAAACACAAGGCTCATCAACGTTTTGGTCAAAGTCGTAAGACTTGATCGCAGTATCAAATCTTATATTCCAAGATTTTGACGCTTGTTTCAATCCACAAATGGATCGATTAAGCTTGCAACCTTTTTGCTCCTGACCTTGGGCTATGAACCCTTCGGGCTGAGACATATAGATGCTCTGGTCAAGATTACCATTCAAAAAGGCAGTCTTGACGTCCATTTGCAAAATTTCATAATCATAAAACGCGGCTATGGACAAGAGTATCCTTATAGACGTCGGCATAGCAACAGGGGAAAAAGATTCTTCATAGTCAACTCCTTCCCTGTGGGTAAAACCCTTTGCTATAGATCCATTTACACCCTATGGGTCTAACCCCTTCAGGTTGGTCTACAAGCTCCCATACTTAATTGAAGTCCATTGACTCCATTTTATGGTTCATGGCTTTGATCCATTGGTCCTTATCTACGTCATTCATTACCTGTTTATAAGACAATGGATCTTCTACGCCGTCATCAGGTATGACAACTCGAGTTTCAGCTAAACCCAAGTAGCGGTCACGTTGAGAAACAACCCTCCCACTGCGTCGAGGCATTCCCAACGATTGAGAAGGACGCGATCGACTTGAGGTGCTTTGCTCTTCCATCAACTCTTGATGAAGGTCCAAATTTGATCAACAACTCTTGTTGGTTCATGTGTAGCTTCATTTAGTACTAATTTACTACGCGGTTTGTGGTTCCTCATGTGATCTTCATCCAAGAACGTGGCATTTGTCGATACAATCACCTTGTTTTCTTTTGGGTCGTAGAAAAGACCACCTCTCGTTTCTTTAGGATAGGCAACAAATTGGCACAATCTTGAACGAGGTTCCAGTTTCTTTGGGTTTGTCACGAGCACGCAGTCTTTGGACAACCCCAAATCTGAAGTGTTGTAAACTAGGTTTACGCCCCTTCCAAAGTTCAAAAAGTGTTTCTGAAACACTTTTTGATGGAACACTGTTCAAGATTTGAACTGCAATCTCTACTGCGTATCCCCAAAACGAAGCAGGCAACTGAGCATAGCTCATCATAGAACGAACCATGTTTAACAAGGTTCTATTTCTCCTTTCTGACACACCATTTTGCTGTGGTGTATTAGGTGCTGAGAGTTGAGATTTAATTCCATGTTCTATCAGATAGTCATGGAAACTCAAATCCATTACTCTCCACCTTGATCGGATCAAAGCGTTTTAATGGTTTTTCCTAATGCAGTTTCTACTTTTGCCTTATACTATTTGAACGTTTCAAGAGCTTCAGACTTGTGATGCATTAGGTATAGATAACCATACCTCGAATAATCATCTATGAAAGAGATGAAATATTCGTACCCTCCTCGAGGCTTGACATTCACTGGACCACAAAGATCCGAATGCACAAGTTCTAGGGGCTCTACGGCTCTGTAACCTTTTCCAGTAAAAGGTCGCTTGGTCATTTTACCTTCCAAGCAAGATTGGCAAGGCAGTAAAGAAACATCTTCTAAATTGTTTAGAAGTCCATTCTTAGAAAGTCTCTCAATCCGGTTGAGATTAATATGACCAAGTCTAAGATGCCATAGATAGGTATCATTATCTGGAAAAATTATTTGCCTTTTATTTTGAGTGTTAGCACTTTTAAACATCTAATGATTTAAAATTGCTTTCGTTTTGTTCGATTTCAGTACATACAAGCAATTTTTCAATTTAGCAGAACAAATATTTACCCCTTCTTTCAAAATGAACGCTTCATTAATTGAAAAAGAAATACAATATCCAAGTCCTATTAAACAAGAGATAGAAATTAAGTTCCTTTTAAGCTTTGGAACTATATACAAATTTTTTAATGAAAGAAATCTATCTCCAAAAAATAGCTTAGCATTTCCCACTACATAAGTCGAGACGACGTCTCCCGTTCCGACCCTGAGCGTCATCTCACCCTCTTCGAGCTCCTTAAAGGAACTAGTTTCCTGAAATGAAGAGCAAACGTGATTAGTGGCTCCTGAATCAAGTATCCAGGTCAAATCATTATTTTCCACTAAACAAGTTTCAAGAACAAGTAAATCTGATTTACGTTTCTACTCTTTGAGCTCAGCAAGGTATTTTGGGTAGTTTCGCTTCCAGTCTCCATCCATGTTGCAGTGGAAACATTTTCCTTTATCTGCAACCTTGGCTTTTCCCTTGCTTTTGTCAGCAGCAGGTGCCTTCCCTTTCCCTCCTATTTTCTTCTTTTGGGTCTTCTTAAGCCCAGAAGATGAGCTACAAGACTTAGTCCCAGAGGATGAACCCTTCTGGAACCTTCTGGAATGGGCAAACAGTTTTGCCTCTCCATCAGCCTGTCCCTTATTCTTCATAAGAGACTGGAAAGTCTGTAGTTCATTTAGGAGAGTAGTTAGGTTATACTCTATCTTGTTCATCACCCATTTATGCGGAATTGTAGGAAACTCTTCGGAAGAGACTCCAGGATGAACGATACCTGACTTTGCTCGTCAATGACCGCTCCGTTCATCTCAGCCATGTTGAAGTGGACCATCAGATCAAGAACGTGTTCTCTCACCGATGACCCCTCCTTCATATAAGAGTTATAATCGTATTTGAGGGATTCGTGTCGAATCTATCCAGACGGTTGTCCAAACATTTCCTGCAGCGAACTCATGATCTCACGTGTTGAGACCATGCCCTCGTGCTTTTTGACCAGAACTTCAGAAACACTAGCCTAAATGTAGACCTTGACCTTGTCATTGGCCTTTGAGGACATTCCTTAGACAGTACAAACTGTAGATCATCAACAACAAGAATCATATTCAGGTTGGATTTCCAGGTAGTAAAATTCTCACCAGTTAAACGGTCGCTTTTAAGTAAGGCTATGATAGAGGACGACATGCTCAAAATCCAAAATAGTTCTAATTAGTTATGCCTTTTTAACCCATTGTAAGAACTAATCAAATTTAGCAAAATTATTAAAGAACCCTAGTGTTTAAACTAAACCCAATGTTTAAATTAAAAATTTACTTTTGCAACGATACTTCAAAGGTTTAGAATAAAAGCCTCCGTGTGGCGGTCAGTCATTCCTCTCTTAAATTGAGACTTTCTCAGCCAATTCTCACTACCAGAACATCTCATGTTCCAATGGTCCTTAGTTACCGTTTGTTTGGTCAAAGATTTGTTAACTAACTTAACTCATCCCGTAAATGTGACCCTACCATTTTCAGATCCAATAGGCTCGAGCCAACAGGCTACTATTAAGAAAGATAACTACTGGCAAACAACCTAAGAAACCCTATCCATTTCTGGAGTTTGCGGTGTTCCGATCACTATAGTCAGGCTCTCCGTAGGGTTTGGCTATTTCAGGACAACCTAGCAGGCGGACTATAGAAATCTAACGGTGCGACCTAATGGAGGAGACCGTAGGATACGTTGACACGCGTCCAGCTCCCATTTACTATGGATACTTCCCTCGTTCACCTTGGTATTGAACCATGCAAATACATACCGTAGGGGGACGCCATATTGACGCCACGTAGCCGAGCATGGAACTCACGGTGTAAACTCTTGAGGACGTGAGAGTAAACTTGATGTGAACATCTCATTTTCTTCCACTGAAGTTCCTAAAAATTAGGGTATAGGTTTAACTTCGCTGGATTCTGGTTAAAAGAATCTATCTAAGTCTATGCCTATTATAACTATTATAACTAGGTCTTAAAACCTTATGTCTAGGTGAATAAGCATTTTAATTACCTAGAGATAAAACAAAACTAAGGTTAATTCAACTCAGGTTCCGGGTCAGTTCCTAGGTAGGAGGTGTTCCGTTAACCGTCAGCTTAAGTAGCCCCAACCTTAGACAGAACTTCACCAGTAGAGTTCCCTTATAACCAAAGTTCTAATGCCCTACTAGATTTTAAACTATTTAAAATATTACGTAAGACCAATTTCTTATCTTATTAGAAATTAAAACTTAGGTCTAAATTAATTTTAAACAATTTAAAACTAATTTAAATTTTAACCAAAGTTCCTATGTTTGCATGCATTTCTTTATTATAGGTTATGGTTTCTAAAACCCCTTTAATTTATAACTGTTATAAATTTTAATAATTAACCTATGATAAAGAAACTATATTATAAATCCAACAATTAATATTCAAATTGGAATTATAAAAGGAATTCAACTAATTGAATTATAAAATTACTTAAACAAAATAACATTTATTTTAAACTAAGTAATTTCATGCTCCATGCAATTTATTTTCATATAATCTAATCATAACAATTATGATTAATTACTCATGAAAAATAAATTAACCATGCATTTTCAACCATATTCATATAACATTTATATAAATAAAATGCATGAACATGCTTATCCTAATGTGGGAAAAATCTAAATGACATTTATAAAGACAAAATTTTAAAATCGGAATAATTTGGCTCCTAAAGAGCAAGAAAATAAAATTACATTAATTTTATTTCATGAAACCGGTCAAAAAACACCCTGAACCGGCCTTGAACCGCTCAAACCGAGCCAAAATCAATTGAACCAACCGAACAGGTCTGCAGTTGCTAGAATGCCCCACGGCGTTGCAACGCTGATGCCAGCGTTGCAACCCCCCTTCGTCGTCTTGCGCGCCTGGTATCAGGGTAGCGTTGCACGCCGCTGACCCCTCGAACGCCCGCGTCGATAGGAAACGCTGGCGTTGCGACTCCATTTTTCAGCGTTGCAACGCTGATGAACGGCGTTGCAATGCTGCTGCTTCGGCAACAGCTAAAACTCACGAACACATCAGCTTCGTTCTTCAATCCCTCCTTCGATTATCAACCGAATTGCATGAAACTGGTCCCGAACGACTCGTAACTCAATTACAGACTCAATTAAGCACTTTTTGCCCAAAAACGCAAGGGCTTTTACATACAATTGATCAAAATCAATGTAAACTAAGGCCAAAAAATTCATAAACAAGTTTTACAGCAAACCAAATGCCTTTCCAACCAAATCAATGTAATTTTGTTTGAAAACAAAATAATACAAGCTTTTCTATGATACCAATTGATGGAGATCGGATCTCATTGAGAAGTGATACGAAAATATCAGTGACCTAAACTAATGCAAATTAGGATGAGACTCTGACTCTTCTGTGACGTGCAAGTATACACGGTCAAGTGCAGCAAGTGATAAGAAAAGTATCGATCCCACGAGGACTAGTAGAATCTAAACCAATGAGTGTCCTAGAAATTTTTCTTCTTATTTTTTGGTGCAATGCATGTGCATGCAAGTTTTTGTTAAGAATAAATGAATGCAATAATGAGAATTTGATTTTTTTTGTCGTTTGAATGAGTTAAATATAATTAAGACTAATGCAATAAATCAAAAAATGTGAAAACATTAAAAACATAAACTAAACGAGAGAAAACTGGGGCTTTTAGATTAAGAGATAGGCTAGGGTTAAGTTGAAGTTTCATGTATAATTAGAATAACAAATATGTGGTTCATGCTTTGAATTTACCTACACATGTGATCAAGTGAATTTTTCCAAAATCATTAAATTTTATAACCAACAATTTTCCAATTGAGACCTAAATTACACTAATGATTTTAAGGTTCTAGGTGGGTTAATTATCCCTAATTAACTCAAGATCCTAGAATGAAATTTTAATTTCCTAATTCACTAGCTTTTCCATGTTCGTGAATTTTAAGAGAAGTTAAAGTGGCCAAATTTTAACCCTCATGCATCGTTGCAAACATTAAAATCTCATAAATTCAACTACGACATCAACCATTAATTTATTATAATTTATACATTGAAGAACAACCTAACACGTGCCTAGATGAATTTTAGCTCATGCTTTGGGTCAAATTGCACATCTTTAAGTTGAACATGCTTTCACTAATCAAGAGATTTATAAATAGCAGCACGAAAATAGACACACAATTTTCTAAACAGTGAGCAAATTAACCTCTAATTAGTGTATAAACAACCCAACAAAAGCAGTGATAATTGGCCAAAATAATAGGGAAGAGCACTAAAAGAAAGGGAACAATTTACACAGCAAGTGGCCTTGTTTTGCTACAGCAATTGCCTAGCAGCAGCCCTCTGTCGATGGACTGCAGTAGGCCACTTTGCTTCAGCAAAACCGTTTGGATGACCTCAGCACAGATCAGCCAATTGCTTCAGCAAAAGGGTTCTCGGGTTCCTGCTTCACAGCAGCCAAGCCATTGCTTCAGCAAACCTCGAGAGCTCCCAACGCCAGCAACTTCACGCGGTTGCTTCAGCAAACCTCGACAGCTCCAACGCCCGCAACCTCACGCGATTGCTTCAGCAAATCGATGGGCCAACTCTCCCGATGTCGTCCCTCGCAATTGCTACAGCAAATCTCAGCGCCTTCCTCCGACTGCTTCAGCAAGGTGGTAGATTGGCTCTCCCGAATGCCCTCAATAATCTGCTCCCTCGGCTTTGTTATAGCAAAATTGAAACCCCTCTCGGTCTGCCTCCAACAATTGCCTCAGCCACGGATGAATCTCACGATTGCTACAGCAAAGACACTATCATGATTTGTCTCTCCAACGCACACTTTGCTGTAGCAATCACTTGGTTCTCCTTCTCTTCTCGGTCTCTTCCTCTTGTCGCAAATTCTCTCTTCTTCTCACACTTGTAAACCCTAGGCTACTTATACAAGATGGTGTTGCCCTAACGCCACAAATTACAAAAATACCCTTAAGGGTAAAAAGACCATATTACCCTTCGAGTAAAATGTCTAAAATGCCCTTAGGGACTCGTGTAATTTTTAAACATCTCCTGCACACAAAAAAATCTCAAATAAATTAATGAAGTCAATTATAAATTAAACTAAATATGCAAGGATTTTTGGAGTTAAGAAAAATCTCAAATATCGGTCTTTAATCAACCGTTAGCTTGTTTTCCTAAATTTCTTGAATTAAAGCACAAAAACATCAAAATTAATTTTTTTTTGCATCTAATGTTTAAATTCAAGATTTCAAAGCTAACACACGTTATTTAGGGATAAAATAACATGAGGATCACTAAATTAAATAGAATTCAATTGGATTAAATACTAAAATTCTAGTAAAATAACTCCCTTATGGTGAGTTATCAAACCCCCAAACTTGAAGTACTCATTGTCCTCAATGAGTTTTATTCCCTAAAGATATTAAAGTCCTTTAAAGACTGAAATCATTTGGGTTAATTAAACAAGGATTGAGTACTTATGCTCTAAGCTACAAGTCACCATTCATTCCATGCTTTCTAAGTGTCTCACCCGAGGATTTCAAATCACACTTATGCATCAATAACCAAGAGCAAACCAACTAGGATTCGACACCTTCCCTCAAGCTCAATCACTAGAATCCTAATCATTCAAATCAAGTAAACCATAATACAAGATAAGTCACACTCCAAAACTTGCATGACTACAATTTTATGATCATTCATTTTTATTTTATTTTCTTTATTATTTTTTTTTAAAGAAAACAAATATGTATGTTATTCCCCTCCATTTCCATAAACCTCACTACTTAGGGCTAGGTTTTTGTTTTCTTTTTTTTTCTTTTTACCATTTTTTTTATCTTCTTGACTCTCCCTTAGTTCTTAGAATGGCACACGTGGTTAGCGTAGCTCTAAGCAATGAGACTCTCCCGTAGTTCTTAGAATGGCAGACGTGGTTAACGTAGCACATCTAAGCAATGGGTACAGACTTCTCGCTTGATACCCTCGCTCAAAGAGGCCAACATGGTTAGTGCCTAGACCCCCTGACATCGAGCACCAAGTTGCCTGAACTGATTCTAAGTACACATTTTGTATAGCCCAATGGAGTTTTAGGAAAATGAAAGGTTTGCATACTTTTTTTTTCTTCCTCTTTTTTTTTCTTTTTTATTTTTTTCTTAAAAACACAGAGATTTTATCTTTCCCCCCAAACTTAGAGTACTCAATGTCCTCATTGAGTTAAGGAGGTCGGGTAACTCCCCCAAACTTGAAATGATCATAAATTTGAAGTTTACTAATTTTGGAGTGCTCTAAAAAGTATATGGGTTACCTAATTTGTCATGGCTTCTAGTTTTCGAAATTTTTAGCCTAGGAGTTGAATCCTAACTACTTTGATTGACACACTAACCATAAGCGCACTAAAGAACCCTAATGACAAGCTTGACCTTGAGAAACACCAAATAAGATAGCATACTCTTGCCTCAAACACAAGCAACAACTCTTATTTTCATTAACCTTGAGATTTGACCTTAAATTTTTATTTTCAAGGAGATGCATACCAAGTTTCTACAAAAGACATAACACTTTTTACCATTAAAAACACATGAGAAACTTCATTTTCATAAGAGGGACAACAACCATCTTTCCTATTTTTACTTGCTTAAACATAATGAGTCAACTACCTACCTCATGCATATCAAAGGCCATGAAACAAACAACTAAACATAGAATCCGGTAGTCAAAATAGATTATTTTGGAGTCCTAAAGCAAGTAAATAACTTTATAAAGAAAAAGGCATGCAACACCCTATAAACACTAACAGCACACAGTCTCATCAACAGAAAAAAAAAAATCAATTAAGCTCAAAATCAGATTCAGAACAACACTTCTCCCCCTCATGCTTAAAGCATATATTACCCTATAAACAACTCACTTAAGCATGCTTAAGAACAACTAATAAATATTGAAGGGAGAACGATACTGCGCTTAATTCAGGAGATCTCCACTGCAGCACATATCAACCATCAAACCCTAGGGGAGCTGCAAAATAAGCAAGGGTTACTTATTAAACTAAAACAAAAACACAAAAATTACAAAAAAATGAAACGAAAGAAATAATCCTTGGGTTTCCTCCCAAGAAGGCTTGGTTAAACGTCATTAGCTTGACGAAGTACACTTGGGCTTCTCAAGTTACGTAAAAATTCTCCCATTTCTTCGGGCCTCTCTTTCTTGAATCTACAAAACATATCAGAGCTGGCAAGAATACTAGCTTCTCATGAGAGCCCGAGTCAAGTATATTTTTTGATTTTTTATATAATAATAGAAAAGAAGGAAAAACAACAAAGTAATCATTTTTTGGATTTTTATTTGATAATAGAAAAGAAGGAAAAATAGGAAATTAAACAGACTCAAACAAAGACACAAACTCGAGAGAATAGAAAGAAAAACATTCACCAATAAGAGAACAATCAGAAAATAGAACTGTCATAGACTCAAAAGCCTCAATTTCTACCTCCTGGTCTAACTCAACAACACAAGGCTCGACTTCTTCCACTCTCTCATTAACTCCATCCTGGTGTGTGCTAAAAGGTTTTAGTACTTCTAGATCTAAAGCACAATCCTCTAAATGCCCATACTCCGAAAAATGTGAAGGACTAGGATCCTGAGGGTCTATCAGCGGGTCAGTGATCATGTGACTCACTGAACTATCTAAGGGCGTGGGTCTTCCTTCACTATCTTCCCTAGGGTTCTCAACCTCAGACGAGTCTAGATACATTTGTTCTCTAAGGGAGACAAGTGTATCTGTTAGGCGTTGAATTGACTCCCCTATTTGTCTATTCATCTCATCTATTTTCCTATTCCTCTCCTTTGTGGTTCTCATATATTCTAATAACAACATCATAAGGGAAGATTCATCTTCTACCTGGGTTTCTTGAATATAGGAAGGATATGGCTCAAAACCTCTAGGATATGGTTCATAGGCCCAATTGCTCTGATTATTATCATACATGTAGTTCCCATAAGTCACAAGTTCCGTATGATGGTAATTAGGCATTTGGTAGCCATAAGCTCCATACCCCTCACTAAAAGACTCTAAATTGACATATGGATTATCATAAGAAAAAGAACTATATTGTGGTTGCTCATTGGGCACAGAAGACCACCCAAAGTTATCATAAGCCATAATAAAGTAATGAATAAATTATAACAGGCTTAACAAACACAATATTGACCAACACAACCAGAAAGAATAACCAAGACTCAACAACGATAAAAACACGAAACAAAGATAACAAGACACACCCAACAAGAAAACAAGGATAAAATGCTAAAATCAACTCAAATAAAATAAGAATTAAAACTAGTCCCCGACAACGACGCTAAAAACATGATGCGAAAATATCAGTGCCCTAAACTAATGCAAATTAAGATGAGACTCTGACTCTTCTGTGAAGTGCAAGTATACACGGTCAAGTGCAACAAGTGATAAGAAAAGTATCGATCCCACGAGGACTAGTAGAATCTAAACCAATGAGTGTCCTAGAAATTTTTCTCCTTATTTTTTGGTGCAATGCATGGGCATGAAAGTTTTTGTTAAGAATAAATGAATGCAATAATGGGAATTTGATTTTTTTTTGTTGTTTGAATGAGTTAAATATAATTAAGACTAATGCAATAAATCAAAATATGTGAAAACATTAAAAACATAAACTAAACGAGAGAAAACTTGGGCTTTTAGATTAAGAGATAGGCTAGGGTTAAGTTGAAGTTTCATGTATAATTAGAATAACAAATATGTGGTTGATGCCTTGAATTTACCTACACATGTGATCAAGTGAATTTTTCCAAAATCATTAAATTTTATAACCAACAATTTTCCAATTGAGACCTAAATTACACTCATGATTTTAAGGTTCTAGGTGGGTTAATTATCCCTAATTAACTCAAGATCCTAGAATAAAATTTTAATTTCCTAATTCACTAGCTTTTCCATGTTCGTGAAATTTAAGAGTTGTTAAAGTGGCACAATTTTAACACTCATGCATCGTTGCAAACATTAAAATCTCATAAATCCAACTATGGCATCAACCATTAATTTATTGCAATTTATACATTGAAGAACAACCTAACCTGTGCCTAGAAGAATTTTAGCTCATGCTTTGGGTCAAATTGCACATCTTTAAGTTGAACATGCTTTCACTAATCAAGAGATTTATAAATAGCAGCACGAAAATAGACACACAATTGTCTAAACAATGAGCAAATTAACCTCTAATTAGTGTATAAACAACCCAATAAAAGCAGTGATAATTGGCCAAAATAATAGGCAAAAGTACTAAGAGAAAGGGAACAATTTACACAGCAAGTGGCCTTGTTTGCTCTACAAAGAATTGCCTAGCAGCGACCCTCTGTCCGATGGATCATAATGACGCCACTTTGCTTCAGCAAAACCCTTTGGATGGCCTCAGCACAGATCGGCCAATTGGTTCAGCAAAAGGGTTCTCGGGTTCCTACTTCACAGCAGCCAGGCGATTGCTTCAGCAAACCTCGAGAGCTCCCAACACCAGCAACTTCACGCGGTTGCTTCAGCAAACCTCGACAGCTCCAACGCACGCAACCTCACGCGATTGCTTCAGCAAATCGATGGGCCAATTCTCCCGATGTCGTCCCTTGCAATTGCTACAACAAATCTCAGCGCCTTCCTCCGACTGCTTCAGCAAGGTGGTAGGTTGGCTCTCCCGAATGCCCTCATTAATATGCTCCCTCGGCTTTGCTGTAGCAAAATTGAAGTCCCTCTCGGTCTGCCTCCAACAATTGCCTCAGCCACGGATGAACCTCACGATTGCTACAACAAAGGCACCATCATGATTTGTCTCTCCAACGCACACTTTGCTGTATCAATCACTTGGTTCTCGTCTCTTCTCGGTATCTTCCTCTTGTCGCAAATTCTCTCTTCTTCTCACACTTGTAAACCCTAGCCTCCTTATACAAGATGGTGTTGTCCTAACTCCACAAATTACAAAAATATCCTTAAGGGTAAAAAGACCATATTACCCTTCGGGTAAAATGTCTAAAATGCCCTTAGGGACTCGTGTAATTTTTAAACATCTCCTGCACACAGAAAAAACTCAAATAAATTAATGAAGTCAATTATAAATCAAACTAAATATGCAAGGATATTTGGAGTTAAGAAAAATCTCAAATTTCGGTCTTTAATCAACCGTTAGCTTTTTTTCCTAAATTTCTTGAATTAAAGCACAAAAACATCAAAATTAATTCTTTTTACACCTAATGCTTAAATTCAAGATTTCAAAGCTAACACACGTTATTTAGGGATAAAATAACATGAGGATCACTAAATTAAATGCAATTCAAGTGGATTAAATACTAAAATTCTTGTAAAATAACTCCCTTATGGTGAGTTATCAAGCAGCGGAAACGTGTTTGGGATCGTAATTGCTTGATTGTTTTGCTTAAAACAAAAAAACAGTACATTGACCAAAAATACAGAACAAGCATGGAAATTCTAATCCTATTAGACATGGATGTTTTACATGCAAACATGCTACAAGTTTAACAATTAAACTAAAAAGAATGGAAAGGAAATTACCTTTGTAGTTTCCAATTCTCCAGCACAGCAACTCCTTGCTCCAAGCTTTTCAACAATACACCAGAACTCCTCTATTTTTCTCGAAGAAAGACACTACCACTTGGAAGAGCTTTGGGAATGAGAGAGAGTGAGAGAGAGAGTATCTTGCAGCAATTCCCCAATTGCAGAAAGATCGATTACCCAGGGAGGGGGTAGTGGGGAACGTGTCTGGATGACACGTTCCCTCATTTATTATTAAAATAATAATAATAATAATAATAATAATAATATAATTAAATCAAATTTAATTAATTATTTAAATAACACAAATTAAATATCATATATTTAATTTGGTTTAAATCTCATTTAATCACATTACCCATTTAACCTATAGTTCTAATGTACATCCAGTGCACTTTAAATTTTAACCTATAGTTTTGAAATGTGAATCATATTCACATTTAATATAATATTTGAACTCTTTCAAATATTCAATTCTCTCATATAATTTAAATTTTAACCTATAGTTTTGAAATGTGAATCATATTCACATTTAATATAATATTTGAACTCTTTCAAATATTCAATTCTCTCATATAATTCACATTAAATTTATAATATATAGTTCCAAAACTATATATTATATCGTATCTAAATACATTAAATATATTCCCTAATGAATTTGAACATTTCAAATTCAAGTGATCTAAGAACCCTTTACGAGCTAGAAAGTGGACCTAATGGACCTACAGATCAGAAGCTCCAACGATATGAGATTGCTCGATTAATCTCATTAACCTCCCAATCAACATTCGTTAACTATGGGAACATTCCACTAAAGTCCCATAGCTGCACTTTTCTCACTGCAGATATATTTCTGTGTCCATGGATATTGACCAATAGCAGCAAGTCAATGCTTCACGAATGTTCGTAATACCAGCTGGGTAAAATTACTGTTTTACCCCTGGGTTACATCTTGTGCCTTAAGCACCAGTGCTTCTCTAATGAACAATTTGTTTGTGGTCCTACCAACAAACAGACTCCCTCTCGGGCCAATGAAAGGGTCGGGTCCTTTATTCAAGTCCCGAAGACACCACTTAAGGGAACATTCCTCTACTTACCCTAGTAGGTAGGAAGGAGTGAATTCCATCTTACTAGGTTAAGTTCCCAGCCGCTCACTCGGTCTTGTCCCCAAGAAAGTAGGCATATTGAGTCGGCGAATCTGGAAGCTCTCACCCATACTAGTCAAAGGACAATCATCGTGAACAGGAGTTCGTAACCTTCTCAGGATTGAGATCAAGTTGCCTAGGTCATCCTAGTGAAATAGAAATCTAACTAGTCAACGGAGTTACAGCTAGAGATTACGATTTCGTGGTCCGGTTTTATGTAATCTCATTACATAGGATATCCCCACTCACATGTCATCTACACGAACACGTTAGGATCACTGTGTTTGTATCAAATACAAAGTGGGCCACATCCATAGTTTAACCAGGGTAAGATACCCAAACCTTATCCCCTAACAATAGACCCTTTAGGCTGTATCTCGAACCGAGATCCTTTTTATGTACATTACCTTCAACTAAAGATTCATTTAACAACCTTGGATGTTTATTTTATTTGATTTAGGGTTCAAATAAAGGAAAACTCGTAGATAACGAAACAATAACACTTTATTAAAATAATAACACTTTATTACAATAATTAGAACTAAATTACAAACTACGAGTTTTAGGGCACAAATGCCAACATTTTTTGCATTGTTCAACCATAAACAACATCCCACTTGGGCATGTAAGAGGATGGGTGCCCGTTGTCCAAGCCTTGAAGATAGCACTTAAGCGAACAACCCCTCTAGTTTCCCTAGTTCGAAAACGTTTAAATTCCATCTTGCATAGTTAAGTTCCCAGCTCCCCACCTGGTCGTGTGTCCAAGAAGGTAGGCATATTCGACGTATTCTAGCCATCCTCGCCCGTACTAGTAAAAGGGCAGACCCCCGCAGATAGGAGTTCGTAGCACGCTCAGGATTAAGGACGAGTCACTAATGGTCATCTACGAAGTTATTAGTCATATACTGTTAATGGTGTTAAACATTACTAGGTCTAATAATTCACGGTCCGGTCTTGTATAATCTAATTGCACAGGATGCCCCCCACTCGCATGTCAACCAAATGAACTAGGTGGATGACCTCGTTTGTATCTAATACAAAGCGGGTTGCATAAACCGTATCACAAGGATGAGGTTTCTGTTGGATTTTTTGTCCTAAAACTCGTAGTTTGTAATTGATAAAACTTTTTCCGTGTTTCCACTTCGATAAAACTGTTATTGAATTAGTATACCATAATCTTGAATCCAATAAACTAAGGTCCCGAGGCTATTTAATGTAGACTTGAACTTTATGTGATGACATAAAACATGGATCAAGTTCGAGTATATAGCCTAAAATGGTCTATATTATAGGGATAAGGTTGGGCGCCTTATTCTGGGGACACTATGGATGCGACCTACTTTTTAGTTAGTACAAACGATGTGATCCTGAATCGTTCATATAGAGATATGTAAGTGGGGGCATCCTATGCAAATAGTTTGTATAAGACTGGACCACGACTTAGTCACTTTTTCTTTATAACATCATTTCAGTATAAAATCAAGCTAATTCAATTTTGATGACCTCACGTAACTCAATCTCAATCCTCGAGCTAGCTATGAACTCCTATTTATTCGGGATTATCCTTAGATCTCGCATGGGTGAGAGAAGCTCAACAATACTGATCAATAAGCCTCCCATTTCAGTGGGTAAGACCTGGGATAGATAGTCAGGGACATAGGGTGCAAGACTAAATTCACTCCTACCCAACTCTAGGCATAGTAGATAGTTTATTCCCTTAAGTGTCGACTTCTGAACTTGAACAGAAGCCCCACCCTCTCACTAGGCTGAGAGGGACTAGATTTGTTTGTTGGACCACAAATCAATTGTTCTATAGAGGTTCAGTGGGACTTGAGGAACAAGAAGTGCTCTCGGGAGTAAAACGGTATTTTGATCCAGTCGAGACCACGAACAACCTGTGAAGGATTGACTTACAGGTTACGGTTATATATCAGTGGACGAGAAATATATCTACAAAGGAGGGGAGTGCAACTACGGGACTTTAGTGGAATGACCCGTTAGTTAACAAATGTTGATTAATTAGGTTAAAGAGTTTGACCGATTAATCTCGGATTGTTGGAGCCCATGATCATGAGGTCCATTAGGTCCCCGCTAGCTCATATGGATTAAACTTAAAATAAGATGATGGATTAATTCGAATTGTTCGAATTAGGAAATGAGTTTTAAACCGACAGTTATATGTGATATAACTATTAATTTTTTATGACCCAATATATTCAAATGTGATTGGAATTTCAAAAATATTAATGCGGATTCAAGTTCAGGAGGTCAAAATTAGTCAAGAGGGTCAAAATCGTAAAATGTCAAAGGGTTGACTTTTTGGCTCGGAAAAAAGTCAAAGTATGACTTTGACCAAATGGAAAAGACTTTTTACACTTGACTAGAGTTAGAGGAATTATCCAAGTTTGTATTGGACAATCCCACTAACTTGAGTGGATTATGTGTATACATTATAGAATGACACATAGCCCACTTTAGTTAGTGTTTTGTGAGGTGTTGCATTTTGGTGAGTCTTCACATGCATTTGATGCATGTAATTTCTTTATCAATAGGTTTGTTTTCAAAACAAAGGGTTCCTTTTGCTGATATTTGAGTTTTTTCAAAACAAGAAGTCTAACTAAAAGGTACTTTTTTTTCCCTTTCCTCACACAAAGCATTCAACCTCCCATTCTTTCCTTTCCAATCCTTCATTCACCGGGTCCCACAACCCGGTTCTGAGTCTAGAGGATAGCGGAAAAGCTCTAGTGCTGGTCCGGTTGTGTTCGGTTTTTGCTTTGGCAAGGAGGAGAGAAGAAATTGAGCTACAAAGGTTGTATATTCTTCCCTTTTTTAGTTTACCATTTTTTGTATGTTGGCATGTTAATTTTTATTAAGTTAGATGCAATTAGAGTGTCATTAGATCCTTATTCCGTTGCGTATGTCTCGTGTTCCATCATGTGATATCAGAGCATGCTTTAATTTCACTCTATTGCATATGGTGGGTTGTTATTTTTCATGTGATGATATTATTGGAAGCTAAAATTGGCTCACTGTTTTGGCATCGTTTAGGCTTTAATTTCTTGTTATGATTTGTAATTTGCTCAAGGGTTTTGAGCCTTAATGTGTGCCCAAGGAGTCTGTAAATTTTGGGAGTCATTAGAGTTGAAATTAGGTTGTAATTAGAGATACAACGGGCGTTGTGCACTGTCGAAAAAAACTGCACTCTGCTGTTTTTTTGGAGCATTTTTTCAGCCGTTGCCCATGTGTTGTTGTTGCTGTTTTCAAGCTGGTTCGGGCCGGTTCGAAGTGTTCGAGATTGGTTCGGAGCTTGTTTTCAAATTATTATTGTAATAATTTAGTTAGTTGCTTGTTTAGGTGCCAAAACGGGTCCAATTTTATGCTTTGTTTTCTTTATGCATTATGAATGTGTTTAATTGTTTAAATCTTTATTGTGCATAAAGTATGCCAAGTAGATTTAAATTTCCACCATAGATTAACATGCACATGCATTGAAAGTATGTTATAATGGTTATAATATATATAGTATGCATGTTGGATTTCATGAATTAATGTAAAAGTTATATATAATTCATGATTTCTCTAAGTAACTTAATATGGTAACTGATTAATTCAAATTTTAATTAATTAATTTAATTTGTTTAATTTAATTTGATTAAATTAACTAAATTAAATCCATATTAAATTTTTGATTATATAATTGTTATGTAATGAATGTGTTATGTATGTTATAGATTTGTCAATTCTTTTTATAACTGTTATAAAATCAAGTAGACGTTTTAAATCTATAACAAAGATAAGATGCATGCTAACTTAGGTTAACCATCGACAATCACTTTTTTCATAGAAATTAGGTCGATATCTTGTAAAACCGAAGTTACAAGAAAACTCACCTGACAAGATCTTGGCAAAAAGTCAGATAAGATGACTAAGGTTGAAAAGTTTTTAAGTTGACGGTTCACGGAACACCTTATACCTGGAGATCGAGTCGGCATCTAAGTTAGGTTAAATCGGTTTTATGAGCATGCGTGAGCGGTATGAGGTAATAAAATTTGTTTATCACCTCGACACCGTAGGTTAAAATCCAATATAAATGTTATACTCAGATGTTTCGCCTAGACTTAGGATATGTTTTAGTTAGCCGAAATATATTGCTAAGTAATTTATACCCTAACCGTCTAGAACACTTTAGCTAGAGAGAAGTAATGTACTTTTAACTCTAGCGTCACTAAGAGTTCACACCGTGAGATTCATGCTTGGTTTTGGGCCGCCCTGGGAGCGGACTCCATTCGAAGAGTGTTTGCATGAGTCAATATCAAGGTGAATATGGAAGGTTACACTTACAAGAATTACTAAGTGTTAGCAAATTCTCGACGAAATGAGCGATAACTTAGTATAGGAATAAGAGTTATTCTGGTGATAGTATTTTAGTCAAGATAGTCTTGGTTCAACGGAGGAATGGTCGGTCACCCCTCGGTGAAGGTTATTTTAAACCGTTGAAATATCGTTGCAAACATAATAATGATGGGTACATTATTTTTTGCTAAACTTAATTGGATTATAAAGGTTAATATTTTTTACTAAAAATGATATGTTTTTTTCAGCATGACAAGCTCTTTAGTTCAACTATTAGCTTCCGAAAAATTAACGACGATAACTACACAACATGGAAAACAAATCTTAATACAATACGAGTAATAGATGACTTGAGATTTGTCTTAACTGAGGAATGTCCTCAGGGCCCTACCTCAAATGCTAACCGAACTAGTCAGGAAGTTTATGATCGATGGGTTAAGGCTAACGATAAAGCCCGTGTCTATATTCTTGCCAGCATGACTGATGTATTGGCTAAGAAATACGAATCCTTGGACACAACTAAGGCTATCATGGATTCGTTAAAAGAGATGTTCGGGCAACCGTCATCGGTTCTAAGACACGAGGCTATGCAGTACATTTACAACAAGTGTATGAAGGAAGGGACCTCTGTTAGAGAACATGTCTTGAACATTATGGTCCACTTCAATATTGCTGAAGTAAATGGTGGCGCCATGGACGAGGCAAATCAGGTTAGCTTTATAATGGAGTCTCTTCCGAAGAGCTTCATACCATTTCAGACGAATGCTTCTCTGAATAAAATAGAGTTAAATCTGACAACCCTTCTTAACGAGCTCCAACGTTTTCAAACTCTTACAAAAGCTAAGGGGAAAGAGGTGGAGGCAAATGTTGTCACCACCAGGAAAGTTTTGAGAGGATCGTCCTCTAAAACTAAAGTTGGACCTTCAAAGAACAAGAATGTTCAAATGAAAAAGATGGGCAAGGAGAAGGCTCCCATGACAAACAAGGGAAAGAAAGTTGCAGAAAAAGAAAAATGTTTTCATCATGACCAAAACGGGCCTTTGGAAGAGCAAGCGCTCAAGTACCTTCTTTGAGAAAAAGGCAGATAAAGAAGCAAAAGGTAAATATGATTTACTAGTTGTTGAAACATGTTTAGTGGAGTATGATACCTCAACCTGGATATTGGATTGAGGGGCCACTAATCATATTTGCTTCTCTTTTCAGGAAACTAGTTCCTGGAAAAGGCTAAAAGAAGGCGAGATCACCCTCAAGGTTGGAACAGGAGATGTTGTCTCGGCCGATGCAGTGGGAGACTTGAAGATGTATTTCGATGATAGATATATCATACTTAAAGATGTTTCGTATGCTCCTAAAATGAAATGGAACTTAATATCTATCACGTGTATATTAGAACAAATGTATAAAATATCCTTTGTAATCAATGAAGCGTTCATTTTCAGAAAAGGTATTCAAATTTCTTCTGCTATACTAGAAAACAACTTATATAAGTTAAGACCAACTAAAGCAAAATTTGTCTTAAATACTGAGATGTTTAGAACAACCGAAACTCAGAATAAAAGACAAAAAGTTTCTTCCAATGCCTATTTATGGCACTTAAGACTTGGTCACATAAATCTCAATAGGATTGGGAGATTGGTTAAGAATGGACTCCTAAATCAGTTAGAAGACAATTCTTTACCTCCATGTGAGTCTTGTCTTGAGGGAAAAATGACTAAGAGATATTTTACTGGAAAAGGTCTCAGAGCAAAAATTCCCTTAGCGCTCGTACATTAAGACCTCTGTGGACCGATGAATGTCAAAGCTCGAGGTGGGTATGAATATTTCATCAGATTCATTGATGATTATTTAAGGTATGGTCATATTTACCTAATGCATCACAAGTCTGATTCTTTTGAAAAGTTCAAAGAATATAAGACTGAGGTTAAGAAGCAGTTAGGTAAAACAATTAAGACACATCGATCAGATTGAGGTGGGGAATACATGGACTTAAGATTCCAAAACTGTATGATAGAACATGGAATCAAGTCACAACTCTCTGCACCTAATATGCCTCAGCAGAACGGTGTATCAGAAAGAAGAAACATAACCTCGTTGGACATGGTTCGCTCAATGATGAGTTTTGCTAAGTTACCTGATTCCTTTTGGGGTCATGCATTAGAAACTGCTGTCTATATTTTGAACAACGTTCCCTCTAAAAGTGTGTTAGACACACCTTATGAGTTATGGAAAGGGCGTAAAGGTAGTTTACGTCACATTAGGATCTGAGGATGTCGAACGCACGTGTTGGTGCAAAATCCTAAAAAATTAGAACGTCGTTCAAAGTTATGCCTATTTGTAGGTTATCCAAAAGAAACAAAAGGTGGTATGTTTTATGATCCTCAAGAGAATAAGGTTTTTGTGTCGACAAATACAACGTTCTTAGAGGAAGACCACATCAGAAGTCATCAACCTCGCAGTATATTAGTATTAAATGAACTTTCCAAAGACGCTACAGATAAAACTAATTCATCTACTAAAGTAGTAAATAAAACTAGTACATCTGGTCAGTCACATCCTTCTCAAGAGTTGAGAATACCTCGACGTAGTGGGAGGATTGTTCATCAACCTGACCATTACTTGAGTTTATCAGTCCAATCCGGGATATGATCATTGGACTGCCGTTAAGAATATCCTCAAGCATCTTAGGAGAACGAGGAACTACATGCTCGTGTATAGTGCTAAGGATTTGATCGTTACTGGATACACTGACACTGATTTCCAGACCGATAAAGATGCAAGAAAATCCACATCAGGATCAGTGTTCATTCATTCGGAATGGAAAAGCAGTAGTGTGGAGACGTATGAAGCAAAACTGATTGAAGACTCCACAATGGAAGCTGAATACGTAGTTGCATGTGAAGCAACAAAGGAAGTAGTATGGTTGAGGGAATTCTTGAAAGATTTGGAAGTCGTTCGAAATATGCATCTGATTATTACCCTATATTGTGATAACAGTGGTGCAATTAAAAATTCAAGAGAACCAAGAAGCTCACATTGCTGATCCTTTTACAAAGACCCTCACGCCTAAAGTGTTTGAAGGTCACCTACAGTCTCTAGATCTATGAAGTTAGTAAACTAGGACGAGTGGGAGAACTTTTGGGTATATGCCCTAGATCATTATATTCATATGCTTATCGTACTCATATGTTTCTCACTTAAATTCAACATTGGGATATTCCACTAGGAGTTTTAGTCCAAGTGGGAGTTTGTTGGATTTTATGTCCTAAGACTCGTAGTTTGTAATTGATAAAACTTTTTTCGTGTTTCTTCTTCGATAAAATTGTTATTGAATTAGTATACCATAATCTTGAATCCAATAAAGTAAGGTCCCGAGGCTATTTAATGTAGACTTGAACTTTATGTGATGACATAAAACATGGATCAAGTTCGAGTATATAGTCTAAAATGGTCTATAGTATAGGGATAAGGTTGGGCGCCTTATTCTGAGGACACTATGGATGCGGCCTACATTGTAGTTAGTACAAACGATGTGATCCTGAATCGTTCATATAGAGATATGTAGGTGGGGGTATCCTATGCAATGAGTTTGTATAAGACTGGACCACGACTTAGTCACTTTTGCTTTATAACACCGTTTACTGTATAAAACTGGCTAATTCAATTTTGATGACCTACGTAACTCAATCTCAATCCTGAGCTAACTATGAACTCTTGTTTATTCTGGATTATCCTTAGATCTGCATGGGTGAGAGCAGCTAAACAACGCTGGCTCAATAAGCCTCCCATTTCAGGAGTAAGACCTGGTAGATAGCTGGGGACATAGGGTGCAAGACGGAATTCACTCCTACCCAACTCTAGGGATAGTAGATAGGTTGTTCCCTTAAGTGTTGACTTTGGAACTAGAACAAGGGGCCCCACCCTCTCACTAGGCTGAGAGGGACTAGATTTGTTGGTTGGACCACAAATCAATTGTTCTATAGAGGTTCAGTGGGACTTGAGGAACAAGAAGTGTTCTCCTGGGTAAAACGGTATTTTGACCCAATCGAGACCACGAACAACCTTTGAAGGATTGACTTATTGGTTACGTTAATATCAGGTGTACAGAAATATATCTACAGTGATGGGAGTGCAACTACGGGACTTTAGTGGAATGACCCGTTAGTTAGCAAATGTTGATTAATTAGGTTAAAGAGTTTGACCGATTAATCTCGGATTGTTGGAGCCCATGATCTGTAGATCCATTAGGTCCCCCTGCTAGCTCATATGGATTAAACTTAGAATAGTATGATGGATTAATTCGAATTGTTCGAATTAGGAAAGGAGTTTTAAACCGACAGGTATATGTGATATAACTATTTGTTTTTTATGACACAATATATTCAAATGTGATTTTAATTTCAAAAATATGAATGCAGATTCATGTTCCGGAGGTCAAAATTAGTCAAGAGGGTTAAAATTGTAAAAAGTGAAAGGATTGACTTTTTGGCTCGGAAAAAGTCAAAGTTTGACTTTGAACAAATGGAAAAGACTTTTTTACCCTTGACTAGAGTTAGTGGAATTATCCAAGTTTTTCTTGGACAATCCCACTAACTTGAGTGGATTATGTGTAAACATTATAGAATGACACATAGCCCACTTTAGTTAGTGTTTTGTGAGGTGTTGCATTTTGGTGAGCCTTCACATGCATTTGATGCATGTCATTTCTTTGTAAATAGGTTTGTTTTCAAAACAAAGGGTTCCTTTTGCTGATTTTTGAGTTTTTTCAAAAGAATAAGTCTCACCAAAAGGTACTTTTTTTTCCCTTTCCTCACACAAAGCTTTCAACCTCCCATTCCTTCCTTTCCAATCCTTCATTCACCGGGTCCCACAACCCGGTTCTGAGTCTAGAGAATAGCGGAGAAGCTCTAGTGGTGGTCCGGTTGTGTTCGGTTTTTTCTTTGGCAAGGAGTAGAGAAGAAATTGAGCTACAAAGGTTGTATATTCTTCCCTTTTTTAGTCTACCGTTTTTTGTATGTTGGCATGTTAATTTCTATTAAGTTAGATGCAATTAGAGTGTCATTAGATCCTTATTCCGCTGCGTATGTCTTGTGTTCCATCAGTTTCTAACCCTATTTGTATACTGTAGACTGTTCGAGTCATTAACTCGAACGTGATCTTTCCCGTGTATCAACTACACACTGTTCCAACCTTAGTTCTGTCATATAATATGACCCTGGAGCTTAGTTTATTCGATTAAATTTATAAAATGCGAGATATAAAGTTTGTTAAATAAATAAGTCTTATTCATTTAAATCAACAAGTATTACAAACTTCACGAGATTAAGGCTAACACCCCAACAAAGTTGGTCGCTCTGCTTGCTGCCAACCATTCCACTTCAACAATTTTTGGCATATCTTTTTGCTCGGGTGTCCGAATGACCTCCAGTTTCATGCGCTGGAATCGTGGTTCGATGTAGAATCTCTCAGAATATTTCCTATGCTCAAAATTCATCTACATTTTTCTTGAGACTTCAATTAAGCATACACATGTTCCAAATTGCAACAAAATAGTCTCAAACACTCTATTTGCTTTTCAAGCTCAGTTCCCTTAAATTAACCATAAAATGTCATGAAATCCCATGTTTTAAGTATAAAAACTAGCTAAAATATAAGAAATAAGATAGTATATTTTCATGCTATCAAATACACCCACACTTAAGCTTTTGCTAGTCCCGAGCAAAAACGAATTAAGTTATAAGATCTTTCTTATGCATATATCAGAGTCAAGTCTCAGTGATTTAAAAGGAAATTTTAGCAATAACGCGAAATAATCAAACATGATATTTCAACAAGCAATTTAAAACTTTTCCTAGGTGTCCCTACTGATGGAATTGAATCCCGTAGCAGAAGTGATTTAGATCGTGTGTTCTTGTAAGATGCTTCAGAGATCTAATCAAAATCATATAACGAAAGCGATTAAGCATGCTAATATGAATTTGGACAACAATACTATTACCTTTGTAGACAAAACAACACGTGCTTCTTTTGATCCTCATTCTCACGATCTCAATGATCTCAACGACCTCGCGTTGTCCACAAACTACGAAGTATTTTTCGATCCATCTACTAGATCTTCTCCGTTGTATATCTAAGACAGGGAAGGTGGTAGAACCTCTTTTGGAGTTCGGAGTTATTTTTGAGGAAGACAAGTGCTTTGGAACTTTTCCAACAAAAAATCACTTATCAAATGAGCTTTAGGGTTGCCTTTTTGAATTAGATTGACAAATGTGCATCTCATGCACATATTTATAGAGGAATGGGATGGAAATGACCATCCTACCCCTATAGTGCTCTTATGATATATTTCTCATGGATTAAACCATATGTTATATCAATTATATCATATATAATTGATATATCACTTTAAACATGAAATTCAACATTTCAATCTCACTCCAAACTATAAACCCTTCTTATTTTCATGTTGAGCCAACGAAGGGACTGTTGGGATTTTTGTCCTAATCTCGTGTTTGTAAATTACTGTTTGAAATTAATAAGAGTTATTTATTTCATTACTTTTTGTCTCGCAATATTTATAAACTTTTCCAATAAACTAAGCTCCAGGGTCATTGAATTTATGAGAGAACTAGAACTTGAACGGTGCGTAGTGGACACACAGGGAGGATCATGTTCGAGTAAATGATCCGAACGGTCTACAGTACATGGATAGGGTTGGAGACCTAATCCTGGATACACTGTGGATGCGGCCCGCTTTGTATTAGATACAAACGAGGTGATCTAACTCGTTCATGTGGTTGACATGCGAGTGGGGGCATCCTGTGCAATGAGATTGTACAAGATCGGACCGTGAATTATTAGACCTCATCGATGTAACACCGCTGACATGAAGGACTAATAACTTCGTGAGATGACCATTAGTGACTCGACACGAATCCCGAGCGTGTTACGGACTCCGATGCATGGTCTATCCTTTGACTAGTACGTGAGGGTGGTCACGCACTTGCCCAATATGCCTATCTTCTCAGGGACAGGACCAAGTAGGAAGTTGGGAACATAACTACGCGAGATGGAATTCACTCGTTCCCGCCTTTAGGGAAACTAGAGGGGTTGTTCCCTTAAGTGTTGTCTCTAGGGCTTGAACAATGGGCGCCCACCTTCTCACTGGCCCGAGAAGGGTGTTGTGTATGGTTGGACCATCACAATATGTTGTTCATTAGAGGAGCAGTGGGGACTTAAGGAACAAGAGGTAGACACAGGGGTAAAACGGTAATTTGACCCAACCATGACTACGAACAACCTGTGAAGGGTCGACTCAAGGGCATTGGTTATATCAGTGGACACGTAATATTCTACACTGACGAGAGTGCATCTATGGGCTATAGTGGAGTGTTACCGTAGCTAATGAATGTTGATTAACCGGTCAAAGAGTTTGTGAGTTAATCTCGGATCATTGGTGTTCGCCAACGTGAGGTCCATTAGGTCCCTCGGTTGGCTCAATCTGGATTAAAAGAAGGGTTAATGTTTTGGTATTAAATTGAAGTGTTCAGTTTCACTTAAAGGGCATTTATGTCATTTATATGAGATATGAATGATATAATATATAGTTTAATGTGAATGAGATTCATAATAAACTATAGGTTAGCCTAATTGTTGAATTAGGGCTAATTGGAGAAATTAATTGAGAGAAATTAAATTGGATGTGATTCAATTTAATTAATCCACATTTATTGGAAATGAGATTTGCAATATGAGATATGAGATATCTTATATTATGTGGTTATGCAAATGAGATTTGCATAACCTATGGTTGTGGTAAAGTGGTAATAATGTGGAGATTTTAACTCCATTATTTCCACCTATATAATCCCTTCTTGCAAGAAGGAATTGTGGCAATACTCTCATTTTTTGGATTCTCACCCAAAAAGTAGAGCTTTTTCTCTCAACATACTCTCTCAAGTCTCCTCCCTCTCAAAACCACTTGAGTCCCACAACTCTCCTTCTTCCAAAGGAAGAACAACTGAGAAGGCTATTGGTAGTGTTCGAGTACCGTTCGTGGGGAGTGTTCGTTGAGATCGAGAATCATGAAGTGTTCGTGACCGAGGAAGAATCCTTGATGTTTTTGTCTACAACAAGTAAGTAAACTTCTCCTTACTGTTGTTCTTCCTCTTTTGCATGTTTAACCTAGATTTAAGACTTAGATCATTTTAACAAAATCGAGTAGCGTAATGATACCATGACGATTCGATCGTCTTCCGCTGCGCGGGGATTCTCATTCCCTTCAATTGGTATCATAGACATTTTGATGGTTCTCCATTATGCACTGTTTTTGTTAAAATAGGTGGGTAAATTGCCTTAAATTTCATGAGATGAATGATTGTTTTATAATGGATGTTTCGGATATTGGCACTAGATTAGATCAATGTAAGGGCCCGTTGTTTTTGGGCATTTTATTGTAAATCGAGTCTTTAAGTCCGGGTCGTTTGTGGCAAGTGTTGCTGTGAAGAAATTGGAGCAAAAACAGGCAAAAATCGATGAAGAACAGCAAAGGTGTTTGTTGTTCTGTCGATGGCGTTGAGACGTTGTTCATCAGCGTCTCAACGCTATCCTTGCGGGCGCTGGCTTGGCTGCAGAGCAGCGTTGCAACGCCACGGCGTGGAGCACGCTGGCCTCAACGCCGACGCGGCGGCGTTACCGCCCCACCACGCAGCGTTACGCCGCACGCGTAGTAGACAGTTCATGGGCGGTTTCGCAAGTTCGTGGGAAAGTGGAGTTAGTGGGGTCGTTTTCTTCAGTTTTTGTTTATTTATTTAATTATTTTGTTAAATAATATTAATATAAGTGTTATATTAATGTTATTTAATTAAATTATTGCCCCTAGGTACTAAAAATCGGTCCATTTTTTCTATTTAATTATTTTATGCATGAGATGTATATTTTAATTGATTTCTATGTGCATAATGTATGTCATATAGATTTAAAATCCCACCTTAGGTTAAATATTTCATGCATCATTTATATTATAAGAATTATAATATATAGTTTGCATGATAAGTTATATTATAAGAGTTATAATATAATTATAAATGCATGTTTAATTAAATTAATAAAAATGTTATATTTTTTAGATTAAAGTATGCTCATGCATTTATATTCATGTGATGAATTATATTATGTTATAGTATGTAGTTATTCATGTGATGAATGATCAAGCACTATAACATAGAAATGCATGCAACCTAAGTTAATTATTAGTTTTAAAGAGTTTAGAACTTGAATAATTAGACTTAGGTTTTCTATTTTCTAATGAGATTAGAAATTAGGAAATCAAAGTTTAGTCTATGAATGGAGACTGATTAGTAACTCTGTCTAAGGAAGGTTTTGTCTAAGGCTGGGTATTTAAGTTGACGCTTGCGGAACACCCCTACCTGGAAACCGACCTGGGAGTGAATTCGATCTGGAGATTCTTAGATTATACTTATCGTGAGTGCCGCTAATTAAAAGTGTTTTAATTAACTCACATAGACCTAGGTTATAATGTGATTATAGACTTAGGTTAATACCATATAAGAGTTATATTAGTAGACTTAGGTAAATTTTAGCCAGTTTATCTAGATCAATCCCTATTAAAATTAAATTGCTTAGTGGGAGGAAATAAAGTGTATGAGATACATTTAAATTTTCAACCACAAATCTCCGTTAAGTCCGCACCGTAAGATCTATACTCGGCCTCGTGGCGCAAATGGGAGCGTCCCCCTTCAGATGGCATTTGTATAGGTCAATATCATCGTGGATGGAGAGAGTACTTATAGTGAGTGGGAGCGAGACTTGTGAAAACGAGACCCACGGTCTCTTCTTTCGATTCACACCGTGAGACGCCTATGATCCGCCTGCTAGTTTGGCCTGAACCAGACAATCCCTTCGGAGGGCCTGATCATGGGAGTCGGAACACCGTGAATTCCCGAAAGGGATACAGTTTCCTGGTTGGTTTTCCTTCCTTGTTCACCCTTCGGTGGCTATTGTTTGGACGGATGCTTAGAAACTTAAAGATTGAGGGTGACACTCACAAAATTCGTTAAGTGTTAATGAATTCGACCGTACAATAGTAATTGGGCGCCTGATGGAATAAGAGTTATTCTGGGATTAGGGTCTGATCGAGAAAGTCTCGTCCTAGAGGAGGACTGTTCTGTTCACCCTTCAGTGGCGGTCATTCTAAACCTTTAGGATATCTTTGCAGAATTTTGAATGACCTAGGGATGATGAAACAATTTTGCTAAAACTTGATTGGATTCCAAAAGTTTTTTGCGAGACTGACACAAAGTTTTCTTGATTTTTCAGCTTAAAACTTGACTAACGCAATAATAGCTCTACTCGCGTTCGATAAATTAGTGGGAGATAATTACCAAAGTTAGAAAAACAACATAAACACAATTTTGGTAATTGACGACATAAAGTTCATGCTGTCTGAAGAGTGTCCTCAGATGCCGGGCTCGACAACGTCGCGATGTGTTCGCGATGCATAGATCGGTGGATCAAGGCCAATGAAAAGGCCAAGGTCTACATTATTGCTAACATGTCTGATGTATTGGCAAAGAAGCATGAGTTGATGGTCTCCGCCAAGGAGATCATGGAGTCCTTGCAGGAATTGTTTGGACAACAGTCCTTTCAGGTCCGGCATGACTCGCTCAAATACGTCTTCAACGCACGGATGAAGGAGGGGTCGTCTGTCCGTGAACATGTTCTAGACATGATGACCCACTTCAATCTGGCTGAAATGAACGAGGCTTCGATCGACGAGTCGAGCCAAGTCAGTTTTATTTTGGAGACTCTTCCAAAGAGTTTCCTTTAGTTTCGTAACAATGCTGTTATGAACAAAATTAGCTACACTCTTACTACCCTACTCAATGAGCTACAGAATTTCCAATCCTTGAATAGGGTCAAGGAATCTGAGGCAAATGTTGCGTACAGGTCTTATCACAAGGGTTCGACCTCTGGGACGAAACCTGTTGCTCCTTCACGCCCGAAAGGGAAGAAGAGGATGAAGAGGGGTAAAACTGACCGAGTTGCCGCCCACAAGGGCAAGAAGGTCAAGGACGTTGCAGAGAAAGGAAAGTGTTTCCACTGCAATGGGGGCGGACACTAGAAGAGGAACTGTCCCAAATTCCTGGCCGAGAGGAAGAATCCAGGTAAATGTGATTTACTTGTGACAGAAACCTGTTTAGTGGAGAGTAGTGACTCTAGCTGGATATTGGATTCGGGCGCCACTAACCACGTTTGTTCTTCTTTTCAAGGGATTGATTCCTTGCAGCCGCTGTGAGAGGGTGAGGTTACTCTACGGGTTGGATCCGGAGAGCTTGTCTCTGCTGCAGCGATCGGCACGGTGAAGCTACACTTTCGCTGGAAGTACTTATTATAAGATAATTTGTACATTGTACCAGGGTTTACTAGAAACCTTGTTTCCATTTCCTGCCTAATTGAACAATGTATATCTGTTTCCTTTGAATCTAGTAAAGCAATCTTATTTGTTCTGCTTCACTTGAGCATAATCTGTATGTTTTCAAACCTAATTCGGTCAAAAGTGTTTTGAATACTGAACTATTTAAAACTGCAGAAATACGAACTAAGAAAGCGAAAGTTTCTCCAAAGGAAAATGCCCATCTTTGGCATCTACGGTTAGGCCACATTAATCTCAATAGGATTAAGAAACTAGTGAAGCGTGGACTTCTAAACGAGTTGGAAGAAAACTCTTTGCCAATGTGTGAGTCATGCCTTGAAGGCAAGATGACCAAACGTCCTTTTAGTGGAAAAGGATATAGAGCCAAAGAGCCTCTTGAGTTAGTACATTCTGACCTCTGTGGTCCGATTAATGTTAAAGCTCGGGGCGGTTATGAGTACTTCGTGTCTTTCATAGACGATTACTCGAGGTATGGGTATATTTACCTAATGCACAGGAAGTCTGAAAATCTTGAAAAATTCAAGGAGTACAAGACTAAGGTTGGGACCCTCTTAGGTAAATCGCTTAAAACACTTCGATCAGATCGAGGTGGAGAGTACATGGACACTGAATTCAAGGACTATATGATAGAACACGAAATTACGTCTCAACTCTCAGCACCTGGTATGCCACAGCAGAATGGTGTATCGGAGAGGAGAAACAGAACCTTGTTGGACATGGTTCAGTCGATGATGAGCTATGCTCGTCTCCCTGATTCTTTTTGGGGTTACGCAGTGGAGACTGCAGTCTATATTTTGAACAATGTTCCGTCGAAGAGTATTTGTGAAACACCTTTCGAGCTCTGGAGTGGACGTAAAGGCAGTTTACATCATTTCAGAATTTGGGGATGTCCGACCAACGTGTTGGTGTCAAACCCGAAAAAGTTGGAACCCTGTTCGAAATTATGCCTATTCGTAGGTTACCCTAAAGAGACTAGGGGCGGTTTGTTTTACGATCCTAAGGAAAATAGGGTGCTTGTGTCGACAAACGCCACTTTCCTAGAGGAAGACCACGTCAGGGATCATTTACCAAGGAGTAAAGTTGTGGTAAATGAAATGGACAGTACATCAGGAAGAGTTGCTGATGGGGCTAGTACGTCAACAAGTGTTGTTGATCCTAGCACGTCTAGTCAAATCCGTTCCCAAGAGTTTGGAATGCTTCGACGTAGTGGGAGGACTGTGAGACAGCCTAATTGCTACATGGGTTGAGCTGAAACCTCAGTTGTCGCTCCTGATGATGACTGTGAGGATCCATTGACCTATGATCAGGCAATGGTTGATGTTGACAAAGACGAATGAATTAAATCTATGGACCAGGAAATGGAGTCTATGTACTTCAATTATGTCTGGGAGCTTGTGGATCAACCGGATGGGGTAAAACCTATTGGTTGCGAATCGATCTACAAGCGTAAACGTGGCGTAAATGGGAAGGTGCAGAGCTTCAAAGCCTGACTAGTGGCAAAAGATTTTACCCAGGTTGAAGGGGTTGACTATGAGGAGACCTTTTCACCTGTTGCCATGGTAAAGTCGTTCAGGATCTTTCTGGCCATTGCCGCGTATTATGACTACGAGGTATGGCAGATGGACGTCAAGACAACCTTTCTGAATGGAAAACTTGATGAGACCATCTATATGGACCAACCCAAAGGGTTCATTGCCCAAGGCCAAGAGCAAAAGGTTTGCCAGCTTCATAGGTCCATTTATGGACTGAAACATGCTTCGAGGTCTTGGAATATAAGGTTTGATTAGACGATCAAATCTTATGTCTTTGATGAAAATGTCGACGAGCCTTGTGTTTACAAGAAAATCATTGACAAATCTGTCGCATTTTTGGTGTTGTATGTCGACGATATTCTTCTCATTGGGAATGAGGTAGAATTTTTTACTAACGTTAAGAAGTGGCTAGCTTTGCAATTCCAAATGAAAGACTTGGGAGAAGCTCAGTACGTTCTAGGTATCCAGATTGTCCGAAATCGGAAGAACAGAACGCTAGCCTTGTCTCAGGCGTCTTATATTGACAAGATGTTGTCTAGATATAAGATGCAAAACTCCAAGAAAGGCTTACTGCCTTTCAGGCATAGGGTTCACTTATCTAAGGATCAGTGTCCTAAGACTCCTCAAGGTGTTGAGGATATGAGACGGATTCCATATGTTTTGGCTGTAGGGAGCCTGATGTATGCTTTGTTGTGTACCAGGCTCGACATCTGTTATGCAGTAGGAATTGTCAGTAGATATCAGTTCAATCAAGGATTAGATCACTGGACAGCCGTAAAGGCAATCCTCAAGTATCTTAGGAGAACGAGGAACTACAGCTTAGTGTATGGCAGTAGGGATTTGATCATTATGGGATACACGAATTCTGATTTTCAGACCGATAAGGATTCTAGGAAATCCACTTCGGGGTCAACCTTTATTCTGAATAGAGGAGCTGTAGTATGGCGAAGCATCAAGCAGGGATGCATCACTGATTCCACTATGGAAGCGGAGTATGTTGCGACTTGTGAAGCTGCAAAGGAAGCTGTTTGGCTTAGGAAGTTCATGATGGATTTGGAAGTTGTTCCAAATATGAATTTGCCAATCACACTGTTCTGTGATAACAGTGGTGCAGTAGCAAACTTACGTGAGCCTCGGAGCCATAAGAGAGGCAAACACATTGAGCGCAAGTATCATCTGATACGGGAGATTGTGCACCGTGGAGACGTGACAGTCACGCAGATAGTGTCGGAGCACAATGTAGCAGATCCATTTACAAAGCCCCTCACGGCTAGGGGGTTTGAGGGTCACCTAGAGAGTCTAGGTCTTCGAGAGATTCCTGACTAGGGCAAGTGGGAGATGTGTAAACGGGTATTCAATGCCCTAGTTTATTGTATTACTTCATTGTAATTTATGTAAATTTCAGAAATGTATTTTCTCCACTAGCTTAGTCCAAGTGGGAGTTTGTTGGAATTTTTTTCCTAATCTCGTATTTCAAAATTACTGTTTGAAATTAAGAAGAGTTATTTATTTCATTACTTTGTGTCTCGCAATATTTATAAACTTTTCCAATAAACTAATCTCCAGGGTCATTGAATTTATGAGAGAACTAGAACTTGAACGGTGTGTAGTGGACACACAGGGAGGATCACGTTCGAGTAAATGACCCGAACGGTCTACAGTACATGGATAGGGTTGGAGACCTAATCCGGGATATACTGTGGATGCGGCCCGCTTTGTATTAGATACAAAAGAGGTGATCTGACTCGTTCATGTGGTTGACATGCGAGTGGGGGCATCCTGTGCAATGAGATTGTACAAGACCGGACCGTGAATTATTAGGCCTAGTGATGTAACCCCGTTGACAGTAAGGACTAATAACTTCGTAGATGACCATTAGTGACTCGACCTGAATCCTGAGCGTGTTACGGACTCCTGTCTGCAGGGTCTGTCCTTTGACTAGTACGGGTGAGGGTGGTCACAGTTACTCGCCCAATAAGTAGGGAGCTGAGAACTTAACTACGCGAGATGAAATTCACTCGTTCCCGCCTCTAGGGAAACTAGAGGGGTTGTTCCCTTAAGTGTTGTCTCCAAGGCTTGGACAACGGGCGCCCACCTTCTCACTGGCTCGAGAAGGGTGTTCTGTATGGTTGGACCATCAAAATATGTTGCTCATCAGAGGAGTAGTGGGGACTTAAGGAACAAGAGGTAGAGAAAGAGGTAAAACGGTAATTTGACCCAGCCATGTCTACGAACAACCTGTGAAGGATCGACTCATGTGCATTGGTTATATCAGTGGACACGTAATATTCTACACTGACGGGAGTGCAGCTATGGGCTATAGTGGAGTGTTACCGTAGCTAATGAATGTTGATTAACCGGGTCAAAGAGTTTGACATGTTAATCTCGGATCATTGGAGCCCGTAACTGTAAGTCCATTAGGTCCCTCGGTTGGCTCAATGTGGATTAAAAGAAGGGTTAATGTTTTGGTATGAAATTCAAGTGTTCAATTTCACTTAAAGGGCATTTATGTCATTTATATGAGATATGAATGATATAATATATAGTTTAATGTGAATGAGATTCATAATAAACTATAGGTTAGCCTAATTGTTGAATTAGGGCTAATTGGAGAAATTAATTGAGAGAAATTAAATTGGATGTGATTCAATTTAATTAATCCACATTTATTGCAAATGAGATTTGCAATATGAGATATGAGATATCTTATATTATGTGGTTATGCAAATGAGATTTGCATAACCTATGGTTGTGGTAAATGGGTAATAATGTGGAGATTTGAACTCCATTATTTCCACCTATATAATCCATTCTTACAAGAAGGAATTGTGGCAATACTCTCATTTTTTGGATTCTCACCCAAAAAGTAGAGCTTTTTCTCTCAACATACACTCTCAAGTCTCCTCCCTCTCCAAACCACTAGAGTCCCACAAGTCTCCTTATTCCAAAGGAAGAACAACTGAGAAGGCTATTGGTAGTGTTCGGGTACCGTTCCTAGGGAGCGTTCGTTGAGATCGAGAATCACGAAGTGTTCGTGACCGAGGAAGAATCCTTGAAGTTTTTGTCTACAACAAGTAAGTAAACTTCTCCTTACTGTTTTTCTGACTCTTTTGCATGTTTAGCCTAGATTTAAGAGTTAGATCATTTTAACAAAATCGAGTAGCGTAATGATACCATGACGATTCGATCGTCTTCTGCTGCGCGGGGATTCTCATTCCCTTCAGGGACCTAATGGATCTACAGATCATGAGCTCCAGTGATACAAGATTAATCGACAAAACTCTTTGATTCAATTAATCAACATTCATTAACTATAAGTCATTCCACTATAGACTCATAGTTGCACTCTCCTCACTGTAGACTATGTTATATCCACTAATATAATCAATACTTGTGAGTCGACCCATCACAGGTTGTTCGTAATCACAGCTCGGTCAAATTACCGTTTTACCCCTGTTAATACATCTTGTTCCTTAAGCTCTATTGATCCTCTAATAAACAATCAGTTTATGGTTGTCCCATAAACTCGATCCTTCTTAAGCCAGTAACAAGCTGGGGCCCCATTGTTCAAGACCTGGATTCAGTTCTGAAGAGAACAATCTATCTGATTCCCTAATTTAGGAATGGGTGAGTTCCTTATTGCATAGTTAAGTTTCCAGCTACTTACAAAGTTATGTCCCTGAGAAGGAAGGCTTATAGAGTCGGCAACAGGCCAGTCTCACCCATACAAGTCTAAGGACAAATCTCATAAGCAGGAGTTCGTAGCTTGCTCAAGATTTAGGTCAAGTCACTAATGATCATCTATGAATTATTATACCTAACTTCATAACGGTGTTACTCCAGTAGGTTTATAATTTGTGGTCTGGTCTTGTATAATCTCATTATACAGGATGCCTCCACTCGCATGTCTACCACATGAACGAGTTGGATTATCACATTTGTACAAAATACAAAGCGGGTTGCATCCATGGTGTTACCAGTACAAGGTTCCCAACCCTATCCATAGACCATAGACCTTTTCGGTTATACTTGAACAACTTAATCCAACTTATGTCTACTACATAAATGTTCAAGATCTATCATTATAACTTTGGAACTTAGTTTATTGGTTTTAGATTTTAATGCGAGAATATAATAAATAACAACTTTATTTATTGAAATATGATTATTACAAAACTACACTTGTTTAGGGCATAAATCCCAACATCTACGTGGGTGTGTGATTAGCCTCTGTTCCTTCCAACTCTTCATAGTGAAGGTATCTCTTTTTGTCCTCAAGATTTTTTTCTTTAGCAAACAAAACAACAAAATGTTTTTTAGATACTACATATATTTTACAGATAATACACATATTTTACAGATCATGCACTTCATATTGTCATTCACCTTATCTTGCAGTTTAACTCTCAAATCAGTCCTCATACCTATCGAGGTGACATCAAACTTCAAAAGCTAATAGCTTTGTTCAAAGCATTCAAAACTACAGGAACACGGACTATGTGCACAATATTGCAGGAAAAACTCAAGAAAATTTTTAAATTATCCCAAATACATATCATGCTCTTAGTTCCAGCAATATCACAAAAACTTTCAAGTAAATCTCATCCTAGGCAATCCTAATCATAATTATGCATAAGATCTATCAGCAATTCAACACATACTCAAGACACTCACCATAGATAAACAACACATCCCGCCCCCAAATTTAAACTAAATATTGTCCCCAATGTTTGCAAAATATGCTCAAGGAAAGTAAGAAGTGATGGAACACGAGACATACGCAGCGGAAAAAGGATCTAATGACACTCTAATTGGATCTAACTTAATAGAAATTAATATGCAAACATACAAAAAATAGTAAACTAAAAAAGGGAAGAAAATACAATCTTTGTAGCTCAATTTCTTCAAAATCTCCTTGCCAAAGAACAAACCGAACACAACCGAACAACCACTAGATCTTCCCCGCTATCCTCTAGACTCAGAATCGGGTTGTGGGACCCGGTGAATGAAGGATTGAAAACGGAAGAATGGGAGGATCAAAGTATTAAGTGAGGAAAAAGAAAAGAGGTATGTTTTGGTGAAACTTCTTTTTTAAAAACTAAACGTTCAGCAAAAGGAACCCTTTGTTTCGAAAACAAGCCTGTTTATAAAGAAATTACATGCATCAAATGCAAGTCAAAACTCACCAAAATGCAACATCTCACAAAACACTAACTAAAGTTGGCTATGTGTCATTCTATAATGTTTACACAATCGACTTAAGTTAGTAAGATTGTCCAACAAAAACATGGATAAAACCATTAACTCTACTCAAGGGTAAAATGGTCTTTTACATTTGATCAAAGTCAAACTTTGACTTTTCCCGAGCTGAAAAAGTCAACTATTTGACTTTGTACGGTTTTGACCAGCTTGAATAATTTTGACCTCCCGAACATGAATCCGCATTCATATTTTTGAAATCCAAATCACATTTAAATATATTGTGTCATACAAAAATCGATAGTTATATCACATATACTTGTCAGTTTAAAATTCCTTTCCTAATTCAAACAATTCGAACTAATCCAACATATTATTCTAAGTTTAATCCATATGAGCTAGAAAGGGGACCTAATGGACCTACAGATCATGAGCTCTAACAATCCAAGATTAACCGGTCAAACTCTTTAACCTAATTAATCAACATTTGTTAACTAACGGGTCATTCCACTAAAGTCCCGTAGTTGCACTCCCCTCACTGTAGACATATTTTTGTACACCTGATATAACCGTAACCAGTAAGTCAATCCTTCACAGGTTGTTCGTGGTCTCAGCTAGGTCAAAATACCGTTTTACCCCCGATAACGCTTATTATTCCTTAAGTCCCACTGAACCTCTATAGAACAATTGATTTGTGGTCCAACCAACAAATCTAGACCCTCTCAGCATAGTGAGAGGGTGGGCCCCTTGTTCTAGTTTCAAAGTCAGCACTAAAGGGAACAACCTATCTACTATCCCTAAAGTCGGGTAAGAGTGAATTCTGTCTTGCACCCTATGTCCCCAGCTATCCACCCGGTCTTACTCCTGAAATGGGAGGCTTATTGAACCAGCGCTGTTGAGCTGCTCTCATCCATGCAGATCTAAGGATAATCCCCAATAAACAGAAGTTCATAGTTAGCTTAGAATTGATATCGAGTTACCTAGGTCATCAAAATTGAATTAATCAGTTTTATACAGTAAACGGTGTTATAAAGCAAAATTGACTAAGTCGTGGTCCAGTCTTATACAAACTCATTGTATAAGATGCCCCCACTTACATATCTCTCGATGAACGATTTAGGATCACATCGTTTGTACTAACTATAAAATAGGTCGCATCCATAGTTTCTCCAGAATAAGGCGCCCAACCTTATCCCTACATTATATACTCAAACTTGATCCATGATTTATGTCATCACATAAAGTTCAAGTCTATACTAAATATCCTCGGGGCCTTAGTTTATTGGATTAAAGATTATAGTATACTAATTCAATAACAATTTTATCGAAAAAGAAACACGAAAAATGTTTATCAGTTACAAACTACGAGTTTTAGGAAATAAAATCCAACAAACTCACTCTTGGACTAAAACTCCTAGTGGAATATCACACTGTTCAATTTAAGTGAGAAACATATGAGTACAATAAGCATATGAATATAATGAACTAGGGCATATACCCAAAAGTTCTCTCACTCGTCCTAGTTCACTAACTTCGTATACCTAGAGATTGTAGGTGACCATCAAACACTTTTAGCCGTGAGGGTCTTTGTAAGAGGATCAGCAATGTGAGCTTCTTGGTTCTCTTGAATTTGCAACTGCAACACTGTTATCACAATATAGGGTGATAAACAGATGCATATTTGGAACGACTTCAAAATTTTTTCATGAATTTCCTCAACCATACTACTTCTTTTGTTGCTTCACATGCAACTACATATTCAGCTTCCATTGTGGAGTCTGCAATACAGTTTTGCTTCACAATTCTCCACACTACTGCTCCTCCATTAAAAATGAACACTAATCCCGATGTGGATTTTCTTACATCTTTATCGGTCTGGAAATCAGTGTCTGTGTATCCAGTAAAAATCCAATCCTTAGCACCATACACGAGCATGTAGTTCCTCGTTCTCCTAAGATACTTGAGGATATTCTTAACAGCAGTCCAATGATCATATCCAGGATTGGACTAATACCTACTGACTATCCCTATTGCATAACATATGTCAGGTCCAATACATAACATTGCATACATCAAACTCCCAAATGCGGAAGCGTAGGGAATGCATCTCATGTCCTCAACCTCTTGAGGTGTCTTAGGGCATTGTTCCTTTGACAAATGAATTCCATATCTGTAAGGTAACATACCACTTTTGGAATTCTGAATCTTATACCAAGACAACATTTTGTTTGTATAAGTTGTTTGAGACATGGCTAGTGTTCTGTTCTTACGGTTCCGAACAATTTGAATCCATATAACATACTGTGCATCTCCCAAATCTGTAATTTGGAATTGTGTAGCTCGCCATTTCTTGATTTTAGTCAAGTAACCTACATCATTCCCAATGAGTAGAATGTCGTCAACATATAAACTAAGAACGCTATAGTAGAATTGACGATCTTCTAGTACACACAAGGCTTGTCAACATTCTGTTCAAAACCATAAGATTTGATCGTAGTATCAAATCTTATATTCCAATATCCAGAAGCTTTTTTCAACCCATAAATGGATTTCTGAAGTCGACAAACTTTTTGTTCTTGACCCTATGCAATCAACCCCTCTAGTTGAGCCATATAGATACTCTTCGCAAGATTGTCGTTTAGAAAGGTTGTCTTGACATCCATCTGCCAATTTCATATTCATAGAAAGTGGCGATGGACAAGAGTATTCTAATCGACTTAAGCATTTCAACGGGAGAAAAAGTTTCTTCATAGTCCACCCTTTCTCTCTGGGAATAACCGTTTGCCACAAGTCGATCCTTCAAAGTCTGTACTTTACCGGCTTGGTCTCGTTTTCTCTTGTGATCCACTTACAACCAATTGGTTTTACGTCATTTGGTTTATCTACAGGTACCCAGACGGAATTGAAGTACAGAAACTCCATTTCGAAGTCCATGGCTTTGACCCACTGGTCAAGGTCTACATCTTTCATGGCATGTTTATAGGTCAATGGATCCTCTATGCCATCTTCAAGTATGACGACTTGAGTTTCAGTTAAACCCAAGTAACAGTCAGGCTGATGATCAACCCTCCAACTACGTCGAAGTATTCTCAACTGTTGAGAAGGATGTGACTGACCAGATGTACTAGTTTTATCTATTATTTTAGTAGATGAACTAGCTTTATCTGTAGTGTCTTTGGAAAGTTCATTTAATACTAGTCTACTGTGAGGTTGATGACTTATGATGTGGTCTTCCCCTAAGAATGTTGCATTTGTCGACACAAAAACCTTATTCTCTTCAGGATCATAAAATAGACCGCCTTTTGTTTCTTTTGGATAACCTACAAATAGGCATAACTTTGAACGACGTTCTAATTTTTTAGGATTTTGCACCAATACGTGCACTGGGCATCCCCAGATCCTAATGTGACGTAAACTACCTTTACGCCTTTTCCATAGCTCATAAGGTGTTTCTAAAACACTTTTAGAGGGAACGTTATTCAAAATATAGACAACAGTTTCTAATGCATGTCCGCAAAAGGAATCAGGTAACTTAGCAAAGCTCATCATTGAGCGAACCATGTCCAACAAGGTTCTGTTTCTTCTTTCAGATACACCGTTCTGCTGAGGCATATTAGGTGCAGAGAGTTGTGACTTGATTCCATGTTCTATCATATAGTCTTCAAATCTTAAGTCCATGTACTCCCCACCTCGATCTGATCGAAGTGTCTTAATCGTTTTACCTAACTGGTTCTCAACCTCAATCTTATATTCTTTGAACTTTTCAAAAGAATCAGACTTGTGATGCATTAGCTAAATATGACCATACCTTGAATAATCATCAATGAAACTGATGAAATATTCATACTCACCTCGAGTTTTGACATTCATCGGTCCACAGAGGTCCGAATGTACGAGCTCTAAGGGTATTTTGCTTTGAGAACTTTTACAGAAAAAGATCTCTTAGTCATTTTTCCCTCAAGACAAGACTCACATGGAGGTAAAGAATTGTCTTCTAACTAATTTATGAGTCCGTTCTTAACCAATCTCCCAATCCTATTGAGATTTATGTGACCAAGTCTTAAGTGTCATAAATAGGCATTGGAAGAAACTTTTTGGCTTTTAACCTGAGTTTCGGTTGTTCTAAACATCTCAGTATTTAAGACAAATTTTGCTTTAGTTGGTCTTAACTTATATAAGTTGTTTTCTAGTATAGCATAACAAATTTGAATACCTTTTCTGAAAATGAACGCTTCATCGATTTCAAATGATATTTTATACATTTGTTCTAGTATACATGTAATAGATATTAAATTTCGTTTCATTTTAGGAGCATACAAAAGTTATTTAAGTATGATATATCTATCGTCAAAATACAGTTTCAAGTCTCCCACTGCATCGACTGAGACAACCTCTCCTGTTTCAACCTTGAGGGTGATCTCGCCTTCTTCTAGCTTTTTTCAGGAACTAGTTTCCTGAAAAGAGAAGCAAATATGATTAGTGGCCCCTGAATCCAATATCCAGGTTGAGGTATCATACTCCACTAAACATGTTTCAACATCTAGTAAGACATATTTACCTTGTGCTTCTTTATCTGCTCTTTTCACAGCAAGTTACTTCGGGCAGTTCCTCTTCCAGTGCCCGTTTTTGTAGCACTGAAAACATTTTCCTTTTTCTGAAACATTCTTTCCCTTGTTTGTCATGGGAGCCTTTCCCTTGTCCTTGTTTTTCATTTGAACATTATTGTTCTTTGAAGGTCGAACTTTAGTTTTAGAGGACGATCCTCTTAAAACTTTCCTGGTGGTGACAACATTTGCCTCCACCTCTTTCCCCTTAGCTTTTGTAAGAGTTTGAAAACGTTGGAGCTCGTTAAGAAGGGTTGTCAGATTAAACTATATTTTATTCAGAGAAGCATTTGCCTTAAATGGTATGAAGCTCATTGGAAGAGACTCCATAATAAAGCTAACTTAATTTGCCTCGTCGATGGTGCCACCATTTACTTCAGCAATATTGAAGTTGACCATCATGTCCAGGACATGTTCTCTAACAGAGGTCGCTTCCTTCATACGCTTGATGTAAATGTACTTAATAGCCTCGTGTCTTAGAACCGATGACGGTTGCCCGAACATCTCTTTTACGAATCCATGATAGCCTTAGATGTGCCCAAGGATTCGTATTTCTTAGCCAATACATCAGTCATGCTGGCAAGAATATAGACACGGGGTTTATCGTTAGCCTTAACTCATCGATCATAAGCTTCCCGGCTAGTTCGGTTAGCATTTGAGGGAGGGCTCGGAGGACATTACTCAGTTAAGACAAATCTTAAGTCATCTATTACTAGTATTGTATTCAGATTTGTTTTCCATGTTGTGTAGTTGTCGCCTTTAAGTTTTTCGGAAGCTAATAGTCTAACTAAAGAGCTAGTCATGTTAAAAAAAAAATACATCATTTTTAGTAAAAAATATTAACCTTTACAATCCAATCAAGTTTAGCAAAAAATAAAGTACCCATACTTATTATGTTTGCAACGATATTTCAACGGTTTAGAATAACCTTCGCCGACGGGTGACCGACTATTCCACCATTGAACGAAGATTATCTTGACTCAATACTATCACCAGAATAACTCTTATTCTTATAGTAACTTAGTTATCGCTCCTTTGGTCGAGAATTTGCTAACACTTATTAATTCTTATAAGTGTAACCTTCCATTTTCAGACGTCAAAGATCAGGATCATTATGCTCCCGAAATAGGAAAGACAAGAATGAAAACGGTCCTGAGAGACCCTATCTATTTTTGGTGTTCGCGGTGTTCCGAATCCTATAATACAACCCTCCGATTGGTAAGGTCGCTCCAGGGCAGATATGCAAGTGCATTATTGGAATCTCACGGTGCGACCTAATGGAAGAGACCGTGGGATGAGTTGACACACTTCCTTCTCCGACTTACTATGAACGACTTCCCCTATTCACCTTGATATTGACTCATGCAAACACTTTCCGAATGGAGTCCGCTCCCAGGGCGGCCCAATGGCAAGCATGAATCTCACGGTTTGAACTCTTAGGGATGCTAGAGTTAAAAGTACATTACTTCCCTCTAGCTAAAGTGTTCTAGATGGTTAGGGTATAAATTACTTAACAATATGTTTCGGCTAACTAAAACATATCCTAAGTCTAGGCGAAACATCTGAGTATAAAATTTATACTGGATGTTAACCTACGATGTCCAGGTGATAAACAAATTTTATTACCTCACAACGCTCACGCATGCTCATAAAATCGATTTAACCTAACTTAGATGCCGACTCGATCTCAAGGTAGAAGGTGTTCCGTGAACCGTCAACTTAAAAACCTTTCAACCTTAGTCATCTTATCTGACTTTTTGCCAAGATCTTGTCGGATGAGTTTTCTCGTAACTTCGATTTTACAAGATATCGACCTAATTTCTATGAAAAAGTGATTCTTGATGGTTAACCTAAGTGAGCATGCATCTAATCTTTGTTATAGATTTAAAAAGTCTAATTGATTTTCTAACACCTATAAAAAGAATTGACAAATCTATAACATACATTCCACATTCATTACATAACAATTATATAATGAAAATTTAATATGGATTTAATTTACTTAATTTAATCAAATTAAATTATTTAATTAATCAATTACCATATTAATTTACTTAGAGAAATCATGAATTATACATAACTTTTTCATTAATTCACATGAAATCAAATATGCATACTATATATATTATAACAATTATAACATACTTTCAATGCATGTGCATGTTAAACTATGGTGGAAATTTAAATCTACATCACATACTTTATCCTCAATAAAGATTTAAACAATTAAAAACACTCATAATGCATAAAGAAAATAAAACATAATATTGAAACCGTTTTTGCATCCTAAACAATCAATTAACTAAATTATTACAATTATAATTTGAAAATCAGCTCCAAACCAATCTCAAATAGTTCGAACCAGCCCGAACCAGCTTGAAAATGACAACAATTTGACACGGACAACAGCTGAAAATGGCTAAAAAAATAAACAACACAGTGCAGTTTTTTTCGGTAGTGCGCAACGTCGGTTGAAACTCCAATTACAACCTAATTTCAACTCTATTGGCTCCCAAATTTTATAGACTCCTTGGGCACACATTAAGGCTCAAAACCCTTGAGCAAATTACAAATTTTAACAAGAAATTAAAGCCTAAAATATGCCATAATAGTGAGCCAATTTTAGCGTCCAACAATTTCATCACATGAAAAATAACAACCCACCATATGCAATTGAGTGAAATTAAAGCATTCATTGATACCACATGATGGAACACGAGACATACGCAGCGGAAAAAGGATCTAATGACACTCTAATTGCATCTAACTTAATAGAAATTAACATGCAAACGTAAAGTGTTATTTGTGCCATAAACTTGTGTAATTTCGTTCAATTAAATAAAGTGTTATTTGTTTTGATAGAATTACAGTCTTTCTTTAATAAATCCAATAAACTAAGCTCCAAGGATATAAAATTTATCTAGAACATCAGTGTAGTGGACACTATTTGGGTTGAGTTCAAGAATATAACCTAAATGGTCTATGGTATAAGAATAAGGTTGGAAACGTCATTCTAGTAACACCATGGATGCGACCCACTTTGTAATTAGTACAAATGAGGTCATCCAACTCATTCATGTAGTTGACATGCGAGTGGGGGCATCCTATATGAAGAGTTCATACAAGACTGGATCGCAAATTATTAGTCAAACCAGTGTAACACCGTTAACAGGATAAGACTAGTAATTTATAGATGGTTATTAGTGACTCGGCCTGAATCCTAAGCAAGTTATGAACTCCTGCTTATAGCGGTTTGTCCTTAGACTAGTATGGGTGATAGTGGCCTGTAGCCGACTCAATAAGCCTACCTTCTCAGGACATAATCTCGTAGGTAGCTGGGAACTTATCTAAGCAAGATGGAATTCACTCATTCTTACGCTATGAAATTAGATAGGTTGTTCCCTTAAGAACTGACTCCAAATCTTGAACAATGGGACCCCGCCCTCTATCAGGGTATGAGTCTAAGGTAGGACCCTAGACTTGGTTTTCATTAGAGGACCAGTGGTGCTTAAGGAGCAAAGAGGTAAGCACAGGGGTAAAACGATAATTTGACCCGACTCAATAAGCCTACCTTCTCAGGACATAATCTCGTAGGTAGCTGGGAACTTATCTATGCAAGATGGAATTCACTCATTCTTACGCTATGAAATTAGATAGGTTGTTCCCTTAAGAACTGACTCCAAATCTTGAACAATGGGACCCCGCCCTCTATCAGGGTATGAGTCTAAGGTAGGACCTTAGACTTGTTGTTCATTAGAGGACCAGTGGTGCTTAAGGAGCAAAGAGGTAAGCACAGGGGTAAAACGATAATTTGACCCGACTCAATAAGCCTACCTTCTCAGGACATAATCTCGTAGGTAGCTGGGAACTTATCTATGCAAGATGGAATTCACTCATTCTTACGCTATGAAATTAGATAGGTTGTTCCCTTAAGAACTGACTCCAAATCTTGAACAATGGGACCCCGCCCTCTATCAGGATATGAGTCTAAGGTAGGACCTTAGACTTGTTGTTCATTAGAGGACCAGTGGTGCTTAAGGAGCAAAGAGGTAAGCACAGGGGTAAAACGATAATTTTTCGAGTGAGCATGTGAGTGAGGACAAAGCATGCTAAAAGGAATCGTGTTGGTTTGTGGGGAAGTCTTCACTCTTACAAGTAGCCATGGATGATATAGTGACGCGACCTTAGGGCGTTCCAGGGCGTACTCTAGAAACCCTAGCCCGTACTAGTTAAAGGAAAGACCCCCGCAGACAGAAGTTCGTAACACACTTTGGATTAAGGACGAGTCACTAATGATCATCTACGAAGTTATTAGTCCTATACTGTTAACGGTGTTACATAAGTAGGTCTAACAACATCGTAGATGATCATTAGTGACTCGCCCTTAATCCTGAGTGTGTTTCGGACTCCTGTCTTAGGGGGTATGTCGTTTGACTAGTACGGGTGAGGGTGGTTAGATTACTTGGTCAATATCCATATCTTCTATGGGAAAGGATCACGTGGGGAGTTGGGAACTTGACTACGCGAGATGGAATTCACTCGTTCGCGATTTAGGGAAACTAGAGGGAATGTTCCCTTAAGTGTTGTCTCCAAGGCTTGGGCAACGGGTGCCCACCCTCTCTCTCGCACGAGAGGGATGTTGTTTATGGTTAGACCATGCAACGTAGTAGTTCATTAGAGGAGCAGTGAGACTTAAAGAGAAAAAGGTAGATACAGGCGTAAAACGGTAATTTGACCCAACAGTGTCTACAAACAACCTGTGATGGGTCGACTCACGGGCATTAGTTCAATCGGTGGACACAACATGTTCTATAGTGATGAGAGTGCAACTACGAGCTTTAGTGGAGTGTTACCATAGCTAATGAATATTGAATAACCAGGTCAAAGAGTTTGACAGGCTAATCTCGGATCATTAGAGCTCGTCATATGTAGGTCCATTAGGTCCTTCGGTTGGCTCAAACTTGATAAATTGAGGGTTTACAATTTGGTGTGGATTTGAAGTGTTCAAATTTCATTAATTGGGTATTTATGTAATATATATGTGATATAGTTGACATAATATATAGTTTGATGTGAATGAGATTCATAATAAACTATAGGTTAGCCTAATTGATTAATTAGTGTTAATTGGATAAATTGAATTGAGAGAAATTAAATTTAATGTGATTCAATTTAAGATTCAACAATTATACAAATAAGATTTCTATAATAAGGTATGAGATACGTTATTATATGTAATATGGAAATATGATTTGCATATTATTAAGGTTGTTGTTAAATGGTGAATTGGTGGAGATTTCAACTCCACCTCTCACCATTATTTAAAGGTTTTGCAATAAGCCTTTTTGTAAGACTTCTCTCATTTTTTGGAATTTCATTCCAGAGAGCTCTCACCTTCTCTCAATTTTCTATCTACGTTTTTCCTCACCCAAAAGCAAAGGATGTTCTTTCGGATGTTTTCAAATTGTTCGGTTCAAGAGATCGTGTTGTGGAGATCGTTGGTACGTAGGAGTTCCTGACTGGAGAAGGAAACAGTGAAGAAAGGTTCTTCAACAAGTACATTTCATACTTTCTGTTTTCTTCTTGGAAACAACATCTTTAGCCTAGAATTAAGTATTGAATTCAATTTTAAGATACAAATTACGCAACGAAACAACGACGTTTCCCGACGTCTTCCGTTGTCAGAGATTCCAATTCCCTTCAATTGGTATCAGAGCCAATCGTTGCCCTTCGTTGTGTATTCAGTGATATCTTAAAAGTTAGGTGGGTTTGCCTTATTTTCATGAGATCAATTTGTGGTTTGCACGTTGGATGTTTCGATTTTGGCACTTAATTAGATTTACATTAATGTCGATGAGGTCAATGTAAGGGCCCGTTATTTTGGGTATTTTTTTTTAATGTAAATCAAGTTTGTATGTCCGTGTCGATCGTGGCAAGAGTTGTTGTGAAGAAACGAAGCGGAAACGGGCAAAATTGGTACAAAACAGCATGTTGTATTGCTGGAGAATCGATAGCGTTGCGACGCTGTTCAAGGACATCACAACATCATCGATGAGAAAGATGGCCTTGTTGCAGATCAGCGATGCAACACCATTGGTGAAGGGAATGAATTCCCACGCAGCGGAACGATGATCGAATCACCATGGTATCGTTGCGAAATATGTTTTCTTGAAACAGTTTCTATCACATAAAAACAAGGCTAAACATGAAAATTAGAAAGAAAAACCTCAAGTATACTTACTTGTTGAAGAACTGTCTTCACGTTTTCCTTCTTCGGTCACGAACCCTTCGTGATCACGATCTCAACGTACTTGATCTCCTTGAACAAACAATAAACCGGACATGCTCCGAAAGGTTTCTCAGTTGTTCTACTTTTTGGAGAAGGAGAGTTGTGTGACTCTTCTTTAGGGTGAAAGGGAAGAGAGATTGAGAGAAGGGTTGAGAGAGAATGATGAGATCTTTGGTGACAAATCCAAAAATGAGCTTTCACTTACCAAATCCTTCTTGTAAATGAGTTTAAATAATGGTGATAGGTGGAGCTGAAATCTCCACCTCTTTACCATTTAACCACAAACATAGGTTATGCAAATCATATTTGCATAACCACATATAATAAGATATCTCATATCTCATTATACAAATCACATTTGTATAATTGTAGATTTTTAAATTTAATCACATTCAATTTAATTTCTCTCAATCCAATTTCTTCAAATCAACCGTAATTAGATAATTAGGCTAACCTATAGTTTATTATGAATCTCATTCACATTAAACTATATAATATGCCATTCATATCTCATATAAATGACATAATTACCCTTTAGTGAACTTGAACACTTCAAATTCACACCAAATTTGTAAACCCTCTCTTAATCCAGTTTGAGCCAACCGAGGGACCTAAAGGACCTATAGTGACGAGCCCCAATGATCCGAGATTAACCTGTCAAACTCTTTGACCTGGTTAATCAACATTCATTAGCTACGGTAACACTCTACTAAAACCCGTAGTTGCACTCCCGTCAGTGTAAGACAAGTTGTGTCCACTGATATGACCAATGCCCATGAGTCGACCCTTCAGATGTTGTTTGTAGACACTGCTGGGTCAAATTATCATTTACCCTTATGTCAACTTCTTGCTTCTTAAGTCCCCACTGATCCTCTAATGAACAACAACGTTGTAATGGTCCAAGAATATACAACACCCCTCTCGGGCCAGTGAGAGGGTGGGTGCCCGTTGTCCAAGCCCTTGAGACAACACTTAATGGAACAACCTCTCTAGTTTCCCTAAAGGCGGGAACAAGTGAATTCCATCTCGCGTAGTTAAGTTCCCTAGCTCCCCATGTGGTCCTGTCCCTGAGAAGATAGGCATATTGGGCGAGTAACTGTGACCACCCTCACCCATACTAGTCAAAGGACAGACCCCCACAGACAGGAGTCTGTGACACGCTCAGGATTCAGATCGAGTCACTAATGGTCATCTACGAAGTTATTAGTCTCATACTGTTAACGGTGTTACATCAGTAGGTCTAATAATTCACGGTCTGGTCTTGTACAATCTCATTGCACAGGATGCCCCCACTCGCATGTCAACCACATGAACGAGTTAGATCACCTCGTTTGTATCTAATACAAAGCGGGTCGCATCCACAGCGTATCGAGGATTAGGTCTCCAACTCTATATACTTTTGACCGTTCGTGTCATTAACTCGAACGTGATCCTCCCTTTGTGTCCAAGACACACCATTAAAGTTCTAGTTCTCTCATAAATTCAATGACCCTGGAGCTTAGTTTATTGGACAAAGTTTGTAAAATTGCGAGACACAAAGTAATGAAAGAAAGGACTCTTATTTATTTCAAATGGTAATATTACAAACAAAACGAAATTAGGACATACATCCCAACAAACTTCCACTTCGACTAAACTAGTGGAGCAAACATACATTTCTCAAATGTACAATACATTACAACAAAGTAATACATTAAACTAGGGCATTGAATACCCTTTACAATACTCCCACTTGCCTTAGTCAGGAAGCACTTGAAGACCTAGACTCTTTAGGTGACCCACAAACACCTTAGCGGTGAGGGCCTTTGTAAATGGATCAACAATGTTGTGCTCCGACGCTATCTGCGTGACTGTCACGTCGCCGTGGTGCACAATCTCCCATATCAGATTATACTTCAGCTCAATGTGCTTTCCCCTCTTATGACTCCGAGGCTCTCTAGAGTTGGCTACAAGACCACTGTTGTCACAAAACAACATGATCGGCAAGTTCATATTTGGAACAACTTCCAAATCAATCATGAACTTCCTAAGCCAAACAGCTTCCTTTGCAGCTTCACAAGTCGCAACGTCTTGAACTTCCATACTAGAATCAACGTGCATCCCTGCTTGATGCTTCACCATACTACAGCTCCTCTATTCACAATGAAGGCTGACCCCGAAGTAGATTTTCTAGAATTCTTATCGGTCTCAAAGTCAGAGTCTTTGTATCCCGTAAGGATAAAATCCCCACTCCCATACACTAGGTTGTAGTTCCTCGTTCTCCTCAGATACTTGAGGATTGCCTTTACGGTTGTCCAGTGAACTAATCCTTGATTGGATTGATACCTACTGAAAATCCCTACTGCATAACAGATGTCGGGCATAGTACACAACATAGCATACATCAGGCTCCCAACAACTGAAGCATAAGGGATTCGTCTCATATCCTCAACCTCTTGAGGAGTCTCAGGACATTGATTTTTAGACAGGTGAACCCCATGCCTGAAAGACATCAAGCCCTTCTTGGAGTTCTGCATTTTATATCTAAACAACATCTTTTCAATATAAGACACCTGAGACATGGGGAACGTTATGTTATTCCGGTTCTATAGAATGTGGATACCTAGAACATACTATGCTTCTCCCAAATCATTCATTTGGAATTGTGAAACCAACCATTTCTTTACGTCAATAAGAAATCCTACCTCATTTCCAATGAGAAGGATATCATCCACGTACAATACCACGAATGCAACTGTTTTGTCCACGATTTTCTTGTAGACACAAGCCTCGTCAACGTTCTGATCAAAGTCATAAGATTCGATCACATCATCAAACCTTATATTCCAAGACCTCGAAGCTTGTTTTAGTCCATAAATAGACTTATCAAGACGACAATCCTTTTGCTCTTGGCCTTGGGTAATGAACCCTTTGAGCTAGTTGTTGCGTAAATTTTGCAAGACCGCAAGTGTACGAGTCAAGTTTTAACATAGTGAATTTGAGTACGAGTATCATCCACAGGATTGGGTTATTTAATTCAATTAATTCCTATCAATAACACCACTCAATTTTATCTAGAATATTAAACTTAAGGTGACGTGAAACAAAAAATCAAAGAGTGGAAATTGAGATCAATCAGGAGAGACAAATATCTTAGTGACAAGATTTCACCCATTAATTAACTATTTTATTGAGATCATGCTAACGGGTTATTGCACTGCTTTTATAAACCAAGAAACTAAAATAACAAATAACATCTCTCGAGGCAAGTGAATCTCATGCAAGACATAGAATTTAACATCTCTGTTCAACCTAAAAATCAAACATGGCAATAAGTTCAATTCTTATGAGATCAGATCTAAAATATCTTTCACAAGAATAAATTACGACCTAAGAACAAGTAAACCGTGATCAAGAGTCTATAATCATTAAGGATGCAATTGCATGAATAAAAGCATTACAATAAACCAAATGCAGTCAATTCAACAAAATAACATAATTAAAAGGCTACATCTATCCCTAAGATCACAAGTTTAGCTACTCGTGTCCACTACAAATCCTACTAAACTCAAATACCAAAACCATAGTACAATAATCAAAATGAAAAGAACGTAGAAAGAACTCTCGTGGCGTGAACGACAACGATCCCGACACCTCTCACGAACCCCGACCTCCAAAAAGTCTTATCCTTGAAATCTCTCCAAAGTCTTCTTACAGCCTCTCACAATGATGTTTAGACAATGGTGTGAAAATCTCTCCACAAGGCTCCCTCTAGAAAGAAGCATCATTTTCTTTTTATATCAACAGCACGGCGTTGCAACGGCGTGCCCTAAATGAATATATAAAAAAAGGAAAATATCTGGCAGCGTTGTAACGCTTCTACCCTCGCGCGCTTTTGCTTATTGAAGTAGCGTTGCAACGTTGAGGACAACGTTGCAACGCAGCTAACCTCGCACGCCTTTTGCTTATCGGAGCAGCATTGCAACGCCATCGACAAAATCTCTTATGGTTGAGTGGTTGCACGCAGGGCGTTGCAACGCCATCTCTACGGATTTTATGGCTTGGTTTGGCCTTCCTTCTTCCATTTAATGTCAATTTTGGCTACCTTAGGCAATCTTTGGCTCCTTTTTCACTCATAATTCTCCATCAATGCTTATATTGCTCTTTAAGCCTAGGGATAAATGGTTTTACCTTAATACTGAAGGACATAGAGAAGGTATTAGGGAAAACCAAACGACCAAAGGCATTCCACGTGCACGTGAGAGAGAGAGTGGTACGAACCTTATTGGTATAAATGTAACTCTACCACCTCTATGGTTTAATGTGGTATCATGTCATGTGTTTTATTGTTATGAGTTTCTATTTTATTGATCTATCAACCCTCGATATGTTAGTACATTTCGAGTTTTGTGCTATGCACAAGTGATGACTTAAACTCAGTAAATTGGAAGCATGATTTGTTTATGTTTACAAACAGATGTTAGGCTATTTTCTACTTATAATCTGCCATTATTATGATTCACACCGTGAGCTTATAATGTTTTAAAGATAGACACTCACCGAGCTTTTTAGCTCATTCTTTCAATGTTTTCAAACCTTTTCGTAGAGATCAAGCTCACAGTACTGACATCCTGCCATAGTCTGCTGGAAGTTTCATAAGTTGATAGTTTGTACGTGGTCGTGTGTTGTATAGCAAGTCGTTATGTAGTTATTGAAGTTTTGTACATTAGTGGTTGTATAAACATTGAGTTGTCTTGTGTTGTTTTGATGCACTTGACTTTTAGTTTCAAGAGAGACTTATGAAGGGTTTCTCCTTGTTTATGTTTAATAGTTGTCCCAATTCTGTTGTGTTATGTTGAAATGTTCCAAATGCGAACATAGTATGTTTATCAGGAGAACAGGGTCAACAGGTATTGTTAAGAGGTAAACAATGTCTGTTGGTTTCACGCCGCCTTTCGGGCTAAGTAGCAAGTAGTTCGAGAGGGGGTGTGACATATATAAATGCCACCCGAAGGGGAACGCTCCCATTTGCGTCACGAGGCCGAGTATAGATCTCACGGTGTGGACTTGAAGGAGATTTCTGGTGGGAAATTGAAATGTATCTCATACATTATATTTCCTCCCACTAAGTACTTTAATTTTAATAGGGATTGACCTAGATAATCGGCTAAAAAATATCTAAGTCTACCAATATAACTCTTATATGGTATTTTGCCTAAGTCTATAATCACATTATTAACTTAGGTCTATGTGAGAAAATTAATTAACACTTAATTAACGGCGCTCACGTAAATATAACCTAAGAATCTCCGGACCGAATTCACTCTCAGGTCGGTTTCCAGGTAGGGGTGTTCCGCAAGCGTCAACATAAATACCCCAGTCTTAGACAAAACCTTCCTTAGACAGAGTTACTAATCAGTCTCCATTCAAAGATTATACTTGATTTCCTAAATTTCTAATCTAATTAGAAAATTAGAAAACCTAAGTCTAATTATTCAAGTTCTAAACACTTTAAAATTAATAATTAACTTAGGTTGTATGCATTTCTATGTTATAGTGTTTGAACATTCATCACATGAATAACTATATACTATAACATAATATCATTCATCACATGAATATAAATGCATGACCATACTTTAATCTAAAAATATAACACTTATATTAATTAAATTAAAAATTCATTTCATTACATTATAACTCTTATAACATAACCTATCATGCAAACTATATTATAACTCTTATAATATATATGATGCATGAATATGTTTAACCTAAGGTGGGATTTTAAATCTATATGACATACATTATGCACATAGAAATTAATTAAAATTATACATCTCATGCATAAAATAATTAATTAGCAAAATTGGACCGGTTTTTAGCACCTAGGGGTAATTATTTAATTAAATAAAATTAATATAACAATTATATTAATAATATTTAATAAAATAATTAAATAAATAAATCAAAACGTTTTTAAATAAAAAAAACTGAAAATTAATAAATAAATAAAAAAACTGAAGAACGGTCACGTTCGCGCGCAATTACTTCTGCAACGCTGTGGGTAGCGTTGCAACGTTGTGGGCCGCGTTGCAACGTTGTGGGCAGCGTTGCAACGTTGTCGCCTATAGCGTCAAGGCGCGTTCTCAACGCCAGCGGCGTTGCAACGCTACGCCCAGCGTGCAACGCCATCATGCTGCATAGCCTCCGACCGCAAGCACGGCGTCTCAACGCCGTTGGGCAGCGTCTCAACGCCATCGACAGACAGCAACCTTCTTGCTGTTTTTCCTCGATTTTTCTCCTGTTTCCGCTCCGATTTCTTCACAGCAACTCTTGCCACGAACGACCCGGACTTACAGACTCGATTTATAACAAAATTGCCCAAAATATTGATCTCATCAATATAATTGTAAATCTAATCTAGTGCCAAAAACCGAAAACATCCATTTCCCAAACCAAACATTCATCTCATGAAAACATGGTAAAATACCCACCTAAATCTTAATAAAACAGTGCATAGATGAATGACCATCGAAATGGCTCTGATACCAATTGAAGGGAATGAGAATCCTCGCGCAGCGGAAGACGATCGAATCGTCGTGGTATCATCATGCAACATGCTTATTAAAATTGATCTAACTATTAGATCTAGGCTTAACATGCTGAAATTTTACAGCAAGAAGAAAAACACTTACTTGTTGTAGACCAAATCAACAAACTCTCCTTGTTAATCACGAACTTTTCGTGCTTCTCGATCTCTACGAACTCTTCCACGATCAGATCTCAAACACTACCAAATGATCTTCTTTGTTGTTCTCTTTTGGAGAGGGGAAGTTGGTGGGAACTTTTGTGTTTTGGAAGGTGAAGAGAATTGAGAGAGAAGAGAGAATTTCACTTTTGGATTCTTAGGGCAAAATCCAAAAATGATAACTTAGCTTAGCTTAGCTTACCAAACCCATCTTACAAAGGGTTTAAATAGTGGAATGATGAAGTTCACAACTTCACACTATTACCACTTTACCACAACCATATGTTATGCAAATCGCATTTACATAATTATATAATATAAGATATCTCATATCTTATGTTGCAAATCTCATTTGCAATAATTGTGGATTTAATTAAATTGAATCACATTCAATTTATTTTCTCTCTATCAATTTCTCCAATTAGCCTTTAATTCAACAATTAGGCTAATATATAGTTTATTATGAATCTCATTCACATTAAACTATATATTATATCATCTATATGATATAAACACTCTTAAAGTGAAATTGAACACTTCAATTTCATGCCAAAACATTAACCCTTCTTTTATCCCAGATTGAGCCAACCAAGGGACCTAATGGACCTACGGTGGACGGGCTCCAATGATTTGAGGTTAACCACCAAACTCTTTGACCCGGTCAACCAATGTTCATTAGCTACAGAACACTCCACTAAAGCCCAGTGTCAGTACTCCCATCGATGTAGAATATTACGTGTCCACCGATATAACCAATGCCCATGAATCGACCCTTCACGGGTTGTTCGTGAGACACGATCGGGTAAAATTACCGTTTTAGACTGTGTCTACATCTTGTTCCTTAAGTCCCCACTTGGCTCCTCTAATGAACAACATATTGTGATGGTCCAACCATACACAACACCCTTCTCGGGCGGTGAGAAGGTGGGCGCACGTTGTCCAAGCCACGAGACAACGACTTAAGGGAACAACTCCTCTAGATTCCCTATAGGCGGGGGAACGAGTGAATTCCATCTCGCGTAATTAGGTTCCCACTCACTACTTGGTTCGTCACCCGAGAAGATAGCCATATTGGGCAAGTAACTGATACTACCCTCACCCGTACTAGTCAAAGGACAGAGCCCCGCAGACAGAAGTCCGTAATACGCTCAAGATTCAGGTCGAGTCACTAATGGTCATCTATGAATTTATTAGTCTTTCTTGTCACAACGTGTTATATCGCGTGAAGTCTAATAATTCACGGTCCGGCTTGTACAATCTCATTGTACAGATACCCCTACTCGCATGTCAACCACATGAACGAGTCGAGATCACCTCGTTTGTATCTAATACAAAGCGGGTCGCATCCACAGTGTATCCTGGATTAGGTCTCCAACCCCATCCTTATATTGTAGACCGTTCGGGTCATTAACTCGGACGTGATCCTCCTTGTGTGTCAACTACACACCGTTCAAGTTCTAGTTCTCTCATATATTCAATGACCCTGAAGCTTAGTTTATTGGAAAGATTTAAAATATTTGCGAGACACAAAGTAAATAAATGAATAACTCTTATTGATTTAAAACAATATTTTACAAACACGAGATTAGGACAAAAATCCCAACAAGGACGACATGGTGAAAATCTAAAGTAGTTTTAATTAGTTATGCCTTTTAACCCATTATAAAAACTAATCAAATTTAGCAAAATTATTAATGAACCCTATTGTTTAAACTAAAACCACAGTTTAAATTACACCTTTAATTTTGCAACGATACTTCAAGGGCTTAGAACAAAAGCCTCCGTCGGGCGGTCAGTCATTCCTCCATTGAATTGAGACTTTTTCAGCCAATTCTCACTACCAGAACATCTCATGTCCCAGTGGTCCTTAGCTACCGTTTGTTTGGTGATGGATTTGTTAACTAACTTAACTCATCCCGTAAATGTGACCCTTCCATTTTCAGATCCAATAGGCCCGAGCCAATAGGCCCCTATTAAGAAAGTCTACTGATGGCAAACAACCTAAGAGACCCTATCCATTTCTGGAGTTCCCAGTGTTCCGATCCCTATAGTTAGGCCCTCCGTAGGGTTAGCCTGTTCCAGGAAAACCTAGCAGGCGGACTACAGAAATCTCACGGTGCGACCTAATGAAGGAGACCGTAGGATACGTTGACACGCGTCCTGCTCCCATTTACTATGGATACTTCCCTCATTCACCTTGGTATTTAACCATGCAAACACTTACCGTAGGGGGACGCACTATTGACGCCACGTAGCCGAGCATGGAACTCACGGTGTGAACTCTTGAGGACGTGAGAGTAAACTCAATGCGAACATCTCGTTTTCTCACACTGAAGTTCCGAAAATTAGGGTATAGTTTTAACTTAGTCGGATTCTGGCTAAAAGAATCTATCTAAGTCTATGCCTATTATAACTATTATAACTAGGTCTTAAAACCTTATGTCTAGGCGAATAAACATTTTAATTACCTAGAGATAAAATAAAACTAAGGTTAATTCAACTCAGGTTCCGGGTCAGTTCCCAGGTAGGAGGTGTTCCGTTAACTGGCAATCGACTTAAGTACCCAAACCTTAGATGTAACTTCACCCTAGAGAGTTCCCTTATAACCAAAGTTCTAATGTCCTACTAGATTTTAAACTATTTAAAATACTACGTAAGACCAATTTCTAATCCTATTAGAAATTAAAACTTAGGTCTAAAACTTAGGTCTAAACTAATTTAAATTTTAACCCAAGTTCTTATGTTTGCATGCATTTCTTTATTATAGGTTATAGTTTCTAAAACACCTTTAAATTTATAACTTTTATAAATTTTAATAATTAACCTATGAAAGAAACTATATTATAAATCCAACAATCTATATTCAAATTGAAATTATAAAAGGAATTCAACTATTTGAATTATAAAATTACTTAAACAAAATAACATTTATTTTAAACTAAGTAATTTCATGCTCCATGCAATTTATTTCCATATAATCTAATTATAACACATATAATTAATTACTCATGAAAAAATAAATTAATCATGCATTCAACCATATTCATATCATTTATATAAATAAAATGCATGAACATGCTTATCCTAAGGTGGGAATAATCTAAATGACATTCATAAAGACATAAAACTGTAAAATCGGAATAATTTGGCCCCTAAAGTGCAAAAAAAATAAATTGCATTAATTTATTTCATGAAACCGATAAAAAAACACCCTGAATCGGCCTTGAACCGCTCGAACCGGACCAAAAATGGTGAACCAGTCGAACCGGTATGCAGCTGCTGGAATGCCCCACGACGTTGCAATGTTGATGCCAGCGTTGCAACGTCCGCTTCGTCGTCTTGCGCGCCTGGTATCGGGGTAGCATTGTAACGCTGAGGGGCAGCGTTGCAATGCCGTTGACCCCTTGAACGCCCGCGTCGATAGGGAGCGATGGCGTTGCGACGCCGTTCTTCAGCGTTGCAACGCTGATGAACGGCGTTGCAACGCTGCTGATAGCGCGTTAACGCCGCTGCTTTCCAGCGATGGCGGTAAACTCAGAACACAGCAGTTTCGTTCTTCAATTTCTTTTCCGATTCTCAACTTAATTGCATGAAACTGGTCCTGAACGACTCGTAACTCAATTATAGACTCAATTATGCACTTTTTGCCCAAAAATGCAGGGGCCTTTACATACAATTTGAACAAAATCAAAGTAAACTAAGGCCAATTTATTCCTAAACAAGTTTTACAGCAAACCAAATGCATTTTCCACCAAATCAATGCAATTTTGTTTCAAAACAAAACAAATCAAACTTGGCTCTGATACCAATTGATGGAGATCTGATCTCCTCTAGCAGCGGAAACGTGTTTGGGATCGTTAATTGCTTGATTGTTTTAATTGAAACAAAAAACAATACATTGATAAATATACAGAACAAGCATGAAATCCTAATCCTATTAGACATGGATTAATTGCATAAAAACAAAATAAGTTTAAAAATTAAACTAAATTGAAGAAGGAATTACCTTTGTAGTTTAGTAGAACAACAACTCCTTGCTCCAATGTTCAGCAACTCAAGAACTTCAAAAGTTCTCTGTTTTTCACCAACAGAACACCACCAACAAAGAAAACCTTCTATATCTTTGAGTTCTTAGAACAAAATCCTTTGTGGGAAGGATTCCAAAAATTTGAAGTTTTTGGAAATTCTAGAATTGAGAGAGAGAGAGAATTCTTCAGTCTTTCAACCAAAATTGATCAAATGATCTCATCCAGTAAGCAACCCCCTTCTCCCCGTTAAACTGTCGATATGGAGAAGGGGAGGGGTAGTGGGGAACGTGTCTCAGTGACACGTTCCCTCATTTATTATTATTAAAATAGTAATAATAATAATAATATAATTAAATCAAATTTAATTATTCATTTAAATCATATTTAAATAATACAAATTAAATATCATATATTTAATTTGGATTAAATCGAATTTAATCATATTGCCCTTTTAACCTATAGTTTTAATGTACAAACAGTGCACATTAAATTTTATCCTATAGTTTGGAAATGTGAATCACATCCACATTTAATATAATTATTTGAACTCTTTCAAATATTCAATTCTCTCATATGATTTAATATGAATCATATTCACATTAAATTTATAATATATAGTTCCAAAACTATATATTATATCCTATCAATATACATTATATTTATTCCCTAATGAATTTGAACATTTCAAATTCAAATGATCTAAGAACCCTTTACGAGCTAGAAGGTGGACCTAATGGACCTACAGATCAGAAGCTCTAACGATACGAGATTGTTCGGTTAATCTAATTAACCTCCCAATCAACATTCGTTAACTGCGGGAACACTCCACTAAAGTCCCACAGTTGCACTCTTCTCACTGCAGTTATATTTCAGTGTCCATGGATATTCACCAATAACAGCAAGTCAATCCTTCACGAATGTTCGTAACACCAGCTGGGTCAAATTACCGCTTTACCCACAGGTTTACATCTTATGCCTTAAGTACCAAAGTGCTCTCTAATGAAAATTTTGTTTGTGGTCCTACCAACAAACAGAGTCCCTCTCGGGCCAATGAGAGGGTCGGACCCTTTGTTCAAGTCCCGAAGACACCACTTAAGGGAACATTCAACTACTTACCCTAGTAGGCGGGAAGGAGTGAATTCCATCTTGCTAAGTTAAGTTCTCACCAGCTCACTCCTGGTCTTGTCCCCAAGAAGGTAGGCATATTGAGTCGGCGAATCACCACCACTCTCACCCATACTAGTCAATGGGCAATCCTCGCGAACAGGAGTTCGTAACTCCTCCTTCGTGATTGAGATCAAGTTGCCTAGGTCATCCTAGTGAAATAGAAACCTAACTAGTCAACTGAGTTACAGCTAGAGGTTACTATTTCGTGATCCGGTCTTATGTAATCTCATTACATAGGATATCATCTACACGAACACGTTAGGATCACTGTGTTTGTACAAAATACAAAGTGGGCCACATCCATAGTTTAACCAGGGTAAGGTACCCAAACCTTATCCCCTAACTATAGACCCTTTTGGTTGTATCTCGAACCGAGATCCTTTTTATGTACATTACATTCAGTTACAGATTCATTTAACATCCTTGGATATTTGGTTTATTGGATTTAAGGTTTAAATAAAGGAAAACTCGTAGATAACGAACAATAACACTTTATTGAAATAATAACTCTTTATTACAATAATTAGAACATAATTACAAACTACGAGTTTTAGGGCACAAATCCTAACAACAATAAAGTCAGTGCCAATAGGGTAGGGAAAGCAATGAGAAGACCTATGGATGGTGCATGAGTTAGAAATGAAAATAAACTTTTGAATTCTCTATCCATGGATGATGTAAACGAGGGAGAAAAATAGGAACCCAATGACTCTCGCCACCTATCAATCATGAACAAGAAGTGGAAATACAACACAAGAAAGCCATATACAAAAGTAGACGAATTCATCATGGCCATATAAGGAGCAAGAGTAAAAATAGGTACAAACCCAAAGACAATCTAAGCACACAAATATACATTACCCTTCCAACAATATGGTAAAGTCCCCAATTAGCAAGTGAAAACTTCCAAAGGGACAAATTAACATACTAGTGCAACTACAAGGTCAACCAACTAATCACATGCTCATGTAGGAAGAATCGTCCAAAGAGAAAGCACAAACACACAACTAATTCACGTAGACATCAAAATGCACAACCAAGGGGCAAGGACTTGTTTTACCAAAATCAATGATTTCAATACCCCCAAACTTAACATTAAGCCTCTCAAGACTAATGATGCCCAAATGTGAAAAAAATGGGAACTAACATCAATATACCATGAAAACTCATCTAAGAACACAAGTGGACACTTCCATCAAACTACCCAAATCTTCTAATATCAACAATAGGGTATGAAAGTTCATCTAAGGTCAAGATTCATTACACTAAACAATAATATAGCTAAACAAACAACAAATCTCAGGCCTAATGAAAGAAACACAACCAAAATATGGAAAAAAAAGGGTAGAGAAATAGTTACCCAAGGTGGATCTTCAAATGGGTATGAACTTTTCCCTAAAATGTCCAATCTAGAACAAAATAGGAAGAAAAGTGAGTGGGTGTGGGTTAAAATTAACAATCTTGGAGGAATATTCAGAGAGATTGAAAGAAATAGGAGAGAAAAGAGAGGAGAGAAGAAAATTGGGGCAAATAAGAGCCCTAATTGGCAAAATCTGGAATTTTAAAATTCCAGATTTCGCGACAGCGTTACAAAGCTGTCTTCACGGGTCGCGTTATTAGTAAATCGCGCAGCGTTTCAACGCTGCGCCTGGCGTTGAAACGCGAGCGCAAGGGTTGCAACGCTTGGTTAAGCGTTGCGACGCCGTTTCGAGACTTGACTTTTTCTTTTCACCTGAAAACAAAAAAAAAAAAAAATATCAAATAACTAAGAAAGAAATAAAATAAAATAAATGAAGAAAAAGACGAAATAATTAAAATACAACGGGTTGCCTCCCGTTCAGCGCTTTCTTTAACATCTTTCTGCTAGACCACCTATAGTTGGGTCACGTGGCATTTCCATCAATAAGGACAACGTTCTCCAAATGTCGCTCCTCGTCACCACAATAATATTTCACACGCTGCCCATTGACTTTGAACAGTGCTCCATCCTTGCCTTGCAACTCAATGGCCCCATTAGGAGATACTTCCTTCACAGTGAATGGACCCGACCACCTTGATTTCAATTTACCTTTAAACAAACGTAAACGGGAGTTAAAAAGGAGAACTTGCTGACCAGGTGAAAATGTTCTATTTTTTATCTTTTGATCATGCCAACGAGTTGTTCTCTCTTTATATAACGTGGCGTTCTCATAGGCTTGATTTCTGAACTCTTCCATCTCATTGATTTACAACATTCTTTACTTGCGTGCCTTCTGATGGTCAAAGTTAAAAGTTCTGATGGCCCAGTAGGCTTTATGTTTCAGCTCCACAGGTAAGTTGCACACCTTGCCAAACACCAATCGGTACGATGATGCACCTATCGATGTTCTGAAGGCTGTGTGATATGCCCATAGTGCCTCATCCAATTTTTGGGCCTAATCTGTCCTGTTGGTCTTGGCTGTTTTCTCCAGAATGAGTTTAATCTCCCTATTCGAGATCTCAGCTTGGCCATTTGTCTGGGGATGATATGCTAATGACACCTTATACCTAAATCCATACCTGGCTAATATAGAATCAAACAATTTATTGCAAAAAAGAGTGCCCTCATCACTAATAATAGCTCGAGGGGTGCTAAATCTCGTGAAAAATATTTTTGTGTAAAAACTTAATAACAACACGAGCATCATTTTTCATCGTGGCAATGACCTCTACCCACTTAGAAACATAATCTATTGCAACAAGGATATACAAATAACCATGTGATGATGGAAAAGGCCTCATAAAATCTATTCCCCAAACATCAAATAATTCAACATCGAGAATAGGGGTAAGAGGAAGTTCATGCTAACGTGAAATATTATCTGTGCGTTGGCATCGATCACAAGTTCGTACAAAAGTATAACAATCTTTAAAAAAAGTGGGCCAATAAAAACCTGATTGTAATACTTTAGCAGTTGTTCGTGTGGGCCCAAAATGTCCTGCATAAGAGGAGGCATGACAGTCATGTATGATTTTGCCCACTTCCTCTCGATGCACACACCTCCTGATAAGTTGATCTAAACAAACCTTGAAGAGCAATGGATCATCCCAAAGATAGGACTTCACATCATGTAGGAATTTCTTCCTTTGCTGAGAAGCCGGATCTGGTGGCATAACTCCTCCTGCAAGATAATTCACATAGTCAGCAAACCATGGTAAGGTATCCTGTACCTGATAAAGTATTTTATCAGGGAAATGTCTGTGATAGGGAGAGAAGGTGAATTGTCCTCCTTTTCTATCCTAGATAAGTGGTCAGCTACCACATTTTCACATCCTTTCCTATCCCTGAAATCAAAGTCAGACTCCTGCAACAGAAGAATCCATTTAATCAGGTGAGGTTTAGCATCTTTCTTATCAAATAAATATCTAAGGGCAGCATGATCAATGTGTACAATGACTCTAGTCCCTAACAGAAAAGACCTAAATTTATCAAAAGAAAACACAACAGCAAGCATCACTTTTTCAGTGGTAGTGTAATTTTGTTGTGCATTATCTACAGTTTTGCTTGCATAATAAATTGCCCGTAAAATCTTATCCCGACGTTGGCCTAGAACTACGCCTACAACATAGTCACTAGCATCACACATTATCTCAAAGGGTTGACTCCAATCTGGCACAACAATAATAGGAGCAGAAGTTAGCTTTTTCTTCAAAAGATTAAAAGCAACTAAATAGTCATCACTAAATAAAAAAGAAGAATCTTTTTCTAGCAAGTTACACAGGGGTTTCACAATTTTTGAAAAATCTTGTATTAAACGTCTATAACACCCTGCATGTCCTAAGAAACTACGTACTCCCTTATCATTAACTGGGGGTGGTAGTTGTTCAATGTCTGAAATTTTAGTTATATCCATCTCTAGTCCCTGTTCAAAGACTTTGTCACTTAGGACTCTACCTTCCTTGACCATAAAATGGCATTTTTCTCAATTAAAATATGGGTTAGTTTCCTGGCACCTCTGCAGAACACGAGCAAGATTATGCAGAAAAATATCAAATGAACTACCAAAGACAGAAAAATAATCCATAAAAACCTCTATTATCTCCTCAATCATGTCATGGAATATAGCCATCATGCAACGCTGGAAAGTGGCAGGTGCATTGCACAATCCAAATGGCATTCTCCTGAAAGCATATGTTCCATAAGGGCATGTGAAAGTAGTCTTCTATTGATCCTTAGGAGCAATAGCGATTTGGTTATAACCTGAATAAACATCAAGAAAACAATAGTAAGGATAACCAGCAAGCCTATTAAGCATCTGATCAATAGAAGGAAGAGGAAAGTGATCTTTTCGTGTAGCCTTATTCAACTTCCTGTAATCGATACAGACACGCCATCCAGTTACTGTCCTGGTGGATATGAACACATTTTTGTCATTTTTAATGACAGTCATCCCCCCTTTCTTTGGAACAACCTGCAAAGGGCTCACCCAAGAACTGTCAGATATAGCATAAATAATTCCTGTATTCAACAGTTTGAGTACCTCAGCTTTAACTACCTCCTTCATTGCTGGTTTAAGCCGCCTTTGGTGTTCAACTGATGGATTAAAGGTATCTTGCATTAAGATTTTATGCATGACTACAGATGGACTGATACCTTTAATATCACTAATTGTCCACCCTAAAACAGACTTATGACTTCTCATGATTCTCAACAACTTTTCTTCCTCTTCTTTATTCAGATCAGCAGAAATAATCACAGGATAAGTAGATGAATCTCCTAAGAAAGCATAACGAAGGTGTGCGGGTAATTGTTTAAAGTCTAGAACAGGAGGTTTTGTTTCTTCTACATTATTGACATGCAATTGTGAGAATTGTTCATATTGGAGTGTAGGCAATTGATTCAGTGATTTATTATAGTGAGTAACTTCATGGTCCAATTTCTCTAACTGATCTAACATTGAATTTGTCATGCAAGTTTCTAAGGGATCAACAAATAAAACTATTGAATTTGTCATGCAAGTTTCTAAGGGATCAACAAATAAAACTAACTCTCTATATGAATCAACAGCCGCATCCAAAATATCAATCATGTGACAGGTACTTACCTCATTAGGGTACTTCAAGGATCAAAATATGCAAAATAAAACATTGTCCTCACCAATCCTCAGAGTTAACTTACCATCCTGCACATCTATCAATGTTCTTCCAGTGATAAGGAAAGGTCGTCCCAAAATAATTGGGACCTTAGAATCTTCCTCCATGTCCAGGCTACAAAATCTACAGGGAAAATGTACTTTTCAACCTTTATCAACACATCTTCTACAATACCTCTAGGATATTTGATAGAACGATCAGCCAACTATAGTGAGATGGTTGTAGGTTACACCTCCCCAAGACCTAGTTTCCTATAGACAGATAAAGGCATCAAATTAATACTGGCACCTAGATCACATAAAGCTCTATCAACAAAAATACTACCAATATTGCAAGGAATAGTAGAACTTCCTGGATCTTTTAATTTTTTTGGTATTTTCCTCTGGAGTACAACACTGCATTCTATAGTGAGATTGACTTACTCATATTTGTCAAACATCTTCTTTATGGACATGACTTCATTCATGAACTTTGCATATTTGGGCATTTGTTCCAAGGCATCTGCAAAAGGAATATTAATCTGCAGTTTCTTAAACATAACAAGAAATTTAGCAAAGTTAGAATCAATCATTTTCTTTTGAAAGCGTTGAGGATAAGGAATAGAGTTAGGAATAATAGGAATAGAGAAATCCGAAAGCTTCTCTATTTGTTTCGATGTGCTTGCTTCCTCTGCCACTTCCTCTATATCCTCCTTGTCCTCAGAATTGAGTTGCTCTTCAGAATTTATCTTTTCAGTTTCAGCAAGCTCCTTACCACTCCTTAAGGTCATAGCTTTGCACTGTTCCCTAGGATTCTCCTCAGTGTGACTAGGAAACTTACCTTTCTGCAACATCTTTAGGTTTGTTTCCATCTGACTGATCTGTACCTCTATGTTCTTAATGGTTGCTCCTTCTAAGTTCACTGTGCTACTCAAACTGAGCACTACATTTTCCAACTGGTTGGTTCGATTCCTGGATTCAGTGATGAATGAACTCATTTTCATTTGTTGGTTTACCCTCAATTGTAGATGTAGATGCATAACCTGGAGGAGGCTGCAAAACATTCTTCTTATTAGCATAAGAAAAAATTTCATGATTACGCAAACCTATATGATAATGAGTGGGCAACTGATTTTGATTCTGATTTCCACGGTACCCATAACCTCCGTTGTTCACATATTGAGCCTGCTCAGGTTCCAGATCTTCAAAACCTACAAGTTTGTTAGCAGCTGCAACTGCAACTATGGATTCACTTTTACGTGTACCTGCAAGTTTATTCAAATGACTAGTTAGGGAAGCCATATGGAACTTGTTGGAACTTACATCATCTATCTCGTACATCCCTGCCACATGTTTGGCAGTTGATCTTTCAGAATGCCAATTATAACTTGTGGAAGCCATCTCCTCAAGCAATGTACGAGCATCCTGTGCAGACTTGGAAAATATTGACCCTCCAACAGCTGCATCCAAAAGAGATTTATTATTTCCAGATAATCCATTATAAAATAATTGAATTTGCAACCAGTCAGGATAACCATGTTGTGGGCATTTTTTAAGTACATCTTTGTATCTTTCTAAAGCATCAAACATCTGTTCTCCATCCTGCTGTCTGAAAGTGCCAATCTCAGTGCGCATCCTTGTAGTCTTGGCAGGTGGGAAGTATTTAGCCAAGAATGCCTGAGCTAATTCCTCCCAAGTACTAATACTACCTGTGGGCAAGGACTCCAACTAGAATTTTGCCTTATTCTGAAGAGAAAAAGGAAATAGTGTTAAGTGAATAGCATCAGGAGATACACAATTAATTTTTACCGTGCCATAGATTTCAGCAAAGGATCTCAGATGCAGATTGGGAGCCTCAGTGGCATGTCCTCTGAAGGCATTTTCTCGAACCATCTGGATGAGACCAGTTTTTATCTCAAAATTATTAGCTTGAATAGGAGCATAAATAATTCCAGATTGGTTTCCAGCAAAAGTGGGATGGAAGTGCTCCCTAATGGGCTTATACTCTCCCTGTTGCTCCTCCATGATTCTGACCTAGTCTTTAGTCTCCTTAAGCTTCCTTCAGAAAGTTTTGTCAACTTCAGGATCAAAAGGAACTAGAATAGTTTCTGAGTTACTTCACATGCAACACACAACACAGAAAAAGAAAAAATTTAAAACTAACAAAAAAAACATAAAACCAAAACAAACACAAAATCCAAAGAAACAGAAACAACAAAAACAACAAACACAAAAAGAAAACAAACTCTAGATTAAGACCAAGTGACTTCTTAATAGTATTAAAAGAATTAAATAAACGCCAATCCCCGACAACGCCGCCAAAAACTTGTTGCGTAAATTTTACAAGACCGCAAGTGTACGAGTCAAGTTTTAATATAGTGAATTTAAGTACGAGTATCGTCCATAGGATTAGGTTATTTAATTCAATTAATTCCTATCAATAACACCACTCAATTTTATCTAGAAAATTAAACATAAGGCGAGGTGAAACACAAAATCAAAGAGTGAAAATTGAGAACAATTAGGAGAGACAAATATCATAGGGACTAGATTTCACCAATTAATTAACTATTTTATTGAGATCATGCTAACGGGTTATTGCATTGCTTTAATAAACAAAGAAACTAAAATAACAAATAACCTCTCTCGAGGCAAGTGAATCTCATGCAAGACATAGAATTAAACATCTCTGTTCAACCTAAAAATCAAACATGACACTAAGTTCAATTCTTATGGGTTTCTAATAGCACTTCAATCATTCTCATGTCGAAGTAACTATAAGCCATGCAATTGAGATCACATCTAAAATATCTTTCACAAGAATAAATTAAGAACTAAGAACAAATAAACCATGATCAAGAGTCTATAAGCATTAAGGATGCAATTGCATGAATAAAAGCATTGCAATAAACCAAAAGCAGTCAATTCAAAAAAATAACATAATTAAAATGCTATATCTATCTGTAAGATAACAAGTTTAGCTACTCATGTCCACTACAAATCCTACTAAACTCAAATGCAAAACCATAGTTTATTAATAGAAGTGAAAAGAATGAAGAAAGAACTCTCATGGTGTGAACGACAACGACAACGATCCACGAACCTCGAGCTCCAAAAAGTCTTCTCCTTGAAATCTCTCCAAAGTCTTCTTACAACCTCTGATAATGACGTTTAGACAATGGTGTGAAAATCTCTCCAAAAGGCTCCTTCTAGCAAGAAGCATCATTTTCTTTTTATGTCATCAGCACGACGCTACCCTAAATGAATATATGAAAAAAGGAAAATATCTTGCAGTGTTGCAACGCTGCTACCCTCGCGCGCCTTCTGCTTATCGAAGTAACGTTGCAACGCAATCGCTACGGATCTTCAAGGTGTAATTGTTGTGTGTTGGGCGTTGCAACGCTGCAAAGCAGCGTTGCAACGCCATCGACAAAATCTCTTATGGTTGAGTGTTTGCACGAAGGGCGTTGCAACGCCCTGAATGGCATTGCAACGCAATCTCCACGGATTTGATGGCTTGGTTTGGCCTTCCTTCTTCCAATTAATGTCAATTTTGGCTCCCTTGGGCAATCTTTGGCTCCTTTTTCACCCAAAATTCTCCATCCATCCTTATATTGCTCTTTAACCTGAAATTAAACAAATTAAGTACGTGAAAGCGTTGAAATTATCACAAAACTAACATAATTTAAGCCTAGGACCATGTTGCCATTAAGAAAGGCGGTCTTGACATCCATCTACCATACCTCATAGTCATAATATGCGACAATGGCCAGAAGGATCCTAATCGACTTTACCATGGAAATAAGTGAAAAGGTTTCCTCATAGTCAACTTCTTCAACTTGGGAAAAACCCTTTGCCACTAGTCGTGCATTGAAGGTCTGCACCTTCCCATCTACGCCACGTTTACACTTGCAGATCCATTTGTAAACTATAGGTTTTACCCCATCCGGTTGATCCACAAGCTCTCAGACAGAATTGAAGTACATCGACTCCATTTACTTGACCATAGCTTTAATCCATACGTCTTTGTCAACGCCTGCCATTGCCTGATCATAGGTCAATGGATCCTCGCAGTCATTATCAGGGGTGACGACTTGGGTTTCAACTAAACCCATGTAACGTTCAGGCTGTCTCACAACCCTCCCACTACGTCGAGGCATTCCCAACTCTTGGGAACGAACTTGACTATGTTGGGATTTCTGTCATAATCTCGTGTTTGTAAATTACTATTTGAAATTAATAAGAGTTATTTATTTCATTACTTTGTGTCTCGCAATATTTACAAACTTTTTCCAATAAAGTAAGCTCCATGGTCATTGAATTTATGAGAGAACAAGAACTTGAACGGTGTGCAGTGGACACACAGGGAGGATCACGTTCGAGTAAATGACCCGAACGGTCTACAGTATATGGATAGGGTTGGAGACCTAATTCTGGATACGCTGTGGGTGCGACCCGTTTTGTATTGGATACAAACGAGGTGATCTTACTCGTTCATGTGGTTGACATGCGAGTGGGTGCATCCTGTATAATGAGATTGTACAAGACCGGACCGTGAATTATTAGACCTACTGATTTAACACCGTTGACAGTAAGGACTAATAACTTCGTAAATGACCATTAGTGACTCGACCTGAATCCTTAGCGTGTTAAGGACTCCTTTCTGCGGGGTCTGTCCTTTGACTAGTACGGGTGCGGGTGTCACAGTTACTCGCCCAATATGCTTATCTTCTCAGGGACAGGACCATGTAGGGAGTTGGAAACTTAAGTACGCGAGATGGAATTCACTTGTTCCCCCCCCCTCTTTAGGGAAACTAGAGGGGTTGTTCCCTTAAGTTCTGTCTCCAGGGCTTGGACAACGCGCGCCCACCTTCTCACTGGCCCGAGAAGGGTGATGTGTATGGTTGGACCATCACAATATGTTGTTCATTAGAGGACAAGTGGGGACTTAAGGAACAAGAGCTAGACACAAGGATAAAATGGTAATTTGACCCAACCGTGTCTAGGAACAACCTGTGAAGGGTCGACTCATGGGCATTGGTTATATCAGTGGACACGTAATATTCTGCACTGACAGAAGTGCAGCTACGGGCTATAGTGGAGTGTTATCGTCGCTAATGAATGTTGATTAACCGGGTCAACAAGTTTGATAGGTTAATCTCAGATCATTAGAGTCCGTCACTGTAGGTCCATTAGGTTCCTCGGTTGGCTCCATCTAGGTTAAAAGAAGGGTTAGAGTTTTGGTATGAAATTGAATTGTTCAATTCACTTAGAGTAATTTATATCATTTATATGAGATATGAGTAATATAATATATAGTTTAATGTGAATGAGATTCATAATAAACTATAGGTTAGCCTAATTGTTGAATTAGGCCTAATTGGAGAAATTAATTGAGAGAAATTAAATTGGATGTGATTCAATTTAATTAATCCACAATTATTGCAAATGTGATTTGCAATATGAGATATGAGATATCTTATATTATATGGTTATGCAAATGTGATTTGCATAACCTATGGTTGTGGTAAAATGGTAATAATGTGGAGAATTTAACTCCATGAGTATTCCACTCTTTAAACCCTTCTTGCAAGAAGGATTGAAACATCAATCTATCATTTTTTGGATTCTCACCCACACATAAGAGAATACTCTCTCATTTTCTCTCTAACTTTCTCCTCACCAAAACACCAAGATCCCACCATCTTCCTTCTTTCCAAAAGAAGAACAACTGAGACTCCAAGTGGTTGTGACCGGATTTTCTTCGTGAGTTCGAGTTCGTTGAGATCGAGAAGCACGAAGTGCTCGTGATCATTGAAAGAAACCTTGAAGAGAGTCTTCAACAAGTAATTAGATTTCTTCTTGTTGTTTTTCTTCCATAGTATTGTATGTTTAACTTAGATCTAAGTGTTAGATCGTTTTAATGAAACTCTAGTTTCACATTTTCACCACGACGATTCAATCGTCTTCCGCTGCGTGGGACTTTTATTCCCTTCAATGGGTATCAGAGGCATACGTTTGGTTCGATTTTGTGCACTGTTTTTCATTAAAATTAGGTGGGTACATCCTTAATTTATGTGATAAATTGTTGGTTTGCGAATTTGGATGTTTTTCGGTTTTGGCATTTTAGATTTACAATTTTATGTGATGAGATCAATGTAAAGGCCTGTTGTTTTTTGGCATTTTGTTGTAAATCGAGTCTGTAAGTACGAGTCGTTTGCGGCAAGAGTTGCTGTGAAGAAATCGGAGCGCTTGGTAAAATCGATGAAGAAACGAAGAAATGAGTTTGATGTCCTGTCGATGGCGTTGAGACGCTGTTCATCGGCGTCTCAACGCTATCCTTGCGGGTGCTGGCCTGGCTGCAGAGCAATGTTGCAACGCGACGGCGTGGAGCACGCTTACCTCAACGCTGAACGCGCGTTGCAACGCTACACGCATAGTGGGCAGTTTCAGCTTTAGTTTCGCGAGAAGTGGGAGGTTGCTTTGAGTTATGGGGCAGTTTTTTCGTATTTTATTTAGTTTTAAATTTGTAAAATATTTTTTATTATTTATTTAATTATTTTATTAAATAATATTAATATAATTGTTATATTAATGTTATTTAATTAAATAATTGCCCCTAGGTGCCAAAACCGGTTCTTTTTTGCTATTTAATTATTTATGCATGGGATGTATAATTTAATTAAATTTCTATGTGCTTAATGTATGTCATGTAGATTTAAAATCCCACCTTAGGTTAAACATATTCATGCATCATTTATATTATAATAGTTATAATATATAGTTTGCATGATAAGTTATATTATAAGTGTTATAATATAATAAAATGCATGTTTAATTTAATTAATATTATTGTTATATTTTTTGAATTAAAGTATACTCATGCATTTATATTCATGTGATGAATTAATTACTTCCTGTTATAGTATATAGTTATTCATGTGATGAATGATCAAGCACTATAACATAGAAATGCATGCAAACTAAGTTATTAATTAGTTTTAAAGAGTCTAGAACATGAATAATTAGACTTAGGTTTTCTAGTTCTAATAAGATTATAATTAGGAAATCAAAGTTTAGTCTATGAATGGTGACCGATTAGTAACTCTGACTAAGAAAGGTTTTGTCTAAGGCTGGGGTATTTAAGTTGACGCTTATGAACACCCCTACACTGAAACCGACACAGGAGTGAATTCGGTCCGGAGATTCTTAGATTATACTTATCGTGAGTGCCGTTAATTAAAAGTGTTTTAATTTACTTACATAGACCTAAGCAATAATGTGATTATGTACTTAGGTTAAATACCATATAAGAGTTATATTGGTAGACTTAGGTAAATTCTAGCCGGTTTATCTAGGTCAATCCCTAATAAAATTAAAGTGCTTAGTGGGAGGAAATATAGTGTATGAGATACATTTAATTTCCGACCATAAATTTTCGTTATGTTCGCACCGTGTGATCCATACTCGGCCTCGTGGCGCAAATGGGAGTGTCCCCCTTCGAGTGGCATTTGTATGTGTCAATATCATCGTGGATGAAGAGAGTACTTATAGTGAGTGGGAGCGGGACCTGTGAAAACGGGACCCACGGTCTCTTCTTTCGATTCACACCGTGAGACGCCTATGATCCGCCTGCTAGTTTGGCCTGGACCAGACAACCCCTTTGGAGGGTCTGATCATGGAAGTCGAAACACCCTGTATTCCCGAAAGGGATACAGTTTCCTGGTTTGTTTTCCTTCTTGGTTCACCCTTCGGTGGCTATTGTTTGGACGGATACTTGGAAACTTAAAGATTGAGGGTAACACTCACAGAATTCGTTAAGAGTTAATGAATTCGACCGAACAATGTTAATTAGACGCCTAATGGAATAAGAGTTATTCTGGGATTAGGGTCTGATCGAGAAAACTCGTCCTAGCGGATGAATGTTTTGTTCACCCTTCGGCAGCGGGCATTCTAAACTTTTAGGATATCATTACAAATTTTGAATGACCTAGGGATCATGAAACATTTTTTACTAAAACCTGATTGGATTTCAAAAGTTGTTGCGAGACTAACACAAAGTTTTATGATTTTTCAGCAAAAATGTCAAGCTCAATCATAGTTTTACTTGCTTCCGATAAACTAGTGGGAGATAATTACCAAACATGTAAAAACAACATAAACACAATTTTGGTAACTGACGACATTTAGTTCTCGCTCTCTGAGGAGTGTCCTCATATGTCGGGCTCGACTGCGTCGCGAATTGTTCGCGATGCATACGATCGATGGATCAGGGCCAATGAAAAGGCCAAAGTCTATATTATTGCCACATGTCTGATGTTTTGGCAAGGAAGCATGACCTGATGGTCACCGCGAAGGAGATCATGGATTCCTTGGAGCAAATGTTTGGACAACAGTCCTTTCAAGTCCGACATGACTCGCTCAAATACGTCTTCAACGCATTGATGAAAGAGGGGTCGTCTGTCCGTGAACATGTTCTAGACATGATGACCCACTTTAATCTAGCGGAGATGAACGGGTCTTCGATCGACGAGTGGAGCCAAGTCAGTTTTATCTTGGAGACTCTTCCGAAGAGTTTCCTTCAGTTTCGTAGTAATGCTGTTATGAACAAAATTAGCTACACTCTGACTACCCTCCTCAATAAGCTACAAAATTTCCAGTCATTGATGAGGGTCAGGGAACCGAAATCTGAGGCAAATGTTGCCTACAGGTCTTATCACAGGGGTTCGACCTCTTGGACTAAATCTGTTGCTCCTTCACGCCCGAAAGGGAAGAAGAAGATGAAGAGGGGTAAAACTGACCAAGCTGTCGTCTAGAAGGGCAAGAAGGTGAAGGAAGTTGCAGAAAAAGGAAAGTGTTTCCACTGCAATGGGGGCAGACACTGGAAGAGGAACAGTCCCAAATTCGTAGCCGAGAAGAAGAACCAAGGTATATGTGATTTACTTGTGACAGAAACCTGTTTAGTGGAGAGTAGTGACTCTGCCTGGATATTGGATTCGGGCGCCACTAACCATTTTTGTTCTTCTTTTTCGGGGATTAATTCCTGGCAGCAGCTGCGAGAGGGTGAGGTGACTCTACGAGTTTGATCCGGGGAGCTTGTCTCTGATGTAGCGGTCGACACGGTGAACCTACACTTCGACAGGAATTACATTTTGTTGGACAACATGTATATAGTTCCAGGGTTTACTAGAAACCTAGTTTCTATTTCCTGCCTATTAGAACAGTGCATTTCCGTTTCATTCCATGGTAATAATGCGTTTATTTCAAGAAATGGTAATCTTATTTTTTCTGCTTCACTTCAACATAATCTGTATGTTTTGAAACCTAATTCGCTCAAAAGTGTTTTGAATACTCAGTTATTTAAAACTGCAGAAACACGAACTAAAAGAGCAATGTTTCTCCTAAAGAAAATGCCATCTTTGGCATACGGTTAGGCCACATTAATCTCAATAGGATTGACAAACTAGTGAAGAGTGGACTTCTAAATGAGTTGGAAGAAAACTCTTTACCTGTGTGTGAGTCATACCTTGAGGGCAAAATAACCAAACGTCCTTTTAGTGGAAAATGATATAGAGCCAAAGAGCCCCTTGAGTTAGTACATTCTGACCTTTGTGGTCCGATGAATGTTAAAGCTCAAGGAGGTTATGAATACTTCGTGTATTTCATACATGATTACTCGAGGTATGGGTATATTTACCTAATGCATAAAAAGTCTGAAACTCTTGAAAAGTCTAAGGAGTACAAGACTGAGGTTGAGAACCTATTAGCCAAATCGCTTAAAACACTTCGATCGGATCGAGGTGGAGAGTGTATGAATACTGAATTCCTGGACTATATGATAGAACACGGAATTACGTCCCAACTCTTAGCACCTGGTATGCCACAACAGAATGGTGTATCGGAGAGGAGAAACAGAACCCTGCTGGACATGGTTCGGTCGATGATGAGTTATGCTCGTCTACCAGATTCTATTTGGGGTTACGTAGTAGAGACTGCTGTCTATATTTTGAACAACGTTCCATCGAAGAGTGTTTGTGAAACACCTTTTGAACTCTTGAATGACCATAAAGATAGTTTACACAATTTCATAATTTGTTGATGCCCAACCCATGTGTTGCTGTCAAACCCGAAAAAGTTTGAACCCCTTTCGAAATTGTGCCTATTTGTAGGTTACCCTAAAGAGACTAGGGGTGGTTTGTTTTTCGATCCTAAGGAAAATAGTGTGCTTGTGTCGACATACGCCACTTTCCTAGTGGAAGACCACGTCAGGGATAATTTACAAAGGAGTAAAATTGTGTTAAATTAAATGGACAGTACATCAGCAAGAGTTGCTGATGGGGCTAGTACGTCAACAAATGTTGTTGATCCTAGCACGTGTAGTCAACTCCGTTCCCAAGAGTTGGGAATGCCTAGACGTAGTGGGAGGGCTGTGAGACAACCTGATCGTTACATGGGTTTAGCTGAAACCTCAGTTGTCGCTCCTGATGATGACTGTGAGGATTCATTGGCCTAAGATCGGGCAATGGTTGATGTTGACAAAGACGAATGGATTAAAGCTATGGAAAAGGAAATGGAGTCGATGTACTTCAATTCTGTCTACGAGCTTGTGGATCAACCAGATGGGTTGAAACCTGTTTGTTGCAAATGGATCTACAAGCGTAAACGTAGCGTAGATGGGAAGGTGCAGACCTTCAAAGCCCGACTAGTGGCAAAGGGTTTTACCCAGGTTAAAGGGGTTGACTATGAGGAAACCTTTTCACTTGTTGTCATCGCAAAGTCGATCAGGATCCTTCTGGCCATTGTCGCGTATTATTACTACGAGGTATGGCAGATGGACGTCAAGACAGCCTTTTTGAACAACAAACTTCATGAGACCATCTACATAGACCAGCCCAAATGGTTCATTGCCAAAGGCCAAGAGCAAAAAGTTTGCTGGCTTCATAGGTCTATTTATGGACTGAAACAAGCTTCGAGGTCTTGGAATATAAGGTTTAATGAGGCGATCAAATCTTATGGCGTTGATCAAAATGTCGACGAGCCTTGTGTCTACAAGAAATTCGTTGACAAAACTGTCGCATTTTTAGTGTTGTATGTGGATGATATTCTTCTCATTGTGAATGAGGTAGAATTTCTTACTGACGTTAAGAAGTGGCTAGCTTCGTAATTCCAAATGAAAGATTTGGGAGAAACTCAGTATGTTCTAGGTATCCAGATAGTCCGGAATCGGAAGAACAGAACGCTAGCCTTGTCTCAGGCGTCTTATATTGACAAGATAATGTCTAGATATAAGGTGCATAACTCCAAGAAGGGCTTGTTGCCTTTCAGGCATGGGGTTCACTTGTCTAAGGATCAGTGTCCTGAGACTCCTCAAGATGTTGAGGATATGAGACGGATCCCATATGCTTCAGCTGTAGGGAGCCTGGTGTATGTTATGCTGTGTACTAGGCCCGACATCTGTTATGCAGTAGGGATTATCAGTAGGTATCAATCCAGTACAGGATTAGATCACTAGACAGCCGTAAAGGCAATCCTCAAGTATCTTAGCAGAACGAGAAACTACAGCTTAGTGTATGGAAGTGGGGATTTGATCCTTACGGGATACATGAATTCTGACTTTTAGACCGATAAGCATTCTAGGAAATCCACTTCGGGGTCAACCTTCATTCTGAATGGAGCAGCTGTAGTATGGCGAAGCATCAAGCAGGGATGCATCGTCGATTCCACTATGGAAGCGGAGTATGTTGCGGCTTATGAAGCTGCAAAGGAAGCTGTTTGGCTAAGGAAGTTCATGACAGATTTGGAAGTTGTTCCAAATATGAACTTGTCGATCACCCTGATCTGTGATAACAGTGGTGCAGTAGCCAACTCCAGAGAGCCTCGGAGCCATAAGAGAGCCAAACACATTGAGCGGAAGTATCATCTGATACGGGAGATTGTGCACCGCGAAGACGTGAAAGTCACGCAGATAGCGTCAGAGCACAACGTAGCTGATCCATTTACAAAGCCCTTCACGGCTAAGGTGTTTGAGGGTCACCTAGAGAGTCTAGGTCTTCGAATACTTCCTGACTAGGGCAAGTGGGAGATATGTAAACGGGTATTCAATGCCCTAGTTTATTGTATTACTTCATTGTAATTTATGTACATTTCAGAAATGTATTTTCTCCACTAGCTTAGTCCAAGTGGGAGTTTGTTGGGATTTTTGTCATTAATCTCGTGTTTGTAAATTACTATTTGATATTAATAAGAGTTATTTATTTCATTACTTTGTGTCTCGCAATATTTACAAACTTTTCCAATAAACTAAGCTCCAGGGTCATTGAATTTATGAGAGAACTAGAACTTGAACGGTGTGTAGTGGACACACAGGGAGGATCACGTTCGAGTAAATGATCCGAACGGTCTACAGTATATGGATAGGGTTGGAGACCTAATCCTGGATACGCAGTGGATGCGACCCGCTTTGTATTAGATACAAATTTGGTGATCTGACTCGTTCATGTGGTTGACATGCGAGTGGGGGCATCTTGTACAATGAGATTGTACAAGACCGGACCGTGAATTATTAGACCTACTGATGTAACACCGTTGACAGTAAGGACTTATATCTTCATAGATGACCATTACTGACTCGACCTGAACCCTGAGCGTGTTAAGGACTCCTGTCTGCGGGGGTCTGTACTTTGACTAGTACGGGTGAGGGTGGTCACAGTTACTCGCCCAATATGCCTATCTTCTCAGGGACAGGACCAAGTATGGAGCAGGGAACTTAACTACGCGGGAGGGAATTCACTCGTTCCCGCCTTTAGGGAAACTAGAGTGGTTGTTCCTTTAAGTGTTGTCTCCAGGGCTTGGACAACAGGCGCCCACCTTCTCACTGGCCCGAGAAGGGTGTTGTATATGGTTGGACCATCACAATATGTTATTCATTAGAGGAGCAGTGGGGACTTAAAGAACAAGAGGTAGACAAAGGGTAAAATAGTAATTTCACACAACCGTGTCTACGAACAACCTATGAAGTGTCGACTCATGGCCATTGGTTATATCAGTGGACACGTAATATTCTGCACTGACGGGAGTGCAGCTACGAGCTATAGTGGAGTGTTACCGTAGCTAATGAATGTTAATTAACCGAGTCAAAGAGTTTGATAGGTTAATCTCGGATCATTGGAGCCTGTCACTGTAGGTCCATTAGGTCCCTCGATTGGCTCAATCTGGGATAAAAGAATGGTTAATGTTTTGGTGTGAATTGAAGTGTTCAATTTCACTTTAAGGGCATTTATGTCATTTATATGAGATATGAATGATATAATATGTCACACCCCCTCCCGAACCACCCATTAACTTAACCCGGAAGACGGCATGAAGCAAACAGACATTATTACCTGTTAACAATATCTGCTGACTCTGATTTACCTGTTAAACATACTATGCTCACATATGGAACACTTTAAACTTAACACAACGGAAACTGGACAACTATTAAACATACATAAGGAGAAACTCTTCTTAAGTCTCTCTTCGAATCTAAAACGACTAGAGCATCAGAAACAACACAAGACAACCCATTGTTTATACAACTTCTAATGTACAAACAACTACAACTGCATAGTCCTCTGAAGATAATTTACAACACATATAGACATGCGATACAACTCTAGCCACGTACAAAATATCAAACTTATGAAGCTTTCAGCAGACTACGACAGGATGTCAGGTACCAGGAGCTCGATCTCTACCTGAAAAGTTTAGAGAACATTGAAAGAATGAGCTATGAAGCTCAGCGAGTGACTGAGTTTAAAATCTATAACTTGTAAAACATTTCACCTGAAAAACATATGAGAATATGTATTTGTAGTCAAGCGTTAAAAGTAAACATGGAATCATCATAGATTTTCAGATAACTAGCAAGTATGTCGTTAAAATCTCGTATGGCATATAAATGATATAAACCCTTTTAAAACATGTCACAATCCACGTTGTGTAGGGCACGCCCAGTACAACCAATGTTTACTCTACGATGTAGTGGGACCCACCCAACACTCCCATCGTCTTTGTCGTAGTGGAGCCCGCCTAGCACTCACGACAGCATCGTTGTTACAAAGTGCACTCACGACAGCATTGTTGTTACAAAGTACACTCAACGTCGACAACAATACATGACCTGTGTGCACACGGTACTATAAAGCCTCAAGCTCAATATCTCAGTTTTTTACTTAATCGGGTCTCAGAAAACATCATAAAAATGTTTGAACATGCCTGCTTATCTTTTCTTTCATAAAACTCAAGCTTACTCAGCTTGTTCATTGTTGGGATTTATGCCCTAAACTTGTGTAATTTTGATCAATTAAATAAAGTGTTATTTGTTTTGATAAGATTACAGTCTTGGTTTTATAAATCCAAGAAACTAAGCTCCAAGGTTATAACGTTTATCTTGAAATCAGTGTAGTGGACAATATTTGGGTTGAGTTGAAGATTATAACCTAAATAGTCTATGGTATAAGAATAAGGTTGGAAACTTCATTCTGGTAACACCATGGATGCGGCCCATAGTGTAATTATTACAAATGAGGTAATCCAACTCATTCATGTAGTTGACATGCGAGTGAGGGCATCCTGTATGAAGAGTTCATACAAGACTGAATCGCAAATTATTAGTCTAACCAGTGTAACACCGTTAACAGGACAAGACTAGTAATTTATAGATGGTCATTAGTGACTCGACCTGAATCCTGAGCAAGTTAAGAACTCCTGCTTATAGGGGTTTGTCCTTAGACTAGAATGGGTGAGAGTGGCCTGTAGCCGACTCAATAACTCTACCTTCTCAGGGACAGAACCTCGTAGGTAGTTGGGAACTTAATTGTGCAAGATGGAATTCACTCATTCATCTACTGAGGAATTAGATACGTTGTTCCCTTAAGAACTGACTTTAGGTCTTGAACAACGACGCCCCGCCCTCTATGAGGGTATGAGTCTAAGGTAGGACCTTAGGCTTTTTGTTCATTAGAGGATCAGTGGTTCTTAAGGAGCAAAGAGGTAATTGATAACTCGCGAAAGGAGAGTTATTTTACTATAATTTTAGAGCTTAATGTACTTGAATTGCATAGAATTTATTGAGTCTCATGTTATTTGATCCCTAAATTCTGTGTGTTAAAATCTTAAATTTAAGCATTAGGTTCGAATAAAATTAATTTTGATGTTTTTTATGCTCTAATTGAAGAAATTTTAGAAATAAGCTAACGGTTAATTAAAGACCAAAAGACGAGATTTTTAACTCCAAAAATCCTTGCATATTTAGTTTGATTTATAATTGACTTCATGAATTTATTTGAGATTTTTCTGTGTGCAGGAGATGTATAAAAATTACAGGAGTCCCTAAGGGCATTTTAGGCATTTTAACCTAAGGGTAAGATGGTCTTTCTACCCCTAAGGGTATTTTTGTAATTTTTAGAGTTAGGGCAACACCATCTTATATAAGGAGGCTAAGGTTCACAAGTGCCAAAGGGGAGAAGGAGTTGCCACAAAAAGGGAGGAGAGCGAGGGAGAACGGGCGATTGCTACAACAAAGGTGTGCATTGAAGAGAAGAATCATGAAGGTGCCATTCTTGTAGCAATCGTGCGATTGAGGAAAAAATCGAAGCTTCAAGGTGCCATTGTTGTAGCAAAAATCGTGCAGTTCGATTTTTCACAGACGACAGTCACAAAGTTGTCGTTTCTTGACGTTTTCACCGTTGGATTGTGTTGAAATTTTGACAGCTTATTCGAGACTCATAGGGCCTTACTTTGACTGGTTGGATCGTCGTTCTGAGCTTCGCTGTGTCGGATATCGCTGTCACATTGGGAGATCAGTCCAGTTCAGTGTTTTACCGATGGCGCTCACAAAGTTGTCGTTTCAAGGAGTTTCAACCGTTTGATTGTGCTAAACTTTTGACACCTTGTTCGAGACTCACAGGGCTTCATTTTGAACAGTTGGATCGTTGTTTCGAGCTTCTGTTGACGAGATATTGCTATCGAACTGAACTAGAATAATAAGGCCACCTACTGTGTAACGTTTTCACTATCTCTAAGTGTTCTTGCTTGATGTCAACCATCAATTTAATACTGAATTTTTGGGCTATTTACGTACTGATTTAGACTAATTTTGCTCACTGTTTTAGGCATAACTCGTGACTATTTTGGGGTAGAATCGTGGTTAAATCGTTGTTGATTGAGGCTAATTTAGTGAACATTGTTTGTTGTTTTGCATGAACTCCTTCATCCATAAAAGCATGCTTTAACTTGAGATACGTGACTCACTTTCCATCATGAATTAATTTGTCTTAGGCAAGAGTTAGGTTGTTTTAATGTAATTTTGGATTAAATTTATGGTTGATGCCATTGATTGAATTTAACGTTGCATGAGAATTAGAATTGGCCACTTTGATTTCTCTATAATTCATGAAGTTGAGAGAGCTATTGAATTAGAAAACTAAAATTTCATTCTAAGATTATTGAGTTGATTAGAGATAATTAACCCACCTAGAACCTAAAATCATGAGCATAATTTAGATCTCAATTGAGAGATTTTAGGTTTTAACACTTAGTGATTTTGAAAGAAATCATTTGAACACATGTGTAGGTAAATTCAAGGCATCACTAAAATTTCATTCCAATTGAACATTAGAACTTTAACCAAACCCGAGCCTATTTTTTTTCATTAAAAAAATCTCATATCTTGCATCTCCCCTCTTGTTTGAATTCTCCTCTCCCCATATTTAAACTTAGTTATTTTGTTGCATCTTATCTTATCTTTCTTACTTATCGCGTCAATATATTTATTTACAACAATAATTTGCATACCCATACATTACACAAAAATAAGAAAAACTTGCTAGGACACTCATCCATTGAGGTCCAACTAGTCCTCGTGGGATCGATACTTTAACTTATCACTTGTTGCTCTCGACCGTGTATACTTGCACGTCATAGAAGTGTCGGAGTCTCATTCTAATTTGTATTAGTTTAGGGCACTCGATATTTTCGCATCAAGTTTTTGGCGCCGTTGCCGGGGGCTAGTTTTGATTCTTATTTTGTTTGTGTTGATTTTAGCATTTTATCCTTGTTTTTCTTGTTGGGTGTGTCTTGTTATCTTTGTTTCGTTGTTTTATATTTGTTGAGTCTTGGTTATTCTTTCTGGTCGTGTTGGTGCATATTGTGTTTGTTGAGCATGTTATAATTGATTCTTCTATGCCCAATGAGCAAACACAATATAGTTTTTTTTCTTATGATCATCCATTTGCGCTTGACATTTTTAGCTGAAAAATAAGAAAAATTTTGTATTAGTTTCGCAAAAAACTTTTTGAAATCCAATCAAGTTTTAGCAAAATTGTTTCATGATCCCTAGGTCATTAAAAAATTTACAATTATACCCTAAAGGTTTAGAATAACCGCCACCGAAGGGTGAACAGAACACTCCTCCTCTAGGACGAGACTTTCTCGATCAGACCCTAATCCCAGAATAACTCTTATTCCATGAGGCGTCCAATTACCATTGTTCGATCGAATTCATTAACACTTAATGAATTCTGTGAGTGTCACCCTCAATCTGTAAGTTTCCAAGCATCCATCCAACCAGGAAACTGTATCCCTTTCGAGAATTCACGGTGTTCCGACTCCCATGATCAGGCCCTCCGAAGGGATTGTCTGGTCCAGGCCAAACTAGCAGGCAGATCATAGGCGTCTCACGGTGTGAATCAAAAGAAGAGACCGTGGGTCTCGTTTTCACAAGTCCCGCTCCCACTCACTATAAGTACTCTCTCCATCCACGATGATATTTACCTATACAAATGTCACCCGAAGGGGAACGCTCCCATTTGCGCCACGAGGCCGAGTATAGATCTCACGGTGCGGATTTAACGGAGATTTGTGGTTGGAAATTCAAATGTATCTCATACATTATATTTCCTCCCACTCGACACTTTAATTTTAATAGGGATTGACCTAGATAAACCGGCTAAAATTTACCTAAGTCTACCAATATAACTCTTATATGGTATTTAGCCTAAGTTTATAATCACATTATTAACTTAGGTCTATGTGAGTAAATTAATTAACTCTTAATTAACGGCACTCACGAGAATATAACCTAAGAATCTCCGGACCGAATTCACTCCCGGTGTTGGTTTCGGTAGGGGTGTTCATGGCGTCAACTTAAATACCCCCGGCCTTAGACAAAACCTTCCTTAGACAGAGTTACTAATCAGTCTACATTCAAAGGTTATATTTGATTTCCTAATTTCTAATATCATTAGAAAATAGAAAACCTAATTCTAATTATTCAAGTTCTAAACTCTTTAAAACTAATAATTAACTTAGGTTGCATGCATTTCTATGTTATAGTGCTTGATCATTCATCACATGAATAACTATATACTATAACATAATATAATTCATCACATGAATAAAATGCATGAGCATGCTTTTAATTTAAAAATATAACACTTATATTTAAATAAATTAAAACATGCAAACATTATATTATAACTCTTATAATATAATCCTATCATGCATACTATATATTATAACTCTTATAAAATAAATATGATGCATGAAATGTTTAACCTAAGGTGGGATTTTAAATCTATATGACATACATTATGCACATAGAAATTAATTAAAAATACATCTCATGCATAAAATAATTAAACAACAAAAATGGACTGATTTTTGGCACCTAGGGGCAATTATTTAATTAAATAAAATTAATATAACACTCATATTAACATTATTTAATAAAATAATTAAATACGTAAAATAAATACATTTTCAAATTATAAAATAAATTAAAAATACAAAAAACAACTGCCCACTAAAGAAATTAACTCCCATGTTCGCGCGCCTCCGATGAATCGCTGCTCTCTCAATGCGCGCGTTGCAGTAACGCTGTCGCCTCCAGCGTCAAGCTGCGTTCTCAACGCTAGCGGCGTTGCAACGCTACGCCCAACGTTGCAATGTTGCTCTGCTGCAGGGCCTCCGTCCGCAAGGACAACGTTGAGACGCCGTAAGGCAGCGTCTCAACGCCATCGACAAAACAACAAACTCTTTGTTGTTCTTCACCGAATTTCTGCCTGTTTCCCCTCCAATTTCTTCACAGCAACTCTTGCCACGAACGACCCGGACTTACAGACTCGATTTACTTTCTAAAATGCCCAAAACAACGGGCCCTTTACATTTGATCTCATCAAACAGAAAATAAATCTAAAATTTCAAAAATAGAAACATCCATTTAAGCAAACTAACATTCATCTCATGAAATTAAGGCAATTTACCCACCTAATTTTAACAAAAACAGTGCATAAATGAAGAACCACCGAAATGGCGCTGATACCAATTAAAGGAAATGAGAATCCCCCCGCAGCAGAAGACGATCGAATCGTCGTGGTATCATTACGCAACACGATTTTGTTAAAACGATGTATAAAAGATCTAGGCTAATCATGTTGGAAAAGGAAGAAAAACAACAAGTATAGAGGTACTTACTTGTTGAAGACTCTCTTCAATGTTTCTTCCTCAGATCACGAACTCTACGTGCTTCTCGATCTCAACGAACTCTTCCCACGAACAGAACCCGAACACCACCACTTGGAGTCTTGGTTGTTCTCTTTTGGAAAAAGGGAAGTTATGTGGGAACTTTAGTGTTTTTGAGAGGGAGGAGAATTGAGAGAGAGTAGAGAGAATTCTTCTTCTCTTCTTTGATGAAAATAAAAAAAATGAGAGAATGGTTACATTCCTTCTTGCAATAAGGGATTATATAGTGGAATGATGGAGTTAAAATCTCCACATTATTACCACTTTACCACAACCATAGGTTATGCAAATCTCATTTGCATAACCACATAATATAAGATATCTCATATCTCATATTGCAAATCTCATTTGCATTAATTGTGGATTAATTAAATTGAATCACATCCAATTTAATTGCTCTCAATTAAATTCTCCAATTAGCCCTAATTCAACAATTAGGCTAACCTATAGTTTATTATGAATCTCATTCACATTAAACTATATATTATATCATTCATATCACACATAAATGACATAAATGGCCTTAAAGTGAAATTGAGCACTTCAATTTCATACCAGAACATTAACCCTTCTTTTAACCCAGATTGAGCAAACCGAGGGACCTAATGGACCTACAGTGACGGACTCCAATGATCCGAGATTAACCTGCCAAATTCTTTGACCCGGTTAATCAACATTCATTAGCTACGGTAACACTCCACTATAGGTTGTAGCTGCACTCCCGTCAGTGTAGAATATTACGTGTCCACTGATATAACCAATGCCCATGAGTCGACCCTTCACAGGTTGTTCGTAGAAACGGTTGGGTCAAATTACCGTTTTACCCCTGTATCTACCTCTTGTTCCTTAAGTCCCCACTGCTCCTCTAATGAACAACATATTGTGATGGTCCAACCATACACAACACTCTTCTCGGGTCAGTGAGAAGGTGGGCGCCCGTTGTCCAAGCCCTAGAGACAACACTTAAGGGAACAACCCCTCTAGTTTCCCTAAAAACGGGAACGAGTGAATTCCATCTCGCGTAGTTAAGTTCCCAGTTCCCTACTTGGTTGTGTCCCTTAGAAGATAGGTATATTGGGCGAGTAACTGTGACCACCCTCACGAAGACTAGTCAAATGACGGACCCGCAGATGAGAGTCCGTAAACACGCTCGAGATTCGTGTCGAGTCACTAATGGTCATCTACGAAGTTATTAGTCATTACTATCAACGGTGTTACATAAGTAGGTCGAATAATTAACGGTCCGGTCTTGTACAATCTCATTGCACAGGATGCCCCCACTCGCATGTCAACCACATGAACGAGTCAGATCACCTCGTTTGTATCTAATACAAAGCGGGTCGCATCCACGATGTATCCGAGATTAGGTCTCCAACCCTATCCATATACTGTAGACCGTTCGGGTCATTAACTCGAACGTGATCCTCCCTGTGTGTCCACTACACACCGATCAAGTTTTAGTTCTCTCATAAATTGAATGACCATGGAGCTTAGTTTATTGGAAAAGTTTATAAATATTGCGAGACACAAAGTGATGAAATGAATAACTCTTATTAATTTCAAACAATATATTACAAACATGAGATTAGGACAAAAATCCCAACATGGGCATTTAGAGGATTGTGCTTTAGATGTAAAAGAACTAGAACCTTTTAGCACACACCAGGATAGAGTTAGTGAGAGTGTGGAAGAAGTCGAGCTTGTTGGGTTAGGCCAGGAGGTAGAGTTTGAGGCTTTTGAGTCTATGATAGTTCTAACTTCTGATTTTTCTCTTATTGGTGAGTGTTTTTCTTTCTATTCTCTCGAGTCAGTGTCTTTGTGTGAGTCTGTTTGTGGGAGAATTTTTATGTACCTTGACAAGCCCAAGTGTACTCCGTTAAGCTAATGACGTTTAAACAAGCGCTTCTTGGGAGGCAACCCAATGATTATTTCTTTTGTTTCATTTTTTTAGTTATTTTGATTTTTTTTTTAGTTTAATAAGTAACCCTTCCTTATTTTGCAGCTCCCCTAGGGTTTGATGATTCATATGCACTGCAATGGAGATCTCCTCCATTCAGGGCAATTTGTGCTTTAACAATGAGAGGGAGATGTGTTGTTCTGAATCTGATTTTGGGCTTAATTGAAAATTTTTGTGCTGATAAGAATATGTGCTGCTAGAGTATATAGGGTGTTGCATGCCTGTGTGTTTATGAAGTTATTTACTTTCTTGGGACTTCAAAATTATCTATTTTGACTACCAAGTTCCATGTTTAGTTGTTGGTTTTCATGGTCTTTGATATGCATGATGTAGGTAGTTGATTCATTGTGTTTAAGTAAGTAAAAATAGAAAAAATGGATGTTGTCCCTTGTTTAAAAATTAAGTTTCTACATGTGTTTTTATGGTAAAAAGTGTCATGTCTTTTGTAGAAACTTGATATGCATCTCGTTGAAAATAAAAAGTTAAGGACAAATCTTAGTGTTAATGAAAATAAGGGTTGTTGTTTCTGTTTGAGGCAAGAGTGTGCTATCTTATTTTGTGTTTCTCGAACTTAAGCTTGTCAGTAGGGTTCTTTAGTGTGCTTATGGTTAGTGTGCCAATCAAACTAGTTAGGATTCAACTCCTAGGCCAAAAAGTTCGAAAGCTAGAAGGCATGACAAGTTAGGTAACTCATACATCGTTTAGAATTTTCCAAAATGAGTTAGAATTTTCCAAAATGAGTAAACTCCAAATTTGTGATCATTTCAAGTTTAGGGGAGTTACCCGACCTCTCTAACTGAATGAGGACATTGAGTACTCTAAGTTTGGGGGAAAGGTAAATTCTTCATTTTTTTTTTAAAAAAAAGAAAGAAAAAAAAAGAAAAAAAAAGTTAAAGAAAGAAAGAGTGTGCAAACCTTTCATTTCCCTAAAACTTCATTGGGCTAGACCAAAAATATGTTATTCATTGCGTTATTTACAGTCAGTTCAGGCTACTTGTTGCTCGATGTCAGGGGGTCTGGGCACTAACCATGTTGGCCTATTGGAGCGAAGGTATCAAGCGAGAAGTCGGTACCCACTGCTTAGATGCGCTGGGCTAACCACGTGTGCCATTCTAAGAACTACGGGAGAACCCCATTGCTTAGGTGTGTTGCGCTAACTACCTGTGCCATTCTATGAACTACGGGAGAGTAAAAAAAAATAAAAAAAATATAAAAAAAGACAAACAAAAGAAAGTAAAAAAAGTAATAAAAAAAAACTAGCCCTAAATATTGAGTTTTATGAAAGTGGAGGGGAATAATGTACATATCTGTTTTTATAAAAACTAAAAAAATAAAAAGGAATGATCGTAAAATTGTAGTCATGCGTGTTTTGGAGTGTGACTTATCTTTAACTATGGGTTGCTTGATTTGAATGATTAGGATTCTAGTGGTTGAGCTTGAGGGTAGGTGTGGAATCCTAGCTGGTTTGCTCTTGGTTAATGATGCATAAGTGTAGCTAGGAAACCCCAGATGAGCCACTTAGAAAGCATGGAATAACTGGTCACTTGTAGCTTAAAGCATAAGTATTCAACCATTGTTTAGTTACTCCGAATGATTTGAGTTTTTAAAGGTCTTTAAAGTTTTTAGGGAATAGAACTCATTGAGGACAATGAGTAGTTCAAGTTTGGGGGTTTGATAACTCGCCAAAGGAGAGTTTTTTTACTATAATTTTAGAACTTAATGTACTTGAATTGCATAGAATTTATTGAGTGTCATGTTATTTTATCCCTAAATTGTGTGTGTTAGCTTTAAAATCTTGAATTTAAGCATTAGGTTCAAAAAGAATTAATTTTGATGTTTTTTTATGCTCTAATTGAAGAAATTTGGGAAATAAGCTAACGGTTAATTAAAGACCAAAAGACGAGATTTTTAACTCCAAAAATCCTTGAATATTTAGTTTGATTTATAATTGACTTCATGAATTTATATGAGATTTTTCTGTGTGCAGGAGATGTATAAAAATTACAGGTGTCCCTAAGGGCATTTGAGACATTTTACCCGAAGGGTAAGATGGTCTTTCTACCCCTAAGGGTATTTTTGTAATTTGTGGAGTTAGGGCAACACCATCTTATATAAAGAGGCTAGGGTTCACAAGTGCCAAAGGGGAGAAGGAGTTGCCACAAAAGGGGAAGAGAGCGAGAGAGAAGCGAGAAGAATGATGAAGGTGTAATTGTTGTAGCAATCGTGCGATTGAGAAAAAAATCGAAGCTTCAATGTGACATTGTTGTAGCAAAAATCGTGCAGTTCGGTTTTTCACAGACGATGCACACAAAGTTGTCGTCTCCTGAAGTATCCACCGTTGGATTGTGCTGAAATTTTGACAGCTTATTTGAGACTCATAGGGCTGTACTTTGAACGGTTGGATCGTCGTTCTGAGCTTCGTTGTGTCAGATATTGCTGTAACGTTGGGAGATCAGTGCAGTTCGGTTTTTCACCGGCGACACTCACAAAGTTGTCGAGTCTGGAGTTTCAACCGTTGGATTGTGCTAAGCTTTTGACAGCTTGTTCTATACTCCAAGGGCTTCATTTTGAACGGTTGGATCGTTGTTTTGAGCTTCTGTTGACGAGATATTGCTATCGAACTGAACTAGAAAAACAAGACCACCTGCTGTGTAACGTTTTCCTATCTCTAAGTGTGCTTGCTTGATGTTAACCATCAATTTAATATTGAATTTTTGGGTTGTTTACGTACTGATTTAGACTAATTTTGCTCACTATTTTAGGCATAACTCGTGACTATTTTAGGGTAGAATCGTGGTTGAATCGTTGTTGATTTAAGCTAATTTAGTGAACATTGTTGGTTGTTTTGCATGAACTCCTTCATCCATAAAAGCATGCTTAAACTGGAGATATGTGACTCACTTTCCATCATGAATTAATTTGATTTAGGCAAGGGTTAGGTTGTTTTAATGTAATTTTAGATTAAATTTATGGTTGATGCCATTGATTGAATTTATGAAATTTTATTGAATTTAACGTTGCATGAGAATTAGAATTGGCCACTTTGATTTCTCTAGAATTCATGAACTTGAGATAGCTATTGAATTAGAAAACTAAAATTTGATTCTAGGATTATTGAGTTGATTAGAGATAATTAACACACCTAGAACCTAAAATCATGAGCATAATTTAGATCTCAATTGAGAGATTGTAGGTTTTAAAACTTAGTGATTTTGAAAGAAATAATTTGAACACATGTGTAGGTAAATTTAAGGCATCACTAAAATTTCATTCCAATTGAACATTAGAACTCTAACCTAACTCGAGCCTATTTTTTTCATTAAAAATATCTCATATCTTGCATCTCCCTTCTGGTTTGCATTCTCCTCTCCCCATATTTAAACTTAGTTATTTTCTTGCATCTTATCTTATCTTTCATACTTATCACATCAATATATTTATTTACACCAATAATTTGCATACCCATACATTACACAAATATAAGAAAAATTTGCTAGGACACTCATCCATTTAGGTCCAACTAGTCCTCGTGGGATCGATACTTTAACTTATCACTTGCTGCTCTCGACCGTGTATACTTGCACGTCGTAGAAGTGTCGGAGTCTCATTCTAATTTTTATTAGTTTAGGGCACTCGAATTTTCGCATCAATAATCACAGGGGTAAAACGGTAATTTGACCTAGCTGTGATTACGAACAACTTGTGAAGTGTCGACTCATGGGTAATGACTGTATCAGTGGACACAATAATATCTACAGTGAGGAGAGTGCAGCTACAAGTCTATAGTGGAGTGACTTGTAGTCAATGAATATTGATTAACTGGATCAAAGAGTTTGATCAGTTAATCTCACATCATTGGAGATCATGATCTGTAGGTCCATTAGATCCCTCCGTTGGCTCAATATGGTAATATTGAGGGTATAAAGTTAGGAGTGAAATTGAAGTGTCCAATTTCATACATGAGGTGTTATATCTATTATATATGATATAATTGATATAATATATAGTTTTAATGTGAATTAGATTCATATATAAACTATATACTAAAGAGAGAATAAAGGAGGGGTAGATTTCCACCCCATTCCCCTATATATATGGTTGCATGAGATGCAACTAGGTCAGATCATTCTAAGTGATTCCTAGCCTTTTGTTGTTGTTGGAAAGGTTCCAAGACAACAAACATCTCTCTCACAAAAACACCTCATTTTTCCTAAAGGGAACCCACCTTCCTCCCTCACCTCGAGAACAACGGAGAAGATCCGGTGGTAGTGTCGGTGTTCGTACGAGTTCGTGTTGCAGTGATCTTCATCGTGAGAGAGGAGGAGCACTTGAAGAAACGTTCTTCAAAGGTAACATTCTTACTGTCCATTCTATTTTATGCTTAATCTTGTTATTTGTGTTCTTGAATAAATCGTTGCAACTAAATCAAGAAGGCGCGATTCGCAATCGCTTCCGCTGCGGGCACTTCGATTCCCTTCAGTTCATAAAACTAAAAATCTTTAAATCATACTTGCTAGTACATACTTGCTCGAAATCATAGCATTTCCATAAATTTCGGCAATCAATAGACATATGCTCATGTATAAATTTCATCAAGACATTTAAGGTCACAATGAATACTTGAAACAATATCTAGGAAAATATTTATACTCATAAACATGTGTTCAAAAAGAAAACATAAAGCATTGAAATCATTCATTTTAGCAAAACTTGCATTTCTTAAAGCATATCTCAAGCATATGGTTCATTTTCGAAGATCGTTTTGTCACTCACACTGTTAAACTAGAACCTTGGCCCGTATACTCGACCTATTTCTTCTTGGCCTGCCAAACAAACCAAAACCATGTTTTAGAACCTCGAGCTCATGGATTTTAAACTTGAAATTACAAAAAAAACACACCATTCAAAATACAAGCATTTACAGATTTCATGCCATGTTTTTAGACACTTATAACTTCTTCATTGCTTAGTCAAATAGGGTGTACTTTATACCAAACTCTTCCTTTTGGAATGCTCTAAAACCCATAAGAAGAAATGAAATTGAAATTCCAAACGGATTTACTCAAAAATACCTCAAAAACAGCTTCTCCAAAAACAGACTTCTGATGTTTCCATACTTGATTTCCAGATGCCCAAAAAATTTGTCATGCGATTTAAGACATAATCCAAATGTTTTTTACTCACGATGTGTTCATGAAAGTTGTATAAAATTCAATAAGCTTTCCAACCATACCTATTAGACCTTCTGATTCAACCTCTACAGATCAAAACAACCTAAAAACTAGAGGCTTCGCGGATTTGACAGCAAATTTTGTCTTCTGCCTTCCTCTTCACAAAATAGTAACTTAACTTCAGAGTTTGCTCAAGCTTCCTTCACGAACTTTGTTCAAAAATGAATTAACTTTCAGGAAAATTAAACCCCAAACCCTACCGCTTCTTTTGGAGCTCGGAATGATCAAAACATCAGAACATGGTTGAATTGATCATAGAATTTCCATAGAAATTGAATTGAACCTTTCTCCTTCCTTCTTCAAACTCAAAACCAGAAATTCACTCTCTTCTTTTTCCTTCAACTCTCCCCCATGAAGGCCTCTGCTTAGTTTATGAAAAATGTGTTTAAAAATGATTTTAAAATGACTTTAAAGAAAACCAAACGGTGGAGGCAAGATTTGTCCTTTTCCCCTTTTCCCTTTGGCTTTTTATTTTTTATTTCTCTCCCTTATCTGTTTCTTTCTTTTCTTTTCTTTTCTTTTATTTTCTTTTCAAAGCAACACAAAATATATTAAACTTTTCCTTTTCTAATTTTCTTTTATTTTTTTAAGGAAAATTTCAAAAAGAGATATCGGGTTTACAACTTACCTCCCCTTAAGAAATTTCGTCCTCGAAATTTAGTAGTCTTTAAGTGAAAATCGTCGGGTACTTCCTCCTCATTTGGTCCTCTAACTCCCAGGTTGCCTCTTCCACTCCGTGATGTCTCCAACGAACCTTCACGAGTGAGATCGTCTTGTTTCTCAAAACTTGTTCTTTCTTGTCAAGGATTTGAACTACATCTTCCATGTAACTCATGTCTTCTTTCAGCTCAACTGGTTGTGCTTGCAACACATGAGTCGGATCTGGAATATACTTCCTCAACACGGACACATGAAAAATATCATGTACTCGAGATAGTTCTGCTGGCAACTCCAGTCTTTAGGCTGCTGGACCAACTCGTCCCGTTACTTGATAAGGACCAATATTTCTAGGACTTAGCTTACCTTTCTTGCCAAAACGAAGAACACCTCTCCACAGAGATAACTTCAAGAAAACTTGATCTCCTACTTGGAATTCTAAGTCCTTTCGTCGCTTATCTGCGTAACTCTTCTAACGGTCTTGAGCTACCTTAAGATTCTCTCTGATTACCTTAATATTATCTGTCGTAACTTGCACCAACCCAGGACCGATAAGCTTCCGCTCTCCTACTTCGTTCCAACATATGGGCGTTCTACATGGCCTTCCATACAGAGCCTTAAATGGTGCCATGCCAATACTTGACTGATAGCTGTTATTGTAAACGAATTCCATAAGTGATAGGTGTGTATCCCAACTTCCCTTAAATTGAAGGACACGTGCTCTCAATATGTCCTCTAAGGTCTGGATGGTCCTTTCTGACTGACCATCTGTCTGAGGATGGAATGTCGTACTAAAATTCAACTTTGTCCCCATAGCTGTTTGTAAGCTAGGCCAAAACTTAGAAGTAAATCTCGGATCTCTATCTGAAACTATGGACACAGACACTCCGTATTGACTCACAATTTTGTCGACGTATAGCTTAGCAAGCTGATCAAGTGTAGACATCGCTTTAATCGATATAAATCGTGTTGTCTTAGTGAGCCTATCCACTATTACCCAAATACCATCATGTCCACTTGAAGTACGTTGTAATCCAAACAGAAAATCCATAGTGATATGGTCCCATTTCCATTCCGGCATTGACAATGGATTAAGGAGTCCTCCTTGTCTTTGTCTAACTGGTTTAACCTGTTGGCAGATCAAACATCTATCAACATAATCAGCTATCTCCTACTTCATCCCATACCACCAATACGTCCCCTTCTATGTTTTGTACATCTTGGTTCTTCCTGGATGCATAGCGTAAGCTGAATTGTGAGGTTCCTCTAGAATAGCATCTTTAAGCTCACTAACACTCGGAACGCATAGTCTTCCCTTTCTCTCTATGGCTCCGTCTGATCTCATTTTAAATTCTGTTTCTGGACCATGTTTGGACTTTCCAAACATTTCCTGCAACTTACTATCCTCTGGTTGTCTTTTCACAATCTCTGCTACGAGCGAAGACTTGACTTGGAATTGTGCAAAAAGGCTCCCTGAATTCTCTTCACTCACAACTGCCTTAAAATCCCTTAAAAGTACTTAAAAATGTTGCTCGAATACCACACATGGCCTCCCTAGGAAGTCTTGACTTCCTGCTCAATGCATCTGCTACCACATTCGCCTTACCAGGATGGTATTCTATTGAACAATCATAATCTTTAATCAGTTATAACCATCTTCTCTGTCTCATATTCAACTCCGTCTGATCAAAGATATATTTCAGACTCTTATGATCTGTGTAAATGTGACACCTCTCGCCAAATAAATAATGCCTCCAGATCTTCAATGCTAAAACAACCGCTGCTAGCTCAAGATCGTGGGTAAAGTAATTACACTCGTGCTTTTTCAATTGCCTTGATGCATAAGCTATTACTTTTCCTTCTTGCATGAGAACACACCCTAAACCTTGCCTCGAGGCATCACAGTAAATCACATACTCTTTTCCCATTACAGGAAGTGTCAGAATAGGTGTTGTAACTAATCTTTTTTTCATCTCCTGAAAACTCTGTTCACACTCATCTAACCATTCAAACTTAGCATTCTTCCTTGTTAAAGCTGTTAAGGGTAATGCTAATCGTGAGAAATCCTCAACAAACCGCCTGTAGTATCCTGCCAAGCCTAGGAAACTACGTACCTCTGTTGCACTGGCTAGTCTCTCCCAGTTGACTACTGCTTTCACTTTATTCGGATCCACACTAACTCCATTTGCTGAGACAACATGCCCCAGAAACACTACCTGATTCAACCAAAACTCACATTTGCTAAATTTTAGCATACACTGTTTATCGTGTAGTGTTTGTAGAATAATCCTAAGATGTTCCTCATGGGCTTTCCTGTCAACCGAATAAACTAGTATATCATTAATGAATACTATCACAAACTGATCCAAATACTGATGGAAAATCATGTTCATGTGGTTCATGAAAATTGATGGTGCATTAGTCAAATCGAATGACATTACTAAAAACTCATAATGCTCGTACCTCGTTATGAATGCTGTCTTAGGAATATCATATTCATTGACCTTTAACTGATGGTATCCTGATCTTAAATCAATCTTAGAAAACACTGATGCTCCTTTTAACTTCTCAGCTTTTAATGCTGAAATCAAACTCGTAGGAATAATCTTTCTTTCACCCCTGAAATCCACTTCAACTAACCATGGTTTCCTGAAAACAACTTCCTTTCTATGACAATCCATGGAATCATAATGAGGAAATAAGAAATCCATCCCTAAGATTGCATCTAAAACCTGCAACTCTAGTGGAAGAAGATCCACTAACATATTAAGACCTTCTACTAAGACCTCACAATCTCGAGACACTGCCTCGACTAGTAAAGCATCACCAACTGGCGTGCAAATAACTAACCTCTCAAATAAGGCTCTAACTTTCTATTCAGTTTAGATAGGAACATACTGGAAACAAAGGAATGCGTAGCACCTGGATCTATTAAAACACGTGCAGGTACATTACAAATAGAAAATCGTACCAGTGATCACATCTGGCGCATCATCCGCTTCTTGAAGAGTCATAACGTAGACCTTTCCCTATTGCCTAGGTCTTCCTACAACTCCCTTATGTCTAGAATCACTGGTGTGTTGGGATTTGTGGCCTAAAACTCGTAGTTTGTAATTATCTTCTAATTATTGTAATAAACTGTTATTATTTCAATAAAGTATTATTGTTTGTTATCTACGAGTTTGCCTTTATCTAATCCCTAAATCCAATAAACTAAACATCCAAGGTTGTTAAATGAATCTCTAACTGAATGTAATGTACATAAAAAGGATCTCGGTTCGAGATACAACCTAAAGGCTGTATAGTTAGGGGATAAGGCTTGGGTACCTAACCCTGGTAAAACTATGGATGTGGCCCACTTTGTATTTGATACAAACACTGTGATCCTAACGTGTTCGTCTCGATGACATGTGAGTGGGGATATCTTATGTAATGAGATTACATAAGACTGGACCACGAAATAGTAACCTCTAGCTGTAACTTCGTTGACTAGATAGGTTTCTATTTCACTAGGACGACCTAAGCAACTTGATCTCAATCTCGAGCAAAGTTACTGAACTCCTGTCATGCGAGGGATTGTCCTTTGACAAGTATGAGTGAGAGGGCGGTTCGCCGACTCAATATGCCTACCTTCTTGGGGACAAGACCGAGTGAGTGGCTGGAAACTTAACTTAGCAAGACGGAATTCACTCCTCCACGCCTACTAGGGTAAGTAGAGGAATGTTCCCTTAAGTGGTGTCTCCGGGACTTGAACAAAGGGCCCGACACTCTCATTGGCCCGAGAGGGACTCTGTTTGTTGGTAGGACCACAAACAAATTGTTCATTAGAGGAGCACTGGTACTTAAGGCACAAGATGTAACCTGTGGTAAAACGCTAATTTGACCCAAATGGTGTTACTGAACATTCGTGAAGGATTGAGTTGTTGTTATTAGTTAATATCCATGGACACAGAAATATATCTGCAGTGAGAAGAGTGCAGCGGTGGGACTTTAGTGGAATGTTCCCGCAGTTAACGAATGTTGATTGGGAGCTTAATGAGATTAATCGAGCAATCTCGCATCGTTGGAGCTTCTGATCTGTAGGTCCATTAGTTCCACTTTCTAGCTCGTAAAAGGTTCTTAGATCATTTGAATTTGAAATGTTCAAATTCATTAGGGAATAAATATAATGTATATTGATACGATATAATATATAGTTTTGGAACTATATATTATAAATTTAATGTGAATAGGATTCATATTAAATTCTTTGAGAGAATTAAATATTTGAAAGAGTTCAAATATTAAATTCAAATGTGAATGTGATTCATATTTGAAAACTATATGTTAAAATTTAATGTGCACTCGATGTACATTAAAACTATAAGTTAAAGGGGTAATATGATTAGATGAGATTTAATCCAAATTAAATATATGATATTTAATTTGGATTATTTAAATTAATAATTAAATTTGATTTAATTATTATTTAACTATTATTATTATTATTATTATTTTAATAATAAAAATAAAGGAACGTGTCTTCTAGACACGTTCCCACTATCTCCTTACTTCTCCCTATCGATAGCTTAACAGGGAGAAGGGGTGTCATATGATTAGAAGATCAATTGGGGTTCTCACAGAAGAAATTGCTCTCCCTCTCTCTCTCAATCTTCTAATTCCCAAAACCTTCCAATTGTTGGAATCCTTCCCACAAAGGGTTTTGTTCTAAGATCTCATAGGATAGAAGGTTTTCCTCGTGGTGTTGTCCAATTGAAGAAAACTGAGAAGCATCTTGGAAGTTCCTATGTTGCTGTCTTGTTTAGAGCAAGGAGTTGCTGCAAGTTGAAACTACAAAGGTATTTTTCTTCCCTTTAGTTTAATTGTTAAACTCAATATATGTTTGCATGTATGCAATTAATCCATGTCTAATAGGATTAGAATTTCCATGCTTGTTCTGTTTTATTTATCAATGTACTGGTTTTTGTTTCAATTAAAACAATCAAGCAATTTACGATCCTAATCACATTTCCGCTGCTTAAGGAGATCCGATCTCCATCAATTGGTATCCGAGCAGTGCTTGTATTATTTTGTTTTGAAACAAAATTGCATTAATTTGGTGGGAAATGCATTGGGTTTGCTGTAAAATTGTTTAGGAGTATTTGGCCATAATTTGCTTCTTTTGATTTGATCAAATTGTACGTAAAGGCCCCTGCGTTTTTGGGCATAAAGTACATAATTGAGTCTGTAATTGAGTTTCGAGTCGTTCGGGACTAGTTTCATTCAATTTGGTTGAGAATCGAAGGAGGAATTGAAGAACGAAGTTGCTGTGTTCGGGACTAGTTTCATTCAATTTGGGCGCTCAAGGGGTCAGCGGCATTGCAACGCTGGCCCTTAGCGTTGCAACGCCATCCCGATACCAGGCGTGCAAGACGACGAAGGGGGCATTGCAATGCTTGCATCAGCGTTGCAACGCCGTGAAGCATTCCAGCAGCTGCAGACCGGTTCGGTTGGTTCAATTTATTTTGGTCTGGTTCGAGCAGTTCAAGACCGGTTCATGGTGTTTTGGACCGGTTTCATGATATAAATTAATGTAATTTTTTTTTTTTTGCACTTTAGGGGCCAAATTATTCCGATTTTACAGCTGTTTATCTTTATGAATGCCATTTAGATTTTTCCCACCTTAGGATAAGCATGTTCATGCATTTTTTTATATAAATGTTATATGAATATGGCAGAATGCATGATTAATTTATTTTTCATGAGTAATTAATTATAATTGTTATGATTAGATTATATGGAAAATAAATTGCATGGAGCATGAAATTACTTAGTTTAAAATAAATGTTATTTTGTTTAAGTAATTTTATAATTCAATTAGTTGAATTTCTTTTATAATTCCCATTTGAATATTGATTGTTTGATTTATAATATAGTTTCTTTATCATAGGTTAATTATTAAAATTTATAAAAGTTATAAATTAAAGGGGTTTTAGAAACCATAACCTATAATAAGGAAATGCATGCAAACATAGGAACTTAGGTTAAAATTTAATTAGTTTTAAATCATTTAAAATTAATTTAGACCTATGTTTTAATTTCTATTACGCTTAGAAATTAGTCTTACGTAGTATTTTAAATAGTTTAAAATATAGTAGGACTTTAGGACTTTGGTTATAAGGGAACTCTACCGGTGAAGTTCTGTCCAAGGCGGGGGTATTTAAGCTGACGGTTAACAGAACACCTCCTACCTAGGAACTGACCCGGAACCTGAGTTTAATTAACCTTAGTTCTTTTTTATCTCTAGGTAATTAAAATGTTTATTCACCTAGACATACGGTTTTAAGACCTAGTTATAATAGTTATAATAGGCATAGACTTAGATAGATTCTATTAGCCAGAATCTAACTAAGTTAAAACTATACCCAAATTTTAGGAACTTCAGTGGGAGAAAACGAGATGTTCGCATCGAGTTTACTCTCACGTCCTCAAGAGTTCACACCGTGAGTTCCATGCTCGGCTACGCGACGTCAATAGGGCATCCCCCTACGGTATGTGTTTGCATGGTTCAATACCAAGGTGAAGGAGGGAAGTATCCATAGTAAATGGGAGCGAGACGCGTGTCAACGTATCCTACGGTCTCCTCCATTAGGTCGCACTGTGAGATTTCTATAGTCCGCCTGCTAGGTTGTCCTGGAACAGCCAAACCCTATGGATGGCCTGACTATAGGGATTAGAACATCGCGAACTCCATAAATGGATAGGGTCTCTTAGGTTGTTTGTCAGCAGTTGTCTTTCTTAATAGTAGCCTGTTGGCTCGGGCCTATTTGATCTGAAAATGGTAGGGTCACATTTACGGGATGAGTTAAGTTAGTTAACAAATCCTTGACCAAACAAACGGTAGTTAAGTACCATTGGGACATGAGATGTTCTGGTAGTGAGAATTAGCTGAGAAAGTCTCAATTAAAGGGAGGAATGACTGACTGCCCGACGGAGGCTTTTGTTCTAAACCCTTGAAGTATCGTTGCAAAATTAACGGTTTAACTTAAACAGTGGGTTTAGTTTAAACACTAGGGTTCTTTAATAATTTTGCTAAATTTGATTGGTTTTTACAATGGGTTAAAATGCATAACTAATTAGAACTATTTTGGATTTTCAGCATGTCGTCCTCAATAATAGCCTTACTTAAAAGCGACCGTTTAACTGGTGAGAATTTTACTACGTGGAAGTCCAACTTGAATACGATTCTTGTTGTTGACGACCTACGGTTTGTACTGTCTGAGGAATGTCCTCAGGTCCCTGGTCGTAACGCTCCTCAATCTTTTAAGGAGGCGTACAACCGTTGGATCAAGGCCAATGATAAGGCAAAGGTCTACATTTTTGCTAGTGTTTCTGAAGTTCTGGCCAAAAAGCACGAGGGCATGGTCTCAGCTGGTGAGATCATGAGTTCGCTGCAGGAAATGTTTGGACAACTGTCTGGACAGATTCGCACGAATTCCTCAATTACGTTTATAACTCCCGTATGAAGGAGGGGTCATCAGTGAGAGAACATGTTCTCGATCTGATGGTCCACTTCAACATGGCTGAGATGAACGGAGCGGTCATTGATGAGCAAAGTCAGGTATCGTTCATCCTGGAGTCTCTTCCGAAGAGTTTCCTGCAATTCCGCAGCAATGCGGTGATGAACAAGATAGAGTATAACCTGACTACTCTACTTAATGAAATACAAACTTTCCAGTCTCTTATGAAGAATAAGAGACGGGCTGATGGAGAGGCAAATCTATTTGCCCATTCCAGAATGTTCCAGAAGGGTTCATCCTCTTGGACTAAGTCCTGTACCTCATCTTCTGGGCTTAAGAAGACCCAAAAGAAGAAAATAGGAGGGAAAGGGAAGGCACCTACTGTTGGCAAAGGCAAGGAAAAAACCAAGGTTGCAGATAAAGGAAAATGTTTTCACTGCAACATGGATGGGCATTGGAAGCGAAACTGCCCAAAATACCTTGTTGAGCTCAAAGAGAAGAAAGGTAAATCAGATTTACTTGTTCTTGAAACTTGTTTAGTGGAAAATGATGATTTTACCGGGATACTTGATTCAGGAGCCACTAATCACGTTTGCTCTTCATTTCAAGAAACTAGTTCCTCAAGGAACTCGAAGAGGGTGAGATGACGCTCAGGGTCGGAACGGGAGACGTCGTCTCAGCTCGTGCAGTGGGAGATGCCAAGTTATTTTTCAGAGATAGATTTCTTTTATTAAAACATCTGTATATAGTTCCTAAGCTTAAAAGGAACTTAATTTCTATTTCTTGTTTAATTGAACTTGGATATTGTATTTCTTTTTCGATTAATGAAGCGTTCATTTTGAAAGAGGGTGTCAATATTTGTTATGCTAAATTGAAAAATGGCTTGTATGTACTGAAACCGAACAAAACTAAAGCAATTTTAAATCATGAGATGTTTAAGAATACTAACATTCAAAATAAAAGGCAAAGAATTTCTCCAAACAATAATACCTATCTATGGCATCTTAGACTTGGTCATATTAATCTCAATCGGATTGAGAGACTCTCTAAGAATGGACTTCTAAATAAGTTAGAAGATGATTCTTTACCTCCTTGCGAATCTTGCTTGGAAGGTAAAATGACGAAGCGACCTTTTACTTGAAAAGGTTACAGAGCCGTAAAGCCCCTAGAACTTATGCATTTGGATCTTTGTGGTCCAGTGAATGTCAATGCTTGAGGAGGGTACGAATATTTCATCTCTTTCATAGATGATTATTTGAGGTATGGTTATCTATACCTAATGTATCACAAGTCTGAAGCTCTTGAAAAGTTCAAAGAGTGTAAGGCAGAAGTAGAGAATGCATTAGGAAAAATCATTAAAACGCTTTGATCCGATCGAGGTGGAGAGTATATGGATTTGAGATTCCAGGACTATATGATAGAACATGGAATTAAATGTCAACTCTCAGCACCTAATACACCATAGAAAAATGGTGTGTCAGAAAGGAGAAATAGAACATTGTTAGACATGGTTTGTTCTATGATGAGCTATGCTCAGTTGCCTGCCTCGTTTTTGGGATACGCAGTAGAGACTGCAGTTCAAATCTTGAACACTGTTCCATCAAAGAGTGTTTCAGAAACACCTTTTGAACTGTGGAAGGGGCATAAACCTAGTTTACAACACTTCAGGATTTGGGGTTGTCCGGCACACGTGCTCGTGACAAACCTAAAGAAACTGGAACCTCGTTCAAAATTGTGTCAATTTGTTGGCTATCCCAAAGAAACGGGAGGTGGTCTTTTCTACGACCCACAAGAAAATAAGGTGATTGTATCGACAAACGCCACGTTCTTGGAGGAAGATCACATGAGGAACCACGAACCGCGTAGTAAACTAGTACTTAATGAAGCTACTCATGAACCAACAAGAGTTGTTGATCAAGCTGGACCTTCATCAAGAGTTGATGGAGGAGCTAGCACCTCAAGTCAGTCTCGTCCTTCTCAATCGTTGGGAATGGCTCGACGCAGTGGGAGGGTTGTTTCCCAACCTGACCGCTACTTTGGTTTAGCTGAAACTCAAGTTGTCATACCTAATTACGGCGTAGAAGATCAATTGTCTTTTAAACAGGCAATGAATGATGTAGACAAGGACCAATGGACAATGGATCAAAGCTATGGACCTTGAAATGGAGTCAATGGACTTCAATTCAGTGTGGGAGCTTGTAGACAAACCTGAAGGGGTTAGACCCATAGGGTGTAAATGGATCTATAAGAGAAAGAGAGATCAACCGGAAAGGTACAGACCTTTAAGGCTAGGCTTGTAGCAAAGGGTTTTACCCAAAGGGAAGGAGTTGACTGTGAAGAAACTTTTTCCCCTGTTGCTATGCTGAAGTCTATAAGGATACTCTAGTCCATAGCCACGTTTTATGATTATGAAATTTGGCAAATGGACGTGAAGACTGCCTTTTTGAATGGTAATCTTGACGAGAGCATCTATATGTCTCAGCCCGAAGGGTTCATAGCCCAAGGTCAGGAGCAAAAAGTTTGCAAGCTTAATCGATTCGTTTATGGATTGAAACAAGTGTCAAGATCTTGGAATATAAGATTTGATACTGCGATCAAGTCTTACGGCTTTGACCAAAATGATGATGAGCCTTGTGTTTACAAGAGGATCATCAACGACAAAGTAGCTTTGTTAGTACTTTATGTGGATGATATCCTACTCATTGGGAATGATGTAAGACACCTTACTGACATAAAGAATTGGCTGGCGACCCAATTCCAAATGAAAGATTTGGGAGAGGCGCAGTATGTTCTTGGGATTCAGATCTTTAGGAATCGCAAGAACAAAACGCTAGCACTGTCTCAAGCGTCTTATATTGATAAAATATTGTCCAGATATTCGATGCAGAATTCCAAGAGGGGCTTATTACCCTTCAGCCATGAAGTTCATCTGTCTAGGGAACAGTGTGCCAAGACACCTCAAGAAGTTGAGGATATGAGACATATTCCTTATGCAGTGGGCCGGGCATTTGTTATGCAGTGGGAATAGTCAGTAGGTACCAGTCCAATCCAGGGTTAGATCACTAGACAACAGTTAAAAATATCCTCAAGTATCTAAGGAGAACGAGGGACTATATGCTTGTGTATGGGACTAAGGATTTGATCCTTACTGGATACACTGATTATGATTTTCAGACAGATAAGGATTCTCGGAAATTCACATCGAGATCAGTTTTCACCCTTAACGGGGGAGCTATAGTATGGCGAAGCATCAAGCAAGGATACATCGCTTACTCCACAATGGAGGTTGAGTATGTCGTTGCTTGTGAAGCAGCTAAAGAGGTTGTTTGGCTAAGAAAATTCCTTACTAATTTGGAAGTTCTTCCAAATATGGAATCTCCCATCACCTTATAATGTGACAACAGTGGTGCGGTAGCCAATTCGAAGAAACCTCGCAACCATAAGCGAGGTAAGCACATCGAGAGGAAGTATCACCTGATACGAGAAATAGTGCAACGAGAAGATGTGACAGTCACAAAGATCGCCTCGGAGCACAATATTGCTGATCCGTTTACAGAGACTCTCACGACTAAAGTGTTCGAGGGTCATCTGGAAAGTCTGGGTCTACGAGATATGTACATAGGCTAATCTAGGGCAAGTGGGAGATATGTAATGGGGTATATGGATGCCCTAGTTTATTGTATTTCTATCTCTTGTAACCAATGTTTTAGATTATGATGTACCCCACTAGAGTTTTAGTTCAAGTGGGAGTTTGTTGGGATTTGTGCCCTAAAACTCGTAGTTTGTAATTATGTTCTAATTATTGTAATAAAGTGTTATTATTTCAATAAAGTCTTATTGTTCGTTATCAACGAGTTTGCCTTTATCTAAACCCTAAATCCAATAAACTAAACATCCAAGGTTGTTAAATGAATCTCTAACTGAATGTAATGTACATAAAAAGGATCTCGGTTCGAGATATAGCCTAAAGGGTCTATAGTAAGGGGATAAGGTTTGGGTACCTTACCCTGGTAAAACTATGGATGTGGCCCACTTTGTATTTGATACAAACACTGTTATCCTAACGTGTTCGCGTAGATGACATGTGAGTGGGGATATCCTATGTAATGAGATTACATAAGACCGGACCACGAAATAGTAACCTCTAGTCAGTAACTCAGCTTGACTAGTTAGGTTTCTATTTCACTAGGATGACCTAGGCAACTTGATCTCAATCCTGAGCACGTTACGAACTCCTGTTCGCGAGGGATTGCCCTTTGACTAGTATGGGTGAAAGTGGCCAGATTCGCCGACTCAATATGCCTACCTTCCTTGGGACAAGACCGAGTGAGCGGCTGGGAACTTAACTTAGCAAGAGGGAATTCACTCCTTCCCGTCTACTAGGGTAAGTAGAGGAATGTTCCCTTAAGTGGTGTCTACGGGACTTGAACAAAGGGCCCGACCCTCTCATATGCCCGAGAGGGACTCGTTTTGTTGGTAGGACCACAAACAAATTGTTCATTAGAGGAGCACTGATACTTAAGGCACAAGATGTAACCCAGGGGTAAAATGGTAATTTGACCCACCGTGGTGTTACTGAACATTCGTGAAGGATTGACTTGTCATATTATTCAATAATATCCATGGACACGAAAATATATCTCAAAGTGAGAAGAGTGCAGCTGTGGGACTTTAGTGGAATGTTCCCGCAGTTAACGAATGTTTATTGGGAGCTTAATGAGATTAACAAAACAATCTTGTATCATTGGAGCTTCTGATCTGTAGGTCCATTATGTCCACCTTCTAGCTCGTAAAGGGTTCTTAGATCATTTGAATTTGAAATGTTCAAATTCATTAGGGAATAAATATAATGTATATTGATACGATATAATATATAGTTTTGGAACTATATATTATAAATTTAATGTGAATAGCATTCATATTAAATTACTTGAGAGAATTAAATATTTGAAAGAGTTGAAATATTAAATTCAAATGTGAATGTGATTCATATTTGAAAACTATAGGTTAAAATTTAATGTGCACTTGATGTATATTAAAACTATAGGTTAAAGGGGTAATATAATTAAATGAGATTTAATCCAAATTAAATATATGATATTTAATTTGTATTATCTAAATTAATAATTAAATTTGATTTAATTATTATTTAACTATTATTATTATTTTAATAATAAAAATAGAGGAACGTGTCTTCCAGACATGTTCCCACTATCCCCTTCCTTCTTCCTATCGATAGCATAACAGGGAGAACGGGTGTGATATGATTAGAAGATCAATTGGGGTTCTCACAGAAGAAATTGCTCTCCCTCTCTCTCTCAATCTTCTAATTCCCAAAACCTTCCAATTGTTGGAATCCTTCGCACAAAGGGTTTTGTTCTAAGATCTCAAAGGATAGAAAGTTTTCCTCGTGGTGTTTTCGAATTAAAGAAAACAGAAAAGCATCTTGGAAGTTCCTGTGTTGCTGTCTTGTTTGGAGCAAGGAGTTGCTGCAAGTTGAAACTACAAAGGGATTTTTCTTCCCTTTAGTTTAATTGTTAAACTCATTATATGTTTGCATGTATGCAATTAATCAATGTCTAATAGGATTAGAATTTCCATGGTTGTTCTGTTTTATTTATCAATGTACTGGTTTTTGTTTCAATTAAAACAATCAAGCAATTTACGATCCCAATCACGTTTCTGCTGCTCAAGGAGATCCAATCTTCATCATGGTGCCCTCTCCTGCAACTACTGGAACTCTCGGTTGCTCAACGATGCCGGGACCCAACTCCTGGTCCTCTCTGTGCGGTCGCTTTCTCTCACCGTGGACAATCCCTCTTGAATTGCCCTTGTTGTCAACACTGGTAACACACACTGACGCCAACTAGACGTTGGCCTCGATGATTCTTGCACAATTTGCACATGGAGTTCTCCGTGCTGCACTGGCAACAGACTCTAGCATTGTCTATGGTCTAGCTGCGAATCTAGCATATTCACTAGGTGCTCTTTGACTCTGCCTCTGATAGGCACCACCCACATTCATCTGCCTCGATGCCTGGCCGCCAACTCGATTCTTAAAGTCCTGACGACTTCAAACAGTTACTCCAGGTGTGAATCGTCGTTGCTCACGACCCCGAAAACTGCTTGTTCTTGAAGACCCACGAGTAGGCTCCACTACTGGTTGCGCCTCTGTTATACTCTGCTCAACACGTAGAGCAATCTCTACCAGTTGGGAAAAATCAGTCCACTTAGCAATGGCTGTGACGGGGGTACGTATCTCAGGTCTTGACCCTCTTTCAAATCTTCGACACCTGTCACTCTCAGATGCCACAATTACTTCAGCATACCATGACAACTCAGTATACTTTCTCTCGTATTCAGCCACTGAAAGTGACTCTTGCTTCAGTTCTAAAAATTCATCCCTTTTTGCCTCGGGTACGTGCTAGCATAATATTTATCTTTGAAGATGTTTCTGAAAGTTTGCAAATCTAGAGTGCGTGCATCACTACGCTTTGCTAGTACTGACTTCCACCAACCAGCTGCTTCCTTCTCTAGTAGGAATGTGGCCAACTTGACTTTTCGCTCTTCGGGGCAACTCATCACGTCAAAACATTTCTCAAGCTTATTCAACCAAACCTCGACATCAACTGGATTTATGGAACCCCAAAAAACTGTGGCTCCTAATTTCTTCAGACGCTCTATTCCATACGTCTTCTCTGGATCAGTAGGCCATCCTCTCTCTGGTCTGCCTACCTCCTGTGAGGGACTAGCATGTTGCTCATATCTGACCTCAGTTTGGACTCTCGGGGCACTAGATCCCCTCTCAGATTGGCCTTTGGTAGGATCCTGCGTCCCACCCTGATCCTGCCTACGTCGTCTGCTAGTACGTGGTGGCATGACTCCTATAAGATATCAACATATTAGACATACTATGGATACTTAACACAAATACACAGTACTAAACTCATATTCACATTTTAGCCCTAACTGGACTTACTCTGAACTAACTCAATAACTTGCTATGACCTTTTTAGTTTCTTCTCAGAGCTAACTTGCCCTGTCTCATTCCCATGGAGCTAACTGCTCTGATACCAAGTTCTCACCCCCCTCCTGAACCACCCACTAACTTAGGCTGGAAAATGGCATGAAGCCAACAGACATTGTTACTTCTTAACAATATCTGCTGACTCTGATTTACCTGATAAATATACTATGCTCACATACGGAACACTTTAAACTTAACACAACGAAAATTGGAGAACTATTAAACATACATAAGGAGAAACTCTTCTTAAGTCTCTCTTCGAAACTAAAACGACAAGAGCATCAGAAACAACACAAGACAACCCATTGTTTATACAACCTCTAATGTACAATCAAGATAATTTACAACACAAATAGACATGCGATAAAACTCTAGCCACGTACAAGATATCAAACTTATGAAGCTTTCAGCAGACTATGGCAGGATGTCAGGTACCAAGAGCTCGATCTCTACCTGAAAAGTTTACAGAACATTGAAAGAATGAGCTATGAAAAGTTTAAAATCTATAACTCGTAAAACATTTCACCCGAAAAACATATAAGAATATGTATTTGTAGTCAAGCGTTCAAAGTAAACATGGAATCATCATAGACTTTCAGAAAACTAGCAAGTATGTCGTTAAGATCTCGTAAGACATATAAATGATATAAACCCTTTTAAAACATGTCACAATCCACGTTGTGTAGGGCACGCCGAATACAACCAACGTTTAATGTACGATGTAGTGGGGCCCGCCCAGCACTCCCATCGTCTTTGTCGTAGTGGGGCCCGCCCAGCACTCACGACAGCATCATTGTCACGGAGCACACTCAACGTGGACAACAGTACATGACGTGTGTGCACACGGTACTATAAAGCTTCAGGCTCAATATCTCAGTTATTTTCTCAATCGGGTCTCAGAAAACATCATAAAAATGTTTGAACATGCCTGCTTATCTTTTCTTTCATAAAACTCAAGCTTACTCAGCTTGTTCATAAAACTGAAAATCTTTAAATCATACTTGCTAGTACATACTTGCTCGAAATCATAACATTTCCATAAATTTCGACAATCAATAGACATATGCTCATGTATAAATTTCACCAAGACATTTCGGGTCACAATGAATACTTGAAACCATATCTAGGAAAATGAGTTTAAAAATGATTTTAAAATGACTTTAAAGAAAACCAAACGGTGGAGGCAAGATTTGTCCTTTTCCCCTTTTCCCTTTTGCTTTTTCTTTTTTATTTCTCTCCTTTATCTCTTTCTTTCTTTTCTTTTCTTTTCTTTTCAAAGCAACACAAAATATATTAAACTTTTCCTTTTCTTATTTTCTTTTATTTTTTTTAAGGAAAATTTCAAAAAGAGATCTCGGGTTTACATAATATATAGTTTAATGTCAATGAGATTCATAATAAACGATAGGTTAACCTAATTGTTGAATTAGGGCTAATTCGAGGAATTAAATTGAGAGAAATTAAATTGAATGTGATTCAATTTAATAAAATCTACAATTATTCAAATGTGATTTGTATAATTAGATATGAGATATCTTATGATATATGGTTATGCAAATGTAATTTGCATAACCTATAGTTGTGGTAAAATAGTAATAATGTGGAGATTTTAAATCTATGTTATTTCACTATTTAAACCCTTTGCAAGAAGGGTTTCATAATCCAATCTCACATTTTTGGAATTCTAACCAAAAGAAGAGAATTCTCTCTCACTTATTCTCTCAAGCTCTCCTCACTTTCCAAAACAAAAGTCCCACCCCTTTCCTTCTTCCAAAGGAAGAACAACCGAGAAGGACGTTGGTGGTGTTTCGGTTTTGTTCAAGAGAAGTGTTTGTTGAGAAGGACATTATAATATTAATATAAATGTTATATTAATGTTATTTAATTAAACAATTGCCCCTAGGTGCCAAAAATCGGTCTATTTTTGCTATTTAATTTTTTTTATGCATGTGATGTATATTTTAATTAAATTCTATGGGCATAATGTATGTAATATAGATTTAAAATTCCACCTTAGGTTAAACATATTCATGCATCATTTAGATTATAAGAGTTATAATATATAGTTTGCATGGCAGGTTATATTATAATTGTTATAATATAATTAAATGCATGTTTAATTTAATTAATATAAGTGTTATATTTTTTTTGAATTAAAGTATGCGCATGCATTTATATTCATGTGATGAATTAATGTTATAGTATATAGTTATTCATGTGATGAATGATCAAGCACTAACATAGAAATACATGCAACCGAAGTTAATTATTAGTTTTAAAGAGTTTAGAACTTGAATAATTAGACTTAGGTTTTCTAGTTCTAATAAGATTAGAATTAGGATATCAAAGTTTAGTCTATCAATGGAGACTGATTAGTAACTCTATCTAAGGAAGGTTTTGTCTAAGGCTGGGGTATTTAAGTTGACGCTTCCGCAACACCCCTACATGGAAACCAACCTAGGACTCAATTCGGTTCGGAGATTCTTAGATTATACTTATCGTGAGTGCCGATAATTAAAAGTGTTTTAATTTACTCACATAGACCTAAGTAATAATGTAATTATAAGCTTAGGTTAAATACCATATAAGAGTTATATTGGTAGACTTAGGTAAATTTTAGTCGGTTTATCTAGGTCAATCCCTAATAAAATTAAAATGCGTAGTGGGAGGAAATATCGTGTATAAGATACATTTAATTTCCGACCACAAATCTCCATTAAGTCCGCACCGTGAGATCCATACTCGGCCTCGTGGCACAAATGGGAGTGTTCCCCTTCAGATGGCATTTCTATGGGTCAACATCATCGTGGATGGAGAGAGTACTCATAGTGAGTGGGAGCGGGACTTGTGAAAACGGGACCCACGATCTCTTCTTTTCATTCACACCGTGAGATGCCTATGATTCGTCTGCTAGTTTCGCCTGGACCAGACAATCCCTTCGAAGGGCCTGATCATAAGAGTCAAAACACCGTGAATTCCCGAAAGGGATACAGTTTCCTGGTTTGTTTTCCTTCTTGGTTCACCCTTCGGTGGCTATTATTTGGACGGATACTTGGAAACATAAAGATTGAGTGTGAATTCGACCAAACAATGGTAATTGGACGCCTAATGGAATAAGAGTTATTCTGGGATTAGGGTCTGATCGAGAAAGTCTCGTCCTAGAGGAGGAGTGTTCTGTTCACCCTTCGGTGGCGGTCATTCTAACCCTTTAGGATATCATAGCAAATTTTTGAATGACCTAGGGATCATGAAACAATTTTTGCTAAAACTTGATTGGTTTTAAAAGGTTTTTTGCAAGACTAACACAAAGTTTTCTAATTTTCAACTTAAAACATGTCTAGCTCAATTATAGCTTTACTCGCGTCTGATAAACTAGTTGGAGATAATTACCAAACTTGGAAAAAAAACCTAAACACAATTTTTGTAACTGACGACATTAAGTTCGTGCTCTCTAAGGAGTGCCCTCAGATGTCGGGATCGACTGCGTCGCAAAGTGTTCGCGATGCATACAATCGATGGATCAAGGCCAATGAAAAGGCCAAGGTCTATATTATTGCCAACATCTCTGATGTTTTGGCAAATAAGCATGAGCTGATGGTCACCGCTAAGGAGATCATCGGAGTCTTTGCATGATATGTTTGGACTGTTGGACAATTTGTACATAGAAACCTTGTTTGCATTTCCTGCTTAATTGAACATTGTATTTCGGTTTCTTTTGAATTAAATAAAGCGTTTATTTCTTTCACAGGAAATGTTATCTGTTCAGCTTCACTCGAACATAATCTGTATGTTTTGAAACCTAATTCGGTCAAAAGTGTTTTGAATACTGAATTGTTTAAAACTGCAGAAACATGAACTAAGAAAGCAAAAGTTTCTCCAAAAGAAAGTGCCCATCTTTGGCATATACGGTTAGGCTACATTAATCTCAATAGGATTGAGAAACTAGTGAATAGTGGACTTCTAAACGAGTTGGAAGAAAACTCTTTGTCGGTGTGTGAGTCATGTCTTGAGGGCAAAATGACCAAACGTCCTTTTAGTGGAAAAGGATATAGAGCCAAAGAGCCTCTTGAGTTAGTACATTCTGACCTCTGTGGTCCGATGAATGTTAAAGCTCGGGGCGGTTATGAGTATTTCGTGTCTTTCATAGACGATTACTCCAGATATGGGTATGTTTACCTAATGCACAAGAAGTGTGAAACTGTTGAAAAGTTCAAGGAGTACAAGACATAGGTTGAGAACCTCTTAGGTAAATCGCTTAAAACACTTCGATCGGATCGAGGTGGAGAGTACATGGACACTGAATTCCAGGACTATGTGATCGAGGTGGATAAGCTCAGTATGTTCTAGGTATCCAGATAGTCCGGAACCGGAAGAACATAACGCTAGCCTTGTCTCAGGCATCTTATATTGACAAGTTGTTGTATAGATATTAGATGCAGAACTCCAAGAAGGGCTTGCTACCTTTCAGGCATGGGGTTCACTTGTCTAAGGATCAGTGTCCTAAGACTCCTCAAGATGTCGAGGATATGAGGCGGATTCCATATGCTTCAGCTGTAGGGAGCCTGATGTATGCCATGCTGTGTACTAGGCCTGATATCTGTTATGCAGTAGGAATTGTTAGTAGATATCAGTCCAATCCAGGATAGATCACTGGAAAGCCGTAAAGGCATTCCTCAAGTATCTTAGGAGAACGAGGAACTACAACTTAGTGTATGGTAGTGGGGATTTGATCCTTACGGGATACACGGATTCTGATTTTCAAACCGATAAGGATTCTAGGAAATCCACTTCAGGGCCAACCTTCATTTTGAATGGAGGAGCTGTAGTATGGCGAAGCATCAAGCAGGGATGCATCGTTGATTCCACTATGGAAGCAGAGTATGTTGCGGGTTGTGAAGGTGCAAAGGAAGCTGTTTGGCTTAGGAAGTTCATGACAGATTTTGAAGTTGTTCCAAATATGAACTTGTCGATCACACTGTTATGTGATAACAGTGGTACAGTAGCCAACTCACGTGAGCCTCGGAGACATAAGAGAGGCAAACACATTGAGCGCAAGTATCATCCGATCACGGGAGATTGTGCACCGCGAGACGTGATTTGGTCACGCAGATAGCGCCGAGCACAACATAGCCGATCCATTTACAAAGCCCCTCACGGCTAAGGTGTTTGAGGGTCACGTAGAGAGTCTAGGTCTTCGAGGGCTTCCTGACTAGGGCAAGTGGGAGATGTGTAAACGGGTATTCAATGCCCTAGTTTATTGTATTACTTCATTGTAATTTATGTGCATTTCAGAAATGTATTTCCTCCACTAGCTTAGTCCAAGTCGGAGTTTGTTGGGATTTTTGTCCTAATCTCGTGTTTGTAATATATTGTTTGAAATTAATAAGAGTTATTCATTTCATCACTTTGTGTCTCGCAACATTTATAAACTTTTCCAATAAACTAAGCTCCAGGGTCATTGAATTTATGAGAGAACTAGAACTTGAACGGTGTGTAGTGGACACACAGGGAGGATCACATTCGAGTTAATGACCCGAACGGTCTCACGATATATGGATAGGGTTGGAGACCTAATCCTGATACACTCGTGGATGCGACCCGCTTTGTATTAGATACAAACGAGGTGATCCGACTCGTTCATGTGGTTGACATGCGAGTGGGGGCATCCTGCAATGAGATTGTACAAGACCGACCGTGAATTATTAGACCTACTTTGATGTAACACCATTGACAAGTAAGGACTAATAACTTCGAGATGATCATTAGTGACTCGACACAATCCGAGCGTACACGGACTCCTATCTGCGAGGGCCTGTTCTTTGACTAGTACGGTGAGGGTGGTCACGCCATCGCCCAATATGCCTATCTTCTCGTGGTGGACAGGACCAAGTAGGAGCTGGGAACTTAACTACGCGAGATGGAATTCACTCGTTCCTTTTAGGAAACTAGAGGGTTGTTCCTTTAAGTCTTTCTCTCGGCTTGGACAACGGTGCCCACCTTCTCACCGCCCGAGAAGGGTGTTGTGTATGGTTGGACCATCACAATATGTTGTTCATTAGAGGAGCAAAGTGGGGACTTAAGGAACAAGAGGTAGACACAGGGGTAAAACGATAATTTGATCCACTCGTGTCTACGAACAACCTGTGAAGGGCCGACTCATGGGCATTGGTTATATCAGTGGACACGTAATATTCTGCACTGACGGAAGTGCAGCTACGGGCTATAGTGGAGTGTTACCGTAGCTAATGAATGTTGGATAACCGGGTCAAAGAGTTTGATAGGTTAATCTGGGATCATTGGAGCTCGTCACTGTAGGTCCATTAGGTCCCTCGGTTGGCTCAATCTGGGTTAAAAGAAGGGTTAATGTTTTGGTATGAAATTGAAGTGTTCAATTTCATTTTAAGGGCATTTATGTCATTTATATGAGATATGAATGATATAATATATAGTTTAATGTGAATGATATTCATAATAAACTATAGGTCAACCTAGTTGTGGAATTAGGGCTAATTGGAGAAATTAATTGTGAGAAATTAAATTTGATATGATTCAATTTAATTAATCCACAATTATTGGAAATGAGATTTGCAATATGAGATATGAGATATCTTATATTGTGTGGTTATGCAAATGAGATTTGCATAACCTATGGTTGTAGTAAAGTGGTAATTATGTGAAGATTTTAACTCCATCAATTCCACTATATAAACCATTCTTGCAAGAAGGAATCAAGATCATTCTCTCATTTTTTGATTTTCATCAAATAAGAGAAGAAGAATTCTCTCAACCCTTTCTCTCAATTCTCCTCCCTTTCCAAAACTAAAAGTCCCACCACTTTCCTTCTTCCTAAGGAAGAACAACCGAGAAGGCCGTTGGTGGTGTTCGTTTTGTACGAGAGAAGCGATCGTTGAGAAGCATGAAGAGTTCGTGATCCGAGGAAGAAATTCTTGAAGGTTGTCTACAAGAAGTAAGTAAATTCTTTCTTGCTGTAAATTTCTTCTTTTTCTGCATTTTTTACCTAGGTCAAAGTGTTAGATCGGTTTTAACAAATACGAGTTGCATAATGATACCACAACGATTCGATCGTCTTCTGCGGCGCGGGGATTTTCATTCCCTTCATGGACAAAAGTTCTTTCAAGTACGACATGACTCGCTCAAATACGTCTTCAACGCACGGATGAAAGAGGGCTCGTCTGTCGTGAACATGTCATAGACATGATGACCCACTTTAATCTAGCGAAGATGAACGAGGCTTTGATCGACGAGTCGAGCCAGGTCAGATTTATCTTTGAGACTCTTCCGTAGAGTTTCCTTCCGTTTTGTAGCAACGCTGTTATGAACAAGATAAACTACTCACTGACAACTCTTCATAACTAGCTACAAACCTTCCAGTCCTTGATGAGGATCAGGACGTCGGAAGGTGAGGCAAATGTTGCCTTTAGGTCTTATCACTGGGGTTCGAGCTCTTGGATAAAAACTGTAGCTCCTTCACGCCGGAAAGGGAAGAAGAAGATGAAGAGGGGTAGAACTGACTAAGCTGCCGCCCAAAAGGGGAAGAAAGTCAAGGAACTTGTAGAAAAGGGAAAGTGTTTCCACTCCAATAGGGGCATACACTAGAAGAGGAACTGTCGCAAATTCCTAGCTCAGAGGAAAAATCAAGGTAAATGTGATTTACTTGTGACTAAAACCTGTTTAGTGGAGAGTAATGACTATGCCTGGATATTGGATTCGGGCGCCACTAACCATGTTTGTTCTTCTTTTCAGGGGATTGATTCCTAGCAGCAGCTGCGAGAGGGTGAGGTGACTCTACCGGTTGGATCCGGGGAGCTTGTCTCTACTGCAACAGTCGGCACGGTGAAGCTACACTTTGGTAGGAATTACATTTTGTTGGACATGTATATAGTTTTATGGTTTAATAGAAACCTAGTTTCTATTTCTTTCCTATAAGAACAGTGTATTTCCGTTTCATTCCATGGTAATAAAGCGTTTATTTATAGAAATGGCAAAATTATTTGTTCTGCTTCACTTCAGCATAATCTGTATGTTTTGAAACCTAATTCGGTCAAAAGTGTTTTGAATACAAAATTGTTTAAAACGGCAGAAAGGCGAACTAAAAGAGCAAAAGTTTCTCATGAAAAAAATGCCCATCTTTGGCATCTACGGTTAGGCCACATTAATCTCAATAGGATTGAGAAACTAGTGAAGAGTGGACTTCTAAACGAGTTGGAAGAAAACTCTTTACTGGTGTGTGAGTCATGCCTTGAGGGCAAAATGACCAAACGTCCTTTTAGTGGAAAAGGATATAGAGCCAAGGAGCCCTTTGAGCTTATACATTCTGACCTCTGTGGTCCGATGAATGTTAAAGCACGAGATGGTTATGAATACTTCGTGTCTTTCATAGATGATTACTCGAGGTATGGGTATATTTACCTAATGCATAAAAAGTCTGAAACTCTTGAAAAGTTCAATGAGTACAAGACTAAGGTTGAGAACCTTTTAGGTAAATCGCTTAAAACACTTCGATCGGATCGAGGTGGAGAGTATATGGACACTGAATTCCAGAACTATATGATAGAAGACGGAATTACGTCCCAACTCTAAGCACCTGGTATGACACAGCAGAATGGCGTATCGGAGAGGAGAAACAGAACCTTGTTGGGCATGGTTCGGTCGATGATGAGCTTGCTTGTTTCCCTGATTCTTTTTGTGGTTACGCTGTGGAGACTGTTTCAAACTCTGGAATGGTCGTAAAGGAAGTTTACACCATTTCAGAATTTGGGGATGACCGACCCACGTGTTGGTGTCAAACGCGAAAAAGTTAGAACCCCGTTCGAAATTGTGCCTATTCGTAGGTTATTTTTCGATCCTAAGGAAAATAGGTTGCTTGTGTCGACAAACGCCACTTTCCTAGAGCAAGACAATGTTAGGGATCATTTACCAAGGAGTAAAATTGTGTTAAATGAAATGGACACTACATCAACAAGAGTTGCTGATGGGGCTAGTACATCAACGAGTGTTGTTTATCCTAGCACGTGTAGTCAAATCCGTTCTCAAGAGTTGGGAATCCCTCGACGTAGTGGGAGGGTTGTGAGACAGCCTGATCGTTACATGGGTTTAGCTAAAACCTCAGTTGTCACTCCTGATGATGACTGTGATGATCCATTGACCTATGATCAGACAATGGTTGATGTTGACAAAGAAGAATGGATGAAAGCTATGGACCAGGAAATGGGGTCGATGTTCTTCAATTCTGTCTGGGAGCTTGTGGATCAACCGAATGGGGTCAAACCTATAGGTTGCAATTGGATCTACAATCGTAAACGTGGCATAGATGGGAAGGTGCAGACCTTCAAATCCCGACTAGTGTCAAAGGGTTTTACCCAGATTGAAGGGGTTGACTATGAGGAAACCTCTTCACCTGTTGCCATGGTAAAGTCGATCAGGACCTTCTGCCCATTGCCGCGTATTATGACTACGAGGTATGGCAGATGGACGTCAAGACAACCTTTCTAAACGATAAACTTGATGAGACCATCTACATGGACCAACCCAAAGGGTTCATTGCCCAAGGCAAAGAGTAAAAGGTTTGCCGGCTTCATAGGTCTATTTATTGACTGAAACAAGCTTCGAGGTCTTGGAATATTAGGTTTGATGAGGCAATCAAGTCTTATGGCTCTTATCAAAATGTCGACGAGCCTTGTGTCTACAAGAAAATCGTTGACAAAACGGTCACATTTTTAGTGTTGTATGTGGATGATATTCTTCTCATTGGGAATGAGGTAGAATTTCTTACTGACGTTAAGAAGTGGCTAGCTTCGCAATTCCAAATGAAAGATTTGGGAGAACCTCAGTATGTCCTAAGACTCCTCATGAGGTTGAGGATATGAGACGGATCCATATGCTTAAACTGTCGGGAGCCTGATGTATGTTATGCTATGTACTAGGCCCGACATCAGTTATGCAGTAGGGATTGTCAGTAGGTATCAATCCAATCCAGGATTAGATCACTGGACAACCGTAAAGGCAATCCTCAAGTATCCTAGGAGAACGAGGAACTATAGCTTAGTGTATGGAAGTGGGAATTTTATCCTTATGGGATACACGGATTCTGACTTTCAAGCCAATAAGGATTCTAGAAAATCCACTTCGGGGTCAGCCTTCATTCTGAACAGAGGAGCTGTAATATGGCGAAGCATCAAGCAGGGATGCATCGCCGATTCCACTATGGAAGCGGAGTATGTTGCGGGTTGTGAAGCTGCAAAGGAAGCTGTTTGGCTTAGGAAGTTTATGACAGATTTGGAAGTTGTTCCAAATATGAACTTGTCGATCACACTGTTCTGTGATAACAGTGGTGCAGTTTCCAACTCTAGAGAGCCTCGGAGCCATAAGACCGACAAACATATTGAGCGAAAGTATAACTTGATACGGGAGATTGTGCATTGCGGAGACGTGACAGTCACGCAGATAGCATCGGAGCACAACGTAGCTGATCCATTTACAAAGCCCCTCACGGCTAAGGTGTTTGAGGGTTACCTAGAGAGTCTAGGTCTTCGAGTGTTTCCTGACTAGGACAAGTTGGAGTTGTGTAAACGGGTATTCAATGCCCTAGTTTATTGTATTACTTCGCTGTAATTTATGTACATTTCAGAAATGTATTTTCTCCACTAGCTTAGTCCAAGTGGGAGTTTGTTGGGATTTTTGTCCTAATCTCGTGTTTGTAAATTATTGTTTGATATTAATAAAGTGTTATTCATTTCATTACTTTGTGTCTCGCAAATTTTACAAACTTTTCCAATAAACTAAGCTCCAGGGTCATTAAATTTATGAGAGAACTAGAACTTGAACGGTGTGTAGTGGACACACAGGGAGGATCACGTTCGAGTAAATGACCCGAACGGTCTACAGTATATGGATAGGGTTGGAGACCTAATCCTATATACGCTGTGGATGCGACCCGCTTTATATTAGATACAAACTGAAGGGAATCGTAGTCGCGCAGCGGAAGCGATTACGAATCGCGCGCTCTGATTTAGTTACAACGATAAATTCAAGAACAAATATTACTAGATTAAGCATATAAAACAGAATGGACAGCAAGATAATTACCTTTGAAGAACCTTTCTTCGAGTGTTCCTTTCTCCCACGGTCACTATCTCAGCAACAGGAACTCCAACGTACGAAGATACGACCACCGGATCTTCCCTGTTGTTCTCTAGGTGAGGGAGGAAGGTGGGTTCCCTTTAGGAGAGGTGAGGTATTTTGAGAGAGATGTGTGCTTTGGAACTCTTCCAACAACAAAACAAGAGAGAGCTTGTAATTCCTTAGAATGACCTTAACTTAGTTGCATCTCATGCAACCATATATATAGGGGAATGGGATGGAAATGACCATCCTACCCCTCCTTTATTCTTTCTTTAGGATATAGTTTATATATGAATCTAATTCACATTAAAACTATATATTATATCAATTATATCATATATAATTGATATAACACCTCATCTATGAAATTGAACACTTCAATTTCACTCCTAACATTATACCCTCAATATTACAATATTGAGCCAACTGAGGGATCTAATGGACCTACAGTTCATGAGCTCCAATGATGTGAGATTAACTGATCAAACTCTTTGATCTAGTTAATCAATATTCATTAACTACAAGTCACTCCACTATAGACTTGTAGCTGCACTCTCCTCACTGTAGATATTATTGTGTCCACTGATATTGTCATTACCCATGAGTCGACCCTTTACAGATGTTCAGAATCACAAATGGTCAAATTACTATTTTACCCTCGATTACCTCTTTACTCCTTAAGCACCACCGATCCTCTAATGAACAACAAGTCTAAGGTCCTACCTTAGACTCATACCCTCATAGAGGGTGGGGCCCCGTTGTTCAAGACCCGGAGTCAGTTCTTAAGGGAACAACCTATCTAATTCCTCAGTAGAGGAATGAGTGAATTCCATGTTGCACAGTTAAGTTCCCAGCTACCTACGAGGTTCTGTCCCTGAGAAGGTAGGCTTATTGAGCTCAGTTATAGGTCACTCTCACCCATACTAGTCTAAGGACAAACCCTATATAGCGGAGTTCTTAACTTGCTCAAGATTCGTGTCGAGTCACTAATGACCATCTATAAATTACTAGTCTTATCCTCATTAACGGTGTTACACTTGTTAGACTAATAATTTGCGATCCATCTTGTATGAACTCTTCATACAGGATGCCCCCACTCGCATGTCAACTACATGAATGAGTTGGATTACCTCATTTGTACTAATTACAAAGTGGACCGCATCCATGGTATTACCAGAATAAGGTTTCCAACCTTATTCTTATACCATAGACCATTTAGGTTATATTCTTGAACTCAACCGAAATAGTGTCCACTGCACTGATTTCAAGATAAATGAACATAACCTTGGAGCATAGTTTATTGCATTTATAAAAGCAAGATTGTAATTTTATAAAAACAAATAACACTTTATTTAATTGATCAAAATTACACAAGCTTAGGGCATAAATCCCAACATTACTGACATCAAGGAATGGCTAGCTACGCAGTTCCAAATGAAAGATTTGGGTGATGCGCAGTTTGTTCTTGGGATCCATATTGTTCGGAACCGCAAGAATAAAACACTAGCCTTGTCTCAAGCATCATACATAGACAAAGTGTTGTCAAGGTTTAAGATGCAAGATTCCAAAAAGGGCTTGTTGCCTTTTAGGCATGGAATCCATTTTTCTAAGGAATAGTGTCTTAAGACACCTCAAGGAGTTGAGGATATGAGACGGATTCCTTATGCATCGGCTGTTGGGAGCCTGATGTACGCCATGTTGTGTACTAGGCCCGACATCTGTTTTGCAGTTGGGATGGTCAGTAGGTGTCAATCCTATCCAAGACTTGAACATTGGACAGCGGTTAAAACAATCCTTAAGTATCTTCGGAGAACAAGGAACTACATGCTTGTGTATGGGGCTAAGGATTTGATCCTTACAGGATACACAGATTCTGACTTTCAAAGTGATAAAGATTCTCAGAAATCTACATCAGGGTCAGTATTCACTCTACACTAGGGCAAGTGGGAGTATTTTGTACAAAGGGGTTTAAATGCCCTAGTTTATTGTATTTACATTACTGTAATGTTTAATACTCCACAAGCTTTAGGTCAAGTGGGAGATTTTTGGGATTTATGCCCTAAACTTGTGTAATTTTGATCAATTAAATAAACTGTTATTTATTTTGATAAGATTACAGTCTTGCTTTTATAAATCCAATAAACTAAGCTCCAAGGTTATAACATTTATCTTGAAATCAGTGTAGTGGACACTATTTGGGTTGAGTTCAAGAATATAACCTAAATGGTCTATGGTATAAGAATAAGGTTGGAAACCTTATTATGGTAAAACCATGGATGCGACCCACTTTGTAATTAGAACAAATGAGGTAATCCAACTCATTCATGTAGTTGACATGCGAGTGGGGGCATCCTGTATGAAGAGTTCATACAAGACTAGATCACGAATTATTAGTCTAACCAGTGTAACACCGTTAACAGGATAAGACTAGTAATTTATAGATGGTCATTAGTGACTCGACCTTAATCCTGAGCAAGTTTAGAACTCCTGCTTATAGGGGTTTGTCCTTAGACTAGTATGGGGGAGAGTCGCCTGTAGCCGACTCAATAAGCCTACCTTCTAAGGGACAGAACCTCGTAGGTAGCTGAGAACTTAACTGTGAAAGATGAAATTCACTCATTCCCCTACTGAGGAATTAGATAGGTTGTTCCCTTAAAAACTGACCCCAGGTCTTGAACAACAGGGCCCCGCCCTCTATGTGGGTATGAGTCTAAGGTAGGACCTTAGACTTGTTGTTCATTAGAGGATCAGTGGTGCTTAAGGAGCAAAGAGGTAATCACAGGTGTAAAACGGTGATTTGACCCAGCTGTGATTACGAACAACCTGTGAAGGGTCGACTCATGGGTAATGACTATATCAGTGGACACAATAATATCTACATTGAGAAGAGTGCAGCTACAAGTCTAAAGAGGAGTGACATGTACTTAATGAATATTGATTAACTAGATCAAAGAGTTTGATAAGTTAATCTCACATCATTGGAGCTCATGATCTGTAGGTCCATTAGATCCCTCCGTTGGCTCAATATGGTAAAATTGAGGGTATAAAGTTAGGAGTGAAATTGAAGTGTTCAATTTCATACATGAGATGTTATATCTATTATATATGATATAATTGATATAATATATAGTTTTAATGTGAATTAGATTCATATATAAACTATATACTAAAGAGAGAATAAAGGAGGGGTAGGATGGTCATTTCCATCCCATTCCCCTATATATATGGTTGCATGAGATACAACTATGTTAAGTCATTCTAAGGATTCCTTGCGTTTTGTTGTGGTTGGAAAGGTTCAAAGACAACAAACAACTCTCTCATAAAAAGACCTCACCTTTCCAAAAGGGAACCCACCTTCCTCCCTCGCCTAGAGAACAACGGAGAAGATCCGGTGGTGAGAGAGGAGAAGCACTTGAAGAAAGGTTCTTCAAAGGTAACATTCTTGCTGTCCATTCTATTATATATGCTTAATCTAGTGTTTTATGTTTTTGAATAAATCGTTGTAACTAAATCAAGAGCGCGCGATTCGCAATCGTTTCCGCTGCAGGGACTTCAATTCCCTTCAATTGGTATCAGAGCCCAATTGCGTTCATGATTTAAGTTCTCGATTTTTCAAGAACAGGGTGTGATTTACTGTTTTTGTTTTAGATGTATGAACGGTTTTGCAAAATTAGATGTTCTAAATTTTGGCACTTAGATTTACAATTTTCATTGAATCGTTCAATGTAAGGGCCCTGTGTTTTGGGCAAATTTAATTGTAAATCGAGTCTGTAAGTCCGTGTCGATCAAGGCAAAGCGGTTGCTGAGAAGATCAGAGCAAAAACGAGCAAGGAATGGAGATTCCATGTGCTGTCTGTGTGTAGCGTTGCAACGCTGCGCTTGCGGGAGAAGGCGCGCACAGGAGGCAGCGTTGCAACGCTCGCCATAAGACGACAAGAAGCAGCGTTGCAATGCCAGAGCCGTTTCACGCAAAGAAGCAACGGACATAAACATTTTTTATTATATATTAAATATAAAAACGTTTTATATTTAATTTATATTTAATTAATTAATTAATATAATTAGATTATATTAATTAAAATTAAAATTAGGGTGCCAAAATTGGTCTAATTTTGCTATTTTAATTATGCAATTGTTGTGTAATTATTGTCATGCATAGTGTATGCTTGTATTTTAGAAATCCCACCTTAGGTTAAGTATTTTCATGTATCATTTATAATATAAGAAGTTATACTATATAGTTTGCATGATTAATTAATATAAAGTTGTCATATTAATTTATGGACAACATTGACATGGATTATTTTTCATGAGATGAATATGCTATGAATGTCTTATTATTCATGTGATGAATGATCAAGCACTATAACATAGTATGCATGTCACCTAAGGTTAATTATTAGTTTAAAAGTTTTTAGAACTTGGAAATAATAGACCTTAGGTTATCTAGTTCTAATTAGATTAGAATTAGGAACCAAGTAATTTATAAACTATGATTAAAAAAGGAACTCTGTCTAAGGAAAGTTTTGTCTAGGCTGGGGTATTTAAGCTGACGGAAACGGAACACCCCTACCTGGGAACTTACTTGGGAGTGAAATTTAATAAGAGAGTTTAATAAATTACAGTAGCGTCAGCGAGTTTATTAAGGGGTTAATAAACTAGAAATCCTAGGTTTAATATAATGAGTTATATTAACAAACATAGGATAAAATCAATGTAAGAGTTATATTGATTATCAATATAAGAGTTATGTTGATAGAGTTAGGTGAAATCATTAGCCGGGTTTTAGCCTAAGTAAGATTCCTATAAACTTAAAGTATTCAGTGGGAGGAAAAAATGTATGAGATACATATTTTTCCACCTACGCTATCTCCGAGAAGTTCACACCGTGAGACTCATACTTGGCCTCGTGGCGCAAATGGGAGTGTCTCCCTTCGGATGGTGTTTGTATGAGTCAATATCAAGGTGAATGGAGAGGGTACTTATAGTGAGTGGGAGTAGGTTTAGTGAAAACAAAACCTACGGTCTCTTTTGTCGGTTTAAACCGTTAGACCATTATGGTCAACCTGCTAGTTTGGCCTGGACCAGACAATCCCTTCGGAGGGCTTCATCATAGGGGATGTGACACAGTAGACACCCGAAAGGGATAAAGATTTCCTTAGACTATTTTCCTATCTAGTCCTCCCTTTGGCAGATTTTATTGGATCGAGACTCTGGGATCTAAAGACAAAAGGTTACACTCACGGGGTACATAAGATGTGTATGTATCAAGACAGAAAAATTGTAACTAAAACCTATAGGAACAAGAGTTATTCTGGTATTAGGTTTTGGTCAAGAGTGTCGTGATCCAGAGGAGGAGTGTTTTTTATTACCCTTCGGTGTCATACATTCTAAACCTTTGGATTATCATTGCAAATTATAAATGGCATAGGAAACATTTGATAATTAGCTGAAACATGATTGGATTAGAGTTATGGCAAGAAACTCATACAAGTTTGTTTGTAAAATTTTCAGCAAAGAAGTCTAGCTCTATAATTTCCTTATTGGGTGCGGAAAAGTTAACCGGAGAGAATATGATGACATGGAAAAGTTAACACTATTTTGGTAGTGGATGATCTGAAGTTTGTGCTGACTGAGGAGTGTGCTCAGGTACCACGCTCGAATGCATCACAAAATGTTCGTGATGCATATGATCGATGGATCAAGGCCAATGTTAAGGTCAAGGTCTACATGCTGGCAAGTATGTTTGACATATTAGCCAAGAAGCATGAGGGCATGATTACCGCCAAGGAAATCATGGATTCTGTGCAAGATATGTGTGGACAACAGTCCATAGAAGCCCGACATAATGCCCTAAAGTACATATTCAACTCGAGGATGCTAGAGGGTACATCCGTTCGGGATCATGTCTTGGATATGATGGTGCACTTTAACATCCCGGAGTCGAATGGTGCTTCCATCGATGAATCGAGCCAGGTCAGCTTCATACTAGAAACCCTTCCAGAAAGTTTCCTGCAGTTTAGAAGTAATGTTGTTATGAACAAGCTTACTTTTAATCTTACCTCCCTTCTGAATGAACTCCGAATCTTTCAGTCTTTGATGAAAATTCAAGGATCGAAAGGTGAGGCAAATGTTTCCAGTAGGAGCTATCACAGAGGTTCGACCTCTGGGACAAAAACAGTGGTTTCATCTTCTTCTAACTTGAGAGGAAAGGAGAAGAACATGAAGAAGGTTGGTAAAGGGAAACAGGCTGACAAAGCTGCCACCCAGAAGGGCAAGAAAGTCAAAGACGTTGCTGACAAGGGAAAGTGTTTCCACTGCAACGAATACGGACATTGGAAATGGAACTGTCCGAAGTACATTGCAGAAAAGAAGAAGGAAGGTAAATATGATTTAATTTGCCTAGAAGCTTGTTTAGTGGATAATGATAAAACAGCTTGGATACTTGATTCAGGCACCACTAATCATGTTTGCTCTTCTTTTCAGGGAATTGATTCCTTGCAGCAGCTACAGAAAGGAGAGATAACGCTCTGGGTTGGAAATGGAGAAGTCGTCTCAGCTGTAGTAGTAGGCACAATGAAGTTTATTTTGGAAAGAAATATGTATTGTTTGACAATATATTATTGATACCAGGGTTTACAAGAAACCTTATTTCCATTTCTTGCCATATATAACAATGTATTTCTGTTTCCTTTTCTATGAATAAAGTGTTTATTTTGAAGAAAGGTTTAGAAATATGTTCAGCTTCATTAGAAAATTGATTGTATGTTTTAAGTCCTAATTCAGTCAAAATGGTTTTGAACACTGAATTATTTAAAACTGCAAATGCACAAACTAATAAACGTAAAATTTATCCTAAAGAAAATGCTCATCTTTGGCATCTAAGATTGGGTCACATTAATATCAATAGGATTGAGAGATTAGTAAAGAAAGGACTTCTAAACGAGTTAGAAGAAAATTCTTTGCCAGTATGTGAATCCTGCCTAGAAGGCAAAATTACTAAAAGACCTTTTAGTTGAAAAGGTTATAGAGCCAAAGACCCTCTAGAGCTTATACATTCAGACCTTTGTGGTCCGACGAATGTAAAAACAAGTGGAGGATATGAATATTTCATCTCTTTTATAGATGATTATTCCAGATATGGGCATATTTACCTAACGCACCACAAGTCTGAAGCACTTGAAAAGTTCAAGAAATTCAAGATTGAGGTTGAAAATCAATTAGGTAAACGAGTTAAGACACTTCGGTTGGATCGAGGTGGAGAGTACATGGATTTAAAATTCCAGAACTATATGATAGAACATGGAATTACATCCCAACTCTCAGCTCCCGGCACACCAGAGCAAAACGGTGTATCGGAAAGGAGAAATAGAACCTTGTTGGACATGGTTCGATCAATGATGAGTTATGCTTATCTCCCTAGTTCCTTTTGGGGTTATGCATTGGAGACTGCAGTATTTGAATAGTGTGCCCTCCAAAAGTGTTTTTGAAACACCTTTTGAACTCTGGAAAGGACGTACAGGTAGTTTATGTCACTTCAGAATATGTGGTTGTCCAGCACATGTGCTTGTGACAAATCCAAAGAAGTTGGATTCACGTTCAAAGTTATACCTATTCGTATGATACCCAAAAGAAACAAGAGGTGGTTTATTCTATGATCCTAAGGAAGATAAGATTTTTTGTGTCGACAAATGCCACTTTCTTGGAGGAGGACCACATAAGGGACCAGAAACCAAAAAGTAAGGTAGTGTTGAGTGAGTTAGACGAAACAGTAGCAAAGGTTGCTAATAAGAACACTAGTACGTCAACAAGACTTCTTGATACTAGTTTGTCTAGTCCACAGAGTCCATCTCAAAAGTTGAGTATGCCTCGACATAGTGGGAGGGTTGTGATACCGCCTGACGGTTACATGGGTTTAGCTGAAACCCAAGTTGTTATACCAGATGATAACTGTGAGGATCCATTGACTTATAATCAAACAATGGTTGACAAAGACAAAGATAAATGGGTCATAGCCATGGACCAAGAAATGGAGTCGATGTACTTCAATTCTATTTGGGATCTTGTAGATAAGCCTGATGGGATAAAACCTATAGGTTGTAAGTGGATCTACAAGAGAAAGCGTGGTGTAGATGGGAAGGTGCAAACCTTTAAAGCTAGACTAGTAGCAAAGGGTTATACCCAGGTTGAAGGGGTTGACTATGAGGAGACCTTTTCACCTGTTGCTATGGTAAAGTCTATCCGTATCCTTCTTGCCATTGCCGCATATTATGACTATGAGGTATGGAAAGTGGATGTCAAGACAACCTTTTTGAATGGCAATCTTGAGGAAACCATCTACATGGACCAACCCAAAGGGTTCATTGAACCAGGACAAGAGCAAAAGGTTTGCAGGCTTAATAGGTCAATTTATGCACTGAAACAAGCCTCTAGGTCCTGGAATATAAGATTTTATGAGGCAATCAGATCTTATGATTTTGACCAGAATGATGATAAACCTTGTGTCTACAAGAAAATTATCAATAGTTCTGTCGCATTTCTAATTCTCTATGTGGATGATATCCTACTCATTGGGAATGATGTAGTTTATCTTACTGACATCAAGGAATGGCTAGCTACGCAGTTCCAAATGAAAGATTTGGGTGATGCGCAGTTGGTTCTTGGGATCCAGATGTTCCGAAACTGCAAGAATAAAACACTAGCTTTGTCTCAAGCATAATACATAGACAAAGTGTTGTAAAGGTTTAAGATGCAAAATTCCAAAAAGGGCTTGTTGCCTTTTAGACATGGAATCCATTTGTCTAAGGAACAGTATCCTAAGGCACCTCAAGGAGTTGAGGATATGGGACGGATTCCTTACGCATCAACTGTTGGGAGCCTGATGTACGCCATGTTGTGTACTAGGTCTGAGATCTGTTTTGCAGTTGGGATGGTCAGTAGATATCAATCCAATCCAGTACTTGAACACTGGACAACGGTTAAAACAATCATTAAGTATCTTCAGAGAACAAGGAACTACATGCTTGTGTATGGGGCTAAGGATTTGATCCTTAGAGAATACACGGATTCTTACTTTCAGACTGATAAAGATTCTCGAAAATCTACATCAGGGTCAGTATTCACTCTTAACGGAGGAGCTGTAGTATGGCGAAGCGTCAAGCAAGGATGCATCGCTGATTCCACCATGGAGGTCGAATATGTAGCAGCTTGTGAAGCAGCTAAGGAGGTCGTTTGGTTAATGAAATTCATGCTGAATTTGAAAGTTGTTCCAAATATGACTTTGCCCATCACAATCGACATTGCGATAATGATTTGTGCGTGGCAAATTCGAGAACCCCAAGTCACAAGAGGGGAAAGCGGATAGAGCGAAAGTATCATCTCATCCGGGAGATCGTGCATAGAGGAGACGTGATTGTCACGAAGATAGCCTCAGAGCACAACATTGCTGATCCTTTTACAGAGGCTTTCACGACTAAAGTATTTGAGAGTCACCTAGAAGGTCTAGGTTTACAAGTCTTCCCCAACTAGGGCAAGTGGGAGTATTTTGTACAAAGGGGTTTAAATGCCCTAGTTTATTGTATTTACATTACTGTTAGGTTTAGTATAGTACTCAACAATCTTTAGGTCAAGTGGGAGATTGTTGGGATTTATGCCCTAAACTTGTGTAATTTTGATCAATTAAATAAAGTGTTATTTGTTTTGATAAGATTACAGTCTTGCTTTTATAAATCCAATAAACTAAGCTCCAAGGTTATAACATTTATCTTAAAATCAGTGTAGTGGACACTATTTAAGTTGAGTTCAAGAATATAACCTAAATGGTCTATGGTATAAGAATAAGGTTGGAAACCTTATTATGGTAACACCATCGATGCAACCCACTCTGTAATTAGTACAAATGAGGTAATCCAACTCATTCATGTAGTTGACATGCGAGTGGGGGCATCCTGTATGAAGAGTTCATACAAGACTGGATCGTAAATTATTAGTCTAACCAGTGTAACACCGTTAACAGGATAAGACTAGTAATTTATAGATGGTCATGAGTGATTTGACCTGAATCCTGAGCAAGTTAAGAACTCCTGTTTATAGGGGTTCGTCCTTAGACTAATATGGGTGAGAGTGGCACATGGCCAGGCTCAATAAGCCTACGTTATCGTGACGAGAACCTCGTAGGTAGTCGTGAATTTAAGCGTGCAAGATGGAATTCACTCATTCCTCTCCTGAGGAATTAGATAGGTTGTTCCCTTAAGAACTGACTCCAGGTCTTGAACAACGGGGCCCCTCCCTCTATGTGGGTATGAGTCTAAGGTAGGACCTCAGACTTGTTGTTCATTAGAGGATCAATGGTGCTTAAGGAGAGAATAGGTAATCACAGGGGTAAAACGACAATTTAACTCAGCTGTGATTACGAACAACCTGTGAAGGGTCGACTCATGGGTAATGACTATACTAGTGGACACAATAATATCTATAGTGAGGAGGGAGCAGCTACAAGTGTATAGTGGAGTGACTTGTAATTAATGAATATTTATTAACTCGATCAAAGAGTTTGATCAGTTAATCTCACATCATTGGAGCTCATGATCTATAGGTCCATTAGATCCCTCTGTTGGCTCAATATGGTAAAATTGAGGGTATAAAGTTAAGAGTAAAATTGAAGTTTTCAATTTCATACATGAGGTGTTATATCTATTATATATGATATAATTGATATAATATATAGTTTTAATGTGAATTAGATTCATATATAAACTATATACTAAAGAGAGAATAAAGAAGCTGTAGGATGGTCATTTCCATCCCATTCCCGTATATATATGGTTGCATGTGATGCAACTAGGTCAAGTCATTCTAAGTGATTCCTTGCATTTTGTTGTGGTTGGAAAGGTTCCAAGACAACAAACAACTCTCTCATAAAAAGACCTCACCTTTCCTAAAGGGAACCCACCTTCCTCCCACACCTAGAGAACAACAGAGAAGATCCGGTGGTAGTTTCGGTGTTAGTACGAGTTCGTGCTGCTGTGAACTTGATCGTGAGAGAGGAGGAGCACTTGAAGAAAGGTTCTTCAAAGGTAACATTCTTGTTGTCCATTCTATTATATATGCTTAATCTAGTGTTTTATATTTTTGATTAAATCATTGTAACTAAATCAAGAGCGCGCGATTCGCAATTGCTTCCGCTGCGGGGACTTCGATTCCCTTCAAGTAAGATAACCTACATCATTCCCAATGAGTAGGATATCATCCACATAGAGAATTAGGAATGCGACAGAACTATTGATGATTTTCTTGTACACACAAGGTTCATCATCATTTTGGTCAAAACCATAAGATCTTATTGCCTCGTCAAATCTTATAATCTAGGACCTAGAGGCTTGTTTCAATCCATAAATTTACCTTTTAAGCCTGCAAATCTTTTGCTCTTGTCCTGGTTCAATGAACCCTTTGAGTTGGTCCATGTAGATTGTTTCCTCAAGATTGCCATTCAAAAAGGTTGTCTTGACATCCATTTGCCATACCTCATAGTCATAATATACGACAATGGCAAGAAGGATACGAATAGACTTTATCATAGCAACAAGTGAAAAGGTTTCCTCATAATCAACCCCTTCAACCCGGGTATAACCCTTTGCTACTAGTCTAGCTTTAAAGGTTTGCACCTTCCCATCTACACCACGTTTTCTCTTGTAGATCCACTTACAACCTATAGGTTTTACCCCATCAGGCTTATCTACAAGATCCCAAACAGAATTGAAGTACATCGACTCCATTTCTTGGTCCATGGCTATGACCCATTTGTCTTTGTCTGTGTCAACCATTGCTTGATTATAAGTCAATCGATCCTCTCAGTTGTCACCTGGTATAAATACTTCGGTTTTAGCTAAACCAATGTAACGATCAAGATGTATTACAATCCTCCCACTACGTCGAGGCATACTCAACTCTTGAGATGGACTCTCTTGACTGGACAAACTAATATCAACAACTGTTGTTGACGTGCTAGTGTTCTTATTAGCAACCTTTGCTATTGTTCTTTCTAACTCACTCAACACTACTTTACTTTTTGTTTGTTGTCCCTTATGTGGTCCTCCTCGAATAAAGTGGCATTTGTCGACACACAGACCTTATCTTCCATAGGATCATAGAATAAACCACCTCTTGTTTCTTTTGGATATCCTACGAATAGGCATAATTTTGAACGTGAATCCAACTTATTTGGATTTGTCACAAGCACATGTGCTGGACAACCTCATATTCTGAAGTGACATAAACTACCTTTACGTCCTTTCCAGAGTTCAAAAGGTGTTTCAGAAACACTTTTAGAGGGCACATTATTCAAAATGTATACTGCAACCTCCATTGCGTAACCTCGAAAGGAACTAGGGAGATGAGCATAACTCATCATTGATCGAACCATGTCCAACAAGGTTCTATTTCTCCTTTCCGATACACCGTTTTGCTGTGGTTTGCCGGGAGCTGAGAGTTGGGATGTAATTCCATGTTCTATCATATAGTTATGGAATTTTAAATCCATGTACTCTCCACCTCGATCCGATCGAAGTGTTTTAATAGTTTTATCTAATTGATTTTCAACCTCAGTCTTCAATTCCTTGAACTTTTCAAGTGCTTCAGACTTGTGGTGCATTAGGTAAATATGCCCATATCTAGAATAATCATATATAAAAGAGATGAAATATTCATATCCTCCCCTGGCTTTAACATTCATCGGACCACAAAGGTCTAAGTGTATAAGCTTTAGAGGGTCTTTGGCTGTATAACCTTTTCCACTAAGAGGTCTTTTAGTCATTTTGCCTTCTAGGCAGGATTCACATACTGGCAAAGAATTTTCTTCTAACTCGTTTAGAAGTCCTTTCTTTACCAATCTCTCAATCCTATTGAGATTAATGTGACCCAATCATAGATGTCAACGATGAGCATTTTCTTTAGGAGAAATTTTACGTTTCTTAGTTTGTGCGTTTGCAGTTTTAAATAATTCAGTGTTCAAAACCATTTTGACTGAATTAGGCCTTAAAACATACAATCCATTTTCTAACGAAGCTGAACATATTTCTAAACCTTTCTTCAAAATAAACACTTTATTCATAGAAAAGGAGACAAAAATACATTGTTCTATAAGGCAAGAAATGGAAACAAGGTTTCTAGTAAACCCTTGTATCCCTAATATATTGTCCAACAATACATATTTCTTGGCAAAATAAAGCTTCATTGTGCCTACTGCTACAGCTGAGACGACTTCTCCATTTCCAAGAATCAATTCGTTGAAAAGAAGAGCAAACATGATTAGTGGCGTCTGAATCAAGTATCCAAGTTGTTTTATCATTATCCACTAATCAAGCTTCTAGGCAAAGTAAATCATATTTACCTTCCTTCTTCTTTTCTGCAATGTTCTTCGGACAGTTCCACTTCCAATGCCCGTCTTCGTTGCAGTGGAAACACTTTCCTTTGTCAGCAACGTCTTTGACTTTCTTGCCCATACAGGCGCGACTTTGTCGACTGTTTTCCTTTACCAACCTTCTTCATGTTCTTCTTTTTTCCTCTGAGGTTGGAAGAAGATGAAGCCACTGTTTTTGTCCCAGAGGTCGAACCTCTGTGATAACTCCTACTGGCAACATTTGCCTCACCTTTCGATCCCTCAATTTTCATCAAAGATTGAAATGTCTGGAGTTCATTCAGAAGGGAGGTAAGATAAAAAGTAAGCTTGTTATTAACAACATTACTTCTAAACTGCAGGAAACTATCTGGAAGGGTTTCCAGAATGAAGCTGACCTGACTCGACTCATCGATGGAAGCACCATTCGACTCCGCGATGTTAAAGTGCACCATTATATCCAGGAAATAATCCCGAACAGATGTACCCTCTTGCATCCGCGAGTTGAATATGTACTTTAGGGCATTATGTCGGGCTTGTGTGGATTGTTGTCCAAACATACCCTGCACAAAATCCATGATTTCCTTGGCGGTAATCATGCCCTCATGCTTCTTGGCTAATATGTCGAACATACTTGCCAGCATGTAGACCTCGGCCTTATCATTGGCCTTGATCCATCGATCATATGCATCACGAACATTTCGTGACATATTCGAGCCTGGCACCTGAGGACACTCCTCAGTTAGCACAAACTTCAGATCATCCACTACCAATATAGTGTTGAGTTTGTTTTTCCATGTCATCATATTCTCTCCGGTTAACTTTTTCGCACCCAATAAGGAAATTATATAGCTAGACATTTTTGTTGAAAAATTTACAAACAAACTTGTATGAGTTTCTTGCTATAACTCTAATCCAATCATGTTTTAGCTAATTATCAAATGATTCCTAGGCCATTTATAATTTACAATGATACTCCAAAGGTTTAGAATGTATGACACCGAAGGGTAATAAAAAACAATCCTCCTCTGGATCAAGACACTCTTGACCAAAACCTAATACCAGAATAACTCTTATTCCTATAGGTTTTAGTTACCATTTTTTGGTCTGGATACATAAACAACTTATGTACCCCATGAGTGTAACCTTCTGTCTTTAGATCCCAGAGTCTCGATCCAATAAAATCCGCCGAAGGGAGGACTAGATTGAAAAATAGTCTAAGGAAATCTTTATCCCTTTCGGATGTCTACTGTGTCACATCCCCTATGATCAAGCCCTCCGAAGGGATTGTCTGGTCCAGGCCAAACTAGCAGTCTGACCATAATGGTGTAATGGTGTAAACCGACAAAAGAGACCGTAGGTTTTGTTTTCACTAAACCTGCTCCCACTCACTATAAGTACCCTCTCCATTAACCTTGATATTGACTCATACAAACACCATCCGAAGGGGGACGCTCCCGTTTGTGCCACGATGGCAAGTATGAGTCTCACGGTGTGAACTTCTCGGAGATAGCATAGGTGGAAAAATATATATCTCATACACCCTTTCCTCCCACTGAATACTTTAAGTTATAGGAATCTTACTTAGGCTAAAACCCGGCTAATGGTTTCACCTAACTCTATCAACATAACTCTTATATTGATTTTATCCTAAGATTGTTAATATAACTCATTATATTAAACCTAGGATTTCTAGTTTATTAACCCCTTAATAAACCCGCTGATGCTACTGTAATTTATAAAACTCTCTTATTAAATTTCACTCCCAGGTAAGTTCCCAGGTAGGGGTGTTCCGTTTCCGTCAGCTTAAATACCCCATCCTAGACAGAACATTCCTTAGACAGAGTTCCTTTTTTAATCATAGTTTATAAATTACTTGGTTCCTAATTCTAATCTAATTAGAACTAGATAACCTAAGGTCTATTATTTGCAAGTTCTAAATACTTTAAAACTAATAATTAACCTTAGGTGACATGCACACTATGTTATAGTGCTTGTTCATTCATCACATGAATAATAACACATTCATAGCATATTCATCTCATGATATATAATGCATGTCAATGCTGTCCATAAATTAATATAACAAATTTATATTAATTAATCATGCAAACTATATAATATAACTCCTTATATTATAAATGATGCATGAAAATGCTTAACCTAAGGTGGGATTTCTAAAATAAAAGCATACACTATGCATGGCAATAATTACACAATAATTGCATAATTAAAATAACAAAATTAGACAAATTTTGACACCCTAGAAATAATTTTAATTAATATATCTAATTATATTAAATATATTGAAAATAAAACGTTTTTATAATTAATATATATAAAAATCCATTTTTCCGCCCGTTGTTGAATTCTGCAAAACGCCTCTGGCGTTGCAACGCTGCTCCTTGTCGTCTTCTGCCCCGCGTTGCGCAACGCCGTCGTCTCCTGTGCACTCCTTCTGCAAGCGCAGCGTTGCAACGCCGATGAACAGTTTTGCAACGCTGCACACAAACAGCAATGAGAATCCACTATTCCTTGCTCGTTTTCACTCCGATCTTCTTAACAACGGCTTTTCCTCGATCGACACGGACTTACAAACTCGATTTACAATTAAAATTGCCCAAAATTTAAAACATCTAATTTTGCAAAACAATTCATACATCTCATGCAAAAGTAGTAAATCCCACCTCGTTCTTGAAAAAATCCAGAACATAAATCAAGAACGCAATTGGGCTCTGATACCAATTGAAGAGAATCGTAGTCCCGCAGCGAAAGCGATTGCGAATTGCGCGCTTTTGATTTAGTTAAAACGATAAATTCAAGAACAAATATAACTAAATTAAGCATATAAAACATAATGGACAACAAGATAATTACCTTTGAAGAACCTTTCCTCGAGTGCTCCACTCTTCTAGGATCACGATCTCAGCAACAGCAACTCCAACATACGAAAACACGACCACCATATCTTCTCCGTTGTTCTCTAGGTGAGGGAGGAAGGTGGGTTCCCTTTAGGAGAGGTGAGGTATTTTGAGAGAGATGTGTGCTTTGGAACACTTCCAACAACACAACAAGAGAGAGCTTGTAATTCCTTAGAATGACCTTAACCTAGTTGCATCTCATGCAACCATATATATAGTGGAATGGGATGGAAATGACCATCCTACCCCTCCTTTATTCTCTATTTAGTATATAGTTTATATATGAATCTAATTCACATTAAAACTATATATTATATCAATTATATCATATATAATTGATATAACACCTTATGTATGAAATTGAACACTTCAATTCACTCCTAACTTTATACATTCAATATTACCATATTGAGCCAACGGAGGGATCTAATGGACCTACAGTTCATGAGCTCCAATGATGTGAGATTAACTGATCAAACTCTTTGATCCAGTTAATCAATATTCATTAACTACAAGTCACTCCACTATAGACTTGTAGTTGCACTCTCCTCACTGTAGATAATATTGTGTCCACTGATATAGTCATTACCCATGAGTCGACCCTTCACAGGTTGTTCGTAATCACAGCTTGGTCAAATTACTGTTTTACCCCTTTGATTACCTCTTTGCTCCTTAAGCACCACTGATCCACTAATGAACAATAAGTCTAAGGTCCTACCTTAGACTCATACCCTCATAGAGGGCGGGGCCAGGATGTTCAAGACCTGGAGTCAGTTCTTAAGGGAACAACCTATCTAATTCCTTAGTGTAGGAATGAGTGAATTCCATCTTGCATAGTTAAGTTCCCAGCTACCTCCGAGGTTCTGTCCCTGAGAAGGTAGGCTTATTGAGTCGACTACAGGCCACTCTCACCCATACTAGTCTATGGACGAACCCCTCTAAGCAGGAGTTCTTAACTTGCTCAACATTCAGGTCGAGCCACTAATGACCATCTATAAATTACTAGTCTTATCCTGTTAACGGTGTTACACTGGCTAGACTAATAATTTGCGATCCAGTCTTGTATGAAATCTTCATACAGGATGCCCCCACTCGCATGTCAACAACATGAATGAGTTGGATTACCTCATTTGTACCAATTACAAAGTGAGCCGCATCCATGGTGTTACCAGAATGAGGTTTCCAACCTTATTCTTATACCATAGACTATTTAGGTTATACTCATGAACTCAACCCAAATAGTGTCCACTACACTGGTGTTCAAGAAAAATGTTATAACCATGAAGCTTAGTTTATTGGATTTATAAAAGCAAGACTGTAATCTTATCAAAACAAATAACACTTTATTTAATTGATCAAAATTACACAAGTTTAGGACATAAATCCCAACACAAACGAGGTGATTTGACTCGTTCATGTGGTTGACATATGAGTGGGGGCATTCTGTGCAATGAGATTGTACAAGACCGACTGTGAATTATTAGACCTACTGATGTAACACCGTTGACAGTAAGGACTAATAACTTCGTAGATGACCATTAGTTACTCAACCTGAATCCTGAGCGTGTTACGGACTCCCTGTCTGTCGGGGTTTGTCCTTTGACTAGTACGGGTGAGGATGGTCACAGTTACCCGCCCAATATGCCTATCTTCTAAGGGACAGGACCAAGTATAGAGCTGGGAACTTAACTACGGGAGATGGAATTCACTCGTTCCCACCTTTAAGGAAACTAGAGGGGTTCTTCCCTTGAGTGCTGTCTCTAGGGCTCGGACAACGGGCGGCCACCTTCTCACTCGCCCGAGAAGGGTGATGTGTATGGTTGGACCATCACAATATGTTGTTCATTAGAGGAACAGTGGGGACTTAAGGAACAAGAAGTATACACAAGAGTAAAACGGTAATTTGACCCAGTCGTGTCTACGAATAACCTGTGATGGGTCGACTCATAGTTATTGGTTATATCAGTGGACAGATAAAATTCTGCACTTACGAGAGTACAACTACGGGCTATCGTGGAGTGTTACCGTATCTAATGAATGTTGATTAACTAGGTCAAAGAGTTTGATAGGCTAATCACGTATCATTGGAGCCCATCACTGTAGGTCTATTAGGTCCCTCGATTCGCTCAATCTGGGTTAAAAGAATGGTTAATGTTTTGGTGTGAATTGAAGTCTTTAATTTCACTTAAAGGGCATTTATGTAATTTATATGACATATGAATGATATAATATATAGTTTAATGTGAATGAGATTCATAATAAACTATAGGTTAGTCTACTTGTTGAATTAGGACTAATTGGAGAAATTAATTGAGAGAAATTAAATTGAATGTAATTCAATTTAATAAAATCCATAATTATGCAAATGTAATTTGTATAATTAGATATGAGATATCTTATAATATATGGTTATGCAAATGTAATTTGTATAACCTATAGTTGTGGTAAAATAGTAATAATGTGGAAATTTTAACTCCATGTTATTTCACTATTTAAACCCTCTGCAAGAAGGGTTTCATAATCCAATCTCTCATTTTTGGAATTCTAACCAAAAGAAGAGAATTCTCTCTCACTTATTCTCTCAAGCTCTTCTCCCTTTCCAAAACAAAAGTCTCACCACTTTCCTTCTTCCAAAGGAAGAACAACCGAGAAGGCCGTTGGTGGTGTTCGAGTTTTGCTCGAGAGAAGTGTGTGTAACGATACCTTAACGATTCAATCGTCTTCCGCTGCGAGGGGATTTTCATTCCCTTCAAATAGAACATTTTTGGACATGGTTCGGTCGATGATGAGCTATGCCCGTTGAAGGGAATTAAATTCCTGCAGCGGAAAAACGATGGAATCGTCGTGGTTTCGTTGCGATAACATTTTCTTAAAATAATTTCTATCCTATAGAAAATAAGGCTAAACATACATTAGAAGGAAAAATCAGTAAGGGAATACACTTACTTGTTGAAGAACTGTTCTTGGCGATTTCCTTCTCTGGTCATGATCACTTCGCGATATCGATCTCAACTATCACGATCTCCACGAACAAACGAACGACTCAGACACTTTCGAAAAGCCTTCTCGGTTGTTCTCCTTAGGTAGAAGGATAGTTATGGGACTTATTTGGTGAAAGGGAGGAGAGAATTTGAGAGAGGAAAGTTGAGAGAAAATGTGAGTTACTTTTGGTGAGAAATCCAGAAAATGAAACTCAATCTTACCAATTCTTCTTGCAAATGAGTTTAAATAATGGTAATAGGTGTTACCAACTATTTATCATTTTACCACAACCATAGGTTATGTAAATCATATTTGCATAACCACATATAATAAGATATCTCATATCTCATTATACAAATCACATTTGTATTATTGTTGATTTTAAATAGAATCACATTCAATTTAATTTCTCTCAATCAAAGTTCTCCAAATTAGCCCTAATTAAGAAATTAGGGTAACCTATAGTTTATTATGAATCTCATTCACATTAAACTATATAATATGTCAAACATATCTCATATAAATGACATAAATACCCTTTTAATGAATTTGACACTTCAAATCCACACCAAACTGTAATCCTTCTATGAATCCAGTTTGAGTCAACTAAGGGACCTAATGGTCCTACATGTGACGAGCTCCAATGTTCCGAGATGAACCTGTCAAACTCATTGACCCAGTTAATCAACATTCATTAGCTACTGTAGGACAAGTTGTGTCCATTGATATAACCAATGTCCATGACTCGACCCTTCACAGGTTGTTCGTAGACACTGCTGGGTGAAATTACCGTTTTACGCCTGTGTCTACTTCTTGCTCCTTAAGTCCCCATTGCTCCTGTAATGAACAACATAGTTGTAATGATCCAACAATATACAACACTCCTCCCGGGCTAGTGAGAGGGTGGGCGCCCGTTGTCCAAGCCCGGGGGACAACACTTAAGGGAACAACCCCTCTAGTTTCTCAAAAGTCGGGAAGGAGTGAATTTCATCTCGCGTAGTTAAGATCCCAGCTCCCACGTGGTCTTTTCCCTGAGAAGATAAGCATATTGGGCTAGTAACTGTGACCACCCTCACCCATACTAGCCACAGGAGTCTCTAACACGCTCAGGATTAAGGTCGAGCCACTAATGGTCATCTACGAAGTTATTAGTCCTATACTGTCAACGGTGTTACATCAGTAGGTCTAATAATCCACGGTCCGATCTTATACAATCTCATTGCACAAAATGCCCCCACTCGCATGTCAACCACATGAACGAGTCAGATCACCTCGTTTGTATCTAATACAAAGCGGGCTGTATCCATACCGTATCTAAGATTAGGTCTCCAACCCTATCCGTATACTGTACATCGTTCGGGTCATTAACTCGAACGTGATCCTCCCTATGTGTCCACTACACACCGATCATGTTCTTGTTCCCTCATAAATTTAATGATCATGGCGCTTAGTTTATTGGGCAAAGTTTGTAAATATCTGAGACACAGAATGATGAAAGAAATAACTCTTATTTATTTCAATGGTAACAAACAAAACGAGATTAGGACATACATCCCAACAAACTCCCACTTGGACTCAGCTAGTGGAGTAAATAATATATTTCTCAAATGTACAATAAAATTACAATAAAGTAATACAATAAAGTAGGGCATTGAATACCCTTTACAATACTCCCACTTGTCCTAGACAAGAAGCACTCGAAGACCTAGACTCTCTAGGTGACCCTCAAACAGCTCAGTCGTGAGGGCCTTTGTAAATGGATCAACAATGTTGTGCTCCGACGCTATCTGCGTGATTGTCACGTCTCCGCGGTGCACAATCTTTCGTATTAGGTGATACTTCCGCTAAATGTGCTTGCCCCTCTTATGACTCCGAGGCTCTCTCGAGTTGGCTACAGTACCAATGTTGTCACAAAACATCGTGATCAAAAGTTCATATTTGGAACAACTTCCAAACTCGTCATGAACTTCCTAAACCAAATAACTTCCTTTTGTGCTTCACAAGCCGCAACATACTCTGCTTCCATTGTGGAATCAGCGATGCGTCCATGCTTGATGCTTCGCCATACTACAGCTCCCCCATTTAGAATGAAGGTTGACCCAGAAGTGAATTTCCTAGAATCCTTATCGGTCTGAAAGTCAGAATATGTGTATCCCGTAAGGATCAAATTGTTGGGGTTTGTGCCCTAAAACTCGTAGTTTGTAATTATGTTCTAATTAATGTAATAAAGTATTATTATTCAATAAAGAGTTATTGTTCGTTATCTACGAATTTTCCTTTGTCTAAACCCTAATCCAATAAACTAAACATCCATGTATGTGAAATGTATCTTTAACTGAATGTAGTGTACATATAAAGGATCTCGGTTCGAGATACAATCTAAAGGGTCTATAGTTAGGGGATAAGCTTTAGGTACCTTACCCTTGTAAAACTATGGATGTGGCCCACTTTGTATATGATACAAACACTGTGATCCTAACATGTTCGTGTAGATGACATGTGAGTGGGGATATCTTATGTAATGAGATTACATAAGACCGGACCACAAAATAGTAACCTCTAGTTGTAACTCCGTTGACTAGTTAGGTTTCTATTTCACTACGATGACCTAGGCAACTTGATCTCAATCTGAGCAGATTCACGAACTCACATTACGAGGGGATTGTCCTTGGACTTGTATGGGTGAAAGTTGCCAGATTCGCCGACTCAATATGCCTACCTTCTTGGGGACAAGACCGAGTGAGTAACTGGGAACTTAACTTAGCAAGATGGAATTCACTCCTTCCTGCCTGCTTGGGTAAGTAGAGGAATGTTCCCTTAAGTGGTGTTTCTGGGACATAAACAAAGGGTCCGACCCTCTCATTGACCAGAGAGGGACTTTGTTTGTTGGTAGGACCACAAACAAATTGTTCATTAGAGGAGCACTAGTACTTAAGGTACAAGATGTAACCCAGGGATAAAACGATAATTTAACCCAGCTGGTGTTAGGAACATTCTTGAAGGATTGACTTGCTGTTATTGGTCAATATCCGTGGACGCAAAAATATATATGCAGTGAGAAGAACGCAGCTGCGGGACTTTAGTGGAGTGTTCCCGCAGTTAACGAATGTTGATTAGGAGGTTAATGAGATTAACCGAGTAATCTCGTATCGTTGGAGCTTCTGATATGTAGGTCCACTAGGTCCACCTTCTAGCTCGTAAAGGGTTCTTAGATCGTTCAAATTTGAAATGTTCAAATTCATTAGGGAATGTATTTAATGTATATAGATACGATATAATATATAGTTTGGAACTATATATTATAAATTTAATGTGAATATGATTCATATTAAATCATGTGAGAGAATTAAATATTTGAAAGACTTCAAATATTAAATTCAAATGTGAATGTGATTCATATTTGAAAACTATAGATTAAAATTTAATGTGCATTAGATGTAGATTAAAACTATAGGTTAGAGGGAAATATTGATTGAATGTGATTTAATCAAAATTAAACATATGATATTTAATTTGTTTTATTTAAATGTGATTGAAATTAATAATTAAATTTGATTTAATTATTATATATTTTTAATTTAAATTAAAATGAGAGAATGTGTCAACCATACACGTTCCCCACTTTCCCTCTCCTTCTCCCTATCGATAGCTTAAAAGGGAGAAGGGAGTCAGTTGGTGCATCGATGGATTAGTTTTTTTTTTAGAAAGTGTTCTCTCTGAAATATTTTTTCATCTCTCTCAGTCACAAAATAAATAATCAAATTATTAATTAAATAATATAATTATTTAATCAAATCATATTTAATTAATTATAAATTAAATATCATATATTTAATTTGGATTAAATCACATGTAATCAGTATATCCCTCTAACATATAGTTTTAATGCACATCTAATACACAATAATTTTTAACCTATAGTTTTCAAATATGAATCACATTCACATTTGAATTTAATATTTGAACTCATTCAAATATTTAATTCTCTCATATGATTTAATAAGAATCATATTCACATTCAATTTATAATATATAGTTCCAAAACTATATATTATATCGTATCAATATACATTAAGTTTATTCCTTTATGAATTTGAACATTTCAAATTCAAATGATCTAAGAACCTTTTACTACCTAGAAGGTGGACCTAATGGATCTATAGATCAGAAGCTCCAACGATACGAGATTGCTCGGCTAATATCATTAACCTCCCAATCAACATTCGTTAACTGTAGGAACACTCCACTAAAGTTCCGCAACTGCAATCTTCTCACTGCAAATATATTTCTGTGTTCACGGATATTGACCAATAACAGCAAGTCAATCCTTCACGAATGTTCGTAACACCAGTTGGGTCAAATTACCGTTTTACCCTTGGGTTACATCTTGTACCTTAAGTACCAGTGCTCCTCTAATGAACAATTTGTTTGTGGTCCTACCAACAAACAGAGTCCCTCTCGGGCCAATGAGAGGGTCGTGCCCTTTGTTCAAGTCCTGAAGACACAACTTAAGGGAACATTCCTCTACTTACCCTAGTAGGCGGGAAGGAGTGAATTCCATCTTGCTAAGTTAAGTTCCCACCACCACCTCGGTCTTGTCCCCAAGAAGGTAGGCATATTGAGTCGGCGAATCTGGTCACTCTCACCCATACTAGTCAAAGGACAATCCCTCGCGAACAAGAGTTCGAAACCTGCTTAAGATTGAGATCAAGTTGCCTAGGTCATCCTAGAGAAATAGAAACCTAACAAGTCAACGGAGTTACATCTAGAGGTTACTATTTCGTGGTTCGGTCTTATGTAATCTCATTACATAGGATGTGAAGGGATTTGGATTCCCGCAGCGGAAGACGTTGTGAAATGTCGTTGATCCGTTGTGTAATTTTTTCTTAAAATCGAATTAAACATCTTTAATTCTAGGCTAAACATGCAAATAGGAGAAGAAATAGTAAGGAAAACAGTACTTACTTGTTGAACAACTCTTCTTCAATCCCCTTCTCCTCCGGTCACGATCTCTTGAACCAACGAACTCCTCGAATCGAACATCGAACAGTCTTGTTAGACAGTTCCAAAATGTCTTCTGGGTTGTTCTCGGGAGGTTGATGGAGATTAGGTTGGACTCCCTTTGGTTTTTGGGTGAGGAGAGAAAGAGAGAGAATTGAGAGAGGATTTGAGAGAGAAATACTTGCTCTCTTTGGATGGAAATCCAAAAAATGGCAAGAAGGATTGTGAGATGCCTTTGATTGCATCCTTTTATAATGGTGTGTGGTGGAGTTAAAACCTCCACCAATTCACCATTTTACCACAACTATATGATATGCAAATCATTTTTGCATATCACATATTATAAGGTATCTCATACCTTATTATACAAATCTCATTTGCATAAATGTGGAAATTTAAATTGAATCGCATTCAATTTAATTTTTCTCAATTCAATTTCTCCAAAAAGAACTAATTAATCAATTAGGCTATACTATAGTTTATTATGAATCTCATACACATCAAACTATATATTATGTCATCTATATCACATATAAAAGACATAAATATGCAAATAATGAATTCGAAAACTTCAAATTCACACCAACTGTAAACCCTCAATTTGTCCAATTTGAGCCAACCGAGGGACCTAATGGACCTACACGTGACGAGCTCCAATGGTATGAGACTAACTTGTCAAACTCTTTGACTCGGTTATTCAACATTCATTAGCTTCGGTAACACTCCACTAAAGCCCGCAGTTACACTCTCATCAGTGTAGGACAAGTTGTGTCCATCAATATAACCAATACCCATGAGTCGACCCTTCACAGATTGTTCGTAGACACTGCTGGGTCAAATTACCATTTTACCCTTGTGTCTACCTCTTGTTCCTTAAGTCCCACTGCTCCTCTAATGAACAACTACGTTGCATGGTCCTACCATAAACAACAACCCTCTCAGGCAAGTGAGAGAGTGAGGCCCCGTTGTTCACGCCCTGAAGATAGCACTTAAGGGAACAACCCCTCTAGTTTCCTTAAGTCGGGAATGAGTAAATTCCTTTTTGCGTAGTCAAGTTCCCAGCTCCCCACGTGTTCCTGTCCCTGAGAAGATAGGCATATTGGGCGAGAAACAGGGGCCACCCTCACCCGTACTAGTCAAAGGACAAACCCCCGCATACTGAAGTCTGTAACACGCTAAGGATTAAGGTCGAGTCACTAATGGTCATCTACGAAATTATTAGCCCCATACTGTTAACGATGTTCCATAAGTAAGTCTAATAATCCACGGTCCGGTCTTGTACAATCTCACTGCACAAGATGCCCCCACTGGCATGTCAACCACATGAATGAGCTGGATCACCTCGTTTGTATCTAATACAAAGCGGGTCGCGTCCACAGTGTATCAAAGATTAGGGTTCCAACCCTATCCATATACTGTAGGCCGTTCGGGTCATTAACTCGAACGTGATCCTCCCCGTGTGTCCACTACACACCGTTCAAGTTCTTAATTCTCTCATAATACAATGACCCTGAAGTTTAGTTTATTGGATTAGGTTTTTGAAATATACGAGACATAAAGTTCAAATAAATAACTCTTATTTATTTACAACTTGAAATATTACAAACTACACGAGATGAGGACATACATCCCAACAAACTCCCACTTGGACTAAGCTAGTGGAGTACATGATACATTTCTCAAATTTACAGTAAAGTAATACAATAAACTAGGGCATTGAATACCCACTTTACAATATTTCGACTTGCCCTAGTCAGGAAGCTCTCGAAGACCTAGACTCTCTAGGTGACCCTCAAACACCTTAGTCGTGAGGGCCTTTGCAAATGGATTAGCAACATTGTGCTCCGAAGCTATCTGTGTGACTGTCACGTCTCCACGGTGCACAACCTCCTGTATCAAGTGATACTTACGCTCTATGTGCTTGCCTCTTTTATGACTCTGAGGTTCTCTCGAGTTGGCTACTGCACCACTGTTGTCACATAACAGAGTGATCGACAAGTTCATATTTTGAACAACTTCCAAATCTAGCATGAACTTCTTAAGCCAAACAACTTCCTTTGCAGCTTCACAAGCCGCAACATATTCGGCTTCCATCGTGGAATCAGCGATGCATCCCTGCTTGATGCTTCGCCACACTACAGCTCCTCCATTTAGAATGAAGGTTGATCCCGAAGTGGATTTCCTAGAATTTTTATCGGTCTGAAAGGAAGAATCTGTGTATCCTGTAATGATCAAATCCCCACGCACATACACAAGGTTGTAGTTCCTCGTTCTCCTAAGATACTATAGGATTTCCTTTACGGCTCTCCATTGATCTAATCCTGGATTGGATTGATACCTACTTACAATCCCAACGGCATAACATATGTCGGGCCTAGTACACAACATGGCATACATCAGGCTCCGTACAACTAAAGCATGGCATATCCTCAACCTTTTGAGGAGTCTTAGGACATTGATCCTTAGACAAGTGAACCCCATGCCTGAAAGGCAACAAGCCCTTCTTGGAGTTCTGCATCTTAAATCTAGACAACATCTTGTCAATATAAGATGCCTGAGACATGGTTAGCGTTCTGTTCTTCTGGTTCCGAACTATCTGGATACCTAGAACATACTGTGTCTCTCCCAAATCATTCATTTGGAATTGCGAAGCCAACAATTCCTTAATGTCAGTAAGAAATCCTACCTGATTCCCAATGAGAAGCATATCATCCACATACAATATTAGAAATGCGACAGTACTAATAACGATTTTCTTGTAGACACAAGGCTCGTCAACATTTTGATCAAAGCCATAAGATTTGATTGCCACATCAAACCTTATATTCCAATACCTCAAGGCTAGTTTCAGTCCATAAATAGACCTTTGAAGTCGGCGAACTCTTTGCTCTTGGCCTTGGGAAATGAACCCTTTGGGCTGGTCCAGAAGAATTCTAATCGACTTTACGATGGCAACAGGCGAAAAGGTTTCCTCATAGTCAAGCCCTTCCACCTGGGTAAAACCCTTTGCCACTAGTGGAGCTTTGAAGGTCTGCACCTTCCCATCTACGTCACCTTTACGCTTGTAGATCCACTTGCAACCAATAGGTTTAAACCCATCCGGTTGGTCCACATGCTCCCCGACAGAATTGAAGTTCATCGACTCCATTTCCTGGTCCATAGCTTTAATCCATTCGTCTTTGTCAACGTCTGCTATTCCCTGATCATAGGTCAATGGATCCTCGCAGTCATCATCATGAGTGACAACCTGGGTTTCAACTAAACCCATGTAACGTTCAGGCTTTCTCACAACCATTTCACTACGTCGAGGAATTCGCAACTCTTGGGAACGAACTTGTAAACCCGATCTCTTTGGAACTTCCTTATTAACAAACAACAAAAAGAAAGAAGAAATGAATGTTTAAAACTTGGTTTCCCATGTTTTAAAAAGAAAAGAAATGAAGTGAAGGACAAAAGGAAAACAAGGAAAGAAAGTTTAAACCATTTTGGTTTGGTTTGCTTTTTAAGACAAAAGAAGAAAAGGAAATGAAACAAATGTTTAATATATTAAGTTATTTTGTTTTGCTAAGAAAAGAAAAGAAAAGAAAAGAAATGAAAAGAAAGAAAGAAGATAAAGGAAAGAAAAGAAAAGGAAAAAGAAATAGAAAATGAAAGCAAAAGTGCAAAAAGACAAAGGACCTCTTCCACCGATTGACTTTTTTTAAAAAGGGATTTCTCTCCATTTTCTTCTCTTTCATCACAAACTAAGGCTGAAGCTTCGTGGTTGAAGGAGAAAGGAAGAAGAAGGAGACCATGTTTGATGATTTTGAGCTGTAGTTGCAGAAGAAAAGAGGAGAACACAAGGGGATTCTTCATTACAGCAAGGAAATCAACTAAGACAAGTTCTGATTTTCTGTTCATCTCGAGCTCCACAAGAAGAGTTAAGAGTTGAGCTTTTGTTTCATGAAAGTTAACTCATATTGGAACAAAATTCGTGAAGGAAGCTCGAGCAAATTCTGATTTTAAGTTGCTGTTTTGTTAAGAGGAAGGCAGAAGACAGAATTTTGCTGTCAAATCCGAGAGGTCTCTGATGTTTTTGTTGTTCTGATCTGTATACTTAGAGTTAGAATCTCTAATTGGTATGGTTCGAAAGCTTATTCAATTTCCTACAAGTTGCGTGAAGGAATCGTGAGAAGAAAATGATTGGAAGATGTTGTAATCATCAGGTTAAGTCTCGGGTTGCAGCAGGAAGTGAATTCTGGAACAGCAGAAGTATCAATTTAGGGGTTAAGCTACTGAGGTAATTTCTAACCCATACGTTAGGAATCTCATTTTCAAAAAGGAAGAGTTTGGTATAAAGTACATTCTTTTTGGATAAGTAATGAAGAAGTTATGGCTGTCTCAAAAGCAGTGCGAGAAAATCAAAAAATCTTTGGATTTTTTTGAAAGTGTATTTTCTTGTAGTTTTAAGGTTAAAAACCATGAGCTCGAGGTTCTAATACATGAATTTGGTTTGTTTGACAGGCCAAGAGCAAATAGGTCGAGTGTACGGGCTAAGATTCTAGTTCAAACACTGTGAGTGACAAAACGAACCTCGAAATGGTTTATAGGCTTGTATTATGCTTATGAAATGCAAGGTTTTGCTAAAACGAAATGGTTTCAATGCTTATTGTTTTCCTTGAACACTTGTTTATGAGCATTCATGATTTCTTAGAAATGTTTTAAAGTGTTCATGATGAGCTTAAATGTCTTGATGAAATTTATACACGAGCATATGTTTATTGCATTTCCGAAGTCTATGGAAATGTTATGACTTCGAGGAAGTATGTTTTAGCAAGTATGTTTTTAAAGATTTCCAGTTTTATGAACAAGCTAAGTAAGCTTGAGTTTTATGAAAAGAAAAAATAAGCAGGCATGTTCAAAAGTTTTCATGTGATCTTCTGAAATATTGAGCCGAGGCTTTATGGTACCGTGTGCACACAGTGTCTTATTCTCGTTGTCGACGATGAGTGTACTCGTGACAACAACTGTCGTCGTAAGTCTTTGGCGGGCCCCACTACATCGTAGAGTAAACGTTGGTTGTCTTGGGCGTGCCTACTACACAACGTGGGATTGTGACATGTTTTTAAAAGAGTTTATCTCATTTACATGCCTTACGAGATTTTAACGAAATACTTGCTGGTTTTCATGAAAAGCTATTATGATTACACAGTTACTTTTAACATTTGATTACAGATGCATATGCTCATAGATGGCCAGGTGATATGATTTACGAGTTAATAACTTTCTTTAAAACTCAAGTCACTCACTGAGCTTCATAGCTCATTCTTTCAGTGTTTTTCCCCACTTTTCAGGTAGGATCGAGCTCCTGTGCTTGCGATAACTTTGCCATATAGTCTGCTTTGGGAGCTTCTCATGTTTGATATGTTGTTCATGGTTGGTGTGGTTTAGCGAGTCCATATGTTTGTAAATTATTTTAAGAGAACTATGTAGTTATAGTCGTATATGCTTTAGAGGTTGTGGTTGTTTAATTAGTGGTTTGGACTGTTTATGGTTCTGATGTTCTTGCTCGTTTTAGTTTCCAAGAGAGACTTAAGAAGAGTTTCTCCTCATGTACGTTTTATAGTTCTCGAGTTTCCGCTGTGTTAAGTTTAAAGTGTTCCATATGCGAACATAGTATGTTGATCGAGTAAAGCGAGTGTCGTCAGTGTGTATTGTTAAGAGGTAACAATGTCTGTTGGCTTCACGCCGCCTCTTAGCCGAAATTTGAGTTAGCGGTAGTTCGGGAGGGGTGACAACTTGGTATCGAGCGATTAGCTCCATGGGAATGAGACAGAGCAAGTTAGCTCTAGAAGAAAGCCCAAAAGTAAATAGCAAGTTATTGAGTTAGTTCAATAGAACTAGTAGAGCATGGTCCAAGTAAGGACAAGAGTAAGTCCAGTCAGGACTAGAATGTGAACACAAGTCTAGAATTGTGCATTTGAGTTGAGTACTCATTACATGTCTAGTATGTTGATATGTTATAGAAGGCATGCCACCACGTACTAGCAGACGATGCAGGCAAGATTAGGACGGGACGCAGGATCCTACCCAAGATCAATCCCAGTGGAGATCTAGTGCCCCAAGAGTTCAGATAGGGGCCAGAATTAAGCAGCATGCTAATTCCTCACAGAAGGTAGGTAAGCCATAGGGAGCAGGGCTAAGTAATCCAGATAAGACATATAGAATAGATCACCTAAAAGAATTAGGAGCCACAGTGTTTGAGGGTTCAAAAGATCCAACTGAAGCTGAGGTTTGGCTGAATAAGCTTGATAAATGTTTTGATGTGATGAATTGCTCTGAGGAGCGGAATGTTAAGTTAGCCAGTTGTAGTGATGTACGCACTTTAGACTGGCAAACTTTTAGAGGAATATTTGAATATAAATATTATCCTAGCACGTACCGAGAGGCAAAGAGGGATGAATTGCAGGGATCATTTTCAGTGGCTGAGTATGAGAGAAGATATACCGAGTTTTCGCGGTATGTTGATGTGATTGTGGCATCTGAGAGTGACAGGTGTCGAAGATTTGTAAGAGGGTTACGACACGAGATACGTACCCGATTCTGACCATTGCTAAGTGGATTGATTTCTCCCAGCTGGTAGAGACTGCTCTACATGTTGAGCAGAGTTTAGCAGAGGCGCAGTCAGTAGTGAAGCCTAGTTGTGGAGGCTTCGATAACAAGCAGTTTCCAAGGTCGTGAGCAGCGGAGAACTTGCTGCCAATCAAACTAACTAACTAGGTCCTCTTTAACTCTGCCTCTGATAGGTACTGACCACAAACATCTGCCTCGATGCTTGGCTACTTGGCTACTAGCTTGCTCCTTAAAGTCATATTGACTTGGAAACATTTACTCAAAGTGTGATCTGTTGCAAGAATCATCAAGGTCATTTTCTTGTGAGTGTTGGTACATGCTAACAGTGCTGACAACCAGGACATGTCAAGAGGGATTGTCCACAGCTATGGATGGACAAATTGTGCAGAGGAGGACTAGGGAGTTGAGTCCCGATTAGTAGTTGAGCAAAGCGTAGGGTTTCTGATGAGGCTGCAAGAGAGGGCACCAGTGGTGTTAGACTAAAGAGAGTTGTAGGGTGGCCTAGGCAACACGGAAAGGTCTAGGTTATGACTCAGCAAGAAGCTGAGGATGCACCAGATATGATTATTTGTACAATTACTATTTGAAATGTACCTGCACTTGTTTTAATAGAACAAGGTGCTACACATTTCTTTGTTTTTAGTATGTTCTTGACTATGTTGAATGGGAAGCTAGAACCCTTATGTAAAAGGTTAGTTATATACACTCTAGTTGGTGATGCTTTATTAGTCAATTCAGTGATGCAGAATTGTGAGGTCTTAGTAGAAGGTCTCAATATGTTAGTGGATCTTCATCCACTAGAGTTGCAGGTGTTAGATGCAATCCTAGGAATGGATTTCTTATTCACTCATTATGCTTCCAGAGATTGCCATATAAAGGAAGTTGTTTTCAAGAAAGCAGGATTAGTTGAAGTGGTTTTATGGGATGAAAGAAAGACTATCCCTACGAGTTTGTTTTTAGCATTCAAAGCTCAGAAGTTATTAAGGAAAGGTTGCACGACGTTTCTTGCACATGCAGTTGAGGTGCAGGAAGAAAAGCTAAAACAAGAAAATGTTCTTGTTGTTAATAAATTTTCTTGTTGTTTTTCTAGCAGATTTATCAGGATTGCCACCTGGTAGGGAAGTTGAGTTCACCATTGAACTGTTACAATGAATAACATCTATATCGCAAGCGCCGTATAGAATGGCTCCAAGTGAGATCAGGGAGCTAAAGATGCAGTTATAAGGACTAGTTGATAAGGGATACATCAGACTTAGTGTATCACCCTGAGGAGCTCCAGTGTTATTTGTAAAGAAGAAAGATGGTACCCTTAGATTATGCATTGATTACGATAGGTTAAACAAAGTCACGATCGTAAATAAGTATCCTTTACCCCGTATTGATGACTTGTTTGACCGATTCTGAGGAGCATCGTTGTGTTTCTAAGATTGATTTGAGATCGAGATACCATCGATTAAAGGTAAGGGAATCGAGATATTCCTAAGACAACATTCGAGAATCGAATCACGGGCATTATGAGTTTCTAGTAATGCCGTTTCGGTTTGACGAATGCACCAAAGATTTTCATGGACCTCACGAATGTGATATTCCACCATATTTGGATCGATTCGTGATAGTATTTATTGATGATATACTAGTTTACTCGGTTGTGAGAAAGCTCATGAGGAACATTTGAGGATTATTCGCAAACACTACGAGATAAACAGGTTATGTACGCTAAATTCACCAAATGTGAGTTTTGGTTGGATCGTAGTGTTTTTGGGGCATGTTGTCTCAAAGAAATGGTGTTAGTGTGGATCCAAATAAAGTTAAAGTCAGTAGTCAATCGGGAAAGACCAATCGGTGCATGGCAGGTACGTAGTTTCCTAGGTTTGGCGGATACTACAGCAGCGGTTTGTTGTGGATTTCTCACGAATAGCACTACCCTTTAACAACTTTGACAAAGAAGAATGCTAAGTTTGAGTGGTCGAGATAAGTGTGAGCGAGTTTTTCAGGAGCTAAAAAGAGATTAATTACAAAGACACTATTCGACACTTCCCTGTAACGGGAAAAGAGTATGTGATTTCTTGTGATGCCTCGAGACAAGGTTTAGGTGCGTTCTGATGCAAGAAAGAAAAGTAATAGCTTATGCATCAAGACAATTGAAAAAGCATGAATGTAATTACCCTACCCACGATTTCGAGCTAGCAACAGTTGTTTTAGCACTGAAGATCTGAAGACATTACTTTTTTGGTGAATGGTGTCACATTTACACAGATCATAATAGTCTGAAGTATATCTTGATCAGAGGGAGATGAATATGAGACAGAGAAGATGGTTAGAGCTGAATAAAGATTATGATTGTACTATAGAATACCATCCAGGAAAGGCGAATGTGGTAGCAGATGCTTTGAGCAGGAAGTCAAGACTTCCTAGGGATGCCTTGTGTGGTATTCGAGCAACATTTTAAAGAACTCTAAGGGATTCTAAGGCGATTGTGAATGCAGAGAATTCAGAGTCTTTTAGCTCGATTCAGTCGAGTCTTCACTGTAGCAGAGAGGTTGTGAGACGACAACCAGAGGATAGTAACTTGCAGAAAATGTTTGGGAAGTCCAAACAGGGCCCATAAGCAGAGTTTAAGATGAGATCAGACGGGGCCATAGAAAGGCAAGGAAGACTATGTGTCCCGAGTATTAGTGAGCTTAAGATGCTATTCTAGAGGAAGCTCACAATTCAGCTACGCTATGCATCCAGGAAGCACCAAGATGTGTAAAACTGTGAAAGGGACTTATTGGTGGCCTGGGATTAAGCGGGAGATAGTTGATTATGTTGATAGATGTTTAATCTATCAGCAAGTTGAACCATAGACTCACTAAGACAACAAGGTTTATACCGATTAAAATCGACGTCTACACTTGATCAGCTTGTTAAGCTATACGTCGACAAAATTGTGAGGCAATATGGAGTGTCAGTGTCCATACTTCCAGATAGAGATCCGAGATTTACTTCTATGTTTTAGCCTAGCTTACAAAAACTATGGGGACAAAGCTGAGTTTTAGTACAGCGTTTCATGTTCAGACAGATGGGCAGTTAGAGAGGACCATCCAGACCTTAGAGGACATGTTGAGAGCATGTTTCCTTAAAGTTAAGGGAAGTTGAGATACACACCTATTACTTATGGAAATTGCTTACAATAACAATTATCAGTCTAGTTTTGATATGGCACCATTTGAGGCTCTAGATAAAAGACCGTGTACAACGCTCGTATATTGGAATGAACTAGAAGAACGGAAGCTAATCGGTCTTGAGTTTGTGCAAGTTACGACACATAACATTAAGATATTCAGAAAGAATTTGAAGATAACTCAAGACCGTCAAAGAATTATGTAGATAAGCAACGAAAGGACTTAGAATTCCAGGTTGGAGATCAAGTTTTCTCGAAGTTATCTCCGTGAAGAGGTATCTTTAATTTTTGAAAGAAAGGTACGCTAAGCCCTAGATATATTGGTCCTTATCAAGTAACGGGACAAGTTGGGCCAGCAGCCTACAGACTAGAATTGCCAGCAGAACTATCTCGAGTACATGATGTTTTTCATATGTCCATGTTGAGAAAATATATTCCAGATCTGACACTTGTGCTACAAGCACAACCCGTTGAGCTGAAAAAAGAATGAGTTACGCATAGGATGCAGTTCAAATCCTCGACAGAAAAGAACAAGTTTTAAGAAACAAGACGATCCCACTCGTGAAGGTTCGTTGGAGACATCACGGAGTGGAGGAGACAACCTGAGAGTTAGAAGACTAATGAGAAGCAAGTACCCGACGATTTTCACCTAAGGACTACTAAATTTCGAGGACGAAATTTCTTAAGGGGGAGGTAACTTGTAAACCCGATCTCTTTGGAACTTCCTTATTAACAAACAACAAAAAGAAAGATGAAATGAATGTTTAAAACTTGGTTTCCCATGTTTTAAAAAGAAAAGAAATGAAGTGAAGGACAAAAGGAAAACAAGGAAAGAAAGTTTAAACCATTTTGGTTTGGTTTGCTTTTTAAGACAAAAGAAGAAAAGGAAATGAAACAAATGTTGAATATATTAAGTTATTTTGTTTTGCTAAGAAAAGAAAAGAAAAGAAAAGAAAAGAAAAGAAAAGAAAGAAAGAAGATAAAGGAAAGAAAAGAAAAGGAAAAAGAAATAGAAAATGAAAAAGCAAAAGTGCAAAAAGACAAAGGACCTCTCTTCCACCGATTGACTTTTTTTAAAAAGGGATTTCTCTCCATTTTCTTCTCTTTCATCACAAACTAAGGCTGAAGCTTCGTGGTTGAAGGAGAAAGGAAGAAGAAGGAGACCATTTTTGATGATTTTGAGCTGTAGTTGCAGAAGAAAAGAGGAGAACACAAGGGGATTCTTCATTACAGCAAGGAAATCAACTCAGACAAGTTCTGATTTTCTGTTCATCTCGAGCTCCACAAGAAGAGGTAAGAGTTGAGCTTTTGTTTCATGAAAGTTAACTCATATTGGAACAAAATTCGTGAAGGAAGCTCGAGCCAATTCTGATTTTAAGTTGCTGTTTTGTTAAGAGGAAGGCAGAAGACAGAATTTTGCTGTCCAATCCGAGAGGTCTCTGATGTTTTGGTTGTTTGGATCTGTATACTTGGAGTTAGAATCTGTAATTGGTATGGTTCGAAAGCTTATTCAATTTGCTACAATTTTCGTGAAGGAATCGTGAGAATAAAATGATTGGAAGATGTTGTAATCATCAGGTTAAGTCTCGGGTTGCAGCAGGAAGTGAATTCTGGAACAGCAGAAGTATCAATTTAGGGGTTAAGCTACTAAGGTAATTTCTTACCCATACGTTAGGAATCTCATTTTCATGTCTTCATAAGATATTTAGAGGATTCAAAAAGGAAGAGTTTGGTATAAAGTACATTCTTTTTGGATAGGTAATGAAGACATTATGGTTGTCTGAAACAGGGTAGAAAATCTGAAAATGCTGGATTTTTTTGAAAGTGTATTTTCTTGTAGTTTTAAGGTTAAAAACCATGAGCTCGAGGTTCTAATACATGAATTTGGTTTGTTTGACAGGCCAAGAGAAAATAGGTCGAGTGTACGGGCTAAGATTCTAGTTCAAACACTGTGAGTGACAAAACGAACCTCGAAATGGTTTATAGGCTTGTATTATGCTTATGAAATGCAAGGTTTTGCTAAAACGAAATGGTTTCAATGCTTATTGTTTTCCTTGAACACTTGTTTATGAGCATTCATGATTTCTTAGAAATGTTTTAAAGTGTTCATGATGAGCTTAAATGTCTTGATGAAATTTATATACGAGCATATGTTTATTGCATTTCCGAAGTCTATGGAAATGTTATGAGTTCGAGCAAGTATGTTTTAGCAAGTATGTTTTTAAAGATTTCCAGTTTTATGAACAAGCTAAGTAAGCTTGAGTTTTATGAAAAGAAAAGATAAGCAGGCATGTTCAAAAGTTTTCATGTGATCTTCTGAAATATTGAGCCCGAGGCTTTATGGTACCGTGTGCACACAGGTCTTATTCTGTTGTCGACGATGAGTGTACTCCGTGACAACAGCATTGCTGTAAGTAAGTCTTTGGCGGGCCCCACTACGACAAAGACGATGGGAGTGTTGGGCGGGCCCCACTACATCGTAGAGTAAACGTTGGTTGTACTGGGCGTGCCCTACACAACGTGGATTGTGACATGTTTTTAAAAGAGTTTATCTCATTTACATGCCTTACGAGATTTTAACGAAATACTTGCTGGTTTTCATGAAAAGCTATTATGATTACACAGTTACTTTTAACATTTGATTACAGATGCATATGCTCATAGATGGCCAGTGATATGATTTACGAGTTAATAACTTTCTTTAAAACTCAAGTCACTCACTTTGAGCTTCATAGCTCATTCTTTCGATGTTTTTCCCCACTTTTCGTGTAGGATCGAGCTCCCGTGCACGATAACTCGCCATAATCTGCTGGAAGCTTCTCATGTTTGATATGTTGTTCGTGGTTGGTGTGGTTTAAGCGAGTCCATATGTTTGTAAATTATTTTAAGAGAACTATGTAGTTATAGTCGTATGTGTTTTAGAGGTTGTGGTTGTTTAATTAGTGGTTTGAATTGACCGTTTATGGTTACGATGTTCTTGCTCGTTTTAGTTTCAAGAGAGACTTAAGAAGAGTTTCTCCTCATGTACGTTTTATAGTTCTCCAGTTTCCGCTGTGTTAAGTTTTAAGTGTTCCATATGCGAACATAGTATGTTGATCAGGTAAAGCAGTGTCAGCAGGTATTGTTAAGAGGTAACAATGTCTGTTGGCTTCACGCCGTCTTCCGGGCTGAGTTATCAGGTAGTTCGGGAGGGGGTGTGACAGAACTTGACTAGACGAGCTAGGATCAACAACACTTGTTAACGTACTAGCACCATCAGCAACTCTTGCTAATGAACTGTCCATTTCATTCAACACAATTTTACTCCTTGGTAAGGGATCCCTGATGTGGTCTTCCTTAAGGAAAGTGACGTTTGTCGACACAAGCACCCTATTATCCTTGGGATCATAAAAGGAACCACCTCTAGTCTCTTTTAGGTAACCTACAAAGAGGCACAACTTTGAACGGGCTTCCAACTTCTTCGAGTTTGACACCAACACATGGGTCGGGCATCCCCAAATTCTTAAATGACGTAAACTGGTTTTACGACCATGCCATTGTTCGAAACGTGTTTCAAAAACACCTTTCGATGGAACTGTGTTCAAAATGTAAACCGCAATCTCCACTTCGTAACCCCAAAAAGAATCAGGGAGACGAGCTTAGCTCATCATCGACCGAACCATGTCCAACATGATTCTGTTTCTCCTCTCCGATACACCATTCTGTTGTGCCATACCAGGTGCTGAGAGTTGGGACGTGATTCCATGTTCTATCATATAGTTCTTGAATTCGGTGTCCATATACTCTCTACCTCGATCCGATCGAAGTGTTTTTATAGTTTTACCTAACAGGTTCACAACCTCAGTCTTGAACTCTTTGAACTTTTCAAGAGTTTCAGACTTCCTAGGCATTAGGTAGATGTACCCATACCTCGAACAATCATCTATGAAAGATACGAAGTATTCGTAACCTTCTAGTGCTTTAACATTCATCGGACCACGAAGGTCATAATGTATAAGCTCAAGGGGCTCCTTGGCTCTATATCCTTTTTTACTAAAAGGACGTTTGGTCATTTTGCCTTCAAGGCATGACTCACAAACTGGTAAAGAGTTTTCTTCCAACTCGCTTAGAAGTCCACTGTTCACTAGTCTCTCAATCCTATTGAGATTAGTGTGACCTAACCGAAGATGCCAACGATGGGCACTTTCTTTTGGAGAAACTTTTAATCTCTTAGTTCGTGTTTCAGCTGTTTTAAACAATTCGGTGTTCAAAACACATTTGACTGAATTTGGGTTCAAAACATACAAATTACTCTCAAGCGAAGCATAACAAATCATATTTCCATTTCGAGAAATAAATGCTTTATTACTCGTGAAAGAAACGAAAATATTTTGATCTAATAGGTAGGATATAGATACTAAGGTTCTAGTAAACCCATGAACTATGTACATATTATCCAATAATAAGTACTTCCCGCCAAAGAACAGCTTCACCGTGCCTATTGCTGCAGCTAAGACAACTTCTCCAAATCCAACCCTGAGTGTTATCTCACCCTCTTGCAGCTGTTGCTAGGAACTTAATCCTTGAAAAGAAGAGCAAACGTTGTTAGTGGCGCCTGAATCCAGTAACCAGACAGAGTTATTACTCTCCACTAAACAAGTTTCTGTGACAAGTAAATCACATTTACCTGTCTTCTTCTTTTCATCAAGGAACTTAGGACAACTCCTTTTCGAGTGTCCGTCCCCGTTGGAGTAGAAACACTTTCTGACAACATCCTTGATTTCATTGCGTTTTAGGGCGGCAACGCGGTCAATCTTATCTTCCTTAAACTTCTCTTTCTTCCCTTTAGGGCCTGAACAGTCTACAAACATAGTCTCAGAGGTCAAACCCCTGTGAAAAGGTCTTAAGGCAACACTTGCTTGAGCTTCCTGTCCCCTAGTTTTCACCAAGGACTTGAAGGTTTGTAGATCATTGAATAGGACTGTTGAACCGGGCACCTGAGGACCCTCCTTAATGAGTGGGAACTCTTGGTCGTCATTTACCAAAATCGTGTTAATATTTTTTTCCACAAAATATTACCGCCGACTAACTTAACGGAAGGTAAAGGAGCGTTAAAAGCGTTTGACATTTTGTTGCTGAAAAAAAAATGAAAAACTTTGTATTAGTCTCGCAAAAACTTTTGAAAATCCAATCGGGTTTTAGCAAATTTTTATCTTATGATCCCAAGGTCATCCAAAATTTGCAATGATACCCTAAAGGTTTAGAATGACCGCCATCATAGGGTAGACAAACCCACTCCTCCTCTAGGACGAGACTTTCTCGACCATACCCTAATACCAGAATAAATCTTATTTCATTAGGCATCCAATTACCATTTTTCGGTCTGAATCCATTAACTCTTAATGAATCATGTGAGTGCCACCTTCAATCTTTAAATTTCCAAGTATCCGTCCAAACAATAGCCGTCGTAGGGAGGACTAAGAAGGAAAACCAACAAGGAAATCTTATCCCTTTCGAGAATTCACGGTGTTCCGTCTCCCATGATCAAGGCCCTCCGTAGGGATTGTCTGGTCCAGGCCAAACTAGCAAGCGGATCATAAGCGTCTCACGGTGTGAATCGAAAGAAGAGACCGTGGGTCCCATTTTCACAGGGCCTGCTCCCACTCACTATCAGTACTCTCTCCATTCACGTTCATATTGACCCATTCAAATGCAACACGTAGGGGGACACTCCCATTTGCGCCACGAGGTCGAGCATGGATCTCATGGTGCGAACTTAACAGAGATTTGGGGATGGAAAATTAAATGTATCTCATACACTTTATTTCCTCCCACTCAGTACTTTAAAATAATTGGGATTGACCTAGATAAACCAGCTAAAATTTACCTAAGTCGACCAATATAACTGAAGGGATTGAAAATCCTCGCGCAGCGGAGAAGATCGAATCGTCAAGGTATGGTTACGCTACTTGAAATTTATTAAAATGATCTATCACTTAGATCTAAGTTAAACATACATTATTAAGGAAGGAAAACAACAAGAAGAATGTACTTACTTGTTGTAGACAACTCTTCAAAGTTTATTCCTTGATCAAGAACACTTCGTGCTTCTCGATCTCAACGAACGCTTCTCTCGAACAAAACTCGAACACCACCAATGGTCTTCTCGGTTGCTCTTCCTTTGGAAGAAGGAAAGTTTTGGGACTTTTTGGTTTTGGGGAGGGAGGAGAATTTGAGAGAATAGTTGAGAGAGAATTCACTTCTTTTGGCTAAAATTCGAAAAATGAGAGATTGTCTTACAATCCTTCTTGCATGAAGAGTTTAAATAGCGGAATAATCATGGAGTTAAAACCTCCACATTATTACCATTTAACCACAACCATAGGTTATGCAAATCATATTTGCATAACCATATAATATAAGATATCTCATATCTCATATTGCAAATCACATTTGCACTAATTGTGGATTAATTAAATTGAATCACATCCAATTTAATTTCTCTCAATTAATTTCTCCAATTAGCCCTAATTCAACAATTAGGCTAACCTATAGTTTATTATGAATTTCGTTCACATTAAACTATATATTATATCATTCATATCTCATATAAATGACATAAATGCATTTAAAGTGAAATTGAACACTTCAATTTCATACCAAAACATTAACCCTTCTTTTAACCTGATTGAGCCAACCGAGGACCTAATAGACCTCACGATTCTGAGCTCCAATGATCCGAGATTAACTCACAAACTCTTTGACCCTTGTTAACCAACATTCATTAGCTACGGTAACACTCCACTATATCCCGTAGCTGCACTCCCGTCAGTGCAAAATATTACGTGTCCACTGATATAACCAATGTCCATGAGTCGACCCTTCACAGGTTGTTTGTAGGCACGACTGGGTAAAATTACCATTTTACCCCTGTATCTACTTCTTGCTCCTTAAGTCCCCACTGCTCCTCTAATGAACAACAACGTTTTAATGGTCTGACCATACCCAACAACTCTCTCGTGCCAGTGAGAGAGTGGGTGCACGTTGTCCAAGCCTTGGAGACAACACTTAAGGGAACAACCCCTCTAGTTTCCCTAAAGCGTGAACGAGTGAATTCCATCTCGCGTAGTGAAGTTCCTAGCTCCCTACTTGGTGCTGTCCCTGAGAAGATAGGTATATTGGGCGAGTAACTGTGACCACCCTCACCCGTACTAGTCAAAGGACATAACCCCGCAGACAGAAGTCCGTAATACGATCAGGCTTCAGGTCGAGTCACTAATGGTCATCTACGAAGTTATTAGTCCTTACTATCAACGGTGTGACATCAGTAGGTCTAATAATTCACGGTCCGGTCTTGTACAATATCATTGTACAGGATGGCCCCACTCGCAAGTCAACCACATGAACGAGTCAGATCACCTCGTTTGTATCTTAATACAAAGAGGGCCGCATCCACAGCGTATCCAGGATTAGGTCTCCAACCCTATCCATATACTGTAGACCGTTCGGGTCATTTACTCGAACGTGATCCACCCTGTGTGTCCACTACAAACCGTTCAAGTTCTAGTTCTCTAATGTATTCAATGACCCTAAAGCTTAGTTTATTGGTCAAAGTTGTATAAAAAAGCGAGACACAAAATGATGAAATGAATAACACTTTATTAATGTCAAATTGTAATTTACAAACACGAGATTAGGACAGAAATCCCAACATGCACGTGTTGAGACGATGTCTCCCATTCCGACTCTGAGCGTGATCTAACCCTCTTCGAGCTTCTTGAAGAAACTAGTTTCCTGAAATGTAGAGCAAACGCGATTAATGGCATCTTGATCAAGTATCCAGGTAAAATCATCATTTTGCACCAAGCAAGTTTCAAGAACAAGTAAATCTAAATTACTTTCTTCTGTTTGAGCTCAATGTCTGCAGTGGCATAAGCTTTCACTTTTCCTCATTTCCTCTTCTTCCGAGCCTTCTTAATCCCAAAAGAAGAACCACAGGGTTTGGTTCCAGAGGATGAACCCATATGGAGTCTTTTAGAATGGGCAAGCTGATTTGCGTCTTCACCAACCTGTCCTTTATTATCCATTAGAGACTGATAAGTCTGCAGTTCATTTAGGAGGGAAGTGAGGTTATACTGCTTTTTGTTCATCTCCGCATTGCTACGGAATGGCAGGAAACTCTTGGGAAGAAATTCTAGGATGAAGAGTACCTAGCTTTGCTCATCTAAGACCGCTTCGTTCATTTCGGCCACGTTGAAGTGAACTATAAGATCGAGAACATGATCTCTCACTGAAGTTCCCTCATTTATGCGTGCATTATGAACGTACATGAGGGATTCGTGTCGAATTTGTTCAGACGGTTATCCAGACAAATTCTTCAGATAACCCATGATCTCACGGGCTGAGACCATACCCTCTAACTTCCTAGCTAAAACATCAGATATGCCAGCAAGGATATAGGCCTTGTCCTTTTCATTGGCCTTGGACTATCGGTCAAACGCATCCTTAACAGATTGAGGTGCGTTTTGAGCAGGGATCTCAAGACATTCTTCAGTCAGTACGTACCGAAAGTCGTCAACAACAAGAATCGCATCCAGGTTGGACTTCCACGTAGTAAAGTTTTCACCAGTTAAACGTTCCTTTTTTAGTAAGGCTACTATTGAGGACGACATGCTGAAAATCCAAAATAGTTCTAATTAGTTATGCCTTTAACCCATTATAAAACCAATCATATTTAGCAAAATTATTAAAGAACCCTAGTGTTTAAACTAAACGCATGGTTTAAATTAAACCTTTAATTTTGCAACGATATTTCAAGGGTTTAGAACAAAAGCCTCCGTCGGGAGGTCAGTCATTCCTCCCGAGACTTTCTCAGCCAATTCTCACTACAAGAATATCTCATGTCCCAATGGTCCTTAGCTACCGTTTGTTTGGTCAAGGACTAGTTAACTAGCTTAACTCATCCCGTAAATGTGACCCTACCATTTTCAGATCCAATAGGTCCGAGCCAACATGCTACTATTAAGAAAGACAAGTGTTGGCAAATTACCTAAGAGACCCTATCCATTTATGGAGTTCGCAGTGTTCCGATCCCTATAGTCAAGCCCTCTGTAGGGTTTGGTTGTTCCAGGACAACCTAGCAAGTGGACTATAGAAATCTCACAGTGCGACCTAATGGAGGAGACCCTAGGATACGTTGGCACGCGTCCTGCTCTCATTTACTATGGATACTTCCCTTATTCACCTTGGTATTGAACCATGCAAACACATACCGTAGGGGGACTCCCTATTGACGCCACGTAGCCGAGCATGAAACTCACGGTGTGAACTCTTGAGGACGTGAGAGTAAACTTGATGCAAACATCTCGTTTTCTCCCACCGAGGCTCCTAAGATTAGGGTATAAGTTTAACTTAGTCAGATTCGGGCTAAAAGAATCTATCTAAGTCTATGCCTATTATAACAGTTATAACTAGGTCTTTTAACCATATGTCAAGGTGAATAAATATTTTAATTACCTTGATATAACATAGAACTAAGGTTAATTCAACTCAAGCTCTGGGTCAGTTCCCAGGTAGGAGGTGTTCCGTTAACCGTATGCTTAAGTACCCGCAACCTTAGACAAAACTTCACCAGTAGAGTTCCCTTTATAACCAAAGTCCTAATGTCCTACTATATTTTAAACTATTTAAAATACTATGTAAGACTAATTTCTAATTCTATTATAAATTAGAACTTAGGTTTAAATTAATTTTAAACAATTTAAAACTAATTTAATTTTAACCCAAGTTCCTAGTTTGCATGCATTTCTTTATTATAGGTTATGGTTTCTAAAACCGCTTTAATTTATAACTTTTATAAATTTAATGATTAACCTATGACAGAGAACTATGTTATAAAACCAATATTAGAATTATAAATAAAATATTTAACTAATTGAATAATTAAATTACATAAATAAAATAACATTTATTTTAAACTAAATAATTTCATGCTCCATGCAATTTATTTTCCATATAATCTAATTATAACAATTATAATTAATTACTCATGAAAAATAAATTAATCATGCATCTTAACCATATTCATATAACAATTATACAAATAAAATGCATGAACATGCTTATTCTAAGGTCGAAAATATTCTAAATGACATTCATAAACAAATATAGCAGTAAACTTCAATAAATTGGTCCCTAAAGTGCAAAAAAATAAAATTACTCTAAATTTATTACATAAACCGCTCCAAAACTCCTTGAATCGCTTCGAATCGATCGAAAAAAACTCAAAAATCGAACCGGTGCGGCTTTTTCGAAATGGCATCACGGCATTGAAACGCTGATGAGGGCGTTGCAACGCCGGCTTTGTACGTACGTTGAAGGGCAACGTTGCAACGCTGCTGACCCCTGGAGCTCCCTCATCGATAGGTAATGTTGGCGTTGCAACGTTGTTGTTTCGACATCAGCGTTCTCCTTTGAAGACAACAACTTCAATCTTCAATTTCTCCTTCGATTCTAAAGCGAATTGCACGAAACTGGTCCCGAATTACTCTTAACTCGAATACAGACTCGATAATGCACTTAATTGCCCAAAAACACAAGGGTCTTTACACTTAATTTGATCAAATCAAAAGCAAACTATGGTAAAAAAATTTCAAAATAGTTTTACAGCAAACCAAAATGAATTTCCCACAAAATCAATGCAATTTTGTTTCAACCAAAACAAAAAAAGCATTGCTCTGATACCAATTGATGGAGATCTAATCCCCTTGAGCAGCGGAAACATGTTTGGAATCATAATTTGCAAGTTCGTTTTGGTTGAAAATTCAAAAACCAGTACATTAATGAAAAACATAATAAACATACAACTCTAATCTAATTAGACATGGAGTAAAACATGCAAACAGGATATGAAAATAACTAAAACAAAGAAGGGATTCATTATTACCTTTGTAGATTTTCCTCAGCAACTCTTTGCTCCAAGCTTTACAGCAACACAGCAGAACAGGGACTTCTCTGTTTTCTCCAGCAAGAACACAACAACTTGGAGAACCTCCTATGTCTCTAAGTTTAAACTTAGATCTTCCTTAGGTGGGAATGATCCAACAATTAGAGAATGGGAATAGAGAGAGTGAGTAAGAGAGAGGATTCTTATGTGTGATACCCAAAAAAAACAGTCGATCGATCAATCCGCAATTTCTTCTCACCAGGAGAAGAAAACTATTCTGAGGGAATAACTTCCCCCACTCCCTATCAATGGGGAGTGGGAGGGAAGTGGGGAACGTGCCACACGTTCCCCTTTTTATATTTAATTATTATATTATAAGATAAATAATTAAATTATTAGTTAAATAATATAATTAATTAATCAAATCTTATTTAATTAATTATAAATTAAATATCATATATTTAATTTGGATTATATCACATTTAATCGGTATGTCCCTCTAACCTATAATTTTAATGCACATCTAATGCACATTAATTTTTAACATATAGTTTTCAAATATGAATCACATTCACATTTGAATTTGATATTTCAACTCTTTCAAATAATTAATTCTCTCATATGATTTAATATCAATCATATTCACTTTAAATTTTTAATATATAGTTCCAAAACTATATATTATATCGTATCAATATACATTAAGTTTATTCCCTTATGAATTTGAACATGTCAAATTCAAATGATCTAAGAACCCTTTACGAGCTAGAAGGTGGATCTAATGGATCTACAAATCAGAATCTCCAACGATACGAGATTGCTCGACTAATCTCATTAACCTCTCAATCAACATTCGTTAACTGTGGGAACACTCCACTAAAGTCCCACAGCTGCACTCTTCTCACTGTAGATATATTTCTTTGTCCACGGATATTGACCAATAATAACAAGTCAATCATTCACGAATGTTCGTAACACCAGCTAGGTCAAATTACCGTTTTTCCCCTAGGTTACATCTTGTACCTTAAGTACCAGCGCTTCTCTAATGAACAATTTGTTTGTAATCCTACCCACAAACAGAGTCCCTCTTGAGCAAATGAGAGGGTCGGGCCTTTGTTCAAGTCCTGGAGACACCATTTAAGGGAACATTCCTCTACTTACCATAGTAGGCGGAAGGAGTGAATTCCATCTTGTTGATTTAAGTTCCTAGCCGCTAACTCGATCTAGTGCCCAAGAAGGCAGACATATTGAGTCGGCGAATCTGGCCACTCTCACCCATACTAGTCAAAAGACAATCCCTCGCAAACAGGAGTTCGTAACCTGCTCAGGATTGAGATCAAGTTGCCTAGGTCATCCTGGTGAAATAGAAACCTAACTAGTCAACGGAGTTCCATCTAGAGGTTACTATTTCGTGGTCTAGTCTTATGTAATCTCATTACATAGGATGTCCCCACTCACATGTCATCTACATGAACATGTTAGGATCACAATGTTTGTATCATACACAAAGTGGCCCACATCCATAATTTTACCAGGGTAAGGTACCCAAACCTTATCCCCTAACTACAGACCCTTTAGGTTGTATCTCGAACTGAGATCCTTCATATGTACAGTACATTCAGTTAAAGATACATTTAACAGCCTTGGATGTTCAATTTATTTTATTTAGTGTTTAAACAAAGGCAATATTGTAAATAACGAACAATAACTCTTTATGAAAATAATTACACTTTATTACATTAATTAGAACATAATTAGAAACTACAAGTTTATGGCACAAACCCCAACAGTAACTCCGTTAAAAGTATGGATTAATAACTTCGTAGATGGCCACTAGTGACTTGACCTGAATCATGAGCGTGTTACGGACTCCTGTTTGTGGGGGTCTGTCCTTTGACTAGTACGGGTGAGGGTGGTCATAGTTACTCGCCCAATATGCCTATCTTCTCAGGGACAGGACCAAGTACAGAGCTGAAAACTTAACTACGCGAGATGGAATTCACTCGTTCCCGCCTTTTGGGAAACTAGAGGGGTTGTTCCCTTAACTGTTGTCTCCAGGGCTTGGACAACAGGCCCCCACCCTCTCATTGGCACGAAAGGGTTGTTGTGTATGGTTGGACCATTAAAACGTTGATGTTCATTAGAGGAGCAGTGGGGACTTAAGGAGCAAGAAGTAGATACAGGGGTAAAATGATAATTTGACCCAACGGTGTCTACGAACAACTTGTGAAGGGTCGACTCATGGGCATTGGTTATATCAGTGAACACATCATATCTTACATTGACGGGAGTGCAGCTACGGGCTTTAGTTGAGTGTTACCTTAGCTAATGAATGTTGATTAACCAGGTAAAAGAGTTTGATAGGTTAATCTTAGATCATTGGAGCTCGTCATTGTAGGTCTACAAGGTCCCTCGGTTGGCTCAAACTAGATTAAAAGAAGGTTTACTATTTTGGTGTGAACTGATGTGTTCAAGTTCACTAAAGGGCATTTATGTCATTCATATGAGATATGAATGATATATGATATAGTTTAATGTGAATGAGATTCATAATAAACTATAGATTAGCCTAATTGTTGAAACAGGGCTAATTTGGAGTAATTAGAGTGAGAAAAATTAAATTGAATGTTATTCAACTTAAAAAATCCACAATAATGCAAATGTGATTTGTAAAATGTGATATGAGATATCTTATAATATGTGGTTATGCAAATATGATTTGCATAACCTATAATTGTGGTAAAATGGTAAATAGGTAGAGATTTCAACTCCACCTATCACCATTATATAAACCCCCTTGAAAGAAGGGTTCATTAAGCTTACTCTCATTTTTGGAATTCTCACCAAAAGAAGAGTTCTCTCTTCTCTCAAATCCTCTCTCATTTTCTCCTCCCAAAACCAAAAAGGAAGGATCCCACAATCCTCCTTCTTTCATAAGTAGAACAACCGTGTAACCTTCTAGAGGTGTTCAGGTGAAGAGATCGATGTCATTGATAACGAACAAAGCACGAAGAGTTCGGTAACAAAGAAAGGATTCTTGATGATGGTCTTCAACAAGTAAGTACAATCATGAACTTGTTCTTTTTCCTTTCTTAGAAAGCATGTTTAATCTAAAACTATGTGATAGTTAATATTAACTTAATTCAGTTGCACAATAACACCACGACGATTTGATCGTCTTCCGCTGCGTTGGGATTCTCATTCCCTAAAGATATAATATATAGTTAAATGTGAATATGATTCATATTGAACTTAATTTTGTGTAATTATGAAATTAGGACATAACTTATGATAGAATTTTGGGAGAGATGAAGTTGGATTTAATTAAATCCATTTTTTCCACATTATGTGAATAAGACTCATATAATAAGGTGTTTGACACCTTATATTATGCATTTATGCATAATATGTTGAGTTAGTGGCAAAATGGGTGGAGAATTTCTCTCCACCCGCATTGCCTATAAAAGCATCCTTTTGGATGCATTTTGGTACACTTGAACCATTTGTTTAGTTTGGCATTTAACGCAAACACAAGAGTTCTCTCAAGCTCTCTCTCATAAAACATCCGTGATCCAAAAGGAGATCCCACATCTTTTCCTCTCCTAGAGAACAACGGAGAAGTACTTTTGGTGGTGTTCTTGAATTCGATCGTAGAGAAGAAGAGGTCATTAAGGACGTGGAACGACGCGAAGAATTGGTCTTCAAAGGTAAATCACTAATTCGTTTATGCTTTCAAGATGGATGCTTAGCTTAGATTTTTTGTTTTGAGTATTTTCTATGTCACACAATTGAGAGAAAATGCGATCAATCGGTTCTGCACGGGATTCAATTCCCTTCAGCTGATGGTGCTAGTACATCAACAAGGGTTGTTGATCCTAGCGCGTCTAGTCAAGTCCGTTCTTACGAGTTGAGAATGCCTCGACATAGTGGGAGGGTTGTGAGACAGCCTGAATGTTACATGGGTTTGACTGAAACCCAAGTCGTCACCCATAACGATGACTGCGAGGATCCATTGAACTATGATCACACAATGTCAGACATTGACAAAGACGAATGGATTAAAGCTATGGACCAGGTGTTGGGATATCTGCACTAAACTTGTGTAATTTTATTAAAGTGAATAAAAAGTTATTTGATTTGATGAAATTATATTCTCGCTTTATAAATCCAATAAACTGAGTTCCAATGTTATAATAGATTTTCAATATCAGTGTAGTAGAGACCATTTGGATTATGCTCAAGAGTATAACCTAAATTGTCTATGGTATAAGAATAAGGTTGGAAAACTTATTATTGTAACACCATGGATGCGACTCGCTTTGTAGGTAGTACAAATGGGGTAATCCAACTCAGTTCATGTGGATGACATGTGAGTGGGGGCATCTTGTATGAAGAGTTCATACAAAACTGGACTGTAAATTATTAGTCTAACCAGTACAATGCCGCTAACAGGATAAGACTTATAATTTATAGATTGTCATTACTGACTCGACCTAAATCCTGAGCAAGTTAAGAACTCCTGCTTATAGAGGTTTGTCCTTAGACTAGTATGGGTGAGAGTGACCTGTAGCTGACTCAACAAGCCTACCTTCTCAAGGACATAACCTCGTAGGTAGTTGGGGACTAAACTCCTTAAGATTGAATTCACTCATTCATAGACTCAGAAATTAGATAGATTGTTCACTTAAGAATTGAATCTAGGTCTTCAACAACGCGACCCCGGTCTCTAAACTAGCTTAAAAGGGATTAAGTTTATGGTAGGACCATCCATTTGTTGTTCATTAGAGGATCAGTGGTACTTAAGGAATAAGAGGTAATCATATGGGTAAAACGAAAATTTCACCCAAAGGTTTTTACGAACACCCTTTGAAGGGTCGACTCATGGATAATGATTATATCCATGGACACAATATAATCTATAGTGAGGTGAGTGAAGGGAATCGAAGTCCCCGCAACGGAAGTGATTGCGAATCACGCGCTCTTGATTTAGTTAGAACGATTAATTCAAGAACATACATAACAAGATTAAGCATAAAATAAGAATGAGCAGCAAGTATTAACCTTTGAAGAACCTTTCTTCGAGTGATCCTCTCTCCCACAGTCACGATCTCAGCAACACGAACTCGTACGAACACCGACACTACCACCGGATCTTCTCCGTTGTTCTCTAGGTGAAGGAGGAAGTTAAGTTCCCTTTAGGAATAGTAAGGTGTTTTGTGAGAGAGATATTTGGTGTCTTGGAACTCTTTCAAAAACAACAAAAAGCTAGGAATCACTTAGAATGACCTAGAATGGCTTAACCTAGTTGCATCTCATGCAACCACATATATAGAGGGGTGGAAATAACCATCCTACCCCTCATTTATTCTGTCTTTAGTATATAGTTAATATATGAATATAATTCACATTAAAACTATATATTATATCAATTATATCATATATAATAGATATAACACCTCATGTATGAAATTGAACACTTCAATTTAACTTCCAACTTTATACCCTCAATATTACCGTATTGAGCCAACCCCTTCAACCTGGGTATAACCCTTTGCTACTAGTCTAGCATTAAAGGTCTGCACCTTCCCATCTACACCACATTTTCTCTTGTAGATCCACTTACAACCTATAGGTTTTACCCAATCAGGCTTATCTACAAGATCCCAAAAAGAATTGAAGTGCATAGACTCCATTTCTTGGTCCATGGTTATGACTCATTTGTCTTTGTCAATGTCAACCATTGCTTGATTATAAGTCAATGGATCCTCGCAGTTGTCATCTGGTATAACAACTTGGGTTTCAGCTAAACCCATGTAACGGTCAGGCTGTATAACAACCTCCCACTACGTCGAGGCATGCTCAACTCTTGAGATGGACCCTCTTGACTAGACGAACTAGTATCAACAACTCTTCTTGACGTACTAGTGTTCTTATTAGCAACCTTTACTATTGTTCCGTCTAACTCTCTCAACACTACCTTACTTTTTGGTTTGTGGTCCCTTATGTGGTCCTCCTCCAAGAAAGTGGCATTTGTCGGCAGAAAGACCTTATCTTCCTTAGGATCATAGAATAAACCACCTCTTGTTTCTTTTGGATATCCTACGAATAGGCACAACTTTGAACGTGAATCCAACTTCTTTGGATTTGTCACAAGCACATGTGCTGGAAAATCCCATATTTTGAAGTGGCATAAACTACCTTTACGTCCTTTCCAGAGTTCAAAAGGTGTTTCAGAAACACTTTTGGAGGGCACACTATTCAAAATGTATACTGCAGTCTCCACTGGATAACCCCAAAAGGAACTAGGGAGATGAGCATAACACATTATTGATCGAACCATGGCCAATAAGGTTCTATTTCTCCTTTCCGATACACCGTTTTATTGTGGTGTGCCGGGAACTGAGAGTTGGGATGTAATTCCATGTTTTATCGTATAGTTCTGGAATTTAAAATCCATGTACTCTCCACCTCGACCCGATCGAAGTGTTTTAACTCTTTTACCTAATTGATTTTCAACCTCAGTCTTGAATTCCTTGAACTTTTCAAGTGCTTCAGACTTGTGGTGCATTAGGTAAATATGCCCATATCTAGAATAATCATCTATAAAAGAGATGAAATATTCATATCCTCCCCTGGCTTTAACATTCATCGGACCACAAAGGTCTGAATGTATAAGCTCTAGAGGATCTCTGGCTCTATAACCTTTTCCACTAAAAGATCTTTTAGTCATTTTGCCTTCTAGGCAGGATTCACATACTGGCAAAGAATTTTCTTCTAACTCGTTTAGAAGTCCGTTTTTTACCAATCTCTCAATCTTATTGAGATTAATGTGAACCAATCTTAGATGCCAAAGACTAGCATTTTCTTTAGGAGAAATTTTACGTTTCTTAGTTTGTGCGTTTGCAGTTTTAAATAATTCAGTGTCAAAACCATTTTGACTGAATTAGGCCTTAAAACATACAATCTATTTTGTAATGAAGCTGAACATATTTCTAAACCTTTCTTCAAAATAAACACTTTATTCATAGAAAAGGAAACAAAAATACATTGTTCAATAAGACAAGAAATGGAAATAAGGTTTCTAGTAAACCCTGGTATCACTAATATATTGTCCAACAATACATATTTCTTGCTAAAATAAAGCTTCATTGTGCCTACTGCTACAGCTGAGACGACTTCTCCATTTCAAACCCGAAGCGTTATCTCTTCTTGTTGTAGCTGCTGCTAGGAATCAATTTCCTGAAAAGAAGAACAAACATGATTAGTGGCGCCTGAATCAAGTATCCAAGTTGTTTTATCATTATCAACTAAACAATCTTCTAGGCAAAGTTAATCATATTTATCTTCCTTCTTGTTTTCTTCAATGTACTTCGGACAATTTCTTTTCCAATGCCCGTCTTCGTTGCAGTGGAAATACTTTCCTTTGTCAGCAACGTCTTTGACTTTCTTGCCCTTCTCGGCAGCAGCTTTTTCAGCCTGTTTCCCTTTACCAACCTTCTTCATGTTCTTCTTCTTACCTAAGAGGTAAGAAGAAGATGGAGCCACAGTTTTTGTCCCAGAGGTCGAACCTCTGTGATAACTCCTACTGGCAACATTTGCCTCACCTTTCGATCCCTTAATTTTCATCAAAGATTGAAAGGTCTGGAGTTCATTCAGGAGGGAAGTAAGATTAAAAGTAAGCTCGTTCATAACAACATTACTTCTAAACTGCAGGAAACTATCTGGAAGGGTTTCGAGAATGAAGCTCACCTGGCTCGATTCATCGATGGAAGCACCATTCGACTCCGCATGTTAAAGTGCACCATCATATCTAGGACATGATCCCGAACAGATGTACCCTCTAGCATCCTCGAGTTGAGTATGTACTTTAGGGCATTATGTCGGGCTTGTGTGGACTGTTGTCCAAACATACCCTGCACAGAATCCATGATTTCCTTGGCGGTAATTATTCCCTCATGCTTCTTGGCTAATATGTCAGACATACTTGCCAACATGTAGACCTTGGCCTTATTATTGGCCTTGATCCATCGATCATATGCATCACGAACATTTCGTGACACATTCGAGCCTGACACCTGAGGACACTCCTTAGTTAGCACAAACTTCAGATCATCCACTACCAAAATAGTGTTGAGTTAGTTTTTCCATGTCATCATATTCTCTCCGGTTAACTTTTTCGCACCCAATAAGGAAATTATAGAGCTAGACATTTTTGCTGAAAAATTTATAAACAAACTTGTATGAGTTTTCTTGTTATAAATCTAATTCAATCATGTTTTAGCTAATTATCAAATTATTCCTAGGCCATTTATAATTTGCAATGATACTTCAAAGGTTTAGAATGTATGACACCGAAGGGTAATAAAAAACACTCCTCCTCAGGATCAAGATACTCTTGACCAAAACCTAATGCCAGAATAACTCTTATTCCTATATGTTTTAGTTACCATTTTTTGATCTGGATACATACATAACTTATGTACCCCGTGAGTATAACCCCTTGTCTTTAGATCCCAGAGTCTCGATCCAATAAAATCCGCCGAAGGGAGGACTAGATTGGAAAATAGTCTAAGGAAATCTTTATCCCTTTCGAGTGTTTATTGTGTTAGATCCTCTATGATCAAGCCCTCCGAAGCATTGTCTGGTCCAAGCTAAACTAGCAGGCTGACCATAGTGGTCTAACGGTGTAAACCGACAAAAGAGACCGTAGGTTTTGTTTTCACTAAACCTGCTCCCACTCACTATAAGTACCCTCTCCATTCACCTTCATATTGACTCATACAAACACCATCCGAAGGGGTACGCTCCCATTTGCGACACGAGGCCAAGTATGAGTCTAACGGTGTGAACTTCCTCGAGATAGCATAGGTGGAAAAATATGTATCTCATACACCTTTTCCTCCCACTGAATACTTTAAGTCTATAGGAATCTTTCTTAGACTAAAATCAGGCTAATGGTTTTACCTAACTCTATCAACATAACTCTTATATTGTTAATCAATATAACTCTTATATTGATTTTATCCTAAGTTTGTTAATATACATCCTCATATTAAACCTAAGATTTCTACTTTATTAACCCCTTAATAAACCCGCTGACGCTATTGTAATTTATAAGACTCTCTGATTAAATTTCACTCCCAGGTAAGTTCCCAGGTAGGGGTGTTCCGTTTCTGTCAGCTTAAATACCCCAACCTAGACAGAACTTTCCTTAGACAAAGTTCCTCTTTTAATCATAGCTTATAAATTACTTGGTTCCTAATTCTAATCTAATTAGAACTAGATAAGCTAAGGTCTATTATTTCCATGTTCTAAACATTTTAAAACAAATAATTAACCTTAGGTGACATGCATACTATGTCATAGTGCTTGATCATTCATCACATGAATAATAAGACATTTATAGCATATTCATCTCATGAAAAATAATGCATGTCAATGTTGTCCAAAAATTAATATAACAACCTTATATTAATTAATCATGCAAACTATATAATATAACACCTTATATTATATATGATGCATGAAAATGCTTAACCTAAGGTGGGATTTCTAAAATACAAGCATACACTATTCATGGCAATAATTACACAACAATTGCATAATTAAAATAGCAAAAATTAGACCAATTTTGGCACCCTAGAAATAATTTTAATTAATATAATCTGATTATATTAATTAAAATTAAATATATTAAATATATTAAATATAAAACGTTTTATAATTAATATATATAATAAAAAAACATTTCCTCCCCGTTGCTCCTCGTGTGAAACGTTTCTGGCGTTGCAACGCTGCTTTTGTCGTCTTCATCCGAGCGTTGCGCAATGCCACGCAGCGTTAACGCGCTTCCTCCCGTCGCGCCTTCAAGCAAGCGCAGCTGCTGTAACGTCCGCACACGCATAACGACTTGATTTCTCCAAATCTAGCTCGTTTTCGCTCCGATCTTCTTAGCAACCGCTTTGCCTCGATCGACACAGACTTACAGACTCGATTTACAATTAAAATTTTCCCAAAACACCGGGCCCTTACATTGAACATTTCAATGAAAATTGTAAATCTGAGTACCAAAATTGAAAACATCTAATTTTGCAAAACCGTTCATACGTCTCATGCAAAAACAGTACATCTCACCTTGTTCTTGAAAAATCTAGAACATAAATCAAGAACGCAATTGTTCGCTGATACCAATTGAAGGGAATCGAAGTCCCCGCAGCGGAAGCGATTGCGAATCACACGCTCTTGATTTAGTTTCAACGATTAATTCAAGAACATACATAACAAGATTAAGCATAAAATCATAATGGGAAGCAAGTTTTCCCTTTGAAGAACCTTTCTTCGAGTGATCCTCTCTCCCACGGTCACGATCTCAGCAACACGAACTCGTACGAACACCGACACTACCACCGGATCTTCTCCGTTGTTCTCTAGGTGAGGGAGGAAGGTAAGTTCCCTTTAGGAATAGTGAGGTGTTTTGTGAGAGAGATATTTGTTGTCTTTGAACTCTTCCAACAACAACAAAAAGCTAGGAATCACTTAGAATGACCTAGAATGGTTTAACCTAGTTGCATCTCATGCAACCATATATATAGAGGGGTGAAAATTACCATCCTACCCCTCCTTTATTCTCACTTTAGTATATAGTTTATATATGAATCTAATTCAGATTAAAACTATATATTATATCAATTATATCATATATAATAGATATAACACCTAATGTATGAAATTGAACACTTAAATTTCACTCCTAACTTTATACCCTTAATATTACCATATTGAGCCAACGGAGGGATCTAATGGACCTACAGATCATGAGATCCAATGATGTGAGATTAACTGATCAAACTCATTGATCTAGTTAATCAATATTCATTAAATACAAGTCACTCCACTATAGACTTGTAGCTGCACTCTTCTCACTATAGAAATTATTGTGTCCACTGATATAGTCATTACCCATGAGTCGACCCTTCACAGGTTGTTCGTAATCACAGCTGGATCAAATTACCGTTTTACCCCTGTGATCACCTCTTTGTTCCTTAAGCACCACTGATCCTCTAATGAACAACAAGTCTAAGGTCCTACCTTAGACTCATATCCTCATAGAGGGTGGGGCCCCTTGTTCAAGACCGGGAGTCAGTTCTTAAGAGAACAACCTATCTAATTCCCCACTAGAGGAATGAAAAAATTTCATCTTGCATAGTTAAGTTCCCAGCTACCTACGAGGTTGTGTCCCTGAGAAGGTAGGCTTATTGAGTCGGCTACAGGCCACTCTCACCCATACTAGTCTAAGGACAAACCCCTATGAGCAGGAGTTCTTAACTTGCTCAGGATTCAGGTCGAGTCACTAATGACCATTTATAAATTACTAGTTTTATTCTGTTAACGGTGTTACACTGGTTAGACTAATAATTTGCGATCCAGTCTTGTATGAACTCTAAATACAGGATGCCCCCACTCGCATGTCAACTACATGAATGAGTTGGATTACCTCATTTGTACTAATTACAAAGTGGGCCGCATCGATTGTGTTACCAGAATAAGGTCTCCAACCTTATTCTTATACCATAGACTATTTAGGTTATAGTCTTGAAGTCAACCCAAATAGTGTCCACTACACTGATTTCAAGATAATCGTTATAACCTTGGAGCTTAGTTTATTGGATTTATAAAAGCAAGACTGTAATCTTATCAAAACAAATAACACTTTATTTAATTGATCAAAATTACACGAGTTAATGGCATAAATCACAACAGAGAGTGCAACTACATATCTATAGTGGAGTGTGCAGTTAATGAATATTGATTAATTGGATCAAAGTGTTTGATAAGTTAATCTAACATCATTGGAGCTCATGAACTGGTAGTTAATGATATTGATTAATTGGATCAAACGGTTTGATCAGTTAATCTCACATCATGAGAGCTCGTGAACTGTAGGTCCATTAGGTCCCTACGTTGACTCAACATGGTAATATTGAGGGTATAAAGTTAGGAGTGAAATGGAAGTGTTCAATTTCATAAATGAGATATTATATCAATTATATGTGATACATTGATATAATATAAAGTTTTATTGTGAATTAGATTCACAAATTAACCATATACTAATCAGAGAATGAAGGAAGGATAGGATGGTAATTTACATCCAATTTCCCTATAAATAATTGCATGGGATGCAACTTTAGGTTAAGCCAATTTTTGTGCAATCCTATAGTTCTCCATATTTTGTTGTTGGAAAGAGTTCCAAAACACACAACTCTCAATTCCACAACTCATCCTAAAGGAACCCACATTCCTTCCTCTCCTAGAGAACAACATAAAAGATCTAGTGGTTAATCTTCGCACAGCTGAGTTTGGGTCGTTGAGATCGTGATATTTGGAGAAAGAATATAAGAAGAAAGTGTTCTTCGAAGGTATGTTTCCTGTTTTCCTATCCATTTATGCATGCTTAATCAAGATATAATATTCTTGATACGAATCTACGTAATAAGATCATGAACACATGATTCTCAATCACTTCCGCTGCGGGATTCGATTCCTTCAATTAGTATCAGAGTGCCAATTGTGTTCTTGATCTTTTTATAAATTTGATTATGAACAGAGGTGGGATTAACAGATTTCATGAGATGACTATTCGGTTTGCAAATTAGATGTTTTCATGTTTGGCACCATAGATTTACATTTCTTTTTGTGGAATTGGTCAATCTGAAGGGATTATTATTTTTGGCATTTTATTATGTAAATTGAGTTTGTAAGTCCGTGTCGATCGAGGCAAAGTGGTTGCTGAGAAGAACGGAGTAAAAACAAGCAAAATACATTGGAGACTACTTGTTGTTCTGCATACAGCGCTGCAATGTTGTTGAGGTGGATTCCAGGCTGGGACGAGCAGGCGACAGCATTGCAATGCCAGCGCAAGCGTCACAACGCTGAAGCTAGAAGCATTTTTTCAAGCGCTCCAATGAACAAAAATGGACAAACAATAGTGTTGCAATGTTGGTATCAACGTTGCAACGCCATAAGCGTTTCACGAACGGAAATAAACGTTTTCTTTTATTGTATATTAAATATAAAAAATGTTTTATATTTAATCTTATTTAATATTATTAATTTTAATTATTATAATAAGATTATATTAATTGGAACACCCCTACCTGAGAACTGATAAGATGATTAATTTTAAGGAAGGTTTTGTCTAGGTTGGGGTATTTAAATTGACGGAAACAGAAAATCCCTACCTGAGAACTGACCTGGGAGTGAATTTCAATCGGAGGGTTTATAAATTATAGTAGCGTCAACATGTTTATTAAGGGGTTAATAAACTAGAGATCCTAGGTTTAATATAAAAGTTATATTGATAAACTTAGTATAGGATCAATATAAGAGTTATATTGATTATCAGTATAAGAGTAATATTGATAAGTTTAGGTAAAGCTATTAGTCGGGTTTAACCTAGGTCAATTTCTTATTAGATTTAAAGTATCTAGTGGGAGGAAAATGTGTATATTTTACATATATTTCCACCCACATCTCACTGAGTAAGTTCACACTGTGAGATTCATACTTTGCCTTGTGGCGCAAACGGGAGTGTCCCCCTTCGGATTGTGTTTGTATGAGTCAATAGCAAGGTGAATGGAGAGGGTACTTATAGTGAGTGACAACAAGTTTAGTGAAAACAAACCCTATGGTCTCTTATGTTGGTTCACACCGTGAGATCACTAAGGTCAGCCTGCTAGTTTAACATTGACCAAACAATCCCTTTGGAGGGCTTGATTATAGGGGATTGAACACTATGGATACCCGAAATGGATAAAGATTTCCGTAGTCTGTTTTTTAACGTAATCCTCCCTTCGGCGAATTTTGCTGGATGGGGACTTTGGGGTCTAAAGATAGAGGGTTACACTCGCAAGGTACATAAGAAGTGTATGTATCCTTACTAAATAATGGTAACTAAAGCCTATAGGAATAAGAGTTATTCTCGCATTAGGTTTTAGTCAGTAATGTCTTGATCTAGAGGAGGAGTTTTTTTTATTACCTTTCGTTGTCATACACTCTAAACTTTTGGAGTATCATTGCAAATTATTGATGACCTAGAAATCATTAGATAATTAGCCAAAACATGATTAGATTAGATAGTTTTTAGCGAGAAACTTATACAAGATATTTTTTGTTAATTTCAGCAAAATATCTAGCTCAATTATTTCCTTACTAGGTGCGGAAAAATTAACCGGAGAGAACATAGTGATTTGGAAGAACAAACTTAACACTATCTTGGTAGTGGACGATCTTAAGTTTATTCTTACTGAGGAGTGTCCTCAAGTGCCAGGCTCAAATGCAACATGAAATGTTCGTGATGCATATGATCGATGGATCAAGGCAAATGATAAGGCCAAGGTCTATATGCTGGCAAGTATGTTTGAAATACTAGGCAAGACGCAAGAGGGCATGATGATCGCTAAGGAAATCATGGATTCGTTGTAAGGCATGTTTGGACAACAGTCTACACAGGCACCACACAATGCCCTCAACTATATATTCAACTCAAGGATGTAGGATGATTCATCTGTTCGGGATCATTTCGTGGACAAGATGGTACACTTCAACACCGCGGAGTCGAATGCTGCTTCCATCGATGAATCGAACCAAGTCAGCTTCATTCTGGAAACTCTTCCAGATAGTTTCTTATAGTTTAGAAGTAATGTTGTTATGAACAAGCTTACTTTTAGTCTTACCTCCCTTATGAATGAACTCAGACCTTTCAGTCTTTCATGAAAATTCAAGGACATAAAGGTGAGGCAAATGTTGCTAGTAGGAGTTATCAAAGAGGTTCGACCTATGGAACAAAATCAGTAGCTTCAGCTTCTTCGAACCTGAATGGGAAGAAGAAGAGCATGAAGAAGGTATGTAAACAGAAACGGGCTGATAAAATTGCTTCCTAAAAGGGCAAGGAGGTGAAGGATGTTTCTGACGAAGGAAAAAGTTTCCACTGCAATGAGGATTGACACTAGAAACAGAACTGTCCAAAGTACTTGACCGAGAAGAAGAAAGAAGGTAAATATGATTTACTTTCTATAGAAGCATGTTTAGTGGATAATGATAAAACTTCTTGGATACTCGATTCAGGCGCCACTAATCATGTGTGTTATTCTTTTAAGGGAGTTGATTCTTGGAAGCAACTACAGAAAGGAGAAATAACGCTTCGGGTCGGAACTGGAGATATCGTCTTAACTATAGCGATTGGCACAATGAAGCTTTTGTTCGACAAGAAATAAATGTTGTTAGACAATGTACTAGTGATACAAGTGTTTACTAGAAACCTTATTTGAATTTCTTGCCTGATAGTGAAGGGAATCGAAGTCCCCGCAGTGAAAGCGATTGCGGATCGCGCACTCTTGATTTAGTTACAACGATTTATTCAAGAACACATATAACAAGATTAAGCATAAAATAGAATGGACAGCAACAATGTTACCTTTGAAGAACCTTTCTTCGAGTGATCCTCTCTCCCACGGTCACGATCTCAGCGAAAACGACCCCTAAGAAAACATCGACACTACCACCGATCTTCTCCGTTGTTGTCTAGGTGAGAGAGGAAGGTGGGTTCCCTTTAGGAATAGTGAGGTATTTTGTGAGAGAGATATTTGTTGTCTTGGAACTTTTCCAACAACAACAAAAGGCTAGGAATTGCTTAGAATGTCTTTTTTTACCTAGTTGCATCTCATGCAACCATATATATAAGGGAATTGGGATGAAAATGACCATCCTACCTCTCATTTATTCTCTTTTTAGTATATAGTTTATATATTAATCTAATTCACATTAAAACTATATATTATATCAATTATATCATATATAATAGATATAACACCTCATGTATGAAATTGAACTCTTCAATTTCACTCCTAACTTTATACCCTCAATTTTACCATATTGAGCCAACGGAGGGATCTAATGGACCTACAGATCATGACCTCCAATGATGTGAGATTAACTGATCAAACTCTTTGATCCAGTTAATCAATATTCATTAACTACAAGTCACTCCACTATAGACTTGTAGATGCACTCTCCTCACTGTATATATTATTGTGTCCACTGATATAGTCATTACCCATGAGTCGACCCTTCACAGGTTGTTCGTAATCAAAACTGGATCAAATTATCGTTTTACCCCTGTGATTACCTCTTTGTTCCTTAAGCATCACTGATCCTCTAATGAACAACTAGTCTAAGGTCCTACCTTAGACACATACCCTCATAGAGTCCGGGGCCCCGTTGTTCAAGACCTGGAGTCAGTTCTTAAGGGAACAACCTATCTAATTCCTCAGTAGAGGAATGAGTGAATTTCATCTTGCATAGTTAGGTTCCAAGCTACCTACGAGGTTCTGTCCCTGAGAAGATAGGCTTATTGAGTCGGCTACCGGCCACTCTCACCCATACTAGTCTATGGACAAACTCCTATAAGCAGGAGTTCTTAACTTGCTCAAGATTCAATTCGAGTCACTAATGACCATCTATAAATTACTAGTCTTATACTTTTAACGGTATTACACTGGTTAGACTAATAATTTGCGATCCAGTCTTGTATGAACTCTTCATACAAGATGCCCCTACTCGCATGTCAACTACATGAATGAGTTGGATTAGCTCATTTGTACTAATTACAAAGTGGACTGCATCCATGGTGTTACCAAAATTTGGTTTCCAACCTTATTCTTATAACATACACTATTTAGGTTATAATCTTGAAGTCAACCCAAATAGTGTCCACTACACTGATTTCAAGATAAACGTTATAACGTTGGAGCTTAGTTTATTGGATTTCTAAAAGCAAGACTGTAATCTTATCAAAACAAATAACCCTTTATTTAATTGATCAAAATTACACAAGTTAAGAGCATAAATCCCAACAATCTCTCACTTGACCTAAAGCTTGTGGAGTACTAAACATTACTGTAATGTAAATACAATAAACTAGGGCATTTAAACCCCTTTGTACAAAATACTCCCACTTGCCCTAGTTCGTTAAGACTTGTAAACCGAGACCTTCTAGGTGACTCTAAAAAACTTTAGTCGTGAGAGCCTTTGTAAAAGGATCAGCAATGTTGTGCTCTGGGGCTATCTTTGTGACAATCACGTCTCCTCATGCACGATCTCCAGGATGAGATGATACTTCCGCTCTATATGCTTTCCCCTCTTGTGACTTCGGGGTTCCCTCGAATTTGCCACTGCACCATTGTTATCGCAATACAGCGTGATGGGCAAAGTCATATTTGGAACAACTTCCAAATTTAGCATAAATTTCCTTAACCAAACGACCTCCTTAGTTGCTTCAAAAGCTGCTACATATTCGACCTCCATGGTGGAATCAGCGATGCATCCTTGCTTGACGCTTCGCCATACTACAGCGATGCATCCTTGCTTGACGCTTCGCCATACTACAGCTCCTCCGTTAAGAGTGAAAACTGACCCTAATGTAGATTTCCGAGAATCATTATCAGTTTGAAAGTCAGAATCGGTGTATCCTGTAAGGATCAAATCCTTAGTCCCATACACAAGCATGTAGTTCCTTGTTCTCCGAAGATACTTAAGGATTATTTTACCGTCGTCTAGTGTTCAAGTCTTGGATTGTATTGATACCTACTGACCATCCCAACTGCAAAACAGTTGTCAGGTCTAGTACACAACATGGCGTACATCAGGCTTTGAACAACTGATGCGTAAGGAATCCGTCTCATATCCTCAACTCCTTGAGGTGTCTTAGAACATTGTTCCTTAGACAAATGGATTCCATGTCTAAAAGGCAACAAACTCTTTTTGGAATCTTGCATCTTAAACCTTGAGAACACTTTGTCTATGTACGATTCTTGAGACAAGGCTAGTGTTTTATTGTTGAGGTTCCGGACAATCTGGATCCCAAGAAAAAACTGTGCATCACCAAATCTTTCATTTGGAACTGCATAGCTAGCCATTCCTTGATGTTAGTAAGATAACCTACATCATTCCAAATGAGTAGGATATCATCCACATAGAGAATTAGGAAAGCGACAGAACTATTGATGATTTTCTTGTAGACACAAGGTTCATCATCATTCTAGTCAAAACCATAAGATCTGATAGTGTCACACCCCCTCCCGAACCTCCTGCTAACTTAGCCCGGAAAGAGCCATGAAGCCAACAGACATTGTATACCTCTTAACAATATTTGATGACCCTGTTCTACATAATAATCATACTATGCTTGTATATGGTAAACTTTAACATCACACAGCGGAAACTTGATAACTACTAAACATACATAGGGAGAAACATTTCTTAAGTCTCCCATTTGAAAACTTAAACGAGCAATAGCATCACAACCTGCAACATGCCAACCCACCGCTTTATACAACCTCTTATGTACAAACAACTATAACTACACAACGACTTGCTATACAACACCAGCCACGTACAAAATACCAACTTATGAAACTTCCAGCAGACTATGGCAGGATGTCAGGTACCAGGAGCTCGATCACTACCTGAAAAGGTTTGAAAACATTGAAGGAATGAGCTAAAAAGCTCAGTGAGTGTCTATCTTTAAAACATTATAAGCTCACAGGTGAATCATAATAATGACAGATTATAAGTAGAAAATAATCTGTTTGTAAACATAAACAAACCATGCTTCCATTTTACAGGTTTAAGTCACCACTTGTGTATAGCACACAACTCGAAATGTACTAACATATCGAGGGTAGATAGATCAATAATATAGAAGCTCATAACAATAAAACACATGACATGATACCACAACAAACCATAGAGGTGGTAGAGTTACATTTATACCAATAAGGTTCATACATCTCTCTCTCACGTGCACGTGGAATACCTTTGGCCCTTTGGTTCTCCCTAATACCTTTTCTATGCCCTTCAGTATTAAGGTAAGAACATTTACTACCCGAATACCTTCTCATTGTCCTTCAGTATTAAGGTAAAACCATTTACTACCCGGATACCTTCTCATTGTCCTTCAGTATCGGGATAACATGATTCATTCCCCCCCTAAGTACCTTCTCTAATGTCCTTCAGTATTAGGGGTTAACCACAAACAAGGGCATAATTTGTGTACCATGGAAATCATGTCTTTATAACACATACAACAATTTCTTGACATTTTCACATTACCATCTATACATGTTCCCAAGTGGATTTACACAAAACATTCTCTAAAGGAAAGCATACTTTCATAATTTAGTTTCCATACTTGGATTTATAGTTACAACTATTTCAAAGCATGCTTAGGTTCCATCATGAACTTTATGTTAGAAAACTCTATGAAGCCATACATAACTAGTTCAAACAGGATGTAATTATCAACACTTATGTTCTTGAAGAAAAACATAGGTCAAGCATAGTTCTAAGATAGAGTCACTCACAGTATTAGAATTAGAACCTTGGCTTGTAAACTTGACCTATTTTCTCTTGGCCTGTCAAATAAACTAACTCAACCATTAGAACCTCGAGCTTATGATTTTTAACCTTAAAACTTGCAAGAAAACACACTTTCAAATTTTCCAGCATTTTCAAATTTTCTGCCATGTTTTCAGACAGCCATAACATCTTCATTACTTATCCAAAAATAATGTAATTTATACCAAACTCTTCCTTTTTGAACCCTCTAAAAATCATATGCAGACATGAAATTGAAATTCAAAACAGATTTGTTCAGAAATACCTCGAAAGCTACTTTCCTCAAAACAGACTTCTGCTGTTTCCAGATTCGGATTTCCTGCTGCACAACAAATTTAACCTGATATTTAAAACATCGTCTAGACATTTTATACTCACAATTTATTCTCGAAAGTTATAGGAAATGCAATAAGCTTTTGAACCATACCAATTAGAGCTTCTAACTCCAAGTATAAAGATCAGGACAACCAAAACATCAGAGACTTCTTGGATTTGACAAAGAAACTTCATTTTTCCGCCTTCCTCTTAACAAAACAGTAACTTAACATAAGATTTTGCTCGAGCTTCCTTCATGAACTTTGTTTAAAAATGAGTTAGCTTTCAGGAAAAGTAAACTTCAACATTTACCTCTTCTTGTAGAGCTCGAGAAGATCAAAATATCAGACAATGGCAGAATGATTCACCTTGCTGCTATAATAATTCCCTTCAGATCTTTTCTTTTCTTTTGCAATTCCAGCTCCAAAATCAGAGGTTTTCTCCTTCTTCTTCTCCCTTGAACTTCAACTCACGAAGCTTACAGCTTCCTTTTGGTAAATGAAGAAGAAAATTGAGAAGATAAAGCCTTTTGAAAAAGCAAACGGTAGAGGCAAATCTTGTCTTTTTCCCCTTTTGCTTTTTCTTTTCTTTTTCCTTTTTTTTAACTTCTCCTTTATCTCTTTCTTTTCTTTTCTTTTATTTTCTTTTCTTTTCTAAACAAAACAAAACACAATATAATATCCATTCCTTTCATTTCTTTTTCTTCTTTTGTCTAAAAGCAATCCAAACCAAAATGGTTTAAACTTTCCTTCCTTGTTTTCTTTTTGTCTTTCACATAATTTCTTCTTTCCTTTTGTTGTTTTTTTTTAATAAGGAAGTTCCAAAGAAAGATCTTGGGTTTACAGATAGCCTCATCCAATATTATATTCCAGAACATAGAGGCTTGTTTCAGTCCATAAATCGACCTTTTAAGCATGCAAACCTTTTGCTCTTGTCCTGGTTTAGTGAACACTTTAGGTTGGTCCATGTAGATGGTTTTCTCAAGATTGTCATTCAAAAAGGTTGTCTTGACATCCATTTGCCATACCTCATAGTCATAATATGCGGCAATGGCAAGAAGGATACGAATAGACTTTACCATAGCAACAGGTGAAAAGGTCTCCTCGTAGTCAACCCTTTCAACCTGGGTAGAACCCTTTGCTACTAGTCTAGCTTTAAAGGTTTGCACCTTCCCATCTACTCCACGTTTTCTCTTGTAGATCCACTTACAACCTATAGGTTTTACCCCATCAGGCTTATCTACAAGATCCCAAACAGAATTGAAGTGCATAGACTCAATTTCTTAGTCCATGGTTATGACCCATTTGTCTTTGTCAATGTCAACCATTGCTTGATTCTAAGTCAATGGATCCTCGCAGTTGTCATCTGGTATAACAACTTACAACTTCCAAATCCGTCATGAACTTCCTTAGCCAAACAGCTTCCTTTGCAGCTTCACAAGCCGCAACATACTCTGCTTCCATAGTGGAATCAAGCAATGCATCCTCGCTGATGCTTCGCCATACTCTGCTCCTCCATTCAAGACGGTGACCAAAGTGGATTTCCTAGAATCCTTATCGGTCCGAAAATCGTAACTCGGTATCCTGTAAGGATCAAATCCCCACGACCATACACTAAGTTGTAGTTCCTCGCTCTCCTAAGATACTTGAGGATTGTCTTTACGGTACATCCAAAGTGATCTAATCCTTGATTGGACCGATATCTCACCGACAATTCCTCTCGCATAAATGGATGTCGGGCCTAGTACACGATTGCATACATCAAAGGCTCCCTACACCAAGCATATGGAATGCGTCTCATATCCTGAACATCTTGAGGAGTCTTAGGACACTAATCCTTAGACAAGTGAACCCCATGCCTAAAAGGCAAAGAAGCCCTTCTTGAGTTCAAAGATCTTATATCTAGACAACATCTTGTCAATATAAGATGCCTGAGACAAGGCTAGCATTATGTTCTTCCGGTTTCGGACTATCTGGATACCTAGAACATATTGAGCTTCTCCCAAATCATTCATTTGGAATTGTGAAGCTAGCCACTTCTTAACGTAGTAAGAAATTCTTCCTCATTCCCAATGAGAAGAATATCGTCCACATACAACAGCAAAAATGCGACAGTTTTGTCAACGATTTTCTTGTAGACACAAGGCTCGTCGGCATTTTGATCATAGCCATAAGACTTGATCGCCTCATCAAATCTTATGTTCCAAGACTTTGAAGCTTGTTTCAGTCCATAAATGGACCTATAAAGTCGGCAAACCTTTTGCTCTTGGCCTTGGGCAATGAACCCTTTGGGCTCGTCCATGTAGATGGTCTCATCAAGTTTGCCATTCAGAAAGGCTGTCTTGACATCGATCTGCCATACCTCGTAGTCATAATACGCGGCGATGGCCAGAAGGATCCTGATTGACTTTACCATGGCAACAGGTGAAAATGTCTCCTCATAGTCAACCCCTTCTACCTGGGTAAAACCCTTTGCCACTAGTTGGGCTTTAAAGGTTTGCACCTTCCCATCTACGCCACGTTTACGCTTGTAGATCCATTTACAACCATAGGTTTTACCCCATCCAGTTGATCCACAAGCTCCCAGACATAATTGAAGTACATAGACTCCATTTCTTGGTCCATAGCTTTAATCCACTCGTCTTTATCAACATCAGCCATTGAATGATCATAGGTCAATAGATCCTTACAGTCATCGTCAGAAGCGACAACTGAGGTTTCAGCTAAACCCATAAAGCGATCGGGCTTTCTCACAGACCTCCCACTACGTCGAGGCATTCGCAACTCTTGGGAACAGATTTGACTAGACGTGCTAGGGTCAACAACGCTTGCTGACGTACTAGCCCTATCAACAACTCTTGCTGATGTACTGTCCATTAAATGATCCCTAATGTGGTCTTCCTCTAAGAAAATGGCGTTTGTCGACACAAGCACCCTATTTACCTTGGGATCGTAAAACAGACCACCCCTAGTCTCTTTAGGGTAACCTACGAATAGGCACAATTTCGAACGGGGTTCCAACTTTTTCGGGTTTGACACCAACACATTGGTCGGGCATCCCCAAATTCTAAAGTGATGTAAACTGCCTTTACAACCACTCCAGACCTCAAAGGGTGTTTCACAAACACTCTTTGATGGAATATTGTTCAAAATGTAAACCGCAGATCTCTCATGCGCACTTCCCGAAAGAATCGGGGAGATGAGCATAGCTCATCATCGACCGAACCATGTCCAAGAAGGTTCTGTTTCTCCTCTCCGATACACCATTCTGCTGTGGCATACAAGGTGCTGAGAGTTGGGACGTAATTCCGTGTTCTACATATAGTCTTAGAATTCAGTGTCCATGTACTCTCCACCTCGATCCGATCGAAGTGTTTTAAGCGATTTACCTATGAGGTTCTCAACCTCGAGTCTTATACTCCTTGAACTTTTCAAGAGTTTCGACTTCTTATGCATTAGGTAAATATACCCATATCCGGAGTAATCGCTCATGAAAGACACGAAGTACTCATAACCGCCCCCGAGCTTTAACATTCATCGGACCACGAGGGTCGAATGTGTACTAACTCAAGAGGCTCTTTGGCTCTATATCGTTTTCCACTAAAAGGACGTTTGGTCATTTTGCCTTCAAGGCATGACTCACATACTGGCAAAGAGTTTTCTTCCAACTCGTTTACAAGTCCACTCTTCACTAGTTTCTCAATCCTATTGAGATTAATGTGGCCTAACCGTAAATGCCAAAGATGGACATTTTCTTTTGGAGAAATTTTTCTTTCTTAGTTCGTGTTTCCGCAGTTTTAAACAATTCAGTATTCAAAATACTTTTAACCGAATTGGGTGTTAAAACATACAGATTATTTTCAAGTGAAGCTGAACAAATAACATTCTCTTTGAAAGAAATGAACGCTTTATTTAATTCAAAAGAAACTGAAATACAGTGCTCAATTAAGCAGGTAATAGAAACAAGGTTTATAGTAAACCGTGGAACTATGTACAAATTGTCTAACTATAAGTACTTCCCGGCAAAATGCAACTTCACTTTGTGCGATTGTTGCGGCCTGAGACAAGCTCCCGGATCCAACCCGTAGAGTCACCTCACCTCTCGCAATGCAAGTGCCGCAGAATCAATCCTCGAAAAGAAGAACAAACGTGGTTAGTGGCGCCTGAATCCAATATCCAGGAAGAGTCATTACTCTCTAATAAACATGTTTCTACCACAAGTAAATCACATTTACCTTGGTTCTTCCTCTCGGCCAGGAATTTGGGACAGTTTCTCTTCCAGTGTCCGCTTCCATTGCAATGGAAACACTTTCCTTTCTCTCAGAACCTCCTTGACCTTCTTGCCCTTCTCGGGCGTGGCTCGGCTCGATTTACCCCTCTTCATCCTCTTCTTCCCTTTCGGGCGTAAAGGAGCAACAGATTTTGTCCCAGAGGTCGAACCCCTGTGATAAGACCTGTAGGCAACATTTGCCTCAAGTTCCTTGACCCTGTTCAGGGACTGAAAATTTTGTAGCTCATTGAGAAGGGTAGTCAGATTGTAGCTAATTTTGTTCATAACAGCATTGCTACGAAACTGAAGGAAAGTCTTCGAAAGAGTCTCCATGATAAAACTGACCTGGCTCGACTCGTCGATCGAAGCCCCATTCATCTCGGCCTGATTAAAGCGGGTCATCATGTCTAGAACATGTACACGGACAGACAACCCCTCTTTCATCCGAGCGTTGAAAATGTATTTGAGCGAGTCATGTCGGACCTGAAAGGACTGTTGTCCAAACATTTTCTTCAAGGACTCCATGATTTCCTTAGCAGAAACCATCAGCTCATGCTTCTTTGCCAAGACATCAGACATGCTGGCAATTATGTAGACATTGGCCTTTTCATTGGCCCTGATCCATCGATCGTACATATCACGAACAACTCGCGATGCGGTCGCGCCCGGCATCTGAGGACACTCCTCAGACAACACGAACTTTATGTCGTCAGTTACCAATATTGTATTGATGTTGTTTTTCCAGCTCTGATAATTATCTCCCACTAACTTATCGGAAGCAAGTAAAGTTATAATAGCGCTAGACATTTTTAGCTGAAAACTTAAGAAAAACTTTGTATTAGTCTCGCAGAAACCTTTTGAAAATTAATCTAATTTTAGCAAAAATATTTCATGATCCCTAGGTCATTCAAATTTTTGCAATGATACCCCAAAGGTTTAGAATGACTGCCACCGAAGGGTGAACAGAACACTCCTCCTCTAGGACGAGACTTTCTCGATCAGACCCTAATCCCAGAATAACTCTTATTCCATTAGGCATCCAATTACCATTGTTCGGTCAAATTCATTAACACTCAATGAATTCTGTGAGTGTCACCCTCAATCTTTAAGTTTCAAAGTATCCGTCCTAACAATAGCTACCTAAGGGTGAACTAAGCAGGAAAACCAACTAGGAAACTGTATCCCTTTCGGGAATTCACTGTGTTCCGACTCCCATGATCAAGCCCTCCGAAGGGATTGTCTGGTCAAGGCCAAACTAGCAGGCAGATCATAGGTGTCTCACGGTGTGAATCGAAAGAAGAGGCCGTGGGTCTCGTTTTCACAAGTCTCGCTCTCACTCACTATAAGTACTCTCTCCATCCACGATGATATTGACCTATACAAATGCCACTCGAAGGGGAACGCTCCCATTTGTGTCACGAGGCCGAGTATAGATCTCACGGTGTGGACTTAAAAGAGATTTGTGGTTGGAAATTGAAATGTATCTCATACACTATATTTCCTCCCACTCAGTACTTTAATTTTAATACGGATTGACCTAGATAATCGGCTAAAAAATACCTAAGTCTACCAATATAACTCTTATATGGTATTTTTCCTAAGTCTATAATCACATTATTAACTTAGGTCTATGTGAGAAAATTAATTAATACTTAATTAACGGCGCTCACGTAAATATAACCTATGAATCTCCGGACCGAATTCACTCCCAGGTCGGTTTCCAGGTAGGGGTGTTCTGCAAGCGTCAACTTAAATACCCCAGCCTTAGACAAAACCTTCTTTAGACAGAGTTACTGATCAGTCTCCATTTAAAGATTATATTTGATTTCCTAAATTTCTAATCTAATTAGAAAATAAGAAAACCTAAGTCTAATTATTCAAGTTCTAAACACTTTAAAACTAATAATTAACTTAGGTTGCATGCATTTCTATGTTATAGTGTTTGAACATTCATCACATGAATAACTATATACTATAACATAATAACATTCATCACATGAATATAAATGCATGAGCATACTTTAATCTAAAAATATAACACTTATATTAATTAAATTAAAAATGCATTTAATTACATTATAACTCTTATAACATAACCTATCATGCAAACTATATTATAACTCTTATAATATATATGATGCATGAATATGTTTAACCTAAGGTGGGATTTTAAATCTATATGTCATACATTATGAACATAGAAATTAATTAAAATTATACATCTCATGCATAAAATAATTACATAGCAAAATTGGACCGGTTTTTGGCACCTAGGGGCAATTATTTAATTAAATAAAATTAATATAACATTTATATTAATAATATTTAATAAAATAATTAAATAAATAAATTTAAAAAAACGTTTTATAAAAAAAATTGAAAAGTTATTAAAAACAACGGACAGAAAACGCCCACGTCGCGCGCATTAACTCCTTAACGCATACAGCGTTGCAACGCTGTGTCCAGCGTTGCAACGTTCTTGCCAATGGCGTCGAGGCGCGTCCTCAACGCCAGCGGCGTGGCAATGCTACGCTCAGCGTTGCAACGCCATCGGTCTTCAGGGCCTTCGACCGCGAGCACGGTGTTGAGACGCCGTTGGGCAGCGTCTCAACGCCATCGACAGACAGCAACCTTCTTGCTATTTTTTCTCCCAGTTTTTCGCCTGTTTCCACTCCGATTTCTTCACAGCAACTCTTGCAACAAACGACCCGGACTTACAGACTCGATTTACAACAAAATTTCCCAAAACAACGGGCTCTTACATTGATCTCATCAACATAATTGTAAATCTAATCTAGTGTTAAACTAATAAATTCATAGATGACCATTAGTGACGGGCTCCAATGATTTGAGGTTAACGAGTCACTAATGGTCATCTATAAATTTATTAGTTTGACTGGTTAACCTCAAATCATTGGAGCCCGTCACTGTAGGTCCATTAGGTCCCTTGCTTGGCTCAATCTGGGATAAAAGAAGGGTTAATGTTTTGGCATGAAATTGAAGTGTTCAATTTCACTTTAAGAGTATTTATATCATATAGATGATATAATATATAGTTTAATATGAATGAGATTCATAATAAACGATATATTAGCCTAATTGTTGAATTAAAGGCTAATTGGAGAAATTGATAGAGAGAAAATAAATTGAATGTGATTCAATTTAATTAAATCCACAATTATTGCAATTGAGATTTGCAACATAAGATATGAGATATCTTATATTATATAATTATGTAAATAAGATTTACATAACATATGGTTGTGGTAAAGTGGTAATAATGTGAAGTTGTGAACTTCATCATTCCACTATATAAACCCTTTGTAAGATGGGTTTGGTAAGCTAAGTTAAGCTAAGTTCTCATTTTTGGATTTTGACCTAAGAATCCAAAAGTGAACTCTCTCCATTCTCTCATTTCTCCTCTCTTTCCCAAAACAAAAGTTCCCACCAACTTCCCTTCTCCAAAAGAGAACAACCAAGAAGTTCATTTGGTAGTGTTTGGGATCTGATCGTGGAAGAGTTGGTAGAGATCGAGAAGCACGAAGAGTTCGTGATTAACAAGGAGAGTTTGCTGAATTGGTCTACAACAAGTAAGTGTTTTTCTTCTTGCTGTAAAATTTCAGCATGTTTAGCCTATATCTAATAGTTAGATCAATTTTAATAAGCATGTTGCATGATGATACCAAGACGATTCGATCGTCTTCCGCTGCGCGGAGATTCTCATTCCCTTCACATATAACGGTCAGGCTATATCACAACCCTCCCACTACGTCGAGGCATACTCAACTCTTGAGATGGACCCTATTGACTAGACAAACTAGTATCAACAACTCTTGTTGACGTACTAGTGTTCTTATTAGCAACCTTTGCTATTGTTCCGTCTAACTCACTCAACACTACCTTACTTTTTGGTTTGTGGTCCCTTATGTGGTCCTCCTCCGTTCTTTACCAATCTCTCAATCCTATTGAGATTATGTGAACCAATCTTAGATGCCAAAGATGAGCATTTTCTTTAGGAGAAATTTTACGTTTCTTAGTTTGTGGGTTTGCAGTTTTATATAATTCAGTGTTCAAAACCATTTCGACTGAATTAGGCCTTAAAATATACAATCCATTTTCTAATGAAACTGAACATATTTCTAAACCTTTCTTCAAAATAAACACATTATTCATAGAAAAAGAACCAAAAATACATTGTTCAATAAAGCAAGAAATGGAAATAAGGTTTCTAGTAAACCCTGGTATCACTAATATATTGTCCAACAATACATATTTCTTGTCAAAATAAAGTTTCATTGTGCCTACTGCTACAGCTGAGACGACTTCTCAATTTCCAACCCGGAGCGTTATCTCTCCTTGCTGTAGCTGCTGCCAAGAATCAATTCCCTGAAAAGAAGAGCAAACATGATTAGTGGCGCCTGAATCAAGTATCCAAGTTGTTTTATCATTATCCACTAAACAAGCTTCTAGGCAAAGTAAATCATATTTACCTTCCTTCTTCTTTTCTTCAATTTACTTCGGACAGTTTTGTTTCTAATGCCGTCTTCGTTGTAGTGGAAACACTTTCCTTTGTCAGCAACGTCTTTGACTTTCTTGCCCTTCTGGGTGGTAGCTTCGTCAGCCTGTTTCCCTTTACCAACCTTCTTCATGTTCTTCTAGAAGAAGATGAAGCCACAGTTTTTGTCCCAGAGGTCGAACCTTTGTGATAACTCCTACTGGCAACATTTGCCTCACCTTTCGATCCCTGAATTTTCATCAAGGACTGAAAGGTCTAGAGTTCATTCATAAGGGAGGTAAGATTAAAAGTAAGCTTATTCATAACACCATTACTTCTAAACTGTAGGAATCTATCTGGAAGGGTTTCCATAATGAAGCTGACCGGGCTCGATTCACGATGGAAGCACCATTCGACTCCGTGATGTTAAAGTGCACCATCATATTCAGGTCATGATCCCGAACAGATGTACCTTGTGGCATCCTCGAGTTGAATATGTAGTTTAGGGCATTATGTTGGGCTTGTGTGGACTGTTGTCCAAACATACCCTGCACAGAATCCATGATTTCCTTGGCGGTAATCATGCCCTCATGCCTCTTGGCTAATATGTCAGACATACTTGCTAGCATGTAGACCTTGGCCTTATCATTGGCCTTGATCCATCGATCATATGCATCACCAATATTTCGTGAAGCATTCGAGCCTTGCACCTGAGGACACTCCTCAGTTAGCACAAACTTCAGATCATCCACTACCAAAATAGTGTTATTTTGTTTTTTCATGTCATCATATTCTCTCCGGTTAACGTTTCGGCACCCAATAAGGAAATTATAGAGCTAGACATTTTTTTGCTGAAAATTTACAAACAAACTTGTATGAGTTTCTTGCTATAACTCTAATCCAATCATGTTTTAGCTAATTATCAAATGATTCCTAGGCCATTTATAATTTTCAATGATACTCCAAAGGTTTAGAATGTATGACACCGAATGGCAATAAAAAACACTCCTCCTCTAGATCAAGACACTCTTGACGAAAACCTAATACCAGAATAACTCTTATTCCTATAGGTTTTAGTTACCATTTTTCGGTCTGGATACATAAAAAACTTATGTACCCCGTGAGTGTAACCCTTTGTCTTTAGATCCCAGAGTCTCGATCAAATAAAATCCGCCGAAGGGAGGACTAGATTGGAAAATAGTCTAAAGAAATCTTTATCCCTTTCGGATGTCTACATTGTTAGATCCTCTATGACCAAACCCTCCGCATGGATTGTCTGGTCTTTGCCAAACTAGTAGGCTTACCATAGTGGTCTAACGGTGTAAACCGACAAAAGAGACGGTAGGTTTTGTTTTCACTAAACCTGCTCCCACTCACTATAAGTACCCTCTCCATTCACCTTGATATTGACTCATACAAACACCATCCGAAGGGGGATGCTCCCGTTTGCGCCACGAGGCCAAGTATGAGTCTCACGGTGTGAACTTTTTTGAGATAGCGTAGGTGGAAAAATATGTATCTCATACACTTTTTCCTCCCACTGAATACTTTAAGTCTATAGGAATGTTTCTTGGGCTAATACCCGACCAATGGTTTTACCTAACTCTATCAACATAACTCGTATATTGATGATCAATATAACTCTTATATTGATTTTATCCTAAGTTTGTTAATATAACTCCTTATATTAAACCTAGGATTTCTAGTTTATTAACCCCTTAATAAACCCACTGATGTTACTGTAATTTATAAGACTCTCTTATTAAATTTCACTCCCAAGTCAGTTTCCAGGTAGGGGTGTTCCGTTTCCGTCAGCTTAAATACCCTAGCCTAGACAGAACTTTCCTTAGACAGAGTTCCTCTTTTAATCATAGCTTATAAATTACTTGGTTCCTAATTCTAATCTAATTAGAACTAGATAACCTAAGGTCTATTATTTTCAAGTTCTAAACATTTTAAAACTAATAATTAACCTTAGGTGACATGCATATTATGTCATAGTGCTTGATCATTCATCACATGAATAATAAGACATTCATAGCATATTCATCTCATGAAAAATAATGCATGTCAATGTTGTCCAAAAATTAATATAACAACCTTATATTAATTAATCATGCAAACTATATAATATAACTCCTTATATTATAAATGATGCATGAAAATGTTTAACCTAAGGTGGGATTTCCAAAATACAAGCATACACTATGCATGACAATAATTACACAACAATTGCATAATTAAAATACCAAAAATTAGACCAATTTTGGCACCCTAGAAATAATTTTAATTAATATAATCTAATTATATTAATTAAAATTAAATATATTAAATATAAAACGGTTTTATAATTAATATATATAATAAAAAACGTTTTCTGCCCGTTGCTCCTCGCGTGAAAAGTATCTGGCGTTGCAACGCTGATAGCAGCGTTGCAACGCTGCCTTTGTCGTCTTCTGTCGAGCGTTGCGCAATGCCAGAGGCTGCGTTGCAACGCTGCCTCCTGTGCGCGCCTTCTCCCGCAAGCGCAGCGTTGCAACGCCAATGAACAACGTTGCAATGATGCACAGAAACAACAGCTTGATTTCTCCAAATCTGGCTCGTGTTTGCTAGGATCTTCTCAGCAACCGCCTTGCCTCGATCGACACGGACTTACATACTCGATTTACAATTAAAATTTGCACAAAACATCGGGCCCTTACATTGAACATTTCAATGAAAATTGTAAATCTAAGTGCCAAAATTGAAAACATCTAATTTTGCAAAACCGTTCATACATCTCATGAAAAAACAGTAAATCCCACCTTGTTCTTGAAAAATCCAGAACATAAATCAAGAACGCAATTGGGCTCTGATACCAATTGAAGGGAATCGAAGTCCCCGCAGCGAAAGCGATTGCGAATCGCGCGCTCTTGATTTAGTTACAACGATTTGTTCAAGAACACAAATAACAAGATTAAGGTTAAAATAGAATGGACAACAACAATGTTACCTTTGAAGAACCTTTTTTCGAGTGATCCTCTTTCCCACGGTCACGATCTCAGCAACACGAACTCGTACGAACACCGACACTACCACCGGATCTTCTCCGTTGTTCTCTAGGTGAGGGAGGAGGGTGGGTTCCCTATAGGAATAGTGAGGTATTTTGTGAGAGATATATTTGTTGTCTTGGAACTTTTCCAACAACAACAAAAGGTTAGGAATTGCTTAGAATGTCTTTTTTTACCTAGTTGCATCTCATGCAACCATATGTATATGGGAATGGGATGGAAATGACCATCCTACCCTTCATTTATTCTCTCTTTAGTATATAGTTTATATATGAATCTAATTCACATTAAAACTATATATTATATCAATTATATCATATATAATAGATATAACACCTCATGTATGAAATTGAACACTTCAATTTCACTTCTAACTTTATACCCTTAATATTACCATATTGAGCCAACGGAGGGACCTAAAAGACCTACAGATCATGAGATCCAATGATGTGAGATTAACTAATCAAACTCTTTGATCTAGTTAATCAATATTCATTAACTACAAGTCACTCCATTATAGACTTGTAGCTGCACTCTCCTCACTGTAGAAATTATTGTGTCCACTGATATAGTCATTACCCATGAGTCGACCCTTCACAGGTTGTTCGTAATCACAACTTGGTCAAATTCCCGTTTTACCCCTGTGATTACCTCTTTGTTCCTTAAGCACCACTGATCCTCTAATGAACAACAAGTCTAAGGTCCTACCTTAGACTCATACCCTCATAGAGGGTGGGGCCCCTTGTTCAAGACCTGGAGTCAGTTCTTAAGGGAACAACCTATCTAATTCCTCATAAATATCTTTTAGTCATTTTGCCTTCTAGGAAGGACTCACATACAGATAAAGTGCCCTCTTCTAACTCATTTAGAAGTCCACTCTTTACCAATCTCTCAATCCAATTGAGATTATTGTCACCGAACCAAAGATGCCAAAGATGACCATTTTTTTTATGAGAATTTTTACGTTTCTTAGTTTGTGTGTTTGCTGTTTTAAATAAATCAGTGTTCAAAAAAGTTTGGACTGAATTTGGTCTCAAAACATACAAACCATTTTCTAATGAAGGTGAACATATTTCTACACCTTTCTTTGAAATAAACACTTTATTGAAAGAAAAGGAAACATAAATACATTGTTCTATCTGTTGGGATTTATGCCCTTAACTTGTGTAATTTTGATCAATTAAATAAAGTGTTATTTGTTTTGATAAGATTACAGTCTTGCTTTTTAAATCCAATAAACTAAGCTCAAAGCTTATAACGTTTATCTTGAAATCAGAGTAGTGGACACTATTTGGGTTGACTTCAAGATTATAACCTAAATAGTCTATGGTATAAGAATAAGGTTGGAAACCTCATTCTGGTAACACCATGGATGCGACCCACTTTGTAATTAGTACAAATGAGGTAATCCAACTCATTTATGTAGTTGACATGCAAGTGGGGGCATCCTGTATGAAGAGTTCATACAGGACTAGATCGCAAATTATTAGTCTAACCAGTGTAACATCGTTAACAGGATAAGACTAGTAATTTATAGATGGTCATTTGTGACTCGACCGGAATCCTGAGCAAGTTAAGAACTCCTGCTTATAGGGGTTTGTCCTTAGACTAGTATGGGTGAGAGTGGCCTGTAGCCGACTCAATAAGCCTACCTTCTCAGGGACACAACCTCGTAGGTAGCTGGGAACTTCCATGTATAATTAGATTAACAAATGTGTGGTTGATGCCTTGAATTTACCTACACATGTGATCAAGTGAATTTTTCCAAAGTCACTAAATTTTAAAACCAGCAATTTCCCAATTGAGATCTAAATTACGCTCATGACTTTATGGTTCTAGGTGGATTAATTATCCCTAATTAACTCATGATCCTAGAATGTAATTCTAATTTTCTAACTCACTAGCTTTTCCAAGTTCGTGAATTTTAGAGAAATCAAAGTGGCCAAGTTTTAATCCTCATGCATCGTTATAAACATTAAAATCTCATAAATCCAACCACGGCATCAACCATAAATTTATTACAATTTATACGGTGAAAAATAACCTAACCCATGCCTAGAAGAGTTTAACTCATGCTCGGAGTCAAATTACACATCCTCAAGTTAAGCATGCTCTCACTAATCATGTATAGCAATAGTAGACCAAAAATAGTCCCAAAATCGACCTAAAAAATAAGCACAAATTTCCTAAACAACAATTTTTTACCCACTGGCCTCAGCAAGAGTTTTTAGGATTGCTTCAGCAAATTGCCTATCGGTTACTTTGCTTCAGCAAATCGCAAGCAGCAGCAGCAACAACGCCCAAGGTCCCCACGACTTTGCTTCAACAAACACGAGCACAACAACAATCATGCGCAACGGCAACGACAACACCGCAACGACTTTGCTTCAGCAATTGCGCGCAAAGGCAACGACGCTTCCCGATTGTCCAGACCTTGCTTCAGCAAACGCGCACGTAGCAACGGTGCTTCCCGATTGTCCACGGCAATAAGATGAGTCAGCTCTCCCGATGTCGCCCCTCGAAATTGCTACAGCAATGCTTGGCGCCTTCATCCGAATGCTTCAGCACAAATTCACCACGATTTCTCTCCGTTTTTAAATTCCTTCTCCCTCGGCCTTACTGTAGCAATCCGCTGGGTCTCTCCGTCTCTACCTCAAGACTTCTTCCGCCTCCCTCCTTTCTCTCGGTCTTCCCCAAATTACTGAAGCAAAGCCCTTTTCTCGGTCTCTCCCCCGAATTGCTGAAGCAAGACCTTCTTTCCCTCATATCCGTCAGCCTCCAATTTTCCTCTCTTTTCCCAAAATGTGTTGCCCTAGATTGACAATTACAAAAACGCCCTTAAGGGTAAAAAGACCATTTTGCCCTTTCGGAAAAATGTCTAAAATGCCCTTAAGAGCTCTTGTAATTTGCACACAAATCCTGCACGCATAAAAACAATCCTCATATCCATTGTCAATAAAAAATCATACTAAGTATGTAATAGTTAAGAATAATCTCAAATTCCAGTCTTTAATTCCATGTTAGCCAATTTCCTCCAAATTTCTTAAATTAATGCATGAAAATATCAAAATTAACTCTTTTAAAACCTAATTCTTGGTCTCAAGGTTTCCTAGCTAACACTCACAAATTAGGGATAAAATAACATGAAACTCACTGCATTATATGCAATTCAAGTCGATTAAACACTGAAATTCTAGTACAACAACTCTCTTATGGTGAGTTATCAGTAGGTCCATTAGGTCACTCGGTTGGCTCAATTGGGCAAATTGGATGTTTATAGTTTGGAGTGGTTTTGAAGTGTTCAAATTCATTATTTGGGTAGTTATGTCAATATAATGTGATATAGTTGACATAATATATAGTTTGATGTGAAATAGACTCATAATAAACTATAGAATAGCCTAATTGATTAGTTAGTGCTAGATTGGAGAAATTGAATTGAGAGAAATAAATTTAATGTGATTCAATTTATTATTTCAAAATTATGGTAATAGGATTTGTATAATAAGTTATGAGATACCTTATAATATGTGATATGCAAATATAATTTGCATATCATATGGTTGTGGTAAAATGGTGAATTGGTGGAGATTTCAACTTCGTCATACACCATTATAAATAGGTGCTTTGTGAATTCAAGGATTCACTTTTTGGAATTCAATCAAAAGAGAATGACCAAATTATCTCGAGCTCCTCTAAATTCTAAAAATCCTTTTTCCAGCCCAAATTCAAAAGGGAGTTCCATAACTCTTATGAGAAGAACCCAAAAAAACTTCTGGAAGTGTATTTGTACGTGAGGTTCGTTAGATCGAGAGAGATCGAGGATGAATTGCAAGACATTGTCTACAAGAGGTTAGTAAAGAGTTTACTTTTTGTTTTCCTTCTCAAATCAGCATGCTTAACTTAGGATTATATGTCGATATGTTCAATTTTAAGAATTCACTCACACAAAGAGTCAACGAATCTCTCCTTTGTGGAAGGAGCCAACACTTGGATAAAAAGGTGAATAGGGAAAGAATTGAGAGAGAGACAGAATTCAACAAAAATTCTCTAATTGCTTCTGATGATCGATCAATCCTTTCTTTCTCCAATTGGAGAATATATAGACTGGAGAGGGATAACTTTCCCCACTCCCTATCGATAAGGAGTTTTAGGGAAGTGGGGAACATGTCCTCTTGACACGTTCCCTTTTATTTAATAATAAATAAATACATTTTAATTAATCGAATTAATTATTATATTAGTTAAATCACATTTAATTAAATATCATATATTTAACTTTTGATTAAATCACATTTAATCACATTTCACTCTAACCTATGGTTTTAATGTACATCATATGCACATTAAATTTTAACCTATACTTTTTAAATACGAATCTCATTCACATTTAAATTAATATTTGAACTCTTTTCAAATATTAAATTCTATCATTTAATTTAAGATGAATCATATTCACATTAAATTTATAATATAAAGTTCCAAAACTTTATATTATAATGTATCTATATACATTCATGTTTATTCCCTAATTTAACTTGAACATTTCAAATTCAAATGATCTAAGAACCCTTTATGAGCTACAAGGTGGACCTAATGGACCTACAGATCAGAAGCTTCAACGGTACGAGATTATTCGGTTACATTCATTAAACTCCTAATGAACATTCATTAGCTACTGGAACACTCAACTAAAGTCCCGCAGTTGCACTCTTCTCACGCATATATATTTATGGGTCGACGGATATTGACCAATAACAACAAGTCAATCCTTCACGAATATTCGTAACACCAGTTGGGTCAAATTACCAGTTTAACCCTTGGTTACATCTTTTACCTTAAGTCTCAGTGCTGCTCTAATGAACAATTTGGTTGTGGTCCTACAAACAAACAGAAGTTTCTCTTGGCCAATGAGAGGGTCGGGCCATTTATTCCAGTCCCGAAGACACAACTTAAGGAAACATTCTTCTACTTAGCCTAATCGAAAGGAAGGAGTGAATTTCATCTTGTTAAGTTAAGTCCCCAGCTGCTCACTCGATCTTGTCCCCATGAAGGTATGCATATTTAGTCGGGGAACTTCGCCACTTTCACCCATACTAGTCAAAGGACAATCCCTCGCATGGAGGACCTCATAACCTTCTCAGGATTGAGATCAAGTTGCCTAGGTCATCCATGTGAAATAGATACGTAAGTAGTAAACAGAGTAACACCTAGTGGTTACTATTTCGTGGTCCGGTCTTATGCAATCTCATTACATAAGATATCCCCACTGACATGTTGTCTACACGAACACGTTACGGTCACTGTGTTTGTACCATAGGCAAAGTAGGGCATATCCATAGTATTACAAGGGTAAGGTACCCAAACCTTACTATAGACCCTTCAGGCTTTATCTCGAACTGAGTTCCTCTATATGTACACTACATTAAGTTCAAGAGACATTTTACAACCTTGGATGTTAGTTTATTAGATTTAGGGTTAATCAAAGGACAATAAAGTAAATAACGAACAATAACTCTTTATTGAAAATATTAACTCTTTATTACAATAATTAGAACAATATTTACAAAGTAAGAGTTTTAGGGCATAAACCCCAACAAATTCCCACTTGAACTAAGACTCTAGTGGGATACATTAAAATCTAAATCATTGGTTACAGAGATACAAATACAACAAACTAGGGCATCCATATACCCATTACATATATCCCACTTGCTCTAGATTAGCCTATATATATATCTCGTAGATCTACACCTCTATATGACCCTCGAACACTTTAGCCATGTGAGTCTTTGTAAACGGATCAACAATATTGTGCTCCGAAGCAATGATCGTTACTGCCACATCTCCTCGTTGCGTTATCTCTCGATGTGCCTGCCTCGCTTGTGGCTGTGAGGTTCCTTCGAATTGGCTACCGCACCACTATTGCCACAGTATAAGGTGATGAGAAATTCTATAAATGGAATAACTTCCAGATCAGTAAGAAATTTCCTTAGCCAAACAACCTCTTTAGCGGCTTCACAAGCAGTGACATACTCTGCCTTCATGGTGGAGTCAGGGATGCATCCTTGCTTGATGCGTCGCCATTCTACATCTCCCCAGTTAAGGGTAAAAACTGATCCTGATGTGGATTTCCTAGAATTGTTATCGATATGAAAATCGGAATCAGTGTATCCTTTAAGGATCAAATCCTTAGTCCCATACAGAAGTGTATAGACCCTCATTCTCCTAAGATACTAGAGGATATTTTTAACTGCAATCCAGTAGCCTAACCCTGGATTGGACTAGTGCCTACATACTATTCCCACTGCATAACAAATGTCTGACCTCGTGCAAAACATAACATACATTAAGCTACCTACTGCACAAGCATAGGGAATACGTCTCATATCCTAAACTTCTTGAGGTTTCTTAGGACACTGTTCCTTAGACAAATGAACTCCATTCATGAAGCGTAATAAACCCCTCTTGGAATTCTGCATCGAATATCGGGCCAATATTTTATCGATATAAGATGCTTGAGACAGAGCTAGCGTTCTGTTCTTGCGATTCCTGAAAATTTGAATCCAAATAACATATTGCGCCTCTCCCAAATCTTTCATTTAGAATTGTTTCCCCAACCATTTCTTTATGTCAGTTAGGTATGGGAATGATGTAGGATATTATCCACATAATGTACTAAGAAAGCTGCTTTGTCGTTGATGATCCTTTTGTAAACACAAGACTCATCAATGTTTTGGTCAAAGCCATAAGACTTGATTGCAGTATCAAATCTTATGTTCCAATATCTTGATGCTTGTTTCAACCATAAATGGATCGATTGAGCTTTCAAACTTTTTGCTCCTGACCTTTGGTGTTGAACCCTTCCGGCTGAGACAATAGATGCTCTCGTGATGATTACAATTCAAAAAGGAAGTTTTGACGTCCATTTGCCAAATCTAATAATCATAAAATGCGGCTATGGACATGAGTATCCTTATAGACTTAAGCATAGAAACAGGGAAAAAAGTTTCCTCATAGTCAACTCCTTCTCTTTGGGTAAAACCCTTTGCTACCAGTCTGGACTTAAAGCTATGTACCTTTCCGACTGCATCTCTCTTTCTCTTATAGATCCATTTGCACCCTATGTGTCTTATCCATTCAAGCTTGTCTACAAGTTTCCAAACTAAATTGAAGTACATTGACTACATTTCAAGGTCCACGACTTTGATCCATTGGTCCTTATCAACGTAATTCATTGCCTTTTTATAAGACAAAGGATCTTCTACACCGTCATCAAGTATGACAACTTGAGTTTCAGCTAAACCTAAGTAGCGGTAAGGTTAGGAACAACCCTCCCACTGCATCGAGGCATTCCCAATGATTGAGAAGGACGACACTGACTCGATGTGCCAGCTTCTTGATCAACTCTTGATGAAGGTCCAGCTTGATCAACTCTTGTTGACTCATCTGTAGCTTCATTTAGTACTAACTTACTACGCGGTTTATGGTTCGTCATGTGATCTTCCTCCAAGAAAGTTGCGTATGTCGATACAATCACCTTATTTTCTTGTGGGTCGTAGAAAATGCCACCTATCATTTCTTTGGAGTAGCCAATAAATTTGGATAATCTTGAACGAGATTCCAGTTTCTTTGTGTTGTTTGCCAGACAACCCTAAATCTTGAAGTGCTGCAAACTAGGTTTACGCCTCTTCCACAACTCAAAAGGTGTTTCTGAAACACTATTTGATGGAACAATGTAAAAGATTTGAACCCCAATCTCTACTGCGTAACCTCAAAACGAGGCAGGCAAATACGCATAGCTAATCATAGGTCGAACCATGTCTAACAAGGTTCTATTTCTCATTTATCATACACCATTCTGTTGTGGTGTATTAGGTGTTAAGAGTTTAGATTGGATTCCATGTTCTATCAAATTGTCCTAGAATCTCAGATCCGTATGCTCACCACCTCGATCGGATTGAAGTCATTTAATGGTTTTCCCTAATGCATTCTCTACTCCAGCCTTGTACTCTTTGAACATTTCAAGACCCTCAGACGTATGATGAATTAGGTATAAATAACCATACCTCGAGTAATCATCTATGAAAGAGATGAAATATCTGTACCCTCGTCGAGCTTTAACATTCACAGAACCACAAAGATCTGAATGTATAAGCTCTAAGGGTTCTTTGGCTCTATAACCTTTTTCTAGTAAAAGGTCGCTTAGTCATTTTACCTTCCAAGCATTTTTCACAAGGAGGTAAAGATTAATCTTTGAACTTGTTTAGAAGTCCATTCTTAGATATTCTCTCAATTTGGTTGAGATTTATATGACCAAGTCTGAGAAGGAAAAGATAGGTATTATTATTAGGAGAAATTCTTTGCCTCTTACTTTGAATATTCACAGTTTTAAAAATCTCATGATTTAAAATTGCTGTAGTTTTGTTCGGTTTAAGTACGTATAAGCCATTTTGTAACTAGGCTCAACAAACATTGACACCCTTTTTCTAAATGAACGCATCATTAATAGAAAAACTAATACAATAATCGTGTTCAATTAAGTAAGAGATAGATATTATGTTCCTCTTAATCTTGGGAACAATGTACAGATTTTCTAAAAAAAATCTATCTCTAAAAAATAGCTTAGCATCTCCCACTGCACGAGGTGAGACGACGTCTCCTGTTCCGATCTTGATCGTAATCTCACCCTCTTCGAGCTACTTAAAGGAACTAGTTTCCTATAAAAAAGAGAAAACGTGGTTAGTGGCCCCTGAATCAAGTATCTAGGTAAAGTCATTGCTTTCCACTAAACAAGTTTCAAGAACCAGTAAATCATATTTACCTTTCTTCTCTTTCAGCTTAGTGTCTGCAGTAGCAGAAGCTTTCTCCTTTCGTTCTTTCTTCTTCTTTTAGGTCTTCTTAACCCAAGAAGATGGACCATAGGACTTAGTCCCAGAGGATGAACCCTTCTGAAACCTTCTTTAATGGGCAAACAGATTTGCCTCTCCATCAGTCTGCCCCTTATTCTTCATAAGGGAATGGAAAGTCTGCAGTTCATTGAGGAGAGTAGTCAGGTTGTACTCTATCTTGTTCATCACCGCATTGTTGCAGAATTGTAGGAAACTCTTTGGAAGAGATTCCAGGATGAACGACACCTGACTGTGTTTGTCTATGACCGCACCATTTATTTCACCCACGTTGATGTGGACCATGTTTTCTCACCGAAGACCCCTCCTTCATATGAGAGTCATAAATGTACTTAAGGGATTCGTGCCGAAGCTGTCTAGACGGTGTCCAAACATATTCTGCAACGAACTCATGATCTCACAAGCTGAGACAATGCCCTTGTGCTTTTTGGCTAGAACATAAGAAACACTAGCCAAAATGTAGACCTTGGCCTCGTCATTGGTCTTGATCAAGCGATCATACGCATCCTTAACAACTTGAGGAGCGTTTTGAGAAGGGACCTGAGGACATTCCTCAGTCAGTACAAATCGTAAGTCGTCCACAACAAAAACCGTAGTCAAGTTGGAATTCCACGTAGCGTAATTTTCACCAGTTAAACGTTCACTTTTGAGTAAGGCTATTATTAAAGACGACATGCTGAAATTTGAAAAAGTAGTTATAATTAGTTATTCCTTTAACCCATTACACACAAATCAATTTTAGCAAAAATATTAAAGAACCCTAGCGTTTAAATTAAACCTTTAATTTTGCAACGATACTTCAAGGGTTTAAAATAAAAGCCACTGTCGGGTGGTCAGTCACTCCTCTCCTGAATTGAGACTATCTCAGCTAATTCTCACTACTAGAACATCTCATGTCTCAATTGTTGGGGTTTGTGCCCTAAAACTCGTAGTTTGTAATTATATTCTAATTTATGTAATAAAGTGTTATTATTTCAATAAAGTGTTATTGTTCGTTATCTACGAGTTTGCCTTTATTTAAACCCTAAATCCAATAAACTAAACATCCAAGGTTGTTAAATGTGTCTTTAACTGAATGTAGTGTACCTCTAGGGGATCTTGGTTCGAGATACAGCCTAACGTTTCTATAGTTAGGGGATAAGGTTTGGTTACCTTACCCTGGTAAAACTATGGATGTGGCCCACTTTGTATTTGATGCAAACACTTTGATCCTAACGTGTTCGTGTAGATGACATGTGAGTGAGGATATCCTATGTAATGAGATTACATAAGACCGGACCACGAAATAGTAACCTCTACCTTTAACTCCGTTGACTAGTTCGGTTTCTATTTCACTAGGATGACCTAGGAAACTTGATCTCAATCCTAAGCAGGTTACTGACTCTTGTTTACGAGGGATTGTCCTTTGACTAGTGTGGGTGAGAGTGGACAGATTCGCCGAGTCAATATGCCTACCTTCTTAGGGACAAGAGCGAGTGAGCAGCTGGGAACATAACTTGGCAAGATGGAATTCACTCCTTCCCGCCTCCTAGGGTAAGTAGAGGAATGTTCCCTTAAGTGGTGTCTACGGGACTTGAACAAAGGGCCCGACCCTCTCATTGGTTCGAGAGGGACTCTTTTTGTTGGTAGGACAACAAACAAATTGTTCATTAAAGGAGCAATGGTACTTAAGGTACAAGATGTAACCTAGGGGTAAAATGGTAATTTTACCCAGCTAGTGTTATGAACATTCGTGAAGGATTAACTTGTTGTTATTGGTCCATATCCGTGGACAGAAAAATATATCTGCAGTGAAAAGGGTGCAACTGCGGGACTTTAGTTGAGTGTTCTTGCAGTTAACGAATGTTGATTAGGAGGTTAATGAGATTAACCAAGCAATCTCGTATCGTTGGAGCTTCTAATCTGTAGGTCCATTAGGTCAACCTTGTAGCTCGTAAAGGGTTCTTAGATCATTTGAATTTGAAATATTCAAATTCATAAAGGGATACGCTTTATGTATATTGATACGATATAATATATAGTTTTGGAACTATATATTATAAATTTAATGTGGATATGATCCATATTAAATTACATGAGAGAATTAAATATTTGAAAGAGTTCAAATATTAAATTCAAATGTGAATGTGATTCATATTTGAACACTATAGGTTAAAATTTAATGTGCATTAGATGTACGTTAAACTATAGATTAAATGGGTGAAATGATTAAATATGATTTAATCAATTAATATAATATAGTATTTAATTAAATCTTATTTTATTAAATAAATAAATTTATTATTAATTAATTAATTAGGGAACGTGTCATGATGACACGTTCCAACTACTCCCCATCTCTCCCTTGATAGGGAGTGGGGAGTTACCCAGTGAAGTTCTTGTCCTTGGAAGAAGGACAGAATTAGTCGATTGATTCAATCGATTAGATTGATTGAAGGCGGCAAGAATTCTCTCTCACTGTCACTTTCTAAAATTCCCAAAACTATCCAATTGTTGGAACCCTTCCCACCTAGGGTGATCTAAGAACTCAAGGATATAGAAGGTGTTCTCTGTTGGTGGTGTTCTGTTGAAGAAAAACATAGAACTCTTGGAAGTTCGTGAGTTGTTGTACGATTTTAAGCAAGTAGTTGCTGCTGAGGAAAACTACAAAGGTAATTACCTTCTCTCCATTTATTAGTTTAATTGTTAAACTTTTAGCATGTTTGCATGATAGATCTCCATGACTAATTAGGATTACATAAACATGTTTGTTTTGTCAATGTACTGGTTTTTGCATTTCAACCAAAATAAAGTTGCATATTACGATTCCAAACACGTTTCCGCTACTCAAGGAGATCAGATCTCCGTCAATTGGTTTCAGAGCAATGCTTGTTTTTTTATGGTTGAAACAAAATTACATTGATTGAGTGGGAAATGCAATTGGTTTGCTGTAAAACTAGTTTAGGAATATTTTGGCCTTAGTTTACTTTTTTTTATCAATTTGTATGTAAAGGCCCCTGTGTTTTGGGAAATTAAGTGCATTATCGAGTCTGTATTCGTGTTATGAGTCGTTCGGGACCAGTTTCCTGCAATTCGGTTGAGAATCAAAGGAGAATTTGAAGGTTGAAGTTGTTGTGTTCGAAGAGTAATGTTGTTGCAGAAGCAGCAGCGTTGCAACGCCGTTCATCAGCGTTGCAACACTGAGGAACGGTGTCGCAACACCAATAGAAGGCTCGCGCGGACCGGTTCAGTAGTTTTTCGTCCGGACCGACGTATTGGATCGATTTTATGTAATAAAATTAGTGTAATTTTATTATTTTGCACTTTAGGGGCAAAATTATTCCGGTTTTACAGCTATATGTCTTTATGAATGACATTTAGATTTTTCCCACCTTATGATAAGCATGTTCATGCATTTTTTTTATTTGTATAAATGTTATATAAATCTGGTATAAATGCATGATTAATTGATTTTTCATGAGTAATTAATTATAATTGTTATAATTAGATTATATGGAAAATAAATTGCATGGAGCATGTAATTACTTAGTTTAAAATAAATGTTATTTTATTTTAAGAAATTTAAGTATTCAATTAGTTGAATATTTATTTTATTTATCATTCCAACAATTGTTTTATAATATAGCTTCTTTATCATACGTTAATTGTTAATTTTATGAAAGTTATAAATTAAAGGGGTTTTAGAAAACATAACCTATAATAAAGAAATGCATGCAAACATACGAACTTGCGTTAAAATTCAAATTAGTTTTAAATTGTTTAAAATTAATTTAGGCCTAAGTTTTAATTTCTAATAGGATTAGAAATTAGTCTTACATAGTATTTTATATAGTTTAAAATATAGTTGGACATTAGGACTTTGGTTATAAGGGAACTCTACTGGTGAAGTTCTGTCTATGGTTTTGGGTACTTAAACTGACGATTAACGGAACACCTCCTACCTGGGAACTGATCCAGAACTTGAGTTTAATTAACCTTAGTTCTTTTTTATATCTAGGTAATTAAAATGTTTATTCACCTAGACATAAGATTAAAATACCTAGTTATAATAGTTATACTAGGCATAGACTTAGATAGATTCTTTTAGCCAGAATCCGAGTAAGTTAAACCTATACCCTAATCTTAGGAGCTTCAGTGGGATAAAACGAGATGTTCGCATCAAGTTTACTCTCACGTCCTCAAGAGTTCACACCGTGAGTTCCATGCTCGGCTACGTGGCGTCAATAGGGTGTCTCCCTACGGTGTGTGTTTGCATGGTTCAATACCAAGGTGAATGAAGGAAGTATCCATAGTAAATGGGACTAGGATGCGTGTCAACATATCCTATGGTCTCCTCCATTAGGTCGCACCGTGAGATTTCTATACTCCGCCTGCTAGGTTGTCCTTGAATAGCCAAACCCTACGGAGGGTCTGACTATAGGGATCCAAACACCGCGAACTCCAGAAATGGATAGGGTCTCTTAGGTAATTTGCCAACAGTTGTCTTTCTTAATAGTAGCTTGTTGGCTCGTACCTATTGGATCTGAAAATGGTAGGGTCACATTTACGGGATGAGTTAAGCTAGTTAACAAGTCCTTGACCAAACAAACGGTAGCTAAGGACCATTGGGACATGAGATGTTCTGGTAGTGAGAATTGGCTGAGAAAGTCTCAATTTAGAGGACGAATGACTGAGCACCCGACGGAGGCTTTTGTTCTAAACCCATGAAATATCGTTGCAAGATTAATAGTTTAATTTAAACATTGGGTTTAGTTTAAACACTAGGGTTCGTTAATAATGTTGCTAAACTTGATTTGTTTTCTAATGGGTTAAAAGGCTTAACTAATTAGAACTATTTTGGATTTTCAATATGTCGTCCTCGATTATAGCCTCATTAAAAAGCGATCGTTTAACTGGTAAAAATTTAACTACATGGAAATCCAACCTGAATACGCTTCTCATTGTTGACGATCTTCGGTTTGTACTGACTGAGGAATGTCCTTAGGTCCCTGCTTGAAACACCCCTCAATCTGTTAAGGAGGCATACGACTGCTGGATCAAGGCCAATGATAAGGCCAAGGTCTACATTTTGGCTAGTGTTTCTGAAGTTCTAGCCAAAAAGCACGAGGGCATGGTCTCAGCTCGTGAGATCATGAGTTCGTTGCAGGATATGTTTGGACAACCGTCTGGACAGATTTGGCACGAATCCCTCAAATACGTTTATAACTCACGTATGAAGGAGGGGTCATCAGTGAGAGAACACGCTCTCGATCTGATGGTCCACTTCAACGTGGTTGAGATGAACGGAGCGGTCATTGACGAGCATTGTCAGGTTTCGTTCATCCTGGAATCTCTTTCGAATAGTTTCCTGCAATTTCGCAGCAATGCGGTGATGAACAAGATATAGTATAACTTTACTACTCTCCTTATTGAACTATAAACTTTCCAGTCTCTTATGAAGAATAAGGGAAAGGCTGATGGAGAGGTAAATCTATTTGCCCATTCCAGAAGGTTCCAGAAGGGTTCATCCTCTGGGACTAAGTCATGTGGTTCATCTTCTGGGCATAAGAAGACCCAAAAGAATAAGATAGAAGGGAAAGGGGAGGCACCTTTTGCTGATAAAGGCAAGGGAAAAGCCAAGGTTGCAGATAAAGAAAAGTGTTTCCACTGCAACGTGGATGAGCACTGGAAGCGAAACTGCCCAAAATACCTTGTTGAGCTCAATGAGAAGAAAGGTAAATTAGTTTTGCTTCTTCTTGAAACTTGTTTAGTGAAACTTGATAATTTTACCTGGATACTTGATTCAGGAGCCACTAATCATGTTTGCTCTTGGTTTCAGGAAACTAGTTCCTTCATGGAGCTCGAAGAGGGGGAGATGACGCTTAGGGTCGGAACGGGAGACGTCGTCTCAGCTCGTGCAGTGGGAGATGCCAAGCTATTTTTTGGAGATAGATTTATTTTAGTAAAAAATCTGTATGTAGTTCCTAAAATTAAGACGAATTTAATTTCTATCTCTTGTTTAATAGAACTTGGATATTGTATTTCTTTTTCTATAAATGAAGCGTTAATTTTAAAAAAGAGTTTCAATATTTGTTCTGGTAAATTGAAAAATGGATTGTATGTACTTAAACCGAATTAGATTAAAGCAATTTTAAATCATGAGATGTATAAAAATGCTAATACTCAAACTAAAAGGCAAAGAAATTCTCCAAATAATAATACCTATCTATGGCATCTTAGGCTTGGTCATATTAATCTCAAACGGATTGAGAGACTCTCTAAGAATTGACTTCTAAACGAGTTAGAACATGATTCTTTACCTCGTTGCGAGTCATGCTTGGAAGGTAAAATGACCAAGCGACCTTTTACTGGAAAAGGTTATAGAGCAATAGAGCCCTTAGAACTTGTACATTCGGATCTTTGTGGTCCGGTGAATGTTAAAGCTCGAGGAGGGTACGAGTATTTCATATCTTTCATAGATGATTATTTGAGGTATGGTTATTTATACCTAATGCATCATAAGTCTGAGGCTCTTGAAAAGTTCAACGAGTATAAGGCCGAAGTGGATAATGCATTAGGGAAAACCATTAAAACACTTAGATCCGATCGAGGTGGAGAGTATATAGATTTTATATTACAGGACTATATGATAGAACATGGAATTAAATCTCAATTCTCAGCACCTAATACACCATAGCAAAATGGTGTGTCAGAAAGGAGATATAGAAACTTGTTGGACATGGTTCGTTCTATGATGAGCTATGCTTAATTGCCTGCCTCGTTTTGGGGATACGCAGTAGAGACTGCAGTTCAAATCTTGAACACTGTTCCATCAAAGAGTGTTTCAGAAACACCTTTTGAATTGTGGAAGGGGCATAAACCTAGTTTACAACACTTCAAGATTTGGGGTTGTCCGACACACGTGTTGGCGACAAATCCAAAGAAACTGGAACCTCGTTCAAGATTATGCCAATTTTTTGGCTATCCCAAAGAAATGAGAGGTGGTCTTTTCTACGACCCACAAAAATAAAAAAAAGTGATTGTGTCGACAAACGCAACTTTCTTGGAGGAAGATCACATGAGGAACCATAAACCGCATAGTAAATTAGTACTAAATGAAGCTACAAATGAACAAACAAGAGTTGTTGATCAAGTTGGACCTTCATCAAGAGTTGATGAAGGAGCCAACACCTCAAGTCAGTCTCGTCCTTCTCAATCATTGGGAATGCCTCGACGCAGTTGGAGGGTTGTTTCTCAACCTGACTACTACTTGGGTTTAGCTGAAACTCAAGTTATCATACCTGATGATGGCGTAGAAGATCCATTGTCTAATAAACAGACAATGAATGACGTAGACAATGACCAATGGATCAAAGCCATAGACCTTGAAATGGAGTCAATGGACTTCAATTCAGTATGGGAACTTGTAGACCAACCTTAAGGGGTTAGACCCATAGGGTGCAAATGGATCTATAAGAAAAAAAGAGATGCAGTTGGAAAAGTACAAACCTTTAAAGCTAGACTTATAGCAAAGGGTTTTACCCAAAGGGAAGGGGTTGACTATGAAGAAACTTTTTTCCCTATTGCTATGCTGAAGTCTATAAGAATACTCTTGTCCATAGCCAATTTTTATGATTATGAAATCTGGCAAATGGACGTTGAGACTGCTTTTTGAATGCTAATCTTAACGAGAGCATCTATATGTCTCAGCCCGAAGGGCTCATAACCCAAGGTCAGAGCAAAAAGTTTACAAGCTCAATCGATCCATTTATTGGTTGAAACAAGCATCCAGATCTTGGAATATAAGATTTGACACTACGATCAAGTCTTATGGATTTGACCAAAACGTTGATGAGCCTTGTGTAGGGATTTTTGTCTTAATCTTGTGTTTGTAAATTACTATTTGAAATTAATAAGAGTTATTTGTTTCATTACTTTGTGTCTCGCAATATTTACAATCTTTTCCAATAAACTAAGCTCCAGGGTCATTGAATTTATGAGAGAACTAGAACTTGAACGGTGTGTTGTGGACACACTGGGAGGATCACGTTCGAGTTAGTGACCCGAACGATCTACAATATATGGATAGGGTTGGAGACCTAATCCTGGATACATTATGGATGCGACCCGCTTTGTATTAGATACAAACGAGGTGATCTGACTCGTTCATGTGGTTGACATGCGAGTGGGGGCATCCTATGCAATGAGATTGTACAGAACCAGACGTGAGTTGTTAGACCTCATCGATGTAACACCGCTGGCAAAGAAGGACTAATAACCGTGATGACCATTAGTGACTCGACACGAATCCCGAGCGTGTTACGGAATCCTCGCCTGCGAAGTCCATCCCATTGATTAGTCTGGGTGAGGTTGGTAACAGTAACTCGCCCAATATGCCTATATTCTCAGGGGCAGGACCAAGTAGAGAGCTGAGAACTTAATAACGCGATATGGAATTCACTCGTTCCCGCCTTTAGGGAAATTAGAGGGGTTGTTCCCATAAGTGCTGTCTCCAAGGCTTGGACAACAGGCGCCCACCTTCTCACTGGCCCGAGAAGGGTGCTGTGTATAGTTGGACCATCACGATATGTTGTTCATTAGAGGAGCATTGGGGACTGAAGGAACAAAAGGTAGACACAGGGGTAAAACGGTAATTTAACCCAGCCGTGTCTACGAACAACCTGTGATGGGTCGACTCATAGGCATTGGTTATATCAGTGGACAGATAATATTCTACACTGACTGGAGTGCAGCTACGGACTTTAGTGGAGTGTTACCATAGCTAATGAAAGTTGATTAACCGGATCAAATAGTTTGATAGGTTAATCTCGGATCATTGGAGCTCGTCACTTTAGGTCCATTAGGTCCCTCGGTTGGCTCCATCTAGGTTAAAAGAAGGGTTAGAGTTTTGGTGTGAAATTGAAGTGTTCAATTTCACTTACCGGCATTTAGGTCATTTATATGAGATATGAATGATATAACATATAGTTTAATGTGAATGAGATTCATAATAAACTATAGGTTAACGTAATTGTGGAATTATGGCTAATTGGAGAAATTAATTGAGAGAAAATAAATTAGATGTTATTCAATTTAATTAATCAACAATTATTGCAAATGTGATTTGCAATATGAGATATGAGATATCTTAAATTGTATGGTTATGCAAATATGATTTGCATAACCTATGGTTGTGGTAAAATGGTGATTATGTGGAGATCTTAACTCCATGTTTATTCCACTATTTAAACCCTTCTTGCAAGAAGGATTGTAACAATCACACTCTCATTTTTTGGATAAAAAGTCCCACCACTTTCCTTCTTCCAAAGGAAGAACAACCGAGAAGGTTGTTGGTGGTGTTCGATTTTCGTTCGAGAGAAACGTTCGTTGAGATCGAGAATCACGAAGTGTTCGTGACCAAGGAAGGAACTTTGAAGGACTGTCTACAACAAGTAAGTACGTTCTTCTCGCTGTAATTTCCTTCTTCTTTTTTATGTTTAACTCAGATCTAAGTGTTAGATCATTTTAACAAATTTCAAGTAGCGTAACGATACCTTGACGATTCGATCGTCTTTCGGTGCGCGGGGATTTTCATTCTCTTCAATTGGTATCAGAGTCAGGTTAATGATTCTTCGTTATGCACTGATTTTTGTTAAAATAGGTGGGTAATTTACCTTAATTTCATGAGATGAATGTTGGTTTGCATGATGGATGTTTCAGTTTTTTGGCACTAGAATAGATTTAAAAATTATGTTGATGAGTTCAATATAAAGGCCCTTTGTTTTTTGTCATTTTGTTGTAAATCGGGTCTGTAAGTCTGAATCGTTCGTGGCAAGAGTTGCTGTGAAGAAATCAGAGCGGAAACGGGCGAAAATTGACGAAGAACAACAAAGGAGTTTATTGTTCTGTCGATGGCGTTGAGACGTTTTTCATCGGCGTCTCAACGCTATCCTTGTGGGTGCTTGCTTGGTAGCAGAGCAGCGTTGCAACGCCACGGCGTGGACCACGTTGATCACAATGCTGCCTCTGACGTTGCAACGTCGCACGCGTTGAGGTGCAGTTCGCGAGCAGTTGCAAGACGTGGGCGGTTTTCATACAAAGTGGTGCAGTTTTGCACGTTTTTATTTACTTATTTAATGTAAAAATGTATTTTAATTTATTTATTTAATTAAATAATTGCCCCCTAGGTGCCAAAACTGGTCCCTTTTTGCTATTTAATTATTTATGCATGTATTGTATGATTTAATTAAATTTCTATGTGCATAAGGTATGTCATATAGATTTAAGAGTTATAATATATAGTTTCCATGATAGGTTATATTATAAGTGTTATAATATAATTAAATGCATGTTTAATTTAATTAATATGAATGTTATATTTTTTGAATTAAAGTATGCTCATGCATTTATATTTATGTGATGAAGTATTTTTGTTATAGTATATAGTTATTCATGTGATGAATGATCAAGCACTATAACATAGAAATGCATGCAACCTAAGTTAATTATTAGTTTTAAAGAGTTTAGAACTTGAATAATTAGACTTAGGTTTTCTAGTTCTAATAAGATTAGAATTAGGAAATCAAAGTTTAGTCTATGAATGGAGACTGATTAATAACTCTGTCTAAGGAAGGATTTGTCTAAGCCTGGGGTATTTAAGTTGACATTTGCGGAACACCCCTACCTGAAAATCGACCTGGGAGTGAATTTGGTCTGAAGATTCTTAGATTATACTTATCGTGAGTGCCGTTAATTAAAAGTGTTTTAATTTACTCACTTAGACCTAAGTAATAATGTGATTATATACTTAGGATAAATACAATATAAGAGTTATATTGGTAGACTTAGGTAAATTTTAGCCGGTTTATCTAGCTCAATCCTTAATAAAATCAAAGTGTTGAGTGGGAGGAATTATAGTGTATGAGATACATTTAATTTCCGACCACAAATCTCCGATAAGTCCGCACCGTGAGATCCATACTCGGCCTCGTGGCGCAAATGGGAGCTTCTCCCTTCGGATGGCATTTGTATGGGTCAATATCATCGTGGATGGAGAGAGTACTTATAGTGAGTGGGAGCGGGACTTGTGAAAATGGGACCCACGGTCTCTTATTTCGATTCACACCGTGAGACGCCTATGATCCGCCTGCTAGTTTGGCCTGGACCAGACAATCCCTTCGGAGGGCCTGATCATGGGAGTCCGAACACTGTGAATTCCCGAAAGGGATACAGTTTCCTAGTTGGTTTTCGGATACAGTTTCCTAGTTGGTTTTTTTTCTTGGTTCACCCTTCGGTTGCTATTGTTTGGACGGATGCTTGGAAACTTAAAGATTGATGGTGACAATCACAGAATTCGTTAAGAGTTAATGAATTCGACCGAACAATGGTAATTAGACGCCTAATGGAATAAGACTTATTATGGGATTAGGGTATGGTCGAGAATGTCTCGTCCTAGAGGATAAATTTTTTGTTCACCCTTCGGTGCCGGTCATTCTAAACCTTTAGGATATCATTGAAAAATTTATGAATTGCCTAGGGATCATGAAACAATTTTTTGCTAAAACTTGATTGGTTTTTTAAAGTTTTTTGCGAGACTGACACAAAGCTTTCTAATTTTTCAGCTTAAAACATGTCTAGCTCAATTATAGCTCTACTCGCGTCCGATAAACTAGTGGGAGATAATTACCAAACATGGAAAAACAACATAAACACAATTTTGGTCACTGACGACATTAAGTTCGTGCTCTCTGAGGAGTGTCCTCAGATGTCGGGCTCGACTGCGTCGCGAAGTGTTCGCGATGCATACGATCGATGGATCAGGGCAAATGAAAAGGCCAAGGTCTATATCATTGTCAGCATGTCTGATGTTTTGGGAAAGAAGCATGAACTGATGGTCACCGCCAAGGAGATCATGGAGTCCTTGCAGGAAATGTTTGGACTCGCTCAAATACGTCTTAAACGCACGGATGAACGGGGCTTCGATCGACGAGTCGAGCCAGGTTAGTTTTATTTTGGAGACTCTTCCGAAGAGTTTCCTTCAATTTTGTAGCAATGCTGTTGTGAACAAAATTAGCTACACTCTGACTACCCTCCTCAATGAGCTACAGAATTTCAAGTCCTTGAACAAGGTCAGGGCACCATAATCTGAGGCAAATGTTGCCTACAGGTCTTATCACAGGGGTTCGTTCTCTGGGACTAAACATGTTTCTCCTTCACGCCCGAAAGGAAAGAAGAGGATGAAGAGGGGTAAAACTGACCGAGCTGCCGCCCAGAAGGGCAAGAAGCTCAAGGACGTTGCAGAAAAAAGGAAGTGTTTCCACTGTAATGGGGGAGGACACTAGAAGAGGAATTGTCCCAAATTCCTAGCCGAGAAGAAGAATCAATGTAAATGTCATTTACTTGTGACTGAAACCCATTTAGTGGCGAGTGTTGGGATTTTTGTCCTAATCTCATGTTTGTAATATATTGTTTGAAATTAATAAGAGTTATTCATTTCATCACATTGTATCTCGCAATATTGATAAACTTTTCCAATAAACAAAGCTCCAGGGTCATTGAATTTATGAGAGAACTAGAACTTGAACGGTGTGTAGTGGACACAGAGGGAGGATCACGTTCGAGTTAATGACCCGAACGGTCTACAGTATATGGATAGGGTTGGAGACCTGATCCTGAATCCACTATGGATGCGACCCACTTTGTATTAGATACAAACGAGGTGATCTGACTCGTTCGTGTGGTTGACATGCGAGTGGGGCCATCCTGTGCAATGAGATTGTTCAAGACCGGACCGTGAATTATTAGACCTCACGATGTAACACCGCTGTGATGAGAATAATAACTTCGTAGATGACCATTAGTGACTCGACCTGAATCCTGAGCGTGTTACGGACTCTTGTCTGCGGGGGTTTGTCCTTTGACTAGTACGGGTGAGGGTGGTCACAGTTACTCGCCCAATATGCCTATCTTCTCAGGGACAGGACCAAGTAGGCAGTTGGGAACTTAACTACGCGAGATGGAATTCACATGTTCCCGCCTTTAGGGAAACTAGAGGGGTTGTTCCCTTAAGTCCTGTCTCAAGGGCTTGGACAACGGGCGCCCACCTTCTCACTGGCCCGAGAAGGGTGTTGTGTATGGTTGGACCATCACAATATGTTGTTCATTAGAGGAGCAGTGGGGACTTAAGGAACAAGAGGTAGACACAGGGGTAAAACGGTAATTTGACCCAGTCTGTGAAGGGTCGACTCATGGGCATTGGTTATATCAGTGGACACGTAATATTCTGCACTTACGGGTGTGCAGATACGGGCTATAGTGGAGTGTTACCGTAGCTAATGAATGTTGATTAACCGGGTCAAAAAGTTTGACAGGTTAATCTCGGATCATTGGAGCCCGTCACTTTAGGTCTATTAGGTCCCTCGGTTGGCTCAATCTGGGATTTTTGTCATAATCTCGTCTTTGTAAAATATTGTTTTGAAATTAATAAGAGTTATTCATTTCTTCACTTTATGTCTCGCAAATATTTTAAACCATTCCAATAAACTAAGCTCCAGGGTCATTGAATATATGAGAAAACTAGAACTTGAACGGTGTGTAGTTGACACACAAGGAGGATCACGTTCGACTTAATGACCCGAACGCGGTCTCTGATATATAAGGATGGGGTTGGAGACCTAATCCTGGATACACTATGGATGCGGCCGCTTTGTATTAGATACAAACGAGGTGATCGACTTCGTTCATGTGGTTGACATGCGAGTGGGGGCATCCTGTACAATGAGATTGTACAAGACCGGACCGTGAATTATTAGACTTACTTATATAACACCGTTAACAGTAAAAGACTAATAAATTCGTAGATGACCATTAGTGACTCGACACAGAATCACGGCGTATTACAGGACTCACATGCTGCACGGGTGCGCCCTTTGATTAAATACAGGTGAGGTGGTCCCGATCCACTCGCCCAATATGCCTATCTTCTCGTGACAGAACCAAGTAGAGAGCCGGGAACCTAATTACGCGAGATGGAATTCACTGCTCCCGCCTATAGGGAAACTAGAGGGTTGTTCCCTTAAGTCTTGTCTCGGGGCTTGGACAACGGTGCCCACCTTCTCACCGGCCGAGAAGGGTGTTGTATATGGTTGGGCCATCACAATATGTTGTTCATTAGAGGAGCAGTAGGGACTTAAGGAACAAGATATAGACACAGGGGTAAAACGGTAATTTGACCCAGCCGTGTCTATGAACAACTGTTAAGGGTCGACTCATGAGAATTGGTTATATCGGTGGACACGTAATATTCTACATCGATGGGGAGTACAACTACACAGGCTTTAGTGGATTATTCTGTAGCTAATGAATATAGGTTGACCGGGTCAAAGAGTTTGACTGATTAACCTCAGATCATTGGAGCCCGTCACTGTAGGTCCATTAGGTCCCTTGGTTGGCTCAATCTGGAATAAAAGAAGGGTTAAAGTTTTGGTATGAAATTGAAGTGTTCAATTTCACTTTAAGAGTGATTATATCATATAGATGATATAATATATAGTTTAATATGAATGAGATTCATAATAAACTATATGTTAGCCTAATTGTTGAATTAAAGGCTAATTGGATAAATTGATAGAGAGAAAATAAATTGAATGTGTTTCAATTTGATTAAATCCACAATTATTGCAAATGAGATTTGCAACATAAGATATGAGATATCTTATATTATATAATTATGTAAATAAGATTTACATAACATATGGTTGTGGTAAAGTTGTAATTATGTGAAGTTGTGAACCTCATCATTCCACTATTTAAACCCTTTGATAGATGGGTTTTAGGGTGAACCTAATCTACACTAAGCTTGGGAGGCTAAGTGAGATTCTCTCATTTCTCCATCTCCTTCAAAACACAAAAGAAGTTCCCACCAACTTCCCTTCTCCTAAAGAGAACAACCAAGAAGATCTATTCTGGTAGTGTTCGAGATCCGTTCGTGGGAAAAATTCGTGGAGATCGAGGAGCGCGAAGAGTTCGTGATCTGCAAGGAGAGGTTGCTGAATCGATCTATAACAAGTAAGTTATTCTAACCGTTGTAATCTTTTCAGCATGTTTAGCCTAGATCTAATAGGTAGATCAATTTTAGTAAACACATTGCATGATGATACCATGACGATTCAATCGTCTTCCGCTACGCGGGGATTCTAATTCCCTTCAATTGGTATCAGAGCCATCTCAATGGTTCCTCATCGATGCACTGTTTTATTAAATATTAGGTGGGTAATTTACCATGTTTTCATGAGATGAATGTATGGTTTGCAAATTTGATGTTTTCGATTTTTGGCACTAGATTAGATTTACAATTATGTTGATGAGATCAATGTAAGGGCTCGTTGTTTTGGGCAATTCTCATGTAAATCGAGTCTGTAAGTTCGGGTCGTTGGTGGCAAGAGTTGTCGTGAAGAAATCGGAGCGGAAACAGGCAAAAAACCAAGCGGAAAACAGCAATGATGTTGCTGTCTGTAGATGGCGTTGAGACGCTGCCCAACGGCGTCTCAACGCCATTCTCGCGAACGAAGCCCCTGCAGCAGAGTGGCGTTGACGACGCGCCTCAACGCTATAGGCGACAGCGTTGCAATGCTGTGTACGTTGCGGGAGTAATAGCGCGCGAGGATGGCCGTTTTTCAGTTTTTTTTTATATAATTAATTTTCGGTTTTTTTTTATAAAAATGTTTTTTTAATTTATTTTATTAATTATTTTATTAAATATTATTAATATAAATGTTATATTAATTTTATTTAATTAAATAATTACCCCTAGGTGCCAAAAACCGGTCAAATTTTGCTATTTAATTATTTTATGCATGAGATGTATGATTTTAATTAAATTCTATGTGCATAATGTATGTCATATAGATTTAAAATCTCACCTTAGGATAAACATAATCATGCATGATGTATATTATAAGAGTTATAATATAGTTTGCATGATAGGTTATATTATAAGAGTTATAATATAATTAAATGCATATTTAATTTAATTAATATAAGTGTAATATTTTTTAGATTAAAGTATGCTCATGCATTTATATTCATGTGATGAATGGTAATTATGTTATAGTATATACTTATTCATGTGATGAATGATCAAGCACTATAACATAGATATGCATGCAAACCTAAGTTAATTATTAGTTTTAAAGTGTTTAGAACTTGAATAATTAGACTTAGGTTTTCTAATTTTCTAATAACATTAGAATTTTAGGAAATCAAATATGATCTTCGAATGGTGACTGATTAGTAACTCTGTCTAAGGAAGGTTTTGTCTAAGGTTGGGGTATTTAAGTTGACGCTTGCGAAACACCCCTACCTGGAAACCGACCTGGGAGTGAATTTGGTCCGGAGATTCTTAGATTATATTTACGTGAGCGCCGTTAATTAAGTGTTAATTAATTTTCTCACATAGACCTAAGTTAATAATGTGATTATAGACTTAGGCTAAATACCATATAAGAGTTATATTGGTAGACTTAGGTAATTTTTAGCCGATTATCTAGGTCAATCCCTATTAAAAATTAGAGTACTGAGTGGGAGTAAATATAGTGTATAAGATACATTTAAATATCCAACCACAAATCTCTGATAAGTCTGCACCGTGAGATCTATACTCGGCCTCGTGGCGCAAATGGGAGCGTCCCCCTTCGGATGGCATTTGTATAGATCAATATCATCGTGGATGGAGAGAGTACTTATAGTGAGTGGGAGCGGGACTTGTGAATTCGAGACCCACGGTCTCTTCTTTCGATTCACACCGTGAGACACCTATGATCTGCCTGCTAGTTTGGCCTGGACCAGACAATCCCTTCGGAGGGCTTGATCATGGGAGTCGGAACACAGTGAATTCTCGAAAGGGATACAGTTTCCTGGTTGGTTTTCCTTCTTAGTTCACCCTTCGATGACTATTGTTTGGACGGATACTTGGAAACTTAAAGATTGAGGGTGACACTCACAGAATTCGTTAAGTGTTAATGAATTCGACCGAAAAATGGTAATTGGATGCCTAATGGAATAAGAGTTATTCTGGGATTAGGGTCTGATCGAGAAAGTCTCGTCCTAGAGGAGGAATGTTCTGTTCACCCTTCTGGTGGCGATCATTCTAAACCTTAAGGGTATCATTGCAAAATTATGAATGACCTAGGGATCATGAAAACATTTTTTACTAAAATTTAGATTGGTTTTTCAAAAGGTTTTTTAAGAGACTAATACAAAGTTTTTTTAAAATTTCATCTAAATATGTCTAGCGCTATTATAGCTTTACTTGCTTCCGATAAGTTAGTTGGAGATAATTACCAGAGCTGGAAAAATAACATCAATACAATTTTGGTGACTGACGACATAAAGTTCGTGTTGTTTGAGGAGTGTCCTCAGATAACGGGCTCGACCGCATCGCGTGTCGTTCGCGATACGTACGATCGATGGATCAGGACCGATGAAAAGGCCAAGGTCTATATAATTGCCGGCATGTCTGATGTTTTGGCAAAGAAGCATGAGTGATGGTTTCCGCTAAGAAATCATGGAGTCCTTGCAGGAAATGTTTGGACAACGATCCTTTCAGGTCCGGCATGACTCGCTCAAATACATTTTCAACGCTCGGATGAAAGAGGGTCGTCATGCATCGTGATGACCCGCTTTAATCTGCCGAGATGAATGGGGCTTGATCGACGAGTCGAGCCATGTGAGTTTTATCATGGAGACTCTTCCAAGAGTTTCCTTGATTTAGAGCAATGTCTTTGTTATGAACAAAATTAGCTACACTCGACTACCCTCCTCAATGAGCTACAAATTTCCGGTCCCTAAACGAGTCGGAGAATGCGAGGCAAATGTTGCCTCATGTGTCTTATCACGGGGTTCGACCTGCAGGACAAAACTCTCTTGCTCTCTTCACCCGAAAGGGAAGAGAGGATAAAGAGGGTAAAAGCGACCGAGCCACGCCCGCGGAGAGGGCAAGAAGGTCAAGGAGGTTGCGAGAGCAAGGAAAGTGTTTCCACTTTGCAATGGAAGCGGACATTGGAAAAGAAAGCGTCCAAAATTCCTTGTCGAGGGAAGAACCAAGGTAAATGTGATTTACTTGTGGTAGAAACATGTTTAGTGGAGAGTAATGACTCTTCCTGGATATTGGATTCAGGCGCCACTAACCACGTTTCTTCTTCTTTTTAGGGGATTGATTCCTAGCAGCCGCTGCGAGAGGGTGAGGTGACTCTACGGGTTGGATCCGGGGAGCTTGTCTGTGCTGCAGCAATCGACATGGTGAAGCTGAATTTTGGCGGAAAGTACTTATTGTTAGACAATTTGTATATAGTTCAAGGGTTTACTAGAAACCTTGTTTCTATTTCCTGCCTAATTGAACATTGTATTTCCGTTTCATTTGAATTAAATAAAGCGTTTATTTTTTTCAAATGGAATGTTATTTGTTCAGCCTCACTTGAAAATAACCTGTATGTTTTAAAACCCAATTCGGTTAAAAGTGTTTTAATTACTGAATTGTTTAAAACTGCGGAAACACGAACTAAGAAAGCAAAAATTTCTCCAAAAGAAAATGCCCATCTTTGGGATCTACGGTTAGGCCATATTAATCTCAATATGATTGAGAAACTAGTGAAGAGTGGACTTCTAAACGAGTTGGAAGAAAACTCTTTGCCAGTATGTGAGTCATGCCTTGAAGGCAAAATGACCAAACGTCCTTTTAGTGGAAAAGGATATAGAGTCAAAGAGCCTCTTGAGTTAATACATTCTGACCTATGTGGTCTGATGAATGTTAAAGCTCGGGGCGGTTATGAGTACTTCGTGTCTTTCATAGACGATTACTCCAGATATGGGTATATTTACCTAATGCATAAGAAGTCTGAAACTCTTGAAAAGTTCAAGGAGTATAAGACTGAGGTTGAGAACCTCTTAGGTAAATCACTTAAAACACTTCGATCGGATCGAGGTGGAGAGTACATGGACACTGAATTCTAGGACTATATGATAGAACACGGAATTACGTCCCAACTCTCAGCACCTGGTATGCCACAACAGAATGATGTATCGGTGAGGAGAAATAGAACCTTGTTGGACATGGTTCGGTCGATGAGGAGCTATGCTCGTCTCCCTGATTCTTTCTGGGGCTACGCAGTAGAGACTGCGGTTTACATTTTGAATAATGTTCCCTCAAAGAGTGTTTGTGAAACACCCTTTGAGCTCTGGAGTGGACGTAAAGGTAGTTTACATCACTTCAGAATTTTGGGATGCCCGACCCATGTGTTGGTGCGAAACCCGAAGAAGTTGGAACCTCGTTCAAAATTGTGCCTATTCGTAGGGTACCCTAAAGAGACTAGGGGTGGTCTATTTTATGATCCCAAGGAAAACAGGGTGCTTGTGTTGACAAATGTCGTTTTCCTAGACGAAGACCACATCAGGGATCATTTACCTACAAGCAAAATTGTATTGAATGAAATGGACAGTATATCAGCAAGAGTTGCTGATGGAACTAGTACGTTAGTAAGCGTTATTGACCCTAGCGCGTCTAGTCAAATCCGTTCCCAAGAGTTGGGAATGCCTCGACATAGTGGGAGGATTGTGAGACAGCCCGATCGCTATATGGGTTTAGCTGAAACCTCAGTTATTGCTGCTAACGATGATTGTGAGGATCCATTGACCTATAATTAGGCAATGGCTAATGTTGATAAATACGAGTGGATTAAAGCTATGGACCAAGAATTGGAGCCTATGTACTTCAATTCTGTCTGAGAGCTTGTGGATCAACCGGATGGGGTAAAACCTATTGGTTGCAAATGGATCTACAAGCGTAAACGTGGTGTACTGGGAAGGTGCAAACCTACAAAGCCCTACTAGTGGCAAAGGGTTTTACCCAGGTTGAAGGGGTTGACTATGAGGAGACCTTTTCACCTGTTGCCATGGTAAAGTCGATCAGGATCCTTCTGGCCATTGTCGCCTATTATGACTACGAGGTATGGCAGATGGATGTCAAGACAGCCTTTCTGAATGGCAAACTTGACGAGACCATCTACATGGAACAGCCCAAAGGGTTCATTGCCCAAGGCCAAGAGCAAAAAGTTTGCAAGTTTCATAAGTCCATTTTTGGACTGAAACAAGCTTCAAGGTCTTGGAATATAAGGTTTGATGAGGTAATCAAATCTTATGGCTTTGATCAAAATGCCGACGAACCTTGTGTCTACAAGAAAATCGTGGACAAAACTGTCGCATTTCTGGTGTTGTACGTGGACGATATTCTTCTCATTGGGAATGAGGTAGAATTTCTTACTGACGTTAAGAAATGGCTAGCTTCACAATTCTAAATGAAAGATTTGGGAGAAGCTCAGTACGTTCTAGGTATCCAGATAGTTCAGAACCGGAAGAACAAAACGCTAGCCTTGTCTCAGGCGTCTTATATTGACAAGATGTTGTCTAGATATAAGAATCAGAGCTCCAAGAAGGGCTTGCTGCCTTTCAAGCATGGGGTTCACTTCTCTAAGGATCAGTGTCCTAAGACTCCTCAAGATGTTGAGGATATGAGACGTATTCAATATGCTTCAACTGTAGGGAGCCTGATGTATGTCATGTTGTGTACAAGACCCGACATCTGTTATGCAGTTGGAATTGTCAGTAGATATCAGTCCAATCGAGGATTAGATCACTGGACAGCCGTAAAGACAACCCTCAAGTATCTTAGGAGAACGAGGAACTACAGCTTAGTGAATGGTAGTAGGGATTTGATCCTTACGGGATTCACAGATTCTGATTTTCAGATCGATAAGGATTGAAGGAAATCCACCTCGGGGTCAGCCTTCATTCTGAATAGAGGAGCTGTAGTATGGCGAAGCATCAAACGGGGATGCATTGCTGATTCCACTATGGAAGCAGAGTATGTTGCAGCTTGTGAAGCTGCAAAGGAAGTTGTTTGGGTAAGGAAGTTCATGACAGACTTGGAAGTTGTTCCAAATATGAACTTGCCAATCACGCTGTTCTGTGATAACAGTGGTGCAGTAGCCAATTCACGTGAACCTCGAGCCATAAGAGAGGTAAACACATTGAGCGCAAGTATCATCTGATACAGAAATTGTGCACCGCGAGACGCGTGCGATCCACGCGAGATAGCATCGGAGCACAATGTAGCTGATCCATTTACAAACCGCCTCACGGCTAAAGTGTTTTAGGGTCACCTAGAGAGTCTAGGTATTCGAGAGCTTCCTGACCAGGGCAAGTGGGAGATGTGTAAACGAGTATTCAATGCCCTAGTTTATTGTTAGTTTTTATTGCAACTCAAATACATTTTGGAAATGTACCTTCTCCACTAGCTTAGTCCAAGTGGAAGTTTGTTGGGATTTTTGTCCTAATCTCGTGTTTATAAAATATTGTTTTGAAATTAATAAGAGTTATTCATTTCTTCACTTTGTGTCTCGCAAATATTTTAAACTTTTCCAATAAACTAAGCTCCAGGGTCATTGAATATATGAGAAAACTAGAACTTGAACGGTGTGTAGTTGACACACAAGGAGGATCACGTTCGAGTTAATGACCCGAACGGTCTACATTATAAGGATTGGGTTGGAGACCTAATCCTGGATTCACTGTGGATGCGGCTCGCTTTGTATTAGATACAAACGAGGTGATCTGACTCGTTCATGTTTTGACATGCGAGTGGGGGCTTCCTGTACAATGAGATTGTACAAGACCGGACCGTGAATTATTAGACTTACTTATATAACACCGTTAACAGTAAAAGACTAATAAATTCGTAGATGACCATTAGTGACTCGACACAATCCACGAGCGTATTACGGACTCCACATCTGCAGGGTGCGCCCTTTTGATTAGTACAGTGGCGGTGGTCCCGATCCACTCGCCCAATATGCCTATCTTCTCGTGGACGAGAACCAAGTAGAGAGCTGGGAACCTAATTACGCGATATGGAATTCACTCGTTCCGCCTAAAGGGAAACAAGAGGGGTTGTTCCCTTAAGTCTTTGTCTCGTGGCTTGGACAACGGCGCCCACCTTCTCACCGGCCCGAGAAGGGTGTTGTGTATGGTTGGACCATCACAATATGTTGTTCATTAGAGGAGCGGTGGGGACTTAAGGAACAAGATATGACACGAGGGTAAAACGCAGTAATTTGACCCGATGCGTGTCTATGAACAACTTTGTGAAGGGTCGACTCATAAGAATTGGTTATATCGGTGGACACGTAATATTCTACACCGATGGGAGTACACTCACAGGCTTTAGTGGAGTGTTCACTGAAGCTAATGAATATTGGTTTCTGGGTCAAAGAGTTTGGTGATTATTACCTCGAGATCATTGGAGCCCGTCCATTGTAGGTGCATTAGGTCCCTTAGTTGGCTCAATGCAGGATAAAAGAAGGGTTAAAGTTTTGGTATGAAATTGAAGTGTTCAATTTCACTTTAAGAGTGATTATATCATATAAATGATATAATATATAGTTTAATATGAATGAGATTCAAAATAAACTATATGTTAGCCTAATTGTTGAATTAAAAGCTAATTGGAGAAGTTGATAGAGAGAAAATAAATTTAATGTGATTCAATTTGATTAAATCCACAATTATTGCAAATGAGATTTGCAACATAAGATATGAGATATCTTATATTATATAATTATGTAAATAAGATTTACATAACATATGGTTGTGGTAAAGTGGTAATTATGTGAAGTTGTGAACCTCATCATTCCACTATTTAAACCCTTTGATAGATGGGTTTTAGGGTGAACCTAATCTACACTAAGCTTGGGAGGCTAAGTGAGATTCTCTCTATTCTCTCATTTCTCCATCTCTTCCAAAACACAAAAGAAGTTCCCACCAACTTCCCTTCTCCTAAAGAGAACAACCAATAAGATCTATTCTGGTAGTGTTCGAGATCCGTTCGTGGGAAGAATTCGTGGAGATCGAGGAGCGCGAAGAGTTCGTGATCTGCAAGGAGAGGTTGCTGAATCGATCTACAACAAGTAAGTTATTCTAACCGTTGTAATCTTTTCAACATGTTTAGCCTAGATCTAATAGGTAGATCAATTTTAGTAAACACATTGCATGTTGATACCATGACGATTCAATCGTCTTCCGCTTCGCGGGGATTCTATTTCCCTTCATTTCCAAAACTAAAGTCCCACCACTTTCCTTCTTCCTAAGGAAGAACAACCGAGAAGGTCGTTGGTGGTGTTCGGTTTTTACGAGAAAAGCGATCGTTGAGAAGCACGAAGAGTTCGTGATCCGAGGAAGAAATTCTTGATGGTTGTCTACAACAAGTAAGTAAATTCTTTCTTGCTGTAAAATGTCTTCCTTTTTAGCATGTTTAGCCTAGGTCTAAGTGTTAGATCGGTTTTAACAAATCCGAGTTGCATAATGATACCACGATGATTCGACCGTCTTTTGTTGCGCGGGGATTTTCATTCCCTTCAATTGGTATCAGAGCCATTTCGATGGTTCTTCATTTATGCACTGTTTTTGTTAAAATTATGTGGGTAAATTTCCTAATTTTCATGAGATGAATGTTTTGTTTGAATAATGGATGTTTTTCGGTTTTTGGCACTAGTTTAGATTTACAATTTATGTTGATGAGATCAATGTAAGGGCCCGTTGTTTTTGGTCATTTTGTTGTAAATCGAGACTGTAAGTCTGGGTCGTTCGTGACAAGAGTTGCTGTGAAGAATTCAGAGCGAAAACAAGCGGAAATCGATGGAAGAACAACAACGAGTTTGTTGTTCTGTCGATGGCGTTGAGACGTTGCCTCACGGCGTCTCAACGCCGTCCCTGCGCGGAGGCCTGCGCAGTGATCGAGTTACCCAGCAGCGCGCGCCGCAGAGGAGCGCGATTTGCGGCGATTTAGCGAGGACGTGGGACGAGCTTCACATTAGTGGGCAGTTTATTTCGTTTTATTTTTATTTTTTGATTTATAAAATGGCTTTTATTTATATATTTAATTATTTTATTAAATAATATTAATATAAATGTTATATTAATGTTATTTAATTAAATAATTGCCCCTAGGTGCCAAAAATCGATCAATTTTTGCTGTTTAATTATTTTATGCATGAAATGTATATTTTAATTAAATTCTATGTGCACATTATATGTCATATAGATTTAAAATCCCACCTTAGGTTTAAACATTTCATGCATCATTTATATTATAAGAGTTATAATATATAGTATGCATGATAGGATTATATTATAAGAGTTATAATATAATGTATGCATGTTTTAATTTATTTAAATATAAGTGTTATATTTTTAAATTAAAAGCATGTTCATGCATTTAATTGATGTGATGAATGTATGTTATAGTATAGTATTATTCATGTGATGGATGATCAAGCACTATAACATAGAAATGCATGCAACCTAAGTTAATTATTAGTTTTAAAGAGTTTAGAACTTGAATAATTAGACTTAGGTTTTCTATTGTCTAAGGCTGGGGTATTTAAGTTGACGCTTACGGAACACCCCTACCTGGAAACCGACCTGGGAGTGAATTCAGTCCGGAGATTCTTAAGTTATATTATCGTGAGGGTCGTTAATTAAGAGTTAATTAATTTACTGACATAGACCTATGTTAATAATGTGATTATAAACTTAGGTTAATACCATATAAGAGTTATATTGGTAGACTTAGGTAAATTTTAGCCGGTTTATCTAGGTCAATCCCTATTAAAATTAAAGTGCTGAGTGTCAGGAAATATAGTGTATGAGATACATTTGAATTTCCAACCACAAATCTCCGTTAAGTCCGCACCGTGAGATCTATACTCGGCCTCGTAGCGCAAATGGGAGTGTCCCCCTTCTGGTGGCTTTTGTATAGGTCAATATCATCGTTGATGGAGAGAGTACTTATAGTGAGTGGGAGCGGAACTTGTGAAAACGAGACCCACGGTCTCTTCTTTCGATTCACACCGTGAGACGCCTATGATCTGCCTGCTAGTTTGGCCTAGACCAGACAATCCCTTCGGAGGGCTTGACCATGAGAGTCGGAACACCGTGAATTCCCGAAAGGGATACAGTTTCCTTGTTGGTTTTCCTTCTTTGTTCACCCTTTGGTGGCTATTGTTTGGACGGATACTTGGAAACATAAAGATTGAGGGTGACACTGACAGAATTCGTTAAGTGTTAATGAATGCGACCGAACAATTGTAATTGGACGCCTAATGGAATAAGAGTTATTCTGGGATTAGGGTCTGATCGAGAAAGTCTCGTCCTAGAGGAGGAGTGTTTTGTTCTAAACCTTTAGGGTATCATTGCAAAATTTTGAATGACCTAGAGATCATGAAACATTTTTTGCTAAAACTAAATTGGATTTCAAAAAGTTTTTTGCGAGACTAATACAAAGTTTTTCTTATTTTTCAGCTAAAATTTTCTAGCGCTATAATAGCTTTACTCGCATCAGATAAGTTAGTGGGAGATAATTACCAGAGTTGAAAAAACAACATTAACACCATTTTGGTAACTGACGACATAAAGTTCGTCTTTGCCCGAGGATTGTCCTCGAGATCTTTGGGCTCGACCGCGTCGCGAAGTGTTCGCTACGCGTCACGATCGGTGGATCAGGGCCAATGAAAAGGCCAAGGTCTACATAATTGCCAGCATGTCTGATGTCTTGGCAAAGAAGCATGAGCTGATGGTTTCCACCAAGTAGATCATGGAGTCCTTGCAGGAAATGTTTGGACAACAGTTCTTTCAGGTCCGGCATGACTCGCTCAAATAAGTCTTCAACGCACGGATGAAAGAGGGGTCGTTTGTCCGTGAACATGTTCTAGACATGATGACCCACTTTAATCTGGTCGAGATGAATGGGGCTTCGATCGACGAGTCGAGCCAGGTCAGTTTTATTTTGGAGACTCTTCCGAAGAGTTTCCTTCAGTTTCGTAGCAATATTGTTATGAACAAAATTAGCTACACTCAGACTACCCTCCTCAATGAGCTACAAAATTTCCAATCCTTGAACAAGGTGAAGGAATCTGAGGCAAATGTTGCCTACAGGTCTTATCACAGCGGTTCGACCTGCAGGGACGAAACACATTTGCTCCTTCAGGCCCGAAAGGGAAGAAGAGGATGAAGAGGGGTAAAACTGACCGTGTTGCCGCCCACAAGGGCAAGAAGGTCAAGGACGTTGCTGAGAAAGGAAAGTGTTTCCACTGCAATGGGGGCGGACACTAGAAAGGAACTGTCCCAAATTCCTGGCCGAATGGAGAGTAGTGACTCTGCCTGGATATTTGATTCGGGCGCCACTAACCATGTTTGTTCTTCTTTTCAGGGGATTGATTCCTGGCAGCCGCTGCGAGAGGGTGAGGTGACTCTACGAGTTGGATCCGGGAGCTTGTCTCTCTCTTGCGATGATCGGCACATTGAAAGCTACATTTTGGCGGGAAGTACTTATTGTTGGACAATTTGTACATAGTTCCAGGGTTTACTAGAAACCTATTTTCCATTTCCTGCTTAATTGAACATTGTATTTCAGTTTCTTTTGAATTAAATAAAGCGTTTATTTATTTCAAAGGGAATTTTATTTGTTCAGCTTCACTCGAACATAATCTGTATCTTTTGAAACCTAATTCGGTCAAAACTGTTTTGAATACTGAATTGTTTAAAACTGCAGAAACACGAACTAAGAAAGCAAAAGTTTCTCCAAAAGAAAAGGCCCATCTTTGGCATCTACGGTTAGGCCACAATAATCTCAATAGGATTGAGAAACTAGTGAAGAGTGGACTTCTAAACGAGTTGGAAGAAAACTCTTTGCCGGTGTGTGAGTCATGCCTTAGGGCAAAATGACCAAACGTCCTTTTAGTGGAAAAGGATATAGAGCCAAAGAGCCTCTTGAGTTAGTACATTCTGACCTCTGTGGTCCGATGAAAGTTAAAGCTCGGGGCGGTTATGAGTATTTCGTGTCTTTCATAGACGATTACTCCAGATATGGGTATATTTACCTAATGCACAGGAAGTCTGAAACTCTTGAAAAGTTCAAAGACTGAGGTTGAGAACCTCTTAGGTAAATCGCTTAAAACACTTCGATCAGATGGAGGTCGAGACTACATGGACACTGAATTCCAGGACTATATCATAGAACACGGAATTACATCCCAACTCTCAGCACCTGGTATGCCACAGCAGAATGGTGTATCGGAGAGGAGAAACAGAACCTTGTTGGACATGGTTCGGTCGATTATGAGCTATGCTCGTCTCCCTGATTGTTTTTGGGGGTACGCAGTGGAGACTGCAGTTTATATTTTGAACAATGTTCCGTCGAAGAGTGTTTGTGAAACAGCTTTCGAGCTCTGGAGTGGACGTAAAGGCAGTTTACATCACTTCAGGATTTGGGGATGCCCGACCCACGTGTTGGTGTCAAACCCAAAAAGTTGGAACCCCGCTCGAAATTGTGCCTATTCGTAGGTTACCGTAAAAGAGACTAGGGGTGAGTGCATTTTTTACAATCCTAAGGAAAATAGGGTGCTTGTGTCGACAAACGCCACTTTCCTAGAGGAAGACCACGTCAGGGATCATTTACCAAGAAGTAAAATTGTGTTAAACGAAATGGACAGTAAATCGGCAAGAGTTGCTGATGGGGCTAGTACGTCAACAATTGTTGTTGATCCTAGCACGTCTAGTCAAATCCGTTCCCAAGAATGGCTTATCGGAGAGGAGAAACAGAACCTTGTTGGACATGGTTCGGTGGATGATAAGCTATGCTCGTCTCCTTGATTCTTTTTCGGGTTACGCAGTGGAGACTGCAGTCTATATTTTGAACAACGTTCCGTCGAAGAGTGTTTGTGAAACACCTTTCAAACTCTGGAATGGCCGTAAAGGCAGTTTACACCATTTCAGAATTTGGGGATGCCCGACCCACGTGTTGGTGTCAAACCCAAAAAAGTTGGAACCCCGTTGGAAATTGTGCGTATTCGTAGGTTACCCTAAGAATACTAGGGGTGGTTTTTTTTTATCCTAAGGAAAATAGGGTGCTTGTGTCGACAAACGCCACTTTCCTAGAGGAAGACCACGTCAGGGATCATTTACCAAGGAGTAAAATTGTGTTAAACGAAATGGACAGTAAATCAGCAAGAGTTGCTGATGTTGCTAGTACGTCAACAAGTGTTGTTGATCCTAGCACGTCTAGCCAAATCCTTTCTCAAGAGTTGGGAATGCCTCGGCGTAGTGGGAGGGTTGTGAAACAGTCTGATTGATGACCAAACGTTCTTTTAGTGGAAAAGGATATAGAGCCAAGGAGCCCCTTGAGCTTATACATTCTGACCTCTGTGATCCGATGAATGTTAAAGCACGAGGTGGTTATGAATACTTCATGTCTTTCATAGATGATTACTCGAGGTATGGGTATATTTACCTAATGCACAAGAAGTCTGAAACTCTTCAAAAGTTCAAGGAGTACAAGACTGAGGTTGAGAACCTCTTAGGTAAATCGGTTAAAACACATCGATCGGATCAAGATGGAGAGTATATGGACACTAAATTCCAGTACTATATGATAGAACACGGAATTACGTCCCAACTCTCAGCACCTGGTATGCCACAGCAGAATGGCTTATCGGAGAGGAGAAACAGAACCTTGTTGGACATGGTTCGATCGATGATAAGTTATGCTCGTCTCCTTGATTCTTTTTGGGCTTACGGAGTGGAGACTGCAGTCCATATTTTGAACAATGTTTCGTCGAAGAGTGTTTGTGAAACACCTTTCAAACTTTGGAATGGTCGCAAAGGCAGTTAACACCATTTCAGAATTTAGGGATGGCCGACCCACATGTTGGTGTCAAACCCGAAAAAGTTAGAACCCCGTTTGAAATTTTGCCTATTCGTAGGTTACCCTAAGAATACTAGGGGTGGTTTTTTTTTCTTTTATCCTAAGGAAAATAGGGTGCTTGTGTCGACAAACGCCACTTTCCTAGAGGAAGACCACATTAGAGATCATTTACCAAGGAGTAAAGCTGTGTTAAATGAAATGGACAGTACATCGACAAGAGTTGCTGATGGGGCTAGTACGTCAACAAGTGTTGTTGATCCTAGCACGTCTAGTCAAATCCATTCTCAAGGGTTGGGAATGCCTCGACGTAGTGGGAGGGCTGTGAGACAACATGATTTTTACATGGGTTTAGCTGAAACCTCAGTTGTCACTCCTGGTGATGACTGTGAGGATCCATTGACCTATGAACATGCAATGGTTGATGTTGACAAAAACGAGTGGATTAAAGCTAAGGACCAGAAATTGGAGTCTATGTACTTCAATTCTGTATGGAAGCTTGTTGATCAACAAGATGGGGTCAAACCTATTGGTTGCAAATAGATGTACAAGCGTAAACGTGGCGTAGATGGGAAGGTGCAGACCTTCAAAGCCCGACTAGCGGCAAAGGGTTGTACCCAGTTTTAAGGGGTTGATTATGAGGAGTCCTTTTCACCTATTGCCATGGTAAAGTCGATCAGGATTCTTCTGGCCATTGACGCGTATTTTGACTACGAGCTATGGCAGATGGACGTCAAGACAACCTTTCTGAATGGGAAACTTGATGAAACCATCTACATGGACCAACCCAAAGGGTTCATTGGCCAAGGCAAAGAGCAAAAGGTTTGTCGGCTTCATAGGTTTATTTATGGACTGAAACAAGCTTCGAGGTCTTGAAATATAAGGTTTGATGAGGCGATCAAATCTGATGGCTTTGATCAAAATGTCGACGAGCCTTATGTCTACAAGAAAATCGTTGACAAAACTGTCACATTTTTAGTGTTGTATGTGGATGATATTCTTCTCATTGGGAATGAGGTAGAATTTCTTACTGACATTAAGAAGTGGCTAGCTTCACAATTCCAAATGAATGATTTTTGGAGAAGCTCAGTATGTTCTAGGTATCCAGATAGTCTTGAACGGGAAGAACAGAACACTAGCCTTGTCTCAGACATCTTATATTGACCAGATGTTGTCTAGATATAAGATGTAGAACACCAAGAAGGGTTTGTTGCCTTTCAGGCATGGGGTTCACTTGTCTAAGGATCAGTGTCCTAAGACTCCTCAAGATGTTGAGGATATGAGACGGATCTGAAGGGATTTGGAATTCCCGCAGCGGAAGACGTTGTGAAACGTCGTTGATCCGTTGTGTAATTCATGTTGTGAAACGTCATTGATCCGTTGTGTAATTCTATCTTAAAATCGAACCTATCTCATAGATCCTACACTAAACATGAAAATAAGAAAAGAAAACAATAAGAAATTATAAGATACTTACTAGTTGAAGAACTCTTCTTCAACGTTTTTCTCCTCCGGTCACGATCTCTCTCGATCCAACGATCTCCTCGAACATGAACCTCGATTCGAACACGGAGACACCTCCAAAGGGTCTTCTCGGTTGTTCTCAGAAGGTTGAGGGAGAGTAGGTGGGAATCCTTTTGATTTTGGGTGAGGAGTAGTTTTAGAGAAAATTGAGAGAGAATGAAAGAAAGTCTTTTTGCTCTCTTTGGATGAAAATCCAAAAAATGGAAAATGGCATACCAAAGGCTTCTTGCAAAGCCTTTAACTACTATTGTGTGATGGAGTTAAAACCTCCACCAAATCACAATTTTACCACAACCATATAATATACAAATCACAGTTGCATATTATATAATATAAGGTATCTCATACCTTTTTATACAAATCTCATTTGCATAAATGTGGAATTATAAATTGAATCACATTCAATTTAATTTCTCTCAATTCAATTTCTCCAAATAGCACTAATTAATCAATTAGGCTATACTATAGTTTATTATGAATCTCATTCACATCAAACTATATATTATGACATCTATATCTCATATAAATGACATAAATACCCAAATAATGAATTTGAACACGTCAAATTCACACCAAACTGTAAACCCTCAATTTGTCCAATTTGAGCCAACCGAGGGACCTAATGGACCTACACGTGACGAGCTCCAATGATCCGAGACTAACCTGTCAAACTCTTTGATCCGGTTATTCAACATTCATTAGCTACTACAACACTCCACTAAAGCCCGTAGATGCACTCTCATCACTGTAGGATAAGTTGTGTCCATCGATATAACCAATACCCATGTGTCGACCCTTCACAGGTTGTTTGTAGTCAAAGCTGGGTCAAATTACCGTTTTACCCCTGTGTCTACCTCTTGTTGCTTGAGTCCCACTGCTTCTCTAATGAACAACTACGTTGCATGGTCAAACCATAAACAACAACCCTCTAAGGCCAATGAGAGAGTGGGGCCCCGTTGTTCAAGCCCTGGAGACAGCACTTAATGGAACAACCCCTCTAGTTTTCCTAAGTCGGGAACGAGTGAATTCCTTCTTGGTAGTCAAGTTCCCAGCTCCCCACGTGGTCCTGCCCCTGAGATGATAGGCATATTGGGCGAGCAACGATTGCAACCCTCACCCGTACTAGTCAAAGGGACGGACCCCGCAGCAGTGAGTCCGTGAGACGCCGTGATTAAGGTCGAGTCACTAATGGTCATCTACGAATTTATTAGCTCTATCACATTACGGTGTTACATCGATGAAGTCTAATAATTCACGGTCGGTCTTGTACAATCTCATTGCACGAGATGCCGCCACTCGCATGTCAACCACATGAGCGAGTCGAGATCACATCGTTTGTATCTAATACAAAGCGGTCGCATCCACGATGTATCCGAGGATTAGGTCTCTAACCCTATCCTTATCATCAGAGACCGTTCGGGTCATTAACTCGAACGTGATTCTCCCTGTGTGTCCACTACACACCGTTCAAGTTCTTAATTCTCTCATTAATACAATGACCCTGGAGCTTAGTTTATTGGATTAAGTTTATGAAAAATGCGAGACACAAAGTTTAAATAAATAACTCTTATTTATTACACAATGTTGAAATAAATAACTCTTATTCATTTACAACTTGGAATATTACAAACTAAACGAGATGAGGACATACATCCCAACAAACTCCCACTTGGACTAAGCTAGTGAAGTACATGATACATTTCTCAAATGTACAATAAAGTAATACAATAAAGTAATATAATAAACTAGGGCATTGAATACCCCTGTACAATACTCCCACTTGCCCTTGTCCGGAAGCACTCGAAGACCTAGACTCTCTAGGTGACCCTCAAACACCTTAGCCGTGAAGGCCTTTGTAAATGGATCAGCAACGTTGTGCTCCGAGGCTATCTGCGTGACTGTCACGTCTCCACGGTGCATAATCTCCCGTATCAGGTGATACTTACGCTCTATATGCTTGCCGCTTTTATGACTCCGAAGTTCTCTCGAGTTGGCTACTGCACCACTGTTGTCACAAAACAACGAGATTGGCAAGTTCATATTTGGAAGAACTTCCAAATCCGTCATGAACTTCCTAAGCCAAACAACTTCCTTTGCAGCTTCACAAGCCGCAACATACTCAGTTTCCATTGTGGAATCAACGATGCATCCTTGCTTGATGCTTCGCCACACTACAACTCCTCCATTAAGAATGAAGGCTGACCCCGAAGTGGATTTCCTAGAATCCTTATCGGTCTGAAAGTTAGAATCTGTGTATCCCGTAAGGATCAAATCTCCACTCCCATACACAAGGCTTTAGTTCCTCGTTCTCCTAAGATACTTGACGATTGCCTTTACGGCTGTCCAGTGATCTAATCCTTGATTGGATTGATACCTACTGACAATTCCAACTGCATAACAGATGTCGGGCCTAGTACATAACATGGCATACATCAGGCTCCCTACAGTTGAAGCATAAGGGATTCGTCTCATATCTTAAACCTCTTGAGGCGTCTTAGGACATTGATCCTTAGACAGGTGAACCCCATGCCTGAAAGGCAGCAAGCCCTTCTTGGAGTTCTGCATCTTATATCTAGACAACATCTTGTCAATATAAGACGCTTGAGACATGGCTAGCGTTCTGTTCTTCCGGTTCCGGACAATCTGGATACCTAAAACATACTGTGCCTCTTCCAAATCTTTCATTTAGAATTGCTAAGATAGCCATTCCTTAATGTAAGTAAGAAATCTTACCTCATTCCCAAAGAGAAGGATATGATCCACATACAATATTAGAAATGTGACAGTTCTGTTAACGATTTTCTTGTAAACACAAGGCTCGTCAACATTTTGATCAAAGCCATAAGATTTGATCGCCTCATCAAACCTTATATTCCAAGACCTCGAGGCTTGTTTCAGTCCATAAATAGACCTTTGAAGCCAGCAAACTTTTTGCTCTTGGCCTTGGGCAATGAACCTCTTGGGTTGGTCCATGTAGATGGTCTCGTCAAGGTTGCCATTCAGAAAGGCGGTCTTGACATCCATCTGCCATACCTCATAGTCATAATATGCGGCAATGGCCATAAGGATTCTAATCGACTTTACCATGGCAACAGGTGAAAAGGTTTCCTCATAGTCAACCCCTTCCACCTGAGTCAAACCCTTTGCCACTAGTCGAGCTTTGAAGGTCTACACCTTCCCATCTACGCCACGTTTACGCTTGTAGATCCACTTGCAACCAATAGGTTTAACCCCATCCGGTTGGTCCACAAGCTCCCAGACGGAATTGAAGTACATCGACTCCATTTCCTTGTCCATAGCTTTAATCCATTCGTCTTTGTCAACGTCAGCTATTGCCTGATCATAGGTCAATGGATCCTCACAGTCATCATCAGGGGTGACGACTTGGGTTTCAGCTAAACCCATGTAACGTTCAGGTTGTCTCACAACCCTCCCACTACGTCGAGGCATTCCCAACTCTTGGGAACGGACTTAACGAGACGAGCTAGGATCAACAAAACTTGTTGATGTACTAGCACCATCAGCAACTCTTGCTGATGAACTGTCCATTTCATTCAACACAATTTTACTCCTTCGTAAGTGATCCCTGATGTGGTCTTCCTCAATGAAAGTAGCATTTGTAGACACAAGCACCCTATTATCCTTAGGATAATAAAAGTAACCACCTCTAGTCTCTTTTGGGTAACCTACAAAGAGGCACAACTTTGAACGGGGTTCGAGCTTCTCGACGAAACGGTGTTCAAAATGTAAACCGCAGTCTCCACTGCGTAACCCCAAAAAAATTCAGGGAGACGAGCATAGCTCATCATCGACCGAACCATGTCCAACAGGGTTCTGTTTCTCCTCTCCGATACACCATTCTGCTATGGCATACCAGGTGCTGAGAGTTGGGACATAATTCCATGTTCTACCATATAGTCCTTGAATGCAGTGTCCATATACTCTCCACCTCGATCCGATCGAAGTGTTTTTATCGTTTTACCTAACAGGTTCTCAACCTCAGTCTTAAACTCCTTGAACTTTTCAAGTGTTTCAGACTTTGTTGCGTAAAATTATATTGCAATACCGCAGTGTACGGGTCAAGTTTTAGTATAGTGATTTATGAGTCCAAGTATCGTCCTCGGGAATGGGTTTCTGGATTAATTAATTATTAAGGTACTAATTCTCAATTTTAGCTAAAGAAACATAACATGGATAGTTGGTTGAAGTAAATACAAACAAACGAACAAACACGTGGAGACACGAATTGATAGAATTAAAGGAAGTGATTTTACAAGTTAAAGACCTAACTAGCACATGCATTGAACCAATGAGGTGAAATTATAAACAAGAAGTGAAATACTCAAGAAAATCTCTCGATTCTTAGTGAGCCTCACACATGCAATAAACTCATAGTCTCCATATGAACCTACACCATGCATGGCATTAAGCAACTTCTTTATGTGTTTCCCTAAGATTTCTAGGTCACTCTCATGCCAGACTTCCTAGGGTTTTGACAATTTTGCTCTAATTCAAGCTTTATCTCTCGAGTCCACTTAAATCAACAAATTAAAAAGTAAAGAACGAATTGCCAAAAATGACGACATAACATGCTTCAATACATCACAAGAAAGTCATAACAAGTAATTCAAATCCTAACTACTATGTTTAGCTACTCTAAATCACAAGAAAAACAAACTAAACAAGTAGAAAACGTCTTAGAATGCTATTACAAATTGAAAGAAAGAGAAATAAACTTAGGTGTCGATGCCGGTCCTTCGTCTCCGAGCTCCCGTCTTCGATCTCGAACCTCCACGAATGCTTTGGCTCCCAAAATCACTCTTTTCTCTCTTCTTACAAGGTGTATTTCGAATTTAGGGTAAAACTCTACCAAATTGTGCTCCCCTTTTCAAGAATCATAAGGTTGTTTTTATAGGCATCAATGGGGCAGCGTTGCAACGTTGTACCCTAAACGCGTGGTAAATATGGAAACTATCGGCAGTGTTGCAACGCTAGGGACAACGTTGCAACGCTGCTACCTTAACACGCGCGCCCTATCGATCTGGCGTTGCGACGCTTTGCAAGCGGCGCTAACGCGCCTATCTTGACTTCTCATGCGTGCGCCTTTATCGAAGTAGTGTTGTGACGCTGCAAGGCAGCGTTGCAACGCTACCTGCACGGTCTTCATAAGTGTCTTCCTATCGAGATGTCGTTGCAACGCCAAAAGGCAGCGTTGCAACGCCATCGCCTGTAGCCTTCAAAGCCTCTTGGTTGCACGTTCGGCGTTGCAATGCTCTCTATGGCGTGGCAACGCCATCACCTCTGGTCTTAAAGCTTGGTTTGATTCTTTCACTTCCATTTGATGTTCTATTTGGCTCCAAATAGCCTCGTTTTGATTCCGAGTGATTCAAATTGTCTCCAATAGCTCTGTTTAAGCTCTTAACCTGAAATTGAATAAATTAACCACGCAAAAGCCCCAAAATCTTTATAAAACTATCAATAATTAAGCCTAAGGATAGCACATTTTGTGTGCTATCAGTCTTCCTATGCATTAGGTAAATGTACCCATACCTCGAATAGTAATCTATAAAAGATACAAAGTATTCGTAACCACCTCGTGCTTTAACATTCATCGGACCACAGAGGTCAGAATGTATAAGCTCAAGGGGCTCCTTGGCTCTATATCCTTTTCCACTAAAAGGACGTTTGGTCATTTTGCCTTCAAGGCATGACTCACATCTGCAGTAAAGAGTTTTCTTCCAACTCGCTTAGAAGTCCACTCTTCACTAGTCTCTCAATCCTATTGAGATTAATGTGGCCTAACCGAAGATGCCGAAGATGGGCACTTTCTTTTGGAGAAATATTCAATCTCTTAGTTCGCGTTTCAGCTGTTTTAAACAATTCGGTGTTCAAAACACTTTTGACCGAATTAGGGTTCAAAACATATAAATTACTCTCAAGCGAACCAGAACAAATCAAATTTCCATTTCGAGAAATAAACGCTTTATTACTCTTGAAAGAAACAGAAATATTTTGTTCTAATAGGCAGGAAATAGAAACTAGGTTTCTAGTAAACCCAGGAATTATGTACATATTATCCAATAATAGGTACTTCCTGCCAAAGAACAACTTCACTGTTCCTATTGTTGCAGCTGAGACAACTTCTCCGGATCCAACCCTGAGTGTTATCTCACCTTCTTGCAGCCGCTGCCAGGAACTCAATCCTTGAAAAGAAGAGCAAACATGGTTAGTGGCGCCTGAATCCAATATCCAAGCTGAGTCATTACTCTCCACTAAACAAGTTTCTATGACAAGTAAATCACATTTACCTGTCATCTTCTTTTCACAAAGGAACTTGGGACAACTCCTTTTCAGGTGTCCGTCCTCGTTGCAGTAGAAACACTTTATGGCAACATCCTTGATTTCTTTGCCTTTTAGGGCGGCAGCGCGGTTAACCTTAACTTCCTTCAACTTCTCCTTCTTCCCCTAAGGGCCTGAAGAGTCTACAAACTTTATCCCATAGGTCGAACCCCTGTGAAAAGGTCTTAAGGCAACACATGTCTCAGCTTCCTGTCCCCTTGTTTGCACCAAGGACTTGAAGGTTTGTAGATTGTTGAATAGGACTGTTGAACCGAGCACCTGAGGACCCTCCTCAGTGAGTGCGAACTCTTGGTCGTCATTTACCAAAATTGTGTCTATAATGTTTTTCCACGAAATATTATCGCCAACTAACTTAACGGGAGCTAAAGGGGCGTTAAAGGCGTTTGACATTTTGTTGCTGAAATAAAATTAAAAACTTTGTATTAGTCTCGCAAAAACTTTTTAAATTCCAATCGGGTGTTATCAAATTTTTATCCTATGATCCCTAGGTCATTCAAAAATTTGCAATGATACCCTAAAGGTTTAGAATGACCGCCACCGTAGGGTAGACAAAGCCACTCCACCTCTAGGACGAGAGTTTCTCGACCAGACCCTAATACCAGAATAACTCTTATTCCATTAAGCATCCAGTTACCATTTTTTGGTCTGAATCCATTAACTCTTAATGAATCCTGTGAGTGTCACCCTCAATCTTTAAATTTCCAAGTATTCGTCTAAACAATAGCCGCCATAGGGAGGACTAAGAAGGAAAACCAACAAGGAAATCGTATCCCTTTCGAGAATTCACGGTGTTCTGACTCCCATGATCAAGGCCCTCAGTAGGGATTGTCTGGTCCAGGCCAAACTAGCAGGCGGATCATAGGCATCTCACGGTGTGAATCGAAAGAAGAGACCGTGGGTCCCGTTTTCACAGGTCCCGCTCCCACTCACTATAAGGACTCTCATTCACGTTGATATTGACCCATACAAATGTCACCCGTAGGGGGACGCTCCCATTTGTGCCACGAGGCCGAGCATGGATCTCACGGTGCGAACTTAACGGAGATTTGTGGATGGAAAATTAAATGTATCTCATACACTATATTTCCTCCCACTCAGCACTTTAAAATATTCGGGATTGACCTAGATAAACCGGCTAAAATTTACCTAAGTCTACCAATATAACTGTTATATTGGGTTAGCCTAAGTCTATAGTCACATTATTAACTTAGGTCTATGTGAGTAAATTAATTAACTCTTAATTAACGGCACTCACGAGAATATAACATAAGAATCTCCGGACCGAATTCACTCCCAGGTCGGTTTCCAGGTAGGGGTGTTCCGCAAGCGTCAACTTAAATACCCCAGCCTTAGACAAAACCTTCCTTACACAGAGTTACTTATCAGTCTTCATTCAAAGGTCATATTTGATTTCCTAATTCTAATCTTATTAGCACTAGAAAACCTAAGTCTAATTATTCAAGTTCTAAACATTTTAAAACTAATAATTAACTTAAGTTACATGCATTTCTATGTTATAGTGCTTGATCATTCATCACATGAATAATACTATACTATAACATACATTCATCACATGAATTAAATGCATGAGCATGCTTTTAATTTAAAAATATAACACTTATATTTAAATAAATCTAATCATGCAAACATTAGATTATAACTCTTATAATATAATTCTATCATGCATACTATATATTATAACTCTTATAATATAAATATGATGCATGAAATGTTTAACCTAAGGTGGGATTTTAAATCTATATGGCATACTCTATGCACATAGAAATAATTAAATCATACATCTCATGCATAAAATAATTAAATAGCAATATTGGACCGATTTTTGGCACCCTAGGGACATAAAATTAAATTAATTAACATTAATATTAATTAAAATAATTAAAAAATCATTTATAAAATCAAATTTACAAATAAATAAATAATAAAAAAAATAAAACAGCATTTGCACAACCCAAGGAACGAACCGCCGCCCACGTAGCACACCCCCGGAACTCTCGCGCTCCACGCACCACTACGCAACGGCGTTGCAACGTTGTTAGTGTGTTGCAACGCTAAAATGTATAGCGTCACCCCAGCGTTCTCAACGCTGCACTGCAGCAGCCTCTAGCAGCAAGGATGGCGTCGCAACGCTGATGAACTTCCAACAAACAACTTTTGTTGTTTTTCACCGAAATCGCCCGTTTTTGCTCCGTTTTCTTCACGACAACTCTTGCCACTAACGACACGGACTTACAGACTCGATTTACATTAAAGATGCCCAAAACAACGGGCCCTTACATTGATCTCATCAACTTTAATGTAAATCTAAAAAGTGCCAAAAATCGAAAACATCCAAAATTGCAAACCATTAACATTTATCTCATGAATATTAATGCTACCCACCTAATTTTAAGAATTCACAAAATACACAACGAAGAGCAACGATTGGCTTTGATACCAATTGAAGGGATTTAGAATTCCCGCAGCCGAAGACGTTGTGAAACGTCGTTAATCCGTTGTGTAATTCTATCTTAAAATCGAACCTATCTCATAGATCCTAGGCTAAACATGCAAATAAGAATAGAAAACAGTAAGGAATTATAAGATACCTATTTGTTGAAGAACTCTTCTTCAACGCTTTTCTCCTCCGATCACGATCTCTCTCGATCCAACGATCTCCTTGAACACGAACCTCGATCCCAACACAGAGACACCTCCAAAGGGTCTTCTCGGTTGTTCTCGGGAGGTTGAGGAAAAGTAGGTGGGACTCCCTTTGGTTTTAGGTGAGGAGAAGTTTTAGAGAGAATTGAGAGAGAATGAGAGAAAGTCTTTTTGCTCTCGTTGGATGAAAATCCAAAAAATGGCAAATGGTATACCAAAGGCTTCTTGCAAAGCCTTTAAATACTATTGTGTGATGGAGTTAAAACCTCCACCAAATCACAATTTTACCGCAACCATATAAAATACAAATCACATTTGCATATTATATAATATAAGATATCTCATACCTTATTATACATATCTCATTTGCATAAATGTGGAATTATAAATGGAATCACATTCAATTTAATTTCTCTCAATTCAATTTCTCCAAATACCACTAATTAATGAATTAGGCTATACTATAGTTTATTATGAATCTCATTCACATCAAACTATATATTATGTCATCTATATCTCATATAAATGACATAAATGCCCAAATAATGAATTTGAACACTTCAAATTCACACCAAACTGTAAACTCTCAATTTGTCCAATTTGAGCCAACCGAGGGACCTAATAGACCTACACGTGACGAGCTCCAATGATCCGAGACTAACCTGTCAAACTCTTTGACTCGGTTATTCAACATTCTTTAGCTACGGTAACACTGCACTATAGCCCGTAGCTGCACTCTTATCACTGTAGGACAAGTTGTGTCCATCGATATAACCAATACCCATGTGTCGACCATTCACAGGTTGTTCGTAGTCACAGCTGTGTCAAATTACCGTTTTACCCCTGTGTCTACCTCTTGCTCCTTATGTCCCACTGCTCCTCTAATGAACAACTACATTGCATGGTCAAACCATAAACAACAACCCTCTCAGGCTAATGAGAGAGTGGGGCTCCGTTGTTCAAGCCTTGGAGACAACACTTAAGGGAACAACCCCTCTAGTTTCCCAAAGTCGGGAACGAGTGAATTTCTTCTTGCGGAGTCAAGTTCCCAGCTCCCCACGTGGTCCTGCCCCTGAGAAGATTGACATATTGGGCGGGCAATAGTGGCCACCCTCACCCGTACTAGTCAAAGGGCAGACCCCCGCAGACAAGAGTCCGTGACACGCTCAGGATTAAGGTCGAGTAACTAATGGTCATCTACGAATTTATTAGCTCTATACTATTAACGTTGTTACATCAGTAAGTGTAATAATTCACGGTCTGGTCTTGTACAATCTCATTGCACAGGATGCCCCCACTCGCATGTCAACCACATGAACGAGTCAGATCACCTCGTTTGTATCTAATACAAAGCGGGCCGCATCCACAATGTATCCAGATTAGGTCTCCATCCCTATCCATACTCTGTAGACCGTTCGGGTCATTAAGTCGAACGTGATCCTCCATGTGTGTCCACTACACACCGTTCAAGTTATTAGTTCTCTCATTAATACAATGACCCTGGAGCTTAGTTTATTGGATTAAGTTTATGAAAAATGCGAGACAAAAAGTTTAAATAAATAACTCTTATTTATTACACAATGTTGAAAGAAATAACTCTTATTTATTTACAACTTGGAATATTACAAACTACACGAGATGAGGACATACATCCCAACAGGATCCCATATGCTTCAGTTGTAGGGAGCCTGATGTATGCTATGTTGTGTACTAGGCCCGATATCTGTTATGCAGTAGGGATTCTCAATAGGTATCCGTCCAATCCAGGATTAGACCACTGGACAACCATAGGTAGATCAATTTTATCCTCATCGTTGTAATCCTTTCAGCATGTTTAGCCTAGATCTAATAGGTAGATCAATTTTAATAAGTATATTGCATGATGACACCATGACGATTCAATCGTCTTCCGCTGCGTGGGGATTCTAATTCCCTTCACATTAAAGTATAGATTATAGGGGTAAAATGATTAAATAAGATTTAATCATTTAATACAATATAGTATATAATTAAATTTGATTGAATTAAATAAATAAATAAATTATTAATTAATTAATTAGGGAACGTGTCATGATGTCACGTTCCCACTACTCCCCAACTCCCCTTCGATAAGGAGTGGGGAGTTACCCAGTGAAGTTCTTCTCCTAGAGAGAAGGACAGAATCAGTTGATTGATTCAATCGATCAGATTGATTGAAGGCTGCAAGAATTCTTTTTCTCTCTCACTCTCAAATTGTTGGAACCCTTCCCACCTAGGGTGATCTAAGAACTCAGAGATATAGAAGGTGTTCTCTGTTGGTGGTGTTTTGTTGGAGAAAAACATAGAACTTTTGGAAGTTCCTGAGTTGTTGTATGATTTGAAGCAAAGAGTTGCTACTGAGGAAAACTACAAAGGTAATTACCTTCTCTCCCTTTATTAGTTTAATTGTTAAACTTTTAGCATGTTTGCATGATAGATCTCCATGCCTAATTAGGATTAGATAAGCATGTTTGTTTTGTTTTGTCAATGTACTCGTTTTTGCATTTCAACCAAAATAAACTTGCATATTACGATTCCAAACACGTTTCCGCTGCTCAAGGCGATCAGATATCGATCACCAATGATTCTTAGCTACGTTTGTTTGGTCAAGGACTCGTTAACTAGCTTAACTTATCCCGTAAATGTTACCGTACCATTTTCTGATTCAATAGGTCCGAGCCTACATGCTACTATTAAGAAAGACAACTGTTGGCAAATTACCTAACAGACCCTATCCAGTTCTAGAGTTCGCAGTGTTCCGATCCCTATAGTCAGGCCCTCCGTAAGGATTGGTTGTTCTAGCACAACGTAGACGGTGGACTATAGAAATCTCACGGTGCGACCTAATGGTGGAGACCGTATGATACGTCGACACGCATCCTGCTCCCATTTACTATGGATACTTCCCTCATTCACCTTGGTATGGAACCATGCAAACACTTACCGTAGGGGGACACCCTATTGACGCCACGTAGCCGAGCATGGAACTCACGATGTGAACTCTTGAGGACGTTAGAGTAACCTTGATGCGAACATCTCGTTTTCTCCCACTGAAGTTCCTAAGGTTAGAGTGCAGATTTAACTTAGTCGGATTCTGGCTAAAAGAATCTATCTAAGTCTATGCCTATTATAACCTTTATAACTAGGCCTTTTAACCTTATGTGTAAGTGAAAAAACATTTTAATTACTTAGATATAACAAAGGATTGTGGTTAATTCAACTCAAGCTCCCAGCTAGTTCCTAGGTAAGAAGTGTTCCGTTAACCGTAAGTTTAAGTGTTCGGATGTATGTCCTAATCTCGTATTTGGTTGTAATATTCCATATTGAAATAAATAAGAGTTATTTTTTCATTACTTTGTGTCTCGCATATTTACAAACATTGTCCAATAAACTAAGCTCCTGGGTCATTGAATTATGAGAGAACTAGAACTTGAACGTTGTGTAGTTGGCACACAGGGAAGATCACGTTCGAGTTAATGACCCAAAGAGTCTACAGTATACGGATATGGTCAGAGACCTAATCCTCGATATGTTGTGGATGCGACCCGCTTTGTATTAGATACAAACGAGATAATCCAACTCGTGCATGTTGTTGACATGCGAGTGGAGGCATCATGTGCAATGAGATTTACAAGATCGGACAGTGAAATATTAGACCTACTGATGTAACATCGTTGACTTTATAGGACTAATAACTTCGTAGATGACCATTAGTGACTCGACCTTAATATTGAGCGTGTTACGAACTCTTGTCTGCGGGGGTCTGTCCTTTGACTAGTTACTCGCCCAGTGTGTCCATCCTCTCAGGGACAGGACCACATGGGGAGCTGGGAACCCGACTACGCGAGATGGAATTCACTCGTTCCCGACTTAGGGTTGTTCCCTTAAGTGTTGTCTCCAGGGATTGGACAACGGGCGCCCACTCTCTCACTGGCCTGAGAGATATGTTGTTATGGTTGGACCATGCAACGTTGTTGTTCATTAGAGGAGCAGTGGGGACTTAAGGAGCAAGAGGTAGACACAGGGGTAAAACGATAATTTGAACTAGCAGTGTCTACAAACAACCTGTGAATGGTCGACTCACGGGCATTGGTTATATCGATGGACACAACTTGTCCTACAGTGATGAGAGTGCAGCTACGGGCTTTATTGGAGTGTTACCGTATCTAATGAATGTTGAATAACATGGTCAAAGTGTTTGACAGGTTAGTCTCGGATCATTGGAGCTCATCATCTATAGGTCCATTAGGTCCCTCGGTTGGCTCATAGATAGAGGGTTTACAGTTTGGTGTGGATTTGAAGTGTCCAAATTCATGAAGAGGGTAGTTATGTCATTTATATATGATATGATTGATATATTATATAGTTTAATGTTAATGTGATTCATAATAAACTATAGGTTAGCCTAATTGCTTAATTAGGGCTAATTTAGAGAAACTGGATTGAGAGAAATTAAATTGAATGTGATTCAATTTAAAATCCACAATTATACAAATGTGATTTGTATTATAAGGTATGAGATATCTTATTATATGTGGTTATGCAAATATGATTTGCAGAACCTATGGTTGTGGTAAAATGGTAGATAGGTGGAGATTTCAACTGCACCTATCACCATTATTTAAAGCATTTGTGAGAAGGCTTTAATGATCTAACATTTTTATTTTTTGGATTTCCATCAAGATCACTCTCTCTAAACTCTCTCTTCTCTCTCAACTTTTCTCTCTACCCCTAAGCCAAAGGAGTCCCACCACTCTCCGTTTAGCAAAGGAGAACAATCGAGAAGACCTTTTGGAGGTGTTCGAATCGTTTGATTGTTTGAAGAGTTCCTGGACGTTGAGTTTGAGATCGCGAAGAGTTCTAACTGGAGAATGATTTCATGAAGAACGGTTCTTCATCAAGTAAGTATTTTTCCTTACTGTTTATCCTTCTTTACAACATGTTTAATTTATGTTCTATAGGATAGAATTGATTTTAAGTGTTATTTTCACAACGAATTCCACGACGATTCAAAGTCATTTTTTCGCTGCGGGAGTTTTATTTCCTTTAATTGGTATCAGAGCCAAACGTTGTCTTCTTCGTTGTGTGAAATTATTTTCTTAAAATTAGGTAGGTTTGCTTCTAATTCATGAGATAAAATTGTGGTTTGCGAAATGGATGTTTTCTGTTTTGGCACTTAATTTAGATTTATTTTCTGTTGATGAGATGAATGTAAAGGCCCTTAGTTTTTGGGCAATTACAAAATAAATCGAGTCTGTAAGTCCGTATCTTGTATGGTAAGAGTTGTTGTGAAGAAATCGAAGCAGAAACAGGCAAAAAATCGGAGATAGCAACAAAGGAGTTTGATGTCCAATAGATGGCGTCGAGACGCTGTTTTTCGGCGTTGAGACACAGTCCGCGCAGGCGAAGGCTTTGCTGCAGAGCGGCATTGCAACACTGGGGCGTTTGGCGTGCTGAGGACAACGCTACACGCTGCACTGTTGCAACGCTGTGAGAGTAGTGGGCAGTTTGCGGACGGTTCGGGCGAGAAAGTGGCATGGTGGCTGCAGTTTGCAATTGTTGGGCATTTTGTTTATAGTTGATTATTTTATTTAATTTGTCAAATGTAATTTTAAATTGATTTTATTAGTTAATATTAATATAAAAGTTATATTAATGTCCCTAAAGTGCCAAGACCGGTCCATTTTTGCTATTCAATTTATTTTATGCATGAGATGTATGAAATTAATTATTCTATTTGCATAATGTATGTCATATAGATTAAAATCCCACCTTAGGTTAAACATTTCATGCATCATATTTATATTATAAGTGTTATAATATATAGTATGCATGATAGGTTTATATGATAAGAGTTATAATATAAAGTTTGCATGTTTTAATTTATTTAATATAAGTATTATATTTCTTAGATTAAAAGCATGCACATGCATTTATTTCATGTGATGAATGTATGTTATATAGTTTTAATCATTCATGTGATGAATGATCAGGCACTATGACATAGAAATGCATGTAACCTAAGTTAATTATTAGTTTTAAATTGTTTAGAATTTGAGTAATTAGACTTATGTTTTCTAGTTCTAATTAGATTAGAATAAGGAAATCAATATGACTTATGAATGGTGACTGATTAGTAACTCTGTCTAAGGAAGGTTCTGTCTAAGGCTGGAGTATTTAAGCTGACGCTCTGTAGAACACCCATACCTGGGAACTGACCTGGGAGTAAATTCGGTTCGGAGATTCATAGGTTCTATTTTCGTGAGTGGCGTTTAATTAAGAGTTAATTAAATTACTCACATAGACCTATGTTAATAATGTGATTATAGACTTAGTTTAATCCAATATAAGTGTTATATTGGTAAACTTAGGTAAATATTAGCCGATTTATCTAGGTTCATCCCGATTAACTTAAAGTGCTGAGTGGGAGAAAAAAAAGTGTATAAGATAGATTTTGTTTTCCGACCACAAATCTACGTTAAGTTCACACCATGAGATCCATACTTGGCCTCATGGCGCAAATTGGATTGTCCCCCTTCAGATGGTATTTGTATGGGTCAATATCAACGTGAATGAAGAGAGTACTTCTAGTGAGTTGGAGTGGGATCTGTGAAAACGAAAACCACGGTCTCTTTTATCGATTCACACTGTGAGATGCCTATGATCTGTCTGCTAGTTTGGCCTGGACCAGACAATCCCTTCGGAGGGCCTTGATCATCGGAGTCGGAACACCGTGAATTCCTGAAAGGGATGTAGTTTCCTTGTTGGTTTTCCTTTTTGGTTCACATTTCGGTGGCTATTGTTTGGACGGATACTTGGAAATTTAAAGATAGATGGTGACACTCATGGGATTCATTAAGTGTTAATGGATTCAGACCGAAAAATGCTAGCTAGATGCCTAATGGAATATGAGTTAATTTGGTATTAGGGTCTGGTCGAGAAAGTCTCGTCCCAGAGGACGAGTGTTTCTGTTCACCCTTCGGTGGTGGTCATTCAAAACCTTTTGGGTATCATTGCAGTTTTTAAATGACCTAGGGATCATACGATTAAAATTTGCTAAAACTGATAGGATTTTTCAAAGTTTTGCGAGATAATACAAAGTTTTTACTTGTTTTCATCAAAATGTCTAGCACAACAGTATCTTTATTAGCTTCCGATAAGCAAGTCAGTGACAATTACCAAACGTGGAAAAACAATATCAACACAATTTTAGTAAATGACGACCTAAAGTTCGTGCTCACTAAGGAGTGTCCTTAGGTGTCGGGCTCGACCGCGTCACGAAGTGTTCGTGATGAATACGATCGGTGGATCAAGGCCAATGAAAAGGCCAAGGTTTACGTAATTGCCAACTTGTCTGAACTCTCTGCATTCACAACTGCCTTAGAATCCCTTAGAGTTCTTAAAAATGTTGCTCGAATACCACACAAGGCATCCCTAGGAAGTCTTGACTTCCTGCTCAAAGCATCTGCTACCACATTCGCCTTCCCTGGATGGTATTCTATAGTACAATCATAATCTTTAATCAGTTCTAACCATCTTTTCTGTCTCATATTCAACTCCTCTCGATCAAAGATATACTTGGACTCTTATGATCTGTGTAGATGTGACACCTTTCACCAAACAAGTAATGTCTCCGGATCTTGATTGCTAGAACAAGCTGTTGCTAACTCAAGATCGTGGGTAGGGTAATTACATTCATGCTTTTTCAATTGTCTTGATGCATAAGCTATTACTTTTCCTTCTTGCATCATAACACACCCTAAACCTTGTCTCGAGGCATCACAGTAAATCACATACTCTTTTCCCGATTCACTGAAGTGTCGAAATAGGTCTTGTAACTAATCTCTTTTTTCAAAGACCTTGGAAAACTCTGTTCACACTTATCGACCATTCAAACTTAGCATTCTTCTTTGTCAAAGTTTGGTAAGGGTAATGCTATTCGTGAGAAATCCTCAACAAACCGCTTTGTAGTATCCTCGCCAAGCCTAGGAAACTACGTTACCTCTGTCGCCTTGGTTGGTCTCTCCCGATTGACTACTGACTTTAACTTTATTTGGATCCACACTAACACCATTTCTTTGAGACAACATGCCCCAAAAACACTACTCGATTCAACCAAAACTCACATTTGGTGAATTTAGCGTCTAACCGTTTATCTCGTAGTGTTTGCGAGAATAATCCTTAGATGTTCCTCATGAGCTTTCACATCAACCGAGTAAACTAGTATATCATCAATAAATACTATCACGGCCGATCCAAATCTTTGTGGAATATCCTGTTCATGAGGTCCATGAAATCGCTTTGGTGCATTAAATCAAACCGAACGACATTACTAGAAACTCATAATGCCCGTGCACAGTTCTGAATCTTTGTCTTAGGAATATTTGATTCCCTTACCTTTAATCGATGGTATCCGATCTCAAATCAATCTTAGAAAACACTGATGCTCCTCGTGGCGGTCAAACAAGTCATCTATACGGGTAAAGGATACTTGTTACGTATCGTGACTTTGTTTAACCGTCATAATCAATGCATAATCTAAGGGTACCATCTTTCTTCTTTACAAATAACACTAGAGCTCCCGGGGTGATACACTAGGTCTGATGTATCCCTTATCAACTAGTTCTTGTAATTGCATCTTGACTCTTTGAGCTCACTTGGAGCCATTCTATACGGCGCCTCGAAATAGGTGTTGTTCCCGGTAGCAATTCAATAGTGAACTCTACCTCTCTGTCGTGGCAACCACAGCAGATCTGCTTTGGAAAAACATCTAGAAATTCGTTCACAACAAGAACATCTTCTGGTTTTAACTTTTCTTCTTGCACCTCCACTACTTGAGCAAGAAACGCCGTGCATCCTTTTCTCAACAACTTATGAGCTTTGAATGCTGAAATCAAACTCGTAGGAATAATCTTCTTTTCACCCCACGAAAACCACTTGACCAACCACGGTTTTCTAAAAACAACTTCCTTTTATGGCAATCCATGGAAGCATAATGAGTGAATAAGAAATCCATCCCTAAGATTGCATCTAACATCCGCAACTCTAGTGGAAGAAGATCCACTAACATATTGAGACCTTCTACTAAGACCTCACAATCCCGCAACACCGAATTGACTAGTAATGCATCACCAACCTGGAGTGTATATAACTAACTCCTCAAATAAAGACTCTAGCTTCCTACTAAGCTTAGTTGGGAATATCTGGAAACAAAGGAATCGCGCTTTGGATCTATCAAAAAACATGCGGTACATTACAAATAGAAATCGTACCGAGTAATCACATCCGTGCATCCTCTGCTTTCTTCTTTGAGTCATAGCGTAGACTTTCCCTGTTGCCTAGGTCTCCTACAACTCCCTACATTTTGCACCACTGGTGCCCTCTCCTGCAGCCTCTTGGAACTCTCATTTTGCTCAACCGCCTCGAGACCCAACTCCTGGTCCCTCTGTGCGGCATTTGCTCTGGCCGTGGACAATCCCTCTTGAAATGTCCTCAGCCGTCCCACGGTGGTAACACACACCACACCAACAAGACATTGGCCTCGATGATTCTTACAACAATTTGCACATGGAGTTCTCCTTGCTGCACTGGCAACAGACTCCTGCATTGTCTGTGGTCTTGCTGTGGATCTGGCAGATTGACTAGGTGCTCTTTGACTTTGCCTCTGATAGGCACCACTAATATTCATCTGCCTCGATGTCTGGCCGCCAGCTCGATTCTTAAAGTCCTGACGACTTGAAACATTCACCCCAGGTGTGAATCTTCGCTGTTCACGACCCCGAAAACTGCTCGTTGTTGAAGGCCCACGAGTAGGCTCCACTATTGACGGCGCCTCTGCTATACTCTGCTCAACTCGTAGAGCAGTCTCTACCAGCTGTGAGAAGTTAGTCCACTTAGCAATGGTTGTGACTGGGGTACGTATCTCAGGTCGTAACCCTCTTTCAAATTGTCGACACCTGTCACTCTCAGATGCCACAATTACTTCAGCATACCGCGATAGCTCGGTATACCTTCTCTCGTACTCACCCACTGATAGTGACCCTTGCTTTAATTATAAAAATTCATCTCTCTTCGCTTCGCGGTATGTGCCAGGGTAATATTTATCTTCAAATATGCCTCTGAAAGTTTGCCAGTCTAAAGTGCGTGCATCACTCCGTCTGACTATAATTGACTTCCACCATCCCTCTGCTTCTTTCTCTAGCAGGAATGTGGCTAGCTTGACTTTACGCTCCTCAGGGCAGCTCATCACGTCAAAACATTTCTCAAGCTTATTCAGCCAAACCTCGGCGTCGGTGGATCTCATGGAACCCTCAAACACTGTGTGGCTCTAGTTTTTCTTGGGCGTTCTATTCCATACGCCTTTTACGGATCACTTGGCCTGCTTTCTCGCGGCTGCCTACCTCCTCGTGAGGAAATGGCATGTTCTTTGATCTCCGCCTCGCTTTGGACTCTCGGGGCACTAGATCTCCTCTCGATTGGCCTTGGGTAGGATCCTGCGTCCTGCCCTGATCCTGCCTGCGTTGTCTGCTAGTACGTGGTGGCATGACTCCTATAACATATCAACATATTAGACATGCTATGGATACTTAACTCAAATACACAATACTAAAATTCTATTCACATTTTAGCCCTAATCGGACTTGTTCTTATCCTTACTTGAACCATACTCTACTAGTTCGATCCAACTAACTCAATAACTTGCTATGACTTTTACTTTATTCTCGAGCTAACTTGCCTGTCTCACTCCCATGGAGCTAATCTGCTCTGATACCAAGTTGTCACACCCCTCTCCGAACGACACCTAACTTTCTCACTTCGAAGGCGGCGTGAAGCCAACAAACATTGTTTATCTCTTAACAATACCAATTGACCTGATTCACCTGATAAACATACTATGTTTGAAAATGGAACACTTAAACATGACATAGCGGAAACCGGACAACTATTAAACATATACAAGGAGAAACCCTTCACAAGTCTCTCTTGAAACTAAAAGTCTAGTGCATCGAAACAACACAAGACAAACCATTGTTTATACAACCTCTAATGTACAAACAACTATAACACCAAAGTCCTCTCAAAATAATTTACAAACATAGAGACTTGCTAGACAAAACCAGCTATGTACAAAGTATTTAACTTATGAAGCTTCAGCAGACTATGGCAGAAACTCAGCTGCCAGGAGCTCGATCTCTACCTGAAAAGTTTGAAAACATTGAAAGAATGAGCTATGAAGCTCAGTGAGTGGCTGTGTTTAATATCTATAACTTGTAAAACACGTGACCTGAAAACTATGAGCATATGCATTTGTATTCAAGCATTGAAAGTAAACGTAGAATCATAATAGACTTTCAGAAAACCAACAAGTATATCATTAAAATCTCGTAAGGCATGTAAATGAGATAAACTCTTTTAAAAACATGTCACAATCCACGTTGTGTAGGGCACACCAAGTACAACCAACGTTTACTCTACGATGTAGTGGGGCCCGCCCAACACTCCCATCGTCTTTGTCGTAGTGGGGCCCGCCCGGCCACTCACGACGCAATGGCTGTTGTCACGGGTACACTCAACGTCGACAACGAGAATAAGACACTGTGTGCACACGGTACCATAAAGCCTCGGGCTCAATATCTCGAGAAAATCACATGAAAACATTTGAACATGGTCGCTTATCTTTTCTTTCTTTGAAAACTCAAGCTTACTCAGCTTGTTCATAAAACTGGAAATCTTTAAAACATACTTGCTAGTACATGCTTGCTTTAAATCATAACATTTCCATAAATTTTGGCAACCATTGAACATATGTTCATGTATAAACTTTATTAAAGACTTTTAGGGTCACAATGAACACTTGAAACATTTCTAGGAAAACATGAATACTCATAAACATGTGTTCAAAAGAAAGCATAATGCATTGAAAACTTTTATTCTAGCAAAACTTGCATTTCTTGAACATAATTCAAGCATATATACACTTTTAAAGTTCGTTTTATCACTCACAGTGTTTGAACTAGAATCTTAGCCCGTACACTCGACCTATTTGCTCTTGGCCTGTCAAACAAACTAAATTCATGTATTAGAACCTCGAGCTCATGGTTTTTAACCTTAAAACTACAAGAAAACACACTTTCAAAAATTCCAGCATTTTAATATTTTCTGCACTGTTTGCAGACAGCCATAACATCTTCATTACTTATCCAAAAATAATGTAATTTATACCAAACTCTTTCTTTTTGAACCCTCTAAAACTCTTATGAATACATGAAATTGAGATTCTTAACGTATTGGTTCGAAAATACCTCAGTAGCTTAACCCCTAAAATGATCCTGCTGCTGTTCTAGATTTCACTTCCTGCTGCAACCTGAAACTTAACCTGATGATTACAACATCTTCCAATCATTTTCTTCCCACGACTCCTTCACGAAACCTGTAGAAAATTAAATAAGCTTTTGAACCATACCAATTAGAGCTTCTAACTCCAAGTATACAGGTCAGAATAACCAAAACATCAGAGACTTCCCAGATTTGACAGCAAATTTCTGTCTTCTGCCTTCCTCTTAACAAAACAGCAACTTAACATAAGAATTTGCTCGAGCTTCCTTCATAAACTTTGTTTAAAAATGAGTTAGCTTTAAAGAAAACTAAGCCTCAGCCCTTACCTCTTCTTGTGGTGCTCGAGAAGATCAAAACATCAGGACTGGTTTGAATTGATCAACTTGCTGCAATAAAGAATCCCCTTGAGTTCTCCACTTTTCTTCGGCAACTCCAGCTCAAAATCACCAAAAATGGCCTCCTTCTTCTTCCTTTCTCCTTCAACCACGAAGCTTCAGCCTTAGTTTGTGATGAAAGAGAAGAAAATGGAGAGAAAACCCTTTTTAAAAAAAAATCAATCGATGGAAGAGGTATTCCTTTGTCTTTTTGCACTTTTGCTTTTTTCATTTTCCATTTCATTTTCCATTTCGTTTCTTTCCTTTATCTTCTTTCTTTCTTTTCTTTTCTTTTCTTTTCTTTACAAAACAAAATAACTTAATATATAAAACATTTGTTTCATTTCCTTTTCTTCTTCTGTCTTTAAAAGCAAACCAAACCAAAATGGTTTAAACTTTCTTTCCTTGTTTTCCTTTTGTCTTTCACTTCATTTCTTTTCTTTTTAAAACGTGGGAAACCAAGTTTTAAACATTCATTTCTTCTTTCTGTTTGTTGTTTGTTAATAAGGAAGTTCGAAAGAAAGATCTCGGGGTTACAGGTTGGATCCGGGTAGCTTGTCTCTGCTTCAGCGATCGACACGGTGAAGCTAAACTTTTGCAATCTGTACATAGTTCCAGGGTTTACTAGAAACCTTGTTTCAATTTCCTTCTTAATTGAACACTGTATTTCAGTCTCTTTTGAATTTAATAAAGCGTTGATTTCTTTCAAAGGGAATGTTATTTGTTCAGCTTCGCTTGAAAATAATCTGTATGTTTTGAAACCCAATTCGGTCAAAAGTGTTTTGAATACTGAATTGTTTAAAATCTATGAGAAACACGAACTAAGAAAGCAAAAGTTTCTCCAAAAGAAAATGCCCACCTTTGGCATCTTCGGTTAGGCCACATTAATCTCAATAGGATTGAGAAACTAGTGAAGAGTGGACTTCTAAACGAGTTGGAAGAAAACTCTTTGCCGGTGTGTGAGTCATGCCTTGAGGGCAAAATAACCAAACGTCCTTTTAGTGGAAAAGGATATAGAGGCAAAGAGCCTCTTGAGTTAGTACATTCTGACCTCTGTGGTCCGATGAATGTTAAAGCTCGGGGCGGTTATGGGTATTTCGTGTCTTTCATAGACGATTACTCCAGATATGAGTATATTTACCTAATGCACAAGAAGTCTGAAACTCTTGAAAAGTTCAAGGAGTACAAGACTGAGGTTGAGAACCTCTTAGGTAAATCGCTTAAAACACTTCGATTGGATCGAGGTGGAGAGTACATGGACACTGAATTCAAGGACTATATGATAGAACACGAAATTACGTCCCAACTCTCAGCGCCTGGTATGCCACAGCAGAATGGTGTATCGGAGAGGAGAAACAGAACATTGTTGGACATGGTTCGGTCGATGATGAGCTATGCTCGTCTCCCTGATTCTTTTTGGGGGTACGCAGTGGAGACTGCAGTTTATATTTTGAACAACGTTCCGTCGAAGAGTGTTTGTGAAAAACCTTTCGAGCTCTGGAGTGGACGTAAAGGCAGTTTACATCACTTCAGGATTTGGGGATGCCCGGCCCACGTGTTGGTGTCAAACCCAAAAAAGTTGGAACCCCGTTCGAAATTGTGCCTATTCATAGGTTAACCTAAAGAGACTAGGGGTGGTCTATTTTACCATCCTAGGGAAAATAGGGTGCTTGTGTCGACAAACGCAACATTCCTAGAGGAAGACCACGTCAGGGATCATTTACCAAGGAGTAAAATTGTATTAAATTAAATGGACAGTACATCAGCAAGAGTTGGGAATGCCTCGACGTAGTGGGAGGGTTGTGAGACAGCTTGATCGCTACATGGGTTTAGCTGAAACCTCAGTTGTCGCTCCTAATGATGACTGTGAAGATCCATTGACCTATGATCAGGTAATGATTGATGTTGACAAAGACGAGTGGATCAAAGCTATGGACCAGGAAATGGAGTCTATGTACTTCAATTCTGTGTGGGAGCTTGTGGATCAACCGGATGGGGTAAAATCTATTGGTTGCAAATGGATCTACAAGCGTAAACGTGGCGTAGATGGGAAGGTGTAGACCTTCAAAGCCCGACTAGTGGCAAAGGGTTTTACCCAGGTTGAAGGGGTTGACTATGAGGAGACCTTTTCACCTGTTGCCATGGTAAATTCGATTAGGATCCTTTTGGCCATTGCCGCGTATTATGACTACGAGGTATGACAGATGGACGTCAAGACAACCTTTCTTAATGGCAAACTTGATGAGACCATCTACATGGACCAGCCCAAAGGGTTCATCGCCCAAGGCCAAGAGCAAAAGGTTTGCCGGCTTCATAGGTCCATTTATGGGCTGAAACAAGCTTCGAGGTCTTGGAATATAAGGTTTGATGAGGCGATCAAATCTTATGGCTTTGATCAAATGTCGACGAGCCTTGTGTCTACAAGAAAATCGTTGACAAAACTGTCGCATTTTTGGTGTTGTATGTGGATGATATTCTTCTCATTGGAAATGAGGTAGAATTTCTTACTGACGTTAAAAAGTGGCTAGCTTCAGAATTCTAAATGAAAGATTTGGGATAAGCTCAGTATGTTCTAGGTATCCAGATTGTCTGGAACCGGAAGAACAAAACGCTAGCCTTGTCTCATGTGTCTTATATTGACAAGATGTTGTCTAGATATAAGATGTAGAACTCCAAGAAGGGCTTTCTGCCTTTCAGGCATGGGGTTCACTTGTCTAATGATCAGTGTCCTAAGACTCCTCAAGATGTTGAGGATATGAGACGGATTCCATATGCTTCAGCTGTAGGGAGCCTGATGTATGCCATGCTTTGTGTACTAGGCCCGACATCATCCGTTATGCAATGAGGAATTGTCGGTGATATCAGTCCAATCCAGATTAAATCACCGGGCGGTAGTAAAGGCAATCCTCAAGTATCTTAGGAGAACGAGGAACTACAGCTTAGTGTATGGTAGTGGGGATTTGATCCTTACGGGATACACGGATTCTGATTTTCAGACCGATAAGGATTCTAGGAAATCTACTTCGGGGTCAACCTTCATTCTAAATGGAGGAGCTGTAGTATGGCGAAGCATCAAGCAGGGATGCATCGCTGATTCCACTATGGAAGTGGAGTATGTTGCGACTTGTGAAGCTGCAAAGGAAGCTGTTTGGCTTGGGAAGTTCATGACAGATTTGGAAGTTGTTCTAAATATGAACTTGTCGATCACACTATTCTGTGATAACAGTGGTGCAGTAGCCAACTCACGTGAGCCTCAGAGCCATAAGAGAGGCAAACACATTGAGCGCAAGTATCATTTGATGCGGAAGATGGTGCACTGCAGAGATGTGACGGTCACGCAGATAGCGTCGGAGCACAACGTAGCTGATCCATTTACAAAGCCCTTGACGGCTAAGGTGCTTGAGGGTCTCCTAGAGAGTCTAGGTCTTCGAGAGCTTCCTGACTAGGGCAAGTGGGAGATGTGTAAACGGGTATTCAATACCCTAGTTTATTGTATTATTTCATTGTATTTTGTGTACATTTCTGAAATGTATTTTCTCCACTAGCTTAGTCCAAGTGGGAGTTTTGTTATAATCTCGTGTTTGTAACATATTGTTTGAAATAAATAAGAGTTATTCATTTCATCACTTTGTGTCTCGCAATATTTATAAACTTTTCCAATAAACTAAGCTCAAGGGTCATTGAATTTATGAGAGAACTAGAGCTTGAACGGTGTGTAGTGGACACACAGGGAGGATCATGTTCGAGTTAATGACCCGAACGGTCTACAGTATATGGATAGGGTTGGAGACCTAATCCTTGATACACTGTGGATGCGGCCCGCTTTGTATTAGATACAAACGAGGTGATCTGACTCGTTCATGTGGTTGACATGCGAGTGGAGGCATCCTGTGCAATGAGATTGTACATGACCGGACCGTGATTTATTAGACCTACTGATGTAACACCGTTGATAGTGAGGACTAATAACTTCGTAGATGACCATTAGTGACTTGACCTAAATCCTGAGCGTGTTACGGACTCCTATCTGCGAGGGTCTGTTCTTTTACTAGTACGGGTGAGGGTGGTCACAGTTACTCGCCCAATATGCCTATCTTCTCAGGGACAGAACCAAGTAGGGAGCTGGGAACTTAACTACGCGAGATGGAATTCACTCGTTCCCGCCTTTAGGGAAACTAGAGGGGTTGTTCCCTTGAGTGTTGTCTCCAGGGCTTGAACAACGGGCGCCCACCTTCTCACTGGCCCGAGAAGGGTGTTGTGTATGGTTGGACCATCACAATATGTTGTTCATTAGAGGAGCAGTGGAGACTTAAGGAACAAGAGGTAGAGACAGGGGTAAAACGGTAATTTGACCCAGCCGTGTCTACGAACAACCTGTGAAGGGTCGACTCATGGGAATTGGTTATATCAATGGACACGTAATATTCTGCACTGACGGGAGTGCAGCTACGGGCTATAGTGGAGTGTTACCGTAGCTAATGAATGTTGGTTAACCGGGTCAAAGAGTTTGGCAGGTTAATCTCGGATCATTGGAGCCCGTCACTGTAGGTCCATTAGGTCCCTCGGTTGGCTCCACCTGGGTTAGAAGAAGGGTAAATGTTTTGGTATGAAATTGAAGTGGTCAATTTCACTTTAAGGGCATTTATGTAATTTATATGAGATATGAATGATATAGTATATAGTTTAATGTGTATTAGATTCATATTAAACTATAGGTTAGCTTAATTGGAGAAATTAAATGAGAGAAATTAAATTGGATGTGATTCAATTTAATTAATCCACAATTATTGTAAATGAGATTTGCAATATGAGATATGAGATATCTTATATTATGTGGTTATGCAAATGAGATTTGCATAACCTATGGTTGTGGTAAAGTGGTAATTATGTGGAGATTTTAACTCCATCAATTCCACTATATAAACCCTTCTTGCAAGAAGGATTGTAAGACACTTTCTCATTTTTGGAATTTCAACAAAAAGAAGAGAATTATCTCTCAAACAATTCTCTCAAATCTCCTCCCTCTCCAAAACTAAGATCCCACAATCTTCCCTTCTCCAAAAGAGAACAACCGAGAAGATCACTTGGTGGTGTTCGAGATCGTTTTTGGTAGAAGATTTCGTTGAGATCGAGTAGCACGAAGAGTTCGTGACCTGAGGAAGAATTTGTTGTGTTTGTCTGCAACAAGTAAGTAAGATCAATTCTTGCTGTATTTTTCTTCTTCTTTAAGCATGTTTAGCCTAGATCTAAGTGTTAGATCAATTTTAATAAACACAAGTTGCATAGTGATACCTCGACGATTCAATCGTCTTCCGCTGCGTGGTATTCTCATTCCATTCAAGGAGGGGCAACCATATTGAGCGGAAGTATCACCTGATACGTGAGATTGTGCACCGCAGAGACGTGCCAATCACGCAGATAGCATCGGAGCACAACGTTTCTGATCTATTTACAGGCCCTCATGGCTAAGGTGTTTAAGGGTCACCTAGAGAGTGCAGGTCTTCAAGTGATTCCTTATTAGGGCAAGTGGGAGTATTGTAAAGGGTATTCAATGCCCAACTTCATTGTATTTTTGTTGTACATTGGAGAAATGTATTTTCTACTCCATTAGCTTAGTCCAAGTTGGAGTTTGTTGGGATGTACGTCCTAATCTCGTATTGGTTTGTAATATTCACTGTTAAAATAAATAAGAGTTATTTTTTCATTACTCTATGTCCCACATATTTACAAACTTTGTCCAATAACTATGCTCCAGGGTCATTCAATTATGAGAGAACTAGAACTTTAACGGTGTGTAGTGGACACACAGGGAGGAACACATTCGAGTTAATCACCCGAACGACCAACAGTATACGAATAGTGTTGAAGACCTAATCCTGGATACGCTGTGGATGCGGCCCGCTTTGTATTAGATACAAACGAGGTGATCGAACTCGTTCATGTGGTTGACATGAGAGTGGGGGCATCATGTGCAATGAGATTGTACAAGACCGGAACGTGAATTATTAGACCTACTGATGTAACACCATTGACAGTATATGACTAATAACTTCGTAGATGACCATTAGTGACTCGACCTTAATCCTGAGCGTGTTACGGACTCCTGTCTGCGGGGGGTCTATCCTTAGACTAGTACGGGTGAGGGTGGTCACAGTCACTCGCCCAATATGTCTATCTTCTCAAGGACAGAACCACGTGGGGAGCTGTGAACTTGACTACGCGAGATGGAATTCAGTCATTCCCGACTTAGGGAAACTAGAGGGGTTGTTCTCTTAAGTGTTATCTCTAGAGGTTAGACAACGGGCACCCACCCTCTCACTGGCCCGAGAGGGATATGGTTGCACCATGCAACGTTGTTGTTCATTAGAGGAGCAGTAGGGACTTAAGGAGCAAGAGGTAGACACAGGGGTGAAACGGTAATTTGACCCAGCTGTTTCTACGAACAACCTGTGAAGGGTCGACTCACGTACATTGGTTATATCGATGGACATAACTTGTCCTACAAGATGAGAGTACAACTACGGGTTTTAGTGGAGTGTTATCGTTGCTAATGAATGTTGAATAACCGGGTCAAAGAGTTTGACAGGTTAGTCTCGGATAATTGGACCTCTTCATTTGTAGGTCCTTTAGGTCCCTCGGTTGACTGAAACTGGATAAATAGAGGGTTTGCAGTTTGGTGTGAAGGGAATGAAAATTCCGCCCAGCGGAAGACGATCGAATTGTCGTGGTATCGTTGTGAAATTCGTTTTCATAAAACTACTTCTATAACATAGAATCTAGATTAAACATGCTTAATAATATGAGAAACATCAAGCAAGAACCACTTACTTGTTGAAGTACATCTTCAAGTTCTTCTTCCTTCAATCATGATTTCTTCGTGTACTCATTCTCAACGATCTCGATCTCCTCGAACGAACAAACGATCTGGACACTTCCACTCGATTACACGGTTGTTCTACGTTTCGTAGAAGGAGAATGGTGGGATTCTCTTATTTGGTGTAGGGAGGAGAAATTGAGAGAGATATGTGTTTGAGAGAGAATTAGTAAGTGCTCTTGGTGAGAAATCAAAAAATAAGCAAGAAGACATACTACCCCTTTTTGCAATGGGGTTTATATCATGGTGATAGGTGGAGTTGAAATCATATTTGCATAGCTACATATAATAAGATATCTCATAATACAAATCACATTTGCATAATTGTGGATTTTTAAACTGAATCACATTCAATTTAATTTCTCTCAACCTAATTTCTCCAAATTAGCCCTAATTCAACAATTAGGCTAACCTATAGTTTATTATGAATCTCATTCACCTTAAACTATATAATATGTCATACACATCTCATATAAATGACATAATTACCCTATAGAGAACTGATGGAGATGTAATCCCCTTGAGCAGCGAAAACAAGTTTGGAATCGAAATTGCTTGATTATTTTTTGTTAGAAACAAAAACCGGTACATTGACAAAACAGAACAAACATGGAATTTCTATTCTAATTAGGTATGGATAAATGCATACAAAGAAAGTAAAGTATAACAATTAAACTAAAAAGGAGAAAATGATTACCTTTGTAGTTTTTCCTCAGCACAGCAACTCCTTGCTCCACGAGATTTCAGCAATACAGGAACTTCTTTGCTTCTCTACTTCTACAACAGGACACTACCAACAAGAGAACCCTCTATCCTCTGAGTACTACTTAGATCAAAATCCATTGTGGGAAAGATTCCAACAGTTGGAAGAACTTTGGGAAATTTAGAGAATGAGAGAGAGAGAATTCTTGTAGAACTGATCTCAAAATCACAGTTGGATCAATTTCTTCTCACGAGGAGAAGAAGCCTCAAGTGAAGGGATTACTTCCCCATTCCCTATCGATGGGGAGTTGGAGGGAAGTGGGAGCATGTCCTCCTGACACGTTCCCATTAATTTAACAATTAAATTAATAATAATTGATCTAATTAATTATTAATTAAATCATATTTAATTAATTAAATATCTTATATTTAATTAATTAAATATCTTATATTTAATTTAGATTAAATCACATTTAATCAATTATGCCCTTATCTTAGAGTTTTAATGCACATCTAATGCACATTAAATTTAACCTATAGTTTTCAACTATGAATCACATTCACATTTGAATTTAATATTTGAACTCTTTCAAATATTTAATTCTCTCATGTAATTTAGTATGGATCATTTCCACATTAAATTTATAATATATAGTTCCAAAACTATATATTATATCGTATCAATATACATTAAGTTTATTCCCTTATTAATTTGAACATTTCAAATTCAAATGATCTAAGAAACCTTTACGAGCTAGAAGGTGGACCGAATGTACCTATAGATCAGAAGCTCGAACGATACGAGATTGCTCGGTTAATCTCATTAACCTCCCAATCAACATTCGTTAACTGCGAGAACATTTCACTAAAGTCCCACAGTTGCACTCTTCTCACTGCAGATATATTTATGTGTCTACGAATATTGACCAATAACAGCAAGTCAATCCTTCACGAATGTTCGTAACACCAGCTTTGTCAAATTACCATTTTACCCCTGGATTACATCTTGTGCCTTAAGTACCAGTGCTCCTCTAATGAACAATTTGTTTATGGTCCTACCAACAAACAGAGTCCCTCTAGGGTCAATGAGAGGGTCGGGCCCTTCTCAAGTCCTGGAGACACCACTTAAGGGAACATTCATTTACTTACCCTAGTAGGCGGGCAGGAGTGAATTCCATCTTGCTAAGTTATGTTCCCAGCCGCTCACTCGGTCTTCTCGTAAAGAAGGTAGGCATATTGAGTCGGCGAATCTTGCCACTCTCACCCATACTAGTCAAAGGACAATCCTTCGCGAACTGGAGTTCGTAACCTGCTTAGGATTGATATCATGTTGCCTAGGTCAACCTAGTGAAATAGAAACCTAACTAGTGAACGGAGTTACAGCTAGAGGTTACTATTTCGTAGTCCGGTCTTATGTAATCTCATTACATAGGATATCCCCACTCACATGTCATCTACACGAACGCGTTAGGATCACAGTGTTTGTATCAAATACAAAGTGGGCCACATCCATAGTTTTACCAGGGTAAGGTACCCAAACCTTATCCCCTAACTATGGACCCTTTAGGCTATATCTCGAACCGAGATCCTCTATATACATACTACATTGAGGTAAATATACATTTAACAACCTTGGATGTTTAGGATATTGGATTTAGGGTTTATATTGTAAACCCGAGAATCATTCTTTGAAATTTTCTTTTAAAGAAAGAAAACAAAAGAAAAGAAGAAATGAATGCCTAAAACTTGGTTTTCCTTGTTTCAAAAAGAAAAGAAATGAAGTGAAAGATAAAAGGAAAACAAGGAAGGAAAACCTTAAACCATTTTGGTTTGGTTTGCTCTAAGAATAATGATGAAAGAAAATGAAAGGAAAGGTTATAATATTGTGTTTTGTATAGGAATGAAAAGAAAAGAAAAGAAAAGAAAAGAAAAGGAAAAGGAAAAAAAGAAAGAAAGTGGAAGGTGGGACCCCCACCTTGGTTTTTCTTTTTAAACAACCATGTACCTTCGAATTTCTTCTCATTTTTCATCAAAGAGGAGCTGAGGGTTCGTGGGAGAAGCTTAAAGGAAGAGGAAGAAGATGGTTTCAGCTGGAAATTGCAGAAGAGAGGGAGAGAACTCAAGCAAATTTGTATAACAACAAGGTAATCACTCTGCCATGTTCTGCTCTTTTGCTCATCTCGAGTTCCACAGAGAGAGATAAGAGTTGAAATTTTGTTTCATGAACGGTAACTCATATTGGAACAAAATTTGTGAAGGAAGCTCGAGCAAATTCAGATCTTAAGCTACTGATTTGTGAAGAGGAAGACAGAAGACAGAATTTGCTGTCAAATCCGAGAAGTCTCTGATGTTTTGGTTGTACTGGTCCGTAGAGTTGGAATCAGAATCTCTATTAGGTATGGTTGGAAAGCTTATTGAATTTCCTACAAATTGCATGAAGAAATCATGAATATAAAATGATTGGAAGATGTTGTAAATAGCAGGTCAAGTTTCGGGTTGTAGCAGAAAATCGAATCTGGAATAGCAGAAGTTAGTTCCTGGGAAAGAAGCTTCCGAGGTATTTCTGAACCAATCTATTGGGAATTTCAATTTCATGTCTTCATAGGATTTTTAGAGGATTCAAAAAGGAAGAGTTTGGTATAAATGTGGCCCTGTTTGGCTAAGTAATGAAGAAGTTATGTCTGTCTGAAAAAAAGGCAGAAATTCTGAAAATGCTGGAATTTTTGTTGGAGTGTTTTCTTGTAGTTTTAAGGTTAAAAACCATGAGCTCAAGGTTCTAAAACATGGTTTTGGTTTGTTTGACAGGCCAAGAACAAAAAGGTCGGGTGTACGGGTCAAGATTCTAGTTCTAACACGGTGAGTGACAAAACGAACCTTTAAAATGGTTTATAGGCTTGTATTATGCTTATGAAATGCAAGGTTTTTCTAAAACGAAATGGTTTAGATGTTTATTGTTTTCTTTGAACACTTGTTTATGAGCATTCATGATTTCTTATAAATGTTTTAAAGTGTTCATGATGAGCCTAAATGTCTTTATGAAATGTATACATGAGCATATGTCTAATGATTGCCAAAACTTATGGAGATGTTATGATTTCAAGCAAGCACGTACTAGCAAGTATGTTTTAAAGATTTCTAGTTTTATGAACAAGCTAAGTAAGCTTGAGTTTTATGAAAGAAAAAGATAAGCTGGCATGTTCAAATGTTTTCCTGTGATCTTCTGAGATATTGAGCCCGAGGCTATATAGTACCGTGTGCACACAGGTCTTATTTTGTTGTCGACGCGTGAGTGTACTCGTGACAACAACGCTGTCGTGAGTCTTTGGGCGGGCCCCACTACGACAAAGACGATGGGAGTCTTTGGGCGGGCCCCACTACATCGTAGAATAAACGTTGGTGTCTTTGGCGTGCCCTACACAACGTGGATTGTGACATGTTTTAAAAAGAGTTTATATCATTTACATGCCTTACGAGATTTTAATGGTATACTTGCTTTGGTTTTCATGAAAAGCTATTATGATTACACAGCTACTTTTAACATTTGATTCTGATGCATATGCTCATAGATGGCGGTGATATGATTTACGAGTTAATAACTTTCTTTAAAACTCAAGTCACTCACTTGAGCTTCATAGCTCATTCTTTCGATGTTTTTCCCACTTTTCGTGGGATCGAGCTCCGGTGCACGATAACTTTGCCATAATCTGTTTGGAAGCTTCTCTTGTTTGATATTTTGTGCGTGGGTTGGTGTGGTTTAGCAAGTCCATATGTTTGTAAATTATTTTAAGAGAACTATGTAGTTATAGTCGTATGTGCTTTAGAGGTTGTGGTTTTTAATTAGTGGTTTGGACTGTTTGTGGTTCTGATGTTCTTGCTCGTTTTAGTTTCCAAGAGAGACTTAAGAAGAGTTTCTCCTCATGTACGTCTTATAGATGTCCGGTTTTATTGTGCTAAGTTTAAAGTGTTCCATATGCGAACATAGTTTGTTTTCGAGTAAAGTAGTGTCGTGGTATTGTTAAGAGGTAACAATGTCTGTTGGCTTCATGCCGTCTCTCCGGGCTAAGTTAGCAAGTGGTTCGGGAGGGGGTGTGACAACTTGGTATCAGAGCGTTAGCTCCATGGGAATGAGACAGGGCAAGTTAGCTCTGAGAATAAAGTAAATGTCATAGCAAGTTATTGAGTTAGTTCAGATCGAACTAGTAGAGTATGGTTCAAGTAAGGATAAGAACAAGTCCAGTTAGGGCTAAAATGTGAATAGAAGTTTAGTATTGTGTATTTGAGTTAAGTATCCATAGCATGTCTAATATGTTGATATGTTATAGAAGTCATGCCACCACGTACTAGCGCAGGCGATGCGAGCAAGATCGGGGCGGACGCAGATCCTACCCAAGATCAATCCCAGTGGAGATCTAGTGCCCCGAGAGTTCGAGATAGGGGCGAATTAAGCAAAGATGCTAATTCCTCACGAGGAGGTAGGTAAGCCATAGGGAGCGGGGCTAAGTAATCCGAGATAAGACATATAGAATAGATCACCTAAAAGAATTAGGAGCCACAGTGTTTGAGGGTTCCAAAGATCCAGCTGAAGCTGAGGTTTGGCTAAATAAGCTTGATAAATGTTTTGATGTTATGAGTTGCTCTGAGGAGTGAATGTTAAGTTGGCCACATTCTTGCTACTAAAGAAGCGCGAAGGATGATGGAGATCGATGTTAGCTTGATTGTAGTGATGCACGTACTTCACACCGCAAACTTTCAAGTATATTTGAAAATAAATATTAACCTAGCACGTCATCGAGAGCGAGAGGGATGAATTTTTAGAACTAAAACAAGAGACACTTTCGGTGGATCGAGTATGAGAGAAGATATACCGAGTTGTCGCGGTATGTTGATGTCTTTGTGGCATCTAAGAATGACAGTATCGAAGATTTGAAAAGGGTTACGACACGAGATACGTACCCGATTCTGACCATTGCTAAGTGGATTGATTTTTCCCCAGCTTGTAGAGACCGCTCTACATGTTGAGCGAGTATAGCGAGGCGTAGTCGATGAGTGAAGCCTAGTTGTGGAGGCTTCGACAACAAACAGTTTCTAAGGTCGTGAGCAGCGGAGGTTCACACTTGGGGTAAATGTTTCCAAGTCAATATGACTTTAAGGAGTAAGCTAGTAGCCAAGTAGCTAGGCATCGAGGCAGATGATTGTGGGTAGTGCCTATCAGAGGCAGAGTTAAAGAGGACCTAGTTAGTTTGTTTGATTGGTAGCAAATTGCAGGGAGGGCAAGAGTCTATGCCAGTATAGCAAGGAAAAACTCCATGTGTGATCTGTTGCAAGAATCATCAAGGTCATTGTCTTGTGAGTGTTGGTACATGCTACCAGCTTTGACAACCGGGACATGTCAAGAGGATTGTCCACGGCTATGGACAGTGCACGAGGGACTAGGGAGTTGAGTCCCGATTAGTTGAGCAGGCCAGAATTTTGATGAGTTGCAAGAGAGGGCACCAGTGGTGTTAGACTAAAGAGAGTTGTAGGGAGACCTAGGGCACAGGGAAAGGTCTACGCTATGACTCAAAGAAGAGCGAGAGGATTCACGGATGTGAATACCGAGTACGATTTCTATTTGTAATGTACCTTCATGTGTTACGATAGATCCAGTGCTACGCATTCCTTTCTTTCCAATATATTCCTAACTAAGCTTAATAGGAAGCTAGAGCCTTTGTTTGAGGAGTTAGTTATATACACTCCAGTTGGTGATGCTTTACTAGTCAATTCAGTGATGCAGAATTGTGAGGTCTTAGTAGAAGGTCTCAATATGTTAGTGGATCTTCTTCCACTAGAGTTGCAGGTGTTAGATGCAATCCTAGGAATGGATTTCTTATTCACTCATTATGCTTCCAGAGATTGCCATATAAAGGAAGTTGTTTTCAAGAAACCAGGATTAGTCAAGTAGTTTTATGGGATGAAAGAAAGACTATCCCTACGAGTTTGTTTTCAGCATTCAAAGCTCAGAAGTTATTGAGGAAAGGTTGCACGACGTTTCTTGCACATGTAGTTGAGGTGCAGGAAGAAAAGCTAAAACAAGAAAATGTTCTTGTTGTGAATGAATTTTCTTGTTGTTTTTCTAGCAGATCTATCAGGATTGCCACCTGATAGGGAAGTTGAGTTCACCATTGAACTGTTATCATGAATAACACCTATTTCGCAAGCGTCGTATAGAATAGCTCCAAGTGAGATCGAGGAACTAAAGATGCGATTACAAGAACTAGTTGATAAAGGGATACATCGGACCTAGTGTATCGCCTTGGAGAGCTCGATGTTATCTGTGAAAAAGAAAGATGGTACCCATAGATTATGCATTGATTATGAGACGATTAAACAAAGTCACGATACGTAATAAGTATCCTTTACCTGAATAGATGACTTGTTTGACCGCTTAAGAGGTGCATCGATGTTTTGTAAGATTAATTTAAGATCAGGATATCATAAGTTAAAGGTCAGAGAATCAGACATTCCTAAGACGTTATTCATAATGAGGTACGAGCATTACGAGTGTTTAGTAATGCCATTCGGTCTAACAAGGTACTAGCAGTTTTCATGGACCTCATGGATAGGTTTTCCACCAGTATTTGGATAAGTTTGTGATAATATTCACCTATGATATACTAGTTTATTCGATTGACAGGAAAGCCCACGAGGAACACATGAGTATTATTCTACAAACACTACGAGATAAACAGTTGTATGTTAAATTCACCAAAGGTGAGTTTTGGTTGAATCAGGTAGTGTTTGAGGTAAGTTGTTTCAGCAAATGGAGTTAGTGTTAATCCGAATAAAGTAAAAGTTATGGTCAACTTAGTGAAACCAGCTAATGCGACAAAGGTACATAGTTTCCTAAGCTTGGCAGAATACTGCAGATGATTTGTTAAGAACTTCTCACGATTAGTACTACCCTTAACAGCTTAAACAAGAAAGAATGCTAAGTTTGAATGGTCGGATAAGTGTGAGCGAGTTTTGGGGAGTTGAAAAAGAGATTAGTTACAACACCTATTTTGACACTTCTGTGCTTGGGAAAAGAGTATGTGGTTTACTGTGATGCCTCGATGAATGGTTTAGGGTGTGTACTGATGCAAGAAGGAAAAGTAATAACTTATGCGTCAAGGCAATTGAAAAAGCACGAATGTAATTACCCTACCCATGATCTTGAGTTAGCAGCAGTTGTTCTAGCATTGAAGATCTGGAGACATTACCTGTTTGGTGAAAGGTGTCACATTTACACAGATCATAAAAGTCTGAAATATATCTTTGAACAGAGGGAGCTGATTATGAGACAACGAAGATGGTTAGAATTGATTAAAGATTATGATTATACCATATAATACCATCCTGGTAAGGTGAATGTGGTAGCTGATGCATTGAGTAGGAAGTCAAGACTTCCTAGGGATGCCTTGTGTGGTATTCGAGCAACATTTTTAAGTACTCTAAGGGATTCTAAGGCAACTGTGATTGAAAAGAATTGTGGGGGTCTCTTAGCTCAATTCGGATCAGTCTTCACTGTGAATTGATTGTTGTGAAAACAACCAGAGATTAGTAACTCGCAGAAGATGTTTGGAAAGTCCAAACAGGGCCAAAAAGCAAAATTTAGAATGAGATTAGACGGAGCCATAGAGAAACAGGGAAGACTATGCGTTCCGAGTGTTAGTGAGCTTAAAAATACTATTCTAGAAGAAGCTCACGATTCATTTACGCTATGCATCCGAGAAGCACCAAGATGTGTAAAACCTTGAATGGGACTTATTGGTGGCACAGGATGAAGCGAGATAGTTGATTATGTTGATAGATGTTTAATCACATCGGCATGTTAAACCAGTTAGACAGAAGCAAAAAGGACTCCTTAACCCACTGCTAGTGTCGGAATGGAAATGGGAGCGAATTACTATGGTTTTTCTGTTTAGATTACCACGTACTCTAAGGGATTCTACGCTTGATCAGCTAGCTAAGCTATACGTCGACGGAATTGTGAGACAATACGGAGTGCCGGTGTCCATAGTTTCAGATAGGGACCCGAGATTTACTTCTAAGTTTTGGCCTAGTTTAAAGAAGGCTATGGGGACAAAGCTGAGTTTTAGTACAGCGCTCCATTATCAGACAGATGGTCAGTCAGAGAGGACAATCCAGACCCTAAAAGACATGTTGAAAGCATGTGTCCTTCAAGTTAAGGGGAGTTGGGATACACACCTATCGCTTATGGAATTTGCTTACAATAACAACTACCAGTCGAATATTGGCATGGCACCATTTGAGGCTCTGGATAAAAGACCATGTAGAACGCTCGTATGTTGGAATGAACTAGGAGAGCGGAAGCTAATCGGTCCTGAGTTGGTACAAGTTACGACAGATAGTATTAAGGTAATCAAGGAGAATTTGAAGGTAGCTCAAGACCGTCAAAAGAGTAAGCTAAGTCCCAGATATATTGATCCTTATCAAGTAACGCAGCAGCCTACAGACTAGAATTGCCAGCAGAACTATCTCGAGTACATGATGTTTTTCATGTGTCCATGTTAAGAAAGTATATTCCAGATCTGACACATGTGCTACAAGCACAACCCGTTGAGCTGAAAAAAGACATGAGTTACGCAGAGGATGCAGTTCAAATCCTCGGCGAGAAAAGAACAAGTTTTAAGAAACAAGATTTATCCCACTCGTGAAGGTCCGTTGGAGACATCACGGAGTGGAGGAGACAACCTGAGAGTTAGAAGACTAAATGAGGAGGAAGTATTCGTTGATTTTCACCTAAGGACTACTAAATTTCGAGGACGAAATTTGTTAAGGGGGAGGTAAGTTGTAAACCCGAGAATCATTCTTTGAAATTTTCTTTTAAAGAAAGAAAACAAAAGAAAAGAAGAAATGAATGCCTAAAACTTGGTTTTCCTTGTTTCAAAAAGAAAAGAAATGAAGTGAAAGATAAAAGGAAAACAAGGAAGGAAAACCTTAAACCATTTTGGTTTGGTTTGCTCTAAGAACAATGAAGAAAGAAAATGAAAGGAAAGGTTATAATATTGTGTTTTGTATAGGAATGAAAAGAAAAGAAAAGAAAAGAAAAGAAAAGGAAAAGGAAGAAAAGAAAGAAAGTGGAAGGTGGGACCCCCACCTTGGTTTTTCTTTTTAAACAACCATGTACCTTCGAATTTCTTCTCATTTTTCATCAATGAGGAGCTGAGGGTTCGTGGGAGAAGCTTAAAGGAAGAGGAAGAAGATGGTTTCAGCTGGAAATTGCAGAAGAGAGGGAGAGAACTCAAGCAAATTAGTATAACAGAAAGGTAATCACTCTGCCATGTTCTGCTATTTTGCTCATCTCGAGCTCCACAGAGAGAGATAAGAGTTGAAATTTTGTTTCATGAACGTTAACTCATATTGGAACAAAATTCGTGAAGGAATCTCGAGCAAATTCGGATCTTAAGCTACTGATTTGTGAAGAGGAAGACAGAAGACAGAATTTGCTGTCAAATCTGAGAAGTCTCTGATGTTTTGGTTGTACTGGTCCGTAGAGTTGGAATCAGAAGCTCTCTTAGGTATGGTTGGAAAGCTTATTTAATTTCCTACAACTTTGATGAAGAAATCGTGAATAGAAAATGATTGGAAGATGCTGTAAATAGCAGGTCAAGTTTCGGGTTGCAGCAGAAAATCGAATCTGGAATAGCAGAAGTTAGTTCCTGGGAAAGAAGCTTCCGAGGTATTTCTGAACCAATCTATTGGGAATTTCAATTTCATGTCTTCATATGATTTTTAGAGGATTCAAAAAGGAAGAGTTTGGTATAAATTGCACCCTGTTTGACTAAGTAATGAAGACGTTATGGCTGTCTGAAAACTGGGCAGAAATTCTAAAAATGCTGGAATTTTTGTTGGAGTGTTTTCTTGTAGTTTTAAGGTTAAAAACCATGAGCTCAAGGTTCTAAAACATGGTTTTGGTTTGTTTGACAGGCCAAGAACAAAAAGGTCGGGTGTACGGGTCAAGATTCTAGTTCTAACACGGTGAGTTTGTTGAAAATGGTTTATAGGCTTGTATTATGCTTATGAAATGCAAGGTTTTTCTAAAACGAAATGGTTTAGATGTTTATTGTTTTCTTTGAACACTTGTTTATGAGCATTCATGATTTCTTAGAAATGTTTTAAAGTGTTCATGATGAGCCTAAAAGTCTTTATGAAATGTATACATGAGCATATGTCTAATGATTGCCAAAACTTATGGAGATATTATGATTTCAAGCAAGCATGTACTAGCAAGTATGTTTTAAAGATTTCTAGTTTTATGAACAAGCTAAGTAAGCTTGAGTTTTATGAAAGAAAAGATAAGTGGCATGTTCAAATGTTTTCCGTGATCTTACGAGATATTGAGCCCGAGGCTATATAGTGCCGTGTGCACACAGTCTTATTACGTTGTCGACGTTGAGTGTACTCGTGACAACGTGTTGTCGTGAGTCTTTGGGCGGCCCCCACTACGACAAAGACGATGGGAGTGCTGGGCGGGCCCCACTACATCGTAGAATAAACGTTGGTGTACTGGGCGTGCCCTACACAACGTAGATTGTGACATGTTTTAAAAAGAGTTTATATCATTTACATGCCTTACGAGATTTTAATGGTATACTTGCTGGTTTTCATGAAAAGCTATTATGATTACACGATTACTTTTAACATTTGATTACTGGATGCATATGCTCATAGATGGCGGGTGATATGATTTACGAGTTAATAACTTTCTTTAAAACTCAAGTCACTCACTGAGCTTCATAGCTCATTCTTTCAGTGTTTTTCCCCACTTTTCAGGTAGGATCGAGCTCCCGGTGCCTGATAACCTGCCATAGTCTGCTGGAAGCTTCTCTTGTTTGATATTTTGTACGTGGCGAGTTTTAGGGCACAAACCCCAACAAACTCCCACATGAACTAAAACTCTAGTGGGGTACATCATAATCTAAAACAGTGGTTACAGAGATAAGAAAATACAAAAAACTAGCGCATTCATATTGAAGGGAATCGAGTCTCGCAGCCGAAGCGATTATGAATCGCACGTTCTCAATTTACTTACTACGATTACATTCAATAACGAAACAATCTAGATTAAGCATAAAAATGGAATTTGGACAGCAAGAAATGTTACATTTGAAGAACTTTTCTTCAAATGCTCATTTATCCCACGATCTCAGCAACTGGAACACGAACGGATGAAGACACGACCAGTAGATCTTCTCCGTTGTTCTCTAGGTGAGGGAGGAATGTGGGTTCCCTTTAGGTGACATGAGATAATTTTGTGAGAGAATGTGTTTTTGTGGAACCTTTCCAACAACACACAAGATCTTGGATTGTGTTAACCTAGTTGCATCTTATGCAACTATATATATAGAAGGGGATAGGGATGGAAATTACAATCCTATCCCTCTTTCATTCTCTATTTAGTATATAGATAATATGTGAATCCAATTCACATTAAAACTATATATTATATAAATTATATCACATATAATTTATATGACATCTCATATATGAAATTGAAAACTTCAATTTCATTCCTAAATTTATACCCTTAATATTATCATGTTGAGCCAACAGAGGGACCTCATGGACCTACAGTTCATGAGCTCTAATGATATGGGATTAACCGATATAACTCTTTGATCCAATTAATCAATATTCATTAACTACAAGTCACTCAACTATAGACTCATAGCTGCACTCTCCTCACTGTATATTATATTGTGTCCACTGATATAATCATTACCCATGAGTCGACCATTCACAGGTTGTTCGTAATCACGGATGGGTCAAATTATCGTTTTACCCCTGTGATTACCTCTTTGCTCCTTAAGCACCACTGATCCTCTAATGAACAACAAGTCTACGGTCCTACCATAGACTCATAATCTCATAGAGGGCGGGGCCCCGTTGTTCAAGACCTGGAGTTAGTTCTTAAGGGAACAACCTATCTAATTCCTTAATGTAGGAATGAGTGAATTTCATCTTGCACAGTTAAGTTGCCAGCTACCTATGAGGTTCTGTCCCTAAGAAGGTAGGCTTACTGAGTCGGCTACAGGTCACTCTCACCCATGCTAGTCTAAGGACAAACCCCTATAAGCAGGAGTTCTTAACTTACTTAGGATTCAGGTCGAGTCACTAATGATCATCTATAAATTACTAGTCTTATCCTGTTAACGGTGTTGCATTGGTTATACTAACAATTTGCGATCCGGTCTTGTATCAACTCTTCATACAGGATGCACCCACTCGCATGTCAACTACATGAATGAGTTGGATTGCCTCATTTGTACTAATTACAAAGTGGGTTGCATCCATGGTGTTACAAGAATGAGGTTTCCAACCTTATTCTTATACCATAGACCATTTAAGATATATTCTTCAACACAATCCAAATAGTGTCCACTACACTGATGTATCAAGATACATGTTATGATTTTAAGGCATAAATCCAAACAATCTCCCACTTGACCTAAAGCTTGTGGAGTACTATAACATTGCAGTAATGTAAATACAATAAACTAGGGCATTTAAACTCTTTTGTACAAAATACTCCCACTTGCCCTAGTTGGGGAAGACTTGTAAACCTAGACCTTCTAGGTGACTCTCAAATACTTTAGTCGTGAGAGCCTTTGTAAAAGGATCAGCAACGTTGTGCTCTGAGGCTATCTTCGTGACAATCACGTCTCCTCTATGCACGATCTCCCAGATGAGATGATACTTCTGTTATATGTGCTTTCCCCTCTTGTGACTTCGGGATTTCCTCGAATTTTCCACTGCCCCACTGTTATCGCAATACAGTGTGATGGGCAAAGTAATATTTGGAACAACTTCAAAATTTAGCATGAATTTCCTTAACCAAACCACCTCTTTAGTTGCTTCACAAGCTGCTACATATTCGACCTCCATGGTGGAATCTACGATGTATCCTTGCTTGACGCTTCGCCATACTAAAGCTCTCCGTTAAGAGTATATACTGACCCTGATGTAGACTTCCTTTAATCTTTATCAGTCTGAAAGTCAGAATCGTGTATCCTGTAAGGGTCAAATCCTTAGCCCCATACACAAGCATGTAGTTCCCTTTTCTCCGAAGATACTTAAGGATTGTTTTAACTGTTGTCCAGTGTTCATGTCCTGGATTGAATTGATACCTACTGACCATTCCAACTGCAAAACAGATGTCAGGCCTAGTACACAACATGGCGTACATCAGGCTCCCAACAACTAATGCATAAGGAATCCGTCTCATATCCTCAACTCCTTGAGGTGTCTTATGACACTGTTCCTTAGACAAATGGACTCCATGTCTTAAAGGCAACAACCCCTTTTTGGAGCTTGTATCTTAAACCTTGACAACACTTTGACTATGTAAGATGCTTGAGACAAGACTAGTGTTTTATTCTAGCGGTTCAGGACAATCTGGATCCCAAGAACAAATTGTGCATCACTCAAATCTTTCATTTCGAATTGCGTAGCTAGCCGATCTTGAATGTTAGTAAGATAACCTACATCATTCCCAATGAGTAGGATATCATCCACATAGAGAATAAGGAATGCGACAAAACTATTGATGATTTTCTTGTAGACACAAGGTTCATCATCATTCTGGTCAAAACCATAAGATCTGATTGCCTCATAAAATCTTATATTCCAGGACCTAGAGGATTGTTTCAGTCCATAAATTGACCTTTTAAGCCTGCAAACCTTTTGCTCTTGTCCTGGTTCAATGAACCCTTCAGGTTTGTCCATTTAGATGTTTTCATCAAGATTGCCATTCAAAAAGGTTGTCACACCCTCTCCCAAACTACCTGGTAACTTAGCCCAGCAGACGGCGTGAAGCCAAAAGACATCGTTCACCTCTCTAACGATACCTGTTGACGCTGTTTTACCTGATAAACATACTATGTTCGCATATGGAACACTTTAACATAACACAACGGAACTTCACAACTACTAAGCATACATAAGGAGAAACACTTCTTAAGTCTCTCTTATAAACTAATCGGGCAAAAGCATTAGAACCACAAACAGGCCAAACCATTAATAACACAACCACAACCTCTAAAACACATACAACTATAACTACATAGTCCCCTCAAAATTTACTACAACACATATGGACTTGCTATGCAACACCACCCACGTGGAGCTTCTAGTAGACTATGGCAGGATGTCAGGCACTGGGAGCTCGATCTCTACCTGAAAAGTGGGAAAACACTGAAAGAATGAGCGACGAAGCTCAACGAGTGACTTGAGTTTAAAAGAAAACTATTAACTCGTAAATTATATCACCTGACCATCTATGAGCATATGCATCTGTAATCAAACGTTAAAAGTAACCATGTAATCTTAATAGCTTTTCAGAAAAACAAGCAAGTATGTCGTTAAAATCTCGTAAGGCATATGAATGATAGAAATCCTTTTAAAACATGTCACAATCCACGTTGTGTAGGGCACGCCCAGTACAACCAACGTTTACTCTACAATGTAGTGGGGCCCGCCCAACACTCCCATCGTCTTTGTCGTAGTGGGGCCCGCTCAGCACTCACGACAACATTGTTGTCACAGAGTACACTCAACGTTGACAACAGAAAATGACCTGTGTGCATACGGTACCATATACTATCAGGCTCAATATCTCAGTCATTTACTCATTCAAGACTCAGAAATACACATAAAAACATTTAAACATGCCTGCTTATCTTTCCTTTCATAAAACTCAAGTTTACTCAGCTTGTTCATTAAAACTGGAAATCTTTAAATCATCCTTGCTAGTACATACTTGCTCGAAATCATAACATTTTCATAAATTTCGACAATCAAGAACATATGCTCACATACAACTTTCATCAAGATATTCAGGCTCACAATGAGCACTTGAAATCATTCCTTAGAAAATATGAATACTCATAAACATGTGTTCAAAGGGGAACATTAAGCATTGAAACCATTTTGTTTTAGCAAAACCCTGCATTTTCATAAGCATAATACAAGCCTATAAACAATTTTTGAGGTTCGTTTTGTCACTCACAGTGTTAGAACTAGAATCTTGGCCCGTACACTCGACCTAATTCCTCTTGGCCTGTCAAACAAACTAAAACTAAGCATTAGAACCTCGAGCTCATGGTTTTTAACCTTAAAACTACAAAAAAACACACCATTAAAATTTCCAGCATTTTACAGATTTTATACCCTTTCTTCAAACAGTCATTACCTCTTCATTACTTATCCAAAAAGAATGTACTTTATACTAAATTCTTCCTTTTTGAACCCTCTAAATATCTTATGAATACATGAAGTTGAGATTCCCAACGGATTGGTTCAAAAATAACTCGAAACTTCTTTCCCAGGAACTAACTTCTGCTATTCCAGATTCGTTTCCCTGCTGCAACCCAAAATTTTACCTGTAATGTAAAACATCTTACAGGCGATTTCTTCCCACGAGTTCTTCATGAATGTTGTAGGAAATTCAATAAGCTTTCCAACAATACCTACTAGAGCTTCTGGTTCGAAACCTACTGATCAGCACAACCCAAAAACCAGACACTTCTCAGATTTGACAGCAAAATCTTTTCTCTACCTTTCCCTTAACAAATCAGTCACTTAGCTTCAGAATTAGCTCAAGCTTCCTTCATGAATTTTTTTCAAAAATGAATTAACTTTCAAGAAACCAAACCTAACTCTTACCTCTTCTTGTTGAGCTCGAAATCATTAAAAGATCAGAACTGGGCTGGATTGTTCATCTTGCTGCTATAGTAACTTGCCTTGGTTTCTCTTCCTTTCTTCTGCAACTTCAACTCCAAAAAAAAAAAAACAAACACCTTCTTCCTCTTCCTTCATCCTTCTCCCATGAGCCCCCAGCTTTCTTTATTAAAATGAGAAGCAAAAGGAGAGAAGATGGATTAAAATAATTCAAACGGTGGGCTTTTGTCATTATCCCTTTTCCCTTTTACTTTTCCTTTTTTTTCTTAATCTTTCCTTTATCTCTTTCTTTCCCCTTTCTTTTATTTTCTTTTCTTTCCTTTTCTTAAAACAAAACAACCAAAATATGTTAAACTTTTCCTTCCTTATTTTCTTTTATTTTTTTTTGTAAGGAAAATTCAAAATGAGATCTCGGGTTTACAACTTACCTCCCCCTTAATAAATTTCGTCCTCGAAATTTAGTAGTCCTTAAGTGAAAATCGTCGGATACTTCTTTCTCATTTGGTTTTCTAACTCCCAGGTTGCCTTCTCTACTCAGTGATGTTTCCAACGAACCTTCACGAGTGGGATCGTCTTGTTTCTTAAAACTTGTTCTTTCTTGTCGAGGATTTGAACTGCATCCTCTACGTAATTCATGTCTTCTTTTAGTTCAACTAGTTGTGCTTGCAACACATGTGTCGGATCTAGAATCTACTTTTTCAACATGGACACATGGAATACATCATGTACTCGAGATAGTTCTACTGGTAACTCAAGTTTATAGGTTGTTGGCCCAACTCATTCCACAATCTTATAAGGACCAATATATCTAGGACTTAGCTTACCTTTCATGTCGAAGCGAATGATACCTCTCCACGGAGATAACTTCAAGAAAACTTGATCTCCGACTTGGAATTCTAAGTCCTTTCGTCGCTTATCTGCGTAACACTTTTGACGATCTTGTGCTATCTTCAAATTCTCCCTGATTACCTTGAAATTGTCCGAAGTAACTTGTACCAACTCAGGACCAATTGGCTTTCGCTTTCCTACCTCGTTCCAATATATAGGCATTCTACACGGTATTCCATATAGAGCCTCAAGTGGTGCCATGCAAATACTACACTGCTAGCTGTTATTATAAGCGAACTCCATAAGTGATAGGTGTGTAACCCAACTTCCCTTAATTTGAAGGACACATGCTCTCAGCATGTCTGGATGGTCCTCTCTGACTGACCATCTAACTGAGGATTGAACGCTGTTATAAAACTCAGCTTTGTCCCCATAGCTTTCTGTAAGCTAGGCCAAAACATAGAAGTAAATCTCGGGTCACTATCAGAAACTATGGACACTGGCACTCCGTATTGACTCACAATTTTGTCGACGTATAGCTTAGCAAGTTGATCAAGTGTAGACGTCGCTTTAATGGGTATAAACCGTGCTGTCTTAGTGAGTCTATCCACTATCACCCAAATACCATCATGTCCACTTGAAGTACGTGGTAATCCAAAAAGAAAATCCATAGTGATATGCTCCCATTTCCATTCCGGCACTGGCAATGGATTAAGGAGTCCTTCTGGTCTCTATCTAACTGGTTTACCCTGTTGGCAGATCAAACATCTGTCAACATAATTAGCTATATCTCGCTTCATCCCAGGCCACCAATTCGTTCCCTTTAAGGTTTTATACATCTTTGTGGTTCATGGATGCATAGCGTAAACTGAACTGTGAGCTTCCTCTAGAATAGCATTTTTAAGCTCACTAATACTCGGGACACATAGTCTTCTTTACTTAACTATGGTTCCATCTGTTCTCATTCTAAATTATGCCTCTGAGCCCTGTTTGGGCATTCCAAACATTTTCTGCACGTTACTATTCTCTGGTTGTCTTCTCACAATCTCTGTTACGAGTGAAGACTTGACTTGGAATTGAACTAAAAGACTCCCTGAATTCTCTGCAGTTACAACTACCTTAGAATCCCTTCAGAGTACTTGAAAAGGTTACTCGAATACAACACAAGGCGTCCCTAGGAAGTCTCAACTTCCTGCTTAATGCATCTGCTACTATGTTCGCCTTACCTGGATGGTATTCTATGGTACAATCATAATCTTTAATCAGTTTTAACCATCTTCTTTATCTCATATCAAACTCTCTCTGATCAAAGATATATTCAAAACTCTTATGATCTGTAAAAATGTGATACCTCTCACCAAAATAAATAATGCCTCCAGATCTTTAATGCTAAAACAACTGCTGCTAGCTCAAGATCATGGGTAGAGTATTTACATTCGTGCTTTTTAAATTGCCTTGACGCATAAGCTATCACTTTTCCCTCTTGCACGAGCACACACCCTAATCCTTGTCCCGAAGCATCACAGTAAATCACATACTCTTTTTCTGTTACAGGAAGTGTTAGAATAGGTACTGTCACCAATCTTGTTTTTCAGCTCCTGAAAAACTCTGTTCACACTTATCTGACCATTCAAACTTAACATTCTTCCTTGTTAAAGTTGTTAAGGGTAATGCTAATCGTGAGAAATTCTCAACAAATCATCTGTAGTATCCTGCCAAGCCGAGGAAACTACGTACCTCTGTCGCATTAGCTGCTCTCTCTAAGTTGACCATAGCTTTTACTTTATGCGGATCCATACCAACTCCATTTGTTGAAACAACTTACCCAAACACTACTTGATTCAACCAAAATTCACATTTGGTGAATTTAGCGTACAACTGTTTATCGCGTAGTGTTTGTAAAATAATCCTCTTGTGTTCCTCATGGGTTTTCCTGTCAACTGAGTAAACTAATATGTCATAAATAAATACTATCACAAACTGATCCAAATATTGATGGAAAATTCAGATTATAAGGTCCATGAAAACTGCTGGTGCTTTAGTCAAACCGAATGGCATTACTAAAAACTCATAATGCCCGTACCTCGTTCTGAATGTTGTCTTAGAAATATTGTTATTCCCTTACTTTTAACTGATGGCATCCTGATCTTAAATCAATCTTAGAAAACATTGATACTCCTCGTAACTGGTCAAACAAGTCATCTATTCGGGGTAGAGGATACTTGTTACGTATCGTGACTCGGTTTAACTGTCTATAACCAATGCATAATCTAAGGGTACCATCTTTCTTCTTTACGAATAACACTGGAGCTCCTCAAGGCGATACACTAGGTCTGATGTATCCCTTATCAACTAGTTCTTGTAACTGCATCTTCAGCTCCCTGATCTCACTTGGAGCCATTCTATATGGCGCTTGAGAAATAGGTGATATTCCTGGTAACAGTTCAATAGCGAACTCAACTTCCCTATCAGGTGTCAATCCTAACAGATCTGCTAGAAAAAAATCAAGAAATTTATTCACAATAACAACATTTTATGGTTTTAGCTTTTCTTCCTGCACCTCTACTACATGTGCAAGAAACGTCGTGCAACCTTTCCTTAACAACTTTTCAGCTTTTAATGCTGAAATCAAACTTGTAGGGATAATCATTCTTTCATCCCTGAAAACAACTTCAACTAATCCTGGTTTCCTGAAAACAACTTCCTTTATATGGCAATCTCTGGAAGCAAAATGAGCAAATATGAAATTCATCCTTAAGATTGCATCCAACACTTGCAACTCTAGTGGAAGAAAATCCACTAACATATTGAGACCTTCTACTAAGACTTCACAATTTCGCAGCACTGAATTGACTAATAAAGCATCACCAACTGGAGTGTATATAACTAACCTCTCCAATAAAGGCTTTAGCTTCCTATTCATCTTAGTAAGCAATATACTAGAAACAAAGGAATGCGTAGCACCTAGATCTATCAAAACACGTGGAGGTACATTACAAATAGAAATCGTACCAGTAATCACATATGGTTCATCCTCCGCTTCTTGTTGAGTCATGGCGTAGACCTTTTCCTATTGCCTGCTGGTGCCCTCTCTTGCAGCTACTGGGACTCTCGGCTGCTCAACTGTCTGGGACCCAACTCCCTGGTCCCTCTATACAACTGCTCTAAGCTATGGACAATCCCTCTTGAAATGCCCTTGCTGTCCACACTGGTAACACACACCGACACCAACTAGACATTGGCCTCGATGATTCTTGCCACGATTTGCACATGGAGTTCTCCGTGCTGCACTGGCAACAGACTCTTGCACTGTCTGTGGTCTTGTTGTGAATCTAGCAGACTGACTATGTGCTCTTTGACTCTGCCTCTGATAGGCACTACCCACATTCATCTGCCTTCATGCCCGACTACTAGCTCGATTCTTAAGGGTGTGTTTGGCCCATGGGTTTGGATTTGGATCTGTTTGGCATCCAAATCCAAACCGATGTTTGGAGCAAGGTTTTCCAAATCCTTTGTTTTGAAACTCATTCCCATGGGTTACAACAATACAACCCCATGGGGTACAATAGTGTAATCTCATGGAATTTGTTCCATGTTTTTCTCATCCATTTGTCGACTACTTCGACAACTCCGATAAAAACTCCGGCGACCACCGACAACCATCGATAACGACAACTCCGGTAAAAACTCCAACGACCACCTACAACGACAACTCCGATAAAAACTCCGACGACCACTCAACAACCACCGACAACGCCAACTCCGACGACCACTTTGGCAACAACTCCGGCGACAACTCCGACGACCACCCGACACCATCGACAACGACAACTCCGACGACCACACGACGACTAGCGCTGATCATGACTGCCTCCGAAAAACACTTGATTTTCCATTTTTCCTTCAACAACTCCGGCGACTAGCCACCACTGATGGTTGACTCAACGACCTTTTGAACAACAACTCCGACGACCCGATGACCACCAACAACCAAAAATCCAACGACCACCTCGACAATCCCACCACCTCATCAACTTGACCACTCCAACAATCCGACAATCTAGTCAATTTTTTAAAAGGTTAAAATAAAACTAAAAAATGGCTAATAAACATTTTTTTATGCTATTCTCAACACGTTTGAATTTTGTGAAATTTTTATTTAAAAAAAAATAAAAACAACTTGGTATTTTTTTTTAATGTACACTCAAATGGCTCAATTTTGTAATTTCTTTTTTAGAAGTTAGAAAAAATGAAATATTTTTTTTTCTTTCGCACAAAGGCGCTTTATGTTCTTTTGTTTCGTGTTAGTTGCAACACTTTTGGACGATGTATTTGTATGTGTAAACTCGTGGTAGGGGTTTTAAAAAAATTACCTAAATTGAAAGCTTCATGGAAAAGTTACTTAAAAAATTGATCTATGTTAGACATTAACTTCTACAATTCACATAAGATCAATTACAAAAATTTGAAAGGAATAAAATAGCTAAAAGAAAAAAGGTGAAACAAAACTGTACCAAATCGAGAGTTCGAAAAAGCGCACTCCAAGACACGACTCTCGATTCCCGGGCTTCAACACTTTTTTAAACACAAAGTTTCGATTCCCATGTTTCAGAACACTGCACCCCAAACACAGTTTTCTGATTCCCATGTTTCAGAACCCCTTAGGACAAACCCTCCAGGTTTCTGATTCCCAGGATTCTGATTCCGAACCTTCTCCCCAAACAGCACCTAAAGTCTTATTGACTTGGAAACACTTACTCCAGGTGTGAACCTCCACTGCTCACGACCTTGGAAACTACTTGTTGTCGAAACCCCATAACTAGGCTTCACTACTGACTTCTCCTCTACTATAGTCTGCTCAACATGTAGGGTAGTCAAGATATTTAGGCTCACAACGAGCACTTGAAATCATTCCTTAGAAAATATGAATACTCATAAACATGTGTTTAAAGGGAAACATTAAGCATTGAAACCATTTTGTTTTAGAAAAACCCTGCATTTTCATAAGCATAATACAAGCCTATAAACCATTTTCGAGGTTCGTTTTGTCACTCACAGTGTTAGAACTAGAACCTTGGCCCGTACACTCGACCTATTTCCTCTTGGCCTGTCAAACAAACAAAAACTAAGCCTTAGAACCTCGAGCTCATGGTTTTTAACCTTAAAACTACAAGAAAACACCCCATTACAATTTCCAGCATTTTATAGATTTTATACCCTGTCTTCAAACAGTCATAACGTCTTCATTACTTATCCAAAAAGAATGCACTTTATACCAAATTCTTCCTTTTTGAACCTTCTAAATATCTTATGAAGCTACGAAGTTGAGATTCCCAACAGATTGGTTCGAAAATACCTCGAAAGCGTCTTTCCCAGGAACTAACTTCTGCTATTCCAGATTCGTTTATCTACTGCAACCCGAAACTTGACCTATAATGTAAAACATCTTACAGTCGATTTCTTCCCACGAGTTCTTCATGAAAGTTGTAGGAAATTCCATAAGCTTTCCAACCATACCTATTAGAGCTTCTGGTTCGAAACCTACTGAACAACACAACCCAAAAACAAGACACTTCTCGGATTTGACAGCAAAATCTTTTCTCTGCCTTTCCCTTAACAAATCAGTCACTTAGCTTTAGAATTAGCTTGAGCTTCCTTCTCGAATTTTGTTCAAAAATGAATTAACTTTCAAGAAACCAAACCTCAACTCTTACCTCTTCTTTTTGAGCTCGAAATCATTAAAAGATCAGAACTGGGCTGGATTGTTAATCTTGTTGCTATACTAACTTGTCTTGGTTTCTCTTCCTTTCTTCTGCAACCTCAACTCCAAAAAAAAAAAAACACCTTCTTCCTCTTCCTTCATCCTTCTCCCACGAGCCCCCAGCTTTTTTTATTAAAATGAGAAGAAAAAGGAGAGAAGATGGATTAAAATAATTCAAACGGTGGGCTTTTGTCATTATCCCTTTTCCCTTTTACTTTTTCTTTTTTTTTTAATCTTTCCTTTATCTCTTTCTTTCCCTTTTCTTTTATTTTCTTGTCTTTCATTTTCTTAAAACAAAAACAACCAAAATATGTTAAACTTTTCCTTCCTTATTTCCTTTTTTTTTTTTTGTAAGGAAAATTCAAAAGGAGATCTCGGGTTTACAAAGGCTGTCTTGACATCCATTTGCCATACATCATAGTCATAATATGCGACAATGGCAAATAGGATACGGATAGACTTCACCATAGCAACAGTTGAAAAGGTCTCCTCATAGTTAACCCCTTCAACCTGGGTATAAGCTTTTGCTACTAGTCTAGCTGTAAAGGTTTGAACCTTCCCATCTACACCACGCTTTCTCTTGTAGATCCACTTACAACCTATAGGTTTTACCCCATCAGGCTTATCTAGAAGATCCCAAACAGAATTGTAGTACATAGACTCCATTTTTTGGTCCATGGCTATGACCCATTTGTCTTTGTCTTTGTCAACCATTGCTTGATTATAAGTCAATGGATCCTCGCAGTTGTCATCTGGTATAACAACTTGGGTTTCAGCTAAACCCATGTAATGGTCAGGCTGTGTTACAATCCTTCCACTACGTCAAGGCATACACAACTCTTGAGATTGACTCTCTTGACTAGACAAACTAGTATCAACAACTCTTGTTGACGTACTAGTGTTCTTAGCAACCTTTGCTATTGTTCCGTCTAATTCACTCAACACTACTTTACTTTTTGATTTGTGGTCCCTTATGTGGTCCTCCTCTAAGAAAATTACATTTGTCGACACAAAAACCTTATCTTCCTTAGGATCATAGAATAAACCACCTCTTGTTTCTTTTGGGTAGCCTAAGAATAGTCACAGTTTTGAACGAGAATCCAACTTATTTAGATTTGTCACAAGCACATGTGTTGGACAACCCCAAATTCTGAAATGACATAAACTACCTTTACGTCCTTTCCAGAGTTCATAAGGTGTTTCAGAAACACATTTTCAGGGCACACTATTCAAAATGTATACTGCAGTCTCCACTGCGTAACCCCAAAAGGAACTAAGGAGATGAACATAACTCATCATTGATCGAACCATGTCCAACAAGGTTCTATTTCTCCTTTCCGATACACTGATTTGCTGTGGTGTACCGGGAGGTGAGAGTTGGGATGTAATTCCATGTTCTATCATATAATTCTGGAATTTTAAATCCATGTACTCTCCACCTCGATCTGATCGAAGTGTTTTAATACTTTTACCTAATTGATTTTCAATCTCAGTCTTGAATTTCTTGAACTTTTCAAGTGCTTCAGACTTGTGGTGCATTATGTAAATATGCCCAAATCTAGAATAATCATCTTTAAAAGAGATGAAATATTCATGTCCTCCCCTGGCTTTAACATTCATCGGACCACAAAGGTCTGAATGTATAAGCTCAAGAGGTTCTTTGGCTCTATAACCCTTTCCACTAAAAGGTCTTTTAGTCATTTTGCATTCTAGGCAGGATTCACATACAGACAAAGAGTTTTATTCTAACTCGTTTAGAAGTCCGTTCTTTACCAATGTCTCAGTCCTATTGAGATTAATGTGACCCAATCTTAGATGCCAAAGATGAGCATTTTCTTTAGGAGAAATTTTACGTTTCTTAGTTTGTGTGTTTGCAGTTTTAAATAATTCAGTGTTCAAAACCATTTTGACTTAATTAGGCCTTAAAACATACAATCCATTTTCTAATGAAGCTGAACATATTTCCACACCTTTCTTCAAAATAAACACTTTATTTATTTAGAAAGAAATAGAAATACATTGTTCTATGAGGCAAGAAATGGAAATAAGGTTTCTAGTAAACCGTGGTATCACTAATATATTGTCCAACAATACATATTTCTTGCCAAAATAAAGCTTCATCGTGCCTACTGCTACAGCTAAGACGACTTCCCCATTTTCAACTCGGAGTGTTATCTCACCTTTCTGTAGATGCTGCCACGAATCAGTTCCCTGAAAAGAAGAGCAAACATGATTAGTGGCGCCTGAATCAAGTACCCAAGCAATTTTATCATTATCCACTAAACAAGCTTCTAGGCAAAGTAAATCATATTTACCTTCCTTCTTCTTTTCTGCAATGTACTTCGGATAGTTCTGTTTCCAATGCCCGTCTTCATTGCAGTGGAAACACTTTCCTTTATAAGCAACTTCTTTAACTTTCTTGCCCTTCTGCGCGGCAGCTCTGTAAGCTTGTTTCCCATTTCCAACCTTCTTCATGTTCTTCTTCTTCCCATTTATGTTAGAAGAAAATGAAGCCACTGTTTTTGTCCCAGAGGTCGAACCTCTATGATAACTCCTATTGGCAACATTTGCCTCACCTTTCGATCCCTGAATTTTCATCAAAGATTGAAAGGTCTGGAGTTCATTCAGAAGGGAGGTAAGGTTAAAAGTAAGCTTGTTCATAACAACATTACTTCTAAACTGTAGGAAACTATCTGGAAGGGTTTCCAGAATGAAGCTGACCTGGCTCGACTCATCGATGGAAGCACCATTCGACTCCGCGATTTTAAAGTGCACCATCATATCCAGGACATGATCCCGAACGGATGTACCCTCTGGCATCCTTGAGTTAAATATGTACTTTAGTGCATTGTGTCGGCCCTATGTGGACTGTTGTCCAAACATACCTTGCACAGAATCCATGATTTCCTTGGCGGTCATCATGCCATCATGCTTCTAGGCTAATATGTCAGACATACTTGCCAGCATGTAGACCTTGGCCTTATCATTGCCCTTGATCCATCGATCATATGCATCACAAACATTTCGTGACGAATTCGAGCCTGGCACCTGAGGACACTCCTCAGTGAGCACAAACTTCATATCATCCACCACCAATATAGTGTTGAGTTTGTTTTTCCAAGTCATCATATTCTCTCTGGTTAATTTTTCCGCACCCAATAAGGAAATGATAGATTTAGACATTTTTGCTGAAAAATTTACAAACGAACTTGTATGAGTTTCTTGTTATAACTCTAATCCAATCATGTTTTAGCTAATTATCAAATGATTAATAGGCCATTTATAATTTGTAATGATACTCCAAAGGTTTAGAATGTATGACACCGAAGGGCAATCAAAAAACACTCATCCTCTGGATAATGACACTCTTGACCAAAACCTAATGCCAGACTAACTCTTATTCCTATAGGCTTTAGTTACCATTTTTCGGTCAGGATACATACAAAACTTATGTACCCCGTGAGTGTAACCCTCTGTCTTTAGATCCAAGAATCTCCATCCAATAAAATCCGTCGTAGGGAGGACTAGATTGAAAAACAGTCTAAGGAAATCTTTATCCCTTTTGGGTGTCTACTGTGTTCGATCCCCTATGATCAAGCCCTCCGAAGGGATTGTCCGGTCCAGGCCAAACTAGCAGGCTGACATAATGGTCAAACGGTCTTAACCCACAAAAGAGACCGTAGGTTCTGTTTTCACTAAACCTGCTCCCACTCACTATAAGTACCCTCTCCATTCACCTTGATATCGACTCGTACAAACACCATCCGAAGGAGGATGCTCCCGTTTGCGCCACGATGCCAAGCATGAGTCTCACGGTGTGAATTTCCCAGAGATAACGTAGGTGGAAAAATATGTATCTCATACAATTTTTCCTTCCACTAGATACTTTAAATTAATAGGAATCTTACTTAGGCTAAAACTCGGCTAATGGTTTTACCTAACTGTATCAATATAACTCTAATATCAATAATCAATATAACTCTTATATTGATTTTATCCTAAGTTTGTTAATATAACTCTTTATATTAAACCTAGGATTTCTAGTTTATTAACCCCTTAATAAACCAGTTGGCGCTATTGTAATTTATAAAACTCTCTGATTAAATATCACTCCCAAGTCAGTTCCCAAGTAGGGGTGTTCCGTTTTCGTCACCTTAAATTCGGCAGCCTAGACAGAACTTTCCTTAGACAGAGTTTCTCTTTTAATCATAGCTTATAAATTATTTTGTTCCTAATTCTAATCTAATTAGAACTAGATAACCTAAGGTCTATTATTTCAAAGTTTTAAACATTTTAAAACTAATAATTAACCTTAGGTGACATGCATACTATGTTATAGTGCTTGATCATTCATCACATGAATAATAAGACATTCATAGCATAATCATCTCATGATATATAATGCATGTCAAAGCTGTCCAAAAATTAATATAACAACTTTATAATAATTAATCATGCAAACTATATAATATAACTCTTTATATTATAAATGATGCATGAAAATGCTTAACCTAAGGTGGGATTTCTAAAATAAAAGTATACTCTATGCATGGCAATAATTACACAACAATTGCATAATTTAAATAGCAAAATTAGACCAATTTTGGCACTCTAAATTAAATATTAATAAATATAATCTAATTATATTAATTAAAATTAATTAAATTAAATATAAATTAAATATAAAATATTTTTATATTTAATATATAATAAAAAAATCTGTTTTTTCCCGTTGCTGCTTTTCCTGAAACGTGTGTGGCTTTGCAACGCTGCTCCTTATCTTCTTCTGCCAGTTGAAACGCGCCTTCGCAGTAGCATTGCGCAACGCCTCAACGTTGCAACGCTGATGACAACGTTGCAAAGCTATCGTCTCCTGCGCGCTCCTTCTGCAAGCGCAGCGTTGCAACGCCAATGAACAGTGTTGCAACGCTGCACACAGACAACACATGGAATCTGCTATTCCTTGTTCGTTTTCGCTCCGATCTTCTCAGCAACCACTTTGCCTCCATCGACACAGACTTACAGACTCGATTTACAATTAAAATTAGACCAATTAGGCTCTGATACTAATTGAAGGGAATCGAGTCCCGCAGCGGAAGCGATTGTGAATCACACGTTCTCAATTTAGTTACTACGATTAGATTCAAGAACGAAACAATCTAGATTAAGCATAAAAACAGAATTTGGACAACAAGAAATGTTACCTTTGAAGAACTTTTCTTCAAGTGCTCCTTTCTCCCACGATCACGATCTCAGCACCTGGAACACGAACGGATGAAGACACGACCACTAGATCTTCTCTGTTGTTCTCTAGGTGAGGGAGGAATGTGGGTTCCCTTTAGGTGAGATGAGATAATTTTGTGAGAGAATGTGTTTTTGTGGAACCTTTCCAACAACACACAAGAGCTTGGATTGTCTTAACCTAGTTGCATCTTATGCAACTATATATATAGAAGGGGATAGGGATGGAAATTACCATCCTATCCCTCTTTCGTTCTCTCTTTAGTATATAGATAATATGTGAATCCAATTCACATTATAACTATATATTATATCAATTATATCACATATAATTGATATGACATCTCATATATGAAATTTAACACTTCAATTTCATTCCTAACTTTATACCCTCTATATTACCATGTTCAGCCAACGGAGGGACCTAATGGACCTACAGTTCATGAGCTCCAATGATATGCGATTAACCGATTAAACTCTTCGATCTAGTTAATCAATATTCATTAACTACAAGTCACTCCACTATAGACTTGTAGCAGCACTCTCCTAACTTTAGATTATATTCGGTCCACTGATATAATCATTACCCATGAGTCGACCCTTCACAGGTTGTTCGTAATCACGGCTGGGTCAAATTACCGTTTTACCCCCGTGATTACCTCTTTGCTCCTTAAGCACCACTGATCCTCTAATGAACAACAAGTCTACGGTCCTACAATAGACTCATACCCTCATAGAAGGCGGGGCCCCGTTGTTCAATACCTTGAGTCAGTTCTTAAGGGAACAACCTATCTAATTCCTTAGTGTAGGAATGAGTGAATTCCATCTTGCACAGTTAAGTTCCCAGCTACCTACGAGGTTCTGTCCCTGAGAAGGTAGGCTTATTGAGTCGGCTACAGGTCACTCTCACCCATACTAGTCTAAGGACAAACCCCTATAAGCAGTAGTTCTTAACTTGCTCAGGATTCAGGTCGAGTCACTAATGATCATCTATAAATTACTAGTCTTATCCTGTTAACGGTGTTACATTGGTTAGTCTAACAATTTTTCGTTCGGTCTTGTATGAACTCTTCATACAGGATGCCCCACTCGCATGTCAACTACATGAATGAGTTGGATTGCCTCATTTGTACTACTTACAAAGTGGGTCGCATCCATGGTGTTACCAGAATGAGGTTTCAAACCTTATTCTTATACCATAGACCATTTAGGTTATAATCTTGAACACAATCCAAATAGTGTCCACTACACTGATGTATCAAGATATATGTGATAACCTTGGAGCTTAGTTTATTGGATTTATAGAGCAAGACTTTAATTCTATCAAAACAAATAACTTTTTATTTCTTTGATCTAAATTAGACAAGTTTTAGGGCATAAATTCCAACACATATACCCCATTACATATCTCCCACATGCCCTAGATTAGCCTATGTACATATTTCGTAGAACCAGACTTTTCAGATGACCCTCGAACACTTTAGCCGTGAGAGTCTTTGTAAACGGATTAACAATATTGTGCTCCGAAGTGATCTTTGTGACTGTCACATCTCCTCGTTGCATTATTTCTCGTATAAGGTGATACTTCCTCTCGATATGCTTGCCTCGCTTGTGGCTGCGAGTTTCCTTCGAACTGGCTACCGCACCACTGTTGTTACAGTATAACGTGATGTGAAAGTCCATATTTGGAACGACTTCCAAATCAGTAAGCAATTTCCTTAACCAAACAGCCTCCTTAGCTGCTTCACAAGCAGCAACATACTCAGCCTCCATCGTGGAGTCAGCGATGCATCCTTGCTTGATGCTTCGCCATACTATAGCTCCCCCGTTAAGGGTGAAAATTGATCCCGATGTGGATTTCCGAGAATCCTTATTGGTCTGAAAATAAGAATAAGTGTATCCAGTAAGGATCAAATCCTTAGTCCCATACAGAAGCGTATAGTCCCTCATTCTCCTAAGATACTTAAAGGATATTTTTAACTGTTGTCCAGTGGTCTAACCCTTGATTGGACTGGTACCTACTGACTATTCCCACAACATAACAAATGTATGACCTAGTGCACAACATAGCATACATTAAGCTACCTACTGTAGAGGCATAGGGAATACGTCTCATATCCTCAACTTCTTGAGGTGTCTTAGGACACTGTTTCATAGACAGATGAACTCCATGCCTGAAGGGCAATAAGCCCCTCTTGGAATTCTGCATCAAATATTGGGACAACATTTTGTCGATATAAGACGCTTGAGACAGAGCTAGCGTTCAGTTCTTGCGATTCCTGAAGATTTGAATCCTAGGAAAATATTGTGCCTCTCCCAAATCTTTCATTTGGAATTGGGTTGCTAGCAAATTTTTTATGTTAGTAAGGTATCCTACATCATTCCCGATGAGTAGGATATTATCCACATAAGGTACTAAGAAAGCTACTTTGTCGTTGATGATCCTCTTGTAAACACAAGGCTCATCAACGTTTTTGTCAAAGCCATAAGACTTGATCGCAGTATCAAATCTTATATTCCAAGATCTGGATGCTTGTTTCAACCCCTAAATGGATCGATTGGGCTTGCAAACTTTTTGCTCCTGACCTTGGGTTATGAACCCTTCGGGTTGAGACATATAAATGCTCTCGTCAAGATTACCATTCAAAAAGGCAGTCTTGACGTCCATTTGCCAGATTTCATAATCATAAAACGCGGCTATGGACAAGAGTATCCTAATAGACTTCAGCATAGCAACGGAGAAAAAGTTTCTTCATAGTCAACTCCTTCCCTTTAGGTAAAACCCTTTGCTACAAATCTAGCCTCCGATTGCATCTCTCTTTCTCTTATAGATCCATTTACACCCTATGGGTATAGCCCTTTCAGGTTGGTCTACAAGTTCCCATACTGAATTGAATTCCATTGACTCCATTTCATGGTCCATGGCTTTGATCTATTGGTCCTTGTCTACGTCAATTATTGCCTGTTTATAAGACAATGAATCTTCTACGCCGTCATCAGGTATGAGAACTTGAGTTTCAGCTAAACCCAAGTAGCGATCAGGTTGGGAAACAACCCTCCCACTGCGTCGAGGCATTCCCAACGATTGAGAAGGACGGGACTGACTTGAGGTGCTTGCTCCTCCATCAACTCTTGATGAAGGTCCAGCTTGATCAACAACTTTTGTTGGTTCATCTGTAGCTTCATTTAACACTAATTTACTACGCGGTTTATGGTTTCTCATGTGATCTTCCTCCAAGAAAGTGGCATTTGACGATACTATCACCTTGTTTTCTTGTGGGTCGTAGAAAAGACCACCTCTCGTTTCTTTGGGATAACCAACAAATTGGCACAATCTTGAACGAGGTTCCAATTTCTTTGGGGTTGTCACTAGCACGTGTGCCGGACAACCCCAAATCCTGAAGTGTTGAAAACTAGGTTTACGCCCCTTCCACAATTCAAAAGGTGTTTCTAAAAAACTCTTTGATGGAACACTGTTCAAGATTTGAACTGCAGTCTCTACTGCGTATCGCCAAAACGAGGCAGGCAATTGAGCATAGCTCATCATAGAACGAACCATGTCCAACAATGTTCTATTCCTCCTTTACGACACACCATTTTGTTGTGGTGTTTTAGGTGCTGAGAGTTGAGATTTAATTCCATGTTCTATCATATAGTCCTGGAATCTCAAGTCCACATACTCTCCACCTCGATCGGATCGAAGTGTTTTAATGGTTTTTCCTAATGCATTTCTCCACTTCAACCTTATACTCTTTGAACTTTTCAAGAGCCTTAGACTTCTGATGCATTAGGTATAGATAACCATATCTCGAATAATCTTCTATGAAAGAGATGAAATATTCGTACCCTCCTTGAGCTTTAACATTCACCGAACCACAAAGATCCCAATGTACAAGTTCTAAGGGTTCTATGGCTCTGTAACCTTTTCCAGTAAAATGTCGCTTGGTCATTTTACCTTCCAAGCAAGATTCGCAAGGAGGTAAAGAATCGTCTTCTATTTTATTTAGAAGTTCATTATGTTGGGATTTTTGTCCTAATCTCGTGTTTGTAAATTACTGTTTGAAATTAATAAGAGTTATTTATTTCATTACTTTGTGTCTCGCAATATTTACAAACTTTTCTAATAAACTAAGCTCCATGGTCATTCAATTTATGAGAGAACTAGAACTTGAATGGTGTGTAGTGGACACGCAGGGAGGATCACGTTCGAGTTAATGACCCGAACGATCTACAGTATATGGATATGGTTGGAGACCTAATCCTGGATACATTGTCGATGCGGCTCGCTTTGTATTAGATACAAACGAGGTGATCTGACTCGTTCATGTGGTTGACATGCGAGTGGGAGCATCCTGTGCAATGAGATTGTACAAGACCGGACCGTGAATTATTAGACCTCATCGATGTAACACTCATGACAAAGATGGACTAATAACCGTCAGAGATGACCATTAGGGACTCGACTTGAATCCCGAGCGTGTTACGGACTCCACATGCGTGGGGTCAATCCTTTGACTAGTACGGGTGAGGGTAGTCACGCTTACTTACTTCCAGATATTGCTATCTTCTCAGGGACAGGACCAAGTAGGGAGCTGGGAACTTAACTACGCGAGATGGAATTCACTCGTTCCCGCCTTTCGATTGTTCTTCGTTATGCACTGATTTTTTGTAAAATATGTGGGTAAATTACCTTAATTTCACGAGATAAATGTTGGTTTGCGAATTTGGATGTTTTCGGTTTTGGCATTTTAGATTTACAATTTTATGTTGATGAGATCAATGTAAGGGCCCGTTGTTTTTGGCATTTTGTTGTAAATCGAGTCTGTAAAGTCCGAGTCTTTAGTAGCAAGAGTTGCTGTGAAGAAATCGGAGGAGAAATGCGCGAATTTCGAAGCAAAAACAGCAAATGAGTTTTTGTACAGGCGACGACGTTGAGACGCTGTTCATTGGTGTCTTAAAGTGTGCGGCCGGGAGCAAGCGCGCGTTGCGGACAGCGCGTTAACGCGCCCGGGCGTTGAGAACGCCGGGTTGACGCTGACGCGACAAAGATTACAACGCCTTGCCACCGTGTTGCAACGCCACACGCGTAGTGGGCAGTTCGTGAAGCACAACGCAGACGTGGGCAGTTGGATGCAAAGTGGGGCAGTTATTTGTTTTTTTAAATTTCTATTTTATTTGTAAAATATATTTTAATTATTTATTTAACTATTTAATTAAATAATATTAATATAAGTGTCATAATAATGTTATTTAATTAAATAATTGCCCCTAGGTGCCAAAACCTGTCCAATTTTTCTATTTAATTATTTTATGCATGAGATGTATGATTTAATTAAATTCTATGTGCATATTGTATGTCATATAGATTTAAAATCTCACCTTAGGTTAAACATATTAATGCATCATTTATATTATAAGAGTTATAATATATAGTTTGCATTATAAGTTATATTATAAGAGTTATAATATAATTAAATGCATGTTTAATTTGACTAATATAAGTGTTATATTTTTAAGATTAAAGTATGCTCATGCATTTATATTCATGTGATGAATAATATTATGTTATAGTATATAGTTATTCATGTGATGAATGATCAAGCTCTATAACATAGAAATGCATGCAACGTAAGTTAATTATTAGTTTTAAAGAGTTTAGAACTTGAATAATTAGACTTATGTTTTCTATTTTCTAATGAGATTAGAAATTAGGAAATCAAAGTTTATTCTATGAATGAAGACTGATTAGTAACTCTGTCTAAGGAAGGTTTTGTCTAAGGCTGGGGTATTTAAGTTGACGCTTGCGGAATACCCCTACCTGGAAACCGACGTGGGAGTGAATTCGGTCTGGAGATTCTTAGATTATACTTATCGTGAGTGTCGCTAATTAAAAGTGTTTTAATTTACTGACATAGACCTAAGTAATAATGTGATTATAAACTTAGGTTAATACCATATAAGAATTATATTGGTAGACTTAGGTAAATTTTAGTCGGTTTATCCAGGTCAATCCCTATTAAAATTAAAGTGCTGAGTGGGAGAAAATAAAGTGTATGAGATACATTTGATTTTCCAACCACAAATCTCCGTTAAGTACGCACCGTAAAATCTATACTCGGCCACGTTGCGCAAATGGGAGGGTTCCCCTTCGGGTGGCATTTGTATAGGTCAACATCATCGTGGATGGAGAGAGTACTTATAGTGAGTGGGAGCGGGACTTGTAAAAACGAGACCCACGGTCTCTTCTTTCGATTCACACCGTGAGACCCCTAAGATCCGCCTGCTAGTTTGGCATGGACCAGACAATCCCTTTGGAGAGCTTTGATCATGGAGAGTCGAACACCGTGAATTCCAAAAAGGGATCTGATTTCTGGTTGGTTTTCCTTCTTGGTTCACCCTTCGGTGTCTATTGTTTGGACTGATGCTTGGAAACTTAAGGATTGAGGGTGACACTCACAGAATTCGTTAAGTGTTAATGAATTCGATCGAACAATGGTAATTGGGCGCCTAATAGAATAAGAGTTATTATAGGATTAGGGTCTGATCGACAAAGTCTCGTCCTAGAGGTGGAGTGTTATGTTCACTATTCGGTGGCGGTCATTCTAAACCTTTAGGATATCATTGCAAAATTTTGAATGACCTAGGGATCATGAAACTTTTTTTTCTAAAACTTGATTGGATTTCAAAAGTTTTTTTGCGAGACTAACACAAAGTTTTCTTAACTTTTCAGCTTAAAACATGTCTAGCGCAATTGTAGCTCTACTCGCGTCTGATAAACTAGTGGGAGATAATTACCAAACTTGGAAAAACAACATAAACACAATTTTGGGAACTGACGATATTAAGTTCGTGCTCTCTGAGGAGTGTCCTCAGATGTCGTGCTCGACTGCGTCGCGAAGTGTTCGTGATGCATACGATTGATGGATCAGGGCGAATGAAAAGGCGAAGGTCTATATCATTGCCAGCATGTCTGATGTATTGGCAAAGAAGCATGAGATGATGGTCACCGCTAAGGAGATCAGGAGTCCTTGTAGGAAATGTTTGGACAACAGTCCTTTCAGGTCCGGCATGACTCGCTCAAATGCGTCTTCAATGCACGGATGAAAGAGGGGTCGTCTATCCGTGAACATGTTCTAGACATGATGACCCACTTTAATGTAAACCCAAGATCATTCTTTGGAACCTCCTTATTATCAAACAACAAAAGAAAGGAAGAAATGAATGCTTAAAACTTGGTTTTCCTTGTTTTAAAAAGAAAAGTAATGAAGTGAAAGGCCAAAGGAAAACAAGGAAGGAAAAACATAAACCATTTTGGTTTGGTTTGCTCTAAGAATAATGAAGAAAGAAAATGAAAGGAAAGGTTATAATATTGTGTTTTGTTAGGAATGAAAAGAAAAGAAAAGAAAAGAAAAGAAAAGGAAAGGAAAAAAAAAAAGAAAGAAAGTGGAAGGTGGGCCCCCACCTTGGTTTTTCTTTTTAAACAACCAAGTACCTTCAATTTCCTTCTCATTTTCATCAAAGAGGAGCTGAGGTTTCGTGGGAGAAGCTTAAAGTAAGAAGAAGAAGAGGGTTTCAGCTGGAAATTGAAGAAGAGAGGGAGAGAACTCAAGCAAATTGGTAGAACAACAAGGTAATCACTCTGCCATGTTCTGCTATTTGGTTTATCTCGAGCTCCACAGAAAGAGGTAAGAGCTGAAATTTTGTTTCGTGCAAGTTAACTCATATTGGAACAAAATTCGTGAAGGATGCTCGAGCAAATTCGGATCTTAAGCTACTGATTTGTGAAGAGGAAGACAGAACACAGAATTTACTGTCAAATCCGAGAAGTCTCTGATGTTTTGGTTGTACTGACCTGTAGAGTTGGACTCAGAAGCTCTATTAGGTATGGTTGGAAAGCTTATTGAATTTCCTACAACTTTCGTGAAGCATTTGTGATTAGAAAATGATTGGAAGTTGTTGTAAATAGCAGGTCAAGTTTCGGGTTGCAGCAGAAAATCGAATCTGGAATAGCAGAAGTTAGTTCCGGGGAAAGGAGCTTTCGAGGTATTTCTGAACCAATCTATTGGGCATCTCATTTTCATGTCTTCATAAGAGTTTTAGAGGGTTCAAAAAGGAAGAGTTTGGTATAAAGTACATTATTTTTGGATAAGTAATGAAGAAGTTATGAGTATCTGAATACAGGGCATAAAATCTGTTAAATGCTGGAATTTTTGAAAGTGTGTTTTCTTGTAAGTTTAAGGTTAAAAAGCATGAGCTCGAGGTTCTAATGGTTGAATTTGGTTTGTTTGACAGGCCAAAAGCAAATAAGTCGAGTGTACGGGTCAAGACTCTAGTTCTAACACTGTGAGTGACAAACGAACTTCGAAAATGAGCTATATGCTTGAAAAATGCTTTAAGAAATGCAAGTTTTGCTAGAATGAATTGTTTCAAAGCTTTGTGTTTTATTTTTGAACACATGACTATGAGTACTCTTGTTTTCCTAGAAATGTTTCAAATGTTCATTGTGACCCTAAAAGTTTTTATAAAGTTTATACATGAGCATATGTCCAATGGTTGCCAAAATTTATGGAAATGTTATGATTTCAAGCAAGCATGTACTAGCAAGTATGTTTTAAAGATTTCCAGTTTTCTGAACAAGCTGAGTAAGCTTGAGTTTTATGAAAGAAAAGATAAGCAGGCATGTTCAATGTTTTCATGTGATTTTCTGAGATATTGAGCCCGAGGCTTTATGGTACCGTGTGCACACAGGTCTTATTCTGTTGTCGACGTTGAGTGTACTCCGTGACAACAGCGCTGTCGTGAGTGCTGGGCGGGCCCCACTACGACAAAGACGATGGGAGTGCTGGGCGGGCCCCACTACATCGTAGAATAAACGTTGGTGTACTGGGCGTGCCCTACACAACGTAGATTGTGACATGTTTTAAAAAGAGTTTATATCATTTACATGCCTTACGAGATTTTAACGGTGTCTTGCTAGTTTTCATGAAAAGCTATAATGATTACACGATTACTTTTAACGCTTGATTACAGATGCATATGCTCATAGATGGCCAGGTGATATGATTTACGAGTTAATAGCTTTCTTTAAAACTCAAGTCACTCACTGAGCTTAATGGCTCATTCTTTCGTTGTTTTTCCACTTTTCGTAGAGATCGAGCTCCGATGCGATAACTCGCCATAATCTGTGGGAAGCTTCTCATGTTTGATATATTTATACGTGGTTGGTGTGGTTTAGCAAGTCCATATGTTTGTAAATTATTTTAAGAGAATTATGTAGTTATAGTCGATGTGTGCTTTAGAGGTTGTGGTTACGATGTTCTTGCTCGTTTTAGTTTCAGGAGAGACATAAGAAGAGTTTCTCCTCATGTATGTCTTATAGATGTCCAGTTTCACTGAGTTAAGTTTAAAGTGTTCCATATGCGAATATAGTTTGTTTTCGAGTTAAGTAGTGTCACAGTATTGTTAAGAGGTAACAATGTCTGTTGGCTTCATGCCGCCTCTCCCAAGCAAGTTAGCAAGTGGTTCGGGAGGTGTGTGACAACTTGGTATCGAGCGATTAGCTCCATGGGAATGAGACAGAGCAAGTTAGCTCTAGAAGAAACTAAAAAGTAAATAGCAAGTTATTGAGTTAGTTCAATAGAACTAGCGAGCATGGTCCAAATAAGGACAAGAGTAAGTCCAGTCGAGACTAGAATGTGAACACAAGTCTAGAATTGTGCATTTGAGTTGAGTACTCATTACATGTCTAGTATGTTAATATGTTATAGAAGTCATGCCACCACGTGCTAGCTAGCGGCGATGCGAGCAGCAAGATCGGGGCGGGCGCGAGGATCCACCCCAAGATCAATCCCGGTGGAGATCTAGTGCCCGAGAGTTCAGATCACGGGCGAGTTACAAAGATGTTAATTCCTCACGGGAGGTAGGTAAGCCATAGGGAGCGCAGGGCTAAGTAATCCAGATAAGACATATAAAATAGATTTACTAAAAGAATTAGGAGCCACAGTGTTTGAGGGTTCCAAAAATCCAGTTGAAGCTGAGGTTTGGCTAAATAAGCTTGATAAATGTTTTGATGTTATGAGTTGCTCTGAGGAGCGAAATGTTAAGTTGGTCACATTCTTGCTTTGCTAAAGAAGGTAGAAGAATGATGGAAATCGATGTTAGCGATTGTAGTGATGCACGTACTTCACTTCACCGGCAAACTTTCAAGTATATTTGAAAATAAATATTACCTTAGCACGTACCGAGAGGCAGAGAGGGATGAATTTTGTTAGAACTAAAACAAGAGACACTTCCAGTGGCTAAGTATGAGAGAAGATATACCGAGTTGTCGCGGTATGTTGATGTGATTGTGGCATCTAAGAGCGACAGGTGTCGACGAATTGAAAGAGGGTCTGACACGAGATACGTACCCGATTCATGACCATTGCTAAGTGGACTGACTTCTCTCAGCTGGTAGAGACTGCTCTACGTGTTGAGCAGAGTATAGCAGAGGAGAAGTCAGTAGTGAAGCCTAGTTGTGGAGGCTTCGACAACAAGTAGTTTCCAAGGTCGTGAGCAGCGGAGGTTCACACTTGGAGTAAATGTTTCTAAGTCAATATGACTTTAAGGAGCAAGCTAGTAGCCAAATAGCCAGGCATCGAGGCAGATATTTGTGGTCGGTACCTATCAGAGGCAGAGTTAAAGAGGACCTAGTTAGTTTGTTTGATTGGCGTGAAGTTGCGGGGAGGGCAAGAGTCTATGCCAGTATAGCAAGGAAAACTCCATGTGTGATCTGTTGCAAGAATCATCAAGGTCATTGTCTTGTGAATGTTAGTACATGCTACCAGTGCTGACAACCAGGACATGTCAAGAGGGATTGTCCACAGCTATGGGCCAGTACCGCATGGAGGACTAGAGAGTTGAGTCCCAGATGAGTAGAAGCGGCCAAAGAGAGTTTGATGAGGCTGCAAGAGATGGCACCAGTGGTGTTAGACTAAAGAGAGTTGTAGGGAGGCCTAGGCAACACGGAAAGGTCTAGGTTATGACTCAAAGAAGAAGTCGAGGATGCACCGATATGATTATTGGTACAATTACTATTTGAAATGTACACTTTGCTTTAATAGAACAAGGTGCTACACATTTCTTTGCTTTAGTATGTTCTTGACTAAGTTGAATGGAAAGCTAGAACCTTTATGTAAAAGGTTAGTTATATACACTCTAGTTGGTGATGTGTTACTAGTCAATTCAAAGGATACTGAGATGTGAGGTCTTAGTAGAAGGTCTCAATATGTTAGTGGATCTTCTTCCACTAGACTTGCAGTGTGAGATGCAATCTTAAAGATGGATTTCCTATTTACTCATTATGCTTCCAGAGATTGCCATATAAAGGAAGTTGTTTTCAAGAAACCAGATAAGTCAAGTGGTTTTATGGGATGAAAGAAAGACTATCCCTACGAGTTTGTTTTCGTGATTCAAAGCTCGAAAGTTATTGAGGAAAGGTTGCACGACGTTTCTTGCACATGTAGTTGAGGTGCGGGAAGAAAAGCTAAAACAAGAAAATGTTCTTGTTGTGAATAAATTTTCTTGTTGTTTTTCTAGCGCATCTATCGAGATTGCCACCGATAGGGAAGTTGAGTTCACCATTGAACTGTACCATGAATAACACCTATTTACAAGCGCCGTATAGAATGGCTCCAAGTGAGATCGGGAGCTAAAGATGCGATTACAAGGACTAGTTGATAAGGGATACATCGGACCTAGTGTATCGCCTTGAGAGCTCCAGTGTTATCTCGTGAAAAGAAAGATGGTACCCGTAGATTATGCATTGATTACGACATATTAAACAAAGTCACGATACGTAACAAGTATCCTCTACCCCGTATAGATGACTTGTTTGACCCGATTCTGAGGAGCATCGGTGTTTTCTAAGATTGATTTGAGATCGAGGATATCATCGCTTAAAGGTCGAGAATCAGACATTCCTAAGACATTATTCATAATGAGGTACGAGCATTATAAGTGTTTAGTAATGCCATTCGGTTTAACAATGCTCTAGCGGTTTTCATGGGCCCCATGGATAGGTTTTCCACCAGTATTTGGATCAGTTTATAATAGTATTTATTGAGGATATACTAGTTTACTCAGTTGACAGGAAAGCCTACGAGGAACACATGAGTATTATTCTGCAAACACTACGAGATAAACAGTTGTACGCTAAATTCACCAAATGTGAGTTTTGGTTGAACCAGGTAATGTTTTTGGGGCATGTTGCCTCAGCAAATGGTGTTAGTGTGGATCCAAATAAAGTTAAGTTGTAGTCAACTGGGAGAGACCAGTTAGTACGACAGAGGTACGTAGTTTCCTAGACTTGGCAGGATACTGCGGATGATTTGTTGAGAACTTCTCACAATTAGTATTACCTTTAACAGTTTTAATAAGAAAGAATGCTAAGATTGAATGGTCAGATAAGTGTGAACAGAGTTTTCAGGAGCTGAAAAAGAGATTAGTTACAACACCTATTTTGACACTTCCTATAACGGGAAAAGAGTATGTGGTTTACTGTGATGTCGAGGAAAAATTTAGGGTGTGTGTTGATGCAAGAAGGAAAAGTAATAACTTATGCGTTAAGGCAATTGAAAAAGCACGAATGTAATTACCCTACCCATGATCTTGAGTTAGCAGCAGTTGTTCTAGCATTAAAGATCTGGAGACATTACCTGTTTGGTGAAAGGTGTCACATTTACACAGATCATAATAGTCTGAAGTATATCTTTGATCAAAGGGAGTTGAATATGAGACAGAGGAGATGGTTAGAACTGATTAAAGATTATGATTGTACTATAGAATACCATCCTGGTAAGGCGAATGTGGTAGCAGATGCATTGAGCAGGAAGTCAAGACTTCCTAGGGATGCCTTGTGTGGTATTCGAGCAACATTTTTAAGAACTCTAAGGGATTCTAAGGCAGTTGTGAATGCAGAGAGAGTTCAGAAGTCTTTAGCTCGCCTGTGTCAGTCTTCACTTGTAGCAGAGGTTGTGAGAAGACAACCAGAGGATAGTAACTTGCAGAAAATGTTTGGGAAGTCCAAACAGGGCCCAGAAGCAGAGTTTAAGATGAGATCAGACGGGGCCATAGAAAGGCAAGGAAGACTATGTGTTCCGAATTTTAGTGAGCTTAAAGATGCTATTCTAGAGGAAGCTCACAAGTTCGCCTTACGCTATGATTCAAGAAGCACCAAGATGTACAAAACTTTGAAGGAGAACGTATTGGTGGCACAGGATGAAACGGAGATAGCTGATTATGTTGATAGGTGTTTGATCCGCCAACAAGTTAAACCCGAGTTAGACAGAGGCGGGAGGACTCCTTAACCTTGCCGCCAAAGGTCTTGGAGTGGAAATGGGAGCATATTACTATGGATTTTCTGTTTGGATTACCACGTACTTCGAGTGGGCATGATGGTATTTGGGTAATAGTGGATAGACTCACTAAGACAGCACGATTTATACTGATTAAAGCGACGTCTACGCTTGATCATCTTGCTAAGATGTATGTCGGCGAGAAATGAGTCGAGTCAAGATGGAGTACCAGTGTCTATCGTTTCAGATAGAGATCCAAGATTTACTTCTATGTTTTGGCCTAGTTTACAGAAAGCTATGGGAACAAAGTCAAGTTTAGTCTGACATTCCATCCTCGAGACGGATGGGCGATCGAGAGAGGACCATCCGGACCTTAGAGGACATATTGAGAGCATGTGTCCTTCAATTTAAAGGGAGTTGGGATACACACATATCGCCTATGGAATTTGCTTACAATAACAGCTACCAGTCGAGTATTGGTATGGCACCATTTGAGGCTCTATATGGAAGACCATGTAGAACGCCGATATGTTGGAACGAAGTAGGAGAGCGGAAGCTTATCGGCCCTGAGTTGGTACAAGTTACTATAGACAAAATTAAGGTAATTAGAGAAAATTTGAAGGTAGCACAAGACCGTCAGAAGAATTATGCTGATAAGCGACGAAAGGACTTAGAATTCCAGGTTGGAGATCAAGTTTTCTTGAAGTTATCTCCATGGAGAGGTGTCCTTCGTTTTGGCAAAAAGGGTAAACTAAGCCCTAGATATATTGGTCCTTATCAAGTAACGGGACAAGTTGGGCCAGCAGCCTACAGACTAGAATTGCCAGCAGAACTATCTTGAGTACATGATGTTTTTCATGTGTTCATGTTGAGAAAGTATATTCCAGATCTGACACATGTGCTACAAGCACAACCCGTTGAGCTGAAAAAGACATGAGTTACGCAGAGGATGCAGTTCAAATCCTCGACAGAAAAGAACAAGTTTTAAGAAACAAGACGATCCCACGCGTGAAGGTTCGTTGGAGACATCACGGAGTGGAAGAGGCAACCTGAGAGTTAGAAGACTAAATGAGGAGGAAGTATCCGATGATTTTCACCTAAGAACTACTAAATTTCGAGGACGAAATTTCTTAAGGGGAGGTAGGTTGTAAACCCAAGATCATTCTTTGGAACCTCCTTATTATCAAACAACAAAAGAAATGAAGAAATGAATGCTTAAAACTTGGTTTTCCTTGTTTTAAAAAGAAAAGTAATGAAGTGAAAGGCAAAAGGAAAACAAGGAAGGAAAAACATAAACCATTTTGGTTTGGTTTGCTCTAAGAATAATGAAGAAAGAAAATGAAAGGAAAGGTTATAATATTGTGTTTTGTTAGGAATGAAAAGAAAAGAAAAGAAAAGAAAAGAAAAGGAAAAGGAAAAAAGAAAGAAAGTGGAAGGTGGGCCCCCACCTTGGTTTTTCTTTTTAAACAACCAAGTACCTTCAATTTCCTTCTCATTTTCATCAAAGAGGAGCTGAGGGTTCGTGGGAGAAGCTTAAAGTAAGAAGAAGAAGAGGGTTTCAGCTGGAAATTGAAGAAGAGAGGGAGAGAACTCAAGCAAATTGGTAGAACAACAAGGTAATCACTCAGCCATGTTCTGCTATTTGGTTCATCTCGAGCTCCACAGAAAGAGGTAAGAGCTGAAATTTTGTTTCGTGCAAGTTAACTCATATTGGAACAAAATTCGTGAAGGATGCTCGAGAAAATTCGGATCTTAAGCTACTGATTTGTGAAGAGGAAGACAGAACACAGAATTTACTGTCAAATCCGAGAAGTCTCTGATGTTGTGGTTGTACTGACCTGTAGAGTTGGAATCAGAAGCTCTATTAGGTATGGTTGGAAAGCTTATTGAATTTCCTACAACTTTCGTGAAGAATTTGTGATTAGAAAATGATTGGAAGTTGTTGTAAATAGCAGGTCAAGTTTCGGGTTGCAGCAGAAAATCGAATCTGGAATAGCAGAAGTTAGTTCCGGGGAAAGGAGCTTTCGAGGTATTTCTGAACCAATCTATTGGGCATCTCATTTTCATGTCTTCATAAGAGTTTTAGAGGGTTCCAAAAGGAAGAGTTTGGTATAAAGTACATTATTTTTGGATAAGTAATGAAGACGTTATGAGTATCTGAATACAGGGCATAAAATCTGTTAAATGCTGGAATTTTTGAAAGTGTGTTTTCTTGTAAGTTTAAGGTTAAAAAGCATGAGCTCGAGGTTCTAATGGTTGAATTTGGTTTGTTTGACAGACCAAGAGCAAATAAGTCGAGTGTACGGGTCAAGACTCTAGTTCTAACACTGTGAGTGACAAACGAACTTCGAAAATGAGCTATATGCTTGAAAAATGCTTTAAGAAATGCAAGTTTTGCTAGAATGAATTGTTTCAAAGCTTTGTGTTTTATTTTTGAACACATGACTATGAGTACTCTTGTTTTCCTAGAAATGTTTCAAATGTTCATTGTGACCCTAAAAGTTTTTATAAAGTTTATACATGAGCATATGTCCAATGGTTGCCAAAATTTATGGAAATGTTATGATTTCAAGCAAGCATGTACTAGCAAGTATGTTTTAAAGATTTCAGTTTTAACGAACAAATTTGAGTAAGCTTGAGTTTTATGAAAGAAAAGATAAGCGAGGCATGTTCAATGTTTTCATGTGATTTTCGAGATATTGAGCCCGAGGCTTTATGGTACCGTGTGCACACGAGTCTTATTCTGTTGTCGACGTTGAGTGTACTCGTGACAACAGTATTTGCTCGTGAGTGTTGGGCGAGCCCCACTCGACAAAGACGATGGGAGTCTTTGGGCGGGCCCCACTACATCGTAGAATAAACGTTGGTGTACTGGGCGTGCCCTACACAACGTAGATTGTGACATGTTTTAAAAAGAGTTTATATCATTTACATGCCTTACGAGATTTTAACGGTGTCTTGCTAGTTTTCATGAAAAGCTATAATGATTACACGATTACTTTTAACGCTTGATTACAGATGCATATGCTCATAGATGGCCAGGTGATATGATTTACGAGTTAATAGCTTTCTTTAAAACTCAAGTCACTCACTGAGCTTAATGGCTCATTCTTTCAGTGTTTTTCCACTTTTCAGGTAGAGATCGAGCTCCCGATGCCTGATAACCTGCCATAGTCTGCTGGAAGCTTCTCATGTTTGATATGTTGTACGTGGTTGGTGTGGTTTAGCAAGTCCATATGTTTGTAAATTATTTTAAGAGAATTATGTAGTTATAGTCGAATGTGCTTTAGAGGTTGTGGTTCTGATGTTCTTGCTCGTTTTAGTTTTCAGGAGAGACTTAAGAAGAGTTTCTCCTCATGTATGTCTTATAGATGTCCAGTTTCCGCTGAGTTAAGTTTAAAGTGTTCCATATGCGAATATAGTTTGTTTTCAGGTTAAGTAGTGTCAGCAGGTATTGTTAAGAGGTAACAATGTCTGTTGGCTTCATGCCGTCTCCCGGGCTAAGTTAGCAAGTGGTTCGGGAGGGGGTGTGACATTTAATCTGGTTGAGATGAACGAGGCTTCGATCGACAAGTCGAGCCAAGTCAGTTTTATTCCAGAGACTCTTCCGAAGAGTTTTCATCAGTTTCGTAGCAATGCTGTTATGAACAAAATTAGCTACACTCTGACTACCCTCCTCAATGAGCTACAGAATTTCGAGTCATTGAACAGGGTCAGGGCACTGGAGTCTGAGGCAAATGTTGCCTAAAGGTCTTATCACAGGGGTTCGACCTCTGGGACGAAACCTGTTGCTCCTTCACGCCCGAAATGGAAGTAGATGATGAATGGGGGTAAAACTTATCGAGCTGCCGCCCAGAAGGGCAAGAAGGTCAAAGACGTTGCACAGAAAGGAAAGTGTTTCCACTGCAATGAGGGTGGACACTGGAAGAGGAACTGTCCCAAATTTCTAGCCGAGAGGAAGAATCAAGGTTAATGTGATTTACTTGTGACAGAAACCTGTTTAGTGGACAGTAGTGACTTTGCCTGGATATTGGATTCGGGCGCCACTAACCATGTTTGTTCTTCTTTTCAGGGGATTGATTCCTGGCAGCCGTTTCAAGAGGGTGAGAAGACTCTACGAGTTGGATCCGGGGACCTTGTCTCTGCTGCAGCGATTGACACGGTGAAGCTACATTTCGGCGGAAAGTACTTATTATTAGATAATTTGTACATTGTACCAGGGTTTAATAGAAACCTTGTTTCCATTTCCTGCCTTATTAAACAATGCATGTCTGTTTCCTTTGAATCCAATAAAGCGTTTATTTCTTTCAAAAGCAATCTTATTTGTTCAGCTTCACTTTAGCATAATCTGTATGTTTTAAAACCTAATTCGGTCAAAAGTGTTTTGAATCTTGAATTGTTTAAAGCAGCGGCTCTGAACTAGGAGAGCGAAAGTTTCCCCTAAGAAAAATGCCCATCTTTGGCATCTACGGTTAGGCCACATTAATCTCATTAGGATTGAGAAACTAGTGAAGAGTGGACTTCTAAACAAGTTGGAAGAAAACTCTTTATCGGTGTGTGAGTCATGCCTTGAGGTCAAGATGACCAAACGTCCTTTTAGTGGAAAAGGATATAGAGCCAAAGGGCCCCTTCAGTTAGTACATTCTGGCCTTTGTTGTTTGATGAATGTTAAAGCTCGAGGTGGTTATGAATACTTCGTGTCCTTCATAGACGATTACTCGAGGTATGGATATATTTACCTAATGCACAAGAAGTCTGAAACTCTTGAGAAGTTCAAGGAGTACAAGACTGAGGTTGAGAACCTCTTAGGTAAATCGCATAAAACACTTCGATCGAATCGAGGTGGAGAGTACATGGACACTGAATTCCAGGACTATATTATAGAACACGGAATTACGTCCCAACTCTCAGCACCTGGTATGCCACAATAGAATGGTGTCTCGGAGAGGAGAAACAAAACCTTGTTGGACATGGTTCGATCGATGATGAGCTATGCTCGTCTCCCTGATTCTTTTTGGGGTTACGTAGTGGAGACTACGGTTTATATTGTGAACAACATTCCGTCGAAGAGTGTTTGTGAAACACCTTTCGAGCTCTGGAGTGGACATAAAGGCAGTTTACATCACTTAAGAATTTGGGGATGCTCGGCCCACGTGTTGGTGTCAAACCCAAAAAAGTTCGAACCCCGTTCGAAATTGTGTCTATTCGTAGGTTACCCTAAAGAGACTAGGGGTGGTCTATTTTACGATCCTAAGGAAAATAGGGTGCTTGTGTCGACAAACGCCACATTCCAAGAGGAAGACCACGTTAGGAATCATTTACCAAGGAGTAAAATTGTGCTAAATGAAATGGACAGTACATCAGCAAGAGTTGCTGATGGGGCTAGTACGTCAAAAAGCGTTGTTGATCCTAGAACGTCTAGTCAAATTCGTTCCCAAGAGTTGGGAATGCCTCGACGTAGTGGGAGGGTTGTGAGACAGCCTGATCGTTACATGGGTTTAGCTGAAACCTCAGTTGTCGCTCCTGATGATGACTGTGAGGATCCATTGACCTATGATCAGGCAATGGTTGATGTTGACATGGACGAGGGGATTAAAGCTATGAACAAGGAAATGGAGTCTATGTACTTCAATTCTGTATGGGAGCTTATGGATCAACCGGATGGGGTAAAACCTATAGGTTGCAAATGGATCTACAAGCGTAAACGTGGCGTAGATGGGAAGGTGCTGACATTCAAAACCCGACTAGTGGCAAAGGGTTTACCCAGGTTGAAGGGTTGACTATGAGGAGATCTTTTCATCTGTTGCCATGGTAAAGTCGATCAGGATCCTTCTGGTCACTGTCGCGTATTATGACTACGAGATATGGAAGATGGACGTCAAGACAACCTTTCTGAATGGCAAACATGATGAAACTATCTACATGGACCAGCCCAAAGGGTTCATTGCTCAAGGCCAAGAGCAAAAGGTTTGCCGGCTTCGTAGGTCCATTTATGGACTGAAACAAGCTTCGAGTTCTTGGAATATAAGGTTTGATGAGGCGATCAACTCTTATGGCTATTATCAAAATGTCGACGAGCCTTGTGTCTATAAGAATATCGTTGACAAAACTGTCGCATTTTTAGTGTTGTATGTGAATGATATTCTTCTCATTGGGAATGAGGTAGAATTTCTTACTGACGTGAAGAAATGGCCAGCTTCGCAATTCCAAATGAAAGATTTGGGAGAAGCTCAGTATGTTCTAGGTATCCAGATAGTCGGGAATCGGAAAAATAGAACGCTAGCCTTGTCTCAGGCGTCTTATATTGACAAGATGTTGTCTAGATATAAGATGCAGAACTCCAAGAAGGGCTTGCTTCCTTTCAGGCATGGGGTTCACTTGTCTAAGGATCAGTGTCCTAAGACTCCTCGAGAGGTTGAGGATATGAGACAGATCCCATATGCTTCGGCTGTAGGGAGCCTGATGTATGCCATGCTGTGTACTAAGCTCGACATCCATTATGCGGTGAGGGATTGTCGGTGAGGTATCACCCAATCGAGATTAGATCATTAGACAGCCGTAAAGGTAATCCTCAAGTATCTTACGAGAATGAGGAACTACAGCTTAGTGTATGGTAGTGGGGATTTGATCCTTACGGGATACACGAATTCTGACCTTCAGACCGATAAGGATTCTAGGAAATCCACTTCAGGGTCAACCTTCATTCTGAATGGACGAGCTGTAGTATGACGAAGCATCAAGCAAGGATGTATCGCTGATTCCACTATGGAAGCGGAGTATGTTGCGGCTTGTGAAGCTGCAAAGGAAGCTATTTGGCTTAGGAAGTTCATGACCGATTTGGAGTTGTTCCAAATATGAACTTACCATTCACACTTTTATGTGATAACAGTGGTGCAGTAGCCAACTCCAGAGAGCCTCGGAGTCATAAGAAAGACAAACATATTGAGCGCAAGTATCATTTGATAGGGGAGATTGTGCACCGCAGAGACGTGACAGCCACGCAGATAGCGTCGGAGCACAACGTAGTCGATCCATTTACAAAGCCCCTCACGGCTAAAGTGTTTGAGGGTCACCTAGAGAGTCTAGGTCTTTGAGAGCTTCCTGACTAGGGCAAGTGAGAGATATGTAAACGAGTATTCAATGCCATAGTTTATTGTAATACTTCATTCTAATTTATGTACATTTCAGAAATATATTTTCTCCACTAGCTTAGTCCAAGTGGGAGTTTGTTGGGATTTTTGTCCTAATCTCGTGTTTGTAAATTACTATTTGAAATTAATAAAAGTTATTTATTTCATTACTTTGTGTCTCGCAATATTTACAAACTTTTCCAATAAACTAAGCTCCAGGGTCATTGAATTTATGAGAGAACTAGAACTTGAACGGTGTGTAGTGGACACGAAGGGAGGATAATGTTCGAGTTAATGACCCGAACGGTCTACAGTATATGGATAGGGTTGAAGACTTAATCCTGGATACACTGTGGATGTGGCCCGCTTTTTATTAGATACAAACGAGGTGATCTGACTCGTTCATGTGGTTGACATGCGAGTGGGGGCATCCTATGCAATGAGATTGTACAAGACCGGACCGTGAATTATTAGATCTACTGATGTAACACCGTTGACAGTAAAGACTAATAACTTCGTAGATGACAATTAGTAACTCGACCTGAATCCTGAGCGTGTTACGGACTCCTATCTACGGGGGTCTGTCCTTTGACTAGTACGGGTGAGGGTGGTCACAGTTACTCGCCCAATATGCCTATCTTGTCAGGGACAGGACCAAGTAGGGAGCAGGGAACTTAACTACGCGAGATGGAATTCACTCGTTCCCGCCTTTAGGGAAACTAGAGGGTTGTTCCCTTAAGTGTTGTCTCCAGGGCTTGGACAACGGGCCCCCACCTTCTCACTGGCCCGAGAAGGGTGTTGTGTATGGTTCGACCAACACGATATGTTGTTCATTAGAGGAGCAGTGGGGACTTAAGGAAGAAGAGGTAGACACAGGGGTATTGGTGGTGTTCATTTTGTTTGAGAGAAGCATTCGTTGAGAAGCACGAAGTGTTCGTGACCAAGGAAGGAATCTTGAAGATTTGTCTACAACAAGTAAGTTGTGTTCTTAACGCTGTAATTTCTTCCTTTTTTGTATGTTTAACTTATATCTAAGCGTTAGATCGTTTTGACAAAATTCAAGTAGCGTAACGATACCTTTGAAGATTCGATCGTCTTCCGCTGTGCGAGGGTTTTTCATTCCTTTCACATTCTTAAATAAACTCTCAATCCGGTTGAGATTTATATGACCAAGTCTAAGATGCCATAGATAGGTATTATTTTAAGAAATTCTTTGCCTTTTACTTTGAGTGTTAGCAGTTTTAAACATCTCATGAGTTAAAATTGGTTTTCGGTTTAAGTACATACAATCTGTTTTTCAATTTAGTAGAACAAATATTGACACCCTCTTTTAAAACGAACGCTTCATTCAACGAAAAGGAAATACAATATCCAAGTTATATTAAACAAGAGATAGAAATTAAGTTCCTCTTAATCATAGGAACTATATACAGATTTTTTAATAAAATAAATCTATCTCCGAAAAACAGCTTGGCATCTCCCACTGCACGAGCTTAGACGACGTCTCCTGTTCCGACCATGAGCGTCATCTTACCCTCTTCGAGCTCCTTGAAGGAACTACTTTCCTAAAACGAAGAGCAAACGTGATTAGTGGCTCCTGAATCAAGTATCCAGGTAAAATCATAATTTTCCACTAAACAAGTTTCAAGAACAAGTAAATCTAATTTACCTTTCTTCTCTTTGACCTCAATGTTTGCAGTGGCAGAAGCTTTCCCTTTTCCTCCTTTTCTATTCTTTCAAGTCTTCATAATCCCCGAAGAAGAACTGCAGGACTTGGTTCCAGAGGATGAACCCATCTGAAACTTTTTGGAATGAGCAAATTGATTTGTCGCTCCATTAACCTGTCCCTTATTATCCTTAAAAGGTTGGTAGGTCTCCAGTTTATTTATGAGGGAAGTCAGGTTATACTTCTTTTTGTTCATCTCCGCATTGATACGAAATGACAGGAAACTCTTCGAAAGAGGTTCCAGGAAGAAAAATACCTGACTTTGCTCATCTAAGACTGCTTCGTTCATTTCGGCCATGTTGAAGTGAACTATAAGATCGATAAGATGTTCTCTCACTGAAGTTCCCTCCTTCATTCGCGCGTTATAAACGTACTTGAGGGATTCGTGCCGAAATTGTTCAGACGGTTGTCCAGACAAATTCTGCAGATAACCCATGATCTCACGAGCTGAGTCCATACCCTCCAATTTCCTGGCTAAAACATCAGATATCCCAACAAGGATATAGGCCTTGACCTTGGCCAAGCGGCCAAACGCATCCTTAACTAATGGAGGTGTGTTTTGAGCCGGGATTTGAGGGCATTCCTCAGTTAGTATGAACCGAAGGTTGTCAACAACAAGAATCGCATTCAGGTTGGACTTCCACGTAGTAAAGTTTTCACCAGTTAAACGTTCCTTTTTTAGTAAGGCTATATATGAGGACGACATGCTAAAAATCCAAAATAGTTCTAATTAGTTATGCCTTTTAACCCATTATAAAACCAATAATATTTAGAAAAATTATTAAAGAACCCTAGTGTTTAAACTAAACCCAATGTTTAAATTAAACCTTTAATTTTGCAACGATATTTCAAGGGTTTAGAATAAAAGCCTCCGTCGGGCGGTTAGTCATTCCTACCCTGAATTGAGACTTTTTCAGCCAATTCCCACTACCAGAACATCTCATGTCCCAATGGTCCTTAGCTACCGTTTGTTTGGTCAAGGACTTGTTAACTAGCTTAACTCATCCCGTAAATGTGATTCTACCATTTTCAGATCCAATAGGTCCGAGCCAACAGGCTACTATGAAGAAAGACAACTGTTGGCAAATTACCTAAGAGACCCTATCAATTTCTGGAGTTCGCGGTGTTCTGATCCCTATAGTCAGGTCCTCCCTAGGGTTTGGTTGTTCAAGGACAACCTAACAGGCGGACTATAGAAATCTAACGGTGCGACCTAATTGAGGAGACCGTAGGATACGTTGGCACGCGTCCTGCTTCCATTTACTATGGATACTTACCTCATTCACCTTTGTATTGAACCATGCAAACTCATACGGTAGGGGGATGCCCAATTGACGCCACGTAGCCGAGCATGGAACTCACGGTGTGAACTCTTGACGACGTGAGAGTAAACTTGATGCGAACATCTCGTTTTCTCCCACTGAAGCTCCTAAGATTAGGGTATAGGTTTAACTTAGTCGGATTTTGGCTACAAGAATCTATCCAAGTCTATGCCTATTATAACTATTATAACTAGGTCTTTCACCCTTGTGTGTAGGTGAATAAACATTTTAATTACCTAGATATAAAATAGAACTGAGGTTAATTCAACTCAAGTTCTGGATTAGTTCCCAGGTAGGAGGTGTTCCGTCAACCGTCAGCTTAAGTACCCCCAACCTTAGACAGAACTTCACCAGTAGAGTTCCCTTATAACCAAAGTCCTAATGTCCTACTATATTTTAAACTATTTAAAATACTATGTAAGACTAACTTCTATTCCTATTAGAAAATAAAACTTAGGTCTAAATTAATTTTAAACAATTTAAAACTAATTTAAATTTTAACCGAAGTTCCTATGTTTGCATGCATTTCTTTATTATAGGTTATGGTTTCTAAAATCCATTAAATTTATAACACTTATAAATTTTAGTAATTAACCTATGACAAATAACTATATTATAAAACCAACAATTATTTTTCAAATTGGAATTATAAAACTATTGAACTAATTGAATAATTAAATTACTTAAAATAAAATAACATTTGTTTTAAACTAAGTAATTACATGCTCCATGCAATTTATTTTCCATATAATCTAATTTAACAATTATAATTAATTATTCATGAAAAATAAATTAATCATGCATCTAAACCATATTCATATAACAATTATAGAAATAAAATGCATGAACATGCTTATCCTAATTTATCAACGCGTTGATAGGGTGTCTGGCGTTGCGATGTCGTTCCTCAGCATTGCAATGCTGATGAACGACATTGCAACGCTGATGGACGGCGTTGCAACGCTGCTGGTTCGGTAGCAACTTTCCTCTTCGAACACAACAACTTCAAACTTCAAACTTCCTTCAATCACGAAACTCTTCGTGTACTCGTTCTCAACGATCTCGATCTTCTCACACGAACAAACGATTTGGACACTTCCACTAGATTACTCGGTTGTTCTACGTTTTGTAGAAAGAGAATGGTGGGATTCTCTTCTTTGTGTTAGGAAGGAGAGATTGAGAGAGATATGTGTTTAAGAAAGAATTGGTAAGTGCTCTTGGTGAGAATCCAAAAATTAGCAAGAAGACATACTACACCTTTTTGCATAGGGGTTTATATAATTGTGATAGGTGGAGTTGAAATCTCCACCTATTTATCATTTTACCACAACCATAGGTTATGAAAATCATATTTGCATAACCACATATAATAAGATATCTAATATCTCATTATACAAATCACATTTGTATAATTGTGGATTTTTAAATTTAATCACATGCAATTTAATTTCTCTCAACCTAATTTCTCCAAATTAGCCCTAATTCAACAATCAGGACAACCTATAGTTTATTATGAATCTCATTCACATTAAACTATATAGTATGTCATACACATCTCATATAAATGACATAATTACCCTCTAGCGAACTTGAACACTTCAAATTCACACCAAAAATGTAAACCTTCTATTAATCCAGTTTGAGCCAACCGAGAGACCTAATGGACCTACAGTGACGAGCTCTAATTATCCGAGACTAACCTGTCAAACTCTTTGACCCGGTTAATCAACATTTATTAGCAACAGTAACACTCAACTAAATCCCGTAGCTGCACTCCCGTCAGTGTAAGACAAGTTGTATCCATTGATATAACCAATTCCCATGAGTTGACCCTTCACATGTTGTTCGTAGAGACTGCTGGGTCAAATTATCGTTTTACCCCTGTTTCTACTTCTTGCTCCTTATGTCTCCATTACTCCACTAATGAACAACAGCGTTGTAATTGTCCAACCATACACAACACCCCTCTCAGGTCAAATCACTAATGTTCATCTACGAAGTTATTAGTCCATAATGTTAACGGTGTTAGATCAGTAGGTCTAATAATTCACGGTCCGGTCTTGTACAATCTCATTGCACAGGATGCCCCTACTCGCATGTCAACAACATGAACGAGGCAGATCACCTCTTTTGTATCTAATACAAAGCGGGTCACATCCACAGCGCATCAAGGATTAGGTCTCCAACCGTATCCATATATTTTAGACCGTTCGGGTCATTAACTCAAACGTGATCCTCCCTGTGTGTCCACTACACACCGTTCAAGTTTTAGGTCTCTCATATATTCACCTGGAGCTTTGTTTATTGGACAATGTTTGTAAAATTTGCGAGACACAAAGTAATGAAATAAATAACTCTTATTAATTTCAAATGGTAAATTACAAACTAAACGAGATTAGGACATACATCCAAACATGGTGTGGATTTGAAGTGTTCAAACTCATTAAGAGGGTATTTATGTAATTTTATATATGATATCATTGACATATTATATAGTTTAATGTGAATGTGATTCATAATAAGCTATCACTAGCCAAATTGCTTAATTAGGGCTAATTTAGAGAAATTGGATTGAGAAAAATTAAATTGAATGTGATTCAATTTAAAATCCACAATTATACAAATGTGATTTGTATGATAAGGTATGAGATATCTTATTATATGTGGTTATGCAAATATGATTTGCATAACCTAAGGTTGTGGTAAAATGGAAGATAGGTGGAGATTTCAACTCCACCTATCACCATTATTTAAAGCCTTTGTGAGAAGGTTTTAGTGATCTAACATTTTCAGTTTTTGGATTTCCATCAAGATCACTCTCTCCAAACTCTCTCTTTTCTCTCAACTTTTATCTCTACCCCTAAGCCAAAGGAATCCCAATACTCTCCACTTGCCAAAGGAGAACAAATGAGAAGACCTTTCAGAGATGTTCGGATCGTTCGATTGTTCGAAGAGTTTGTGGACGTAGAGTTCGAGATCGCAAAGAGTTCGTGACTGGAGAAGAATTTCGTGAAGAACGGTTCTTCATCATGTAAGTATTTTTCCTTATAGTTTATCCTTCTTTACAACATGTTTAATCTAAGTTCTATAGGATAGAACTAAATTTAAGAGTTATTTTCACAACGAAAACCACGACGATTCAAAATCGTTTTTCCGCAGCGGGAGTTTATTCCTTTCAAGCTTAAGAACCTCCAACCTTAGACAGAAGATTACCGGTAGAGTTCCCTTATAACAAATGTCCTATTGTCCTACTATATTTTAAGCTATTTAAAATACTATGTAAGACTAATTATAATCATGTTAGAAATTAAACTTAGGTCTAAATTAATTTTAAAAAATTAAAACTAATTTTATTGAACCCAAACTCCTATGTTTGCATGCAGTTTTTTGTTATAAGTTATGGTTTCTAAAACTCCTTTATAACTTTTATAAATTTTAATAATTAACCTATGACAAGGAACTATATGATAGCTCTAACACACAATTTCTAATTGGTATTATAAATGACGTTCAACTAATTGAATTATGCAAATTGCTTAAATAAAATAACACTTTATTTTAAACTAAGTAATTTCATGCTCCATGCTATTTATTTTTCATATAATCTAATTATAACAATTATTATTAATTGCGCATAAAAAATAAATTGAATCATGCATTTATATCTAATTTATATAACATTTATACAAATAAAATGCATGAACATGCTTATCCTACGGTGGAAAAAATTCTAATGAAATTCATAAAGAAAATAGCTGTAAAACTGGAAAAATTTGGCCCCTAAAGTGCAAAAAATAATAAAATTACACTAATTTTATTAAAAAATATGTCCAAAAGTCATTGAACCGGGCTCAGACCAATCGAATCGGACCGTCCACGTCCCAAACTGCTAAAATCGTCGCTGAATCGACCTGCTCCACCCAGATGTTGCCACAACGTTGCAACGCTGAGGAGAGTGTTGCAACGTCGCCTCCTTAAGCGCCTGCGAGAGTTATCGGGGTAGCATTGCAACGCCATGAAACGACGTTGCAACGCTCCTAACCCCTTGCGATTCCTTATCGATAGGAAGCGTTGGCGTTGCGACGCTGTTTTTCAGCGTTGCAACGCTGATGAACGGTGTTGCAACGCCACTGGGAGCGTTCCAACGCTATTGCTTCTTCAGTAGCTTCTTCCTTCGAAAGACAACATCTTCGTCTTGCAATTTCTCACCCGACACTCATCTGAATTGCTTGAAACTTGTCACAAACGACTCATAGGAATATTACATACTCGATTATGCACTTAATTGCACAAAAAATAGGGGCCTTTACATTTAATTTAATTAAATCCATATTAAAACTAAGGCCAAAATTTCCTAAACAAGTTTTACACTAAACAAAATGCAATTTCCACCTAATCAATGCAAATTTTTTTGAACCAAAACAAAACAAGCATTTCTCTAATACCAATTCAAGGGAATCGGATCCCCGTGAGCAATGAAAATGTTATTTAAAGATCAATTTGCTAGTTTGTTCTTGGTTTACTCCAAATATAAATACATTGGTAAAAATACAGAGAATAAGCAATTTAATCTAATTAAAACATCGATTTAAGCAAACATGTAATTGTTGTACAAATCCTAAACTAAAAGTGAATCAGACAATTACCTTTGTAGTTCGAATATCACAACAACACCTTACTTCTATAAATTGTACAACAACAACAAACAAGAAGAAAACTTATGTTCTTAAAACAGGACGACACCACGAAGGAGAACCTCCTATCCTCTAGATTTCACTTAGATCTCTCTTTGGTGGAAGGAGCCAACACTTGGATAAAAAAAGGTCAAGAGGCAAGGAATTGGGAGAGAGAGAGAATTCAACAACAATTTTCTAATTGCTTCTAATGATCGATCAATCCTTTCTTTCTCCAATTGTAGAACATATAGTTTGCAGAGGGATATCTTCCCCCACTCCCTATCGATAGGGAGTTGGAGGGAAGTGGGGAGCGTGTCGTCTTGACACGTTCCCATTTATTAAAAATAAATACATAAGTATTAATTAATCAAATTAATTAATATATTAATTAAATCATATTTAATTAAATATCATATATTTAACTTTTGATTAAATAATATTTAATCATATTTCCCTCTAACCTATAGTTTTAATGCACATTAAATTTTAACCTATACTTTTTAAATATGAACCTCATTCACATTTAAATTAATATGAATCATATTCACATTAATTTTATAATATAAAAGTCCGAAAGTTTATACTATAATGTATCTATATACATTAATTTTTATTCCCTAAGTGAACTTAAACATTTTAAATTGAAATGATCTAAGAACCCTTTATGATCTATCACTAGTTGGGTCAAATTATAATTTTACCCCTAGATTACATCTTTTACCTTAAGTCCCAGTGCTCCTCTAATGAACAATTTGTTTGTTGGCCTACAAACAAACAGAAGTCTCTCTCGGGCAAATGAAAGGGTCGGGCCCTTTGTTCAGATCCCGGAGACACCACTTAAGTGAACATTCCTCTACTTACCCTAATTGGCAGAAGGAGTGAATTCCATCTGGCTAAGTTAAGTCTCCAGTTGTTCAATCGGTCTTGTCCTAAGAAGGTACGCATACTGAGTCGGCGAACTTGGCCACGCTCACCCATACTAGTCAAAGGAAAATCCCTCGCAAACAGGAGTTCATAACCTGCTCAGGATTGAGATCAAGTTGCCTAGGTCATCCTAGTGAAATAGATACCTAACTAGTCAACGGAGTTACACCTAGTGGTTAATATTTCGTGGTCCAGTCTTATGCAATCTCATTACATAGGATTTCCCCACTCACATTTCGTCTACACGAACACGTTAGGATCACTGTGTTTATTGTTGGAATGTATGTCCTCATCTCGTGTAGTTTGCAACCAAGTTGTAAATAAATAAGAGTTATTTATTTGAGTCTTGTGATATAAATAAAAGTTATTTATTTGAACTTTATGTCTCGCATATTTCATAAACTTAATCCAATAAACTAAGCTCCAGGGTCATTGTATTAATGAGAGAACTAGAACTTCAACGGTGTGTAGTGGACACACAAGGAGGATCACCTCTGAGTTAATGACCAAAACGATCTACAATATATGGATAGGGTTGGAGATCTAATCCTTGATACGCTGTGGATGCGACCCGCTTTGTATTAAGATAGAAACGAAGTGATCTGACTCGTTCATCTGGTTCACATGCGAGTGGCGGCATCCTGTGCAATGAGATTGTACAAGACCGGACCGTGAATTATTAGACTTACTCTTGTAACACCGTTAACAGTATAGGGCTAATAATTTCGTAGATGACCATTACTGACTCGACCTTAATCCTGAGCGTGTTACAGACTCCTGTTTGCGGGGGTCTATCCTTTGACTAGTACGGGTGAGGGTGGCCACTGTTGCTCGCCCAATATGTCGATCATCGTAGGGACATGACCACGTGGGGAGCAGGGAACTTGACTACACAAGAAGAAATTCACTCGTTCCCGACTTCGAGAAATTAGAGGGGTTGTTCCCTTAAGTGTTGTCGCCAGGGCTTGAACAATGGGGCCCCACTCTCTCATTGACCTTAGAGGGTTGTTGTATATGGTTGGACCATGCAACGTAGTTGTTCATTAGAGGAGCAGTGGGAATTAAGGAACAAGAGGTAGACACAGGGGTAAAACGATATTTTGACCCAGCAGTGTCTACGAACCTCCAGTGAAGGGTCGACTCACGGGTATTGGTTATATCGATGGACAAAACTTGTCCTATACTGATGAGAGTGCAACTATGGGTTTTAGTGGAGTGTTACCGTAGCTAATGAATGTTGAATAAACGGGTCAAAGAGTTTGATAGGTTAGTCTCGGATCACTGGAGCTCGTCACGTGTATGTCCATTAGGTCCCTCGGTTGGCTCAAATTGGACAAATTGAGGGTTTACAGTTTGGTGTGAATTTGAAGTGTTCAAATTCATTATTTGGGTATTTATGTCATTTATATGAGATATAGATGACATAATATATAGTTTGATGTGAATGAGATTCATAACAAACTATAGTATAGCCTAATTGATTAATTAGTGCTAATTGGAGAAATTTAATTGAGGGAAATTAAATTGAATGTGATTCAATTTAAAATTCCACCTTTATGCAAATGAGATTTGTATGATAAGGTATGAGATACCTTATATTATGTGATATTCAAATATGATTTGCATATCATATGGTTGTGGTAAAATTGTTATTTGGTTGAGATTTTAACTCCATCACACAATAGTATTTAAAGGCTTTGCGAAGCCTTTAGTGAAGCAATTGCCATTTTTTGGATTTTCATCTAAATATAGCATCTCACCCTTCTCTCATTCTCTCTCAATTCTCTCTAGAAATTCTTCTCATCCAAAACAAAAGGGAGTCCCACCTACTATCCCTCAACCTCCCGAGAACAACTGTGAAGACGTTTTGGAAGTGTCATGCAACACTGTTCGAGGTTCGATTCGAGGAGATCGTTGGTTTGAGAGAGATCGTGACTGGAGGAGGAAAGCATTGAAGAAGTGTTATTCAACAAGTAAGTAACAACTACTTTACTATTTTTCTTCTCTAGAAATGCATGCTTAGCCTATAATTAAAGTTGTATGCTTAGCCTAGAAGTAAAGTTGTTTAGTTCAATTTTAAGATTCGAATTACACAACGAATCAACGACGTTGCACAACGTCTTCTTCTGCGGGAATTCTAAATCCCATCAATTGGTATCAGAGCCAATCGTTTCTCTTCGTTGTTTATTATGTGAATTCTTAAAATTAGGTGGGTAGCATTAATTTTCATGAGATGAATGTTAATGGTTTGCAATTTTTGATGTTTTCGATTTTTGGCACTTAGTTTAGATTTGCGTTAAAGTTGATGAGATCAATGTAAAGCCCTAGTTTTTTGGGCATTTTTTAATGTAAATCGAGTCTGTAAGTCCGTGTCATTCGTGGCAAGTGTTGTTGTGATGAAAACGAAGCGAAAACGGGCCATTTCGGTGAAAAACAACAAATGTTGTTTGCTGGAAATTCATCAGCGTTGCGACGCCATTTATGCTACTGGAGAGGCTGCTGCAGGGTCTCACAATCATACTAGAAGAGCGTATGTTTGTGAACCTCACAGTGACAAGTCGTGCCATGATGCGATCGAGAAGGAGGATGCATCATCTAACACACCAAGATAGGTGGGCTCGAAGGCATGTGAGACTGGGGCCAACCGTGTCGTCGGAAGGGTCGATGTATGGGCGTATGACTCCTCGCCAAAATGACGTGCAAGGGAGGAAGACCCAATATTTCACATAATATACTATAGGGGGTACCATGGTGTCGACTCTCCACCACCCCTGGGCTTGTGGGCCTAAGTGAGTCACCCCGTGGCACGTTCGCGTGTCATGGCTGGGGCGAGCGTCACAAGAGAAGTGTCTTGGGCGTTTCCTTTGTAACGGGTTTTCAAGGGACAGTGTCAGACGGCACAGGTGTGCCGACATTGCGCCCCTTCCCATGGGCTGGAGGTTTCGATATAGGGCCAGTTAGCGGTCAGCGATCCGAGAATGTCCCATCAAAGACAACTCATGGGAAAGACAAGTGCAAGTATACGGACGGGCGACGTGTACGGCCGAGTTATATTCCGCTGCCTATTTACTTGATGCTTGGTTGAGGACTGAAGAACCTCGCCTACGGCTCGACGAAGCCACAAAGCGTTGCGATCATAGAGATGGGGCAGGAGTTCCCCTTAAGGCTGGCCATGTTCGAGGGATGATTCATGGCGCCGCACGGTCCGAGAGGTACGACCGTGAAACAAGGCAGCGTTGCAACGCTAAGGGTAGCATTGCAACGCCACAGCGTTGAGAACGCTACGCTTGACGCTGGAGGTTGCAGCGTTGCAACGCCATCGCGTAGTGGGCAGCAGTTCGCGAGAAATTCCAGCGTAGTGGCAAGGTGGTTTTTTCATGGGACATGGAGTGCGGCGGTTCGAGACCCACTCAACGTGTTTAATTTAATTATTTTTATTTTCTTTGTAAAATGTAGTTATTAAATGTATTTTTTTATTTTTTTTTAATTAATATTAATAGAAATGTTATATTAATGTTAATTAATTTAATTTTATGTCCCTAGGGTGCCAAAAATCGGTTCAATAATGTTATTTAATTATTTTATGCATGAGATGCATGATTTAATTATTTCTATGTTCATAATGTATGTCATATAGATTTAAAATCCCACCTTAGGTTAAACATTTCATGCATCGTATTTATATTATAAGAGTTATAATATAAAGTATGCATGATAGGATTAGAAATATTTATATTATGATATGGATAGGGTTGGAGACCTAATCCTGGATACGCTGGGGATGCGGCCCGCTTTGTATTACATACAAACGAGGTGATCTGACTCATTCATGTGGTTGACATGCGAGTGGGGACATCCTGTGCAATGAGATTGTACAAGACCGGACCGTGAATTATTAGACCCATTGATGTAACACAGTTGAGAGTAAGGACTAATAACTTCGTAGATGACCATTAGTGACTCGACCTGAATCCTGAGCGTGTTATGGACTCTTGTCTACGTGGGTCTGTCCTTTAACTAGTACAGGTGAGGGTGGTCACAGTTACTCGCCCAATATGCCTATCTTCTTAGGGACAGGACCAAGTAGGGAGCTGGGAACTTAACTACGCGAGATGGAATTCACTCGTTCCCGCCTTTAGGGAAATTAGAGGGGTTGTTCCCTTAAGTGTTGTCTCTAGGGTTTGGACAACGGGCGCCCACCTTCTCACTGGCCCGAGAAGGGTGTTGTGTATGGTTGGACCATCACGATATGTTGTTCATTAGAAGAGCAGTGGGGAATTAAGGAACAAGAGGTAGACAAAGGGGTAAAATGGTAATTTGACCCAGCCGTGTCTACGAACAACCTGTGAAGGGTCGACTCTGATGGGAATTGAATCCTGCAGTGAAAGCGATTGTTTTTCTTTTTTTTTAATTTCATTTTATTTTATTAATTTCATTTGACCCAGCCGTGTCTACGAACAACCTGTAACGGCGAAGCTCTTCGAAATCATCTTGCATTCTATGTGTTTGTCGAATTGACCAAATGGCTTTCACTTGTGTGAAGTGTTATCCATGGTCTCTCCCTCACTCTCCCCTCACGTTTTCCTCTAAACCTATCTCCAATTCCTCCATTTTCTTTTCCACTTAAGTTTCTGACCGACTCGCCTCCTCTTTTTCCTCGAATTTTACTTCGTTTTCACCAAATGTTCATAATCTTCCCCCTCATTTCACTCCAAAGCAGCTTATCGAGACCCTTCGTCGCCAGACTGATGAAGTGTCAGCGCCTCGCGTCTTCAATTGGGCTTCTAAGCAACCCAACTTTGTGCCTAGTTCCTCAGTTCACGAGGAGGTTCTTCGCAAGCTTGGAAAGGCAGGGTCATTCGAGTACATGAGGCGCGTTCTGGAGGAGATGAAGCTCTCCGGTTGCGAGGTTGACCTATGTTAATAATATGATTATAGACTTAGGCTAATCCAATATAAGAGTTATATTGGTTGACTTAGGTAAATTTTAGCCGGTTTATCTAGGTCAATCTCGATTATTTTAAAGTGTTGAGTGGGAGGAAATAAAGTGTATGAGATACATTTAATTTTCCATCCATAAAACTCCGTTAAGTTCGCACCGTGAGATCCATGCTCGGCCTCGTGGCGCAAATGGGAGCGTCCCCCTACGGGTGGCATTTGTATGGGTCAATATCAACGTGAATGGATATAGTGAGTGGGAGCGGGATCTGTGAAAACAGGACTCACGGTCTCTTCTTTCGATTCACACCGTGATACACCTATGATTCGCCTGCTAGTTTGGCCTGGATCAGACAATCCCTACCGAGGGCCTTGATCATGGGAGTCAGAACACCGTGAATTCCCGAAAGGGATACGATTTCCTTGTTGGTTTTCCTTCTTAGTCCTCCCTACGGCGGCTATTGTTTGGACGGATACTTGGAAGTTTAAAGATTGAGGGTGACACTCACAGATTTCATTAAGAGTTAATGGATTCTGACCGAAAAATGGTAACTGGATGCCTAATGGAATAAGAGTTATTCTTGTATTAGGGTCTGGTCGAGAAAGTCTCGTCCTAGAGGTGGAGTGGCTTTGTCTACCCTACGGTGGCGGTCATTCTAAACCTTTAGGATATCATTGCAAATTTTCAATGACGTAGGGATCATAGGATAAAAATTTGCTAAAATCCGATTGGATTTTCAAAAGTTTTTGCGAGACTAATACAAAGTTTTTTTTAATTTTTTCAGCAACAAAATGTCAAACGCTTTTAACGCTCCTTTAGCTTCCGTTAAGTTAGTCGACGATAGTATTTCATGGAAAAATAATATAGACACGATTTTAATAAATGACGACCAAGAGTTCGCACTCACTGAGAAGGGTCCTCAGGTGCTCGGTTGAACAGACCTTTTCAACAATCTACGATCCTTCAAGTCCTTGGTGATAACTAGGGGACAGGTAGATGAAGCAAGTGTTGCCTTAAGACCTTTTCACAGGGGTTCGACTTCTGGGATAAAGTTTGTAGACTCTTCGGGCCCTAAGGGGAAGAAGGAGAAGTTGAAAGAAGTTATGGTTGACCGCGCTGCCGCCCTAAAAGGCAAAGAAATCAAGGATGTTGCCAGAAAGTGTTTCTACTGCAACGGGAACGGACACCTAAAAAGGTGTTGTCCCAAGTTCCTTGATAAAAAGAAGATGACAGGTAAATGTGATTTACTTGTCACAGAAACTTGTTTAGTGAAGAGTAATGACTCCGCTTGGATATTGGATTCAGGCGCCACTAACCATGTTTGCTCTTCTTTTCAAGGATTAAGTTCCTGGCAACGGCTGCAAGAGGGTGAAATAACACTCGAGGTTGGATCCGGAGAAGTTGTCTCAATGCGCGACAATAGACAGACACTATGAAGCTATTATTTGGTGGGAAGTACATATTATTGGATAATATGTACATAGTTCCTGGGTTTACGAGAAACCTAGTTTCTATTTCTTGCCTATTAGAACAAAATATTTCTGTTTCTTTCAAGAGCAATAAAGCGTTTATTTCTCGAAATGGAAATTTGATTTGTTCTGCTTCGCTTGAGAGCAATTTGTATGGTTTGAACCCAAATTCGGTCAAAAGTGTTTTGAACACCGAATTGTTTAAAACAACTTAAACGTGAAGTAAGAGATTTAAAGTTTCTCCAAAAGAAAGTGCCCATCTTTGGCATCTACGGTTAGGCCACATTAATCTCAATACGATTGAGAGACTAGTGAACAGTGGACTTCTAAGCGAGTTGGAAGAAAACTCTTTACCTAAGGGGAACCCACCTTCCTCCCACACCTAGAGAACAACGGAGAAGATTTGGTGGTAGTGTTTGTAGTCCCTTGGGTTCGTGTTGCTGAGATTGTAGTAGTGGGAGAAGGAGCACTTGAAGATAGGTTCTTCAAAGGTAATATTTCTTGTTGTCCATATTATGTTTATATGCTTAATCTAGTTGTCTTAGTTCTTCAATGTAATCACTGTAACTAAATTGAGAACGTGCAATTTACAATCGCTTCCTCTGCGCGATTCGATTCCCTTAAGACTCATGGTTATTGGTTATATCAGTGGACACATAATATTTTGCACTGACGGGAGTGCAGCTACGGGCTTTAGTGGAGTGTTACCGTAGCTAATGAATGTTGATTAACCGGGGAAAGAGTTTGATAGGTTAATCTTGTTGGGATTTATGCCCTAAACTTGTGTAATCTTGATCAATTAAATAAAGTGTTACTTGTTTTGATAAGATTCTGATCTTGCTTTTATAAATCCAATAAAGTAAGCTCCAAGGTTATAACGCTTATCTTGAAATCATGGTAGTGGACACTATTTGGGTTGAGTTCAAGATTATAACCTAAATAGTCTATGGTATAAGAATAAGGTTGGAAACCTCATTCTGGTAACACCATGGATGCGACCCACTTTGTAAGTAGAACAAATGAGGTAATCCAACTCATTCATGTAGTTGACATGCGAGTGGGGGCATCCTGTATGAAGAGTTCATACAAGACTGGATCCCAAATTATTAGTCTAACCAAAGATAACACCGCTAATGTGATAAGACTAGTAATTTATAGATGGTCATTAGTGACTCGACACAAATCTGAGCAAGTTAAGAACTCCTACTTATAGGGGTTTGTCCTTAGAGTAGTATGGGTGAGAGTGGCACAGGCCGACTCAATAACCTACCTTCTCGTGGACGTAACCTCGTGAGGTAGTCGGGAACTTAAGCTGTGCAAGATGGAATTCACTCCAGGTCTTGAACAACGGTGCAAGATGGAATTCGCCCTCTATGAGGGTATGAGTCTAAGGTGGGACATTAGACTTGTTGTTCATTAGAGGATCAGTGGTGCTTAAGGAGTAAAGAGGTAATCACAGGGGTAAAACGGTAATTTGACCCACCGTGATTACGAACAACTGTGAAGGGTGGACTCATGGGTAATGACTATATCGATGGACACAATAATATCTACAATGAGGAGAGTGCAGCTACAAGTCTATAGTGGAGTGACTTGTAGTTAATGAATATTGATTAACTGGATCAAAGAGTTTGATCAGTTAATTTCACATCATTGAAGCTCATGATCTGTAGGTCCATTAGATCCCTCTGTTGGCTCAACATGGTAATATAGAGGGTATAAAGTTAGGAGTGAAATTGAAGTGTTCAATTTCATACATGATGAGTTATATCAATTATATATGATATAATTGATTTAATATATAGTTTTAATGTGATTTAGACTATATACTAAAGAGAGACTAAATGAGGGGTAGGATGGTCATTTCCATCCCAATTCTCTATATATATGGTTGCATGAGATGCAACTAGGTTAAGGGTTTTCATAAAATCATTAGCCTCCTTCTTGTGTTGTTGGAAGGGTTCCAAAACACACATCTCTCTCAAAATTCCTCACATCTCCTAAAGGGAACCCACCTTCCTCCCTCACCTAGAGAACAACGGAGAAGATCCGGTGGTCGTGTCTTTGCACGTTGGAGTTCTTGTTGATGAGATCGTGATTGTGGAGAGAGGAGCACATGAAGAAAGGTTCTTCAAAGGTAACTTCTTGCTGTCCAAACTTTTATTTTATGCTTAATCCATGTTTTACATTCTTGAAATTTCCATTGTAACTAAATTAAGAGCGCGCGATTCGCAATCGCTTCCGCTGCGGGGACTTCGATTCCCTTCATACCCTTCGGTGTCATACATTCTAAACCTTTGGAGTATCATTGCAAATTATAAATGGCCTGGGAATCATTTGATAATTAGCTAAAACATGGTTGGATTAGAGTTATAGCAAGAAACTCATACAAGTTTGTTTGTAAATTTTCAGCAAAAAAATGTCTTGCTCTATAATTTTTTTATTGGGTGCGGACAAGTTAACCGGAGAGAATATGATGACATGGAAAAACAAACTCAACACTATTTTGGTAGTGGATGATCTGAAGTTTGTGCTAACTGAGGAGTGTCCTCAGGTGCAAGGCTCGAATGCGTCACGAAATGTTCGTGATGCATATGATCCATGTATCAAGGCCAATGATAAGGCCAAGGTCTATATGCTGGATAGTATGCCTGACATATTAGCCAAGAAGCATGAGGGCATGATTACCGCCAGGGAAATCATAGATTCTGTGCAAGGTATGTTTGGACAACAGTCCACACAAGCCCGACGTAATGCCCTAAGGTACATATTCAACTCGAGGATGCCAGAGGGTACATCTGTTCGGGATCATGTCCTGGATATGATGGTACACGCTTTAACATCGCGGAGTCGAATGGTGCTTCCATCAATGAGATGAGTCGAGCAAGGTCAGCTTCATTCTGGAAACGCTTCCAGATAGTTTCGTGCAGTTTAGAAATAATGTTGTTATGAACAAGCTTACTTTTAATCATACCTCCCTTCTGAATGAACTCCAGACCTTTCAATCTTTGATGAAAATTCAGGGATCGAAAGGTGAGGCAAATGTTGCCAGTAGGAGTTATCAAAGAGGTTCGACCTCTAGGACAAAAACAATGGCTTCATCTTCTTCTAACCTGAGAGGTATGAAGAAGAACATGAAGAAGGTTGGTAAAGGGAAACAAGCTATCAAAGCTGTCGCCCATAAGGGCAAGAAAGTCAAAGACGTTGCTGACAAAGAAAAGTGTTTCCACTGCAACGAAGACGGGCATTGGAAACGGAACTGTCCGAAGTACATTGCAGAAAAGAAGAAGGAAGGTAAATATGATTTACTTTGCCTAGAAGCTTGTTTAGTGGATAATGATAAAACAGCTTGGATACTTTTTTCAGGCGCCACTAATCATGTTTGTTCTTCTTTTCAGAGAATTGATTCCTGGCAGTAGCTACAACAAGGAGAGATAACACTCAGTGTTGGAAATGGAGAAGTCGTCTCAGCTGTAGCAGTAGGAACAATGAAGCTTTATTTTTGCAAGAAATATGTATTGTTGGACAATATATTAGTGATACCAGGGTTTACTAGAATCCTTATTTCCATTTCTTGCCTCATTGAACAATGTATTTCTGTTTCCTTTTCTATGAATAAAGTGTTTATTTTAAAGAAAGGTTTAGAAATATGTTCAGCTTCATTAGAAAATGGATTGTATGTTTTAAGGCCTAATTCAGTCAAAATGGTTTTGAGCACTTAATTATTTAAAACTGCAAACGCACAAACTAAGAAGCGGAAAATTTCTCCTAAAGAAAATGCTCATCTTTGACATCTAAGATTGGGTCACATTAATATCAATAGGATTGAGAGATTGGTAAAAAACAGACTTCTAAACGAGTTAGAAGAAAATTCCTTACTAGTATGTGAATCATGCCTAGAAGGCAAAATGACTAAAAGACCTTTTAGTGGAAAAGGTTATCGAGCCAAAGATCCTTTAGACCTTATACATTCAGACCTTTGTGGTTCGATGAATGTTAAAGCCAGGGGAGGATATAAATATTTCATCACTTTTATAGATGATTATTCTAGATATGGGCATATTTACCTAATGCACCACAAGTCTGAAGCATTTGAAAAGTTCAAGGAATTCAAGGCTGAGGTTGAAAATCAACTAGGTAAAAGAGTTAAAACACTTCGATCAGATCGAGGTGGAGAGTACATGGATTTAAAATTCCAGAACTATATGATAGTACATGGAATTACATCCCAACTCTCAGCTCCCGGCACATCATAGCAAAACGGTGTATCGGAAAGGATAAATAGAACCTTGTTGGACATGGTTCGATCAATGATGAGTTATGCTCATCTCCCTAGTTCCTTTTGGGGTTATGCAGTGGACACTACAGTATACATATTGAATAGTGTGCCCTCCAAAAGTGTTTCTGAAACACCTTTTGAACTCTGGAAAGGACGTAAAGGTAGTTTATGTCACTTCAGAATATGGGGATGTCAAGCACATGTGCTTGTGACAAATCCAAAGAAGTTGGATTCACGTTCAATGTTGTGCCTATTCGTAGGATACCCAAAAGAAACAAGAGGCGGTTTATTCTATGATTCTAAGGAAGATAAGGTCTTTGTGTCGACAAATGCCACTTTCTTGGAGGAGGACCACATAAGGGACCACAAACCAAAAAGTAAGGTAGTGTTGAGTGAGTTAGACGGAACAATAACAAAGGTTGCTGATAAGAACACTAGTAGGTCAACAAGAGTTGTTGATACTAGTTTGTCTAGTCAAGAGGGTCCATCTAGAGAGATGAGTATGCCTCGACGTAGTGGGAGGGTTGTGATACATGACTTGGCCACTTACATGGGTTTAAATTGAAACCCAAGTTGTTATACCAGATGACAACTGTGAGGATCCATTGACTTATAATCAAGCAATGGTTGACATTGACAAAGACAAATGGGTCATAGCCATGGACCAAGAAATGGAGTCTATGCACTTCAATTCTGTTTGGGATCTTGTAGATAAGCCTGATGGGGTAAAACCTATAGGTTGTAAGTGGATCTACAAGAGAAAACGTGGTGTAGATGGGAAGGTGCAAACCTTTAATGCTAGACTAGTAGCAAAGGGTTATACCCTGGTCGAAGGGGTTGACTTTGAGGAAACCTTTCCACCTGTTGCTATGGTAAAGTCTATGCGTATCCTTCTTTCCGTTGCCACATATTATGACTATGAGGTATGGCAAATGGATGTCAAGACATCCTTTTTGAATGGCAATCTTGAGAAAACAATCTACATGGACCAACCCAAAGGGTTCATTGAACCAGGACAAGAGCAAAAGATTTGCAGGCTTAAAAGGTCGATTTATGGACTGAAACAAGCCTCTAGGTCCTGGAATATAAGATTTGATGAGGCTATCAGATCTTATGGTTTTGACCAGAATGATGATGAACCTTCTGTCTACAAGAAAATCATCAATAGTTCTGTCGCTTTCCTAATTCTCTATGTGGATGATATCCTACTCATTGGGAATGATGTAGGTTATCTTTCTGACATCAAGGAATGGCTAGCAAAGCAATTCCAAATGAAAAATTTGGGTGATGCGCAGTTTGTTCTGGGGACCCAGATTGTCCGGAACCGCAAGAATAGAACACTAGCCTTGTATCAAGCATCATACATAGACAAAGTGTTGTCAAGGTTTAAGATGCAAGATTCCAAAAAGGGCTTGTTGCCTTTTAGACATGGAATCCATTTGTCTAAGGAACAGTGTCCTAAGACACCTCAAGGAGTTGAGGATACGAGACAGATTCCTTACGCATCAGCTGTTGGGAGCCTGATGTACGCCATGTTGTATACTAAGCCTGACATCTGTTTTTCAGTTGGGATGGTCAGTAGGTATCAATCCAATCCAGGACTTAAACACTGGACAACGGTTAAAACGATCCTTAAGTATCTTCGGAGAACAAGGAACTACATGCTTGTGTATGGGGCTAAGGATTTGATCCTTACAGGATACACGGATTCTGACTTTCAGACTGATAAAGATTCTTAAAAATCTACATCAGGGTAAGTTTTCACTCTTAACGGAGGAGCTGTAGTATGGCGAAGCGTCAAGTAAGGATGCATCGCTGATTCTACCATGGAGGCCGAATATGTAGCAGCTTGTGAAGCAACTAAGGAGGCCGTTTGGTTAAGGGAATTTATGCTAAATTTGGAAGTTGTTCCAAACTTGACTTTGCCCGTCACACTGTATTGCGATAACAGTGGTGCAGTGGCAAATTCGAGGGAACCCCGAAGTCACAAGAGGGAAAAGCACATAGAGCGAAAGTATCATCTCATCCGGGAGATCGTGCACAGAGGAGACGTGATTGTCACGAAGATAGCCTCAGAGCACAACATTGCTGATCCTTTTACAAAGGCTCTCACGGCTAAAGTATTTGAGAGTCACCTAGAAGGTCTAGGTTTACAAGTCTTCCCCAACTAGGGCAAGTGGGAGTATTTGGGATTAAATGCCCTAGTTTATTGTATTCACATTAATGTAATGTTTAGTACTCCACAAGCTTTAGGTCAAGTGGGAGATTTTTGAGATTTATGCCCTAAACTTGTGTAATCTTGATCAATTAAATAAAGTGTTATTTATTTTGATAAGATTACTGTCTTGCTTTTATAAATCCAATAAACTAACCTCCAAGGTTATAACGCTTATCTTGAAATCATTGTAGTGGACACTATTTGGGTTGAGTTCAAGATTATAACCTAAATAGTCTACGCTATAAAAATAAGGTTGGAAACCTCATTCTGGTAACACCATGGATGAGACCCACTTTGTAATTAGTACAAATGAGGTAATCCAACTCATTCATGTAGTTGACATGCGAGTTGGGGCATCCTGTCTGAAGAGTTCATACAAGACTGGATCACAAATTATTAGTCTAACAAGTATAACACCGTTAACAGGATAAGACTAGTAATTTATAGATGGTCATTAGTGACTCGACCTGAATCCTGAGCAAGTTAAGAACTCATGCTTATAGGGGGTTTGTCCTTAGACTAGTATGGGTGTGAGCGGCCTCTAGCCGACACAATAAGCCTACCTTCTCAGGGACAGAACCTCGTAGGTAGCTGGGAACTTAACTGTGCACGATGGAATTCACTCATTCCTCTACTAAGTAATTAGATAAGTTGTCCCTTAAGAACTGACTCCAGGTCTTGAACAACGGGGCCCCGCCCTCTATGAGGGTATAAGTCTAAGGTGGGACCTTAGACTTGTTGTTCATTAGAGGATCAGTGGTGCTTAAGAAGCAAAGGGGTAATCACAGGGGTAAAATGGTAATTTGATCCAGCTGTGATTACGAACAACCTGTGAAGGGTCGACTCATGGTTAATGACTATATCAGTGGAAACAATAATATCTACAGTGAGGAGAGTGCAGCTACAAGTCTATAGTGGAGTGACTTGTAGTTAATGAATATTGATTAACTAGATCAAAGAGTTTGATCAGTTAATTTCACATCATTGGAGCTCATGATCTGTAGGTCCATTAGATCCCTCCGTTGGCTCAACATGGTAATATAGAGGGTATAAAGTTAGGAGTGAAATTGAAGTGTTCAATTTCATACATGAGGAGTTATATCAATTATATATGATATAATTGATTTAATATATAGTTTTAATGTGATTTAGACTATATACTAAAGAGGGACTAAATGAGGGGTAGTTTACTGGACAAAGTTTGTATAAATGTTAGACACAAATTGATGAAAGAAATAACTCTTATGAATTTCAAATGGTAATATTACAAACAAAACAAGATTAAAACATAAATCCCAATAGAACCTAGTATTGGGATCTCTGTCCTAATCTCGTGTAAGTTTGTAATATTAATGTTGAAATAAATAAGAGTTATTTTTTCATTACTTTGTGTCTCGCATATTTATAAACTTAATCCAAATAACTAAGCTCCAGGGTCATTGAATTAATGAGAGAACTACAACTTGAACGGTGTGTAGTGGACACACAGGAGGATCACGTTCAATCTAATGACCTGAACGGTCTACAGTATACGGATAGGGTTAGAGACCTAATCCTGGATACGCTATGGATGCAACCCGCTCTGTATTACATACAAACGAGGTGATCCAACTCGTTCATGTTGTTGACATGTGAGTGGGGGCATATGTGTAATGAGATTGTACAAGACCGGACAGTGTATTATTAGACCTATTGATGTAACACCGTTAACAGTATATGACTAATAACTTCGTCGATGACCATTAGTGACTTCACCTTAATCCTGAGTGTGTTACAAACTCCTGTCTGTGAGGTATGTCTTTTGACTAGTACGGGTGAGGGTGGCCACTGTTGCTCACCCAATATGCTTATCTTCTCAGGGACAGGACCACGTGGGGAGTTGGGAACTTGACTATGCGAGATGGAATTCACTCGTTCCCGAATCAGGAAAACTAGAGGGGTTGTTCCCTTAAGTGTTGTCTCCAGGGCTTGGACTCAAGGGATTTTAAATTCCAACAACGGAAAACGTTGTGAAATATCGTTGTTTCGTTGAATAATTCATATCTTAAAACGAACCTATCTCATAGATTCCTTGGCTAAACATGCATAAAAGAGAATAAAACAGTCAGGATTACGCTACTTACTTCTTGAAGAACTCTTCTTCAATGCTTTCCTCCTCCGGTTACAATCTCTCTCGAACCAACGATGTCCTCGAATTCGATCCTCGAACCGAACGGTGACACACCTCCAAAGGGTCTTCTCGGTTGTTCTCTGGAGGTTGAGAGAGAGTAGGTGAGACTCCCTTTGGTTATTGGGTGAAGAGTATTTTAGAGAATTGAGAGAGCTTTTGAGAGAGAATTGTCTTGCTCTCTTTGGACGTAATTCCAAAAAATGGCAAATAGCAAACCAAAGCCTTCTCACCAAACCTTTAAATAATGGTGAGATGTGAAGATAATATCTCCACTAAATCACAATTTTACCAGAACTATATGATGTGCAAATCATATTTGCATATCACATAATATAAGGTATCTCATACTTTATTATACAAATCTCATTTGCATAAATGTGGATTTTTAAATTGAATCACATTCAATTTAATTTCTCTTAATTAAATTTCTCCTGTTAGCACTAATTTATAAATTAGGTTATACTATAGTTTATTATGAATCTCATTCACATCAAACTATATATTATGTAATCTATATCTCATATAAATGACATGAATACTCAAATAATGAATTTGAACAATTCAAATTCACACCAAACTGTAAACCATCAATTTGTCAAATTTGAGCCAACCGAGGGACATAATAGACATACAGATGACAAGCTCCAATGATCCGAGACAAACCTGACAAACTCTTTGACCCGGTTATTAAACATTCATTAGCTACGGTAACACTCCACTAAAGCCCGTAGCTGCACTCTCATCACTGTAGGACAAGTTGTGTCCATCGATATAACCAATACTCATGAGTCAACCCTTCACAGCTTGTTGGTAGTGACAACTGGGTCAAATTATCGTTTTACCCCTTTGTCTACCTCTTGCTCCTTAAATCCCCACTGCTCCTCTAATGAACAACAACGTTGTATGTTCTAACTATAAACAACAACCCTCTCGGGCCAGTGAGAGGTGGGGCCCCGTTGTTCAAGCCTTGGAGACAACACTTAGGGGAACGACCCCTCTAGTTTCCCTAAATCGGGAGCGAGTGAATTCCTTCTCGCGTAGTCGAGTTCCTAGCTCCCCATGTGGTCCTGTCCCAGAGAAGATAGGCATATTGGGCGAGTAACTGTGACAACCCTCACCCGTACTAGTCAAAGGAAAGACACCCGCTGACAGGAGTCCATAACACGCTCAGGATTAAGGTCGAGTCACTGTTGGTCATTTACGAATTTATTAGCTCTATAATGTTAACGGTGTTACATCAGTACGTCTAATAATTCACGGTCTGGTCTTGGACAATCTAATTCCAAGGGATGCCCCTACTCGCATGTCAACCACATGAACGAGCTGGATCACCTCGTTTGTATCTAATAATAAGCGGCTCACATCCACAGTGTATCCAAGATTAGATCTCCAACCCTATCCACATACTGTAGACCGTTCGGGTCATTAACTCGAAAGTGATCCGCCCCGTGTGTCCACTACATACCGTTCAAGTTCTAGTTCTCTCATAATACAATGACCTTGGAGCTTAGTTTATTGGATTAAGTTTATGAAAAAATGCGAGACAAACAGTTCAAATAAATAACTCTTATTTATTTACAACTCGGAATATTACAAACTACACGACATGAGGACATACATCCCAACATGGACAACGGGCGCTCACCCTCTCACTGGCCCTAGAGGGATGTTGTTTATGGTTGGACCATCCAACGTTGTTGTTCATTAGAGGAGCAGTGGGTCTTAAGAATCAAGAGGTAGATACAGGGGTAAAACGGTAATTTGACCCAGCAGTGTCTACGAACAACCTATGAAGGGTCGACTCACGGGCATTGGTTATATCGATGGACACAACTTGTTCCACAGTGATGAGAGTGCAGCTACGGGCTTTAGTGGAGTGTTACCGTAGCTAATGAATGTTGAGCAACCGGGTCAAAGAGTTTGACATGTTCGTCTCGGATCATTGGAGCTCGTCATCTATAGGTCCATTAAGGTCCCTCGGTTGGCTCAAACTGGATAAATTGGCGGTTTACAGTTTGGTGTGGATTTGTAGTGTTCAAATTCATTAAAAGGGTATTTATGTCATTTATATGAGATATGATTGACATAATATATAGTTTGATGTGAATGAGATTCATAATAAACTATAGGTTAGCCTAATTGATTAATTTGTGTTAATTTAGAGAAATTATACAAATGTGATTTGTATAATAAGATATGTGATGTCTTATTGTATGTGATTTGCATAACATAAGGGTGTGGTAAAATGGTAATTTAGTGGAGGATTCAACTCTACATCTCCCCATTATATAAAGGCTTGGTTAGAAGCCTTTTGTAAGTAATTAGTTCGTTTTCTGGATTTGGCATCAAAGAGAAGAAGTGTTCTCTCTAAAATTTTCTCTAATCTCACCATTTTTCCCTCTACGTAAAAACAAAAGGGAGTCCCACCACTCTCCCTCAACCGATCGCGAACAATCGAGAAGACCATTTTGGAGGTGTCCAAATTGTTCTGTTTGAGAGATCGTGATGGTCGAGATCGAAGGCACGAAGAGTTCGTGATTGGAGAAGGAATTCACGAAGAAGTGTTCTTCAACAAGTGAGTAATTTTTCCTTACTGTTTTTCCTTCTTAAACAACATGTTTAGCCTAGGATTTATGTGATAAATTCGATTTTAATAAAATGTTTTTCACAACGAACACCACGACATTCCAAGTCATTTCCGCTGCGTGAGTTTCATTCCCTTCAATTGGTATCATAGTCAATCGTTGGCTTCTTCGTTGTGCAAACTATTTTTCATAAAATTAGGTTGGTATGCTTTAATTCATGTGAAGAATTGATGGTTTACATGTTGGATGTTTTCGGTCTTGGCACTTAGTTTTAAATTTATTTTTCTGTGGATGAGATCAATGTAAAGGCCTAGTGTTTTTGGGCATTTTAGAAACTAGATCGAGTTTGTAAGTCTGGGTCGTTCATGGCAAGAGTTGTTGTGAAGAAATCGAAGTGGAATCGGGCGAAAAACGACGAAGAACAGCAAACGAGTTTGTTGGCCTGTCGACGGCGTTGAGACACTAATCTTCGGCATCTCAACGTTGTCTGTGCGAATCCAGGCGCGCTTCAGGCACAACGTTGTGACGCCAGGCACGCCGTTGCAACGTTGCGGGCGTTGAGAACGCGGTCTTCACGTTGGGTGTTGCAACATTGCCGCGTAGTTGCTAGTTGCTGTGAGGTTTTCGTGCGGGGAGTGGCTTGTGGGACGGTTTTTTTCATATATGTGGGTGGTTTTATTCGTTTTATAATTATTTTATTATGTAAAATGTGATTTTTAATTAATTTTATTAATTAATATTAATATAAATGTTATATTAATGTTAACTAATTGAATGAAAGTCCCTAGGGTGCCAAAACCAGTCCAATTTTTATATTTAATTTATTTTATGCATGTGATGTATGAAATTTATTATTCTATGTACATAATGTATTTCATATAGATTAAAATGTCACCTTATGTTAAACATTTCATGCATCATATTTATATTATAAGAGTTATAATATTTAGTGTGCAAGATAGGATTATATTACAAGTGTTATAATATAATGTATGTTTTTAATTGATTTAATATAAGTGTTATATTTCTTAGATAAAAGCGTAGACATGCATTTATTCATGTGATGAATGTATGTTATATAGTTTATTATTCATGTGATGAATGATCAAGCACTATAACATCGAAATGCATGTAACCTAAGTTAATTATTAGTTTTAAATTGTTTAGAACTTGAATAATTAGACTTAGGTTTTCTAATTCTAATAAGATTTGAATTAGGAAATCAATATGACTTATGAATGGAGCCTGATTATTAACTCTGTCTAAGGAAGATTCTGTCTAAGGCTGGGGTATTTAAGCTGACGCTTTGCGGAACACACCTACTTGGGAATTGACCTGAGAGTGAATTCAGTCTGGAGATTCATAGGTTATATTCTCGTGAGTGCCGTTAATTAAGAGTTAATTAAATTACTCACATAGACCTAAGATAATAATGTGATTATAGACTTAGGCTAATCCAATATAAGTGATATAATGGTAGACTTAGGTAAAAATTAGACGATTCATCTAGGTCAATCTTGATTAACTTAAAGTGCTGAGTGGGAGGAAATAAAGTGTATAAGATACATTTGATTTTCCGACCACAAATCTCCGTTAAGTTCGCAACGTGAGATCCATACTCGGACTCGTGGCGCAAATTGGAGTGTCCCCCTTCGGATGGTATTTGTATGGGTCAATATCAACGTGAATGGATTAAGTACTAATAGTGAGTGGGTGAGGGATCTGTGAAAATGGAACGCACGGTCTCTTTTATTGATTCACACCGTGAGACGGCTATGATCCGCCTGGTAGTTTGTCCTGGACAAGACAATCCCTTCTGAGGGCTTTGATCATGGGAGTTGGAACACTGTGAATTCCCGAAAAAGGATATAGTTTCCTTGTTGGTTTTCCTTCGTGGTTCACCCTTCGGTGGCTATTGTTTGGACGAATACTTGAAAATTTAAAGATAGAGGGTGCTACTCACAGGATTCATTAAGTGTTAATGGATTCAGACCTTATAATGGTAACTGGATGGCTAATGGAATAAGAGTTATTCTTGTATTAGGATCTGGTCGAGAAAGTCTCGCCCCAGAGGAGTAGTGTTTCTGTTCACCCTTCGGTGGCGGTCATTCTAAACCTTTGGTGTATCATTGCAATTTTTAATGACCTAGAGATCATAGGATAAAATTTGCTAAAACATGGTTGGATTTTCAATGTTTTTGCGAGACTAATACAGAGTTTTTCATATTTTCAGCAAAAATGTCTAGTTCAATTGTCGCGCTATTAGCTTCTGATAAATTCGTGGGACATAATTACCAAACGTGAAAAAATAATATTAACACGATACTGGTAAGTGATGACCAAAAGTTTGTGCTCACTGTGGAGTGTCCTCAGGTGTCGGGCTGGACCGCAACAAAAGTGTTCGTATGCATACGATCAGTGGATCATGGCCAATGAAAAGGTCAAGGTCAACATTATTGCCAGCTTGTCTGAAGTCTTGGCAAAGAAGCATGTGGTGATGATCACCGCTAAGCAGATCATGGAGTCTCTGCTGAAAATGTTTGGACAACAGTCCTTTCAGGTCCGATCTTGTGTAAAGTCATATTGCAATACTGCAAGTGTACGAGTCATGTTTTAGTATAGTGATTTAATAGTCCAAGTATCGTCCTCGGGAATGGGTTTCTAGATTAATTAATTACCAAGATACTAATTCTCAATTTTAGCTAAAGAAACATAACGTGGATAAGTGGTGAAACAAAGATAAAAGACAAACAAACACGTAGAGACACAAATTGATAGATTAGGAGGAAATAGACTTCAAAAGTTAATAACTTAATTAACACATGCAATGAGCTAATGTGATGAATTTATAAACAAGAAGTAAAATACTCATGAAAATCTCACGATTCTTAGTGAGCCTCAAACATGCAATAAATTCTATAGTCTCCATATGAACCTACAACATGCACGACATTAAGCAACATCTTTATGTGTTTAACTTAGACTTCTAGGTCATTCTCATGCTAGACTTATAAGAGTTTTGATAACTTTGTTCTAATCTAAGTTTTATCTCCCGAGTCCACTTAAACCACCAAGATCAAGAGTTAAAGAACGAATTGCCAAAAGTAATGAACAAATCATACTTCAATACATAGCAAATAAGTCTTAACATGCAAATCAAATCCTAACTACAACATTTAGCTACTCTAAATCACAAGAAAACAAACTAAAAGTGTAGCAAACGTCTTAAAACGGTGTTACAATCTGAATGAAAGAGAAATTAAACTTATGTGTCGATGTCGATCCTTCGTCTCCGAGTTCCCATCTCGATCTCGAACCTCCACGAATGCTTTGGCTCCCAAGGAATGCTCTCTTTTCTCTTCTTACAGAGGGTATTTCGAAATTAGGGTCAAAAGTCTATCAATTTCGACTTCCTTTGCCAGAAGGCATAATGTTCTATTTATAATGATCTTCGGTACAGCGTTGCAACGTTGTATCCAAAGGGCGTGTTATATATAAAAACTATCGATGGCGTTGTAGCGCTGAGGACAGCGTTGCAACGCTGCTACCTTAACATGCGAGTTGCTATCAATCTGGCGTTGCGACGCTGCAAGGCAGCGTTGCAACGCCCTCGCTGCAAGTCTTCATATAAGTCTTCTTATCGAGATAGCGTTGTGACGCTGCAAAGCCGCGTTGCAACAGTATCGGCATGACCCTTCAATGCCTCAAAATAGCGCGGATGGCGTTGCAACGCCATCAGCTCGGGTCCAATGGCTAGGATTGATCTTTCTTCTTCCAATTGACAATATTTTTAGCTCCAAAAAGCCTTGTTTTGATCCCTAGTGATCCAAAATGTCTCCAATTGTTCTGTTTAAGCTCTTAACAGTAAATTGAGTGATTTAAACACGTAAAAGCCCTTAAATCATCATAAAACTAGCAATAATTAATCCTAAGGATAGTACATTTTGTGTACTATCAAACACTCCAAACTTAAACTTTTGCTAGTTCCGAGCAAAAACAGAATTAAACATGAGATTGTTCGTATAAATGTAATTGATTCAAGACTCAAATATTTAAGAGAAATTTTGGCAATCACAGGAAACACTCAAACATAATACTTCAGCAAGCAATTTAAAAACTTTTCCTAAGTGTTCCTTCATGTGTGTGTGATTAATCTATGTTCCTTTCATTTTTACTAAGCTCGGATCAACTTTATTAGGCTCTTCATTCAACTTCCCCCTACACTGGTTATCATTACTAATCCTTGAGCCTCCTCACATTCAAGAAATAAACAATTTTACTCAGCACTTAATCACTTTTTTCTCATTTTTTTTCTATTTTCTTCTTTTTTTGTGCAAGGACACTAACTTTCACACATGCACTGAAGGGACCATTACCCAGAGCACTCGCTCAATGAGTGGCCTAACTGATCACAGTGAAGGAAGCTCTTTTTGCCCGCACAATATTTTCTTCCTTAACAAACAAACAACTAAAACATACAACAACTCTTTCACATAATGCACATATTATACAGATCATGCACTTCATTTTGTCATTCACCCTATTCTACAGTTTAACTCTCAAATTAGCTCTTACACCTATCGAGTTGACATCAAACTTTTAAGCCTAATAACTTTGTTCTATGCATTTCAAAACTACAGGAACACAGACTATGTGCAGAATAGTGCAGGAAAACTCAAGAAATTTTTTAAATTAGCTCAAATTCATATCATGCTCTCAAGTTTCAGCAAAATCACAAAAAGTTTTCAATTAATTCTCATCCTAGGCTATCATAATCATACTTCAGCAAAAGATCAATCAGTAATTCAGCACATACTCAGGATAGTCACAACAGATAAACAACATCCCACACCCAAACTTAAACTAAACATTGTCCCCAATGTTTGCAGAAATAAGCACAAAGTAAGTATAAGAGTAAGAGTGAAAAATACTGTCTTGAGTAGTGGAGTTCTACATTATTTTCTGAGTTCCTTGGATAGCCAAGACACGTGTGTTGGAGTTCTACAGAACGGGAGCATGAGTTTCTACGACGGGTGACATCCACAGCAACCTAACAAAATAAACAACTAGTGAGAAAACAACAAGCTACCAAACAAACTAAAAGCAGAAAACTGTAATGACAAAAAATGTAAAGCTTGAGTTGCCTCCCAAGAAGTGCTTTCTTTAACGTCTTTAGCTAGACTGTACTCCCTCAAGGTATTTCTTTCCTATCCTGCAGTGCTTGGAGTGATGTATTCATCTTGCTGATCAGGGTTTCAATATTCTTTATTGCAGCTCCATGACTAGTAACTATACCAGTTAGACTGGTGACTGCACTTTCCAACATATTGGACCTATTTATGGATTCAACTATGAAGGAGTGCATTGTCTCTTCCAGAGATTGTTTCCTCTCAGATGTAGAAGCATACCCTATAGGAGGATTCAACACATTTTTATTGTTAGCATAAGAGAAGTTTTCATGATACCTCAAACCTAGATTATAATGTGTTGGAAGGGTATTCTGAGTCTGGTTTCCTCCATAGGTGTTGCTTCTGTTGTTCAGGTAGTGTATTTGCTCCATAGTAGATTCTCCATTGGACCGGGGAGTATTGAGAGGGTATCACTATTTGGGGTGATCCTGCAAAATTATTCAGAGCATGAGTGAGGGATGCCATATGAGATCTAAGGGAGGTTACCTCATCCAGTTGATACAATCCAGCTAATTGGTTTAGATTTTTCATTGTCGGTAGGTCACTCGTAGCGGGCAGTTGACTCTTTCTCTATGAGGATACATGTTTCTGGCACATTCTTCGCCATGAAAGCCCCTCCATAAGTGGCATCCAGAATGGTCCTTGTCTTACCTTCAAGTCCATTATAGAATAGTTGTACCTGAAGCCAATCTAGGTTGCCATGCTTTGGACATATCCTTAGCATGTCCTTGTACCGTTCTCAGGCCTCAAATAGCTGCTCCCTCTCCTGCTCCCTGAATGTTCCAATCTAAATCCTTAACTTTGCAGCTTTCACATGTGGAAAGAATTTGGTCATGAAGGCTTGGGACAACAACTCCCAAAAGGTGATACTGCCTGGTGGGAGAGACACCAGTCATTCCTTAGCTCTACCCTTCAAAGAGAAAAGAAAAGAGACGTAAACGAATACTATCAGTATAGATACCATTCATTTTAATTGTACCACCGATCTCTAGAAAATTTTGTAAATGTTAATTAGGGTCTTCTATGGCTTGCCCTCTAAAAGCTCTTTCCCTAAATTTCTGAATAAGCCCTGTTTTCAATTCAAAATTATTAGCATTTATGGGGGCATGGACTATTCCAGCCTGCTCAGAATTAAACACAGGTTGGAAATACTCCCTAATGGGTTTAGGGTTATTGATTAACTTTTGATCAGCCATTGTCTGAGATTCTGCTCTTCCTTCCCTTAGGAGTCCCCTACAGTTCCTCTCCATCTCAGGATCAAAAGGGTGCAAGTCTGCAGCTTTACCCTTGGGCATACACCTGGAGGTACCAAAAAATAAGAATTAGAAGAACAACTAGGAAAGGAAAGAAAACATAAAAAGAAAGAAAAACATAAAAACGAAGAACATAAAACATAAAACTTGGCTTGCCTCCCAAGAAGCGTTTTCTTTAACGTCTTTAGCTAGACGGTGACTTATCAGGGCACATAAAACTACTCATATTTCTTTCAGTGTTTCTTGCTTGAATCGATATAGTCTTCTAAGTCTAAAAGGTTATCCTTCTTTTCTTGGGCACTAGAGAGATAATCATTCTTGGTATTTTTGTGTATTAAAATAAAAGAAAAAAATCAAAACAAGACTCGTGAGTGTAGGACACATGGCTATCGAGATTAAAGGAAATTTCTAGAGATAAAAGGGGGAAGGACTTCTCAGCCTGGAATTTTATCACCTGAATCTCCCCTGTGGAAGGGATTGTATTACCATTGTCTACCTCACAAACTTATTTCTTGTGTGTCTCAGTCTCCTCCAGCCCATCCTCACTATTATACGTATAAGTCCTCCTAGGTGGCTATTCCTCAATGGTAAGAATAAGAAATTGTTCCTATAAAGCCTTAAGGGAATTTACCAGTTGATTAAGATAATGAGTTCTTTCCTGGACTATTTCCCAAAGCTCTACCACTTTAGCCTCTAACCTATCCAACCTTTCTAATTCATCATGAATCAAATTTTTAATTTTCAACTCTAACGTATATTCCATTAATTGGTCCACAAGAGAAGATTTTTCTATAGGTTGGACAGGGTACGAGAAATGTTGGTTTCAAGTGCCTAAATTACCGTCAAAAGAGTTTTTATCAATCATAGATTCAGAATGGTAAAAATTATACAAATGGTATCCAGAAAAATCATGATGTAAATATCTAGGATCCTAGGAAGGACAGTACAATGGTGGAGAATAAAAATCATGCAAAGTCATCTTTGAAAAATCAGTAATTTCAACTCAAGACTTCTACACAATAGCAACACAACCAAAGACAGGGGATAAAGACTCAAAAACACATAAAACAAAAATAAGGAAAATAAGGAAACAAACAACAAACACACTATGAAGCAAAATGATGAAAGAAAAGATAAACACACTTTCGTCTAAAATTTAAGATTTTCTCCTAATATTAATTAATCTAAATAATCGTCATTCCTTGGCAACGGGGCCAAAAACTTGTTGTGTAAAATCATATTGCAATACCGCAAGTGTACGAGTCAAGTTTTAGTATAGTGATTTAAGAGTCCAAGTATCGCCCTCGGGAATGGGTTTCTAGATTAATTAATTACGAAGATACTAATTCTCAATTTTAGCTAAAGAAACATAACATGCATAAGTGGTGAAACAATGATAAAAGACAAACAAACACGTAGAGACACGAATTGATAGATTAGGAGGAAATTGACTTCACAAGTTATTAACTTAATTAACACATGCAATGAACTAATGTGATGAATTTATAAACAAGAAGTAAAATACTCAAGAAAATCTCTCGATTCTTAGTGAGCCTCACACAGGCAATAAAATTTATAGTCTCCAAATGAACCTACAACATGCATGACATTAAGCAACTTCTTTATGTGTTTCCCTTTGACTTCTAGGTCATTCTCATGCTAGACTTCTAAGAGATTTGACAACTTTGCTCTAATCTAAGTTTTATCTCTCGAGTCCACTTAAACCAACAAGATCAAGAGTTAAAGAACGAATTGCCAAAAATAAAGAACAAAACACACTTCAATATATTAGCAAATAATTCTTAACATGCAAATCAAATCCTAACTATAGAATTTAGCTACTCTAAATCACAAGAAAACCAAACTAATGAAGGGAATGAAACTCCCACGCAGCGGAAAACGATCGAATCGTCGTGGTGAAGTTGTGGAACTAAATTTCGTTAAAACAATCTAACACATAGATTAAGGGTAAACATACATACTAATGAAAGAAAATACAGCAAGTTCTCGTTACTTACTTGTTGAAGACCTTCTGTTGGGATTTTTGTCCTAATCTCGTGTTTGTAATATATTGTTTGAAATTAATAAGAGTTATTCATTTCATCACTTTGTGTCTCGCAACATTTATAAACTTTTCCAATAAACTAAGCTCCAGGGTCATTGAATTTATGAGAGAACTAGAACTTGAACGGTGTGTAGTGGACATACAAGGAGGATCACGTTCGAGTTAATGACCATAACGGTCTACAGTATATGGATAGGGTTGGAGACCTAATCTTGGATACACTGTGGATGCGGCCCGCTTTGTATTAGCTACAAACGAGGTGATCTGACTCGGTCATGTGGTTGACATGCGAGTGGGGGCATCCTGTGCAATGAGATTGTACAATACCGGACCGTGAATTATTAGACCTACTGGTATAACACCGTTGATAGTAGGACTAATAACTTCGTAGATGACCATTAGTGACTCGACCTGAATCTTGAGCGTGTTACGGACTCCTGTCTGCGGGGGTCTGTCCTTTGACTAGTACGGGTGAGGGTGGTCACAGTTACTCTCCCAATATGCCTATCTTCTCAGGGAAAAAACCAAGTAGGGAGCTAGGAACTTAACTACGCGAGATGAAATTCACTTGTTCCCGCCTTTAGGGAAACTAGAGGGGTTGTTCCCTTAAGTGTTGTCTCCAGGGCTTGGACAACAGGCGCCCACCATCTCACTGGCCCGATAAGGTTTTTGTGTATGGTTGGACCATCACAATATGTTGTTCATTAGAGGAGCAGTGGGGACTTAAGGAACGAGAGGTCGACACAGGGGTAAAACGATAATTTGACCCAGCCGTATCTACGAACAACCTGTGAAGGGTCGACTCATGGGCATTGGTTATATCAATGGACACGTAATATTCTGCACTGACGGGAGTGCAGCTACGGGCTATAGTGGAGTGTTACCGTAGCTAATGAATGTTGATTAACCGGGTCAAAGAGTTTGACAGGTTAATCTCGGATCATTAGAGCCCGTCACTGTAGGTCCATAAGGTCCCTCGGTTGGCTCAATCTGGGATAAAAGAAGGGTTAATGTTTTGGTATGAAATTGAAGTGTCAATTTCACTTTAAGGGCATTTATGTCATTTATATGAGATATGAATGATATAATATATAGTTTAATGTGAATGAGATTCATAATAAACTATAGGTTAGCCTAATTGTTGAATTGGGGCTAATTGGAGAATTTAATTGAGAGCAATTAAATTGGATGTGATTCAATTTAATTAATCCACAATTAATGCAAATGAGATTTGCAATATGAGATATGAGATATCTTATATTATGTGGTTATGCAAATGAGATTTGCATAACCTATGGTTGTGGTAAAGTGGTAATAATGTGGAGATTTTAACTACATCATTCCACTATTTAAACCCTTTTCAAGAAGGGATTTGTGAACCATTCTCTCATTTTTTGATTTTCATCAAAGAAAAGAAAAAGAATTCTCTCTACTCTCTCTCAATTCTCCTCCCTCTCCAAAACTCCAAAAGTTTCCACAAACTTCCCTTTTCCAAAAGAGAACAACCGAGACTCCAAGTGGTGGTGTTCGAGTTCCGTTTGTGCAAAGAGTTCGTTGAGATCGAGAAGCACGAAGAGTTCGTGATCTGAGGAGGAAACTTTGAAGAAAGTCTTCAACAAGTACCTCTATTCTTACTAGTTTTTCTTCCTTTTCAGCATGTTTAGCCTAGATCTATAGTAGATCATTTTTAACAAAATCAAGTTCCGTATTGATACCACGACGATTCGATCGTCTTCCGCTGCGCGGGGATTCTCAATCCCTTCAATTGGTGTCAGAGCCATTTCGATGGTTCTTCATTTATGCATTGTTTTTGTTAAAATTAGGTGGGTATTTGCCTTAATTTCATGAGATGAATGTTGGTTTGCAAATGGATGTTTTCGGTTTTTGGCATTTTAGATTTATTTTCTATTTGATGAGATCAAATATAAAGGGCCCGTGTTTTTTGGGCATTTTAGAAGATAAATCGAGTCTGTAAGTTCGGGTCGTTTGTGGCAAGAGTTGCTGTTAAGAAATTGGAATGGAAACAGGCGGATTTCGGTGAAAGAACAGCAAAAAGTTTGCTGTTCTGTCGATGGTGTTGAGACGCTGCCCTACGGTGTCTCAACGCTGTCTTTGCGGACGGAGGCCCTGCAGCAGAGCAGCGTTGCAACGCCGTTGGCGTTGGGAACGCAACTCGACGCTGGGAGGAGCGGTTGCAGCTTAAATTTCGTGAAGACGTGGGCGTGATTTCCTTCATTGTTGGCAGTTATTTGTAATTTTATTTTATTTATAATTTGTAAAATGTAATTAATTAATTTATTTAATTATTTTATTAAATAATGTTAATATAAGTGTTATATTAATGTTATTTAATTAAATAATTGTCCCTAGGTGCCAAAAACCGGTCCATTTTTGCTGTTTAATTATTTTATGCATGAGATGTATATTTTAATTAATTTCTATGTGCATATTGTATATCATATAGATTTAAAATCCCACCTTAGGTTAAACATTTCATGCATCATATTTATATTATAAGAGTTATAATATATAGTATTCATGATAGGATTATATTATAAGAGTTATAATATAATGTTTGCATGATTTAATTTATTTAAATATAAGTGTTATATTTTTAAATTAAAAGCATGCACATGCATTTTATTCATGTGATGAATTATATTATGTTATAGTATATAGTTATTCATGTGACGAATGATCAAGCACTATAACATAGAAATGCATGCAACCTAAGTCAATTATTAGTTTTAAAGAGTTTAGAACTTGAATAATTAGACTTAGGTTTTCTATTTTCTAATGAGATTAGAAATTAGGAAATCAAATATAACCTTTGAATGGAGACTGATTAGTAACTCTTTCTAAGGAAGGTTTTGTCTAAGGTCAGTATTTAAGTTGACGCTTGCGAGAACACCCTACACCGAAACCGACACAGGGAGTGAATTCGGTCCGGAGATTCTTAGGTTATATTCTCGTGAGTGCCGTTAATTAAGAGTTAATTAATTTACTCACATAGAGCTAAGTTAATAATGTGATTATAAACTTAGGCTAAATACCATATAAGAGTTATATTTGTAGACTTAGGTAAATTTTAGTCGGTTTATCTAGGTCAATCCCTATTAAAATTAAAGTTATGAGTGGGGGGAAACAAAGTGTATGAGATACATTTCAATTTCCAACCACAAATCTCCTTTAAGTCCGCACCGTGAGATCTATACTCGGCCTCGTGGCTCAAATGGGAGCGTCTCCCTTCGGGTGGCATTTGTATAGGTCAATATCATTGTGGATGGAGAGAGTACTTATAGTGAGTGGGAGCGGGACTTGTGAAAACGAGACCCACGGTCTCTTCTTTCGATTCACACCGTGAGACGCCTATGATCTGCCTGCTACTTTGGCCTGGACCAGAGAATCCCTTCGGAGGGCCTGATCATGGGAGTCGGAACACCGTTAATTCCAGAAAGGGATACAGTTTCCTGGTTGGTTTCCTTCTTGGTTCACCCTTCGGTGGCTATTTTTTGGACGGATGCTTGGAAACTTAAAGATTGAGGGTGACACTCACAGAATTCGTTAAGTGTTAATGAATTCGACCGAACAATGGTAATTGGACGCCTAATGGAATAAGAGTTATTCGGGATTAGGTGTGATCGAGAAAGTCTCGTCCCTAGAGGAGGAGTGTTCTGCTCACCCTTCTGGCGATCATTCTAAACCTTTAGGGTATCATCGCAAAATTTTGAATGACCTAGGGATCATGAAACAATTTTGCTAAAACTTGATTGGATTTCAAAAGTTTTTTGCGAGACTAAAACAAAGTTTTCTTAATTTTTCAGCTAAAAATGTCTAGCGCAATTATAGCTCTACGCGCATCCGATAAATTAGTGGGAGATAATTTCCAAAGTTGGAAAAACAACATAAACACGATTTTGGTAAATGACGACCAAGAGTTCGCGCTCACTGAGGAGGGTCCTCAGGTGCACGGTTCAGCTGAAGGGATTTTGAATTCCTGCAGCGGAAGACGTTGTGAAACATCGCTGATCTGTTGTGTAATTCCTATCTTAAAATTGAATCTATCTCATAGATCCTAGGCTAAACATGCAAAAAGGAAAAGAAAACAGTAAGGAAAAATGGTACTTACTTGTTGAAGAACACTTCTTCAATCCTCTTCTCCTCCGGTCACGATCTCTCTCGATCAAACGAACTCCTCGAACACGAACCTCAATCCGAACACGGAGACACCTCCAAAATGTCTTCACGGTTGTTCTCGGGAGGTTGAGGGTGAGTAGGTGGGACTCCCTTTGGTTTTGGGTGAGGAGAGAATTTTCGAGAATTGGGAGAGTTCTAGAGAGAAAACACTTGCTCTCTTTGGATGAAAATCCAAAAAATGGCAAGAAGTGTCATGAGATGCCTTTGAATGCATCCTTTTATAATGGTGTGTGGTGGAGTTATAATCTCCACCAATTCACCATTTTACCACAACTATATAATATACAAATGATATTTACATATTATATAATATAAGGTATCTCATACCTCATTATACAAATCTCATTTGTATAAATGTGGAATTATAAATTGAATCACATTCAATTTAATTTCACTCAATTCAATTTCTCCAATTACCACTAATTAATCAATTAGGCTATACTATAGTTTATTATGAATCTCATTCACATCAAACTATATATTATGTCATCTATATCTCATATAAATGACATAAATACCCAAATAATGAATTTGAACACTTCACATTCACACCAAACTGTAAACCCTCAATTTGTCCAATTTGACCAACCGAGGGACCTAATGGACCTACACGTGACGAGCTCCAATGATCGGAGACTAACCTGTCAAACTCTTTGACCTGGTTATTCAACATTCATTAGCTACGGTAACACTCCACTAAAGCCCATAGCTGCACTCTCATCACTGTAGGACAAGTTGTGTCCATCGATATAACCAATACCCCAGTCGACTCCTTCACGGGTTGTTCAGAGACACTACCGGTTAAATTACCGTTTTACCCCTGTGTCTACCTCTTGTTCCTTAAGTCCCCACTGCTCCTCTAATGAACAACATATTGTGATGGTCCAACAATTCACAACACCCTTCTCGGGCGAGTGAGAAGGTGGGCGCCGTGTCCAAGCCACAGACAAAGACTTAAGGGAACAACCCTCTAGTTTCCCTAAAGGCGGGAACGAGTGAATTCCATCTCGCGTAGTTAAGTTCCCAACTCCCTACTTGGTCCTGTCCCTGAGACGATAAGCATATTGGGCGAGTAACTGTGACCACCCTCACTCATACTAGTCAAAGGACAGACCCTCGCAGACAGGAGTTCGTAACACGCTCAAGACTCAGGTCGACTCACTAATGGTCATCTACGAAATTATTAGTCCTTACTGTCAACGGTGTTACATCAGTAGGTCTAATAATTCACGGTCCGGTCTTGTACAATCTCATTGCACATGAAGCCCCTACTCGCATGTCAACCACATGAACGAGTCAGATCACTTCGTTTGTATCTAATAAAATCCGGGTCGCATCCACAGTGTATCCAGGATTAGGTCTCCAACCCTATCCATATATTGTAGACCGTTCGGGTCATTAACTCAAACGTGATCCTCCCTGTGTGTCCACTACACACCGTTCAAGTTCTAGTTCTCTCATAAATTCAATGACCCTGGAGTTTAGTTTATTGGAAAAGTTTATAAATATTGCGAGACACAAAGTGATGAAATGAATAACTCTTATTAATTTCAAACAATATATTACAAACACGAGATTAGGATAAAAATCCCAACAAACTCCGACTTGGACTAAGCTACCCACCTAATTTTAAGAAATCACAGAATACACAACGAATAGTAACGATATGCTCTGATACCAATTGAAGGGATTTTGAATTCCCGCAGCGGAAGACGTTGTGAAACGTCGTTAATCCGTTGTGTAATTCCTATCTTAAAATTGAATCTATCTCATAGATCCTAGGCTAAACATGCAAAAAGGAGAAGAAAACAGTAAGAAAAAATGGTACTTACTTGTTGAAGAACACTTCTTCAATCCTCTTCTCCTCCGGTCACGATCTCTCTCGATCCAACGAATTTCTCGAACACGAACCTCAATCCGAATATGAAGACACCGCCAAAATGTCTTCTCGGTTGTTCTTGGGAGGTTGAGGGAGAGTAGGTGGGATTCCCTTTGGTTTTGGGTGAGGAGAGACTTTTGGAGAATTGAGAGAGTTCTAGAGAGAAAACACTTGCCCTCTTTGGATGAAAATCCAAAAAATGGCAAGAAGTGTCATGAGATGCCTTTGAATGCATCCTTTTATAATGGTGTGTGGTGGAGTTAAAATCTCCACCAATTCACCATTTTACCACAACTATATAATATACAAATCATATTTGCATATTATATAATATAAAGTATCTTATACCTCATTATACAAATCTCATTTGTATAAATGTGGAATTATAAATTGAATCACATTCAATTTAATTTCTTTGAATTCAATTTCTCCAATTCGCACTAATTAATCAATTAGGCTATACTATAGTTTATTATGAATCTCATTCACATCAAACTATATATTATGTCATCTATATCTCATATAAATGACCTAAATGCCCAAATAATGAATTTGAACACTTCAAATTCACACCAAACTGTAAACCCTAAATTTGTCCAATTTGAGCCAACCGAGGGACCTAATGGACCTACACGTGACGAGCTCCAATGATCCGAGACTAACCTGTCAAACTCTTTGATCCGGTTATTCAACATTCATTAGCTACGGTAACACTCCACTAAAGTCCATAGCTCCACTCTTATCACTGTAGGACAAGTTGTGTCCATCGATATAACTAATACCCATGAGTCGACCCTTCACAGGTTGTTCGTAGACACGACTGGGTCAAATTACCATTTTACCCCTCCCGTAGTTAAGTTCCCAACTCCCTACTTGGTCCTGTCCTTGAGAAGATAAGCATATTGGGCGAGTAACTGTGACCACCCTCACCTGTACTAGTCAAAGGAAAGACCCTTGCGGGCGGAGTCCGTAACAACACGCTCGAGATTCGGTCGAGTCACTAATGGTCATCTACGAAATTATTAGTCCTCATCACAACAGCGGTGTTACATCGGTGAGTCTAATAATTCACGGTCCGATCTTGTACAATCTCATTGCACAGGATGCCCCCACTCGCATGTGAACCACATGAACGAGTCAGATCACCTCGTTTGTATCTAATACAAAGCGGGCCGCATCCACAGTGTATCCAGGATTAGATCTCCAACCCTATCCATATACTGTAGACCGTTCGGGTCATTAACTCGAACGTGATCCTCCCTGTGTGTCCACTACACACCGTTCTAGTTCTAGTTCTCTCATAAATTCAATGACCTGGAGCTTAGTTTATTGGAAAAGTTTATAAATATTGCGAGACACAAAGTGGTGAAATGAATAACTCTTATTAATTTCAAACAATATATTACTAACACGAGATTAGGACAAAAATCTCAACATCAACAGTCCTATTCAACGATCTACAAACCTTCCAGTCCTTGGTGCAAACTAGGGGACAGGAAGCTGATGCAAGTGTTGCCTTAAGACCTTTTCACAGGGGTTCGACCTCTGGGATAAAGTTTGTAGACTATTCAGGCCCTAAGGGGAAGAAGGAGAAGTTGAAGGAAGTTAAGGTTAACCGAGCTGCCGCCCTAAAAGGCAAAGAAATCAAGAATGTTGCCAGAAAGTGTTTCTACAGCAACGGGGACGGCCGCCTGAAAAGGAGTTGTCCCAAGTTCCTTGATGAAAAGAAGATGACAGGTAAATGTGATTTACTTGTCACAAAAACTTGTTTAGTAGAGAGTAATGACTCTGCTTGGATATTGGATTCAGGCGCGACTAACCATGTTTGCTCTTATTTTCAAGGATTAAGTTCCTGGCAGCCGCTCCAAGAGGGTGAGATAACACTTAGGGTTGGATCCGGAGAAGTTGTCTCAAATTTGCAAAAGAATAGGCACTGGTGGAGTCATTCTTTGGCGGGAAGTACTTATTATTGGATAATATGTACATAGTTCCTGGGTTTACGAGAAACCTAGTTTCTATTTCCTGCCTATTAGAACAAAATATTTCTGTTTCATTCAAGAGTAATAAAGCGTTTATTTCTCGAAATGGAAATTTGATTTGTTCTACTTCGCTTTAGAGCAATCTATATGTTTTGAACCCAAATTCGGTCAAAAGTATTTTGAACACCGAATTGTTTAAAACAGCTGAAACCCGAAGTAAGAAAGCAAAAGTTTCTCCAAAAGAAAATGCCCATCTTTGGCATCTACGGTTAGGCCACATTAATCTCAATAGGATTGGGAAACTAGTGAAGAGTGGACTTCTAAACGAGTTGGAAGAAAACTCTTTGTCGGTGTGTGAGTCATGCCTTGAGGGCAAAATGACCAAACGTCCTTTTAGTGGAAAAGGATATAGAATCAAAGAGCCTCTTGAGTTAGTACATTCTGACCTCAAGAAATTGAGGACACTCCTCATTGAGAAAGAATTTAAGATCATGTGTAACCAAAATTATGTTGAGTCCATCCCTCCATGTCACTCTCTCCGGTTAACTTTTTCGCACCCAATAAGGAAATTATAGAGCTAGACATTTTTTTTTGCTGAAAATTTACAAACAAACTTCTATGAGTTTCTTGCTATAACTCTAATCCAATCATGTTTTTGCTAATTATCAAATGATTCCTAGGCCATTTATAATTTGCAATGATACTCCAAAGGTTTAGAATGTATGACACCGAAGGGTAATAAAAAACACTCCTCCTCTGGATCAAGACATTCTTGACCAAAACCTAACACCAGAATAACTCTTATTCCTATAGGTTTTAGTTACCATTTTTCTGCCCGATACATACACAACTTATGTACCCGTGAGTGTAACCCTTTGTCTTTAGATCCCGCAGTCTCTGTCCAATAAAATCCATGGAAGGAGGACTAGGTTGGAAAATAGTCTAAGGAAATCTTTATCCCTTTCGGTGTCTCATCGTGTTAGATCCCCATGATCAAGCCCTCCGAAGGGATTGTGCAGTCCAGCCAAAACTAGCGGTGACCATAGTGGTCTAACGGTGTAAACCGACAAAAAGAACGTGGGTTTTGTTTTCACTAAACTGCTCCCCACTCACTATAAGTACCCTCTCCATTCACCTTGGTATTGACTCATACAAACACCATCCGAGAGGGGACGCTCCGTTTGCGCCACGAGGCCAAGTATGAGTCTCACGGTGTGAACTTCCTGAGATAGCGTAGGTGAAAAAATATGTATCTCATACACGTTTCCTCCCACTGAATACTTTAAGTCTATAGGAATCTTTCTTAGGCTAAAACCCGGCTAATGGTTTTACCTAACTCTATCAATATAACTCTTATATTAATAATCAATAAATCTCTTATATAGATTTTATACTATGTTTGTTAATATAACTCCTTATATTAAACCTATGATTTCTAGTTTATTAACCCCTTAATAAACCCGCTGACACTACTGTAATTTATGATTAAATTTCACTCCCAGGTCAGTTCCCAGGTAGGGGTGTTCCGTTTCCGTCAGCTTAAATACCCCAGCCTAGACAGAACTTTCCTTAGACAGAGTTCCTCTTTTAATCATAGCTTATAAATTACTTTGTTCCTAATTCCAATCTAACTAGAACTAGATAACCTAAGGTCTATTATTTCTAAGTTCTAAACACTTTAAAACTAATAATTAACCTTAGGTTACATGCATACTATGTTATAGTGCTTGATCATGTTGGGATTTTTGTCCTAATCTCGTGTTTGTAATATATTGATTGAAATTAATAAGAGTTATTTATTTCATCATTTTGTGTCTCGCAATATTTATAAACTTTTCCAATAAACTAAGCTCCAGGGTCATTGAATTTATGAGAGAACTAGAACTTGAACGGTGTGTAGTGGACACACAGGTAAGATCACGTTCGAGTTAATGACCCGAATGGTCTACAGTATATGGATAGGGTTGGAGACCTAATCCTGGATACACTGTGGATGTGGCCCGCTTTGTATTAGATACAGACGAGGTGATCTGACTCGTTCATGTAGTAGACATGCGAGTGGGGGCATCCTGTGCAATGAGATTGTACAAGACCGGACCGTTAATTATTAGACCTACTGATGTAACACCGTTGACAGTGAGGACTAATAATTTCATAGAGGACCATTAGTGACTCGACCTAAATCCTGAGCGTGTTACGGACTCCTGTCTGCGAGGGTCTGTTCTTTGACTAGTACGGGTGAGGGTGGTCACAGTTACTCACCCAATATGCCTATCTTCTCGTGACAGAACCAAGTAGGAGTCGGGAACTTAACTACACGAGATGAAATTCACTCGTTCACGCCTTTAGAGAAACTAGAGGTTGTTCCCCCTTAAGTCTTGTCTCCGGGCTTGGACAACGGGCGCCCACCTTCTCACTCGCCCGAGAAGGGTGTTGTGTATGGTTGGACCATCACAATATGTTGTTCATTAGAGGAGCAGTGGGTACTTAAGGAACAAGAGGTATACACAGGGGTAAAACGGTAATTTGACCCAGCCATGTCTATGAACAACCTGTGAAGCGTCGACTCATGGGTATTGGTTATATCAGTGGACACGTAATATTCTGCACTGACGGGAGTACAGCTACAGGCTATAGTGGAGTGTTACCGTAGCGGGTCAAAGAGTTTGACAGGTTAATCTCGGATCATTGGAGCCCGTCACTGTAGGTCCATTAGGTCCCTCGGTTGGCTCCATCTGGATTTAAGAAGGGATAAAGTTTTGGTATGAAATTGAAGTGTTCAATTTCACCTTAAGGGCATTTATGTCATTTATATGAGATATGAATGATATAATATATAGTTTAATGTGAATGAGATTCATAATAAACTATAGGTTAGCCTAATTGTTAAATTAGGGCTAATTGGAGAATTTGATTGAGAGAAATTAAATGGATGTGATTCAATTTGATAAATCCACAACTATTGCAAATGAGATTTGCAATATGAGATATGGGATATCTTATATTATGTGGTTATGCAAATGAGATTTGCATAACCTATGATTGTGGTAAAGTGGTAAATATGTGGACATTTTAACTCCACTAATCCACTATATAAACCCTTCTTTCAAGAAGGATGCATCTTACTCTCTCATTTTTTAGTTTTACACAAAAAAGAGAAGAGAAACTCTTTCTATTCTCTCTCAAATTCTCCTCCCTCTCCAAAACCAAAAAGGTTCCCACAAGCCTCCTTTCTCCAAAAGAGAACAACCGAGAAGGCTTCTTGGTAGTGTTTGACTTACAATCGTTGGAGAAAATCGTTGTGTACGAGGAGCACGAAGAGTTCGTGGATTTGAAGAAGATATTGTGAAGAAAGTCTTCAACCAGTAAGTAAAATCCTTTCTTACTGTTATTCTTCTTCTTAATTGAATGTTTAGCCTAGATCTATGTATTAGATCAATTTTAACAAAGACGGTTTATGTAATTGATACATCGACGATTCAATCGTCTTCCATTTAAGGGATTTTCATTCCCTTCAATTGGTATCGAGCCATTTCGATGGTTTCTTAATTATGCAATCGCTTTGTTAAAATTTGGTGGGTATTTTATCATAATTCATGAGATGAATGTCTTGGTTTGCATAATGGATGTTTTCGGTTTTTGGCACTTTTAGATTTATTTTCTGGTTGATGAGATCAAATGTAAAGGGCCCGTATTTTTTGGGCATTTTAGAAAATAAATCAAGTCTGCAAGTCCGTGTCGTTCGTGACAAGTGTTGCTGTGATGAAATAGGAGCGGAAACAGGCAAAAATCGACGAAGAACAGCAGAGGAGTTTGTTGTTCTGCCATCGAGACGCTGCCAAATGGCGTCTCAACGCTATCCTCGCGGATGGAGGCCCTGCAGCAGAACAGTGTTGCAATGCTGGGCGTAGCGTTGCAACGCCGCTGGCGTTGAGAACGCAGGTCGACGCCGCTGGAGAAGACAAATACGTAACGCCGCCACGGCGCAGTAACGCTGCACGCGATGAGGAGCGATTCGCGGCGATTCTGCGAGGACGTGGGTTCAAGCCTCCACTTGGGCGGTTTTCACACGTTTTATTTATTTATTTTCATAAAATATATTTTTTTTATTTATTTATTTTATTAAATAATATTAATATAAATGTTATATTAATGTTATTTAATTAAATAATTGCCCCTAGGTGCCAAAAATCGGTCCATTTTTGCTATTTAATTATTTTATACATGAGATGTATATTTTAATTAATTTCTATGTGCATTATGTAGGTCATATAGATTTAAAATCCCACCTTAGGTTAAACATTTCATGCATCATTTTTATATTATAAGAGTTATAATATATGGTATGCATGATAGGATTATATTATAAGAGTTATAATATAATGTTTGCATGCTTTAATTTAATTAAATATAAGTGTTATATTTTTAAATTAAAAGCATGCTCATGCATTTAATTCATGTGATGAATTATATTATGTTATAGTATATAGTATTATTCATATGATGGATGATCAAGCACAATAACATAGAAATGCATGCAACCTAAGTTAATTATTAGTTTTAAAGTGTTTAGAACTTGAATAATTAAACTTAGGTTTTCTATTTTTCTAATGAGATTAGAAATTTAGGAAGTCAAATATGACCTTTGAATGGAGACTTATAAGTAACTCTGTCTAAGGAAGGTTTTGTCTAAGGCTGGGGTATTTAAGTTGACGCTTGCGAAACACCCCTACCTGGAAACCGATCTGGGAGTGAATTCGGTCCGGAGATTCTTAGGTTATATTCTCGTGAGTGCCGTTAATTAAGTGTTAATTAATTTACTCACATAGACCTAAGTTAATAATGTGATTATAAACTTAGGTTAATACCATATAAGAGTTATATTGGTAGACTTAGGTAAATTTTAGCCTGTTATTCTAGGTCAATCCCTAATAAAATTTAAAGTGCTGAGTGGGAGGAAATAAAGTGTATGAGATACATTTGAATTTCCAACCACAAATCTCCTTTAAAGTCCGCACCGTGAGATCTATACTCGGCCTCGTGGCGCAAATGGGAGCGTCCCCCTTCGGGTGGCATTTGTATAGGTCAATATCATCGTGGATGGAGAGAGTACTTATAGTGAGTGGGAGCGGGACTTGTGAAAACGAGACCCACGGTCTCTTCTTTCGATTCACACCGTGAGACGCCTATGATCTGCCTGCTACTTTGGCCTGGACCAGACAATCCCTTCGGAGGGCTTGATCATGGGAGTCGGAACACCGTGAATTCTCGAAAAGGATACAGTTTCCTGGTTGGTTTTCCTTCTTGGTTCACCCTTTGGTGGCTATTGTTTGGACGGATGCTTGGAAACTTAAAGATTGAGTGTGACACTCACAGAATTCGTTAAGTGTTAATGAATTCGACCGAACAATTGTAATTGGACGCCTGATGGAATAAGAGTTATTCTGGGATTAGGGTCAGATCGAGAAAGCCTCGTCCTAGAGGAGGAGTGTTCTGTTCACCCTTCAGTGGCGGTCATTCTAAACGTTTAGGGTATCATTGCAAAATTTTGATTGACCTAGGGTTCATGAAACAAATTTTGCTAAAACTTGATTGGATTTCAAAAGTTTTTTGCGAGACTAATACAAAGGTTTTCTTGTTTTTTCAGCTAAAAATGTCTAGCGCAATAATAGCTTTACTACCTTCGGACAAATTAGTGGGAGATAACTATCAAAGTTGGAAATACAACATAAATACAATTTTGGTACAAGACGACATTAAGTTCGTGTTATCTGAGGAGTGTCCTCAGATGCCGGGCTCGACCGCGTCGCGAAGTGTTCGCGATGCGTACGATCCATGGATCAGGGCCAATGAAAAGGCCAAGGTCTATATAATTGCCAGCATGTCTGATGTCTTGGCAAAGAAGCATGAGCTGATGGTTTCCGCTAAGGAGATCATGGAGTCTCTGCAGGAAATGTTTGGACAACAGTCCTTTCAGGTCTGGCATGACTCGCTCAAATCGTTTTCAACGCACGGATGAAAGAGGGTCGTCGCCCGTCCGCGTGAACACGTTCTGAGACATGATGACCCACTTCCATCCGCCGAGATGAACGGGGCTTCGATCGATGAGTCGAGCCAGTCGATTTTTATTTGGAGACTCTTCCGAAGAGTTTCTTCGCATTTAATAGCAATGTTGTTATGAACAAAATTAGCTACACACCGACAACCCTCCTCAATGAGCTATAGAATTTCCAATCCTTGCATAGGGTCAGGGAATCTGAGGCAAATGTTGCCTATTGGTCTTATCACAGGGGTTCGACCTCTGAGACGAAACTTGTTGCTCCTTCACGCCCGAAAGGGAAGAAGAGGATGAAAAGGGATAAAACTGACCGTGCTGCCGCCCACAAGGGCAAGAAGGTCAAGGAGGTTGTAGAGAAAGGACAGTGTTTCCACTGCAATAGGGGCGGTCACTGGAAGAGAAACTGTCCCAAATTCCTTGCAGAGAAGAAGAATCAAGGTAAATGTGATTTACTTGTGATCAAACTGCTTTAGTGGAGAGAGAGTAGTGACTCTGCTGATATCTTTTGGATTCGGGGCCAATAACCACATTTGTTCTTCTTTTCAGGGGATTTATTCCTGGCAGCCGCTGCGAGAGGGTGAGGTGACTCTACGGGTTGGATCCGGGGAGCTTGTCTCTGCTGCAGCGATCGGCACGGTGAAGCTAAACTTTCTTATTGTTGGACAATATGTACATAGTTCCAGGGTTTACTAGAAATCTTGTTTCAATTTCCTGCCTTATAGACCAATGTATTTCAGTCTCTTTTGAATCGAATAAAGCGTTTATTTCTTTCAAAGGGAATGTGATTTGTTCAGCTTCACTTGAAAATAATCTGTATGTTTTGAAACCTAATTCGGTCAAAAGTGTTTTGAATACTGGATTATTTAAAACTGCAGAAACACGAACTAAGAAAGCGAAAGTTTCTCCAAAAGAAAATGCCCATCTTTGGCATCTTCGGTTAGGCCACATTAATCTCAATAGGATTGAGAAACTAGTGAAGAGTGGACTTCTAAACGAGTTGGAAGAAAACTCTTTACCGGTGTGTGAGTCATGCCTTGAGGGCAAAATGACCAAACGTCCTTTTAGTGGAAAAGGATATAGAGCCAAAGAGCCTCTTGAGTTAGTGCATTCTGACCTCTGTGGTCCGATGAATTTTAAATCTCGAGGCGGATATGAGTACTTTGTGTCTTTCATAGACGACTACCCTAGATATGGGTACATTTACCTAATGCATAAGAAGTCCAAACTCTTGAAAAGTTCAAGGAGTACAAGACGAGGTTGAGAACCTCTTAGGTAAATCGCTTAAAACACTTCGATCGGATCGGGGTGGAGAGTACAGAGGACACCGAATTCCGTGACTATATGATAGAACACGAATTACGTCCCAACTCTCAGCACCTGGTATGCCACAGTAGAATGGTGTATCGGAGAGGAGAAACAGAACCTTGTTGGACATGGTTCGGTCGATGATGAGCTATGCTCGTCTCCCCGATTCTTTTTGGGGTACGCAGTGGAGATGCGCGTTTATATTTTGAACAACGTTCCTCGAAGAGTGTTTGTGAAACACCTTTCGAGCTCGTGTGTGGACGTAAAGGTAGTTTACATCACTTCGTGGATTTGGGGATGCCCACCCATGTGTTGGTGTCAAACCCAAAAAGTTGGAACCCCGTTCGAAATTGTGCCTATTCGTAGGTTACCCTAAAGAGACTAGAGGTGGTCCTGCTTTTATGATCCTAGGGAAAATAGGGTGCTTGTGTCGACAAACGCCACTTTCCTAGAGGAAGACCACGTCAGGGATCATCTACCAAGGAGTAAGATTGTATTGAATGAAATGGACAGTTCATCAGCAAGAGTTGCTGATGGGGCTAGTACGTCAACAAGTGTTTTTGATCCTAGCACGTCTAGTCAAATCCGTTCTCAAGAGTTGGGAATGCCTCGACGTAGTGGGAGGGTTGTGAGACAGCCTGATCGCTACATGGGTTTAGCCGAAACCTCAGTTGTCGCTCCTGATGATGACTGTGAGGATCCATTGTCCTATGATCAGGCAATGGTTGATGTTGACAAAGACGAGTGGATTAAAGCTATGGACCAAGAAATGGAGTCTATGTACTTCAATTCTGTATGGGAGCTTGTGGATCAACCGGATGGGGTAAAACCTATTGGTTGCAAATGGATCTACAATCGTAAACGTGGCATAGATGGGAAGGTGCAAACCTTCAAAGCCCGACTAGTGGCAAAGGGTTTTACCCAGGTTGAAGGTGTTGACTATGAGGAGACCCTTTCGCTTTGCTGCCATGGTAAAGTCGATCGAGATCCTTCCGCCATTGCGCGTATTATGACTACGAGGTATGGCGGATGGATGTCAAGACACCTTTCAAATGGCAAACTTGATGAGACCATCTACATGGACCAAACCCTTAAAGGGTTCATTGTCCAAGGCCAAGAGCAAAAGTTTGTTGTCGGCTTCATAGGTCCATTTATGGACCAAAGCAGAGCTTCGAGGTCTTGGAATATAAGGTTTGATGAGGCAATCAAATCTTATGGCTTTGATCAAAATGTCGACGAGCCTTGTGTCTACAAGAAAATCGTTGACAAACTGCTCGCGCATTTTTAGTGTTGTATGTGGACGATATTCTTCTCATTGGGAATGAGGTAGAATTTCTTCTTGACGTTAAGAAGTGGCTAGCTTCGCAATTCCAAATGAAAGATTTGGGAGAAGCTCGGATGTTCTAGGTATCCGATAGTCGAACCTAAGAACAGAACGCTAGCCTTGTCTCGAGCGCCTTATATTGACAAGATGTTGTTTAGATATAAGATGCGAGACTCCAAGAGGGCTTCATGCCTTTCGGGCATGGGGTTCACTTGTCTAAGGATCAATGTCCTAAGACTCCTCAAGATGTTGAGGATATGAGACGGATTCCATATGCTTCAAATGTAGGGCCCTTTGATGTATGCCATGTTGTGTACTAGGCCCGACATCATTTATGCAAGAGGGAATTGTCGGTGAGATATCACCCAATCAAGGATTAGATCACCGGACGGTAGTAAAGGCAATCCTCAAGTATCTTAGGAGAACGAGGAACTACAAACTTAGTGTATGGGAGTGGGGATTTAATCCTTACGGGGTACACACATTCGATTTTCGTAACCGATAAGGATTCTAGGAAATCCAAATTCTGGTCACCTTCATTCGAATGGAGGAGTTGTAGTATGGCGAAGCATCAAGCGAGGATGCATCGATTCCACTATGGAAGCGGGTATGTTGCGGCTTGTGAAGTCGCAAAGGAAGTCGTTTGGCTTAGGAAGTTCATGACGATTTGGAAGATGTTCCAAACATGAACTTGTCGATCACAATCGCTCGTGATAACAAAGGTGCGATGAGCCAACTCACGTGAGCCTCAGAGCCATAAGAGAGGCAAACACATTGAGCGCAAGTATCATCTGATACGGGAGATTGTGCACCGCGGAGACGTGACGATCACGCAAATAGCGTCGGAGCACAACGTAGCTGATCCATTTACAAAACCCCTAATGGCTAAGGTGTTTGAGGGTCACCTAGAGAGTCTAGGTCTTCGAGAGCTTCCTGACAAGGGCAAGTGGGAGATATGTAAACGGGTATTCAATGCCCTACTTTATTGTATTACTTCATTGTAATTTATGTACATTTCGGAAATGTATTTTCTCCACTAGCTTAGTCCAAGTGGGAGTTTGTTGGGATTTTTGTCCTAATCTCGTGTTTGTAATATATTGATTGAAATTAATAAGAGTTGTTTATTTCATCACTTTGTGTCTCGCAATATTTATAAACTTTTCCAATAAACTAAGCTCTAGGGTCATTAAATTTATGAGAGAACTAGAACTTGAACGGTGTGTAGTGGACACACAAGTAAGATCACGTTCGAGTTAATGACCCGAATGGTCTACAGTATATGGATAGGGTTGGAGACCTAATCCTGGATACACTGTGGATGCGGCCCGCTTTGTATTAGATACAGACGAGGTGATCTGACTCGTTCATGTAGTTGACATGCGAGTGGGGGCATCCTGTACAATGAGATTGTACAAGACCGGACCGTGAATTATTAGACCTACTGATGTAACACCGTTGACAGTGAGGACTAATAATTTCGTAGATGACCATTAGTGACTCGACCTGAATCCTGAGCGTGTTACGGACTCCTGTCTGCGAGGGTCTGTTCTTTGACTAGTACGGGTGCGGGTGGTCATAGTTACTCGCCCAATATGCCTATCTTCTCAGGGACAGAACCAAGTAGGGAGCTGGGAACTTAAATACGCGAGATGGAAATCACTCGTTCCCGCCTTTAGGGAAACTAGAGGGGTTGTTCCCTTAAGTGTTGTCTCCAGGGCTTGGACAACGGGCGCCCACCTTCTCACTGGCCCGAGAAGAGTGTTGTGTATGGTTGGACCATCACAATATGTTGTTCATTAGAGGAGCAGTGGAGACTTAAGGAACAAGAGGTAGACACAGGGGTAAAATCTAATTTGACCTACCAGTGTCACGTCTCTGAACAACTTTGTGAAGGGTCGACTCATGGGTATTGGTTATATCAGTGGACACGTAATATTCTGCACTGACAGGAGTACAGCTACGGGCTATAGTGGAGTGTTACCGTAGCTAATGAATGTTGGTTAACTGGGTCAAAGAGTTTGGCAGGTTAATCTCGGATCATTGGAGCCCGTCACTGTAGGTCCATTAGGTCCCTCGGTTCACTCCATCTGGATTTAAGAAGGGATAAAGTTTTGGTATGAAATTGAAGTGTTTAATTTCACCATAAGGGCATTTATGTCATTTATATGGGATATGAATGATATAATATATAGTTTAATGTGAATGAGATTCATAATAAACTATAGGTTAGCCTAATAGTGGAATTAGGGCTAATTGGAGAATTTGATTGAGAGAAATTAAATTGGATGTGATTCAATTTAATAAATCCACAACTATTGCAAATGAGATTTGCAATATGAGATATGGGATATCTTATATTATGTGGTTATGCAAATGAGATTTGCATAACCTATGATTGTGGTAAAGTGGTAAATATGTTGACATTTTAACTCCACTAATCCACTATTAGGTTATAATCTTGAATTCAACCCAAATAGTGTCCACTACACTGATTTCAAGATAAACGTTATAACCTTGGAGCTCAGTTTATTGGATTTATAAAAGCAAGATTGTAATCTTATCAAAACAAATAACACTTTATTTAATTGATCAAGATTACACAAGTTTAGGGCATAAATCCCAACATTATAAACATTCTGACTAATGCCATAAGATTTCATCGCCTCATCAAACCTTATATTCCTAGACCACGAGGCTTGTTTCAGTCCATAAATAGACCTTTGAAGCCGACAAACCTTTTGCTCTTTGTTCTGGGCAATGAACCCTTTTGGTTTGCCCATATACATGGTCTCATGAAGATTACCATTCAGAAAGGTCATCTTGACATCCATCTGCCATACCTCTAGTCATAATATGTGACAATAGCCGGAAGGATCCTGATAGACTTTACCATGGCAAAAGGAGAAAAGGTTTCCACATAGTCAACCCTTTCAACCTGTGCAAACCCCTTTGCCACTAGTCTAGCTTTGAAGATCTGCACCTTCCCATCTACGCCACGTTTATGCTTGTAGATCCACTTGCAACCATAGGTTTGACCCCAACCGGTTGGTCCACAAGCTCCTAAATGGAATTGAAGTACATCGACTCCATTTCCTGGTCCGTATCTTTAATGCATTCGGCTTTGTCAACGTCTTTCATTGCCTGATCATAGATCAATGGATCCTCACAGTCATCAACAGGGGTGACGACTTGGGTTTCAACCAAACCCATGTAATGTTCAGGTTGTCTCACAGCCCTCCCACAACGTAGAGGCATTCTCAACCGTTGAGAACGGACTTGACTAAACGAGCTAGGATCAACAACACTTATTGACATACTAGCACAATCAACAACTCTTGTTGATGAACTGCCCATTTCGTTTAACACAATTTTACTACTTGGTAAGCGACCCTTGATGTGGTCCTCCAAAAGGAAAGTGGCGTTTGTCGACCACCCCTCGTCTCTTTTTGGTAACCTACAAAGTGGCCCAACTTTGAACGGGGTTCAAACTTCTTTTGGTTTGACACCAACACATGTGTCAGGCATCACCAAATTCTAAAATGGTGTAAATTGTCTTTACGACCATTCTAAAGTTGGAAAAGTATTTCTGAAACACTCTTTGATGGAATGTTGTTCAAAATGTAAACTGCAGTCTCCACTGTTTAACCCCAAAGAGAATCAGGGAGACAAGCATAACTCATCATCGACCGAATCATGTCCAACAGGGTTATGTTTCTCCTTTCAAATACACCATTCTGTTGTGGCATACCAGGTGTTGAGGGTTGGGATGTAATTCCATGTTCTATTATATAGTCATGAAATTAAGTGTCCATGACTCTCCACCTCGATCCGATCGAAGTGTTTTAATCGTTTTACCTAACAGATTCTCAACCTCAGTCTTGTACTCCTTAAATTTTTCAAGAGTTTCACGCTTCCTATGCATTAGGTAAACATACCTATACCTAAAATAGTTATCTATGAAAGATACAAAGTATTCGTAACCTCCTTGTGCTTTAACACTCATCGGACCACAGAGGTCTGAATGCATAAGCTCAAAAGGCTCTTTGGATCTATATCCTTTTCCACTAAAAGGGTGTTTAGTCATTTTGCCTCCAAGGCTCGACTCAAAAACAGTTAAAGAGTTTTCGTCCAACCCGCTTAGAACTCCACTCTTCACTAGTCTCTTAATCATATTGAGATTTTTATGGCATAACCTTAGATTCCAAAGATGAGCATTTTCTTTTAGATAAACTTTTATTCTTTTAGTTTGTGAATCAATCGTTCTAAACAATTCAGTATTCAAAACACTTTTGATCGAATTGGGCATTAAAGCGTATAAATTACTTTCAAGTGAAGCAGAACATAACAAATTTCCATTTCGAGAAATAAATGCTTTATTACTCATGAATGAAATGGAAATACACTATTCAAGAAGACATGAAATAGAAACAAGGTTTCTAGTAAACCCTGGAACTATATACATATTATCCAATAAAATGTAATTCCTGCCGAAAAAAGCTTCACTTTGTCGATTACTGCAGCAGAACAACTTCTCCGGATCCAACCCGTAGTGTTATATCACCCTCTTGTAGTTGTTGCCAGGAAATAATTCCCTGAAAAGAAGAACAAACATCGTAAGTGACACCTGAATCCAGTATTCAGACAAAGTCACTACTATTCACTAAACAAGTTTCTGTAACAAGTAAATCACATTTACCTTCTTTCATCTATAGGTAAGGAACTTGGGACAGTTTCTCTTCTAGTGACCATCTCCATTGCATAGGAAACACTTTCTTTTTTCCGTAACTTCCTTGACATTTTTTCCTTTCTGGGCGGCAGGGCAGTCAACTTTACCCTTTCTCAATTTCTTCTTCTTCCTTTTCGGGCCTGAAGAACCTGCAGACTTAGTCCCAGAGGTTTAACCCCTCTGAAAGGATCTGAAGGCAACATTTGGCTCAGCTTCCGGTCCCCTGACGCGAATCAGAGACTGGAAGTTCTACAGTTGATTGAATAAGGAGATTAGAGTGTAGCTTATCTTGTTCATAATAGCGTTGCTACGAAACTGAAGGAAACTCTTCGAAAGAGTCTCCATGATAAAGCTTTCCTGGCTCGACTCATCGATCGAAGCCCCGTTCATCTCTGTCAGGCTAAAGTTGGTCATCATGTCTTGAACATGTTCACGGACAGACGCCCCCTCCTTCATCCTTGCATTTAAGTCGTGTTTGAGGGAATCGTGTCGAACCTAAAAAGTCTGTTGTTCAAACATTTCCTACAGTGACTCCATGATCTCCTTAGCGGTGACCATCACCTCATGCTTCTTTGCCAAGACTTCAGATAAGTTGACAATTTTGTACACCTTGGCCTTTTCATTAGCCTGATCCACCGATCGTACATATCACGAATACTTCGTGATGCAGTCGAGTTCGACATGTGAGGACACTCCTCAATGAGCACGAACTTAGGGTCGTCAATTACAAGTACAGTGTTAATAATGTTTTTCCACGATTGAAAGTTGTCGCTAACTAATTTGTCAGATGCTAATAGGGTGATAATTGAACTAGAAATTTTTGCTTAAATAAGAAAAACATTATATTAGTGTCGCAAAAACATTGAAAAACCAATAAGGTTTTAGCAAATTTTTATTCTATAATCCGTAGGTCATTAAAAAAAATTGCAATAATACCCCAAGGATTAGAATTGTTGGATTTTATGTCCTAAAACTCGTCGTTTGTAATTGATAAACATTTTTCATGTTTCTTTTTCGATAAAATTGTTTATTGAATGAGGATACTATAATCTTAAATCCAATAAATTAAGGTCCCGAGGCTATTTAATGTAGAATTAAACTTTATGTGATGACATAAAACATGGATGAAGTTTGAGTATGTAGCCTGAAATGGTCTATAGTATAGGGATAAGCTTGGGTGCCTTATTTTGGGGACACTATGGATGCGACCTACTTTGTAGCTAGTACAAACGATGTGATCCTTAATCGTTCATATAGAGATATGTGAGTGGGGGCATCCTATGCAATGACTTTGTATGAGACTGGACAACGACTTAGTTACTTTTGCTTTATAACATCGTGTAGTGTATAAACTGACTAATTCAAATTTAATGACCTAGGTAACTCGATCTCAATCCTGCGCTAACTATGAACTCCTGTTTATTCGACATTATCCTTAGATCTGCATGGGTGACAGCAACTCAACAACACTGGCTCAATAAGCCTCCAATTTCAGGGGTAAGACCGGGTAGATAGCTAGGATCATAGGGTGGAAGACGAAATTTACTCCTAGCTGACTCTAGGTATAGCAAATACGTTGCTCCCTTAAAGAATATAGAGACCCAGATTTGCCAAATGAACACATCACTCCAAGAACTGCAAGCAAGGAAAGAAACACCCTGAGGGAGTGCAGTCTAGCTAAAGACGTTAAACAAATCAATTCTTGGGAGGCAACCCAAGCTTTACTTACTTTTGTTTTTTTTTTTTTTGTCTTTAGCTTGCTTTAGTTTGTTGTTTTTCAATACTTAGTTTATTTACTAGTTGTTGTTTTACTATGTAGGTTGTGACGATGCCTTTCTTCGTTGAAATCCATACTCCCATTCTGAGGAACTCCAACACACATGCTTTGCCTATCCAAGAAATTGAGAAAGATCTCCATTACCCAGGACAGTATTGTTCACTCTTACCCTTATACTTAATTTGTCCTTAAATCTGCAAACATTGGGGACAATGTTTAGTTTAAGTTTGGTGGTGGGATGTTGTTTATTTGTTGTGATTGTCTGAGTATGTGTTGAATTGTTGATTGATCTTTTACATAAGTATGATCATGATAGCCTAGGATGAGATGTAATTGGAAATCTTCGTGATTCTTCTGAAACTTGAGAGCATGTCATGAATTCGTGTTAATTTTAAATTTTTCTTCAGTTTTTCTTCCACTATTATGCACATAGTCTGTGTTCCTTTAGTTTTGAAATGCTTAGAACAAAGTTATTAGGTTCAGAAGTTTGATGTCACCTCGATAGGTCTAAGAACTGATATGAGAGTTAAACTGCAGGATAAGGTGAATAACAATATGAAGTGCATGACCTGTATAGTATGTGAATTAGTTGGTTTCTATTGTTTGTTTGCTAAAGAAAAAAAAATAAATTCTTGAGGGCAAAAAGAGCTACCTTCATTGTAATCAGTTAGGCCACTCATTGAGCGAGTGCTCTTGGTAAGGGTCCCTGCAGTGGATGTGTGAAAGCTAGTGCCCTTGCACAAAAAAATAAGAAAATAGAAAAATTGATAAAAAATGAGTAAGTGTTGAGTAAAGTTATTTAATTCTTGAATGTGGGGAGGCTTAAAGATTAGTAATTAAGACCAGTGTAGGGGAAGTTGAATGGAAACCCTAATAAAGTTGATCCGGGCTTAGTAAAAATAAAGGGAACATAGGCTAATCACACACACACGTAGGAACACATAGGAAAAGATTTAAATTGCTTGCTGAAGTGTTATGTTTGAGTGTTTCCTCTGGTTACTAGATTTTCACTTAAATTTTTTAGGCTTTAATCAAATGAATGTTTAAGAACAATCTCATGTTTAACTCTGTTTTTGCTCGGGACTAGCAAATGTTTAAGTTTGGGGGTGTTTGATAGCACACAAAATGTGTTATCCTTAGTCTTAATTATTGTCAGTTTTATGATGATTTAAGGGCTTTTACGTGTTTAAATCACTCAATTTCAGGATAAGAGCTTAAAAATGGCATTTGGAGACATTTTGGATCACTCGAGATCGAAACGAGGCTATTTGGAGCTAAAAATATCATCATTCAGAAGAAGAAAGATCAATCCAAGCATGAAAACCCGAGGTGATGGCGTTGCAACGCCATGCAGAGCGTTGCAACGCCATGCTTGTTGTTTAGAAGAAGTGAAGACTCTAGGCGATAGCGTTGCAACGCTGCCTTAGGGCGTTGCAACGCTATCTCGATAAGAAGATGCGCATGAAGACCGTGCAGGTACCGTTGCAACACTGCCTTGCATCGCCGCAACGCTACTTCGATAGACGAACGCGCGCGCTAGGGTAGCGGCATTGCAACGCTGCCCTCAGCGTTGCAACATTGCCGACTGTTTCCTTATTTACCACGCGTTTAGGGTACAGCGTTGCAACGCTGTTCCAATTATGCCTATAAATACAACATTATTTCTTCTTGCAAATGGAGTCGAATTTGGTAGATCTTTGCCCTATTTTCGAAATACACTTTGTAAGAAGAGAGAAAAGAGTGTTTTTGGGAGCCAAAGCATCCGTGGAGGTTCGAGATCGAAGACGGGAGCTCGGAGACGAAGGACCAGCATCGACACATAAGTTTAATTTCCTTTTCTTTCATATTGTAATTGCGTTCTAGGACGTTTTCTACATGTTTAGCTTGATTTTCATGTGATTTAGAGTAGCTAAACATTGTAGTTAGGAATTGATTTACTTGTTAAGACTTTCTTACCATTAATTGAAGCATGTTTTATTCTTATTTTTCGCAAATCGTTCTTTACTTCTTAATTTGTTACTTTAAGTGGACTCGAGAGATAAAGCTTGAATTAGAGTAAAATTGTCAAAACCCTTACAAATCTTGCATGAGAATGACCTAGAAATCTTAGGAAAACACATAAAGAGTTGCTTAATGCCATGCATGTCGTAGGTTCATATGGAGACTGTGGAGTTTATTGCATGTGTGAGGCTTACTAAGAATCAAGAGGTTTTCTTGAGTATTTTACTTCTTGTTTATAACTTCATCTCTTGGTTCAATGCATGTGCAAAGTAGGTTATTAAATTTTAATATCACTTTCCTCAATTCTATCAATTTGTGTGTCCACATGTTTGTTTGTCGTTTGTCTTTATTTTCAATCACCCATCCATGTTATGTTTCTTTAGCTAAAATTGAGAATTAGTATCTTAGTAATTAATTAATCTAAAAACCCATTCTCGAGGACGATACTTGGACTCTTAAATCACTATACTAAAATTTTACTTGTACACTGCGGTATTACATATTCATAATTATACGCAACACCCACCCTCTCACTAGGCTGTGAGGGACTAGATTTGTTGGTAAAACCACAAATAAATTGTTCTACAGAGGTTTAGTGGTGCTTAAGAAACAAGAAGTGTTCTTGGGGGTAAAATGGTATTTTGACCCAACCGAAACCACGAACAACCTGTGAAGGATTGACTTACTAGTTACGGTTATATCAGGTGGACATAAATTTATCTATAGTTAGGGGAGTGCAACTACGAGACATTAGTGGAATAACCTGTTAGTTAACAAAAGTTGATTACTTAGGTTAAAGAGTTTGACCGGTTAATCTTGGATTGTTGGAGCCCATGATCTGTAGGTCTATTAGGTCCCCCTTCTAGCTCATATGGATTAATTTAGAATGGTATGTTAGATTAATTCGAATTGCCCGAATTAGTTAAGGAGTTTTAAATCGAGAAGTATATGTGATATAGCTATCGATTTTTTATGACACAATATATTCAAATGTGATTTGAATTTCAAAAATATGAATGCAGATTCATGTTCGGGAGGTCAAAATAAGTCAAAAGGGTCAAAATCGTAAAAGGTCAAAGGCTTGACTTTTTGGTGGGGAAAAGTCAAACTTTGACTTTGACGAAATGGAAAAGACTATCTTACCCTTCACTAGAGTTAGTGGAATTATCCAACTTTTTGTTGGACAATCTCACAAACTTAAGTGCACTATGTCTAAACATTATAGAATGACACATAACCCATTTTAATTAGTATTTTGTGAGGTGTTCCATTTTAGTGAGCTTTGACATGCATTTGATACATGTAATTGCTTTATAAATAGGATGTATTTTAAAACAAAGGGTTTCTCTTGCTGAATTTTTAGTCTTTTCAGAAGAAGTCTCACCAATAAGTACTTCTTTTCCTTTCCTCACATAAAGTTTTGAACCTCCCATTCTTCCTTTTCAATCCATCATTCATCGAGTCCCACAACTCGGTTATGAGTCCAGAGGGTAGCGGGGAAGCTCTAGTGGTGGTCCATTTTCTGTTCGGATTGTGCTTTGGCAAGAATATCATGAAGAAATCAAGCTACAAAGGTTGTACTTTCTTCCCTTTTTAGTTCACTGTTTTTTGGCTTGTTTGCATGTTAATTTCTATTAAGTTAGATGCAATTAGAGTGTCATTAGATTGTTTTTCCGCTTCGTATGTCTTGTGTTCCATCAAGAATGGCCGCCACCGAAGGGTAAACAAAATCACTCCTGCTCTAGGACGAGACTTTCTCGACCATACCCTAATACAAGAATAACTCTTACTCCATTAGGCATCCAGTTACCATTATTCGGTCTAAATTCATTAACTCTTAATAAATCCTGTGAGTGTCTTCCTCTAGCTATCTTTAAATTTCCAAGTATCCATCCAAACAATAGTCACCGAAGGGAGTATACGAAGGAAAACCAATAAGGAAATTGTATCCCTTTCGGGCATTCACTATCACACCCTCTCCCGAACTACTCACTACTTAGTCCGGAAACGACGTGAAGCCAACAGACTTTGTTTACCTCTTAACAATACCTGTTGACCCTGTTATACCTGATAAGCATACTATGCTTGTATAAGAAACACTTTAAACATAACACAGCAGAATATTGACAATTACGTAACCTACGTAAGGAGTAACCCCTACTTAAGACTCACTTGAAAACTAGAACAGGTAAGGGCATCGCAACCAAAACATACCCAACCATGGTTTACACAGCCACAACCTAGAATGTGCACATAAACATAACTTCATAGTCCTCCTACAATACATATAGACTTGCTATACAACTCCAACCACGTATGGAATATCAAACTCCTGGAGCTTCCAGCAGACTATGGCAGGATATCAGTCACTGGGAGCTCGATCTCTACCTGAAAAGTGGGAAAACACTGAAAGAATGAGCTATGAAGCTTAGTGAGTGACTGAGTTTTTTTTATAAAAAAACTATTAACTCGTAAATCATATCACCTGACCATCTATGAGCATATGCATCTGTAATCAAACGTTAAAAGTAACCGTATAATCATAATAGCTTTTCAGAAAAACCAGCAAGTATGACGTTAAAATCTCATAAGTCATATGAACGATATAAATCCTTTTAAAACATGTAACAATCCACGTTGTGTAGGGTACGCCCAGTACAACCAACATTTACTCTACGATGTAGTGGGACCCGCCCAGCACTCCCATCGTCTTTGTCGTAGTGGGGCCCGCCCAACACTCACGCCAGCATTGCTGTCACGGAGTACACTCAACATCGACAACAGAAAATGACCTGTGTGCACACTGTACTACATAGCCTCGGGCTCAATATCTCAACTATGTACTCAATCGGGTCTCAGAAAACATCATAAAAATGTTTGAACATGCCTTCTTATCTTTTCTTTCATAAAACTCAAGCTTACTCAGTTTGTTCATAAAACTGAAAATCTTTAAATCATACTTGCTAGTATATACTTGCTCGAAAACATAACATTTTCATATATTTCGACAATCAAAAACATATGCTCACGTATAAATTTCATCAAGACATTTAGGCTCACAACGAGCACTTGAAATCATTTCTTAGAAAATATGAATACTCATAAACATGTGTTCAAAGGAAAATAGTAAGCATTGAAACCATCTCGTTTTAGCAAAACCTTGCATTTTTATAAGCATAATACAAGCATATAGTACATTTTCGAAGTTTGTTTTGTCACTCACAGTATTAAACTAGAACCTTGGCCCGTACACTCGATCTATCTCCTCTTGGCCTGTCAAAAAACCAAATCCATGTATTAGAACCTAAGGCTCATGATTTTTAACCTTAAAATCACAAAAACCACACCATCCAATTTTCCAGCATTTCACAAATTTTATACCCTATATTCAAACAGTTATAACTTCTTCATTACTTATCCAAAAAGGATGTACTCTATACCAAACTCTTCCTTTTAGAACCCTCTAAAAATAATATGAAGACATGAAATAGAGATTCCCAAGGGATTGGTTCAAAAATACCTCGAAAGCTTCTTCCCTAAAAACAACCTGCTGCTGTTTCCAGATTCAATTTCCTGCTGCATAACAAACTTAACCTGAAATTTAAAACATCTTCCAGTTGTTGTCTACTCACAATTTCTTCACAAACGTTGTAGGACATTCAATAAGCTTTCCAACCATACCTATTATAGCTTCGGATTCAAACTCTACAGATCAGGACAACCAAAACGCCAGAGGCTTCTCGGATTTGACAGCAAATTCTATCTTCTGCCTTCCTCTTAACAAAACAGTAAGTTAACTTCAGAATTTTCTCGAGCTCCCTTCACAAACATTGTTCAAAAATGAATTAGCTTTCGAGAAAATAAAACCTCAACCCTTACCTCTTCTTGTTGAGCTCGGAATGAATAAAATATCAGAACAGGATTGAATTCAACATTGAATTTCCATGGAACCTTGAACAAACCTTTCTCCTTTCTTCTTCACGCTCAAAACCAAAACTTCACCTTCTTCCTCTTCCTTTATGCTTCTCCCATGAAACCCTCTACTTATTTTGTGAGAAATGAGATGGAAATGAATTTAAAATGATTTTAAAATAACTCTAAAGAAAACCAAACGGTGGAGGCAACCTTTTGTTCTTTTCCCTTTTCCCTTTTCTTTTCATTTTCTTTTTTATTTCTTTCCTTTATCTCTTTCTTTCTTTTCTTTTCTTTTCTTTTATAAACAAAACAAAAGATTTAAACATTTCTTTTTTTCTTTTTAAGGAAAATTTCAAAGAGAGATCTTGGGTTTACATTCATAGTGTTCGGACTCCCATGATCAAGGCCCTCCGAAAGGATTGTCTTGTCCAGGCAACACTAGCAGGCGGATCATGGGCGTCTCACGGTGTAAGTCGATCAAAGAGACCATGGGTCCCGTTTTCACAGGTCTCGCTCCAATTCACTATAAGTACTCTCTCCATTCACGTTGAATATTGACCCATACAAATACCATCCGAAGGGGGACGCTCTCATTTACGCCACGAGGTCGAGTATGATCTCACGGTGTGAAATTTACGAAGATTTGTGGATGGAAAATCAAATGTATCTCATACACTTTATTCCTCCCACTAAACGCCACTCACGAGAATATAACCTATGAATCTCCGAGCAAAATTCACTCCCAGGTCGGTTCCAAGGTAAGGGTGTTCCGCAAAGCGTCAGCTTAAATACCCCAACCTTAGACAAAACCTTCCTTAGACAGAGTTACTGATTAGTCACAATTTATAATTCATATTTGATTTCCTAATTCTAACCTTATTAGAACTAGAAACCCTAAGTCTAATTACTCAAGTTCTAAACCATTTAAAACTAATAATTAACATAGGTTACATGCATTGCTATATTATAATGTTTGATCGTTCATCACATGAATAATTAAACTATATAATATACATACATCACATGTATAAATGCATGCCAATGCTTTTAATCTAAGAAATATAACTCTTATATTAATTGAATTAAAAAAACATACATTATATTATAACTCTAATATTATGATCCTAACATGCATACTATATATTATAATTCTTATAATATAAAAATGATGCATGAAATGTTTGACCTAAGGTGGGATTTTAATCTATATGACATAGAATATGCACATAGAAATATTATACAACTCTTGCATAAAAATAAATAGCATAATTGGACCGATTTTTGCACCCTAGGGACTTCAATTTAATTAATTAACATTAATATAACACTTATATTGATATTAATTAATAAAATTAATTAGTAAAACTATTTCACAATTTAAATAAATAAAAAAATAGAAAAAGTTGCCAGTAATTTGAAAACGGCCCCCATCTGCCCACTTCGCGCGAAACGTTCTCGCAAACCTCCCACTATGCACATGGGGATGCAACGTCGTGCGTCTCAGCGCCAGCCTCAGGGTCACAACGCCAAACAATGTTGCAACGCTTGTCTGTAGCACAACCTTCTTCTGCGTGGACAACGTTGAGACGCCGAAAAATAACGTCTCAATGTCATCGATTGTACAACAAACACCCTTTGTTGTTTTTCACCGAATTCTCTTGTTTCTTTTCTGATTTCATCAAAACAACTATTGCTACGAATGACAAGGACTTACAGACTCGATTTACATTAAAAATTGCCCAAAACATCGGGCCATTACATTGAGTGCCAAAAAAAAACGTCCAATATGCAAACCACAATTAAGTGCCAAAAAAAACGTCCAATATGCAAACCACAATTTCATCACATGAAAATTAAGGCAAACCCACCTAATTTTAAGATATGACAGAATTCACAACGAAGAGCAACGATTGGCTCTGATCCCAATTGAATGAACTGGAATTTCCCGCAGCGGAAGAGGTTGTGAAACGTCGTTGTTTCGTTGCTTAATTCTAATCGTAAAATTGAATTAAACTACTTTAATCCTAGGCTAAACATGTTGTTTCAGAAGAAAACCAAAGATTTAATGTATACATACCTCTTGAAGAACGTTTCTTCACTATTCTCTCCTCCGGTCACGAACACCTTCGCAACAACGATCTCTACAACCACGAACTCTCGAATCGAACAATTTGGACACCTCCAAAGAGTTACTAGGGTGCTTTCGGTAGATTGAGGGATAGTGAGTGAGACTCCCTTTTGTTTTGGGGAGGAGAGAATGTAGACAAAAATTGACAGAGTAGAGAGAGCTATTTGAAGATGAATTTCCAAAAATGAGTGAATTGCTCACTAAAGGCTTCTTGCAAAGACATTAAATAATGGTGAGAGATGGAGTTTAAATCTCAACAAATTCACCATTTTACCACAACTTTATAATATGAAAATCATATTTGCATATTACATATAATAAGGTAACTCATACCTTATTATACAAATCTCATTTGTATAATTGTGGAATTTTTAATTGAATAACATTCAATTTAATTTCTCTCATTTTGATTTTTCCAATTAGCACTAATTCATCAATTAGGCTAACATATAGTTTATTATGAATCTCATTCACATAAAACTATATATTATGTCAACTATATCACATATAAATGACATAAATACCCAGTTAATGAATTTGAACATTTCAAATCCATACCAAACTGTAAACCCTCAATTTATCAAGTTTGAGCCAACCGAGGGACCAACTCCAATGATCCGAGAATAACCTGTCAAACTATTTGACATGGTTACTTAACATGCATTAGCTACGGTAACACTCCACTAAAGGCCGTAGTTGCACTTCCATCATTGTAGGACAAGTTGTGTCCATCGATATAACAAATGTGATGGAAATCAGATCCCCATGAGCAACGAAAACGTGATTTTAAAGATAGATTACTCGTTTGTTTTCGTTTACTTCAAATACTGATACATTGGGTAATAAAAAAGAGAATAAGCAATCTAATCTAATTAGGCATGGATTAGGCAAACATAGACATACTGTGTAATCTTAAAATAATAGGGAATTCGAAGTAATTACTTTTGTAGTTTACACACAGCAACTCCTTGCTTCCAAATTACACAACAACACAGCAAATTTTTCCTCTGTCTTTCAACTAGACACACCCACTCAGTAAACCTCATATTCTCTGAGTTCTTTCGATCAATACTTGGTGGGAAAGGATTCAAACTTTTGGAGAGAAAAGGGAATTTTTTATTCAATGAGAGAAAAACAATTTTCAGCAATTCTCTAATTACATAATTGCATCGATTAACCAAAACTCGTCTGGATTGAGAAGTTAAGGAAGAGGAGTCCTTCCCCCACTCCCTATCGATAGGGAGTTAGTGGAGAAGAGGGAAATGTGTCCTCCTGACGCGTTCCCATTAATTAATTAATTAATTATTAAATAAAATAATTAAATCAAATTTAATTATTTATTTAATTGAATATCATATATTTAATTAATGGTTAAAGATCAAATCATATTTAATCTATTTCTACTCTAACTTATAGTTTTAATGCATATCTCATGCATATTCAATCATAACCTATAGTTTTTAAATATGAATCTCATTCACATATAAATTAATATTTGAACTATTTCAACCATTTAATTCTCTCATATAATTTAATATGAATCATATTCACATTAAATTTATAATATAAAGTTCCAAAACTTTATATTATAATGTATCTATATACATTAAATTTATTCCCTAACTAAATTTGAACATTTCAAATTCAAACAATCTAAGAACCCTTTACGAGCTAGAAGGTGGACCTAATGTACCTACAGATCAGAAGCTCCAACGATACGAGATTACCCGGTTAATCTCATTAACCTCCTAATCAACATTTGTTAACTGTGGGAACATTCCACTAAAGTCCCACAACTGCATTCTTCTCACTGCAGATATATTTATGTGTCCATGGATATTGACCAATAACAACAAGTCAATCCTTCAAGAATGTTGGTAACTTCAGCTGGGTAAAATTACCGTTTTACCCATGGATTACATCTTTTACCTTAAGTACCAGTGCTCCTCTAATGAACAATTTGTTTGTGGTCCAACTAACAAGCAGAAGTCATTCTCGGGCCAATGAGAGGGTCGGGCCCTTTGTTCAAGTCTCGGAGACATCACTTATGGGAACATTCCTCTACTTACCCTAATAGGCGGGAAGGAGTGAATTTCATCTTGCTAAGTTAAGTTTCCAGGTGCTCACTCGGTCTTGTCCCCAAAAAGGTAGGCATGTTGAGTCAGCGTACAAGGCCACTCTAACCCATACTAGTCAAAGAACAATCCCTCGCAAACAGGAGTTCGTAACATGCTCAGGATTGAGATCAAGTTGCCTAGACCATCCTAGTGAAATAGAAACCTAACTAGTTAACGAAGTTACACCTAGTGGTTACTATTTCATGGTTTGGTCTTATGCAATCTCATTACATAGAATATCCCCACTCACATGTCGTGTACACGAACACGTTAGGATCACTGTGTTTGTATTATATACAAAGTGGGTCATATCCATAGTATTACCAGGGTAAGGTACTTTGGCCAGTTTCTGCCACTTTGGCTTTTCTCTTGCCTTTATCTGCAACGGCAGGTGCCTTCCCTTTCCCTCCTTTCTTCTTCTTTTGGGTATTCTTAAACCCAGAAGATGAACTGCAGGACTTAGTCCCAAAGGATGAACCCTTCTGGAACCATCTGGAATTGGCAAACAGATTTCCCTCTCCATCAGCCTGTCCCTTATTCTTCATAAGGTTCTTGAAAGTCTGTACCTCATTGAGGAGAGTAGTAAGGTTGTACTCTATCTTGTTCATCACCACACTGCTGCAGAATTACAGGAAACTCTTTGGAAGAGATTCCAGGACGAAGGACTTCTTACTTTGCGTCGATGACTGCGTCGTTCATTTCTTCCATGTTGAAGTGGATCATCAGATCGATAACATGTTCTCTCACCGATGACCCCTCCTTCATATGGGAGTTGTAAACGTACTTGAGGGATTCGTGCTGAAACAGTCTAGACAGTTATCCAAACATATTCCGCAACAAACTCATGATCTCACGAGCTAAGACCATGCCTTTGTGTTTTTTTTCCAGAACTTCAGAAACACTAGCCAAAATGTAGACCTTGGCCTTGTCATTGGCCTTGATCCAGCGGTCATACGCATCCTTAACAGTTTGAGGAGCATTTCTAGTAGGAATCTGAGGACATTCCTAAGTCAGTACAAATCGTAAATCGTCAACAACCAGAATCTTATTCAGCTTTGACTTCCACGTAGTATAGTTCTCACCAGTTAAACGTTCACTTTTGAGTAAGGCTATTATTAAAGACGACATTTGAAATTTAAAAAATAGTTTTAATTAGTTATGCCTTTAATCCATTACAAACTAATCAATTTTAAAAAAATTATTAAAGAACCCTAGTGTTTAAATTAAACCTTTCATTTGGCAACGATACTTCAAGGGTTTAGAATAAAAGCCACCGTCGGGTTGTCAGTCACTCCTCCCCTGAATTTAGACTTTCTCAGCTAATTCTCACTACCATAACATCTCATGTTCCAATGATTCTTAGCTACTGTTTGTTTTGTCAAAGACTCGTTAAGTAGCTTAACTTATCCCGTAAATGTGACCCTACAATTTTCAGATCCAATAGGTCCGAGCCAACAGACTACTATTAAGAAAGACAACTGTTATAAAATTACCTAAGAGACCCTATCCATTTCTAGAGTTCGCTGTGTTTCGACGCCTACAGTCAGACCCTCCGTAGGGATTGGTTGTTCCAGGACAACCTAGCAGCGGACTATGTAAATCTCACTGTGCGACGTAATGGAGGAGACGGTAGGATACGTTGACACGCGTCCTGCTCCGATTTACTATGGATACTTCCCTCATTCACCTTGGTATTGAACCATGCAAACACTTACGTAGGGGGACGCCTTATTGACGCCACGTAGCCGAACATGGAACTCATGGTGTGAACTCTTGAGTACGTGAGAGTAAACTTGATGTGAACATCTCGTTTTCTCCCACGGAAGTTCCTAAGGTTAGGGTGTAGGTTTAACTTAGTCGGATTATTGCTAAAAGAATCTATCTAAGTTTATGTCTATTATAAATGTTATAAGTAGGTCTTTTAACCTTATGTCTAGGTGAATAAACTATTCAATTACCTAGATATAACACAGGACTATGGTTAATTCAACTCAAGCTCCAGGTGAGTTTCAAGGTAGGAGGTGTTCCGTTAACCGTCAGGTAGGAGGTGTTCCGTTAACTTCTAATCCTATTAGAAATTAAACTTAGGTCTAAATTAATTTTAAATAATTTAAAACTAATTTTATACCAAACTCCGATGTTTGCATGCAGTTCCTTGTTGAAGGTTATGGTTTCGAAAACCCCTTTATAACTTTTATAATTTTTAATAATTAACCTATGACAAGGAACTATATTATAACTGCAACAAACGATTTCTAATTGGAATTACATTGAACTTATTGAATTAAGCAAACTACTTAAATAAAATAACAATTTATTTTAAAATAAGTAATTTAATGCTCCATGCTATTTATTTTTCATATAATCTGATTATAATAATTATAATTAATTACTCATGAAAAATAAATTGAATCATGCATTTATATCAAATTTATATAACAATTATACAAATAAAATGCATGAACATACTTATCCTAAGGTCAGAAAAAATCTAAATAACATTCATAAAGAAAATAGCCGTAAAACCGAAAACATTTGGTCCCTACAGTGCAAAAAATACTAGAATTACACTAATTTTATAATTCATTGAACCAGGCTCAGACCACTCGAACCGGACCATCTACGTCCCGAACCACTCAAATCGTCGTTGAACCGGTTTGCTTCACCAGATGCTGCGACAACGTTGCAACGCGGAGGAGAGCATTGCAACGCCGCCTCCATAAGTGCATGCGAGAGTTATCGAGGTAGCATTGCAATGCTGCGACCCCCTGGGATATCGAAGCGTTGGGGTTGCGACACTTTTCTCCAGCGTTGCAATGCTTATCAACGCCATTGCAACGCCATTGGGAGAGTTGCAATGTTGTTGCTGTTGGGATTTGTGCCCTAAAACTCGTAGTTTGTAATTATGTTCTAATTCATGTAATAAAGTGTTATTATTTCAATAAAGTGTTATTGTTTGTTATCTACGAGTTTGCCTTTAGTTAAACAATAAATCCAATAAACTAAACATCCAAGGTTGTTAAATGAATCTTGAACTGAATGTAATGTACATAAAAAGGATCTCGGTTCGAGATACAGCCTAAAGGGTCTATAGTTAGGGTATAAGGTTTGGGTACCTTACCCTGGTTAGATTTTGGATGTGGCCCACATTGTATTTGATACAAACACTGTGATCCTAACGTGTTCGTGTAGATGACATGTGAGTGGGGATATCCTATGTAATGAGATTACATAAGATCGGACCACGAAATAGTAACCTCTAGCTGTAACTCCATTGACTAGTTAGGTTTCTATTTCACTAGGATGACCTAGGCAACTTGATCTCAATCCTGAGCAGGTTACGAACTCCCGTTCGCGAGGGATTGTCCTTTGACTAGTATGGGTGTGAGTGGCCAGTTTCGCCAACTCAATATGCCTACCTTCTTGGGGACAAGACCGAGAGAGCGGCTGAAAACCTAACTTAGCAAGATGGAATTCACTCCTTCTCGCCTACTAGGGTAAGTAGAGGAATGTTCCCTTAAGTGGTGTCCCCGGGACATGAACAAAGGGCCCGACCATGTCATTGGCCCGAGAGGGACTCTGTTTGTTGGTAGGACCACAAACAAATTGTTCATTAGAGGAGCACTGGTACTTAAGGCACAAGATGTAACCCAGGGGTAAAACGGTAATTTGACCAAGCTGGTGTTACGAACATTCGTGAAGGATTGACTTGCTGTTATTGGTCAATATCCATGGACACAGAAATACATCTGCAGTGAGAAGAGTGCAACTGTGAGACTTTAGTGGAGTGTTCCCGCAGTTAACGAATGTTCATTGGGAGGTTAATGAGATTAACCGAGCAATCTCGTATCGTTGGAGTTTCTCATCTGTAGGTCCATTAGGTCCACCTTCTAGCTCGTAAAGGGTTCTTAGATCATTAGAATTTGAAATGTTCAAATTCATTAGGGAATAAACTTAATGTATATTGATACGATATAATATATAGTTTTTGAACTATATATTATAAATTTAATGTGAATATGATTCATATTAAATTATATGAGACAATTGAATATTTGAAAGAGTTCAAATATTAAATTCAAATGTGAATGTGATTCATATTTGAAAACTATAGGTTAAAACATAATGTGCATGAGATGTACATTAAACTATAGGTTAAAGGGTAAAATGATTAAATATGATTTATCAATTTAATTAATGTTATAATTGAATTAAATGTGATTTGATTTAATGTAATTAATTAATATTTGATTAATTAATATGATATTAATTGGGAACGTGTTAGGAGGACACGTTCCCACTACTCCCCTCCCCCTCGATAGGGAGTGGGGAGTTACCCAGTGAAGTCCTTCTCCTGGTGAGAGGGACAGATGGAGAAGATGAGTCATTGGATTGATTTGATCAATTGAAAGAAACACATAAAAGAATTCTCTCTCTCTCTCAATTTGAGAATTCCCAAAAACTTTCCAATTGTTGGATTACCTTCCCACCAATGTAGATCTAAGTAGAACTCAGAGGCATAGGAGGTTCTCCTGTTGGTAGTGTCCCTGCTTGAAAAACAGAGGAGTTGTTGTGTTGCTGAGTTACTAGAATTTGCTTGGAGTAAGGAGTTGATGTGAGTCTACAAAGGTAATTCTCCTTCCCTTTAGTTCAATAGTTAAACTTTAATCATGTTTGCATGTATGCTTTTCTCCATGTCTAATTAGATTAGAATTAGCATGCTTGTTCTGTATGTTTTATTTATCAATGTACTGGTTTTTGTTTCAATTAAAACAATCAAGCCATTAACGATTCCAATCACGTTTCTGCTACTCAAAGAGATCAGATCTCCATCAGTTGCTTCTGCAGTAGCTCCTTCCTTTGAAAACCAACAACTTTTCTTTGCAGATTCTCATCTGATAATCATCCGAATTGCTTGAAACTTGCCACGAATGACTGATAACAATATTACAGACTTGATTATGCACTTAATTGCCCAAAACACAAGGGCCTTTACATTTAATTTGATCAAATCGAAATTAAAACTAAGACCAAAATTTCCTAAACTAGTTTTACAGCAAACCAAATGCAACTCCCACCTAACCAATGCAAATTTGTTTCAACAAAAACAAAACAATCATTGCTCTGATACCAATTGATGGGAATCAGATCCTCGTGAGCAACGAAAACGTGATTTTAAAGATTGATTACTCTTTTTTTTTTTTTGCACTTACTTCAAATATCGATTCATTAGGTAATAAAACAGAGAATAAGCAATCTAATCTAATTAGGCATGGATTAGGAAAACATAGACATGTTGTGTAATCTTAAACTAATTGGGAATTCGAAGTAATTATCTTTGTACTTTACACACAACAACTCCTTGCTTCCAAATTGCACAACAACATAACAAATTTTTCCTCTTTCTTTCAACTAGACACAACCACTCAAAAAATCTCCTATTCTCTAAGTTCTTTCGATCAATTCTTGGTGGGAAAGGATTCCAACATTTGGCAAAGTGAATTTTTTATTGAAAGAGAGAAAATCAATTTTGTAGGAATTCTCTAATTACACAAATGCATCGATAAACCGAAACTCCTCTACATTGAGAAGTTAAGGAAGAGGAGAACGTGCCCTCTGGACACGTTCCCATTAATTAATTAATTAAAGCTAATTTAATTAATTATTTAATTTAATATCATATATTTAATTAAGGGACAATTGGGCATATGGTAAAATGAGGGTAAAAAAAACACATATAGCAAAATGTAAAAAATATTTCCAATATATCAAAAAAACCCCACAACCAATTTTAGTGATAGAAATCTATAACTGATAGAAGTCTATTACTATCACTATCACTAATAGACTTTTTGTTTGAGATTTTTTATCTATTCGAATTGAAGTTTATCAATGATAGAAGTTCATCACTATCACTGATACACTTTTTCATTTGATCTTTTTTTCTGATTCAAGTCTATCACTATCATCGATAGACTTCTTATTTGGGACTTTTATACGTTATGATTGAAGTCTATCAGTGATAGAAGTCTATCACTATTACTTTTAGATTTCTTGTTTGGAATTTTTATTTCTTCTTGTTGAAATCTATCAATGATAGAAGTCAATCACTATCACCGATAGATTTCTATCTGTGTTGTTTATCTCTTATGATTGAAGTATATCAGTAATAGAAGTCAATCATATCACCAATAGAGTTTTATATGTGTTGTTTTAACTGTTATAAATAGAATCGATCAGTGATAGATATCTATCATTATCATCAATACACTTCTATTTATATTGCGCACTACTATTTATATTGTACTATATGTGTTGCAGACTTCTATTTATATTGTTCATATCTTTTGATTGAAGTTTATCTATGATAGATGTCTATCACTGTCACTGCTAGACTTCTTATTTAGTATTGTTTATCTGTATTGATTGAAGTCTATCAGTGATAAAAGTTTATCAGTATCACTGATAGACTTCTTAATTGGTATTGTCCATCTATGTTGATTGAAATCTATCACTCTCACTAATAGACTTCTTGTTTGGTGACTGATAGACTTCTTGTTTGGTGTTGTTTACCAACGTTCAATGTTCATTAAAGTCTATCGGTGATAGAAACCTATGATATAAATCTATCACAATCACTGATGAACTTATTGTTTGGTATTGTTTATTTGTGTTGATTGAAATCTACCACTGATAGAAGGATCTCACTATCACTGATAGACTTCTTGTCCATTGTTGTTTATATATGTTTATTGAAATCTATCAGTGATAGAAGTCTATTACGTTCACTAAGAGACTTCTTGTTTGGTATTTTTTATTTGTGATCATTGTAGTTTATCAGTCATAGAAGGTTATTAGTATAACTGATAAACTTCTTGTTTGGTATTGTTTATTAATGTTGATTGGATTCTATCACTAACACTAATAGACCTCTTCTTTGTTTTTTATTTAATTGTATTTACTGAAGTCTATCATTATCATTAATAGACGTCTTGCTTGGTGTATTTTATCAGTATTAATTGAAGTCGATCACTATCACTAAAGACTTCTTGTTTGTCAGTGATAGAAGTCTATCGCTTTAACTGATAGAAGATGGTGTTGCTATTGGGATGTATGTCCTCATCTCGTGTAGTGTGTAATATCCAAGTTGTAAATAAATAAGAGTTATTTATTCGAACTTTGTGTCTAGCGTTTTTCATAAACATAATCCAATAAACTAAGCTCCAGGGTCATTGTATTATGAGAGAACTAGAACTTGAACAGTGTGTAGTGGAAACACAGGGAGGATCACGCTCGAGTCAATGACCCGAACGGTCTACAGTATACGGATATTGTTGGAGACCTAACCCTAGATACATTGTGGATGCGACCCGCTTTGTATTAGATACAAACGAGGTGATCCGACTCGATCATGTTGTTGACATGAGAGTGGTGGAATCCTGTGCAATGAGATTGTACAAGACCGTACCGTGCATTATTAGACTTACTGATGTAACACTATTAACAGTATAGAGCTAATTAATTCGTAGATGATCATTAGTGACTCGACCTTAATCTTGAGCGTGTTACGGACTCCTGTTTGTGGGGATCTGTCCTTTGACTAGTATGAGTGAGGGTGGCCACAGTTACTCGCTCAATATGCCTATCTTCTCAGGGACAAGACCACGTGGGTAGCTGGGAACTTGACTACGCAAGAAGGAATTCACTCGTTCTCGACTTAGGGAAACTAGAGGAGTTATTCTCTTAAGTGTTGTCTCTAGGGCTTGGACAATGGGGCTCCACCCTCTCACTGGCCCGAGAGGGTTGTTGTTTATGGTAGGACCACGCAACATTGTTGTTCATTAGAGGAGTAGTGGGACTTAAGGAGAAAGAGGTAGACATAGGGGTAAAACGATAATTTGACCAGCTGTGACTACGAACAACCTGTGAATGACCGACTCAAGGGTATTGGTTATATCGATGGACACAACTTATCCTACAGTGATGAGAGTGCAGCTACGAGATTTAGTGGAGTGTTACCGTAGTTAATGAATGTTGAATAACCAGGTCAAAGAGTTTGACAGGTTAGTCTTGGATCATTGGAGATTGTCATCTGTACGTCCATTAGGTCCTTCGGTTGGCCTAAATTGGACAAATTGAGGGATTACAGTTTGGTGTGAATTTGAAGTGTTCAAATTCATTATTTGGGTATCTATGTCATTTATATCAGATATAGATTACATAATATATAGTTTAATGTGAATGAGATTCATAATAAACTATAGTATAGCCTAATTGATTAATTAGTGCTAATTTGTTTAATTGAATTAAGACAAATTAATTTGAATGTGATTCAATTTAAAAATCCACAATTATGCAAATGAGATTTGTATAATAAGGTATGAGATACCTTATATGATGTGATATTCAAATATGATTTGCATATCATATAGTTGTGGTAAAATGGTGATTTAGTGGAGATATTAACTCAACATCTCACCATTATTTAAAGGCTTGGTGAGAAGCCTTTGGTGTGCCATTTTCCATTTTTTGGAATTTCACCCAAAGAGAGCAAGACAATTCTCTCTAATTCTCTCTCAGGTCTCTCTCAATCTCTCCTCACCCAAAAGCCAAAGGGAGACCCACTCACTCTCCCTCAACCTCTCGAGAACAACCAAGAAGACCTTTTGAAGGTGTGTCACTGTTTGGTTTGAGGATCGAGTTCGTGGAGATCATTCGTTCGAGAGGGGTCGAGATCGTGATCGGAGGAGGAAAGCTTTGAAGAAGAGTTCTTCAACAAGTAAGTAGCGTAATCCTTACTGTTTTTTCCGTCTTTATGCATGTTTAGCCTAGAAATCTATGAGATATGTTCCTTTTAAGAATCGAATTACACGACGAAACAACGATGTTTCACAACATCTTCCGCTGCGGGAATTTCAAATCCCTTCAATTGGTATCAAAGCCAATCATTGCTCTTCGTTGTGTATTCTCTGATATCTTAAAATTAGGTTGGTAGCATTAATTTTCATGAGATGATTGTTAATGTTTTGCGTTTTTTGATGTTTTCAGTTTTTGGCACATAGTTAGGTTTACATTAATGTTGATGAGATCAAGTAAGGGTCCGGTATTTTGGGCATTTTTTAATGTAAATCGAGTCTATAAGTTCGTGTCGTTCGTGGCATGAGATGCTGTGAAGAAATCGGAGCAAAAACGGGCGAAAAAGAACGAAGAACAGAAAAGGTGTTTGATGTTCTGTCGACGGCGTTGAGACGCTGTTCTTCAGCGTCTCAACGTTGTCCATGCGGATCTAGGCGCACTACAGGCACAACGTTGCAACGCTAGGCGCGGCGTTGCAATGCTATAGGCATTAAGAACGCAGGTTCAACGCAGAATCTTTGCGGCGTTACGCAGCAACCGCGCCGCGGCGTTACAGCGCCGCGCGCGTAGTTGGTGGTTCTAGCGTGCAGATCGTGCGGGTAGTGGCATTAAGGGGTGTGAGGTTGCCGGTTCGAGACGTGTTGGACGCAACTACCAGATTTATTTTTTATTTTAATTATTTTCTTTTGTAAAATAATTTTATTATTTAATATTAATATAATTGTTATATTAATGTTAATTAATTTAAATTAATGTCCTTAGGGAGCGAAAAATAGGTCCAATAATGCAATTTATTTATTTTATGCATGAGATGTATGAAATATTTATTCTATGTGCATAATGTATGTCATATAGATTTAAAATCCCAGCTTAGGTTAAACATTTCACGCATCATATTTATATTATAAGAGTTATAATATATAGTATGCATGATAGGTTTATATTATATGAGTTATAATATAAGGTTTGCATGTTCTAATTTATTTAAATATAAGTGTTATATTTTTTATATTAAAAGCATGTTCATGCATTTAATTCATGTGATAAATGTATATGTTATAGTTTATTATTCATGTGATGAATGATCAAGCACTATAACATAGAAATGCATGTAACCTAAGTTAATTATTAGTTTTAAAATGTTTAGAACTTTAATAATTAGACTTAGGTTTTCTAGTTCTAATAAAACCAGAATTAGGAAATCAATATGACTTATGAATGGTGACTGATTAGTAACTCTGTCTAAGGAAGGCTCTGTCTAAGGCTGGGGTATTTAATCTGATGCTTTGCGGAACACCCCTACCTGGAAACCGACCTGGGAGTGAATTTGGTCCGGAGATTCATAGGTTATATTCTCATGAGTGTCGTTAATTAAGAGTTAACTAATTTACTCACATAGACCTAAGTTAATAATGTGATTATAGACTTAGGATAATCCAATATAAGAGTTATATTGGTAGACTTAGATAAATTTTAGCAGATTTATCTAGGTCAATCCCGATTAATTTAATGTGTTGAGTGGGAGGAAATAAAGTGCATGAGATACATTTAATTTTCCATCCAGAAATATCCGTTATGTTCACACCGTGAAATCCATACTCAGCCTTGTGGTGCAAATGGGAGCGTTCCCCTACGGATGACATTTGTATGGGTCAATATTCAACGTGAATGGAGAGATTACTTATAGTGAGTGGGAGCGGAACCTGTGAAAACGGAACCCACGGTCTCTTCTTTCGATTCACACCGTGAGATGCCTATGATCTGCCTTCTAGTTTGGTCTCGACCAGACAATCCCTACGGAGGGCCTTGATCATGGGAGTCGGAACTCCTGAAAGCGATACGATTTCCTTGTTAGTTTTTCTTCTTAGTCGTCCCTACGATGGCTATTGTTTTAACGGATACTTGAAAATTTAAAGATTGAGGGTGACACTCACAAGATTCAATTAGAGTTAATGAATTCATACCGAAAAATGGTAACTGAATGCCTAATGGAATAAGAGTTATTTTGGTATTAGGGTCTGGTCGAGAAAGTCTCGTCCTAGAGGAGGAGTGACTTTGTCTACCCTACCGTGGCGGTCATTCTAAACCTCTGGGGTATCATTGCAACTTTTAAATATGACCTAGCGATCATAGGTTAAAAATTTGCTAAAACCTGATTGGATTTTCAAAAGTTTTTGTGCGACTAATACAATGTTTTTCCATTTTTCAGCAACAAAATGTCACACGCTTTTATCGATCCTTTCGCTTCCGTTAAGTTAGTCGGCAATAATTTTTCGTGGAAAAACAATATTGACACGATTTTTGTAAATGACGACCTAGAGTTCGCGCTCACTGAGGAGGGTCCTCAGGTGTCGGTACAACATTCTTATTCAACAATCTACAAACCTTCCAGTCTTTGGTGCAAATCGAGGGACAGGAAGCTGAGGCAAGTGTTGCCTTTAGATCTTTTCACAGGGGTTCGACCTTAAGGACAAAGTTTGTAGATTCTTCAGGCCCGAAAGGGAAGAAGGAGAAGTTGAAGGAGGTTAAAGTTGACCGCGTTGCCGCCCTAAAAGGCAAATAGATCAAGAAAGTTGCCAGAAAGTGTTTCTACAGCAACGGAGATGGACACCTGAAAAGTAGTTGTCCCAAGTTCCTTGACAAAAAGGAGAAGACAGGTAAATGTGATTTACTTGTTACAGAAACTTGCTTAGTGGAGAGTAATGACTCTGTCTGGATATTGGATTCAGGCGCCACTAACCACGTTTGCTCTTCTTTTCAAGGATTAAGTTCCTGGCAGCGGCTGCAAGAGGGTGAGATAACACTCAGGGTTGTATCTAGAAAAGTTGACTCAGCTGCAGCAATAGGCACGGTGAAGTTGTTCTTTGGCGGGAAGTACTTATTATTGGATAATATGTACATAGTTCCAGGGTTTACTAGAAACCTAGTTTCTATTTCCTGCCTACTAGAACAAAATATTTTCGTTTCTTTCAAGAGTAATAAAGCGTTTATTTCTCGAAATGAAAATTTGATATGTTCTGCTTCGCTTGAGAGTAATTTGTATGTTTTGAACCCTAATTCGGTCAAAAGTGTTTTAAATACCGAATTGTTTAAAACAGCAGAAACGTGAACTAAGAAATTAAAAGTTTCTCCAAAAGAAAGTGCCCATCTTTGGCATCTAAGGTTAGGCCACATAAATCTCAATAGGATTGAGAGATTAGTGAAGAGCGGACTTCTAAGCGAGTTGGAAGAGAACTCTTTACCGGTTTGTGAGTCATACCTTGAAGGCAAAATGACCAAACGTCTTTTTAGTGGAAAATGATATAGAGCCAAAGAGCCCCTTGGCTTATACATTCTGACCTCTGTGGTCCGATGAATGTTAAAGCACGAGAAGGTTACGAATACTTCGTATCTTTTATAGATGACTATTCGAGATATGGGTACGTTTACCTAATGCATAGGAAGTCTGAAACTCTTGAAAATTTCAATGAGTTTAATAGTGAGATTGAGAACCTATTAGGTAAAAGGATTAAAACACTTCGATCGGATCGAGGTGGAGAGTATATGGACACTGAATTCCAGGACTATATGATAGAACATGGAATTACGTCCCAACTCTCAGCACCTGGTATGCCACAGCAGAATGGTGTATCGGAAAGGAAAAACAGAACCCTGTTGGACATGGTTCGATCGATGATGAGTTATGCTTGTCTTCCTGATTCTTTTTTGGGTTACTCAGTGGAGTCTGCGGTATACATTTTGAACATAGTTCAATCGAAGAGTGTTTGTGAAACACCTTTCGAACTCTGGCATGGTTGTAAAACAAGTTTACGACATTTCATAATTTGGGGATGCCCAACAAAAGTGTTGGTGTCAAACCCGAAAAAGTTGGAACCCCGTTCAAAGTTGTGCCTCTTTGTAGGTTACCTAAAAGACACAAGGGGTTGTCTATTTTATGATCCTAAGGATAATAGGGTTCTTGTGTCGACAAACGTCACTTTTCTTGAGGAAGATCACATCAGGGATCACTTACCAAGGAGTAAGATTTGGTTGAATGAAATGGACAGTTCATCAGCAAGAGTTGTTAATGGGGCAGTACTTCAACAAGTGTTGTTGATCTTAACTCGTCTAGTCAAGTCCGTTCTCAAGAGTTGAGAATGCCTCGACGTAGTGGGAGGGTTGTGAGACACCCAAAACGTTACATGGGTTTAGCTGAAACCCAAGTTGTCACCCCTAATGATGACTGCGAGGATCCATTCACCTATGATCAGGCAATGGCAGACGTTGACAAAGACGAATGGATTAAAGCTATGGACTAGGAAATTGAGTCGATGTACTTCAATTCCGTCTAGGAGCTTGTGGACCAAGTGGATGGGGTTAAACCTATTGGTTGCAAGTGGATCTAGAAGCGTAAACGTGGCGTAGATGGGAAGGTGCAGACCTTCAAAGCTAGACTAATGGCAAAGGGTTTTACCCAGGTTGAAGGGGTTGATTATGAGGAAACCTTTTCACCTGCTGGATCTGCAGCACACCACTTCTTCGAAAACAACAAGAAAACAACATTAATTAAGCAACAATTGGGCACCAAATCTCTTCCGTAATGTCCCGAATTTGACACGAACGACCCATAAACATAAATACAGGCTAAAAAATGCACTTAATTGCCCAAAAACGCAGGGGCCTTTACATTAATTTGATCAAATCAAAAGTAAACTATGGCAAACATTTCCTAAACAATTTAACAACAAACAAATATTCAATTTCTCACCAACCAATGCAATTTTGTTTCAACCAAAACAAACATAAGCATTGCTCTGATATCAATTTAAGTGAAACGAACCCCTTTGAGTAGTGGAAACGTGGTTTAAATCGTAATTGCTTGTTTATTTTAGTTTACTTCAAAACTCCCTACATTGGTAAAAAAAATATGATAAGCATTTAAAGCATGAATTAAAGCAATTAAAACATATTGTGTAGGAGACTAAACTAAAAGGAAAAAGAACCTCACCTTTGTAGTTTCATAATTGACAACAACAACTCTTTACTCGTTCAACAATGCACAACACGTCTCAATAGCTTCTCTTCCTCTGTAAAACAGGACACCACTATAGAAAACCTCCTATGTCTTTGAGTATCTTAGATCAAGATTTTGTGGGAAACCACCAACAATGAAGAAAAAGAGGGAATGTGTGTGTTGACAGAGAGTTGAGAGAAAACTGATTTTTTCTCACCTCAATTCATTGATTGATGAATCCTTTCCTTCTCAAACCTGAGAAGAAGAAGGGAAAGCAGGGTAACTCCCCACTTCTTATCGAGAGGGAATTAGGGAGGTGTGGGAACGTGTCATCGTGACACGTTCTCAATTAATAATTAAATTATTTTTAATTATTAATTAATTCATATACTTAATTACATCTTATTTAATTATATTAATTTTAATCTTAATTTTAATTAAATCACATTTAATTAAAATAAATTAAATATCACATATTTAATTATGATTAAATCACATTTAATCATTTTACCTTTTAACCTTTAGTTTTAATGTACATCTCATGCACATTAAATTTAACCTATAGTTTTAAATATGAATCTCATTCACATTTAAATAATATTTGAACTTTTTCAAATATTTAATTCTCTCGTATAAATTGATATGAACCATATTGAAATTAAATTTATAATATAAAGTTCTAGTGCACATGAAAACTTTATATTATAATGTATAGTACATCAATGTTATTTCTCAATTGAATTTGAACACTTAAAATTCAAATGATCTAAGAACCCTTTAGGAGCTAGAAGGTAGACCTAATGGACCTACACATCAGAAGCTCCAACGATACAAGATATTCAGTGAATCTCATTAACCTCCTAATCAACATTCGTTAACTGCGGGAACATTCCACTAAAGTCCCATAGTTGCACTCTTCTCACTGTAGATATGTTTCTATGACCACGAATACCAGCCAATAACAACAAGTCAATCCTTCACAAATGTTCGTAACACCAGCATGGTGAAATTACCGTTTTACCCTTTGGTTACATCTTTTACCATAAGTCTTAGTGCTCCTCTATTGAACAACTTGTTTGTGATCCTATCAACAAACAGAAGTCCCTCTCGATCCAATGAGAGGGTCGAGCCCTTTGTTCAAGTCTCGAAGACACCACATAAGAGAACATTCATCTACTTACACTAATAGGCGGGAAGAAGTGAATTTCATCTTGCTAGGTTAAGTCCCAAGCTACCTACTCGGGCTTATCCATAAGATGGTACGCATATTGAGTCGACGACTCGAGGACACTCTCACCCATACTAGTCAAAAGACAAATCCTCGCTAACAGGTGTTCGTAACCTGCTCAGGATTGAGATCAAGTTGCATATGTCATCCTATTGAAATAGAAACCTAACTAGTCAACGAAGTTAAACCTAGTGGTTACTACTTCGTGGTCCGATCTTATACAATCTCATCACATAGGATATCCCCACTCACATGTCCTCTTCACGAATACGTTAGGATCATTGTGTTTGTATCATATACAAAGTGGGTCATATCCATAGTATTACCAGGGTAAGGTACCCAAAGCCTTGTCCCCTTACTATAGACCCTTTGAGTTGTATCTCGAACTGAGATCCTTATATGTCCACTACATTCAGCTCAAGAGAGATACAATAACCTCAAAATGTTAGTTTATTGGTTTTATGGTTAATTTATGGCAATATAAATAATGATAAACAATAACTCTTTATTGACAACAATAGCTCTTTATTGATTTAATTAGAAGATTATTTACAAACTACGAGTTTTAGGGCATAAAATGCCAACACATTCAACAATTTGGATCTTTGTAACTTGCTCTTAAACACGATCGATAACTCTCTCATCTTCTTCCGTTCTTTCATGACTTTTTGTCTCATACCTTATAAGAATTGTGAACATGTGGGTGTTGAGCAATTTTATATAGAAAGAAAATAATGGAACTATGCAAGTTTTTTTTTTTAATAAAATGCATGTGATGTGATGGAAAATGAATAAATTTTGAATTTTGATTGCAAACATGCATGAGATGACATTATTCAACTATTGAATCATTGATGAAAATAATTGTTTTAAAAAAACTAATGGCATTGACATGCATGCCAAATGAGATAATGATGCATGAATTTTTTATTCTTTTGAAAAAAATTAAAAAAAAAATCACAAATTGTCCCAAATGATATGGTACCTTCACAAATTTAACATTCAACAATCATAGGATAATGTTGTTGGGTTTTATGTCCTAAAACTCGTGAGTTTGTAAACTGAATGTATATTCTATTTTGCAATAAAGATGTTGTTGAGATTTATTCAAATAAAGGTGTTATTGAATAAAGTGAATTATATATTTTGAAACCCTAATCCAATAAAGAACCCATGGCTATAGGATGTATACTTGAACTTTATGTGTGACATAAAAGTGGATCATGTTCAAGTTATAGCCAGAACGGTCTATAGTATAGGGATAGGGTTGGGTACCTTATCCTGGGGACACTATGGACGCGACCCACTTTGTAAAGTACAAACGATGTGATCCTGAATCGTTCATGTGAAGACATGCGAGTGGGGGCGTCCTATGAAATGAGTTTGCATAAGAATGGACCGAGAAATAGTCACTTAGACTTTATAACTCCGTTTACTGTCTTAAGTGACTATATTCATACGATGACTTAGGTAACTTGATCTTAATCCTGAGCATGCCATGAACTCCTGTTTATTCGGATTATCCTTAGATTTGCATGGGTGAGAGTGGCCTGAGATTTTCGACTCAATAAGCTTCTCATTTCAGGGATAAGACCGGGTAGATAGCTGGGAACATAGTTCTGCAAGATGGAATTCACTCCTACCCGCTTTAGGGATTAGTAGAGAGGTTGTTCCCTTAAGTGTTGACTCCGAGTCTTGAACAAAGGGTCCACCCCTCTTATTGGGTCGAGAGGGATTCAGTTTGTTGGTTGGACCATAACCCAATTGTTCATTAGAGGATCAGTGAGTCTTAAGGAACAAGAAGTAATTACAGGGGTAAAACGATAATTTTTACCCAACTGTAATTCCGAACGACCTGTGAAGGATCGACATACTAATCATGGTTATATCGAGTGGACAGAAATATATCTACAGTTAGGAGAATGCAGCCACTGGGCTTTAGTGGAGTGTCCCGGTGGTTAACGAATGTTGATTAGTTAGGTTAAAGAGTTTGACAAGTTAATCTCGTATCGTTGGAGCTCATGATCTGTAGGTCCATTAGGTCCCCTTACTAGCTCGGACTAAGCCTTGTAATTTTTTGAGAGAAAAGAATTTGAATTGTTCAAATTCGGTTTTGGGAGAAAACGTTAATTATATGTGATATACTTAACGTGTCACAGTTTAATTATGAATTAAACTACAATAAAGAAGAGGTGGAAATGTTTAATATGATTTAAATATTTGTTCGGTTTATATCATGAATAGGGATTCATGTTCGAACGGTCGATTTAAGAAATCGGGATTGGTCCAATTATTTAATTTAATATTTGATATTAAATTAAATAATTTCTTTAAAATTAATTAATTAATTTAATTAATAAATTGATTTTAATTTAAAATTAATTTTATATTAATTTTGGATTAAAATTAAAATGGAAATTCAAATTGAATTTGAGTTTTTCAATTGGATCAAAAATCAAGTGTGATTCACTATTCTACTTTTCAAATCCACACAAATTGAGCACCTCCTTCTTGCTAAATCATCATCATCTTCATGTTGTCATCCTCTCCTAGCTTGAAGAAGCTCTTGGTTTCTTTAATTGAAGAAGAAACCATTAGATTAATAAGGATTTATCAGATTTTTTCTAATTCACGTTTTTCAGACATTTCTCCCATCTTTCTTCAAATTCTCTCTATCAAAGATCCCACAATCTGTTCCAAGACCTGAGGATAGTAGGGAAGGCACTAGAGGTTGTCCATAAAATGTTTGTGACAAGAAATTGCCCACGGATTAGGAGAATTTTGAACAACAAAGGTATGTGTTCATACTCTCTGTTTTTCTAGATTTGAGCATGTTTTTTATTTCGTAAAATTGATCAACTTAGAGTGTTCAAGATCCAAAATTGCTTCCGCTTTTTTAATCTACACCCTTTCAAATGTAATGTTGAATCCTAAATGTATTAATGCCTCATAATTGGCACAATCATAAGAAGTAGATTTTATGTGAGAAACGAGAACAAAATGACATAAAAATAATTATGACTGAAATGCATGACCTTTTAATTCTTTGGTATATGAAGATGATCAAATGAGAGAATATTAGAAAAGATCTTACATACGAGAGTATTAAAGATCAACACTACTCTATCCTATGAGAATGTTTGAGAAAAATGTTGATATGATCTCTAAAAATATTTTAATGTTGCATGACTCAAATATGTGCTAAAAATACAATATTAAATCTAGAGGGGAAAAAAACTAAGAATAAAGAAAGGTATGGAGAGTTTTATTTCAATGAGGGATTAAAAATTTATCTCCACAATTTGCTTCAAGAAAAATTTAAAAAAAGATAGAAAGAGAAAAAAGAGTAAAATATGAGAGATCTAAACAAATTGCCAATGAACTCTTTTACAAAGACAAAAACAACAAAAAGATTTTTCTTAGGAGTATATAAAAATTATTCTAATTTTTTTAAAAAAAGAAATTTGGATGCTTCTTTCCTTTTTGTCTTCTTTAGAAGAAATAACAAAAATAAAATAAAATAAAAAAGGAGATACCCAAAATTATAAGAAAAAATCCGAAAAATCTCGGGTATAGAGTTATGAATGAGATTTAAAGCCCTTTAAAAAAACAATTGACACATACAATAGGTTTTGAACTTTGAATACATTATGAAATAATAAACATGCATGGGAACAAACATGTAATATATGATGTGTATCTAAAAGTTCAAAACTTGGATAATCATTGGTTGGCTCTAGGACGCATAACAGTGTAAATTTGGTTCTAACATTCCTAGAAAAAATGTCATCAAGCTAATTCATTTGCTAATCTAGGACTAGAATAACAAGGATTTGCATGAGTGAGAAATTTCATGCTCCTACAAGGGAGCCAAAACTCCACGAACATGACAATACTCAGATATCAAATCTAACCATAAAGTATAGAGCCCGAGTAGGAGGCTCGTGAGCGTGTGTGAAAATGCATGATAATTTAAAAAATAAAATTACAAAAGTATATTACAAAAGAAAAAAATAATGAACCAAATAAAATTAAAAAAAGGATAATTGAAGAATAAATTTTTAGTGGCTTGACTCTCTAAGGTCCCTAGTGGAGTCGCCAAGCTATCGCAACATCATTGCGACGTAGAGTGGTCGACGTCCTCTCCCAAGAGTCTCTTTGGAGGTAAAGGTTTGGAGTCGCCACCAATCATCATAGGGTGTGATAGATAACCCATTTTAGAGAAAAAAGCTAATCTGTGTAACCAGAAATTGGGTTCGGGAGTCGGTAGAGTGTAAGGAATGTATTAGCACCCCTACAACACCCGTTTTAGAAAAACGGTTACCACATTTAATTTTGAAATTATCGTTTTATTTATTGGTTAAAAAAATATTTTTGTGTTTTATTTTGAATGTCCCAAAATTTATTAATCCTCATTTTAAAAGTAAAATATGAATTAAAAAGAATAAGTTACTTAACGCCATTAGAAAAATTGGGAACTTATTTTGATATTTCAAAATAAATTCCTTATTTAAAAAAAAAATACTTATTAAAAGAATTTAGAAATCCATTTTTAAAATGAGGCAATATATTTTATTTCAAACTTGATCAGTTTATTGCCAAGATTTAATTTCGAAAAAAGTTGGAAAGTTCTTATTTCAGAAATCTAATTTTGAAATGACAAATTTGTTTTATTTCAAACATTGATGCCAAAATGCAATTTTAAAAAAATTGGAAGGTTTTTATTTCAAAAAATCAATTTTAAAAGGGGGCAATTCTTTTTTATTTCAAACTTTGATGCCAAAATGCAACTTTGAAAAATTGGAAGGTTCTTATTATGTCAGAAATCCAATCTTAAAAGGGGGAAAATTTGTTTTATTTCAAAATTTGATGCCAAAATTCAAGAAAATTAAATAACTTTCACATTTATTCAAATCAAATAAAAAATGATAAATAAATTTGATAATAAAAAAGTCCTAGGTTAAATCAACATTAAAAAAACATAATATTAGTCAAATTGAAATTAAAGTAATGCATGCCACATAACATTTTCATAATATACATGGTGACAAAATCTCAAAATGTCAAATTAAATATTACAGTAGCCATTAAAATTCACGGGGAAATGAAGTGGCCAAATTAATTTACATCATGCAGTGACAATTCACGAACTCAACACAATGGTCAAATCTAAATATCTCAACAACATCTAAATATGTGAAGGCAATTCATCAAAATAAGTTGACCAACAAATATGTGACAAATAATGAAACTATGCAGATCAACACATTGACCAACAAATATGTGGCAATTCATGAAAATATTCTGATCAACAAACTGTCCAAATTTCAACCTTGACTAAATTTTAACATAGTGACAAAATTAAAATAGGCATAATTGATTAAGATAAATAAAGTGGCCAAATAAGCAAATCTATGCAATAAGCATGAAATTAACATACATACCTGCAATGACCTGAAATCTACTAAAAATATGCATTACCAAATTCAGGTCAGACCAAAACAAAATATGAAATTAATGGCCAAAAGAAAAATCAAATCAAAATACAGTGGTCAATTCAATGGATAAATCTTAATAGATATAACCAAATCAAGGAACATGGACACCAAATCAAGCCAAATAAAAATATAGTGACAAAATATAAATATACAACAACACAAATTAGAAAGTATTCAATCAAATCAAAATAGAGAAACCAAATCAATAGGTGACTAAACATAAATATACATACCAAATCAAAGAACAACGACCAAAATGACCAAACTAAAACCTACCTGATTTGCGATAAAAATGCACACATACAGAGGCCAAATGACCAAATTAAAAAAAAAACATGCATATAGAGGCAAATGAAACAATTTTAGAATCAATAAAAGCCAAATCTAAACCTTAAATGAAATGAGGGAGGATTGACGAATACGGGAGTATACCTTTTTATCTTTCTCTCCTCCATTTTATCCTTCTTCCCTCATTTACTTCTTTATCCTTGAATCAAAAGATGACTTATTTAAAAAAGAACAACTCTCCACAACATTCATCAACCAAAATGGAGAAAGAAAAGGATAATTCAAAGAGAACGAGAAAGTGGAGAAATGTGAGAAATAGATGGAAGTTTTTTAGGAAAATGAAGAAAATGTTAGGTTAAGGGAGATAAAAATAATAAATAAATAAATATTAAAAATAAATAAACAACTTTCTTTTTAACAAAATCTTTTTTTATAAAAAATAAAATACAATAAATATAGAATAAAAATAAATCTTTTGTTTTAAAAAAAAACCTTTCATTTACCAAAAATAATCATGGAATAAAAATAAAAATTACCAAACCATATACGGTACCTACAATCTCAATATCTTTATTGCAAAATAGAATACACATTCAGTCAACAAACCCACGAGTTTTATGACATAAAACCCAAAAGCATCAGCAGTCGGTATTCTGATGTATGTCATATGTACTCGACCCAACATATGCTATGCAATGAGAATAGTCAGCAAGTATCAATACAATCCAAGATGTGATCATTGGACTATCGTTAAGAACATCCTCAAGTATCTTAGGAGAACGAGGGTCTATATGCTTCTGTATAGTGCGAAGGATTTGATCTTTGTAGGATGCACTAACCTTGATTTTCAGACTGATGTAGATTCGATAAAATCCACATCGGGATCAGTTTTCACTCTTAACAGAGGAGTAATAGTTTGAAAAAGTATAAAACAAGGTTGTCTTGCTAACTCCACCATGGAGGTTGAGTTCGTCGCAGCTTACGAAGCAACAAAGGAGGTTGTATGGGATAGAAATTTTTTTACTGATTTAAAAATTGTTCCAAATATGAATTTGTCTGTCACCCTTTATTGTGATAGTAGTAGTGCAGTGGAAAATTCTAATTCATTTCTTAATCAATTTTAAACAACATAGGTGAATAAGCTCCTTGCTTTTTCAAATTCAACGAAATTGGCCACATCCTTCTTGTATAATCCTTCTTATCTTTGTGTTGTCTTCTTCACCTAGCTTAAAGAAGCTGGAGATGACAATTGATTGAAAAAAAAAACAGAAGGATTAAGAGAATTTTGCTGAAAATCTCAAGCTTTCAGTTTTAGACCATTCTCTCATCTTATTCCAAATTCTCTCAACTTTGGATCCCACAAGTCATTCCAAGACCTGAGGATAGTAAGGAAGTTTCGAACGGTGGTTCACGATGTGTTTTTTTATCAGAAATAACTCTCAGATTTTGAGAATTTTTAGCTATAAAGGTATGTGTTCTTATTCTTTGTTTTTCCAAATTTGAGCATGTTTTTTGTATGGTAAAATCAACTAAATTAAACGGATCAAGTTCCAAAATTACTTCCACTTTCATAATATGTACTCTTCGATATAGTGTATCGATGTTGTTCTTGACGTACCATTTCATTAAGTCATGTGTGCCTAATGTTGAGACGCTAAGGACAGTTGCTCGACGCTATAGACAGAAATCGTTGCACACATCATTGCATCAACGTTGAGACGCCAAAGTTAGTGTCTTGACAACTAACCTCTTTGTTTTTTGTCCTTTGAGTCTATACAGGAAAGCGTCTCGACGTTGCCCCAATTCTTAACTGATCTTTAGTTTTTCTTCTCTTTCCTCTCCGAAATGGTAAAATATCATTCAATTTGGCTTCAACACTTGCAAACCACCATTTCCTCTCAATTAACCTTGGTTTCTTGAAATAAAAACTAATTTCACATAAAAGCTCACATTTATCATGAATAACTAGCTAAAATAAGACATAACTATATCACTATTTTAGTGTTATCATTAGTAGAAAATATGGTAAATGGAATTAAGCCGAAATAAAGGACAAATAGAATAAATAACGGAACTTAACCTGATAAAAGGTGTTTAGGGAATTAATTTCATTAAATTTTCATATATCTAATCAATTGGGTCATTTAATTAAAGTTATCTCAATTAATTACAAAACCTAGAAAGTCTATAATTAAGGAATTCTCCATCGAGCTCATCCTAATCTTAAGTGCGATTACCTAAATTACATGTTCATCTCATTAATTAATTAACACTTAGCATTAATGAACCTTCATGATTAGCTTGTATTAATTTTCGTTAAATCTTAAATTACTTTAGACAACAAATAAAGGTTGTACAATGATTTTCTATGTATAATTTCCTCTGTCAAGCTCAGTTACACTCCATCATCCACTAACCCCTATTCCTTGCTATGTCAATGGCATAAAACACATCACGCCCAAAGCGATTAAACGAGATACCTTAAGTCTTAAACAAATAATAAAGACCATAAGACTCTTAACACTCTTCAACATCAAACATTTACTAAACGAATAACACTGTATCGAAAATCAAGAACGTTTCTTCGAAATTAAAAAAATTCATTGAATCTTCAACTTCGAGAAACAAGGCTTCACAGTTGTTGAACGAGATATACAAATAGGAGACAAAATCAAAAGATCAAATATTAGAGATGGTATTCCATTAATTCAAATTTATACGAATAAAAATGTTTTATTTCCTTATCAAAATAGCGCAGGAACAATATAAATATCTGAATTTATTTACTCGACCACAAACATATCATGTTGAGTTTTAATATAAATTGCCGAAAGATGACCTGTCAACACTTCATATAGAGTTGAAAAGTTCTTAGATATTGATTAACTTCCATTAATTTAATAACTATTTGAATCAATAGAAATTAAAATAGACAAAAAAAAAATAAAATAAAAAACTGTAAAATATCTCATTTTATATGAACTCAACTTCAATAAATTCCTTGGACTTGAAGCACTTCAACGTACCAGTCGAATTCGAAAGCAAGTCTAACATGGGAAGACGTAAAAAGGAAAAAAGAAAAACAAATAAAAAAACACAATAAACTAAACTAATCTAAAAAGTACCGTAGGTTTCTCTCTACGTTAACCCATCACGTGCAAAATCAAAAACGTAAAAGAAAAATTTATTGAAGTTTCACCTCCTCGTGTGAAACAATGAAAGCAAGGAAAAATTAAAACTTTGACTAGATAGTAACCACTCCTTCCATTCATTATTTTGATAAGTCAATAGTACATATATTATTTTATACTACAACAAATAATGAAAGAAGGTAGTATAGAAAAATTTTCATTCTCATTTTTTCCAAATGCAACTCAATGGATATTCAAGCGACGATGACGACAACGAGGACACCGACTCCCACTGTTTCGGGTACTGTAACAACAACGCGTTCTCTTGGTCGTAGGCTTGCATTTGGTGTAGTAAAGTGGTGGGGGAAGAAAAGCTGTCGGGCAGCCCGAGAGATTGAAATGATGTAAATGGGTCAGATGTTACAGCTGCCGGAGAGGAACCAAAGTCACCAAGCAACGAAGATGACATATTCAACAGTATGGAGGAAACATCCATTGCAGATTTTGCAATGTCGGAGACTTCCATGGGAGGGCCAAAGTTGTCGTTTGGAATCGAAAGCTGTGGGAGTTTTCCCTCAAAATAATGAAATGGGTCACATGAATTTGGGATATGACAAGGGATTTTGGGTTTCGTTGACAAAAATAACCCATCTTCTTCGTCCAATTTGTTGGTTTTGTATGTCATTTCATCTTTTCGTAAGGAAGAAGACGAAACGGCTCTTTGAGCTGCGGAAATATTTGTTTTCTTGAAGATTCGACATATCGCCCATGAGTCCTACAAAACCATACATACAAAAAATTTAATTAAAAAAAAAAAGAGATGAATATATATAATTAATTAATTTGTTTGCTATATACATTTGATGGAATGTTGGGTGAATGAGGAAGGCGAAACTCATGCATCATCCAATCAGTTTTGAGAGCTTTAGAAGCTCTGCCTTTGTAGAAGACAAGAGATTTCTTCAACCCAATAACGCATTTGGAGGAAATATTTGAAGAATAAATGGGACGATCAGTTCCAGTTGCTTTCCAAAACCCAGCTCCTGTTACTCTGTTTGGCCTTGTACTATTTCTGTATTTTCTGTCCCTTTGGCAATAGAAATACCATTCCTTCTCTCCAGTACTCCACGCTAGTTCTAAACAACCAACAATCAAAATAATTAAACTCCAACAAAATTTAAAAAAAAAAAAAAGAAAGTTAGAATTAAAAACATACTTGGGAGATCCCATGGATCGTATTTATAGATGTCGAGTTGGGTGATGAGTTCAATGGAAAGAGGACGCTGCTGAATCTTCCTTTTCAAATAAAACCCAACAAGTTCCTCATCAGTTGGGTGAAACCTAAACCCTGGAAGCATCACATCATCTCCAATAACTAATTCATTTCTCTCTTCCATTTTCACTCACCTGAATATCTAACAATCTCTCTCACCCCCTTTCCTACAAATCCATTTAAACACAACTATCAATACTACTTCTAATTTATTTAATAATATGCCATTTCTTAATTCTTTTTTGTGTAGCTCCCAAGGATCAGCCGAGTTTCAAGGTGGGTTTTAACTCCCTCTTTGCGCTTTGCAAGCCACAAATTATTCATTAGTAAACTATCGTCTCATACATACATAAAACCTCCTCTGTCTTGGGACTAGTGTTGATAAATGATTAAATATATTAATATCCATCATCTTAAGCTTTGGAATTTGATTAGCAGTTTAGCATAGTATCAAAATAGGAGATCTGGAAGAGCTACAGAGAAATAGTGTTGACATATGATTACATTTTCTAATTTGGATGAATCATTTCAATAGTCATTTTTATATAATGCATCAGTTTGACATCCATATGAGGGGTGAACCGATATTTCTTTCCTATCCTAAAAATTTTAAAAAATACATTGAAATATCAACAAAACATCAATGGATCATATAAATATTAATATTGAGATTTTTTAAATCTATAATATATTAAAATTTTACAACCGTTGAAACACATTTTTAGGCTATTTGTAATGACCCTAAATCTAGTTCGTTCTCATTTAAGGAAGTTACCAAGGTGCACCATATGTGCTTGAAATTCCAACAACATAACGATGTAATTAGGGGAAATAAAAAAATTTTCAAGACCTATTTAGAACAATAAAAACCTTCTTGTAAATAAATGGAATATCCAACCTCCATAAAATTCATCTAAAGATTAAGTTGGGCTTCAAACTTTTAGACGTAGAGATGAATTCTAAGAATAAGTCCAAATCACTATTCAACAAGCATAACCTATAACGTTCTAACACTTACTAGGGACAAAAGTGATAACACAAAAAATGTGTTATACTTAAGCTTATATTTTGATAGTTCTTATAGCTAATTCAATGCTTTCACAAGCTTATATTGATTAGTTTCACGTATTGAGTGAAAAGGAGCAATGTCGAACATTTTGGAGTTATTATAGTTAAATTGGAGGTAATGGAGTATACACTATGGAGTTAAGTTAAAAAGAGAAGCCAAAAGAGAAAGAGAACCCGAGACTATAGCGACGAGACACTAAGCAATTAGAAGCCTGAAGCTAAGATCTTGCACAGACAACATCTAAACGATACATTACAGTGTCACGACGCTGTAAACGCACGCCCCCTCTATCTCCAAGTTCGTAGCTCGAGATGTAACTCGATTTTTCTTTTCGTACCGCGCGAACATGGGGCAACATCGAAACAATGCCCCTAGCATCTCGGGATGCCTATAAATATATCTTAATGATGTTATCCGAGGTGAGAACAATTTTTGGGCCGAAATTCACCCTAAAATCGATTTCTACACTACTGTGGGAGTTGGACGACTTCTTTGGAGGTTGAAGACGAGAGTTCAAGCGGTAGATTATGGCAAGATTCAAGAACGAGGATCAAAACGAGCATTAGAGTTTTTCTTTCTCGTTCTCAGTTCTAATTTTTTCTATCGATTTAATTGATAAGTTCAATGGTTTTATTATCCAAATCATGTGAACTAAATTTAGTCTAGTGATTGATGTAGCTATTGAATTATTTGTCTTCATTTTATTTTCTTGATTTATATTTACAATATCTTTGTGTGCTTTTCATATTATTAATGCTTGTATGCTTTTGGCCAAAGTTTACATGTTTCATTGGCATTAATTGTTGCATGCAAAATATTCAATTAGGCTAGAATAATTAATTACATATATTTATTAATCATTGCATGATAAATGAAATGTTCTCTTAGAAGCATCATAGGAAGTAATCTAAATATATGTTATTTTATTAAAGTTTAGACAAACATGTTAAACTTATAAAATTACATGAATTCCAATTGAGGTTGAAAGAGTCTTTTGGTCTTTTGAACTTCCTGCTAAAGTGTTGAATGTTTAATCTTTAATTATTTGACTAAGACATTAGTTTAGTTAGTGAGATCAATTTCCCAAATTCTCCTAAATTTTCTCTATGGTTGTCTTTTGCTTCTTAGTTTAATTCTAGGTTTAAGTATTTTTATTTTATTCGATTCTCTAAATAAAGTTAAGAGAAAGTATTCACAGTAATTAAATGAATTATGAAATCAGATCCCTTAGATCAACTATTCGCACTTTTACTACAAATTTAAGAGGTATGGAAAATAAATAATTATTTGATAGGACCTTCGATAGGCCCATTATGAAAAAAAATAGCGTGACAAGTTTTAAACTATATACAAATGTTTAGTGGAAGCATAAAGTAAGTATGAAATCAAAAGAGCCTAAAAACACAAAGGAACACCCTCATAGCATTTCGACAGGTTGCCAACGCCGCCATCCACCTCACAATTTAGTTTTATCTACAACAAAACGTTCAAAGTAGAAAGGTGAGTATAAAAGAATACACAGTAAGTAGCTCATTTAGGGTATAAAGTTACCACTATAATGACAAATTCATACCTTGTTCCAATTTAACAATGTTCCTTTACACATCAACACCTGCAAGTTACCTTCGGTTGCACTCTTCACCCCAGGGCACCCCTATTGTAATGTTCTCTAGTTGTACAAAGATGAGCAACCAATAACATATAAATGTCGAGGTACACACCCCTGAGCTAATGTGTTAGAGAAGGAAACCACAATCCTCAACCGACACGACGAGGGATATTGCCCTCATACTAGCCCCATCAATGAAGAAGTTATCCTAATGTCAAACACAGATGTTGAGGACTACACTCCTGGGCTAGTGTGACAGAGAAGGAATAATGTCTCTCAACCGGATGCGGTGGGTGGTATCTCCCTAAACTAGCCCAAGCAAAAGAGAAGGCAACCTTATTGCCAAACATATAGTTTCGTCAACCTCAATGTGTGGACTCTACCAGAGATGAGACGGGGTCGTGGTGCTAACTAGACAGGCTCCTTACCATTTGTGTTGGCGTTTGTGCCCTAAAACTCGTAGTTTTTAATTATTGTTCTAATTAATGTAATAAATTTTTATTACTTCAATAAAGTGTTATTGTTCATTATCTACGAAATTGTCTTTGTTTTAATCCTAAATCCAATAAACTAAACATCCAAGGCTGTTAAATGTATCTTTAACTTAATGTAGTGCACATATAAAAGATCTCGGTTCGAGATACAAGCTAAAGCGTATATAGTAATGGGATAAGGTTTGGGTACCTTACCCTGGTAAAACTATGGATGTGGCCCACTTTGTATATGATACAAACACTGTGATCCTAACATGTTCGTGTAGATGACATGTGAGTAGGGATATCCTATGTAATGAGATTACATAAGATCGAACCACGAAATAGTAACCTCTATATTTAACTCCGTTGACTAGTTAGGTTTCTATTTCACTAGGATGCCTAGGTAACTTAATCTCAATCCTGAGCAGGTTACGAACTCTTGTTTGCGAGGGATTGTCCTTTGACTAGTATGTGTGAGAGTGGCCATATTCGCCGACTCAATATGCCTACATTCTTCGAGACAAGACCGAGTGAGCAGCTGAGGACTTAGCCTAGCAAGATGGAATTCACTCCTTCCCACCTACTAGGGTAAGTAGAGGAATGTTCTCTTAAGTGGTGTATCCGGGACTTGAAAAAAGGGCTCGACCCTCTAATTGGCCTGAGAGGGACTCTGTTTGTTGGTAGGACCACAAACATATTGTTCATTAGAGAAGCACTGGTACTTAAGGTACAAGATGTAACCCAGGGGTAAAACGATAATTTGACCCAGCTGGTGTTACAAACATTCGTTAAGGATTGACTTGCTGTTATTGGTCAATATTCGTGGACACAAAAATATATCTGCATTAAGAAGAGTGCAGCTGCGGGACTTTAGTCGAGTGTTCCCGCATTTAACGAATGTTGAATGGGAGGTTAATATGATTAACCGAGCAATCTCTTATCGTTGGAGCTTCTGATCTGTAGGTCCATTAGGTCAACCTTCTAGCTCGTAAAGGCTTATTAGATCATTTGAGTTTGAAATTTTCAAATTCATTAGGGAATAAATTTAATGTATATAGATACGATATAATATATAGTTTTTGAACTATATATTATAAATTTAATGTGAATATGATTCATATTAAATTATATGAGAGAATTAAATATTTGAAAGTGTTCAAATTTGAAATTCAAATGTGAATGTGATTCATATTTGAAAACTATAGATTAAAATTTAATGTGCATTAAACTATAGATTAAGGGGTAAAATGATTAAATAAGATTTAATCATTTTGTATAATATAGTATTTAATTCAATTTGATTTAATTAAATGAATGAATGAATTATTTATTAATTAATTAAGGAACGTGTCATGATAACACGTTCCCACTACTCCCCAACTCCCCCTCGATAGGGTTTGGGGAGTTACCCACTTAATGGTTATTTTTCTCCTGGTGAGAATAGGATGATCCATCGATCAATTGAATTTTGATTCAAATTGCTGTAGAATTCTCTCTCTCTATTCTCTAATTTCCAATTGTTGGATCCTTCCCAACTAAGAAACATCTAAGTAGAAACTCAGAGTAATATGAGGTTTTCTTACTGATAGTGTCCTGTTGGAGAAAACAGAGGAGTTCCTTTGTGTTCTTGTGCTTTTGTACATCTTGGAAGCAAGGAGTTGCTGTTTTGGAAAAACTACAAAGGTAATGTTTTTTCTTTTTAGTTTAATTGTTAAACAAAGCATGTTTGCATGTAAATTTCCATGTCTAATTAGATTAGAAAGTATGTTTATCTCTGTTATTTTCAATGCATTGGTTTTTACTTTTCAACAAAAATAAGCTTGCAATTATGGTTCCAAACTCGTTTTCGCTGCTCAAGGGGATTAGTCTCCATCAATTGGTATCAGAGCAATGCTTGATTTGTTTTGATTGAAACAAAATTACATTGATTTGGTGGTAATTGCATTTGGTTTGCTGTAAAATTGTTTAGGAATATTTGGTCTTAGTTTTCTATTGAGTTGACCAATTTAATAATAAAGGTCCCTGTGTTTTGGGGCAATTAAGTGCATTATCGAGTCTGTAATCGAGTTAAGAGTCGTCTGAGACAAGTTTCGTGCATTTTGGTTGATTATCGATGGAGAAATTGAAGTTTCAAGTTGTTATGTTCGATGGAGAAAGCTGTTGCCAGAGCATCAGTGTTGCAACGCTACCAGCAGCGTTGCAATGCCGTTTATCAGCGTTGTAATGCTGAGGAACGACGTCGCAACGCCAGACCTCCCTATCGACGTGGGAGCTCAGGGGTCAGCAGCGTTGCAACGCTGCCCCTCAGCGTTGCGGACAAGGTCGGCGTTGCGACGCCCATATCAGCGTTGCAACTCCATGACGCCAATTCAGAAGTTGCAGATCGGTTCGAGCGGCTTAATTAGTTTTCAGTCTGGTGCGAGTGGTTCGAGCCCAGTTCAAGGTGTTTTGGACCGGTTTTTGTAATAAAATTCGAGTAATGTTATTATTTTGCACTTTAGGGGCGAAATTATTCCGGTTTTACATTTGTATTTCTTTATGAATGTCATTTAAAATTTTTCTCACCTTAGGATAAGTATGTTCATGCATTTTATTTGTATAATTGTTATATTTAAATGGTAGAAATGCATGATATAATTTATTTTTCATATGCATTTATTTATAATTGTTATATTTAAATAAATGTGGAAAATAAGTTGCATGGAGCATGAAATTAATTAGTTTAAAATAATTGTTATTTTATTTAAGTAATTTAATTATTCAAGTAGTTGAATAAATTTTTTTATAATTCCAATTTGAAAATTAATTGTTGGTTTTATAATATAGTTCTTTGTCATAGGTTAATTATTAAAATTTATAAGTGTTATAAGTTAAAGGGGTCTTAGAAACTATAACCTATAACAAAGAAATGCATGCAAACATAGGAACTTGAATAAAATTAAATTAATTTTAAATTGTTTAAAATTAATTTAAACCTAAGTTTTAATTTCTAATAGAATTAGAAGTTAGTCTTACATAGTATTTTAAATAATTTAAAATATAGTAGGGCATTAGAACTTTGGTTATAAGGGAAGTCTACTAGTGAAGTTCTGTCTAAGGTTGGGGGTATTTAAGCTGACGGTTAATGGAACACCTCCTACCTGGGAACTGACCCAGAGCTTGAGTTTAATTAACCTTAGTTCTATTTTATATCTATGTAATTAAAATATTTATTCACCTAGACATAAGGTTAAAAGACCTAGTTATAATAGACATAGACTTAGATAGATTCTTTTAGCCAGAATCCGACTAAGTTAAACCTAAACCCTAATCTTAGAATCTTCAGTGGGAGAAAACGAGATGTTCGCATCAAGTTTACTCTCATGTCCTCAAGATTTCACATCGTGAGTCCATGCTCGGCTACGTGGCGTCAATAGGGCGTCCCCCTACGGTAAGTGTTTGCATGGTTTAATACCAAGGTGAATGAGGGAAACATCCATAGTAAATTGGAGCAGGACGCGTGTTAACGTATCCTACGGTCTCCTCCATTAGGTCGCACCGTGAGATTTCTATACTCCGCCTGCTAGGTCTTCCTGGAACAGCCAAACCCTACGGAGGGCCTGACTATGGGATCAGGACACCGCGAACTCAAGAAATTGATAGGGCCTCTTAGGTAATTTGCTAACAGTTGTCTTTCTTAATAGTAGCCTCTTGGCTTGGACCTATTGGATATGAAAATGGTATGGTCACATTTACGGGATGAGTTAAACTAGTTAACAAGTCCTTGACCAAACAAATGATAGGTAAGGACCATTGGGACATGAGATGTTCTGGTTGTGTGAATTGGCTGAGAAAGTCTCAATTCAGGGGAGGAATGACTGACCGCTCGACGGAGGCTTTTGTTTTAAACCCTTGAAATACCGTTGCAAAATTAAAGGTTTAATTTAAACATTAGGGTTCTTTAATAATTTTGCTAAATTTGAGAACTCATGTTTGCGAGGGATTTTCCTTTGACTAGTATGGGTGAGAGTGACCATATTTTCCGACTCAATATGCCTACCTTCGTGGGGACAAGACCGAGTGAGGAGTTGGGGACTTAGCCAAGCAAGATGGAATTCACTCCTTTCCGCCTAGTAGGGTAAGAAGAGGAATGTTTCCTTAAGTGGTGTCTCCGGGACTTGAACAAAGGGTCCGACTCTCTCATTGGCGTAAGAGGGGCTTTGTTTGTTGGTAGGACCACAAACAAATTGTTCATTAGAGTAGCACTGGTACTTAAGGTACAAGATGTAACCCAGGGGTAAAACGGTAATTTGACCCAGTTGGTGTTTCGAACATTCTTGAAGGATTGACTTGCTGTTATTGGACAATATCCGTGGACACAGAAATATATCTGCAGTGAGAAGAGTGCAACTGCGAGACTTTAGTGGAGTGTTCCCATAGTTAACGAATGTTGATTGGGAGGTTAATGAGATTAACCGAGCAATCTCGCATTGTTGGAGCTTCTGATCTGTAGGTCCATTAGGTCAACCTTCTAGCTCATAAAGGGTTCTTAGATCATTTGAGATTGAAATGTTAAAATTCATTAGGGAATAAATTTAATGTATATAGATACGATATAATAAATAGTTTTGGAACTATATATTATAAATTTAATGTGAATATGATTCATATTAAATTAAATGAGATAATTAAATATTTGAAAGAGTTCAAATATTAAATTCAAATGTGAATGTGATTCATATTTGAAAACTATAAGTTAAAATTTAATGTGCATTTGATGTGCATTAAACTATAGATTAAGGGGTAAAATGATTAAATAAGATTTAATCATTTTGTATAATATAGTATTTAATTAAAATTTGATTTAATTAAAATCGTTAATTAATTAGGGAACGTGTCATGATGACACGTTCCCACTACTCCCCAACTCCCCCTCGATAGGGAGTGGGGAGTTACCCACTGAATGGTTATTCTTCTCCTGGTGAGAACTGGATGATCCATCGATCAATTGAATTTTGATTCAACTTGCTGTAGAATTCTCTCTCTCTATTCCTTAATTCTCCAATTGTTGGATCATTCCCACCTAAGGAAGATCTAAGTAGAAACTCAGAGTAATAGGAGGTTTTTTTACTTGTAGTGTCCTGTTGGAGAAAACAGAGAAGTTCCTTTGTGTTCCTGTGTTGCTGTACATCTTGGAAGCAAGGAGTTGCTGTTTTGGAAAAACTACAAAGGTAATGTTTTTTCTTTTTAGTTTAGTTGTTAAACAAAGCATGTTTGCATGTAAATTTCCATGTCTAATTAGATTAGAAAGTATGTTTATCTCTGTTATTTTTCAATGTTTTGGATTTTTCTTTCCAACCAAAATAAGCTTGCAATTACGATTCCAAACTCGTTTCCGCTGCTCAGGGGGATTAGATCTTCATCACTTTTATCACTCACTCTACTCATGTACCTCTTCAAACAAAGTTTTCTCCCAACTGGGTCTCACCCTAGCCAAAAATGGGTCTTACGATCATTCTTCTCAACAAATGAACACATAGAAGCACATCGCCACAAAGGCTAGACTTGCCAACAAATAGCCACAACACTGGATAAAACAACGAGATAAATATAGTCAGGTAACATAGATATAATTTAATCACACATTAGCATAACACACATGCTTGCACATCAATCAATCTTATCCATGGGTCATCTAGTCACCTATCAAGACCATAGTAAAACAACAATCGCTATGCACCTACAAGTTCACATAACAAACTCATAATTTACAAGCTTGAGGCCAATCCAACTGACTACATATATTTGTTGAGAATGGGAGTCAATTCCTTTCCTACATCAATACCCAACTTAACTAAAGTAAGACAAAGAAATAACCGACAAGTATGAACAAGGACAAGGTCAAAAGACTTACCCATAGTTGTACGAGCTAACTATGGTAAACCGAGTACCCACCACCTGGTCTCCTAAAATCGACGAACACGCTAGTCATGTTTTGTCCAATCGAGTCACAAATCATACATTAGTTAGAGGGAGGAGAGAAAACGAAATAGAAAAGAGGAAGGGAGCCTTAGTTATCGGCTGGCCCGTGTGAAACTGAGGAGAATGAGAGGAAGGAGTAGAAGAAGAGTTGACCTCGAGTTGTTGGATTTTTGTCCACGTGAAACGAAGATCACAAAAATGAGAAGTCCTCCACCGACGAAACAAAAGAGAAGCACATTGGGCTCGGGACGCTTGGTTGCAGGTGGAAAAAGGGGAACGCAGTTGCAGTTGTTGGCTACAGAGACAAGAGGGAGATATCACCGAGGGAATTGATGAGCTTGCCAAAGAATTGATTTCATGTATACTATCATTCCAATTAATTAATCCATTCATGATTTTACAGATTTATGAGCGAGAAGAAATAATTGTCAGCTGACTCTAACAAGCTCAATTGAATTCATGTAAAACTATAAACCTAACACGTTTGCTTAGATTTTATGAACTCACAATGACATTAAGCCAATTCTTTAAGCTACTAAAAGAATTCTCCATTTACATGCAAGAATTTACAACTAGTTACCATTTACATAATTCTAATCTAATTAATCCTCTTCCAAGAACACATTAGATTAATATAGAATGTTAATTTGGGCCAGAAACTAACAATCATTAGGAACAACCAATTACATATAATTTTAATGCAAAATCATTACATAAATCAATAATTGAAATAAATAGTCTAATGGCTACATCATCCCTAACTAAGAACTTAGGGACTCATAATCATAACAAAAACACTAAGTTTAACTCCAAAATTCATTAAAAAAAAATAATATACAACTAAAAGAGAAATAGAAGGAAAACTCTGAAGTTCTGTGTCGGTCCTTGTTCCCAGCCTAAAAAAAAGGCTTCCACCTCCCACATCAATGTAGATATCAATTTTAGGGTGAGTTTGGTCCCAAAAATGGCTCTTCCCTCGAATAGAATCATTAAGTTATATTATAGGCATTAAGCACAATGTTTCTATGTTGTTTTGCGTTCGCGGTGTGTAAAAGGAAAAATCAACTAGCATCTCGATGCTACGAACTTGGAGGCGGAGGAGATGTGCGTTTACAACATCGCGATGCCGTAAAGTAGTGTCTCGGTGTTCTCTGTGCGGGATCTTAGCTTCAGGCATCTAATTGCATAGCGTTAAGACGTTATTTTGAGCGTCTCAACGCCATATACTCGAGTTATCTTGCTCTTTTAGCCTATCTTCTATGCTTAACTCCATATTTTATGTTCCATTAGCTCCAATTTAGCTATAATAACTCCTAAATGTCATGTTTTGCTACTTTTGTTTCGCTCAATACATCAAATTAATAAATATAAACTCGTGAAATCACCAAATTGACTGCAAAATCTATCAAAACATTAGACTAATGGTAACATATTTTGTGTCTTATCACCAACTAACATAATACGAACAAGGATAGGGTCAAAAGACTTACCTATAGTTGTACGAGCTAACAATATTGACTCGAGGCCCCAAACCACGTGCTCTTGCCAAAAATTCTCCGACATCGAAGTATACACTTAACTACCTTGTCAAATCAAGCAACAAATCATAATTAGTGAGGGGGATGGGAGAAAATAAAATAGAAAAGAGGAAGATGTTGGGGTTTTTGCCTTAAAACTCGTAGTTTGTAATTTTGTTCTAATTTTTGTAATAATGTGTTATTATTTACAATAAAAAGTTATTGTTCGTTATTTACGATATTGCCCTTATATTAACCCTAAATCGAATAATCTAAACATCCAAGGTTGTGAGATGTCTCTTGTACTGAATGTAATGCACATAATTGAAGGGAATCGAAGTCTCGCATCAGAAGCGATTGCGAATTGCGCGCTCTTGATTTAATTACAACAATAAATTCAAGAACAAATATAACTAGATTAAGCATGTAAAACAGAATGGACAGCAAGATAATTACCTTTGAAGAACCTTTCTTCGAGTGCTCCACTCTCCCACGATCACGATCTCAGCAACAGGAGCTCCAACGTACGAAGACACGACCACCGGATCTTCTTCGTTGTTCTCTAGGTGAGGGAGGAAAGTGGGTTCCCTTTAGGAGAGGTGAGGTATTTTGAGAGAGATGTGTGCTTTGGAACTCTTCCAACAACAAAACAAGAGAGAGCTTGTAATTCCTTAGAATGACTTAACCTAGATGCATCTCATGCAACCATATATATAGGGGAATGAGATGGAAATGACCATCCTACCCCTCCTTTATTCTCTCTTTAGTATATAGTTCATATATGAATTTAATTCACATTAAAACAATATATTATATCAATTATATCATATATAATTGATATAACACCTCATGTATGAAATTGAACACTTCCATTTCACTCCTAACTTTATACCCTCAATATTACCATATTGAGCAAACATAGGGATCTAATGGACCTACAGTTCATGAGCTCCAATGATGTGAGATTAACTTATCAAACTCTTTGATCCAGTTAATCAATATTCATTAACTACAAGTCACTCCACTATAGACTTGTAGTTGCACTCTCCTCACTGTAGATAATATTGTGTCCATTGATATAGTCATTACCCATGAGTCGACCCTTCACAGGTTGATCGTAATCACAGCTGGATCAAATTATCGTTTTACCTCTGTGATTTCCTCTTTGCTCCTTAAGCACCACTGATTTTCTAATGAACAACAAGTCTAAGGTCCTACCTTAGACTCATACCCTCATAGAGGGCGGGACCCCGTTGTTCAAGACCCGGAGTCAGTTCTTAAGGGAACAACCTATCTAATTCCTTAGTGTACGAATGAGTGAATTCCATCTTGCATAGTTAAGTTCCTAGCTACCTACTAGGTTCTGTCACTGAGAAGGCAGGCTTATTGAGTCAGCTACAGGCCACTCTCACCCATACTAGTCTAAGGACAAACCCCTATAAGCAGGAGTTCTTAACTTTCTCAGGATTCAGGTCGAGTCACTAATGACCATCTATAAATTACTAGTCTTCTCCTGTTAACGGTGTTACACTGGCTAGACTAATAATTTGTGATCCAGTCTTGTATGAACTCTTCATATAGGATGCCCCCACTCGCATGTCAACTACATGAATGAGTTGGATTACCTCATTTGTACTAATTACAAAGTGAGCCGCATCCATGGTGTTACCAGAATGTGGTTTCCAACCTTATTTTTATGCCATAGACTATTTAGGTTATATTCTTGAGCTCAACCTAAATAGTGTCCACTACACTGATGTTCAAGATAAAAGTTATAACCTTGGAGCTTAGTTTATTGGATTTATAAAGCAAGACTGTAATTCTATCAAAACAAATAACTCTTTATTTAATTGATCAAAATTACACAAGTTTAGGGCATAAATCCCAACAATATCCCACTTGACCTAAAGCTTGTGGAGTACTATAACATTTCAGTAATGTAAATACAATAAACTAGAGCATTTAAACCCCATTGTACAAAATACTCCCACTTGCCATAGTTGGGAAAGATTTGTAAACCTAGACCTTCTAGGTGACTCTCAAATACTTTAGCCGTGAGAGCCTTTGTAAAAGGATCAACAATGTTATGCTCTGAGGCTATCTTCGTGACAATCACGTCTCCTCTATGCACGACCTCCCGGATGAGATGATACTTCCGCTCTATGTGCTTTCCCCTCTTGTGACTACGGGGCTCCCTCGAATTTTCCACTGCACCACTGATATTGCAATACAACTTGATGGGCAAAGTCATATTTGGAACAACTTCCAAATTTAACATGAATTTCCTCTACCAAACGACCTCCTTAGCGGTTTCACAAGCTGCTACATATTTGACCTCCATGGTGGAATCAGCGATGCATCCTTGCTTGACGCTTCGCCATACTACAGCTCCTCCGTTAAGAGTGAAAACTGACCCTAATGTAGATTTCCGAGAATCTTTAACAGTCTGAAAGTCAGAATCCGTGTATCATGTAAGGATTAAATCCTTAGCCCCATACACAAGCATGTAGTTCCTTGTTCTCCGATGATACTTAAGGATCGTTTTAACCGTTGTCCAGTGTTCAAGTCCTGATTGGATTGATACCTTTTGACCATCCCAACTGCAAAACAGATGTCAGGCCTAGTACACAACATTGCGTACATCAGGCTCCCAACAGCTGATGCGTAAGGAATCCGTCTGATATCCTCTACTCCTTGAGGTGTCTTAGGACAGTGTTCCTTAGACAAATGGATTCCATGTCTAAAAGGCAACAAACCCTTTTTGGAATCTTGCATCTTAAACCTTGACAACACTTTGTCTATGTATGATGCTTGAGACAAGGCTAGGTTTCTATTCTTGCGGTTCTGGACAATCTGGATCCCAAGAACAAACTGCGCATCACCAAAATCTTTCATTTGGAATTGCATTGCTAGCCATTCCTTGATGTCAATAAGATAACCTACATCATTCCCAATGAGTAGGATATCATCCAAATAGAGAATTAGGAAAGCGACAGAACTATTGATGATTTTCTTGTAGACACAAGGTTCATCATCATTATGGTCAAAACCATAAGATCTGATAGCCTCATCAAATCTTATCTTCCAGGACCTAGAGGCTTGTTTCAGTCCATAAATTGACCTTTTAAGCCTGCAAACCTTTTGCTCTTTTCCTGGTTTAATGAACCCTTTGGGTTGGTCCTTGTAGATGTTTTCCTCAAGTTTGTCATTCAAAAAGGTTGTCTTGACATCCATTTGCCATACCTCATAGTCATAATATGCGGCAATGGCAAGAAGGATACGGATAGACTTTACCATAGCAACAGGTGAAAAGGTCTCCTCATAGTCAACCCCTTCAACCTGGGTATAACCCTTTGCTAATAGTCTAGCTTTAAAGGTTTGCACCTTCCCAACTACACCACGTTTTCTCTTGTAGATCCACTTACAACGTATAGGTTTTATCCCATCAGGCTTATCTACAAGATCCCAAACATAATTGAAGTGCATAAACTCCATTTCTTGGTCCATGGCTATGACCCATTTGTGTTTGTCTTTGTTAACCATTGCTTGATTATAAGTCAATGGATCCTCGTAGTTGTCATCTGGTATAACAACGTGGGTTTAGCTAAACCCATGTAATGGTCAGGCTGTATTACAACCCTCCCACTACGTCGAGGCATACTCAACTCTTGAGATGAACTCTCTTGACTAGACAAACTAGTATCAACAACTCTTGTTGACGTGCTAGTGTTCTTATTAGCAACCTTTGCTATTATTCCGTCTAACTCACTCAACACTACTTTACTTTTTGGTTTGTGGTCCCTTATGTTGTCTCCCTCCAAGAAAATGACATTTGTCGACACAAAGACCTTATCTTCCTTAGTATCATAGAATAAACCACCTCTTGTTTCTTTTGGGTATCCCACGAATAGGCATAATTTTGAATGTGAATCCAACTTCTTTGGATTTGTCACAAGCACATGTGTCGAACAACCCCATATTATGAAGTGACATAAACTACCTTTACGTCCTTTCCAGAGTTCAAAAAGTGTTTCAGAAACACTTTTGGAGGGCACATTATTCAAAATGTATACTGCAGTCTCCATTGTGTAACCCCAAAAGGTACTAGGGAGATGAGCATATCTCATCATTCATCGAACCATGTCCAACAAGGTTCTATTTCTCCTATCCGATACACCGTTTTGTTGTGGTGTGCCGGGAGCTGAGAGTTGGGATGTAATTCCATGTTTTATCATATAGTTCCAGAATTTTAAATCCATGTACTCTCCATCTCGATCCGATCGAAGTGTTTTAATAGTTTTAGCTAATTGGTTTTCAACCTCAATCTTGAATATCTTGAACTTTTCAAGCGCTTCAGACTTGTGGTGCATTAGGTAAATATGCCCAAATCTAGAATAATCATCTATAAAAGAGATGAAATATTCATATCCTCCCTCGGCTTGAACATTCATCGGACCACAAAGGTCTGAATGTATAAGCTCTAGAGGGTCTTTGCCTCTATAACCTTTTCCACTAAAAGGTCTTTTAGTCATTTTTCCTTCAAGGCATGATTCACATACTGGCGAAGAATTTTCTTCTTACTCGTTTAGAAGCCCGTTCTTTATCAATCTCTCAATCCTATTGAGATTAATGTAACCCAATCTTAGATGAAAAAGATGAGCATTTTCTTTAGGACAAATTTTACGTTTCTTAGTTTGTGCGTTTGCACTTTTAAGTAATTCAGTGTTCAAAACCATTTTGACTGAATTAGGCCTTAAAACATACAATTCATTTTCTAAACCTTCAAAATAAACACTTTATTCATCGAAAAGGAAATAGAAATACATTGTTGTATAAGGCAAGAAATGGAAACAAGGTTTCTAGTAAACCCTGGTATCACTAATATATTGTCCAACAATACATATTTCTTGTCAAAATAAAGCTTCATTGTGCCTACTTCTACAGCTGAGACGACTTCTCCATTTCCAATCTGGAGTGTTATCTCTCCTTGCTGTAGATGGTGTGAGGAATCAATTCCCTGAAAAGAAGAGCAAACATGATTAGTGGCGCCTGAATCAAGTATCCAAGCTGTTTTATCATTATCCACTAAACAAGCTTCTAGGAAAAGTAAATCATATTTACCTTCCTTCTTCTTTTCTGCAATGTACTTCGGACAGTTTCGTTTTCAATGCCCGTCTTCGTTGCAGTGGAACACTTTCCTTTGTCAGCAATGTCTTTGACTTTCTTGCCCTTCTGGGCGGCAGCTTTGTCGGCCTGTTTCCCTTTACCAACCTTCTTCATGTTCATCTTCTTTCCTATCAGGTTAGAAGAAGATGGAGCCACTGTTTTTGTCCCAGAGGTCGAACCTCTGTGATAACTCCTACTGCCAACATTTGGCTCACCTTTCGATCCCTGAATTTTCATCAAAGACTGAAAGGTCGTGAGTTCATTCAGAAGGGAGGTAAGATTAAAAGTAAGCTTGTTCATAACAACATTACTTCTAAACTGCAGGATACTATCTGGAAGGGTTTCCAGAATGAAGCTGACTTGGCTCGACTCATCGATGGAAGCACCATTCGACTCCGCGATGTTAAAGTGCACCATCATATTCAGGACATGATCCCGAACAGATGTACCCTCTGGCATCCTTGAGTTGAATATGTACTTTAGGGCATTATTTCGTGCTTGTGTTGACTGTTGTCCAAACATACCCTGCACAGAATCCATGATTTCCTTGGCGGTAATCATGCCCTCATGCTTCTTGGCTAATATGTCAGACATACTTGCCAAGATGAAGACTTTGGCCTTATTATTGGCCTTGATCCATCGATCATATGCATCACGAACATTTCGTGACACATTCGAGCCTGGCACCTGAGGACACTTCTTAGTTAGCACAAACTTCTGATCATCTTCTACCAATATAGTGTTGAGTTTGAAGGGAATCGAAGTCCCCGTAACGGAAGCGATTGCGAATTGCGCGCTCTTGATTTAGTTACAACGGAAAATTCAAGAACGTAAACATGGATTAAGCATATAGTAAGAGTATGGACAGTAAGTATATACCTTTGAAGAACCTTTCTTCAAGTGCTCCTCTCTCCACGGTCACGATCTCAGCAACAAGAACTCGTACGAATACCGACACCACCACCGGATCTTCTCCGTGGTTCTCTAGGTGAGGGAGGAAGGTGGGTTCCCTTTAGGAGTGGTGAGGTATTTTGTGAGGGAGATTTGTGTTTTGGAACTCTTCCAACAACACAACAAGGAGGCTAGGAATCCTTTAGAAGTTTTAACCTGGTTGCATCTCATGCAACTATATATATAGAGGAATGGGATGGAAATGACCATTCTACCCCTCCTTTAATCACTCTTTAGTATATAGTTTATATATGAATCTAATTCACATTAAAACTATAAATTATATCAATTACATCATATATAATTGATATAACTCCTCATCTATGAAATTGAACACTTCAATTTCACTCCTAACTTTATACCCTCAATATTACCATGTTGAGCCAACGGAGGGATCTAGTGGACCTACAGATCATGAGCTCCAGTGATGTGAGATTAACTGATCAAACTCTTTGATCAAGTTAATCAATATTCATTAACTACAAGTCAATCCACTATAGACTTGTAGCTGCACTCTCCTCACTGTAGATATTATTGTGTCCACTGATATAGTCATTACCCATGAGTCGACCCTTCACAGGTTGCTCGTAATCACAGCTGGGTCAAATTACCCTCATAGAGGGCAGGGCCCCGTTGTTCAAGACCTGGAGTCAGTTCTTAAGGGAACAATCTATCTAATTCCTCAGTAGAGGAATGAGTGAATTCCATCTTGCACAGTTAAGTTCCCAGCTACCTACGAGGTTCATTCGCTGAGAAGGTAGGCTTATTGAGTCGGCTACAGGCCACTCTCACCCATACTAGTCTAAGGACAAACCCCTATAAGCAGGAGTTCTTAACTTGTTCAGGATTCAGGTCAAGTCACTAATGACCATCTATAAATTACTGGTCTTATCCTGTAACGGTGTTATACTGGTTAGACTAATAATTCGCGATCCAGTCTTGTATAAACTCTTCATACAGGATGCCCCCACTTGCATGTCAACTACATGAATGAGTTGGATTACCTCATTTGTACTAATTACAAAGTGGGTCGCATCCATGGTGTTACCAGAATGAGGTTTCCAACCTTATTCTTATACCATAAACTATTTAGGTTATAATCTTGACCTCAACCCAAATAGTGTCCACTACACTGATTTCAAGATAAATGTTATAACCTTGGAGCTTAATTTATTGGATTCATAAAAGCAAGACTGTAATCTTATCAAAACAAATAACACTTTATTTAATTGATCAAAATTACACAAGTTTAGGGCATAAATCCCAACAATCTCCCACTTGACCTAAAGCTTGTGGAGTACGAAACATTACAATAATGTAAATACAATAAACTAGGGCATTTAAACCCCTTTGTACAAAATACTCCCACTTGCCCTAGTTGGGGAAGACTTGTAAACCTAGACCTTCTAGGTGACTCTCAAATACTTTAGCCGTGAGAGCCTTTGCAAAAGGATCAACAATGTTGTGCTCTCAGGCTATCTTCATGACAATCACGTCTCCTCTATGCACGATCTCCCGGATGAGATGATACTTCCGCTCTATGTGCTTTCCCCTCTTGTGACTTCGGGGTTCCCTTGAATTTGCCACTACACCACTGTTATCGCAATACAACCTGATGGGCAAAGTCATATTTGGAACAACTTCCAAATTTAGCATAAATTTCCTGAACCAAACGGCCTCCTTAGCTGCTTCACAAGGTGCTACATATTCGGCCTCCATGGTAGAATCAGCGATGCATCCTTGCTTGACGCTTCGCCATACTACAACTCCTCCGTTAAGAGTGGCCCGACCACGATGTAGATTTCCGAATCTTTAAATCGAAAAGTCGAAATCCGTGTATCCTGTAAGGATTAAATCCTTAGCCCCATACACAAGCATGTAGTTCCTTGTTCTCCGATGATACTTAAGGATCGTTTTAACCGTTGTCCAGTGTTCAAGTCCTGGATTGGATTGATACCTTTTGACCATCCCAACTGCAAAACAGATGTCAGGCCTAGTACACAACATTGCGTACATTAGGCTCCCAACAGCTGATGCGTAAGGAATCCGTCTGATATCCTCTACTCCTTGAGGTGTCTTAGGACAGTGTTCCTTAGACAAATGGATTCCATGTCTAAAAGGCAACAAACCCTTTTTGGAATCTTGCATCTTAAACCTTGACAACACTTTGTCTATGTATGATGCTTGAGACAAGGCTAGTTTTCTATTCTTGCGGTTCTGGACAATCTGGATCCCAAGAACAAACTGCGCATCACCAAAATCTTTCATTTGGAATTGCATTGCTAGCCATTCCTTGATGTCAATAAGATAACCTACATCATTCCCAATGAGTAGGATATCATCCAAATAGAGAATTAGGAAAGCGACAGAACTATTGATGATTTTCTTGTAGACACAAGGTTCATCATCATTATGGTCAAAACCATAAGATCTGATAGCCTCATCAAATCTTATCTTCTAGGACCTAGAGGCTTGTTTCAGTCCATAAATCGACCTTTTAAGCCTACAAACCTTTGCTCTTGTCCTGGTTCAATGAACCCTTTGGGTTGGTCCATGTAGATGGTTTCCTCAAGATTGCCATTCTAAAAGGTTGTCTTGACATCCATTTGCCATACCTCATAGTCATAATATGCTGCAATGGCAAGAAGGATACGGATAGACTTTACCATATCAACAGATGAAAAGGTTTCCTCAAAGTCAACCTTTTCAACCTTGGTATAACCCTTTGCTACTAGTATAGCTTTAAAGGTTTGTACCTTCCCATCTACACCACGTTTTCTCTTGTAGATCCACTTACAACCTATAGGTTTTACCCCATCAGGCTTATCTACAAGATCCCAAAGAATTGAAGTGCATAGACTCCATTTCTTGGTCCATGGCTATGACCCATTTGTCTTTGTCAATGTCAACCATTGCTTGATTATAAGTTAATGGATCCTCGTAGTTGTCATCTGGTATAACAACTTGGGTTTCAGCTAAACCCATGTAACGGTCAGGTTGTATCACAATCCTCCCACTACGTCGAGGCATACTCAACTCTTGAGATGGACCCTCTTGACTAGACAAACTAGTATCAACAACTCTTGTTGACGTACTAGTGTTCTTACTAGCAACCTTTGCTATTGTTCCGTCTAACTCACTCAACACTACCTTACTTTTTGGTTTGTGGTCCCTTATGTGGTCCTCCTCCAAAAAAGTGGCATTTGTCGACACAAAGACCTTATCTTCCTTAGGATCATAGAATAAACCACCTCTTGTTTCTTTTGGGTATCCTACGAATAGGCACAACTTTGAACGTGAATCCAACTTCTTTGGATTTGTCACAAGCACATGTGTCTTTGGATGCGACCATATTCTCAAATGACATAAACTACTTTTACGTCCTTTCCAGAGTTCAAAAGGTGTTTCAGAAACACTCTTGGAGGGCACACTATTCAATATGTATACTGCAGTCTCCACTGCACAACCCTAAAAGGAACTAGGGAGAAGAGCATAACTCATCATTGATCTAACCATGTCCAACAAGGTTCTATTTCTCCTTTCTGATACACCGTTTTGATGTGGTGTGCCGGGAGCTGAAAAGTTGGGATGTAATTGCATGTTCTATCATGTAGCTCTGGAATTTTACATCCATGTACTCTCCACCTCGATCCGATCGAAGTGTTTTAACTCTTTTACCTAATTGATTTTCAACCTCAGTATTGAATTCCTTGAACTTTTCAAGTGCTTCAGACTTGTGGTGCATTAGGTAAATATGCCCATATCTGGAATAATCACCTATAAAAGAGATGAAATATTCATATCCTCCCCTGACATTAACATTCATCGGACCACATAGGTCTGAATGTATAAGCTCTAGAGTATCTTTGGCTCTATAATCTTTTTCACTAAAAAGATCTTTTAGTCATTTTGCCTTCTAGGCAGGATTCACATACTGGTAAGGAATTTTCTTCTAACTCGTTTACAAGTCCATTCGTTACCAATCTCTCAATCCTATTGAGATTAATGTGACCCAATCTTAGATCCCAAAGATGAGCATTTTCTTTAGGAGAATTTTTTCGTTTCTTAGTTTGTGCGTTTATAGCTTTTTAAATAATTCGATGTTCAAAACCATTTTGACCGAATTATGCCTTAAAACATACAATCCATTTTCTAATGATGCTGAACATATTTCTAAACCTTTCTTCAAAATAAACACTTTATTCATAAAAAAGGAAACAAAAATACATTGTTCAATAAGGCAAGAAATGGAAATAAGGTTTCTAGTAAACCCTGGTATCACTAATATATTGTCCAACAATACATATTTCTTGCCAAAATAAAGCTTCATGGTGCCTCTTCACTACACCGAGACGACCTCTCCATTTCCAACCCAGAGCGTTATCTCTCCTTCATCAGAAGTTTTTGCCAGAATCAATTCCCTGAAAAGAAGAACAAACATGATTAGTGGTGCCTGAATCAAGTATCCAAGTTGTTTTATCATTATCCACTAAACAACCTTCTAGGCAAAGTAAATCATATTTACCTTCCTTCTTCTTTTCTGCAATGTACTTCGGACAGCCTGATAATTAAATGCATGTTTAATTTAATTAATATAAGTGTTATATTTTTTAGATTAAAGTATGCTCATGCATTTATATTCATGTGATGAATAATATTATGTTATAGTATATAGTTATTCATGTGATGAATGATCAAGCACTATAACATAGAAATGCCTGCAACCGAAGTTAATTATTAGTTTTAAAGAGCTTAGAACTTAAATAAGTAGACTTAGGTTTTCTATTTTCTAATAAGATTAGAAATTAGGAAATAAGAGTTTAGTCTATGAATGGAGACTAATTAGTAACTCTGTATAAGGAAGGTTTTGTTTAAGGCTGGGGTATTTAAGTTGACGCTTGAAACACCCCTACTGCTAAAACCACAGGGAGTGAATTCGGTCCGGAGATTCTTAGATTATACTTATCGTGAGTGCTGCTAATTAAAAGTGTTTTAATTAACTCACATAGACCTAAGTTATAATGTGATTATAGACTTAGGTAAATACCATAAGAGTTATATTGGTAGACTTAGGTAAATTTTAGCCGGTTTATCTAGGTCAATCCCTATTAAAATTAAAGTGCTGAGTGGGAGGAAATATAGTGTATGAGATACATTTGAATTTCAAACCACAAATCTCCTTTAAGTCCGCACCGTGAGATCTATACTCGACCTCGTGGCGCAAATGGGTGCGTCCCCCTTCGGGTGACATTTGTATAGGTCAATATCATCATTGATGGAGAGAGTACTTATACTGAGTGGGAGCGGGACATGTGAAAACGAGACTCACGGTCTCTTCTTTCGATTCACACCGTGAGACCCCTATGATCCGCCTGCTAGTTTGGCCTGGACCAGACTATCCCTTCGGAGGACCTGATCATGGGAGTCGGAACACCGTGAATTCCCGAAAGGGACACAGTTTCCTGGTTGGTTTTCCTTCTTGGTTCACCCTTCGGTGGCTATTGTTTGGACGGATGCTTGGAAACTTAAAGATTGAGGGTGACACTCACTGAATTCGTTAAGTGTTAATGAATTCGACCGAACAATGGTAAATGGACGCCTAATGGAATAAGAGTTACTCTTGGATTAGGGTCTGATCGAGAAAGTCTTGTCCTAGAGGAGGAGTGTTCTGTTCACCCTTCGGTGGCGGTCATTCTAAACCTTTAGGGTATCATTGCATAATTTTGAATGACCTTGGGATCATGAAACAATTTTGCTAAAACTTGATTGGATTTCAAAAGTTTTTTGCGAGACTAACACAAAGTTTTTCTTAATTTTTTCAGCTTAAAAATGTCTAGCGCAATAATAGCGTCCGATAAGTTAGTGGGAGATAATTACCAAAGTTGGAAAAACAACATTAACATGATTTTGGTAACTGACGACATAAAGTTCGTGCTGTCTGAGGAGTGTCCTGCCAAGATAATTACCGAAGTGTTTGCGATGCATACGATCGGTGGATCAGGGCCAATGAAACGGCCAAGGTCTACATAATTGCCAGCATGTCTGATGTATTGGCCAAGAAGCATGAGCTGATGGTCTCTGCCAAGGAGATCATGGAGTCCTTGCAGGAAATCTTTGGACAACGATCCTTCCGTGTCCGGCATGACTCGCTCAAATACGTCTTCAACGCACGATGATGAAAGAGGGTCGTCAATCCGTGAACATGTTCTAGACATGATGACCCACTTTAATCACTCGAGATAAACGGGGCTTCGATCGACGAGTCGAGCCAAGTCAGTTTTATTATGGAGACTCTTCCGAAGAGTTTCCTTCAGTTTCGTAGCAATGTTGTTATGAACAAAATTAGCTACACTCTGACTACCCTCCTCAATGAGCTACAGAATTTCCAATCCTTGAACAGGGTTAAGGAATCTGAGGCAAATGTTGCCTACAGGTCTTATCACAGGGGTTCGACCTCTGGGACGAGACCTGTTGCTCCTTCACGCCCGAAAGGGAAGAAGAGGATGAAGAGGGGTAAAACTGACCGACCTGCCGCCCATAAGGGCAAGAAGGTCAAGGACGTTGCAGATAAAAGAAAGTGTTTCCACTGCAATGGGGGCGACACTGGAAGAGGAACTGTCCCAAATTCCTGGCTTAGAGGAAGAAACTTGTGACAGAAACTTGTTTAGTGGAGAGTAGTGACTCTGCTTGGATATTGGATTCAGGCGCCACTAACCACGTTTGTTCTTCTTTTCAGGGGATTGATTCCTGGCAGCCGCGTTGAGAGGGTGAGGTGACTCTACGGGTTGGATCCGGGGAGCTTATCTCTGCTGCAGCGATCAACATGGTGAAGCTACACTTTTGCGGGAAGTACTTATTGTTGGATAATTTGTACATAGTTCCAGGGTTTACTAGAAACCTAGTTTCTATTTCCTGCCTGATTGAACACTCTATTTGTGTTTCTTTTGAATTAAATAAAGCGTTTATTTCTTTCAAAGGCAATGTTATTTGTTCAGTTTCACTCGAACATAAACTGTATGTTTTGAAACCTAATTCGGTCAAAAGTGTTTTGAATACTGAATTGTTTAAAACTGCAGAAACACAAACTAAGAAAGCGAAAGTTTCTCCTATAGAAAATGCCCATCTTTGTCATCTACGGTTAGGCCACATTAATCACAATAGGATTGAGAAACTAGTGAAGAGTGGACTTCTAAACGAGTTGGAAGAAAACTCTTTGCCGGTGTGTGAGTCATACCTTTAGGGCAAGATGACCAAACGTCCTTTTAGTGGAAAAGGATATAGAGCCAAAGAGCCTCTTGAGTTAGTACATTCTGACCTCTGTGGTTCGATGAATGTTAAAGCTCGGGGCAGTTATGAGTACTTCGTGACTTTCGTCGACGATTACTCCAGATATGGGTATATTTACCTAATGCACAAGTAGTCTGAAACTCTTAGAAAGTTCAAGGAGTACAAGACTGAGGTTGAGAACCTCTTAGGTAAATCGCTTAAAACACTTCGATCGGATCGAGGTGGAGAGTACATCAAAACTGAATTCCAGGACTATATGATAAAACACGGAATTACGTCACAACTCTCAGCGCCTGGTATGCCACAGCAGAATGGTGTATCAGAAAGGAGAAACAGAATCTTGTTGGACATGGTTCGGTCGATGATGAGCTATGCTCGTCTCCCTGATTCTTTTTGGGGTCAAGCAGTGGAGATTGCGGTCTATATGTTGAACAACGTTCCGTTGAAGAGTGTTTGTGAAACACCTTTCGAGCTATAGAGTAGACGTAAAGGCAGTTTACATCACTTCAGAATTGTGGGATGCCCGGCCCACGTGTTGGTGTCAAACCCAGAAAAGTTGGAACCCCGTTCGAAATTGTGCCTATTCATAGGTTACCCTAAAGAGACTAGGGGTGGTCTATTTTTCGATCATAAGGAAAATAGGGTGCTTGTATCGACAAACACCATTTTCCTAGAGGAAGACCACGTCAGGGATCATTTACCAAAGAGTAAAATTGTGTTAAATGAAATGGATAGTACATCAGCAAGAGTTGCTGACGGGGCTAGTACGTCAACAAGTGTTGTTCAACCTAGAACGTCTAGTCAAATCCGCTTCCAAAAGTTGGGAATCGCTCGACGTAGTGGGAGGACTGTGAGACAGCCTGATCGCTACATGGGTTTAGCTTTGAAACTTCGCTTGTCGCCTCCCGATGATGATCATTGGATCCATTGACCTATGATCAGGCAATGGTTGATGTTGACAAAGACGAGTGGATTAAAGCTATGGACCAGGAAATGGAGTCTATGTACTTCAATTCTGTATGGGAGCTTGTGGATCAATCGGATGGGGTAAAACCTATTGGTTGCAAATGGATCTACAAGCGTAAACGTGGCGTAGATGGGAAGGTGCAGACCTTCAAAGCTCGACTAGTGGCAAAGGGTTTTATCCAGGTTGAAGGGGTTGACTATGAGGAGACCTTTTCACCTGTTGCCATGGTAAAGTCGATCAGGATCCTTCTGGCCATTGTTGCGTATTATGACTATGAGGTATGGCAGATGGACGTCAAGATAACCTTTGTGAATGGCAAACTTTATGAGACCATCTGCATGGACCAGCCCAAAGGGTTCATTGCCCAAGGCCATGAGCAAAAGGTTTGTCGGCTTCATAAGTCCATTTATGGACTGAAACAGGCTTCGAGGTCTTGGAATATAAGGTTTGATGAGGCGATCAAATCATATGGCTTTGATCAAAATGTCGACGAACCTTGTGTTTACAAGAAAATTGTTGACAAAACTGTCGCATTTTTGGTGTTGTACGTGGACGATAAAGCGTCTTATATTAACAAGATGTTGTCTAGATATTAGATGAAGAACTCCAAAAAAGGCTTGCTTCCTTTAGGCATGGGGTTCACCTTTCTAAGGATCAGTGCCCGAAGACTCCTCAAGAGGTTGAGGATATGAGAAGGATCCCCTATGCTTCAGCTGTAGGAAGCCTCATGTATGCAATGCTGTGTACTAGGCTCGCCATCTGTTATGTAGTAGGCATTGTCAGTAGGTATCAATCCAATCCCGGATTATATCACTAGACAACCGTAAAGGCAATCCTCAAGTATCTTAAGAGAACGAGGAACTACAACTTAGTGTATGGCAGTGGAGATTTGATTCTTACGGGATACACAGATTATGACTTTCAAACTAATAAGGATTCTAGGAAATCCACTTCGGGGTCAACCTTCATTTTGAATGGAGGAGTAGTAGTATGGCGAAGCATCAAGCAGGGATGCTTTGCTGATTCCACTATGGATGTTGAGTACGTTGCGGCTTGTGAAGCTGCAAAGGAATCTGTTTAGCTTAGGAAGTTCATGTCAGATTTAAAAGTGGTTCCAAACATGAACTTGTCAATCACACTGTTTTGTGACAACAGTGGTGCTATAGCCAACTCCAGAGAGCCTCGGAACCATAAGAAAGGCAAACACATTGAGCGGAAGTATCAACTGATACGGGAGATTGTGCACCGCGGCGACGTGACAGTCACACATATAGCATCGGAACACAATGTTGCTGATCCATTTACAAAGCCCCTTACGGCTAAGGTGTTTGAGGGTCACCTAGAGAGTCTAGGTCTTCGAGTGCTTCCTGACTAGGGCAAGTGCGAGAATTGTAAACGGGTATTCAATGCCCTAGTTTATTGTATTACTTCATTGTAAGTATTGTACATTTGAAAAATGTATTTGCTCCATTAGCCTAGTCCAAGTGGGAGTTTGTTGGTATGTATGTCCTAATCTCGTTTAGTTTGTAAATTTAACATTTGAAATTAATAAAAGTTATTTATTTCATCATTTTGTGACTTGCAAATTTTACAAACTTTGTCCAATAAACTAAGCTCTAGGGTCATTGAATATTTGAGAGAACTAGAACTTGAACGGTGTGTAGTGGACGCACAGGGAGGATCACGTTCGAGTTAACGACCCGAACGGTCAACAACATATGGATAGGGTTGGAGACCTAATCCTTGATACGTTATGGATGCGGCCCGCTTTGTATCAAGATAAAAACGAGGTGATCTGACTCGTTCATGTGGTTAACATGCGAGTGGGGCATCCTTTATAGTGAGATTGTACAAGACCGAGCCGTGAATTATTAGACCTACTGATGTAACACCGTTAACAGTATGACACTAATAACTTCGTAGATGACCAATTCGACCTGAATCCTGAGCGTGTTACGATTTTCTGTCTCCGGAGGTCTGTCCTTTAACTAGTACGGGTGAGGGTGGTCACAGTTATTCGCCCAATATGCCTATCTTCTCAGGGATAAGACCAAGTAGGGAGCTAGGAACCTAACTATGCGAGATGAAATTCACTCGTTCACGCCTTTAGGAAAACTAGAGGGGTTGTTCCCCTAAATGCTGTCTCCAGGGCTTGGACAACGGGCGCCCACCCTCTCACTGGCACAGGAGCGGTTTTGTGTATGGTTGGACGATTACAACGTTTTTGTTCATTAGAGAAGCAGTGGAGACTTAAGGAACTAGAAGTAGACACAGGGGTAAAACAGTAATTTTATACAACAATGTCTACGAATAACCTGTGAAGGGTCAGCTCATGAGCATTGGTTATATCAGTGGACACATCTTGTCTTACACTGACGAGAGTGCAACTACGGGCTTTAGTAGAGGTTTACCGTAGCTAATGAATGTTGATTAATCGAGTCAATAAGTTTGACAGGTTAATCTCGAATCATTGGAGCTTGTCACTGTAGGTCCATAAGGTCCCTCGGTTGGCTCAAACTTGATTAATAGAAGGTTTACAATTTTGGTGTGAATTTGAAGTGTTCAAGTTCACTAAAGGGTAATTATGTCATTTATATGAGATATGAATGATATATTATATAGTTTAATGTGAATGAGATTCATAATAAACTATAGGTGAACCTAATTGTTGAATTAGGGCTAACTTGGAGAAATTAGATTGAGAGAAATTAAATTGAATGTGATTCAATTTAAAAATCAACAATAATACAAATGTGATTTGTAAATGAGATATGAGATATGTTATTATATGTGGTAATGCAAATATGATTTACATAACCTATGGTTGTTGTAAAATGGTAAATAGGTGGAGATTTCAACTCCACCTATCACCATTATATAAACCCTTTTGCAATAAGGGTTCATTAAGGATTTGCTCATTTTTGGATTTTCTCTCCAAAAGCAAATTGAATTCTCTCTCAAATAAAATCTCTCTCTTAAATTCTCCTTCCTAAAGCAAACAAAGAATCCCACCATTCTCTTTCTACGAAAGTAGAACAACCGAGAAATCGAGTGGAGGTGTCCGTTCATTGGGATTGTTCGAGGAGTTCGAGATCGTTGAGAAGAACACGAAAAGTTCGTGATCGGAGGAAGGAATCGTGAAGAAAAGTTCTTCAACAAGTAAGTACTTTACTGTTTTTCCTTCTCAATTGCATGTTTAGCCTATTACTATTAGAGAGTTTGATTTTATGAAAACATATTGCATAACGATACCACGACGATTTAATCGTCTTCCGTTGTGCAGGGATTCTCATTCCCTTCACTCACTATAAGTACTCTCTCCATTCATGTTGAATTTTGACCCATACAAATACCACCTGTAGGGAGACGCTCCCATTTACGCAACGAGGCCGAGTATGGATCTCACGGTGCGAACTTAACAGAGATTTGAGGATGAAAAAAAAAAGGTATCTCATGCACTCTATTTCCTCCCACTCAACACTTTAAAATAATCAGGATTGACCTAGATAAATCGGATAATATTTACCTAAGTCTACAAATATAACTCTTATATTGGATTAGCCTAAGTCTATAATCACATTTTTAACTTAGGTCTATGTGAGTAAATTAATTGACTCTTAATTAACGGCACTCACGAGAATATAACCTATGAATCTCCGGATCAAATTCACTCCCAGGTCGGTTCCCATGTAGGGGTGTTACGCAAAGCGTCAGCTGAAATACCCCAACCTTTGACAGAACCTTCCTTAGATAGAGTTACTAATTTGTCACCATTCATAAGTCATATTAGATTTCCTAATTCTAATCTTATTAGAACTAGAAAACCTAAGTTTAATTATTCAAGTTCTAAACAATTTAAAACTAATAATTAACTTAGGTTACATGCATTTTTATGTTGTTGTGCTTGATCATTAATCACATGAATAATAAACTATATAACATACATACATCGCATGTATTAATGCATGTATATGCTTTTAATATAAGAAATATAACTCTTATATTAATTAAATTAAAATACATACATTATATTATAACACTTATAATATTATCCTATCATGCATACTATATATTATAACTCTTATACTATAAATTGTTTAACCTAAGGTGAAATTTTAATCTATATGACATACATTATGCACATATAAAAATAAATCATACAACAATTGCATAATAAGTATCTTAAAATTGAATTAAACTACTTTAATTCTAAGATAAACAAACACAAAGAGAAGAAAAACAATGAGTAACTTGTTACTTACTTGTTGAAGAACTTTTCTTCAAAGCTTTTCCTCCTTCGATCGCGATCCCTCTCAAACCAACGATCTCTACGAACTCGATCCTCGAACTGATCGGTGAGACACATCAAAAATGTCTTCTCACTTTTTCTTTGGAGGTTGAGGGAAAGTGAGTGGGACTCCCTTTGGTCTTGGCTGAGGAGAGTTTGAGAGAGAATTGAGAGAGAATGAGAGAATGTTTCTTTGCTCTCTTTGGATGAAAATCCAAAAAATGGGGAAAAAAATGCCTAAAGGCTTCTTGCAAGCCCTTTCAATATTTGTGTTTGATGGAGTTAAATCCTCCACCAAATTACAAATTTACCACAACCGTATGATATGCAAATCATAGTTGCATATCACATAATATAAGGTATCTCATACCTTATTATACAAATCTCATTTGCATAAATGTGGAATTTTAAATTGAATCACATTTAATTTAATTTCTCTCAATTCAATATCTCTCAATTAGCACTAATTAATCAATTAGGTTATACTATAGTTTATTATGAATCTCATTCACATCAAACTATATATTATGTCTTTTATATCACATATAAATGACATAAATCCCAAATAATGAATTTGAACAGTTCAAATTCACACCAAACTGTTGACCTTCAATTTGTCCAATTTGAGCCAACCGAGTGACCTAATGGACCTACAGATGACGAGCTCTAATGATCCTAGATTAATCTGTCAAACTCTTTGACCTGGTTATTCAACATTCATTACCTAATGTAACACTCCACTAAAGCCCGTAGTTGCACTCTCATCACTGTAGGACAAGATGTGTCCATCGATATAACTAATGCCCATGAGTCGACCCTTCACAGGTTGTTCGTAGCCACAGCTGGGTCAAATTACCGTTTTACCCCGTGTCTACCTCTTGCTCCTTAAGTCCCACTTCTCCTCTAATGAAAAACTACGTTGCATGGTCCAACCATAAATAACAACCCTGTCGAGCCTGTGAAAGGGTGGAGTCCCATTGTTCAAGCCCTGGAGACAACACTTAAGGGAACAACCACTCTAGTTTCCCTAAACCGGGAACGACTGAATTCGTTCTTGCGTAGTCAAGTTCCCAGCTCTCCATGTGGTCTTGTCCCTAAGAAGATAGGCATATTGGGCGGGTAACTATGACCACCCTCACCCGTACTAGTGAAAGGACAGACCCCCGGAGACAAGAGTCCGTAAAATGCTCAGGATTAAGGCCGAGTCACTAATGGTCATCTACGAATTTATTAGTCCTATACTGTTAACGATGTTACATCAGTAGGTCTAATAATTTTCACGGATAGACCCCCGGAGACAGTTGGATCACCTCGTTTGTATCTAATACAAAGCGGGCCGCATCCACAACGTATCCAGGATTAGGTCTCCAACCCCATCCGTATACTATAGACCGTTCAAGCCATTACCTCGAACATTATCCTCCCAGTGTGTCCACTACACACCGTTCAAGTTCTAATTCTCTGTTCTCTGTTCTAGTTCTCTTAAAATACAATTACCCTGGAGCTTAGTTTATTGGATTAAGTTTATGAAATATGCGAACACAAAGTATTGAAAAAATAACTCTTATTTATTTCAAATTAGAATATTTCAAACTTACACGAGATTAGGACATACATCCCAACAAAATTATCATTAATAGACTTCAATTAATACTGATAAAATACACCAAGAAAAAAGTCTATTATTCGTAGCAATAGACTTCAACTAATACCAATAAACAAATAACAAAAAAGAAGCCTATCAATGTTAGTGATAGGATTTAATGAACACTGATAGTGAGATCCTTTTATCACTGATAGAATTCCATCAACATAAATAAACAATACAAAACAATAAGTTTATCAGTGATAGTGATAGGTTTATATCATAGGCGTTTCTATCATAGATAGACTTCAATCAACATTGAACGTTGATAAACAACACCAAACAAGAAGTCTATCAGTCACAAAACAAGAAGTCTATTAGTGAGAGTGATAGATTTCAATCAACATAGATAGACAATACCAATTAAGAAGTCTATTAGTGATAGTGATAAACTTTTATCACAGATAGACTTCAATCTGAAGGGAATAAGAATCCCCGCGCAGCGGAAGACGGTCGAATCGTCATGGTATCATTACGCTACATGATTTTGTCAAAACGGTCTAACTATTAGATCTAGGCTAAACATGCAATAGAAGGAAGAAATTTACAACAAGATGAATTGTACTTACTTGTTGAAGACTCTCTTTAATATTTCTTCCAAAGATCACGAACACTTCGCGAACAAACACGATCTCTACGAATGCTTCCCACGAACGGAATCTGAAAACTACCACTTGGAGTCTCAGTTGTTCTTCTTTTGGAAAGAAGGAAGATTGTGGGATCTTATGGTTTTGGAGAGGGAGGAGAATTTGAGAGAGTGGAGAGAATTCTTAATCTCTTATCTTTGATGAAAATCAAAAAATGAGAAAAGCTTACCAATCCCTTTCTTGCAAAGGGTTTAAATAGTGGAATGATGGAGTTAAAATCTCCACATTATTACCACTTTACCAAAATCATAGGTTATGCAAATCCCATTTGCATAACAACATAATATAAGATATCTCCTATCTCATATTGCAAATCTCATTTGCGATAAATGTTGATTAATTAAATTGAATCATATCCAATTTAATTTCTCTCAACTAATTTCTCCAATTTGCCCTAATTCAACAATTAGGCTAACCTATAGTTTATTATGAATCTCATTCACATTAAACTATATATTATATCATTCATATCTCATATAAATGACATAAATGCCCTTAAAGTGAATTTGAACACTTCAATTTCATATCAAAACATTAACCCTTCTTTTAACCTGCATTTGAGCCAACCGAGGGACCTAATGGACCTACAAATGATTTGCTCCAACGATCCGAGATTAACTGTCAAACTCTTTGACCCGGTTAATCAACATTCATTAGCTACGGTAACACTCCACTATAACTCGTAGCTGCACTCCCGTCAGTGCAGAATATTACGTGTCCACTGATATAACCAATGCCCATGAGTCGACCCTTCATAGGTTGTTCGTAGACACGGCTGGGACTAATTACCGTTTTACCTCTGTGTCTACCTCTTGTTCCTTATGTCCCCACTGCTCCTCTAATGAACAACATATTGTGATGGTCAAACCATACACAACACCCTTCTCGGGTCAGTGAGAAGGTGGGCGCCCGTTGTCCAAGTCCTGGAAAGTGCACTTAAGGGAACAACCCCTCTAGTTTCCCTAAAGGCGGGAACGAGTGAATTCCATCTCGCGTAGTTAAGTTTTCAGCTCCCTACTTGGTCCTGTACCTTAGAAGATAGGCATATTGGACGAGTAACTGTGACCACCCTCACCCGTATTAGTCCAAGGACAGACCCCCGCAGATAGGAGTCCGTAACACGCTCCGGATTCAGGTCGAGTCACTAATGGTCATCCATGAAGTTATTAGTCCTTACTGTCAACAGTGTTACATCAGTAGGTCTAATAAGTCACGGTCCGGTCTTGTACAATCTGATTGCACAGGATGCCCCCACTCGCATGTCAACCACATGAACGAGTTAGATCACCTCGTTTGTATCTAATACAAAGTTGGCCACATCCACAATGTATCCAGGATTAGGTCTCCAACTCTATCCATATACTGTAGACCGTTCGGGTCATTAACTCGAACGTGATCCTCCCTGTGTGTCCACTACACACCGTTCTAGTTCTAGTTCTCTCATAAATTCAATGACCCTAGAGCTTAGTTTATTGGAAAAATTTATAAATATTGCGAGACACAAAGTGATGAAATAAATAACTCTTATTAATTTCAAATAGTAATTTACAAACACGAGATTAGCACAAAAATCTCAACAAACTCCCACTTGGACTAAGCTAGTGGAGAAAATACATTTCTAAAATGTACATAAATTACAATGAAGTAATACAATAAACTAGGGCATTGAATACCCGTTTACACATCTCCCACTTGCCCTAGTCGGAAGCTCTCAAGACCTGGACTCTCTAGGTGACCCTCAAACACCTTAGCCGTGAGGGGCTTTGTAAATGGATCAGCTACGTTGTGCTCCGACGCTATCTGCGTGACCGTCACGTCTTCGCGGTGCACAATCTCCCGTATCAGATGGTACTTGCGCTCAATGTGTTTGCCTTTCTTATGGCTCCGAGGCTCACGTGAGTTGGCTACTGCACCACTGTTATCACAGAACAGTTTGATTGGCAAGTTCATATTTGGAACAACTTCCAAATCCGTCATGAACTTCCTGAGCGAAACAGCTTCCTTTGTAGTTTCACAAGCCGCAACATACTCCGCTTCCATAGTGGAATCAGCGATGCATCCCTGCTTGATGCTTCGCCATACTACAGCTCGCTCCTCCATTCAGAATGAAGGTTGACCCCGAAGTGGATTTCCTAGAATTCTTTTCGGTCTGAAAGTCAGAATCCGTGTAACCCGTAAGGATCAAATCCCCACTGCCATACACTAAGCTGTAGTTCCTCGTTCTCCTAAGATACCTGAAGATTGCCTTCACGGCTGTCCACTGATCTAATCCTGGATTGGACTGATATCTACTGATGATTCCTACTGCATAACAGATGTCGGGCCTAGTACACAACATGACATACATCAGGCTCCCTACAACCGAAGCATATGGAATCCGTCTCATATCCTCAACATCTTGAGTAGTCTTAGGACACTGATCCTTAGACAAGTGAACCTCATGCCTGAAAGGCATCAAACCCTTCTTGTAGTTCTGCATCTTATATCTAGACAACATCTTGTCAATATAAGACGCCGGAGACAAGGCTAGCGTTCTGTTCTTCCGGTTCCGGACAATCTGGATACCTAGAACATACCGATCTTCTCCCAAATATTTCATTTGAAATTGTGATGCTAGCCACTTCTTAACGTCAGTAAGAAATTCTACCTCATTCCTAATGAGAAGAATATCGTCCACATACAACACTAAAAATTCGACAGTTTTGTCAACGATTTTCTTGTAGATACAAGGCTCGTCAACATTTTGATCAAAGCCATAAGATTTGATCGCCTCATCAAACCTTATATTCTAAGACCTTGAAGCTTGTTTCAGCCCATAAATGGACCTATGAAGCCGGCAAACCTTTTGCTCTTGGCCTTAGGCAATGAACCCTTTGGGTTGGTCCATGTAGATGGTCTCATCGAGTTTGCCATTTAGAAAGGCTGTCTTGACGTCCATCTGCCATACCTCATAGTCATAATACGCTGCAATGGCAAGAAGGATCCTGATCGACTTTACCATGGCAACAGGTGAAAAGGTTTCCTCATAGTCAACCCCTTCAACCTGGGTAAAACCCTTTACCACTAGTCGGGTTTTGAAGGTCTGCACCTTCCCATCTACGCCACGTTTACGCTTGTAGATCCATTTGCAACCAATAGGTTTTACCCCATCCGGTTGATCCACAAGCACCCAAACAGAATTGAAGTACATAGACTCCATTTCCTGGTCCATAGCTTTAATCCATTCGTCTTTATCAACATCAACCATTGCTTGATCATAGGTCAATGGATCCTCACAGTCATCATCAGGAGCGACAACTGAGGTTTCGGCTAAACCCATGTAGCGATCAGGCTGTCTCACAGCCCTCCCACTACGTCGAGGCATTCCCAACTCTTGGGAACGAATTTGACTAGACGTGCTAGGATCAACAACACTTGTTCACGTACTAGCCCCATCAGCAACTCTTGCTGATGTACTGTCCATTTCATTTAACACAATTTTACTCATTGGTAATTGATCCCTGACGTGGTCTTCGTCTAGGAAAGTGGCGTTTGTTGACACAAGCACCCTATTTTCCGTAGGATCGTAAAACAGACCACCCCTAGTCTCTTTAGGGTAACCTACGAATAGGCACAATTTCGAACGGGGTTCCAACTTTTTCGGATTTGACACCAACATGTGGGCCGAGCATCCCCAAATTCTGAAGTGATGTAGACTGCCTTTACGTCCACTCAAGAGCTCGAAAGGTGTTTCACAAACACTCTTCGACGGAACGTTGTTCAAAATATAGTCCGCAGTCTCCACTCCGTAACCCCAAAAGAATCAGGGAGACGAGCATAGCTCATCATTGACCGAACCATGTCCAACAAGGTTCTGTTTTTCCTCTTCGATACACCATTCTGCTGTGGCATACCAGACGCTGAGAGTTGGGACGTAATTACGTGTTTTATTATATAGTCCTGAAATTCAGTGTCCATGTACTCTCCACCTCGATCCGATCGAAGTGTTTTAAGCGATTTACCTAAGAGGTTCTCAACCTCGGTCTTGTACTCCTTGAACTTTTCAAGAGTTTCAGACTTCTTGTGCATTAGGTAAATATACCCATACCTCGAGTAATCATCTATGAAAGACACTAAGTACTCATAACCGCCCCGAGCTTTAACATTCATCGGACCACAGAGGTCATAATGTACTAACTCAAGAGGCTCTTTTGCACTATATCCTTTTCCACTAAAAGAACGTTTGGCCATCTTGCCCTCAAGGCATGACTCACACAGCGGCAAAGAGTTTTCTTCCAACTCGTTTAGAAGTCCACTCTTCACTAGTTTCTCAATCCTATTGAGATTAATGTGGCCTAGCCGTAGATGCCAAAGATGGGCATTTTCTTTAGAAGAAACTTTCGCTTTCTTAGTTCGTGTTTCTGCAGTTTTAAACAATTCAGTATTCAAAACACTTTTGACTGAATTAGGTTTCAAAACATACAAATTATGCTCAAGTGAAGCAGAACAGATAAGATTACCATTCCTAGAAATAAACGCTTTATTACCATGAAATGAAACGGAAATACACTGTTCTAAAAGGCAGGAAATAGAAACTAGGTTTCTAGTAAACCCTGAAACTATGTACAAATTACCCAACAAAATGTAGTTCCTGCCAAAATATAGTTTCACCGTGTCGATCGCTGCAGCAGAGACAAGCTCCCCAGATCCAACTCGTAGAGTCACCTCACCCTCTCGCAGCGTCTGCCAGGAATCAATCCCCTGAAAAGAAGAACAAACATGGTTAGTGGCGCCCAAATCCAAAATCCAGGCAAAGTCATTACTCTCCACTAAACAGGTTTCTGTCACAAGTAAATCACATTTACCTTGATTCTTCCTCTCGGCCAGGAATTTGGGACAGTTTCTCTTCCAGTGTCCGCCTCCATTGCAGTGGAAACACTTTCCTTTCTCTGCAACGTCCTTGACCTTCTTGCCCTTGTGGGCGACATCTCGGTCAGTTTTACCCCTATTCATCCTCTTCCCTTTCGGGCGTGAAGGAGCAACAAGTTTCGTCCCAGAGGTCGAACCCCAGTGATAAGACCTGTAGGCAACATTTGCCTCAGATTCCGATGCCTTGACCCTGTTCAAGGACTGGAAATTCTGTAGCTCATTGAGAAGGGTAGTCAGAGTGTAGCTAATCTTGTTCATATCAGCATTGCTACGAAACTGAAGAAAACTCTTCGGAAGAGTCTCCAGAATAAAATTGACTTGGCTCGGCTCGTCGATCGAAGCCCCGTTCATCTCAGCCAGATTAAAGTGGGTCATCATGTCTAGAACATGTTCACGGACAGACGACCCCTCTTTCATCCGTGCATTGAAGACGTACTTGAGCGAGTCATGCCGGACCTGAAAAGACTATTGTCCAAACATTTCCTACAAGGACTCCATGATCTCCTTGGTGGTGACCATCAGCTCATGCTTCTTTGCCTATACATCAGACATGTTGGCAATGATGTAGACCTTGGCCTTTTCATTGGCCCTGATCCACCGATCGTATGCATCGCGAACACTTCGCGACGCAGTCGAGCCCGACATCTGAGGACACTCCTCAGACAACACGAACTTTATGTCGTCAGTTACAAAAATTGTGTTTATATTGTTTTTCCAACTTTGGTAATTATCTTCTACTAATTTATCGGGCGCGAGTAGAGCTATTATTGCGCTAGACATGTTTTAAGCTGAAAAATCAAGAAAACTTTGTTAATGACCCAATCGGTCTACAGTATATGGATAGGATTGGAGACCTAATCCTGGATACATTGTGGATGCGGCCCGCTTTGTATTAGATACAAACGAGGTGATCTGACTCGTTCATGTGGTTGACATGCGAGTGGGGGCATCCTGTGCAATGAGATTGTACAAGACCGGACCGTGAATTATTAGACTTACTGATGTAACACCGTTAACAGTATAGAGCTAATAAATTCGTAGATGACCATTAGTGACTCGACCTTAATCCTGAGCGTGTTACGGACTCCTGTCTGCAGGGGTCTGTCCTTTGATTAGTACGGGTGAGGGTGGCCACTGTTGCTCGCCCAATATGCCTACCTTCTCAGGGGCAGGACCACGTGGGGAGCTGGGAACTTGACTACGCAAGAAGGAATTCACTCGTTCCCGACTTAGGGAAACTAGAGGGGTTGTTCCATTAAGTGTTGTCTCTAGGGCTTGAACAACGGGGCCCCACTCTCTCATTGGCTTAAGAGGGTTGTTGTTTATGGTTGGACCATGCAACGTAGTTGTTCATTAGAGGAGCAGTGGGACTTAAGAAGCAAGAGGTAGACACAGGGGTAAAACGATAATTTGACCCAGCTGTGACTACGAATAACCTGTGAAGGGTCGACTCATGGGTATTGGTTATATCGATGGACACAACTTATCCTACAGTGATGAGAGTGCAACTACGGGCTTTAGTGGAGTGTTACCGTAGCTAATGAATTTTGAATAACCGGGTTAAAGAGTTTGACAAGTTATTCTCGGATCATTGGAGCTCGTCACGTGTAGGTCCATTAGGTCCCTCGGTTGGCTCAAATTGGACAAATTGAGGGTTTACAGTTTGGTGTGAATTTGAAGTGTTCAAATTCATTATTTTGGTATTTATGTCATTTATATGAGATATAGATGACATAATATATAGTTTGATGTTAATGAGATTCATAATAAACTATAATATAGTCTATTTGATTAATTAGTGCTATTTGGAGAAATAGAATTGAGAGAAATAAAATTGAATGTGATTCAATTTATAATTCCACATTTATGCAAATGAGATTTGTATAATAAGGTATGAGATACCTTATATTATATAATATGCAAATATGATTTGTATATTATATAGTTGTGGTAAAATGGTGAATTGGTGGAGATTTTAACTCCACCACACACCATTATAAAAGGATGCATTCAAAGGCATCTCAAGACTTCTTGCCATTTTTGGATTTCCATCCAAAGAGCGCAAGACAATTCTCTCTAGAATTCTCTCAATTCTCTCAAAAATTTCTCCTCACCCAAAACCAAAGGGAGTCCCACCTACTCTCCCTCAACCTCCCGAGAACAAACGAGAAGACCCTTTGGAGGTGTCTCCCTGTTCGGATCGTGGTTCGTGTTCGAGGAGATCGTTGGATCTAGAGAGATCGTGACTGGAGAAGGAGAAAACGTTGAAGAAGAGTTCTTCAAGAGGTTAGTACTTTTTACTTATTGTTTTCTTCTTCTTCTTTGCATGTTTAGCCTAGGATCTATGAGATAGATTCAATTTTAAGATAAGAATTACACAACGGATCAACGACGTTTCACAACGTTTTTCGCTGCGGGAATTCAAAATCTCATCAACTTGATTTTGTCAAAATGATCTAACTATTAGATCTAGGCTAAACATGCAATAAAAGGAAGAAATTTACAGCAAGATGAATTTTACTTACTTGTTGAAGACCCTCTTCAATATTTCTTCCAAAGATCACGAACACTTCACGAACAAACACAATCTCTACGAATGCTTCCCTCGAACGGAATCCGAACACTACCACTTGGAGTCTCGCTTGTTCTTCTTTTGGAAAGAAGGAAGATTGTGGGATCTTATGGTTTTGGAGAGGGAGGAGAATTTGAGAGAGTTGAGAGAATTCTTAAACTCTTCTCTTTGATGAAAATGAAAAAATGAGAAAAGCTTACCAATCCCTTTCCTGCAAAGGGTTTAAATAGTGGAATGATGGAGTTAAAATCTCCACATTATTACCACTTTACCACACCCATAGGTTATGCAAATCTCATTTGCATAACCACATAATATAAGATATCTCATATCTCATATTGCAAATCTCATTTGCAATAAATGTGGATTAATTAAATTGAATCACATCCAATTTAATTTCTCTCAATTAATTTCTCCAATTAGCCCTAATTCAACAATTAGGCTAACCTATAGTTTATTATGAATCTCATTCACATTAAACTATATATTATATCATTCATATCTCATGTAAATGACATAAATGCCCTTAAAGTGAAATTGAACACTTCAATTTCATACCAAAACATTAACCCTTCTTTTAACCCATATTGAGCTAACAGAGGACCTAATGGACCTCACAAAGGCGGGCTCCAATGATACGAGATTAACTCACAAAACTCTTTGACCCTGTTAATCAACATTCATTAGATACGGTAACACTCCACTATAGCCTTTAGCTGCACTCCCGTCAGTGCAGAATATTACGTGTCCACTGATATAACCAATGGCCATGAGTCGTTCCTTCACAGGTTGTTCGTAGACACTGCTAGGTCAAATTACCATTTTACCCCTGTGTCTACCTCTTGTTCCTTAAGTCCCCACTGCTCCTCTAATGAACAACATATTGTGATGGTCCAACCATACACAACACCCTTCTAGGGCCGTGAGAAGGTGGGCGCTCGTTGTCCAAGCCACGGAGACAACACTTAAGGGAACAACCCCTCTAGTTTCCCTAAAGGAAACAGGTGAATTCCATCTCGCGTAGTAAAGTTCCCACTCCCTACTTGGTCCTGTCCCTCGAGAAGATAGGCATATTGGGCGAGTAATCGTGACCACCTCACCCGTACTAGTAAAAGGACAAACCCATGCAGACGAGTCCGTAACACGCTCCGGTTTCGTGTCGAGTCACTAATGGTCATCTATGAAGTTATTAGTCCTTCATCACAATCGTGTTACATCGGTGAGGTCTAATAACTCACGGTCCGGCCTTGTACAATCTCATTGCACAAGATGCCCCCACTCGCATGTCAACCACATGAACGAAGTCGATCACCTTGTTTGTATCTAATACAAAGTGGGTCGCATCCACGATATATCCGAGATTAGGTCTCCAACCCTATCCATATCTCAGAGACGGTTCGGTCATTAACTCGAACGTGATCCTCCTGTGTGTCCACTACACACCGTTCAAGTTCTAGTTCTCTCATAAATTCAATGACCCTGAAGCTTAGTTGATTGGAAAAGTTTATAAATATTGCGAGACACAAAGTAATGAAATAAATAACTCTTATTAATTTCAAACAGTAATTTACAAACACGAGATTAGGAAAAAAATTCCAACACAATCAACACAGACAAACAATACGAAACAAGAATTCTAGTAGTGACAGTGAAAACGTCAATCAAAAAATATGAACAATATAAATAGAAGTCTATCGGTGATAGTGATAGACTTCTATCACTGATAGACTCCAATCAAAATGGATAAATAAAACATATAGAAGTATATTAGTGATAGTGATACATGATAGACTCCGATCAGTGATAGACTCTAATAAAAAGAGATAAACAACACAAATAGAAGTGTATTGATGATAATGATAGATTTCTATCACTGATCGATTCTAATCATAACAAATAAAACAACACATATAAACACTATTGGTGATATGATATACTTCTATTACCGATATACTTCAATCATAAGAGATAAACAACACAAATAGAAATCTATCGATGATAGTGATAGATTTCTATCATTGATAGATTTCAACTAGAAGAAATAAAAATTCCAAACAAGAAATCTATCATTAATAATGATAGACTTCTATCACTGATAGACTTCAATCATAACATATAAAAGTCCCAAACAAGAAGTCTATCGATGATAGTGATAGACTTCAATCAGAAAAAAAATCCAATGAAATAGTGTATCAATGATAGTAATAAACATCTTCATTAATAGACATCAATTCGAATAGATAAAAAATCTCAAACAAAAAGTCTATTAGTGATAGTGATAGTGATAGTAATAGACTTCTATCCTTGATAGACTTCAATCAAAATATATAAACAATCCAACCAAAAAGTCTATCAGTAATATACTTGATAGTCTTTTATCTGTGATAGACTTGGTAGACTTCTATCAGTGATAGACTTCGTTAGACTTCTATTAGCGATAGACTTCTATAGACATCTATCAGTGATAGACTTCGATAGACATCTATCAGTGATAGACTTGATAGACTTCTATCACTAAAATTGGTTGTGAGTTTTTTTTTCTATATTTGCAATATTTTTTACATTTTGCTATATGCGCTATTTTTTACCCTCATTTTGCCATGTGCCCAATTGTCACTTATATTTTTAGTGTATGTATATTATATCTGAAAAGATAATAAATAAATTATGTTTTATGAAATATTTACATTACTTTAATATTTTTTATTTTTTACCATTGGTCTGATATAATTTACAAATATATATTTTAAATAAAAAGTTAGGGATGCATGTTTTTTAAATAATGACTCATGGACCATATAACTGAACAAGGTTATATTAAGAAAACAGAAGAAATTTCGGATCTTTAACACTCTAAGTTGATCAATTTTACAAAATAAAAAGCATGCTCAAATCTGGAAAAATAGAGAATAAAAACTCATACCTTTGTAGCTCAAAATTTTCTTAATTCATGGGCAATTTCATATAAAAAATACTTTGTGGGAAACCTCTAGTGTCTTTCCTACTATCCTCAGGCCTTGAAACTGATTGTGGGATCTTTGATTGAGAGAATTTGAAAAGAGATGAGAGAAAGGTCTCAAAAACAAGAAAATTCAATTTTCTGTCTAAATCAATTAATCCTCTGCATTCTCCTTCAATTAAACCTAACCATAAGCTTCTTAAGCTTGGAGAAGAAGACAACACAAGAGTGATGAGGATTAATTATAGAAGGAGGTGGACAATTTGTGTGAATTTGAAAAGCAAAGAAGGTGATTCACACCATTTTGATTTCCATCCAATTGCAATTCAAAAATTAAATTTTCTTTTAATTTTAATTTAGTATTAATATAAAATTAATTTTAAATTAAAATCAATTTATTAATTTAATTAATTATTTAATTTAATATCAAATATCAAATTAAATAATTGGACCAATCTCGATTTCTTAAATTGTCCGTTTGAACCTTAATCCCTATTCATGTTATATATTGAACCATTATTTAAATCATATTTAAATATTTCTACCTCTTCTTTGTCATAGTTTAATTCATAATTAATCTATGACACGTTAAGTATATCACCTATAAGTAACACTTTTTCCCAAAACTGAATTTGAACAATTCAAAATTCTTTTCTATCAAATGTTACAAGGCTTAGTCCGAGCTAGTAAGGGGACCTAATGGACCTACGGATAATGATTCCAACGATACGAGATTAACTGACCAAACTCTTTAGCCTAGCTAATCAACATTCGTTAACCACAAGGACACTCCACTAACTCTTTAAGAAATTTACCTAGGCAAAACTCGGCTAATGGTTTTACCTAAACTTATTAATATAACTCTTATATTGATAATCAATATAACACTTATATTGATTTTATCCTAAGCTTGCTAATATAACTTTTATGTTAAACCTAGAATTTATAGTTTATTAACCCTTTAATAAACCCGTTGAAGCTACTATAATTTATAAACCCTCTGATTCAAATTCACTCATAGGTCAGTTCCCAGGTAGGAGTGTTCCGTTTCCGTCAGCTTAAAAACCTCAACCTAGACAGAACCTTCCTTAGACAGAGTTCCTCTTTTAATCATTGTTTATAAATTACATGGTTACTAATTCTAATCTAATTAGAACTAGATAACCTAAGGTCTATTAATTTCATGTTCTAAACATTTTAAAATTAATGAATTTAACCTTAGGTGACTTGCAATTCTATGTTATTGTGCTTTATTATTCAACATAGGAATAATAAAACATACATTACACATTCATCTCATGAATTAAAAAAATGAATGTCAATGCTGTCAAAAAAAAAATAATATACCACTTTATATTAATTATACATGCAAACTATATAATATAACACTTTATATTATGAATGATATATGAAAATGCATAACCTAAGGTGGGATGTCTAATTAAAAGTATACATTATGCATGGAAAATTATACAACCTTTCAAAAAATAAAATAGCAAATTTAGAAAAATTTTGGCAACCCTAAAATTAATTTTATTTAATGACGCGAACGGTTTACAGTATAAGGATAGGGTTGGAGACCTAATCCTGGATACACTTTGGATGTGACCCGCTTTGTATTAGATACAAACAAGGTGATCTAGCTCGTTCATGTGGTTGACATGCGAGTGGGGGCATCCTATGCAATGAATTTGTACAAGGCTATATCGTTAATTATTAGACTTACTGATGTAACACCGTTAACAGTATAGGACTAATATATTCGCAGATGACCATTGTGACTCGATCTTAATCCTGAGCGTGTTACGGACTCCTGTCAGTGGGGGTCTGTCCTTTAACTAGTACGGGTGAGGGTGGCCACAGTTGCTCACCCAATATGCTTGTTCTCTCAGGGACAGAACCACGTGGGGAGCTGGGAACTTAACTACGCAAGAAGAAATTCACTCGTTCCCGATTTAGGGAAACTACAGGGGTTATTCCCTTAAGTGCTGTCTCCAGGGCTTGAACAACGGGGCCCCACCCTCTCACTTGCTCGAGAGCGTTGTTGTTTATGGTTGGACCATACAACGCTGTTGTTCATTAGAGGAGCAGTGGGACTTACGGAGCAAGAGGTAGACACATGGGTAAAACAATAATTTAACCCAGCAGTGTCTACGAACAACCTGTGAAGGGTCGACTCACAAGTATTGGTTATATCGATGGACACAACTTGTCCTACAGTGATGAGAGTGAAACTAGGGGCTTTAGTCGAGTGTTACTGTAGCTAATGAATGTTCAATAATCGAGTCAAAACAGTTTGACAGGTTAGTCTCCGATCATTGGAGCTCATCATCTGTAGGTCCATTAGGTCCCTCGGTTGGCTCAAATTGGACAAATTGTGGGTTTATAGTTTGGTGTGAATTTGAAGTGTTCAAAATCATTATTTGGGTATTTATGTCATTTATATGTGATATAGATGACATAATATATAGTTTGATGTGAATGAAATTCATAATAAACTATAGACTAGCCTAATTGACTAATTAGTGCTTATTGGAGAAATTCAATTGATAGAAAATTAAATTGAATGTGATTCATTTTAAAATTCCACAATTATGCAAATTAGATTTGTATAATAAGGCATGAGATACCTTATATGTCACACCCCCCTCCCGAACTACCTGCTACTTAGCCCGAAAGGCGGCGTGAAACCAACAGACATTGTTGTTTACTCTTAACAATACTGCTGCACCTCAGATTCTGATAAACATACTATGTTCGCATATGGAACATTTAAACATAACACAGCAGAAACTGGACAACTATTAAACATACAAAAGGAGAAACCCTTCATAAGTCTCTCTTGGAAACTAAATGTCAAGTGCATCAAAAAACACAAGACAACTCATTGTTTATACAATGGCTAATGTACAAGACTTCTATAGCTACATAACGACTTTCTATACAACACCAGCCACGTACAAACTAACAACTTATGAACTTCCAGTGGAGACTATGGCGGGATGTCGTACCGAGAGCTCGATCGCTACCTGAAAAGGTTTGAAAACATTGAAAGAATGAGCTAAAAAGCTCAGTGAGTGTCTATCTTTAAAACATTATAAGCTCACAGGTGAATCATAATAATGGCAGATTATAAGTAGAAAATAGCTTAACATCTGTTTGTAAACATTAACAAACCATGCTTCCAATTTACAGGTTTTAAGTCACCACTTGTGCATAGCACACAACTCGAAATGTACTAACTTATCGAGGGTAGATAGATCAATAATATAATAGCTCATAACAATAAAACACATGACATGATACCACATCAAACCATAGAGGTGGTAGAGTTACATTTATACAAATAAGGTTCATACCTCTCTCTCTCTCTCTCTCACGTGCACGTGGAATACCTTTGGTCGTTTGGTTTTCCCTAATACCTTCTCTATGTCCTTCAGTATTAAGGTAAAACCATTTACTACCCGAATACCTTCTCATTGTCCTTCAGTATTTAGGTAAAACCATTTACTTCCCGGATACCTTCTCATTGTCCTTCAAAGATGTCGGGATATCATGATTCATTCCCCTAAGTACCTTCTCGAATGTCCTTCATGATTAGGGTTAACACCAAACAAGGGCATAATTTGTGTACCATGGAAATCATGTCTTTATAACACATACAACAATTTCTTGACAATTTCATATTATCATCTAAACATGTTTCCAAGTGGATTTACATAAAACATTCTCTAAAGGAAAGTATACTTTCATAATTTAGTTTCCATACTTGGATTTATAGTTACAACTAATTAAAAGCATGCTTAGGTTCCATCATGAACCTTATGTTAGAAAACTCTATGAAGCCATTCACAACTAGTTCAAACAAGATGTAATTATCAACACTTATGTTCATGAAGAAAAACATAGGTCAAATATAGTTCTAAGATAGAGTCACTCACAGTATTAGAATTGGAATCTTGGCTTGTAAACTTGACCTATTTTCTCTTGGCCTGTCAAACAAGCCAAATCAATCATTAGAACCTCGAGCTCATGATTTTTGACCTTAAAACTTGCAAGAAAACACACTTTCAAATTTCCAGCATTTTCAGATTTTCTGCCATGTTTTCAGACAGTCATAACTTCTTCATTACTTATCCAAAAATAATGTAATTTATACCAAACTCTTCCTTTCTGAACCCTCTAAAAATCATATGAAGACATGAAATAGAAATTCCAAACGGATTTGTTCAGAAATACCTCGAAAGCTACTTTCCTCAAAACAGACTTCTGCTGTTTCCAGATTCGGATTTCCTGCTGCACAACAAATTTAACCTGATATTTAGAACATCGTCTAGACATTGTTTACTCACGATTTCTTCACAAAAGTTGTAGAAAATTCAACAAGCTTTCGAACCATACCAATTAGAGCTTCTAACTCCAAGTATTCAGATCAGAACAACCAAAACATCAGAGACTTCCCAGATTTGACAGCAAATTCTGTCTTCTGTCTTCCTCTTCACAAAACAGTAAGTTAACTTCAGTATTAGCTCGAGCTTCCTTCACAAAATTTGTTCCAAATTGAGTTAACTTTCATGTATCAAAAACTCAACCTTTACCTCTTCTTGTAGAGCTCGTGAAGATCAAAACATCAGAACTTGTCTGAGTTGATCACCTTGCTGCTATACAATTAAGTTTTGAGTTCTCCTCCTTTCTTCTGCAATTCCAACTCCAAACTCACGAAAATGGCTTCCATTTTCTTCCTTTCTCCTTCTCCCACGAAACTTTAACTTTGGTTTTGATAAATGAAGAAGAAAATGGAGAAGATAAAGCCATTTTAAAAACCAAGGAGGCAATCTTTGTCTTTTTCCCTTTTGCTTTTTCTTTTCTTTTTCCTTTTCTTTTTCCTTTCCTTTATCCCTTTCTTTCTTCTTTCTAAAACACCAAAATAAGTCTATAAAGAAACCCTAAGCATTTAGCCAACTTATCCCAAGTATGTGAGACATATGATCTTCCATTCAATACATGATGCACCTAAAACTTCTCCAATTTGCTAATGATTTGAACTTACTTCAATGCAACTTTTAATATGCTTATTTCAATGTTTACCTATCCCTTTATGAAATTTAGACACATTGTAGCTCCAAATTCAATAGATTCCGAAATTCGATCACGACATCATTTAGTGCAACCTATCTGATTTTGCTTATTTCAAAACATCATGAATGAGTGTTACATGATAAAAGAAATTAGAGTTTAGGGCTTACAATTACTACCCCCTTAAGATGAATTTCGCCCTCGAAATTCAGCACGAGAAAAGTTGTGGGTACTTTTCTTTCATTATGTCTTCGCTTTCCCATGTTGCTTCCTCGACGTCATGATTTCTCCACAAGACCTTTACCAGTGGTATTGACTTGTTCCTAAGCACTGTTCTTTCCGATCCAAATTACTGTAGAGGTTCTTCCTCATATGATAGATTCTCCTTAAGTTGTCTTGGTTCTACCTTGAGCACATGTGATGGATCGAAATGTATTTCTTCAAAGATTGATATACATGGAAAACATTATGTACTCGAGATAGTTCTCACTGCAACTCGATGCAGTAGGTTCTTTGTGACTTGCCCCTTATCTAGGGCTTAACTTGATCTCCGACCTGGAATTCTAAGTCCTTTCGTCTCTTATCTGCGTTACTCTTCTGACGGTCTTGTGCTTCCTTCAGATTCTTTCTGATTACCTTAATATTATCCGTCGTAACTTGTACCAACTCAGGACCGATTAGCTTCCGCTCTCCTACTTCATTCTAACATACGGGCGTTCTACTCGACCTTCCATACAGAGCCTCAAATGGTGTCATGCCAATACTTGACTAATAGTCGTTACTATAAGCGGATTCCATAAGTGATAGGTGTGTATCACAACTACCCTTAAATTGAAGGACACATGCTCTCAACATATCCTTTAGGGTCTGGATGGTCCTCTTTGACTGACCATCTGTCTGAGGATGGAACGCTGTACTAAATTTCAACTTTGTCCCCATAGCCTTCTATAAACTAAGCCAAGACTTAGAAGTAAATCTTGGATCCCTATCTGAAACTATGGACACTGGCACTCCGTATTGACTTACAATTCTTTTGACATATAGCTCAACAAGCTGATCAAGTGTAGACGTCGCTTAAATCGGTATAAATCATGTTGTTTTAGTGAGTCTATCCACTATTACCCAAATACCACCATGTTCACAAGAAGTATGTGGTAATCCAAACAGAAAATCCATAGTGATATGCTCCCATTTCCATTCCGGCACTGGCAATGGATTAAGGAGTCCTCTGGTCTCTGTCTAAACTGGTTTAACTCATGCTGGCGAGATCAAACATTATCAACATATTCAGCTACCTCCCGCTTCATCCCAGTCCACCAATACATTCCCTTTCAATGTCTTATACATCTTGGTGCTTCCTGGATGCATAGCGTAAGCTGAACTGTGAGCTTTCTCTAGAATAGCATCTTTAAGCTCACTAAAACATGGAACACACAGTCTTCTCTGCCTCACTATGGCTCCATCTGATCTCATTTTAAATTCTGCTTCTGGGCCTTGTTTGGACTTCCCAAACATTTTCTGCAAGTTACTATCCTCTGGTTGACTTCTCACAACCTTTGCTATGAGTGAAGACCTGACCTGGAATTGAGCTAAAAGATTCCCTAAACTCTCTGCATTCACAACTGCCTTAGAATCCTTTAGAGTACTTAAAAATGTTGCTTGAATACCACACAAGGCGTCCTTAGGAAGTCTTGACTTCCTACTCAATGCATCTGCTACCACATTCGCCTTACTTGGATGGTATTCTTTAGTACAATCATAATCTTTAATCAGTTCTAACTATCTTCCTTGTCTCACATTCAACTCCCTCTAATCAAAGATATGTTTCAGACTCTTATGGTCTGTGTAAATGTGACACCTTTCACCAAACAAGTAATGTCTCCGGATCTTCAGTGCTAAAACAACTGCTGCTAGCTCGAGATCATGAGTAGGGTAATTACATTCGTGCTTTTTCAATTGTCTTGATGCATAAACTATTACTTTTCCTTCTTGCATCAGAACACACCCCAAACCTTGTCTCGAGGCATCAGAGTAAATCACATACTCTTTTCCCGTTACAGGAAGTGTCAGAATAGGTGTTGTAACTAATCTCTTTTTCAGCTCCTGAAAACTCTGTTCGCACTTGTCTGACCATTCAAACTTAGCATTCTTCTTTGTCAAAGCTATTAAGGGTAATGCTATTCGTGAGAAATCCTCAACAAATCGCCTGTAGTATCCTGCCAAACCTAGGAACTACGTTACCTGCATCGTCTTGGCCGGTCTCTCCCGATTGACTACTGACTTTAACTTTATTTGGATCCACACTAACACACTTTGCTGAGACAACATACCCCAAAAACACTACCTGATTCAACCAAAACTCACATTTGGTGAATTTAGCATATAATTGTTTATCTTGTAGTGTTTGCAGAATAATCCTCAAATGTTCCTCATGAGCTTTCCTGTCAATTGAGTAAACTAGTATATTATCAATAAATACTATCACGAACTGATCCAAATACTAGTGGAATATTCTGTTCATGAGGTCCATGAAAATCGCCGTGCATTCGTCAAATCAAATGACATTACTAAATGCTCATAATGCCCATACTTGGTTCTCAATGTTGTTGTCTTAGGAATATCGATTTCTAACCTTTAACTTATGGTATCCTCGATCTCAATCAATCTTAGAAAACACTGATGCTCCTCTTAACTGGTCAAACAAGTCATCTATACGGGGTAAAGGATACTTGTTATGTATCGTGACTTTGTTTAACTGTCTGTAATCAATGCGTAATCTAAGGGTACCATCTTTCTTCTTTACAAATAACACTGGAGCTCCCCAGGGTGATACACTAGGTCTGGTGTATCCTTTATCGACTAGTTCTTGTAACTACATCTTCAACTCCTTGAGCTCACTTGGAGCCATTATATACAACGCTTAGGAAATAGGTGTTGTTTCTGGAAGCAATTCAATAGTGAACTCAACTTCCCTATCAGGTGTGCAACCTCAGATGATCTCTTCGAAAAACATCAAGAAATTCGTTCACAACTTCTTCTAGTTTTAGCTTTTCTTCCTGCACCTCCACTACGTGTGCAAGGAATACCATGCAACCTTTCCTCAAAAACTTTTCAGCTTTTAATGCTGAAATCAAGCTCGTAAGAATAATCTTCCTTTCACCCTGAAAACCATTCCAGCTAATCCTAGTTTCTTGAAAACAACTTCCTTTATATGGCAATCTCTAGAAGCATAATGAGTAAATACGAAATCCATCCTTAAGATTGCATCTCACACCTGCAAGTCTAGTGGTAGAAGATCCACTAACATAATAAGATCTTCTACAAAGATCTCACAGTTCCGCAACACTACATCGACTAAAATAACATCACCAACTAGAGTGTATATAACTAACCTTTTACATAAAGGTTCTAGCTTCCCATTCAACTTAGTCAAGAACATACTAAAAACAAAGAAATGTGTAGCACCTGGTTTTTATTAAAACAGGTGCAGGTACATTTCAATTAGTAATCGTACCAGTAATCACATCTGGTGCATCCTCAGCTTCTTGTTGAGTCATAACGTAGACCTTTCCGTGTTGCCTAGGCCTCCCTACAACTCTCTTTAGTCTAACACCACTGGTGCCCTCTCTTGCAGCTCACCAAACTCTTGGTCGCTCAACTGCCCCAGGATCCAACTCCCTGGTCCCTCTGTGTGGCTACTCTAAACTGTGGGCAATCCCTCTTAAAATGTCCTGGTTTCCCACATTGGTAACACACATTGACACAAACCAGACATTAGCCTCGGTGATTCCTACCACAATTTATACATGGAGTTCTCCTTGTTGCACTTGCAACAGACTCCTGTATTGTCGGTGGTCTTACTGTGGATCTGGCAGATTAACTAGGTGCTCTTTTGCTCTGCCTCTGATAGGCACCACAAACATGCGTTTGCCTCGATGTCTGGCCGCCAGCTCGACTTTTAAAGTCCTGACGACTCAAAACATTCACTCAAGGTGTGAATCGTCGCTGCTCACGACCATGAAAACTGCTCGTCGGTGAAGGCCCTCGAGTAGGCTCCACCACCGCTTGTGTGTCTCTGTTATACTCATTTCAACACGTAGAGCACTCTCTACAAGCAAGGAAAAGTTAGCACACTTTGCAATGCTCGTGGATCGGGCTTCGTATCTCGGGACGTAACCCTCTTTCAAATCTCCGACACTGTCACTCTCGGATGCCATAATCACATCAAATCTACCGTGATGTGCTTTCTGTATACCTTCTCTCACACTCACCCACTAAAAGTGGCCCTGCTTCGATTCTAAAAATTCATCCTCTTTGCCTCACGTTACGTGCTAGGGTAATATTTATCTTTGAATATGCCTCTGAATGTTTGCCAATCCAGAGTACGTGCATCACTCCGTCTGCTAAAATCGATTTCCACCATCCTCTGCTTCTTTCTCTAATAGGAATGTGGCTAGCTTGACTTTGCTCCTCGAGCAACTCATTACATCAAAACATTTTGTAGCATATTCAAATGTAACCCTCGGCATCACCGGATCTATGGAACCATCAAACACTGTGGCTCCTAATTTCGTTAGACATTCTATTCTATACGCCTTTTTCTTTTTTTTTTTTTTTTTTGGACTTTGCCCCGCTTTCTCCGCCCATCTACCTCCTGTGAAAAACTAACATGTTGCTCATCTCAGAACCTCGGTTTGGACTCTCGGGCACTAGATCCCCTCTCGATTAGCCTTGGGTAGGATCCTCGCATCCCGCCCGATCTTGCCTCGTCTGCCTGCTGCTAGTACGTGGTGGCATGACTCCAATACCATATCAATATACTAGACATACTATGGATATCTAACTCCCATACATAGTACTAAACTTCTATTCACATTTTAGCCCTAACCTGACTTACTCTTATCCTTACTTGGACCATACCTTACTAGTTCGATCCGAACTAACTCAATAACTTGTTATGACTTTTACTTTATTCTCGTGAGCTAACTTGCCTGTCTCATTCCCATGGAGCTAATCGCTCTGATACAAGTTGTCACACCCCCTCCGAACTACTCGCTACTTAGCCCGAAAGGCGGCGTGAAACCACATGGACATTGTTTACCTCTTAACAATACCTGCTTGACCTGTATTCCCGATAAACATACTATGTTCGCATATGGAACATTTTAACATAACACACAGAAATCGGACAACTATTAAACATACACAAGGAGAAACCCTTCATAAGTCTCTCTTGAAACTAAAAGTCAAGTGCATCAAAACAACACAAGACAACTCATTGTTTATACAACCGCTAATGTACAAGACTTCTATAGCTACATAACGACTTTCTATACAACACCACCACGTACAAACTAACAACTTATGAACTTCCAGCAGAGACTATGGCAGGATGTCGTACCGTGAGCTCGATCGCTACACTGAAAAGGTTTGAAAACATTGAAAGAATGAGCTAAAAGCTCGGTGAGTGTCTATCTTTAAAACATTATAAGCTCACAGTGAATCATAATAATGGCAGATTATAAGTAGAAAATAGCTTAACATCTGTTTGTAAACATTAACAAACCATGCTTCCAATTTACAGGTTTAAAGTCACAACTTGTGCATAGCACACAACTCGAAATGTACTAACTTATCGAGGGTAGATAGATCAATAATATAATAGCTCATAACAATAAAACACATGACATGATACCACATCAAACCATAGAGGTGGTAGAGTTACATTTATACAAATAAGGTTCATACCTCTCTCTCTCTCTCTCTCACGTGCACGTGGAATACCTTTGGTCGTTTGGTTTTCCCTAATACCTTCTCTATGTCCTTCAGTATTAAGGTAAAACCATTTACTACCCAAATACCTTCTCATTGTCCTTCAGTATTTAGGTAAAACCATTTACTTCCCGGATACCTTCTCATTGTCCTTCAGTATCGGGATATCATGATTCATTCCCCCCCTAAGTACCTTCTCGAATGTCCTTCAGTATTAGGGGTTAACCCCAAACAAGGGCATAATTTGTGTACCATGGAAATCATGTCTTTATAACACATACAACAATTTCTTGACAATTTCATATTATCATCTAAACATGTTTCCAAGTGGATTTACATAAAACATTCTCTCTAAGGAAAGCATACTTTCATAATTTAGTTTCCATACTTGGATTTATAGTTACAACTAATTAAAAGCATGCTTAGGTTCCATCATGAACCTTATGTTAGAAAACTCTATGAAGCCATTCACAACTAGTTCAAACAAGATGTAATTATCAACACTTATGTTCATGAAGAAAAACATAGGTCAAATATAGTTCTAAGATAGAGTCACTCACAGTATTAGAATTGGAATTTTGGCTTGTAAACTTGACCTATTTGCTCTTGGCCTGTCAAACAAGCCAAATCAATCATTAGAACCTTGAGCTCATGATTTTTGACCTTAAAACTTGCAAGAAAACACACTTTCAAATTTCCAGCATTTTCAGATTTTCTGCCCTGTTTTCAGACAGCCATAACTTCTTCATTACTTATCCAAAAATAATGTAATTTATACCAAACTCTTCCTTTTTGAACCCTCTAAAAATAATATGAAGACATAAAATAGAAATTCCAAACTGATTTGTTCAGAAATACCTCGAAAGCTACTTTCCTCAAAACAGACTTCTGCTGTTTCCAGATTCAGATTTCCTGCTGCACAACAAATTTAACCCGATATTTAGAACATCTTCTAGACATTTGTTACTCACGTTTTCTTCACAAAATTTGTAGGAAATTCAATAAGCTGTCGAACCATACCAATTAGAGCTTCTAACTCCAAGTATTCAGATCAGAACAACCAAAACATCAGAGACTTCTCAGATTTGACAGCAAATTCTGTCTTCTGTCCTCCTCTTCACAAAACAGTAAGTTAACTTCAGTATTAGCTCGAGATTCCTTCACAAAATTTGTTCCAAATTGCGTTAACTTTCATGTATCAAAAACTCAACTCTTACCTCTTCTTGTAGAGCTCGTGAAGATTAAAACATCAGAACTGGTCTGAGTTGATCACCTTGCTGCTATACAATTAAGTTTTGAGTTCTCCTCCTTTCTTCTGCAATTCCAGCTCCAAACTCACGAAAATGGCTTCCATTTTCTTCCTTTCTCCTTCTCCCACGAAGCTTTAACATTGGTTTTGATAAATGAAGAAGAAAATGGAGAAGATAAAGCCATTTTAAAAACCAAGGAGGCAATCTTTGTCTTTTTCCCTTTTGCTTTTTTTTTTCTTTTTCCTTTTCTTTTCCTTTCCTTTATCCCTTTCTTTCTTCTTTTTAAAACACCAAAATAAGTCTATAAAGAAACCCTAAGCATTTAGCCAACTTATCCCAAGTATGTGAGACATATGATCTTCCATTCAATACATGATGCACCTAAAACTTCTCCAATTTGCTAATGATTTGAACTTACTTCAATGCAACTTTTAATATGCTTATTTCAATGTTTACCTATCCCTTTATGAAATTTAGACACATTGTAGCTCCAAATTCAATAGATTCCGAAATTCGATCACGACATCATTTAGTGCAACCTATCCAATTTTGCTTATTTCAAAACATCATGAATGAGTGTTACATGATAAAAGAAAATAGAGTTTAGGGCTTACATTATATTATGTGATATGCAAATAAGAATTGTATATCATATAATTGTTGTAAGATGGTGAATTGGTAGAGGTTTTAACTCCACCACACACCATTATAAAAAGATGCATTCAAAGGAATCTCACATGCCATTTTCCCATTTTTTGGATTTTCATCCAAAGAGAGAAAAAGACTTCTCTCTCAACTCTCTCTCAATTCTCTAAAAATTCTCCTCACCCAAAAGCCAAAGGGAGTCCCACCTACAATCCCTCAACCTCTCGAGTGAAGGATCGAATCCCGCAGCGGAAGCGATTGTGAATCGCGTGTTCTTAATTTTGTTTCACAGATTTCAATCAAGAACAATATAAATACGATTAAGCATGCTATATGACAAGGAAAACTAGATGATTACCTTTGAAGAACTCTTTCTTCACATACTACTTCTCCCACGATCACGATCTCAGCAACTCGAACCCGAACGTATGAAGATACCACCACTAGATCTTCTCCGTTTTCTCTAGGTGAGGGAGGAAGGTGGGTTCCTTTTAGGGTGAGATGTGGAGGTTATGAGGGAAGATGTGTTTGGAACTTATCCAAACACACAATGATATGGAACTCTAGGGTTTCCAAAGATTAGTCCCAAAGTTGCATCTTATGCAACTATTTATAGGGAAATAGGATGGAAATTACCATCCTATCTCTCCTTCATTCTCTGATTAGTATAGAGTTAATATGTGAATGTAATTCACATTAAAACTATATATTATATCACATATGACTGATATAACACCTCATATATGAAATTGAACACTTCAATTGTTGGGATTTTTGTCCTAATCTCGTGTTTGAATTTATGAGAGAACTAGAACTTGAACGGTGTGTAGTGGACACACAGGGAGGATCACGTTCGAGTAATTTACCATAATGGTCTACAGTATCTGGATTGGGTTGGGGACCTAATCCTAGATACACTATGGATGCAACCAACTTTGTATTAGATAGAAACGGGCTGATCTGACTCGTTCATGTGGTTGACATGTGAGTGTGGGCATCTTGTACAATTAGATTGTACAAGACCGGACCGTGAATTATTAGACCTACTGATGTAACACCGTTGACAGTAAGGACTAATAACTTCGTAGATGACCATTAGTGACTCGACCTGAATCCTGAGCGTGTTACGGACTCCTGTCTGCGGGGGTCTGTCCTTTGACTAGTACGGGTGATTGTGGTCACAGTTACTTGCCCAAAATGCCTATCTTCTCAGGAACAGGACCAAGTAGGCAGCTGGGCACTTAACTACGCGAGATGGAATTCACTCGTTTCCGCCTTAAGGGAAACTAGAGGGGTTGTTCCCTTAAGTGCTATCTCCAGGACTTGGACAACGGGCGCCCACCTTCACATTTGCCAGAGAAGGGTGTTGTGTATGGTTGGACCATCACAATATGTTGTTCATTAGAGGAGCAGTGGGGACTTAAGGAACAAGAAGTAGACATAGGGGTAACGCGATAATTTGACCCAGTCGTGTCTACGAACAACCTATGAAGAGTCGACTCATCGATATTGGTTATATCAGTGGACACATAATATTCTGCATTGACGGGAGTGCAGCTACGGGCTTTAGTGGAGTGTTACCATAGCTAATGAAGGTTGATTAATCGGGTCAAAGAGTTTGGTAGGTTAATCTCAGATCATTGGAGCCCGTCACTGTAGGTCCATTAGGTCCCTCGGTTGGCTCAATCTTGGTTAAAAGAAGGGTTAATCTTTTGGTATGAAATTAAAGTGTTTAATTTCACTTAAAGGGCATTTATGTCATTTATATGAGATATGAATGATATATATATAGTTTAATGTGAATGAGATTCATAATAAACTATAGGTTAGTCTAATTGTTGAATTAAGGTTAATTGGAGATATTAATTGAGAGAAATTAAATTGGATTTGATTCAATTTAATAACTAGGATGGATATTTGAACTTTATGTGTGACATAAAACTGGATCAAGTTCCAGTTATAGCAAGAACGGTCTACAGTATAAGGATAGTATTGGGTACCATATCCTAGGGACACTATAGATATGCCCCACATTGCAAAGTCTAAATGATATGATCCTAAATCGTTCATGTGGAGACATGTGAGTGGGGGCATCCTATGTAATGAGTTTGCGTAAGACTGGATCACTAAATAGTAACTTAGAATTTATAACTCCGTTTACTGTCTTAACTCACTACATTCATACGATGACCTAAGTAACTCGATCTTAATCCTGAACGTGCTATTAACTCCTGTTTTTTCAGATTATCCTTAGATTTATATGGGTGAGAGTGGCCCGAGATTGCCGACTCAATAAGCCTCCCATTTCAGGGATAAGTCTGGGTAGATAACTGGGAACATAGTTCTGCAAGATGGAATTCGGTCCTACCCGCTTTAGGGATTAGTAGAGAGATTTTTCCCTTAAGTGCTTACTCCAGGTCTTGAACAAAGGGCCCACCCCTCTCATTGGCCCGAGAGGGATTAAGTTTGCTAGTTGGACAACAAACCCATTGTTCATTACAGGATCAATGGGACATAAGGAACAAGGGTAATTATAGGGGTAAAATGGTATTTTTGACCCAGCTGTAATTACGAACGACATGTAAAAGATCGACTTATTAATCATGGTTATATTGAGTGGACATAAATATATCTACAGTGTGGAGAGTGCAACCACTAGGCTTTAGTCGAGTATCCCAGTGGTTAACGAATGTTGATTAGCTAGGCAAAAGACTTTGGTCGGTTAATCTCGTATCATTGGAGCTCATGATTTGTAGGTCCATTAGGTCCTCCTTATTACCTCGTACTAAGCCTTTTAACATTTTTAGAGAAAAGCATTTGAATTGTTCAAATTCTTTTTTAGGAGAAATCGTTAATTATATGTGATATATTTAACAAGTCATAGCTTAATTATGAATTAAACTATGATTAAAAAGAGGTGGATATATTTAAATATAATTTAATATTAGATCAGTTTATAACATTAATAAGGATTCATGTTTCGGCAAATCGATCGAGATTGTGCAATTTATTTAATTTAATATTTCATATTAAATTAAATTAAAAAACTAACTAATTAAATTATTTATTTAAACTAATAAAATTAATTTTAATAAAAAATCAATTTAATATTGATTTTTGAATTAAAATTAAATTAAAAATCAAGGAGTTTCATGGATTGCAACTTGCCAAGTTGCCCAATCCTTCTCATCTTCAAATTCACTGAAATTCGCCACCTCCATCTGAAAGCATCATCATCACACTTGAGTTGTCACTCAAATGAATCTGGATGAAGCTTTATTTAATGGTGTTTTAGGAGAATATTTTGCAAGATTTTTTTGCAAAAATTCTCTTAATTCTCGATTTGTGAACTTTGAGGTGTTTTCTTCAAAATTCTCTCAACCTAGGATCCCACAATCCGTTCCAAGGTCGGAGGATAGTAGGGAAGACACTAGAGGTGGTTCACGAAGTGTTCGTGTTGTTAATCGTCCACCAAGTATAGAGAACTTGATTATCAAAGTTAAGTTTTCTATCCCTCTGTTTTTCTAGTTTTGAGCATGCATTTTATTTTGCAAAATTGATTAAATTAGAGTGTTCAAGATCCTAAATTGCTTATGTTTTCTTAATTTAGACTCTTTCAGGGAAGTTGTCCACAGTAAGTGGGAGAAGGAAGTGTGCCAACACATTATACGGTCTCTTCCATTAGATTGCGCCGTGAGATTCCTATAATGCACCTGCATGTCTGCCCTGGAGCGACCTTACAAATCAAAGGGTTGTATTATAGGATTCGGAACACCACAAACTCCAAAAATAGACAGGGTCTCTCATGACCGTTTTCATTCTTGTCTTTCCAATTTTGGGAGCATAATGATCCTGATCTTTGAGGTCGGAAAATGGAACGTTACACTTACAAGAATTACAAAGTGTTAGTAAATCTTGACCAAAGTAGCGATATCTAAGTTACTATAGGAATAAGAGTTGTTCTGGTGATATTTAGTCAAGATACTATTGTTCAATTAAAAAATAGTTGGTCATCCCTCGGTGAAGGTTTTTCCAAACCAATGAAATATTATTGCAAACATAATAATGATGAGTACATTATTTTTGCTAAACATGATTGAATATTGAAGGTTAATGTTTTTTTTCACTAAAATTATATGTTTTCTGTTCAGCATGACTAGCTCTTTAGTTCAACTATTAGCTTCTAAAAAACTTAATGGCGACAACTACACAACATGGAAAACAAATATGAATACAATACTAGTAATAGATGATCGTAGATTTATCTTAACTGAGGAATGTCCTCAGACGCCTGCCTAGAATTCTAACCGAACTAGTCAGGAAGCTTATGATCAATGGGATAAGGCTAACCATAAAGCTCATGTCTATATTCTTGCCTGCATGACTGATGTATAGGCGAAGTAATACGAATCCTTGAGCATGGCTAAGGCTTTCATAGATTCATTAAAAGAGATTTTTAGACAATCGTCAACATTGTTGGAGAACATATCCTGGACATGATGGCCCACTTCAATATTGTTGAAGTAAATGGTGGCGCCATCGACGAGGCAAATCAGGTTAGCTTTATTATGGAGTCTCTTCCGAAAAGCTTCATACCATTTTAGATGAATGCTTCTCTGAATAAGATAAAGTTTAATCTGACAACCCTTCTTAACGAGTTTCAACATTTTCAAACTCTTACTAACTCCAAGGGGAAAGAGGTGGAGGAAAATGTTGTCACCACAAAGAAAGTTTTAAGAGGATAGTCCTATAAAACTAAAGTTTGACCTTTAGAGAACAAGAGTGTTCAAATGAAAAAGAAGGGAAAGGGGAAGGCTCTCATGACAAACAAGGGAACTAATGTTGAAGAAAAAGAAAAATGTCTTCACTGCAACCAAAACGGGCACTAGAAGTGGAACTGCCTGAAGTACCTAGTGTTTGGATGTATGTTCTAATCTCGTGTAAGTTTGTAATATTCCTTATTGAAATAAATAAGAGTTATTTGTTCGTTACCTTCTGTCTCGCATATTTTTAAACTTAATCCAATAAATTAAGCTCCAGGGTCATTGAATTATGAGAGAACTAGAACATGAATGGTGTGTAGTGGACACACAAGGGGGATCACTCCGTTCGAGTTAATGACCCAAACAGTCTACAGTATACGGATAAGGTTGAGACCTAATACTTGATATGTTGTGGATGTGGCCCACTTTGTATTAGACACAAATGAGATGATCCAACTCGTTCATGTGGTTGACATGCGAGTTGGGCCATTCTGTACAATGAGATTGTACAAGAACGGACCGTGAATTATTAGACTTACTGCAGTAACACCGTTAACAATATATTACTAATAACTTCGTATATGACCATTACTGACTTGACTTTAATCTTGAGCGTGTTACGAACTCCTTTCTGCGAGGGTCTGTCCTTTGACTAGTACGGGTGAACATGGTCACAGTTACTCATCCAATATGCATATCTTCTTACGGACAGGACCACGTGGGGAGTTGGAAACTTGACTACACGAGATGGAATTCACTCGTTCTCGAATTAGGGAAACTAGAGGGGTTGTTCCCTTAAGTGCTATATCCAAGGCTTGGACAACGGGCGCCCACCCTCTCACTGGGTCGAGAGGGATGTTATTTATAGTCAGACCATGCAATGTTGTTGTAAATTAGAGAAGCAGTGGGACTTAACGAGCAAGAGTTAGACATAGGGGTAAAATGGTAATTTGACCCAACAATGTCTACGAACAACCTGTGAAGGGTCGACTCACGGGTATTAGTTATATCGATAGACACAACTTGTCCTACAGTGATGAGAGTGCAACTACGGGCTTTAGTGCAGTGTTACCGCAGCTAATTAATGTTGAATAACCGGGTCAAAGAGTTTGACAGGTTAATCTCGAATCATTGGAGCTCATCGTCTAGAGGTCCATTAGGTCCCTCGGTTGTCTCAAACTTGATAAATTGAGGGTTTACAGTTTGGTGTGAATGAGATTTATATGTGATATAGTTGACATAAAATATAGCTTTATGTGAATGAGATTCATAATAAACTATAGGTTAGCCTAATTCATTAATTAGTGCTAATTTGGAGATATCGAATTATGAGAGAAATTAAATTGAATATGATTAAATTTAAAATTTCCACAATTATACAGATGAGATTTATATAATAAGGTATGAGATATCTTATTATATGTAATATGCAAATATGATTTGCATATTATAAGGTTGTGGTAAAATGGTGATTTGATGAAAATTTCAACTCCAATCTCACCATTGTATAAAGACTTGGTGAGAAACCTTTTGTAACTCACTTGTTCATTTTTTGGATTTGGCATCAAAGAGAAGAAAGTTCTCTCTAAAATTCTCTCTATTCCCACTGATAACATGCAAATATGCTAATTTATTTCTTATATTTTAGCTAGTTTTTATAATTAAAATATGGGCTTTCATGGGATTTTATCGTTAATTTAAGGAATCTGAGCTTGAGAAGCAAGAATAGAAGGCCGAAGAAAAGTTTTTTATTCTTATTTGAAGGCCCAAGAAAAATGTGGTGCAATTTTAAACATGTGTATGCTTAATTGAAGCCCCAAGACAACTCTAGATATATTTTGAGTATAAGAAATATACTTGGAGATTCTACATCGAATCATGATTCCAACGCATCAAACTGGAGGTTATTCGGACACCCGAGCGAAAAGATATGACAAAAATGCTCGCAGTGTGTTGGCTGGCAGGAGGCACGACGTTGCAATGCCGACCCTAGCATTGCAATTCCAAGCCGAAAATCCCTATAAATATAACATGTTGTTTTCATTGCAAAGGCAGCCAAATTTGGTAGTTTGCAGCCCTAATTTCGAAATACACACTCTAAAAGGAGAAAAAAGAGCATTCCTTTAGAGTCAAAGCGTTTGTGAAGGCCCGAGATCGTGACGGGAGCTAGGGAACAAGGGACCGACATCGACACATAAGTTTATTTCTCTTTCTTTTAGTTTGTAATTGAGTTTAATGACTTTTCCTATGACTTTACCTTCTTTTTATGGTGATTTTTTGTAGCAAAATGTTGTAGTTCGAATTTAAATAGCATGTTTTAGATTATTTGATTATGTATTGAACTTTGTTATGTTATTAATTTTTTGCAATTCATTCTTAATTTCATAAAGCTTGTTGGTTTAAGTGGACTCGAGAGAAAGAAACTTAGATTAGAGCAAATTTGTCAAAATCCTTAGAAATCTGGCATGAGAATGACCTAGAGTTCTTTGGGAAACACATAAAGAAGTTGTTTAATGTCGTGCAAGCTTTTAAAATTCATAAGGAAACTTTAGAATTTGTTGTGTGTGCGAGGCTCACTAAGGATCGAGAGATTCTCTTGAGTATTTTCGCTTATTGTTTATAAATTCATAATATTAGTTCATCACGTGTGTTAAATAAGGAATTAACTTGTGAAATCATCTTCCTTCAATTCTATCATATTCGTGTCTCCAATTATACATTTATTTTCTATCTTTGTTTTTAGTATCCATCAATGTTTTGTTGCTTTAGCTAAAATTAAGAATAAGTATCTTGGTAATTAATCTAGAAAACTCATTTCGGAGGACGATACTCGGTACTCAAATCACTATTTTAAAACTTGACTCATACATATGCGGTATTGCAATATAATTGTATGCAAAACTCACCAAATTCTCTCCACCCAAAAATCAAACGAAGTCCCACCACTCTCCTTCAACTGATCGAGAACAATCGAGAAGGCTATTTAAAGGTGTCCAAACTTTTCGGTTCGTGAGATCGCATGTAGAGATCGTTGGAACGAAAAGAGATCGTGATCGGAGAAGAAAACGTCGAAGAAGAGTTCTTCAACAAGTAAGTACCTTTACTTTCTAGTTTTCTTCTTAAATCAACATAGTTAGACTAGAATTAAAGTAGTTTAATTCAATTTTAAGAATAGAATTTCAGAACGAACACCACGACGTTTCATGTCGTTTTCGCTGTGAGAGTTTTGTTCTCTTCAATTGGTATCAGAGCAAATCGTTGGTTATTTCGTTGCCCATTCTAGATTTCTTAAAATTAGATGGGTATGCTGTAATTTATGAGATGAATTGATGGTTTGCATATTGGATGTTTCGGTTTTGGCACTTTGAAATTAGATTTACATTTTCGTTAATGAGACAATGTAAGGGCCCGCTGTTTTAGGCAATTTTTAATGTAAATGGAGTATGTAAGTCCGTGTCGTTCATGACAAGAGTTGTTCTGAAGAAATCGGAGCAGAAACGGGCGTTTTTAGTGAAAACAGCAAGCAGTGTTGTTAGAATTTCATTGGCGTCGCAATGTTGTTCTTCAACGTTAAAACGCCATCCGTGCGGGAGCAAGGTGCGATGCAGTGCAAGATTGCGACGCAAGGCGTTGCATTGCAACGTTTGTGTCGTTGGGAACGCTAGCAAGATGCTTGAGCGCAGCAGCGTAATGGGCAGTTCCAGCAAACATTTCGCGCGGGAGTGGCAAGAGGGGACTTCATGGACGGTTTATTTCGGTTTTTAATCATTTTATTTATTTTTTATTTTATAAAATGAGTTTATAAATTAATTTAATTAATTAATATTAATATAAATTTTATATTAATGTTAATTAATTTAATTTATGTCCCTATGGTGTCAAAATCGGTCCAATATTGTTATTTATTTAATTTTATGCATGTGATGTATGAAATTTTATTATTCTATGTACATAATGTTTGTCATATAAATTAAAATCCCACCTTAGGTTAAACATTTCATGCATCATTTTTATTATAAGAGTTATAATATATAGTATGCATGATAGGATTATATTTTAAGAGTTATAATATAATGTATGTTTTTTTAATTTAATAAATATAAGTGTTATATTTCTTAGATTAAACGCATTGACATGCATTGATACATGTGATGTATGTATATTATATAGTTTATTATTCATGTGATGAATGATGATACATTATAATATAGCAATGCATGTAACCTATGTTAAGTATAAATGGTTTAGAACTTGAATAATTAGACTTAGGTTTTCTAGTTCTAATAAGATTAGAATTTGGAATTTAAATATGAATTATGAATGGTGACTAATTAGTAACTCTGTCTAAGGAAGGTTATGTTTAAGGTTGGGGTATTTAAGCTGACGTTTTGCGGAACACCCCTACCGTTAATTTAGAGTTAATTAAATTACTCACATAGACCTAAGTTAATAATGTGATTATAGACTAAGGCCAATCCAATATAAGGTTATATTGGTAGACTTAATTAAATTATAATCGGTTTATCTAGGTTAATCCCAAATAATTTAAAGTGTTCAATGGGAGGAAATAAAGTGTATGAGATACATTTAACTTTCCATCTACAAATCTCCGTTAAGTTCACACAGTGAGATCCACACTCGACCTCGTGGCGCAAATGGGAGCGTTCCCCTTCGGATGGTATTTGTATGGGTCAATATCAACGTGAATTGAAGGAGTACTTATACTGAGTGGAAGCGAGATCTGTGAAAACGGGACACACGGTCCTTTCTTTCGATTCACACCGTGAGACGCCTATGATCAAACTGCTAGTTTGCCCTGGACAAGACAATCCTTTCAGAGGGCCTTGATCCTGAGAGTCGGGACATCGTGAATTACCTAAAGGAATACAATTTCCTTGTTGGTTTTCCTTCGTAGTCCTCCCTTCGGTCGCCATTGTTTGGACGTATACATGGAAATTTAAAATAAAGGGTGACACTCACAGGATTCATTAAGAGTTAATGGATTCCGACCGAATAATGGTAACTAGATGCCTAATGGAATAAGAGTTATTTTTGTATTAGGGTCTGGTCATGAAAGTCTTGTCCTAAAGCAGAAGTTCTTCTGTCTACCATTTGATGGCAGTCATTCTAAACCTTTGGGGTATCATTGCAATTTTTATTGACCTAGGGATCATAGGATAAAAATTTGCTAAAACCTAATTGGATTTTACAAAGTTTTTGCGAGACTAATTCAAACTTTTTCTTATTTCAGAAAAAATGTCTAGTTCAATTACTGTGCTCTTAGCTTCTGACAAACTAGTTTCAAACGTGGAAAAAGAATATAAACACAATTTTCGTAACTGACGACCTTATGTTCGTTCTCATTGAGGAGTGTCCTCAGGTCCCGGGCATGACCGCATCACGAAGTGTTCGTGATGCGTACGATCGGTGAATTAGGGTTAATGAAAAGGCCAAGGTCTACATAATTGCCAGCTTGTTTGAAATTTTGGAAAAGAAGCATGAGGTGATTATCACCGCTAAGGAGATCATAGAGTCTCTGCAGGAAATGTTTGGACAACAGTCCTTTCAGGTCTGGCACATTTCCCTCAAACACGTTTTCAATGCAAGGATGAAAGAGCGTCTGTCCGTGAACATATTCTGGACATGATGATCAAAGAGTGTATATTAAGAAAGCAGAAGCAATTTAAGATCTTGAACACTCTAAGTTAATCAATTTTACAAAACAAAAAGCATACTTAAATCATGAAAAATAGAGAATAAGAACTCATATCTTTATGGCTCAAAATTCTCCTAATTCGTGGGCAATTTCTGGTCACAATCACTTTGTAGACAACCTCTAGTGACTTCCCTACTATCTTCATGCCTTGGAACACATTGTGGGATCTTAGATTGGGAGAATTTGACGAGAGAAGGAGAATGGTTTAAAACCAAGTCCAATGGAAGTTTCTACAAAATCCTCTTTAATTACCTCAAATCTCCATCAATCAAAGCTTCAATAAGCTTTGGAAAGATGACAACAAAAAAGTGATTGATAGCACACAAAATGTGCTATCCTTAGGTTTAATTACTGCTAGCTTTGTAATGATTTCAGAGCTTTTACGTGTTTAAATTACTCAACTTCAGGTTAAGAGCACAAACAAGACAATTGGAGACATTTTGGATCACTCGGGATCGAAACGAGGCTATTTCGAGCTTAAAATAACATCAATTGGAAGTTAAATGACCAAACCAAGCTTGAAGACCCGAGGTGATGGCGTTGCAACGCCATGCAGAGCGTTGCAACGCCGAACGTGCAGCCATGGAGCATTGAAGAAAACTGTCGATAGCGTTGCAACGTTGCTTTGCAGCGTTGCAACGCAATCTCGATAAGAAGACACACATGAAGGACTGTTCTGAGGGCATTGCAACGTTGCATTGCAGTGTCGCAACACAACTTCGATAGAAAGGTGCGCGCGTTAGGGTAGCGGCGTTGCGCTCGCCGCCTCGACGTTGCAATGCCATTGAGACATTCCATATTTGCCGGTAGCCTAGGTGCAGAAGTTGCAGCGCGCTGTCCCTAGCGTTGCAACGTTGTACCGAAAGACACTATAAATAGAATCTTATCTTTTCATTACAAAGGAGTCGAATTTGGTAGACTTTTTCTCCTATTTTCGAAATACACTTTGTAAGAAGAGAGAAAATAGCGTTTTTGGGAGCCAAAGCATCCGTGGAGGTTCGAGCTCGAAGACGAGAGCTCGGAGATGAAGGACCGGCATCGACACATAATTTTAATTTCCTTTTCTTTCAAATTGTAATACGATTTTAAGACATTTCCCACATGTTTAACTTGATTTTCAAGTGATTTAGAGTAGCAAAATGTTGTAGTTATGATTTGATTTACTAGTTAAGACTTATTTGCTATGTATTGAAGCATGTTTTGTTCTTATTTTTTGCAATTCGTTCTTTAACTCTTAATTTTGTTGGTTTAAGGGGACTCGAGAGATAAAACTTGAATCAGAGCAAAGTTGTCAAAACCCTTAGGAATCTGTCATGAGAATGACTATGAAACTTAAGGGAAACACATAAATAAGTTGCTTAATGTCGTGCATGTCGTAGGTTCATATGTTGACTATGGAGTTTATTGCATGTGCGAGACTCACTAAGAATCGAGAGGTTTTCTTGAGTATTATACTTCTTGTTTATAAAAGCATCACGTTAGTTGATGCGAAAATATCGAGTGCCCTAAACTAATGTAAATTAGAATAAGACTCTGACACTTCTACGACGTGCAAGTATACACGGACGAGAGCAGCAAGTGATAAGTTAAAGTATCGATCCCACGAGGACTAGCTAAACCTAAATGAATGAGTGTCCTATCAATTTTTCCTTATTTTAGTGCAATGTATGAGTGTGCAAATTACTATTGTAAATAAATAAATTGATGTGATAAGTGTGTAAAGACAAGACTAGACTCAAGAAAATAACTAAATTTAAATGAGGGGAGAGGAGAATGCAAACAAGAGGGGAGATGCAAGAGATGAGATTTTTAATGAAAAATAGGCTCGGGTTAGAGTTCTAATGTTCAATTGGAATAAATTTTGAGTGATGCCTTGAATTTACCTACACATGCATTCAAATGATTCTTTCCCAAATCACTAACTTTTAAAACCTACAATTTCCCAATTGTGATCTAAATTATGCTCATGATTTTAGGTTCTAGGTGGGTTAATTATCCCTAATCAACTCAATAATCCTAGAATGAAATTTTAGTTTTCTAATTCATTAGCTTTCCCAAGTTTATGAATTATAGAGAAGTTAAAAAGGCCAATTTTAATTCTCATCCAACGTTAAATTTAATAAAATTTCATAAATTCAATCAATGGCATCAACCATAAATTTAATCCAAAATTACATTAAAACAACCTAACCTTTGCCTAAGAAAATTTAGTTCATGATTAAAATCGAGTCACATATCTCTAGTTTAAGCATTCTTTTATTGATCAAGGAGTTCATGCAAAACAACCAACAATGTTCACTAAATTAGCCTAAATCAATCACAATTCTAGCCTAAAACAGTCACGAGTTATGCTTAAAACAGTGAGAAAAAGTAGTCTAAATCAGTACATAAACAACCCAAAAATTCAGTATTAAATTGGTGGTTGACAACAAGCAATAACATTTAGAGATAGGGAAAACGTTACACAGCAGGTGGCCTTATTTTTCAGGTTCAGTTCGATAGCAATATCTCAACATTGAAAGCTCAAAACAACGATCCAACCGTTCAAAACGAAGCTCTATGAGTCCCGAACAAGCTGTCAAAATTTCAGGACAATCCAACGGTTGAAACTCCGGAAATCGACAACTTTGTGAGCGCCACCGGTGAAAAATCGAACTGCTCTGATCTCCTAATCCGACAGAAATATCTGGCACACCGAAGCTCAGAACGACGATCCAACCGTTCAAAGTAAAGCCCTATGAGTCTCGAACAATCTGTCAAAATATCAGCACAATCCAACGGTTCAAACTCCAAAAAACGACAACTTTGTGACTGTCGTCTGTGAAAAACCGAGTTGCACGATTTTGCTACAACAATGGCACCTTCAAGCTTCAATTTTTCCTCACTCAAATGACGATTGCTCTGAAGAATGGAACCTTCACGATTTTCCTCTCCAATGCACACCTTTGCTGTAGCAATCGCCCGTTCTCTCTCGGTCTCTTCCTTTTTTGCGACTACTCCTTCTCCCCTTTTACACTTGTAAACCCTAGCCTCTTTATATAAGATGGTGTTGCCTCTAATTCCATAAATTACAAAAATGCCCTTAGGGTAGAAAGACCATCTTACCCTTCTCTAAAATGCCCTTAGGGACTCTTGTAAATTTTTATACTCTCCCGCACTACAGAAAATCCCAAATAAATATATGAAGTCAATTATAAATCAAAATACGCAAGGATTTTTGGAGTTAAGAAAAATCTCAAATTTCTGGTCTTTAATTAACTGTTAGCTTATTTTCCTAAATTTCTTAAATTAAAGCACAAAAACATCAAAATTAATTCTTTTTGCACCTAATGCTTAAATTCAAGATTTTAAAGCTAACACACATAATTTAGGGATAAAATAACATGAGGATCACTAAATTAAATGCAATTCAAGTGGGTTAAACACTAAAATTCTAGTAAAATAACTCACTTATGGTGAGTTATCAAACCCCCAAACTTGAACTACTCATTGTCCTCAATGAGTTCTATTCCCTAAAAACTTTAAAAACCTTTAAAGACTCAAATCATTTGGGTAACTAAATAAGGATTGAGAACTTATGCTCTAGCTACAAGTCACCATTCATTCAATGCTCTCTTTGTGGCTCACCTGGAGGTTTCTTAGCTATACTTATTCATCAATAACCAAGAGCAAACCAACTAGGATTCAACATCTACCCTCAAGTTCAACCACTAGAATCCTAATCATTCAAATCAAGCAACCCATAGTTAAAAATAATTCATACTCCAAAACTCGCATGGCTACAATTTAATGATCATTCCTTTTTACTTTTTATATATATTATTTTTTTAAAAAAATAGATATGTGCATTATTCCCCTCAATTTCCATAAAACTCACTGCTAAGGACAAGGTTTTTTTTTCACTTTCTTTTTTTTTTTTGGTTTTTTTTTATTTCTTTTTTTGACTCTCCCGTAGTTCTTAGAATGGCACACGTGTTTAGCGCAAAGACACCTAAGCAATGGGACTTCCGTAGTTCTTAGAATGGCACATGTGGTTAACGCAGCGCACCTAAGCAAGGGGGAATAGGCTTCTTGCTTGATACCTTCGCTCCAAGAGGCCAACATGGTTAGTGCCTGGACCCACGACATCGAGCACCAAGTTGCAGAATCGACTCTAAGTAACAAAATAAGTAACACATTTTATCTAGCCCAATGGAGTTTTAGGAAAATGAAAGGTTTGCATACTCTTTCTTTCTTTTTTTATTTTTTATTTTTTTTCCTTAAAAATAAACACGAAGAATTTACCTTTCCCCCCAAACTTAGAGTACTCAATGTCCTCATTGAGTTAGGGAGGCCTCGGGTAACTCCCCAAACTTGAAATGATCACAAATTTGAAGTTTACTAATTTTGGAGTGCTCTAAAAATATATGGGTTACCTAACTTGTCATGGCTTCTAGTTTTGAACTTTTGGCCTAGGAGTTGAATCCTAACTACTTTGATTGACACACTAACCATAAGCGCACTAGAGAACCCTAATGACAAGCTTGACCTCGAGAAACACCAAATAAGATAACATACTCTTGCCTCAAACACAAGCAACAACTCTTATTTTTATTAACCTTGAGATTTGACCTTAACTTTTTATTTTCAAGGAGATGCATATCAAGTTTCTACCAATGACAACACACTTTTTACCATTAAAAAACTTGCGAAACTTAATTTTCAACAAGGAACAACAACCATCTTTCTATTTTTACTTGCTTAAACATAATGAATCAACTACCTACATCATGCATATCAAAGACCATGAAACCAACAACTAACATGGAATCCAGTAGTCAAAATAGATCATTTTGAAGTCCTAAAGCAAGTAAATAACTTTATAAGCACAAAGGCTTGCAACACCCTATAAACTCTAGCAGCACACAGTCTCATCAGCCGAAAAATTTTCAATTAAGCCCAAACTCAGATTTAGAACAACACACCTCCCCCTCATGGTTAAAGCACACATTGCCCTTAATGTATAATCTACTCACTTAAGCATGCTTAAGAACAACTAATAAAGATGGAAGGGAGAACAATACTGCCCTGAATCGAAGAGACCTCTACTACAGCGCATATCAATCATCAAACCCTAAGAGAGCTGCAAAATAGGTAAGGGTTATTTATTTAAAAATAAAAACAACTAAAAATAAAACAAAAGCAAAAATAAAAAAAAATTAAAAACGAAACAAACAAAATAAACTTTGGGTTGCCTCCCAAGAAGCGCTTGTTTTACGTCATTAGCTTGACGTAGTATACGTGGGCTCGTCAAGGTACGTAAAAATTCTCCCACTTCTTCGGGCCTCCCTTTCTTGAATCTACAAAACAAATCAGAGCTAGCAAGAATACTAACTTCTCGTGAGAGCCCGAAGCAGATATATTTTTTGATTTTTTGTATATTAAAAGAAAAGAAGGAAAAACAACAAAATAAACATTTTTTGGTTTTTTGTTTGATAAAAGAAAAGAAGGAAAAACAGGAAAATGAACAGACTCACAAAAAGACACTGACTCGAGAGCATAGAAAGAAAAACATTCACCAATAAGAGAAAAATCAGAAGATAGAACTGACATAGACTCAAAAGCCTCACACTCTACCTCATGGCTTGACTCAACAGGCTCCACTTCTTCCACACTCTCACTAACTCCATCCTGGTGAGTGCTAACAGGTTCTAGTTCTTTTACATCTAAAGCACAATTCTCTAAATGCCTATACTCAGAAAAATGTGAAGGACTAAGATCCTGAGGGTCTATCAGTGGGTCAGTGATCAAGTGACTCACCGAACTATCTAAGAGTGTGGGTCCTCCTTCACTATCTTCCCTAGGGTGTTCAACCTCAGATGAGTCTAAGTACATTTGTTCTCTAAGGGAGACAAGTGTATCCGTTAGGCGTTGAATTGACTCCCCTATTTGATTATTCATCTCTTCTATTTGCTTATTCCTCTCTTCTGTGGTTCTCATATATTCTAATAACAATATTTTAAGGGAAGATTCGTCTTCTACCTGGGTTTCTTGAATATAGGAAGGATATGACTCAAAACCCCTAGGATATGGTTCATAGGCCCAATTGCTCGATTATTATCATACATGTGGTTCCCATGAGTCATAGGTTCATTATGATGATGGTAATTAGGCATTTGATAGCCATAAGCTCCATACCCTCACTAGAAGACTCTAAATTGGCATAGGGATAATCATAAGAAAAGGAACTATATTGTGGTTGCTCATTGGGCACAGAAGACAACCCAAAGTTATCATAAGCCATAATAAAATAATGAATCAATTATAACAGACTCGAAAACACAATATGCACTAGCACAACCAGAAACAATAACCAAGACTCAACAAAGATAAAAACACTAAACAAAGACAATAAGACACACCCAACAAGAAACAAGGATAAAATTCACTAAAATCAACTCAAACAAGATAAGAATCAAAACTAATCCCCGGCAACGGCGCCAAAAACTTGATGCGAAAATATCGAGTGCCCTAAACTAATGTAAATTAGAATAAGACTCTGACACTTCTACGACGTGCAAGTATACACGGACGAGAGCAGCAAGTGATAAGTTAAAGTATCGATCCCACGAGGACTAGCTAAACCTAAATGAATGAGTGTCCTATCAATTTTTCCTTATTTTAGTGCAATGTATGAGTGTGCAAATTACTATTGTAAATAAATAAATTGATGTGATAAGTGTGTAAAGACAAGACTAGACTCAAGAAAATAACTAAATTTAAATGAGGGGAGAGGAGAATGCAAACAAGAGGGGAGATGCAAGAGATGAGATTTTTAATGAAAAATAGGCTCGGGTTAGAGTTCTAATGTTCAATTGGAATAAATTTTGAGTGATGCCTTGAATTTACCTACACATGCATTCAAATGATTCTTTCCCAAATCACTAACTTTTAAAACCTACAATTTCCCAATTGTGATCTAAATTATGCTCATGATTTTAGGTTCTAGGTGGGTTAATTATCCCTAATCAACTCAATAATCCTAGAATGAAATTTTAGTTTTCTAATTCATTAGCTTTCCCAAGTTTATGAATTATAGAGAAGTTAAAAAGGCCAATTTTAATTCTCATCCAACGTTAAATTTAATAAAATTTCATAAATTCAATCAATGGCATCAACCATAAATTTAATCCAAAATTACATTAAAACAACCTAACCTTTGCCTAAGAAAATTTAGTTCATGATTAAAATCGAGTCACATATCTCTAGTTTAAGCATTCTTTTATTGATCAAGGAGTTCATGCAAAACAACCAACAATGTTCACTAAATTAGCCTAAATCAATCACAATTCTAGCCTAAAACAGTTATGCTTAAAACAGTGAGAAAAAGTAGTCTAAATCAGTACATAAACAACCCAAAAATTCAGTATTAAATTGGTGGTTGACAACAAGCAATAACATTTAGAGATAGGGAAAACGTTACACAGCAGGTGGCCTTATTTTTCAGGTTCAGTTCGATAGCAATATCTCAACATTGAAAGCTCAAAACAACGATCCAACCGTTCAAAACGAAGCTCTATGAGTCCCGAACAAGCTGTCAAAATATCAGGACAATCCAACGGTTGAAACTCCGGAAATCGACAACTTTGTGAGCGCCACCGGTGAAAAACCGAACTGCTCTGATCTCCTAATCCGACAGAAATATCTGGCACACCGAAGCTCAGAACGACGATCCAACTGTTCAAAGTAAAGCCCTATGAGTCTCGAACAATCTGTCAAAATATCAGCACAATCCAACGGTTCAAACTCCAAAAAACGACAACTTTGTGACTGTCGTCTGTGAAAAACCGAGTTGCACGATTTTTGCTACAACAATGGCACCTTCAAGCTTCAATTTTTCCTCACTCGTACGATTGCTACAGCAATGGAACCTTCACGATTTTCCTCTCCAATGCACACCTTTGCTGTAGCAATCGCCCGTTCTCTCTCGGTCTCTTCCTTTTTTGCGACTACTCCTTCTCCCCTTTTACACTTGTAAACCCTAGCCTCTTTATATAAGATGGTGTTGCCCTAATTCCATAAATTACAAAAATGCCCTTAGGGGTAGAAAGACCATCTTACCCTTCTCTAAAATGCCCTTAGGGACTCTTGTAAATTTTTATACTCTCCTGCACACAGGAAAATCCCAAATAAATATATGAAGTCAATTATAAATCAAAATACGCAAGGATTTTTGGAGTTAAGAAAAATCTCAAATTTCGGTCTTTAATTAACCGTTAGCTTATTTTCCTAAATTTCTTAAATTAAAGCACAAAAACATCAAAATTAATTCTTTTTGCACCTAATGCTTAAATTCAAGATTTTAAAGCTAACACACATAATTTAGGGATAAAATAACATGAGGATCACTAAATTAAATGCAATTCAAGTGGGTTAAACACTAAAATTCTAGTAAAATAACTCACTTATGGTGAGTTATCATTAGTTCATTGCATGTGTTAATTAAGTCATTAGCTTGTGAAGTCAATTTATTTTGAGTCTATCAATTCGTGTCTCTACATGTTGGTTTGTTATTTGTTTTTACCTTCAATCACCTATCCATGTTATGTTTCTTTAGCTAAAATTGAGAATTAGTATCTTAGTAATTAATTGATCTAGAAACCCATTCCCGAGGACGATACTTGGACTCTTAAATCATTATACTAAAACTTGACTCGTACACTGCGGTATTGCAATATTATTTTACCCAACAAGTTTTTGGCGTCGTTGTCGGGGAATGGCGATTATTTAGATTAATTAATATTAGGAGAAAATTTGAGGTTTTAGACTAAAGCTTGTTTGTTTGTTTCCTTATTTATTTTATTTTAGTTTTGTGTGTTGTTTTTTAGTCTTAGTCCCCTGCGTTTGGTTGTGTTGCTATTGTGTAGAAGTCTTGATTTGAATTACTGATTTTTGAAGTATGACTTTACATGATTTTGAGTTTCCACCATTCTATTTTCCCTCTCAGGACCCTAGGTATGTGCATCATGATTTATCTGAATACCATGTGTCTAATTTTTACCATTCTGTACCTAAAATTTAAAAAAATTCTTTTGATGGTAGTTATTTAGGCACTTGGGACCATAATTTTTTGTACCCTGACCAACCATTTGAAAAATCTTCTCTTCTGAACCAATTAATGGAATATATCTTAGAATTAAAAATAAAAAATTTGGTTCATAATGAATTAGAAAGGTTGAATAGGTTAAAAGCTGAGGTGGTAGGACTTTGGGAAATAGTACAGGATAGAGCTCAGTATCTTAATCAGCTAGTAATTTCCCTTAATGCCTTACAGGAACAATTTCTTATCCTCACCACTGAGAATATGCGCTGATAACACACAAAATGTGTTATCCTTAGGATTAATTATTGCTAGTTTTATAATGATTTCAGAGCTTTTACGTGTTTAAATTACTTAATTTCAGGTTAAGAGTGTAAACAGAACAATTGGAGACATTTTGGATCACTCAGGATCGAAACGAGGCTATTTGGAGTTTAAAATAACATCAATTGGAAGTGAAAGGACCAAACAAAGCTTGAAGACTCGAGTTGATGGTGCTGCAACGCAAAGCAGAGTGTTGCAACGCCGTGCTTACTGTTTAGAGGTTTTGAAGACTCCAGACGATAGCGTTGCAACGCTGCCTTACAGCGTCGCAACGCTATCTCGATATGAAAGCATGCATGAGGAGTCGCACAGAGGGCGTTGCAACGCTGCCTTGCAGCGTCACAACGCCAGATTGATAAGGGGCGCGCGTGTTAGGGTAGCGGCGTTGCAACGCCATCGAGACATTCCATATTTTCCAGCCACCTAGGGTACAACGTTGCAACGCTGTACCCATGGAGCCTATAAATACAACCTTAATTCTTCTTGCAAAGAGGAGCCGAATTTGTTAGATTTCCACCCTAATTTCGAAATACACTTTGTAAGAAGAGAGAAAAGAGCGTTCTTGGGAGCCAAAACATTCGTGGAGGTTCGAGATCGAACACGGGAGCTTGGAGACGAAGGACCGACATCGACACATAAGTTTAATTTCCTTTTCTTTCAGATTGTAATAACGTTTTAAGACGTTTTCTACATGTTTAGCTTGATTTTCAAGTGATTTAGAGTAGCTAAATGTTGTAGTTAGGATTTGATTTACTTGTTGAGACATTCTTACTATGAATTGAAGCATGTTTTGTTCTTATTTTTGGCAAATTTTTAACTCTTAAGTTGTTGGTTTAAGTGGACTCGAGAGATAACACTTGAATTCGAGCAAAGTTTTCAAAACCCTTAGAAATCTTGCATGAGAATGACCTAGAAATCTTAGGGAAAGACTTAAGAAGTTGCTTAATGTCGTGCATGTCGTAGGTTCATATGGAGACTATAGAGTTTATTGCATGTGCGAGGCTCACTAAGAATCGAGAGATTTTCTTGAGTATTTTACTTCTTGTTTAGAAATTCATCTTATTAGTTCATTGCATGTGTGAGTCGAGTCATTAACTTGTAAAATCACTTTTCTCAAATCTATCAATTCGTGTCACAACATGTCAGTCTGTTGTTTGTTTTTACTTTCAATCCCCTAACCAATGATTCTTTAGCTAAAATTGAGAATTAGTATCTTAGTAATTAATTAATCTAGAAACCCATTCCCGAGTACGATACTTGGACTCATAAATCACTATACTAAAACTTGACCCGTACACTGCGATATTGCATATTCATAATTATACGCAACAAGTTTTGGCGTCGTTGCTGGGGAATGGCGATTATTTAGATTAATTAATATTAGGAGAAAATTTGAAATGTTTGACTAATGTTCGTTTCTTTGTCTTCCCTTATTTGTTTTTGCGTGTTTGTTTGTTTCCTTATTTGTTTTATTTTAGTTTTGTGTGTGTTTGAGTCTTTGTCCCCTGTTTTTGGTTGTGTTGCTATTGTGTAGAAGTCTTGATCTGAATTATTAATTTTTCAAGCATGACTTTGCATGATTTTGATTCTCCATCTTTCTATTGTCCCTCCCAGGACCCTAGGTATGTGCATCATGATTTCTCTGAATTTCATCTGTCTAATTTTTACCATTACATGCACAGAAATTGATAAACATTCATGTAATGGTAGTTATCTAGGCGAGATGGAACCATAGTTTTTCGTAACTTGACCAACCCATAGAAAAATCTTCTATTGTGGACCAATTGATGGAATATATCTTAGAATTGAAAATTAACAATTTTGTTCATAATGAATTAGAAAGGTTGAATAGATTAGAAAAGGAGGTGGTAGGACTTTGGAAAATAGTACATGATAGAGCTCAATAACTTAACCAGCTAGTAATTTCCCTTAAGGCCTTTCAGGAACAATTTCTTATCCTTACCACTCAGGAGGTGCCACCTAGGAGTATTTGTTAATATGATAGTGAGGATAGTTTGGGGGAGACAGAGGAACACCATAATCAGGTTAGGGAGTTAGACAAAGATGAGATAATCATTTCCACAGTGGAGATTCAGGTGATAGAAGTAAAGGCTGAGAAGTCCTTTTCTCTTTTATCCCCATAAATTTCTTTTATTATTGATAACCATTTGTCGTACACTCACGAGTCTTGTTTTGATTTATGTTATTTTGTGTTATTAAACAAAAATACCAAAAATAATTTTATGTCTGGTGCTCAAGAAAAGAGAAATAGCCTTTTAGACATGGAAGGCTATGTCGATTCAAGGAAGAAGGGCCCAAAGAAATATGAGCAGTTTTATGTGCCCTGATAAGTCACCGTCTAGCTAAAGACGTTAAACAAAGCGCTTCTTAAGAGGCAACCCAAGTTTTATGTTTCATGTCTTTATTTTTGTATTTTTCTTTCTTTTTTGTTTTATTTTATTTCCTAGTTTTTTGTATTTTTGTCTAATTTCTTTCTTTTTGTACCCCCAGGTGTATGCCCAAGGGGAGAGCTGCAGACTTGCACTCTTTTGATCCGGAGATCGAGAGGACTTGTAGGAGACTCCTAAGGGAAGGAAAAGCATAAACTAATACTATGGCTGATCAGGAGCTCATCAATAACCCTAAACCTATCAAGGAGCATTTCCAACTTGTGTTTAATTCTTAGCATGTTGGAATAGTCCATGCCCCCTATAAATGCTAATATTTTGAACTTAAGACAGGGCTGAAACAGATGGTTAGGGAAGGTGCTTTCAGAGGCTTAGCCACATAAGATCCTAAGTCACACTGAAAGATTTGTGGTACAGTTAAAATGAACGGTATTTCTGCTGATAATATTCACTTACGTCTTTTTCCTTTCTCTTTGAAGGGTAGAGCCAAAGAATGGCTAGGGTCCCTTCCCTCATGTACTATCACTTCCTGGGAGGAGTTGGCTAAGCCTTCATGACCAAATTTTTTCCACCTGTGAAAGTTGTAACGTTAAGGACGGAGATAGGAACATTCAGGCAGCAGGAGGGAAAGCAGCTATTCGAGACATGGGAAAGGTACAAGGACATGCTCAGGAGGTGCCCACAGCATGGCTACCCAGATTGGCTCTAGGTACAACTGTTTTATAATGGACTGGAAAGTAAGACCTGGACCATTCTAGATGCCACTGCTGGAGGGGCTTTCATGGCGAAGACTGTGCCAGAAGCACGTGCCCTCCTAGAGGAAGTGTCAACTTCCAGCTACAAGTGGCCTACGGACAATGACATATCTAAACCAGTAGCTGGATCGTATCAGCTTGATGAGGTAACCTCTCTCAGATCTCATATGGCATCCCTCACTCATGCGCTGAATAATTTTGCAGGATCACCACAGACAGGGATGCCCTCTCAATGCTCCCAACCCAATGGAGAATCCACTATGGAGCAATTGCACTACCTGAACAACAGAAGCAACAACTATGGAGGAAATCAGACTCAAAATAACCTCCCAACACATTACAATCCAAGTTTGAGGTTTCATGAGAATTTCTCTTATGCCAACAACAATAATGTGTTGAATCCTCCTACAGGGCATGCTTCTATATCATAGAGGAAACCATCGCTGGAAGAGACATTGCACTCCTTCATAGCTGAATCCAGAAGTCGGTCCAACAAGCTGGAGACTGCAGTCACCAGTCTATCTGGTACTGTGACTAGTCTTGGAGCTGCAATAAAAAATATAGAGACCCAGATTGGCCAAATGAACACATCACTCCAGGTACAGGAAGCAAGGAAAGAAACACCATGAGGGAGTACAGTCAAGCTAAAGACGTTAAACAAAGCGCTTCTTTGGAGGCAACACAAGCTTTACTTACTTTTTGTTTTTTTTGTCTTTAGCTTGCTTTACTTTGTTTTAGTTGTTTTTCAGTTCTTAGTTTGTTTACTAGTTGTTGTTATGCTTCGTAAGTTGTGACGATGCCTTTCTTCGTGGAAATCCATGTTCCCACTCTTAGGAACCCCAACACTCATGTCTTGGTTATCCAAGGAACTCAGAAAGATCTCCATCACCTAGGACAGGATTGTTCACTTTTACCCTTATACTTAATTTGCGCTTATTCCTTCAAACATTGGGGACAATGTTTAGTTTAAGTTTGGGGGTGGGATGTTGTTTATTTGTCGTGTCTGTCCTGAGTATGTGCTGAATTGTTCATTGATCTTTTACATAAGTATGATCATGATAGCCTGGGATGAGATTTAATTTGAAATTCTTGTGATTCTGCTAAAACTTGAAAGCATAACATGAATTCGTGTTAATTTAAAAATTTTCTTGAGTTTTTCCTACACTATTATGCACATAGTCTGTATTTCTGTAATTTTGAAATGCTTAGAACAAAGTTATTAGGTTTAGAAGTTTGATGTCACCTCGATAGGTCTAAGAACTGATTTGAGAGTTAAACTACAGGATAAGGTGAATGACAATATGAAGTGCATGACCTGTATAATATGTGAAATAGTTGGTTTTTGTTGTTTGTCTGTTAAATAAAAAAAAAATATTAGTGAGGGCAAAAAGAGATACCTTCACTGTGATCAGTTAGGCCACTCATTGAGCAAGTGCTCCGGGCCAGAGTCCTTGCAGTGGATGTGTGAAAGCTAGTGTCCGTGCACCAAAAAAAAAAAAAAAAAGAAAAATTTTGATAAAAAGTGAGTAAGTGTTGAGTAGAGTTATTTAATTCTTGAATGTGGGGAGACTCAAAGATTAGTAATTAAGACTAGTGTAGGGGGAAGTTGAATGGAGAGCCTAATAAAGTTGATCTGGGCTTAGTAAAAGTGAAGTGAACATAGGCTAACCACACACACACGTAGGACACTTAGAAAAAGTTTTAAATTACTTGCTGAAATGTTATGTTTGAGTGTGTCCTGTGGTTACTAGATTTTTCCTTAAATATTTTAGGCTTGAATCAAATGTATGTTTAAGAACAATCTAATGTTTAATTCTATTTTTGCTCGGGACTAGCAAAACTTTAAGGTTAGGGTTGTTTGATAACACACAAAATGTGCTACCCTTAGGCTTCATTATTTCTAGTTTATAAGGATTTTAGAGCTTTTACGTGTTTAAATTAATCAATTTCAGGTTAAGAGTGTATACAGAACAATTGAAGACATTTTGGATCACTCGGGATCGAAACAAGGCTATTTGGAGCTTAAAATAACATCAATTGGAAGTGAAAGAACCAAACCAAAGTTGAAGACCCGAGGTGATGGCGTTACAACGCCGTGCTTGCGGTTTAGAGGCTTTGAAGACCCCAGACAATAGCGTTGCAAGGCTGCCTTAAAGCATCGCAACGCTATCTCGATAAGAAAGCATGCAAGAGGAGCCGCATAGAGGGCGTTGCAACGCTGCCTTGCAGCGTCGCAACGCCAGATCGATATGGGGCGCGCGCGTTAGGGTAGCGGCGTTGCAACGCTGCTCTTAGCATTGCAACGCCATCGAGACATTCCATATATGCCAACCGCCTAGGGTACAGCGTTGCAACACTGTACCGATTGAGCCTATAAATAGAACCTTAATTCCACCCTAATTTCGAAATACACTTTGTAAGAAGAGAGAAAAGAGCATTCTTTGGAGCCATAACATTCGTGGAGCTTCGAGATCGAAGACGGGAGCTCCGAGACGAAGAACCGACATCGACACATAAGTTTAATTTCCTTTTCTTTCAGATTGTAATAACGTTCTAAGACGTTTTCTACATGTTTAGCTTGATTGTCATGTGATTTAGAGTAGCTAAATGTTGTAGTTAGGATTTGATTTACTTGTTGAGACTTTCTTACTATGAATTGAAGCATGTTTTGTTCTTGTTTTTGGCAATTCATTTTTAACTCTTAAGTTGTTGGTTTAAGTGGACTCGAGAGATAAAACTTGAATTAGAGCAAAGTTGTCAAAACCCTTAGAAATCTTGCATGAGAATGACCTAGAAATCTTACGGAAAGACATAAAGAAGTTGCTTAATGTCGTGCATGTCGTAGGTTCATATGGAGACTATGGAGTTCATTGCATGTGCGAGGCTCACTAAGAATCGAGAGATTTTCTTGAGTATTTTACTTCTTGTTTATAAATTCATCTTATTGGTTCATTGCATGTGTGAGTTGAGTCATTAACTTGTAAAATAACCTTTCTCAAATCTATCAGTTCATGTCACCACATGTCAGTCTGTTGTATGTTTTTACTTTCAATCACCTATCCATGTTATGTTTCTTTAGCTAAAATTGAGAATTAGTATCTTAGTAATTAATTAATCTAGAAACCCATTCCCGTGGACTATACATGGACTCATAAATCACTATACTAAAACTTTACCCGTACACTTCGGTATTGCATATTAATAATTATACGCAACATGCACCCTAGGAGAACTTATTCATACGATAGTGGGGATAGTTTGGGGGAGACTGAGACACAACACAAACAGGATAGTGAGGTAGCCATTGTCGATACAATTATTCTCACGAGTCTTGTTTTGATTTTTGTTCTTTAATTTTGATAAACAAAAATACCAAAAATAATTTTCTCTAGTGCCCATGAAAAGCAGGCTAGGCTTTTAGACTTAGAAGGCTATATTAATTAAAGCAACAAGGGCCCAAAGAAATATGAGCTGTTTTATGTGCCCTGATAAGTCACCGTCTAGTAAAAGACGTTAAACAAAGCGCTTCTTAGGAGGCAACCCAAGTTTTATGTTTCATGTTTTTTTCTTCTTTTTAGGTTTTATTTCATTTTCTACTTTTATTGTTTTTATCTAATTTCTTTCATTTTGCACCTCTAGGTGTATGCCCAAGGGGGAAGCTGCAAACTTGCAGCCTCTTGGTCCTGAGATCGAGAGGACGTGTAGGAGACTCCTAAGGGAAGGGTGAACAGAAACTCAGGCTATGGCTGATCAGGAACTCATCAATAACCTTAAACCCATGAGGAGTATTTCCAACCTGTGTTTGATTCTGAGCAGGCTGGAATAGTCTATGCCCCTATAAATGCTAACAATTTTGAACTTAAGGCAGGGCTTATATATATGGTTAGGGAATGTGCCTTTCGAGGATTAGCCACAGAAGATCCTAACTCACACTTGCAGAATTTCTTAGAAATCTGTGGTACATTTAAGATGAATGGTATCTCTGCTGATAATATTCGTTTACGTCTCTTTCCTTTCTCCTTGAAAGGTAGAGCTAAAGAATGGCTAGGGTCCCTTCCCTCAGGCAGTATCACTTCTTGGGAGGAGTTGGCCCAAGCCTTCATGACCAAATTATTTCCACCTGTAAAGGATGCAAAGTTAAGGACGGAGATAAGAACATTCAGGCAGCAGGAGGGAGAGCAACTATTTGAGGCATGTGAAAGGTACAAGGGCATGCTCAGGAGGTGCCTACAGCATGGCTACCCAGACAAGCACGTGCGCTCCTCGAGGAAGTGTCAACTGCCACCTACCAGTGGCCTAAAGACAATGACAGATCTAAGCCAGTAGCTGAATTGTATCAACTGGATGAGGTATCCTCTCTTAGATCTCATATGGCATCTCTCACTCATGCTCTGAATAATTTTGCAGGATCACCACAAACAGGGATGTCCTCTCAATGCTCCCAGCCCAATGGGAAATCCACTTTGGAGCAACTACACTACCTGAACAACAAAGGCAACAACTTGTGAGGAAGCCAGACTCAAAATAACCTCTCAACACATTATAATCTAGGTTTGAGGTATCACGAAAATTTCTCTTATGCTAACAATAAGAATGTGTTAAATCCTCCTACAGGGTATGCTTCAACATCAGAGAGGAAACAATCTCTAAAAGAGACATTGCACTCCTTCATAGCTGAATCCAGAAGTTGGTCCATCCAGCTAGAGAATGAGTCACCAGTCTATCTGGTATAGTGACTAGTCATGGAGATGCAATAAAGAATATCGAGACTCTGATTGGCCAAATGAACACATAACGCCGAGCACTGCAAGAAAGGAAGAAACAACTTGAGGGAGTAAAGTCTAGTTACAGACGTTAAACAAAGCGCTTCTTGGGAGGCAACCAAAGCTTTACGTTTTTGTTTTTTTTTCCATCTTTAGTTTGTTGTAGTTGTTTATCAGTTCTTAGTTTATTTACTACTTGAATTGTTTTGCTTTGTAGGTTGTGATGATGTCATCCTTCGTTGAAATCAAGGCTCCCTTTCTAAGGAACTCCAACACACATGCTTTGGCTATTCAAGGAACTCAGAAAGATCTCCATAACTCAGGACAGTATTGTTCACTCTTACCCTTATACTTAATTTGTGCTTATTTCTGCAAACATTAGGGACAATGTTTAGTTTAAGTTTGGGGGTGGGATGTTGTTTATTTGTTGTGATTGTCCTGAGTATATATTGGAATTGTTGATTGATCTTTTACATAAGTATAAGAATGATAACCTAGGATGAGATATAATTGGAAATCTTTGTGATCCTGCTGAAACCTGAGAGGATGACAGGAATTTGAGTTAATTTAAAAAAATTTCTTGAGTTTCTCCTGCACTATTATGCACATAGCTTGTGTTCCTGTAGTTTTGAAATGCTTAGAACAAAGTTATTAGGCTTAGAAGTTTGATGTCACCTCGATAGGTCTAAGAACTGATTTGAGAGTTAAACTGCAAGATAGGGTGAATGACAATATGAAATGCATGACTTGTATAATATGTGAAATAGGTTGTTTTTGTTGTTTGTCCGTTAAAGAAAAAAATTCGTGAGGGAAAAAAGAACTACCTTCACTGTGATTAGTTAGGCCACTCATTGAGCAAGTGCTCTAGGTAAGGGTCCCTGCAGTAGATATGTGAAAGCTAGTGTCCTTGTAAAAAAAAATAATAAAATAAAAAAAGTGATAAAAAGTGAGTAACTACTGTATTGCAATTTTATTTTACGCAACAGCGATGAGGATGATTTGAGTAGAAGGTGGAGAAGTTTTGTGAATTTGAAAAAACAAGAAGCTTAATCACAAAATGATGTATTTGGTCCTTTTTTAATTAAAAAATGAATTTGCATTTCTTTTTAATTTTTATATAAAATTAATTTTAAATTAAAATCAATTTAATTAATTAAATAATTTAATTAATTAATTTTAAATAATTGTTTAATTTAATATCAAATATCAAATTAAATAATTTAACTAATCCCGATTTCTTAAATCGACCATTCGAACATGAATCCATATTCATGTTTTAAACCGAACCAATATTTAAATCATATTTAAATACGTCCGCCTCTACTTTATCATAGTTTAATTCATAATTAATCTATGTCACGTTAAGTATATCACATATAATTAATCTTTTCTCCCAAAACTTAATTTGAACAATTCAAATTCTTTTCTCTCAAATGTTACGAGGATTAATCCGAGCTTGTAACGGGACCTAATGAACCTACAGATCATGAGCTCCAACGATACAAAATTAACCCGCCAAACTCTTTAGCTTAGTTAATCAACATTCATTAACCACTGGGACACTTCACTAAAGCCTAGTGGTTGCACTCTCCTCACTGTAGATATATTTCTGTCCCCTCGATATAACCATGATTAATAAGTCGATCTTTCACAGGTTGTCCGTTATTAATGTTGGGTCAAATTACCCCTTTTACCCCTGTAATTACTTTTTGTTCCTTAAGTCCACTAATCCTCTGATGAACAATTGGTTTGTGGTCCAACCAACAATCTGAATCCCTCTTGAGCCAATGAGAAGGGTGGCCCTTTGTTCAAGACTCGTACTCAGCACTGAAGGGAACAACCTCTCTATTAATCCCTAAAGTGGGTAAGAGTGAATTCCATCTTGCAGAACCATGTTCCCAGCTATCTACCCAGTCTTATCCCTTAAATGGGAAGCTTATTGAGTCTTATGTTCCAAGATATGGATGCTTGTTTCAACCCATAAATGGATCGATTGAGCTTGCAAACTGTTTTCTCCTGACCTTGGGTTATGAACCCTTCGGGTTGAGACATATAGATGCTCTCATCAAGATTACCATTCAAAAAGGCAGTCTTGACGTCCATTTACCAAATTTCATAATCATAAAATGAAACTATGGACACGAGTATCCTAATAGACTTAAGCATAACAACAGTGGAAAAAGTTTCCTCTTAGTCAACCCTTTCCCTTTGATTAAAACCTTTTTCTACAAGTTTTGCCTTAAAGGTCTTTACCTTTTCGGCTGCATCTCTCTTTCTCTTGTAGTTCCATTTGCACCCTACGAGTCTTACCCTTTCAGGCTAGTCTACAAATTCCTAAACTGAATTGAAGTACATTGACTCCATTTCGAGGTCCATGGCTTTGATCCATTGGTCCTTGTCCACGTCATTCATTGCCTGTCTATAAGACAATGGATATTCTACGCTGTCATCAAGTATGACGACTTGAGTTTCAGCTAAACCCAAGTAGTGGTCAGGTTGGGAAATAACCCTCCCACAGCTTCGAAGCATTCCGAACGATTGAGAAGGACGAGATTGACTTGATGTGCTGGCTTCTTCATCAACTCTTGGTGAAGGACAAGCTTGATCAACAACTCTTGTTGACTAATCTGTAGCTTCATTTACTACGTGGTTTATTATTTCCCATGTGATCTTCCTCCATGAAATTGACATTTGTCGATACAATGACCTTGTTTTCTTGTGGGTCGTAGAAAAGACCACCTCTCGTTTATTTGGGATAACCAACAAATTGGCATAATCTTGAATGAGGTTCCAGTTTCTTTGGGTTTGTCGCCAACACGTGTGTCGGACAACCCCAAATCCCAAAGTGTTGTAAACTAGGTTTACACCCCTTCTATAACTCAAAAGGTGTTTCTGAAACACTCTTTAATGGATCAGTGTTCAAGATTTGAACTTTATTCTCTACTGCGTATCCCCAAAACGAGGCAGGGAATTGAGCATAACTCAATATTGATCGAACCATGTCTAACAAGGTTCTATTTCTCCTTTCTGACACACCATTCTGCTGTTGTGTATTAGGTGCTGAGAGTTGAGATTGGATTCCATGTTCTATCAAATAGTCCTGGAATCTCAAATCCATTTACTCTCCAGCTCGATCGGATCGAGGTGTTTTAATGGTTTTCCCTAACGCATTCTCTACTTCAGCCTTAATAGTCTTTGAACTTCTAAAGAGGCTCAGACTTATGATGCATTAGGTATAGATAACCATACCTTGAATAATAATCTATGAAAGAGATAAAATATTCGTGCGTTCCATGAGCTTTAACATTCACCGGACCACAAAGATCCGAATGTGTAAGCTCTAACGGATCTACGGCTCTATAACCTTTTTCAGTAAAAGGTCGTTTAGTCATTTTGCCTTCCAAGCATGATTCACAATGATGTAAAGAATCATCTTCTAACTTGTTTAGAAGTCCATTCTTGAATAGTCTCTCAATCCGGTTGAGATTTATATGACCAAGTCTAAGATGCAAAAGATAGGTATTATTATGAGAAATTCCTTCCCATTTAGTTTGAGTATTAGCAGTTTTAGACATCTCATGATTTAAAACTGGTTTAGTTTGTTTCTGTTTAAGTACATATAAGTCGTTTTCTAACTTAGCAAAACAAATATTGACACCCTTTTTCGAAATGAACGTTTCATTAACAGAAAAAGTAATACAATATCCACGTTCCATTAGACAAGAGATAGAAATTAAGTTCCTCTTAATCTTAGGATCTATGTACAGATTTTTTAAATTTAAAAATCTATCTCTAAAAAATATCTTGGCATCTCCCACTGCACGAGCTGAGACAACGTCTCCCGTTCCTACCCTAAGCGTCATCTCATCCTCTTCGAGCTCGTTGAAGGAACTAGTTTCTTTTAAAGAAGAGAAAATGTGATTGTGGCTCCTGAATCAAGTATCCAGGTAAAATCATCATTTTCCATTAAGCAAGTTTCAAGAACAAGTAAATCGGATTTACCTTTATTCTCTTTGAGCTCAACAAGGTACTTCGGGAAGTTTCGCTTATAGTGCCCGTCCATGTTGCAGTGGAAACACTTTCCTTTGTTTGCAACCTTGGCTTTTCCTTTACCCTTATTAGCAGCAGGTGCCTTCCCTTTCCCTCCTATCTTCTTCTTTTGGGTTTTCTTAAGCCCAGAAGATGGACCACAGGACTTAGTCCCAAAGGATGAACCCTTCTGGAACCTTCTGGAATGGGCAAACAGATTTGCCTCTCCATCAGCCTGTCCCTTATTCTTCATAAGAGACTGGAACATCTGCAGTACATTGAACAGAGTAGTCAGGTTGTACTCTATCTTGTTCATCACCGCATTGCAGTAGAATTGAAGGAAACTCTTCGGAAGAGATTCCAGGATGAATGACATCTGACTTTGCTCGTCTATGACCGCCTCGTTCATTTCAGCCACGTTGAAGTGGACCATCAGATCGAGAACGTGTTCTCTCACCGAGGACCCCTTCATACAGGAGTTATAAACATACTTGAGGGATTCGTGCCGAAGCTGTCCAGACGGTTGTCCAAACATGTTCTGCAACAAACACATGATCTCAGGAGATAAGACCATGCCCTTGTGCTTTTTTGCCAGAACTTCAGAAACAATAGCCAAAATGTAAACCTTGGCCTTATCATTGGCCTTGATCCAGCGGTTGTACGCATCCTTAACAGATTGAGGAGCGTTTCAAGCAAGGATCTGAGGACATTCCTCAGTCAGTACAAACCAAAGGTCGTCAACAAGAAGAATCGTATTCACGTTGGACTTCCACGTAATATAGTTTTCGCCAGTTAAACGTTCGCTTTTGAGTAAGGCTTTTAATTGAGGACGACATGTTGAAATTCCAAAAACAGTTCTAATTAGTTTTGCCTTTAACCCATTACAAACCAATCAAATTTAGAAAAATTATTATAGAACCCTGGTGTTTAAACCTTCAATTTTGCAACAATACTTCAAAGGTTTAGAATAAAAGCCACCGTCAGGTGGTCAGTCACTCCTCCCTTGAATTGACTATCTCAGCGAATTATCACTACTAGAACATCTCATGTTCCAATGACTCTCAGCTACCGTTAGTTTTGTCAAGTACTTGTTAACTAGCTTAACTTATCCGTAAATGTGACCCTACCATTTTCAGATCCAATAGGTCCGAGCCAACAAGCTACTATTAAGAAAGACAACTGTTGACAAATTACCGAAGAGACCCTATCCATTTCTGGAGTTTGCCGTGTTCCGATCCCTATAGTAAGGCCCTCCGTAGGGATTGGCTGTTTCAGGACAACCTAGCAGGCGGACTATAGAAATCTCACGGTGCGACCTAATGGAGGAGACCGTAGGATACGTTGACACGAGTCCTGCTCCCATTTACTATGGATACCTCCTTCATTCACCTTGTTATTGAACTATGAAAACACTTACCGTAGGGGGACACCCTATTGACGCCACGTAGCCGAGCATGGAACTCACGGTGTGAACTCTTAAGGATGTGAGTAAACTTGATGCGAACATCTCGTTTTCTCCTACTGAAATTCCTAAGGTTAGGGTGTAGGTTTAACTTAGTTGGATTCTGGCTAAAAGAATCTATCTAAGTCTATGCCTATTATAACTAGGTCTTTTAACCTTATTTCTAGGTGAATAAACATTTTAATTACCTAGATATAAAAATAGGACCATGATTGATTCAACTCAAGCTCCAGGTCAGTTCCCAGGTAGGAGGTGTTCCGTTAACCGTCAACTTAAGTACCCCTAACCTTAGACAGAACATCACTGGTTGAGTTCCCTTATAACCAAGGTCCTATAGTCCTACTATATTTTAAACTATTTAAAATACTATGTAGGACTAACTTCTAATCCTATTATAAATTAAATCTAGGTCTAAATTAATTTTAAACAATTTTAAACTAATCCAATTAACCCAAGTTCCTATGTTTGCATGCAATTCTTTGTTATAGGTTATGGTTTCTAAAACCCCTTTATTTATAACTTTTATAAATTTTGATAATTAACATATGACAAGTAACTATGTTATAAAACAAACAAACAATTTTCGAATTAGAATTATAAGAAAAATTATTCAACTAATTTGAATAACGAAAAATACTTAAATAAAATAACATTTATTTTAAACTGAGTAATTTCATGCTTCATGCAATTTATTTTCCATATAATCTAATTATAACAATTATAATTAATTACCTATGAAAAATAAATTAATCATGCGTTTCTACCATATTTATATAACAATTATACAAATAAAAATGCATGAACATGCTTATCCTAAGGTGGGAAAAATTCTAAATGACATTCATAAAGAAAAATAGTCGTAAAATCGGAAACATTTGGCCCCTAAATGCAAAAAATAATAAATTACACTAATTTCATTACAAAACTTGTCCAAGACACTTGGAACCGAGCTCAGATCGCTCGAATAGGACCAAAAAAAACCTGACCCGCTCGAACTGCCCTTGAACCGGTCTGGGCCTTAAAGCTGGTGTCACGGCGTTGCAACGCTATAGGGAGCGTTGCAACGCCGGCTACATTCGCGCGCGCGCCTGACATCGGGGTAGCGTTGCAACGCTGAGGGGAAGCGTTGCAACGCTGCTGACCCCTCAATTCCGTGTCGATAGGGGCTTCGGCGTTGCAACGCTGTTGCTTCGGCATCATCAGTTTCCTTAGAAGACAACAACTTCAAATGACAATTTTTCTATCGATACTCATCCGAATTGCACGAAACTGGTCTCGAACGCCTCACAACTCAAATATAGACTCGATTACGCACTTAATTGCCCGAAACACAGGGGCCATTTCATTTAATTTGATCAAATCAAAATATAACTAAGGCAAAAACTTTTCCTAAACAGTTTTACAACAATCCAAAATGCAATCCCCACCTAACCAATGGAAATTTGTTTCATCCAAAACAAAGCAAGTATTGCTCTAATACCAATTGATGGGGATCCGAACCCCTTGAGCTGCGAAAACGTGTTTAAAATCGTAATTGCTTATTTATTTTTGTTGAGCACAAAAACCAGTACATTGGGTAAAAACCAAAGAATAAGCATAAATTCTAATCTAATTAGGCATGGATTCTAACAATGCAAACATGCTATTTAACAATTTAACTAAAAAGAAGAGATTTAATTATCTTTGTAGTTTTTCCAACAGCAACTCCTTGCTCAAAGTATACAACAACACATCAAACAAAGGTTCCTCTGTTCTAACAACAGGACACTACCACTGTGTAAACCTTCATGTCTCTGAGTACCACTTAGATCTCCCTTGGTGGGAAAGGGTTCCAACAATTTTGAGGGGAAGGGAAGTTTTTGAGAGAGAGAGAATTCTCCAGCAATTTCACCAAATGCATCAAGTGATCGATCAATCCACCTCAATCACTCAATTGAGAGTTTTTGTGACGACCACAACCACAGGTACTAATATTTATCTTATTCAGCGTTCCATCAACCTGTGTGTGTGTCTAGTGGGATTAGTGGATTTTCTTCAGGCTCGGTGAGAGTGAGTCCTTAATTTTATTTAATTTAAGTGAAGTATTTCTCATGGAGATGAAATTAATTAAAAAATTAGAAGAAGAGGACGTGTCAATGGCACTTTAGTGATTATTGCCTAAATGAGGGTTATAGTGGACATTTGAATTTTAACCTAATTCATAGTATTTAACATCCTTAAGCCCCAACCAAAGGAAGGAGAAATCAAACCCTAACCCCTATTGTTGTTGCCCTAGCCGAAAACCCTAACCCTAAACCTAACCATTCTCTTCTTCTCCTCTAAACCCTAGATCCAACGTATTATTGCTGCCGTTGCCGTCCAGCCGCCGTCGAGGAGCTCCAGCCGCCGTTGAGGAGCTTCAGCCGCCGTCGAGGAGCTCCAGCCGCCTCGTCTGCCACCCACGCACGAAGGGACGCCGGCAAGTCCTCGAGCCGAAACTTCTCCAGCCACGAACGCTGCGCAACACCGAGCTTCACGCAAGCCGCCACACTCGTGAGCTACTCTTTCAACCGCAATCTTTGCTCGGTCGCACGCCGCCGTGAACTCGTCGTTCTGTCCACCCGATCGCATGTCTCCCGCCGTAGCCGCCATCCTCCCGCACGCTCAAGACCACCACAGACGGAAGATCCCAACCGCTTCACGCCCGAGTTGCGCCGGCGCAGATCACCGAGCGGAGCTTGCTCGCTCCACCGCTCGTCGTCCGTTCACGAGCACGGCGAAGAGTCTCACCGGACTTCACGCACGCCACCGCCACGAGTTCCTCCGATCCGCGGTGCCATTGCCCTCGCCGCGATCGACACTACCTTACTACAACAATAAATTACGATCCGGTGAGCGATCCGCTTAAGTTTCAATTTGAAAGGGAATTATGCGTGACCTATTGGATATCTAAGCGCTTAATTGAGAGCTTAAGCTCTCGCTTTGAACGCTAATTGTAGGGACCAAGTCCGGAGCGGAATTGAGGGGCAAACGTCAAGACGAACTAAGGAGTATTAGGTATTCGCTTTGAACTTGAGGTAAGCGGGGCATGAAATCTTAAGAACGTAATTTAAGTACCCTTACGACTATGGATTTGGTGAATACTTGGGAATAATTTCGAATTGTTGTGTGAATCAGGTTCTAATAAAAAGATTACTCAAGGAGCTCTCTGGGTTAGGTTTTGGAATAGAATTCGAACTAAGGTAAGGGACCTTGTGGCAACCTTTTAAATGGGATTAAAGAAAACGAATTCCATTATTTTATGTGAAATTAGTACGTTATTTTACTTAAAAAGATTTAACGATTTTACACTTAGAATATTTGAAGATTTTATGTGAGAATACTTTAATATTCTATGTGAAGATATCTCAATATTTTATGTGAGTATAATCTAGTATTTTATGTGAGAATATCTTTGCATTTTATGTAAGAATATTCCAGTATTTCATGTGAGGATATTACAGTATTTTCTATGAGAATATGGCATGATTATATACGTGAGTGCTATATCCTATCTGATGTGAAAAGTCATGACTTGCAGCATATCCATGATAATGTTTTGTGACATGTGCACTATAGTAATATTGAATGATGGGACCTCATGCATGTTATGTATGCCATAAAATGATTTAATGAAAAATGTGGAAATTGGTCTCCTGAGTGCATTGTGTGCATGGTCAAACATGCATTAGAGACCCTATGGGTCAAATTATAGGGGTCTGTGAGGGACTCAATCTATACAGGGTCTGAGGGACTCAAACCATACAGGGGTCTGTGAGGGACTCAAATAATTACAGGGGTCTGTGAGGGACTCAAAATGAAATGACTCAGGATGACCAATTGGCCACTTAAAGAAAAAGGAAGTCATGGATTATAGTCATGATGATATGAGGAAGTTTTAGGTCCCGCATATGTACATTTCGAACAGGTTTAAAAGTCATTGTTGTATGTGTTTGCATATCCCAAACCTCGGTAGCGAGGTCACTTACTGGTATTGTTTTGCAATACTCACCCTTTCTTTTAAAAATATTTTTCAGGTAAGGCCAAGGACGTGCAGGGCGAGTGACGGAGGCGCGTTGCCAGAACCATGGGAATAGTCATGTTTTCCGCATATTTTCTTTGATAACTAATCTTTGCTTTTATGGTTTTGAAATGAAGTTTAACTTTCGAGATTTTAAGCGGCCATGTTTAAACCGCTCCTTTTACTGCTTTGAATGTTTTGTTTTGGGATCCCTAAAGACAATTTACTTTCAAAGTGAGATTTAAAGATCGTTTTATATCTTTTGGCCTATAAATGCATACATGTGTAGTAATGTCCCTAAGAGTTTAGTTATAGAAAAGTAGGGCGTTATATAAATGGTATCGAGCCCTAGGTTTAAGGGTTCTAGACTTGCTTACAGAGTAAGCACGAGTAGTTCCCATGGTTGAGCAACGCATTCCGGTCCACCGCTGTGCGTTACTGTATTTTATAAACTAAGCAAATGATTATGATGTAATTCTGTATTGTGAATGTAAATGAATTCAAACCCTGAGGGTGATCCTATCTTACAGTTAGAAAGTGACGAAAACTAAGTTAGAAATTCTCTATATTGTAGTACTGACAAAATGCCACCTAGAGGTCGTGGGAGAGGTAGAGGACGTGGTAGGGGTCGGAGGACAGGAGGAAACATTAACACCCAACCAGAACTACCACTGGAACAGGAAGAGATTACTCCACCCGTGCGCGATCTCCCCAGACCAACCGAGGCGCCGGAGGATGCACCTGTAGTCGCTCCAGTGGCGGATCAAGGAAACCCTAATGTCATGACTATGATGGTAGAGGCCATGCAGACTCTAGTGCGAGCTACAGTAGCCACTCAGCTGGCCCAAGCAAGTCAGGGGCGGAATGATGCAACTCTGGAGTCTCGATATATGAAGGACTTCAGGAAGTATGATCCCAGATCTTTTGATGTGTCTTCTAGTGACCCCACTGTGGCTGAGTTATGGCTGTCCTCCATCGAGACCATCTTCAGACTGATGAATTGTCCTGAGGACCAGAGGGTGTCCTGTGCTACCTTCATGCTAAGAGACGACGCCTATTTATGGTGGGAGTCCGCCCAGGGAACCATAGTCGCCAGCGGAGAAACGATTACTGAATCATTTAAGGAAGCATTCAGCGGAAATTTTACCCCAGCTGCACTCGATATAGGAAGCAGGCGGAATTCTTACAGCTTAGCCAGAACAGGAGGGCAGTGGAGGTATATGAGAGAGAATTCACCCGCTTGTCACGTTTTGCCCCCGAGTTGGTAGACACTGAGGCGAAGAAAACAGAGCGTTTCATTATGGGACTAGATGAAAATGTTCGAGGCTTCATACAGGCACTAGCACCTCGACTATGCCTCGCGGTGAGAGTGGCGGAGTTGATTTGGGTACAGGCACAGACTGCACATCAGGTAATGGTTAACCCGGGGCAGCCCATGGCAAATCATAAGAGGAAATGGGACCAGCCAAATTCAAGCTCGCAGCGTCCCCAACGTACACCGCATAGATCAGGAAACTTTCGTGCGAGTTCAGTCGGAAACCACAGTCGGCACAGGATGAGAACTAATAATGAGATAAGCCACAATGCAAAGACGTGGTAAGCATCATTGGGGTAAGTGTTTGGCCCGTCCCGAGTGTGCTTGATGTGGGAAAGAGGGGCACAGAGCTAATAGTCATCCGAGTCAAGCCGATGCTAGCCAACCTCGGGTTATCAATAGTGGGGCACTTTGCCAAGCCCGTAATACATCGGGGAAGAGCTTATGCCAAAGACAAGTAAAAGCATTCATGGCACGAACTCAGTGGTTACAGTGTACACTTCCATTACTTGGGCACCTTGCCTTTGTATTATTTGATTCGGTTCTACACACTCTTTTATTTCTGCATCCTTCGTAAGTCAAGTTTGAGTTAGAATTAGAACGATTCTGATATGTGATGCTTTGTCTGTCTCCACTCCTGCGGGGACGAACTTGTTAGCCACTATGAAAGTCAAGGATGGTAGTGTGACTATCGCAGACCATGAGTTAACAGTAAATCTGGTAGTCTTAGACATGTTTGACTTTGATGTGATATTGGGTATGGACTGGTTAGCGCAGAACCATGCCTGCATTGATTGTTTCAGGAAGGAGGTAGTGTTCACTCCCCCCAACAGCTTTGTTCACGTGTTCGAGGCACCCTAGCGGAAGTAGGCCTAAGGTGATTTACGCCCTTAAGGCCGAGAAGTTATTACATCGGGGAGCTTGGGGCGTCTTAGCTTGCATATTAGATGCAAGGTGTACGGAGATCTCAGTGTCATCGGTACCAGTGGTAAATGAATTTCCAGACGTTTTCCCCGAGGACCTCTCGAGTACCTCGGTTAGAGAAGTGGATTTTAACATCGGTTGGAGTTAGGGGCGACTCATATCCAAGGCACCGTCAGAATGGCGCCGGCAGAGTTGAAAGAACTGAAACTACAGTTACAAGACTTACTGGACAAGGGATTTATACGCCCTAGCGTTTCGCCTTGGGGAGCCCCGGTGTTATTTGTGAAAAAGAAGGACGGGTCCATGCGCCTGTGTATAGATTACAGAGAGTTGAATAAAGTTACGATCAAGAATAAGTACCCTCTTCCTAGAATAGATGATTTGTTCGATCAGTTGCAGGGAGCAACAGTGTTTTCCAAGATTGATCTGAGATCAGGCTACCATCAGTTGAGAATTAGTGAAGAGGATATTCCTAAGACAACATTCAGATCACGTTATGGGCATTACGAGTTCACAGTGATGCCGTTTGGTTTGACCAACGCCCCTGCCGCTTTCATGGACTTGATGAACCGTTTATTCAAAGAGTTTCTAGATACGTTCGTGATTGTATTTATTGACGATATACTGATATACTCCAAAAGTGATGAAGATCATGAAAGGCACCTGAGAAAAGTTTTACTCACGCTGAGAGAGAATAAGTTATATGCAAAATTTTCCAAGTGCGAATTCTGGCTTAGACAGGTATCCTTCTTAGGGCATGTGGTGTCCGAAGCTGAAGTCTCTATTGACCCAGCGAAAGTGGAGGCCGTCACACAGTGGCCCCGTCCGACCACCGTTACAGAGGTACGTAGTTTTCTGGGTCTTGCAGGTTACTATAGACGTTTCGTGCAGGACTTCGCCAAGATAGCCATGCCCATGACCCAGCTGACGCGCAAAGGTAACCCATTTGTGTGGGATGATAATTGTGAGGCGAGTTTCCGGAACTCAAGTGTTGGTTGGTGTCGACTCAGATTCTTACAAAATCCACGAGGAACAGGAGCTTAAGTGGTTTCTGATGATGCTTCTAAGAAAGGTTTGGGCCACGTGTGATAATGCAAAGCATGGTAAAGTAATAGCCTATGCATCCCGACAATTGAAGACGCGACGAGAGGAATTATCCAACTCATGACTTGGAACTAGCGGCGAGAGTCTTTGCACTAAAGATCTGGAGACATTACCTTTATGGTGAGAAAATTCAGATTTTTACAGATCATAAAAGTCTGAAGTACTTGTTCACCCAGAAAGAGCTAAACATGAGGCAACGCAGATGGTTGGAATTAGTGAAGGATTACGACATAGACATTCAATACCACCCCAGTAAGGCTAATGTCGTGGCGATGCCCTCGATGAAAGCCGATTCATACTGCGGCGAGTTCTTGACGAGCGAGTTACTGAGCGAGCTTGCACGAGCTGAAATTGCGATACTAATAGGGAAGACCACGGCACAATTAGCTCGATTAAGCTGTATAAAACGACCTTGAGGCAACGCATCGTTGAGTCTCAACGGGGGGACCTCGCTTAGTAGAAAAGCGTCATCAGAGTAACTTCAGGTGAGTTGGCAGAGTTTTCCCTATCCACAGATGGAGGATTACTATTTCAGGGACGATTATGTGTACCGAACGATGACAAACTGAAGGCGGAAATCTTGAGCGAAGCCCATAACTCACCATTTTCTATGCATCCTGGTAGTACCAAGATGTATCGAGATCTGAAACAGTCGTTCTGGTGGTGTAACATGAAGCGCGACGTGGCGTAATTTGTCGACAAGTGTTTGACTTGTCGCAGTGAAGGCACCTGAGACGAGAGACCGCGCAGGATTACCGCAACCCTTACATGTGCCTCGGTGGAAATGGGAGGAGATCTCCATGGACTTCATAGTCGGATCGCCTAACCTTACGAGGTTACTCGGTGATTTGGGTCATTGTGGGCGATTAACGAAGTCAAGACATTTCATACCGGAAAAACCCACCTACTCTACGGATAAGTGGGCGCGACTATACATGGAAGAAATAGTCCGTCTGCGCATGGGATTCCGATCGAGATTATTTCGGAGCGAGGATCCACGTTTCACCTCCAACTTTTGGAGGAGCCTACAAGCTTTAGGTTCACAGCTTGAACTTTAGTACGACTTTTCATCCACAGCAGCGGATGGGCGAGCGAACGTTTGAACCAGATCTTAGAAGACATGTTACGAGCTTGCACTTTAGACTTCCCAGGTAGTTGGGACACACATTTGCATTTGATGGAGTTTGCTTACAATAACAGTTATCAGTCGACCATCGGAATGGCTCCATTTGAAGCTCTCTATGGAAAACGTTGCAGAACTCCCGTTTTCTGGGAGGAGGTTGGTGAACGCCAGTTATTGGGTCCAGAATTAGTACAGATCACTAATAGTGCGATACAGAAGATTAGGGGGCGGATGCAGACCGCCCAAAGCAGACAAAAGAGTTATGCCGATTCGAGACGAAGGGACCTAGAATTCGAAGTTGGGGACCACGTATTTCTTAAAGTTGCCCCAATGAAAGGGATTCTAAGGTTTGGTCGGAAAGGGAAGTTGAGTCCGCGCTTTATAGGACCATTTGAGATTTTAGAGAGGGTTGGTATAGTGGCCTACAGGCTAGCATTGCCGCCTTCCTTAGCAGCAGTTCATAACGTATTCCATGTCTCCATGTTGAGAAAATACGTTCCAGACCCGACTCACGTCGTAGACTTTGAACCGTTACAGCTAGCAGAAGATTTGAGTTATGGCGAGCGGCCTCTACAGATTATTGCTAGAGATCAAAAGACCCTCCGTAACCGTGAAATCAACTTAGTTAAAGTGTTGTGGCAAAATCACCGCACGGAAGAAGCTACCTGGGAGCGAGAAGAAGAAGTGCGAGCTAAATATCCAGAACTATTTCAAGAATAGGAACTTTCGAGGACGAAAGTTCTTAAGGAGGGAAGATTGTGACGACCACAACCACAAGTACTAATATTTATCTTATTTAGCGTTCCATCAACCTGTGTGTGTGTCTAGTCGGATTAGTGGATTTTCTTCAGGCTCGGTGAGAGTGAGTCCTTAATTTTATTTAATTTAAGTGAAGTATTTCTCCTGGGGATGAAATTAATTAAAAAATTAGAAGAAAAGGACGTGTCAATGGCACTTTAGTGATTATTGCCTAAATGAGGGTTATAGTGGACATTTGAATTTTAACCTAATTCATAGTATTTAACATCCTTAAGCCCCAACCAAAGGAAGGAGAAATCAAACCCTAACCCCTATTGTTGTTGCCCTAGCCGAAAACCCTAACCCTAAACCTAACCATTCTCTTCTTCTCCTCTAAACCCTAGATCCAACGTATTATTGTTGTCGTTGCCGTCCAGCCGCCGTCGAGGAGCTCCAGCCGCCGTTGAGGAGCTTCACCCCGTCGAGCTCCTCCACCGCCTCGTCTGCCACCCACGCACGAAGGGACGCCGGCAAGTCCTCGAGCCGAAACTTCTCCAGCCACGAACGCCTGCAACACCGAGAGCTTCACGCAAGCCGCCACACTCGTGAGCTACTCTTTCAACCGCAATTGCTGCTCGAGGCTGCACGCCGCTCGTGAACTCGTTCCTGTCCAGCCGATCGCATGTCTCCCGCCGTAGCCGTTTTCATCCTCCGGCACGCCTGAAGACCACGGACGGAAGATCCCAACCGTTCACGCTCGAAGCGCGCGCAGATCACCGAACGGAGCTTGCTCGCTCGAGCCGCTCGTCCGTTCACGAGCACAACAGCAGCAGTCTCTCACCGACTTCACGCACGCCAGCCGCCACGAGTTCCTCCAGTCACGGCTGCCGCTGTCCCCTGCCGCCGATCGACACTACCTTACAGCCGCTGAAATTACGATCCGGTGAGCGATCTGTTTAAGTTTCGAATTTGAAAGGGAATTATGCGTGACCTATTGGATATCTAAGCGTTTAATTGAGAGCTTAAGCTACTGTTTCGAACGCTAATTGTAGGGACCAAGTCTGGAGCGGAATTGAGGGGCAAACGTCAAGACGAACTAAGGAGTATTAGGTATTCGCTTTGAACTTGAGGTAAGCGGGGCATGAAATCTTAAGAACGTAATTTAAGTACCCTTACGACTATGGATTTGGTGAATACTTGGGAATAATTTCGAATTGTTGTGTGAATCAGGTTCTAATAAAAAGATTACTCAAGGAGCTCGGGTTAGGTTTTGGAATAGAATTCGAACTAAGGTAAGGGACCTTGTGCCGAACCTTTTTAAATGGGATTAAAGAAAACGAATTCCATTATTTTATGTGAAATTAGTACGTTATTTTACTTAAAAAGATTTAACGATTTTACACGAGAATATTTGAAGATTTTATGTGAGAATACTTTAATATTCTATGTGAAGATATCTCAATATTTTATGTGAGTATAATCTAGTATTTTATGTGAGAATATCTTTGCATTTTATGTAAGAATATTCCAAAGATTTCATGTGAGGATATTACATTTTTTCTATGAGAATATGGCATGATTATATACGTGAGTGCTATATCCTATCTGATGTGAAAAGTCATGACTTGCAGCATATCCATGATAATGTTTTGTGACATGTGCACTATAGTAATATTGAATGATGGGACCTCATGCATGTTATGTATGCCATAAAATGATTTAATGAAAAATGTGGAAATTGGTCTCCTGAGTGCATTGTGTGCATGGTCAAACATGCATTAGAGACCCTATGGGTCAAATTATAGGGGTCTGTGAGGGACTCAATCTATACAGGGGTCTGTGAGGGACTCAAACCATACAGGGGTCTGTGAGGGACTCAAATAATTACAGGGGTCTGTGAGGGACTCAAAATGAAATGACTCAGGATGACCAATTGGCCACTTAAAGAAAAAGGAAGTCATGGATTATAGTCATGATGATATGAGGAAGTTTTAGGTCCTGCATATGTACATTTCGAACAGGTTTAAAAGTCATTGTTGTATGTGTTTGCATATCCCAAACCTCGGTAGCGAGGTCACTTACTGGGTATTGTTTTGCAATACTCACCCTTTCTTTTAAAAATATTTTTCAGGTAAGGCCAAGGACGTGCAGGGCGAGTGACGGAGGCGCGTTGCCAGAACCATGAGAATAGTCATGTTTTCCGCATATTTTCTTTGATAACTAATGCTGTCGTTTTATGGTTTTGAAATGAAGTTTAACTTTCAGGATTTTAAGCAGGCCATGTTTAAACTGCTCCTTTTACCTGTTTTGAATGTTTTGTTTTGGGATCCCTAAAGACAATTTACTTTCAGTGGAGATTTAAAGATCGTTTTATATCTTTTGGCCTATAAATGCATACATGTGTAGTAATGTCCCTAAGAGTTTAGTTATAGAAAAGTAGGGGCGTTACAGTTGGTATCAGAGCCCTAGGTTTAAGGGTTCTGTAGACTTGCTTACAGAGTAAGCACAGAGTAGTTCCCATGGTTGAGCAACGCATTCCGGTCCACCGCTGCTGTGCGTTACGGTATTTTATAAACTAAGCAAATGATTATGATGTAATTACAGATATTGTGAATGTAAATGAATTCAAACCACGAGGGTGATCCTATCTTACAGCTTAGAAAGTGACGAAAACTAAGTTAGAAATTCTCTATATTGTAGTGCGACAAAATGCCACCTAGAGGTCGTGGGAGAGGTAGAGGGGCGTGGTAGGGGTCGGAGGACAGGAGGAAACATTAACACCCAACCAGAACTACCACTGGAACAGGAAGAGATTACTCCACCCGTGCGAGATCTCCCCCAGGACCAACCAGAGCGCCAGGAGGATGCACCTGTAGTCGCCCAGAGTGGCGGATCAAGGAAACCCTAATGTCATGACTATGATGGTAGAGGCCATGCAGACTCTAGTGCGAGCTACAGTAGCCACTCAGCTGGCCCAAGCAAGTCAGGGGCGGAATGATGCAACTCTGGAGTCTCGATATATGAAGGACTTCAGGAAGTATGATCCCAGATCTTTTGATGTGTCTTCTAGTGACCCCACCGTGGTCGTGAGTTATGGCCGTCCTCCATCGAGACCATCTTGATCGATGAATTGTCCCGAGGACCGAGGTGGTGTCCTGTGCTACCTTCATGCTAAGAGACGCGCCTATTTATGGTGGGAGTCCGCCCGAGGAACCATAGTCGCCAACCGGAGAAACGATTACCCGAATCTGCTGTTTAAGGAAGCATTCAGCGGAAATTTTACCCGCACGCAGCACTCGATATAGGAAGCGGCGGAATTCTTACAAACTTAGCCGAGCGGGAGGGCAAAGTGGAGGTATATGAGAGAGAATTCACCCGCTTGTCACGCTTTTTGCCCCGAGTTGGTAGACACCGAGGCGAAGAAAACAGAGCGTTTCATTATGGGACTAGATGAAAATGTTCGAGGCTTCATACAGGCACTAGCACCTCCTGACTATGCCTCCGCAGTGAGAGTGGCGGAGTTGATTTGGGTACTGAGCACGCATCGCACATCGTAATGGTTAACCCGGGGCAGCCCATGGCAAATCATAAGAGGAAATGGGACCAGCCAAATTCAAGCTCGCAGCGTCCCCAACGTACACGCATAGATCGTGAAACTTTCGTGCGAGTTCAGTCGAAACCACAGTCGTCACAGGATGTGAACTAACAATGAGATAAGCCACAATGCAAAGATCGTGGTAAGCATCATTGGGGTAAGTGTTTGGCCCGGTCCGGGTGTGCTTCGATGTGGGAAAGAGGGGCACAGAGCTAATAATGGCGGTCCGAGTCAAGCCAGGCTGCTAGCCAACCTCAGGTTATCAATAGTGGGGCTGCCAAGCCCGTAATACATCGGGGAAGAGCTTATGCCAAAGACAAGTAAAAGCATTCATGGCATGACTCAGTGGTTACAGGTACACTTCCATTACTTGGGCACCTTGCCTTTGTATTATTTGATTCTGGTTCTACACACTCTTTTATTTCTGCATCCTTCGTAAGTCAAGCTGAGTTAGAATTAGAACAGTTACAGTATGCTTTGTCTGTCTCCACTCCTGCGGGGACGAACTTGTTAGCCACTATGAAAGTCAAGGATGGTAGTGTGACTATCGCAGACCATGAGTTAACAGTAAATCTGGTAGTCTTAGACATGTTTGACTTTGATGTGATATTGGGTGTGGACTGGTTAGCGCAGAACCATGCCTGCATTGATTGTTTCAGGAAGGAGGTAGTGTTCACTCCCCCTGGCCAACCTGGTTACAGGTTCAGAGGCACCCTAGCGGGAAGTAGGCCTAAGGTGATTTCTGCCCTTAAGGCCAGGAAGTTATTACATCGGGGAGCTTGGGGCGTCTTAGCTTGCATATTAGATGCAAGGTGTACGGAGATCTCAGTGTCATCGTACGATGGTAAAAATGAATTTCCGACGTTTTCCCCGAGGACCTCTCCGGAGTACCTCCGGTTAGAGAAGTGGATTTTAACATCGGATTGGAGTTAGGGACGACTCCGATATCCAAGGCACCGTACAGAATGGCGCCGGCAGAGTTGAAAGAACTGAAACTACAGTTACAAGACTTACTGGACAAGGGATTTATACGCCCTAGCGTTTCGCCTTGGGGAGCCCCGGTGTTATTTGTGAAAAAGAAGGACGGGTCCATGCGCCTGTGTATAGATTACAGAGAGTTGAATAAAGTTACGATCAAGAATAAGTACCCTCTTCCTAGAATAGATGATTTGTTCGATCAGTTGCAGGGAGCAACAGTGTTTTCCAAGATTGATCGAGAGATCGCTACCATCGATTGAGAATTAGTGAAGAGGATATTCCTAAGACAAAGATTCGAGATCACGTTATGGGCATTACGAGTTCCACGGTGATGCCGCTTGGTTTGACCAACGCCCCTGCCGCTTTCATGGACTTGATGAACCGTTTATTCAAAGAGTTTCTAGATACGTTCGTGATTGTATTTATTGACGATATACTGATATACTCCAAAAGTGATGAAGATCATGAAAGGCACCTGAGAAAAGTTTTACTCACGCTGAGAGAGAATAAGTTATATGCAAAATTTTCCAAGTGCGAATTCTGGCTTAGATAGGTATCCTTCTTAGGGCATGTGGTGTCCGGTCAAGTCTCTATTGACCCAAATGAAGTGGAGGCCGTCACACAAAGGCCCCGGCCACCACCACCGCACAGAGGTACGTAGTTTTCTGGGTCTTGCGTGGTTACTATAGACGTTTACGTGCGGGGACTTCGCCAAGATAGCCATGCCCATGACCCAGCTGACGCGCAAAGGTAACCCATTTGTGTGGGATGATAATTGTGAGGCGAGTTTCCAGGAACTCAAGTGTTGGTTGGTGTCAGCTCCGATTCTTACAGTCCCTGAGGGAACAGGGAGCTTCGTGGTTTACAGTGATGCTTCTAAGAAAGGTTTGGGCTGTGTGATAATGCAGCATGGTAAAGTAATAGCCTATGCATCCCGACAATTGAAGACGCACGAGAGGAATTATCCAACTCATGACTTGGAACTAGCAGCAGTAGTCTTTGCACTAAAGATCTGGAGACATTACCTTTATGGTGAGAAAATTCAGATTTTTACAGATCATAAAAGTCTGAAGTACTTGTTCACCCAGAAAGAGCTAAACATGAGGCAACGCAGATGGTTGGAATTAGTGAAGGATTACGACATAGACATTCAATACCACCCCAGTAAGGCTAATGTCGTGGCCGATGCCCTCGATGAAAGCGATTCATACTGCAAAGACGAGTTACTGACAGAGCAGAGTTACAGGCAGAGCTTGCACGAGCTGAAATTGCAGTACTAATAGGGAAGACCACGGCACAATTAGCTCAGTTAACTGTACAACCGACCTTGAGGCAACGCATCGTTGAGTCTCAACAGGGGGACCCTCAGTTAGTAGAAAAGCGTCATCGTAGTAACTCCCGTGAGTTGGCGAGTTTTCCCTATCCACAGATGGAGGATTACTATTTCAGGGACGATTATGTGTACCGAACGATGACAAACTGAAGGCGGAAATCTTGAGCGAAGCCCATAACTCACCATTTTCTATGCATCCTGGTAGTACCAAGATGTATCGAGATCTGAAACAGTCGTTCTGGTGGTGTAACATGAAGCGCGACGTGGCGGTAATTTGTCGCCAAGTGTTTGACTTGTCGGCAGTGAAGGCACCTAGACGAGAGACCCGCAGGATTACTGCAACCCTTACATGTGCCTCAGTGGAAATGGGAGGAGATCTCCATGGACTTCATAGTCGGACTGCCCAGAACCTTACGAGGTTACTCGGTGATTTGGGTCATTGTGGGCAGATTAACGAAGTCAAGCACATTTCATACCGGAAAACCCACCTACTCTACTTGGATAAGTGGCGCGCAAATATACATGGAAGAAATAGTCCGTCGCATGGGATTCCAAATGTGATTATTTCGCATGTGATCCACGCTTTCACCTCCAACTTTTGGAGGAGCCTACAGAAAGCTTTAGGTTCACAGCTGAACTTTAGTACGCCTTTTCATCCACGACGGATGGGCGCATGCGACGCGTTTGAACCAGATCTTAGAAGACATGTTACGAGCTTGCACTTTAGACTTCCTGGTAGTTGGGACACACATTTGCATTTGATGGAGTTTGCTTACAATAACAGCTTATCGATCGACCATCTAATGGCTCCATTTGAAGCTCTCTATGGAAAACGCGTTGCGAAACTCCCGTTTTCGGGAGGAGGTTGGTGAACGCCGATTATTGGGTCCGAGTAGTACGCATCACTCACTAATAGTGCGTCACAGAAGATTAGGGGCGGATGCATCACCCCAGCGCATAAAAAGAGTTATGCCGATTCGAGACGAAGGGACCTAGAATTCGAAGTTGGGGACCACGTATTTCTTAAAGTTGCCCCAATGAAAGGGATTCTAAGGTTTGGTCGGAAAGGGAAGTTGAGTCCGCGCTTTATAGGACCATTTGAGATTTTAGAGAGGGTTGGTATAGTGGCCTACAGGCTAGCATTGCCGCCTTCCTTAGCAGCAGTTCATAACGTATTCCATGTCTCCATGTTGAGAAAATACGTTCGGCACTCACCCACTCACGTCGTAGACTTTGAACCGCATACATGACAGCGTAAGATTTGAGTTATGGCGAGCGGCCTCTACAGATTATTGCTAGAGATCAAAAGACCCTCCGTAACCGTGAAATCAACTTAGTTAAAGTGTTGTGGCAAAATCACCGCACTGAAGAAGCTACCTGGGAGCGAGAAGAAGAAGTGCGAGCTAAATATCCAGAACTATTTCAAGAATAGGAACTTTCGAGGACGAAAGTTCTTAAGGAGGGAAGATTGTGACGACCACAACCACAAGTACTAATATTTATCTTATTTAGCGTTCCATCAACCTGTGTGTGTGTCTAGTCGGATTAGTGGATTTTCTTCAGGCTCGGTGAGAGTGAGTCCTTAATTTTATTTAATTTAAGTGAAGTATTTCTCCTGGGGATGAAATTAATTAAAAAATTAGAAGAAAAGGACGTGTCAATGGCACTTTAGTGATTATTGCCTAAATGAGGGTTATAGTGGACATTTGAATTTTAACCTAATTCATAGTATTTAACATCCTTAAGCCCCAACCAAAGGAAGGAGAAATCAAACCCTAACCCCTATTGTTGTTGCCCTAGCCGAAAACCCTAACCCTAAACCTAACCATTCTCTTCTTCTCCTCTAAACCCTAGATCCAACGTATTATTGCTTGCCGCCATGCCGCCCGGTAGCCGCGTCGAGGAGCTCGGCCGCCGTCGAGGAGCTTCACCGCCGTCGAGGAGCTCCACCGCCTCGCTCGCCACCCACGCACGCACGCGGGACGCCGACAAGTCCTCGAGCCGAAACTTCTCCAACCACGAACGCCGCAACACCGGTAGAGCTTCACGCAAGCCGCCACACTCGTGAGTTACTCTTTCACCGCAATTGCCGCCGAGGTCGCGCGCCGCTCGTGAACTCGTTCTGTCCAGCCATCGCAAGCCCCCGCCAGTAGCCGCCATCCTCCTCAACGCTCAAGACCACTTGACGGAAGATCCCAACCGCTTCACGCCCGAGTTGCGCGCGGCAGATCACCGAGCGGAGCTTGCTCGCTCCACCCGCTCGTCCGCTCACGAGCACAAAGAAGCAGTCTCACCAGACTTCACGCACGCCACCGCCACCACGAGTTCCTCGATCCACGGCCGCCACGTCCCCGCCGCGATCGATCGACACTACCTTACATACCACTGAAATTACGATCCGTGAGCGATCCGCTTTAAGTTTCAATTTGAAAGGGAATTATGCGTGACCTATTGGATATCTAAGCGTTTAATTGAGAGCTTAAGCTCTCGCTTTGAACGCTAATTGTAGGGACCAAGTCTGGAGCGGAATTGAGGGGCAAACGTCAAGACGAACTAAGGAGTATTAGGTATTCGCTTTGAACTTGAGGTAAGCGGGGCATGAAATCTTAAGAACGTAATTTAAGTACCCTTACGACTATGGATTTGGTGAATACTTGGGAATAATTTCGAATTGTTGTGTGAATCAGGTTCTACTAAAAAGATTACTCAAGGAGCTCGGGTTAGGTTTTGGAATAGAATTCGAACTAAGGTAAGGGACCTTGTGCCGAACCTTTTTAAATGGGATTAAAGAAAACGAATTCCATTATTTTATGTGAAATTAGTACATTATTTTACTTAAAAAGATTTAACGATTTTACACGAGAATATTTCAAGATTTTATGTGAGAATACTTTAATATTCTATGTGAAGATATCTCAATATTTTATGTGAGTATAATCTAGTATTTTATGTGAGAATATCTTTGCATTTTATGTAAGAATATTCCAGTATTTCATGTGAGGATATTACAGTATTTTCTATGAGAATATGGCATGATTATATACGTGAGTGCTATATCCTATCTGATGTGAAAAGTCATGACTTGCATATCCATGATAATGTTTTGTGACATGTGCACTATAGTCATATTGAATGATGGGACCTCATGCATGTTATGTATGCCATAAAATGATTTAATGAAAAATGTGGAAATTGGTCTCCTGAGTGCATTGTGTGCATGGTCAAACATGCATTAGAGACCCTATGGGTCAAATTACAGGGGTCTGTGAGGGACTCAATCTATACAGAGTGCCGTGAGGGACTCAAACCATACAGGGGTCTGTGAGGGACTCAAATAATTACAGGGGTCTGTGAGGGACTCAAAATGAAATGACTCAGGATGACCAATTGGCCACTTAAAGAAAAAGGAAGTCATGGATTATAGTCATGATGATATGAGGAAGTTTTAGGTCCCGCATATGTACATTTCGAGCAGTTTAAAAGTCATTGTTGTATGTGTTTGCATATCCCAAACCTCAGAGCGAGGTCACTTACTGGTATTGTTTTGCAATACTCACCCTTTCTTTTAAAAATATTTTTCGTAAGGCCAAGGACGTGCGCGTGGCGAGTGACGGAGGCGCGTTGCGTAACCATGGGATAGTCATGTTTTCCGATATTTTCTTTGATAACTAATGTTGTCGCTTTTATGGTTTTGAAATTAAGTTTAACTTTCGTGATTTTAAGCAGGCCATGTTTAAACTGCTCCTTTTACCTGTTTTGAATGTTTTGTTTTGGGATCCCTAAAGACAATTTACTTTCAGTGGAGATTTAAAGATCGTTTTATATCTTTTGGCCTATAAATGCATACATGTGTAGTAATGTCCCTAAGAGTTTAGTTATAGAAAAGTAGGGGCGTTACAGTTTTTAAAGAAGAGCAACTCTTCTTCCACTCCCTATAGATAGGGAGTAAGTGGAGAAGAGGGGAACATGTCCTCCTGACATGTTCCCATTAATTAATTAAATCAAATTTGATTAATTATTTAATTAAATATCATATATTTAATTAATCTTTAAATATTATATATTTAAATAAGGTCAAATCATATTTAACCTATTTCTTTTCTAACCTATAGTTTTAATGTACATTTCATGCAAATTAAATTTGAACCTATAGTCTATAAATTGTTGGGTTTTATGTCCTAAAACTCGTGGTTTTGTAAACTGAATGAATATTCTATATCACAATAAAGTTGTTATTGAAATTTATTCAGTAAAAGTGTTATTGACTATTGTGTATTGTGTAACCTTAATCCAATAAAGAACCCTTGGCTATAGGATGAATACTTGAACTTTATGTGTGACATAAAAGTTGATCAACTTCAAGTTATAGCCAGAACAGTCTATAGTATAAGGATAGGGTTGGGGACCTTATCCTCGGGGACACTATGGACGCGCCCACTTTGTAGAGAACAAACGATGTGATCCTTAATCGTTCATGTGGAGACATGTGAGTGGGGCGCCTATGCAATGAGTTTGCATAAGATCGATCATGCAATAGTCACTTAGACTTTATAACTCCGTTCTCGTCTTAACCGACTATATTCATCCGATGACCTAGGTAACTCGATCTTAATCTCGAGCGTTCTATGGACTCCTGCTTATTCGAATTATCCTTAGATTTACATGGGTGAGAGTGGCTCTCAGACCGCCACTCAATAAGCTCGCCATTTCAAGGATAAAACCGGGTAGATAGTCGGGAACATAGTTCGGCAAGATGGAATTCATTCCTACCCGCTTTAGGGATTAGTAGAAAGGTTGTTCCCTTAAGTACTGACTCCGGGTCTTGAACAATGGGCCCATCCCTCTCATTGGCTCGAGAGGGATTTGGTTTGCTGGTTGGACCACAAACCAATTGTTCATTAGAGGATCGGTGGAACTTAAGGAACAAGAGGTAATTCACAGGGTAAAACGGTAATTTTGACCCAGCTGTAATTACGAATGACCTGTGAAGGATCGACTTACTAATCATGGTTATATCGAGTGGACATAAATATATCTACAGTGAGGAGAGTGCAGCCACTGGGCTTTAGTGGAATGTCCCGGTGGTTAACGAATGTTGATTAGCTAGGCTAAAGAGTTTGGCTAGTTAATCTCGTATCGTTGAAGCTCATGATCTCAGAGGTCCATTAGGTCCTCCTTACTAGCTCCTGACTTAGCCTTATTACTTTTTGAGAGAAAAGAATTTGAATTGTTCAAATTCAAGTTTGGGAGAAAGCGTTATTTATATGTGATATATTTAACGAATCATAGCTTAATTATGAATTAAACTATGATTAATAAGAGGTGGATATATTTAAATATGATTTAAATATCGGGATCGGTTTATAGCATGAATAAGGATTCATGTTCGAAAAATCGATCGAGATCGGACAATTTATTTAATTTAATATTTGATATTAAATTAAATTAAAAATTAATTAATTAAATTAATTTTGAATTATTTAATTAATTATATTAATTTTAATTAAAAATCAATTTAATATTGATTTTTGAATTAAAATTAAATGTAAAATGAGGGATTTTCATGATTTTCATGAAAAACAAGTTGCCAACTTGCCCAATCTTACTCATCTTCAAAATTCACCAAAATTGGCCACCTCCATCTCAAAACATCCTCATCACCCTTGAGTTGTCACTCCATTGAAGCTTTTTGAAGCTTTATTTAATGGTGATTTGAGGTGTTTTGTGTGAATTTAGCAGAAATTAAAAAATTCACGTTTTGTGACCTTTAAGGACTTTTCTACCAAATTCTCTCAACCTAGGATCCCACAATCCGTTCTAAGGCCTGAGGATAGTAGGGAAGACTCTAACGGTTGTCCACGAAGTGTTCGTGTTGAAATCCATCCACCGGGTGAAGAGAATTTGATCTTCAAAGTTGAGTTTTCTATTCCTCTGCTTTTTCCAAACTTTGAGCATGCATTTTATTTTACAAAATTGATCAACTTAGAGTGTTCAAGATCCAAAATTGCTTCCGCTTTCTTAATCTAGACTCTTTCAATTGGTATCGAGCAATTTTGAGCACTTAATTTGATCAATTGTATTACGTGGTGGGTGTTTTATGAAATACAATTTTTCCGGGCATCTAAAGTGTTCTTCTGACTTTGGCATTTAAATTGAGCATCAATTTGTGCTTTATTTTAAATTGCTCAAGTGTGTTTGAGCATTAATGTGTGTAGAATAAATTGTAAAAATTTCGGTCGATTGGAGTTCTGAAGGCCTTCAATTTGAAGAAAGAAGTCAAGAGGTCAAAGAAAAATGAAAACAGAGTTTCTCGCAATTTTTTTTTCTCTGCTATTTTTAAGCCTTCAGCCCGTGCATTTTGTTGAGGAAGAAGAAGTTGACTTGTTGACCGTTGACTTTGACTCCAGTTCGGTTGACTTTGACCGGTTCAACTATTTTGGGCCGGTTCGGCTCGATTTTGGTCCGGTTCGGGTGATTTTAGACCGGTTCTGACTATTTCGAGGCCGGTTTTTCCATTTTGGGGGTCCGTTTCACCAATTGGAGGCCCGGTTCAGCCTTTTACAGCCTGATTTAACCTTTTGAAGGTCCGGTTCACACATTTGCAAGCCGGTTCGACCCAAATTCGAAGAGTTCGAAGTGGCTCGATGTTAATTCTAGATTATTATTGTAATAATTTAGTAGTTTGCTTGCATTAGATGCCAAAACCAGTCCACTTTAGTGTGTTTAATTAATTATGCATTGTGAATGTATGTTTTAATTAAATTCTCTAATTATATGTGCATAAAGTATGCCATATAGATTTTAAAATCCCACCATAGGAAGCATGCTCCATGCATTGAAAGTATGTTATAAGTGTTATAATATATTGTATGCATGTTAATTGGGTTTCATGAGAATTAATATAAGAGTTATATTAATTTATGAAATAAATATTATATGTTTTAATTATAATTAATATAAGGGTTATATTAATTAAAAATTAAACATATAATTGCTTTGCATTTATTCATGTGATGAATTTGTTATAAATGTATGTTTATTCATGTGATGAATGATGAAATAATTTATAACATAGAAATGCATGTAACCTAAGGTTAATTAATTAGTTTTAAAATGGTTTTAGAACTGAAATTAATTAGATCTAAGGTTATCTAGTTCTAATAAGATTAGAATTAGGAATCTAATAATTTATAAACTTTGATTAAAGAGGACTCGACTAAGGAAGGTTACAGCTAGGTTGGGGTACTTAAGTCGACGGAACTAACACCCCTACCCAGAACCGACTGGGTGAATTTAATCCATAGGTTTATAAATTATCTTTCGTGAGTGGCGTTTATTAAAAGTAAATAAATTAAACTCATAGACCTAGGTTTATTAAAAGGTTAATAGACTTAGGTAATTCCAAAGATAATTGTTATATTGGTAGACTTAGGTGATATTGTTTTAGCCTTAATATGCCTAAGTAAAAGTTTACCCAAACTGCTTAAAATACTTAGTGGGAGTGAAAAGGTATATATGATATATCAATTTCCTCTTACGCTCTCCACAAAGTTCACACCGTGAGATTTATGCTCGGCCTCGTGATGTCAATAGGGCATCCCCATTCGGATGGTGTTTGCATAAATCAAGAGCAAGGTGAATGGAGAAAGTATTTATAGTAAGTGAGTGAAGAAAGTGTGTCAACACATCCTACGGTCTCTCTCCATTAGGTTGGGCCGTGAGATTCCCATGTTACGCTCGCTGCGAGTTGCCCTGAAGTAGCACCATCCATTCGGAGGGATGTAACATGGGATTGAGAACAACTCAAACTCCGAGAAATGGATAGGGTCTCTTAGGTCCATTCCCGCTTTGTCTCTCCAGTTTGGTAACATTGTTGGGGCCACCTCCGAGGTCTGAAAATGGCGGGTCACACTTACAAGAATTGCTAAGTGTTAGTAAGTTCTTGACCAAAGTAGCGATAACTAGAATGTTATAGGAATAAGAGTTATTCCTGTATTAGCATTTAGTCAAGAATGTCTTGGTTCGGTGAAGGAGTGATTGATCGCCCCTCGGTAGTGGTTGCTCTGACTCACTGAAGTATTGTTGCAAAAACAATAATGAGTTTATGGGTACATTATTACTTTTGCTAAATTCTTAAATTGGATAGTTTACAAACAATTCACTAATAGAATTCATTCTTTTTCAAAGATGTCGAACTCTTTTATCCAATTACTCGCCTTCAATAAACTTAGCGGCGATAACTATGGAACACGGAAGTCAAACTTGAATACAATTCTTGTTCTTGATGATCCGAGGTTCGTCTTAACAGAGGAATGTCCTCCCCCCAGCTCAACCGCAAAACCGAATGGTTTGGGATGCTTATGAAAGATGGATTAGGTCTAATGAGAAGGCAGAGTCTATATCTTAGCCAAAGATATCTCGATGTGTTGTCTAAGAAACATGAGACCATGGTCACAAAGAAAGGAGATCATGGGATCATTACGAGCGATGTTTGGACAACCGTCCTCATCGGTCCATTATGATCTTTGTCAAATCGTTTACAACTCCGTATGAAGGAGGGAGCCTCTGTTAGGGAACATGTCCTGACATGATGACCCACTTCAACGTGGTTTGAAGTAAATGGGGCGATCATAGATGAGAGAAGTCGGGTAACTTATGGAATCTCTTCCGAAGAGTTTCCTGCCATTCCGCACAAATGCGGTAATGAATAAAATAGAGTATAACCTGACTACTCTCCTCAACGAGCTACAGACTTTTGAGTCCCTCATGAAATCAAAAGGAAAAGAGAAAGAGGCAAATGTTGTCACTTCGAAGAAGTTCCTTAGAGGATCGTCCTCTGGGACCAAGTCTGGTCCTTCTTTTTCTAAAAATAAGGGTATTCAGAAAAAGAAGAAGAAGGACAAAGGGAAGGGACAGGCTCCCACACGCAAGGCCAAAGCCACAGGAAAATGTTTCCACTGTGGTGCAGACGGGCACTGAAGAGGAACTGCCCGAAATACCTTGCAGAAAAGAAAGCTGAGAAAGAAAAACAAGGTAAATATGATTTACTCGTTTTTGAAACATGTTTAGTGGAACATGATGATTCCGCCTGGATATTAGATTCAGGAGCCACTAACCATGTTTGTTCTTCTTTTCAGGAAACTAGTTCCTGGCAGCAGCTTGGTGATGGGGAGATATCTCTCAGGGTTGGAACGGGAGAGGTTGTCTCAGCCAAAGCAGTGGGAGCAGTGAAGCTGTTGTTTAGAGATAGATTTGTTTTATTAGAAAATGTACTTTTGGTTCCTGGAATCAAAAGAAATCTTGTATCTATCTCTTGTTTGCTTGAACATATGTATAAAGTATCTTTTGATCATAATGAAGCGTTCATTTGCAAAAGAGGTGTACGAATATGTTCTGCTAAACTTGAAAACAGCTTATATGTGTTAAGACCAACAGATAAAAAGTCGCTTTTGAACACTGAGATGTTTAAAACAGCTGATACTCAAAATAAAAGGCAGAAACTTTCTCCTAGTACCTATCTTTGGCACTTGAGACTAGGTCACATTAATCTCAATAGGATTGGGAGATTGGTCAAGAGTGGTCTCCTAAGTCAGTTAGAGGACAACTCTTTACCACCATGTGAGTCCTGTCTCGAAGGAAAAATGACTAAAAGACCTTTTTCTGAAAAAGGTTATAGAGCCAAAGAGCCCTTGGAACTCGTGCATTCGGACCTTTGTGGTCCTATGAATGTCAAGGCACGAGGAGGATATGAATACTTCATCGCTTTATTGATGATTATTCTAGGTATGGTTATCTTTACCTAATGCATCATAAGTCCAAACCCTTGAAAAGTTCAAGGAATATAAGGCGAAGTTGAGAATACATTAGGTAAAACGATTAAAACACTTCGATCGGATCGAGGTGGAGAGTATATGGATTTGAGATTCCAAGACTATATGATAGAATATGGAATCGTATCCCAACTTTCAAAGACCCCGGTACACCTCGGCAGAATGGTGTATCCGAGAGGAGAAATAGAACCACTGTTAGACATGGTTCGATCCATGATGAGCTACGCCACCGCCTAGTTCGTTTGGGGATATGCGAGAGAAGTCGCTGCATATATTTTGAACATGGTTCCCTCTAGAGTGTTTCAAAAACACCCTATGAGTTATGGAAAGGGGCGTAAAGGTAGTTTACGTCACTTGAGATTTGGGGATGTCCTAGGCACATGTGCTAGTGTCCAATCCAAAGAAAGCTGGAACATCGTTCAAAATTATGCCTATTCGTAGGGTACTCCAAAGAAAACGAAAGGTGGTCTGCTTTATGATCCTCAAGAGGACAAGGTGCTTGTGTCGACAAACACCACGTTCTTAGAGGATGACCACATGAGAGATCATCAGCCTCGTAGCAGGATTGTTTTAAGTGAAATTTCCAGGGAAGCTACAGATAAATCAACAAGAGTTGTTGATAAAGCTGGTCCTTCTCAAGAGTTGAGAATGCCTCGACGTAGTGGGAGGGATGTTAGACAACCCGACCGTTACATGGGTTTGACAGAAACCCAAGTCGTCATACCTGATGATGGCATTGAGGATCCATTGACCTATAAACAGGCAATGAATGATATAGATAGGGACGAGTGGATTAAAGCCATGGACCTTGAAATGGAGTCAATGTACTTCAATTCAGTCTGAAAACTTGTAGATCAACCAGATAGTGAAAGACCTATCGGTTGCAAGTGGATCTACAAGAGAAAACGAGATCAAGCCGGTAAGGTGCAAACCTTTAAGGCTCGACTTGTGGCAAAGGGTTATACCCAAAGGGAAGGGGTGGACTATGAAGAAACCTTCTCCTCATTGCCATGCTTAAATCCATTAGAATACTCTTGTCCATTGCCACGTTTTATGACTATGAAATTTGGCAAATGGATGTCAAGACAGCCTTTCTAAATGGCAATCTTGAAGAGAGTATCTATATGGATCAACCAGAAGGGTTCATAGTTCAGGGTCAAGAGCAAAAGGTTTGCAAGCTTAAACGATCCATCTATGGATTGAAACAAGCTTCTAGATCCTGGAATATAAGATTTGATACTGCGATCAAATCTTATGGCTTTGAACCGAGAATATTGACGAGCCTTGTGTTTACAAGAAGATAGTCAATACCACTGTAGCTTTCTTAGTTCTATATGTAGACGATATCTTGCTCATTGGGAATAATGCAGATTCTGATTGGCGTTAAGCAATGGCTAGCGACCCAATTCCAAATGAAAGATTTGGGAGAGGCTCGATTTGTTCTTGGAATCCAAATTGTTCTAATCGCAAGAACAAAACGCTAGCATTGTCACAAGCATCTTATATTGACAAGATGTTGGTTAGATATAAGATGCAGAATTCCAAGAAGGGTTTATTACCTTTCAGGCATGGAATTCATTTGTCTAAGGAACAGTGTCCTAAGACACCTCAAGAAGTTGAGGATATGAGACGCATTCCCTATGCATCTGCTGTCGGTAGTCTGATGTATGCCATGTTATGTACTCGACCCGACATATGCTATGCAAAGGGGAATAGTCGTGAGATATCGATCTAATCCGGGATATGATCACCGGATCGCCGTTAAGAACATCCTCAAATATCTTAGGAGAACGAGGGATCAGTATGCTTGTGTATGGTGCAAAGGATTTGATCCTTGCGGGATACACCGACTGATTTTGGTGATGATGTGGATTCGAGGAAATCCACAGATCGGGATCGATGTTCACTCTTAACGGAGGAGCTATAGTATGGAGGAGTATAAAGCAAGGTTGTATTGCGACTTCACCATGGAGGTTTGAGTGCGTCGCGACTTGCGAAAGCGTGAAGGAGGTCAGTATGGCTTAGAAAGTTCTTGACCGATTTGGAAGTTGTTCCAAATATGAATTTGCCTATCACCCTTTATTGTGATAATAGTGGTGCAGTGGCAAATTCTAAAGAACCTAGAAGCCATAAGCGCGGAAAGCACATAGAGCGCAAATACCATCTCATCAGGGAGATTGTGCAACGAGGAGACGTGATCGTCACGCAGATCGCTTCGGAGCACAACATTGCTGATCCGTTTACAAAACCCCTCACGGCTAAAGTGTTTGAGGGACACCTAGAGAGTCTAGGACTACGGGTTGTACAAAGAGGGGCGCTTTTTCTTTGCTCAAGATGTTTTACCCCACGACATTTTAGTCCAAGTGGGAGATTGTTGGGTTTTATGTCCTAAAACTCGTGGTTTTTGTAAACCAATGAATATTCTATATCACAATAAAGTTGTTATTGAAATTTATTCAAAAAAAGTGTTATTGACTATTGTGTATTGTGTAACCTTAATCCAATAAAGAACCCTTGGCTATAGGATGAATACTTGAACTTTATGTGTGACATAAAAGTGGATCAACTTCAAGTTATAGCTAGAATAGTCTATAGTATAAGGATAGGGTTGGGGACCTTATCCTGGGGACACTATGGACGCGGCCCACTTTGTAGAGAACAAACGATGTGATCCTTAATCGTTCATGTGGAGACATGTGAGTGGGGGCGCCCTATGCAATGAGTTTGCATAAGATCGATCAGCGCAATAATAGTCACTTAGACTTTATAACTCCGTTTACTGTCTTAACTGACTATATTCATCCGATGACCTAGGTAACTCGATCTTAATCCTGAGCGTTCTATGGACTCCTGTTTATTCGAATTATCCTTAGATTTACATGGGTGAGAGTGGCTCGAGACTGCCACTCAATAAGCTCCGCCATTTCAAGGATAAAACCGGGTAGATAGTGGGAACATAGTTCGGCAAGATGGAATTCATTCCTACCCGCTTTAGGGATTAGTAGAAAGATTGTTCCCTTAAATCATCGACTCGGGTCTTGAACAATGGGCCCATCCTCTCATTGGCTCGAGAGGGATTTGGTTTGGTTTGGTTGGACCACAAACCAATTGTTCATTAGAGAGATCGGTGGAACTTAAGGAACAAGAGGTAATTACAGGGGTAAACGTAATTTTGACCCAAATTGTAATTACGAATGACCTGTGAAGGATCGACTTACTAATCATGGTTATATCGAGTGGACATAAATATATCTACTGATGAGGAGAGTCACGTACACCGGGCTTTAGTGGAATGTCACGGTGGTTAACGAATGTTGATTAGCTAGGCTAAAGAGTTTGGCTAGTTAATCTCGTATCGTTGAAGCTCATGATCTCAGAGGTCCATTAGGTCCTCCTTACTAGCTCGGACTTAGCCTTATTACTTTTTGAGAGAAAAGAATTTGAATTGTTCAAATTCAAGTTTGGGAGAAAGCGTTATTTATATGTGATATATTTAACTAATCATAGCTTAATTATGAATTAAACTATGATTAATAAGAGGTAGATATATTTAAATATGATTTAAATATCGGGATCGGTTTATAGCATGAATAAGGATTCATGTTCAAAAATCGATCGAGATCGGACAATTTATTTAATTTAATATTTGATATTAAATTAAATTAAAAATTAATTAATTAAATTAATTTTGAATTATTTAATTAATTATATTAATTTTAATTAAAAATCAATTTAATATTGATTTTTGAATTAAAATTAAATGTAAAATGAGGGATTTTCATGATTTTCATGAAAAACAAGTTGCCAACTTGCCCAATCTTACTCATCTTCAAAATTCACCAAAATTGGCCACTCCATCTCAAAACATCCTCATCACCCTTGAGTTGTCACTCCATTGAAGCTTTTTGAAGCTTTATTTAATGGTGATTTGAGGTGTTTTGTGTGAATTTAGCGAAATTAAAAATTCACGTTTTGTGACCTTTAAGGACTTTTCTACCAAATTCTCTCAACCTAGGATCCCACAATCCGTTCTAAGGCCCGAGGATAGTAGGGAAGACTCTAACTGCTTGTCCACGAAGTGTTCGTGTTGAAATCCATCCACCGGTGAAGAGAATTTGATCTTCAAAGTTGAGTTTTCTATTCCTCTGTTTTTCCAGCTTTGAACATGCATTTTATTTTACAAAATTGATCAACTTAGAGTGTTCAAGATCCAAAATTGCTTCCGCTTTCTTAATCTAGACTCTTTCATAAATATGAATCATATTCACATTTAGATTAATATTTGAACTCTTTCAAATATGTAATTCTCTCATATAATTTAATATGAATCATATTTACATTAAATTTATAATATAAAGTTCCAAAACTTTATATTATAATGTATCCAAATACATAAATATATATTCCCTAATGAATTTGAACATTTCAAATTCAAATGATCTAAGAACCCTTTACGAGCTAGAAGGTGGACCTGATGGACCTACAGATCAGATCTCCAACGATACGAGATTACTCGGTTAATCTCGTTAACCTCCTAATCAACATTCGTTAGCTACGGGAATACTCCACTAAAGTCCCACAACTGCACTCTTCTCACTGCAGATATTTTTCTGTGTCCACGGATATTGACCAATAACGACAAGTCAATCTTTCACGAATGTCCGTAACACTAGCTAGGTCAAATTAGCATTTAACCCTTGGGTTACATCTTGTACCTTAATTACTAGTGCTCCTCTAATGAACAATTTGTTTGTGGTCCTACAAACAAATCGAAGTCCCTCTCGAGCCAAAGAGAGGGTCGGGCCTTTTGTTCAAGTCTCGAAAACACCACTTAAGGGAGCATTCCTCTACTTACCCTAATAGGCGGGAAGGAGTGAATTCCATCTTGCTAAGTTAAGTCCCCAGCTGCTCACTCGGTCTTGTACCCAAGAAGGTAGGCATATTGAGTCGGCGTACATGGTCACTCTCACCCATACTAGTCAAAGGACAATCTCTCGCAAATAGGAGTTCGTAACCTGCTCAGGATTGAGATCAAGTTGCCTAGGTCATTCTAGTGAAATATAAACCTAACTAGTCAACGGAATTACACCTAGTAGTTACTATTTCGTGGTCCAGACTTATGTAATCTCATTTCATATGATATCCCCACTCACATGTCATCAACACGAACACGTTAGGATCACAGTGTTTGTATCATATACAAAGTGGGCCACATCCATAGTATTACAAGGGTAAGGTACGGAAACCTTATTCCCTTACTATAGATCCTTTAGGTTGTATCTCGAACTGAGATCCTTATTATGTACACTTCATTCAGTACAAGAGACATTTTACAACCTTGGATGTTTAGTTTATTGGATTTAGGGTTAATACATAGGCAATATCGTAAAAAACGAACAATAACTCTCTATTGTAAATAATAACACTTTATTACAAAATTAGAAAAAAATTACAAACTACGGGTTTGAGGGAACAACCCCCAACAGAAACGTCGTGGTCAGCGTTGCAACGCTGCAACGCTCAGCGTCACACAAGCGTTCTCAATGCCCAAAACATTGCAACATCGCACCTGTCGTCGCAACGTTGTACCTACAGCGCGCCTGGATCCGCACGGACATTGTTGAGACGCCGAAGAACAGCATCTCAACGTCGTCGATAGAACAACAAACTCCTTTGTTGTTCTTCGTCGTTTTTCACCCGATTCTGCTCCGATTTCTTCACAACAACTCTTGCGACGAACGACCAAGACTTACAGACTTGATTTACTTTCTAAAATGCCCAAAAACACTAGGCCTTTACATTGATCTCATCAACAGAAAAGTAAATCTAAATTTAAGTGCCAAAAAGGAAACATTGTCACACCCCCTTCCGAACTACCTAAAAACTAGGCTCGAAAAGCGGCGTGAAGCCATCAGACATTGTTTAGCTCTTTACAATACCTGTTGACCTCAGTACTCCACGATAACATACTATGTTCGTATATGGAACATTTTAACATAACACAATGAGAAATCGGACAACTATTAAACATACACAAGGAGAAACCCTTCATAAGTCTCTCTTGAAACTAAAAGTCAAGTGCATCAAAACAACACAAGACAACTCAATGTTTATACAACCACTAATGTACAAAACTTCTATAACTACATAACGACTTGCTATACAACACCACCCACGTACAAACTATCAACTTATGAAACTTCCAGTGAGACTATGCGGGATGTCGGGAACAAGGAGCTCGATCTCTACCAGTAAATGTTTGAAAACATTGAAAGAATGAGCTAAAAAGCTCATTGAGTGTCTATCTTTAAAACATTATAAGCTCACAGGTGAATCATAATAATGGTAGATTATAAGTACAAAATAGCTTAACAACTGTTTGTAAACATTAACAAACCATGCTTCCAATCTACAGGTTTTAAGTCACCACTTGTGCATAGCACACAACTCGAAATGTACTAACTTTTCGAGGGTAGATAGATCAATAATATAAAAGCTCATAACAATAAGCACATGACATGACTCCACATCAAACCATAGAGGTGGTAGAGTTACATTTATTCCAATAAGGTTCATATCACTCTCTCTCTCACTCTCACGTGCACGTGGAATACCTTTGGTCGTTTGGTTTTCCCTAATACCTTCTCTATGTCCTTCAGTATTAAGGTAAAACCATTTACTACCCAAATACCTTCTCATTGTCCTTCAAAAGATTTAGGTAAAACCATTTACTTCCCTGATACCTTCTCATTGTCCTTCAAGATCGGGATATCATGATTCATTCCCCTAAGTACCTTCTCGAATGTCCTTCAAGATTAGGGGTTAATCAAGATCAAGGCATAACTTGTTTACCATGGAAATCATGTCTTTATAACACATACAACAATTTCTTGACAATTTCATATTATCATCTAAATATGTTCCCAAGTGGATTTACACAAAACATTCTCTAAAGGAAAGCTTACTTTCATAATTTAGTTTCCATACTTTGATTTATAGTTACAACTAATTCAAAGCATGCTTAGGTTCCATCATGAACCTTATGTTAGAAAACTCCATGAAGCCATTCACAACTAGTTCAAACAAGATGTAATTATCAACACTTATGTTCATGAAGAAAAACATAGGTCAAACATAGTTCTAAGATAGAGTCACTCACCGTATTAGAATTGGAACCTTGGCTTGTAAACTTGACCTATTTGCTCTTGGCCTGTCAAACAAGCCAAATCAATCATTAGAACCTCGAGCTCATGATTTTTGACCTTAAAACTTGCAAGAAAACACACTTTCAAAATTCCAGCATTTAACAGATTTTATGCCCTGTATTCAGATACTCATAACTTCTTCATTACTTATCCAAAAATAATGTACTTTATACCAAACTCTTCCTTTTTGAACCCTATAAAACTCTTATGAAGACATGAAAATGAGATTCCCAATAGATTGGTTCAGAAATACCTCGAAAGCTCCTTTCCCCGGAACTAACTTCTGCTATTCCAGATTCGATTTTCTGCTGCAACCCGAAACTTGACCTGCTATTTACAACAACTTCCAATCATTTTCTAATCATGAATTCTTCACGAAAGTTGTAGGCAATTCAATAAGCTTTCCAACCATACCTAATAGAGCTTCTGATTCCAACTCTACAGGTCAGTACAACCCAAACATCAGAGACTTCTCGGATTTGACAGTAAATTCTGTGTTCTGTCTTCCTCCTCACAAATCAGTAGCTTAAGATCCGAATTTGCTCGAGCATCCTTCACGAATTTTGTTCCAATATGAGTTAACTTGCACGAAACAAAATTTCAGCTCTTACCTCTTTCTGTGGAGCTCGAGATGAACCAAATAGCAGAACATGGCAGAGTGATTACCTTGCTGTCATACTAATTTGCTTGAGTTCTCTCCCTCTCTTCTTCAATTTCCAGCTGAAACCCTCTTCTTCTTCTTCCTTTAAGCTTCTCCCACGAACCCTCAGCTCCTCTTTGATGAAAATGAGAAGAAAATTGAAGGTACTTGGTTGTTTAAAAAGAAAAACCAAGGTGGGGGCCCACCTTCCACTTTCTTTCTTTTTTCCTTTTCCTTTTCTTTTCTTTTCTTTTCTTTTCTTTTCTTTTCCCTTTCTTTATCTTTTCTTTGCAAAACAAAACAAACTTAGTACATTAAACATTTCTTTCATTTCCTTTTCTTCTTTTGTCTTAAAAGCAATCCAAACCAAAATGGTTTATGTTTTTCCTTCCTTGTTTTCCTTTTGCCTTTCACTTCATTTCTTTCCTTTTTAAAACATGGAAAACCAAGCTTTAAACATTCATTCCTTCTTTCTTTTTGTTGTTTGATAATAAGGAGGTTCCAAAGAAAGATCTTGGGTTTACAAACATCCAATATGCAAAACCGAAATTCATCTCATGAAATTAAGGCATACGCACCTAATTTAAAGAAAAACAGTTTGCACAACGAAGAAGCCAACGATTGGCTCTTATACCAATTGAAGGGAATGAAACTCCCGCAGCGAAAACGACTTTGAATCGTCGTCGTGTTCCTTGTGAAAAATGTTTTCTTAAAACCGAATTTTTCGCATAAATCATAGTCTAAACATGTTGTAAATAGAAGAAAAACATAAACTAGTGTTGGGATGTTTCTCCGAATCCCGTACTGTTTGTAAATATACATTTGAAATCAATAAAGTGTTATTCATTTCATCATTTTTTGTGTCTCGCATTTTATTCAAACTTTGACCAATAAACTAAGCTTCAGGGTCATTGAATATATGAGAGAACTAGAACTTGAATGGTATGTAGTGGACACACAAGGAGGATCACATTCGACTTAATGACCCGAACGGTCTACAGTATATGGATGGGGTTGGAGACCTAATCCTGGATACATTGTGGATGTGACCCGCTTTGTATTAGATACAAACGAGGTGATCTGATTCGTTCATGTGGTTGACATGCGAGTGGGGGCATCCTGTGCAATGAGATTGTACAAGATCGGACCGTGAATTATTCGACCTCTACGATGTAACACCGCTGTGATGAGACTAATAACTTCGTAGATGACCATTAGTGACTCGACCTGAATCCTGAGCGTGTTACGGACTCCTGTCTACGGGGGACTGTCCTTTGACTAGTACGAGTGAGGGTGGTCACAGTTACTCGCCCAATATGCCTACCTTCTAAGGGACAGAACCAAGTAGGGAGCTGGGAACTTAACTACGCGAGACGAAATTCACTCGTTACTGCCTTTAGGGAAACTAGAGAGGTTGTTCTGTTAAGTGTTGTCTCTAGGGCATGGATAACGGGCGCCCACCCACTCACTGGCTCGAGAGGGTTGTTGTGTATGGTTGGACCATCACAACGTTGTTGTTCAATAGATGAGCAGTGGGGACTTAAGGAGCAAGAAGTAGAAACATGGGTGAAATAGTAATTTAGCCCAACAGTATCTACGAACAACCAGTGAAGGGTCGACTCATGGGCATTGGTTATATCAGTGGACACGTAATATTCTGCACTGACGGGAGTGCAGCTACGGGCTTTAGTGGAGTGTTACCGTAGCTAATGAAGGTTGATTAACCAGGTCAAAGAGTTTGACAGGTTAATCTCGGATCATTAGAGCGCGTCACTGTAGGTCCATTAGGTCCCTCGGTTAGCTCAAACTTAGTTAAAAGAAGGGTTAATGTTTTGGTGTGAATTGAAGTGTTCAATTTCACTTAAGGGCATTTATGTCATTTATATGAGATATGATGATATAATATATAGTTTAATGTGAGTGAGATTCATAATAAACTATGGATTAGCCTAATTGTTGAATTAGGGCTAATTGGAGAAATTAATTGAGAGAAATTAAATTGAATGTGATTAAATTTAATAAATCCACAATTATACAAATATGAATTGTAAGATGAGATATGAGATATCTTATATTATATGGTTATGCAAATATGATTTGCATGACCTATGGTTGTGGTAAAATGGTAATAATGTGGAGATTTTAACTCCATCATTTTCATTATTTAAACCCTTTGCAAGAAGGGTTTCATAGTGCATTCTCTTATTTTTTTGATTTTCACAAAAGAGAAGAGATTCAATATTCTCTCAAATCCTCTCAATTTTTTTCTCCTCCCTTCTCCAAAACAAAGAAAGTCCCACAACTTTCTTTCTTCTAAAAGAAGAACAACCGAGATTCCAAATGGTGGTGTTCGTTCTTGATCGTGAGAAGACTTCAAGAAGTTCGGGATCGTTGGGAGTACACGAAGAGTTCGTGACCGGAAAGGAAAAATCAAAGCACGTCTTCAACAAGTAAGTGTTCTAGTACGTGTTGTGTTTTATCTTTCTATATTATGTATATTTAGCCTAAATTTAAGAGTTCAATCGTTTTAACGAAATTTAATTGCACAACTTCACAACGACGATTCAATCGTCTTCCGCTGCGTGGAAGTTTCATTCCCTTCAAGTAGCAGTTACTTACTTGTTGAAGAACTCTTCTTCACCAATTCCTTCTCCGATCACGAACTCTTCGTGCCCTCGATCTCTACAAACACGATCTCACGAATAATACAGTAACACCTCCAAAAGATCTTCTCGGTTGTTCTTGGTCGGTTGAGGAAGAGTGGTGGAACCCCATTTGATTTTAGGGTAGAGGGAAAAATGAGTGAGATTGAGAGAATGAGAGAGTTGCTCTTGGATGGAAATCCAAAAAAAGGACAAAATGCCTTAGCAATCCTTCTTGCAAATGAGCTTTTATAATGGTGAGAGATGAAGTTGAAATCTCCACCTATTTACCATTTTACAACAACACTAGGTTATGCAAATCATATTTGCATAACACATATAATAAGATATCTCGTACCTTATTATACAAATCACATTTGTATAATTGTGGATTTTAAATTGAATCAAATTCAATTTAATTTCTCTCAATCCAATTTCTCTAATTAGCACTAATTAATCAATTAGGCTAACCTATAGTTTATTATGAATCTCATTCACATCAAACTATATATTATGTTAATCATATCATATATAAGTGACATAAATACCCTTTTAATGAACTGAAGACTTCAAATCCACACCAAACTGTAAACCCTCAATTTATCAAGTTTCAACCAATCGAGGAACCTAATGGACCTACAGATGATGAGCTCCAATAATTCGAGACTAACCTGTCAAACTCTTTGACTCAGTTACTCGACATTCATTAGCTACGGTAACATTCCACTAAAGCTCGTAGCTGAAATCTCATCACTGTATGAAAAGTTGTGTCCATCGATATAACCAATGGCCATGAGTCAACCTTTCTCAAGTTGTTCGTAGACATTGCTGGGTCAAATTATCGTTTTATCCCTGTGTCTACCTCTTGCTGCTTATGTCCCCCTGCTCCTCTAATGAACAACGTTGCATGACACAACCATAAACAACATTTATCTCGGGCCAATGAGAGGGTGGGCGCCCGTTGTCCAAGCCCTGTAGACAGGACGTAAGGGAACAACCCCTCTAGTTTCCCTAATTCGAGAACGAGTGAATTCAATCTCGCGTAGTCAAGTTCCCAGCTCCCCACGTGGTCATGTCCCTGAAGTGATAAGCATATTGGGCGAGCAACAGTGGTCACCCTCACCCGTACTAGTAAAAGGACATATCCCCGCAGACAGGAGTTCGTAACACGCTCAGAATTAAGGTCAAGTCACTAATGGTCATTAACGAAGTTATTAGTCCTATACTATTAATGGTGTTACATCAGTAGGTGTAATAACTCAGCACGGTCCGGTCTTGTACAATTTGCACACCCCGTCCCAACTTACTTTCCTAACCTAGGAAGAGATGCAAAGACAAAGATAACAAAACCTCTTGTTGGCTTTCCTTGACTAACCCAAGACTTAACTTAAAATAGACGTAACACATCATGTTTGAATAAGCAAAGTTAAACACTGATATACACTTATATATGAAATACATTCACTTCCTTTACTATGTTCTTTAGATAGTCATAAAGTTTCCAAGTTTATAACAACCCATCTAATATGTTCTCACTACAAACCATATACAAAGAAAGTGTATATACAAGGAGCTAAATGGCGTGGTGGCAAGTAGGTCTTGTGAAGGCTAAGCACTGAAACTCGTCACTACACGGAAGAGTAGACATAAAGAAAACGTGAGCTAGGAAGCTCAGTGAGTGTCTATTATATGCTCAAAGGTGAAGCATAATAATGACAGATTATAAGTAGAAAATAACTTAACATAAATAAACCATGCTTCCAATTTACAGGTTTAAGTCACCACTTATGCATAGCACATAACTCATAATGTAGTATTATATTGAGTGTAAATAGATCAATAATATAGAAGCTCATAACAATAAAACACATAGCATGATACCACTTTCAAACCATAGAGGTGGTAGAGTTACATTTGTACCAATAAGGTTCATACATCTCTCACGTGCACGTGGAATACCTTTGGCCCTTGGGTTTTCCCTAATACCTTCTCTATGTCCTTCAGTATTAAGGTAAGACCATTTACTACCCGAATACCTTCTCATTGTCCTTCAGTATCGGGAAATTATGATTCATTCCCCCCTAAGTACCTTCTCGAATGTCCTTCAGTATTAGGGGTTAATCAAGATCAGGGGCGTAACTTGTTTACCATGGAAATCATGTCTTTATAACACATACAACAATTTCTTGACAATTTCACATTATCAGTTAAACATGTTCCCAAGTGGATTTACACAAAACATTCTCTAAAGGAAAGCATACTTTCATAATTTAGTTTCCATACTTGGATTTATAGTTACAACTAATTCAAGCTTGCTTAGGTTCCATCATGAACTTTATGTTAGGGACTCCATGAAGCTATACATAATTAGTTCAAACAAGACTCAATGATCAACAATTATGTTTATTAAGGAAAACATAGGCCAAGCATAGTTTAAAGATAGAGTCACTCACAGTATTAGAATTATAACCTTGGCTTGTAAACTTGATCTATTAGCTCTTGACCTATCAAACAAACCAACTCAACCATTAGAACCTCGAGCTCATGATTTTTAACCTTAAGACTTGCAAGAAAACACACTTTTAAATTTTCCAGCATTTTCAGATTTTCTGCCCTGTATTCAAACAGCCATAACTTCTTCATTACTTATCCAAAAATAATGTAAATTTATACCAAACTCTTCCTTTTTGAACCCTCTAAAAATCATATGAAGACATGAAATTGAAAATCCAAACGGATTTGTTCGAAATACCTCAAAGCTACTTTCCTCAAAATGACTTACATTGTTTTGATTCGGATTTCTGCTTTGCACAACAAATGTAATCTGATATTTAAGACATCTTCTCGACATTTTCTACTCTCGATTTCTTCACAAAAGTTGTAGGAAATTCAATAAGCTTTCGAACCATACCAATTAGAGCTTCTAACTCCAAGTGTACAGAGACTTCCCGATTTGACAAAGATACTTACTTTTTTACGCTTCTCTTAGCTAAACAAGTAACATCAATTCCTTTCCTTATGCACCTAAGAAACAGGTCTAATTCAGTCCCATAACTCAATTAAGAATAGCCATACACACAATTGGTTGTAAGGTAAATAGAAATGGAAGAGAATTTCCTTTAATCTCTTGCTAGAAGTTTTTCCCTTTCACCTAAAATTACAGGTTCAATTTATGAACACAACCACCAAATATTTTTTGATAAACCTCAAGGACAACATCTTAGCTTACTTACCTCAAAATTTCAGCTTCTAATTCCTCCTCAAGAGCTCAAAAGCAGACTAATCTCCTCATACTGTTCTGCTACCCGAGAAACTTGAACACCCTTCACTGTTCTGCACTTTTCTCCTTTGTCCTCTTCGTATTTTCTGTAAAGCCGAACTGTTTCGTATTCTACACTCAATTTATGAGATTTTGACACAAAAATCATCAAATTTGGTTCAGTAGATAGAGAGATATGATCGATTGAAGTTGGACCATTTTCCAGCTGCTTGCTGTCTTAGTAAGAATTTGACACCACCTTCTTGCCAAACTTAACTTCGAGCCTTCACCTCCTTTGGCCAGCTCCTACTTTCTTATTTACATCATAATCTCTTTTTTAAAACACCAAAATAAGTAAATAAGTCAATCTAAAGTATTTAACCAACTTTACCTAAGTTTATAAAGATATGAGCTTTTCATTCAATACGTAATGCACCTAAAATTTGCCTAACTTGCTATTGATATTAACATACTTCAATTAACCTTCTAATATGCTTATTTAAATTGTTTACCTATCCCCTTATGAAGTTTAAACACATTGTAGCTCCAAATTCAATAGATTCCCAAATTCGATCACGACATCATTTAGTGCAACCTATACGATTTTGCATATTTCAAAACATCATGAACGAGTGCTCAATGATAAAAGAGAATAAGGTTTAGGGCTTACAATTTACTACCCCCTTAAGAGGAATTTCGCCTCGAAAAATCAAAGACGAAAAAAAGTTGGGTACTTTTCTTTCATTGTGTCTTCGCTTTCCCATGTTGCTTCCTCGACGTCGTGGTTTCTCCACAAGACCTTTACCAGTGGTATTGACTTGTTCCCAAGCACCTGTTCTTTCCGATCCAGTACTTGTAGAGGTTCTTCCTCATATGATAGATTCTCCTTAAGTTGTATTGGTTCTACCTTGAGCACATGTGATGGATCAGAAATGTATTTCCTCAACATTGATACATGGAAAACATTATGTACCCGAGACAATTCTATCGGTAAAGCTAATCAGTGTGTCGATGGCCCTACGTTCCCGAGAATCTCGTAAGGCCCTATATATCTCGGGCTCGCTTTCCCTTTCCTTCCGAACATAAAATACTCTTCCATGGGGATAGTCTCAGAAAACTTTGTCTCCGATTTCAATTCTAAATCTCTTCTTCGTTTGTCAGTGTAGCTCTTTTGTCTATCTTGTGTCTTTGTCTTGATCTTTCCCTGATAAGTTTAACATTCTCCGAGGTAACTTGGACCAACTCGCCCTATCAGCTTCCTTTCTCCTACCACCCCCCAAAGAAATAGGGGTTCTACATTTTCTTCCATATAATGCTTCGTGCGGTGTCATTCCGATGCTAGAATGATAACTATTATTGTATGCAAACTCCATCAATGATAGGTGAGTCTCCCACTTCCCTTATATTGCGATGCATGCTCGAAGCATGTCTTCGAGGGTCTGCAATGGTTCTTTCCGATCGACCATCGGTTTGTGGATGAAATGTTTGTACTAAAGTGCAACTTAGTTCCCAAGGCCTCTTGGAGACTCGGCGAACTTGGAAGTAAATCTCGAATCCCTATCCGACACAATAGATACTGGGCTCCGTGTTGGCTTACAATCTCACAACATATAATTTAGCAAGTCTATCCAGAGTAAAAGTTACCTTGACGGGTAAAAATCGAGCGATCTTAGTCAATCATCTATTATCACCCAAACCGTCATAACCACTCTGTGTTCGGGGAAGTCCAAATAAGATATCCATCGTTACATGCTCCCACTTCCATTCGGTATTGGGTGTGGATTTAGAAGCCCTCCTGGTTTCTGCTGTTCGAGTTTCACTGTGACAACAAATTAGACATTTAGAGACATACTCTCTGCTATTTCTCGTTTCATTCCTGACCACCAATAATGGTTCTTTAAGGTCCGATACATCTTTGTACCTCCTGGATGCATCGCATAGGCTGAATTATGTGCTTCTTCTAGTATCGCATTTCTCAAAGTTTCATCTTTAGATACACAAAATCTACCATACTTCATCAACACTCCATCACGCCTTACTTCGTAATCCGCTCTCTGATTCATGTTCACCTCTTCTATCAATTTCTTCAGGGTAGGGTCTTTAGCTTGACTCGTGATAACATCATTAATTATGGTAGGTCTTACCTGAAAATGAGCTAACAAGTTCCCTTTGTCACCAACATACACTTTTGCATTAGAACTCTTGAGTTCCTCAAATAGAGCCACTCTAACAGCATTAAGTGAAACCTTACGTTGCTTCGACTTCCTACTCAGTGCATCAGCTACAACATTAGCCTTCCCTGGGTGGTATTCGATCGTGCAGTCATAATCTTTTATCAATTCAAGCCACCGCCGTTGTCTCAAATTCAACTCTTTCTGTTCGAAGATGTATTTTAAACTTTTATGATCTGTGTAAATACAACACTTCTCACCAAACAGATAATGCCTCCAAATTTTTAAAGCTAACACAACTGCTGCGAGCTCCAGATCATGAGTAGGATAATTACATTCATGTTTTTTTAACTGTCTTGAGGCATAAGCAATCACTTTCCCATCCTCATATAAGTACACACCCAAGGCCCTGATGTGAGACATCACAGTAAACCTCAAACTCTTTTCCCGTGGTGGGTAGAGTTAGTACCGGTGCTGTGACAAGTCTGTTCTTTAACTCTTGAAAACGTTTTCCACACTTTTCACTCCACTCGAACTTCGTATTCTTCTTTGTCAAACTGGTTAATGGAAGAGCTATCTTCGAAAATCCCTCGACAAAACGTCGATAGTATCCTGCAAGGCCCAAAAAACTACGGACTTCCGTTATTGAAGTTGGTTGTTCCCACTTAACTATAGCTTCCGTCTTTTGAGGATCCACTTGTACTCAATTTCTTGATACTCGTGTGTCCCAAAACACAACCTGTTCCAGCCAAAACTCACATTTACTAAATTTAGCATACAACTTCCGATCTCGTAATGTCTGTAGCACTATTCTGAGATGTTCTGCATGCTTTTCTCTACTTTCTGAGTACACCAAGATGTCATCAATAAATACTATCACAAACTGATCAAGGTAAGGATGAAATACCCGATTCATGAGATCCATGAATGCTGCTGGGGCATTAGTTAACCCGAATGGCATTACCAAGAATTCATAATGCCCATACCTTGTCCTGAAAGTTGTTTTTGGTGCATCAGAATCATTGATCTTCAGCTGATGATATCCTGATCGTAAATCAATTTTGGAAAACACTGAGGCACCCTTTAGTTGATCGAACAGGTCATCTATGCAGGGCAAAGGATATTTGTTACGTATTGTTACCTTATTCAGTTGCTCAGTAATCAATACATAATCGTAATGTCCCATCCTTCTTTTTAACAAACAACACAGGTGCTCCCCACGGAGATACACTTGGTCGAATATAACCCTTATCCACCAACTCCTGCAACTGAGTTTTCAATTCCTTCAATTCCTTCGGTGCCATCCTATACGGGGCTTGAGATATTGGCGTTTTCTGGCATCGTGTCTATGGTAAACTCCACCTCTCTATCGTGGTAACCTCATTAGCTCTTCCGGGAAGACATCTAAATACTCACATACTCTGGGAATGTCTTGAGTTTCGATTTACTCATCAAAAGCACAAACTACATATGCAAGATATGTTGTACAACCTTTCTTCAATAATTTCCTAGCTTCAATAGTTGATATCATACAAGTAGGCAATATCTTCCTATGTCCCTTAAACACAACCCTCAAGGTCACTGATTTCCTCAACACAACTTCCTTCCTTTGACACCCATTAAGGCATGATACCTAGATAAGAAATCCACCCCAAAATAACGTCGAACTCTTGGAGATCTAAGGGAATCGATTCGATTGTCATGGTCACACCATTCACTTCCACCATACAATTAGTATAAACACTACAAACTATCGACATATCACCAATAGGAGTATAAATACACGCTCTCCTCGATAAAGGTTCTAACTTCGCATAACAATGCTAGCAAAGAAACATTTTAGATATAAAAGAATGTGTAGCTCATGGATCTAGTAATGCATGTGCAAAGTTTACTACAGATAGAAAGTGTACCCAGTAACAACTTCGTGCATCATCCGCCTCCTGTGTTGTGTCATGGCGTAAATCTTCCCCGTTGTCGGGTCGGTCGACCCACCTTTTTGCTTAGCACTACTAGTGCCTTCTCCTCCACCGCCCAGTATTTTCTTTCTTTGGTTCACGATATCTGATGTAGTTCTCTGTCCCACCATGCCTTCTTGCATTAATTGGGGGCATTCCCTTTTGAAGTGACCACCTTGCCCACAGCTGAAACATACATTTCCGCCACTCAAACATCGACCCCAATGAAACATTCCACAAGTGTTGCACAAAAGGTTTCCTTCTTTGAACTAGCTCTTGACTCATCAAGGTTGCCACTCGCACGGAGTCCCTTATCGATCCTATCGAAAAACTTGATCCTCGCGCCTCTGTCTTTCCCCACGTCCACCTGTGCGGGTCCTTGGAGTAGTTTGCCCACCACGATGGGGTTTAAAGCTTCCTTTTCGGAGAGATACCGGTGAATCTCCTATTATCTCCTCGTTGGAATCGATCTCGTGGTAAACCAACGAGAATAAGTGGTATGACCACCACCTACCGCTCCTTTTTCCATTCTCATCATCTACTAGGCTTCGCTCTACTCGTAATGCCGTCTCCACAAGCTTGGAGAACTCAAACCACTCGTCGAACTTGCTTTGTCACGGTGTTCTGGATCTCTCGCTCGTAAACCATCCTCGAACCTTTTGCATCGATCTATCTCGCTTGCAACAATAGTGCTAGCATACTTTGATAACTCTGTGAACTTCTTCTCATATTCTATTATAGTCATCGACCCACCTAACGAGTCCTAGAAACTCGTTCCTCTTACGCATCACGATATGCGCTCGGGTAATACTTATCTTCAAAGGCCTTTCAAACTCTTTCCACTCAAAGCATCCTCTTTTCTCGCTCTCGCTTATCTTCCACCAATCATCCGCTCCTTTCTCGAGTAAGAATGTCGCTAAATCGACCTTCCTGTCTTGAGGCATCGCATGACCCTAAAGCACTTCTCAATCGATTTAACCAAACCTCAAATCGGCGGGATCATGCGTGCCTTCAAATGTTGTTGCACCTAAGGCTTTCAGTCTTTCAATGCCATACTTCTTTTCTGGATCTGCTTGTGCTGATCCAACACTTTCAGCTAATCTTTGAGTTATCCTCGTAAAGATCTGCTCCTCCATATTCACCTCTTGCTGAGGATGACTAGACTCTCCCTCTGATACCTCTCTTCCTCTATCACCAGTAGCTTCTTGAGTTCCAGTCTCCACTTGCCTGCCTCATTTGCCACCTCGAGCCATGGTCCTAAATTATACAATCTTATTAAAATAGGTAAGACAACAAGCTCCTAATTTAATGCATGAACCTAGTTCCCTTCCCAAAACCTTTTGCTCTGAAACGAAGTTGTCACACCCCGTCCCAACTTACTTTCCTAACCTAGGAAGAGATGCAAAGACAAAGATAACAAAACCTCTTTTTGGCTTTCCTTGACTAACCCAAGACTTAACTTAAAATAGACGTAACACATCATGTTTGAATAACCAAAGTTAAACACTGATATACACTTATATATGAAATACATTCACTTCCTTTACTATGTTCTTTAGATAGTCATAAAGTTTCCAAGTTTATAACAACCCATCTAATATGTTCTCACTACAAACCATATACAAAGAAAGTGTATATACAAGGAGCTAAATGGCGTGGTGGCAAGTAGGTTTTGTGAAGGCAAAGCACTGGAAACTCGTCTGCTACCTGGGAAGAGTAGACATAAAGAAAACGTGAGCTAGGAAGCTCAGTGAGTGTCTATTATATGATCAAAGGTGAAGCATAATAATGGCAGATTATAAGTAGAAAATAACTTAACATAAACAAACCATGCTTCCAATTTACAGGTTTAAGTCACCACTTATGCATAGCACATAACTCATAATGTAGTATTATATTGAGTGTAAATAGATCAATAATATAGAAGCTCATAACAATAAAACACATAGCATGATATCACTTTCAAACCATAGAGGTGGTAGAGTTACATTTGTACCAATAAGGTTCATACATCTCTCACGTGCACGTGGAATACCTTTGGCCCTTGGGTTTTCCCTAATACCTTCTCTATGTCCTTCAGTATTAAGGTAAGACCATTTACTACCCGAATACCTTCTCATTGTCCTTCATGTCGGAAATTATGATTCATTCCCCCCTAAGTACCTTCTCGAATGTCCTTCAATATTAGGGGTTAATCAAGATCAGGGGCGTAACTTGTTTACCATGGAAATCATGTCCTTATAACACATACAACAATTTCTTGACAATTTCACATTATCAGCTAAACATGTTCCCAAGTGGATTTACACAAAACATTCTCTAAAGGAAAGCATACTTTCATAATTTAGTTTCGATACTTGGATTTATAGTTACAACTAATTCAAGCTTGCTTAGGTTCCATCATGAACTTTAAGTTAGGGACTCCATGAAGCTATACATTATTAGTTCAAACAAGACTCAATGATCAACAATTATGTTTATTAAGGAAAACATAGGCCAAGCATAGATTAAAGATAGAGTCACTCACACTATTAGAATTATAACCTTGGCTTGTAAACTTGACCTATTAGCTCTTGACCTATCAAACAAACCAACTCAACCATTAGAACCTCGAGCTCATGATTTTTAACCTTAAGACTTGCAAGAAAACACACTTTTAAATTTTCCAAAGATTTTCGATTTTCTCTCACTCAGTATTCGACAACCATAACTTCTTCATTACTTATCCAAAAATAATGTAAATTTATACCAAACTCTTCCTTTTTGAACCCTCTAAAAATCATATGAAGACATGAAATTGTTAATCCAAACGGATTTGTTCGTAAATACCTCAAAGCTACTTTCCTCAAAACAGACTTCTGCTTTTTTGATTCGATTTCTGCTTTGCACAACAAATTTAATCTGATATTTAAGACATCTTCTAGACATTTTCTACTCACGATTTCTTCACGAAAGTTGTAGGAAATTCAATAAGCTTTCGAACCATACCAATTAGAGCTTCTAACTCCAAGTGTACAGAGACTTCCCGAATTTGACAAAGATACTGCTTTCTCGCTTTCTCTTAGCTAAACAAGAACATCAATTCCTTTCCTTATGCACCTAAGAAACAGGTCTAATTCATTCCCATAACTCAATTAAGAATAGCCATACACACAATTGGTTGTAAGGTAAATAGAAATGGAAGAGAATTTCCTTCAATCTCTTTCTAGAAGTTTTTCCCTTTCACCTAAAATTACAGGTTCAACTTCCAGCTTGAGTTCCTCAAAATTTATCAACACAACCACAAAATATTTTTTGATAAACCTCAAGGACAACATCTTAGCTTACTTACCTCAAAATTTCAGCTTCTAATTCCTCCTCAAGAACTCAAAACAGACTGATCTCCTCATACTGTTCTGCTACCCGAGAAACTTGAACACCCTTCACTGTTCTGCACTTTTCTCCTTCGTCCTCTTAGTATTTTCTGCAAAGCCGACCAGTTTCGTATTCAACACTCACTTTATGAGATTTTGACACAAAAATCATCACATTTGGTTCAGTAGATAGAGAGATATGATCGATTGAAGTTGGACCATTTTCCAGCTGCTTGCTGTCTTTGTAAGAATTTGACACCACCTTCTTGCCAAACTTAACTTCGAGCCTTCACCTCCTTTGGCCAGCTCCTACTTTCTTATTTACATCATAATCTCTTTTTTAAAACACAGAAATAAGTAAATAAGTCAATCTAAAGTATTTAACCAACTTTACCTAAGTTTATAAAAGATATGAGCTTTTCATTCAATACGTAATGCACCTAAAATTTGCCTAACTTGCTATTGATATTAACATACTTCAATTAACCTTCTAATATGCTTATTTAAATGGTTTACCTATCCCCTTATGAAGTTTAAACACATTGTAACTCCAAATTCAATAGATTCCCAAATTCGATCACGACATCATTTAGTGCAACCTATACGATTTTGCATATTTCAAAACATCATGAACGAGTGCTCAATGATAAAAGAGAATAGGGTTTAGGGCTTACACAATCTCATTGCACAAAATGCTCCCACTCGCATGTCAACCACATAAACGAGCTACATCACCTCGTTTGTATCTAATACAAAGCGGCTCACATCTACAACGTATACATGATTAGGTCTCCAACCCTATCCATATACTGTAGACCGTTTGAGTCATTAACACGATCGTGATCTTCCCTGTGTGTCCACTACACACCGTTCTAGTTCTAATTCTCTCATTAATTCAATGATCCTGGAACTTAGTTGATTGGATAAAGTTTATAAATATGCGAGACACCAAGTGATGAAAAAAATAACTCTTATTATTTCAACATGAATATTACAAACTTACACGAGATTAAGACATAGATCCCATAAGCAAACCTGATTTGCATATTATAAGGTTGTGGTAAAATAGTGATTTGGTGGAGATTTCAACTTCATCCTCTCACCACTATAGAAAGGCTTTGAATGAAGCCTTTGGCAAGACAATTGCTCATTTTTTTAATTTCATCTTCCAAGAGCTCTCTCCTCTCACAAGATTCTCACTAAAATTCTCTTCACCCAAAAACAAAAGGGAGTCTCACAACTCTTCCTCAACCGATTGAGAAAAACCGAGATGTTCTTTTGGAGGTGTCCAAATAGTTCGATTCGAGAGATCCTGTGCAGAGATTGTCGGAAGGAAGTGTTCGTGATCGAAGAAGACCGAGTGAGCAGCTGGGGACTTAACTTAGTATGATGGAATTCACTCCTTCCCACTATTAGGGTAAGTAGAGGAATGTTCCCTTAAGTGGTGTCTCCGAGACTCGAACAAAGGGCCTGACCCTCTCATTGGCTCGAGAGAAACTTTTGTTTGTTGGTAGGACCACAAACAAACTGTTCATTAGAGGAGCACTGGTACTTAAGTTAAAAGATGTAACCCAGGGGTAAAACGGTAATTTGACTCAGCTGGTGTTACAACATTCGTGAAGGATTGACTTGCTGTTATTCGTTAATATCCGTGGAAATAGAAATGTATCTGTAGTGAGAAGAGTGCAGTTGTTGGACTTTAGTGGAGTGTTCCGGCAGTTAATGAATGTTGATTAGAAAGTTAATGAGATTATCTTAGTAATCTCGTATTGTTGGAGTTTTTGATTTGTAGGTCCATTAGGTCCACCTTCTAGCTCGTAAAGGGTTTATAGATCATTTCAATTTGAAATGTTCAAATTCAATTAGAGAATACGCATTAATGTATATAGACAATCTAGTATCAACAACTCTTGTTGATGACTAGCATTATTAACAACCTTTGTTGTTGTTCCGTCTAACATACTCAACACAATTTTACTTCTTGGCTTATGGTCACTGATATGGTCTAAAGCAAATAAAACCCCGCAGCGAAAAACGACTTTGAATCGTGTGGTGATCGTTGTGAAAATCATTTCTTAAAATCAAATTTATCCTATAGAATTTAGGCTAAACATGTTGTAAAAGAAGGAAAACAACAAGAAAAACTACTTACTTGTTGAAGAACACTTCTTCGCGAATTCCTTCTCGGATCTCAATCTCTACGTTCACGATCTCCCAAACAATGAATAAATTAGACACCTCCAATTGATCTTCTCGGTTGTTCTCCGTCGGTAGGGGGAGAGTTGTGGGACTCCCTTTTGGTTTAGGGGTAGAGAGAAATTTTGAGAGAGGTTGAGAATGTTTGAGAGAATGCTCTCGGTGAGAATCCAAAAAATGAGCAATTCCTTACAAATGCCTTCTCACAAAGGCATTATATAATGGTGATGGGTGGAGTTGAAATCTCCACTTATTTACCACTTTACCACAACCTTAGGTTATGGAAATCATATTTGCATAACCACATATAATAAAATATCTCATACCTTATAATACAAATCACATTTGTATAATTGTGGATTTTAAATTGAATCACATTCGACTTAATTTCTCTCAATCCAATTTCACTAAATTAGCACTAATTAATCAATTAGGCTAACCTGTAGTTTATTGTGAATCTCATTCACATCAAAGTATATATTATGTCATTCATATCATATATAAATGACATAAATACCCTTTTAATGATTTGAACACTTCAAATCCACACCAAACTATAAACCCTCTATCTATACAATTTGAGCCAACCGAGGGACCTAATGATCCTATAGATGACGATCTCCAATGATTCGCGACTAACCTGTCAAACTCTTTGACCCGGTTATTCAACATTCATTAGCTACGGTAACACTCCACTAAAGCCCTTAGCTGACTCCCATCACTGTAGGACAAGTTGTGTCCATCGACATAACCAATGTCCGTCAGTCGACCCTTCACAGGTTGTTCATAGACACTGTTGGATCAAATTACCGTTTTACCCTTGTGTCTACCTCTTGCTCCTTAAGTCCCCACTGCTCCTCTAATGAACAACAACGTTGTATGGTCGAACCATAAACAACATCCCTCTCGGGCAAGTGAGAGGGTGGGCGCCCGTTGTCCAAGCCCTGGAGACAACACTTAAGGGAACAACCCCTCTAGTTTCCCTAGTTCGGGAACAAGTGAATTTCATCTCCCGTAGTGAAGATCCAAGCTCCCCACGTGGTCCTGTCCCTGAGAAGATAGGCATATTGGGCGAGTAACTTTGACCACCCTCACCTGTATGTTGGGATGTATGTCCTAATCTCGTTTAGTCTGTAAATTACCGTTTGAATTTAATAAGAGTTGTTTATTTCACCATTTTGTGTCTCACATATTTTACAAACTTGTCCTATAAACTAAGCTCCAGGTGTTGGGATTTTTGTCCTAATCTCGTGTTTGTAAATTACTGTTTGAAATTAATAAGAGTTATTTATTTCATTACTTTGTGTCTCGCAAATTTTACAAACTTTTCCAATAAACTAGGTTCCAGGGTCATTGAATTTATGAGATAACTAGAACTTAAATGGTGTGTAGTCGACACACAGGGAGGATCACGTTCGAGTAAATGACCCGAACGGTATACAGTGTATGGATAGGGTTGGAGACCTAATCTTGGATACACTGTGGATGTGACCCGCTTTGTATTAGATACAAACGAGGTGATCTGACTCGTTAATGTGATTGACATGTGAGTGGGGGAATCTTGTGCAATTAGATTGTACAAGACTGGACCGTGAATTATTAGACCTACTGATGTAACACCGCTTACAGTAAGGACTAATAACTTCGTAGATGACCATTAGTGACTCGACCTTAATCCTGAGTATGTTCGGACTCCTGTTTGCGGGGGTCAGTCCTTTAACTAGTACGGGTGAGGGTGGTCATAGTTACTCGCCCAATATGCCTATCTTCTTATGGGCAGGACCAAGCAGGGAGCTGGGAACTTAACTATGCGAGATGGAATTCACTTGTTCCCACCTTTAGGAAACTAGAGGGGTTGTTCCCTTAAGTGCAGTCTCCAGGACTTGGACAACGGGCGCCCACCTTCACACTGGCCTGAGAAGGGTGTTGTGTATGGTTGGACAATCATAATATGTTGTTCATTAGAGGAGCAGTGGGGACTTAAGGAACAAGAAGTAGACACAGGGGTAAAACGGTAATTTGACCCAGTCGTGTCTACGAACAACCTATGAAGGGTCGACTCATGGACATTGGTTATATCAGTGGATACGTAATTTCTGCACTGACGGGAGTGCAACTACGAGCTTTAGTGGAGTGTTACCGTAGCTAATGAATATTGATTAAATGGGTAAAAGAGTTTTATAGGTTAATCTCGGATGATTGGAGCCCGTCACTTTAGGTCCATTAGGTCCCTCTGTTGGCTCAATTGGGTTAAAAGAAGGGTTAATGTTTTTGTGTGAATTGAAGTGTTAAATTTCACCTAAAGGGTATTTATGTCATTTATATGAGATATGAATGATATAATATATAGTTTAATGTGAATGAGATTCATAATAAACTATAGGTTAGCCTAATTGTTGAATTAGGGCTAATGTGAGATTTTAATTGAGAGAAATTAAATTGGATGTGATTCAATTTAATAAATCCACAATTATTGCAAATGTGATTTGTAATATTAGATATGAGATATCTTATAATATATGGTTTGCAAATGTGATTTGCATAACCTATAGTTGTGGTAAAGTGGTAATAATGTGGAGATTTTAACTCCATCCATTTCCACTATTTAAACCTTTTGCAACAAGGATTTCATAAGCTCTTCTCTCATTTTTCTGATTCTCACCAAAAAGAAGAGAACTTGCTCTCTCAACTCTCTCAACTCTCCTCCCTCTCCAAAACCTAAAAGTCCCACTACTTCCCTTTTTCCAAAGGAAGAACAACCGAGAAGAATTGTCGTTTTGTTCGTTCGTTTTCATGGGAAAAGTTCGAGAGAAGAATTCGTAGAGATCGAGGTTGCATTAAGAGTTCGTGAATCACTGGAAAGGAGTTCTTGAAGAAGGTCTTCAACAAGAAAGTAACGTGAACTTACTGATTTTCCTTTCTGTTATTGCATGTTTAGTCTAGATTTAAGTGTTAAATCGTTTTAATGAAATTCGAGTAGCGTAACGATACCTCGACGATTCAATCGTCTTCCGCTGCGCGGGGATTCTCATTCCCTTCAAGTGGTATCAGAGCCACTCGTTGGTTCTTCATTATGCATTGTTTTTCATTAAAATTAGGTGGGTAAATTTCCTTAATTCATGAGATGAATGTTGGTTTGCAATTTTGGATGTTTTTGTTTTTGCCACTATTTTAGATTTACAATTATGTTGATGAAATTAATCTAAGGGCAAGTTGTTTTCGGGCATTTTGTTGTAAATCAAGTCTGTAAGTCCGAGTCTTCAGTAGCAAGAGTTGTTGTAAAGAAATCGGAGCGAAAACGGGTGAAATTCAAAGAAAAGCAGCAAAGGTGGTTGCTGTACAGGCAACGACGTTGAGACGTTGTTCATTGGTGTCTCAACGCTGTGCCCGCGGGAGCAAGGCGCGCTGCAGGACAACGTTGCAATGCTGCCAACGGCGTTGCAACGCCACACGCGTAGTGGGTAGTTCGGAAGGAGTTACGCGAGTACGTGGGCGAGAAGCTGATCGTGGGGCAGTTAAAATTTCGTTTTTTTCTTATTTTTTAAATGTAAAATGTATTTTATTTTATGTTTTTAATTATTTTATTAAATGATATTAATATAATTGTTATATTAATGATATTTAATTAAATAATTGCCCCTAGGTGCCAAAAACCAGTCCATTTTGTTATTTAATTATTTTATGCATGTGATGTGTGATTTAATTAAATTCTATGTGCATAGTGTATGTCATATAGATTTAAAATCCCACCTTAGGTTAAACATTTCATGCATCATTTATGTTATAAGAGTTATAATATATAGTTTGCATAATATGTTATATTATAAGTGTTATAATATAATTAAATGCATGTTTTAATTTAATTAATATAAGTGTCATATGTTTTAGATTAAAGTATGCTCATGCATTTATATTCATGTGATGAATGATCAAGCACTATAACATAGAAATGCTTGCAACCTAAGTTAATTATTAATTTTAAAGTGTTTAGAACTTGAATAATTAGACTTAGGTTTTCTAGTTCTAATAAGATTAGAATTAGAAAATCAAAGTATAGTCTATGAATGGTGACTGATTAGTAACTCTGTCTAATGAAGGTTTTGTCTAAGCCTGGGTATTTAAGTTGACGCTTGCGAACACTACACACTGAAACCGACACAGGGAGTGAATTCGGTCCGGAGATTCTTAGATTATACTTATCGTGAGTGTCGTTAATTAAAAGTTTTCTAATTTACTCACATAGACCTAAGTAATAATGTGATTATAAACTTAGGTTAATGCCATATAAGAGTTATATTTGTAGACTTAGGTAAATTTTAGCCGGTTTATCTTGGTCAATCCCTAATAAAATAAAGTGTTGAGTGGGAGAAAATATAGTGTACAAGATACATTTAATTTCCAACCACAAATCTCCGTTAAGTCCGCACCGTGAAATCTATATTCGGCCTCGTGGAGCAAATGGGGGGAGCGTCCCCCTTCAGGTGGCATTTGTATGGGTCAATATCATCGTTGATGGAGAGAGTACTTATAGTGAGTGGGAGCAGGACCTGTGAAAACGGGACCAACGGTATCTTCTTTCGATTCACACCGTGAGACGCCCATGATCCGCCTGCTAGTTTGGCCTTGACCAGACAATCCATTCGGAGGGCCTGATCATGGGAGTCGGAACATCGTGAATTCTTGAAAGGGATACAGTTTCCTAGTTAGTTTTCCTTCTTGGTTCACCCTTCGTGGTTATTGTTTTGACGGATACTTGAAAACTTAAAGATTGAGAGTGACACTCAAAGAATTCATTAAGAGTTAATGAATTCGACCGAACAATGGTAATTAGACACCTAATGGAATAAGAGTTATTATGGGATTAGGGTCTGATCGAGAAAGTCTCGTCCTAGAGGTGGAATGTTCTGTTCACCCTTCGGTAGCGGTCATTTTAAGCCTCTAGGATAACATTGCAAATTTTGAATGACCTAGGGATCATGAAACAATTTTTGCTAAATCATGATTGGATTTCAAAATTTTTTTGTGAGACTAACACAAAGTTTTTTGATTTTTCAGCTTAAAACATGTCTAGCTCAATAATAGATTTACTCGCGTCTGACAAATTAGTGGGAGATAACTATCAAACATGGAAAAACAACTTAAACACGATTTTGGTAACTGACGACATTAAGTTCTTGCTATCTAATGAGTGTCCTCATATGTCGGGCTCGACTACATCGCGAAGTGTTCTTGATGCATACGATCGATGGATCAGGGCCAATGAAAAGGCCAAGATCTAAATCATTACCAGCATGTCTGATGTTTTGGCAAAGAAGCATGAGCTGATGGTCACCGCTAAGGAGATCATGGAGTCCTTGAAGGAAATGTTTGGACAACAGTCCTTTCAAGTCCGGCATGACTCGCTCAAATACGTCTTTAACGCACGGATGAAAGAGGGGTCGTCTTTTCGTGAACATGTTCTAGACATGATGACCCACTTTAATCTAGCGGAGATGAACGGGGCTTCGATCGACGAGTCAAGCCACGTCAGTTTTATCTTGGAGACTCTTCCGAAGAGTTTACTTCAGTTTCGTAGCAATGCTGTTATGAACAAAATTAGCTTCACTCTGACTACCTTCCTCAATGAGCTACATAATTTCTAGTCCTTGATGAGGATCAGGGCACCAGAATCTGAGGAAAATGTTGCCTACAAGTCTTATCACAGGGGTTCGACCTCTACGACTAAACTTGTTGCATCTTCACGCCCGAAAGGGAAGAGGAAGATGAAGAGGGGTAAAATTGACCAAGTTGTCACCTAAAAGGGCAAGAAGGTCAAGGAAGTTGCAGAGAAAGGAAAGTATTTCAACTGCAATGGGGACGGACACTGGAAGAGGAACTGTCCTAAATTCCTAGCCAAGAGAAAGAATCAAGGTAAATGTGATTTACTTGTGAAAGACACGTGTTTAGTAGAGAGTAATGACTCTGCCTGGATATTGGATTCGGGCGCCACTAACCATGTTTGTTCTTCTTTTCAGGGTATTGATTCCTGGCAGCAGCTGTGAGAGGGTGAGGTGACTCTACGGGTTTGATCCCGGGAGCTTGTCTCTGCTGCAGCGGTCGGCACGGTGAAGCTACATTTTGGCAGGAATTACATATTGTTGGACAATATGTATATAGTTCCAGAGTTTACTAGAAACTTAGTTCTATTTCCTGCTTGTTAGAACTATGTATCTCCGTTTCATTTAATGGTAATAAAGCGTTTATTTCAAGAAATTGTAATCTTATTTGTTCTGCTTCAATTGAGAATAATTTGTCTGTTTTGAAACCTAATTCGGTCAAAAGTGTTTTGAATACTGAATTGTTTAAAACGGCAGAAACGCGAACTAAGAAAGCGAAAGTTTCTCCTAAAGAAAATGCCCATCTTTGGCATCTACGGTTAGGCCACATTAATCTCAATAGAATTGAGAGACTTGTGAAGAGTGGAGTTCGAAACGAATTGAAGGATAACTCTTTACCAGTGTGTGAGTCATGGCTCAAAGGCAAAATGACTAAACGTCCTTTTAGTGGAAAAGTATATAGAGCCAAAGAGCCCCTTGAGCTGGTACATTCTGACCTCTATGGACCGATGAATGTTAAAACACGAGGTTGTTATGAATACTTGTGTCTTTCATAGATGATTACTCGAGGTATGGGTATATTTAACTAATGCATAAGAAGTCTGAAACTATTGAAAAGTTCAAGGAGTACAAGACTGAGGTTGAGAACCTGTTAGGTAAATCGCTTAAAACACTTCGATCGAATGGATGTGGACAGTATATGGACCTGTTGGACATGGTTGGGTCGATGATGAGCTATGCTCGTCTCCCTTATTCCTTTTTGGGTTACGCAGTAGAGACTGCGATATATATTTTGAACAACGTTCCGTTGAAGAGTGTTTGTGAAACACTTTTCGAACTCTCAAGTGGATGTAAAGGTAGTTTACATCACTTCAGAATTTGAGGATGCCCGACCCACGTGTTGGTGCCAAACCCGAAGAAACTGGAACCCCGTTCGAAATTGTGCCTAGGTTACCCTAAAGAGTCTAGGGGTGGTCTATTTTTCGATCCTAAGGAAAATAGGGTGGTTGTGTCGTCAAATGCAACTTTTCTTGAGGAGGACCACGTCAGGGATCATTTACCAAGGAGTAAAATTGTGTTAAACGAAATGGACAGTACATCAGCAACAGTACGTCAACAAATGTTGTTGACCCTAGCACGTCAAGCCAAATTCATTCTTAAGAGTTGGGAATGTAAACCCGAGATCTTTCTTTGGAACCTCCTTATTATCAAACAATAAAAAGGAAAGAAATGAAGTGAAAGGCAAAAGGAAAACAAGGAAGGAAAGTTTAAACCATTTCGGTTTGGATTGCTTTTAAAACAAAAGAAGAAAAGGAAATGAAACAAATGTTTAATATACTAAGTTTGCTTTGTTTTGCAAAGAAAAGGTAAGAAATGAAAAGATAAAGGAAGGAAAAAGAAAAGAAAAGAAAAGGAAAAGGAAAAAAGGAAGAAAGTGGAAGGTGGGCCCCCACCTTGGTTTTTCTTTTTAAACAACCAAGAACCTTCAATTTTCTTCTCATTTTCATCAAAGAGGAGCTGAGGGTTCGTGGGAGAAGCTTAAAGGAAGAAGAAGAAGAGGGTTTCAGCTGGAAATTGAAGAAGAGAGGGAGAGAACTCAAGCAATTTAGTAGAACAGCAAGGTAATCACTCTGCCATGTTCTGCTATTTGGTTCATCTCGAGCTCCACAGAAAGAGGTAAGAGCTGAAATTTTGTTTCGTGCAAGTTAACTCATATTGAAACAAAATTCGTGAAGGATGCTCGAGCAAATTCGGACCCTAAGCTACTGATTTATGAAGAGGAAGTCAGAACACAGAATTTACTGTCAAATCCGAGAAGTCTCTGATGTTTTGGCTGTACTGACCTGTAGAATTGGAATCCGAAGCTCTATTAGGTATGGTTGGAAAGCTTATTGAATTTCCTACAACTTTCATGAAGAAATGGTGAATAGCAAATGACTGGAAGATGTTGTAAATAGCAGGTCAAGTTTCAGGGTTGCAGCAGAAATTCGAATCTGGAATAGCAGAAGTTGGTTCCGGGAAAGAAGCTTTCGAGGTATTTCTGAACCAATCTATTGGGAATCTCATTTTCATGTCTTCATAAGCGTTTTAGAGGGTTCAAAAAGGAAGAGTTTGGTATAAAGTACATTATTTTTGGATAAGTAATGAAGAAGTTATGAGTATCTGAATACAGGGCATAAAATCTGTTAAATGCTGGAATTTTTGTTGGAATGTTTTCTTGTAGTTTTAAAGTTAAAACCATGAGCTCGAGGTTCTAAAACATGGTTTTGGTTTGTTTGACAGGCCAAGAACAAAAAAGTCGAGTGTACGGGTGAAGACTTTAGTTCTAACACTGTGAGTGACAAAACAAAACTTGAAAATGGTTTATAGGCTTGTATTATGCTTATGAAATGCAAGGTTTTGCTAAAACGAAATGGTTTAGATGTTTATTGTTTTCTTGAACACTTGTTTATGAGCATTCATGATTTCTTAGAAATGTTTTAAAGTGTTCATGATGAGCCTAAAAGTCTTTATAAAGTTTATACATGAGCATATGTCCAATGGTTGCCAAGACTTATGAAAATGTGATGATTTCAAGCAAGCATGTACTAGCAAGTATGTTTTAAAGATTTCCATTTTATGAACAAGCTAAGTAAGCTTGAGTTTTATGAAAGAAAAGATAAAGTTCGCATGTTCAAATGTTTTCATGTGATCTTCCGAGATATTGAGCCCGAGGCTATGTAGTACACCGCAGTGCACACAGGTCTTATTCTCGTTGTCGACGTTGAGTGTACTCCGTGACAACAGCCACCGCCGTCGTGAGTGCCTTTGGCGGGCCCCACTACGACAAAGACGATGGGAGTCTTTGGCGGGCCCCACTACATCGTAGAATAAACGTTGGTGTATCTTGGCGTGCCTACACAACGTGAGATTGTGACATGTTTTAAAAAGAGTTTACATCATTTACATGCCTTACGAGATTTTAACGGTGTCTTGCTTGTTTTCATGAAAAGCTATAATGATTACACGATTACTTTTAACGCTTGATTACGATGCATATGCTCATAAATGGCCAGTGATATGATTTACGAGTTAATAGCTTTCTTTTAAACTCAAGTCACTCACCGAGCTTTTATAGCTCATTCTTTTAGTGTTTTTCCACTTTTCGGTGTAGAGATCGAGCTCCGGTGCTGATAACTCGCTATAATCTGCTGGGAAGCTTCTCATGTTTGATATGTTGTGCGTGGTTGGTGTGGTTTAGCAAGTCCATATGTCTCAGAATTATTTTAAGAGAACTATGTAGTTATAGTCGTATGTGCTTTAGAGGTTGTGGTTGCTTAATTAGTGGTTTGACTGCTTTGTGGTTCGATGTTCTAGCTCATCTTAGTTTCCAAGAGAGACTTGAGAAGAGTTTCTCCTCATGTACGTCTTATAGATGTCCGATTCCATTGTGTTAAGTTTAAAGTGTTCCATATCACGAACATAGTTTGTTTCGGTAAAGTAATGTCAAGCGTATTGTTAAGAGGTAACGATGTCTGTTGGCTTCATGCCGTCTCTCGGCTAAGTTAGCAAGTGGTTCGGGAGGGGTGTGACAACTTGGTATCGAGCGCTTAGCTCCATGGGAATGAGACAGAGCAAGTTAGCTCTAGAAGAAACTAAAAAGTAAATAGCAAGTTATTGAGTTAGTTCAATAGAACTAGCGAGCATGGTCCAAGTAAGGACAAGAGTAAGTCCGATCGGGACTAGAATGTGAACACAAGTCTAGAATTGTGCATTTGAGTTGAGTACTCATTACATGTCTAGTATGTTAATATGTATAGAAGTCATGCCACCACGTACTAGCGCATTTACGAGGCAAGATCGGGGCGGGACGCGGGATCCTACCCAAGATCAATCCCGGTGGAGATCTAGTGCCCGAGAGTTCGTCATCACGGGCGAATTAAGCAAAGATGTTAATTCCTCACGGGAGGTAGGTAAGCCATAGGGAGCGGGGCTAAGTAATCCAGATAAGACATATAGAATAGATCACCTAAAAGAGTTAGGATGTAAGCCCTAAACCCTATTCTCTTTTATCATTGAGCACTCGTTCATGATGTTTTGAAGTATGCAAAATCGTATAGGTTGCACTAAACGATGTCGTGATCGAATTTGGGAGTCTATTGAATTTGGAGCTACAATGTGTCTAAACTTCATAAAGGGATAGGTAAACATTGAAATAAGCATATTAAAGGTTTCATTGAAGTAAGTTCAAATCATTAGCAATTTGGAGAAGTTTTAGGTGCATCATGTATTGAATGGAAGATCATATGTCTCACAGACTTGGGATAAGTTGGCTAAATGCTTAGGGTTTCTTTACACACTTATTTTGGTGTTTTAAAAAAAAAAGAAAAGAAATGAAGTGAAGGATAAAAGGAAAACAAGGAAGGAAAAGCTCAAACCATTTTTGTTTGTTTTGCTTTAAAAATAATGAAGAAAATGAAATGAAATGAATTGATATAATATTGTGTTTTGTTTTGTTTAGGAAATAAAAGGAAAGAAAAGAAAAGAAAGAAAGAGATAAAGGAAAGGAAAAGAAAAGGAAAAAGAAAAGAAAAAGCAAAAGGGGAAAAAGACAAACCTTGCCTCCTTGGTTTATTAAGTGACTTTATCTTCTCCATTTTCTTCTTCATTTATCAAAACCAAAGTTGAAGCTTCGTGGGAGAAGGAGAAAGGAAGAAAAAGGAAGCCATTTTCGTGAGTTTGGAGCTGGAATTGCAGAAGAAAGAAGGAGAACTCAAAGCTTAACTATATAGCAGCAAGGTGATCAACTCAGACCAGTTCTGATGTTTTGGTCTTTTCGAGCTCAACAAGAAGAGGTAAGAGTTGAGTTTTTGATACATGAAAGTTAACTCAATTTGGAACAAAATTTGTGAAGGAAGCTCGAGCTAATACTGAAGTTAACTTACTGTTTTGTTAAGAGGAAGACAGAAGACAGAATTTGCTGTCAAATCTGGGAAGTCTCTGATGTTTTGGTTGTTCTGATCAGAATACTTGGAGTTAGAAGCTCTAATTGGTATGGTTCGAAAGCTTATTGAATTTCCTACAACTTTCGTGAAGAACTCGTGAGTAGAAAATGTCTAAAAGATGTTCTAAATATTAGGTTAAATATGTTGTGCAGCAGGAAATCCGAATCTGGAACAGCAGCAGAATCATTTTAGGGGTTAAGCTACTGAGGTAATTTCTCACCAATACGTTAGGAATCTCATTTTTATGTCTTCATAAGAGTTTTAGAGGATTCAAAAAGGAAGAGTTTGGTATACATTTCACCCTGTGTGGCTGAGAAATGAAGAAGTTATGGCTGTCTAAAAACAGGGCAGAAAATCTGAAAATGCTGGAATTTTGAAAGTGTGTTTTCTTGCAAATTTTAAGGTCAAAAATCATGAGCTCGAGGTTCTAATGATTGATTTGGCTTGTTTGACAGGCCAAGAGCAAATAGGTCAAGTTTACAAGCCAAGGTTCCAATTCTAATACGGTGAGTGACTCTATCTTAGAATTATGTTTGACCTATGTTGTTCTTCATGAACATAAGTGTTGATAATTACATCTTGAATGAACTAGTTGTGAATGGCTTCATAGAGTTTTCTAACATAAGGTTCATGATGGAACCTAAGCATGCTTGAAGTTAGTTGTAACAATAATTCCAAGTATGGAAACTAAATTATGAAAGTATGCTTTCCTTTAGAGAATGTTTTATGTAAATCCGTTTGGGAATATGTTTATATGATAATGTGAAAATGTCAAGGAATTGTTATATGTGTTTTAAAGACATGATTTCAATGGTAAACAAAGTATGCTCATGTTTGTGGTTAACCCCTCATACTGAAGGACATTCGAGAAGGTACTTAGGGGGGAAAATGAATCATGATATCCCGATACTGAAGGACAATGAGAAGGTATCCGGGAAATAAATGGTTTTACCTAAATACTGAAGGACAATGAGAAGGTATTTGGGTAGTAAATGGTTTTACCTTAATACTGAAGGACATAGAGAAGGTATTAGGGAAAACCAAACGACCAAAGGTATTCCACGTGCACGTGAGAGTGAGAGAGAAAGTGATATGAACCTTATTGGAATAAATGTAACTCTACCACCTCTATGGTTTGATGTGGAGTCATGTCATGTGTTTTATTGTTATGAGCTATTATATTATTGATCTATCTACCCTCGATAAGTTAGTACATTTCGAGTTGTGTGCTATGCACAAGTGGTGACTTAAAACACAGAAATTGGAAGCATGGTTGTTTATGTTTACAAACAAATGTTAAACTATGTTCTACTTATAATCTGCCATTATTATGATTCACCCGTGAGCTTATAATGTTTTAAAGGTAGACACTCACCGAGCTCTTTAGCTCATTCTTTCAATGTTTTCAAACCTTTTCGTAGAGATCGAGCTCTGTACTTTGACATCCTGCCATAGTCTGCTGGAAGTTCATAAATTGTTAGTTTATACGTGGTCGTGTTGTATAGGAAGTTGGTATGTAGCTAAAGAAGTCTTGTACATTAGCGGTTGTATAAACAATGAGTTGTCTTGTGTTGTTTTGATGCACTTGACTTTTAGTTTCCAAGAGAGACTTATGAAGGGTATCTCCTTGTGTATGTTTAATAGTTGTCCATTCATTGTGTGTTATGTTAAAATGTTCCATATGCGAACATAGTATGTTTATCAATGATCAGAGTCAGCAGGTATTGTTAAGAGGTAAACAATGTCTGTTGGTTTCACGCCGCCTTTCGGGCTAAGTAGCAGGTAGTTCGGGAGGGGGTGTGACAATTTGGTATCAGAGCAGTTAGCTCCATGGGAATGAGACAGGGCAAGTTAGCTCTGAGAATAAAGTAAAAGTCATAACAAGTTATTGAGTTAGTTCAGATCGAACTAGTAAGGTATGGTCCAAGTAAGGATAAGAGTAAACCCAGTTAGGGCTAAATGTGAATAGAAGTTTAGTACTGTGTATGGGAGTTAGATATCCATAGTAAGTCTAGTATATTGATATGTTATTGGAGTCATGCCACCACGTACTAGCAGACGACGCTGGCAGGATCAGGGCGGGATGCAGGATCCTACCCAAGGCCAATCTGAGAGGGGATCTATTGCCCCGAGAGTCCAAACTGAGGTTACAGATGAGCAACATGTTAGTATCTCACAAAAGGTAGGTGGGCCAGAGAAAGCAGGGCCAAGTGATTCAAAAAAAAAAAAAAAAAAAAAAAAAAAAAGGCGCATAGAAAAGAACGTCTAAAGAAATTAGGAGCCACAGTGTTTGATGGTTCTATAGGTCCAGCTGATGCCGAAGTTTGGTTGAATATGCTACAAAATGTTTTGATGTAATGAGTTGCTCTGAGGAGCAAAGTCAAGCTAGCCACATTCCTATTAGAGGAAGAAGCAGAGGGATGGTGGAAATCGATTTTAGCCAAATGGAGTGATGCACGTACTCTGGATTGGCAAACATTCAGAGGCATATTCGAAGATAAATATTACCCTAGCACGTATCGTGAGACAAAGAGGAATGAATTTTTAGAACTGAAGGAAGGGCCACTTTCAGTGGCTGAGTATGAGAAAAGATATACCGAAATGCCACGGATCTTTGATGTGATTATGGCATCTGAGAGTGACAGGTGTCGGAGATTTGAAAGTGGGTTACGTCCGGAGATACGAACCCCAGTCACAGGCATTGCAAAGTGTGCTAACTTTTCCTTGCTTGTAGAGAGTTCTCTACGTGTTGAGCGGAGTATATAGAGAGGCACAAATGTGGTGGAGCCTACTCGAGGGCCCTTCATCGACGAGCGATTTTGAGTCGTGAGCAAATGACGATTCACACACAGAGTGAATGTTTTGAGTCGTCGAGGACTTTAAAAGTCGAAATGCGGCGGACATCGAGGTAAACGAATGTTAGTGGTGCCTATCATAGGCAAAGTCAAAGAGCACCTAGTCAATCTGCCAGATCTACAGTAAGACCACCGACAATACAAGAGTCTGTTGCATGTGCAACAAGGAGAACTCCGTGTATAAATTGTGGTAAGAATCACCGAGGCCAATTCTGGTTAGTGTTAATGTGTGTTACCAATGTAGGCAACTAGGATATTTTAAGAGGGATTGCCCACAACTTAGAGTAGCCACACAGAGGGACCGGGACCAGGGAGTTGGGTCCCAGACAGTTGAGCAGCCAAGAGTTCTAGTAGCTGCAAGTAAGGGCACCGGTGGTGCTAAATAGAAAGGAGGTTGTTTTCAAGAAACCAGGATTAGCTGAAGTGGTTTTATGGGATGAAAGAAAGACTATCCCTACGAGGTTGTTTTCAGCATTCAAGCTCAGAAGTTATTGAGAAAAGGTTGCACGACGTTTCTTGCACACATAGTTGAGATGCAGGAAAAAAAAAAGTTACAACAAGAAAATGTTCTTGTTGTGAATGAATTTTCTTGTTGTTTTTCTAGCAGATCTATCAGGATTGCCACTTGATAGGGAAGTTGAGTTCACCATTGAACTGTTATCATGAATAACACCTATTTCATGGCGTCGTATAGAATGGCTCCAAGTGAGATCGGGGAGCTAAAGATGCGATTACAAGGACTAGTTGATAAGGGATACATCAGACCTAGTGTATCGCCTTGGAGAGCTCCAGTGTTATCTGTGAAAAAGAAAGATGGTATCCGTAGATTATGCATTGAGTATAGATAGTTAAACAAAGTCACGATACGTAATAAGTATCCTTTACCCTGAATAGATGACTTGTTTGACCAGTTAAGAGGTGCATCGATGTTTTGTAAGATTAATTTAAGATCAGGATATCATAAGTTAAAGGTCAGAGAATCAGACATTCCTAAGACATTATTCATAATGAGGTACGAGCATTATAAGTGTTTAGTAATGTCATTCGGTTTAACAATGCACTAGCAGTTTTCATGGGCCCCATGGACAGGTTTTCCACCAGTATTTGGATCAGTTTATAATAGTATTTATTGACGATATACTAGTTTACTCAATTGACAGGAAAGCTCATGAGGAACATTTGAGGATTATTCTGCAAACACTACGAGATAAACAGTTGTACGCTAAATTCACCAAATGTGACTTTTGGTTGAACCAGGTAATGTTTTTGGGGCATGTTGCCTCAGCAAATGGTGTTAGTATGGATCCAAATAAAGTTAAAGCTGTAGTCAACTGGGAGAGACCAGTCGGTCTGACAGAGGTACGTAGTTTCCTAAGTTTGGCGGGATACTACAAAGCGGTTTGTTGAGGATTTCTCACGAATAGCATTACCCTTAATAGCTTTGACAAAAAGAATGCTAAGTTTGAATGGTCGGACAAGTGCGAGCAGTTTTCGTGAGTCGAAAAAGAGATTAGTTCTGATACCTATTCGACACTTCACAGAATAACGGGAAAAGAGTATGTGATTTCTTGTGATGCCTCGAGACAAGGTTTAGAGTTTGTGCTCGTGCAAGAAGGAAAAGTAATAGCTTATGCATCAAGGCAATTGAAAAAGCATGAATGTAATTACCCTACCCACGATCTCGAGCTAGTAGCGATTGTTCTAGCAATCAAGATCCAAAACATTACTTGTTTGGTGAAAGGTGTCACATTTACAGATCATAAGAGAGCTGAAACATATCTTTGATTAGAGGGAGTTGAATGTGAGACAAGGAAGATGGTTAGAACTTATTAAAGATTATGATTGTACTATAGAATACCATCCTGGTAAGGTGAATGTGGTAGCAGATGCATTGAGCGAAGTGAAGACTTCCTAGGGATACCTTGTGTGGTATTCGAGCAACATTTTTATGTACTTTAAGGAATTCTAAGGCGGTTGTAATCTGCAGAGAATTCGAGAGGATCTTTAGTTTAATTTCAAATCAGCCTTCACTCATAATAGAGATTGTGAGAAGACAATCAAAGAATAGTAACTTGCAAAAGATGTTTAGAAAGTCCAAATAGGGCCAAGAAGCAAAATTTAAAATGAGATCGACGGAGCCATAGAGAAACAGGGGAAGACTATGCGTTAGAGTGTTAGTGAGCTTAAGAATGCTATTCTAGAAGAAGCTCACGATTCAATCGCGCTATGCATCCGTGAAGCACCAAGATGTGTAAAACCTTGAATGAGACTTATTGGTGACACAGGGATGAAGCGGGAGATAGTTGATTATGTGATGGATGTTTAATCACATCGCCAAGTTAAATCGATTAGACGAAGCAAAAAGGACTCCTTAACCCATTGCTAGTGTCGGAATGGAAATGGGAGCGTATTACTATGGTTTTTTCATTTAGATTACCACGTACTTCAAATGGACATAATGGTACTTGGGTAATGGTGGATAAACTCACTAAGACAACACGGTTCGTACCGATTACAGCGATGTCTACGCTTAATCAGCTAGCTAAGCTATGCGTCGACAGAATTGTGAGACAATACAGAGTGCCAGTGTCCATAGTATCAGATAGAGATTCGAGATTTACTTCTAAGTTTTGGCCTAGTTTACAGAAAGCTATGGGAACAGAACTGAAGTTTAGTACAACATTCCATCCTTAGACAGATGGGCAGTCCGAGAGGACCATCCAGACCCTAGAAGACATGTTGCAAGCATGTGTCTTTCAAGTTAAGGGAAGTTGAGATACACACCTATCGCTTATGGAATTTGCTTATAATAACAGTTACCAGTCGAATATTGGCATGGCACCATTTGAGGCTCTGGATAAAAGACCATGTAGAACGCTCGTATATTGGAATAAACAAAAAGAGCGGAAGCTAATCGGTCCTAAGTTGGTGCAAGTTATGATAAACAATATTAACGTAATCGAGAGAATCAAAGTAGCACAAAACCGTCGGAAGAGTTATGTGGATAAGCAACGAAAGGACTTAGAATTCCAGGTTGGAGATCAAGTTTTCTTGAAGTTATCTCCATGGAGAGGTGTCCTTCGTTTTGGTAAGAAAGGTAAACTAAGCCCTAGATATATTGGTCCTTATCAAGTAACAGACAAGTTGGGCGAAAACCTCTGATTTGGAGTTGCCAAAGAAACTATCTCGAGTACATAATGTTTCCCATGTAACAATGTTTGAAGAAATACATTTCGATCCATCACATGTGCTCAAGGTAGAACCAAGACAACTTAAGGAGAATCTATCATATGAGGAAGAACCTCTACAGGTACTTAGGAACAAGTCAATACCACTGGTAAAGGTCTTGTGGAGAAATCACGACGTCGAGGAAGTAACATGGGAAAGCGAAAACATAATGAAAGAAAAGTACCCACAACTTTTCTCGTGTTGAATTTCGAGGGCGAAATTCCTCTTAAGGGGGTAGTAAATTGTAAGCCCTAAACCCTATTCTCTTTTATCATTGAGCACTCGTTCATGATGTTTTGAAGTATGCAAAATCGTATAGGTTGCACTAAACGATGTCGTGATCGAATTTGGGAGTCTATTGAATTTGGAGCTACAATGTGTCTAAACTTCATAAAGGGATAGGTAAACATTGAAATAAGCATATTAAAGGTTTCATTGAAGTAAGTTCAAATCATTAGCAATTTGGAGAAGTTTTAGGTGCATCATGTATTGAATGGAAGATCATATGTCTCACAGACTTGGGATAAGTTGGCTAAATGCTTAGGGTTTCTTTACACACTTATTTTGGTGTTTTAAAAAAAAAAAAGGAAAAGAAATGAAGTGAAGGATAAAAGGAAAACAAGGAAGGAAAAGCTCAAACCATTTTTGTTTGTTTTGCTTTAAAAATAATGAAAAAAATGAAATGAAATGAATTGATATAATATTGTGTTTTGTTTTGTTTAGGAAATAAAAAAGAAAAGAAAAGAAAGAAAAGAAAGAGATAAAGGAAAGGAAAAGAAAAGGAAAAGAAAAGAAAAAGCAAAGGGGAAAAAGACAAACCTTGCCTCCTTGGTTTATTAAGTGACTTTATCTTCTCCATTTTCTTCTTCATTTATCAAAACCAAAGTTGAAGCTTCGTGGGAGAAGGAGAAAGGAAGAAAAAGGAAGCCATTTTCGTGAGTTTGGAGCTGGAATTGCAGAAGAAAGAAGGAGAACTCAAAGCTTAACTATATAGCAGCAAGGTGATCAACTCAGACCAGTTCTGATGTTTTGGTCTTTTCGAGCTCAACAAGAAGAGGTAAGAGTTGAGTTTTTGATACATGAAAGTTAACTCAATTTGGAACAAAATTTGTGAAGGAAGCTCGAGCTAATACTGAAGTTAACTTACTGTTTTGTTAAGAGGAAGACAGAAGACAGAATTTGCTGTCAAATCTGGGAAGTCTCTGATGTTTTGGTTGTTCTGATCAGAATACTTGGAGTTAGAAGCTCTAATTGGTATGGTTCGAAAGCTTATTGAATTTCCTACAACTTTCGTGAAGAACTCGTGAGTAGAAAATGTCTAAAAGATGTTCTAAATATTAGGTTAAATATGTTGTGCAGCAGGAAATCCGAATCTGGAACAGCAGCAGAATCATTTTAGGGGTTAAGCTACTGAGGTAATTTCTCACCAATACGTTAGGAATCTCATTTTATGTCTTCATAAGAGTTTTAGAGGATTCAAAAGGAAGAGTTTGGTATAAATTTCACCCTGTTTGGCTGAGAAATGAAGAAGTTATGGCTGTCTAAAAACAGGGCAGAAAATCTGAAAATGCTGGAATTTTGAAAGTGTGTTTTCTTGCAAATTTTAAGGTCAAAAATCATGAGCTCGAGGTTCTAATGATTGATTTGGCTTGTTTGACAGGCCAAGAGCAAATAGGTCAAGTTTACAAGCCAAGGTTCCAATTCTAATACGGTGAGTGACTCTATCTTAGAATTATGTTTGACCTATGTTGTTCTTCATGAACATAAGTGTTGATAATTACATCTTGAATGAACTAGTTGTGAATGGCTTCATAGAGTTTTCTAACATAAGGTTCATGATGGAACCTAAGCATGCTTGAAGTTAGTTGTAACAATAATTCCAAGTATGGAAACTAAATTATGAAAGTATGCTTTCCTTTAGAGAATGTTTTATGTAAATCCGTTTGGGAATATGTTTATATGATAATGTGAAAATGTCAAGGAATTGTTATATGTGTTTTAAAGACATGATTTCAATGGTAAACAAAGTATGCTCATGTTTGTGGTTAACCCCTCATCTTGAAGGACATTCGAGAAGGTACTTAGGGGAAAATGAATCATGATATCCCGATCTTCAAGGACAATGAGAAGGTATCCGGAAATAAATGGTTTTACCTAAATCTTTGAAGGACAATGAGAAGGTATTTGGGTAGTAAATGGTTTTACCTTAATACTGAAGGACATAGAGAAGGTATTAGGGAAAACCAAACGACCAAAGGTATTCCACGTGCACGTGAGAGTGAGAGAGAAAGTGATATGAACCTTATTGGAATAAATGTAACTCTACCACCTCTATGGTTTGATGTGGAGTCATGTCATGTGTTTTATTGTTATGAGCTATTATATTATTGATCTATCTACCCTCGATAAGTTAGTACATTTCGAGTTGTGTGCTATGCACAAGTGGTGACTTAAAACCTGTAAATTGGAAGCATGGTTGTTTATGTTTACAAACAAATGTTAAACTATGTTCTACTTATAATCATTTATTATGATTCACCGTGAGCTTATAATGTTTTAAAGGTAGACACTCACTGAGCTCTTTAGCTCATTCTTTCAATGTTTTCAAACCTTTTCAGGTAGAGATCGAGCTCCTGGTACCTGACATCCTGCCATAGTCTGCTGGAAGTTCATAAATTGTTAGTTTATACGTGGCTGGTGTTGTATAGGAAGTTGGTATGTAGCTAAAGAAGTCTTGTACATTAGCGGTTGTATAAACAATGAGTTGTCTTGTGTTGTTTTGATGCACTTGACTTTTAGTTTCCAAGAGAGACTTATGAAGGGTATCTCCTTGTGTATGTTTAATAGTTGTCCAGTTTCTGCTGTGTTATGTTAAAATGTTCCATATGCGAACATAGTATGTTTATCAAGATGATCAGAGTCAGTGTATTGTTAAGAGGTAAACAATGTCTGTTGGTTTCACGCCGCCTTCGGGGCTAAGTAGCGAGTAGTTCGGGAGGGGGTGTGACATAGGAGCCACAGTGTTTGAGGGTTCCAAAGATCCAGTTGAAGCTGAGGTTGGCTAAATAAGCTTGATAAATGTTTTGATGTTATGAGTTGCTCCGAGGAGCGAAATGTTAAGTTAGCCACATTCTTGCTTTGCTAAAGAAGGTAGAAGAATGATGGAAATCGATGTTAGCTTGATTGTAGTGATGCACGTACTTCACACCGCAAACTTTCGAGGTATACTTAAAAATAAATATTACCCTAGCACGTGCTCAGAGAGGCAAAGAGGGATGAATTTTTAGAACTAAAACAAGAGACACTTCCGGTGGGTGAGTATGAGAAAAGATATACCGAGTTGTCGCGGTATGTTGATGTGATTGTGGCATCCAAGAGCGGCGGTGTCGGCGATTTAATTGAAAGAGGGTTACGACACGAGATACGTACCCGATTACACCATTGCTAAGTGGGACCGACTTCTCTCACCGGTAGAGACCGCTCTACGTGTTGAGCGAGTATAGCAGAGTAGAAGTCGATGGTGAAGCCTAGTTGTGAAGGCTTCGACAACAAGCGATTTCAAGGTCGTGAGCAATGAGGTTCACACTTGGAGTAAATGTTTCCAAGTCAATATGACTTTAAGGAGCAAGCTAGTAGCCAAGTAGCCGGGCATCGAGGCGAGATGATTGTGGGTAGTGCCTATCGAGGCGAGCTAAAAAGAACCTAATTAGTTTGTTTGATTAGCGTGAGAGACGCAAAGAGGGCAAGAGTCTATGCCAGATATAACAAGGAAAACTCCATGTGTGATCTCATTTGCAAGAATCATCAAGATCATTGTCTTGTGAGTGTTGGTACATGCTACCAAAGGTGACAACCGTGACATGTCAAGAGGGATTGTCCACGGCTATGGACAAACCACGCAGGGACTAGGGGAGTTGAGTCCCAGAGCAGAGAGCGGCCCAGAGAGTTTGATGAGAGTGCAAGAGAAGGCACCAGTGGTGTTAGAGACTAAAGAGAGTTGTAGGAGGCCTAGGCAACACGGAAAGGTCTAGGTTATGACTCAAAGAAGAAGCTAAGGATGCACCGGATATGATTATTGGTACAATTACTATTTGAAATGTACCTGCACCTGTTTTAATAGAACAAGGTGCTACACATTTCTTGTTTTTAGTATGTTCTTGACTAAGTTGAATGGGAAGCTAGAACCTTTATGTAAAAAGTTAGTTATATACACTCTAGTTGGTGATGTGTTACTAGTCAATTCGGTGATGCAGAATGTGAGGTCTTAGTAGAAGGTCTCAATATGTTAGTGGATCTTTTCCACTAGACTTGCAGTGTGAGATGCAATCTTAAAGATGGATTTACTATTTACTCATTATGCTTCTAGAGATTGCCATATAAAGGAAGTTGTTTTCAAGAAACCAGGATTAGTGAAGTGGTTTTATGGGATGAAAGAAAGATTATCCCTACGAGTTTGTTTTCACATTCAAAGCTCGAAGTTATTAAGGAAAGGTTGCACGACGTTTCTTGCACATGTAGTTGAGGTGCGGGAAGAAAAAAGCTAAAACAAGAAAATGCTCTTGTTGTGAATGAATTTTTTTGTTGTTTTCTAGCGGATCTATAAGGATTGCCACCGATAGGGAAGTTGAGTTCACCATTGAATCATTACCATGAATGACACCTATTTCGCAAGTCTTTGTATAGAATGGCTCCAAGTGAGATCAGGGAGCTAAAGATGCAGTTACTTTGACTAGTTGATAAGGGATACGTCAGACCTAGTGTATCGCCTTGGAAAGCTCCAGTGTTATCTGTGAAAAAGAAAGATGGTACCCGTAGATTATGCATTGAGTATAGACAGTTAAACAAAGTCACGATACGTAATAAGTATCCTTTACCCGAATAAATGACTTGTTTGACCGATTAAGAGGTGCATCGATGTTTTGTAAGATTAATTTAAGATCGAGGATATCATAAGTTAAAGGTCGAGAAATCGAGACATTCCTAAGACGTTATTCATAATGAGGTACGAGCATTACGAGTGTTTAGTAATGCCATTCGGTTTAACAATGCACTAGCAGTTTTCATGGACCCCATGGACAGGTTTTCCACCAGTATTTGGATATCTTGTAATAGTGATTATTGATGATATACTAGTTTACTCAATTGACAGGAAAGCCTACGAGGAACACATGAGTATTATTCTGCAAACACAACGAGATAAACAGTTGTACGCTAAACTCACCAAATGTGAGTTTTGGTTGAATCAGGTAGTGTTTTTGGGACATGTTGTCTCAGGAAAAGAAGTTTGTGTGCATCCAAATAAAGTGAAAGCAGTAGTCAACTGGGAAAGACCAACTAGTACGACAGAGGTACGTAGTTTCCTAGGCTTGGCAGGATACTACAGACGGTTTGTTGAGGATTTCTCACAATTAACATTACCCTTAACAACTTTGACAAGGAAGAATGCTAAGTTTTAATGGTCAGATAAGTATGAACAGAGTTTTAAGGAGCTGAAAAAGAGATTAGTTACAGCACCTATTTTGACACTTCCTATAACGGGAAAAGAGTATGTGGTTTACTGTGATGCCCCAAGGAAAGATTTAGGGTGTGTATTTATGCAAGAAGGAAAAGTAATGACTTATGCGTTAAGGCAATTGAAAAGCACGAATGTAATTACTCTACCCATGATCTTGAGTTAGCAGCAGTTATTTTAGCACTCAAGATCTGGAAACATTACTTGTTAGGTGAAAGGTGTCACATTTACACAGATCATAAGAGTCTGAAGTATATCTTTGATCAAAGGGAGTTGAATATGAGACAACGAAGATGGTTAGAATTGATTAAAGATTGTGATTGTACCATATAATACCATCTTGGTAAGGTGAATGTGGTAGCTGATGCATTGAGCAGGAAGTCAAGACTTCCTAGGGATACCTTGTGTGGTATTCGAGCAACATTTTTAAGTACTCTAAGGGATTCTAAGGCAGTTGTAACTGCAGAGAATTCAGAGAGGGTCTTTAGTTTAATTTCGAATCGAGCCTTCACTCATAATAGAGATTGTGAGAAGACAATCGAGAGAATAGTAACTTGCAAAAGATGTTTAGAAAGTCCAAATAAAGCCAAGAAGCAAAATTTAAAATGAGATCGAGCGGAGCCATAGAGAAACAAGGAGGACTATGCGTTAAGAGTGTTAGTGAGCTTAAGAATGCTATTCTAGAAGAAGCTCACAGTTCAATTACGCTATGCATCCGAGAAGCACCAAGATGTGTAAAACCTTGAATGAGACTTATTGGTGACACAGGATGAAGCGGATAGATAGTTGATTATGTGATAGATGTTTAATCATCGCCAGTTAAACCAGATTAGATGTATAGCAAAAGGACTCCTTAACCCATTGCTAGTGTTAGAATGGAATGGGAGCGTATTACTATGGTTTCTGTTTAGATTACCACGTACTTCAAATGGACATGATGGTACTTGGGTAATGGTGGATAGACTCACTAAGACAACACGGTTTGTACCGACATACGATGTCTCACGCTTAATCAATTAGCTAAGCTATGCGTCGGCGCAATTGTGAAACAATACGAGTGCTGTGTCCATAGTTTGAGATAGGGATCCGAGATTTACTTCTAAGTTTTGGCCTAGTTTAAAGAAGGCTATGGGGACAAAGTTGAGTTTTAGTGCAGTACCCATTCCCAGCACAGGATGGTCATCGAGAGAGACCATCCAGACCCTAAAAGACATGTTGAAAGCATGTGTTCTTCAAGTTAAGGGGAGTGGGATACACACCTATCGCTTATGGAACTTGCTTACAATAACAGCTACCAGTCGAGTATTGGTATGGCACCATTTGAGGCTCTGGATAAAAGAGCATGTAGAACGCTCGTATATTGGAATGAACTAGGAGAGCGGAAGCTAATCGGTCCTAAGTTGGTACAAGTTACGACAGATAGTATTAAGGTAATCAAGGAGAATTTGAAGGTAGCAAAAGACCGTCAGAAGAGTTATGCAGTTAAGCAGCGAAAAGACTTAGAATTCCAAGTTGGAGATCAAGTTTTGGAAAGAAAGGTAAGCTAAGTTCCAGATATATTGGTCCTTATCAAGTAACGGGACAAGTTGGGCGCCACCTCTACAGACTAGAATTGCCAAAGAAAACTATCTTGAGTACATGATGTTTTTCATGTGTTCATGTTGAGAAGTATATTCCAGATCCGACACATGTGCTACAAGCACAACCCGTTGAGTGAAAAAGACATGAGTTCTGCAGAGGATGCGGTTCAAATCCTCGACAGAAAAGAACAAGTTTTAAGAAACAAGACGATCCCACTCGTGAAGGTTCGTTGGAGACATCACGGAGTGGAGGAGGGAACCTGAGAGTTAGAAGACTAAATGAGGAGGAAGTATCCGATAATTTTCACCTAATTACTACTAAATTTCGAGGACGAAATTTCTTAAGGGGAGGTAGGTTGTAAACCCGAGATCTTTCTTTGGAACCTCCTTATTATCAAACAATAAAAAGGAAAGAAATGAAGTGAAAGGCAAAAGGAAAACAAGGAAGGAAAGTTTAAACCATTTCGGTTTGGATTGCTTTTAAAACAAAAGAAGAAAAGGAAATGAAACAAATGTTTAATATACTAAGTTTGCTTTGTTTTGCAAAGAAAAGGTAAGAAATGAAAAGATAAAGGAAGGAAAAAGAAAAGAAAAGAAAAGGAAAAGGAAAAAGGAAGAAAGTGGAAGTGGAAGGTGGGCCCCACCTTGGTTTTTCTTTTTAAACAACCAAGAACCTTCAATTTTCTTCTCATTTTCATCAAAGAGGAGCTGAGGGTTCGTGGGAGAAGCTTAAAGGAAGAAGAAGAAGAGGGTTTCAGCTGGAAATTGAAGAAGAGAGGGAGAGAACTCAAGCAATTTAGTAGAACAGCAAGGTAATCACTCTGCCATGTTCTGCTATTTGGTTCATCTCGAGCTCCACAGAAAGAGGTAAGAGCTGAAATTTTGTTTCGTGCAAGTTAACTCATATTGAAACAAAATTCGTGAAGGATGCTCGAGCAAATTCGGACCCTAAGCTACTGATTTATGAAGAGGAAGTCAGAACACAGAATTTACTGTCAAATCCGAGAAGTCTCTGATGTTTTGGCTGTACTGACCTGTAGAATTGGAATCAGAAGCTCTATTAGGTATGGTTGGAAAGCTTATTGAATGTCCTACAACTTTCATGAAGAACTGGTGAATAGAAAATGACTGGAAGATGTTGTAAATAGCAGGTCAAGTTTCGGGTTGCAGCAGAAATTCGAATCTGGAATAGCAGAAGTTGGTTCCGGGGAAAGAAGCTTTCGAGGTATTTCTGAACCAATCTATTGGGAATCTCATTTTCATGTCTTCATAAGCGTTTTAGAGGGTTCAAAAAGGAAGAGTTTGGTATAAAGTACATTATTGTTGGATAAGTAATGAAGAAGTTATGAGTATCTGAATACAGGGCATAAAATCTGTTAAATGCTGGAATTTTTGTTGGAATGTTTTCTTGTAGTTTTAAAGTTAAAACCATGAGCTCGAGGTTCTAAAACATGGTTTTGGTTTGTTTGACAGGCCAAGAACAAAAGGTCGAGTGTACGGGTGAAGACTTTAGTTCTAACACTGTGAGTGACAAAACAAACCTTGAAAATGGTTTATAGGCTTGTATTATGCTTATGAAATGCAAGGTTTTGCTAAAACGAAATGGTTTAGATGTTTATTGTTTTCTTGAACACTTGTTTATGAGCATTCATGATTTCTTAGAAATGTTTTAAAGTGTTCATGATGAGCCTAAAAGTCTTTATAAAGTTTATACATGAGCATATGTCCAATGGTTGCCAAGACTTATGAAAATGTGATGATTTCAAGCAAGCATGTACTAGCAAGTATGTTTTAAAGATTTCAGGTTTATGAACAAGCTAAGTAAGCTTGAGTTTTATGAAAGAAAAAGATAAGCTGGCATGTTCAAATGTTTTCATGTGATCTTCTGAGATATTGAGCCCGAGGCTATGTAGTACCGTGTGCACACAGGTCTTATTCTGTTGTCGACGTTGAGTGTACTCCGTGACAACAACAGCTGTCGTGAGTCTTTGGCCGGGCCCCACTCGACAAAGACGATGGGAGTCTTTGGGCGGGCCCCACTACATCGTAGAATAAACGTTGGTGTCTTGGCGTGCCCTACACAACGTAGATTGTGACATGTTTTAAAAAGAGTTTACATCATTTACATGCCTTACGAGATTTTAACGGTGTCTTGCTTGTTTTCATGAAAAGCTATAATGATTACACGATTACTTTTAACGCTTGATTACAGATGCATATGCTCATAAATGGCCAGGTGATATGATTTACGAGTTAATAGCTTTCTTTTAAACTCAAGTCACTCACTGAGCTTTATAGCTCATTCTTTTAGTGTTTTTCCCACTTTTCAGGTAGAGATCGAGCTCCCGGTGCCTGATAACCTGCTATAGTCTGCTGGAAGCTTCTCATGTTTGATATGTTGTACGTGGTTGGTGTGGTTTAGCAAGTCCATATGTCTCAGAAATTATTTTAAGAGAACTATGTAGTTATAGTCGTATGTGCTTTAGAGGTTGTGGTTGCTTAATTAGTGGTTTGGACTGTTTGTGGTTCTGATGTTCTAGCTCATCTTAGTTTCCAAGAGAGACTTGAGAAGAGTTTCTCCTCATGTACGTCTTATAGATGTCCAGATTCCGCTGTGTTAAGTTTAAAGTGTTCCATATGCGAACATAGTTTGTTTCCAGGTAAAGTAATGTCAGCAGGTATTGTTAAGAGGTAACGATGTCTGTTGGCTTCATGCCGTCTCCCGGGCTAAGTTAGCAAGTGGTTCGGGAGGGGGTGTGACAGGGAATGACTTGACGTAGTGGGAGGGTTGTGAGACAGCCTAATCGTTACATGGGTTTAGATGAAACCTCAGCTGTCACTCCTGATGATGACTGCGAGGATCCGTTAACCTATGATCATGCAATGGTTGATGTTGACAAGGACGAATGAATCAAAGCTATGGATCAGGAAATGGAGTCGATGTACTTCAATTCCGTCTGGGAGCTTGTGGATCAACCGGATGGGGTAAAACCTATTGGTTGCAAATGTATCTACAAGCGTAAACGTGGCGTAGATGGGAAGGTGCAGACCTTCAAAGCCCGGCTAGTGGCAAAGGGTTTTATCCAGGTTGAAGGGGTTGACTATGAGGAAACCATTTCACCTGTTGCCATGGTAAAGTCGATCAGGATCCTTCTCGCCATTGACGCGTATTATGATTACGAGGTATGGCAGATGGACGTCAAGACAACCTTTGTGAATGGCAAACTTGATGAAACCATCTACATGGACCAACCCAAAGGGTTCATTCCCCATGGCCAAGAGCCTTGTTGGACATGGTTCGGTCGATGATGAGCTATCCTCGTCTCCCTTATTCCTTTTTGGGTTACGCAGTAGAGACTGCGATCTATATTTTGAACAACGTTCTGTTGAAGAGTGTTTGTGAAACACTTCGAACACTTTAATCTAGCGGAGATGAACGGGGCTTCGATCGACGAGTCAAGCCACGTCAGTTTTATCTTGGAGACTCTTCCGAAGAGTTTACTTCAGTTTCGTAGCAATGTTGTTATGAACAAAATTAGCTTCACTCTGACTACCTTCGTCAATGAGCTACAGAATTTCTAGTCCTTGATGAGGATCAGGGCACCAGAATCTGAGGAAAATGTTGCCTACAAGTCTTATCACAGGGGTTCGACCTCTAACCTTGTTGGACATGGTTCAGTCGATGATGAGCTATGCTCGTCTCCCTTATTCCTTTTTGGGTTACGCAGTAGAGACTGCGATCTATATTTTGAACAACGATCCGTTGAAGAGTGTTTGTGAAACACTTTTCGAACTCTCAAGTGGATGTAAAGGTAGTTTACATCACTTCAGAATTTGAGGATGCCCGACCCACGTGTTGGTGCCAAACCCGAAGAAACTGGAACCCCGTTCGAAATTGTGCCTAGGTTACCCTAAAGAGACTAGGGGTGGTCTATTTTTCGATCCTAAGGAAAATAGGGTGGTTGTGTCGACAAATGCAACTTTTCTTGAGGAGGACCACGTCAGGGATCATTTACCAAGGAGTAAAATTGTGTTAAACGAAATGGACAGTACATCAGCAACAGTACGTCAACAAATGTTGTTGATCCTAGCACGTCAAGCCAAATTCATTCTTAAGAGTTGGGAATGACTTGACGTAGTGGGAGGGTTGTGAGACAGCCTGATCGTTACATGGGTTTAGATGAAACCTCAGCTGTCACTCCTGATGATGACTGCGAGGATCCGTTAACCTATGATCATGCAATGGTTGATGTTGACAAGGACGAATGAATCAAAGCTATGGATCAGGAAATGGAGTCGATGTACTTCAATTCCGTCTGGGAGCTTGTGGATCAACCGGATGGGGTAAAACCTATTGGTTGCAAATGTATCTACAAGCGTAAACGTGGCGTAGATGGAAGGTGCAGACCTTCAAAGCCCGACTAGTGGCAAAGGGTTTTATCCAGGTTGAAGGGGTTGACTATGAGGAAACCATTTCACCTGTTGCCATGGTAAAGTCGATCAGGATCCTTCTTGCCATTGACGCGTATTATGATTACGAGGTATGGCAGATGGACGTCAAGACAGCCTTTGTGAATGGCAAACTTGATGAAACCATCTACATGGACCAATCCAAAGGGTTCATTCCCCAAGGCCAAGAGCAAAAGGTTTGTCGGCTTCATAGGTCTATTTATGGACTGAAATAAGCTTCGAGGTCTTGGAATATAAGGTTTGATGAGGCGATCAAATCTTATGGCTATACAAGAAAATCGTTGATAAAACTGTCGCATTTTTAGTGTTGTATATGGATGATATTCTTCTCATTAGGAATGAGGTAGAATTCCTTACAGACATGAAGAAATGGCTAGCTTTGCAATTCCAAATAAAAGATTTGGGAGAGGCTCAGTATGTTCTAGGTATCCAGATAGTCTGGAACCGGAAGAACAAAACGTCAGCCTTGTCTCTGGCGTCTTATATTGACAAGATGTTGTCTAGATATAAGATGCAGAAGTCCGAGAAGGGCTTGCTCCCTTTCAGGCATGGGGTTCACTTGTCTAAGGATCAATGTCGTGATGTATGCCATGTTGTGTTCTCGGCTCGACATCTGTTATGCAGTTGGGATTTTGAGTAGGTATCAAACCAATACAGGATTTGTTGGAATTTGTGCGCTAAAACTCGTAGTTTGTAATTATGTTCTAAACATTCAAGGTTGTTAAATGAATCTTTAACTGAATGTAATGTATGTAAAAAGAATCTCAGTTCGAGATAGAACCTAAAGGGTCTATAGTTAAGGGATAAGGTTTGGGTACCTTACCCTGGTTAAACTATGGATGTGGCCCACTTTGTGTTTGATACAAACACTGTGATCCTAACGTGTTCGTGTAGAAGACATGTGAGTGGGGATAACCTATGTAATGAGATTACATAAGACCGGACCACGAAATAGTAACCTCTAGCTGTAACTTCGTTGACTAGTTAGGTTTCTATTTCACTAGGATTACCTAGGCAACATGATCTCAGTCCTAAGCAGGTTACGAACTCCTGTTCGCGAGGGATTGTCCTTTGACTAGTATGGGTGAGAGTGGCTAGATTCGCCGACTCAATATGCCTACCTTCTTGGGGACAAGACCGAGTGAGCGGCTGGGAACTTAACTTAGCAAGATGGAATTCACTCCTTCTCGCCTACTAGGGTAAGTAGAGGAATGTTCCCTTAAGTGGTGTCTCCGGGACTTGAAAAAAGGGCCCGACCCTCTCATTCGCCCGAGAGGGACTATGTTTGTTGGTAGGACCACAAACAAATTGTTCGTTTGAGGAGCACTGGTACTTAAGGCACAATATGTAACCCAGGGGTAAAACGGTAATTTGACCCAGCTGGTGTGTCACACCCTCTTCCGAACTACCTGCTAACTCAGCCCGAAAGGCGGCGTGAAGCCAACAGACATTGTTTATCTCTTAACAATACCTATTGACCCTGATACACCTGATAAACATACTATGTTCGCATATGGAACACTTTAAACTTAACACAGCGGAATCTGGACATCTATAAGACGTACATGAGGAGAAACTCTTCTTAAGTCTCTCCTGGAACTAAAACGAGCAAGAACATCAGAACCACAAGCAGTCCAAACCACTAATTAAACAACCACAACCTCTAAAGCACATACGGCTATAACTACATAGTTCTCTTAAAATAATTTACAAACATATGGACTTGCTAAACTACACCAACCACGTACAACATATCAAACATGAGAAGCTTCCAGTGAGACTTATGGCAGCGAGTTATCGTGCACCGGAGCTCGATCTCTACACGAAAAGTGGGAAAAACACTAAAAGAATGAGCTATAAAGCTCAGTGAGTGACTTGAGTTTAAAAGAAAGCTATTAACTCGTAAATCATATCACCTGGCCATCTATGAGCATATGCATCTGTAATCAAGCGTTTAAAGTAATCGTGTAATCATTATAGCTTTTCATGAAAAACCAAAGAAGTATATCGTTTAAATCTCGTGAGGCATGTAAATGATATAAACTCTTTAAGAAAACATGTCACAATCTACTTTGTTCTACGATGTAGTGGGGCCCGCCAAACTCTCCCATCGTCTTTGTCGTAGTGGGGCCCGCCCAAAGACTCTCACGACAGCAACTGTTGTCACGGAGTACACTCAACGTCGACAACGAGAATAAGACTACAATGTGCACACGGTACCATAAAGCCTCGGGCTCAATATCTCGAGAAAATCACATGAAAACATTTGAACATGCTGTTTATCTTTTCTTTCATATAAAACTCAAGCTTACTTAGCTTGTTCATAAATCGAAATCTTTAAAAACATACTTGCTCAAAATCATAACATTTCCATAGACTTGAAATGCAATAAACATATGCTCGTGTATAAATTTCATCAAGACATTTAAGCTCATCATGAACACTTTAAAACATTTCTAAGAAAACAAGAATACTTCATAGTCATGTGTTCAAAAATAAAACACAAAGCTTTGAAACAATTCATTCTAGCAAAACTTGCATTTCCTAAAGCATTTTTCAAGCATATAGCTCATTATCGAAGTTCATTTTGTCACTCACAGTGTTAGAACTAGAGTTTTGACCCGTACACTCGACCTATTCGCTCTTGGCCTGTCAAACAAACCAAAACCATGTTTTAGAACCTCGAGCTCATGGTTTTAACTTTAAAACTACAAGAAAACATTCCAACAAAATTTTCAGCATTTAACAGATTTTATGCCCTGTATTCAGACAGCCATAACTTCTTCATTACTTATCCAAACAGGGTGAAATTTATACCAAACTCTTCCTTTTTGAATCCTCTAAAGTTCATATGAAGACATGAAATTGAAATTCCCAATAGATTGGTTCAGAAATACCTCGAAAGCTTCTTTCCCCGGAACCAACTTCTGCTATTCCAGATTCGAATTTCTGCTGCAACCCGAAACTTGACCTGCTATTTACAACATCTTCCAATAATTGTCTATTCACGATTCCTTCATGAAAGTTGTAGGAAATTCAATAAGCTTTCCAACCATACCTAATAGAGCTTCTGATTCCAATTCTACAGGTCAGTACAACCAAAACATCAGAGACTTCTCGGATTTGACAGTAAATTCTGTGTTCTGACTTTCTCTTCACAAATCAGTAGCTTAAGATCCGAATTTGCTCGAGCATCCTTCACGAATTTTGTTCCAATATGAGTTAACTTGCACGAAACAAAATTGCAACTCTTACCTCTTTCTGTGGAGCTCGTGATGAACAAAATAGCAGAACATGGCAGAGTGATTACCTTGCTGTCATACTAATTTGCTTGAGTTCTCTCCTCTCTTCTTCAATTTCCAGCTGAAACCCTCTTCTTCTTCTTCTTTCCTTTAAGCTTCTCCCACGAAAACCCTTGCCTTTCATTTGATAAAATGAAGAAGAAGATCGATAGAAGCTTGTTTTTAAGAAGAACTTAGGTGGGGTCCCACCACCCACCATCCTTTCTTGTTTTTCTTTCTTTTTCCTTTTCTTTTCTTTTCCCTTCTTTTCTTTTCTTTCCTTTTCTTTCCTTTTCTTTTCTAAACATAACAAACTTAGTATATTAAACATTGTTTCATTTCCTTTCCTTCTTTTGTCTTAAAAGCAATCCAAACCGAAATTGTTTAAACTTTCCTTCCTTGTTTTCCTTTTGCCTTTCACTTCATTTCTTTCCTATTTAAAACATGGAAAACCAAGTTTTAAACATTCATTTCTTCTTTCTTTTAGTTGTTTGATAGAAAAGAGGTTCCAAAGAAAGATCTCGGGTTTACATGGTGTTACGAACATTCGTGAAGGATTGACTTGCAGTTATTGGTCAATATCCATGGACACATAAATATATCTGTAGTGAGAAGAGTGCAGCTGTGGGACTTTAGTGGAGTGTTAACACAGTTAACGAATGTTGATTGGGAGGTTAATGAGATTAACCGAGCAATCTTGTATCGTTGGAGCTTCTGATCTGTAGGTACGATATTATAAATATATAGTTTTGGAACTATATATTATAAATTTAATGTGAATATGATTCATATTAAATTATGTGAGAGAATTAAATATTTGAAAGAGTTCAAATATTAAATTTAAATGTGAATGTGATTCATACATAAAAACTATAGGTTACATTTAATGTACATTAGATGTGCATTAAAACTATAGGATAGAGGGATAATTCATTAAATGTGTTTTAATATAAATTAAAATATAAGATATTTAATTCATTTGATTATTTAATTAATGTGATTAATTAACTAAATAAGAAACGTGTCAGGAGGACACATTCTCCCTCTCTCTCCCAACTTCCTATTCGATAGGAAGTGAGAGATGCCCGTTACTGGGTTTTAAAACGGATCGATTGATCGATTCCAAATTTTTGGAGAATTGCTGGAAACATTTCTCTCTCACTCTCAAATTCCTTTCATATTCCCAAAGTTGGAATCCTTCCCACCAAGAAGGATCTAAGTATTCAGAGACATATGATGTGATCCAAGTGGTGGTGTTGTTGCATAGAGAAAAACAGAGAAGTTCCTTTGTTGCTGTACTGCTTGGAGTAAGGAGTTGCTGTTGGAGAAAGTGTACAAAGGTAATTCTTCTTTCTCTCCTTTAGTTTAAACGTTAAAACATGTAGTATGTTTGTATGCATTTAATCCATGGCTAATAGGATTAGAATATATGCTTGTTCTGTATTTTTGGGTCAATGTACTGGTTTTTGTTTTTAGCAAAACAATCAAGCAAATTAACGATCCCAATCACTTTTCCGCTGATCAAGGAGATCGGATCTCCATCAATTCGTATCAGAGCAATGCTTGTATTGTTTTGAAATAAAATTCCATTGATTTTGGTGGGAATTGCATTGGTTTGTTGTAATACTGTTTAGGAATTTTTTTGCCATAGTTTACTTTTGATTTTGATCAAATTATATGTAAAGGCCCCTGCATTTTTGCGCAAAAAGTGTAAAATTGAGTCTGTAATTGAGTTTCAAGTCGTTCGGGACAAGTTTCATTCAATTTGGTTGAGAATCGAAGGAGAAATTGAAGTTTGAAGCTGTTGTGTTCGTGGAAAAAGTCATGTGCCGGCGCAAAGCGTTAACGTGCATCATCGCATCAGCGTTACGCTGAAGAAACAATGTCATCGCAACGCCATTCCCTATCGACGCGGGCGATCAAGGGGTCAGCGGCGTTGCAACGCTACCCCTCAGCGTTGCAACGCCATCCCGATATCAGGCGCGCATGAGGATGAAGTAGCGTTGCATCGCTAGCATCAGCATTGCAACGCCGTGAGGCGGTTCAAGCAGTAGCAGACCGGTTCGAGCTGGTTCGTTGGTTTTGGTCTTGTTCTAGGGGCCAAATTAATGTAATTAATTTTTTTTTTTGCACTTTAGGGGCCAAATTATTCCGGTTTTACAACTTTTTATCTATATGAATGTCATTTAGATTATTCCCACCTTAGGATAAGCATGTTCATGCATTTTATTTATATAAATGTTATATGAATATGGTTGAATGCATGACTAATTTTTCTTTTTTCATGAGTAATTAATTATAAGTGTTATAATTAAATTATATGGAAAATAAATTGCATGGAACATGAAATTACTTAGTTTAAAATAAATGTTATTTTGTTTAAGTAATTTCATAATTCAAGTAGTCGAATTTCTTTTATAATTCCAATTTGAATATTAATTGTTGGATTTATAATATAGTTTCTTTATCATAGGTTAATTATTAAAATTTATAATTGTTATAAATTAAAGTGGTTTTAGAAACCATAACCTATAATAAAGAAATGCATGCAAACATAGGAACTTGGGTTAAATTTAATTAGTTTTAAATCGTTTAAAATTAAGATAGACCTAAGTTTCAATTTCTAATAGGATTAGAAATAAGTCTTACGTAGTATTTAAAATAGTTTAAAATATAGTAGGACTTTAGGACTTTGGTTATAAGGAAACTCTACCGGGGAAGTTCTGTCTAAGGCTGGGGGTACTTAAGCTGACGGTTAACAGAACACCTCCTACCTGGGAACTGACCCGGAACCTGAGTTGAATTAACCTGAGTTCTGATTTATCTCTAGGTAATTAAAATGTTTATTCACCTAGACATAAGGTTTTAAGACTTAGTTATAATAGTTATAATAGGCATAGACTTAGATGGATTCTTTTAACCAAAATCCGACTAAGTTAAATTCATACCCTAATTTTAGGAACTTCAGTGGGAGAAAACGAGATGTTCGCATCGAGTTTATTCTCACGTCCTCAAGAGTCCACACTGTGAGTTCTATGCTCGGCTACGTGGCGTCAATAGGGCGTGCCCCTACGGTATGTGTTTGCATGGTTCAATACGAAGGTGAATGGGGGAAGTATTCATAGTAAATGGGAGCAGGACGCGTGTCAACGTATCCTACGGTCTCCTCCATTAGGTCGCACCGTGAGATTTCTATAGTCCGCCTGCTAGGTTGTCCTAGAACAGCCAATCCCTACGGAGGGCCTGACTATAGGGATCGAAACACCGCGAACTCCATAAATGGATAGGGTCTCTTAGGTTGTTTGCCAGCAGTTGTCTTTCTTAATAGTAGCCTGTTGACTCGGGCCTATTTGATCTGAAAATGGCAGGGTCACATTTACAGGATGAGTTAACTTAGTTAACAAGTCCTTGACCAAACAAACGGTAGCTAAGGACCATTGGGACATGAGATGTTCTGGTAGTGAAAATTGGCTTAGAAAGTCTCAATTCAAGGGAGGAATGACTGACCGCCAGACGGAGGCTTTTGTTCTAAACCCTTGAAGTATCGTTGCAAAATTAAAGATTTAACTTAAACAGTGGGTTTTAGTTTAAACACTAGGGTTCTTTAATAATTTTGCTAAATTAGATTGGTTTTTACAATGGGTTTAAAAGGCATAACTAATTAGAACTATTTTGGTTTTTCAGCATGTCGTCCTCAATAATAGCCTTACTTAAAAGCGACCGTCTAACTGGTGAGAATTTTACTACGTGGAAGTTCAACTTGAATACGATTCTCGTTGTTGACGACCTTCGGTTCGTACTAACTGAGGAATGTCCTCAGATTCCTTCTCGAAACACTCCTCAATCTGTTAAGGAGGCGTACGACCGCTGGAGCAAGGCCAATGATAAGGCCAAGGTCTACATTTTGGCTAGTGTTTCTGAAGTTTTGGCCAAAAAGCACGAGGGCATGGTCTCAGCTCGTGAGATCATGAGTTCACTGCGGGAAATGTTTGGACAAACGTCTTGACAGATTCGACACGAATCCCTCAAATACGTTTATAACTCTCGTATGAAGGAGAGGTCGTCAGTGAGAGAACAAGTTCTTGATCTGATGGTCCACTTCAACGTGGCTGAGATGAACGGAGCGGTCATTGACGAGCAAAGTCAGGTATCATTCATCCTGGAATCTCTTCCGAAGTGTTTCCTGCAATTCCGCAGCAATGCGGTGATAAACAAGATAAAGTATAACCTGACTACTCTCTTTAATGAACTACAGACTTTCCAGTCTCTTATGAAGAATAAGGGACAGGCTGATGGAGAGGCAAATCTTTTTGCCCATTCCAGAAGGATTCAGAAGGGTTCATCCTCTAGATCTAAGTCTTGTAACCTTCTTCTGGGCTTAAGAAGACCCAAAAGAAGAAAATAGAAGGGAAAGGGAAGGCACCTGCTGCTGACAAAGGCAAGGGAAAAGCCAAGCTTACAGATAAAGGAAAGTGTTTCAACTACAACATGGATGGGCACTGGAAGAGAAACTGCCCAAAATGCCTTGCTGAGCTCAAAGAGAAGAAAGGTAAATTAGATTTACTTGTTCTTGAAACCTGTTTAGTGGAAAATGATGATTTAACCTGGATACTTGATTCAGGAGCCACTAATCACGTTTGCTCTTCATTTCAGGAAACTAGATCCTTCAAGGAGCTCGAAGAGGGTGAGATGACGCTCAGGGTCGAAAAGCAGTGAGCGTCGTCTCGACTCATGCGATGGGGAGAGGCCAAGTTATTTTTTGGAGATAGATTTATTTCTTTACAAAATCTGTATATAGTTCCTAAGATTAAAAGGAACTTAATTTCTATCTCTTGTTTAATAGAACTTTGTTATTGTATTTCTTTTTCAATCAATGAAGACCGAATAAAACCAAAGCAATTTTAAATCATGAGATGTTTAAAAATGCTAAGACTCAAAATAAAAGGAAAAGAATTTCTCCAAATAATAATACTTATCTGTGGCATCTTAGACTAGGTCATATTAATCTCAACCAAATTGAGAGACTTTCTAAGAATGGACTTCTAAACAAGTTAGAAGATGATTCTTTACCGCCTTGCGAGTCTTGCTTGGAAGGTAAAATGACCAAACGACCTTTTACTAGAAAAAGGTTATAGAGTCGTAGAACCCCTAGAACTTGTGCATTCTGATCATTGTGGTCCGATGAATGTTAAAGCTCGAGGAGGTACGAATATTTCATCTCTTTCATAGATGATTATTCGAGGTATGGTTATCTATACCTAGTGCATCACAAGTATGAAGCTCTTGAAAAGTTCAAAGACTATAAGGTTGAAGTAGAGAATGCATTAGGAAAAAGCATTAAAACACTTCGATCCGATCGAGGTGAAGAGTATATGGATTTGAGATTCCAGACTATATGATAGAACATGGAATTAAATATCAACTCTCAGCACCTAATACACCATAATAAAACGGTGTGTCAGAAAGGAGAAATAGAACCTTGTTAGACATGGTTCGTTCTATGATGAGCTATGTTCAATTGCCCGCCTCGTTTTGGGGATATGCAGTAGAGACTGCAGTTAAAATCTTGAACAATGTTCCATCAATAAGTGTTTCAGAAACACCTTTTGAACTTTGGAAGGGGCGTAAACCTAGTTTACAACACTTGAGATTTGAAATTTGTCATCCACACACCTGCTCGTGACAAACCCAAAGAAACTAGAACCTCGTTCAAGATTGTGCCAATTTGTTGGCTAACCCAAAGAAACAAGAGGTGGTATTTTCTACGACCCACAAAAAAATAAGGTGATTGTATCGACAAACGCCACGTTCTTGGATGAAGATCACATGAGAAACCATAAACCGCATAGTAAATTAGTACTAAAAGAAGCTACACATGAACCAACAAGAGTTGTTGGTAAAGCTGGACCTTCATCAAGAGTTGATGGAAGAGCCAACACCTCAAGTCGATCTCGTCCTTCTCAAACGCGTTGGGAATGCCTCGACGCAGCGGGGGAGGGTTGTTTCCCAACCCGACCGCTACTTTGTTTTAGCCGAAACTCAAGTTGTCATACACGATGATGCGTAGAAGATCCATTGTCTTATAAACAGGCAATGAATGACGTAGACAAGGACCAATGGATCAAAGCCATGGACCTTGAAATGGAGTCAATGGACTTCAATTCAGTATGGAAACTTGTAGACCAACCTGAAGGGGTTAGACCCATAGGGTGTAAATGGATCTATAAGAGAAAGAGAGATGCACCCGGAAAGGTACAAACCTTTAAGGCTAGACTTGTAGCAAAGAGCTTTACCCAAAGGGAAGGAGTTGACTATGAAGAAACTTCTTCCCCTGTTGCTATGCTGCAGTCTATAAGGATACTCTTGTTTATAGACGCGTTTTATGATTATGAAATTTGGCAAATGGACGTCAAGTCTGCCTTTTTAAATGGTAATCTTGACAAGAGCATCTATATGTCTCAGTCCGAAGGGTTCATAACACAAGGTCAGGAGCAAAAAGTTTGCAAGCTTAATAGATCCATTTATGGATTGAAACAAGCATCAAGATCATGGAATATAAGATTTGATACTGCGATCAAGTCTTACGGCTTTGACCAAAATGTTGATGAGCCTTGTGTTTACAAGAGGATCGTCAACGACAAAGTGGCTTTATTAGTACTTTATTTGGATGATATCCTACTCATTGGGAATGATGTAGGATACCTAACTGACATAAAAAATTGGTTGGCGACCCAATTTAAAATGAAAGATTTGGGAGAGGCGCAGTATGTTATTGGAATTCAGATCTTTATGAATCGCAAGAACAGAACGATAGCTTTGTCTCAAACGTCTTATATCGACAAGATGTTGTTCAGATATTCGATGGAGAATTCCAAGAGGGGCTTATTACCCTTCAGGCACGGAGTTCATTTGTCTAGCGAACAGTGTCCCAAGACACCTCAAGATGTTGAGGATATGAGACATATTCCCTATTCCTCTGTAGTAGGTAGCTTAATGTATGATATGCTATGCACGAGGCCGGACATTTCTTATGCAGTGGGAATAGTCAGTAGGTACCAGTCCAATCAAGGGTTAGACCACTGGACAGAAGTTAAAAATATCCTCAAGTATCTAAGGAGAACGAGGGATTATATGTTTGTGTATGGGTCTAAGGATCAGATCCTTACTGGATACACTGATTCTGATTTTCAGACTGATAAGGATTCTCGGAAATCCACATCGGGATTAGTTTTCACCCTTAACGAGCTATAGTATGGTGAAGCATCAAGCAAGGATGCATCGCTGACTCCATAATGGAGGCTGAGTATGTCGCCGCTTGTGAAGCAGCTAAGGAGGCTGTTTGGCTAAGGAAATTCCTTACTGATTTTGAAGTTGTTCCAAATATGTAATGTCCCATCACCTTATACTGTGACAACAGTGGTGCGGTAGCCAATTCGAAGGAACCTCGCAGCCATAAGCGAGGAAAGCACATCGAAAGGAAGTATCACCTGATACGAGAAATAGTGCAACGAGGAGATGTGACAGTCACGAAGATCGCATCGGAGCACAATATTGCTGATCCGTTTACAAAGACTCTCACGGCTAAAGTGTTCGAGGATCATCTGGAAAGTCTGGGTCTACGAGATATGTACATAATCTAATCTAGCGGAAGTGGGATATATGTAATGGGGTATATGGATGCCCTAGTTTATTGTATTTCTATCTCTTGTAACCACTGTTTTAGATTATGATGTACCCCACTAGAGTTTTAGTGCAAGTGGGAGTTTGTTGGGATTTGTGCCCTAAAACTCGTAGTTTGTAATAATGTTCTAATTAATGCAATAAAGTGTTTTATTTCATTAAAGTCTTATTGTTCGTTTTCTACGAGTTTGTCGTGATTTAAACCCTAAATCCAATAAACTAAACATCCAAGGCTGTTAAATGAATCTGTAACTGAATGTAGTGTACATAAAAAGGATCTCAGATCGAGATACAACGTAAAGGGACTATAGTTAGGGGATAAGGTTTGGGTACCTTACCCTGGTTAAACTATGGATGTGACCCACTCTGTATTTGATACAAACACTGTGATCCTAACGTGTTAGTGTAGATGACATGTGAGTGGGGATATCCTATGTAATGAGATTACATAAGACCGGACCACGAAATAGTAACCTCTAGCTGTAACTCCATTGACTAGTTAGGTTTCTATTTCACTAGGATGACCTAGGCAGCTTGATCTCAATTCTGAGCAGGTTACGAACTCCTGTTCGCGAGGGGTTGTCCTTTGACTAGTATGGGTGAGAGTGGCCAGATTCGCCGACTCAATATGCCTACCTTCTTGGGGACAAGACCGAGTGAGCGGCTGGGAACTTAACTTAGCAAGATGGAATTCACTCTTTCCCGCCTACTAGGATAAGTAGAGGAATGTTCCCTTAAGTGGTGTCTCCGAAACTTGAACAAAGGGCCTGACCCTCTCATTGGCCCGAGAGAGACTCTGTTTGTTGGTAGGACCACAAACAAATTGTTCATTAGAGGAACACTGATACTTAAGGTACAATATGTAACCCAGGGGTAAAACGATAATTTGACACAGCTGGTGTTACGAACATTCGTGAAGGATTGACTTGCTGTTATTGGTCAATATCTATGGACATAGAAATATATCTGCAGTGAGAAGAGTGCAGCTGTGGGACTTTAGTGGAGTGTTCCCGCAGTTAACGAATGTTGATTGGGAGGTTAATGAGATTAACCGAGCAATCTCGTATCGTTGGAGTTTCTGATCTATAAGACCATTAGGTCCACCTTTTAGCTCGTAAAGGGTTTTTAGATCATTTGAATTTGAAATGTTCAAATTCACTAGGGAATATATTTTATGTATTTAGATACGATATAATATATAGTTTTGGAACTATATATTATAAATTTAATGTGAATATGATTCATATTAAATTATGTGAGAGAATTAAATATTTGAAAGAGTTCAAATATTAAATTTAAATGTGAATGTGATTCATACTTAAAAACTACAGGTTAAATTTAATGTACATTAGATGTGCATTAAAACTATAGGATAGAGGGATAATTTATTAAATGTGTTTTAATATAAATTAAATATAAGATATTTAATTCATTTAATTATTTAATTAATGTGATTAATTAAATAAATAAGGAACGTGTCAGGAGGACACGTTCCCCCTCTCTCTCCCAACTTCCTAATCGATAGGAAGTGGGAGATGCCCGTTATTGGGTTTTAACTTCTCCTGAAGAGAAGTGAAAGGGATCGATTTATCGATTCCAAATTTTTGGGGAATTGGTGTAAAAGTTTATCTCTCACTCTCAAATTCCCTTCACATTCCAAAAGTTGGAATCCTTCCCACCAAGGAGGATCTAAGTATTCAGAGACATAGGAGGTGATCCAAGTGGTGGCGTTGTTGCACAGAGAAAATCAAAGAAGTTCCTTTGTTGCTGTACTGCTTGGAGCAAGGAGTTGCTATTGGAGAAAGTCTACAAAGGTAATTCTTCTTTCTTTCCTTTGGTTTAAACGTTAAAACATGTAGTATGTTTGTATGCATTTAATCCATGCCTAATAGGATTAGAATATATGTTTGTTCTGTATTTTTGGGTCAATGTACTGGTTTTTATTTTTCGCAAAACAATAAAGCAAATTAACGATCCCAATCACGTTTCCGCTGCTCAAGGAGATCGGATTGTCATCGGGATTAGATCACTAGACAGCCGTAAAGGCAATCCTCAAGTATCTTAGGAGAACGAGGAACTACAACTTAATGTATGGCAGTGGGGATTTGATCCTTACGGGATACACGAATTCTGACTTTAAGACCGATAAGGATTCTAAGAAATCCACTTCGGGGTCAGCCTTCATTCTGAATGGAGGAGCTGTAGTATGGCGAAGCATCAAGCAGGGATGCATCGCCGATTCCACTATGGAAGCGGAGTACGTTGCGGTTTGTTGCAAAAAAAGTTGTTTGGCTTAGGAAGTTCATGACCGAATTGGAAGTTGTTCCAAAATCACACTGTTTTGTGACAACAATGGTGCAGTAGCCAACTCCAGAGAGCTTCAGAGCCATAAGAGAGGCAAACACATTGAGCGGATGTATCACTTGATACGGGAGATTGTGCACCGCGGAGACGTGACAGTAACGTAAATAGTGTCGGAGCACAACGTAGTGTTGGGATTTATGCCCTAAAACTTGTGTAATTTTGATCAAAGAAATAAAGAGTTAATTGTTTTGATAAAATTACAGTCTTGTTTTATAAATCCAATAATATATATCTTGAACATCAGTGTAGTAGATACTATTTGGATTGAGTTCAAGAATATAACCTAAATGGGTTATGGTATAAGAATAAGGTTGGAAACATCATTCTGGTAACACCATGGATGCGACCCACTTTGTAATTAGTACAAATGAGGTAATCCAACTCATTCATGTAGTTGACATGCGAGTGGGGGCATCCTGTATGAAGAGTTCATACAAGACCGGACCGCAAATTATTAGTCTAACTAGTATAACACCGTTAACAGGATAAGACTTGTAATTTATAGATGGTCATTAGTGACTCGACCTTAATCCTGAGCGAGTTAAGAACTCCTGCTTATATGGGTTTGTCCTTAGACTAGTTTGAGTGAGAGTAGCCTGTAGCCGACTCAATAAGCCTACCTTCTAAGGGACAGAACCTCGCAGGTAGCTGGGAACTTAACTGTGCAAGATGGAATTCACTCATTCCTACACTAAGGAATTAGATAGGTTGCTCCCTTAAGAACTGACTCCAGGTCTTGAACAACGGGGCCCCGCCCTCTTTGAGGGTATGAGTCTATGGTAGGACCTTAGACTTGTTGTTCATTAGAGGACCAGGGGTGCTTAAGGAACAAATAGGTAATCATAGAGGTAAAACGATAATTTGACCCATATGTGATCACGAACAACCTGTGAAGGATAGACTCATGGGTAATGACTATATCAGTGGACACAATATAATCTACAGTGAGGAGAATGCAGCTAAAAGTCTATAGTGGGGTGACTTGTTGTGAATGAATATTGATTAACTGGATGAAAGAGTTTGATCAGTTAATTTCACATCATTGGAGCTCATGAACTGTAGGTCCATTAGGTCCCTCCATTGGCTCAACATGGTAATATTGAGGGTATAAAGTTAGGAATGAAATTGAAGTGTTCAATTTCATACATGAGGTGTTATATCAATTATATATGATATAATTGATATAATATATAGTTTTAATGTGAATTAGATTCACATATAAACCATATACTACTGAGAGAATAAAGGACGGGTAGGATGGTAATTTCCATCCTATTTCCCTAAATATATGGTTGCATGAGATGCAACTAGGTTAAGGAATTTTAAGCCTTTGTTTTGTTGTTGGAAAAGTTCCAAAACACAAAACTCTCTCTCACAACATCTCATCTCACCTAAAGGGAACCCACCTTCCTCCCTCACCTAGAGAACAACGAAGAAGATCTGGTGGTAGTTTTCGTAATATCATGGGTTCGTATTGCTGAGATCGTGGTCGTGGGAGAATGAGCACTCGAAGAAAGGTTCTTCAAAGGTATATTTCTTGCTGTCCATATTCTGTTTTTATGCTTGATCTATTTATTTTAGTGCTTGAATGTAATCGTCGTAACGAAATTAAGAACGCGCGATTCACAATCGCTTTCGCTCTGGGATTCGATTCCCTTCAATTGGTATCAAAGCCCAATTGCGTTCTTGATTTACGTTCTAGATTTTTCAAGAACGAGGTGGGATTTATTGTTTTGCATGAGATGTATGAACGGTTTGCAAATTAGATGTTTTCAATTTTGGCACTTAGATTTACATAATTTCGTTGAATTGTTCAATGTAAGGGCCTATTGTTTTGGGCATTTTATTATGTAAATCGAGTTTGTAAGTCCGTGTCCATCAAGACAAGGTGGTTGCTGAGAAGATCAGAGCGAAAACGAGCAAGGAATAGGAGATTCCACATGTTGTCTGTGTGTAGCGTTGCAACGCTGCGCTTGCGGAAGGAGCTCGCAGGAGACGACAGCATTGCAACGCTGCTGCTGAGGCACGTTTCAACCGGCAGAAGAGGACAAACTACAACGTTGCAATGCCACAGGCATTTCACGCGAAGGAGCAACGGGCAGATTTCGGTTTTTAATATATATAATAAATATAAATTTTTTCATATTTATTTATATTTAATTTATTTCATTTTAATTAATATAATTAGATTATATTAATTAAAATTAATTTTAGGGTGCCAAAATTGGTCTAATTTTTCTATTTAAATTATGTAATTGTTGTGTAATTATTGTCATGCATAATGTATGCTTTTATTTTAGAAATCTCACCTTAGGTTAAGCATTTTCATGCATCATTTATAATATAAAGAGTTATATTATATAGTTTGCATGATTATTTAATATAAAGTTGTTATATTAATTTATAGACAGCATTGACATGAATTATATATCATGAGATGATTATGCTATGAATGCCTTATTATTCATGTGATGAATGATCAAGCACTATAACATAGTATGCTTGTCACCTAAGGTTAATTATTAGTTTTAAAATGTTTAGAACTTGGAAATAATATACCTTAGGTTATCTAGTTCTAATTAGATTAGAATTAGGAACCAAGTGATTTATAAACAATGATTAAAAGAGAAACTCTGTCTAAGGAAGGTTCTGTCTAGGCTGGGGTATTTAAGTCGACGGAAACAAAACACCCCTACCTGGAAACTGACTTGGGAGTGAAATTTAATCAGAAAGTTTATAAATTACAGTAGCGTCAGCGGGTTTATTAAGGGGTTAATAAACTAGAAATCCTAGGCTTAATATAAAGAGTTATATTAAGAAAGTTGGGATAAAATCAATATAAGAGTTACATTAATTATCGAGATAAGAGTTATATTGATAGAGTTAGGTAAAACCATTAGCCGGGTTTTAGCCTAAGTAATATTTCTATAACTTTAAAGTATCCAGTGGGAGGAAAAGTGTATATGATACATATTTTTCACCTACGTTATCTCCGGAAAATTCACACCGTGAGACTCATACTTGGCCTCGTGGCACAAATGGGAGTGTCCCACTTCGGATGGCGTTTGTATGAGTCGATATCAAGGTGAATGGAGAGGATACTTATAGTGAGTGGGAGCAGGTTTAGTGAAAAATAAAACCTATGGTCTCTTTTGTCAGTTTACACTGTTAGACCACTATGGTCAGCCTGCTAGTTTGCTCTGGACCAGACAATCCCTTCGGAGGGCTTGATCATAGGGGATCGAACACAATAGACACCCGAAAGAGATAAAGATTTCCTTAGTCTGTTTTTCAATCTAGTCCTCCCTTCGGCAGATTTTATTGGATGGATACTCTGGGATCTAAACACAGAGGGTTACACTCACGGAGTACATAAGTTGGGTATGTATCCTGACCGAAAAATGGTAACTAAAGCCTATAGGAATAAGAGTTATTCTGGCATTAGGTTTTGGTCATGAGTGTCGTGATCTAGAGGATAAGTGTTTTTTTATTACCCTTCGGTTTCATACATTCTAAACCTTTGGAGTATCATTGCAAGTTATAAATGACCAAAGAATCAATAGATAATTAGCTAAAACATGATTGGATTAGAGTTATAGCAAGAAACTCCAAAGGTTTAGAATGTATAAGTTTGTTTGTAAATTTTTCCGCAAAAATGTCTAACTCTATAATTTCCTTATTGTGTGCGGAAAATTTAACTGGACAGAATTGTTGGGATTTTTGTCCTAATCTCGTGTTTGTAATATATTGTTTGAAATTAATAAGAGTTATTCATTTCATCACTTTGTGTCTCGCAATATTTATAAACTTTTTCAATAAACTAAGCTCCAGGGTCATTGAATTTATGAGAGAACTAGAACTTGAACGGTGTGTAGTGGACACACAGGGAGGATCACGTTCGAGTTAATGACCCGAACGGTCTACAGTATATGGATAGGGTTGGAGGCCTAATCATGGATACACTGTGGATGCGACCCGCTTTGTATTAGATACAAACGAGGTGATCTAACTCGTTCATGTGGTCGACATGCGAGTGGGGCATCATGTGCAATGAGATTGTACAAGACCGAACCGTGAATTATTAGACCTACTTTGATGTAACACCGCTGACAATAAGGACTAATAACTTCGTAGATGACCATTAGTGACTTGACACAAATCCGAGCGTATGCACTCCATGCATGAGAAACCGTTTTTTGACTAGTGCGGTGAGGGTGGTCACAATTGCTCGCCCAATATGCCTATCTTCTCGGGACGGGACCAAGTAGGGAGCTGAGAGCGTAACTCTGCGAGATGGAATTCACTCGTTCTCGCCTTTAGGAAACTAGAGGGGTTGTTCCCTTAAGTGTTGTCTCCAGGGCTTGGACAATGGGCGCCCACCTTCTCACTGGCCCGAGAAGGGTGTTGTGTATGGTTGGACCATCACAATATGTTGTTCATTAGAGGAGTAGTGGGCACTTAAGGAACAAGAGAGGTGAACACACGAGGGTAAACGATAATTTGACCCAGCCGTGTCTATGAACAACCTGTGAAGGGTCGACTCATGGGCATTGGTTATATCAGCAGACACGTAATATTCTGCACTAACGGGAGTGCAGCTACGACTATAGTGGAGTGTTACCGTAGCTAATGAATGTTGGTTAACCGGGTCAAAGAGTTTGACAGGTTAATCTTGGATCATTGGAGCCCGTCACTGTAGGTCCATTAGGTCCCTTGGTTGGCTCAATCTGGGTTAAAAGAAGGGTTCATGGTTTGGTATGAAATTGAAGTGTTCAATTTCACTTTAAGGGCATTTATGTCATTTATATGAGATATGAATGATATAATATATAGTTTAATGTGAATGAGATTCATAATAAACTATAGGTTAGCCTAATTGTTGAATTAAAGCTAATTGGAGAAATTAATTGAGAGAAATTAAATTGGATGTGATTCAATTTAATTAATCAACAATTATTGCAAATGAGATTTGCAATATGAGATATGAGATATCTTATATTATGTGGTTATGCAAATGAGATTTGCATAACCTATGGTTGTGGTAAAGTGGTAATTATGTGGATATTTTAACTCCATCAATTCCACTATATGAACCCTTTTTGCAAGAAGGAATAAAGATCATTCTCTCATTTTAAGAGAAAAAGAATTCTCTCAACCCTTTCTCTCAATTCTTCTCCCTTTCCAAAACTAAAAGTCCAACCACTTTCCTTCTTCCTAACGAAGAACAACCGAGAATGCCGTTGGTGGTGTTCGTTTTGTACGAGAGAAGCGATCGTTGAGAAGCACGAAGAGTTCGTGATCCGAGGAAGAAATTCTTGAAGGTTGTCTACAACAAGTAAGTAAATTCTTTCTTGCTGTAAATTTCTTCCTTTTCAGCATGTTTTACCTAGGTCTAAGTGTTAGATCGGTTTTAACAAATACGAGTTGCATAATGATACCACGACGATTCGATCGTCTTCCGCTGCGCGAGGATTTTCATTCCCTTCAAGAATATGATGACTTGGAAAAAAAAACTCAACACTATATTGGTAGTGGATGATCTGAAGTTTGTGCTAACTAAGAAGTGTTCTCAGGTGCCAGGCTAGAATGCATCACGAAATGTTCGTGATGCATATGATCGATGGATCAAGGCCAATGATAAGGCCAAGGTCTACATGCTGGCAAATATGTCTGACATATTAGCCAAGAAGCATGAGGGCATGATAACCGCCAAGGAAATCATGGATTATGTGTAGGGTATGTTTGGACAACAGTCCACACAGGCCCGACACAATGCCCTAAAGTACATATTTAACTCAAGGATGCCAGAGGGTACATCTGTTCGGGATCATGTCCTGGATATGATGGTGCACTTCAACATCGCGGAGTCGAATGGTGCTTCCATCGATGAATCTAGCCAGGTCAGATTCATTCTGGAAACCCTTCCAGATAGTTTCCTACAGTTTAGAAGTAATGTTGTTATGAACAAGCTTACTATTAATCTTACCTCCCTTCTGAATGAACTCCAGACCTTTCAATCTTTGATAAAAATTAAGGGATCGAAAGGTGAGGCAAATGTTGCCTCCTAGAACAATGTATATGTTTCATTCTATATGAATAAAGTGTTTACTTTGAAGAAAGGTATAGAAATATGTTAAGCTTCATTAGAAAATGGGTTGTATATTTTAAGGCCTAATTCAGTCAAAATTGTTTTGAACACTGAATTATTTAAAACTGCAAACGAACAAACTAAGAAACGTCGAATTTCTCCTAAAGAAAATTCTCATCTTTGGCATCTTAGATTGGGTCACATTAATCTCAATAGGATTGAGAGATTGGTAAAGAATGAACTTCTAAATGAATTAGAAAAAAATACTCTACATGTATGTGAATCCTGCCTAGAAGGCAAAATGACTAAAAGACCTTTTAAGGGAAAAGGTTATAGAGCCAAAGACTCTCTAGAGCTTATACATTCAGACCTTTGTGGTCCGATGAGTATTAAAGCCAGGGGAGGTTATGAATATTTCATCTCCTTTGTAGATGATTATTCTAGATTTGGGCATATTTACCTAAAACAACATAAGTCTGAAGCACTTGAAAACCTCAAGGAATTCAAGACTAAGGTTGAAAATCAGTTGGGTAAAACAATTAAAATGCTTCGATCAGATCGAGGTGGAGAGTACATGGATTTAAAATTCCACAACATGGAATTGCATCCCAACTCTCAGCTCCCGACACACCACAGCAAAATAGTATATCGAAAAGGAGAAATAGAACCTTGTTGGACATGGTTCGATCAATGATGAGTTATGCTCATCTCCCTTGTTCCTTTTGGGGTTACGCAGTAGAGACTGCGGTATACATTTTGAATAATGTGCCCTAAAAAAGTGTTTCTGAAACAACTTTCGAACTCTGGAAAGGATGTAAAGGTAGTTTATGTGATTTAAGAATTTGAGTCTGTCCAGCACATGTGCTTGTGACAAATCCAAAGAAGTTGGATTCACGTTCAAAATTGTGCCTATTCATAGGCTACCCAAAAGAAACAAGAGGTGGTTTATTCTTTGATCCTAAGGAAGATAAGGTTTTTGTGTCGAAAAATGCCACATTCTTAGAGGAGGACCACATTACGGACCACAAACCAAGAAGTAAAATTGTGTTGAGTGAGTTAGACGGAACAATAGCAAAGTTTGCTAATAAAACTAGTACGTCAACAAGTGTTTTTGATACTTGCTTCTCTAGTCAAGAGAGTCCATCTCAAGAGTTGAGTATGCCTCGGCGCAGTGGGAGGGTTATAACACAACCTGACCGTTACATGGGTTTATCTAAAACCCAAGTTGTTATACCAGATGACAACTGCGAGGATCCATTGACTTATAATCAAGCGATGGTTGACAAAGACAAAGACAAATGGGTCGTAGCCATGGACCAAGAAATGGAGTCTATGTACTTCAATTATGTTTGGGATCTTGTAGATAAGCCTGATGGGGTAAAACCTATAGGTTGTAAGTGGATCTACAAGAGAAAGCGTGGTGTAGATGGGAAGGTGCAAACCTTTAAAGCTAGACCAGTAGCAAAGGGTTATACCCAGGTTGAAGGGGTTGACTATGAGGAAACCTTTTCATCTGTTGCTATGGAAAAGTCTATCCGTATCCTACTTGCCATTGCCGCATATTATGACTATGTTGTATGGCGAATGGATGACAAGACAACCTTTTTTAATGGCAATCTTGAGGAAAACATCTACATGGACGAACCCAAAGGGTTCATTGAACCAGGATAAGAGCAAAACGTTTGCAGGCATAAAAGGCCAATTTATGGACTGAAACAAGCCTCTAGGTCCTTGAATATAAGATTTGATGAGGCAATCAAATCTTATGGTTTAGACCAGAATGATGATGAACCTTGTGTGTACAAGAAAATCATCAATACTCATTGGGAATGATGTAGGTTATCTTACTGACATTAAGGATTGGCTAGCTACGCAATTCCAAATGAAAGATTTGGGTGATGCACACTTTGTTCTTGGGATCCAGATTGTCCGGAACCGCAAGAATAAAACACTAGCCTTGTCTCAAACATCTTACATAGACAAAGTGTTGTCAAGGTTTCACAAGACTCCAAAAAGGGGCTTGTTGCCTTTTAGACATGGAGTCCATTTGTCTAAGAAACAAAGTCCTAAGACACCTCATGGAGTTCAGGATATGAGACGGATTCCTTATGCATCAGCAATTTGGAGCCTGATGTACGCCATGTTGTGTACTAGGCCTGACATCAGTTTTGCAGTTGGAATGGTCGGTAGGTATCAATCCAATCCAGGATTGAACACTGGAGAGGATTAAATCAATCCTTAAGTATCTTCGGAGAACAAGGAACTACATGCTTGTGTATGAGGCTAAGGATTTGATCTTTACAGGATACACGGATTCTAACTTTCAGACTGCTAAAGATTCTTGGAAATCTACATCAGGGTTAGTGTTTACTCTTAACGGAGGAGTTGTAGTATGGCGAAGCGTCAAATAAGGATGCATCGCATATTCCACCATGGAGGTCGAATATGTAGCAACTTGTGAAGCAGGTAAAGAGGTCGTTTGGTTAAGAAAAATTTATGCTAAATTTGGAAGTTGTTCCAAATATGAATTTGCCCATCACGCTGTATTGAGATAACAGTGGTGCACTTGCAAATTCGAAGGAACCCCGAAGTCACAAGAGGGAAAAGCACATTGAGCGAAAGTATCAACTTATCTAGGAGATCGTGCATAGAGGAGACGTGATTGTCATGAAGATAGCCTCAGAGCACAACGTTGTTGATCCTTTTACAAATGCTCTCACGGCTAAAGCATTTGAGAGTCACCTAGAAGGTCTAGGTTTACAAGTCTTCCCCAACTAGGGCAAGTGGGAGTAATTTGTACATAGGGTTTAAATGCCCTAGTTTATTGTATTTACATCAATGTATGATATAATTAAAGTGTTCAATTTCATACATGAGGTGTTATATCAATTATATATGATATAATTGATATAATCTATAGCTTTAATGTGAATTAGATTCACATATAAACCATATACTAATGAGAGAATAAATGAGTGGTAGCATGGTCATTTCCATCCTATTTTCCTATAAATATGGTTGCGTGAGATGCAACTAGGTTAAGGAATTTTAAGCTTTTGTTGTGTTGTTGGAAAAGTTCCAAAACAAAAAACCTCTCTCTCACAACATCTCATCTCACCTAAAGGGAACCCACCTTCCTCCCTCACATAGAGAACAACGGAGAAGATCCGTTTGTAGTGTTCGTAATCTCTTGGGTTCGTGTTGCTGAGATCGTGGTCGTGGGAGCAGGAGCACTCGAAGAAAGGTTCTTCAAAGGTATATTTCTTGTTGTCCATATTCTGTTTTTATGCTTAATCTATTTATTTTAGTTCTTGAATGTAATCATTGTAACGAAATTAAGAACGCGCGATTCACAATCGCTTACGCTGCGGGATTCGATTACCTTCACGTAGCTGTTCCATTTACAAAGCCCCTCACGGCTAAGGTGTTTGAGGGTCACCTAGAGAGTCTAGGTCTTCGAGTGCTTCCTGACTAGGGCAAGTGGGAGATGTGTAAACGGGTATTCAATGCCCTAGTTTATTGTATTACTTCATTGTAGTTTATGTACATTTCAAAAATGTATTTTCTCCACTAGCTTAGTCCAAGTGAGAGTTTGTTGGGATTTTTGTCCTAATCTCGTGTTTGTAAATTATTGTTTCAAATTAATAAGAGTTATTTATTTCATTACTTTGTGTCTCGCAAATTTTACAAACTTTTCCAATAAACTAAGCTCCAGGGTCATTGAATTTATGAGAGAACTAGAACTTGAACGGTGTGTAATGGACACACAGGGAGAATCACGTTCGAGTAAATGACCCGAACGGTCTACAGTATATGGATTGTTGGGATTTCTGTCCTAATCTCGTGTTTGTAAAACATTATTTTGAAATTAATAAGTGTTATTCATTTCTTTACTTTGTGTGTCGCAAATATTTTAAACCTTTCCAACAAACTAAGCTCAAGGGTCATTGAATATATGAGAGAACTAGAACTTGAACGGTGTGTAGTTGACACACAAAGAGGATCACGTTCGAGTTATTGACCCGAACGGTGTACAGTATAAGGATGGGGTTGGAGACCTAATCCTGGATACACTGTGGATGCGGCCCGCTTTGTATTAGATACAAACGAGGTGATCTGACTCGTGCATGTGGTTGACATGCGAGTGGGGGCATCCTGTACAATGAGATTGTACAAGACCGGACCGTGAATTATTAGACTTACTGATATAACACCGTTGACAGTAAAGACTAATAAATTAATAGATGACCATTAGTGACTCGACCTGAATCCTGAGCGTATTACGACTCCTGTCTGCGAGGGTCTGTCCTTTGACTAGTACGAGTGAGGGTAGTCTCAGTTACTTGCCCAATATGTCTATCTTCTTAGGGACAGAACCATGTGGAGAGTTGGGAACCTAATTACGCGAGATGGAATTCACTCGTTCCCGCCTATAGGGAATCTAAAGGGGTTGTTCCCTTAAGTGTTGTCTCAAGGGCTTGGACAATGGGCGCCCACCTTCTCACTGGCCCGAGAAAGGTGCTGTGTATGGTTGGACCATCACAATATGTTGTTCATTAGAGGAGCAGTGGGGACTTAAGGAACAAGATGTAGAGACAGGGGTAAAATGGTAATTTGACACAATCGTGTCTACGAACAACCTGTGAAGGGTCGACTCATGGGTATTGGTTATATCAGTGGACACGTAATATTCTACACTGATGGGAGTACAGCTACAAGCTTTAGTGGAGTGTTACTGTAGCTAATGAACATTGGTTGACCTGGTCAAAGAGTTTGGCTGGTTAACCTCAAATCATTGGAGCCCGTCACTGTAGGTCCATTGGGTCCCTTGGTTGGCTCAATCTGGGATAAAAGAAGGGTTAATGTTTTGGCATGAAATTGAAGTGTTCAATTTCACTTTAAGAGTATTTATATCATATAGATGATATAATATATAGTTTAATATGAATGAGATTCATAATAAACTATATATTAGCCTAATTGTTCAATTAAAGGCTAATTGGAGAAATTGATAGAGAGAAAATAAATTGAATGTGATTCAATTTAATTAAATCCACAATTATTGCAAATGAGATTTGCAACATAAGATATGAGATATCTTTTATTATATAATTATGTAAATGAGACTTACATAACATATGGTTGTGGTAAAGTGGTAATAATGTGAAGTTATGAACTTCATCATTCCACTATTTAAACCCTTTGTAAGATGGGTTTGGTAACCTAAGTTGTCATTTTTGGATTTTGCCCTAAGAATCCAAAAGTGAAATTCTCTCTTCTCTCTCAATTCTCTTCACCTTCCAAAACACAACAGTTCCCACCAACTTCCCTTCTCTAAAAGAGAACAACCAAGAAGATCATTTTGTAGTGTTTGGGATCTGATCGTGGAAGAGTTCGTAGAGATCGAGAAGCACGAGGAGTTCGTGATTACCAAGGAGAGTTTGTTGAATTGGTCTACAACAAGTAAGTGTTTTTCTTCTTGTTGTAAAATTTCAGCATGTTTAGCCTAGATCTAATAGTTAGATCAATTTTAATAAGCATGTTGCACGATGATACCACGACGATTCGATCGTTTTCCACTGCGCGGGGATTCCCATTCCCTTCAATTGGTATTAGAGCCATTTCGATGGTCATTCATCTATGCACTGTTTTATTAAGATTTAGGTGGGTATTTTACCATGTTTTCATGAGATAATGTTTGGTTTGCGAAATGGATGTTTTCGGTTTTTGGCACTAGATTAGATTTACAATTATATTAATGAGATGAATGTAAGGGCCCGTTATTTTGGGCAATTTTGTTGTAAATCGAGTCTGTACGTCCGGGTCGTTCGTGGCAAGAGTTGATGTAAAGAAATCAGAGCGGAAGCAGGAGAAAACCCGGGGAAAAAAACAACAAGAAGGTTGCTGTCTGTCGATGGCGTTGAGACGCTGCCCAACGGTGTCTCAACGTCGTGCTTGCGGTTGGAGGCTATGCAGCACGATGGCATTGCAACACTTGGCGTAGCGTTGCAACGCCGCTGGCACTGAGAACGCGCCTCTACGCTATAGGCGACAGCATTGCAACGTTGTATACGTTGCAGAAGTAATTGCGCGCGAACGTGACCGTTTTTCAGTTTTTTTATTTAAAAAAAAGAACGTTTTGATTTATTTATTTCATTATTTTATTAAATATTATTAATATAATTGTTATATGAATTTTATTTAATTAAATAATTACCCCTAGGTGCCAAAAACCGGTCCAATTTTGCTATTTAATTATTTTATGCATGAGATGTATAATTTTAATTAATTTCTATGTGCATAATGTATGTCATATAGATTTAAAATCCCACCTTAGGTTAAACATATTCATGCATCATATATATTATAAGAGTTATAATATAGTTTGCATGATAAGTTATGTTATAATTGTTATAATGTAATTAAATGCATTTTTAATTTAATTAATATAAGAGTTATATTTTTCGATTAAAGTATGCTCATGCATTTATATTCATGTGATTAATAATATTATGTTATAGTATATAGTTATTCATGTGATGAATGTTCAAACACTATAACATAGAAATGCATGCAACATAAGTTAATTATTAGTTTTAAAGTGTTTAGAACTTGAATAATTAGACTTAGGTTTTCTATTTTTCTTATTAGATTAGAAATTTAGGAAATCAAATATAATCTTTGAATGGAGACTGATTATTAACTCTGTCTAAGGAAGGTTTTGTCTAAGGCTGGGGTATTTAAGTTGACGCTTGCGGAACACCCCTACCTGGAAACCGACCTGGGAGTGAATTCGGTCCGGAGATTCTTAGGTTATATTTACGTGAGCGTCGTTAATTAAGTGTTAATTAATTTACTCACATAGACCTAAGTTAATATGTGATTATAGACTTAGGCAAAATACCATATAAGAGTTATATTGGTAGACTTAGATATTTTTTAGCCGATTATCTAGGTCAATCCCTATTAAAATTAAAGTACTAAGTGGGAGGAAATATAATGTATGAGATACATTTCAATTTCCAACCACAAATCTCTTTCAAGTCCACACCGTGAGATCTATACTCGACCTCGTGACGCAAATGGGAGTGTTCCCCTTCGGGTGGCATTTGTATAGGTCAATATCATCGTGCATGGAGAGAGTACTTATAGTGAGTGGGAGCGGGACTTGTGAAAACGAGACCCACGGTCTCTTCTTTCGATTCACACCGTGAGACACCCATGATCTGCCTGCTAGTTTGGCCTGGACCAGACAATCCCTTCGGAGGGCATGATCATGAGAGTCGGAACACAGTGAATTCTCGAAAGGGATACAGTTTCCTGGTTGGTTTTCCTTCTTAGTTCACCCTTCGGTGGCTATTGTTAGGACGGATACTTGGAAACCTAAAGATTGAGTGTGACACTCACAGAATTCGTTAAGTGTTAATGAATTTGACTGAACAATGGTAATTGGATGCCTAATGGAATAAGAGTTATTCTGGGATTAGGGCCTGATCGAGAAAGTCTCGTCCCAGAGGAGAAGTGTTCTGTTCACCCATCGGTGGCAGTCATTTTAAACCTTTAGGGTATCATTGCAAAATTTTGAATGACCTAGCGATCATAAATTTTTTTTGCTAAAATTAGATTAGTTTTCAAAAGGTTTTTGCGAGACTAATACAAAGTTTTTCTTAAATTTTCAGCTAAAAATGTCTAGCGCTATTGTAGCTTTACTTGCTTCCGATAAGTTAGTGGGAGATAATTACCAGAGCTGGAAAAACAACATCAATACAATATTGGTAACTGACAACATAAAGTTCGTGTTGTCTGAGGAGTGTCCTCAGATACCGGGCGCGACAGCATCGCGAGTTGTTCGCGATACGTACGATCGATGGATTAGGGCCAATGAAAAGGCCAAGGTCTACATAATTGCTAGTATGTCTGATGTCTTGGCAAAGAAGCATGAGCTGATGGTTTCCGCTAAGGAAATCATGGAGTCCTTGCTGGAAATGTTTGGACAACAGTTCTTTCAGGTCCAGGATGACTCGCTCAAATACATTTTCAACGATCGGATGAAAGAGGTGGCGTTTGTCCGTGAACATGTTCTAGACATGATGACCCGCTTTAATCTAGCCGAGATGAATGGGGCTTCGATCGACGAGTCGAGCCAGGTTAGTTTTATCATGGAGACTCTTCCGAAGAGTTTCCTTCAATTTCGTAGCAATGTTGTTATGAACAAAATTAGCTACAATCTGACTACCCTCCTCAATGAGCTACAAAATTTCCAGTCCCTGAAAAGGGTCAAGGAATCTGAGGCAAATGTTGCCTACAGGTCTTATCACAGGGGTTCGACCTCTGGGACAAAATCTGTTGCTCCTTTACGCCCTAAAGGGAAGAAGGGGATGAAGATGGGTAAAACTGACCGAGCTTCCGCCCATAAGGGCAAGAAGGTCCAGGAGGTTGCAGAGAAAGGAAAGTGTTTCCACTGCAATGGAAGCAGACACTGGAAGAGAAACTGTCCCAAATTCCTGGCCGAGAGGAAGAACCAAGGTAAATGTGATTTACTTGTGGTAGAAACATGTTTAGTGGAGAGTAATGACTATTCCTGGATATTAGATTCAGGCGCCACTAACCACGTTTGTTCTTCTTTTTCGTGTGATTGATTCTGGCACCACGCGTTGCGAGAGGTGAGGTGACTCTACGGGTTGGATCCAGGGAGCTTGTCTCTGCTGCAACAATTGGCATGGTGAAGCTGCATTTTGGCGGGAAGTACTTATTGTTGGACAATTTGTACATAGTTCCAGGGTTTACTAGAAACCTGTTTCTATTTCTACTTAATTGAATATTGTATTTCAGTTTCTTTTGAATTAAATAAAGCGTGTATTTCTTTCAAAGGGAATGTTATTTGTTCAGCTTCACTTGAAAATAATCTGTATGTTTTAAAACCCAATTCGGTTAAAAGTGTTTTGAATACTGAATTGTTTAAAACTGCGAAAACACGAACTAAGAAAGCAAAAATTTCTCCAATAGAAAATGCCCATCTTTGGCATCTACGGTTAGGCCACATTAATCTCAATAGGATTGAGAAACTAGTGAAGAGTGAACTTCTAAATGAGTTGGAAGAAAACTCTTTGCCAGTATGTGAGTCATGCCTTGAAGGCAAAATGACCAAACATCCTTTTAGTGGAAAAGGATATAGAGCCAAAGAGCCTCTTGAGCTAGTACATTCTGAGCTCTGTGGTCCGATGAATGTTAAAGCTCAGGGCGGTTATGAGTATTTCGTGTCTTTCATAGACGATAACTCCATATATGGGTATATTTACCTAATGCATAAGAAGTCTGAAACTCTTGAAAAGTTCAAGGAGTATAAGACTGAGGTTGAGAACCTCTTAGGTAAATCGTTTAAAACACTTCGATCGGATCGAGGTAGAGAGTACATGGACACTGAATTTCAGGACTATATGATAGAACACGAAATTACGTCCCAACTCAGCACCTGGTATGCTACAACCAAATAGTGTATCAGAGAGGAGAAACAGAACCTTCTTGGACATGGTTCGGTCGATGATGAGCTATGCTCGTCTCCCTGATTCATTCTAGGGGTACGCAGTAGAGACTGCGATTTACATTTTGAACAATGTTCCATCAAAGAGTGTTTGTGAAACACCCTTAGAGCTCTGGAGTGGTCGTATAGGTAGTTTACATCACTTCAGAATTTGGGGATGCCCGACCCATGTGTTGGTGTCAAACTCGAAAAAGTTGAAACCCCGTTCGAAATTGTGCCTATTCGTAGGTTACCATAAAGAGACTAGGGGTGGTCTGTTTTACGATCCCAAAGAAAATAGGGTGCTTGTGTCGACAAACGCCATTTTCTTAGAGGAAGACCACATCAGGGATCATTTACCACGGAGTAAAATTGTATTGAATGAAATGGACAGTAGATCAGCAAGAGTTGCTGATAAGGCTAGTACGTCAGCAAACGTTGTTGACCCTAGCACGTCTAATCAAATCCCTTCCCAAGAGTTGGGAATACCTCGACGTAGTGGGAGGACTGTGAGACAGCCCTATCGCTATATGGGTTTAGCTGAAACCTCAGTTGTCGCTCCTGACGATGACTGTGAGGATCCATTGACCTATGATCAGGCAATGGCTGATGTTGATAAAGACGAGTGGATTAAAGCTATGGACCAAGAAATGGAGTCTATGTACTTCAATTCTGTCTGGGAGCTTGTGGATCAACCGGAAGGGGTAAAACCTATTGGTTGTAAATGGATCTACAAGCGTAAACGTGGCGTAGATGGGAAGGTGCAAACCTTCAAAGCCCGACTAGTGGCAAAGGGTTTTACCCAGGTAGAAGGGGTTGACTATGAGGAGAACTTTTCACCTATTGCCATGGTAAAGTCAATCAAGATCCTTCTGGCCATTGCCGCGTATTATGACTACGAGGTATGGCAGATGGATGTCAAGACAACCTTTCTGAATGGCAAACTTGATGAGACCATCTGCATGGAACAACCCAAAGGGTTCATTGCCCAAGGCCAAGAGCAAAAGGTTTTCCGGCATCATAGGTCCATTTATGGACTGAAACAAGCTTCAAGGTCTTGGAACATAAGATTTGATGAGGCAATCAAGTCTTATGGCTTTGATCAAAATGCCGACGAGACTTGTGTCTACAAGAAAATCATTGACAGAACTGTCGCATTTTTGGTGTTGTATGTGGACGATATTCTTCTCATTGGGAATGAGGTAGAATTTCTTACTGACATTAAGAAGTGGCTAGCTTCACAATTCCAAATGAAAGATTTGGGAGAAGCTCTGTATGTTCTAGATATCCAGATAGTTCGGAACCGGAAGAACAGAATGCTAGCCTTGTCTCAGACGTCTTATATTGACAAGATGTTGTCTAGATATAAGATGCATAACTCCAAGAAGGGCTTGTTGCCCTTTAGGCATGGGGTTCACTTGTCTAAGGATCAGTGTCCTAAGACTCCTCATGATGTTGAGTATATGAGACGCATTCCATATGCTTCAGTTGTAGGGAGTCTGATGTATGCAATGTTGTGTACTAGGCCCGACATTTGTTATGCAGTAGGAATTGTCAGTAGATATAAGTCCAATCCAGGATTAGATCACTGGACAGCCGTAAAAACAATCCTTAAGTATCTTAGGAGAACGAGGAACTACAACTTAGTGTATGGCCGTGGGGATTTGATCCTTACAAGATACACAAATTTTGATTTTCAGATCGATAAGGATTATAGGAAATCCACTTCGGGGTCAACTTTCGTCTTGAATGGAGGAGCTGTAGTAATGCGAAGCATCAAGCAGGGATGCATTGCTGATTCCACTATGGAAGCAGAGTATGTCGCGGCTTGTGAAGCTGCAAAGGAAGTTGTTTGGCTTAGGAAGTTCATGCTGGATTTGGAAGTTGTTCCAATATGAACTCGCCAATCACGCTTTTCTGTGATAACAGTGGTGCAGTAGCCAACTCACGTGAGCCTCGAAGCCATAAAAGAGGTAAACACATTGAGCGCAAGTATCATCTGATACGGGAAATAGTGCACCGCAAAGACGTGACAGTCACGCAGATAGCATCGGAGCACAATGTAGCTGATCCATTTACAAAGCCCCTCACGGCTAAAGTGTTTGAGGGTCACCTAGAGAGTCTACACTACTACAAAAACTAGTTTTCTTGACGCTTATAAAATGTCGAATATTGCTTTACTTGACGTTTTTCAAAGCGTCAAGGAATCCACTGTCAAGAATAATACAGAATACTTGACACTTATAAAGTGTTATGTATAGTTTTTTTTTACGCTTATAAAATGTCATTTTGAACCTACAATCTTGACACTTTTTATTCGTCAAATGTAGTGTTATCTTGACTTTCAAAAAGTGTCAAGTTTATGTTAATACTTGACGTTTTCGCTGTGTCAAAAATAGGTTTATTTTGACATTGCAGAAATGTCAAATAAAAGTTACTTGACGCTTAATATGTGTCGAATATAAATTCATTTTGACAGTCCTAAAACGTCAAATAAAAGAAAAACCTTGACAATTGTAAAGTGTCAAATGTAATGTTCTTTTTTGACATTTAAAAGTGTCAATTTGAATTAGCTCTTGACACATTATACATGTCTTGTTTGTTAGTGATTTTATTTTTTAATCAATTATACCCTAAAATCTAGAATTTTCTGCATTGCATTCCAATAAATTATATTCAAGATCTATGAAATAAACGTCCATCAATAATACCCAAAAAAATCCAAATCTTCTTCCCATATATATGAACATTTGTAAAATGACAAGAAAGTTCAACTTTTAACAATTCTAACATTAGTAACTCCCATAATGGTTCAAAATGACAAACTACACTTATCTCCACCATATATGTTCAAACACTAATCATCTCCACCATAGTTAGTCAATCTATGGGTCCTAGCCTAAACAACATTTACACAAAAATATTTGGTAGCCATCCAAAAAATGTGACTATCAATCCTATCTCCAAGCATACATCTATACCAAATATTTGGCACTTTCATGTAGCCATCCAAAAAATGTCACTATCAATCCTATGTCAAACCACATTTACACAAAAGACTATTTGGCACCTTCATTTGTAGCCACCCAAAAAATTGACATGAACAATCCAAAGTATTATCCACCCAAGAATTCATCATATGTATCCACCCAAAAATTCAGCCCACTCCACTCGCACTTCATCTAACTCTGATTGCGAGTATGCGTTTCTTGTATCAATCTACAAACATCAAGAGTCAAATATTATAATAAAATAATGTTTTGTCAAGTGTAACAATTTGGATGCAAACTAAATAACATACCGAATCTGTGACTATGATGCTTCCTTTTGTTATGATATCTCTCATATATCTCATGACGTAATACCCACATTCAACACTTCCCACCTGTAAAGGGCACTGCAATACCAAAATAAAAAACTTATAATACACGCACTAAATGTGTTCATATATAATAGAATAAACTAAGTTTAAATGGTTTCCTTCACTGTTTTCCATAATATCGATTTTCGTGATTTTTTCAAGTTCTTATGAGATCGAAAAATTGATATTGCCCTAAGTTCGCAAAAAAAAAAACAACCAAACAAGTTTTCAATCAAGTGTGTAATGATAATACAAAACTAAAAAAGGAAGAAAAAGAAAAGAAATTAACTTACATGTCTATTACATTTTTTATATCTCCTCGAGAACCTGTTCTTAATGAGTCGAGATAATACACCATATCATCGTGAGCATTAATCACGACTAGTGTCCAATGACCACTTAAAAATTAACAACTAGTTAGAAAGTTTGATACGTCTACATGCAATTAAGTTTAAAGTGAGTAAAACTTCACCTACCCTGGGTTATAAGGAGCAACAATTAATTGATTTTCCTCGGACACCATAAGTCTACTACAAAGATTGCGAGCTCTAATTTCTGCAGTGTTTTGTCGACCAGATAAAAAAGATGGGTCTACAAAAATATAGTGTGAAACTTGCTTTGACTCAACAAAGTATGAGTATAAGTACCTACAAAATATTAGACTCATACTTAGTTAATGTATAAAATAAGCTTAGTCACTAAATATGTTAAAATACGCTTAATTTACTTACATCATGTAAGCCACCATCGATAATGTGTTAACTTGTTGCATACCGCAAAAGTCAATTATATCTTCACGCAAAATATAACTCTTTCGACTTATTCCATAAAGACCAAAGAGCGATTGATAGGAAATACTCGTTTGACTGTCCCATTACCTTTTCAAAGAAATCTAAGAATAGACCTCAAAGATATTGGCAAATTAGCTTGTGGTAGACCAACAACTTCTTTGTCCTTAGCAATCTTCTTTGAAGTTTCCTCCTAACACAAATATAAGATATAAGACATTCATCCTTGATGTCCTCCAAATCTTGACTACTACTGTCACTCACCTCCAGAATCCTAGCATCTTGATCATTGTCTTTCTCCTTGATATGCTCACCTTGAAGCTCCATGATACCCTGATCTTGAGGCTCCTTGATCTGCTCATATTGAAGCTCGAAGATACCGTGACCTTGAGGCTTCTTGATATCCTCACCTTGGAGCTCCTTGATACCCTCACCTTGAGGCTCCTTGATACCCTCGCCTTGAAGCTCCTTGAAGCTACTTGCATCTTTACCTTGCAACTTTATCTTTATCTTCATAACCTCCATGCGTTGCATAGTTGTGACACTCTCCTTCAAGATCTTTGCAGTTTTACATTTGTCGTTCTTCTGAAGATATATTATTTTGATTATGATTAATAATTCAACCGTACAAAGATTAGATAAACTTCTACATTTACCTTTTTTGATTTCCGTTTATCTCGATATTCATTCTCATCTTGCAAAAATTGCTTGGAGCAACTTCCATGTTCCGATGTCGGTGTAGATCGTGTCTTCTGAATTTCATCTTCCAATTCTCTAACACGCCGACGAAGTGCTTCATTCTCATGAACAATTTCTTTGTTTTTATTCTCATCTTGTTTCGAACTACGTTTCACCGTGTGGAAGTAAGTTGTAGGTGTGACGAAGCCACTAGCCCCACGTACACGTCCACTGTATTCCGGGGTGCCCAAAGCTTGAGTTAAAATATCATTTGGAGAGGGGCACATGTTGGAAAGTGAACCCACATTCTTCGAGATCTCGTCCTAAAGAAATTTAGGAAATACTATTAGTTTAGATAGTTAATGGACCATGAACTAAACATACACATCCATATAAAATTTGTCTTACTATTCGTGTGGCTACTTCCTGGACATTCTCATCGACATATTCCCCTTTTTTATTTGTTCGAGCCTTCTTCCACAAACTAGCTCGACTGAAGTCACTTTCATTTGAAGAATTTTTCTTCTTACATATAATTAAACAAAAGAAACAGTTAGAACCACAATGAATTCAAGAAACTTAAATACATAAACTTATGTTATTACCATCTCCTGAACAAGATTAGCATAACCTTTCCTTGAAAGTCGATGATTATACTTATTCTTAGCCCGACGCTCTTTTTGTAATGTTCTGATTTGCTACACAAATGTCATAATTATGAGTGACAGCGATATCAAAGGTATAGATAATAATAACAATCGATATATTAAAAAAAAAAGAATTCATACCTCAAACTCTAAATTCAATCTCGAGCTTACAAACCAACCCATGTATTTTGATCAATGTAGGAGTATATTGCTGGGTGGAGTTACCAAAAGTTCAGGCTCATCCTTAAATGGCATAATGTGTCTTGTTGTTAACCAACTTTTGAACTGACGAAATGCTATGCCTGCAGTTTTAAGAATGGCTTTTCTAGATCTACCATCAATGATAAAGGCAGCCTAAACATAGAACGACTTGGTCATTTTTAAGGAAAAATATATATAACTCTCCAATATCATCAAGAGGAAACATATACATACCTCAACCATATTATATAGTTTATCCTTCAACTCATTAGGCACAAACTTCCAAGATGCATATGTGATCGGGATATGATAATGTACGCATGCCCCAATAAAAGAATGTAACTTAGCTCCATTGCGACCGATGGGTATTCCACTAACTTCTTATCTCCTGCACTCCTAATGCGCGTTACATCGAACATAATAGTAGACCCTCGCCGTCTTTTCTTTTTATTTGGTGTTCCATCTTGATTAACATCCGCGTTCTTGTTCTCTACTTCAAGTGCAGGTTCAACTTCATCAAGTTTCAAATCTTTGTCACTTACATCGGCAGGCTCCATGTGGTGTAAAACTTAAACTGCCAAATAACTGTAAGAAAGAATTAGTATAATATACATTACGAAGACAAATTAAAGAAGATAGATAAGATAGAGTCGAAAATCATAATAGCTAACCATCACTAACTCAATCAATAATGTTATTTAGGAATCCATGTGCCTTCACCATCTACTCGTACATATGTTGAGATGTTCTCATCTAAGTCATCATTTGTATCAATATTTGGCATGTCACTTGGTAGTCCTTCACAATGTAGAATTGTATCTCCAAGTTCGTCCTCATTGTTTTGACCTTCGTAGTCTTTTTGTGGTGGAGTAAGCACAATTGACCATCTATCATCACTTGGATCCTCAACATAAAATACTTGTCTTGCTTGGGTGGCTAGAATAAAAGAATCAGACTTATGACCTATTCTATTTAATTCAACTAACACAAAACCTAGTTCATCGATTTTGATACCATTGTTATTTTCAACCCAATCACATTTAAAGATGGCAACATTAAATGTATTATAATTTTGTTCCCAAATCTCTTGTATCACTCCATAAAATGACATATCTCCGATGATAGGATTTTTATCTTTCGAGCTTGATACTTGCATCGTTCTTGCAACTAAGCTAACTCCACTATTTTGTGTTGTTCGATTCTTTTCACAAGATTTTGTGTGATACCGACATCCATTAATGGCATAACCGTTATATTTAATTACATTTGGATGAGGACCATGCGCAATCCACCTCAAGTTATCTGATACATCAGTATTTCCCATTTGAAGCTCACTTGCTACCTAACATGAAAATTACTTAACATATTTAGAAAAGAAGGTATATAAAATGATATGTTAAATGACACGTTTAACATGTTACCTTTTCTCGTAACCACGATATGAACGTTCGATTATGTTCATCCTGAATCCATTTATGATTCTTTGAACGATTTGGATATTGTGACTGCAATTCTATCAAATGTTTCCTTTTAAAGATACATCGAAACATTGTCATATAGTCAGGATCATATATCATATGTTGCAATAAAAAAGTTGGGACAAAATCATAGAAACTTACTCTATATATGGTTGCACATCAATTGTATTTTCCAAAACATATCGATGAGCTTGGTACAAAAGTTCTTCTCCAGGTTTGAAAGGAACTCCAGTTGACAAAGGTTTACCAATATTTGAATTGTCTGAATCGACACCTACCTTCTGAGTCCCAAGCCCAATAGCATCTATGCCAGATAAAAAATCTAAACAAAATTCAACGGCTTCTTCTACTATATAACTTTCGGCAATACAACCTTCTGGACGATGTCTATTTCTCACGGAATTTTTAAGAACCTTCATGAATCTTTCAAAGGGATACATCCATCTTAAATATATAGGCCCACAAAGTTTGACCTCCCTAACAATGTGTACTGTGAGATGCACTATAATTGTGAAGAACGGAGGAAAATACTTCTCCAATAAACATAATGTAACCACAATATCTTCTTCCAATTTTTCTAGTTGGAAGACATCTAAAACTTTGTTACATATAGCGTTGAAGAAAATACACAATCGAGTTATGGCATACCGAACATGTTTTGGTAACATAGATCTTATTGCAATAGGAAACAATTGTTGTATGAGCACATGACAATCATGAGATTTCAGACTATTAAGTTTTAAATCTTGCATTGACACAAAATTTCTAACATTGGAAGAGTATCCTTCAGGAACCTTCATTCCTGACAATGTCTTCAAAACACAACGTTTTTCTTCCCTGGTAAGAGTATAACAAGCAGGAGGAATGAAGATTTTTTTGTCCCCACTAATAGGTGCGAGCTCTGGTCGAATTTTTAGATGGACTAAATCACGTCTAGCATTCAATCCATCTCTACTTTTCCCCGGAATATCAAGAAGGGTACCTAAGTTATTCATGCAAACATTTTTTTCAATGTGCATCACATCAAAACAATGTCTAACATGCAGATGTTTCCAATAAGGGAGCTCAAAAAAAGAAGAAAATCTGTTCCAACAACTTTTTGCGCTTCCTTTCATACTCTGCTTTTTATTCTTTTTCTTTCCTCTTGGAAATTCAAGATCTTTTGTTTTTGAAAATACAGCCTCCCCAGACAAAGGTTCTGGAATTGTTCCAAGTTCCCTTTTCCCATTAAATGGTTTCTTTTGACGTCGATATGGATGATTACGTACTAGATATTTTCGATGCCCAATGTATGCCATTTTTTTTCCATATTTCAATCTTAAAGATGGTGTATTATCTCCACAGATTGGGCATGCCTTATATCCCTTCACACTACATCCACTAAGGTTTCCATATGCAGGAAAATCATTGATTGTCCACAACAAAAAACATCCTTAATTTGAAAAATTCTTCTCGATAAGCATCATAACATTCAACACCACTTTCCCATAAAAGTTTTAAATCTTCAATAAGTGGTGATAGGTATGTGCCAATGTCATCACCTGGTTGTTTTGGACCCGAAATCAACATTGATAACATCATAAATTTTCTTTTCATACATAACCACGGCGGAAGATTATAAATAATCATCACTACTGGCCAACAACTATATTTCGAACTCATTTCACCATGTGGATTTATTCCATCTGCTGACAATGCTAAGCGAAGGTTCCTAGGTTCACAACCAAAGTCTGGCCACTTCAAATCTACTAACTTCCAAGCTGGTGAGTCTGCTGGATGACGTAATTTCCCATCTTCTTCCCTCTCATCCACGTGCCAGGTCAAGTTTTTAGCACAATCAATACTTCTAAACATCCTTTTGAATCTTGGAATAGGTGGAAAATACCATATTACTTTTGCAGGAATTTGTTTTTTCCCTTCATTTGTATTCTTAACATGTTTCCACCTTGATGCGCCACATTCTGGACATTCAATTGCATCAACATAATCTTTTCTATACAAACAACAATCATTAGGGCATGCATGAATTTTTTCATATTCCATTCCTAGTGCACCTAATGTTTTCTTTGCTTCATACATTGATGGATGGAGCTCATTAATGTGAGCAAGATCATCTTTAAAGTTTTGAGTAGTTCTGAAAAACTAATATCACTCCATCCATATCTAACTTTCAAATTATACAATTTTACCAATGTAGACAACTTGGTGAATTTTTTACATCCTTCATATAATGGTTTTTCAGCATCATTAAGCAACTTCTCAAATCCATTTGGATCTTTAGAATATTCCTCATGAGTAACGTCAACCATTTCTTTTATACTTCCAACATCATTCTCTTCATACATATGGGTATCCAACTTAGAAAAATCTCCATGTACAGATGAACTGCGAAGTTCTTCACCATGCCAAAACCAAATTTTATAGCTTTCATCAATGCCGTTGACATATAAATGATCTCTAATATCATTGCTACTATGTTTTTCACAATTCCCACATTTTAAACAAGGACAACGAATGAATGTACTATTTGTATTAGAAAATCCAAATTTGATGAAGTTTTCAACACCCAACTCATAATCTTTGGTTAGTCTACTCTTGTTCATCCATGTTTTGTCCATAATTGCAATTCTAGTAAGAAACGATGATAAGTAATGATCAGTAACATCATAAAGTTTAAGTGTTGTTTTGAAACTTAGAACGTGCATAAAGTGATCACACAACTAAACTTCCGTTGCAACAAAAGTGTATTAAAGGTGCTTAAGTATTCTTTGAGGCCAAAAACAACTCAAAAAGATATAAACATGTTTAATTCCTCCCTTGAAACCTACAAAGTAGGAAAAAAGTGTGAAAAAAAGAGTTCAAGTGTCATTTTTACTCTTAAAGAAACGAAAAAAGTGCCTAAAGTGAAACTTCGAGAAACTAACAACTCCCAATGCTACAAACGTGTCTTCAAGGCGATTAAGCATACATTCAGGCTAAAAACAACTCAAAACAACCTAAAAGTTTATAGTTTCCATCATAGAAGCTACAAAGTATGAAATCAATGGCTAAAATGAGTTTAAGTGTTGTTTTGAAACTTACAAAGTGCCTAAAGTGATCACACAAACTAACCCTTGTTGCAATAAAAGTGTATTAAAGGCGACCGTGTTGTTTTCAAACTTAGAAAGTGCCTAAAGGCGCTTAAGTGTTCTTCGAGGCCAAAAACTAACTCAAAACAACCTAAACGTTCTTAGTTTTCATCATAAAAGCTACAAAGTGAGAAAAATATGGCTAAAATGAGTTTAAAGTGTTGTTTTGAAACTTAAAACGTGCATAAAGTGATCACACAACTGACTCTTGTTGCAACAAAAGTGTATAAAAGGCGGCAAAGTTGTTTCAAAGTTAGAAAGTGCCTAAAGGTTCTTAAGTATTCTTTGAGGCCAAAAACTAACTCATAACAACCTAAAAGTACCTAGTTTCCATCATAGAAGCTACAAAGTGTGAAAAGATGGAAAAAATGAGTTTAAGTGTTGTTTTGAAACTTAGAACGTGCGTAAAGTGATCACACAACTGACCCTTGTTGCAACAAAACTGTATGAAAGGCGACAGTGTTGTTTTCAAACTTAGAAAGTGCCTAAAGGTGCTAAAGTATTCTTCAAGGCCAAAAACTAACTCAAAACAACCTAATAGTTCCTAGTTTCCATCATAGAAGCTACAAATGGTGAAAAAAATGGCTAAAATGAGTTTAACTGTTTTTTTGAAACTTAGAACATGAATAAAGTGATCACACAACTAAACTTCCGTTGCAACAAAAGTGTATTAAAGGTGCTTAAGTATTCTTTGAGGCCAAAAACAACTCAAAAAGATATAAACATGTTTAATTCCTCCCTTGAAACCTACAAAGTAGTAAAAAAGTGTGAAAAAAAGAGTTGAAGTGTCATTTTTACTCTTAAAGAAACGAAGAAAGTGCCTAAAGTGAAACTTCGAGAAACTAACAACTCCCAATGCTACAAACGTGTCTTCAAGGCGATTAAGCATACATTCAGGCTAAAAACAACTCAAAACAACCTAAAAGTTTATAGTTTCCATCATAGAAGCTACAAAGTGTGAAATCAATGGCTAAAATGAGTTTAAGTGTTGTTTTGAAACTTACAAAGTGCCTAAAGTGATCACACAAACTAACCCTTGTTGCAATAAAAGTGTATTAAAGGCGACCGTGTTGTTTTCAAACTTAGAAAATGCCTAAAGGTGCTTAAGTGTTCTTCGAGGCCAAAAACTAACTCAAAACAACCTAAACGTTCTTAGTTTTCATCATAAAAGCTACAAAGTGAGAAAAAAATGGCTAAAATGAGTTTAAAGTGTTGTTTTGAAACTTAAAATGTGCATAAAGTGATCACACAACTGACTCTTGTTGCAACAAAAGTGTATAAAAGGCGACAAAGTTGTTTCAAAGTTAGAAAGTGCCTAAAGGTGCTTAAGTATTATTTGAGGCCAAAAACTAACTCATAACAACCTAAAAGTTCCTAGTTTCCATCATAGAAGCTACAAAGTGTGAAAAAATGGAAAAAATGAGTTTAAGTGTTGTTTTGAAACTTAGAACGTGCGTAAAGTGATCACACAACTGACCCTTGTTGCAACAAAAGTGTATGAAAGGCGACAGTGTTGTTTTCAAACTTAGAAAGTGCCTAAAGGTGCTTAAGTATTCTTCGAGGCCAAAAACTAACTCAAAACAACCTAATAGTTCCTAGTTTCCATCATAGAAGCTACAAAGTGTGAAAAAAATGGCTAAAATGAGTTTAAGTGTTGTTTTGAAACTTAGAACGTGCATAAAGTGATCACACAACTAAACTTCCGTTGCAACAAAAGTGTATTAAAGGTGCTTAAGTATTCTTTGAGGCCAAAAACAACTCAAAAAGACATAAACATGTTTAATTCCTCCCTTGAAACCTACAAACTAGTAAAAAAGTGTGAAAAAAAGAGTTTAAGTGTCATTTTTACTCTTAAAGAAACGAAAAAAGTGCCTAAAGTGAAACTTCGAGAAACTAACAACTCCCAATGCTACAAACGTGTCTTCAAGGCGATTAAGCATACATTCAGGCTAAAAACAACTCAAAACAACCTAAAAGTCCCCTTCGATCGTTCCCCAGTCAGATCTGAGTTAACCATCAAACATGCTTATAATCAAACGCATCAAGCAAAATTCGAAACTATGCAATAAACCGAATCAGTATATATAATTAAAATTCAGAGCTTCTCATTGAAAATAAGAACAAGGTAGTTCCAATTAACAATATGAGGTTTGTCTTCTCTTCTATTCTGCGAAACTCTCGAGTAAAATCTCAAAGTAAACATACATAAACTCTCACAAAAATAAGAACAAGATTGTGCTGCAGAAACTCTCGAGTAAAATTTGAGATTTAGAAAAAAGTACCTGTTCGTGAAGTGGTGCAGCTGGTGGGACGCGACTGGTGCGGGTCGACTGGCGTGGGGCGATCGGTGTTGGGCGATGGTGCGGGGCAACTGGTGCGGGGCGACTGGAAGAGAGGTCTTGAGATCGACTGGAAGAGAAGGGCGTGGGGCGGCGGCGCGGGCGGCTGGAAGAGACGCTGTCAGCACGCGCGTGCGTGAAAATCGTGAAGAGGTCGTCTGGGTTATCTCTGCGTATTGTGTGGGTCGCGGGGCGACTGGAAGGATGCGGCGGCGGCGACTCGAAGGGCTTTTCTCAGCGTATTGTGTGGGTGAAGGAGAAAATCGTGAAGAGGTCGTCTGGGCCAGTCGCGAGCGTGAAAATCGCCTAAATTATTCAAAACAATCGTGTTGCCGCTTAACTAATTCTTTTTTTAAAAAATCCACTTTGCTACACTTGACGTTTTTTAAATGTCAATAAACTGGAAGCTGGAAAAATCCAAGATTTTTGTCAACCTCCGTGTTTTTTTTAATTTTTCTTGAAGTTTTTCTTTTAAAACTCCATTTTACTTGACGTTTTTTTATAAAAACGTCAAGTATTTAAATCTTGCAAGTGTCAAGAAATCTATAATTTGTAGTAGTGCTAGGTATTCGAGAGCTTCCTGACTAGAGCAAGTGGGAGATATGTAAACGGGTATTCAATGCCCTAGTTTATTGTATTTTTTATTGTAACTGAAATACATTTTGGAAATGTACCTTCTCCACTAGCTTAGTCAAAGTGGGAGTTTGTTGGGATTTCTGTCCTAATCTCGTGTTTGTAAAATATTGTTTTGAAATTAATAAGAGTTATTCATTTCTTTACTTTTTGTCTCGCAAATATTTTAAACCTTTCAAATAAACTAAGCTTCAGGGTCATTGAATATATGAGAGAACTAGAACTTGAACGGTGTGTAGTTGACACACAAGGAGGATCACGTTCGATTTATTGACCCGAACAGTCTACAGAATAAGGATGGGGTTGGAGACCTAATCCTGGATACACTGTGGATGCGGCCCGCTTTGTATTAGATACAAACGAGGTGATCTGACTCGTTCATGTGGTTGACATGCGAGTGGGGGCATCTGTATAATGAGATTGTACAAGACCGAACTGTGAATTATTAGACTTCATCGATATAACACCGCTGACATGAAAGACTAATAAATTCATAGATGACCATTAGTGACTCGACTTTGAATCACGAGCGTATTACGAACTCCCCGCATCATGGGTCCGCATCCTCTGACTAGTACGGGTGAGGGTAGTCTCAGTTACTTGCCCAATATGCCTATCTTCTCAGGCATAGAACCAAGTGGAGAGCTGGGAACCTAATTACGCGAGATGGAATTCACTCGTTCCCGCCTTAAGTGCTGTCTCCAGGGCTTGGACAAACGGCGCCCACCTTCTCACTGGCTCGAGAAGGGTGTTGTGTATGGTTGGACCATCGCAATATGTTGTTCATTAGAGGAGCAGTGGGGACTTAAGGAACAAGATGTAGACACAGGGGTAAAATGGTAATTTCACCTAGCCGTGTCTACGAACAACTTGTGAAGGGTCGACTCATGGGCATTGGTTATATCAGTGGACACGTAATATTGTACACTTATGGGAGTACAGCTACAGACTTTAGTGGAGTGTTACTGTACCTAATGAACATTGGTTGACCGGGTCAAAGAGTTTGACTGGTTAGCCTCAAATCATTGGAGCCCGTCACTGTAGGTCTATTAGGTCCCTTGGTTGGCTCAATCTGGGATAAAAGAAGGGTTAATGTTTTGGCATAAAATTGAAGTGTTCAATTTCACTTTAAGAGTATTTATATCATATAGATGATATAATATATAGTTTAATATGAATGAGATTCATAATAAACTATATATTAGCCTAATTGTTGAATTAAAGGCTAATTGGAGAAATTGATAGAGAGAAAATAAATTGAATGTGATTCAATTTAATTAAATCCACAATTATTGCAAATGATATTTGCAACATAAGATATGAGATATCTTATATTATATAATTATGTAAATGAGATTTACATAACATATGGTTGTGGTAAAGTGGTAATAATGTGAAGTTATGAACTTTATCATTCCACTATTTAAACCCTTTGTAAGATGGGTTTGGTAACCTAAGTTGTCATTTTTGGATTTTGCCCTAAGAATCCAAAAGTGAAATTCTCTCTTCTCTCTCAATTCTCTTCACCTTCCAAAACACAACAGTTCCCACCAACTTCCCTTCTCCAAAAGATAACAACCAAGAAGATCATTTGGTAGTGTTTGGGATCTGATCGTGGAAGAGTTCGTAGAGATCGAGAAGCACGAAGAGTTCGTGATTAACAAGGAGAGTTTGCTGAATTGGTCTACAACAAGTAAGTGTTTTTCTTCTTGCTATAAAATTTGAGCATGTTTAGCCTAGATCTAATAGTTAGATCAATTTTAATAAGCATGTTGCATGATGATACCACGACGATTCGATGGTCTTCCGCTACGCGGGGATTCTCATTCCCTTCATGGATAGGGTTGGGGACCTAATCCTGGATACATTGTGGATGCGACCCACATTGTATTAGATACAAACGAGGTGATCTGACTCGTTCATGTGATTGACATGCGAGTAGGGGCATCCTGTGCAATGAGATTGTACAAGACCGGGCCAGTGAATTATTAGACCTCACCGATGTAACACCGCTGTGATGAGACTACTAATAACTTCGAGATGACCATTAGTGACTCGACCGAATCCTGAGCGTGTTACGGACTCCTGTCTGCGGGGTCTGTCCTTAGACTAGTGCGGGTGAGGGTGGTTACAGTTACTCGCCCAATATGCCTATCTTCTCAGGGGCACGACCAAGCAGGGAGCTGGAAACTTAACTACGCGAGATGGAATTCACTCGTTCCCGCCTTCAGGAAAACTAGAGGGGTTGTTCCCTTAAGTGTTGTCTCTAGGGCTTGGACAACGGGTGCCTGATAACTCACCATAAGTGAGTTATTTTACTAGAATTTTAGTGTTTAATCCACTTGAATTGCATTTAATTTAGTTATCCTCATGTTATTTTATCCCTAAATTATGTGTGTTAGCTTTAATATCTTGAATTTAAGCATTAGGTGCAAAAAGAATTAATTTTGATGTTTTTGTGTTTTAATTCAAGAATTTAGGAAAATAAGCTAACGGTTAATTAAAGACCGAAATTTGAGATTTTTCTTAACTCCAAAAATCCTCGTGTATTTAGTTTGATTTATAATTGACTTCATAAATTTATTTGGGATTTTTACGTGTGTAGGAGATGTTTAAAAATTACAAGAGTCCCTAAGGGCATTTTAGACATTTTACCCAAAGGGTTATATGATCTTTTACTCTTAAGGGTATTTTTGTAATTTGTGGAGTTAGAAGCAACACCATCTTATATAAGGAGGCTAGGGTTCACAAGTGCCAAGGGAGAGAAGGAGTAGTCGCAAAAAAAGGAAGAGACCGAGAGAGAACGGGCGATTGCTACAGCAAAGGTGTGCATTGGAGAGAAAATCGTGAAGGTTCCATTGCTGTAGCAATCGTGCAGTGAGAGAAAAATTGAAGATTCGGGTGTTATTGTGCAGTAGCAAAACCGAGAGGCCATTGTTGTAACAAAATTGAGAGTGCAGTTCGATTTTCACAGATGTCATTCACGAAATTTGTGATTACCGGCGATCCAACCGTTGGATTTTACTAAACCTTTGTCAGCCTGTTGAGGACTCATAGAGCTCCCATTTGAACGGTTGGATCGTGGTTTCGAGCTTTCCTGTGTCAGATATCGCAGTCACATTGGGCGACAACAGCAGTTCGGTTTTTCACAGACGATGCTCACAAAGTTGTCGTTTGCCGGAGTTTCAACCGTTGGATCGTGCTGAAATTTTTCCAGATTATTCAAGACTCATAGGGCTTTACATTGAACGGTGGGATCGTCGTTCTGAGCTTCGGTGGATGAGATATCGCTGTCGCACAGAACCTGTAAAACTAAAATCTGCTACTATGGTCTGCTGTCTTTGGTGATATCTTTTACCTCGCGTAACCCGCTCCTAATCTCTAATTGTTAATGCTATTTTTCTGCCATTGGACACATATTTTAGACTATTTTTGCTCGTTGTTTTAGACCGAATTCGTGACCGTTTTTAGGCTAGAATTGTGACTGATTTATGATAAATTTGTGAACATCATTGGGTTGTTTTCTTGAATTCTTTGATGGATAAAAACATGCATCAATTAGAAGTTTATGAGTTAATTTCCATCATGAACTGAATTTCTTTAGGCAAGGGTTAGGTTGTTTTAATGTAATTTTAGATTAAATTTATGGTTGATGCCATTAATTGAATTTATGAAATTTTATTAAATTTAACGGTGCATGAGAATTAAAATTGGCCTTTTTAACTTCTCTATAATTCATAAACTTGGGAAAGCTAATGAATTAGAAAACTAAAATTTCATTCTAGGATTATTGAGTTGATTAGGGATAATTAACCCACCTAGAACCTAAAATCATGGGCATAATTTAGATCACAATTGGGAAATTGTAGGTTTTAAAACTTAGTGATTTTGGAAAGAATCATTTGAATGCATGCGTAGGTAAATTCAAGGCATCACTAAAAATTTATTCCAATTGAACATTAGAACTCTAACCTAACCCGAGCTTATTTTTCATTACAAATCTCATCTCTTGTATCTATCTTCTTGTTTGCATTCTCCTCTCCCCTCATTTAAATTTACTTATTTTCTTGAGTCTAGTCTTATCTTGTCTTACTTATCACATCTGTTTATCTACTATAGGAAATTGCACACTCATGCATTGCACTAAAATAAGGAAAATTTGCTAGGACACTCACTAATTTAGGTCTAACTAGTCCTCGTGGGATCGATACTTTTAACTTATCACTTGCTGCTCTCGACCGTGTATACTTGCACGTCGTAAAAGTGTCGGGGTTTTATTCTAATTTGCATTAGTTTAGGGCATCCGATATTTTCGCACCAAGTTTTTGGCGTCGTTGCCGGGGACTAGTTTAGATTCTTATTTTGTTTGAGTGGATTTTAGCATTTTATTCTTGTTTTTCTTGTTGGGTGTGTCTTGTTATCTTTGTTTCGTATTTTTATATTTGTTGAGTCTTGGTTATTCTTTCTGCTTGTGTTGGTGCCTATTGTGTTTGTTGAGCCTGTTATAATTGATTTATTATTTTATTATAGCTTATGATAACTTTGGGTGGTCTTCTGTGCCCAATGAGCAAACACAATATAGTTCTTTTTTTTATGATCATCCATTTGTCAATTTAGAGTCTTCTAGTGAGGGGTATGGATCTTATGGTTACCAAATGCCTAATTACTATCATACTAATCCTATGACTTATGGGAATCCTATGTGTGATAATAATCAGAGCAATTGGGCCTATGAACCATATCCTAGGGGTTTTGAGCCATATCTTCCCTATATTCGAGAAACCCAGGTAGAAGACGAATCTTCCCTTAAAATGTTTTTATTAGAATATATGAGAACCACAGAAGAGAGGAATAGGCAAATGGAAGAGAGGAATAGGCAAATAGAAGAGATGAATAGTCAAATAGGGGAGTCAATTCAACGCCTAACGGATACACTTGTCTCCCTTAGAGAACAAATGTATTTAGACTCATCTGAGGTTGAACACCCTAGGGAAGATAGTGAAGGAGGACCCACACCCTTAGATAGTTCGGTGAGTCACTTGATCACTGACCCACTGATAGACCTTCAGGATCCTAGTCCTTCATATTTTTCAGAGTATGGGCATTTAGAGGATTGTGCTTTAGATGTAAAAGAACTAGAACCTCTTAGCACACACCAGGATAGAGTTAGTGAGAGTGTGGAAGAAGTCAAGCCTGTTGAGTTAGGCCAGGAGGTAGAGTTTGAGGCTTTTGAGTCTATGACAGTTCTATCTTCTGATTTTTCTCTTATTGGTGAGTGTTTTTCTTTCTATTCTCTCGAGTCAGTGTCTTTGTTTGAGTCATTTTATTTTCCTATTTTTCCTTCTTTTCTTTTATCAAATAAAAAAACAAAAAATGTTTACTTTGTTGTTTTTCCTTATTTTCTTTTATTATATAAAAAATTAAAAAATATATCTGTTTCGGGCTCTCACGAGAAGCTAGTATTCTTGCTAGCATTGATTTATTTTGTAGATTCGAGCAAGAGAGGCCCGAAGAAATGGGAGAATTTTTACGTACCTTGACAAGCCCACGTATACTACGTCAAGCTAATGACATTTAAACAAGCGCTTCTTGGGAGGCAACCCAAGGATCATTTCTTTTGTTTCATTTTTTTTCTAGTTGTTTTTGTTTTTGTTTTAGTTTAATAAGTAACCCTTCTTTATTTTGCAGCTCCCTTAGGATTTGATGATTGATATGCACTGTAGTAGAGGTCTCCTCGATTCAGGGCAGTATTGTTCTCCCTTCCATTTTTCTTAGTTGTTCTTAAGCATGCTTAAGTGAGTAGATTATATATTAAGGGCAATGTGTGTTTTAACATTGAGGGGGAGATGTTTTGTTCTGAATCTGATTTTGGTCTTAATTGAAAATTTTTCTAATGATGAGACTGTGTGCTGCTAGAGTATATAGGGTGTTGCATGCCTCTGTGTTTATGAAGTTATTTACTTGCTTTAGGGCTTCAAAATGATCTATTTTGACTACTGGATTCCATGTTAGTTGTTGGTTTCATGGTCTTTGATATGCATGATGTAGGTAGTTGATTCATTATGTTTAAGCAAGTAAAAAATAGAAAAATGGTTGTTGTCCCTTGTTTAAAAATTAAGTTTCTCATGTGTTTTTATGGTAAAAGTGTGATGTCTTTTGTAGAAACTTGATATGCATCTCCTTGAAAATAAAAAGTTAAGGTCAAATCTCAGGGTTAATGAAAATAAAAGTTGTTGCTTGTGTTTGAGACAAGAGTATCCTATCTTGTTTGGTGTTTCTCAAGGTCAAGCTTGTCATTAGGTTTTTTTTTTTAGTGCGCTTATGGTTAGTGTGTCAATCAAAATAGTTAGGATTCAACTTCTAGGCCAAAAATTTCGAAAACTAGAAGCCATGACAAGTTAGGTAACCCATACATTTTTTTAGAACGCTCCAAAATTAGTAAACTTCAAATTTGTGATCATTTCAAGTTTGGGGGAGTTACAGATTCTCCCTAACTCAATGAGGACATTGAGTACTCTAAGTTTGGGGGAAAGGTAAATTCTTCGTGTTTATTTTTAAGAAAAAATAAAGAAAGAGTATGCAAACCTTTCATTTTCCTAAAACTCCATTGGGCTAGAAAAATATGCTATTTATTTTGTTATTTAGAGTCGATTCGGTGCAACTTGGTGCTCGATGTCGTGGGGTGCAGGCACTAACCATGTTGGCCTCTTGGAGCGAAGGTATCAAGCAAGAAGCCTATTCCCATTGCTTAGGTGCGCACTGCGCTAACCACGTGTGCCATTCTAAGAACTACAGAAGTCCCATTGCTTAGGTGTCTTTGCGCTAAACACGTGTGTCATTCTAAGAACTACGGGAGAGTCAAAAAATAAATAAAAAGTAAAAAAAAAAAAAAAAAAAAAACTAGCCCTAAGTAGTGAGTTTTAGGGAAATTGAGGGGAATAATGCACATATCTATTTTTTTAAAAAAATATATATATATATACAAAAATAAAAAGGAATGATCATTAAATTGTAGCCATGCGAGTTTTGGAGTATGACTTATTTTTAACTATGGGTTGCTTGATTTGAATGATTAGGATTCTAGTGGTTGAGCTTGAGGGTAGATGTTGAATCCTAGTTGATTTGCTCTTGGTTATTGATGCATAAGTGTAGCTAAAAAAACCTAGGTGAGCCACTTAGAGAGCATTGATTAAATGGTGACTTGTAGCTTAGGACATAAATATTCAATTCTTGTTTAGTTACCCAAATGATCTGAGTCTTTAAGGGGCTGTTTGGCCCATGGGTTTGGAATTGGATGGGTTTGGAATCCAATTCCAAACCCATGTTTGGAGCATGGACTTGGGATTCCAACCCATTTTTATTCCAAGCCCATGGGTTTAGTGGGTTTGGAATGGATGGGATTAAATTTTCCTCATTTTTCTCAAAACATCTCTCTCTCTCTTAACTTCTTTTCGATGCATCTATCTTCCCGTGGTTTCATCTCCTTCAGATCTAGGGTTTGCCATCTTCTCTTTCCATCTTCTCGATTTTTTTTCTCTTTCAGAACAAGGTTGAAAGTCTCTCATTTCCTCTCTCGAATCAGGATTTTTCGTCCAACCCTCTTCTCGAATCGTCTTTTCTCTTGAATCTGGGTTTCCCTCGCCACTCCAACCAACGGAAACCTTGCCGCCTCGTATGTAGAGTTTCTCTCGAATCATCTTCTCCCTCAGTCCCGATTTTGCATAAGTTGCAGTATGGATGGTGGCATGGCAGGAGATTTTGGTGGTTGGAGTTCGGTGGGGATCTTGAGATTCATTGCGATTTTGAGGTTTGTTTTCACTTTCTTTTTCAGGTAAGTGCCGATGATGAGGATTCTATCCCTGAGGATGGTCATTATTCTCTGATTTCATGCTTTTTTTCCAATATTCGCTTCTAGAGGTCGATGATGATTAAAAATTATAAAATGTTCCTGAAATCTTACCATTTTCTTCTCCGTTACGGTCGATGATGACTTTTTTTCTTGTTGTTTTTTTGCCATTCGATTTTCGGCTTGTGATCTATGTGTTTGAAGCTGTGTGTTCCATATCATTCAAATGATTCAGTATGGTCGGTGATGTTGAAAACACTTTTAAAAAAAAATCTTACTACACTTGATTAATTATTTTCATTTCCACGAGACCTTGGTTGCTTTGCATCTCCTTTTACCTATGTCCTGTGTTGGTTCTTTGATCAATATGGGTAAATGTAAGTCCAGTATTTTTTCAATTATTGTTGAGGCCAATCATTGTTCTGTTTTTTGCAATATGAGTTAGATGAATTGTATCTAATTTGACTCTTTGGATCATTGTGCGAGGCCATTTGTTGTTGATCTTCCATTCTACGAGGCAATGAATAACTTCTTTGTTGAATTATTGTATCTCATTGTCTATTTTACAAGTTAAGGAAGTGAATAACTTGTGTGCTTTTTAGAACGCATGTTTTAATATGCAAAGATGAATAACCATAGTCTTCTGTCTTGCAATTCCCACACGTTATTATGTACCCACATCACATCTTTACCTATCTATTAATTGGTATCTGATATTATATTAATACCAATGTCACATCCTTGCCTATCTATTAAATGCAACTTCATTTTTTAGAACTAATGTTTACTTAATGAGTTACTTTTTGGTGGTTGAGTAGTTGTACTTTGCATTAATTCATCTTCTCCTATGCCTTTATAAATATGTACTCTCCCTTCTTATCAATTCTCACCTCTTACTCCTCCAAGCTCGCACTCCTAATACGTGGTATGCTCTACTGCCTTCTTTTCTGTTTGTTTTCTATTCGCCTCATCTGAGTGCACACTTGATCTTTCTTGCTACTGTCTTGTGACATAACTCTTTGGAACGTTACTACACTTGAGTGTTGAAATTTTTATACCTGAGACCGACTATGATGAAGCGATATTTTTTTGTTTTATCTATCATCATCCCTGTTTTTTTCTTCAATCATTTACATGTGCTTTTCTTATTTACAATTTAGCTAACTCAATCTTTTTTTGTATGATCCTTAATGAGGTGGTTGGGGTACGTGAGTTGAACATTGTTTTGTTCTTCTTGGTGTGTACCTCTATCACACGTTTAACCTTTTTTTTCCAACGGTAGGCACTATCATTCCCAAAATTATTTAGCTTTGTAAATTTCTAAACTAACTAGTTTCACTAATATGTTGTTCACTCCTTTTAATTGTGATTGCAGGTGCAACATTGAAGGGGTCATAACGGTCACACGCGTATCTTGGAGTAATGTTTATTTTAAAGCTTTAGAACATACATTTATATCTTGAAGTAATGTTTATTTTAAAGCTTTAGTATATACATTTTAAAGCTTCTAAATTTGTATTATTAGTAGATGTTAACTTATTAATTGCAATGTATTATTAGTCTAACTTATCCATTCAATATCTATGTTACCTTTAAATGTTTATTTATGCATTTTGAGTGCAAGCCAATGTCTAACTTTATTATTCGATGCTTGTTTTTATTAAAAACAGTCATTGAAAATGACCAAAATAAAATTTTAGTTTTACAAGACATTTCAAGGATATTTTGATTGATAATAACATTAATTTAAAAAAAGCCATTTGACAAAAATATAGAAATGAATATTGAATATTGAAAGTAACAACTTAACAAATTTCAGTTGCAAAGAACATATGTACTTAACAAATATATTTCAAAGATATCTTAACCTTGATTTGATCAACTTAATTAATTTTCAAATACTATTAATTTTTCCGCGATAAATACAAAATTTGAAGTATGGAGATATTGTAACAACTTACCGTGTCCATTTGGAACGAACCTATGTACTTTTTATGGTTTTATCATATTTATGAAAATTTTAAATTAATTTTAGATTCTCATTCAACTTCATAATCAAATTTGGTTATTAGATTCGATTACACTGTAAATTATTTTTAAATAGATTTATGTGTAGCTGTTTTGTCAATTAATAAATATGGTTTTGGAAAAAATAAATAAATGTAATCTATTGGAAACTTTGAATATAAAATTTGGTTATTAGATTCGATTACAATCATAAATTATTTTTAAATAGATTTATGTGTAGTTTGTTTTGTCAATTAATAAATATGGTTTTTGGAAAAAAATAAATAAATGTAATCTATTGGAAACTTTGAATATAAAATTTGGTTATTAGATTCGATTACACTGTAAATTATTTTTAAATAGATTTATGTGTAGCTGTTTTGTCAATTAATAAATATGGTTTTTGGAAAAAAATAAATAAATGTAATCTATTGGAATACTTTGAATATAAAATTTGGTTATTAGATTTGATTACGTTGTAAATTATTTTTAAATAGATTTATGTGTATCTTTTTTGTCAATTAATAAATATGGTTTTTGGAAAAAAATAAATAAATGTAATCTATTGGAATACTTTGAATATCAAATTTGGTTATTGGATTTGATTATATTGTAAATTATTTTTAAATAGATTTATGTGTAGCTTTTTTGTACATGTGTGTATGACTAATATAGTTATTAGATTCGATTACTTTGACTAATAGTAATGGTATGGTTGCAATGCACAAGTTCATGAATTAAGTGGGATTGTGCATAGGTCTCCTAGTAAAACCATAGTCCTCCTAGTACAACCATAGTCCTCCTAGTAATCTCATGAATTAGAACTATCTCATGTACCTGAACATGACTTTTCAGGAATATATAGTTAGGTAATCAATGGACAACCTAGACCTTGAACCACACGAACTTATTGCGATACTTGCTACCATCTTCACCACACAATTCCAGTTTGCAGCAGCCTTTGCAGCGATAATTCAAGGGCAGCAGAGAATTGGAAACTCACCTGCCCATTTTAGACATCAGATAAGACAATTGAATTTTTTTCGTATTATTCACGAAGACGACCTTGCGTGTCGTGAAAATACAAGAATGGATAGAAGAACATTTGCTATCCTCTGTGAGATGTTGAAGGGGATTGGTGGATTAGTATCAACACAATATGTCGATGTAGAAGAGATGGTCGCAATATTTTTGCATATCATAGCACATGATGTGAAGAATCGTGTGATGCGACGATATTTTGCAAGATCCGGTGAGACCGTATCCAGACACTTTAATGCAGTGTTAAACGCGGTGTTAAGACTCCACTCAGTCTTACTGAAATCACCAGAGCCAGTCACAACGTGTCAGGATGAAAAGTGGCGATGGTTCGAGGTACTTAGATTGCCCTATCCAGTACTTTGAATTGGAAACTTCTTTTCATTCTTATGTCGTTGACACGTATCACCTCCTCCATCATAGAATTGTCTAGGTGCACTGGATGGAACATACATTAAAGTGAATGTAAGTGCAGCTGATCGCCCACGATATAGGACAAGGAAGGGTGAGATTGCCACGAACGTTCTTGCCGTGTGTTCTCAAAATGGTGAATTCATATTTGTCCTACCCGGTTGGGAAGGATCTGCATCAGACTCCAGGGTCTTGCGAGATGCAGTTTCCCGACCTACTGGATTGAAGGTCCCTAGGGGTAACTTTCAAAATTGACCGTACGAGTTAATGAATACACTTACCTCCACACGTATTCATTAATAATAATTGCATGTTTGTAGGGTATTATTACTTGTGTGATGCTGGATATCCGAACGCTGAGGGTTTTCTGGCTCCATATAGAGGACAACGCTACCACCTGACAGAATGGAGGGGAGGGAATCCACCGAACAACCCCAAAGAGTTATTTAACATGCGACATTCATCCGCTCGGAACGTTATCGAGAGGGCATTCGGTGTATTGAAAGGACGATGGGCAATCCTCAGAGGAAAATCTTTTTACCCAGTTGAAGTTCAATGTCGAACAATAACAGCATGTTGTCTAATACATAACTTGATCATTCGGGAAATGGGTCCTGATCCCACTTTCGAAGTGATACATCAAGCTGATCCAAATTCACAAGACATGGGTGAAGACAACATTGGATTCGTGGAGACTACCGATGCATCTACTGAGTGGAGGGATAACATTTGCACAACATATGTGGACGGTCTGGACTAACAATTAATCTTTATATGGACGATTGAATTTCTTTTTTCGTTTATTTATTTTTGGGTGTATGTATGGCCATACTATTTCGAGGGTTTTTTGGGTTCAACTTTTGTGAAAGTCCAATATAGATATTAAACTTTTGTGAAAGTCCAAAACAGGTTATAGAAAGAAGTTACGTGGTGTATTTATCATAAGTGATGAACAATTACAAAATATATTACTAATTGGTGGTTCTGTTTCTTTTATTCTAACTTTTGTAACCATATCGTATACATGTAGATGGCTAATACAAGTACAAAGAATTCTAAACACATGTAGACTTCAGTGGAGGATGAGGTATTGGTTCAATGCCTACTACATGTCGTGCAACAGGGGGGGTGGAGAGCTGATAATGGCACATTTCGACCTGGGTACTTAGTACAAGTACAGAAATTATTCAAGCAGAAACTCCCTGAAAGCGACATACAAGTGACCCCAAACCTAGAATCTAGAGTGAAGATTCTGAAGAAGCAATACAATGCTATAGCTGAGATGATGGGGCCAGCATGTAGTGGGTTTGGGTGGAATGACGAACGTAAGTGCATTGAGGCAGAAAAAATAATTTTCGATGACTGGGTTAAGGTAAACTTCAATTTTTTTTCCATGAATTCACTTATTGACAACGTGTAGCAACCAAACTAGATGACTAATATTTTGTTTACTTTGTTCCATGCAGGCACACCCTCATGCTCGAGGTCTTAGGAACAAGCCATTTCCATACTTCGACGAGTTATCAATTATATTCGGTAAAGACGGGCAATCAAAGTGCGGTGCAGAGACTCCCATGACATGGCCTCGGCGCCGGCCTGGCGTAGATGGCGACATCAACATGACTTTTCAAGATCTCCCAATCCACGACCCACCGCATATGACCCAACATCGACGAGGATATGTCCGCCACACCTATATCCGAGAACGATGGGCGGGATCATCAAGTGGGTCGAAGAGACGCAAAGTGAAACAAGGGGACATTATTGACGTATTTCGTACAGAGATGCGTTGGGCGTCAACACAACTAGAGAGAATTGCCTTGTGGCCTAAAGAGAAGGATGAACTGGAGTCGACCCGACGCAAACGACTATATGCAGAACTTCAAGCTATCCCTGGTATAGATATGGATGATTGTTTACAGATTGCTGAGACTCTGTTGGCCGATATATCCAAATTCCACTCATTCCTCGACTACCCAGCTGAATGGAAATACAAATGTTGCATGCGTATCTTGGGAAGGGAGGCATGATCCTCCATTAATCTATCCTTGGTTGGACCCTTATGTTGATTTTAACTTATTCTGTACTTTCGATAGTATATCAAACTTTTGGATTGTGTTAATGTATGTATGAACTAATTTCTATATTATTGTTCCTTTTTGTATGAATGTGAACTTCCTCAATTTCAAAAAATTGAAAGTTTAATTGAAGTGGTACTTGAATAGTGTTCTCTATGGTATAAAGTAATTAAAGTTATCCATGGTTCAAAGCTACAATTGACGTAAGGTTCACAATAAAAATTGAATGGAATAAATTATCTAAAAGAAAATGGTACAAAATTTATTAAAACTGTACTCCTAATGCAACTTTCTGATTCTCATGCTTCAAAAAACTGCTCCCCAAACACGGTTTTCTGATTCCTACAGTTTTATGATTCTCAGGCTTCTGATTCCCACGATTTTTGATTCCCGGCTTGAAATCCTGTTCCCAAACACACGCTTTATGATTCCTGTGCTTTTGAACACCCCCCCAAACACAGCTTTTGGATTCCCGAGCTTGAACCCCCAGCCTAAAACCCCTGAGCTTGATTCCCGTGCTTCGATTCTCAACTCTGCGCTTCAAACAACCCCTAAAGGTTTTTAAGTCTTTGGGAATAGAACTCATTGAGGACAATGAGTAGTTCAAGTTTGGGGTTTGATAACTCACCATAAGTGAGTTATTTTACTAGAATTTTAGTGTTTAATCCACTTGAATTGCATTTAATTTAGTTATCCTCATGTTATTTTATCCCTAAATTATGTGTGTTAGCTTTAATATCTTGAATTTAAGCATTAGGTGCAAAAAGAATTAATTTTGATGTTTTTGTGTTTTAATTCAAGAATTTAGGAAAATAAGCTAACTTGGTTAATTAAAGCCCAGAAATTTGAGATTTTCTTAACTCCAAAATCCTCGTGTATTTAGTTTGATTTATAATTGACTTCATAAATTTATTTGGGATTTTTACTGTGTAGGAGAGATGTTTAAAAATTACAAGAGTCCTAAAGGGCATTTTAGACATTTTACCCAAAGGGTTATATGATCTTTTTACTCTTAAGGGTATTTTTGTAATTTGTGGAGTTAGGGCAACACCATCTTATATAAGGAGGCTAGGGTTCACAAGTGCCAAGGGAGAGAAGGAGTAGTCGCAAAAAAAAGGAAGAGACCGAGAGAGAACGGGCGATTGCTACAGCAAAGATGTGCATTGGAGAGGAAAATCGTGAAGGTTCCATTGCTGTAGCAATCGTACGAGTGAGGAAAAATTGAAGATTCGGGTGTGTATTCTTGCTGTAGCAAAAACCGAGAGGCCATTGTTGTAACAAAATTGAGAGTGCAGTTCGATTTTCACAGATGTCATTCACGAAATTTGTGATTACCGGCGATCCAACCGTTGGATTTTACTAAACCTTTGTCAGCCTGTTGAGGACTCATAGAGCTCCCATTTGAACGGTTGGATCGTGGTTTCGAGCTTTCCTGTGTCAGATATCGCAGTCACATTGGGCGACAACAGCAGTTCGGTTTTTCACAGACGATGCTCACAAAGTTGTCGTTTGCCGGAGTTTCAACCGTTGGATCGTGCTGAAATTTTTCCAGATTATTCAAGACTCATAGGGCTTTACTTTGAACGGTTGGATCGTCGTTCTGAGCTTCGGTGGATGTGATATCGCTGTCGCACAGAACCTGTAAAACTAAAATCTGCTACTATGGTCTGCTGTCTTTGGTGATATCTTTTACCTCGCGTAACCCGCTCCTAATCTCTAATTGTTAATGCTATTTTTCTGCCATTGGACACATATTTTAGACTATTTTTGCTCGTTATTTTAGACCGAATTCGTGACCGTTTTTAGGCTAGAATTGTGACTGATTTATGATAAATTTGTGAACATCATTGGGTTGTTTTCTTGAATTCTTTGATGGATAAAAACATGCATCAATTAGAAGTTTATGAGTTAATTTCCATCATGAACTGAATTTCTTTAGGCAAGGGTTAGGTTGTTTTAATGTAATTTTGGATTAAATTTATGGTTGATGCCATTAATTGAATTTATGAAATTTTATTAAATTTAACGGTGCATGAGAATTAAAATTGGCCTTTTAACTTCTCTATAATTCATAAACTTGGGAAAGCTAATGAATTAGAAAACTAAAATTTCATTCTAGGATTATTGAGTTGATTAGGGATAATTAACCCACCTAGAACCTAAAATCATGGGCATAATTTAGATCACAATTGGGAAATTGTAGGTTTTAAAACTTAGTGATTTTGGAAAGAATCATTTGAATGCATGCGTAGGTAAATTCAAGGCATCACTAAAAATTTATTCCAATTGAACATTAGAACTCTAACCTAACCCGAGCTTATTTTTCATTACAAATCTCATCTCTTGTATCTATCTTCTTGTTTGCATTCTCCTCTCCCCTCATTTAAATTTACTTATTTTCTTGAGTCTAGTCTTATCTTGTCTTACTTATCACATCTGTTTATCTACTATAGGAAATTGCACACTCATGCATTGCACTAAAATAAGGAAAATTTGCTAGGACACTCACTAATTTAGGTCTAACTAGTCCTCGTGGGATCGATACTTTTAACTTATCACTTGCTGCTCTCGACCGTGTATACTTGCACGTCGTAAAAGTGTCGGGGTTTTATTCTAATTTGCATTAGTTTAGGGCATCCGATATTTTCGCACCAGTGCCCACAATCTCACTGGCCCGAGATGGGTGTTGTGTATGGTTGGGCCATCACAATATATTGTTCGTTAGAGGAGCAGTAGGAACTTAAGGAACAAGAAGTAGACACAGGGGTAAAACGGTAATTTTATCCAGCCATGTCTACGAACAACCTGTGAAGGGTCGACTTATGAGCATTCATTATATTAGTGGACACGTAACTTTCTGCACTGACGAGAGTGCAACTACGGGCATCAGTAGAGTGTTACCGTATCTAATGAATGTTGATTAACTGGATCAAAGAGTTTGATAGGTTAATCTCGGTTCATTGGAGCTCGTCACTGTAGGTCCATTAGGTCCCTCGGTTGGCTCAATCTGGGTTAAAAGAAGGGTTAATGTTTTGGTGTGAATTCAAGGGTTCAATTTCACTTAAAGGGTATTTATGTCATTTATATGAGATAAGAATGATATGATATATAGTTTAATGTAAATGAGATTCATAATAAACTATAGGTTAGCCTAATTGTTGAATTAGGGCTAATTGGAGATATTAATTAAGAGAAATTAAATTGGATATGATTCAATTTAATAAATCCACAATTATTTCAAATGCGAATTGTAATATTAGATATGAGATATCTTATAATATATGCTTATGTAAACGTGATTTGCGTAATCTATAGTTGTGGTAAAGTGGTAATAATGTGGAGATTTTAACTCCATCCATTTCCACTATTTAAACCCTTTGCAAGAAGGATTTCATAAGCTCTTCTCTCATTTTTTAGATTCTCACACAAAAGAAGAGAACTTGGTCTCTAAACTCTCTCAACTCTCCTCCCTCTCCAAAACCTAAAAGTCCCACTATTTTCCTTCTTTCAAAGGAAGAACAACCCAGAAGACTTGTGGTTGTGTTCGTTCTTGTTCGTGGGAAAAGTTCGAGAGAAGATTTCGTAGAGATCGAGGTTGCACGAAGAGTTCCTCATTCGTTGGAAAGGATTTCTTGAATAAGGTCTTCAACAAGTAAGTAACGTCAACTTACTGATTTTTCATTTATGTTCTTGCATGTTTAGCCTAGATTTAAGTGTTAAATCGTTTTAATGAAATTCGAGTAGCGTAACGATACCTCGACGATTCAATCGTCTTCCGCATCGCGGGGATTTTCATTCCCTTCGCCTGGGTCATTGAATATATGAGAGAATTATAACTTGAACGGTGTGTAGTGGACACACATGGAGGATCACGTTCGAGTTAACCCGAACGGTCTACAATATATGGATGGATTGGAGACCTAATCCTGGATACGTTGTGGATGGGGCCCGCTTTGTATTAGATACAGACGAGGTGATCTAACTCGTTCATGTCCTTAAGATGCGAGTGGGGGCATCCTGTGCAATGAGATTGTACAAGACCGGACCGTGAATTATTAAACCTACTGATGTTACACCGTTAACAGTATGGACTAATAACTTCGTAGATGTCCATTAGTGACTCGTCCTGAATCCTGAGCGTGTTACGGACAGTTACTCGCCCAATATGCCTATCTTCTCAGGGACAGGACCAAGTAGGGAGCTGGGAACTTAACTACTCGAGATGGAATTCACTCGTTCCCGCCTTTAGGGAAACTAGAGGGGTTGTTCCCTTAAGTGCTGTCTCAAGGGCTTGGACAATGGGCACCCACCCTCTCACTGGCACGAGAGGGTTGTTATGTATGGTTGGACCATTACAACGTTGTTGTTCATTAGAGGAGCAGAGGGGACATAAGGAGCAAAAAGTAGACACAGGAGTAAAACGGTCATTTGACCCACCAGTGTCTACGAATAACTTGTGAAGGGTCGACTCATGGGCATTGGTTATATCTGTGGACCCAACTTGTCTTACACTGACGGGAGTGCAGCTACGGGGTTTAGTGGAGTGTTACCGTGGCTAATGAATATTGATTAACCGGGTCAAAGAGTTTGACAGGTTAATCTCAAATCATTGGAGCTCGTCATGTAGGTTCATAAGGTCCCTCAGTTGGCTCAAACTGGATTAATAGAAGCTTTACTATTTTGATGTGAATTTGAAGTGTTCAAGTTCACTAAAGGGCAACTATATCATTTATATGAGATATGAATGATATATTCTATAGTTTAATGTGAATGAGATTCATAAAAAACTATAGGTTAGCTTTATTGCTGAATTAGGGTTACTTTGGAGAAATTAGGTTGAGAGAAATTAAGTTGAATGTGATTCAATTTAAACATCCACAGTAATACAAATGTGATTTGTAAAATGAGATATGAGATATCTTATTATATGTGGTTATGCAAATATGATTTGCATAACCTATAGTTGTGGTAAAATGATAAATAGGTGGAGATTGCAACTCCACCTATCTCCATTATTTAAACCCCTTTGCAAGAAGGGTTCATTACTTAATTGTTCATTTTAGGAAATCTCACCAAAAGAAGCAATCCATTCTCTCTCAAGAACTCTCTCAAATTTCTCCTCCCTAAACCAAAAAAAAGATTCCACAATACTCCTTCTACCTAGGGAAGAACAACCGAGAAACCAAGTGGTGGTGTCAAAACCGTTGTTCGCGTGAGGAGTTCGAGATCGTTGAGAACGAGGAGAGCACGAAGAGTTCAGATCAGAAGAAGGATTTTGAAGACAGTCTTCAACAAGTTAGTAACTTTAACTTGCTTGTTTTTCCCTTCTTAGGAAGCATGTTTAGCCTATTCTATGTGATAGTTAAATTTAATGAAATTGAAATTGCACAATGATACCACGATGATTCGATCGTCTTCCTCTCCGCTGGGACTTTCATTCCCCTCAATTGGTATCCGAGCCAAGTTTATGGCTTCTTGTTGTGCATTTAATTTTGTTAAAACTAGGTGGGTTTATGCTTTGATTCACAAGATGAATGATGGTTTGGGAAATGGATGATTTCAGATTTGGCACTTTTCTTAGATTTACATTAATGTTGATATTATCAATGAAAGGGCCCGTATTTTGGGCATTTTTTAATGTAAATTGAGTCTGTAAGTCCGTGTCGTTCGTGGCCTTATATGTTGTGAAAACATTTGAGCGGAAACGGGTGAGAAATGACGAAGAACAGCAAAAGGTGCTTGTTGTTCTGTCGAAAGCGTTGAAACGTTGTTCATCGGCGTTTGAACACTGCAATTGCGGGCGGAGGCTTGGCTGCAAAGAAGCATTGCAACATTATTTACAAACTCATGTTTGTAAATTACTATTTCATTGCTTTGTGTCTCACATTATTTACAAACTTTTCTAATAAACTAAGCTCCAGTGTATAGTGGACACACAGGGAGTATCACGTTTGAGTTAATGACTCGAACTGTTTACAGTATATGGATAGGCTTAGAGACCTAATCCTGGATACACTATGGATGTGGCCCGCTTTGTATTAGATACAAACGAGGTGCTCTGACTCGTTCATGTAGTTGACATGCGAGTGGGGGCAACCTTTGCAATGAGATTGTACAAGACCGGATCGTGAATTATTAGACCTACTGATGTAACACCGTTGACAGTAAAGACTAATAACTTCGTAGATGACCATTAGTGACTCGACCTGAATCCGGAGCGTATTACGGACTCCTGTCTGCGGGGGTGTGTCCTTTGACTAGTACAGGTGAGGGTGGTCACAGTTACTCGCCCAATATGCCTATCTTCTCAAGGATAGGATCAAGCAGGGACCTGGGAACTTAACTACGTGAGACGGAATTCACTTATTCCCGCCTTTAGGGAAACTAGAGGGGTTGTTCCCTTAAGTGTTGTCTCTAGGGCTTGGACAACGGGCGCCCACCTTCTCACTGGCCCGAGAAGGGTGTTGTGTATGGTTGGACCATCGCGATGTGTTGTTCATTAGAGGAGTAGTGGGGACTTAAGGAACAAGAGGTAGACACAAGGGTAAAAGGGTAATTTGACCCAGCCGTGTCTACGAACAACCTGTGAAGGGTCGACTCATGGTTATTGTTTATATCAGTGGACACGTAATATTCTGCACTTACGGAAGTGCAACTACGGGCTATAGTGGAGTGTTACTGTAGCTAATGAATGTTGATTAACCGGGTCAAAAGAGTTTGATAGGTTAATCTCGGATCATTGGAGCCCGTCACTGTAGGTTCATTAGGTCCCTCGATTGGCTCCATCTGGGTTAAAAGAATGGTTAGAGTTTTGGTATGAAATTGAAGTGTTGAATTTCACTTAGAGTAATTTATATAATTTATATGAGAAATGAATGATATAATATATAGTTTAATGTGAATGAGATTCATAATAAACTATAGGTTAGCCTAATTGTTCAATTAGGACTAATTGGAGAAATTAATTGAGAGAAATTAAATTGGATGTGATTCAATTAAATTAATCCACAATTATTGCAAATGTGATTTGCAATATGAGATATGAGATATCTTATAATTCGTTAAGAGTTAATGAATTCGACCAAATTATGGTAATTAGACGCCTAATGGAATAAGAATTACTCTAGGATTAGGGTCTGATCGAGAAAGTCTCGTCCTAGAGGAGGAGTGTTCTGTTCACCCTTCGGTGGCGGTCATTCTAAATCTTTAGGATATCATTGCAAATTTTTAATGACCTAGGGATCATGAAACAATTTTTGCTAAAACCTAATTGGATTTCAAAAGTTTATTGCGAGACTAACACAAAGTTTTCTTAATTTTTCATCTTAAAACATGTCTAGCTCAATAATAGCTCTACTCGCGTCTGATAAACTAGTGGAAGTTAATTACCAAACATGGAAAAATAACATAAACACAATTTTGGTAACTGACGACATTAAGTTCGTGCTCTCTAACGAGTGTCCTCAGATGTCGGGCTCTCTAACGAGTGGAAATGATGGAGTTACATATTATTACCACTTTACCACAAGCATAGGTTATGCAAATCTCATTTGCATAACCACATAATATAAGATATCTCATATTGCCAATCACATTTGCATCAATTGTGGTTTAATTAAATTAAATCACATCCAATTTAATTTCTCTCAATTAATTTATCCAATTATCCCTAATTCAACAATTAGGCTAATCTATAGTTTATTGTGAATCTCATTCACATTAAACTATATAGTATATCATTCATATCTCATATGAATGACATAAATGCCCTTTAAGTGAAATTGAACACTTCAATTTCATACCAAAACATTAACCATTCTTTTAATCCTGATTGGGCCAACCGAGGGACCTAATGGACCTACGAGGATTTCTCCAATGACCCGAGATTAACTCACAAACTCTTTGACCGGTTAATTAACATTCATTAGCTACGGTAACACTCCACTATAGCCCGTAGTTTGCACTCCCGTTAGTATAGAATATTACGTGTCCACTGATATAACCAATGCCCATGAGTCGACCCTTTTACAGTTGTTCGTGAGACACTTCTTTGGGTCAAATTATCGTTTTACCCCTGTGTCTATCTCTTGTTCCTTATGTCCCCATTGCTCCTCTAAAGAACAACACATCGTGATGGTCAAACCATACACAACACCCTTCTCGGGCCAGTGAGAAGGTGGGCGCCCGTTGTCCAAGCCACGAGAAGACAAAGACTTAAGGGAACAACCCTCTAGTTTCCCTAAAGGGGGGAACGAGTGAATTCCATCTCGCGTAGTTAAATTCCCTGCTCCCTACTTTGTACTACTTTGTACTGTCCCTGAGAAGATAGGCATATTGGGCGAGTAATTGTGACCACCCTAACCCGTACTAGTCAAAGGACAGACCCCGCGATGCGAGTCCGTAACACGCTCGAGATTCGTAAAAGTCACTAATGGTCGCTCTCACGAAGTTATTAGTCCCATCACACAACGGTATTACATCGATGGGTCTAATAATTCCACGGTCCCGGTCTTGTACAATCTCATTGCACAGATGCCCCCATTCGCATGTCAACCACATGAACGAGTCAGATCACCTTGTTTGTATCTAATACAAAACAGACCGCATCCACAGTGTATCCAGGATTAGGTCTCCAACCCTATCCATATACTGTAGACCGTTCGGGTCATTAACTCGAACATGATCCTCCCTGTGTGTCCACTACACACCATTCAAGTTCTAGTTCTCCCATAAATTCAATGACCCTGGAGCTTAGTTTATTGGAAAAGTTTGTAAATATTGAGAGACAAAAAGTAATGAAATAAGTAACTCTTATTAATTTCAAACAGTAATTTACAAACACGAGATTAGGATAAAAATACCAACAAACTCCCACTTGGACTAAGGTAGTGGAGAAAATACATTTCTGAAATGTACATAAATTACAATGAAGTAATACAATAAACTAGGGCATTGAATATCCGTTTACACATCTCCCACTTGCCCTAGTCAGGAAGCTCTCGAAGACCTAGACTCTCTAGGTGACCCTCAAACACCTTAGCCATGAGGGGCTTTGTAAATGGATCAGCTACGTTGTGCTCCAACACTATCTGCGTGACTATCACGTCTCCGCGGTGCACAATCTCCCGTATCAGATGATACTTGCGTTCAATGTGTTTGCCTCTCTTATGGCTCCGAGGCTCACGTGAGTTTGTTATTGCACCACTGTTATCACAGAACAGTGTGATCGACAAGTTCATATTTGGAACAACTTCCAAATCTGTCATGAACTTCCTAAGCCAAACGGCTTCCTTTGCAGCTTCACAAGCCGCAACATTCTCCGCTTCCATAGTGGAATCAGCGATGCATCCCTGCTTGATGATTCGCCACACTACAGCTCCTCCATTCAGAATGAAGGCTGACCCGGAAGTGGATTTCCTAAAATCCTTATCGGTCTGAAAGTCAGAATCTGTGTATCTCGTAAGGATCAAATCCCCACTGCCATACACTAAGCTGTAGTTCCTCGTTCTCCTAAGATACTTGAGGATTTCCTTTACGGCTGTCCAGTGATCTAATCCTGGATTTGTCTGATATCTACTGACAATTCCTACTCCATAACAGATGTCGGGCCTAGTACACAACATGACATACATCAAGCTCCCTACAGCTGAAGCATATGGAATCCGTCTCATATCCTCAACATCTTGAGGAATCCTAGGACACTGATCCTTAGACAAGTGAACCCCATGCCTGAAAGGCAGAACGCCCTTGTTGGATTTCTACATCTTATATCTAGACAACATCTTGTCAATATAAGACGCTTGAGACAGGGCTAGCGTTCTATTCTTCCGGTTCCGGACAATCTGGACATCTAGAACATACTGAGCTTCTCCCAACTCTTTCATTTGGAATTGCGAAGCTAGCCACTTCTTAACGTCAGTAAGAAATTCTACCTCATTCCCAATGAGAGGAATATCGTCCACATACAACACCAAAAATGCGACAGTTTTGTCAACGATTTTCTTGTAGACACAAGGCTCGTCGACATTTTGATTAAAGCCATAAGATTTGATCGCCTCATCAAACCTTATATTCCAAGACCTCGAAGCTTGTTTCAGTCCATAAATGGACCTATGAAGCCGGCAAACCTTTTGATCTTGGCCTTGGGCAATGAACCCTTTGGGCTGGTCCATGTAGATGGTCTCATCAAGTTTTCCATTCAGAAAGGTTGTCTTGACGTCCATCTGCCATACCTCGTAGTCATAATACGCGACAATGGCTAGATGGATCCTGATCGACTTTACCATGGCAACAGGTGAAAAGGTCTCCTCATAGTCAACCCCTTCAACCTGGGTAAAACGCTTTGCCACTAGTCGGGCTTTGAAGGTCTGCACCTTCCAATCTACGCCACGTTTACGCTTGTAGATCCATTTGCAACAAATAGGTTTTACCCCATCCGGTTGATCCACAAGCTCCCATAAAGAATTGAAGTACATAGACTCCATTTCCTGGTCCATAGCTTTAATCCATTCGTTTTTGTCAACATCAACCATTCCCTGATCATAGGTCAATGGATCCTCACAGCCATCATCAGGAGCGACAACTGAGGTTTCAGCTAAACCCAAGTAGCGATCGAGCTGTCTCACAGTCCTCCCACTACGTCGAGGCATTCCCAACTCTTGGGAACAGATTTGACTAGACATGCTAGGATCAACAACACTTGTTGACGTAGTAGCCCCATCAGCAACTCTTGCTGATGCACTGTCCATTTCATTCAACACAATTTTACTCCTTGGTAAATGATCCCTGACGTGGTCTTCCTCTAGGAAAGTGGCGTTTGTCGACACAAGCACCATATTTTCCTTAGGATCGAAAAACAGACCACCTCTAGTCTCTTTAGGGTAACCTACGAATAGGCACAATTTCGAACGGGGTTCCAACTATTTCGGGTTTGACACCAACACGTGGATCGGGCATCCCCAAATTCTGATGTGATGTAAACTGCCTTTACGTCCACTCCAGAGCTCGAAAGGTGTTTCACAAACACTCTTCGACGGAACGTTGTTCAAAATATAAACCGCAGTCTCCTCTGCGTACCCCCAAAAAGAATCAGGGAGACGAGCATAGCTCATCATCGACCGAACCTTGTCCAACAAGGTTCTGTTTCTCCTCTCCGATACACCATTCTGTTGTGGCATACTAGGTACTGAGAGTTGGGACGTAATTCCGTGTTCTATCATATAGTCCTAGAATTCAGTGTCCATGTACTGTCCACCTCGATCCAATCGAAGTGTTTTAAGCGATTTACCTATGAGGTTCTCAACCTCAGTCTTGTACTCCTTGAACTTTACAAGATTTCAAACTTTTTGTGCATTAGGTAAATATACCCATATCTGGAGTAATCGTCTATGAATGACACGAAATACTCATAACCGCCCCGAGCTTTAACATTCATCGGACCACAGAGGTCAAAATGTACTAACTCAAGAGGCTCTTTGGCTCTATATCCTTTTCCACTAAAAGGACGTTTGGTCATCTTGCCCTCAAGGCATGACTCACATACAGGCAAAGAGTTTTCTTCCAACTCGTTTAGAAGTCCACTATTCACTAGTTTCTCAATCCTATTGAGATGAATGTGGCCTAACCGTAGATGCCAAAGATGGGCAGTTTTTCAATCCGATTGAATCGTCGGAGGTATCATTATGCAACTAGTGTTTATTAGAATTGATCTAACACTTAGATCTAGGCTAAACATGCTTAAAGAAGAAGAAATTTACAACAAGAATAGATCTTACTTACTTGTTGTAGACAAACACAGCAAATTCTTCCTCAGGTCACCAACTCTTCGTGCTACTCGATCTCAACGAAATCTTCTACCAAAACGATCTCGAACACCACCAAGTGATCTTCTCGGTTGTTCTCTTTTGGAGAAGGGAAGATGGTGGGATCTTAGTTTTGGAGAGGGAGGAGATTTGAGAGAATTGTTTGAGAGAGAATTCTCTTCTTTTGGTTGAAATTCCAAAAATGAGAAAGTGTGTTATAATCCTTCTTGCAAGAAGGGTTTATATAGTGGAATTGATGGAGTTAAAATCTCCACATAATTACCACTTTACCACAACCATAGGTTATGCAAATCTCATTTGCATAACCATATAATATAAGATATCTCATATCACATATTGCAAATCTCATTTGCAATAATTGTGGATTAATTAAATTGAATCACATCCAATTTATTTTCTCTCATTTAATTTCTCCAATTAACCCTAATTCAACAATTAGGCTAACCTATAGTTTATTATGAATCTCATTCACATTAAACTATATATTATATCATTCATATCTCATATAAATGGCATAAATGCCCTTAAAGTGAAATTGACACTTCAATTTCATACCAAAACATTAACCCTTCTTTTAACCCAGGTGGAGCCAACCGAGGGACCTAATGGACCTACAGTGACGGGCTCCAATGATCCGAGATTATCCTGTCAAACTCTTTGACCCGGTTAACCAACATTCATTAGCTACGGTAACACTCCACTATAGTCGTAGTTGCACTCCCATGAGTCGACCCTTCACAGGTTGTTCGTAGACACGGCTGGGTCAAATTATCGTTTTACCCCTGTGTCTACCTCTTGTTCCTTAAGTCCCCACTGCTCCTCTAATGAACAACATATTGTGATGGTCCAACCATACACAACACCCTCTCGGGCAAGTGAGAAGATGGGCGCCCGTTGTCCAAGCCCAGGAGACAGCACTCAAGGGAAGAACCCCTCTAGTTTCCATAAAGGCGGAAACGAGAGAATTCCATCTCGCGTAGTTAAGTTCCCAGCTCCCTACTTGGTCCTGTCCCTGAGAAGATAGGCATATTGGGCGAGTAACTGTGACCACCCTCACTCGTACTAGCCAAACGACAGACCCTCGCAGACAGGAGTCCATAGCACGCTCAGGATTCAGGTCGAGTCACTAATGGTCATCTACGAAGTTATTAGTCCTTAATGTCAACGGTGTTACATCAGTAGGTCTAATAAATCACGGTTCAGTCTTGTACAATCTCATTGCACAGGATGCCCCCACTCGCATGTCAACCACATGAACGAGTCAGATCACCTCGTTTGTATCTAATACAAAGCGTGCCGCATCCACAGTGTATCCAGGTTTAGGTCTCCAACCCTATCCATATACTATAGACCGTTCGGGTCATTAACTCGAACGTTATCCTCCCTGTGTGTCCACTACACACCGTTCAAGCTCTAGTTCTCTCATAAATTCAATGACCCTGGAGCTTAGTTTATTGGAAAAGTTTATAAATATTGCGAGACACAAAGTGATGAAATAAATAACTCTTATTAATTTCAAACAATATGTTACAAACACGAGATTAGGACAAAAATCCCAACAAACTCCCACTTGGACTAAGCTAGTGGATAAAATACATTTTAGATACGTACATAAATTACAATGAAGTAATACAATAAACTAGGGCATTGAATACCCGTTTACACATCTCCCACTTGCCCTAGTCAGGAAGCTCTCGAAGACCTAGACTTTCTAGGTGACACTCAAACACCTTAGCCATTAGGGGCTTTGTAAATGTATCAGCTACGTTGTGCTCCAACGCTATCTGTGTGACCGTCACGTCTTCGCGGTGCACAATCTCCCGGATCAAATGATATTTGCACTCAATGTGTTTGCCTCTCTTATGGCTCCGAGGCTCACGTAAGTTGGCTACTGCACCACTGTTATCAAAGAAAAGTGTGATCGGTAAGTTCATATTTGGAACAACTTCCAAATCTGTCATGATGCATCCCTGCTTGATGCTTCGCCATACTACAACTCCTCCATTCAGAATGAAGGTTGACCCCGAAGTAGATTTCCTAGAATCCTTATCGGTCTGAAAATCAGAATTCGTGTATCCCGAAAGGATCAAATCCCCACTACCATACACTAAGTGTTGTTCCTCGTTCTCCTAAGATACTTGAGGATTGCCTTTACGGCTGTCTAGTGATCTAATCTTGGATTGGGTGATATCTCACCGACAATTCCTCTTTGCATAAATGATGTCGGGCCTAGTACACAGCATGACATACATCAGGCTCCCTACAGCTGAAGCATATGGAAATTGTCTCATATCCTCAAAATCTTGAGGAGTCTTAGGACACTGATCCTTAGACAAGTGAACCCCATGCCTGAAAGGCAGCAAGCCCGTTTTGGAGTTCTGCATCTTATATCTAGACAACATCTTGTCAATATAAGACGCCTGAGACAGGGCTAGCGTTCTGTTCTTCCGGTTCCGGACAATCACGATACCTAGAACATACTGAGCTTCTCCCAAATCTTTCATTTGGAATTGTATAGATAGCCACTTCATAACGTCAGTAAGAAATTCTACCTCATTCCCAATGAGAATAATATCGTCCACATACAACACCAAAAATGCGACAGTTTTGTGAACGATTTTCTTATAGACACAAGGCTCGTCGACATTTTGATCAAAGCCATAAGATTTGATCGCCTCATCGAACGTTATATTCAAGACCTCGAAGCCTGTTTTAGTCCATAAATGGACCTATGAAGCTGGAAAACTTTTTGCTCTTGGCCTTTGGCAATGAACCCTTTGCGTTGGTCCATGTAGATGGTCTCATCAAGTATGTCATTCAGAAAGGCTGTCTTGACGTCCATCTACCATACCTCGTAGTCATAATACCCGACAATGGCAAGAAGGATCCTGATCGACTTTACCATGCAACAGGTGAAAAGGTTTCCTCATAGTCAACCCCTTCAACCTGGGTAAAACCCTTTGCCACTAGTCGGGCTTTGATGGTCTGCACCTTCCCATCTACGCCACGTTTACGCTTGTAGATCCATTTACAACCAATAGGTTTTACCCCATCCGGTTGATCCACAAGCTCCCATATAGAATTGAAGTACATAGACTCCATTTCCTGCTCCATAGCTTTAATCCACCGTCGTTGTCAACATCAACCATTGTCTGATCATAGGTCAATGGATCCTCACGGTCATCATCAGGAGCGACAACTGAGGTTTCAGCTAAACCCATGTAGCGATCAGGCTGTCTCACAACCCTCCCACTACATCGAGGCATTCCCAACTCTTGGGAACGGTTTTGACTAGACGTGCTAGGATCAACAACACTTGTTGACGTACTAGCCCCATTAGCAACTCTTGCTGATGTATTGTCCATTTCATTTAATACAATTTTACTCCTTGGTAAATGATCCCTGATGTGGTCTTCCTCTAGGAAAGTGGCGTTTGTCGACACAAGCACCGTATTTTTCCTAGGATCGTAAAATAGACCACCTCTAGTCTCTTTGGGGTAACCTACGAATAGGCACAATTTCGAACGGAGTTCCAATTTTTTCGGGTTTGACACCAACACATAGGTCGGACATCCCCAAATCCTGGAGTGATGTAAACTGCCTTTACGTCTACTCCAGAGCTCGAAAGGTGTTTCACAAACACTCTTCGACGAAACGTTGTTCAAAATATAAACCGCAGTCTCCACTGCGTACCCCCAAAAAGAATCAGGAAGACGAGCATAGCTCATCATCGACCGAACCATGTCCAACAAGGTTCTGTTTCTCCTCTCTGATACACCATTCTGCTATAGCATACCACGCGTTGAGAGTTGGGACGTAATTCCGTGTTCTATCATATAGTCCAGGAATTCAGTGTCCATGTACTCTCCACCTCGATCAGATCGAAGTGTTTTAAGTGATTTACCTAAGAGGTTCTCAACCTCAGTCTTGTACACTTTTAACTTTTCAAGAGTTTCAGACTTCTTGTGCATTAGGTAAATTTACCCATATCTGGAGTAATCGTCTATGAAAGACACGAAATACTCATAACCACCCCGAGCTTTAACATTCATCGGACCACAGAGGTAAGAATGTACTAACTCAAAAGGCTCTTTGGCTCTATATCATTTTCCACTAAAAAGACGTTTGGTCATTTTGCCCTCAAGGCATGACTCACACACTAGCAAAGAGTTTTCTTCCAACTCGTTTAGAAGTCCACTCTTCACTAGTTTCTCAATCCTATTGAGATTAATGTGGCCTAACCGAAGATGCCAAAGGTGGGCATTTTTTTTGGAGAAACTTTTCCTTTCTTAGTTCGTGTTTCTGCAGTTTTAAACAATTCAGTATTCAAAACACTTTTGACCGAATTGGGTTTCAAAACTTACAGATTATTTTCAAGTGAAGCTGAACAAATAACATTCCCTTTGAAAGAAATAAACGCTTTATTAAATTCAAAAGAGACTGAAATACAGTGTTCAATTAAGTAGGAAATTGAAACAAGGTTTCTAGTAAACCCTGGAACTATGTACAGATTGTCGAACAATAAGTACTTCCCGCCAAAGTGCAGCTTCACCGTGCCCATCGCTGCAGCAGAGACAAACTCCCCAGATTCAACCCGTAGAGTTACCTCACCCTCTCGCAGCGGCTGCCAGGAATCAATCCCTTGATAAGAAGAACAAACGTGGTTAGTGGCGCCCGAATCCAATATCCAGGTTGAGTCACTACTCTCCACTAAACATGCTTCAGTCACAAGTAAATCAAATTTACCTTGATTCTTCCTCTCTCGCCGAGAATTTGGGACGCTTTCTCTTCCAAAGACCGCCCCATTGCGGTGGAAACACTTTCCTTTCTCTGCAACCTCCTTGACTTTCTTGCCCTTGTGGGCGGAAGCACGGTCAGTTTTACCCCTCTTCATCCTCTTCTTCCCTTTCGGGCGTGAAGGAGCAACTGGTTTTGTCCTAGAGGTCGAACCCCTGTGATAAGACCTGTAGGCAACATTTGCCTCAAATTCCTTGACCTTGTTCAAGGATTGGAAATTCTGTAGCTCATTGAGGAGGGTAGTCAGAGTGTAGCTAATTTTGTTCATAACAACATTGCTACGAAACTGAAGGAAACTCTTCGAAAGAGTCTCCAAAATAAAACTGACCTGGCTTGACTCGTCGATCGAAGCCCCGTTCATCTCGGCCAGATAAAGTGGGTCATCATGTCTAGAACGTGTTCACGGACAAACGACCCCTCTTTCATCCGTGCGTTGAAAACGTATTTGAGCAAGTCATGCTGGACCTGAAAGGACTGTTGTCCAAACATTTCCTGCAAGGACTCCATGATCTCCTTAGCGGAAACCATCAACTCATGCTTCTTTGCCAAGACATCAGACATGCTGGCAATTATGTAGACCTTGGCCTTTTCATTGGCCCTGATCCAGCGATCGTACGCATCGCGAACACTTCGCGACGCGGTCGAGCCATGCATGTGAGGACACTCCTCAGATAGCACGAACTTTATGTCGTCTTGTACCAAAATTGTATTAATGTTATTTTTCCAACTCTGGTAATTATCTCCCACTAACTTATCCGAAGCGAGTAAAGCTATTATTGCGCTAGACATTTTTAGCTGAAAAATAAGAAAAACTTTGTATTAGTCTCGCAAAAAAAAAAACTTTTGAAATCCAATAAAGTTTTAGCAAAAAATGTTTCATGATCCCTATGTCATTCAAAATTTTGCAATGATACCCTAAAGGTTTAGAATGACCGCCACCGAAGGGTGAACAGAACACTCCTCCTCTAGGACGAGACTTTCTCGATCAGGCCCTAATCCCGAATAACTCTTATTCCATTAGGCGTCCCAATTACCATTGTTCGGTCGAATTCATTAACGATTAACGAATTCACGCGTGAGTGTCACCCTCAATCTTTAAGTTTCCAAGTATCCGTCCAAACAATAGCCACCGAAGGGTGAACCAAGAAGGAAAACCAACCAGAAAACCGTACCTTTCGGGAATTCACGGTGTTCCGACTCCCATGATCATGCCCTCCGAAGGGATTGTTTGGTCCAGGCCAAACTAGCAGGCAGATCATAGGCGTCTCACGGTGTGAATCGAAAGAAGAGACCGTGGGTCTCGTTTTCACAAGTCCCCCTCCCACTCACTATTAGTACTCTCTCCATCGACGATGATATTGACCTATACAAATGCCATCCGAAGGGAGACGCTCCCTTTTGCACCACGAGGCCGAGTATAGATCTCACGGTGCGGACTTTACGGAGATTTGTGGTTGGAAATTCAAATGTATCTCATACACTATATTTTCTCCCACTCAGCACTTTAATTTTATTAGGGATTGACCTAGATAAACCGACTAAAATTTACCTAAGTCTACCAATATAACTCTTATATGGTATTAACCTAAGTTTATAATCACATTATTAACTTAGGTCTATGAGAGTAAATTAATTAACACTTAATTAACAGCACTCACGAGAATATAACCTATGAATTTCCAGACCGAATTTACTCTCAGGTCGGTTTCAAGGTAGGGGTGTTCCGCAAGCGTTAACTTAAATACCCCAGCCTTAGACAAAACCTTCCTTAGACAGAGTTACTTATCAGTCTCCATTCAAAGCATATATTTGTTTTCCTAAATTTCTAATCTCATTACAAAATTAGAAAACTTAAGTCTAATTATTCAAGTTCTAAACCCTTTAAAACTAATAATTAACTTAGGTTGCATGCATTTCTATGTTATAGTGCTTGATCATCCATCACATGAATAATACTATACTATAACATACATTCATCACATGAATTAAATGCATGAGCATGCTTTTAATTTAAAAATATAACACTTATATTTAAATAAATTAAAACATGCATACATTATATTATAACTCTTATAATATAATCCTATCATGCATACTATATATTATAACTCTTATAATATAAATATGATGCATGAAATTTTTAACCTAATGTGGGATTTTAAATCTATATGACATACATTATGCACGTAGAAATTAATTAAAATATACATCACATGCATAAAATAATTAAATAGCAAAAATGGACTGATTTTTGGCACCTAGGGGCAATTATTTAATTAAATAACATTAATATAACATTTATATTAATATTATTTAATAAAATAATTAAATATAAAAATAAAATACATATTATAAATAATAAATTAAATAAAAACGGAAAATAACTGCCCATGATGTGAAGCTCGTCCCACTTCCTCGAGAAATTGTCGCGAACTGCTCCTCAACGCGTGCAGCGTTGCAACGCTGTCGCCTCCAGCGTCCAACCGCGTTCTCAACGCCATTGACAGAAAAACAATCACTTTACAGTTCTTCCATCGAATTCTGCCTGTTTCCGCTCTGATTTCTTCACAGCAACTCTTGCCACAAACGACCCGGACTTACAGACTCGATTTACAGCAAAATACCCAAAAACAACGGGTCCTTACATTGATCTCATCAACATAATTGTAAATCTAAACTAGTGCCAAAAACCGTAAAGATCCATAATGCAAACCAAGCAATCATCTCATGAAATTAGGGCAAAATACCGACCTAATTTTAACAAAACAGTGCATAAATGAAGAACCATCGAGATGGTTCTGATATCAATTGCAGGGAATGAGAATCTTGCGCGGCGGAAGACAATTGAATCGTCGAGGTATCGTCATGCAACTAGTGTTTATTAAAATTGATCTAACACTTAGATCTAGGCTAAACATGCTTAAAGAAGAAGAAATTTACAACTAGAATAGATCTTACTTACTTGCTGTAGACAAACACAACAAATTCTTCCTCAGGTCACGAACTCTTCGTTCTACTCGATCTCAACGAAATCTTCTACCAAAACGATCTCGAACACCAACAAGTGGTCTTCTCGGTTGTTCTGTTTTGGAGAAGGGAACATGGTGGCATCTTAGTTTTGGAGAGGGAGGAGATTTGAGAGAATTGTTTGAGAGAGAATTCTCTTCTTTTGGTTGAAATTCAAAAAATTAGAAAGTGTGTTATAGTCCTTCTTGCAAGAAGGGTTTATATAGTGGAATTGATGGAGTTAAAATCTCCACATAATTACCACTTTACCACAACCATAGGTTATGCAAATCTCATTTGCATAACCATATTATATAAGATATCTCATATCTCATATTGCAAATCTCATTTGCAATAATTGTAGATTAATTAAATTGAATCACATCCAATTTAATTTCTCTCATTTAATTTCTCCAATTAGCCCTAATTCAACAATTAGGCTAACCTATAGTTTATTATGAATCTCATTCACATTAAACTATATATTATATGATTCATATCTCACATAAATGACATAAATGCTCTTAAAGGGAAATTGAACACTTCAATTTCATACCAAAACATTAACTCTTCTTTTAACCCAGGTGGAGCCAACCGAGGGACCTAATGGACCTACAATGACGGGCTCCAATGATCCGAGATTAACCTGTCAAACTCTTTGAACCGGTTAACCAACATTCATTAGCTACGGTAACACTCCACTATAGCCCGTAGCTGCACTTCCGTCGGTGCAGAATATTACGTGTCCACTGATATAACCAATACCCATGAGTCGATCCTTCAAAGGTTATTCGTAGACATGGCTGGGTCAAATTACCGTTTTACCCCTGTGTCTACCTCTTGTTCCTTTAGTCCCCACTGCTCCTCTAATGAACAACATATTGTGAGGGTCCAACCATACACAACACCCTTCTCAAGCCAGTGAGAGGCGGCGGTAGCCGCTTGTCCAAGCCACGGAGACAAAGATCAAGGGAACAACCCCTCTAGATTCCCTATAGGCGGGAACGAGTGAATTCCATCTCGCGTAATTAGGTTCCCAGCTCCCCACTTGGTTCTATGCCTGAGAAGATAGGCATATTGGGCAAGTAACTGAGACTACCCTCACCCGTACTAGTCAGAGGATAGACCCCCGCAGACACGAGTTCGTAATACGCTCAGGATTCAGGTCGAGTCACTAATGGTCATCTACGAAGTTATTAGTCCTTACTGTCAGTAGGTCTAATAAATCATGGTTCAGTCTTGTACAATCTCATTGCACAGGATGCCCCCACTCGCATGTCAACCACACGAACGAGTCAGATCACCTCGTTTGTATCTAATACAAAGCGGGTCGCATCATCAGTGTATCCAGAATTAGGTCTCCAACCTTATCCATATACTGTAGACTGTTCGTGTCATTAACTCGAACGTGATCCTCCTTGTGTGTCCACTACACACCGTTCAAGTTCTAGTTCTCTCATAAATTCAATGACCCTGGAGCTTAGTTTATTGGAAAAGTTTATAAATATTTCGAGACACAAAGTGTTGAAATGAATAACTCTTATTAATTTCAAACAATATATTACAAACACAAGATTAGGACAAAAATCCCAACAATAAAAACGTGGGTTTCGGATAAACCCATGTAACGGTCAGGTTGTGCTATAACCCTCCCACTACGTCGAGGCATACTAAACTCTTGAGATGGACTCTCTTGACTAGACAAGCTAGTGTCAACAACTTTTGTTGACGTACTAGTTTTATTAGCAACCTTTGTTATTGTTCCGTCTAACTCACTTAACACAATTTTATTTCTTGGTTTGTGGTCCCTTATGTGGTTCTCCTCTAAGAAATTGGCATTTATCGACACAAAAACTTTATCTTCCTTACGATCATAGAATAAACAACCTCTCGTTTCTTTTGGGTAACCTAAGAATAGGCACAATTTTGAACGTGAATCCAACTTTTTTGAATTTGTCACAAGAACATGTGCTGGACAACCCCAAATTCTGAAATGACATAAACTACCTTTACGTCCTTTCCAAAGTTCAAAAGGTGTTTTAGAGGCACTTTTTGAAGGTACATTGTTCAAAATGTATACTGCATGCAGTCTCACTATGTAACCTCAAAAAGAATTAGGGAGATGAGCATAACTCATCATTGATCGAACCATGTCCAACATGGTTCTATTTCTCCTTTCCGATACACCATTTTGCTGTGATGTACTAGGAGCTGAGAGTTGGGAGGTAATTCCATGTTCGATCATATAGTTTTGGAATTTTAAATCCATGTACTATCCACCTCGATCTGATCCTGTTTTAATTGTTTTACCTAATTCGTTTTCAACTTCAGTCTTGAATCCCTTGAACATTTCAAGTGCTTCAGACTTATGATGCATTAGGTAAATATGACCAATTCTAGAATAATAACCTATAAAGGAGATGAAATATTCATAACCTCCTCTTGCATTAACACTCATCGGACCACAGAGGTCTGAATGTATAAGCTCAAGAGGTTCTTTGGCTCTATAACCTTTTCCACTAAAAAGTCCTTTAGTCATTTTGCCTTCTAGGCAGGATTCACATACAGGTAAAGCATTTTCTTCTAACTCATTTAGAAGTCCATTCTTTACCAATCTCTCAATCCTATTGAGGTTAATGTGACACAATCTAAGATGACAAAGATGAGCATTTTCTTTAGGAGAAATCAGTTCGTGTACTTGCTATTTTTAATAATTTTGTGTTTAAAACTCTTTTAACTGAATTGAACCATTGCAAATAATTCTCAAGAAGAGCAACACATAGTTCAACATTTTTCAAATATTTAAACTTTTTTATTCAATTGAAAAGAAATTGAAGTACAATGTTTATTAAGGCAATAAGTAGAAATAATGTTTCTAATAAACCTAGAAACTACATACATGTTATCAAATAACAGCTTTTTCTTGCCAGACGGTTGCTCTTTATTTGCTCATTTTTTTTCTTATGTATCTTCTTAAGTTCAGAAGTAGAACTGCAGTTGTTAGTTCCAGAGGGTGAACCCTTATGAGAACATTTGGAATGGGCAAACAAATTTGCCTCTCCATTTAGTTGTCTCTTATCATCCATGAGAAACTGATAATTTTGCAGCTCTTTTAGCAGAGAAGTCAGATCAAACTCTATGTCATTCATCGATGCATTGTTGAAGAATTGTAGAAAACTCTTCGGAAGAGATTCTAGGATGAACGAAACCTGACTTTTCTCATTTATGACCACCCCGTTTAATTTCTCTATGTTGAAGTGAGCCATCAGATTGAGAACATGTTCTCTTACTGACGTTCCCTCCTTCATGAGTGCGTTGTAAACGTACTTTAGGGCTTCATGCCGAATTTGTTTAGACGGTTGTCTAGACAAATTTAGCACAAAATGAACACAAAATCCACGATCTCACGAGCTGAGACCTTGCCCTCTAGCCTCCTGCTAAAACATCAGGTATGCTAGCCAGGATATAGGGTTTTGCCTTTTCATTGGCATTGATCCAGCGGTCATACGCATCCTTAATAGATTAAGGTGTGTTTTGAGCAGGAAATTGAGGACACTTCTCATTGAGAACGAACTAAGATCATGTGCAACCAAGACTATGTTGAGTTTATTCTCCCAAGTCATTATGTTCTCTCCGGTTAATTTTTTCGCACCAAGTAAGGAAATTATAGAGCTAGACATTTTGCAGAAAAAAACATTGTATAAGCTTCTTGCTATAATTGTCTAATCCAATCATGTTTTAGCTAATTATTAAATGATTCCTAGGTCATTTTGTTGGGATTTATGCCCTAAAACTTGTGTAATTTTGATCAAAGAAATAAAAAGTTATTTGTTTTGATAAAATTATAGTCTTGCTTTATAAATCCAATAAACTAAGCTCCAAGGTTATAACATATGTCTTGATAATATATATATCTTGAACATCAGTGTAGTGGAGACTATTTGGGTTGAGTTCAAGAATATAACCTAAATGGTCTATGGTATAAGAATAAGATTGGAAACCTCATTTTGAGAACACCATGGATGCGACCTACTTTGTAATTAGTACAAATAAGGTAATCCAACTCATTCATGTAGTTGACATGCGAGTGGGGGCATCATATATGAAGAGTTCATACAAGACCGGACCGCAAATTATTAGTCTAACCAGTGTAACACCGTTAACAGGATAAGACTAGTAATTTATAGATGGTCATTAGTGACTCGACCTGAATTCTGAGCAATTTAAGAACTCCTGCTTGTAGGGGCTTTTCCTTAGACTAGTATGGGTGAGAGTGGCCTGTAGCCGACATAATAAGCCTACCTTCTCAGGGACAGAACGTCGTAGGTAGCTGGGAACTTAACTGTGCAAGATGGCATTCACTCATTCCTACACTAAGGAATTAGATAGGTTGTTTCCTTAAGAACTGACTCCAGGTCTTGAACAACAGGGCTCCGCCCTCTATGAGGGTATGTGTCTATGGTAGGACCTTAGACTTGTTGTTCATTAGAGGATCAGTGGTGCTTAAGGAACAAAGAGGTAGTCATAGAGGTAAAACGGTAATTTGACCCAGCTTTGATCACGAACAACCTGTGAAGGGTCGACTCATGGGTAATGACAATATCAGTGGACACAATATTATCTACATTGAGGAGAGTGCAGCTACAAGTCCATAGTGGAGTCACTTGTAGTTAATGAATATTGATTAACTGGATCAAAGAGTTTGATAAGTTAATCTCATATCATTGGAGCTCATGAATTGTAGGTCCATTAGGTCCCTCCGTTGGCCAACATGGTAATATTGAGGGTATAAAGTTAGTAATGAAATTGAAGTGTTCAATTTCATATCTGAGATGTTATATCAATTATCTATGATATGATTGATATAATATATAGTTTTAATGTGAATTAGATTCACATATAAACGATATACTAATGAGAGAATAGAGGAAGGGTAGGATGGTCATTTCCACCCTATATGCCTATATATATAGTTGCATAAGATGTAACTAGGTTAAGGCAAGTGAAGCTAAGCACTTAGTGAAACCCTAGCCTCTCTCACATTGTGTTGGAAACAGTTCCAACTACAATTTCACAAAACACCCTACCTCTCCTAAAGGGAACCCACTTTCCTCCCTCATCTAGAGAAGAACAGAGAAGATCCGGTGGTAGTGTCGTGAGAAAGGAGGAGCACTTGAAGAAAGAGTTCTTCAAAGGTAATATTTCTTGTTGTCCATATACTTTTATATGCTTAATCTAGTTGTTTTCGTTCTTGAATGAAATCGTTGTAACTAAATTGAGAATGCGCGATACACAATCGCTTCCGCTGCAGGATTCGATTCCCTTCAATTGGTATCAGAGCCCAATTGCGTTCTGGATTTTTTCAAGAACGAGGTGGGATTTTCTGTTTTGCATGTGATATATGAATGGTTTGCAAATTAGATGTTTTCGATTTTGGCACTTAGATTTACAATTTTTCCATTGAATCGTTCAATGTAAGGGTCCGGTGTTTTGGGTAAATTTAATTGTAAATCGAGTCTGTAAGTCCGTGTCGATCGAGGCAAAGTGGTTGCTGAGAAGATCAGAGCAAAAACGAGCAAGGAATAAGAGATTCCACATGTTGTCTGTGTGCAACGTTGCAACGTTGTTCATTGGCGTTGCAACGCTTCGCTTGCGGAAGGAGGCGCGTATTAGAGGCAGCATTGCAATACAGCCTTCAGCGTTGCAACGTCGAAGGCGTTTCACAACGCGCTCCAACTGGCAGAAACGGACAACTTACAGCGTTGCAACGGCGAATGCGTTTCACCGTTTTTTTTCCAACGGGAGAAATTTCATTTTAATTATATATAATAAATATAAAAATATTTTATATTTATTTATATTTAATTTATTTAGTTTTAATATATATAATTAGATTATATTAATTAAAATTAATCTTAGGGTACCAAAATTGGTCTAATTTTGCTATTTATATTATGCAATTGTTGTGTAATTATTGGCATGCATAATGTATACTTTTATTTTAGAAATCCCACCTCAGGTTAAGAATTTTCATGCATCATTTATAATATAACGACTTATATTATATAGTTTGCATGATTAACTAATATAAAGGTTTTATATTAATTTGTGGACAACATTGACATGCATTATATATCATGAGATGGTTATGCTATGAATGTCTTATTATTCATGTGATGAATGATCAAGCACTATAACATAGTATGCATGTAACCTAAGGTTAATTATTACTTTTAAAATATTTAGAACTTGGAAATAATAGATCTTAGGTTATCTAGTTCTAATTAGATTAGAATTAGGAACCAAGTAATTTATAAACTATGATTAAAATAGGAACTTTGTCTAATGAAAGGTTAAGGATGGGGTATTTAAGCTAACGGAAACGGAACACCCCTACCTGGGAGTGATATTTAATCAGAGAGTTTATAAATTACAGTAGCGTCAGCGGGTTTATTAAGGGGTTAATAAACTAGAAATCCTAGGTTTAATATAAAGAGTTATATTAACAAACTTAGGATAAAATCAATATAAGAGTTATATTGATTATAGATATAAGTGTTATATTGATAAAGTTGTACTAACAAACTAAGGAAGATTCCTATAACTTTAAAGTATCCAGTGGGAGGAAAAGTTTATATGATACATATTTTTTCACCTATGTTATCTCTGGGAAATTCACACCGTGAGACTCATAGTTGGCCTCGTGGCGCAAATCGGAGCGTCCCCCTTCGGATGGTGTTTGTATGAGTCAATATCAAGGTGAATGGAGAGGGTACTTATAGTGAGTGGGAGCAGGTTTAGTGAAAAACAAAACCTACGGTCTCTTTTGTCGGTTTACATCGTTAGACCACTATGGTCAGCCTGCTAGTAGACCCCCGAGAGGGATAAAGATTTCCTTAGTCTGTTTTAAAATCTAGTCCTCCCTTCGGCGGATTTTATTGGATGGAGACTCGGGGATCTAAAGACAAAGGGTTACACTCACGGGGTATATAAGTTGTGTATGTATCCTGACCGAAAAATGGTAACTAAAGCCTATAGGAATAAGAGTTATTCTGGCATTAGGATTTGGTAAAGAGTGTCTTGATCCAGAGGAGGAGTGTTTTTTATTACCCTTCGGTGTCATACATTATAAACCTTTGGAGTATCATTGCAAATTATAAATGGTCTAGGAATCATTTGATAATTAGCTAAAACATGATGGGATAAGAGTTATAGGAAGAAACTCATACAAGTTCGTTTGTAAATTTTTCAGCAAAAATGTCTTGCTATATTATTTCCTTACTGGGTGCGAAAAATTTAACCGGAGAGAATATGATGTCCTGGAAAAACAAACTCAACACTATATTGATAGTGGATGATCTGAAGTTTGTGCTCACTGATGAGGAGTGTCCTCAGGTGCCAGGCTCAAATGCGTCACGAAATGTTCGTGATGCGTATGATCGATGGATCAAGGCCAATGATAAGGCCAAGGTCTACATGCTGGCAAGTATGTCTGACATATTAGCCAAGAAGAAGGGCATGATAACCGCCAAGGAAATCATGGATTATGTACAGGGTATGTTTGGACAACAGTCCACACAGGCCCGACACAATGCCCTGAAGTACATATTTAACTAAAGGATGCCAGAGGGTACATCTTTTCGGGATCATTTCCTGGATATGATGGTGCACTTTAACATCGCGGAGTCGAATGGTGCTTCCATCGATGAGTCGAACCAGGTCAGCTTCATTCTAGAAACCCTTCCAGATAGTTTCCTACAGTTGAGAAGTAATGTTGTTATGAACAAACTTTCTTTTAACCTTACCTCCCTTCTGAATGAACTCCAGACCTTTCAATCTTTGATAAAAATTCAGGGATCGAAAGGTGAGGCAAATGTTTCCAGTAGGAGTTATCACAGAGGTTCGACCTCTGGGACAAAAATAGTGGCTTCATCTTCTTCGAACCTGAAAGGGAAGAAGAAGAACATGAAGAAGGTTGGTAAAGGGAAACGAGCTAACAAAGCTGCCGCCCAGAAGGGCAAGAAAGTCAAAGAAGTTGCTGATAAAGGAAAGTATTTCCACTGCAACAAAGACGGGCATTGGAAATGAAACTGCCCGAAGTGCATTGCAGAAAAGAAGAAGGAAGGTAAATATGATTTACTTTGCCTAGAAACTTGTTTAGTGGATAATGATAAAACTGTTTGGATACTTGATTCAGGCGCCACTAATCATGCTTCCTCTTCTTTCAGGGACTTGACTTTTGGCAGCAGCTACTGAAAGGTGAGATAGCACGACGAATAGAAATGGAGAAGTCGTCTCAGTCGTAGCAGTAGGCACAATGAAGCTTTATTTTGGTAAGAAATATATGTTGTTGGACAATATATTAGTGATACCAGAGTTAACTAGAAACCTTATTTCAATTTCTTGCCTCATAGAACAATGTATTTCTGTTTCTTTCTCAATGAATAAAGTGTTTATTTTCAAGAAAGGTGTGGAAATAGGTTCAGCTTCATTAGAAAATGGATTGTATGTTTTAAGGCCTAATTCAGTCAAAATGGTTTTGAACATGGAATTATTTAAAACTTCAAACGCACAAACTAAGAAACGTAAAATTTCTCCTAAAGAAAATGTTCATCTTTGGCATCTAAGATTGGGCCACATTAATCTCAATAGGATTGAGAGATTGGTAAAGAATGGACTTCTAAATGAGTTAGAAGAAAATACTTTGCCTGTATGTGAATCCTGCTTAGAAGGCAAAATTGATGGAGATCTGATCTCCTTGAGCAGCGAAAACGTGATTGGGATCTTTAATTTGCTTGATTGTTTTGCTAAAAATAAAAACCAGTACATTGACCCAAAAATACAGAACAAGCATATATTCTAATCCTATTAGGCATGGATTAAATGCATACAAACATGCTACAAGTTTAACGTTTAAACTAAAGGAGAGAAAGAAGAATTATTACCTTTGTAGACTCACAGCAACTCCTTGCTCCAAGCAATTTATAGTAACCCAGCAAGCTTCAACTTCTCTGTTTTACAGAACACCACCAAAAGAATAAACCTTCTATCCTCTGAGTGCTTAGATCTTTCCTTTGTGGGAATGATTCCAACAGTTGGAAGAACTTTTGGGAATTCTATAATTGAGAGAGAGAGAGAGCAATTCCCCAATTACTTCAATAATACAATTGATCGATCTTCAGAAAGTGCAACCCCCTTCTTCCTGTTAAACTGTCGATAGGGAGAAGGGGAGGGGTAGTGGGGAACGTGTCTGGATGACACGTTCCCTTTTTATTATTAAAATAATAATAATAATAATAATAATTAAATAAAATTTAATTATTAATTAAATAAAATTTAATTATTAATTAAATAATACAAATTAAATATCATATATTTAATTTGGATTAAATCTCATTTAATCATATTACCCTTTAACTAATAGTTTTAATGTACATCCAAAGGCACATTAAATTTTAACCTATAGTTTTCAAATGTGTATCACATTCACATTTAATATAATATTTGAACTCTTTCAAATATTCAATTCTCTCTTATAATTTAATATGAATCACATTCACATTAAATTTATAATATATAGTTCCAAAACTATATATTATAATGTATCAATATACATTAAGTTTATTCCCTGATGAATTTGAACATTTCAAATTTAAATGATCTAAGAACCCTTTACGAGCTAGAAGGTGGACCTAATGGACCTACAGATCGTAAGCTCCAACGATACGAGATTGCTCTTGCTAATCTCATTAACCTCCCAATCAATATCGTTAATCATGAACACTCCACTAAAGTCCCACAACTGCACTCTTCTCACTGCAGATATATTTATGTGTTCATAGATATTGACCAATAACAGCAAGTCAATCCTTCACGAATGTTCGTAACACCAGCTGGGTAAAATTACCGTTTTACCCCTGGGTTACATCTTGTGCCTTAAGTACCAGTGCTCCTCTAATGAACAATTTGTTTGTGGTCCTACCAACAAACAGAATCCCTCTCGGGCCAATTAGAGGGTCGGGCCCTTTGTTCAAGTCCCTGAGACACCACTTAAGGGAACATTCCTCTACTTACCCTAGTAGGCGGGAAGGAGTGAATTCCATCTTGCTAAGTTAAGTTCCCAGCCGCTCACTCGATCTTGTCCCCAAGAAGGTAGGCATATTGAGTCTGCGAATCTGGTCACTCTCACCCATACTAGTCAAAGGACAATCCCTTGCGAACAGGAGTTCCTAACCTACTAAGGATTGAGATCAAGTTTCCTAGGTCATCCTAGTGAAATAGAAACCTAACTAGTAAACGGAGTTATAGCTAGAGGTTACTATTTCGTGGTCCGGTCTTATGTAATCACATTACATAGGATATCCCCAGTCACATGTCATCTACACGAACACGTTAGGATCACAGTGTTTCTATCAAATACAAAGTGGTCCACATCCATAGTTTAACCAGGGTAAGGTACCCAAACCTTATCCCCTAACTATAGACCCTTTAGGATGTATCTCGAACTGAGATCATTTTTATGTACATTACATTCAGTTAAAGATTCATTTAACTGTCGTGGATGTTTAGTTTATTGGATTTAGGGTTTAAATAACGGCAAACTCGTAGAAAACGAACAATAACACTTTATCGAAATAATAACACTTTATTACATTAATTAGAACATAATTACAGACTACGAGTTTTAGGGCACAAATCACAACAAACTTCCACTTGCACTAAAACTCTAGTGGGGTACATCATAATCTAAAACAGTGGATACAAGAGATAGAAATACAATAAACTAGGGCATCCATATACCCCATTACATATCTCCCACTTGACCTAGATTAGCTTATGTACATATCTCGTAGACCCAGACTTTCCAGATGACCCTCGAACACTTTATCAGTGAGAGTCTTTGTAAACGGATCAGCAATATTGTGCTCCGAAGCGATCTTCGTGGCTGTCACATCTCCTCGTTGCACTATTTCGCGTATCAGGTGATACTTCCTTTCGATGTGCTTCCCTCACTTATGGCTGCCAGGTTCCATCGAATTGGCTATCGCACCACTGTTGTCACAGTATAAGGTGATGGGAGATTCCATATTTGGAACAACTTCCAAATAAGTAAGAAATTTCCTTTGCCAAACAGCCTCCTTTGTTGCTTCACAAGCGGCGACATACTCAACCTCCATTGTGGAGTCAGCGATGCATCCTTGCTTGATGCTTCGCCATACTATAGCTCCCCCGTTAAGGGTGAAAACTGATCCCGATGTGGATTTCCGAGAATCCTTATCGGTCTGAAAATCAGGATCAGTGTATCCAGTAAGGATCAAATCCTTAGACCCATACACAAGCATATAATCCCTCATTCTCCTTAGATACTTGAGGATATTTTTAACTGTTGTCGAGTGGTCTAACCCTGGATTGGACTTGTACCTACTGACTATTCCCACTGCATAACAAATGTCCGACCTCATGTATAACATAGCATACATTAAGCTACCTACTGCAGAGGCATAGGGAATATCTCTCATATCCTCAACATCTCGAGGTATCTTGGGACACTGTTCCCTAAACAAATGAACTCTATGCCTGAAGGGTAATAAGCCCCTCTTGGAATTCTGGATTGAATATCTGGACAACATCTTATCGATATAAGACGCTTGAGACAAAGCTAGCGTTCTGTTCTTGCGATTCCTAAAGATCTGAATCCGAAGAACATACTGCGCCTCTCCTAAATCTTTCATTTGGAATTAGGTCGCCAGCCAATTTTTTATGTCAGTTAGGTATCCTACATTATTCCCAATGAGTAGGATATCATCCACATAAAGTACTAATAAAGCCACTTTGTCGTTGACAATCCTCTTGTAAACACAAGGCTCGTCAACGTTTTGGTCAAAGCCGTAAGACTTGATCGCAGTATCAAATCTTATATTCCAAGATCTTGATGCCTGTTTCAATCCATAAATTGATCGATTAAGCTTGCAAACTTTTTGCTCCTGACCTTCTGTTATGAACCCTTCGGGCTGAGACAGATAGATGCTCTTGTCAAGATTACCATTCAAAAAAGCAGTCTTGTCGTCCATTTGCCAAATTTCATAATCATAAAACGCGGCTATGGACAAAAGTATCCTTATAGACTTCAGCATAGCAACAGGGGAAAAAGTTTCTTCATAGTCAACTCCTTCCCTTTGGGTAAAACCCTTTACTACAAGTCTAGCCTTAATTTCGTTCTTGATAAATCTAGAACGAAATTAAGAACACAATTTTCTCTGATACCAATTGAAGGTATCGAATCCCGCAGCGGAAGCGATTGTGAATCGCGTGTTCTTATTTTGTAACATGGATTTCAATAAAGATTAGATATAACCAAGATTAAATAGGCTATAAGATATTGTATAGCAAGTAATTACCTTTGAAGAACTCTTTCTTCAAGTGCTTCTTTCCCACGATCACGATCTTCAGCAACTCGAACCCCAACGAATGAAGACACCACCACCGGATCTTCTTCGTTGTCCTATAGGTGAGGGAGGAATGTGGGTTCCTTTAGGATAAGGTGTGGGGTTGTGAGAGAGGTTGTGCTTTTGTGGAACTTTTCCAACAACACAAATAGTTGATAATCTACGGTTTTCAAAAATTTTTGTTTTTTTTTTTAAAGTTGTATCTCATGCAACTATTTATAGAGAAATAGGATAGAAATTACCATCCTATTTTCCTTCATTCTCTCATTAGTATATAGTTTATATATGAATCTAATTCACATTAAAACCATACATTATATCAATTTTATCACATTTATCTGATATAACACCTCAAATATCAAATTGAACACTTCAATTTCATTCCTAACTTTATGCCCTCAATATTACAATGTTGAGCCAACGGAGGGACCTAATTGGCGTACAGTTCATGAGCTCCAATGATGTGAGATTAACTGATCAAACTCTTTGATCGAGTTAATCAATATTCATTAACTACAAGTCACTCCACTACAGACTTGTAGTTGCACTCTCCTCAGTGTAGATTATATTACGTCCATTGATATAATCATTACCCACGAGTCGACCCTTCACAGGTTGTCCGTAATCACGACTGGGTCAAATTACCGTTTTACCCGTATGATTACCTCTTTGTTCCTTAAGCACAACTGATCCTCTAATGAACAACAAGCCTATGGTCCTACCATAGACTCATACACTCTTAGAGGGTGGGGCCCCGTTGTTCAAGACCTGGATTATGTTCTTAAGGGAACAACCTATCTATTTCCTTAGTGTAGGAATGAGTGAATTCCATCTTGCATAGTTAAGTCCCCAGCTACCTACGAGGTTCTGTCCCTGAGAAGGTAGGCTTATTGAGTCGGCTACAACCCACTCTCACCCATACTAGTCTAAGGACAAACCCCTATAATTAGGAGTTCTTCACTTGCTTAGGATTTTTGTCTAGTCACTAATGACCATCTATAAATTATCAGTCTTATTCTGTTAACGGTGTTATACTGGTTAGACTAATAATTTGCAGTCCGGTCTTGTATGAACTATTCATACAGGATGCCCCCACTCGCATGTCAAACCACACGAATGAGTTGGATTACCTCATTTGTACTAATTACAAAGTGGATCGCATCCATGGTGATACCATAATAAGGTTTCAAACCTTATTCTTATACCATAGACCCTTTAGGTTATACTCTTGAACACAATCCAAATAGTGTCTACTACACTGATGTTCGAGATACACTATAACATTGGAGCTTAGTTTATTGGATTTATAGAGCAAGAATACAATTTTATCAAAACAAATAACTCTTTATTTATTTGTTCAAAATTACTTAAGTTTTTGGCACAAAACCCAACAAACTGGACGCCTAATGGAATAAGAGTTATTATGGGATTAGGGTTTGGTCGAGAAAGTCTCGTCCTAGAGGAGGAGTGTTTCTTCTCACCCTTCGGTGGCGGTCATTCTAAACCATTAGGACATCATTGCAAATTTTAAATGACTTAGGGATCATAGGATTAATTTATGCTAAAACTTTATTGGACATCAAAAGTTTTTGCGAGAGTGACACAAAATTTTAATTTGATTTTCTAGCTCGATAATCGCTTTACTCGCTTCGGATAAGTTAGTGGGAAATAACTTCCAATTGTGCAAGAACAATATTAACACGATTGTTGCAACGAACGACCAAAAGATCGTGCTTACTGAGGAGTGTCCTCAGTTGCGACCTCGAGTGCATCACGAAATGTTCGTGATGCATACTATCGATGGATCAGGGCCAATGACAAGGCCAAGGTCTATATCATTGCCAGCTTATCTGAAGTCTTGGCAAAGAAGCACGAGTTGATGATCACCACAAAGGAGATCATGGAGTCGTTGCAGGACATGTTTGGACAACAGTTCTTTCATGTCAGGCATGACTCGCTCAAACACGTCTTCAACGCCGGAATGAAAGAAGAAACGTTTGTTCGTGAACATGTTCTGGACATGATGACACACTTTAATTTGGTGGAGATGAACGGGGCTTCGATCGATGAGCCGAGCCAGGTCAGCTTTATCTTAGAGACTCTTCCAAAGTGTTTCCTTCAGTTTCGTAGAACCTCTGTTATGAAGAAGATAAGCTACACTCTGAGCAGCCTTCTGAACGAGCTACAGAACTTCCAGTCCTTGATGAGGATCAGGACACTGGAAGCTGAGGTAAATGTTGTCTACAGATCATATCACATGGGTTCGACCTCTGGGACTAAATCTGTTGCTCCTTCTCGCCCGAAAAGGAATAATAGATGAAGAAGGGTAAAGCTGACCGAGCTGCCGCCCAAAAGGCCAAGAAGGTCAAGGAAGTTGCAGATAAAGGAAAGTGTTTCCACTACAATGGGCACGACCACTGGAAGAGAAACTGTCCCAAGTTCCTTATCGAGATGAAGAATCAAGGTAAATATGATTTACTAGTAACAGAAACTTGGTTAGTGGAGATTAGTGACTCTGCCTGGATATGTGACTCGGGCGCTACTAACAACGTTTGTTCTTCTTTTCAAGGAATTGATACCTGGAAGCAGCTTCGAGAGGGTGAGGTGACTCTACGGGTTGGATCCTGGGAGATTGTCTCTGCTGCAACAATCGACAAAGTGAAGTTTTACTTTGGGCAGAATTACATTTTGTTAGACAATATGTACATAGTTTAAGGGTTTACTAGAAACCTCGTTTCTATTTACTGTCTTCTAGAACAATGTATATCTGTTTCTTTCAATGGCAATAAAGCGTTTATTTCCTGAAATGGTAACTTGGTTTGTTCTGCTTCACTTAAGTCAAATTTGTATGTTTTAAAACCTAATTTGGTCAAAAGCGTTTTGAACACTGAATTATTTATATCTGCAGAAACACGACCTAAAAGAGTTAAAGTTTCTCCAAAAGAAAATGTCCATCTTTGGCATCTAAGGTTAGGCCATATTAATCTCAATAGGATTGAGAGACTAGTGAAGAGTGGACTTCTAATTGAGTTGGAAGAAAACTCTTTGTCGGTGTGTGAGTCATGCCTCGAAGGCAAAATGACCAAACGTCCTTTTAGTGGAAAAGGATATAGAGCGAAGGTGCCCCTTGAGCATATACATTCTGACCTCTGTGGTCCGATGAGTGTTAAAGCACGAGGAGGTTACGAATACTTCGTATCTTTCATAGATGACTATTCAAGGTATGGGTATATTAACCTAATGCATAGGATGTTTGAAACTCTTGAAAAATTCAAGGAGTACAAGACTGAGGTTGAGAACCTATTAGGTAAAACCATAAAAACACTTTAATCGGATCCAGGTGTAGAGTATATGGACACATAATTCTAGGACTATATGATAGAACACAGAATTACGTCTCAACTCTTAGCACCTTGTATGCTACAGAAGAATGGTGTATCGAAGAGGAGAAACAGAACCCTGTTGGACAAGGTTCGGTCAATGATGAGCTATGCTCGTCTCCCTGATTCTTTTTGGGGTTACGCAGTGGAAACTGCAGTTTATATTCGGAACAACGTTCCATCGAAAAGTGTTTGTGAAACACCATTGGAACTCTTGAATGGATGTAAAGGTAGTTTACACCATTCCAAAATTTTGGGATGCCTGCCCACGTGTTGGTGTCAGACTCGAAGAAGTTAGAACACCGTTCAAAATTATCCCTATTCGTAGGATACCCAAAACAGACTAGGGGTGGTCTATTTTTCGATCCTAAGGAAAATAGAGTGCTTGTGTCAACAAACGCCACTTTCCTTGAGGAAGACCACGTCAGGGATCATTTACCCAAGAGCAAAATCGTGTTGAATGAAATGGACAGTACATCAGCAAGAGTTGCTTATGGTGCTAGTACGTCAACAAGTGTTGTTGATCATAGCACGTCAAGTCAAGTCCGTTCCCAAGAGTTGGGAATGCCTCGACGTAGTGGGACGGTTGTGAGACTGCCTGAACGTTACATGGGTTTAGCTGAAACCCAAGTGGTCACCCCTGATGATGACTGCGAGAATTCATTGACCTATAATCAGGCAATAGCAGATGTTTACAAGGACGAATGAATTTAAGCAATGGACCAGGAACTGGAGTCGATGTACTTCAATTCTATCTGGGAGCGTGTGGATCAACTATATGGGGTAAAGCCTATTGGTTGTAAATGGATCTACAAACGTAAACGTGGCATAAATGGGAAGGTGCAGACATTCAAAGCACGACTAGTGGCAAAGGGTTTTACCCAAGTCGCAGGGGTTGATTATGCGGAAACCTTTTCACCTTTTGCGATGGTAAGGTCGATCAGGATCCTACTGGCCATTGTCGCGTATTATGACTACGAGGTATGGCAGATGGATGTCAAGATCGCCTTTCTGAATGGAAAACTTGACGAAACCATCTACATGGATCAGCCCAAAGGGTTCATAACCCAAGGCCAAGAGCAAAATGTTTGTCGGCTTCATAGGTCTATTTATGGACTGAAACAAGCCAAGAGGTCTTGGAATATAAGGTTTGATGAGGAAATCAAATCTAATGGTTTTGATCAGAATGTTGACGAGCCTTGTGTCTACAAGAAAATCGTTGACAAAATAGTCACATTTCGGATATTGTACGTGGATGATATCCTTCTCATTGAGAATGAGGTAGGATTTCTTACTGACGTAAAGAAATGGCTAGCTTCGCAATTCCAAATGAAAGTTTTGGGAGATGCTCATTATGTTCTAGGTATCCAGATAATCCGAAATCAGAAGAACAGAACGCTTGCCATGTCTCAAGCGTCTTATATTGACAAGATGTTGTCTAGATATAAGATGTAGAACTCCAAGAAGGGCTTGTTGTCTTTCAGGCACGGGGTTCACATGTCTAAGGATCAATGTCCTAAGACTCCTCAAGAGGTTGAGGATATGAGACGCATCCCCTATGCTTCAGCTGTAGGGAGCCTGATGTATGTCATGTTGTGTCCTCGGCCCGACATCTTTTATGCAGTAGGGATTGTCAGTACGTATCAATCCAATCCAAGATTAGATCACTGGACAACCAATAAGGGAATCCTCAAGTATCTTAGGATAACGAGGAACTACAGGTTAGTGTATGGCGGTGGGGATTTGATCCTTACGGGATACACATATTCTGACTTTCAGACTGATAAGGATTTTAGGAAATCCACTTCAGGGCCAGCCTTCATTTTGAATGGAGGAGCTGTAGTATCGCTGATTCCACTATGGAAGCGGAGTACGTTGCGACTTGTGAAGCTGCAAACGAAGCTCTTTCGCTTAGGAAGTTCATGATAGATTTGGAAGTTGTTCCAAATATGAACTTGTCGATCACACTTTTTTGTGACAACAGTGGAGCAGTAGCTGATAACTCACCATAAGTGAGTTATTTTACTAGAATTTTAGTGTTTAATCCACTTGAATTGCATTTAATTTAGTTATCCTCATGTTATTTTATCCCTAAATTATGTGTGTTAGCTTTAATAGCTTGAATTTAAGCATTAGGTGCAAAAAGAATTAATTTTGATGTTTTTGTGTTTTAATTCAAGAATTTAGGAAAATAAGCTAACATTTAATTGAAGACCAAAATTTGAGATTTTTCTTAACTCCAAAAATCCTTGCGTGTTTTGATTTATAATTGACTTCATATATTTATTTGGGATTTTTACGTATGCGGAGATTATAAAATTACAAGAGTCCCTAAGGGCATTTTAGATATCTTACCCGAAGGGTAAGATGGTCTTTCTACCCCTAAGGGCATTTTTGTAATTTGTGGAATCAGGGCAACACCATCTTGTATAAGGAGGCTAGGGTTCAAGTGCAAAGAGGTGGAGTTGGAGTTGTGAAGAGGAAGAGATCGAGAGGGAGAAAAAGAACTCGTGAGATTGCTTTGAAAAGGGCTGCGTTGGAAGGAAAAAATCTACACCCTTTGCTATAGCAAATGTTGTTGCACACATCCGAGAAAAAGCCCTTTTCTTTGAAAGCAAAGTGTAGTTGTGCTTGGCGGTAGGTCTTTGTTTCTTTGAAGCAATTGGGTGAGAGAAGAACAAATCACGAGAGGGAGGTATTGCTGAAGCAAACCGTGGAGTAGAGGGTTGACCATCTGCTGGAATCGACCAAACTTTGCTGAAGCAAAAACCGAGAGTAGAAGTTTGTCCACTGTGATTTACCCATCTTTGCTGAAGCAAAATCGAGGGCATCAGTGAAGTTCGGTTTTCACAGACGTCGTTTACGAAATTTGCAATTACCGGCTATCCAACCGTTGGATTTTGCTACAATTTTGTCAGCATATTAAGGACTCATAGAGCTCCGGGTTCAACGGTTGGATCGTCGTTTGGAGCTTTGTGCTGTCCGATATTGCTGTCACATTGCACGTCCACTGCAGTTCGGTTTTTCCCAGACGACAGTCACAAAGTTGTCGTTTGTGGGAGTTTGAACCGTTGGATTGTGCTGAAATTTTGGCAGCGTGTTGGAGACTCATAGACCGTAGTATGCAACGGTTGGATCATCATTCAGAGCCCTGGTTCATTAGATATTGATATCGGACAGAAGCTACAGAATACTGAAATCTGCTGCTATTGTCTGCTGCTTTCTATGGGATCTTGGCGTTTTGCTGAAGCAAAACACATGTCAATTGCCTCCAGTAAACTTCTCCTATTCCTTAATAATGTTGGCTTGTTGTTACTCCAATTTTGGGCGTTTATCGTGCTCTTTTGACTCACTGTTTTAGGCTAAATTCATGACTGTTTTTGGGCTGAAATTGTTGATTAATTTGGGTTGTTTTGTGACATTGTTACAACACATATTTGAATTTATTAAACAACACAAGCATGCATAAATTAGAGATTTGTGAGTTGATTTACATGAACTAAATTTTCTTAAGCAAGGGTTAGGTTGTTTTAATGTAATTTTGGATTAAATTTATGGTTGATGTCATTGATTGAATTTATGAAATTTTATTAAATTTAACGTTGCATGAGAATTAAAATTGGCCTTTTAACTTCTCTATAATTCATAAACATGGGAAAGCTAATGAATTAGAAAACTAAAATTTCATTCTAGGATCATTGAGTTGATTAGGGATAATTAACCCACCTAGAACCTAAAATCATGGGCATAATTTAGATCACAATTGGGAAATTGTAGGTTTTAAAACTTAGTGATTTTGGAAAGAATCATTTGAATGCATGTGTAGGTAAATTCAAGGCATCACTAAAAATTTATTCCAATTGAACATTAGATCTCTAACCTAACCCGAGCTTATTTTTCATTACAAATCTCATCTCTTGTATCTGTCTTCTTGTTTGCATTCTCCTCTCCCCTGCATTTAAATTCAATTATTTTCTTTGGTCTTATCTTATCTTTCTTATCGTATCAACTTATATATTTTAAACAATAAAATGCACACTCATGCATTGTACTAAAATAAGGAAAATTTGCTAGACACTCACTAAATTAGGTCTAACTAGTCCTCGTGGGATCGATATTTTTAACTTATCACTTGCTGCTCTCGACCGTGTATACTTGCACGTCGTAAAAGTGTCGGGGTTTTATTCTAATTTGCATTAGTTTAGGGCACCCGATATTTTCGCATCAAGTTTTGGCGCCGCTTTTCAGGGACTAGTTTTGATTCTTATTTTGTTTGAGTTGATTTTAGCATTTTATCCTTGTTTTTCTTGTTGGGTGTGTCTTGTTATCTTTGTTTCGTGTTTTTATCTTTGTTGAGTCTTGGTTATTCTTTCTGGTTGTGTTGGTGTATATTGTGTTTGTTGAGCTCATTTATAATTGCTTCATCACTTTATTATGGCTTATGATAACTTTGGGTGGTCTTCATGCCCAATGAGCAACCACAATATAGTTCTTTTCCTATGATCATCCCCTTGCCAATTTAGAGTCTTCTAGTGAGGGGTATGGATCTTATGGCTACCAAATGCCTAATTATTATCATAGTAACCCTATGACTTATGGGGATCACATGTATGATAATAATCAGAGCAATTGGGCCTATGAACCATATCCTAGGAGTTTTGAGCCATATCCTTCCCAAATCCAAGAACCCCAGGTAGAAGACGAATCTTCCCTTAAAATATTGTTATTAGAATATATGAGAAACCACGTAAGAGAGGAATAGGCAAATAGAAGAGATGAATATTCAAATAGGGAGTCAATTCAACGCCTAACTGATACACTTGTCTCCTTAGAGAACAAATGTATTTAGACTCATCCGAGGTTGAACATCCTAGGGAAGAGAGTGAAGGAGGACCCACACTCATAGATAGTTCGGTGAGTCACTTGATCACTGACCCACTGATAGAACCTCAGGATCCTAGTCCTTCAAATTTTTCTGAATATCGGCATTTAGAGAATTGTGTTTTAGATGTAGAAGAACTAGAACCTCTTAGCACACACCAGGATAGAGTTAGTGAGAGCCTGGAAGAAGTCGAGCCTGTTGAGTTAGGCCAGGAGGTAGAGTGTGAGGCTTTTGAGTCTATGTCAGTTCTATCTTCTGATTTTTCTCTTATTGGTGAGTGTTTTTCTTTCTATTCTCTCGAGTCAGTGTCTTTTTGTGAGTCTGTTCATTTTCCTGTTTTTCCTTCTTTTCTTTTATCAAACAAAAAACTAAAAAATGTTTACTTTGTTGTTTTTCCTTCTTTTCTTTTAATATATAAAAATTCAAAAAATATATTTGTTTCGGGCTCTCACGAGAAGCTAGTATTCTTGCTAGCTCTGATTTGTTTTGTAGATTCAAGAAAGAGAGGCCCGAAGAAGTGGGAGAATTTTTACGTACCTTGACGAGCCCACGTATACTACGTCAAGCTAATGGCGTAAAACAAGCGCTTCTTGGGAGGCAACCCAAAGTTTATTTTGTTTGTTTCGTTTTTAATTTTTTTTTATTTTTGCTTTTGTTTCGTTTTTAGTTGTTTTTATTTTTAAATAAATAACCCTTACCTATTTTGCAGCTCCCTTAGGGTTTGATGATTGATATGCGTTGTAGTAGAGGTCTCTTCGATTCAGGGCAGTATTGTTCTCCCTTCCATCTTTATTAGTTGTCCTTAAGCATGCTTAAGTGAGTAGATTATACATTAAGGGCAATGTGTGCTTTAACAATGAGGGGGAGATTGTTGTTCGGAATCTGATTTTGGGCTTAATTGAAATTTTTTCTGTTCATGAGACTGTGTGCTGCTAGAGTATATAGGGTGTTGCAAGCCTTTGTGTTTATAAAGTTATTTACTTGCTTAGGACTACAAAATGATCTATTTTGACTACCAGGTTCCATGTTTAGTTGCTGGTTTTCATGGTCTTTGATATGCATGATGTAGGTAGTTGATTCATTACATTTAAGCAAGTAAAAATAGGAAAAAATGGTTGTTGTCTATTGTTTAAAAATTAAGTTTCTACATGTGTTTTTATGGTAAAAGTGTGATGTCTTTTGTAGAAACTTGATATGCATCTCTTGAAAATAAAAAAGTTAAGGTCAAATCTCAGGGTTAATGAAAATAAGAGTTGTTGCTTGTGTTTGAGGCAAGAGTATGCTATCTTGTTTGGTGTTTCTCAAGGTCAAGTTTGTCATTAGGGTTCTTTAGTGCGCTTATGGTTAGTGTGTCAATCAAAGTAGTTAGGATTCAACTCCTAGGCCAAAAATTTCGAAAACTAGAAGCCATGACAAGTTAGGTAACCCATACATTTTTTTTAGAACGCTCCAAAATTAGTAAACTTCAAATTTGTGATCATTTCAAGTTTGGGGGAGTTACCCGACCTCCCTAACTCAATGAGGACATTGAGTACTCTAAGTTTGGGGGGGGGAAAGGTAAATTCTTCGTGTTTATTTTTAAGAAAAAATAAAGAAAGAGTATGCAAACCTTTCATTTTCCTAAAACTCCATTGGGCTAGAAAAAATATGCTATTTATTTTGTTATTTAGAGTCAGTTCAGGCAACTTGGTGCTCGATGTCAGGGGGTCTGGGCACTAACCATGTTGGCCTCTTGGAGCGAAGGTATCAAGCAAGAAGCCTATTCCCATTGCTTAGGTGCGCTGCGTTAACCACGTGTGCCATTCTAAGAACTACGGGAAGTCCCATTGCTTAGGTGTGCTGCGCTAAACACGTGTGCCATTCTGAGAACTACGGGAGAGCCAAAAAAAAAAAAAAAACCAAAAAAAAAAAAGAAAGTAAAAAAAAAACTAGCCCTAAGTAGTGAGTTTTAGGGAAATTGAGGGGAATAATGCACATATCTATTTTTTTAAAAAAAATATATATATATATACAAAAATAAAAAGGAATGATCATTAAATTGTAGTCATGCGAGTTTTGGAGTATGACTTATTTTTAACTATGGGTTGCTTGATTTGAATGATTAGGATTCTAGTGGTTGAGCTTGAGGGTAGATGTTGAATCCTAGTTGATTTGCTCTTGGTTATTGATGCATAAGTGTAGCTAAAAAACCCTAGGTGAGCCACTTAGAGAGCATTGATTAAATGGTGACTTGTAGCTTAGAACATAAATATTCAATTCTTGTTTAGTTACCCAAATGATCTGAGTCTTTAAAGGTCTTTTAAGTCTTTGGGGAATAGAACTCATTGAGGACAATGAGTAGTTCAAGTTTGGGGGTTTGATAACTCACCATAAGTGAGTTATTTTACTAGAATTTTAGTGTTTAATCCACTTGAATTGCATTTAATTTAGTTATCCTCATGTTATTTTATCCCTAAATTATGTGTGTTAGCTTTAATAGCTTGAATTTAAGCATTAGGTGCAAAAAGAATTAATTTTGATGTTTTTGTGTTTTAATTCAAGAATTTAGGAAAATAAGCTAACATTTAATTGAAGACCAAAATTTGAGATTTTTCTTAACTCCAAAAATCCTTGCGTGTTTTGATTTATAATTGACTTCATATATTTATTTGGGATTTTTCTGTGTGCAGGAGATTATAAAAATTACAAGAGTCCCTAAGGGCATTTTAGATATCTTACCCGAAGGGTAAGATGGTCTTTCTACCCCTAAGGGCATTTTTGTAATTTGTGGAATTAGGGCAACATCATCTTATATAAGGAGGCTAGGGTTCAAGTGCAAAGAGGTGGAGTTGGAGTTGTGAAGAGGAAGAGATCGAGAGGGAGAAAAAGAACTCGTGAGATTGCTGAAGCAAAGGGCCTGCGTTGGAAGGAAAAAATCTACAGCCCTTTGCTATAGCAAATGTTGTTGCACACATCTGAGAAAAAGCCCTTTTGCTGAAGCAAAGTGTAGTTGTGCTTGGCGGTAGGCTGCTGTTTGCTGAAGCAATTGGGTGAGAGAAGAACAAATCACGAGAGGGAGGTATTGCTGAAGCAAACCGTGGAGTAGAGGGTTGACCATCTGCTGGAATCGACCAAACTTTGCTGAAGCAAAACCGAGAGTAGAAGTTTGTCCACTGTGATTTACCCATCTTTGCTGAAGCAAAATCGAGGGCATCAGTGAAGTTCGGTTTTCACAGACGTCGTTTACAAAATTTGCAATTACCGGCTATCCAACCGTTGGATTTTGCTACAATTTTGTCAGCATATTAAGGACTCATAGAGCTCCGGTTTCAACGGTTGGATCGTCGTTTGGAGCTTTGTGCTGTCCGATATTGCTGTCACATTGCACGTCCACTGCAGTTCGGTGTTTCCCAGACGACAGTCACAAAGTTGTCGTTTGTGGGAGTTTGAACCGTTGGATTGTGCTGAAATTTTGGCAGCGTGTTGGAGACTCATAGACCGTAGTATGCAACGGTTGGATCATCATTCAGAGCCCTGGTTCATTAGATATTGATATCGGACAGAAGCTACAGAATACTGAAATCTGCTGCTATTGTCCGCTGCTTTCTATGGGATCTTGGCGTTTTGCTTGAAGCAAAACACATGTCAATTGCCTCCAGTAAACTTCTCCTATTCCTTAATAATGTTGGCTTGTTGTTACTCCAATTTTGGGCGTTTATCGTGCTCTTTTGACTCACTGTTTTAGGCTAAATTCATGACTGTTTTTGGGCTGAAATTGTTGATTAATTTGGGTTGTTTTGTGACATTGTTACAACACATATTTGAATTTATTAAACAACACAAGCATGCATAAATTAGAGATTTGTGAGTTGATTTACATGAACTAAATTTTCTTAAGCAAGGGTTAGGTTGTTTTAATGTAATTTTGGATTAAATTTATGGTTGATGTCATTGATTGAATTTATGAAATTTTATTAAATTTAACGTTGCATGAGAATTAAAATTGGCCTTTTAACTTCTCTATAATTCATAAACATGGGAAAGCTAATGAATTAGAAAACTAAAATTTCATTCTAGGATCATTGAGTTGATTAGGGATAATTAACCCACCTAGAACCTAAAATCATGGGCATAATTTAGATCACAATTGGGAAATTGTAGGTTTTAAAACTTAGTGATTTTGGAAAGAATCATTTGAATGCATGTGTAGGTAAATTCAAGGCATCACTAAAAATTTATTCCAATTGAACATTAGAACTCTAACCTAACCCGAGCTTATTTTTCATTACAAATCTCATCTCTTGTATCTGTCTTCTTGTTTGCATTCTCCTCTCCCTGCATTTAAATTCAATTATTTTCTTTGGTCTTATCTTATCTTTCTTATCGTATCAACTTATATATTTTAAACAATAAATTGCACACTCATGCATTGTACTAAAATAAGGAAAATTTGCTAGGACACTCACTAAATTAGGTCTAACTAGTCCTCGTGGGATCGATATTTTTAACTTATCACTTGCTGCTCTCGACCGTGTATACTTGCACGTCGTAAAAGTGTCGGGGTTTTATTCTAATTTGCATTAGTTTAGGGCACCCGATATTTTCGCATCAGTAGCCAACTCAAGAGAGCCTCGGAGATATAAGAGAGGCAAACACAATGAACGGAAGTATCACCTGATACGGGAGATTATGCACCGCGGCGACGTGACAGTCACGCAGATAGCGTCGGAGCACAACATTGTTGATCCATTTACAAAGCCCCTCACGCCTAAGGTGTTTGAGGGTCACCTATAGAGTCTAGGTCTTCGAGTGCTTCCTGACTAGGGCAAGTGGGAGATATGTAAACGGGTATTCAATGCCCTAGTTTATTGTATTACTTCATTGTAATTTATGTACATTTCTGAAATGTATTTGCTCCACTAGCTTAGTCCAAGTGGGAGTTTGTTGGGATGTATGTCCTAATCTCGTTTAGTTTGTAAAATACCGTTTCAAATTAATAAGAGTTATTTATTTCATCATTTTGTGTCTCACATATTTTACAAACTTGTCCAATAAACTAAGCTCCAAGGTCATTGAATATATGAGAGAACTAGAACTTGAACGGTGTGTAGTGGACACACAGGGAGGATCACGTTCGAGTTAGTGACCCGAACGGTCTACATTATATGGATGGGGTTGGAGACCTAATCCTGGATACGCTGTGGATGCGTCTCGCTTTGTATTAGATACAAACGAGGTGATATAACTCGTTCATGTCGTTGACATGCAAGTGGGGGTAACCTGTGCAATGAAATTGTGTAAAACCGAACCGTGAATTATTTGACCTACTGATGTAAGAGCGTTAACAGTATGGACTAATAATTTCGTAGATGACCATTAGTGACTCGACCTGAATCCTGAGCGTGTTACGGACTCCTATCAGCAGGGGTCTGTACTTTGACTAGTACGGGTGAGGGTGGTCACAATTACTTGCCCAATATGCCTATTTTCTAAGAGACAGGACCAAGTAGGGAGATGGAAACTTAACTCCGCGAGATGGAATTCACTCGTTCTCGCATTTAGGGAAACTAGAGAGGTTGTTCCCTTAAGTGTTGTCTCCATGGCTTGGACAACGGGCGCTCACCCACTCACTGGCACGAGAGGGTTGTTGTGTATGGTTGGACCATTACAATGTTGTTAGGGACTTAAGGGGCAAGAAGTAGACATAGGGGTAAAACGGTAATTTGACCCAACAGTGTCTATGAACAACTTGTGAAGGGTCGACTCATGGGCATTGGTTATATCCGTGGACACAACTTGTCTTACACTGACTGGAGTGCAGCTACGGGCTTTAGTGGAGTGTTACTGTAGCTAATGAATATTGATTAACCGGGTCAAAGAGTTTGACAGGTTAATCTCGGATCATTGAAGCTCGTCACTGTAGGTCCATAAGGTCCCTCGGTTGTCTCAAACTGGATTAATAGAAGGTTTACAATTTTGATGTGAATTTGAAGTGTTCAAGTTCACTAAAGGGCAATTATATCATTTATATGAGATATGTATGATATATTATATAGTTTAATGTGAATGAGATTCATAATAAACTATAGGTTAGCCTAATTGTTGAATTACGGCTGATTTGGAGAAATTAGGTTGAGAGAAATTAAATTGAATGTGATTCAATTTAAAAATCCACAATAATACAAATGTGATTTGTAAAATGAGATATGAGATATCTTATTATATTTTGTTATGCAAATATGATTTGCATAACCTATAGTTGTGGTAAAACGGTAAATAGGTGGTGATTTCAACTCCACCTATCTCCATTATTTAAACCCTTTTGCAAGAAGGGTTCATTACTTAATTGCTCATTTTTAGAAATCTCACCAAAAGATGCCATCCATTCTCTCCCAAAAACTCTCTCAAATTTCTCCTCCCTAAACCAAAAGAAGGATCGCACAATCCTCCTACTACCTAAGGAAGAACAACTGAGAAACCAAGTGGTGGTGTCAAAACCGTTGTTCGTGTGAGGAGTTCGAGATCGTTAGGAACGAAGAGAGCACGAAGAGTTCGTGATTGGAAGAAGGATTTTGAAGAAAGTTTTCAACAAGTAAGTAACTTTAACTTGCTGGTTTTCCCCTTCTTATGAAGCATGTTTGGTCTATTCTATGTGATGGTTAATTTTAAAGAAATTGAAATTGCATAATGATACCACGACGATTCGATCGTCTTCCGCTGCGCTGGGACTTTCATTCCCTTCAATTGGTATCAGAGCCAAGTTGTTGACTTCTTTTTGTGCATTTAATTTTGTTAAAATTAGGTGGGTTTATGCTTTGATTCATGAGATGAATGATGGTTTGCGAAATGGATGTTTTCGGTTTTGGCACTTTTCTTAGATTTACATTAATGTTGATATGATCAATGTAAGGGCCCGTGTTTTGGGCATTTTTTAATGTAAACTGAGTTAGGAAGCATGTTTAGCCTATTCTATTTGATAGTTAATTTTAACGAAATTGAAATTGCACAATAATACCACGACGATTCGATCCACTTCCGCTGCACTGGGACTTTAATTCCCTTCATCGTACTAGTCAAAGGACACACCCCACAGACAGGAGACCCTAACACGATCAGGATTAAGGTCGAGTCACTAATTGTAATCTACGAAGTTATTAGTTCTATATTATCAGCGGTGTTACATCAGTAGGTCTAATAATTCACGGTACGGTCTTGTACAATCTCATTGCACAGGATGCCCCCACTCGCATGTCAACCACATGAAAGTGTTGGATCACCTCGTTTGTATCTAATACAAAGCGGGCCGCATACACAGCGTATTCAGGATTAGGTCTCCAACCCTATGCGTATATTGTACACCGTTCAGGTCATTAACTCTTATGTGATCCTCCCTGTGTGTCCACTACACACCGTTCAAGTTCTAGTTCTCTCATAATTTAATGACCCTGGAGCTTTACTTATTGGGCAAAGTTTGTAAATATGTGAGATACAAAGTAATGAAAAAATAACTCCTATTTATTTCAATAGTGAATATTTGTTGAGTAAAAATGTATTGCAATACCGTAAGTGTATGGGTCAAGTTTTAGTATAGTGATTTAAAGTTCCAAGTATCATCCACAGGAATTGTTTTCTAGCATAATTAATTACCAAGATACTAATTCTCAATTTTAGTTAAAGTAACATAACATTGATAGGTGATGAAAATAAAGATAAAAAGACACACAAATAATTGGAGACACGAATATGATAAAATTGGAGGAAATTGACTTCACAAGTTAATAACTTAATTAACACATGCAATGAACTAATGTGATGAATTTATAAACAAGAAGTAAAATACTCAAGAAAGTCTCTCGATCCTTAGTGAGCCTCACACACACAATAAATTCTATAGTCTCCATATAAAATCTAAGCATGCAGGGCATTAAGCAACTTCTTTATGTATTTCCTTTAAACTTCTAAGTCATTCTCATGCCAGACTTGTAAGGGTTTTGACAACTTTGCTCTAATCTAAGATTTTTATTTCGAGTGCATTTAAACCAATAAGATTTATGAAATTAAGAACGAATTGCCAAAAATAAATAACAAAACATGATTCAAAACATAGCAAACAAATCTTAACATGTAAAACAACTCTTAATTACAACTCCTAGCCACTCTAAATCATAATAAAACCAAGCTAAAAGAGTAGAAAACGTCTTAAAACGGTGTTACAGTCTAAAAGAAAGAGAAATTAAAGTTAGGTGTCCATGTCGGTCCCTTGTCTCCAAGCTCCCGTCACGATCTCGAACCTCCACGAATATTTTGGCTCCCAAGGAATGTTCTCTATTCTGTCCTCAAAGAGTTGAAGGGAACGAGAATCCCAGCGCAGCGGAAGACGATCGAATCGTCGTGGTATTGTTGTGCATTTCACTTTCATTAAAATTAACTATCACATAATATAGGCTAAAACATGCATTTCTAGAAGGAAAACAAAAAGTTAGAATGGTACTTACTTGTTGAAGATGATCTTCAAAGTTTCTTTCCGTTCACGAACTCTTCGTGCTCTCCTCATTCTCATTTTACCACAACCATAGGTTATGCAAATCATATTTGCATAACCACATATAATAAGATGTCTCATATCTCATTTTATAAATCACATTTGTATTATTGTGGATTCTTAAATTGAATCACATCCAATTTAATATCTCTAATTCTAATTTCTCTAAATTAGCCCTAATTCAACAATTAGGCTAACCTATAGTTTATTATGAATCTCATTCACATTAAACTATATAATATATCATTCATATCTCATATAAATGACATAATTGCCCTTTAGTGAACTTGAACACTTCAAATTCACACGAAAATAGTAAACCTTCTATTAATCCAATTTGACACAACCGAGGGACCTTGTGGACCTACAGTGACGAGATCCAATGATCTGAAATTAACATATCGAACTCAATGACCCGGTTAGTCAACATTCATTAGCTATGGTAACACTCCACTAAAGTTTGTAGCTGCACTCCTGTCAGTGTAAGAAAAGATGTGTCCACTGATATAACCAAGGCCCATGAGTCGACCCTTCACAGGTTGTTCGTAGACACTACTTAGTGAAATTACCATTTTACCACTATTTCTACTTCTTGCCCCTTAAGTTCCCACAGCTCCTCTAATGAACAACAACGTTGTAATGGTCCAACCATATACAACAATCCTCTCGGCCCGGTGAGAGGGTGGGCGCTCGTTGTCCAAGCCCTGGAGACAACACTTAAGGGAACAACCCCTCTAGTTTCCCTAAAGGCAGGAACGAGTGAATTCGATCTCACGTAGTTAAGTTCCTAGCTCCCTACTTGGTCCTGTCCCTGAGAAGATAGGCATATTGGGCGAGTAACTGTGACCACCCTCACCCGTACTAGTCAAAAGACAGACCCCAACAGACAGGAGCCCGTAACACGCTCAGGATTCAGGTTGACTCACTAATGGTCATCTACGAAGTTATTAGTTCATACTGTTAACGGTGTTACATCAGTAGGTCTAATAATTCACAGTATGGTTTTGTACAATCTTGTTGTCCAATATGCCCCCACTCGCATGTCAAGTACATGAATGAGTCAGATCACCTCGTTTGTATCTAATAGAAAGTGGGTCACATCTACAGCGTATCCAGGATTAGGTCTCCAACCCTATCCATATACTGTAGACCGTTCGAGTCATTAACTCGAACGTGATCCTCCCTGTGTTGGTACTACACATCGTTCAAGTTCTAGTTCTCTCATGTATTCAATGAACCTGGAGCTTAGTTTATTCGACAAAGTTTGTAAAATATGTGAGACCCAAAAAAAGGAAATGAATAACTTTTATTAATTTCAAATAGTAATTTACAAACTAAACGAGATTTAGACATACAACCCAACAAGAGTGTATTTCGAAATTAGGGTGAAATCTCTATCAAATTCGGCTACTTTTGCAAGATGATGTAAGGTTGTATTTGTACGCATAATCGACACAACATTGCACCACTATGCCCTAGGCAGCTGGCATATAAGGAAAGTCTCGATGGTGTTGCAACGCTGAGGGCAGCGTTGCAATGCCGCTACCTTAACGCGGGCGCCTCTTATCGACCTGGTGTTGCAACGCCCTCGTACGACTCTACATGTTTGTTCTCTTATCGAGATAGCGTTGTGACGCTGCAAGGCAGCGTTGCAACACTATCGACATTGCTTCTCTATGCATGAAAATAGCAATCACGGCGTTGCAACGCTTTGTATGGCATTGCAACACCATCACCTCGGGTCTTCTAGCTCGGATTGGTCCTTCTACATCCAATTGATGTCATTTTAAGCTCCAAAAAGCTTCGATTTGATCCCGAGTGATCCAAAATGTCTCCAATTGTTCCGTTTATGCTCTTAATCTTAAATTGAGTGATTTAAACACATCAAAGCCCTGAAATTATCATAAAACTCGCAATAATTAAGCTTAAGAATAACACATTTTGTGTGCGATCAAATACCCCCGAACTTAAACTTTTTTTAGTCCCGAGGTAAAACAGAATTATACATCAGATTGTTGTTATACATACATCTGACTCAAGTCCCAAAGATTTAAGAGAAAATTTTGGCAATCACAGGAAACACTCAAATATACTATTTCAATGAGCAATTTAAAAACTCTTCCTGAGTGTTCCTACGTGTGTGTGATTTGCCTATGTTCCCTTTATTTTTACTAGGCCCGGATCAACTTTATTAGGTTCTCAACTCAACTTCCCCCTACACTGGTCTTAATTACTAATTCTTGAGCCTCCCCACATTCAAGATTAATAACTCTTCTCAGCACTTAATCACTTTTAATCACTTTTTCTATTTTCTTCTTTTTTTGTTGTGCAAGGACACTAGCTTTAACACATCCACTGCACAGACCCTTACCTAGAGCAATCACTCAATGAGTGCCCTAACTGATCATAGTGAAGGTAGCTCTTTTTTTTTTCCGCACGAATTTTTTTCTTTAACTAACAAACACAAAACAAACTACTTTTTCACATAATGCACATATTACACAGATCATGCACTTCGTATTGTCATTCAACCTATCCTGCAGTTTAACTCTCAAACAAGCTCTTAGACTCATCGAGGTGACATTAAGCTTCTAAATCGAATAACTTTCTTCTAAGCATTTCAAAACTACAGGAAAACAGGCTATGTGCATAATAGTGCAGGAAAACTCAAGAAAATTTTGAAATTAACTCAAATCCATATCATGCTCTCAAGTTTCAGCAGAATCACAAAAATTTTCAATTAAATCTTGTCCTTGGCTATCATAACCATTCTTATGCAAAAGATCAATCTGCAATTCAGCATATACTCTGGACAGTTACAACATATCAATAACATCCCAAACCCAAACTTAAACTAAACATTGTCCCAAATGTTTCCAAAAATAAGCACAAAGCAAGTATAAGGGTAAGAGTGAAGAATATTGTCCTGAGTTATGGAGATCATTAAAATTTTCCGAGTTCCTTGGATAGCCAAAACTCGTGTGTTGGAGTTCCACAGAACGGGAGCATGGGTTTCTACGAGGGGTGACATCAACAACAACCTATCAAAGCAAAACAAACTATAAGTAAACTATAAACTAGTAAACAACTAAAAACAGAAAACAAAGATAACAAAAATGTAAAGTTTGAGTTGCCTCCCAAGAAGCGCTTTCTTTACCGTCTTTAGCTAGACTATACTCCCTCATGGTGTCTCTTTCTTTCCGTGAAGTGCTTGAATGTATACATACATCTGCCTGATCTGGGTCTCAATATTCTTTATGGCAGTTCACAGGTTACTACGCCAGTTAGACTGGTGACTTCATTCTCCAGCTTGTTGGACCTATTTCTGGATTCAACAATAAAGGAGTGCACTGTTTCTTCAAGAGATGGTTTCCTCTCAGATGTAGAAGCATACCCTCATCCAATTGATACAATCTAGCTACTAGATTAGATCTGTCATTGTCTGTGGGCCATTGGTAGCTGGCAGTTTACACTTCTTCTAGGAAGGCACGTGCTTCTGGCACAGTCTTTGCCACGAAAGCCCCTCCAGCAGTGGCATCCAGAATGGTCTTGGTCTTACCTACAAGTTCATTATATATTAATTGTACCTTGAGCCAATCTGGGTAACCATGTTGTGGGCACCTCCTAAGCATATCTTTATGACGATCCCAGGCCTTAAACAACTGCTCTCCCTCCTGCTGCCTAAAAGTTCATATTTTTGTCCTTAAGTTTGCAGCTTTCACTGGTGGAAAGAATTTAGTCATGAAGGCTTGGGCCAACTCCTCCGAAGAAGTAATACTGCCTAGTGGAAGGGACCCTAGCCACTCTTTAGCCCTACCCTGCAAGGAAAATGGAAAAAGACGTAAGCGAATAATATAAACAGAAATACCATTCAGTTTAACAGTACCTCAAATTTTCAAAAAAATTTGTACATGTGAGTTTGGATCTTCTCTGGCTTATCCGCTAAAATAATTTTCCCTAACCATCTAGATAAGCCCTGTTTTAAGTTCAAAATTTTTAGCATTCATGGGGGCATGGACAATTCCAGCCTGCTCAAAATTAAACACATGTTGAAAATACTACCTGATGGGTTTAGGGTTGTTGATTAACTCATGATCTGCCATTGTTAATCAAAATGTTGGGGTTTGTGCCCTAAAACTCGTAGTTTGTAATTATGTTCTAATTATTGTAATAAATTGTAACTACTTCAATAAAGTGTTGTTGTTCGTTATCTACGAAGTTACCCTTGTTTTAACCCTAAATCCAATAAACTAAAGATCCAAGGTTGTAGAATGTATCTTTAACTGAACGTAGTGTGCATATAAACGATCTCGGTTCGAGATACAGCCTAAAGGGTCTATAATTAGGGGATAAGGTTTCGGTACCTTGCCCTTGTAAAACTATGGATGTGACCCACTTTGTATAAGGTCCTAAGGTGTTCGTGTAGTTGACTTGTGAGTGGGGAACTCCTATGTAATGAGATTACATAAGACCGGACCGCGAAATAGTAACCACTAGATGTAACTCCGTTGTCTAGTTAGGTTTCTATTTCACTAGGATGACCTAGGCAACTTGATCTCAATCCTGGGCAGGTTACAAACTCCTGTTCTCGAGAGATTGTCCTTTGACTAGTATGGGTGAGAGTGGCCAGATTTATCGACTCAATATGCCTACCTTCTTGAGGACAAGACCGAGTGAGTGGCTGGGAACTTCACTTAGCAAGATGGAATTCACTCATTCCCGTCTACTAGGGTAAGTAGAGGAATGTTCACTTAAGTGGTGTCTCTGGGACATGAACAAAGGGTCCGACCCTCTCATTGGCTCGAGAGGGACTCTGTTTGTTGATAGGACCACAAACAAATTGTTCATTAGAGGAGCACTGGTACTTAAGGTACAAGATGTAACCCAGGGGTAAAACGGTAAGTTGACCCAGCTTGTGTTATGAACATTCGTGAAGGATTGACTTGCTGTTATTGGTCAATATCGGTGGACACAAAAATATATCAGCAGTGAGAAGAGTGCAGTTGTGGGACTTTAGTGGAGTGTTCCATCAGTTAACGAATGTTGATTAGGAGGTTAATGAGATTAACCGAGTAATCTCGTATCGTTGGAGCTTCTGATCTGTAGGTCCATAGGTCCACCTTCTAGCTCGTAAAGGGTTCTTAGATCATTTGAATTTGAAATGTTAAAATTCATTAGGGAATATTTTTAATGTATATAGATACGATATAATATATAGTTTTGGAACTATATATTATAAATTTATGTGAATATGATTCATATTAAATTATATGAGAGAATTAAATATTTCAAAGAGTTCAAATATTCAATTCAAATGTGAATGTGATTCATATTTGAAAACTATAGGTTAAAATTTAATGTGCATAAGATGTGCATTAAAACTATAGGTTAGAGGATAAAAGGATTAAATGTGATTTGATCTTATGATTAATTAATCAAATTCGATTTAATTGATTATATATTAATTAAATAATTTAAATTAATTAATGGGAACGTGTCAGGAGGACACGTTCCCATCTTCCCCACCAACTCCCCATCGATAGGGATTGGGGGGACGAAATCCTCTGTATAACTTCTCGAGAAAGAGAAGTTTGTGGTTGATCAATCAATTTTGGTCAAATTGCTTAGTAGAATTCTCTCCATTTGAACTCCCTAAATTCTCCAACTGTTGGATCCTTCCCACCAAGGAAGATCTAAGTAGAAACTCAGAGTCATAGGAGGTGATCACTACTATGACTATGAGTTTCTACTTGGAGGAGAAGATAGGATATTCTCTGTGTTGCTGAATTACTGGAGAATCGCCTTAAGGAGCAAGGAGTTGCTGTTGAGGAAAACTACAAAGGTATTTTGAATCCCTTGTTTAGTTAAGTTTAATTACAGCATGTATGCATGTAAATATCCATGTCTAATTATATTAGAAATATATGCTTGTTCTATATATTTGCCAATGTATCGGTATTTTATTTGCAACCAAAATAAACTAGCAAAATTACGATTTCTATCACTTTTCCGCTGCTCAAGGAGATCAGATCTCCATCACAAAACGGTGCAGATCTGCAGCTCTATCCTTGGGCATACACCTGGGGGTACCAAAAAGATTGGAATTAGACCAAAACTAGGGAAGAAACGAAAACCGAAAAAGAAAGAAAACACAATTAATAAATAAGATTTCAAAAAGGAAAAGAACACAAACAGAAAAAAAAAAAAAAAAAAAAACTAAAATTTAACCTTAGAATGGATTCAGGGCACATAAAACTTCTCATATTTCTTTTAGCCTTTCTTGCTTGAATTCATATAGCCTTCTGAGTCTAAGAGGCTATCTTGTTTTTCCTGGGCACCTAACAAAAGATTATTTTTGATATTTTTTGTGGAATAAAATAAAAGAACAAAAATCAAAACAGGACACGTGAGTATATGACAAATGATTATCAAGAGTAAAGGAAATTTCCAGAGAAGGGGGGAGAACTTTTCAGCCTCGAACTCTATCACCTGAATTTCCTTTGTGGAAGTGATTGTATTACCATTGTCTGCCTCACAAACCTTTTTCTTGTGTGTTTTAGTCTCCTCCATCTCATCCTCACTATCATACGAATAAGTCCTCCTAGGTGGCTCCTCATCAGTGGTAAGAATAAGAAATTGTTCCTGTAAGGTCTTAAGGGAATTTACCAGTTCATTAAGATAATGAGTTCTTTCATGGACTATTTCCAAAAGCTTTACCACTTTAGCCTCTAACCTATCCAACCTTTCTAATTCATCGTGAACCAAATTTTTAATTTTCAATTATAAGATATATTCCATTATTAGGTCCACAAGAGAAGAGTTTTCTATAGGTTGGTCAGGGTACGAAAACTTTTGGTTCCAAGTGCCTTAATGATTACCATCAAAAGAATTTTCATCAAACATATAGTAAAAATGGCAAGGACTAGACAAATGGTATCCAGAAAAATCATGATGCACATACCTCGGGTCCCTGGGAGGACAGTACAATGGTGGAACATCAAAATTATGAAAGGTCATACTTGAAAGATCAATAATTCAAATCAAAACTTTTACACAATAGTAACACAACCAAAGACAGGAGACAAACACTCAAAAACATACAAAAATAAAATAAGGAAACAAACAACAAACACACAAAGAAAACAAATAAGGAAAGACGACACAAACAAACTTTAGTCTAAAATCTCAATTTTTCTCCTAATATTTATTAATCTAAATAATCGTCATTCCCCGGCAACGATGCCAAAAATTTGTTGCATAAAATTTTATTGCAATACCGCAAGTGTACTGGTCAAGTTTTAGTATAGTGATTTAAAGTTCCAAGTATCGTCCACAGGAATGGTTTTCTAGATTAATTAATTACGAAGATACTAATTCTCAATTTTAGCTAAAGTAACATAACATTGATAGGTGATGGAAATAAAGATAAACAAACACACAGATAATTGGAGACACGAATATGATAACATTGGATGAAATTGAATTCACAAGTTAATAACTTAATTAACACATGCAATGAACTAATGTGATAAATTTATAAACAGGAAGTAAAATACTGAAGAAAGACTATCGTAGTGAGCCTCACACACACAATAAATTCTATAGTCTCCATATAAAATCTAAGCATGCATGACATTAAGAACTTCTTTATGTGTTTCCCTTAAACGTCTAAGTCATTCTCATGACAGACTTCTAAGGGTTTTAACATCTTTGCTCTAATCTAAGCTTTTTCTTTTGAGCCAACATAAACCAACAAGATTTATGAAATTAAGAACGAATTGCCAAAAATAAATAACAAAACATGATTCAATATATAGCAAACAAATCTTAACATGAAAAACAACTCTTAACTACAATGCCTAGCCACTCTAAATCACAATAAAACCAATCTAAAAGAGTAAAAAAGAAAAGAAATTAAACAATAAGACGGTGTTACAGTCTGAAAGAAAGAGAAATTAAACTTAGGTGTCGATGTCGGTCCCTCGTCTCGAAGCTCTCGTCATGATCTCGATCCTCCACGAATGCTTTTACTCCTAGGGAATGCTCTATATTCCCTCCTCATAGAGTGTATTTCGAAATTAGGATGAAATCTCTATCAAATTCGGCTCAATTTGCAAGAAGAAGTAAGGTTGTATTTATTGGCATAATCGACACAACGTTGCAACGTTGTGCCCTAGGCGACTGACATATAAGAAAAGTCGCGATGGCGTTTCAACGCAGAGGGCAGCGTTGCAACGCCGCTACCTTAACGCACGCGCCTCTTATCGATATGGCATTGTAACACTTGCAGTGTTGCAACACCTTCGCCACCGCTCTTCATGCTTGTTCACTTATCGAGATAGCATTGCGACGCTACAAGGCAGTGTTGTAACGCTATCGACATGGCTTCTCTATGCATGAAAACAATAATCACGACATTGCAACGCTCTGCATGGCATTGCAACGCAATCATCTTGGGTCTTTTAGCTCAGATTGGTCCTTCTACTTTCGATTGATGTTATTTTAAGCTCCAAAAAGCCTCGATTTGATCCCGAGTGATCCAAAATGTCTTCAATTCTCCTGTTTAAGCTCTTAACATGAAATTGAGTGATTTAAACACATCAAAACCCTGAAATTATCATAAAACTAGCAAAAATTAAGTCTAAGGATAGCACATTTTGTGTGCATTAGGACATACATCCCAACATGGCCCTCCTCTAAGAAAGTGGCATTTATCGACACAAGTAACCTGTCTTCCTTAGGATCAAAGAATAATCAACCTCTTGTCTCTTTTGGGTAGCCTACAAATAGGCACAATTTTGAATGTGAATCCAATTTCTTTTGGTTTGTCACAAGAACATGTGTTGGACATCCCCAAATTCTAAAATGATATAAACTACCTTTACGTCCTTTCCAGAGTTCAAAAGGTGTTTCAGAAACACTCTTTGATGGCGCATTATTGAAAATGGATACTACAGTCTCTACTGCACAACCCCAAAAAGAATCAGGGAGATGAGCATAACTCATCATTTATCGAACCATGTCCAACAGGGTGCTATTTCTTCTTTCCGATACACCATTCTGCTGAGGCATACTGGGTGCTAAGAGTTGGGATATAATTACATGTTCTATCATATAACCCTGAAATTTTAAATCCATGTACCCTCCACGTCGATCTAATCCAAGTGTTTTAATTGTTTTACCTAAAGGATTTTAAACTTCAGTCTTGAATTCCTTGAACTTTTCAAGTGTTTCAGACTTATGATTCATTAAGGAAATATGCCCAAATCTTGAATAATCATCTATGAAAGACATGAAATATTCATAACCTACTCTGGTTTTAACATTCATCAGACCACGAAGGTTTGAATGTATAAGCTGAAGAGGTTCTATGGCTCTATACTTTTTCCACTAAAAGGTTTTTTAGTCATTTTGCCTTCTACACAGGATTCACATACAGGTAAAATGTTTTCTTCTAACTCATTTAGAAGCCCACTCTTTACCAATCCTCAATCATATTGAGGTAAATGTGACCAAACCTAAGATGCCAAAGATGAACATTTTCATTAGGAGAAATTTTACGTTTCTTAGTTTCTTTGTTTGTTGTTTTAAATAATTCAGTGTTCAAAATAGTTTTAACTGAATTTGGTTTAAAAACATACAAACCATTTTCTAATGAAGTTATACATATATCCACACCTTTCTTTGAAATAAACACTTTATTTAAAAAAAATGAAACAAAAATACATTGTTCTATGAGGCAAGAAATTGAAATAAGCTTTATAGTAAACCCTTGTATAACTAATATATTGTCAAACAACACATCTTTCTTGCCGAACAAAAGCTTCATTGTGCCAATTGCTACATCTGAGACGATATCTCCATTTCCAACCCAGAGCATTATTTTTCCTTTTTGTAGCTTCTGCAATGAATTAATTTCCTGAAAAGAATAGTTAACATGATTAGTGGTGCCCGAATTAAGTATCCAAGCAATTTTATCATTATCGACTAAACATTCTTGTTGGGATGTATGTCATAATCTCGTTTTTTTTAATTTACCATTTGAAATTAATAAAAGTTATATCTTTCATTACTTTGTGTCTCACAATTTTTACAAACTTTGTCCAATAAACTAAGCTCTAAGGTCATTGAATTTATGAGAGAATTTTAGCACTTGAACAGTGTGTAGTGGACACACAGGGAGGATCATGTTCGAGTTAATGACCCGAACGGTCTACAGTATATGGATAGGGTTGGAGACCTAATCCTGGATACATTGTGGATGCAACCCGCTTTGTATTAGATACAAACAAGGTGATCTTACTCGTTCATGTTGTTGACATGCGAGTAGGGGCATCCTGTGCAACGAGATTGTACAAGACCGGACCATGAATTATTAGACCTACTTATGTAACACCATTGACAGTATGGGACTAATAACTTCGTAGATGACCTTTAGTGACTCGACCTGAATACTGAGCATGTAACGGACTTCTTTCTGCGAGGGTCTGTCCTCTAACTAGTACAAGTGAGGGTGGTCACAGTTACTCGCCCAATATGCCTATCTTCCAAGAGACAGGACCACATGGGGAGCTGGGAACTTAACTACGCGAGATGGAATTCACTTGTACCCGCCTTTAGGGAAACTAGAGGGGTTGTTCCCTTAAGTGATGTCTCCAGGACTTGGACAACGGGTGCCCACCCTCTCACTGGCCCGAGAGGAGTGTTGTGTATGGTTGGACCATTACAACGTTGTTGTTCATTAGAAGAGTAGTGGGGACTTAAAGAACAAGAAGTAGACACAGGGGTAAAACGGTAATTATACCAAGCAGTGTCTACGAACAACCTGAAAGGTCGACTCATGGGTATTGGTTATATTAGTGGACATAACTTGTCTTACACTGACAAGAGTGCAGCTACAGGATTTAGTGGAGTGTTACCGTAGCTAATGAATGTTGATTAAGTGGGTCAAAGAGTTTGACAGGTTAATCTTGGATCATTGGAGCTCGTCATTGTAGGTCCATTAGGTCCCTCGGTTGGCTCAAACTTGATTAATAGAAGGTTTACAGTTTTAGTGTGAATTTGAAGTGTTCAAGTTCACTAAAGGGTAATTATGTCATTTATATGAGATATGTATTACATATTATATAGTTTAATGTGAATGAGATTCATAATAAACTATAGGTTAGCCTAATTGTCTAATTAGGGCGAATTTGGAGAAATTGGATTGAGAGAAATTAAATTGAATGTGATTCAATTTAAAAATCCACAACTATACAGATGTGATTTGTATAATGAGATATGAGGTATCTTATTATATGTGGTTATGCAAATATTATTTGCATAACCTATGGTTGTGGTAAAATGGTAAGTAGGTGGAGATTTCAACTACACCTATCACCATTATATAAACTCCTTTGCAAGAAGTAGTTGTAAGGTTGAATGCTCATTTTTTGGATTCTCACCAAAAGACATTTTACAATCTCTCTAAAAATCCTCTCTCAATCTCTCCTTCCCTCACCAAAAGGAGTTCCACCACTCTCCTTCTACCAAACGTAGAACAACCGAGAAACTTTGTGGAAGTGTCTGACTTACTGTTCGAAGAGATCGAGGACGTTGAGATGGTAATCACAAAGGGTTCGTGAACAGGAGAAGGAAAACTTGAAGACGGTTCTTCAACAAGTAAGTGTTGCTTGCTTTTTTTCTTCTTTATTATCATGTTTAACCTAGTTTTTATGAGATAGAAATGGTTTTTAGAAAACGATTTTCGCAATCGTACCACGGTGATTGAATCACCCTTTCGCTGCACGGGATTTCATTTCCTTCAATTGGTATCAGAACCAATCGTTGGCTTCTCGTTGTGCATTTGTTTTCTTAAAATTAGGTGGGTAATTGCTTCAATTTATGTGATGAATTGTGGTTTGCATGATTGGATGTTTTGATCTTGGCACTAGTTTAGGTTTATTTTATGTTTGATGAGATCAAATTGTAAAGGCTCGTGTTTTTGGGCATATTAGAAAATAAATCGAGTCTGTAAGTCCGTGTCTTTGGCGGCAAGAGTTGTGTGAAGAAATCGGAGTGAAAAAGGGCGAGAAACGATGAAAAACAACAAGAGGAGCTTGTTGTTCTGTTGACGGCATTGAGACGCTGTTCTTCAACGTCTCAACGTTGTCCGCGCAGAGGATGGCAGAGCTGCAGTCAATGTTGCAACGTTGAGTGTAGCGTTGCAACGCTGAGGCATTGGACGCGCTGAGGACAATGTTAGACGTTGCAGCGTTGCAACGCTACGAGCGTAGTGGGCAGTTCGCGAGGCTGAACCACACGTATGTGGGCGTGATGGAAGTTTCAACTTAGTGGTGCGTTTTTTCAATTAGTTTTAATTTCATTATTATCTTGTAAAATGTAATTTTTTATGTATTTTAATTAAATTAATTAATTAATATTAATATCATTATTATATTAATGTTAATTAATTTATTTAATGCCCCTAAGTACCAAAACCAAACCAATTTTTGATTTTTAATTATTTTATGCATGAGATGTGAGAATTAATTATTTCTATGTGCATAATGTATGTCATATAGATTTAAAATCCCATCTTAGGTTAAACATTTCATGTATCATATTTATATTATAAGTGTTATAATATAATTAAAAGCATGTTTTCATTTATTTAATATATGATTATATTTCTTAAATTAAAAGTATGCTCATGCATTTTATTCATGTGATGGATATCTTTTATAGTATATAGTTATTCATGTGATGAATGATCAAGCACTATAACATAGAAATGCATGTAACCTAAGTTAATTATTAGTTTTAAAATGTTTAGAACTTGAATAATTAGACTTAGGTTTTCTAGTTTTAATAAGATTAGAATTAGGAAATCAAAATATGACCTTTGAATGTTGACTGATAAGTAACTTTGTCTAAGGACGGTTTTGTCTAGCTGGGGTATTTATGTTAACGCATTCGGAACACCCCTACAAGGAAACCGACCTGGGAGTGAATTCGGTCTGGAGATTCTTAGGTTATATTATCGTGAGTGTCGTTAATTAAAAGTTGATTAATTTACACACATAGACCTAAGTTAATAATGTGATTATAAACTTAGGCTAAATCAATATAAGCGTTATATTGGTAGACTTAGGTAAATTTTAGACGATATATCTAGTTCATTCCCGAATAATAGAAAGTGCTGAGTGGGAGGAAATAAAGTGTATAAGATACATTTATTTTTCTAACACAAATCTCCATTAAAGTCCGCACCGTGAGATCCATACTCGGCATCGTGGCACAAATGGGAGCGTCCCCCTTCGGATGGTATTTGAATGGATGAATATCATAGTGGATGCAGAGAGTACTTATAGTGAGTGGGAGCGGGACCTGTGAAAACGGGACCCACGTTCTATTCTTTCGATTCACACCATGAGACCCTTATGATCCGCCTGCTAGTTTGGCATGGACCAGACAATCGCTTCGGATTGCCTTGATCATGGGAGTCGGAACACCGTGAATTCCCGAAAGGGATACAATTTTCTTGTTGGTTTTCCTTCTTGGTTCACCCTTCGGTGGCTATTGTTTGGACGAATACTTGAAAACTTAAAGATTAAGGGTGACACTCACAGAATTCATTAAGAGTTAATGGATTCGACTTAGGGATCATACGATAAATTTTTGCTAAAACTTGATTGGATTTCAAAAAGTTTTTTTGCGAGACTGACACAAACGTTACTAGCTTCGAAGTATTAGTGGGAGATACATTCCAAACATGAAAACACAATATAAACACGATACTAGTAACGAACGACCTGAAGTTCGTGACTTCATCGAGGAGTGTTCTCGCTTCTTGAGCTCGATCAAGTCCACGAAGTGTTTGTGATGCATACGATCGATGGATCAGGGCCAATGAAAAGGACAAGGTCTACATAATTGCAAGTTTATTTGAAGTCGTGGCAAAGAAGCAGGAGTCGATGGCCACCGCTAAGGAGATCATGGAGTCATTGCAGGACATGTTTAGACAACAACCCTTTCAGGTCCGACATGACTCGCTCAAACACGTCTTTAACGCGCGGATGAAAGAAGGGACGTTTGTTCGAGAACACGTTCTAGACATGATGACCCACTTTAATCTGGCGGAGATGAACAGGGCTTGGATCGATGAGTCGAGTCATGTCAGCTTTATCTTGGAGACTTTTCTGAAGAGTTTTCTTCAGTTTCGTAGCAATGTTGTTATGAACAAAATTAGATACACTCTGACCACCCTTCTGAATGAGTTACAGAACTTCCAGACCTTGATGAGTATCAGGACACCAGAAGCTGAGGCAAATGTTGCCTTCAGGTCCTATCAAAGGGGTTCGACTGATGGGAATGAGAATTTTACGGAGCGGAAGACGATTGAATCGTCGTGGTGAAAGTTGTGCAACTAGATTTCATTAAAATTAATCTAACGTTTAGATCTAGGCTAAACATGTAATTAAAGGAAACAAAAGTACAACAAGTAGAACTACTTACTTGTTGAAGACAATTCTTCACTGTTCCTTCCTTCGATCACGAACACTTCGCGAAATCCCGATCTCAACGAACTCGAACTCTTCCCACGAACAAGAACACCACTAATCGGAGTCTCGGTTGTTCTTCTTTTTGGAAGAAAGAAAGTTGTGTGACTTTGAGTTTTTGGTGAGGGAGGAGAGTAAATGAGAGAACTTGAGAGAGAGAGTTTTCTCTTCTTTTTGGTGAAATCCCAAAAATGAGAGAATGAGCTAATTTCCTTCTTGCAATAAGGGTTTAAATAGTGGAAAATGATGGAGTTATAATCTCCACATTATTACCACTTTACCACAACTATAGGTTATGCAAATCATATTTGCACAACCATATATTATAAGATATCTCATATCTCATATTACAAATCATATTTGTATAATTGTGGATTTATTAAATTGAATCACATCCAGTTTAATATCTCTCAATGAATTTCTCCAATTAGCCCTAATTCAACAACTAGGCCAATTTATAGTTTATTATGAATCTCATTCACATTAAACTATATATTATATCATTCATATCTCATATAAATGACATAAATGCCCTTAAGTGAAATTGAACACTTCAATTCACACCAAAACATTAACCCTTATTTTCTCCGAGATTGAGCTAACCGAGTGACCTAATGGACCTACAATGACGAGCTCCAATGATACGAGATTAAGCTATCAAACTTTTTGACCCGGTTAATGAACATTCATTAGCTACGGTAACACTCCACTATAGCCCGTAGCTGCACTCCCGTCAATGTCGAATATTACGTGTCCACTGATAAAACCAATGCCCATAAGTCGATCCTTCATAGGTTGTTCGTAGAAACGACTGGGTGAAATTACCGTTTTACCCTTGTGTCTACTTCTTGTTCCTTAAGTCCCCACTGCTCCTCTAATGAACAACATATTGTGATGGTCCAACCATACACAACACCCTTCTCGGGCCAGTGAGAAGGTGGGCGCCCGTTGTCAAAGCCTAGAGACAACACTTAAGGGAACAACCCCTCTAGTTTCCCTAAAGGCGGGAACGAGTGAATTCCATCTCGCGTACTTAAGTTCCCAGCTCCCTACTTGGCATATTAGTCGAGTAACTGTGACCACCCTCACCCGTACTAGTCAAAGGACAGAGCCCCGCAGACAAAAGTCCGTAACGCGCTTAGGATTCAGGTTGAGTCATTAATGGTCATCTACGAATTTATTAATCCTCATCACAATCTGTTACATCGTGAGGTCTAATAATTCACGGTGCAGTGTTGTACAATCTCATTGCACAGGACGCCCCCACTCGCATGTCAACTACATGAACGAGTCAGATCACCTCGTTTGTATCTAATACAAAGCGGGTCGCATCCACAGTGTATTTAGGATTAGGTCTCCATCTTTATTCATATACTATAGACCGTTCGGGTCAATAACTCGAACGTGATCTTCCCTGTGTGTCCACTACACACCGTTCAAGTTCTAGTTCTCTCATAAATTCAATGACCCTGGAGCTTAGTTTATTAAAAAAGTTAGTAAAATTTGCGAGACACAAAGTAATGAAATATATAACTCTTATTAATTTCAAATAGTAATTTACAAACACGAGTTTAGGACAAAAATCCCAACATCGACCTCTGGGACAAAACTTGTAGCTCCTTCTCACACGAAAGGGAAGAAGAAGAATATGAATAAGGGTAAAGCTGACCGTGCTGCCGCCCAATAGGGCTAAAAGGTTAAGGAACTTGCAGAGAAATGAAAGTGTTTCCAATGCAATGGGGACGACCACTGGAAGCGAAACTGCCCCAAGTTCCTTGCCGGGAGGAAAAATCATGGTAAATGTGATTTACTAGTAACAGAAACTTGTTTAGTGGAGAGTAATGACTCTACCTGGATATTCGATTCGGGCGCCACTAACCACGTTTGTTCTTCTTTTCAGGGAATTAGTTCCTGGCAGCAGTTGCGAGAGGGTGAGGTGACTCTACGGGTTGGATCCGAGGAGATTGTCTCTGTTGCAACAATCGACAAAGTGAAGCTCTTTTTCGGCCGAAATTACTTATTATTAGATAATTTGTATACAGTCCCAAGGTTTACGAGAAACCTTGTTTCAATTTCTTGCTGGATTAAACAATGTATTTCTATTTCATTTGAACGTAATAAAGTGTTTATTTTTTTCAAAGGAAATTTGATTTGTTCTGCTTCACTTGAGTCTAATTTGTATGTCCTGAAACCAAATTCGGTCAAAAGCGTTTTGAACACTAAATTATTTAAAACAACGTAACACGAACTAAAATAGTAAAAGTTTCTCCAAAAGAAAATACTCATCTTTTGCATCTAAGGTTAGACCACATTAATCTCAATAGGATTGAGAGAGTAGTGAAGAGTGGACTTCTAAACAAGTTGGAAGAAAACTCTTTACCGGTGTGTGAGTCATGCCTCGAAGGCAAAATGACAAAATGTCGTTTTAGTTGAAAAGGATATAGAGCCAAAGAGCCCCTTGAGCTTATACATTCTAACCTTAGTGGTCCGATGAGTGTTAAAGCACGAGGAGGTTACAAATACTTTGTATCTTTCATAGATGACTATTAAAGGTATGGGTATATTTACCTAATGCATAGGAAGTCTGAAACTCTTGAAAAGTTGAAATAGTACAAGACTGAGGTTGAGTACCTGTTAGGTAAAACGGTAAAAACACTTTGATCTGATCGAGGTGGAGAGTATATGGACACAAAATTCTAGGACTATATGATAGAACAAGGAATTACGTCCCAACTTTCAGCATCTTGTATGCCACAATAGAATGATGTATGGGAGGGGAGAAACAGAACCCTGTTGGACATGGTTCGGTCGATGATGAGTTATGCTCGTCTCCCTGATTCTCTTTGGGATTATGTTGTGGAGACTGCGGTCTATATTTTGAACAATGTTTCGTCGAAGAGTGTTTGTGAAACACCTTTCGAACTCTTGAATGGACATAAAGGTAGTTGATAACACACAAAATGTGCTATCCTTAGGCTTAATAATTGCTAGTTTCATGATAATTTCAGGGCGTTTACATGTTTAATTCATTCAATTTCAGGATAAGAGCGTAAACAAAGCTATCGGAGACAAATTGGATCACTCGGGATCAAAACAAGGCTATTTGGAGCTAAAAATAATACCAATTGGAGGAGAAAGGACCAAACCAAGCTAATGGACTCGAGGTGATGGCGTTGCAACGTTGTTCATAGCGTTGCAACGCCGATCGTGTTGATTGAAGGCGTTGAAAACCCCAGGCGATAGCGTTGCAACGCTATTTCGATAAGAGATCACGCACGAGGAGCCGCATAGCGGGCGTTGCAACGCTGTCGCGCAGCATCGCAACGCCATTTCGACAAGGAGCGCGTGCGTTAGGGTAGCGGCATTGCAACGCTGCCCTCAGCGTTGCAATGCCATCGAGAGTTTTCATATATGCCAGCCGCCTAGGGTACATCGTTGCAACGCTGCACCGATTCCTTCTATAAATATATCCTTATGATTTCATAACAAGGGAGCCGAATTTGGTAGAGTTTTGCCCTAATTTCGAAATACACTTTGTAAGAAGAGTGAAAAGAGTGATTTTGGGAGCCAAAGCATTCGTGGAGGTTTGAGATCGAAGACGAGAGATCGGAGACGAAGGACCGGCATCGACACCTAAGTTTAATTTCCTTTTCTTTCAATTTGTAATAGCGTTCTAAGACGTTTTCTACTTGTTTAGTTTTATTTTTATGTGAGTTAGAGTAGCTAAACATTGTAGTTAGGATTTGATTTGCTTGTTATGACTTTATTACAATGTATTGAAGCATGTTTTGTTCTTATTTTTGACAATTCTTTCTTGACTTCTTAATTTGTTGATTTAAGTGGACTCGAGAGATAAAGCTTGAATTAGAGAAAAATTGTCAAAACCCTTAGAATTCTTGCATGAGAATGACTTAGAAATCATAGGGAAACACATAAAGAAGTTGCTTAATGCCATGCATATCGTAGGTTCATATGGAGACTATGAAGTTTATTGCTTGTGTGAGGCTCACTAAGAATCGAGAGATTTTCTTAAGTGTTTTACTTCTTCTTTATAATTTCATCTCATTGGTTCAATGCATGTGTTAGTTAGGTCTTTAACTTGTAAAATCACTTCCCATAACTCTATCAATTCTGTCTCCACATGTTTGTTTGTTTGTTTGTATTTACTTCAACCAACTATCCATGTTATGTTTCTTTAGCTAAAATTGAGAATTAGTACCTTAGTAATTAATTAATCTAGAAACCCATTCCCGAGGACGATACTTGGACTCATAAATCACTATACTAAAACTTGACCCGTACACTGCGGTATTGTAATATAAATTTTGCAGCAATAGTAGTTTATACCATTTCAGAATTCGGGGATGCTGGACAGTACATCAGCAAGAGTTGCCGATGGGGCTAGTACGTCAACAAGTGTTGTTGATTGTAGCACGTCTAGCCAAGTCCGTTCGAAAGAGTTGGGAATGCCTCGACGTAGTGGGAGGGTTGTGATACAGACCTGAACGTTACATAGGATTAGCTGAAACCCAAGTCGTCACCCCTAATGATGACTCCGAGGATCCATTGACCTATGATCAGGCAATGGCAAACGTTGACAAGGACAAATGGATTAAAGCTATGGACCAGGAAATGGAGTCGATGTACTTCAATTCTGTCTGGGAGCTTGTGGATCAACAGGATGGGGTAAAACCTATAAGTTGCAAATGGATTTGCAAGCGTAAACGTGGTGTAGATGGGAAGGTGTAGACCTTCAAAGCACGACTAGTGGCAAAGGGTTTTACCAAGGTTGAAGGGGTTGACTATGAGGAAACTTTTTCGCTTGTTGCCATGGTATAGTCGATCAGGATCCTTCTCGCCATTGCCGCATATTATGACTATGAGGTATGGCAGATGGATGTCAAGACCGCCTTTCTGAATGTCAACCTTAATGAAACAATCTACATGGACCAGCCCAAAGGGTTCATTACCCAAGGCCAAGAGCAAAAGGTTTCCGGATTCATAGATCCATTTATGGACTGAAACAAGCCTCGAGGTCTTGGAATATAAGGTTTGATGAGGCGATCAAATCTTATGGCTTTGTAGAGAATGTTGACGAGCCTTGTGTCAACAAGAAAATCGTTGAATAAACTGTCGCATTTCTGGTATTGTACGTGGATTATATCCTTCTCATTAGGAATGAGGTAGGTTCTGACGTAAAGAAATGGTTGGCTTCGCAATTCCAAATGAATGATTTGGGAGAAGCTCAGTATGTTCTAGCTATCCAGATTGTCCGGAACCGAAAGAACATAATGTTGGTCATGTCTCAAGCGTCTTATATTGACAAGATGTTGTCTAGATATAAGATGCAGAACTCCAAGAAGGGCTTGTTGCCTTTCAGGCATGGGGTTCAACTGTTTAAGGATCAATGTCCTATGACTCCTCAAGAGGTTGAGGTTATGAGATGGGTCCCCTATGCTTCAGCTGTAGGGAGCCTGATGTATGCCATGTTTTGTACTAGTCCCGACATCTGTTATGCAGTAGGGATTGTCAGTAGGTATCAATCCAATCAAGGATTATATCACTAGACATCCGTAAAGGCAATCCTCAAGTATCTTAGGAGAACGAGGAACTACAACCTAGTGTATGGGAGTGGAGATTTGACCCTTACGGGATACATAGATTCTGATTTTCAGACCGATAAGGATTCTAGGAAATCCACTTCGGGGTCATCCTTCATTCTGAATGGAGGAGCTGTAGTATGGTGAAGCATCAAGCAGGGATGCATCGCTGATTCTACTATGGAAGTTGAGTACGTTGCAGCTATTGATAAGAGTTATTTCTTTCATTACTTTGTGTCTCGCAATTTTTACAAACTTTGTGATTAAACTAAGCTTCAAGGTCATTGAATTTATGAGAGAATTAGAACTTGAACGATGTGTAGTAGACACACAGGGAGGATCACGTTCGAGTTAATGACCCGAACGGTCTACAGTATATGGATAGGGTTGGAGACCTAATCGTGGATGCGACCCGCTTTGTATTAGATACAAACGAGGTGATCTTACTCGTTCATGTTGTTGGCATGCGATTCAGGGCATCTTGTACAATGAGATTGTACAAGACTGGACCGTTAATTATTAGACGTACTGATGTAACACTGTTGACAGTATGGGACCATTAACTTCGTTGATGACCTTTACTGACTCGACCTGAATCCTAAGCGTGTTATGGACTCTTGTTTGTGGGGGTCTGTCCTTTGACTAGTACAGGTGAGGGTGGTCACAGTTATTCGCTCAATATGCCTATTTTCTTAGGGACAGGACCACGTGGGCAGCTGAGAACTTAACTACGCGAGATGGAATTTACTCGTTCCCGCCATTAGAGAAACTAGAGGGGTTGTTCCCTTAAGAGTTGTCTCCAAGGCTTGGACAACGGGTGCTCACCCTCTCACTGGCCCGAGAGGAGTGATGTGTATGGTTGGACCATTACAACGTTGTTGTTCATTAGAGGAATAGTGGAGACTTAAGGAGCAAGAAGTAGACACAGGGGTAAAACAGTAATTTGACCAGGAGTGTCTACGAACAACCTGTGAAGGGTCGACTCATGGGTATTGGTTATATCAGTGGACACAACTTGTCTTAAACTAATGGGAGTACAGTTACGGGTTTTAGTGGAATGTTACCGTAGCTAATGAATGTTCATTAACTGGGTCAAAGAGTTTGACAGGTTAATCTCGTATCATTAGAGCTCGTCACTGTAGGTCCATTAGGTCCCTTGGTTGGCTCAAACATGTTTAATAGAAGGTTTACAGTTCTGGTGTGAATTTGAAGTGTTCAAGTTCACTAAAGGGTAATTATGTCATTTATATGAGATATGTATGACATTTTATATAGTTTAATATGAATGAGATTCGTAATAAACTATAGGTTAGCCTAATTGTCTAATTAGGGCTAATTTTGAGAAATTAAATTGAATGTGATTCAATTTTAAAATCCACATTTATTCTAATGTGATTTGTATACTGAAATATGAGATATCTAATTATATGTGGTTATGCAAATATGATTTGCATAACCTATGGTTGTGAAAAAATGTTAAATAGGTGGAGATTTCAACTCCACCTATCACCATTATATAAACTCCTTTGCAAGAAGGAGTTGTAAGTGTTGAGATTTTTGTCCTAATCTCGTGTTTGTAAATTACAGTTTAAAATTAATAAGAGTTATTTATTTCATTACTTTGTGTCTCGCAAATTTTACAAACTTTCCCAATAAACTAAGTTCCAGTGTCATTGAATTTATGAGAGAACGAGAACTTGAATGGTGTGTAGTGGACACACAGGGAGGATCACGTTCGAGTTAATGACCCGAACAGTCTACAGTATATGGATAGGGTTGGAGACCTAATCCTAGATACACTGTGGATGCGGCCTGCTTTGTATTAGATACAAACGAGGTGATCTGACTCGTTCATGTGGTTGACATGCGAGTGGGGGCATCCTGTGCAATAAGATTGTACAAGACCGGACTGTGAATTAGTAGACCTACTGATGTAACACCGTTGACAGTAAGGACTAATAAATTCTTAGTTGACCATAAGTGACTCGACCTGAATCCTGAGCGTGTTACGAACTCATGTCTGCGGGGGTCTGTCCTTTAACTAGTACGGGTGAGGATGGTCACAGTTACTCGCTCAATATGCCTATCTTCTCAGGGACAAGACCAAGTAATGAGCTAGGAACTTAACTACCCGAGATGGAATTCACTCGTTCCCGCCTTTAGGGAAACTAGAGGGGTTGTTCTCTTAAGTGCTGTCTCCAAGGCTTGGACAATGGGCACCCACCTTCTCACTTGCCCGAGAAGGGTGTTGTGTATGGTTGGACCATCACAATATGTTGTTCATTAGAGGAGTAGTGGGGACTTAAGGAACAAGAAGTAGACACAGGGGTAAAATGGTAATTTGACCCAGTCGTGTCTATGAACAACCTGTGAAGGGTCAACTCATGGGCATTGGTTATATCAATGGACGCGTAATATTCTACACTGACGGGAGTGCCGCTACGGGCCATAGTGGAGTGTTACCGTAGCTAATGAATGTTGATTAACAGGGTCAAAGAGTTTGATAGGTTAATCTCAGATCATTGGAGCTCGTCACTATAGGTCCATAAGATCCCTTGGTTGGCTCAATCGGGGTTAAAAGAAGGGTTAATGTTTTGGTGTGAATTGAAGTGTTCAATTTCACTTAAAGGGCATTTATGTCATTTATATGAGATATGAATGATATAATATATAGTTTAATGTGAATGAGATTCATAATAAAATATAGGTTAGCCTAATTGTTGAATTAGGGCTAATTGGAGAAATTAATTGAGAGAAATTCAATTGAATGTGATTCAATTTAATAAATCCACAATTATACAAATTTCTTTTGTAATATGAGATATGAGATATCTTATAATATATGGTTATGCAAATATGATTTGAATAACCTAGAGTTGTGGTAAAGTGGTAATAATGTGGAGATTATAACTTCATCACATTCCACTATTTAAACCCTTTGCAAGAAGAGTTTCTACTCTCATTCTCTCATTTTTTGGATTCTAACCGAAGAGAAGAGAAAATTCTCTCTCAACACTCTCTACACTCCTCCCTTCTCCAAAACACAAAAGCCCCACCACTTTCCTTCTTCCAAAAGAAGAACAACCGAGAAGCCTTTGATTGTGTTCGACTTTTGTTTGAGAGAAGAATTCGTTGAGGTCGAGATTTCGCGGAGTTTTCGTGATTGAAGGAAGGGACACTGAAGAATTGTCTTCAACAAGTAAGTATCTTGTGTTGTACTTGTTGTTTTTCTTTCCTTTTGAGCATGTTTAGCCTTAACTATTAGATAGTTAATTTTAGTGAAATTCGAGTAGCGTAACGATACCACGACGATTTGATAGTCTTCCTCTGTGTGGGGATTTTCATTCCATTCATTTGGTATCAGAGCCACTCGTTGGTTCTTCGTTATGCACTACTTTTCATTCAAATTAGGTGGGTAATTCCGTAATTTATGTGATAAATTGTTGGTTTGCATAATGGATAATTACAGTTTTTGACACTTTTAGATTTACAATTTTTATGTTGATGAGATCAATGTAAAGGCCCGTTGTTTTTGGGCATTTTGTTGTAAATCGAGTCTGTAAGTCTGTGTCGTTCGTGGCAAGGGTTGAAATATCGATGAAGAACAGCAAGTGGAGATGTTGTTATGTCGATGGCGTTGAGACGTTGTTCTTGGGTGTCTCAACGCCATTCTTGTGGACGGAGGTCCTGCTGTAGAGCAGCGTTGCAACGCCACGGCGTGGAGCACGCAGGGCGTGACGCTGTACGTGGCAGCGTTGCAACGCTGCCACGCATTGCAACGCCGCACGCGTAGTGGGCAGTTCACGAGGAGTTATGCAGACGTGGGCGGTTGAAGCTGTATAATGGGGCAATTTATTATTAATGTTATTTAATCAAATAATTGCCCCTAGGTGCCAAAACCGACCCATTATTATTTTTTAATTATTTTATGCGGTATGATTTAATTAAATTTCTAAGTGCATATTGTATGTCATCTAGATTTAAAATCCCAACTTAGGTTGAACATATTCATGCATCATTTATATTATAAGAGTTATAATATATAGTTTGTATGATAGGTTATATTATAAGTGTTATAATATAATTAAATGCATGTTTTAATTTAATTAATATAAGTGTTATATTTTTTAGATTAAAGTATGCTCATGCATTTATATTCATGTGATGAATTATTTTTGTTATAGTATATAGTTATTCATGTGATGAATGATAAACCACTATAACATAGAAATGCATGCAACCTAAGTTAATTATTAGTTTTAAAGTGTTTAGAACTTGAATAATTAGACTTAGGTTTTCTTGTTCTAATAAGATTAGAATTAGGAAATGAAAGTATAGTCGATGAATGGTGACCTGATTAGTAACTCTGTCTAAGGAAGGTTTTGTCTAAGGCTGGGGTATTTAAGATGACGGTTGCAGAACACCCCTACCTGGAAACCGACCTGGGAGTGAATTCGGTCCCGAGATTCTTAGATTATACTTATCGTGAGTGTCGTTAAATATTAATTAATTTACTCACATAGACCTAAGTAACAATGTGATTATAAACTTAGGTTAATTCCATATAATAGTTATTTTGGTAGACTTAGGTAAATTTTAGCCGGTTTATCAAGGTCAATCCCGATAATTATAAAGTGCCAAGTGGGAGGAAATATAGTGTATAAGATACATTTAATTTCTGACAACAAATCTCCGTTAAGTTCGCACCGTGAGATCCATACTCGGCCTCGTTGCGCAAATGGGAGCGTTCCCCTTTGGGTGGCATTTGTATGAGTCAATATCATCGTAGATGGAGCGAGTACTTATAGCGAGTGGGAGCGGGACCTGTGAAAATGGAACCCACGGTCACTTTTTTCGATTCACAGTGTGAGACGCCTATGATCCGCCTGCTAGTTATGCCTGGACCAGACAATCCGTTCGGAGGGCCTAATCATGGGAGTCGGAACACTGTGAATTCTCGAAAGGGATAAAGTTTCCTAGTTGGTTTTCCGTCTTGGTTCACCCTTCGGTGGCTATTGTTTGGACGGATACTTGGAAACTTAAAGATTGAGGGTGACACTCACACAATTCATTAAGAGTTAACGAATTCGACCGAACAATGGTAATTTGACGCCTAATGGAATAAGAGTTATTCTAGAATTAGGGTCTGATCGAGAAAGTCTCGTCTTAGAGGAGGAGTGCTCTGTTCACCCTTCGGTGGTGGTCATTCTAAACCTTTAGGATATCACTGCAAATTTTGAATGACCTAGGGATCATAAAAAAAATTTTGCTAAAACATGATTGGATTTCAAAAGTTTTTGCGAGACTAACACAAAGTTTTTGTTTTTTCAACAAAATGTCTAGCTCAATAATAGCTTTACTCGCGTCTGACAAATTAGTGGGAGATAACTATCAAACGTGGAAAAACAACTTAAACACGATTTTTGTAACTGACGACATAATGATCGTGCTCACTAAGGAGTGTCCTTAGATGTCGGGCTCGACTGCATCGCGAAGTGTTCGTGATGCATACGATTGATGGATCAGGGCTAATGAAAAGGCCAAGGTCTATATCATTGTCAGCATGTCTGATGTTTTGGCAAAGAAGCATGAGCTGATGGTCACCGCTACGGAGATCATGGAGTCCTTGCAGGAAATATTTGGACAACAGTCCTTTCAAGTCTGGCATGACTCACTCAAATACGTCATCAACACACGGATGAAAGAGGGTTCGTCTTTCCGTGAACATGTTCTAGACATAATGACCCACTTTAATCTAGCGGAGATGAACGGGGCTTCGATCGACGAGTCGAGCCAGGTCAGTTTTATCTTGGAGACTATTCCGAAGAGATTCCTTCAGTTTCATAGCAACGCTCTTATGAACAAGATAAGCTACACTCTAACTACTCTTCTTCACGAGCTGCAAACCTTCCAGTCCTTGACGAATATCACGACGTCGGAAGATGAGGAAAACGTTGCCTTTAGGTCTTATCATAGGGGTTCGATCTCTGGGACAAAGCATTTATCTCCTTCTCACCCGAAAGGGAAGAACAAGAAGATGAAGAAGGGTAAAACTGACCGAGCTGCCGCCCAGAAGGACGAGAAGGTCAAGGAAGTTGTCGAAAAAGGAAAGTATTTCCACTACAATGGGGACGATCACTAGAAGAGAAACTGACCCAAGTTCATAGCCGAGAGGAGGAATCAAGGTAAATGTGATTTACTTGTGACTGAAACTTGTTTAGTGGAGAGTAGTGACTCTGCCTGGATATTTGATTCGAGCGCCACTGACCATGTTTATTCTTCTTTTCAGGGAATTGATTTCTGGCAGCACTTGAGAGAGGGTGAGGTGACTCTACGGGTTCGATCCGCGGAGCTTGTCTCTGCTGCAGTGGTTGGTACGGTGAAGCTAAATTTTGGCAGGAATTACATTTTGTTGGACAATGTGTATATAGTTTTAGGGTTTACTAGAAACCTCATTTATATTTTCTGCTTGTTAGAACAATGTATTTCTGTTTCTTTTCAATGCAATAAAGCGTTTATTTTCCGAAATGGAAACTTAATTTTTTCAGCTTCACTTGAGAATAATCTATATGTTTTGAAACCTAATTCGGTCAAAAGTGTTTTGAATATTGAATTGTTTAAAACAGAAGAAACACGAACTAAAAGAGTGAAAGTTTCTCCTAAAGAAAATGTCCATCATTGACTTTACGGTTAGGCCACATTAATCTCAATAGGATTGAGAGACTAGTGAAGAGTGGACTTCTAAACGAGTTGGAAGAAAACTCCTTACCGGTGTGTGAGTCATGCCTCAAAGGCAAAATGACCAAACGTCCTTTTAGGGGAAAAGGATATAGAGCCAAAGAGCCCCTTGAGCTGATACATTTTGACCTTTGTGGTCTGATGAATGTTAAAGCAAGAGGTGGTTATGAATACTTCGTGTCTTTCATAGATGATTACTCGAGGTATGGGTATATTTACCTAATGCATAAGAAGTCTGAAACTCTTGAAAAGTTTAAAGAGTACAAGACCGAGTTTGAGAACCTTTTAGGTAAACGCTTAAAACACATCGATCGGATCGAGGTGGAGAGTATATGGAGACTGAACTCCAGGACTATATAATAGAACACGAAATTACGTCCCAACACTCAACACCTGGTATGCCACAGCAGAATGGTGTATCGGAGAGGAGAAACAGAACCTTGTTGGACATGGTTCGGTCGATGATGAGCTATGTTCGTCTCCCTGATTCTTTTTAGGGTTACGCAGTGGAGACTACGCTTTATATTTTGAACAACGTTCTGTCGAAAAGTGTTTGTGAAACACCTTTCGAACTCTGGAGTGGACGTAAAGGTAGTTTACATCACTTCAGAATTTGGAGATGTCCGACTCACGTGTTGGTGTCACCCAAAAAAGTTGGAACCCCGTTCGAAATTGTGTGTATTCGTAGGTTACCCTAAAGTGACTCGGTGTTGCCTATTTTACGATCCGAAGGAAAACAGGGTGCTTGTGTCAACAAACACATTTTCCTAGGGGAAGACCACGTCAGGGATCATTTACCAAGGAGTAAAATTGTATTGAATAAAATGGACAGTACATCAACAAGAGTTGCTGATAAGGCTAGTACGTCAGCAAGCGTTGTTGACCCTAGCACGTCTAATCAAATCCCTTCCCAAGAGTTCGAAATGCCTCGACGTAGTGGGAGGACTGTGAGACAGCCCGATCGCTATATGGGTTTAGCTGAAACCTCAGTTGTCGCTCCTGACGATGACTGTGAGGATCCATTGACCTATGATCAGACAATGGCTGGTGTTGGTAAAGACGAGTGGATTAAAGCTATGGACAAAGAAATGGAGTCTATGTTCTTCAATTCTGTCTGGGAGCTTGTGGATCAACCGGATGCGGTAAAACCTATTGGTTGTAAATGGATCTACAAGCTTAAACGTGGCGTAGATGGGAAGGTGCAAACCTTCAAAGTCCGACTAGTGGCAAAGGGTTTTATCCAGGTAGAAGGGGTTGACTATGAGGAAACCTTTTCACCTATTGCCATGGTAAAGTCAATCAGGATCCTTCTGGCCATTGCCGCGTATTATGACTACGAGGTATGGCAGATGGATGCCAAGACAGCTTTTCTGAATGGCAAACTTGATCAGACCATCTACATGGACCACCCCAAAGGGTTCATTGCCCAAGGCCAAGAGCAAAAGGTTTGCCGGCTTCAAAGGTCTATTTATGAAACCATCTAAGGTTTGATGAGGCGATCAAATCTTATGGCGTTAATCAAAATGTCGATGAGCCTTGTGTCTACAAGAAAATCGTTGACAAAACTGTCGCATTTTTAGTGTTGTATGTGGATGATATTCTTCTTATTGGGAATGAGGTAGAATTTCTTACTAACGTGAAGAAATGGCTAGCTTCGCAATTACAAATGAAAGATTTGGGAGAAGCTCAGTATGTTCTAGGTATCCAGATAGTCCAGAACCGGAAGAACATAACGCAAGCCTTGCCTCAGGCGTCTTATATTGACAAGATGTTGTCTAGATATAAGATGCAGAACTCCAAGAAGGGATTACTGCCTTTCAGGCATGGGGTTCACTTGTCTAAGGATCAGTGCCTTAAGACTCCTCAAGAGGTTGAGGATATGAGATGGATCCCATATGCTTCAACTGTAGGGAGCCTGATGTATGCCATGCTGTGTACTAGACCCGACATCTATTATGCAGTAGGGATTGTCAAAAGGTATCAATCCAATCAAGGATTAGATCACTAGACAACCGTAAAGGCAATCGTCAAGTATCAAAGGAGAACGAAGAACTACAGCTTAGTGTATGGAAGTGGGGATATGATCCTTACGGGATACACGGATTCGGACTTTCAGACCGATAAGTATTCTAGGAAATCCACTTCGGCGTCAGCCTTTATTCTGAATGGAGGAGCTGTAGTATGGAGAAGCATCAAGCAGGGATGCATCGCTGATTCCACTATGGAAGCAGAGTACGCTGCGGCTTGTGAAGCTGCAAAGGAAGCTATTTGGCTCAGGAAGTTCATGTTAGATTTGGAAGTTGTTACAAATATCAACTTACCGATCACGTTGTTTTCAGACAACAGTGGTGCAGTAGCCAACTCTAGAAATCCTCGGAGCCATAAGAGAGAAAAACACATTGAGCGTAAGTATCACTTGATACGGGAGATTGTGCACCGCGGAGACGTGACAGTCACGCAGATAGCGTCGGAGCACATAGTAGCTGATCCATTTACAAAGCTCCTCATGGCTAAGGTGTTTGAGGGTCACCTAGAGAGTCTAGGTCTTCGAGTGCTTCCTGACTAGGGCAAGTGGGAGATATGTAAACAGGTATTCAATGCCCTAGTTTATTGTATTACTTCGTTGTAATTTATGTATATTTGAGAAACGTATTTTCTCCACTAGCTTAGTCCAAGTGGGAGTTTGTTGGGATTTTTGTCCTAATCTCGTGTTTGTAAATTACTGTTTGAAATTAATAAGAGTTATTTATTTCATTACTTTGTGTCTCACAAATTTTACAAACTTTTCCAATAAACTAAGCTCCAAGGTCATTGAATTTATGAGAGAACTAGAACTTGAACGGTGTGTAGTAGACACATAGGGAGGATCACGTTCGAGTTAATGACCCGAACGTTCTACAGTATATGGATAGGGTTGGAGACCTAATCCTCGACACACGTTCATGTGGTTGACATGCGACTGGGAGCATGTGGTTGACATGCGAGTGGGAGCATCCCGTGCAATGAAATTATACAAGACCGGACCGTGAATTATTAGACCTACTGATGTAACACCGTTTACAGTATGGACTAATATATTCGTAGATGACCATTAGTGACTCGACCTGAATCCTAAGCATGTTACGGACTCCTGTCTGTAGGGGTGTGTCCTTTGACTAGTACGGGTGAGGGTGGTCAAAGTTACTCGCTCAATATGCCTATCTTCTAAGGGACAGGACCAAGTAGGGAGTTGGGAATTCTAACTACGCGAGATGGAATTCACTCGTTCTCGCCTTTAGGGAAACTAGAGGGGTTGTTCCCTTAAGTGTTGTCTCCAGGGCTTGGACAAAAGGCGCCCACCTTCTCACTGCCCCAAGAAGGGTGTTGTGTATGGTTGGACCATCACAATATGTTGTTCATTAGAGGAGTAGTACGGACTTAAGGAATAAGAAGTAGACACAGGGGTAAAATGGTAATTTTATCCAACCGTGTCTACGACCAACCTGTGAAAGGTCTACTCATGGGCATTCGTTATATCAGTGGACACGTAATATTCTACACTGACGGGAGTGCAGCTACGGGCTATAGTGGTGTGTTACCATAGCTAATGAATGTTGATTAACCGGGTCAAAGAGTTTGATAGGTTAATCTCGGATCATTGGAGCTCGTCACTGTAGGTCCATAAGGTCCCTCGGTTGGTTCAATCTGGGTTAAAAGAAGGGTTAATGTTTTGGTCTAAATTGAAGTGTTCAATTTCACTTAAAGGGCATTTATGTCATTTACATGAGATATGAATGATATAATATATAGTTTAATGTGAATGAGATTCATAATAAACTATAGGTTAGCCTAATTGTTGAATTAGGGCTAATTGGAGAAATTAATTGAGAGAAATTAAATTGAATGTGATTCAATTTAATAAATCTACAATTATACAAATGTGATTTATAATATGAGATATGAGATATCTTATAATATATGGCTATTCAAATATGATTTGCATAACCTATAGTTGTGGTAAAGTGGTAATAATGTGGAGATTATAACTCCATCACATTCCACTATTTAAACCCTTTGCAAGAACAGTTTCTACTCTCATTCTCCCATTTTTTTGGATTCTAACCAAAGAGAAGAGAAAATTCTCTCTCAACTCTCTCTACTCTCCTCCTTTCTCTAAAACACAAAAGTCCCACCACTTTCCTTCTTCCAAAACAAGAACAACCGAGAAGCCTTTGGTTGTGTTCGGCTTTTGTTTGAGAGAAGAATTCGTTGAGATCGAGATTTCGCGAAGTGTTCTTGATTGAAGGAAGGAACACTAGTAAGTATCTTGTGTTCTACTTGCTGTTTTTCTTTCCTTTTGAGCATGTTTAGCCTTAACTATTAGATAGTTAATTTTAGTGAAATTTGAGTAGCGTAACGATACCACGATGTTTCGATCGTCTTCCGCTTCGCGGGGATTCTCATTCCCTTCAGTAAGGTTGAATGCTCATTTTTTGGATTCTCACCAAAAGGCATTTTACAAACTCTCTCAAAATCCTCTCTCAATCTCTCCTTCCCTCACCAAAAGGAGTTCCACCACTCTCCTTCTAGCAAACATAGAACAATCGAGAAACTGTGTGGAAGTGTCTAGCTCACTGTTCGAGGAAATCGAGGACGTTGAGATCGTGATCAGGAAGGGTTCGTGAACAGGCAAAGGAAAACTTGAAGATGGTTCTTCAACAAGTAAGTGTTGCTTGCTATTTTTCTTCTTTATTATCATGTTTAACCTAGTTTTTATGAGATAGAAATGGTTTTAAGAAAACGATTTTCACAACGATACCACAGTGATTCAATCATCCTTTCGCTGCACGGGATTTCATTCCCTTCAATTATGATATAAAAAATAAATCTTATTTACCTTTTTTCTTCTTCTCGGTCAGGTACTTTTGACAATTCCGTTTCAAGTGTCCCTCCTCGTTCCAGTGGAAACATTTTTCTTTGTCAGCAACTTCCTTGACCTTCTTGCCCTTTCCAGGGTTCATGCCTTGCACCGAATCCATGATTTCCTTAGCAGTCATTATGCCCTCGTGCTTCTTGGCTAGTTTGTCAGACATACTTGCCAGTATATATACCTTGGCCTTATCATTGGCCTTGATCCATCGATCATATGCATCGCGGACATTTCGTGTTGCATTCAAGCCTGACAGCTAAGGACACTCCTCAGTTAGCACAAACTTAAGATCGTCCACTACCAAAATATTGTTAAGTTTGTTTTTCCAAGTCATTATGTTCTCTCCGGTTAATTTTTTCGGACCCAGTACGGAAATAATAATACTAAACATTTTGCTGAAGTTTAATTTCTCGCCACAAAACTATCTAATCCAATCACATTTTGGCTAATTATCTAATGATTCCAAAATCATTAATAATTTGCAATGATACCCCAAAGGTTTTGAATGTATGACACCGAAGGGTAATCAAAAACCCTCCTCCTCTGGATCAAGACATTCTTGACCAAAACCTAATGTTAGAATAACTCTTATTCCTATAGGATTTAGTTACTATTATTTGGTTAGGATACATACACTTCTTATGTACCTTATGAGTGCAACCCTCTGTCATTAGACCCTAGAGTCCCCATGTAACAAAATCCGCCAAAGGGAGGATTAGGTTGAAAAATAGACTAAGGAAATATTTATCCCTTTCGGGTGTTCATTGTATTCGATCTCCTATAATCAAGCCCTCCAAAGGGATTGTCTTGTCCAGACCAAACTAGCAGGCTGACCATAGTGATCTTATGGTATGAACCGACAGAAGAGACCATTGGTTTTTGTTTAAACTAAACCTGCTCCCACTCACTATAAGTACCCTCTCCATTCACCTTGTTATTCACTTATACAAAGAAAATCCGAATGGGGACGCTCCCGTTTGCGCCACGAGGCCATGTATTAGTCTCATGGTGTGAACTTCCCCGGAGAAACGTAGGTGGAATTATATGTATCATATACACTTTTCCTCCCACTAGATACTTTAACTCTATAGGAAACTGACCTAGGTTAAATCCGGCTAATGGTTTTACCTAAACTTATCAATATAACTCTTATACTGATAATCAATATAACTCTTGTATTGATCCTATTTTATGTTTATTAATATAACTCTTTATATTCAACCTAGGATTTCTAGTTTATTAACCCGTTAATAAACCCACTGACGCTACTATAATTTATAATCCCTCTAATTAAAATTCACTCCTAGGTCAGTTCCCAGGTAGGGATGTTCCGTTTCCGTCAGCTTAAATACCAGCCTAGACATAATCTTACTTAGAAAGAGTTCCTCTTTTAATCATTGTTTATAAATTACATGGTTCCTAATTTTTATCTGATTAGAATTGGATAACCTAAGGTCTATTAATTTCATGTTCTAAACATTTTAAAACTAATGAATTTAACCTTATGTGACATGCAATTCTATGTTATTGTGTTTGATCATTCATCAAATGAATAATAAAACATACATAACACATTCATCTTAGGAATAATATGCATGTTTATGCTTTTAAAAAAGTAATATAACATTTTATATTAATTATTCATGCAAACTATATAATATAGCACTTTATATTATAAATGATGCATGGAAATGCTTAATCTAAGGCGGGATATCTAAAATAAAAGCATACATTATGTATGGCAATAATTATACAACAATTGCATAAATTAAATAGAAAAATTAGATAATTTTTTGCACCCTAAAATTAATTTCAATTAATATAATCTAATTATATTAATTAAAATTAATAATATTGAATAAAATTAAATATAAACGTTTTATATTTAATATACAATAAAAGAAAACGTTTATTTTCGTTGGAGATTTCATGAAACGCCTGTGGCATTGCAACACTGCTGTTTGTCTGTTTCTATCCGTTGGAGCGCTTGGCAAAACGCCTTTGGCTTCGGTGTTGAGATGCTGATTGGAGCGTTGCAACGCTGCATCTCCTTACAGCCTGAAATCCGCCTCCACGACGTTGCAACGGTGATGAACAACTTTGTAACACTATATGTAGAACAAGCAGTCTCCTCTGTTTTTGCTCGTTTTTGCTCTGTTCTTCTCAACAACAATTTTGCCTCGATCGACAAAGATTTACAGACTCAATTTACATAATAAAATCTCCACAACAATAGGTCCTTTACATTTGAACATTTCAACGATAAATTATGTAATTTTATGGTGCCAAAAATGAAAACATAAAATTTGCAAACCGATCATTCATCACATGAAATCAGTAAATCTCACCTTCGTTCTTGATAAATCTAGAACAAAATCAAGAACACAACTTGGCACTCTGATACCAATTGAAGGGATCGAATCCCGCAGCGGAAGCGATTGTAAATCACGTGTTCATTATAGTGTTACTTAGATTCATATCAAGATTAATATATCTAAGATGAAACATACATTTCTAATTAGGACAACAAGGAATCATACCTTTGAAAAACACTTTCTTCACAAGCTCTTTTTCTGACGATCACGATCTCAGCAACGCGAACCCGAAGCATGTGGAGATCCGCCACTAGATCTTCTCTGTTGTTCTCTACGTGAGGGAGGAAGGTGGGTTCCTTTATGATGAGATATGGAGGTTTGAGAGAAGTTGTGTTTGGAACTCTTTCCAACAACACAAAATAAGAGACTTTAGGGTTGCATAACATAGCCCATGTCAAAGTTGCATCTTATGCAACTATTTATCTGGAAATAGGATATAAATTACCATCCTATCCCTCCTTCATTCTCTCTTTAGTATATAGTTAATTTGTGAATCTAATTCACATTAAAACTATATATTATATCAATTACGTCACATAAATTTGATATAACATCTCATATATGAAATTGAACCCTTCAATTTCATTCCTAATTTTTTACCCTCAATATTACCATGTTGAGCCAACAGAGGAACCTAATGAACCTACAGTTCATGAGCTCCAATGATGCGAGATTAACTGATCAAACTCTTTAATCCGGTTAATCAATATTCATTAACTACAAGTAACTCCACTATAGACTTGTAGTTGCACTCTCCTCACTGTAGATTATATTGTGTCCATTGATACAATCATTACCCATGAGTCGACACTTCACAAGTTGTCCGTAATCACAGTTTGGTCAAATTACCGTTTTACTCCTGCGATTACCTTTTTGTTCCTTAAGCACCACTGATTCTTTAATGAACAAAAGGACTATGGTCCTACCATAAACTCAAACCCCTCTTAAGCTAGTTTAGAGGGTGGGGACCCGTTGTTCAAGACCTGGATTCAATTCTCAAGGGAACAACCTATCTAAGGTAGGCTTATCTAGGGACCCTTCACTTCTCAAGTGAATTTCATCTTGTAGAGTTAAGTCCCCAGCTACTTACGAGGTTTTGTCCCTAAAAAGGTAGGCTTATTGAGTCGGCTACATGCCATTCTCACCCATACTAGTCTAAGGACAAACCCCTATAAGCTGGAGTTCTTAACTTGCTCAATATTCAGGTCGAGTCATTAATGACCATCTATAAATTATTATTTGTATCCTGTTAACGGCGTTATACTTGTCAAACTAATAATTTGCAGTCTGGTCTTGTATGAACTCTTCATACAGGATGCCCCACTCGTATGTCATCCACATGAATGAGTTGGATTTGAAGGGAATGAAAATCCCCGCGTAGCGGAAGACGATCGAATTGTAAAGGTATCATTACGCTACTTGAGTTTTGTTAAAACGATCTAACATTTAGATCTAAGTTAAACATGCTAAGAAGGAAGAAAATACAGCAAGATGAATGGTACTTACTTGTTGAAGACTCTCTTCAATATTTCTTCCAATGATCACGAACACTTCGCGAACAAACACTCTCTTTACGATCCCGAACGAATCCCACGAACAAGAACACAACACCACCAATTGGAACCTTGGTTGTTCTTCTTTTGGAAAGAAGGAGAATGGTGGGATTCTAGTGTTTTGGAGAGGGAGGAGAGTTGAGAGAGTAGAGAGAACTTTGATCTCTTCTCTTTGATCAAAATAAAAAAATGAGAGACTTGCACACTAATCCCTTCTTGCAAAGGGCTTAAATAGTGGAAATGATGGAGTTAAAATCTCCACATTATTATCACTTTACCACAACCATAGGTTATGCAAATCTCATTTGCATAACCACATAATATAAGATATCTCAAATCTCATATTGCAAATCTCATTTGCAATAATTGTTGATTAATTAAATTGAATCACATCCAATTTAATTTCTCTCAATTAATTTCTCCAATTAGCCCAAATTCATCAATTAGGCTAACCTATAGTTTATTATGAATCTCATTCAAATTAAACTATATATTATATCATTCATGTCTCATATAAATGACATAAATGCCCTTTAAGTGAAATTGAACACTTTAATTTCATACCAAAGCATTAACCCTTCTTTTAACCCAAATTGAGCCAACCGAGGGACCTAATGGACCTACAGTGACGGGCTCCAATGATCTGAGATTAACTTATCAAACTCTTTGACCCGGTTAATAAACATTCATTAGCTACGGTAACACTTCAATATATCCCGTAGCTGCACTCCCGTCAGTGCAGAATATTACAAGTCCACTGGTATAACCAATGCCCATGAGTCGACCCTTCACAGGTTGTTCGTAGACACGGCTAGGTCAAATTATCGTTTTACCCCTGTGTCTACCTCTTGTTCCTTAAGTCCCCACTGCTCCTCTAATGAACAAATATTGTGATGGTCCAACCATACACAACACCCTTCTCGGGCCAGTGAGATGGTGGGCACCCGTTGTCCAAGCCTTGGAGACAACACTTAAGGGAACAACCCCTCTAGTTTCCCTAAAGGCGGGAACGAGTGAATTCCATCTCGCGTAGTTAAGTTCCCAGCTCCCTACTTAGTCCTGTCCCTGAGAAGATAGGCATATTGGGCGAGTAATTGTGACCACCCTCACCCGTACTAGTCAAAGGACAGACCCCCGCAGACAGGAGTCCGTAACACGCTCAGGATTCAAGTCAAGTCACTAATGGTCATCTACGAAGTTATTAGTCCTTATTGAAAATGGTGTTACATTAGTAGGTCTAATAATTCACGGTCCGGTCTTGTACAATCTCATTGTACCGGATGCCCCCACTCGCATGTCAACCACATGAACGAGTCAGATCACCTCGTTTGTATCTAATACAAAGCGGTCGCATCCATGAATGTATCCGAGGATTAGGTCTCCAACCCAATCCATATCATAGAGACCGTTTGGGTCATTAACTCGAACGTGATCCTCCCTGTGTGTCCACTACACACCGTTCAAGTTCTAGTTCTCTCATAAATTCAATGACCCTAGAGCTTAGTTTATTGGAAAAGTTTATAAATATTGCGAGACACAAAGTAATGAAATAAATAACTCTTATTAATTTCAAACAGTAATTTACAAACACGAGATTAGGACAAAAATCCCAACAAACTCCCACTTGGACTAAGCTAGTGGAGAAAATACATTTCTGAAATGTACACAAATTACAATGAAGTAATACAATAAACTAGGGCATTGAATACCCGTTTACACATCTCCCACTTGCCCTAGTCAGGAAGCTCTCGAAGACCTAGACTCTCTAGGTGACCCTTAAGCACCTTAGCCGTGAGGGGCTTTGTAAATGGATCAGCTACGTTGTGCTCCTACGCTATCTGCGTGACTGTCACGTCTCTGCGGTGCACAATCTTCCGTATCAGATGATACTTGCGCTCAATGTGTTTGCCTCTCTTATGGCTCCGAGGCTCACGTGAGTTGGCTACTGCACCAATGTTATCACAGAACAGTGTGATCGACAAGTTCATATTTGGAACAACTTCCAAATCCGTCATGAACTTCCTAAGCGAAACAGTTTCCTTTGCAGCTTCACAAGCCGCAACATACTCGCTTCCATAGTGGAATCGATGCATCCTCGCTGATGCTTCGCCATACTACAACTCCTCCATTCGAATGATGAAGGTGACCGGAGTGGATTTCCTAGAATCCTTATCGCTTTGAAAGTCAGAATCTGTGTATCCCGTAAGGATCAAATCCCCACTACCATACACTAAGCTGTAGTTCCTCGTTCTCCTAAGATTCTTGAGAATTGCCTTTATGATTGTCCAATGATCTAATCCTAGATTGGACTGATACCTACTGACCATCCCTACTGCATAACAGATGTCGGGCCTAGTACACAACATGGCATACATCAGGCTCCCTTCAGCCGAAGCATATGGAATCCGTCTCATATCCTCAACATCTTGAGGATTCTTAGGACACTGATCCTTAGACAATTGAACCCCATGCCTGAAAGGTAGCAAGCCCTTCTTTGAGTTCTGCATCTTAGATCTAGACAACATCTTGTCAATATAAGAGGTCTGAGACAGGGCTAGCGTTTTGTTCTTCCGGTTCTAGACTATCTGGATACCTAGAGCATACTGAGCTTCTCCCAAATCTTTCATTTGGAATTACGAAGCTAGCCACTTCTTAACGTCAGTAAGAAATTCTACCTCATTCCCAATGAGAAGAATATCGTCCACATACAACACAAAAAATGCGACAGTTTTGTCAACGATTTTCTTGTAGACACAAGAGTCGTTGACATTTTGATTAAAGCCATAAGATTTGATCGCCTCATCAAACCTTATATTCCAAGACCTCGAAGCTTGTTTCAGCCCATAAATTGACCTATGAAGCCGGTAAACCTTTTGCTCTTGGCCTTGGGCAATGAACCCTTTGGGCTGGTCCATGTAGATGGTCTCATCAAGTTTGCCATTCAAAAAGGCTGTCTTGACGTCATCTGCCATACCTCGTAGTCATAATACACGGCAATGGCCAAAAGGATCCTGATCGGCTTTACCATGGCAACAGGTGAAAAGGTCTCCTCATAGTCAACCTCTTCAACCTGGGTAAAACCCTTTGCCACTAGTCGAACTTTGAAGGTCTGCACCTTTCCATCTACGCCACGTTTACGCTTGTAGATCCATTTGCAACCAATAGGTTTTACCCCATCCGGTTGATCCACAAGCTCATAGACAGAATTGAAGTACAAAGACTCCATTTCCTGGTCCATAGCTCTAATCCATTCGTCTTTGTCAACATCAACCATAGCCTGATCGTAGTCAATGGATCCTCACAGTCATCATCAGGAGCGACAACTGAGGTTTCAGCTAAACCCATGTAATGATCAGGCTGTCTCACAGCCCTCCCACTACGTCGAGGAATTCCCAACTCTTGGGAACGAATTTGACTAGAGGTGCTAGGATCAACAACACTTGTTGACGTACTAGCCCCCAAAGCAACTCTTGCTGATGTACTGTCCATTTCATTTAATACAATTTTACTCCTTGGTAAATGATCCCTGACGTGGTCTTCCTCTAGGAAAGTGGCATTTGTCGACACAAGCACCCTATTTTCCTCAGGATCGTAAAATAGACCACCCTTAGTCTCTTTAGGGTAACCTACGAATAGGCACAATTTCGAATGGGGTTCCAACTTTTTTGGGTTTGACACCAACACGTGGGTCGGGCATCCCCAAATTCTGATGTGATGTAAACTATCTTTACGTCCACTCCAGAGCTCGAAAGGTGTTTCACAAACACTATTCGACAGAACGTTGTTCAAAATATAGACCGCAGTCTCCACTGCGTAACCCCAAAAAGAATCAGGGAGACGAGCATAACTCATCATCGACCGAACCATGTCCAACAAGGTTCTGTTTCTCCTCTCTGATACACCATCCTGCTGTGGCCTACCAGGTGCTGAGAGTTGGGACGTAATTCTGTGTTCTATCATATAGTCTTGGAATTCAGTGTCCATGTACTCTCCACCTCGATCCGATCAAAGTGTTTTAAGCGATTTACCTAAGATGTTCTTAACCTCAGTCTTGTACTCCTTGAACTTTTCAAGAGTTTCAGACTTCTTGTGCATTAGGTAAATATACCCATACCTCGAGTAATCGTCTATGAAAGACACGAAGTATTCATAACCACCTCGAGCTTTAACATTTATTGGACCACAGAGGTCAGAATGTACTAACTCAAGAGGCTCTTTGGCTCTATATCCTTTTCAACTAAAATGACGTTTGGTCATCTTGCCCTCAAGGCATGACTCACACACCGACAAAAAGTTTTCTTCCAACTCGTTTAGAAGTCCACTCTTCACTAGTTTCTCAATCCTATTGAGATTAATGTGGCCTAACCATATGTAAGCCCTAAACTCTATTTTCTTTTATCATTTTGCACTCGTACTTGATGTGTTGAAATATTCAAAATGATATCGGTTGCACTAAAGGATGTCGTGATCGGATTTGGGAATCTATTTAATTGGGAGCTACAATGTGTTGAAAGCTTCATAAGGAGATAGGTAAGACATTGAAATAAGCATATTAAAAGTTTAATTGAAGTAAGTTAAAAGCTCTAGCAAATTTGGGAAGTTTAAGATGCAATATGTATTGAATGGAAGATCTTATACCTCCCAAACATAGTATAAGTTGACTAAATGCTTAGGGTTTATTTACTTACTTATTTTGGTGTCTTAAAAAGGAGATTATGATGTAAATATTAAAGTTGGAGCTGGCCAAAGGAGGTGAAGCCTCGGAGTTAAACATTGCAAGTAGGTGTTGTCAAATTCGTAGGAAAACAGCAAGCTGCTAGAAAATGGGTCATCTTTAAACGATCATATCTCGTAATTTACTGAGCCAAATTCGATGATTTTTTAATCAAAATCTCAGAAATTGAATGGAGAATACGAAACTGGTCAGCGTTTCTGAAAATACGAAGAGGACGAAGGAGAAAAGTGCAGAACAGTGAGAGGTGTTCAAGGTTCTCGGGTAGCAGAACAGTGTGAGGAGATCAGTCTGTTTTGAGCTCTTGAGGAGGAATTAGAAGCGGAAATTTTGAGGTAAGTAAGATAAGATGCTGTACTTGAGGTCTTACAAAAAATATTTGGTGGTTGTTTTGATAAATTTTGAGAAACCCAAACTGAAAGTTGAACCTGAAATCTTAGGTGCAAAGAAAAAACTGATAGCAAGAGATTGAAGGAGATGTGCTCCATTTCTAGACACCTTACAACCAAGTGTGTATGGTTATCATGAATTAAGTTATGGGATTGAATTAGATCTGTTTTTAAGGTGCATAAGGAAAGAAATTAATGTTGTTAAATTCATTTTCAGGGCAAACGGAGATAGGAATAGCTTATAATCCTTGGAACTCTTTTGGTAATTGTGAGTGACTGTATTTTAGAACTATACTTGACCTTTGTTTTTCTTCAAAAACATAAATGTTGATCATTGAATCTTGTTGGAATTCATTATGTATAGTTCTATGGAGTTTTTTAATATAATGTTCTTGATGGAACCTAAGCATGTTTTGAATTAGTTTGTACTATAAGTCCAAGTATCGAAACTAAATTATGGAAGTATGATTTCCTCTAGAGAATGCCTTGTGTAAATCTATTTGGGAACATGTTTATAAAATAATATGCAAAGGTTGAGAAATTGTTGTATGTATTATTAAAACATGATTTCCATGGAATACAAATTATGCCCATGTTTGTTGTTAACCCCTAATACTGAAGGACATTAGAGAAGGTACTTAGGGGGGAAGGAATCATGATTTCCCAATACTGATGGACAATGAGAAGGTATACGGGTAGTAAATGATCTTACCTTAATACTGAAGGACATAGAGAAGGTATTAGGAAAACCAAAGTGCCAATGGCATTCCACGTGCACGTGAGAGAGGAATGAACGTTATTAGTATAAACATAACTCTACCACCGCTAGGGTTCGAAAGCTGTATCATGCCAGGAGTTTTATTGTATTGATCTATCTACCCTCAATATAGTATTGCATTATGAGATTTATGCTATACATAAGTGGTGACTTAAACTTGTAAATTGGAAGCATGGCTAGATTATGTTTACAAACAAATGTTAAGTTATTTTTTACTTATAGTCTTCCCATTATTATGCTTCACCTTTGAGCTTATAATGTTTTAAAAATAGACACTCACTGGGCTTCCCAGCTCACGTATTCATATGTTTACTCTTCCCAGGTAGCAGACGAGTTTCCGGTGCTTAGCCTTGACAAGACCTGTTTGCCACCACGTTGTTTTAGCTCCTTGTATATACACATTCTTATGTATATGGTTTGTAGTGAAAGCATATTAGTCGGGGTAAAATAAACTTCAAGGCTTTATGACTAGCTAAAGAACATAGTACTGGAAGTGAATGTGTCGTGCTTATATGTGTATTCAATGTTCAATCTTGCTTGTTCAAACATGTTGTGTTGCGTTTTATTTTAGGTTAAGTATTTGGTTAGTCAGGGAGAGCCAGAAGAGAGTTGGTTATCTCTGTCTTTGAATCTCTTCCTAAATTAAGCAAGTAAGCTGGGAGGGGGTGTGACACCGTAGATGCCAAAGATGGACATTTTCCTTGGGAGAAACTTTCGCTTTCTTAGTTCGTGTTTCTGCAGTTTTAAACAATTCAATATTCAAAACACTTTTGACCGAATTAGGTTTTAAAACATACAGATTATGCTCAAATGAAGCAGAACAAATAAGATTACCATTTCTGGAAATAAACGCGTTATTACCATGGAATGAAACGGAAATACACTATTCTAAAAGGTAGAAAATAGAAACTAGGTTTCTAGTAAACCCTGGAACTATATACATATTGTCCAACAAAATGTAGTTCCTGCCAAAATGTAGTTTCACCGTGTCGATCACAACAGCGGCGAGACAAGCTCCCTGATCCAACCCGTAGAGTCACCTCACCTCTCGCAATGGTCGCCAGAATCAATCCTCGAAAAGAAGAACAAACATGGTTAGTGGCGCCCGAATCCAATATCAGACAGAGTCACTACTCTCCACTAAACAAGTTTCTGTCAAAAGTAAATCACATTTACTTTGATTCTTCCTCTCGGCCAGGAATTTGGGACAGTTCCTCTTCCTGTGTCCGCCCCCATTGCAGTGGAAACACTTTCCTTTCTGTACAACGTCCTTGACCTTCTTGCCCTTGTGGGCGGCAGCTCGGTCAGTTTTACCCCTCTTCATCCTCTTCTTCCCTTTCGGGCATGAAGGAGCAACAGGTTTCGTCCAAGAGGTTGAACCCCTGTGATAAGACCTGTAGGCAACATTTGCCTCAGATTTCGATGCCTTGACCCTTTTCAAGGACTGGAAATTCTGTAGCTCATTGAGGAGGGTAGTCAAAGTGTAGCTAATTTTGTTCATAACAACATTGCTACGAAACTGAAGGAAACTCTTTGGAAGAGTCTCTAGAATAAAACTGACTTGGCTCGACTCATCGATCGAAGTCCCGTTCATCTCAGCCAGATTAAAGTGGGTCATCATGTCTAGAACATGTTCACGGAGAGACGACCCCTCTTTCATCCGTGCGTTGAAGACGTACTTGAGCGAGTCATGCCGGACCTGAAAGGACTGTTGTCCAAACATTTCCTACAAAGACTCCATGATCTCCTTGGCGGTAACCATCAGCTCATGCTTCTTTGCCAATACATCAGACATGCTGGCAATGATGTAGACCTTGGCCTTTTCATTGGCCTGATCCATCGATCGTATGCATCGCGAACACTTCGCGACGCAGTCGAGCCTGGCATCTGAGGACATTCCTCAGAGAGCACGAACTTAATGTCGTTAGTTACCAAAATTGTGTTTATGTTGTTTTTCCAACTTTGGTAATTATCTCCCACTAATTTATCGGACATGAGTGGAGTTATTATTGCGCTAGACATGTTTTAAGCTGAAAAATCAAGAAAACTTTGTGTTAGTCTCGCAAAAAAACTGTTTGAAATCCAATCAAGTTTTAGCAAAATTGTTTCATGATCCCTAGGTCATAAAAATTTTTGCAATGATATTCTAAATGATTAGAATGATCGCCATCGAAGGGTGAACAAAATACTCCTCCTCTAGGACGAGACTTTCTCGATCAGACCCTAATCCCATAATAACTCTTATTCCATTAGGCGTCCATTTACCATTGTTCGATCGAATTCATTAACACTTAACGAATTCTGTGAGTGTCACCCTCAATCTTTAAGTTTCCAATCATCCGTCCAAACAATAGCCACCGAAGGGTGAACAAAGAAGGAAAACCAACAAGGAAACTGTTTCCCTTTCGGAAATTCACGGTGTTCCGACTCCCATGATCAGGCCCTCCGAAGGGATTGTCTGGTCCAGGCCAAACTAGCAGTCGGATCATAGGCGTCTCACGGTGTGAATCGAAAGAAGAGACCGTGGTTCTCGTTTTCACAAGTCCCGCTCCCACTCACTATAAGTACTCTCTCCATCCACGATGATATTGACCTATACAAATGCCACCCGAAGGGGACGCTCCCATTTGCGCCACGAGGCCGAGTATAAATCTCACGGTGCGGACTTAACGGAGATTTGTGTCTAGAAATTTAAATGTATCTCATACACTTTATTTCCTCCCACTCAACATTTTAATTTTAATAGGGATTGACCTAGATAAACCGGCTAAAATTTACCTAAGTCTACCAATATAAATCTTATATGGTATTAACCTAAGTCTATAATCACATGAATATAAATGCATGAGCATACTTTAATCTAAAAAATACAACACTTATATTAATTAAATTAAACATGCATTTAATTATATTATAACTCTTATAATATAACGTATCATGCAAACTATATATTATAACTCTTATAATATAAATGATGCATGAGAATGTTTAACCTATGATGGGATTTTAAATCTACATGACATACATTATGCACATAGAATTTAATTAAATCATACATCTCATGCATAAAATAATTAAATAGCAAAAATAGACCGGTTTTTGGCACCTAGAGGCAATTATTTAATTAAATAACATTAATATAACACTTATTAATATTATTTAATAAAATAATTAAACAAAAAATTACAAATACATTTTAACAATTAAAAATAAAAGAAATTCGGAAAAACTGCCCACTAATTGAGAAAAACTGCTCCCACTATGTGAAACGGCCTCTGCAACCGCTCCCACTACGCGTCCAGCGTGCTCCACGCTGTGGCGTTGCAACGCTGCTCTGCAGCAGGCCCTCCGTCCGCAAGAATGGCGTTGGGACGCCTAAGAATAGCGTCTCAACGCCATCGACAGAACAACAAACTCCTTTTCTGTTCTTCGTCGATTTTCGCCCGTTTCCGCTCCGATTTCTTCACAGCAACTCTTGCAACGAACGACCTGGACTTACAGACTCGATTTACAACAAAATGCCCAAAAACAACGGGCCCTTACATTGATCTCATCAACATAAATTGTAAATCTAAACTAGTGCCAAAAACCGAAACATCCATTCAGCAAAACCAGCATTCATCTCATGAATTTAAGGCAATTTACCCACCTATTTTAACAAAAACAGTGCATAATGATGAACCACTGAAATGGCTCTGATACCAATTGAAGGGAATGGAAATCTCCGCGCAGCGGAAGACGATCGAATCGTCAAGGTATCATTACGCTACTTGAGTTTTGTTAAAACGATCTAACATTTAGATCTAAGTTAAACATGCTAAGAAGGAAGAAAATACAGCAAGATGAATTGTACTTACTTGTTGAAGACTCTCTTCAATATTTCTTCCAAAGATCACGAACATTTCGCGAACAAACACGATCTCTACGATCCCGAACAAATCCCACGAACAAGAACACAACACCAGCAATTGGAACCTTGATTTTTCTTCTTTTGGAAAGAAGGAGAATGGTGGGATTCTAGTGTTTTGGCGAGGGAGGAGAGTTGAGAGAGTAGGGAGAATTTTGATCTCTTCTCTTTGATCAAAATCAAAAAATGAGAGACTTGCACACTAATCCCTTCTTGCAATGGGCTTAAATAGTGGAAATGATGGAGTTAAAATCACCACATTATTACCACTTTACCACAACCATAGGTTATGCAAATCTCATTTGCATAACCACATAATATAAAATATTTCATATCTCATATTGCAAATCTCATTTGCAATAATTGTGGATTAATTAAATTGAATCACATCCAATTTAATTTATCTCAATTAATTTCTCCAATTAGCCCTAATTCATCAATTAGGCTAACCTATAGTTTATTATGAATCTCATTCACATTAAACTATATATATTATATCATTCATATCTCATATAAATGACATAAATGCTCTTTAAGTGAAATTCAGCACATCAATTTCATACCAAAACATTAACCCTTCTTTTAACCCAGATTGAGCAAACCGAGGGACCTAATGGACCTACAGGGACGGGCTCCAATGATTTGAGATTAACTTATCAAACTCTTTAACTCGGTTAATCAACATTCATTAGCTACGGTAACACTCCACTATAGCTCGTAGATGCACTCTCGTCAGTGTTGAATATTACGTGTCCACTGATATAACCAATGCCCATGAGTCGACCCTTCACAGGTTGTTCGTAGACACGGCTGGGTCAAATTATCGTTTTACCCTTGTGTCTACCTCTTGTTCCTTAAGTCCCCACTGCTCCTCTAATGAACAACATATTGTGATGGTCCAACCATACACAACGCCCTTCTCGTGCCAGCGAGAAGGTGAGCGCCCGTTGTCCAAGCCCAGGAGACAACACTTAAGGGAACAACCCCTCTAGTTTCCCTAAAGGCGGGAACGAGTGAATTCCATCTCGCGTAGTTAAGTTCCCAGCTCCCTACTTGGTCCTGTCCCTGAGAAGATAGGCATATTGGGCGAGTAACTGTGACCACCCTCACCCGTATTAGTCAAAGGACAAACCCTGCAGACAGGAGTCCGTAACACGCTAAGGATTCAGGTCGAGTCACTAATGGTCATCTACGAAGTTATTAGTCCTTACTGACAACGGTTTTACATCAGGAGGTCTAATAATTCACAGTCCGGTCTTGTACAATCTCATTGCACAGGATGGCCCCACTCGCATGTCAACCACATGAACGAGTCAGATCACCTCGTTTGTATCTAATACAAAGCGGGTCACATCCACAGTGTATCCAGGATTAGGTCTCCAACCCTATCCATATACTGTAGACCGTTCGGGTCCTTAACTCGAATGTGATCCTCCCTGTGTGTCCACTACACACCGTTCAAGTTCTAGTTCTCTCATAAATTCAATGACCTTGGAGCTTAGTTTATTGGAAAAGTTTATAAATATTGCGAGACACAAAGTAATTAAATAAATAACTCTTATTAATTTCAAAAAGTAATTTACAAACACGAGATTAGGACAAAAATTCCAACAGGATTAACTTATTCGTACTAACTACAAAATGGTCCGCATTGATGGTGTTAGCAGAATAAGGTTTCCAACCTCATTCTTATACTATAGATCATTTAGGTTATACACTTGAACACAATCCAAATAGTGTCTACTACACTGATGTTGAAGATTCATCAGAACCTTGGATCTTAGTTTATTGGATTTATAAAGCAAGAATATAATTTTATCAAATCAAATAACTCTTTATTCCTTTGACAAAAATTACACAAGTTTATGGCACAAATCCCAACAGTTAGGATCACTGTGTTTGTATCAAATAGAAAGTGAGTCATATTCATAGTATTAATATGGTGAGTTACCCAAGTCTTATCCCCTTACTATAGACCCTTTAGACTGTATTTCGAAATGAGATCCTTATATGTCAACTACATTTAGTACAAGACATATACAACAACCTTTGATGTTAGTTTATTGGATTTAGGGTGAACCTAATATAATATAAAATAATGTTAAATAATAACTTTTTTGTTTATTTAATTAGAACACTATTACAAACTTTGAGTTTTAGGGCACAAAATCTAACCAGAGTTTGTATGGATAACACGTTTTGTGTGCCACTAAGCTCGAACTAAAATATTAATTCACATACTACAAGAATTTCTACGGTGCAATTTCGTGTTTATTTTATTCGTTGTTTCGTAAGATTACGTATAGTATGCATGATTTATATTATAGAAAACAAGAGAAGGTTTTGGAATATGACAGCTATATATTTATTCCAATGTACTGAATTTCTTTAAGGTTTAGTATTTGTGCACAGGAGCATAACAAAAATATGTATGTTTCTGACACCAAAAGTGAGATTACTAAATTTATCAGATGATTATTTTTTTGAACTATATATGTCGATTAAAATGTTATAGATGACAGGCACCCCCACTCTAAAAGTGACGAAACAACTTACCAGGGACTTTATATATATTAACTTGTCTTAAGTTGTCAATCAAGACACAATAAACACCTTGGTCGAAGACAAATTTTGAAAAGAAAAAAGTTTTCGAGTGCTCGTTTTGGACAGAGCAACTAAATTCCAAATTGGGTGCTTATAGTGCACTTATGAACTTTTATCACTATACATGATTACATATTGGTGTGTACGAAAATTAGCCTTATTTTTTTTTGTGCTTTATTTGTTACAGAGTCATCAAATGAATCTTTTCAAAATAATGTTGATGTGAACGGGGCGAGCGTGGAACTTAATTTAGTTTTGTTATGTTTAATTAATGTTAATATTGTAATGTTTATTTTCTCTTAAACTCAAAGTTTTCTAAATACAAGTCTTATAGAACAAATTTTGTTTAATATAAATTTTATTTATACGATTATTTAAGACTCGTGGTCAGATGCTTTTAGGTCCATGAAACTATATAGATTTAATTGAAATTGTACAAAAAAGTTTAAGATACAATATTTTGTTACTTGTTCCTTTTTTTGAATGCTATAAAAGTGTCGAGGGAATGCAAAAATCACCTACAATTTGTTCTTAATAACCTCTTTTTTCAACAAGTCTTTCTCAACAAAATTTGCCACGAAGTTTTTTTTTAGTAGTAAAGCATGTTCTTGGGGTTCCCGATGTATGGGTGCACCACCCCAACGTGAAAAGTTAATTTGTAGCAATGATAATTTTAAAGTCGTTATCAGAAATATGATCTATCGTAACTCTTGGTAATAACTGATCAAATGAAAATGCAAATATCTAGTCTATCAATAATTTTAATCCTTGAAAAAATGTTGAATTAATATTCATTGTTTTAAATCTTTTAAAAAGTGAACCATTATTGCACTTTCTGCTCATTTTCGCAAACCACAAATCATGAAGTTGTTTTTCCTTAGTTAAATTTCTTCTCCATTGCAGCAAGCATAGATACTCATATGCTTTTCAATATATTGTCTATATATATAGATTCTCTATGTATGTAAGCACATAAATATTAGTTATTCATGTTCATAGATGCAATCAAACCAGGCCCTTCCATTTTGAATTTGAAAAAATTGTCTTCATATTTGACAAGAGGGAGAGATCAACACTGCTATAGAGTGAAATATTTAAAATTATTCAAACAATATTTTGTAATCGTCCTTCCGATTATATATATGTAGTTGCTAGAGCTGAGGTTTTTATTTTCACTCTCGAAACTCCGTACATACTTCGTCGAACATTCCTCAGCTATATCAACCAAAACATGAACACGATATATAACATATGTATATAAATTTTCATTTTACTCAAAACATCATTAATAATTTTTATTTTCATCGAGTTTTTTGTTCGTTGTTGATAGGAGGTCTATGGGTCGGTTGAGCATAATCTCGTGCCACCAAGTCATCGATGTTTTGTAGTATCCTTTCATTCTTTTCTAAGAGCGTGTCGTCAAAGTTTCTTTTGCTTGTCTCTTCTATCAAACTCCATCTAGTCGAAGAACCTGGAACACCATCATAAATTTTATTAATTGACTTATTTAAAAAGTAATCAACGAGGTTTTAATTTATTTAAGAAGCTTTGATTTACTATTATTTGTTTAAACTGTGTATAAAGGGAAAATGAGAATTATTTTTTTGTTCTAGTTACCAGTCGTGGTGATGAGGAGAAAGAAAATGAAAAGGAATGCAAATGAATGAAAGATGTGTTTGCATAAAGCAATTGTTGCTTTCTTCTGAACCATCGTTGGAAAAGTATGAGTTATGAAACTCTCTATTTTTTACAAACCTTTCTCTGTTATTGAACTTTTTATTTCTTAAGCTCATGCCTTGTATAGACAATAGTTTTTGTATCTATATATATAATTTATTTTTTTAGTTAATATGATAATTTTTTGAGTTCTTATCAAAACGACGAATGGTTAAGTATAGTAGTTTGTTATGGTTAAATAGTTAGGTATTCTATTATAAGCCTCTCCACCACCTATAGCATTTATCATTAACAATGCATTGGAGTTTTCTATGTTTATTTAAATTGTTCATAATATGCTATTTTTCTTCGTTCGAAAACAAAAAAGAAAATTATTTGTACACTCCCTCACCCTATTCTATAATATTAACATTTTAAAATCTACGTAAATTTCAATACTACGTCGATGTAATTTTTTTTAATATGAGTAGAAAATTGATATAAAAGGGAAACAATATTTGCATTGGATTTGTCATTGTTTTGATTGTAATTAAATGTTGCAATAAGAATCGATTTTTGAAATTGGTCAATGCTCTACAATACTACGGACTATCATTGTATCTTACGTTGATGACCACTGTTGACTAAAAACATATAAGCTTTATAGAAGATAACATTTGAATAAAAAACAATCCCAGTCTTGTGTAAGTGCACACTATCAAACAACAAATTACACAAAAAATTGGGATTAAGGAAAAAATATTCACACAAAACAACCTCTATAACTAATATGGAAAATTAGAAATGTTATATTGAAAATCAAATAATAAAGGGGAGAGATTCGAAAATGTTTTGCCTCTTATAAAAAATTACAGACTCAAATGCAATTGAAATCTTTACTCAATCACAAAGCACAGTAAATCGGGTTTAACTGTCACACCCCCTCTCAGCTTACTTGCCTAACTTAGGAAGAGATGAAAAAACAGAGAAAACCAACCCTCTTACTTGCTTTCTTGGCCTGACTAACCCAAGACTTAACCTAAAATTAAATGCAACACAACAAGTTTGAAGAAGCAAGGTTGGACACTGAAATACACATATAAGCAAGACACATTTACTTCTAGTACTAGTTTCTATAGCAAGTCATAAAACTTTCAAGTTTATTAGAAGCCAACTAATACATTTTCACTACAAACCATATACATAAGAAAGTGTATATACAAGGAGCTAAAACGACGTGGTGGCGAACAGGTCTCGTCAAGACTAAACACCGAGAACCCGTCTACTACCTCGGAAGAGTAGACATAATGAAAATGTGAGCTGGGAAGCCCAGTGAGTGTCTATTTTTAAAACATTATAAGCTCAAAGGTGAATCATAATAATGGACAGACTATAAGTAGAAAATTACCTAACACCTATTTGTAAACATAATCAAGTCATGCTATAAATTTACAGGCTTAGGTCACCACTTATGTATAGCATAAATACTCATTATGTAGTACTATAATGAAGAATAAACAGATCAACAACGTAGAAGCTCATAACAATAAAACTCATGGCATGATACCGTTTTCGAACCTTAGCAGTGGTAGAGTTATCTTTATACCAACAACGTTCATACCTCTATCACGTGCACGTGGAATGCCATTGGGCACTTTGATTTTCTCTAATACATTCTCTATGTCCTTAAGTATTAAGGTAAGACCATTTACTACCCGAATACCTTCTCATTGTCCTTCAGTATCAGGAAATCATGATTCCTCCACCCCAAGTACCTTCATGATGTCCTTCAGTACTGGTGGTTAACAACATACAAGGACATACTTTGTTTACCATGGAAATCATGGTTTCTAAACACATACAACAATTTCTCAACATTTGCACATTACTTTTTAAACATGTTTCCAAGTGGATTTACACAAGGCATTCTCTAGAGGAAATCATACATCCATAATTTAGTTTCCATACTTGAATATATAGTTAGAAACTAATTCAAAACATGCTTAAGTTCAATCAAGAACATTTTATCAAAAACTCCATGAAACTATTCAAAATTAATCGAAGAAAGGTTCAATGATAAACATTTATGCTTTGGAAGAAACACAAATGTCAAGTCTAGATCTAAAATAGAGTCACTCATAATCACCAAAAGGGTTCCAAGGATTATAAGTTATTCCTATCTCCGTTTGCCCTGAAAATGAAATTAATAACATTAATTTCTTTCCTTATGCACCTTAAAACCAAATCTAATTCAGTCCCATAACTCAATTCATAATAACCATACACACATGGTTGTAAGGTATATAGAAATGGAAGCACATCTCCTTCAATCTCTTGGTAGCAGTTTTTTCCTTACACCTAAAATTTCAGGTTCAACTTTCAGTTTTGGTTTCTCAAAATTTATCAAAACAACTACCCAATAGTTTTTTATAAACCTGAAGTACAACATCGTAGCTTACATACCTCAAAATTTAAGCTTCCAATTCCTCCTAAAGAGCTCAAAAGAGACTGATCTCCTCACACTGTTCTGCTACTCGGGAACTTTGAATGTCTCTGAGTGTTCTACACTTTTCGCCTTCTCTCTCTTCGTATTTTCAAAACAACCAATAAGTTTCGTATTCTACACTCAATTGGTGATATTTTGACTCAAAAAAGCATCGTATTTGGGTCAGTAAACTAAGAGATATAGTCGTTTGAAGTTGATCCATTTTCTAGCAGCTTGTTGTTTTACTAAGAATTTAAGAGCACCTACTTGCTAAACTTAACTCCGAGGCTTCACCTCCTTTGGCAAGGTCCTACTTCATTATTTACATCATAAACCCCTTTTTAAAACACCACAATAAGTAAATAAATCAACCTAAAGTAATTAGTCAACGTTACCCAAGTTTGTGAGAAATAAGAGCTTCTCATTCAATACATAATGCACCTAAAATTTACCCAATTTGCTAATGATCTTAATTTACTTCAATTCAACTTTTAATATGCTTATTTCAATGACTTACCTAACTCCTTATGAAGCCTTATACACATTATAGTCCCCAATTCAATAGATTCTCAAATTCAATCACGACATCCTTTAGTGCAACCTATATCATTTTGCGTATGTCAAAATACCATATATGAGTGCAAAATGATAAAAAAATAGAGTTTAGGACTTAAATTAACATTTATTCGATTTTAATGAAATAAGTCTTTAGAAGACTAAGCGATTAAATCATATGTCGGTTTTAGAGGTTTCGCCCTATGTATATGATCCAAAACCAATGCTCATGTCTAAGCTCATTTCCTCCATTGCTTTGTATGAAAACGAGCACTCATCTCATGAAGATCATTTGCGTACTCACTTCCTAAGTTAACTTTTAATGTAAAGGAAATCATGGGTATTATCACCACCTCTTATTACTGATAGCTCTTCAACAAAAAGTTATTTAGCTCTATTTTTGCTACTAAACATGCATTATAGTGCTTCATGTGTTGCTTTTTAGCCTTTTATACTCCTAAATTGTGCATGTTGCTCATGTTTTGATCATTACTTGACCTTAGCATCGGCAATGAGTGAATTTATTATATTTATGTCTTAATTGAGCTATTTTGTTTGTTTAGGAAGAATAACGTTGAAAAAAGAAGTTTTGGAAAAGCTAAAGGAACCTATGGAAAACTTTGTTTTAACAATCTCAGAGTTGGCTTTGCTTCACAATCTGAAATGTAGTATTTGACAATTACTGTAGCATCTGCACTTGATTTTCAGAAATTGAGAACGTGGATGATCTAACAACCATACTTAACTCTAGTTAGAAGTGTTTGGGGTTTGGTTAGGGCTGACTCAACCTTTGATAGGGTTTATTAGGAGCTTAAAAAAATGTTGTATTCTATCAATTGAAGTGTGAGAGACATTTGGATATCATTTTCGTGAGGGTTTTTTTCTACAAGAAAGAAGGTGATGAAGGTAGATCAAGGAGGGGAAGTGTGGGCTAGAAACTTCATAAAAAATGGAGTTCTAACTCAGAGAAATATTTGCATTGCTTTCTTTTATCATTGATTGCAGTTTCGATCTTCAAACCTTTCCCCTCTTGCACGATTTCTCGAGCATCTAGTACACTTATGTTTCATTTCTATCATCTAATTGGCAAATAGTATGCACTTTCATTTTTATGGTTATGAATAAAAGGCCTTGTGAAGTAATTTGGTTGTTTTTGGGTGTATGTATGTCTATTGATGTTGGAATATTGGTTGTTTTAATTGATTAATGTTGGGATTAGATTTGATCAATGTAATTTCAATCTTTTTTCTTGCTTTGTGGAATAACAGGAAACTAGTTTACCATCTCCTATATAGGATAAAGCTCTAGGAGCAATCTTGTGTCGAAAAAGGGAATATTGATGATAATTCACCTAGAATACTAGTAAGTATGTTATTAGGCATTATGAATGGGAGTTCCTTTTCGGATTATTTAGATACATTTTGGAAAAAACTACCATGAAAACTTGCTATGATATAAAGAGTTTTGCATAGCCTTAATGAGAAGCAATTAGTAACATACGAGTCCTTTAATTTTCACCTAGTTTAGACCCAAACACCTCCACCACGTGAATATTTATTTCTTGTCATTTACTTGCTTTCCTTGACATTGCTTGTCATTTATCTTGCTTGCTTTACTTGCTTTGTTCTACCGCTTTCTTTTACTTGCTTTCTTTACTTGTTTTCTTAGCTTGCTTTCTTTACTTTCCTTTCATTTACATTCTTGTCATTTAATTTCTCTACATTGTTGTTACCTTTAAATTCACGATAAGAAATCCAAACTTGGCAAAGAATCACAATCAGTCCCTGTCGAGACGATACTCTTATACTTATTACTTACTGCAACAAGACTATGCATACTTGCATATTATGAGGTGTGTTTGTAATTAATTTGTAACTATTTTTTAATACACACCCACTGCGTCAATTACATAACTAACTCTTAAAGGAGGAGTATTCACTTTTTTGTGTTTTATTTTTGGGAAACAGTAGCAATGGTAACTATAGTAATAGTCTTCCCCTCAAACACAAATTTTACAAAGAGGAGTTAAAAGAAAGGATGTCATTGTAAAACATTTAAGTTAACCTATCCTATGGGGTTTGGTGTAGAAAGTTTGGTAAGTCTATGGTTTGGATATATTATAAAGACAAGAAATCATGAAGGTGTTTGTTCAAAATACACCTAAGTGATGATCTACTACAATGATCCACAAACATCAACGTCGTCATTAAGTTTATTCAATCGAAAAGCACTCAAACAATGTATCAAAAGAGTTCATCATATTAAAACATCGCAAAGTTGCCAAAAAGAAATACATAAATGAAAAAGAAGCAAAATATCTTATTTAAACTTAAGCAAAGAAATGAAGAACAACTAGCAATTAAAGAAAAAATAAAATAGGAAAAAATTTCTAGAAAAATAACAAATCAAAGATAAAGTCAAAATAATTACCCCTGTGGAGAAAAATGTAGCATTGCTTCCATCGTTGCCTCAGACATCATAGGTGGTCGAAAAAAAGTTAAGAAAAATTCTTGAAGAGTGGGTCCATTCCCATTGGAAAGAGCAAAGAGGGTGGCCTGCATTTTCCTCATCTCTTTCCTTCACATAAGCTAAATAATCTTTGAGTTGGTCCCTCAAAAGTGAATCTTCAGCTGGTGTAGTGGGTTGGAATTGTGAAGAAGGTGGAGTTGCAGTTTTTGGCTTGGCTTATGGCATTTTGGCGTTGCGAGTGGCTTTCAAGGCATTCCACTGATGGAGATCTGATCTCCTTGAGCAGCGAAAACGTGTTTGAGATCTTAATTACTTGATTGTTTTGCTGAAAACAAAAACCAGTACATTGACCAAAAAAAAAAGAACAAGCATGGTATTTCTAATCCTATTAGACATGGATTAATTGCATACATGCAAACATATTTTTAACAATTAAACTAAAGAGAAGATAAAGAATACCTTTGTAGACTCGCAGCAACTCCTTGCTCCAAGCAAATTCCATTAACTCAGCAACACAGCAACTCTCTGTTTTTCAAGCAGGAACAATACCACTTGGAAAACCCTCTATGACTCCGAGTGTTTAGATCTTCCTTGGTGGGAAGGATCCAACAATTGGAAGAAGAAGGGAATGAGAGTGTGAGAGAGAGAGTTTCTGCAACAATTCTCCAATTGCAAGAAAAATAATCCAATGATCGATCGATCAGATGCACACCCCTTCTCCCTGTTAAGCTATCGATAGGTAGAAGGAAGGGGATAGTGGGAACATGTCTTCCAGACACGTTCTCTTATTTTATTATTAAAATAATAATAATAATATAATAATAATTTAATAATAATTTAAATTAATTTAATTATTAAATTAAATAATATAAATTAAATATCATATATTTAATTTGGATTAAATCTCATTTAATCATATCACCTCTTTAACCTATAGTTTTAATGTACATCCAGTGCACATTAAATTTTAACCTATAGTTTTCAAATGTGAAACACATTCAAATTTAATATAATATTTGAACTCTTTCAAATATTCAATTCTCTCATATAATTTAATATGAATCACATTCACATTAAATTTATAATATATAGTTCCAAAACTATATATTATATCGTATCAATATACATTAAATATATTCCCTAATGAATTTGAACATTTCAAATTCAAATGATCTAAGAACCCTTTACGAGCTAGAAGGTGGACCTAATGGACCTCTGGATCGGAAGCTCCAACGATCACGAGATTACGGAGTTAATCTCATTAACCTCCCAATCAACATTCGTTAACTGCGGGAACACTCCACTAAAGTCCCACAACTGTACTCTTCTCACTGCAGATATATTTCTGTGTCCATGGATATTGACCAATAACAGCAAGTCAATCCTTCACGAATGTTAGTAACACCAGCTGGGTCAAATTATCGTTTTACCCCTGGGTTACATTTTCTGCCTTAAGTACTAGTGCTCCACTAATGAACAATTTGTTTGTCGTCCTACTAACAAACAGAGTCCCTCTCGGGCCAATGAGAGAGTTGGGCCCTTTGTTCAAGTCCGGAGACACCACTTAAGGTAACATTCCTCTACTTACCCTAGTAGGCGGGAAGGAGTGAATTCCATCTTGCTAAGTTAAGTCCCCGACCCGCTCACTCGGTCTTGTCCCCAAGAAGGTAGGCATATTGAGTCGGCGAATCAGCCACTCTCACCCATACTAATCAAAGGACAATCCCTCATGAGCAGGAGTTCGTAACCTTGTCGAGATTAAGATCAAGTTTAAGAGTCATCCTAGTGAAATAGAAACCTAACTAGTCAACGAGTTACAATTAGAGAGTTTACTATTTCGTGGTCCTGGTCTTATGTAATCTCATTACATAGGATATCCCCACTCACATGTCATCTACACGAACACGTTAGGATCACGATGTTTTGTATCAAATACAAAGTGGGCGCATCCATAGTTTAACGGTATAGTACCCAAACCTTATCCCAACTATAGACCACTTTAAGGTGTATCTCGAACCGAGATCCTTTTTATGTACATTACATTCGATTAAAGATTCAATTAATGTGACCTTGGATGTTTCGTTTATTGGATTTAGGGTTTTAAATAAAGGCAAACTCGTAGATAACGAACAATAACACTTTATTGAAATAATAACACTTTATTACATTAATTAGAACATAATTACAAACTACGAGTTTTAGGGCACAAATCCCAACAAACTCCCACTTGAACTAAAACTCTAGTGGGGTACATCATAATCTAAAACAGTAGAAATACAATAAACTAGGGCATCCATATACCACATTACATATCTCCCACTTGCCCTAGATTAGCTTATCTACATATCTCGTAGGCCTAGACTTTCTAGATGACCCTCGAACACTTTAACAGTGAGAGTCTTTGTAAACGGATCAGCAATATTGTGCTCCGAAGCGATCTTCGTGACTGTCACATCTCCTCGTTGCACTATTTCTCGTATCAGGTGATACTTCCTCTCGATGTGCTTACCTCGCTTATGGTTCCGAGGTTCCTTCGAATTGGCTACCGCACCACTGTTGTAACAGTATAAGGTGATGGGAGATTCCATATTTGGAACAACTTCCAAATCAGTAAGAAATTTCCTTAGCCAAACAGTCTCTTTAGCTGCTTCACAAGCAGCGACATACTCTGCCTCCATTGTGGAGTCAGCGATGCATCCTTGCTTGATGCTTCGCCATACTATAGCTCCCCCGTTAAGGGTGAAAACTGATCCCGATGTAGATTTCTGAGAATCCTTATCGGTCTGAAAATCAGAATCAGTGTATCCAGTAAGGATCAGATCCTTAGACCCAAACATAAGCATATAGTCTCTCGTTCTTCTTAGATACTTAAGGATATTTTTAACTGTTGTCCAGTGGCCTAACCCTGGATTGGACTGGTACCTACTGACTATTCCCACTGCATAACAAATATCCGACCTCGTGCACAGCATAGCATACATTAATCTACCTACTGCAGAGGCATAGGGAATATGTCTCATATCCTCAACTTCTTGAGGTGTCTTGGGACACTGTTCCCTAGATAGATGAACTCCGTGCCTGAAGGGTAATAAGCCCCTCTTGGAATTTTGCATCGAATATCTGGATAACATTTTGTCGATATAAGACGCTTGAGACAATGTTAGCGTTCTGTTCTTGCGATTCCTATAGATCCGAATCCCAAGAACATACTGCTCCTCTCCCAAAGCTTTCATTTGGAATTGGGTCGCCAGCCAGTTCTTTATGTCAGTTAGGTATCCTACATCATTCCCAATGAGTAGGATATCATCCACATAAAGTACTAACAAAGCTACTTTGTCGTTGATGATCCTCTTGTAAACGTAAGGCTCATCAACGTTTTGGTCAAAGCCGTAAGACTTGATTGCAGTATCAAATCTTATATTCCAAGATCTTGACGCTTGTTTCAATCCATAAATGGATCGATTAAGCTTGCAAACTTTTTGCTCCTGACCTTGGGCTATGAACCCTTCGGGCTAAGACATGTAGATGCTCTCGTCAAGATTACCATTTAAAAAGGCAGTCTTGACGTCCATCTTCCAAATTTCATAATCATAAAACGCGGTTATGGACAAGAGTATCCTTATAGACTTCAGCATAGAAACAGGGGAAAAAGTTTCTTCATAGTCAACTCCTTCCCTTTGGGTAAAACCCTTTGCTACAAGTCTAGCCTTAAAGGTCAGTACCTTTCCGGTTGCATCTCTCTTTCTCTTATAGATCCATTTACACCCTATGGGTCTATCCCCTTCAGGTTGGTCTACAAGTTCTCATACTGAATTGAAGTCCATTGACCCCATTTCAAGGTCCATGGCTTTGATCCATTGGTCCTTGTCTACGTCATTCATTGCTTGTTTATAAGACAATGGATCTTCTACGCCGTCATCAGGTATGACAATTTGAGTTTCAGCTAAACCCAAGTAGCGGTGAGGTTGGGAAACAACCCTCCCACTGCGTCGAGGCATTCCCAACGATTGAGAAGGACGAGACTAACTTGAGGTGCTGGCTCTTCCATCGACTCTTGTGGAAGGTCCAGCTTGATTAACAACTCTTGTTGGTTCATGTGTAGCTTCATTTAGTACTAATTTACTACGCGGTTTGTGGTTCCTCATGTGATCTTCCTCCAAGAACGTGGAGTTTGTCGATACAATCACCTTGTTTTTTTGTGGGTCGTAGAAAAGACCACCTCACGTTTCTTTGGGATAGCCAACAAATTGGCACAATCATGAACGAGGTTCGAGTTTTTTTGGGTTTGTCACGAGCACGTGTGCCGGACAACCTCAAATCCCGAAGTGGTTTAAATTAGGTTTATGCCCCTTCCAAAGTTCAAAAGGTGTTTCTGAAACACTTTTTGATGGAACTCGTTCAAGATTTGAAGCTGCAGAGTTCTCTCTGCGTATCCCCAAAACGAGGCAGGCAATTGAGCATAGCTCATCATTGAACGAACCATGTCTAACAAGGTTCTATTTCTCCTTTCTGACACACCATTTTGTTGTTGTGTATTTGGTGATGAGAGTTGATATTTGATTCCATGTTCTATCATATAATCCTTAAATTTCAAATCCATATACTCTCCACCTCGATCGGATCGAAGTTTTTTAATGGTTTTTCCTAATGCATTCTCCACTTCTGCCTTATACTCTTTGAACTTTTCAAGAGCTTCAGACTTGTGATGCATTAGGTATAGATAATCATACCTCGAATAATCATCTATGAAAGAGATGAAATATTCGTACCCTCCTCGCGCTTTGACATTCAATGGACCACAAAGATCCGAATGCACAAGTTCTAGGGGCTCTACGGCTCTGTAACCTTTTCCAGTAAAAGGTCGCTTGGTCATTTTACCTTCCAAGCAAGATTCGTAAGGCGGTAAAGAATCATCTTCTAACTTGTTTAGAAGTCCATTCTTAGAGAGTCTCTCAATCCGGTTGAGATTAATATGACCAAGCCTAAGATAACATAGATAGGTATTATTATTTGGAGAAATTCTTTGCCTTTTATTTTGAGTGTTAGCATTTTTAAACATCTCATGATTTAAAATTGCTTTCGTTTTGTTCGGTTTCAGTACATACAAGCCATTTTTCAATCTAGCAGAACAAATATTGACACATTCTTTCAAAATCAACGCTTCATTAATTGAAAAAGAAATACAATATCCAAGTTCTATTAAACGAGAGATAGAAATTAAGTTCCTTTTAAGCTTAGGAACTATATACAGATTTTTGAATAAAAGAAATCTATCCCCGAAAAATAACTTGGCCTCTCCCACTGCACGAGCTGAGACGACGTCTCCCGTTCCGACCCTGAGCGTCATCTCACCCTCTTCGAGCTCCTTGAAGGAACTAGTTTCCTGAAATGAAGAGCAAACGTGATTAGTGGCTCATGAATCAAGTATTTAGGTAAAATCATTGTTTTCTACTAAACATGTTTCAAGAACAAGTAAATATAATTTACCTTTCTTCTCTTTGAGCTCAGCAAGGTATTTTGGGCAGTTTTGCTTCCAATGTCCATCCACGGTGCAGTGGAAACATTTTCCTTTATCTGCAACCTTGGCTTTTCCCTTGCCTTTGTCAGCAGCAGGTGCCTTCCCTTTCCCTCCTATTTTCTTCTTTTGGGTCTTCTCATGTCTAGAAGATGAGCTATAGGACTTAGTCCTAGAGGATGAACCCTTCTGGAACCTTCTTGAATGGGCAAACAGATTTGCCTCTCCATCAGCCTATCCCTTATTCTTCATAAGAGACTAGAAAGTCTGTAGTTCATTAAGGAGAGTAGTCAGGTTATACTCTATCTTGTTCATCACCGCATTGCTGCGGAATTGCAGGAAACTCTTCGAAAGAGATTCAAGGATGAACGATACCTTATTTTGCTCGTCAATGACCGCTCCGTTCATCTCAACCACGTTGAAGTGGAGCATTAGATCATGAACGTGTTCTCTCACCGATGACCCCTCCTTCATACGGGAGTTATAAACGTATTTGAGGGATTCGTGTCGAATCTGTCTAGACGGTTGTCCAAACATTTCCTGCAGCGAACTCATGATCTCACGAGCTGAGACCATGCCCTCGTGCTTTTTGGCCAGAACTTCAGAAACACTAGCCAAAATGTAGACCTTGGCATTATCATTGGCCTTGATCCAGCGGTTGTATGCCTCCTTAACAGATTGAGGAGCGTTACAAGCAGGGATCTGAGGACATTCCTCAGACAGTACAAACCGTAGGTTGTCAACAACGAGAATCGTATTCAATTTGGACTTCCACGTAGTAAAATTCTCACCAGTTAAACGGTCGCTTTTAACTAAGGCTATTATTGAGGATGACATGCTGAAAATCCAAAATAGTTCTAATTAATTATGCCTTTTTAACCCATTGTAAAAACCAATCTAATTTAGCAAAATTATTAAAGAACCCTAGTGTTTAAACTAAAACCACTGTTTAAGTTAAACCTTTAATTCTGCAACGATATTTCAAGGGTTTAGAACAAAAGCCTCTGTCGGGCGGTCAGTCATTCCTCCCTTGAATTGAGACATTCTCAGCGAATTCTCACTACCAGAACATCTCATGTACCAATGGTCCTTAGCTACCGTTTGTTTGGTCAAGGATTTGTTAACTAACTTAACTCATCCCGTAAATGTGACCGTACAATTTTCATATCCAATAGGCCCGAACCAACAGGCTACTATTATGAAAGACAACTGCTGGCAAACAACCTAAGAGACCCTATCCATTTCTCGAGTTCGCGGTGTTACAGTCCCTATAGTCGCCCTCTCGTGAGGTTTGGCATGCTCCAGGACAACCTAGAAGGCGGACTATAGAAATCTCACGGTGCGACCTAATGAAGGAGACCGTAGGATACGTTGACACGCGTCCTGCTCCCATTTACTATGGATACTTCCCTCATTCACCTTGGTATTGACGCCACGTAGCCGAGCATGGAACTCACGGTGTGAACTATTGAGGACGTGAGAGTAAACTCGATGTGAGCATCTCGTTTTCTCCCACTAATGTTCCTAAAATTAGGGTATAGTTTTAACTTAGTCGGATTCTGGCTAAAAGAATCTATCTAAGTCTATGCCTATTATAACTATTATAACTAGGTCTTAAAACCTTATGTCTAGGTGAATAAACATTTTAATTGCCTAGAGATAAAACAGAACTAAGGTTAAATCAACTCCTGGTTAAGGTCGGTTCCGAGTGTAGGAGGTGTTAGATTAACCGTCGACTTAAAGTACCCCAAACCTTAGACGAACTTCACCCCAAGAGTTCCCTTATAACCAACGTCCTAAAGTCCTACTATATTTTAAACTATTTAAAATACTACGTAAGACTTATTTCTAATCCTATTAGAAATTGAAACTTAGGTCTAAATTAATTTTAAACGATTTAAAACTAATTAAATTTGAAACCAAGTTCCTATGTTTGCATGCATTTCTTTATTATAGGTTATGGTTTCTAAAACCCCTTTTAATTTATACCTTTTATAAATTTTAAAAATTAACCTATGATAAAGAAACTATATTATAAATCCAACCAACAATATTCAAATTGGAATTATAATAGGAATTCAACTAATTGAATTATAAAATTACTTAAACAAAATAACGTTTATTTTAAACTAAGTAATTTCATGCTCCATGCAATTTATTTTCCATATAATCTAATTATAACACTTATAATTAATTACTCATGAAAAAATAAATTAGTCATGCATTCAACCATATTCATATAATATTTATATAAATAAAATGCATGAACATGCTTATCCTAAGGTGGGAATAATCTAAATGACATTCATAAAGATAAATAACTGTAAAATCGGAATAATTTGGCCCCTAAAGTGCAAAAAAAACAATTGAAACCGGTCCAAAAATACCCTGAAGCGGCCTTGAACCGCTCGAACTGAACCAAAAATAATTGAACCAACCGAACCGGTCAGCAGCTACTGGAATGTCCCACAGCGTTGCAATGCTAAGGCCAGCGTTGCAACGCCCGCTTCGTCGTCTTGCGCGCCTGGTATCGGGGTAGCGTTGCAACGGTGAGGGGCAGCGTTGCAACGCTGCTGACCCCTTGAACGCCCGCGTCGATAGGGAACGCTGGCATTGCGACGTTGTTCTTCAGCGTTGCAACGCTGCTGGTAGTGTTGCAACGTTGCTGCTTCGATAGCAGCTTTCTTCCACGAACACAGCAGCTTCAAACTTCAATTTCTCCTTCGATTCTAAACCGAAATGCATGAAATTGGTCCCGAACGACTCGTAACTCAATTACATACTCAATTTGGAACTTTTTGCCCAAAAACGTAGAGGCCTTTACATCCAATTTGAACAAAAATTGAAGTAAACTAAGGCCAAAACATTCCTAAACAAGTTTTACAGCAAACCAAATGCATTTCCCAGCAAATCAATGCAATTTTGTTTCAAAACAAAACAAATCAAGCATTGCTCTGATACCAATTGATGGAGATCTGATCTCCTTGAGCAACAAAAACGTGTTTGGGACCTTAATTACTTGATTGTTTTGCCTAAAACAAAAATGAGTACATTGACCAAAAAAAAAAAAATAGAACAAACATGGTATTTCTAATCCTATTAGACATGGATTAATTGCATACATGCAAACATATATTTAACAATTAAACTAAAGAGAAGATAAAGAATACCTTTGTTGACTCGCAGCAACTCCTTGCTCCAAGCAAATTCCAGTAACTCAGCAACACAACAACTCTCTGTTTTTCAAGCAGGAACACTACCACTTGGAAAACCCTCTATGTCTCTGAGTGTTTAGATCTTCCCTGGTGGGAAGGATCCAACAATTGGAAGAATAAGGGAATGAGAGTGTGAGAGAGAGAGTTTCTGCAGCAATTCTCCAATTGCCAGAAAAATAATCCAATGATCGATCGATCAAATGCACACCCCTTCTCCCTGTTAAGCTATCGATAGGGATAAGGAAGGGGATAGTGGGAACGTGTCTCACACACGTTCCCTTATTTTATTATTAAAATAATAATAATAATAATAATAATAATAATAAAATCAAATTTAATTATTAAATTAAATAATACAAATTAAATATCATATATTTAATTTGGATTAAATCTCATTTAATCATATCACCCCTTTAACCTATAGTTTAAATGTGCATCCAGTGCACATTAAATTTTCACTTATAGTTTTCAAATGTGTATCACATTCACATTTAATATAATATTTGAACTCTTTCAAATATTCAATTCTCTCATATAATTTAATATGAATCACATTCACATTAAATTTATAATATATAGTTCCAAAACTATATATTATATCGTATCAATATACATTAAATATATTCCCTAATGAATTTGAACATTTCAAATTCAAATGATCGACGAACCTTTTACGAGCTAAAAGGTGGATATAATGGACCTACAGATCATAAGCTCCAACGATACGAGATTACTCGGTTAATCTCATTAACCTCCCAATCAACATTCGTTAACTGCGGGAACACTCCACCGTGTCCATGGATATTGACCAATAACAGCAAGTCAATCCTTCACGAACATTCGTAACACCAGCTGGGTCAAATTACCGTTTTACCCCTGGGTTACATCTTGTGCCATAAGTACCAGTGCTCCTCTAATGAACAATTTGTTTGTGGTCCTACCAACAAACAAAGTCCCTCTCGGGCCAATGAGAGGGTTGGGCCCTTTGTTCATGTCCCAGAGACACCACTTAAGTGAACATTCCTCTACTTACCCTAGTAGGCGGGAAGGAGTGAATTCCATCTTGCTAAGTTAAGACCCCAACCGCTCACTCGGTCTTGTCCCCAAGAAGGTAGGCATATTGAGTCGGCGAATTTGGCCACTCTCACCCATACTAATCAAAGGACAATCCCTCGCGAACAGGAGTTCGTAACCTGCTCAGTATTGAGATCAAGTTGCCTATGTCATCCTAGTGAAATAGAAACCTAACTAGTCAACGGAGTTACAGCTAGAGGTTACTATTTCGTGGTTCGGTCTTATGTAATCTCATTACATAGGATATCCCCACTCACATGTCATCTACACGAACACGTTAGGATCATAGTGTTTGTATCAAATACAAAGTGGGCCACATCCATAGTTTAACCAGGGTAAGGTACCCAAACCTTATCTTCTAACTATAGACCCTTTAGGTTGTATCTCGAACCGAGATCCTTTTTATGTACATTACATTCAATTAAAGATTCAATTAACAGTCTTGGATGTTTCGTTTATTGGATTTAGGGTTTTAAATAAAGGCAAACTCGTAGATAACGAACAATCACACTTTATTGAAATAATAACACTTTATTACATTAATTACAACATAATTACAAACTACGAGTTTTAGGGCACAAATCCCAACATCCACACCATGAACACTTGAATGGCAACAACATCCAACGACTTCATCTACAAATTCAAATCACTTTGTGCAAGGCCATCTCGCTCGCAAATGTCCGTTTTGAGTTATTGGAAAAGAGTTGGTGGCTCTTCTTCTTCCACACACAAGTGTTCTCTTTTAGTTTCTTCTTTCCCGAAGTCATGCCTTTTTCTTCGGCTATCTTAACATCCATTTGCCATACCTCATAGGCATAATATGTGGCGATGGCGAAAACGATCCTGATTTACTTTAGCACGACAACATGGAAAAAGATTTCCTCATAGTCCACCCCCTCCCTCTAGGTAAAACACTTTGCCACGAGTATAGCATTAAGGATATGCACCATCCAATCTACACCCCATTTTTTCTTCTAGATCAACTTGCAACCTATAGGTTTTAACCCATAAGGATGGTCCACAAGTTCGTAGATGAAATTGAAGTACATAAACTTTATTTCTAGGTCCATGGTTTTAATCCATTTATCTTTTTCAACTTCATCCATTACTTACTCATAACTTAATGGGTCATCAAAGTCAACATCAGGTATGACGACTTGGGTTTAAATAAAACCATACAACGGTCAGGGTGGGTTATCACGATAGAACATTCAAAAGGGTCTCGAGTGATCGTGCGACACTTGTTCTCGCTCTTGAACAAGGAAGACAACTTAGTGAAACAGGATCGTCGGTGGCAAAACGACTGTATCTCGCATCCTCCACCCCCGTTTCAAGAGAAAACGGTTTATCAAAAATGGGGCAAGAGAAAGTTTCGAAAACATTTTGAAAATCATTTGAGAAAATATTGTTATAGGCTAGCAAGCAAATAAGAGACAACTATGCTCAGGAAGGCATATAACTCCGGGTAGTAAGATTTGACGGCTAGTTGCATCCCCCTATTGTATATTATATAAAATTATAGCAATTACAAGCTTGCACATGGAAAGTGGCGAAGAGTCATACACTCGCAGAATTACTAGGAAAAGTAAACAACCTACTCTAAATTTGTTGGAGTCCCTGTCATGAATGAAGGGATTTGGAATTCCTGCAGCGGAAGACGTTCTGAAACATCGTTGTTTCGTTGTGTAAAACGTATCTTAAAATCGAACCTATCTCATAGATTCCTAGACTAAACATGAAAGTAGAGAAGAAAAATAGAAAGTAACATGTTACTTACTTGTTGAAGAACCCTTCTTCAAAGCTTTCCTGCTACGGTCACGATCTCGATCCCTCTCGAACAAACGATCTCTACGAACTCATCCTCGAATCGAACAGTGAGACACCTCCAAAGGGTCTTCTCGGTTGTTCTCGAGAGGTTGAGGGAGAGTGAGTGAGACTCCCTTTGGCTTTTGAGTGAAGAGAATTTGAGAGAGAATTGAGAGAGAATGAGAGAAGTGCTCTTTGCTCTTTTTGGATGAAAATCCAAAAAATGGAAAAGCTTCACCAAATGCCTTTGCTTGCACCTTTTTATAATGGTGTGTGGTGGAGTTAAAATCTCCACCAATTCACCATTTTACAACAACTATATGATATGCAAATCATATTTGCATATCACATAATATAAGGTATCTCATACCTTATAATACAAATCTCATTTGCATAATTGTGGAATTTTAAATTGAATCACATTCAATTTAATTTCTCTCAATTCAATTTCACCAATTAGCACCAATTAATCAATTAGGCTATACTATAGTTTATTATGAATCTCATTGACATCAAACTATATATTTTGTCATCTATATCAAATATAAATGACATAAATATCCAAATAATGAATTTGAACACTTCAAATTCACACCAAATTGTAAACCATCAATTTGTCCAATTTGAGCCAACCGAGGGACCTAATGGACCTACAAATGACGAGCTCCATTGATCCGAGACTAACCTGTCAAACTCTTTGACTCGATTATTCAACATTCATTAGGTACGGTAACACACAACTAACGCCCTTAGCTGCACTCCCATCACTGTAGGACAAGTTGTGTCCATCGATATACCCAATACTCGTGAGTCGACCCTTCACTGGTGGTTCGTATACACTGCTGGGTCAAATTACCGTTTTACCCCTGTGTCTACCTCTTGCTCCTTAAGTCCCACTGCTCCTCTAATGAACAATTACGGTTCATGGTCCAACCATAAACAACAACCCTCTCGGGCCAGTGAGAGGGTGGGACCCCGTTGTTTAAGCCCTAGAGACAACAGTTAAAGGAACAACCCCTCTAGTTTCCTTAAATCAGGAACGAGTGAATTCCTTCATGCGTAGTCAAGTTCGCAGCTCCCCACGTGGTTCTGTCCCTGAGAAGATAGGCATATTGGCCAATCAACAATTGCCACCCTCACCCGTACTAGTCAAAGGACAAACCCCCCAAAGACAGGAGTCCGTAACACGCTTGGGATTAAGGTTGAGTCACTAATGGTCATCTACGAATTTATTAGTCCTATACTGTTAACGTTGTTATATCAGTAAGTCTAATAATTCACGGTCCGGACTTGTACAATCTCATTGCACAGGATGCCCCCACTCGCATGTCAACCACATGAATGAGATGGATCACCTCGTCTGTATCTAATACAAAGCGGGCCGCATCCACAGCGTATCCAAGATTAGGTCTCCAACCCCATTCGTATACTGTAGACCCTTCGGGTCATTAACTCGAACGTGATCCTCTCCGTGTGTCCACTACACACTGTTCAAGTTTTTAGTTCTCTCATAATACAATGACCCTGGAGCTTAGTTGATTGGATTAAGTTTATGAAGTATGCGAGACACAAAGCATTGAAAAAATACCTCTTATTTATTTCAACTTCGAATATTACAAACTATACGAGATTTGGGCATACACCCCAATAAACTCACACTTGAACTAAGCTAGTGGAGTACATAATACATTTCTCAAATGTACAACAATACAATAAAGTAATACAATAAACTACGACATTGAATACCCCTTTACAATACTCCCACTTGCCCTAGTCAGGACCTAGACTCTCTAGGTGACCCTAAAACACCTTAGCCGTGAGGGCCTTTGTAAATGGATCAGCAACGTTGTACTCCGAAGCTATCTGCGTGACTGTCACGTCTCAGCGGTGCACAATCTCCCGTATCAGGTGATACTTACGCTCAATGTGCTTGCCCCTCTTATGACTCTAAGGTTCTCTCGAGTTGGCTATTGCACCACTGTTGTCACAAAATAGGGTCACTGGAAAGTTCATATTTGGAACAACTTCCAAATCTAGCATGAACTTCCTAAGCCAAACAGCTTCATTTGCAGCTTCACAAGTTGCAACATACTCGACTTCCATCATGGAATCAGCGATGCATCCCTGCTTGATGTTTCACCACACTACAGCTCCTCCATTTAGAATGAATGCTGACCTCGAAGTGGATCTCCTAGAAGCCTTATCAATCTGAAAGTTAGAGTCTTTGTATCCCGTACGGATAAAATCCCTACTCCCATACATAAGGTTGTAGTTCCTCGTTCTCCTAAAATACTTGGGGATTGCCTTTACGGTTGTCCAGTGATCTAATCCTGGATTGGATTGATACTACTGACAATTCCAACTGCATAACAGATGTCGGGTCTAGTACACAACATGGCATACATTAGGCTCCTTATAGCTCAAGCATAGGGGATTCGTCTCATATCCTCAACCTCTTGAGGTGTCTTAGGACATTGATCCTTACACAAGTGAACCCCATGCCTGAAAGGCAGCAAGCCCTTCTTGGAGTTCTGCATCTTATATCTAGACAACATCTTGTCAATATAATATGCCTGAGACATGGCTAGCGTTATGTTCTTCCGGTTTTGGAATATCTGGATACCTAGAACATATTGTGCTTCTCCCAAATCTTTCATTTGGAATTGCAAAGCCAACCATTCTTTAATGTCAGTAAGAAATCCAACCTCATTCCCAATGAGCACGATATCATCCACATACAATATCAGAAACGCGACAGAACTGTTAACGATTTTCTTGTAGATACAAGGTTCGTCAACATTTTAATCAAAGCCATAAGATTTGATCGCCTCATCAAACCTTATATTCCAAGACCTCTAGGCTCGTTTCAGTCCATAAATAGACCTTTGAAGCCGACAAACCTTTTGCTCTTGGCCTTGGGCAATGAAGCCCTTGGGTTGAGCCATGTAGATAGGTCTCGTCAAGGTTGTCATTTAGAAAGGCGATCTTGACATCCTGTTGGGATGTATGTCCTCATCTCTTGAAGTTTGTAATATTCCATGTTTTAAATAAATAAGAGTTATTTATTTGAGCCTTGTGATAAAAATAAGAGTTATTTATTTGAACTTTATGTCTCGCATATTTTATTAACTTAATCCAATAAACTAAGCTCCACGGTCATTGTATTAATGAGAGAACTAGAACTTGATCGGTGTGTAGTGGACACACATGGAGGACCATGATAGCACACAAAATGTGCTATCCTTAGGCTTAATTATTGCTAGTTTTATGATGATTTCAGGGCTTTTACGTATTTAATTCATTCAATTTCAGGTGACGAGCTAAAACGGAGCTCTTGGAGACAATTTGGATCACTCGGGATCAAAACGAGGCTATTTGGAGCTAAAAAGAATACCAATTAGAAGAGAAAGAACCAATCCAAGCATGATGAACCGAGACAATAGCGTTGCAACGCTGTTTATAGCGTTGCAGCCCCGAATGTGCAACCAAGACGCGTTGAAGACCCCAGGTGATAGCGTTGCAACGCTGCCTAGCAGCGTCGCAACGTTATCTCAATAAGAAGGCATGCACGAGGAACCGCACAGCGGGCGTTGCAACGCCATTTCGACCAAGAGCGCGCGCGTTAGGGTAGCGGCGTTGCAACGCTGCCCTCAGCGTTGCAACGCCATCGATTATTTCCTTAAGTGTCAGCCGCCTAGGGCACAGCGTTGCAATGTTGTCCCTAGCGTTGGAACGCTGTGCCGATAATGCCTATAAATACAACATGTTGTTTTCATTACAAGGAGCCGAATTTGGTAGAGTTTTGCCCTAATCTCGAAATACACCTTGTAAGAAGAGTGAAAAGAGTAATTTTGGGAGCCAAAGCATTCGTGGAGGTTCGAGATCGAAGACGGGAGCTCGGAGACGAAGGACCGACATCGACACCTAAGTTTAATTTCCTTTTCTTTCAATTTGTAATAGCGTTCTAAGACGTTTTCTACTTGTTTAGTTTGATTTTCATGTGATTTAGAGTAGCTAAACATTGTAGCTAGGATTTGATTTGCTTGTTATGACCTTATTACAATGTATTGAAGCATGTTTTGTTCTTAGTTTTGACAATTCGTTCTTGACTTCTTAATTTGTTGATTTAAGTGGACTCGAGAGATAAAACTTGAATTAGAGCAAAATTATCAAAACCCTTAGAATTCTGGCATGAGAATGACTTAGAAATCTTAGGGAAACACATAAAGGAGTTGCTTAATGCCATGCATGCTTAGATTTTATATGGAGACTATAGGATTTATTGTATGTGCGAGGCTCTTGAGAGATCGAGAGACTTTCTTGAGTATTTTACTTTTTGTTTATAATTTAATCTCATTGGTTCAATGCATGTGTTAGTTAGGTCTTTAATTTGTAAAATCACTTCCCATAACTCTATCAATTCGTGTCTCCACATGTTTGTTTGTTTGTTTGTATTTACTTTCACCATCCATCAAAGTTTTGTTGCTTTAGTTAAAATTGAGAATTATTACCTTAGTAATTAATTAATCTAGAAACCCATTCCCGAGGACGATACTTGGACTCATAAATCACTATACTAAAACTTGACCCGTACACTGCGGTATTGCATTATCATAATATTACGCAACAAGTTTTTGGCGCCGTTGCCGGGGAATGGCGATTATTTAGATTAATTAATATTAGGAGAAAATTTGAAATTTTAGACTAAAGCTTGTTTGTTTGTCTTTCCTTAATTATTTTGTGTGATTGTTTGTTTCCTTATTTGTGTTATTTTAGTTTTGTGTGTTTTTGAGTCTTTGTTTTCTTTTTTGGTTGTGTTGATATTGTGTGAAGTTTGGTTATGAAATTACTGATTTTTCAAGTATGACTTTGCATAATTTTGAGTTTCCACCATTCTATTGTCCCTCTCAGGACCCTAGTTTTGTGCATCATGATTTTTCTGAATACCATGTGTCTAATTTTTACCATTCTGTACCTGACATATATGAAAACTCACATGAGGGTAGTTATTTAGGCACTTGGAACCAGGATTTTTCGTACCTTAACCAACCATTAGAAAAATCTTCTCTGATGGACCAATTGGCTGAATACACAGTAGAATTGAAATTGAAAATTTTGATCCATAGTGAATTAGAGAGGTTGGATAGGTTAGAAACTGAGGTGGTAGGACTTTGGGAAATAATACAGGATAAAGCTCAATATCTTAACCACCTAGTAGTTTCCCTTAATGCCTTACAGGAGCAATGTCTTATCCTTACCACTCAGGAGATGCCACCTAGGAGGATTTATTCAGAAGATAATGAAGATAGTTTGGGGGAGACTGAGGCACACCATGATCAGGTTAGTGAGGAGGACACTTTGGTGATACACTTAGTTCCACAGAGAGATCCAGTGATAGAGTTAGAGGTGAGAAGTCTTCTTTCCTTTATCCCCGAGAAATTTCTTTATTTTTTATAACCATTTGTCTTATACTCACGAGTCTTGCTTTGATTTCAGTTCCTTTCTTTTGATAAATAAAAATCCCAAAAATAATTTTCTATCTGGGGTTCAAGAAAAGCAAGATAGCCTTTTAGACTTAGAAGGCTACATCGATTCGAGCATGAAGGGCCCGAAAAAATACGAGCAATTTTATGTGCCTTGATAAGTCACCGTCTAGCTAAAGACGTTAAAGAAAACGCTTCTTGGAAGGCAACCAAAGTTTTATGTTTTATGTCTTTATTTTCTATTTTATTTTCTAGTTGTTTGTGTTTTTCTTTTTTATCTAATTTCTTTCTTTTTGTTCCTCCAGGTGTATGCCCAAGGGGAGAACTGCAGACTTGCACCCTTTTGATCCTGAGATTGAGAGGACCTGTAGGAGACTCCTAAGGGAAGGAAGAGCAGAACCTCAGGAAATGGTTGATCAGGAGCTCATCAAAAACCCTAAACCTATCAGGGAGTATTTCCAACCTGTGTTTAATTCTGAGCAGGCTGGAATAGTCCATGCCCCTATCAATGCTAATAATTTTGAACTTAAAACAGGGGTGATACAAATGGTTAGGGAAGGTGCTTTTAGAGGCTTAGCCACAGAAGATCCTAACTCTCATCTTAAAAATTTCTTAGAAATCTGTGGTACATTTAAAATGAATGGTATCTTTGCGGATAGTATTTGCTTACGTCTTTTTCCTTTCTCTTTGCAGGGTAGAGCCAAAGAATGGCTAGGGTCCCTTCCCTCAGGGAGTATCACTTCTTGGGAGAAGTTGGCCCAAGCCTTTATGACCAAATTCTTTCCACCTATAAAGGCTGCAAAGTTAAGGACTGAGATTGGAACATTCTGGCAGCACGAGGGAGAGCAACTATTCGAGGCCTGGGAACGGTACAAAGAAATGCTCAGGAGGTGCCCACAACATGGCTACCTAGAATGGCTCCAGGTACAACTATTTTATAATGGACTGGAAGGTAAGACCAGGACCATTCTGGATGCCACTGCTGGAGGGGCTTTCATGGCGAAGACTGTGCCAGAAGCACGTGCCCTCCTGGAGGAAGTGTCAACTGCTAGCTACCAGTGGCCTACAGAAAATGATAGATCTAAGCCAGTAGCTGGATTATATCAACTGGACGAGGTAACCTCTCTTAGATCTCATATGGCATCTCTCACTCATGCCCTGAATAATTTTGCAGGATCACCACAGACAGGGATGTCCTCTCAATGCTCCCAGCCAATTGGAGAATCCACTATGGAGCAATTGCACTACCTGAACAACAGAAGCAACACCTATGGAGGCAATCAGACTCAGAACAACCTCCCAACACATTACAATCCAGGTTTGATGTATCATGAAAAATTTTCTTATGCTAACTAAAAAAATGTGTTGAATCCTCCTACAGGGCATGCTTCTACATCAGAGAGGAAACCATCTCTGGAAGACACATTGCACTCCTTCATACCTGAATCCAGAAGTCGGTCCAACCAACTAGAGAAATGCAAATCACGGTTTATCTGGTATAGTGACCAGTCATGGAGCTACAATAAAGAACATAGAGACCCAGATTGGCCAAATGAACACATCACTCCAGGCACTGCAAGCAAGGAAAGAAACACCTTGAGGGAGTACAGTCTAGCTAAAGACGTTAAACAAAGCGCTTCTTCGGAGGAAATCCAAGCTTTACTTACTTTTGTTTTCCTATCTTTAGCTTGCTTTAGTTTGTTGTTTTTCAATGCTTAGTTAATTGTTGTTTTGCTTTGTAGGTTGTGGAGATGCCCTTCTTCGTTGAAATCCATGCTCCCGTTCTGAGGAACTCCAACACACATGCTTTGGCTATCCAAGAATCTCAGAACGATCTCCATTACCCAGGACAGTATTGTTCACTCTTACACTTATACTTAATTTATGCTTAATTCTGCAAACATTGGGGACAATGTTTAGTTTATGTTTGGGGGTGGGATGTGTTTATTTGTGTTTATTTGTTGTGACTGTCCTGAGTATGTGCTGAATTGTTGGTTGATCTTTTACATAAGAATGAGTATGATAGCCTAGGATGAGATATAATTGAAAATCTTTGTGATTCTGCTTAAGCCTGAAAGCATGACATGAATTTGAGTTAATTTAAAAATTTTCTTGATTTTCCCTGCATTATATGCACATAGTTTGTGTTCCTGTAGTTTTGAAATGCTTAGAACAAAGTTATTAGGTTTAGAAGTTTGATGTCACCTTGATAGGTCTGAGAACTGATTTGAGAATTAAACTGCAGGATAGGGTGAATGACAATATGAAGTGCATGATCTGTATAATATGTGCATTATGTGAAAGGGTTCTCGTCTGTTTTTGTTGTTATGTTTGTTAAAGAAAAAAAATCGTGAGGACAAAAAGAGCTACCTTCATCTGTGATCGCTTAGGCCACTCATTGAGCGAGTGCTCTGGGTAAGGGTCCCTGCAGTGGATGTGTGAAAGCTAGTGTCCTTGCACAAAAAAAAAAAAGAAAATAGAAAAAGTGGCATCAAAAGAGTGATTAAGTGTTGAGTAGAGTTATTTAGTTCTTGAATGTGGGGACACTCAAGGATTAGTAATTAAGACCTGCGTAGGGGGAAGTTGAATGGAGAGCCTAATAAAGTTGATCCGGGCTTAGTAAAAATGAAGGGAACATAGGCTAATCACACACACAAGTAGGAACACTTAGGGAAAGTTTTAAATTGCTTGCTGAAGTGTCATGTTTGAATGATACCTGTGATTGATAGATCTTCTCTTAAATTTTTTAGGCTTGAATCAAATGTATGTTTAAGAACAACCTAATATTTAACTATGTTTTTGCTCGGGACTAGCAAAAGTTTAAGTTTGGGGGTGTTTGATAGCACACAAAATGTGTTATCCTTAGGCTTAATTATTGCTAGTTTTATGATGATTTCAGGGCTTTTACGTATTTAATTCATTCAATTTCAGGTGACGAGCTAAAACAGAGCTCTTGGAGACAATTTGGATCACTCGGGATCAAAACGAGGTAATTTGGAGCTAAAAAGAATACCAATTGGAAGAGAAAGAACCAATCCAAGCATGATGACCCGAGGCGATGGCGTTGCAATGTCATTTATAGCGTTACTGCAACCGAATGTGCAAATTACAAGACGCGTTGAAGACCCCAGGCGATAGCGTTGCAACGCTACCTTGCAGCGTCGCAACGCTACCTCGATAAGAAGGCATGCAGGAGGATCCTCGTAGCGTGGCAACGCCATTTCGACAAAGAGCGCGCACATTAGGGTAGCGACATTGCAACGCTGCCCTCAGCGTTGCAACGCAATCGATTATTTCCTTAAGTGTCAGCCGCCTAGGGCACAGCGTTGCAACGCAGTGCCGATAATGCCTATAAATACAACATTTTGTTTTCATTACAGGGAGCCGAATTTGGTAGAGTTTTGCCCTAATCTCGAAATACACCTTGTAAGAAGAGTGAAAAGAGTAATTTTGGGAGCCAAAGCATTCGTGGAGGTTCGAGATCGAAGACGGGAGCTCGGAGACGAAGGACCGACATCGACACCTAAGTTTAATTTCCTTTTCTTTCAATTTGTAATAGCGTTCTAAGACGTTTTCTACTTGTTTAGTTTGATTTTCATGTGATTTAAAGTAGCTAAACATTGTAGCTAGGATTTGATTTGCTTGTTATGACCTTATTACAATGTATTGAAGCATGTTTTGTTCTTATTTTTGACAATTCGTTCTTGACTTCTTAATTTGTTGATTTAAGTGGACTCGAGAGATAAAACTTGAATTAGAGCAAAATTGTCAAAACCCTCAGAATTCTTGCATGAGAATGACTTAGAAATCTTAGGGAAACACATAAAGGAGTTGCTTAATGTCGTGCATGCTTAGATTTTATATGGAGACTATAGGATTTATTGTATGTGCGAGGCTCTTGAGAGATCGAGAGACTTTCCTGAGTATTTTACTTCTTGTTTATAATTTAATCTCATTGGTTCAATGCATGTGTTAGTTAGGTCTTTAATTTGTAAAATCACTTCCCATAACTCTATCAATTCGTGTCTCCACATGTTTGTTTGTTTGTTCGTATTTACTTTCACCATCCATCAAAGTTTTTTTGCTTTAGCTAAAATTGAGAATTAGTACCTTAGTAATTAATTAATCTAGAAACCCATTCCCGAGGACGATACTTGGACTCATAAATAACTATACTAAAACTTGACTCGTACATGCGGTATTGCATTATCATAATATTACGCAACAGATCACGTTCGAGTTAATGACCTGAACTGTCTACAGTATATGGATAAGGTTGGAAACCTAATCCTGGTTGTGAATGCGACCCGCTTTGTATTAAGATACAAACGAGGTGATCTGACTTGTTCATGTGGTTGATATGCGAGTGGGGGCATCCTGTGCAATGTTATTGTATAAGATTGGACCGTGAATTATTAGACTTACTAATGTAACACCGTTAACAGTATAGGGCTAATAATTTCGTAGATGAGCATTATTGACTCGACCTTAATACTTAGCGTGTTACAGACTCATGTCTTCGGGGGTCTGTCCTTTGACTAGTAGGGGTGAGGGTGGCCACTATTGCTCGCCCAATATGCCTATCTTCTCAGGGACAGGACCACGTGGGGAGCTAGGAACTTCACTACGCAAGAAGGAATTCACTCGTTCCTGACTTAGGAAAACTAGAGGGGTTATTCCCTTAAGTGATGTCTCCAGGGCTTGAACAACGGGGCCCCACTCTCTCAATGGCCTGAGAAGGTTGTTGTTTATGGTTTAGACCATGCAACGTAGTTGTTCATTAGAGGAGCAGTGGGACTTAAGGAGCAAGAGGTAGACACAGGGGTAAAACGGTAATTTGACCCAGCAGTGTATACGAACCACCAGTGAAGGGTCGACTCACGAGTATTGGGTATATCGATGGACACAACTTGACCTACAGTGATACCGTAGCTTTAGTGGAGTGTTACCGTAGCTAATGAATGTTGAATAACCGGGTCAAAGAGTTTGACAGGTTAGTCTCGGATTATTGGAGCTCGTCACGTGTAGGTCCATAAGGTCCCTCGGTTGGCTCAAATTGGACAAATTGAGGGTTTATAGTTTGGTGTGAATTTGAAGTGTTCAAATTCATTATTTGGGTATTTATGTCATTTATATGAGATATAGATGACATAATATATAGTTTCATGTGAATGAGATTCATAATAAACTATACTATAGCCTAATTGATTAATTAATGCTAATTGGAGAAATTGAATTGAGAGAAATTAAATTGAATGTGATTCAATTTAAAATTCCACATTTATGCAAATGAGATATGTATAATAAGGTATGAGATACCATATATTATGTGATATGCAAATATGATTTGCATATCATATGGTTGTGGTAAAATTGTGATTTGGTAGAGATTTTAACTCCATCACACAATTGTATTTAAAGGCTTTGGAAGAAGCTTTTGGTGAAGCAATTGCCATTTTTTTGGATTTTCATCCAAAGAGAGCTTCTCACCCTTCTCTCATTCTCTCTCAATTCTCTCTAGAAAATCTCCTCACCCAAAATCCAAAGGGAGTCCCACATACTCTCCCTCAACCTCCCGAGAACAATCGAGAAGACCCTGTGGAAGTGTCTTACAACACTGTTCGAGTTTTGATTCGAGGAGATCGTTGGTTCGAGAGAGATCGTGACCGAAGGAGAAAAGCTTTGAAGAAGTGTTCTTCAACAAGTAAGTAACGATACCTTATTGTTTTCTTCTGTTTAATGCATGTTTAACCTAGAATTAATGTTGTCTAGTTCGATTTTAAGATATAATTACACAACGGATCAACGACGTATTACAACGTCTTCCGCTGCGGGAATTCTAAATTCCTTCATATGGAATCTGAGACAATCGTTGCACTTCGTTGTGTATTTTTTGAATTCTTAAAATTAGGTGGGTAGCATTAATTTTCATGAGATGATTGTTAATGGTTTGCGTTTTTTGGATGTTTTTTATTTTTGGCACTTAGTTTAGATTTGCATAAAAGTTGATGAGATCAATGTAAAGGCCCATTATTTTGGGCATTTTTAATGTAAATGGAGACTGTAAGACTGTGTCGTTCGTGGCTAGAGTTGACGTGAAGAAAACGGAGCGAAAACGGGCGATTTCGATGAAAAACAGTAAAAGTGTTTTGCTGAAAATTCATCAGCATCGCGACGTTGTTCTTCAGCGTTGCGACGCCATTCATGCTTCTGGAGAGGGTGCTGGAGTGCAGCGTTGCAATGCCATTCATTCTTCTAGGGGTAGCATTGCAATGCTACAGCGTTGAGAACGTCAGGCAAGACGCTGTACACCACAACGTTGGAACGCTGGCCACGGCGTTGCAACGCTGTAGCGTATTGGAGCATGGAGCGCAAGATTCGTGCAGTAGTGGCATCAGGGGTCGGCGGTTCGAGCTGGGAGTTACGAAACCATTTTATTTATTTTTGTATTTATTAGTTTAATTGTAAAATGTTTTTATTTATTTATTTTATTAATTAATATTAATATAAATGTATATATTAATGTTAATTAATTTAATATTTCCCCTAGGGTGCAAAAAATCGGTTCAATTATGCTATTTATTAAATTATTCAATTGTTGTATGATTTATTTTATTTTTTCTATGTGCATAATGTATGTCATATAGATTAAAATCTCACCTTAGGTTAAACATTTCATGCATCATATTTATATTATAAGAGTTATAATATATAGTATGCATGATAGGTTTATATTATAAGAGTTATAATATAAAGTTTGCATGTTTTAATTTATTTAAATATAAGTGTTATATTTTTTAGATTAAGAGCATGCTCATGCATTTAATTCATGTGATCAATGTATGTTATAGTATAGTATTATTCATGTGATGAATGATCAAGCCCTATAACATTGAAATACATGTAACCTAAGTTAATTATTAGTTTTAAAATGTTTAGAACTTGAATAATTAGACTTAGGTTTTCTAGTTCTAATAAGATTAGAATAAGGAAATGAAATATGACCTTTGAATGGAGACTGATAAGTAACTCTGTGTAAGGAAGGTTTTGTCTAAGGTTGTAGTATTTAAGCTGACGCTTTGAGGAACACCTCTACCTGGGAACCGACTTGGGAGTGAATTTGGTCCGGAGATTCTTAGGTTATATTCTCGTGAGTACCGTTAATTAAGAGTTAATTAATTTACTCACATATACCTAAGTTAATAATATGATTATAGACTTAGGCTAATCCAATATAAAAGTTATATTGGTAGACTTAGGTAAATTTTAGCTTGTTTATCTAGGTCAATCCCGTTTAATTTAAAGTGTTGAGTGGGTGGAAATAAAGTGTATGAGATACATTTAATTTTCCATCCACAAATCTCCGTTAAGTTCGCACCGTGAGATCCATACTCGACCACGTGGCGCAAATGGGAGCGTCCCCCTTAAGATGACATTTGTATGGGTTAATATTCAACGTGAATGGAGAGAGTACTTATAGTGAGTGGGAGCGGGACCTATGAACACGAGACCCACGGTCTCTTCTTTCGATTCACACCGTGAGACGCCTATGATCTGCCTGCTAGTTTGGCCTGGACTAGACAATCCCTTCGGAGGGCCTTGATCATGGGAGTTGGAACACCGTGAATTCCCGAAAGGGATACGATTTCCTTGTTGGTTTTCCTTCTTAGTCCTCCCTACGACGGCTATTGTTTGGACGGATACATTGAAAATTAAAGATTGAGCGTGACACTCATAGGATTCTTTTAGAGTTAATGGATTAAGACCAAAAAATGGTAACTGGATGCCTATTGGAATAAGAGTTATTCTGGTATTAGGGTCTGGTCGAGAAAGTCTCGTCCCAAAGGAGGAGTGGGTTTGTCTACCTTACGGTGGCTGTCATTCTAAACTTTTGGGGTATCATTGCGAATTTTGAATGACCTAGGGATCATAGGATAAAAATTTGCTAAAACCTGATTGGATTTTCAAAAGTTTTTGCGAGACTAATACAAAGTTTTTCATTTTTTCAGCATGTCAAACACTTTTAACGCTCCTTTAGCTTTCGTTAAGTTAGTCGGCGATAATATTTTGTGGAAAAATAATATTAACACAATTTTGGTAAATGACGACCAAAAGTTCGCGCTCACTAAGGAGGGTCCTCAGGTGCCCGGTCAAAAAGTCTTATTCAACGATCTATAAACCTTCCAGTCCTTGGTGCAAACCAGGGGACGGGAAGCTGAGGCAAGTGTTGCCTTAAGACCTTTTCACAGGGGTTTGACCTCTCGGACAATGTTTGTAGGCTCTTTAGGCCATAAAGGGAAGAACGAGAAGTTGAAAGAGGATAGTGTTGACCGCGTTGCCGTCGCAAAAGGCAAAAAAATCAAGAAAGTTGCGACAAAAGTGTTTCTACTGCAACGGGGACGAACACCTGAAAAGGAGTTGTCCTAAGTTCCTTGATGAAAACAAGATGACAGGTAAATGAGAAACTTGTTTAGTGGAAAGTAATGACTTTGTCTGGATATTGGATTAAGGCGCCACTAACCACGTTTGCTCTTCTTTTCAAGGACTAAGTTCTTGGCAGCGGCTGCAAGAGGGTGAGATAACATTAAGGGTTGGATCCGGAGAAGTTGTCTCAGTTGCAGCAATAGGCACGATGAAGTTGTTCTTTGGTAGGAAGTACTTATTATTGGATAATATGTACATAGTTCCTTGGTTTACTAGAAACCTAGTTTCGATTTCCTGCATATGAGAATAAAATATTTTCGTTTCATTCAAGAGTAATAAAGCGTTTATTTCTCAAAATGGAAATTTGATTTGTTCTGCTTCGCTTGAGAGCAATTTATATGATTTGAACCCTAATTCTGTCAAAAGTGTTTTGAATACCGAATAGTTTAAAACGGCTGAAACGCGAACTAAGAGAGTAAAAGTTTCTTCAAAAGAAAGTGCCCATCTTTGGCATCTACGATTAGGCCACATTAATCTCAATAGGATTGAGATACTAGTGAAGAGTGGACTTCTAAGCGAGTTAGAAGAAAACTCTTTACCGGTTTGTGAGTCATGCCTTGAAGGCAAAATGACCAAACGTCCTTTTAGTGGAAAAGGATATAGATCCAAGGAGCCCCTTGAGCTTATACATTCTGACCTCTGTTGTCCGATGAATGTTAAAGCACGAGGTGGTTACGAATAATTCATATCTTTCACAGATGACTATTCGAGGTATGGGTACATTTCCCTAATGCATGGGAAGTTTGAAACTCTTAAAAAGTTCAAGGAGTTCAAGATTGAGGTTGAAAACCTGTTAGGTAAAACTATAAAAATACTTCGATCGGATCGAGGTGGAGAGGATATGGATACTGAATTCCATGACTATATGATAGAACATGAAATTACGTCTCAACTCTCAGCACCTGGTATGCCACAGCAGAATGGTGTATCGGAGAGGAGAAACAAAACCCTGTTGGACATGGTTCGGTCGATTATGAGTTATGCTCGTCTCCCTGACTCTTTTTAGGGTTACGCAGTGGAGACTGCGGTATACATTTTGAACACAGTTCCGTCAAAAAGTGTTTGTGAAACACCTTTCAAACTTGGCATGGTCGTAAAACCAGTTTAAGTCATTTCAGAATTTGGGGATGCCTGACCCATGTGTTGGTGTCAACCCCAAAGAAGTTGGAACCCCGTTCAAAATTGTGCCTCTTTGAAGGTTACCCAAAAGAGACTAGGGGTGGTTTCTTTTATGATCCTAAGGATAATAGGGTGCTTGTGTCGACAAACGCCACTTTCCGTGAGGAAGACCACATCAGGGATCACTTGCAAAGGAGTAAGATTGTGTTGAATGAAATGGACAGTTCATCAGCCAGAGTTGCTGATGGTGCTAGTATGTCAACAAGTGTTGTTGATCCTAGCTCGTCTAGTCAAGTTCGTTCCCAAGAGTTGGGAATGCCTCGACGTAGTGAGAGGGCTGTGAGACAGCCTGAACATTACATGGGTTTAGCAGAAACCTAAGTCGTCACTCCTGATGATGACTGTGAGGATCAATTGACCTATGATCAGAGAATGACAGACGTTGACAAAGACAAATGGATTAAAGCTATGGACCTTGAAATGGAGTCGTTGTACTTCAATTCTGTCTGTGAGCTTGTGGACCAACCGAATGGGGTTAAACCTATTGGTTACAACTGGATCTACAAGCGTAAACGTGGCGTAGATGGGAAGGTACAGACCTTCAAAGCTCGACTAGTGGCAAAGGGTCTTACCCAGGTCGAAGAGATTGACTATGAGGAAACCTTTTCACCTGTTGCCATGGTAAAGTCGATTAGAATCCTTCTAGAAATTGTCGCATATTATGAGTATGAGGTATGGTAGATGGATGTTGAGACCGCCTTTCTTAATGGCAACCTTGACGAAACCATCTACATGGACCTACCCAAGGGGTTCATAACCCAAAGCCAAGAGCAAAAGGTTTGTCGGCTTCATAGGTCTATTTATAGACTAAAACAATCCTCGAGGTCTTGGAATATAAGGTTTGATGAGGCGATCAAATCGTATGGCTTTGATTAGAATGTTGACGAGCCTTGTGTCTACAAGAAAATCATTGACAAAATTATTGCATTTCTTGTATTGAACGTGGATGATATCCTTCTCATTGGGAATGAGGTAGGATTTCTTACTAACATAAAGAAATGGCTAGCTTCGCAATTCCAAATGACAGATTTGTGAGAAGTTTAGTATGTTCTAGGTATCCAGATTGTCAAGAACCGGAAGAACAGGACGATAGCCATGTCTCAGGCGTCTTATATAGACAAGATGTTGCCTAGATATAAGATGCAGAACTCCAAGAAGGGTTTGCTGCCTTTCAGACATGGGGTTCACTTGTCTAAGGATCAATGTCCTAAGACTCCTCAAGTGGTTGAGGATATGAGACGAATCCCCTATGCTTTAACTGTAGGGAGCTTGATGTATGCCATGTTGTGTACTAGGCCCAACATCTGTTTTGCATTTGGGATTGTCAGTAGGTATCAATCCAATCCAGGATTAGATCACTAGGCAGCCGTAAAGGCAATCCTCAAGTATCTTAGGAGAACGAGGAACTACAACCTTGTGCATAGGAGTGGGGATTTGATCTTTACAGGATACACAGATTCTCACTTTCAGACCGATAAGGATTCTTAGAAATACACTTCGGGGTAAGCCTTCATTCTGAATGGAGGAGCTGTAGTGTGATGAAGTATCAAACAGGGATGCATCGCTGATTCCACGATGGAAGCCGAGTATGTTGCGGTTTGTGAAGCTGCAAAAGAAGTTGTTTGGCATAGGAAGTTCATGACGAATTTGGAAGTTGTTCCAAATATGAACTTGCCGATCACGCTGTTTTGTGACAACAGTGGTGCAGTAACCCACTCGAGAGAACCTCGAAGTCATAAAAGGGGCAAGCATATTTAGCGTAAGTATCACCTGATACGGGAGTTGTTCAGCGCGGAGACGTGACAGTCACGCAGATAGTTTCGGAGCACAACGTTGCTGATCCATTAACAAAGGCCCTCACGGCTAAGGTGTTTGAGGGTCACCTAGAGAGTCTAGGTCTTCGAGTGCTTCCTAACTAGGGCAAGTGGGAGTATTGTAAAGGGGTATTCAATGCCCTAGTTTATTGTATTACTTTGTTGTATTACTTTACTGTAAATTTGAGAAATGTATCATGTACTCCACTAGCTTAGTCCAAGTGGGAGTTTGTTGGGATGTATGTCCTCATCTCGTGTAGTTTGTAATATTCCATGTTGTAAATAAATAAGAGTTTTTTATTTGAGCCTTGTGATATAAATAAGAGTTATTTATTTGAACTATATGTCTCACATATTTCATAAACATAATCCAATAAACTAAGCTCCAAGGTCATTGTATTAATAAAAGAACTAGAACTTGAATGGTGTGTAGTGGACACACAGGGAGGATCACGTTCGAGTTAATGACCCGAACTGTCTATAGTATATGGATAGGGTTGGAAAACTAATCCTGGATACGTTATGAATGCGACCCTCTTTGTATTAAGATACAAACGAGGTGATCTGACTCGTTCATGTGGTTGACATGCGAGTGAGGGCATCCTGTGCAATGAGATTGTACAAGATCGGACCGTGAATTATTAGACTTACTGATGTAACACCATTAAAAGTATAAGACTAATATTTTTGTACATGACCATTAGTGACCAGACCTTAATCCTAAGCGTGTTACGGACTCCTGTATGTGGGGGTCTATCCTTTGACTAGTACGGGTGAGGGTGACCACTGTTGCTCGCCCAATATGCCTATCTTCTCAGGGACAGGACCACGTGGGGAGCTGGGAACTTGACTACGCAAGAAGGAATTCATTCGTTCCCGACTTAGGGAAACTAGAGAGGTTGTTCCCTTAAGTGCTGTCTTCAGGGCTTGAACAACGAGGCCCCACTCTCTCATTGTCTTGAGAGGGTTGTTGTTTATGGTTGACCATGCAACGTAGTTTTTTATTAGAGGATCAGTGGGACTTAAGGAGCAAGAGGTAGACACAGGGGTAAAACGGTAATTTGACCCAATAGTGTATACGAACAACCAGTGAAGGGTCGACTCACGGGTATTGGATATATCGATGGACACAACTTGTCCTGCAGAGACGAGAGTGCAGCTACGGTCTTTAGTGAAGTGTTATCGTAGCTAATGAATGTTGAATAACCGGGTCAAAGAGTTTGACAGGTTAGTCTCGGATTATTTGAGCTTGTCACGTGTAGGTCAATTAGGTCCCTCGGTTGGCTCAAGTTGGAAAAATTGAGGGTTTATAGTTTGGTGTCGATTTGAAGTGTTCAAATTCATTATTTGGGTATTTATGTCATTTATATGAGGTATAGATGACGTAATATATGGTTTGATGTGAATGAGATTCATAATAAACTATAGTATAACCTAATTGATTAATTAGTGCTAATTGGAGAAATTGAATTGAGAGAAATTAAATTGAATGTGATTCAATTTAAAATTCCACATTTATGAAAATGAGATTTGTATAATAAGGTATGAGATACCTTATATTATGTGATATGCAAATATGATTTGCATATCATATGGTTGTGGTAAAATTGTGATTTAGTGGAGATTTTAACTCCATCACACAATAGTATTTAAAGGCTTTGCAATAAGCTTTTGGTGAAGCAATTGCCATTTTTTTGGATTTTCATCCAAAGAGAGGTTCCCACCCTTCTCTCATTCTCTCTCAATTCTCTCTAGAAAATCTCCTCACCCAAAATCCAAAAGGAGTCACACATACTCTCCCTCAACATCCCGAGAATAACCGAGAAGACCCTGTGGAAGTGTCTTGCAACACTGTTCGAGTTTTGATTCGAGGAGATCGTTTGTTCGAGAGTGACCGTGACCGGAGGAGGAAAGATTTGAAGAAGTGTTCTTCAACAAGTAAGTAACGATACGTTACTGTTTTCTTCTCTTTAATGCATGTTTAACCTAGAATTAAAGTTGTTTAATTCGATTTTAAGATATAATTACAAAACGGATCACCGACGTTTCACAATGTCTTCCACTGCGGGAATTCCAAATCCCTTCACATCCATTTGCCATACCTCATAGTCATAATATTCGAAAATAGCCCGAAGGATCCTGATAGACTTTACCATGTCAACAGGTGAAAAGGTTTGCTCATAGTCAACCCCTATAACCTGGGTAAAACTCTTTGCCACTAGTCTAGCTTTCAAGGTGTGCACCTTCCCATCTACGCCACGTTTACGCTTGTAGATCCACTTGCAACCAATAGGTTTAACCCCATCCGGTTGGTCCACAAGCTCCCAGACGGAATTGAAGTACATCGACTTCATTTCCTGGTCCATAGCTTTAATCCATTCGTCTTTGTCAACGTCAGCCATTGTCTGATCCTCGGTCAATGGTTCCTCGCAGTCATCATCAGAAGTGACGACCTAGATTTCAGCTAAACCCATGTAACGTTCAGACTGTCTAACATCCCTCCCACTACGTTGAGGCATTCTCAACTCTTGAGAACGAACTAGACTAGATGAGCTAGGATCAACAACACTTGTTGACTTATTAACACCATCAGCAACTCTTGCTGATGAACTGTCCATTTCATTTAACACAATCTTACTCCTTGGTAAGTGATCCCTGATGTGGTCTTCCTCAAGGAATGTGGTGTTTGTCGACACAAGCACCCTATTATCCTTAGGATTGTAAAACAAACCACCCCTAGTCTCTTTTGGGTAACCTACAAAGAGGTACCACATTGAACGGGGTTCTAACTTTTTCGGGTTTGACACCAACACATGGGTCAGGCATCTCCAAAATCAGAAATTTCGTAAACTGGTTTTACGACCATGCCAGAGTTCGAAAGGTGTTTCATAAACACTCTTCGACGAAACTGTGTTCAAAATATATACCGCAGTCTCTACTACATAACCGCAAAAACAATCACGGAGACGAGCATAACTCATCATTAACCCAACCATGTCCAACAGGGTTTTGTTTCTCCTCTCCGATACACCATTCTGCTGTGGCATACCAGGTGCTGAGAGTTGGGACGAAATTCCATGTTCTATCATATTCTTAGAATTTTGTGTCCATATATTCTCCACCTCGATCCGATCGAAGTGTTTTAATAGTTTTACCTAAACGGTTCTCAACCTCAGTCTTGAACTCCTTGAACTTTTCAAGAGTTTCAGACTTCCTATGCATTAGGTAAATGTTGTAACGCCCCTACTTTTCTAACATAAATTCCTAGGGACATTACTACTCATGCATGCATTCGAGGCCTTAACTGAGCTTAAACTAAGTAAAAGTTGATAAATAAAAATCAATTTAATTTGGGATCCCATAGAAATACAAAACGTTTACAAGAAACATAATTAAGTTCGGCCTCTAGTTTCAAAACTCTGTACTACATAAGCGGAAGACAATAATCTTTTAAAATTCTTTCTAAATTATGAATGCGGAATTCATGACTTGGTTCCCATGGCTTCTGTAGCGCCTACATGCCACTCGCTTGGTATGCTCTCGTCTCTACCTGAAAACATTTTAAAACAAAGAAAGACACAACAAAGGTAGAGGGGTGAGTATTATAAAATACCCAGTAAGTGGGGGTCGGGATATGCATACACATACAATCATGATCTCTAAACTCATTCGTTACATACATAGATGTGATCTAAAACTTTCTAGAGTTGCCAGGTCTTTAATCCATGGCTGCATATTTAATTGTCGAGCCTTTAATCCATGATTATTTATTCGATTGCAGTCTTTAATCCATGGTTGCTCATTCAATTGCCGTCTTTAATCCATGGTCGTTTCATTTAATTGCCGTCTTTAATCCATGGTTGTTCATTTAATTGCCAGGTCTTTAATCCATGGCTGTTCATTTAATTGCCGTCTTTAATCCATGGTCGTTCATTTAATTGCCGTCTTTAATCCATGGTCGTTCATTTAATTGCAGTCTCTTTAATCCATGGTCGTTTCATTTATTTGTGAGGCCGATCGGTCATCCCGAGTCATTTCATTTCGGGTCCTCACGGACCCTGTGCTTTGACCCATAGGTCTCTATTGCATGTTTGACCATGCACATAACGATCTCGTGGATAACCAATGTCCACACTGCTCGTTAATTCATTTCGTGGCATACAAAACATGCATGAGATCCCATCATCCACATAATCATGGTGTACATATCACAAATATCCTCATCAATATATCATTCATACTTTCTCATGGGCGGTTTGAAAAATCATACTTTTGTAAGAAACATGAAACATTCTCATATAAACTCATTCCCTATTCTCACATGAAATAATGGGATCTTATACATAACATACGAGAATACTTTCACATAAAATAATGGTTCATTCTCACATAATACATCGAAGTATTTGCACATAAAATATCACGTATTCTCAAAATAATATCTGTGTATTTTCATGTGAAAAATATAACTATTTCGCATAAAATCATGAAAATCATTTTCATTTACTCCCATTAAAAGTTCTGCACAAGGTCCCTTACTAAACCTTCTGAAAATCATTCACTCGAGATTCTCGAGAAACCCTTTGAAATATTCGTTTCTAAATTCAAGCCCTAAGCATGAGTTTTGGAAATTCACCTTTTGAAATCATTCTTCAATTTTCATCCTTTAAAACAAATACATATTTCAGGAAATCGTATTCACTTCCCTTTTTAAGATCGTTTGTAGAAAATCCCTTACCATAGCCTTCGCTTAAACTCCTCATGCTCCGTTCCTAACTCAGGGTTCTTATCGGACTTGCTCGGTGCTCGAATTCCTTCAATCCAATCCATTTTCCTAATTAAACACATAATAAGTAAACTTATTTTTCACATCCAATAAAAGATAAGTCGAATTACCACTCACGGAGGCTGGAAACGAACTCGGGGATCAAAACAGGTAGGCGGGAGCGACTCGGCGGCGGCGGGCGTGCGTGGCGTGGCGTGGCGGCGAGCGGCGGCGCGTGTGGCGGCGCGTGGGGCGTCAGAAAACCGCGCGTACCGGCGCGTGAACATCAAATCTGGGGACGTCGTGAGCCGATCTATCCAAAACCGGCGTCAGCTTAATGAAGGTCGGTCGGAAAAGTGCTGAACCGGTCGAACCCAAGGTTGAACCTACGGTCGGCGGCCGGCGACGTTCGGCGGCAAGCTCGGCGCGCGAAAACATCAACCTCATCTCGATCCGGGCGTGTGGCGGATTTGAGGTTGCGATCGGCCCGATCCGGTGTTGGCGACGGTGCGATTCGGCTCGGCTAGCGACGTGCGCGGCGCTTCGCGCGAAGTCCGGCGAGGATCGCGCTCGATGGCGGATCGAGATTCTACTGTGAGACGAGCGATGCGAGACGTTGGGTTGAAATCCTTGGCGAGCTATCGGCTATCGACGCTGGTCGGCGGCGTGCAACGCGAAGAGGGACTCGCCGGAGTTGCGCTGTCGTGGTCGGAAGGAGGGCGGGGAGCTGGCCGTTCGCGATGAAGAAGACGAAAAGGAGGCTGGGGCTGAAGACTACCCTCGAAAACTGTGCTCACTTAACCCTAGTCTCCTCATCCAAAATTACCAAATTGCCCTTCTACTTTGGATAGACCATAACATTGCTTTTTAACTCAAATAAGTAATCCAACTTAACATGTATATGGTTAAACCATATTTGCACTCTTAATTTGCAAAACTTAACTTCAACTAAGAACTTCTAGGCCCGATTAAGGAATTAATTTCCATTACATTAATCCAATTACAATTCAAAAGGTACTAGAGAATTCTGGGGCGTTACAAATGTACCCATACCTTTTATAGTCATCTATAAAAGATATAAAGTATTCGTAACCTCCTCGTGCTTTAACATTCATCGGACCACAGAGGTCAGAATGTATAAGCTCAAGAGGCTCTTTGGCTCTATTTCTTTTCTCACTAAAAGGACGTTTGGTCATTTTGCGTTCAAGGTATGACTCACATACTGATAAAGAGTTTTCTTCCAACACGTTTAGACGTCCGCTCTTCACTAGTCTCTCAATCCTATTCAGATTTATGTGGCCTAACCTTAGATTCCAAAGATGAGCACTTTCTTTTGGAGAAACTTTTGTTGGGTTTTATGTTCTAAAACTCGTGGTTTTGTAAACTGAATGTATATTCTATTTCGCAATAAAGTTGTTATTGAAATTTATTCAGTAAAGGTGTTATTGAATATTGTGTATTGTGTAACCTTAATCCAATAAAGAACCCTTGGCTATAGGATGAGTTCTTGAACTTTATGTGCGACATGAAAGTGGATCAAGTTCATGTTATAGCCAGAACAGTCTATAGTATAAGGATAGGGTTGGGTACCTTATCCAGGGGACACTATGGACGCGACCAACTTTGTAGAGTACAAACGATGTGATCCTAAACCGTTCATGTGGAGACATGTGAATGGGGGCGCCCTATGCAATGAATTTGCATAAGACTGGGCCGCGAAATAGTCATTTAGACTTTATAACTTCGTTTACTGTCTTAACTCACTATATTCATACAATGACCTAGGTAACTCGATCTTAATCCTTAGCGTTCCATGGACTCCTGTTTATTCGGATTATCCTTAGATTTGCATGGGTGAGAGTGGCTCGAGATTTTCGACTCAATAAGCCTACCATTTCAGGGATAAAACCAGGTAGATAGCTGGGAACATAGTTCTGCAAGATGGAATTCACTCCTACCTGCTTAAGGGATTAGTAGAGAGGTTGTTCCCTTAAGTGTTGACTCCGGGTCTTGAACAAAGGGCTCACCCCTCTCATTGGCCCGAGAGGTATTCGATTTGCTGGTTGGACCACAAACCAATTGTTCATTAGAGGATCAATGAGACTTAAGAAACAAGAGGTAATTATAGGGGTAAAACGATATTTTTGACCAAGCTGTAATTACGAACAATCTGTGAAGGATCGACTTACTAATCATGGTTACATCGAGTGGACATAAATATATCTACAGTGAGGAGAGTGCAGCTACTGGGCTTTAGTGGAGTGCCTCGGTGGTTAACGAATGTTGATTAGCTAGGCTAAAGAGTTTGGTCGATTAATCTCGTATCGTTGGAGCTCATGATCTGTAGGTCCATTAGGTCCTCCTTACTAGCTCGGACTAAGCCTTGTAACTGTTTTAGAGAAAAGAATTTGAATTGTTCAAATTCGAGTTTGGGAGAAAGCGTTAATTATATGTGATATTTTTAACGAATCATAGCTTAATTATGAATTAAACTATGATTAAAAGGAGGTGTATATATTTAAATATGATTTAAATATTAGATCGGTTTATAGCATGAATAAAGATTCATGTTCGGAAAATCGATCGGGATAGGGCAATTTATTTAATTTAATATTTGATATTAAATTAAATTAAAAATTAATTAATTAAATTAATTATTTAATAATTTAATTAAATTTAATTAAAAATTAATTTAATATTGATTTTTTGAATAAAAATTAAATGAAAATTAATTGATTTTCATGGATTTCCCATAAAACCCAACTTGGCAACTTGCCCAATCTTACTCATCATCAAATTCGCCAAAATTGGTCACCTCCATCTCAAACCATCCTCATCACCCTTGAGTTGTCACTCTAAAGAACCTTGTTGAAGCTTTATATAATGATGATTTGAGGTAATTTGTGAGAATTTTGCAAAAAATTCTAAATTCCCTAATTAGTGACCTTTGAGGTATTTTCTTCCAAATTCTCTCAACTTAGGATCCCACAATCCGTTCTAAGGCCTGAGGATAGTAGGGAAGAGTCTAACGGTTGTCTACGAAGTGTTCATGTTGAAAACCATCCATCAGGTGAAGAGAATTTGATCTTAAAAGTTGACTTTTCTATCCCTTTGTTTTTCCATCTTTGAGCATGTTTTTTATTTTACCAAATTGATCAACTTAGAGTATTCAAGATCCAAAATTGCTTCCGCTTTCTTAATCTAGGCTCTTTCAATTGGTATCCGAGCAATTTCGAGCACTCAATTTGATCTATTTTATGTTGTGGTGGGTGTTTTTTGAAATCTATTTTTTTGGGCATCTAAAGTGTTCTTCTGGATTTGGCAATTAAATAGAGAATCAATTTGTGCTTTATTTTTAAACTTCTCAAGTGTGTTTGAGTATTAATGTGTGTAGAATAATCTGTAAAAATTTCAAGTCGATTAGAGTTCGGGAAGGCCCTCAATTTGAAGAAAAATACCTTGGAGGTCACTGAAACTTCAAAACAGAGGCTGCTGCAAATATATATTTTTTTTCTGCAATTTTGTCCAGCCCGTGAATGTTGAAGATGAAGTGTACTTCGACCGTTGACTTTGACCTGTTCAGCTCGATTTTTGTCCAGTTCCAGTGTTTTTAAATCAGTTCTGACTATTTTAAGGTTGATTTTTCCATTTTGGGGGTTCGTTTCATCAATTGGAGGCCCGGTTCAACCTTTTACAGCCCGGTTCAACCTTTTGAAGGTCTGGTTCACACATTTGCAAGCTGGTTCAACCAAAATTCGAAGAGTTCGAAGTGGTTCGATGTTCATCCTAGATTATTATTGTAATAATTTAGTAGTTTGCTTGCATTAGATGCCAAAACCAATCCACTTTAGTGTGTTTAATTAATTATGCATTGTGAATGTATGTTTTAATTAAAATCCCTGATTATATGTGCATAAAGTATGCCATATAGATTTTAAAATCCCACCATAGGAAGCATGCTCCATGCATTGAAAGTATGTTATAAGTGTTGTAATATATTGTATGCATGTTTTTTGGGTTTCATAAGAATTAATATAAGTGTTATATTAATTTATGAAACAAATATTATATGTTTTAATTATAATTAATATAAGAGTTACATTAATTAAAAATTAAACATATAATTGCTATGCATTTTTCATGTGATGGATTTGTTATAAATGCATGTCTATTCATGTGATGAATGATAAATCAATTTATAACATAGAAATGCATGTAACTTAAGGTTAATTAATTAGTTTTAAAATTGTTTTAGAACTGGAAATTAATTAGACCTAAGGTTATCTAGTTCTAATAAGATAAGAATTAGGAAACCAATAATTTATAAACATTGATTAAAGCGGGACTCTGACTAAGGAAGGTTACGCTAGGTCAGTACTTAAGTCGACGGAAGCTAAACACCCCTACTACCTGAACCGACTGTGGTGTGAATTTAATCCATAGGTTTATAAATTATCTTTCGTGAGTGACATTTATTAAAATTTAATAAATTAAACTCATAGACATAGGTTTATTAAAAGGTTAATAGACTTAAGTAATTCCAGTATAATTATTATATTGGTAGACTTAGGTCATATTGTTTTAGCCGGAATATGCCTAAGTAAAAGTATACCCAAATAGTTTGAAATACTTAGTGTGAGTGAAAAGGTATATATGATATATCAATTTCCTCTTACGCTCTACACGAAGTTCACACCGTGAGATTTATCCTTGGCCTTGTGATGTCAATAGGCCATCCCCATTCGGATGGTGTTTGCATAAATCTAGAGCAAGGTGAATGGAGAAACTTTTATAGTAAGTGAGCGAAGGAAGTGTGTCAACAAATCCTACGGTCTCCTCCTTTAGGTTGGACCGTGAGATTCCCATGTTGGACCTGTAGGTTGCCCGAAGTAGCACCATTCATTCGGAGGGATGTAACATGGGATTCGAAACAACTCAAACTCCAGAAATGGATAAGTTCTCTTAGGTCCATTCTCAGCTTTGTCTCTCCAGTTCTGTAGCATTGTTGGGGCCGACCTCTAATGTCTGAAAATGGCGGGTCACACTTACAAGAATTGCTAAGTATTAGTAAATTCTTGACCAAAGTGGCGATAATTAGAATGCGATAGGAATAAGAGTTATTCCGATGTTAGCATTTAGTCAAGAATGTCTTGGTTCAATGAAGGAGTAATTGACTGCCCCTCGGTAGCGGTTGCTCTGACTCACTGAAGTATCGTTGCAAAAACAATTATGAGTTTATGAGTACATTATTACTTTTGCTAAATTCTTAAATTGGATAGGTTATAAACAATTCACTAATAGAATTCATTCTTTTTTAGCATGTCGAATTCTTTTATCCATTTACTTGCCTTCAATAAACTCAGCGGCGACAATTATGGAACCTGAAAATCAAACTTGAATACAATTCTTGTTCTTCATGATCTGAGGTTCGTCTTAACGGAGGAATGTCCTCCCCTCCAAGCTCGACAGAAAATCGAATTGTTCGGGATGCATATGAGAGATGGATTAGGGCTAATGAGAAGGACTGAGTCTACATCTTAGCCAGCATATCTGATTTGTTGTCTAAGAAACATGAGAGCATGGTCACCGCTAAGGAGATCATGGGATCATTACAGGCGATGTTCGGACAACCGTCCTCATCGGTCCATTATGATGCTCTCAAATACGTTTACAACTCCCGTATGAAGGAGGGAGCCTCTGTTAGGGAACATGTCCTTCACATGATGGTTCACTTCAACGTGGCTGAAGTAAATGGGGCTTTCATAGATGAGAATAGTCAGGTAACCTTTATTATGTAATTTCTTCCGAATAGTTTCTTGCCATTCCGCATCAATGTGGTGATGAATAAAATAGAATATAACCTGACTACGCTCCTCAACGAGCTTCAGACTTTTGAATCCCTGATGAAATCAAAAGGAAAAGAGAATGAGGCAAACGTTGTCACTTTGAAGAAGTGAAGGAAATGAGAATTCCCGCGCAGCGGAAGACGATCGAATCGTCGTTGTATCATCATGCAACATGTTTATTAAAATCTATCTAACTATTAGATCTAGGCTAAACATGCTGAAATTTTACAGCAAGAAGAAAAACACTTACTTGTTGTAGACCAATTCAGCAAACTCTCCTTGTTAATCACGAACTCTTCGTGCTTCTCGATCTCTACGACTCTTCCACGATCAGATCCCAAACACTACCAAATGATATTCTTGGTTGTTCTCTTTTGGAGAATGGAAGTTGGTGGGAACTTTTGTTTTTTGAAAGAGAGGAGAAATGAGAGAATGGAGAGAGTTCACTTTTGGATTCTTAGGTAAAAATCCAAAAATAAGAACTTAGCTTTCCTTAGCTTACCAAACCCATCTTACAAAGGGTTTATATAGTGGAATTATGAATTTCACAACTTCACATTATTACCACTTTACCACAACCATATGTTATGTAAATCTTATTTACATAATTATATAATATAAGATATCTCATATCTTATGTTGCAAATCACATTTGCAATAATTGTGGATTTAATTAAATTGAATCACATTCAATTTATTTTCTCTCTATCAATTTCTCCAATTAGCCTTTAATTCAACAATTAGGCTAATATATTGTTTATTATGAATCTCATTCATATTAAACTATATATCATATCATCAATATGATATAAATACTCTTAAAGTTAAATTGAACACTTCAATTTCATGCCAAAACATTAACCCTTCTTTTATCCCAGATTGAGCCAACCAAGGGACCTCATCGGACCTATAGTGACGGAGCTCCAATGATTTGAGGTTAACCACCAAACTCTTTGACCCACCAACCAATGTTCATTAGCTATAGTAACACTCCACTAAAGCTCTGTGTGTGTACTCCCATCAGGTAGAATATTACGTGTCCACCGATATAACCAATGCCCATGAGTCGACCCTTCACGTGTTGTTCGTGAGACACTACCGTTCAAATTACCGCTTTACCCTCAGTGTCTACATCTTGTTCCTTAAGTCCCCACCGCTCCTCTAATGAACAACATATTGTGATGGTCCAACCATACACAACACCCTTCACGGGCCAGTGAGAAGGTGGGCGCCCGTTGTCCAAGCCCTGGAGACAGCACTTAAGGGAACAACCCCTCTAGATTCCCTATAAGCGAGAACGAGTGAATTCCATCTCGGGTAATTAGGTTCTCAGCTCTCTACTTGGTCCTGTCCCTGAGAAGATAGGCATATTGGGCAAGTAACTGATACTACCCTTACCCTTACTAGTCAAAGGACAGACCCCCGCAGACAGGAGTCCGTAATACGCTCAGGATTCAGGTCGAGTCTGTAAGCCCAACCTCTTTGGAACTTCCTTATTAACAAACAACAAAAAGAAAGAAGAAATGAATGTTTAAAACTTGGTTTTCCTTGTTTTAAAAGAAAAGTAATGAAGTGAAAGGCAAAAGGAAAACAAGGAAGGAAAAACATAAACCAATTTTGGTTTGGTTGCTCTAAGAATAATGAAGGAAAGAAAATGAAAGCTATGGTTATTATATTATGTTATGTTTAAAAAAAAAAACAAAAGAAAACAAGAAAGGAATAGTTTGGTTTTGTTTCTCTTTGAAAACAAAAGCAAAGGAAAGAAAAGTAAAATGAAGAGATAAAGGAAAAGAGAAAAGGAAAAGAAAAAGAAGAAAAGACAAAAACAACTGCTTTGGGCTTTTATTAAACCATTTCAATTAATTTCCAACTCATTTTGTTATCATTTTCAACCAAGTAAGGGCAGAGCATCGTGGGAGAGGTTTGAGAGAAGAAGAGGGGAGAAAGTTTCTGGTTGAGGTTGAAGAAGAAAGGAGAAGAATCATTCAACTTCCATGGAAATTCTTTGATCAACTCAGACCAGTTTTGTTATTTTGTTCATCTCGAGCTCCACAAGAAGAGGTAAGAGTTGAGCTTTTGTTTCATGAAAGTTAACTCATATTGGAACAAAATTCGTGAAGGAAGCTCGAGCCAATTCTGATGTTAAGTTGCTGTTTTGTTAAGAGGAAGGCAGAAGACAGAAATTTGCTGTCAAATCCGAGAGGTCTCTGATGTTTTGGTTGTTCTGATCTGTATACTTGGAGTTAGAAGCTCTAATTAGTATGGTTCGAAAGCTTATTCAATTTCCTACAAGTTTCGTGAAGGAATCGTGAGAAGAAAATGATTGGAAGATGTTGTAATCTTCAGGTTAAGTTTCGGGTTGCAGCAGGAAGTGAAATCTGGAACAGCAGCAGAATCATTTTAGGGGTTAAGCTACTGAGGTATTTTCTAACCAATACGTTTGGAATTTCAATTTCATGTCTTCATATGATATTTAGAGGGTTCAAAAAGAAAGAGTTTGGTATAAAGTTCATTATTTTTGGATATGTAATGAAGAAGTTATGGCTGTCTGAAAACAGGGCAGAAAATCTGAAAATGCTGGAATTTTGAAAGTGTGTTTTCTTGCAAGTTTTAAAGTAAAAAATCATGAGCTCGAGGTTCTAATGATTGATTTGGCTTGTTTGACAGGCAAAGAGCAAATTGGTCAAGTTTACAAGCCAAGGTTCCAATTCTAATACGGTGAGTGACTCTATCTTAGAACTATGTTTGACCTATGTTTTTCTTCATGAACATAAGTGTTGATAATTACATCTTGATTGAACTAGTTGTGAATGGCTTCATAGAGTTTTCTAACATAAAGTCATGATGGAACCTAAGCATGCTTTGAATTAGTTGTAACTATAAATCCAAGTATGGAAACTAAGGTATGAAAGTATGCTTTCCTTTAGAGAATGTTTTGTGTAAATCCACTTGGGAACATGTTTAGATGATAATGTGAAAATGTCAAGAAATTGTTGTATGAGTTATAAAGATATGATTTCCATGGTACACAAATTATGCCCTTGTTTGGGGTTAACCCCTAATACTGAAGGACATTCGAGAAGGTACTTAGGGGGGGAATGAGTCATGATATCCCGATACTGAAGGACAATGAGAAGGTATACGGGAAGTAAATGGTTTTACCTAAATACTGAAGGACAATGAGAAGGTATTCGGGTAGTAAATGGTTTTACCTTAATACTGAAGGACATAGAGAAGGTATTAGGGAAAACCAAACGACCAAAGGTATTCCACGTGCACGTGAGAGAGAGAGAGAGGTATGAACCTTATTGGAATAAATGTAACTCTACCACCTCTATGGTTTGATGTGGAGTCATGTCATGTGCTTTATTGTTATGAGCTTTTATATTATTGATCTATCTACCCTCGAAAAGTTAGTACATTTCGAGTTGTGTGCTATGCACAAGTGGTGACTTAAAACCCAGTAAATTGGAAGCATGGTTTGTTAATGTTTACAAACAGATGTTAAGCTATTTTGTACTTATAATCTGCCATTATTATGATTCACTGTGTGAGCTTATAATGTTTTAAAGATAGACACTCACCGAGCTTTTTAGCTCATTCTTTCAATGTTTTCAAACATTTTCGTAGAGATCGAGCTCCTTGTACTGACATCCCGCCATAGTCTGCTTGGAAGTTTCATAAGTTGTTAGTTTGTACGTGGTGGTGTTGTATAGCAAGTCGTTATGTAGTTATAGAAGTTTTGTACATTAGTGGTTGTATAAACATTGAGTTGTCTTGTGTTGTTTTGATGCACTTGACTTTTAGTTTCCAAGAGAGACTTATGAAGGGTTTCTCCTTGTGTATGTTTAATAGTTGTCCAGTTTCTGCTGTATTATGTTAAAATGTTCCATATGCGAACATAGTATGTTTATCAGGAGTACAGGGTAAACAGGTATTGTAAAGAGATAAACAATGTCTGTTGGCTTCACGCCGCCTTTCGAGCCTAGTTTTCTGTGTAGTTCGGAAGGGGTGTGACAACTTGCATATCGAGCGATTAGCTCCATGGGAATGAGACAGGGCAAGTTAGCTCTGAGAATTAAGTGAAAGTCATAGTAAGTTATTGTGTTAGTTCAGATCGAACTAGTAGAGTATGGTTCAAGTAAGGGTAAGAGCAAGTCCAGTTAGGGCTAAAATATGAATAGAAGTTTAGTATTGTGTATTTGAGTTAAGTATCCATAGCATGTCTAATATTTTGATATGTTATAGGAGTCATGCCACCACGTACTAGCGGGCAGCGCGCAGCGGGGATCGGGCGGGACGCGCGATCCTACCCAAGGCCAATCGAGAGGGGATCTAGTGCCCCGAGAGTCCAAACGAGGCCGAGAGATCAGCAAGATGCCATTTCCTCCGAGGAGGTAGGCGAGCCGAGAGAGAGCGAGGCCAAGTGATCCAGAAAAGGCGTATGGAATAGAACGTCTGAAGAAATTGGGAGCAACAGTGTTTGAAGGTTCCACAGATCCAGCTGACGCCGAGGTGTGGCTAAATAAACTTGAGAAATGTTTTGATGTAATGAGTTGCTCTGAGGAGCAAAGTCAAGCTAGCCACATTCCTATTAGAGAAAGAAGCAGAGGGATGGTGGAAATCGATTTTAGCCAGACGGAGTGATGCACGTACTCTGGATTGGCAAACATTCAGAGGCATATTCGAAGATAAATATTACCCTGGCACATACCGCGAGGCAAAGAGGGATGAATTTTTAGAACTGAAGCAAGGGCCACTTTCAGTGGCTGAGTATGAGAGATGGTATACCGAGCTGTCACGGTATGCTGGTGTGATTATGGCATCTGAGAGTGATAGGTGTCAGAGATTTGAAAGAGGGTTACGGCCTGAGATACGAACCCCAGTCACAGGCATTGCAAAGTGGGCTGACTTTTCCCTGCTTGTAGAGAGTGCTCTACGTGTTGGGAAGAGTATAACAGAGGCACAAACAGTGGTGGAACCTACTCGAGGGCCTTCAACGACGAGCAGTTTTCATGGTCGTGAGCAGCGACGATTCACACCTTGAGTGAATGTTTTGAGTCGTCAGGACTTTAAGAATCGAGATGGCGGCCAGATGTCGAGGCAGATGAATGTTAGTGGTGCCTATCGAGGCGTGAGTCAAAGAGCACCTAGTCGATCGCTGCAGATCCATAGCAAGACCACGAACAATGAAGGAGTTCATTGCCGGTCGCAGCAAGGAGAACTCCATGTGCAAATTGTGGCAAGAATCATCGAGGCCAACGTCTTGTTGGTGTCGGTGTGTGTTACAAGTGTGGGCAGCCAGGGCATTTCAAGAGGAATTGTCCACAGCTTAGAGCGGCCGCCTGCAGAGGACCAGGAGTTGGGTCCCGCATAGCGGTTGAGCGACCAAGAGTTTCATGAGTGCAAGAGAGGGCACACCAGTGGTGTTAGACTAAACAGAGTTGTAGGAGGCCTAGGCAACACGGAAGGTCTACGTTATGACTCAACAAGAAGCTGAGGATGCACCAGATGTGATTACTGGTACGATTACTATTTGAAATGTACCTGCACCTGTTTTAATAGAACCAGGTGCTACACATTTCTTTGTTTTTAGTATGTTCTTGACTAAGTTGAATGGGAAGCTAGAACCTTTATGTAAAAGGTTAGTTATATACACTCTAGTTGGTGATGTTATTTTAGTCGATGTAGTGTTGCGGAACTGTGAGATCTTTGTAGAAGATCTTAATATGTTAGTGGATCTTCTTCCACTAGACTTGCAGGTGTGAGATGCAATCTTAAGGATGGATTTCGTATTTACTCATTATGCTTCCAGAGATTGCCATATAAAGGAAGTTGTTTTCAAGAAACCAGGATTAGCTGAAGTGGTTTTATGGGATGAAAGAAAGATTATCCCTACGAGTTTGTTTTCAGCATTCAAAGCTCAGAAGTTATTGAGGAAAGGTTGCACGACGTTTCTTGCACATGTAGTTGAGGTGCAGAAAGAAAAGTTAAAACTAGAAGATGTTCTTGTTGTGAACGAGTTTCTTAATGTTTTTCCAGCAGATTTGTCAGGGTTGCCACCTGATAGGAAAGTTGAGTTCACTATTGAATTACTACCAGGAACAACACCTATTTCGTAAGCGTCGTATGGAATGGCTCCAAGCGAGCTCAAAGAGTCAAGATGCACGATTACAAGAACTAGTTGATAAAGGATACACCAGACCTAGTGTATCACCCTGGGGAGCTCAAGTGTTATTTGTAAAGAAGAAAGATGGTACCCTTAGATTATGCATTGATTACAGACAGTTAAACAAAGTCACGATACGTAACAAGTATCCTTTACCCCGTATTGATAACTTGTTTGACCAGTTACGAGGAGCATCAGTGTTTTCTAAGATTGATTTGAGATCAGGATACCATCAGTTAAAGGTAAGGGAATCAGACATTCCTAAGACAACATTCAGAACCAGGTACGGGCATTATGAGTTTCTAGTAATGTCGTTCGGTTTGACGAATGCACCAAAGAGCTTTCATGGACCCCATGAATGGATATTCCACCAGTATTTGGATCAGTTCGTGATAGTATATATTGATGATATACTAGTTTACTCAGTTGACAGGAAAGCTCATGAGGAACATTTGAGGATTATTTTGCAAACACTACAAGATAAACAGTTATATGCTAAATTCATCAAATGTGAGTTTTGGTTGAATCGGGTAGTGTTTTTGGGGTATGTTGTCTCAGCAAATGGTGTTAGTGTGGATCCAAATAAAGTTAAAGCTATAGTCAACTGGGAGAGACCAGCCAGTGCGACAAAGGTACGTAGTTTCCTAGGCTTGGCAGGATACAACAGGCGGTTTGTTGAGGAATTCTCACGATTAGCATTACCCTTAATAAATTTTTTGACAAAGAAGAATGCTAAGTTTGAATGGTCGGACAAGTGCGAATGAGTTTTCGGGAGTCGAAAAGAGATTAGTTACAGCACCTATTCTGACACTTCCTGTAACGGGAAAAGAGTATGTGATTTACTGTGATGCCTCGAGACAAGGTTTAGGGTGTGTTCTGATGCAAGAAGGAAAAGTAATAGCTTATGCGTCAAGACAATTGAAAAAGCATGAATGTAATTACCCTACCCATGATCTCGAGCTAGCAACAGTTGTTTTAGCACTGAAGATTTGGAGACATTACTTATTTGGTGAAAGGTGTCACATTTACACAGATCATAAGAGTCTGAAATATATCTTTGATCAGAAGGAGTTGAATATGAGACAAAGAAGATGCTTAGAACTGATTAAAGATTATGATTGTACTACAAAAAACCATCCAGGTAAGGCGAATGTAGTAGCAGATGCATTGAGTAGGAAGTCAAGACTTCCCAAGGACGCCTTGTGTAGTATTCGAGCGACATTTTTAAGTACTCTATCGGATTCTAAGGCAGTTGTGAATGCAGAGAGTTCAGGGAATCTTTTAGCTCAATTCCAGGTCAGGTCTTCATTCATAGCAAAGGTTGTGAGAAGACAACCAGAGGATAGTAACTTGCAGAGAATGTTTGGAAAGTCCAAACAGGGCCCAAAGGCAGAATTTAAAATGAGATCAGATGGAGCCATAGAGAGGCAAGGAAGTCTATGTGTTCCGAGTGTTAGTGAGCTTAAAGATGCGATTCTAGAAGAAGCTCACAGTTCAGCTTACGCTATATATCCAGGAAGCACCAAGATGTATAAGACATTGAAAGGGAACGTATTGGTGGCCTGGGATGAAGCGAGAGATAGCTGAATATGTTGATAATGTTTGATCTGCTAACAGGTTAAACCAGTTAGACAGAGACCAGGAGGACTCCTTAATCCATTGCCAGTGCCGGAGTGGAAATGGGAGCATATCACTATGGATTTTCTGTTTGGATTACCACGTACTTCAAGTGGGCATGATGGTATTTGGGTAATAGTGGATAGACTCACTAAAACAACACGGTTTGTACCGATTAAAGCGACGTCTACGCTTGATCAGCTAGCTAAGCTATCGTCGGCTGCAATTGTGAGTCAATCACGAGTGCCAAAGTGTCTATCGTTTGAGATAGAGATCCAAGATTTACTTCTAAGTTTTGGCCTAGCTTACAGAAGGCTATGGGAACAAAGTTGAATTTTAGTACAGCGTTCCATCCTCAGACAGATGGGCAGTCAGGGAGGACCATCCAGACCTTAGAGGACATGTTGAGAGCATGTGTCCTTCAATTTAAAGGAAGTTGGGATACACACCTATCGCTTATGGAATTTGCTTACAATAACAGCTACCAGTCGAGTCTTGGTATGGCACCATTTGAGGCTCTGTATGGAAGACCATGTAGAACGCCGATATGTTGGAACGAAATAGGAGAGCGGAAGCTTATCGGCCCTGAGTTGGTACAAGTTACTACAGACAATATTAAGGTAATCAGAGAAAATTTGAAGGTAGCACAAGACCGTCAGAAGAGTTACGCAGATAAGCGACGAAAGGACTTAGAATTCCAAGTTGGAGATCAAGTTTTCTTGAAGTTATCTCCGTGGAGAGGTGTCCTTCGTTTTGGTAAGAAGGGTAAACTAAGCCCTAGATATATTGGTCCTTATCCAGTAACGGGACGAGTTGGGCCAGCAGCCTACAGACTGGAGTTGCCAGCAGAACTATGTCGAGTTCATGATGTATTTCATGTGTCCATGTTGAGGAAGTGTATTCCAGATCCGACACATATGTTGCAAGCACAACCAGTTGAGTTGAAAGAAGACATGAGTTACATAGAGGATGCAGTTCAAATCCTCGGCAGGAAAGAACAAGTTTTGAAAAACAAGACGATCTCACTCGTGAAGGTTCGTTGGAGACATCACGGAGTGGAGGAGGTAACCTGAGAATTAGAGGACCAAATGAGGAGGAAGTACCCGATGATTTTCACTTAAAGGCTACTCAATTTCGAGGACGAAATTTCTTAAGGGGAGGTAAGTTGTAAGCCCAACCTCTTTGGAACTTCCTTATTAACAAACAACAAAAAGAAAGAAGAAATGAATGTTTAAAACTTGGTTTTCCTTGTTTTAAAAAGAAAAGTAATGAAGTGAAAGGCAAAAGGAAAACAAGGAAGGAAAACATAAACCATTTTGGTTTGGTTGCTCTAAGAATAATGAAGGAAAGAAAATGAAAGCTATGGTTATTATATTATGTTATGTTTAAAAAAAAAAAAACAAAAGAAAACAAGAAAGGAATAGTTTGGTTTTGTTTCTCTTTGAAAACAAAAGCAAAGGAAAGAAAAGTAAAATGAAGAGATAAAGGAAAAGAGAAAAGGAAAAAGAAAAAGAAGAAAAAGACAAAAACAACCGTTTGGGCTTTTATTAAACCATTTCCAATTAATTTCCAACTCATTTTGTTATCATTTTCAACCAAGTAAGGGCAGAGCATCGTGAGAGAGGTTTGAGAGAAGAAGAGGGGAGAAAGTTTCTGGTTGAGGTTGAAGAAGAAAGGAGAAGAATCATTCAACTTCCATGGAAATTCTTTGATCAACTCAGACCAGTTCTGTTATTTTGTTCATCTCGAGCTCCACAAGAAGAGGTAAGAGTTGAGCTTTTGTTTCATGAAAGTTAACTCATATTGGAACAAAATTCGTGAAGGAAGCTCGAGCCAATTCTGATGTTAAGTTGCTGTTTTGTTAAGAGGAAGGCAGAAGACAGAAATTTGCTGTCAAATCCGAGAGGTCTCTGATGTTTTGGTTGTTCTGATCTGTATACTTAGAGTTAGAAGCTCTAATTGGTATGGTTCGAAAGCTTATTCAATTTCCTACAAGTTTCGTGAAGGAATCGTGAGACGAAAATGATTGGAAGATGTTGTAATCTTCAGGTTAAGTGTCGGGTTGCAGCAGGAAGTGAAATCTGGAACAGCAGCAGAATCATTTTAGGGGTTAAGCTACTGAGGTATTTTCTAACCAATACGTTTGGAATTTCAATTTCATGTCTTCATATGATATTTAGAGGGTTCAAATAGGAAGAGTTTGGTATAAATTTCATTATTTTTGGATATGTAATGAAGAAGTTATGGCTGTCTGAAAACAGGGCAGAAAATCTGAAAATGCTGGAATTTTGAAAGTGTGTTTTCTTGCAAGTTTTAAAGCAAAAAATCATGAGCTCGAGGTTCTAATGATTGATTTGGCTTGTTTGACAGGCCAAGAGCAAATTGGTCAAGTTTACAAGCCAAGGTTCCAATTCTAATACGGTGAGTGACTCTATCTTAGAACTATGTTTGACCTATGTTTTTCTTCATGAACATAAGTGTTGATAATTACATCTTGATTGAACTAGTTGTGAATGGCTTCATAGAGTTTTCTAACATAAAGTCATGATGGAACCTAAGCATGCTTTGAATTAGTTGTAACTATAAATCCAAGTATGGAAACTAAGGTATGAAAGTATGCTTTCCTTTAGAGAATGTTTTGTGTAAATCCACTTGGGAACATGTTTAGATGATAATGTGAAAATGTCAAGAAATTGTTGTATGAGTTATAAAGATATGATTTCCATGGTACACAAATTATGCCCTTGTTTGGGGTTAACCCCTAATACTGAAGGACATTCGAGAAGGTACTTAGGGGGGGAATGAGTCATGATATCCCGATACTGAAGGACAATGAGAAGGTATACGGGAGTAAATGGTTTTACCTAAATCTTGAAGGACAATGAGAAGGTATTCGGGTAGTAAATGGTTTTACCTTAATACTTTGAAGGACATAGAGAAGGTATTAGGGAAAACCAAACGACCAAAGGTATTCCACGTGCACGTGAGAGAGAGAGAGAGGTATGAACCTTATTGGAATAAATGTAACTCTACCACCTCTATGGTTTGATGTGGAGTCATGTCATGTGCTTTATTGTTATGAGCTTTTATATTATTGATCTATCTACCCTCGAAAAGTTAGTACATTTCGAGTTGTGTGCTATGCACAAGTGGTGACTTAAAACCTGTAAATTGGAAGCATGGTTTGTTAATGTTTACAAACAGATGTTAAGCTATTTTGTACTTATAATCTGCCATTATTATGATTCACCTGTGAGCTTATAATGTTTTAAAGATAGACACTCACTGAGCTTTTTAGCTCATTCTTTCAATGTTTTCAAACATTTTCGTAGAGAATCGAGCTCCTTGTACTGACATCCCGCCATAGTCCACTGGAAGTTTCATAAGTTGTTAGTTTGTACGTACGTGGTGTTGTATAGCAAGTCGTTATGTAGTTATAGAAGTTTTGTACATTAGTGGTTGTATAAACATTGAGTTGTCTTGTGTTGTTTTGATGCACTTGACTTTTAGTTTCCAAGAGAGACTTATGAAGGGTTTCTCCTTGTGTATGTTTAATAGTTGTCCAGTTTCTGCTGTGTTATGTTAAAATGTTCCATATGCGAACATAGTATGTTTATCAGGAGTACAGGGTCAACAGGTATTGTAAAGAGATAAACAATGTCTGTTGGCTTCACGCCGCCTTCGAGCCTAGTTTTCTGTGTAGTTCGGAAGGGGTTGTGTGAAGTCACTAATGGTCATCTATGAATTTATTAGTCTTTATCACAACGGTGTTATATCAAGAAGTCTAATAATTCACCATCCCGATCTTGTACAATCTCATTGTATGCATGCCCCCACTCGCATGTCAACCACATGAACGAGTCGATCACCTCGCTTGTCTCTAATACAAAGCGGGCGCATCCACAAGCAGTATCCGAGATTAGGTCTCCAACCTTATCCTTATATCAGAGACCGTTCGGGTCATTAACTCGAGCGTGATCCTCCTTGTGTGTCAACTACACACCATTCAAGTTCTAGTTCTCTCATATATTCAATGACCCTAGAGCTTAGTTTATTGGAAAGGTTTAAAATATTTGCGAGACACAAAATAAAGAAATGAATAACTCTTATTAATTCCAAAACAATATTTTACAAACACGAGATTAAGACAGAAATCCCAACAAACTCCCACTTGGACTAAGCTAGTGGAGAAGGTACATTTCCAAAATGTATTTGAGTTACAATAAAAAATAAAATAAACCAGGGCATTGAATACCCGTTTACACATCTCCAACTTGCCCTAGTCAGGAAGCTCTCGAATACCTAGACTCTCTAGGTGACCCTCAAACACTTTAGCCGTGAGGGGCTTTATAAATGGATCAGCTACATTGTGCTCCGATGCTATCTGCGTGACTGTCACGTCTCCGCAGTGCACAATTTCCCGTATCAGATGATACTAGCGCTCAATGTGTTTTCCTCTTTTATGGCTTCGAGGCTCACGTGAGTTGGCTCTTTGCACCATCAAGTATCACGCGAGCAGCGTGATTGGCAAGTTCATATTTGGAACAAGTTCCAAATCCGTCATGAACTTCCTAAGCCAAACAGCTTCCTTTGCAGCTTCACAAGTCGCATCATACTCTGCTTCCATAGTGGAATCGGCAATGCAACCACGATTGATGCTTCGCCATACTACAACTCCTCCATTCAAGACGGTGAGGTCGACCAAAGTGGATTTCCTAGAATCCTTATCGCCTGAAACTTCGTAATCCGTGTATCCCGTAAGGATCAAATCCCCACGACCATACACTAAGTCGTAGTTCCTCGCTCTCCTAAGATACTTGAGGATTGTCTTTACTACCGTCAAGTGATCTAATCCTGGATTGGACTGATATCTACTGACAATTCCTACCGCATAATGGATGTCCGCCTAGTACACAACATTGCATACATCGTGGTCCCTACAAATTGAAGCATATGGAATGCGCCTCATATCCTCAACATCTTGAGGAGTCTTAGGACACTGATCCTAAGACAAGTGAACCCCATGCCTAAAAGGCAGCAAGCCCTTCTTGGAGTTTTGCATCTTATATCTAGACAACATCTTGTCAATATAAGACGCCTGAGACAAGGCTAGCATTCTGTTCTTCCGGTTCCGGACTATCTGGATACCTAGAACATACTGAGCTTCTCCCAAATCTTTCATTTGGAATTGTGAAGCTAGCCACTTCTTAACGTCAGTAAGAAATTCTACCTCATTCCCAATGAGAAGAATATCGTCCACATACAACACCAAAAATGCGGCGCTTTGTCAACGATTTTCTTGTAGACACAAGCCTCGTCGGCATTTTGATCAAAGCCATAAGACTTGATTGCCTCATCAAATCTTATGTTCCAAGACCTCGAAGCTTGTTTCAGTCCATAAATGGACCTATGAAGCCGACAAACCTTTTGCTCTTGGCCTTGGGCAATGAACCCTTTGGGCTGGTCCATGTAGATGGTCTCATCAAGTTTGCCATTCAGAAAGGCTGTCTTGACATCCATCTGCCATACCTCGTAGTCATAATACGCGGCGATGGCCAGAACGATCCTGATTGACTTTACCATGGCAACAGGTGAAAAGGTCTCCTCATAGTCAACCCCTTCAACCTGGGTAAAACCCTTTCCCACTAGTCGGGCTTTGAAGGTTTGCACCTTCCCATCTACGCCACGTTTACGCTTGTAGATCCATTTACAACCAATAGGTTTTACCCCATCCGGTTGTTCCACAAGCTCCCATACAGAATTGAAGTACATAGACTCCATTTCTTGGTCCATAGCTTTAATCCACTCGTCTTTATCAAAATCAGCCATTGTCTGATCATAGGTCAATGGATCCTCACAGTCATCATCAGGAGCGACAACTTAGGTTTCAACTAAACCCATATAGCGATCGGGCTGTCTCACAGTCCTCCCACTACGTCGAGGCATTTCCAACTCTTGGGAAGGGATTTGACTAGAGGGGCTAGGGTCAACAACGCTTGGTGACGTACTAGCCTTATCAGCAACTCTTGCTGATGTACTGTCCATCTCATTAAATACAATTTTACTCCGTGGTAAATGATCCCTGATGTGGTCTTCCTCTAAGAAAATGACGTTTGTCGACACAATCACCCTATTTTCCTTGTGATCGTAAAACAAACCACCCCTAGTCTCTTTAGGGTAACCTACGAATAGGCACAATTTCGAACGGGGTTCCAACTTTTTCGGGTTTGACACCAACACATGGGTCGGGCATCCTCAAATTCTGAAGTGATGTAAACTGCCTTTACGACCACTCCATAGCTCAAAGGGTGTTTCACAAACACTCTTTGATGGAACATTGTTCAAAATGTAAACCGCAGTCTCTACTGCGTACCCCCAGAAACAATCAGGGAGACGAGCATAGCTCATCATCGATCGAACCATGTCCAACAAGGTTCTGTTTCTCCTCTCCGATACACCATTCTGCTGTGGCATACCAGGTGCTGAGAGTTGGGACGTAATTCCGTGTTCTATCATATAGTCCTGAAATTCAGTGTCCATGTACTCTCCACCTCGATCCGATCGAAGTGTTTTAAGCGATTTACCTAAGAGGTTCTCAACCTCAGTCTTATACTCCTTGAACTTTTCAAAAGTTTCAGATTCTTATGCATTAGGTAAATATACCCATATCTGGAGTAATCGTTTATGAAAGACACGAAGTACTCATAACCGCCCTGAGCTTTAACATTCATCGGACCACAGAGGTCAGAATGTACTAACTCGAGCGACTCTTTTGCTCTATATCCTTTTCCACTAAAAGGACGTTTGGTCATTTTGCCTTCAAGGCATGACTCACATACTGGCAAAGAGTTTTCTTCCAACTCGTTTAGAAGTCCACTCTTCACTAGTTTCTCAATCCTATTGAAATTAATGTGGCCTAACCGTAGATGCCAAAGATGGGCATTTTCTTTTGGAGAAATTTTTGCTTTCTTAGTTCGTGTTTCCGCAGTTTTAAACAATTCAGTATTCAAAACACTTTTAACAGAATTGGGTTTTAAAACATACAGATTATTTTCAAGTGAAGCTGAACAAATAACATTCCCTTTGAAAGAAATAAACGCTTTATTTAATTCAAATGAAACTGAAATACAATGTTCAATTAAGCAGGAAATAGAAATAAGGTTTCTAGTAAACCCTGGAACTATGTACAAATTGTCTAACAATAAGTACTTCCCGCCAAAATGCAGCTTCGCCATGCCAATTGCTGCAACAGAGACAAGCTCCCCGGATCCAACCCGTAGAGTCACCTCACCCTCTCGCAACAGCTGCCAGGAATCAAGCCCCTGAAAAGAAGAACAAACGTGGTTAGTGGCGCCTGAATCTAGTATCCAGGAAGAGTCATTACTCTCCACTAAACATGTTTCTACCACAAGTAAATCACATTTACCTTGGTTCTTCCTCTCGGCCAGGAATTTGGGAAAGTTTCTCTTCCAGTGTCTGCTTCCACTGTAGTGGAAACACTTTCCTTTCTCTGCAACCTCATTGACCTTCTTGCCCTTCTAGGAGGCAGCTCGGTCAGTTTTACCCCTCTTCATCATCTTCTTCCCTTTCGGGCGTAAAGGAGCAACAGATTTTGTCCCAGAGGTCGAACCCCTGTGATAAGACCTGTAGGGAACATTTGCCTCAGATTCCTTAACCCTGTTCAGGGACTGGAAATTCTGTAGCTCATTGAGGAGGGTAGTCAGATTGTAGCAAATTTTGTTCATAACAGCATTGCGACGAAACTGAAGGAAACTCTTCTGAAGAGTCTCCATGATAAAATCGACTCGCCTCGACTCGTCGATCGAAGCCCCATTCATCTCAAATGCAGATTAAAGCGGGTCATCATGTCTAGAACATGTTCACGGACAGACGACCCCTCTTTCATCCGAGCGTTGAAAATGTATTTGAGCGAGTCATGTCGGACCTGAAAGGACTGTTGTCCAAACATTTCCTGCAAGGACTCCATGATTTCCTTAGCGGAAACCATGAGCTCATGCTTCTTTGCCAAGACATCAGACATGCTGGCAATTATGTAGACCTTGGCCTTTTCATTGGCCCTGATCCATCGATCGTACATATCGCGAACAACTCGCGATGCGGTCGCGCCCGGAATCTGAGGACACTCCTCAGACAACACGAACTTTATGTCGTCAGTTACCAATATTGTATTGATGTTGTTTTTCCAGCTCTGATAATTATCTCCCACTAACTTATCGGAAGCAAGTAAAGCTATAATAGCGCTAGACATTTTTTAGCTGAAAATTTAAGAAAAACTTTGTATTAGTCTCGCAAAAACGTTTTGAAAATTAATCTAATTTTAGCAAAAAATATTTCATGATCCCTAGGTCATTCAAAATTTTGCAATGATACCCGAATGGTTTGGAATGACTGCCACCGAAGGGTGAACAGAACACTCCTCTTCTAGGACGACACTTTCTCGATCAGACCCTAATCCCAGAATAACTCTTATTCCATTAGGCATCCAATTACCATTGTTCGGTCAAATTCATTAACACTTAACGAATTCTGTGAGTGTCACCCTCAATCTTTAAGTTTCCAAGTATCCGTCCTAACAATAGCCACCGAAGGGTGAACTAAGAAGGAAACCAACCAGAAAACTGTATCCCTTTCGGGAATTCACTGTGTTCCGACTCTCATGATCATGCCCTCCGAAGGGATTGTCTGGTCCAGGCCAAACTAGGAGGCAAATCATGGGTGTCTCATGGTGTGAATCGAAAGAAGAGACCGTGGGTCTTATTTTCACAAGTCCCGCTCCCACTCACTATAAGTACTCTCTCCATCCAGGATGATATTGACCTATACAAATGCTACCCGATGGGGAATGCTCCCATTTGCGCCACGAGGCCGAGTATAAATCTCACGGTGTTGACTTAAAAGAGATTTGTGGTTTGAAATTGAAATGTATCTCATACACTATATTTCCTCCCACTCAGTACTTTTATTTTAATAGGGATTGACCTAGATAATCGGCTAAAAAATACCTAAGTCTACCAATATAACTCTTATATGGTATTTTGCCTAAGTCTATAATCACATTATTAACTTAGGTCTATGTGAGAAAATTAATTAACACTTAATTAACAGCGCTCACGTAAATATAACCTAAGAATCTCCGGACCGAATTCACTGCCAGGTCGGTTTCCAGGTAGGGATGTTCCGCAAGCGTCAACTTAAATACCCGAGCCTTAGACAAAACCTTCCTTAGACAGAGTTACTAATCAGTCGCCATTCAAAGATTATATTTGATTTCCTAAATTTCTAATCTAATTAGAAAATTAGAAAACCTAAGTCTAATTATTCAAGTTCTAAACACTTTAAAACTAATAATTAACTTAGGTTGCATGCATTTCTATGTTATAGTGTTTGAACATTCATCACATGAATAACTATATACTATAACATAATATCATTCATCACATGAATATAAATGCATGAGCATACTTTAATCTAAAAAATATAACACTTACATTAATTAAATTAAATACACATTTAATTACATTATAACTCTTATAACATAACCTATCATGCAAACTATATTATAACTCTTATAGTATATATATGATGCATGAATATGTTTAACCTAAGGTGGGATTTTAAATCTATATGTCATACATTATGAACATAGAAATTAATTAAAATTATACATCTCATGCATAAAATAATTAAATAGCAAAATTGGACCAATTTTTTGCACCTAGGGACAATTATTTAATTAAATAAAATTAATATAAAAATTATATTAATAATATTTAATAAAATAATTAAATTCATAAATTAAAAAACGTTTTAATTAAAAAAAACTAAAAAATTAATATATCAACGATTTAAAAACGTCACATGTCGCCTGCATTTAATCTGCAACGTCTACAGCGTTGCAACGTTGTCGCCTACAGCGTTGAGGCGCGTCCTCAACGCCAGTGTTTACAACGCCATCTTGCCGCAGAGCCTTCTCATGCGGCACGCGGCGTTGAGACGCCGTTGGGCGCCGTCTCAACGCCATCGACGCACGAAAGAAGCTCCTTGCTTTGGTTTTGTCCCGATTTTTACGCTGCTTCCTCTCCGATTTCTTCACAGCAACTCTGGCCACGAACGACCCGAACTTACAGACTCGATTTAAAACAAAATTGCCCAACACAACGGGCCCTTACATTTTTTTCATCAACATGATTGTAAATCTAATCTAGTGCCAAAAACCGAAAACATCCATTTCGCAAACCAAACATTCATCTCATGTAAACATGGTAAAATACCCACCTAAATCTTAATAAAACAGTGCATAGATGAATGACCATCGAAATGGCTCTGATACGAATTGAAAGGAATGAGAATCCGCGCGTAGCGGAAGACGATCGAATCGTCGTGGTATCATCATGCAACATGTTTATTAAAATTGAACTAACTATTAGATCTAGGTTAAACATGTTGAAATTTTACAGCAAGAAGAAAAACACTTACTTGTTGTAGACCAATTCAGCAAACTCTCCTTGTTAATCACGAACACTTCGAGCTTCTCGATCTCTACGAACTCTTCCACGATCAGATCCTAAACACTACCAAATGATCTTCTTGGTTGTTCTCTTTTGGAGAAGGGAAGTTGGTGGGAACTTTTGTTTTTGGAAAGAGAGGAGAAATGAGAGAATGGAGAGAGTTCACTTTTGGATTCTTAGGTCAAAATCCAAAAATAAGAACTTAGCTTTGCTTAGCTTACCAAACCCATCTTACAAAGGGTTTATATAGTGGAAGGATGAAGTTCACAACTTCACATTATTACCACTTTACCACAACCATATGTTATGTAAATCTTGTTTACATAATTATATAATATAAGATATCTCATATCTTATGTTGCAAATCTAATTTGCAATAATTGTGGATTTAATTAAATTGAATCACATTCAATTTATTTTCTCTCTATCAATTTCTCCAATTAGCCTTTAATTCAACAATTAGGCTAATATATAGTTTATTATGAATCTCATTCATATTAAACTATATATTATATCATCAATATGATATAAATACTCTTAAAGTGAAATTGAACACTTCAATTTCATGCCAAAACATTAACCCTTCTTTTATCCCAGATTGAGCCAACCAAGGGACCTAATGGACCTCACAAAGGTGATTGCTCCCAATGATTTGAGGTTAACTAGTCAAACTCTTTGACCCGGTCAACCAATATTCATTAGCTACATTAACACTCCACTAAAGCCCGTGAGTCGTACTCCAATCGATGTAGAATATTACGTGTCCACTGATATAACCAATGCCCATGAGTCGATCCTTCACAGGTTGTTCGTAGACACGGCTGGTTCAAATTACCGTTTTACCCCTGTGTCTACATCTTGTTCCTTAAGTCCCCACTGCTCCTCTAATGAACAACATATTGTGATGGTCCAACCATACACAACACCCTTCTCGGGCCAAAGTGAGAAGGTGGGCGCCTCGTGTCCAAGCCCTGGAGAAAGCACTTAAGGGAACAACCCCTCTAGATTCCCTATAGGCGGGAACGAGTGAATTCCATCTCGCGTAATTAGGTTCTCAGCTCTCTACTTGGTCCTGTCCCTGAGAAGATAGGCATATTGGGCAAGTAACTGATACTACCCTTACCCGTACTAGTCAAAGGGACGGACCCGCAGACCGGGAGTCCGTGTACGCTCGTGATTCGAGTTGAGTCACTAATGGTCATCTATGAATTTATTAGTCTTTCATCACAACAGCGGTGTTATATCGGTAAGTCTAATAATTCACGGTCCAGCCTTGTACAATCTCATTGTGCAGATGCCCCACTCGCATGTCAACCACATGAACGAGTCGGATCACCTCGTTTGTATCTAATACAAAGCGGGTCGCATCCACAGATTATCGATCGATTAGGTCTCCAACCTTATCCTTATATCAGTAGACCGTTCGGTCATTAACTCGAACGTGATCCTCCTTGTGTGTCAACTACACACCGCTCAAGTTCTAGTTCTCTCATATATTCAATGACCCTAGAGCTTAGTTTATTGGAAAGGTTTAAAATATTTGCGAGACACAAAGTAAAGAAATGAATAACTCTTATTAATTTCAAAACAATATTTTACAAACACGAGATTAGGAAAGAAATCCCAACAAGAAGTTCCTAAAAGGATCGTCCTTAGGGACCAAGTTTGGTTCTTCTTTTACCAAGAATAAGAGTATTCAGAAGAAGAAGAAGGACAAAGGGAAGGGACAAGCTCCCACGCGCAAGGCAAAAGCCAGAGGAAAATATTTCCATTGTGGTGGAGACGGGCACTGGAAGAGGAACTGCCTGAAGTAACTTGCAGAAAAGAAAGCTTAGAAGAAAAAATAAGGTAAATATGATTTACTTGTTGTTGAAACATGTTTAGTGGAACATGATGATTCCGCCTGGATACAAGCTTCAAGAGCCACTAACCATGTTTGTTCTTATTTTCAGGAAACTAGTTCCTGGCACCAGCTTGCAGATGGGGAGATAACTCTCAGGGTTGGAACGAGAGAGGTTGTCTCAGCCAAAACAATGGGAGCAGTGAAGCTGTTGTTTAGAGATAAATTCATTTTATTAGAAAATGTACTTTTGGTTCCTGGAATCAAAAGAAATCTTGTATCTATCTCTTGTTTGCTTGAACATATGTATAAAGTATCTTTTGATCATAATGAAGCGTTCATTTGCCCAATATGTTCTGCTAAACTTGAAAACAACGTATATGTGTTAAGACCAACAGAAGTAAAAGTTATTTTGAACACCGAGATGTTTTAAAACAGCTGATACTCAAAATAAAAGGTAGAAACTTTCTCTTAGTACCTATCTTTGGCACTTGAGACTAGGTCACATTAATCTTAATAGGATTGGGAGATTGGTCAAGGGTGGTCTCCTAAGTTAATTATAGGGTAACTCTTTACCACCATGAGAGTCCTATCTCGAGGCAAAAATGACCAAAAGACCTTTTTCTGAAAAAGGTCATAGAGCCAAAGAACCCTTGAAACTCGTGCATTCAGATCTCTGTGGTCCTATGAATGTCAAGGCACGAGGAGGGTATGAATACTTCATCAGTTTTATTCATGATTATTCTAGGTATGGCTATCTATACCTAATGCATCATAAGTCTGAAACCCTTGAAAAGTCCAAGAAGTATAAGGAAGAAGTTGAGAACACATTATGTAAAACAATTAAAACACTTCGATCAGATCGAGGTAGAGAGTATATGGATTTGAGATTCCAAGACTAAATGATAGAATATGGAATCTGATAGCATACAAATATGCTATCTTATTTCTATATTTTAGCTAGTTTTTATACTTAAAACATAAACTTTCATGGCATTTTATGGTTAATTTCAGGAAACTGAGCTTGAGAAGCAAGAATTGAGTGTTTTGAGGTTATTTTGGTATAATTTGGAACATGTGTATGATTAATTGAAGACCCAAGAAAACTCTAGATGTATTTTGAGTATAAAAAATATACTGAGAGATTCTACATCGAATAATGATTCCAACGCATCAAACCGGAGGTCATTTGGACACCCGAGCAAAAAGATATGACAAAAATGGTCGCAGTGCGCTGGCTAGCAGCAAGCACAACGTTGAAACGCCATAACCAGCGTTGCAACGCCATGCCGAAAGTCCCTATAAATATAACATGTTGTTTTCATTCCAAGGGGAGCCGAATTTGGTAGTTTTTAGCCCTAGCTTCGAAATACACACTCTAAGGGGAGAAAAAAGAGCATTCCTTGGGAGCTAAAACGTTTGTGGAGGCTCGAGATCGTGACGCGAGCTGGGGAACGAGAGACCCACATCGACACATAAGTTTATTTCTCTTTCTTTTAGTTTGTAATTGAGTTTAAAGACTTTTCCTATGACTTTAGCTTGTTTTTATGGTGATTTTGAGTAGCTAAACGTTGTAGTTGGAATTTGATTAGCATGTTTTAGATTTATTTGATTATGTATTGAACTTTGTTATGTTATTTATTTTTGGCAATTCATTCTTAATTTCATTTATATCTTTGGTTTAAGTGGACTCGAGAGGAAAAGCTTAAATTATAACAAGGTTGTCAAAACACTTGGAATTCTGGCATGAGAATGACCTAGAAATCTTAGGAAAACGCATAAAGAAGTTGCTTAATGCCGTGCATGCTTAGATTTTATATGGAGACTATAGGATTTATTGTATGTGCGAGGCTCTTGAGAGATCGAGACACTTTCTTGAGTAATTTACTTCTTGTTTATAAATTCATAATATTAGTTCATTGCATGTGTTAAATAAGGAATTATCTTGTGAAATCATCTTCCTTCAATTCAATCATATTCGTGTCTCCAATTGTACATTTATTTTCTATCTTTCTTTTCACTATCCATCAAAGTTTTGTTGCTTTAGCTAGAATTAAGAAAAAGTATCTTTGTAATTAATTAATCTAGAAAACTCATTCCTGAGGATGATACTCTGTACTCAAATCACTATACTAAAACTTGACCCGTACACTTGCGATATTGCAATATAATTTTACGCAACAAGTTCTTCTTTATTTGTTTTTTTATTTGTTTTTTCCTTATTTATTTTTTTTCCTTATTTGTTTTCTTTCATTTTGTGTTTTGTTTTCTTACTTGTTTTTTTCCTTATTTGTTGTTTTTCTTATTTTTTATTTTTTTATTTTTTATTTTTTTCCTTTTGTGTTTTTTCTTTTTTGTTTGTTTCCTTATTTTTTTTCCTTTTGTGGTTAGTTTCCTTATTTGTTTTTTCATTTTGTGTGTTTCTTTTCATTTTTTGTTTCTTTCTTTTTTTTTTTTGTTTTTCTCCTTATTTATTTTTTTGTTTTTCTTTTTTGTTCTTAATTTAGTCTTGTGTGTTGTTCGCGTCTTTGTCTCCTGTTTTGGTTGTGTTGATTTTGTGTAAAAGTTTTGATTTGAATTATCGTGATTTAAAGTATGACTTTTCATGACCATAATTCTTCACCAATATATTATACTTCTCAGGATCCTAGGTATGTGAATCATGATTTTTATGGATACCAAATGTCTAACCCTTACCATTATGAATCAATGTTTTATGAAAATTCTTTTGATGATAATCATATAGGCATTTGGAACCAAAATTTTTCCTACCCCAACCAATCTATAGAAAACTTTTCTCTTGTGGATTTATTAATGGAATATTCTTTTGAGTTGAGGATAAAAAATTTGTTTCATGCTGAATTAGAAAGGTTGGATAGGTTAGAAGCTAAAGTGGTAGAACTTGGGGCAATAATACATGGAAGAACTAATCATCTTAATCAATTGGCAGAATCCCTTAAGGCCCTACAAGAGCAAATTCTTTATCTTGCCACTGAGGAGCAGCAAACTAGGAGGACTTATTCATATGATAGTGAGGATGAGTTGGAGGATCTTTGAAACACACTGAGAAATGAGGTTTGTGACGTAGACAATGGTAATACAATTACTTCCACGAAGGAAATTCAGGTGATAGAGTTTGAGGCTGAAAAGTCATTTCCCCCTTTATCTCCAAAAGTTTCCTTTAATCTTGATAACCATTTGTTCTGTACAAAAGAGTCTTGTTTTGAATTTTGTTGTTTTATTTTGATAAACAAAAATACCAAAAATAATTTTCTTTCAGGTGCTCAGGAAAAACAAGATAGCCTTTCAGACTTAGAAAGCTATATCGATTCAAGCAAGAAGGGCCCGAAGAAATACGAGCAATTTTAAGTACCCTGAGGCCGACCAAGAGCTTGACGGTCTAGCTAAAGACGTTAAAGAAAGCGCTTTTTGGGAGGCAACCCAAGCTTTACATTTCTGTTATTTCTGTTTTCTGTTTTTAGTTTGTTCTATTTGTTTGTTCTTAGTTTAGTGTGTTTGTTTTGCTTTGTTAGGTTGTTGTTGATGCCACCCCTCGTTGAAACCCATGCTCCCGTTCTGTGGAACTTCAACACACGTGTCTTGGCTATCCAAGGAATCTAAAAAATGAAGATCTCCATTACGCAGGACACTATTGTTCACTCTTACCCTTTTCACTTGATTTGAGCTTATTTTGCAAACATTAGGGACAATGTGTAGTTTAAGTTTGGGGTGGGAAGTTGTGATTCTTTTGTGACTGTTCTGAGTATATACTGAATTATTAATTGGTCTTTTGCATAAATATGATCATGATAGCCTAGGATGAGAATTAATTGAAAATTTTTGTGATTTTGCTGAAACTTGAGAGCATGATATGAATTTGAGTTAATTTAAAATTTTTCTTGAGTTTTTCCTGCATTATTATGGACATAGCATATGTTCCTGTAGTTTTGAAATGCTTAAAACAAAGTTATTAGGTTTAGAAGTTTGATGTCACCTCGATAGGTCTAAAAACTGATTTGAGAGTTAAACTGCAGGATAGGGTGAATGGCAATATAAAGTGCATGATCTGTATAATATGTGCATTATGTGAAAAAGTTTATTTTTTTTTTTGTTTGTTTGTTAACAAAATCGTGAGGACCAAAAGAGTTACCTTCACTGTGATCAGTTAGGCCACTCATTGAGCGAGTGCTCTGGGTAAGGGTCCCTGCAGTGGATGTGTGAAAGCTAGTGTCCTTGCACAAAAAAAAGAAGAAAATAGAAAAAGTGGCATCAAAAGAGTGATTAAGTGCTGAGTAAAGTTGTTTATTTCTTGAATGTGGGGAGACTCAAGGATTAGAAACTATGACCAGTGTATGGGGAAGTTGAATGGAGAACCTAATAAAGTTGTTCTGGGCTTAGTATAGATTAAAGGAACGGAGGCTAATCACACACACACGTAGGAACACTTAGAAAAAGTTTTAAATTGCTTGTTGAAGAATCATGTTTGATTGTTACTCATGATTACTTAAATTTTCTTTTAAATCTCTAAGGCTTGAGTCCGATATATGCATAAGAATGATCTTATAGTTTAATTTTGTTTTGCTCGGGTCTAGCAAAAGCTTAAGTATGGGGGTATTTGATAGCATACAAATATGCTATCTTATTTCTATATTTTAGCTAGTTTTTATACTTAAAACATAAACTTTCATGGCATTTTATGGTTAATTTCAGGAAACTGAGCTTGAGAAGCAAGAATTGAGTGTTTTGAGGTTATTTTCGTATAATTTGGAACATGTGTATGATTAATTGAAGACCCAAGAAAACTCTAGATGTATTTTGAGTATAAAAAATATACTGAGAGATTCTACATCGAATAATGATTCCAACGCATCAAACCGGAGGTCATTTGGACACCCGAGCAAAAAGATATGACAAAAATGGTCGCAGCTGCACCAGCTAGCAGCAAGCACAACGTTGAAACGCCATAACCAGCGTTGCAACGCCATGCCGAAAGTCCCTATAAATATAACATGTTGTTTTCATTCCAAGGGGAGCCGAATTTGGTAGTTTTTAGCCCTAGCTTCGAAATACACACTCTAAGGGGAGAAAAAAGAGCATTCCTTGGGAGCTAAAACGTTTGTGGAGGCTCGAGATCGTGACGGGAGCTCGAGAACGAGAGACCCACATCGACACATAAGTTTATTTCTCTTTCTTTTAGTTTGTAATTGAGTTTAAAGACTTTTCCTATGACTTTAGCTTGTTTTTATAGTTATTTTGAGTAGCTAAACGTTGTAGTTGGAATTTGATTAGCATGTTTTAGATTTATTTGATTATGTATTGAACTTTGTTATGTTATTTATTTTTGACAATTCATTCTTAATTTCATTTATATCTTTGGTTTAAGTGGACTCGAGAGAAAAAGCTTAAATTAGAACAAGGTTGTCAAAACTCTTAGAATTCTGGCATGAGAATGACCTAGAAATCTTAGGGAAACGCATAAAGAAGTTGCTTAATGACGTGCATGCTTAGATTTTATATGGAGACTATAGGATTTATTGTATGTGCGAGGCTCTTGAGAGATCGAGAGACTTTCTCGAGTAATTTACTTCTTGTTTATAAATTCATAATATTAGTTCATTGCATGTGTTAAATAAGGAATTATCTTGTGAAATCATCTTCCTTCAATTCTATCATATTCGTGTCTCCAATTGTACATTTATTTTCTATCTTTCTTTTCACTATCCATCAATGTTTTCTTGCTTTAGCTAAAATTAAGAAAAAGTATCTTGGTAATTAATTAATCTAGAAAACTCATTCCTGAGGACGATACTCTGTACTCAAATCACTATACTAAAACTTGACCCGTACACTTGCGGTATTGTAATATAATTTTACGCAACAGAATCGTATCCCAATTCTAAGCGCCTGGTACACCTCAGCAGAATGGTGTATCTGAGAGGCGAAATAGAACCCTGTTAAACATGGTTCGATCCATGATGAGCTACGCTCAGCTGCCTAGTTCGTTTTGGGGATATGCAGTAGAAGCTGCTGTATATATTTTGAACATGGTTCCCTCTAAGAGTGTTTCAAAAACACCCTATGAGTTATGGAAAAGGCGTAAAGGTAGTTTACGTCACTTCAGGATTTGGGGATGTCCGGCACATGTGCTGATGTCCAATCAAAAGAAATTGGAACATCGTTCAAATTATGCCTATTCGTAAGATACTCCAAAGAAATGAAAGGTGGTTTGTTTTATGATCCTCAAGGGGACAAGGTGCTTGCGTCGACAAACGCCACGTTCTTAGAGGAGGACCACATGAGAGATCATCAGCCTCGAAGCAAGATTATCTTGAGCGAAATTTCTAGGGAAGCTGCATATAACTTAACAAGAGTTGTTGATCAAGCTGGACGTTCTCAAGGAGTTCAGAATGCCTCGACGTAGTGGGAGGAATTTTAGACAACCTGACCGTTACATGGATTTGACTGAAACCCAGGTCGTCATACCTGATGACGGCATTGAGGATCCATTGACCTATAAACAGGCAAGGTATGATATAGATAGGGACCAGTAGATTAAAGCCATGGACCTCGAAATGGAGTCAATGTACTTTAATTTAGTCTGGGAACTTGTATATCAACCAGATGGTGAAAGACCTATCGGTTGCAAGTGGATCTACAAGAGGAAACGAGATCAAGCCGGTAAGATGCAAACCTTTAAGGCTCGACTTGTGGACAAGGGTTATACTCAAAGGGAAGAGGTGGACTATGAAGAAACCTTCTACCCTGTTGCCATGCTTAAATCCATTAGAATACTCTTGTCCATTGACACATTTTATGACTATGAAATTTGGAAAATGGATGTCAAGACAGCCTTTCTTAATGGCAATCTTGGTGAGAGTATCTATATGGATCAACCAGAGGGGTTCATAGTTTAGGGTCAAAAGCAAAAGGTTTGCAAGCTTAAACGATCCATCTATGGATTGAAACAAACTTCTAGATATTGGAATATAAGATTTGATACTACGCTCAAATCTTATGGTTTTCAACAAAATATTGACGATCCTTGTGTTTAAAAAAAGATTGTCAATATCACTGTAGCTTTCTTAGTTCTATACGTAGACGATATCTTGCTCATTGGGAATGATGCAGGGTTCCTGACTGGCGTTAAGCAATGGCTAGCAACCCAATTCCAAATGAAAGATTTGAGAGAGGCTCAATTTATTCTTGGAATCCAAATTGTTCGAAATCGCAAGAACAAAACGCTAGCACTGTCTTAGGAGGGATTTTTAAGATGCAGAATTCGAAGAAGGGGTTTTTACCTTTCAGGCATGGAATTCATTTGTCTAAGGAACATTGTCCTAAGACACCTCACGAAGTTGACGATATGAAACGCATTCCCTATGCTTAAGCTGTTGGTAGTCTGATGTATGTCATGCTATGTACTCGACCCGACATATGCTATGCAGTGGGAATAGTCAGCAGATATCAGTCTAATCCAGGATATGATCACTAGACTGACGTTAAAAACATCTTCAAGCATCTTAGGAGAACGAGGGGCTATATGCTTGTGTATGGTTCAAAGGATTTGATCCTTGCAGAATACACTAACTCTGATTTTCAGACTGATGTAGATTCGAGGAAATCCACATCAGGATCAGTGTTCACTCTTAACGGAGGAGCTATAGTATGGAGGAGTATAAATCAAGGTTGTATTGCTAACTCCACCATGGAGGCTAAGTATGTCGCAACTTCCGAAGCAGCGAAGGAGGTTGTATGGCTTAGGAAGTTCTTAACTAATTTGGAAGTTGTTCCAAATATGAATTTGCCTATCACCTTTTATTGTGATAATAGTGGTGCAGTGGCAAATTCTAAAGAACCTAGAAGCCATTGTTGGGATTTTTGTCCTAATTATTTCATTACTCTGTATCTCGCAATATTTATAAACTTTTCCAATAAACTAAGCTCCAGGGTCATTTACTTTATGAGAGAACTAGAACTTGAACGGTGTGTAGTGGACACACAGGGAGGATCACGTTCGACTTAATGACCCGAATGATCTACAGTATATGGATAGGGTTGGAGACCTAATCCTGGATACGTTGTGGATGCGGCCCGCATTGTATTAGATACAAACGAGGTGACCTGACTCGTTCATGTGGTTGATATGCGAGTGAGGGCATCCTGTGCAATGAGATTGTACAAGACCGGACCGTGAATTATTAGACCTACTGATGTAACACTGTTGACAGTAAGAACTACTAACTTCGTAGATGACCATTAGTGACTCCTGTCTGTGGGGGTCTGTCCTTTGACTAGTACAGGTGAGGGTGGTCACAGCTACTCACCTAATATCCCTATCTTCTCAGGGACAGGACCCAGTAGGGAGCTGGGAACTTAACTACGCGAGATGAAATTCACTCGTTCCCACCTTTAGGGAAACTAGAGGGATTGTTCCCTTAAGTGCTGTCTCCAGGGCTTGGACAACGGGCGCCCATCTTCTCACTGGCCCGAGAAGGGTGTTGTATATGGTTGGACCAACACGATATGTTGTTCATTAGAGGAGCAGTGGGGACTTAAGGAACAAGAAGTAGACACAGGGGTAAAACGATAATTTGACCCAGCCGTGTCTACGAACAACTTGTGAAGGGTCGACTCATGGGCATTGGTTATATCAGTGGACACGTAATATTCTGCACTGACGGGAGTGCAGCTACGGGCTATAGTGGAGTGTTACCGTAGCTAATGAATGTTGTTTAACCGGGTCAAATAGTTTGATAGGTTAATCTTGGATCATTGGAGCCCGTCACTGTAGGTCCGTTATGTTCCTCGGTTGGCTCAATCTGGGTTAAAAGAAGGGTTAATGTTTTGGTATGAAATTGAAGTGTTCAATTTCACTAAAGGGCATTTATGTCATTTATATGAGATATGAATGATATAATATATAGTTTAATGTGAATGAGATTCATGATAAACTATAGGTTAGCCTAATTGTTGAATTAGGGCTAATTGGAGAAATTTATTGAGAGAAATTAAATTGGATGTGATTCAATTTAATTAATCCACAATTATTGCAAATGTGATTTGCAATATGAGATATGAGATATCTTATATTATATGGTTATGCAAATATGATTTGCATAACCTATTGTTGTGGCAAAATGATGATAATGTGGAGATTTTAACTCTATTATTTAATCCCTTCTTGCAAGAAGGAATTCATGCTTTCACTCTCATTTTTTGGATTCTCACCCAAAAAGAAGAGAACTCTCTCAACTTTTCTCTCAACTCTCCTCCCTCTCCAAAACTAATGTTCCACCACTTTCCTTCTTCCAAAGGAAGAAAAACCGAGAAGACCGTTGGAGGTGTTCGAGTTTCGTTCAAGAGAAGCGTTCGTTGAGATCGAGTAGCACGAAGTGTTCGTGACCAAAGAAGGAATCTTGAAGAATTTGTCTACAACAAGTAGATTTCTTCTCGCTGTAATTTCTGCCTTCTTATGCATGTTTCACTTAGATCTATGTGTTAGATCGTTTTAACAAACTTTAAGTAGCGTAACGATACCTTTGACAATTCGATCGTCTTCCGATGCGCGCGGATTTTCATTCCCTTCAATTGGTATCAGAGCCATTTCGATGATTCTTTATTATGCACTGATTTTTGTTAAAACAGGTGGGTAAATTGCCTTATTTCATGAGATGAATGATGGGTTTGCATAATAGATGTTTCTGTTTTTGGCATTTTTTAGATTTACAATTTTATGTTGATGAGATCAATGTAAGGGCCCATTGTTTTTTGGGTATTTTGTTGTAAATCGAGTATGTAAGTCCAAGTCGTTCGCGACAAGAAATGCTGTGAAGAAATCGGAGCAGAAACGGGCGAAATTCGATGAAGAACAGCAAAGGAGTTTGTTGTTCTGTCGATGGCGTTGAGACGCTGTTCATCAACGTCTCAATGCTATCCTTGCGGGCGCTGGCTTGGCTGCAGAGCAGCGTTGCAACGCTAGGCGTAGCGTTGCAACGCCACGACGTGGAGCACGTTGATCTCAACGCTGGACGCGACAGCATTGCAACGCTGCACGCGTAGTGGGCAGTTCATGGGCGATTTCGCGACTTCGTGGGCGGTTCAAGAGTTAGTGGTGCAGTTATTTTTCGTTTTTTTAATTTATTTATTAATTGTAAAATGTATTTTTTTATTTTATTTTATTATTTTATTAAATAATATTAATATAAATGTTATATTAATGTTATTTAATTAAATAATTGCCCCTAGGTGCCAAAAATCGATCCATTTTTGCTATTTAATTATTTTATGCATGAGATGTATTTTTTAATTAATTTCTATGTGCATAGTGTATGCCATATAGATTTAAAATCCCACCTTAGGTTAAACATATTCATGCATCATCTATATTATAAGAGTTGTAATATATAGTTTGGATGATAGGTTATATTATAAGAGTTATATTATAATTAAATGCATGTTGAATTTAATTAATATAAGTGTTATATTTTTTAGATTAAAGTATGCTCATGCATTTATATTCATGTGATGAATTATATTATGTTATAGTATATAGTTATTCATGTGATGAATGATCAAGCACTATAACATAGAAATACATGCAACCGAAGTTAATTATTAGTTTTAAAGAGTTTAGAACTTGAATAATTAGACTTAGGTTTTCTATTTTCTAATAAGATTAGAAATTAGGAAATCAAAGTTTAGTCTATGAATGGAGACCGATTAGTAACTCTGTCTAAGGAAGGTTTTGTCTAAGGTCAGTATTTAAGTTGACGATTCATGAAACACCCCTACTCGAAAACCGACACGGGAATGAATTCGGTCAGGAGATTCTTAGATTATACTTATCGTGAGTGCCGCTAATTAAAAGTGTTTTAATTTACTCACATAGACCTAGGTAATAATGTGATTATAAACTTAGGTTAATACCATATAAGAGTTATAATGGTAGACTTAGGTAAATTTTAGCCAGTTTATCTTGGTCAATCCCTATTAAAATTAAAGTGTTGAGTGGGAGGAAATAATGTGTATAAGATACATTTGATTTTCCAACGATAAATCTCCGTTAAGTCTGCACCGTGAGATCTATACTCGACCTCGTGGGGGAAATGGGAGCGTCCCCCTTCTGGTGGCATTTGTATAGGTCAATATTATCGTGGATGGAGAGAGTACTTATAGTGAGTCGGAGCGGGACTTGTGAAAACGAGACCCACGGTCTCTTCTTTCGATTCACACCGTGAGACGCGCTATGATCCGCTTTGTTAGTTTGGCTGGACTGGACAATCCCTTCGGAGGGCCTGATCATGGGAGTCGGAACACCTTGAATTCCCAAAAGGGATACAGTTTCTTGGTTGGTTTTCCTTCTTGGTTCACCCTTTGGTGGCTATTGTTTGGACGGATGCTTGGAAACTTAAAGATTGAGGGTGACACTCATGGAATTCGTTAAGTCTTAATGAATTCGACCGAACAATGGTAATTTGACGCCTAATGGAATAAGAGTTATTCTGGGATTAGGGTCTGATCGAGAAAGTCTCATCGTAGAGGAAGAGTGTTCTGTTCACCTTTCGGTGGCGGTCATTCTAAACCTTTAGGATATCATTGCAAAATATTGAATGACCTAGGGATCATAAAACGAGTTTTGCTAAAACTTTATTGGATTTCAAAAGTTTTTTTTTGCGAGACTAACACAAAGTTTTCATATTTTTTCAGCTTAAAACATGCCTAGCTCAATCATAGCTCTACTCGCGTCTGATAAACTAATGGGAGAATTACCAAACTTGGAAAAACAACATAAACACAATTTTTGTAACTGACGACATTAAGTTCGTGCTCTCTGAGGAGTGTCCTCAGATGTCAGGCTCTACTGCGTCGCGAAGTGTCCGCGATACATACGATCGATGGATCAGGGCCAATGAAAAGGCCAAGGTCTATATCATTGCCAGCATGTCTGATGTTTTGGCAAAGAAGCATGAGTTGATGGTCACCGCTAAAGAGATCAAGGAGTCCTTGCAAGAAATGTTTGGACAACAGTCCTTTCAGGTCCGACATGACCCGCTCAAATACGCCTTCAACGCACGGATGAAAGAAGAGTCGTCTGTCCGTGAACATGTTCTACACATGATGACCCACTTTAATCTGGCTGAGATGAACGGGCTTCGATCGACCAGTCGAGCCAAGTCAGTTTTATTTTGGAGACTCTTCCCAAGAGTTTCCTTCAGTTTCGTAGCAATGCTGCTATGAACAAAAATAGCTACACTCTGACTACCCTCCTGTTGGGTTTTATGTCCTAAAACTCGTGGTTTTGTAAACTGAATGTATATTCTATTTCACAATAAAGTTGTTATTGAAATTTATTCAGTAAAGGTGTTATTGACTATTGTGTATTGTGTAACCTGAAGGGATTTTATATTCCCGCAGCGGAAGACGTTGTGAAACGTCGTTGATCCGTTGTGTAAAAGGTGTCTTAAAATTGAATCTATCTCATAGATCCTAGGCTAAATAAGAGAAGAAAACAGTAAGGAATTATATGATACTTACTTGTTGAAGAACCCTTCTTCAATGCTTTTCTCCTCCGGTCACGATCTCTCTCGATCCAACGATCTCCTCGAACACGAACCTCGATCCGAACAGGGAGACACCTCCAAAGGGTCTTCTCGGTTGTTCTCGGCAGGTTGAGGGAGAGTAGGTGGGACTCCCTTTGGTTTTGGGTGAGGAGAGAATTAGAGAGAAAACATTTGCTCTCTTTGGATGGAAATCCAAAAAATGGCAAAATGGCATACCAAAAGCTTCTTGCAAAGCTTTTAAATACTATTGTGTGATGGAGTTAAAACCTCCACCAAATCACAATTTTACCACAACCATATAATATACAAATCACATTTGCATATTATATAATATAAGGTATCTCATACCTTATTATACAAATCTCATTTGCATAAATGTGGAATTATAAATTGAATCACATTCAATTTAATTTCTATCAATTCAATTTCTCCAATTAGCACTAATTAATAAATTAGGCTATACTATAGTTTATTATGAATCTCATTCACATCAAACTATATATTATGTCATCTATATCTCATATAAATGACATAAATACCCAAATAATGAATTTGAACACTTCAAATTCACACCAAACTGTAAACCCTCAATTTGTCCAATTTGAGCCAACCGAGGGACCTAATGGACCTACACGTGACGAGCTCCAATGATCCAAGACTAACTTGTCAAACTCTTTGACCCGGTTATTCAACATTCATTAGCTACGATAACACTCCACTAAAGCCCGTAGTTGCACTCTCATCACTGTAGGACAAGTTGTGTCCATTGATATAACCAATACCCATGAGTCGACCCTTCACAGGTTGTTCGTAGTCACAGTTGGGTCAAATTACCGTTTTACCCCTGTGTCTACCTCTTGCTCCTTAGGTCCCACTCCTCCTCTAATGAACAACTACGTTGCATGGTCCAACCATAAACAACAACCCTCTAAGGCCAATGAGAGAGTGAGGCCCCGTTGTTCAAGCCACAGGAGACAAAGACTTAAGGGAACAACCCTCTAGTTTCCCTAAGTCGGAACGAGTGAATTCCTTCTTGCGTAGTCAAGTTCCCGACTCCCACGTGGTCCTCGCCTCAGAGAGAGATAGGCATATTGGGCGAGCAACGGTATCCACCCTCACCCGCATTACTAGTCAAAGGATGAACCCTCGCAGCATGAGAGTCCGTAACACACTCAGGATTAAGGTCGAGTCACTAATGGTCATCTACGAATTTATTAGCTCTATACTGTTAACGGTGTTACATCAGTAAGTCTAATAATTCACGGTCCGGTCTTGTACAATCTCATTGCACAAGATGCCCCCACTCGCATGTCAACCACATGAACGAGTCAGATCACCTCGTTTGTATCTAATACAAAGCGGGTCGCATCCACAGTGTGTCCAGGATTAGGTCTCCAACCCTATCCATATACTGTAGACCGTTCGGGTCATTAACTCGAACGTGATCCTCCCTGTGTGTCCACTACACACCGTTCAAGTTCTTAGTTCTCTCATTAATACAATGACCCTGGAGCTTAGTTTATTGGATTAAGTTTATGAAAAATGCGAGACACAAAGTTGAAATAAATAACTCTTATTTATTACACAATGTTGAAATAAATAACTCTTATTCATTTACAACTTTGAATATTACAAACTACACGAGATGAGGACATACATCCCAACATAACCTTAATCCAATAAAGAACCCTTGGCTATAGGATGAATACTTGAACTTTATGTGTTACATAGAAGTGGATCAAGTTCAAATTATAGCCAGAACAGTCTATGGTATAACGATAGGGATGGGTGCCTTATCCTGGGGACACTATGGATGCAGCCCACTTTGTAGAGTACAAACGATGTGATCCTAAATCGTTCATGTGGAGACATGTGAGTGGGGGCGCCCTATGCAATGAGTTTGCAAAAGATCGGATCATGAAATAGTCACTTAGACTTTATAACTCCGCCATCTTGTCCTAATCGACTATATTCATACGATGACCTAGGTAACTCGATCTCAATCCTGAGCGTTCTATGGACTCCTGTTTATTCGGATTATCCTTAGATTTGCATGGGTGAGAGTGGCTCAAGACTGTCGACTCAATAAGCCTCCCATTTCAGGGATAAGTCTGGGTAGATAGCAGGGAACATAGTTCTGCAAGATGAAATTCACTCCTACCCGCTTTGGGGATATGTAGAGAGGTTGTCCCTTAAGTGCTGACTCCGGGTCTTGAACAATGGACCCACCCCTCTCATTGGCTCGAGAGGGATTCGGTTTGCTTGTTGGACCACAAACCAATTGTTCATTAGAGGATCAGTGGTACTTAAGGAACAAGAGGTAATTACTGAGGGTAAAGCGATAATCTTGACCCAAATTAATAATTACGAACGACCTGTGAAGGATCGACTTACTAATCATGGTTATATCGAGTGGACATAAACATATCTACAGTGAGGAGAGTGTAACCACTGGGCTTTAGTGGAGTGTCCCGGTGGTTAACGAATGTTGATTAGCTTGGTTAAAGAGTTTGACCGGTTAATCACGTATCGTTGGAGCTCATGATCTGTAGGTCCATTAGGTCCCCCTTACTAGCTCGGACTAAGACTTGTAACATTTTTAGAGAAAAGAATTTGAATTGTTCAAATTCGAGTTTGGGAGAAAGCGTTAATTATATGTGATATATTTAACGAATCATAGCTTAATTACGAATTAAACTATGATTAATAGGAGGTGGATATATTTAAATATGATTTAAATATTGGATCGGTATATAGCATGAATAATGATTCATGTTTGGAAAATCGATCGGGATCGGGGAATTTATTTAATTTAATATTTGGTATTAAATTAAATTAAAAATTAACTAATTAAATTAATTTTGAATTATTTATTTAATTATATTAATTTTAATTAAAAATCAATTTAATATTGATTTTAGAATTAAAATTAATTGTAAAATAAGGGATTTTCATGATTTTCATGATTTTCATGAAAATCAAGTTGCCAACTTGCCCAATCCTTCTCATTTTTAAAATTCACCAAAATTAGCCACCTTCATCTCAAACTATCCTCATCACCATTGAGTTGTCACTCTAAAGAAGCTTGTTGAAGCTTTATATAATGGTAGTTTGAGGTAATTTGAGAGAATTTTACAGAAAATTTAATATTCCTGAATTAGTGACCTTTGAGGTTTTTTCTTCCAAATTCTCTCAACCTAGGATCCCACAATCCGTTCTATGGCCTGAGGATAGTAGGGAAGACTCTAACGGTTGTCCACGAAGTGTTCGTGTTGAAAACCATCCACCGGGTGAAGAGAATTTGATCTTCAAAGTTGAGTTTTCTATCCCTCTGTTTTTCTTGCTTTGAGCATGCATTTTATTTTACAAAATTGATCAACTTAGAGTGTTGAAGATCCAAAATTGCTTCCGCTTTATTAATCTAGACTCTTTCACCTCCTCAATGAGCTACAGAATTTTCAGTCCTTGATGAGAGTCAGAGCCCCGGAATCTGAGGCAAATGTTGCCTATAGGATTTATCACAGGGGTTCGACCTCTGGGACGAAACCTGTTGCTCCTTCACGCCCGAAATGGAAGAAGAGGATGAAGAGGGGTAAAACTGACCAAGCTGCCGCCCAGAAGGGCAAGAAGGTAAAGGACGTTGCAGAAAAAGGAAAGTGTTTCCACTGCAATGTGGGTGGACACTAGAAGAGGAATTGTCCCAAATTCCTGGCGGAGAGGAAGAATCAAGGTAAATGTGATTTACTTGTGACAGAAACCTATTTAGTGGAGAGTAGTGACTCTACCTGAATATTGGATTCGGGCGCCACTAACCATGTTTGTTCTTCTTTTAAGGGGATTGATTCCCGGCAGCCGCTGCGAGAGGGTGAGGTGACTATACTGGTTGGATCCGGGGAGCTTGTCTCTGCTGCAGCGATTGGCACGGCGAAGCTTCATTTAGGCGGAAAGTACTTATTATTAGATAATTTGTACATTGTACCAGGGTTTACTAGAAACCTTGTTTCCATTTCTTGCCTTATTGAACAATGTATATCTGTTTCCTTTGTATCCAATAAAACGTTTATTTCTTTCAAAGGTGGTGCGTAAAATTATATTGCAATACCGTAGTGTACGGGTCAAGTTTTAGTATAGTGATTTATGAGTCCAAGTATCGTCCTCGGGAATGGGTTTCTAGATTAATTAATTACTAAGATACTACTTCTCAATTTTAGCTAAAGAAACATAACATGGATAGGTGATGAAACATGAATTAAAGACAATTAAACAAACAAACATGTGGAGACACGAATTGATAGAATTAAAGGAAGTGATTTTACAAATTAATAACCTAACTACACATGCATTGACCTCATGAGATGAATTTATAAACAAGAAGTAAATTACTCAAGAAAACCTCTTGGTTCTTAGTGAGCCTCACACATGCAATAGAATTCATAGTCTCCATACGAACCTACAACATGCACGACATTAAGTAACTTCTTCAAGTGTTTCCCTAAGAATTCTAGGTCACTCTCGTGCCAGACTACAAAGGGTTTTGACGATTTTGCTCTAATTCAAGCTTTATCTCTCCAGTCCACTTGAATCAACAGATTAAGAAGTAAAGAACGAATTGCCAAAAATAAGGACAAAACATGCTTCAAAACATAGCAATAAAGTCACAACAAGTAAATCAAATCCAACTACAATGTTTAGCTACTCAAATCACCATAAAAACAAACTAAACAAGTAGGAAACGTCTTAGAAACGTTTGTTACAAATTGAAAGAAAGAGAAATAAACTTAGGTGTCGATGCTTGGTCCTTCGTCTCCGAGCTCCCGTCTTCGATCTCGAACCTCCACGAATGCTTTGGCTCCCAAAATTACTCTTTTCCCTCTTCTTACAAGGTGTGTTTCGAATTTAGGGCAAAACTCTACCAAATTGTGCTCCCCTTGCAATGAAATCATAAGGATATATTTATAGAAGGAATCGTTGCGTTTGCAACGCTAGGAGAGAGCGTTACCTTGTGCCGCACCTAGGCGCGCCGGCAATTTAAGGAAATAATCGATGGCGTTGCAACGCCACTACCCTAACACGCGCGCTCTTTGTCGAAATGACATTGCGACGCTGCAAGGCAGCGTTGCAACGCCCTATGCCCGGATTCTCACGCGTGGCTTCTTATCGAGATAGCGTTGCAACGCCCTAAGGCAGCGTTGCAACGCTATCGCCTGGAGTCTTCAAAGACTTTAAACAACAAGTATGGCGTTGCAACGCTCTGAATGGCGTTGCAACGCCATCACCTCAGGTCATCATGCTTGGCTTGGTTCTTTTTCTTCCAATTGATGTTATCTTTAGCTCCAAATAGCCCCGTTTTGATCCCGAGTGATCCAAATTGTCTCCAATAGTTATGTTTAAGCTCTTAACCTGAAATTGAATGAATTAACCACGTAAAAGTCCTGAAATCATCATAAAACTAGCAATAATTAAGCCTAAGGATAGCACATTTTGTGTGCTATCAAACACCCCAAACTTAAACTTTTGCTAGTCCTTTAGCAAAAAAGCAGAGTTAAACATTAGGTTGTTCTTAAACATACATTTGATTCAAGCCTCAAAGATTTAAGAGAAAGTTTTGCAATTACAGGAAACACTTAAACATAACACTTCGACAAGTAATTTAAAACATTTCCTAAGTGTTCCTACGTGTGTGTGTGATTAGCCTATGTTCCCTTCATTTTTACTAAGCCCGGATCAACTTTATTAGGTTCTCCATTCAACTTCCCCCTACATTGGTCTTAATTACTAATATTTGAGCCTCTCCACGCTCAATAAATAAACAACTTTACTCAGCACTTCATCACTCTCTTGATGCCACTTTTTCTATTTTCTTCTTTTTTTTTTGTGCAAGGACACTAGCTTCACACATCCACTGCAGGGACCCGTACCCAGAAGCACTTGCTCAATGAGTGGCCTAACTGATCACAGTGAAGGTAGCTCTTTTTGTCCTCACAATTTTTTTCTAAAATAACAAAAACATATGACAACCCTTTCACATAATGCACATATTATACAGATTATGCACTTCATATTGTCGTTCACCCTATCCTGTAGTTTAACTCTCAAATCAGTTCTCAGACCTATCGAGGTGACATCAAACTTCTAAACCTAATAACATTGTTCTAAGCATTTCAAAACTACAGGAACAAAGTCTATGTGCATATAATGCAAGAAAAACTCAAGAAAACATTTTTAAATTAACTCAAATTCATGTCATGCTTTCAGGTTTCAGCAGAATCACAAAGATTTTCAATTATATCTCATCCTAGGCTATCATACTCATACTTATATAAAAGATCAACCAACAATTCAGCACATACTTAGGACAGTCACAACAAATAAACACAATCCCACCCCCAAACATAAACTAAACATTGTCCACAATGTTTGTAGAAATAAGCATGAGGTAAGTATAAGGGTAGAAGTGAACGATACTGTCCTGGGTGATGGAGATCTTTCTGAGTTCCTTGGATAGTCAAAGCATGTGTGTTGGAGTTCCTCTGAATGGGAGCATGGATTTCAACGAAGAAGGGCATCTCCACAACCTACGAAGTAAAACAACAACTATCTAAGAATTGAAAAACAACAAAACAACTAAAGCAAGCTAAAGAGAGGAAAACAAAAGTAAGTAAAGCTTGGGTTGCCTCCCAAGAAGCGCTTTGTTTAACGCCTTTAGCTAGACTGTACTCCCTCAAGGTGTTTCTTTCCTTGCTTGCGAGTGCTCAGAGTGATGTCTTCATTTGGCCAATCTGGGTCCTATATTCTTTATTGCGGCTCCATGATCGGTCACTATACCGGATAAATCGGTGATCGCATTCTCCACCGGTTGGACCGACTTACGGATTCAAATATGAAGGAGTGCAATGTGTCTTCCAGAGATGGTTTCCTCTCGATGTAGAAAGCATGCCTCAAGGAGGATTCAACACATTCTTGTTGTTAGCATAAGAGAAATTCTCATGATACCTCAAACTGGATTGTAATGTGTTGGTAGGTTATTCTGAGTTTGATTTCCTCCATAGTGGTTGCTTCTATTGTTCAGGTAGTGCAATTGTAGTGGATTATCCATTGGGCTGGGAGCATTGAGAGGACATCCTGTCTTTGGTGATCTGCAAAATTATTCAAGGCATGAGTGAGAGATGCCATATGAGATCAAAGAGAGGTTACCTCGTCCGGTTGATATAATCCAACATCGGCTTAGATCTGTCATTTTCATGAGGCCACCGGTAGCGAGCGCTGACATTTCCTCCGGAGGAGGGCACGTGCTTACACATGCGCCTTACGCCATGAAAGCCCCTCCAAAGAAGTAGCATCCGTAATGGTCTGGTCTTACCTTCCACCCATTATAAAATGATGTACTGGAGCGATCACAGGTAGCCATGCTATGGGCACCTCCTGAGCATGTCCTTGTACCTTTCCAAGGCTTCAAATAACTGCCTTCCCTCTTGCTGCCTTAATGTTCCTATCTAAGTCCTCAACTTTGCAGCTTTAACAGGTGGAAAGAATTTGGTCATGAAGGCTTGGGCCAACTCCTCCCGTGAAGTGATACTCCACGAGGGAAGGGACCCTAGCAATTCTTTGGCTCTACCCCAAAGAAAAAGGAAAGAGACGTGGCGAATACTATCAGTGAGAGATACCATTCATTTTAAATGTACCACAGATTTCCAAAAATTTTGAAGACGAGAGTTAGGATCTTCGTGGCTAGGCCTCACAAAGCACCTTCCCTAACCATTTGTATCACCTGCTTTTTGGTTCAAAGTTATTAGCATTGATGGGGGCATGGACTATTCCACCGCTCGCTAATTAAACACAGTTGGAAATACTCTCTTATAGGTTTAGGGTTATTGATGAGCTCCCGATCACCATTTCTTGAGGTTCTCGCTCTTCCTTCCCTTAGGAGTCTCCCTACGGTCCTCTCGATCTCGGGATCAAAAGGGTGCAAGTCTGCAGCTCTCCCTTTGGCATACACTGAGAAACAAAAAGAAAGAAGTTAGATAAAAAAAAAAAAAAACACCAACAACTATAAAATAAAACATAAAATAAAGACATAAAACATAAAACTTGGGTTGCCTCCCAAGAAGCGCTTTCTTTAACGTCTTTAGCTAGACGGTGACTTATCGGGGCACATAAAATTGCTCATATTTCTTCTGCCTTTCTTGTTCGAATCGATGTAGCCTTCTAAGTCTAAAAGGCTATCTGCGCTTTCTTCACCCAGATCAAAAATTATTTTTGAGATTTTTATTTATCAAAAGAAAATAACTGAAATCAAAGCAAGACTCGTGAGTGTAAGACAAATGGTTATCAAAAATAAAGGAAATTTATGGGGATAAAATAAAAGAAGACTTCTCGACCTCTAACTCTATCACTGGATCTCTCCCGTGGAACTAAGTGTATCACCGTGTCCTCCTCACTAACTTTGATCATGGTGTGCCTCGGTCTCTCCCCAAACTATCCTCACTAACATCTAAACAAATCCTCCTAGGTGGCATCTCCCGAGTGGTAAGGATAAGAAATTGTTCTGTAAGGCATTAAAGGAAACTACTAGTCAGTTAAGATATTGAGCTCTATCCCATGCACTATTTCCCAAAGTCCTACCACTTCAGTTTCTAACCTATCCAACCTCTCTAATTCATTATGGATCAAATTTTTCAATTTCAACTCTAAGGTATATTCTGCCAATTGGTCCATAAGAGAAGATTTTTCTGGTGGTTGGTTAAGGTACGAAAAACTATGGTTCCAAGTGCCTAAATAACTACCCTCATGTGAATTTTCATATATGTCAGGTACAGAATGGTAAAAATTAGACACATGGTAATCAGAAAAATCATGATGCACAAAACTAGGATCCTGAGAGGGACAATAGAATGGTGGAAACTCAAAATTATGAAAAGTCATACTTGAAAAATCAGTAATTTCACAACAAGACTTCACACAATATCAACACAACCAAAACAGGAAACAAAGACTAAAAAACACACAAAACTAAAATAACACAAATAAGGAAATAAACAATCAAACAAAACAATTAAGGAAAGACAAACAAACAAGCTTTAGTCTAAAATTTAAATTTTTCTCCTAATATTAATTAATCTAAGTAATCGTCATTCTCCGGCAACAGCGCCAAAAACTGGTTGCGTAAAATTATATTGCAATACCGCAGTGTACGGGTCAAGTTTTAGTATAGTGATTTATGAGTCCAAGTATCGTCCTCGGGAATGGGTTTCTAGGTTAATTAATTACTAAGATACTACTTCTCAATTTTAGCTAAAGAAACATAACATGGATAGGTGATGAAACAGGAATTAAAGACAATCAAACAAACAAAGATGTGGAGACACGAATTGATAGAATTAAAGGAAGTGATTTACAAATTAATAACCTAACTACACATGCATTGACCTCATGAGATGAATTTATAAACAAGAAGTAAATTACTCAAGAAAACCTCTCGGTTCTTAGTGAGCTTCACACATGCAATAGAATTCATACTCTCCATACGAACCTACAACATGCATGGCATTAAGTAACTTCTTTAAGTGTTTCCCTAAGAATTCTAGGTCACTCTCGTGCCAGACTACTAAGGGTTTTGACAATTTTGCTCTAATTTAATCTTTATCTCTCGAGTCCACTTGAATCAACAGATTAAGAAGTATAGAACGAATTGCCAAAAATAAGGACAAAACATGCTTCAAAACATAGCAATAAAGTCACAACAAGTAAATCAAATCCAACTACAATGTTTAGCTACTCGAAATCACCATAAAAACAAACTAAACAAGTAGGAAACGTCTTAGAACGCTGTTACAAATTGAAAGAAAGAGAAATAAACTTAGGTGTCGATGCCGGTCCTTCGTCTCCGAGCTCCCGTCTTCGATCTCGAACCTCCACGAATGCTTTGGCTCCCAAAATTACTCTTTTCCCTCTTCTTACAAGGTGTGTTTCGAATTGAGGGCAAAACTCTACCAAATTGTGCTCCCCTTGCAATGAAATCATAAGGATATATTTATAGAAGGAATCGGTGCAGCGTTGGAACGCTAGGGACAGCGAGATGGAATTCACTTGTTCCCGCCTTTAGGGAAACTAGAGGGGTTGTTCCCTTAAGTGCTGTCTCCAGGGGTTGGACAATGGGCGCCCACCTTCTCACTCGCCCGAGAAGGGTGTTGTGTATGGTTGGACCATCACAATATGTTGTTCATTAGAGGAGCAGTGGGGACTTAAGGAACAAGAGGTAGACACAGGGGTAAAACGGTAATTTGACCCAGCCGTGTCTACGAATAACCTGTGAAGGGTCGACTCATGGGCATTGGTTATATCAGTGGACACGTAATATTCTACACTGACGGGAGTGCAGCTACGGGCTATAGTGGAGTGTTACCGTAGCTAATGAATGTTGGTTAACCGGGTCAAAGTGTTTGGCAGGTTAATCTCGGATCATTGGAGCCCGTCACTGTAGGTGCATTAGGTCCCTCGGTTGGCTACATCTGGATTTAAGAAAGGATAAAGTTTTGGTATGAAATTGAAGTGTTCAATATCACTTTAAGGACATTTATGTCATTTATATGAGATATGAATGATATAATATATAGTTTAATGTGAATGAGATTCATAATAAACTATATGTTAGCCTAATTGTTCAATTAGGGCTAATTAGAGAATTTGATTGAGAGAAATTAAATTGGATGTGATTCAATTTAATTAATACACAATTAATGCAAATGAGATTTGCAATATAAGATATGAGATATCTTATATTATGTGGTTATGCAAATGAGATTTGCATAACCTATGGTTGTGGTAAAGTGGTAATTATGTGGACATTTTAACTCCACCAATTCCACTATATAAACCCTTCTTGTAAGAAGGATGTAAAAGACTTCTCTCATTTTTTACATTTTCACAAAGAAGAGAAGAGAAATTCTCTCAACTCTCTCTCTTTTCTCCTCCCTCACAAAAACTCAAGGTTCCCACAAACCTCCTTTCTCCAAAAGAGAACAATCGAGAAGGCGTTTTGGTGGTGTTCAATCACTTTCGTTGGAGGCGTTCGTTGTGTACGAGGAGCACGAAGAGTTCGTGATTTTGAAGAAGAAACCTTGAAGAAAGTCTTCAACAAGTAAGTAAAATTCTTCTTGCTGTAAATTTCTTCTTCTTCAAGCATGTTTAGCCTTGATCTAGTGTTAGAACGTTTTTAATGAAAGCATGTTGCATATTGATACCTCGACGATTCAATCGTCTTCCGCTGCGCGGGATTCTCATTCCCTTCAAGTCCAAGTTGGAGCTTGTTGGGTTTTATGTCCTAAAACTCGTGGTTTTGTAAACTGAATGTATATTCTATTTCACAATAAAGTTGTTATTGAAATTTATTCAGTAAAGGTGTTATTGAATATTGTGAGTTGTGTAACATTAATCCAATAAAGAACCCTTGGCTATAGGATGAATAGTTGAATTTTATGGGTGACATAAAAGTAGATCAAGTTCAAGTTATAGCCAGAACAGTCTATAGTATAAGGATAGGGTTGGGTACCTTATCCTGGGGACACTATGGACGCGGCCCACTTTGTAGAGTACAAACGATGTGATCCTAAATCGTTGATGTGGAGGCATGTGAATGGGGGCGCCCTATGCAATGAGTTTGCATAAGGTTGGACCGCGAAATATTCACTTAGATTTTATAACTCCATTTACTGTCTTAACTGAGTATATTCAAACGATGACCTAGGTAACTCAATCTTAATCCTGAGCGTTCTATGGACTCCTGTTTATTCGGATTATCCTTAGATTTGCAAGGGTGATGGTGGCTCGAGATTGCCGACTCAATAAGCCTCCCATTTCAGGGATAAAATCGGGTACATAGCTGGGAACATAGTTCTGCAAGATGGAATTCACTCATACCCACTTAAGGGATTAGTAGAGAGGATGTTCCCTTAAGTGCTTACTCCGGGTATTGAACAAAGGCCCCTCTCATTGGTCCGAGAGGGATTCGGTTTGTTGGTTGGACCACAAACCAATTGTTCATTAGAGGATCAGTGGGACTTAAGCAACAAGAGGTAATTACAGGGGTAAAACGATATTTTTTACTCAGCTGTAGTTACGAACAACCTGTGAAGGATCGACTTACTAATCATGTTTATATCGAGTGGACAGAAATATATCTACAGTGAGGAGAGTGCAGCCACTGGGCTTTAGTGGAGTGTCCCGGTGGTTAACGAATGTTGGTTAGCTAGGCTAAAGAGTTTGGTCGGTTAATCTCGTATCGTTGGAGCTCATGATCTGTAGGTCCATTAGGCCCTCCTTACTAGCTCGGACTAAGCCTTGTAACTTTTTAAGAGAAAAGAATTTGAATTGTTCAAATTCGTGTTTGGGAGAAAGCGTTAATTATATGTGATATTTTAAACGAATCATAGCTTAATTATGAATTAAACTATGATTAAAAGGAGGTGTTTATATTTAAATATGATTTAAATATTAGATCAGTTTATAGCATGAATAAAGATTCATGTTCGAAAAATCGATGGGGATCGAGCAATTTATTTAATTTAATATTTGATATTCAATTAAATAAAAAATTATTTAATTAAATAAATTATTTAATAATTAAATTAATTAAATAAATTATTTAATAATTAAACTAATTAAATTAATTTTAATTAAAAATCAATTGAATATTGATTTTTTTTAATTAAAATTAAATGAAAATTAATGGATTTTCATGGATTTTCCATGAAACCCAACTTGGCAACTTGCCCAATCTTACTCATCATCAAATTCACCAAAATTAGCCACCTCCATCTCAAAGTATCCTCATCACCCTTGAGTTATCACTCTAATGAAGCTTGTTGAAGCTTTATATAATAGTGATTTGAGGTAATTTGTGAGAATTTTCCAGAAAATTCTAAATTCCAGAATTAGTGACCTTTGAGGTCTTTTCTTCCAAATTCTCTCAACCTAGGATCCCACAATCCGTTCTAAGGCCAGTGGATAGTAGGGAAGACTCTAACGGTTGTCCATGAAGTGTTCGTGTTGAAAACCATCCACCGGGTGAAGAGAATTTGATCCTCAAAATTGAGTTTTCTATCCTTCTGTTTTTCAAGCTTTGAGCATGTTTTTTTATTTTACAAAATTGATCAACTTAGAGTGTTCAAAATCCAAAATTGCTTTCGCTTTCTTAATCTAGACTTTTTCAACTTTTACTCTCTTAGTTCGCGTTTCTGCTGTTTTAACAATTCAGTATTCAAAACACTTTGGACTGAATTAGGCTTTAAAACATATAAATTTCTCTGAAGCGAAACAAAACAAATCAAATTTCCATTTCAAGAAATAAACACTTTATTACTCTTAAAAGAAACAAAAATATTTTGTTCTAATAGGCATGAAATAGAAATTAGGTTTCTAGTAAAACATGGAACTATGTGCATATTATCTAATAATAAGTACTTCTCGCCAAAGAACAGCTTCACCGTGCCTATTGTTGCAGCTGAGACAACTTCTCCGGATCCAACCCTGAGTGTTATCTCACCCTCTTATAGAAGCTGCTAGGAACTTAATCCTTGAAAAGAAGAGCAAACATGGTTAATGGTGCCTGTATCCAATATCCATGCAGAGTCATTACTCTCCACTAAACAAGTTTTTGTAACAAGTAAATCACATTTATCTGCCTTCTTTTCATCAAGGAACTTGGGACAACTCCTTTTCAGGTGATCGTCCCTGTTGCAGTAGAAACACTTTATTGCAACTTTCTTGACCTCTATGCCCTTTAGGGCTGCAGCGCGGTCAACCCTAACCTCCTTCAACTTCTTCTTCTTCCCTTTCAGGCCTGAAGAATCTACAAATTTTGTCCTAGAGGTCGAACCCATGTGAAAAGATCTAAAGACAACACTTGCCTCAGCTTCCTGTCCCTTGATTTGAACCAAAGACTGAAAGGTTTGTAGATCGTTGAATAGGACTGTTGGACCGGGCACATAAGGACCCTCCTTAGTGAGTGCGAACTCTAGGTCGCCATTTACCAAAATCGTGTTAATATTGATTTTTCACGTTTAAAAATTACCGTCGACTAACTTATCGAAAGTAAAGGAGCATTAAAAGGAAAAAAAAGATTGTATTAGTCTCCCAAATTTTTGAAAATCCAATCAGGTTTTAGGAAATTTTTATCCTATGATCCCTAGTTCATTAAAAAATTACAATGATACCCCAAAGGTTTAGAATGACCGCCACCGTAGAGTAGACAAAGCCACTCCACCTCTAGGACGAGAATTTCTCTACCAGACCGTAATATTAGAATAACTCTTATTCCATTAGGCATCCAGTTACCATTTTTCGGTATGAATCCATTAACTCTTAAAAAATTATGTGAGTGTCACCCTTTATCTTTAAATTTCCAAGTATCCGTCCAAACAATAGCCGCCGTAGGGAGAACTACAAAGGGAAACCAACAAGGAAATCGTATCCCTTCCAGGAATTCACGGTGTTCCGACTCCCATGATCAAGGCCCTCCGTAGGGATTTTCTGGTCCAGGCCAAACTAGCAGGCAGATCACAGGCGTCTCACAATGTGAATCAAAAGAAGAGACCGTGGGTCCCGTTTTCACAGGTTCCGTTCCCACTCGCTATAAGTACTCTCTCCATTCACGTTGAGTTTTGACCCATACAAATACCACCCGTATGGGGACGCTCCCATTTGCGTCACGAGGCCGAGTATGGATCTCACGTTGTGAACATAACGGAGATTTGTGGATGGAAAATTAAATGTATCTCATACATTTTATTTCCTCCCACTCACCAAATTAAAATAATCAGAATTGACCTAGATAAACCGACTAAAATTTACCTAAGTCTACCAATATAACTCTTATATTGGACTAGCCTATGTCTATAATCACATTATTAACTTAGGTCTATGTGAGTAAATTAATTAACTCTTAATTAACGACACTCACGATAATATAACCTATGAATCTCCGGACCAAATTCACTCCCAGGTCGGTTCCAAGGTAGGAGTATTCTGCAAAACGTCAGCTTAAATACCCCAGCATTAGACAGAACCTTCCTTAGACAGAGTTACTAATTGGTCACCATTCATAAGTCATATTGATTTCCTAATTCTAGTCTTATTAGAACTAGAAAACCTAAGTCTAATTATTCAAGTTCTAAACCATTTAAAACTGATAGTTAACTTAGGATACATGCATTTATATATTATAATGTTTGATCATTCATCACATGAATAATTAAACTATATAATATATATACATATCATGTATAAATGAATGTCCACGCTTTTAATCTAAGAAATTAACTTATATTAATTAAATTAAAACATGCAAACATTATATTATAACTGTTACAATATAATCCTATCATGCATACTATATATTAGAACTCTTATAATATTAATATGATACATGAAATGTTTAACCTAAGGTGGGATTTTAATGTATATGACATACATTATGCACATAGAAAAATAAATCATACAACAATTGCATAATTTAATAAATAGCATAATTGGACCGATTTTTGGCACCCTGGGGACTTTAGTTAAATAATTAACATTTATATAAAATTATGTTAATATTAATAAATAAAATAAATTCATTTTACAAAGAAATCAAATTAAAATAAAAATGTGCAGCTTCTGGGTCTCGAACCGCCGCTCTTGTCCCTCAACTGCCACTCACGCACGTCTCGCGCACCGGCCGCTAGAATTGTCCACTACGCGACAGCGTTGCCTCTGCGTTCTCGATGCCCATAGCGTTGCATTGCCGCTCCAGGCGTCGCAACACTGTGCCTGCAGTGCGCCTCGATCAACATGGACAACGTTGAGACATCGATGAACAAAGTCTTAACGTCGTGGACAGAACAACAAACATTTTGCTGTTCTCCGTCGTTTTCTCCCGTTTTCGCTCTGTTTTCTTCACATTATCTCATGCCACGAACTACACGGACTTACAGACTCGATTTACATCAAAAAATGCCCAAAACATCGGGCCCTTACATTGATCTCATCAACTTTGAATGTAAATCTAATTAAATGCAAAAAATCGAAAACATCCAAAATTGCAAACCATTAACATTCATCTCATGAAAATTAATGCTAACCACCTAAATTTAAGAATTCACAGAATACATAACGAAGAGCAACGATTGGCTCTGATACCAATTGAAGGGACTTAGAATTCCCGCAGCGGAAGACGTTGTGAAACGTCGTTGTTTCGTTGTGTAAAACGTATCTTAAAATCGAACCTATCTCATAGATTCCTGGGCTAAACATGAAAATAGAGAAGAAAAACAGAAAGTAACACGTTACTTACTTGTTGAATAACCCTTCTTCAAATCTTTCCTCCTCCGGTCACGATCTCGATCCCTCTCGAACCAACGATCTCTACGAACTCGATACTCGAACCGAATAGTGAGACATCTCCAAAGGGTCTTCTTTGTTGTTCTCGGGAGGTTGAGGGAGAGTGAGTGGGACTCCCTTTGGCTTTTGGGTGAGGAGAGTTTGAGAGAGAATGAGAGAAGTGCTCTTTGCTCTTTTTGGATGAAAATCCAAAAAATGCCAAAAGCTTCACCAAATGCCTTTTGTTGCACCTTTTTATAATGGTGTGTGGTGGAGTTAAAATTTTCACGAATTCACCATTGTACTACAACTATATGACATGCAAATCATATTTACATATCACATAATATAAGGTATCTCATACCTTATTATACAAATCTCATTTGCATAATTGTGGAATTTTAAATTGAATCACATTCAATTGAATTTATCCAATTAGCGCTAATTAATAAATTAGGCTATACTATAGTTTATTATGAATCTCATTCACATCAAACTATATATTATGTCATCTATATCTCATATAAATGACATAAATATACAAATAATGAATTTGAACACTTCAAATTCACACCAAACTGTAAACCCTCAATTTGTCCAATTTGAGCCAACCGAGGGACCTATTGGACCTACAGACGATGAGCCCCAATGATTCAAGACTAACCTGTCAAACTCTTTAACCCGGTTATTCAACATTCATTAGTTGCGGTAACACTCCACTAAAGCCCATAACTGCACCCCCATCACTGTAGGACAAGTTGTATCCATTGATATAACCAATGTCTGTGAGTCGACCCTTCACAGGTTGTTCGTAATCTTAGCTGGGTCAAATTACCATTTTACCCTTATGTCTACCTCTTGCTCCTTAAGTCCCACTGCTCCTCTAATGAACAACTATGTTGCATGGTCCTACCATAAACAACAACCCTCTCGGGTCAGTGAGAGGGTGGGGTCCTGTTGTTCAAGCCCTAGAGACGACACTTAAGGGAACAACTCCTCTAGTTTTCCTAAATCGAGAACGAGTGAATTCCTTCTTGCGTAGTCAAGTTCCAAGCTCCCCCACGTGGTCCTGTCCTTGAGAAGATAGGCATATTGGGCGAGCAACTGTGGCCACCCTCACCCGTACTAGTCAAAGGACAGAGCCCCGCTAACAAGAGTCTGTAACATGCTCAGGATTAAGGTCGAGTTACTAATGGTCATCTACAAATTTATTAGTCCTATACTGTTAACGGTGTTACATCAGTAAGTCTAATAATTCAAGGTCCGGTCTTATACAATTTCATTGCACAGGATGTTGCCACTCACATGTCAACCACATGAACGAGTTGGATCACCTCGTTTGTATCTAATACAAAGAGGGTCGTATCCACAGCGTATCCAAGATTAGGTCTCCAACCCTATCCGTATACTGTAGACCGTTCAGGTCATTAACTCGAATGTGATCCTCCCCGTGTGTCCACTACGCACTATTCAAGTTCTTAGTTCTCTCATAATACAATGACATTGGAGCTTAGTTTATTGGATTAAGTTTATGAAATATCCGAGGCACAAACCATTGAAAAAATAACTCTTATTTATTTCAACTTTAAATATTACAAACTACACGAGATTTGGGCATGCACCCAAACAATGAAAGCATAGTAAAAGGGATTGGACGGGCATGCGACCATGAACAACATGCCCTGAACAAGCATGAGGGTTACATCCTCCCCCACTTAATTGGTTGACGTCCCTATCAACCGACTCTATTCAAACTCAGCAATCTTAATGGTTGTTGACTTCAGGTATTCAAAGCATTCCCAATTGATCTCTGCTTCAGGAAGTCCGCCTTTCATTTAACTAGGAACTCTTACACATCTCTCCTTGGCCTTCCCACTCGTCGGGTTCTTTCAGGGTCACAGGAGGTCCATATACCTAATTTCGAGTTTCATTCTCAACATTCATATGATAGGGTTTCAAATTACTTACGTGGATGACAAGGTGAATCTTCATCCACGAAGGAAGTTGTATCCTATATGATGTCTTGCCGACTTTCTTGATCACATCCACGGGGCCTTAGTATTTCCACACTAAGGATTGATCTATGTTTCCCAAAGATGTGAGTGATGGAGATCTAATCTCCTTGAGCAGCGGAAACGTGATTGGGATCGTTAATTTGCTTGATTGTTTTGCTAAAAATAAAAACCAGTACATTGACCCAAAAAATACAGAACAAGCATATAATCAACTATAATCTAATTATGCATGGATTAAATGCATACAAACATATATGGAGTTTAACTATTAAACTAAAAGAGGATAAAGAAGTTACCTTTGTAGTTTCAACTTGCAGCAACTCCTTGCTCAAAATAAGACAAAGAACACAGAACTTCCAAGATGCTTCTCTGTTTTCTTCAATTGGACAACACCACGAGGAAAACCTTCTATCCTCTGAGATCTTAAATCTTCCTTGGTGGGAAGGTTTCCAACAATTGGAAGATAAAGGGAATTTAAGAGTGTGTTAGAGAGAGAGCAATTCTCCAAAAAAAAAAGTCTATTGTCATTCCTCGATCAATGCCTTCTTTTACCAGAGAAGAAGGATTCAGTGGGTAACTCCCCACTTCCCTATCGAGAGGGAGATGGGGAGTGGGTGGAACGTGTCCTCTTGACACGTTCCCATTTAATATTATATTAATATTTAATTAATAATTAAATACATTAAATTAAATCATATTTAATTCATATATAATATTAAATAAATGATTAAATCACATTTAATCATTTTACCCTTTATCCTTTTGTTTAATGTACATCTTATGCACATTAAATTATAATCTATAGTTTTCAAATATGAATCACATTCACATTTGAATTTGATATTTGAACTCTTTCAAATATTCAATTCTCTAAAGTAATTTAATATGAATCATATTCACATTAAATTTATAATATATAGTTCCAAAACTATATATTATATCGTATCCATATACATTAAATATATTCCCTAATGAATTTGAACATTTCAAATTCAAACGATCTAAGAACCCTTTACAAGCTAGAAGGTGGACCTAATAGACCTACAGATCAGAAGCTCCAACGATACGAGACCGCTCGGTTAATCTCATTAACCTCCCAATCAACATTCGTTAATGCATGGAACACTCCACTAAAGTCCCACAATGCACTCTCTTCTCATTTGTAGATATATTTCTTGTGTCCATGAATATTGACCGATAACATGAAGTCAATCCTTCACGAATGTTCGTAAATAAGACACAGGTCAAATTCTTTGCTTTTACCCACGGGTTACATCTTGTGCCTTAAGTACCAGTGCTCCTCCAATGAACAATTTGTTTGTGGTCCTACCAGCAAAGAGTCCCTCTCGGGCCAATGAGAGGGTCGGGCCCTTTGTTCAAGTCCCGGAGACACCACTTAAGGGAACATTCCTCTACTTACCCTAGTAGGTGGGAAGGAGTGAATTCCATCTTGCTAAGTTAAGTTCCTAGCCGCTCACTCGGTCTTGTCCCCAAGAAGGTAGGCATATTGAGTCGGCAAATTTGGCCACTCTCACCCATACTAGTCAAAGGACAATCCCTCGCGAACAGGAGTTTGTAACCTGCTCAGGATTGAGATCAAATTACCTAGGTCATCCTAGTGAAATAGAAACCTAACTAGTCAACTGAGTTGGCAGAGGAGGTTACTATTTCGTGGTCGATCTTATGTAATCTCATTACATAGGATATCCCCACTCACATGTCATCTACACGAACACGTTAGGATCACAGTGTTTGTATCAAATACAAAGTGGGCCATATCCATAGTTTTACCAGGGTAAGGTACCCAAACCTTATCCTCTAACTATAGAACCTTTAGGCTGTATCTCGAACCAAGATCATTTTTATGTACATTACATTCAGTTAAAGATTCATTTAACAGTCTTCGATGTTTAGTTTATTGGATTTAGGGTTTTAAATAAAGGCAAACACGTAGATAGCGAACAATAACACTTTAGTGAAATAATAACACTTTATTACATTAATTAGAACATATTTACAAACTACGAGTTTTATTGCACAAACCCCAACAAACTCTCACTTGATCTAAAACTCTACTGGGGTACATTACAATCTAAAATAGTGGTTACAGAGATACAAAATACAATAAACTAGGGCATTCATATACCCATTACATATCTCCCACTTGCCCTAGATTAGCCTATATATGAAGGGATCGAATCCCACAGCGGAAGCGATTGTGAATTGCGTGTTCTTTATTTTGTTGCATAGATTTCATTCAAGAAGAAAACATATAAGATTAAGCATGTAATTCTACAAAGGACAACAAGAAAATTACCTTTGAAGATTACTTTCTTCAAGAATCCCTCCTCAATAGATCATGATCTCAGCAACAACTCGAACCGTGTGAAGTTCCACAATAAGATCTTCTCCGTTGTTCTCTAGGTGTGGGAGGAAGGTGGGTTCCTTTAGGATGAGGTGAGGCGATCTTATGTAATTGTGTTTGAAACTCTTTCCAACATAATTTGAGAGAATTCTAGGCTTTTGTCAAAAAGCCTTAACCCCAAAGTTGCATCTCATGCAACTGTAAAGGGAAATAGGATAGAAATTACCATCATATCCCTTATTCATTCTCTCATTAGTATATAGTTAATTTGTGAATGTACTTCACATTAAAACCATATATTATATCAATTAAATCACATATAATTGATATAACACCTCATATATGAAATTGAACACTTCAATTTCATTCATAACTTTATACCCTCAATATTACCATGTTGAGCCATTGGAGGGACTTAATGGACCTACAGTTCATGAGCTCCAATGATGTGAGATTAACTGATCAAACTCTTTGATCCAGTTAATCAATATTCATTAACTACATGTCACTCCACTATAAACTTGTAGTTGCACTCTCCTCACTGTAGATTATATTGTGTCCATTGATATAATCATTACCCATGAGTCGACCCTTCAAAAGTTGTTTGTAATCACAGTTGAGTCAAATTACCGTTTTACTCAATGATTACCTCCTTGTTCCTAAAGCACCGCTAATTCTCTAATGAACAAGAAGTCTATGATTCTACCACAGACTCATACCATCTTAAGCTAGGTTCTGTCCCTGAGAAGGTAGGCTTATTGAATCGACTACAGGTCACTCTCACCCATACTAGTTTAAGGACAAACCCCTATAAGCAGGAGTTCTAAACTTGCTCAGGATTCAGGTCGAGTCACTAATGATCATCTATAAATTGTAAATCTTATTCTATTAACGGTGTTATACTGGTTAGACTAATAATTTGCAGTTCGGTCTTGTATGAACTCTTCGTACAGGATGCCCCCACTCGCATGTCAATCACATGAATAAGTTGGATTACCTCATTTGTACTAATTACAAAGTGGGTTCCATCCATGGTGTTACTAGAATAAGGTTTCCAACCTTATTCTTATACCATAGACCATTTAGGTCATACTCTTGAACACAATCAAAATAGTGTGTACTACACTAATGTTTAAGATACATTATAACCTTGGAGCTTAGTTTCTTGGATTTATAAAGCAAGAATATAATTTTACCAAAACAAAAAACTCTTTATTTATTTAATCAAAATTACATAAGTTTAAGGCGTAAATCCCAAAAAACTCCTACTTGACCTAAATCTTGTGGAGTACTAAAACATCACATAATGTAAATACAATAAACTAGTGCATTGAAACCCTTTGTACAATATAGTCCAACTTGACCTAGTTGGGGAAGACTTGTAAACCTAGACCTTCTAGGAGACTCTCAAATACTTTAGTCGTGAGAACCATTGTAAAAGGATCAACAATGTTGTGCTCTGAGACTATCTTCGTGACAATCACGTCTCCTCGATGCACGGTCTCTCGAATTATATGATATTTTCGCTCAATATGCTTTCCCCTCTTGTGACTTCGGGGTTCCCTCGAATTTGCCACAACACAACTGTTATCATAATACAGCGTGATGGGCAAACTGATATTTGGAACAACTTCCACATCTAAGATGAATTTCCTTAACCAAACGACCTCTTTTTGTGTTTCAAAAGTTGCTACATATTCGACCTCCATGGTGGAATCAGCGATTCATCCCTGCTTGACGCTTCGCCATACTACAATTCCTCCATTAAGAGTAAACACTGACCTTGATGTAGATTTCCGAGAATCTTTATTAGTTTGAAAGTCAGAATCCGTGTATCTTTTTAGGATCAAATCCTTAGTCCCATACACGAGCATGTAGTTCCTTGTTCTCTGTATATACGTAAGGATCGTTTTAACCGTTGTCTAGTGTTCAGGTCCTGGATTTGATTGATATCTACTGACCATTCCAAATGCAAAACAGATGTCTGGCCTAGTACACAACATGGCGTATATCAGGCTCCCAACAACCGATGCATAAGGGATTCGTCTCATATCCTCAAAACCTTGAGGTGTCTTAGGACACTGTTCCTTAGACAAATGAACTCTATATCTAAAAGGCAATAAACCCTTTTTGGAGTCTTGCATCTTAAACCTCAACAACACTTTGTCGATGTAAGATGTCTGAGACATGGCTAGTGTTTTATGCTTGCGATTCCGGAAAATCTTGATCCCAAGAACAAACTGCGCTTCACCCAAATCTTTCATTCGGAATTGTGTAGCTAGCCAATTCTTAATGTCAGTAAGATAACCTAGATCATTCCCAATGAGTAGGATATCATCCACATATAGAACTAGGAATGTGACAGAACTATTGATGATTTTCTTGTAGACACAAGGTTCATCATCATTCTGATCAAAGCCAAAAAAATTGGTTGCCTTATCAAATCTTATATTCCATGACCCAATGGCTTGTTTCAATCCATAGATTGACCTTCTATGCCTGCAAACCTTTTGCTATTGTCCTTTTTTAATGAACCATTTGGGTTTGTCCATGTAGATGCTCTCGTCAAGATTTCAATTCAAGAATGTTGTCTTGACATCCATTTTCCATACCTCATAGTCATAATATGCGGCAACAACAAGTAGGATACAGATAGACTTTACCATAGCAACAGGTGAAAAGGTTCCCTCAAAGTCAACCCCTTCAACCAGGGTATAACCCTTTGCTACTAGTCTACCCTTAAAGGTTTGCACTTTTCCATCTACACAACACTTTCTCTTGTACATCCACCTACAACCTATAGATTTTACCCCATCAGGTTTATCGACAAGATCCCAAACAGAATTATAGTACATAGACTCCATTTCTTGGTCCATGGCTATGACCCATTTGTCTTTGTCTTTTTCAACCATCGCTTGATTATAAGTCGATGGATCCTCACAGTCGCTATCTGGTATAACAACTTGGGTTTCAGGTAAACCCATGTAACGACCAGGTTGTGTTATAACCCTCCCACTACGTCGAGGCATACTCAACTCTTGAGATGGATTCTCATGACTAGACAAGCTAGTATCAATAACTTTTGTTGACGTATTAGTTTTATTAGCAACCTCTGTTATTGTTTCGTCTAACTCACTTAACACAACTTTACTTCTTGGTTTGTGGTCCCTTATGTGGTCCTCCTCTAAGAAATTGGCATTTGTCGACACAAGTACCTTATCTTCCTTAGGATGATAGAATAATCCACCTCTTGTTTCTTTTGGGTAGCCTACGAATACGCACAATTTTAAACGTGAATCCAACTTCTTTGGATTTGTCACAAGCACATGTGCTGGACAACCCTAAATTCTGAAATGACATAAACTACCTGTACGTCCTTTCCAGAGTTCGAAAGGTGTTTCAGAAACACTCTTTGATGGTACATTGTTCAAAATATATCTCGCAATCTCTATTGCGCAACCCCGAAAGGAATTAAGGAGATGACCATAACTCATCATTTATCGAACCATGTACAACAAGTTTCTATTTCTCCTTTCCGATACATCATTTTGCTCTGGCGTACAAGGAGCTGAGAGTTGGGATGTAATTCCATGTTCTATCACATAGTTCTGGAATTTTAAATCCATGTACTCTCCACCTTGATTTAATCGAAGTGTTTTAATTGTTCTACCTAATTGATTTTCAACTTCAATCTTGAATTCCTTGAACTTTTCAAGTGCTTCAGACTTATGATGAATTAGGTAATCGTGCCCAAATCTAGAATAACAATCTATGAAAGAGATGAAATATTCATAAGCTCCTCTGGCTTTAACATTCATCGGACCACAAACGTCAGAATGTATAAGCTCAAGAGGTTCTTTGGCTCAATAACCTTTTGCACTAAAAGGTCTTTTTGTCATTTTGCCTTCTAGGCAGGATTCACATACAGGTAAAGTATTTTCTTCTAACTCATTTAGAATTTCATTCTTTACCAATCTCTCAATCCCATTGAGGTGAATGTGACCCAATCTATGATTCCAAAGATGAGCGTTTTCTTTAGGAGAAATCAGTTCGTGTACTTGCTATTTTGAATAATTCAGTGTTCAAAACTATTTTAACTGAATTATACCATTGCAAATAATTCTCAAGAAGAGCAACACATAGATCAATACTTTTCCAAAGAAATAAACACTTTATTCAATTGAAAAGAAAGTGAAGTACATTGTTTGCTAAGGCAAGAAATAGAAATAAGTTTTGTAATAAACCCTGAAAACTACATACATGTTATCAAATAACGACATTTTCTTGCCAGACGATTGATCTTTATTTGCTACTTTTTTTTCTTCTATATCTTCTTAAGTTCAGATGAATGACTGCAGTACTTAGTTCCAGAGGGTGAACCCTTCTGAGAACTTTTGGAATTGGCAAACAGATTTTCCTCTTCATTCTGTTGTCTCCTATCATCCATAAGAAACTGATAATTTTGTAGCTTATTTATAAGAGAAGTCAGTTCATACTCCAGTTCATCGCTGCATTGCTGCGCAATTGCAGAAAATTCTTCAGAAGAGATTCTAGGATAAATGATATCAGACTTTTCTCATCTATGACCGACCTTTTCAATTATGCTATGTTGAAGTGAGCCATCAGATTGAGAACATGTTCTCTTACTGACATTCCCTCCTCTATGTGCGCGTTGTAAACGTACTTTAGGGCATCATGCGAAATTTGTTTTGACAGTTGTCTAGACAAATTTAGCACAAAATCCACGATCTCACGAGCTGAGATCTTGCCCTCCAGCCTCTTGGCTAAAACATCAGGTATGCTAGCCAGGATATGGGCTAGTTCCTTTTCATTGGCATTGATCCAGTGATCATACGCATCCTCAACATATTGAGGTGTGTTTTGAGCAGGGGATTGAGGACACTCCTCATTGAGAAAGAACATAAGATCATGTGCAACAAAGATTATGTTGAGTCTATTCTTTCAAGTCATTATGTTCTCTCCGATTAATTTTACCGCACCCAGTAAGGAAATAATTGAGCTAGACATTTTGCTCAAATTTACAAAAAAAACTTGTATAAGCTTCTTGTTATAATTGTCTAATCCAATCATGTTTTAGCTAATTATCAAATGATTCCTAAGTCATTAATAATTTTCAATGATACTGAAAAGGCTTAGAATGTATGACATTGAAGGGTAATAAAAAACACTCATCCTCTAGATCAAGACACTCTTGACCAAAACCTAATGTCAGAATAACTCTTATTCCTATAGGCTTTAGTTACCATTATTTGGTCAGGATACATACACTTCTTATGTACCTTGTGAATGTAACCCTCTGTCTTTAGACCCCAGAGTCCCCATCCAACAAAATCCGCCGAAAGGAGGACTAGGTTGAAAAACAGACTAAGGAAATCTTTATCCCTTTCGGGTGTCCACTGTGTTCGATCCCCTATGATCAAGCCCTCCGAAGGGATTGTCTGGTCTAGGTCAATCTAGCAGGCTGACCATAGTGATCTTACGCTGTGAACAGACAGAAGAGACCATAGGTTTTGTTTTCACTAAACCTGTTCCCACTAACTATAAGTACCCTCTCCATTCACATTGATATTGACTCATACAAACACAATCCGAAAGGGGACGCTCCCGTTTGCGCCACGAGGCCAAGTATGAGTCTCACGGTGTGAACTTTCCGGAGAAACGTAGGTGAAAAAATATGTATCATATAGACTTTTCCTCCCACTAGATACTTTAACTCTATAAGAAATTTACTTAGGCTAAACCCGACTAATGGTTTTACCTAAACTTATCAATATAACTCTTATATTCATAATGAATATAACTCTTATATTGATTTTATCCTAAGTTTGCTAATATAACTCTTTCTATTAAGCCTAGGATTTCTAGTTTATTAACCCCTTAATAAACCCGCTGACGCAACTATAATTTATAAACCCTCTGATTAAAATTCACTCCCAGGTCAGTTCCCAGGTAGGGGTGTTCCGTTTCTGTAAGCTTAAATACCCAAGCCTAGACAGAACCTTTCTTAGACAGAGTTCATCTTTTAATCATTGTTTATAAATTACATGGTTCCTAATTCTAATCTAATTAGAACGAGATAACCTAAGGTCTATTAATTGCAAGTTGTAAACATTTTAAAACTAATAATTAACCTTAGGTGACATGCATACTATGTTATAATTGCTTGATCATCTATCACATGAATAATAAACCTACATAGCATATTAATCTCATGAATTATAATGCATGTCAATGTTGTCCATAAATTAATATAACACCTTATATTAATTATATATGCAAACTATATAATATAACACTTTATATTTTAAATGATGGATGAAAATGTTTAACCTAAGGTGGGATATCTAAAATAAAAGCATGCATTATGTATGGAAAAAATTATACAACAATTGCATAATTTAAATAGCAATATTAGACCATTTTTGGCACCCTAAAAATAAGTTTAATTAATATAATCTAATTATATTAATTAAAATTAAAAAAATAAATATAATTAAATATAAAACGTTTTCATATTTAATATATATATTAATAAAAAACATTTTCCGCCCATTGTAAAACTCCTGCAACGCCTTCAGCGTTGCAACGCTGATGGCAGGGTTGCAACGCTGCGCCTTGTCCGTTTCTGCCTGTTGAAGCATTACTCCAGCAGCGTTGCAACACTAAGGATCGCGTTGCAACGCTGATTCCTTCATGCCGCGTGATTACTCACCATAAGGGAGTTATTTTACTAGAATTTTAGTGTTTAATCCACTTGAATTTCATTTAATTTAGTGATCCTCATGTTATTTTGTCCCTAAATTATGTGTGTTGGCTTTAAAATCTTGAATATAAGCATTAGGTTAAAAAAGAATTAATTTTGATGGTTTTGTGCTTTAATTCAAGAAATTTAGTAAAATAAGCTAACGGTTAATTAAAGACCGAAATTTGAGATTTTTCTTAACTCCAAAAATCCTCCTGTATTTAGTTTGATTTATAATTGACTTCATAAATTTATTTGAGATTGTTCTATGTGAAGGAGATGTTTGAAAATTACAGGAGTCTTAAGGGCATTTTAGACATTTTACCCAAGGGGTAAGATGGTCTTTTTACCCCTAAGGGCATTTTAGTAAATTACAGAGTTAGGGTAACATCATCTTGTATAAGGAGGCTAGGGTTTACATGTCTAAAAGGGTGAGAGAATTTGCGACAAGGGGAAGAGACCGAGGAGAGAAGGAGAACCATGTGATTGCTTCAACAAAGTGTGCGTTGGAGAGAAAAATGATGATGGTGTCTTTGCTGTAGCAATCGTGAGGTCCATCGATTATGCCGAGGCAATTGTTGAAGGCGCACTCAGAGAGGGCTTCAATTTTTCTACAGCAAAGCCGGGGAAAGATTAGTGAGGGCATTCGGGAGAGCCAACCTACCACCTTGCTGAAGCAGTCGGAGGAAGGCGCTGAGATTTGCTGTAGCAATTGCGAGGGACGACATCGAGAGAGTTGGCCCATCGATTTGCTGAAGCAGTAAGAGGAGCGTTTGGTGCGTGTGTAGGTGCGAGGAATTGCTCGACTTTTGCTAAAGCATTCGAACACATTGGTGAGTATCGGCCGACTATTGCTAAAGCATTCGCGCTCATTGGTGAACATCGACCGACTTTTGCTGAAGCATTCGCGCAACAGTGACCTGTCGCCCGACTGCTTGCTGAAGCAATTGCGCGCATTGTCTTCGAAGAGCAAACCCGAGACCTCTCTTGCTGAAGCAATTAGCGACAAATTCGTGCTGAGATCAACTGAAGCAAAGTACCCTGCCTTAGACCTAAGTGAGGTATTTTGCTAGGCATTTGTTGAAGCAAAAATAAATCGAGCTGTCGGCTGTGTAACTGATCCCCATCTTTAAGTGTTCTTGTTCATTATTTTTTCTAAATTAACACTGCTTTTGTTGGATGCTTTTCATTAATTAGAAGCCGATTTGCCCACTGTTTAAATGAATTGCGTGGCTGTTGTTGGACTGTTATTTTTATACAATTCCATTGATTAGTGGAAGTATGCTTAACATAAACATGTGTAATTTGACTCAAAACATGAGCTAAAATTCTTCTAGGCACGGGTTAGGTTGTTCTTCAATGTATAAATTGTAATAAATTAATGGTTGATGCCATAGTTGGATTTATGAGATTTTAATGTTTGCAACGATGCATGAAGGTTAAAATTTGGCCACTTTAACTTCTCTTAAAATTCACGAACTTGGAAAAGCTGGTGAATTAAGAAATTTAAATTTTATTCTAGGATCTTGAGTTAATTAGGGATAATTAACCCACCTAGAACCTTAAAATCATGTGCATAATTTAGGTCTCAATTGGAAAATTGTTGGTCTTAAAATTTAGTGATTTTGGAAAAATTCACTTGATCACATGTGTAGGTAAATTCAAGGCATCAACCACATATTTGTTATTCTAATTATACATGAAACTTCAACTTAACCCTAGCCTATCTCTTAATCTAAAAGCCCCAGTTTTCTCTCGTTTAGTTTATGTTTTTAATGTTTTCACATACTTTGATTTATTGCATTAGTCTTAATTATATTTAACTCATTCAAACAACCAAAATAAAATTCCTATTATTGCATTCACTTATTCTTAACAAACATTTGCATGCCCATGCATTGCACCAAAAAATAAAGAAAAAAATTTATAGGACACTCATTGGTTTAGATTCTACTAGTCCTCGTTTGATCGATACTTTTCTTATCACTTGCTGCACTTGACCGTGTATACTTGCACGTCAAAGAAGTGTCGAAGTCTTATTCTAATTTACATTAGTTTAGGGCACTCGATATTTTCGCATCAAGTTTTTGGCGTTGTTTCTTGGGACTAGTTTTGATTCTTATCTTGTTTGAGTTGATTTTAGTTAATTTTATCCTTATTTCTTGCTGGGTGTGTCTTATTGTCTTTGCTTCGTGTTTTTATCTTTATTGAGTCTTGAGTATTGTTTCTGGCTGTGTTGGTGCATGTTGTGTTTGTTGAGCCTGTTATAATTGATTCAATATTTTACTATGACTTATGATAACTTTGGGTTGACTTCTGTGCCCAATGAGCAAACACAGTATAGTTCTTTTTCTTATGATCATCCCTTTTCCAATTTAGAGTCTTGTAGTGAAGAGTATGAATCTTATGGCTACCAAATGCCTAATTACTATCATACTAACTCTATGACTTATGGGAACAATATGTATGATAATAATCAAAGCAATTGGTCCTATGAACCATATCCTAAGGGTTTTGAGCTATATCCTTCCTATATTATAGAAACCAAGGTAGAAGAAGAATCTTCCCTTAAGACGTTGTTGTTAGAATATATGAGAACCACAGATGAGAGGAATAGACAAATAGGGGAGTCAATTCAACGCCTAACGGATACACTTGTCTCCTTTTGAGTCTATGTTAGTTCTATCTTCTGATTTTTGTCTTGTTGGTGAGTGTTTTTCTTTCTATGCTCTCGTGGCAGTGTCTTTGTGTGAGTGTATTCATTTTCCTATTTTTCTTCTTTTCTCTTATCAAATAAAAAAGCAAAAAATGTTTACTTTGTTGTTTTTCCTTATTTTCTTTTATTATATAAAAAATCAAAAAATATACCTGACGCGGGCTCTCACGATAAGCTAGTATTCTTGCTAGCTCTGATTTGTTTTATAGATTCAAGAAAGAGAGGCCCGAATGATGGAGATCTAATCTCATTGAGCAGCGGAAACGTGTTTGGGATCGTTAATGTGCTTGATTGTTTTAATTGAAACAAAAACCAGTACATTGACCAAAAATACAGAACAAACATGGATATTCTAATCCTATTAGACATGGATTAATTACATACATGCAAACATATGTTAAATTTAACAATTAAACTAAAGGGAAGAAGAAGAATACCTTTGTAGTTTCTAATTCTCTAGCATAGCAACTCCTTGCTCCTCTAAAAGAAATCAGCAACACAGGAACTTCCAAAGTTCTCTATTTTTCTTCAACAGAACACCACCAACAGTGAGCACCTTCTATATCTCTGAGTTCATAGATCTTCCTTGGTGGGAAGGATCCAACAATTGGAAGGTTTTCGGGAATATGTAAGTGAGAGAGCAATTCACTAATTACTTGAATAACCCAAATGATCGATCAAAATCTCCTCTCTTCCATTGGAGAGGAACAAAACGAGGGATCACCTCCCCACTCTTTATCGATGGGGAGGGAGTTGGGGAACGTGTCCTTCTGACACGTTCTCATTAATTTAATATTAAATTAAATTAAACATTAATTAAATAATATTTAATTAATCCAATTAAACATCTTATATTTAATTAAGATTAAATCATATTTAATCATATCCTTCCCTCTAACCTATAGTTTTAATGCACATCCAGTGCATATTAAATTTTAACCTATAGTTTTCAAATGTGAATCACATTCACATTTAATATAATATTTGAACTCTTTCAAATATTCAATTCTCTCATATAATTTAATATGAATCATATTCACATTAAATTTATAATATATAGTTCCAAAACTATATATTATATCGTATCTAAATACATTAAATATTTTCCATAATGAATTTGAACAATTCAAATTTTAATGATCTAAGAACCCTTTACGAGCTAGAAGGTGGACCTATTGGACCTATAGATCAGAAGCTCCAACGATACGAGATTGTTCGGTTAATCTCATTAACCTCCCAATAAACATTCGTTAACTGCGGGAACACTCCACTAAAGTCCCACAGCTGCACTCTTCTCACTGCAGATATATTTCTGTGTCCATGGATATTGACCAATAACAGAAGGGAATGAAAATCCCCGCGCAGCGGAAGACGATCGAATCGTCATGGTATCATTACGCTACTCGATTTTGTTAAAACGATCAACTAAAAGATCTAGGCTAAACATGCTGAAAAAGGAAGAAAATACAACAAGATAAAGGTACTTACTTGTTGAAGACACTCTTCAAGGTTTCTTCCTCAGATCACGAACGTTTCGTGCTTCTCGATCTCAATGAACGCTTCTGACGAACGGAACCCGAACACTACCACTTGGAGTCTCGTTTGTTCTTCCTTTGGAAAGAGGGAAGTTTGTTGGAACTTTGGTGTTTTGGAGAGGGAGGAGAATTGAGAGAAAGTAGAGAGAACTTTCTTCTTCTCATTGATGAAAATCAAAAAAATGAGAGAGTGATCACATTCCTTCTTGCAAGAAGGGATTATATAGTGGAATGATAGAGTTAAAATCTCCATATTATTACCACTTTACCACAACCATAGGTTATGCAAATCTCATTTGCATAACCACATAATATAAGTTATCTGATATCTCATATTGCAAATCTCATTTGCAATAATTGTGGATTAATTAAATTGAATCACATCCAATTTAATTTCTCTCAATTAAATTCTTCAATTAGCCCTAATTCAACAATTAGGCTAACCTATAGTTTATTATGAATCTCATTCACATTAAACTATATATTATATCATTCATTTTCATATAAATGACATAAATGCCCTTAAAGTGAAATTGAACACTTCAATTTCATACCAAAACATTAACCCTTCTTTTAACCTAGATTGAGCCAACCGAGGGACCTAATGGACCTACAAAGGACGGACTCCAATGATCCGAGATTAACTCACAAACTCTTTGACCCTGTAACCAACATTCATTAGCTACGGTAACACTCCACTATAGCCCGTAGCTGCACTCCCGTCTGTGCAGAATATTACTTGGCCACTGATATAACCAATGCCCATGAGTCGACCCTTCACAGGTTGTTCGTAGACATGGTTGGGTAAAATTACCGTTTTATCCCTGTGTCTACTTCTTGTTCCTTAAGTCCCCACTGCTCCTCTAATGAACAACATATTGTGATGGTCCAACCATACACAACACCCTTCTTCTGGGCGTTGAGAAGGTGGGCGCCGTTGTCCAAGCCCCAAGACAAAGACTTAAGGGAACAACCCCTCTAGTTTCCCTAAAGGCGGGAACGAGTGAATTCCATCTCGCGTAGTTAAGTTCTCACCTCCCTACTTGGTCCTGTCCCTGAGAAGATAGGCATATTAGGCGAGTAATCATACCACCTCACCTGCACTAGTCAAAGGACGCACTTTCGCATGTGAGTCCGTAACCCGCTCTGGATTTAGGTAGAGTCACTAATGCTCATCTACGATATTATGAGTCCTTACTGTCAATAGTGTTACATCAGTAGGTCTAATAATTCCCGGTCCGGTCTTGTACAATCTCATTGCACAGGATGCCCCCACTCGCATGTCAACCACATGAATGAGTCAGATCACCTCGTTTGTATCTAATACAAAGCGGGCCGCATCCACAGTGTATCCAGGATTATGTCTCCAATCCTATCCATATATTGTAGATCGTTCGGGTCATTAACTCGAACGTGATCCTCCCTGTGTGTCCACTACACACCGTTCAAGTTCTAGTTCTCTCATAAATTCAATGACCCTGGAGCTTAGTTTATTGGAAAAGTTTATAAATATTGTGAGACACAAAGTGATGAAATGAATAACTCTTATTAATTTCAAACAATATATTACAAACACGAGATTAGGACAAAAATCCCAACAAACTCCTACTTGGACTAAGCTAGTGGAGAAAATACATTTCGAAAATGTACATAAATTACAATGAAGTAATACATTTCGAATACCCGTTTACACATCTCCCACTTGCCCTAGTCAGAAAGCTCTCGAAGACCTAGACTCTCTAGGTGACCCTCAAACACCTTAGCCGTAAGGGGCTTTGTAAATGGATCAGCTACGTTGTGCTCCAATTCAATCTGCGTGACCGTCACGTCTCCGCGGTGCACAATCTCCCGTTTCAGATGATACTTGCGCTCAATGTGTTTGCCTCTCTTATGGCTCCGAGGCTCACGTGAGTTGGCTACTGCACCAGTGTTATCACAGAACAGTGTTATTGGCAAGTTCATATTTGGAACAACTTCCAAATATGTCATGAACTTCCTAAGCCAAACAGCTTTCTTTACAGCTTCACAAGCCGCAACATACTCCGCTTGCATTGTGGAATCAGCGATGCATCCCTGCTTGATGCTTCACCATACTACAACTCCTCCATTAAGAATGAAGGCGAACCCCGAAGTGGATTTCCTAGAATCCTTATCGGTCAAAAAATCAGAATCCGTGTATCCCGTTAGGATCAAATGCCCACTGCCATACAGTAAGCTGTAGTTCCTCGTTCTCCTAAGATACTCGAGGATTGCTTTTACGGTTGTCCAGTGATCTAATCCTGGATTGGACTGATATCTACTGACAATCCCTACTGCATAAGAGATGTCGGGCCTAGTACACAACATGGCATACATCAGGCTCCCTACAGCCGAAGCATATGGAATCCGTCTCATATCCTCAACATCTTGAGGAGTCTTAGGACACTGATCCTTAGACAAGTGAACTCCATGCCTAACAGGCAACAAGCCCTTCTTGGAGTTCTGCATCTTATATCTAGACAACATCTTGTCAATATAAGACGTCTGAGACAAGGCTAGCGCTCTGCTCTTCCTGCTCCGACAATCTGATACCTAGAACATACCGAGCTTCTCCCAAATCTTTCATTTGGAATTGCGGCTAGCCACTTCTTAACGTCGAAGAAAAATTCTATCTCATGCCCAATGAGAAGAATATCGTCCACATACAACACCAAAAAATGCGACAGTTTTGTCAACGATTTTCTTGTTAACACAAGGCTCATCGACATTTTGATCAAAGCCATAAGATTTGATCGCCTCATCAAACCTTATATTCCAAGACCTCGAAGCCTGTTTCACTCCATAAATGGACCTATGAAGCTGGCAAACCTTTTGCTCTTGGCCTTGGGTAATGAACCCTTTGGGCTGGTCCATGTAGATGGTCTCATCAAGTTTGCCATTCGTAAAGGTCGTCTTGACGTCCATCCGCCATACCTCGTAGTCATAATATGCGCAATGGCGGGCGGATCCTGATCGACTTTACCATGGCAACAGGTGAAAAGGTCTCCTCATAGTCGACCCCTTCAACCTGGGTAAAACCCTTTGCCACTAGTCGGGCTTTGAAGGTCTCCACCTTTCCATCTACGCCACGTTTATGCTTGTAGATCCATTTGCAACCAATAGGTTTGACCCCATCCGGTTGATCCACAAGCTCCTGCATGCAATGAAGTACATAGACTCCATTTCCTGATCCATAGCTTTAATCCACTCGTCTTTGTCAACATCAACCATTGCCTGATCATAGGTCAATGGACCCTCACAGTCATCATCAGGAGTGACAACTGAGGTTTCAGCTAAACCCATGTAGCGATCGGGCTGTCTCACAGTCCTCCCACTACGTCGAGGCATTCCCAACTCTTGGGAATCGATTTGACTAGACGTGCTAGGATCAACAACACTTGTTGACGTACTAGCCCCATCAGCAACTTTGGCTGATGTACTGTCCATTTCATTCAATACAATTTTACTCCTTGTTAAATGATCCCTGACGTGGTCTTCCTCAAGGAAAGTGGCGTTTGTCGACACAAGAACCCTATTTTCCTTAGGATCGTAAAACAGACCACCCCTAGTCTCTTTAGGGTAACCTACGAATAGGCACAATTTCGAACGGGGTTCCAACTTTTTCGGGTTTGATACCAACACGTGGGTGGGGCATCCCAAATCTCAAGTGATGTAAACCGCCTTTACGCCCACTCCAGAGCTCGAAAGGTGTTTCACAAACACTCTTCGGCGAACGTTGTTCAAAATATAGACCGCAGCCTTCCACCGCGTATCCCCAAAAAGAATCGGGGAGACGAGCATAGCTCATCATCGACCGAACCATGTCCAACAAGGTTCTCGCTTTCTGCGTCTCACGATACACCATTCTCGCTGCGTGGGCATAAAAGGTGCTGAGAGTTGGGACGTAATTTCGTGTTCTATCATATAGTCCTGGAATTTAGTGTCCATGTACTCTCCACCTCGATCCGATCGAAGTGTTTTAAGCGATTTACCTAAGAGGTTATCAACCTCGATTCTGCACTCTTGAACTTTTCAAGAGTTTGCACTTATTGGCATTAGGTAAATATACCCATATCCGAGTAATCGTCTATGAAAGACACGAAATACTCATATCTCGCCTTGAGCTTTAACATTCATCTGACCACGAGGTCAGAATGTACTAACTCAAGAGGCTCTTTGGCTCTATATCCTTTTCCACACAGGCAAAGAGTTTTCTTCCAACTCGTTTAGAAGTCCACTCTTAACTAGTTTCTCAATCCTATTGAGATTAATGTGGCCTAACCGTAGATGCCAAAGTTGAGCATTTTCTTTTGGAGAAACTTTCGCTTTCATAGTTCGTGTTTCAGCTGTTTTAAACAATTCGGTGTTCAAAACACTTTTGACCGAATTTGGGTTCAAAACATATAGATTGCTCTCAAGCGAAGCAGAACAAATCAAATTTCCATTTCGAGAAATAAACGCTTTATACTCTTGAATGAAACAAAAATATTTTGTTCTAATAGGCAGGAAATAAAAACTAGATTTCTCGTAAACCCAGGAACTATATACATATTATCCAATAATAAGTCCTTCCCGCCATAGAATAACTTCACCATGCCTATTGCTGCAGCTGAGACAACTTCTCCGGATCCAACCCTGAGTGTTATCTCACCCTCTTGCAGCCGCTGCTAGGAACTTAATCCTTGAAAAGAAGAGCAAACATGGTTAGTGGCGCCTGAATCCAATATCCAAGCAGAGTCATTACTCTCCACTAAACATGTTTCTGTGACAAGTAAATCACATTTACCTGTCATTTTCTTTTCATCAAAGAACTTGGGACAACTCTTTTTCAGGCGTCCATCCCCGTTGCTGTAGAAACACTTTCTGGCAACATCCTTGATTTCTTTTCCTTTTAGGGCGGCAACGCGGTCAACCTTAACTTCCTTCAACTTCTCCTTCTTCCCCTTAGGACCTGAAGAGTCTACAAACTTTATCCCAGAGGTCGAACCCCTGTGAAAAGGTCTTAAGGAAACACTTGCCTCAGCTTCCTGTCCCCTAGTTGGCACCAAGGACTGGAAGGTTTGTAGATCGTTGAATAGGACTGTTGAACCGTGCACCTGAGGACCTTCCTCAGTGAGCGCGAACTCTTGGTCGTCATTTACCAAAATTGTGTTAATGTTGTTTTTCCAACTTTGGTAATTATCTCCCACTAACTTATCGGACGCGAGTAGTGCGATTATTGCGCTAGACATTTTTAGCTGGAAAAATAAGAAAAACTTTGTATTAGTCTCGCAAAAAACTTTTTAAAATCCAATCATGTTTTAGCAAAATTATTTCATGATCCCTAGGTCATTCAAAATTTTGCAATGATACCCTAAAGGTTTAGAATGACCGCCACCGAAGGGTGAACAGAACACTCCTCCTCTAGGACGAGACTTTCTCGATCAGACCCTAATCCCCGAATAACTCTTATTCCATTAGGCGTCCAATTACCATTATTTGGCCGAATTCATTAACACTTAACGAATTTTGTGAGTGTCACCCTCAATCTTTAAGTTTCCAAGCATCCGTCCAAACAATAGCCACCGAAGGGTGAACCAAGAAGGAAAACAAACCAGGAAACTGTATCCCTTTTGGGAATTCATGGTGTTCCGACTCCCATGATCAGGCCCTCCGAAGGGATTGTCAGGTCCAGGCCAAACTAGCAGGCAGATCATAGGAGTGTCATGGTGTGAATCGAAAGAAGAGACCGTGTGTCTCGTTTTCACAAGTCCCGCTCCCACTCACTATAAGTACTCTCTCCATCCACGATGATATTGACCTATACAAATGCCATCCGAAGGGGGACGCTCCCATTTGCGCCATACGGTGCAGACTTAACGGAGATTTGTGGTTGGAAATTCAAATGTATCTCATACACTTTATTTCCTCCCACTCAGCACTTGAATTTTAATAGGGATTGATCTAGATAAACCAGCTAAAATTTACCTAAGTCTACCAATATAACTCTTATATGGTATTAACCTAAGTCTATATTCACATTATAACTTAGGTCTATGTGAATTAATTAAAAAACTTTTAATTAGCGACCCTCACGATAAGTATAATCTAAGAATCTCTGGACCGAATTCACTCCCAGGTCAGTTTCTAGGTAGGGGTGTTCCGCAAGCGTCAACTTAAATACCCCAGCCTTAGACAAAACCTTCATTAGACAGATTTACTAAACAGTCTCCATTCATAGACTAAACTTTGAATTCCTAATTTCTAATCTCATTAGAAAATAGAAAACCTAAGTCTAATTATTCAAGTTCTAAACTCTTTAAAACTAATAATTATCTTAGGTTGCATGCATTTCTATGTTATAGTGCTTGATCATTCATCACATGAATAACTATATACTATAACATAATATAATTCATCACATGAATATAAATACATGATCATACTTTAATTTAAAAAATATAACACTTATATTAATTAAATTAAACATGCATTTAATTATATTATAACTCTTATAATATAACCTATCATGCAAACTATATATTAAAACTCTTATAATATAAATGATGCATGAAATGTTTAACCTGAGGTGAGATTTTAAATCTATATGACATACATTATGCACATAGGAGTTAATTAAAATATACATCTCATGCATAAAATAATTAAAAAGCAAAAATGGACCGGTTTTTGGCACCTAGGGGCAATTATTTAATTAAATAACATTAATATAACACTTATATTAACATTATTTAATAAAATAATTAAATACATAACTAAAATACATTTTACAAATAATAAAATAATAAAAAAAATCGAAATTAACTACCCACTATGAAGGAATAACGCCCACGTCTCGCGAAACTGAAGCTGCAACTGCTCCTCAACGCGTGCTTGCAACGTCGTGGGCAGCGTTGCAACGCTGTCGCCTCCAGCGTCTTATCAGCGTTCTCAATGCCAGCGGCGTTGCAACGCTGCTCTGCTGCAGGGCCTCCGTCCGCAAGGATAGCGTTGAGACGCCGAAGGGTACCGTCTCAACGCCATCGACAGAACAACAAACACTTTGTTGTTCTTCACCGATTCACTTTGTTTACGCTCCGATTTCTTCACAAAGAACTCTTGCCACGAACGACCGGACTTCGGACTCGATTTATTTTCTAAAATACCCAAAAACACGGGCCTTTTTACATTTGATCTCATCAAATGTAAAATAAATCTAAAATGCCAAAAACCGAAACATCCATTTATGCAAACCATCATTCATCTCATGAAATTTAAGGCAATTTACCCACCTATTTTAACAAAAACAGTGCATAATGAACAACCATCGAAATGGCTCTGATACCAATTGAAGGGAATGAAAATCCCCGCGCAACGGAAGACGGTCGAATCGTCATGGTATCATTACGCTACTCGATTTTGTTTAAAACGATCAACTAAAAGATCTAGGCTAAACATGCTGAAAAAGGAGGAAAATACAGCAAGATAAAGGTACTTACTTGTTGAAGACACTCTTCAAGATTTCTTCCTCAGATCACGAACGTTTCATGCTTCTCGATCTAAACGAACGCTTCCCACGAACGAAACCCGAACACTACCACTTGGAGTCTCGCTTGTTCTTCCTTTGGAAAGAGGGAAGTTTGTGGGAACTTTGGTGTTTTGGAGAGGGAGGAGAATTGAGAGAAAGTAGAGAGGACTTTCTTCTTCTCATTGATGAAAATAAAAAAAAAATGAGAGAGTGATCACATTCCTTCTTGCAAGAAGGGATTATATAGTGGAATGATGGAGTTAAAATCTCCACATTATTACCACTTTACCACAACCATAGGTTATGCAAATCTCGCTTGCATAGCCACATAATATAAGATATCTCATATCTCATATTGCAAATCTCATTTGCAATAATTGTGGATTAATTAAATTGAATAACATCCAATTTAATTTCTCTCAATTAAATTCTCAAATTAGCCCTAATTCAACAATTAGGCTAACCTATAGTTTATTATGAATCTCATTCACATTAAACTATATATTATATCATTCACATCTCATATAAATGACATAAATGCCCTTAAAGTGAAATTGAACACTTCAATTTCATACCAAAACATTAACCCAGATTGAGCCAACCGAGGGACCTAATGGACCTACAGTGACGAGCTCCAATGATCCGAGATTAACCTGTCAAACTCTTTGACCCGGTTAACCAACATTCATTAACTACGGTAACACTCCATTATAGCCCGTAGTTGCACTCCCGTCTGTGCAGAATATTACGTGTCCACTGATATAACCAATGCCCATGAGTCGACCTTCACAGGTTGTTCGTAGACACGGATGGGTAAAATTACCGTTTTACCCCTGTGTCTACTTCTTGTTCCTTAAGTCCCCACTGCTCCTCTAATGAACAACATATTGTGATGGTCCAACCATACACAACACCCTTCTCGGGCAAGTGAGAAGGTGGGTGCTGTTTGTCCAAGCCACGAGACACAAAGTTTAAGGGAACAACCCCTCTAGTTTCCCTAAAGGCGAGAACGAGTGAATTCCATCTCGCGTAGTTAAGTTCCCACTCCTACTTGGTCCTCGTCCCCCGAGAAGATAGGCATATTGGGCGAGTAATCGTGACCACCCTCCCCGTGTACTAGCCAAAGGATGCACCCTCACGGCATGTGAGTCCGTAACATGCTTAGGATTCGTGTCGAGTCACTAATGGTCATTTACGATATTATTAGTCCTTACTGTCAACGGTGTTACATCGTGAGGTCTAATAATTCCTGATCTGAGTCTGTATAATCTCATTGCACAGGATGCCCCCACTCGCATGTCAACCACATGAACGAGTCGATCACCTCGTTTGTATCTAATACAAAGCGGGCGCATCCACGGTGTATCCGAGTTAGGTCTCCAACCCTATCCATATCACTGCATAGACCGTTCGGTCATTAACTCGAGCGGGATCCTCCCCAATGTGTCCACTACACACCGCTTCAAGTTCTAGTTCTCTCATAAATTCAATGACCACGGAGCTTAGTTTATTGGAAAAGTTTATAAATTTTGCGAGACACAAAGTGATGAAATGAATAACTCTTATTAATTTCAAACAATATATTACAAACACGAGATTAGGACAAAAATCCCAACAATAACAGCAAGTCAATCCTTCACGAATGTTCGTAACACCAGCTGGGTCAAATTATCGTTTTACCTTTGGGTAACATCTTGTTTCTTAAGTACCAGTGCTCCTCTAATGAACAATTTGTTTGTGGTCCTACCAACAAACAGAGTCCCTCTCGGGCCAATGAGAGGGTCAGACCCTTTGTTCAAGTCCCGGAGACACCATTTAAGGGAACATTCCTCTACTTACCCTAGTAGGCGGGAAGGAGTGAATTCCATCTTGCTAAGTCAAGTTCCCAACCGCTCACTCGCTTTTGTCCCCAAGAAGGTAGGCATATTGAGTCGACTAATCTGGCCACTCTCACCCATACTAGTCAAAGGATAATCCCTCGCGAACAGGAGTTCGTAGCCTACTCAGGATTGAGATCAAGTTGCCTAGGTCATCCTAGTGAAATAGAAACCTAACTAGTCAACGAGTTCTGACTAGAGGTTACTATTTCGTGGTCCTGATCTTATGTAATCTCATTACATAGGATATCCCCACTCACATGTCATCTACACGAACACGTTAGGATCACGGTGTTTGTATCAAATACAAAGTGGGCCACATCCATAGTTTTACCAGGGTAAGGTACCCAAACCTTGTCCCATAACTATAGACCCTTTAGGTTATATCTCGAACCGAGATCCTTTTTATGTACATTACATTCAGTTAAAGATTCATTTAACAGCCTTGAATGTTTAGTTTATTAGATTTAGGGTTTAAATAAAGGCAAACTCGTAGATAAGGAACAATAACACTTTATTACATTAATTAGAACATAATTACAAAATACGAGTTTTAGGGCACAAATCCCAACACCGAAGAAATGAGAGAATTTTCATGTACCTTGACAAGCCCAAGTGTACTTCGTCAAGCTAATGACGTTTAAACAAGCGTTTCTTGGGAGGCAACCTAAGGATTATTTCTTTTGTTTCATTTTTTTTAGATTTTTTTTTGTTTTTGTTGTAGTTTAAGTAACCATTGCCTATTTTACAGTTCCCTTGGGGTTTAGTTATTGATATGCGCTTTAGTGGAGGTCTCCTCGATTAAGGTCTGTATTGTTCTCCTTTCCATCCTTATTAGTTGTCCTTAAGCATGCTTAAGTGAGTAGTTTATACATTAAGGGCAATGTGTGCTTTAACCATGAGAGGGAGATGTGTTATTTTGAATCTGATTCTGGACTTAATTGATTTTTTTTTTGTTTGTTGAGACTGTGTGATGTTGGTGTTTGTAGGGTGTTGCATGCCTTTTTGTTTTTAAAGTTATTTACTTGCTTTAGGACTCCAAAATGATCTATTTTGACTACCAGATTATATGTTTAGTTGTTGAATTCATGGCCTTTTATATGCATGAGGTAGGTAATTGATTCATTATGTTTAAGCAAGTAAAAATATGAAAGATGGTTGTTCTCCCTCTTATGAAAATGAAGTTTCTCATGTGTTTTTAATGGTAAAAAGTGTTATGTCTTTTGTAGAAACTTGATATGCATCTCCTTGAAAATAAAAAGTTAAGGTCAAGTCTCAAGGTTAATGAAACTAAGAGTTGTTGCTTGTGTTTGAAGCAAGAGTATGCTATCATATTTGGTGTTTCTCAAGGTCAAGTTTGTCATTAGGGTTCTTTAATGCGCTTATGGTTAGTGTGTCAATCAAAGTAGTTAGGATTCAACTCCTAGGCTAAAAAATTTGAAAACTAGAAGCCATGACAAGTTAGGTAACCCATATATTTGTTAGAGCACTCCAAAATTAGTAGACTTCAAATATATGATCATTTCAAGTTTGGGGGAGTTACCCGACCTCCTTAACTCAATGAGGACATTGAATACTCTAAGTTTTGGGGGAAAGATAAAATCTCTTTGTTTTTAAGAAAAAATAAAAAAGAAAAAAAAAAGTATGCAAACCTTTCATTTTCCTAAAACTCCATTAGGCTGGATAAAATGTGTTACTTATTTTGTTACTTAGAGTCAGTTCAGGCAACTTGGTGCTCGATGTCAGGGGGTCTGGGCACTAACCATGTTGGCCTCTTGGAGCGAAGGTATCAAGCGAGAAGCCTGTACCCATTGCTTAGGTGTGTTGCGTTAACCTCGTGTGCCATTCTAAGAACTACGGGAAAGTCAAGAAGAAAAAAAATAGAAAAAAAACCTAGCGCTAAGTAGTGAGTTTTATGCAAAGTGTGCGTTGGAGAGACAAATCATGATGGTGTCTTTGCTGTAGCAATCGTGAGGTCCATCAGTGGCTGAGGCAATTGTTGGAGGCAGACCGAGAGGGTCTTCAATTTTTCTACAACAAAGCCGATGGAGCACATTAGTGAAGGCATTCGGGAGAGCCAACCTACCACCTTGCTAAAGTAGTCGGAGGAAGGCGCTGAGATTTGTTGTAGCAATTGCGAGGGACGACATTAGGAGAGCTGGCCCGTCGATTTGCTGAGCCAATCGCGAAGGTGGGACAGAGGAGCGTTTGCTGCGTATGTAGGTGCGAGGAATCACCCGACTATTGCTGAAGCATTCACACACATTGGTGAGTATCAGACGACTATTGTTGAATCATTCGCGCACATTGGTGAGCATCAGTCGACTTTTGCTAAACAATTCACGCAGCTTTGACCAGTCGCCCGACATATTGCTGAAGCAATTGTGTGCTTTGGCTTCAAAGAGCATAAACAATTTGCTGAAGCAAAGTACCCTGCCTTAGACCCAAGTGAGGTATTTTGCTAGGCATTTGCTGAAGCAAAAATAAATCGAGTTGTTGGCTGTGTAACTATTCTCGATCTTTTGGTGCTCTTGTTCATTATTTTTGCTAAATTAACACTACTTTTGTTGGATGATTTTCATTAATTAAGAGTCGATTTGCCCACTGTTTAGACGAATTGATGGATAGTGAAAACAAAGATAAAAAATAAATGTACAATTGGAGACACGAATATGATAGAATTGAAGGAAGATGATTTCACAAGATAATTCCTTGTTTAACACATGCAATGAACTAATATTATGAATTTATAAACAAGAAGTGAAAATACTCAAGAGAATCTCTCGATCCGTAGTGAGCCTCGCACACACGATAAATTCTAAAGTTTCCTTATGAATTTTAAAAGCATACACGACATTAAGTAACTTCTTTATGTGATTTCCAAAGAACTCTAGGTCATTCTCATGCAAGATTTCTAAGGATTTTGACAACTTTACTCTAATCTAAGTTTTTTTCTCTCGAGTCCACAAAAACCAACAATATTTATGAAACTATGAACGAATGGCAACAAATAAATAACATAACAATGTTCAATACATCATCAAATAAATCTAAAACATGCTAATCAAATTCCAACTACAACGTTTAGCTACTCAAAATCACTATAAAAACGAGCTAAAGTCATAGGAAAAGTTTTTATACTCAATTACAAACTAAAAGAAAGAGAAATAAACTTATGTGTCAAAGTCGGTCTCTCGTTCCCGAGCTCCCGTTACGATCTCGAGCCTCTACAAACGCTTTGGCTCCAAAGGAATGCTCTTTTTTCTCCTCTTAGAGTGTGTATTTCGAAACTAGGGCTAAAAACTACCAAATTTGGCTCCTTTTGCTCAAATGCATCATGTTGTATTTATAAGCATGATTGGCACAGCGTTGCAACGCTGTGCCCTAAATGCGTGGCAAATAAGGAAATACTCGATGGCGTTGCAACGCCGCTGCCCTAAGCGTGCGCCCCTTATCGATCTAGCGTTGCGACGCTGCAAGGCAGCGTTGCAACGCCCTCTGTGTGGCTTCTCATGCGTGTGTCCTTATCGATATAGCGTTGCGACGCTATCGGCAGTGGTCTTAAACGCTCTCAAACAGCAAGCATGGCGTTGCAACGCTCTGCATGGTGTTGCAACGCCATCACCTCGGGTCATCATGCTTGGATTGATCCTTTCTCTTCCAATTGGTATTATTTTTAGCTCAAAATAGTCTCGTTTTGATCCCGAGTGATCCAAATTGTCTCCAATAGCTCTGTTTAAGCTCTTAACCTGAAATTGAATAAATTAAACACGTAAAAGCCCTGAAATTATCATAAAACTAGCAATAATTAAGCCTAAGGATAACACATTTTGTGTGCTATCAAACACCCCCAAACTTAAACTTTTGCTAGTACCGAGCAAAAACAGAATTAAACATTAAATTGTTCTTAAACACATTTTTGATTCAAGCCTCAAACATTTAAGAGGAAATCCGGTAATCACAGGAAACACTCAACCATAACACTTTAGCGAGCAATTTAAAACTTTTCCTAAGTGTTCCTTCTTGTTTGTGTGATTAGCCTATGTTCCCTTCATTTTTACTAAGCCCGGATCAACTTTATTAGGCTCTCCATTCAACTTCCCCCTACACTGGTCTTAATTACTAATCTTTGAGCCTCCCCACATTCAAGAACTAAATAACTCAACTCAGCACTTAATCGCTCTTTTGATGCCATTTTTTTCTATTTTCTTCTCTTTTTTTTTTGTGCAAGGACACTAGCTTTCACACATCCACTGCAGGGACCCTTACCAAGAGCACTCGCTCAATGAGTAGCCTAACTGATCACAGTGAAGGTAGCTCTTTTTGCCCTCACGATTTTTTCTTTTTTAACTAGCAAACAACAAAAACAGACGACAACTTCTTTCACATAATGCATATATTATACAGATCATTCACTTCATATTGTCATTCACCCTATCCTACAGTTTAACTCTCAAATCAGTTCTCAGACCTATCGAGGTGACATCAAACTTCTAAACCTAATAACTTTGTTCTAAGCATTTCAAAACTACAGGAACACATGCTATGTCATGCTCTCAGGTTTCAGCAGAATCACAAGGATTTCCAATTATATCTCACCCTAGGCTATCATACTCATACTTATGTAAAAGATCAATCAACAATTCAACACATACTCAGGACAGTCTCAACAGATAAACACATCCACCCCCAAACTTAAACTAAACATTGTCCCCAATGTTTGCAGAATTAAGCACAAATTAAGTATAAGGGTAAGAGTGAACAATACTGTCTTGGGTAATGGAGATCTTTCTGAGATTCTTGGATAGCCAAAGCATGTGTGTTGGAGTTCCTCAGAATGGGAGCATGGATTTCAACGAAGAAGGGCATCTCCACAACCTATGAAGTAAAACAACAACTAACTAAGAATTGAAAAACAACAAACTAAAGCAAGCTAAAGACAGGAAAACAAAAGTAAGTAAAGCTTGGGTTGCCTCCCAAGAAGCGCTTTCTTTAACGTCTTAAGCTAGACTGTACTCCTTCAAGGTGTTTCTTTCCTTGCTTGCAGTGCCTGGAGTGATGTGTTCATTTGGCCAATCTGGGTCTCTATATTCTTTATTGCAGCTCCATGCCCTGTAGGAGGATTCAACACATTTTTGTTGTTAGCATAAGAAAAATTTTCATGATACCTCAAACCTGGATTGTAATGTGTTGGGAGGTTGTTCTGAGTCTGATTGCTTCCATAGTGGTTGCTTTTGTTGTTCAGGTAGTGTAATTGCTCCATAGTGGATTCTCCATTAGGCTTGGGGCATTGAGAGGACATCCCTGTCTGTGGTGATCCTGCAAAATTATTCAGGGCATGGGTGAGAAATGCCATATGAGATCTAAGAGAGGTTACCTCATTCAGTTGATATAATCCAGCTACTGGCTTAGATCTGTCATTTTATGTAGGCCACTGGTAGCTGGCAGTTGACACTTCCTCCAGGAGGGCACGTGCTTCTGGCACAGTCTTCGCCATGAAAGCCCCTCCAGCAGTGGCATCCAGGATGGTCCTGGTCTTACCTTCCAGTCCATCATAGAATAATTGTACCTGGAGCCATTCTGGGTAGCCATGTTGTGGGCACCTCCTGAGCATGTCCTTGTACCTTTCCCAAGCCTCGAATAGTTACTCTCCCTCCTGCTGCCTGAATGTTCCAATCTCAGTCCTTAACTTTGCAGCCTTTACAGGTGGAAAGAATTTGGTCATGAAGGCTTGGGCCAACTCCTCCCAAGAAGTGATACTCCCTGAGGGAAGGGACCCTAGCCATTCTTTGGCTCTACCCTGCAAAGTAAAATGAAAGAGATGTAAGCGAATACTATCAGGAAAGATACCATTCACTTTAAATGTACCACAAATTTCTAAGAAATTTTGAAGATGAGAGTTAGGATCTTCTGTGGCTAAGCCTCTGAAAGCACCTTCCCTAACCATTTGTATCAGCCCTGTCTTAAGTTCAAAATTATTAGCATTTATAGGGGGCATGGACTATTCCAGCATGCTAAGAATTAAACACAGGTTGGAAATACTCCCTGATAGGTTTAGGGTTATTAATGAGCTCCTGATCAACCATAGTATGAATTTCTGCTTTTCCTTCCCTTAGGAGTCTCCTACAGGTCCTCTCGATCTCAGGATCAAAAGGGTGCAAGTCTGCAGTTCTCCCCTTGGGCATACACCTGGAGGTACAAAAAGAAAGAAATTAGATAAAAAATAAAAACACAAACAACTAGAAAATAAAACAAAAAAAAAATAAAGACATAAAACATAAAACTTGGGTTGCCTCCCAATAAATGCTTTCTTTAACGTCTTTAGCTAGACGGTGACTTATCAGGGCACATAAAACTGCTCATATTTTTTCAGGCCCTTCTTGCTCTAATCGATGTAGCCTTTTAAGTCTAAAAGGCTATCCTGTTTTTCTTGAGCCCCAGACAGAAAATTATTTTTTAGATTTTTATTTATAAAAAAAAAAGAACTTAAATCAAAGCAAGACTCGTGAGTATAAGACAAATGGTTATAAAAAATAAAGGAATTTTCTGGGGATAAAAGGAGAGAAGACTTCTCAGCCTCTAACACTATCACCTGGATCTCTCTTGTGGAACTAAGTGTATCACCACTGTCCTCCTCACTAACCTGATCATGGTGTGCCTCAGTCTCCCCCAAACTATCCTCACTAACATCTAAACAAATCCTCCTAGGTGGCACCTCCTGAGTGGTAAGGATAAGAAATTGTTCCTGTAAGGCCTTAAGGGAAACTACTAACTCGTTAAGGTATTGAGCTCCATTTTGTACTATTTCCCAAAGTCCTACCACCTCAATTTCTAACCTATCCAACCTCTGTAATTCACTATGAACCAAATTTTTAAATTTCAACTCTAAGGTATATTCTTCCAATTGGTCCATAAGAGAAGATTTTTCTAGGGGTTGGTTAAGGTACGAAAAACTATGGTTCCAAGTGCCTAAATAACTACCCTCATGTGAATTTTCATATATGTCAGGTACAGAACGGGAATAATTAGACACATGGTATTCAGAGAGATCATGATGCACAAAACTAGGGTCTTGAGAGGAGTAATAGAATGATGGAGAAAAATCATGCAAAGTCATGCTTGGAAAATTTGCTAATTCAGAACAAGACTTCTACACAATAGCAACACAATAAAAAACAGGGGACAAACACTCAAAAACACATAAAACTAAAATAAAACAAATAAGGAAACAAACAAACACACAAAAACAAATAAGGAAAGACAAACAAACAACATTAGTCTAGAATTTCAAATTTTCTCCTAATAATAATTAATCTAAATAATCACCATTCCCCGGCAGCGGCGCCAAAAACTTGTTGCGTAAAATTATTTTGCAATACCGCAAGTGTACGAGTCAAGTTTTAGTATAGTGATTTAGAGTTCCAAGTATCGTCCTCTGGAATGGGTTTCTAGATTAATTAATTACCAAGATACTTATTCTCAATTTTATCTAAAACAACAAAACTTTGATGGATAGTGAAAACAAAGATAGAAAATAAATGTACAATTGGAGACACGAATATGATAGAATAGAAGGAAGATGATTTCACAAGATAATTCCTTGTTTAACACATGCAATGAACTAATATTAAGAATTTATAAACAAGAAGTAAAAATACTCAAGAGAATCTCTCGATCCGTAGTGAGCCTCGCACACACGATAAATTCTAAAGTTTCCTTATGAATTTTAAAAGCATACACGACATTAAGCAACTTCTTTATGTGTTTCCCAAAGAACTCTAGGTCATTCTCATGCCAGATTTCTAAGGATTTTGACAACTTTGCTCTAATCTAAGTTTTTTTCTCTCGAGTCCAATTAAACCAACAAGATTTATAAAATTAAGAACGAATTGCCAAAAATAAATAACATAACAAAGTTCAATACATCATCAAATAAATCTAAAACATGCTATTCAAATTCCAACTACAACGTTTAGCTACTCAAAATCACCATAAAGACAAGCTAAAGTCATAGGAAAAGTCATTAAACTCAATTACAAACTAAAAGAAAGAGAAATAAACTTATGTGTCAAAGTTGGTCTCTCGTTCCCGAGCTCCCATCACGATCTCGAGCCTCCACAAACGCTTTGGCTCCCAAGGAATGCTCTTTTTTCTCCCCTTAGAGTGTGTGTTTCGAAACTAGGGCTAAAAACTACCAAATTCGGCTCCTTTTGCTCAAATGCATCACGTTGTATTTATAGGCATGATTGGCACAGCGTTGCAACGCTAGGGACAGCGTTGTAATGCTGTGCCCTAAACGCGTGGCAAATAAGGAAATACTCGACGGCGTTGCAACGCTAACGTCGCTACCCTAAGCGCGCGCCCATGCAATAAACTTCCGAGTCTCCATATAAACCTACGACATGCATGACATTAAGCAACTTCTTTATGTGTTTCCCTAAGATTTCTAAGTCATTCTCATGCCAGAATTCTAAGGGTTTTGACAACTTTGCTCTAATCTAAGTTTTTTTCTCTCGAGTCCACTTAAACCAACAAGATTTATGAAATTAAGAACGAATTTCAAAAAATAAATAACATAACAAAGTTCAATACATCATCAAATAAATCTAAAACATGCTAATCAAATTCCAACTACAACGTTTAGCTACTTAAAATCACCATAAAACAAGCTAAAGTCATAGGAAAAGTCTTTAAATTGAATTACAAACTAAAAGAAAGAGAAATAAACTTATGTGTCAAAGTCGGTCTCTCGTTCCCGAGCTCCCGTCACGATCTCGAGCCTCCACAAACGCTTTGGCTCCCAAGGAATGCTCTTTTTTCTCCCCTTAGAGTGTGTATTTCGAAACTAGGGCTAAAAACTACCAAATTCGGCTCCTTTTGCTCAAATGCATCATGTTGTATTTATAGGCATGATTGGCACAGCGTTGCAACGCTAGGGACAGCGTTGCAACGTTGTGCCCTAAACGCGTGGCAAATAAGGAAATACTCGATGGCGTTGCAACGCCGAGGACAAATGTTACAAACGCCGCCACCCTAGCCTTGCGCGCTTATCGATCTAGCGTTGCGACGCTACAAGGCAGTGTTGCAACGCCCTCTGTGCGGCTTCTCATGCGTGCGTCCTTATCGATATAGCGTTGTGATGCTGCAAAGTAGCGTTACAACGTTATCGACAGTGGTGTTCAACGCTCTCAAACAGCAAGCATGGCGTTGCAACGCTCTGCATGGCGTTGCAACGCCATCACCTCGGGTCATCATGCTTGGATTGATCTTTTTACTTCCAATTGGTATTATTTTTAGCTCCAAATAGCTTCGTTTTGATCCCGAGTGATCCAAATTGTCTCCAATAGCTTTGTTTAAGCTCTTAACCTGAAATTGAATGAATTAAACACGTAAAAGCCCTGAAATTATCATAAAACTAGCAATAATTAAGCCTAAGGATAGCACATTTTGAGTGCTATCACTCCCAACAGCTGATGCGCAAGGAATCCCTCTCATATCCTCAACACCTTTACGTGTCTTAGGACACTGTTCCTTGGACAAATGAACTCCATATCTAAAAGGCAGTAAACCATTTCGGATTCTTGCATCTTAAACCTCAACAATACTTTGTCGATGTAAGATTTCAGAGACAACGCTAGTGTTTTATTCTTGCGGTTCCAGACAATTTGGATCCCAAGAATAAACTGCGCTTCAGCCAAATCTTTCATTCGAAATTCCGTAGCTAGCCAATTCTTAAGGCCAATAAGATAACCTACATCATTCCTAATGAGTAAGATATCATCCACATATAGAACTAGGAATACGACAGAACTATTGATGATTTTCTTGTAGACACAAGGTTCATCATCATTCTAATCAAAGCGAAAAAATTTGATTGTCGCATCAAATCTTATATTCCAGGACCTAAAGGCTTGTTTCAGTCCATAGATTGACATTTTAAGCCTGCAAACCTTTTGCTCTAGTCCTCGTTTAACGAACCCTTTGGGTTGGTCCATGTAGATGTTCTCGTCAAGATTGCCATACAATAATGTTGTCTTGACATCCATTTGTCATACCTTATAGTCATAATATGCGGCAACGACAAGTAGGATACGAATAGACTTTACCATAGCTACAAGTGAAAAGGTTTCCTCATAGTCAACCCCTTCAACCTGGGTATAACCCTTTGCTACTAGTCTAGCTTTAAAGATTTGCACCTTTCCATCTACACCACGTTTTCTCTTGTAGATCCACTTACAACCTATAGGTTTTACCCCGTCAGGTTTATCTACAAGATCCAAAACAGAATTGAAGTACATAGACTCCATTTCTTGGTCCATCGATATGACTCATTTGTCTTTGTCTTTGTCAACAATCGCCTGATTATAAGTCGATGGATCCTCACAGTCGTCATCTGGTATAACAACTTTATTTCAGAGAAACCCATGTAACGGTCAGGTTGTGTTATAATCATCCCACTACGTCGAGGCATACTCAACTCTTGAGATCGACTCTTATGACTAGACAAACTAGTATCAACAACTTTTGTTGACGTACTAGTTTTATTAGCAACATTTGCTATTGTTCCGTCTAACTCACTTAACACAACATTACTTCTTGGTTTGTGGTCCCTTATGTGGTCCTCCTCTGAGAAAATGTCATTTGTCGATACAAGTACCTTATCTTCCTTTGGATCATAGAATAATCACCTCTTGTTTTTTTTTGGTAGCCTACGAATAGGCACAATTTTGAACGTGAATCCAACTTCTTTGAATTTGTCACAAGCACATGTGCTGGACAACCCCAAATTCTTAAATGACATAAACTACCTTTACGTCATTTCCACAGTTCAAAAGGTGTTTCAGAAACACTATTTGATGGCACATTGTTCAAAATATATCCCGCAGTCTCTACTGCGGAACCTCAAAAAGAATTAGGGAGATGAGCATAACTCATAATTGATCAAACCATGTCCAGCAAGGTTCTATTTCTCCTTTCCGATACATGATTTTGTTGTGGCGTACCGGGAGCTAAGAGTTGGGATGTAATTCCATGTTCTATCATATAGTTTTGGAATTTTAAATCCATGTACTCTGTACCTTGATCTGATTGAAGTGTTTTAATTGTTTTACCTAATTTATTTTCAACTTCAGTCTTGTATTCCTTGAAATTTTCAAGTGCTTCAGTATTATGATGCATTAGGTAAACATGCCCAAATCTAGAATAACTATCTATGAAAGGGATGAAATATTCATAACGTCCATTGGCTTTAACATTCATCGAACCACAAAGGTCTGAATGTATAAGCTCAAGAGGTTCTTTGGGCTCTATAACCTTTTCCTAAAACGTCATTTGGCTTCTAGGAAGGATTCACATACAGGTAAAGTATTTTCTTCTAACTCATTTAGAAGCCTATTCCTTACCATTCTCTCACTCCTATTGAGGTTAATGTGACCTAATCTATGATGCCCAAGATGAGCATTTTCTTTAGGGGAAATCAGTTCGTGTACTTGCTATTTTGAATAATTCAGTGTTTAAAACTATTTTAACTGAATTAAACCATTGCAAATAATTCTCAAGAAGAGCAGTGCATAGTTCAATACTTTCCCAGAGAAATAAACACTTTATTCAATTGAAAAGAAAATGAAGTACATTGTTCGCTCAGGCAAGAAATAGAAATAAGGTTTGTAATAAACCTTGAAAACTACATACATGTTATCAGATGACAACATTTTCTTGTCAGATGATTACTCTTTATTTGCTTCTTTTCTTTTTCTTCAGTATCTTCTTAAGTTTAGAAGAATGACTGTTGTACTTATTTCAAGAGGATGAACGCTTCTAAGAACTTTTGGAATGGGCAAACAGATTTGCATCTTCATTCTTTTGTCTCTTATCATCAATAAGAAACTGATAATTCTGCAACTTATGTATCAGTTAAGTCAGATCATACTCTATGTTGTTCATCGTTGTATTGCCGCGGAATTGTAGAAAACCCTATGGAAGAGATTCTAGGATAAATGATACCTGAGTTTTCTCATCTATGACCGCCTCGTTCAATTCCGGTATGTTGGAGTGAGCCATCAGATTGAGAACATGTTCTCTTACTGACGTTCCCTCCTCCATGTGCGCGTTGTAAACGTACTTTATGGCTTCGTGCCAAATTTATTTGGACGGTTGTCTAGACAAATTTAGCACAAAATCCATGATCTGACGAGCTGAAAATCAGAATCATTGTATCATGTAAGGATCAAATACTTAGTCTCATACACAAGCATATAGTCACTCGTTCTCCTAAGATACTTGAGGATATTTTTAACTGCGTTCCAAGTGTCTGACCCTAGATTGGATTTGTACCTACTGACTATACCCATTGCATAACAAATGTCTTGCCTCGTGCACAAGATAACACATATTAAGCTACTATAGAGGCATAGGAAATACGTCTCATATCTTAAACTTCTTGAGGTTTCTTAGGACACTCTACCTTAGAAAGATGAACTTCGTGCTTGAAGGGTAATAAGCCCCTCTTGGAATTCTGCATCGAATATCGGACCAACATTTTGTCGACATAAGATGCTTCAGATATAGTTAGACATTCCTCCGATTCCTGAAAATTTGAATCCCATGATCATACTGCGCCTCTCCCAAATCTTTCATTTGGAATTGGGTCTCCAACAATTTCTTTATGTCAGTTAGGTATCCTACATCATTCCCAATGAGTAGAATATCACCGACATAAAGTACTAAGAAAGCTACTTTTTCGTTGATGATCTCTTGTAAACACAAGGCTCATCAACGTTTTTGTCAAATCCATAAGACTTGATCGCAGTATCAAATCTTATGTTCCAAGATTTGGATGCTTGTTTCAACCCTTGTGCTATGAACCCTTCGGGCTGAGACATATACATACTCTCGACAAGATTACGATTCAAAAAGGTTGTCTTGACGTCCATGTGCCAAATCTTATAATCATAAAATGCGGCTATGGACAAGAGTATCCTTATAGACTTAAACATAGCAACAGGGGAAAAAGTTTCCTCATAGTCAACTCCTTCCCTTTGGGTAATACCCTTTGCTACAAGTCTAGCCTTAAAGGTCTGTACCTTTCCGCCTACATCTCACTTTCTCTTATAGATCCATTTGCACCCTATGGGTCTTACTCCTTCGGGTTGGTCTACAAGTTTCCAAATTGAATTGAAGTACATTAACTCCATTTCAAGGTCCATGGATTTGATCCATTGGTCCTTGTCTACGTCATTCATTGCCTGTTTATAAGACAATGGATCCCCTACGCCGTCCAAAGGTATGACAACTTGAGTTTCAGCTAAACCCAAGTAGCGGACACGTTGGGAAACAACCCTCCCACTGCGTCGCGGCATTCCCAACATTTGAGAAGGACGAGACTGACTGGATGTGCCGACTTCTTAATCAACTCTTGGTGAAGATCCAACATGATCGACAACTCTTATTGACTCATCTGTAGCTTCATTTAGTACTAACTTACTATGCGGTTTGTGGTTCCTCATGTGATGTTCCTCCAATAAAGTAGTGTTTGTCGATACAATCACCTTATTTTCTTGTGGGTCGCAAAAAAGGCCACCTTTCATTTCTTTTAGATAGCCAACAAATTGGCATATTCTTGAACAAGGTTCCAGTTTCATTGGGTTTGTCGCTAGCACGTGTGCCGGTCAACTCCGTGTCCTAAAGTGTTGTAAACTTGGTTTATGCCTCTTCCACAACTTAAAAGGCATAAACCCCAAAACGAGATTTGAACTGCACACGTGGTAGCGAAAATGAGATGGAACAATGTTCAAGACGAAGTAGGCAATTGAGCATAACTCATCATTGATCGAACCATGTCTAACAAGGTTTTATTTCCCCTTTCTGATACACTATCCTGCTATGGTGTATTAGGTGTTGAGAATTGAGATTGTATTCCATGTTCAATCAATAGTCCTGAAATCTTATATCCATATACTCTCCACCTCGATCGGATGAAAGTTTCTTAATGGTTTTTCCAAATGCATTATCTACTTCAGCCTTATACTCTTTGAACTTTTCGAGAGCTTCAGACTTCGTATTAAGTATAGATAACCATACCTCGAATAATCAACTATGAAAGGGATGGAATACTCGTACCCTCCTCGAGCTTAACATTCATCGGACCACAAAGATCCGAATGTATAAGATCTAAAGGCTCTTTGGCTCTATAACCTTTTCCAATAAAAGGTTGCTTAGTCATTTGACCTTCCAAGCAAGATTCACAAAGAGGTAAAGAATCATCTTCTTACTTATTTAGAAGTCCATTCTTAGATAATCCCTCAACCCGGTTGAGATTTATATGACCAAGTCTGAGATTCCAAAGATAGGTATTATTATTTGGAGAAATTCTTTTCCTTTTACTTTGAGTATTTGCAGTTTCAAACATCTTATGATTTAAAATTGCTTTAGTTTTGTTCGGTTTAAGTACATATAAGTCGTTTTCTATTTTAGCAGAACAAATATTGACACCTTTCTTTGAAATGAACGCTTCATTTCTAGAAAAGGAAATACAATAACTATGTTCAATTACACAAGAGATAGAAATCAAGTTCCTCTTTATCTTGGGAACTATGTACATATTTTCTAAAAATAAAAATTTATCTAAAAAAAATAACTTTGCATCTCCCACTACACAAGCTGAGACGACGTCTCCCATTCCGACCGGGAGCGTCATCTCACCCTCTTCGAGATCCTTAAAGGAACTAGATTCTTGTAAAGAAGAGCAAACGTGGTTAGTGACCCCTGAATCAACTATCCAAGTAAAGTCATTAGTTTCCACTAAACAAGTTTCAAGAACAAGTAAATCGTCTTTACCTTTCTTCTCATTGAGCTAAGTGTTTGCAGTAGCAGAAGCTTTTCCTTTTTCTACTTTCCTCTTCCTCTGAGTTTTCTTAATCCCAAAAGAAGAACTGCAGGACTTGGTTCTAGAGGATGAACCCATCTGGACCCTTTTGGAATGGGTAAACAGATTTGCCTCTCCATCAACCTGTCCCTTATTTTCGATAAGAGACTAGTAAGTCTGTAAGTCATTTAGTAGGGAAGTCAGGTTATACTCTCTCTTGTTCATCACCGCATTGTTGCGGAACTGCTGGAAACTATTCGGAAGAGATTCCACGATAATCAATACCTGACTTTGCTCATCCAAGACTACTCCGTTCATTTCGGCCACGTTGAAGTGAACTATCAGATCGGGAACATGTTCTCTCACTGAAGTTCCCATCTTCATGCGCGCATTATAAACGTATTTGAGGGATTCATGTCGAATTTGCTCAGACAGTTGTGCAGACAAATTTTGCAGATAACTCATGATCACATGAGCTGAGACAATTCCCTCCAGCATTCTGGAAAAAAACATCAGATATGCTAGCCAGGATGTAGGCCTTAGCCCTTTCATTGGCCTTGGACCGGCGGTTATACGCATCCTTAAGGGGTTGTTTGGGGCGCTAAGTGGGTTATAATAGTCTGTGGGTTATTATAGTCTGTGAAACATATAATATTATTTAAAATGCAGAGTACTATAGTCTGGGGTTATAATAGTCTGTGTTTGGGGCACATAGTATTTCACAGGTTATTATAACACGAGTTATAATAACTAGTTGGCCAAACAGGCCCTAATACATTGAGGTGCGTTTTGAGCAAGGGCCTGAGTGTTGGGATTTATGCCCTAAACTTGTGTAATTTTGATCAATTAAATAAAGTGTTATTTGTTTTGATAGAATTACAGTCTTGCTTTATAAATCTAATAAACTAACCTCCAAGGTTATAACTTTTATCTTGAACATCAGTGTAGTGGACACTATTTGGGTTGAGTTCAAGAATATAACCTAAATAGTCTATGGTGTAAGAATAAGGTTTGAAACCTCATTCTGGTAACACCATGGATGCGGCTCACTTTGTAATTAGTACAAATTAGGTAATCCAACTCATTCATGTAGTTGACATGCGAGTGGGGGCATCCTGTATGAAGAGTTCATACAAGACTGGATCGCAAATTATTAGTCTAACCAGTGTAACACCGTTAACAGGATAAGACTAGTAATTTATATATGGTCATTAGTGACTCGACCTGAATCCTGAGCAAGTTAAGAACTCCTGCTTATAGGGGTTTGTCCATAGACTAGTATGGGTGAGAGTGGCCTGTAGCAAACTCAATAAGCCTACCTTCTAAGGGACAAAACCTCGTAGGTAGCTAGGAACTTAACTGTGCAAGATGGAATTCACTCATTCCTCTACTGAGGAATTAGATAGGTTGTTCCCTTAAGAACTCACTCCAGGTCTGGAACAACGAGGCCCCACCCTCTATGAGGGTATGAGTCTAAGGTAGGACCTAGACTTGTTGTTCATTAGAGGATCAGTGGTGCTTAAGGAGAAAAGAGGTAATCACAGGTGTAAAATGGTAATTTGACCAGTGTGATTACTGACAACAACTCGTGAAGGGTCGACTCATGGGTAATGACTATATCAGTGGACACAATATTATCTATAGTGAGGAGAGTGCACCTACAAGTCTATAGTAGAGTGACTTGTAGTTAATGAATATTGATTAACTGGATCAAAGAGTTTGATCAGTTAATCTCACATCATTGGAGCTCATGAACTCTAGGTCCACTAGATCCCTTCGTTGGCTCAATATGGTAATATTGAGGGTATAAAGTTAGGAGTGAAATGGAAGTGTTCAATTTAATACATGAGGTGTTATATCAATTATATATGATGTAATTGATATAATATATAGTTTTAATGTGAATTAGATTCATATATAAACTATATACTAAAGAGAGAATAAAAGGAGGGGTAGGATGGTCATTTCCATCCCATTCCCTTATATATATGGTTGAATGAGATGCAACTAGGTGAAGTCATTCTAAGAAAATTTTACAAGCTCTCTTGTTGTGTCGTTAGAAGAGTTCTAAAGCACACATCTCTCTCAAAATCCTCACCTCTCCTAAAGGGAACCCACCTTCCTCCCTCACCTAGAGAACAACGGAGAAGATCCGGTGGTCGTGTCTTCGCACGTTGGAGTTCCTGTTGTTGAGATCGTCATCGTGAGAGAGAGGAGTACTCGAAGAAAGGTTCTTCAAAGGTAATTTCTTGATATCCATTCTATTTTACATGCTTCATCTAATGTTTTGTGTTCTGGAATTAATCGTTGTAACTAAATCAAGAGCGCGCGATTCGCAATCGCTTCCGCTGCGGGACTACGATTCCCTTCAATTGGTATCAGAGCCCAATTGCGTTCTTGATTTATGTTCTGGATTTTTCAAGAACAAGGTGGGATTTACTGTTTTTTGCATGAGATGTATGAACGGTTTTGCAAAATTAGATGTTTTAAATTTTGGCACATAGATTTACAATTTTCATTGAATTGTTCAATGTAAGGGCCTAGTGTTTTGGGCAATTTTAATTGTAAATCGAGTCTGTAAGTCTGTGTCGATCGTCGCAAAGCGGTTGCTGAGAAGATCAGAGCAAAGACGAGCAAGGAATAGTGGGTTCTCATTGTTGTTTGTGTGCAACATTGCAACGCTATTCATCAGTGTTGCAACGTTGCGCTTGCGGAAGAAGCGCGCAGGAGACGACAGCATTGCAACGCTGTCATTGGCGTTGCAACGCTTGGCAGAAGACGACAAGGAGCAGCGTTGCGACACTACTATCAGCGTTGCAACGCCAGAGCCGTTTTACGCAAAGGAGCAACGGGCAGAAACATTTTTTTATTATATATTAAATATAAAAACATTTTATATTTAATATATTTAATTTTAATTAATATAATTAGATTATATTAATTAAAATTATTTCTAGGGTGCCAAAATTGGTCTAATTTTTGCTATTTTAATTATGCAATTGTTGTGTAATTATTGTCATGCATAATCTATGCTTTTATTTTAGAAATCTCACCTTAGGTTAAGCATTTTCATGCATCATTTATAATGTAAGGAGTTATATTATATAGTTTTCATGATTAATTAATATAAAGTTGTTATATTAATTTATGGACAACATTGACATGCATTATATATCATGATATGAACATGCTATGAATGTCTAATTTTTCATGTGATGAATGATCAAGCACTATAACATAGTATGCATGTCACCTAAGGTTAATTATTAGTTTTAAATGTTTAGAACTTGGAAATAATAGATTTTAGGTTATCTAGTTCTAATTAGATTTGAATTAGGAACCAAGTAATTTATAAGCTATGATTAAAAGAGGAACTCTGTCTAAGGAAAGTTCTGTCTAGGCTGGGGTATTTAAGCTGACGAAAACGAAACACCCCTACCTTGGAATTGACCTGGGAGTGAAATCTAATCAGAGAGTCTTATAAATTACAGTAGCGTCAGCGGGTTTATTAAGGGGTTAATAAACTAGAAATTTTAGGTTTAATATAAGGAGTTATATTAACAAACTTAGGATAGAATCAATATAAGAGTTATATTGATAGAGTTATGTAAAACCATTAGCCAGGTTTTAGCCTAAGTATGATTCCTATAAACTTTAAAGTATTTAGTGGGAGGAAAAAGTGTATGAGATACATATTTTTCCACCTACGCTATCTCTGGGAAGTTCACACCGTGAGACTCATACTTGGCCTCGTGGCGCAAATGGGAGCGGCCCCCTTCGGATGGTGTTTGTATGAGTCAATATCAAGATGAATGGATAGGATACCCGAATGGGATAAAGATTTCCTTAGACTATTTTTGAATCTAGTCCTCCCTTCGGCGGATTTTATTGGATGGAGACTTTGGGATTTAAAGACAGAGGGTTACACTCACGGGATACATAAGTTGTGTATGTATCCAGACCGAAAAATGGTAACTAAAACCTATAGGAATAAGAGTTATTCTGGTATTAGGTTTTGGTCAAGAGTGTCTTGATCCAAAGAAGGAATGCTTTTTATTACCCTTCGGTGTCATATATTCTAAACCTTTGGAGTATTATTGCAAATTATAAATGGCCTAAGAATCATTTGATAATTAGCTAAAACATGATTGGATTAGAGTTATAGCAAGAAACTCATACAAGTTTGTTTGTAAATTTTCACCAAAAATGTCTAGCTCTATAATTTTCTTATTGGGTGCGAAAAAGTTAACCGGAGAGAATATGATGACGTGAAAAAACAAACTCAACACTATTTTGGTAGTGGATGATCTGAAGTTTGTGCTAACTGAGGAGTGTCCTCAGGTGCCAGGCTCGAATGCGTCACGAAATGTTCGTGATGCATATGATCGATGGATGAAGGTCATTAATAAGGCCAAGGTCTACATGCAGGCAAGTATGTCTCACATATTAGCTAAGAAGCATGAGGGCATGATACCGCCAAGGAAATCATGGATTCTATGCAGGGTATGTTTGGACAACAGTCCACACAAGCCCGACATAATGCCCTAAAGTGCATATTCAACTCGAGGATGTCAGAGGGTACATCTGTTCGGGATCATGTCCTGGATATGATGGTGCACTTTAACATCGCGGAGTCGAATGGTGCTTCCATCGATGAGTCGAGCCAGGTCAGCTTCATTCTTGAAACCCTTCCAGATAGTTTCCTACAGTTTATAAGTAATGTTGTTATGAACAAACTTACTTTTAATCTTACCTCCCTTTTGAATGAACTCCAGACCTTTCAGTCTTTGATAAAAAATCAGGGATCGAAAGGTGAGGCAAATGTTGCCAGTAAGAGTTATCACAGAGGTTCGACCTCTGGGACAAAAACAGTAGCTTCATCTTCCTCTAACCTGAGAGGAAAGAAGAAGAACATGAAGAAGGTTGGTAAAGGGAAACAGGCAGACAAAGCTGCCACCCAGAAGGGCAAGAAAGTCAAAGTGTTTCCACTGCAACGAAGACGCGCATTGGAAACGAAACTGTCCGAAGTACATTGTAGAAAAGAAGAAGGAAGGTAAATATGATTTACTTTGCCTAGAACTTGTTTAGTGGATAATGATAAAACAGCTTGGATACTTGATTCAGGTGCCACTAATCATGTTTGGTCTTCTTTTCAGGGAATTGATTCCTAGCAGCAGGTACAGCAAGGATAGATAATGCTCCGGGTTGGAAATGGAGAAGTCGTCTCAGCTGTAGCAGTAGGCACAATGAAGCTTTATTGTGGCAAAAAATATGTATTGTTGGACAATATATTAGTGATACCAGGGTTTACTAGAAACCTTATTTCCATTTCTTGCCTTATTGAACAATGTATTTTTGTTTCCTTTTCTATGAATAAAGTGTTTATTTTGAAGAAAGGTTTAAAAATATGTTCAACTTCGTTAGAAAATTGATTGTATGTTTTAAGGCCTAATTCAATCAAAATGATTTTGAACACTAAATTATTTAAAACTGCAAAAGCACAAACTAAGAAACGTAAAATTTCTCCTAAACAAAATGTTCATCTTTGGCATCTATGATTGGGTTACATTAATCTCAATAGGATTGAGAGATTGGTAAAGAACGGACTTCTAAACGAGTTAGAAGAAAATTCCTTGCCAGTATGTGAATCATGCCTAGAAGGCAAAATGACTAAAAGACCTTTTAGTGGAAAATGTTATAGAGCCAAAGACCCTCTAGAGCTTATACATTTAGACCTTTGTGGTCCGATGAATGTTAAAGCCAGGGGAGGATATGAATATTTCATCTCTTTTATAGATGATTATTCTAGATTTGGGCATATTTACCTAATGCACAAGTCTGAAGCACTTGAAAAGTTCAAGGAATTCAAGACTGAGGTTGAAAATCAATTAGGTAAAACTGTTAAAACACTTCGATCGTATCGAGGTGGATAGTACATGGATTTAAAATTCAAGAACTATATGATAGAACATGGAATTACATCCTAACTCTCAGCTACCGATATACCACAGCAAAATGGTGTATCGAAAAGGAGAAATAGAACCTTGTTGGACATGGTTCGATCAATGATGAGTTATGCTCATCTCCCTAGTTCCTTTTGGGGTTACGCAGTGGAGACTGCAGTATACATTTTGAATAATGTGCCCTCCAAAAGTGTTTTTGAAACACCTTTTGAACACAGGAAAGGACGTAAAGGAAGTTTATGTCACTTCAGAATATGGTGTTGTCCGGCACATGTGCTTGTGACAAATCCAAAGAAGTTGGATTCACGTTCAAAATTATGCGTATTCGTAGGATACCCAAAAGAAACAAGAGGTGATTTATTCTATGATCCTAAGGAAATAAGGTTTTCGTGTCAACAAATGCCATTTTCTTGGAGGAGGACCACATAAGGGACCACAAACCAAAAAGTAAAGTAGTGTTGAGTGAGTTAGACGGAACAATAGCAAATGTTGCTAATAGAACACTAGTACGTCAACAAGAGTTGTTGATACTAGTTTGTCTAGTCAAGAGAGTCCATCTCAAGAGTTAAGTATGCCTTGACGTAGTGGGAGGATTGTAATACAGCCTGACCGTTACATGGGTTTAGCTGAAACTCAAGTTGTTATACCAGATGACAACTGCGAGGATCCATTGACTTATAATCAAGCAATGGTTGACAAAGACAAAGACAAATGGGTCATAGCCATGGACCAAGAAATGGAGTCGATGTACTTCAATTCTGTTTGTGATCTTGTAGATAAGCCTAATGGGGTAAAACCTATAGGTTGTTAGTGGATCTACAAGAGAAAACGTGGTGTAGATGGGAAGGTGCAAACCTTTAAAGCTAGACTAGTAGCAAAGGGTTATACCCAGGTTGAAGGGGTTGACTATGAGGAAACCTTTTCACCTGTTGCTATGGTAAACTCTATTCGTATCCTTCTGCCATTGCCGCACATTATGACTATAAGGTATGGCAAATGGATGTCAAGACAGCCTTTTTGAATGCCAATCTTTAGGAAACCATCTACATGGACCAACCCAAAGGGTTCATTGAACCAGGACGAGAGCAAAAGGTTTGCAGGCTTAAAAGGTCAATTTATTAACTCAAACAAGCAAAAGGTTTGCAGATTTGATGAGGCAATCAGATCTTATGGTTTTGACCATAATGATGATGAACCTTGTGTCTACAAGAAAATCATCAATAGTTCTATCGCATTCCTAATTCTCTATGTGGATGATATCCTACTCATTGGGAATGATGTAGGTTATCTTACTGACATCAAGAAATGGCTAGCTACGCAGTTCCAAATGAAAGATTTGGGTGATGCGCAGTTTGTTCTTGGGATCCAGATTGTCCGGAACCGCAAGAACAAAACACTAGCCTTGTCTCAAGCATCTTACATAGACAAAGTGTTGTCAAGGTTTAAGATACAAGATTCAAAAAAGGGCTTGTTGCTTTTTAGACATGGAATCAATTTGTCTAAGGAACACTGTCCTAAGACACCTCAAAGAGTTGAGGATATGAGACGGATTCCTTACGCATCAGTTGTTGGGAGCCTGATGTATGCCATGTTGTGTAGTAGGCCCGACATCTGTTTTGCTGTTCGGATGGTCAGTAGGTATCAATCCAATCCAGGACTTGAACACTGGACAACGGTTAAAACAATCCTTAAGTATCTTTGGAGAACAAGGAACTACATGCTTGTGTATGGGGCTAAGGATTTGATCCTTACAGCATACACGGATTCTGACTTTCAGACTGATAAAGATTCTCGAAAATCTACATCAGGGTCAGTATTCACTCTTAACGGAGGAGTGGTAGTATGGCGAAGCATCAAGCAAGGATGCATCGTTGATTTCACCATGGAGGTCGAATATGTAGCAGCTTGTAAAGTAGCTAAGGAGGCCGTTTGGTTAAGGAAATTTATGCTAAATTTGGATGTTGTTCCAAATATGACTTTGCCCATCACACTGTATTGCGATAACAGTGGTGCTGTGGCAAACTCGAGGGAACCCCGAAGTCACAAGAGGGAAAAACACATAGAGCGAAAGTATCATCTCATCCGGGAGATCGTGCATAGAGGAGACGTGATTGTCACGAAGATAGCCTCGGAGCACAACATTGTTGATCCTTTTACAAAGGCTCTCACGGCAACAAGGAGTATTTTGTACAAAAGGGTTTAAATGCCTAGTTTATTGTATTTACATTACTGTAATACTTTAGTACTCCACAAGCTTTAGGTCAAGTGGGAGATTGTTGGGATTTATGCTCTAAACTTGTGTAATTTTGATCAATTAAATAAAGTGTTATTTGTTTTGATAGAATTACAGTCTTGCTTTATAAATCCAATAAACTGAGCTCCAAGGTTATAAATTTTATCTTGAACATCAGTGTAGTGGACACTATTTGGGTTGAGTTCAAGAATATAACCTAAATAGTCTATGGTAAAAGAATAAGGTTGGAAACCTCATTCTGGTAACACCATGGATGCGGCTCACTTTGTAATTAGTACAAATGAGGTAATCCAACTCATTCATGTAGTTGACATGCGAGTGGGGGCATCCTGTATGAAGAGTTCATACAAGACTGGAACGCAAATTATTAGTCTAACCAATGTAACACCGTTAACAGGATAAGACTAGTAATTTATAGATGGTCATTAGTGACTCGACCTTAATCCTAAGCAAGTTAAGAACTCCTGCTTATAGGGGTTTGTCCTTAGACAAGTATGGGTGAGAGTGGCATGTAGCCGACTCAATAAGCCTACCTTCTCATGGACAGAACATCGTAGGTACCTGAGAACTTAACTGTGCAAGATGGAATTCACTCATTCCTCTACTGAGGAATTAAATAAGTTGTTCCCTTAAGAACTGACTCCAGGTTTTGAACAACGGAGCCCCACCCTCTATGAGGGTATGAGTCTAAGGTAGGACCTTAGACTTGTTGTTCATTAGAGGATCAGTGGTGCTTAAGGAGCAAAGAGGTAATCACAGGGGTAAAACGGTAATTTGATCCAGCTGTGATTACGAACAACCTGTGAAGGGTCGACTCATGGGTAATGACTAAATCAGTGGACACAATATTATCTACAGTGAGAAGAGTGCAGCTACAAGTCTATATTGGAGTGACTTATAGTTAATGAATATTGATTAACTGGATCAAAGAGTTTGATATGTTAATCTCACATAATTGGTGCTCATGAACTGTTGGTCCATTAGATCCCTCTGTTGGCTCAATATGGTAATATTGAGGGTATAAAGTTAGGAGTGAAATTGAAGTGTTCAATTTCATACATGAGGTGTTATATCAATTATATATGATGTAATTGATATAATATATAGTTTTAATGTGAATTAGAATCATATATAAACTATATACTAAAGATTGAATAAAATGAGGGGTAGGATGGTCATTTTCATCCCATTCTCCTATATATATGGTTGCATTAGATGCAACTAGGTGAAGTCATTCTAAGCAAATTTTACAATCTCTCTTGTTGTGTTGTTGGAAGTATTCCAAAGCACAAATCTCTATCAAAATACCTCACCTCTCCTAAAGGAAACCCACCTTCCTCCCTCACCTAGAGAACAACAGAGAAGATCCGGTGCTCGTGTCTTCGCACGTTGGAGTTCCTGTTGCTGAGATCGTGATCGTTGGAGAGAGGAGCACTCGAAGAAAGGTTCTTCAAAGGTAATTTCTTGTTGTCCATTCTATTTTACATGCTTAATCTAATGTTTTATGCTCTTGAATTAATCGTTGTAACTAAATCAAGAGCACGCGATTCGCAATCGCTTCCGCTGCGAGACTACGATTCCCTTCACTGAGGACATTCCAATGCTTTTTCCTAATGCATTCTCTACTTCAGCCTTATACTCTTTGAACTTTTCAAGAGCTTCAGACTTGTGATGCATTAGGTATAGATAACCATACCTCGAATAATCATCTATGAAAGAGATGAAATATTCGTACCCTCCTCGAGCTTTAACATTCACCGGACTACAGAGATCTGAATGCACCAGTTCTAGGGGCTCTACGGCTATATAACCTTTTCTAGTAAAAGGTCGTTTGGTCATTTTACCTTCCAAGCAAGACTCGCAAGGCGGTAAAGAATCATCTTCTAACTTGTTCAGAAATCCATTCTTAGAAAGTCTCTCAATCCGGTTGAGATTAATATGACCAAGTCTAAGATGCCACAGATAGGTATCATTATTTGGAGAAATTCTTTGCCTTTTATTTTGAGTGTTAGCATTCTTAAACATCTTATGATTTAAAATTACTTTGGTTTTATTCGGTTTCAGTACGTAGAAGCCATTTTTCAATTTAGCATAACAAATATTGACACCCTCTTTCAAAATGAACGGTTCATTGATTGACAAAGAAATACAATAACCAAGTTCTATTAAACAAGAGATAGAAATTAAGTTCCTTTTAAGCTTAGGAACTATATACAGATTTTTTAAAGAAAGAAATCTATCTCCGAAAAATAACTTGGGATCTCCCACTGCACGAGCTGAGACGACGTCTCACGTTCCGACCCTGAGCGTCATCTCACCCTCTTCGAGCTCCTTGAAGGAACTAGTTTCCTGAAATGAAGAGCAAACGTGATTAGTGGCTCCTGAATCAAGTATCCAGATAAAATCATTATTTTCCACTAAACAAGATTCAAGAACAAGTAAATCTAATTTACCTTTCTTCTCTATGAGCCCAGCAAGGTATTTTGGGCAGTTTCTCTTCCAGTGCTCATCCATGTTGCAGTGGAAACACTCTCCTTTATCTGCAAGCTTGGTTTTCCCTTGCCTTTGTCAGCAGCAGGTGCCTTCCATTTTCCTCCTATTTTCTTCTTTTGGGTCTTCTTAAGCCAAGAAGAAGAGTTACAGGACTTAGTCCCAGAGGATGAACCCTTCTGGAACCTTCTGGAATGGGCAAACAGATTGGCCTCTCCACCAGCCTGTCCCTTATTCTTCATAAGAGACTGGAAAGTCTGTAGTTCATTAAGGAGAGTAGTATGGTTATACTCTATCTTGTTCATCACCGCATTACTGCGGAATTGCAGGAAACTCTTCGGAAGAGATTCCAGGATGAACGATACCTGACTTTGCTCGTCAATGACCGCTCCGTTCATCTCAGCCACGTTGAAGTGGACCATCAGATCAAGAACGTGTTCTCTCACCGATGACCCCTTCTTCATACGGGAGTTATAAGCGTATTTGAAGGATTCGTGTCGAATCTGTCCAGACGGTTGTCCAAACATTTCCTGCAGTGAACTCATGATCTCACGAGCTGAGACCATGCCCTCGTGTTGTTTGGCGATGCCGAAAACACTAGCCAAAATGTAGACCTTGGCCTTATCATTGGCCTTGATCCAGCGGTCGTACGCCTCTTTAACAGATTGAGGAGCGTTACGAGCAGGGATCTGAGAACATTCCTCAGTTAGTACAAACCGTAGGTCGTCAACAACGAGAATCGTATTCAAGTTGGACTTCCACGTAGTAAAATTCTCACCAGTTGAACTGTCGCTTTTAAGTAAGGCTATTATTGAGGATGACATGCTGAAAATCCAAAATAGTTCTAATTAGTTATTCCCTTAAAACCCATAGTAAAAACCAATGAAATTTAGCAAAATTATTAAAGAACCCTAGTGTTTAAACTAAACACACTGTTTAATTTAAACCTTTAATTTTGCAACGATACTTCAAGGGTTTAGAACAAAAGCCTCCGTCGGGCGGTCAGTCATTCCTCACTTGAATTGAGACTTTCTCAGCCAATTCTCACTACTAGAACATCTCATGTCCCAATGGTCCTTAGCTACCGTTTGTTTGGTCAAGGATTTGTTAACTAACGTAACACATCCCGTAAATATGACCCTACCATTTTCAGATCCAATAGGCCCGAGCCAGCAGGCTACTATTAAGAAAAACAACTGCTGGAAAACAACCTAAGAGACCCCATCCATTTCTGGAGTTCGCGGTGTTCCGATCCCGTAGGGTTTGGCTCTTCCAGGTCAACCTAGCAGACGGACTATAGAAATCTAACGATGCGACCTAATGAAGGAGACCGTAGGATACGTTGACACCCGTCCTGCTCCCATTTACTATGGATACTTCCCTAGTTCACCTTGGTATTGAACCATGCAAACACATACCGTAGGGGGACGCCCTATTGACGCCACGTAGCCGAGCATGGAACTCACGGTGTGAACTCTTGAGGACGTGAGAGTAAACTCGATGCGAACATCTTGTTTTCTCCCACTGAAGTTCCTAAAATAGGGTATGGATTTAACTTTGTCGGATTCTGGCTAAAAGAATCTATCTATGTCTATACCTATTATAACTATTATAACTAGGTCTTAAAACCTTATGTCTAGGTGAATAAACATTTTAATTACCTAGAGATAAAACGGAACTGAGGTTAATTCAACTCGGGTTAAGGTCGATTCACCTGGTAGGAGGTGTTAAGTTAACCACAACTTAAGTACCCTCACCTTTGACATGAACTTCACCCCAGAGAGTTTCCTTATAACCAAAGTCCTAAAGTCCTACTATATTTTAAACTATTTAAAATACTACGTAAGACTTATTTCTAATCCTATTAGAAATTGAAACTTAGGTCTAAATTAATTTTAAACGATTTAGAACTAATTAAATTTAACCCAAGTTCCTATGTTTGCATGCATTTCTTTATTATAGGTTATGGTTTCTAAAACCCCTTTAATTTATAACTTTTATAAATTTTAATAATTAACCTATGATAAAGAAACTATATTATAAATCCAACAATCAATATTCAAATTGGAATTATAAAAGGAATTTAACTACTTGAATTATAAAATTACTTAAACAAAATAACATTTATTTTAAACTAAGTAATTTCATGCTCCATGCAATTTATTTTCCATATAATCTAATTATAACACTTATAATTAATTACTCATGAAAAAATATATTAGTCATGCATTCAACCATATTCATATAACATTTATATAAATAAAATGCATGAACATGCTTATCCTAAGGTGGGAATAATCTAAATGACATTCATATAGATAAATAGTTGTAAAACCGGAATAATTTGGCCCCTAATATACAAAAAAAAATAAATTACATTAATTTATTTCATGAAACTGGTCCTAAAATACCTGAAAGCAGGTAGGCCTTGAACCGCTCGAACAGCATTTAAAGACAATTGAACCAACCGAACTGGCTGCGGTTTCTTTGGAATATACCACGGCGTTGCGCTTTGAGGCCAACGTTACCAACGCTGTTTTCGTCGTCTTGCGCGCCTGGTATCGGGATGACGTTGCAACGCTGAGGGGCAGCGTTGCAACGCTGCTGACCCCTTGAGTGCCCGTGTCGATAGGGAGCGCTGGTGTTGCGACGTTGTTCTTCAGCGTTGCAACGCTGCTGCTTCGGCAATAGCTTTCTTTCCACGAACACAGCAGCTTCATCTTGCAATTTCTCCCTCGATTCTCCACCGAATTGCTTGAAATTGGTCTCGAACGACTCGTAACTCAATTACAGACTCAATTTTTCACTTTATGCCCAAAAACGCAAGGGCCTTTACATACTAATTGAACAAAATCAAAGTAAACTAAGGCCAAATCAATCCTAAACAAGTTTTACAGCAAACCAAATGCAATTCCCACAAAATCAATGCAATTTTCTTTAAAAACAAAACAATACAAGCATGCTCTGACACTAATTGATGGAGATCTGATCTTCTTGAGCAGCGAAAACGTGATTGAGATCGTTAATGTGCTTGATTGTTTTGCTAAAAACAAAAACTAGTACATTGACCAAAAAAAAATACAAAACAAGCATATAATCAACTCTAACCTAATTAGGCATGGATTAAATGCCTACAAACATACATGGAGTTTAACTATTAAACTAAAGAATGGAAAGGAAATTATTACTTTTGTAGACTCACAACAACTCCTTGCTCCAAGAAGTTTACAATAACTCAGCAAGCTTTAGCTTCTTTGTTTTACAGAACACCACCAAAAGAATAAATCTTCTATCCTCTAAGTGCTTAGATCTTTCCTCTTTGGGAAGGGTTCCAACAGTTGGAAGAACTTTTGGGAATTCTAGAATTGAGAGAGAGTGAGAGAGCAATTCACCAATTGCTTCAACAGTATCGTTAATCGATCACCAGCAATACACACCCCTTCTCCCTGTTAAGCTATCGATAGGGAGAAGGAAGGGGATAGTGCGAACGTGTCTGGAAGACACGTTCCCTTATCTTATTATTAAAGTAATAATAATAATAATAATAATAATTAAATCAAATTTAATTATTAATTTAAATAATACAAATTAAATATCATATGTTTAATTTGGATTAAATCTCATTTAATCATATCGCCCCTTTAACCTATAGTTTTAATGTACATCCAGTGCACATTAAAATTTAACCTATAGTTTTCAAATGTGAATCACATTCACATTTAATAGAATATTTGAACTCTTTCAAATTTTCAATTCTCTCATAAAATTTAATATGAATCATATTTACATTAAATTTATAATATATAGTTCCAAAACTATATAATATATCGTATCAATATACATTAAATATATTCCCTAATGAATTTGAACATTTCAAATTCAAATGATCTAAGAACCCTTTACGAGCTAGAAGGTGGACCTAATGGACCTACTGGTCGTAAGCTCAACGATACGAGATTGCTCGGTTAATCTCATTAACCTCCCAATCAACATTCGTTAACTGCGGGAACACTCCACTAAAGTCCCACAACTGCACTCTTCTCACTGCAGATATATTTCTGTGTCCATGGATATTGACCAATAACAGCAAGTCAATCCTTCACGAATGTTCGTAACACCAGCTGGGTCAAATTACAGTTTTACCCCTGGGTTACATCTTGTGCCTTAAGAACCAGTGCTCCTCTAATGAACAATTTGTTTGTGGTCCTACCAACAAACAGAGTCCCTCTCGGGCCAATGAGAGGGTCGGGCCCTTTGTTCAAGTCCTGGAGACACCACTTAAGGGAACATTCCTCTACTTACCCTAGTAGGCGGGAAGGAGTGAATTCCGTCTTGCTAAGTTAAGTTCCCAGCCGCTCACTCGGTCTTGTCCCCAAGAAGGTAAGCATATTGAGTCGGCGAATCTGACCACTCTCACCCATACTAATCAAAGGACAATCCCTCGCAAACAGGAGTTCATAACCTGCTCAGGATTGAGATCAAGTTGCCTAGGTCATCCTAGTGAAATAGAAACTTGACTAGTCAACGAAGTTACAGCTAGAGGTTAGTATTTCGTGGTCCAGTCTTATGTGATCTCATTACATAGGATATCTCCACTCACATGTCATCTACATGAACACGTTAAGATCACAGTGTTTGTATCAAATACAAAGTGGACCACATCCATAGTTTTACCAGGGTAAGGTACCCCAACCTTATCCCCTAACTATAGACCCTTTAGGCTGTATCTCGAACAAAGATCCTTTTTATGCACATTACATTAAGTTAAAGATTCATTTAACAACCTTGGATGTTTAGTTTATTGTATTTAGGGTTTAAATGAAGGCAAACTCGTAGATAACGAACAATAACACCTTATTGAAATAATAACACTTTATTACATTAATTAGAACAAAATTACAAACTACGAGTTTTAGGGCACAAATCCCAACAGAGGGCAAGATGACCAAACATCCTTTTAGTGGGAAAGGATATAGAGCCAAAGAGCCTCTTGAGTTAGTACATTCTGACATCTGTGGTCCGATGAATGTTAAAGCTCGGGGCGGTTATGAGTACTTCGTGTCTTTCATAGACGATTACTCAAGGCATGGGTATATTTACCTAATGCACAGAAAGTCTGAAACTATTGAGGAGTTCAAGGAGTACAAGACTGAGGTTAAAACCTCTTAGGTAAATCGCTTAAAACACTTCGATCGGATCGAAGTGGAGAGTACATGGACACTGAATTCTAGGACTATATGATAGAACACGTAATTACGTCCCAACTCTCAGCACCTGGTATGCCACAGAAGAATGGTGTATCGGGGAGGAGAAACAGAACCTTGTTGGACATGGTTCGGTCGACGATGAGTTATGCTCGTGTCCCTGATTCTTTTTGGGGTTACGAAGTGGAGACTGTGGTCTATATTTTGAACAACGTTCCATCGAAGAGTGTTTGTGAAACACCTTTCGAGCTCTAGAGTGGACGTAAACGCAGTTTACATCACTTCAGAATTTAGGGATGCCTGACCCACGTTATGGTGTCAAACCCAAAAAAGTTGGAACGCCGTTCGAAATTATGCTTATTCGTAGGTTACCCTAAAGAGACTAGGGGTGGTCTGTTTTACGATCCTAAGGAAAATAGGGTGCTTGTGTCAACAAACGCCACTTTCCTAGAGGAAGACCACGTCAAGGATCATTTACCAAGGAGTAAAATTGTGTTAAATGAAATGGACAGTACATCAGCAAGAGTTGCTGATGGGGCTAGTACGTCAACAAGTGTTGTTGATCCTAGCACGTCTAGTCAAATTCATTCCCAAGAGTTAGGAATGCCTCGACGTAGTGGGAGGGCTATGAGACAGCCTGATTGCTACATGGTTTAGCTGAAACCTCAGTTGTCGCTCATGAGGATGACTGTGAGGATCCATTGAACTATGATTAGGCAATGGTTGATGTTGACAAAGACGAGTGGATTAAAGCTATGGACCAGGAAATGGATTCTATGTGCTTCAATTCTGTATGGGAGCTTGTGGATCAACCGGATGGGGTAAAACCTATTGGTTGCAAATGGATCTACAAGCGTAAACGTGGCGTAGATGGGAAGGTGCAGACCTTCAAAGCCCGACTAGTGGCAAAGGGTTTTACCCAGGTTGAACGGGTTGACTATGAGGAGACCTTTTCACCTGTTGCCATGGTAAAGTCGATCAGGATCCTTTTGACCATCGCCGCGTATTATGACTACGAGGTATGGTAGATGGACGTCAAGAAAACCTTTCTGAATGGCAAACTTGATGAGACCATCTACATGGATCAGCCCAAAGGGTTCATTGCCCAAGGCCAAGAGCAAAAGATTTGTCGGCTTCATAGGTCCATTTATGGGCTGAAACAAGCTTCGAGGTCTTGGAAAATAAGGTTTGATGAGCCGATCAAATCTTATGGCTTTGATAAAAATGTGGACGAGCCTTGTGTCTACAAGAAAATCGTTGACAAAATTGTCGCATTTTTTGTGTTGTATGTGGAGGATATTCTTCTCATTGGGAATGAGGTAGAATTTCTTACTGACGTTAAAAAGTGGCTAGCTTCGCAATTCCAAATGAAAGATTTTGGAGAAGCTCAGTATGTTCTAGTTATCCAGATTGTCCGGAACCGGAAGAACAGAACGCTAGCCTTGTCTCAGACGTCTTATATGACAAATGTTGTCTAGATATAAGATGCAGAACTCCAAGAAGGGCTTGCTGCCTTTCAGGCATGGGGTTCATTTGTCTAAGGATCAGTGTCCTGAGACTCCTGAAGATGTTGAGGATATGAGACGGATTCCATATGCTTCGGCTGTAGGGAGCCTGATTTATGCTATGTTGTGTACTAGGCCCGACATCTGTTAAGCAGTAGGAATCGTCAGTAGATATTAGTCCAATCAAGGATTAGATCACTGGACAACCGTAAAGGCAATCCTCAAGTATCTTAGGAGAACGAAGAACTACGGCTTAGTGTATGGCAGTGGGGATTTGATCCTTACGGGATACACGGATTCTGACTTTCAAACCGATAAGGATTCTAGGAAATCCACTTCGGGGCCAGCCTTCATTCTGAATGGAAGAGTTGTAGTATGGCGAAGCATCAAGCAGGGAGGCATCGCTGATTCCACTATGGAAGCGGAGTATGTTGCGGCTTGTGAAGCTGCAAAGGAAGCTGTTTGCTTAGGAAGTTCATGACGAATTTGGAAGTTGTTCCAAATATGAACTTGTCGATCACACTGTTTTGTGATAACAGTGGTGCAGTAGCCAACTCACGTGAGCCTTGAAGCCATAAGAGAGGCAAACACATTGAGCGCAAGTATCATCTGATACGAGAGATTGTGCACCGCGGAGACGTGACAGTCACGAAAATACCGTCGGAGCACAACGTAGCTGATCCATTTACAAAGCCTCTCACGGCTAAGGTGTTTGAGGGTCACCTAGAGAGTCTAGGTCTTCGAGAGGTTCCTGACTAGGGCAAGTGGGAGATGTGTAAACGGGTATTCAATGCCCTTGTTTATTGTATTACTTCATTGTAATTTAATGTACATTTCATAAATGTATTTTCTCCACTAGCTTAGTCCAAGTGGAAGTTTGTTGGGATTTTTGTCTTAATCTCGTGTTTGTAAATTACTGTTTGAAATTAATAAGAGTTATTTATTTCATCACTTTATGTCTCGCAATATTTATAAACTTTTCCAATAAACTAAGCTCCACGGTCATTGAATTTATGAGAGAACTAGAACTTGAATGGTGTGTAGTGGACACACGGGGAGGATCATGTTCAAGTTAATGACCCGAATGGTCTACAGTATCTGACTCGTTCATGTTGTTTACATGCGTGCGGGGGCATCCTTTGCAATGAGATTGTACAAGACCATATCGTGAGTTATTAGACATACTGATGTAACACCGTTGACAGTAAGGACTAATAATATCGTAGATGACCATTAGTGACTCGACCTGAATCTAGAGCGTGTTACAGACTCCTGTCTGCGGGGGTCTGTCCTTTGACTAGTACGGGTGAGGGTGGTCATAGTTACTCGCCCAATATGCCTATCTTCTCAGAGACAGGACCAAGTAGGGAGCTGGGAACTTAACTACGCGAGATGGAATTCACTTGTTCCCGCCTTTAGGAAAGCTAGAGGGGTTGTTCCCTTAAGTGCTGTCTCTAGGGCTTGGACAACGGGCGCCCACCTTCTCACTGGCCCGAGAAGGGTGTTGTGTATGGTTGGACCATCACAATATGTTGTTCATTAGAGGAGCAGTGGGGACTTAAGGAACAAGAGGTAGACACAGGGGTAAAATGGTAATTTGAACAAACCGTGTCTACGAACAACCTGTGAAGGGTCGACTCATGAGCATTGGTTATATCAGTGGACACGTTATATTCTACACTGACGGGAGTGCAGCTACGGGCTATAGTTGAGTGTTACCGTAGCTAATGAATGTTGATTAACCGGATCAAAGAGTTTGACAGGTTAATTTCGGATCATTGGAGCCCGTCACTGTAGGTCTATTAGGTCCCTCGATTGGCTCAATCTGGATTAAAAGAAGGGTTAATGTTTTGGTATGAAATTGAAGTGTTCAATTTCACTTTAAGGGCATTTATGTCATTTATATAATATATGAATGATATAATATATAGTTTAATGTGAATGAGATTCATAATAAACTATAGGTTAGCCTAATTGTTGAATTATGGCTAATTGGAGAAATTAATTGAGAGAAATTAAATTGGATGTGATTCAATTTAATTAAGCGACAATTATTGCAAATGAGATTTGCAATATGAGATATGAGATATCTTATATTATGTGATTATGCAAATGAGATTTGCATAACCTAGGGTTGTGGTAAAGTTGTAATAATGTGGAGATTTTAACTCCATCATTCCCACTATTTAAACCCTTTGCAAGAAGGGATTGGTAAGCTTTCTCTCATTTTTTGATTTTGATCAAAGATAAGAGATCAAAATTCTCTTTATTCTCTCAACTCTCCTCCCTCTCTAAAACTCTAGAATCCTACCATTCTCCTTTTTTCCAAGAGAAGAACAACCAAGTTTCCAATTGGTGGTGTTGTCTTCCTGTTCATGGGATTTGTTCGGGATCGTAGAGATCGTGTTTGTTCACGAAGTGTTCGTGATCTTTGGAAGAGATATTGAAGAGAGTCTTCAACAAGTAAGTACAATTCATCTAGTTGTATTTTCTTCCTTCTTTTGCATGTTCACCCTAGATCTAATTGTTAGATCATTTTGACAAAATTCGAGTAGCGTAATGATACCATGACGATTCCATCGTCTTCCGCTACGCGGTGATTTTCATTCCCTCCATAGCCAAGGTCAATTTCCTATATAGTTAAAGTATCCAGTGGGAGGAATAGTGTATATGATACATATAATTCCACCTACGTTTCTCCGGGAAGTTCACACCCTGAGACTCATACTTGGCCTTGTGGCGCAAACAGGAGTGTCCCCCTTCGGATGGTGTTTGTATGAGTTAATATCAAGGTGAATGGAGAGGGTACTTTTAGTGAGTGGGAGCAGGTTTAGTGAAAACCAAAACCTATAGTTTCTTCTGTCAGTTCACACCGTAATATCACTATGGTAAGCCTGCTAGTTTGGCCTGGACCAGACAATCCCTTCAGAGGGCTTGATCATAGGGGATCGAACACAGTAAACACCCGAAAGGGATAAAGGTTTCCTTAGTTTGTTTTTCAACCTAGTCTTACCTTCGGCGAATTTTGTTGGATGGGGACTCTGGGGTCTAAAGACAGAGGGTTACACTCACGAGATACATAAGAAGTGTATGTATCCTAACCAAATAATGGTAACTAAAGCATATAGGAATAAGAGTTATTCTTGCATTAGGTTTTGGTCAAGAAAGTCTTGATCCAGAGGAGGAGTGTTTCTTATTATCCTTCGGTGTCATACATTCTAAACCTTTGGAGTATCATTGTGAATTATTAATGACTTATGAATCATTAGATAATTAGCTAAAATGTGATTGGATTATATAGTTTTATCGAGAAACTTATACAATTTTTTATTGTAAATTACAGCAAAATGTCTAGCTCTATTATTTCCTTACTGGGTGTCGAAAAATTAACTAGGGAGAATATAATAACGTGGAAGAAAAGACTCAACATAATCTTGGTAGCACATGGACTTAAGATTGTTCTCAATGAAGAATGTCCTCAATTCCCAGCTCACACGCACCACAATCTGTTAAGGATGTGTATGACCGTTGGATCAATGCCAATGAGAAGGCAAAAGCCTATGGCTAGCATACCTGATTTTTTAGCCACGAGACTGGAGTGCAAGGTCTCAGCTCGTGAGATCATGAATTTTATACTGAATTTGTCTAGACAATAGTCAAATCAAATTCGACATAAAACGCTAAAATACGTTTACAGTGCACACATGGAGGAGTGAATGTCAGTCAGAGAATATGTTCTCAATATTATGGCTCAGTTCAACACAACGGAAATGAACGGGGCGGTCATAGACGAGAAAAGTCAGGTATTGTTCATCCTAGAATCTCTTCCGAAGAGTTTTCTGCAATTCCGCAACAATGCAACGATGAACAACATAGAGTATGATCTAACTTCTCTGTTAAATGAGCTGCAGACTTACCAGTATTTTATGGATGATAAGAGAAAAGAGAATGGAGAGGCAAATTTGTTTAGCCATTCCAAAAATTTTCAGAAGGGTTCACCCTCTGGAACTAAGTACTGCAGTTATTCTTTGGAGCTTAAGAAGATACAGAATAAAAAGAAAATGAGCAAATAAAGAACAATTGTCTGGCTAGAAAAACTTGTTATTTGATAACATCTATGTAGTTTCAGGCTTTATTAGAAACCTTATTTCTATTTCGTGTTTCATCAAACAATGTACTTTAATTTCTTTTCAATTAAATAAAGTGTTTATTTCTTTGGAAAAGTATTGAACTATGCCATTGTTCTTCTTGAGAATTATTTGCAAAGGGTTAATTCGGTTAAAATAGTTTTAAATACTAAATTATTCGAACTAGCAAATACACGAACTGATAATTAAGAAACGTAAAATTTCTCCTAAAGAAAATGCTCATCTTTGGCATCTTAGATTGAGTTACATTAACCTCAATAGGATTGAGAGATTGGTAAAGAATAGACTTCTAAATGAATTGGATGAAAATACTTTACCTATATGTGAATCATGCCTAGAAGGAAAAATGACTAAAAGAACTTTTAGGGGAAAAGGTTATAGAGACAAAGAACCTCTTGAGCTTATACATTCAGATCTTTGTGGTCTGATGAATGTTAAAGCCAGAGGAGGTTATGAATATATCATCTCTTTCATAGATGATTATTCCAGATTTGGGCATATTTACTTAATGCATCATAAGTCTGAAGCACTTGAAAGTTCAAGGAATTCAAGACTGAAGTTGAAAATCAATTAGGTAAAACAATTAAAACTCTTCGATCAGATCATAGTGGAGAGTACATGGATTTGAAATTCCAGAACTATATGATAGAACATGAAATTATGTCCCAACTCTCAGCACCCGGTATGGCTCAGCAAAATGATGTATCGTAAAGGAGAAATAGATCCTTGTTCGACATGGTTCAATCGATGATGAGTTATGCTCATCTCCCTGATTCCTTTTGGGGTTACGCAGTAGAGACTGTGACATACATTTTGAACAATTTGCAATCAAAGAGTGTTTCAGAAACACCTTTTGAACTTTGGAAAGGATGTAAAGGTAGTTTGTGTCATTTTAGAATTTGGGGTTGTCCAGCACATGTGCTTGTGACAAATTCAAAGAATTTGGGTTCACGTTCAAAATTATGCCTATTTGTAGGCTACCCAAAAGAGACAAGAGGTGACTTATTCTATGATCCTATGGAAGACAAGGTACTTGTGTCGACAAATGCCACTTTCTTAGAGGAGGACCACATCAGGGACCACAAGCCTGGAAGTAAAGTTGTTTTAAGTGAGTTAGATGAAATAATAGCAAAGGTTGCTTATAATTATAGTACGTCAACAAGAGTTATTGATACTAGTTTGTCTGGTCAAGAGTGTCTATATCAAGATTTGAGAATGCCATGACGTAGTGGGAGGGTTATAACAAAACCTGACCGTTACATGGGTTTATATGAAATCCAAGTTGGCATACCAGATGATGAATGTGAGGATCCAATGACTTATAATCAATCGATGGTTGACAATGACAAAGACAAATGGGTCATAGCCATGGACCAAGAAATGGAGTCTATGCACTTCAATTCTGTTTGGGATCTTTTAGATAGACCTGATGGGGTAAAACCTATGGGTTGTAAGTGGATTTACAGGAGAAAGCATGGTGTAGATGGAAAGATGCAAACCTTTAAAGCTAGACTAGTAGCAAAGGGTTATACCCAGGTTGAAGGGGTTGACTATGAGGAAACCTTTTCACCTGTTGCTATGGTAAAACCTATCGGTATCCTACTTGTCGTTGTCGCATACTATGACTATGAGGTACGACAAATGGATGTCAAGACAGCATTCTTGAATCACAATCATGACGAGAACATCTACATGGATCAACCCAAAGAGTTCGTTAAACGAGGACAAGAGCAAAAGGTTTGTAGGCTTAAAAGGTCAATCTATGGACTGAAACAAGTCTCTAGGTCCTAGAATATAAGATTTGATGAGATAATAATTTTTTTTTGCTTTGATCAGAATGATGATGAACCTTCAGTCTACAAGAAAATCATCAATAATTCTGTCGCATTCCTAGTTCTATATGTGGATGATATCCTACTCATTGGGAATGATGTAGGTTATCTTACCGACATTAAGAATTGGCTAGCTACGAAATTCCGAATGAAAGATTTGGGTGAAGCGCAGTTTGTTCTTGGGATCCAGATTGTCCGGAACCGCAAGAATAAAACCCTAGCATTGTCTCAGACATCTTATATCGAAAAAGTGTTGTTGAGGTTTAAGAAGCAAGACTCCAAGAAAGGTTTATTGTCTTAGGATATGGAGTTCATTAGTCTATGAAACGGTGTCCTAAGACACCTGAAGAAGTTGAGGACATGAGACGGATTCCATGTAGCAAAATCATGAACACGCGATTTACAATCGCTTCCACTGCAGGATTTGATCCCTTCACTCGGATCATTAGAGCTGGTCATCTGTAGGTCCATTAGGACCCTCGATTTGCTCAAACTAGATAAATTGAGGGTTTACAGTTTGGTGTGGATTTGATGTGTTCAAATTCATTAATTGGGTATTTATGTCATTTATATGTTATATAGTTGACATAATATATAGTTTTATGTGAATGAAATTCATAATAAACTATAGTATAGCCTAATTGATTAATTAGGCTAAATGGAGAAATTAAATTGAGAGAAACTAAATTGAATCTGCTTCAATTTAAAATTCTACAAATATACAAATGAGATTTGTATAATAAGGTATGAGATACCTTATTATATGTAATATGCAAATATGTTTTTCATATTATAAGGTTGTGGTAAAATGGTGAATTGGTGGAGATTTTAATTCCACATCTCCCCATTATTTAAAGGCTTTGCAAGAAGCCTTTAGAGGGCAATTCATTCATTTTTTTGAATTAGAGATCTAAGAGCTCTCTCTTGTCTCAAAATTTTCTCTCTATAATTATTCTCACGCAAAATTAAAAGGAGCCTCACCTACTCTCCTTAAACCTATCGAGAACAACCGAGAAGACTCTTTTGAAGTGTCCCCAATTTTTGGTTCGAGACATCGTGTTGTAGAGACCGTTTGTACGAAGGAGTTCTTGACTAGAGAAGGAAACATTGAGGAAGGGTTGTTAAAAAAGTAAGTACATATCATACATTATGTTTTCTTCTTGTAAACAAGATATTTAGCCTAGAATTAATTAGATTAGTTCAATTTTAAGATACGAATTGCACAATGAATCAACAATGTTTCGCAACGTCTTCCGCTGTGGGAAATCAATTCCCTTCAATGCCCCCACTCGCATGTCAACTACATGATCGAGCTAGATCACCTCGTTTATATTGACTAAAAAGTTGGTCGCATCAAGAGTGTTACCAAGATGTGGTTCCCCATCCTATCAGTATACTGTAGACCGTTCGAGTCACTAACTCTAACGTGATCCTACGTTTGTGTCCATAACAAATCGTTCAAGTTCCCATTAGTATGACCCTGCAACTTAGTTTATTGTTTTAAGTTCATAAATGCGAGATACAAAGTTTTGAATAACAAATAACTTTTATTTGTTAATACAAGAACTTTTACAAACGGCACGAGCTTAGGGCATACATCGCAACAAACCTTTACGTCCTCTTCGGAGCTCAAAAATTGTTTCAGAAGCACAATTTGAGGGATCATTGTTCAAAATGTACACCGCAATCTCTACTACGTATCCCTAAAATGAGTCAGGAAGATGAGCATAACTCATAATTGATCCAACCATGTCCAAAAAGGTTTTATTTCTTCTCTCTAATACACCATTTTGTTGAGGCATACTGGGTGCTAAGAGTTGGGACATAATTCCATGTTCTATCACATAGTCCTTGAATTTATGGTTCATATACTCTCAACCTTGATCAGATCGAAGTGTTTTAATTAATTTACGTAACATGTTGTAAACCTCAGTCTTAAATTCCTTGAATTTTACGAGTTTTAGTCCAAATGGGGGTTTGTTGAATTTTATGTTCTAAGACTCTTAGTTTGTAATTGATAAACATTTTTCGTGTTTCTTTTTCGAAAAAAACTTGTTATTGAATTAGTATACTATAATCTTGAATCCAATAAACTAAGGTCCCAAGGCTATTTAATGCCTTGAACTTTATGTGATAGCATAAAACATGAATCGAGTTCGAGTATATGGCCTAAAATGGTCTATAGTAGAGGGATAAGGTTGGGTTTCTTATTCTAGGGACACGATGGATGTGACCTACTTTGTAGTTCGTACAAACGATGTGATCCTAAATCGTTCATATAGAGATATGTAAGTGGGGGCATTCTATGCAATGAGTTTGTATAAGATTGAACCACGACTTAGTCACTTTTGCTTTATAACACCGTTTACTGTATAAAACTGACTAATTCAAATTTGACCTAGGTAACTCGATCTCAATACTGAGCTAACTATGAACTCCTGTTTATTCGAGATTATCCTTAGATCTCCATGGGTGAGAACACCTCAATAGCGTTGGCTCAATAAGCCTCCAATTTCAGGGGTAAGAATATGAAAATAGCTGGGAACATAGGGTGCAGGATGAAATTCACTCCTACTCGACTCTAGGGATAGTAAATAGGTTGTTCCATTAAGTGTTGATTTCAGAACTAGAACAAGGGGCCACACCCTCTCACAAGGCTGAGATGGACTAGATTTGTTGGTTGGAGCACAAATAAATTGTTCTACAAAGGTTTAGTGGGACTTATGAAAAAAGAAGTGTTCTCGGGAGTAAAACAATATTTTGGCCATACCGAGACCACGAACAACCTGTGAAAGATTGACTTACATGTTACGGTTATATCATGTAGAAAACAATATATCTATATTGAGAGGATTGCAACTACGGGACTTTAGTGAAATGACCCGTTAGTTAACAAATGTTGTTTAATTAGGTTAAAGAGTTTGACTGATTAATCTCAGATTGTTAGAGCTCGAGATCTGTAGGTCCATTAGGTCCCCCTGCTAGCTCATATGGATTAAACTTAGAACAGTATGTTCGATTAATTCGAATTATTCGAATTAGGAATGGAGTTTTAAACTAACAAGTACATGTCATGTAGTTATCAGTTTTTGTATGTCACACGAATATTCTATTGTGATTTGAATTTAAAAAATATGAGTGTGCATTCATGTTCAGGAGGTCAAAATTAGTCAAGAGGGTGAAAACCGTAAAAAGTCAAAGGGTTGACTTTGTTCGCTCGAAAAAAGTCAAAGTTTGACTTTGACCAAATGGAAAAGACCATTTTACCCTTTACTAGAGTTAGTGGAATTATCTGACTTTTTGTTAGACAATGCCACTAACTTAAGTGGACTATGTGTAAACATGACAGAATGACACATAACCCACTTTTAGTTAGTGTTTTGTGAGATGTGGCATTTTTGTGAGTTTTTACATGCATTTGATGCATGTAATTGCTTTATAAATAGCATTGATTTCAAAAAAAAAGGTTTCGCTCTGAATCTTTAGTTTTTCCAAAGAAGTCACACCAAAATATACTTATTTTCCTTTCCTAACTTTAAGTTTTGAACCTCTAATTCTTGCTTTTCATTCCTTCATTCACTAGGTCCCATAACCTGGTTCTAAGTCAAACGGATAGCGGCCAAGCTCTAGAGGTGGTCCGGTTTGTGTTTGATTTTTGCTTAGGGGCAAGCAGATCATGATGAAATCGAGCTACAAAGGTTGTACGTTCTTCCCTTTTTAGTTGACTGTTTTTTGGCTTGTCTGCATGTTAATTACTATTAAGTGAGATGCAATTAGAGTGTCATTAGATCTTCTTTTCCACCGCGTATGACTCGTGTTCCATCACGATCCCTATAGTCAGGTCGTCCGTAAGATTTGGTTGATCCAGGGGAACTTAACAAACGGACGATAGAAATCTCACGGTGCGACATAATGGAGGAGATTGTAGGATACGTTGACACACGTCCTTCTCCAATTTACTATAGACATTTTCCTCATTCACCGTGGTATTGAACCATGCAAACACTTATAGTAGGGAGACGCCCTAAGCATGGAACTTACGGTGTGAACTCTTAAGGACGTGAGAGCTAACACTCGATGTGTACATGTCGTTTCCATCTCGTGTAGTTTGTAATATTCCAAGTTGTAATAAATAAGAGTTATTTATGCGAACTTTGTGTCTCACATTTTTCATAAACTGAATCCAATAAACTAAGCTCCAGGTCATTATTTTATGAGAGAACTTAGAACTTGAACGGTGTGTAGTGGACACACAAGGAGGATCACGTTCGAGTTAATGACCCGAACGGTCTACAGTATATGGATAAGGTTGGAGACCTAATCCTGGATACACTGTGGATGCGACCCCCTTTGTATTAGATACGAACGAGGTGATCCAGCTCGTTCATGTGGTTGACATGCGAGTGGGGGCATCCTGTGTAATGAGATTGTACAAGACCGATCAGTGAATTATGAGACTTACAGATCTAACACCGTTAACATATAGAGCTAATAAATTCGTAGATGACCATTAATTACTCGACCTTAATCCTGAGCGTGTTACGGACTCCTGTCTGCGGGGGTCTGTCCTTTGACTACTACGGGTGAGGGTAGCCACTGTTGCTCGCCCAATATGCCTAGTTTCTCAGGGAAAGGACCACGTGGGGAGCTGGAAACTTTACAACGCAAGAAGGAATTCACTCGCTCTCGAGTTAGGAAACTGAGAGGTTGTTCCCTTAAGTGTTGTCTTCAAGACTTCAACAACGAGGCCACACCTTCTCACTGGGCCGAGAAGATTGTTGTTTATGGTAGGACCATGCAGTGTCTACGAACAACTTGTGAAGGGTCGACTCATGGGTATTGGTTATATCTATGGACACAACTTTGTTGGGATTTTTGTCCTAATCTCGTGTTTGTAATATATTGTTTCAAATTAATAAGAGTTATTCATTTCATCACTTTGTGTCTCACAATATTTATAAACTTTTCCAATAAACTAAACTCTAGGGTCATTGAAGTTATAAGAGAACTAGAACTTGAACGGTGTGTAGTGGACACAGAGGGAGGATCACATTCGAGTTAATGACCCGAACGGTCTACAGTATATGGATAGGGTTGGAGACCTAATCTTGATACACTGTTGATGCGACCCGCTTTGTATTAGATACAAACAAAGTGATCTGACTTGTTCATGTAGTTGACATGCGAGTGGGGGCATCCTGTGCAATGAGATTGTACAAGACCGGACCGTGATTTATTAGACCTACTGATGTAACACCGTTGACAGTAAGGACTAATAATTTCATAGATGACCATTAGTGACTCGACCTGAATCCTGAGCGTGTTACGGACTCTTGTTTGCGGGGTTTATCATTTGACTAGTACGGGTGAGGGTGGTCACAGTTACTCGTCCAATATGTCTATCTTCTCAGGGACAGGACCAAGTAGGGAGCTGGGAACTTAACTATGCGAGATGGAATTCACTCGTTCCCGCCTTTAGGGAAACTATGGGGGTTTTTCCCTTGAGTGTTGTCTCTAGGGCTTGGACAACGGGCCCCCACCTTCTCACTGGCCCGAGAAGAGTGTTGTGTATGGTTGGACCATCACAATATGTTGTTCATTAGAGGAGCAGTGGGGACTTAAGGAACAAGAGGTGACACAGGGGTAAAACGGTAATTTGACCCAGCCATGTCTACGAACAACCTGTGAAGGGTCAACTCATGGGCATTGGGTATATCAGTCGACACGTAATATTCTGCACTGACGAGAGTGCAGCTACGAGCTATAGTGGAGTGTTACCGTAGCTAATGAATGTTGGTTAACCGAGTCAACGAGTTTGACAGGTTAATCTCGGATCATTGGAGCCCATCACTGTAGGTCCATTAGGTCCCTCGGTTGGCTAAATTTTTGTTAAAAGAAGGGTTAATGTTTTGGTGTTAAATTGAAGTGTTCAATTTCACTTTAAGGGCATTTATGTCATTTATATGAGATATGAATGATATAATATATAGTTTAATGTGAATGAGATTCATAATAAACTATAGGTTAGCCTAATTTTTGAATTAATGCTAATTGGAGAAATTAATTGAGAGAAATTAAATTGGATGTGATTCAATTTAATTAATCCACAATTATTGCAAATGAGATTTGGAATATGAGATATGAGATATCTCATATTATATGGTTATGCAAATGACATTTGCATAACCTATGGTTGTGGTAAAGTGGTAATAATGTGGAGATTTTAACTCCATGATTATTCCACTATATAATCCCTTCTTGCAAGAAGAAATGCAACTCACTCTCTCATTTTTTGGATTCTCACCCAAAAAGAAGAGAATTCTCTCTACTCTCTCTCAATTCTCTTCCCTCTCCAAAATACCAAAGTTCTCACAAACTTCCCTCTTTCCAAAGGAAGAACAACCAAGACTCCAAGTGGTAGTGTTCGGGATTCGTTCGTTGAGAGCATTTGTTGAGATCGAGTAGCACGAAGCGTTCGTGATGTGAGGAAGAAATCTTGAAGAGTGTTTTCAACAAGTAAGTACCTTAATCTTGCTGTAATTTCTTCCTTTCTAGCATGTTTAACTTAGATCTAAGAGTTAGATCATTTTAACAAAACCGAGAAGCGTAATGATACCATGACAATTCGATAATCTTCCGCTGCGCGGGGATTCTCATTCTGTTAAAATGGTATCAGAGCCATTTCGATGGTTATTAATTATGCACTGTTTTTGTTAAAATAGGTGGGTCTAGAACATGTTCACGGACAGACGACCCCTCCTTCATCCGTGCGATGATGACCCACTTTAATCTGGCTGAGATGAACGGGGCTTCGATCGATGAGTCGAGCCAGGTCAGTTTCATTTTGGAGACTCTTCCGAAGAGTTTCCTTCAGTTTCGTAGCAAAGTTGTTATGAACAAAATTAGCTACACTCTGACTACCCTTCTCAATGAGTTACAGAATTTCCAATCCTTGAACAGGGTCAAGGAATCTTAGGCAAATGTTGCCTAAAGGTCTTATCCCAGGGGTTTAACCTCTGGGACGAAGCCTGTTGCTCCTTCACGCCCGAAAGGGAATAAGAGGATGAAGAGGGGTAAAACTAATTCAGCTGCCGCCCACAAGGGAAAGAAGGTCAAGGACGTTGCAGAGAAAGGAAAGTGGTTCCACTGCAATGGGGGCGGACACTAGAAGAGGAACTGTCCCAAATTCCTGGCCGAGAGGACAAATCAAGGTAAATGTGATTTACTTGTGACAGAAACTTGTTTAGTGGAGAGTAGTGACTCTGCTGGATATTAGATTCGGCGCCACTAACCACGTTTTCTTCTTCTTTTCGTGGATTGATTCCCGGCGGCACGCGAGAGAGGGTGAGGTGACTCTACGGGTTGGATCCGGGGAGCTTGTCTCTACTGCAACGATCGGCACGGTGAAGCTACACTATGGCGGGAAGTACTTATTGTTGGACAATTTGTACATAGTTCCAAAGTTTACTAGAAACCTTGTTTCCATTTCCTGCTTAATTGAATAATGTATATATGTTTCCTTTGAATCTAGTAAAGCGTTTATTTCTTTCAAAGGCAATCTTATTTGTTCAGTTTCACTCGAGCATAATCTGTATGTTTTGAAACCTAATTCGGTCAAAAGTGTTTTGAATACTGAATTGTTTAAAACTGCAGAAACGCGAACTAAGAAAGCAAATGTTTTTCCACAAGAAAATGCCCATCTTTGGAATCTACGGTTAGGCGACATTAATCTCAATAGGATTGAGAAACTAGTAAAGAGTGGACTTCTAAACGAGTTGGAAGAAAACTCTTTGCCTGTGTGTGAGTCATGCCTTGAGGGCAAGATGACCAAACGTCCTTTTAGTGGAAAAGGATATAGAGCCAAAGAGCCTCTTGAGTTAGTACATTCGACCTCGTGGTCCGAGTGAATGTTAAAGCTCAAGGCGGTTATATGAGTATTTCGTGTCTTTCATAGATGATTACTCCAGATATCGGTATATTTACCTAATGCACAAGAAGTCTGAAACTCTTGAAAAGTTCAAGGAGTACAAGACTGAGGTTGAGAACCTCTTAGGTAAATCGCTTAAAACACTTCGATCGGATTGAGGTGGAGAGTACATGGACACTGAATTCTAGGACTATATGATAGAGCACGGAATAACGTCCCAACTCTCGAAACCTAGTATGCCACAACAGAATGGTGTATTGGAGAGGAAAAATAAAACTTGGTTGGACATGGTTCGGTCGATGATGAGCTATGCTCGTCTCCCTGATTCTTTTTGGGGATACGAAGTGGAGACTGCGGTCTATATTTTGAAAAACGTTCCGTCGAAGAGTGTTTGTGAAACACCTTTCGAGCTCTATAGTGGACGTAAAGGCCGTTTACATCACTTCAAGATTTGGGGATGCTCGGCCCAAGTGTTTGTGTCAAACCCGAAAAAGTCGAAACCCCGTTCGAAATTGTGCCTATTCGTAGGTTATCGTAAAGAGACTAAGGGTGGTCTATTTTACGATCCTACGGAAAATAGGGTGCTTGTGTCGACAAACGCCACTTTCCTTGAGGAAGACCACGTCGGGATCATTTACCAAGGAGTAAAATTGTGTTGAATGAAATGGACAGTACATCAGCAAGAGTTGCTGATGGGGCTAGTACGTCAACAAGTGTTGTTGATCCTAGCACGTCTAGTCAAATTCGTTCCCAAGAGTTGGGAATGCCTCGACGTAGTAGTAGGACTGTGAGACTGTGAGGATCCATTGACCTATGACAAGGCAATGGTTTGTGTTGACAAAGACGAGTGGATTAAAGCTATGGACCAGGAAATGGAGTCTATGTACTTCAATTCTGTCTGGGAGCTTGTGGATCAACCGGATGGGGTCAAACCTATTGGTTGCAAATGGATCTACAAGCGTAAACGTGGCGTAGATGGGAAGGTGCAGACCTTCAAAGCCCGACTAGTGGCCAAGGGTTTTACCCAAGTTGAAGGGGTCGACTATGAGGAGAGCTTTTCACCCGTTGCCATGGTAAAGTCGATTAGGATCCTTCTGGCAATTTCCGCGTATTATGACTACGAGGTATGGCAGATGGACGTCAAGACAGCCTTTCTGAATGGCAAACTTGATGAGACCATCTACATGGACCAACCCAAAGGGTTCATTACCCAAGGCCAAGAGCAAAAGGTTTGTCGGCTTCATAGGTCCATTTATGGACTGAAACAGGATTCGAGGTCTTGGAATATAAGGTTTGATGAGGCGATCAAATCTTATGGCTTTTATCAAAATGTCGACGAGCCTTGTGTTTACAAGAAAATCGTTGACAAAACTGTCGCATTTTTGGTGTTGTATATGGACGATATTCTTCTCATTGGGAATGAGATAGAATTTCTTACTGACGTTAAGAAGTGGCTAGCTTCACAATTCTAAGTGAAAGATTTGGGAGAAGCTCAGTATGTTCTAGGTATCCAGATTGTCCAGAACCGGAAGAACATAACGCTAGCCTTGTCTCAGGCGTCTTATATTGTCAAGATGTCGTCTAGATATAAGATGTAGAACTCCAAGAAGGGCTTGATGCCTTTCAGGCATGGAGTTCACTTGTCTAAGGATCAGTGTCCTAAGACTCCTCAAGATGTTGAGGATTTGAGACGGATTCCATATGCTTCGGCTGTAGGGAGCCTGATGTATGTCGTGTTGTGTACTAGGCCCGACATCTGTTATGCAGTAAGGATTGTCAGTAGATATCAGTCCAATCAAGGATTCGATCACTGGACAGCCGTAAAGGCAATCCTCAAGTATCTTAGGAGAACGAGGAACTACAGCTTAGTGTATGGGAGTGGGGATTTGATCCTTACGGGATACACGGATTTTGATTTTCAGACCGATAAGGATTCTAGAAAATCCACTTCGGGATCAGCCTTCATTCAGAATGGAGGAGCTGTAGTATGGCGAAGCATAAAAAAGGGATGCATCGCTGATTCCACTATGGAAGCGGAGTATTTTGCGGCTTGTGAAGTCGCAGCGGAAGTCGCTTTGGCTTAGGAAGTTCATGACAGATTTGGAAGTTCTTCCAAATATGAACTTACCAATCACACTATTCTGTGATAACAGTGGTGCAGTAGCCAACTCACGTGAGCCTCGAAGCCATAAGAAAGGCAAACACATTGAGCGCAAGTATCATCTAATACGGGAGATTGTGCACCGCGGAGACGTGACGGTCACGCACATAACGTCGGAGCACAACGTAGCTGATCCATTTACAAAGCCCCTTACGGCTAAGGTGTTTGAGAGTCACCTAGAGAGTCTAGGCCTTCGAGAGCTTCCTGACTAGGGCAAGTGGGAGATGTGTAAATGGGTATTCAATGCCCTAGTTTATTGTATTACTTCATTGTAATTTATGTACATTTAAGAAATGTATTTTCTCCACTAGCTTAGTCCAAGTGGGAGTTTGTTGGGATTTTTGTCTTAATCTCGTGTTTGTAAATTACTGTTTGAAATTAATAAGAGTTATTTATTTCATCACTTTGTGTCTCACAATATTTATAAACTTTTCCAATAAACTAAGCTCCACGGTCATTGAATTTATGAGAGAACTAAAACTTGAACGGTGTGTAGTGGACACACGGGGAGGATCACGTTCAAGTTAATGACCCGAACGGTCTACAGTATATGGATCGGATTGGAGACCTAATCCTGGATACACTGTTGATGCGGCCCGCTTTGTATTAGATACAAACGAGGTGATCTGACTCGTTCATGTGGTTGACATGCGAGTGGGGGCATCCTCTGCAATGAGATTGTACAAGACCGGATTGTGAGTTATTAGACATACTGATGTAACACCTGTTCTGATGGGACTAATAATATCATAGATGACCATTAGTGACTCGACCTGAATCCAGAGCGTGTTACGGACTCCTGTCTGCGGGGGTCTGCCCTTTGACTAGTACGGGTGAGGGTGGTCACAGTTACTCGCCCAATATGCCTATCTTCTCGGGGACAGACCAAGTAGGAGTCGGGAACTTAACTACGTGAGATGGAATTCACTTGTTCCCACCTTTAGGGAAACTAGAGGGGTTGTTCCCTTAAGTGCTGTCTCTAGGGCTTGGACAACGGGTGTCACGGTCGCACCTCTCGGACCGTGCGGCGCCATGATTTATCCCTCGAACATGGCCAGCCTTGAGGGGAACTCTTGCCCCATCGTTATGATCGCAACGCTTTGTGGCCTCGTCGGGTCTTTAGGCGAGGTTCTTCAGTCCTCAACCAAGCATCACGTAAATAAGCGTGCAGAATATAACTTGGTCGCATACACGCCGCCCGTCGTACTTCTGCACTTGTCTTTCCCATGAGTTGGCTTTGACGGGACATTCTCGGATCGGCCGGGTCGCTAACGCCCTATAGCTAAACCTCCACCCCATGGGAAGGGGCGCAATGTCGCACACACGCGTCGTGTCCGACACCGTCCCTTGAAAACCCGTTACAAAGGAAACGCCCAAGACACTTCTCTTGAGACGCTCACCCCAACCATGACACGCGAACGTGCCACGGGGTGACTCACTTAGGCCCAAAAGCCCAGGGGTGGTGGAGAGTCGACACCATGGTACCCCCTATAGTATATTATGTGAAATATTGGGTCTTCCTCCCTTGCACGTCATTTTGGTGAGGAGTCATACGCCCATACATCGACCCCTCCGACGACACGGTTGGCCCCAGTCTCACATGCCTTCGAGCCCACCTATCTTGGTGTGTTAGATGATGCACCGTCCTCCTCGATCGCATCATGGCACGACTTGTCACTGTGAGGTTCACAAACATACGCTCTTCTAGTATGATTGTGACATTGGCGCCCACCTTCTCACTGGCCCGAGAAGGGTGTTGTGTATGGTTGGACCATCACAAGATGTTGTTAATTAGAGGAGCAGTTAGGACTTAAGGAACAAGAGGTAGACACAGGGGTAAAACGGTAATTTGACCCAGTCGTGTCTACTAATAAGCTGTGAAGGGTCGACTCATGGGCATTGGTTATATCAGTGGACACGTAATATTCTACACTGACGGGAGTGCAACTGCGGGCTATAGTGGAGTGTTACCGTAGCTAATGAATGTTGATTAACCGGATCAAAAAGTTTGACAGGTTAATCTCGGATCATTGGAGCCCGTCACTGTAGGTCCATTAGGTCTCTCGGTTGGCTCAATCTTGATTAAAAGAAAGGTTAATATTTTGGTATGAAATTGAAGTGTTCAATTTCACTTTAAGGGCATTTATGTCATTTATATGAGATATGAATGATATAATATATAGTTTAATGTGAATAAGATTCATAATAAACTATACGTTAGCCTAATTGTTGAATTAGGGCTAATTGGTGAAATTAATTGAGAGAAATTAAATTGGATGTGATTCAATTTAATTAATCGACAATTATTTCAAATGAGATTTGCAATATGAGATATGAGATATCTTATATTATGTGATTATGCAAATGAGATTTGCATAACCTATGGTTGTGGTAAAGTGGTAATAATGTGGAGATTTTAACTCCATCATTCCCACTATTTAAACCCTTTGCAAGAAGGGATTGGTAAGCTTTCTCTCATTTTTTGATTTTGATCAAAGATAAGAGATCAAAATTCTCTCTTTTCTCTCAACTCTCCTCCCTCTCTACAACTTTAGAATCCTACCATTCTCCTTCTTTCCAAGAGAAGAACAACCAAGTTTCCAATTGGTGGTGATGTGTTCCTGTTCGTGGGATTTGTTCGGGATCGTAGAGATCGTGTTTGTTCGCGAAGTGTTCGTGATCTTTGGAAGAAATATTGAAGAGAGTCTTCAACAAGTAAGTACAATTCATCTTGTTGTATTTTCTTCCTTCTTTTGCATGCTCAGCCTAGATCTAATTGTTAGATCATTTTGACAAAATTCGAGTAGCGTAATGATACCATGACGATTCGATCGTCTTCCGCTGCGCGGGGATTTTCATTCCCTTTATAGCCAAGGTCAATTTCCTATATAGTTAAAGTATCCAGTGGGAGGAATAGTGTATATGATACATATAATTCCACCTACGTTTCTTTGGGAAGTTCACACTCTAGGACTCATACTTGGCCTCGTGGCACTCCCCCCCTTCGGATGGTGTTTGTATGAGTTAATATCAAGGTGAAGGGAGAGGGTACTTTTAGTGAGTGGGAGCAGGTTTAGTGAAAACCAAAACCTATAGTTTCTTCTTCCAGTTCACACCGTAAGATCACTATGGTAAGCCTGCTAGTTTGGCCTGGACCAGACAATCCCTTCAAGGGGCTTGATCATAGGGGATCGAACACATTAAACACCCGAAAGTGATACAGATTTCTTTAGTTTGTTTTTCAACCTAGTCCTACCTTTGCCGGATTTTGTTGGATGGGGACTCTGGGGTCTAAAGATAGAGGGTTACACTCACGAGGTACATAAGAAGTGTATGTATCCTAACTAAATAATGGTAACTAAAGCATATAGGAATAAGAGTTATTCTTGCATTAGGTTTTGGTCAAGAAAGTCTTGATCCAGAGGAGGAGTGTTTCTTATTACCCTTCGATGTCATACATTCTAAACCTTTGGAGTATCATTGTGAATTATTAATGACTTAGGAATCATTAGATAATTAGCTAAAATGTGATTGGATTATATAGTTTTATCGAGAAACTTATACAATTTTTTATTGTAAATTTCAGCAAAATATCTAGCTCTATTATTTCCTTACTAGGTGCCGACAAATTAACTGGGGAGAATATAATAACATGGAAGAAAAGACTCAACATAATCTTGGTAGTACATGGACTTAAGTTTGTTCTCAATGAATAATGTCCTCAATTCCCAGCTCACAACGCACCTCAATCTGTTAAGGATACGTATGACCGTTGGATCAATGCCAATGAGAAGGCAAAAGCCTATGGCTAGCATACCTGATGTTTTAGCCACGAGACTGGAGTGCAAGGTCTCAGCTCGTGAGATCATGAATTTTATACTGAATTTGTCTAGACAACAGTCAAATCAAATTCGACATAAAATGCTAAAATACGTTTACAGTGCACACATGGAGGAGAGAATGTCAGTGAGAGAATATGTTCTCAATATTATGGCTCAGTTCGACATAGCGGAAATGAACGGGGCGGTCATAGACGAGAAAAGTCAGGTATTGTTCATCCTAGAATCTCTTCCGAAGAGTTTTCTGCAATCCGCAACCATGCAACGATGAACAACATAGAGTATGATCTAACTTCTCTGCTAAATGAGCTGCAGACTTACCAGTATTTTATGGATGATAAGAGACAAGAGAATGGAGAGGCAAATCTGTTTAGCCATTCCAAAAATTTTCAGAAGGGTTCACCCTCTGCAACTAAGTACTGCAGTTATTCTTCTAAGCTTAAGAAGATACAGAATAAAAAGAAAAGGAGCAAATAAAGAGCAATTGTCTGGCTAGAAAAACTTGTTATTTGATAACATCTATGTAGTTTCAGGGTTTATTAGAAACCTTATTTATATTTCTTGCTTCATCAAACAATGTACTTTAATTTCTTTTCAATTAAATAAAATGTTTATTTCTTTGGAAAAGTATTGAACTATGTCATTGTCCTTCTTGAGAATTATTTGCAAAGGGTTAATTCGGTTAAAATAGTTTTAAATACTAAATTATTCGAACTAGCAAATACATGAACTGATAATTAAGAAACGTAAAATTTCTCCTAAAGAAGATGCTAATCTTTGGCATCTTAGATTGAATTACATTAACCCCAATAGGATTGAGAGATTGATAAAGAATAGACTTCTAAATGAATTGGATGAAAATACTTTACCTATATGTGAATCATGCCTAGAAGGCAAAATGACTAAAAGAACTTTTAGGGGAAAAGGTTATAGAGACAAAGAACCTCTTGAGTTTATACATTCAGATCTTTGTGGTCGGATGAATGTTAAAGCCAGAGGAGGTTATGAATATGTCATCTCTTTCATAGATGATTATTCCAGATTTGGGCATATTTACTTAATGCATCATAAGTCTGAAGCACTTGAAAGTTCAAGGAATTCAAGACTGAAGTTGAAAATCAATTAGGTAAAACAATTAAAACCCTTCGATCAAATCAAAGTGGAGAGTACATGGATTTGAAATTCCAGAACTATATGATAGAACTTCGAATTACATCCCAACTCTCATCACCCGGTATGGCTCAGCAAAATGGTGTATCGAAAATGAGAAATAGAACCTTGTTCGACATGGTTCAATCGATGATGAGTTATGCTCATCTCCCTGATTCCTTTTGGGGTTACGCAGTAGAGACTGCGACATACATTTTGAACAATTTGCAATCAAAGATTGTTTCAGAAACACCTTTTGAACTGTGGAAAGGAAGTAAAGGTAGTTTATGTCATTTCAGAATTTGGGGTTGTCCAGCACATGTGCTTGTGACAAATTCAAAAAAGTTGGGTTCACGTTCAAAATTATGCCTATTTATAGGCTACCCAAAAGAGACAGGAGGTGACTTATTCTATGATCCTATGGAACACAAGGTACTTGTGTCGACAAATGCCACTTTCTTAGAGGAGGACCACATCAGGGACCACAAACCTAGAAGTAAAGTTGTTTTAAGTGAGTTAGATGAAATAATAGCAAAGGTTGCGTATAATTATAGTACGTCAACGAGAGTTATTGATACTAGTTTGTATAGTCAAGAGTGTCTATCTCAAGATTTGAGAATGCCCTGACGTAGTGGGAGGGTTATAACACAACCTGACCATTACATGGGTTTATATGAAATCCAAGTTGGCATACCAGATGATGAATGTGAGGATCCAATGACTTATAATCAATCGATGGTTGACAAAGACAAAGACAAATGGGTCATAGCCATGGACCAAGAAATGGAGTCTATGCACTTCAATTCTGTTTGGGATCTTTTAGATAAACCTGATGGGGTAAAACCTATAGGTTGTAAGTTGATCTACAGGAGAAAGCATGGTGTAGATGGAAAGATGCAAACCTTTAAAGCTAGACTAGTAGCAAAAGGGTTATACCCAGGTTGAAGGGGTTGACTATGAGGAAACCTTTTCACCTGTTGCTATGGTAAAACCTATCGGTATCCTACTTGCCGTTGCCGCATACTATGACTATGAGGTACGACAAATGGATGTCAAGACAGCATTCTTGAATGATAATCATGACGAGAACATCTACATGGATCAACCCAAAGAGTTCGTTAAACGAGGACAAGAGCAAAAGGTTTGCAGGCTTAAAAGGTCAATCTATGGACCGAAACAAGCCTCTAGGTCCTAGAATATAAGATTTGATGAGGTAATAATTTTTTTTTGCTTTGATCAGAATGATGATGAACCTTCTGTCTACAAGAAAATAATCAATAGTTTTGTCGCATTCCTAGTTCTATATGTGGATGATATCCTACTCATTGGGAATGATGTAGGTTATCTTACCAACATTAAGAATTGGCTAGCTTCGCAATTCCGAATGAAAGATTTGGGTGAAGTGTAGTTTGTTCTTGGGATCCAGATTGTCCGGAACCGCAAGAATAAAACCCTAGCATTGTCTCAAACATCTTATATCGAAAAAGTGTTGTTGAGGTTTAAGGAGCAAGACTCCAAGAAAGGTTTATTGCCTTAGGATATGGAGTTCATTTGTCTAAGAAACGGTGTCCTAAGGCACCTGAAGAAGTTGAGGACATGAGACGGATTCCATGTAGCAAAATCATGAACACGCGATTTACAATCGCTTCGACTGCGGGATTCGATCCCTTCACTCGGATCATTAGAGTTGGTCATCTGTAGGTCCATTAGGTCCCTCGGTTTGATCAAAATAAATAAATTGAGGGTTTACAGTTTGGTGTGAATTTGATGTGTTTAAATTCATTAATTGGGTATTTATGTCATTTATATGTTATATAGTTGACATAATATATAGTTGTATGTGAATGAAATTCATAATAAACTATAGTATAGCCTAATTGATTAATTAGGGCTAAATGGAGAAATTAAATTGTGAGAAACTAAATTGAATCTGCTTCAATTTAAAATTCTACAAATATACAAATGAGATTTGTATAATAAGGTATGAGATACCTTATTATATGTAATATGCAAATATGATTTTCATATTATAAGGTTGTGGTAAAATGGTGAATTGGTTGAGATTTTAATTCCACATCTCCCCATTATTTAAAGGCTTTGCAAGAAGTCTTTAGAGGGTAATTCATTCACTTCTTTGAATTAGAGATCTAAGAGCTCTCTCTTGTCTCAAAATTTTCTCTCTACAATTCTTCTCACCCAAAATTAAAAGGAGTCCCACCTACTCTCCTTAAACCTATCGAGAACAACCGAGAAGGCTCTTTTGAAGTGTCCCCAATTTTTGGTTCGAGACATCGTGTTGTAGAGACCATTTGTATGAAGGAGTTCTTGACCAGAGAAGGAAACATTGAGGAAGGGTTGTTCAAAAAGTAAGTACATCTCATACATTATGTTTACTTCTTGTAAACAAGATGTTTAGCCTAGAAATAATTAGATTAGTTCAATTTTAAGATACGAATTGCACAATGAATCAACAACGTTTCGCAACGTCTTCGGCTGTGGGAAATCAATTCCCTTCAATGCCCCCAATCGCATGTCAACTACATGATCGAGCTAGATCACCTCGTTTATATTGACTACAAACTGGGTCGTATCAACAGTGTTACCAAGATGTGGTTCCCCATCCTATCAGTATACTGTAGACCGTTAGAGTCACTAACTCGAACGTGATCCTACGTTTGTGTCCATTACAAATCGTTCAAGTTCTCATTAGTATGACCCTGCAACTTAGTTTATTTTTTTAAGTTCATAAATGCGAGATACAAAGTTTTGAATAACAAATAACTTTTATTTGTTAATACAAGAACTTTTACAAAGGCACGAGCTTAGGGCATACACCGCAACAAACCTTTACGTCCTCTTTGTAGCTCAAAAGGTGTTTCAGAAGCACAATTTAAGGGATCATTGTTCAAAATGTACACCGCAATCTCTACTACGTATCCCTAAAATGAGTCAGGAAGATGAGCATAACTCATAATTCATCCAACCATGTCCAAAAATGTTTTATTTCTCCTCTCTAATACACCTTTTTGTTGAGGCATACTGGGTGCTAAGAGTTGGGACATAATTCCATGTTCTATCACATAGTCCTTGAATTTATGGTTCATATACTCTCAACCTCGATCAGATCAAAGTGTTTTAATTAATTTACGTAACAAGTTGTAAACTTCAGTCTTAAATTCCTTGAATTTTATGAGTTTTAGTCCAAGTGGGGGTTTGTTGAATTTTATGTTCTAAGACTCTTAGTTTGTAATTGATAAACATATATCGTGTTCATTTTTCGAAAAAACTTGTTATTGAATTAGTATACGATAGTCTGAATCCAATAAACTAAGGTCCTGAGGCTATTTAATGCCTTGATATTTATGTGATGGCATAAAACATGAATCAAGTTCGAGTATATGGCCTAAAATGGTCTATAGTATAGGGATAAGGTTGGGTTTGTTATTCTAGGGACACAATGGATGCGACCTACTTTGTAGTTAGTACAAACGATGTGATCCTGAATCGTTCATATAGAGATATGTAAGTGGGGGCATTCTATGCAATGAGTTTGTATAAGATTGGACCACGACTTAGCCACTTTTGCTTTATAACACCGTTTACTGTATAAAACTGACTAATTCAAATTTGACCTAGGTAACTCGATCTCAATCCTGAGCTAACTATGAACTCCTGTTTATTTGGGATTATCCTTAGATCTCCATGGGTGAGAACACCTCAATAGCGCTGGATCAATAAGCCTCACATTTCAGGGGTAAGAATATGAAAATAGCTGGGAACATAGGGTGCAGGATGAAATTCACTCCTACTCGACTCTAGGGATAGTAAATAGGTTGTTCCATTAAGTGTTGATTTCAGAATTAGAACAAGGGGCCACACCCTCTCACAAGGCTGAGATGGACTAGATTTGTCGGTTGGAGCACAACTAAATTGTTCTGCAAAGGTTTAGTGGGACTTCTGAAAAAAGAAGTGTTATCGGGAGTAAAATAATATTTTGGCCATACCGAGACCACGAACAACCTGTGAAAGATTGACTTACATGTTACGGTTATATCGGGTAGAAACAAATATATCTATAGTGAGAGGATTGCAACTACGGGACTTTAGTGAATGACCTGTTAGTTAACAAATGTTGTTTAATTAGGTTAAAGTGTTTGACTGATTAATCTCGGATTTTTAGAGCTCGAGATCTGTAGGTTCATTAGGTCCCCCTACTAGCTCATATGGATTAAACTTAGAACAGTATGTTCGATTAATTCGAATTATTCGAATTAGGAAAGGAGTTTTAAACCAACAAGTACATGTCATGTAGTTCTCAGTTTTTGTATGTCACACGAATATTCAATTGTGATTTGAATTTAAAAAATATGAGTGTGCATTCATGTTCAGGAGGTCAAAATTAGTCAAGAGGGTGAAAACCGTAAAAAGTCAAAGGGTTGACTTTGTTCGCTCGAAAAAAGTCAAAGTTTGACTTTGACCAAATGGAAAAGACCATTTTACCCTTGACTAGAGTTAGTGGAATTATCTGACTTTTTGTTAGACAATGCCACTAACTTAAGTGGACTATGTGTAAACATGACAAAATGACACATAGCTCACTTTTAGTTAGTGTTTTGTGAGATGTTGCATTTTTGTGAGCTTTTACATGCATTTGATGCATGTAATTGCTTTATAAATAACATTGATTTCAAAACAAAAGGTTCCGCTCTGAATCTTTAGTTTTTCCAAAGAAGTCACACCAAAATATACTTATTTTCCTTTCCTAACTTTAAGTTTTGAACCTCTGATTCTTGTTTTTCATTCCTTCATTCACTAGGTCCCATAACCTGGTTCTAAGTCAAAAGGATAGCGGGGCAACTCTAGAGGTAGTACGGTTTGTGTTTGATTTTTGCTTAGGGGCAAGCGGATCGTGAAGAAATCGAGCTACAAAGGTTGTAATGCTTCTTCCCTTTTAGTTCATCTGCTTTTTGGCTTGTCTCGCATGTTAATTACTATTAAGTGAGATGCAATTAGAGTGTCATTAGATCTTCTTTTCCACCGCATATGACTCGTGTTCCATCACGATCCCTATAGTCAGGCCCTCCGTAAGTTTTGGTTGATCCAGGGGAACCTAGCAAACGGACGATAGAAATCTCACGGTGCAACATAATGGAGGAGATTGTAGGATACGTTGACACACGTCCTTCTCCAATTTACTATAGACACTTTCCTCATTCACCTTGGTATTGAACCATGCAAACACTTATAGTAGGGAGACGCCCTAAGCATGGAACTTACGGTGTGAACTCTTGAGGATGTGAGAGTTAAAACTCGATGCGTACATGTCATTTTCGCCCACTAAAGTATCTTAATAGTTTAGGGTTTAGGTTTAACTTAGGTGGATTTGTTGGGATGTATGTCCCCATCTCGTGTAGTTTGTAATATTCCAAGTTGTAATAAATAAGAGTTATTTATGCGAACTTTGTGTCTCACATTTTTCATAAACTGAATCCAATAAACTAAGCTCCAGGGTCATTATTTTATGAGATAACTTGGAACTTGAACGGTGTGTAGTGGACACACAAGGAGGATCACGTTCGAGTTAATGACCCGAACGGTCTACAGTATATGGATAAGGTTGGAGACCTAATCCTGGATACACTATGGATGCGACCCCCTTTGTATTAGATACAAACGAGGTGATCCAGCTCGTTCATGTGATTGACATGCGAGTGGGGGCATCCTGTGCAATGAGATTGTACAAGACCGATCAGTGAATTATGAGACTTACTAATCTTACACCGTCAACAGTATAGAGCTAATAAATTCGTAGATGACCATTAATTACTCGACCTTAATCCTGAGCGTGTTACGGACTCCTGTCTGCAGGGGTCTGTCCTTTGACTACTACGGGTGAGGGTAGCCACTGTTGCTCGCCCAATATGCCTATTTTCTCAGGGAAAGGACCACGTGTAGAGCTGGGAACTTTACAACGCAAGAAGGAATTCACTCGCTCTCGAGTTAGGGAAACTGAGAGGTTGTTCCCTTAAGTGTTGTCTTCAAGACTTCAACAACGGGGCCACACCTTCTCACTGGGCCGAGAGGATTGTTGTTTATGGTAGGACCATGCAACGTAGTTGTTCATTAGAGGAGCAGTGGGACTTAAGGAGAAAGAGGTAGATACAAGGGTAAAATGGTACTCTGACCTAGCAGTGTCTACGAATAACTTGTGAAGCGTCGACTCATGGGTATTGGTTATATCTATGGACACAACTTCGTTGGGATTTTTGTCCTAATCTCGTGTTTGTAATATATTGTTTGAAATTAATAAGAGTTATTCATTTCATCACTTTGTGTCTCGCAATATTTATAAACTTTTCCAATAAACTAAGCTCCAGGGTCATTGAATTTATGAGAGAACTAGAACTTGAACGGTGTGTAGTGGACCCACAGGGAGGATCACGTTCGATTAAATGACCCGAACGGTCAACAGTATATGGATAGGGTTGGAGACCTAATCTTGGATACACTGTGGATGCGACCCGCTTTGTATTAGATACAAACAAGGTGATCTGACTCGTTCATGTGGTTGACATGCGAGTGGGGGCATCCTGTGCAATGAGATTGTACAAGGTCGGACCGTGATTTATTAGACCTACTGATGTAACACCGTTGACAGTAAGGACTAATAATTTCGTAGATGACCATTGATGACTCGACTTGAATCCTGAGAGTGTTACGGACTCCTGTTTGCGGGGGTCTATCATTTGACAAGTACGGGTGAGGGTGGTCACAGTTACTCGCCCAATTAGTCTATCTTCTCAGGGACAGAACCAAGTAGGGAGTTGGGAACTTAACTGTGCGAGATGGAATTCACTCGTTCCCGCCTTTAGGGAAACTAGAGGGGTTGTTCCCTTAAGTGTTGTCTCTAGGGCTTGGACAACGGGCACACACCTCTCACTGGCCCGAGAATGGTGTTGTGTATGGTTTGACCATCACAATACGTTGTTCATTAGAGGAGCAGTGGGGACTTAAGGAACAAGTGGTAGACACAGGGGTAAAACGGTAATTTGATCCAGCCGTGTCTACGAACAACCTGTGAAGGGTCGACTCATGGGCATTCGTTATATCAGTGGACACGTAATATTCTGCACTGACGGGTGTGCAGCAACGGGCTATAGTGGAGTGTTACCGTAGCTAATGAATGTTGGTTAACCGGGTCAAAGAGTTTGACAGGTTAATCTCGGATCATTGGAGCCCGTCACTGTAGGTCCATTAGGTCCCTCGATTGGCTAAATTTTTGTCAAAAGAAGGGTTAATGTTTTGGTGTGAAATTGAAGTGTTCAATTTCACTTTAAGGGCATTTATGTCATTTATATGAGATATGAATGATATAATATATAGTTTAATGTGAATGAGATTCATAATAAACTATAGGTTAGCCTAACTGTTGAATTAGGGCTAATTGGAGAAATTAATTGAGAGAAATTAAATTGGATGTGATTCAATTTAATTAATCCACAATTATTGCAAATGAGATTTGCAATATGAGATATGAGATATCTCATATTATATGGTTATGCAAATGAGATTTGCATATCCTATGGTTGTGGTAAAGTGGTAGTAATGTGAAGATTTTAACTCCATGATTATTCCACTATATAATCCATTCTTGCAAGAAGAAATGCTCTTCAATCTCTCATTTTTTGGATTCTCACCCAAAAAGAAGAGAATTCTCTCTAATCTCTCTCAATTCTCACCCTCTCCAAAACACCAAAGTTCTCATAAACTTCCCCCTTTCCAAAGGAAGAACAACCGAGACTCCAAGTGGTAGTGTTCGTGTTCCGTTCGTTGAGAGCATTTGTTGAGATCGAGTAGCACGAAGCGTTCGTGATCTGAGGAAGAAATCTTGAAGAGTGTCTTCAACAAGTAAGTACCTTAATCTTGTTGTAATTTCTTCCTTTCTAGCATGTTTAACTTAGATCTAAGAGTTAGATCATTTTAACAAAACCGAGTAGCGTAATGATACCATGACGATTCGATCGTCTTCCGCTGCGCGGGGATTCTCATTCCCTTCAAATGGTATTAGAGCCATTTCGATGGTTCTTCATTATGCACTGTTTTTGTTAAAATAGGTGGGTCTAGAACATGTTCACGGGCAGACGACCCCTCCTTCATCCGTGCGATGATGACCCACTTTAATCTAACTGAGATGAACGGGGCTTCGATCGATGAGTCGAGCCAGGTCAGTTTCATTTTGGAGACTCTTCCGAAGAGTTTTCTTCAGTTTTGTAGCAATGCCGTTATGAACAAAATTAGCTACACTCTGACTACCCTTCTCAATGAGCTACAAAATTTCCAATCCTTGAAAGGGTCAATGAATCTGAGGCAAATGTTGCCTAAAAGTCTTATCCCAGGAGTTCGACCTCTGGGACGAAGCTTGTTGCTCCTTCACGGCCGAAAGGGAAGAAGAGGACGAAGAGGGGTAAAACTGATTCAGCTGCCGCTCACAAGGGCAAGAAGGTCAACGACGTTGCAGAGAAAGGAAAGTGTTTCCACTGCAATGTGGGCGGACACTTGAAGAGGAACTGTCCCAAATTCCTGGCCGAGAGGAAGAATCAAGGTAAATGTGATTTACTTGTGACAGAAACTTGTTTAGTGGAGCGTCATCGACTCGCCTCGGATATTGGATTCGCGCCACTAACAACATTTGTTCTTCTTTTCGTGGATTGATTCCTAGCGCACCGCTAAGCAGAGGGTGAGGTGACTCTACGGGTTGGATCGGGAGCTTGTCTCTCACTGCAATGATCGGCACGGTGAAGCTACACTTTGGCGGGAAGTACTTATTGTTGGACAATTTGTACATAGTTCCAAATTTTACTAGAAACCTTGTTTCCATTTCCTGCTTAATTGAATAATGTATATATGTTTCCTTTGAATCTTAAAGCGTTTATTTCTTTCAAAGGCAATCTTATTTGTTCAGCTTCACTCGAGCATAATCTGTATGTTTTGAAACCTAATTCGGCCAAAAGAGTTTTGAATACTGAATTGTTCAAAACTGCAGAAACACGAACTAAGAAAGCAAAAGTTTCTCCAAACGAAAATGCCCATCTTTGGCATCTACGGTTAGGCGACATTAATCTCAATAGGATTGAGAAACTAGTAAAGAGTGGACTTCTAAACGAGTTGGAAGAAAACTCTTTGCCTGTGTGTGAGTCATGCCTTAAGGGCAAGATGACCAAACGTCCTTTTAGTGGAAAAGGATATAGAGCCAAAGAGCCTCTTGAGTTAGTACATCTGACCTCTGTGGTCCGATGAATGTTAAAGCTCGGGGCGGTTATGAGTATTTCGTGTCTTTCATAGACGATTACTCCAGATATGGGTATATTTACCTAATGCACAAGAAGTCTTAAACTCTTGAAAAGTTCAAGGAGTACAAGACTGAGGTTGAGAACCTCTTAGGTAAATCGCTTAAAACACTTCGATCGGATTGAGGTGGAGAGTACATGGACACTGAATTCTAGGACTATATGATAGAACACGGAATTACGTCCCAACTCCCAAAACCTGGTATGCCAAAGCAGAATGGTGTATCGGAGAGGAGAAACAAAACTTTGTTGGACATGGTTCGGTCGAGGATGAGCTATGCTCGTCTCCCTGATTCTTTTTGGGGATACGCAGTGGAGACTGCGGTCTATATTTTGAATAACGTTCCGTCAAAGAGTGTTTGTGAAGCACCTTTCGAGCTCTATAGTGGACGTAAAGGCAGTTTACATCACTTCAGGATTTCGGGATGCCCGGCCCACGTGTTGGTATCAAATCCGAAAAAGTTGGAACCCCGTTCGAAATTGTGCCTATTCGTAGGTTACCCTAAAGAGACTACAAGTGGTCTGTTTTACGATCCTAAGGAAAATAGGGTGCTTGTGTCGACAAACGCCACTTTCCTTGAGGAAAACCACGTCAGGGATCATTTACCAAGGAGTAAAATTGTGTTGAATGAAATGGATGAAGACACAAAGCAGAGTTGCTGATGAGGCTAGTACGTCAACAAGGGTTGTTGATCCTAGCACGTCTAGTCAAATCCGTTCCCAAGAGTTGGGAATGCCTCGACGTAGTAGTAGGACTGTGAGACAGCCCGATCGGTACATGGGTTTAGGTGAAACCTCAGTTTTCACTCCTGATGATGACTGTGAGGATCTATTGACCTATGATCAGGAAATGGTTGGTGTTGATAAAGACAAGTGGATTAAAGCTATGGACCAGGAAATGGAGTCTATGTACTTCAATTATGTCTGGGAGCTTGTGGATCAACCGGATGGGGTCAAACCTATCGGTTGCAAATGGATCTACAAGCGTAAACGTGGTGTAGATGGGAAGGTGCAGACCTTCAAAACCCGACTAGTAGCAAAGGGTTTTACCCAGGTTGAAGGGGTCGACTATGAGGAGACCTTTTCACCTGTTGCCATTGTACAGTCGATTAGGATCTTTCTGGCCATTGTTGTGTATTATGACTACGAGGTATGGCAGATGGATGTAAAGAAAGCCTTTCTGAATGGCAAACTTGATGAGACCATCTACATGGACCACCCATAAGGTTCATTACCGAAGGCAAAGAGCAAAAGGTTTGCCGGCTTCATAGGTCCATTTATGGACTGAAACAGGCATTGAGGTCTTGGAATATATGGTTTGACGAGGCGATCAAATCTTATGGCTTTCATCAAAATGTCGACGAGCCTTGTGTTTACAAGAAAATGTTGACAAAACTGTCGCATTTTTGGTGTTATATGTGGACGATATTCTTCTTATTGGGAATGAGATAGAATTTCTTACTGACGTTAAGAAGTGGCTAGCTTCGCAATTCCAAATGAAAGATTTGGGAGAAGCTCAGTATGTTCTAGGTATCCAGATTGTCCGAAACAAGAAGAATAGAACGCTAGCCTTGTCTCAGACGTCTTATATTGACAAGATGTTGTCTAGATATAAGATGCAGAACTCCAAGAAGGGCTTGCTGTCTTTCAGGCATGAAGTTCACTTGTCTAAGGATTAGTGTCCTAAGACTCCTCAAGATGTTGAGGATTTGAGACGAATTCCATATGCTTCGGCTGTAGGGAGCCTGATGTATGCCATGTTGTGTACTAGGCCCGACATCTGTTGTGCAGTAGGGATTGTAAGTAGATATCAGTCCAATCAAGGATTAGATTACTCGACAACCGTAAAGGCAATCCTCAAGTATCTTAGGAGAACGAGGAACTACAGCTTAGTGTATGGCAGTGGGGATTTGATCCTTACGGATACACAGTCGATTTTCGATTGCATAAGGATTCTAGGAAATCCACTTCGGGGTCATCCTTTATTCTGAATTGAGGAGCTGTAGTATGGCGAAGCATCAAAAAGGGATGCATCGCTGATTCCACTATGGAAGCGGAGTATGTTGCGACTTGTGATGCTGCAAAGAAAGCTATTTGGCTTAGGAAGTTCATGACAGATTTGGAAGTTGTTCCACATATGAACTTACCAATCACACTGTTATCTAATAACAGTGGTGCAGTAGCCAACTCACGTGAGCCTCGGAGCCATAAGAAATGCAAACACATTGAGCGCAAGTATCATCTGATACGGGAGATTGTGCAACGCGGAGACGTGACGGTCACGCAGATAACGTTGGAGCACAACGTAGCTGATCCATTTACAAAGCCCCTCACGCTAAGGTGTTTGAGGGTCACCTGGAGAGTCTAGGTCTTCGAGAGCTTCCTGACTAGGGCACGTGGGAGATGTGTAAACGGGTATTCAATGCCCTAGTTTATTATATTACTTCATTGTAATTTATGTACATTTCAGAAATGTATTTTCACCACTAGCTTAGTCCAAGTGGGAGTTTGTTGGGATTTTTGTCCTAATCTTGTGTTTGTAATATATTGTTTGAAATTAATAAGAGTTATTCATTTCATTACTTTGTGTCTCGCAATATTTACAAACTTTTCCAATAATCTAAGCTCCAGGGTCATTGAATTTATGAGAGGGCTAGAACTTGAGCGGTGTGTAGTGGACACACAGGAGGATCATCACGCGAGAGTTAATGACCCGAACGGTCTCACGTGATATGGATAGGGTTGGAGACCTAATCCTCGGATACACTCGTGGATGCGCCCGCTTTGTATTAGATACAAACGAGGTGATCTGACTCATTCATGTGGTTGACATGCGAGTGGAGGCATCCTGTGCAATGAGATTGTACAAGACCGGACCGTGAATTATTAGACCTACTGATGTAACACCGATGACCATTAGTGACTCGACACGAATCCCGAGCGTGTTACGGACTCTTGTCTCTGGGAAGTCCGTCCTTTGACTAGTACGGGTGAGGGTGGTCACGCATTACTCGCCCAATATGCCTATCTTCTCGGGACAGGACCAAGTAGGGAGCCTGGAACTAAACTACGCGAGATAGAATTCACTCGTTTCCGCCTTTAGGGAAACTAGAGGGGTTGTTCCATTAAGTGTTGTCTCCAGGGCTTTGACAACGGGCGCCCACCTTCTCACTGGCCCGAGAAGGGTGTTGTGTATGGTTAGACCATCACAATATGTTGTTCATTAGAGGAGCAGTGGGGACTTAAGGAACAAGAGGTAGACTCAGGGGTAAAACGGTAATTTGACCAAGCCGTGTCTACGAACAACCTGTGAAGGGTCGACTCATGGGCATTGGTTATATCAGTGGACACGTAATATTCTCAGACCGACGGGAGTGCAAATACACGGGGCTATAGTGGAGTGTTAGCGTAGCTAATGAATGTTGGTTAACCGAGTCAAAGAGTTTGACAGGCTAATCTCGGATCATTGGAACCCGTCACTGTAGGTCCATTAGGTCCCTCAGTTGGCTCAATCTGGGTTAAAAGAAGGGTTAATATTTTGGTGTAAAATTGAAGTGTTCAATTTCACTTTAAGGGCATTTATGTCATTTATATGAGATATGAATGATATAATATATAGTTTAATGTGAATGAGATTTAGAATAAACTATAGGTTAGCCTAATTGTTGAATTAGGGCTAATTGGAGAAATTAATTGAAAGAAATTAAATTGGATGTGATTCAATGTAATTAATCCACAATTATTGCAAATGAGGTTTGTAATATGAGATATGAGATATCTCATATTATATGGTAATGCAAATGAGATTTGCATAACCTATGGTTGTGGTAAAGTGGTAATAATGTGGAGATTTTAACTCCATGATTATTCCACTATATACTCCCTTCTTGCAAGAATGGATGCACTTCAATCTCTCATTTTTTGGATTCTCACCCAAAAAGAAGAGAATTCTCTCTACTCTCTCTCAATTCTCCCCCCTCTCAAAAACACCAAAGTTCCCACAAACTTCCCACTTTCCAAAGGAAGAACAACCGAGACTCCAAGTGGTAGTGTTCAGGTTCCGTTCATGGAGAGCATTTGTTGAGATCGAGAAGCACGAAGCGTTCGTGATTTGAGGAAGAAATCTCGAAGAGTGTCTTTAACAATTAAGTACCTTAATCTTGCTGTAATTTCTTCCTTTCTAGCATGTTTAACTTAGATCTAATAGTTAGATCATTTTAACAAAATCGAGTTGCGTAATGATACCATGACGATTTGTTCGTCTTTCGTTGCGCGGGGATTCTCATTCCCTTCAAACTTGTCCTACAGTAATGAGAGTGCAACTACGAGCTTTAGTGGAGTGTTACCGTTGTAAACCCGAGATCTTTGTTTGGAACTTCCTTATTATCAAACAACAAAAAGAAAGAAGAAATGAATGTTTAAAACTTGGTTTCCCATGTTTTAAAAAGAAAAGTAATGAAGTGAAAGACAAAAGGAAAACAAGGAAGAAAAAGTTTAAACCATTTTTGTTTGGTTTGCTTTCAAACACAAAAGAAGAAAAGGAAATGAAACAAATGTTTTATATGTTAAGTTATTTTGTTTTGTTAAGAAAAGAAAAGAAAAGAAAAGAAAAGAAAGAAAGAAGATAAAGGAAAGAAAAGAAAAGGAAAAAGAAATAGAAAATGAAAAAGCAAAAGTGCAAAAAGACAAAGGACCTCTTCCACCGATTGACTTTTTTAAAAAGGGTTTCTCTCCATTTTCTTCTCTTTCATCACAAACTAAGGCTGAAGCTTCGTGGTTGAAGGAGAAAGGAAGAAGAAGGAGGCCATTTTTGGTGATTTTGAGCTGGAGTTGCAGAAGAAAAGAGGAAAACTCAAGGGAATTCATTATTACAGCAAGGAAATCAACTCAGACAAGCTCTGATTTTCTGTTCATCTCGAGCTCCACAAGAAGAGGTAAGAGTTGAGCTTTTGTTTCATGAAAGTTAACTCATATTGGAACAAAATTCGTGAAGGAAGCTCGAGCCAATTCTGATTTTAAGTTGCTGTTTTGTTAAGAGGAAAGCAGAAGACAGAATTTTGCTGTTAAATCCGAGAAGTCTCTGATGTTTTGGTTGTTCTGATCTGTATACTTGAAGTTAGAAGCCCTAATTGGTATGGTTCGAAAGCTTATTCAATTTCCTACAGGTTTTGTGAAGGAATCGTGAGAAGAAAATGATTGGAAGATATTGTAATCATCAGGTTAAATCTCGGGTTGCAGCAGGAAGTGAAATCTGGAACAGCAGAAGTATCAATTTAGGGGTTAAGCTACTGAGGTAATGTCTAACCCATACGTTAGGAATTTCATTTTCATGTCTTTATAAGAGTTTTAGAGGGTTCAAAAACGAAGATTTTGGTATAAAGTACATTCTTTTTGGATAAGTAATGAAGAAGTTATGGCTGTCTCAAAACAGGGCAGAAAATCTGAAAATGCTGGAATTTTTGAAAGTGTGTTTTCTTGTAGTTTTAAGGTTAAAAACCATGAGCTCGAGGTTCTAATACATGAATTTGGTTTGTTTGACAGGCCAAGAGCAAATAGGTCGAGTGTACAGGCTAAGATTCTAGTTCAAACACTGTGAGTGATAAAAGGAACTTCAAAAGTGTATATATGTTTGAATTATGTTCAAGAAATGCAAGTTTTGCTAGAATAAAGTTTTCAATGCATTATGCTTTCTTTTGAATAAATGTTTATGAGTATTCATGTTTTCCTAGAAATGTTTCAAGTGTTCATTGTGACCCTAAAAGTCTTTATAAAGTTTATACATGAGCATATGTTCAATGGTTACCAAAATTTATGGAAATGTTATGATTTCAAGCAAGCATGTACTAGCAAGTATGTTTTAATGATTTCCAATTTTATGAACAAGCTGAGTAAGCTTGAGTTTTATGAAAGAAAAGATAAGCTGGCATGTTCAAATGTTTTCATTTGATTTTCTGAGATATTGAGTCCGAGGCTTTATGGTACCGTGTACACACAGGTCTTATTCTGTTGTCGACGTTGAGTGTACTCCGTGACAACAGCGCTGTCGTGAGTGTTGGGCAGGCCCCACTACGACAAAGACGATGGGAGTGCTGGGCGGGCCGCACTACATCGTAGAGTAAACGTTGGTTGTACTGGGCTTGCCCTACACAACGTGGATTGTGACATGTTTTTAAAAGAATTTATCTCATTTACATGCCTTACGAGATTTTGATGATATACTTGTTGGTTTTCTGAAAGTCTATTATGATTCTACGTTTACTTTCAAAGCTTGAATACAAATGCATATGCTCATAGTTTTCAGGTCACATGTTTTACAAGTTAAAGATATTAAACACAGTCACTCACTGAGCTTCATAGCTCATTCTTTCTATGTTTTTTTTCAAACTTTTTAGGTAGAGATCGAGCTCCTGGCACCTGAGTTACTGCCATAGTCTGCTGAAGCTTCATAAGTTAAATACTTTGTACGTGGCTGGTTTGTCTAGCAAGTCTCTATGTTTGTAAATTATTTTGAGAGGACTTTGGGGTTATAGTTGTTTGTACATTAGAGATTGTATAAACACTGGTTTGTCTTGTTTTGTTTCTGATGCACTAGACTTTTAGTTTCCAAGAGAGACTTGTGAATGGTTTCTCCTTGTATATGTTTAATAGTTGTCCAGTTTCCGCTATGTCATGTTTAAGTGTTCCATTTTCAACATAGTATGTTTATCAGTGTATCGTGGTCAATGTGTATTGTTAAGAGATAAACAATGTCTGTTGGCTTCACGCCGCCTTTCGAGCTGAGTTAGCAGGTAGTTCGGAAGGGGGTGTGACAACCGTAGCTAATGAATGTTGAATAATCGGGTCAAAAGGTTTTACAGGTTAGTCTCAGATCATTGGAGCTCGTCATCTGTAGGTCCATTAGGTCGCTCGGTTTGCTCAAATCGGACAAATTGAAGGTTTATAGTTTGGTTTGAATTTGATGTGTTCAAATTCATTATTTGGGTATTTATGTCATCTATATGAGATATAGATGATAAGATATATAGTTTGATGTGAATGAGATTCATAATAAACTATAGTATAGCCTCATTGATTAATTAGTGCTAATTGGAGAAATTGAATTGAGAGAAATTAAATTGAATGTGATTCAATTTAAAAGTCCACAATTATGCAAATGAGGTTTGTATAATAAGGTATGAGATACCTTATATTATATGATATGGAAATATGATTTTCATATCATATGATTGTGGTAAAATTGTGAATTGGTAGACGTTTTAGCTCCACCCGACAATAGTATTTAAAGGCTTTGCAAGAAGCCTTTGGTGAGCCAATTGCAATTTTTTGGATTTTGATCCAAAGAGAGCAATCACTTCTCTCTCAACTCGCTCTCAGCTCTCTCAATCTCTCCTCACCCAAAATCCAAAGGGAGTCCCACCTACTTTCTCTCAACCTCTCGAGAAGAACCGAGAAGACATTTTGGAAGTGTCTTGCATTACTGTTCAAGGATCGAGTTCGAGGAGTTCGTTGGTTCGAGAGAGATCGTGACCGGAGGAGGAAAGCGTTGAAAATGAGTTCTTCAACAAGTAAGTAACGAGTTGCCTTACTGTTTTCTATACTTTTCTTCTCCATATGCATGTTTAGCTTAGGATTAATGAGATTAACTCGATTTTAAGATTCGAATTACACAACGAAACAACGACGTTTCACAACGTTTTCTGCTGCGGGAATTCCAAATCCCTTTAGGATAATGACTAAAGGAATCTATCTAAGTCTGTACCTATTATAACTTTTATAACTAGGTACTTTAACTTATGTCTGAGTGAATAAAAATTTTAATAACCTAGAAATACTGTGCTAACAAGACTATGGTTAATTCAACTCAAGTTTTGCATCAGTTTCCAGGTAGGAGGTGTTCAGTTAACCATAAACTTATGTACCCCAAAGCTATTAGATAGAACATCTTCTGAAGAGTTCCCTTATAACCAAAGTCTTATTTTTCCTACCATAATTTCAAACTATTTAAAAACTATGTAAGACTAATTTCTAATCCTATTAGAAATTGAACTTAGACCAAATCAATTTTAAACATTTTAAAATTAATTCCATCCTATACAAGGTCCTACGTTTGCATGAAATTATATGGATTTCTTATCGATAGGAATCACGACGTTGCAATGTCGCTCAGTGCAACACAACTAATGGGGTTGCACCGCTGCGACTTCTTGCAGCAACTTTCCTCTTCAAAAATCAACAACTTTTAACAGTAAATTGGCACGAATCTCATCCGATTTTCCTTAAACTTGTCACGAACGACTCACAAACTAAATTACAGACTCTATTTGCACAATAATTACCCAAAAACGCAGGGGTTTTTAATAATTTGATCAAATCAAAAAGTAAACTTCCTAAATAGTTTAACAACAAACCATTTATGCAAATTACCACTAACCAATGCAAATTTGTTTCAACAAAAACAAAACACAAGCATTGTTCTGATACCATTTGAAGGAATCTGACTTCCCTTAATTGCATGTTTTTGTTTTGGTTTACTTCATAAATCCATGCACTGGTAAAAACAGAGATAAGCTAATTAAAAAACATGGATTAAAAAAAATAAAATATGTTGTAGTTATCTCAACTAAAAAGGAAATGAGTATACCTTTGTAGTTCACAATTGATAACAACTACTTGCTACAAGATTTGCACAACACCACAACAATTCTCTGATTTTTCCTTCTGTACAAACAGGACAACACGACAACGAAAACTCTCTATCCTCTGAGTCTTAGATCTAGTCGTAGTGGGAAGGCTCCCACAAATTGAAAAATTAGGAATTTCTTAGTTTCAGAGAAATAGAGTGATTTTCTCAAAATCTTCAACACCAGAATGATCGATCAGTTCTTCACCCTCCCAAACGAGAAGAAGAACACCAATGGAGGGTAACTCCCAATAGGGTGTTGGGGAGAAGTGGGGAACGTGTTCTGACATGTTCCCACTTTTTTATTTATTTAATTTAATAATTAATTAAAATAATTATTAAATAATATAATTAATATTAATTAAATCATATTTAATTAATTTCAAATTAAATATCATAAATTTATTTATGATTCAAATGAAATTTAATCATTTTTCCCTCCTAGTACATGTTATGCACATTAAATTTTAACATATAGTTTTAAATATTAGTCTCATTCACAATTAAATAATATTTGAATTCTTTAAAATATTTAATTCTATTAATTAATTTAATATGAATCATATTCAAAATAAATTTAAAATATAAAGTTGTAATGCACATTGAACTTTATATTATAATGTATCTGTATACATCAATCTTATTCCCTAATTGAATTTGAACATTTCAAATTCAAATGATCTAAGAACTCTTTACCAGCTAGGAAGTGGACATTATGAACCTACAGATTAGAAGCTACAACGATACAAGATTATTTAGTTAATCTCATTAACCTCCTAATAAACATTCGTTAACTGCGGGAACACTCCACTAAAGTCCCGTAGATACATTTTTCTGACTGCAGATATATTTCTGTGTCCACGGATATCGAAGAATAACAACAAGTCAATCCTTCACGAATGTTCGTAACACCAGTTGGGTCAAATTACCATTTTCTCCTAGGTTACATCTTTTACCTTAAGTCGCAGTGCTCTTCTAATGAACAACCTATTTATGGTCCTACCAATAAACACAAGTCCCTCCCAGGGCAATGATAGGGTCGGGCTCTTTGTTCAAGTCTCGGAGATACCACATAAAGGTTCATTCATCTAATTACCCTAATAAGCGGGAATGAGTGAATTTCATCTTTTTAGGATCTGTCCCTAGTTGTCTGCTTTGTCTTGTCCACAAGAAGGTAGGCATATAGAGTCGATGTCTTGGACAACTCTCGCCAATACTAGTAAGAGGACATCGCAAATAGGATTTCGTAACCTACTCGGGATTGAGATCAAGTTTCCTAGGTCATCCTATTGAAATAGAAATCTAACTAGTCAACGGAGTTACATCTATTGATTACTATTTCGTGGTTCGATCTTATGCAATCTCATTACATAGGATATCACCACTCTCATGTGTCCTCTACCGAACACGTTAGGACTACTGTGTTTGTATCAAATACAAAGTGGGTCATATCCATAGTATTACCAGGGTGAGGTACCCAAGCCTTATCCCTTTACTATAGACCCTTTAAACTATATTTTGAACTTAGATCCTTATATGTCAACTACATTTAGTTCAAGAGATATACAACAACCTTGTATGTTTGTTTATTGGATTCAGGGTTAACCCAAGGCAATATAAAACAATGTTAAATAATAACTCTTTATTGACAACAATAACTCTTTATTGATTTAATTAGAATAGTATTACAAACTACGAGTTTTAAGACATAAAACCCAACAAGAATTTGTATGGATAACACATTTTATGTGTTTCCAAACTCGAGCTAAAACATTAATTCACATACTACAAGAATGGCTATGGTGCAATATCATGTTTATTTTATTCGTAGTTTCGTATAGTATGCATGATTTAAATTATAGAAAACAAGAGAAGGTTTTGAAATATGACAGCTATATTTTTTCCAATGTACTGAATTTTTTTAAGGTTTAGTGTTTGTGCAAAGGAGCATAACAAAAATATGTAAGTTTCTGACACCAAAAGTGTCACACCCCCTCTCGAACTACCTGCTACTTAGCCCGAAAGGCGACGTGAAACCAACAGACATTGTTTACCTCTTAACAATACCTGTTGACCCTGTTCTCCTGATAAACATACTATGTTCGCATATGGAACATTTTAACATAACACAGCAGAAACTGGACAACTATTAAACATACACAAGGAGAAACCCTTCATAAGTCTCTCTTGGAAACTAAAAGTCAAGTGCATCAAAACAACACAAGACAACACATTGTTTATACAACCGCTAATGTACAAAACTTCTATAACTACATAACGACTTGCTATACAACACCAGCCACATACAAACTAACAACTTATGAAACTTCCAGCAGACTATGGCAGGATGTCAAGTACTAGGAGCTCGATCTCTACCTGAAAAGGTTTGAAAACATTGAAAGAATGAGCTAAAAAGCTCAGTGAGTGTCTATCTTTAAAACATTATAAGCTCACAGGTGAATCATAACAATGGCAGATTATAAGTAGAAAATAGCTTAACATCTGTTTGTAAACATAAACAAACCATGCTTCCAATTTACAGGTTTAAGTCACCACTTTTGCATAGCACACAACTCGATATGTACAATCGTATTGAGGGTAGATAGATAAATAATATAGAAGCTCATAACAATAAAACACATGACATGATACCACATCAAACTATAGAGGTGGTAGAGTTACATTTATACCAATAAGGTTCATACCTCTCTCTCTCTCTCACGTGCACGTGGAATACCTTTGGTCGTTTGGTTTTTCCCTAATACCTTCTCTATGTCCTTCAGTATTAAGGTAAAATCATTTACTACCCGAATACCTTCTCATTGTCCTTCAGTATTAAGGTAAAACCATTTACTACCCGAATACCTTCTCATTGTCCTTCAGTATCGGGATATCATGATTCATTCCCCCCCCCTAAGTACCTTCTCGAATGTCCTTCAGTATTAGGGGTTAACCCCAAACAAGGCATAATTTGTGTACCATGGAAATCATGTCTTTATAACACATACAACAATTTCATGACATTTTCACATTATCATCTAAACATGTTCCCAAGTGGATTTACATAAAACATTCTCTAAAGGAAAGCATACTTTCATAATTTAGGTTCCATACTTGGATTTATAGTTACAACTAATTTCAAGCATGCTTAGGTTCCATCATGAACTTTATGTTAGAAAACTCTATGTTCATGAAGCCATTCATAACTAGTTCAAACAGGATGTAATTATCAACACTTATGTTCATGAAGAAAAACATAGGTCAAGCATAGTTCTAAGATAGAGTCACTCACAGTATTAGAATTGGAACCTTGGCTTGTAAACTTGACCTATTTGCTCTTGGCCTGTCAAACAAACCAAATCAACCATTAGAACCTCGAGCTCATGATTTTTGACCTTAAATCTACAAGAAAACACACTTTCAAATTTCCAGCATTTTTTAGATTTTCTGCCTTGTTTTCAGATAGCCATAACTTCTTCATTACTTATCCAAAAATAATGTAATTTATACCAAACCCTTCCTTTTCGAACCCTCTAAAAATCATATGAAGACATCAAATTGAAATTCCAAACGTATTTGTTCAGAAATACCTCGAAAGCTACTTTCCTCAAAACAGACTTCTGCTGTTCCAGATTCGGATTTCCTGCTGCACAATAAATTTAACCTGATATTTAGAACATCTGCTAGACATTTTCTACTCACAATTGCTTCACGAAAGTTGTAGGAAATGCAATAAGCTTTCGAACCATACCAATTAGAGCTTCTAACTCCAAGTATACAGATCAGAACAACCAAAACATCAGAGCCTTCTCAGATTTGACAGCAAATTCTGTCTTCTGTCTTCCTCTTAACAACACAGTAAGTTAACTTCAGTATTAGCTCGAGCTGCCTTCACGAAATTTGTTCCAAATTGAGTTAACTTTCATGTATCAAAATATCAACTCTTACCTCTTCTTGTAGAGCTCGACATGATCAAAACATCAGAACTGGTCTGAGTTGATCACCTTGCTGCTATACAATTAAGCTTTGAGTTCTCCTCCTTTCTTCTGCAATTCCAGCTCCAAAATCACGAAAATGGCTTCCATTCTCTTCCTTTCTCCTTCTCCCACGAAGCTTCAGCTTTGGTTTTGATAAATGAAGAAGAAAATGGAGAAGATAAAACTATTTTAAAAAGCAAGGAGGCAAACTTTGTCTTTTTCCCTTTTGCTTTTTCTTTTCTTTTTTCCTTTCCTTTTTCCTTTCCTTTATCCCTTTCTTTCTTTTCTTTTCTTTCCTTTTATTTTCTAAACAAAACAAAACACAATATAATATCCATTCCTTTCATTTCATTTTCTTCATTATTTTTAAAACAAACCAAACCAAAATGGTTTGAGCTTTTCCTTCCTTGTTTTCCTTTTATCTTTCACTTCATTTCTTTTCTTTATAAAACATGGAAAACCAAGTTTTAAACATTCATTTCTTCTTTCTTTTTGTTGTTTGTTAATAAGGAAGTTCCAAAGAGATTGGGCTTACAACTTACCTCCCCTTAAGAAATTTCGTCCTCGAAATTGAGTAGCCTTTAAGTGAAAATCAGAAATTTCGTCCTCGAAATTGAGTAGCCTTTAAGTGAAAATCATCGGGTACTTCCTCCTCATTTGGTCCTCTAATTCCCAGGTTGCCTTCTCCACTCCGTGATGTCTCCAACGAACCTTCACGAGTGAGATCGTCTTGTTTTTCAAAACTTGTTCTTTCCTGCCGAGGATTTGAACTGCATCCCTTATGTAACTCATGTCTTCTTTCAACTCAACTGGTTGTGCTTGCAACATATGTGTCGGATCTGGAATACACTTCCTCAACATGGACACATGAAAAACATCATGTACTCGAGATAGTTCTGCACTGCAACTCCAATCAGAGGGTCGTTGGCCCAACTCGTCCCAAGCATCTTTGGATAAGGACCAATATATCTAGGACTGGAGGAGGGGGTGTGACAACTTGGTATCAGAGCAGTTAGCTCCATGGGAATGAGACAGGGCAAGTTTGCCCTGAGAACAAAGTAAAAGCCATAGCAAGTTATTGAGTTAGTCCAGATTGAACTAGTAGAGTATGGTCCAACTAAGGATAAGACTAAGTCCAGTTAGGGCTAAAATGTGAATAGATGTTTAGTATTGTGTATTAGAGTAAAGTATCCATAGCATGTCTAATATGTTGATATGTTATAGGAGTTATGCCACCACGTACTAGCAGACGACGCAGGCAGGATCAGGGCAGGACGCAAGATCCTACCCAAGGCCAATCTGAGAGGGGATCTAGTGCCCCAAGAGTCTAGACTGAGGCCAGAAAAGAGCATGTTAGTTCCTCACAAGAGGCAGGTAGGCCAGAGAGAGTAGGGCCAAGTTATCCAAAAAAAAAAAAGGGCGTATAGAATAGAGCTCTGAAGAAATTAGGAACCACAGTGTTTGAGGGTTCCATAGATCCAGCTGAAGCTGAGGTTTGGCTGAACAAGCTTGATAAATGTTTTGATGTTATGAGTTGCTCTGAGGAGCGAAATGTTAAGTTGGCCACACTCTTGCTGCTAAAGAAGGCAGAAGGATGATGGGAATCGATGTTAGCCAGTTGTAGTGATGCACGTACTTCACACTGACAAACTTCCAGAAGTATATTTGAAAATAAATATTACCCTAGCACGTACCGAGAGGTAAGAGGGATGAATTTTTAGAATTAAAACAAGTGACACTTTCAGTGGCTGAGTATGAGAGAAGGTATACCGAGCTGTCACGGTATGCTGATGTGATTGTGGCATCTAAGAGTGACAAGTGTCGGAGATTTGAAAGAGGGTTACGTCCTGAGATATGAACCCCAGGCACAGGCATTGCAAAGTGGGCTTACTTTTCCCTGCTGGTAGAGACTGCTCTACGTGTTGAGCAGAGTATAACAGAGGCACAAGCAGTAGTGGAGCCTACTCGAGGGCCTTCAACGGCGAGCAGTTTCCATGGTCGTGAGCAGCGACGATTCACACCTGGAGTGAATGTTTTGAGTCGTCAGGACTTTAAAAGTCGAGTGGCGGCGGACATCGAGGCAAACGCATGTTAGTGGTGCCTATCGAGGCGGATCAAAAGAGCACCTAGTTAATCGCCGGATCCACGGTAAGACCACCGACAATACAGAGTGCATTTGCAAGTGCAACAAGGAGAACTCCATGTATAAATTGTGGCAAGAATCACCGAGGCCAATGTCTGGTTGGTGTCAATGTGTGTTACCAATGTGGGCAACAAGGACATTTCAAGAGGGATTGTCCCACAAATGGTGAGAGCGACACACACACAGGGGACTAGGGAGTTGGGTCCCGGATAGTTGAGCGACCAAGAGTTTCATGGCTGCAAGAGAGGGCACCAGGTGGTGTTAGACTAAAACAGAGTTGTAGGGAGGCCTAGGCAACACGGAAAGGTCTACGTTATGACTCAAAGAAGAAGTCGAGGATGCACCGATGTGATTCTTGATACGATTACTATTTGAAATGTACTGCACTGCTTTAATAGAACCAGTGCTACACATTTCTTTGTTTTTAGTATGTTCTTGACTAAGTTGAATGAGAAGTTAGAACCTTTATGTAAAAGGTTAGTTATATACACTCTAGTTGGTGATGTTATTTTAGTCGATGTAGTCTTTGCGGAATCGTGAGAACTTTGTAGAAGATCTTATTATGTTAGTGGATCTTCTTCCACTAGACTTGCAGTGTGAGATGCAATCTTAAGGATGGATTTCGTATTTACTCATTATGCTTCCAGAGATTGCCATATAAAGGAAGTTGTTTCAAGAAACCGAGGATTAGTCAAAGTGGTTTTATGGGATGAAAGAAAGATTATCCCTACGAGTTTGTTTTCGACATTCAAAGCTCGAAGTTATTGAGGAAAGGTTGCACGACGTTTCTTGCACATGTAGTTGAGGTGCAGGAAGAAAAGTTAAAACCAGAAGATGTTCTTGTTGTGAACGAGTTTCTTGATGTTTTCCAGCAGATCTGTCAGGGTTGCCACCTGATAGGGAAGTTGAGTTCACTATTGAATTGCTACCAGGAACAACACCTATTTCGTAAGCGTCGTATGGAATGGCTCCAAGCGAGCTCAAAGAGCTGAAGACGCAGTTACAAGAACTAGTTGATAAAGGATACACCAGACCTAGTGTATCACCCTGGGGAACTCAAGTGTTATTTGTAAAGAAGAGAGATGGTACCCTAAGATTATGCATTGATTATAGACAGTTAAACAAGTCACGATACGTAATAAGTATCATTTACCCGTATAGATGACTTGTTTGACCAGTTAAGAGGAGCATCAGTGTTTTCTAAGATTGATTTGAGATCAGGATACCATCAGTTAAAGGTTAAGGGAATCAGACATTCCTAAAACAACATTCAGAAACAGGTACGGGCATTATGAGTTTTTAGTAATGTCGTTCGATTTGACGAATGCACCAGCAGTTTTCATGGACCTCATGAACAGAATATTCCACCAGTATTTGGATTAGTTCGTGATAGTATTTATTGATGATATACTAGTTTACACAATTAATAGGAAAGCTCATGAGGAACATTTGAGGATTATTATACAAACACTACGAGATAAGCAGTTGTATGCTAAATTCACCAGATGTGAGTTTTGTTTGAATCAAGTAGTATTTTTGGGGCATGTTGTATCAACAAATGGTGTTAGTATGGATCCAAATTAAGTGAAAGTTGTGGTCAACTTGGAGAGACTAGTTAGTGCGACAGAGGTACGTAGTTTCCTAGGCTTGGCAGGATACTACATACGATTTGTTGAGGATTTCTCACGATTAGCATTACCCTTAACAGCTTTAACAAGGAAGAATGCTAAGTTTGAATGGTTAGATAAGTGTGAATAGGGTTTTCAAGAGCCGAAAAAGAGGTTAGTTCTGACACCTATTCGACACTTCCCACAACGAGAATAGAGTATGTAATTTATTGTGACGCCTCGAGGCAAGGTTTAGGGTTTGTGCTCGTGCAAGAAGGAAAAGTAATAGCTTATGCGTCAAGACAATTGAAAAAGCACGAATGTAATTACCCTACCCATGATCTTGAGTTAGCAGCATTTGTTTTAGCACTGAAAATCTGGAGACATTACTTGTTTGGTGGAAGGTGTCATATTTACACAGATCATAAGAGTCTGAAATATATCTTTGATCATAAGGAGTTGAATGTGAGACAAACAAGATGGTTAGAACTGATTAAAGATTATGATTGTACTATAGAATACCATCCAGGTAAGGCGAATGTGGTAGCAGATGCATTGAGTAGGAAGTCAAGACTTCCTAAGGACGCCTTGTGTGGTATTCGAGCAACATTTTTAAGTACTCTATGGGATTCTAAGGCAGTTGTGAATGCAGAGAGTTCAGGGAATCTTTTAGCTGAATTCCAAGTCAGGTCTTCACTCATAGCAAGGGTTGTGAGAAGACAACCAGAGGATAGTAACTTGCAGAAAATGTTTGGGAAGTCCAAACAAAGCCCAAAAGCAGAATTTAAAATGAGATCAGATGGAGCCATAGAGAGGCAGAGAAGACTGTGTGTTCCATGTTTTAGTGAGCTTAAAGATGCTATTCTAGAGGAAGCTCACAGTTCAGCTTACGCTATGCATCCAGGAAGCACCAAGATGTATAACACATTGAAAGGGAACGTATTGGTGGCCTGGGATGAAGCGGGAGGTAGCTGAATATGTTGATAATGTTTGATCTGCCAACAGGTTAAACCAGTTAGACAGAGACCAGAAGAACTCCTTAATCCATTGCCAGTGCCGGAATGAAAATGGGAGCATATCACTATGTATTTTCGGTTTGGATTACCACGTACTTCTAGTGGACATGATGGTATTTCTGTAATAGTGGATAGACTGACTAAAACAACACGATTTATATCGAATAAAGCGACGTCTATGCTTGATCAGCTAGCTAAGCTATACGTCGACAGAATTGTGAGTCAATACGGAGTGCCAGTGTCCATAGTTTCAGATAGGGATCCAAGATTTACTTCTAAGTTTTGGCATAGCCTACAGAAAGCTATGGGGACAAAGTTGAATTTTAGTACAACGTTCCATCCTCGATGCGATGGTCGGTTAGAGAGGACCATCAAGACCTAGAGAGGATATGTTGAGAGCACGTGTCCATCAATTTAAGGGTAGTTGTGATACACACCTATCACTTATGGAATTCGCTTATAATAACAGCTATCAGTCAAGTATTGGCATGGCACCATTTGAGGCTCTGTATGGAAGGTCGTGTAGAACACCCATATGTTGGAATGAAGTAGGAGAGCGGAAGCTAATCGATCCTGAGTTGGTACAAATTACGACAGACAATATTAAGGTAATCAGAGAGAATCAGAAGGTAGTACAAGACCGTCAGAAGAGTTATGCAGATAAGCGACGAAAGGACTTAGAATCCAGGTCGGAGATCAAGTTTTCTTGAAGTTATCTCAGTGGAGAGGTGTCCAGTGAGATTACTAAATTAATCAGATGATTATTTATTTGAACTATATATGTCAATTAAAATGTTATAGATGACGGGCACGCCCACCCTAAAAGGGACGAAACAACTGACGAGGGACATTATATATGTTAACTTGTCATAACTTGTCAATCAAGACACAATAAAGACCTTGGTCGAAGACAAATTTTGAAAAGAAAAAAGTTTAGCATCGAGTGCTCGTTATGAACTTTTATCCCTATACATGATCACATATGGGTGTGTACGAAAATTAGACTTATTTTTGTGGTGGTTTATTTGTTAATCACAGACTCTTGGAATGAAACTTTTCAAAACAATGTTTATGTGAACGGGACGAGCGTGGAACTTAATTGAGTTTTGATATGATTAATGTTAATATTGTAATGTTTATTTTCCGTTAAACTCAAATTTTCTGAAAACAAGTCTTATAGAACAAATTTTGTTTAATATAAATTTTATTTATATGATTATTTAAGACTCATGGCCAGATTCTTTTAGGTTGAAGAAACTATAGATTTCAATGAAATTGTACGAAAAAGTTTAAGAGACATTTTTTCTTAATTGTTCCCTTTTTTGAATGATATAAAATTGTCGATGGAATGCAAAAATCACCTACCAATTTGTCCCTAATAACCTCTTTTTTCAACAAGTCTTTCTCGGCAAAATTTGCCACGAAGTTTTTTTTAATAGTAAAGCATGTTTTTAATGTTCTTGGGTTTTCTCGATGTATGGGTGCACCACCCCACCGTGGAAACTTAATTTGTAGCAATGATAATTTTAAAGTCGTTATTAAAAATATGATCTATAGTAACTCTTGATAATAACTAATCAAATGAAAACGCTAATATCTAGTCTATCAATCGTTTTATTCCTTGAAAAAATGTTGAATTAATATTCATTGTTTTAAATCTTTTAAAAAGTGAACCATTATTGCACTTTCTGCTCATTTTCGCAAACCACAAATCATGAAGTTGGTTTTCCTTGGTTAAATTTATTCTCCATTGCAGCAAGCATAGATACTCACATGCTTTTCAATATACTGTCTATATTTATTGTCAATGTATGTAAGCACATAAATATTAGTTAGTCATGTCCATAGATGCAATCAAACCACGCACTTCCATTTTAAATTTGAAAAAATTGTCTTCATATGACAAGAGGAGAGATCAACACTGTTATAGAGTGAAATATTTAAAGCCATTCAAACAATATTTTGTAATCGTCCTTCAGATTATATATATGTACTTGCTAGATCTAAGGCTTTTATTTTCACTCTCGAAACTCCGCACATACTTCGTCGAACATTCCTCAGTTATATCAACCAAAACATGAACACGATATATAACATATGTATATAAATTTTCATTTTACTCAAACCATCATTAATAATTTTTATTTTCAGCGAGTTTTTTGTCCGTTGCTGATAGGAGGTCTATGAGTCGGTTGAGCATAATCTTGTGCCAGCAAGTAATCGATATTTTGTAGTACCCTTTCATTCTTTTCTAAGAGTGTGTCATCAAAGTTTCTTCTGCTTGTTTCTTCTATCAAACTCCATCTAGTTGAAGAACCTGAAACACCATCATAAATTTAAATAATTAACTTATTAAAAAGTAATCAATGAGGTTTTAATTTATTTAAGAAGCTTTGATTTACTATTATTTGTATAAACTGTGTATAAAGGGAAAATGAGATTTAATTTTTTTGTTCAAGTTACCCGTCGTGGTAATGAAGAGAAAGCAAATGAAGAAGAATGCAAATGAATGGAGGAGGTGTTTGGTTGAAATAATTGCTGTTGTCCTCTGAATCATCGTTGGAAAAGTATTAGTTATGAAGCTCTCTAGTTTTTAATAACGTTTCTATGTGTTATTGAACTTTTTATTTCTTAAAGACATGCCTTATATAGACAATAGTTTTTGAATAGTTTTTGTATCTATATATAATTTATTTTTTAGCTAATATAATAATTTTTTGAGCTGTTATAAAAACGACCCATGGTTAAGTATAGTAGTTTGTTATGGTTAAATAGTTAGGTATTCTATTATAAGCTTCTCCACCACCTATAGCATTTATCATTACAAATAATAATTAATAATGCGTTGGAGTTTTCTATGTTTATCAAAATTGTTCATAATATGCTATTTTTCTTCATTCGAAAACAAAAAAGAAATTAAAATTAATTGTACACTCCCTCATCCTATTCTATAATATTAACATTTTCAAATCTACGTAAATTTCAATACTACGTTTGTTTAATCCATTGAACGATGTAAATTTTTAATATGAGTAGAAAACTGATATAAAAAGTAAACAATATTTGCATTGGATTTGTAATTGTTTTTTATTGTAATTAATGGCATGTTTGGGAGTGATTTTGGAGTGACCAAAATCACTTTTGATATGTCTAAAATCACTTTTCTACTCAAAGTGTGATGTTTGGCAATATTAAGCAAGTGATTTTGGAAGAATCCAAAATCATTTGAAGTGATTTTCTTTCAATGACTTGGTAGGTGATTCCAAGTTATTTTTGGAGAATTTGTAATGGGTAGCAATTATGGTTTTAGTATTTGTAGATATAGCAACATTTTAAAAGAATTGCAAATATGGCAAAAATCTTTAATTTTTTTTATAATTCCAATCATGCCCTTGGCTTAAACCTATTCCCTTTTTAATTGGTATTTGTTTTTCAATTGGTATTTGTTCTTCACGGTATTTGTTTTTCACAGCTACTTAAATATTCCTTGTTATTTTTATATTTTTATAATCAAAACAAACATGATTATGCCCGACATTTATATTTTTGATTATTTTACAATTTTAAGCATTTAAACATTTCAATTTTCTAGATTCTCAAACAGGAATAAATATTTAACTACTTGTAAGGCTCTAAATTCACAGTCAAATCAAATGAGATGTATTATAATTGATTTAATATACCTATTTTTTAGAGAATTTGTAATGGGTAGCAATTATGGTTTTAGTATTTGTAGATATAGCAACATTTTAAAAGAATTGCAAATATGGCAAAAATCTTTAATTTTTTTATAATTTCAATTATACCCTTGGCTTAAACCTATTCCCTTTTTAATTGGTAATTGTTCTTCACGGTATTTTTTTTCTTCAGATTTTTGCAACAACATCTTCTTGATGAAGGGAATGAGAATCCCCGCGCAGCGGAAGACGATTGAATCGTCGTGGTATCAATATGCAACAAGGTTTTATTAAAATGATCTACAATAGATCTAGGCTAAACATGCTGGAAAAAGGAAGAAAAACAGTAAGAATAAAGGCACTTACTTGTTGAAGACTTTCTTCAAAGTTTCTTCCTCAAGAACACGAACTCTTCGTGCTTCTCGAACTCAACGAACTCTTCCCACGAATGGTCTTGAACACCACCAATTGGCCTTCTCGGTTATTCTCTTTTTCAAATATAATTATAATAATTTTTTTCATGTAGTTCAATACTAAGCAGACTTTTACACAAGCACAAATAGACGAGTTACGAGTTACGAGTTGAATGAACAGATTATGTTTCAATATCGGTTGAGTGTTGTGTTTATGCTTTCATTGCTTATCACATGTGAACAATTTTAGAATTTTTGATAGTTTTATAGACATGTTTTATACATCAACAATTTTGTTTTGTTGATTACGACAATTGTTTAGCTAAGCGAATCTATTACAGGGGAGTTTTAGTTATATTTAGTCGTGAGCTGTGAAATATATAATAGATTTGGTTTCTGTGAAAAACGATCTGTGCGTTGTTTTCGATTGAATTAAATGAAATAGAATAGTTTGTTTCTCGTATGTTTTTTTTATTGAACATAATTAATAATTGTGTTTAGGAGCTGAGAATTATTGGAAAGCATTGCTATAGAATTTTTTTGCAAGTTTTAGGTTCCAATTATATACAAATAAATATATTTCTGGCGGTATAAGAATCAATGTCGGTTTAAACTTGACATGGTATATTCCAATACTGACGGTTAAAAAATGATATTAAAATAAATTGGATCGTAACATTAATATTAGATGAAGATACAATGTCGGTTTCGGACCGTCATCGATACCCCTATAGATGTCGGTCCGTAGTTGACATCGTACAAAACTGACATCGTATGTGTACCTCGAATCAAATTTCGATGTCAGTTTCTAACCGACATCGTTACAAACTGACATCGTATGGGTACGATGTCACTGGGTTTGATGTCGGTTTCTACCTGACATTATTGCAAAATCGACATCGTACGGATAAGATGTCACTAGGTTTGATGTCGGTTTCAAACTAACATGGTATCAAACCGACATCGTATGGGTAAGATGACACTGGGTTAGATGTCGGTTTAAAACCGACATGTTATCAAACCGACATCGTACGGGTAAGATGACACTGGGTTTGATGTCGGTTGTAAACCGACATCTTATCCAACCGACATTGTATGGGTAAGATGTCGCTTCACTATGATGTCGGTTTAAAACTGACATTAAACCCAACCAACATCATACACATACGATGACACCTGGAAAGATGTCGGTTGGCAAAACCGACATTATATGGGTTCAATGTCAGTGCAAAACTGACATGGAAGCCCAATTTTGTTGTAGTGGAAGGTGTAATCCACCCAGTTGGGAATCATTCTGAATGGAGTTCGATAGATGTTAACATGAATGCATTGCCTCCAATTGTTAAACGTCAAGTAGGAAGACCCCGAAAGCAAAGGATTCTGTCGATTGGTGAAGCAAGAAGTCACACAAAATGTAATCATTGTCATCGTGTTGGTCACAATCATAGGACATGTAAATTTCCACCATTTTTACCCTGATGTAATTTTTTACAATTGGTTTTAGATATATTTTTTCAAGATAGAACTCAATATTGTTGTTATCATACTATTCATACTATCAATACAAGGTTTGTGATTGTTTCAAAAGTTTAATATCAATACTATGAACACAAGAACTTTGGCATCTGATGTGAAAGTTTGAAGACCACACAACAAACAGTAATAGCTAACAGATAGACAACTATCAGTGATAGTGATAGACAACTACCACTGATAGAAGGCTATCACTTCTATCAATGATAGACATCTATCACTGATAGAAGACTATCACTGGAAAGAAGTTAATGATTGATAGACAACTATCAGTGATAGACATCTATCACTGATAGAAGTCGGATAGAAGAAAGAAGTTAATAATCATGAAAAACAATAAGTCTAATAGAAAAGTTATGAGTAATAGGTAATAGATAGGTAGAAGTCTATCAGACTTCTATCAGTGATAGTAGTCTATCACTTCTTTTTCATTAACTTTTGTTAATCATTAACAGGATAGTAGTTTATCACTTCTATCAGTGATAGATAGTGATAGAAGTCGAATGGGAACAAGAAGTCTAATAGATAATAGAAAAGTTATGAGTAATAGGTAATAGATAGACAACTGTGGTAGAAGTCTATCAGACAACTATCACTAATAGAAGTCTATCACTTCTATCAGTGATAGATATTACAATACTAGTTTATCAAAATTATAAGAAAAAAATTAGTTATTAAGTAGATAGACAAAAAAATTAGTTATTAAATAAACAGACTTCTATCAGTAATATCACTGATAGAAGTGACTGGCGTGGGTGTTTTAGTAATTTCAATTTCTCTTTTTAAATTTTTGCTATTTTTGCAAATAGATTGAGCCATTTGCTATATGGACAATTATATTGGGTCTATTTGCTACCAATCCAATTACCCCTTATTTTTGTCAAGTGATTGTAATTTAAAATGACTATTATTTATTTTTTAAAATAGCGTACTTTTAATGATGAGTAAAAACTATAATCTTTTCTCAAAATTCATAAATTTCTATAAAAAGTGAATTTTTTTCAAAACCAAAATCAGTATTAAAAGTATAGAACCAAACATGAAAATGATTATATGAAAATAACTTTTAATAAATCAATTACACTAAAATCAATATTTCTAAAATCATTCCCAAACATGCACTCAAAAAGATTGTACGAAAATTAATTTTCGAAATCAATTGTAACCAAATCTCTTTTATCAAAATCACTAATTCAATAATCATTCCCAAACATGCTCTAAATGTTGCAATAAGAATCGATTTTCGAAATTGGTCAATGCTCTACAATACTACGGACTATCATTGTATCTTACGTTAATGACCACGGTTGACTAAAAACGTATAAGCTTTATAGAAGATAACATTTGAATAAAAAAAAATCTCGATGCAGTACAAGTGCACACTATCAAACAAGTAGTGCTTGGAAATATTATAAATTATCGATCTCCCATAGAATAAATTACACAAAAAATTGGGATTAAGGAAAAAATATTCACATAAATCAATCTCTGTAACTAATATGGAAAAATTAGAAAGGGTCTTAATCTATTGAAAATCAAATAATAAAGGGAAGAGATTCGAAAATGCTTTTGACCCTTATAAAAAATTACATACTCAAATGCAATTGCAATCTTCACTAAATCACCAAGCAATCAGAAATCGGGTTTAACATTTATTCGATTTTAATGAAAATGTCTTTAGAAGACTAAGCGATTAAATCATATGTCGGTTTTAGAGGTTTCACCATATGTGTATGATCCAAAACAAATGCTCATGTCTAAGCTCCTTTCCTCATTGCTTTGTATGAAAACGGGCACTTATCACGTGAAGTCCATTTGCATACTCAATTGCTAAGTTAACTATTCATGCAAAGGAAATCATAGGTATCATGACTGCTTCTTATTACTGATAACCCTCAACAAAGAGTTATTTAGCTATATTCTTGCTACTAAACATGTATTATTGTGCTTCATGTGTGTAGCCATGTATTTTTGTCCGGCTTGCTTGTTTTGTTTATTGGTAAATTATTGGTTAGTTAAATTTATTAGAGCTTTAATTTTATAACTTTTGTTTGCGGCATTATTGTTAATTTTTTTGCTAAGAGTGAGAGGTTATGTTTTTTTTGAAACAAAATGGGGGTTGATGTTCTTTAAAGAAAACGTTTTTAGTTTAAATTGAGTTTTTTGAATTCCTTCCTTTCTAGAGTAAGGGTTATTTTTAAAACATTTTGCCTTGTTTGTTTTTTGCCTAAAAGGAGAAGGAGTTTTGGCTTTATAAGCCTATGTTTTTCAAAACTTTGGGGGGAATTCCAAGAAAGAAAAACACAAAAAAAAAAGTTATTCTCCACATCTCACCCACAACAATCTTACACATACACACAAAAAAAAAAAAAACAGACAAATTACAGAGTAAGTTCTTCCTATTTTTCCATAGTAGTTCTTTACAAAAAAAAGATAGTTTGGAATACAATAACAATGATCGAACTTAGCCGGAGATTGCACTTGGTAGAGTTTTGGACCCAAGAATCTGCACTTCAAATGGCAAGCTAGTTGTATTCCTCCCCCACTTCTAGATTTGTTCTCGAATCACCACTGAAATATAGTAGTTGAGTAAGGGGGGTTTTATTTTGTTTTTTGGTTTTTTTATTCTTATTATCATTGTTATTATTATTTATTATTATTATTTTCACACTGATCCATGTCTTTTTTCTTTGTGTTTGTGTTCTTATCGTACGTTTTATTGCGGTGTTCTTTATTTGCTACTAGTATCACATTCTTTTTCTTTTATATTACTGTTTTTTTTACTAGTATTATTCTCTCCGTTTTTTTTCTTCTTTCGTTTATTCCTAGATCTTTTTTCCTTTTCTATGAGTAAAAAAAATGAGCCTAAAAGAAGAGGGGGGTTGGAACTAAAAAAATCGAAGTAAAATATTATGTTGGTAAAAAAAATGAAAAAGAGAAGCAATGTTGTAAAACAAAAAAATAGCATACCTTCGTGGGGGAGTCTTTGCTTTTGTATAATATTTTTAGATAAAAAGAAGAACTAAGGAAAAGAAAGAGAAAGATGAGATTTAGGTTTCAAGAAGAGAAGAAGAAGGTAGGATAGAAAAAAAAAAGGGAAGGAAAAGAAAGAGAAAGATGAGATTTAGATTTGAAGAAGAAATAATAGGCAGAGGCTTTGACTGTTGAAAGTATTTTGTGTTTAAAGTAAAAAAAAAAGATTATTATTATTATATTAAAAAAAAGAAGTGCACCTTTCTTTTATATATATATATATATGTTATTTTATTATTATTATTATTATTATTATTTATTTTAGAATTATCATTATATCTTTTATATTATTATCATGTTTATTATAAAAAAAGAGAGCAGTCACTTTTGAGTTTTCATTTTGTCGCGTCAGTGGCACGTTATGATTTTTTACTTTTTTTAATTTGAGTCAGACTTCACTTTTTTTTTAATTTTTTTTCTTTGCTTCTTGTATATATGTGTGTAGTTTTTTCTAATTTTTATATTTTATTTACTATTTTGTTTTTTTATTTTTTTTATTAGTATGCATTTTTCATAAAAAAAATAGGAAGTGTTTTGTTTAGTTCAAGGATTTGTATTATTATCCTTAGTCTTTTCTCGTTTTTTATTTATTTATTTTGTGTTATGTTTGTAGGTTCAAAATAAATATTTTCCTTATTTATTATAGTTGGAGTTTTGATATAAGCTTGCTAATTAATACATGGTTTATGATCTTTTAATATATACCGTTTATTAAAAAAAATGTCGACGACGGAATCTAGAAATATTTGAGAGTCCAATTTTCTAGTTTTCTAGAGGTGAGAAATCGATTTTTTGGAAGTCCAAGATCGATTTCAATAAATTTATTTTGTTCGTAAATTTGATTAGAATAATTGTAAATGACGTTTATTTGTATGAACAATTTGTTGTGTTAAGCATGATCTATCTTTAAATTGCATTTTTATTTTATTATTTCAAAATTAATTTTATTTTGATTATCATTCATGGTTTCAAATATTTTTTTTGCAAACTTATTTTTTTTTTTTCAAATTTAGTTTATAAAGTTTTTTTTTTAAACTAAATTTTATTTACAACTTTTTTGTGATTTTTTTTAAAGGTTTTTTTTTATGTCTAAAAATTTCCTACGACGGAATCTAGAAATATTTGGAAGTTCGATTTTCTAGAATTCTTGATGTGAGAAATCATTATATTTGGGAGTCCGAGATTTTGGTCTCAAGATAAAATGAATTTTAATTAATTTTTTTTTAAAAAAACTTTATTTTATAAGAGGTTGTCCTATGATGGATTTGAGAAATTGTAAAATTTTCTCATATTCTTGAGGTGATATTATTTCCAAGATCTTGGAAATCATTTTAATATAGTCAAATTAATGGATTTTTTATCTACTTATTTTATGAGATCATTACTCAAATATTAGAGTAATGAGTGGTAAAATAAGACATTGATTTAAAAATCTTATTTTTTTTAAATAAACTTTGTTTTCTTTTTTTCCTTTCTAATTTTTTTGCAATTCAATATTAAATTTGGCCACCGTTTTAAACGGGTGTTGTGGGGTGCTAACACCTTCTCCAGTCATAAACAACTCCCGAATCAAAATCTGATTTTCGCATACCTTTTATTTCTTTTTGTTTTTATAAAAAAAAGTTATTTTATTCTATTTTGGTGCCCAATCACACCATAAAAAATATTGGTGGCGACTCCTTTCAAATATCCCTTTTTGAGGACGTCGGTCGCTCCGCGTCGCAGGTACGTGACGGCAGCTTGCCGACTCCACTAGGGACGTGAGGTTCCACCTCGAGAGTTTGGCCATTTGTTATTCTTGTTTTTTTATTATTTATTTTGCTTCTTTATTTGTGAATTTGTGAATTTGTTTTTTTCCTTGCATGACTATTTTGTTTTGTTTCACACACCCACACAAGCCTCCTACTCGGGCTTTTTCCAAATAGGATTAGATTTGAGGACGGAGTAGTGTCGACCTTCGAGAAGCTCATGCTTCCGTGTAGGCACACGAAAAATTCTCACTCAATTTGGTGACATGATCATGTGTGATTGTGGGACTATTTTGGGGACCTATATTGTCTACGGTTTTTTAGGCCTAACTTCACCTGTTTGAAGGCCTCGTTATTTATATGTTTGCTTTAATTTTTTATTTACTTTGTCTCACACACTATCACGAGCCCTCTACCAGGGCTATTCCCAATAGGACTAGAACCGGGGATGGAGTAGTGTCGACCTTCGAGAAGTTTATACTTAGTGCGTGCACACGAAAAATTTCACTCAAGATGATCATGAAGCTGTTAAGATCATGATCATTTTGGGGACTTGTGTCATTTAGGACCTTTAAATGTAACCTCACTTTGATTGAACTTTTTTTTGTTGTTGCTTTGGTTGTGATATGTTGTATCTTCATTTAAGTCAACCATTTTTTTGTGTAAAGTCTTAGGATGGTAGACACCCACTTGCCCGGGGCATTCACCAAATCAACACTGAGGAAGACTTGTGGGAAATAGTGTTCCAAAGATTTGGGCGATTGCGGCAATCATCGAGAGTTATTTGGCCAAGAATTGCAGAGGTTCGACTACCTCAGGATTTGTCAACTAGATTTCGTTCTTAACAACGTGGAAGAATTAAATCCTTTGTGGGAAGGTTTGAATATGGAAAGTAAAGCTAAAGCTAGTTTTAGTGCACTGTATGGGAATATTGTTGATCTCATGTACGCGGACGTCAACCAGAACGCTTTGCAAGCTTTAGTTCATTTTTGGGATCCTGTGCTTAAATGTTTCACATTTAAGATGTTTGATTTGACTCCCACGATCGAAGAGTATCAGGCTCTAATACGTGTACCAGCCAGTACGGGAAGTAAAGCCTTCGCTCAGGATCGAAACTTATCTTTACAAAGATTTTTATCCAAGTTTTGGGTGACGTCCATGCTTCAGATATAAAGAAGCAAATGAAAGTCGAGGAAGGGATGAATTGCATTCATGTTGAATACTTGATCAGCCTCACACATTCGTGCTTGTCGGGAGAAAAATGTTTGTCTCTCTTAGGCATGTGTATCCATGTCATTGTTATTCATTGTGCAATTGCATTCATGTTGATTACTTGATCAGCCTCACACATTCGTGCTTATGGGGAGGTATTGCTTACCCACCTCTGTTGATGCTGCGACAAGTATGGCTAGAGCAATTTGCACCGCTTATCCCCGGCTTAGAGGATTGGGAGTTCTTGCATGATTCCGGTGTATCTAGCACCATGAGCAATCAGGCGATCGATGTTTGGAGCGCTATAAGGAAATTGGAAAATATCCAACATAGCGAAAGAACCATGCCACAATATGAAGATTGGAGAGTAATCAGAATTGGGGCAAAAGTTGATGTTTCACCAATGCCAATCGATTTAGAGGAAGCCTTGAAGATAGACCATGCTGATTTGGAAAAAGAATTGAAGCTTTCAAAAGAAAGAAACTTTATCCTCATAAAAGAAATGAAGAATTAAGGGCTTAATTTAAATTATGGATTGGACAATCTACAAGTGCTAAGAGAGACAAACTAAAAGAAGTTCAACAAATTTACAAAGGCAAATTTGAATTGGAGAGGAAAATAGTTCTCTAAACGCAGAAGTCATCCAATCTGCGAAAGAAAAATAGGAGCTTGTGGAGACAAATAGAAGTCCTCTAGGGTATGGCGGAGGCTCAGAAATTACACATCAAAGACCTGAAGCAAGAGGTACCGAAGCTCAACAATGTCATGAAAGACTTCCAAGATATACTTAATGAACAAGCTACAAAGTCACAAGAGACAATTGTGTCTTTGGAAAAAGAAAAGGACGTTTTGCAAAAGCTGATAGATGAGTACAAGAGTCAATTCGTCGATGCAGAACGGAGAAACACACTGCTTCAAGATACTATTGCAAGTTTGGAGCACCAATTGGTAATATATCGAAATGCGAACGAAGTAGTGATGGAAGATCATGCACGATTAAAAGAAGAGCATCAGGTGATGAATACAGACTTCGCAATTTGGAGAGACGAGTATGGAAATCTGAGACGTCGTTATGACTAGAAAAAAGGACAAGTTGAACAAGAAGCCGAGAAGTTGAGATTGATGGCTAGAAAGGACGATCGATTAGCTGAAAGAGCCAGTATTCTTCGACAAGGCATCGTTGCCATACAACCAGAGCGATGAAGATTTGATTAGATTCCTAGGGGTGATAGGACGAGACCTCGGGCATTTTGGGTGTTACCATTAGGCCTTGTTTTGGCTTGTTTGTTGTTTCATTTTTAAACGACTCACGTAATGTTGGATTTTCACCTTTGAATGAATCCTCTTTTTTTTTTCTAGCTTGCATTCATTTATTCATCTTAGCAGTAAAAAAGATTTAACTTCACTAGTAATATTCTCTTTTTGACTAATCAAACCATTACTCCTTATTTTATAATAAAAGGTTCAAAGTTTACAAAATAGCTCAAAGTTCACCTCCTCATCATTCATATTGGACGAGAAGGAAAGCCAAATTCATGGATAATCAAGTGAACGACCAGGTACAAGTTGTTCGCCTAGAGATGGAAGAATTGAAAGAACAAGTGGCAAAAATCTTGGAGCTTCTTACCGCACGAAAAGAAAAGTCTGTAGCAGGAACATCATTGCAAGCTGAGATAGGTCAAAACCAAGGGTTAGATGACACTTCTTTTTCCAGGGTTTACGCCACCGATGCTGTCAAACCAACGCATGGCTGGGGTAGCTTACCCAACCTCTTTCCCAGTCCAAGATCCCGGCCGAGCTCCGCAACAACCTAGTCATGTGAGTGATCCAGTATTTGTTCCAACCGCAGAAAATCATAAGAAGACTTCTGAAGATTAAGGAAGGGTTGAGTTCCTTGAAGAAAGACTACGCGCGATAGAGGGTGCCGACGTCTATGGGGATATCGATGGTAGCCAACTATGTTTGATTCTGGATGTTGTTATTCCCCCAAAGTTCAAGACGGTAGAGTTTGAAAATTATAATGGGACTACATGTCCAAAGAGCCATCTGGTCATGTATTGTAGGAAAATGTCGGCCTATACGCACGATGATGAGTTATTGATTCACTATTTTCAAGACGTAATGATCGCCCAAATGTCTCGTTGGTATATGCATTTGGATGCCTACCAAGTGCACAAGTGGAAAGATTTGGTTTATGCTTTCTAAAAACAGTATAAGTACAATATTACATGGCACCCGATCGTTTAGATCTTCAGCGAATGGAAAAGAAGGCTACCGAGACTTTTAAGGAGTATGCACAAAGGTGGAGAGAATTTGCTGCTCAAGTACAACCTCCTTTAACTGACAAAGAATTGTCAACCATTGTTATCAATACTCTGCCAGCGCCATATTATGATAGGATGATCGGAGGTGTTTCCACAAATTTTTCTCGACATCATAACAATCGGAGAAAGGACAAAGTATGGAGTCAAGAATGGGAGGATCACGGGGCGCAACAACACGAGGTAAATCTCAGAAAGGTAATGACTCCAAAGAAGAAGGAGGGAGAGGTCCATGAGGTAAGCTCAGGACAAAAATTGGTTACCCATACGACTTCACCAACTCAAAGACCAGCGACAGATAACCGTAGTCATCAACTTGGAGGACAAAGTCAACCAAATCAGTCAAATCAGCGTGTTGCTAACGACAATTGGAAACAAATGCGTTTTGATCCCATTCCCATGACGTACACTGAGCTTTTGCCTCAATTGCTAAAAAATCATCAAGTTGCCATTGTGCCTCAGGAGCCATTACAACCCCCGTATCCTAAATCGTATGATCCAAATCGCGGTGTGAGTATCATGCAGGGGCAATTGGGCATTCCACAGAGAATTGTTATCCATTAAAGGCTAAGGTACAAAGTTTTGATAAAGCAGGATGGTTAAAATTCCAGAAAGCAGAAGAAGAGCCTGATGTTAATCAAAATCCGCTCCCAAACCATGAAAATTCAGCTGTGAATGTCATTGAAGTGTCTGAAAAATGCTATAAAGATAAAGTCCACAATTTGAATACACCTATGAAGACTCACTTTCAAATTCTCTGCAATGTTGGATATCTTTCAGTAGGGTCTGAGCAGAGTAGCATAGATGACTCCAGCTTGCATAACGAGAAAAAATGCCTTTTTTGTAAAGGAATGGTCGAACATCCCATAGAAGATTGTGATGATTTAGAAGATTGTGATGATTTTAAGTACGATGTGCAAAAGCTGATGGGTTCAAAGTTACTGATTGTGAGCCATACAACTATGCAGGAGATGAATGTTGACATGATTACTCATGCGTCCTCCTATAAGAAAACGTCACGAGAAACACCATCTTCACCAAATCCATTAATCATTCACTATGAGAGTAATCCAGGTACCACTTCTCATATTCATGTACCCTAGCCAATGATTGTAGAAGTGCCCGACCCTTTTGCTTATAAGCATAGTCAGGTTGTCCCTTGGAAATATGAATGTCAATTCATCACGAATAATGGTACTTCTACCCACGACATCTTAGCGATCGGAGGAATGACCGGTAGTGGGAGAGATGTTACACGCAAGAATTTTTAAAAGTATTTCAAGAGAAGAGGAAATTAGACAACGTAAGGGCAAAGCTGTTGAGATAATCGACCAAGATGGTTTAAAAGATCTAGATAAAGCTTTCGCAAAAAAGTAACCATAACAGAAAAAAAAAAGACGATTAGGAATTAATGACAGAAGAAAAGGCACGCGAGTTTTTGAAATTGATTAAGCAAAGTGATGGACGTAAACTCTTCGTATAGTTGTTTTGCTCGGTGTTTTGAACCATGCTCATGTAGGCCTTGATATTTCGGTGAGTGCACTCAGTGAAATTATGGGAAACATAATCACTACAAACTGCTTTTACCTTCTCCTTCCCGAGGGTACTTGGACACACTAAGGCACTACACATCTCTGTAAGGTGTAAATATCATATGGTGGGTAGAGTTCTTGTGGACAATGGCTCGTCTTTAAACATAATACCATAGTCGACATTGATGAAGCTCCCCTTGGACTCCTCCTATTTAAAGCCAAGTACTATGGTTGTTAGGGCTTTCGATGGTGCTCGAGGGGAAGTAATCGGAGACATAGAAAATCCTCTACAAATCGGGCCATCTTCTTTCAATGTAACATTTCAAGTGATGGACGTAAACTCTTCGTATAGTTGTTTGCTTGGCGTCCTTGGATTTATTCCACGGGAGTCATGACCACCTTCATTTCATCGAGAGTGAAATTCGTTGTACAAAATGGTCGTGTCGTCGCTTTTGGAGAGGAAGATATGTTTGTAACAAAGACAACATCGTTTCCATATGTACAAGCAACAAAAAAGAGGCTTTTGAGTGCTCGTATAGATCATTTGAGGTTACCAACGCCACTACCTTTCCAAATGAAGGTTGGGATATAGATCGTTATTCAACAAAGACAACTTTGATGGTTGCAAGAGTAATGCTAAAAAATGGCTTTCGGATGCATGAACGGTTGGGACGGAATAATCAAGGAAACCCAAAGGTGATTTTCCTCCCTCAAAGCAAGGAGAGGTTTGGATTGGGGTACAAGCCAACAGGTTTCTAAGTGAAGGAGAGTCGGGCGAGAAGAGAAAAAAGTGAGAAGTGCGTCTTGAAGGTCGAGAAGTCGAGCAAGAAAGAATGTATATATCGCATATATCCGAGACTTTCAAATCGGGTGAAGTGATTCATGGTGACAACCCGCTTTGTGTTAAAGCCTCCGACACTTCAATCGTTGTTGTCTCTGAAAAGCGCCAAAGAAGCCGCGACAACTAGTTTAACCTTGTCCTCCAGGCTTTGAGTTGAACAATTGGGAAGTGAAAAAGAGACCCAGTGTCACTAGGAAGATGCAAGAGTAATAATTTATTTGTGGCTATGCTTAAAGCCATGGATTTTGTAATAGTGGCACTTCTTTATTACTTGCTAAATGTATATATGCATCCTCCATGTCTCAAGAACTTGTACCTTTTGTTGAGAAATGAAAAAAAATTGTCGGCTTTTATTTAGTTCATCCACTTGACCTCTTTCTTTCGCTCCCATTTGTTTTATTATTCTGGATTGTCATTCACTTTCCGTCATCCTCTCTATCTATCACCAATACAACTTGGATCATTGATAGGACGTCAAGACGTAGAAGCCAACTTTGAAGTTCCAGTTTTAGTATTGACCAAAGAGAGGAGGATGACTTTTAAGTGTCACAAGAGTTATTAAGACTAATAAAGCAAGAAGAAAGAGAAACTATGCCTTACTAAGTGCCGGAAGAAGTAATCAATTTGGGGTCATCAGAGGAAGTAAAAGAAATACGAATCGATACTTTGGCTATGGAGCAAGATCGTTTGGATCTTGTAGCCCTTCTACGTGACTACAACGACATATTTGCATGGTCTTACCAAGATATGCCTGGTCTGAATACAGAAATTGTAACACATCGGTTATCGCTTAAAGCCAAGTGTAAACCAATACGACAAGAACTGCGAAAAATGAAACCCGAAATGTTGATCATAGTAAAGGAAGAAGTCAAAAAGCAATTTGGCGCGAGCATCTTAGCACTGGCAAAGTACCCTGAATGGGTTGTAAATATTGTCCCAGTCCCGAAAAAGGATGGAAAGGTGAGAATGTGTGTGGATTATAAGGATCTCAATCGTGCAAGTCCCAAAGATAATTTTCCCCTCCCTCACATCGATATTTTAGTGAACAATACAGAAGAATATTCTACTTTTTCATTTATGGATGGATTTTCAGGATACAACCAAATTAAAATCGTTCTTGAAGACCAAGAAAAGACGACTTTCATCATTCTATGGGGCACATTTTGCTATAAAGTCATGCCTTTTGGTTTAAAGAATGCAGGGGCAACTTATCAGAGAACCATGGTTACTCTTTTTCATTATCTAATGCACAAAGAAATTGAGGTTTATGTATACGACATGATGGCCAAGTCCAAGCCAGTAGAAAAGCACATTGTCACTCTTCGTAAGCTTTTTGAGCGACTAAGGAAATTTCAATTAAAGTTGAATCCATCAAAGTGCATATTTGGGGTATCCTCTGAAAAATTATTGGGGTTTGTTTTTAGTCAAGAAGAAATCAAGGTAGATCCCGATAAGATAAAAGCAATAGTGGTTCTAAAACCTCCAAAGACTCAAAAGGAGGTCAAAAGTTTCTTAGGACGGTTAAACTATATTGCGAGATTTATATCGGACTTAACTCAAACTTGCGAGCCGATGCTAAGATTATTACGCAAGAGTGAAGTGTGTCGTTGGAATGAGGATTGCCAAAAGGCTTTCGAGAAAATCAAAGAATACTTGCAAAATCGCCTAGTGTTTGTCCCACAAACACCGGGACGCCCACTAATCCTTGATAGCACACAAAATATGCTATCCTTAGGCTTAAGTATTGCTAGTTTTATGATGATTTCAGGGCTTTTACGTGTTTAATTCACTCAATTTCAGGTGACAAGCTTAAACGGAGCTCTTGGAGACAATTTGGATCACTCGGGATCAAAACAAGGCTATTTGGAGCTAAATATAACATCAAATGGAAGAGAAAAAACCAAACCAAGTTGAAGACCCGAGGCGATGGCGTTACAACACCGAACGTGCAGCCAAACAACTTTGAAGATCATCGCCGATAGCGGTGCAACGGCTTGCGTGCGTCGCAACGCTAGATCGATAAGAGCACACACATGAAGCGCGCAGAGGCGTTGCAACGGCGCTTTCGGCCGCAACGCCGGATCGATAAGGGCGCGCGTTAAGGTAGCGGCGTTACCGCGCGCCGCTAGCGTTACTGCAACGCTGCCGATAGTTTCCATATTTACCACGCGTTTAGGGTGCAGCGTTGCAACGCTGCCCCATTGATGCCTATAAATACAACCTTATGATTCATGCAAAAGGGGAGCATAATTTGGTAGAGTTTTGCCCTAATTTCGAAAAACACCTTGTAAGAATAGAGAAAAGACTGATTTTGGGAGCCAAAGCATTCGTGGAGGTTCGAGATCGAAGACGGGAGCTCGGAGACGAAGGACCGGCATGGACACCTAAGTTTATTTCTCTTTCTTTCAATTTGTAATAGCGTTCTAAGACGTTTTCTACTTGTTTAGTTTGTTTTTCATGTGATTTAGAGTAGCTAAACATTGTAGTAGGATTTGATTTATTTGTTATGACTTTATTACAATATATTGTAGCATGTTTTGTTCTTATTTTTGGCCATTCGCTCTGCACTCCTTAATTCGTTGATTCAAGTGGACTCGAGAGATAAAACTTGAATTAGAGCAAAATTGTCAAAACCCTTAGTAGTCTGGCACGAGAGTGACCTAGAATTCTTAGGGAAACACTTAAAGAAGTTACTTAATGCCATGCATGTTGTAGGTTCGTATGGAGACTATGAATTCTATTGCATGTGTGAGACTCACTAAGAACCGAGAGGTTTTCTTGAGTAATTTACTTCTTGTTTATAACTTCATCTCATGAGGTCATGCATGTGTAGTTAGGTTATTAACTTGTAAAATCACTTCCTTTAACTCTATCAATTCGTGTCTCCACATGTTTGTTTGTTTGGTTGTCTTATTCGTCAAACACCTATCCATGTTTTGTTGCTTTAGCTAAATTTGAGAATTAGTATCTTAATACTTAATTAATCTAGAAACCCATTCCCGAGGACGATACTTGGACTCATAAATCACTATACTAAAACTTGACCCGTACACTGCGGTATTACAATATCATATAAATATCACGCAACAATCCTCTACCTAACAGTAAGAGAAGGGTCAATGGGATGTGTGCTCCGACAACATGATTCTTTGGGGAGGAAAGAGCAAGCTATTTACTATTTGAGCAAGAAATTTACAAGTTGTGAGTCGAATTACTCTTTGTTAGAAAAGACTTGTTGCACCCTAGCTTGGGCAACTAAAAGATTGAGATAGGACATGTTGTATTACACGATATGAATTATCTCGAAGATGGATCCCATAAAGTACATCTTCGAAAAATCATCTCCGTCCGGAAGGGTAGCTAAGTGGCAGGTTTTGTTATCAGAATATGATATTGTTTATGTCACTAGAGAGGCCATAAAAGGGAGTGCAATCGCTGATTGTTTGGCCGAGTTGCCAATGGAGGATTATGGTAGATAAAATTCGAGTTTCAGGGCGAGGACATTATGGTTGTATCGGATGTACCACATGACTTGGAAATGTGGACAATGTGGTTTGATGGAGCCACAAACGAGGTGGGGCATGGAATCGGGGTTGTGTTAACATCTCCCGAAGGAAAGCTATATCCATTAACTGCCAAGTTATACTTTGACTGTACAAATAACGTAGTCGAGTATGAGGCATGCAGTATGGGAGTTCAAATGACATTTGACATGAAGATAAAGAAACTACAAGTGTTTGGAAATTCTCTTTTGGTGATACACCAATTGAATAGAGAATGGGAAACAAGAGACCTTAAATTGTCCCTTCTAATAAGTATATTCAAGATTTGGCTCAATCATTTGAGTTGATCACGTTTGAACATGTTCCACGAGAAAGTAATCAAGTTGCAGATGCATTAGCCACCTTGTCTGCCTTGTTCAAGCTAGATCGTGATAAGGAAATTCAGCCTTTAAATTTTCAAAAGCGAGAAGTGCTAGCCTATTGCTTGAGCATTGAGGAAGAACCAGATGGGAGGCCCTGGTATCATGACATTAAATGTTACATTATGTGTCGAGAATACCCACTAGTGGCATTCGAAAATAATAGGCGCACGATTAGGAAGTTTGCCATGAGTTTCTTTTTGAATGGAGAAGTGTTATATAAAAGAAATCATGACATGACTTTGCTAAGGTATGTTCAAGAAGCGGAGGCCAGAAAGATAGTAGAAGAAGTGCATGAAGGAGTTTGCTGGAGTCATGCAAATGGGCACATGATGGCAAGACAAGTCCTACATGTTGGCTACTATTGGCTGACTATCGAATCAGATTGCATTAAATATGCAAGGAAATGTTATAAATGTCAGACATATGCAGATAAAATGCATACTCCAGCCTCATCTCTTCATGTACTAACGACTCCGTGGCCTTTCTCTGTGTGGGCTATGGATGTGATAGGACCAATTGAACCAAAAGCATCGAATGGCCATCGCTTTATTCTGGTTTCCATTGACTATTTCACAAAGTCGGTAGAAGCTACCTCGTATAGACGCGTCACTAAGCAAGTCGTGCTCAAATTCATAAAAAGAGACATCATATATCGGTATGGCTTGCTTAAACGGATCATTACTGATAATGCGAAAAACTTGAATAACAAGTTTATGGATGAGTTGTGTACTCAATTCAAAATTAGGCACTCTAATTCCACTCCTTACCGACCTAAGATGAATGGAGTCGTAGAAGCGACAAACAAGAATATTAAGAAAATTTTACAGAAGATGACTGTCACATATAAAGAATGGCATGAGATGTTGCCTTTTGCTCACAGTACTGCGTTCACACTTTCGCTATCGAACCTTCGTTCGCACTTCAATGGGGTAACTCCATTTTATTTAATATACAGAATGGAGGTAGTTTTGCCTTTTGAAGTTGAAATCCCGTCTCTTAGAGTGATTAAAGAGGCAGAGTTAGAAGAAGCGGTGTGGGCTCAAGCAAGGTACGAGCAATTAAACTTCATTGAAGAAAGAAGAATGATTACGTTGTGTAGAGGACAGTTATACCAGATAACGTTGGCTCGAGCTTACAACAAGAAAGTACACCAACGTTGCTTTCAAGAAGGGGATTTGGTTTGAAAGAGGATCTTGCCATTTCAAAAGGATCACAAGGAGAAGTGGACACCCAACTACGAAGGGCCATATGTTGTAAAAAGGGCATTCTTAGGTAGGCTTTGGTTTTGACTGACATGGATGGCAATGACCTACCTAATACGCTAAACGCTAAAACTATTTCTATCCTATAGAAACTAGGTTAAACATGCTTTTAGAAGAAAAAACAGTAAGAGAAAGTACCTACTTGTTGAAGAACCGTTCTTCGCGGGTCAAAAACTCTTCGTGTTCACGGTCTCAACGAACTCGATCTCCTCGAACAAACGAACGTCCCATACACATCTGAAAGGGCTTCTCGGTTGTTCTTCTTAGATAGAAGGAGAGTGGGTGGGACTCCTTTTGGTGAAAAGGGAGGAGAGTTTTGAGAGATGAGAGTTGAGAGAGTTTGTGTATCCTTTAGTGAGAGATCCAAAAAATGAAACTCAAGCATACCAAATCCTTCTTGCAAAGGGTTTATACAATGGCGATAGGTGGAGTTGAAATCTCCACCTATTTACCATTTAACCACAACCATAGGTTATGCAAATCATATTTGCATAACCACATATAATAAGATATCTCGTATCTCATTATACAAATCACATTTGTATAATTGTGGATTTTAAATTGAATCACATTCAATTTAATTTCTCTCAATAAAATTTCTCCAAATTACCCTTAATTAAACAATTAGGCTAACCTATAGTTTATTATGAATCTCCTTCACATTAAACTATATAATCTGTCAATCATATCTCATATAAATGACATAAATACCCTTTTAATGTATTTGAACACTTCAAATCCACACCAAATTGTAAACCTTCTATGTATCCAGTTTGAGCCAACCGAGGGACCTAATGGACCCACAGGTGACGAGCTCCAATGATCCGAGACTAACGTGTCAAACTCTTTGACCCGGTTAATCAACATTCATTAGCTAAGGTAACACTCCACTAAAGCCCGTAGTTGCACTTCCGTCACTGTAATACAAGTTGTGTCCACTGATATAACCAATGCCTGTGAGTCGACCCTTCACAGGTTGTTCGTATACACTGCTAGGTCAAATTACTATTTTACGCCTGTGTCTACTTCTTGCTCCTTAAGTCCCCACTGCTCCCTCAAATGAAGAACAACGTTGTAATGGTCCAACCATATACAACACCCCTCTCGGGCTAGTTGAGAGGGTGGGCGCCCGTTGTCCAAGCCTTGGAGACAAAACTTAAGGGAACAACCCCTCTAGTTTCCCTAAATTCATAAACGAGTGTATTCAATCTCGCGTAGTTAAGTTCCCACCTCCCTACGTGGCCCTGTCCCTGAGAAAATAGGCATATTGGGCGAGTAACTGTGACCACCCTCACCCGTACTAGTCAAAGGATAGACCTCCACAGACAGGAGTTCGTAACACGCTCAGGATTAAGGTCGAGTCACTAATGGTCTTCGACGAAGTTATTAGTCCTATACTGTAAACACCGTTACATCAATAGGTCTAATAATTGACGGTCCGGTCTTGTACAATCTCATTGCACAGGAAGCCCCTAGTCGCATGTCAACCACATGAACGAGTCAGATCACCTCGTTTGTATCTAATACAAAGTGGGCCACATCCACAGCGTATCTAGGATTAGGTCTCCAACCCTATCCGTATATTGTACACCTTTCCGGTAATTAACTCGAACGTGATCCTCCCTGTGTGTCCACTACACACCATTCATGTTCTAGTTCCCTCATAAATTCAATGACCCTGGAACTTAGTTTATTGGACAAAATTTGTAAAAATGCGAGACACAAAGTGATGAAAGAAATAGCTCATATTAATTTCAATTGGTAATATTATAAACAAAACGAGATTAGGGCATACATCCCAACAGACTCCCACTTGGACTAAGCAAGTGGAGTAAATATACATTTCTCAAATGTACAATAAATTACAATAAAGTAATACAATAAACAAGGGCATTGAATACCCTTTACAATACTCCCACTTGCCCTAGTCAGGAAGCACTCGAAAATCTAGACTCTCAAGGTGACCCTCAAACACCTTAGCCGTGAGGGCCTTTGTAAATGGATCAACAACATTGTGCTCTGATGCTATCTGCGTGACTGTCACGTCACCGGGGTGCACAATCTCCGTGTCGGATGATACTTACGCTCCAATGTGCTTGCCCTCTTATGACTCAGGGCTCCCTCGAGTTGGCTACAACACCACTATTTTCACAAAACAACGTGATCGACAAGTTCATATTTGGAACAACTTCCAAAACCGTCATGAACTTCCTATGCCAAACAACTTCATTTGCAGCTTCACAAGCCACAACGTACTCCGCTTCCATAGTGGAATCAGTGATGCATCCCTGCTTGATGCGTCACCATACTACTGCTCCTCCATTTAGAATGAAGGCTGACCCCGAAGTGGATTTCCTAGAATCCTTATCGGGCTGAAGGTCAGAATCTGTGTATCCTGTAAGGATCAAATCCCCACTCTCATACACTAGGTTGTAGTTCCTCGTTCTCCTGAGATACTTGAGGATATCCTTTACGGCTATCTAGTGATCTAATCTTTGATTGGATTGATATCTACTGACAATCCCAACTGCATAACAGATGTCGGGCCTAGTACACAACATGGCATACATGAGGCTCCCAACAGCTGAAGCACAAGGGATTCATCTCATATCCTCAACCTCTTGAGGAGTCTTAGGACATTGATCCTTAGACAGGTGAACCCCATGCCTGAAAGCTAAGGCAACAAGCCTTTCTTGGAGTTCTGTATCTTATATCTCGACAACATCTGGTCAATATAAGACGCCTGAGACATTGTCAACGTTCTTTTCTTCCGGTTCTAGACAATTTGGATAACTAGAACATACCGTGCTTCTCCCAAATCTTTCATTTTGAATTATGAATAAGTCAACCATTGCTTTATGTCCGTAAGAAATCCCACCTCATTCACAATGAGAAGGATATCATCCACATATAATATGAGAAATGTGACTGTGTTGTTGACGATTTTCTTGTAGACACAAGGCTCGTCAACATTCTCCTCAAAGCCATAAGATTTTATCGCCTCATCAAATCTTATATTCCAAGACCTCGAGGCTTGTTTCAGTGCATAAATAGACCTATGAAGCTGACAAACCTTTTGCTCTTGGCCTTGGGTAATGAACCCCTTGGGGTGGTCCATGTAGATGGTCGCATCAAGGTTTCCATTCAGAAAGCCAGTCTTGACATCCATCTACCATACCTCATAATGATAATATGCGGCAATGGCAAGAAGGATCCAGATCAACTTTATCAGGGCAACAGGTGAAAACGTTTCCTCATAGTCAACCCGTTCAACCTTGGTAAAACCATTTGCCACTAGTCGTGCTTTGAAGGTCTGCACCTTCCCATCTACGTCACGTTTACGCTTGTAGATCCATTTGCAACCTATAGGTTTTACCCCATCCGGTTGTGTTGGGATGTATGTCCTCATCTCGTGTAGTTTGTAATATTCCAAGTTGTAAATCAATAAGAGTTATTTATTTCAACATTGTGTAATAAATAAGAGTTATTTATTTAAACTTTGTGTCTCGCATTTTTCATAAACACAATCCAATAAACTAAGCTCCAGGGTCATTGCATTATGAGAGAACTAAGAACTTGAACGCCGTGTACTAGACACACAGGGAGGATCACGTTCGAGTTAATGACCCGAACGGTCTACAGTGTATGGATAGGGTTGAAGACCTAATCCTGGATACACTGTGGATGCGGCCCGCTTTGTATTAGATACAAACGAGGTGATCTAACTCGTTCATGTGGTTCACATGCAAGTGGTGGCATCATGTGCAATGAGATTGTACAAGACCAGACCGTGAATTATTAGACTTACTGATGTAACACCGTTAAGAGTACACAGCTAATAAATTCGTAGATGACCATGAGTGACTCGACCTTAATCCTGAGCATGTCACGGACTCCTGTCTGTGGGGCTTTGTCCTTTGACTAGTACTGGTGAGGGTGGCCACTGTTGCTCGCCCAATATGCCTATCTTCGCAGGGGCAGAACCACGTGGGGAGCTGGGAACTTGATTACGCAAGAAGGAATTCACTTGTTCCCGACTTAGGGAAACTAGAGGGGTTGTCCCTTAAGTGCTGTCTCCAGGGCTTGAACAACGGGGCCCCACTCTCTCATTGCCCTGAGAGGGTTGTTGTTTATGGTTGGAAAATGCAACGTAGTTTTTCATTAGAGGAGCAGTGGGACTTAAGGAGTAAGAGGTAGACACAGGGGTAAAACGGTAATTTGACCCAGGGGTAAAACGGTACTCTCAACCTCGATCAGATCGAAGTGTTTTAATTAATTTACGTAACATGTTGTAAACCTCAGTCTTAAATTCCTTGAATTTTACGAGTTTTAGTCCAAGTGGGGGTTGTTCTAAGACTCTTAGTTTGTAATTGATAAACATTTTTCGTGTTTTTTTTTCGAAAAAAACTTGTTATTGAATTAGTATACTATAATCTTAAATCCAATAAACTAAGGTCCCAAGGCTATTTAATGCCTTGAACTTTATGTGATGGCATAAAACATGAATCGAGTTCGAGTATATGGCCTAAAATGGTCTATAGTATAGGGATAAGGTTGGGTTTCTTATTCTAGGGACACCATGGATGCAACCTACTTTGTAGTTAGTACAAACGATGTGATCCTGGATCGTTCATATAGAAATATGTAAGTGGGGGCATTCTATGCAATGAGTTTGTATAAGATTGGACCACGACTTAGTCACTTTTGCTTTATAACACCGTTTACTGTATAAAACTGACTAATTCAAATTTGACCTAGGTAACTCGATCTCAATCCTGAGCTAACTATGAACTCCTGTTTATTCGGGATTATCCTTAGATCTCCATGGGTGAGAACACCTCAATAGCGTTGGCTCAATAAGCCACCAATTTCAGGGGTAAGAATATGAAAATAGCTGGGAACATAGGGTGCAGGATGAAATTCACTCCTACTCGACTCTAGGGATAGTAAATAGGTTGTTTCATTAAGTGTTGATTTCAGAACTAGAACAAGGGGCCCCACCCTCTCACAAGGCTGAGATGGACTAGATTTGTTGGTTGGAGCACAAATAAATTGTTCTAGAAAGGTTTAGTGGGACTTATGAAAAAAGAAGTGTTCTCGGGAGTAAAACAATATTTTGGCCATACCGAGACCACGAACAACCTGTGAAAGATTGACTTACATGTTACGGTTATATCAAGTAGAAAAAAATATATCTATATTGAGAGGATTGCAACTACGGGACTTTAGTGAAATGACCCGTTAGTTAACAAATGTTGTTTAATTAGGTTAAAGAGTTTGACTGATTAATCTCAGATTGTTAGAGCTCGAGATTTGTAGGTCCATTAGGTCCCCCTGCTAGCTCATATGGATTAAACTTAGAACAGTATGTTCGATTAATTCGAATTATTCGAATTAGGAATGAAGTTTTAAACTAACAAGTACATGTCATGTAGTTATCAGTTTTTGTATGTCACACGAATATTCAATTGTGATTTGAATTTAAAAAATATGAGTGTGCATTCATGTTCAGGAGGTCAAAATTAGTCAAGAGGGTGAAAACCGTAAAAAGTCAAAGGATTGACTTTGTTCGCTCAAAAAAAGTCAAAGTTTGACTTTGACCAAATGGAAAAGACCATTTTACCCTTGACTAGAGTTAGTGGAATTATCTGACTTTTTGTTAGACAATGCCACTAACTTAAGTGGACTATGTGTAAACATGACAGAATGACACATAGCCCACTTTTAGTTAGTGTTTTGTGAGATGTTGCATTTTTGTGAGTTTTTACATGCATTTGATGCATGTAATTGCTTTATAAATAGCATTGATTTCAAAACAAAAGGTTCCGCTCTGAATCTTTAGTTTTTCCAAAGAAGTCACACCAAAATATACTTATTTTCCTTTCCTAACTTTAAGTTTTGAACCTCTGATTCTTGCTTTTCATTCCTTCATTCACTAGGTCCCATAACCTGGTTCTAAGTCAAACGGATAGCGGCCAAGCTTTAGAGGTGGTCCGGTTTGTGTTTGATTTTTGCTTAGGGGCAAGCAGATCGTGAAGAAATCGAGCTACAAAGGTTGTAAGTTCTTCCCTTTTTAGTTGACTGTTTTTTGGCTTATCTGCATGTTAATTACTATTAAGTGAGATGCAATTAGAGTGTCATTAGATCTTCTTTTCCACCGCGTATGACTCGTGTTCCATCACGATCCCTATAGTCAGGCCCTCCGTAAGATTTTGTTGATCCAGGGGAACTTAACAAACGGACGATAGAAATCTCACGGTGCGACATAATGGAGGAGATTGTAGGATACGTTGACACACGTCCTTCTCCAATTTACTATAGACACTTTCCTCATTCACCGTGGTATTGAACCATGCAAACACTTATAGTAGGGAGACGCCCTAAGCATGGAACTTACGGTGTGAACTCTTAAGGACGTGAGAACTAAAACTCGATGCATACATGTCGTTTTCTCCCAAATAAAGTATCTTAATAGTTTAGGGTTTAGGTTTAACTTAGGTGGACTTGTTGGGATGTATGTCCCCATCTCGTGTAGTTTGTAATATTCCAAGTTGTAATAAATAAGAGTTATTTATGCGAACTTTGTGTCTCGCATTTTTCATAAACTGAATCCAATTAACTAAGCTCCAGGGTCATTATTTTATGAGAGAACTTAGAACTTGAACGGTGTGTAGTGGACACATAAGGAGGATCACGTTCGAGTTAATGACCCGAACGGTCTACAATATATGGATAAGGTTGGAGACCTAATCCTGGATACACTGTGGATGCGACCCCCTTTGTATTAGATACAAACGAGGTGATCCAGCTCGTTCATGTGGTTGACATGCGAGTGGGGGCATCCTGTGCAATGAGATTGTACAAGACCGATCAGTGAATTATGAGACTTACTGATCTAACATCGTTAACAGTATAGAGCTAATAAATTCGTAGATGACCATTAATTACTCGACCTAAATCCTGAGCGTGTTACGGACTCCTGTCTGCGGGGGTATGTCCTTTGACTACTACGGGTGAGGGTAGCCACTGTTGCTCGCCCAATATGCCTATTTTCTCAGGGAAAGGACCACGTGGGGAGCTGGAAACTTTACAACGCAAGAAGGAATTCACTCGCTCTCGAGTTAGGAAACTGAGAGGTTGTTCCGTTAAGTGTTGTCTTCAAGACTTCAACAATGGGGCCACACCTTCTCACTGGGTCGAGAAGATTGTTGTTTATGGTAGGACAATGCAACGTAGTTGTTCATTAGAGGAGCAGTGGGACTTAAGGAGAAAGAGGTAGATACAGGGGTAAAATGGTACTTTGACCTAGCAGTGTCTACGAACAACTTGTGAAGGGTCGACTCATGGGTATTGGTTATATCTATGGACACAACTTTGTTGGGATTTTTGTCCTAATCTCGTGTTTGTAATATATTGTTTGAAATTAATAAGAGTTATTCATTTCATCACTTTGTGTCTCACAATATTTATAAACTTTTCCAATAAACTAAGCTCTAGGGTCATTGAAGTTATAAGAGAACTAGAACTTGAACGGTGTGTAGTGGACACACAGGGAGGATCTCGTTCGGGTTAATGACCCGAACGGTCTACAGTATATGGATAGGGTTGGAGACCTAATCTTGGATACACTGTGGGATGCGACCCGCTTTGTATTAGATACAAACAAGGTGATCGACTCGTTCATGTAGTTGACATGCGAGTGGGGGCATCATGTGCAATGAGATTGTACAAGACCGGACCGTGATTTATTAGACCTCACGATGTAACACCGCTGTGATGAGACTAATAATTTCGTAGATGACCATTAGTGACTCGACCTGAATCTTGAGCGTGTTACAGACTCCTGTTTGCGAGGGTCTGTCATTTGACTAGTACGGGTGAGGGTGGTCACAGTTACTCGCCTAATATGTCTATCTTCTCAGGGACAGGACCAAGTAGGGAGCTGGGAACTTAACTATGCGAGATGGAATTCACTCGTTCCCGCCTTTAGGGAAACTAGAGGTGTTTTTCCCTTATGTGCTGTCTCTAGGGCTTCGACAACGGACGCCCACCTTCTCACTAGCCCGAGAAGGGTGTTGTGTATGGTTGGACCATCACAATATGTTGTTCATTAGAGGAGCAGTTGGGACTTAAGGAACAAGAGGTAGACATAGGGGTAAAACGGTAATTTGACCCAGCCGTGTCTACGAACAACCTGTGAATGGTCAACTCATGGGCATTGGTTATATCAGTCGACACGTAATATTCTGCACTGACGGGAGTGCAACTACGAGCTATAGTGGAGTGTTACTGTAGCTAATGAATGTTGGTTAACCGAGTCAATGAGTTTTACAGGTTAATCTCGGATCATTGGAGCCCGTCACTGTAGGTCCATTAGGTCCCTCGGTTGGCTAAATTTTGGTTAAAAGAAGGGTTAATGTTTTGGTGTTAAATTGTAGTGTTCAATTTCACTTTAAGGGCATTTATGTCATTTATATGAGATATGAATGATATAATATATAGTTTAATGCGAATGAGATTCATAATAAACTATAGGTTAGCCTAATTTTTGAATTAAGGCTAATTGGAGAAATTAATTGAGAGAAATTAAATTGGATGTGATTCAATTTAATTAATCCACAATTATTGCAAATGAGATTTGGAATATGAGATATGAGATATCTCATATTATATGGTTATGCAAATGAGATTTGCATAACCTATGGTTGTGGTAAAGTGGTAATAATGTGGAGATTTTAACTCCATGATTATTCCACTATATAATCCCTTCTTGCAAGAAGAAATGCAACTCACTCTCTCATTTTTTGGATTCTCACCCAAAAAGAAGAGAATTCTCTCTACTCTCTCTCAATTCTCCTCCCTCTCCAAAACACCAAAGTTCTCACAAACTTCCCTCTTTCCAAAGGAAGAACAACCAAGACTCCAAGTGGTAGTGTTCGGGTTCCATTCGTTGAGAGCATTTGTTGAGATCGAGTAGCACGAAGCGTTCGTGATGTGAGGAAGAAATCTTGAAGAGTGTCTTCAACAAGTAAGTACCTTAATCATGCTGTAATTTCTTCCTTTCTAGCATGTTTAACTTAGATCTAAGAGTTAGATCATTTTAACAAAACCGAGAAGCGTAATGATACCATGACGATTCGATCATCTTCCGCTGCGCAGGGATTCTCATTCCATTAAAATGGTATCAGAGCCATTTCGATGGTTATTCATTATGCACTGTTTTTGTTAAAATAGGTGGGTCTAGAACATGTTCACGGACAGACGACCCCTCCTTCATCCGTGCGATGATGACCCACTTTAATCTGGCTGAGATGAACGGGGCTTCGATCGATGAGTCGAGCAGTCGGGCCATTTTGGAGACTCTTCCAAGAGTTTCCTTGATTTAAAGCAATGTTGTTATGAACAAAATTAGCTACACTCGACTACCCTTCTCAATGAGCTACAGATTTCCAATCCTTGAACAGGTCAAGGAATCTTAGGCAAATGTTGCCTAAAAGTCTTATCCTGTGGGTTCGACCTGCGGGGCGAAACTCGTTGATCCTGTGGGTAAAATCGATTCAAATTTTGCCGCCACAAGGGAAAGAAGGTCAAGGACGTTGCGAGAGAAAGGAAAGTGTTTCCATCGCAATGGGGCGGACACTTGAAGAGGAACTCATCTAAATTCACTGTCGAGAGAGGAAGAATCAAGGTAAATGTGATTTACTTGTGACAAAAACTTGTTTAGTGGAGAGTAGTGACTCTGCCTGGATATTGGATTCGGGCGCCACTACCCACCTTTGTTCTTCTTTTCAGGGGATTGATTCCTGGCAGCCGCTTCGAGAGGGTGAGGTGACTCTACGGGTTGGATCCGGGGAGCTTGTCTCTGCTGCAGCGATCGACACGGTGAAGCTACACTTTGGCGGGAAGTACTTATTGTTGGACAATTTGTACATAGTTCCAAAGTTTACTAGAAACCTTGTTTCCATTTTCCGCTTCATTGAATAATGTATATATGTTTCCTTTGAATCTAGTAAAGCGTTTATTTCTTTCAAAGGCAATCTTATTTGTTCAGCTTCACTCGAGCATAATCTGTATGTTTTGAAACCTAATTCGGTCAAACGTGTTTTGAATACTGAATTGTTTAAAACTGCAGAAACACGAACTAAGAAAGCAAAAGTTTTTCCAAAAGAAAATGCCCATCTTTGGAATCTACGGTTAGGCGACATTAATCTCAATAGGATTGAGAAACTAGTAAAGAGTGGACTTCTAAACGAGTTGGAAGAAAACTCTTTGCCTGTGTGTGAGTCATGCCTTGAGGGCAAGATGACCAAACGCCCTTTTAGTGGAAAAGGATATAGAGCCAAAGAGCCTCTTGAGTTAGTACATTCTGACCTCTGTGATCCGATGAATGTTAAAGCTCGGGGCGGTTATGAGTATTTCGTGTCTTCCATAGACAATTACTCCTGATATGGGTATATTTACCTAATGCACAAGAAGTCTAAAACTCTTGAAAAGTTCAAGGAGTACAAGACTGAGGTTGAGAACCTCTTAGGTAAATCGCTTAAAACACTTCGATCGGATTGAGGTGGAGAGTACATGGACACTGAATTCTAGGACTATATGATAGAGCACGGAATTACGTCCCAACTCTCAAAACCTGGTATGCCACAACAGAATGGTGTATTGGAGAGGAAAAATAAAACTTTATTGGACATGGTTCGGTCGATGAATAGCTATGCTCGTCTCCCTGATTCTTTTTGGGGATACGCAGTGGAGACTGCGGTCTATATTTTGAAAAACGTTCCGTCGAAGAGTGTTTGTGAGACACCTTTCGAGCTCTATTGTGGACGTAAAGGCAGTTTACATCACTTCAGGATTTGGTGATGCCCGACCCAAGTGTTGGTGTCAAACCCGAAAAAGTTGGAACCCCGTTCGAAATTGTGCCTATTCGTAGGTTACCCTAAAGAGACTAGGGGTGGTCTGTTTACGATCCTAAGGAAAATAGGGTGCTTGTGTCGACAAACGCCACTTTCCTTGAGGAAGACCACGTCAGGGATCATTTACCAAGGAGTAAAATTGTGTTGAATGAAATGGACAGTACACCAGCAAGAGTTGCTGATGGGGCTAGTACGTCAACAAGTGTTGTTGATCCTAGCACGTCTAGTCAAATCCGTTCCCAAGAGTTGGGAATGCCTCGACGTAGTAGTAAGACTGTGAGACAGGCCGATCGGTACATGGGTTTAGCTGAAACCTCAGTTGTCACTCCTGATGATGACTGTGAGGATCCATTGACCTATGACAAGGCAATGGTTGTGTTGACAAAGACGAGTGGATTAAAGCTATGGACCAGGAAATGGAGTCCATGTACTTCAATTCTGTCTAGGAGCTTGTGGACCAACCGGATGGGGTCAAACCTATTGGTTGCAAATTGATCTACAAGCGTAAACGTGGCGTAGATGGGAAGGTGCAGACCTTCAAAGCCCGACTAGTGGCCAAGGGTTTTACCCAGGTTGAAGGGGTCGACTATGAGGAGACCTTTTCACCTGTTGCCATGGTAAAGTCGATTAGGATCCTTCTGGCAATTTCCGCGTATTATGACTACGAGGTATGGCAGATGGACGTCAAGATAGCCTTTCTGAATGGCAAACTTGATGAGACCATCTACATGGACCAACCCAAAGGGTTCATTACCCAAGGCCAAGAGCAAAAGGTTTGCCGGCTTCATAGGTCCATTTATGGACTGAAACAGGATTCGAGGTCTTGGAATATAAGGTTTGATGAGGCGATCAAATCTTATGGCTTTGATCAAAATGTCGACGAGCCTTGTGTTTGCAAGAAAATCGTTGACAAAACTGTCGCATTTTTGGTGTTGTATGTGGACGATATTCTTCTCATTGGGAATGAGATAGAATTTCTTACTGACATTAAGAAGTGGCTAGCTTCACAATTCCAAGTGAAAGATTTGGGAGAAGCTCAGTATGTTCTAGGGGTCCAGATTGTCCGGAACCGGAAAGAACAGAACGCTAGCCTTGTCTCAGGCGTCTTATATTGTCAAGATGTTGTCTAGATATAAGATGTAGAACTCCAAGAAGGGCTTGCTGCCTTTCAGGCATGGAGTTCACTTGTCTAAGGATTAGTGTCCTAAGACTCCTCAAGATGTTGAGGATTTGAGACGGATTCCATATGTTTCGGCTGTAGGGAGCCTGATGTATGCCGTGTTGTGTACTAGGCCCGAAATCTGTTATGCAGTAAGGATTGTCAGTAGATATCAGTCCAATCAAGGATTCGATCACTGGACAGCCGTAAAGGCAATCCTCAAGTATCTTAGGAGAACGAGGAACTACACCTTATTGTATGGGAGTGGGGATTTGATCCTTACGGGATACACGGATTCTGATTTTCAGACCGATAAGGATTCTAAGAAATCCACTTCGGGGTCAACCTTCATTCTGAATGGAGGAGCTGTAGTATGGCGAAGCATAAAAAAGGGATGCATCGCTGATTCCACTATGGAAGCGGAGTATTTTGCGGCTTGTGAAGTTGCAAAGGAAGCTGTTTGGCTTAAGTTCATGACAGATTTGGAAGTTGTTCCAAATATGAACTTACCAATCACACTATTCTGTGATAACAGTGGTGCAGTAGCCAACTCACGTGAGCCTCAAAGCCATAAGAAAGGCAAACACATTGAGCGCAAGTATCATCTAATACGGGAGATTGTGCACCGCGGAGACGTGACGGTCACGCAGATAACGTCGGAGCACAACGTAGCTGATCCATTTACAAAGCCCCTCACGGCTAAGGTGTTTGAGGGTCACCTAGAGAGTCTAGGTCTTCGAGAGCTTCCTGACTAGGGCAAGTGGGAGATGTGTAAATGGGTATTCAATGCCCTAGTTTATTGTATTACTTCATTGTAATTTATGTACATTTAAGAAATGTATTTTCTCCACTAGCTTAGTCCAAGTGGGAGTTTGTTGGGATTTTTGTCTTAATCTCGTGTTTGTAAATTACTGTTTGAAATTAATAAGAGTTATTTATTTCATCACTTTGTGTCTCACAATATTTATAAACTTTTCTAATAAACTAAGCTCCACGGTCATTGAATTTATGAGAGAACTAGAACTTGAACGGTGTGTAGTTGACACAAGGGGAGGATCACGTTCAAGTTAATGACCCGAACGGTCTACAGTATATGGATCGGGTTGGAGACCTCGTCACACCCCCTCTCGAATTACCTGCTACTTAGCCCGAAAGGCGGCGTGAAACCAACAGACATTGTTTACCTCTTAACAATACCTGTTGACCCTGTTCTCTTGATAAACATACTATGTTCGCATATGGAACATTTTAACATAACACAGCAGAAACTGGACAACTATTAAACATACACAAGGAGCAACCCTTCATAAGTCTCTCTTGGAAACTAAAAGTCAAGTGCATCAAAACAACACAAGACAACTCATTGTTTATACAACCGCTAATGTACAAAACTTCTATAACTACATAACGACTTGCTATACAACACCAGCCACGTACAAACTAACAACTTATGAAACTTCCAGCAGACTATGGCAGGATGTAAGGTACCAGGAGCTCGATCTCTACCTGAAAAGGTTTGAAAACGTTGAAATAATGAGCTAAAAAGCTCAATGAGTGTCTAACTTTATAACATTATAAGCTCACAGGTGAATCATAATAATGGAAGATTATAAGTAGAAAATAGCCTAACATCTGTTTGTAAACACAAACAAACCATGCTTCCAATTTACAGGTTTAAGTCACCACTTATGCATAGCACACAACTCGAAATGTACTATCATATCGAGGGTAGATCGATCAATAATATAGAAGCTTTTAACAATAAAACATATGACATGATACCACATTCAAACCATGGAGGTGGTAGAGTTACATTTATACCAATAAGGTTCATACCTCTCTCTCTCACGAGCACGTGGAATACCTTTGGTTGTTAGGTTTTCCCTAATACCTTCTCTATGTCCTTCAGTATTAAGGTAAAACCATTTACTACCCGAATACCTTCTCATTGTCCTTCAGTATTTAGGTAAAACCATTTACTACCCGGATACCTTCTCATTGTCCTTCAGTATCGGGATATTATGATTCATTTCCCCCCTAAGTACCTTTTCGAATGTCCTTCAGTATTAGGGGTTAACCCCAAACAAGGGCATAATTTGTGTACCACGGAAATCATGTCTTTATAACACATTCAACAATTTCTTGACATTTTCACATTATCATCTAAACATGTTCCCAAGTGGATTTACACAAACATTCTCTAAAGGAAAGCATACTTTCACAATTTAGTTTCCATACTTGGATTTATAGTTACAACTAACTTCAAGCATGCTTAGGTTCCATCATGAACTTTATGTTAGAAAACTCTATGAAGCCATTCATAACTAGTTCAAACAAGATGTAAATATCAACACTTATGTTCATGAAGACAAACATAGGTCAAGCATAGTTCTAAGATAGAGTCACTCACAGTATTACAATTAGAACCTTGGCTTGTAAACTTGACATATTTGCTCTTGGCCTGTCAAACAAACCAACTCATTCATTAGAACCTCGAGCTCATGATTTTTGACTTTAAAACTTGCAAGAAAACACATTTTCAAATTTCCAGCATTTTTTATTTTTCTGCCCTGTTTTAAGACAGCCATAACTTCTTCATTACTTATCCAAAAATAATGTAATGTATACCAAACTCTTCCTTTTTGAACCCTCTAAAAATCATATGAAGACATGAAATTGTAATTCCAAACGGCTTTGTTCAGAAATACCTCGAAAGCTACATTCCTCAAAACAGACTTCTGCTATTTCCAGATTCGGATTTCCTGCTGCACAACAAATTTAACCTGATATTTAGAACATCTTCTAGACATTTTCTACTCATGATATCTTCACAAAAGTTGTAGGAAATTCAATAAGATTTGGAACCATACCAATTAGAGCTTCTAACTCCAAGTATTCAGATCAGAACAAACAAAACATCAGAGACTTCCCAGATTTGACAGCAAATTCTGTCTTCTGTCTTCCTCAAAACAGTAACATCAATTCCTTTCCTTATGCACCTTAGAAAAAGGTCTAATTGAGTCCCATAAATCAATTCAGAATACCCATACACACAATTGGTTTTAAGGTATATAGAAATGGAAGAGAATCTCCTTCAATCTCTTGCTAGAAATATTTCCTTTTCACCTAAAATTACAGGTTCAACTTTCAGCTTCGTTTCCTCAAAACTTATCAACACAACCACCAAATATTTTTTGATAAACCTCAAGGACAACATCTTAGCTTACTTACCTCAAAATTTCAGCTTCTAATTCCTCCTCAAGAGCTCAAAACAAACTGATCTCCTCATACTGTTCTGCTACCCGAGAATCCTGAACATCCTTCACTATTCTGCACTTTTCTCCTTCGTCCTCTTGGTATTTTCTGAAAGGCCAATCAGTTTCGTATTCTACACTCAAGTTCTGAGATATTAACACAAAAATCATCGAATTTGGTTCTGTAGACAGAGAGATATGGTCGATTGAAGTTGACCCAATTTCCAGCTGCTTGCTGTTTTTGTGCGAATTTGACAGCACCTACTTGTCTTGTTTAACTCCGAGGCTTCACCTCCCTTGGCCAGCTCCTCCTTCAATATTTACATCATAATCACCTTTTTAAAACACCAAAATAAGTGTGTAGAGAAACCCTAAGCATTTAGCCAACTTATCCTAAGTATGTGAGACATATGATCTTCCATTCAATACATGATGCACCTAAAACTTCTCCAATTTGCTAATGATTTGAACTTACTTCAATGCAACTTTTAATATGCTTATTTCAATGGTTTACCTATCCCCTTATGATGTTTAGACACATTGTAGCTCCAAATTCAATAGATTGCGAAATTCGATCACGACATCATTTAGTGCAACCTATACGATTTTGCTTATTTCAAAACATCATGAATGAGTGTAAAATGATAAAAGAAAATACAGTTTAGGGCTTACAATTTACCACCCCCTTAAGAGGAATTTCGCCCTCGAAATTCAGCACGAGAAAAGTTGTGGGTACTTTTCTTTCATTGTGTCTTCGCTTTCCCATGTTGCTTCCTCGACGTCGTGATTTCTCCACAAGACCTTTACCAGTGGTATTGACTTGTTCCTAAGCACCTGCTCTTTCCGATCCAGTACTTGTAGAGGTTCTTCCTCATATGATAGATTCTCCTTAAGTTGTATTGGTTTTACCTTGAGCACATGTGATGGATCAGAAATGTATTTCCTCAACATTGATACATGGAAAACATTATGTACTCGAGATAGTTCTGGCAACTCCAATCAGTAGGTTCTTGCCCAACTCGTCCCCGTTATCTAGGGCTTAACTTGATCTCGACGACTGGAATTCTAAGTCCTTTCGTCTCTTATTTGCGTTACTCTTACGGCGGTCTTGTGCTACCTTGATTCTTTCTGATTACCTTAATATTGTGCATGCGCAATTTGTACCAACTCAGGATCGATTAGCTTCCGCTCTCCTACTTCATTCCAACATATGGGTGTTCTACACGACCTTTCATACAGAGCCTCAAATGGTGCCATGCCAATACTTGACTAATAGTCATTATTATAAGCGGATTCCATAAGTGATAGGTGTGTATCACAACTATCCTTAAATTGAAAGACACATGCTCTCAACATATCCTCTAGGGTCTGGATGGTCCTCTTTGACCCACTATCGATCGAGGATGGAACGCTATACTAAATTTCAACTTTGTCCACATAGTCTTCTGTAAACTAAGCCAAAACTTAGAAGTAAATCTTGGATCCCTATCTGAAACTATGGACACTGGCACTCCATAATGACTTACAATTCTTTCGACATATAGCTCAACAAGTTGATCAAGTGTAGACGTCGCTTAAATCGGTATAAACCGTGCTGTTTTAGTGAGTCTATCCACTATTACCCAAATACCATCATGTTCACTAGAAGTATGTGGTAATCCAAACAGAAAATCCATAATGATATGCTCCCATTTCCATTCCGGCACTGGCAATGGATTAAGGAGTCTTCCTGGTCTCTGTCTAACTGGTTTAACCTATTGGCAGATCAAACATTATCAACATATTCAGCTACCTCCCGCTTCATCCCAGGCCACCAATACATTCCCTTCAATGTCTTATACATCTTGGTGCTTCCTGGATGCATAGTGTAAGCTGAACTATGAGCTTCCTCTAGAATAGCATCTTTAAGCTCACTAAAACATGGAACATACAGTCTTTTCTGCCTCTCTATGGCTCCATCTGATCTCATTTTAAATTCTGCTTCTGGGCCTTGTTTGGACTTCCCAAACATTTTCTGCAAGTTACTATCCTCTGGTTGTCTTCTCACAACCTTTGCTATGAGTGAAGACCTGACCTAGAATTGAGCTAAAAGATTCCCTGAACTTTCTACATTCACAACTGCCTTAGAATCTCATAGAGTACTTAAAAATGTTGCTCGAGTACCACACAAGTCATCCTTAGGAAGTCTTGACTTCCTACTAAATGCATCTGCTACCACATTCGCCTTACCTGGATGGTATTCTATAGTACAATCATAATTTTAATCAGTTCTAACCATCTTCTTCGTCTCATATTCAACTCCTTCTGATCAAAGATATATTTCAGACTCTTATGATCTGTGTAAATGTGACACCTTTCACCAAACAAGTAATGTCTCCAGATCTTCAGTGCTAAAACAACTGCTGCTAGCTCAAGATCATGGGTAGGGTAATTACATTCGTGCTTTTTCAATTGTCTTGACGTATAAGCTATTACTTTTCCTTCTTGCATCAGAACACACCCTAACCTTGTCTCAAGGCATCACAGTAAATCACATACTCTTTTTCAGCTCCTGAAAACTCTGTTCACACTTATCTGACCATTCAATCTTAGCATTCTTCTTTGTTAAAGCTGTTAAGGGTAATGCTAATCGTGAGAAATCCTCAACAAATCGTATGTAGTATCCTGCCAAGCCTAGGAAACTACGTACCTCTGTCGCACTAACTAGTCTCTCCAAGTGGACCACAACTTTCACTTAATTTGGATCCATACTAACACCATTTGTTGATACAACATGCCCCAAAAATACTACTTGATTGAACCAAAACTCACATTTGGTGAATTTATCATACAACTGCTTATCTCGTAGTGTTTGTAGAATAATCCTCAAATGTTCCTCATGAGCTTTCCTATCAATTGAGTAAACTAGTATATCATCAATAAATACTATCACGAACTGATCCAAATACTGGTGGAATATCCTGTTCATGAGGTCCATGAAAATTGTTGGTGCATTCGTTAAACCGAACGACATTACTAAATACTCATAATGCCCATACTTGGTTCTGAATGTTGTCTTAGGAATATCTAATTCCCTAACCTTTAACTGATGGTATCCTGATCTCAAATCAATCTTAGAAAACACTGATGCTCCTCTTAACTGGTCAAACAAGTCATCTATACGGGGTAAAGGATACTTATTACGTATCGTGACTTGTTTAACTGTCTATAATCAATGCATAATCTAAGGGTACCATCTCTCTTCTTTACAAATAACACTTGAGCTCCCCAGGGTGATATAATAGGTCTGGTGTATCCTTTATCAACTAGTTCTTGTAACTGCATCTTCAACTTCTTGAGCTCACTTGGAGCCATTCTATACAGCGCTTAGGAAATAGGTGTTGTTCCTGGTAGCAATTCAATAGTGAACTCAACTTCCCTATCAGGTAGCAATCCTGACAGATCTGCTAGAAAAACATCAAGAACTTCGTTCACAACAAGAACATCTTTTGGTTTTAGTTTTTCTTCCTGCACCTCCACTACGTGTGCAAGAAATGCCATGCAACCTTTCCTCAACAACTTTTCAGCTTTTAATGCTGAAATTAAGCTCGTAGGAATAATCTTCCTTTCACCCCTGAAAACCATTTCAGCTAATCCTGGTTTCTTGAAAACAACTTCATTTCTATTTAGCACCACTGGTGCCCTCTCTTGCAGCTACTGGAACTCTTGGCTGCTCAACTGTCTGGGACCCAACTCCCTGGTCCCTCTGTGTGGCTGCTCTCAGCTGTGGACAATCCTCTTGAAATGCCCTGGTTGTCCACACTGGTAACACACATCGACACCCACAAGACATTGGCCTCGATGATTCTTGCCACAATTTGTACATGGAGTTCTCCTTGTTGCACTTGCATCAGACTCCTGTATTGTCTGTGGTCTTACTGTGGATCTAGCAGATTGACTAGGTGCTCTTTGGCTCTGCCTCTGCTAGGCACCACTAACATGTGTGTTGCCTCGATATCTGGCCGCCAGCTCGACTTTTAAAGTCTTTACGACTCAAACATTCACTCTAAGTGTGAATCGTCGCTGCTCACGACCATGAAAATTGCTCGTCGTTGAAGGCCCTCGAGTAGGCTCCACCACTGTTTGTGCCTCTGTTATACTCTGCTCAACACGTAGAGCACTCTCTACAAGCAGGCAAAAGTCAGCCTGTGACTGGGGTTCGTATCTCAGGACGTAACCCTCTTTCAAATCTACGACACCTGTCACTCTCAGATGCCATAATCACATCAGCATACCTTGACAGCTCGGTATACCTTCTCTCGTACTCAGCCACTGAAAGTGGCCCTTGCTTCAGTTCTAAAAATTCATCCCTCTTTGCCTCACGATACGTGCTAGGGTAATATTTATCTTCGAATATGACTCTGAATGTTTGCCAATCCAGAGTACGTGCATCACTCCGTCTGGCTAAAATCGATTTCCACCATCCCTCTGCTTCCTTCTCTAGCAGGAATGTGGCTAACTTGACCCTTCGTTCGTCAGGGCAACTCATTACATCAAAACATTTTGTAGCATATTCAGCCAAACCTCGGCATCAGCTGGATCTATGGAACCATCAAACACTGTGGCCCTAATGTAAACCCGAGATCTTTCTTTGGAACCTCCTTATTATCAAACAACAAAAGAAAGGAAGAAATGAATGCTTAAAACTTGGTTTTCCTTGTTTTACAAAGGAAAGAAATGAAGTGAAAGGCAAAAGGAAAACAAGGAAGGAAAGTTTAAACCATTTTGGTTTGGATTGCTTTTAAGACAAAAGAAGGAAAGGAAATGAAACAATGTTTAATATACTAAGTTTGTTATGTTTAGAAAAGAAAAGGAAAGAAAAGGAAAGAAAAGAAAAGAAAGGAAAAGAAAAGAAAAGGAAAAAGAAAGAAAAGAAAAGAAAGGATGGTGGGTGGTGGGACCCCACCTAAGTTCTTCTTTAAAAACAAGCTTCCATCGATCTTCTTCTTCATTTTATCAATTGAAAGGCAAGGGTTTTCGTGGGAGAAGCTTAAAGGAAGAAGAAGAAGAGGGTTTCAGCTGGAAATTGAAGAAGAGAGGGAGAGAACTCAAGCAAATTAGTATGACAGCAAGGTAATCACTCTGCCATGTTCTGCTATTTTGTTTATCTCGAGCTCCACAGAAAGAGGTAAGAGCTGAAATTTTGTTTCGTGCAAGTTAACTCATATTGGAACAAATTGCGTGAAGGATGCTCGAGCAAATTCGGACCTTAAGCTACTGATTTATGAAGAGGAAGACAGAACACAGAATTTACTGTCAAATCCGAGAAGTCTCTGATGTTTGGGTTGTACTGACCTGTAGAGTTGGAATCAGAAGCTCTATTAGGTATGGTTGGAAAGCTTATTGCATTTCCTACAACTTTCGTGAAGAATTCGTGATTAGAAAATGATTGGAAGTTGTTGTAAATAGCAGGTCAAGTTTCGGGTTGCAGCAGAAATTCGATTCTGGAATAGCAGAAGTTGGTTCCGGGGAAAGAAGCTTTCGAGGTATTTCTGAACCAATCTATTGGGAATCTCATTTCCATGTCTTCATAAGAGTTTTAGAGGGTTCAAAAAGGAAGAGTTTGGTATAAAGTACATTATTTTTGGTTAAGTAATGAAGAAGTTATGAGTGTCTGAATACAGGGCATAAAATCTGTTAAATGCTGGAATTTTTGTTGGAGTGTTTTCTTGTAGTTTTAAAGTTAAAACCATGAGCTCGAGGTTCTAAAACATGGTTTTGGTTTGTTTGACAGGCCAAGAACAAAAGGTCGAGTGTACGGGTCAAGACTTTAGTTCTAACACTGTGAGTGACAAAACGAACTTCGATAATGAGCTATATGCTTGAAAAATGCTTGAAGAAATGCAAGTTTTGCTAGAATGAATTGTTTCAAAGCTTTGTGTTTTATTTTGAACACATGACTATGAAGTATTCTTGATTTCTTAGAAATGTTTTAAAGTGTTCATGATGAGCCTAAAAGTCTTTATAAAGTTTATACATGAGCATATGTCCAATGGTTGCCAAAACTTATGAAAATGTGATAATTTCAAGCAAGCATGTACTAGCAAGTATGTTTTAAAGATTTCCAGTTTTATGAACAAGCTAACTAAGCTTGAGTTTTATGAAAGAAAAGATAAGTCGCATGTTCAAATGTTTTCATGTGATCTTACGAGATATTGAGCCCGGGCTATGTAGTACCGTGTGCACACGGGTCTTATTCTCGTTGTCGACGTTGAGTGTACTCGTGATGACAACGGCTGCCGTGTCGTGAGTCTTTGGCGGGCCCCACTACGACAAAGACGATGGGAGTGCTGGGCGGGCCCCACTACATCGTAGAATAAACGTTGGTGTACTGGGCGTGCCCTACACAACGTAGATTGTGACATGTTTTAAAAAGAGTTTATATCATTTACATGCCTTACGAGATTTTAACGGTGTCTTGCTTGTTTTCATGAAAAGCTATAATGATTACACGATTACTTTAAACGCTTGATTACAGATGCATATGCTCATAGATGGCCAGGTGATATGATTTACGAGTTAATAGCTTTCTTTTAAACTCAAGTCACTCACTGAGCTTTATAGCTCATTCTTTCAGTGTTTTTTTCCACTTTTCAGGTAGAGATCGAGCTCCCGGTGCCTGATAACCTGCCATAGTCTGCTGGAAGCTTCTCATGCTTGATATGTTATACGTGGTTGGTGTAGTTTAGCAAGTCCATATGTTTGTAAATTATTTTAAGAGAACTATGTTGTTATAGTCGTATGTGCTTTAGAGGTTGTGGTTGCCTAATTAGTGGTTTGGACTATTTGTGGTTCTGATGTTCTTGCTCGTTTTAGTTTCCAGGAGAGACTTAAGAAGAGTTTCTCCTCATGTACGTCTTATAGATGTTCAGTTTCCGCTGTGTTAAGTTTAAAGTGTCCCATATGCGAACATAGTTTGTTTCGAGTAAAGTAATGTCGTGCAGTAGTATTGTTAAGAGGTAACAATGTCTGTTGGCTTCATCATGCCGCCTCCCGGGCTAAGTTAGCATGTGGTTCGGGAGGGGTGTGACAACTTGGTATCGTGAGCAGCTTATTAGCTCCATGGGAATGAGACAGAGCAAGTTAGCTCTAGAAGAAACAAAAAGTAAATAGCAAGTTATTGAGTTAGTTCAATAGAACTAGCGAGCATGGTCCAAGTAAGGACAAGAGTAAGTCCATCAGACTAGAATGTGAACACAAGTCTAGAATTGTGCGTTTGAGTTGAGTACTCATTACATGTCTAGTATGTTAATATGTTATAGAAGTCATGCCACCACGTACTAGCGGGGCATGCGAGTAAGATCGGGGCGGACGCAGGATCCTACCCAAGATCAATCCCAGTGGAGATCTAGTGCCCGAGAGTTCAAGATCGGGCCAGAATTAAGCAACATGTTAATTCCTCACAGGAGGTAGGTAAGCCATAGGGAGCAGGGCTAAGTAATCCAGATAAGACATATAAAATAGATCAACTAAAAGAATTAGGAGCCACAGTGTTTGAGGGTTCCAAAGATCTAGTTGAAGCTGAGGTTTGGCTAAATAAGCTTGATAAATGTTTTGATGTTATGAGTTGCTCTGAGGAGTGAAATGTTAAGTTGGCCACATTCTTGCTACTAAAGAAGGCAGAAGGATGATGGAGATCGATGTTAGCCAGTTGTAGTGATGCACGTATTTCACACTGGCAAACTTTTAGAAGTATATTTGAAAATAAGTATTACCCTAGCACGTACCGAGAGGCAAAGAGGGATGAATTCTTAGAACTAAAACAAGAGACACTTTCAGTGGCTGAGTATGAGAAAAGATATACCGAGTTGTCGCGGTATGTTGATGTGATTGTGGCATCCAAGAGCGACAGGTGTCGACGAATTGAAAGAGGGTTACGACCTGAGATACGTACCCCAGTTACAGCCATTGCTAAGTGGACTGACTTCTCTCAGCTCGTAGAGACTGCTCTACGTGTTGAGTAGAGTATAGCAGAGGAGAAGTCAGTAATGAAGCCTAGTTGTGGAGGCTTCGACAACTAGCAGTTTCCAAGGTCGTGAGCAGCGGAGATTCACACTTGGAGTAAATGTTTCTAAGTCAATATGACTTTAAGGAGCAAGCTAGTAGCCAAGTAGCCAGGCATCGAGGCAGATGATTATGGGTAGTGTCTATCAGAGGCAGAGTTAAAAAGAACCTAATTAATTTGTTTGATTAGCAGCAAGACTGCAAAGAGGGCAAGAGTCTATGCCAGTATAGCAAGGAAAACTCCATGTGTGATCTGTTGCAAGAATCATCAAGATCATTGTCTTGTGAGTCTTTGGTACACGCTACCGATCTTGACAACCGTGACATGTCAAGAGGGATTGTCCACGCCTATGGGCAACGCACGCAGGGACTAGGGAGTTGAGTCCCGAGCATGAGAGAGCGGCCCAGAGAGTTTCGATGGCGCAAGAGAGGCACCAGTGGTGTTAGACTAAAGAGAGTTGTAGGAGGCCTAGGCAACACGGAAAGGTCTAAGTTATGACTCGACAAGAAGGCGAGGATGCACCGATATGATTACTTGGTACAATTACTATTTGAAATGTACCGCACTTGTCTTGATAGAACAAGGTGCTACACATTTCTTTGTTTTTAGTATGTTCTTGACTAAGTTGAATGGGAAGCTAGAACCTTTATGTAAAAGGTTAGTTATATACACTCTAGTTGGTGATGTGTTACTAGTCAATTCGGTGATGCGAAATGTGAGGTCTTAGTAGAAGGTCTCAATATGTTAGTGGATCTTCTTCCACTAGACTTGCAGTGTGAGATGCAATCTTAAAGATGGATTTCCTATTTACTCATTATGCTTCCAGAGATTGCCATATAAAGGAGGTTGTTTCCAAAAACCAGGGTTAGCTGAAGTGGTTTTATGGGATAAAAGAAAGACTATCCCTACGAGTTTGTTTTCAGCATTCAAAGCCCGTGGTTATTAATGAAAGGTTGCACGACGTTTCTTGCACAGCAAAATGGTGCGGGAAGAAAAGCTAAAACAAGAAAATGTTCTTGTTGTGAATGAATTTTCTTGTTGTTTTCTAGCGATCTATCGGGATTGCCACCGATAGGGAAGTTGAGTTCACCATTGAATGTTATCGTGAATAACACCTATTCGCAAGTGCACGTATATAGAATGGCTCCAAGTGAGATCGGGGAGCTAAAGATGCGATTACAAGGACTAGTTGATAAGGGACACATCAGACCTAGTGTATCGCCTTGGAGAGCTCCAGTGTTATCCGTGAAAAAGAAAGATGGTATCCGTAGATTATGCATTGATTATAGATAGTTAAACAAAGTCACGATACGTAATAAGTGTCCTTTACCCTGAATAAATGACTTGTTTGACCAATTCTGAGGAGCATCGGTGTTTTCTAAGATTAATTTAAGATCGTGGATACCATTAGTTAAAGGTAAGGGAATCACTTATTCTTAAGACGAAGATTCGTAACTGTGTCACGAGCATTATGAGTTTCTAGTAATGTCGTTCGGTTTGACGAATGCACCAGCAGTTTTCATGAACCTCATGAACAGGATTTTCCACCAGTGTTTGGATCAGTTCGTGATAGTATTTATTGATGATATACTTGTTACTCAGTTGACAGGAAAGCTCATGAGGAACATTTGAGGATTACTCTGCAAACACTACGAGATAAATAATTTATGCGCTAAACTCACCAAATGTGAGTTTTGGTTGAATCAGGTAATGTTTTTGGGACATGTTGTCCCAGGAAAAGAAGCTTGTGTGATTCCAAATAAAGTGAAAGCAGTAGTCAACTGGGAAAGACCAACTAGTACGACAGAGGTACGTAGTGTCCTAGGCTTGGCAGGATACTGCAGATGATTTGTTGAGAACTTCTCACGATTAGTATTACCCTTAGCAGTTTAAATAAGAAAGAATGCTAAGATTGAATGGTCAGATAAGTGTGAACAGAGTTTTCAGGAGCTGAAAAAGAGATTAGTTACAGCACTTATTCTGACACTTCCTGTAACGGGAAAAGAGTATGTGATTTACTGTGATGCCTCGAGACAAGGTTTAGGGTGTGTTCTGATGCAAGAAGGAAAAGTAATAGCTTATGCATCAAGGCAATTAAAAAAAACATGAGTGTAATTACCCTACCCACGATATTGAGTTAGCAGCAATTGTTCTAGCACTGAAGATCTAGAAACATTACTTGTTTGGTGAGAGGTGTCATATTTTTACAGACCAGAAGAGTCTGAAGTATATATTTGATCAAAGAAAGTTTATTATGAGGCAGAGAAGATGGTTAGAACTGATTAAAGATTATGATTGTACCATAGACTACCATTCTGGTAAGGTGAATGTGGTAGCAGTTGCATTGAGCAGAAAGTGAAGACTTCCTAAGGACGCCTTGTGTGGTTCGAGCAACATTTTTAAGTACTCTAAGGGATTCTAAGGCAGTTGTAATTGCAGAGAATTCAGAGGGTCTTTTAGTTTAATTTCAGATCAGGCCTTCACTCGTAATAGAGATTGTGAGAAGACAATCAAAGAATAGTAACTTGCAAAAGATGTTTAGAAAGTCCAAATAGGGCCAAGAAGCAAATTTAAAATGAGATCAGATTTGAGCCATAGAGAAACATAGAAAACTATGCGTTAGAGTGTTAGTGAGCTTAAGAATGCTATTCTAGAAGAAGCTCACAGATTCAATCACGCTATGCATCCAGAAGCACCAAGATGTGTAAAACCTTGAATGAGACTTATTGGTGGCACAGGATGAAGCGGGAGATAGTTGATTATGTGATAGATGTTTAATCTGGCCGTTAAGTTAAACCAGCTTAGACAAGAAAAAAAAGACTCCTTAACCCATTGCTAGTGTCGGAATGGAAATGGGAGCGTATCACTATGGATTTTCTGTTTAGATTACCACGTACTTAAAGTGGGCATGATGGTATATGGGTAATAGTGGATAGACTCACTAAGACAACAAGGTTTATACCGATTAAAATCGACGTCTGCACTTGATCAACTTGTTAAGCTATACGTCGACAAATTTGTGAAAAAAAAACTATGGGGACAAAGCTGAGTTTTATCAGTCTAGTTTTGACATGGCACCATTTGAGGCTCTAGATAAAAGACCGTGTAGAACGCTCGTATATTGGAATGAACTAGAAGAACGGAAGCTAATCGGTCCTGAGTTGGTGCAAGTTATGACAAACAATAGTAAGGTAATCAGAGAGAATCTGAAGGTAGCAAAAGACCGTCAGAAGAGTTATGCAGTTAAGCAGCGAAAAGACTTAGAATTCCAAGTTGGAGATCAAGTTTTGGAAAGAAAGGTAAGCTAAGTTCCAGATATATTGGTCCTTATCAAGTAACGGGACAAGTTGGGCCAGCAGCCTACAGACTAGAATACATGATGTTTTTCATGTGTTCATGTTGAGAAGTATATTCCAGATCTGACACATGTGCTACAAGCACAACCCGTTGAGCTGGAAAAGATATGAGTTACGCAGAGGATGCAGTTCAAATCCTCGACAGAAAAGAACAAGTTTTAAGAAACAAGACGATCCCACTCGTGAAGGTTCGTTGGAGACATCACGGAGTGGAGGAGGGAACCTGAGAGTTAGAAGACTAAATGAGGAGGAAGTATCCGATAATTTTCACCTAAGAACTACTAAATTTCGAGGACGAAATTTCTTAAGGGGAGGTAGGTTGTAAACCCGAGATCTTTCTTTGGAACCTCCTTATTATCAAACAACAAAAGAAAGGAAGAAATGAATGCTTAAAACTTGGTTTTCCTTGTTTTACAAAGGAAAGAAATGAAGTGAAAGGCAAAAGGAAAACAAGGAAGGAAAGTTTAAACCATTTTGGTTTGGATTGCTTTTAAGACAAAAGAAGGAAAGGAAATGAAACAATGTTTAATATACTAAGTTTGTTATGTTTAGAAAAGAAAAGGAAAGAAAAGGAAAGAAAAGAAAAGAAAGGAAAAGAAAAGAAAAGGAAAAAGAAAGAAAAGAAAAGAAAGGATGGTGGGTGGTGGGACCCCACCTAAGTTCTTCTTTAAAAACAAGCTTCCATCGATCTTCTTCTTCATTTTATCAATTGAAAGGCAAGGGTTTTCGTGGGAGAAGCTTAAAGGAAGAAGAAGAAGAGGGTTTCAGCTGGAAATTGAAGAAGAGAGGAGAGAACTCAAGCAAATTAGTATGACAGCAAGGTAATCACTCTGCCATGTTCTGCTATTTTGTTTATCTCGAGCTCCACAGAAAGAGGTAAGAGCTGAAATTTTGTTTCGTGCAAGTTAACTCATATTGGAACAAATTGCGTGAAGGATGCTCGAGCAAATTCGGACCTTAAGCTACTGATTTATGAAGAGGAAGACAGAACACAGAATTTACTGTCAAATCCGAGAAGTCTCTGATGTTTGGGTTGTACTGACCTGTAGAGTTGGAATCAGAAGCTCTATTAGGTATGGTTGGAAAGCTTATTGCATTTCCTACAACTTTCGTGAAGAATTCGTGATTAGAAAATGATTGGAAGTTGTTGTAAATAGCAGGTCAAGTTTCAGGTTGCAGCAGAAATTCGATTCTGGAATAGCAGAAGTTGGTTCCGGGGAAAGAAGCTTTCTGAGGTATTTCTGAACCAATCTATTGGGAATCTCATTTCCATGTCTTCATAAGAGTTTTAGAGGGTTCAAAAAGGAAGAGTTTGGTATAAAGTACATTATTTTTGGTTAAGTAATGAAGAAGTTATGAGTGTCTGAATACAGGGCATAAAATCTGTTAAATGCTGGAATTTTTGTTGGAGTGTTTTCTTGTAGTTTTAAAGTTAAAACCATGAGCTCGAGGTTCTAAAACATGGTTTTGGTTTGTTTGACAGGCCAAGAACAAAAGGTCGAGTGTACGGGTCAAGACTTTAGTTCTAACACTGTGAGTGACAAAACGAACTTCGATAATGAGCTATATGCTTGAAAAATGCTTGAAGAAATGCAAGTTTTGCTAGAATGAATTGTTTCAAAGCTTTGTGTTTTATTTTGAACACATGACTATGAAGTATTCTTGATTTCTTAGAAATGTTTTAAAGTGTTCATGATGAGCCTAAAAGTCTTTATAAAGTTTATACATGAGCATATGTCCAATGGTTGCCAAAACTTATGAAAATGTGATAATTTCAAGCAAGCATGTACTAGCAAGTATGTTTTAAAGATTTCCAGTTTTATGAACAAGCTAACTAAGCTTGAGTTTTATGAAAGAAAAAGATAAGCTGGCATGTTCAAATGTTTTCATGTGATCTTCTCGAGATATTGAGCCCGAGGCTATGTAGTGCAGTGTGCACACAGGTCTTATTCTCGTTGTCGACGTTGAGTGTACTCGTGACAACAACTATTTGTCGTGAGTCTTTGGGCGGGCCCCACTCGACAAAGACGATGGGAGTCTTTGGGCGGGCCCCACTACATCGTAGAATAAACGTTGGTGTACTGGGCGTGCCCTACACAACGTAGATTGTGACATGTTTTAATAAGAGTTTATATCATTTACATGCCTTACGAGATTTTAACGGTGTCTTGCTTGTTTTCATGAAAAGCTATAATGATTACACGATTACTTTAAACGCTTGATTACAGATGCATATGCTCATAGATGGCCAGGTGATATGATTTACGAGTTAATAGCTTTCTTTTAAACTCAAGTCACTCACTGAGCTTTATAGCTCATTCTTTCAGTGTTTTTTTCCACTTTTCAGGTAGAGATCGAGCTCCCGGTGCACGATAACTGCCATAGTCTGCTGGAAGCTTCTCATGCTTGATATGTTATACGTGGTTGGTGTAGTTTAGCAAGTCCATATGTTTGTAAATTATTTTAAGAGAACTATGTTGTTATAGTCGTATGTGCTTTAGAGGTTGTGGTTGCCTAATTAGTGGTTTGGACTATTTGTGGTTCTGATGTTCTTGCTCGTTTTAGTTTCCAGGAGAGACTTAAGAAGAGTTTCTCCTCATGTACGTCTTATAGATGTTCAGTTTCCGCTGTGTTAAGTTTAAAGTGTCCCATATGCGAACATAGTTTGTTTCCAGGTAAAGTAATGTCAGCAGGTATTGTTAAGAGGTAACAATGTCTGTTGGCTTCATGCCGTCTCCCGGGCTAAGTTAGCATGTGGTTCGGGAGGGGGTGTGACACCTAATTTCTTCAGACGTTCCATTCTATACGCCTTTTTTCTTTTTGGATCACTTGGCCCTGCTCTCTCTCGCCCACCTGCCTTCTGTGAGAAACTAACATGTTGCTCATCTGTAGCCTTAATTTGGACTCTCGGGGCACTAGATCCGCTCTCAGATTGGCATTGGGTAGGATCCTGCATCCCGCCCTGATCCTGCCTGCGCTGTCTGCTAGTACGTGGTGGCATGACTCAAATAACATATCAATATATTAGACATGCTATGGATATCTAACTCCAATATGCAGTACTAAACTTCTATTCACATTTTAGCCCTAACTGGACTTACTCTCATTCTTACTTGGACCATACTTTACTAGTTTGATCTAAACTAACTCAATAACTTGCTATGACTTTTACTTTATTCTCGAGCTAACTTGCCCTATCTCATTCCCATGGAGCTAATCGCTCACGATACCAAGTTGTCACACCCTCCCGAATTACTCCGCTACTTAGCCCGAAGGCGGGGAAACCAACGACATTGTTTACCTCTTAACAATACTGCTGACCTGTTTCTCTTGATAAACATACTATGTTCGCATATGGAACATTTTAACATAAAACAAATGAAATGACAACTATTAAACATACACAAGGAGCAACCCTTCATAAGTCTCTCTTGAAACTAAAAGTCAAGTGCATCAAAACAACACAAGACAACTCATTGTTTATACAACCGCTAATGTACAAAACTTCTATAACTACATAACGACTTGCTATACAACACCAGCCACGTACAAACTAACAACTTATGAAACTTCCAGCAGACTATGGCAGGATGTCAGGTACCAGGAGCTCCATCTCTACCTGAAAAGGTTTGAAAACGTTGAAATAATGAGCTAAAAAGCTCAGTGAGTGTCTAACTTTAGAACATTATAAGCTCACAGGTGAATCATAATAATGGCAGATTATAAGTAGAAAATAGCCTAACATCTGTTTGTAGACACAAACAAACCATGCTTCCAATTTACAGGTTTAAGTCACCACTTATGCATAGCACACAACTCGAAATGTACTATCATATCGAGGGTAGATCGATCAATAATATAGAAGCTTTTAACAATAAAACATATGACATGATACCACATTCAAACCATAGAGGTGGTAGAGTTACATTTATACCAATATGGTTCATACCTCTCTCTCTCACGAGCACGTGGAATACCTTTGGTTGTTAGGTTTTCCCTAATACCTTCTCTATGTCCTTCAAATATTAAGGTAAAACCATTTACTACCCGAATACCTTCTCATTGTCCTTCAAAGATTTAGGTAAAACCATTTACTACCCTGATACCTTCTCATTGTCCTTCAAAGATTTCGAGATATTATGATTCATTTCCCCTAAGTACCTTCTCGAATGTCCTTCAGTATTAGGGGTTAACCCCAAACAAGGGCATAATTTGTGTACCACGGAAATCATGTCTTTATAACACATTCAACAATTTCTTGACATTTTCACATTATCATCTAAACATGTTCCCAAGTGGATTTACACAAACATTCTCTAAAGGAAAGCATACTTTCACAATTTAGTTTCCATACTTGGATTTATAGTTACAACTAACTTCAAGCATGCTTAGGTTCCATCATGAACTTTATGTTAGAAAACTCTATGAAGCCATTCATAACTAGTTCAAACAAGATGTAAATATCAACACTTATGTTCATGAAGACAAACATAGGTCAAGCATAGTTCTAAGATAGAGTCACTCATAGTATTAGAATTAGAACTTTGGCTTGTAAACTTGACATATTTGCTCTTGGCCTGTCAAACAAACCAACTCATTCATTAGAACCTCGAGCTCATGATTTTTGACCTTAAAACATGCAAGAAAACACATTTTCAAATTTCCAGCATTTTCGGTTTTTCTGCCCTGTTTTAAGACAGCCATAACTTCTTAATTACTTATCCAAAAATAATGTAATTTATACCAAACTCTTCGTTTTTGAACCCTCTACAAATCATATGAAGACATGAAATTGAAATTCCAAACGGATTTGTTCAGAAATACCTCGAAAGCTACATTCCTCAAAACAAACTTTTGCTATTTCCAGATTCGGATTTCCTGCTGCACAACAAATATAACCTGATATTTAGAACACCTTCTAGACATTTTCTACTCACGATATCTTCACAAAAGTTGTAGGAAATTCAATAAGCTTTTGAACCATACGAATTAGAGCTTCTAACTCCAAGTATTCAGATCAGAAAAACCAAAACATCAGAGACTTCCCAGATTTTACAGCAAATTCTGTCTTCTGTCTTCCTCAAAACAGTAACATCAATTCCTTTCCTTATGCACCTTAGAAAAAGGTCTAATTGAGTCCCATAACTCAATTCAGAATAGCCATACACACAATTGGTTTAAACTCCGAGGCTTCACCTCCGTTGGCCAGCTCCTCCTTCAATATTTACATCATAATCACCTTTTTAAAACACCAAAATAAGTGTGTAAAGAAACCCTAAGCATTTAGCCAACTTATCCTAAGTATGTGAGACATATGATCTTCCATACAATACATGATGCACCTAAAACTTCTCCAATTTGCTAATGATTTGAACTTACTTCAATGCAACTTTTAATATGCTTATTTCAATGGTTTACCTATCCCCTTATGAAGTTTAGACACATTGTAGCTCCAAATTCAATAGATTCCGAAATTCGATCACGACATCATTTAGTGCAACCTATACGATTTTGCTTATTTCAAAACATCATGAATGAGTGTAAAATGATAAAAGAAAATACAGTTTAGGGCTTACAGACCTAATCCTGGATACACTGTTGATGCGGCCCGCTTTGTATTAGATACAAACGAGGTGATCTGACTCGTTCATGTGGTTGACATGCGAGTGGGGGCATCCTTTGCAATGAGATTGTACAAGACCGGACTGTGAGTTATTAGACATACTGATGTAACACCGGTTACAGTAAGGACTAATAATATCATAGATGACCATTAGTGACTCGACCTGAATCCAGAGCGTGTTACAGACTCCTGTCTGTGGGGGTCTGCCCTTTGACTAGTACGGGTGAGGGTGGTCACAGTTACTCGCCCAATATGCCTATCTTCTCAGGGACAGGACCAAGTAGGGAGCTGGGAACTTACCTACGTGAGATGGAATTCACTTGTTCCCACCTTTAGGGAAACTAGAGGGGTTGTTCCCTTAACTGCTGTCTCTAGGGCTTGGACAACGGGCGCCCACCTTCTCACTGGCCCGAGAAGGGTGTTGTGTATGGTTGGACCATCACAATATGTTGTTAATTAGAGGAGCATTGGGGACTTAAGTAACAAGATGTAGACACAGGGGTAAAACGGTAATTTGACCCATCCGTGTCTACTAACAAGCTGTGAAGGGTCGACTCATGGGCATTGGTTATATCAGTGGACACGTAATATTTTACACTGACGGGAGTGCAGCTACGGGCTATAACGGAGTGTTACCGTAGCTAATGAATGTTGATTAACCGGATCAAAGCATTTGACAGGTTAATCTCGGATCATTGGAGCCCGTCAATGTAGGTCCATTAGGTCTCTCGGTTGGCTCAATCTTGATTAAAGAAGGGTTAATGTTTTGGTATGAAATTGAAGTGTTCAATTTCACTTTAAAGGCATTTATGTCATTTGTATGAGATATGAATGATATAATATATAGTTTAATGTGAATAAGATTCATAATAAACTATACGTTAGCCTAATTGTTGAATTAGGGCTAATTGGTGAAATTAATTGAGAGAAATTAAATTGGATGTGATTCAATTTAATTAATCGACAATTATTTCAAATGAGATTTGGAATATGAGATATGAGATATCTTATATTATGTGATTATGCAAATGAGATTTGCATAACCTATGGTTGTTGTAAAGTGGTAATAATGTGGAGATTTTAACTCCATCATTCCCACTATTTAAACCCTTTGCAAGAAGGGATTGGTAAGCTTTCTCTCATTTTTTGATTTTGATCAAAGATAAGAGATCAAAATTCTCTCTATTCTCTCAACTCTCCTTCCTCTCTAAAACTCTAGAATCCTACCATTCTCCTTCTTTCCAAGAGAAGAACAACCAGGTTTCCAATTGGTGGTGTTGTGTTCCTGTTCGTGGGATTTGTTCGGGATCGTAGAGATCGTGTTTGTTCGTGAAGTGTTCGTGATCTTCGGAAGAAATATTGAAGAGAGTCTTCAACAAGTAAGTACAATTCATCTTGCTGTATTTTCTTCCTTCTTTTGCATGCTCAGCCTAGATCTAATTGTTAGATCATTTTGACAAAATTCGAGTAGCGTAATGATACAATGACGATTCGATCGTCTTCCGCTGCGCGGGGATTTTCATTCCCTTCATAAGGTCAATTTCCTATATAGTTAAAGTATCCAGTGGGAGGAATAGTGTATATGATACATATAATTCCACTTACGTTTCTCTGGGAAGTTCACACCCTGAGACTCATACTTGGCCTCGTGGCGCAAACGGGAGTGTCCCCCTTCGGATGGTGTTTGTATGAGTTAATATCAAGGTGAATGGAGAGGGTACTTTTAGTGAGTGGGAGCAGGTTTAGTGAAAACCAAAACCTATAGTTTCTTTTGTTCACACCGTAAGATCACTATGGTAAGTCTGCTAGTTTGGCATGGACTAGACAATCCCTTCAGAGGGCTTGATCATAGGGGATCGAACACAGTAAACACCCGAAAGGGATAAAGATTTCCTTAGTCTTTTTTTCAACCTAGTCCTACCTTCGGCGGATTTTGTTGGATGGGGACTCTGGGGTCTAAAGATAGAGGGTTACACTCACGAGGTACATAAGAAGTGTATGTATCCTAACTAAATAATGGTAACTAAAGCATATAGGAATAAGAGTTATTCTTGCATTAGGTTTTGGTCAAGAAAGTCTTGACCCAGAGGAGGAGTGTTTCTTATTACCCTTCGGTGTCATACATTCTAAACCTTTGGAGTATCATTGTGAATTATTAATGACTTAGGAATCATTAGATAATTAGCTAAAATGTGATTGGATTATATAGTTTTATCGAGAAACTTATACAATTTTTTATTGTTAATTTCAGCAAAATGTCTAGGTCTATTATTTCCTAACTAGGTGCCGACAAATTAACTGGGGAGAATATAATAACATGGAAGAAAAGACTCAACATAATCTTCGTAGCACATGGACTTAAGTTTGTTCTCAATGAAGAATGTCCTCAATTCCCAGCTCACAACGCACCTCAATCTGTTAAGGATGCGTATGACCGTTGGATCAATGCCAATGAGAAGGAAAAAGCCTATGGCTAGCATACCTGATGTTTTAGCCACGAGACTGGAGTGCAAGGTCTCAGCTCGTGAGATCATGAATTTTATACTGAATTTGTCTAGACAACAGTCAAATCAAATTCGACATAAAACGCTAAAATACGTTTACAGTGCACACATGGAGGAGAGAATGTCAGTGAGAGAATATGTTCTCAATATTATGGCTCAGTTCAACATAGCGGAAATGAACGGGGCGGTCATAGACGAGAAAAGTCAGGTATTGTTCATCCTAGAATCTCTTCCGAAGAGTTTTCTACAATTCCGCAACAATGCAACGATGAACAACATAGAGTATGATCTAACTTCTGTGCTAAATGAGCTGCAGACTTACCAATATTTTATGGATGATAAGAGACAAGAGAATGGAGAGGCAAATCTGTTTAGCCATTCCAAAAATTTTCAGAAGGGTTCACCCTCTGGAACTAAGTACTGCAGTTATTCTTCTGAGCTTAAGAAGATACAGAATAAAAAGAAAAGGAGCAAATAAAAAGCAATTGTCTGGCTAGAAAAACTTGTTATTTGATAACATCTATGTAGTTTCAGGGTTTATTAGAAACCTTATTTATATTTCTTGCTTCATCAAACAATGTACTTTAATTTCTTTTCAATTAAATAAAATGTTTATTTCTTTGGAAAAGTATTGAACTATGTCATTGTCCTTCTTGAGAATTATTTGCAAAGGGTTAATTCGGTTAAAATAGTTTTAAATACTAAATTATTCGAACTAGCAAATACACGAACTGATAATTAAGAAACGTAAAATTTCTCCTAAAGAAAATGCTCATCTTTGGCATCTTAGATTGAATTACATTAACCTCAATAGGATTGAGAGATTGTTAAAGAATAGACTTCTAAATGAATTGGATGAAAATACTTTACCTATATGTGAATCATGCCTAGAAGGCAAAATGACTAAAAGAACTTTTAGGGGAAAAGGTTATAGAGACAAAGAACCTCTTGAGCTTATACATTCAGATCTTTGTGGTCGGATGAATGTTAAAGCCAGAGGAGGTTATGAATATATCATCTCTTTCATAGATGATTATTCCAGATTTGGGCATATTTACTTAATGCATCATAAGTCTGAACCACTTGAAAGTTCAAGGAATTCAAGACTGAAGTTGAAAATCAATTAGGTAAAACAATTAAAACCCTTCGATCAAATCAAAGTGGAGAGTACATGGATTTGAAATTCCAGAACTATATGATAGAACATCGAATTACATCCCAACTCTCAGCACCCGGTATGGCTCAGCAAAATGGTGTATCGAAAAAGAGAAATAGAACCTTGTTCGACATGGTTCAATCGATTATGAGTTATGCTCATCTCCCCGATTCCTTTTGGGGTTACGCAGAGAGAGATCATGCATACATTTTGAACAATTTGCAATCAAAGATTGTGTCGAAACACCTTTTGAACCGTGGAAAGGATGTATAGGTAGTTTATGTCATTTAAGAATTTGGGGTTGTCCAAAGACATGTGCTTGTGACAAATTCAAAGAAGTTGGGTTCACGTTCAAAATTATGCCTATTTATAGGCTACCCAAAAGAGACAGGAGGTGACTTATTCTATGATCCTATGGAAGACAAGGTACTTGTGTCGACAAATGTCACTTTCTTAGAGGAGGACCACATCAGGGACCACAAGCCTAGAAGTAAAGTTGTTTTAAGTGAGTTAGATGAAATAATAGCAAAGGTTGCTTATAATTATAGTACGTCAACGAGAGTTATTGATATTAGTTTGTCTAGTCAAGAGTGTCTATCTCAAGATTTGAGAATGCCCTGACGTAGTGGGAGGGTTATAACACAACCTGACCATTACATGGGTTTATATGAAATCCAAGTTGGCATACCAGATGATGAATGTGAGGATCCAATGACTTATAATCAATCGATGGTTGACAAAGACAAAGACAAATGGGTCATAGCCATGGACCAAGAAATGGAGCCTATGCACTTCAATTCTGTTTGGGATCTTTTAGATAAACCTGATGGGGTAAAACCTATAGGTTGTAAGTGGATCTACAGGAGAAAGCATGGTGTAGATGGAAAGATGCAAACTTTTAAAGCTAGACTAGTAGCAAAGGGTTATACCCAGGTTGAAGGGGTTGACTATGAGGAAACCTTTTCACCTGTTGCTATGGTAAAACCTATCGGTATCCTACTTGCCGTTGCCGCATACTATGACTATGAGGTACGACAAATGGATGTCAAGACAGCATTCTTGAATGACAATCATGACGAGACCATCTACATGGATCAACCCAAAAAGAGTTTGTTAAACGAGGACAAGAGCAAAAGGTTTGCAGGCTTAAAAGGTCAATCTATGGACTGAAACAAGCCTCTAGGTCCTAGAATATAAGATTTGATGAGGTAATAATTTTTTTTTGCTTTGATCAGAATGATGATGAACCTTCTGTCTACAAGAAAATCATCAATAGTTTTGTCGCATTCCTAGTTCCTTATGTGGATGATATCCTACTCATTGGGAATGATGTAGGTTATCTTACCGACATTAAGAATTGGCTAGCTACGCAATTCCGAATGAAAGATTTGGGTGAAGCGCAGTTTGTTCTTGGGATCCAGATTGTCCGGAACCGCAAGAATAAAACCCTAGCATTGTCTCAAACATCTTATATCGAAAAAGTGTTGTTGAGGTTTAAGAAGCAAGACTCCAAGAAAGGTTTATTGCCTTAGGATATGGAGTTCATTTGTCTAAGAAACGGTGTCCTAAGACACCTGAAGAAGTTGAGGACATGAGACGTATTCCATGTAGCAAAATCATGAACACGCGATTTACAATCGCTTCGACTGCGGGATTCGATCCCTTCACTCGGATCATTAGAGCTGGTCATCTGTAGGTCCATTAGGTCCCTCGGTTTGCTCAAAATAAATAAATTGAGGGTTTACAGTTTGGTGTGGATTTGATGTGTTTAAATTCATTAATTGGGTATTTATGTCATTTATATGTTATATAGTTGACATATTATATAGTTGTATGTGAATGAAATTCATAATAAACTACAGTATAGCCTAATTGATTAATTAGGGCTAAATGGAGAAATTAAATTGAGAGAAACTAAATTGAATATGCTTCAATTTAAAATTCTAAAAATATACAAATGAGATTTGTATAATAAGGTATGAGATACCTTATTATATGTAATATGCAAATATGTTTTTCATATTATAAGGTTGTGGTAAAATGGTGAATTGGTTGAGATTTTAATTCCACATCTCCCCATTATTTAAAGGCTTTGCAAGAAGCCTTTAGAGTGTAATTCATTCATTTTTTTGAATTAGAGATCTAAGAGCTCTCTCTTGTCTCACAATTTTCTCTCTACAATTCTTCTCACCCAAAATTAAAAGGAGTCCCACCTACTCTCCTTAAACCTATCGAGAACAACCGAGAAGGCTCTTTTGAAGTGTCCCCAATTTTTGGTTCGAGACATCGTGTTCTAGAGACCGTTTGTATGAAGGAGTTCTTGACCAGAGAAGGAAACATTGAGGAAGGGTTGTTCAAAAAGTAAGTACATCTCATACATTATGTTTACTTCTTGTAAACAAGATGTTTAGCCTAGAAATAATTAGATTCGTTCAATTTTAAGATACGAATTGTACAATGAATCAACAACGTTTCGCAACGTCTTTTGCTGTGGGAAATCAATTCCCTTCAATGCCCCCAATTGCATGTCAACTACATGATCGAGCTAGATCACCTTGTTTATATTGACTACAAAGTGGGTCGTATCAACAGTGTTACACAGATGTGGTTCCCCATCCTATCAGTATACTGTAGACCGTTAGAGTCACTAACTCGAACGTGATCCTACGTTTGTGTCCATTACAAATCGTTCAAGTTCTTATTAGTATGACCCTGCAACTTAGTTTATTGTTTTAAGTTCATAAATGCGAGATACAAAGTTTTGAATAACAAATAACTTTTATTTGTTAATACAAGAACTTTTACAAACGGCACGAGCTTAGGGCATACACCGCAACAAACCTTTACGTCCTCTTCGGAGCTCAAAAGGTGTTTCAGAAGCACAATTTAAGGGATCATTGTTCAAAATGTACACCGCAATCTCTACTACGTATCCCTAAAATGAGTCAGGAAGATGAGCATAACTCATAATTGATCCAACCATGTCCAAAAATGTTTTATTTCTCCTCTCTAATACACCATTTTGTTGAGGCATACTGGGTGCTAAGAGTTGGGACATAATTCCATGTTCTATCACATAGTCCTTGAATTTATGGTTCATATACTCTCAACCTCGATCAGATCGAAGTGTTTTAATTAATTTACGTAACAAGTTGTAAACTTCAGTCTTAAATTCCTTGAATTTTACGAGTTTTAGTCCAAGTGGGTGTTTGTTGAATTTTATGTTCTAAGACTCTTAGTTTGTAATTGATAAACATATTTCGTGTTCATTTTTCGAAAAAACTTGTTATTGAATTAGTATACTATAGTCTTGAATCCAATAAACTAAGGTCCCGAGGCTATTTAATGCCTTGATATTTATGTGATGGCATAAAACATGAATCAAGTTCGAGTATATGGCCTAAAATGGTCTATAGTATAGGGATAAGGTTGGGTTTGTTATTCTAGGGACACAATGAATGCGACCTACTTTGTAGTTAGTACAAACGATGTGATCCTGAATCGTTCATATAGAGATATGTAAGTGGAGGCATTCTATGCAATGAGTTTGTATAAGATTGGACCACGACTTAGTCACTTTTGCTTTATAACACCGTTTACTGTATAAAACTGACTAATTCAAATTTGACCTAGGTAACTCGATCTCAATCCTGAGCTAACTATGAACTCCTGTTTATTCGGGATTATCCTTAGATCTCCATGGGTGAGAACACCTCAATAGCGTTGGCTCAATAAGCCTCACATTTCAGGGGTAAGAATATGAAAATAGCTGGGAACATAGGGTGCAGAATGAAATTCACTCCTACTCGACTCTAGGGATAGTAAATAGGTTGTTCCATTAAGTGTTGATTTCAGAACTAGAGCAAGGGACCACACCCTCTCACAAGGCTGAGATGGACTAGATTTGTCGGTTGGAGCACAAATAAATTGTTCTGCAAAGGTTTAGTGGGACTTCTGAAAAAAGAAGTGTTCTCGAGAGTATAACAATATTTTGGCCATACCGAGACCACGAACAACCTGTGAAAGATTGACTTACATGTTACGGTTATATGAGGTAGAAAAAAATATATCTATAGTGAGAGGATTGCAACTACGGGACTTTAGTGAAATGACCTGTTAGTTAACAAATGTTTTTAATTAGGTTAAAGAGTTTGACTGATTAATCTCGCATTTTTTAGCTCGAGATCTCAGAGGTCCATTAGGTCCCCCTGCTAGCTCAGATGGATTAAACTTAGAACAGTATGTTCGATTAATTCGAATTATTCGAATTAGGAAAGGAGTTTTAAACCAACAAGTACATGTCATGTAGTTATCAGTTTTTGTATGTCACACGAATATTCAATTGTGATTTGAATTTAAAAAATATGAGTGTGCATTCATGTTCAGGAGGTCAAAATTAGTCAAGAGGGTGAAAACTGTAAAAAGTCAAAAGGTTGACTTTGTTCGCTCGAAAAAAGTCAAAGTTTGACTTTGACCAAATGGAAAAGACCATTTTACCCTTGACTAGAGTTAGTGGAATTATCTGACTTTTTGTTAGACAATGCCACTAACTTAAGTGGACTATTTGTAAACATGACAGAATGACACATAGCCCACTTTTAGTTAGTGTTTTGTGAGATGTTGCATTTTTGTGAGCTTTTACATGCATTTGATGCATGTAATTGCTTTATAAATAACATTGATTTCAAAACAAAAGGTTCCGCTCTGAATCTTTAGTTTTTCCAAAGAAGTCACACCAAAATATACTTATTTTCCTTTCCTAACTTTAAGTTTTGAACCTCCGATTCTTGTTTTTCATTCCTTCATTCACTAGGTCCCATAACCTGGTTCTAAGTCAAAAGGATAGCGGGACAACTCTAGAGGTAGTACGGTTTGTGTTTGATTTTTGCTTAGGGGCAAGCAGATCGTGAAGAAATCGAGCTACAAAGGTTGTACGTTCTTCCCTTTTTAGTTCACTATTTTTTGGCTTCTCTGCATGTTAATTACTATTAAGTGAGATGCAATTAGAGTGTCATTAGATCTTCTTTTCCACCGCGTATGACTCGTGTTCCATCACCATCCCTATAGTCAGGCCCTCCGTAAGTTTTGGTTGATCCAGGGGAACCTAGCAAACGGACGATAGAAATCTCACGGTGCAACATAATGGAGGAGATTGTGGGATACGTTGACACACGTCCTTATCCAATTTACTATAGACACTTTCATCATTCACCTTGGTATTGAACCATGCAAACACTTATAGTAGGGAGACGCCCTAAGCATGGAACTTACGGTGTGAACTCTTGAGGATGTGAGAGTTAAAACTTGATGCGTACATGTCGTTTTCTCCCACTAAAGTATCTTAATAGTTTAGGGTTTAGGTTTAACTTAGGTGGATTTGTTGGGATGTATGTCCCCATCTCGTGTAGTTTGTAATATTCCAAGTTGTAATAAATAAGAGTTATTTATGCGAACTTTGTGTCTCACATTTTTCATAAACTAAATCCAATAAACTAAGTTCCAGGGTCATTATTTTATGAGAGAACTTGGAACTTGAACGGTGTGTAGTGGACACACAAGGAGGATCACATTTGAGTTAATGACCCGAACGGTCTACAGCATATGGATAAGGTTGGAGACCTAATCCTGGATACACTGTGGATGCGACCCCCTTTGTATTAGATACAAACGAGGTGATCCAGCTCGTTCATGTGGTTGACATGCGAGTGGGGGGACCATGTGCAATGAGATTGTACAAGACCGATCAGTGAATTATGAGACTTACTGATCTAACACCGTCAACAATATAAAGCTAATAAATTCGTAGATGACCATTAATTACTCGAACTTAATCCTGAGCGTGTTACGGACTCCTGTCTACAGGGGTCTGTCCTTTGACTACTACGGGTGAGGGTAGCCACTGTTGCTCGCCAATATGCCTATTTTTTCAGGGAAAGGACCACGTGGGGAGCTGGGAACTTTACAACGCAAGAAGGAATTCACTCGCTCTCGAGTTAGGGAAACTGAGAGGTTGTTCCCTTAAGTGCTGTCTTCAAGACTTCAACAACGGGGCCACACTTTCTCACTGGGCCGAGAGGATTGTTGTTTATGGTAGGACCATGCAACGTAGTTGTTCATTAGAGGAGCAGTGGGACTTAAGGAGAAAGAGGTAGATACAGGGGTAAAATGGTACTTTGACCTAGCAGTGTCTACGAACAACTTGTGAAGCGTCGACTCATGGGTATTGGTTATATCTATGGACACAACTTTGTTGGGATTTTTGTCCTAATCTCGTGTTTGTAATATATTGTTTGAAATTAATAAGAGTTATTCATTTCATCACTTTGTGTCTCGCAATATTTATAAACTTTTCCAATAAACTAAGCTCCAGGGTCATTGAATTTATGAGAGAACTAGAACTTGAACGGTGTGTAGTGGACCCACAGGGAGGATCACGTTCGATTTAATGACCCGAACGGTCTACAGTATATGGATAGGGTTGGAGACCTAATCTTGGATACACTGTGGATGCAACCCGCTTTGTATTAGATACAAACGAGGTGATCTGACTCGTTCATGTGGTTGACATGCGAGTGGGGGCATCCTGTGCAATGAGATTGTACAAGGGCGGACCGTGATTTATTAAACCTACTGATGTAACACCGTTGACAATAAGGACTAATAATTTCGTAGATGACCATTGGTGACTCGACCTGAATCCTGAGAGTGTTACGACTCTCACTTTGCGAAGGTCCGTCATTTGACAAGTAATGCGGGTGAGGGTGGTCACGATTACTCCCAATATGTCTATCTTCTCGTGGGCGTAACCAAGTAGGGAGCCGGGAACATAATCATGCGAGATGGAATTCACTCGTTCCCGCCTTTAGGGAAACTAGAGGGGTTGTTCCCTTAAGTGCTGTCTCTAGGGCTTGGACAACGGGCACACACCTTCTCACTAGCCCGAGAAGGGTGTTGTGTATGGTTTGACCATCACAATACGTTGTTCATTAGAGGAGCAGTGGGGACTTAAGGAACAAGTTGTAGACACAGGGTAAAACGGTAATTTGATCCAGCCGTGTCTACGAACAACCTGTGAAGGGTCTACTCATGGGCATTCGTTATATCAGTGGACACGTAATATTCTGCACTGACGGGAGTGCAGCAACGGGCTATAGTGGAGTGTTACCGTAGCTAATGAATGTTGGTTAACCGGGTCAAAGAGTTTGACAGGTTAATCTCGGATCATTGGAGCCCGTCACTGTAGGTCCATTAGGTCCCTCGATTGGCTAAATTTTTGTCAAAAGAAGGGTTAATGTTTTGGTGTGAAATTGAAGTGTTCAATTTCACTTTAAGGGCATTTATGTAATTTACATGAGATATGAATGATATAATATATAGTTTAATGTGAATGAGATTCATAATAAACTATAGGTTAGCCTAATTGTTGAATTAAGGCTAATTGGAGAAATTAATTGAGAGAAATTAAATTGGATGTGATTCAATTTAATTAATCCACAATTATTGCAAATGAGATTTGCAATATGAGATATGAGATATCTCATATTATATGGTTATGCAAATGAGATTTGCATATCCTATGGTTGTGGTAAAGTGGTAGTAATGTGGAGATTTTAACTCAATGATTATTCCACTATATAATCCCTTTTTGCAAGAAGAAATGCACTTCAATCTCTCATTTTTGGGATTCTCACCCAAAAAGAAGAGAATTCTCTCTACTCTCTCTCAATTCTCACCCTCTCCAAAACACCAAAGTTCTCATAAACTTCCCCCTTTCCAAAGGAAGAACAACCGAGACTGCAAGTGGTAGTGTTCGGGTTCCGTTCGTTGAGAGCATTTGTTGAGATCGAGTAGCACGAAGCGTTCGTGATCTGAGGACGAAATCTTGAAGAGTGTCTTCAACAAGTAAATACCTTAATCTTGTTGTAATTTCTTCCTTTCTAGCATGTTTAACTTAGATCTAAGAGTTAGACCATTTTAACAAAACCGAGTAGCGTAATGATACCATGACGATTCGATCGTCTTCATTGCTTGCGAGGATTCTCATTCCCTTCAAATGGTATTAGAGCCATTTCAATGGTTCTTCATTATGCACTGTTTTTGTTAAAATAGGTGGGTCTAGAACATGTTCACGGGCAGACGACCCCTCCTTCATCCGTGCGATGATGACCCACTTTAATCTAACTGAGATGAATGGGGCTTCGATCGATGAGTCGAGCCAGGTCAGTTTCATTTTGGAGACTCTTCCGAAGAGTTTCCTTCAGTTTCGTAGCAATGCCGTTATGAACAAAATTAGCTACACTCTGACTACCCTTTTAAATGAGCCACAGAATTTCCAATCCTTGAACAGGGTCAAGGAATCTGAGGTAAATGTTGCCTACAAGTCTTATCCCAGGGGTTCGACCTCTGGGACGAAGCTTGTTGCTCCTTCACGCCCGAAAGGGAAGAAGAGGACGAAGAGGGGTAAAACTGATTCAACTGCCGCTCACAAGGGCAAGAAGGTCAAGTACGTTGCAGAGAAAGGAAAGTGTTTCCACTGCATTTGGGGCGGACACTTGAAGAGGAACTGTCCCAAATTCCTGGCCGAGAGGAAGAATCAAGGTAAATGTGATTTACTTGTGACAGAAACTTGTTTAGTGGAGAGTAGTGACTCTGCCTGGATATTGGATTCGGGCGCCACTAACAACATTTGTTCTTCTTTTCAGGGGATTGATTCCTGGCAGCCGCTGCGAGAGGGTGAGGTGACTCTACGGGTTGGATCGGGGGAGCTTGTCTCTGCTGCAGCGATCGCCACGGTGAAGCTACACTTTGGCGGCAAGTACTTATTGTTGGAAAATTTGTACATAGTTCCAAAGTTTACTAGAAACCTTGTTTCCATTTCCTGCTTAATTGAATAATGTATATATGTTTTCTTTGAATCTAGTAAAGCGTTTATTTCTTTCAAAGGCAATCTTATTTGTTCAGCTTCACTCGAGCATAATCTGTATGTTTTGATACCTAATTCGGCCAAAAGAGTTTTGAATACTGAATTGTTCAAAACTGCAGAAACACGAACTAAGAAAGCAAAAGTTTCTCCAAAAGAAAATGCCCATCTTTGGCATCTACGGTTAGGCCACATTAATCTCAATAGGATTGAGAAACTAGTAAAGAGTGGACTTCTAAACGAGTTGGAAGAAAAATTTTTGCCTGTGTGTGAGTCATGCCTTGAGGGCAAGATGACCAAACGTCCTTTTAGTGGAAAAGGATATAGAGCCAAAGAGCCTCTTGAGTTAGTACATTCTGACCAATGTGGTCCGATGAATGTTAAAGCTCGGGGCGGTTATGAGTATTTCGTGTCTTTCATAGACGATTACTCCAGATATGGGTATATTTACCTAATGCACAAGAAGTCTTAAACTCTTGAAAAGTTCAAGGAGTACAAGACTGAGGTTGAGAACCTCTTAGGTAAATCACTTAAAACACTTCGATCGGATTGAGGTGGAGAGTACATGGACACTGAATTCTAGGACTATATGATAGAACACGGAATTACGTCCCAACTCCCAAAACCTGGTATGCCACAGCAGAATGGTGTATCGGAGAGGAGAAACAAATCTTTGTTGGACATGGTTCGGTCGAGGATGAGCTATGCTCGTCTCCCTGAATCTTTTTGGGGATACGCAGTGGAGATTGCGGTCTATATTTTGAACAACGTTCCGTCAAAGAGTGTTTGTGAAACACCTTTCGAGCTTGTGCTTATTCGTAGGTTACCCTAAAGAGACTACGGGTGGTCTGTTTTACGATCCTAAGGAAAATAGGGTGCTTGTGTCGACAAACGCCACTTTCCTTGAGGAAAACTACGTCAGGGATCATTTACCAATGAGTAAAATTGTGTTGAATGAAATGGACAGTACATCAGCAAGAGTTGCTGATGAGGCTAGTACGTCAACAAGTGTTGTTGATCCTAGCACGTCTAGTCAAATCCGTTCCCAAGAGTTGGGAATGCCTCGACGTAGTAGTAGGACTGTGAGACAGCCTGATCGGTACATGGGTTTAGGTGAAACCTCAGTTGTCACTCCTGATGATGACTGTGAGGATCCATTGACCTATGATCAGGAAATGGTTGGTGTTGACAAAGACAAGTGGATTAAAGCTATGGACCAGGAAATGGAGTCTATGTACTTCAATTCTGTCTGGGAGCTTGTGGATCAACCGGATGGGGTCAAACCTATTGGTTGCAAATGGATCTACAAGCGTAAAACGTGGCGTAGATGGGAAGGTGCGCACCTTCAAAGCCCGACTAGTGGCAAAGGGTTTTACCCAGTTGAAGGGGTCGACTATGAGGAGACCTTTTCACCGCTTGCCATGGTGACACGATCGAGATCTTTCTCGCCATTGCCGCGTATTATGACTACGAGGTATGGCAGATGGATGTCAAGAAAGCCTTTCTGAATGGCAAACATGATGAGACCATCTACATGGACCAGCCCAAAGGGTTCATTACCCAAGGCCTAGAGCAAAAGGTTTGTCGGCTTCATAGGTCCACTTACGGACTGAAACAGGCTTCCAGGTCTTGGAATATAAGGTTTGACGAGGCGATCAAATCTTATGGCTTTGATCAAAATGTCGACGAGCCTTGTGTTTACAAGAAAATCGTTGACAAAACTGTCGCATTTTTGGTGTTATATGTGGACGATATTCTTCTTATTGGGAATGAGATAGAATTTCTTACTGACGTTAAGAAGTGGCTAGCTTCACAATTCCAAATGAAAGATTTGGGAGAAGCTCAGTATGTTCTAGGTATCCAGATTGTCCGGAACCAGAAGAATAGAACGCTAGCCTTGTCTCAAACGTCTTATATTAACAAGATGTTGTCTAGATATAAGATGCAGAACTCCAAGAAGGGCTTGCTGCCTTTCAGGCATGAAGTTCACTTGTCTAAGGATCAGTGTCCGAAGACTCCTCAAGATGTTGAGGATTTGAGACGAATTCCATATGCTTCGGCTGTAGGGAGCCTGATGTATGCCATGTTGTGTACTAGGCCCGGCATCTGTTGTGCAGTAGGGATTGTCAGTAGATATCAGTCCAATCAAGGATTAGATCACTGGACAACCGTAAAGGCAATCCTTAAGTATCATAGGAGAACGAGGAACTACAGCTTAGTGTATGGCAGTGGGGATTTGATCCTTACGGGATACACGCGGTTCGATTTTCGGGCGATAAGGATTCTAGGAAATCCACTTCTGGGTCATCCTTTATTACGAATTGAGGAGTCAGTAGTATGGCGAAGCATCAAAAGGGATGCATCGCTGATTCCATTATGGAAGCGGAGTATGTTGCGACTTGTGAAGCTCAAAGAAAGCTGTTTGGCTTAGGAAGTTCATGATAGATTTGGAAGTTGATCCAAATATGAACTTACCAATCACACTGTTATCTAATAACAGTGGTGCAGTAGCCAACTCACGTGAGCCTCGGAGCCATAAGAAAGGCAAACACATTAAGCGCAAGTATCATCTGATACGGGAGATTGTGCAACGCGAGACGTGGCGGCCACCACACGATAACGCTCGAGCACAACGTAATGATCCATTTACAAAGCCCCTCACGGCTAAGGTGTTTGAGGGTCACCTAGAGAGTCTAGGTCTTCGAGAGCTTCCTGACTAGGGCAAGTGGGAGATGTGTAAACGGGTATTCAATGCCCTAGTTTATTATATTACTTCATTGTAATTTATGTACATTTCAGAAATGTATTTTCACCACTAGCTTAGTCCAAGTGGGAGTTTGTTGGGATTTTTGTCCTAATCTTGTGTTTGTAATATATTGTTTGAAATTAATAAGAGTTATTCATTGCATTACTTTGTGTCTTGCAATATTTATAAACTTTTCCAATAAACTAAGCTCCAGGGTCATTGAATTTATGAGAGAACTAGAACTTGAACGGTGTGTAGTGGACACACAGGGAGGATCACGTTCGAGTTAATGACCCGAACGGTCTACAGTATATGGATAGGGTTGGAGACCTAATCCTGGATACACTCTGGATGCGCCCCGCTTTGTATTAGATACAAACGAGGTGATCTGACTCATTCATGTGGTTGACATGCGAGTGGAGGCATCCTGTGCAATGAGATTGTACAAGACCGAACCGTGAATTATTAGACCTACTGATGTAACACCGATGACCATTAGTGACTCGACTAATCCCGAGCGTGTTACTTAACTCCTGTCTGCGGGTCCATCCTTTGACTAGTACGGGTGAGGGTGGTCACGATTACTCGCCCAATATGCCTATCTTCTCAAGGACAAGACCAAGTAGGGGCTGGGAACTTAACTACGCGAGATAGAATTCACTCGTTTCGCCTTTAGGGAAACTAAAGGGGTTGTTCCCTTAAGTCTTGTCTCTAGGGGCTTGGACAACGGGCGCCCACCTTCTCACTGGCCCGAGAAGGGTGTTGTGTATGGTTGGACCATCACAATATGTTGTTCATTAGAGGAGCAGTGGGGACTTAAGGAACAAGAGGTAGACACAGGGATAAAATTGTAATTTGACCCAGCCGTGTCTACGAACAACCTTTGAAGGGTCGACTCATGGGCATTGGTTATATCAGTGGACACGTAATATTCTCAGACCGACGAGAGTGCGACTACGACGCTATAGTGGAGTGATACCGTAGCTAATGAATGTTAGTTAACCGGGTCAAAGAGTTTGACAGCTAATCTCGGATCATTGGAGCTCACACATCAGAGGTCCATTAGGTCCCTCAGTTGGCTCAATCTGAGTTAAAAGAAGGGTTAATGTTTTGGTGTGAAATTGAAGTGTTCAATTTGACTTTATGGGCATTTATGTCATTTATATGAGATATGAATGATATAATATATAGTTTAATGTGAATGAGATTCAGAATAAACTATAGGTTAGCCTAGTTATTGAATTAGGGCTAATTGGAGAAATTAATTGAAAGAAATTAAATTGGATGTGATTCAATTTAATTAATCCACAATTATTGCAAATGAGATTTGCAATATGAGATATGAGATATCTCATTTTATATGGTTATGCAAATGAGATTTGCATAACCTATGGTTGTGGTAAAGTGGTAATAATGTGGAGATTTTAACTCCATGATTATTCCACTATATAATCCCTTCTTGCAAGAAGGGATGCACTTCAATCTCTCATTTTCTGGATTCTCACCCAAAAAGAAGAGAATTATCTCTACTCTCTCTCAATTCTCCTCCCTCTCCAAAACACCAAAGTTCCCACAAACTTCCCACGTTCCAAAGGAAGAACAACCGAGACTGCAAGTGGTAGTGTTCAGGTTCCATTCGTGGAGAGCATTTGTTGAGATCGAGAAGCACGAAGCGTTCGTGATTTGAGGAAGAAATCTTGAAGAGTGTCTTCAACAAGTAAGTACCTTAATCTTGCTGTAATTTCTTCCTTTCTAGCATGTTTAACTTAGATCTAATAGTTAGATCATTTTAACAAAATCGAGTTGCGTAATGATACCATGACGATTTGATCGCCTCTTCCGATTCGCGAGGATTCTCATTCCCTTCAAACTTGTCCTACAATGTGAGAGTGCAACTACGAGCTTTAGTGGAGTGTTACCGTAGCTAATGAATGTTGAATAATCGGGTCAAAGAGTTTTACAGGTTAGTCTCGGATCATTGGAGCTCATCATCTGTAGGTCCATTAGGTCGCTCGGTTGGCTCAAATCGGACAAATTGAGGGTTTATAGTTTGGTGTGAATTTGATGTGTTCAAATTCATTATTTGGGTATTTATGTCATCTATATGAGATATAGATGATAAGATATATAGTTTGATGTGAATGAGATTCATAATAAACTATAGTATAGTCTCATTGATTAATTAGTGCTAATTGGAGAAATTGAATGGAGAGAAATTAAATTGAATGTGATTCAATTTAAAAATCCACAATTATGCAAATGAGATTTGTATAATAAGGTATGAGATACCTTATATTATATGATATGGAAATATGATTTTCATATCATATGATTGTGGTAAAATTGTGAATTGGTAGACGTTTTAGCTCCACCACACATAGTATTTAAAGGCTTTAGTGAGCCAATTGCAATTTTTTGGATTTTGATCCAAAGAGAGCAATCACTTCTCTCTCAACTCGCTCTCAGCTCTCTCAATCTCTCCTCACCCAAAATCCAAAGGGAGTCCCACCTACTTTCTCTCAACCTCTCGAGAAGAACCGAGAAGACATTTTAGAAGTGTCTTGCATTACTGTTCAAGGATCGAGTTCGAGGAGTTCGTTGGTTCGAGAGAGATCGTGACCGGAGGAGGAAAGCGTTGAAAATGAGTTCTTCAACAAGTAAGTAACGAGTTGCCTTACTGTTTTCTATACTTTTCTTCTCCATATGCATGTTTAGCTTAGGATTAATGAGATTAACTCGATTTTAAGATTCGAATTACACAACGAAACAACGACGTTTCACAACGTTTTCTGCTGCGGGAATTCCAAATCCCTTTAGGATAATGGCTAAAGGAATCTATCTAAGTCTGTACCTATTATAACTTTTATAACTAGGTACTTTAACTTATGTCCAAGTGAATAAAAATTTTAATAACCTAGAAATACTGTGCTAACAAGACTATGGTTAATTCAACTCAAGTTTTGCATCAGTTTCCAGGTAGGAGGTGTTCTGTTAACCATAAACTTATGTACCACAAAGCTATTATATAGAACATCACCGGAAGAGTTCCCTTATAACCAAAGTCTTATTTTTCCTACCATAATTTCAAACTATTTAAAAACCATGTAAGACTAATTTCTAATCCTATTAGAAATTAAACTTAGACCAAATAAATTTTAAACATTTTAAAATTAATTTCATCCTATACAAGCTCCTACGTTTGCATGAAATTATATGGATTTCTTATCGATAGGAATCACGACGTTGCAATGTCGCTCAGTGCAACACAACTAATGGGGTTGCACCGCTGCGGCTTCATGCAACAACTTTCCTCTTCGAAAATCAATAACTTTCAACAGTAAATTGGCACGAATCTCATCCGATTTTCCTTAAACTTGTCACGAACGACTCACAAACTAAATTACAGACTCTATTTGCACAATAATTACCCAAAAACGCAGGGGCTTTTAATAATTTGATCAAATCAAAAAGTAAACTTCCTAAATAGTTTAACAACAAATCATTTATGCAAATTACCACCAACCAATGCAAATTTGTTTCAACAAAAATAAAACACAAGCATTGCTCTGATACCATTTGAAGGAATCTGACTTCCCTTAATTGCAAGTTTTTGTTTTGGTTTACTTCATAAATCCATGCACTCGTAAAAACAGAGATAAGCTAATTAAAAAGCACGGATTAAAAAAAATAAAATATGTTGTAGTTATCTCAACTAAAAAGGAAATGAGTATACCTTTGTAGTTCATAATTGATAACAACTACTTGCTACAAGATTTGCACAACACCACAACAATTCTCTGATTTTTCCTTCTGTACAAACAGGACAACACGACAATGAAAACTCTCTATCCTCCGAGTCTTAGATCTAGTCGTAGTGGGAAGGCTCCCACAAATTGAAAAATTAGGAATTTCTTAGTTTGAGAGAAATAGAGTGATTTTCTCAAAATCTTCAACACCAGAATGATCGATCAGTTCTTCACCCTCCCAAACGAGAAGAAGAACACCAATGGAGGGTAACTCCCAATAGGGTGTTGGGGAGAAGTGGGGAACGTGTTCTGACATGTTCTCACTTTTTTATTTATTTAATTTAATATTAATAAAAATAATTATTAAATAATATAATTAATATTAATTAAATCATATTTAATTAATTTCAAATTAAATATCATAAATTTATTTATGATTCAAATGAAATTTAATCATTTTTCCTCTAACCTATAGTTTTAATGTACATGTTATGCACATTAAATTTTAACATATAGTTTTAAATATGAGTCTCATTCACAATTAAATAATATTTGAATTCTTTAAAATATTTAATTCTATCAATTAATTTAATATGAATCATATTCAAATTAAATTTAAAATATAAAGTTGTAATGCACATTAAACTTTATATTATAATGTATCTGTATACATCAATCTTATTCCCTAATTGAATTTGAACATTTCAAATTCAAATGATCGAAGAACTCTTTACCAGCTAGGAAGTGGATATTATGAACCTACAGATTAGAAGCTACAACGATACAAGATTATTTAGTTAATCTCATTAACCTCCTAATAAACATTCGTTAACTGCGGAAACACTCCACTAAAGTCTCGTAGATACATTTTTCTCACTGCAGATATATTTCTGTGTCCACGGATATCGAAGAATAACAACAAGTCAATCCTTCACGAATGTTCGTAATACCAGTTGGGTCAAATTACCGTTTTCTCCTAGGTTACATCTTTTACCTTAAGTCCCAGTGCTCTTCTAATGAACAACCTATGTATGGTCCTACCAATAAATAGAAGTCCCTCCCAGGGCAATGATAGGGTCGGGCTCTTTGTTCAAGTCCCGGAGATACCACATAAAGGTTCATTCATCTAATTACCCTAATAAGCGGGAATGAGGGAATTTCATCTTTTTAGGATCTGTCCCTAGTTGTCTGCTTTGTCTTGTCCACAAGAAGGTAGGCATATAGAGTCGATGTCTTGGACAACTCTCGCCAATACTAGTAAGAGGACATCGCAAATAGGATTCCGTAACCTACTCGGGATTGAGATCAAGTTTCCTAGGTCATCCTATTGAAATAGAAATCTAACTAGTCAACGGAGTTACATCTATTGATTACTATTTCGTGGTTCGATCTTATGCAATCTCATTACATAGGATATCACCACTCTCACGTGTCCTCTACCGAACACGTTAGGACTACTGTGTTTGTATCAAAGACAAAGTGGGACATATCCATAGTATTACCAGGGTGAGGTACCCAAGCCTTATCCCTTTACTATAGACCATTTAAACTATATTTCGAACTGAGATCCTTATATGTCAACTACATTTAGTTCAAGAGATATACAACAACCTTGTATGTTAGTTTATTGGATTCAGGGTTAACCTAAGGCAATATAAAACAATGTTAAATAATAACTCTTTATTGACAACAATAACTATTTATTGATTTAATTAGAATAGTATTACAAACTACGAGTTTTAAGACATAAAACCCAACAAGAATTTGTATGGATAACACATTTTATGTGTTACCAAACTCGAGCTAAAACATTAATTCACATACTACAAGAATGGCTATGGTGCAATATCATGTTTATTTTATTCGTAGTTTCGTATAGTATGCATGATTTAAATTATAGAAAACAAGAGAAGGTTTTGAAATATGACAGCTATATTTTTTCCAATGTACTGAATTTTTTTAAGGTTTAGTGTTTGTGCGAAGGAGCATAACAAAAATATGTAAGTTTCTGACACCAAAAGTGAGATTACTAAATTAATCAGATGATTATTTATTTGAACTATATATGTCAATTAAAATGTTATAGATGACGGGCACGCCCACCCTAAAAGGGACGAAACAACTGACGAGGGACATTATATATGTTAACTTGTCATAACTTGTCAATCAAGACACAATAAAGACCTTGGTCGAAGACAAATTTTGAAAAGAAAAAAGTTTAGCATCGAGTGCTCGTTATGAACTTTTATCCCTATACATGATCACATATGGGTGTGTACGAAAATTAGACTTATTTTTGTGGTGGTTTATTTGTTAATCACAGACTCTTGGAATGAAACTTTTCAAAACAATGTTTATGTGAACGGGACGAGCGTGGAACTTAATTGAGTTTTGATATGATTAATGTTAATATTGTAATGTTTATTTTCCGTTAAACTCAAATTTTCTGAAAACAAGTCTTATAGAACAAATTTTGTTTAATATAAATTTTATTTATATGATTATTTAAGACTCATGGCCAGATTCTTTTAGGTTGAAGAAACTATAGATTTCAATGAAATTGTACGAAAAAGTTTAAGAGACATTTTTTTCTTAATTGTTCCCTTTTTTGAATGATATAAAATTGTCGATGGAATGCAAAAATCACCTACCAATTTGTCCCTAATAACCTCTTTTTTCAACAAGTCTTTCTCGGCAAAATTTGCCACGAAGTTTTTTTTAATAGTAAAGCATGTTTTTAATGTTCTTGGGTTTTCTCGATGTATGGGTGCACCACCCCACCGTGGAAACTTAATTTGTAGCAATGATAATTTTAAAGTCGTTATTAAAAATATGATCTATAGTAACTCTTGATAATAACTAATCAAATGAAAACGCTAATATCTAGTCTATCAATCGTTTTATTCCTTGAAAAAATGTTGAATTAATATTCATTGTTTTAAATCTTTTAAAAAGTGAACCATTATTGCACTTTCTGCTCATTTTCGCAAACCACAAATCATGAAGTTGGTTTTCCTTGGTTAAATTTATTCTCCATTGCAGCAAGCATAGATACTCACATGCTTTTCAATATACTGTCTATATTTATTGTCAATGTATGTAAGCACATAAATATTAGTTAGTCATGTCCATAGATGCAATCAAACCACGCACTTCCATTTTAAATTTGAAAAAATTGTCTTCATATGACAAGAGGGAGAGATCAACACTGTTATAGAGTGAAATATTTAAAGCCATTCAAACAATATTTTGTAATCGTCCTTCAGATTATATATATGTACTTGCTAGATCTAAGGCTTTTATTTTCACTCTCGAAACTCCGCACATACTTCGTCGAACATTCCTCAGTTATATCAACCAAAACATGAACACGATATATAACATATGTATATAAATTTTCATTTTACTCAAACCATCATTAATAATTTTTATTTTCAGCGAGTTTTTTGTCCGTTGCTGATAGGAGGTCTATGAGTCGGTTGAGCATAATCTTGTGCCAGCAAGTAATCGATATTTTGTAGTACCCTTTCATTCTTTTCTAAGAGTGTGTCATCAAAGTTTCTTCTGCTTGTTTCTTCTATCAAACTCCATCTAGTTGAAGAACCTGAAACACCATCATAAATTTAAATAATTAACTTATTAAAAAGTAATCAATGAGGTTTTAATTTATTTAAGAAGCTTTGATTTACTATTATTTGTATAAACTGTGTATAAAGGGAAAATGAGATTTAATTTTTTTGTTCAAGTTACCCGTCGTGGTAATGAAGAGAAAGCAAATGAAGAAGAATGCAAATGAATGGAGGAGGTGTTTGGTTGAAATAATTGTTGTTGTCCTCTGAACCATCGTTGGAAAAGTATTAGTTATGAAGCTCTCTAGTTTTTAATAACGTTTCCATGTGTTATTGAACTTTTTATTTCTTAAAGACATGCCTTATATAGACAATAGTTTTTGTATCTATATATAATTTATTTTTTAGCTAATATAATAATTTTTTGAGCTGTTATGAAAACGACCCATGGTTAAGTATAGTAGTTTGTTATGGTTAAATAGTTAGGTATTCTATTATAAGCTTCTCCACCACCTATAGCATTTATCATTACAAATAATAATTAATAATGCGTTGGAGTTTTCTATGTTTATCTAAATTGTTCATAATATGCTATTTTCCTTCATTCGAAAACAAAAAAGAAATTAAAATTAATTCTACACTCCCTCATCCTATTCTATAATATTAACATTTTCAAATCTACGTAAATTTCAATACTACGTTTGTTTAATCCATTGAACGATGTAAATTTTTAATATGAGTAGAAAACTGATATAAAAAGTAAACAATATTTGCATTGGATTTGTAATTGTTTTTTATTGTAATTAATGGCATGTTTGGGAGTGATTTTGGAGTGACCAAAATCACTTTTGATATGTCTAAAATCACTTTTCTACTCAAAGTGTGATGTTTGGCAATCTTAAGCAAGTGATTTTGGAAGAATCCAAAATCATTTGAAGTGATTTTCTTTCAATGACTTGGCAGGTGATTCCAAGTTATTTTTGTCAAGTGATTGTAATTTAAAATGACTATTATTTATTTTTTAAAATAGCATACTTTTAATGATGAGTAAAAAATATAATCTTTTCTCAAAATTCATAAATTTCTATAAAAAGTGAATTTTTTTCAAAACAAAAATCAGTATTAAAAGTATAGAACCAAACATGAAAATGATTATATGAAAATAACTTTTAATAAATCAATTACACTGAAATCAATATTTCTAAAATCATTCCCAAACATGCACTCAAAATGATTGTACGAAAATTAATTTTCGAAATCAATTGTAACTAAATCTCTTCTATCAATATCACTAATTCAATAATCATTCCCAAACATGCTCTAAATGTTGCAATAAGAATCGATTTTCGAAATTGGTCAATGCTCTACAATACTACGGACTATCATTGTATCTTACGTTAATGACCACGGTTGACTAAAAACGTATAAGCTTTATAGAAGATAACATTTGAATAAAAAAAAATCTCAGTCTAGTACAAGTACACACTATCAAACAAGTAGTGGTTGGAAATATTATAAATTATCGATCTCCCATAGAATAAATTACACAAAAAATTGGGATTAAGGAAAAAATATTCACATAAATCAATCTCTGTAACTAATATGGAAAAGTTAGAAAGGGTCTTAATCTATTGAAAATCAAATAATAAAGGGAAGAGATTCGAAAATGCTTTTGACCCTTATAAAAAATTACATACTCAAATGCAATTGCAATCTTCACTAAATCACCAAGCACTGTAAATCGAGTTTAACATTTATTCGATTTTAATGAAAAAGTCTTTAGAAGACTAAGCGATTAAATCATATGTCGGTTTTAGAGGTTTCACCATATGTGTATGATCCAAAACAAATGCTCATGTCTAAGCTCCTTTCCTCATTGCTTTGTATGAAAACGGGCACTCATCACGTTAAGTCCATTTGCATACTCACTTGTTAAGTTAACTATTCATGCAAAGGAAATCATAGGTATCATGACTGCTTCTTATTACTGATAACCCTCAACAAAGAGTTATTTAGCTATATTCTTGCTACTAAACATGCATTATTGTGCTTCATGTTTGTAGCCATGTATTTTTGTCCGGCTTGCTTGTTTTGTTTATTGGTAAATTATTGGTTAGTTAAATTTATTAGAGCTTTAATTTTATAACTTTTGTTTGCGGCATTATTGTTAATTTTTTTGCTAAAAGTGAGAGGTTATGTTTTTTTTGAAACAAAATGGGGGTTGATGTTCTTTAAAGAAAACGTTTTTAGTTTAAATTGAGTTTTTTGAATTCCTTCCTTTCTAGAGTAAGGGTTATTTTTAAAACATTTTGCCTTGTTTGTTTTTTGCCTAAAAGGAGAAGGAGTTTTGGCTTTATAAGCCTTTGTTTTTCAAAACTTTGGGGGGAATTCCAAGAAAGAAAAACACAAAAAAAAAAGTTATTCTCCACATCTCACCCACAACAATCTTACACATACACACAAAAAAAAAAAATCAGACAAATTACAGAGTAAGTTCTTCCTATTTTTCCATAGTAGTTCTTTTCAAAAAAAAGATAGTTTGGAATACAATAACAACGATCGAACTTAGCCGGAGATTGCACTTGGTAGAGTTTTGGACCCAAGAATCTGCACTTCAAATGGCAAGCTAGTTGTATTACTCCCCCACTTCTAGATCTGTTCTCGAATCACCACTTAAATATAGTAGTTGAGTAAGGGGGGTTTTATTTTGTTTTTTGGTTTTTTTATTATTATTATCATTGTTATTATTATTTATTATTATTATTTTCACACTGATCCATGTCTTTTTTCTTTGTGTTTGTGTTCTTATCGTACGTTTTATTGCGGTGTTCTTTATTTGCTACTAGTATCGCATTTTTTTTCTTTTATACTACTTTTTTTTTTACTAGTATTATTCTCTCCGTTTTTTTTCTTCTTTCGTTTATTCCTAGATCTTTTTTCCTTTTCTATGAGTAAAAAAAATGAGCCTAAAAGAAGAGGGGGGTTGGAACTAAAAAAATCGAAGTAAAATATTATGTTGGTAAAAAAAACGAAAAAGAGAAGTAATGTTGTAAAACAAAAAAATAGCATACCTTCGTGGGAGAGTCGTTGCTTTTGTATAATATTTTTAGATAAAAAGAAGAACTAAGGAAAAGAAAGAGAAATATGAGATTTAGGTTTCAAGAAGAGAAGAAGAAGGTAGGGTAGAAAAAAAAAGGGAAGGAAAAGAAAGAGAAAGATGAGATTTAGATTTGAAGAAGAAATAATAGGTAGAGGCTTTGACTCTTGAAAGTATTTTGTGTTTAAAGTAAAAAAAAAATTATTATAATTATATTAAAAAAAAGAAGTGCACCTTTCTTTTTTATATATATATATATATATATATGTTACTTTTTTATTATTATTATTATTATTATTTATTTTAGAATTATCATTATATCTTTTATATTATTATCGCGTCAGTGGCACGTTATGATTTTTTACTTTTTTTAATTTGAGTCAGACTTCACTTTTTTTTTAATTTTTTTTCTTTGCTTCTTGTATATATGTGTGTAGTTTTTTCTTATTTTTATATTTTATTTACTATTTTGTTTTTTTATTTTTTTTATTAGTATGCATTTTTCATAAAAAAAATAGGAAGTGTTTTGTTTAGTTCAAGGATTTGTATTATTATCCTTAGTCTTTTCTCGTTTTTTTTTATTTATTTTGTGTTATGTTTGTAGGTTCAAAATAAATATTTTCCTTATTTATTATAGTTGGAGTTTTGATATAAGCTTGCTAATTAATACATGGTTTATGATCTTTTAATATATACCGTTTATTAAAAAAATGTCAACGACGGAATCTAGAAATATTTGAGAATCCAATTTTCTAGTTTTCTAGAGGTGAGAAATCGATTTTTTGGAAGTCCAAGATCGATTTCAATAAATTTATTTTGTTCGTAAATTTGATTAGAATAATTGTAAATGACGTTTATTTGTATGAACAATTTGTTGTGTTAAGCATGATCTATCTTTAAATTGCATTTTTATTTTATTATTTCAAAATTAATTTTATTTTGATTATCATTCATGGTTTCAAACATTTTATTTGCAAACTTATTTTTATTTTTTTTTCAAATTTAGTTTATAAAGTTTTTTTTTTAAACTAAATTTTATTTACAACTTTTTTGTGATTTTTTTTAAAGGTTTTTTTTTTATTTCTAAAAATTTCCTACGACGGAATCTAGAAATATTTGGAAGTTCGATTTTCTAGAATTCTTGATGTGAGAGATCATTATATTTGGGAGTCCGAGATTTTGGTCTCAAGATAAAATGAATTTAAATTAATATTCTTTAAAAAAAACTTTATTTTATAAGAGGTTGTCCTATGATGGATTTGAGAAATTGTAAAATTTTCTCATATTCTTGAGGTGATATTATTTCCAAGATCTTGGAAATAATTTTAATATAGTCAAATTAATGGATTTTTTATCTACTTATTTTATGAGATCATTACTCAAATATTAGAGTAATGAGTGGTAAAATAAGACATTGATTTAAAAATCTTATTTTTTTTAAATAAACTTTGTTTTCTTTTTTTCCTTTCTAATTTTTTTGCAATTCAAGATTAAATTTGGCCACCGTTTTAAACGGGTGTTGTGGGGTGCTAACACCTTCTCTATTCACAAACAACTCCCGAATCAAAATCTGATTTTCGCATACCTTTTTTTTCTTTCTTTTTTTTATAAAAAAAAGTTATTTTATTCTATTTTGGTGCCAATCACACCATAAAAAATATGGTTTATTTGTTTGCTTTAATTGTTTATTTGTTTGCTTTAATTGTTTGCTTTAATTGTTTATTTGCTTGGTTTAATTGTTTATCACACCATAAAAAATAAGGCCTCGTTATTTATTTGTTTGCTTTAATTGTTTATTTACTTTGTCTCACACACTATCACGAGCCCTCTACCAGGGCTATTCCCAATAGGACTAGAACCGGGGATGGAGTAGTGTCGACCTTCGAGAAGTTTATACTTCCGTGCAGGCACACGAAAAATTTTCACTCAAGATGATCATGAAGCTGTTAAGATCATGATCATTTTGGGGACTTGTGTCATTTAGGACCTTTAAATGTAACCTCACTTTGATTGAACTTTTTTTTGTTGTTGCTTTGGTTGTGATATGTTGTATCTTCATTTAAGTCAACCGTTTTTTTGTGTAAAGTCTTAGGATGGTAGACACCCATTTGCCCGGGGCATTCACCAAATCAACACTGAGGAAGACTTGTGGGAAATAGTGTTCCAGCAGTTTGGGCAGTTGCAGCAATCATTAGAGGTTATTTGGCCAAGAATTGCAGAGGTTCGACTACCTCAGGATTTGTCAACTAGATTTCGTTCTTAACAACGTGGAAGAATTAAATCCTTTGTGGGAAGGTTTGAGTATGGAAAGTAAAGCTAAAGCTAGTTTTAGTGCACTGTATGGGAATATTGTTGATCTCATGTATGCGGACGTCAACCAGAAAGCTTTGCAAGCTTTAGTTCATTTTCGGGATCCTGTGCTTAAATGTTTCACATTTAAGATGTTTGATTTGACTCCCACGGTCGAAGAGTATCAGGCTCTAATACGTGTACCAGCCAGTACGGGAAGTAAAGCCTTCGCTCAGGATCGAAACTTATCTTTACATAGATTTTTATCCAAGTTTTGGGTGACGTCCATGCTTCAGATATAAAGAAGCAAATGAAAGTCGAGGAAGGGATGAATTGCATTCATGTTGAATACTTGATCAGCCTCACACGTTCGTGCTTGTCGGGAGAAAAATGTTTGTCTCTCTTAGGCATGTGTATCTATGTCATTGTTATTCATTGTGCAATTGCATTCATGTTGATTACTTGATTAGCCTCACACATTCGTGCTTGTGGGGAGGTATTGCTTACCCACCTCTGTTGGTACTGCGACAAGTATGGCTAGAGCAATTTGCACCAGTTATCCCTGGCTTAGAGGATTGGGAGTTCTTGCATGATTCCGGTGTATCTAGCACCATGAGCAATCAGGCGATCGATGTTTGGAGCGCTATAAGGAAATTGGAAAATATCCAACATAGCGAAAGAACCATGCCACAATATGAAGATTGGAGAGTAATCAGAATTGGGGCAAAAGTTGATGTTTCACCAATGCCAATCGATTTAGAGGAAGCCTTGAAGATAGACCATGCTGATTTGGAAAAAGAATTGAAGCTTTCAAAAGAAAGAAACTCTATCCTCATAAAAGAAATGAAGAATTAAGGGCTTAATTTAAATTATGGATTGGACAATCTACAAGTGCTAAGAGACAGCTAAAAGAAGTTCAACAGCGTTTACAAAGGCAGCTTGAATTGGAGAGGGAAAATAGTTCTCTAAACGCAGAAGTCATCCAACTGCGAAAGAAAAATAGGAGCTTGTGGAGACAAATAGAAGTCCTCTAGGGTATGGCGGAGGCTCAGAAATTACACATCAAAGACCTGAAGCAAGAGGTACGAAAGCTCAACAATGTCATGAAAGACTTCCAAGATATACTTAATGAACAAGCTACAAAGTCACAAGAGACAATTGTGTCTTTGGAAAAAGAAAAGGATGTTTTGCAAAAGCTGATAGATGAGTACAAGAGTCAATTCGTCGATGCAGAACGGAGAAACACACTGCTTCAAGATACTATTGCAAGTTTGGAGCACCAATTGGTAATATATCGAAATGCGAACGAAGTAGTGATGGAAGATCATGCACGATTAAAAGAAGAGCATCAGGTGATGAATACAGACTTCGCAATTTTGAGAGACGAGTATGGAAATCGAGACGTCGTTATGACTAGAAAAAGGACAAGTTGAACAAGAAGCCGAGAAGTGAGATTGATGGCTAGAAAGGACGATCGATTAGGTGAAAGAGCCTCGTATTCTTCGACAAGGCATCGTTGCCATACAACGGCACGATTGATGAAGATTTGATTAGATTCCTAGGGGTGATAGGGACGAGACCTCGGGCATTTTGGGTGTTACCATTAGGCCTTGTTTTGGCTTGTTTGTTGTTTCATTTTTAAACGACTCATGTAATGTTGGATTTTCACCTTTGAATGAATCCCCTCTTTTTTTTCTAGCTTGCATTCATTTATTCATCTTAGCAGTAAAAAAGATTTAACTTCGCTAGTAATATTCTCTTTTTGACTAATCAAACCATTACTCCTTATTTTATAATAAAAGGTTCAAAGTTTACAAAATAGCTCAAAGTTCACCTCCTCATCATTCATATTGGACGAGAAGGAAAGCCAAATTCATGGATAATCAAGTGAACGACCAGGTACAAGTTGTTCGCCTAGAGATGGAAGAATTCAAAGAACAAGTGGCAAAAATCTTGGAGCTTCTTACCGCATTTAAAAGAAAAGTCAGAGTGGAAACATCATTGCAAGCTGAGATAGGTCAAAACCAAGGGTTAGATGACACTCCTTTTTCCAGGGTTTACGCCACCGATGCTGTCAAACCAACGCATGGCTGGGGTAGCTTACCCAACCTCTTTCCCAGTCCAAGATCCCGGTCGAGCTCCGCAACAACCTAGTCATGTGAGTGATCCAGTATTTGTTCCAACCGCAGAAAATCATAAGAAGACTTCTGAAGATTAAGGAAGGTTGGAGTTCCTTGAAGAAAGACTACGCGCGATAGAGGGTGCCTACGTCTATGGGGATATCGATGGTAGCCAACTATGTTTGATTCTGGATGTTGTTATTCCCCCAAAGTTCAAGACGGTAGAGTTTGAAAATTATAATGGGACTACATGTCCAAAGAGCCATCTGGTCATGTATTGTAGGAAAATGTCGGCCTATGCGCACGATGATGAGTTATTGATTCACTATTTTCAAGATAGCATGACTGGCCCAGCGTCTCGTTGGTATATGCATTTGGATGCCTACCAAGTGCACAAGTGGAAAGATTTGGTTGATGCTTTCTTAAAACAGTATAAGTACAATATTAACATGGCACCCGATCGTTTAGATCTTCAGCGAATGGAAAAGAAGGCTACCGAGACTGTTAAGGAGTATGCACAAAGGTGGAGAGAATTTGCTGCTCAAGTACAACCTCCTTTAACTGACAAAGAATTGTCAACCATGGTTATCAATACTCTGCCAACGCCATATTATGATAGGATGATCGGAGGTGTTTCCACAAATTTTTCTGACATCATAACAATCAGAGAAAGGACAAAGTATGGAGTCAAGAATGGGAGGATCACAGACGCAACACCCGAGGTAAATATGAGAAAGGTAATGACTCCAAAGAAGAAGGAGGGAGAGGTCCATGAGGTAAGCTCAGGACAAAAATTGGTTTCCCATACGACTTCACCAACTCAAAGACCAAATGACGATAACAGTAGTCATCAACTTGGAGGACAAAGTCAACCAAATCACCAAATCGCCGTGATGCTAACGATAGCTTGGAAACAAATGCATTTTGATCCCATTCCCATGACGTACACTGAGCTTTTGCCTCAATTGCTAAAAAATCATCAAGTTGCCATTGTGCCTCAGGAGCCATTACAACCCCCGTATCCTAAACCGTATGATCCAAATGCGTGGTGTGAGTATCATGCAGGGGCAATTGGACATTCCACAGAGAATTGTTATCCATTAAAGGCTAAGGTACAAAGTTTTGATAAAGCAGGATGGTTAAAATTCCAGAAAGCAGAAGAAGAGCCTGATGTTAATCAAAATCCGCTCCCAAACCATGAAAATTCAGCTGTGAATGTCATTGAAGTGTCTGAAAAATGCTATAAAGATAAAGTCCAAAATTTGAATACACTTATGAAGACTCACTTTCAAATTCTCTGCAATGTTGGATATCTGTCAGTAGGGTCTGAGCAGAGTAGCATAGATGACTCCAGCTTGCATAACGAGAAAAAATGCCTTTTTTGTAAAGGAATGGTCGAACATCCCATAGAAGATTGTGATGATTTTAAGTAGGATGTGCAAAAGCTGATGGGTTCAAAGTTACTGATTGTGAGCCATACAACTATGCAGGAGATGAATGTTGACATGATTACTCATGCGTCCTCCTATAAGAAAACGTCAGGAGAAACACCATCTTCACCAAATCCATTAATCATTCACTATGAGAGTAATCTAGGTACCACTTCTCATATTCAAGTACCCTAGCCAATGATTGTAGAAGTGCCCGACCCTTTTGCTTATAAGCATAGTCAGGTTGTCCCTTGGAAATATGAATGTCAATTCATCACGAATAATGGTACTTCTACCCCTGACATCTTAGCAGTCGGAGGAATGACCGGTAGTGGGAGATGTTACACGCAAGAATTTTTTAAAAGTATTTCAAGAGAAGAGGAAATTAGACAACGTAAGGGCAAAGATGTTGAGATAATCGACCAAGATGGTTTAAAAGATCAAGATAAAGCTTTCGCAAAAAAGTAACCATAACAGAAAAAAAAAGACGATTAGGAATTAATGACAGAAGAAAAGGCACGTGAGTTTTTGAAATTGATTAAGCAAAGTGAAGCAAAGTGAGTATAAAGTGATAGAGCAGTTACATCGCACCCCTGCTCGCATATCAATTCTGTCACTTTTTCTGTACTCGGAGTCGCACCGCAAAGTTTTGCTCGGTGTTTTGAACCATGCTCATGTAGGCCTTAATATTTCGGTGAGTGCACTCAGTGAAATTATGGGAAACATAACTGCTACAAACTGTTTTACCTTCTCCTTCCTTAGGGTACTGGACACACTAAGGCACTACACATCTCTGTAAGGTGTAAATATCATATGGTGGCTAGAGTTCTTGTGGACAATGGCTCGTCTTTAAACATAATACCATAGTCGACATTGATGAAGCTCCCCTTGGACTCCTCCTATTTAAAGCTAAGTACTATGGTTGTTAGGGCTTTCGATGGTGCTCGAGGGGAAGTAATCGGAGACATAGAAATTCCTCTACAAATCGGGCCATCTTCTTTCAATGTAACATTTCAAGTGATGGACGTAAACTCTTCGTATAGTTGTTTGCTTGGGCGTCCTTAGATTTATTCCACAGGAGCTGTACCACCTTCATTTCATCAGAGAGTGAAATTCGTTGCACAAAATGGTCGTCAGCGTTGCTTCTTGGAGAGGAAGATATGTTTGTAACAAAGACAACATCGTTTCCATATGTACAAGCAACAAAAGAGGCTTTTGAGTGCTCGTATAGATCATTTGAGGTTACCAACGCCACTACCTTTCCAACTGAAGGTTGGGATATAGATCGTTATTCAACAAAGACAACTTTGATGGTTGCAAGAGTAATGCTAAAAAGTGGCTTTCAGATGCATGAAGGGTTGGGACGGAATAATCAAGGAAACCCAAAGGTGATTTTCCTCCCTCAAAGCAAGGAGAGGTTTGGATTGGGGTACAAGCCAACAGTTTCTAAGTGAAGGAGAGTCAGGGCAGAAAAGAGAAAAGTGAGAAGTGCACGTCTTGAAGGTCGAGAAGTCGAGCAAGAAAGAATGTATATATCGCATATATCCGAGACTTTCAAATCGGGTGAAGTGATTCATGGTGACAACCCGCTTTGTGTTAAAGCCTCCGACACTTCAATCGTTGTTGTCTCTGAAAGCGCCACCAAGCCGCGACAACTAGTTTAACCTTGTCCTCCAGGCTTTGAGTTGAACAATTGGGAAGTGAAAAAGAGACCCAGTGTCACTAGGAAGATGCAAGAGTAATAATTTATTTGTGGCTATGCTTAAAGCCATGGATTTTGTAATAGTGGCACTTCTTTATTACTTGCTAAATGTATATGCAATCTCTATGTCTCAAGAACTTGTACCTTTTTGTTGAGAAATGAAAAAAGGGATTGTCGGCTTTTATTTAGTTCATCAACTTGACCTCTTTCTTTCGCTCCCATTTGTTTTATTATTCTGGATTGTCATTCACTTTCCGTCATCCTCTCTATCTATCACCAATACAACTTGGATCATTGATAGGGACGCTGAAGACGTAGAAGCCAACTTTGAAGTTCCAGTTTTTAGTATTGACCAAAGCGAGGAGGATGACTTTTAAGTGTCACAAGAGTTATTAAGACTAATGAAGCAAGAAGAAAGAGAAACTATGCCTTACTAAGAGCCGCAAGAAGTAATCAATTTGGGGTCATCAGAGGAAGTAAAAGAAATACGAATCGATACTTTGGCTATGGAGCAAGATCGTTTGGATCTTGTAGCCCTTCTACGTGACTACAACGACATATTTGCATGGTCTTACCAAGATATGCCTGGTCTGAATACAGAAATTGTAACACATCGGTTATCGCTTAAAGCCGAGTGTAAACCAATACGGCAAGAACTGCGAAAAATGAAACCCGAAATGTTGATCAAAGTAAAGGAAGAAGTCAAAAAGCAATTTGGCGCGAGCTTCTTAGCACTGGCAAAGTACCCTGAATGGGTTGTAAATATTGTCCCAGTCCCGAAAAAGGATGGAAAGGTGAGAATGTGTGTGGATTATAAGGATCTCAATCGTGCAAGTCCCAAAGATAATTTTCCCCTCCCTCACATCGATATTTTAGTGAACAATACAGAAGGATATTCTACTTTTTCATTTATGGATGGATTTTAAGGATACAACCAAATTATAATCGTTCTTGAAGACCAAGAAAAGACGACTTTCATCATTCTATGGGGCACATTTTGCTATAAAGTCATGCCTTTTGGTTTAAAGAATGCAGGGGCAACTTATAAGAGAACCATGGTTACTCTTTTTCATTATCTAATGCACAAAGAAATTGAGGTTTATGTATACGACATGATGGCCAAGTCCAAGCCAGTAGAAAAGCACATTGTCACTCTTCGTAAGCTTTTTGAGCGGCTAAGGAAATTTCAATTAAAGTTGAATCCATCAAAGTGCATATTTTGGGTATCCTCTGGAAAATTATTGGGGTTTGTTTTTAGTCAAGAAGAAATCAAGGTAGATCCCGATAAGATAAAAGCAACAGTGGTTCTAAAACCTCCAAAGACTCAAAAGGAGGTCAAAAGTTTCTTAGGACGGTTAAACTATATTGCGAGATTTATATCGGACTTAACTCAAACTTGTGAGCCGATGCTAAGATTATTACGCAAGAGTGAAGTGTGTCGTTGGAATGAGGATTGCCAAAAGGCTTTCGAGAAAATCAAAGAATACTTGCAAAATCGCCTAGTGTTGGTCCCACAAACACCGGGACGCCCACTAATCCTTGATAGCACACAAAATATGCTATCCTTAGGCTTAAGTATTGCTAGTTTTATGATGATTTCAGGGCTTTTACGTGTTTAATTCACTCAATTTCAGGTGACAAGCTTAAACGGAGCTCTTGGAGACAATTTGGATCACTCGGGATCAAAACAAGGCTATTTGGAGCTAAATATAACATCAAATGGAAGAGAAAAGACCAAACCAAGTTGAAGACCCGAGGCGATGGCGTTGCAACACCGAACGTGCAGCCAAACAGCTTTGAAGATCACTGCCGATAGCGGTGCAACGCTGCTTTGTAGCGTCGCAACGCTAGATCGATAAGAGCACACACATGACAAGCCGCACAGAGGGCGTTGCAACGCTGCTTTGCAGCGTCGCAACGCCAGATCGATAGGGACGCGCGCGTTAAGGTAGCAGCGTTGCAACGCTGCCGATAGTTTCCATATTTACCACGCGTTTAGGGTACAGCGTTGCAACGCTGCCCATTGATGCCTATAAATACAACCTTATGATTCTTGCAAAAGGGGAGCACAATTTGGTAGAGTTTTGCCCTAATTTCGAAACACACCTTGTAAGAAGAGAGAAAGAGTGATTTTGGGAGCCAAAGCATTCGTGGAGGTTCGAGATCGAAGACGGGAGCTCGGAGACGAAGGACCGGCATCGACACCTAAGTTTATTTCTCTTTCTTTCAATTTGTAATAGCGTTCTAAGACGTTTTCTACTTGTTTAGTTTGTTTTTCATGTGATTTAGAGTAGCTAAACATTATAGTAGGATTTGATTTATTTGTTATGACTTTATTACAATATATTGTAGCATGTTTTGTTCTTATTTTTGGCCATTCGCTCTGCACTCCTTAATTCGTTGATTCAAGTGGACTCGAGAGATAAAACTTGAATTAGAGCAAAATTGTCAAAACCCTTAGTAGTCTGGCACGAGAGTGACCTAGAATTCTTAGGGAAACACTTAAAGAAGTTACTTAATGCCATGCATGTTGTAGGTTCGTATGGAGACTATGAATTCTATTGCATGTGTGAGACTCACTAAGAACCGAGAGGTTTTCTTGAGTAATTTACTTCTTGTTTATAACTTCATCTCATGAGGTCAATGCATGTGTAGTTAGGTTATTAACTTGTAAAATTACTTCCTTTAACTCTATCAATTCGTGTCTCCACATGTTTGTTTGTTTGGTTGTCTTATTCGTCAAACACCTATCCATGTTTTGTTGCTTTAGCTAAATTTGAGAATTAGTATCTTAATACTTAATTAATCTAGAAACCCATTCCCGAGGACGATACTTGGACTCATAAATCACTATACTAAAACTTGACCCGTACACTGCGGTATTGCAATATCATATAAATATCATGCAACAATCCTCTACCTAACAGTAAGAGAAGGGTCAATGGGATGTGTGCTCCGACAACATGATTCTTTGGGGAGGAAAGAGCAAGCTATTTACTATTTGAGCAAGAAATTTACAAGTTGTGAGTCGAATTACTCTTTGTTAGAAAAGACTTGTTGCACCCTAGCTTGGGCAACTAAAAGATTGAGACAGGACATGTTGTATTACACGATATGAATTATCTCGAAGATGGATCCCATAAAGTACATCTTCGAAAAATCATCTCCGTCCGGAAGGGTAGCTAAGTGGCAGGTTTTGTTATCAGAATATGATATTGTTTATGTGACTAGAAAGGCCATAAAAGGGAGTGCAATCGCTGATTGTTTGGCCGAGTTGCCAATGGAGGATTATGAGCCGATAAAATTCGAGATTCCAGACGAGGACATTATGGTTGTATCAGATGTACCACATGACTTGGAAATGTGGACAATGTGGTTTGATGGAGCCACAAACGAGGTGGGGCATGGAATCGGGGTTGTGTTAACATCTCCCGAAGGAAAGCTATATCCATTAACTGCCAAGTTATACTTTGACTGTACAAATAACGTAGTCGAGTATGAGGCATGCAGTATGGGAGTTCAAATGACATTTGACATGAAGATTAAGAAACTACAAGTGTTTGGAAATTCTCTTTTGGTGATACACCAATTGAATAGAGAATGGGAAACAAGAGACCTTAAATTGTCCCTTCTAATAAGTATATTCAAGATTTGGCTCAATCATTTGAGTTGATCACGTTTGAGCATGTTCCACGAGAAAGTAATCAAGTTGCAGATGCATTAGCCACCATGTCTGCCTTGTTCAAGCTAGATCGTGATAAGGAAATTCAGCCTTTAAATTTTCAAAAGCGAGAAGTGCTAGCCTATTGCTTGAGCATTGAGGAAGAACCAGATGGGAGGCCCTGGTATCATGACATTAAATGTTACATTATTTATCGAGAATACCCACTAGGGGCATTCGAAAATAATAGGCGCACGATTAGGAAGTTTGCCATGAGTTTCTTTTTGAATGGAGAAGTGTTATATAAAAGAAATCATGACATGACTTTGCTAAGGTATGTTCATGAAGCAGAGGCCAGAAAGATAGTAGAAGAAGTGCATGAAGGAGTTTGCTGGAGTCATGCAAATGGGCACATGATGGCAAGACAAGTCCTACATGTTGGCTACTATTGGTTGACTATCGAATCAGATTGCATTAAATATGCAAGGAAATGTTATAAATGTCAGATATATGCAGATAAAATGCATACTCCAGCCTCATCTCTTCATGTTCTAACGACTCCGTGGCCTTTCTCTATGTGGGCTATGGATGTGATAGGACCAATTGAACCAAAAGCATCGAATGGCCATCGCTTTATTCTGGTTTCCATTGACTATTTCACAAAGTTGGTAGAAGCTACCTCGTATAGACGCGTCACTAAGCAAGTCGTGCTCAAATTCATAAAAAGAGACATCATATATCGGTATGGCTTGCTTAAACGGATCATTACTGATAATGCGAAAAACTTGAATAACAAGTTTATGGATGAGTTGTGTACTCAATTCAAAATTAGGCACTCTAATTCCACTCCTTACCGACCTGAGATGAATGGAGTCGTAGAAGCGACAAACAAGAATATTAAGAAAATTTTACAGAAGATGACTGTCACATACAAAGAATGGCATGAGATGTGGCCTTTTGCTCTACACGGTTACCGAACCTTCGTTCGCACTTCAACTGGGGTAACTCCATTTTATTTAATATACAGAATGGAGGTAGTTTTACCTTTTGAAGTTGAAATCCCGTCTCTTAGAGTGATTAAAGAGGCAGAGTTAGAAGAAGCGGTGTGGGCTCAAGCAAGGTACGAGCAATTAAACTTCATTGAAGAAAGAAGAATGATTACGTTGTGTAGAGGACAGTTATACCAGAGAAAGTTGGCTCGAGCTTACAACAAGAAAGTACACCAACGTTGCTTTCAAGAAGGGGATTTGGTTTGAAAGAGGATCTTGCCATTTCAAAAGGATCACAAGGAGAAGTGGATACCCAACTACGAAGGGCCATATGTTGTAAAAAGGGCAGTCTCAGGTGGGGCTTTGGTTTTGACTGACATGGTTGGCAATGACCTACCTAATACGCTAAACGCAGACTTTGTCAAGAAGTATTATGCGTAAAGAGTATTAACTTCTGGTCGTAGGAGTTACATTTTCTCTGGTTCTTCTTTGTAAAGCCTAATAGAAGGCTTTTGTTTGGTCAGGAATTGTATCCATGAGGCTTTCCAATCGAATGAATTGGTGTTTGTTTGAACAATTGTGTTCTAAAAAGCTATTTATAGGCTTTAACCTTTCGAGCAAATAAAAGAAGGATAAAGTAGAGGTAATAAATAAGTCAAGATTTTGCATATGCATGCGTATATAAAAAAGGCATACCCTTGATCACGATCTTGCTTATTTTGTCATGTGGCGCTTGTTTTGAAGGGAATGAAAATCCCATGCAGCAGAAAAACGATTGAATCGTCGTGGTTTCGTTGTGAAAAACGTTTTCTTAAAACTATTTCTATCATATAGAAACTAGGTTAAACATGCTTTTAGAAGAAAAAAACAGTAAGAGAAAGTACCTACTTGTTGAAGAACCGTTCTTCGCGGGTCAAAAACTCTTCGTGTTCACGGTCTCAACGAACTCGATCTCCTCGAACAAACGAACGTCCCATACACATCTAAAAGGGCTTCTCGGATGTTCTTCTTAGATAGAAGGAGAGTGGGTGGGACTCCTTTTGGTGAAAAGGGAGGAAAGTTTTGAGAGATGAGAGTTGAGAGAGTTTGTGTATCCTTTAGTGAAAAATCCAAAAAATGAAACTCAAGCATACCAAATCCTTCTTGCAGAGGGTTTATATAATGGCGATAGGTGGAGTTGAAATCTCCACCTATTTACCATTTAACCACAACCATAGGTTATGCAAATCATATTTGCATAACCACATATAATAAGATATCTCGTATCTCATTATACAAATCACATTTGTATAATTGTGGATTTTAAATTGAATCACATTCAATTTAATTTCTCTCAATAAAATTTCTCCAAATTACCCTTAATTAAACAATTAGGCTAACCTATAGTTTATTATGAATCTCCTTCACATTAAACTATATAATCTGTCAATCATATCTCATATAAATGACATAAATACCCTTTTAATGTATTTGAACACTTCAAATCCACACCAAATTGTAAACCTTCTATGTATCCAGTTTGAGCCAACCGAGGGACCTAAAGGACCCACAGGTGACGAGCTCCAATGATCCGAGACTAACGTGTCAAACTCTTTGACCCGGTTAATCAATATTCATTAGCTAAGGTAACACTCCACTAAAGCCCGTAGCTGCACTTCCGTCACTGTAATACAAGTTGTGTCCACTGATATAACCAATGCCCGTGAGTCGATCCTTCACAGTTTGTTCGATACACCGCTAGGTCAAATTCTTCGCTTTTACCCCGTGTCTACTTCTTGCTCCTTAAGTCCGCACTGCTCCCTCAAATGAACAACAACGTTGTAATGGTCCAACCATATACAACACCCCTCTCGGGCTAGTTGAGAGGGTGGGCGCCCGTTGTCCAAGCCTTGGAGACAACACTTAAGGGAACAACCCCTCTAGTTTCCCTAAATTCATAAACGATTGTATTCAATCTCGCGTAGTTAAGTTTCCACCTCCCTACGTGGCCTTGTCCCTGAGAAGATAGGCATATTGGGCGAGTAACTGTGACTACCCTCACCCGTACTAGTCAAAGGATAGACCTCCACAGACAGGAGTTCGTAACACGCTCAGGATTAAGGTCGAGTCACTAATGGTCATCGACGAAGTTATTAGTCCTATACTGTAAACACCGTTACATCAATAGGTCTGATAATTCACGGTCCGGTCTTGTACAATCTCATTGCACAGGAAGCCCCTAGTCGCATGTCAACCACATGAACGAGTCAGATCACCTCGTTTGTATCTAATACAAAGTGGGCCACATCCACAGCATATCTAGGATTAGGTCTCCAACCCTATCCGTATATTGTGCACCTTTCGGGTAATTAACTCGAACGTGATCCTCCCTGTGTGTCCACTACACACCGTTCATGTTCTAGTTCCCTCATAAATTCAATGACCCTAGAACTTACTTTATTGGACAAAATTTGTAAAAATGCGAGACACAAAGTGATGAAAGAAATAACTCATATTTATTTCAATTGGTAATATTATAAACAAAACGAGATTAGGGCATACATCCCAACAGACTCCCACTTGGACTAAGCAAGTGGAGTAAATATACATTTCTCAAATGTACAATAAATTACAATAAAGTAATACAATAAACTAGGGCATTGAATACCCTTTACAATACTCCCACTTGCCCTAGTCAGGAAGCACTCGAAAATCTAGACTCTCAAGGTGACCCTCAAACACCTTAGCCGTGAGGGCCTTTGTAAATGGATCAACAACATTGTGCTCTGACGCTATCTGCGTGACTGTCACGTCACCGGGGTGCACAATCTCCCGTATCAGATGATACTTCCGCTCAATGTGCTTGCCCCTCTTATGACTCCGAGGCTCCCTCGAGTTGGCTACAACACCACTATTTTCACAAAACAGCGTGATCGGCAAGTTCATATTTGGAACAACTTCCAAATCCGTCATGAACTTCCTAAGCCAAACAACTTCATTTGCAGCTTCACAAGCCACAACGTACTCCGCTTCCATAGTGGAATCAGTGATGCATCCCTGCTTGATGCGTCACCATACTACTGCTCATCCTTTTAGAATGAAGGCTGACCCCGAAGTGGATTTCCTAGAATCCTTATCGGACTGAAGGTCAGAATCTGTGTATCTTGTAAGGATCAAATCCCCACTCCCATACACTAGGTTGTAGTTCCTCGTTCTCCTGAGATACTTGAGGATATCCTTTACGGCTATCTAGTGATCTAATCTTTGATTGGATTGATATCTACTGACAATTCCAACTGCATAACAGATGCCGGGCCTAGTACACAACATGGCATACATGAGGCTCCCAACAGCTGAAGCATAAGGGATTCATCTCATATCCTCAACCTCTTGAGGAGTCTTAGGACATTGATCCATAGACAGGTGAACCCCATGCCTGAAAGGCAGCAAGCCTTTCTTGGAGTTCTGTATCTTATATCTCGACAACAGCTGGTCAATATAAGACGCCTGAGACATTGTCAGCGTTCTTTTCTTCCGGTTCTGGACAATTTGGATAACTAGAACATACCGTACTTCTCCCAAATCTTTCATTTGGAATTATGAATAAGTCAACCATTGCTTTATGTCCGTAAGAAATCCCAACTCATTCACAATGAGAAGGATATCATCCACATATAATATGAGAAATGTGACTGTGTTGTTGACGATTTTCTTGTAGAGACAAGGCTCGTCAACATTCTGCTCAAAGCCATAAGATTTTATCGCCTCATCAAATCTTATATTCCAAGACCTCGAGGCTTGTTTCAGTGCATAAATAGACCTATGAAGCTGACAAACCTTTTGCTCTTGGCCTTGGGTAATGAACCCCTTGGGCTGGTCCATGTAGATGGTCGCATCAAGGTTTCCATTCAGAAAGCCAGTCTTGACATCCATCTACCATACCTCATAATGATAATATGCGACAATGGCAAGAAGGATCCAGATCAACTTTATCAGGGCAACAGGTGAAAACGTTTCCTCATAGTCAACCCCTTCAACCTTGGTAAAACCATTTGCCATTAGTCGTGCTTTGAAGGTCTGCACCTTCCCATCTATGTCACGTTTACGCTTGTAGATCCATTTGCAACCTATAGGTTTTACCCCATCCGGTTGTGTTGGGATGTATGTCCTCATCTCGTGTAGTTTGTAATATTCCAAGTTGTAAATCAATAAGAGTTATTTATTTCAACATTGTGTAATAAATATAATAAATACGAGTTATTTATTTAAACTTTGTGTCTCGCATTTTTCATAAACTCAATCCAATAAACTAAGCTCCAGGGTCATTGCATTATGAGAGAACTAAGAACTTGAACGCCGTGTACTAGACACACAGGGAGGATGTCGCACCCCCTCCCGAACCACTTGCTAACTTAGCCCGGGAGACGGCATGAAGCCAACAGACATTGTTACCTCTTAACAATACCTGCTGACACTACTTCACCTGAAAACAAACTATGTTCGCATATGGAACACTTAAACTTAACTCAGCGGAAACTGGACATCTATAAGACGTACATGAGGAGAAACTCTTCCTGGTCTCTCTTGGAAACTAAGATGAGCATGAACATCAAGACATACAAACAATCCAAACCCCTAATTAAGCAACCACAACCTCTAAAGCACATACGACTATAACTACATAGTTCTCTTAAAATAATTTACAGACATATGGACTTGCTAAACCACACCAAATGCACGTACAAAATATCAACATGTGAAGCTTCAAAGAGACTATGACAGTTCTCGTGCACCGGAGCTCGATCTCTACACCTCAAAAGTGGGAAAAACACTGAAAGAATGAGCTATAAAGCTCGAAGGAGTGACTTGAGTTTAAAAGAAAGCTATTAACTCGTAAATCATATCACCCGCCATCTATGAGCATATGCATCCAGAATCAAGCGTTTAAAGTAATCGTGTAATCATTATAGCTTTTCATGAAAACAAGCAAGACACCGTTAAAATCTCGTAAGGCATGTAAATGATATAAACTCTTTTTAAAACATGTCACAATCTCGTTGTGTAGAGGCACGCCAAAGACACCAACGTTTATTCTACGATGTAGTGGGGCCCCCAAAGACTCCCATCGTCTTTGTCGAGTGGGGCCCGCCCGGACTCACGATGGTATACCGTTGTCACGGAGTACACTCAACGTCGACAACAAGAATAAGACCTGTGTGCACACGGTACTACATAGCCTCGGGCTCAATATCTCGAAAGATCACATGAAAACATTTGAACATGCCACTTATCTTTTTCTTTCATAAAACTCAAGCTTAGTTAGCTTGTTCATAAACCCGAAATCTTTAAAACATACTTGCTAGTACATGCTTGCTTGAAATCATCACATTTTCATAAGTTTTGGCAACCATTGGACATATGCTCATGTATAAACTTTATAAAGACTTTTAGGCTCATCATGAACACTTTAAAACATTTCTAAGAAATCAAGAATACTTCATAGTCATGTGTTCAAAATAAAACACAAAGCTTTGAAACAATTCATTCTAGCAAAACTTGCATTTCTTCAAGCATTTTTCAAGCATATAGCTCATTATCGAAGTTCGTTTTGTCACTCACAGTGTTAGAACTAAAGTCTTGACCCGTACACTCGACCTTTTGTTCTTGGCCTGTCAAACAAACCAAAACCATGTTTTAGAACCTCGAGCTCATGGTTTTAACTTTAAAACTACAAGAAAACACTCCAACAAAAATTCCAGCATTTAACAGATTTTATGCCCTGTATTCAGACACTCATAACTTCTTCATTACTTAACCAAAAATAATGTACTTTATACCAAACTCTTCCTTTTTGAACCCTCTAAAACTCTTATGAAGACATGGAAATGAGATTCCCAATAGATTGGTTCAGAAATACCTCGAAAGCTTCTTTCCCCGGAACCAACTTCTGCTATTCCAGAATCGAATTTCTGCTGCAACCCGAAACTTGACCTGCTATTTACAACAACTTCCAATCATTTTCTAATCACGAATTCTTCACGAACGTTGTAGGAAATTCAATAAGCTTTCCAACCATACCTAATAGAGCTTCTGATTCCAACTCTACAGGTCAGTACAACCCAAACATCAGAGACTTCTCGGATTTGACAGTAAATTCTGTGTTCTGTCTTCCTCTTCATAAATCAGTAGCTTAAGGTCCGAATTTGCTCGAGCATCCTTCACGAAATTTGTTCCAATATGAGTTAACTTGCACGAAACAAAATTTCAGCTCTTACCTCTTTCTGTGGAGCTCGAGATGAATCAAATAGCAGAACATGGCAGAGTGATTACCTTGCTGTCATACTAATTTGCTTGAGTTCTCTCCCTCTCTCTTCAATTTCCAGCTGAAACCCTCTTCTTCTTCTTCCTTTAAGCTTCTCCCACGAAAACCCTTGCCTTTCAATTGATAAAATGAAGAAGAAGATCGATGGAAGCTTGTTTTTAAAGAAGAACTTAGGTGGGGTCCCACCACCCACCATCCTTTCTTTTCTTTTCTTTCTTTTCCTTTTCTTTTCTTTTCCTTTCTTTTCTTTTCTTTCCTTTTCTTTCCTTTTCTTTTCTAAACATAACAAACTTAGTATATTAAACATTGTTTCATTTCCTTTCCTTCTTTTTGTCTTAAAAGCAATCCAAACCAAAATGGTTTAAACTTTCCTTCCTTGTTTTCCTTTTGCCTTTCACTTCATTTCTTTCCTTTGTAAAACAAGGAAAACCAAGTTTTAAGCATTCATTTCTTCCTTTCTTTTGTTGTTTGATAATAAGGAGGTTCCAAAGAAAGATCTCGGGTTTACAACTTACTCTCCCCTTATGAAATTTTCGTCCTCGAAATTTAGTAGTTCTTAGGTGAAAATCGCTGGATACTTCCTCCTCATTTAGTCTTCTAACTCTCGTGTTCCCTTCTCCACTCAGTGATGTCTCCAACGAACCTTCACGAGTGGGATCGTCTTGTTTCTTAAAACTTGTTCTTTCTCATCGAGATTTGAACTGCATCCTCTGCAGAACTCATGTCTTTTTCACTCAACGGGTTGTGCTTGTAGCACATGTGTCAGATCTGAAATATATTTCTCAACATGAACACATGAAAAACATCATGGAGATAATTTCAAGAAAACTTGATCTCCAACCTGGAATTCTAAGTCCTTTCGCTGCTTAACTGCATAACTCTTCTAACGGTCTTTTGCTACCTTCAGATTCTCTCTGATTACCTTACTATTGTTTGTCATAACTTGCACCAACTCAGGACCGATTAGCTTCCGTTCTTCTAGTTCATTCCAATATACGAGCGTTCTACACGGTCTTTTATCTAGAGCCTCAAATGGTGCCATGTCAAAACTAGACCGATAAAACTCGACTTTGTCCCCATAGTTTTTTCACAAATTTGTCGACGTATAGCTTAACAAGTTGATCAAGTGCAGACGTCGATTTTAATCGGTATAAACCTTGTTGTCTTAGTGAGTCTATCCACTATTACCCATATACCATCATGCCCACTTTAAGTACGTGGTAATCTAAACAGAAAACCATAGTAATACACTCCCATTTCCATTCCGACACTAGCAATGGGTTAAGGAGTCCTTTTTGCTTCTGTCTAACTGGTTTAACTTGCTGACAGATTAAACATCTATCAACATAATCAACTATCTCCCGCTTCATCCCAGGCCACCAATAAGTCTCATTCATGGTTTCACACATCTTGGTGCTTCCTGGATGCATAGCGTAGTGAATCTGTGAGCTTCTTCTAGAATAGCATTCTTAAGCTCACTAACACTCGGAACGCATAGTTTTCTATGTTTCTCTATGGCTCTGTCTGATCTCATTTTAAATTTTGCTTCTTGGCCCTATTTGGACTTTCTAAGCATCTTTTGCAAGTTACTATTCTTTGGTTGTCTTCTCACAATCTCTATTACGAGTGAAGGCCTGATCTGAAATTAAACTAAAAGACCCTCTGAATTCTCTGCAATTACAACTGCCTTAGAATCCCTTAGAGTACTTAAAAATGTTGCTCGAACCACACAAGGCGTCCTTAGGAAGTCTTCACTTTCTGCTCAATGCAACTGCTACCACATTCACCTTACCAGAATGGTAGTCTATGGTACAATCATAATCTTTAATCAGTTCTAACCATCTTCTCTCGCCTCATAGTAAACTTTCTTTGATCAAATATATACTTGAGACTCTTCCAGTGCAGTAAAAATATGACACCTCTCACCAAACAAGTAATGTTTCTAGATCTTCAGTGCTAGAACAATTGCTGCTAACTCAATATCGTGGGTAGGGTAATTACACTCATGTTTTTTTTAATTGCCTTGATGCATAAGCTATTACTTTTCCTTCTTGCATCAGAACACACCCTAAACCTTGTCTCGAGGCATCACAGTAAATCACATACTCTTTTCCCGTTCTGAGAAGTGTCGAAATAAGTCTTTGTAACTAATCTCTTTTTCAGCTCCTGAAAACTCTGTTCACACTTATCTGACCATTCAATCTTAGCATTCTTTCTTATTTAAACTGCTAAGGGTAATACTAATCGTGAGAAGTTCTCAACAAATCATCTGCAGTATCCTGCCAAGTCTAGGACACTACGTACCTCTGTCGTACTAGTTGGTCTTTCCCAGTTGACTACTACTTTCACTTTATTTGGAATCACACAAGCTTCTTTTCCTGGGACAACATGTCCCAAAAACATTACCTGATTCAACCAAAACTCACATTTGGTGAGTTTAGCGTACAACTGTTTATCTCGTAGTGTTTGCAGAGTAATCCTCAAATGTTCCTCCTCGTAACTGGTCAAACAAGTCATCTATACGGGGTAGAGGATACTTATTACGTATCGTGACTTTGTTTAACTATCTATAATCAATGCATAATCTACTTGATACCATCTTTCTTTTCACGGATAACACCGGAGCTCTCCAAGGCGATACACTAGGTCTGATGTATCCCTTATCAACTAGTCCTTGTAACTGCATCTTTAGCTTCCTGATCTCACTTGGAGCCATTCTATACGGCACTTGCGAAATAGGTGTCATTCATGGTAACAGTTCAATGGTGAACTCAACTTCCCTATCAGGTGGCAATCCTGATAGATCTGCTAGAAAACAACAAGAAAATTCATTCACAACAAGAACATTTTCTTGTTTTAGCTTTTCTTCCTGCACCTCAACTACATGTGCAAGAAACGTCGTGCAACCTTTCCTCAATAACTTCTGAGCTTTGAATGCTGAAAACAAACTCGTAGGGATAGTCTTTCATTCATCCCATAAAACCACTTCAGGTAATCCTGGTTTCTTGAAAACAACTTCCTTTATATGGCAATCTCTGGAAGCATAATGAGTAAATAGTAAATCCATCTTTAAGATTGCATCTCACACCTGCAACTCTAGTGGAAGAAGATCCACTAACATATTGAGACCTTTTACTAAGACCTCACAATTCTACATCACTGAATTGACTAGTAACACATCACCAACTAGAGTGTATATAACTAACCTTTTACATAAAGGTTCTAGCTTTCCATTCAACTTAGTCAAGAACATACTAAAGCAGAGAAATGTGTAGTACCTTGTTCTATCAAAACAGGTGCAGGTACATTTCAAATAGTAATTGTGCCAATAATCATATCTGGTGCATCCTCAGCTTCTTGCTGAGTCATAACCTAGACCTTTCCGTGTTACTTAGGCCTCCCCACAACTCTCTTTAGTCGAACACCACTGGTGCCCTCTCTTGCGACTCATCAAACTCTCTACCGCTTTGCTCTCTGCATCTCTGGGACTCAACTCCCTAGTCCCTCTCAGTATGGTCATCCCATAGCCGTGGACAATCCTCTTGGCATGTCCTCGTTTGTCAAGACCGGTAGCATGTACCAACACTCACAAGACAATGATTTTGATGATTCTTGCAACAGATCACACATGGAGTTTTCCTTGTTATACTGGCATAGACTCTTGCCCTCTTTGCAGTCTTGCTGCTAATCAAACAAACTAATTAGGTTCTTTTTAACCCTGCCTCTGATAGGCACTACCCACAATCATCTGCCTCGATGCCTGGCTACTTGGCTACTAGCTTGCTCCTTAAAGTCATATTGACTTGGAAACATTTACTCCAAGTGTGAACCTCCGCTGCTCACGACCTTGAAAACTGCTTGTTGTCGAAGCCTTCACAACTAGGCTTCACTACTGACTTCTCCTCTGCTATACTCTGCTCAACACGTAGAGCAGTCTCTACGAGCTGAGAGAAGTCAGTCCACTTAGCAATGCACATGAATCGTACGTATCTCGTGTCAGTAACCTCTTTCAAATTGTTGACACCTATCGCTCTTAGATGCCACAATCACATCAACATACCGCGACAACTCGGTATATCTTCTCTCATACTCAGCCACTGAAAGTGTATCTTGTTTTAGTTCTAAGAATTCATCCCTCTTTGCCTTTCGGTACGTGCTAGGGTAATATTTATTTTCAAATATACTTCTGAAAGTTTGCCAGTGTGAAGTACGTGCATCACTACAACTGGCTAACATCGATTTTCATCATTCTTCTACCTTCTTTAGCAGCAAGAATGTGGCCAACTTAACATTTTGCTCCTCAGAGCAACTCATAACATCAAAACATTTATCAAGCTTATTTAGCCAAAACTCAGCTTCAACTAGATCTTTGGAACCCTCAAACACTGTGGCTCCTAATTCTTTTTGGTAATCTATTCTATATGTCTTATCTGGATTACTTAGCCCTGCTCCCTATGGCTTACTTACCTCCTGTGAGGAATTAGCATGCTGCTTAATTCTGGCCCGTATCTGAACTCTCGGGCACTAGATCTCCACTGGGATTGATCTTGGGTAGGATCCTGCGTCCCGTCCTGATCTTGCCTGCATCGTCTGCTAGTACGTGATGGCATGACTTCTATAACATATTAACATACTAGACATGTAATGAGTACTCAACTCAAACGCACAATTCTAGACTTGTGTTCACATTCTAGTCCTGACTGGACTTACTCTTGTCCTTACTTGGACCATGCTCTGTTAGTTCTATTGAACTAACTCAATAACTTGCTATTTACTTTTTTGTTTCTTCTAGAGCTAACTTGCTCTGTCTCATTCCCATGGAGCTAACTGCTCTGATACCAAGTTGTCGCACCCCCTCCCGAACCACTTGCTAACTTAGCCCGGAGATTTGCATGAAGCCAACAGACATTGTTACCTCTTAACAATACCTGCGACACTACTTCACTGAAAACAAACTATGTTCGCATATATGGAACACTTAAACTTAACTCAATGAAATCGGACATCTATAAGACGTACATGAGGAGAAACTCTTCCTGGTCTCTCTTGGAAACTAAGATGAGCATGAACATCAAGACATACAAACAATCCAAACCCCTAATTAAGCAACCACAACCTCTAAAGCACATACGACTATAACTACATAGTTCTCTTAAAATAATTTACAGACATATGGACTTGCTAAACCACACCAGCCACGTACAAAATATCAACATGTGAAGCTTCAGCAGACTATGACAGGTTCTCAGGCACCGGGAGCTCGATCTCTACCTGAAAAGTGGGAAAAACACTGAAAGAATGAGCTATAAAGCTCAGTGAGTGACTTGAGTTTAAAAGAAAGCTATTAACTCGTAAATCATATCACCCGCCATCTATGAGCATATGCATCCGTAATCAAGCGCTTAAAGTAATCGTAAATCATTATAGCTTTTCATGAAAACAAGCAAGACACCGTTAAAATCTCGTAAGGCATGTAAATGATATAAACTCTTTTTAAAACATGTCACAATCTACGTTGTGTGTAGGGCACGCCAAATACACCAACGTTTATTCTACGCGATGTAGTGGGGCCCGCCCAAAGACTCCCATCGTCTTTGTCGTAGTGGGGCCCGCCCAAAGACTCACGACAAATTGGTTGTCACGGAGTACACTCAACGCCGACAACAGAATAAGACCTGTGTGCACACTGCATTACTACATAGCCTCGCTCAATATCTCGTAAGATCACATGAAAACATTTGAACATGCCACTTATCTTTTCTTTCATAAAACTCAAGCTTAGTTAGCTTGTTCATAAAATCGAAATCTTTAAAACATACTTGCTAGTACATGCTTGCTTGAAATCATCACATTTTCATAAGTTTTGGCAACCATTGGACATATGCTCATGTATAAACTTTATAAAGACTTTTAGGCTCATCATGAACACTTTAAAACATTTCTAAGAAATCAAGAATACTTCATAGTCATGTGTTCAAAATAAAACACAAAGCTTTGAAACAATTCATTCTAGCAAAACTTGCATTTCTTCAAGCATTTTTCAAGCATATAGCTCATTATCGAAGTTCGTTTTGTCACTCACAGTGTTAGAACTAAAGTCTTGACCCGTACACTCGACCTTTTGTTCTTGGCCTGTCAAACAAACCAAAACCATGTTTTAGAACCTCGAGCTCATGGTTTTAACTTTAAAACTACAAGAAAACACTCCAACAAAAATTCCAGCATTTAACAGATTTTATGCCCTGTATTCAGACACTCATAACTTCTTCATTACTTAACCAAAAATAATGTACTTTATACCAAACTCTTCCTTTTTGAACCCTCTAAAACTCTTATGAAGACATGGAAATGAGATTCCCAATAGATTGGTTCAGAAATACCTCGAAAGCTTCTTTCCCCGGAACCAACTTCTGCTATTCCAGAATCGAATTTCTGCTGCAACCCGAAACTTGACCTGCTATTTACAATAACTTCCAATCATTTTCTAATCACGAATTCTTCACGAAAGTTGTAGGAAATTCAATAAGCTTTCCAACCATACCTAATAGAGCTTCTGATTCCAACTCTACAGGTCAGTACAACCCAAACATCAGAGACTTCTCGGATTTGACAGTAAATTCTGTGTTCTGTCTTCCTCTTCATAAATCAGTAGCTTAAGGTCCGAATTTGCTCGAGCATCCTTCACGAAATTTGTTCCAATATGAGTTAACTTGCACGAAACAAAATTTCAGCTCTTACCTCTTTCTGTGGAGCTCGAGATGAATCAAATAGCAGAACATGGCAGAGTGATTACCTTGCTGTCATACTAATTTGCTTGAGTTCTCTCCCTCTCTTCTTCAATTTCCAGCTGAAACCCTCTTCTTCTTCTTCCTTTAAAGCTTCTCCCACGAAAACCCTTGCCTTTCAATTGATAAAATGAAGAAGAAGATCGATGGAAGCTTGTTTTTAAAGAAGAACTTAGGTGGGGTCCCACCACCCACCATCCTTTCTTTTCTTTTCTTTCTTTTTCCTTTTCTTTTCTTTTCCTTTCTTTTCTTTTCTTTCCTTTTCTTTCCTTTTCTTTTCTAAACATAACAAACTTAGTATATTAAACATTGTTTCATTTCCTTTCCTTCTTTTGTCTTAAAAGCAATCCAAACCAAAATGGTTTAAACTTTCCTTCCTTGTTTTCCTTTTGCCTTTCACTTCATTTCTTTCCTTTGTAAAACAAGGAAAACCAAGTTTTAAGCATTCATTTCTTCCTTTCTTTTGTTGTTTGATAATAAGGAGGTTCCAAAGAAAGATCTCGGGTTTACAGAGGATCACGTTCGAGTTAATGACCCGAACGGTCTACAGTATATGGATAGGGTTGAAGACCTAATCCTGGATACACTGTGGATGCGACCCGCTTTGTATTAGATACAAACGAGGTGATCTAACTCGTTCATGTGGTTCACATGCGAGTGGTGGCATCATGTGCAATGAGATTGTACAAGACCAGATCGTGAATTATTAGATTTACTGATGTAACATCGTTAAGAGTACAGAGCTAATAAATTCGTAGATGACCAAGAGTGACTCGACCTTAATCCTTAGCATGTCACGGACTCCTGTCTGTGGGGCTTTGTCCTTTGACTAGTACGGGTGAGGGTGGCCACTGTTGCTCGCCCAATATGCCTATCTTCGCAGGGGTAGGACCACGTGGGGAGCTGGGAACTTGATTACGCAAGAAGGAATTCACTCGTTCCCGACTTAGGGAAACTAGAGGGGTTGTTCCCTTAAGTGCTGTCTCCAGGGCTTGAACAACGGGGCCCCACTCTCTCATTGGCCTGAGAGGGTTGGTGTTTATGGTTGGACAATGCAACGTAGTTGTTCATTAGAGGAGCAGTGGGACTTAAGGAGCAAGAGGTAGACACAGGGGTAAAACGGTAATTTGACCCAGGGGTAAAACGGTACTCTCAACCTCGATCAGATCGAAGTGTTTTAATTAATTTACGTAACATGTTGTAAACCTCAGTCTTAAATTCCTTGAATTTTACGAGTTTTAATCCAAGTGGGGATTTGTTCAATTTTATGTTCTAAGACTCTTAGTTTGTAATTGATAAACATTTTTCGTGTTTCTTTTTCGAAAAAAACTTGTTATTGAATTAGTATACTATAATCTTAAATCCAATAAACTAAGGTCCCAAGGCTATTTAATGCCTTGAACTTTATGTGATGGCATAAAACATGAATCGAGTTCGAGTATATGGCCTAAAATGGTCTATAGTATAGGGATAAGGTTGGGTTTCTTATTCTAGGGACACCATGGATGCGACCTACTTTGTAGTTAGTACAAACGATGTGATCCTGAATCGTTCATATAGAGATATGTAAGTGGGGGCATTCTATGCAATGAGTTTGTATAAGATTGGACCACGACTTAGTCACTTTTGCTTTATAACACCGTTTACTGTATAAAACTGACTAATTCAAATTTGACCTAGGTAACTCGATCTCAATCCTGAGCTAACTATGAACTCCTGTTTATTCGGGATTATCCTTAGATCTCCATGGGTGAGAACACCTCAATAGCGCTAGCTCAATAAGCCTCCAATTTCAGGGGTAAGAATCTGAAAATAGCTGGGAACATAGGGTGCAGAATGAAATTCACTCCTACTCGACTTTAGGGATAGTAAATAGGTTGTTTCATTAAGTGTTGATTTAAGAACTAGAACAAGGGGCCCCACCCTCTCACAAGGCTGAGATGGACTAGATTTGTTGGTTGGAGCACAAATAAATTGTTCTACAAAGGTTTAATGGGACTTATGAAAAAAGAAGTGTTCTCGGGAGTAAAACAATATTTTGGCCATACCGAGACCACGAACAACCTGTGAAAGATTGACTTACATGTTACGGTTATATCAGGTAGAAAAAATATATCTATATTGAGAGGATTGCAACTACGAGACTTTAGTGAAATGACCCGTTAGTTAACAAATGTTGTTTAATTAGGTTAAAGAGTTTGACTGACTAATCTCAGATTTTTGTACATGTCATGTAGTTATCAGTTTTTGTATGTCACACGAATATTCAATTGTGATTTGAATTTAAAAAATATGAGTGTGCATTCATGTTCAGGAGGTCAAAATTAGTGAAGAGGGTGAAAACCGTAAAAAGTCAAAGGGTTGACTTTGTTTGCTCAAAAAAAGTCAAAGTTTGACTTCGACCAAATGGAAAAGACCATTTTACCCTTGACTAGAGTTAGTGGAATTATCTGACTTTTTGTTAGACAATGCCACTAACTTAAGTGGACTATGTGTAAACATGACAGAATGACACATAGCCCACTTTTAGTTAGTGTTTCGTGAGATGTTGCATTTTTGTGAGTTTTTACAAGCATTTGATGCATGTAATTGCTTTATAAATAGCATTGATTTCAAAACAAAAGGTTCCGCTCTGAATCTTTACTTTTTCCAAAGAAGTCACACCAAAATATACTTATTTTCCTTTCCTAACTTTAAGTTTTGAACCTCTGATTCTTGCTTTTCATTCCTTCATTCACTAGGTCCCATAACCTGGTTCTAAGTCAAACGGATAGCGGCCAAGCTCTAGAGGTGGTCCGGTTTGTGTTTGATTTTTGCTTAGGGGCAAGCAGATCGTGAACAAATCGAGCTACAAAGGTTGTACGTTCTTCCCTTTTTAGTTGACTGTTTTTTGGCTTATCTGCATGTTAATTACTATTAAGTGAGATGCAATTAGAGTGTCATTAGATCTTCTTTTCCACCGCGTATGACTCGTGTTCCATCACGATCCCTATAGTTAGGCCTTCGTAAGATTTTGTTGATCCAGGGGAACTTAACAAACGGACGATAGAAATCTCACGGTGCAACATAATGAAGGAGATTGTAGGATACGTTGACACACGTCCTTCTCCAATTTACTATAGACACTTTCCTCATTCACCGTGGTATTGAACCATGCAAACACTTATAGTAGGGAGACGCCCTAAGCATGGAACTTACGGTGTGAACTCTTAAGGACGTGAGAGCTAAAACTCGATGCATACATGTCGTTTTCTCCCATTAAAGTATCTTAATAGTTTAGGGTTTAGGTTTAACTTAGGTGGATTTGTTGGGATGTATGTCCCCATCCCGTGTAGTTTGTAATATTCCAAGTTGTAATAAATAAGAGTTATTTATGCGAACTTTGTGTCTCGCATTTTTCATAAACTGAATCCAATAAACTAAGCTCCAGGGTCATTATTTTATGAGAGAACTTAGAACTTGAACGGTGTGTAGTGGACACACAAGGAGGATCACGTTCGAGTTAATGACCCGACGGGTCTGATATATGGATAAGGTTGGAGACCTAATCCTGGATACACTATGGATGCGACCCCCTTTGTATTAGATACAAACGAGGTGATCCAGCTCGTTCATGTGGTTGACATGCGAGTGGGGGCATCCTGTGCAATGAGATTGTACAAGACCGATCGGTGAATTATGAGACTTACTGATCTAACATCGTTAACAGTATAGAGCTAATAAATTCGTAGATGACCATTAATTACTCGACCTTAATCCTGAGCGTGTTACGGACTTCTGTCTGCGGGGGTCTATCCTTTGACTACTATGGGTGAGGGTAGCCACTGTTGCTCGCCCAATATGCCTATTTTTTCAGGGAAAGGACCACGTGGGGAGCTGGAAACTTTACAACGCAAGAAGGAATTCACTCGCTCTCGAGTTAGGAAACTGAGAGGTTGTTCCCTTAAGTGTTGTCTTCAAGACTTCAACAATGGGGCCACACCTTCCACTGGGCCGAGAAGATTGTTGTTTATGGTAGGACCATGCAACGTAGTTGTTCATTAGAGGAGAAGTGGGACTTAAGGAGAAAGAGGTAGATACAGGGGTAAAATGGTACTTTGACCTAGCAGTGTCTACGAACAACTTGTGAAGGGTCGACTCATGGGTATTGGTTATATCTATGGACACAACTTTGTTGGGATTTTTGTCCTAATCTCGTGTTTGTAATATATTGTTTGAAATTAATAAGAGTTATTCATTTCATCACTTTGTGTCTCACAATATTTATAAACTTTTCCAATAAACTAAGCTCTAGGGTCGTTGAAGTTATAAGAGAACTAGAACTTGAACGGTGTGTAGTGGACAAACAGGGAGGATCACGTTCGAGTTAATGACCCGAACGGTCTACAGTATATGGATAGGGTTGGAGACCTAATCTTGGATACACTGTGGATGCGACCCGCTTTGTATTAGATACAAACAAGGTGATCTGACTCGTTCATGTAGTTGACATGCGAGTGGGGGCATCCTGTGCAATGAGATTGTACAAGACCAGACCGTGATTTATTAGACCTACTGATGTAACACCGTTGACAGTAAGGACTAAAAATTTCGTAGATGACCATTAGTGACTCGACCTGAATCTTGAGCGTGTTACGGACTCCTGTTTGCGGGGGTCTGTCATTTGACTAGTACGGGTGAGGGTGGTCACAGTTACTCGCCTAATATGTCTATCTTCTCAGGGACAGGACCAAGTAGGGAGCTGAGAACTTAACTATGCGAGATGGAATTCACTCGTTCCCGCCTTTAGGGAAACTAGAGGTGTTTTTCCCTTAAGTGCTGTCTCTAGGGCTTGGACAACGGACGCCTACCTTCTCACTGGCCCGAGAAGGGTGTTGTGTATGGTTGGACCATCACAATATGTTGTTCATTAGAGGAGCAGTTGGGACTTAAGGACAAAGAGGAAGACACAGGGGTAAAACGGTAATTTGACCCAGCCGTGTCTACGAACAACCTGTGAATGGTCAACTCATGGGCATTGGTTATATCAGTCGACACGTAATATTCTGCGCACCGACGGAGTGCAACTCGAGCTATAGTGGAGTGTTACTGTAGCTAATGAATGTTGGTTAACCGAGTCAACGAGTTTGACAGGTTAATCTCGGATCATTGGAGCCCGTCACTGTAGGTCCATTAGGTCCCTCGATTGGCTAAATTTTGGTTAAAAGAAGGGTTAATGTTTTGGTGTTAAATTGTAGTGTTCAATTTCACTTTAAGGGCATTTTTGTCATTTATATGAGATATGAATGATATAATATATAGTTTAATGTGAATGAGATTCATAATAAACTATAGGTTAGTCTAATTTTTGAATTAAGGCTAATTGGAGAAATTAATTGAGAGAAATTAAATTGGATGTGATTCAATTTAATTAATCCACAATTATTGCAAATGAGATTTGGAATATGAGATATGAGATATCTCATATTATATGGTTATGCAAATGAGATTTGCATAACCTATGGTTGTGGTAAAGTGGTAATAATGTGGAGTAACTCCATGATTATTCCACTATATAATCCCTTCTTGCAAGAAGAAATGCAACTCACTCTCTCATTTTTTGGATTCTCACCCAAAAAGAAGAGAATTCTCTCTACTCTCTCTCAATTCTCCTCCCTCTCCAAAACACCAAAGTTCTCACAAACTTCCCTCTTTCCAAAGGAAGAACAACCAACACTCCAAGTGGTAGTGTTCGGGTTCCATTCGTTGAGAGCATTTGTTGAGATCGAGTAGCACGAAGCGTTCGTGATGTGAGGAAGAAATCTTGAAGAGTGTCTTCAACAAGTAAGTACCTTAATCATGCTTTAATTTCTTCCTTTCTAGCATGTTTAACTTAGATCTAAGAGTGAGATCATTTTAACAAAACCGAAAAGCGTAATGATACCATGACGATTCGATCATCTTCCGCTGCGCGGAGATTCTCATTCCGTTAAAATGGTATCAGAGCCATTTCGATGGTTATTCATTATGCACTGTTTTTGTTAAAATAGGTGGGTCTAGAACATGTTCACGGACAGACGACCCCTCCTTCATCCGTGCGATGATGACCCACTTTAATCTGGCTGAGATGAACGGGGCTTCGATCGATGAGTCGAGCCAGGTCAGTTTCATTTTGGAGACTCTTCCAAAGAGTTTCCTTCAGTTTCGTAGCAATGTTGTTATGAACAAAATTAGCTACACTCTGACTACCCTTCTCAATGAGCTACAGAATTTCCAATCCTTGAACAGGGTCAAGGAATCTTAGGCAAATGTTGCCTAAAAGTCTTATCCCAGGGGTTCGACCTCTGGGACGAAGCCTGTTGCTCCTTCACGCCCGAAAGGGAAGAAGAGGACGAAGAAGGGTAAAACTGATTCAGCTGCCGCCCACAAGGGAAAGAAGGTCAAGGACGTTGCAAAGAAAGGAAAGTGTTTCCACTGCAATGGGGGCGGACCCTTGAAGAGGAACTGTCCCAAATTCCTGGTCGAGAGGAAGAATCAAGGTAAATGTGATTTACTTGTGACAAAAACTTGTTTAGTGGAGAGTAGTGACTCTGCCTGGATATTGGATTCGGGCGCCACTACCCACGTTTCTTCTTCTTTTCAGGGGATTGATTCCTGGCAGCCGCTGCGAGAGGGTGAGGTGACTCTACGGGTTGGATCCGGGGAGCTTGTCTCTGCTGCAGCGATCGGCACGGTGAAGCTACACTTTGGCGGGAAGTACTTATTGTTGGACAATTTGTACATAGTTCCAAAGTTTACTAGAAACCTTGTTTCCATTTCCTGCTTAATTGAATAATGTATATATCTTTCCTTTGAATCTAGTAAAGCGTTTATTTCTTTCAAAGGCAATCTTATTTGTTCAGCTTCAATCGAGCATAATCTGTATGTTTTGAAACCTAATTCGGTCAAACGTGTTTTGAATACTGAATTGTTTAAAACTGCAGAAACACGAACTAAGAAAGCAAAAATTTTTCCAAAAGAAAATGCCCATCTTTGGAATCTACGGTTAGGCGACATTAATCTCTATAGGATTGAGAAACTAGTAAAGAGTGGACTTCTAAACGAGTTGGAAGAAAACTCTTTTCCTGTGTGTGAATCATGCCTTGAGGGCAAGATGACCAAACGTCCTTTTAGTGGAAAAGGATATAGAGCCAAAGAGCCTCTTGAGTTAGTACATTCTGACCTCTGTGGTCCGATGAATGTTAAAGCTCGGGGCGGTTATGAGTATTTCGTGTCTTCCGTAGACAATTACTCCAGATATGGGTATATTTACCTAATGCACAAGAAGTCTGAAACTCTTGAAAAGTTCAAGGAGTACAAGACTGAGGTTTAGAACCTCTTAGGTAAATCGCTTAAAACACTTCAATCGGATTGAGGTGGAGAGTACATGGACACTGAATTCTAGGACTATATGATAGAGCACGGAATTACGTCCCAACTCTCAAAACCTGGTATGCCACAACAGAATGGTGTATTGGAGAGGAAAAATAAAACTTTGTTGGACATAGTTCGGTCGATGATGAGCTATGCTCGTCTCCCTGATTCTTTTTAGGGATACGCAGTGGAGACTGCGGTCTATATTTTGAAAAACGTTCCGTCGAAGAGTGTTTGTGAAACACCTTTCGAGCTCTATAGTGGACGTAAAGGCAGTTTACATCACTTCAGGATTTGGGGATGCCCGACCCAAGTGTTGGTGTCAAACCCGAAAAAGTTGGAACCCTGTTCGAAATTGTGCCTATTCGTAGGTTACCCTAAAGAGACTAGGGGTGGTCTGTTTTACGATCCTAAGGAAAATAGGGTGCTTGTGTGTCGACAAACGCCACTTTCCTTGAGGAAGACCACGTCGGGGATCATTTACCAAGGAGTAAAATTGTGTGTTAAATGAAATGGATGATTACACACCAAAGAGAGTCTTGATGGGGCTAGTACGTCAACAAGTGTTGTTGATCCTAGCACGTCTAGTCAAATCCGTTCCAAGAGTTGGGAATGCCTCGACGTAGTAGTAGGACTGTGAGACAGGCCGATCGGTATATGGGTTTAGCTGAAACCTCAGTTGTCACTCCTGATGATGACTGTGAGGATCCATTGACCTATGACAAGGCAATGGTTTGTGTTGACAAAGACGAGTGGATTAAAGCTATGGACCAGGAAATGGAGTCTATGTACTCAATTCTGTCTAGGAGCTTGTGGATCAACCGGATGGGGTCAAACCTATTGGTTGTAAATGGATCTACAAGCGTAAACGTGGCGTAGATGGGAAGGTGCAGACCTTCAAAGCCCGACTAGTGGCCAAGGGTTTTACCCAGGTTGAAGGGGTCGACTATGAGGAGACCTTTTCACCTGTTGCCATGGTAAAGTCGATTAGGATCCTTCTGGCAATTTCCGCGTATTATGACTACGAGGTATGGCAGATTGACGTCAAGACAGCCTTTATGAATGGAAAACTTGATGAGACCATCTACATGGACCAACCCAAAGGGTTCATTACCCAAGGCCAAGAGCAAAAGGTTTGTCGGCTTCATAGGTCCATTTATGGACTGAAACAGGATTCGAGGTCTTGGAATATAAGGTTTGATGAGGCGATCAAATCTTATGGCTTTGATCAAAATGTCGACGAGTCTTGTGTTTACAAGAAAATCGTTGACAAAACTGTCGCATTTTTGGTGTTGTATGTGGACGATATTCTTCTCATTGGGAATGAGATAGAATTTCTTACTGACATTAACAAGTGGCTAGCTTCACAATTCCAAGTGAAAGATTTGGGAGAAGCTCAGTATGTTCTAGGTATCCAGATTGTCCGGAACCGGAAGAACAGAACGCTAGCCTTGTCTCAGGCGCCTTATATTCTCAAGATGTTGTCTAGATATAAGATGTAGAACTTCAAGAAGGGCTTGCTGCCTTTCAGGCATGGAGTTCACTTGTCTAAGGATTAGTGGCCTAAGACTCCTCAAGATGTTGAGGATTTGAGACGGATTCCATATGCTTCGGCTGTAGGGAGCCTGATGTATGCCATGTTTCATACTAGGCCCAAATCATATGCGAAGGATTGTCGATGAATATCACCAATCAAGGATTCGATCACTGGACAGCCGTAAAGGCAATCCTCAAGTATCTTAGGAGAACGAGGAACTACGTCTTATTGTATGGGAGTGGGGATTTGATCCTTATGAGATATACAGATTCTGATTTTCAGACCGATAAGGATTCTAAGAAATCCACTTCGGGTCGACCTTCATTCGAATCGAGGAGTCAGAGTCCGCGAAGCATAAAAAAGGGATGCGTCGCTGATTCCACTATGGAAGCGGAGTATTTTGCGGCTTGTGAAGCTGCAAAGGAAGCTGTTTGGCTTAGGAAGTTCATGACAGATTTGGAAGTTGTTCCAAATATGAACTTACCAATCACACTGTTCTGTGATAACAGTGGTGCAGTAGCCAACTCACGTGAGCCTCAAAGCCATAAGAAAGGCAAACACATTGAGCGCAAGTATCATCTAATACGGGAGATTGTGCACCGCGGAGACGTGACGGTCACGCAGATAACGCTTCGAGCACAAACGTGGTGATCCATTTACAAAGCCCCTCACGGCTAAGGTGTTTGAGGGTCACCTAGAGAGTCTAGGTCTTCGAGAGCTTCCTGACTAGGGCAAGTGGGAGATGTGTAAATGGGTATTCAATGCCCTAGTTTATTGTATTACTTCATTGTAATTTATGTACATTTAAGAAATGTATTTTCTCCACTAGCTTAGTCCAAGTGGGAGTTTGTTGGGATTTTTGTCTTAATCTCGTGTTTGTAAATTACTGTTTGAAATTAATAAGAGTTATTTATTTCATCACTTTGTGTCTCACAATATTTATAAACTTTTCCAATAAACTAAGCTCCACGGTCATTGAATTTATGAGAGAACTAGAACTTGAATGGTGTGTAGTGGACACAAGGGGAGGATCACGTTCAAGTTAATGACCAGAACGGTCTACAATATATGGATCGGGTTAGAGACCTTGTCACACCCCCTCCCGAATTACCTGCTACTTAGCCCGAAAGGCGGCGTGAAACCAACAGACATTGTTTACCTCTTAACAATACCTGTTGACCCTGTTCTCTTGATAAACATACTATGTTCACAGGTCATTCGTAATTACAGCTGGGTCAAAATTACCGTTTTACCCCTGTAATTACCTCTTGTTCCTTAAGTTCCACTTGATCCTCTAATGAACAATTGGTTTGTGGTCCAACCAAAGAAACCAAATCCCTCTCGGGCCAATGAGAGGATGGGCCCATTGTTCAAGACCCGAGTCGATGCCAAGGGAACAATCTTTCTACTAATCCCTAAAGCGGGTAGGAATGAATTCCATCTTGTGAACTATGTTCCCAGCTATCTACCCCGGTTTTATCCTCGAAATGGCGGAGCTTATTGAGTGGCGGTCTCGAGCCACTCTCACCTATGCAAATCTAAGGATAATTCGAATAAGCGAGTCCATAGAACGCTCGGGATTAAGATCGAGTTACCTAGGTCATCGGATGAGTATAGTCGATTAAGACAAGATGAACGGAGTTATAAAGTCTAAGTGACTATTGCGCGTCCATCTTATGCAAACTCATTGCATAGGGCGCCCCACTCACATGTCTCCACATGAACGATTTAGGATCACATCGTTTGTTCTCTACAAAGTGGGCCACGTCCATAGTGTCCCCCCGGATTAGGTCCCCAACCCTATCCTTATACTATAGACTGCTTACGACTATAACTTGAACTTGATCCACTTTTATGTCACACATAAAGTTCAAGTATTCATCCTATAGCCAAGGGTTCTTTATTGGATTAAGGTTACACAATACACATGAGTCAATAATTTCAATAACAACTTTATTGTGATATAGAATATACATTCAGCTTTACAAAACCACGAGTTTTAGGACATAAAACCCAACAATCTCCCACTTGGACTAAAACGTCGTGGGGGTAAAACATCTTTGAGCAAAGAAAAATTGCCCTCTTTTGTACAACCCGTAGTCCTAGACTCTCTAGGTGACCCTCAAACACTTTAGCCGTGAGGGGCTTTGTAAACGGATCAACAATGTTGTGCTCAGAAGCGATCTGCGTGACAATCACGTCTCCTCGTTGCACAATCTCCCTGATGAGATGGTATTTGCGCTCTATGTGCTTTCGCGCTTATGGCTTCTAGGTTCTTTAGAATTTGCCACTCGCACCACTATTATCACAATAAAGGGTGATAGGAAAATTCATATTTGGAACAACTTCCAAATCACCAAGAACTTTCTAAGCCATACAGCCTCCTTCGCCACGCTTCGCAGTCGCGACGTACTCAACCTCCATTGTGGAGTCGCAATACAACCTTGTTTTATACTCCTCCAACCTTATTTCCTCGAATCCACATCGATCCCGATGTGGATTTCTCGAATCCACATCATCGAAATCGAGAGTCGATGTATCCTGCAAGGATCAAATCCTTTGCACCATACACAAGCATATAGTCCTCGTTCTCCTAAGATATTTGAGGATGTTCTTAACGGCAATCCAGGTGATCATATCCTGGATTAGGCGATATCTGCGACTATTCCCAATCTGCATAGCATATGTCGGGTCGAGTACATAACATGGCATACATCGGACTACCGACGCGCGGATGCATAGGGAATGCGTTTCATATCCTCAACTTCTTGAGGTGTCTTAGGACACTGTTCCTAGACAAATGAATTCCATGCCCGAAGGTAATGAACCTTTCTTGGAATTCTGCATCTTATATCTAACAAACATCTTGTCAATATAAGATGCTCATGCGATAAGATGCTAGCGCTTTTGTTCTTGCGATTCCGAACAATTTGGATTCCAAGAACAAATCGAGTCTCTCCCAAATCTTTCATTTGGAATTGGGTCGCTAGCCATTGCTTAACGCCACGAGAATCTCATTATTCCCAATGAGCAAGATATCGTCTCACGTATAGAACTAAGAAAGCTACGAAGGTATTGACTATCTTTTTGTAAACACAAGGCTCGTCAATATTCTGTTCAAAGCCATAAGATTTGATCGCAGTATCAAATCTTATATTCCAGGATCTAGAAGCTTGTTTCAATCCATAGATGGATCGTTTAAGCTTGCAAACCTTTTGCTCTTGACCCTGAACTATGAACCCTTCTTGTTGATCCATATAGATACTCTCTTCAAGATTGTCATTTAGAAAGGCTGTCTTGACATCCATTTGCCAAATTTCATAGTCATAAAACGTGGCAATGGACAAGAGTATTCTAATGGACTTAAGCATGGCAACAGGGGAGAAGGTTTCTTCATAGTCCACCCCTTCCCTTTGGGTATAACCCTTTGCCACAAGTCGAGCCTTAAAGGTTTGCACCTTACCGGCTTGATCTCGTTTCCTCTTGTAGATCCACTTGCAACCGATAGGTTTCTCACCACCTGGTTGATCTACAAGTTTCCAGCATCGAATTGAAGTACATTGACTCCATTTCAAGGTCCATGGCTTTAATCCACTCGTCCCTATATATATCATTCATTGCCTGTTTATAGGTCAATGGATCCTCAACGCCATTATCAGGTATGACGACTTGGGTTTCAGTCAAACCCATGTAACGGTCAGGTTGTCTAACATCCCTCCCACTACGTCGAGGCATTCTCAACTCTTGAGAAGGACCAGCTTTATCAACAACTCTTGTTGATTTATCTGTAGCTTCCTTGGAAATTTCACTTAAGACAATCCTACTACGAGGTTGATGATCTCTCATGTGGTCTTCCTCTAAGAACGTGGCGTTTGTCGACACAAGCACCTTGTCCTCTTGATGATCATAAAACAGACCACCTTTCGTTTCCTTGGAGTATCCTACGAATAGGCATAATTTTGAACGATGTTCCAGTTTCTTTGGATTGGACACCAACACATGTGTCGGACATCCCCAAATCCTGAAGTGGCGTAAACTCCCTTTACGCCCTTTCCATAACTCATAGGGTGTTTCTGAAACACTTGTAGAGGGAACCATGTTCAAAATATATACAGCAGCTTCTACTGCATATCCCCAAAACGAACTAGGCAGCTGAGCGTAGCTCATCATGGATCGAACCATGTCTAACAGGGTTCTATTTCTCCTCTCAGATACACCATTCATTTGAGGTGTACCGGTCTTTGAGAGTTGGGATACGATTCCATGTTCTATCATATAGTCTTGGAATCTCAAATCCATATACTCTCCACCTCGATCTGATCGAAGTGTTTTAATCGTTTTACCTAATGTATTCTCAACTTCTGCCTTATATTCCTTGAACTTTTCAAGGGTTTCAGACTTATGGTGCATTAGGTAAAGATAACCATACCTAGAATAATCATCAATAAAACTGATGAAGTATTCATACCCGCCTTGTGCCTTGACATTCATAGGACCACAAAGGTCCGAATGCACGAGTTCCAAGGGCTCTTTGGCTCTATAACCTTTTTCGTAAAAAAGGTCTTTTAGTCATTTTTCCTTCGAGACAGACTCACATGGTGGTAAAGAGTTGTCCTCTAATCGACTTAGAGACCACTCTTGACCAGTCTCCCAATCCTATTGAGATTAATGTGGCCTAGTCTCAAGTGCCAAAGATAGGTACTAGGAGAAAGTTTCGCTTTTTTTTTGAGTATCACTGCTTTAAACATTTCGATGTTCAAAATAGCTTTTACACCAGATTGGTCTTAACACGTATAAGTTGTTTTCAAGTTTAGCAGAACATATTCGTACACCTCTTTTTGCAAATGAACGCTTCATTATGATCAAAAGACACTTTATACATATGTTCAAGTAAACAAGAGATAGATATAAGATTTCTTTTGATTCCAGAGAACCAAAAGTATATTTTCTAATAAAATAAATCTATCTCTAAACAACAACTTCACAGCTCCCCATCGCTTTTCTTTGAGAACAACCTCTCCCGCTTCAACCCCGAGAGATATCTCCCCCCATCTGCAAGTCTGCTGCCAGAACTAGTTTCTGAAAAAGAAGAACAAACATGGTTAGTGGCTCCTGAATCTAATATCCAGTGGAATCATCATGTTCCACTAAACATGTTTCAAAAACGAGTAAATCATATTTACCTTGTTTTTCTTTCTCGCCTTTCTTTTCTGCGCAAGGTATTTCTGGCGAGTTCCTCTTCCAAAGGTGCCTGCCCTGCACCACAGTGGAAACATTTTCTTGTGGCTTTGGCCTTGCGTGTGGGAGCTCTGTCCCTTCCCTTTGTCCTTCTTCTTCTTTTTCTCAATACCCTTATTTTTAGAAAAAGAAGGACTGCATTGGTCCCAGAGGAGGGCGATCCTCTAAGGAACTTCTTCAAGTGACAACATTTGCCTCCTTCTCTTTTCCTTTTGATTTCATGAGGACTCAAAAGTCAGTAGCTCGTTGAGGAGAGTAGTCGGGTTATACTCTATTTTATTCATTACCGCATTTGTGCGGAATGGCAGAAACTCTTCTAAGAGATTCCATAATAAAAGTTACCCGACTTCTCTCATCTATGATCGCCCCATTTACTTCAAATTACATTGAAGTGGGTCATCATGTCAAGGACATGTTCCCTATGAGGCTCCTCTCCTTCATACGGGAGTTGTAAACGTATTTGACAAACATCATAATGGACCGATGAGGACGGTTGTCCAAACATCGCTGTAATGATCCCATGATCTCCTTTGCTGTGACCATGGTCTCATGTTTCTTAGACAACACATCGAGATATCTTTGGCTATGATATAGACTCGGGCCTTCTCATTAGCCCTAATCCATCTTTCATAAGCATCCCGAACCATTCGGTTTGCGGTTGAGTCGGGAGGGGAGGACATTCCTCCGTTAAGACGAACCTCAGATCATCAAGAACAAGAATTGTATTCAAGTTTGACTTCCAGGTTCCATAGTTATCGCCGCTAAGTTTATTGAAGGCGAGTAACTGGATAAAAGAGTTCGACATGCTGAAAAAGAATGAATTCTATTAGTGAATTGTTTGTAACCTATCCAATTTAAGAATTTAGCAAAAGTAATAATGTACCCATAAACTCATTATTGTTTTTGCAACGATACTTCAGTGAGTCAGAGCAACCACTACCGAGGGGCAGTCAATCACTCCTTCACCGAACCAAGACATTCTTGACTAAATGCTAATACCGGAATAACTCTTATTCCTATAACATTCTAGTTATCGCTACTTTGGTCAAGAACTTACTAACACTTAGCAATTCTTGTAAGTGTGACCCGCCATTTTCAGACCTCGGAGGTCGGCCCCAACAATGTTACCAAACTGGAGAGACAAAGTTGGGAATGGACCTAAGAGACCCTATCCATTTCTGGAGTTTGAGTTGTTCCGAATCCCATGTTACATCCCTCCCGAATGGATGGTGCTACTTCGGCAACTGCAGCGTAACATGGGAATCTCACGGTCCAACCTAATGGAGGAGACCGTAGGATGTGTTGACACGCTTTCTTCACTCACTTACTATAAATACTTTCTCCATTCACCTTGCTCTTGATTTATGCAAACACCATCCGAATGGGGATGCCCTATTGACATCACGAGGCCGAGCATAAATCTCACGGTGTGAACTTCGTGGAGAGCGTAAGAGGAAATTGATATATCATATATACCTTTTCACTCCCACTAAGTATTTTAAACAGTTTGGGTATACTTTTACTTAGGCATATTCCGGCTAAAACAATATCACCTAAGTCTACCAATATAACAATTATACTGGAATTATCTAAGTCTATTAACCTTTTAATAAACCTAGGTCTATGAGTTTAATTTATTAACTTTTAATAAACGCCACTCGAAAGATAATTTATAAACCTATGGATTAAATTCACTCCCAAGTCAGTTCCCAGGTAGGGGTGTTCCGTTTCCGTCAGCTTAAGTACCCCAACCTAGCCAGAACCTTCCTTAGTCAGAGTCCCTCATTAATCAAAGTTTATAAATTATTAGTTTCCTAATTCTAATCTTATTAAAACTAGATAACCTTAGATCTAATTAATTTCCAGTTCTAAAACAATTTTAAAACTAATTAATTAACCTTAGGTTACATGCATTTCTATGTTATAAATTATTTCATCATTCATCACATGAATAAACATACATTTATAACAAATTCATCACATGAATAAATGCATAGCAATTATATGTTTAATTTTTAATTAATATAACCCTTATATTAATTATAATTAAAACATATAATATTTATTTCATAAATTAATATAACTCTTATATTAATTCTCATGAAACCCAATTAACATGCATACAATATATTATAACACTTATAACATACTTTCAATGCATGGAGCATGCTTTCTATGGTGGGATTTTAAAATCTATATGACATACTTTATGCACATATAATTAGAGAATTTAATTAAAACATACATTCACAATGCATAATTAATTAAACACACTAAAGTGGACTGGTTTTGGCATCTAATGCAAGCAAACTACTAAATTATTACAATAATAATCTAGAATTGATATCGAACCACTTGAACACTTAAAATTTGGGTCGAACCAAACTGCAAATGTGTGAACCAGACCTTCATAAGGTTAAACCGGGCTGTAAAAAGGATGAACCGGGCCTCCAATTGGTGTAACGGACCTCCAAAATGGAAAAACCGGCCTCGAAATAGTCGAACCGGTCTAAAACCAACCGAACCGGACCAAAATCGAGCCAAACCGGTCCAAAACCATTGAACCGGTCAAAGTCAATCGAACCGGTCAATGGTCAACGGTCCAGTCAAAGTCAACTTCTTCTTCATGAATTTGGAAAACACGGGCTGAGCTGCAGATTTGAGAGAAAAAAATTACAGCAACCTCTGTTTTCCGCTTTTGTGACCTTCCGAGCTTATTTCTTCAAATTGAAGGCCTTCCCGAACTCCAATCAACTTGAAATTTTACACTTATTCTACACACATTAATGCTCAAACACAGTTGAGCAATTTGAAAATAAAGCACAAATAGATGCTCAATTTAAATGCCAAAGTCGGAAGAACACTTTAGATACCCGGAAAAATTGTATTTCATAAAACACCCACCACATAACACAATTGATCAAATTGAGTGCTCAAAATTGCTCGATACCAATTGAAAGAGTCTAGATTAAGAAAGCGGAAGCAATTTTGGATCTTGAACACTCTAAGTTTATCAATTTTGTAAAATAAAAAACATGCTCAAAATCGGAAAAAGCAGAGGGATAGAAAACTCAACTTTGAAGATAAAATTCTCTTCACCCGGTTGATGGTTTTCAAGACGAACACTTCGTGGACAACCAAGTAGAGTCTTCCCCTACTACCCTCGGGCCTTAGAACGGATTGTGGGATCCTAGATTGAGAGAATTTGGAAGAAAAGACCTCAAAGGTCACTAATTCGGGAATATTGAATTTTCTGTGTAATTCTCTCAAAACACCCCAAATCGCCATTATATAAAGCTTCAAAAAGCTTCAATGGAGTGACAACTCAAGGATGATGAGGATGCTTTGAGATGGAGGTGGCCAATTTTGGTGAATTTTGAAGATGAGTAAGATTGGGCAAGTTGGCAACTTGTTTTTCATGAAAATCCCTCATTTTACATTTAATTTTAATTCAAAAATCAATATTAAATTGATTTTTAATTATAATTAATTAAATAATTCAAAATTAATTTAATTAATTATTATTATTTTTAATTTAATTTAATATCAAATATTAAATTTAATAAATTGCCCAATCTCGATCGATTTTTCGAACATGAATCTTTATTCATGCTATAAACCGATCCCGATATTTAAGTCATATTTAAATATATCCACCTCATATTAATCATAGTTTAATTCATAATTAAGCTATGATTCGTTAAATATGTCACATATAAATAACGCTTTCTCCCAAACTTGAATTTGAACAATTCAAATTGTTTTCTCTCAAAAAGTTATAAGGCTAAGTCCGAGCTAGTAAGGAGGACCTAATGGACCTACAGATCATGAGCTCCAACGATACGAGATCAGCCGGCCAAACTCTTTAGCCTAGCTAATCAACATTCGTTAACCACCGGGACACTCCACTAAAGTCCAGTGGCTGCACTCTCCTCACTGTAGATATATTTATGTCCACTCGATATAACCATGATTAGTAAGTCGATCCTTCACAGGTCATTCGTAATTACAGCTGGGTCAAAATTACCGTTTTACCCCTGTAATTACCTCTTGTTCCTTAAGTTCCACTGATCCTCTAATGAACAATTGGTTTGTGGTCCAACCAGCAAAACAAATCCCTCTCGGGCCAATGAGAGGGATGGGCCCATTGTTCAAGACCCGAGTCGATGCTTAGGGAACAACCTTTCTACTAATCCCTAAAGCGGGTAGGAATGAATTCCATCATGTTTGAACTATGTTCCCACTATCTACCCGTTTTATCCTCGAAATGGCGGGGCTTATTGAGTCGGCAGTCTCGAGCCACTCTCACCTATGCAAATCTAAGGATAATTCGAATAAACAGAGTCCATAGAACGCTCGGATTAAGATCGAGTTACCTAGGTCATCGGATGAGTATAGTCGGTTAAGACGATGGCGGAGTTATAAAGTCTAAGTGACTATTGCGCGGTCCAGTCTTATGCAAACTCATTGCATAGGGCGCCCCCACTCACATGTCTCCACATGAACGATTTAGGATCACATCGTTTGTTCTCTACAAAGTGGGTCGCGTCCATAGTGTCCCCAGGATTAGGTCCCCAACCCTATCCTTATACTATAGACTGTTCTGACTATAACTTGAACTTGATCAACTTTTATGTCACACATAAAGTTCAAGTATTCATCCTATAGCCAAGGGTTCTTTATTGGATTAAGGTTACACAATACACAGTAGTCAATAATTTCAATAACAACTTTATTGTGATATAGAATATACATTCAGTTTACAAAACCACGAGTTTTAGGACATAAAACCCAACATTCCTTTCCTTATGCACCGTAGAAAAAGGTCTAATTGAGTCCCATAACTCAATTCAGAATAGCCATACACACAATTGGTTGTAAGGTATATAGAAATGGAAGAGAATCTCCTTCAATCTCTTGCTAGAAATTTTTCCCTTTCACCTAAAATTACAGGTTCAACTTTCAGCTTGGGTTCCTCAAAACGTATCAACACAACCACAAAATAATTTTTGATAAACCTCAAGGACAACATCTTAGCTTACTTACCTCAAAATTTCAGCTTCTAATTCCTCCTCAAGAGCTCAAAACAAACTGATCTACTCATACAGTTCTGCTACCCGAGAATCCTGAACACCCTTCACTATTCTGCACTTTTCTCCTTCGTCCTCTTGGTATTTTCTAAAAGGCCGATCATTTTAGTATTCTACACTCAATTTCTGAGATTTTAACCTAAAAATCATCGAATTTGGTTCAGTAGACAGAGAGATATGGTCGATTGAAGTTGACCCAATTTCCAGCTGCTTGTTGTTTTTCTGCGAATTTGACAGCACCTACTTGTCTTGTTTAACTCCGAGGATTCACCTCCCTTGGCCAGCTCCTCCTTCAATATTTACATCATAATCACCTTTTTAAAACACCAAAATAAGTGTGTAGAGAAACCCTAAGCATTTAGCCAACTTATCCTAAGTATGTGAGACATATGATCTTCCATTCAATACATGATGCACCTAAAACTTCTCCAATTTGCTAATGATTTGAACTTACTTCAATGCAACTTTTAATATGCTTATTTCAATGGTTTACCTATCCCCTTATGATGTTTAGACACATTGTAGCTCCAAATTCAATAGATTCCGAAATTCGATCACGACATCATTTAGTGCAACCTATACGATTTTGCTTATTTCAAAACATCATGAATGAGTGTAAAATGATAAAAGAAAATACAGTTTAGGGCTTACAATTTACTACCCCATTAAGAGGAATTTCGCCCTCGAAATTCAGCACGAGAAAAGTTGTGGGTACTTTTCTTTCATTGTGTCTTCGCTTTCCCATGTTGCTTCCTCGACGTCGTGATTTCTCCACAAGACCTTTACCAGTGGTATTGACTTGTTCCTAAGCACCTGCTCTTTCCGATCCAGTACTTGTAGAGGTTCTTCCTCATATGATAGATTCTCCTTAAGTTGTATTGGTTCTACCTTGAGCACATGTGATGGATCAGAAATGTATTTCCTCAACATTGATACATGGAAAACATTATGTACTCAAGATAGTTCTGCTGGCAACTCCAGTCTGTAGGTTGCTGGCCCAACTCGTCCCGTTATCTAGGGCTTAACTTGATCTCTGACCTGGAATTCTAAGTCCTTTCGTCTCTTATTTGCGTTACTCTTCTGACGGTCTTGTGCTACCTTCAGATTCTTTCTGATTACCTTAATATTGTCTGTCGCAATTTGTACCAACTCAGGATCGATTAGCTTCCGCTCTCCTACTTCATTCCAACATATGGGTGTTCTACACGACCTTTCATACAGAGCCTCAAATGGTGCTATGCCAATACTTGACTAATAGTCATTATTATAAGCGGATTCCATAAGTGATAGGTGTGTATCACAACTATCCTTAAATTGAAAGACACATGCTCTCAACATATCCTCTAGGGTCTGGATGGTCCTCTTTGACTGACTATCTGTCTCAGGATGGAACGCTATACTAAATTTCAACTTTGTCCACATAGTCTTCTGTAAACTAAGCCAGAACTTAGAAGTAAATCTTGGATCCCTATCTGAAACTATGGACACTGGCACTCCGTAATGACTTACAATTCTTTCGACATATAGCTCAACAAGCTGATCAAGTGTAGACGTCGCTTAAATCGGTATAAACCGTGCTGTTTTAGTGAGTCTATCCACTATTACCCAAATACCATCATGTTCACTAGAAGTATGTGGTAATCCAAAAAGAAAATCCATAATGATATGCTCCCATTTCCATTCCGGCACTGGCAATGGATTAAGGAGTCTTCCTGGTCTCTGTCTAACTGGTTTAACCTATTGGCAGATCAAACATTATCAACATATTCAGCTACCTCCCGCTTCATCCCAGGCCACCAATACATTCCCTTCAATGTCTTATACATCTTGGTGCTTCCTGGATGCATAGTGTAAGCTGAACTATGAGCTTCCTCTAGAATAGCATCTTTAAGCTCACTAAAACATGGAACATACAGTCTATTCTGCTTCTCTATGGCTCCATCTGATCTCATTTTAAATTCTGCTTCTGCGCCTTGTTTGGACTTCCCAAACATTTTCTGCAAGTTACTATCCTCTGGTTGTCTTCTCACAACCTTTGCTATGAGTGAAGACCTGACCTGGAATTGAGCTAAAAGATTCCCTGAACTCTCTGCATTCACAACTGCCTTAGAATCCCATAGAGTACTTAAAAATGTTGCTCGAGTACCACACAAGGCATCCTTAGGAAGTCTTGACTTCCTACTAAATGCATCTGCTACCACATTCGCCTTACCTGGATGGTATTCTATAGTACAATCATAATCTTTAATCAGTTCTAACCATCTTCTTCGTCTCATATTCAACTCCTTCTGATCAAAGATATATTTCAGACTCTTATGATCTGTGTAAATGTGACACCTTTCACCAAACAAGTAATGTCTCCAGATCTTCAGTGTTAAAACAACTGCTGCTAGCTCAAGATCATGGGTAGGGTAATTACATTCGTGCTTTTTCAATTGTCTTGACGTATAAGCTATTACTTTTCCTTCTTGCATCAGAACACACCCTAACCTTGTCTCAAGGCATCACAGTAAATCACATACTCTTTTTCAGCTCCTGAAAACTCTGTTCACACTTATCTGACCATTCAAACTTAGCATTCTTCTTTGTTAAAGCTGTTAAGGGTAATGCTAATCGTGAGAAATCCTCAACAAATCGTATGTAGTATCCCCGCCAAGCCTATGAAACTACGTGCCTGCATGCGCACTAACTAGTCTCTCCAAGTTGACCACAACTTTCACTTAATTTGGATCCATACTAACACCATTTGTTGATACAACATGCCCCAAAAATACTACTTGATTCAACCAAAACTCACATTTGGTGAATTTAGCATACAACTGCTTATCTCGTAGTGTTTGTAGAATAATCCTCAAATGTTCCTCATGAGCTTTCCTATCAATTGAGTAAACTAGTATATCATCAATAAATACTATCACGAACCGATCCAAATCTTTGGTGGAATATCCTGCTCATGAGGTCCATGAAAATTGTTGGTGCATTCGTTAAACCGAAACGACATTACTAGATACTCATAATGCCCATACTTGGTTCTCAATGTTGTCTTAGGAATATCTAATTCCCTAACCTTTAATCGATGGTATCCTCGATCTCAAATCAATCTTAGAAAACACTCGATTCTCTCTTCTTAATCGGTCAAACAAGTCATCTATACGGGTAAAGGATACTTATTACGTATCGTGACTTGTTTAACTCGCTCTATAATCAATGCATAATCTAAGGGTACCATCTCTCTTTCTTTACAAATAACACTTGAGCTCCCGAGGGTGATACAATAGGTCTGGTGTATCCTTTATCAACTAGTTCTTGTAACTGCATCTTCAACTTCTTGAGCTCACTTGGAGCCATTCTATACAGCGCTTAGGAAATAGGTGTTTTTCCTGGTAGCAATTCAATAGTGAACTCAACTTCCTATCGGTAGCAAACTTTGTGCGGATCCGCTAGAAAAACATCAAGAACTTCGTTCACAACAAGAACATCTTTTGGTTTTAGTTTTTCTTCCTGCACTCCACTACGTGTGCAAGAAATGCCATGCAACCTTTCCTCAACAACTTTTCAGCTTTTAATGCTGAAATTAAGCTCGTAGGAATAATCTTCCTTTCACCCCTGAAAACCATTTCAGCTAATCCTGGTTTCTTGAAAACAACTTCATTTCTATTTAGCACCACTGGTGCCCTCTCTTGCAGCCTCTTTGGAACTCTTGGTCGCTCAACCGCCCTGGGACCCAACTCCCTGGTCCCTCTGTGTGGCTGCTCTCAGCTATGGACAATCCTCTTGAAATGCCCTGGCTGTCCACACTGGTAACACACATCGACACCCACAAGACATTGGCCTCGATGATTCTTGCCACAATTTGTACATGGAGTTCTCCTTGTTGCACTTGCATCGACTCTGTGTTTGCCTGTGGTCTTCTTACCGTGGATCCGCGATTGACTAGGTGCTCTTTGGCTCTGCCTCTGCTAGGCACCACTAACATGTGTGTTGCCTCGATATCTGGCCGCCAGCTCGACTTTTAAAGTCTTTACGACTCAAACATTCACTCTAAGTGTGAATCGTCGCTGCTCACGACCATGAAAATTGCTCGTCGTTGAAGGCCCTCGAGTAGGCTCCACCACTGTTTGTGCCTCTGTTATACTCTGCTCAACACGTAGAGCACTCTCTACAAGCAGGCAAAAGTCAGCCTACTTTGCAATGCCTGTGACTGGGGTTCGTATCTCAGGACGTAACCCTCTTTCAAATCTACGACACCTGTCACTCTCAGATGCCATAATCACATTAGCATACCTTGACAGCTCGGTATACCTTCTCTCATACTCAGCCACTGAAAGTGGCCCTTGCTTCAGTTCTAAAAATTCATCCCTCTTTTCCTCACGATACGTGCTAGAGTAATATTTATCTTCAAATATGACTCTGAATGTTTGCCAATCCAGTCGTGCATCACTCGTCTCTGGCTAAAATCGATTTCCACCATCCTCCTGCTTCCTTTTCTAGCGAGAATGTGGCTAACTTGACCCTTCGTTAAATCGGGCAACTCATTACATCAAAACATTTTGTAGCATATTCAGCCAAACCTCGGCATCAGCTGGATCTATGGAACCATCAAACACTGTGGCCCTAATTTCTTCAGACGTTCCATTCTATACGCCTTTTTTTTTTTTGGATCACTTGGCCCTGCTCTCTCTGGCCCACCTGCCTCCTGTGAGAAACTAACATGTTGCTCATCTGTAGCCTTAATTTGGACTCACGGGGCACTAGATCCCCTCTCAGATTGGCCTTGGGTAGGATCCTGCATCCCGCCCTGATCCTGCCTGCGCCGTCTGCTAGTACGTGGTGGCATGACTCCAATAACATATCAATATATTAGACATGCTATGGATATCTAACTCCAATACGCAGTACTAAACTTCTATTCACATTTTAGCCCTAACTGGACTTACTCTTATTCTTACTTGGACCATACTTTACTAGTTTGATCTAAATTAACTCAATAACTTGCTATGACTTTTACTTTATTCTCAGAGCTAACATGCCCTATCTCATTCCCATGGAGCTAACTTCTCTGATACCAAGTTGTCACACCCCCTCCCGAATTACCTGCTACTTAGCCCGAAAGGCGGCGTGAAACCAACAGACATTGTTTACCTCTTAACAATACCTGCTGACCCTGTTCTCTTGATAAACATACTATGTTCGCATATGGAACATTTTAACATAACACAGCAGAAACTGGACAACTATTAAACATACACAAGGAGCAACCCTTCATAAGTCTCTCTTGGAAACTAAAAGTCAAGTGCATCAAAACAACACAAGACAACTCATTGTTTATACAACCGCTAATGTACAAAACTTCTATAACTACATAACGACTTGCTATACAACACCAAACCACGCATACAAACTAACAACTTATGAAACTTCCAGCAGACTATGGCAGGATGTCAGGTACCAGGAGCTCGATCTCTACCTGAAAAGGTTTGAAAACATTGAAAGAATGAGCTAAAAAGCTCAGTGAGTGTCTAACATTAGAACATTATAAGCTCACAGGTGAATCATAATAATGGCAGATTATAAGTAGAAAATAGCCTAACATCTGTTTGTAAACACAAACAAACCATGCTTCCAATTTACAGGTTTAAGTCACCACTTATGCATAGCACACAACTCGAAATGTACTATCATATCGAGGGTAGATCGATCAATAATATAGAAGCTTTTAACAATAAAACATATGACATGATACCACATTCAAACCATGGAGGTGGTAGAGTTACATTTATACCAATAAGGTTCATACCTCTCTCTCTCACGAGCACGTGGAATACCTTTGGTCGTTAGGTTTTCCCTAATACCTTCTCTATGTCCTTCAAAGATTAAGGTAAAACCATTTACTACCCGAATACCTTCTCATTGTCCTTCAAAGATTTAGGTAAAACCATTTACTACCCTGATACCTTCTCATTGTCCTTCATGATCGGGATATCATGATTCATTTCCCCTAAGTACCTTCTCGAATGTCCTTCAGTATTAGGGGTTAACCCCAAACAAGGGCATAATTTGTGTACCACGGAAATCATGTCTTTATAACACATTCAACAATTTCTTGACATTTTCACATTATCATCTAAACATGTTCCCAAGTGGATTTACACAAACATTCTCTAAAGGAAAGCATACTTTCACAATTTAATTTCCATACTTGGATTTATAGTTACAACTAACTTCAAGCATGCTTAGGTTCCATCATGAACTTTATGTTAGAAAACTCTATGAAGCCATTCATAACTAGTTCAAACAGGATGTAAATATCAACACTTATGTTCATGAAGACAAACATAGGTCAAGCATAGTTCTAAGATAGAGTCACTCACAGTATTAGAATTAGAACCTTAGCTTGTAAACTTGATATATTTGCTCTTGGCCTGTCAAACAAACCAACTCATTCATTAGAACCTCGAGCTCATGATTTTTGACCTTAAAACTTGCAAGAAAACACATTTTCAAATTTCCAGCATTTTCGGTTTTTCTGCTGCACAACAAATGTAACCTGATATTTAGAACATCTTTTAGACATTTTCTACTCACGATTTCTTCACAAAAGTTGTAGGAAATTCAATACGCTTTCGAACCATGCCAATTAGAGCTTCTAACTCCAAGTATTCAGATCAGAACAACCAAAACATCAGAGACTTCCCAGATTTGACAGCAAATTCTGTCTTCTGTCTTCCTCAAAACAGTAACATCAATTCCATTCCTTATGCACCTTAGAAAAAGGTCTAATTGAGTCCCATAACTCAATTCAGAATAGCCATACACACAATAAGTTGTAAGGTGTATAGAAATGGAAGAGAATCTCCTTCAATCTCTTGCTAGAAATTTTTCCCTTTCACCTAAAATTACAGGTTCAACTTTCAGCTTGGGTTCCTCAAAACTTATCAACACAACCACCAAATATTTTTTGATAAACATCAAGGACAACATCTTAGCTTACGTGCCTCAAAATTTCAGCTTCTAATTCCTCCTCAAGAGCTCAAAACAAACTGATCTTCTCATACAGTTCTGCTACCCGAGAATCCTGAACACCCTTCACTATTCTGCACTTTTCTCCTTCGTCCTCTTGGTATTTTCTGAAAATCCGATCCGTTTCGTATTCTACACCCAATATCTGAGATTTTGACACAAAAATCATCGAATTTGGTTCAGTAGACAGTGAGATATGGTCGATTGAAGTTGACCCAATTTCCAGCTGCTTGTTGTTTTTCTGCGAATTTGACAGCACCTACTTATCTTGTTTAACTCCGAGGCTTCACCTCCCTTGGCCAGCTCCTCTTTCAATATTTACATCATAATCACCTTTTTAAAACACCAAAATAAGTGTGTAAAGAAACCCTAAGCATTTAGCCAACTTATCCTAAGTATGTGAGACATATGATCTTCCATTCAATACATGTTGCACCTAAAACTTCTCCAATTTGCTAATGATTTGAACTTACTTCAATGCAACTTTTAATATGCTTATTTCAATGGTTTACCTATCCCCTTATGTAGTTTAGACACATTGTAGCTCCAAATTCAATAGATTCCGAAATTCGATCACGACATCATTTAGTGCAACCTATACGATTTTGCTTATTTCAAAACATCATGAATGAGTGTAAAATGATAAAAGAAAATACAGTTTAGGGCTTACAAACCTAATCCTGGATACACTTTTGATGCGGCCCGCTTTGTATTAGATACAAACGAGGTGATCTGACTCGTTCATGTTGTTGACATGCGAGTGGGGGCATCCTTTGCAATGAGATTGTACAAGACCAGACTGTGAGTTATTAGACATACTGATGTAACACCGGTTATAGTAAGGACTAATAATATCATAGATGACCATTAGTGACTCGACCTGAATCCAGAGCGTGTTACGCACTCCTCTCTGTGGGGGTCTGCCCTTTGACTAGTACGGGTGAGGGTGGTCACAGTTACTCGCCCAATATGCCTATCTTCTCAGGGACAGGACCAAGTAGGGAGCTGGGAACTTACCTACGTGAGATGGAATTCACTTGTTCCCACCTTTAGGGAAACTAGAGGGGTTGTTCTTTTAAGTGCTGTCTCTAGGGCTTGGACAACGGGCGCCCACCTTCTCACTGGCCCGAGAAGGGTGTTGTGTATGGTTGGACCATCACAATATGTTGTTAATTAGAGGAGCATTGGGGACTTAAGTAACTAGAGGTAGACACAGGGGTAAAACGGTAATTTGACCCATCCGTGTCTACTAGCGAGCTGTGAAGGGTCGACTCAAGGGCATTGGTTATATCAGTGGACACGTAATATTCTACACTGACGGGAGTGCAGCTAAGGGCTATAGCGGAGTGTTACCGTAGCTAATGAATGTTGATTAACCGGATCAAAGAGTTTGACAAGTTAATCTCGGATCATTGGAGCCCGTCAATGTAGGTCCATTAGGTCTCTCGGTTGGCTCAATCTTGATTAAAAGAAGGGTTAATGTTTGTGTATGAAATTGAAGTGTTCAATTTCACTTTGAGGGCATTTATGTCATTTATATGAGATATGAATGATATAATATATAGTTTAATGTGAATAAGATTCATAATAAACTATACGTTAGCCTAATTGTTGAATTAGGGCTAATTGGTGAAATTAATTGAGAGAAATTAAATTGGATGTGATTCAATTTAATTAATCGACAACTATTTCAAATGAGATTTGCAATATGAGATATGAGATATCTTATATTATGTGATTATGCAAATGAGATTTGCATAACCTATGGTTGTGGTAAAGTGGTAATAATGTGGAGATTTTAACTCCATCATTCCCACTATTTAAACCCTTTGCAAGAAGGGATTGGTAAGCTTTCTCTCATTTTTTGATTTTGATCAAAGATAAGAGATCAAAATTCTCTCTATTCTCTCAACTCTCCTCCCTCTCTAAAACTCTAGAATCCTACCATTCTCCTTCTTTCCAAGAGAAGAACAACCAAGTTTCCAATTGGTGGTGTTGTGTTCCTGTTCGTGGGATTTGTTCGGGATCGTAGAGATCGTGTTTGTTCGCGAAGTGTTCGTGATCTTTGGAAGAAATATTGAAGAGAGTCTTCAACAAGTAAGTACAATTCATCTTGCTGTATTTTCTTCCTTCTTTTGCATGCTCAGCCTAGATCTAATTGTTAGATCATTTTGACAAAATTTGAGTAACGTAATGATACCATGACGATTCGATCATCTTCCGCTGCGCGGGGATTTTCATTCCCTTCATAAGGTCAATTTCCTATATAGTTAAAGTATCTAGTGGGAGGAATAGTGTATATGATACATATAATTCCACCTACGTTTCTCTGGGAAGTTCACACCCTGAGACTCATTCTTGGCCTCGTGGCGCAAACGGGAGTGTCCCCCTTCGGATGGTGTTTGTATGAGTTAATATCAAGGTGAATGGAGAGGGTACTTTTAGTGAGTGGGAGCAGGTTTAGTGAAAACCAAAACCTATAGTTTCTTCTGCCAGTTCACACCGTAAGATCACTATGGTAAGCCTGCTAGTTTGGCCTGGACCAGACAATTCCTTCAGAGGGCTTGATCATAGGGGATCGAACACAGTAAACACCCGAAAGGGATAAAGATTTCCTTAGTCTGTTTTTCAACCTAGTCCTACCTTCGGCGGATTTTGTTGGATGGGGACTCTGGGGTTTAAAGATAGAGGGTTACACTCACGAGGTACATAAGAAGTGTATGTATCCTAACTAAATAATGGTAACTAAAGCATATAGGAATAAGAGTTATTCTTGCATTAGGTTTTGGTCAAGAAAGTCTTGACCCAGAGGAGGAGTGTTTCTTATTACCCTTCGGTGTCATACATTCTAAACCTTTGAGGTATCATTGTGAATTACTAATGACTTAGGAATCATTAGATAATTAGCTAAAATGTGATTGGATTATATAGTTTTATCGAGAAACTTATACAATTTTTTATTGTTAATTTCAGCAAAATGTCTAGGTCTATTATTTCCTTACTAGGTGCCAACAAATTAACTGGGGAGAATATAATAACATGGAAGAAAAGACTCAACATAATCTTGGTAGAACATGGACTTAAGTTTGTTCTCAATGAAGAATGTCCTCAATTCCCAGCTCACAACGCACCTCAATCTGTTAAGGATGCGTATGACCGTTGGATCAATGCCAATGAGAAGGCAAAAGCCTATGGCTAGCATACCTGATGTTTTAGCAACGAGACTGGAGTGCAAGGTCTCAGCTCATGAGATCATGAATTTTATATTGAACTTGTCTAGACAACAGTCAAATCAAATTCGACATAAAACGCTAAAATACGTTTACAGTGCACACATGGAGGAGAGAATGTCAGTGAGAGAATATGTTCTCAATATTATGGCTCAGTTCGACATAGCGGAAATGAACGGGGCAGAAATAGACGAGAAAAGTCAGGTATTGTTCATCCTAGAATCTCTTCCGAAGAGTTTTCTGCAATTCCGCAACAATGCAACGATGAACAACATAGAGTATGATCTAACTTCTCTGCTAAATGAGCTGCAGACTTACCAGTATTTTATGGATGATAAGAGATAAGAGAATGGAGAGGCAAATCTGTTTAGCCATTCCAAAAATTTTCAGAAGGGTTCACCCTCTGGAACTAAGTACTGCAGTTATTCTTCTGAGCTTAAGAAGATACAGAATAAAAAGAAAAGGAGCAAATAAAGAGCAATTGTCTGGCTAGAAAAACTTGTTATTTGATAACATCTATGTAGTTTCACGGTTTATTAGAAACCTTATTTATATTTCTTGCTTCATCAAACAATGTACTTTAATTTCTTTGAACTATGTCATTGTCCTTTTTGAGAATTATTTGGAAAGGGTTAATTCGGTTAAAATAGTTTTAAATACTAAATTATTCGAACTAGCAAATACACGAACTGATAATTAAGAAACGTATAATTTCTCCTAAAGAAAATGCTCATCTTTGGCATCTTAGATTGAATTACATTAACCTCAATAGGATTGAGAGATTGTTAAAGAATAGACTTCTAAATGAATTGGATGAAAATACTTTACCTATATGTGAATCATTCCTAGAAGGCAAAATGACTAAAAGAACTTTTAGGGGAAAAGGTTATAGAGACAAAGAACCTCTTGAGCTTATACATTCAGATCTTTGTGGTCGGATGAATGTTAAAGCCAGAGGAGGTTATGAATATATCATCTCTTTCATAGATGATTATTCCAGATTTGGGCATATTTACTTAATGCATGATAAGTCTGAACCACTTGAAAGTTCAAGGAATTCAAGACTGAAGTTGAAAATCAATTAGGTAAAACAATTAAAACCCTTCGATCAAATCAAAGTGGAGAGTACATGGATTTGAAATTCCATAACTATATGATAGAACATCGAATTACATCCCAACTCTCAGCACCCGGTATGGCTCAGCAAAATGGTGTATCGAAAAAGAGAAATAGAACCTTGTTCGACATGGTTCAATCGATGATGAGTTATGCTCATCTCCCTGATTCCTTTTGGGGTTACGCAGTAGAGACTGCGACATACATTTTTGAACAATTTGCAATCAAAGATTGTTCCAGAAACACCTTTTGAACTGTGGAAAGGATGTATAGGTAGTTTATGTCATTTAAGAATTTGGGGTTGTCCAGCACATGTCCTTGTGACAAATTCAAAGAAGTTGGGTTCACGTTCAAAATTATGCCTATTTAGAGGCTACCCAAAAGAGACAGGAGGTGACTTATTCTATGATCCTATGGAAGACAAGGTACTTGTGTCGACAAATGTCACTTTCATAGAGGAGGACCACATCAGGGACCACAAGCCTAGAAGTAAAGTTGTTTTAAGTGAGTTAGATGAAATAATAGCAAAGGTTGCTTATAATTATAGTACGTCAACAAGAGTTATTGATATTAGTTTGTCTAGTCAAGAGTGTCTATCTCAAGATTTGAGAATGCCCTGACGTAGTGGGAGGGTTATAACACAACCTGACCATTACATGGGTTTATATGAAATCCAAGTTGGCATACCAGATGATGAATGTGAGGATCCAATGACTTATAATCAATCGATGGTTGACAAAGACAAAGACAAATGGGTCATAGCCATGGACCAAGAAATGGAGTCTATGCACTTCAATTCTGTTTGGAATCTTTTGGATAAACCTGATAGGGTAAAACCTATAGGTTGTAAGTGGATCTACAGGAGAAAGCATGGTGTAGATGGAAAGATGCAAACTTTTAAAGTTAGACTAGTAGCAAAGGGTTATACCTAGGTTGAAGGGGTTGACTATGAGGAAACCTTTTCACCTGTTGCTATGGTAAAACCTATCGGTATCCTACTTGTCGTTGCCACATACTATGACTATGAGGTACGACAAATGGATGTCAAGACAGCATTCTTGAATGACAATCATGACGAGACCATCTACATGGATCAACCCAAAGAGTTTGTTAAACGAGGACAAGAGCAAAAGGTTTGCAGGCTTAAAAGGTCAATCTATGGACTGAAACAAGCCTCTAGGTCCTAGAATATAAGATTTGATGAGGTAAAAATTTTTTTTTTGCTTTGATCAGAATGATGATGAACCTTCTGTCTACAAGAAAATCGTCAATAGTTTTGTCGCATTCCTAGTTCTTTTTGTGGATGATATCCTACTCATTGGGAATGATGTAGGTTATCTTACCGACATTAAGAATTGGCTAGCTACGCAATTCCGAATGAAAGATTTGGGTGAAGCGCAGTTTGTTCTTGGGATCCAGATTGTCCGGAACCGCAAGAATAAAACCCTAGCATTGTCTCAAACATCTTATATCGAAAAAGTGTTGTTGAGGTTTAAGAAGCAAGACTCCAAGAAAGGTTTATTGTCTTAGGATATGGAGTTCATTTGTCTAAGAAACGGTGTCCTAAGACACCTGAAGAAGTTGAGGACATGAGACGGATTCCATGTAGCAAAATCATGAACACGCGATTTACAATCGCTTCGACTGCGGGATTCGATCCCTTCACTCGGATCATTAGAGCTGGTCATCTGTAGGTCCATTAGGTCCCTCGGTTTGCTCAAAATAAATAAATTGAGGGTTTACAGTTTGGTGTGGATTTGATGTGTTTAAATTCATTAATTGGGTATTTATGTCATTTATATTTTATATAGTTGACATATTATATAGTTGTATGTGAATGAAATTCATAATAAACTATAGTATAGCCTAATTGATTAATTAGGGCTAAATGGAGAAATTAAATTGAGAGAAACTAAATTGAATCTGCTTCAATTTAAAATTCTACAAATATACAAATGAGATTTGTATAATAAGGTATGAGATACCTTATTATATGTAATATGCAAATATGTTTTTCATATTATAAGGTTGTGGTAAAATGGTGAATTGGTTGAGATTTTAATTCCACATCTCCCCATTATTTAAAGGCTTTGCAAGAAGCCTTTAGAGGGTAATTCATTCATTTTTTTGAATTAGAGATCTAAGACCTCACTCTTGTCTCAAAATTTTCTCTCTACACAATTCTTCTCACCCAAAATTAAAAGGAGTCCCACCTACTCTCCTTAAACCTATCGAGAACAACCGAGAAGGCTCTTTTGAAGTGTCCCCAATTTTTGGTTCGAGAAATCGTGTTGTAGAGACCGTTTGTATGAAGGAGTTCTTGACCAGAGAAGGAAACATTGAGGAAGGGTTGTTCAAAAAGTAAGTACATCTCATACATTATGTTTACTTCTTGTAAACAAGATGTTTAGCCTAGAAATAATTAGATTAGTTCAATTTTAAGATACGAATTGCACAATGTATCAACAACGTTTCGCAACGTCTTCTGCTGTGGGAAATCAATTCCCTTCAATGCCCCCAATCGCATGTCAACTACATGATCGAGCTAGATCACCTCGTTTATATTGACTACAAAGTGGGTCGTATCAACAGTGTTACCAAGATGTGGTTCCCCATCCTATCAGTATACTGTAGACCGTTAGAGTCACTAACTCGAACGTGATCCTACATTTGTGTCCATTACAAATCGTTCAAGTTCTCATTAGTATGACCCTGCAACTTAGTTTATTGTTTTAAGTTCATAAATGCGAGATACAAAGTTTTGAATAACAAATAACTTTTATTTGTTAATACAAGAACTTTTACAAACGGCACGAGCTTAGGGCATACACCGCAACAAACCTTTACGTCCTCTTCGGAGCTCAAAAGGTGTTTCAGAAGCACAATTTAAGGGATCATTGTTCAAAATGTACACCGCAATCTCTACTACGTAACCCTAATATGAGTCAGGAAGATGAGCATAACTCATAATTGATCCAACCATGTCCAAAAATGTTTTATTTCTCCTCTCTAGTACACCATTTTGTTGAGGCATACTGGGTGCTAAGAGTTGGGACATAATTCCATGTTTTATCACATAGTCCTTGAATTTATGGTTCATATACTCTCAACCTCGATCAGATCGAAGTGTTTTAATTAATTTACGTAACAAGTTGTAAACTTCAGTCTTAAATTCCTTGAATTTTACGAGTTTTAGTCCAAGTGGGGGTTTGTTGAATTTTATGTTCTAAGACTCTTAGTTTGTAATTGATAAACATATTTCGTGTTCATTTTTCGAAAAAACATGTTATTGAATTAGTATACTATAGTCTTGAATCCAATAAACTAATGTCCCGAGGCTATTTAATGCCTTGATATTTATGTGATGGCATAAAACATGAATCAAGTTCGAGTATATGGCCTAAAATGGTCTATAGTATAGGGATAAGGTTGGGTTTGTTATTCTAGGGACACAATGGATGCGACCTACTTTGTAGTTAGTACAAACGATGTGATCCTGAATCGTTCATATAGAGATATGTAAGTGGGGGCATTCTATGCAATGAGTTTGTATAAGATTGTACCACGACTTAGTCACTTTTGCTTTATAACACCGTTTACTGTATAAAACTGACTAATTCAAATTTGACCTAGGTAACTCGATCTCAATCCTGAGCTAACTATGAACTCCTGTTTATTCGGGATTATCCTTAGATCTCCATGGGTGAGAACACCTCAATAGCGCTGGCTCAATAAGCCTCACATTTCAGGGGTAAGAATATGAAAATAGCTGGGAACATAGGGTGCAGGATGAAATTCACTCCTACTCGACTCTAGGGATAGTAAATAGGTTGTTCCATTAAGTGTTGATTTCATAACTAGAGCAAGGGGCCACACCCTCTCACAAGGCTGAGATGGACTAGATTTGTCGGTTGGAGCACAAATAAATTGTTCTGCAAAGGTTTAGTGGGACTTCTGAAAAAAGAAGTGTTCTCGGGAGTAAAACATATTTTGGCCATACCGAGACCACGAACAACCTGTGAAAGATTGACTTACATGTTACGGTTATATGAGGTAGAAAAAAATATATCTATAGTGAGAGGATTGCAACTACGGGACTTTAGTGAAATGACCTGTTAGTTAACAAATGTTTTTAATTAGGTTAAAGAGTTTGACTGATTAATCTTGGATTTTTAGAGCTCGAGATCTGTAGGTCCATTAGGTCCCCCTGCTAGCTCATATGGATTAAACTTAGAACAGTATGTTCGATTAATTCGAATTATTCGAATTAGGAAAGGAGTTTTAAACTAACAAGTACATGTCATGTAGTTATCAGTTTTTGTATGTCACACGAATATTCAATTGTGATTTGAATTTAAAAAATATGAGTGTGCATTCATGTTCAGGAGGTCAAAATTAGTCAAGAGGGTGAAAAGCAGAAAAGTCAAAAGGTTGACTTTGTTCGCTCGAAAAAAGTCAAAGTTTGACTTTGACCAAATGGAAAAGACCATTTTACCCTTGACTAGAGTTAGTGGAATTATCTGACTTTTTGTTAGACAATGCCACTAACTTAAGTGGACTATTTGTAAACATGACAGAATGACACATAGCCCACTTTTAGTTAGTGTTTTGTGAGATGTTGCATTTTTGTGAGCTTTTACATGCATTTGATGCATGTAATTGCTTTATAAATAACATTGATTTCAAAACAAAAGGTTCCGCTCTGAATCTTTAGTTTTTCCAAAGAAGTCACACCAAAATATACTTATTTTCCTTTCCTAACTTTAAGTTTTGAACCTCCGATTCTTGTTTTTCATTCCTTCATTCACTAGGTCCCATAACCTGGTTCTAAGTCAAAAGGATAGCGGGAAAACTCTAGAGGTAGTACGGTTTGTGTTTGATTTTTGCTTAGGGGCAAGCAGATCTTGAAGAAATCGAGCTACAAAGGTTGTACGTTCTTCCCTTTTTAGTTCACTATTTTTTGGCTTGTCTGCATGTTAATTACTATTAAGTGAGATGCAATTAAAGTGTCATTAGATCTTCTTTTCCACCGCGTATGACTCGTGTTCCATCACGATCCCTATAGTCAGGCCCTCCGTAAGTTTTGGTTGATCCAGGGGAACCTACCAAACGGACGATAGAAATCTCACGGTGCAACATAATGGAGGAGATTGTGGGATACGTTGACACACGTCCTTCTCCAATTTACTATAGACACTTTCCTCGTTCACCTTGGTATTGAACCATGCAAACACTTATAGTAGGGAGACGCCCTAAGCATGGAACTTACGGTGTGAACTCTTGAGGATGTGAGAGTTAAAACTTGATGCGTACATGTCGTTTTCTCCCACTAAAGTATCTTAATAGTTTAGGGTTTAGGTTTAACTTAGGTGGATTTGTTGGGATGTATGTCCCCATCTCGTGTAGTTTGTAATATTCCAAGTTGTAATAAATAAGAGTTATTTATGCGAACTTTGTGTCTCACATTTTTCATAAACTAAATCCAATAAACTAAGTTCCAGGGTCATTATTTTATGAGAGAACTTGGAACTTGAACGGTGTGTAGTGGACACACAAGGAGGATCACATTCGAGTTAATGACCCGAACGGTCTACAACATATGGATAAGGTTGGAGACCTAATCCTGGATACACTATGGATGCGACCCCCTTTATATTAGATACAAACGAGGTGATCCAGCTCGTTCATGTGGTTGACATGCGAGTGGGGGCATCTTGTGCAATGAGATTGTACAAGACCGATCAGTGAATTATGAGACTTACTGATCTAACACCGTCAACAGTAAAAAGCTAATAAATTCGTAGATGACCATTAATTACTCGACCTTAATCCTGAGCGTGTTACGAACTTCTGTCTGCGGGGGTCTGTACTTTGACTACTACGGGTGAGGGTAGCCACTGTTGCTCGCCAATATGCCTATTTTCTCAGGGAAAGGACCACGTGGGGAGTTGGGAACTTTACAACGCAAGAAGGAATTCACTCGCTCTCGAGTTAGGTAAACTGAGAGGTTGTTCCCTTAAGTGCTGTCTTCAAGACTTCAACAACGGGGCCACACCTTCTCACTTGGCCGAGAGGATTGTTGTTTATGGTAGGACCATGCAACGTAGTTGTTCATTAGAGGAGCAGTGGGACTTAAGGAGAAAGAGGTAGATACAGGGGTAAAATGGTACTTTGACCTAGCGCGTGTCTCACTGAACAACTTGTGAAGCGTCGACTCATGGGTATTGGTTATATCTATGGACACAACTTTGTTGGGATTTTTGTCCTAATCTCGTGTTTGTAATTTATTGTTTGAAATTAATAAGAGTTATTCATTTCATCACTTTGTGTCTCGCAAGATTTATAAACTTTTCCAATAAACTAAGCTCCAGGGTCATTGAATTTATGAGAGAACTAGAACTTGAACGGTGTGTAGTGGACCCACAGGGAGGATCACGTTCGATTTGATGACCTGAACGGTCTACAGTATATGGATAGGGTTGGAGACCTAATCTTGGATACACTGTGAATGCGACCCGCTTTGTATTAGATACAAACGAGGTGATCTGACTCGTTCATGTGGTTGACATGCGAGTGGGGGCATCCTGTGCAATGAGATTGTACAAGGCCGGACCGTGATTTATTAAACCTCACGATGTAACACCGCTTGTGATGAGACTAATAATTTCGTAGATGACCATTGGTGACTCGACCTGAATCCTGAGAGTGTTACGGACTCCTGTTTGCGGGGGTCTGTCATTTGACAAGTACGGGTGAGGGTGGTCACAGTTACTCGCCCAATATGTCTATCTTCTCAGGGACATAACCAAGTAGGGAGCTGGAAACTTAACTGTGCGAGATGGAATTCACTCGTTCCCGCCTTTAGGGAAACTAGAGGGGTTGTTCCCTTAAGTGCTGTCTCTAGGGCTTGGACAACGGGCACACACCTTCTCACTGGCCCAAGAAGGGTGTTGTGTATGGTTTGACCATCACAATACGTTGTTCATTAGAGGAGCAGTGGGGACTTAAGGAACAAGTGGTAGCCACAGTGGTAAAACGGTAATTTGATCCAGCCGTGTCTACGAACAACCTGTGAAGGGTCTACTCATGGGCATTCGTTATATCAGTGGACACGTAATATTCTGCACTGACGGGAGTGCAGCAACGGACTATAGTGGAGTGTTACCGTAGCTAATGAATGTTGGTTAACCGGGTCAAAGAGTTTGACAGGTTAATCTCGGATCATTGGAGCCCGTCACTGTAGGTCCATTAGGTCCCTCGATTGGCTAAATTTTTGTCAAAAGAAGGGTTAATATTTTGGTGTGAAATTGAAGTGTTCAATTTCACTTTAAGGGCATTTATGTCATTTACATGAGATATGAATGATATAATATATAGTTTAATGCGAATGAGATTCATAATAAACTATAAGTTAGCCTAATTGTTGAATTAAGGCTAATTGGAGAAATTAATTGAGAGAAATTAAATTGGATGTGATTCAATTGAATTAATCCACAATTATTGCAAATGAGATTTGCAATATGAGATATGAGATATCTCATATGATATGGTTATGCAAATGAGATTTGCATATCCTATGGTTGTGGTAAAGTGGTAGTAATGTGGAGATTTTAACTCCATGATTATTCCGCTATATAATCCCTTTTTGCAAGAAGAAATGCACTTCAATCTCTCATTTTTTGGATTCTCACCCAAAAAGAAGAGAATTCTCTCTACTCTCTCTCAATTCTCACCCTCTCCAAAACACCAAAGTTCTCATAAACTTCCCCCTTTCCAAAGGAAGAACAACCGAGACTGCAAGTGGTAGTGTTCGGGTTCCGTTCGTTGAGAGCATTTGTTGAGATCGAGTAGCACGAAGCGTTCGTGATCTGAGGAAGAAATCTTGAAGAGTGTCTTCAACAAGTAAGTACCTTAATCTTGTTGTAATTTCTTCCTTTCTAGCATGTTTAACTTAGATCTAAGAGTTAGATCATTTTAACAAAACCGAGTAGCGTAATGATACCATGACGATTCGATCGTCTTCCGCTGCGCGGGGATTCTCATTCCCTTGAAATGGTATTAGAGCCATTTCGATGGTTCTTCATTATGCACTATTTTTGTTAAAATAGGTGGGTCTAGAACATGTTCACGGGCAGACGACCCCTCCTTCATCCGTGCGATGATGACCCACTTTAATCTAACTGAGATGAACGGGGCTTCGATCGATGAGTCGAGCCAGGTCACTTTCATTTTGGAGACTCTTCCGAAGAATTTCCTTCAGTTTCGTAGCAATGTCGTCATGAACAAAATTAGCTACACTCTGACTACCCTTCTCAATGAGCTACAGAATTTCCAATCCTTGAACAGGGTCAAGGAATCTGAGGCAAATGTTGCCTACAAGTCTTATCCCAGGGGTTCGACCTCTGGGACGAAGCTTGTTGCTCCTTCACGCCCGAAAGGGAAGAAGAGGACGAAGAGGGGTAAAATTGATTCAACTGCCTCTCACAAGGGCAAGAAGGTCAAGGACGTTGCAGAGAAAGGAAAGTGTTTCCACTGCAATGGGGGCGGACACTTGAAGAGGAACTGTCCCAAATTCCTGGCCGAGAGGAAGAATCAAGGTAAATGTGATTTACTTGTGACAGAAACTTGTTTAGTGGAGAGTAGTGACTCTGCCTGGATATTGGATTCGGGCGCCACTAACAACATTTGTTCTTCTTTTCGAGATTGATTTACAAACGCATTGCTGCGAGGGTGAGGTGACTCTACGGGTTGGATCGGGGGAGCTTGTCTCTGCTGCAGCGATCGACACGGTGAAGCTACACTTTGGCGGGAAGTACTTATTGTTGGACTTGTACATAGTTCCAGGGTTTACTAGAAACCTTGTTTCCATTTCCTGCTTAATTGAATAATGTATATATGTTTTCTTTGAATTTAGTAAAGCGTTTATTTCTTTCAAAGGCAATCTTATATGTTCAGCTTCACTCGAGCATAATCTGTATGTTTTGAAACCTAATTCGGCCAAAAGAGTTTTGAATACTGAATTGTTCAAAACTGCAGAAACACGAACTAAGAAAGCAAAAGTTTCTCCAAAAGAACCCATCTTTGGCATCTACGGTTAGGCCACATTAATCTCAATAGGATTGAGAAACTAGTAAAGAGTGGACTTCTAAACGAGTTGGAAGAAAACTCTTTGCCTGTGTGTGAGTCATGCCTTGAGGGCAAGATGACCAAACGTCGTTTTAGTGGAAAAGGATATAGAGCCAAAGAGCCTCTTGAGTTAGTACATTCTGACAAATGTGGTCCGATGAATGTTAAAGCTCGGGGCGGTTATGAGTATTTCGTGTCTTTCATAGACGATTACTCCAGATATGGGTATATTTACCTAATGCACAAGAAGTCTTAAACTCTTGAAAAGTTCAAGGAGTACAAGACTGAGGTTGAGAACCTCTTAGGTAAATCGCTTAAAACACTTCGATCGGATTGAGGTGGAGAGTACATGGACACTGAATTCTAGGACTATATGATAGAACACGGAATTACGTCCCAACTCCCAAAACCTGGTATGCCACAGCAAAATGGTGTATCGGAGAGGAGAAACAAAACTTTGTTGGACATGGTTCGGTCGAGGATGAGCTATGCTCGTCTCCCTGATTCTTTTTGGGGATACGCAGTGGAGACTGCGGTCTATATTTTGAACAACGTTCCGTCGAAGAGTGTTTGTGAAACACCTTTCGAGCTCTATAGTGGATGTAAAGGCAGTTTACATCACTTCAGGATTTGGGGATGCCCGACCCACGTGTTGGTATCAAATCAAAAAAAGTTGGAACCCCGTTCGAAATTGTGCTTATTCGTAGGTTACCCTAAAGAGACTACGGGTGGTCTGTTTTACGATCCTAAGGAAAATAGGGTGCTTGTGTCGACAAACGCCACTTTCCTTGAGGAAAACTACGTCAGGGATCATTTACCAATGAGTAAAATTGTGTTGAATGAAATGGACAGTACATCAGCAAGAGTTGCTGATGAGGCTAGTACGTCAACAAGTGTTGTTGATCCTAACACGTCTAGTCAAATCCGTTCCCAAGAGTTGGGAATGCCTCGACATAGTAGTAGGACTGTGAGACACCCCGATCGGTACATGGGTTTAGGTGAAACCTCAGTTGTCACTCCTGATGATGACTGTGAGGATCCATTGACCTATGATCAGAAAATGGTTAGTGTTGACAAAGACAAGTGGATTAAAGCTATGGACCAGGAAATGGAGTCTATGTACTTCAATTCTGTCTGGGAGCTTGTGGATCAACCGGATGGGGTCAAACCTATTGGTTGCAAATGGATCTACAAGCATAAACGTGGCGTAGATGGGAAGGTGCAGACCTTCAAAGCCCGACTAGTGGCAAAGGGTTTTACCCAGGTTGAAGGGGTCGACTATGAGGAGACCTTTTCACCTGTTGCCATGGTACAGTCGATCAGGATCTTTCTGTCCATTGCCGCGTATTATGACTACGAGGTATGGCAGATGGATGTCAAGAAAGCCTTTCTGAATGGCAAACTTGATGAGACCATCTACATGGACCAGCCCAAAGGGTTCATTACCCAAGGCCAAGAGCAAAAGGTTTGCCGGCTTCATAGGTCCATTTATGGACTGAAACAGGCTTCGAGGTCTTGGAATATAAGGTTTGACGAGGCGATCAAATCTTATGGCTTTGATCAAAATGTCGACGAGCCTTGTGTTTACAAGAAAATTGTTGACAAAACTGTCGCATTATTGGTGTTATATGTGGACGATATTCTTCTTATTGGGAATGAGATAGAATTTCTTACTGACGTTAAGAAGTGGCTAGCTTCGCAATTCCAAATGAAAGATTTGGGAGAAGCTCAGTATGTTCTAGGTATCCAGATTGTCCGGAACGAGAAGAATAGAACGCTAGCCTTGTCTCAAACGTCTTATATTAACAAGATGTTGTCTAGATATAAGATGCAGAACTCCAAGAAGGGCTTGCTGCCTTTCAGGCATGAAGTTCACTTGTCTAAGGATCAGTGTCCGAAGACTCCTCAAGATGTTGAGGATTTGAGACGAATTCCATATGCTTCGGCTGTAGGGAGCCTGATGTATGCCATGTTGTGTACTAGGCCCGACATTTGTTGTGCAGTAGGGATTGTCAGTAGATATCAATCCAATCAAGGATTAGATCACTGGACAACCGTAAAGGCAATCATCAAGTATCATAGGAGAACGAGGAACTACAGCTTAGTGTATGGCAGTGGGGATTTGATCCTTACGGGATACACGGATTCTGATTTTCAGACCGATAAGGATTCTAGGAAATCCACTTCGGGGTCATCCTTTATTCTGAATTAAGGAGCTGTAGTATGGCGAAGCATCAAAAAGGGATGCATCGCTGATTCCACTATGGAAGCGGAGTATGTTGCGACTTGTGAAGCTGCAAAGAAAGCTGTTTGGCTTAGGAAGTTCATGACAGATTTGGAAGTTGTTCCAAATATGAACTTACCAATCACACTGTTATCTAATAACAGTGGTGCAATAGCCAACTCACGTGAGCCTCGGAGCCATAAGAAAGGCAAACACATTAAGCGCAAGTATCATCTGATATGGGAGATTGTGCAACGCGGAGACGTGACGGTCACGCAGATAACGTTGGAGCACAACGTAGCTGATCCATTTACAATGCCCCTCACGGCTAAGGTGTTTGAGGGTCACCTAGAGAGTCTAGGTCTTCGAGAGCTTCCTGACTAGGGCTAGTGGGAGATGTGTAAATGGGTATTCAATGCCCTAGTTTATTATATTACTTCATTGTAATTTATGTACATTTCAGATATGTATTTTCACCACTAGCTTAGTCCAAGTGGGAGTTTGTTGTGATTTTTGTCCTAATCTTGTGTTTGTAATATATTGTTTGAAATTAATAAGAGTTATTCATTTCATTACTTTGTGTCTTGCAATATTTATAAATTTTTCCAATAAACTAAGCTCCAGGGTCATTGAATTTATGAGAGAACTAGAACTTGAACGGTGTGTAGTGGACACACAGGGAGGATCACGTTCGAGTTAATGACCCGAACGGTCTACAGTATATGGATAGGGTTGGAGACCTAATCCTGGATATACTGTGGATGCGCCCCGCTTTGTATTAGATACAAACGAGGTGATCTGACTCATTCATGTGGTTGACATGCGAGTGGAGGCATCCTGTGCAATGAGATTGTACAAGACCGAACCGTGAATTATTAGACCTATTGATGTAACACCGATGACCATTAGTGACTCGACCTGAATCCTGAGCGTGTTACGGACTCCTGTCTGCGGGGGTCTGTCCTTTGACTAGTACGGGTGAGGGTGGTCACAGTTACTCGCCCAATATGCCTATCTTCTCAGGGACAGGACCAAGTAGGGAGCTGGGAACTTAACTACGCGAGATAGAATTCACTCGTTTCCGCCTTTAGGGAAACTAGAGGGGTTGTTCCCTTAAGTGTTGTCTCTAGGGCTTGGACAACGGGCGACCACCTTCTCACTGCCCCGAGAAGGGTGTTGTGTATGGTTGGACCATCACAATATGTTGTTCATTAGAGGAGCAGTGGGGACTTAAGGAACAAGAGGTAGACACAGGGATAACACAGTAATTTGACCAGTAGTGTCTCACGAACAACTGTTGTGAAGGGTCGACTCATGGGCATTGGTTATATCAGTGGACACGTAATATTCTGCACTGACGGGAGTGCAGCTACGGGCTATAGTGGAGTGTTATCGTAGCTAATGAATGTTGGTTAACCGGGTCAAAGAGTTTGACAGGCTAATCTCGTATCATTGGAGCCTGTCACTGTAGGTCCATTAGGTCCCTCAGTTGGCTCAATCTGGGTTAAAAGAAGGGTTAATGTTTTGGTGTGAAATTGAAGTGTTCAATTTCACTTTATGGGCATTTATGTCATTTATATGGGATATGAATGATATAATATATAGTTTAATGTGAATGAGATTCAGAATAAACTATAGGTTAGCCTAATTGTTGAATTAGGACTAATTGGAGAAATTAATTGAAAGAAATTAAATTGGATGTGATTCAATTTAATTAATCCACAATTATTGCAAATGAGATTTGCAATATGAGATATGAGATATCTCATTTTATATGGTTATGCAAATGAGATTTGCATAACCTATGGTTGTGGTAAATTGGTAATAATGTGGAGATTTTAACTCCATGATTATTCCACTATATAATCCCTTCTTGCAAGAAGGGATGCACTTCAATCTCTCATTTTTTGGATTCTCAGCCAAAAAGAAGAGAATTATCTCTACTATCTCTCAATTCTCCTCCCTCTCCAAAACACCAAAGTTCCCACAGACTTCCCACTTTCCAAAGGAAGAACAACCGAGACTCCAAGTTGTAGTGTTCAGGTTCCGTTCGTGGAGAGCATTTGTTGAGATCGAGAAGCACGAAGCGTTCGTGATTTGAGGAAGAAATCTTGAAGAGTGTCTTCAACAAGTAAGTACCTTAATCTTGCTGTAATTTCTTCCTTTCTAGCATGTTTAACTTAGATCTAATAGTTAGATCATTTTAACAAAATCGAGTTGCGTAATGATACCATGACGATTTGATCGTCTTCCGTTGCGCGGGAATTCTCATTCCCTTCAAACTTGTCCTACAGTAATGAGAGTGCAACTACGAGCTTTAGTGGAGTGTTACCGTAGCTAATGAATGTTGAATAATCGGGTCAAAGAGTTTTACAGGTTAGTCTCGGATCATTGGAGCTCATCATCTGTAGGTCCATTAGGTCGCTCGGTTGGCTCAAATCGGACAAATTGAGGGTTTATAGTTTGGTGTGAATTTGATGTGTTCAAATTCATTATTTGGGTATTTATGTCATCTATATGAGATATAGATGATAAGATATATAGTTTGATGTGAATGAGATTCATAATAAACTAGAGTATAGCCTCATTGATTAATTAGTGCTAATTGGAGAAATTGAATGGAGAGAAATTAAATTGAATGTGATTCAATTTAAAAATCCACAATTATGCAAATGAGATTTGTATAATAAGGTATGAGATACCTTATATTATATGATATGGAAATATGATTTTCATATCATATGATTGTGGTAAAATTGTGAATTGGTAGACGTTTTAGCTCCACCACACATAGTATTTAAAGGCTTTGGTGAGCCAATTGCAATTTTTTGGATTTTGATCGAAAGAGAGCAATCACTTCTCTCTCAACTCGCTCTCAGCTCTCTCAATCTCTCCTCACCCAAAATCCAAAGGGAGTCCCACCTACTTTCTCTCAACCTCTCGAGAAGAACCGAGAAGACATTTTGGAATTGTCTTGCATTACTGTTCAAGGATCGAGTTCGAGGAGTTCGTTGGTTCGAGAGAGATCGTGACCGGAGGAGGAAAGCGTTGAAAATGAGTTCTTCAACAAGTAAGTAACGAGTTGCCTTACTGTTTTCTATACTTTTCTTCTCCATATGCATGTTTAGCTTAAGATTAATGAGATTAACTCGATTTTATGATTCGAATTACACAACGAAACAACGACGTTTCACAACGTTTTCTGCTGCGGGAATTCCAAATCCCTTTAGGATAATGGCTAAAGGAATCTATCTAAGTCTGTACCTATTATAACTTTTATAACTAGGTACTTTAACTTATGTCTAAGTGAATAAAAATTTTAATAACCTAGAAATACTGTGCTAACAAGACTATGGTTAATTCAACTCAAGTTTTGCATCAGTTTCCAGGTAGGAGGTGTTCCGTTAACCATAAACTTATGTACCCCAAAGCTATTAGATAGAACATCACCAGAAGAGTTCCCTTATAACCAAAGTCTTATTTTTCCTACCATAATTTCAAACTATTTAAAAACCATGTAAGACTAATTTCTAATCCTATTAGAAATTAAACTTAGACCAAATAAATTTTAAACATTTTAAAATTAATTCCATCCTATACAACTCCTACGTTTGCATGAAATTATATGGATTTCTTATCGATAGGAATCACGACGTTGCAATGTCGCTCAGTGCAACACAACTAATGGGGTTGCACCGCTGCGGCTTCTTGCAGCAACTTTCCTCTTCGAAAATCAACAACTTTCAACAGTAAATTGGCACGAATCTCATCCGATTTTCCTTAAACTTGTCACGAACGACTCACAAACTAAATTACAGACTCTATTTGCACAATAATTACCCAAAAACGCAGGGGCTTTTAATAATTTGATCAAATCAAAAAGTAAACTTCCTAAATAGTTTAACAACAAACCATTTATGCAAATTACCACCAACCAATGCAAATTTGTTTCAACAAAAACAAAACACAAGCATTGCTCTGATACCATTTGAAGGAATCTAACTTCCCTTAATTGCAAGTTTTTGTTTTGGTTTACTTCATAAATCCATGCACTCGTAAAAACAGAGATAAGCTAATTAAAAAGCATGGATTAAAAAAAATAAAATATGTTGTAGTTATCTCAACTAAAAAGGAAATGAGTATACCTTTGTAGTTCACAATTGATAACAACTACTTGCTACAAGATTTGCACAACACCACAACAATTCTCTGATTTTTCCTTCTGTACAAACAGGACAACACGACAACGAAAACTCTCTATCCTCTGAGTCTTAGATCTAGTCGTAGTGGGAAGGCTCCCACAAATTGAAAAATTAGGAATTTCTTAGTTTGAGAGAAATAGAGTGATTTTCTCAAAATCTTCAACACCAGAATGATCGATCAGTTCTTCACCCTCCCAAACGAGAAGAAGAACACCAATGGAAGGTAACTCCCAATAGGGTGTTGGGGAGAACTGAGGAACGTCTTCTGACATGTTCCCACTTTTTTATTTATTTAATTTAATAATTAATAAAAATAATTATTAAATAATATAATTAATATTAATTAAATCATATTTAATTAATTTCAAATTAAATATCATAAATTTATTTATGATTCAAATGAAATTTAATCATTTTTCCTTCTAACCTATAGTTTTAATGTACATGTTATGCACATTAAATTTTAACATATAGTTTTAAATATGAGTCTCATTCACAATTAAATAATATTTGAATTCTTTAAAATATTTAATTCTATTAATTAATTTAATATGAATCATATTCAAATTAAATTTAAAATATAAAGTTGTAATGCACATTAAACTTTATATTATAATGTATCTGTATGCATCAATCTTATTCCCTAATTGAGTTTGAACATTTCAAATTTAAATGATCGAAGAACTCTTTACCAGCTAGGAAGTGGACATTATGAACCTACAAATTAGAAGCTACAACGATACAAGATTATTTAGTTAATCTCATTAACCACCTAATAAACATTCGTTAACTGCGGAAGCACTCCACTAAAGTCTCTAGATACATTTTTCTCACTGGAGATATATTTCTGTGTCCACGGATATCGAAGAATAACAACAAGTCAATCCTTCACGAATGTTCGTAACACCAATTGGGTCAAATTACCGTTTTCTCCTAGGATACATCTTTTACCTTAAGTCCCAGTGCTCTTCTAATGAACAACCTATTTATGGTCCTATCAATAAACATAAGTCCCTCCCAGGGCAATGATAGGGTCGGGCTCTGTCACACCCCCCTCCCGAACTACCTGCTACTTAGCCCGAAAGGCGGCGTGAAACCAACAGACATTGTTTACCTCTTAACAATACCTGCTGACTCTGTACTCCTGATAAACATACTATGTTCGCATATGGAACATTTTAACATAACACAGTGAAAATCGACAACTATTAAACATACACAAGGAGAAACCCTTCATAAGTCTCTCTTGGAAACTAAAAGTCAAGTGCATCAAAACAACACAAGACAACTCATTGCATATACAACCGCTAATGTATAAGACTTCTATAACTACATAACGACTTGCTATACAACACCAGCCACGTACAAACTAACAACTTATGAACTTCCAGCAGACTATGGCAGGATATCAGGTACAAGGAGCTCGATCTCTACCTGAAAATGGTTGAAAACATTGATAGAATGAGCTAAAAAGCTCAGTGAGTGTCTATCTTTAAAACATTATAAGCTCACAGGTGAATCATAATAATGGCAGATTATAAGTACAAAATAGCTTAACATCTGTTTGTAAACATTAACAAACCATGCTTCCAATTTACTGAGTTTTAAGTCACCACTTGTGCATAGCACACAACTCGAAATGTACTAACTTTTCGAGGGTAGATAAATCAATAATATAAAAGCTCATAACAATAAAGCACATGACATGACTCCACATCAAACCATAGAGGTGGTAGAGTTACATTTATTCCAATAAGGTTCATACCTCTCTCTCTCTCTCACGTGCACGTGGAATACCTTTGGTCGTTTGGTTTTCCCTAATACCTTCTCTATGTCCTTCAGTATTAAGGTAAAACCATTTACTACCCAAATACTTTCTCATTGTCCTTCAAGATTTAGGTAAAACCATTTACTTCCCGGATACCTTCTCATTGTCCTTCAAATCGGGATATCATGATTCATTCCCCTAAGTACCTTCTCGAATGTCCTTCATGTTAGGGGTTAATCAAGATCAAGGCATAACTTGTTTACCATGGAAAACATGTCTTTATAACACATACAACAATTTCTTGACAATTTCATATTATCATCTAAATATGTTCCCAAGTGGATTTACACAAAACATTCTCTAAAGGAAAGCATACTTTCATAATTTAGTTTCCATACTTTGATTTATAGTTACAACTAATTCAAAGCATGCTTAGGTTCCATCATGAACCTTATGTTAGAAAACTCCATGAAGACATTCACAACTAGTTCAAACAAGATGTAATTATCAACACTTATGTTCATGAAGAAAAACATAGGTCAAACATAGTTCTAAGATAGAGTCACTCACAGTATTAGAATTGGAACCTTGGCTTGTAAACTTGACCTATTTGCTCTTGGCCTGTCAAACAAGCCAAATCAATCATTAGAACCTTGAGCTCATGATTTTTGACCTTAAAACTTGCAAGAAAACACACTTTCAAAATTCCAGCATTTTCAGATTTTCTGCCCTGTTTTCAGACAGCCATAACTTCTTCATTACTTATCCAAAAAGAATGTACTTTATACAAAACTCTTCCTTTTTGAACTCTCTAAAACTCTTATGAAGACATGAAAATGAGATTCCTAACGTATTGGTTAGAAATTACCTCAGTAGCTTAACCCCTAAAATGAATCTGCTGCTGTTCCAGATTTCACTTCCTGCTGCAACCCGAAACTTAACCTGAAGATTACAACATCTTCCAATCATTTTCTTCTCACGATTCCTTCACGACACTTGTAGGAAATTGAATAAGCTTTCGAACCATACCAATTAGAGCTCCTAACTCCAAGTATACAGATCAGAACAACCAAAACATCAGAGACTTTCCAGATTTGACAGCAAATTCTGTCTTCTGTCTTCCTCTTCACAAAACAGTAAGTTAACTTCAGTATTAGTTTGAGCTTCCTTCACAAACTTTGTTCCAAATTGAGTGAACTTTCATGTATCAAAAACTCAACTCTTACCTCTTCTTTTTGAGCTCGAAAAGACCAAAACATCAGAACTGGTCTGAGTTGATCTCCTTGCTGCAATAAAGAATCCTCTTGAGTTCTTCTCCTTTCTTCTGCAACTACAGCTCCAAATTTATGAAAAATGGCTTCCTTCTTCTTCCTTTCTCCTTCTCCCACGAAATTTCAGCTTGGTTTTGATAAATGAAGAAGAAAATGGAGAAGATAAAGTCATTTTAAAAAGCAAGGAGGCAATCTTTGTCTTTTTCCCTTTTGCTTTTTCTTTTCTTTTTCCTTTTCTTTTCCTTTCCTTTATCCCTTTCTTTCTTTTCTTTTCTTTCCTTTTATTTCCTAAACAAAACAAAACACAATGTTATATCCATTCATTTCATTTCATTTTCTTCATTATTTTTAAAGCAAACCAAACCAAAATGGTTTGAGCTTTTCCTTCCTTGTTTTCCTTTTATCCTTCACTTCATTTCTTTTTTTTTTTTTTTAAAACACCAAAATAAGTGTGTAAAGAAACCCTAAGCATTTAGCCAACTTATCCCAAGTCTGTGAGACATATGATCTTCCATTCAATACATGATGCACCTAAAACTTCTCCAAATTGCTAATGATTTGAACTTACTTCAATGAAACTTTTAATATGCTTATTTCAATGTTTACCTATCCCTTTATGAAGTTTAGACACATTGTAGCTCCAAATTCAATAGATTCCCAAATTCGATCACGACATCGTTTAGTGCAACCTATACGATTTTGCATATTTCAAAACATCATGAGCGAGTGCTCAATGATAAAAGAGAATAGTGTTTAGGGCTTACAATTTACTACCCCCCAAGAGGAATTTCGCCCTCGAAATTCAAAGACGAAAAAGTAGTGGGTACTTTCCTTTCATTGTGTCTTCGCTTTCCCATGTTGCTTCCTCGACGTCGTGATGTCTCCAACGAACCTTCACGAGTGAGATCGATTTCTTTTTCAAAACTTGTTCTTTCTGTCGAGGATTTGAACCGCATCCTCTATGTAACTTATGTCTTCTTTCAACTCAACCGGTTGTGCTTGCAACACATGTGTCGGATCTGGATAATACTTCCTGAACATGAACACATGAAAAACATCATGTACTCAAGATAGTTCTGCTGGTCACTCCAATCAGTAGAGGTCACGGCTTAATTCGCCCCAATTCTTCGGATAAGGACCAATATATCTAGGACTTAACTTACCTTTCTTGCCAAAACGAAGGACACCTCTCCACGGAGATAACATCAAGAATACTTGATCTCCGGCACTGAATTCTAAATCCTTTCGTCGCTTATCTCGCATAACTCTTTTGGCGGTCTTGTACTACCTTCGATTTTCTCTGATTACCTTAATATTATCCGTCGTAACTTGTACCAACTCAGGACCGATTAGCTTCCGCTCTCTACTTTCATTCTAACATACGGGCGTTCTACTCGACCTTCCATACAGAGCCTCAAATGGTTCCATGCCTATACTTGACCGATAGTTTGTTATTATAAGCGGATTGCATAAGTGATAGGTGTGTATCACAACTACCCTTAAATTGAAGGACACATGCTCTCAACATATCCTCTAGGTCCGGATGGTCCTCTTTAACCCGACCATCCATGAGGATGAAACGTTGTACTAAATTTCAACTTTGTCCCCATAGCCTTCTCAGAACTAAGCCAAAACTTAGAAGTAAATCTTGGATCCCTATCTCAAACTATGGACACCGGCACTCCGTGTTGACTTACAATTCTTTCGACATATAGCTCAATAAGTCGATCAAGTGTAAACGTCGCTTAAATCGGTATAAACTGTAAGTCTTTGTTTTAGTGAGTCTATTCACCATTACCCAAATACCATCATGTTCACTAGAAATATATGGTAATCCAAACAGAAAATCCATAGTGATATGCTCCCATTTCCATTCCTAAGATCGCAACGGATTAAGGAGTCCTCCTGGTCTCTGTCTAATCGGTTAACCAGTTGGCAGATCAAACATTATCAACATAATCAGCTACCTCTCGCTTCATCCCATGTCACCAATACGTTCCCTTTCAATGTCTTATACATCTTGGTGCTTCCTGGATGCATAGCGTAAAGTGAATGTGAGCTTCCTCTAGAATAGCATCTTTAAGCTCACTAAAACATGGAACACACACAGTCTTCTCTCTCCTCTCTATGGCTCATCCGGTCTCATCTTAAATTCTCGCCTCAGGCCCTGTTTGGACTTTCCAAACATTTTCTACAAGTTACTATCCTCTGGTTGTCTTCTCACAACCTTTGCTATGGGTGAAGACCTGACCTGGAACAGAGCTAAAAGACTCCTTGAACTCTCTGCATTGACAACTGCCTTAAAACCCCTTAGAGTACTAAAAAATGTTGCTCGAATACCACACAAGGCGTCCTTAGGAAGTCTTGACTTCCTACTCAAAGCATTTGCTACCACATTCGCCTTACCTGGATGGTATTCTATAGTACAATCATAATCTTTAATCAGTTCCAACTATCTTCTTTGTTTCACATTTAACTCCCTCTGATCAAAGATATATTTCAGACTCTTATGATCTGTGTAAATGTGACACCTTTCACCCAACAAGTAATGTCTCCAGATCTTCAGTGCTAAAACAATCACTACTAGCTCGAGATCATGGGTAGGGTAATTACATTCGTGCTTTTTCAATTGTCTTGACGCATAAGCTATTATTTTTCCTTCTTGCACGAGCACAAACCCTAAACCTTGCCTCGAGGCGTCACAATAAATCACATACTCTTTTTCATCTCTTGACAACTTGTTCACACTTATCTGACAATTCAAACTTAGCATTCTTCCTTGTCAAAATTGTTAATGGTAATGCTAATCATGAGAAATCCTCAACAAATCGTATGTAGTATCCTGCCAAGCTTAGGAAACTGCGTACCTCTATCGCACTAACTAGTCTCTCCAAGTTGACCACAACTTTCACTTAATTTGGATCCATACTAACACCATTTGTTGATACAACATGCCCCAAAAATACTACTTGATTCAACCAAAACTCACATTTGGTGAATTTAGCATACAACTGCTTATCTCGTAGTGTTTGTAGAATAATCCTCAAATGTTCCTCATGAGGTTTCCTATCAATTGTGTAAACTGGTATATCATCAATAAATACTATCACGAACTGATCCAAATACTAGTGGAATATCATATTCATGAGGTCCATGAGAACTGTTGGTGCATTCGTTAAACCGAATGACATTACTAAATGCTCATAATGTCCATATTTGGTTCTGAATATTGTCTTAGGAATATCTGTTTCCCTTACCTTTAACTGATGGTATCCTGATCTCAAATCAATCTTAGAAAACACTGATGTTCCTCTTAACTGGTCAAACAAGTCATCTATATCGGTTAAAGGATACTTGTTACGTATCGTGACTTGGTTAACTATTTATAATCAATGCATAATCTAAGGGTACCATCTATTTTCTTTACAAATAACACTTGAGCTCCCCAGGGTGATACACTAGGTCTGGTGTATCCTTTATCAACTAGTTCTTGTAACTGCATCTTCAACTCCTTGAGCTCACTTGGAGCCAGTATATACAGCGCTTAAGAAATAGGTGCTATTCCTGGTAGCAATTTAATAGTGAACTCAACTTCCCTATCAGGTGGCAACCCTGACAGATCTACTGGAAAAACATCAAGAAATTCGTTCACAACAAGAACATCTTCTGGTTTTAGTTTTTCTTCCTGCACCTCCACTACGTGTGCAAGAAATGCCATGCAACCTTTCCTCAACAACTTTTCACTTTAATCTCAAATCAAGCTCGAGGAATAATCTTCCTTTCACCCCTAAAAACCATTCCAAATAATCCTGGTTTCTTGAAAACAACTTCTTTTCTATTTAGCACCACCGGTGCCCTCTCTTTAAACTCTGGAACTCTTGGCTGCTCAACTGTCTGGGACCCAACTCCCTGGTCCCTCTGTGTGGCTACTCTAAGTTGTGGACAATCCCTCTTGAAATGTCCTTGTTGCCCACATTGGTAACACACATTGACATCAACCAGACATTGGCCTCGGTGATTCCTACCACAATTTATACATGGAGTTCTCCTTGTTGCACTTGCAATGCACTCTGTATTGTCGCGGTCTTCTTGTGGATCCGGCGAGATTGACTAGGTGCTCTTTGACTTTGCCTCTGATAGGCACCACTAACATTCGTTTACCTCGATGTCTGGCCGCCAGCTCGACTTTTAAAGTCCTGACGACTCAAAACATTCACTCCAGGTGTGAATCGTCGCTGCTCACGACCATGGAAACTGCTCGTCGGTGAAGGCCCTTGAGTAGGCTCCACCACTGTTTGTGCCTCTGTTATACTCTGCTCAACACGTAGAGCACTCTCTACAAGCAGGGAAAAGTCAGCCCACTTTGCAATGCCTGTGACTGGGGTTCGTATCTCAGGACGTAACCCACTTTCAAATCTCCGACACCTGTCACTCTCAGATGCCATAATCACATCAGCATACCGTGGCAGCTCGGTATATCTTCTCTCATACTCAGCCACTGAAAGTGGCCCTTCCTTCAGTTCTAAAAATTCATCCCTCTTTGTCTCACGATACGTGCTAGGGTAATATTTATCTTCGAATATGCCTCTGAATGTTTGCCAATCCAGAGTACGTGCATCACTCCATCTGGCTAAAATCGATTTCCACCATCCCTCTGCTTCTTCCTCTAATAGGAATGTGGCTAGCTTGACTTTGCTCCTCAGAGCAACTCATTACACCAAAACATTTTGTAGCATATTCTGCCAAACTTCGGCATCAGCTGGATCTATGGAACCATCAAACACTGTGGCTCCTAATTTCTTTAGACGTTCTATTCTATACACCCTTTTTTTTTTTTTTTTTTGGATCACTTGGCCCTGCTCTCTCTGGCCCACCTGCCCCCTGTGAGAAACTAACATGTTGCTCATCTGTAGAATCTCGATTTGGACTCTCTGGGCACTAGATCCTCTCCGAGATTGGCCTTGGGTAGGATCCTCGCATCCCGCCCCGATCCCGCCAAATAAATGCTGCTAGTACGTGGTGGCATGACTCCAATAACATATCAATATACTAGACTTACTATGGATATCTAACTCCCATACACAGTACTAAACTTCTATTCACATTTAGCCCTAACTGGACTTACTCTTATCCTTACTTGGACCATACCTTACTAGTTCGATCTGAACTAACTCAATAACTTGTTATGACTTTTACTTTATTCTCGAGAGCTAACTTGCCTGTCTCATTCCCATGGAGCTAATCGCTCGATACAAATTGTCACACCCCCTCCCGAACTACTCTGCTACTTAGCCCGAAAGGCGCAGTGAAACCAACAGACATTGTTTACCTCTTAACAATACCTGCGACTCTGTACTCTGATAAACATACTATGTTCGCATATGGAACATTTTAACATAACACAATGAAAACTAGACAACTATTAAACATACACAAGGAGAAACCCTTCATAAGTCTCTCTTGGAAACTAAAAGTCAAGTGCATCAAAACAACACAAGACAACTCATTGCATATACAACCGCTAATGTATAAGACTTCTATAACTACATAACGACTTGCTATACAACACCAGCCACGTACAAACTAACAACTTATGAACTTCCAGCAGACTATGGCGGGATATCGTGTACAAGGAGCTCGATCTCTACACCTAAAATGGTTGAAAACATTGAAAGAATGAGCTAAAAAGCTCGGTGAGTGTCTATCTTTAAAACATTATAAGCTCACAGTGAATCATAATAATGGCGATTATAAGTACAAAATAGCTTAACATCTGTTTGTAAACATTAACAAACCATGCTTCCAATTTACATGTGTTTTAAGTCACCACTTGTGCATAGCACACAACTCTCAAATGTACTAACTTTTCGAGAGGGTAGATAAATCAATAATATAAAAGCTCATAACAATAAAGCACATGACATGACTCCACATCAAACCATAGAGGTGGTAGAGTTACATTTATTCCAATAAGGTTCATACCTCTCTCTCTCTCTCACGTGCACGTGGAATACCTTTGGTCGTTTGGTTTTCCCTAATACCTTCTCTATGTCCTTCATATTAAGGTAAAACCATTTACTACCCAAATACCTTCTCATTGTCCTTCAAGTATTTAGGTAAAACCATTTACTTCCCGGATACCTTCTCATTGTCCTTCAAGATGTCGGGATATCATGATTCATTCCCCCCAAGTACCTTCTCGAATGTCCTTCATGATAGGGGTTAATCAAGATCAAGGCATAACTTGTTTACCATGGAAAACATGTCTTTATAACACATACAACAATTTCTTGACAATTTCATATTATCATCTAAATATGTTCCCAAGTGGATTTACACAAAACATTCTCTAAAGGAAAGCATACTTTCATAATTTAGTTTCCATACTTTGATTTATAGTTACAACTAATTCAAAGCATGCTTAGGTTCCATCATGAACCTTATGTTAGAAAACTCCATGAAGACATTCACAACTAGTTCAAACAAGATGTAATTATCAACACTTATGTTCATGAAGAAAAACATAGGTCAAACATAGTTCTAAGATAGAGTCACTCACAGTATTAGAATTGGAACCTTGGCTTGTAAACTTGACCTATTTTCTCTTGGCCTGTCAAACAAGCCAAATCAATCATTAGAACCTTGAGCTCATGATTTTTGACCTTAAATCTTGCAAGAAAACATACTTTCAAAATTCAAGCATTTTCAGATTTTCTGCCCTGTTTTCAGACAGCCATAACTTCTTCATTACTTATCCAAAAAGAATGTACTTTATACCAAACTCTTCCTTTTTGAACCCTCTAAAACTCTTATGAAGACATGAAAATGAGATTCCTAACGTATTGGTTAGAAATTACCTCAGTAGCTTAACCCCTAAAATGAATCTGCTGCTGTTCCAGATTTCACTTCCTGCTGCAACCCGAAACTTAACCTGAAGATTACAACATCGTCCAATCATTTTCTTCTCACGATTCCTTCACGAAACTTGTAGGAAATGGAATAAGCTTTCTAACCATACCAATTAGAGCTGCTAACTCCAAGTATACAGATCAGAACAACCAAAACATCAGAGACTTCCCAGATTTGACAGCAAATTCTGTCTTCTGTCTTCCTCTTCACAAAACAGTAAGTTAACTTCAGTATTAGTTCGAGCTTCCTTCACAAACTTTGTTCCAAATTGAGTGAACTTTCATGTATCAAAAACACAACTCTTACCTCTTCTTTTTGAGCTCGAAAAGACCAAAACATCAGAACTGGTCTGAGTTGATCTCCTTGCTGCAATAAAGAATCCTCTTGAGTTCTTCTCCTTTCTTCTGCAACTACAGCTCCAAATTTATGAAAAATGGCTTCCTTCTTCTCCCTTTCTCCTTCTCCCACGAAATTTCAGCTTGGTTTTGATAAATGAAGAAGAAAATGGAGAAGATAAAGTCATTTTAAAAAGCAAGGAGGCAATCTTTGTCTTTTTCCCTTTTGCTTTTTCTTTTCTTTTTCCTTTTCTTTTCCTTTCCTTTATTCCTTTCTTTCTTTTCTTTTCTTTCCTTTTATTTCCTAAACAAAACAAAACACAATGTTATATCCATTCATTTCATTTCATTTTCTTCATTATTTTTAAAGCAAACCAATCCAAAATGGTTTGAGTTTTTCCTTCCTTGTTTTCCTTTTATCCTTCACTTTATTTCTTTTCTTTTTTTTTAAAACACCAAAATAAGTGTGTAAAGAAACCCTAAGCATTTAGCCAACTTATCCCAAGTCTGTGAGACATATGATCTTCCATTCAATACATGATGCACCTAAAACTTCTCCAAATTGCTAATGATTTGAACTTACTTCAATGAAACTTTTAATATGCTTATTTCAATGTTTACCTATCCCTTTATGAAGTTTAGACACATTGTAGCTCCAAATTCAATAGATTCCCAAATTCGATCACGACATCGTTTAGTGCAACCTATACGATTTTGCATATTTCAAAACATCATGAACGAGTGCTCAATGATAAAAGAGAATAGGGTTTAGGGCTTACAGGCTCTTTGTTCAAGTCCCGAAGATACCACATAAAGGTTCATTCATCTAATTACCCTAATAAGCGGGAATGAGTGAATTTCATCTTTTTAGGATCTGTCCCTAGTTGTCTGCTTTGTCTTGTCCACAAGAAGGTAGGCATATAGAGTCGATATCTTGGACAACTCTCGCCAATACTAGTAAGAGGACATCGCAAATAGGATTTCGTAACCTACTCGGGATTGAAATCAAGTTTCCTAGGTCATCCTGTTGAAATAGAAATCTAACTAGTCAACGGAGTTACATCTATTTATTACTATTTCGTGGTTCGATCTTATGCAATCTCATTACATAGGATATCACCACTCTCACGTGTCCTCTACCGAACACGTTAGGACTACGGTGTTTGTATGAAATACAAAGTGGGACATATCCATAGTATTACCAGGGTGAGGTACCCAAGCCTTATCCCTTTACTATAGACCATTTAAACTATATTTCGAACTGAGATCCTTATATGTCAACTACATTTAGTTCAAGAGATATACAACAACCTTGTATGTTAGTTTATTGGATTCAGGGTTAACCTAAGGCAATATAAAACAATGTTAAATAATAACTCTTTATTGACAACAATTACTCTTTATTGATTTAATTAGAATAGTATTACAAACTACGAGTTTTAAGACATAAACCCAACAAGAATTTGTATGGATAACACATTTTATGTGTTACCAAACTCGAGCTAAAACATTAATTCACATACTACAAGAATGGCTATGGTGCAATATCATGTTTATTTTATTCGTAGTTTCGTATAGTATGCATGATTTAAATTATAGAAAACAAGAGAAGGTTTTGAAATATGACAGCTATATTTTTTCGAATGTACTGAATTTTTTTAAGGTTTAGTGTTTCTGCAAAGGAGCATAACAAAAATATGTAAGTTTCTGACACCAGAAGTGAGATTACTAAATTAATCCGATGATTATTTATTTGAACTATATATGTCAATTAAAATGTTATAGATGACGGGCACCCCCACCCTAAAAGGGACGAAACAACTGACGACGGACTTTATATATGTTAACTTGTCTTAACTTGTCAATCAATACACAATAAAGACCTTGGTCGAAGACAAATTTTGAAAAGAAAAAAGTTTAGCATCGAGTGCTCGTTATGAACTTTTATCACTATACATGATGACATATGGGTGTGTACGAAAATTAAACTTATTTTTGTGGTGGTTTATTTGTTAATCACAGACTCTTGGAATGAAACTTTTCAAAACAATGTTTATGTGAACGGGACGAGCGTGGAACTTAATTGAGTTTTGATATGATTAATATTAATATTGTAATGTTTATTTTCCGTTAAACTCAAATTTTCTGAAAACAAGTCTTATAGAACAAATTTTGTTTAATATAAATTTTATTTATATGATTATTTAAGACTCATGGCCAGATTCTTTTAGGTTGAAGAAACTATAGATTTCAATGAAATTGTACGAAAAAGTTTAAGAGACATTTTTTTCTTAATTGTTCCCTTTTTTGAATGATATAAAATTGTCGATGGAATGCAAAAATCACCTACCAATTTGTCCCTAATAACCTCTTTTTTCAACAAGTCTTTCTCGGCAAAATTTGCCACGAAGTTTTTTTTAATAGTAAAGCATGTTTTTAATGTTCTTGGGTTTTCTCGATGTATGGGTGCACCACCCCACCGTGGAAACTTAATTTGTAGCAATGATAATTTTAAAGTCGTTATTAAAAATATGATCTATAGTAACTCTTGATAATAACTAATCAAATGAAAACGCTAATATCTAGTCTATCAATCGTTTTATTCCTTGAAAAAATGTTGAATTAATATTCATTGTTTTAAATCTTTTAAAAGGTGAACCATTATTGCACTTTCTGCTCATTTTCGCAAACCACAAATCATGAAGTTGGTTTTCCTTGGTTAAATTTATTCTCCATTGCAGCAAGCATAGATACTCACATGCTTTTCAATATACTGTCTATATTTATTGTCAATGTATGTAAGCACATAAATATTAGTTAGTCATGTCCATAGATGCAATCAAACCACGCACTTCCATTTTAAATTTGAAAAAATTGTCTTCATATGACAAGAGGGAGAGATCAACACTGTTATAGAGTGAAATATTTAAAGCCATTCAAACAATATTTTGTAATCGTCCTTCAGATTATATATATGTACTTGCTAGATCTAAGGCTTTTATTTTCACTCTCGAAACTCCATTTATACTTAAATCGAACATTCCTCAGTTATATCAACCAAAACATTGAACACGATATATAACATATGTATATAAATTTTCATTTTACTCAAACCATCATTAATAATTTTTATTTTCAGCGAGTTTTTTGTCCGTTGCTGATAGGAGGTCTATGAGTCGGTTGAGCATAATCTCTTGCCAGCAAGTAATCGATATTCTGTAGTACCCTTTCATTCTTTTCTAAGAGTGTGTCATCAAAGTTTCTTCTGCTTGTTTCTTCTATCAAACTCCATCTAGTCGAAGAACCTGAAACACCATCATAAATTTTAATAATTAACTTATTAAAAAGTAATCAATGAGGTTTTAATTTATTTAAGAAGCTTTGATTTACTATTATTTGTATAAACTGTGTATAAAGGGAAAATGAGATTTAATTTTTTTGTTCAAGTTACCCGTCGTGGTAATGAAGAGAAAGCAGATGAAGAAGAATGCAAATGAATGGAGGAGGTGTTTGGTTGAAATAATTGTTGTTGTCCTCTGAACCATCGTTGGAAAAGTATTAGTTATGAAGCTCTCTAGTTTTTAATAACGTTTCTATGTGTTATTGAACTTTTTATTTCTTAAAGACATGCCTTATATAGACAATAGTTTTTGTATCTATATATAATTTATTTTTTAGCTAATATAATAATTTTTTGAGCTGTTATGAAAACGACCCATGGTTAAGTATAGTAGTTTGTTATGGTTAAATAGTTAGGTATTCTATTATAAGCTTCTCCACCACCTATAGCATTTATCCTTACAAATAATAATTAATAATGCGTTGGAGTTTTCTATGTTTATCTAAATTGTTCATAATATGCTATTTTTCTTCATTCGAAAACAAAAAAGAAATTAAAATTAATTGTACACTCCCTCATCCTATTCTATAATATTAACATTTTCAAATCTACGTAAATTTCAATACTACGTTTGTTTAATCCATTGAACGATGTAAATTTTTAATATGAGTAGAAAACTGATATAAAAAGTAAACAATTGCATTGGATTTGTAATTGTTTTTTATTGTAATTAATGGCATGTTTGGGAGTGATTTTGGAGTGACCAAAATCACTTTTGATATGTCTAAAATCACTTTTCTACTCAAAGTGTGATGTTTGGCAATATTAAGCAAGTGATTTTGGAAGAATCCAAAATCATTCGAAGTGATTTTCTTTCAATGACTTGGCAGGTGATTCCAAGTTATTTTTGTCAAGTGATTGTAATTTAAAATGACTATTATTTATTTTTTAAAATAGCGTACTTTTAATGATGAGTAAAAACTATAATCTTTTCTCAAAATTCATAAATTTCTATAAAAAGTGAATTTTTTTCAAAACCAAAATCAGTATTAAAAGTATAGAACCAAACATGAAAATGATTATATGAAAATAACTTTTAATAAATCAATTACACTAAAATCAATATTTCTAAAATCATTCCCAAACATGCACTCAAAATGATTGTACGAAAATTAATTTTTGAAATCAATTGTAACTAAATCTCTTTTATCAATATCACTAATTCAATAATCATTCCCAAACATGCTCTTAATGTTGCAATAAGAATCGATTTTCGAAATTGGTCAATGCTCTACAATACTACGGACTATCATTGTATCTTACGTTAATGACCACGATTGACTAAAAACGTATAAGCTTTATAGAAGATAACATTTGAATAAAAAAAAATCTCAGTCTGGTACAAGTGCACACTATCAAACAAGTAGTGGTTGGAAATATTATAAATTATCGATCTCCCATAGAATAAATTACGCAAAAAAATTGGGATTAAGGAAAAAATATTCACATAAATCAATCTCTGTAACTAATATGGAAAAATTAGAAAGGGTCTTAATCTATTGAAAATCAAATAATAAAGGGAAGAGATTTGAAAATGCTTTTGACCCTTATAAAAAATTACATACTCAAATGCAATTGCAATCTTCACTAAATCACCAAGCAATGTAAATCGGGTTTAACATTTATTCGATTTTAATGAAAAAGTCTTTAGAAGACTAAGCGATTAAATCATATGTCGGTTTTAGACGTTTCACCATATGTGTATGATCCAAAACAAATGCTCATGTCTAAGCTCCTTTCCTCATTGCTTTGTATGAAAACGGGCACTCATCACGTGAAGTCCATTTGCATACTCACTTGCTAAGTTAACTATTCATGCAAAGGAAATCATAGGTATCATGACTGCTTCTTATTACTGATAACCCTCAACAAAGAGTTATTTAGCTATATTCTTGCTACTAAACATGCATTATTGTGCTTCATGTGTGTAGCCATGTATTTTTGTCCGGCTTGCTTGTTTTGTTTATTGGTAAATTATTGGTTAGTTAAATTTATTAGAGCTTTAATTTTATAACTTTTGTTTATGCATTATTGTTAATTTTTTGCTAAGAGTGAGAGGTTATGTTTTTTTGAAACAAAATGGGGGTTGATGTTCTTTAAAGAAAACGTTTTTAGTTTAAATTGAGTTTTTTGAATTCCTTCCTTTCTAGAGTAAGGGTTATTTTTAAAACATTTTGCCTTGTTTGTTTTTTGCCTAAAAGGAGAAGGAGTTTTGGCTTTATAAGCCTTTGTTTTTCAAAACTTTGGGGGGAATTCCAAGAAAGAAAAACACAAAAAAAAAAAGTTATTCTCCACATCTCACCCACAACAATCTTACACATACACACACAAAAAAAAAATCAGACAAATTACAGAGTAAGTTCTTCCTATTTTTCCATAGTAGTTCTTTACAAAAAAAAGATAGTTTGGAATACAATAACAACGATCGAACTTAGCCGGAGGTTGCACTTGGTAGAGTTTTGGACCCAAGAATCTGCACTTCAAATGGCAAGCTAGTTGTATTCCTCCCCCACTTCTAGATCTGTTCTCGAATCACCACTGAAATATAGTAGTTGAGTAAGGGTGGTTTTATTTTGTTTTTGGTTTTTATTATTATTATCATTATCATTGTTATTATTATTTATTATTATTATTTTCACACTGATCCATGTCTTTTTTCTTTGTGTTTGTGTTCTTATCGTACGTTTTATTGCGGTGTTCTTTATTTGCTACTAGTATCACATTTTTTTTCTTTTATACTACTGTTTTTTTTACTAGTATTATTCTCTCCGTTTTTTTTCTTCTTTCGTTTATTCCTAGATCTTTTTTCCTTTTCTATGAGTAAAAAAAATGAGCCTAAAAGAAGAGGGGGGTTGGAACTAAAAAAATCGAAGTAAAATATTATGTTGGTAAAAAAAACGAAAAAGAGAAGCAATGTTGTAAAACAAAAAAATAGCATACCTTCGTGGGGGAGTCTTTGCTTTTGTATAATATTATTAGATAAAAAGAAGAACTAAGGAAAAGAAAGAGAAATATGAGATTTAGGTTTCAAGAAGAGAAGAAGAAGGTAGGATAGAAAAAAAAAGGGAAGGAAAAGAAAGAGAAAGATGAGATTTAGATTTGAAGAAGAAATAATAGGTAGAGGTTTTGACTCTTGAAAGTATTTTGTGTTTAAAGTAAAAAAAATATATTATTATTATATTAAAAAAAAGAAGTGCACCTTTCTTTTATATATATATATATGTTATTTTATTATTATTTATTTTAGAATTATCATTATATCTTTTATATTATTATCATGTTTATTATAAAAAAAGAGAGCAGTCACTTTTGAGTTTTCATTTTTATCATACAAGGACACGTTATGATTTTTACTTTTTTAATTTGAGTCGGACTTCACTTTTTTTTTTAATTTTTTTTCTTTGCTTCTTGTATATATGTGTGTAGTTTTTTCTAATTTTTATATTTTATTTACTATTTTGTTTTTTAATTTTTTTTATTAGTATGCATTTTTCATAAAAAAAATAGGAAGTGTTTTGTTTAGTTCAAGGATTTGTATTATTATCCTTAGTATTTTCTCTTTTTTTTTATTTATTTTGTGTTATGTTTGTAGGTTCAAAATAAATATTTTCCTTATTTATTATAGTTGGAGTTTTGATATAAGCTTGCTAATTAATACATGGTTTATGATCTATTAATATATACCGTTTATTAAAAAAATGTCGATGATGAAATCTAGAAATATTTGAGAGTCCAATTTTCTAGTTTTCTAGAGGTGAGAAATCGATTTTTGGAAGTCCAAGATCGATTTCAATAAATTTATTTTGTTCGTAAATTTGATTAGAATAATTGTAAATGACGTTTATTTGTATGAACAATTTGTTGTGTTAAGAATGATCTATCTTTAAATTGCATTTTTATTTTATTATTTCAAAATTAATTTTATTTTGATTATCATTCATGGTTTTAAATATTTTTTTTGCAAACTTATTTTTATTTTTTTTTCAAATTTAGTTTATAAAGTTTTTTTTTTAAACTAAATTTTATTTACAACTTTTTTGTGATTTTTTTAAAGATTTTTTTTATATTTCTAAAAATTTCCTACGAGGGAATCTAGAAATATTTGGAAGTTCGATTTTCTAGAATTCTTGATGTGAGAGATCATTATATTTGGGAGTCCGAGATTTTTGTAGATACAATGAATTTTAATTAATTTTCTTTAAAAAAAACTTTATTTTATAAGAGGTTGTCCTATGATGGATTTGAGAAATTGTAAAATTTCCTCATATTCTTGAGGTGATATTATTTCCAAGATCTTGGAAATAATTTTAATATAGTCAAATTAATGGATTTTTTATCTACTTATTTTATGAGATCATTATTCAAATATTAGAGTAATGAGTGGTAAAATAAGACATTGATTTAAAAATCTTATTTTTTTTTAAATAAACTTTGTTTTCTTTTTTCCTTTCTAATTTTTTTTTGCAATTAAAGATTAAATTTGGCCACCGCTTTAAACGGGGGTGTTGTGGGTGCTAACACCTTCTCCATTCACAAACAACTCCCGAATCCAAATCTGCTTTTTCGCATACCTTTTTTTTTTTTCTTTCTTTTTTAAAAAAAAGTTATTTTATTCTATTTTGGTGCCCAATCACACCATAAAAATATTGGTGGCGACTCAAATATCCCTTTTTGAGGACGTCATAAAAGTGCGTGTATGGACTCCACTAGGGACGTGAGGTTCCACCTCGAGAGTTTGACCATTTGTTATTCTTGTTTTTTATTATTTATTTTGCTTTTTATTTGTGAATTTGTGAATTTGTTTTTTCCTTGCATGACTATTTTGTTTTGTTTCACACACCCACACAAGCCTCCTACTCAGGCTTTTTCCAAATAGGATTAGATTTGAAGATGGAGTAGTGTTCATGCTTCCGTGTAGGCACACGAAAAATTCTCACTCAATTTGGTGACATGATCATGTGTGATTGTGGGACCATTTTGGGGACTGGCCCTACGGTTTTTTTAGGCCTAACTTCACCTGTTTGAAGGCCTCGTTATTTATTTGTTTGCTTTAATTGTTTAATTACTTTGTCTCACACACTATCATCACGGCCCTCTACAAGGGTTATTCCCAATAGGACTAGAACCAGGGATGGAGTAGTGTCGACCTTCGAGAAGTTTATACTTAGCATGCGAGCACACGAAAAAATTTCACTCAAGATGATCATGAAGCTGTTAAGATCATGATCATTTTGGGGACCTGTGTCATTTAGGACCTTTAAATGTAACGTCACTTTGATTGAACATTTTTTTGTTGTTGCTTTGGTTGTGATATGTTGTATCTTCATTTAAGTCAACCGTTTTTTTTGTGTAAAGTCTTAGGATGGTAGACACCCATTTGCCCGGGGCATTCACCAAATCAACACTGAGGAAGACTTGTGGGAAATAGTGTTCCAGCAGTTTGGGCAGTTGCATCAATCATCAGAGGTTATTTGGCCAAGAATTGCAGAGGTTCGACTACCTCAGGATTTGTCAACTAGATTTCGTTCTTAACAACGTGGAAGAATTAAATCCTTTGTGGGAAGGTTTGAGTATGGAAAGTAAAGCTAAAGCTAGTTTTAGTGCAGTGTATGGGAATATTGTTGATCTCATGTATGCGGACGTCAACGAGAATGCTTTGCAAGCTTTAGTTCATTTTCGGGATCCTGTGCTTAAATGTTTCACATTTAAGATGTTTGATTTGACTCCCACGATCGGAGAGTATCAGGCTCTAATACGTGTATCAGCCAGTACGGGAAGTAAAGCCTTCGCTCAGGATCGAAACTTATCTTTACAAAGATTTTTATCCAAGTTTTTGGTGACGTCCATGCTTCAGATATAAAGAAGCAAATGAAAGTCGAGGAAGGGATGAATTGCATTCATGTTGAATACTTGATCAGCCTCACACGTTCGTGCTTGTCGGGAGAAAAAGGTTTGTCTCTCTTAGGCATGTGTATCTATGTCATTGTTATTCATTGTGCAATTGCATTCATGTTGATTACTTGATCAGCCTCACACATTCGTGCTTGTGGGGAGGTATTGCTTACCCACCTCTGTTGGTACTGCGACAAGTATGGCTAGAGCAATTTGCACCAGTTATCCCTGACTTAGAGGATTGAGAGTTCTTGCATGATTCCGGTGTATCTAGCACCATGAGCAATCAGGAAATCGATGTTTGGAGCGCTATAAGGAAATTGGAAAATATCCAACATAGCGAAAGAACCATGCCACAATATGAAGATTGGAGAGTAATCAGAATTGGGGCAAAAGTTGATGTTTCACCAATGCCAATCGATTTAGAGGAAGCCTTGAAGATAGACCATGCTGATTTAGAAAAAGAATTGAAGCTTTCAAAAGAAAGAAACCCTATCCTCATAAAAGAAATGAAGAATTAAGGGCTTAATTTAAATTATGGATTGGACAATCTACAAGTGCTAAGAGACAGCTAAAAGAAGTTCAATAGCGTTTACAAAGGCAACTTGAATTGGAGAGGGAAAATAGTTCTCTAAACGCAGAAGTCATCCAACTGCGAAAGAAAAATAGGAGCTTGTGGAGACAAATAGAAGTCCTATAGGGTATGGCGGAGGCTCAGAAATTACACATCAAAGACCTGAAGCAAGAGGTACGAAAGCTCAACAATGTCATGAAAGACTTCCAAGATATACTTAATGAACAAGCTACAAAGTCACAAGAGCCAAGTGTGTCTTTGGAAAAAGAAAATGATGTTTTGCAAAAGCTGATAGATGAGTACAAGAGTCAATTCGTCGATGCAGAACGGAGAAACACACTGCTTCAAGATACTATTGCAAGTTTGGAGCATCAATTGGTAATATATCGAAATGCGAACGAAGTAGTGATGGAAGATCATGCACGATTAAAAGAAGAGCATCAGGTGATGAATACAGACTTCGCAATTTGGAGAGACGAGTATGGAAATCTGAGACGTCGTTATGACTAGTAAAAAGGACAAGTTGAACAAGAAGCCGAGAAGTTGAGATTGATGGCTAGAAAGGACGATCGATTAGCTGAAAGAGCCTGTATTCTTCGACAAGACATCGTTGCCATACAACCAGGCGATGAAGATTTGATTAGATTCCTAGGGGTGATAGGACGAGACCTCGGGCATTTTGGGTGTTACCATTAGGCCTTGTTTTGGCTTGTTTGTTGTTTCATTTTTAAACGACTCCTGTAATGTTGGATTTTCACCTTTGAATGAATTCTCTTTTTTTTTCTAGCTTGCATTCATTTATTCATCTTAGCAGTAAAAAAGATTTAACTTCGCTAGTAATATTCTCTTTTTGACTAATCAAACCATTACTCCTTATTTTATAATAAAAGGTTCAAAGTTTACAAAATAGCTCAAAGTTCACCTCCTCATCATTCATATTGGACGAGAAGGAAAGCCAAATTCATGGATAATCAAGTGAACGACCAGGTACAAGTTGTTCGCCTAGAGATGGAAGAATTGAAAGAACAAGTGGCAAAAATCTTGGAGCTTCTTACCGCACGAAAAGAAAAGTCTGTAGCAGGAACATCATTGCAAGCTGAGATAGGTCAAAACCAAGGGTTAGATGACACTCCTTTTTCCAGGGTTTACGCCACCGATGCTGTCAAACCAACGCATGGCTGGGGTAGCTTACCCAACCTCTTTCCATGTCCAAGATCCCGGCCGAGCTCCGCAACAACCTAGTCATGTGAGTGATCCAGTATTTGTTCCAACCGCAGAAAATCATAAGAAGACTTCTAAAGATTAAGGAAGGTTGGAGTTCCTTGAAGAAAGACTACGCGCGATAGAGGGTGCCGACGTCTATGGGGATATCGATGGTAGCCAACTATGTTTGATTCCGGATGTTGTTATTCCCCCAAAGTTCAAGACGGTAGAGTTTGAAAATTATAATGGGACTACATGTCCAAAGAGTCATCTGGTCATGTGTTGTAGGAAAATATCGGCCTATGCGCACGATGATGAGTTATTGATTCACTATTTTCAAGACAGCATGACTGGCCCAGCGTCTCGTTGGTATATGCATTTGGATGGCTACCAAGTGCACAAGTGGAAAGATTTGGTTGATGCTTTTTTAAAACAGTATAAGTACAATATTAACATGGCACCCGATCGTTTAGATCTTCAGCGAATGGAAAAGAAGTCTACCGAGACTTTTAAGGAGTATGCACAAAGGTGGAGAGAATTTGATGCTCAAGTACAACCTCCTTTAACTGACAAAGAATTGTCAACCATGGTTATCAATACTCTGCCAGCGCCATATTATGATAGGATGATCGGAGGTGTTTCCACAAATTTTTCTGACATCATAACAATCAGAGAAAGGACAAAGTATGGAGTCAAGAATGGGAGGATCACAGACGCAACACCCGAGGTAAATCTGAGAAAGGTAATGACTCCAAAGAAGAAGGAGGGAGAGGTCCATGAGGTAAGCTCAGGACAAAAATTGGTTACCCATACGACTTTACCAACTCAAAGACCAGCGACAGATAACCGTAGTCATCTACTTGGAGGACAAAGTCAACCAAATCAGTCAAATCAGCGTGTTGCTAACGACAATTGGAAACAAATGCGTTTTGATCCCATTCCCATGACGTACACTGAGCTATTGCCTCAATTGCTAAAAAATCATCAAGTTGCCATTGTGCCTCAGGAGCCATTACAACCCCCGTATCCTAAATCGTATGATCCAAATGCGTGGTGTGAGTATCATGCAGGGGCAATTGGGCATTCCACAGAGAATTGTTATCCATTAAAGGCTAAGGTACAAAGTTTTGATAAAGCAGGATGGTTAAAATTCCAGAAAGCAGAAGAAGAGCCTGATGTTAATCAAAATCCGCTCCCAAACCATGAAAATTCAGCTGTGAATGTCATTGAAGTGTCTGAAAATGCTATAAAGATAAAGTCCAAAATTTGAATACACCTATGAAGACTCACTTTCAAATTCTCTGCAATGCACCTATGAAGACTCACTTTCAAATTCTCTGCAATGTTGGATATCTTACAGTAGGGTCCGAGCGAGTAGCAGCATAGATGACTCGGCTTGCATAACGAGAAAAAATGCCTTTTTTGTAAAGGAATGGTCGAACATCCCATAGAAGATTGTGATGATTTTAAGTACGATGTGCAAAAGCTGATGGGTTCAAAGTTACTGATTGTGAGCCATACAACTATGCAGGAGATGAATGTTGACATGATTACTCATGCGTCCTCCTATAAGAAAACGTCAGGAGAAACACCATCTTCACCAAATCCATTAATCATTCACTATGAGAGTAATCCAGGTACCACTTCTCATATTCAAGTACCCTAGCCAATGATTGTAGAAGTGCCCGACCCTTTTGCTTATAAGCATAGTCAGGTTGTCCCTTGGAAATATGAATGTCAATTCATCACGAATAATGGTACTTCTACCCCTGACATCTTAGCAGTCGGAGGAATGACCGGTAGTGGGAGATGTTACACGCAAGAATTTTTTAAAAGTATTTCAAGAGAAGAGGAAATTAGACAACGTAAGGGCAAAGCTGTTGAGATAATCGACCAAGATGGTTTAAAAGATCTAGATAAAGCTTTCACAAAAAAGTAACCATAACGAAAAAAAAAAAGACGATTAGGAATTAATGACAGAAGAAAAGGCACGCGTGTTTTTGAAATTGATTAAGCAAAGTGAACCAAAGTGAGTATAAAGTGATAGAGCAGTTACATCGCACCCCTGCTCGCATATCAATTCTGTCACTTTTTCTGTACTCGGAGTCGCACCGTAAAGTTTTGCTCGGTGTTTTGAACCATGCTCATGTAGGCCTTGATATTTCGGTGAGTGCACTCAGTGAAATTATGGGAAACATAACTGCTACAAACTGTTTTACCTTCTCCTTCCTGAGGGTACTGGACACACTAAGGCACTACACATCTCTGTAAGGTGTAAATATCATATGGTGGCTAGAGTTCTTGTGGACAATGGCTCGTCTTTAAACATAATGCCATAGTCGACATTGATAAAGCTCCCCTTGGACTCCTCCTATTTAAAGCCAAGTACTATGGATGTTAGGGCTTTCGATGGTGCTCGAGGGGAAGTAATCGGAGACATAGAAATTCCTCTACAAATCGGGCCATCTTCTTTCAATGTAACATTTCAAGTGATGGACGTAAACTCTTCGTATAGTTGTTTGCTTGGGCGTCCTTGGATTTATTCCACAGGAGCTGTACCACCTTCATTTCATCAGAGAGTGAAATTCGTTGTACAAAATGGTCAAGTCGTCGTTTTGGAGAGGAAGATATGTTTGTAACAAAGACAACATCGTTTCCATATGTACAAGCAACAAAAGAGGCTTTTGAGTGCTCGTATAGATCATTTGAGGTTACCAACGCCACTACCTTTCCAACTAAAGGTTGGGATATAGATCGTTATTCAACAAAGACAACTTTGATGGTTGCAAGAGTAATGCTAAAAAGTGGCTTTCGGATGCATGAAGGGTTGGGACGGAATAATCAAGGAAACCCAAAGGTTATTTTCCTCCCTCAAAGCAAGGAGAGGTTTGGATTGGGGTACAAGCCAACAGTTTCTAAGTGAAGGAGAGTCAGGGCAGAAAAGAGAAAAGTGAGAAGTGCACGTCTTGAAGGTCGAGAAGTCGAGCAAGAAAGAATGTATATATCGCATATATCCGAGACTTTCAAATCGAGTGAAGTGATTCATGGTGACAACCCGCTTTGTGTTAAAGCCTCCGACACTTCAATCGTTGTTGTCTCTGAAAGCGCCACCAAGCCGCGACAACTAGTTTAACCTTGTCCTACAGGCTTTGAGTTGAACAATTGGGAAGTGAAAAAGAGACCCAGTGTCACTAGGAGGATGCAAGAGTAATAATTTATTTGTGGCTATGCTTAAGGCCATGGATTTTGTAATAGTGGCACTTCTTTATTACTTGCTAAATGTATATGCAATCTCTATGTCTCAAGAACTTGTACCTTTTTGTTGAGAAATGAAAAAGGGATTGTCGGCTTTTATTTAGTTCATCCACTTGACCTCTTTCTTTCGCTCCCATTTGTTTTATTATTCTAGATTGTCATTCACTATCCGTCATCCTCTCTATCTATCACCAATACAACTTGGATCATTGATAGGAACGCTGAAGACGTAGAAGCCAACTTTGAAGTTCCAGTTTTTAGTATTGACCAAAGCGAGGAGAATGACTTTTAAGTGTCACAAGAGTTATTAAGACTAATGAAGCAAGAAGAAAGAGAAACTATGCCTTACTAAGAGCCGCAAGAAGTAATCAATTTGGGGTCATCAGAGGAAGTAAAAGAAATACGAATCGACACTTTGGCTATGGAGCAAGATCGTTTGGATCATGTAGCCCTTCTACGTGACTACAACGACATATTTGCATGGTCTTACCAAGATATGCCTGGTCTGAATACAGAAATTGTAACACATCGGTTATCGCTTAAAGCCGAGTGTAAACCAATACGGCAAGAACTGCGAAAAATGAAACCCGAAATGTTGATCAAAGTAAAGGAAGAAGTCAAAAAGCAATTTGGCGCGAGCTTCTTATCATCGCAAAAAAAGTACCACAATGGGTTGTAAATATTGTCCCATCCAAAAAGGATGGAAAGGTGAGAATGTGTGTGGATTATAAGGATCTCAATCGTGCAAGTCCCAAAGATAATTTTCCCCTCCCTCACATCGATATTTTAGTGAACAATACAGAAGGATATTCTACTTTTTCATTTATGGATGGATTTTCAGGATACAACCAAATTAAAATCGTTCTTGAAGACCAAGAAAAGACGACTTTCATCATTCTATGGGGCACATTTTGCTATAAAGTCATGCCTTTTGGTTTAAAGAATGCAGGGGCAACTTATCAGAGAACCATGGTTACTCTTTTTCATTATCTAATGCACAAAGAAATTGAGGTTTATGTATACGACATGATGGCCAAGTCCAAGCCAGTAGAAAAGCACATTGTCACTCTTCGTACGCTTTTTGAGCGGCTAAGGAAATTTCAATTAAAGTTGAATCCAGCAAAGTGCATATTTGGGGTATCCTCTGGAAAATTATTGGGGTTTGTTTTTAGTCAAGAAGAAATCAAGGTAGATCCCGATATGATAAAAGCAATAGTGGTTCTAAAACCTCCAAAGACTCAAAAGGAGGTCAAAAGTTTCTTAGGACGGTTAAACTATATTGCGAGATTTATATCGGACTTAACTCAAACTTGCGAGCCGATGCTAAGATTATTACGCAAGAGTGACGTGTGTCGTTGGAATGAGGATTGCCAAAAGGCTTTCGAGAAAATCAAAGAATACTTGCAAAATCGCCTAGTGTTGGTCCCACAAACACCGGGACGCCCACTAATCCTTGATAGCACACAAAATATGCTATCCTTAGGCTTAAGTATTGCTAGTTTTATGATGATTTCCAGGGCTTTTACGTGTTTAATTCACTCAATTTCAGGTGACAAGCTTAAACGGAGCTCTTGGAGACAATTTGGATCACTCGGGATCAAAACAAGGTTATTTGGAGCTAAATATAACATCAAATGGAAGAGAAAAGACCAAACCAAGCTGAAGACTTGAGGCGATGGCGTTGCAACACCGAACGTGCAGCCAAACAGCTTTGAAGATCACTGCCGATAGCGGTGCAACGCTGCTTTGCAGCGTCGCAACGCTAGATCGATAAGAGCACACACATGAGAAGCCGCACAGAGGGCGTTGCAACGCTGCCTTGCAGCGTCGCAACGCCAGATCGATAGGGACGCGGGCGTTAAGGTAGCAGCGTTGCAACGCTGCCCCTAGCGTTGCAACACTGCCGATAGTTTCTATATTTACCACGCGTTTAGGGTACAACGTTGCAACGCTGCCCCATTGATGCCTATAAATACAACCTTATGATTCTTGCAAAAGGGGAGCACAATTTGGTAGAGTTTTGCCCTAATTTCGAAACACACCTTGTAAGAAGAGAGAAAAGAGTGATTTCGTGGAGGTTCGAGATCGAAGACGGGAGCTCGGAGACGAAAGACCGACATCGACACCTAAGTTTATTTATCTTTCTTTCAATTTGTAATAGCGTTTTAAGACGTTTTCTACTTGTTTAGTTTGTTTTTCATGTGATTTAGAGTAGCTAAACATTGTAGTAGGATTTGATTTATTTGTTATGACTTTATTACAATATATTGTAGCATGTTTTGCTCTTATTTTTGGCCATTCGCTCTGCACTTCTTAATTCGTTGATTCAAGTGGACTCGAGAGATAAAACTTGAATTAGAGCAAAATTGTCAAAACCCTTAGTAGTCCACACACGAGAGTGACCTAGAATTCTTAGGGAAACACTTAAAGAAGTTACTTAATGCCATGCATGTTGTAGGTTCGTATGGAGACTATGAATTCTATTGCATGTGTGAGACTCACTAAGAACCGAGAGGTTTTCTTGAGTAATTTACTTCTTGTTTATAACTTCATCTCATGAGGTCAATGCATGTGTAGTTAGGTTATTAGCTTGTAAAATCACTTCCTTTAACTCTATCAATTCGTGTCTCCATGTTTTTGTTTGTTTGGTTGTCTTATTCACAAAACACCTATCCATATTTTGTTGCTTTAGCTAAATTTGAGAATTAGTATCTTAATACTTAATTAATCTAGAAACTCATTCCCGAGGACGATACTTGGACTCATAAATCACTATGCTAAAACTTGATCCGTACACTGCGGTATTGCAATATCATATAAATATCACGCAACAATCCTCTACCTAACAGTAAGAGAAGGGTCAATGGGATGTGTGCTCCGGCAACATGATTCTTTGGGGAGGAAAGAGCAAGCTATTTACTATTTGAGCAAGAAATTTACAAGTTGTGAGTCGAATTACTCTTTGTTAGAAAAGACTTGTTGTACCCTAGCTTGGGCAACCAAAAGATTGAGACAGGACATGTTGTATTACACGATATGAATTATCTCGAAGATGGATCCCATAAAGTACATCTTCGAAAAATCATCTCCGTCCAGAAGGGTAGCTAAGTGGCAGGTTTTGTTATCAGAATATGATATTGTTTATGTCACTAGAAAGGCCATAAAAGGGAGTGCAATCGCTGATTGTTTGGCCGAGTTGCCAATGGAGGATTATGAGCCGATAAAATTCGAGTTTCCAGACGAGGACATTATGGTTGTATCAGATGTACCACATGAGTTGGAAATGTGGACAATGTGGTTTGATGGAGCCACAAACGAGGTGGGGCATGGAATCGGGGTTGTGTTAACATCTCCCGAAGGAAAGCTATATCCATTAATTGCCAAGTTATACTTTGACTGTACAAATAATGTAGTCGAGTATGAGGCATGCAGTTTGGGAGTTCAAATGACATTTGACATGAAGATAAAGAAACTACAAGTGTTTGGAAATTCTCTTTTGGTGATACACCAATTGAATAGAGAATGGGAAACAAGAGACCTTAAATTGTCCCTTCTAATAAGTATATTCAAGATTTGGCTAAATCATTTGAGTTGATCACGTTTGAGCATGTTCCACGAGAAAGTAATCAAGTTGCAGATGCATTAGCCACCTTGTCTGCCTTGTTCAAGCTAGATCGTGATAAGGAAATTCAGCCTTTAAATTTTCAAAAGCGAGAAGTGCTAGCCTATTGCTTGAGCATTGAGGAAGAACCGGATGGGAGGCCACGTATCATGACATTAAATGTTACATTATGTGTCGAGAATACCCACTAGGGGCATTCGAAAATAATAGGCGCACGATTAGGAAGTTTGCCATGAGTTTCTTTTTGAATGGAGAAATGTTATATAAAAGAAATCATGACATGACTTTGCTAAGGTATGTTCATGAAGCGGAGGCCAGAAAGATAGTAGAAGAAGTGCATGAAGGAGTTTGCTGGAGTCATGCAAATGGGCACATGATGGCAAGACAAGTCCTACATGTTGGCTACTATTGGTTGACCATCGAATCAGATTGCATTAAATATGCAAGGAAATGTTATAAATGTCAGATATATGCAGATAAAATGCATACTCCAGCCTCATCTCCTCATGTACTAACGACTCCGTGGCCTTTCTCTGTGTGGGCTATGGATGTGATAGGACCAATTGAACCAAAAGCATCGAATGGCCATCGCTTTATTCTGGTTTCCATTGACTATTTCACAAAGTCGGTAGAAGCTACCTCGTATAGACGCGTCACTAAGCAAGTCGTGCTCAAATTCATAAAAAGAGACATCATATATCGGTATGGCTTGCTTAAACGGATCATTACTGATAATGCGAAAAACTTGAATAACAAGTTTATGGATGAGTTGTGTACTCAATTCAAAATTAGGCACTCTAATTCCACTGCTTACCGACCTAAGATGAATGGAGTCGTAGAAGCGACAAACAAGAATATTAAGAAAAATTTACAGAAGATGACTGTCACATACAAAGAATGGCATGAGATGTTGCCTTTTGCTTTACACGGTTACCGAACCTTCGTTCGCACTTCAACTGGGGTAACTCCATTTTATTTAATATACAGAATGGAGGTAGTTTTGCCTTTTGAAGTTGAAATCCCGTCTCTTAGAGTGATTAAAGAGGCAGAGTTAGAAGAAGCGGTGTGAGCTCAAGCAAGGTACGAGCAATTAAACTTCATTGAAGAAAGAAGAATGATTACGTTATGTAGAGGACAGTTATGCCAGAGAAAGTTGGCTCGAGCTTACAACAAGAAAGTACACCAACGTTGCTTTCAAGAAGGGGATTTGGTTTGAAAGAGGATCTTTCCATTTCAAAAGGATCACAAGGAGAAGTGGACACCCAACTACGAAGGGCCATATGTTGTAAAAAGGGCATTCTCAGGTGGGGCTTTGGTTTTGACTGACATGGATGACAATGACCTACCTAATACGCTAAACGCAGACTTTGTCAAGAAGTATTATGCGTAAAGAGTATTAACTTCTGGTCGTAGGAGTTACATTTTCTCTGGTTCTTCTTTGTAAAGCCTGATAGAAGGCTTTTGTTTGGTCAGGAATTGTATCCATGAGGCTTTCCAATCGAATGAATTGGTGTTTGTTTGAACAATTGTGTTCTAAAAAGCTATTTATAGGCTTTAACCTTTCGAGCAAATAAAAGAAGGATAAAGTAGTGGTAATAAATCAGTCAAAATTTTGCATATGCATGCGTATATAAAAAAGGCATACCCTTGTTCACGATCTTGCTTATTTTGTCATGTGGCGCTTGTTTTGAAGGGAATGAAAATCCCATGCAGCAGAAAAACGATTGAATCGTCGTGGTTTCGTTGTGAAAAACGTTTTCTTAAAATTATTTCTATCCTATAGAAACTAGGTTAAACATGTTTTTAGAAGAAAAAACAGTAAGAGAGTACCTACTTGTTGAAGAACCGTTCTTCGCGGGTCAAAAACTCTTCGTGTTCACGGTCTCAACGAACTCGATCTCCTCGAACAAACGAACGTCCCATACACGTCTGAAAGGGCTTCTCGGTTGTTCTTCTTAGGTAGAAGGAGAGTGGGTGGGACTTCTTTTGGTGAAAAGGGAGGAGAGTTTTGAGAGATGAGAGTTGAGAGAGTTTGTGTATCCTTTAGTGAGAAATCCAAAAAATGAAACTCAAGCATACCAAATCCTTCTTGCAAAGAGTTTATACAATGGCGATAGGTGGAGTTGAAATCTCCACCTATTTACCATTTTTCCACAACCATAGGTTATGCAAATCATATTTGCATAACCACATATAATAAGATATCTCGTATCTCATTATACAAATCACATTTGTATAATTGTGGATTTTAAATTGAATCACATTCAATTTAATTTCTCTCAATAAAATTTCTCCAAATTACCCTTAATTAAACAATTAGGCTAACCTATAGTTTATTATGAATCTCCTTCACATTAAACTATATAATCTGTCAATCATATCTCATATAAATGACATAAATACCCTTTTAATGTATTTGAACACTTCAAATCCACACCAAATTGTAAACCTTCTATGTATCCAGTTTGAGCCAACCGAGGGACCTAATGGACCCACAGGTGACGAGCTCCAATGATCCGAGACTAACGTGTCAAACTCTTTGACCCGGTTAATCAACATTCATTAGCTAAGGTAACACTCCACTAAAGCCCGTAGCTGCACTTCCGTCACTGTAATACAAGTTGTGTCCACTGATATAACCAATGCCCGTGAGTCGATCCTTCACAGGTTGTTCGTATACACTGCTAGGTCAAATTACTGTTTTACCCCTGTGTCTACTTCTTGCTCCTTAAGTCCGCACTGCTCCCTCAAATGAACAACAACGTTGTAATGGTCCAACCATATACAACACCCCTCTCGGGCTAGTTGAGAGGGTGGGCGCCCGTTGTCCAAGCCTTGGAGACAACACTTAAGGGAACAACCCCTCTAGTTTCCCTAAATTCATAAACGATTGTATTCAATCTCGCGTAGTTAAGTTTCCACCTCCCTACGTGGCCTTGTCCCTGAGAAGATAGGCATATTGGGCGAGTAACTGTGACCACCCTCACCCGTACTAGTCAAAGGATAGACCTCCACAGACAGGAGTTCGTAACACGCTCAGGATTAAGGTCGAGTCACTAATGGTCATCGACGAAGTTATTAGTCCTATACTGTAAACACCGTTACATCAATAGGTCTAATAATTCACGGTCCGGTCTTGTACAATCTCATTGCACAGGAAGCCCCTAGTCGCATGTCAACCACATGAACGAGTCAGATCACCTCGTTTGTATCTAATACAAAGTGGGCCACATCCACAGCGTATCTAGGATTAGGTCTCCAACCCTATCCGTACATTGTGCACCTTTCGGGTAATTAACTCGAACGTGATCCTCCCTGTGTGTCCATTACACACCGTTCATGTTCTAGTTCCCTCATAAATTCAATGACCCTGGAGCTTAGTTTATTGGACAAATTTGTAAAAATGTGAGACACAAAGTGATGAAAGAAATAACTCATATTTATTTCAATTGGTAATATTATAAACAAAACGAGAGTAGGGCATACATCCCAACAGACTCCCACTTGGACTAAGCAAGTGGAGTAAATATACATTTCTCAAATGTACAATAAATTACAATAAAGTAATACAATAAACTAGGGCATTGAATACCCTTTACAATACTCCCACTTGCCCTAGTCAGGAAGCACTCGAAAATCTAGACTCCCAAGGTGACCCTCAAACACCTTAGCCGTGAGGGCCTTTGTAAATGGATCAACAACATTGTGCTCTGACGCTATCTGCGTGACTGTCACGTCACCGGGGTGCACAATCTCCCGTATCAGATGATACTTCCGCTCAATGTGCTTGCCCCTCTTATGACTCCGAGGCTCCCTCGAGTTGGCTACAACACCACTGTTTTCACAAAACAACGTGATCGGCAAGTTCATATTTGGAACAACTTCCAAATCCGTCATGAACTTCCTAAACCAAACAACTTCATTTGCAGCTTCACAAGCCACAACGTACTCAGCTTCCATAGTGGAATCAGTGATGCATCCTCGCTGATGCGTCACCATACTCTCGCTCCTCCATTTAGAATGAAGGTGACCAGAAGTGGATTTCCTAAAATCCTTATCGGATCAAGGTCGAAATCATGTATCCTGTAAGGATAAAATCCCCACTCCCATACACTAGGTTGTAGTTCCTCGTTCTCCTGAGATACTTGAGGATATCCTTTACGGCTATCTAGTGATCTAATCTTTGATTGGATTGATATCTACTGACAATCCCAACTGCATAACAGATGCCGGGCCTAGTACACAACATGGCATACATGAGGCTCCCAACAGCTGAAGCATAAGGGATTCATCTCATATCCTCAACCTCTTGAGGAGTCTTAGGACATTGATCCTTAGACAGGTGAACCCCATGCCTGAAAGGCAGCAAGCCTTTCTTGGAGTTCGTTATCTTATATCTCGACAACATCTGGTCAATATAAGACGCCTGAGACATTATCAGCGTTCTTTTCTTCCGGTTCTGGACAATCTGGATAACTAGAACATACTGTGCTTCTCCCAAATCTTTCATTTGGAATTATGAATAAGTCAACTATTGCTTTATGTCCATAAGAAATCCTACCTCATTCACAATGAGAAGGATATCATCCACATATAATATGAGAAATGTGACTGTGTTGTTGACGATTTTCTTGTAGACACAAGGCTCGTCAACATTCTGCTCAAAGCCATAGGATTTTATCGCCTCATCAAATCTTATATTCCAAGACCTCGAGGCTTGTTTCAGTGCATAAATAGACCTATGAAGCTGACAAACCTTTTGCTCTTGGCCTTGGGTAATGATCCCCTTGGGCTGGTCCATGTAGATGGTCGCATCAAGGTTTCCATTCAGAAAGCCAGTCTTGATATTGACTCATACAATAAGTACTCTCTACATCCACATTGATATTGACTCATACAAATACCATCTGAAGGGGGACGCTCCCATTTGCGCCCTAAGGCCGAGTATGGATCTCACTATGTGGACTTTAACGGAGATTTGTGGTCAAAAAATCAAATGTATCTTATACACTTTATTTTCTCCCACTCAACACTTTATATTAATTGGGATTGACCTAGATAAATCGGCTAATATTTACCTAAGTCTACAAATATAACTCTTATATGGATTTAAACTAAGTTTATAATCACATTATTAACTTAGGTCTATGTGAGTAAATTAATCAACTTTTAATTATCGATACTCACGATAATATAACCTAAGAATCTACGAACCAAATTCACTCCCATGTCGGTTCCAAGGTAGGGGTGTTCCGCAAAGCGTCAGCTTAAATACCCCAGCCTTAGACAAAACCTTCCTTAGACAGAGCTATTAATTAGTCTCCATTCAAAGGTCATATTTGATTTTCTAATTCCAATCTTATTAGAACTAGAAAACCTAAGTCCAATTATTCAAGTTCTAAACATTTTAAAACTAATAATTAACTTAGGTTACATGCATTCTATGTCATAGTGCTTGATTATTCATCACATGATAATATTATACTATAACAAACATTCATCACATGAATTAAATGCATGAGCATGCTTTTAATCTAAAAAATATAACACTTATAAATAAATAAATTAAATTATGCAAACGCTATATTATAACGCTTATAATATAACCTATCATGCATACTATATATTATAACACTTATAATATAAATATGATGCATGGAATGTTTAACCTAAGGCGTGATTTTTAAATCTATATGACATACATTATGCACATAAATTAAATATTTCATACATCTCATGCATAAAATAAATAAATAGCAAAAATTAGACCGGTTTTGACACATAGGGGACATTAATTGAATTAATTAACATTAATATAATTTTTATATTAATATTAATTAATTGAATTAATTAACATTAATATAATTTTTATATTAATATTAATTAATTTAATTAATTTAATAAAACAAAATTACATTTTACGAAATTAAAATTAAAAAAATAATGTGGAACCCTTTCACGCTCACGTCTTCGCGCAACTGCCGCTGGAACCACCCATCACGCACGCAACATTGCAACGTCGTGGGCAGCGTTGCACCTCGCATGCTCCATGCCTCGGCGTTGCAATGCTGCTCTGTGTCACGGTCGCTACTCTCCAACCGTGCAGCGCCATAATTTTTTCGCTCAATCATGGCCAACCTTAAGGGGAACTCAAGCCCCGTCGCTCTGATCGCAATCTTTTGTGGCTTCGTCGGACCTTAGGCGAGGTTCTTTCCCTCAACCAAGCTTCTTTACAACATGCAGCGGAATAACACTTGGTCATACACGTCGCCCGTACGTGTATTTTCACTCGAACGCGACTCTAGCCGACTTGCCTCTACTCTAGGCCAAGTCCCAAGGCTCAACCTTGCCTTTACACTAGGCCAAGGTCATTAGAAAGCTCTGTCGCTTCTCAAGACATCATCTTCAATCTCTTATACATGTCCGTAAAGGTCTCACATCGATCCGGGACTTCTTCGGGACTCATTCGGACCCTTCTTGGGGCCAAAACGACCTTAAAACGCTCAACCGGAGCTTACCGGGTGATTTCGGGACTTATCGGGACTTATCGGGGCATTATAACGCTTACCGGGTGCAAACATTGCAAACCGGAGCTTTTCGACCATTATAACGCTTACCGGGACATAAAGGGCAAATATCGAGCCAACCGAAACAATCGGGTCCCACCGATGAAACAACCGAGAGCTTTAATTTTATAACTTTTGTTTGCGGCATTATTGTTAATTTTTTTGCTAAGAGTGAGAGGTTATGTTTTTTTTGAAACAAAATGGGGGTTGATGTTCTTTAAAGAAAACGTTTTTAGTTTAAATTGAGTTTTTTGAATTCCTTCCTTTCTCGAGTAAGGGTTATTTTTAAAACATTTTGCCTTGTTTGTTTTTTTGCCTAAAAGGAGAAGGAGTTTTGGCTTTATAAGCCATTGTTTTTCAAAACTTTGGGGGATTCCAAGAAAGAAAAACACAAAAAAAAAAAAAGTTATTCTCCACATCTCACCCACAACAATCTTACACATACACACACAAAAAAAAGAAAATCAGACAAATTACAGAGTAAGTTCTTCCTATTTTTCCATAGTAGTTCTTTACAAAAAAAAGATAGTTTGGAATACAATAACAACGATCGAACTTAGCCGGAGGTTGCACTTGGTAGAGTTTTGGACCCAAGAATCAGACTTCAAATGGCAAGCTAGTTGTATTCCTCCCACACTTCTAGATCTGTTTCTCGAATCACCACCAAAATATAGTAGTTGAGTAAGGGTGGTTTTATTTTGTTTTTTGGTTTTTTTATTATTATTATCATTATCATTGTTATTATTATTTATTATTATTATTTTCACACTGATCCATGTCTTTTTTCTTTGTGTTTGTGTTCTTATCGTGACGCTTTTTATTATGTGTTCTTTATTTGCTACTAGTATCACATTTTTTTTCTTTTATACTACTGTTTTTTTTACTAGTATTATTCTCTCCGTTTTTTTTCTTCTTTCGTTTATTCCTAGATCTTTTTTCCTTTTCTATGAGTAAAAAAAATGAGCCTAAAAGAAGAGGGGGGTTGGAACTAAAAAAATCGAAGTAAAATATTATGTTGGTAAAAAAAACGAAAAAGAGAAGCAATGTTGTAAAACAAAAAAATAGCATACCTTCGTGGGGGAGTCTTTGCTTTTGTATAATATTATTAGATAAAAAGAAGAACTAAGGAAAAGAAAGAGAAATATGAGATTTAGGTTTCAAGAAGAGAAGAAGAAGGTAGGATAGAAAAAAAAAGGGAAGGAAAAGAAAGAGAAAGATGAGATTTAGATTTGAAGAAGAAATAATAGGTAGAGGTTTTGACTCTTGAAAGTATTTTGTGTTTAAAGTAAAAAAAAAATATTATTATTATATTAAAAAAAAGAAGTGCACCTTTCTTTTATATATATATATATATATTATTATTATTTATTTTAGAATTATCATTATATCTTTTATATTATTATCATGTTTATTATAAAAAAAGAGAGCAGTCACTTTTGAGTTTTCATTTTGTCGCGTCAGTGACACGTTATGATTTTTTACTTTTTTTAATTTGAGTCGGACTTCACTTTTTTTTTAATTTTTTTTCTTTGCTTCTTGTATATATGTGTGTAGTTTTTTCTAATTTTTATATTTTATTTACTATTTTGTTTTTTAATTTTTTTTATTAGTATGCATTTTTCATAAAAAAAATAGGAAGTGTTTTGTTTAGTTCAAGGATTTGTATTATTATCCTTAGTATTTTCTCTTTTTTTTTATTTATTTTGTGTTATGTTTGTAGGTTCAAAATAAATATTTTCCTTATTTATTATAGTTGGAGTTTTGATATAAGCTTGCTAATTAATACATGGTTTATGATCTTTTAATATATACCGTTTATTAAAAAAAATGTCGATGACAGAATCTAGAAATATTTGGGAGTCCAATTTTCTAGTTTTCCAGAGGTGAGAAATCGATTTTTTGGAAGTCCAAGGTCGATTTCAATAAATTTATTTTGTTCGTAAATTTGATTAGAATAATTGTAAATGACGTTTATTTGTATGAACAATTTGTTGTGTTAAGAATGATCTATCTTTAAATTGCATTTTTATTTTATTATTTCAAAATTAATTTTATTTTGATTATCATTCATGGTTTTAAATATTTTTTTTGCAAACTTATTTTTATTTTTTTTTCAAATTTAGTTTATAAAGTTTTTTTTTTAAACTAAATTTTATTTACAACTTTTTTGTGATTTTTTTAAAGATTTTTTTTATATTTCTAAAAATTTCCTACGAGGGAATCTAGAAATATTTGGAAGTTCGATTTTCTAGAATTCTTGATGTGAGAGATCATTATATTTGGGAGTCCGAGATTTTGGTAGATACAATGAATTTTAATTAATTTTCTTTAAAAAAAACTTTATTTTATAAGAGGTTGTCCTATGATGGATTTGAGAAATTGTAAAATTTCCTCATATTCTTGAGGTGATATTATTTCCAAGATCATGGAAATAATTTTAATATAGTCAAATTAATGGATTTTTTATCTACTTATTTTATGAGATCATTATTCAAATATTAGAGTAATGAGTGGTAAAATAAGACATTGATTTAAAAATCTTATTTTTTTTTAAATAAACTTTGTTTTCTTTTTTTCCTTTCTAATTTTTTTGCAATTAAAGATTAAATTTGGCCACCGTTTTAAACGGGTGTTGTGGGGTGCTAACACCTTCTCCATTCACAAACAACTCCCGAATCCAAATCTGTTTTTCGCATACCTTTTTTTTTTTTTCTTTTTTTTATAAAAAAAAGTTATTTTATTCTATTTTGGTGCCCAATCACACCATAAAAAATATTGGTGGCGACTCCTTTTAAATATCCCTTTTTGAGGACGTCGGTCGCTCCGCGTCGCAGGTACGTGACGACAGCTTGCCGACTCCACTAGGGACGTGAGGTTCCACCTCGAGAGTTTGACCATTTGTTATTCTTGTTTTTTTATTATTTATTTTGCTTCTTTATTTGTGAATTTGTGAATTTGTTTTTTTCCTTGCATGACTATTTTGTTTTGTTTCACACACCCACACAAGCCTCCTACTCAGGCTTTTTCCAAATAGGATTAGATTTGAAGATGGAGTAGTGTCGACCTTCGAGAAGCTCATGCTTCCGTGTAGGCACACGAAAAATTCTCACTCAATTTGGTGACATGATCATGTGTGATTGTGGGACCATTTTGGGGACCTGTATTGCCTACGGTTTTTTAGGCCTAACTTCACCTGTTTGAAGGCCTCGTTATTTATTTGTTTGCTTTAATTGTTTAATTACTTTGTCTCACACACTATCACGAGCCCTCTACAAGGGCTATTCCCAATAGGACTAGAACCGAGGATGGAGTAGTGTCGACCTTCGAGAAGTTTATACTTCCGTGCAGGCACACGAAAAATTTTCACTCAAGATGATCATGAAGCTGTTAAGATCATGATCATTTTGGGGACCTGTGTCATTTAGGACCTTTAAATGTAACGTCACTTTGATTGAACTTTTTTTTGTTGTTGCTTTGGTTGTGATATGTTGTATCTTCATTTAAGTCAACCGTTTTTTTTGTGTAAAGTCTTAGGATGGTAGACACCCATTTGCCCGGGGCATTCACCAAATCAACACTGAGGAAGACTTGTGGGAAATAGTGTTCCAGCAGTTTGGGCAGTTGCATCAATCATCAGAGGTTATTTGGCCAAGAATTGCAGAGGTTCGACTACCTCAGGATTTGTCAACTAGATTTCGTTCTTAACAACGTGGAAGAATTAAATCCTTTGTGGGAAGGTTTGAGTATGGAAAGTAAAGCTAAAGCTAGTTTTAGTGCAGTGTATGGGAATATTGTTGATCTCATGTATGCGGACGTCAACCAGAATGCTTTGCAAGCTTTAGTTCATTTCTGGGATCCTGTGCTTAAATGTTTCACATTTAAGATGTTTGATTTGACTCCCACGATCGGAGAGTATCAGGCTCTAATACGTGTATCAGCCAGTACGGGAAGTAAAGCCTTCGCTCAGGATCGAAACTTATCTTTACAAAGATTTTTATCCAAGTTTTGGGTGACGTCCATGCTTCAGATATAAAGAAGCAAATGAAAGTCGAGGAAGGGATGAATTGCATTCATGTTGAATACTTGATCGACCTCACACGCTCGTGCTTGTCGGAGAAAAAGGTTTGTCTCTCTTAGGCATGTGTATCTATGTCATTGTTATTCATTGTGCAATTGCATTCATGTTGATTACTTGATCACCCTCACACATTCGTGCTTGTGGGGAGGTATTGCTTACCCACCTCTCTGGTATCGCGACAAGTATGGCTAGAGCAATTTGCACCGCTTATCCCCGACTTAGAGGATTGAGAGTTCTTGCATGATTCCGGTGTATCTAGCACCATGAGCAATCAGGAAATCGATGTTTGGAGCGCTATAAGGAAATTGGAAAATATCCAACATAGCGAAAGAACCATGCCACAATATGAAGATTGGAGAGTAATCAGAATTGGGGCAAAAGTTGATGTTTCACCAATGCCAATCGATTTAGAGGAAGCCTTGAAGATAGACCATGCTGATTTAGAAAAAGAATTGAAGCTTTCAAAAGAAAGAAACCCTATCCTCATAAAAGAAATGAAGAATTAAGGGCTTAATTTAAATTATGGATTGGACAATCTACAAGTGCTAAGAGACAGCTAAAAGAAGTTCAATAGCGTTTACAAAGGCAACTTGAATTGGAGAGGGAAAATAGTTCTCTAAACGCAGAAGTCATCCAACTGCGAAAGAAAAATAGGAGCTTGTGGAGACAAATAGAAGTCCTATAGGGTATGGCGGAGGCTCAGAAATTACACATCAAAGACCTGAAGCAAGAGGTACGAAAGCTCAACAATGTCATGAAAGACTTCCAAGATATACTTAATGAACAAGCTACAAAGTCACAAGAGCCAAGTGTGTCTTTGGAAAAAGAAAATGATGTTTTGCAAAAGCTGATAGATGAGTACAAGGGTCAATTCGTCGATGCAGAACGGAGAAACACACTGCTTCAAGATACTATTGCAAGTTTGGAGCATCAATTGGTAATATATCGAAATGCGAACGAAGTAGTGATGGAAGATCATGCACGATTAAAAGAAGAGCATCAGGTGATGAATACAGACTTCGCAATTTGGAGAGACGAGTATGGAAATCTGAGACGTCGTTATGACTAGAAAAAAGGACAAGTTGAACAAGAAGCCGAGAAGTTGAGATTGATGGCTAGAAAGGACGATCGATTAGCCGAAAGAGCCTCAGATTCTTCGACAAGACATCGCTGCCATACAACCAAAGCGATGAAGATTTGATTAGATTCCTAGGGGTGATAGGACGAGACCTCGGGCATTTTGGGTGTTACCATTAGGCCTTGTTTTGGCTTGTTTGTTGTTTCATTTTTAAACGACTCCTGTAATGTTGGATTTTCACCTTTGAATGAATTCTCTTTTTTTTTCTAGCTTGCATTCATTTATTCATCTTAGCAGTAAAAAAGATTTAACTTCGCTAGTAATATTCTCTTTTTGACTAATCAAACCATTACTCCTTATTTTATAATAAAAGGTTCAAAGTTTACAAAATAGCTCAAAGTTCACCTCCTCATCATTCATATTGGACGAGAAGGAAAGCCAAATTCATGGATAATCAAGTGAACGACTAGGTACAAGTTGTTCGCCTAGAGATGGAAGAATTGAAAGAACAAGTGGCAAAAATCTTGGAGCTTCTTACCGCACGAAAAGAAAAGTCTGTAGCAGGAACATCATTGCAAGCTGAGATAGGTCAAAACCAAGGGTTAGATGACACTCCTTTTTCCAGGGTTTACGCCACCGATGCTGTCAAACCAACGCATGGCTGGGGTAGCTTACCCAACCTCTTTCCATGTCCAAGATCCCGGCCGAGCTCCGCAACAACCTAGTCATGTGAGTGATCCAGTATTTGTTCCAACCGCAGAAAATCATAAGAAGACTTCTAAAGATTAAGGAAGGTTGGAGTTCCTTGATGAAAGACTACGCGCGATAGAGGGTGCCGACGTCTATGGGGATATCGATGGTAGCCAACTATGTTTGATTCCTGGATGTTGTTATTCCCCAAAGTTCAAGACGGTAGAGTTTGAAAATTATAATGGGACTACATGTCCAAAGAGTCATCCGGTCATGTGTTGTAGGAAAATATCGCCTATGCGCATCGATGATGAGTTATTGATTCACTATTTTCAAGACAAAGATGATCGCCCAAATGTCTCGTTGGTATATGCATTTGGATGGCTACCAAGTGCACAAGTGGAAAGATTTGGTTGATGCTTTTTAAAACAAAGATAAGTACAATATTAACATGGCACCCGATCGCTTAGATCTTCAAATAATGGAAAAGAAGGCTACCGAGACTTTTAAGGAGTATGCACAAAGGTGGAGAGAATTTGATGCTCAAGTACAACCTCCTTTAATCGACAAAAGAATTGTCAACCATGGTTATCAATACTCGCCAAATACCATATTATGATAGGATGATCTGAGGTGTTTCCACAAATTTTTCTCGACATCATAACAATCGAGAGAAAGGACAAAGTATGGAGTCAAGAATGGGAGGATCACAGACGCAACACCCGAGGTAAATCTGAGAAAGGTAATGACTCCAAAGAAGAAGGAGGGAGAGGTCCATGAGGTAAGCTCAGGACAAAAATTGGTTACCCATACGACTTTACCAACTCAAAGACCAGCGACAGATAACCGTAGTCATCTACTTGGAGGACAAAGTCAACAAAATCACCAAATCAAATCGTGTTGCTAACGACAATTGGAAACAAATGCGTTTTTCCCATTCCCATGACGTATAATCGAGCTATTGCCTCAATTGCTAAAAATCATCAAGTTGCCATTGTGCCTCAGGAGCCATTACAACCCCCGTATCCTAAATCGTATGATCCAAATGCGTGGTGTGAGTATCATGCAGGGGCAATTGGGCATTCCACAGAGAATTGTTATCCATTAAAGGCTAAGGTACAAAGTTTTGATAAAGCAGGATGGTTAAAATTCCAGAAAGCAGAAGAAGAGCCTGATGTTAATCAAAATCCGCTCCCAAACCATGAAAATTCAGCTGTGAATGTCATTGAAGTGTCTGAAAATGCTATAAAGATAAAGTCCAAAATTTGAATACACCTATGAAGACTCACTTTCAAATTCTCTGCAATGCACCTATGAAGACTCACTTTCAAATTCTCTGCAATGTTGGATATCTTACAGTAGGGTCTGAGCAGAGTAGCATAGATGACTCCGGCTTGCATAACGAGAAAAAATGCCTTTTTTGTAAAGGAATGGTCGAACATCCCATAGAAGATTGTGATGATTTTAAGTACGATGTGCAAAAGCTGATGGGTTCAAAGTTACTGATTGTGAGCCATACAACTATGCAGGAGATGAATGTTGACATGATTACTCATGCGTCCTCCTATAAGAAAACGTCAGGAGAAACACCATCTTCACCAAATCCATTAATCATTCACTATGAGAGTAATCCAGGTACCACTTCTCATATTCAAGTACCCTAGCCAATGATTGTAGAAGTGCCCGACCCTTTTGCTTATAAGCATAGTCAGGTTGTCCCTTGGAAATATGAATGTCAATTCATCACGAATAATGGTACTTCTACCCCTGACATCTTAGCAATGGAGGAATGACCAGTAGTGGGAGATGTTACACGCAAGAATTTTTAAAAGTATTTCAAGAGAAGAGGAAATTAGACAACGTAAGGGGCAAAGTCATTGAGATAATCACCAAGATGGTTTAAAAATCTAGATAAAGCTTTCACAAAAAAGTAACCATAACAGAAAAAAAAAAGACGATTAGGAATTAATGACAGAAGAAAAGGCACGCGTGTTTTTGAAATTGATTAAGCAAAGTGAACCAAAGTGAGTATAAAGTGATAGAGCAGCTTACATCGCACTTCGCCGCATATCAATTCTGTCTACTTTTTCTCGCACTCGAGTCGCACCGTAAAGTTTTGCTCTCTTGTGTTTTGAACCATGCTCATGTAGGCCTTGATATTTCTGAGTGCACTCAAAGAAATTATGGGAAACATAATCACTACAAACTCTTTTACCTTCTCTTCTTTCCCGAGGGTACTGACACACTAAGGCACTACACATCTCTCGTATGGTGTAAATATCATATGGTGGCTAGAGTTCTTGTGGACAATGGCTCTGCCTTTTTAAACATAATGCCATAGTCGACATTGATAAAGCTCCTTGACTCCTCCTATTTAAAGCCAAGTACTATGGATGTTAGGGCTTTCGATGGTGCTCGAGGGGAAGTAATCGGAGACATAGAAATTCCTCTACAAATCGGGCCATCTTCTTTCAATGTAACATTTCAAGTGATGGACGTAAACTCTTCAGATAGTTGTTTGCTTGGGCGCCCTTGGATTTATTCCACAGAGTCAGTACCACCTTCATTTCATCGAGAGTGAAATTCGTTGTACAAAATGGTCAAGTCGCTGCTTTTGGAGAGGAAGATATGTTTGTAACAAAGACAACATCGCTTCCATATGTACAAGCAAATGTAAGAGGCTTTTGAGTGCTCGTATAGATCATTTGAGAGGTTACCAACGCCACTACCTTTCCAACTAAAGGTTGGGATATAGATCGTTATTCAACAAAGACAACTTTGATGGTTGCAAGAGTAATGCTAAAAGTGGCTTTCTGATGCATGAAGGGTTGGGACTAATAATCAAGGAAACCCAAAGGTTATTTTCCTCCTCAAAGCAAGGAGAGGTTTGGATTGGGGTACAAGCCAACAGCTTCTAAGTGAAGGAGAGTCGTAAGTAAAAGAGAAAAGTGAGAAGTGCACGCCTTGAAGGTCGAGAAGTCGAGCAAGAAAGAATGTATATATCGCATATATCCGAGACTTTCAAATCGAGTGAAGTGATTCATGGTGACAACCCGCTTTGTGTTAAAGCCTCCGACACTTCAATCGTTGTTGTCTCTCGAAGCGCGCCACCAAGCCGCGACAACTAGTTTAACCTTGTCCTACAGTGCTTTGAGTTGAACAATTGGGAAGTGAAAAAGAGACCCAAAGTCACTAGGAGGATGCAAGAGTAATAATTTATTTGTGGCTATGCTTAAGGCCATGGATTTTGTAATAGTGGCACTTCTTTATTACTTGCTAAATGTATATGCAATCTCTATGTCTCAAGAACTTGTACCTTTTTGTTGAGAAATGAAAAGGGATTGTCGGCTTTTATTTAGTTCATCCACTTGACCTCTTTCTTTCGCTCCCATTTGTTTTATTATTCTAGATTGTCATTCACTTTCCGTCATCCTCTCTATCTATCACCAATACAACTTGGATCATTGATAGAAACGTCAAGACGAGAAGCCAACTTTGAAGTTCCAGCTTTTAGTATTGACCAAAGCGAGGAGAATGACTTTTAAGTGTCACAAGAGTTATTAAGACTAATGAAGCAAGAAGAAAGAGAAACTATGCCTTACTAAGAGCCGCAAGAAGTAATCAATTTGGGGTCATCGAGGAAGTAAAAGAAATACGAATCCACACTTTGGCTATGGAGCAAGATCGCTTGGATCATGTAGCCCTTCTACGTGACTACAACGACATATTTGCATGGTCTTACCAAGATATGCCCGGTCCGAATACGAAATTGTAACACATCTGTTATCGCTAAAGCCGAGTGTAAACCAATACTGAAAGAATCGAAAAATGAAACCCAAATGTTGATCAAAGTAAAGGAAGAAGTCAAAAGCAATTTGGCGCGAGCTTTTATCATCGCAAAGCACCCTGAATGGGTTGTAAATATTGTCCCACCCAGAAAAAAGGATGGAAAGGTGAGAATGTGTGTGGATTATAAGGATCTCAATCGTGCAAGTCCCAAAGATAATTTTCCCCTCCTCACATCGATATTTTAGTGAACAATACATGTATGATATTCTACTTTTTCATTTATGGATGGATTTTCGTGATACAACCAAATTAAAATCGTTCTTGAAGACCAAGAAAAGACGACTTTCATCATTCTATGGGGCACATTTTGCTATAAAGTCATGCCTTTTGGTTTAAAGAATGCAGGGCAACTTATCGTGAGAACCATGGTTACTCTTTTTCATTATCTAATGCACAAAGAAATTGAGGTTTATGTATACGACATGATGGCCAAGTCCAAGCCAGTGAAAAGCACATTGTCACTCTTCGACGCTTTTTGAGCGCTAAGGAAATTTCAATTAAAGTTGAATCCAAAGAAAGTGCATATTTGGGGTATCCTCCGAAAATTATTGGGGTTTGTTTTTAGTCAAGAAGAAATCAAGGTAGATCCCGATATGATAAAAGCAATAGTGGTTCTAAAACCTCCAAAGACTCAAAAGGAGGTCAAAAGTTTCTTAGGACTGTTAAACTATATTGCGAGATTTATATCTGACTTAACTCAAACTTATGCGAGCCGATGCTAAGATTATTACGCAAGAGTGACGTGTGTCGTTGGAATGAGGATTGCCAAAAGGCTTTCGAGAAAATCAAAGAATACTTGCAAAATCGCCTAGTGTTGGTCCCACAAACACCGGACGCCCACTAATCCTTGATAGCACACAAAATATGCTATCCTTAGGCTTAAGTATTGCTAGTTTTATGATGATTTCCGTGGCTTTTACGTGTTTAATTCACTCAATTTCAGTGACAAGCTTAAACGGAGCTCTTGGAGACAATTTGGATCACTCGGGATCAAAACAAGGTTATTTGGAGCTAAATATAACATCAAATGGAAGAGAAAAGACCAAACCAAGTCAAGACTTGAGGCGATGGCGCGCAGTAACACCGAACGTGCAGCCAAACAAATTTGAAGATCATCGCCGATAGCGGTGCAACGCCGCTTTGCAGCTGCCGCAACGCTAGATCGATAAGAGCACACACATGAGAAGTCGCATAGGGCGCTGCAACGCCGCTTGCAGCGCCGCAACGCCGTGATCGATAGGGACGCGGGCGTTAAGGTAGCAATACGTTAACGCCGCTTCCCCTAGCGCTGCAACACCGCCGATAGTTTCTATATTTACCACGCGCTTAGGGTACAACGTTGCAACGCCGCCCCATTGATGCCTATAAATACAACCTTATGATTCTTGCAAAAGGGGAGCACAATTTGGTAGAGTTTTGCCCTAATTTCAAACACACACTTGTAAGAAGAGAGAAAAGAGTGATTTCGTGGAGGTTCGAGATCGAAGACGGAGCTCTGAGACGAAAAGACCGACATCGACACCTAAGTTTATTTATCTTTCTTTCAATTTGTAATAGCGCTTTAAGACGTTTTCTACTTGTTTAGTTTGTTTTTCATGTGATTTAGAGTAGCTAAACATTGTAGTAGGATTTGATTTATTTGTTATGACTTTATTACAATATATTGTAGCATGTTTTGCTCTTATTTTTGGCCATTCGCTCTGCACTTCTTAATTCGTTGATTCAAGTGGACTCGAGAGATAAAACTTGAATTAGAGCAAAATTGTCAAAACCCTTAGTAGTCTGGCACGAGAGTGACCTAGAATTCTTAGGGAAACACTTAAAGAAGTTACTTAATGCCATGCATGTTGTAGGTTCGTATGGAGACTATGAATTCTATTGCATGTGTGAGACTCACTAAGAACCGAGAGGTTTTCTTGAGTAATTTACTTCTTGTTTATAACTTCATCTCATGAGGTCAATGCATGTGTAGTTAGGTTATTAGCTTGTAAAATCACTTCCTTTAACTCTATCAATTCGTGTCTCCACATGTTTGTTTGTTTGGTTGTCTTATTCGTCAAACACCTATCCATATTTTGTTGCTTTAGCTAAATTTGAGAATTAGTATCTTAATACTTAATTAATCTAGAAACTCATTCCCGAGGACGATACTTGGACTCATAAATCACTATACTAAAACTTGATCCGTACACTGCGGTATTGCAATATCATATAAATATCACGCAACAATCCTCTACCTAACAGTAAGAGAAGGGTCAATGGGATGTGTGCTCCGGCAACATGATTCTTTGGGGAGGAAAGAGCAAGCTATTTACTATTTGAGCAAGAAATTTACAAGTTGTGAGTCGAATTACTCTTTGTTAGAAAAGACTTGTTGTACCCTAGCTTGGGCAACCAAAAGATTGAGACAGACATGTTGTATTACACGATATGAATTATCTCAAGATGGATCCCATAAAGTACATCTTCAAAAATCATCTCCGTCCGTATGGGTAGCTAAGTGGCGGGTTTTGTTATCAGAATATGATATTGTTTATGTCACTAGAAAGGCCATAAAAGGGAGTGCAATCGCTGATTGTTTGGCCGAGTTGCCAATGGAGGATTATGAGCCGATAAAATTCGAGTTTCCAGACGAGGACATTATGGTTGTATCAGATGTACCACATGAGTTGGAAATGTGGACAATGTGGTTTGATGGAGCCACAAACGAGGTGGGGCATGGAATCGGGGTTGTGTTAACATCTCCCCGAAGGAAAGCTATATCCATTAATTGCCAAGTTATACTTTGACTGCATAAATAATGTAGTCGAGTATGAGGCATGCAGCTTGGGAAGTTCAAATGACATTTGACATGAAGATAAAGAAACTACAAGTGTTTGGAAATTCTCTTTTGGTGATACACCAATTGAATAGAGAATGGGAAACAAGAGACCTTAAATTGTCCCTTCTAATAAGTATATTCAAGATTTGGCTAAATCATTTGAGTTGATCACGTTTGAGCATGTTCCACGAGAAAGTAATCAAGTTGCAGATGCATTAGCCACCTTGTCTGCCTTGTTCAAGCTAGATCGTGATAAGGAAATTCAGCCTTTAAATTTTCAAAAGCGAGAAGTGCTAGCCTATTGCTTGAGCATTGAGGAAGAACCAGATGGGAGGCCCTGGTATCATGACATTAAATGTTACATTATGTGTCGAGAATACCCACTAGGGGCATTCGAAAATAATAGGCGCACGATTAGGAAGTTTGCCATGAGTTTCTTTTTGAATGGAGAAATGTTATATAAAAGAAATCATGACATGACTTTGCTAAGGTATGTTCATGAAGCGGAGGCCAGAAAGATAGTAGAAGAAGTGCATGAAGGAGTTTGCTGGAGTCATGCAAATGGGCACATGATGGCAAGACAAGTCCTACATGTTGGCTACTATTGGTTGACCATCGAATCAGATTGCATTAAATATGCAAGGAAATGTTATAAATGTCAGATATATGCAGATAAAATGCATACTCCAGCCTCATCTCCTCATGTACTAACGACTCCGTGGCCTTTCTCTGTGTGGGCTATGGATGTGATAGGACCAATTGAACCAAAAGCATCGAATGGCCATCGCTTTATTCTCGTTTCCATTGACTATTTCACAAAGTCGGTAGAAAGCTACCTCGTATAGACGCCACACTAAGCAAGTCGTGCTCAAATTCATAAAAAGAGACATCATATATCGGTATGGCTTGCTTAAACGGATCATTACTGATAATGCGAAAAACTTGAATAACAAGTTTATGGATGAGTTGTGTACTCAATTCAAAATTAGGCACTCTAATTCCACTGCTTACCGACCTAAGATGAATGGAGTCGTAGAAGCGACAAACAAGAATATTAAGAAAAATTTACGTAAGATGACTGCACATACAAAGAATGGCATGAGATGTTGCCTTTGCTTTACACTGTTATCGAACCTTCGCTCGCACTTCAATCGGGTAACTCCATTTTATTTAATATACGTAATGGAGGTAGTTTTGCCTTTTGAAGTTGAAATCCCGCCTCTTAGAGTGATTAAAGAGGCAGAGTTAGAAGAAGCGGTGTGAGCTCAAGCAAGGTACGAGCAATTAAACTTCATTGAAGAAAGAAGAATGATTACGTTATGTAGAGGACATGCTTATGCCGAGAGAAAGTTGGCTCGAGCTTACAACAAGAAAGTACACCAACGTTGCTTTCAAGAAGGGGATTTGGTTTGAAAGAGGATCTTTCCATTTCAAAAGGATCACAAGGAGAAGTGGACACCCAACTACGAAGGGCCATATGTTGTAAAAAGGGCATTCTCAGGTGGGGCTTTGGTTTTGACTGACATGGATGACAATGACCTACCTAATACGCTAAACGCAGACTTTGTCAAGAAGTATTATGCGTAAAGAGTATTAACTTCTGGTCGTAGGAGTTACATTTTCTCTGGTTCTTCTTTGTAAAGCCTGATAGAAGGCTTTTGTTTGGTCAGGAATTGTATCCATGAGGCTTTCCAATCGAATGAATTGGTGTTTGTTTGAACAATTGTGTTCTAAAAAGCTATTTATAGGCTTTAACCTTTCGAGCAAATAAAAGAAGGATAAAGTAGTGGTAATAAATCAGTCAAAATTTTGCATATGCATGCGTATATAAAAAAGGCATACCCTTGTTCACGATCTTGCTTATTTTGTCATGTGGCGCTTGTTTTGAAGGGAATGAAAATCCCATGCAGCAGAAAAACGATTGAATCGTCGTGGTTTCGTTGTGAAAAACGTTTTCTTAAAATTATTTCTATCCTATAGAAACTAGGTTAAACATGTTTTTAGAAGAAAAAAAAGAAGAGAGTACCTACTTGTTGAAGAACCGTTCTTCATGGTCAAAAACTCTTCGTGTTCACTTGGCCTCAACGAACTCGATCTCCTCGAACAAACGAACGCCCCATACACGCCCAAAGGGCTTCTCGCTTGTTCTTCTTAGGTAGAAGGAGAGTGGGTGGGACTTCTTTTGGTGAAAAGGGAGGAGAGTTTTGAGAGATGAGAGTTGAGAGAGTTTGTGTATCCTTTAGTGAGAAATCCAAAAAATGAAACTCAAGCATACCAAATCCTTCTTGCAAAGAGTTTATACAATGGCGATAGGTGGAGTTGAAATCTCCACCTATTTACCATTTTTCCATTAACCATAGGTTATGCAAATCATATTTGCATAACCACATATAATAAGATATCTCGTATCTCATTATACAAATCACATTTGTATAATTGTGGATTTTAAATTGAATCACATTCAATTTAATTTCTCTCAATAAAATTTCTCCAAATTACCCTTAATTAAACAATTAGGCTAACCTATAGTTTATTATGAATCTCCTTCACATTAAACTATATAATCACAATCAATCATATCTCATATAAATGACATAAATACCCTTTTAATGTATTTGAACACTTCAAATCCACACCAAATTGTAAACCTTCTATGTATCCAGCTTTGAGCCAACCGAGGGACCTAATGGACCCACAGTGACGAGCTCCAATGATCCGAGACTAACGTGTCAAACTCTTTGACCTTGCTTAATCAACATTCATTAGCTAAGGTAACACTCCACTAAAGCCCGTGAGTCGCACTTCCGCCATCAGTAATACAAGTTGTGTCCACCGATATAACCAATGCCCGTGAGTCGATCCTTCACAAAGTTGTTCGTGATACACCGCTAGGTCAAATTATCGCTTTTTACCCTCGTGTCTACTTCTTGCTCCTTAAGTCCGCACCGCTCCCTCAAATGAACAACAACGCTTGTAATGGTCCAACCATATACAACACCCTCTCTGCTAGTTGAGAGGGTGGGCGCCGCTGTCCAAGCCTTGAGACAACACTTAAGGAACAACCCTCTAGTTTCCCTAAATTCATAAACGATTGTATTCAATCTCGCGTAGTTAAGTTTCCACCTCCCTACGTGGCCTTGTCCCCGAGAAGATAGGCATATTGGGCGAGTAATCGTGACCACCCTCACCCGCATTAGTAAAAGGATAGACCTCCACGCATGTGAGTTCGTAACACGCTCGTGATTAAGGTCGAGTCACTAATGGTCATCGACGGTTTATTAGTCCTATATCAGAAACACACCTTACATCAATAGGTCTAATAATTCACGGTCCGGCCTTGTACAATCTCATTGCACAGAAGCCCCTAGTCGCATGTCAACCACATGAACGAGTCGATCACCTCGCTTGTATCTAATACAAAGTGGGCCACATCCACAAAGCAGATCTAGGATTAGGTCTCCAACCCTATCCGTACATTGTGCACCTTTCGGTAATTAACTCGAACGTGATCCTCCCCCGTGTGTCCATTACACACCGCTCATGTTCTAGTTCCTCATAAATTCAATGACCCCGAGCTTAGTTTATTGGACAAATTTGTAAAAATGCGAGACACAAAGTGATGAAAGAAATAACTCATATTTATTTCAATTGGTAATATTATAAACAAAACGAGAGTAGGGGCATACATCCCAATGCACTCCCACTTGGACTAAGCAAGTGGAGTAAATATACATTTCTCAAATGTACAATAAATTACAATAAAGTAATACAATAAACTAGGGCATTGAATACCCTTTACAATACTCCCACTTGCCCTAGTCAGAAGCACTCAAAATCTAGACTTCCAAGGTGACCTCAAACACCTTAGCCGTGAGGGCCTTTGTAAATGGATCAACAACATTGTGCTCGACGCTATCTCGCGTGATCACACGCCACCGGGTGCACAATCTCCGTGATCGATGATACTTCCGCCAATGTGCTTGCCCTCTTATGACTCCGAGGCTCCTCGAGTTGGCTACAACACCACTGCTTTCACAAAACAACGTGATCGGCCAAGTTCATATTTGGAACAACTTCCAAATCCGCCATGAACTTCCTAAACCAAACAACTTCATTTGTAGCTTCACAAGCCACAACGCACTCGCCTCCATAGTGGAATCGATGCATCCCCGCTGATGCGTCACCATACTACCGCTTCCTCCATTTAGAATGAAGGTCGACCAAAGTGGATTTCCTAAAATCCTTATCGGATCAAGGTCGAATCAGGTATCCCGTAAGGATAAAATCCCCACTCCCATACACTAGGTTGTAGTTCCTCGTTCTCCTGAGATACTTGAGGATATCCTTTACGGCTATCTAGTGATCTAATCTTTGATTGGATTGATATCTACTGACAATCCCAACTGCATAACAGATGCCGGGCCTAGTACACAACATGGCATACATGAGGCTCCCAACAGCTGAAGCATAAGGGATTCATCTCATATCCTCAACCTCTTGAGGAGTCTTAGGACATTGATCCTTAGACAGGTGAACCCCATGCCTGAAAGGCAGCAAGCCTTTCTTGGAGTTCGTTATCTTATATCTCGACAACATCTGGTCAATATAAGACGCCTGAGACATTATCGCGCTTCTTTTCTTCCTGCTCGACAACTGGATAACTAGAACATACTCGTGCTTCTCCCAAATCTTTCATTTGGAATTATGAATAAGTCAACTATTGCTTTATGTCCATAAGAAATCCTACCTCATTCACAATGAGAAGGATATCATCCACATATAATATGAGAAATGTGACTGTGTTGTTGACGATTTTCTTGTAGACACAAGGCTCGTCAACATTCTGCTCAAAGCCATAGGATTTTATCGCCTCATCAAATCTTATATTCCAAGACCTCGAGGCTTGTTTCAAAGGCATAAATAGACCTATGAAGTCGATAAACCTTTTGCTCTTGGCCTTGGGTAATGATCCCCTGGGTCGGGTCCATGTAGATGGTCGCATCAAGGTTTCCATTCGTAAAGCTGGGCCTTGACATCCATCTACCATACCTCATAATGATAATATGCGGCAATGGCCAGAAGGATCCAGATCAACTTTATCAGGGCAACAGGTGAAAACCTTTCCTCATAGTCAACCCCTTCAACCTTGGTAAAACCATTTGCCACTAGTCGTGCTTTGAAGGTCTGCACCTTCCCATCTACGTCACGTTTACGCTTGTAGATCCATTTGCAACCTATAGGTTTTACCCCATCCGGTTGTGTTGGGATGTATGTCCTCATCTCGTAGTTTGTAATATTCCAAGTTGTAAATCAATAAGAGTTATTTATTTCAACATTGTGTAATAAATAAGAGTTATTTATTTAAACTTTGTGTCTCGCATTTTTCATAAACTTAATCCAATAAACTAAGCTCCAGGGTCATTGCATTATGAGAGAACTAAGAACTTGAACGCCGTGTACTAGACACACAGGGAGGATCACGTTCGAGTTAATGACCCGAACGGTCTACAGTATATGGATAGGGTTGAAGACCTAATCCTGGATACACTGTGGATGCGACCCGCTTTGTATTAGATACAAACGAGGTGATCTAACTCGTTCATCTGGTTCACATGCGAGTGGTGGCATCATGTGTAATGAGATTGTACAAGACCAGACCGTGAATTATTAGACTTACTGATGTAACACCGTTAAGAGTACAGAGCTAATAAATTCGTAGATGACCATGAGTGACTCGACCTTAATCCTGAGCATGTCACGGACTCCTATCTGCGGGGCTTTGTCCTTTGACTAGTACGGGTGAGGGTGGCCACTATTGCTCGCCCAATATGCCTATCTTCGCAGGGGCAGGACCACGTGGGGAGCTGGGAACTTGATTACACAAGAAGGAATTCACTCATTCCCGACTTAGGGAAACTAGAGGGGTTGTTCCCTAAGTGTCGCCTCTGTGGCTTGAACAACGGGGCCCACTCTCTCATTGGCCTGAGAGGGTTGTTGTTTATGGTTGGACAATGCAACGTAGTTGTTCATTAGAGGAGCAGTGGGACTTAAGGAGCAAGAGGTAGACACAGGGGTAAAACGGTAATTTGACCCAGCTGTGACTACGAACAACTTGTGAAGGGTCGACTCATGGGTATTGGTTATATCGATGGACACAACTTGTCCTACAGTGATGAGAGTGCAGCTACGGGCTTTAGTGGAGTATTACTGTAGCTAATGAATGTCTAATAACCGATCAAAGTGTTTGACAAAGTTAGTCTCGCATCATTGAGCTCACACGTGTAGGTCCATTAGGGCGGTTGGCTCAAATTGGACAAATTGAGGGTTTATAGCTTTGGTGTGAATTTGAAGTGTTCAAATTCATTATTTGGGTATTTATGTCATTTATATGAGATATAGATGACATAATATATAGTTTGATGTGAATGAGATTCAAAATAAACTATAGTATAGCCTCATTGATTAATTAGTGCTAATTGGAGAAATTGAATTGAGAGAAATTAAATTGAATGTGATTCAATTTATAATTTCACATTTATGCAAATGAGATTTGTATAATAAGGTATGAGATACCTTATATTATATAATATGCAAATGTGATTTGTATATTATATGGTTGTGGTAAAATTGTAATTTGGTGGAGGTTTTAACTACATCACACAATAGTATTTAAAGGCAAGAAGCCTTTGGTATGCATTTTGCCATTTTTTGGATTTTGATTCAAAAAGAGCAAGAGACTTTCTCTCATTCTCTCTCAATTCTCTCTAAAACTTCTCCTCACCCAAAACCAAAGGGAGTCCCACCTACTCTCCCTCAACCTCCCGAGAACAACCGAGAAGACCCTTTGGAGGTGTACCCCTGTTCGGATCGTGGTTCGTGTTCGAGGAGAACGTTGGATCGAGAGAGATCGTGACCGGAGAAGGAGAAAACGATGAAGAAGAGATATTCAAGAGGTTAGTATCTATTACTTACTGTTTACTTCTTCTTCTTTTCATGTTTAGCCTAGGATCCATGAGATGGATTCAATTTTAAGATAGGAATTACACAACGGATCAACGACGCTTCACAACGCTCTTTCACGCGGAATTCAAAATCCCTTCAATTGGTATCAGCGCCAATCGTTGCTCTTCGTTGTGTATTCTGTGAATTCTTAAGGTTAGGTGGGTAGCATTAATTTTCATGAGATGAATGTTAATGGCTTGCAATTTTGGATGTTTTCGGTTTTTGGCACTTTTTAGATTTACATTAAAGTTGATGAGATCAATGTAAGAGCCCGTTGTTTTGGGCATTTTTTTAATGTAAATCGAGTCTGTATGTCCGTGTCGTTCGTGGCAAGAGTTGTCGTGAAGAAAACGGAGCAAAAACGGGCGATTTCGGTGAAAAACAAAGAAATTTTGTGTTCTTGCCGAAGTTCATCAGCTGCGACGCGTTTCTTCGCCAATGCTACGACGCCATCGTTGTTGTTGGAGGTCGCCGCAGCGGCGCCACGGCGACGTTAGCGGTTGCGTTGCAACGCCAAAGCGTTGAGAACGTTGGGCGCGACGCAATACATTATAGCTTGCAACGTAATAACATCGTTGCAATGCCTGGCTTAGTGGTGCGTGGAGCGCGCAGAAATTGCGGGGACGTGGTACGTGTGCAACGGTTCCAGCCCGGGCTGGTGCAATTGTCGTTTTTATTTATTTAATTATTTATTTCTTTGTAAAAATGGTTTTATAAATATTTTTTATTTAATTATTTTAATTAATATTAATATAAATGTTATATTAATGTTAATTTATTTAATTTTATGTCCCTAGGGTGCCAAAAATCGGTCCAATGTTGCTATTTAATTATTTTATGTATGAGACGTATGATTTAATTATTTCTATGTGCATAGAGTATGCCATATAGATTTAAAATCTCAGCTTAGGTTAAACATTTCATGCATCATATTTATATTATAAGAGTTATAATATATAGTATGCATCATAGGGTTATATTATAAGAGTTATAATATAATGAATGCATGATTTAATTTATTTAATATAAGTGTTATATTTTTAAATTAAAAGCATGCTCATGCATTTAATTCATGTGATGAATGTATGTTATAGTATAGTAATTCATGTGATGAATGTATGTTATAGTATAGTATTATTCATGTGATGAATGATCAAGCACTATAACATAGAAATGCATGTAACCTAAGTTAATTATTAGTTTTAAAATGTTTAGAACTTGAATAATTAGACTTAGGTTTTCTAGTTGTAATAAGATTAGAATTAGGAAATCAAATATGATCGTTGAATGGAGACCGATAAGTAACTCGTTTAAGGAAGGTTTTGTCTAAGGTCAGTATTTAAGTTGACGCTTGCGGAACACCCCTACCTAGAAACCGACCTGGGAGTAAATTCGGTCTGGAGATTCTTAGGTTATATTCTCGTGAGTGTCGTTAATTAAGAGTTAATTAATTTACTCACATAGACCTAAGTTAATAATGTGATTATAAACTTAGGCTAATCTAATATAAGAGTTATATTGGTAGACTTAGGTAAATTTTAGCCAGTTTATCTAGGTCAATCCCGATTATTTTAAAGTGCTGAGTGGGAGGAAATAAAGTGTATGAGATACATTTAATTTTCCATCCACAAATCTCCGTTATGTTCGCACCGTGAGATCCATGCTCGGCCTCGTGGCGCAAATGGGAGCGTCCCCCTACGGGTGGCATTTGTATGGGTCAATATCAACGTGAATGAAGAGAGTACTTATAGTGAGTGGGAGCGGGACCTGTGAAAACGGGACCCATGGTCTCTTCTTTTAATTCACACCGTGAGACGCCTATGATCCGCCTGCTAGTTTGGCCTGGACCAGACAATTCCTTCGGAGGGCCTGATCATGGGAGTCGGAACACCGTGAATTTCTGAAAGGGATACAGTTTCCTGGTTGGTTTTCCTTCTTGGTTCACCCTTCGGTGGCTATTGTTTGGACGAATGCTTGGAAACTTAAAGATTGAGGGTGACACTCACGGAATTCGTTAAGTGTTAATGAATTTGACCGAACAATGGTAATTGGATGCCTAATGGAATAAGAGTTATTCTGGGATTAGGGTCTGATCGAGAGAGTCTCGTCCTAGAGGAGGAGTGGGTTTGTCTACCCTACGCTGGCGGTCATTCTAAACCTTTAGGGTATCATTGCAATTTTTTAAATGACCTAGGGATTGTAGGATAAAAATTTGCTAAAACCCGATTGGATTTTCAAAAGTTTGTGCGAGACTAATACAAACTTTTTCATTTTATTTCAGCAACAAAATGTCAAACGCTTTTAACGCTCCTTTAGCTTCCGTTAAGTTAGTTGGCGATAGTATTTCGTGGAAAAACAATATAGACACGATTTTGGTAAATGACGACCAAGAGTTTGCGCTCACTGAGGAGGGTCCTCAGGTGCTCGGTTCAACGATCCTATTCAACAATCTACAAACCTTTCAGTCCTTGGTGCAAACTAGGGGACAGGAAGCTGAGGCAAGTGTTGCCTTAAGATCTTTTCACAGGGGTATGACCTCTGGGATAAAGTTTGTAGACTCTTCAGGCCCTAAGGGGAAGAAGGAGAAGTTGAAGGAAGTCAAGGTTGACCGCGCTACCGCCCTAAAAGGCAAAGAAATCAAGGATGTTTCCAGAAAGTGTTTCTACTGCAACGGGGATGGACACCTGAAAAGGAGTTGTCCCAAGTTCCTTGATGAAAAGAAGATGACAGGTAAATGTGCTTTACTTGTCACATAAACGTGTTTAATGGAGAGTAATGACTCAGCTTGGATATTGGATTCAGGCGCCACTAACCATGTTTGCTCTTTTTTTCAAGGATTAAGTTCCCGACAAAGAAATTTGCAAAGGGTGAGATAACACTCGTGGTTGATCCAGCAGGTTGTCTCACCGCAACAATAGGCACTGTGAAGTCGTTTTTTTGGCGGAAGTACTTATTATTGGATAATATGTACATAGTTCTTGGGTTTACGAGAAACCTAGTATCTATTTCCTGCCTATTAGAACAAAATATTTCTGTTTCATTCAAGAGTAATAAAGCGTTTATTTCTCGAAATGGAAATTTGATTTGTTTTGTTTCGCTTGAGGGGAATTTATATGTTTTGAACCCTAATTCGGTGAAAAGTGTTTTGAACACCGAATTGTTTAAAACAGTTGAAACGCGAACTAAGAGATTAAAAGATTCTCCAAAAGAAAGTGCCCATCTTTGGCATCTACGGTTAGGCCACATTAATCTCAATAGGATTGAGAGACTAGTGAAGAGTGGACTTCGAAGCGAGTTGGAAGAAAACTCTTTACCAGTGTGTAAGTCATGCCTTGAAGGCAAAATGACCAAACGTACTTTTAGTGGAAAAGGATATAGACCAAGGAGCCCCTTGAGCTTATACATTCTGATCTCTATGGTCCGATGAATATTAAAGCACGAGGAGGTTACGAATACTTCGTATCTTTCATACATGACTATTCGAGGTATGGGTACATTTACCTAATGCATAGGAAGTCTGAAACACTTGAAAAGTTCAAGTAGTTCAAGACTGAGGTTGAGAACCTCTTAGGTAAATCGCTAAAAACACTTCGATCGGATCGAGGTGGAGAGTATATGGACACTGAATTCAAGGACTATATGATAGAACATGGAATTACGTCCCAACTCTCAGCACCTGGTATGCCACAAACAGTAATGGTGTATCGGAGAGGAGAAACAGTAACCTTGTTGGACATGGTTCGGCCGATGATGAGCTATGCTCGCCTCCCCGATTCTTTTTGGGGTTACGCAGCGGAGATCGCGGTTTACATTTTGAACACCGCTCCGTCAAGAGTGTTTGTGAAACACCTTTCAAACTCGCATGGTCATAAAATCGCCACGCCATTTCGACTTTGGATGCCACCCCATGTGTTGGGGTCAAACCCAAAAAGTTGGAACCCTGTTCAAAGTTGTGCCTCTTTGTAGGTTACCCAAAAGAGACTAGAGGTGGTTACTTTTACGATCCTAAGGATAATAGGGTGCTTGTGTCGACAAACGCCACTTTCCTTGAGGAAGACCACATCAGGGATCACTTACCAAGGAGTAAAATTCTGTTAAATGAAATGGACAGTTCATCGGCAAGAGTTGCTGATGGTGCTAGTACGTCAACAAGTGTTGTTGATCCTAGCTCGTCTAGTCAAGTCCGTTCCCAAGAGTTGTGAATGCCTCAACGTAGTGGGAGGGTTGTGAGACAGCCTGAACGTTACATGGGTTTAGCTGAAACCCAAGTCGTCACCCCTGATGATGACTGTGAGGATCCATTGACCTATGATCAGGCAATGTCTGACGTTGACAAAGACGAATGGATTAAAGCTATGGACTAGGAAATGGAGTCGATGTACTTCAATTCCGTCTGGGAGCTTGTGGACCAACCGGATGGGGTTAAACCTATTGGTTGCAAGTGGATCTACAAGCGTAAACGTGGCGTAGATGGGAAGGTGCAGACCTTTAAAGCTCGACTAGTGGCAAAGGGTTTTACCTGTGGAAGGGGGTTGACTATGAGGAAACAATTTCACCTGTTGCCATGGTAAAGTCGATTAGAATCCTTCTGGCCATTGCCGCATATAATGACTATGAGGTATGGCAGATGGATGTCAAGACCGCCTTTCTGAATGGCAACCTTGACGAGACCATCTACATGGACCAACCCAAGGACAATAGCAAAGAATTTTCCGACTTAAAAGGTCTATTTATGGATTGAAACAAGCCTCGAGGTCTTGGAATATAAGGTTTGATGAGGCGATCAAATCTTATGGCTTTGATCAAAATGTTGACGAGCCTTGTGTCTACAAGAAAATCGTCGACAAAACTGTCACATTTCTTATATTGTATGTGGATGATATCCTTCTCATTGGGAATGAGGTAGGATTTCTTACTGACATTAAGGAATGGCTGGCTTCGCAATTCCAAATGAAATATTTGGGAGAGGCACAGTATGTTCTAGGTATCCAGATAGTCTGGAGCCGGAAGAACAGAACGCTAGCCATGTCTCACGCATCTTACATTGACAAGATGTTGTCTAGGTATAAGATGCAGAACTCCAAGAAGGGCTTGTTGCCTTTCAGGCATGGGGTTCACCTGTCTAAGGATCAATGTCCTAAGACGCCTCAAGAGGTTGAGGATATGAGACGAATCCCCTATGCTTCAGCTCCTGTCTGCAGGGCTCTGTCCTTTGAAGAGTACCAGTGAGGATGGCCACTGTTGCTCGCCCAATATGCCTATCTTCGCAAGGGGAAGGACCACGTGGGGAGGTGGGAACTTGATTACGCAAGAAGGAATTCACTCGTTCACGACTTAGGGAAACTAGAGGGGTTGTTCCCTCAAGTGCTGTCTCCAGGGCTTGAACAACGGGGCCCCACTCTCTCATTGGCCTGAGAGGCTTGTTGTTTATGGTTGGACCATGCAACATAGTTGTTCATTAGAGGAGCAGTGGGACTTAAGGAGCAAGAGGTAGACACAGGGTAAAACGGTAATTTGATCCACCGTGACTACGAACAACCCGTGAAGGGTCGACTCATGGGTATTGGTTATATCGATGGACACAACTTGTCCTACAGATGATGAGAGTGCAAACACGGGCTTTAGTGGAGTGTTACTCAGAGCTAATGAATGTTGAATAACTGGGTCAAAGAGTTTGACAGTTAGTCTCTGATAATTGGAGCTCACACGTGTAGGTCCATTAGGTCCTCTCGGCTGGCTCAAATTGGACAAATTGAGGGTTTATAGCTTGGTGTGAATTTGAAGTGTTCAAATTCATTATTTGGGTATTTATGTCATTTATATGAGATATAGATGACATAATATATAGTTTGATGTGAATGAGATTCATAATAAACTATAGTATAGCCTAATTGATTAATTAGTGCTAATTGGAGAAATTGAATTGAGAGAAATTAAATTGAATGTGATTCAATTTATAATTCCACATTTATGCAAATGAGATTTGTATAATAAGGTATGAGATACCTTATATTATATAATATGCAAATGTGATTTGTATATTATATAGTTGTGGTAAAATTGTAATATGGTGGAGGTTTTAACTCCATCACACAATAGTATTTAAAGGCTTTGCAAGAAGCCTTTGGTATGCATTTTGCCATTTTTTGGATTTTGATCCAAAAAGAGTAAGAGACTTTCTCTCATTCTCTCTCAATTCTCTCTAAAACTTCTCCTCACCCAAAACCAAAGGGAGTCCCACCTACTCTCCCTCAACCTCTCGAGAACAATCGAGAAGACCTTTTGGAGGTGTCTCCCTGTTCGGATCGTGGTTCTTGTTCGAGGAGAACGTTGGATCGAGAGAGATCGTGACCGGAGAAGGAGAAAACGTTGAAGAAGAGTTCTTCAAGAGGTTAGTATCTATTACTTACTGTTTACTTCTTCTTCTTTGCATGTTTAGCCTGGGATCTATGAGATAGATTCAATTTTAAGATAGGAATTACACAACGGATCAACGACGTTTCACAACGTCTTCCGCTGCGGGAATTCAAAATCCCTTCAGGTTGATCCACAAGCTCCCAGACGAAATTGAAGTACATCGACTCCATTTTCTAGTCCATAGCTTTAATCCATTCGTCTTGTCAACGTCTGTCATTGCCTGATCATAGGTAAATGGATCCTCACAGTCATCCTCAGGGGTGACGACTTGGGTTTGAGCTAAAGCCATAAACGTTAAGGCTTTCTCACAACCCTCCCACTATGTCGAGGCATTCTCAACTCTTGAGAACGGACTTGACTAGACGAGCTAGGATCAACAACACTTGTTGACGTACTAGCTCCATCAACATCTCTTGCTGATGTACTGTCCATTTCGTTTAACACGATTTTGCTTCTAGGTAAATGATCCCTGACTTGCTCTTCCTCAAGGAAAGTGGCGTTTGTCGACACAAGCACCCTATTTTCCTTAGGAACGTAATATAGACCACCCATAGTCTCTTTTGTGTAACCTTCAAATAGGTACAATTTTGAACGGGGTTCCAACTTTTTCGGGTTTGACACAAACACATGGGTCGGGCATCCCCAAATTCCTAAATGGTGTAAACTGCCTTTACGTTCGTTCCAGAGTTCGAAAGGTGTTTCACAAACACTTTTCGATGGAACGTTGTTCAAAATATAGACCACGCCTCCATCACAGAACCTCGTAAAGAATTAGGGAGACGAGCATAGCTTATCATCAACCGAACCATGTCCAACAGGGTTCTGTTTTTCCTCTCCGATACTCCATTCTGGTGCGGCATACCTGGTGCTAAGAGTTGAGACATAATTTTGTGTTCTATCATATAGTCCTTGAATTCTGTGTTCATATACTCTCCACCTCGATCCGATCGAAGTGTTTTAATTGTTTTACCTAACAAGTTCTCAACCTCAGTCTTGTACTCCTTGAACTTTTCAAGAGTTTCAGATTTCCTATGCATTAGGTAATATATCCATATCTTGAATAGTTATCTATAAAAGATACAAAGTATTCGTAACCACCTCGTGGTTTAACACTCATCGGACAAGAGAGGTCAGAATGTATAAGCTCAAGGGGCTCTTTGGATCTATATAATTTTCCACTAAAAGGACATTTGGTCATTTGCCTTCAAGGCATGACTCACATACCGGTAAAGAGTTTTCTTCCAACTCGCTTAGAAGTCCACTCTTCACTAGTCTCTCAATCCTATTGAGATTGATGTGGCGTAACCTTAGATGCCAAAGATGGGCATTTTCTTTAGGAGAGACTTTCACTCTCTTAGTTCAGTGTTTCCTGCTGCTTTAAACAAATTCTATATTCAAAAACTTTTGACCGAATTAGGTTTCAAAACGCAAGTTAGACTCAAGTGAAGCAGAACACAAGAAATTTCTATTTCTAGAAATAAACGCTTTATTACTAGAATAATTTAAAGAAATAGATTGTTCAAGTAGGTAGGAAATAGAAACTAGGTTTCTAGTAAACCCTAACACTATGTACAAATTATCTAATAATAAGTACTTCCTGCCAAAATAAAGCTTCACCATGCCGACAGCTGCAGTAGAGACAATCTCCCCGGATCCAACTCGTGGCGTTATCTCACCCTCTCGCAGCTGCTACCAGGAACTAATTTCCTGAAAGAAGAACAAACATGGTTAGTGGTGCCCGAATCCAATATTAGAGTAAAGTCATTCATCATCCACTAAAACAGTTTTCATACACAAGAAATCACGTTTACCTTGATTCTTCCTATCGGCAAGAAACTTGGGATGGTTACGCTTCCAGTGGTCGTCCCCATTGCAGTGGAAACACTTTCCTTTCTCTGCAGGTTTGCCCTACTTCATCTTCTTCTTCTTCCCTTTCGGGTTAGAAGGAACCACAGATTTTGCCCCAGAGGTCGAACTCCTGTCAAAAAAGAACCCAAGGCAGCAACATTTGCCTCAACTTCCGGTGTCCTGATCCTCATCAAGGACTGGAAGTTCTGTTCTTCGTTGCGAAGGGTGGTCAGAGTGTAGCTAATTTTGTTCATAACAACATTGCTACGAAACTGAAGGAAACTCATTGAAAGAGTCTCTAGTATAAAGCTGAACTGGTTTGACTCATCGATCGAAGCCTCGTTCATCTCTCGCCAGATTAAAGTGGGTCATCATGTCCAAAACATGTTCATGGGCGTATGTCCTTCTTTCATCCGCTGCGTTGAAGACATGTTTGAGCGAATCATGTCGGACTTGAAAGGATCGTTGTCCAAACATTTCCTCGCAAGGATTCCATGATCTCCTGGTGGGTTATCATCACCATGCTTCTTTTTGCGAAAAACATCGATAAGCTGGCAATGATGTAGACCTTGGCCTTTTCAATGGCCCTGATCCATCGATCGTATGCATCACGAACACTGAAGGGAATTAAAGTCCCATCACAGAGGAAGACAATCGAATCGTCGTGCTGTTGTTGTGCAACTCAATTTCATTAAAACTAAACTATCATATAGTTAAGGATAAACATGCTTTCTAAGAAAGGAAAAAACAGCAAGTTCATGGTACTTACTTGTTGAGATGATCTTCAAAGTTTCCTTTCCGTTCACGAACTCTTCGCGCTCTCTTCGATATCAACGATTTCGATCTCTACACACGAAAACCGATCGAAAAGCTCCACAAGGTTACACGATTGTTCAACTTTAGGAACAAGGAAGGTTGTGGGATCCTTCCTTTTTTTGTTTGGAAGGAGAAGATGAGAGAGTTTGAGAGAGAAGTGAATTCTTCTTTTGGTGAGAATTCCAAAAATGAGAATAAGCTTAATGAACCCTTCTTGCAAAGGGGTTTATATAATGGTCATAGGTGGAGTTGAAATCTCCACCTATTTAACATTTTACCACAACTATAGATTGTGCAAATCATATTTGCATAACCACATATTATAAGATATCTCATATCTCATTTTACAAATTACATGTGTATTATTGTGGATTTTTAAAATTGAATCACATCTAATTTAATATCTCTCAATCTAATTTCTCCAAATTAGCCCTAATTCAACAATTAGGCTAACCTATAGTTTATTATGAATCTCATTCACATTAAACTATATAATATATCATTCATATCTCATATAAATTACATAAATACCCTTTAGTGAACTTGAACACTTCAATTCACACCAAAAATGTAAACCTTCTTTTAATCAAGTTTGAGACAACCGATGGTCAATGGACCTACAGTGACGAGCTCCAATGATCCGAGATTAACCTATCAAACTCTTTGACCCATTTAATCAACATTCATTAGTTACTGAACACTCCACTAAAGCCGTAGCTACACTCCCGCTGTCAGTAACACATGATGTGTCCACTCATATAACCAATGCCCATGAGTCGACCCTTCACAGTTGTTCAGAGACACCGCTGGGCCAAATTACCGCTTTACCCCGTGTCTACTTCTTGTTCCTCAAGTCCCCACTGCTCCTGTAATGAACAATAACGTTGTAATGGTCCAACCATACAGAACAACCCTCTCGTGCCAATGAGAGGGTGGGTGCCAGTTGTCCAAGCCCTGGAGACAGCAGTTAAGGGAACAACCCCCCTAGTTTCCTTAAAGGCGGGAACGAGTGAATTCTAACTCGCGTAGTTAAGTTTCCAGCTCCCTACTTGGTCCTGTCCCTGAGAAGATAGACATATTGGGCGAGTAACTATTACCATCCTCACCCGTACTAGTCAAAGGACAGACCCCCGCAAACAGGAGTCCGTAACACGCTCAGGATTCAGGTCGAGTCACTAATGGTAATCTACGAAGTTATTAGTCTATACTGTTAACGGTGTTACATCAGTAGGTCTATTAATTCACGGTCCCGTCTTGTACAATCTCATTGTACAGGATGCCCCCACTCGCATGTCAACCACATGAACGAGTCAGATCACCTCGTTTGTATCTTAATACAAAGTGGGTCGCATCCACAGTGTATCCAGGATTAGGTTTCCAACCCCATCGATATACTATAGACCGTTCGGGTCATTTACTTAAACGTGATCCTCCCTGTGTGTCCACTACACACCATTCAAGTTCTAGTTCTCTTATATATTCAATGGAGCATAGTTTATTGGACAAAGTTTGTAATAAATGCGAGACACAAAATGATGAAATAAATAACCATTATTAATTTCAAACATATATTTACAAACTAAACGAGATTAGGAAAAACATCCCAACAAACTCCCACTTGGACTAAGCTATTGGAGAAAATACATTTCTGAAATGTACATAAATTACAATGAAGTAATACAATAAACTAGGGCATTGAATACCTATCTACATATCTCCCACTTGCCCTAGTAAGGAAGAACTTGAAGACCTAGACTCTCTAGGTGACCCTAAAATACCTTAGTTCTGAGGGGCTTTGTAAATGTATCAACAATGTTGTGCTTCGATGCTATCTGTGTGACTGTCGCGTCACCGCGGTGCACAATCTCCCATATCAAGTGATACTTTCGCTCAATGTTTTTGTCTCTCTTATGGCTCTGAGGCTCCCTGGAGGTGGCTACAGCACCACTATTGTCACAAAACAATGTGATCGGAAAGTTTATATTTGGAACAACTTCGAAATTCGTCATGAAGTTCCTAAGCCAAACAGCTTTCTTTGCAGCATCACAAGCCGCAACGTACTCCACTTCCATAGTTGAATCAACGATGCATCCGTGCTTGATCCTTCGCCATACTACAGCTCATTCATTCACAATGAGGGTTGACCCCGAAGTGGATTTTCTAGAATCCTTATCGGTTTGAAAGTCAGAATCTATGTATCCCGTAAGGATCAAATCCCCACCGCCATACACTAAGCTGTAGTTCCTCGTTCTCCTTAGATTCTTGAGGATTGCCTTTACGGCTGTCCAGTGATCATCCTTGATTGGATTGATACCTGCTGACAATCCCTACTTCATAACATATGTCGGGCCTAGTACACAACATGGCATGCATCTTTCTCCCTACAAATGCAAAGATAAGGATTCGCCTCATATCCTCAACCTCTTGAGTAGTCTTAGGACACTGATCCTTAAACAGGTGAACCTCGTGCCTAAAAGGCAACAAGCCCTTCTTGGAGTTCTGCATCTTATATCTTAACAACATCTTGTCAATATAAGACGCTTGAGACATGGCCAACGTTCTGTTCTTCCGGTTCCGGACAATCTGGATACCTAGAACATACTGAGCTTCTCCCAAATCATTAATTTGGAACTGCGAAGCTAGCCATTTCTTTACGTTAGAAAGAAATCATACCTCATTCCCAATGAGAAGGATATCATCCACATACAATATCAAAAATGCGACAGTTTTGTCAACGATTTTCTTGTAGACACAAGGCTCGTCATCATTCTGATCATAGCCATAAGATTTGATCGCGAAATCAAACCTTATATTCCAAGAACTCGAGGCTTGTTTCAGGTCATAAATAGACCTATGAAGCCGGAAAACCTTTTGCTCTTGGCCTTGGGTTATGAACCCTTTGGGTTGGTCCATGTCGATGGTTTCGTCAAGGTTGACATTTAGAAAGGCGGTAAAACCCTTCGACCTGGGTAAAACCCTTTGCCACTAGTCGTGCTTTGAAGGTCTGCACCTTGCCATCTACGCCATGTTTACGTTTGTAGATCCATTTGCAACCTATAGGTTTTACCCCATCCAGTTGATCCATAAGCTCCCAGACAGAATTGAAGTACATCGACTCCATTTCCTGGTTCATATCTTTAATCCATTCGTCCCTTGTCAACATCAGCCATTGCCTGATCATAGGTCAATGGATCCCCGCAGTCATCATCAGGATTGACGACTTGGGTTTCAGCTAAACGTATGTAACGTTCAGGCTGTCTAACAACCCTCCCACTACGTCGAGGCATTCCCAACTCTTGGGAACGGACTTGACTTGACGTGCTAGGATCAACAACATTTGCTGATGTACTAACACCATCAGCAACTCTTGCTGATGTACTGTCCATTTCGTTTAACACGATTTTGCTCTTAGGCAAATGATCCCTGACGTGGTCTACGTCAAGGAAAGTGGCGTTTGTCGACACAAGCACCCTATTTTCCTTAGGATCGTAAAATAAACCACCCCTAGTCTCTTTTGGGTAACCGACGAATAGGCATAATTTTGAACGGGGTTCTAATTTTTTTGGGTTTGACAATAACACGTGGGTCGGCCATCCCCAAATTTTGAAATGGTGTAAACTAGCTTTACGTCCATTCCAGAGTTCGAAAGGTGTTTCACAAACACTCTTCGACTGAATGTTGTTCAAAATATAAACCACGCCTCCACACCGTAACCCAAAAAGAATCGTGGAGACGAGCATAGCTCATCATCGACCGAACCATGTCCAACAAGGTTTTGTTTCTCATCTCCGATACACCATTCTGCTATGGCATATCAGGTGCTAAGAGTTGGGACGTAATCCCATGTTCTATCATATAGTCCTGGAATTCAGTGTTCATATACTCTACACCTTGATCGAAGTGTTTGTATGGTTTTACCTAACAGGTTCTCAAACTCAGTCTTGTACTCCTTGAACTTTTCAAGAGTTTCAGACTTTCTATGCATTAGGTAAATATACCCAAACCTCGAATAATCATCTATGAAAGATACGAAGTATTCGTAAACTCCTCGTGCTTTAACATTCATCGAACCACAAAAGTCATAATGTATAAGCTCAAGGGGCTCCTTGGCTCTATATCCTTTTCCACTAAAAGGACATTTGGTCATTTTGCCTTCGAGGCATGACTGACACACTGGTAAAGAGTTTTCTTCCAACTCGTTTTGAAGTCCATTCTTCACTAGTCTCTCAATCATATTGAGATTAATGTGGCCTAACCGTAGATGTCAAAGATGTGCATTTTCTTTTGGAGAAACTTTAACTCTTTTGGTTTGTGTCTCTGCAGTTTTAAATAACTCAGTGTTCAAAACGCATTTGACCGAATTAGGCTTTAAAACATACAAATTTGACTTAAGTGAAGCAGAACAAATGAGATTACCATTTCTGGAAATAAACTCTTTATTGCTAGTAAACGAAACTGATAAACATTATTCTAAAAGACAAGAAATAGAAATGAGCTTTCTTGTAAACCATGGAGCTTTATACATATTGTCTAACAAAATGTAATTCTCACCAAAGAAGAGTTTCACTTTGCCAATAGTCAAAGCAGAGACTATCTTTCCGATCCAACCCGTAGAGTCACCTCACCCTCTCACAAATCATCGCCAGAATCAATTCCCGAAAAGAAAAACAAACGTGGTTAGTGGCTCCTGAATCCAAAATCCAGGCAGAGTCACTACTCTCCACTAAACATGTTTCAGTTACTAGTAAATCACATTTACCTTGATTCTTCCTCTCGGCAAGGAACTTGGGACAGTTTATCTTCTAGTGGTCGTCCCCATTGAAGTGGAAACACTTTCCTTTTTCTGCAACTTCCTTGACCTTCTTGCCCTTTTGGGCGGCAGCATGGTCAGCTTTTCCCTTCTTTATCTTCTTCTTCCCTTATGGGTGAGAAGGAGCAACAGATTTGGTACAAGAGGTCGAACCCCTATGATATGATTTGTATGCAACATTTGCCTCAACTTCCGGTGTCCTGATACTTATTAAGGACTGGAAGTTCTGTAGCTCATGGAGGAGGGTAGTTAGAGTGTAGCTAATTTTGTTCATAACAGCATTGCTACGAAACTAAATGAAACTCTTCGGAAAAGTCTCAAAGATAAAGTTGATCTGGCTCGACTCATCGATCGAAGCCCCTTTCATCTCCGCCAAATTAAAGTGGGTCATCATGTCCAAAACATGTTCACGGACAGACGTCCCTTCTTTCATTCCGGCGTTGAAGATGTGTTTGAGCGAGTCGTGCTTGACCTGAAAGAACTGTTGTCCAAACAAGTCTTTCAACGACTCCATGATCTCCTTAGCGGTGATCATCAACTCGTGCTTATTTGCCAAAACTTCAGATAAGCTGGCAATGATATAGACCATGGCCTTTTCATTGTCCTTGATCCATCGATCGTATGCATCACGAACACTTCGTGATGCAGTCGAGGTCGGCAACAGAGGACACTCCTCAGTAAGCACGAACTTCAGGTCGTCGGTCACAAGAATCGTGTTAGTATTATTCTTCCACGTTTGGAAGTTATCTCCCACTAACTTATCGGAAGGGATTAAAGCGATTATTGAGCTTTACATTTTTGCTGAAAAATCAAATATAATTTTGTGTCAATCTCGCATAAACTTTTGAAATCCAATCATGTTTTAGCAAAATTTAATCCTATGATCCCTAGGTCATTTCAAATTTGCAATGATATCTTAAAGGTTTAGAATGACCGCCACCGAAGGGTGAACAGAAACCCTCCTCCTTTAGGACAAGACTTTCTCGACCAAACCCTAATCCCAATATAACTATTATTCCATTAAGCGTCCAGTTACCATTTTCGGTCAAATTCATTAACACTTAATGAATCCCGTGAGTGTCACCCTCAATCTTTAGGTTTCCATGTATCCGTCCAAACAATAGCCACCAAAGGGTGAACCACGAAGGAAAACCAACAAGGAAACATTATCCTTTTAGAAATTCACAGTGTTCCAACTCCCATGATCAAGGCCCTCCGAAGGGATTTTCTAGTCCAGGACAAACTAGCAGGCGAATCATAGAGGTCTCACGGTGTGAATCGAAAGAAGAGACCGTGGGTCCCTTTTTCACAGGTCCTGCTCCCACTCACTATAAGTACTCTCTCCATCCACATTGATATTGACCCATACAAATACCAAACGAAGGGGGACGCTCCCATTTGCGCCACAAGGGCGAGTATGGATCTCACAGTCCTAACATAACGGAGATTTGTGGTCGAAAAATTAAATGTATCTTATACACTTTATTTCCTCCCACTCAGCACTTTATATTTTTCGGGTTTGACCTAGATAAACCGGCTAAAATTTACCTAAGTCTACCAATATAACTCTTATATGGTATTTAGCCTAAGTTTATAATCACATTATTACTTAGGTCTGTGTTTGTAAAGTAATCAACTTTTAATTAACGACACTCACGAAAAATATAATCTAAGAATCTCTGACCGACTCACTCTCCCAAGTCGGTTTTCAAGTAGGGGTGTTCATGCAAGCGCCAACTTAAATACCCAGCCTTAGACAAAACCTTCCTTAGACAGAGTTACTTATTAGTCACCATTCAAAGATTACATTTTGATTTCCTAATTCTAATCTTATTTGAACTAGAAAACCTAAGACTAATTATTCAAGTTCTAAACACTTTAAAACTAATAATTAACTTAGGTTACATGCATTTCTATGTTATAGTGCTTGATCATTCTCACATGAATAACTATACTATAACATAATAATTCATCACATGAAATGCATGAGCATACTTTAATCCAAAAAATATCACACTTATATTTAATTAAATTAAAACATGCATTTAATTATATTATAACACTTATAATATAACCTATCATGCAAACTATGTATTATTACACTTATAATATAAATGATGCATGAATATGTTTAACCTAAGGTGAGATTTTTAAATCTATATGACATACATTATGCACATGGAATTTAATTAAATCGTACATCACATGCATAAAATAATTAAATAGCAAAAATGGATCAGTTTTGGCACTTAGGGGTATTTATTTAATTAAATAACATTAATATAACATTTATATTAATATTATTTAATAAAATAAACTAGATAAATTAAATAAATACATTTTACAAATGAAAAAAAAAACACAAAAAATAAAGCCCCACGATGCTTGAAAACTTCAACTGCCAACTTTGTGCGAATGTGCCTCGCGAACTGCCCACTATCGCACGCAGTGTTGCAACGCCGCGGCAAAGGCTGGTAAACGCCGCAAAGATCCAAAGATTATGCCGCGTTCCCAACGCCAAAGAACGTTGTAACGCAACGCCTTGCGCCGCAACGCTGTCCTCGCAGCCGCGCCATGCTCCCGCATTGCGCCGCTGAGACGCTGATGATCAACGCCTCAACGCTTTCGATAGAATATCAAGCTTCTTTGATGTTTTTCATCGCTTCGCCCGCCTTAGCTCCGATATCTTCACAACATCTCATGCCACGAATGACGCGAACTTACAGACTTGATTTACATTAAAATTGCACAAAAAACGGGCCCTTACATTGATCACATCAACATAAATGTAAATCTAAAAACAGTGACAAAATCGAAAACATCCATTATTCAAACCAACATTCATCTCATGAATTAAAGACATAAACCCACCTAATTTTAACAAAATTATGTGCACAACAAGAAGCCAACAACTTTTCTCTAATACTAATTGAAGGGAATTAAAGTCCCATCATAAATGAAGACGATCGAATCGTCGTGATGTTGTTGTGCAACTCAATTTCATTAAAACTAAACTATCATATAATTAAGGCTAAACAGGGCTTTCTAAGAAAGGAAAAAACAACAAGTTCATGGTGGGCAATCTCCGTGATCAAAGTTTTCTTTCCGCTCACGAACTCTTAGCGCTCTCCTCAATCTCAACGATTTCGATCTCTACACATGAACACCGATCGAACACCTCCACAAGGTTACACTTGTTCTACTTTAGGAAGAAGGAGGATTATAGGATCCTTCCTTTTTGATTTCGGAGGAGAAGATGAGAGAGAGTTTGAGAGAGAAGTGAATTTTTCTTATTCCAAAAATGAGAATAAGCTTAATGAACCCTTCTTGGAAAGGGGTTTATATAATGGTGATAGGTGGAGTTGAAATCTCCACCTATTAACCATTTTACCAAAACTATAGGTTATACAAATCATATTTGCATAACCACATATTATAAGATATCTCATGTCTCTTTTTACAAATCACGTTTGTATTATTGTGGACTTTTAAAATTGAATCACATCCAATTTAATATCTCTCAATCTAATTTCTCCAAATTTGCCCTAATTAAACAATTAGGCTAACCTATAGTTTATTATGAATCTCATTCACATTAAACTATATAATATATCATTCATATCTCATATAAATGACATAAATACCTTTTAGTGAACTTGAACACTTAAATTCACACCAAAATAGTAAACCTTCTTTTAATCTAGTTTGAGCCAACCGAGGGACCTAATGGACCTACAGTGACGAGCTCTAATGATCTGAGATTAACCTATCAAACTCTTTAACCCAGTTAATCAACAATCATTAGCTACGGTAACACTCCACTAAAGCCCGTAGCTGCACTCCCATCAGTGCAAGACATGATTTGTCCACTGATATAACCAATGCCCATGAGTTGACCCTTCACAGGTTGTTCGTAGACACTGCTGGGTCAAATTATCGTTTTACCCCTGTGTCTACTTCCTGTTCCATAAGTCCCCACTGCTCCTTTAATGAACAACAACGTTGTTATGGTCCAACCATACACAACAACCCTCTCGTGCCAATGAGAGGGTGGGCGCCTGTTGTCCAATTCCTGGACACAGCAGTTAAGGAAAAACCCTCTAGTTTTCCTAAAGGCGGGAACGAGTGAATTCCACGCAGACTATGACCACCCTCGATCGCATTTAGTCAAAGGATGGACCCACGCAGCATGGTGTCCGTAACACGCTCAAGATTCGTGTCGAGTCACTAATGGTCATCTCACGGTTATTAGTCCATACCGTAACGGTGTTACATCGCAGAGTCTAATAATTCACTTCACCCATCTTTGTACAATCTAATTGTACAGATGCCCACACTCGCATGTCAACCACATGAACGAGTCGATCACCCTTGTTTGTGTCTTAATACAAAGCGGTCGCATCCACAAAGTGTATCCAAGATTAGGTCTCCAACCCCATCCATGTACTGTAGATCGTTCGGGTCATTTATTTGAACGTGATCCACCCTCTGTGTCCACTACACACCATTCAAGTTTAGTTCTCTCATATATTCAATGACCTTGGAACATAGTTTATTGGATAAAGTTTGTAATAAATGCGAGACACAAAATGATGAAATAAATAACCTTTATTAATTTCAAATGTATACCTACAAACTAAACGAGATTAGGACAAACATCCCAACAAAAACACTTCTTGACGAGCCTGGCACCTGAGGACACTCCTTAGTGAGCACGAACTTAAGATCGTCAGTTACTAGAATCGTGATTATATTGTTTTTCCATGTTTGGAAATTATCTCCCACTAATTTGTTGGAAGCAATCAAAGCTATTATTGAGCTAGACATTTTGCTTTGAAAAATAAGTAAAAACTTTGTGTAAGTCTCAAAAAAAGCATGAAATCCAATCATGTTTTAGCAAAAATGATCCTATGATCCCTAGGTCATTTAAAAATTTGCAATGATACACCAAAGGTTTAGAATGACCGCCACCGAAGGTGAACAGAAACACTCCTACTCTGGGACGAGACTTGCTCGACCAGACCCTAATACCATAATAACTCTTATTCTATTAGGCGTCCAGTTACCGTTTTTCGGTCTGAATCCATTAACTTTTAATGAATCTCGTGAGTATCACCCTCAATCTTTAAGTTTCTAAGTATCCGTCCAAACAATAGCCACTGAATGGTGAACCAAGAATGAAAACCAACAAGGAAACTGTATCCCTTTCGGGAATTCACGGTGTTCCGACTCCCATGATCAAGGACCTCCGAAGGGATTGTCTAGTCCTTGCCAAACTAATAGGCGGATCATAGGTGTCTCACGGTGTGAATCGAAAGAAGAGACTGTGGGTCTCGTTTTCACAGGTCCCACTCCCACTCACCATAAGTACTCTCTACATCCACATTGATATTGACTCATACAAATACCATCTGAAGGGGGACGCTCCCATTTGCGCCCTAAGGCCGAGTATGGATCTCACTATGTGGACTTTAACGGAGATTTGTGGTAAAAAAATCAAATGTATCTTATACACTTTATTTTCTCCCACTCAACACTTTATATTAATTGGGATTGACCTAGATAAATCGGCTAATATTTACCTAAGTCTACAAATATAACTCTTATATGGATTTAAACTAAGTTTATAATCACATTATTAACTTAGGTCTATGTGAGTAAATTAATCAACTTTTAATTATCGATACTCACGATAATATAACCTAAGAATCTACGAACCAAATTCACTCCCATGTCGGTTCCAAGGTAGGGGTGTTCCGCAAAGCGTCAGCTTAAATACCCCAGCCTTAGACAAAACCTTCCTTAGACAGAGCTATTAATTAGTCTCCATTCAAAGGTCATATTTGATTTTCTAATTCCAATCTTATTAGAACTAGAAAACCTAAGTCCAATTATTCAAGTTCTAAACATTTTAAAACTAATAATTAACTTAGGTTACATGCATTCTATGTCATAGTGCTTGATTATTCATCACATGATAATATTATACTATAACAAACATTCATCACATGAATTAAATGCATGAGCATGCTTTTAATCTAAAAAATATAACACTTATAAATAAATAAATTAAATTATGCAAACGCTATATTATAACGCTTATAATATAACCTATCATGCATACTATATATTATAACACTTATAATATAAATATGATGCATGGAATGTTTAACCTAAAGGCGTGATTTTTAAATCTATATGACATACATTATGCACATAAATTAAATATTTCATACATCTCATGCATAAAATAAATAAATAGCAAAAATTGGACCGGTTTTGACACATAGGGGACATTAATTGAATTAATTAACATTAATATAATTTTTATATTAATATTAATTAATTGAATTAATTAACATTAATATAATTTTTATATTAATATTAATTAATTTAATTAATTTAATAAAACAAAATTACATTTTACTGAAATTAAAATTAAAAAAATAATGTGGAACCCTTTCACGCTCACGCTCTTGGCAAGAATCGCCACCGGAACCACCCATCACGCACGCAACATTGCAACGTCGTGGCGCGTTGCACCTCGCATGCTCCATGCCTCGGCGTTGCAATGTTTGCTCACGTCACACGGCCGCTACTCTCCAACCGTGCGGCGCGCCAATTTTTTCGCTCAATCATGGCCAACCTTAAGGGAACTCAAGCCCCGCCGCGCTCGATCGCAATCTTTTGTGGCTTCGTCGGACCTTAGGCGAGGTTCTTTCCCTCAACCAAGCTTCTTTACAACATGCAGCGGAATAACACTTGGTCATACACGTCGCCCGTACGTGTATTTTCACTCGAACGCGACTCTAGCCGACTTGCCTCTACTCTAGGCCAAGTCCCAAGGCTCAACCTTGCCTTTACACTAGGCCAAGGTCATTAGAAAGCTCTGTCGCTTCTCAAGACATCATCTTCAATCTCTTATACATGTCCGTAAAGGTCTCACATCGATCCGGGACTTCTTCGGGACTCATTCGGACCCTTCTTGGGGCCAAAACGACCTTAAAACGCTCAACCGGAGCTTACCGGGTGATTTTGGGACTTATCGGGACTTATCGGGGCATTATAACGCTTACCGGGTGCAAACATTGCAAACCGGAGCTTTTCGACCATTATAACGCTTACCGGGACATAAAGGGCAAATATCGAGCCAACCGGAAACAATCGGGTCCCACTGATGAAACAACCGGAGCTTTAATTTTATAACTTTTGTTTGCGGCATTATTGTTAATTTTTTTGCTAAGAGTGAGAGGTTATGTTTTTTTTGAAACAAAATGGGGGTTGATGTTCTTTAAAGAAAACGTTTTTAGTTTAAATTGAGTTTTTTGAATTCCTTCCTTTCTAGAGTAAGGGTTATTTTTAAAACATTTTGCCTTGTTTGTTTTTTGCCTAAAAGGAGAAGGAGTTTTGGCTTTATAAGCCTTTGTTTTTCAAAACTTTGGGGGGAATTCCAAGAAAGAAAAACACAAAAAAAAAAGTTATTCTCCACATCTCACCCACAACAATCTTACACATACACACACAAAAAAAAAAAGAAAATCAGACAAATTACAGAGTAAGTTCTTCCTATTTTTCCATAGTAGTTCTTTACAAAAAAAAGATAGTTTGGAATACAATAACAACGATCGAACTTAGCCGGAGGTTGCACTTGGTAGAGTTTTGGACCCAAGAATCTGCACTTCAAATGGCAAGCTAGTTGTATTCCTCCCCCACTTCTAGATCTGTTCTCGAATCACCACTGAAATATAGTAGTTGAGTAAGGGTGGTTTTATTTTGTTTTTTGGTTTTTTTATTATTATTATCATTATCATTGTTATTATTATTTATTATTATTATTTTCACACTGATCCATGTCTTTTTTCTTTGTGTTTGTGTTCTTATCGTACGTTTTATTGCGGTGTTCTTTATTTGCTACTAGTATCACATTTTTTTTCTTTTATACTCTTGCTTTTTACTAGTATTATTCTCTCCGTTTTTTTTCTTCTTTCGTTTATTCCTAGATCTTTTTTCCTTTTCTATGAGTAAAAAAAATGAGCCTAAAAGAAGAGGGGGGTTGGAACTAAAAAAATCGAAGTAAAATATTATGTTGGTAAAAAAAACGAAAAAGAGAAGCAATGTTGTAAAACAAAAAAATAGCATACCTTCGTGGGGGAGTCTTTGCTTTTGTATAATATTATTAGATAAAAAGAAGAACTAAGGAAAAGAAAGAGAAATATGAGATTTAGGTTTCAAGAAGAAGAGAAGAAGAAGGTAGGATAGAAAAAAAAGGAAAGAAAAGAAAGAGAAAGATGAGATTTAGATTTGAAGAAGAAATAATAGGTAGAGGTTTTGACTCTTTAAAGTATTTTGTGTTTAAAGTAAAAAAAAAATATTATTATTATATTAAAAAAAAGAAGTGCACCTTTCTTTTATATATATATATATGTTATTTTATTATTATTTATTTTAGAATTATCATTATATCTTTTATATTATTATCATGTTTATTATAAAAAAAGAGAGCAGTCACTTTTGAGTTTTCATTTTGTCGCATCAGTGACACGTTATGATTTTTTACTTTTTTTAATTTGAGTCGGACTTCACTTTTTTTTTTAAATTTTTTTTCTTTGCTTCTTGTATATATGTGTGTAGTTTTTTCTAATTTTTATATTTTATTTACTATTTTGTTTTTAATTTTTTTATTAGTATGCATTTTCATAAAAAAATAGGAAGTGTTTTGTTTAGTTCAAGGATTTGTATTATTATCCTTAGTATTTTCTCTTTTTTTTTATTTATTTTGTGTTATGTTTGTAGGTTCAAAATAAATATTTTCCTTATTTATTATAGTTGGAGTTTTGATATAAGCTTGCTAATTAATACATGGTTTATGATCTTTTAATATATACCGTTTATTAAAAAAAATGTCGATGACAGAATCTAGAAATATTTGGGAGTCCAATTTTCTAGTTTTCCAGAGGTGAGAAATCGATTTTTGGAAGTCCAAGGTCGATTTCAATAAATTTATTTTGTTAAGTAAATTTGATTAGAATAATTGTAAATGACGTTTATTTGTATGAACAATTTGTTGTGTTAAGAATGATCTATCTTTAAATTGCATTTTTATTTTATTATTTCAAAATTAATTTTATTTTGATTATCATTCATGGTTTTAAATATTTTTTTTGCAAACTTATTTTTATTTTTTTTTCAAATTTAGTTTATAAAGTTTTTTTAAACTAAATTTTATTTACAACTTTTTGTGATTTTTAAAAGATTTTTTTATATTTCTAAAAATTTCCTCTGAGGAATCTAGAAATATTTGGAAGTTCGATTTTCTAGAATTCTTGATGTGAGAGATCATTATATTTGGGAGTCCGAGATTTTGGTAGATACAATGAATTTTAATTAATTTTCTTTAAAAAAAACTTTATTTTATAAGAGGTTGTCCTATGATGGATTTGAGAAATTGTAAAATTTCCTCATATTCTTGAGGTGATATTATTTCCAAGATCTTGGAAATAATTTTAATATAGTCAAATTAATGGATTTTTTATCTACTTATTTTATGAGATCATTATTCAAATATTAGAGTAATGAGTGGTAAAATAAGACATTGATTTAAAAATCTTATTTTTTTTTAAATAAACTTTGTTTTCTTTTTTTCCTTTCTAATTTTTTTGCAATTAAAGATTAAATTTGGCCACCGCTTTTAACGGGTGTTGTGGGGTGCTAACACCTTCTCCATTCACAAACAACTCCCGAATCCAAATCTGTTTTTCGCATACCTTTTTTTTTTCTTTCTTTTTTTTATAAAAAAAAGTTATTTTATTCTATTTTGGTGCCCAATCACACCATAAAAAATATTGGTGGCGACTCCTTTTAAATATCCCTTTTTGAGGACGTCGGTCGCTCCGCGTCAGCAGTGCGTGATGACGACTTGCCCGACTCCACTAGGGGGGTGTGAGTTCCACCTCGAGAGTTTGACCATTTGTTATTCTTGTTTTTTTATTATTTATTTTGCTTCTTTATTTGTGAATTTGTGAATTTGTTTTTTTCCTTGCATGACTATTTTGTTTTGTTTCACACACCCACACAAGCCTCCTACTCAGGCTTTTTCCAAATAGGATTAGATTTGAAGATGGAGTAGTGTCGACCTTCGAGAAGCTCATGCTTCCGTGTAGGCACACGAAAAATTCTCACTCAATTTGGTGACATGATCATGTGTGATTGTGGGACCATTTTGGGGACCTGTATTGCCTACGGTTTTTTAGGCCTAACTTCACCTGTTTGAAGGCCTCGTTATTTATTTGTTTGCTTTAATTGTTTAATTACTTTGTCTCACACACTATCACGAGCCCTCTACAAGGGCTATTCCCAATAGGACTAGAACCGAGGATGGAGTAGTGTCGACCTTCGAGAAGTTTATACTTCCGTGCAGGCACACGAAAAATTTTCACTCAAGATGATCATGAAGCTGTTAAGATCATGATCATTTTGGGGACCTGTGTCATTTAGGACCTTTAAATGTAACGTCACTTTGATTGAACTTTTTTTTGTTGTTGCTTTGGTTGTGATATGTTGTATCTTCATTTAAGTCAACCGTTTTTTTTGTGTAAAGTCTTAGGATGGTAGACACCCATTTGCCCGGGGCATTCACCAAATCAACACTGAGGAAGACTTGTGGGAAATAGTGTTCCAGCAGTTTGGGCAGTTGCATCAATCATCAGAGGTTATTTGGCCAAGAATTGCAGAGGTTCGACTACCTCAGGATTTGTCAACTAGATTTCGTTCTTAACAACGTGGAAGAATTAAATCCTTTGTGGGAAGGTTTGAGTATGGAAAGTAAAGCTAAAGCTAGTTTTAGTGCAGTGTATGGGAATATTGTTGATCTCATGTATGCGGACGTCAACCAGAATGCTTTGCAAGCTTTAGTTCATTTCTGGGATCCTGTGCTTAAATGTTTCACATTTAAGATGTTTGATTTGACTCCCACGATCGGAGAGTATCAGGCTCTAATACGTGTATCAGCCAGTACGGGAAGTAAAGCCTTCGCTCAGGATCGAAACTTATCTTTACAAAGATTTTTATCCAAGTTTTGGGTGACGTCCATGCTTCAGATATAAAGAAGCAAATGAAAGTCGAGGAAGGGATGAATTGCATTCATGTTGAATACTTGATCAGCCTCACACGTTCGTGCTTGTCGGGAGAAAAAGGTTTGTCTCTCTTAGGCATGTGTATCTATGTCATTGTTATTCATTGTGCAATTGCATTCATGTTGATTACTTGATCAGCCTCACACATTCGTGCTTGTGGGGAGGTATTGCTTACCCACCTCTGTTGGTACTGCGACAAGTATGGCTAGAGCAATTTGCACCAGTTATCCCTGACTTAGAGGATTGAGAGTTCTTGCATGATTCCGGTGTATCTAGCACCATGAGCAATCAGGAAATCGATGTTTGGGCGCTATAAGGAAATTGGAAAATATCCAACATAGCGAAAGAACCATGCCACAATATGAAGATTGGAGAGTAATCAGAATTGGGGCAAAAGTTGATGTTTCACCAATGCCAATCGATTTAGAGGAAGCCTTGAAGATAGACCATGCTGATTTAGAAAAAGAATTGAAGCTTTCAAAAGAAAGAAACCCTATCCTCATAAAAGAAATGAAGAATTAAGGGCTTAATTTAAATTATGGATTGGACAATCTACAAGTGCTAAGAGACAATTAAAAGAAGTTCAATAAGCGTTTACAAAGGCAACTTGAATTGGAGAGGGAAAATAGTTCTCTAAACGCAGGTCATCCAACTGCGAAAGAAGAAAATAGGGAGCTTGTGGAGACAAATAGAAGTCCTATAGGGTATGGCGGAGGCTCGAAATTACACATCAAAGACACAAGCAAGAGGAGTGCAAAGCTCAACAATGTCATGAAAGACTTCCAAGATATACTTAATGAACAAGCTACAAAGTCACAAGAGCCAAGTGTGTCTTTGGAAAAAGAAAATGATGTTTTGCAAAGGCGATAGATGAGTACAAGAGTCAATTAAATCGATGCAGAACGGAGAAACACACCGCTTCAAGATACTATTGCAAGTTTGGAGCATCAATTGGTAATATATCGAAATGCGAACGAAGTAGTGATGGAAGATCATGCACGATTAAAAGAAGAGCATCGGTGATGAATACGAGACTTCGCAATTTGGAGAGACGAGTATGGAAATCGAGGCGTCGTTATGACTAGAAAAAGGACAAGTTGAACAAGAAGCCGAGAAGTTGAGATTGATGGCTAGAAAGGACGATCGATTAGTGAAAAGAGCTGTATTCTTCGACAAGACATCGTTGCCATACAACCAAGCGCGATGAAGATTTGATTAGATTCCTAGGGTGATAGGGCGAGACCTCGGGCATTTTGGGTGTTACCATTAGGCCTTGTTTTGGCTTGTTTGTTGTTTCATTTTTAAACGACTCCTGTAATGTTGGATTTTCACCTTTGAATGAATTCTCTTTTTTTTTCTAGCTTGCATTCATTTATTCATCTTAGCAGTAAAAAAGATTTAACTTCGCTAGTAATATTCTCTTTTTGACTAATCAAACCATTACTCCTTATTTTATAATAAAAGGTTCAAAGTTTACAAAATAGCTCAAAGTTCACCTCCTCATCATTCATATTGGACGAGAAGGAAAGCCAAATTCATGGATAATCAAGTGAACGACCAGGTACAAGTTGTTCGCCTAGAGATGGAAGAATTGAAAGAACAAGTGGCAAAAATCTTGGAGCTTCTTACCGCACGAAAAGAAAAGTCTGTAGCAGGAACATCATTGCAAGCTGAGATAGGTCAAAACCAAGGGTTAGATGACACTCCTTTTTCCAGGGTTTACGCCACCGATGCTGTCAAACCAACGCATGGCTGGGGTAGCTTACCCAACCTCTTTCCATGTCCAAGATCCCGGCCGAGCTCATAACAACCTAGTCATGTGAGTGATCCAAAGATTTGTTCCAACATGAGAAAAATCATAAGAAGACTTCTAAAGATTAAGGAAGGTTGGAGTTCCTGAAGAAAGACTACGCGCGATAGAGGGTGCCGACGTCTATGGGGATATCGATGGTAGCCAACTATGTTTGATTCCGGATGTTGTTATTCCCCCAAAGTTCAAGACGGTAGAGTTTGAAAATTATAATGGGACTACATGTCCAAAGAGTCATCTGGTCATGTGTTGTAGGAAAATATCGGCCTATGCGCACGATGATGAGTTATTGATTCACTATTTTCAAGACAGCATGACTGGCCCAGCGTCTCGTTGGTATATGCATTTGGATGGCTACCAAGTGCACAAGTGGAAAGATTTGGTTGATGCTTTTTTAAAACAGTATAAGTACAATATTAACATGGCACCCGATCGTTTAGATCTTCAGCGAATGGAAAAGAAGGCTACCGAGACTTTTAAGGAGTATGCACAAAGGTGGAGAGAATTTGATGCTCAAGTACAACCTCCTTTAACTGACAAAGAATTGTCAACCATGGTTATCAATACTCTGCCAAATGCCATATTATGATAGGATGATCGGAGGTGTTTCCACAAATTTTTCTGACATCATAACAATCAGAGAAAGGACAAAGTATGGAGTCAAGAATGGGAGGATCACAGACGCAACACCCGAGGTAAATCTAAGAAAGGTAATGACTCCAAAGAAGAAGGAGGGAGAGGTCCATGAGGTAAGCTCAGGACAAAAATTGGTTACCCATACGACTTTACCAACTCAAAGACCAGCGACAGATAACCGTAGTCATCTACTTGGAGGACAAAGTCAACCAAATCAGTCAAATCAGCGTGTTGCTAACGACAATTGGAAACAAATGCGTTTTGATCCCATTCCCATGACGTACACTGAGCTATTGCCTCAATTGCTAAAAAATCATCAAGTTGCCATTGTGCCTCAGGAGCCATTACAACCCCGTATCCTAAATCGTATGATCCAAATGCGTGGTGTAAGTATCATGCAGGGGCAATTGGGCATTCCACAGAGAATTGTTATCCATTAAAGGCTAAGGTACAAAGTTTTGATAAAGCAGGATGGTTAAAATTCCAGAAAGCAGAAGAAGAGCCTGATGTTAATCAAAATCCGCTCCCAAACCATGAAAATTCAGCTGTGAATGTCATTGAAGTGTCTGAAAATGCTATAAAGATAAAGTCCAAAATTTGAATACACCTATGAAGACTCACTTTCAAATTCTACGCAATGCACCTATGAAGACTCACTTTCAAATTCTGCTGCAATGTTGGATATCTTACGATGGGATCCGAGCGAGTAGCATAGATGACTCAGGCTTGCATAACGAGAAAAAATGCCTTTTTGTAAAGGAATGGTCGAACATCCCATAGAAGATTGTGATGATTTTAAGTCACGATGTGCAAAAGGCGATGGGTTCAAAGTTCTTGATTGTGAGCCATACAACTATGCGGGAGATGAATGTTGACATGATTACTCATGCGTCCTCCTATAAGAAAAACGTCGGAGAAACACCATCTTCACCAAATCCATTAATCATTCACTATGAGAGTAATCCGGTACCACTTCTCATATTCAAGTACCCTAGCCAATGATTGTAGAAGTGCCCGACCCTTTTGCTTATAAGCATAGTCAGGTTGTCCCTTGGAAATATGAATGTCAATTCATCACGAATAATGGTACTTCTACCCCTGACATCTTAGCAGTCGGAGGAATGACCGGTAGTGGGAGATGTTACACGCAAGAATTTTTTAAAAGTATTTCAAGAGAAGAGGAAATTAGACAACGTAAGGGCAAAGCTGTTGAGATAATCGACCAAGATGGTTTAAAAGATCTAGATAAAGCTTTCACAAAAAAGTAACCATAACAGAAAAAAAAAAGACGATTAGGAATTAATGACAGAAGAAAAGGCACGCGTGTTTTTGAAATTGATTAAGCAAAGTGAACCAAAGTGAGTATAAAGTGATAGAGCAGTTACATCGCACCCCTGCTCGCATATCAATTCTGTCACTTTTTCTGTACTCGGAGTCGCACCGTAAAGTTTTGCTCGGTGTTTTGAACCATGCTCATGTAGGCCTTGATATTTCGGTGAGTGCACTCAGTGAAATTATGGGAAACATAATCTGCTACAAAAGCTGTTTTACCTTTCTCCTTCACGAGGGTACTGGACACACTAAGGCACTACACATCTCTGTAAGGTGTAAATATCATATGGTGGCTAGAGTTCTTGTGGACAATGGCTCGTCTTTAAACATAATGCCATAGTCGACATTGATAAAGCTCCCCTTGGACTCCTCCTATTTAAAGCCAAGTACTATGGATGTTAGGGCTTTCGATGGTGCTCGAGGGGAAGTAATCGGAGACATAGAAATTCCTCTACAAATCGGGCCATCTTCTTTCAATGTAACATTTCAAGTGATGGACGTAAACTCTTCGTATAGTTGTTTGCTTGGGCGTCCTTGGATTTATTCCACAGGAGCTGTACCACCTTCATTTCATCAGAGAGTGAAATTCGTTGTACAAAATGGTCAAGTCGTCGTTTTTGGAGAGGAAGATATGTTTGTAACAAAGACAACATCGTTTCCATATGTACAAGCAACAGAAGAGGCTTTTGAGTGCTCGTATAGATCATTTGAGGTTACCAACGCCACTACCTTTCCAACTAAAGGTTGGGATATAGATCGTTATTCAACAAAGACAACTTTGATGGTTGCAAGAGTAATGCTAAAAAGTGGCTTTCGGATGCATGAAGGGTTGGGGCCGGAATAATCAAGGGAAACCCAAAGGTTATTTTCCTCCCTCAAAGCAAGGAGAGGTTTGGATTGGGGTACAAGCCAACAGTTTCTAAGTGAAGGAGAGTCAGGGCAGAAAAGAGAAAAGTGAGAAGTGCACGTCTTGAAGGTCGAGAAGTCGAGCAAGAAAGAATGTATATATCGCATATATCCGAGACTTTCAAATCGAGTGAAGTGATTCATGGTGACAACCCGCTTTGTGTTAAAGCCTCAGACACTTCAATCGTTGTTGTCTCTCTGAAAAGCGCCACCAAGCCGCGACAACTAGTTTAACCTTGTCCTACAGGCTTTGAGTTGAACAATTGGGAAGTGAAAAAGAGACCCAGTGTCACTAGGAGGATGCAAGAGTAATAATTTATTTGTGGCTATGCTTAAGGCCATGGATTTTGTAATAGTGGCACTTCTTTATTACTTGCTAAATGTATATGCAATCTCTATGTCTCAAGAACTTGTACCTTTTGTTGAGAAATGAAAAAGGGATTGTCGGCTTTTATTTAGTTCATCCACTTGACCTCTTTCTTTCGCTCCCATTTGTTTTATTATTCTAGATTGTCATTCACTTTCCGTCATCCTCTCTATCTATCACCAATACAACTTGGATCATTGATAGGAACAGAAGAAGACGTAGAAGCCAACTTTGAAGTTCCAGTTTTAGTATTGACCAAAGCGAGGAGAATGACTTTTAAGTGTCACAAGAGTTATTAAGACTAATGAAGCAAGAAGAAAGAGAAACTATGCCTTACTAAGAGCCGCAAGAAGTAATCAATTTGGGGTCATCAGAGGAAGTAAAAGAAATACGAATCGACACTTTGGCTATGGAGCAAGATCGTTTGGATCATGTAGCCCTTCTACGTGACTACAACGACATATTTGCATGGTCTTACCAAGATATGCACAGTGCGAATCTGAAATTTGTAACACATCGGTTATCGCTTAAAGCCGAGTGTAAACCAATACGGCAAGAACTGCGAAAAATGAAACCCGAAATGTTGATCAAAGTAAAGGAAGAAGTCAAAAAGCAATTTGGCGCGAGCTTCTTATCACTGGCAAAGCACCCTGAATGGGTTGTAAATATTGTCCCAGTCCCGAAAAAGGATGGAAAGGTGAGAATGTGTGTGGATTATAAGGATCTCAATCGTGCAAGTCCCAAAGATAATTTTCCCCTCCCTCACATCGATATTTTAGTGAACAATACAGAAGGATATTCTACTTTTTCATTTATGGATGGATTTTCAGGATACAACCAAATTAAAATCGTTCTTGAAGACCAAGAAAAGACGACTTTCATCATTCTATGGGGCACATTTTGCTATAAAGTCATGCCTTTTGGTTTAAAGAATGCAGGGGCAACTTATCAGAGAACCATGGTTACTCTTTTTCATTATCTAATGCACAAAGAAATTGAGGTTTATGTATACGACATGATGGCCAAGTCCAAGCCGGTGAAAAGCACATTGTCACTCTTAAATGCGCTTTTGAGCGGCTAAGAAATTTCAATTAAAGTTGAATCCAAAGAAAGTGCATATTTGGGGTATCCTCTGGAAAATTATTGGGGTTTGTTTTTAGTCAAGAAGAAATCAAGGTAGATCCCGATATGATAAAAGCAATAGTGGTTCTAAAACCTCCAAAGACTCAAAAGGAGGTCAAAAGTTTCTTAGGACGGTTAAACTATATTGCGAGATTTATATCGGACTTAACTCAAACTTGCGAGCCGATGCTAAGATTATTACGCAAGAGTGACGTGTGTCGTTGGAATGAGGATTGCCAAAAGGCTTTCGAGAAAATCAAAGAATACTTGCAAAATCGCCTAGTGTTGGTCCCACAAACACCGGGACGCCCACTAATCCTTGATAGCACACAAAATATGCTATCCTTAGGCTTAAGTATTGCTAGTTTTATGATGATTTCCGGGCTTTTACGTGTTTAATTCACTCAATTTCAGGTGACAAGCTTAAACGGAGCTCTTGGAGACAATTTGGATCACTCGGGATCAAAACAAGGTTATTTGGAGCTAAATATAACATCAAATGGAAGAGAAAAGACCAAACCAAGTGAAGACTTGAGGCGATGGCGTTGCAACACCGAGCGTGCGACCAAACGACTTTGAAGATCATCTGCGATGGCGGTGCAACGCAGCGCTGCTGCGTCGTCGCAACGCTAGATCGATAAGAGCACACACATGAGAAGCGCGCGAGAGGGCGTTGCAGCGCGCTTGCGCGTCGCAACGCCGGATCGATAGGGACGCGGGGCGTTAAGGTAGCGGCGTTACCGCGCTGCCCCTAAGCGTTGCAACAACTGCGCCGATAGTTTCTATATTTACCACGCGTTTAGGGTACAACGTTGCAACGCCCCCCATTGATGCCTATAAATACAACCTTATGATTCTTGCAAAAGGGGAGCACAATTTGGTAGAGTTTTGCCCTAATTTCGAAACACACCTTGTAAGAAGAGAGAAAAGAGTGATTTCGTGGAGGTTCGAGATCGAAGACGGGAGCTCGGAGACGAAAGACCGACATCGACACCTAAGTTTATTTATCTTTCTTTCAATTTGTAATAGCGTTTTAAGACGTTTTCTACTTGTTTAGTTTGTTTTTCATGTGATTTAGAGTAGCTAAACATTGTAGTAGGATTTGATTTATTTGTTATGACTTTATTACAATATATTGTAGCATGTTTTGCTCTTATTTTTGGCCATTCGCTCTGCACTTCTTAATTCGTTGATTCAAGTGGACTCGAGAGATAAAACTTGAATTAGAGCAAAATTGTCAAAACCCTTAGTAGTCTGGCACGAGAGTGACCTAGAATTCTTAGGGAAACACTTAAAGAAGTTACTTAATGCCATGCATGTTGTAGGTTCGTATGGAGACTATGAATTCTATTGCATGTGTGAGACTCACTAAGAACCGAGAGGTTTTCTTGAGTAATTTACTTCTTGTTTATAACTTCATCTCATGAGGTCAATGCATGTGTAGTTAGGTTATTAGCTTGTAAAATCACTTCCTTTAACTCTATCAATTCGTGTCTCCACATGTTTGTTTGTTTGGTTGTCTTATTCGTCAAACACCTATCCATATTTTGTTGCTTTAGCTAAATTTGAGAATTAGTATCTTAATACTTAATTAATCTAGAAACTCATTCCCGAGGACGATACTTGGACTCATAAATCACTATACTAAAACTTGATCCGTACACTGCGGTATTGCAATATCATATAAATATCACGCAACAATCCTCTACCTAACATTAAGAGAAGGGTCAATGGGATGTGTGCTCGGCAACATGATTCTTTGGGGAGGAAAGAGCAAGCTATTTACTATTTGAGCAAGAAATTTACAAGTTGTGAGTCGAATTACTCTTTGTTAGAAAAGACTTGTTGTACCCTAGCTTGGGCAACCAAAAGATTGAGACAGGACATGTTGTATTACACGATATGAATTATCTCGAAGATGGATCCCATAAAGTACATCTTCGAAAAATCATCTCCGTCCAGAAGGGTAGCTAAGTGGCAGGTTTTGTTATCAGAATATGATATTGTTTATGTCACTAGAAAGGCCATAAAAGGGAGTGCAATCGCTGATTGTTTGGCCGAGTTGCCAATGGAGGATTATGGTAGATAAAATTCGAGTTTCAGAGCGAGGACATTATGGTTGTATCAGATGTACCACATGAGTTGGAAATGTGGACAATGTGGTTTGATGGAGCCACAAACGAGGTGGGGCATGGAATCGGGGTTGTGTTAACATCTCCCGAAGGAAAGCTATATCCATTAATTGCCAAGTTATACTTTGGTATGTACAAATAATGTAGTCGAGTATGAGGCATGCAGTTTGGGAGTTCAAATGACATTTGACATGAAGATAAAGAAACTACAAGTGTTTGGAAATTCTCTTTTGGTGATACACCAATTGAATAGAGAATGGGAAACAAGAGACCTTAAATTGTCCCTTCTAATAAGTATATTCAAGATTTGGCTAAATCATTTGAGTTGATCACGTTTGAGCATGTTCCACGAGAAAGTAATCAAGTTGCAGATGCATTAGCCACCTTGTCTGCCTTGTTCAAGCTAGATCGTGATAAGGAAATTCAGCCTTTAAATTTTCAAAAGCGAGAAGTGCTAGCCTATTGCTTGAGCATTGAGGAAGAACGGATGGGAGGCCACAGTATCATGACATTAAATGTTACATTATGTGTCGAGAATACCCACTAGGGGCATTCGAAAATAATAGTATACGATTAGGAAGTTTGCCATGAGTTTCTTTTGAATGGAGAAATGTTATATAAAAGAAATCATGACATGACTTTGCTAAGGTATGTTCATGAAGCGGAGGCGAGAAAGATAGTAGAAGAAGTGCATGAAGGAGTTTGCTGGAGTCATGCAAATGGGCACATGATGGCAAGACAAGTCCTACATGTTGGCTACTATTGGTTGACCATCGAATCAGATTGCATTAAATATGCAAGGAAATGTTATAAATGTCAGATATATGCAGATAAAATGCATACTCCAGCCTCATCTCCTCATGTACTAACGACTCCGTGGCCTTTCTCTGTGTGGGCTATGGATGTGATAGGACCAATTGAACCAAAAGCATCGAATGGCCATCGCTTTATTACGGTTTCCATTGACTATTTCACAAAGTCGGTAGAAGCTACCTCGTATAGATAGCGTCACTAAGCAAGTCGTGCTCAAATTCATAAAAGAGACATCATATATCGGTATGGCTTGCTTAAGCGGATCATTCACGATAATCACGAAAAACTTGAATAACAAGTTTATGGATGAGTTGTGTACTCAATTCAAAATTAGGCACTCTAATTCCACTTTGCTTACCGACCTAAGATGAATGGAGTCGTAGAAAGCGACAAACAAGAATATTAAGAAAAATTCTGAGAAGATGACTATCACATACAAAGAATGGCATGAGATGTTGCCTTTTGCTTTACAGTTCACAACCTTCGTTCGCACTTCAAGCTGAGGTAACTCCATTTTATTTAATATACGAGAATGGAGGTAGTTTTGCCTTTTGAAGTTGAAATCCGTCTCTTAGAGTGATTAAAGAGGCGAGTTAGAAGAAGCGGTGTGAGCTCAAGCAAGTGCGAGCAATTAAACTTCATTGAAGAAAGAAGAATGATTACGTTATGTAGAGGACGGTTATGCGGAGAAAAGTTGGCTCGAGCTTACAACAAGAAAGTACACCAACGTTGCTTTCAAGAAGGGGATTTGGTTTGAAAGAGGATCTTTCCATTTCAAAAGGATCACAAGGAGAAGTGGACACCCAACTACGAAGGGCCATATGTTGTAAAAAGGGCATTCTCGGGTGGGGCTTTGGTTTTGGTGACATGGATGACAATGACCTACCTAATCACGCTAAATGCAGACTTTGTCAAGAAGTATTATGCGTAAAGAGTATTAACTTACAGTCGTAGGAGTTACATTTTCTCTGGTTCTTCTTTGTAAAGCTGATAGAAGGCTTTTGTTTGATCGAAATTGTATCCATGAGGCTTTCCAATCGAATGAATTGGTGTTTGTTTGAACAATTGTGTTCTAAAAAGCTATTTATAGGCTTTAACCTTTCGAGCAAATAAAGAGAAGGATAAAGTAGTGGTAATAAATCAGTCAAAATTTTGCATATGCATGCGTATATAAAAAAAGGCATACCCTTGTTCACGATCTTGCTTATTTTGTCATGTGGCGCTTGTTTTGAAGGGAATGAAAATCCCATGCAGTGAGAAAAAGCGATTGAATCGTCGTGGTTTCGTTGTGAAAAACGTTTTCTTAAAATTATTTCTATCCTATAGAAACTAGGTTAAACATGTTTTTAGAAGAAAAAGCGATGAGAGAGTACCTACTTGTTGAAGAAGCCGTTCTTGCGGGTCAAAAAATCTTCGTGTTCACGGTCTCAGCGAACTCGATCTCCTCGAACAAGCGAGCGTCCCATACACGTGCGAAAGGGGCTTCTCGGTTGTTCTTCTTAGGTAGAAGGAGAGTGGGTGGGACTTCTTTTGGTGAAAAGGGAGGAGAGTTTTGAGAGATGAGAGTTGAGAGAGTTTGTGTATCCTTTAGTGAGAAATCCAAAAAATGAAACTCAAGCATACCAAATCCTTCTTGCAAAGAGTTTATACAATGGCGATAGGTGGAGTTGAAATCTCCACCTATTTACCATTTTTCCACAACCATAGGTTATGCAAATCATATTTGCATAACCACATATAATAAGATATCTCGTATCTCATTATACAAATCACATTTGTATAATTGTGGATTTTAAATTGAATCACATTCAATTTAATTTCTCTCAATAAAATTTCTCCAAATTACCCTTAATTAAACAATTAGGCTAACCTATAGTTTATTATGAATCTCCTTCACATTAAACTATATAATCTGTCAATCATATCTCATATAAATGACATAAATACCCTTTTAATGTATTTGAACACTTCAAATCCACACCAAATTGTAAACCTTCTATGTATCCGGTTTGAGCCAACCAGAGGACCTAATGGACCCACAGGTGTGAGCTCAATGATCCGAGACTAACGTGTCAAACTCTTTGACCCGGTTAATCAACATTCATTAGCTAAGGTAACACTCCACTAAAGCCCGTAGCTGCACTTCCGTCACTGTAATACAAGTTGTGTCCACTGATATAACCAATGCCCGTGAGTCGATCCTTCACAGGTTGTTCGTATACACTGCTAGGTCAAATTACTGTTTTACCCCTGTGTCTACTTCTTGCTCCTTAAGTCCGCACTGCTCCCTCAAATGAACAACAACGTTGTAATGGTCCAACCATATACAACACCCCTCTCGGGCTAGTTGAGAGGGTGGGCGCCCGTTGTCCAAGCCTTGGAGACAACACTTAAGGGAACAACCCCTCTAGTTTCCCTAAATTCATAAACGATTGTATTCAATCTCGCGTAGTTAAGTTTCCACCTCCCTACGTGGCCTTGTCCACTGAGAAGATAGGCATATTGGGCGATAAGCGTGACCACCCTCACCGTACTAGTCAAAGGATAGACCTCCACAGAGCGGGAGTTAAGTAACACGCTCGAGGATTAAGGTCGAGTCACTAATGGTCATCGACGAAGTTATTAGTCCTATACTGTAAACACCGTTACATCAATAGGTCTAATAATTCACGGTCCGGTCTTGTACAATCTCATTGCACAGGAAGCCCCTAGTCGCATGTCAACCACATGAACGAGTCAGATCACCTCGTTTGTATCTAATACAAAGTGGGCCACATCCACAGCGTATCTAGGATTAGGTCTCCAACCCTATCCGTACATTGTGCACCTTTCGGGTAATTAACTCGAACGTGATCCTCCCTGTGTGTCCATTACACACCGTTCATGTTCTAGTTCCCTCATAAATTCAATGACCCTGGAGCTTAGTTTATTGGACAAATTTGTAAAAATGCGAGACACAAAGTGATGAAAGAAATAACTCATATTTATTTCAATTGGTAATATTATAAACAAAACGAGAGTAGGGCATACATCCCAACAGACTCCCACTTGGACTAAGCAAGTGGAGTAAATATACATTTCTCAAATGTACAATAAATTACAATAAAGTAATACAATAAACTAGGGCATTGAATACCCTTTACAATACTCCCACTTGCCCTAGTCAGGAAGCACTCGAAAATCTAGACTCCCAAGGTGACCCTCAAACACCTTAGCCGTGAGGGCCTTTGTAAATGGATCAACAACATTGTGCTCTGACGCTATCTGCGTGACTGTCACGTCACCGGGGTGCACAATCTCCCGTATCAGATGATACTTCCGCTCAATGTGCTTGCCCCTCTTATGACTCCGAGGCTCCCTCGAGTTGGCTACAACACCACTGTTTTCACAAAACAACGTGATCGGCAAGTTCATATTTGGAACAACTTCCAAATCCGTCATGAACTTCCTAAACCAAACAACTTCATTTGCAGCTTCACAAGCCACAACGTACTCCGCTTCCATAGTGGAATCAGTGATGCATCCCTGCTTGATGCGTCACCATACTACTGCTCCTCCATTTAGAATGAAGGCTGACCCCGAAGTGGATTTCCTAAAATCCTTATCGGACTGAAGGTCAGAATCTGTGTATCCTGTAAGGATAAAATCCCCACTCCCATACACTAGGTTGTAGTTCCTCGTTCTCCTGAGATACTTGAGGATATCCTTTACGGCTATCTAGTGATCTAATCTTTGATTGGATTGATATCTCACGACAATCCCAAGCGCATAACAGAGATCTGGGGGCCTAGTACACAACATGGCATACATGAGGCTCCCAACAGCTGAAGCATAAGGGATTCATCTCATATCCTCAACCTCTTGAGGAGTCTTAGGACATTGATCCTTAGACAGGTGAACCCCATGCCTGAAAGGCAGCAAGCCTTTCTTGGAGTTCGTTATCTTATATCTCGACAACATCTGGTCAATATAAGACGCCTGAGACATTATCAGCGTTCTTTTCTTCCGGTTCTGGACAATCTGGATAACTAGAACATACTGTGCTTCTCCCAAATCTTTCATTTGGAATTATGAATAAGTCAACTATTGCTTTATGTCCATAAGAAATCCTACCTCATTCACAATGAGAAGGATATCATCCACATATAATATGAGAAATGTGGTTGTGTTGTTGTGATTTTCTTGTAGACACAAGGCTCGTCAACATTCTGCTCAAAGCCATAGGATTTTATCGCCTCATCAAATCTTATATTCCAAGACCTCGAGGCTTGTTTCAGTGCATAAATAGACCTATGAAGCTGACAAACCTTTTGCTCTTGGCCTTGGGTAATGATCCCCTTGGGCTGGTCCATGTAGATGGTCGCATCAAGGTTTCCATTCAGAAAGCCAGTCTTGACATCCATCTACCATACCTCATAATGATAATATGCGGCAATGGCCAGAAGGATCCAGATCAACTTTATCAGGGCAACAGGTGAAAACCTTTCCTCATAGTCAACCCCTTCAACCTTGGTAAAACCATTTGCCACTAGTCGTGCTTTGAAGGTCTGCACCTTCCCATCTACGTCACGTTTACGCTTGTAGATCCATTTGCAACCTATAGGTTTTACCCCATCCGGTTGTGTTGGGATGTATGTCCTCATCTCGTGTAGTTTGTAATATTCCAAGTTGTAAATCAATAAGAGTTATTTATTTCAACATTGTGTAATAAATAAGAGTTATTTATTTAAACTTTGTGTCTCGCATTTTTCATAAACTTAATCCAATAAACTAAGCTCCAGGGTCATTGCATTATGAGAGAACTAAGAACTTGAGCAGCCGTGTACTAGACACACGGGGAGGATCACGTTCGAGTTAATGACCCGAAACGGTCTCTGATATATGGATAGGGTTGAAGACCTAATCCTGGATACACTGTGGATGCGACCCGCTTTGTATTAGATACAAACAAGGTGATCTAACTCGTTCATCTGGTTCACATGCGAGTGGTGGCATCATGTGTAATGAGATTGTACAAGACCAGACCGTGAATTATTAGACTTCTTGATGTAACAGTTTAAAGTCTGAGCTAATAAATTCGTAGATGACCATGAGTGACTCGACCTTAATCCTGAGCATGTCACGGACTCCTATCTGCGGGGCTTTGTCCTTTGACTAGTACGGGTGAGGGTGGCCACTATTGCTCGCCCAATATGCCTATCTTCGCAGGGGCAGGACCACGTGGGGAGCTGGGAACTTGATTACGCAAGAAGGAATTCACTCATTCCGACTTAGGGAAACTAGAGGTTGTTCCCTTAAGTCTTTGTCTCGGGGCTTGAACAACGGGGCCCCACTCTCTCATTGGCACGAGAGGGTTGTTGTTTATGGTTGGACAATGCAACGTAGTTGTTCATTAGAGGAAGCGATGGGACTTAAGGGCAAGAGGTGACACACGAGGGTAAAGCGGTAATTTGACCCAGCTGTGACTACGAACAACTTGTGAAGGGTCGACTCATGGGTATTGGTTATATCGATGGACACAACTTGTCCTACAGTGATGAGAGTGCAGCTACGGGCTTTAGTGGAGTATTACTGTAGCTAATGAATGTCTAATAACCGGATCAAAGTGTTTGACAGGTTAGTCTCAGATCATTGGAGCTCGTCACGTGTAGGTCCATTAGGGCGGTTGGCTCAAATTGGACAAATTGAGGGTTTACAGTTTGGTGTGAATTTGAAGTGTTCAAATTCATTATTTGGGTATTTATGTCATTTATATGAGATATAGATGACATAATATATAGTTTGATGTGAATGAGATTCAAAATAAACTATAGTATAGCCTAATTGATTAATTAGTGCTAATTGGAGAAATTGAATTGAGAGAAATTAAATTGAATGTGATTCAATTTATAATTTCACATTTATGCAAATGAGATTTGTATAATAAGGTATGAGATACCTTATATTATATAATATGCAAATGTGATTTGTATATTATATGGTTGTGGTAAAATTGTAATTTGGTGGAGGTTTTAACTACATCACACAATAGTATTTAAAGGCAAGAAGCCTTTGGTATGCATTTTGCCATTTTTTGGATTTTGATTCAAAAAGAGCAAGAGACTTTCTCTCATTCTCTCTCAATTCTCTCTAAAACTTCTCCTCACCCAAAACCAAAGGGAGTCCCACCTACTCTCCCTCAACCTCCCGAGAACAACCGAGAAGACCCTTTGGAGGTGTACCCCTGTTCGGATCGTGGTTCGTGTTCGAGGAGAACGTTGGATCGAGAGAGATCGTGACCGGAGAAGGAGAAAACGATGAAGAAGAGATATTCAAGAGGTTAGTATCTATTACTTACTGTTTACTTCTTCTTCTTTTCATGTTTAGCCTAGGATCCATGAGATGGATTCAATTTTAAGATAGGAATTACACAACGGATCAACGACGTTTCACAACGTCTTCCGCTGCGGGAATTCAAAATCCCTTCAATTGGTATCAGCGCCAATCGTTGCTCTTCGTTGTGTTTTCTGTGAATTCTTAAGGTTAGGTGGGTAGCATTAATTTTCATGAGATGAATGTTAATGGCTTGCAATTTTGGATGTTTTCGGTTTTTGGCACTTTTTAGATTTACATTAAAGTTGATGAGATCAATGTAAGAGCCCGTTGTTTTGGGCATTTTTTTAATGTAAATCGAGTCTGTATGTCCGTGTCGTTCGTGGCAAGAGTTGTCGTGAAGAAAACGGAGCAAAAACGGGCGATTTCGGTGAAAAAGCGACAAATTTTGTGTTCTTTGAAGTTCATCGGCGTTGCGGCCAGCTGTTCTTCTTGCGTTGCGGCGCCATTGTTCTTTGTTGGAGGCTGCTGCAGTGCAGCGTTGCGACGTTAGCGGTTGCGTTGCAACGCCAAAGCGTTGAGAACGTTGGGCGCGACGCAATACATTATAGCTTGCAACGTAATAACATCGTTGCAATGCCTGGCTTAGTGGTGCGTGGGCGCGCGAAATGCGGGGGCGTGAAATGCGTGTGCAGCGGTTCGGCCGAAATGAGTGCAATTGTCGTTTTATTTATTTAATTATTTATTTCTTTGTAAAAATGGTTTTATAAATATTTTTATTTAATTATTTTAATTAATATTAATATAAATGTTATATTAATGTTAATTTATTTAATTTTATGTCCCTAGGGTGCCAAAAATCGGTCCAATGTTGCTATTTAATTATTTTATGTATGAGACGTATGATTTAATTATTTCTATGTGCATAGAGTATGCCATATAGATTTAAAATCTCAGCTTAGGTTAAACATTTCATGCATCATATTTATATTATAAGAGTTATAATATATAGTATGCATCATAGGGTTATATTATAAGAGTTATAATATAATGAATGCATGATTTAATTTATTTAATATAAGTGTTATATTTTTAAATTAAAAGCATGCTCATGCATTTAATTCATGTGATGAATGTATGTTATAGTATAGTAATTCATGTGATGAATGTATGTTATAGTATAGTATTATTCATGTGATGAATGATCAAGCACTATAACATAGAAATGCATGTAACCTAAGTTAATTATTAGTTTTAAAATGTTTAGAACTTGAATAATTAGACTTAGGTTTTCTAGTTGTAATAAGATTAGAATTAGGAAATCAAATATGACTGTTGAATGGAGACTGATAAGTAACTCTGTCTAAGGAAGGTTTTGTCTAAGGCTGGGGTATTTAAGTTGACGCTTGCGGAACACCCCTACCTAGAAACCGACCTGGGAGTAAATTCGGTCTGGAGATTCTTAGGTTATATTCTCGTGAGTGTCGTTAATTAAGAGTTAATTAATTTACTCACATAGACCTAAGTTAATAATGTGATTATAAACTTAGGCTAATCTAATATAAGAGTTATATTGGTAGACTTAGGTAAATTTTAGCTTGATTTATCTAGGTCAATCCCGATTATTTTAAAGTCTTTGAGTGGGAGGAAATAAAGTGTATGAGATACATTTAATTTTCCATCCACAAATCTCAGTTATGTTATGCACCGTGAGATCCATGCTCGGCCTCGTGGCGCAAATGGGAGCGTCCCCCTACGGGTGGCATTTGTATGGGTCAATATCAACGTGAATGAAGAGAGTACTTATAGTGAGTGGGAGGCGGGACACAGAAAACAGGACCCATGGTCTCTTCTTTTAATTCACACCGTGAGAGCCTTTATGATCCGCTTTGCTAGTTTGGCTGGACCGGACAATTCCTTGGAGGGCACGATCATGGGAGTCGGAACAAATAATTTCTGAAAGGGATCTGATTTCTGGTTGGTTTTCCTTCTTGGTTCACCCTTGGTGGCTATTGTTTGGGCGAATGCTTGGAAACTTAAAGATTGAGGGTGACACTCACGGAATTCGTTAAGTGTTAATGAATTTGACCGAACAATGGTAATTGGATGCCTAATGGAATAAGAGTTATTCTGGGATTAGGGTCTGATCGAGAGAGTCTCGTCCTAGAGGAGGAGTGGGTTTGTCTACCCTACGCTGGCGGTCATTCTAAACCTTTAGGGTATCATTGCAATTTTTTAAATGACCTAGGGATTGTAGGATAAAAATTTGCTAAAACCCGATTGGATTTTCAAAAGTTTGTGCGAGACTAATACAAACTTTTTCATTTTATTTCAGCAACAAAATGTCAAACGCTTTTAACGCTCCTTTAGCTTACGTTAAGTTAGTTGGCGATAGTATTTCGTGGAAAAACAATATAGACACGATTTTGGTAAATGACGACCAAGAGTTTGCGCTCACTGAGGAGGGTCCTCAGGTGCTCGGTTCAACGATCCTATTCAACAATCTACAAACCTTTCAGTCCTTGGTGCAAACTAGGGGACAGGAAGCTGAGGCAAGTGTTGCCTTAAGATCTTTTCACAGGGGTATGACCTCTGGGATAAAGTTTGTAGACTCTTCAGGCCCTAAGGGGAAGAAGGAGAAGTTGAAGGAAGTCAAGGTTGACCACTCACATACTAAAAGGCAAAGAAATCAAGGATGTTTCGAGAAAGTGTTTCTCTTTTTTAGCGAGGATGGACACACGAAAAGGAGTTGTCCCAAGTTCCTTGATGAAAAGAAGATGACAGGTAAATGTGCTTTACTTGTCACATAAACGTGTTTAATGGAGAGTAATGACTCAGCTTGGATATTGGATTCAGGCGCCACTAACCATGTTTGCTCTTTTTTTCAAGGATTAAGTTCCTGACAGCAGCTGCAAAAGGGTGAGATAACACTCAGGGTTGGATCCAGAGAAGTTGTCTCAATTTGCAACAATAAACACAGTGAAAAATTTGTTCTTTGGCGGGAAGTACTTATTATTGGATAATATGTACATAGTTCTTGGGTTTCTGAGAAACCTAGTATCTATTTCTGCCTATTAGAACAAAATATTTACATTTTCATTCAAGAGTAATAAAGCGTTTATTTCTCGAAATGGAAATTTGATTTGTTTTGTTTCGCTTGAGGGGAATTTATATGTTTTGAACCCTAATTCGGTGAAAAGTGTTTTGAACACCGAATTGTTTAAAACAGTTGAAACGCGAACTAAGAGATTAAAAGATTCTCCAAAAGAAAGTGCCCATCTTTGGCATCTACGGTTAGGCCACATTAATCTCAATAGGATTGAGAGACTAGTGAAGAGTGGACTTGAGCGAGTTGGAAGAAAACTCTTTACGATTGTGTAAGTCATGCCTTGAAGGCAAAATGACCAAACGTACTTTTAGTGGAAAAGGATATAGACCAAGGAGCCCCTTGAGCTTATACATTCTGATCTCTATGGTCCGATGAATATTAAAGCACGAGGAGGTTACGAATACTTCGTATCTTTCATACATGACTATTCGAGGTATGGGTACATTTACCTAATGCATAGGAAGTCTGAAACACTTGAAAAGTTCAAGTAGTTCAAGACTGAGGTTGAGAACCTCTTAGGTAAATCGCTAAAAACACTTCGATCGGATCGAGGTGGAGAGTATATGGACACTGAATTCAAGGACTATATGATAGAACATGGAATTACGTCCCAACTCTCAGCACCTGGTATGCCACAGCAGAATGGTGTATCGGAGAGGAGAAACAGAACCTTGTTGGACATGGTTCGGTCGATGATGAGCTATGCTCGTCTCCCTGATTCTTTTTGGGGTTACGCAGTGGAGACTGCGGTTTACATTTTGAACACCGTTCCGTCGAAGAGTGTTTGTGAAACACCTTTCAAACTCTGGCATGGTCATAAAATCAGTTTACGTCATTTCAGAATTTGGGGATGCCGACCCCATGTGTTGGGGTCAAACCCGAAAAAGTTGGAACCCCGTTCAAAGTTGTGCCTCTTTGTAGGTTACCCAAAAGAGACTAGAGGTGGTTACTTTTACGATCCTAAGGATAATAGGGTGCTTGTGCCGACAAACGCCACTTTCCTTGAGGAAGACCACATCAGGGATCACTTACCAAGGAGTAAAATTACATTAAATGAAATGGGCGGTTCATCGGCAAGAGTTCTTGATGGTGCTAAATCGTCAACAAGTGTTGTTGATCCTAGCTCGTCTAGTCAAGTCCGTTCCCAAGAGTTGTGAATGCCTCAACGTAGTGGGAGGGTTGTGAGACAGCCTGAACGTTACATGGGTTTAGCTGAAACCCAAGTCGTCACCCCTGATGATGACTGTGAGGATCCATTGACCTATGATCAGGCAATGTCTGACGTTGACAAAGACGAATGGATTAAAGCTATGGACTAGGAAATGGAGTCGATGTACTTCAATTCCGTCTGGGAGCTTGTGGACCAACCGGATGGGGTTAAACCTATTGGTTGCAAGTGGATCTACAAGCGTAAACGTGGCGTAGATGGGAAGGTGCAGACCTTTAAAGCTCGACTAGTGGCAAAGGGTTTTACCCAGGTGGAAGGGGTTGACTATGAGGAAACAATTTCACCTGTTGCCATGGTAAAGTCGATTAGAATCCTTCTGGCCATTGCCGCATATAATGACTATGAGGTATGGCAGATGGATGTCAAGACCGCCTTTCTGAATGGCAACCTTGACGAGACCATCTACATGGACCAACCCAAGGACAATAGCAAAGAATTTTCCGACTTAAAAGGTCTATTTATGGATTGAAACAAGCCTCGAGGTCTTGGAATATAAGGTTTGATGAGGCGATCAAATCTTATGGCTTTGATCAAAATGTTGACGAGCCTTGTGTCTACAAGAAAATCGTCGACAAAACTGTCACATTTCTTATATTGTATGTGGATGATATCCTTCTCATTGGGAATGAGGTAGGATTTCTTACTGACATTAAGGAATGGTAACCATAATTCCAAATGAAATATTTGGGAGAGGCACAGTATGTTCTAGGTATCCGGATAGTGCGAGCGGAAGAAACAGAAACATGTAGCCATGTCTCACGCATCTTACATTGACAAGATGTTGTCTAGGTATAAGATCACGAGAACTCCAAGAAGGGGCTTGTTGCCTTTCGGGCATGGGGTTCACTGTCTAAGGATCAATGTCCTAAGGCGCCTCAAGAGGTTGAGGATATGAGGCGAATCCCCATGCTTGACTCCATGCATGCGGGGGCTCTGTCCTTTGAAGAGTACCGGTGAGGATGGCCACTTTGTTGCTCGCCCAATATGCCTATCTTCGCAGGGAAGGACCACGTGGGGAGGTGGGAACTTGATTACGCAAAGAAGGAATTCACTCGTTCACGACTTAGGGAAACTAGAGGGTTGTTCCCTCAAGTCTTTGTCTCGGGGGCTTGAACAACGGGCCCCACTCTCTCATTGGCTTTGAGAGGCTTGTTGTTTATGGTTGGACCATGCAACATAGTTGTTCATTAGAGGAAGCGGTGGGACTTAAGGAGCAAGAGGTAGACACGAGGTAAAGCGGTAATTTGATCCAGTGTGACTACGAACAACTGTGAAGGGTCGACTCATGGGTATTGGTTATATCGATGGACACAACTTGTCCTCTGATGATGAGAGTGCAAACTACGGGCTTTAGTGGAGTGTTCACAGTAGCTAATGAATGTTGAATAAGCGGGTCAAAGAGTTTGTGAGTTAGTCTCGGATAATTGGAGCTCGTCACGTGTAGGTCCATTAGGTCCTCGGTTGGCTCAAATTGGACAAATTGAGGGTTTACTGATTTGGTGTGAATTTGAAGTGTTCAAATTCATTATTTGGGTATTTATGTCATTTATATGAGATATAGATGACATAATATATAGTTTGATGTGAATGAGATTCATAATAAACTATAGTATAGCCTAATTGATTAATTAGTGCTAATTGGAGAAATTGAATTGAGAGAAATTAAATTGAATGTGATTCAATTTATAATTCCACATTTATGCAAATGAGATTTGTATAATAAGGTATGAGATACCTTATATTATATAATATGCAAATGTGATTTGTATATTATATAGTTGTGGTAAAATTGTAATATGGTGGAGGTTTTAACTCCATCACACAATAGTATTTAAAGGCTTTGCAAGAAGCCTTTGGTATGCATTTTGCCATTTTTGGATTTTGATCCAAAAAGAGTAAGAGACTTTCTCTCATTCTCTCTCAATTCTCTCTAAAACTTCTCCTCACCCAAAACCAAAGGGAGTCCCACCTACTCTCCCTCAACCTCTCGAGAACAATCGAGAAGACCCTTTGGAGGTGTCTCCCTGTTCGGATCGTGGTTCTTGTTCGAGGAGAACGTTGGATCGAGAGAGATCGTGACCGGAGAAGGAGAAAACGTTGAAGAAGAGTTCTTCAAGAGGTTAGTATCTATTACTTACTGTTTACTTCTTCTTCTTTGCATGTTTAGCTTTGGGATCTATGAGATAGATTCAATTTTAAGATAGGAATTACACAACGGATCAACGACGTTTCACAACGTCTTCCGCTGCGAGAATTCAAAATCCCTTCAGGTTGATCCACAAGCTCCCAGACGAAATTGAAGTACATCGACTCCATTTTCTAGTCCATAGCTTTAATCCATTCGTCTTGTCAACGTCTGTCATTGCCTGATCATAGGTAAATGGATCCTCACAGTCATCCTCAGGGGTGACGACTTGGGTTTGAGCTAAAGCCATAAACGTTAAGGCTTTCTCACAACCCTCCCACTATGTCGAGGCATTCTCAACTCTTGAGAACGGACTTGACTAGACGAGCTAGGATCAACAACACTTGTTGACGTACTAGCTCCATCAACATCTCTTGCTGATGTACTGTCCATTTCGTTTAACACGATTTTGCTTCTAGGTAAATGATCCCTGACTTGCTCTTCCTCAAGGAAAGTGGCGTTTGTCGACACAAGCACCCTATTTTCCTTAGGAACGTAATATAGACCACCCATAGTCTCTTTTGTGTAACCTTCAAATAGGTACAATTTTGAACGGGGTTCCAACTTTTTCGGGTTTGACACAAACACATGGGTCGAGCATCCCCAAATTCCTAAATGGTGTAAACTGCCTTTACGTTCGTTCCAGAGTTCGAAAGGTGTTTCACAAACACTTTTCGATGGAACGTTGTTCAAAATATAGACCACAGTCTCCACTGCGTAACCCAGAAAGAATTAGGGAGACGAGCATAGCTTATCATCAACCGAACCATGTCCAACAGGGTTCTGTTTTTCCTCTCCGATACACCATTCTGGTGCGGCATACCTGGTGCTAAGAGTTGAGACATAATTTTGTGTTCTATCATATAGTCCTTGAATTCTGTGTTCATATACTCTCCACCTCGATCCGATCGAAGTGTTTTAATTGTTTTACCTAACAAGTTCTCAACCTCAGTCTTGTACTCCTTGAACTTTTCAAGAGTTTCAGATTTCCTATGCATTAGGTAATATATCCATATCTTGAATAGTTATCTATAAAAGATACAAAGTATTCGTAACCACCTCGTGGTTTAACACTCATCGGACAAGAGAGGTCAGAATGTATAAGCTCAAGGGGCTCTTTGGATCTATATAATTTTCCACTAAAAGGACATTTGGTCATTTGCCTTCAAGGCATGACTCACATACCGGTAAAGAGTTTTCTTCCAACTCGCTTAGAAGTCCACTCTTCACTAGTCTCTCAATCCTATTGAGATTGATGTGGCGTAACCTTAGATGCCAAAGATGGGCATTTTCTTTAGGAGAGACTTTCACTCTCTTAGTTCGTGTTTCTGCCGTTTTAAACAATTCTATATTCAAAAAACTTTTGACTGAATTAGGTTTCAAAACGTACAAGTTAGACTCAAGTGAAGCAGAACACAAGAAATTTCTATTTCTAGAAATAAACGCTTTATTACTAGAATAATTTAAAGAAATAGATTGTTCAAGTAGGTAGGAAATAGAAACTAGGTTTCTAGTAAACCCTAACACTATGTACAAATTATCTAATAATAAGTACTTCCTGCCAAAATAAAGCTTAACCATGCCGACAGCTGCAGTAGAGACAATCTCCCCGGATCCAACTCGTGGCGTTATCTCACCCTCTCGCAGCTGCTACCAGGAACTAATTTCCTGAAAGAAGAACAAACATGGTTAGTGGTGCCCGAATCCAATATTAGAGTAAAGTCATTACTGTCCACTAAACAGGTTTCTGTTACCAGTAAATCACGTTTACCTTGATTCTTCCTATCGGCAAGAAACTTGGGATGGTTACGCTTCCAGTGGTCGTCCCCATTGCAGTGGAAACACTTTCCTTTCTCTGCAGGTTTGCCCTACTTCATCTTCTTCTTCTTCCCTTTCGGGTTAGAAGGAACCACAGATTTTGCCCCAGAGGTCGAACTCCTGTCAAAGAACCTGAAGGCAACATTTGCCTCAACTTCCGGTGTCCTGATCCTCATCAAGGACTGGAAGTTCTGTTCTTCGTTGCGAAGGGTGGTCAGAGTGTAGCTAATTTTGTTCATAACAACATTGCTACGAAACTGAAGGAAACTCATTGAAAGAGTCTCTAGTATAAAGCTGAACTGGTTTGACTCATCGATCGAAGCCTCGTTCATCTCTGCCAGATTAAAGTGGGTCATCATGTCCAAAACATGTTCATGGGCAGATGTCCCTTCTTTCATCCGCGCGTTGAAGACATGTTTGAGCGAATCATGTCGGACTTGAAAGGACTGTTGTCCAAACATTTCCTGCAAGGATTCCATGATCTCCTAAGGGGTTATCATCAGCTCATGCTTCTTTGCGAAAAACATCAGATAAGCTGGCAATGATGTAGACCTTGGCCTTTTCAATGGCCCTGATCCATCGATCGTATGCATCACGAACACTGAAGGGAATTAAAGTCCCATCACAGAGGAAGACAATCGAATCGTCGTGCTGTTGTTGTGCAACTCAATTTCATTAAAACTAAACTATCATATAGTTAAGGATAAACATGCTTTCTAAGAAAGGAAAAAACAGCAAGTTCATGGTACTTACTTGTTGAGATGATCTTCAAAGTTTCCTTTCCGTTCACGAACTCTTCGCGCTCTCTTCGATATCAACGATTTCGATCTCTACACACGAAAACCGATCGAAAAGCTCCACAAGGTTACACGATTGTTCAACTTTAGGAACAAGGAAGGTTGTGGGATCCTTCCTTTTTTTGTTTGGAAGGAGAAGATGAGAGAGTTTGAGAGAGAAGTGAATTCTTCTTTTGGTGAGAATTCCAAAAATGAGAATAAGCTTAATGAACCCTTCTTGCAAAGGGGTTTATATAATGGTCATAGGTGGAGTTGAAATCTCCACCTATTTAACATTTTACCACAACTATAGATTGTGCAAATCATATTTGCATAACCACATATTATAAGATATCTCATATCTCATTTTACAAATTACATGTGTATTATTGTGGATTTTTAAAATTGAATCACATCTAATTTAATATCTCTCAATCTAATTTCTCCAAATTAGCCCTAATTCAACAATTAGGCTAACCTATAGTTTATTATGAATCTCATTCACATTAAACTATATAATATATCATTCATATCTCATATAAATTACATAAATACCCTTTAGTGAACTTGAACACTTCAATTCACACCAAAAATGTAAACCTTCTTTTAATCAAGTTTGAGACAACCGATGGTCAATGGACCTACAGTGACGAGCTCCAATGATCCGAGATTAACCTATCAAACTCTTTGACCCATTTAATCAACATTCATTAGTTACGGTAACACTCCACTAAAGCCGTAGCTACACTCCCGTCAGTGCAACACATGATGTGTCCACTCATATAACCAATGCCCATGAGTCGACCCTTCACAGGTTGTTCGTAGACACTGTTGGGCCAAATTACCGTTTTACCCCTGTGTCTACTTCTTGTTCCTCAAGTCCCCACTGCTCCTGTAATGAACAATAACGTTGTAATGGTCCAACCATACAGAACAACCCTCTCGTGCCAATGAGAGGGTGGGTGCCAGTTGTCCAAGCCCTGGAGACAGCAGTTAAGGGAACAACCCCCCTAGTTTCCTTAAAGGCGGGAACGAGTGAATTCTAACTCGCGTAGTTAAGTTTCCAGCTCCCTACTTGGTCCTGTCCCTGAGAAGATAGACATATTGGGCGAGTAACTATTACCATCCTCACCCGTACTAGTCAAAGGACAGACCCCCGCAAACAGGAGTCCGTAACACGCTCAGGATTCAGGTCGAGTCACTAATGGTAATCTACGAAGTTATTAGTCTATACTGTTAACGGTGTTACATCAGTAGGTCTATTAATTCACGGTCCCGTCTTGTACAATCTCATTGTACAGGATGCCCCCACTCGCATGTCAACCACATGAACGAGTCAGATCACCTCGTTTGTATCTTAATACAAAGTGGGTCGCATCCACAGTGTATCCAGGATTAGGTTTCCAACCCCATCGATATACTATAGACCGTTCGGGTCATTTACTTAAACGTGATCCTCCTCCACATGTGTCCACTACACACCATTCAAGTTCTAGTTCTCTTATATATTCAATGGAGCATAGTTTATTGGACAAAGTTTGTAATAAATGCGAGACACAAAATGATGAAATAAATAACCATTATTAATTTCAAACATATATTTACAAACTAAACGAGATTAGGAAAAACATCCCAACAAACTCCCACTTGGACTAAGCTATTGGAGAAAATACATTTCTGAAATGTACATAAATTACAATGAAGTAATACAATAAACTAGGGCATTGAATACCTATCTACATATCTCCCACTTGCCCTAGTAAGGAAGAACTTGAAGACCTAGACTCTCTAGGTGACCCTAAAATACCTTAGTTCTGAGGGGCTTTGTAAATGTATCAACAATGTTGTGCTTCGATGCTATCTGTGTGACTGTCGCGTCACCGCGGTGCACAATCTCCCATATCAAGTGATACTTTCGCTCAATGTTTTTGTCTCTCTTATGGCTCTGAGGCTCCCTGGAGGTGGCTACAGCACCACTATTGTCACAAAACAATGTGATCGGAAAGTTTATATTTGGAACAACTTCGAAATTCGTCATGAAGTTCCTAAGCCAAACAGCTTTCTTTGCAGCATCACAAGCCGCAACGTACTCCACTTCCATAGTTGAATCAGCGATGCATCCGTGCTTGATCCTTCGCCATACTACAGCTCATTCATTCACAATGAGGGTTGACCCCGAAGTGGATTTTCTAGAATCCTTATCGGTTTGAAAGTCAGAATCTATGTATCCCGTAAGGATCAAATCCCCACCGCCATACACTAAGCTGTAGTTCCTCGTTCTCCTTAGATTCTTGAGGATTGCCTTTACGGCTGTCCAGTGATCATCCTTGATTGGATTGATACCTGCTGACAATCCCTACTTCATAACATATGTCGGGCCTAGTACACAACATGGCATGCATCTTTCTCCCTACAGCTGCAGCATAAGGATTCGTCTCATATCCTCAACCTCTTGAGTAGTCTTAGGACACTGATCCTTAAACAGGTGAACCTCGTGCCTAAAAGGCAACAAGCCCTTCTTGGAGTTCTGCATCTTATATCTTAACAACATCTTGTCAATATAAGACGCTTGAGACATGGCCAACGTTCTGTTCTTCCGGTTCCGGACAATCTGGATACCTAGAACATACTGAGCTTCTCCCAAATCATTAATTTGGAACTGCGAAGCTAGCCATTTCTTTACGTTAGAAAGAAATCATACCTCATTCCCAATGAGAAGGATATCATCCACATACAATATCAAAAATGCGACAGTTTTGTCAACGATTTTCTTGTAGACACAAGGCTCGTCATCATTCTGATCATAGCCATAAGATTTGATCGCGAAATCAAACCTTATATTCCAAGAACTCGAGGCTTGTTTCAGGTCATAAATAGACCTATGAAGCCGGAAAACCTTTTGCTCTTGGCCTTGGGTTATGAACCCTTTGGGTTGGTCCATGTCGATGGTTTCGTCAAGGTTGACATTTAGAAAGCGGTAAAACCCTTCGACCTGGGTAAAACCCTTTGCCACTAGTCGTGCTTTGAAGTCCGCACCTTGCCATCTACGCCATGTTTACGTTTGTAGATCCATTTGCAACCTATAGGTTTTACCCCATCCAGTTGATCCATAAGCTCCCAGACAGAATTGAAGTACATCGACTCCATTTCCTGGTTCATATCTTTAATCCATTCGTCCCTTGTCAACATCAGCCATTGCCTGATCATAGGTCAATGGATCCCGATCATCATCGGGATTGACGACTTGGGTTTCAACTAAGCGTATGTAACGTTCGGTGTCTAACAACCCTCCCACTCGTCGAGGCATTCCCAACTCTTGGGAGCGGACTTGACTTGGCGTGCTTAGATCAACAACATTTCTTTGATGTACTAACACCATCAGCAACTCTTGCTGATGTACTGTCCATTTCGTTTAACACGATTTTGCTCTTAGGCAAATGATCCCTGACGTGGTCTACGTCAAGGAAAGTGGCGTTTGTCGACACAAGCACCCTATTTTCCTTAGGATCGTAAAATAAACCACCCCTAGTCTCTTTTGGGTAACAAGCGAATAGGCATAATTTTGAGCGGGGTTCTAATTTTTTTGGGTTTGACAATAACACGTGGGTCGGCCATCCCCAAATTTTGAAATGGTGTAAACTAGCTTTACGTCCATTCCAGAGTTCGAAAGGTGTTTCACAAACACTCTTCGACTGAATGTTGTTCAAAATATAAACCACAGTCTCCACTGTGTAACCCAAAAAAGAATCAGGGAGACGAGCATAGCTCATCATCGACCGAACCATGTCCAACAAGGTTTTGTTTCTCATCTCCGATACACCATTCTGCTATGGCATATCAGGTGCTAAGAGTTGGGACGTAATCCCATGTTCTATCATATAGTCCTGGAATTCAGTGTTCATATACTCTACACCTTGATCGAAGTGTTTGTATGGTTTTACCTAACAGGTTCTCAAACTCAGTCTTGTACTCCTTGAACTTTTCAAGAGTTTCAGACTTTCTATGCATTAGGTAAATATACCCAAACCTCGAATAATCATCTATGAAAGATACGAAGTATTCGTAAACTCCTCGTGCTTTAACATTCATCGAACCACAAAAGTCATAATGTATAAGCTCAAGGGGCTCCTTGGCTCTATATCCTTTTCCACTAAAAGGACATTTGGTCATTTTGCCTTCGAGGCATGACTGACACACTGGTAAAGAGTTTTCTTCCAACTCGTTTTGAAGTCCATTCTTCACTAGTCTCTCAATCATATTGAGATTAATGTGGCCTAACCGTAGATGTCAAAGATGTGCATTTTCTTTTGGAGAAACTTTAACTCTTTTGGTTTGTGTCTCTGCAGTTTTAAATAACTCAGTGTTCAAAACGCATTTGACCGAATTAGGCTTTAAAACATACAAATTTGACTTAAGTGAAGCAGAACAAATGAGATTACCATTTCTGGAAATAAACTCTTTATTGCTAGTAAACGAAACTGATAAACATTATTCTAAAAGACAAGAAATAGAAATGAGCTTTCTTGTAAACCATGGAGCTTTATACATATTGTCTAACAAAATGTAATTCCTGCCAAAGAAGAGTTTCACTTTGCCAATAGCTGCAGCAGAGACTATCTTTCCAGATCCAACCCGTAGAGTCACCTCACCCTCTCACAGCTACTGCCAGGAATCAATTCCCTGAAAAGAAAAACAAACGTGGTTAGTGGCTCCTGAATCCAAAATCCAGGCAGAGTCACTACTCTCCACTAAACATGTTTCAGTTACTAGTAAATCACATTTACCTTGATTCTTCCTCTCGGCAAGGAACTTGGGACAGTTTATCTTCTAGTGGTCGTCCCCATTGAAGTGGAAACACTTTCCTTTTTCTGCAACTTCCTTGACCTTCTTGCCCTTTTGGGCGGCAGCATGGTCAGCTTTTCCCTTCTTTATCTTCTTCTTCCCTTATGGGTGAGAAGGAGCAACAGATTTGGTACAAGAGGTCGAACCCCTATGATATGATTTGTATGCAACATTTGCCTCAACTTCCGGTGTCCTGATACTTATTAAGGACTGGAAGTTCTGTAGCTCATGGAGGAGGGTAGTTAGAGTGTAGCTAATTTTGTTCATAACAGCATTGCTACGAAACTAAATGAAACTCTTCGGAAAAGTCTCAAAGATAAAGTTGATCTGGCTCGACTCATCGATCGAAGCCCCTTTCATCTCCGCCAAATTAAAGTGGGTCATCATGTCCAAAACATGTTCACGGACAGACGTCCCTTCTTTCATTCCGGCGTTGAAGATGTGTTTGAGCGAGTCGTGCTTGACCTGAAAGAACTGTTGTCCAAACAAGTCTTTCAACGACTCCATGATCTCCTTAGCGGTGATCATCAACTCGTGCTTATTTGCCAAAACTTCAGATAAGCTGGCAATGATATAGACCATGGCCTTTTCATTGTCCCTGATCCATCGATCGTATGCATCACGAACACTTCGTGATGCGATCGAAAATCGACAACGCAGGACACTCCTCGAAGCACGAACTTCAGGTCGTCGGTCACAAGAATCGTGTTAGTATTATTCTTCCACGTTTGGAAGTTATCTCCCACTAACTTATCGGAAGGGATTAAAGCGATTATTGAGCTTTACATTTTTGCTGAAAAATCAAATATAATTTTGTGTCAATCTCGCATAAACTTTTGAAATCCAATCATGTTTTAGCAAAATTTAATCCTATGATCCCTAGGTCATTTCAAATTTGCAATGATATCTTAAAGGTTTAGAATGACCTTACCGAAGGGTGAATGTAAACCCTCCTCCTTTAGGACAAGACTTTCTCGACCAAACCCTAATCCCAATATAACTATTATTCCATTAAGCGTCCATTACCATTTTCGGTCAAATTCATTAACACTTAATGAATCCCGTGAGTGTCACCCTCAATCTTTAGGTTTCCATGTATCCGTCCAAACAATAGCCACCAAAGGGTGAACCACGAAGGAAAACCAACAAGGAAACATTATCCTTTTAGAAATTCACAGTGTTCCAACTCCCATGATCAAGGCCCTCCGAAGGGATTTTCTAGTCCAGGACAAACTAGCAGGCGAATCATAGAGGTCTCACGGTGTGAATCGAAAGAAGAGACCGTGGGTCCCTTTTTCACAGGTCCTGCTCCCACTCACTATAAGTACTCTCTCCATCCACATTGATATTGACCCATACAAATACCAAACGAAGGGGGACGCTCCCATTTGCGCCACAAGGGCGAGTATGGATCTCACAGTCCTAACATAACGGAGATTTGTAGTCGAAAAATTAAATGTATCTTATACACTTTATTTCCTCCCACTCAAGCACTTTATATTTTTCGGGTTTGACCTAGATAAACCGGCTAAAATTTACCTAAGTCTACCAATATAACTCTTATATGGTATTTAGCCTAAGTTTATAATCACATTATTACTTAGGTCTGTGTTTGTAAAGTAATCAACTTTTAATTAACGACACTCACGAAAAATATAATCTAAGAATCTCTGGACCGAATTCACTCCCAAGTCGGTTTTCAAGTAGGGGTGTTCCGCAAGCGTCAACTTAAATACCCAGCCTTAGACAAAACCTTCCTTAGACAGAGTTACTTATTAGTCACCATTCAAAGATTACATTTTGATTTCCTAATTCTAATCTTATTTGAACTAGAAAACCTAAGACTAATTATTCAAGTTCTAAACACTTTAAAACTAATAATTAACTTAGGTTACATGCATTTCTATGTTATAGTGCTTGATCATTCTCACATGAATAACTATACTATAACATAATAATTCATCACATGAAATGCATGAGCATACTTTAATCCAAAAAATATCACACTTATATTTAATTAAATTAAAACATGCATTTAATTATATTATAACACTTATAATATAACCTATCATGCAAACTATGTATTATTACACTTATAATATAAATGATGCATGAATATGTTTAACCTAAGGTGAGATTTTTAAATCTATATGACATACATTATGCACATGGAATTTAATTAAATCGTACATCACATGCATAAAATAATTAAATAGCAAAAATGGATCAGTTTTGGCACTTAGGGGTATTTATTTAATTAAATAACATTAATATAACATTTATATTAATATTATTTAATAAAATAAACTAGATAAATTAAATAAATACATTTTACAAATGAAAAAAAAAAAACACAAAAAATAAAGCCCCACGATGCTTGAAAACTTCAACTGCCAACTTTGTGCGAATGTGCCTCATGAATCGCCTTATCGCGCGCGGTGTTGCAACGCCGTGGCGCGCGTTACTAACGCTGCGACATCGAAATTATGCCAGCGTTCCCAACGCCAGCAACGTTGTAACGCAACGCCTTGCGTCGCAACGTTGTCCTGCAGCGCGCCATGCTCCCGCAATTGCAGCGTTGAGACGCTGATGATCAACGTCTCAACGCTTTCGATAGAATATCAAGCTTCTTTGATGTTTTTCATCGTTTCTCGCCCGTTTTCGCTCCGATATCTTCACAACATCTCATGCCACGAATGACGCGAACTTACAGACTTGATTTACATTAAAATTGCACAAAAAACGGGCCCTTACATTGATCACATCAACATAAATGTAAATCTAAAAACAGTGACAAAATCGAAAACATCCATTATTCAAACCAACATTCATCTCATGAATTAAAGACATAAACCCACCTAATTTTAACAAAATTATGTGCACAACAAGAAGCCAACAACTTTTCTCTAATACTAATTGAAGGGAATTAAAGTCCCACCGCAGCGGAAGACGATCGAATCGTCGTGATGTTGTTGTGCAACTCAATTTCATTAAAACTAAACTATCATATAATTAAGGCTAAACAGGCTTTCTAAGAAAGGAAAAAACAACAAGTTCATGGTGGGCAATCTCCCGTATCAAAGTTTTCTTTCCGTTCACGAACTCTTAGCGCTCTCCTCAATCTCAACGATTTCGATCTCTACACATGAACACCGATCGAACACCTCCACAAGGTTACACGGTTGTTCTACTTTAGGAAGAAGGAGGATTATAGGATCCTTCCTTTTTGATTTCGGAGGAGAAGATGAGAGAGTTTGAGAGAGAAGTGAATTTTTCTTATTCCAAAAAATGAGAATAAGCTTAATGAACCCTTCTTGGAAAGGGGTTTATATAATGGTGATAGGTGGAGTTGAAATCTCCACCTATTAACCATTTTACCAAAACTATAGGTTATACAAATCATATTTGCATAACCACATATTATAAGATATCTCATGTCTCTTTTTACAAATCACGTTTGTATTATTGTGGACTTTTAAAATTGAATCACATCCAATTTAATATCTCTCAATCTAATTTCTCCAAATTTGCCCTAATTAAACAATTAGGCTAACCTATAGTTTATTATGAATCTCATTCACATTAAACTATATAATATATCATTCATATCTCATATAAATGACATAAATACCTTTTAGTGAACTTGAACACTTAAATTCACACCAAAATAGTAAACCTTCTTTTAATCTAGTTTGAGCCAACCGAGGGACCTAATGGACCTACAGTGACGAGCTCTAATGATCTGAGATTAACCTATCAAACTCTTTAACCCAGTTAATCAACAATCATTAGCTACGGTAACACTCCACTAAAGCCCGTAACTGCACTCCCATCAGTGCAAGACATGATTTGTCCACTGATATAACCAATGCCCATGAGTTGACCCTTCACAGGTTGTTCGTAGACACTGCTGGGTCAAATTATCGTTTTACCCCTGTGTCTACTTCCTGTTCCATAAGTCCCCACTGCTCCTTTAATGAACAACAACGTTGTTATGGTCCAACCATACACAACAACCCTCTCGTGCCAATGAGAGGGTGGGCGCCTGTTGTCAAATTCCTGGACACAGCAGTTAAGGAAAAAACCCCTCTAGTTTTCCTAAAGGCGGGAACGAGTGAATTCCACGCAGACTATGACCACCCTCGACTGTACTAGTCAAAGGACAGACCCACGCAGACAGGAGTCTGTAACACGCTCAAGATTCAGGTCGAGTCACTAATGGTCATCTACGAAGTTATTAGTCCATACTGGTAACGGTGTTACATCAGTAGGTCTAATAATTCACGGTCCAGTCTTGTACAATCTAATTGTACAGGATGCCCACACTCGCATGTCAACCACATGAACGAGTCAGATCACCTTGTTTGTGTCTTAATACAAAGCGGGTCGCATCCACAGTGTATCCAAGATTAGGTCTCCAACCCCATCCATGTACTGTAGATCGTTCGGGTCATTTATTTGAACGTGATCCACCCTCTGTGTCCACTACACACCATTCAAGTTTAGTTCTCTCATATATTCAATGACCCTGGAACATAGTTTATTGGATAAAGTTTGTAATAAATGCGAGACACAAAATGATGAAATAAATAACCTTTATTAATTTCAAATGTATACCTACAAACTAAACGAGATTAGGACAAACATCCCAACAAAAACACTTCTTGACGAGCCTGGCACCTGAGGACACTCCTTAGTGAGCACGAACTTAAGATCGTCAGTTACTAGAATCGTGATTATATTGTTTTTCCATGTTTGGAAATTATCTCCCACTAATTTGTTGGAAGCAATCAAAGCTATTATTGAGCTAGACATTTTGCTGAAAAATAAGTAAAAACTTTGTGTAAGTCTCGCAAAAAAACTGTTGAAATCCAATCATGTTTTAGCAAAAATGATCCTATGATCCCTAGGTCATTTAAAAATTTGCAATGATACACCAAAGGTTTAGAATGACCGCCACCGAAGGTGAACAGAAACACTCCTACTCTGGGACGAGACTTGCTCGACCAGACCCTAATACCATAATAACTCTTATTCTATTAGGCGTCCAGTTACCGTTTTTCGGTCTGAATCCATTAACTTTTAATGAATCTCGTGAGTATCACCCTCAATCTTTAAGTTTCTAAGTATCCGTCCAAACAATAGCCACTGAATGGTGAACCAAGAATGAAAACCAACAAGGAAACTGTATCCCTTTCGGGAATTCACGGTGTTCCGACTCCCATGATCAAGGACCTCCGAAGGGATTGTCTAGTCCTTGCCAAACTAATAGGCGGATCATAGGTGTCTCACGGTGTGAATCGAAAGAAGAGACTGTGGGTCTCGTTTTCACAGGTCCCACTCCCACTCACCATAAGTACTCTCTACATCCACATTGATATTGACTCATACAAATACCATCTGAAGGGGGACGCTCCCATTTGCGCCCTAAGGCCGAGTATGGATCTCACTATGTGGACTTTAACGGAGATTTGTGGTCAAAAAATCAAATGTATCTTATACACTTTATTTTCTCCCACTCAACACTTTATATTAATTGGGATTGACCTAGATAAATCGGCTAATATTTACCTAAGTCTACAAATATAACTCTTATATGGATTTAAACTAAGTTTATAATCACATTATTAACTTAGGTCTATGTGAGTAAATTAATCAACTTTTAATTATCGATACTCACGATAATATAACCTAAGAATCTACGAACCAAATTCACTCCCATGTCGGTTCCAAGGTAGGGGTGTTCATGAAAGCGTCGACTTAAATACTGACCTTAGACAAAACCTTCCTTAGACAGAGCTATTAATTAGTCTCCATTCAAAGGTCATATTTGATTTTCTAATTCCAATCTTATTAGAACTAGAAAACCTAAGTCCAATTATTCAAGTTCTAAACATTTTAAAACTAATAATTAACTTAGGTTACATGCATTCTATGTCATAGTGCTTGATTATTCATCACATGATAATATTATACTATAACAAACATTCATCACATGAATTAAATGCATGAGCATGCTTTTAATCTAAAAAATATAACACTTATAAATAAATAAATTAAATTATGCAAACGCTATATTATAACGCTTATAATATAACCTATCATGCATACTATATATTATAACACTTATAATATAAATATGATGCATGGAATGTTTAACCTAAGGCGTGATTTTTAAATCTATATGACATACATTATGCACATAAATTAAATATTTCATACATCTCATGCATAAAATAAATAAATAGCAAAAATTGGACCGGTTTTGACACATAGGGGACATTAATTGAATTAATTAACATTAATATAATTTTTATATTAATATTAATTAATTGAATTAATTAACATTAATATAATTTTTATATTAATATTAATTAATTTAATTAATTTAATAAAACAAAATTACATTTTACGAAATTAAAATTAAAAAAATAATGTGGAACCCTTTCACGCTCACGTCTTCGCGCAACTGCCGCTGGAACCACCCATCACGCACGCAACATTGCAACGTCGTGGGCAGCGTTGCACCTCGCATGCTCCATGCCTCGGCGTTGCAATCTTTGCTCAGGTCACGGTCGCTACTCTCCAACCGTGCAGCGCCATAATTTTTTCGCTCAATCATGGCCAACCTTAAGGGGAACTCAAGCCCCGTCGCTCTGATCGCAATCTTTTGTGGCTTCGTCGGACCTTAGGCGAGGTTCTTTCCCTCAACCAAGCTTCTTTACAACATGCAGCGGAATAACACTTGGTCATACACGTCGCCCGTACGTGTATTTTCACTCGAACGCGACTCTAGCCGACTTGCCTCTACTCTAGGCCAAGTCCCAAGGCTCAACCTTGCCTTTACACTAGGCCAAGGTCATTAGAAAGCTCTGTCGCTTCTCAAGACATCATCTTCAATCTCTTATACATGTCCGTAAAGGTCTCACATCGATCCGGGACTTCTTCGGGACTCATTTGGACCCTTCTTGGGGCCAAAACGACCTTAAAACGCTCAACCGGAGCTTACCGGGTGATTTCGGGACTTATCGGGACTTATCGGGGCATTATAACGCTTACCGGGTGCAAACATTGCAAACCGGAGCTTTTCGACCATTATAACGCTTACCGGGACATAAAGGGCAAATATCGAGCCAACCGGAAACAATCGGGTCCCACTGATGAATAGTGATGCCATCCCGAGTCTCGGGTTGTCATCGGACTTAGCCGCTCGCTCGGACATGCTATCGAAACCTTCCCATGGCTTAACTTCATGATCGGGGCCTCTCGAACATCCATCCATCCGAGTCATCGGGGCATGGACCCTTTCAAATCCATGTCGAGTCATTTTCGTATCGCGTGCCGCTACCGGGTCCTATGGCGCAACCTCTAGCTCATGGGGAAGGGCGCAATGTCGGCACACACCGCGTCGCCCGACAATCGCCCTTGGAAAATCCATTCCATAGGAAGACGCCCCAAGACACTCGTCTTGACACGCTCGCCCCAGCCATGACACACTTGCATGTGCCATGGGGTAGCTCACTTAGGCCATGAGGCCCAGGGGGGATGGAGAGCCAACACCATGCCTTTCCCTATAGTAGACTATGTGAAATTCTAGCTTTGACACCCATGCACGTCACTTTGGCGAGGAGTCATACGCCAACAGTAGCGCTCTGTCGGACTCCGATTGACACGAAATCGCGAGCTTCCATCTTGCCCATATACGGACTTAACTCCAGGGCCGCTCGTCAAAACTCCCGGCGGAACCCCGACTTTCGAGGCTATGGCTCGGGGCCCCATCTGGCCCCCACTAGGCGTGTCACTGACACCACTGACGACATGGTTTCCCGCAACTTTGCTCTGTTCACATCTTGGCATTCATGCACACGTATCTTGGTGTGTTAGATGATGCACCGTCCTCCTCGGTCGCATCATGGCACTTGTCTTCTTGGCCCTCGCATGGCTTGGCGGGCGACACCCGCATGTCACCCTTCGACTGTCTGCGCTTGTGGGGTTCACAACCAACTCTCTTCTAGTATGGTTGTGACACTCTGCATCACAGCCTTCGCCCGCGCGGACAACGTTGAGATGCCGAATAACAGCGTCACAACGCCATCAACAGAACAACAAGCTCCTTTGCTGTTTTTCGTCGTTTTTTGCTCGTTTTCGCTCTGATTTCTTCACAGCAACTCTTGGCGACAAAGACCCGGACTTACAGACTCGATTTATTTTATAAGTGCCCAAAAAACATGGGTGTTTACATTAATCTAATCAACGAAAATGAATCTTAAACTAGTGCCAAAACCGAAAACATTCAATTTCGCAAAACCAACAATTCATCACATGAAGTTGAAGCATTACCCACCTAATTTTAAGAAAAACATTTTCACAACGAAAAAGCCAACGATTGACTCTGATACCAATTGAAGGGAATAAAAATCCACGTAGCGGAAAAGTGATTGAATCGACGTGGTTTCGTTGTGAAAAACGTTTTCTTAAAACCATTTCTATCCTATAGAAACTAGGTTAAACATGCTTTTAGAAGGAAAAATAGTAAGAAAAAGTACTTACTTGTTGAAGAACCGTTCTTCATGATTTCCTTCTCTGGTCACGAACTCTTCGTCTTCACAATCTCAATGAACTCGATCTCTTCAAACAAACGAACGCCCCAGACACTTTCGAAAGGGCTTCTCGGTTGTTCTCCTTAGGTAGAATGAGAGTGGGTGGGACTCCTTTTGGTTAAAAGGGAGGAGAGTTTTCAGAGATGAGAGTTGAGAGAGTTTGTGTTTCCTTTGGTGAGAAATCCAAAAAAAGAAACTCAAGCATACCAAATCCTTCTTGCAAAGGGTTTATATAATGGTGATAGGTGGAGTTGAAATCTCCACCTATTTACCATTTAACCACAACCATAGGTTATGCCAACCATATTTGCATAACCACATATAACAAGATATCTCATATCTCATTATACAAATCACATTTGTATAATTATGGATTTTAACTTGAATCACATTTAATTTAATTTCTCTCAATTCAATTTTTCCAAATTAGCCCTAATTAAACAATTAGGCTAACCTATAGTTTATTATGAATCTCATTCACATTAAACTACATAATATGTCAATCATATCTCATATAAATGACAGTAATACCCTTTTAATGAATTTGAACACTTCAAATCCACACCAAACTGTAAACCTTCTATGTATCCAGTTTGATCCAACCGAGGGACCTAATGGACCAATAGGTGACCAGTTTAATTGATCCGAGACTAACTTGTCAAACTCTTTGACCCGGATAATGAATATTCATTAGCTATGGTAACACTCCACTAAAGCTCGTAGCTGCACTCCCGTCACATTAAGACAAGTTGTGTCTACTAATATAACCAATGCTCGTGAGTCGACCCTTCACAGGTTGTTCGCAGACACTGCTGGGTCAAATTGTCGTTTTACCCCTGTGTCTACTTTTTTCTCCTTAAGACCCCACTACTCTTGTAATGAACAACAATGTTGTAATGGTCCAACCATATACAACACCCCTCTCGAGCCAGAGAGAGGGTGGGCGCCGGTTGTCGAAGCCGTGGAGACAACACTTGAGGGAACAATCCCTCTAGTTTCCCTAAAGTCGGGAACGAGTGAATGCCATCTCACGTAGTTAAGTTCGCAGCTCCCCACGTGTTCCTGTCCCTGTGAAGATATGCATATTGGGCGAGTAACTGTGACCACCCTCACCCGTACTAGTAAAAGGACAGACCCCTGCAGACAGGAGTTATTAGTCATCTACGAAGTTATTAGTCCTATACTTTCAACCACGTTACATCAGTAGGTTTAATAATTCACTGTCCTGTCTTGTACAATCTTATTGCACAAGATGACCCCACTCGCATGCCAACCACATGAGACTCTCTAGGTGACCCTCAAGCACTTTAGCCATGAGAGCCTTTGTATATGGATCAACAACGTTGTGCTCCGACGTTATCTGCGTGACTGTCACGTCTCTGCAGTGGGCAATCTCCCGTATCAGGTGATACTTCCGCTCAATATGCTTGCCCCTCTTATGATTCCTAGGTTCTCTCGAGTTTGCTACTGCAACACTATTGTCACAAAATAGGGTAATCGATGAGTTCATATTTGGATCAACTTCCAAATCAAGCATGAACTTCCTTAGCCAAATAGCATCCTTTACAGCTTCACAAGCCGCAACATACTCGACTTCCATCGTGGAATAAGCGATGCATCCCTGCTTAATTCTTCGCCACACTATAGCTCCTCCATTCAGAATGAAGGTTGACCCTGAAGTGGATTTCCTAGAGTTTTTATCGGTCTGAGAGTCAGAGTCTGTGTATCCCGTAAGGATCAAATCCCCATCTCCATACACAAGGCTGTAGTTCCTCGTTCTCCCTAGATAGTTGAGGATTGCCTTAACGACTGTCCAATGGTCTAATCTTTGATTGGATTGATACCTACTGACAATCTCAACTGCATAACAGATGTCGGGCCTAGTACACAACATGGCATACATGAGGCTCTCTACAGCTGAAGCACAGGAGATTCGTCTCATATCCTCAACCTCTTGAGGCGTCTTAGGACATTGATCCTTAGACAGGTAAACCCTATGCCTGAATGGCAACAAGCCCTTCTTGGAGTTCTGCATCTTATATCTTGACAACATCTTTTCAATACAAGATGTCTGAGACGTGGCTAGCGTTCGGTTCTTCCGGTTCCAGACTATCTGGATACCTAAAACATACTAGGCCTCTTCAAAATCTTTCATTTGGAATTGCGAAGCCAACCATTTCTTAATGTCAGTAAGAAATCCTACCCCATTCCCAATGAACAACATATCAACCACATACAATATCAGAAATTCCACATTATTGTTAACAATTTTCTTGTATACACAAGGCTCGTCAACATTCTGATCAAAGACATAAAATTCGATCGTCTCATCAAACCTTATATTCCAAGACCTCGAGGCTTGTTTCAGTCAATAAATAGACCTATGAAGGTGGCAAACCTTTTGCTCTTAGCCTTGGGAAATGAACCCCTTTGGTTGGTCCATATAGATGATCTCATCAAGATTGCCATTAAGACAGGTTGTCTTCACATCCATCTATTAACCTCACAGTCATAATATGCGACAATGGCAATAAGGATCCTGGTCGACTTTACCCTGGCAACAGGAGAAAAAGTTTACTCATAGTCAACCCCTTCAACCTGGTAAATCCCTTTGCCACTAGTTTGACTTTGAAGCTCTGCAACTTCCCATCTACACCACGTTTACGCTTGTAGATCCCCTTGCAACCAATAGGTTTGACCTCATCCGGTTTGTCCAGAACACCAAAACGGAATTGAAGTACATGGACTCCATTTCCTGGTCCATAACTTTAATCCATTCATTTTTGTCAACGTCTGCCATTGCCTGATCATAGGTCAATGGATCCTCGCAGTGATCATCAGGGGTGACGACTTGGGTTTCAGCTAAACCCATTTAACATTAAGGTTGTCACACAACCCCCTTATATCGAGGCATTCCCAATATTGGAATTCTCGAAGCGGAAAACGTTGTGAAACGTCGTTGTTTCGTTGTGCAATTCATTTCTAGGCTAAACATGTTGTAAAAGAGACGAAAAGAGTGAGTAACTTGTTACTTACTTGTTGAAGAACTCTTCTTCAATGCTTTTCCTTCTCCGATCACGATCCCTCTCGAACAAACGATCTCCACAAACTCGATCCTCGAACCGAATCGTAAGACACTTCCAAAGGTTCTTCTCGCTTGTTCACGGAAGATTGGGGGAGAGTTGTGGGACTCCCTTTAGTTTTGGGTGAGGAGAAGAGATAGAAAGAATTGAGAGAGATTTAGAGAATTAGACTTGCTCTCTTAGGATGAAAAGCCAAAAAATTGCAAAAGTCTCTTCAAAAGCTTCTTGCATGCCCTTTATATATTGGTGTGTGGTGGAGTTAAAACCTCCACCAAATCACCATTTTACCACAACCATATGATATGCAAATCATATTTGCATATCACATAATATAAGGTATCTCATACCTTATCATACAAATCTCATTTACATAATTGTAGAATTTTAAATTGGATCACATTCAATTTAATTTATCTAACTTCAATTTCTCCAATTAGCACTAATTAATCAATTAAGCTATACTATAGTTTATTATGAATCTCATTCACATCAAACTATATAGTATGTCATCTATATCACATATAAATGACATAAATACCCAAATAATGAATTTGAACACTTCAAATTCACACCAAACTGTAAACCCTCAATTCGTTCAATTTGAGCCAACTGAAGGACCTAATGGACCTACAGATGACGAGCTCCAATGAACCGAGATTAACATGTCAAACTCTTTGATCCGGTTATACAACATTCATTAGCTACGGTAACACTCCACTAAAGCCCGTTGTTGCACTCCCATTACTGTAGGACAAGTTGTATCCATCGATATATCCAATGCCCGTGAGTCGACCCTTCACAGGTTTTTCATAGCCAAAATTGGGTCAACTTACCGTTTTATCCCTGTGTCTAGCTCTTACTCCTTAAGTCCCACGGCTCCACCGATGAAGAACTACGTCGCATGGTCCAACCATAAACAACAACCCTCTCGGGCAAGTGAGAGGGTGGGGCCCCATTGTTCAAGCCATGGAGGTAGCACTTAAGGGAACAACCCTTCTGCTTTCCCTAATTCGGCTACGAGTGAATTTCATCTCGCGTAGTTAAGTTCCCAAAACCACACGTGGTCCTATCCTTGAGAAGATAGGCATATTGGGTGATCAACTGTTGCCACCCTCACCCGTACAAGTCAAAGGACAGACCCCCGCAGACAGGAGTCCGTAACACACTAAGGATTAAGGTCGAGTCACTAATGGTCATCTACGAATTTATTAGTCCTATACTGTTAATGGTGTTACATCACTAAGTCTAATAGTTCACGGTCCGGTCTTGTACAATCTCATTGCACAGGATGCCCCCACTCGCATGTCAACAAGATAAACGAGCTGGATGAGCTCGTTTGTATCTAAAACAAAGCGGGTCCCATCCACAACATATCAAGGATTAGGTCTCCAACCTTATCCATATACTGTAGACCATTCGGGTCATTAACTCGAATGTGATCCTCCCAGTGTGTCCACTACACACCGTTAAAGTTCTAGTTCTCTCGTAATTCAATGACCTTTGAGCTTACTTTATTGGATTAACTTTCTGAAATATGCGAGACACAAAGCATTGAAAAAATAACTCTTATTTATTTCAAATTGGAATATTACAAACATACATGGGATTAGGCCATACATACCAACAAACTCCCAGTTGAACTAAGCTAGTGGAGTACATAATAAAATTCTCAAATGTACAGTAACACAATAAAGTAATACAATAAACTAGGGCAATGAATACCCATTTACAATACTCCCACTTGCCCTAATAAGGAAGCACTCGAAGACCTAGACTCTCTAGGTAACCCTCAAACACCTTAGTCGTGAGGGCCTTTGTAAATGGATCAACAACGTTGTGCTCTGACGCTATCTACGTGACGGTCACGTCTCCGTGGTGCACAATCACTCATATCAGGTGATACTTACCCTTAATATGACTCTGAGTTTCTCTTGAGTTGGCTACGACACAACTGTTGTCACAAAACAGGGTAACTAACAAGTTCATATTTGGAACAACATCCAAATCAAGCATGAACTTCCTTAGTCAACCAACTTCCTTTGCAGCTTCACCAACCGCAACATACTCGGCTTCCATCGTGGAATCAGCGATGGATCCCTGCTTGATGCTTCGCCACACAACAGCTCCTCCGTTCAGAATGAACGCTGACCCCGAAGTGGGTTTTCTATAATCCTTATCGGTCTGAAAGTCAGAGTATGTGTATCCCGTAACGATCAAATCCCCACTTCCATTCACAAGGCTTTAGTTCATTGTTCTCCTAAGATACTTGAGGATTGCCTTTACGGTCGTCAAGTTATCTAATCCTAGATTGCATTGATACCTACTGACAATCTCAACTGCATAACAGATGTCGGGCCTAGTACACAGCATACATACATGAGGCTCCCTATAACTGAAGTATAGGGGATTCGTCTCATATCCTCAACTTCTCGAGGTGTCTTAGGACATTGATCCTTAGACAAGTGAACTCCATGCCTGAAAGGCAACAAGTCCTTCTTGGATTTCTGCATCTTATATCTAAACAACATCTTGTCAATATAAGACTAAGACATGGTTGTCGTTTTGTTCTTCTGGTTTCAGACTATTTGGATACCTAGAACAGACTGAGCCTCTCTCAAATCTTTTATTTCGAATTGCGAAGCTAGCCATTTCATAATGTCAGTAAGAAATCGTACCTCATTCCCAATGAGTAGGATATCATCCACATACAATATCAGAAATGCGACAGTGTTGTTGATAATTTTCTTGTAAACACAAGGCTCATCAATATTCTAATTAAAGCCATAAGATTTGATCGCCTCGTCAAACCTTATATTCCAAGACCTCGAGGCTTGTTTCAGTCCGTAAATAGACCTTTGAAGCCGGCAAACCTTTTTCTCTTGGCCTTGGGAAATGAACCCCTTGGGTTGGTCCATGTAGATGGTCTCGTCAAGATTTCCATTCAAAAAGGTTGTCTTAACATCCATTTGCCATGCCTCATAGTCATAATATGCGGCAATTGTCGTAAGAATTCTGATAGACTTTACCATGGCAACAGGAGAAAAGGTTTCCTCATAGTCAACCCCTTCAATATGTCTAATATTTCATTGTCTAGTCTTGTACAATCGCATTGCACAGGGTGCCCCCACTTTCATGTCAACCACATGAACGTGCTGGATCAACTCGTTTTTATCTAATACAAAGCAGGTTAGATCCACAACGTATCTAGGATTAGGTCTTCAACCCTATCTGTATATTGTAGACCGTTCTGGTCACTAACTCGAATGTGATCCTCCCCGTGTGTTCACTACACACCTTTCAAGTTTTAGTTCTCCCGTAATTCAATGACCCTCGAGCTTAGTTTATTGGATTAAGTTTATGAAATATGCGAGACACAAAGCATTGAAAAAAGAACTCTTATTTATTTCAAATTGGAATATTACAAACTTACACGAGATTAGGACATACATACCAATACCCAACTCTTGAGAATGGACTTGACTAGACGAGCTAGGATCAACAACACTTGTTGACGATCTAGCCCCATCAGCAACTCTTGTTGATGTGCTGTCCATTTCGTTTAACACAATTTTACTCATTGGTAAGTGATCCCTGACGTGGTATTCTTCAAGGAAAGTGGCATTTGTCGACACAAGCACCGTATTTTCCTTAGGATCATAAAACAAACCGCCCCTAGTCTCTTTTGGGTAACCTACAAAGAGGCATAACTTTGAACGGGGTTTCAACTTTTACGAGTTTGACACCAACATATGGTTTGAGCATCCACAAATCCTGTAATGATGTAAACTACATTTACGTCCATTCCAGAGTTCGAAAGGTGTTTATGAAACACTTTTCGACGGAACATTGTTCAAAATGTAAACCTCAGTCTCCACTGCGTAACCTCAAAAAGATTTAGGGAGACGAGCATAGCTCATCATTGACGGAACTATGTCCAACAAGGTTTTTTTTCTCCTTTCCAATACACCATTCTGTTGTGGTATACCAGGTGCTGAGAGTTGGGACGTAATTCCATGTTCTATCATATAGTCCCTGGAATCTAGTGTCCATATACTCTCCACCTCGATCCGATCGAAGTGTTTTAATTACTTTACATAACAGGTTCTCAACCTCAGTCTTGTACTCCTTGAACTTTTCAAGAGTTTAAGACTTCATATATATTAGGTAAATGTACCACTATCTCGTATAGTCATCTATGAAAGAAACAAAGTATTCGTAACCTCCCCGTGCTTTAACACTCATCGGACCACAGAGATCAGAATGAATAAGCTCCACGGGCTCTTTGGCTCTATATTCTTTTCCACTAAAAGGGCGTTTGGTCATTTTGCCTTCAAGGCATGACTCACATACCGGAAAAGAGTTTTCTTCCAACTCGCTTAGAAGTCCACTCTTCACTAGTCTCTCAATCCTATTGAGATTTATTTGGCCTAACCTTTGATACCAAAGATGGGCATTTTCTTTTGGAGAAACCTTTTATTCTTTTACCTCGTGTTTCAGCCGTTTTAAACAATTAAGTATTCAAAATACTTTTGACCGAATTAGGTTTCAAAACGTATAAGTTATTCTAAAGTGAAGCAGAACATAACAAGTTTTCATTTCGAGAAATAAACGTTTTATTACCTTTAAAAGAAACATAAATACAATGTTCTAACAAGCAGGAAATTGAAACAAGGTTTCTAGTAAACCTTAGCACTAAATAACTATTATCCAATAAAATGTATTTCCCGCCAAAATGGAGCTTCACCGTGTCGATTGTTGCAGCAGAGACAACCTGCCAGGATCCAACCCGTAATGTTTTCTCACCCTCTTGCAGCTGCTGCCAGGAACTAATTCCTTGAAAAGAAGAATAAACATGGTTAGTGGCGCCTGAATCAAGTATCCAAGCAAAGTCATTACTCTCCACTAAACAAGTTTTTGTACCCAGTAAATCACATTTATCTTCCTTCTTCTTATCGCCAAGGAAGTTGGGATAGTTCCTCTTCTAGTGTCTATCCCCGTTGCAGTAGAAATAAGTTCCTTTTTCTACAACTTCCTTGACCTTTTTGCCCTTCTGGGTGGCAACGCGGTCAGCTTCACGCTTTCTTAATCTTTTCTTTCTCCCTTTCGGGCCTTAAGAACCTATGGATTTTTTCCCAGAAATATAACCCCTGAGAAAGGACCTGAAGGCAACATTTTCCTCAGCTTCCGGTGTCCTGTTCCTCATCAAGGACTCGAAGTTGTGTAGTTCATTGAGAAATGTGGTCAGATTGTAGCAATTTCTTTCATAACAACATTGCTACGAAACTGCCGGAAACTCTTTGGAACAGTCTCCAAGATAAAGTTGACCTGGCTCGACTCCTCGATCGAACCCCCTTCATCTCTACCAAGTTAAAGTTTGTCATCATGTCCACAACATGTTCACGGACGGGCGTCCCCTTCTTCATCCTTGCATTGAAAACGTATTTGAGGGAATCGTGTTGGACCTAAAAGAACTGTTGTCAAAAGATTTCCTGTAGAGACACCATGATCACCGCCTCATGCTTCTTTGCCGAGACTTCAGAAAAGCTCGCAACTATGTAGACCTTGGCCTTTTCATTGGCCCTGATCCACCGATCGTACGCATCACGAACACTTCGCGATTCAGTCGAGCCTGACACCTGAGGACACTTCTTAGTGGCCACGAACTTTTGGTCGTTAGTTACCAAAATCGTGTTGATATTATTCTTCCACGTTGATAATTATCTGCTACGAGTTTATCTGAACCTAAGAGTGCGACAATTGAACTATACATTTTTGGTGAAAATAAGAAAAACTTTGTATTAGTCTTGCAAAAACTTTTAAAATTCAATCAGGTTTTAACAAATTTTTATCCTAGACCTTTGAAAATCCAATAACGTTATAACAAACTTTGAAAATCGCAAAAACTTTGATCGCCTCATCAAACCTTATATTCCAAGACCTCGAGGCTTGTTTCAGTCCATAAATTGACCTTTGAAGCCGACAAACGTTTTGCTCTTTGCCTTGGGAAATGAACCCCTAGGGTTGGTCCATGAAGATGGTCTCGTCAAGATTGCCATTTTGAAAGGCCGTCTTGACATCCATCTGCCATACGTCATAGTCATAATATGTGGCAATGGCCAGAAGGATCTTGATAGACTTTACCATGGTACAGAAGAAACGGTTTGCTCATAGTCAACCCCTTCAACCTGAGTAAAACCCTTTGCCACTAGTCTAGTTTTGAAGGTTTGCACCTTCCCATCTACGACATGTTTACGCTTGTAGATCCACTTGCAACCAATAGGTTTAACCCCATGCGGTTGGTCCACAAGCTCCTAGACGGAATTGAAGTACATCAACTCCATTTCCTGGTCCATAGCTTTGATCCATTCGTCTTTGTCAACGTATGTCATTGCCTGATCATAGGTCAATGGATCCTCGCAGTCATCATCAGGTGTGACAAGTTGGGTTTCAGCAAAACTCATGTAACGTTCAGATTGTCTCACAACCCTCTCACTACGTCGAGGTATTCTCAACTCTTGAGAACGGACTTTACTAGACGAGCTAGGATCAACAACACTTGTTGATGTACTAGCACCATCAGCAACTCTTGCTGATGTACTGTCCATTTGATTTAACACAATCTTACTCCTTGGTAAGTGATCCCTAGCGTGGTCTTCCTTAAGGAAAGTGACATTTGTCGACACAGGCACCCTATTATCCTTAGGATCAAAATACAGATCACCCATAGTCTCTTTTGGGTAACCTACAAAGAGGCACAACTTTGAACGGGATTCCAACTTGTTCGGGTTGACACCACACATGGGCTGGGCATCCCCAAATTCTGAAATGTCGTAAACTTGTTTTACGACCATGCCAGAGATCGAAAGGTGTTTCACAAACACTCTTCGACGGAACTTTGTTGAAAATGTATACTGCAGTCTACACTGCGTAACCCCAAAAAGAATCAAGGAGACGAGCATATCTCATCATCGACTGAACCATGTCCAACAGGATTCTGTTTCTCATCTCCGATACACCATTCTGTTGTGGCATAACGGGTGATGAGAATTGGAACGTAATCCCATGTTCTATCATATAGTCCTGGAATTCAGTGTCTATATACTCTCCACCTCGATCCGATCCCAGTGTTTTAATCGTTTTACCTAAAAGGTTCACAACCTCAGTCTTGAACTCTTTGAACTTTTCAAGAGTTTCAGACTTCTTATGCATTAGGTAAATGTACCCATACCTTAAATAGTATTTCATGAAAGATACAAAGTATTGTTAATCTTCTCATGCTTTAACATTCATCGAACCACAGAGGTCATAATTTATAAGCTCAAGAGGCTTTTTGGCTATATATCCTTTTTCACTAAAAGAACGTTTGGTCATTTTGCCTTAAAGGCATGACTCACAAACTGGTAAAAAGTTTTCTTTCAACTCTCTTAGAAGCCCGCTCTTTACTAGTCTCTCAATCCTATTGAGATTTTATGGGTCCTAACCTTAGATGCCAAAGATGGGCATTTTCTTTTGGAGAAACTTTTACTCTCTTATTTCGCATTTCTGTTGTTTTAAACAATTCAGTATTCAAAACACTTTTTGACAGAATTAGGCTTTAAAACATACAAATTACTCTCAAGTAAAGCAGACCATAACAATTTTCCATTTTGAGAAATAAACGCATTTTTTTGTATAATTGTTATATGAATATGGTTTAAATGCATGATTAATTTATTTTTCATCGGTAATTAATTATAAATGTTATAATTAGATTATATGGAAAATAAATTGCATGGAGCATGAAATAACTTAGTTTAAAATAAATGTTATTTTATTTAAGTATTTTTACTTATTCAATTAGTTGAATATTTTTTATAATTCCAATATCGGTTTTATAATATAGTTCCTTGTCATAGGTTAATTATTAAATTTATAAAAGATATAAATTAAAGGGTTTTAGAAACCATAACCTATAACAAAGAATTGCATCCAAACATAGGAACTTGGGTTAAAATTAAAATTAGTTTAATATTGTTTAAAATTAATTTAGACCTAAGATTGAATTTCTAATAGGATTAGAAATTAGTCTTACATAGTATTTTAAATAGTTTAAAATATAGTAGGACATTAGAACTTTGGTTATAAGGGAACTCTACTGGTGAAGTTCTGTCTAAGGTTGAGGGTACTTAAATTGACGGTTAACGGAACACCTCCTACCTAGGAACTAACCCGGAGCTTGAGTTGAATTAACCTTAGCTCTATTTTATATATAGGTAATTAAAATGTTTATTCACCTAGACATAAGGTTAAAATACCTAGTTATAACAGTTATAATAGGCATAGACTTAGAAAGATTCTTTTAGCCAGAATTCGATTAAGTTAAACCTATACCCAAATCATAGGAGCTTCAGTGGGAGAAAACGAGATGTTCGCATCGAGTTTACTCTCACGTCCTAAAGAGTTGACACCGTGAGTTCCATGCTCGGCTACGTGGCGTCAATAGGGTGTCCCCCTATAGTAACTGTTTGCATGGTTCAATATCATGGTGAATGAGGGAAGTATCAATAGTAAATGGGAGCACGACGCGTGTCAATGTATCCTACGGTTTCCTCCATTAGGTCGCATCGTGAGATTTCTATAGTCCGCCTGCTAGGTTGTCCTGGAACAGCCAAACCCTACGGAGGGCCTGACTATAGGGATTGGAACACCGTGAACTCCAAAAATTTATAGTGTCTCTTAGGTAATTTGCCAACAATTGTCTTTCTTCATAGTAGCCTATTGGCTCGGACCTATTGGATCTGAAAACTGTAGGGTCACATTTACGAGATGAGTTAAGCTAGTTAACAAGTCCTTGACCAAACAAACGGTAGCTAAGGAACAATGGGACATGAGATGTTCTGCTAGTGAGAATTGGCTGAGAAAGTTTCAATTCGAGGGAGGAATGACTGACGACCCGATGGAGGCTTTTGTTCTAAACCCTTGAAGTATCGTTGCAAAATTAAAGGTTTAATTTAAACACTAGGTTATGTTTAAACACTAAAGTTCTTTAATAATTTTGCTAAATTTGATTGGTTTTTAATGGGTTAAAAGGCTTAGCTAATTAGAACTATTTTGGATTTTCAGCATGTCGTCCTCAAGTATAGCGTTATTAAAAAGCGATCGTTTAACTGGTGAGAACTTTATGAAGGGAATCGAATCCCGCAGCGGAAGCGATTGTGAATCGTGCGTTCTCAATTTCGTTACATGAATATTAATCAAGAACAATTTAACTAAGATTAAACATATATTAATATATTGGACAACAAGAATTATACCTTTGAAGAACTTTTCTTCAAGTGCTCCTTCTCCCACGATCACGATCTCTTGGCGGGAAGTACTTATTATTGGATAATATGTACATAGTTCCAGGGTTTACGAGAAACCTAATTTCGATTTCTTGCCTATTAGAACAAAATATTTCTGTTTTTTCAAAAGTAATGAAGCATTTATTTCTCGAAATGGAAATCTGTTATGTTCTGCTTCGCTTGAGAGTAATTTGTATGTTTTAAAGCCAAATTCGGTTAAAAGTATTTTGAATACTGAATTATTTAAAACAGCAGAAACGAGAACTAAGAGAGTAAAAGTTTCTCCAAAAGAAAATGCACATCTTTTGCATCTAAGGTTAGACCACATATATCTCAATACGATTGAGAGACTAGTGAAGAGCGGGCTTCTAAGCGAGTTGGAAGAAAGCTCTTTACCTATTTGTGAGTCATGCCTTGAAGGCAAAATGAACAAACGTCCTTTTAGTGGAAAAGGATATAGAGCCAAAGAGCCTCTGGAGCTTATACATTCTTACCTCTATGGTCCGATGAATGTTAAAACACGAGGACGTTACGAATACTTTGTATCTTTCATAGATGACTATTCAAGGTATGTGTACCGTTACCTAATGCATAGAAAGTCTGAAACTCTTGAAAAGTTCAAAGAGTTCAAGGCTGAGGATGAGAACATCTTAGGTAAAATGATTAAAACAATTTGAACGGATCGAGGTGGAGAGTATATGGACACTGAATTCCAGGACTATATGATAGAACATGGAATTAGGTCCCAACTCTCAGCACCTGGTATGTTACAACAGAATGGTGTATTAGAGAGGAGAAACAGAACCCTGTTGGACATGATTCGATCGATGATGAGCTATGCTCGTCTCCCTGATTCTTTTTGGGGTTATGCAGTAGAGACTGCGGTATACATTTTGAAACTAGTTCCGTCGAATAGTGTTTGTGAAACACCTTTCGAACTCTGGCAAAGTCGTAAAACCAGTTTACGACATTTCAGAGTTTGGGGATACCCGACACATGTGTTGGTGTCAAACCCGAAGAAGTTGGAACCTTGTTCAAAGTTGTGCCTCTTTGTAGGTTACCCAAAAGAGACTAGGGGTAGTCAATTTTACGATCCTAAGGAAAATAGGGTGCTTGTGTCGACAAACACCACATTCCTTGAGGATGACAACATCAGGGATCACTTACCAAGGAGTAAGATTGTGTTAAACAAAATGGGCAGTACATCAACAAGAGTTGTTGATGGGGCTGAAGGGAATGAAATCCCGTACAGCGAAAGGGTGATTGAATCACCGTGGTATCATTACGAAAATCGTTTTCTTAAAACTGTTTCTATCAACACTAAACTGTCCCTCACCCGTACTAGTCAAAGGATAGACCCCAGCAGACAGGAGTACGTAACACGCTAAGAATTCAGGTCGAGTCTCTAATGGTCATCTACGAAGTTATTGGTCCCATACTGTTAACGGTGTTACATTAGTAGGTCTAATAATTTACGGTTCGGTCTTGTACAATCTCATTGCATAGGATGCCCCCACGCGCATTTCAACAACATAAACGAGTCAGATCACCTCATTTGTATCTAATACAAAGCAGGCCGCATCCACAGCGTATCCAGGATTAGGTCTCCAACCCTATCCATATACTGTAGACCGTTTGGGTCATTAACTCGAACGTGATCCTCCTTGTGTGTCAACTACACACCGTTCAAGTTCTAGTTCTCTCATAAATTCAATGACTCTGGAGCTTAGTTTATTGGACAAAATTTATAAAATTTGCGAGACACAACGTGATGAAATAAATAACTCTTATTAATTTCAAATGGTAAATTACAAACAAAACGAGATTAAGACATACATCCCAACAGGGGCTAGTACGACAACAAATGTTGTTGATCCTAGCTCGTCTAGTCAAGTCGTTTCTCAAGAGCTGGGAATTCCTCGACGTAGTGGGAGGACTGTGAGACAACCCGAACGTTACATGGGTTTAGCTGAAACCTAAGTTGTCACCCCTGACGATGACTGCGAGGATCCATTGACCTATGATCAGGGAATGACAGACATTGACAAAAGCGAATGGATTAAAGCTATGGACCAGGAAATGGAGTCGATGTACTTCAGTTCCGTTAGGGAGCTTGTGGACCAACTGGATAGGGTTAAACCTATTGGTTTCAAGTGGATATACAAGCATAAACGTGACGTAGAATGGAAGGTGCAAACCTTCAAAGCCCGACTAGTGGCTTAGGGGTTTACCCAGGTTGCAGGGGTTTACTTTGAGGAAACCTTTTCTCCTGTTGCCATGGTAAAGTCGATCAGGATCCTTCTGGCCATTGTCGCATATTATTACTATGAGGTATGGCAGATGGATGTCAATACAACCTTTCTGAATGGCAATCTTGACGAGACAATCTACATGGATCAACCCAAGGGGTTCATTACCCAAGGCCTAGAGCAAAAGGTTTGTCATCTTAAAAGATCCATTTATGGACTAAAACTAGCCTCGAGGTCTTGGAATATAAGGTTTGATGAGGCGATCAAATCTTATGGCTTTAATTAGATTGTTGACGAGCCTTGTGTTTACAAGAAAATCATCAACAGTACTTCGCATTTCTGATGTTGTATGTGGATTGTATCCTGCTCATTGGGAATGAGGTATGATTTCTTACTGACATTAAGGAATGGTTGGCTTCACAATTCAAAATGAAAGATTTGGGAGAGGCTCAGTATGTTCTAGGTATCCAGATAGTCCAGAACCGGAAGAATAGAACGCCAACCATGTCTCAAGCATCTTACATTGACAAGATGTTGTCCAGGATCAATGTCCAAAAACACCTCAAGAAGGTGAGGATATGAGACTAATTCCCTATGCTTCAGTTGTAGAGAGCCTCATGTATGTCATGGTGTGTATTGTGGATAAATCGAGGGTTTACAGTTTAGTGTGGATTTGAAGTGTTCAAATTCATTAATTGGGTATTTATGTAATTTATGTGTGATATAGTTAACATAATATATAGTTCTATGTGAATGGGATTCATAATAAACTATAGTATAGCCTAATTAATTAATTATGGCTAAATAGAGAAATTGAATTGAGAGAAATTAAATTGAATGTGATTCAATTCAAAATTCCACAATTATACGTATGAGATTTGTATAATAAGGCATGAGATACTGTGTTGTATGTAATATTCAAATATGATTTGCATATTATAAGGTTGTTGTAGAATGGTGAATTGGTGGAGATTTTATCTCCACCTCTAACCATTATTTAAAGGCTTTGCAAGAAGCCTTTAGAGGGGAATTCATTCATTTTTGGAATTAGAGATCCAAGAGCTCTCTGTTCTCTATACAATTCTCCTCACCCAAAACCAAATGAAGTCCCACCTACTCTCCCTCAACCTATCGAAAATAAGCGAGAAGACTATTTGGAAGTGTCCTCGTTGTTCGGTTCGAGAGATCGTGTTGTAGAGATCGTTGGTACGAATGAATTCTTGACTGGAGAAGGAAACATTGAAGAAGGGTTTTTCAACAAGTAAGTACATCTCATACAGATTTAATTTTAAGATACGAATTGCACAACGAATCATCGACGTTTCACAACGACTTCGCCTGCGGGAAATCAGTTCCCTCTAATGCCCCCACTCGCATGTCAATTTCATGATCGAGCTGGACCACCTCGTTTATATCTACTACAAAGTGGGTTGCATCCACAGTGTTACCAAGATAAGGTTCTCCACCGTATCCGTATATTGAAGACCGTTCGGATCACTAACTCGAACGTGATCCTACCTTTGTGTCCATTACACACCGTTCATGTTCTCATAAGTATGACCTGACAACATAGTTTATTGGATTAAGTTTACAAATGCGAGATACAATATTTTGAATAACAAATAACTTTTATTTATTAATACAAGAACTATTACAAACAACACGAACTTAGGACATACACCCCAACAAACCTTTACGTCCTCTCCAGGGATCAAAAGGTGTTTCAAAACACTATTTGAGGGATCATCGTTCAAAATGTACACCACAATCTCCACTTCGTATCCCTAGAAGTAGTTAGAAAGATGAGCATAACTCATAATTGATGGAAACATGCCCAACAAGGTTCTATCTCGCCCCTCCAATACACAATTTTCCTGAGGCATATTGGGTTCTAAGAGTTGGGACGTAATTCCATTTTCTATCGTATAATCTTTGAATTTAAGGTCCATATACTCTCCACCTCGATCTGATCGATGTGTTTTAATTAATTTACGTAATAAGTTCTGAACCTCAGTCTTAAATTCCTTGAATGCTAGGAGTTTTAGTCCAAGTTGGAGTTTGTTGGGGATTTTATGTTCTACAACTCGTAGTTTGTAATTGAAAACATTTTTCGTGTTTATTTTTCGATAAAATTTTTATTGAATTAGTATACCATAATCTTCAATCCAATAAACTAAGGTCTCAAGAATATTTAATGTCTTGAACTTTATGTGATGACATAAAACATGGATCAAGTTCGAGTATATAGCCTAAAATGGTCTATAGTACAGGGATAAGGTTGGGCACCTTATTTTGGGAACACTATGGATGTGACATACTTTGTAGTTACTACAAACGATGTGATCCTGAATCGTTGATATAAAGACTGAAGGGAATGAAAATTCCCGCGCAGCGGAAGACGATCGAATCGTCGTGGTATCATTATGCAACTCATATTTGTTAAAACCGATCTAACACTTAGAACTAGGCTAAACATGCAAAGTAAGGAAGAAAAAAACAGTGAGAAGAACGTACTTACTTGTTGTAGACTATTCTTCAACTTCCTTCCTTGGTCACAAACTCTTCCTGCTTCTCAATCTCAACGAAAACTTGAACTCACGAACAAGATCCGGTCACAAGCACTTGGAAACTCGGTTGTTCTTCTTTTGGAAAGAAGGAAGATGGTGATATCTTAGTTTTGGAGAGGGAGGAGAGTTGAGAGAATTACTTGAGAGAGAATTCTCTTCTTTTGGTTGAAATTCCAAAAACAAGAGAGTGAGTTGCATTTCTTCTTGCAAGAAGGGTTTATATAGTGGAATTGGTGGAGTTAAAATCTCCACATAATTACCACTTTACCACAACCATAGGTTATGCAAATCGCATTTGCATAACCACATAATATAAGATATCTCATATCTCATATTGCAAATCTCATTTGCATTAAATGTGGATTAATTAAATTGGATCACAACCAATTTAATTTTCTCAATTAATTTCTCCAATTAGCCCTAATTCAACAATTAGGCTAACCTATAGTTTATTATGAATCTCATTCACATTAAACTATATATTATATCATTCATATCTCATATAAATGACATAAATGCCCTTAAAGTGAAATTGAACACTTCATTTTCATACCAAAACATTAACCCTTCTTTTAACCCAGATTGAGCCAACCGAGGGACCTAATGGACCTACAAATGGCGATTTGCTCTAATGATCGAGAGATTAACTCACAAACTCTTTGACCCGGTTAACCAACATTCATTAGCTACGGTAACACTCCACTATAGCCTCGTAGTGCGCACTCCCGTCCTCATGCGAGAATATTACGTGTCCACTGATATAACCAATGCCCATGAGTCGACTCTTCACAGGTTGTTCGTAGACACGACTGGGTCAAATTACCGTTTTACCCCTGTGTCTACTTCTTGTTCCTTAAGTCCTCACCGCTCCTCTAATGAACAACATATTGTGATGGTCCAACCATACACAACACCCTTCTCGGGCGGTGAGAAGGTGCGCGCCGTTGTCCAAGCCCTAGAGAGAAAGATTTAAGGGAACAACCCTCTAGTTTCCCTAAAGGCGGGACGCAGTGAATTCCATCTCGCGTAGTTAAGTTCCCAGCTCCCTACTTGGTCCTGTCCCTGAGAAGATAGGCATATTGGGCGAGTAATCGTGACCACCCTCACCCGCATTTACTAGTTAAAGGACGGACTCTGCAGATGACGAGTCCGTAACATGCTCGTGGATTCCTGGTCCGAGTCACTAATGGTCATCTACGAAATTATTAGTCTTTCTTCACAACGGTGTTACATCAGTAGGTCTAATAATTCACGGTCCGGTCTTGTACATTCTCATTGCACAGGATGCCCCCACTCGCATGTCAACCACACGAACGAGTCAGATCACCTCGTTTGTATCTAATACAAAGCGGGTTGCATCCACAGTGTATCCTGGATTAGGTCTCCAACCCTATCCATGTACTGTAGACCGTTTGGGTCATTAACTCGAACGTGATCCTCCCTGTGTGTCCACTGCACACCGTTGAAGTTCTAGTTCTCTCATAAATTCAATGACCCTGGAGCTTAGTTTATTGGAAAAGTTTATAAATATTGCGAGACACAAAGTGATGAAATGAATAACTCTTATTAATTTCAAACAATATATTACAAACACGAGATTAGGACAAAAATCCCAACAAACTCCCACTTGGACTAAGCTAGTGGAAGAAATACATTTCCGAAATGTACATAAATTTCAATGAAGTAATACAATAAACTAGGGCATTGAATACCCGTTTACACATCTCCCACTTGCCCTAGTCAGGAAGCTCTTGAAGACCTAGACTCTCTAGGTGACCCTCAAACACCTTAGCCGTGAGGGACTTTGTAAATGGGTCAGCTACGTTGTGCTCCGACGCTATCTGCGTGACCGTCACGTCTCCACGATGCACAATCTCCCGTATCATATGATACTTGCGCTCAATGTGTTTGCCTTTCTTATGGCTCCGAGTCTCACGTGAGTTGGCTAATGCACCACTGTTATCACAAAACAGTGTAACCGGCAAGTTCATGTTTGGAACAACTTCCAAATCTGTCATGAACTTCCTAAGCCAAATAGCTTCCTTTGCAGCTTCACAAGCCGCAACATACTCCGATTCCATAGTGGAATCAGCGATGCATCCCTGCTTGATGCTTCGCCATACTACAGCTCCTCCATTCAGAATGAAGGCTGACCCCGAAGTGGAATTCCTATAATCCTTATCGGTTCGAAAATCGTAATCAGTGTATCCCGTAAGATCAAATCCCCAACGCCATACACTAAGTCAGTAGTTCCCCGTTCTCCTATGATATTTGAGGATTGCCTTTACTACCGTGTCTAGTGATCTAATCTCGGATTGGGTGATATCTCATCGACAATTCCTCTTTGCATAATGGATGTCGAGCCTAGTACACAGCATGGCATACATAAGGCTCCCTACAGCTGAAGCATATGGAATCCGTCTCATATCCTCAACATCATGAGAAGTCTTAGGACACTGATCCTTAGACAAGTGAACCCCATGCCTGAAAGGCAGCAAGCACTTCTTGGAGTTCTGCATCTTATATCAAGACAACATTTTGTCAATATAGAACGTCTGAGACAAGGCTAGCGTTATGTTCTTCCGGTTCCAGACTATCTGGATACCTAGAACATACTGAGCTTCTCCCAAATCTTTCATTTGGAATTGCAAAGCTAGCTACTTCTTAACGTCAGTGAGAAATTCTACCTCATTCCCAATGAGAAGAAAATCGTCCACGTACAACACCAAAAATGCGACAATTTTGTCAACGATTTTCTTGTAGACACAAGACTCGTCGACATTTTCATCAAAGCCATAAGATTTGATCGCATCATCAAACCTTATATTTCAAGTCCTCGAAGCTTGTTTCAGCCCATAAATGGACGTATGAAGCCGGCAAACCTTTTGCTCTTGGCCTTGGGCAATGAACCCTTTGGGCTAGTCCATGTAGATGGTCTCATCAAGTTTGCCATTTAGAAAGGCTGTCTTGACGTCCATCTACCATACCTCGTAGTCATAATACGCGGCAATGGCCAGAAGGATCCTGATCGACTTTACCATGGAAACAGGTGAAAAGGTCTCCTCATAGTCAACCCCTTTAACCTGGGTAAAACCCTTTGCCACTAGTCGGGCTTTGAAGGTCTGCACCTTCCCATCTACGCCACGTTTACGCTTGTAGATCCATTTGCAACCAATCGGTTTTACCCATCCGGTTGATCCACAAGCTCCCATATAGAATTGAAATACATAGACTATATTTCCTGATCCATAGCTTTAATCCACTCGTCTTTGTCAACATCAACCATTGCCTGATCATAGGTCAATCGATCCTCACAGTCATCATCAGGAGCGACAACTGAGGTTTCAGCTAAACCCATGTAGCGATCAACCTGTCTCACAACACTCCCACTACGTCGAGGCATTCCCAACTCATGGTAACGGATTTGACTAGACGTGCTAGGATCAACAACACTTGTTGACGTACTAGCCCTATCAGCAACTCTTGCTGATGTACTGTCCATTTCATTTAACACAATTTTACTCCTTTGTAAATGATCCCTGACGTGGTCTTCCTCTAGGAAAGTGACGTTTGTCGACACAAGCACCCTATTTTCCTTAGGATCGTAAAACAGACCACCCCTAGTCTCTTTAGGGTAACCTACGAATAGGCACAATTTCGAACGGGGTTCCAACTTTTTCAGGTTTGACACCAACACGTGGGTCGGGCATCTCCAAATTCTGATGTGATGTAAACTGCCTTTACGTCCACTCCAGAGCTCGAAAGGTGTTTCACAAAGACTCTTCGACGGATCATTGTTCAAATATAAACCGCAGTCTCCACTACGCACCCCCAAAAAGAATCAGGGAGACGAGCATAGCTCATCATCGACCGAACCATGTCCAAAAAGGTTCTGTTTCTCCTCTCCGATACACCATTCTGTTGGGGCATACCAGGCGCTGAGAGTTGGGACGTAATTCCGTGTTCTATCATATAGTCCTGGAATTAAGTGTCCATGTACTCTCCACCTCGATCCGATCGAAGTGTTTTAAGTTATTTACCTAAGAGGTTCTGAACCTCAGTCTTGTATTCCTTCAACTTTTCAAGAGTTTCAAACTTCTGGTGCATTAGGTAAATATACCCATATCTGGAGTAATCGTCTATGAAAGACACGAAATACTCATAACAGTCCCGAGCTTTAACATTCATCGGACCACAGAGGTCAGAATGTACTAACTCAAGAGGCTCTTTGGCTCTATATCCTTTTCCACTAAAAGGAAGTTTGGTCATCTTGCCCTCAAGGCATGACTCACACACCGGCAAAGAATTTTCTTCCAACTCGTTTAGAAGTCCACTCTTCACTAGTTTCTCAATCCTATTGAGATTAATGTGGCCTAACCGTAGATGTCAAAGATGAGCATTTTCTTTTGGAGAAACTTTTGCTTTCTTAGTTCGTGTTTCTGCAGTTTTAAACAATTAAGTATTCAAAACACTTTTGATCGAATTAGGTTTCAAAACATACAGATTATTTTCGAGTGAAGCTGAACAAATAACATTCCCTTTGAAAGAAATAAACGCTTTATTTAATTCAAAAGAAATCGAAATACAATGTTCAATTAAGCAGGAAATGGAAACAAAGTTTCTAGTAAACCCTGGAACTATGTACAAATTGTCCAACAATAAGTACTTCCCGCCAAAGTGTAGCTTCACCGTGCCGATCGCTGCAGCAGAGACAAGCTCCCCGGATCCAACCCTTAGAGTCACCTCACCTCTCGCAATGCACGCACGCAGAATCAATCCTCGAAAAGAAGAACAAACGTGGTTAGTGGCGCCCGAATCCAATATCCAGGCAGAGTCACTACTCTCCACTAAACATGTTTTAGTCACAAGTAAATCACATTTACCTGGATTCTTCCTCTCGGCCAATAATTTGGGACAGTTCCTCTTCCAGTGTCCGCCCCCATTGTAGTGGAAACACTTTTCTTTCTCTGCAACGTCCTTGACCTTCTTGCCCTTGTGGGCGGCATCTCGGTAAGTTTTACCCCTCTTCATCCTTTTCTTCCGTTTCGGGCGTGAAGGAGCAACAGGTTTCGTCCCAGTGGTCGAACCCCTGTGATAAGACCTGTAGGCAACATTTGCCTCAGATTCCTTGACCCTATTCAAGGATTGGAAATTCTGTAGCTCATTGAAGAGGGTAGTCAGAGTGTAGCTAATTTTGTTCATAACAGCATTGCTACGAAACTGAAGGAAACTCTTCGGAAGAGTCTCCAAAATAAAACTGACCTGGCTCGACTCGTCAATCGTAGCCTCGTTCATCTCGGCTAGATTAAAGTGGGTCATCATGTCTAGAACATGTTCACGGACAGACGACCCCTCTTTCATCCGTGCGTTGAAGACGTATTTGAGCGAGTCATGCTGGACATGAAAGGACTGTTGTCCAAACATTTCCTGCGAGAACTCCATGATCTCCTTAGCAGAAACCATCAGCTCATGCTTCTTTGCCAAGACATCAGACATGCTGGAAATTATGTAGACCTTGGCCTTTTCATTGGCCCTGATCCACCGATCGTATGCATCGCGAACACTTCGCGACGCTGTAGATCCCGGCATCTAAGGACACTCCTAAGACAACACGAACTTTATGTCGTCAGTTACCAAAATTGTGTTAATGTTGTTTTTCCAACTCTGGTAATTATCTCCTACTAAATTATCGGATACGAGTAATGCTATTATTGCGCTAGACATTTTTAGCTGAAAAATAAGAAAAACTTTGTATTAATCTCGCAAAAAACTTTTTGAAATCCAATCAAGTTTTAGCAAAAATTGTTTCATGATCCCTAGGTCATTCAAAATTTTGCAATGATACCCTAAAGGTTTAGAATGACCGCCACCGAAGGGTGAACAGAACACTCCTCCTCTAGGACGAGACTTTCTGGATCAAACCCTAATCCCAAAATAACTCTTATTCCATTAGGCGTCCAATTACCATTGTTCGGTCGAATTCATTAACACTTAACGAAATCTGTGAGTGTCACCCTCAATCTTTAAGTTTCCAAGTATCTGTCCAAACAATAGCCACCGAAGGGTGAACCAAGAAGGAAAACCAACCAAGAAAATGTATCCCTTTCGAGAATTCACGGTGTTTCGACTCCCATGATCAAGCCCTCCGAAGGGATTGTCTGGTCAAGGCCAAACTAGCAGGCAGATCATAGGCGTCTCACGGTGTGAATAGAAAGAAGAGACCGTGGGTCTCGTTTCACAAGTCCCGCTCCCACTCACTATAAGTACTCTCTCCATCCATGATGATATTGACCTATACAAATGCCACCCGAAGGGGGACGCTCCCATTTGCTCCACGGGGCCGAGTATAGATCTCACGGTGCGGACTTAAAGGAGATTTGTGGTTGGAAATTCAAATGTATCTCATACACTATATTTCCTCCCACTCAGCACTTTAATTTTAATAGGGATTGACCTAGATAAACCGGCTAAAATTTACCTAAGTCTACCAATATAACTCTTATATGGTATTAACCTAAGTTTATAATCACATTATTAACTTAGGTATTAACTTAGGTCTCTGTGAGTAAATTAATTAACACTTAATTAACGACACTCACGAGAATATAACCTAAGAATCTCCGGACCGAATTCACTCCCAGGTCGGTTTCGGTGCAGGGTGTTCCTAAGAGCGTCAACTTAAATACCCCAGCCTTAGACAAAAACCTTCCTTAGGCGAGTTACTTATCAGTCTCCATTCAAAGGTTATATTTGATTTCCTAATTTCTAATCTTATTAGAAAATAGAAAACCTAAGTCTAATTATTCAAGTTCTAAACTCTTTAAAACTAATAACTAACTTAGGTTGCATGCATTTCTATGTTATAGTGCTTGATCATTCATCACATGAATAATACTATACTATAACATACATTCATCACATGAATTAAATGCATGAGCATGCTTTTAATTTAAAAATATAACACTTATATTTAAATAAATTAAAACATGCATACATTATATTATAACTCTTATAATATAATCCTATCATGCATACTATATATTATAACTTTTATAATATAAATGATGCATGAAATGTTTAACCTAAGGTGGGATTTTAAATCTATATGACATACAATATGCACATAGAATTTAATTAAAATATACATCTCATGCATAAAACAATTAAACAACAAAAATGGATCGGTTTTTGGCACTTAGGGGCAATTATTTAATTAAATAACATTAATATAACATTTATATTAATATATTTAATAAAATAATAAAATATATAAATAAAATACATTTTATAAATCAAAAATAAATAAAAAACAGGAAATAAACTGGCCCATTTTGTAAAACACGTCCCACGTCCTCGCGAAATTGCCGCGAACTGCTCCTCAACACGTGTAGCGTTGCAACGCTGATCTGCTGCAGGACCTCCGTCCGCAAGGACAGCGTTGAGACGCCGTGAGGCAGCGTCTCAACGCCATCGACATAACAGCAAACTCTTTGCTATTCTTCCACCGATTTTCGCCTGTTTTCGCTCCAATTTCTTCAGAGCAACTCTTGCCACGAACGACCCGGACTTACAGACTCGATTTACAACAAAATTCCCAAAAACAACGAGCCCTTACATTGATCTCATCAACATAAATTGTAAATCTAAACTAATGCCAAAAACCAAAAACATGCTTTATGCAAACCAAACATTCATCTCATGAAATTAAGGAAATTTACCCACCTAATTTTAACAAAACATTGCATAAATTAAGAACCATCGAAATGGCTCTGATACCAATTAATGGGAATGAAAATCCCCGCGCAGCGGAAGACGATCGAATCGTCGTGGTATCATTATGCAACTCGTATTTGTTAAAACCGATCTAACACTTAGACCTAGGCTAAACATGCAAAGTAAGAAAGAAAAAAACAGTGAGAAGAACGTACTTACTTGTTGTAGACTGTCTTTCAACTTCCTTCCTTGGTCACGAACTCTTCGTGCTTCTCAATCTCAACAAAAACTTGAACTCACGAACAAGATCCGGTCACAACCACTTGGAAACTCGGTTGTTCTTCTTTTGGAAAGAAGGAAGATGGTGGGATCTTAGTTTTGGAGAGGGAGGAGAGTTGACAGAATTGCTTGAAAGAGAATTCTCTTCTTTTGGTTGAAATTCCAAAAATGAGAGAGTGAGTTGCATTTCTTCTTCCAAGAAGGGTTTATATAGTGGAATTGATGGAGTTAAAATCTCCACATAATTACAACTTTACCACAACCATGGGTTATGCAAATCTCATTTGCATAACCACATAATATAAGATATCTCATATCTCATATTGCAAATCTCATTTGCCATAAATGTAGATTAATTAAATTGGATCACATCCAATTTAATTTATCTCAATTAATTTCTCCAATTAGCCCTAATTCAACAATTAGGCTAACCTATAGTTTATTATGAATCTCATTCACATTAAACTATATATCATATCATTCATATCTCATATAAATGACATAAATGCCCTTAAAGTGAAATTGAACACTTCAATTTTATACCAAAACATTAACCCTTCTTTTAACCCAGATTGAGCCAACCGAGGGACCTAATGGACCTCTGATGGCGGGCTCTAATGATCGAGATTAACTGTCAAACTCTTTGACCCTAAGTTAACCAACATTCATTAGCTACGGTAACACTCCACTATAGCCCGTAGTTGCACTCCCATCAGTGCAGAATATTACGTGTCCACTGATATAACCAATGCCCATGAGTCGACCCTTCACAGGTTGTTCGTAGACACGGCTGGGTCAAATTACCGTTTTACACCTGTGTATACTTCTTGTTCCATAAGTCCCAACTGCTCCTCTAATGAACAACATATTGTGATGGTCCAACCATACACAACACCCTTCTCGGGCCAGTGACAGACAGGAGTCCGTAACACGCTCAGGATTCAGGTCGAGTCACTAATGGTCATCTACGAAATTATTAGTCCTTACTGTCAACGGTGTTACATCAGTAGGTCTAATAATTCACGGTCCGGTCTTGTACAATCTCATTGCACAGGATGCCCCCACTCGCATGTGAACCACATGAACGAGTCAGATCACCTCGTTTGTATCTAATACAAAGCGGACCGCATCCACAGTGTATCCAGGATTAGGTCTCCAACCCTATCCATATATTGTAGACCGTTCGGGTCATTAACTCGAACGTGATCTTCCTGTGTGTCCACTACACACCGTTCAAGTTCCAGTTCTCTCATAAATTCAATGACCCTGGAGCTTAGTTTATTGAAAAAGTTTATAAATATTGCGAGACACAAAGTGATGAAATGAATAACTCTTATTAATTTCAAACAATATATTACAAACCCGAGATTAGGACAAAAATCCCAACAGAGACATGTAAGTGGGGGCATCCTATGCAATGAGTTTGTATAAGACTTGACAACAACTTAGTCACTTTTGCTTTATAACACCATTTATTGTATAAAATTGACTAATTCAAATTTGATGGCCTAGGTAACTTGATCTCCATTCTGATCTAATTATGAACTCATGTTTATTTGGGATCATCCTTATATCTCCATGGGTGAGAGCAGCTTAATACCACTGGCTCAATAAGCTTCCCATTTCTGGGGTTAGACTGGGTAAATAACTGGGAACATAGGGTGCAAGATGAAATTCACTCCTACCCCGACTCCTGGGATAAAAGATAGGTTGTTCTCTTAAGTACTGATTTCAGAACTAGAACAAGGGACGTCACCCTCTCACTAGGCTGAGATGGACCAGATTTGTTGGTTGGACCACAAATCAATTATGTTATAGAGGTTTAGTGGGACTTAAGAAAAAATAAGTGTTCTCCGGCGTAAAATCGTATTTTGACCAAAACGAGACCATAAACTGTTGGGATTTTTGTCCTAATCTCGTGTTTGTAAATTATTGTTTGAAATTAATATGAGTTATTTATTTCATTACTTTGTGTCTCACAATATTCACAAACCTTTCCAATAAACTAAGCTCCAGGGTCATTGAATTTATGAGAGAACTAGAACTTGAACGGTGTGTAGTGGACACACAGAGAAGATCACGTTCGAGATAATGACCCGAACGATCTACAGTATATGGATAGGGTTGGAGATCTAATCCTAGATACACTGTGGATGCGGCCCGCTTTGTATTAGATACAAACGAGGTGATTTGACTCGTTCATGTTGTTGACATGCGAGTGGGGGCATCCTGTGCAATAAGATTGTACAAGATCGGACCGTGAATTATTAGACCTACTGATGTAAAACCGTTGACAGTAAGGACTAATAACTTCGTAGATGACCATTAGTGACTCGACCTTAATCCTGACCGTGTTACGGACTCTTGTCTGCGGGGGTCTGTCCTTTGACTAGTACGAGTGAGGGTGGTCAAAGTTACTCGCCCAATATGTCTATCTTCTCAGGGGCAGGACCAATTAGGGAGCTGGGAACTTAACTACGCGAGATGGAATTCACTCGTTCCCGCTTTTATGGAAACTAGAGGGGTTGTTCCCTTAAGTGTTGTCTCCAGGGGTTGGACAACGGGCGCCCACCTTCTCACTGGCCCGAGAAGGGTGTTGTGTATGGTTGGACCATCACAATATGTTGTTCATTAGAGGAGCAGTGGGGACTTAAGGAACAAGAGGTAGACACAAGGGTAAAACGATAATTTGACCCAATCGTGTCTACGAACAACCTGTGAAGGGTCGACTCATGGGTATTAGTTATATCAGTGGACACGTAATATTCTGCACTGACGAGAGTGCAACTACGGGCTATATTGGAGTGTTACCGTAGCTAATGAATGTTGATTAACCGGGTCAAAGAGTTTGACAGGTTAATCTCGGATCATTGGAGCCCGTCACTGTAGGTCCATTAGGTCCCTCGGTTGGCTCCATCTGGGTTAAAAGAAGGGTTAATGTTTTGGTATGAAATTCAAGTGTTCAATTACACTTAAAATGCATTTATGTCATTTATATGAGATATGAATGATATAATATATAGTTTAATGTGAATAAGATTCATAATAAACTATAGGTTAGCCTAATTGTTGAATTAGGGCTAATTGGAGAAATTAATTGAGATAAATTAAATTGGATATGATTCAATTTAATTAATTCACAATTATTGCAAATGTGATTTGTAATATGAGATATGAGATATCTTATATTATATGGTTATGCAAATGAGATTTGCATAACCTATGGTTGTGGTAAAGTGGTAATAATGTGCAGATTTTAACTCCATCAATTTTCACTATTTAAACCCTTTGCAAGAAGGAATTAGTAACTCATTCTCTCATTTTTTGATTTTCATCAAAGAGAGGAGATTAAGAATTCTCTCAACTCTCTCAACTCTCTTCCCCTTCCAAAACTAAAATCCCACAATCTTCCTCCTTTCCAAAAGAAGAACAACCGAGTTTCCAAGTGGTTATGACCGGATCTTGTTCGTGAGTTTGAGTTTTTCATTGAGATCGATAAGCACGAAGAGTTCGTGACCAAGGAAGGAACTTTGAAGAAAAGTCTATAACAAGTAAGTAGAGTTTTTCTTGCTGTAATTTCTTCCTCCTTTACATGTTTAACTTAGATCTAAGAGTTAGATAATTTTAACAAAAATCAAGTAGCGTAACGATACCTTGACGATTCGATCGTCTTCCGCTGCGCGGGAATTTTTAGATCCTTCATAAACAACCTGTGAAAGATTGGCTTACATGTTACGGTTTTATTAGGTGGAGAAAAATATATCTATAGTGAGGGGACTGCAACTACGGGACTTTAGTGGAATGACCCGTTAGTTAACAAATGTTGTTTAATTAGGTTAATGAGTTTGATCGATTAATCTCAGATTCTTGGACCCCGAGATCTGTAGGTCTATTAGGTTCCCCTACTAGCTCATATTGATTAAACTTAGAATAGTATGTTGGATTAATTTGAACTAGGAAAAGAGTTTTAAATCGACAACTATATGTCATGTAGCTATCAATTTTTGTATGACACACTATATTCAATTGTGATTTGAATTTCAAAAATATGAATGTGGATTCATGTTCAGGAGGTCAAAATTAGTCAACAGGGTGAAAACCATAAAAAGTCAGATGTTGACTTTTTTGGCTCTGGAAAAGTCAAAGGTTGTCTTTGACCAAATGGAAAAAGACAATTTTACCCTTGACTAGAGTTAGTGGAATTATCTGAATTTTTGTTCGACAATCCCATTAACTTAACTGGACTATGTGTAAATATTATAGAATGACACATAACCCACTTTAGTTAGTGTTTTATGAGGTGTTGCATTTTGGTGAGCTTTGAGCATTTGATGCATGTATTTGCTTTATAAATAGGATTGATTTTAAAACTAAAGGTTCCTCTTATTGAATTTTTAGTTTTTCCAAAGAAGTCTCACAAAAAATACGCATTTTCCTTTCTTCACTTAAAACTTTGAACCTCTTATTCTTGCTTTTCATTCATTAATTCACTAGGTGCCACAACCACGTTCTAAGTAGGAGTGAGCAAAAAAACACCGAAAACTGACTCGACCGACCGAAATCGATCGAACCGAAGGCGGTCGGTCAGTTTTGTGCAGGTTTCGGTCGGGGTCGGTTTTGGTCTTCACAAAACCGACCGAAAATTAAAAAAAAAATATATATATTATAATAATAATAACAATAATAATAATAATTAAAAAAATAAAAAACTAAAAATATTTTCTAAAAATAATTAAAAAATAATTATAAATTATTAAATAATAATAAAATAAAAATTATAAATATTAAATAATTAATTAAATAAATATTTAAATATATATATATATATAAACCGAAAATAAACCGATCGAACGAAATCGAATGGGTTGGTCGATCCGATTTTGGTAAGGTTTTTCAAAAAAAAAAAAACCCCGACCGAACCGACCGCCCTTGGCCGGTTCGGGGGTCGGTTGGGGTCGAAAATCGACTCCGACCGACCGATGCTCACCCCTAGTTCTAAGTCAAGAGGATAACGGGGAAGCTCTAGAGGTGGTCCGGTTTGTGTTTTATTTTTTCTTAGGCAAGTAGATCGTGAAGAAATCGAGTTATAAAGATTGTACTTTCTTCCTTTTTTAGTTCACTGTTTTTTGGCTTGTTTATATGTTAATTTATATTAAGTTGGATGCAATTAGAGTGTCATTAGATCTTTTTTCGGTTGTGTATATCTCGTGGTCCATCACGATCCCTATAGTCATGCCCTCCATAAGGTTTGGTTGATGCAGGGCAACCTAGCAGGCGAACTATAGAAATCTCACGGTGCGACATAATTGAGGAGACTATAGGATACATTGACACTCATTCTTCTCCCATTAACTATAGACATTTTCCTCATTCACCTTGGTATTGAACCATACAAACACTTACCGTAGGGAGACGCTCTATTGACGCAGTGTAGCCGAGCATGGAACTCACAGTATCAACTCTTGAGGACGTGAGAGCTAAAACTCGATGGGTACATGTCATTTTCTCCCACTAAAGTATCTTGATAATTTATGGTTTTTGTTTAACTTAGGTAGATTCTGGCTAAATAAATCTATCTAAGCCTATACCTATTATAACTTTTATAACTAGGTCTTTTAGCTTATGTCTATGTGAATAAAAATTTTAATAACCTAGACATACTATGCTAACAAGACTATGGTAAATTCAACTCAAGTTCCGGGTCAGTTCCAAGGTAGTTGGTGTTCCGTTAACCATCAGCTTATGACCCCAACCTTGGACAGAACATCATCGGAAGAGTTCTCTTATAACCAAAGTTCTATTTTTCTTATCATATTTTAAACTATTTAAGAATCTATGTAAAACTACTTTCTAATCCTATTAGAAATTAAACTTAGTTCTAATTAATTTTAATCATTTTAAAATTAATTCCATCCTACCCAAGCTCCTATGTTTGCATGCAATTCTTTGTTATAAGTTATGGTTTCTAAAAATAAATTTATAATTTTTATAAATTTAAATGATTAACCTATGACCTTGAACCACTATAGTTTATTTCCAACAATAATATTTAAATTGGAAAATAAATGTCATTCAACTCTTTGAATCATGCACATTGCTTAAATAATATAATACATTATATTATACTAAGTAATTTCATGCTTCATGCTCTTCATTTCTCATATTATTAAATTATAACACTTGTATAAATAAAATGCATGAACATGCTTATCCTAAGGTGGGAATAAATCTAAATGAAATTGACATAAAGAATAAATAATTGTTAAACAAGAATTTTTGGTCTCTAATGTGCAAAAACTATAAAATTACAATAATTTTATATCTAAACCAGTCAAAAACACCTTGAACCGGAGCCGAACTGCTCGGACTGAACCAAAAACGAACTGAATTGTCTGAACCTTCACTGAACCGTTCAATCCTCATCTTCCAATGGCACAACGTTGCAACGGCGAGGACAACATTGCAACGTCATTACTCCTCGCCATCGCGTCCAACATTCCAACGGCGTTGCAACGCCATGAAACGGTGTTGCAACGCTGCGACTTCTAGCAGCAACTTTCCTCATCAAAAATCAACAACTTTCAACACTAAATTACATACTCTATTTGCACAATAATTACCCAAAAACGCAGGGGCGTTTACATAATTTGATAAAATCAAAAAGTAAACTATGACCAAATACTTCCTAAACAGGTTCACAACAAACCAATTATACAAATTACCACCAACCAATGCAATTTTGTTTCAACGAAAACAAAAACAAGCATTGCTCTTATACCATTTTAAGGAATCTTACTTCCCTTGAGCAGCGAAAATGTGTAATAGATCGTAATTGCAAGTTTTTGTTTTGGTTTACTTCAAAAACCCATAGATTGGTAAAGATAGAGATAAGCTACATAAAAAGCATGGATTAAAAAAATAAAAATATGTTGTAGTTATCTCAACTAAAGAGAAAGGAGTATACCTTTGTAGTTTCACAATTGACAACAACTCCTTGCTACAAGATTTTCACAACACCACAACAATTCTCTAATTCTTCTTTCTGTATAAACAGGACAACACGACGACAAAAACTCCCTATCGTCTGAGTCTTAGATCTAGCTTTGGTGGGAAGACTCCCACAAATTGAAAAATTAGGAATTTCTTAGTTTGAGAGAAGTAGAGTGATTTTCTCAAAATCACCAACACTAGAATGATCGATCAATTCTTGACCCTTCCAATCGATAATAAGAACACCAATGGAGGGTAACTTCCCAATGGGAGAATTGAAGAACGTGTCATCGTTACACGTTCTCATTTTTTATTAATTAATTGAACAATTAATCAAATTAATTATTAAATAATATAATTAATTTTAATTAAATCATATTTAATTAATTTCAAATTAAATATCTTATATTTAGTTATGATTCAAATCACATTTAATCATTTTCTCCTCTAACCTATATTTTTAATGTACATGGTATGCACATCAAATTATAACCTATAATTTTAAATATGAGTCTCATTCACATTTAAATAATATTTGAATTCTTTCAAATATTTGATTCTCTCAATTAATTTAATATGAATCATATTCAACTTAAATTTATAATATAAAGTTCTAATGCACATGAAAACTTTATATTATAACGTATATGTATACACCAATCTTATTCCCTAATTGAATTTGAACATTTCAAATTCAAATGATCTAAGAACCCTTTACGAGCTAGGAAGTGGGCATAATGGACCTATAGATCAGAAGCACGAACGATTCAAGATTATTCTGTTCATCTCATTAACCTCCTAATCAACATTCGTTAACAACGCGAACACTCCACTAAAGTCCCGCAGTTACACTTTTCTCACTCCATATATATTTCTGTGTCTAAGGATATCGACGAATAACAGCAAGTCAATCCTTCACAATTGTTCGTAACACAAGTTAAGTTAAATTATTGTTTCCCCCCGGGTTACATCTTTTATCTTAAGTCTCAGTGCTCCTCTAATGAACAACTTGTTTATGGTCCTACAACTAAACAGAAGTCACTCTCGGGGCGATGAGAGGGTCGGGCCCTTTGTTGAAGTTCCAGAGACACCACTTAAGGGATCATTCATCTACTTACCCTAATAAGCGCGAATGAGTGAATTTCATCTTACTAGGTTAAGTCCCCAGGTGTCTAATTTTTCTTGTCCCCAAGAAGGTAGACATATTGAGTCGGCGTCTCTAACCACTCTCACCAATACTAGTAAAATGACAATCCCTCGCAAAAAGGAGTTTGTAACCTGCTCAGGATTGAGATCAAGTTGCGTAGGTCATCCTATTGAAATATAAATCTAACTAGTTAACGGAGTTACATCTAGTGATTATTATTCCATGGTCCAGTTTTATGTAATCTCATTACATAGGATATCCCCACTCACATGTCCTCTACCGAACACGTTAGGATCACTGCGTTTGTATCAAATAGAAAATGGGTCATATCCATAGTATTACTAGGGTGAAGTACCCAAGCCTTATCCCCTTACTATAGACCTTTTAGGTTGTATTTCGAACGGAGATCCTTATATGTTCACTACATTAAGTTCAATAGATATACAACAACCTTGGATGTTAGTTTATTTGATTTAGAGTTAACCTAAGATAATATAAAGTAATGATAAACAATAACTTTTTATTAATAACAATAACTCTTTATTTATTTAATTAGAACATTATTTACAAACTACGAGTTTTAGGGCATAAACCCCAACAAAAGTTTGTATGGATAACACCTTTTGTGTGCTACCAAGCTCGAGCTAAAACATTAATTCCATACTACAAGAATGGCTTGGGTTCAATACCATGTTTATTTTATTCATCGTTTCGTAAGATTACGTATAGTATGCATGATTTCAATTATAGAAAACAAGAGAAGGTTTTGGAATATGACAGCTATATTTATTCCAATGTACTGAATGTTTTTAAGGTTTAGTGTTTGTGAACTGGAGCATAACAACTGACCAGGAGATTACTAAAATTATCAGATGATTATTTATTTGAACTATATATGCCGATGAAAATGTTATAGATTACGGGCATCCCCACTCTAAAAGGGACGAAACAACTGACCAGGGACTTTATACATATTAACTTGTCTTAAGTTGTCAATCAAGACACAATAAACACCTTGGTCGAAGACAAATTTTGAAAACAAAAAAGTTTTCGAGTGCTCGTTTTGGACAGAGCAACTAAATTCCAAATTGGGTGCTTATAGTGCACTTATGAACTTTTATCACTATACATGATTACATATTGGTGTGTACGAAAATTAGCCTTATTTTTGTTATGCTTTATTTGTTACAGAGTCATCAAATGAATCTTTTCAAAATAATGTTGATGTGAACGGGGCGAGCGTGGAACTTAATTTAGTTTTGTTATGTTTAATTAATTTTAATGTTGTAATGTTTATTTTCCCTTACACTCAAGGTTTTCTAAAAACAAATTTAACATAAATTTTATTTATATGATTATTTAAGACTCGGGGCCAGATTCTTGTAAGTTAAAGAAACTAAAGATTAAAATGAAATTGTACGAAAAAGTTTAAGATACATTTTTTGGTTACTTCACTATTTTTAATGCTATAAAAGTGTCCATTGAATGCAAAAATCACCTACCAATTTGTCCCTAATAACCTCTTTTTTCAACAAGTCTTTGTCGACAAAATTTGTCACAAAGTTTTTTGTAATAGTAAAGTATGTTGTTAATGTTCTTGGGTTTTCCTGATGTATGGTTGCACCGCCCCACCGTGGAAAGTTATAGCAATGATAATTTTAAAGTCGTTATTACAAATATGATCTAATATTAACGGTTTGTAATAACTAATCGAAGGAAAACCCTAATATCTAGTCTATCAATAATTTTATTCCTTGAAAAAATGTTGAATTAATATTCATTGTTTTAAATCTTTTAAAAAGTGAACCATTATTGCACTTTCTGCTCATTTACGCAAACCACAAATCATGAAGTTGTTTTTCCTTAGTTAAATTTCTTCTCCATTGCAGCAAGCATACATACTAATATGCTTTTCAATATATTGTCTATATTTATTGTCTATGTATGTAAGCACATAAATATTAGTTATTCATGTTCATAGATGCAATCAAACCAGGCCCTTCCATTTTGAATTTGAAGAAATTGTCTTCATATTTGAAGAGAGGGAGAGATCAACACTGCTATAGAGTGAAATATTTAAAATCATTCCAACAATATTTTGTAATCGTCCTTCCGATTATATAGATGTAGTTGCTAGAGCTGAGGTTTTTATTTTCACTCTCGAAACTCCGTACATACTTCGTCGAACATTCCTCAGCTATATCAACCAAAACATGAACACGATATATAACATATGTATATAAATTTTCATTTTACTCAAAACATCATTAATAATTTTTATTTTCATCGAGTTTTTTGTCCATTGTTGATAGGAGGTCTATGGGTCGGTTGAGCATAATCTCGTGCCACCAAGTCATCGAGGTTTTGTAGTATCCTTTCATTCTTTTCTAAGAGCGTGTCGTCAAAGTTTCTGTTGCTTGTCTCTTCTATCAAACTCCATCTAGCTGAAGAACCTGAAATACCATCATAAATTTTATTAATTGACTTATTTAAAAAGTAATCAACGAGGTTTTAATTTATTTCTGAAGCTTTGATTTACTATTATTTGTTTAAATGGTGTATAAAGGGAAAATGAGATTTAATTTTTTTTTTATCTAATTACCAGTTGTGGTGATGAGGAGAGAGAAAATGAAGAGGAATGCAAATGAATGGAGGAGGTGTTTGCATGAAACAATTGTTACTTTGTTCTGAACCATCGTTGGAAAAGTATGAGTTATGAAGCTCTCTATTTTTTAAGATCCTTTCTCTATGTTATTCAACTTTTTATTTCTTAAACACATGCATTGTATAGCAATAGTTTTTGTATCTATATATAATTTATTTTTTAGCTAATATAATAATTTTTGAGTTGTTATAAAAACGACGAATGGTTAAGTATAGTAGTTTATTATGGTTAAATAGTTAGGTATTCTATTATAAATTTCTCAAACACTTATAGCATTTATCATTACAAATAATAATTAATAATGCGTTGGAGTTTTCCATGTTTATCTAAATGGTTCATAATATGCTATTTTTATTCGTTTGAAAACAAAAAAGAAAATTATTTGTACACACCCTTACCATCTTCTATAATATTAACAGTTTTAAATCTACGTAAACTTCAATACTACATTTGTTTAATCCATTGAACGATGTAAATTTTTAATATCAGTAGAAAACTTATATAAAAAGAAACAATATTTGTATTGGATTTTCCATTATTTTGATTGTAATTAAATGTTGCAATAAGAATCGATTTTTTAAATTGGTCAATGCTCTACAATACTACGGACTATCATTGTATCTTACGTTGATCACCATGGTTGACTAAAAACGTAAAAGCTTTACAGAAGATAATATTTGAATTAAAAAAAAAAACTCGTGCAAGTGCATATTATCAAACAAGTAGTGGTTGGAGATATTATAAATTATCGATCCCGCATAGAACAGATTACACAAAAATTATGGGATTAAAGAAAAAATATTCACACAAAGTAACCTCTGTAACTAATATGGAAAAATTAGAAAGGTTTTGAATGTATTAAATCAAATAATAAAGGACAAAGATTCAAAAATGCATTTTCCTCGTATAAAAAATTACATACTCAAATGCAATTACAATCTTTACTCGATCACCAAGTATTGTAAATCGGGTTTAACATTTATTCGATTTTAATGAAAAAATCTTTAGAAGCCTAAGTGATTCGGTTTTAGATGTTTTACCCTATGTGTATGATCCAAAAAAAATGTTCATGTCTAAGCTGCTTTCCTCCATTGTTTTGTATGAAAACGAGCACTCATCACATGAAGGTTATTTGCATACTCACTTCCTAAACTAACATTTCATGCAAACGAAATCTGGGTATCATGATCGCCTCTTATTACATATAACTTTTCAATAAAGAGTTATTTAGCTATATTCTTATTACTAAACATATATTGTTGTGCTTCATGTTTTGCCTTTTAGCCTTTTCTACTCCTAAATTGTGCATGTTGCTTATGTTTTGATCATTACTTGACCTTAGCATTAGCAATGAGTAAAATTATGATGTTTGTGTCTTAATTGAGCTATTTTGCTTGTTTAGGAAGAATAACGTTGAAAAAAGAAGCATTGGAAAAGCTACAGGCTATTATGGAAAACGACTTTAGCAATCTGGGTGTTGGCTTTGCTTCACAATCTGAAATGCAATATTTTACAATTACTGTAGCACCTGCACAGAATTTTCTCAAATTGTGAACGTGTTTGATCTAATTACCACACTTCACTCAAGTTAGAAGTGTTTGGGCTTTGGTTAGTGTTGACTAAATCTTAAATAGGGTTTATTTGGAGCTTAGAAAAACAATGTTTTCTATCAAGTCAAGTGTGAGAGACATTCGGGTATCATTTTCGCTAGGGCTTTGTTCTACAAGGAAGAAGATCATGAAGGTAGATCAAGGAGGACAAGTGTGAGATAAAAGCTTCATAATAAATGGAGTTCTAACTTAGAGAAATATTTGTATTGCTTTGTTTTATCATAGATTGCACTTTTGATCTTGAAACCTTTCCACACTTGCACCATTTCTTGTAGCCAAGAGCATCTAGTACACTTATGTTTGTTGGGGTGTTTGCCCTAATCTTGTGTAGTTTGTAATACAGTTATTATTAATGAATAAAACTTATTGATTTGTCAAAACTTTGTATCTCGCATTTTATAAAACTTAATCTAATAAATTAAGCTCCAAGGACATATTATCGTACTTGAACAGTCTATAGTTGACACACGGGAAGGATCACGTTTGAGTTAGTGACCCGAACGGTCTACAATATATGGATAGGGTTGGAAACCTCATCCTGGTCACACAGTGGATGTGGTCCGCCATCCTGTACAATGAGATTGTACAAGACAGGACTGTGAATTATTAGACCTACTAATGTAACACCATTAATAGTAGAACTAATAACTTCGTAGATGGCCATTAGTGACTCGTTCTTATACTAAGTGTGTCATGGACTCGTGTCTGCGGTGCTCCGATAGTGGGAAGTTCCAACGCTAATTCTGCACGAGAGTGGGATGATGGAGAGCTTTTTTGACAGTTTTGAAGGCCATTTTCTAGATTTTCATTTATTTATTTAAATTATATTTTATGTAAATTAAGTTTTAATTAATATTAATATAAGTGTTATATTAATGTTCATTAATTAAATTAATGTCCCTAAGGTGCCAAAATCGGTCCAATTTTGTTATTTTGTTTTTCAAGTGTTGTATGATTTAATTATACGCATAATGTATGTCATATAGTTTTAAAATCCCACTTTAGGTTAAGCATTTCATGCATCATGTTTATTTTATAAAAGTTATAATATATAGTATGCATGGTAGGGCTTTATTATAAGAGTTATAATAAAATGCATGTTTTAATTTAGTTAATATAAGAGTTATATTACTTAGATTAAAAGTATTGACATTCAATTATACATGTGATGTGTATGCATGTTATAGTTTAATTATTCATGTGATGAAGGATCAAGCATAATAACATAGAAATGCATGTAACCTAAGTTAGTTATTAGGTTTAAATGATTTAGAACTTGAATAATTAGACATAGGTTTTCTTTTTCTAATAAGATTAGAATTAGGAAATCAAAATATAACTAAAGGATGGTGACTAATTAGTAACTCTGTCTAAGGAAGGTTCTTTCTAAGGTTGGGGTATTTAAGCTGACGCTATGCGAAACACCCCTACCTGGGAACTGACCTGGAAGTGAATTTGGTCCGGAGACCAATAGATTATATTACGTGTGAGTGTCGTTAATTAATCGTTAATTAAATATACTCACATAGACCTAAGTAAATAATATGATTATAAAATTAGGCTAATCCAATTTAAGAGTTATATTAGTAGACTTAGGTAAATTTTAGCCGATTTATCTAGGTCAATCTCGTTATTTTAAAGTAATAAGTGGGAGAAAATTAAGTATACAAGATACATTTAAGTTTCCATCCACAAATATCCGTAAAGTTCACAACGTGAAATCCATACTCGGCCTCGTGGCTCGAATGGGAGCGTCCCCCTACGGGTGGCATTTGTATAGGTTCACATTCAAGGTGAATGGAGAGAGTACTTATAGTAAGTGGGAGCGAGGCCTGTGAAAACAGGACCCACGGTCTCTTCTTACGATTCACAACGTGAGACACCCATGAACTGCCTGCTAGTTTGGCCTAGCCCAGACAATCCCTACGGATGGCTTTGATCATGAAAGTTTGAACACTGTGAATTCTTGAAAGGGATACGATGTTCTTGTTGGCTAGCCTTCATAGTCCTCCCTAGAGCGACTATTGCTTGGAAGATACTTGGAAATTTAAAGATTGAGGACGACACTCACGGGATTCATTAAGAGTTAATGGATTCAGACAAAATAATGGTAACTAGATGCCTAATGGAATAAGAGTTATTCTAGAATTAGGGTCTGGTTGAGAAAGTCTCGTCCAAGAGGAGGAGTGATTTTGTATACCCTACGGTGGCGGTCATTCTAAACCTTTGGGGTATCATTACAATTTTTAAATGACATGGGAATCATAGGATAAAATTTGCTAAAACGTGATTGGATTTTTTAAAAGTTTTCACGAGAACTTATAAAAAGTTTATTTCTTTCAGCAAAATGTCAAGTTCAATCATAGGCCTTTTAGGTCCAGAAAAACAATCCTTAAGTATCTACGGACAACAAGGAACTACATGCTTGGGTATGGGGCTAAGGATTTGATCTTTACTGGATACACGGATTCTAACTTTCAGACTGATAAAGATTCTCGGAAATCTACATCAGGGTCAGTATTTAGTCTTAACGGAGGAGTTGTAGTATGGCGAAGCGTCAAGCAAGGATGCATCGCTGATTCTACCATGGAGGTCGAATATGTAGCGGCTTGTGAAGCAGCAAAAGAGATCGCTTTGTTAAGGAAATTTATGTTAAATTTGGAAGTTGTTTCGAATATGAGTTTGTCCATCACGTTGTATTGTGATAACAGTGGTGTCGTGGCAAATTCAAGGGAACCTCGAAGTCACAAGAGGGGAAAGCATATTGAGCGGAAATATCATCTCATCCGGGCGATCGTGCATCGAGGAGACGTGATCGTCACGAAGATAGCCTTAGAGCACAACATTGCTGATCCTTTTACAAAGCCTCTTATGGCTAAAGTATTTGAGAGTCACCTAGAAGGTCTAGGCTTACAAGTCTTCCTAAACTAGGGCAAGTTGGAGTATGTTGTACAAAGGGTTTAAATGCCCTAGATTCTCAGGGAAAGAACCTCGTAGGTAGCCGGAGACTTAACTATGCAAGATGAAATTCACTCATTCCTACACTAAGGAATTCGATAGGTAGTTCCCTTAAGAACTGAATCCAGGACTTGAACAACGGGGCCCCGCCCTCTAAGAGGGTATGAGTCTATGGTAGGACCATAGACTTGTTGTTCATTAGAGGATCAGTGGTGCTTAAGGAACAAAGAGGTAATCACAGGGGTAAAACGATAATTTGACCCAGTCGTGATTAGGAACAACCTGTGAAGGGTCAACTCATGGGTAATGATTATATCAATGGACACAATATAATGTACAGTGAGGAGAGTACAACTACCAGTCTATAGTGGAGTGACTTTAGTTAATGAATATTGATTAACTGGATCAAAGAGTTTGATAAGTTAATCTCACATCATTGGAGCTCATGAACTGTAGGTCCATTAGGTCCCTCTGTTGGCTCAACATGGTAATATTGAGGGTATAAAGTTAGGAATGAAATTAAAGTGTTCAATTTCATATATGAGGTGTTATATCAGTTATATGTGGTACAATTGATATAATGTATGGTTTTAATGTTAATTAGATTGATATATAAACTATATACTAATGAGAGAATGAAGAAGGGATAGGATAGTAATTTCCATTCTACTTCTCTATAAATAGTTGCATGAGATACAACTTTGTGGTTAAGCAAAAATCTTGAAAAACCCTAAATTATCAACTATTTGTGTTGTTGGAAAAGTTACACAAAAAACACAACCTCTCTGACAACCCCACACCTTATCCTAAAGGAACCCACATTCCTCCCTCACCTAGAGAACAACGGAGAAAATCCGGTGGTGGTGTCTTCATTCGTTCGGGTTCGAGTTGTTGAAGATCGTGATCGTGGGAGAATGAGCGCTTGAAGAAAGAGTTCTTCAAAGGTAATTACTTTTTGTCCAATATCTTATAGCATATTTAATCTTTGTTATATTTGATCTTGATTGAAATCCATGTTACAAAATAAGAACATGCGATTCACAGTCGCTTCCACTGTGGGATTCGATCCCTTCATATAGATACAGTATAATATAAAGTTTTGGAACAATATGATCCATATAAAATTAAATGAGGGGATTTATTTGAAAGAGATTAAATATTAATTTAAATGTGAATTAGATTCATATTTAAAAACTATAGGTTAAAATTTAATGTGCATAAGATGTGCATTAAAACCATAGGTTAAAGGAAAAATTGATTAAATGTGATTTAATCAAAATTAAATATATGATATTTAATTTATGATTGATTAAATATAATTTAATTAATTAATTATATTATTTAAATAATACTTTGATTATTTAATTAATAATATAATAAATTTAAAAAAAGGGAAACGTATCCGGAGGAGCAGTTATCCCTCTGAGTGTTTATTTCTTCTCCTTTTGGGAGAAGGATGATTTTGATCAATTAAGGTAATTGAGCAATTGAGAATTCCAAAACACAAGATTCTCTCTCAATTTTAAATTCCTTTTCCTCTTCCAAAAGTTGGAATCCTTCCCACTAAGGTTGGATCTAGGAAACTAAGAGAATAGAAGGTTTGTTGAGTGCTAGTGTCCTGTTGGAACAGAGGAATAACTTTTGTTGCTATGTTGTATAATTTGGAAAATTAAGGTGTTGTTGGGAAAAAGCAAAACTACAAAGGTAACTTCGAATTTCCTTATTAATTTAAGATTATACAATATGTTTGTATGCTTAATTCCATTCTTAATTAGATTAGGAATGCTTATTTCTGTATATTTACCAATGTATTGGTATTTCTAGTAAAGCAAAATAAACGAGGAAATTGATCTTGAAATCACGTTTCTGCTTCTCACGGGGATCTGATTCCCATCAGAGAGTATACAGACATCGAGTTATAGGACTATATGATAAAACATGGAATTATGTTCCAACTTTAGGCACCTTGTATGCAACAACATAATGGTGTACCGGAGAGGAGAAACATAACCCTATTGGACATTGTTCGTTCGATGATGAGTTACGCTCATCTCCCTGACTCGTTTTAGGGTTTTGTAGTGGAGACTATGATTTACATTTTTAACACAGTTTCGTCGAATAGTGTTTCTGAAACACCTTTCAAACTCTGGAATTGTCGTAAAACTAGTTTACATAATTTAAGGATTTGGGGATGCCAAACCCACATGTTGGTGTCAAACCCGAAGAAGTTGGATTCTAGTTCGAAGTTGTGCCTGTTCGTAGGTTACCCAGAGGAAACGAGAGCTGGTCTATTTTTCGATCCTAAGAAAAATAGGGTGTTTGTGTTGACAAACGCCACATATCTTGAGGAGGACCACATAAGGGATCATAAACCTAGGTGTATGGTTGTGTTAAGGGAAATGGATGATTCGTCGACAAGAGTTGCTAATGGTGTTGTACGTCAACAATAGTTGTTGATCCTAACTCGTCTAGTCAAATTCGTTCTCAACAGTTGAGAATGCCTCGACGTAGTGTGAGGGATGTGAGATAGCTTGAACATTACATGGGTTTGGTTGAACCCCAAGTCCTCATGCATGATGATGACTGCAAGGATCCATTAACCTATGATAAGGCAATCAATGATGTTGGCAAAGACAAATGAATTAAAGCAATGGACTAGAAAATGTAGTCTATGTACTTCAATTCCTTATGGAAGCTTGTGAACCAACCGGGTGGTGTAAAACCTATAGGTTGCAAGTGGATCTACAAGCGTAAACATGTTGTAGATCGGATGGTGCAGACCTTCAAAGCCTGGCTAGTGTCAAAACGTTTTACCTAGAGAGAAGGGGTTGACTATGGGAAACATTTTCTCCTGTTGCCATGGTAAAGTTGATCATAATCCTTGTGGCCATCGCCGCATTTTAGGACTATGAGGTATGACAAATAGATTTCAAGGCGACCATCTTGAATGGAAATCTTGACGATACAATCTACATGGACAAGCCGAAGGAGTTCATTATACAAGGCCAAAAGCACAAGGTTTGTAGACTTCAAAGGTATATTTATGGACTAATAGAAGCTCGAGATCTTGGAATATGAAGTTTGATGAGGTTATCAAATTCATAGCACACAAAATGTGTTATCTTTAGGCTTAATAATTTCTACTTTTATAATGATTCCAGGGCTTTTACATGTTTAAATCACTGAATTTCAGGTTACGAGCTTAAACAGGACATTTGAAGACAATTTGGATCACTCGGCATCGAAACGAGGCTATTTGGACCTAAAAATAATACCAATTCGAAGAGAAAGGATCAATCCAAGCATGATGACCCGAAGTGATTACGTTGCAATCCCTTCGGAGGGCTTGATCATGGGAGTCGGAACATCGTGAATTCTCGAAAGGGATACAGTTTCCTGGTTGGTTTTTCCTTCTTGGTTCACCTTTCGGTGGCTATTGTTTGGGCGGATACTTGGAATCTAAAAGATTGGGGGTAACACTCACATAATTCGTTAAGTGTTAATGAATTCGACCGAACAATGGTAATTGGACGCCTAATGGAATAAGAGTTATTCTGGGATTAGGGTCTGATCGAGAAAGTCTCGTCCTAGAGGAGGAGTGTTCTGTTCACCCTTCGGTGGCGATCATTCTAAACCTTTAGGGTATCATTGCTAAATTTTGAATGACCTAGGGATCATGAAACAATTTTTGCTAAAACTTGATTGGTTTTCAAAAGTTTTTTGCGAGACTAATACAAAGGTTTTTCTTATTTTTCAGCTAAAAATGTCTTGCGCAATAATAGCTTTACTCGCTTCGGATAAGTTAGTTGGAGATAATTACCAGAGTTTGAAAAACAACATTAATACAAATTTGGTACAAGACGACATACAGTTTGTGCTATCTGAGGAGTGTTTTCAGATGCCGGGCTCGATCGCATCGCGAAGTGTTCGCGATGCATACGATCGCTGGATCAAGGCCAATGAAAAGGCCAAGGTCTACATAATTGCCAGCATGTCTGATGTCTTGGCAAAGAAGCATGAGCTGATGGTTTCCGCTAAGGAGATCATGGAGTCTTTGCAGGAAATGTTTGGACAGCAGTCCGTTCAGGTCCGGCATGACTCGCTCAAATACTTTTTCAACGCACGGATGAAGGATGGGTCGTCTGTCCGTGAACATGTTCTAGACATGATGACCCACTTTCATCTAGCCGAGATGAACGGGGCTTCGATCGACGAGTCAAGCCAGGTCAGTTTTATTTTGGAGACTCTTCTGAAGAGTTTCCTTGATTTAGCCAGAGCAAAGTCATTATGAACAAAATTAGCTACACTCTGACTACCCTCCTCAATGAGGTACAAAATTTCCAATCCTTGAACAGGGTCAAGGAATCTGAGGCAAATGTTGCCTACAGGTCTTATCACAGGGGTTCGACCTCTGGGACGAAACCTGTTGCTCCTTCACGCCCGAAAGGGAAAAGAGGATGTAAAACTGACCGTGTTGCCGCCCACAAGGGCAAGAAGGTCAAGGAGGTTGCAGAGAAAGGAAAGTGTTTCCACTACAATGGGGGCGGTCACTGGAAGAGAAACTATCCCAAATTCCTGGCCAAGAGGAAGAATCAAGGTAAATGTGATTTACCTGTGACTGAAACATGTTTAGTGTAGAGTAGTGACTCAGCCTGGATTTTGGATTCGGGCGCCACTAACCACGTTTGTTCTTCTTTTCAGGTGATTGATTCCTGGCAGCCGCTGCGAGAGGGTGAGGTGACTCTACGGGTTGGATCCGGGGAACTTGTCTCTGCTGCATCAATCGGCACGGTGAAGCTGCATTTTGGCGGGAAGTACTTATTGTTGGACAATCTGTACATAGTTCTAGGGTTTACTAGAAACCTTGTTTCAATTTCCTGCTTAATTGAACAATGTATTTCAGTTTCTTTTGAATTGAATAAAGCGTTTATTTGTTTCAAAGGGAATGTTATTTGTTTAGCTTCACTCGAAAATAATCTGTATGTTTTGAAATCCAATTCGGTCAAAAGTGTTTTGAATACTGAATTGTTTAAAACTGCAGAAACACGAACTAAGAAAGCAAAAGTTTCTCCAAAAGAAAATGCCCATCTTTGGCATCTTCGGTTAGGCCACATTAATCTCAATAGGATTGAGAAACTAGTGAAGAGTAGACTTCTAAACGAGTTGGAAGAAAACTCTTTGTCGGTGTGTGAGTCATGCCTTGAGGGCAAAATGACCAAACATCCTTTTAGTGGAAAAGGATATAGAGCCAAAGAGCCTCTTGAGTTAGTACATTCTGACCTCTGTGATCCGATGAATGGTAAAGCTCGGGGTAGTTATGAGTATTTCGTGTCTTTCATAGACGATTACTCCAGATATGAGTATATTTACCGATTGCACAAGAAGTCTGAAACTCTTGAAAAGTTCAAGGAGTACAAGACTGAGGTTGAGAACCTCTTAGGTAAATCGCTTAAAACACTTCGATCGGATCGAGGTGGAGAGTGCATGGACACTGAATTCCAGGACTATATGATAGAACACGGAATTACGTCCCAACTCTCAGCGCCTGGTATGCCACAACAGAATGGTGTATCAGAGAGGAGAAACATAACCTGGTTGGACATGGTTCGGTCGATGATGAGCTATGCTCGTCTCCTTGATTCTTTTTGGGGGTATGCAGTGGAGACTGCGGTTTATATTTTGAACAACGTTCCGTCGAAGAGTGTTTGTGAAACACCTTTCGAGCTCTGGAGTGGACGTAAAGGCAGTTTACATCACTTCAGGATTTGGGGATGTCCGACCCATGTGTTGGTGTCAAACCCGAAAACATTGGAACCCCGTTCAAAATTGTGCCTATTCGTAGGTTACCCTAAAGAGACTAGGGGTGGTCTATTTTACAATCCTAGGGAAAATAGGGTGCTTGTGTCGACAAACGCCACTTTCCTAGAGGAAGACCACGTCGGGGATCATTTTTCAAGGAGTAAAATTGTATTAAATGAAATGGACAGTACATCAACATGAGTTGCTGATGGGGCTAGTACGTCAACAAGTGTTATTGATCCTAGCACGTCTAGTCAAATTCGTTCCGAAGAGTTGGGAATGCCTCGACGTATTGGGAGGGCTGTGAGACAGCCTGATCGCTACATGGGTTTAGCTGAAACCTCAGTTGTTGCTCCTGATGATGATTGTGAGGATCCATTGACCTATGATCAGGCAATGGTTGATGTTGACAAAGACAAGTGGATTAAAGCTATGGACCAGGAAATGGAGTCTATGTAATTCAATTCTGTATGGAAGCTTGTGGATCAACCGGATGGGGTAAAACCTATTGGTTGCAAATGGATCTACAAGCGTAAACGTGGCGTAGATGGGAAGGTGCAGACCTTCAAAGCCCGACTAGTGGCAAAGGGTTTTACCTAGGTTGAAGGAGTTGACTATGAGGAGACCTTTTCACATGTTGCCATGGAAAAGTCGATCAGGATCCTTCTGCCATTGTCGCGTATTATGACTACGAGGTATGGCAGATGGACGTCAAGACAACCTTTCTGAATGGCAAACATGATGAGACCATCTACATGGACCAGCCCAAAGGGTTCAACGCCCAAGGCCAAGTGCAAAAGGTTTGCCGGCTTAATAGGTCCATTTATGGGCTGAAACAAGCTTCGAGGTCTTGGAATATAAGGTTTGATGAGGCGATCAAATCTTATGGCTTTGATCAAAATGTCGACGAGCCTTGTGTCTACAAGAAAATCGTTGACAAAACTTTAGCATTTTTGGTGTTGTATGTGGACGATATACTTCTCATTGGGAATGAGGTAGAATTTCTTACTGACGTTAAGAAGTGGCTAGCTTCGCAATTCCAAATGAAAGATTTGGAAGAAGCTCGGTATGTTCTAGGTATCCAGTTGTCCGTAACCTAAGAACAAAATGCTAGCCACTGCCTCAGCGCCTTATATTGACAAGATGTTGTCTAGATATAAGATGCAGAACTCCAAGAAGGGCTTGCTGCCTTTCAGGCATGAGGTTCACTTGTCTAAGGATCAGTGTCCTAAGACTCCTCAAGATGTTGAGGATATGAGACGGATTCCATATGCTTCATCTCAGAGGGGAACTTTGATGTATGGCATCACGTGTACTAGGCCCGACATCCGTTATGCAAGAGGAATTGTCGGTAGATATCACCCAATCCGAGATTAGATCACCGGACGGTAGTAAAGGCAATCCTCAAGTATCTTAGGAGAACGAGGAACTACAGCTTGGTGTATGGTAGTGGGGATTTGATCCTTACGGGATACACTGATTCTGATTTTCAGACCGATAAGGATTCTAGGAAATCCACCTCGGGGTAAGCCTTCATTCTGAATGGAGGAGTTGTAGTATGGCGAAGCATCAAACAGAGATGCATCGCTAATTCCACTATGGAAGCGGAGTATGTTGCTGCTTGTGAAGCTTAAAGGAAGCTGTTTGGCTTAGGAAGTTCATGACAGATTTGGAAGTTGTTCCTAACATGAACTTGCCGATCACACTGTTCTGTGATAACAGTGGTGCAGTAGCAAACTCACGTGAGCCTCGGGGCCATAAGAGAGGCAAACACATTGAGCGCAAGTATCATCTGATATGGGAGATTGTGCACCGCGAGACGTGATTTGGTCACGCAGATAGCGTCGAGCACAACGTGTAGTGATCCATTTACAAAGCCCCTCACGGCTAAGGTGTTTGAGGGTCACCTAGAGAGTTTAGGTCTTGAGCTTCTGACTAGGGCAAGTGGGAGAGATGTGTAAACGGGTATTCAATGCCCTAGTTTATTGTATTACTTCATTGTAATTTATGTACATTTCAGAAATGTATTTTCTCCACTAGCTTAATCCAAGTGGGAGTTTGTTGGGATTTTTGTCCTAATCTCGTGCTTGTAATATATTGTTTGAAATTAATAACAGTTATTCATTTCATCACTTTGTGTCTCGCAATATTTATAAACTTTTCCAATAAACTAACCTCCAGGGTCATTGAATTTATGAGAGAACTAGAGTTTGAACGGTGTGTAGTGGACACACAAAGAGGATCACGTTCGAGTTAATGACCCCAACGGTCTACAGTATATGGATAAGGTTGGAGACCTAATCCTGGATACACTGTGGATGCGGCCCGCTTTGTATTAGATACAAACGAGGTGATCTGACTAGTTCATGTAGTTGACATGCGAGTGGGGGCATCCTGTGCAATGAGATTGTACAAGACCGGACCGTGATTTATTAGACCTACTGATGTAACACCGTTGACAGTAAGGACTAATAACTTCGTAGATGACCATTAGTGACTCGACTTGAATCCTGAGCGTGTTACGGACTCCTATCTGCGAGGGTCTGTTCTTTGACTAGTACGGGTGAGGGTGGTCACAGTTACTCGCCCAATATGCCTATCTTCTCAGGGACAGAACCAAGTAGGGAGCTGGGAACTTAACTACGCAAGATGGAATTCACTCGTTCCCGTCTTTAGGGAAACTAGAGAGGTTGTTCCCTTAAGTGTTGTCTCTAGGGCTTGGACAACGGGCGCCCACCTTTTCACTGGACCGAGAAGGGTGTTGTGCATGGTTGGACCATCACAATATGTTGTTCATTAGGGGAGCAGTGGGGACTTAAGGAATAAGAGGTAGACATAGGGGTAAAACGGTAATTTGACCCAGCCGTATCTACGAACAACCTGTGAAGGGTCGACTCATGGAAATTGGTTATATCAGTGGACACGTAATATTCTGCACTGACGGGAGTGTAGCCACGGGCTATAGTGGAGGTTTACCGTAGCTAATGAATGTTGGTTAACCGGGTCAAAGAGTTTGGCAGGTTAATCTCGGATCATTGGAGCCCGTCACTGTAGGTCCATTTGGTCCCTCGATTGGCTCAATCTGGGTTAAAAGAAGGGTTAATGTTTTGGTATGAAATTGAAGTGTTCAATTTCACTTTAATGGCATTTATGTCATTTATATGAGATATGAATGATATAATATATAGTTTAATGTGAATGCGATTCATAATAAACTATAGGTTAGCCTAATTGTTGAATTAAGGCTACTTGGAGAAATTAATTGAGAGAAATTAAATTGGATGTGATTCAATTTAATTAATCCACAATTATTGCAAATGAGATTTGCAATATGAGATATGAGATATCTTATATTATGTGGTTATGCAAATGAGATTTGCATAACCTATGGTTGTGGTAAAGTGGTAATTATGTAGAGATTTTAACTCCATCAATTCCACTATATAAACCCTTATTGCAAGAAGGAATGTATCTCATTCTCTCATTTTTTTGATTTTCATCAAAGAAGAGAAGAAGAATTCTCTCAACTCTCTAAACTCTCCTTTCTCTCCAAAACACAAAAGATCCCACCATCTTCCCTTCTCTAAAAGAGAACAACCGAGACTCCAAGTGGTGGTGTTCGGGTTCCATTCGTGGGAAGAGTTCGTTGAGTTCAAGGAGCACGAAGAGTTCGTGATTTGAAGAAGAAACTTTGAAGAAAGTCTTCAACATGTAAGTAAACTCTATTTGCTGTAATTTTCTTCTTCTTTAAGCATGTTTAGCCTAGATCTAGTGTTAGATCAATTTTAACAAAACTATGTTGCGTAATGATACCTCGACGATTCAATCGTCTTCCGCTGCGTGGGATTCTGATTCCCTTCACACATACTGTTGACCGTTAGGGTCATTAACTCAAACGTGATCCTCCCTGTGTGTCCACTACACACCATTCAAGTTCTAGTTCTCTCATAAATTCATTGACCCTGGAGCTTAGTTTATTGGACAAAATTTGTAAAATTGCGAGACACAAAGTAATGAAAGAAATAACTCTTATTTATTTCAATTGGTAATATTACAAACAAAACGAGATTAGGACATACATCCCAACAAACTCCCACTTGGACTAAGCTAGTGGAGCAAACATACATTCCTCAAATGTACAATAGATTACAATAAAGTAATATAATAAACTAGGGCATTGAATACCCTTTACAATACTCCCACTTGCCCTATTCAGGAAGCACTCGAAGACCTAGACTCTCTAGGTGACCCTCAAACACCTTTGTCGTGAGGGCCTTTGTAAATGGATCAGCAACGTTATGCTTCGACGATATCTGTGTGACTTTCACTTCGTCGCGGTGCACAATCTCCTATATCAGGTGATCGACAAGTTCATATTTGAAACAACTTCCAAATCCGTCATGAACTTCTTAAGCCAAACAGCTTCCTTTGCAGCTTCACAAGTCACAACGTACTCAGCTTCCTCAGTGGAATTAGCGATGCATCCCTTCTTGATGCTTCGCCATACTACAACTCCTCCATTCAGAATGAAGGCTAACCCCAAAGTAGATTTCCTAGAATCCTTATTGGTCTGAAAGTCAGAGTCTGCGTATCCCGTAAGGATCAAATCCTTACTCCCATACATAATGTTGTAGTTCTTCGTTCTCCTAAGATACTCGAGGATTTCCTGTACGGCTCTCCACTGATATAATCCTGGATTGGATTGATACCTACTGAAAATCCCTACTGCATAACAGATGTCGGGCCTAGTACACAGCATGGCATACATGAGGCTCCCAACAGCTGAAGCATAGGGGATTTGTCTCATATCCTCAACCTCTTGAAGAGTCTTAGGACATTGACCCTTAGACAGGTGAACCCCATGCCTTAATGGCAACAAGCCTTTCTTGGAGTTCTGCATCATATATCTATACAACATCTTGTCAATATAAGACGCCTGATACATGACCAACTTCTATTCTTTCGGTTGTAGACTATCTGAATACCTATAACATACTGTTCTTCTCCCAAATCTTTCATTTGGAAGTGCGAAGCTAGCCATTTCTTTACGTCAGTAAGAAATCCTACCTCATTCCCAATGAGAATGATATCATCCACATACAATATCAGAAATGACCGTTTTGTCGACAATTTTCTTGTAGATACAAGGCTCGTCAATATTCCGATCAAAGCCATAAGATTTGATCGCCTCATCAAACCTTATATTCCAAGACCTCGAGGCTTGTTTCAGTCAATAAATAGACCTATGAAGCCTGCAAACCTTTTGCTCATGGCCTTGGGTTATGAACCCCTTGGGCTGGTCCATGTAGATGGTCTCGGCAAGGTTGCCATTCAGAAAGGCGGTCTTGACATCCATCGGCCATACCTCATAGTCATAATATGCGGCAATGGCCAGAAGGATCCTGATCGACTTTACCATGAAAACACGTGGAAAAGTTTCCTCATAGTCAAGCCCTTCAACCTGGGTAAAACCCTTTGCCACTAGTCGTGCTTTGAAGGTTTGCACCTTCCCATCTATGCCACGTTTACGCTTGTAGATCCATTTGTAACCTATAGGTTTTACCCCATTTGGTTGATCCACAAGCTCCCAGACAGAATTGAAGTACATCGATTCCATTTCCTTGTCCATAGCTTTAATTCATTCGTCCTTGTCAACGTTTGCCATTGCCTGATCATAAGTCAGTGGATCCTTGCAGTCATCATCAGGGGTGACGACTTGGGTTTCTGCTAAACCCATGTAACGTTCAGGCTGTCTTACAACCCTCCCACTACGTCGAGGCATTCCCAACTCTTGGGAACGGACTTGACTAGACGTGTTAGGATCAACAACACTTCTTGACGTACTAGCCCCATCAGCAACTCTTGTTGATGTACTGTCCATTTCATTTAACACGATTTTGCTTCTAGGCAACTGATCCTTAACGTGGTCTTCCTCAAGGAAAGTGGCGTTTGTCGACACAAGCACCCTATTTTCCTTAGGATCGTAAAATAGAACACCCCTAGTCTCTTTTTGGTAACCTATAAATTGGCACAATATTGAACGAGGTTCTAACTTTTTTGGGTTTGACACCAGCACATGGGTCGAGTGTTGCGTATAATTATATTGCAATACCGCAAGTGTACGGGTCAAGTTTTAGTATAGTGATTTGAGTACAGAGTATCGTCCTCGGGAATAGGTTTCTAGATTAATTAATTATTAAGGTACTAATTCTCGATTTTAGCTAAAGAAACATAACATGGATAGTTGGTTGAAGTAAGTACAAACAAACGAACAAACAGGTGGAGACACAAAATGATAGAATTAAAGGAAGTGATTTTACAAGTTAAAGACCTAACTAGCACATGCATTGAATCAATGAGATGAAATTATAAACAAGAAGTGAAATACTCAAGAAAATCTCTCGATTCTTAGTGAGCCTCACACATGCAATAAACTCATAGTCTCCATATGAACCTACAACATGCATGGCATTAAGTAACTTCTTTATGTGTTTCCCTAAGATTTCTAGGTCATTCTCGTGCCAGACTTCCAAGGGTTTTGACAATTTTGCTCTAATTCAAGCTTTATCTCTCGAGTCCACTTAAATCAACAAATTAAAAAGTAAAGAACGAATTGACAAAAATAACGACATAACATGCTTCAATACATCACAAGAAAATCATAACAAGTAAATCAAGTCCTACTACAATGTTTAGCTACTCTAAATCACATGAAAAACAAACTGAACAAGTAGAAAACGTCTTAGAACGCTATTCGAATTGAAAGAAAGAGAAATAAACTTAGGTGTCGATGCCGGTCCTTCGTCTCCGAGCTCCCGTCTTCGATCTCGAACCTCCACGAATGCTTTGGCTCCAAAAATCACTCTTTTCTCTTTTCTTACAAGGTGTATTTCGAATTTAGGGCAAAACTCTACCAAATTGTGCTCCCTTTTCTCAATTGCATAATGTTGTATTTATAGGCCTCAATGGGACAGCGTTGCAACGCTAGGGACAGCGTTGCAACGTTGTACCTTAAACGCATGGTAAATATGGAAACTATCGGCGCCGTTACAACGCCGCTACCTTAACGCGTGTGCGCTATCGATCTGGCGTTGCGCCACTGCGCGGCGGCGTTGCAGCAACGCCAATGCGCGACTTCTTATGCGTGCGACCTTATTGATATAGCGTTGCGACGCAGTGCAGCAGCGCGTTACGCCATCTATCAGCGATCTCTTGAGTTGTTTGGCTGCACGCTCGTCGTTGCAACGCTCGTATGGCGTTGCAACGCCATCACCTCAGGTCTTTCTGCTTGGTTTGGTCTTTTCTCTTCCATTTGATGTTATTTTTGGCTCCAAATAGCCTCGTTTTGATCCCGAGTGATCCAATTTGTCTCTAATAGTTTTGTTTAAGCTCTGAACCTGAAATTGAATGAATTAAACACGTAAAAGCCTTGAAATCATTATAAAACTAGCAATTATTAAGCCTAAGGATAACACATTTTGTGTGCTATCAAACACCCCCAAACTTAAACTTTTGCTAGTCCCGAGCAAAAATAGAATTAAACATCAGATTGTTCTTAAACATACATTTGAATCAAGCCTCAAAGATTTAAGAGAAAATTTTGCAATCACAGGAAACACTTAAACATAGCACTTCAACAAGTAATTTAAAACTTTTCCTAAGTGTTCCTACGTGTGTGTGTGATTAGCCTATGTTCCCTTCATTTTTACTAAGCCCGGATCAACTTTATTAGGCTTTCTATTCAACTTCCCCCTACACTGGTCATAATTACTAATCCTTGAGTCTTCTACATTCAAGAAATAAATAACTCTATTTAGCACTTAATCATTATTATATATATATATTTTTTGCAAGAGCACTAGCTTTCACACATCCACCACGCAGGGTCCTTACCTGCAGCACTCGCTCAATGAGTGGCCTAACTGATCACAGTGGAGGTAGCTCTTTTTGCCCTCACGATTTTTTTCTTTAGCAAACAAACAACAGAAACAACATAGTTCACATATTATATAGATCATGCGCTTCATATTGTCATTCACCCTATCCTGCAGTTTTAACTCTCAAATCAGTTCTTAGACCTATCGAGGTGACATCAAACTTCTAAGCCTAATAACTTTGTTCTAAGCATTTCAAAACTACAGGAACACATGCTATATGCATAATGGTGCAGGAAAAACTCAAGAAAATTTTAAATTAACTTAACTTCATGTCATGCTCTCAAGTTTCAGCAGAATCACAAGGATTTCCAATCAAATCTCATCCTAGGCTATCATGATCATACTTATGCAAAAGATTAATCAACAATTCAAAGACATACTAAGGATGGTCTCATCGGATGAACAACATCCCACCCCCAAACTTAAACTAAACATTATCCCCAATGTTTGCAGAACTAAGCACAAATTAAGTGTCAGGGTAAGAGTGAACAATACTGTCCTGGTTTATAGAGCTCTTTCTGGTATTCTAGGATAGCCAAAGCATGTGTGTTGGAGTTCCTTAGAATGGGAGCATGGATTTCAACGAAGAGGGACATCTCCACCACCTACGAAGTAAAACAACAAACTAATAAGGAAACTAAGAATGGAAGAACAACTAAAAAACAAACTAACGCAAGCTAAAGGCAGAAAAGAAAAAGTAAGTAAAACTTGGGTTGCCTCCCAAGAAGCGCTTTGTTTAACGTCTTTAGCTAGACTGTATTCCCTCAAGATTGGCGTCAAGGCACGTAAAACTGCTCATATTTCTTCGGGCCCTTCTTGCTTGAATCGATATAGCCCTCTATGTCTAAAAGGCTATCTTCCTTCTCTTGGGCGCCTGACAGAAACTTATTTTTGGTATTTTTGTTTAATAACACTGAAGAACAGAAATCAAAACAAGACTCGTGAGTGCAGGACAAATGGTTATCAAAACTAAAGGGATTTTCTGGGGATAAAAGGAAAGAAGACTTCTCAGCCTCTAACTCTATCACCTGGATCTCCCCTGTGGAACTAAATGTATCACCACTGCCTTCCTCACTAACCTGATCATGGTGTGCCTCAGACTCCCCCAAACTATCCTCATTATCATTTGAATAAATCCTCCTAGGTGGCATCTCTTGAGTGGTAAGGAGTAGAAATTGTTCTTGTAAGGTCTTAAGGGAAACTACTAATTGATTAAGATACTGGGATCTATCCTGCACTATTTCCCAAAGCCTTACCACCTCAGCTTCTAGCCTATCCAACCTTTCGAATTCATCAAGAACCAAATTTTTAATTTTCAATTCTAAGGTATATTCCATCAATTGGTCCACAAGAGAAGATTTGTCAAAGGGTTGGTTAAGGTACGAAAAATTCTGGTTTCAAGTGCCTAAATAACTACCCTCATGTGAATTTTCATATATGTCAGGTACAAAATGGTAAAAATTAAACACATGGTATTCAGAAAAATCATGATGCACAAAACTAGGGTCCTGAGAGGGACAATAGAATGGTGGAAACTCAAAGTTATGCAAAGTCATACTAGAAAAATCAGTAATTTCACAACAAGACTTCACACAATGTCAACACAACCAAAACAGGAAACAAAGACTCAAAACACACAAAACTAAAAACAAAACATTAAGGAAACAAACAAACACACAAAATAATTAAGGAAAGACAAACAAACAAGCTTTAGTCTAAAATTTCCAATTTTCTCCTAATGTCAATTAATCTAAATAATCGTCATTCCCCGGCAACGGCGCCAAAAACTTGTTGCGTATAATTATATTGCAATACCGCAAGTGTACGGGTCAAGTTTTAGTATAGTGATTTGAGTACAGAGTATCGTCCTCGGGAATGGGTTTCTAGATTAATTAATTATTAAGGTACTAATTCTCGATTTTAGCTAAAGAAACATAACATGGATAGTTGGTTGAAGTAAGTACAAACAAACGAACAAACAGGTGGAGACACAAACTGATAGAATTAAAGGAAGTGATTTTACAAGTTAACGACCTAACTAGCACATGCATTGAATCAATAAGATGAAATTATAAACAAGAAGTGAAATACTCAAGAAAATCTCTCGATTCTTAGTGAGCCTCACACATGCAATAAACTCATAGTCTCCATATGAACCTACAACATGCATGGCATTAAGCAACTTCTTTATGTGTTTCCCTAAGATTTCTAGGTCACTCTCGTGCCAGACTTCCAAGGGTTTTGACAATTTTGCTCTAATTCAAGCTTTATCTCTCGAGTCCACTTAAATCAACAAATTAAAAAGTAAAGAACAAATTGCCAAAAATAACGACTTAACATGCTTCAATACATCACAACAAAATCATAACAAGTAAATCAAGTCCTACTACAATGTTTAGCTACTCTAAATCACATGAAAAACAAACTAAACAAGTAGAAAACGTCTTAGAACGCTATTACAAATTGAAAGAAAGAGAAATAAACTTAGGTGTCGATCACCGGTCCTTCGCCTCTCGAGCTCCGTCTTCTTCGATCTCGTACCTCCACGAATGCTTTGGCTCCCAAAATCACTCTTTTCTCTCTTCTTACAAGGTGTATTTCGAATTTAGGGCAAAACTCTACCAAATTGTGCTCCCTTTTCTCAATTGCATAATGTTGTATTTATAGGCTTCAATGGGACAGCGTTGCAACGCTGTACCTTAAACGCGTGGTAAATATGGAAACTATCGGCGTGGCTACGCAGCGCTAAGAACAAATAAGTTAACGCCGCTACCTTAACGCTGCGGCGTCATCTATCGATCTGGCGTTGTGACGCTGCAAGGCAGCGTTGCAACACCCTGTGTGCGGCTTCTTATGCGTGCGACCTTATTGATATAGCGTTGCGATGCAGCAAAGCAGCGTTGCAACGCTATTAGCAGTGATCTTCAGAGTTGTTTGGCTGCACGTTCGGCGTTGCAACGCTCTGTATGGCGTTGCAACGCCATCACCTCAGGTCTTTCTGCTTGGTTTGGTCTTTTCTCTTCCATTTGATGTTATTTTTGGCTCCAAATAGCCTCGTTTTGATCCCGCGTGATCCAATTTATCTCTAATAGTTCCGTTTAAGCTCTGAACCTGAAATTGAATGAATTAAACACGTAAAAGCCTTGAAATCATTATAAAACTAGCAATTATTAAGCCTAAGGATAGCACATTTTGTGTGCTATCATCAAGCATCCCCAAATTCCGAAATAGTGTAAACTGTCTTTACATCCATTCCAGAGTTCGAGAGGTGTTTCACAAACACTCTTCGACTGAACGTTGTTCAAATATACACTGAAGTCTCCACTGCGTAACCCCAAAAAGAAACAGGGAGGCGAGCATAGCTCATCATCGATCGAACCATGTCTAATAAGGTTCTGTTTCTCCTCTCCGATACACCATTCTTTTGTGGCATACCAGGTGCTGAGAGTTGGGACGTAATTCCGTGTTCTATCATATAGTCCTGGAATTTTGTGTCCATATACTCTCCACCTCGATCCAATCGAAGTGTTTTTATGGTTTTACCTAATAGGTTCTCAACCTCAGTCTTGTACTCCTTGAACTTTTCAAGAGTTTCAGACTTCCTATGCATTAGGTAAATATACCCATATCTCGAATAGTCATCTATGAAAGATACAAAGTATTTGTAGCCACATCGTGCTTTAACAGTCATCAGACCACAGAGGTCAGAATGTATAAGCTCAAGAGGCTCTTTTGCTCTACATCTTTTTCCACTAATAGGACGTTTGGTCATTTTTCCTTCGAGGCATGACTCACACATCGGTAAAGAGTTTTCTTCCAACTCGCTTAGAAGTCAACTCTTCACCAGTCTCTCAATCCTATTAAGATTGATGTGGCCTAACCGTAGATGCCAAAGATGGGCATTTTCTTTAGGAAAAACTTTCACTTCCTTAGTTCGTGTTTCTGCCGTTTTAAACAATTCAGTATTCAAAACACTTTTGACTGAATTAGGTTTCAAAACGTATAGATTAGACTCATGTGAAGCAAAACTAAGTAAATTGCCTTTGAAAGAAATAAACGTTTTATTATATTCAAAGGAAACTGTAATACATTGTTCAATTAAGCAGGAAATGGAAACAAGGTTTCTAGTAAACCCTGGGAAAGACCACCTCTCGTTTCTTTGGGATAGCAAACAAATTGGCATAATCTTGAGCGTGGTTCCTGTTTCTTTGGGTTTGTCACTAGCACGTGTGCCGGACAACCCCAAATCCTGAAGTCTTGTAAACTAGGTTTACGCCCCTTCCATAATTCAAAAGGTGTTTCTAAAACACTCTTTGATGGAACAGTGTTCAAGATATGAACTGCAGCCTCCACTGCGTTTCACCAAAACGAGGCAGTCAATTGAGCATAGCTCATCATAGAACGAACCATGTCCAACAAGGTTCTATTTCTCCTTTCTAACACAACATTTTGTTGTGGTGTATTAGGTGATGAGAGTTGAGATTTAATTCAATATTCTATCAAATAGTCCTAGAATCCCAAATCCATATACTCTCCACCTCGATCGGATCGAAGTGTTTTAATGGTTTTCCCTAATGCATTCTCTACTTCAGCCTTATACTCTTTGAACTTTTCAAGAGCCTCAAACTTGTGATGCATTAGGTATAGATAACCATACCTCTAATAATCATCTATGAAAGAGATGAAATATTCGTACCCTCCTCGAGCTTTAACATTCACCGGACCACAAAGATCCGAATGTACAAGTTTTAAAGGCTCTATGGCTCTGTAACCTTTTCTAGTAAAAGATGGCTTAGTCATTTTACCTTCCAAGCATGATTCGCAAGGAGGTAAAGAATCATCTTCTAACTTGTTTAGAAGCCATTCTTAGAGAGTCTCTCAATCCGGTTGAGATTAATATGATAAGGTCTAAGATGCCATAGATAGGTATTATTATTTGGAAAAAATCATTGCATTTTACTTTGAGTATTAGCATTTTTAAACATCTCATGATTTAAAATTCTGATTCGGTTTAAGTACATACAATCCGTTTTTCAATTTAGCAGAACAAATATTGACACCCTCTTTTAAAATGAACGCTTCATTTAATGAAAATGAAATACAATATCCAAGTTCTATTAAACAAGAGATAGAAATTAAGTTCCTCTTAATCTTAGGAACTATATATAGATTTTTTAATAAAATAAACCTATCTCCAAAAAATAGGTTGGCGTCTCCCACTGCACGAGTTGAGACAACGTCTCCCGTTCTGACCCTAAGTGTCATCTCACCCTCTTCGAGCTCCTTGAAGAAACTAGTTTCCTGAAACGAAGAGCAAACATGATTAGTGGCCCCTGAATTAAGTATCCAGGTAAAATCATCATTTTCTACTAAACAAGTTTCAACAACAAGTAAATCAAATTTACCTTTCTTCTCTTTGAGCTCAATGTTTGCAGTAGCAGAAGCATTCCCTTTTTCCTCCTTTCCTCTTCTTCCAAGTCTTCTTAATCCCCGAAGAAGAACCACAGGGCTTGGTTCCAGACGATGAACCCATCTGGATCCTTTTGGAATGGGCAAACTGATTTGCCTCTCCATCAACCTGTCCCTTATTATCCATAAGAGACTGGTAAGTCTGCAACTCATTTAGGAGGGAAGTCAGGTTATACTCCTTTTTGTTCATCTTCGCATTGCTACGGAATGGTAGGTAACTCTTCGGAAGAGATTCCAAGATGAAGAATACCTGACTTTGCTCATCCAAGACCGCTCCGTTCATTTCAGCCACGTTGAAGTGAAATATAAGATCGAGAACGTGTTCTCTCACTTAAGTTCCCTCATTCATGCGCGCGTTATAAACGTACTTGAGGGACTCATGCCGAATTTGTTCAGACGATTGTCCAGACAAATTCTGCAGATAACCCATGATCTCACGAGCTGAGACCATACCCTCCAACTTCCTGTCCAAGACATCAGATATGCCAGCGAGGATACAGGCCTTGGCCTTTTCATTGGCCTTGGACCAGCGGTCAAATGCATCCTTAACAGATTGAGGTGTGTTTTGAGCAGGGATCTGAGGACATTCCTCAGTCAGTACGATTCGAAGGTCATAAACAACAAGAATCGCATCAAGGTTGGACTTCCACGTAGTAAAATTTTCACCAGTTAAACGTTCACATTTGACTAAGGCTATATACGAGGACGACATGCTGAAAATCCAAAATAGTTCTAATTAGTTATGTCTTTTAAGTCATTATAAAACCAATCAAATTTAGCAAAAATATTAAAGAACCCTAGTGTTTAAACTAAACCCAGTGTTTAAATTAAACCTTTAAATTTTGAAACGATACTTCAAGGGTTTAGAACAAAAGCCTCTGTCGGGCGGTCAGTCATTAATCCCCTAAATAGAGACTTTCTCAGCCAATTCTCACTACCAGAACATCTCATGTCCAAATGGTCCTTAGCTACCGTTTGTTTGGTCAAGGACTTGTTAACTAGCTTAACTCATCCCGTAAATGTGACCCTACCATTTTCAGATCCAATAGGTTCGAGCCAACAGGCTAGTATTAAGAAAGACAACTATTGGCAAATTACCTAAGAGACCCTATCCATTTCTAGAGTTTGCGGTGTTCTGAACCCTATAGTCAGGCCCTCCGAAGGGTTTGGCTATTCCAGGACAACCTAGCAAGCGAACTATAGAAATCTCACGGTGCGACCTAATGGAAGAGACCGTAGGATACGTTGACACGCGTCCTGCTCCCATTTACTATGGGTACTTTTCTCAATCACCTTGGTATTGAACCATGCAAACAAATACCGTAGGGGGATGCCCTATGACGCCACGTAGCCAAGCATGGAACTCACGGTGTGAACTCTTGAGGACGTGAGAGTAAACTCGATGCGAACATCTCGTTTTCTCTCATTAAAGCTCCAAAGGTTAGGGTATAGGTTTAACTTAGTCGGATTCTGGCTAAAAGAATCTATCTAAGTCTATGCCTAGTATAACTATTATAACTAGGTCTTTTAACCTTATGTCTAGGTGAATAAACATTTTAATTACCTAGATATAAAATAGAACTAAGGTTAATTCAACTCAAGCTCCGGGTGAATTCCCAAGTAGGTGGTGTTTCGTTAACCGTCAGCTTAAGTACCCCCAGCCTTAGACCGAACATTACCAGTAGAGTTCCCTTATAACCAAAGATCTATGGTCCTACTATATTTTAAACTATTTAAAATACTATGTAAGACTAATTTCTAATCCAATTAGAAATTAAAACTTAGGTGTAAATTAATTTTAAACCATTTAAAACTAATTTAATTTTTACCCAAGTTCCTATGTTTGCATGCATTTCTTTGTTATAGGTTATGGTTTCTAAAACCCCTTAATTTATAACTTTTATAAATTTAATAATTTACCTATGACAAAGAGCTATATTATAAAATCAACAATTATTTTTCAAATTGGAGTTATAGAATATTCAACTAATTGAATAATAAAATTACTTAAATAAAATAACATTTATTTTAAACTAAGTAATTTCATGCTCAATGCAATTTATTTTCCATATAATCTAATTATAACATTTATAATTAATTACTCGTGAAAAATAAATTAATCATGCATTTAAACCATATTCATATACCAATTATACAAATAAAATGCATGAACATGCTTATCCTATGGTGGGAAAAAATTCTACATTACATTCATAAAGAAACACAGCTGTAAAACCGGAATAATTTGGCCCCTAAAGTGCAAAATAATAAAATTACTCTAATTTTATTACATAAACCGGTCCAAAACTCCTTGAACTGGGCTTGAACCGCTCGAACCGAATCAAAAACCAACCAATATGCTGAACCGGTCTGCAGCTTGTGAAAATGCATCACAGTGTTGTAACGCTGATGCGAGCATTGTAACGCCCGCTTCGTCCGCGTGCGCGCCTGCTATCGGGGTGGTGTTGCAATGCTAAGGGGTAGCGTTGCAATGCCGCTGACCCCTGGAGCTCCCACGTCGATAGGGATGCTTGGCGTTGCGACGCCGTTCCTCAATATTGCAACGCTGATGAACGGCGTTGCAACGCTGCTGCTTCGGCAACAACTTTCTCTTTTGAACACAACAACTTTAATCTTCAATTTCTCCTTCGATTCTCAACCAAATTGCACGAAACTGGTCCCGAACGACTCTTAACTCAAATACAGACTCGATAATGCACTTAATTGCCGAAAAACACATGGGCCTTTACAATTAATTTGATCAAATAAAAGAGTAAACTATGGTCAAATACTCCTACATAGTTTTAAAGCAAACCAAAATGAATTTCTCACCAAATCAATGCAATTTTGTTTCAACCAAAGCAAAACAAGCATTGCTCTGATACCAATTGATGAAGATTTGATCCCCTTGAACAGCGGAAAGGTGTTTGGAATCGTAATTTGCAAGTTCGTTTTGGTTGAAAAACAAAAACCGATACATTGATAAAAAATAGAATAAACATCCATTTTCTAATCTAATTAGACATGGAATATAACATGCAAACATATTTTTGTTTAACAATTAAACTAAAAGGAAGAAAAGGTATTACCTTTGTAGTTTTTCCTCAGCACAGCAACTCCTTGCTTATCGTGGTGCCACACATCAACTAAGGAACTCCTCTGTTTTTCTCCAGCAAGACACTACCACTTAGAGAACCTCCTATGTCTCTGAGTTCTACTTAGATCTTCCTTAGGTGGGAAGGATCCAACAATTGTTGAAAAGGGAATTCTAGAGAGTGAGATAGAGAGAGAGAGAGAATTCTTCTTCTAACCGTTCAAACACAGAATGATCAATCGATCTTCACATCTCTCTATTGGAGAACAAGAAGAATAGCTGGGGTAACTCCCCACTCCCTAATGATAAGGGCATGAGGAGTGATGGGAACATGTCATCGTGACACGTTCCCAATTAATTAGTTAATTCAAAATTAATTAATTAATTTTATTAATCAAATTAATTTCATTAAATCATATTTAATTAAATAACATATTATAAATAATGATTAAATCTCATTTAATCATTTTACCCCTTAACCTATAGTTTTAATGTACATCTCATGCACATAAAAATTTAACCTATAGTTTTCAAATATGAATCACATTCACATTTGAACTTAACATTTGAACTCTTTCAAATATTTAATTCTCTCATAAAAATTAATATGAATCATATTCACATTAAATTTATAATATATAGTTCCAAAACTATATGTTATATCATATCAATATACTTAAGTTTATTCTCTTATGAATTTGAGCATTTCAAGTTCAAATGATCTAAGAACCCTTTACGAGCTAGAAGGTGGACCTAATAGACCTACAGATCAGAAGCTCCAACGATACGAGATTGCTTGGTTAATCTCATTAACCTCCCAATCAATATTCGTTAACTGCGGGAACACTCCACTAAAGTCCCGCAGTTGCACTTTTCTCACTGCAGATATATTTCTGTGTCCATGGATATTGACCAATAACAGCAAGTCAATCCTTCACGAATGTTTGTAACACCAGCTGGGTCAAATTATCATTTTACCCCTGGGTTACATATTGTACCTTAAGTACCAGTGATCCTCTAATGAAATATTTGTTTGTTATCCTACCAACAAACAGAGTCCCTCTCGGACCAATGAGAGGGTCGAGCCCTTTGTTCAAGTCACGGAGACATCACTTAAGGGAACATTCCTCTACTTACCCTAGTAGGCGAGAAGGAGTGAATTCCATCTTGCTAAGTTAAGTTCCCAGCCGCTCACTCGGTCTTGTGCCCAAGAAGGTAGGCATATAGAGTCGGCGAATCTGGCCACTCTCACCCATACTAGTCAAAGGACAATCCCTCGCGAATAGGAGTTCGTAACCTGCTCAGGATTGAGATCAAGTTGCCTAAGTCATCCTAGTGAAATAGAAACCTAACTAGTCATCGAAGTTACATCTAGTGGTTACTATTTCGCGGTCCGGTCTTATGTAATCTCATTACATAGGATATCTCCACTCACATGTCATCTACACGAACACGTCAGGATCACAGTGTTTGTATCATATACAAAGTGGGCCACATCCATAGTTTTACCAGGGTAAGTTACCCAAACCTTATCCCCTAACTATAGACACTTTAGGCTGTATCTCTAACCGAGATCCTTTATATGTACACTACATTAAGTTAAAGATTCATATTACAACCTTGGATGTTTAGTTTATTGGATCTAGGGTTTAAAACAAAAGGCAATATCGAACAATAACTCTTTATTGAAATAATAACACTTTATTACAATAATTAGAACATAATTACAAATTACGAGTTTTAGGGCACAAACTCCAACAAACTCCCACTTGAACTAAAACTCCAGTGGGGTACATCATAATCTAAAACAGTGGTTACAGAGATAGAAATAGAATGAACTAGGGCATCCATATGCCCCATTACATATCTCCAACTTGCCCTAGATTAGCCTATGTACATATCTTGTACACCTAGACTTTCCAGATGTCCCTCGAACACTTTAGCCATGAGAGTTTTTGTAAACGGATCAACAATATTGTGCTCCGAAGCGATCTTCGTGACTGTCGCATCTCGTCGTGGCACTATTTCTCGTATCAGGTGATACTTCCTCTCGATGTGCTTGCCTCGCTTATGGTTGTGAGGTTCCTTCGAATTGGCTACCCACTGTTGTCACAATATAAGGTGATGGAAAATTCCATATTTTGAACAACTTCCAAATCAGTTGGAATTTCCTTAGCCAAACAGCCTCTTTAGCTGCTTCACAAGAAGCGACATACTCAGCCTACATCGTGGAATCAGCGATGCATCCTTTTTTGATACTTCGCCATACTATAGCTCCCCCGTTAAGGGTTAAAATTGATCCCGATGTGAATTTCTTAGAATCCTTATCGGTCTGAAACTCAGAATGACTGTATCCAGTAAGGATCAAAGCCTTAGTCCCATACACAAGCGTATAGTCTCTCGTTCTCCTAAGATACTTCGGGATATTTTTAACTGTTGTCCAGTGGTCTAACCCTGGATTGGATTGGTACCTACTGACTATTCCCACTGCATAGCAAATGTCTGGCCTCCTGCACAACATAGCATACATTAAGCTACCTACTATAGAGGCATAGGGAATACGTCTCATATCCTCACCTTCTTGAGGTGTCTTAGGACACTGTTCCTTAGATAGATGAACTCCATGCCTGAAGGGTAATGAACCCCTCTTGGAATTCTGCATCGAATATCTGGACAACATTTTGTTGATATAAGATGCTTGAAACAGAACTAGCGTTTTGTTATTGCGATTTCTGAAGATCTGAATCCCAAGAACATATTATGCCTCTCCCAAATCTTTCATTTGGAATTGGGTCGCCAGCCAATTCTTTATGTCAGTAAGGTATCCTACATCATTCCCAATGAGTAGGATATCATCCACATAAAGCACTAAGAAAGCGACTTTGTCGTTGATGACCCTCTTGTAAACACAAGGCTCATCAACGTTTTGGTCAAAGCCATAAGCGATATCAAATCTTATATTCCAAGATATGAATGCTTGTTTCAACCCATAAATGGATCGATTGAGCTTGCAAACTTTTTGCTCCTGACCTTGGGTTAGGAACCCTTCGGGCTGAGACATATAGATGCTCTCGTCAAGATTACCATTCAAAAAGGCAGACTTGACGTCCATTCGCCAAATTTCATAATCATAAAATGCGGCTATATGGACAAGAGTATCCTTATAGACTTCAACATAGCAACAGGAAAAAAAGTTTCTTCAAATCAACTCCTTCCCTTTGGGTAAAACCCTTTGCTACAAGTCTAGCCTTAAAGGTTTGTACCTTTCCGGCTGCATCTCTCTTTCTCTTATAGATCCATTTACACCCTATGGGTCTGACCCCTACAGGTTGGTCTACAAGTTCCCATACTGAATTGAAGTCCATTGACTCCATTTCAAGGTCCATGGCTTTGATCCATTGGTCCTTGTCTATGTCATTCATTGCCTATTTATAAGACAATGGATCTTCTACGCCGTCATCAGGTATGACGACTTTAGTTTCAGCTAAACCCAAGTAGCGTTCAGGTTGGGAAACAACTCTCCCACTGCGTCGAGGCATTCTCAACGATTGAGAAGGAAGAGACTGACTTGAGGTGCTGGCTTCTCCATCAACTCTTGATGAAGGTTCAACATGATCAACAACTCTTGTTGGTTCATCTGTAGCTTCATTTAGCACACATTTACTACGCGATTTATGGTTCCTCATGTGATCTTCCTCCAAGAACGTGGCGTTTGTCGATACAATCACCTTGTTTTCTTGTGGGTCGTAGAAAAGACCACCTCTCGTTTCTTTGGGATAGCCAACAAATTGGCATAATCTTGAACGTGGTTCCATTTTCTTTGGGTTTGTCACTAGCACGTATGTCGGACAACCCCAAATCCTTAAGTATTGTAAACTAGGTTTATGCCCCTTCCATAAATCAAAAGGTGTTTCTAAAACACTTTTTGATGGAACAGTGTTCAAGATTTGAACTGCAGTCTCTACTGCGTATCCCCAAAACGAGGCAGGCAATTGAGCATAGTTCATCATAGAACGAACCATCCCCAACAAGGTTTTATTTCTCCTTTCTGACACACCATTTTGTTGTGGTGTACAAGGTGCTAAGAGTTGAGATTTAATTCCATATTCTATCAAATAGTCCTAGAATCCCAAATCCATATACTCTCCACCTCGACCGGATCGATGTGTTTTAATGATTTTCCCTAATGCATTCTCTACTTCAGCCTTATACTCTTTGAACTTTTCAAGAGCCTCAAACTTGTGATGCATTAGGTATAGATAACCATACCTCTAATAATCATCTATGAAAGAGATGAAATATTCGTACCCTCCTCAAGCTTTAACATTCACCGGACCACAAAAATCCGAATGTACAAGTTTTAAGTGCTCTATGGCTCTGTAACCTTTTCCAGTAAAAGGTCGCTTAGTCATTTTTCCTTCCAAGCATGATTCGCAGGGAGGTAAAGAATCATTTTCTAACTTGTTTAGAAGTCCATTCTTAGAGAGTCTCTCAATCCGGTTGAGATTAATATGACCAAGTCTAAGACGCCATAGATAGGTATTATTATTTGGAGAAATTCTTTGTCTTTTACTTTGAGTATTAGTATTTTTAAACACCTCATGATTTAAAATTGCTTTAGTCTGATGCGGTTTAAGTACATACAATCCGTTTTTAAATTGAGCAGAACAAGTATTGACGCCCTCTTTTAAAATGAACGCATCATTTAATGAAAGGAAATACAATATCCAAGTTCTATTAAACAAGAGATAGAAATTAAGTTTCTCTTATTCTTAGGAACTATGTACAGATTTTTTAATAAAATAAAGATATCTCCAAAAAACAGCTTGGCATCTCCCACTGCACGAGCTGAGAGGACGTCTCTCGTCCCGACCCTAAGCGTTATCTCACCTTCTTCGAGGTCCTTGAAGAAACTAGTTTCCTGAAACGAAGAGCAAACATGATTAGTTGCCCCTGAATCAAGTATCCAGGTAGAATCATCATTTTCCACTAAACGAGTTTCAAGAACAAGTAAATCGAATTTACCTTTCTTTTCTTTGAGCTCAATGTTTGCAATAGCAGAAGCTTTCCCTTTTCCTCCTTTCCTTTTCTTCCGAGTCTTCTTAATCCCAGAAGAAGAACCGCAGGGCTTGGTTCCAGAGGATGAAACCTTCTGGATCCTTTTGGAATGGGAAAACTGATTTGCCTCTCCATCAACCTGTCCCTTATTAACCATAAGAGACTGGTAAGTCTGCAGCTCATTTAGGAGGGAAGTCAGGTTATACTCCTTTTTGTTCATCTCCACATTGCTACGGAATGGTAGTTAACTCTTCGGAAGAGATTCCAGGATGAAGAATACCTGACTTTTCTCACCCAATACCGCTTCGTTCATTTCGGCCACGTTGAAGTGAACTATAATATTGAGAACGTGTTCTCTCACTGAAGTTTCCTCCTTCATGCGCGCGTTATAAACGTACTTGAGGGACTCATGCCGAATTTGTTCAGACGATTGTCTAGACATATTATGTAGATAACCCATGATCTCACGAGGTGAGACCATACCCTCCAACTTCCTGGCCAAGACATCAGATATGCCAGCCAGGATATAGGCCTTGGCCTTTTCATTGGCCTTGGACCAGTGGTCAAACGCATCCTTAACAGATTGAGATGCGTTTTGTGCAGGGATCTGAGGACATTCCCCAGTCACTACGAACCGAAGGTCGTAAACAAAAAGAATCGCATACAGGTTGGACTTCCACGTAGTAAAATTTTCACCAATTAAACGTTTGCGTTTGAGTAAGGCTATATACAAGGACGACATGTTGAAAATCCAAAATAGTTCTAATTTGTTATGTGTTTTAACCCATATTAAAACCAATCAAATTTAGCAAAATTATTAAAGAACCCTAGTGTTTAAATTAAACCTTTAAATTTTGCAACGATACTTCAAGGGTTTAGAACAAAAGCCTCCATCGGGCGGTCAGTCATTCCTCCCCTGAATAGAGACTTTCTCAGCCAATTCTCAGTACCAGAACATCTCATGTCCCAATGGTCCTTAGCTACCGTTCGTTTGGTCAAGGACTTGTTAACTAGCTTAACTCATCCCGTAAATGTGACCCTACCATTTTCAGATTCAATAGGTCTGAGCCAGCAGGCTACTATTAAGAAAGGCAACTGTTGGCAAATTACCTAAGAGACCCTATCCATTTCTGTAGTTCACGGTGTTCTGATCCCCATAGTCAGGCCATCCGCAGGGTTTGGCTGTTCCAGGACAACCTAGCAGGCGGACTATAGAAATCTCACGGTGCGACCTAATGGAGGAGACCGTAGGATACGTTGACACGCGTCCTGCTCCCATTTACTATGGGTACTTCTCTCATTCACCTTGGTATTGAACCATGCAAACACATACCGTAGGGGGATGCCCTATTGACGCCACATAGCCGAGCATGGAACTCACGGTCTGTACTCTCGAGGACGTGAGAGTAAACTCGATGCGAACATTTCGTTTTCTCCCATTGAAGCTCCTAAGGTTAGGGTTGTTGGCATTTTTGTCCTAATCTCGTGTTTGTAATATATTGTTTGAAATTAATAAGTGTTATTTATTTCATCACTTTGTGTCTCGCAATATTTATAAACTTTTCCAATAAACTAAGCTCCAGGGTCATTGTATACATGAGAGAACTAGAACTTGAACGGTGTGTAGTGGACACACAGGGAAGATCACGTTCGAGTTAATGACCCTAATGGTCTACAGTATATGGATAGGGTTGGAGACCTAATCCTGGATACACTGTGGATGCGGCCCGCTTTGTATTAGATTCAAACGAGGTGATCTGACTCGTTCATGTAGTTGACATGCGAGTGGGGGCATCCTGCAATGAGATTGTACATGACCGACCGTGATTTATTAGACCTCATCGATGTAACATCGTTGTGATGAAGGGACTAATAACTTCGAGATGACCATTAGTGACTCGACACGAATCTCGGGCGTGTTACGGACTCCTGTCTGCGAGGATCTGTTCTTTGACTAGTACGGGTGAGGGTGGTCACAGTTACTCGCCCAATATGCCTATCTTCTCAGGGACAGAACCAAGTAGGGAGTTGAGAACTTAACTACGCGAGATGGAATTCACTCGTTCCCGCCTTTAGGGAAACTAGAGGGTTTGTTCCCTTAAGTGCTTTCTCCAGGGCTTGGACAACGGGCGCCCACTTTCTCACTGGCCCGAGAAGGGTGTTGTGTATCGTTGGACCATCACAAAATGTTGTTCATTAGAGGAGCAGTGGGGACTTAAGGAACAAGAGGTAGACACAGGGGTAAAACGGCAATTTGACCTAGCCGTGTCTACGAACAACCTGTGAAGGGTCGACTCATGGGCATTGGTTATATCAGTGGACACGTAATATTCTGCACTGACGGGAGTGCAGCTACGGGCTATAGTGGAGTGTTACCGTAGCTAATGAATGTTGGTTAACCGAGTCAAAGAGTTGGGTAGGTTAATCTCGGATCATTGGAGCCCGTCACTGTAGGTCCATTAGGTCCCTCGGTTGGCTCCATCTGGATTTAAGAAAGGATAAAGTTTTGGTATGAAATTGAAGTGTTCAATTTCACTCTAAGGGCATTTATGTCATTTATATGAGATATGAATGATATAATATATAGTTTAATGTGAATGAGATTCATAATAAACTATAGGGTAGCCCAATTGTTGAATTAGGGCTAATTGGAGAATTTGATTGAGAGAAATTAAATTGGTTGTGATTCAATTTAATTAATACACAATTAATGCAAATGAGATTTGCAATATGAGATATGAGATATCTTATATTATGTGGTTATGCAAATGAGATTTGCATAACCTATGGTTGTGGTAAAGTGGTAATTATGTGGACATTGTAACTCCACCAATTCCACTATATAAACCCTTCTTGTAAGAAGGATGAAATGGACTTCTCTCATTTTTTAGATTTTCACAAAGAAGAGAAGAGAAACTCTCTCTAAGAGAGCGTGGAAGTATTTCAAACTTTAGAAGAAAGCTCGAAAGTTTTCCGATGCCCTTTGATTACAAGATCGAAGTCTTTTATAGACTCCGGATTTGAAATTACAATACAATACATAAAACTAAAAGATAAGACTCAATCCGACAGACAAGACCCACGATCGGATTGATATGACAAAAGATAAAATGATTACAAAAAACAAAATGTACGAAAAGTAAAAGATTGGATTCTTTACAATAATAATGCACACTACTATTCACTTACTATTACAATAATGCGTACTACTATTCCTCCACCATCTTTTGTCGTATCCCTTTATTAAAGTGACTTTAATAAAGATGATAGTTGTTGTCCTTATCCGATAGGTTCGAATATCATGTCAAATCCCTTTTCAAAGCGTGAAGGCAAGATATCTTGACCAACGGATTTATTACTCATCTCGAGATTTATTACGGGACCACACACATATGATCCTTCGCATCACCCTTTATGGTGATTCTTCATAATTTTCTTCTCACACTACAAGATTTGGGCATTTTCCTTATGTTACGATGTGGAGCTTATAATTTACAATTTATTATAATGTACATTTTATTATACAACACTTTTTTTTTTTTTTTTTTTTTTTTTTTTAAATTACATTGGTTGGGAATCTAAAAACGGATCATTGATATCATATTCATCATCTTCTTCCACTTCAGAGTTTTGTGGAGAAGACGAAGATGCTATTGAAGTAACTTGATTCAAGATTTTTGTAAATCATCTCTGTTGTTGTTTGTGCTAAGGCAGCTAGCAGCTTTGATTTGGAATTGAGGAACTCTGCATTTTTCTTCTTTGACAGGTCTTGGAGGTAGCCATTATCGGCAAACCATTGCTTCACTTCTTTGATTCCTGCGTGAGAAAAGTTGTACTTGTCCCACCATTTGATTTGTAAAACTTTTACGATTTGTTTGTAATAGTTGTAAGTATTGATTTGGAAATTCCAACAGAATATCCAAGGGGTTTGAAAGTATAAACAAAAACGCATTGTGAGTGGGAATGCATTTTTGTGTATTGTTTGTGAAAAGTAATGGAATGATTCTTGAATAAGAACTGGGAAGATTTCCTCTGATAGGCCGAAAGTCTTCCACCATTTGATAAACCAAAATGGGTAATCTATTTTGTAAGCATTTTGACAGAATTGAATAAACCAAGAATGCTCATAATTCTTGTACCACATTCCTTTGTACCAAGCTTCAACATAATCTCGGTACGAGTATGTCTGGGGATTGAATGGTTTTGAAAGTGTTCTTTCTGTGAAGATACTTTGATTCCAATTGGTAGGGTTTAAAACTTTAAAAATTTTGAGTTTTGAGTAGGCAATTTTTGAAGGATCCTTTCTGTCCGGGATATGAGTTATCTGGACAGATTTTGAATCTACAAGGATGAATTCATAATATTTCCTTGTTTTGATCAAGGATTCCGGTAGGAAATAGAATCCTTGAGGATACATATTTTGAATAATTTCAACAATTGAAATACCGTCGAATTCAACTTCGACAATTGGCTCAAGAAATTTGAAGTGGTTTTTCAAATAATTTTTGATTTCATGTTTAGGGATAAACCTTTTGGGAGGATTGACGGCTTCAACAATGGTTGTAGGGATTGAAGATCCCTGTTGAGACGAAGATGGAGTAGTAGGTGAGACAGAAGGTCTCATTGGTGTAACGGCAGTAGGCCGCATGAGGGAGTCTGATGGCCTCGGTGGTGGAGTTAATGACTCCATTGAATCTCTTATTTGAATCGATGCGCTTCTGGTTCTTGGGCGATTCACCCGAGTGAAACCTGGATCCATTGCGTATTGATCGGCGCGCCATGGGAGCCGGAATGTTTGAAGAAGAGGTTGGGCTTTTGCCCTTTGAAGTTGAGGCTTTGCCTCGCGATCACTCATGCTTGAAATAGAGAGAGAAGAAGTTTTCTTTGTAAGAAATTCCTTGAGAGATAATCTGCAAGGGGTTTTGAACTCCTTTTATAGGCAAGATTTGAAAATCAAAGCATGATAAGATAGCTTGCCATCTTGCAAAAATTTGTTTTGAAACAAGATTTTTAACATCTTTTCTAGAACGAATTTAGAAGCTCTTGAATCCGCTTTTAATTGTAAAATGTTTATTAATTAAATCTCCTTGAAATTTTTGAACACACAAAACTATTGCTAAAATCTCCTTTTTTACTGTTGAATAATTTTTTTGAGTACTATTCCATATTCCAGAATGAAATCGAATAATTGATTCGTTCTTATCTATACACTGTTTTAGGATTCCTCCATATCCAATGTCGGATGCGCGTCATTCCACTATTAAATTTGCTTTTGGATTTATCGACTTAAACAGGAATTGATTTGACTAAAGCTTTAATTGATTTGACAAAGATTTGTATGTTTATCCGACCATGGCTCTGGATTCTTTTTAGCCTTTGAAAAAGTGGCTTACATATAGGCCTTAGGTTTTGAATAAAGTCGAAACATAATTGAGACATCCTAGAAATCTTTGTAAATTGAGTTTTATCTAAAATTTGATCAGGGAAATTTGAAGCGAATTCAATTGATCTCTGTATCGGTTTTACTAAACCTAAATGAATATCAAATCCTAAAAATCGGATTTGGGTTTGAAAAAGTTTAATTTTGGGGAGTGACACTACTAAACCATTTCGTTTAATAATATGAAGAAATATATTGAGGTGTTTAAAATGTTGGTCTATATTTTGAGAAAATATTAGGACATCGTCGATGTAAACAATTGAAAATTCTTGAAAAGGGTTGAATATATCGTTCATAATTTTTGAAATTCGATGGAGCATTTTTTAATCCGAATGGCATAACATTCCATTCGTATTGACCAAAAGGGACATTGAAGGCGGTTTTGTATCGATCTTCTTCAGAAATTTGTATTTGCCAGAATCCCGATTTCATATCAAATTTTGAGAAAATTTTTGAGTTTGAAATTCTTTTAAGTAAATCTTGTTTATTTGGAATTGGATACCTTATCCATTCTAAGACTTTGTTGAGTGGTTTATAATTAATGACCAACCTTGGAACTCCTCGTTCCTTTTCTGCTTGATTATTGACATAGAAGGCGGCGCAAGACCAAGGGCTTTTGGATGGTCTGATGAGTCCTTTCTGTAAAAGATCATCTATTTCTTTCTTGCAATGGGTTAATAATTCAGAATTCATTTGAATTGGCCTAGCTTTTGTTGGAATTTTCTCTTCATTGAAGTCTTTGGTATAAGGGAGATTGACTATATGTTGTTTTCTTTTCCAAAAGGCATTTGGAAGATTTGAACAAACCTCATTTTCTAATTTTGCTTTGAAATTAGATATTTTATCTTGTATTGATTTTCTTTTTAATTCTTCATCAATTTTCTTGTATGAGATTTCTTCTTTTAAGAATTGAATTTGTTTTTGTTTGCTTTCTATAATATTTATGGATTTTTGGACTGTTGTTTGTTGTAAATTATGGATTTCATGGCGGGTTATTGGACTCGTAAACTTGAATATTATTTCTTGTCCCAATATATTGGATATTATTCCTTCTTCCGATATTGATATTGGGTATAATTGAGTAAGAAATGGCGTCCCTAAAATCAACTCTTGACCTAGGTCTTTGACTAACAAGAAAGAGTTTACAAAACAAACTCCCTTGTTGCAAACATGGACTTTTGACAATTTGTAATTAATCATTAATTGTTGATTATTTGCACCTCGGAGCGTTTCTGATGTCTTTTCAAAGTAAATTGAGGGTATTAATCCTTCTTGAATACGCTTTGATCCACTTTGAATCAATTAAGGCACGTAAAGTGATTTTGAAGTCATGAATTTTGAGGTCACTAAAGAGTACCATTTTTGAAATCGAATGCTTGAGATAGCTCCAACGAAAGATTCTTCTTCTTCATTTGGAGTTTCTTCAGCTTGGAATTTCATTTGAGACATTTCTAGTCGGAGATGAAATATCTCACGATCAGTGTCATTTTTTATTTTATTGACTTCTCTTTTTAGGTTATTAATTTCTGCTTGAAGTTCTTGAATAGTGATTGGTTTTGGTTCCTCGAATTTTTTGATAACGTTTTTCCATTCGTAGGGTTTGAAATCACTAGTTTCTCCTTGATCTTTCTTTTCGAGTATTGAACTTTTTAGGCTATGCAGAATTGATTTTTTGAGTTCTACGTTGTCTATTTCATCAACAACGTTAAGTAGAGTTTCTTGATCTTTGGTTAGGACACATATGCATCCTGAACAAACTCTTTTGCCTTCTTTTTCTTCCTCATCATATTCATTTGTCGAATATGAATCAGTTTCTTCTTGTAATTCAAGTATTTGACCTTCATCGAACTATAGATTGACTCTTGAGAATCGAGTTGGATGATGTTTAGAAGTTGATGTTTAAATTCATCATCAATTTCTAATTCATTGATCTTCTTTTTCATAGGACACTTATTTGCATAGTGTCCATATGATCGACATTTATAGCATTGAATCTTTTCTTTTGAATGTCCACCTTTATAAGTTGGTCGTTTTGTAGTATAAGAATTATAGGGCTTTCTATAATTCTTTCTTTGGAATGATCTATATGGACGATAACTTTGTCTTTCTTGATGTTTTCTCGTATCTTTTTATAGCAGCTTTTCTGATCACAGAGGGTGGATGGACTTTTCCACATCCATATTGATCAGAAAATTCCTAATTCTGCCTTTTGATCCAAAGGTTTTGTTAAGTTTTATTTGAACTTTGGATTCGTTGCATAGACGGATACCTTCACTTATTATGAATGAAGTTAAATTTCCATAGGTTAGACTATCCCAAGGAATTTTTCCAGTCATATTTGGCATTTAAATCGATTTTGACTCTTTCAAAGAAAGTAATTGGGAAGTCCTTTGATAAATTGTTCCTTCCAAATTGAGGAAGAGCAATCGGCTCTAATTAAGACTTTGCTTAGGAACATATCTTTGTACCATCTAAAGTCTCCTAATGTTGGACATTTGAGATTTAAAAGAATTTCAAAGATCCGGCTTGATATTGAGTGGATCTCCTATGAAGGCATTTGTTATAGTGTAGACGAGAGTGTTTACTGCATCGTCTATTTTTTCTTCTATTTCAACTGTTTGAGGTAATTGACCTTCTACCTTGAGTGTTTGTACTCTTTTTTCAGTACTAGAATGATTTAAGATATAGTGGCGATCACCTTCCTTTAGGTATTGATCCCACCATTGTTTTAATTGTCCTGTGAATCCGGCAACGAGAAGTTGTGCTATCTCATGATCTCTTTTGCCTCTTTGTCTATAGGCATTGGAGGCGATCAACATCTCGTTTATTACGTTTATGATTAGATAATCAGATATTCCGTCCACATTCCATTCGTGGATGGCTAATCCATCATAAACGGCTTGAGTCATTTGTGTTTTTTCTTCAAATTGAATATCTGGGAATGATGGTTGAGGATACCAATTTCTCATTGTAGAATATTTCGATATTTTTGATTTTGTACCAATTTTTAAGACTTCATTTGGAGACTCGATTCTTTCTTCATTTAGGGAAAGATCCTTAGTCTTTTGGATAATTTGGTCAATAATGGAATCCTTTATAACGTTTATTGTGGGAATTGTTTTTGAAATATGAAGGCTGTTTAGCTTTTCTTCTATTAAAGCTAAAGTTTCTTCCTCTTTAGTTCTTATTTTAATTTTGCTATCAATGATTGTAGGTTTAAATAAAGGAATTGATTCATCTATTGGAGGTATTAGTATTCCCCATTTGAAGACGAAAGCAATGGAAGGTTTTGATATTTTTCCCTCAATCTTTTCTACTTGATTTGCTATTGTGGAAAGAATTTTATTGGAAAAATTATTACAAGTTGAATATTTTTATATCTTTGAGGTAGGAACATTTTTCTCTTCCTTCTCACTAATATTTTTAAATGGACTAGCTTTGACCTTTTCTCCATAAATTGTTTCAAATTCTATCTCCTCTACGGGAGGATGCGTTGAGTGAATATTTCCCTTTGACTTGTTTTCCATGTTTCTAGCAACATATTGATTTCGTTTTGATTGTTTCATCCATGTAAAAATGGAATATTTTGCTCTATTTCTTCCATAAATGAATACCATTTTGACCTTATTTCAGATCTTTGGTTTTCATCATATTTTTGGAAAAGGCATTCCTCTTTGTTTTGTTTTTATTGAAAGGAAATCCTTTTTAGTGCTTCTTTGTTAATTGAAAATCCTTCAATAAGAACATTTAATTGACTAGAGAACATAGATCGATTATCCATGTCGGTTTGGGTTGGAGATTGTGGTTGTGCTTCATAATGAACATTTGCTACATTTTGTTCTATATTGACTGATTTTACTCGCTAAACGAGTTAGATCGATCAAAATAGAATTTTGAGTCGGCTTACGAGGTCATAGGTTCGAGAGGTACTTGGTCTTGAGGACATGAATTCCTTGACTTTAGTGACCTCCGTTTCTTACGAGAATTGTATTTCAACATTTCCATTTGTATGTTCGATAATTTGGGCTAAATTTGAATTTCTTTTTGGTGGAGTGAAAGCTTAGTAAGCTTCCACGTTGGATTTCTAGTGATTTGTTCCCAAGATAAACTTTTTGGAGCAATGGTGAGGACTTATCAAGATTTGCTTCTATAAGGATTGTTGATCCCTTTGGGGAAGACCTTAAAGCTCTTGGAGAAATGTTTGTATTCATTAATTTGTAACAAATTCTAAAAATCACCACTGCAGAGTGAGATTCTTCTTGAATATTAAGATTTTGTGTATAAACATCGGCTATCAAGGAAGATAGGATGTTTGGATCTTGTAAGGAAAGAGTAAAATTTGGATAACAATTGAAGAAAATTGGACCTTTTTCGAGGTTAGACTGAACCACCTCGAGAAGAGAGTTTGAGAAATTAAAGTGTCTTTTATCTCTTAAAGAGACTAAGACAGGTATATCTAAGCCTAATCTGAATAAAGGTTTGATGGCAATTTGAACTAATCCTATGTGAAGATAATTAAATTCTTCACGGTGTTGTAGAATAAGCTTTTTTGAAAAGAGATTTATTGATTCATGGTCATTGTTTATGGGAATGTTTTTCTCAGAAATTTTTACACAATTTCTCTGAGTGAGATTGAAAGTACTATGGTAATAGACCATTTTTGGATCTATCTTTGGGATACTCTATTGATGAAGTTTGTCTTCTATTTTTGCTATTGATAACTCTTGATTAGTTAATTTAGAAAGTATTGTATTTGAATCACCTTTGTAATCTTCATGGTCATCCAAAATTGAAATACCTTTTCCTTTGACTCAGGACTCATTATCTTTTCAAAATTTTAGACATAATTAACTTCTTTTATGCATAACTTAAATTAGATTAGAAATAATTTTCTTTCTTTTTCAAAACTTGTAGAAAATACAGCAATTATATCAAGTACTAGTTACTGGGGAACAGGAGCTTACCAACGGACTTACACTTCTTTGCAGGGAACACAACCTTTACCAACCAGCTGTCGACTAGCGGACGCAAGATATAATTGATGAGTTTCCAAAGTTTGGAAAATAGATTGAAAATTTTTTCTATTCTAGCAAAGGATGAGTAAAAGAAGGTAATTTTATTGAATAAAGGCTCGATACCATTGCTCCTCGGTTGTCTGCCGCAAGAGAATTAGGATCGTTTACAAGGCTAAGAGAGCGTGGAAGTATTTCAAACTTTAGAAGAAAGCTCGAAAGTTTTCCGATGCCCTTTGATTACAAGATCGAAGTCTTTATAGACTCCGGATTTGAAATTACAATACAATACATAAAACTAAAAGATAAGACTCAATCCGACAGGACAAGACCCCTGACTGGATTGATATGACAAAAGATAAAATGATTACAAAAAACAAAATGTACGAAAAGTAAAAGATTCGATGGCGAATCTGGCCACCCTCACCCATACTAGTGAAAGGACAATCTCTCGCAAACAGGAGTTCATAACCCGCTTAAGATTGAGATCAGCCTAGGTCTTCCTAGTGAAATAGAAATCTAACTAGTCAACTGAGTTACATCTAGTGGTTACTATTTCGCGGTCCGGTCTTATGTAATCTCATTACATAGGATATCCCCACTCACATGTCATCTACACGAACACGTTAGGATCATAATGTTTGTATCATATACAAAGTGGGCCACATCCATAGTTTTACCAGGGTAAGGTACCCAAACCTTATCCCCTTACTATAGACACTTAAGGGATATCTCGAACCGAGATCCTTTATATGTACACTACATTCAGTTCAGGATACATTTTACAACCTCAATGTTTAGTTTATTGGATTTAGGGTTAAAATAATGGCAATATCGTAAATAACGAACAATAACACTTTATTGAAGTAATAACAGTTTATTACAATAATTAGAACATAATTAAAAACTACGAGTTTTAGGGCACAAACCCCAACAAACTCCCACTTGAACTAAAACTCTAGTGGTGTACATTACGATCTAAAACAGTGGTTACAGAGATACAAATACAATAAACTAGGGCATCGATATACCCATTACATATATCCCACTTGCTCTAAATTAGCCTATGTACATATCTCGTAGACATAGACTTTTCAAATGACCTTCGAATACTTTAGTCGTGAGAGTCTTTGTAAGCGGGTCTACAATGTTGTGCTCCGAAGGGATCTTCGTGACTGTAATATCTCCTTGTTGCACTATTTCTCGTATCAAGTGATACTTCCTCTCGATGTGCTTGCCTCGCTTATGGTTGCGAGGTTCCTTCGAATTGGCTACCGCACCACTGTTTTCACAGTATAAGGTGATGGGAAATTCCATATTTGGAACAACTTCCAAATTAGTAAGAAATTTCTTTAGCCAAACGGCCTCTTTAGCTGCTTCACAAGCAGCGACATACTAAGCCTCCGTCGTGGAGTCTGCAATGCATCCTTGCTTCATGCTTCGCCATACTATAGCTCCCTCGTTGAGGGTGAAAACTGATCTCGATGTGGATTTTCTAGAATCCTTATCGATCTAAAAATCAGAATTAGTGTATCCAGTAAGGATCAAATCCTTAGTTTCATACACAAGAGTATAGTCCCTTGTTCTCCTAAAATACTTGAGGATGTTTTTAACTGCGGTCCAGTGGTCTAACCCTGGATTGAATTGGTACCTACAAACTATTCCCACTGCATAAAAAATGTCTTGCCTCGTGAACAACATAGCATACATTAAGCTACCTAATGCAGAGGCATAGGGAATACGTCTCATATCCTCAACTTCTTGTGGTGTCTTAGAACACTTTTCCTTAGATAGATGAACTCCATGCCTGAAGGATAATAAGCCCTTCTTGGAATTCTGCATTGAATATCGGGCCAACATTTTTTTGATATAAGATGCTTGAGACAGAGCTAGCGTTCTGTTCTAGCAATTCCTGAAAATTTGAATCCCAAGAACATACTGCGCCTCTCCCAAATCTTTCATTTGGAATTGGATCGCCAGCCAATTCTTTATGTCAGTAAGGTAGCCTACATCATTCCCAATGTGTAGGATATCATCCACATAAAGCACTAAGAAAGCTACTTTCTTGTTGATGATCCTCTTGTAAACACAAGACTCATCAACGTTTTGGTCAAATCCATAAGACTTGATCACAGTATCAAATCTTATGTTCCAAGATCTGAACGTTTGTTTCAACCCATAAATGGATCGATTGAGCTTGCAAACTTTTGTCTCCTGACCTTGGGTTATGACCCCTTCGGGCAGAGACATATAGATACTCTCGTCAAGATTACCATTCAAAAAGGCAGTCTTGACGTCCATTTGCCAAATTTCATAATCATAAAATGCGGCTATGGACAAGAGTACTCTAATAGACTAAAGCATAGCAACAGGAAAAAAAGTTTCCTCATAGTCAACTCCTTCCATTTGGGTAAAACCCTTTGCTACAAGTCTAGCCTTAAAGGTGTGAACCTTTCCGGCGACATCTCTCTTTCTCTTGTAGATCCATTTGCACCCTATGAGTCTTACCCCTTCAGGTTGGTCTACAAGTTCCCATACTGAATTGTAGTACATTGACTCCATTTCAAGGTTCATGGCTTTGATCCATTGGTCCTTGTCTACGTCATTCATTGCCTGTCTATAAGTCAATGCATCTTCTACGCCGTCATCAGGTATGACAACTCGAGTTTCAGCTAAACCCACGTGGCGGTCAGGTTGGGTAACAACCCTCCCACTGCGTCGAGGCATTCCAAACGATTGAGAAGGACGAGACTAACTTGATGTGCTGGCTTCTTCTTCAACTCTTGATGAAGGTCTAGCTTGATCAACAACTCTTGTTGGTTCAGTTGTAGTTTTATTTAGTACTAGTTTACTACGTGGTTTATTGTTCCTCATGTGATCTTCCTCCAAGAAAGTGGCGTTTGTCGATACAATCACCTTGTTTTCTTGTGGATCGTAGAAAATACCACCTCTCGTTTCTTTGGGATAACCTACAAATTGGCATCATCTTGAATGAGGTTTCAGTTTCTTTGGGTTTGTCACCAGCACGTGCGCCAGACAACCCCTAATCCTAAAGTGTTGTAAACTAGGTTTACGCCCCTTCCAGAATTCAAAAGGTGTTTCTGAAACACTCTTTGACGGAACAGTGTTCAAGATTTGAGCATAGCTCATCATATATCGAACCATGTCCAACAAGGTTCTATTTCTCCTTTCTGACACACCATTTTGCAGTGGTGTATTAGGTGCTGAGAGTTGAGATTTAATTCCATGTTATATCAAATAGTCCTGAAATCTCAAATCCATATACTCTCCACCTCGATCGGATCGAAGCGTCTTAATGGTTTTTCCTAATGCATTCTCTATTTCAACCTTATACTCTTTGAACTTTTCAAGAGCCTCAGACTTATGATGCATTAGGTATAAGTAACCATACCTCGAATAATCATCTATAAAAGAGATTAAAGATTCATACCCTCCTCGAACTTTTACATTCACCGGACCACAAAGATCCGAATGTATAAGTTCTAAGGGCTTTTTGGCTCTATAACCTTTTCATGTAAAAGGTCGCTTAGTCATTTTACCTTCCAAGAAAGATTCGCAAGGAGGTAAAGAGTCATCTTCTAACTTGTTTAGAAGTCCATTCTTAGAGAGTCTTTCAATCCGGTTGAGATTTATATGACCAAGTCTAAGATGTCAAAGATAGGTATTACTATTTGGAGAAATTCTTTGCCTTTTACTTTGAGTATTAGCAGTTTTAAACATCTCATGATTTAAAATCGCCTTAGTTTAATTCGGTTTAAGTAAATACAAGTCGTTTTCTAACTTAGCAGAAAAAATATTGACACCTTTCTTTAAAATGAACGCTTCATTAAAAGAAAAAATAATACAATAGCCAAGTTCAATTAAACAAGAGATAGAAATTAAGTTCCTCTTAATCTTAAGAACTATATACAGATTTTCTAAAAATATAAATCTATCTCTAAAAACACAGTTTTCCATCTCCCACTACACGAGCTGAGACGACGTCTCCCGTTCCGACCCTGAGCGTCATCTCACCCTCTTCGAGCTCCTAGAAGGAACTAGTTTCTTGAAAAGAAGTGAAAACGTGATTAGTGGCTCCTGAATCAAGTATCCAGGCAAAATCATTATTTTCCACAAAGAAAATTTCAAGAACAAGTAAATCGGATTTACCTTTCTTCTCTTTGAGCTCAGCAAAGTACTTTGGGCAGTTTCGCTTTCAGTGCCTGTCCATGTTGCAGTGGAAACATTTTCCTTTGTCTGCAACCTTGGCTTTTCCCTTGCCCTTATTAGCAGCAGGTGTCTTCTCTTTCTCTCCTATCTTCTTCTTTTGGCTCTTCTTAAGCCAAGAAGATGAACTACAAGACTTAGTCCAAGAGAATGAACCCTTTTGGAACCTTCTGTAATGGATAAACAGGTTTGCCTCTCCATAAGCCTGCCCCTTATTCTTCGTAAGAGAATGGAAAGTTTTTAGTTCATTAAGGAGAGTAGTCAAGTTATACTCTATCTTGTTCATCACTGCATTGCTGCAGAATTGCTGGAAACTCTTCGGAAGAGATTCCAGGATGAACGAGACCTGACTTTGCACGTCAATGACCGCGCCGTTCATTTCAGCAACGTTGAAGTGGACCATCAGATCAAGAACATGTTCTCTCACCGACGACCCCTCCTTCATACGGGAGTTATAAACGTACTTTAGGGACTCGTGCCGAGGTTGTCCAGACCGTTGTCCAAACATGTTCTGCAACGAACTCATGATCTCACGAGCCTAGACCATGCCCTCGTGCTTTTTGGCTAGAACTTAAGAAACACTAGTCAAAATGTAGACCTTGACTTTATCATTGGCCTTGATCCAGAGGTCGTACGCATCCTTAACAGATTGAGGAGCGTTTCGAGCAGGGACCTGAGGGCATTCCTCAGTTAGTACAAATCGAAGGTCGTCAACAACAATAATCGTATTTAAGTTGGGCTTCCACGTAGTATAGTTTTCACTAGTTAAACGTTCGCTTTTCAGTAAGGCTATAATTGAGGACGACATGCTGAAATTTCAAAAGTAGTTCTAATTAGTTATGTCCTTAACCCATTATAAACCAATCAAATTTAGCAAGATTATTAAAGAACACTAGTGCTTAAATTAAACCTTTAATTTTGCAACGATACTTCAAGGGTTTAGAACAAAAGCCACCGTCGGGTGGTCAGTCACTCCTCCCCTGAATTGAGACTATCTCAGCCAATTCTCACTACCAGAACATCTCATGTCCCAATGATCCTTAGCTACCGTTTGTTTGGTCAATGACTTGTTAACTAACTTAACTTATCCGTAAATGTGACCTTACCATTTTCAGATCCAATAGGTTCGAGCCAACAGGCTACTATTAAGAAAGACAACTGTTTGGTAAATTACCTAAGAGACCCTATCTATTTCTGGAGTTCGCGATGTTCCGATCCCTATAGTCAGGCCCTCCGTAGGGATTGGCTGTTACAGGACAACCTAGCAGGTGGACTATAGAAATCTCACGGTGCGACCTAATGGAGGAGACCGTAGGATACGTTGACACGCGTCCTGCTCCCATTTACTATGGATACTTCCCTCATTCACCTTCGTATTGAACCATGCAAACACTTATCGTAGGGGGACGCCCTATTAACAACACGTAGCCGATCATGGAACTCACGGTGTGAACTCTTGAAGACGTGAGAGTAAACTTGATGCGAACATCTCGTTTTCTCCCACTTATGCTCCTAAGGTTAGGGTGTACGTTTAACTTAGTCGGATTCTGGCTAATCGAATCTATCTAAGTCTATGGCTATTATAACTATTATAACTAGGTCTTTTAAACTTATGTCTAGGTGAATAAACATTTTAATTACCTAGATATAAAACAAGACTATGGTTAATTCAACTCAAGCTCCGGTGATGAGTATTAATTAATTATATTTATTATATCTAATTTCCTTACATTTTTATTGAATAATATGTATAATGGATGAAATTGCACCCAATTTAGTTTATGTGACAAATAATTGATTATTTAGTGGAACTAGTCTAAAAAGCACATTTTAGTTCAAATTCGTAAATTGAAATAAAAATTGAAAAAAAATTAGAAAAACAAAAGAATGAGAGAATTGAAAATAACAAAAGAATTAAAGCTATTAAAAAAACATAAAAAGAATGAAAAGAAAAAAAAATGAAAAGCTTATTATTTAATTTTTCTTTTATTTTTGTTTTTGTTCCTTGTGTAGGACGTACATGCATGGAGTATTCCATGAGAAATGCAAACGAGAAATTGTCTTGTGGCTTGGCACATGTTGTGGAGCAAGAAATGGCACATATAAGGGACCTATTTCTGGTCATTTTCATGTATGAAAGGAGGGCAATGCATTCAGCAAAGGGTGTGCAGAGTTTTCATGTTCTCTATAAAAACAAAAGTTTAGAGAGTGTTCTAGTTCGTTGTTTTTATCCTTTTTATTTTATGTTTTCTCCCCTTTACAATTATTCTTACTTTTCCACCATGTGTGGCTGATTCAAGGGTCATTTCATTTCCAATTGTAATTTTGTGAGGCTTTAGACCTAATTGAAATTTTGTTTCTAATTTAAGAATTCTTTGTTTCTTGTTTTATTTTTATGATTGATCATTACTAATTAAATTGACGCTTTAATTTAGTTTCAATCAATTTATTACTATCCATGATTTCCTGATCCGTAATTGTCACAAATGATTAAAAAAATGTAGCAAGGGGTTAGCTTATGTATGTGTAATTAATGGCTTTTCCATTTTAGATAGCTTGCATAATAGACTCTAGGGAAACAAAGAAACAAAATTAATTAATTTGTAGTTATCTCAATTAGTTAATTTTGGTTTAGTCCTCTCATTGCTTTTAATGTTTTTATTTAATCAATATGAAACGCTATCGTACCCAATGGATTAAATTATAAGTTTTGATTTTGATGTTTGGTTAAGATCAATTAAGTTAGGAGAGTTTATATTTATTGCAGCTTTTCCGAGTAAATCGACTGAGTTCTTGAATTAGCAAAATTAAAATTGATTTCTTTTTCTTTTCCTTTTGAAGCCTATGATCAAAATTACAATTGGATGAAATTTACATCCTTGAATTGAAAGTTGCATAAAATTATCTTTTTACTTTTTATTTTTAATTTCAATTTTTTGTTCGACAATTCAAACCCCCCTTTATTTTTGTTATCATTATTATTTTTAACTTTGAGAAATTAATTTGATTGGTTCCCTTGGGATTCGACCTGATCCACTATTTCTACAAGTTAGATCTAGAAAACCAGTAAATATTTTGGAGGGCATCGACAACCCGACCATCCTGCCAAGTTTCCAGGTAGGAGGTGTTCCATTAACCGTCAGCTGAAGTACCCCCAACCTTAGACAGAACTTCACCGGTAGAGTTCCCTTATAACCAAAGTTCTATTGTCCTACTATATTTTAAACTATTTAAAATACTATATAAGACAAACTTCTAATCCTATTAGAAATTAAAACCTAGGTCTAAATTAATTTTAAACAATTTAAAACTAATTTAATTTAACCCAAGTTCCTATGTTTGCATGCAATTCTTTGTTATAGGTTATGGTTTCTAAAACCCCTTTAATTTATAACTTTTATAAATTTTAATAATTAATTTATGACAAGGAACTATATCATAAAACAAAATTGGAATTATAAATTTATTCAACTAATTGAATAAATAAAATTAGTTAAATAAAATAACAATTATTTTAAACTAAGTAATTTCATACTCCATGCAATTTATTTTTCATATGATCTAATTATAACAATTATAAATAAATACTTATGAAAAATAAAATAGATCATGCATTTCTACCATATTCATATAACAATTATTCAAATAAAATGCATGAACATGCTTATCCTAAGGTGAGAAAAATTCTAAATGACATTCATAAAGAAAAATAGCTGTAAAACCGGAATAATTTGGTCCCTAAAGTGCAAAAAATAATAGAATTACACTAATCCTATTACAAAACTGGTCCAAAACTCCTTGAACTGGGCTCAAACCGCTTGAACCGGACCACAACCGAACCAAACCGCCCAGACTCGTCTGCAGCTTCAGGTTGGCGTCACGGCGTTGCAACGCTGATGGGAGTGTTGCAACGCTGCCTCATCTCGCGCGCGCGCCTGGAATCAGGGTAGTGTTGCAACGCTGAGGGGCTGCGTTACAATGCTGCTGACCCCTGGAGATTTTGCATCGATAGGGAGCCTCGACGTTGCGACGTCGTTCCTCATCGTTGCAACGCTGATGAACGGCGTTGCAACGCTGATGCTTCGGCAACAGCAAATTCCTTCGAACACAACAGCTTCAAACACCAATTTCTACTTCGATATTCATCCGAATTGCACGAAACTGGTTCCGAATGACTCTGAACTCGATTACAGACTCGACTATTCATTTAATTGCCCAAAAACACAGGGGCCTTTACATTTAATTTGATCATATCAAAAGATACTAAGGCCAAAAAATTCCTAAACAGTTTTACAGCAAACCAAAATTAAATTCCCACCTATCCAATGCAAATTTGTTTCAACCAAAATAAAACAAGCATTGCTCTGATACCAATTGATGGAGATCGGATCCTCTTGAGCAGCGAAAACTTGTTTTGAAATCGTAATTGCAAGTTTATTTTGGTTGAAAACAAATACAAATACATTGGAGAAAAAACAGAGAATAAGAAATACAAATCTAGTCTAATTAGACGTGGAACTAATCATGCAAACATACTTTAAATGAAACTAAACTAAAAAGGGAATTCATAATTTACCTTTGTAGTTTTAATCTCCCTTTGCACAGCAACTCAGCAACACCAAAAGGACTTCTCTGTTTTTCCAACAGGACACAACCAGTAGTGAAAACCTCCTATGGCTCTGAGTATCTACTTAGATCTTCCTTGGTGGGAAGGATCCAACAATTGGAATAAGAGAATTGAGATAGAGAGAATTTTTCAGAGAGAAATCAGATAGATCGATCAAAGCATCATCTCTGCACCTTTCTCCATTGGAGAAGAAGAAGTGTAGTAGGGGTAACTCCCCACTCTCTATCGAGAAGGGATTGGGGAGTGATGGGAACGTGTCATCGTGACACGTTCCCAATTAATTATTTAATTGAATTAATCAAATTAATTTATTTAATTAAATCATATTTAATTAAATACCATATCATAAAATATGATTAAATCTCATTTAATCATTTTACCCCTTACTCTATAGTTTTAATGCACATCCTATATACATTAAATTATAACCTATAGTTTTCAAATATGAATCACATTCACATTTAAATTTAATATTTGAACTCTTTCAAATATATAATTTTCTCACATATTTTAAAAAGAATCATATTCACATTTAATTTATAATATAAAGTTCCAAAACTATATATTATATCGTATCTATATACATTAAATTTATTCCCTAATGAATTTGAACATTTCAAATTCAAACGATCTAAGAACCCTTTACGAGCTAGAAGGTGGACCTAATGGACCTACAGATCAGAAGCTCCAACGATACGAGATTACTCAGTTAATCTCATTAACCTCCTAATCAACATTCATTAACTGCGGGAACACTCCACTAAAGTTTTGCAGCTGCACTCTTCTCATTGCAGATATTTTTCTATGTCCACGGATATTGACCAATAACTGCAAGTCAATCCTTCACGAATGTTCGTAACACCAGCTGGGTCAAATTACCGTTTTACCCCTTTGTTACATCATGTACCTTAAGTACCATTTGTCCTCTAATGAACAATTTGTTTTTGGTCTTACCAACAAACAGAAGTCCCTCTCGAGCCAATGAGAGGTCGGGCCCTTTGTTCAAGTCCCGGGGACACCACTTAAGGGAACATTCATCTACTTATCCTAGTAGGCGAGAAGGATTGAATTCCATCTTGCTAGGCTAAGTCCCCAGCTGCTCACTCGGTCTTGTCCCCAAGAAGGTAGGCATATTGAGTCGGCGAATCTGACCACTCTCACCCATACTAGTCAAAGGACAATCCCTCGCAAATAGGAGTTTGTAACCCGCTCTGGATTGAGATCAAGTTGCCTAGGTCATCCTAGTGAAATAGAAACCTAACTAGTCAACGGAGTTACATCTAGTGGTTACTATTTCGCGATCCGGTCTTATGTAATCTCATTACATAGGATATCCCCACTCACATGTCATCTACACGAACACATTAGGATCACAGTGTTTGTATTATATACAAAGTTGGCCACATCCATAGTTTTACCAGGGTAAGGTACCCAAACCGAACCTTACTGTAGACCTTTTAGGTTGTATCTCGAACCGAGATCCTTTATATGTGCACTACATTCAGTTCAGGATACATTTTAAAGCCTTGGATGTTTAGTTTATTGGATTTAGGGTTAAAATAATGGTAATATCGTAAATAACGAACAATAACACTTTATTGAAGTAATAACAGTTTATTACAATAATTAGAACATAATTGTTGGGTTTTTTGTCCTAATCTCGTGTTTGTAAATTACTGTTTGAAATTAATTAGAGTTATTTATTTCATTACTTTGTGTCTCGCAATATTTACAAACTTTTCCAATAAACTAAGCTCCAGGGTCATTGAATTTATGAGAGAACTAGAACTTGAACGGTGTGTAGTGGACACACAAGAAGGATCACATTCGAGTTAATGACCCGAATGGTCTATAGTATATGGATAAGGTTGGAGACCTAATCCTTGATACGTGTGCATGCGGCCCGCTTTGTATTAGATACAAACGAGGTGATCTGACTCGTTCATGTGGTTGACATGCGAGTGTGGGCATCCTGTGCAATGAGATTCTACAAGACCAGACCATGAATTATTAGACTTACTGATGTAACACCGTTGACAGTAAGGACTAATAATTTCGTCGATGACCATTAGTGACTCGACCTTAATCCTGAGCGTGTTACGGACTCCTGTCTGCGCGGGTCTGTCCTTTGACTAGTACTCGCCCAATATAGGTCCATTAGGGTGGTCACAGTTACTCGCCCAATATGCCTATCTTCTCAGGCACAGGACCAAGTAGGGAGCTGGAAACTTAACTACGCTAGATGGAATTCACTTGTTCCCGCCTTTAGGGAAACTAGAGGGGTTGTTCCCTTAAGTGTTTTCTCCAAGGCTTGGACAATAGGCGCCCACCTTCTCACTGGCCCTTTAGCTGCTTCACAAGCAGCGATATACTCAGCCTCCATTGTGGAGTCACCGATGCATCCTTGCTTGATGCTTCGCCATACTATAGCTCCCCCGTTAAGGGTGAAAACTGATCCCGATGTGGATTTCCGAGAATCCTTATCGGTCCCCAAAATCGTAATCGATTGTATCCAGTGAGATCGGATCCTTATACCCATACATAAGCATATAGTCCCTCGTTCTCCTTAGATACTTGAGGATATTTTTAACTGTTGTCTAGTGGTCTAACCCTGGATTGGATTGGTACCTACTGACTATTCCCACTGCATAACAAATGTCCGGCCTCGTGCACAACATAGCATACATTAAGCTACCTACTGCAGAGGCATAGGGAATATGTCTCCTATTCTCAACTTCTTGAGGTGTCTTGGGACACTGCTCCTAGATAGATGAACTCCGTGGCACAAGGGGTAATAAGTCCCTCTTGGAATTCTTCATCGAATATCTGGACAACATTTTGTCGATATAAGGCGCTTGAGATACAGTGCTAGCGTTACGTTTCTTGCGATTCCTAAAAATCAATCTCAAGAACATCACTGCGCCTCTCCCCAAATCTTTCATTTTAAATTGGGTTGCCAACCAATTCTCTATGTCAGTTCGATATCCTACATCATTCCCAATGAGTAGGATATCATCCACATAAAGTACTAACAAAGCTACTTTGTCGTTGACGATCCTCTTGTAAACACAAGGCTCATCAACGTTTTGGTCAATGCCGTAAGACTTGATCGCAGTATCAAATCTTATATTCCAAGATCTTGACACTTGTTTCAATCCATAAATGGATCGATTAAGCTTGCAAACTTTTTGCTCCTGACCTTGGGCTATGAACCCTTCGGGCTGAGACATATAGATGCTCTCGTCAAGATTACCATTCAAAAAGGCAGTCTTGACGTCCATCTGCCAAATTTCATAATCATAAAACGCGGTTATGGACAAGAGTATCCTTATAGACTTCAGGATAGCAACAGAGGAAAAAGTTTCTTCATAGTCAACTCCTTCCTTTTGGGTAAAACCCTTTGCTACAAGCCTAGCCTTAAAGGTTTGTACCTTTCCGGCTGAATCTCTCTTTCTCTTATAGATCCATTTACACCCTATGGGTCTAACCCCTTCAGGTTGGTCTACAATTTCCCATACTGAATTGAAGTCCATTGACTCCATTTCAAGGTCCATGGCTTTGATCCATTGGTCCTTGTCTACGTCATTCATTGCCTGTTTATAAGACAATGGATCTTCTACGCCAAATCATCGTATGAAAACTTGAGTTTCAAATAAACCCAAGTAGGGTCGGGTTGGAAACAACCCTCCCACTGCGTCGAGGCATTCCCAACGATTGAGAAGGACGAGACTGACTTGAGGTCCTGGCTCTTCCATCAACTCTTGAAGAAGGTCTAGCTTGATCAACTCTTGAAGAAGGTGTAGCTTCATTTAGTACTAATTTACTACGCGGTTTGTGGTTCCTCATGTGATCTTCCTCCAAGAATATGGCGTTTGTCGATACAATCACCTTATTTTCTTGTGGGTCGTAGAAAAGACCACCTCTCGTTTCTTTGGGATAGCCAACAAATTGGCACAATCTTGAACGAGGTTCCAGTTTCTTTGGGTTTGTCACGAGCACGTGTGTTGGACAATCCCAAATCCTGAAGTGTTGTAAACTAGGTTTACGCCCCTTCCAAAGTTCAAAAAGTGTTTCTGAAACACTTTTTGATGGAACACTGATTCAAGATTTGAATCTGAGTCTCTCTGCGTATCTCCAAAACGAGGCGAGCATTTGAGCATAACTCATCATACAACGAACCATGTCTAACAAGGTTCTATTTCTCCTTCTCTCGACACACCATTTTGTTGTGGTGTATTTGGTGCTGAGAGTTGAGATTTGATTCCATGTTCTATCATATAGTCCTGAAATCTCAAATCCATATACTCTTCACCTCGATCAGATCAAAGTGTTTTAATGGTTTTTCCTAATGCATTCTCTACTTCTACCTTATACTCTTTGAACTTTTCAAGAGCTTCAGACTTATGGTGCATTAGGTATAGATAACCATATCTCGAATAATAATCTATGAAAGGGAAGAAATATTTGTACCCTCCTCGAGCTTTGACATTCACTGGACCACAAAGATCCGAATCCACAAGTTCTAGGGGCTCTACGACTCTGTAACCTTTTCCAGTAAAAGGTCGCTTGGTCATTTTACCTTCCAAGCAAGATCTGCAAGGCGGTAAAGAATCATCTTCTAACTTGTTTAGAAGTCCATTCTTAGAGAGTCTCTCAATCCGGTTGAGATTAATATGACCAAGCCTAAGATGCCATAGATAGGTATTATTATTTGGAGAAATTTTTTGCCCTTTATTTTGAGTGTTAGCATTTTTAAACATCTCATGATTTAAAATTGCTTTCGTTTTGTTCTGCTTTGATTACATGCAAGTCATTTTTCAATTAAGCAGAACAAATATTGACACCTTCTTTCAAAATGAACGCTTCATTAATTGTAAAAGAAATACAATATCCAAGTTCTATTTAACAAGAGATTGAAATTAAGTTCCTTTTAAGCTTAGGAACTATATACATATTTTTCAATAAAATAAATCTATCTCCGAAAAATAACTTGAATTGCATAGAATTCATTGAGCTTCATGTTATTTTATCCCTAAAATTATGAATGTTAGTTGAAAATCTTGAATTTAAGCATTAGGTTCTAAAAGAATTAATTTTGATGATTTTGTGCTTTAATTTGGAGAAATTAGCTAACAAGTAATTAAAGACCGCAATTTGAGATTTTTCTTAACTTTTACATATTTAGTTTGATTTATGATTGATAATGATGTATGAGGAATTTTCTGTGTGCAGGAGATGTGTAAAAGAAAAAAATTACAAAAACCCATAAGGGCATTTTAGACATTTTATCCGAAGGGCAAAATGGTCTTTATACCCTAAATGGCGTGTTTGTAATTATCAAACTAGGGCAACATCTTCTTGTGATAAAAGGAAAAAGAAGAGAGGAGCTGCAGGAGGGCGTTTTTGCGAGAGGAGAGTCCTTGTGTTTGCTGAAGCAATCGCGGAAGAAGCTAGGGTGTTGCTATAGCAAGGCCGAGAGACGGGAACAAGAGGAGCAGTGAGAACACAGTGGTTGCCGTCGATTGCTGAAGCAATTGTGAGGGGAGACTGAGGTTCGGCGTTTTGCTACAGCAAAGCCGAGGGGAGAAAAACGGTGAAGGCATCGAGAGAGCCAACCTACCTCCTTGCTGAAGCAATCGGAAGAAGGCGCGAAAACATTGCTGTAGCAATTTCGAGGGGCAGCATCGGAAGAGCAGATCCATCGATTGCTGAAGCAATCGCGAAGGAGGGACAAAGGAGCATTGTTGTGCGCGTAGGTGCGAGGAATCACCCAAACTTTTGCTGAAGCATTCGCGCGCATTGGTGAGTATCGGCCAAGTATTGCTGAAGCAATTTCGAGGGGCGGCATCGGGAGAGCTGACCCATCCTATTGCTGTGGACAATCGGGCGTGATTGTTGCTGCGTGTGCATTTGCTGAAGCAAGGCCGTGGACAATCGGGAAGCGCCGTCGCTGCGTCTTGCGATTCTTGAAACAAAGCCGTTCTTATTTATTCTTTGTTGCGCGTGATTTTTGTTGTGCTCGTGTTTGCTGAAGCAAAGCCGTGGGGACCTTGGGCGTTGCTGCTGCTGCTGCTTGCATTTTGCTGAAGCAAAGTAACCGATAGGCAAATTGCTCGATAGGCAAATTGCTGAAGCAATCCTGGAAACTCTTGCTGAAACTAGTGGGTAAAAAATTGTTGTTTAGGAAATTTTTGCTTACTTCCTGTTTAGGTCGATTTTGGGACTGTTCTTGGTCTACTATTGCTATACATGATTAGTAAGAGCATGCTTAACTTAAGGATGTGTAATTTAACTCCAAGCATGAGCTAAACTCTTCTAGGCATGGGTTAGGTTGTTTTTCACCGTATACATTGTAATAAATTTATGGTTGATGCCGTGGTTGGATTTATGAGATTTTAATGTTTATAATGATGCATGAGGATTAAAACTTGGCCACTTTGACTCCTCTAAAATTCACGAACTTGGAAAAGCTAGTGAGTTAGGAAATTAGAATTTCATTCTAGGATCATGAGTTAATTAGGGATAATTAATCCACCTAGAACCTTAAAGTTATGAGCGTAATTTAGATCTCAATTGGGAAATTGTTGGTTTTAAAATTTAGTGACTTTGGAAAAATTCACTTGATCACATGCGTAGGTAAATTCAAGGCATTAACCACTCATTTGTTAATCTAATTATACATGGAACTTCAACTTAACCCTAGCCTATCTCTTAATCTAAAAGCCCCAGTTTTCTCTCGTTTAGTTTATGTTTAATGTTTTCACATATTTTGATTTATTGCATTAGTCTTAATTATATTTAACTCATTCAAACAACAAAACAATCGAATTCCTATTTTTGCATTCATTTATTCCTAACAAAAACTTGCATGCCCATGCATTGCACCAAAAATAAATAGGAGAAAAATTTCTAGGACACTCATTGATTTAGATTCTACTAGTCCTCGTGGGATCGATACTTTTCTTATCACTTGTCAGACCGACCGTGTATACTTGCACGCGTCAAAGGAGAGTCGAGTCTCATCCTAGTTGCATTAGTTTAGGACACCTGACATTTTTCTGCATCAAGTTTTTGGCGCCGTTGCCGGGGACTAGCTTTGAATCTTATCTGTGAGTTCTGTGAAATTTTCTTTACTTTTGTGTTTTTTTTTTTGCAATTTGTTTTGTTTTGCTTGTTGTCTTTTCTTTTATAATTTGTTGCTGTTTTTTTTTGCAATTTGTTGATTTAATTCCCTTTTTATAAGCATATGTAGGTTTTGTTGGGTGTAATGGTTTCTGCTGAGAATTCTTTATTTCTACTTGCTTAAACATGGTAGATCAACTACCTACATCATGCATAACCAATCAACACGAAATATGGATTTCAGTAGTCAAAACAGAATATTTAGAAGTCTTAAAGCAAGTAAATAACAAAGAATTCTCAAGAGAAACCATTACACCCACAAAACCTACATATGCTTATAAAAGGGAATTAAATCAACAAATTGCAAAAAAAGCAACAAATTATAAAAGAAAAGACAACAAGCAAAACAAATCAAAATGCTAAAGAAAAAAAAAAAAGAAACAGGGCCTCCTCTTTTGCTCTAGTAGTCATCCTCCTCGCTTTCCTCTTCTTGGGGCTTCCTCCTCCTCCACGTTGTTCATCTCATCTTCTTCATCATCACCCATTGCATCCAAGGTCAAAAATGGAGTGGGAAATTCAGGAAATTTGGGTAGGGGTTTGGAAAATTGGCTTGCATAGCGGCTCTGTGGGCTAAATCTCTCTCTGGGCATACTCCCAATAACAATGTGATTGATCTTGCATATGGTGCATCATGCTCATCATCACATTGTTTTGGTGTATGAGTTGGTCCATACCTACCATTAACCCCATCCCCTTATTTGAACCAACTTGGGTGTGATGGTCCATAATGGTGTCTAAAGGCCCGCTAGCTAAGATTTTATCCTCCCAAATATAATAAGGAACCCCAGCCCTAATGCAAAGAGAGGTTACTAAACTAGGGAAGAAGATTTTTCCACTATTTTTCTTTGCACACCCTTCAATTTCCCTAGCTACTAGGTTTCCTACATCGATTTGCAATTCTGAGAGGATGGCATAAAGAAGCATGATTCGACTCCTCAAGACCGTTGAATCATGCGAAGTGGGCATGAGATTCAACTTCACGAAAGGAAGCCACATGTGTGCTTCAGGAGCTAAATAGGAAGCTAACATAGACCTCGCTCCCGTTGAGCTTACCATCCATTTTGCCCCATTGATCCCTACCGTTCTTAGGGCGGCATTCATTTGAGTGTCGGATGGGGCCATTAACAACTCGCATGTCCTCAAATTCATGATCATTCCTCTTTATTTTATTTTATATACATATATATTTTTTAAAAAACAAATATGTACATTACTCCTCCATTTCCTTAAACACAACGTAGGGCTAGTTTTATTTTTTATATTTTTTTTTATTTTTTATTTTATTTTTTTTTTGACTCTCCCGTAGTTCTTAGAATGGCACACGTGGTTAGCGCAGCGCACCTAAGCAATGGGGTTCTCCCGTAGTTCTTAGAATGGCACACGTTGTTAGCGTAGCACACCTAAGCAATGGGTACAGGTTACTTGCTTGATACCTTCGCTCCAAGAGGCCAGCATGGTTAGTGCCCAGACCCCCTGACATCGAGTACCAAGTTACCTAAACTGACTCTAAATAACAAAATAACTAACATCTCTTTTTTTTTTTTTAGCCCAACAAAGTTTTAGGGAAATGGAAAGTTTGCACACTCTTTCTTTTTTTCTCTTTTTTTTTCTTTAAAAATAAACACGAAGAATTTACCTTTCCCCCCAAACTTAGAGTACTCAATGTCCTCATTGAGTTAGGGAGGTCGGGTAACTCCCCCAAACTTGAAATGATCACAAATTTGAAGTTTACTAATTTTGGAGCATTCTAAAAAAATGTATGGGTTACCTAACTTGTCATGGCCTCTAGCTTTCGAACTTTTTGGCCTAGGAGTTGAATCCTAACTACTTTGATTGACACACCAACCATAAGCGCACTAAAGAACCCTAATGACAAGCTTCACCTTGAGAAACACCAAACAAGATAGCATACCCTTGCCTCAAACACAAACAACAACTCTTGTTTTCATTAACCATAAGATTGTTTTAACTTTTCAGTTCTAACGAGTTTCTCACCAAGTTTCTATAGAAGACACATACTTTCTACCAATAAAAACATGCAGAAACTTAGTTCTTATAAAAGGGACAACAACCATCTTCTTTTTTTTTTTTATTTCTACTTGCTTAAAGATGGTAGATCAACTACCTACATCATGCATAACCAATCAACACGAAATATGGATTTCAGTAGTCAAAACAGAATATTTAGAAGTCTTAAAGCAAGTAAATAACAAAGAATTCTCAGCAAAAACCATTACACCCAACAAAACCTACATATGCTTATAAAAAGGGAATTAAATCAACAAATTGCAAAAAAAACAGCAACAAATTATAAAAGAAAAGACAACAAGCAAAACAAATCAAAATGCTAAAGAAAAAAAAAAAGGAACAGGGCCTCCCTCTTTTGCTCTAGTAGTCATCCTCCTCGTTTTCCTCTTCTTGGGCTTCCTCCTCCTCCACGTTGTTCATCTCATCTTCTTCATCATCACCCGACTGCATCCAAGGCTGCAAAATGGAGTGGGGAAATTCAGGGAAATTTGGGTAGGGGTTTGGAAAATTGGCTTGCATAGCGGCTCGGTGGGCTAAATCTCTCTCCTGGGCATACTCCCAATAACAATGTGATTGATCTTGCATATGGTGCATCATGCTCATCATCACATTGTTTTGGTGTATGAGTTGGTCCATACCTACCATTAACCCCATCCCCTTATTTGAACCAACTTGGGTGTGATGGTCCATAATGGTGTCTAAAGGCCCGCAAGCTAAGATTTTATCCTCCCAAATATAATAAGGAACCCCAGCCCTAATGCAAAGAGAGGTTACTAAACTAGGGAAGAAGATTTTTCCACTATTTTTCTTTGAACACCCTTCCATTTCCCTAGCTACTAGGTTTCCTACATCGATTTGCAATTCTGAGAGGATGGCATAAAGAAGCATGATTCGACTCCTCGAGACCGTTGAATCATGCGAAATGGGCATGAGATTCAACTTCACGAAAGGAAGCCACATGTGTGCTTCAGAGCTAAATAGGAAGCTAACATAGTCCTCGCTCCCGTTGAGCTTACCATCCATTTTGCCCCATTGATCCCTACCGCTCTTAGGGCGGCATTCATTTGAGTGTCGGATGGGGCCATTAACAACTCGTTTGTCCTACCATAAAGTTGGCAAGGCAATTCAAGCATGGAGTTAATTGTATCCGTGTCCCAATGAACATATCTACCCCTTACTATGGATACCCTCTCCTCTAGATAGATGTTCGCATAGAACTCCCTAACTATGGTGGGGATGGCGGCCTCAGGTTCTTTACAAAATGTTTCCCAACCTAGATTTGCTATATTTTGGGATAGGAAAGGAGGAATCTCTCTTGAGCATAGGTTGAAACCTCTCTCTAGCAAAAGAGCTCTTTTCTTCAACTTCTCATATTTTGTTCTTGCTCTTTCACTGATAAATCTCTCAGGGATATCTTCCTCACACAATACCTCCTTCATCACTTCGGGATTGTTTTCCCTAGTATACCCTTTCTTCTTCTTTTCTTTCTTCTCTTTGGACTTAGGTGCCGGTGGTTCAGGGGCCTCCAAAGGATATGCATCCTCTAAGGGCCATTCGCTAACCACCTGCTTTCCTTTACTCATGAGGACGAGGAGGAATGGGTGGACGATCTAGGATTGGATTGGTTCACTTCTACCATTGCACTCTTCAATTTTTCGGCCTCTTTCTTGCTTTTGCTTCTTCGTAGCCACATGATTAAATATGAAGCAAAAGAGAGAAAGGTACTAGAAAAATTCTAAGGAATGGACAGCAAGCTTCCTAAGCTAAGAAAGATTCTGCCTAAGCTAGATTTGGATCTAGATTGGTTTCTCCTAACTCAAGTCATTTTTAGGTTCTAAGTCTAGGATTCCCTTTTACCCAAACCAAAAAAAAAAAAAAAAAACGATTAATCCCCAAAGCAACTTCTTTTTTTTTTCTTTTTCCTTTTTCCCACTAACTCCTATCCTTTATCCAACTACTTAACCTAAAGGGCAGAAACATAACCTAAAATAGGTCAACCTGCAAAACAAAAAGGAAAGCATAAAGTCAACATTTACTCATTCTTTTTAAGACATGCAATTAAAAATTAATGGGAAGCATCAAACTAGGAATTTTATTATCCTAAAACAATAGAGAAAATTGTATCCTAGCTTTTCACATGCTTCCATTCATCCTAGATTACACGCTACAATGAAAATTCACATGTTTTAGATTTTTATTCTACTAAAAACACAAGTTAACCTATACTAGTATGTTGGAAAATTTTCAATAGGGAGAAAAAAGAAAAAAAATTGTATTTAATTCAGCCATACGAAATGAACAATCATGCTTGGTGATCGAGCAAGAGGAGAAGGAATTCTTACCTCTAACCTTTTGTATACTTCAATTCTACATCCTAACGACACTTAATCAAAGATTAACTATATGTGATAAAACAAAGAGCAAAACATGAAATAACTGGATCAAGAATCATATGAACAACTAAATCTCCTATCATGCAAAGACAACGAATAAAAAGGAAAAATAAAACAACCTAGCTAAGCTTTTTTTTTTTTTTTTTTATAGAAGGATTCACTACACTTCATTATCACTCAACTTCCATGTGGACATGTTCCTTTGGAAGTCTTCACCCCAATAGTGTTTCAAACGTTGCCCATTAACAAGAAACTCTCTTCCATCCTGCTCACATCGAAGCTTAATAGCCCCGTAGGAGAGAGTTTCGATCACCGTAAAGGGCACCACCATCTAGACCTAAGCTTACCAGGAAAAAGTTTAAGGCGGGAATTGAATAATAAAACTCTTTGGCCTGCTTCAAAAGTCTTTGGAATGAGTCTCCTATCATGCCAAGCTTTAGTTCTTTCTTTGTAAAGCTTTGCATTCTCATAAGAAAATCTTCTAAACTCATCCAAATCATTCAATTGAAGTAGCCTCAGATCTCCTGCAGCAATTAGATTTAGATTGAGTTCCTTTATCTTGCATTCCTAGTGGGTGGGAAATATTTTATTAGGAATTTCTCTGCCAAGGAGTTCCAGGAATCTCACTGACACAAGCGGAGCGAATTCAACCAGTTCTTTGCAAAGATCCCCGGGAATAATAAGGGAATAAGCTCAATCTAATGGCGTCACTAGAGACTCTGGCATGATGAAGGAATCACTTACTCCCGTGAATGATTTCAAATGGAGATGGGGTCCTCATACTGTAAGCCATGGAATCGCCAATCGTTTGGAGCATTTGAAACATAACTCGGTTTTAGCTCAAAAGAAGTAGCTTGTATAACAGTCCGATTATCCACGGATTCAGTTCATCCACTAAGGGGTTGGCATAGGTCCTAATGGCTCGCTCTCTGGTCATTGGCTAGCTCTATCACATTGGTAGGACCCCCTGTTTGGAAGGTTAAAGAGTGGATTGTCTCTAACATCTTGGGGTGCTCTAGGGTTATGGTGTTGGGCTAGAGGATCTATAGGGTCTCTAGGATTATTCTGGTTAGCCATGGCTAATTTTTGCTCTCTCAACCGCTTCCTAAAGGTTCTATCTATTTCGGGGTCAAAATCAAACTCTAACTGACGACGCACATTCATAAACTATCCTCAAGTACTGAAATGCGAGAAAAACCCAACTCAAGCAATATTATGAAAAGAAACTAATCCTAAAAAAAAACACAAAAGTAAAGAAAATTTCACGAACTCACAGATAAGATTCAAAGCTAGTCCCAGCAACGGCGCCAAAAAACTTGATGCGAAAAAATGTCAGTGTCCTAAACTAATGCAACTAGGATGAGACTCGACTCTCCTTTGACGTGCAAGTATACACGGTCGGTCACGACAAGTGATAAGAAAAGTATCGATCTCACGAGGACTAGTAGAATCTAAATCAATGAGTGTCCTAGAAATCTGTCTCCTATTTATTTTTGGTGCAATGCATGGGCATGCAAGTTTTTGTTAGGAATAAATGAATGCAAAAATAGGAATTCGATTGTTTTGTTGTTTGAATGAGTTAAATATAATTAAGACTAATGCAATAAATCAAAATATGTGAAAACATTAAACATAAACTAAACGAGAGAAAACTGGGGCTTTTAGATTAAGAGATAGGCTAGGGTTAAGTTGAAGTTCCATGTATAATTAGATTAACAAATGAGTGGTTGATGCCTTGAATTTACCTATGCATGTGATCAAGTGAATTTTTCCAAAGTCACTAAATTTTAAAACCAACAATTTCCCAATTGAGATCTAAATTACGCTCATAACTTTAAGGTTCTAGGTGGATTAATTATCCCTAATTAACTCATGATCCTAGAATGAAATTCTAATTTCCTAACTCACTAGCTTTTCCAAGTTCGTGAATTTTAGAGGAGTCAAAGTGGCCAAGTTTTAATCCTCATGCATCGTTATAAACATTAAAATCTCATAAATCCAACCACGGCATCAACCATAAATTTATTACAATGTATACGGTGAAAAACAACCTAACCCATGCCTAGAAGAGTTTAGCTCATGCTTGGAGTTAAATTACACATCCTTAAGTTAAGCATGCTCTTACTAATCATGTATAGCAATAGTAGACCAAGAACGGTCCCAAAATCGACCTAAACAGTAAGCAAAAATTTCCTAAACAACAATTTTTACCCACTAGTTTCAAAGAAGAGTTTCGAGATTGCTTCACAGAATTTGCCTATCGAGCAATTTGCCTGCTCCCGGTTACTTTGCTTCAAAGAAAATGCAAGCAAAGCAGCAAAGCAAAGAACGCCCAAGGTCCCCACGGCGGCTTTGCCAAAGAAACACGAGCACAACAAAATCACGCGCAAGAACGGCAATAAATAAGCAACGCGCTTTGCTTCAAGCGATCCAAGACGCAAATGACGGTGCTTCCCGATTGTCCACGGCCTTGCTTCAAATGCACACGCAGCAACAATCACGCCCGATTGTCCACAGCAATAGGATGGGTCAGCTCTCCCGATGCCGCCCCTCGAAATTGCTTCAGCAATACTTGGCCGATACTCACCAATGCGCGCGAATGCTTCAGCAAAAGTTTGGGTGATTCCTCGCACCTACGCGCACAACAATGCTCCTTTGTCCTCCTTCGCGATTGCTTCAAAGAATCGATGGATCTACTTCTTCCGATGTCGCCCTCGAAATTGCTACAAACAATGTTTTCGCGCTTCTTCCGATTGCTTCAAAGCAGGAGGTAGGTTGGCTCTCTCGATGCCTTCACCGTTTTCTCTCCCGGCTTTCTTTGCTGTAGCAAAACGCCGAACCTCGATCTCCCCTCACAATTGCTTCAAAGAATCGACGGCAACCACCGTGTTCTCACCGCTCCTCTTGTTCCCGTCTCTCTACCTTTGCTGTAGCAACACCCTAGCTTCTTCCTTCATTATTGCTTCAAAAAACACAAGGACTCTCCTCTCGCAAAAACGCCCTCCCGCAGCTCCTCTCTTCTTTTTCCTTTTATCACAAGAAGATGTTGCCCTAGTTTGATAATTACAAACACGCCATTTAGGGTATAAAGACCATTTTGCCCTTCGGATAAAATGTCTAAAATGCCCTTATGGGTTTTTGTAATTTTTTCTTTACACATCTCCTCGCATACAGAAAAATTCCTCATACATCATTATCAATCATAAATCAAACTAAATATGTAAAAGTTAAGAAAAATCTCAAATTGCGGTCTTTAATTACTTGTTAGCTAATTTCTCCAAATTAAAGCACAAAATCATCAAAATTAATTCTTTTAGAACCTAATGCTTAAATTCAAGATTTTCAACTAACATTCATAATTTTAGGGATAAAATAACATGAAGCTCAATGAATTCTATGCAATTCAAGTTATTTTTCGGAGATAGATTTATTTTATTGAAAAATATGTATATAGTTCCTAAGCTTAAAAGGAACTTAATTTCAATCTCTTGTTAAATAGAACTTGGATATTGTATTTCTTTTACAATTAATGAAGCGTTCATTTTGAAAGAAGGTGTCAATATTTGTTCTGCTTAATTGAAAAATGACTTGCATGTACTGAAACAGAACAAAACGAAAGCAATTTTAAATCATGAGATGTTTAAAAATGCTAACACTCAAAATAAAGGGCAAAAAATTTCTCCAAATAATAATACCTATCTATGGCATCTTAGGCTTGGTCATATTAATCTCAACCGGATTGAGAGACTCTCTAAGAATGGACTTCTAAACAAGTTAGAAGATGATTCTTTACCGCCTTGCAGATCTTGCTTGGAAGGTAAAATGACCAAGCGACCTTTTACTGGAAAAGGTTACAGAGTCGTAGAGCCCCTAGAACTTGTGGATTCGGATCTTTGTGGTCCAGTGAATGTCAAAGCTCGAGGAGGGTACAAATATTTCTTCCCTTTCATAGATTATTATTCGAGATATGGTTATCTATACCTAATGCACCATAAGTCTGAAGCTCTTGAAAAGTTCAAAGAGTATAAGGTAGAAGTAGAGAATGCATTAGGAAAAACCATTAAAACACTTTGATCTGATCGAGGTGAAGAGTATATGGATTTGAGATTTCAGGACTATATGATAGAACATGGAATCAAATCTCAACTCTCAGCACCAAATACACCACAACAAAATGGTGTGTCAGAAAGGAGAAATAGAACCTTGTTAGACATGGTTCGTTGTATGATGAGTTATGCTCAAATGCCTGCCTCGTTTTGGAGATACGCAGTAGAGACTGCAGTTCAAATCTTGAACTGTGTTCCATCAAAAAGTGTTTCAGAAACACTTTTTGAACTTTGGAAGGGGCGTAAACCTAGTTTACAACACTTCAGGATTTGGGATTGTCCAACACACGTGCTCGTGACAAACCCAAAGAAACTGGAACCTCGTTCAAGATTGTGCCAATTTGTTGGCTATCCCAAAGAAACGAGAGGTGGTCTTTTCTACGACCCACAAGAAAATAAGGTGATTGTATCGACAAACGCCATATTCTTGGAGGAAGATCACATGAGGAACCACAAACCGCGTAGTAAATTAGTACTAAATGAAGCTACACCTTCTTCAAGAGTTGATCAAGCTAGACCTTCTTCAAGAGTTGATGGAAGAGCCAGGACCTCAAGTCAGTCTCGTCCTTCTCAATCGTTGGGAATGCCTCGACGCAGTGGGAGGGTTGTTTCCCAACCTGACCCCTACTTGGGTTTAGCTGAAACTCAAGTTTTCATACCTGATGACGGCGTAGAAGATCCATTGTCTTATAAACAGGCAATGAATGACGTAGACAAGGACCAATGGATCAAAGCCATGGACCTTGAAATGGAGTCAATGGACTTCAATTCAGTATGGAAAATTGTAGACCAACTCAAGGGTTAGACCCATAGGGTGTAAATGGATCTATAAGAGAAAGAGAGATTCAAATTTAAAGGTACAAACCTTTAAGGCTAGGCTTGTAGCAAAGGGTTTTACCCAAAAGGAAGGAGTTGACTATGAAGAAACTTTTTCCTCTGTTGCTATCCTGAAGTCTATAAGGATACTCTTGTCCATAACCGCGTTTTATGATTATGAAATTTGGCAGATGGACGTCAAGACTGCCTTTTTGAATGGTAATCTTGACGAGAGCATCTATATGTCTCAGCCCGAAGGGTTCATAGCCCAAGGTCAGGAGCAAAAAGTTTGCAAGCTTAATCGATCCATTTATGGATTGAAACAAGTGTCAAGATCTTGGAATATAAGATTTGATACTGCGATCAAGTCTTACGGCATTGACCAAAACGTTGATGAGCCTTGGGTTTACAAGAGGATCGTCAACGACAAAGTAGCTTTGTTAGTACTTTATGTGGATGATATCCTACTCATTGGGAATGATGTAGGATATCGAACTGACATAGAGAATTGGTTGGCAACCCAATTCAAAATGAAAGATTTGGGAGAGGCGCAGTATGTTCTTGAGATTCAGATTTTTAGGAATCGCAAGAACAGAACGCTAGCACTGTCTCAAGCGTCTTATATCGACAAAATGTTGTCCAGATATTCGATGAAGAATTCCAAGAGGGACTTATTACCCTTCAGGCACGGAGTTCATCTATCTAGGGAACAGTGTCCCAAGACACCTCAAGAAGTTGAGAATAGGAGACATATTCCCTATGCCTCTGCAGTAGGTAGCTTAATGTATGCTATGTTGTGCACGAGGCCGGACATTTGTTATGCAGTGGGAATAGTCAGTAGGTACCAATCCAATCCAGGGTTAGACCACTAGACAACAGTTAAAAATATCCTCAAGTATCTAAGGAGAACGAGGGACTATATGCTTATGTATGGGTATAAGGATCTGATCCTTACTGGATACACTGATTCTGATTTTCAGACCGATAAGGATTCTCGGAAATCCACATCGGGATCAGTTTTCACCCTTAACGGGGGAGCTATAGTATGGCGAAGCATCAAGCAAGGATGCATCGGTGACTCCACAATGGAGGCTGAGTATATCGCTGCTTGTGAAGCAGCTAAAGAGGCTGTTTGGCTAAGGAAATTCCTTACTGATTTGGAAGTTGTTCCAAATATAGAATCTCCCATCACCTTATACTGTGACAACAGTGGTGCGGTAGCCAATTCGAAGGAACCTCGCAGCCATAAGCGAGGAAAGCACATCGAGATATTGCTGATCCGTTTACAAAGACTCTCACGGCTAAAGTGTTCGAGGGTCATCTGGAAAGTCTGGGTCTACGAGATATGTACATAAGCTAATCTAGGGCAAGTGGGAGATATGTAATAGGGTATATGGATGCCCTAGTTTATTTTATTTCTACTATTTTAGATTCTGATGTACCCCACTAGAGTTTTAGTTCAAGTGGGAGTTTGTTGGGATTTGTGCCCTAAAACTCGTAGTTTGTAATTATGTTCTAATGAATGTAATAAAGTGTTATTATTTCAATAAAATGTTATTGTTCGTTATCTACGAGTTTGTCTTCATTTAAACCCTAAATCCAATAAACTAAACATCCAAGGCTGTTAAATGAATCTTTAACAGAATGTAATGTACATAAAAAGGATCTCGGTTCGAGATACAGCCTAAAGGGTCTATAGTTAGGGGATAAGGTTTGGGTACCTTACCCTGGTTAAACTATGGATGTGGCCCACTTTGTATTTGATACAAACACATTGATCCTAACGTGGTCGTGTAGATCACATGTGAGTGGGGATATCCTATCTAATGAGATTACATAACGTGGTCGTGTAGATCACTCTTTCCCGCCTACTAGGGTAAGTAGAGGAATGTTCCCTTAAGTGGTGTCTCCAGGACTTGAACAAAGGGCCTGACCCTCTCATTGGCCCGAGAGGGACTCTATTTGTTGGCAGGACCACAAACAAATTGTTCATTAGAGGAGCACTGGTACTTAAGGAACAAGATGTAACCTAGGGGTAAAACGATAATTTGACCCAGCTGGTGTTACGAACATTCGTGAAGGATTGACTTGCTGTTATTGGTTAATATCCATCGACACAGACAGTGAGAAGAGTGCAGCTGTGGGACTTTAGTAGAGTGTTCCCGCAGTTAACGAATGTTGATTGGGAGGTTAATGAGATTAACCGAGCAATCTCGTATCGTTGGAGCTTCGATCCAGAGGTCCATTAGGTCCACCTTCTAGCTCGTAAAGGGTTCTTAGATCATTTGAATTTGAAATGTTCAAATTCATTAGGGAATATATTTAATGTATTTAGATACGATATAATATATAGTTTTGGAACTATATATTATAAATTTAATGTGAATATGATTCATATTAAATTATATGAGAGAATTGAATATTTGAAAGAGTTCAAATATTATATTAAATGTGAATGTGATTCACATTTGCAAACTATAGGATAGAATTTAATGTGCACTGGTTGTACATTAAAACTATAGGTTAAAGGGGTAATGTGATTAAATGAGATTTAATCCAAATTAAATATATGATATTTAATTTGTATTATTTAAATATGATTTAAATGAATAATTAAATTTGATTTAATTATATAATTATAATTATTTTAATAATAAATGAGGGAACGTGTCATCCAGACACGTTCCCCACTACCCTTCCCCATTCTCCCTATCGACAGTTTAACAGGGAGAAGGGGGTTGCTCAATGGTTGAGGAATCAATCATTTTTGCAATTGAGGAATTGAAACTTCCTGGAATTCTCTCTCTCACTCTCTAATTCCTAAAACATCCAAACAAGAAAGATCTAAGAACTCAGAGATATAGAAGGTGATCTCTGGTGGTTGTGTTCTTGCTGGAAGAAAACAGAGAAGTCACTGTACAATTGATTTGCTGTGCAACCTTTGGAGCAACAAGTTGCTGGAGAAAGTCTACAAAAGTATCACTCTCTTTTATTAGTTTAATCGTTAAACTTGTAGCATGTTTGTATGCAATTAATCCATGTCTAATAGGATTAGAATCCATGCTTGTTCTGTATTTTTAATCAATGTACTGGTTTTTGTTTTAAGCAAAACAATCAAGTAATTAAGATCTCAAACACGTTTCCGCTGCTCAAGGAGATCAAATCTCCATCAAATTTAATATGAATCATAGTCACATTTATAATATATAGTTCCAAAACTATATATTATATCGTATCCATATACACTAAATATATTCCCTAATGAATTTGAACATTTCAAATTCAAATAATCTAAGAACCCTCTACGAGCTAGAAGGTGGACCTTATGGACCTACAGATCAGAAGCTTAAACGATACGAGATTGCTCGATTAATCTTATTAACCTTCTAGTCAACATTCGTTAACTGTGGGAACACTCCACTAAAGTCCTGTAGCTGCTCTCTTCTCACTGCAGAAATATTTCTGTGTCCTTGGATATTGACCAATAACAACAAGCCAATCCTTCATGAATGTTCGTAACGGCAACTGGGTCAAATTACCGTTTTACCTCTGGGTTACATCTTGTGCCTTAAGTACCAGTGCTCCTCTAATGAACAATTTGTTTGTGGTCCTACCAACAAACAGAGTACCTCTCGGGCCAATGAGAGTGCCAGACCCTTTGTCAAGTCCCGGAGACACCACTTAAGGGAACATTCCTCTACTTACCCTAGTAGGCGGGAAGGAGTGAATTCCATCTTGCTAAGTTAAGTTCCCAGCCGCTCACTCGGTCTTGTCCTCAATAAGGTAGGCATATTGATTCGACCAATCTGACCACTCCCACCCATACTAGTCAAAGGACAATCCCTCGCGAACAGGAGTTCGTAACCTGCTCAGGATTGAGATCAAGTTGCCTAGGTCATCCTAGTGAAATAGAAACCTAACTAATCAACGAAGTTACAGCTAGAGGTTGCTATTTCGTGGTCCGGTCTTATGTAATCTCAATACATAGGATATCCCCACTCACATGTCATCTACACGAACACGTTAGGATCACAGTGTTTGCATCAAATACAAAGTGGGCCACATCAATAGTTTTACCAGGGCAAGATACCCAAACCTTATCCCCTAACTATAGACCCATTAGGTTGTATCTCGAACCGAGATCCTTTATATGTACACTACATTCAGTTAAAGATTCATATAACAACCTTGGATGTTTAGTTTATTGGATTTAGGGTTTAAATAAAGGAAAACTCGTAGGTAACGAACAATAACTCTTTATTGAAATAATAACACTTTATTTCATTAATTAGAACATAATTACAAACTACGAGTTTTAGGGCACAAATCCCAATAGATAGAAGTCTATCACTGATAGGTTTTTCTTTCTTTAATATCACAATGATAGGCTTCTATCACCTTCTATCATTGATCAAGTACTTGAATGTTGGTTCATTATGTTAGCATGTTAGTTATTTTTGTAATCATGTTAGGTTCTTATTTATAATTAGCTTCCTAAGCCCTTTTCTTGTCTTTAATCACTGTCTCTTTATAATTTGGGTTGATTGCAATCACTATTGAAATCACTAAGAATAGTTGATTAGTTCATTGAAATCACTACGAATAGTTGATTAGTTGAATAGTTGCATTTGATAGAACTGATGGTTATTTGCTAGTTCTTTTGCTTTTTCAGCATGATTCTTTAATTGTCTATCATTCATAAGTAATTAATTTGACACACGACATCTTGGACAAGTCAGGCTTGTTTGTTTGTTCATTTGACTATCAAACACTTAGTGATAGATGTCTATAAATAGTTGCATTTGTCCACAGTTGTAGACACCTATCACTGCATTTCATTTGGTTATCATATTTAGTTCTTTGCTCTGATTGAAATAATTGCATTTGGTTATTGTTCTGATTTATTTAATCTATCCACAGTGATAGACTTCTATCTCCTGATATTAGTGATAGAAATCTATGACGGATCGGTTTTTTTCTTTGATATCACAGTGCTAAACTTCAATCACCTGATATCGGTGATAGAAGTCTCTGACTGATAGTTTTTTCTTTCTTTGATATCACAGTGATAGGCTTCTATCATTTGATATCAGTGATACAAGTCTATCATTTATAGGTTTTTCTTTCTTTCGTATCACAGCGATAGGCTTCTATCACGTTCTATCACTTATCAAGTACTTGAATGTTGGTTCATTATGTTACCATTTTAGTTATTTTTGTAATTATGTTAGGTTCTTATTTATAATTAGCTTCCTAAGCCCTTTTCTTGTGTTCAATCACTGTCTCTTTATAATTTGGGTTCATTGAAATCATTATTGAAATCACTAAGAATAGTGAAGGGAATCGAAGTCCCCGCAGCCGAAGCGATTTCGAATCGCGCGCTCTTGATTTATTTACAACGATAAATTCAAGAACATACATAACGAGATTAAGCATAAAATCAGATTGGACAACAAGAAATTACATTTGAAGAACCTTTCTTCGAGTGCTCCTCTCTCCCACGATCACGATCTCAGCAATAGGAATTCCAACGTACGAAGACACGACCACCGGATCTTCTCCGTTGTTCTCTAGGTGAGAGAGGAACGTAGGCTCCCTTTTGGAGAGGTGAGGTATTTTGAGAGAGATGTGTGTTTTTGGAACTCTTTCTACAACACAACAAAGAACTTGTAATTCTTTTTGGAATTCCTTAACCTAGTTGTATCTCATGGAACCATATATAGAGAAATAGGATGGAAATTACCATCCTACCCCTTATTTAGTCTCTCTTTAGTATATAGTTTATATATGAATCTAATTCACATTAAAACTATATATTATATCAATTATATCATATATAATTGATATAACTCCTCATGTATGAAATTGAACACTTCAATTTCACTCCTATCTTTATACCCTCAATATTACCATGTTGAGCCAACGGAGGGATCTAATCGACCTACAGTTCATGAGCTCCAATGATGTGAGATTAACTGATCAAACTCTTTGATCCAGTTAATCAATATTCATTAACTACAAGTCACTCCACTATAGATTTGCAGCTCCACTCTCCTCACTGTAGATATTATTGTGTCCACTGATATAGTCATTACCCATGAGTCGACCCTTCATAGGTTGTCCGTAATCACAGTTTGGTCAAATTATCGTTTTACCCCTGTGATTACCTCTTTCCTCCTTAAGCACCACTGATCCTCTAATGAACAACAAGTCTAAGGTCCTACCATAGACTCATACCCTCACAGAGGGCGGGGCCCCGTTGTTCAAGACCTGGAGTCAGTTCTTAAAGGAACAACCTATTTAATTCCTTAGTAGAGGAATGAGTGAATTCCATCTTGCACAGTTAAGTTCCCAGCTACCTACGATGTTCTGTCCCTGAGAAGGTAGGCTTATTGAGTCGGCTACAGGCCACTCTCACCCATACTAGTCTAAGGACAAACCCCTATAAGCAAGAGTTCTTAACTTGCTGAGGATTCAGGTCAAGTCACTAATGACCATCTATAAATTACTAGTCTTATCCTGTTAACGGTGTTATACTAGTTAGAATAATAAATTGTGATCCAGTCTTGTATGAACTGGTCATACAGGATGCCCCCACTCGCATGTCAACTACATGAATGAGTTGGATTTCCTCATTTGTACTAATTACAAAGTGGGTCGCATCCATGGTGTTACCAGAATGAGGTTTCCAACCTTATTCTTATACAATTGACTATTTAGGTTATAATCTTGAATTCAACCCAAATAGTGTCCACTACACTATTTCAAGATAAATGTTATAACCTTGGAGCTTAGTTTATTGGATTTATAAAAGCAGGAGTGTAATCTTATCAAAACAAATTGCGGTCTTTAATTACTTGTTAGCTAATTTCTCCAAATTAAAGCACAAAATCATCAAAATTAATTCTTTTAGAACCTAATGCTTAAATTTAAGATTTTCAACTAACATTCATAATTTTAGGGATAAAATAACATGAAGCTCAATGAATTCTATGCAATTCAAGTTGATTAAGCACTAAAATTCTAGTAAAATAACTCTCCTATGGCGAGTTATCAACGATACCTGACTTTGCTCGTCAATGACTGCTCCGTTCATCTCATCCACATTGAAGTGGACCATCAGATCAAGAACGTGTTCTCTCACTGATGACCCCTCCTTCATACGGGAGTTATAAACGTATTTGAGGGATTCGTGTCGAATCTGTCCAGATGATTGTCCAAACATTTCCTGCAGCGAACTCTTGATCTCACGAGTTGAGACCATGCCCTCGTGGTTTTTTGCCAGAACTTCAGAAACACTAGCCAAAATGTAGACCTTGGCCTTATCATTGGCCTTGATCCAGCGGTCGTACGCCTCCTTAACAGTACAAACCGTAGGTCGTCAACAACGAGAATCGTATTCAAGTTAGACTTCCACGTAGTAAAGTTCTCACCAGTTAAACAGTCGCTTTTAAGTAAGGCTATTATTGAGGACGACATGCTGAAAATCCAAAATAGTTCTAATTAGTTATGCCTTTTAACCCATTGTAAAAACCAATCAAATTTAGCAAAATCATTAAAGAACCCTAGTGTTTAAACTAAACCCACTGTTTAAGTTAAACCTTTAATTTCGCAACGATACTTCAAGGGTTTAGAACAAAAGCCTCTGTCGGGCGGTCATTCATTCCTCCCTTGAATTGAAACTTTCTCAGCCAATTTCCACTACCAGAACATCTCATGTCCCAATGGTCCTTAGCTACCGTTTGTTTGGTCAAAGATTTGTTAACTAACTTAACTCATCCCGTAAATGTGAACCTACCATTTTCAGATCCAATAGGCCCGAGCCAACAGGCTACTATTAAGAAAGACAACTGCTGGCAAACAACCTAAGAGACCCTATACATTTGTGGAGTTCGCAGTGTTCCGATCCTTTTAGTCAGGCCCTCCGTAGGGTTTGGTTGTTCGAGGACAACCTAGCAGGCAGACTATAGAAATCTCACGGTGCGACCTAATGGAGGAGACCGTAGGATACGTTGACACGCGTCCTGCTCCCATTTAATATGGATACTTCCCTCATTCACCTTGGTATTGAACCATGCAAACACATACCGTAGGGAGACGCCCTATTGACGCCACGTAGCCGAGCATGAAACTCACGGTGTGAACTCTTGAGGACGTGAGAGTAAACTTGATGCGAACATCTCGTTTTCTCCCATTGAAGTTCCTAAAATTAGGGTATAGTTTTAACTTAGCTGGATTCTAGCTAAAACAATCTATCTAAGTCTATGCCTATTATAACTATTATAACTAGGTCTTAAAACCTTATGTCTAGGTGAATAAATATTTTAATCACCTAGAGATAAAAATGAACTAAGGTTAATTCAACTCAGGTTCCAGGTCAGTTCCCAGGCAGGAGGTGTTTCGTTAACCGTCAGCTTAAGTACCCCTAGCCTTAGACAGAACTTCACCAGTAGAGTTTCCTTATAACCAAAGTCCTAAAGTCCTACTATATTTTAAACTATTTAAAATACTACGTAAGACTTATTTATAATCCTATTAGAAATTGAAACTTAGGTCTAAATTAATTTTAAACGATTTAAAACTAATTAAATTTTAACCCAAGTCCCTATGTTTGCATGGATTTCTTTATTATAGGTTATGGTTTCTAAAACCCCTTTAATTTATAACTTTTATAAATTTTAATAATTAACCTATGATAAAGAAACTATATTATAAATCCAACCATCAATATTCAAATTGGAATTATAAAAGGAATTCAACTAATTGAATTATAAAATTACTTAAACAAAATAACATTTATTTTAAACTAAGTAATTTCATGCTCCATGCAATTTATTTTCCATATAATCTAATTATAACAGTTATAATTAATTACTCATGAAAAAATAAATTAGTCATGTATTCAACCATATTCCTATAACATTTATATAAATAAAATACATGAACATGTTTATCCTAAGGTGGGAATAATCTAAATGACATTCATAAAGATAAATAGTTGTAAAACCGGAATAATTTGGCCCCTAAAGTGCAAAAAAAAAAAAATACATTAATTTATTTCATGAAATCGGTCCAAAAATACCCTGAACCGGCCTTGAACCGCTCGCATCGGACCAAAACAATTGAACCAACCGAACCGGTCTGCAACTGCTAGAATGGCCCACGGCGTTGCAACGTTGAGGCCAGCGTTGCAACGCCCGCTTCGTCGTCTTGCGCGCCTGGTATCGGGGTAGCGTTACAACGCTGCTGACCACTTGATCGCCCGCGTCGATAGGGAACGCTGGCGTTGCGACGTTGTTCTTCAGCGTTGCAACGCTGCTGCTTCGGCAGCAGTTTTCTTCCATGAACACAGGAGCTTCAAACTTCAATTTCTCCTTTCATTCTCAACCGAAATGCATGAAACTGGTCACGAACGACTCGTAACTCAATTACAGACTCAATTTTATACTTTTTGCCCAAAAACGCAGGGGTCTTTAAATTCAATTTGAACAAAAATCAAAGTAAACTAAGGCCAAAACATTCCTAAACAAGTTTTACAGCAAACCAATGCAATCTTGTTTCAAAACAAAACAAATCAAGTATTGCTCGGATACCAATTGATGGAGATCTGATCTCCTTGAGCAGCAGAAACGTGTTTGGGATCTTAATTACTTGATTGTTTTGCTTAAAACAAAAACCAGTACATTGATTAAAAATACAGAACAAGCATGGATTCTAATCCTATTAGACATGGATTAATTGCATACAAACATGCTAATAAAAGAGAGTGATACCTTTGTAGATTTTCTCCAGCAACTTGTTGCTCCAAAGGTTGCACAACAAATCAATTGTACAGTGAGTTCTCTGTTTTTTTCCAGCAAGAACACAACCACCAGAGATCACCTTCTATATCTCTGAGTTCTTAGATCTTCCTTGGTGGAAAGGATCCAAAAATTGGAGGTTTTAGGAATTAGAGAGTGAGAGAGAGAGTTCCAGGAAGTTGCAATTTCTCAATTGTAAAAATAATCGATTCCTCAACCATTGAGCAATCCCCTTCTCCCTGTTAAACTGTCGATTAGGAAAAGGGGAAGGGTAGTGGGGAACGTGTTTGGATGACACGTTCCCTCATTTATTATTCAAATAATAATAATAATAATAATAATAATAATAATATAATTAAATCAAATTTAATTATTCATTTAAATCATATTTAAATAATATAAATTAAATATCATATATTTAATTTGGATTAAATCTCATTTAATCACATTACCCTTTTAACCTATAGTTTTAATGTACAACCAGTGCACATTAAATTTTATCCTATAGTTTGCAAATGTGAATCACATTCACATTTAATATAATATTTGAACTATTTCAAATATTCAATTCTCTCATATAATTTAATGTGAATCATATTCACATTAAATTTATAATATATAGTTCCAAAACTATATATTATATCGTATCTAAATACATTAAATATATTCCCTAATGAATTTGAACATTTCAAATTCAAATGATCTAAGAACCCTTTACGAGCTAGAAGGTGGATCTAATGGACCTCTGGATCGTAAGCTCCAACGATACGAGATTGCTCTCGTTAATCTCATTAACCTCCCAATCAACATTCGTTAATCATGCGAACACTCCACTAAAGTCCCACAGTTGCACTCTTCTCACTGCATATATATTTTTGTGTTCATGGATATTGACCAATAACAGCAAGTCAATCCCTCACGAATGTTCGTAACACCAGCTGGGTCAAATTACCGTTTTACCCCTGGGTTACATCTTGTGCCTTAAGTACCAGTTCTCCTCTAATGAACAATTTGTTTGTGGTCCTGCCAATAAACAGAGTCCCTATCGGGCCAATGAGAGGGTCGGGCCCTTTGTTCAAGTTCCGGCGATACCACTTAAGGGAACATTCCTCTACTTACCCTAGTAGGCGGGAAGGAGTGAATTTTATCTTGCTAAGTTAAGTCCCCAGCCGCTCACTCGGTCTTGTCCCCAAGAAGGTAGGCATATTGAGTCGCCGAATCTGGCCACTCTCACCCATACTAGTCAAAGGAAAATCCCTCGCGAACAGGAGTTCGTAACCTACTCAGGATTAAGATCAAGTTGCCTAGGTCATCCTAGTGAAATAGAAACCTAACTAGTCAACGGAGTTACAGCTAGAGGTTACTATTTCGTGGTCCGGTCTTATGTAATCTCATTACATAAGATATCCCCACTCACATGTCATCTACACGAACACGTTAGGATCAATGTGTTTGTGTCAAATACAAAGTGGGTCACATCCATAGTTTAACTAGGGTAAGGTACCCAAACATTATCCCCTAACTATAGACCCTTTAGGCTGCATCTCGAACCGAGATCCTTTTTACGTACATTACATTCAGTTACAGATTCATTTAACAGCCTTGGATGTTTAGTTTATTGGATTTAGGGTTTAAATGAGGGCAAACTCGTAGATAACGAACAATAACACTTTATTGAAATAATAACACTTTATTACATTAATTAGAACATAATTACAAACTACGAGTTTTAGGGCACAAATCCCAACAAAATTATGTGAGAGAATTAAATATTTGAAAGAGTTCAAATGTTAAATTCAAATATGAATGTGATTCATATTTGAAAACTATAGGTTAAAATTTAATGTGCATAAGATGTACATTAAAACTATAGGTTAAAGGGGTAATATGATTAAATGAGATTTAATCCAAATTAAATATATGATATTTATTTTATTTTATTTAAATATGATTTAAATTAATAATTAAATTTGATTTAATTATTATTATTATTATTATTATTATAATAATAAAATAAGAGAATGTGTCATCCAGACACGTTTCCACTACCCCCCATTCTTCTCCCTATCGATAGTTTAACAGGGAGAAGGAGGTTTGATGGATGTGGATGATCGATCACCTTTTTGCAATTGAAGCATTGCAACTTCCTGGAATTCTCTCTCACTCTCTAATTCCTAAGACTTCAAATTGTTGGATCCTTCCCACAAATGAGAGGTCTAAGTAGAACTCAGAGACATAGAAGGTGCTCTCTGTTGGTGGTGTTCTGCTGGTGAAAAACAAAGAACTTTTTAAGTTCCTAGGTTGCTGAACATTGGAGCAAGGAGTTATTGTGCTGCGAAACTACAAAGGTACTCCCTTTATCTCTTTATTAGTTTAATTGTTAAATTAATTTAAGCATGTTTGCATATAAAACATCAATGTTTAATTAGATTAAAGAGCATGTTTATTCTGTATGTTTTTATCAATGTATTGGTTTTTGTTTCAATTGAAACAATCAAGCAAATTACGATCCCAAACACGTTTCCGCTGCTCAAGGAGATCAGATCTCCATCACTATCACTGATATCAAATGATAGAAGCCTATCACTGTGATATCAAAGAAAGAAAAACCTATCAGTCATAGACTTCTATCACTGATATCAGGTGATAGAAGTTTATCACTGTGATATCAAAGAAAAAAACCAATCCATCATAGATTTCTATCACTGATATCAGGTGATAGAAGTCTATCACTGTGGATACATTAAATAAATCATAGCAATAACCAAATGCAACTATTTGATTGATTTCAATCAGTGCAAAGAACGAAATATGATAACCAAGTGAAATGCAGTGATAGGAGTCTACAACTGTGGACAAATGCAACTATTGATAGACATCTATCACTAAGTGCTTGATAGTCAAATGAACAAACAAACAAGGCAGACTTGTCCAAGACGCCGTGTGCCAAATTAATTACTTATGAATGATAGACAATTAAAGAATCATGCTAAAAAAGCAAAAGAACTAGCAAATAACCATCAATTCTATCAAATGCAACTATTCAACTGATCAACTATTCGTAGTGATTTCAATGAACTAATCAACTATTCTTAGTGATTTCAATAGTGATTTCAATCAACCGAAATTATAAAGAGACAATGAGTGATGACAAGAAAAGGGCTTAGGAAGCTAATTATAAATAAGAACCTAACATGATTACAAAAATAACTAACATGCTAACATAATGAACCAAAATTCAAGTACTTGATCAGTGATAGAAGGTGATAGAAGCCTATCAGTGTGATATCAAAGAAAGAAAAACCTATCACTGATATCAAATGATAGAAGCCTATCATTGTGATATCAAAGAAAGAAAAACCTATCAGTCATAGACTTCTATCACTGATAGTGATTTAACCTTTCAATAGTGATTTCAATCAACCCAAATTATAAAGAGATAATGATTGAAGACAAGAAAAGGGCTTACGAAGCTAATTATAAATAAGAACTTAACATGATTACAAAAATAACTAACATGCTAACATAATTAACCAACATTCAAGTACTTGATCAGTGATAGAAGGTGATAGAAGCCTATCACTGTGATATCAAAGAAAGAAAACCCTATCAGTGATAGACTTCTATCACTGATATCACAATGATAGCAAATGATAGAAGCCTATCATTGTGATATCAAAGAAAGAAAAACCTATCAGTCATAGACTTCTATCACTGATAGTTATTGAACCTTTCAATAGTGATTTCAATCAACCCAAATTATAAAGAGACAGTGATTGAAGACAAGAAAAGGGCTTACGAGGCTAATTATAAATAAGAACCTAACATGATTACAAAAATAACTAACATGCTAACATAATGAACCAACATTCAAGTACTTGATTAGTGATAGAAGGTGATAGAAGCCTATCACTGTGATATCAAAGAAAGAAAACCCTATCAGTGATAGACTTCTATCACTGATATCAAATGATAGAGGTCGATATCCAAAGAAAGAAAAACCTATTAGTCATAAACTTCTATCGTTTATATCAGGTGATAGAAGTCTATCATTGTGATATCAAAAAAAAAAAACCCCCTATCAGTCATTGATTTCTATCATTGATATCAGGTGATAGAAGTCTATCATTGGGATATCAAAGAAAAAACAACTATGAGTCATAAACGTCTATCACTGATATCAGGTGATAGAACTCTATCACTTTGATATCAAAGAAAGAAAACCTATCAGTCATAGATTTCTATCACTGATATCAAGTGATAGAAGTCTATAACTGTGGATAAATCAAATAAATCAGACCAATAACCAAATGTAACTATTTGATTAGGGCATAAAATCAGTTAACAATAGAACCAAATATATTAGGGCATAAAATCGATCAAAACAATACCAATATTGCAAGAAGGACTCATGTGATAAGCCTAATATTTGTTAATGATAACAAAGGATAAAAATGAAAACAACAATGCAACAAAACCAATAATCAACAATAAAAAAAAAAACTTGTTGATAGATATTGATAGAAGTTGTGTTTCGTGTAGTGATATCAGTCTATCATTTTGGACAAAAAAATAATTAAAACACACTTTCATCATTCAACAAGAAAGAAATAGACATGAAAGAAGAATAAACTCTGATAGAAGAATCAAAAAGAAAAACAAACAAAGAAATCTGAAGGAATCAACTGTGACAAAGAAATTCGAAAATGGTAGTAGAAGGAAACAAAAAATTGAATCGAAGAAATTTTACCTTAGATTTTCTCGTTTGAAAGCACGTCGTGGAGTGTTAGGTAAAGAAAAATAGAGAAGACTTCAAACCGCGGAAAAATGGTGAAGACTGAAGAAAAGGAAGAAGAGGAAAAGAAGGAAGGAGAGAGAATCACGTGTTGTTGAACTAAAGAAAAACTAAAGGAAAATTAAAGAACATTAAACTAGTGGGTTTTTTTGGTAATTTTCAATCTTCTTTTCGAATTTTTGCTAGTTTTGCAATATGGTTGAACCGTTTGCTATATGGCCAATTATTTTGGCCCATTTTGCTACCAACCCAATTGTCCCTAAATTAAAAAACATTTTACAAAAGAAATAAAATAAAAATAAAAACGGTTGTCAGTAGGCCTCGACCCACCGACCTTGAAGTCCCCACGATTGCCACCTTGCCACTATGCTAGAATTTCTCGCGAACGGTTGCCCACTACGCGATGGCGTTGCAACCTCCAGCGTCAAGACGTTGCACTGCGCAACCTCTCCAACAGCATGGATGGCGTTGCAACGCTGATGAAATTCCAGCAAACATCCTTTGTTGTTTTTCACCGAAATCACCTGTTTCCGCTTTGTTTTCTTCACGACAACTCTTGCCACGAACGACACGGACTTACAAACTCGATCTACATTAAAAATGCCGAAAACACCGAGCCCTTACATTATCAACAAAAATGTAAATCTAAACTAACTGCAAAAAAACGAAACATCCAATATACAAACCACAATTTCATCACATGAAATTAAAGAAACCCACCTAAATTTAAGAAATTACAGAATACACAACGAAGAGCAACGATTGGCTCTGATACCAATTAAGGAGATTGGAATTCCCGCAGCGGAAGACGTTTTGAAACGTCGTTGTTTCGTTGTGCAATTCATTTCTTAAAATTGAATTAAACTACTTAATTTTAGGCTAAACATGCATAAAAACAAGAGAAAACAGTAGGTAAAGATCTACTAACCTCTAGAAGAACTCTTCTTCAATGTTTTCTCCTTCTCGATCTTGATCCCTCTCGATCCAACGATCTCTACGTACTCGATCCTTGAACCGAAAAGTAAGACACTTCCAAAGGGTCTTCTCGGTTGTTCTGAGAGGGTGGAGGGAGAGTTGTGGGATTCCCTTCGATTTTGGGTGAGGAGAAGAGGTAGAGAGAATTGAGAGAGTTTGAGAGAATTTCTTTTGCTCTTGGAAGTAAAATCCAAAACCGAAGGTGTGTGGTGGAGTTAAAATCTCCACCAATTCACCATTTTCCCACAACTATATGATACGCAAATCATATTTGCATATCACATAATATAAGGTATCTCATACCTTATTATACAAATCTCATTTGCATAATTGTGGAATTCTAAAGTGAATTAAATTCAATTTAATTTCTCTCAATTCAATTTATCCAATGTAGCACTAATTAATAAATTAGGATATACTATAGTTTATCATGAATCTCATTCACATCAAACTATATATTATGCCAACAATATCACATATAAATGATATAATTATCCAATTAAGGAATTTTAACACTTCAAATCCACACCAAACTTTAAACCCTCAATTTATCCAATTTGAACCAACCGAGGGACCTAATGGACCTACAGATGACGAGCTCCATGTTGGGATTTTTGTCCTAATCTCGTGTTTGTAAATTACTGTTTGATATTAATAAGAGTTATTTATTTCATTACTTTGTGTCTCGCAATATTTATAAACTTTTCCAATAAACTAAGCTCCAGGGTCATGGAATTTATGAGAGAACTAGAACTTGAACGGTGTGTAGTGGACACACAGGAAGGATCACATTCGAGTTAATGACCAGAACGGTCTACAGTATATGGATAGCGTTGGAGACCTAATCCTGGATACACTATGGATAAGGCCCGCTTTGTATTAGATACAAACGAAGTGATCTAACTCGTTCATGTGGTTGACATGCGAGTGGGGGCATCCTATGCAATGAGATTGTACAAGACCAGACCATGAATTATTAGACCTACTGATGTAACACCGTTGACAGTAAGGACTAATAATATCGTAGATGACCATTAGTGACTCGACTCGAATCCACGAGCGTGTTACGGACTCCACCTCTGCGGTCCGTCCTTTGACTAGTACTGGTGAGGTGGTCCCGATTACTCGCCCAATATGCCTATCTTGTCAGGGACAGGACCAAGTAGGGAGCTAGGAACTTAACTACGCGAGATGGAATTCACTCGTTCCCGCCTTTAGGGAAACTAGAGGGGTTGTTCCCTTAAGTGCTTTCTCCAGGGCTTGGACAACGGGCGCCCACCTTCTCACTGGCCCGAGAAGGGTGTTGTGTATGGTTGGACCATCACAATATATTGTTCATTAGAGGAGCAGTGGGGACTCAAGGAACAAGAGGTAGACACAGGGGTAAAATGGTAATTTGACCCAGCCGTGTCTACGAACAACCTGTGAAGGGTCGACTCATGGGCATTTGTTATATCAGTGGACACGTAATATTCTACACTGACGGGAGTGCATCTACGGGCTATAGTGGTGTGTTACCGTAGCTAATGAATGTTGATTAACCGAGTCAAAGAGTTTGACAGGTTAATCTCGGATCATTGGAGCCCGTCACTGTAGGTCCATTAGGTCCCTCGGTTGGCTCAATCTAGGTTAAAAGAAGGGTTAATGTTTTGGTATGAAATTGAAGTGTTCAATTTCACTTGAAGGGCATTTATGTCATTTATATGAGATATGACTGATATAATTTATAGCTTAATGTGAATGAGATTCATAATAAACTATAGGTTAGCCTAATTGTTGAATTAGGGCTAATTGGAGAAATTAATTGAGAGAAATTAAATTGGATGTGATTCAATTTAATTAATCCACAATTATTGCAAATGAGATTTGCAATATGAGATATGAGATATTTTATATTATGTGGTTATGCAAATGAGATTTGCATAACCTATGGTTGTGGTAAAGTGGTAATAATATGGAGATTTTAACTCCATCATTCCACTATTTAAACCCTTTGCAAGAAGGGATTGGTGAATCTTTTCTCATTTTTTTGGTTTTGATCAAAGAGAAAAAACCAAAATTCTCTCTACTCTCTCAATTCTCCTCCATCTCCAAAATCATAAGTTCCCACAAACTTCCTTCTTTCCAAAGGAAGAACAACCGAGACTCCAAGTGGTAGTGTTCGGGTTCCGTTCGTGGAGAGCGTTCGTTGAGATCGAGAATCACGAAGTGTTCGTGACCAAGGAAGAATCCTTGAAGTTTTTGTCTACAACAAGTAAGTAAACTTCTCCTTACTGTTTTTCTTCCTCTTTTGCATGTTTAGCCTAGATCTAAGAGTTAGATCATTTTATCAAAATCGAGTAGCGTAATGATACCATGACGATTCAATCGTCTTCCGCTGCGCGGGGATTTTCACTCCCTTCAATTGGTATCAGAGTAGCGTAAGGATACGATTACTCCAGATATGGGTATATTTACCTAATGCACAAGAAGTCTGAAACTCTTGAAAAGTACAAGGAGTACAAGACTGAGGTTGAGAACCTCTTAGGTAAATCGCTTAAAACACTTTGATCGGATTGAGGTGGAGAGTACATGGACACTGAATTCAAGGACTATATGATAGAACACGGAATTACGTCCTAACTCTCAGCGCCTGGTATGCCACAGCAGAATGGTGTATCGAAGAGGAGAAACAGAACCTTGTTGGACATGGTTCGCTCGATGATGAGCTATGCTCGTCTCCCTGATTCTTTTTGGGGATACGCAGTGGGGACTGCGGTTTATATTTTGAACAACATTCCGTTGAAGAGTGTTTGTGAAACACCTTTCGAACTCTGGAGTGGACGTAAAAGCAGTTTACATCATTTCAGCATTTGGAGATGCCTGACCCACGTGTTGGTGTCAAACCAAAAAAAGTTAGAACCCCGTTCGAAATTGTGCCTATTCGTAGGTTACCCTAAAGAGACTAGGGGTGGTCTGTTTTACGATCCTAAGGAAAATAGGGTGCTTGTGTCGACAAATGCCACTTTCCTAGAGGAAGACCACGTCAGGGATCATTTACCAAGGAGTAAAGTTGTGTTAAATGAAATGGACAGTACATCAGCAAGAGTTGCTGATGGGGCTAGTACGTCAACAAGTGTTGTTGATCCTAACACGTCTAGTCAAATCCGTTCCCAAGAGTTGGGAATGCATCGACGTAGTGGGAGGACTGTGAGACAGCCTGATCGCTACATGGGTTTAGCTGAAACCTCAGTTGTCACTCCGGATGATTACTGTGAGGATCAGTTGACCTATGATCAGGCAATGGTTGATGTTGACAAAGACGAGTGGATTAAAGCTATGGACTAGAAAATGGAGTCTATCTACTTCAATTTTGTATGGGAGCTTGTGGATCAACCGGATGGGGTAAAACCTATTGGTTGCAAATGGATCTACAAGCGTAAACGTGGCGTAGATGGGAAGGTGCAGACCTTCAAAGCCTGACTAGTGGCAAAGGGTTTTACCCAAGTTGAAGGGGTTGACTATGAGGAGACCTTTTCACCGTTGTCATGGTAAAGTCGATCAGGATCCTTCTGGCCATTGCCGCGTATTATGACTACAAGGTATGGCAGAGGGACGTCAAAACAGCCTTTCTGAATGGCAAACTTGAGGAGACCATCTACATGGACCAGCTGATAACTCACCATAAGTGAGTTATTTTACTAGAATTTTAGTGTTTAATCCACTTGAATTGCATTTAATTTAGTGATCCTCATGTTATTTTATCCCTAAATTATGTGTGTTAGCTCTAAAATCTTGAATTTAAGCATTAGGTTAAAAAAGAAATAATTTTGATGTTTTTGTGCTTTAATTTATGAAATCTAGGAAAATAAGCTAACGGTTGATTAAAGACCGAAATTTGAGATTTTTCTTAACTCCAAAAATCCTCGCGTATTTAGTTTCTTTTATAATCGACTTTATAAATTTATTTGGAATTTTTACGTAATGCGGAGATGTTTAAAAATTACAAGAGTCCTTAAGGGCATTTTAGACATTTTACCCGAAGGGTAAGATGGTCTTTTTACCCTTAAGGGTATTTTTGTAATGTATGGAATTAGGGCAACACCATCTTGTATAAGAAGGCTAGGGTTTATAGGTGAAAGAGCGGGTGAGAATTTGCGACAAGAGGAGAGATCGAAAAGAGAAGGAGAACCAAGCGATTGTTACAGCAAAGTGTGCGTTGGAGAGACAAATTCATGATGGTGTCTTTGTTGTAGCAATCGTGAGGTCCATCCGTTGCTGAAGCAAAGAACGAGAAAAGAAGAAGGGCGTTGTTGGTGTTGCTACGTGTTGTTGCTGAAGCAATCGGATGAGAGAGCACAAATCGAGAGGCCCTTTTGTTGTAGCATTGAAGAGGAAAATTCGAGAGAGTTGTCCTTGGGTCTTTCTTTGGAGCATTCAAGAGAGGTGGTGAGCATTAAAATTTGCTTCAAAGAAAAGGAGGAAAACCAGAGGACCATCCCGCCTTTTCTTTGAAGCAATCAACAAGGAAAGTTTAAAGGATTTGCCGAGAGGTTTGCTAAAGCAATCGCGTGAGGTTGCTGGCATTGGGAGCTGTCGATGTTTGCTGAAGCAATCGCGTGATGTTGCTGGCGTTGGGAGCTGCCTAGAGGTTTGCTACAGCAATTGGTGTAAGGTTGCTGAGAGGTTGTTGATCGCCGAAAGTTTGCTGAAGCAATTGTTGGGAGTTGTCACGGTTGCTGAAGCAATCGCCTGACTGCTGTGAGGTAGGAACCCGAGAAGGTTTTTGCTGAAGCAATTGGCTGATCTCTTTTGAGGCCAACCAAAGGGTTTTGCTGAAGCAAAGTGCCTTCTTCTGCATCCATCGACGGAGGGTTCTTTGCTAGGCAATTCTTTGTAGCAAAACAAGGCAACTGGCTTTGTAAATTGTCTCCTTTCTTTTAGTGCTTATGCCTATTATTTTTGCCAATTATCACTGCTTTTGTTGGGTTGTTTATACACTGATTAGAGGTTAATTTTCTCACTGTTCTAAGCAGTTCGTGTGGCTGTTTTGGATTATTTTTATATATGAACTTCTTGATTAGTGAAAGCATCTTTAAATTAAAGAAATGTGATTTGATTCCTATCATGAACTAATTTGTCTTAGGCAAGGGTTAGGTTGTTTTAATGTAATTTTGGAATAAATTTATAGTTGATGCCATTAATTGAATTTATGAAATTTTATTGAATTTAACATTGCATGAGAATTAAAATTGGCCTCTTTAATTTCTCTAGAATTCACGAACTTGCGAGAGCTAGTGAATTAGAAAACTAAAATTTCATTCTAGGATTATTGAGTTTATTAGAGATGATTAACCCACCTAGAACCTAAATTCATGAGCTTAATCTAGATCTCAATTGAGAGATTGTTGGTTTTAAAACTTAGTGATTTTGAAAGAAATCATTTGAACACATGAGTAGGTGAATTTGAGAAATTAATCACATCTTTATTCCAATTGAACATTAGAACTCTAACCTAACCCAAGCCTACTTTTTCATTATAGAATCTCAACTTTTGCCCCTTGCCTCTCGTTCGCATTTTTCTATCTTCACATTTAATTCAATTGATTACTTGCATATTGTTTTGAGTACTTTACCTTTTTGCATCACTAAGTGCATGTTTAAATTATTTTTCAATCCCATACATTTCACAAAAATTATAAAGGATAATTTCTAGGACACTCGCTTACTTAGATTCTGCTAGTCCTTGTGGGATCGATACTCTTATCTTATCACTTGCTGCACTCGACCGTGTATACTTGCACGTCGTAGAAGTGTCAGAGTCTCATTCTAATTTGCATTAGTTTAGGGCACTAATATTTTTGCATCAAGTTTTTGGCGCCGTTGCCGGGGACTAGTTTTGATTCTTATTTTGTTTGAGTTGATTTTAGCATTTTATCCTTGTTTTTCTTGTTGGGTGTGTCTTGTTATCTTTGTTTCATGTTTTTATCTTTGTTAAGTCTTGGTTATTCTTTCTGGTTGTGTTGGTGTATATTGTGTTTGTTGAGCCTGTTATAATTGCTTCATTACTTTATTATGGCTTATGATAACTTTGGGTGGTCTTCTGTGCCCAATGAGCAACCACAATATAGTTCTTTTTCCTATGATCATCCCTTTGCTAATTTAGAGTCTTCTAGTGAGGGGTATGGATCTTATGGCTACCAAATGTTTAATTATTATCATAGTAACGCTATGACTTATGGGGATCACATGTATGATAATAATCAGAGCAATTGGGCCTATGAACCATATCCTAGGGGTTTTGAGCCATATCCTTCCCAAATCCAAGAACCCCAGGTAGAAGATGAATCTTCCCTTAAAACGTTGTCATTAGAATATATGAGAACATCAGATGAGAGGAATAGGCAAATAGGAGAGTCAATTCAACGCCTAACAGATACACTTGTCTCCCTTAGAGAACAAATATATTTAGACTCATCTGAGGTTGAACATCCTAGGGAAGATAGTGAAGGAGGACCCACACCCATAGATAGTTTGGTGAGTCACTTGATCACTGACCCGCTGATAGACCTTCAGGATCCTAGTCCTTCAAATTTTTCTGGGTATGGGCAATTAGAGGATTGTGCTTTAGATGTAAAAGAACTAGAACCTTGTAGTACATACCAAGATGGAGTCAATGAGAGCGTGGAAGAAGTCGAGCCTGTTGAGTTAGGCTAGGAGGTAGAGTTTGAAGCTTTTGAGTCTATGTTAGTTCTATCTTCTGATTTTTCTCTTATTGGTGAGTGTTTTTCTTTCTATGCTCTCGAGTCAGTGTATTTTTGTGAGTTTGTTTATTTTACTGTTTTTTCTTCTTTTCTATTATCAAATAAAAAACTAAAAAATATTTATTTTGTTGTTTTTCCTTTTCTTTTATTATATAAAAAATCAAAAAATATATCTGAATCGGGCTCTCATGAGAAGCTAGTATTCTTGCTAGCATTAATTTATTTTGTAGATTCATGAAAGGGAGGCCCGAAGAAGTGGGAGAATTTTTACGTACCTTGACGAGCCCACGTATACTACGTCAAGCTAATGACGTTAAATAAGAGCTTCTTGGGAGGCAACCCAAAGTTTATTTTGTTTGTTTCGTCTTTAATTTTTTTTGTTTTTTTTGTTTTGTTTCGTTTTTAGTCGTTTTTGTTTTTAAATAAATAACCCTTGCCTATTTTGCAGCTCCCTTAGGGTTTGATGATTGATATGCGCTTTAGTGGAGGTCTCATCGATTCAGGGCAGTATTGTTCTCCCTTCCATCTTTGTTTGTTGTCCTTAAGCATGCTTAAGTGAGCATTTTTTTTACATTAAGGGCAATGTATGCCTTAACCATGAGGGAGACATGTGTTGTTCTGAATCTGATTTTGGGCTTGATTGAAAATTTTCTGTTGATGAGACTGTGTGTTGTTAGCGTTTATAGGGTGTTGCATGCCTTTGTGTTTATAAAGTTATTTACTTGCTTTAGGGCTTTAAAATGATCTAATTTGACTACCGAATTCCATGTTTAGTTGTTGGTTTTCATGGTCTATGATATGCATGATGTAGGTAGTTGATTCATTATGTTTAGGCAAGTAAAAATAGGAAAGATGGTTGTTGTCCCTTATTTAAAAATTAAGTTTCTGCATGTTTTTAATGGTAAAAACTTGGTTGTTTTTGGTAGAAACTTGTTACACATCTCATTGAAAATACAAAGTTAAGGTCAAATCTTAGGGTTAATGAAAATAAGAGTTGTTGCTTGTGTTTGAGGCAAGAGTATGCTATCTTGTTTGGTGTTCCTCAAGGTCAAGCTTGTCATTAAGGTTTTTTTTAGTGCACTTATTATTAGTGTGTTAATCAAACTAGTTAGGATTCAACTCCTAGGCCAAAAAGTTCGAAAGCTAGAAGCCATGACAAGTTAGGTAACTCATACATCGTTTAGAATGTTCCAAAATGAGTAAACTCCAAATTTGTGATCATTTCAAGTTTGGGGGAGTTACCCGACCTCCCTAACTCAATGAGGACATTGAGTACTCTAAGTTTGGGGGGGAAAGGTAAATTCATCGTGTTTATTTGTAAGAAAAAAAAATGAAAAAAAGCGAAAGAAAGAAAAAGTGTGCAAACCTTTCATTTCCTTAAAACTCCATTGGGCTAAAAAAAATGTGCTACTTCTTTTGTTATTTAGAGTCAGTTTAAGCAACTTGGTACTCGATGTCAGGGGGTCTTGGCACTAACCATGTTGGCCTCTTGGAGCGAAGGTATCAAGCGAGAAGCTTTGTACTCATTGCTTAGATGAGTCACGTTAACCACGTGTGCCATTCTAAGAACTACGGGAGAGCCTCATTGCTTAGGTGTGCTACGCTAACCACGTGTGCCATTCTAAGAACTACAGGAGAGTGAAGAAGATAAAAAAAAAATGGTAAGAAGAAAAAAAGAAAAAAAGAATAAAAAAAAACATAGCCCTAAGTAGTGAGTTTTATGGAAGTGGAGGAGAATAATGTAAATATCTGTTTTTATAAAAAATAAAATAAAATAAAAGGAATGATCATAAAATTGTAGTCATGCGAGTTTTGGAGTGTGACTTATCTTTAACTATGAGTTGCTTGATTTGTATGATTAGGATTCTAGTGGTTGAGCTTGAGGGTAGGTGTCGAATCCTAGTTGGTTTGCTCTTGGATATTGATGCATAAGTGTAGCTAGGAACCCCCAGGTGGGCCACTTAGAGATCATTGATTGAATAGTGGCTTGTAGCTTAGAGCATAAGTTCCCAATCCTTGTTTAGTTAACCCAAATGATTTCAGCATAAGTTCCCAATCCTTGTTTAGTTAACCCAAATGATTTCAGTCTTTAAAGGACTTTAATGTGTTTAGGGAATAGAACTCATTGAGGACAATGAGTAGTTCAAGTTTGGGGGTTTGATAACTCACCATAAGTGAGTTATTTTACTAGAATTTTAGTGTTTAATCCACTTGAATTGCATTTAATTTAGTGATCCTCATGTTATTTTATCCCTAAATTATGTGTGTTAGCTCTAAAATCTTGAATTTAAGCATTAGGTTAAAAAAGAAATAATTTTGATGTTTTTGTGCTTTAATTTATGAAATCTAGGAAAATAAGCTAACGGTTGATTAAAGACCGAAATTTGAGATTTTTCTTAACTCCAAAAATCCTCGCGTATTTAGTTTCTTTTATAACTGACTTTATAAATTTATTTGGAATTTTTCTATGTGGAGGAGATGTTTAAAAATTACAAGAGTCCTTAAGGGCATTTTAGACATTTTACCCGAAGGGTAAGATGGTCTTTTTACCCTTAAGGGTATTTTTGTAATGTATGGAATTAGGGCAACACCATCTTGTATAAGAAGGCTAGGGTTTACAGGTGAAAGAGCGGGTGAGAATTTGCGACGAGGAGAGATCGAAAAGAGAAGGAGAACCAAGCAATTGTTACAGGAAAGTGTGCGTTGGAGAGACAAATTCATGATGGTGTCTTTGTTGTAGCAATCGTGAGGTCCATCCGTTGCTGAAGCAAAGAGCGAGAAAAGAAGAAGGGCGTTGTTGGTGTTGCTACGTGTTGTTGCTGAAGCAATCGGATGAGAGAGCACAAATCGAGAGGCCCTTTTGTTGTAGCATTGAAGAGGAAAATTCGAGAGAGTTGTCCTTGTGTCTTTGCTGGAGCATTCAAGAGAGGTGGTGAGCATTAAAATTTGCTTCAGCAAAAGGAGGAAAACCGAGAGGACCATCCTGCCTTTTGCTGAAGCAATCGACAGGGAAAGTTTAAAGGATTTGCCGAGAGGTTTGCTAAAGCAATCGCGTGAGGTTGCTGGCATTGGGAGCTGTTGATGTTTGCTAAACCAATCGCGTGACGTTGCTGGCGTTGGGAGCTGCCAAGAGGTTTGCTACAGCAATTGGTGTAAGGTTGCTGAGAGGTTGCTGATCGCCGAAAGTTTGCTGAAGCAATTGTTGGGAGTCGCCACGGTTCTTTGAAGCAATCGCTTTAGGCTCTTTGTGAAGTAGGAACCCGAGAAGGCTTTTGCTGAAGCAATTGGCTGATCTCTTTTGAGGCCAACTAAAGGGTTTTGCTGAAGCAAAGTGCCTTGCTGCAGTCCATCGACAGAGGGTTGCTGCTAGGCAATTGCTGTAGCAAAACAAGGTAACTAGCTTTGTAAATTGTCTCCTTTATTTTAGTGCTTATGCCTATTATTTTTGCCAATTATCACTGCTTTTGTTAGGTTGTTTATACACTGATTAGAGGTTAATTTTCTCACTGTTCTAAGCAGTTCGTGTGGGTGTTTTGGATTGTTTTTATAAATGAAATTCTTGATTAGTGAAAGCATCTTTAAATTAAAGAAATTTGATTTGATTCTTATCATGAATTAATTTGTCATAGGCAAGGGTTAGGTTGTTTTAATGTAATTTTGGAATAAATTTATAGTTGATGCCATCAATTGAATTTATGAAAATTTATTGAATTTAACATTGCATGAGAATTAAAATTGGCCTCTTTAATTTCTCTAGAATTCACGAACTTGCGAGAGCTAGTGAATTAGAAAACTAAAATTTCATTCTAGGATTATTGAGTTGATTAGAGATGATTAACCCACCTAGAACCTAAATTCATGAGCATAATTTAGATCTCAATTGAGAGATTGTTGGTTTTAAAACTTAGTGATTTTGAAAGAAATCATTTGAACACATGAGTAGTTGAATTTGAGGAATTAATCACATCTTTATTCCAATTGAACATTAGAACTCTAACCTAACCCAAGCCTACTTTTTCATTATAGAATCTCAACTTTTGCCCCTTGCCTCTCGTTCGCATTTTTCTATCTTCACATTTAATTCAATTGATTACTTGCATATTGTTTTGAGTACTTTACCTTTTTGCATCACTAAGTGCATGTTTAAATTATTTCTCAATCCCATACATTGCACAAAAATTATAAAGGATAATTTCTACGACACTCGCTTACTTAGATTCTGCTAGTCCTCGTGGGATCGATACTCTTATCTTATCACTTGCTGCACTCGACCGTGTATACTTGCACGTCGTAGAAGTGTCAGAGTCTCATTCTAATTTGCATTAGTTTAGGGCACTGATATTTTCGCACTACCAACCCAAAGGGTTCATTGCCCAAGGCCAAGAGCAAAAGGTTTGCCGGCTTCATAGGTCCATTTATGGACTGAAACAGGCTTCGAGGTCTTGGAATATAAGGTTTGTTGAGGGGATCAAATCTTATGGCTTTGATCAAAATGTCGACGAGCCTTGTGTTTACAAGAAAATTGTTGACAAAACTGTCGCATTTTTGGTGTTGTATGTGAACGATATTCTTCTCATTGGGAATGAGGTAGAATTTCTTACTGACATTAAGAAGTGGCTAGCTTCACAATTCCAAATGAAAGATTTGGGAGAAGCTCAGTATGTTCTAGGTATCCAGATAGTTCGGAACCGGAAGAACAGAATGCTAGCCTTGTCTCAGACGTCTTATATTGACAAGATGTTGTCTAGATATATGATGCAGAACTCCAAGAAGGGCTTGCTGCCTTTCAGACATGGGGTTCACTTGTCTAAGGATCAGTGTCCTAAGACTCCTCAAGATGTTGAGGATATGAGACGGATTCCATATGCTTCGTCTGTAGGGAGCCTGATGTATGCCATGTTGTGTACTAGGCCTGACATCTGTTATGCAGTAGGAATTGTCAGTAGATATCACTCCAATCCAGGATTAGATCACTAGACAACCGTTAAGGCAATCCTCAAGTATCTTAGGAGAACGAGGAACTACAGCTTAGTGTACGGCAGTGGGGATTTGATCCTTACAAGATACACGGATTCTGATTTTCAGACCGATAAGGATTCTAGGAAATCCACTTTGGGGTCAGCCTTCATTCTGAATGGAGGAGCTGTAGTATGGCGAAGTATCAAGTAGGGATGCATCGCTGATTCCACTATGGAAGCGGAGTATGTTGCGGCTTGTGAATCTGCAAAGGAAGTTGTTTGGCTCAGGAAGTTAATGACCCCTTTGGAAGTTGTTCCAAATATGAACTTGCCAATCACACTGTTCTGTGATAATCTGATACGGGAGATTGTGCACCGCGGAGACGTGACAGTCACGCCGATAGCGTCGGAGCACAACGTAGCTGATCCATTTACAAAGCCCCTCACGGCTAAGGTGTTTGAGGGTCACCTAGAGAGCCTAGGTCTTCGAGAGATTCCTGACTAGGACAAGTGGGAGATGTGTAAACGGGTATTCAATGCCCTAGTTTATTGTATTACTTCATTGTAATTTATGTACATTTCAGAAATGTATTTTCTCCACTAGCTTAGTCCAAGTGGGAGTTTGTTGGGATTTTTATCCTAATCTTGTGTTTAGAAATTACTGTTTGAAAATAATAAGAGTTATTTATTTCATTACTTTGTGTCTCGCAATATTTATAAAGTTTTCCAATAAACTAAGCTCCAGGGTCATTGAATTTATGAGAGAACTAGAACTTGAACGGTGTGTAGTGGACACAGAGAGAGGATCACGTTCGAGTTAATGACTCGAACGGTCTACAGTATATGGATAGGGTTGGAGACCTAATCCTGGATACACTGTGGATAAGGCCCGCTTTGTATTAGATACATACGAGGTGATCTGACTCGTTCATGTGGTTGACATGCGAGTGGGGGCATCCTGTGCAATGAGATTGTACAAGACCGGACCGTGAATTATTAGACCTCACGATGTAACACCGCTGATGATGAGACTAATAATATCGTAGATGACCATTAGTGACTCGACACGAATCCCGAGCGTGTTACGGACTCCTGCATCTGCGAAAGTCCATCCTTTGACTAGTACGGGTGAGGGTGGTCACAGTTACTCGCCCAATATGCCTATCTAGGCGGCAGCACGGTCAACTTTACCCTTTCTCAGTCTCTTTTTCTTCCCTTTCGGGCATGAAGAACCTAAAGATTTCGTCCTAGAAGATGAACCCTTGTGAAAGAACCTAAAGGCAACATTTGCCTCTACTTCCGGTGTCCTGATCCTCATCAAGGACTAGAAGTTCTATAGTTCATTGAGAAGGGTTGTCAGATTGTAGCTAATTTTGTTTATAACATCATTGCTACGAAACTGCAAGAAACTCTTTGGAAGAGTCTCCAGAATAAAGCAGATTTGGCTCGACTCGTCGATCGAAGCTCCGTTCATCTCTGCCATGTTAAAGTGGGTCATCATGTCCAGAACGTGTTCACGGACAGACGTCCCCTCCTTCATCCTTGCATTGAAGACGTGTTTGAGGGAATCATGTCGGACCTTAAAGGAATGTTGTCCAAACATTTCCTACAGAGACTCCATGATCTCCTTAACGGTGATCATCACCTCATGCTTCTTTGCCAAGACATCAGACAAGCTGACAATTATCTAGACCTTGGCCTTTTCATTGGCCCTGATCCACCAATCGTATGCATCAGGAACACTTTGTGATGCAGTCGAGCCCGACACCTGGCGACACTCATTAGTGAGCACGAAGTTTAGGTCGTTAGTTACCAGTATCGTGTTGATATTATTCTTCCACGTTTAATAATTATCTCCTACGAGTTTATCTGAAGCAAAGAGTGCAACTATTGAACTAGACATTTTAGCAAATATTTATCCTATGATCCCCACGTCATTAAAAATTGCAATGATACCCCAAAAGTTTAGAATGACCGCCACCGAAATGTGAACAGAAACACTCCTCCTCTAGGACTAGACTTTCTCGACCAGACCCAAATACCAGAATAACTCTTATTCTATTAGACATCCACTTACCATTATTCGGTCTGAATCCATTAACTCTTAATGAATCCTGTGAGTGTCACCCTCTATCTTTAAATTTTCAAGTAACCGAAGGGTGAACAACGAGGGAAAGCGAACGAGAAAACTGTATCCCTTTCGAGAATTCACAGTGTTCCAACTCCCATGATCAAGGCCCTCCGAATGGATTGTCTGGTCCAGTCCAAACTAGTAGGCGGATCATAGAGGTCTCACGGTGTGAATCGAAAGAAGAGACCGTGGGTTCCGTTTTCACTGATCCCGCTCTCACTCACTATAAGTACTCTCTCCATTCACGTTGATATTGACCCATACAAATATCATCCGAAGGGGGATGCTCCCATTTGTGCCTTGAGGCCGAGTATGGATCTCACGGTGCAAACTTAACGGAGGTTTGTGGTCGGAAAACTAAATGTATCTTATACACTTTATTTCCTCCCCCTCAGCACTTTAAGTTAATCGGGATTGACCTAGATAAATCAGCTAATATTTACCTAAGTCTACCAATATAACACTTATATTGGATTAGCCTAAGTTTATAATCACATTATTAACTTAGGTTTAAGTGAGTAATTTAATTAACCCTTAATTAAACGCCACTCACGAGAATATAACCTATGAATCTTCGGACAAAATTTACTCCCAGGTCAGTTACAAGGTAGGGGTGTTCTACAAAGCATCAGCTTAAATACCTCAGCCTTAAACAGAAGCCTCCTTACACAGAGTTACTAATCAGTCATTATTCATAAGTCATATTGATTTCCTAATTTTAATCTTATTAGAACTAGAAAGCCTAAGTCAAATTATTCAAGTTTAAACCATTTAAAACTAATAATTAACTTAGGTTACATGCATTTCTATGTTATAGTGCTTGAGCATTCATCACATGAATAATAAACTATATAACATACATTCATCACATGAATAAATGCATGTCTACGCTTTTAATCTAAGAAATATAACACTTATATTAAATAAATTAAAAACATACATTATATTATAACACTTATAATATAATCCTATCATGCATACTATATACTATAACTCTTATAATAGAAAAATGATGCATGAAATGTTTAACGTAAGGTGGGATTTTAATCTATATGACATACATTATGCATGTAAACTAATAAATTTCATACATCACATGCATAAAATAAATTAAATAGCAATATTGGGCTGGTTTTATCTAGGTCAATCCCGATTAATTTAAAGTATTGAGTGGGAGGAAATAAAGTGCATAAGATACATTTAGTTTTCCTCCCACAAATCTCCGTTAAGTTTGCACCGTGAGATCCATACTCTGCCTCGTGGCCCAAATGGGAGCGTCCCCCTTCATATTGTATTTGTATGGGTCAATATCAACATGAATGGAGAGAGTACTTATAGTGAGTGGGAGCGGGATCTGTGAAAACGGAACCTACGCTCTCTTTTTTCAATTCACACCGTGAGACCCCAATGATCCGCCTGCTAGTTTGGCCTGGACCAGACAATCCCTTCGGATGGCCATGATCATGGGAGTCGAAACACCATGAATTCCTAAAAGGGATACAATTTTCTTGTTGGTTTTCCTTCGTGGTTCACCCTTCGGTGGTTATTGTTTGGACGGAAACTTGGAAATTTAAAGATAGAGGGTGACACTCACATGATTCATTAAGAGTTAATGAATTCAGACCGAATAATGGTAACTGGATGGCTAATGGAATAAGAGTTATTCTGGTATTAGGGTCTGGTCGAGAAAGTCTCATCCCAGAGGAGTGTTTTTGTTCACCCTTCGGTAGTGGTCATTCTAAACTTTTGGGGTATCATTGCAATTTTTAATGAGCTAGGGATCATAGGATAAAAAATTGCTAAAACGTGATTGGATTTTTTTTTAAAAGTTTTTGCGAGACTAATACAAAGTTTTTCTTATTTTCAGCAAAAATGTCTAGTTCAATAGTTGCACTCTTAGCTTCAGATAAACTCGTAGGAGATAATTATCAAACGTGGAAGAATAATATCAACACAATACTAGTAACTGACGACCTAAAGTTCGTGTTCATTGAGGAGTGTCCTCAGGTGTCGAGCTCGACCGCATCGCGAAGTGTTCATGATGCGTACGATCGGTGGATCTGGGCCAATGAAAAGGCCAAGGTCTACATAATTGCTAGCTTGTCTGATGTGTTGGCACAGAAGCATGAGGTGATGATCACCGCTAAGGAGATCATGGAGTCTATGCAGGAAATGTTTGAACAACAGTTCCTTCAGGTCCGACACGATTTCCTCAAACACTTCTTCAATGCAAGGATGAAGGAAAGGACGTCTATCCGTGAACACGTTCTGGACATGATGACCAACTTTAACCTGACAGAGATGAACGGGGCAATGTTGTTATGAACAAAATTAGCTACAATTTGACCACCCTTCTCAATGAACTACAGAACTTTCAGTCCTTGATGAGGATCAGGACACCGGAAGCTGAGGCAAATGTTGCCCTCAGGTCCTTTCACTAGGGTTCGTCCTCTGGGACGTAATCTGTAGGTTCTCCAGTCCAAAAAGGGAAGAATAAGAGATTGAGAAAGGGTAAAGTTGACCGTGTTGCCGCCCAGAAGGGCAAAAAGGTCAAGAAAGTTGCAGAGAAAGGAAAGTGTTTCTACTAGAATAGGGATGGACTCTGGAAGACAAACTGTCCCAAGTTTCTTGCCTAAAGGAAATAGGAAGGTAAATGTGATTTACTTGTTACAGAAATCTGTTTAGTGGAGAGTAAAGACTCTGCTTGAATACTTGATTCAGGTGGCACTAACCATGTTTGTTTTTCTTTTCATGGAATTAGTTCCTGGTAGCAGCTGCAAGAGAGTGAGATAACATTACGGGTTGGATCCGGGGAGGTTGTCTCTGGTGCAGCGGGCGACACAGTGAAGCTTTATTTTTGCGGGAAGTACTTATTATTAGATAATTTGTACATAGTACGAGGGTTTACTAGAAACCTAGTTTCTATTTCCTGCTTTATTCAACATTGTATCTCTGTTACTTTTGAATTGAATAAAGCCTTTATTTCTTTGATAGGCAACTTGTTATGTTCTTCTTCATTCGAGAATAATCTGTATGTTTTAAAACCTAATTCGGTCAAAAGTGTTTTGAATATTTAATTGTTTAAAATTGTTGAAACACGAACTAAAAGAATAAAGGTTTCTTCAAAAGAAAATGCCCATCTTTGGCATCTAAGTTAGGCCACATTAATCTCAATAGGATTGAGAGACTAGTGAAGAGTGGACTTCTATGCGAGTTGGATGAAAACTCTTTACCGATATGTGAGTCATGCCTTGAAGGCAAAATGACCAAACGTCCTTTTAGTGGAAAAGGATATAGAACCAAAGAGCCTCTGGAGCTTATACATTCTGACCTCTGTGGTTCGATGAGTGTTAAAGCACGAGGAGGTTACGAATACTTTGTATCTTTAATAGATGACTATTCGAGGTATGGGTACATTTACCTAATGCATAGGAAGTTTGAAACTCTTCAAAAGTTCAAGAAGTACAAGATTGAGGTTGAGTACCTGTTAGGTAAAATCATTAAAACACTTCGATCGGATTGAGGTGGGGAGTATAGGGACACTAAATTCTAAGACTATATGATATAACATGGAATTACGTCCCAACTCTCAACACCTGGTATGCACAGCAGAATGGTGTATCAAAGAGGAGAAACAGAACACTGTTGGACATGCTTCCGTCGATGATGAGTTATGCTCTTTTCCTTGATTTTTTTTTGGGTTACACAGTGGAGACTGCGGTTTACATTTTGAACAACGTTCCGTCGAAGAGTGTTTCAGAAACTATTTTCGAACTCTGGAATGGACATAAAGGCAGTTTATACCATTTCAGGATTTGGGGATGTCTGACCCATGTGTTGATGTCAAACCCGAAGAAGCTAGAACCCCGTTCAAAATTGTGCCTCTTTGTAGGTTACCCAAAGGAAACTAGGGGTGTTTTACGATCCTAAGGAAAAAAGGGTGCTTGTGTCGACAAACGCCACTTTCCTTGAGGAAGACCACGTCAGGGATAACTTACCAAGGAGTAAGATTGTGTTAAACGAAATGGGTCGTACATCAGCAAGAGTTGTTGATAGGGCTAGTACGTCAACAAGTGTTGTTGATCCCAGCTCGTCTAGTCAAGTTCGTTCTCAAGAGTTGGGAATGCCTCGAGGTAGTGGGAGGGTTGTGAGATAGCCTAAACGTTACATGGGTTTAGCTGAAACCCAAGTCGTCACACATGATGATGACTGCGAGGATCCATTGACCTATGATCAGGCAATGGCAGATGTTGACAAAGACGAATGGATTAAATCTATGGACCAGGAAATAGAGTCGATGTACTTCAATTCCGTCTGGGAGTTTGTGGACCAACATGATGGGGTTAAACCTATTGGTTGCAAATGGATCTACAAGTGTAAACGTGGCGTAGATGGAAAGGTGCAAACCATCAAAGCCCGACTAGTGGCAAAGGGGTTTACCTAGGTTGAAGGGGTTGACTATAAGGAAACCTTTTCTCCTGTTGCAATGGTAAAGTCGATCAGGATCCTTCTGGCCATTGCCGCATATTATGACTATGAGGTATGGCAGATGGATGTCAAGACAACCTTTCTGAATGGCAATCTTTATGAGACTATCTACATGGACCAGCCCAAGGGGTTCATTGCCCAAGGCCAAGAGCAAAAGGTTTGTCAGCTTGATAGGTCTATTTATGGACTGAAACAAGTCTCAAAGTCTTGGAACATAAGGTTTGATGAGGCGATCAAATCTTATGGCCTTGATCAGAATGTTGACGAGCCTTGTGTTTACAAGAAAATCGTTAACAACACCGTCGCATCTCTGATATTGTATGTGGATGACATCCTACTCAATGGGAATGAGGTAGGATTTCTTACTGAAATTAAGAAATGGTTGGCTTCAAAATTCCAAATGAAAGATTTGGGAGAGACCCAGAATGCTAGCCATGTCTCAAGCATCTTATATTGACAAGATGTTGTCTACATATAAGATGCAGAACTCTAAGAAGGGCGTGTTGCCTTTCCGGCATGGGGCTCACCTGTCTAAGGATCAATGTCCTAAGACGTCTCAAGAGGTTGAGGATATGAGACGAATCCCCTATGCTTCAGCTGTAGGGAGCCTCATGTATGCCATGTTTTGGACAACAGTGGTGCAGTAGAAAACTCGAGAGTGTTGGGATTTGTGCCCTAAACTTATGTAATTTTGGTCAAATAAATAAAGAGTTATTTGTTTTGATAAAATTCTATTCTCGCTTTATAAATCCAATAAACTAAGCTCCAAGGTTATAATATATCTTGAACATCAGTGTAGTAGACACTATTTGGATTGTGTTCAAGAGTATAACCTAAATGATTTATGGTATAAGAATAAGGTTTGAAACCTTATTCTGGTAATACCATGGATGCGACCCACTTTGTAATTAGTACAAATTAGGTAATCCAACTCATTCATGTGGTTGACAATCGAGTGGGGGCATCCTATATGAAGAGTTGATACAAGACCAGACTGCAAATTATTAGTCTAACCAGTATAATGACGTTAACAGGATAAGACTGATAATTTATAGATGGTCATTAGTGACTTGACCTGAATCCTGAGCAAGTTAAGAACTCCTTCTTATAGGGGTTTGTCCTTAGACTAGTATGGGTGAGAGTGGCCTGTAGCCGACTCAATAACCCTACCTTCTCAGGGACAGAACCTCATAGGTAGTTGGGGACTTAACTATGCAAGATGGAATTCACTCATTCCTACACTAAGGAATTAGATGGGTTGTTCTCTTAAGAACTGAGTCTAGGTCTTGAACAACAGGGTCTCGCCCTCTAAACTAGCTTAAGAGGATATGAGTTTATGGTAAGACCATAGACTTGTTGTTCATTCGAGGATCAGTGGTGCTTAAGGAACAAAGAGGTAATCACAGGGGTAAAAAAATAATTTGACTCAACTGTGATTACGAACAACCTATGAAGGGTCGACTCATGGGTAATGATTATATCAATGGACACATTATAATCTACAGTGAGGAAAGTGCAACTACAAGTCTATAGTGGAGTGACTTGTAGTTAATGAATATTGATTAACTGGATCAAAGAGTTTGATTAGTTAATCTCACGTCATTGGAGCTCATGAACTGTAGGTCCATTAGGTCCCTCTGTTGGCTCAACATGGTAATATTGAGGGTATAAAGTTAGGAATGAGATTGAAGTGTTCAATTTCATATATGAGGTGTTATATCAATTATATGTGATATAATTGAAATAATATATAGTTTTAATGTGAATTAGATTCCATATATGTTATATCAACTATTAAACTAGAAGGTGGACCTAATGAACCTACAGATCAGAAGCTCCAACGATACGAGACCGCTCGGTTAATCTCATTAACCTCTCATTCAACATTCGTTAACTGCGGGAACACTCCACTAAAGTCCCACAGTTGCACTCTTCTCACTGCAGATATATTTCTGTGTCCATGGATATTGACAAATAATAGCAAGTCAATCCTTCACGAATGTTCATAACACCAGCTGGGTCAAATTACCGTTTTCCCCTGGGTTACATCTTATGCCTTAAGTACCAGTGCTCCTCTAATGAATAATTTGTTTGTGGTCCTACCAAAAAACAGAGTCCCTCTCGGGCCAATGAGAGGGTCGGGCCCTTTGTTCATGTCTCGGAGACACCACTTAAGGGAACATTCCTCTACTTACCCTAGTAGGCGGGAAGGAGTGAATTCCATCTTGCTAAGTTAAGTTCCCAACCGCTCTCTCGGTCTTGTCCCCAAGAAGGTAGGCATATTGAGTCGGCGAATCTGGCCACTCTCACCTATACTAGTCAAAGGACAATCCCTCGCGAACAGGAGTTTGTAACCTGCTCAGGATTGAGATCAAGTTGCCTAGGTCATCCTAGTGAAATAGAAACCTAACTAGTCAACGGAGTTACAGCTAGAGGTTACTATTTCGTGGTCCGGTCTTATGTAATCTCATTACATAGGATATCCCCACTCACATGTCAACTACACGAACACGTTAGGATCACAGTGTTTGTATCAAATACAAAGTGGGCCATATCCATAGTTTTACCACGGTAAGGTACCCAAACCTTATCCCCTAACTATAGACCCTTTAGGCTGTATCTCGAACAGAGATCCTTTTTATGTACATTACATTCAGTTAAAGATTCATTTAACAGCCTTGGATGTTTAGTTTATTGGATTTAGGGTTTTAAATAAAGGCAAACTCGTAGATAGAGAACAATAACACTTTATTGAAATAATAACACTTGATTACATTAATTAGAACATAATTACAAGCTACGAGTTTTAGGGCATAAATCCCAACAACATTAACCTCAATATGATTAAGAGATTGGTAAAAATGGACTTCTAAATGAGTTGGAAGAAAATACTTTACCTGTATGTGAATCCTGCCTAGAAGGCAAAATGACTAAAAGACCTTTTAGTGGAAAAGGTTATAGAGCCAAAAAACCTCTTGAGCTTATACATTCAGACCTTTGTGGTCCGTTGAATGTTAAAGCCAGATGAGGTTATGAATATTTCATCTCTTTCATAGATGATTATTCCAGATTTGGGAATATTTACCTAATGCATCATAAGTCTAAAGCACTTGAAAAGTTCAAGGAATTCAAGACTGAAGTTGAAAATCAATTAGGTAAAACAATTAAAACACTTCGATCTGATCAAGGTGGAGAGTACATGGATTTAAAATTTCAAAACTATATGATAGAACATGGAATTACATCCCAACTCTCAGCACCCGGTAAGCCCCAGCAAAATGGTGTATCGGAAAGGAGAAATAGAACCTTGTTGGACATGGTTCCATCAATGATGAGTTATGCTCATCTCCCTAATTCTTTTTGGGTTACGCAGTAGAGACTGCAGGATACATTTTGAACAATGTGCCATCAAATAGTGTTTCTGAAACACCTTTTGAACTCTGGAAATGATGTAAAGGTAGTTTATGTCATTTCAGAATTTGGGATTCTCCAGCACATGTGCTTGTGACAAATCCAAAGAAGTTGGATTCACGTTCAAAATTGTGTCTATTCGTAGGCTACCCAAAAGAAACAAGAGGTGGATTATTCTATTATCCTCTGGAAGATAAGGTACTTGTGTTGACAAATGCCACTTTCTTAAAGGAGGACCACATCAGGGACCACAAACAAAGAAGTAAAGTTGTGTTAAGAGAGTTAGACGGAACAATAGCAAAGGTTGCTAATAAAGCTAGTATATCAACAAAAGTTGTTGATACTTGCTTGTCTAGTCATGAAAGTCCATCTCAAGAGTTGAGTATGCCTCGACGCAATGGGAGGGTTATAACACAACCTGACCGTTATATGGGTTTATCTGAAACCCAAGTTGTTATACCAGATGACGACTGTAAGGATCCATCGACTCATAATCAAGCGATGGTTGACAAAGAAAAAGACAAATGGGTCATAGCCATGGACCAAGAAATGGAGTCTATGTACTTCAATTCTATTTGGGATCTTGTAGATGAACCTGATGGGGTAAAACCTATAGGTTGTAAGTGGATCTACAAGAGAAAGCGTGGTGTAGATCGAAAGGTGAAAACCTTCAAAGCTAGACTAGTAGCAAAGGGTTATACCCAGGTATGACAGATGGATGTCAAGACAGCATTCTTGAATGGCAATCTTGATGAGAACATATACATGGACAGACCCAAAGGGTTCATTGAACCAGGACAAGAGCAAAAGGTTTACAGGCTTAAAAGGTCAATTTATGGACTAAAACAAGCCTCTAGGTCCATGAATATAAGATTTGATGAGGCAATCAAATCTTTTGGCTTTTATCAGAATGATGATGAACCTTGTGTCTACAAGAAAATCATCAATAGTTCTGTCGCATTCCTAGTTCTATATGTGGATGATATCCTACTCGTTGGGAATGATGTAGGTTATGTTACTGACATTAAGAATTGGCTAGCTACGCAATTCCAAATGAAAGATTTGGGTGAAGTGCAGTTTGTTCTTGGGATCCAGATTGTCTGAAACCGCAAGAATAAAACACTAGTCCTGTCTCAGACATCTTACATTGGCAAAGTGTGTTGAGGTTTAAGATGCAAGACTCCAAAAAGAGTTTATTGTCTTTTAGATATAGAGTTCATTTGTCTAAGAAACAGTGTCCTAAGACACCTCAAGGAGTTGAGAACATGAGACGGATTCCTTATGCATCAGCTGTTGGGAGCCTGATCTATGCCATGTTGTGTACTAGGCTAGACATCTGTTTTGCAGTTGGAATGGTTAGTAGGTATTAATCCAATACAGGACCTGATCACAGGACAACGGTTAAAACGATCCTTAAGTATCTTCAGAGAACAAGGGACTACATGCTTGTGTATGGGGCTAAGGATTTGATCCATAGGATACACAGATTCTGACTTTCAGACTGATAAAGATTCTCAGAAATCGACATCAGGGTCAGTATTTACTATTAACAGAGGAGTTGTAGTATGGCGAAGCGTCAAGCAGGGATGCATCGCTGATTCCACCATGGAGGTCGAATATGTAGTAGCTTGTGAAGCAGCTAAAGAGGTCGTTTGGTTAAGGAAATTCATGTTAGATTTGGAAGTTGTTCCAAATATGAGTTTGCCTATCACGTTGTATAGTGATAACAGTGGTGTCGTGGCAAATTCAAGGGAACCGCGAAGTCACAAGAGGGGTAAGCATATTGAGCGGAAATATCATCTCATCCGCGAAATCGTGCATCAAGGAGACGTGATCGTCACGAAGATAGCCTCAGAGCACAACATTGTTGATCCTTTTACAAAGGCTCTCACGACTAAAGTATTTGAGAGTCACCTAGAAGGTCTAGGTTTACAAGTCTTCCCCAACTAGGGCAAGTGGGAGTCTATTGTACAAAGGGTTTCAATGCCCTAGTTTATTGTATTTACATTCTTGTAATGTTTAGTACTCCACAAGCTTTAGGTCAAGTGGGAGATTGTTGGGATTTGTGCCCTAAACTTATGTAATTTTGGTTAAATAAATAAAGAGTTATTTGTTTTGATAAAATTATATTCTCGCTTTATAAATCCAATAAACTAAGCTCCAAGGTTATAATATATCTTGAACATTAGTGTAGTAGACACTATTTGGGATTGTGTTCAAGAGTATAACCTAAATGGTCTATAGTATAAGAATAAGGTTGAAATCCTTATTCTGGTAACACCATGGATGCGGCCCACTTTGTAATTAGTACAAATGAGGTAATCCAAATCATTCATGTGGTTGACATGCGAGTGGGGACATCTTGTACGAAGAGTTCTTACAAGACCGGACTGCAAATTATTAGTCTAACCAGTATAACCCTGTTAACAGGATAAGACTGATAATTTATAGATGGTCATTAGTGACTTGACCTGAATCCTGAGTAAGTTAAGAACTCCTGCTTATAGGGTTTGTCCTTAGACTAGTATGAGTGAGAGTGGCCTGTGAAGAGTCTAGATTAAGAAAGCGGAAGCAATTTTGGATCTTGAACACTCTAAGTTGATCAATTTTGTAAAATAAAAAACATGCTCAAAGTTTGGAAAAAGCAGAGGGATAGAAAACTCAACTTTGAAGATCAAATTCACTTCACCCGTTGATGGTTTTCAAGTCACGAACACTTCGTGGACAACCAAGTTAGAGTCTTCCCTACTACCCTCGGGCCTTAGAACGGATTGTGGGATCCTTGGTTGAGAGAATTTGGAAGAAAAGACCTCAAAGGTCACTAATTCGGGAATATTGAATATTACATGTAATTCCCTCAAAACACCCCAAATCACCATTATATAAAGCTTCAAAAAGCTTCAATGGAGTGACAACTCAAGGGTGATGAGGATGTTTTGAGATGGAGGTGGCCAATTTTGGTGAATTTTGAAGATGAGTAAGATTGGGCAAGTTGGCAACTTGTTTTTCATGAAAATCCTCGGTTTACATTTAATTTTAATTCAAAAATCAATATTAAATTGATTTTTAATTAAAATTAATATAATTAATTAAATAATTCAAAATTAATTTAATTAATTAATTTTTTAATTTAATTTAATATCAAATATTAAATTAAATAAATTGCCCGATCTCGATCGATTTTTTGAACATGAATCCTTATTCATGCTATAAACCGATCCAGATATTTAAATCATATTTAAATATATCCACCTCTTATTAATCATAGTTTAATTCATAATTAAGCTATGATTCGTTAAATATATCACATATAAATAACGCTTTCTTCCAAACTTGAATTTGAACAATTCAAATTCTTTTCTCTCAAAAAGTTATAAGGCTAAGTCCGAGCTAGTAAGGAGGACCTAATGGACCTACAGATCATGAGCTCCAACGATACGAGATTAACCGGCCAAACTCTTTAGCCTAGCTAATCAACATTCGTTAACCACCGGGACACTCCACTAAAGCCCAGTGGCTGCACTCTCCTCACTGTAGATATATTTATGTCCACTTGATATAACCATGATTAGTAAGTCGATCCTTCACAGGTCATTCGTAATTACAATTTGGGTCAAAATTACCGTTTTACCCACAGTAATTACCTCTTGTTCCTTAAGTTCCACCGATCCTCTAATGAACAATTGGTTTGTGGTCCAACCAAAGAAACCAAATCCCACTCGGGCCAATGAGAGGATGGGCCCATTGTTCAAGACCCGAGTCGATGCCAAGGGAACAACCTTTCTACTAATCCCTAAAGCGGGTAGGAATGAATTCCATCTTGCCAAACTATGTTCCCACTATCTACCCTGTTTTATCCACAAAATGGGAGGCTTATTGAGTCGGGAGATCTCGAGCCACTCTCACCCATGCAATTCTAAGGATAATCCGAATAAACAGGGGGTCCATAGAACACTCGAGATTAAGATCGAGTTACCTAGGTCATCGTTTGAATATAGTCGATTAAGATCAGAACGGAGTTATAAAGTCTAAGTGACTATTGCGCGATCGATCTTATGCAAACTCATTGCATAGGCGCGCCCCACTCACATGTCTCCACATGAACGACTAAGGATCACATCGTTTGTTCTCTACAAAGTGGGCGCGTCCATAGTGTCCCCGTGATAAGGTCCCCAACCCTATCCTTATATTATAGACTGTTCTGGCTATAACTTGAACTTGATCCACTTTTATGTCACACATAAAGTTCAAGTATTCATCCTATAACCAAGGGTTCTTTATTGGATTAAGGTTACACAATACACAATAGTCAATAACACTTTTACTGAATAAATTTCAATAACAACTTTATTGTGATATAGAATATTCATTCAGTTTACAAAACCACGAGTTTTAGGACATAAAACCCAACAATCTCCCCACTTGGGCTAAAACGTGTGTGGGGTAAAACATGCTGAGCAAAGAAAAACTGCCCTATTGTACAACCCGTAGTCCTAGACTCTCTAGGTGTCCCTCAAACACTTTAGCCGTGAGGGGCTTTGTAAACGGATCAGCAATGTTGTGCTCCGAAGCGATCTGCGTGACGATCACGTCTCCTCGTTGCACAATCTCCCTGATGAGATGGTATTTGCGCTCTATGTGCTTTCCGCGCTTATGGCTTCTAGGTTCTTTAGAATTTGCCACTGCACCACTATTATCACAATAAAGGGTGATAGGCAAATTCATATTTGGAACAACTTCCAAATCAGTCAAGAACTTTCTAAGCCATACAGCCTCTTTCGCTGCTTCGCAAGCTGCGACGTACTCAGCCTCCATGGTGGAGTCAGCAATACAACCTTGCTTTATACTCCTCCAAACTATAGCTCCTCCGTTAAGAGTAGATCGATCCCGATGTGGATTTCCTCGAATCCACATCGATCTGGTCGTAGTCGAGTGTATCCTGCAAGGATCAAATCCTTTGCACCATACACAAGCATATAGTCCCTCGTTCTCCTAAGATATTTGAGGATGTTCTTAACGGCAGTCCAGTGATCATATCCTGGATTAGACTGATATCTGCTGACTATTCCCACTGCATAGCATATGTCGGGTCGAGTACAAAGCATGGCATACATCAGACTACCGACAGCAGATGCATAGGGAATGCGTCTCATATCCTCTACTTCTTGAGGTGTCTTAGGACACTGTTCCCTAAACAAATGAATTCCATGCCTGAAAGGTAATGAACCCTTCTTGGAATTCTGCATCTTATATCTAACTAACATCTTGTCAATATAAGATGCCTGAGACAATGCTAGCGTTCTGTTCTTGCGATTCCGAACAATTTGGATTCCAAGGACAAATTGAGCCTCTCCCAAATCTTTCATTTGGAATTGGGTTGCTAGCCATTGCTTAACGCCAGTCAGGAACCTTGCATCATTCCCAATGAGCAAGATATCATCTACGTAGAGAACTAAGAAAGCTACAATGGTATTGACTATCTTCTTGTAAACACAAGGCTCGTCAATATTCTGTTCAAAGCCATAAGATTTGATCGCATTATCAAATCTTATATTCCAGGATCTAGAAGCTTGTTTCAATCCATAGATGGATCGTTTAAGCTTGCAAACCTTTTGCTCTTGACCCTGAACTATGAACCCTTCTGGTTGATCCATATAGATACTCTCTTCAAGATTGCCATTTAGAAACGCTGTTTTGACATCCATTTGCCAAATTTCATAGTCATAAAACGTGGCAATGGACAAGAGTATTCTAATGGACTTAAGCATGGCAACAGGGAAAAAGTTTCTTCATAGTCCACCCTTCCCTTTGGGTATAACCCTTTGCCACAAGTCGAGCCTTAAAGGTTTGTACCTTCACCGCTTGATCTCGTTTCCTCTTGTAGATCCACTTGCAACCGATAGGTCTTTCACCATCCGGTTGATCTACAAGTTTCGGCATCGAATTGAAGTACATTGACTCCATTTCAAGGTCCATGGCTTTAATCCACTCGTCCCTATCTATATCATTCATTGCCTGTTTATAGGTCAATGGATCCTCAATGCCATCATCAGGTATGACGACTTGGGTTTCAGTCAAACCCATGTAACGGTCGGGTTGTCTAACATCCCTCCCACTACGTCGAGACATTCTCAACTCTTGAGAAGGACCCGACTTTATCAACAACTCTTGTTGATTTATCCGTAACTTCCTTGGAAATTTCACTTAAGACAATCCTACTACGAGGCTGATGATCTCTCATGTGGTCTTCCTCTAAGAACGTGGCGTTTCTCGACACAAGCACCTTGTCCTCTTGAGGATCATAAAACAGACCACCTTTCGTTTCTTTGGAGTATCCTACGAATAGGCATAATTTTGAACGATGTTCCAATTTCTTTGGATTGGACACCAACACATGTGTCGGACATCCCCAAATCCTGAAGTGACGTAAACTCCCTTTACGCCCTTTCCATAACTCATAGGGTGTTTCTGAAACACTTTTAGAGGGAACCATGTTCAAAATATATACAACGACTTCTACATATCCCCAAAAATGAACTAGGCGGTGAGCGTAGCTCATCATGGATCGAACCATGTCTAACAGGGTTCTATTTCTCCTCTCGAGATACACCATTCATTTGAGGTGTGCACCGGTCTTGAGAGTTGGGATACGATTCCATTTTCTATCATATAGTCTTGGAATCTCAAATCCATATACTCTCCACCTCGATCTGATCGAAGTGTTTTAATCGTTTTACCTAATGTATTCTCAACTTCTGCCTTATATTCCTTGAACTTTTCAAGGGTTTGGACTTATGATGCATTAGGTAAAGATAACCATACCTAGAATAATCATCAATAAAACTGATGAAGTATTCATACCCTCCTCGTGCCTTGACATTCATAGGACCACAAAGGTCCGAATGCACGAGTTGCAAGGGCTCTTTGGCTCTATAACCTTTTTCAGAAAAAGGTCTTTTAGTCATTTTTCCTTCGAGACATGACTCACATGGTGGTAAAGAGTTGTCCTCTAACTGACTTAGGAGACCACTCTTGACCAGTCTCCCAATCCTATTGAGATTAATGTGGCCTAGTCTCAAGTACCAAAGATAGGTACTAGGAGAAAGTTTCTGCCTTTTATTTTGAGTATCAGCTGTTTTAAACATTTCAGTGTTCAAACTAGCTTTTACTTCAGCTTGTCTTAACACGTATAAGTTGTTTTCAAGTTTAGCGAAACATATTCGTACACCTCTTTTTTGCAAATGAACGCTTCATTATGATCAAAAGACACTTTATACATATGTTCAAGTAAACAAGAGATAGATACAAGATTTCTTTTGATTCCAGGAACCAAAAGTATATTTTCTAATAAAATAAATCTATCTCTAAACAACAACTTCACAGCTCCCACTGCTTTGGCTGAGACAACCTCTCCCGTTCCAACCCTGAGAGATATCTCCCCATCTGCAAGCTGCTGCCAGGAACTAGTTTCCTGAAAAGAAGAACAAACATGGTTAGTGGCTCCTGAATCTAATATCCAGGCGGAATCATCATGTTCCACTAAACATGTTTCAATAACGAGTAAATCATATTTACCTTGTTTTTCTTTCTCGCCTTTCTTTTACTGCAAGGTACTTTGGGCGCCTTCCTCTTCCAAAGTGCTGCCTCTGCACTGCACAGTGGAAACATTTTCCTGGCTTTGGCCTTCGCGTGTGGGAGCTTGTCCCTTCCTTTGTCCTTCTTCTTCTTCTTTTCAATACCCTTATTCTTAGAAAAGGAAGGACCGAACTTTGGTCCCAGAGGGACGATCCTCTTAGGAACTTCTTGAAGTGACAACATTTGCCTCCTTCTCTTTCCTTTTTTTGATTTCATGAGGGACTCAAAAGTCAGTAGCTCGTTGAGGAGAGTAGTCAGGTTATACTCTATTTTATTCATTACCGCATTTGTGCGGAATGGCAGGAAACTCTTTGGAAGAGATTCCATAATAAAGGTTACCTGACTTCTCTCATCTATGACTGCCCCATTTACTTCTGCCACGTTGAAGTGGGTCATCATGTCAAGGACATGTTCCCTATGAGAGCTCCTCCTTCATACGGGAGTTGTAAACGTGTTTGATGAAGATCATAATGGACCGATGAGGACGGTTGTCCAAACATCGCCTGTAATGATCCCATGATCTCCTTTGCGGTGACCATGGTCTCATGTTTCTTAGACAACACATCAGATATGCTGGCTAAGATATAGACTCGGGCCTTCTCATTAGCCCTAATCCATCTTTCATAAGCATCCCGAACTGTTCGGTTTGCGATCAGTGGGGAGGAAGGACATTCTTCCGTTAAGACGAACCTCGGATCATCAAGAACAAGAATCGTATTCAAGTTTGATTTCCGAGTTCCATAATTATCGCCGCTAAGTTTATTGAAGGCGAGTAATTGGATAAAAGAGTTCGACATGCTTTGAAAAGAATGAATTCTATTAGTGAATTGTTTGTAACCTATCCAATTTAAAATTTAGCAAAAGTAATAATGTACCCATAAGCTCATTATTGTTTTTGCAACGATACTCAGTGAGTCAAAGCAACCGCACTCTCTGAGGCGATCAATCACTCCTTCATCGAACCAAGACATTCTTGACTAAATGCTAATACCTGGAATAACTCTTATTCCTATAACATTCTAGTTATCGCTACTTTGGTCAAGAACTTACTAACACTTAGCAATTCTTGTAAGTGTGACCCCCATTTTCGGACCTCGGAGGTCGGCCCCAACAATGCTACTGTTCTAGAGAGACAAAGCTGGGAATGGACCTAAGAGATCCTATCCATTTCTGGAGTTTGAGTTGTTCCGAATCCCATGTTACATCCCTCCGAATGGATGGTGCTACTTTGGGCAACTGCGCGCAGCGCACATGGGAATCTCACGGTCCAACCTAATGGAGAGACCGTAGGATGTGTTGACACACCTCCTTCGCTCACTTACTATAAATACTTTCTCCATTCACCTTGCTCTTGATTTATGCAAACACCATCCGAATGGGGATGCCCTATTGACATCACGAGGCCAAGCATAAATCTCACGGTGTGAACATCGTGGAGAGCGTAAGAGGAAATTGATATATCATATATACCTTTTCACTCCCACTAAGTATTTTAAATGGTTTGGGTAAACTTTTACTTAGGCATATTTCTATTAAAAACAATATTACCTAAGTCTACCAATATAACAATTATCTTCGAATTACCTAAGTCTATTAACCTTTTAATAAACCTAGGTCTATGAGTTTAATTTATTAACTTTTAATAAACGCCACTCACGAAAGATAATTTATAAACCTATGGATTAAATTCACTCCCGTGTCGGTTCTCGTAGGGGTGTTCCGTTTCAAATCGACTTAAGTACCCCAACCTAGCCGAACCTTCCTTAGTCGAGTCCTCTTTAATCAAAGTTTATAAATTATTAATTTCCTAATTCTAATCTTATTAGAAGTAGATAACCTTAGATCTAATTAATTTCAGTTCTAAAACCATTTTAAAACTAATTAATTAACCTTAGGTTACATGCATTTCTATGTTATAAATTATTTCATCATTCATCACATGAATAAACATACATTTATAACAAATTCATCACATGAATAAATGCATAGCAATTATATGTTTAATTTTTAATTAATATAACCCTTATATTAATTATAATTAAAACATATAATATTTGTTTCATAAATTAATATAACTCTTATATTAATTCTTATGAAACCCAATTAACATGCATACAATATATTATAACACTTATAACATACTTTCAATGCATGGAGCATGCTTCCTATGGTGGGATTTTAAAATCTATATGGCATACTTTATGCACATATAATCAGGGTTTTAATTAAAACATACATTCACAATGCATAATTAATTAAACACACTAAAGTGGACTGGTTTTGGCATCTAATGCAAGCAAACTACTAAATTATTACAATAATAATCTAGAATTAACATCGAGCCACTTCGAACTCTTCGAATTTGGGTCGAACCGGCTTGCAAAAGTGTGAACCGGACCTTCAAAAGGTTAAATTGGGCTGTAAAATGCTGAACCGGGCCTCCAATTGGTGAAACGGACCTCCAAAATGGAAAAACCGGCCTCGAATTAGTCAGAACCGGTCTCAAACCACCGAACCGACCGAAAAATGAGCCGAACCGGTCAAAAAAACCATTGAACCGGTCAAAGTCAACGAACCGGTCAATGGTCAAAGTCAATGGGTCAACTTCTTCTTCTTCAAAAGTGAAAGCACGGGCTGGAGAAAATTTTCACTGTAGCGAGAAATAAAACAGCGAGTTTCCTCTGTTTTCAAGTTCAGATGACCTTTTCACTTCAAACGTCAAATTGAAGGCCTTCCAGAACTCCAATCGATCCAAAATTTTACAGACTTATTCTACACACATTAATTCTCAAACACACTTGAGCAATTTGAAAATAAAGCACAAATTGATGCTCAATTTAAATGCCAAAACCAGAAGAACACTTTAAATGCCCAAAAAATGTATTTCAAAAACACCCACCACGAACAAAATAGATCAAATTGAGTGCTCAAAATTGCTCGATACCAATTGAAAGAGTCTAGATTAAGAAAGCGGAAGCAATTTTGGATCTTGAACACTCTAAGTTGATCAATTTTGTAAAATAAAAACATGCTCAAAGCTGGAAAAAGCAGAGGGATAGAAAACTCAACTTTCAAGATCAAATTCTCTTCACCCGGTTGATGGTTTCTGATCACGAACACTTCGTGGACAATCTGTTAGAGTCTTCCCTACTACCCTCAGGCCTTAGAACGGATTGTGGGATCCTTGGTTGAGAGAATTTGGAAGAAAAGACCTCAAAGGTCACTAATTCGGGAATATTGAATATTCTGTGTAATTCCCTCAAAACACCCCAAATCACCATTATATAAAGCTTCAAAAAGCTTCAATGGAGTGACAACTCAAGGGTGATGAGGATGTTTTGAGATGGAGGTGGCCAATTTTGGTGAATTTTGAAGATGAGTAAGATTGGGCAAGTTGGCAACTTGTTTTTCATGAAAATCCCTCATTTTACATTTAATTTTAATTCAAAAATCAATATTAAATTGATTTTTAATTAAAATTAATATAATTAATTAAATAATTCAAAATTAATTTAATTAATTAATTTTTTAATTTAATTTAATATCAAATATTAAATTAAATAAATTGTCCGATCTCGATCGATTTTTTGAACATGAATCCTTATTCATGCTATAAACCGATCCAGATATTTAAATCATATTTAAATATATCCACCTCTTATTAATCATAGTTTAATTCATAATTAAGCTATGATTCGTTAAATATATCACATATAAATAACGCTTTCTTCCAAACTTGAATTTGAACAATTCAAATTCTTTTCTCTCAAAAAGTTATAAGGCTAAGTCCGAGCTAGTAAGGAGGACCTAATGGACCTACAGATCATGAGCTCCAACGATACGAGATTAACCGGCCAAACTCTTTAGCCTAGCTAATCAACATTCGTTAACCACCGGACACTCCACTAAAGCCCGGTGGTTGCACTCTCTCTCACTTGTAGATATATTTATGTCCACTTGATATAACCATGATTAGTAAGTCGATCCTTCACAGTCATTCGTAATTCTGGTGGGTCAAAATTACCGCTTTACCCACTGTAATTACCTCTTGTTCCTTAAGTTCCACTTGATCCTCTAATGAACAATTGGTTTGTGGTCCAACCAAACAAACCAAATCCCACTCGGGCCAATGAGAGGATGGGCCCATTGTTCAAGACCCGAGTCGATGCCAAGGGAACAACCTTTCTACTAATCCGTAAAGCGGGTAGGAATGAATTCCATCTTGCCAAACTATGTTCCCAGCTATCTACCCGGTTTTATCCCTGAAATGGGAGGCTTATTGAGTCGGCAGTCTCGAGCCACTCTCACCCATGCAATTCTAAGGATAATCCGAATAAGCAGGGGTCCATAGAACTCTGGATTAAGATCGAGTTACCTAGGTCATCGTTTGAATATAGTCGATTAAGACGATGAAACGGAGTTATAAAGTCTAAGTGACTATTGCGCGCGATCCAATCTTATGCAAACTCATTGCATAGGCGCCCCCACTCACATGTCTCCACATGAACGACTAAGGATCACATCGTTTGTTCTCTCAAAGTGGGCGCGTCCATAGTGTCCCCGATAAGGTCCCCAACCCTATCCTTATATTATAAGCTGCTTATTCGCTATAACTTGAACTTGATCCACTTTTATGTCACACATAAAGTTCAAGTATTCATCCTATAGCCAAGGGTTCTTTATTGGATTAAGGTTACACAATACACAATAGTCAATAACACTTTTACTGAATAAATTTCAATAACAACTTTATTGTGATATAGAATATTCATTCAGTTTACAAAACCACGAGTTTTAGGACATAAAACCCAACAGCCTGTAGCCGAGTCAATAAGCCTACCTTCTCAGGGACAGAACCTCTTAGGTAGCTGGGGATTTAACTATGCAAGATGAAATTCAGTCATTCCTACACTAAGGAATTAGATACGTTGTTCTCTTAAGAACTTAGTCCTGGTCTTGAACAACGGAGCCCTTCCCTCTAAATTGGCTTAAGAGGGTATGAGTTTATGGTAGGACCATAGACTTGTTGTTCATTAGAGGATCAGTGGTGCTTAAGGAACAAAGAGGTAATCACATGGGTAAAACGATAATTTGACTCAACTGTGATTACGAACAACCTATGAAGGGTCGACTCATGGGTAATGATTATATCAATGGACACAATATAATCTACAGTGAGGAGAGTGCAGCTACAAGTCTATAGTGGAGTGACTTATAGTTAATGAATATTGATTAACCGGATCAAAGAGTTTGATCAGCTAATCTCACATCATTGGAGCTCATGAACTGTAGGTCCATTAGATCCCTCCGTTGGCTCAACATGGTAATATTGAGGGTATAAAGTTAGGAATGAGATTGAAGTGCTTAATTTCATATATGAGGTGTTATATCAATTATATGTGATATAATTGAAATAATATATAGTTTTAATGTGAATTAGATTCATATATTAACTATATGTTAATGAGAGAATGAAGGATGGATGGGATTGTAATTTCCATCTTATTTCCCTATAAAGAGTTGCATAAGATGCATTTTTGAGACTAAGCTTTTGTAACCCTAGAGTTCCACATAGTTGTGTTGTTGGAAAAGTTCCAAACACAACTTCTCTCAAAACCTTCACACCACATCCTATAGGAACCCACATTCCTCCCTCACCTAGAGAACAACGGAGTAGATCTAGTGTAAACCCGAGATCTTTCTTTGGAACTTCCTTATTAACAAACAACAAAAAGAAAAAAAGAAATGAATGTTTAAAACTTGGTTTCCCATGTTTTAAAAAGAAAAGAAATGAAGTGAAAGACAAAAGGAAAACAAGGAAAGAAAGTTTACACCATTTTGGTTTGTTTTGCTTTTAAAGACAAAAGAAGAAAAGGAAATGAAACAAATGTTTTATATTAAGTTATTTTGTTTTGTTAAGAAAAGAAAAGAAAAGAAAGAAAGAAGATAAAGGAAAGAAAAAGAAAAGGAAAAAGAAAAAGAAAAAGCAAAAAGAGAAAAGGGAAAAAGACAAAACAATATCTCTTCCACTGATTGTTTTGTTTTAAAAAGGGGTTTTCTCTTCATTTTCTTCTCTTTCCTCACAAACTAAGGCTGAAGCTTCGTGGTTGAAGGAGAAAGGAAGAAGAAGGAGGCCATTTTTGGTGATTTTGAGCTGGAGTTGCAGAAGAAAAGAGGAAAACTCAAGGGGATTCTTTATTGCAGCAAGGAAATCAACTCAGACAATCTCTGATTTTCTATTCATCTCGAGCTCCACAAGAAGAGGTAAGAGTTGCGCTTTTGTTTCATGAACGTTAACTCATATTGGAACAAAATTCGTGAAGGAAGCTCGAGCCAATTCTGATGTTAAGTTGCTGTTTTGTTAAGAGGAAGGCAGAAGACAGAAATTTGCTGTCAAATCCGAGAGGTCTCTGATGTTTTGGTTGTTCGGATCTGTATACTTGGAGTTAGAAGCTCTAATTGGTATGGTTCGAAATCTTATTCAATGTCCTACAAGTTTCGTGAAGGAATCGTGAGAAGAAAATGATTAGAAGATGTTGTAATCATCAGGTTAAGTTTCGGGTTGCAGCAGGAAGTGGAATCTGGAACAGCAGCAGGATCAATTTAGGGGTTACGCTACTGAGGTATTTTCTAACCAATACGTTAGGCATCTCATTTTCATGTCTTCATAAGAGTTTTAGAGGGTTCAAAAAGGAAGAGTTTGGTATAAAGTACATTCTTTTTGGATAAGTAATGAAGAAGTTATGGCTGTCTAAAAACAGGGCAGAAAATCTGAAAATGCTGGAATTTTTGAAAGTGTGTTTTCTTGTAGTTTTAAGGTTAAAAACCATGAGCTCGAGGTTCTAATACATGAATTTGGTTTGTTTGACAGGCCAAGAGCAAATAGGTCGAGTGTACGGGCTAAGATTCTAGTTCAAACACTGTGAGTGATAAAACGAACATCAAAAGTGTATATATGCTTGAATTATGTTCAAGAAATGCAAGTTTTGCTAGAATAAAGTTTTCAATGCATTATGCTTTCTTTTGAATACATGTTTATGAGTATTCATGTTTTCCTATAAATGTTTCAAGTGTTCATTGTGACCCTAAAAGTCTTTATAAAGTTTATACATGAGCATATATCCAGTGGTTGCCAAAATTTATGGAAATGTTATGATTTCAAGAAAGCATGTACTAGCAAGTATGTTTTAAAGATTTCGGCTTTATGAACAAAAATTTGAGTAAGCTTGAGTTTTATGAAAGAAAAGATAAGCAGACATGTTCAAATGTTTCATGTGATTTTCTGAGATATTGAGCCCGAGGCTTTATGGTACCGTGTGCACACAGGTCTTATTCTGTTGTCGACGTTGAGTGTACTCCGTGACAAAAGCGCTGTCGTGAGTGTTGGGCGGGCTCCACTACATCGTAGAGTAAACGTTGGTTCTACTGGGCGTGCCCTACACAACGTGGATTGTGAAATGTTTTTAAAAGAGTTTATCTCATTTACATGCCTTACGAGATTTTGATGATATACTTGTTGGTTTTCTGAAAGTCTATTATGATTCTACGTTTACTTTCAATGCTTGAATACAAATGCATATGCTCATAGTTTTCGTGTCACATGTTTTACAAATTCTGAGATATTAAACGCAGTCACTCACTGAGCTTCATAGCTCATTCTTTCTATGTTTTCAAACTTTTCAGGTAGAGATCGAGCTCCTGGCACCTGAGTTACTGCCATAGTCTGCTTGAAGCTTCATAAGTTAAATACTTTGTGCGTGGTCGGTTTTGTCTAGCAAGTCTCTATGTTTGTAAATTATTTTGAGAGGACTTTGGGGTTATAGTTGTTTGTACATTAGAGGTTGTATAAACACCGGTTTGTCTTGTGTTGTTTCGATGCACTAGACTTTTAGTTTCAAGAGAGACTTGTGAATGGTTTCTCCTTGTATATGTTTAATAGTTGTCCAGTTCCGCTATGTCATGTTTAAGTGTTCCATTTTCGAACATAGTATGTTTATCAGGTGTAACAGGGTTAACAGGTATTGTTAAGAGATAAACGATGTCCGTTGGCTTCACGCCGCCTTTCGAGCTGAGTTAGCAGGTAGTTCGGAAGGGGGTGTGACATCTAGTGGCGGAATTTCACACAAATCGGGTTCGTTTTGTTGAGATCGTGATCGTTGGAGAAGGAGCTCGTGAAGAAAGCGTTTTTCAAAGGTAATCTTCTTGTTGCCCTATGTTTTATTACATGCTTAATCATAGATATTTTGTTCTTGAATGAAATTTGTACAACAAAATAAAGAACATGCGATTCACAATCGCTTCCGCTGCGGGATTCGGTCCCTTCAGAGAGAACCTCAGAGTCTAAGAAGGGCAAGCATATTGAGCGGAAGTATCACCTGATACGGGAGATTGTGCACGGTGGAGACGTGACAGTCTTGCAGATAGCGTCGGAGCACAACGTTGTTGATCCATTTACAAAGGCCCTCATGGCTAAGGTGTTTGAGGGTCACCTAGAGATTAGGACATACATCCCAGCATGGTGTTCGTGACCGGAGGAAAAAATAGTGAAGAAAGGTTCTTCAAGAGGTTAGTATATCCAATACGTTACTGTTTTCTTCTTGTAAACAACATGTTTAGCCTCTAATTAAGTGTTTAATTCAATTTTAAGATAGGAATTACACAACGAAACAACGACGTTTATCAACGTCTTTCACTGCGACAAATTCCAATTCTCTTCAGTATCAACTCTTATGTTCCGAGATCTGGATGGTTGTTTCAAGCCATAAATGGATCGATTCAGCTTGCAAACGTTTTTCTCCTGACCTTGGGCTATAAACCCTTCGAGTTGAGATATATAGACACTCTTGTCAAGATTATCATTCAAAAAGCAGTCTTTGTTGGGTTTTATGTCCTAAAACTCGTGGTTTTGTAAACTGAATGTATATTCTATTTCGCAATAAAGTTGTAATTGAAATTTATTCAGTAAAGGTGTTATTGAATAAAGTGTATTGTGTATTGTTTAACCCTAATCAAATAAAGAACCCTTGGCTATAGGATGAATACTTGAACTTTATGTGTGACATAAAAGTGGATCAAGTTCAAGTTATAGCCAGAACGGTCTATAGTATAAGGATAGAGTTGGGTACCTTGTCACACCCCCTCCCGAACCACTTGCTAACTTAGCCCGGGAGACGACATGAAGCCAACGGACATTGTTACCTCTTAACAATACCTGCTGACACTACTTTACCTGAAAACAAACTATGTTCGCACATGGAACACTTTAAACTTAACTCAGCGGAAACTGGACATCTATAAGACGTACATGAGGAGAAACTCTTCTTAAGTCTCTCTTGGAAACTAAGATGAGCTAGAACATCGAGAACCACAAACAGTCAAACCACTAATTAAGCAACCACAACCTCTAAAGCACATACGACTATAACTACATAGTTCTCTTAAAATAATTTACAGACATATGGACTTGCTAAACCACACCAAATACACGTACAAAATATCAAACATGTGAAGCTTGAGCAGACTATGGCGGTTCTCGTGCACAGGAGCTCGATCTCTACACGAAAAGTGGGAAAAACAACTCGAAGAATGAGCTATGAAGCTCGATGAGTGACTTGAGTTTAAAAGAAAGCTATTAACTCGTAAATCATATCACCGGCCATCTATGAGCATATGCATCCATAATCAAGCGTTAAAAGTAATCGTGTAATCATTATAGCTTTTCATGAAAACAAGCAAGACACCGTTAAAATCTCGTAAGGCATGTAAATGATATAAACTCTTTTTAAAACATGTCACAATCTACGTTGTGTAGGGCACGCCCAGTACACCAACGTTTATTCTACGATGTAGTGGGGCGAGTCCAAAGACTCCCATCATCTTTGTCGTAGTGGGGCCCGCCAAAGACTCACGACGGCAAGCTGTTGTCACGGAGTACACTCAACGTCGACAACGAGAATAAGACCTGTGTGCTGCGGCTACTACATAGCCTCGGGCTCAATATCTCGAGAAGATCACATGAAAACATTTGAACATGCCACTTATCTTTTCTTTCATAAAACTCAAGCTTACTTAGCTTGTTCATAAAACTAGAAATCTTTAAAACATACTTGCTAGTACATGCTTGCTTGAAATCATAACATCTCCATAAGTTTTGGCAATCATTAGACATATGCTCATGTATAAATTTCATAAAGACTTTTAGGCTCATCATGAACACTTTAAAACATTTCTAAGAAATCATGAATGCTCATAAACAAGTGTTCAAGAAAACAATAAACATCTAAACCATTTCGTTTTAGCAAAACCTTGCATTTCATAAGCATAATACAAGCCTATAAACTATTTTCAAGGTTCGTTTTGTCACTCACAGTGTTAGAACTAAAGTCTTGACCCGTACACTCGACCTTTTGTTCTTGGCCTGTCAAACAAACCAAAACCATGTTTTAGAACCTCGAGCTCATGGTTTTTAACCTTTAAACTACAAGAAAATACTCCCACAAAAATTCCAGCATTTAACAGATTTTAAGCCCTGTATTCAGATACTCATAACTTCTTCATTACTTAGCCAAAAAGGGTGAAATTTATACCAAACTCTTCCTTTTTGAATCCTCTAAAATTCATATGAAGACATGAAATTGCAATTCCCAATAGATTGGTTCAGAAATACCTCGAAAGCTGCTTTCCCCGGAACCAACTTCTGCTATTCCAGATTCGAATTTCTGCTGCAACCCGAAACTTGACCTGCTATTTACAACATCTTCCAATCATTTTCTATTCACGAATTCTTCACGAAAGTTGTAGGAAATTCAATAAGCTTTCCAACCATACCTAATAGAGCTTCGGATTCCAACTCTACAGGTCAGTACAACCAAAACATCAGAGACTTCTCGGATTTTACAGTAAATTCTGTGTTCTGTCTTCCTCTTCACAAATCAGTAGCTTAAGATCCGAATTTGCTCGCGCTTCCTTCACAAATTGTGTTCCAATATGAGTTAACTTTCATGAAACAAAATTTTAACTCTTATCTCTTTCTGTGGAGCTCGTGATGAACAAAATAGCAGAACATGGTAGAGTGATTACCTTGCTGTCATAAAGAATCCTCTTGAGTTCTTCTCCTTTCTTCTGCAACTACAGCTCCAAATTTATGAAAAATGGCTTCCTTCTTCTTCCTTTCTCCTTCTCCCACGAAATTTCAGCTTGGTTTGTGATGAAAGAGAAGAAATTGAAGAGAAAACCCTTTTTAAAACAAAACAATCGGTGGAAAGAGGTTGTTTTGTCTTTTTCCCCTTTTTCTCTTTTCTTTTCCTTTTCTTTTTCTTTCCTTTATCCCTTCCTTCCATTTCTTTTCTTTTCTTTTCTTTTCTTTTCTTAACAAAACCAAAATAACTTAATATAAAACATTTGTTTCATTTTCTTTTCTTCTTTTGTCATTAAAAGCAAAACAAACCAAAATGGTCTAAACTTTCTTTCCTTGTTTTTCTTTTGTCTTTCACTTCATTTCTTTTCTTTTTAAAACATGGGAAACCAAGTTTTAAACATTCATTTCTTCTTTCTTTTTGTTGTTTGTTAATAAGGAAGTTCCAAAGAAAGATCTCGGGTTTACATACCTTATCCTGGGGACACTATGGATGCGGCCCACTTTGTAGAGTACAAATGATGTGATCCTAAATCGTTCATGTGGAAACATGTGAGTGGGGGTGTCCTATTGATGCGAAAATGTCAGGTGTCCTAAACTAATGCAACTAGGATGAGACTCTGACTCTTCTTTGACGTGCAAGTATACACGGTCAGTGCAGCAAGTGATAAGAAAAGTATCGATCCCACGAGGACTAGTAGAATCTAAACCAATGAGTGTCCTAGAAATTTTTCTCCTTATTATTTTTTTTGGTGCAATGCATGGGCATGCAAATTTTTGTTAAAAATAAGTGAATGCAATAATAGAATTTGATTTTTTTATCTTGTTGTTTGGATGAGTTAAGTATAATGAAGACTAATTCCATAAATCAAAGTACGTGAAAACGTTAAAAACATAAACTAAACGAGAGAAAACTAGGGCTTTTAGATTGAGAGATAGGCTAGGGTTAAGTTGAAGTTTCATGTATAATAAGAATAACAAATATGTGGTTGATGCCTTGAATTTACCTACACATGTGATCAAGTGAAGTTTTCCAAAATCACTAAATTTTAAGACCAACAATTTCCCAATTGAGACCTAAATTACGCTCATGATTTCAAGGTTCCAGGTGGGTTAATTATCCCTAATTAACTCAAGATCCTAGAATGAAATTTTAATTTCCTAATTCACTAGCTTTTCCAAGTTCATGAATTTAAAGAGAAGTTAAAGTGGCTAAATTTTAACCCTCATGCATCGTTGTAAACATTAAATTCTCATAAATTCAACTATGACACCAACCATTAATTTATTACAATTTATACATTGAAGAACAACTTAACCCGTGCCTAGAAGAATTTTAGCTCATGCTTTGGGTCAAATTATACAATTTTAAGTTAAGCATGCTTTCACTAATCAATGGAAGTGTATAAAAATATCAATAAAAAACAGCCACTCAATTTGTCAGAAAAAACAGTGAGCAATTCGACTCCTAATTAATGAAAAGCATCCAACAAAACAATGTTAATTAGCACAAATAATAATGAGATCGGGAATAGTTACACAGTGACAACGATTTATTTTTGCTTCAGCAAAGGGGGGGTCTCGGATTCTGGTCTTCGAAGCCAATTGCTTGCAATTGGCGTCTGACACGACTACGCCACACAAAGCCGCACAATTGCTTCCACAAATGTTCACCGATAGTCACCAACGCGCGAATCGCCGCGGCAATAGTTGGGTGATTCCTCGCACCTCGCGCGCGCGCAACGCTCCTCGGTCCTCCTTCGCGATTGCTTCAGCAATCGATGGGCCAGCTCTGTCGATGTTGTCCCTCGCAATTGCTACAGCAATTTTTGGCGTCTTCTTCCGACTGCTTCAGCAAGGTAGGTTGGTTGGCTCTCCCGATGCCTTCACGATTTCTCTCCCTCGACCTTGCTGTAGCAAAATGACGAAATCCCTCAGTCTCCTCTCACGATTGCTTCAGCAATCGATGGTGTCCACCGTTTTCTCACTGCTCCTCTCTTTTCCTCTGTCGCATGTCTCTCTTCACGCCAATTGCTTGAGCAATGGATTGTGTCCCCTCCACAAAGATGTGTTGCCCTAGATTCAAAATTATAAAAATACCCTTAAGGGTAAAAAGACCATTTTGCCCTTCCGGTAAAATGTCTAAAATGCCCTTAGGAGCTCTTGTAATTTTTTATCCATTTCCTGCATACAAAATATTCCTCATATCATTATCAATCATAAATTACATTAAACATGAAGAAGTTAAATAATATCTCAAATTCCGGTCTTTAATTACTTGTTAGCTAGTTTCTTCCAAATTTCTTAATTTAAAGAAAAAGAATTATCAACATTAATTCTTTTAGAGTCTAATACTTAAGTTCAGGATTTTCTAACTAACATTCATATTTTAGGGATAAAATAGCATGAGGCTCAATGAATTCTATGCAATTCAAGTCAATTAAGCACTAAAATTCTAGTGAAATAACTCTCCTATGACGAGTTATCAAACCCCCAAACTTGAACTACTCATTGTCCTCAATGAGTTCTACTCCCTAACATTTTTAAAGACCTTTCACAACTCACATCAAGTGGGCTAATCGAACAAGAATTAAAGAGTTATGTTCTACTCTGCAAGTTACCATTCATTCAATGCTCTCTAAGTGGTTCATCCAGAGTTTTCTAAGCGTACTTATGTGTCAATACCCAAGAGCAAACCAACTGGAATTTAACACCTGCCCTCAAGCTCAATCACTAAAATCCAAATCATTCAAATTGGGCAACTCATATTTAAAAATAAGTCACATTCCAAAACTCGCATGACTACAGATTTATGACCATTCCTTTTTATTTATTTTTTATTATATATAACTTTTTTCTCTTTTTTTTTTTTTGCTTTTTTTTTTACTCTCCCGTAGTTCTTAGAATGGCACACGTGGTTAGCGCAGCACACCTAAGCAATGGGACTGCCCCGTAGTTCTTAGAATGGCACATGTGGTTAGCGCAGCGCACCTAAGCAATGGGAATAGGCTTGTTGCTTGATACCTTCGCTCCAAGAGGACAGCATGATTAGTGCCCAGACCCCCTGACAACGAGCACCAAGTTTCCTGACTGACTCCAAGTAACAAAATAAGAAACATATAAATATATTTTTTAAAAGCCCAACGAAGTAATAGGGAAATCACTCTTTCTTTCTCTTTTTTTTTCTTTTTTTTAAAAAAAACACAAAAAACTGAAGAATGTACCTTCCCCCCAAACTTAGAGTACTCAATGTCCTCATTGAGTTAAGGAGGTCGGGCACTCCCCCAAACTTGAAATGGTCACAAATTTGGAGTTTACTAATTTATGAGCGCTCTAAAATATGTATGAGTTACCTAACTTGTCATGGCTTCTAGTTTTCGAACTTTTTGGCCCAAGAGTTGAATCCTAACTAGTTTGATTAACACACTAACCATGAGTGCACTAAAGAACCCTTATGATAACCCATACTCTGAGAGACACCAAACAAAACAACATCCCCTCACAGGCAACAACTCTTATTCTATCCCCCCCCCCCCCCAGGATTTTTCTTAACTCTTCATTTAAATGAATTTTAAACCAAGCATCTACAAAAGACAACAAATTTTCTAATCTAACATGCAGAAACTGAGTTTTATGAAGGGACGACAACCATCTTTCCTAATTTTTCCTTGCTTAAACATAGTGAGTCAACTACCTACCTCCTACATAAAGAAGACCCTGAAGAATCCTCAACTTAGTATGGGTTTCAGCAATCAAAATAAAGCATTTAAACGTCTTAAAGCAAGTAAATATCACAAAAATTGCAGCAGAAGTCGTTACAACCAAGAAAACCAAAGCATACTTAATAAATCAACAAACTTGGAAGAAAAAAAAATAAAAAAGAAAAATAAAGCAGCAGATTATAAAGAAAAATAAAGCAAAGACAACAAGCAAAACAACTTAGAATACTAAAAAGAAAAGGGAACAGGGCCTCCCTCTTTTGTTCTAGTAGTCATCCTCCTCGTCTTCCTCTTCTTGGGCTTCCTCCTCTCCCTCGTTGTTTACCTCATTTTCTTCATCATCACCTGACTGCATCCACGGCTGCAAAATGGAGTCGGGAAATTCGGGAAAATTTGGATATGGGTTTGGAAAGTTGGCTTGCATAGCGGCTTGATAGGCTAAGTCCCTTTCTTGGGCATACTCTCAATAACAATGTGTTTGATCTTGCATATGGTGCATCATTTTCATCATCACATTGTTTTGGTGTATAAGTTGGTCCATTCCTACCATTAACCCCATTCCCTTATTTGAACCAACTTGGGTGTGATGGTCCATAATGGTGTCTAAAGGCCCGCTAGCTAAGATTTTATCTTCCCAAATATAATAAGGAACCCCAACCCTAATGCAAAGGGAGGTTACTAAACTAGGGAAGAAGATTTTTCCACTCTTTTTCTTCGCACACCCTTCTATCTCTCTAGCTACTAGGTTTCCGACATCGATTTGTAATTCTGAGAGGATTGCATAAAGAAGCATGATTCGACCCCTCGAGACCGTTGAATCATGCGAAGTGGGCATGAGGTTCAACTTCACGAAAGGGAGCCACATGTGCGCTTCAGGAGCTAAATAGGAAGCTAACATAGTCCTTGCTCCCGTTGAGCTTACCATCCATTTCGCCCCATTGATCCCCACCGTTCTTAGGGCGACATTCATTTGAGTATCAGATGGGGTCATTAACAACTCGTTTGTCCTGCCATAAAGTTGGCAAGGCAATTCGAACATGGAGTTAATGGTATCCGTGTCCCAATGAACATATCTACCCCTTGCAATGGATACCCTCTCCTCTAGATAGATGTTCGCATAGAACTCCCTAACTATGGTGGGGATGGCGGCCTCAGGCTCTTTACAAAACGTTTCCCAACCTAGATTTTCTATGTTTTGGGAAAGGAAAGGAGGAATCTCTCTTGAGCATAGGTTGAAACCTCTCTCTAGCAATAGAGCTCTTTTCTTTAACTTCTCATATTTTGTTCTAGCTCTTTCACTAATGAATCTCTCAGGAATATCTTCCTCACACATTACTTCCTTCATCACTTCGGGATTTTCTTCCCTAGTGTACCCTTTCTTCTTCTTTTGTTTCTTCTCTTTAGACTTGGGTGCTGGTGGTTCAGGGGCCTCCAAGGAATATGCATCCTCTAAGGGCCATTCACTAACCACCTGCTTTCCTTTACTCCGCGAGGAAGATGAGGACTTGGTGGATGATCTAGGATTGGATTGGCTCACTTCTACCATTGCACTCTTCAATTTTTCAGCCTCTTTCTTGCTTTTGCTTCTTCGTAGCCACGTGATTAAATATGAAGCAGAAGAGAGAAAGGTACTAGAAAAATTCTAAGGAATGGACAGCAAGCTTCCTAAGCTAAGAAAGATTCTTCCTAAGCGAGATTTGGATCTCGATTGGTTTCTCCTAGCTCAAGTCTTCATTAGGTTCCAAGTCTTGGATTCCCTTTTGCCCTAAAGAACAACTAAACCCCGAAGCAACTTTTTTTCTTTTTCCTTTTTCCCACTAACTCCTATCCTTTATTCAACTACCTAACCTAAATGGCAAAAACATCTAACCTAAAATAGGCCAATCTGCAAAACAAAAATAAAGCATAAAGTCAACATTTATTCATTTTTTCTATGACATGTAATTAAAAATTAATGGGAAACATCAAACTAGGAATATTATTATCCTAAAACCATAGAGAGAATTTTATCCTAGCTTTTCACATATTCCATTTACCCTAGATTACATTCTCCAATGAAATTTGGCATGCTCTAAATTTTTATTCAACTAAAGACAAAAGTTAACCTATACTAGTATGCTGGAAAATTCTCAATATGAAGAACAAAAACTCCAATTATTTCAGCCATATGAAATGAACAATGATGCTTGGTAATAGAGTTAGGGGAGAAAGAATTCTTACCTCTAACCTTTTGTATGTTTCAGCTCTACCTCCTAACGACACTTAAACAAAGAATAACTATGTATAACAAAACAGAGAGCAACACATGAAACAACTGCATCAAAGAATGAATGAACAACTAAATCTCCTAACATGCAAAGACAACAAATAAAAAGGGAAAACAATCTAGCTAAGAAGGTTATATATATATATATTTTTTTTTTCTTTTTTTTTTCATAGACGGATTGACTACACTTCATCACCACTTAACTTCCATGTGGACATGTTCCTCTGGAAGTCTTCACCCCAATAGTGTTTCAGACGTTGCCCATTAACTAGAAACTATCTTCCATCCTGCTCACATCAAAGCTTAATAGCCCCTATAGGAGAGAGTTTCGATCACTGTAAAAGGCCCTGACCATCTAGACCTAAGCTTACCAGGAAAAAGTTTGAGGCGGGAATTGAATAATAAAACTCTTTGGCCTGCTTCAAAAGTCTTTGGAATGAGTTTCCTATCATGCCAAGCTTTAGTTCTTTCTTTGTAAAGCTTTGCATTCTCATAAGAAAATTTCCTAAACTCATCCAAATCATTCAATTGAAGTAGCTGCAGATCTCCTGCGGCAATTAGATTTAGGTTGAGTTCCTTTAAGGCGCAGAATGCCTTATGCTCTAGTTCTAAGGGTAGGTGACAAGCCTTTTCAAACACAAGTCTATATGGGGACATTTCAATGGGGGTCTTAAAGGCGGTCCTATAAGCCCAAAAGGCTTCATCCAGCCTGAAGGACCAATCCTTTCTTTGAGGTTTTACAACCTTCTCAAGGATTCCTTTAATCTCCCTATTGGACACTTCAGCTTGTCCATTAGCTTGTGGATGGCACAGGGTGGAGATTCTATGCATAACATTATACTTGGCCAGGAGGGTATTCATTGCCTTATTAACAAAATGAGAGCCCTCATCACTGATTAAGACTCTAGGGGTCCCAAATCTCGTGGATATGTGCCTATGCAAGAATTTGACCACTGTTTTGGCATCATTATTCGGGAACGCCATGGCTTCTACCCACTTAGAGACATAATCTACTGCCACTAAAATATACAAATTCCCCTTATAAGGAGGAAAAGGGCCCATGAAATCAATCCCCCAAACATGAAAGAGCTCCACCTCTAAGATGTATGTCAAGGGCATTTCCTCTCTCTTTCCTATATTACCTCTCCTCTGGCATGTATCACATGTCTTGCTAAAAACATAGGCATCCTTAAAGACAGATGGCCAATAATAGCCAGACTGGAATACCTTTGCTGCAGTCCTTTGGCCACCAAAATAGCCTCCATAAGGGGATGAATGACAATGCTCGAGAATAGATAGTATCTCACTTTCGGTCACACATCTCCTAATCATACCATCTACACATTGTCTATATAAACATGGATCGTCCCACAGAAAAAATTTGGAGTCATGCAAGAATCTCTTTTCTCATTGTCTGTCTTTGACAAATCAGGGGGAAGGATATTACAAGCCAAGTATTTGGCATAGTCCGCGAACCAAGGGGGGTTGGTATTTTGGACCTCACCAACTAACAAGAGTTGCTCATCAGGGAAGTCATCCCTTATGTGGGAGTGTGGGGGTAAAGGCTCAGAATTCTCAATCCTAGATAAATGGTATGCCACCACATTCTCTGAACCCTTTTTATCTTTAATTTCCACTTCAAACTCCTGCAAAAGTAATACCCATCTAATCAATCTTGGTTTGGCATCTTTCTTTGCCAACAGATACCTAATGGCAGCATGATTTGTGTAGATCACCACCTTAGTACCAACCAGATATGGCCTAAACTTTTCAAAAGCAAAGACTCATCGCTAACAACTCCTTTTGATGGTTGTGTAGTTCATCCGAGCTTCATTCAAAGTTTTACTCGCATAATAAATTGGATGTATTACCTTCTCTTGCCTTTGTCCTAGCATGACTCCCACAGCATAGTCACTTGCATCACACATCAACTCAAATGGCAGTTGCCAATCAGGTGAAGACATAACAGGTGCAGTGACTAGGGCTGACTTGAGGACATTGAAGGCATGGAGACACTCCTCACTAAATATGAAAGGCTTGTTGACTTCCAGGAGAGAGCACAGTGGCTTTGAGATTTTTGAGAAATCTTTGATGAATCTTCTATAGAACCCCGCATGCCCAAGGAAACTTCTCACTCCCTTAACATTTGTGGGCGGTTCCAATTTCTCAATAATCTCAATCTTCGCCCTATCTACTTCTATTTCCTTGCATGATATCTTATGCCCCAACACAATCCCCTCTCTAACCATGAAGTGACACTTTTCACAATTTAGAACTAGGTTTGTCTCTTCACAACGCTGAAGTACTTTCCCCAAATTCTCTAAGCAAACCTCAAATGAGTTTCCAAAAACCGAGAAGTCATCCATGAAAACCTTCATGATGTCTTCTACATAGTCAGAGAAAATCGTCATCATGCACCTTTGAAAGGTCGCAGGAGCATTACACAATCCAAATGGCATCCTTCGAAAAGCAAAGGTACCATATGGACAGGTAAATGTTGTTTTCTCTTGGTCTTGTGGTGCAATGGTTATTTGGTTATAACCACTGTAACCATCAAGGAAACAATAGAATGCTTGACCTGCCAGTTTGTCCAACATTTGATCTATGAACGGGAGAGGAAAATGGTCTTTCCTGGTGGCCTTGTTTAGCCTCCTATAGTCCATACAAACTCTCCAACCGCTCACTACCCTAGAAGGAATGATTTCATTGGTTTCATTAATAATTACTGTCATCCCTCCCTTTTTGGGGACACATTGGACTGGACTGACCCAACTGCTATCTGCTATGGGGTAGATAATTCCAGCATCCAGCCATTTAATAACTTCTTTCTTCACCACTTCTTTCATGGTTGGGTTAAGTCTTCTCTGGGGCTCTATGGATCTGAAAGTCTCTTCCTCTAAGGTAATCTTGTGCATGCAATAAGAAGGACTAATCCCTTAAATGTCAGCTAGAGTCCATCCTATTGTTTTCTTGTGTTGCTTAAGGACATTAAGCAACAACTGTTCGTCCTTAGGAGGTAGACTTGCTGATATTATAATGGGAAGAGTTTCCTTATCACCCAAGAATGCATACTTTAAGTCTTTGGGTAAGGGTTTGATTCTAGTGTTGGGGGTTCTTGAACTGAGGGTATCATAGAAGGTCTCTCTCCTTCCTTCAGATCTAATGACTCAAAGATTTTTTTGAACTTTGCTATTTCTGCTAGTTCTTCCAAATCCTGGGTCAATTGCTTTATTCCTGACTTCTCTAACTCACCTTCTCTCAGATCTCCAAATCTCATCTCATGGATTCCTTTCAATTCTTCGCTGGTGGTTTCAGAAATAACTCCATCTAAGACATGAATTACAGAACAACTTTCTGTCCCATCAGATACCCTCATCAGATCATAGATGCTAAAGCCGACCCTCTTGATCATTCATTCTCAACTTAATGGTCCCTGCATGAACATCTATCACAGTTCTACCTGTTTTCAGGAAAGGCCGCCCTATGATAATAGGAACATCTTGGTCAGCTTCATAATCCAGGATGAGAAAATCCGCTGGGAATATGAATTTATCCACTTGGACCAGGATGTCCTCTATTTTTCCTTCAAGGTAAGCTATGGATCTATCTGCTAGCTGCAGGGTCACTGTGGTGGGCCTCGCCTCCCCAATGCCCAATCCCTTATAAATAGAGAGAGGCATCAAGTTGATGCTAGCTCCTAAATCACATAGCGCCCTCCCTAAATGTCTTCCACCAATACACACAGCTATGGTGAAAGATCCAGGATCCTTCTCCTTATGGGGTATCCTATTTCTGAACACCGCACTACACTCCTCACTCAACGATACCACTTTGAACTCTTGGAGCTTCTCTTTTTCAGAATAGATGTCCTTGAGAAATTTCAAGTAGTTGGGCATTTGCTTCAACGCATCAATCAGTGGTATGTTGATATGGACTTGTCTTTGAGGATAGGGTGGTGGGGGTGGTTTTGATGGAACACGAGACATACGCAGGGGAATAAGGATCTAATGAAAATCTAATTGCATCTAACTTAATAGAAATTAACATGCCAACATACAAAAAACGGTAAACTAAAAAAGGGAAGAATATACAACCTTTGTAGCTTGATTTCTTCTTTCCTCCTTGCCAAAGAAAAAATCGAACACAACCGGACTACCACTAGATCTTCCCCACTATCCTCTGGACTCAGAACCGGGTTGTGGGACCCGATGAATGAAGGATTGAAAAGGAAAGAATGGGAGGTTGAAAGTTTTGTGTGAGGAAAGGAAAAGAAGTACTTTGGTGAGACTTCTTTTGGAAAAATTCAAAATTTAGCGAAAAAAAACCTCTTTGTTTTGAAAACAAACCTATTTATAAAGAAATTACATGCATCAAATGCATGCCAAGGCTCACCAAAATGCAACACCTCACAAAACACTAACTAAAGTGGGTTATGTGTCATTCTATAATGTTTTCACATAATCCACTTAAGTTAGTGGGATTGTCCAAGAAAAACTTGGATAATTCCACTAACTCTAGTCAAGGGTAAAAAAGTCTTTTCCAATTGGTCAAAGTCAAACTTTGACTTTTCCTGAGCCAAAAAGTCAACCCTTTGACTTTTTACGATTTTGACCCTCTTGACTAATTTTGACCTCCCGAACATGAATCCGCATTCATATTTTTGAAATTCAAATCACATTTGAATATATTGTGTCATAAAAAACCGATAGCTATATCGCATATACTTGTCGGTTTAAAACTCCTTTCCTAATTCGAACAATTCGAATTAATCCATCATATTGTTCTAAGTTTAATCCATATGAGCTAGTAGCGGGACCTAATGGACCTAGAGATCATGGGCTCCAACAATCCGAGATTCATCGGTCAAACTTTTTAACCTAATTAATCAACATTTGTTAACTAACGGGTCATTCCACTAAAGTCCCGTAGTTGCACTCCCCTCACTGTAGATATATTTATGTCCACCTGATATAACCTTAACCAGTAAGTCAATCCTTCACAGGTTGTTCGTGGTCTCGGTTGGGTTAAAAAACCGTTTTACCCCCGAGAACACTTCTTGTTCCTTAAGTCCCAGTAAACTTCTATAGAACAATTCATTTGTGGTCCAACCAACAAATCTAGTCCCTCTCAGCCTAGTGAGAGGGTGGGGCCCCTTGTTCTAGTTCCGAAGTCAGCACTTAAGGGAACAACCTATCTATTATCCCTAAAGCCGAGTAGGAGTGAATTCCGTCTTGCACCCTATGTCCCCAACTATCTACCTGGTCTTACCCCTGAAATGGGAGGCTTATTGAGCCAGCGCTGTTGAGCTGCTCTCACCCATGTAGATCTAAGGATAATCCCGAATAAACAAGAGTTCATAGTTAGCTGAGGATTGAGATCGAGTTACCTAGGTCATCAAAATTGAATTAGTCAGTTTTATACAGTAAACGGTGTTATAAAGCAAAAGTGACTAAGTCGTGGTCCAGTCTTATACAAATGATGCCCCCACTTACATATCTCTATATGAACGATTGAGGATCACATCGTTTGTACTAACTACAAAGTAGGTCGCATCCATAGTGTCCCCAGAATAAGGCGCCCAACCTTATCCCTATACTATAAACCATTTTAGGCTACATACTCGAACTTGATCCATGTTTTATGTCATCACATAAGTTCAAGTCTACATTAAATAGTCTCGGGACCTTAGTTTATTGGATTCAAGATTATGGTATACTAATTTAATAACAATTTTATCGAAGAAGAAACACGAAAAAATGTATATCAATTACAAACTACGAGTTTTAGGACATAAAATCCAACAGGTTTGAACTCAGGCACTGCTACTGTTGTTTCCTTGGAAGTTGAGGCTTGTTGAGATTCTGGTTTATCCTTAATCCCATCGGTTCCCCGAGGTTTTGGATCTACCATTTCCTCATCTTGCCCTTCCTCATCAACAGAGTCAGTTCGCTCATCTCTCTGGGTTTTCTCACAGCTACCCTCTCCTAAAATTCTCCCACTCCTTAATTCTCTTTGCTAGAACATGTTCCTTCCCATCTCTCTTTGGGATTTACGTATGCTGGAGGAGCGTACCAGATGGCCTTGCCTTTAACTCATTTGCTAATTGGCAAACTTGCATTTCAAGATTCCTTAGAGAAACTTGTTGACTTTGAATAATAGCATCATTGCGAGTTAAAATAGCATCATTGCGAGCTATGTATTCTTTGAACAAACTTTCTAGAGACTCACATGAAACTTGTTGGGAGGGTGTAGCCTTCTGTTGTGGTTGAAGGGCAGAGTTCTGATTCCCATAATTCTGATACCCTTGATTCCTAAAACCAAGTGGTTGATTCACTCTATTTTGCATTTGAGGGGCTTGGGCATTGCTGCTTTGACCTCCCCAAGATAGATTTGGGTGATTCCTCCATCCTGGGTTATAGGTGTTCGAGTATGGGTTATTCCTAGATTGACCCTGGTTTGAGTTTCCTACATAACAGACCGATGCAGGGTTACTAGGGCAGAACTCAAAAGTGTGTCCTTCACCACATTAGACACGGGATTCTAAACTCTCTTGATGTGCAAAAGATGGGGTTGGAGCATTGGAAGAGATTTGGTTCACGTTACCCATAGTCAAAGTCTTCAACATGGAAGTCATGGAAGAGATTTGAGCACTTATTGAATTCAACGTGTCCATCTCAAGGACTCCTTTTACTTTTCCTATCGGGGTTCTCCTCACATCCGCCCACTGGCAATTGTTGGATGAGATCCTCTCTAATATCTCGTAGGCCTCATTGTAAGTTTTGGCCAACAAACCTCCATTAGCAGAGGCATCTACCACTTGCTTAGTGGAGGTGTTCAAACCATGGTAGAATGTCTCCATTTGGATGCAGTGAAGCAATCCATGGTGGGGGCATTTACATAAAAGATCCTTAAACCTCTCCCAGGCCTCGCTCAGGGTTTCATCATCAAACTGTTGGAAAGCTACAATTTCATTCCTAAATCTTGCATTCCTAGTGGGTGGGAAATATTTTATTAGGAATTTCTCTGCCAAGGAGTTCTAGGAATCTACTGCATCTGGCGGAAGCGAATTCAACCAGATTCTTTGCAATCCCCGAGGAATAAGGGAATAAGCTCAATCTAATGGCATCACTAGAGACTCTGGCATGATGAAGGAATCGCGACTCCCGGAATGATTTCAAATGTAGATGGGGTTCTCATTGGTAAGCCATGAAAGCGCCCAATGGTTTGAAGCATTTGAAACATAACTGGTTTTAGCTCAAAAGAAGTAGCTTGTATAACGGGTCTGATTATCCCTGGATTCAATTCATTCACTAAGGGGTTGGCATAGGTCCTAATGGCTCGCTCTCGGTCATTGGCTAGCTCTATCACATTGGTAGGACCCCCTGCCGGAAGGTTAAAGAGTGGATTGTCTCTAACATCTTGGGGTACTCTAGGGTTATGGTGTTGGGATAGAGGATCTATAGGGTCTCTAGGATAATTCTGGTTAGCCATGGCTAATTTTTGCTCTCTCAACCGCTTCCTAAAGGTCCTATCTATTTCAGGGTTAAAATCAAACTCTAACTGACGACGCACATTCACAAACTATCCTAGAATACCTGAAATGCAGAAAAACTCAACTCAAGCAATATTATAAAAAAGAAACTAATCCTAAAAAAAAAAACTCAAAAGTAAAGAAAATTTCACAGAACTCACAGATAAGATGCAAAGCTAGTCCCCGGCAACGGCGCCAAAAACATGATGCAAAAATGTCAGGTGTCCTAAACTAATGCAACTAGGATGAGACTCTGACTCTTCTTTGACGTGCAAGTATACACGGTCAGTGCAGCAAGTGATAAGAAAAGTATTGATCCCACGAGGACTAGTAGAATCTAAACAAATGAGTGTCCTAGAATTTTTTCTCATTATTTTGGTGCAATGCATGGGCATGCAAATTTGTGTTAAAAATAAGTGAATGCAATAATAGAATTTGATTTTTTTATCTTGTTGTTTGGATGAGTTAAGTATAATGAAAACTAATGCAATAAATCAAAGTACGTGAAAACGTTAAAAACATAAACTAAACGAGAGAAAACTAGGGCTTTTAGATTGAGAGATAGGCTAGGGTTATGTTGAAGTTTCATGTATAATAAGAATAACAAATATGTGGTTGATGCCTTGAATTTACCTACACATGTGATCAAGTGAATTTTTCCAAAATCACTAAATTTTAAGATCAACAATTTCCCAATTGAGACCTAAATTACGCTCATGATTTCAAGGTTCCAGGTGGGTTAATTATCCCTAATTAACTCAAGATCCTAGAATGAAATTTTAATTTCCTAATTCACTAGCTTTTCCAAGTTCATGAATTTAAAGAGAAGTTAAAGTGGCCAAATTTTAACCCTCATGCATCGTTGTAAACATTAAATTCTCATAAATTCAACTATGACATCAACCATTAATTTATTACAATTTATACATTGAAGAACAACTTAACTCGTGCCTAGAAGAATTTTAGCTCATGCTTTGGGTCAAATTACACAATTTTAAGCTTAGCATGCTTTCACTAATCAATGGAAGTGTATAAAAATATCAATAAAAAACAACCACTCAATTTGTCAGAAAAAACAGTGAGCAATTCGACTCCTAATTAATGAAAAGCATCCAACAAAACAGTGTTAATTAGCACAAATAATAACGAGATAGGGAATAGTTACCGCGATGGATGATTTATTTTTGCTTGAAAGAAAGGGGAGGAGGGTCTCGGATTCTGGTCTTCGAAGCCAATGCATGCAATTGCTTCAGCAATTGGGCGTCTGGACACAGCTACGCACAGGCCGCACAATTGCTTCATCAATGTTCAACCGATAGTTATCAACGCGCGCGAATGCTGCAGCAATAGTTGGGCGATTCCTCGCACCTACGCGCACAGCAACGCTCCTCGGTCCTCCTTCGCGATTGCTTCAAAGAATCGATAGGCGACTCTGCCGATGTTGTCCTCGCAATTGCTACGGCAATTCTTGGCGTCTTTTCCGATCGCTCAAAGCAAGGTAGGTTGGTTGGCTCTCCCGATGCCTTCACGATTTCTCTCCCTCGACCTTGCTGTAGCAAAATGACGAAATCCCTCAGTCTCCCCTCACGATTGCTTCAGCAATCGATAGTATCCACCGTTTTCTCACTGCTCCTCTCTTTTCCTCTGCCGCATGTCTCTCTTCACGCCAATTGCTTTAGCAATCGATTGTGTCCCCTCCACAAAGATGTGTTGCCCTAGATTCAAAATTACAAAAATACCCTTAAGGGTAAAAAGACCATTTTGCCCTTCCGGTAAAATGTCTAAAATGCCCTTAGGAGCTCTTGTAATTTTTTATCCATTTCCTGCATACAAAATATTCCTCATATCATTATCAATCATAAATTACATTAAACATGAAGAAGTTAAATAATATCTCAAATTCTGGTCTTTAATTACTTGTTAGCTAGTTTCTTCCAAATTTCTTAATTTAAAGCAAAAGAATTATCAACATTAATTCTTTTAGAGTCTAATACTTAAGTTCATGATTTTCTAACTAACATTCATATTTTAGGGATAAAATAGCACGAGGCTCAATGAATTCTATGCAATTTAAGTCAATTAAGCACTAAAATTCTAGTGAAATAACTCTCTTATGACGAGTTATCACCTATGGAATGAGTTTGCATAAGACTGGACTGCGAAATAGTCCTTTAGACATTATAACTCCGTTTACTATCTTAACTGACTATATTCATACGATGACCTAGGTAACTCGATCTTAATCCTAAGCGTTCTATGAACTCCTGTTTATTCAGATTATCCTTAGATTTGCATGGGTGAGAGTGGCCCGAGATAGCCGACAAAATAAGCCTCCCATTTTAGGGATAAGTCTGGGTAGATAGCTGGGTACATAGTTCTACAAGATGGAATTCACTCCTACCCGCTTTAGGGATTAGTAGAGAGGTTGTTCCCTTAAGTGTTGACTCCGGGTCTTGAACAAAGGGTTCACCCCTCTCATTGGCCCGAGAGGGATTCGGTTTGCTAGTTGGACCACAAACCAATTGTTCATTAGAGGATCAGTGGAACTTAAGGAACAAGAGGTAATTACAGGGGTAAAACGGTAATTTTGACCCAGCTGTAATTACGAACGACCTATGAAGGATCGACTTACTAATCATGGTTATATCGAGTGGACAGAAATATATCTTCAGTGAGGAGAGTGCAACCACTGGCTTTAGTGGAGTGTCTCGGTGGTTAATGAATGTTGATTAGCTAGGCTAAAGAGTTTGGTCGGTTAATCTCGTATCGTTGGAGCTCATGATCTGTAGGTCCATTAGGTCCTCCTTACTAGCTCGGACTAAGCCTTGTAACATTTTGAGAGAAAAGAATTTGAATTGTTCAAATTCGGTTTTGGAAGAAACCGTTAATTATATGTGATATATTTAACGAGTCATAGCTTAATTATGAATTAAACTATGATAAAAATAGGTGGATATATTTAAATATGATTTAAATATTGGATCGGTTTATAGCATGAATAAGGATTCATGTTCGGAAAATCGATCGAGATCGGAAAATTTATTTAATTTAATATTTGATATTAAATTAAATTAAAAATTAATTAATTAATGAAAATTTTGAATTATTTAATTAATTAAATTAATTTTAATTTAAAATCAATTTAATATTAATTTTTGAATTAAAATTAAATGAAAAATAGTGGATTTTCATGGATTATCCATAAAATCCAAGTTGCAACTTGCCCAATCCCTCTCATCTTCAAATTCACTAAATTTGGCCACCTCCATCTCAAAGCATCCACATCACCATTGAGTTGTCACTCAAATGAAGCTTGATGAACCTTTATTTAATGGTGTTTTGAGAGAATTTTGTAGAAAATATTTCTGGCCTGAGTTAGACCTTTAAGGCTTTTTCTACCAAATTCTCTCAACCTAGGATCCCACAATCCATTCCAAGGCCTGAGGATAGTAGGGAAGACTCTAACGGTTGTCCACGAAGTGTTCGTGTTGAAAACCATCCACCGGGTGAAGAGAATTTGATCTTCAAAGTTGAGTTTTCTATCCCTCTATTTTTCCAGCTTTTAGCATGCATTTTATATTACAAAATTGATCAACTTAGAGTGTTCAAGATCTAAAATTGCTTCCGCTTTCTTAATCTAGACTCTTTTAGTCTTAACATCCATTTGTTTGATCTCATAGTCAAAAAATGTGGGTATGGACAAGAGTATCTTAATTGACTTAAGCATAGCAACAGGGGAAAAAGTTTCTTCATAGTCAACTTCATTCCATTGGGTAAAATCCTTTGCTACATGTCTAGCCTTAAAGGTTTGTACCTTTCTGGTTGCATCTCTCTTTCTCTTATAGATCCATTTGCACTCTATGGGTCTCACCCCTTGAGGCTAGTCTATAAGTTTCCAAACTAAATTGAAGTATATTGACTCTATTTCAAGGTTCATGGTTTTGATCCATTGGTCCTTACCTATGTCATTCATTGCTTGTTTATAAGACAATGGATCCTTCATGTCGTTATCCCGTATGACAACTTGACTTTCAGTTAAACCCAAGTAGCGGTCAGGTTGGGAAACAACTCTCCCACTGCATCGAGGCATTCTCAACGATTGAGAAGGACGAGACTAACTGGATGTGATGGCTTCTTCATCAACTGTTGATGAAGGTCCAGTCTGGCCAACAACTCTTATTGGCTCTTTTATAACTTACTATGCGGTTCATGGTTCCTCAAGTCATCTTCCTCCAAGAAAGTGGCATTTGTCGACATAAGCACCTTGTTTTCTTATGGGTCGTACAAAAGACCATCTATCTGTTGGGATTTATGCCCTAAACTTATGTAATTTTGATCAAATAAATAAAGAGTTATTTGTTTTGATAAAATCATATTCTTGCTTTATAGATCCAATAAACTAAGCTCAAAGGTTATAATATATCTTGAACATCAGTGTAGTGGACACTATTTGGATTGGGTTCAAGAATATAACCTAAATGGTCTATGGTATAAGAATAAGGTTGGAAACCTCACTCTGGTAACACCATAGATACGGCACACTTTGTAATTAGTACAAATGAGGTAATCCAACTCATTCATGTAGTTGGCATGCGAGTGGGGGCATCCTGTATGAAGAGTTCATACAAGACCGGACTGCAAATTATTAGTCTAACCAGTGTAACACCGTTAACAGGATAAGATTAATAATTTATAGATGGTCATTAGTGACTCGACCTGAATCGTGAGTAAGTTAAGAACTCCTGCTTATAAGGGTTTGTCCTTAAACTAGTATGGGTGAGAGTGGCCTGTAGCTCACTCAATAAGCCTACCTTCTCAGAGACAGAACCTTGTAGGTAGCTGGGGACATAACTATAAGAGATGGAATTCACTCATTCCTACACTAAGGAATTAGATAGGTTGTTCCCTTAAGAACTGACTCCAGGTCTTGAACAACGGGGCCCCGCCCTCTAACTGACTTAAGAGGGTATGAGTCTATGGTAGGACCTTAGACTTGTTGTTCATTAGAGGATCAGTGGTGCTTAAGGAACAAAAAGGTAATCACAGGGGTAAAATGGTAATTTGACCCAGCTGTGATTACGAACAACCTGTGAAGGATCGATTCATGGGTAATGATTATATTAATGGACACAATATAATCTACAGTGAGGAGAGTGCAACTACAAGTCTATAGTTGAGTGACTTGTAGTTAATGAATATTGATTAATTGGATCAAAGAGTTTGATCAGTTACTCTTACATCAGTGGAGCTCATGAACTGTAGGTCCATTAGGTCCCTCCGTTGGCTCAACATGGTTATATTGAGGGTATAAAGTTAGGAATGAAATTGAAGTGTTCAATTTCATACACAAGGTGTTATATCAATTATATATGATATAATTGATATAATATATGGTTTTAATGGGAATTAGATTCACATATAAACCATATAATAGTGGGAGAATAAAAGAGGGATAAGATGGTAATTTCCATCCTATTTCTCTATATATATAGTTGCATGAGATGCAACTAGGAAAAAGGCAATCTAATCCTTTTTGTGAAACCCTAGAGAATTCTCCCACATTGTGTTGGAAAGAGTTCCAACTACAATCTCACAAACATCTCACCTCACCTGAGGGGAACCCACCTTCCTCCCTCACCTAGAGAACAACGGAGAAGATCCGGTGGTAGTGTCGGTGATCGTTCGAGTTCGTGTTGTTGAGATCGTGAACGTGGTAGAAGGAGCACTTGAACAAAGAGTTCTTCAAAGGTAATATCTCGCTGACCATCTTGTTCTTATATGCTTAATCTTAGTTAGATTAGATCTTGATTAATATCCATGTAACGAAATTAAAAACACGTGATCTACAATCACTTCCGCTGTGGGATTCGATCCCTTCACTATCGTTTTCTTGGGATAACTTAGAAATAGGCATAATCTTGAATGACGTTCCAATTTCTTTGGGTTTGTCACTATCACGTTTGTTGGACAACCCCAAATCCTAAAGTAGTGTAAACTAGGTTTACGTCCTTTCATAACTCAAATTGTGTTTCTGAAGCACTCTTTGATAGAACAGTGTTAAAGATTTGAACCGCAGTCTCTACTGTGTAACCCCAAAACGAATCAGGCAACTGAGCATAGCTCATCATATGTCTAACCATGTCTAACAAGGTTCTATTTCTCCTTTCAGATACACCATTCGATTCCATGTTCTATCAAATAGTCTTGGAATCTCAAGTCCATATATTCTCAACCTCGATCGGATCAAAGTGTTTCAATGGTTTTCCTTAATGCATTTTCAACTTCAACCCTAATCTCTTTGAACTTTTGAAAAGCCTCGGACTTATGATGCATTAGGTATAGATAACAATACCTCGAATAATCATCTATGAAGGATATTAAATATTCATACCCTCCTCGAATTTTATCATTCATCGGACCACAAAGATCCGAATGTATAAGCTATAAGGGTTCTTTGTCTCTATAACCTTTTCAACTAAAAGGTCGCTTAGTCATTTTTCCTTCTAAGCATGACTCACAAGGAGGTAAGGAATCATTTTCTAACTTGTTTAGAAGTCCATTCTTAGTTAATCTCTCAATCTAGTTGAGATTTATATGACCAAGTCTTAGATGCCAAAGATACGTATTATTCTTTTGAGAAACTTTTTGCTTTTTACTTTTCGTATTTGCAGTTTTTAACATCTGATGATTCAAAATTGCTTTTGTTTGGTTCAGTTTAAGTACATACACGTCATTTTCTAATTTAGTTGATCAAATATTGACACCCTTTTTCGAAATGAACGCTTTATTGATTGAATAAGAAATACAATATCCACATTCAATCAGACAAGAGATAGATATTAAGTTTCTCTTAACTCTAGGAACTATATAAAGATTCTGCAAAAATAAAAATCTGTCTCTAAAGAACAGCTTCGCATCTCCTCGTGCACGAGCTGAGACGACCTCTTCCATTCCGACCCTAAGCATCATCTCACCCTCATCAAACTCCTTGAAGGAACTAGTTTCCTGTAAAGAAGAGGAAACGTTGTTAGTGGCCCTTGAATCAAGTATCCAGGTAATGTCATCACTTTCAACTAAACATGTTTCAAGAACAAGTAAATCACATTTACTTTTCTTCTCTTTGAGCTCCCTACCTGCAGTAGCAGAAGCCTTCACCTTTCCTCATTTCCTCTTCTTCTAAGTCTTCTTAATCTCATAAGAAGAACCGTAGGACTTGGTTCCAAAGTATGAACCCATCTGGACCCTTTTAGAATAGGAAAACAAATTTGCCTCTTTATCAACCTATCCCTTATTTTCCATAAGAGACTGGTAAGTTTGCAACTCATTTAGGAGGGAAGTTAGGTTATACTCTCTCTTTTTCATCATTGCATTGTTGCGGAATCGCTGGAAGCTCTTTGGAAGAGATCTCAGGATAAACAATACCTTACTTTGCTCATCTAAGACAGCCTCGTTCATTTCGGCCACATTGAAGTGAACTATCAGATCGAGAACATGTTCTCTCACTGAGGTTCCCTTTTCCATGTGCGCGTTATAAACGTATTTGAGGGATTCATGCCGAATTTGTTCAGAAGGATTTCCAGACAAATTCTGCAGATAACGCATGATCTCACGAGCCAACCTCATTCCCTCCAACTTCCTGGCCAAAACATCAGATATGCTAGCCAAGATGTAGGTTTTGACCTTCTCACTGGCATTGGTCCAGTTGTCATACGCATCCTTAACAGATTGAGGTGTGTTTTGAGCAGGGACCTGAGGACATTCCTCAGTTAGTACAAATCGAAGGTCGTCCATAACCAGAATCGCATTTAGGTTAGACTTTCATGTAGTATAGTTTTTCCCAGTTAAACGTTCACTTTTGAGTAAGGCTATAATTGAGGACGGCATGCTCAAATTACAAAATAGTTTTAATTAGTTATGCATTTTAAGCCATTAAGAAAACAAATCTAATTTAGCAAAATTATTAAGAACCCTAGTGTTTAAATTAAACCTTTAATTTTGCAACGATACTTGAAGGGCTCAGAATAAAAGCCACTGTCAGGTGGTCAGTCACTCCTCCCCTTAATTGAGACTATCTCAACTAATTCTCACTACCAGAACATCTCATGTCCCAATGATTCTTAGCTACCGTTTGTTTGGTCAAGCACTTGTTAACTAGTTTAACTTATCCCGTAAATGTGACCCTACAATTTTCAGATCCAATAGGTCCGAGCCAACAGGTTACTATTAAGAAAGATAACTTTTGGCAAATTACCTAAGAGACCCTATCCATTTTTGGAGTTCGCGGTGTACTGATCCTTATAGTCAGACCCTCCGTAGGGATTTGCTGCTCCAGCGAAACCAAGTAGGCGGACTAAAGAAATCTCATGATGCGACCTAACGGAGGAGACCGAAGGGACGTTGACACGCGTCCTGCTCCCATTTACTATGCAAACACTTTCCGTAGGGGGATGCCCTATTGACGTTGCATAGCCGAGGATGGAACTCAGGGTGTGAACTCTTGAGACGTGAGAGTAAACTCGATGCGAACATCTCGTTTTATAACTGTTATAACTAGGTCTTTCAAACTTATGTCTAGGTGAATAAACATACCAATTGAAGGGAATCGAATCCCCATGAGTATAGGAAACATGTAATTGGAATGTAATATGCTTGATTGTTTTGGTTTACTCCAAAAACCAATACATTAGTAAAATACAGAGATAAGCAAATAAAACTAAGCATGGATTAAACAAAAAATTTTATAAACTAAAGTAATAGAATTGTTGCTTTTGTAGTTTTGAATTGGCAACTTTTGCCTCATTTTGCAACAAAATTTCACATCGCAGCAACATCAAACTTCTTTTGTCTTCTTGTAAAAAATGACACTACCACTATGTAAACCCTCTATCCTCTGAGTCCCACTTAGATCATTCCTTGGTGGGAAGGACTCCAACAAATTGGAAGAGGAAGGGAATTTTGGTTGAGAGGAAAATTTTTAAGCAATTCTCCAATTGCAAAATCGATTCATTAAGGTCCTGTTTGATAACGTTCTTATTTCCTATTTCCTCTTTCTTATTCCTTGTTTCTTGTTTCTTGTTTCTTGTTTCTTGTTTCTTGTTTCTCATTTTTTAAGATAAGAAACAAGAATATGTTTGATAACTATTTTTGTTTCTTGTTTCTTTGAAAACAAGAAACATAAACATAAACATGTTTGATAATCCTTTCTTGTTTCTTGATTCTTGAATATATAAATATACAATTAATTATAACAAATTTATATTATCAAATACGAATAAATCTCGATGCAAAATTAACTAATAATAAAAGTAAATAAATAAATTTTTTTTATCCTTCAAATGTTGTTCAAATTTGAATTGTAATCTTATCTTTTACTCGAGTCATTCGTCTTAAATGATGTTGACTCAGATCAAAATCAATTATATTACTAAATGTTGTGGTTGTAAAATATTAAAATGAGGCTAAAATCATGTTTTAGTGAACAAAATTTATTTATTGTAAAATTACAATAATATATAAATATAAAGATTGGTTAAAATTCAAAATTCAAATAATACATATATATATAATTTTAAATTTTAAATTAAAATAATATAAATATAAAGATGGTAAATTTAAGAAATGAAATAAAAATAAAATAATTTATATAATAATAATAATATAAATTTATATATTATTATTAGTTATAAAAACTGAAACTATACATATATATTGGAAAAATTCGAAATCAATAAAAAAAATAAACAACACTAGGGATTGAAGTCAAGACCAATCAAGGAAGGAGAAGGAGACAAGCATGCATTTTACCAACAAGGAAGAGTGAGTTTAGAAAAATAAGGAACATTTAAAACTAAAAAGAAACAAAATAGAAAGAAACTACTTTATGTAGTTTCTAAAATTTAGTCCAAAATTTTGAAATGTTTCTCAAATTGTAGTAACAAGAAATGGGATGGATTATCAAAAAAGTCTGTTTCTTAAAAAATGAGAAACAAAAACAAGAAACGGGAAACGAGAACGTTATCAAACGAGCCCTAATCAATCTTTTGTTCTCCTAATTCGAAAAGAAAAAGAAAAACTCACAGAGGGATAACTTTCTCACTCTCTATCGATAGGGAGTTGGAGGAGAAGTGGGGAACGTGTCCTCCTGACACGTTCCCATTTATTTATTATTAAATAAATAAATAATCTAATTAATTATTATATCAAATAAATCATATTTAATTAATTTAAATATCTTATATTTAATTAATATTAAATCACATTTAATCATATTTCCCTCTATCGTATAGTTTTAATGCACATCTTATGCACATTAAATTTTAACCTATAGTTTTAAATATGAATCTCATTCACATTTAAATTAATATTTGAACTATTTCAAACATTTAATTCTCTCATCAAATTTAATATGAATCATATTCAGATTAAATTTATAATATAAAGTTCTAAAACTTTATATTATAATGTATCTTTATACATTAATGTTTATTCCCTAATGGAATTTAAATATTTCGAATTCAAATAATCTAAGAACCCTTTACAAGCTAGAAGGTGGACCTAATGGACCTATAGATCAGAAGCTCCAACGATACGAGATTATTCAGTTAGTCTCATTAACCTCCTAATCAACATTCGTTAACTATGGGAACACTCCACAAAAGTCCAACAGTTGCACACTTCTCACTACAGATAGATTTTTGTATCCACAGATATTGACCAATAACAATAATTCAATCCTTCACGAATGTTCATAACACCAGTTTGATCAAATTACCGTTTTACCCCTTGGTTACATCTCTTACCTTAAGTCTCAGTGCTCCTCTAATGAACAACTTTTTTGTGGTCTTACTAACAAACAGAAGTCCCTCTCGGGCCAATGAGAGGGTCAGGCCTTTTTTCTCAAGTTCCAAAGACACCATTTAAGGGAACATTCATCTTCTTACTCCAATAGGCGGGAAGAAGTGAATTTCATCTTGGTAGCTTAAGTCCCTAGCTTCCTTCTCGGTCTTGTCCCTAAGAAGGTAGGCGTATTGAGTCGGCGACTCCGACCACCTTCACCCATACTAGTCAAAGGACAATCCCTTGCAAATAGAAGTTCATAACCTGCTCAGGATTGAGAACAGGTTGCCTATGTCATCCTATTGAAAAAGAAACCTAACTAGTCAACAGATTTACACCTTGTGGGTAATATTTCGTGGTTCAGTCTTATATAATCTCATTACATAGGATATCCCCACTCACATGTGTGTTGGGATTTATGCCCTAAACTCGTGTATTTATAATTATTTGAGCACATGAATAAAGTTGTTACTTTTCCTTCAAACTTGTATTCTCGCAATTACAAACTTAAATCCAACAAACTAAGCTCCAGGTTCACATTTATATTGTGATCTGAATGGTCTATAGTAGATTGATTAGGTTGGGAACCTTATCCTCTTAACACTATGGATGCGGTCCACTTTGTATTTGATACAAACGAGGTCGTTCATGTCATTGACATGCGAGTGGGGGCATCATGTGCAAAGAGTTTGTACAAGACTCGACCAAGAATTGTTAGACCAATCTAGTAACATCGTTGATAGGTTAGGGCTAATAATTCAAACGATGACCAATAGTGTCTCAACCTGAATCCTGAGCGAGTTGTGAACTCTTGTCTGTAGGAGATTATCCTTTGACTAGTACGTGTGAGAGTGGCAAGAGTTGTCGACTCAATAATCCTACCTTCTCAGGGATGAAACCTTGTAGGGAGGTGGGGACTTAGCTTCGCAAAAAAGAATTCACTCGTTCCCATTCTAGGGTAACTAGATAGGTTGTTCCTTTAAGAGCCGAATACAGGTCTTGAAGAACGAGGCCCCTCCCTCTTGCTGGCCTGAGAGGGATAATGTTTATGCTCGGACCATAAACTTGTTGTTCATTAGCAGATCAGTAGAACTTAAGGTGCAAGAAGTAGTCACAAGGGTAAAACGATAATTTGACCCAGCTGTGGCTACGAATGACCTGTGAAGGGTTGATTTAAGGGCATTGGTTTAATCAATGGACATAACTTGTCCTACAGTGAGGAGAGTGCAGCTACGAGTCTTTCATGGAGTGACTCGTAGTTAACGAATGTTGATTGAGACGGGATTAATGAGTTTGATTAGTCAATCTCGTATCGTTAGACTTCATGATTTATAGGTCCATTAGGTCCCTCGGTTGGCTCAGCATGGAATTAATAGAGGGTATAAAGTTTTGGAATGAATTAGAAATGTTCAAGTTCAATTTAGGGATTATATCAATTATATGTGATATGATTGATATAATATATAGTTCAATGTGAATATGGTTCACATTGAACTTAATTGTGTCTAATTATGGAATTAGGACATAACTAATGGTAGAATTTTGGAGAGATGAAATTAAATCCAATTTCTCAACATTATGTGAATATAATATAATAAGGTATTTGACACTTTATATTATCCACTTATGCATAATATGTGGAGTTAGTGGAAAAAATGGTGAAAAATTTGTCTTTACCCACATTGCCTATAAAAGCATCCTTTTGGATGCATTTTAGGACACTTGATGCATTTTCTAAAATTTGGAATTCTAGCAAACAACATTCCTCTCTCAAAATCTCTCTACTCTCCATAATCCCAGAAAGGAGATCCCACCTCTCTCCCTCTCCTAGAGAACAACCGAGAAGGTCTTTTGGCAATATTCGAGGATTTATTCGTAGTGAAGAGGAGCTCGTAGATGACGAGGAACTACATGAAGAAACGGTCTTCAAAGGTAACCATCGAATCCGTTTATGCTTCCAATATGTATGCTTAACTTAGATTTTTTATTTTTGAGTATCTCTATGTCACACAATTGAAGCAAATGCGATCAATCGCTTCCGCACGGGATTCAATTCCCTTCAATTAGTATCAGAGTCAGGTTATGCTCTTAATTGTGTTAGAAATTGCTCGAAATTAGGTGGGTTTAGCATTCAATATAGAGAAATTGCATGTAGTTTACAAAAATGGATGTTTACATGATTTGGCATTTAGATTTACAATTCAATTGAAAAGTTCAATGTAAGGGCTCGGTGTTTTGGGCAAGATGTATTGTAAATCGAGTCTGTAAGTTCGTGTCGTTCGTGGCAAAGTGTTGTTATGAAGAAACAGAGCGAAATTGGGCGAAAAATAGAGGATGTTGTTGTTGTCCAGACGATAGTGTTACAACGTTGTTCATCAGTGTTGCAACGCCTGACGTGCGGATGGAGGCCTGATCCAGAGGCAGCGTTGCAATGTCGCTCAGCGTGAAAACGTTAGGCGGGCGTTGAGGGTGGCAGCGTTGCAATGCAGGCCACAACGTTCAAAGGTCGCTGCGATAGTGGATAAAGGCGCGCGCGAAGCTCGCGGGAAGTGGCCTATAGTGTGCATTTTTGGCGCAAAGTGCACGTTTTTTAATATTTTTTATGTAAATTCATTTATTAATTATTTATACTAATTATTATTAATATAATTTGATTATATTAATTTTAATTAATGTTTAGGATGTCAAATCATGGTCTAATTTTGCTATATTAACTATGCAATTGTTGTGTACTAATTTATGTGCATCAAGTATGCAATATAGATTAAAATCTCACCTAAGGTTAAGCATATTCATGCATCATTTTATAATATAAGTTGTTATTTATATAGTATGCATGTTTCATTAATATCAGAATTATATTAATTATTTTGAAAGCATAGTCATACATTTATTTCATGTGATGAGTATGTTATATGATTTAATTTATTCATGTGATAAATAATTAAGCACTGTAACATAGAAATGCATGTAACCTAAGTATTAATTAACTAGTTTTAAAATTGTTTTAGAACCTATTTTTAATTAGACTTAGGTTATCTAGTTCTAATAAGATTAGAATTACGAAATCTAATATGACTTATGAATGGTGATCGATAAGTAACTCTGTCTAAGAAAGGTTCTGACTAGGCTAGGGTATTTAAGCTGACGGAAACGGAACACCCCTACCTAGGAACCTACCTGGGAGTGAATTTGGTCTGTAGATTCATAGGTTATGTTTATCGTGAGCGACATGTTGGGGTTTGTGCCCTAAAACTCGTAGTTTGTAATTATGTTCTAATCATTGTAATAAAGTGTTATTATTTCAATAAAGAGTTATTGTTCGATATTACCATTGTTTTAACCCTAAATCCAATAAACTAAACATCCAAGGTTGTAAAATGTATCTTTAACTGAATGTAGCGTACATATAAAGGATCTCGGTTCGAGATACAGCATAAAGGGTCTATAGTAAGGGGATAAGGTTTGGGTACCTTACTCTAGTAAAACTATGGATGTGGCCAGCTTTGTACATGATACAAACACTGTGATCCTAACGTGTTCGTGTAGATGACATGTGAGTGGGGATATCCTTTGTAATGAGATTACATAAGACCGAACCGCGAAATAATAACCACTAGGTGTAACTCTGTTGACTAGTTAGGTTTCTATTTCACTAGGATGACCTAGGCAACTTGATCTCAATCCTAAGCAGGTTACAAACTCCTGTTTGCGAGGGATTGTCCTTTGACTAGTATGGATGAGAGTAACCAGATTCACCAAATCAATATGCCTACCTTTTTGGGAACAAGACCGAGTGAGCAGCTGAGGACTGAGCCTAGCAAGATGGAATTCACTTCTTCTCGCCTTCTAGGTTAAGTAGATGAATGTTCCTTTAAGTGGTGTCTCCGGGACTTTAACAAAGGGCCCAATCCTCTCATCAGGACTTCTGTTTGTTGGTAGGACCACAAACAAATTGTTCATTAGAGGAGCACTGGTACTTAAGGTACAAGATGTAACTCAGGGGTAAAACGGTAATTTGATCCAGCTGGTGTTACGAACATTCGTGAAGGATTGACTTGCTGTTATTGGTCAATATCCATGGACACAGAAATATATCTGCAGTGAGAAGAGTGAAGTTGCGAGACTTTAGTGGAGTAATCTCGTATCGTTGGAGCTTTTGATTTGTAGGTCCATTAGGTCCACCTTCTAGCTCGTAAGGGTTCTTAGATCGTTTGAATTTGAAATATTCAAATTCATTTGGGAATAAATTTAATGTATATAGATACGATATAATATAAAGTTTTGGAACTATATATTATAAATTTAATGTGAATATGATTCATATTAAATTATATGAGAGAATTAAATATTTGAAAGAGTTCAAATATTAAATTTAAATGTGAATGTGATTCATATTTGAAAACTATAGGTTATAATTTAATGTGCATAAGATGTGCATTAAAACTATAGGTTAGAGGGAAAATTGATTAAATGTGATTTAATCTAAATTAAATATATGATATTGAATTTAATTTAGTTTAATGAGATTTAATTAATTTATTAATATTAATATGATTAATTATTAATTAAATAAATATTAAAATAAAAAAGGGGCGTGTAGGCACGTTCCCCACTTCCCTCCAACTCCCAATCGATAGGGAGTGGGAGAAGTTTTTTCCCTCTAATTGGTTTCTTTCTCCAATTGGTAGAGGAGAATCAATAAATCTAGCTATCACTCTGATTTTTTCAAGAAAACTCTCTCTCTCAATTCCCTTTTCTCTAATTCCAAAAGTTTGATTCCTTCCCACCAAAGGAATAGATCTAAGTAGAACTCAGAGGATAGGAGGTTTACACTATTGGTTGTGTCCCTGTGGTGAAGAAAGAACAGAGGAGTTTCTCTACGTTGCTGAGTTGCTGTATGATTGGCAAGGAATTGTTGAAGTGAAACTACAAAGGTAACTGTCTATGTCTTTTTAGTTTAATTACTAAACAACATGTGTTTGCATGATTATATCCATGCCTAATTAGATTAGAAAATGTATGCTTATTCTCTGTATTTTTCACCAATGTATTGGTATTTGTGTTCAACTAAACTAAACTTGCAATTACGATTCCAAAACACGTTTTCGCTGCTCAAGGAGACCCGATCTCCATCACGACGTTCATTAAAATGTTAATAAACTATAGACCTAAGTTTTAATAAATGGTTTATAGACTTAGGTAATTCCAATATAATTATTATATTGGTAAACTTAGGTAAATTATAGCCGGATTTATCTAGGTCATCCCGTGAATTCTAAAATACTTAGTGGGAGGAAATGAGTGTATATGATACATTAATTTCCACCTACGCATCTCCGTTAAGTTCACACCGTGAGATCCATACTTGGCCTCGTGGCACAAATAGGAGTATCCCCCTTCGGATAGTGTTTGTATGAGTCAAAAGCAAGGTGAATGGAGAGAGTGCTTATAATGAGTGGGAACGGGACTTGTGCAAATGGATCCCACGGTCTCTTCTAATGGTTTGCGTCGTGAGATTCTTATGATCTGCCTGCTAGTTTGGTTTGGACCAGACAATCCCTTCGGAGGGCCTGATCATAGGTGTCGGAACATAGCGAACTCCCGAAAGGGATAGGGTTACCTTAGTTTGTTTTCCATCTTAGTCCTCCCTTCGGCGGATTTTGTTTGATCGGGACTCTGGGATCTAAAATTAGAGGGTGACACTCACAGCATACATTAATAGTTAATGGATCCAGACCGAAAATGGTAGTTATAATTTATAGGGAATAAGAGTTATTCGGTAATAAGATCTGGTCGAGATTGTCTCGTCCCAGAGGAGGAGTGATTCGACTACCCTTCGGTGGCAGTCATTCTAAACTTGTGGGGTATCATTACAAATGAATTGACCTAGGGATCATAGGTTAATTTTGCTAAATCTTGATTGGATAATACATAGGTTTAATGCGAGAAATAATACAAGGTTTTTTCTTATATTTCAGCACATATGTTGGGTTCGATTATTTCTCTTTTGGTTGCCGAAAAACTCATTGGAAACAATTACCATACATGGAAAAACAACATTAATACGATTTTAGCTGTAGGCGACTTGAAGTTTTTACTCACTGAGGATTGTCCTCAAGTGTCAGGCCCGACTACAGCATGAAGTATTCGTAACGCATTCGATAGATGGACCAAGTTTAATGTGGTGGAGATTTTAACTCCACCACACAACATTATAAATAGATGCATTTAAAGGCATCTTGTAAGACAATTGCTCTTTTTTTTTTTTAATTTCATCTTCCAAGAGCTCTCTCCTCTCTCAAAATTCTCTCTAGATTTCTCTCCACCCAAAACCCAAAGGGAGCCCCACAACTCTCCCTCAACCGATCGAGAACAATCGAGAAGACTCTTTGGAAGTGTCACTATTTCTTGGTTCGAGAGATCGTGTGTAGAGATCGTTGGAACAAATGGAGTTCGTGATCGGAGAAGGAAACATCGAAGAACAGTTCTTCAACAAGTACGTGTCTTTACTTTTTGTTTTCTTCTACTAATTCAGCATGTTTAGCCTAAGATTATAGTAGTTTAATTCAATTTTAAGAAAAGAATTGCACAACGAATACAACAACGATTCATGTCATTTTTCGCTGCGGGAGTTTTAATCCCTTCAATTGGTATTAGAGCCTATCGTTGGCTATTTTGTTGTGCATTCTATATTTCTTAAAATTAGGTGGGTTTGTTTAATTTCATGTGATGAAATTGTGGGTTTCATATGAAAGGATCGAATCCCACAGCATAAGCGATTGTTAATCGCGCGTTCTTAATTTAGTTACATGGATTACAATCAAGAACTAATCTAACTAGATTAAGCATGCATTTCTATAAGATGGACAGCGAGATATTACCTTTGAAAAACTCTTTTTTCAAGTGCTCCTTCTCCCACGATCAAGATCTCAGCAACTCGAACCCGAACGATCACGGACACTACCACCGGATCTTCTCCGTTGTTCTCTAGGTGAGGGAGGAAGGTGGGTTCCTTTAGGATGAGGTGAGATGGTTGTGAGAGAGGTTGTGTTTTGTTTTGTGGAACTTTTCCATCAAGACAAAGACACTTGAAAATTTAGGGTTTCTCTAAGAGAGATTGCCTTTGTTGGGTTGCATCTCATGCAACTATATATATATATAGGAAAATGGGATGGAAATTACCATCCTATCCCTTCTTTATTCTCCCACTATTATATGGTTTATTTATGAATCCAATTCACATTAAAACCATATATTATATCAATTATATCATATATAACTGATATAACACCTCATATATGAAATTGAACACTTCAATTTCATTCCTAGCTTTATACCCTAAATATAACCATGTTGAGCCAACGGAGGGACCTAATGGACCTACAGTTCATGAGCTCAAATGATGTGAGATTAATTGATCAAACTCTTTGATCCGGTTAATCGATATTCATTAACTACAAGTCACTCCACTATAGACTTGTAGCTGCACTCTCCTCACTGTAGATTATATTGTGTCCATTGATATAATCATTACCCATGAGTCGACCCTTCACAGGTTGTTCGTAATCGCAGTTGGGTCAAATTACTGTTTTACCCCTGTGATTACCTCTTTATTCCTTAAGCACCACTGATCCTCTAATGAACAACAAGTCTAAGGTTCTATCATAGACTCATACCCTCTTAGAGGGCGGGGCCTCGTTGTTCAAGACCTAGAGTCAATTCTTAAGGGAACAACCTATCTAATTCCTTAGTGTAGGAATGAGTGAATTCCATCTTGCATAGTTAAGTCCCCAGCTACCTACGAGGTTCTGTCCCTGAGAAGGTAGGCTTATTGAGTAGGCTACAGGCCACTCTCACTCACACTAGTCTAAGGACAAACCCCTATAAGCAGGAGTTCTTAACTTACTCAGGATTCAGGTCGAGTCACTAATGACCATCTATAAATTATCAGTCTTATCCTGTTAACGGTGTTATACTTGTTAAACTAATAATTTGCAGCCCGGTCTTGTATGAACTCTTCATATAGGATGCCCCCACTCACATGTCAACCACATGAATGAGTTGGATTACCTCATTTATACTAATTACAAAATTGGTCGCATCCATGGTGTTACCAGAATAAGGTTTCCAACCTTATTCTTATACAATAGACCATTTAGGTTATACTCTTGAACACAATCCAAATAGTGTCTACTACACTGATGTTCAAGATATATTATAACCTTGAAGCTTAGTTTATTGGATTTATAAAACAAGAATATAATTTTATCAAAACAAATAACTCTTTGTTTATTTGATCAAAATTACACAAGTTTAGGGCATAAATCCCAACAACATATTGGATGTTTCGATTTTTGGCACTTAATTTAGATTTACATTTTCCTTGATGAGATCAATGTAAGGACCCGTTGTTTTGGAAAAATTTTATGTAAATCGAGTCTGTAAGTCCGTGTCGTTCGTGGAAAGAGTTATTGTGAAGAAAACGGAGTGAAAACAGGCGAAATTGGTGAAAAACAACAAGTTTTGGCTGCTGGAATTTCATTGGTGTCGCAACGCTGTTCTTCAGCGTCACGACGACAACCATGAGGTAGGAGAGGTTGCTACGGAGCAGCGTTGCGATGCAAGGGGTTGTGTTGCAACGCCGCGACGTTGAGATCGCTAGCTTGACGTTGTACACTACACCGTTGCAACGTTGGCCACGACGTTGCAATGCTACAGCGATGTCGAGCATTTTCGCGAGATTTTTGCGGGGAGTGGCGACGTGTGACATTCAAGGGCAGTGGTTCGAGACTTGGGTCGTGCAACTGTTTTATTGAATTTATTTTTATTTTTAAATAAGATTTATTTTAATTTATATTAATTAATATTAATATAAATGTTATATTAATTTTAATTAATTAAATTAATGTTCCTAGGGTGCCAAAACCGGTCCAATATTGCTATTTATTTAATTTTATGCATGTGATGTATGAAATTTTATTATTCTATGTGCATAATATTTGTCATATAGATTAAAATCTCACCTCGGGTCAAACATTTCATGCATCATTTTATATTATAAGAGTTATAATATATAGTATGCATGATAGGATTACATTAAGTGTTATAATATAATGCATGTTTTAATTTAATTAATATAAGTGTTATATTTTTTAGATTAAAAGCATTGACATGCATTTATTCATGTGATGAATGTATGTTATATAGTTTTATTATTCATGTGATGAATGATCAAGCACAATAACATAGAAATGCATGTAACCTAAGTTAATTATTAGTTTTAAATTGTTTAGAACTTGAATAATTAGACTTAGGTTTTCTAGTTCTAATAAGATTAGAATTAGAAAATCAATATGACTTATGAATGGTGACTAATTAGTAACACTGTCTAAGGAAGGTTATGTCTAAGGCTTGGGTATTTAAGCTGACGCTTTGCGGAACACCCCTACCTGGGAACCAACCTGGGAGTGAATTTGGTTCGGAGATTTATAGGTTATATTCTCGTGAATGTCGTTAATTAAAGGTTAATTAAATTACTCACATAGACCTAAGTTAATAATGTGATTATAGACTTAGGATAATCCAATATAAGTGTTATAATGGTAGACTTTGGTAAATAATAGCCGATTTATCTAGGTCAATTCCGATTAAATTAAAGTATTGAGTGAGAGGAAATAAAATGTATGAGATACATTTAATTTTTCGAGCGCCCCCTTCCGAATGGTATTTGTATGGGTAAATATCAACGTGAATAGAGAGAGTACATATAGTGAGTGAGAGCGGGACATGTGAAAACGGGATCCACGGTCTCTTCTTTCGATTCACACCGTGAGATGCCTATGATCCGACTGGTACTTTGGCCTGGACCAGACAATCCCTTTGGAGTGCCTTGATCATGGGAGTCGGAACACCGTGAATTCTCGAAAGGGATATAATTTCCTTGTTGGTTTTCCTTCGTAGTCCTCCCTTCGACGGCTATTGTTTGGATGGATACTTGGAAATTTAAAGATAGAGGGTGACACTCACAGGATTCATTAAGAGTTATTGGATTCAGACCGAATAATGGTAACTTGATGCCTAATGGAATAAGAGTTATTCTGGCATTAGGGTCTGGTCAAGAAAGTCTCGTTCAAGAGGAGGAGTGTTTTTATATACTCTTCGCTGGCGGTCTTTCTAAACCTTTGGGGTATCATTGCAATTTTTAATGACCTAGGTGTTGGGATTTGTGCCCTAAAACTCATAGTTTGTAATTATGTTCTAATTAATGTAATAAAGTGTTATTATTTCAATAAAGTGTTATTGTTTTGTTATCTACGAGTTTGCCTTTATTTAAACCCTAAATCCAATAAACTAAACATCGAAGGACATTAAATGAATCTTTAATCCAATGTAATGTACATAAAAAAAGATCTCGGTTCGAGATACGGACTAAAGGGTCTATAGTTGGGGATAAGGTTTGGGTACCTTACCCTGGTTAAACTATGGATGTGGCCCAGTTTGTATTTGATACAAACATTGTGATCCTAACGTGTTCGTGTAGATGACATGTGTGTGGGGATATCCTATGTAATGAGATTACATAAGACTGGACCACAAAATAGTAACCTCTAGCTGTAACTCAGCTTGACTACTTAGGTTTCTATTTCACTAGGATGACCTAGGCAACTTGATCTCAATCTCGAGCGGTTACTTAACTCCCGTTCATGAGGGATTGTCCTTTGACTAGTATGGGTGAGAGTGGTCGGTTCACCACACTCAATATGCCTACCTTTTTGGGGACAAGACCGAGAGAGCGGCTGGGAACTTAACTTAGCAAGATGGAATTCACTTCTTCCCGCCTACTAGGGTAAGTAGAGGAATGTTCCCCTAAGTGGTGTCTCTGAGACTTGAACAATGGGCCCGACCCTCTCATTGGCCCGAGAGGGACTCTGTTTGTTGGTAGGACCACAAACAAATTGTTCATTAGAGGAGCACTGGTACTTAAGGCACAAGATGTAACCCAGGGGTAAAACGGTAATTTGACCCACCGGTGTTACGAACATTCGTGAAGGATTGACTTGCTTTGTTATTCGTCAATATCCATGGACACGTAAATATATCTGCAGTGAGAGAGTGCGGTAGTGGGACTTTAGTGGAGTGTTCCCGCAGTTAACGAATGTTGATTGGGAGGTTAATGAGATTAACCGAGCAATCTCGTATCGTTGGAGTTTCTGATCTGTAGGTCCATTAGGTCCACCTTCTAGCTCGTAAAGGGTTCTTAGATCTTTAGAATTTGAAATGTTCAAATTCATAAGGGAATATATTTAATGTATCTAGATACGATATAATATATAGTTTTGGAACAATATATTATAAATTTAATGTGAATATGATTCATATTAAATTATATGTGAGAGAATTAAATATTTGAAAGAGTTCAAATATTAAATTCAAATGTGAATGTGATTCATATTTGAAAACTATAGATTATAATTTAATGTACATAAGATGTGCATTAAAACTATAGGCTAGAGGGAAAATTGATTAAATGTGATTTAATCTAAATTAAATATATGATATTTAATTTAATTTAATTAAATAAGATTTAATTGATTTATTAATACGATTAATTATTAAAAAATAGGGAACGTGTCAGGAGGACACGTTCTACATCTCTCCTAACTCCCTAATCGATAGGGAGTGGGAGATGCCCTCTATAGGGTGTTCTTCTCCAAGTGAGAGGGAGACATTTTGATCGAAGCTGAATTTTGCGATTGAGAATTGCACTCACACAGAAGAATTATCTCTCTGAATCTCCCATTCCCAATTCTATCCAAAAGTTGGAATCCTTCCCACCAAGGAGGATCTAAGTAGAACTCAGAGATATAGGAGGTGATCTCTGGTGGTTGTGTTCTTACTGGAAGAAAACAGAGAAGTCCCTGTACGATTATTTTTGTTGTACAACCTTTGGAGCAACAAGTTGCTGGAGAAAGTCTACAAAGGTATCAATTTTTCTTCCCTTTAGTTTAATAGTTAAACTTAATATATGTTTGCATGTATGCATTTAATCCATGCCTAATAGGATTAGAAAGTATATGCTTGTTCTGTATTTTTGGGTCAATGTACTGGTTTTTGTTTCAATTAAAACAATCAAGCACATTAACAATTTCAATCACGTTTCCGCTGCTCAAGGAGATAAGATCTCCATCAATTGGTATCAGAGCAATGCTTGTATTGTTTTGTTTTGAAACAAAATTGCATTGATTTGGTGGGAAATGCATTTGGTTTGCTGTAAAACTAGTTTAGGAATGTTTTGGCCTTAGTTTACTTCTTTTTTGTTCTAATTGGATGTAAAGGCCCCTGCGTTTTTTAGCATAAAGTACAAAATTGAGTCTGTAATTTAGTTACGAGTCGTTCGGGTCAAATTTCATGCATTTTGGTTGAGAACCGAAGGAGAAATCGAAGGTTGAAGCTGCTGTGTTCGTGGAAGAAGGTTGCTGCCGAAGTAGCAGCGTTGCAACGCTACTAGCGGCGTTGCTACACTGAAGAACAGCGTCGCAACGCCAGCGTTCCTTGTCGACGCGGGCGATCAAGGGGTAAGCGGCGTTGCAGCGTTGCAACGCCATCCCAATAGCGGTAGCGTGAGGATGAAGCGGCGTTACCGCGCTTAGCATCAGGCGTTACAACGCCGTAAAAGCGATTCAAGCGATAGCAGACCGGTTCGAGCTGGTTCGGTGGTTTTGGTTCGGTTCGAGCGGTTCAAGGCCGGTTCAAGGTATTTTTGGACCGGTTTCATGAAATAAATTAATGTAATTTATTTTTTTTTGCACTTTAGGGGCCAAATTATTCCGTTTCTGACTTTTTATCTATATGAATGTCATTTAGATTATTCCCACCTTAGGATAAGCATGTTCACGCATTTTATTTATATAAATGTTATATGAATATGGTTGAATGCATGACTAATTTTTTTTCATGAGTAATTAATTATAAGTGTTATAATTAGATTATATGGAAAATAAATTGCATGGAGCATGAAATTACTTAGTTTAAAATAAATGTTATTTATTTAAGTAATTTTATAATTCAAATAGTTGAATTTCTTTTATAATTCCAATTTGAATATAGATTGTTGGATTTATAATATAGTTTCTTTCTTATAGGTTAATTATTAAAATTTATAAAAGTTATAAATTAAAGGGGTTTTAGAAACCATAACCTATAATAAAGAAATGCATGCAAACATAGGAACTTGGGTTAAATTTAATTAGTTTTAAATTATTTAAAATTAATTTAGACCTAAGTTTCAAATTTCTAATAGGATTAGAAATAAGTCTTACTTAATATTTTAAATAGTTTAAAATATAGTAGGACTTTAGGACTTTGGTTATAAGGGAACTCTACCGGTGAAGTTCTGTCTAAAAGGTGGGTACTTAAGCTAACGGTTATTGGAACACCTCCTGCACGGGAACTAACCCTAACCTGAGTTGAATTAACCTCGATTCTGTTTTTATCTCTAGGTAATTAAAATGTTTATTCACCTAGACATAAGGTTTTAAGACCTAGTTATAATAGTTATAATAGGCATAGACTTAGATAGATTCTTTTAGCCAGAATCCGACTAAGTTAAATCCATACCCTAATTTTAGGAACTTCAGTGGGAAAAAATGAGATGTTCGCATCGAGTTTACTCTCACGTCCTCAAGAGTTCACACCGTGAGTTCCATGCTCGGCTACGCGGCGTCAATAGGGCGTCCCCCTACGATATGTGTTTGCATGGTTCAATACCAAGGTGAATGAGGGAAGTATCCATAGTAAATGGGAGCAGGACGCGTGTCAACGTATCCTATGGTCTCCTCCATTAGGTCGCACCGTGAGATTTCTATAGTCTGCTTGCTAGGTTGTCTTGGAACAGCCAAACCCTACGGAGGGCCTGACTATAGGGATCGAAACACCGCGAACTCCAGAAATGGATATGGTCTCTTAGGTTGTTTGCCAGCAGTTGTCTTTCTTAATAGTAGCCTGTTGGCTCGGGCCTATTAGATCTGAAAATGGTAGGGTCACATTTACAGGATGAGTTAAGTTAGTTAACAAGTCCTTGACCAAACAAACGGTAGCTAAGGACCATTGGGACATGAGATGTTCTAGTAGTGGGAATTGGCTGAGATAGTCTCAATTCAAGGGAGGAATGACTGACCGCCCGACGGAGGCTTTTGTTCTAAACCCATGAAGTATCGTTGCAAAATTAAAGGTTTAACTTAAACAATGGGTTTTAGTTTAAACACTAGGGTTCTTTAATAATTTTGCTAAATTAGATTGGTTTTTATAATGGGTTTAAAAGGCATAACTAATTAGAACTATTTTGGATTTTCAGCATGTCGTCCTCATTTATAGCCTTACTCAAAAAGGAACGTTTAACTGGTGAAAACTTTACTACGTGGAAATCAAACCCGGATGCGATCCTTGTTGTTGACGACCTTCTGTTCGTACTAACCGAGGAATGTCCTCGATTCTCTGCTCAAGACGCACCTCAATCGCTTAAGGATGCGTTTGCCATTGGCGGGCCAAGGCCAATGAAAAAGCCAATGCCTATATCCCGGTTTGGGATATCTCGATGTTTTAGCCGGAGATTGCGGGTATGGTCTCATTTCGTGAGATCATGGGCTATCTGCAAAATTTGTCTGACAATCGCTCGAACAAATTCGCACGATTCCATCAAATACGTTTATAACATGCGCATGAAGGAGGGAACTTCAGTGAGAGAACATGTTCTCGATCTTATAGTTCACTTTAACGTGGCCGAAATGAACGGAGCGGTCATAGATGAGCAAATTCAGGTATTCTTCATCCTGGAATCTCTTTCGAAGAGTTTCCTGCCATTCCGTAGAAATGCGGAGTTGAACAAAAAGGAGTATGACCTGACTTCCCTCCTAAATGAACTACAAACTTTCGAGTCTCTTATTGAGAATAAGGGACAGGTTGATGGAGAGGCAAATCCGTTTGCCCATTCCAAAAGGTTCCAGAAGGGTTCATCCTCTAGGACTAAGCCCTGTGGTTCGATTCGAAAGAAGAGAATAGGAGGGAAAGGGAAGGCACCTGCTGCTGACAAAGGCAAGGGAAAAGCCAAGCTTGCAGTTAAAGGAAAGTGTTTCCACTGCAACATGGATGGGCACTGGAAGAGAAACTGCCCAAAATACCTTGCTGAGCTCAAAGAGAATAAAAGTAAATTAGATTTACTTGTTCTTGAAACTTGTTTAGTGGAAAATGATGATTTAACCTGGATACTTGATTCAGGAGCCACTAATCACGTTTGCTCTTCATTTCAGGAAACTAGTTCCTTCAAGGAGCTCGAAGAGGGTGAGATGACGCTAAGGGTCAGAACGGGAGACGTCGTCTCATCTCGTGCAGTGGGAGATGCCAAGTTATTTTTCGGAGATAGATTTATTTTAATGAAAAATCTATATATAGTTCCTAAGCTTAAAAGGAACTTAATTTCTATCTCTTGTTTAATAAAACTTGGTTATTGTATTTCTTTTTCAATAAATGAAGCGTTCATTTTGAAAGAGGGTGTCAATATATGTTCTGCTAAATCGAAAAATGGCTTGTACGTACTTAAACCGAATAAAACCAAAGCAATTTTAAATCATGAGATGTTTAAGAATACTAACACTCAAAATAAAAGGCAAAGAATTTCTCCAAATAATAATACCTATCTGTGGCATCTTAGACTTGGTCATATTAATCTCAACGGATTGAGAGACTTTCTAAGAATGGACTTCTAAACAAGTTAGAAGATGATTCTCTACCGCCTTGCGAGTCTAGCTTGGAAGGTCAAATGACCAAACGACCTTTTACTAGAAAAGAATATAGAGTCGTAAAACCCTTAGAACTTATACATTCGGATTTTTGTGGTCCAGTGAATGTTAAAGCTCGAGGAGGGTACGAATATTTCATCTCTTTCATAGATGATTATTCGAGGTATGGTTATCTATACCTAATGCATCACAAGTCTGAAGCTCTTGAAAAGTTCAAAGAGTATAAGGCTAAAGTAGAGAATGCATTAGAGAAAAGCATTAAAACACTTCGATCCGATCGAGGTGGAGAGTATATGGATTTGAGATTCCAGGGCTATATGATAGAACATGGAATTAAATCTCAACTCTCTGCATCTAATACACCAGAGCAAAATGGTGTGTCAGAAAGGAGAAATAGAATCTTGTTAGACATGGTTCGTTCTATGATGAGCTATGCTCAATTGCCTGCCTCGTTTTGGGGATACGCAGTGAGAGATCATAGCTTCAAATCTTGAACAGTGTTCCATCAAAAAGTGTTTCAGAAACACCTTTTGAACTTTGGAAGGGGCGTAAACCTAGTTTACAACACTTCAGGATTTGGGGATGTCCGGCACACGTACTCGTGACAAACCCAATGAAACTAGAACCTCGTTCAAGATTATGCCAATTTGTTGGCTATCCCAAAGAAACGAGAGGTGGTCTTTTCTACGACCCACAAGAAAATAAGGTGATTGTATCAACAAACGCCACGTTCTTGGAGGAAGATCACATGAGAAACCATAAACTGCATAGTAAATTAGTACTAAATGAAGCTACACATGAACCAACAAGAGTTGTTGATCAAGCCGGACCTCATCAAGAGTTGATAGAGAGTCGCGACTCCTCAAGTCGGTCTCGTCCTACTCAATCGTTGGGGATGCCTCGACGCAGTGGGAAGGTTGTTTCCCAACCTGACCGCTACTTGGGTTTAGTTGAAACTCAAGTTGTCATACCTGATGATGGCGTAGAAGATCCATTGTCTTATAAACAGGCAATGAATGACGTAGACAAGGACCAATGGATCAAAGCCATGGACCTTGAAATGGAGTCAATGGACTTCAATTCAGTATGGGAACTTGTAGACCAACCTGAAGGGGTTAGACCCATAGGGTGTAAATGGATCTATAAGAGAAAGAGAGATGCAGCCGGAAAGGTACAGACCTTTAAGGCTAGACTTGTAGCAAAGAGTTTTACCCAAAGGGAAGGAGTTGACTATGAAGAAACTTTTTCCCTGTTGCTATGCTGAAGTCTATAAGGATACTCTTGTCCATAGCCGCGTTTTATGATTATGAAATTTGGCAAATGGACGTCAAGACTGCCTTTTTGAATGGTAATCTTGACGAGAGCATCTATATGTCTCAGCCCGAAGGGTTCATAGCACGAGGTCAGGAGCAAAAAGATTGCAAGCTTAATCGATCCATTTATGGCTTGAAACAAGCATCAAGATCTTGGAATATAAGATTTGATACTGCGATCAAGTCTTACGGCTTTGACCAAAACGTTGACGAGCTTTTTGTTTACAAGAGGATCGTCAACGAAAAAGTAGCTTTGTTAGTACTTTATGTGGATGATATCCTACTCATTGGGAATGATGTAGGATACCAAACTGACATAAAGAATTGGTTGGCCACCCAATTCCAAATGAAAGATTTGGGAGAGGCGCAGTATGTTCTTGGGATTCAGATCTTTTGGAATCGCAAGAACAGAACGCTAACACTGTCTCAAGCGTCTTATATCGACAAAATGTCGTCCAGATATTCGATGCAGAATTCCAAGAGGGGCATATTACCCTTTAGGCACGGAGTTCATTTGTCTAGGGAACAGTGTCCCAAGAAACCTCAAGAAGTTGAGGATATGAGACATATTCCCTATGCCTCTGCAGTAGGTAGCTTAATGTATGTTATGCAATGCACGAGGCCGGACATTTGCTATGCAGTGGGAATAGTCAGTAGGTACCAGTCCAATCCAGGGTTAGACCACTGGACAACAGTTAAAAATATCCTCAAGTATCTAAGGAGAACGAGGGACTATATGCTTGTGTATGGGTCTAAGGATCTGATCCTTACTGGATACACTGATTCTGATTTTCAAACCGATAAGGATTCTCGGAAATCCACATCGGGATCAGTTTTCACCCTGAACGGGGGAGCTATAGTATGGCGAAGCATCAAGCAAGGATGCATCGCTGACTCCACAATGGAGGTTGAGTATGTCGCTGCTTGTGAAGCAGCTAAAGAGGCTGTTTGGCTAAAGAAATTCCTTACTGATTTGGAAGTTGTTCCAAATATGGAATCTCCCATCACCTTATACTGTGACAATAATGGTGCGGTAGCCCATTCGAAGGAACCTCGCAGCCATAAGCGAGGAAAGCACATCAAGAGGAAGTATCACCTGATACGAGAAATAGTGCAACGAGGAGATGTGACAGTCACGAAGATCGCTTCGGAGCACAATATTGTTGATCCGTTTACAAAGACTCTCACGGCTAAAGTGTTCGAGGGTCATCTGGAAAGTCTGGGTCTACGAGATATGTACATAAGCTAATTAGTGGGAGATATGTAATGGGGTATATGGATGCCCTAGTTTAATGTATTTCTATCTCTTGTACCACTGTTTTAGATTATGATGTACCCCACTAGAGTTTTAGTTTAAGTGGGAGTTTGTTGGGATTTGTGCCCTAAAACTCGTAGTTTGTAATTATGTTCTAATTAATGTAATAAAGTGTTATTATTTCAATAAAGTGTTATTGTTTTGTTATCTACGAGTTTGCCTTTATTTAAACCCTAAATCCAATTAACTAAACATCCAAGGCTGTTAAATGAATCTTTAAATGTAATGTACATAAAAAGGATCTCGGTTTGAGATACAGCCTAAAGGGTCTATAGGTAGGGGATAAGGTTTGGGTAACTTACCCTCTTTCAAATCTCCGACACCTGTCACTCTCAGATGCCATAATCACATCAGCATACCGTGACAGCTCGGTATACCTTCTCTCACACTCAGCCACTAAAAGTGGCCCTTGCTTCGATTCTAAAATTCATCCTCTTTGCCTCACGTTACGTGCTAGGGTAATATTTATCTTTGAATATGCCTCTGATTGTTTGCCAATCCAATCAGTACGTGCATCACTCCGTCTGCGCTAAAATCGATTTCCACCATCCTCCGCTTCTTTCTCTAGTAGGAATGTGGCTAGCTTGACCTTGCTTCTCAGAGCAACTCATTACATCAAAACATTTTGTAGCATATTCAGCCAAACCTCGGCATCAGCTGGATCTATGGAACCATCAAACACTGTGGCTCCTAATTTCTTTAGACGTTCTATTCTATACGCCTTTTTTTTTTTTGGATCACTTGGCCCTGCTCTCTCTGGCCCACCTGCCTCCTGTGAGAAACTAACATGTTGCTCATTTGTAGCCTCAGTTTGGATTCTCGGGGAACTAGATCCCCTCTCAGATTGGCCTTGGGTAGGATCCTGCATCCCGCCCTGATCCTGTCTGCGTCGTCTGCTAGTACGTGGTGGCATGACTCCAATAACATATCAATATATTAGACATACTATGGATATCTAACTCCAATACGCAGATGACTAAACTTCTATTCACATTTTAGCCCTAACAGACTTACTCTTATTCTTACTTGGACCATACTTTACTAGTTTGATCTAAACTAACTCAATAACTTGCTATGACTTTTACTTTGTTCTCGAGCTAACTTGCCTGTCTCATTCCCATGGAGCTAATCGCTCGATACCAAGTTGTCACACCCCTCTCTCGAACTACTCCTCTACTTAGCCCGAAAGGCGGCGTGAAACCAACAGGACATTGTTTACCTCTTAACAATACCACTGACCTGTTTCTCTGATAAACATACTATGTTCGCATATGGAACATTTTAACATAACACAAATGAGAATCTGGACAACTATTAAACATAAACAAGGAGAAACCCTTCATAAGTCTCTCTTGGAAACTAAAAGTCAAGTGCATCAAAACAACACAAGACAACTCATTGTTTATACAACCACTGATGTACAAAACCTCTATAACTACATAACGACTTGCTATACAACACCATCCACGTACAAACTAACAACTTATGAAACTTCCAAAGCAGACTATGGCGGGATGTCGTGTACCAGAGCTTGATCTCTACACAAAAGGTTTGAAAACATTGAAAGAATGAGCTAAAAAGCTCAGTGAGTGTCTATCTTTAAAACATTATAAGCTCACAGGTGAATCATAATAATGGCAGATTATAAGTAGAAAATAGCCTAACATTTGTTTGTAAACATAAACAAACCATGCTTCAGATTTACAGGTATAAGTCATCACTTGTGCATAGCACACAACTCGAAATGTACTAACATATCGAGGGTTGATAGATCAATAAAATAGAAACTCATAACAATAAAACACATGACATGATACCACATTAAACCATAGAGGTGGTAGAGTTACATTTTATACCAATAAGGTTCATACCTCTCTCTCTCTCACGTGCACGTGGAATGCCTTTGGTCGTTTGGTTTTCCCTAATACCTTCTCTATGTCCTTCAGTATTAAGGTAAAACCATTTACTACCCGAATACCTTCTCATTGTCCTTCAGTATTTAGGTAAAACCATTTACTTCCCGGATACCTTCTCATTGTCCTTCAGTATCGGGATATCATGATTCATTCCCCCCCTAAGTACCTTCTCGAATGTCCTTCAGTATTAGGGGTTAACCCCAAACAAGGGCATAATTTGTGTACCATGGAAATCATGTCTTTATAACACATACAACAATTCCTTGACATTTTCACATTATCATCTAAACATGTTCCCAAGTGGATTTACACAAAACATTCTGTAAAGGAAAGCATACTTTTATAATTTAGTTTCCATACTTGGATTTATAGTTACAACTAATTCAAAGCATGCTTAGGTTCCATCATGACTTTATGTTAGAAAACTCTATGAAGCCATTCACAACTAGTTCAATCAAGATGTAATTATCAACACTTATGTTCATGAAGAAAAACATAGGTCAAACATAGTTCTAAGATAGAGTCACTCACCGTATTAGAATTGGAACCTTGGCTTGTAAACTTGACCTATTTGCTCTTGGCCTGTCAAACAAGCCAAATCAATCATTAGAACCTCGAGCTCATGATTTTTTACCTTAAAACTTGCAAGAAAACACACTTTCAAAATTCCAGCATTTTCAGATTTTCTGCCCTGTTTTCAGACAGCCATAACTTCTTCATTACTTATCCAACAATAATGCGATTTATACCAAACTCTTCCTTTTTGAATCCTCTAAATATCATATGAAGACATGAAATTGAAATTCCAAACGAATTTGTTCAGAAATACCTCAAAAGCTACTTTCCTCAAAACAGACTTCTGCTGTTTCCAGATTCGGATTTCCTACTGCACAACAAATTTAACCTGATATTTAGAACATCTTCTAGACATTATCTACTCATGATTTCTTCATGCAAGTTGTAGGATATTCAATAAGCTTTCGAACCATACAAATTAGAGCTTCTAATTCCAAGTATTCAGATCAGAACAACCAAAACATCAGAGACTTCCCAGATTTGACAGCAAATTCTGTCTTCTGTCTTCTTCTTCACAAAACAGTAAGTTAACTTCAGTATTAGTTCGAGCTTCCTTCGCAAACTTTGTTCCAAATTGAGATAACTTTCATGTATCAAAAACTCAACTCTTCCCTCTTCCTTTTGGGCTCGAAAAGACAAAAACATCAGAACTGGTCTGAGTTGATCACCTTGCTGCTATACAATTAAGTTTTGAGTTCTCCTCCTTTCTTCTGCAATTCCAGCTCCAAAATCACGAAAATGGCTTCCATTTTCTTCCTTTCTCCTTCTCCCACGAAGCTTCAACTTTGGTTTTGATAAATGAAGAAGAAAATGGAGAAGATAAAGCCATTTTAGAAAGCAAGGAGGCAAACTTTGTCTTTTTCCCTTTTGCTTTTTCTTTTCTTTTTCCTTTTCTTTTTCCTTTCCTTTATCCCTTTCTTTCTTTTCTTTTTAAAACACCAAAATAAGTGTATAAAGAAACCCTAAGCATTTAGCCAACTTATCCCAAGTCTGTGAGACATATGATCTTCCATTCAATACATGATGCACCTAAAACTTCTCCAATTTGCTAATGATTTGAACTTAGTTCAATGCAACTTTTAATATGCTTATTTCAATGGTTTACCTATCCCCTTATGAAGTTTAGACACATTGTAGCTCCAAATTCAATAGATTCCGAAATTCGATCACGACATCCTTTAGTGCAACCTATACGATTTTGCTTATTTCAAAACATCATGAATAAGTGTAAAATGATAAAAGAAAATAGAGTTTAGGGCTTACAAGAACTCAGAGATATAGGAGGTGATCTCTGGTGGTTGTGTTCTTACTGGAAGAAAACAGAGAAGTCCTTGTACGATTGTTTTTGCTGTACAACCTTTGGAGCAACAAGTTGCTGGAGAAAGTCTACAAAGGTATCAATTCTTCTTCCCTTTAGTTTAATAGTTAAACTTAATATATGTTTGCATGTATGCATTCAATCCATGCCTAATAGGATTAAAAAGTATATGCTTGTTCTGTATTTTTGGGTCAATGTACTGGTTTTTGTTTCAATTAAAACAATCAAGCACATTAACAATTCCAATCACGTTTCCGCTGCTCAAGGAGATCAGATCTCCATCACTAGGGATCATAGGATAAAAATTTGCTAAAACCTGATTGGATTTTACAATGTTTTTGCCAGACTAATACAAAGTTTTTCTTATTTCAGCAAATATGTCTAGTTCAATAATCGCTCTTTTAGCTTATGATAAATTAGTTGGCGGCCACTTTCAAACGTGGAAAAATAATATAAACACGATTTTGGTAACTGGCGACCTTAAGTTTGTGTTCACTGAGGAGTGTCCTCAGGTGTCGGGATCGACCGCATCGCGAAGTGTTTGTGATGCGTACAATCAGTGGATCAGGGCTAATGAAAAGGTCAAGGTCTACATAATTTCCAGCTTGTCTGAAGTATTGGCAAAGAAGCATGAGGTGATGATCACCGCTAAGAAGATCATGGAGTCTTTGTAGGAAATGTTTGGACAATAGTCCTTTCAGGTCTGACACGATTCCCTCAAACATGTTTTCAATGCAAGGATGGAGGGGGGGGCGTCTATCCGTGAACATGTTTTGGACATGATAACCCACTTTAACCTCGCAGAGATGAACGGGGCTTCAATCGACGAGTCGAGCTAGGTTAGCTTTATCATGGAGATTCTTCTAAAGAGTTTCTTGCAGTTTCGTAACAATGCTATAATGAACAAAATTAGCTACACTCAGACCACCTTATAAAATAAACTGAACTTCCAGTCTCTGATGCGAGATAGGGGACCGGAAGCTGAGGCAAATGTATCCTTCAGGTCCTTTCACAGGGGTTCGACCTCTAGGACTAAGTCTGCATGTTCTTCAGGCCCGAAGGGAAGAAGAAGAAATTGAGGAAGGGTAAAGTTGATCGCGTTGCCGCCTAGAAGGGTAAAAAGGTCGAGGAAGTAACGGAGAAAGGAAAGTGTTTCCGCTGCAACGGGGATTATCGTTAAAGAAACTTGATTAGTGGAGAGTAATGACTCTGTCTGGATTCAGGCGCCACTAACCATGTTTGTTCTTCTTTTCAGGGAATTAGTTCCGGGCAACGGCTGAAAGAGGGTGAGATAACGCGACGGGTTGGATCCGGGGAGCTTGTCTTTGTTGCAGCAATCGGCACAGTGAAGCTTTATTTTGGCAGAAATTACATTTTATTAGATAATATGTATATAGTTCAAGGGTTTACTAGAAACCTTGTTTCCATTTCCTGCCTTCTTGAACAATGTATTGTACGGAATAAGAGTCCCACCGCAGTGGAAGACGATCGAATCGTCGTGGTGATGTTGTGCAACTTAATTTCGTTAAAACTAATTATCAGATAATTTAGGCTAAACATGCAATCTATTAAAGAAAACAGCAAGTTTAGAGTAGAGGTACTTACTTGTTGAAGACTTTCTTCAAGATTCCTTCAGTTCACGAATTCTTCGTGGTTTCCTCGATCTCAATGATCTCGTACTCTTCTCAGGATCACCGATCAGACACCACCACTTGGTTTCTCGATTGTTCTACTTTAGAAAGAAGGAGGATTGTGGGATCCTTTCCTTTTTGGTTTGGGAGGAGAAGATTGAGAGAATTTGAGAGAATTTGAGAGAGAAGCGAACTCTTCTTTTGGTGAAATTCCAAAAATGAGAGTAAGATGATCAACCCTTCTTGCAAAAGGGGGTTTATATAATGGTGATAGGTGGAGTTGAAATCTCCACCTATTTACCATTTTACCACAACCATAGGTTATGCAAATCATATTTGCATAACCATATATTATAAGATATCTCATATCTCATTTTACAAATCACATTTGTATTATTGTGGATTTTTAAATTGAATCACATCCAATTTAAATTTCTCTCAATGTAAGTTCTTCAAATCAGCTCTAATTCAACAATTAGGCTAACCTATAGTTTATTATGAATCTCATTCACATTAAACTATATATATTATATCATTCATATCTCATATAAATGACATAAATACCCTATAGTGAATTTGAACACTTCAATTCACACCAAAGTAGTAAACCTTCTTTTAATCCAGTTTGAGCCAACCGAGGGACCTTATGGACCTACAGTGACGAGCTCCAATGATTCGAGATTAACCTATCAAACTTTTTGACCCAGTTAATCAACATTCATTAGCTACGGTAACACTCCACTAAAGCCCGTAGTTGCACTCTCGTCAGTGTAAGATAATATGTGTCCACTGATATAACCAATATCCATGAGTCAATCCTTCACAGGTTGGTCGTAGATACTGCTGGGTCAAAATACTGTTTTATCCCTGTGTCTACTTCTTGTTCCTTTAGTCCCCACTGCTCCTCTAATGAACAACAACGTTGTAATGGTCCAACCATACACAACAACCCTCTCGTGCCAGTGAGAGGGTGGGCGCCCGTTGCCCAAGCCTTAGAGACAGCACTTAAGGGAACAACCCCTCTAGTTTCCCTAAAGGCAGGAACGAGTGAATTCCATCTCGCGTAGTTAAGTTCCCAGCTCCCTACTTGGTCCTGACCCTGAGAAGATAGGCATATTGGGTGAGTAACTGTGACCACCCTCACTCGTACTAGTCAAAGGATGCACTCTGCAGAGTGAGTCCAGTAACACGCTTCGAGATTCGTGTCGAGTCACTAATGGTCATCTACGAAGTTATTATTCCATACTGTTAACGGTGTTACATCAGTAAATAATTCACGTTCCGGTCTTGTACAATCTCATTGTACAGGATGCCCCCACTCGCATATCAACCACATGAACGAGTCAAATCACCTCGTTTGTATCTTAATACAAAGTGGGCCACATCCACAGTGTATTCAGGATTAGGTCTCCACCCCATCCATATACTGTAGACCGTTTGGGTCATTAACTCGAACGTGATCCTCCCTGTGTGTCCACTACACACCGTTCAAGTTCTAGTTCTCTCATATATTCAATGACCCTGGAGCTTAGTTTATTAGACAAATTTTGTAATAGATGCGAGACACAAAATGATGAAATAAATAACCTTTATTAATTTCAAATGTAAATTTACAAACAGAACGAGATTAGGACAAACATCCCAACAAACTCTCACTTAGACTAAGCTAGTGGAGCAAATACATTTCTGAAATGTACATAATTTACAATGAAGTAATACAATAAACTAGGGCATTGAATACCCGTTTACATATCTCCCACTTGCCCTAGTCTGGAAGTACTCGAAGACCTTGATTCTCTAGGTGACCCTCAAACACCTTAGCAGTGAGGGGCTTTGTAAATGGATCAGCTACATTGTGCTCCAACGCTATCTGCGTGACTGTCACGTCGTCGCGGTGCATAATCTCATGTATCAGCTGATACTTCCGCTCAATCTGTTTGCCTCTCTTATGGCTCTGAGGCTCTCTGGAGTTGGCTACAGCCCCACTGTTGTCACAATACAGTGTGATCGGCAAGTTCATATTTGGAACAACTTCCAAATATGTCATGAACTTCCTAAGCCAAACAACTTCCTTTGCAGCTTCACAAACCGCAACGTACTCCGCTTCCATGGTGGAATCGGCGATGCATCCTTGCTTGATGCTTCGCCATTCTACAACTCCTCCATTCAGAATGAAGGCTGACCCCGAAGTGGATTTCGTAGAATCCTTATCGGTCTGAAATCAGAATCTCTGTATCCCGTAAGGATCAAATCTCCACTGCCATACACTAAGTTGTAGTTCCTCGTTCTCCTAAGATACTTGAGGATTGCCTTTACGGTTGTCCAGTTATCTAATCCTGGATTGGATTGATATCTACTGACTATCCCTCTTGCATAACGGTATGTCTGGGTCTAGTACACAAAGATGGCATACATGAGGCTCCTACACAATCAGCATATGGGGATCCGTCTCATATCCTCAACCTCTTGAGGAGTCTTGGGACACTGATCCTTAGACAGGTGAACCTCGTGCCTGAAAGGCAGCAAACCCTTCTTGGAGTTCTGCATCTTATATCTAGACAACATCTTGTCAATATAAGACGCTTGAGACATGGCCAGCGTTCTGTTTTTCTTGTTCCGGACAATCTGGATACCTAGAATATACTGAGTTTCTCCCAATTCTTTCATTTGGAATTGCGAAGCCAGCCATCTCTTTACGTCAGTAAGAAATCCTACCTCATTCCCAATGAGAAGGATATCATCCTATAGTTTTGTCGATGATTTTCTTGTAAACACAAGGCTCGTCAACATTCTGATCAAAGCCATAAGATTTGATCGCCTCATCAAACCTTATATTCCAAGACCTCGAGGCTTGTTTCAATCCGTAAATGGACCTATGAAGCCGGCAAACCTTTTGCTCTTGGCCTTGGGTTATGAACCCTTTGGGTTGGTCCATGTAGATGGTTTCGTCAAATTTGCCATTCAGAAAGGCGGTCTTGAAATCCATCTGCCAAACCTCGTAGTCATAATACGCGGCAATGGCCAGAAGGATCCTGATCGACTTTACCATGGCAACAGGTGAAAAGGTTTCATCATAGTCAACCCCTTCGATTTGGGTAAAACCCTTTGCCACTAGTCGTGCTTTGAAGGTCTGCACCTTCCTATCTACGCCACGTTTACGCTTGTAGATCCTTTTGCAACCAATAGGTTTTACCCCATTCGGTTGATCCACAAGCTCTCAAACAGAATTGAAGTACATCGACTTCATTTCCTGGTCCATAGCTTTAATCCATTCATCCTTGTCAACATCTCCCATTGCCTGATCATAGGTCAATGGATTCTCGCAGTCATCATCAGGATTGACGACATGGGTTTCAGCTAAACCCATGTAACATTCAGGCTGTCTAACAGCTCTCCCACTACGTCGAGGTATTTCCAACTCTTGGGAACAGACTTGACTTGACGTGCTAGTATCAACAACACTTGTTGACGTACTAGCCCCATCAGCAACTCTTGTTGATGTACTGTCCATTTCGTTTAACACGATTTTTCTCCTAGGCAAATGATCCCTGATGTGATATTCCTAAAAAAAAGTGGCGTTTGTCGATACAAGCACCCTATTTTCCTTAGGATCGAAAAATAGACCACCTCTAGTCTCTTTTGGGTAACCTACGAATAGGCACAATTTTGAACGGGGTTCCAACTTTTTCGGGTTTGACACCAACACGTGGGTCGGGCATCCCCAAATTCTGAAATGGTGTAAACTACCTTTAAATCCATTCCAGAGTTCGAAAGGTGTTTCACAAATACTCTTCGACGGAACATTGTTCAAAATATAGACCGCAGTCTCCACTGCGTAACCCCAAAAAGAATCAGGGAGACGAGCATAGCTCATCATCGATCGAACCATGTCCAACAGGGTTCTGTTTCTCCTCTCCGATACACCATTTTGTTATGGCATACCAGGTGCTAAGAGTTGGAACGTAATTTCGTGTTCTATCATATAGTCCTGGAATTTCGTGTTCATATACTCTCCACCTCAATCCGATCAAAATGTTTTTATGGTTTTACCAAAGAGGTTCTCAACCTCAGTCTTGTACTCTTTGAACTTTTCAAGAGTTTCAAACTTCCTATGCATTAAGTAAATATACCCATATCTCGAATAGTCATCTATGAAAGATACGAAGTATTCGTAACCTCCTCATGCTTTAACATTCATCGAACCACAGAGGTCAAAATGTATAAGCTCAAGGGGCTCCTTGGCTCTATATCCTTTTCCACTAAAAGGACGTTTGGTCATTTTGCCTTCGAGACATGACTCACACATCGGTAAAGAGTTTTCTTCCAACTGACTTAGAAGTCCACTCTTCACTAGTCTCTCAATCCTATTGAGATTAATGTGGCCTAACCTTAGATGCCAAAGATGGGCATTTTCTTTTGGAGAAACTTTAATTCTTTTAGTTCGTGTTTCTGCAGTATTAAATAACTTAGTGTTCAAAACACTTTTGACCAAATTAGACTTTAAAACATACAAATTTGACTTAAGTGAAGCAGAACAAATTAAGTTACCATTTCTGGAAATAAACGCTTTATTGCCATTAAACGAAACGGATATACATTGTTCTAATAGACAGGAAATAGAAACGAGGTCTCTAGTAAACCCTGGAACTATATACATGTTGTCTAACAAAATGTAATTCCTGCCAAAGAAAAGCTTCACTTTGTCGATAGCTGCAGCAGAGACTATCTCCGCGGATACAACCCATAGAGTCACCTCACCCTCATGCAGTTGCTGCCAGGAATCAATTCCCTGAAAAGAAGAACAAACGTGGTTAGTGGCGCCGGAATCCAATATCCAGGCAGAGTCACTACTCTCCACTAAACAAGTTTCAGTTACCAGTAAATCATATTTACCTTGATTCTTCCTCTCGACAAGGAACTTGAGACAGTTTCTCTTCCAGTGGTCGTCCCCATTGCAGTGGAAACACTTTCCTTTCTCTGCAACTTCCTTGAACTTCTTGCCCTTTTGGGCGGCAGCTCGGTCAACTTTACCCTTCTTCATCTTCTTCTTCCCTTTCGGGTGTGAAGGAGCAACAAATTTGGTCCCAGAGGTCGAACTCCTGTGATATGATCTGTAGGCAACATTTGCCTTAGCTTCCGGTGTCCTGATCCTCATCAAGGACTGGAAGTTCTGTAGCTCGTTAAGAAGGGTGGTCAGAGTGTAGCTAATTTTGTTCATAACATCATTGCTACGAAACTGAAGGAAACTCTTCGGAAGAGTCTCCAAAATAAAGCTGACCTGGCTCGACTCATCGATCGAAGCCCCGTTCATCTCCGCCAAATTAAAGTAGGTAATCATGTCTAGAACATGTTCACGGATAGACGTTCCTTCTTTCATTCAGCGTTGAAGACGTGTTTGAGTGAATCGTGCCTAACCTGAAAGGACTGTTGTCCAAACATGTCCTGCAACGACTCCATGATCTCCTTAGCGGTGATCATCAACTCGTGCTTCTTTGCCAAAACTTCAGATAAGCTGGCAATGATACAGAAACACTCCTCCTCTAGGACGAGACTTTCTCGACCAGATCCTAATCCCAGAATAACTCTTATTCCATTAGGCGTCCAGTTACCATTTTTCGGTCGAATTCATTAACACTTAACGAATCCCGTGAGTGTCACCCTCAATCTTTATGTTTCCAAGTATTCGTCCAAACAATAGCCACCGAAAGGTGAACCACGAAGGAAAACCAACAAGGAAACTGTATCCCTTTCGAGAATTCGCGGTGTTCCGACTCCCATGATCAAGGCCCTCCGAAGGGATTGTCTGGTCCAGGCCAAACTAGCAGGTGGATCATAGGGGTCTCACGGTGTGAATCGAAAGAAGAGACCGTAGGTCCCGTTTTCACAGGTTCCGCTCTCACTCACTATAAGCACTCTATCCATCCACTTTGATATTGGCCCATACAAATACCATCCGAAGGGGTCGCTCCCATTTGCGCCACGAGGCCGAGTATGGATCTCACGGTGCGGACTTAATGGAGATTTGTGGTCAGAAAATCAAATGTATCGTATACACTTTATTTCCTCCCACTCACCACTTTATGATTTTCGGGATTAACCTAGATAAACCGGCTAAAATTTACCTAAGTTTATCAATATAACTCTTATATTGTATTTAGCCTAAGTTTATAATCACATTATTACTTAGGTCTATGTGAGTAAATTAATCAACTTTTAATTAATCTAAGACTCACTTTAAAATATAATCTAAGAATCTCCGGACCGAATTCACTCCCAGGTCGGTTTCCAAGTAGGGGTGTTCCGCAAGCGTCAACTTAAATACCCCAGCGTCAGACAAAACCTTCCTTAGATAGAGTTACTAATTAGTCACCATTCAAAGATTACATTTTGATTTCCTAATTCTAATCTTATTAGAACTAGAAAACCTAAGTCTAGTTATTCAAGTTCTAAACACTTTAAAACTAATAATTAACTTAGGTTACATGCATTTCTATGTTATAGTGTTTGATCATTCATCACATGAATAACTATACGATAACATAAATATTCATCACATGAAATTAAATGCATGAGCATACTTTAATCTAAAAAATTTAACACTTATATCTAATTAAATTAAAATATGCATTTAATTATATTATAACACTTATAATATAACCTATCATGCAAACTATATATTATAACACTTTAATATAAATGATGCATGAATATGTTTAACCTAAGGTGGGATTTTAAATCTATATGATATACACTATGCACATAGAATTTAATTAAATCATACATCACATGCATAAAATAATTAAATAGCAAAAATGGACCGGTTTTGGCACTTAGGGACATTTATTTAATTAAATAACATTAATATAACATTTATATTAATATCATTTAATAAAATAAATTAAATAAAATAAAAATAATACATTTTACATTTTAAAATTAAAATAAAAACAAATAAAATAAGCCCCACGAAGGAACTGCCTTAAAACTGCCCACGTTCAGCGCTTCAGCCTCGCGAACTGCCAACTATCGCACTAGCGTTACAATGTCGTGGTCAGCGTTGCAACGCTGCAGCGTCCAGCGTTGTGCCAGCGTTGCAACGCAACGCTGTCTTGCAGCACGCTTTGCTCCAGCAATCGCAGCGTTGAGACGCCGTTGAACAACGTGTCAACGCTGTCGACAGAACAAAAATCTTCTCTTGCTGTTCTTCGTCGATTCTCGCCCGTTTTCGCTCTGATTTCTTCACAGCATCTCATGCCACGAACGACACGGACTTACAGACTCGATTTACATTAAAATTGCCAAAAAACATGGGCCCTTACATTGATCACATCAACATAAATGTAAATCTAAAAACAGTGCCAAAACCGAAAACATTCATTATGCAAACCAACAATTTATCTCATAAATCGAAGCATATACCCACCTAATTTTAACAAAATTAAGTGCACAACAAGAACCAACGAATGGCTTTGATACCAATTGTAGGGAATAAGAGTCCCAGTGCAGCAGAAGACGATCGAATCGTCGTGGTGATGTTGTGCAACTTAATTTCGTTAAAATTAATTATAATATAATTTAGGCTAAACATGCAATCTATGGAAGAAAACAGCAAGTTTAGAGTAGAGGTACTTACTTGTTTAAGACTTTCTTCAAGATTCCTTCCATTCACGAACTCTTCGTGGTTTCCTCGATCTCAACGATCTTATACTCTTCTCACGAACACCGACTGGACACCACCACTTGGTTTCTCGGTTGTTCTACTTTAGGAAGAAGGAGGATTGTGGGATCCTTTCCTTTTTTGTTTGGGAGGAGAAGATTGAGAGAATTTGAGAGAAAAGAGAACTCTTCTTTTGGTGAGAATTCCAAAAATGAGAGTAAGATGATCAACCCTTCATGCAAAGGGGGTTTATATAATGGTGATAGGTGGAGTTGAAATCTCCACCTATTTACCATTTTACCACAACCATAGGTTATGCAAATCATATTTGCATAACCATATATTATAAGATATCTCATATCTCATTTTACAAATCACATTTGTATTATTGTGGATTTTTAAATTGAATCACATCCAATTTAAATTTCTCTCGATGTAATTTCTTCAAATTAGCCCTAATTCAACAATTAGGCTAACCTATAGTTTATTATGAATCTCATTCACATTAAACTATATATATTATATCATTCATATCTCATATAAATGACATAAATACCCTATAGTGAATTTGAACACTTCAATTCACACCAAAGTAGTAAACCTTCTTTTAATCCAGTTTGAGCCAACCGAGGGACCTTATAAACCTACAGTGACGAGCTCCAATGATTCGAGATTAACCTATCAAACTCTTTGACCCGGTTAATCAACACTCATTAGCTACGGTAACACTCCACTAAAGCTCGTAGCTGCACTTCTGTCAGTGTAAGATAATATGTGTCCACTGATATAACCAATACCCATGAGTCGATCCTTCACTGGTTGTTCGTAGATACTGCTGGGTCAAAGTACCATTTTACCCTAGTGTCTACTTCTTGTTCCTTAAGTCCCCACTGCTCCTCTAATGAACAACAACGTTGTAATTGTCCAACCATACACAACAACCCTCTCGTGCCAGTGAGAGGGTGGGCGCCCGTTTTCCAAGCCTTGGAGACAGCACTTAAGGGAACAACCTCTCTAGTTTCCTGAAAGGCGGGAACGAGTGAATTCCATCTCGCGTAGTTAAGTTCCCAGCTCCATACTTGGTCATGTCCTTGAGAAGATAGGCATATTGGACGAGTAACTGTGCCCACCTTCACCCGTAAGAGTCAAAGGACAGACCCCCGCAGACAGGAGTCCGTAACACGCTCAGGATTCAAGTCGAGTCACTAATGGTCATCTACGAAGTTATTATTCCATACTGTTAACGGTGTTACATCAGTAGGTCTAATAATTCACGGTCCGGTCTTGTACAATCTCATTGTACAGGATGCCCCCACTCGCATATCAACCACATGAACGAGTTAGATCACCTCGTTTGTATCTTAATACAAAGCGGGCCGCATCCACAGTGTATCCAGGATTAGGTCTCCACCCCATCCATATACTGTAGACCGTTTGGGTCATTAACTCGAACGTCATCCTCCCTGTGTGTCCACTACACACCGTTCAAGTTCTAGTTCTCTCATATATTCAATGACCTTGAAGCTTAGTTTATTGGACAAAGTTTGTAATAGATGCGAGACACAAAATGATGAAATAAATAACCTTTATTAATTTCAAATGTAAATTTACAAACAGAACGAGATTAGGACAAACATCCTGACATGTATTTCCATTTCATTTTCTGGTAATAAAGCGTTTATTTCCCGAAATGGGAATTTGTTGTGTTCTGCTTCACTTGAGAGTAATCTTTACGTTTTAAAACCTAATTCGATCAAAAGTGTTTTGAATATTGAATTCTTTAAAACGACTGAAACACGAACTAAAAGAATAAAAGTTTCTCCAAAAGAAAATGTCCATCTTTTGCATCTAAGGTTAGGCCACATAAATCTCAATAGGATTGAGAGACTAGTGAAGAGTGGACTTCTAAGCGAGTTTGAAGAAAACTCTTTACCGGTTTGTGAGTCATGCTTTGAAGACAAAATGACCAAATGTCCTTTTAGTGGAAAAGGATATAGAGCCAAAGAGCCTCTTGAACTTATACATTCTGACCTTTGTGATCCGATGAATGTTAAAGCACAAGAAGGTTACGAATACTTTGTATCTTTCATAGATGACTATTTGAGGTATGGGTATATTTACCTAATGAATAGGAAGTCTAAAACTCTTGAAAAGTTCAAGGAGTACATGACTGAGGTTGAGAACCTGTTAGGTAAAACAATTAAAACACTTCGATCCAATCGAGGTGGAGAGTATATGGACACTGAATTCCAGGACCATATGATAGAACATAGAATTATATCCCAACTCTCAGCACCTAGTATGCCACATCAGAATGGTGTATCGGAGAGGAGAAACAGAACCCTGTTGGACATGGTTCAGTCGATGATGAGTTATGCTCGTCTCCCTGATTCTTTTTGGGGTTACGCAGTGGAGACTGCGGTTTACATTTTGAACAACGTTCCCTTGAAGAGTGTTTCAGAAATACCTTTCGAACTCTGGAATAGACGTAAAGGAAGTTTACACCATTTCAGGATTTGGAGATGTCCGACCCATGTGTTGGTGTCAAACGCGAAGAAGTTGGAACCCCGTTCAAAGTTGTTTCTCTTTGTAGGTTACCCAAAAAAGACTAGGGGTGGTCTGTTTTATTATCCTAAGGAAAATAGGGTGTTTGTATCGACAAACGCTACTTTCCTTGAGGAAGACCATGTCAGGGATCACTTACCAAGGAGTAAGATTGTCTTAAATGAAATGGACAGTTCTTCTGCAAGAGTTGTTGATGGTGCTACTACATATACAAGTGTTGTTGATCCTAGCTCGTCTAGTCAAGTCCATTCTCAAGAGTTGGGAATGCCTCGACGTAGTGGGAGGGTTGTGAGACAGCCTGAACGTTACATGGATTTAGCTGAAACCCAAGTCGTCACCCCTGATGATGATTGTGAGGATCCATTGACCTATGATCAGGCAATGACTGACGTTGACAAAGAGGAATGGATTAAAGCTATGGACCAGGAATTAGAGTCGAACTTCAAATTCGTCTGGAAGCTTGTGGACCAACTGGATGGAGTAAAACCTATTGGTTGCAAGTGGATCTACAAGCGTAAACGTGGCATAGATGGAAAGGTGCAGACCTTCAAAGCCAGACTAGTGGCAAAGGGGTTTATCAGGTTGAAGGGGTTGACTATGAGGAAACCTTTTCTCCCGTTGCCATGGTAAAGTCTATCAGGATCCTTCTGGCCATTGTCGCATATTATGACTATGAGGTATGGCAGATGGATGTCAAGACAACCTTTCTGAATGGCAATCTTGATGAAACCATCTACATGGACCAAACCAAAGGGTTCATTGCCCAAGGCAAAGAGCAAAAGGTTTGTCGACTTCAAAGGTCTATTAATGGACTCAAACAAGCCTCGAGGTCTTCGAATATAAGGTTTAATGAGGCTATCAAATCTTATGGCTTTAATCAGAATGTTGATGAGTCTTGTGTTTACAAGAAAATCATCAACAACACTGTCGCATTTCTGATATTGTATGTGGATGATATCCTGCTCATTGGGAATGATGTAGAATTTCTTACTGACATTAAGGAATGGTTGCCTTCGCAATTCCAAATGAAAGATTTGAGAGAGACTCAGTATGTTCTAGGTATCCAAATAGTCTGGAACCAGAAGAACAGAATGATGCCATGTCTCAGACATCTTATATTGGCAATATGTTGTCTAGATATAAGATGCAGAACTCCAAGAAGGGCTTGCTCCCTTTCAGGCATGGGGTTCACCTGTCTAAGGATCAATGTCCTAAGACATCTCAAGAGGTTGAGGATATGAGACAAATCCCCTATGCTTCAGCTGTAGGGAGCCTCATGTATGCCATGTTGTGTACTAGGCCTGACATCTGTTATGCAGTTGGGATTGTCAGTAGGTATCAATCCAATCTAGAATTAGATCACTGGATAGCCATAAAGGCAATCCTCAAGTATCTTAGGAGAACGAGGAACTACAGCCTTGTGTATGGAAGTGGGGATTTGATCCTTACGCGATACACAAACTCAGACTTTCAGGTCGAAAAGGATTCTAGGAAATCAACTTCGGGGTCAGCGTTCATTCTTAACAGTAGAGTTGTAGTGTGGCGAAGCATCAAGCAGGGATGCATCATTGATTCCACGATGGAAGCCGAGTATGTTGCGACTTGTGAAGCTGCACAGGAAGTTGTTTGCCTAAGGAAGTTCATGTTGGATTTGGAAGTTGTTCCAAATCTTAACTTGCCAACTACCCTGTTTTGTGAAAATAATGGTGCAATTGCAAACTCGAGAGAACCTCGGAGTCATAAAAGGGGCAAGCATATTGAGCGGAAGTATCGCCTCATACGGGAGATTGTGCACCGCGGAGACGTGACAGTCACGCAGATAGCATTAGAGCACAACGTTGTTGATCCATTTACAAAGGTCGTCACGACTAAGGTGTGTGAGGGCAACCTAAAGAGTCTAGGTCTTCGAGTTCTTCCTGACTAGGGCAAGTGAGAGTATTGTAAAGAGGTATTCAATGCCCTAGTTTATTGTATTATTACTTTAGATTTGAGAAATGTATTATGTACTCAACTAGCTTAGCTTAAGTGGGAGTTTGATGGGATGTATGTCCTAATCTCGTGTAAGTTTGTAATATTCCTTAGTGAAATAAATAAGAGTTAATTTTTCATCACTTCGTGTCTCACATATTTATAAACTTAATAAAATAAACTAAGATTCAGGGTCGTTGAATTATGAGAGAACTAGAATTTTAAAAGTGTGTAGTGGACACACAGGGAGGATCACGTTCGAGTTAATGACCCGAACGATCTACAATATATGGATAGGGTTGGAGACCTAATCCTGGATACGCTATCGATGCGACTGACTTTGTATTAGATACAAACGAAATGATCCAACTCGTTCATGTGGTTGACATGTGAGTGGGGGCATCCTATGCAATAAGATTGTACAAGACCGGACTGTGAATTATTACACTTATTGATGTACCACCGTTAACAGTATAGGACTAATAACTTCGTAAATGACCATTAGTGACTCGACCTTAATCCTGAGCGTGTTACAAACTCCTCTCTATGTGGGTTTTGTTGGGATTTTTGTCCTAATCTCGTGTTTGTAACATATTGTTTGAAATTAATAAGAGTTATTCATTTCATCACTTTGTGTCTCGCAATATTTATAAACTTTTCCAATAAACTAAGCTCCAGGGTCATTGAATTTATGAGAGGACTAGAACTTGAACGGTGTGTAGTGGACACATAGGGAGGATCACGTTCGAGTTAATGACCCGAACGGTCTACAGTATATGGATAGGGTTGGAGACCTAATCCTGGATACACTGTGGATGTGGCCCGCTTTGTATTAGATACAAACAAGGTGATCTGACTCGTTCATGTGGTTGACATGCGAGTGGGGGCATCCTGTGCAATGAGATTGTACAAGATCGGACCGTGATTTATTAGACCTACTGATGTAACACACGCTGATGTGAAGAGACTAATAATTCGTAGATGACCATTAGTGACTCGACTTGAATCCCGAAAGCGTGTTACGGACTCGCATCATGCGGTCCGTTCTTTGACTAGTACGGGTGAGGGTGGTCACGCTTACTCGCCCAATATGCCTATCTTCTCGTGACGTAACCAAGTAGGGAGTTGGGAACTTAACTACGCGAGATGGAATTCACTGCGTTCCGCCTTTAGGAAGCTGGAGGGGTTGTTCCCTTGAGTGTTGTCTCCGTGGCTTGGACAACGGCGCCCACCTTCTCACCGCCCGAGAAGGGTGTTGTGTATGGTTGGACAATCACAATATGTTGTTCATTAGAGGAGCAGTGGGGACTTAAGGAACAAGAGGTAGACACAGGGGTAAAACGGTAATTTGACCCAGCCGTGTCTACGAACAACCTGTGAAGGGTCGACTCATGGGTATTGGTTATATCAGTGGACACGTAATATTCTCGCAGACCGACGGAGTGCAGCTACGGGCTATAGTGGAGTGTTACCGTAGCTAATGAATGTTGATTAACCGGGTCAAAGAGTTTGATAGGTTAATCTCGGATCATTGGAGCCCATCACTGTAGGTCCATTAGGTCCCTCGGTTGGCTCCACTTGGGTTAAAAGAAGGGTTAATGTTTTGGTATGAAATTGAAGTGTTCAATTTCACTTTAAGGGCATTTATGTCATTTATATGAGATATGAATGATATAATATATAGTTTAATGTGAATGAGATTCATAATAAACTATAGGTTAGCCTAATTGTTGAATTAGGGCTAATTGGAGAAATTAAATGAGAGAAATTAAATTGGATGTGATTCAATTTAATTAATCCACAATTATTGCAAATGATATTTGCAATATGAGATATGAGATATCTTATATTATGTGGTTATGCAAATGAGATTTGCATAACCTATAGTTGTGGTAAAGTGGTAATAATGTGGAGATATTAACTCCCTCATTCCACTATTTAAACCTTTTGCAAGAAGGGATTGGTAATCAATCTTCTCATTTTTTGTTTTTAACCAAAGAGAAGAAAAGAGAATTCTCTCTACTCTCTCAATTCTCCTCCCTCTCCAAAACTCTTACAAGTTCCCACCAACTTCCCTTCTCCAAAAGAGAACAACCGAGAAGATCACTTGGTGGTGTTCAAGCTCATTTTGCGAGAAGAATCCGTAGAGATCGAGTAGCACGAAGAGTTCGTGACCCGAAGAAGAAATTGTTGTAATTGTCTACAACAAGTAAGTAAGAACTCTTCTTGCTGTAATTTTCTTCTTCTTTAAGCATGTTTAGCCTAGGTCTAATTGTTAGATCAATTTTAACAAAATCATGTTGCATAAAGATACCTCGACGATTCAATCGTCTTCCGATGCGTGGGATTCTCATTCCTTTCAATTGGTATCAGAGATATCTCGATGGTTCTTCATTTATGCATTGTTTTGTTAAAATTAGGTGGGTATTTTGCCATAATTTCATGAGATTATTGCTTGGTTTGCATTATGGATGTTTTCGGTTTTTGGCACTAGATTAGATTTACAATTATGTTGATGAGATCAATGTAAGGGCCCGTTGTTTTTTTGGGCATTTTGTTGTAAATCGAGTTTGTAAGTCCGGGTCATTCGTGGCAAGAGTTGCTGTGAAGAAATCGGAGCGAAAACAGGCAGAAATCGGTGGAAGAACAACAAAGTGTTTGCTGTTCTGTCGATGGCGTTGAGACGCTGCCCAACGGCATCTCAACGTTGTTCTCGCGGGCTGAGGCTTTCTTTGCAGAGCGGCGTTACAAACGCCGCCACGGCGTTACAACGCCGCACGCCGCTGAGTTGAGGCGATTCTTTGGAGACGGTTTCGCGAGAACGTGGGATGACTTTCACATTGTGGGCGGTTTAATTTCATTATTTTATTTATTTTTATTTATAAAATGTAATTTTTTAATTTTTTTAATTATTTTATTAAATAATATTAATATAAATATTATATTAATGTTATTTAATTAAATAATTGCCCCTAGGTGCCAAAAATCGGTCCATTTCTGCTATTTAATTATTTTATGCATGAGATGTATATTTTAATTAATTTCTATGTGCATAATGTATGTCATATAGATTTAAAATCTCACCTTAGGTTAAACATTCATGCATCATATTTATATTATAAGAGTTATAATATATAGTATGCATGATAGGATTATATTATAAGAGTTATAATATAATGTTTGCATGATTTAATTTATTTAATATAAGTGTTATATTTTTTAAATTAAAAGCATGCTCATGCATTTAATCCATGTGATGAATGTATGTTATAGTATAGTATTATTCATGCGATGGATGATCAAGCACTATAACATAGAAATGCATGCAACCTAAGTTAATTATTAGTTTTAAAGTGTTTAGAACTTGAATAATTAGACTTAGGTTTTCTAATTTTCTAATGAGATTAGAATTTTAGGAAATCAAATATAACCTTTGAATGGAGACTGATAAGTAACTCTGTCTAAGGAAGGTTTTGTTTAAGGCTGGGGTATTTAAGTTGACGCTATGAAACACCCCACCGAAACCGACAGGGAGTGAATTCGGTCCTAGATTCTTAGGTTATATTCTCCTGAGTGTCGTTAATTAAGTGTTAATTAATTTACTCACATAGACCTAAGTTAATAATGTGATTATAAACTTAGGTTAATTCCATATAAGGGTTATATTGGTAGACTTAGGTAAATTTTAGCCGGTTTATCTAGGTCAATCCCTAATAAAAATTAAAGTGCTGAGTGGGAGGAAATAAAGTGTATGAGATACATTTGAATTTCCAACCACAAATCTCCTTTAAGTCCGCATCGTGAGATCTATACTCGGCCTCGTGGCGCAAATGGGAGCGCCCTTTCTCTCTGTGGCATTTGTATAGGTCAATATCATCGTGGATGGAGAGAGTACTTATAGTGAGTGGGAGCGGGACTTGTGAAAAACGAGTCCCACGGTCTCTTCTTTCGATTCACACCGTGAGACCCCCTATGATATGCCTGCTAGTTTGGCCTGGACCAGACAATCCCTTCGAGGGCTTGATCATGGGAGTCGGAACACCGTGAATTCCCGAAAGAGATACAGTTTCCTGGTTGGTTTTCCTTCTTGGTTCACCCTTCGGTGGCTATTGTTTGGACGGATGCTTGGAAACTTAAAGATTAAGGGTGACACTCACAGAATTCGTTAAGTGTTAATGAATTCGACCGAACAATGGTAATTGGACGCCTAATGGAATAAGAGTTATTCTGGGATTAGGGTCTGATCGAGAAAGTCTCATCCTAAAGGAGGAGTGTTCTGTTCACCCTTCGGTGGCGGACATTCTAAACATTTAGGGTATCATTGCAAAATTTTGAATGACCTAGGGATCAAGAAACAAGTTTGCTAAAACTTAATTGGTTTTTCAAAAAGTTTTTTGCGAGACTAATACAAAGTATTTCTTATTTTTCAGCTAAAAACGTCTAGCGCAATAATAGCTTTACTCGCTTCAGATAAATTAGTGGGAGATAATTACCAGAGTTGGAAAAATAACATTAGTACAATTTTGGTACAAGACGACATAAAGTTTGTGCTATCTGAGGAGTGTCCTCAGATGCCGGGCTCGACCGCGTCGCGAAGTGTTCGTGATGCGTGACGATCATCCGGATCGGGGCCAATGAAAAGGCCAAGGTCTACATAATTTCGGCAAATATGTCCGATGTCTTGGCAAAGAAGCATGAGTGATGGTTTCCGCTAAGGAGATCATGGAGTCCTTGCGGGAAAATGTTTGGACAACGATCCTTCTCAGTCCGACATGACTCGCTTCAAATACGTTTTCAACGCGACGGATGAAGGAGGGGTCGTCGTCCGCGGAACACGTTCTAGACATGATGACCCACTTTCATCCGCCGAGATGAACGGGACTTCGATCGACGAGTCGAGCAGTCGATTTTATTTTGGAGACTCTTCCGAAGAGTTTCCTTCAGTTTCGTAGTAATGTTGTTATGAACAAAATTAGGTACACTCTGACTACCCTCCTCAATGAGCTACAAAATTTCCAATCCTTGAATAGGGTCAAGGAATCTGAGGCAAATGTTGCCTACAGGTCTTATCACAGGGGTTCGACCTCTGGGACGAAACCTGTTGCTCCTTCACGCCCGAAAGGGAAGAAGAGGATGAAGAGGGGTAAAACTGACCGTGCTGCCGCCCACAAGGGCAAGAAGGTCAAGGAGGTTGCAGAGAAAGGAAAGTGTTTCCACTGCAATGGGGGCGGTCACTGGAAGAGAAACTGTCCCAAATTCCTGGCCGAGAGGAAGAATCAAGGTAAATGTGATTTACTTGTGACTGAAACATGTTTAGTGGAGAGTAGTGACTCTGCCTGGATATTGGATTCGGGCGCCACTAACCACGTTTGTTCTTCTTTTCAGGGGATTGATTCCTGGCAGCCGCTGCGAGAGGGTGAGGTGACTCTACGGGTTGGATCCGGAGAGCTTGTCTCTCACGCAAATGATCGGCACTGAGTGAAGCTACACTTTGGCGGGAAGTACTTATTGTTGGACAATTTGTACATAGTTCCAGGGTTTACTAGAAACCTTGTTTCAATTTCCTGCTTAATTGAACATTGTATTTCCGTTTCTTTTGAATTGAATAAAGCATTTATTTCTTTCAAAGGGAATGTTATTTGTTCAGCTTCACTCGAAAATAATCTGTATGTTTTGAACCCAATTCGGTCAAAAGGCATGGGGTTCACTTGTCTAAGAATCAGTGTCCTAAGACTCCTCAAGATGTTGAGGATATGAGACGAATTCCATATGCTTCACCGTAGGGAGCCCGATGTATGTCATGTTGTGTACTAGGGCGACATCCATTATGCAAGAGGGAATTGTCGAGATTTCACCCAATCCAGATTAGATCACCGGGCGGTAGTAAAGGCAATCCTCAAGTATCTTAGGAGAACAAGGAACTACAAACTTAGTGTATGGTAGTGGGGATTTGATCCTTACGGGATACACGGATTCTCGATTTTCGGGCGATAAGGATTCTAGGAAATATACTTGGTCGACCTTCATTCGAATGGAGGAGCAAGAGGTATGGCGAAGCATCAAGCGAGGATGCATCGTTGATTCCACTATGGAAGCGGAGTATGTTGCGGCTTGTGAAGTCGCAAAGGAAGTCGCTTTGGCTTAGGAAGTTCATGACGATTTGGAAGTTGTTCCAAACATGAACTTGTCGATCACACTGTTCTGTGATAACAATGGTGCAGTAGCCAACTCACGTGAGCCTCGGAGCCATAAGAGAGGCAAACACATTGAGCGCAAGTATCATTTGATACGGGAGATTGTGCCCGCAGAGACGTGGCCGGTCCACGCAGAGATAGCGTCGAGCACAACGTAGGTGATCCATTTACAAAGCCCCTCACGGCTAAGGTGTTTGAGGGTCATCAAGAGAGTCTAGGTCTTCGAGAGCTTCCTGACTAGGGCAAGTGGGAGATGTGTAAACGGGTATTCAATGCCCTAGTTTATTGTATTACTTCATTGTAATTTATGTACATTTAAAAATGTATTTTCTCCACTAGCTTAGTCCAAGTGGGAGTTTGTTGGGATTTTTGTCCTAATCTCGTGTTTGTAACATATTGTTTGAAATTAATAAGAGTTATTCATTTCATCACTTTGTGCCTCGCAATATTTATAAACTTTTCCAATAAACTAAGCTCTAGGGTCATTGAATTTATGAGAGGACTAGAACTTGAACGGTGTGTAATGGACACACAGGGAGGATCACGTTCGAGTTAATGACCCGAACGGTCTACAGTATATGGATAGGGTTGGAGACCTAATCTTGGATACACTGTGGATGCGGCCCGCTTTGTATTAGATACAAACGAGGTGATCTAACTCGTTCATGTGGTTGACATGCGAGTGGGGGCATCCTGTGAAATTATATTGTACAAGACCGGACCGTGATTTATTAGACCTATTGATGTAACACCTTGACAGTAAGGACTAATAACTTCGTAGATGACCATTAGTGGCTCGACCTGAATCCTGAGCATGTTACGGACTCCTATCTGCGAGGGGCTGTTCTTTGACTAGTACGGGTGAGGGTGGTCACGATTACTCGCCCAATATGCCTATCTTCTCGTGACAGACCAAGTAGGGGCTGGGAACTTAACTACGCGAGATGGAATTCACTCGCTTCCGCCTTTAGGGAAACTAGAGGGGTTGTTCCTTGAGTGTGTCTCCGTGGCTTGGACAACGGCGCCCACCTTCTCACCGCCCGAGAAGGGTGTTGTGTATGGTTGGACCATCACAATATGTTGTTCATTAGAGGAGCAAAGTGGAGACTTAAGGAACAAGAGGTAGACACAGGGGGTAAACGATAATTTGACCCACCGTCTCACGAACAACCCGTGAAGGGTCGGCTCATGGGTATTGGTTATATCGGTGGACACGTAATATTCTCGCAGACCGACGGTGCAGGCTATGGGCTATAGTGGAGTGTTACCGTAGCTAATGAATGTTGATTAACCGGGTCAAAGAGTTTGACAGTTAATCTCGGATCATTGGAGCCCGCCATCGTAGGTCCATTAGGTCCTCGCTTGGCTCCACACCGTTAAAAAGAAGGGTTAATGTTTTGGTATGAAATTGAAGTGTTCAATTTCACTTTAAGGGCATTTATGTCATTTATATGAGATATGAATGATATAATATATAGTTTAATGTGAATGAGATTCATAATAAACTATAGGTTAGCCTAATTGTTGAATTAGGGCTAATTGGAGAAATTAAATGAGAGAAATTAAATTGGATGTGATTCAATTTAATTAATCCACAATTATTGCAAATGAGATTTGCAATAGGAGATATGAGATATCTTATATTATGTGGTTATGCAAATGAGATTTGCATAACCTATAATTGTGGTAAAGTGGTAATAATGTGGAGATATTAACTCCCTCATTCCACTATTTAAACCCTTTGCAAGAAGGGATTGGTAATCAATCTTCTCATTTTTTGTTTTTCACCAAAGAGAAGAAAAGAGAATTCTCTCTACTCTCTCAATTCTCCTCCCTCTCCAAAACTCTTACAAGTTCCCACCAACTTCCCTTCTCCAAAAGAGAACAACCGAGAAGATCGCTTTGTGGTGTTCAAGATCATTTTGCGAGAAGAATCCGTAGAGATCGAGTAGCACGAAGAGTTCGTGACCCGAAGAAGAAATTGTTGTAATTGTCTACAACAAGTAAGTAAGAACTCTTCTTATTGTAATTTTCTTCTTCTTTAAGCATGTTTAGCCTAGGTCTAATTGTTAGATTAATTTTAACAAAATTATGTTGCATAAAGATACCTCGACGATTCAATCGTCTTCCGTTGCGTGGGATTCTCATTCCTTTCAAGTTTTTCCTTTGACTAGTACGGGTGAGGGTGGCCACTATTGCTTGCCCAATATGCCTATCTTCTCAGGGACAGGACCACGTGGGGAGCTGGGAACTCAACTACACGAGATGAAATTCACTAGTTCCCAAATTAGGGAAACTAGATTGGTTGTTCCCTTAAGTGTTGTCTCTGGGGCTTGGACAACGGGCGCCTACCCTCTAACTGGCGCGAGAGGGATGTTGTTTATTGTTGAACCATGCAACGTAGTTGTTCATTAGAGGAGCAGTGGGACTTAAGAAGCAAGAGGTAGATACATTGGTAAAATCGGAGTTTTACCCAACAATGTCTTTGAACAACCTGTGAAGGGTCAACTCACGGGTATTGGTTATATCGATGGACACAACTTGTCCTACAGTGATGGGAGTGCCGCTACGGGCTTGAGTGGAGTGTTACCATAGCTAAATGTTTAATAACCGGGTCAAAGAGTTTGACAGGTTAATCTCGAATCATTGAAGCTCATCATTTGTGGTCCATTAGGTCCCTCGGCTGGCTCAAACTGGATAAATTGAAGGTTTACATTTTGGTGTGAATTTGAAGTGTTCAAATTCATTATTTAGGTGTTTATGTCATTTATATATGATATAGTTGAAATAATATATAGTTTGATGTGAATGAGATTCATAATAAACTATAGGTTAGCCTAATTGATTAATTAGGACTAATTGGAGAAATTGAATTGAGAGAAATTAAATTGAATGTGATACAATTTAAAATTTCACAATTATACAAATGAGATTCGTATAATAAGGTATGAGATACCTTATTATATATAATATGCAAATATGATTTGCATATTATAAGGTTGTTGTAAAATGGTGAATTGGTGTAGATTTTAACTCCTCCACACACCATTATAAATAGATGCATTCAAAGGCATCTTGTTAGACAATTGCTCATTTTTGGAATTTCATCTTCCAAGAGCTCTCTCCTCTCTCAAAATTCTCTCTAGATTTCTCTCCACCCAAAATCCAAAAGAATTCCAACAACTCTCCCTCAACCGATTGAGAATAATCGAGAAGACTCTTTGGAAGTGTCACTATTTCTTGGTTCGAGAGATTGTGTCTAGAGATCGTTGGAACGAAAGGAGTTCGTGATCGGAGAAGGAAACATCGAAGAAGAGTTCTTCAACAAGTAAGTGTCTTTACTTTCTGTTTTCTTCTTCTAATTCAGCATGTTTAGCCTAGGATTAAAGTAGTTTAATTCAATTTTAAGAAAAGAATTGCACCACGAACACCATGACGATTCATTTCATTTTCTGCTGTGGGAGTTTGATTCCCTTCACAATGACAAGGCCAAGGTCTACATCTTAACCAGTATATCTGATATATTGGTTAAGAAAGTGAGAACATGGTCACCGCCAAGGAGATCATGGCATCGCTGCAAGACATGTTTGGACAACAGTCCTTTCAGGTAAAACACGATGCGCTCAAGCACATTTTCAATGACATAATGAAGGAGGGGCGTCTGTCAGGGAACATGTTGTCGACATGATGGTCCACTTCAATGTGGCAGAGATGAATGGAGCATATATCAATGAGTCGAGTCAGGTCAGCTTCATTTTGGAAACTCTACCAGATAGTTTCCTGCAATTCCGTAGCAACGTTGTTATGAACAAGCTTAGCTACACCTTAACAACCTTGCTCAATGAGCTACAAACCTTTCAGTCTCTGATGAAAGTCAGGCGACAGGAGGGTGAGGCAAATGTTGCCTAACGGTCTTTTTACAGAGGTTTATCCTCGGGAACCAAATCTGTAGCCTCGTCTTCTTCAGCCCAAAAGAGAAGAAAAAGAATATGCAAAAGGTGGTAAAAGGAAAACAAGTTGACCGCCTAGAAAGGCAAGAAGGTCAGGGACGTTGCAAAAAAATGAAAATGTTTCTACTGCAACGTAGATGGGCACTGGAAACGTAACTGCCACAAATACCTGGCCGATAAGAAGAAAGAAGGTAAATTTGATTTGCTTTGTGTTGAAACATGCTTAGTGGAGAGTGATAACTCTACCTGGATATTGGATTCAGGGGCCACTAACCACGTTTGCTCTTCTTTTCAGGGAACTAGTTCCTGGCAACAACTGCAGGAAAGGGAGATAACATTTAGAGTTGGAAATGCAGATGTTCTCTCAGCTGTAGCAGCGGGCACAGTGGAGCTACTATTTGACAATAAAATATTGTTATTAGATAACGTGTATATAGTTCTAGGGTTTGGTAGAACCCTCATTGAGAGAGCCTCGACGTAGTGAGAGGGTTGTTATACAGCTTGACCGTTACATGGGTTTAATTGAAACCTAAGTTGTCACATCTAGTGATGACTGCGAGGACCCATTGTCATATGATCAAGCAATGGATGCCATTGACAAAGACGAATGGATAAAAGCCATGAACCAGGAAATGGAGTCTATATACTTAAATTCCGTTTGGGACCTTGTGGATCAACCTGATGGAGTTTGCCCATAGGCTATAAATGGATCTACAAGAGAAAATGTGGTGTAGATGGGAAGGTACAGACCTTCAAAGCTAGACTCATGGCGAAGGGCTATAACCAGAGATAAGGGGTTGACTATGAGGAAACCTTCTCTCCTGTTGCCATGATCAAGTCTATTCGCATCCTTCTTGCCATTGCTACATATTATGACTATGAAGTATGGCAAATGGATGTCAAGACAGCTTTTCTGAACGACAATCTTGATGAAAACATCTACATGGACCAACCCAAAGGGTTCATTGAACAAGGCCATGAGCAAAAGGTTTGGAAGCTGAAACAATCCATTTATGGGTTGAAAGAAGCCTCTAGGTCTTGGAATATAAGGTTTGATGAGGCTATCAAATCTTATGGCTTTTATCAAAATGTTGATAAACCTTGTGTATACAAGAAAATAATCAACAGTACTGTCGTTTTTCTAGTGTTGTATATGGATGATATCCTACTCACTGGAAATGATGTAGGATTCCTCATTGACGTTAAAAAGTGGTTGGCTACGCAATTCCAAATGAAAGATTTAGGAGAAGCACAATTCGTTCTCGGGATCCAGATTGTCCAGAACTGCAAGAACAAAACACTAGCCTTGTCTCAAGCATCGTACATCGACAAAATGTTGATTCAATAAAAGATGCAGAACTCAAAGAAGGGTTTATTGCCTTTCAGGCACGGGGTTCATTTGTCTAAGGAAAAATGTCCTAAGACACCTCAAGAGGTTGAGGATATGAGACGAGCCCCTTATGTATCAGCTGTAGGGAGCCTCATGTACCCCATGTTGTGTATTCGACCTGACATCTGTTATGCAGTTGGGATTGTCAGTAGGTATCAATCCAACCCAGGATTAGATCACTGGACTGCGGTAGAAGCAATCCTCAAGTATCTTAGGAGAACGAGGGACTATATGCTCGTGAATGGGGATAAGGATCTGATCCTTACAGGATACACAGACTCTGACTTCCAGACGGATAAGGATTCTAGGAAATCCACCGGGGAATGTGATGTTTACTCTTAATGGAGGCGATGAGTCCGCGAAGCATCAAGCGAGGATGCATTGCGACTCCACTATGGAGGTTGAGTATGTAGCAGCTTGTGAAGCAGCTAAAGAGGCAATATGGCTTAGGACGTTCATGACTTATTTGGAAGTCATTCCAAATATGAACCTCCTGATCACCCTCTATTGTGATAACAGCGGTGTCGTGGCCAACTCGAGAGAACCTTGATGCCACAAAGGGGAAAACACATCGAATGGAAGTATCACTTTGAAGGGAATTGAATCCTATGCGGAAGTGATTGATCGCATATGCACTTAATTTTGTGACATATCAAAAACAGTAAATCTAGGCTAAGCATACTAATTTGAAAGCAAAGAAGAATTAGAAGATTAATTACCTTTGAAGGCAAATTTTTTAATTAGTTCCTCGTCGTCTACGAGTTCTTCTTCTCTACGAACGGTTACTCAAACACCGCCAAAAAGCCTTCTCAATTGTTCTCTAGGTGAGGGAGAGAGGTGGGATCTTCTATTTGGTTTAGGGGTGTTTTGAGAGAGAACTTTGAGAGAACTCTTGTGTTTGTCTTAGATGCAAAACTACACAAATGGTTCAAGTGTCATAAAATGCATCCAAAAGGATGCTTTTATAGGCAATGTGGGTGGAGACAAATTCTCCACCCATCTTGCAACTATCTCCACATATTATGCATAAATGCATAATATAAGGTGTCAAACATCTTATTATATGAATCATATTCATATAATGTGGAGAAATTGGATTTGAATAAGTCAAATTTCATTTCTCCAAAGTTCCACCATATGCTATGTTCTAATTCCATAATTAGACATAATAAAGTTCAATATGAATCATATTTACATTGAACTATATATTATATCAATCATATCATATATAATTGATATAATCCCTAAATTGAATTTGAACATTTCAAATTCATTCCAAAACTTTATACCCTCTATTAATTCCATGTTGAGCCAACTAAGGGACCTAATGGACCTACAAATCATGAGCTGTAACGATACGAGATTGACTAATCAAACTCATTGATCCCATCAATCAACATTCGTTAACTACGAGTCACTCCACTAAAGACTCGTAGTTGCACTCTCCTCACTATAGGACAAGTTGTGTCCATTGATTTAACCAATACCCGTGAATCAACCCTTCACAGGTCGTTTGTAGTCACAACTGGGTCAAATTACCGTTTTACCCCTGTGACTACTTCTTGCACCTTAAGCAGCATTGATCCTCTAATGAACAACAAGTTTATGGTCTGACCATAAACATTATCCCTCTCGGGCCAGCAAGAGGGAGGGGCCCCATTGTTCAAGACCTGGATAGAGCTCTTAAGGGAACAACCTATCTAGTTATCCTAGAACGGGAACGAGTGAATTCCTTCTTGCGTAGTCGAGTCCCCAACTCCCTACAAGCTTTCATCCTTGAGAAGGTAGGCATATTGAGTCGGCAACTCTGGCCACTCCCACTCGTACTAGTCTAAGAATAATCCTCGGTAGACAAGAGTTCGCAACTCGCTTAGGATTAAGGTTGAATCACTATTGGTCATCGTTTGAATTATTAGCCCTAACCTATCAACGGTGTTACTGGATAATTCTAACAATTCTTGGTCCGGTCTTGTACAAACTCTTTACACATGATACCCTCACTCGCATGTCAGCTACATGAACGAGCTCGATCGCCTCGTTTGTATCAAATACAAAGTGGGTCGCCTCGTTTGTTTCAAATACAAAGTGGGTTGCATCCATAGTGTTAACAGGATAATGTTCTCAACCTAATCCATCTACTATAGACCATTCGGGCCACATTCTAAATGTGATCTTGGAGCTTAGTTTATTGGATTTAAGTTTGTAACTGCGAGAATACAAGAATTAAGGGAAAATAGCAACTTTATTCATTTCCTCAAATAATTACAAATACACGAGTTTAGGGCATAAATCCCAAAAAACTCCCACTTGTCCTAAAGCTAGTGGAGTACATAGAACATTAAAATAATGCAAATACAATAAACTAGGGCATTGAATACTCTTTGATACAATACTCCCACTTGCCCTAGTCAAGTTCTAATGTGTAAACCTAGAGTTCCTAGGTGCCCCTCAAACACCTTAGTCGTGAGAGTCTTTGTAAGTGGATCAGCAGTCACTACAACAAATTTGGGCTTTCATGTCAGTTTTGCACTGACATTGAACCCATATAATGACGGTTTTGCCAACCGACATCTTTCCAGGTGTCATCGTATGGGTACGATGTCGGTTGGGTTTAATGTCGGTTTTAAACTGACATCGTAGTGAAGCGAGATCATACCCGTACGATGTCAGTTTATAACCGACATCAAATCCAGTGACATCTTACTCATACGATGTCAGTTGGATACCATGTCAGTTTTAAACTGACATCTATATCATTGTCATCTTATCCATACGATGTCGGTTTGAAACCATGTCAGTTTTAAACTGACATCTATGTCAGTGTCATCTTACTCATACGATGTCGGTTTAAAACCATGTCAGTTTTAAACTGACTGTTGGGATTTTTGTCCTAATCTCGTGTTTGTAATATATTGATTGAAATTAATAAGAGTTATTTATTTCATCACTTTGTGTCTCGCAATATTTATATATTTTTCCAATAAACTAAGCTCCAGGGTCATTGTATACATGAGAGAACTAGAACTTGAACGGTGTGTAGTGGACACACAGGGAAGATCACGTTTGAGTTAATGACCCGAACGGTCTACAGTATATGGATAGGGTTGGAGACCTAATCCTGGATACACCGTGGATGCGGCCGCTTTGTATTAGATACGACGAGGTGATCCGACTCGTTCATGTAGTTGAGATGCGAGTGGGGCATCCTGTGCAATGAGATTGTACAAGATCGACCGTGAATTATTAGACCCTCTTGATTTAACACCGCTGGACAGTGAGAAAGGACTAATAATTTCGTAGATGACCTTTAGTGACTCGACACGAATCCACGAGCGTGTTACGGACTCCATCCGCGAGGGTCCGTTCTTTGACTAGTGCAGGTGAGGGTGGTCACGATTACTCGCCCAATATGCCTATCTTCTCGGGTGACGAACCAAGTAGGAGAGTCGGGAACTTAACTACGCGAAATGGAATTCACTCTCCTCCCGCCTTTAGAGAAACTAGAGGGTTCTTCCTTAAGTGTTGTCTCTGGGGCTTGGACAACGGGCGCCCACCTTCTCACGAGCCCGAGAAGGGTGTTGTGTATGGTTGGACCATCACAATATGTTATTCATTAGAGGAGCAGTGGGGACTTAAGGAACAAGAGATAGACACAGGGGTAAAATGGTAATTTGACCCAGCCGTGCCTACGAACAACCTGTTAAGGGTCGACTCATGGGTATTGGTTATATCAGTGGACACGTAATATTCGCAGACCGACGGGAGTGCAAATACACGCTATAGTGGAGTATTACCGTAGCTAATGAATGTTGGTTAACCGGTCAAAGAGTTTGGCGAGTTAATCTCGGATCATTGGAGCCCACATCATCAGTAGGTCCATTAGGTCCCTTGGTTGGCTCCATCTGGATTTAAGAAGGGATAAAGTTTTGGTATGAAATTGAAGTGTTCAATTTCACCTTATGGGCATTTATGTCATTTATATGAGATATGAATGATATAATATATAGTTTAATGTGAATGAGATTCATAATAAACTATAGATTAGCCTAATTGTTGAATTAGGGCTAATTGGAGAATTTGATTGAGAGAAATTAAATTGGATGTGATTCAATTTAATAAATCCACAATTATTGCAAATGAGATTTGCAATATGAGATATGAGATATCTTATATTATGTGGTTATGCAAATGAGATTTGCATAACCTATGGTTGTGGTAAAGTGGTAATAATGTGGACATTTTAACTCCACTAATCCCACTATATAAACCCTTCTTTCAAGGAGGATGGCAGCTCACTCTCTCATTTTTTAGTTTTACACAAAAAGGAGAAGAGAAACTCTCTCTATTCTCTCTCAAATTCTCCTCCCTCTCCAATACCAAAAAGGTTTCCACAAGCCTCCTTTCTCCAAAAGAGAACAACCGAGAAGGCTTCTTGGTAGTGTTTGAGGAAATCGTTGTGTACGAGGAGCACGAAGAGTTCGTGGATTTGAAGAAGATATTGTGAAGAAAGTCTTCAACAAGTAAGTAAATTCATTTCTTACTGTTTTTCTTCTTTTTAATTGCATGTTTAGCCTCGATCTATGTTTTAGATCAATTTTAACAAAGACGGTTTATGCGTTATTGATACAATCGACGATTCAATCGTCTTCCATTGCACGGGATTTTCATTCCCTTCAATTGGTATCAGAGCTATTTCGATGGTTTCTTAATTATGCACTGTTTTGTTAAAATTTGGTGGGTATTTTACCATAATTCATGAGATGAATGTCTTGGTTTGCATAATGGATGTTTTCGGTTTTTGACACTTTTAGATTTATTTTCTGTTTGATGAGATCAAATGTAAAGAGCCCGTGTTTTTTGGGCATTTTAGAAAATAAATCGAGTCTGTAAGTCCGTGTCGTTCGTGGCAAGTGTTGCTGTGAAGAAATCGTGAGCGAAGCAGTGAATCGACGAAGAAACGACAAAGAGTTTGTTGTTTTGTCGATGGCGCTGAGACGCCGCCCAATGGCGTCTCAACGCTATCCTCGCGGATGGAGGCCTGCAGCGAATCAGCGCTGCAACGCTGGCGTAGCGTTACAACGCCGGCCGGGCGTTGAGAACGCGTGGTCGACATCGAGACGCAGCAAATGTTACAAACGCCGCCACTGCGTTGAGGAGCGATTCGCGGCGATTCATGCGAGGACGTGGGTCCAAACCTCCACTTGGGCGGTTTTCACACGTTTTATTTATTTATTTTAATAAAATGTATTTTATTATTTTTAATTTAATTATTTTATTAAATAATATTAATATAAATGTTATATTAATGTTATTTAATTAAATAATTGCTCTAAAATGCCAAAAATCGGTCCATTTTTGCTATTTAATTATTTTATGCATGAGATGTATATTTTAATTAATTTCTATGTGCATATTGTATGTCATATAGATTTAAAATCCCACCTTAGGTTAAACATTTCATGCATCATATTTATATTATAAGAGTTATAATATATAGTATGCATGATAGGATTATATTATAAGAGTTATAATATAATGTATGCATGTTTTTAATTTATTTAAATATAAGTGTTATATTTTTATTAAAAGCATGCTCATGCATTTAAATTCATGTGATGAATTATATTATGTTATAGTATATAGTATTATTCATGTGATGGATGATCAAGCACTATAACATAGAAATGCATGCAACCTAAGTTAATTATTAGTTTTAAAGTGTTTAGAACTTGAATAATTAGACTTAGGTTTTCTAATTTTCTAATGAGATTAGAAATTTAGGAAATCATATATAACCTATGAATGGTGACTATAAGTAACTCTGTCTAAGGAAGATTTTGTCTAAGGCTGGGGTATTTAAGTTGACGCTTGCATGAACACCCTACACCGAAACCGACCTGGGAGTGAATTCGGTCCGGAGATTCTTAGGTTATATTCTCGTGAGTGTCGTTAATTAAGTGTTAATTAATTTACTCACTTAGACCTAAGTTAGTAATGTGATTATAAACTTAGGTTAATACCATATAAGAGTTATATTGGTAGACTTCGGTAAATTTTAGCCGGTTTATCTAGGTCAATCCCTGATAAAATTTAAAGTGCTGAGTGGGAGGAAATAAAGTGTATGAGATACATTTGAATTTTCAACCACAAATCTCATTTAAAGTCCGCACCGTGAGATCTATACTCGGCCTCGTGGCGCAAATGGGAGTGTCCCCCTTCGGATGGCATTTGTATAGGTCAATATCATCGTGGATGGAGAGAGTACTTATAGTGAGTGGGAGCGGGACTTGTGAAAACGAGACCCACGGTCTCTTCTTTCGATTCACACCGTGAGACGCCTATGATCTGCCCTGCAGTTTGGCCTGGACCAGACAATCCCTTCGGAGGGCTTGATCATGGGAGTCGAACACCGTGAATTCCCCGAAAGGGATACTGATTTCTGGTTGGTTTTCCTTCTTGGTTCACCCTTCCGGTGGCTATTGTTTGACGGATGCTTGGAAACTTAAAGATTGAGGGTGACACTCACAGAATTCGTTAAGTGTTAATGAATTCGACCGAACAATGGTAATTGGATGCCTAATGGAATAAGAGTTATTCTGGGATTAGGGTCTGATCGAAAAAGTCTCGTCCTAGAGGAGGAGTGTTCTGTTCATCCTTCGGTGGCGGTCATTCTAAACCTTTAGGGTATCATTGCAAAATTTTGATTGACTTAGGGATCATGAAACAAATTTTGCTAAAATTTGATTGGATTTCAAAAGTTTTTTGTGAGACTAATACAAAGGTTTTCTTGATTTTTCAGCTAAAAATGTCTAGCGCAATAATAGCTTTACTCGCTTCGGACAAATTAGTGGGAGATAACTATCAAAGTTGGAAAAACAACATAAATACAATTTTGGTACAAGATGACATTAAGTTCGTGTTATCTCGAGGAGTGTCCTCGATGCAAGCTCGACCACGTCGCGAAGTGTTCGCGATACGTACGATCGATGGATCAGGGTCAATGAAAAGGCCAAGGTCTACATAATTGCCAACATGTCTGATGTCTTGGCAAAGAAGCACGAGCTGATGGTTTCCGCTAAGGAGATCATGGAGTCTCTGCAGGAAATGTTTGGACAGCAGTCCTTTCAGGTCCGGCATGACTCGCTCAAATACGTTTTCAACGCACGGATGAAAAAAGGGTCGTCTGTCCGTGAACACGTTCTAGACATGATGACCCACTTCCATCTGGCCGAGATGAACGGGGCTTCGATCGATGAGTCGAGCCAGGTCAGTTTTATTTTGGAGACTCTTCCGAAGAGTTTCCTTCGATTTAAGAGCAATGTTTGTTATGAACAAAATTAGCTACACACGACAACCTTCCTCAATGAGCTCTGAAATTTCCAATCCTTGCATAGGGTCGTGAATGCGAGGCAAATGTTGCCTCACGTGTCTTATCACGGGGTTCGACCTCTAGGACAAAACACATTTGCTCCTTCACGCCCGAAAGGGAAGAAGAGGATGAATAGGGGTAAAATCGACCATGCCGCGCCCACAAGGGCAAGAAGGTCAAGGAGGTTGCAGAGAAAGGAAAGTGTTTCCACTGCAATGGGGGCGGTCACTGGAAGAGAAACTGTCCCAAATTCCTTGCCGAGAAGAAGAATCAAGGTAAATGTGATTTACTTGTGGATCAAAACTCGCTTTAGTGGAGAGTAGTGACTCTGCTGGATCTCGGATTCGGCGCCACTAACCACGTTGTTCTTCTTTTCGTGGATTGATTCTGACACCCCATTGCGAGAGGGTGAGGTGACTCTACGGGTTGGATCAGGGAGCTTGTCTCTCACAAGCGCTGATCGAAGACGGTGAAGCTAAACTTTGGCGGAAATACTTATTGTTGGACAATCATGTACATAGTTCCAGGGTTAACTAGAAACCTTGTTTCAATTTCTGCCTTATAGAACAATGTATTTGAGCTTTCTTTTGAATCGAATAAAGCGTTTATTTCTTTCAAAGGAATGTGATTTGTTCAAACTTCACTTGAAAATAATTTGTATGTTTTGAAACCTAATTCGGTCAAAAGTGTTTTGAATATCAATTATTTAAAATCTATGAAACACGAACTAACTAAGAAAGCGAAAGTTTCTCCAAAAGAAAATGCCCATCTTTGGCATCTTCGGTTAGGCCACATTAATCTCAATAGGATTGAGAAACTAGTGAAGAGTGGACTTCTAAACGAGTTGGAAGAAAACGCTTTACCGGTGTGTGAGTCATGCCTTGAGGCAAAATGACCAAACGTCCTTTTAGTGGAAAAGGATATAGAGCCAAAGAGCCTCTTGAGTTAGTGCATTCGACCTCTGTGTGGTCCGATGAATGTTAAAGCTCGGGGCGGTTATGAGTACTTTGTGTCTTTCATGACGACTACTCTAGATATGGGTACATTTACCTAATGCATAAGTCCTGAAACTCTTGAAAAGTTCAAGGAATACAAGACTGAGGTTGAGAACCTCTTAGGTAAATCGCTTAAAACACTTCGATCGGATCGGGATGGAGAGTACATGGACACTGAATTCCAAGACTATATGATAGAACACGAAATTACGTCCCAACTCTCAAAGACTGGTATGCCACGTGCAGAATGGTGTATCTCGAGAGGAGAAAGCAACTCTTGTTGGACATGGTTCGGTCGATGATGATCTATGCTCGTCTCCCTGATTCTTTTTGGGGGTATGCAGTGGAGACTGCGGTTTATATTTTGAAAAACGTTCCCTCGAAGAGTGTTTGTGAAACACCTTTCGAGCTCTAGAGTGGACGTAAAGGTAGTTTACATCACTTCAGGATTTGGGGATGCCCGGCCCATGTGTTGGTGTCAAACCAGAAAAAGTTGGAACTCCGTTCGAAATTGTGCCTATTCGTAGGTTACCCTAAAGAGACTAGAGGTGGTCTATTTTATGATCCTAGGGAAAATAGGGTTGTTGTGTCGACAAATGCTACTTTCCTAGAGGAAGACCACGTCAGGGATCATGTACCAAGGAGTAAGATTGTATTGAATGAAATGGACAGTTCATCAGCAAGAGTTGCTGATGGGGCTAGTACGTCAACAAGTGTTGTTGATCCTAGCACGTCTAGTCAAATTCGTTCCCAAGAGTTGGGAATGCCTCGACGTAGTGGGAGGGTTGTGAGACAGCCTGATCGCTACATGGGTTTAGCTGAAACCTCAGTTGTCGCTCCTGATGATGACTGTGAGGATCCATTGTCCTATGATCAGGCAATGGTTGATGTTGACAGAGACGAGTGGATTAAAGCTATGGACCAAGAAATGGAGTCTATGTACTTCAATTCTGTATGGGAGCTTGTGGATCAACCGGATGGGGTAAAACCTATTGGTTGCAAATGGATCTACAAGCGTAAACATGGCGTAGATGGGAGGTCTGCACGGACCTTCAAAGCCCGACTAGTGGCAAAGGGTTTTACCGGTTGAAGGGTTGACTATGAGGAGACCTTTTACTTTGTTGCCATGGTAAAGTCGATCGAGATCCTTCCGCCATTGCGCGTATTATGACTACGGGTATGGCGGATGGATGTCAAGACGACCTTTACGAATGGCAAACTTGATGAGACCATCTACATGGACCACCCTTGAAGGGTTCATTGCCCAAGGCCAAGAGCAAAAAGTTTGCTTACTTCATAGGTCCATTTATGGACCAAACAGCCGAGGTCTTGGAATATAAGGTTTGATGAGGCGATCAAATTTTATGGCTTTGATCAAAATGTCGACGAGCCTTGTGTCTACAAGAAAATCGTTGACAAACTATCGCGCATTTTTAGTGTTGTATGTGATCGATATTCTTCTCATTGGGAATGAGGTAGAATTTCTTCTGAGACGTTAAGAAGTGGCTAACCGCGCAATTCCAAATGAAAGATTTGGGAGAAACTCGGTATGTTCTAGGTATCCGGATAGTCGAGAACCTAAGAACAGAGCAGCCTTGTCTTGTCTCATGCGTCTTATATTGACAAGATGTTGTCTAGATATAAGATGCAGAACTCCAAGAAGGGCTTACTGCATTTCAGGCATGAGGTTCACTTGTCTAAGGATCAATGTCCTAAGACTCCTCAAGATGTTGAGGATATGAGACGGATTCCATATGCTTCACTTGGTATGCGAGCTTTGATGTATGCCATGCTTTGTGTACTAGGCCCGACATCCGTTATCAAGAGGGAATTGTCGATGAGATATCAGTCCAATCGAGGATTAGATCACTGGACAGCCGTAAAGGCAATCCTCAAGTATCTTAGTAGATATCACTCCAATCCAGGATTAGTGTATGGGAGTGGGGATTTGATCCTTACGGGATACACAGATTCTGATTTTCAGACCGATAAGGATTCTAGGAAATCCACCTCGGAGTCGACCTTCATTCGAATGGAGGAGGCGTAGTGTGGCGAAGTATCAAGCGAGGATGCATCGCCGATTCCACTATGGAAGCGGGTATGTTGCGCTTGTGAAGTTCGCAAGGAAGTCGCTTTGGCTTAGGAAGTTCATGACAGATTTGGAAGTTGTTCCTAACATGAACTTGCCCATCACACCTCGCTACGTGATAACGGTGGTGCGATAGCCAACTCACGTGAGCCTCGGAGTCATAAGAGAGGCAAACACATTGAGCACAAGTATCATCGTCGACGGGAGATTGTGCACCGCGAGACGTGATATCCACGCGAGATAGCGTCGAGCACAACGTAGGTGATCCATTTACAAAGCCCCTCACGGCTAAGGTGTTTGAGGGTCACCTAGAGAGTCTAGGTCTTCGAGAGCTTCCTGACTAGGGCAAGTGGGAGATGTGTAAACGGGTATTCAATGCCCTAGTTTATTGTATTACTTCATTGTAATTTATGTACATTTCTGAAATGTATTTTCTCCACTAGCTTAGTCCAAGTGGGAGTTTGTTGGGATTTTTGTCCTAATCTCGTGTTTGTAATATATTGATTGAAATTAATAAGAGTTATTTATTTCATCACTTTGTGTGTCTCGCAATATTTATAAACTTTTCCAATAAACTAAGCTCCAGGGTCATTGTATACATGAGAGAACTAGAACTTATACGGTGTGTAGTGGACACACAGGGAAGATCACGTTCGAGTTAATGACCCGAACGGTCTACAGTATATGGATAGGGTTGGAGACCTAATCCTGGATACACTGTGGATGCGGCCCGCTTTGTATTAGATACTGAGACGGTGATCGACTCGTTCATGTAGTTGAGATGCGAGTGGGGGCATCTGTGCAATGAGATTGTACAAGATCGGACCGTGAATTATTAGACCTCACCGATGTAACACCGCTGTGTGAAAGGACTAATAATTTCGTAGATGACCATTAGTGACTCGACACGAATCACGAGCGTGTTACGGACTCCGTCTGCGAGTGCGTTCTTTAACTAGTGCACGTGAGGGTGGTTACGATTACTCGCCCAATATGCCTATCTTCTCAGGACGTAACCAAGTAGGAGGCGGGAACTTAACTACGCGAGATGGAATTCACTCGTTCCGCTTTAGGGAAACTAGAGGGTTGTTCCCTTAAGTGTTGTCTCCGGGCTTGGACAACGGCGCCCACCTTCTCACCGCCCGAGAAGGGTGTTGTGTATGGTTGGACCATCACAATATGTTGTTCATTAGAGGAGCGGTGGGGACTTAAGGAACAAGAAGTAGACACATGGGTAAAGCGGTAATTTGACCCACCGTGTGTCTCTGAACAACTGTGAAGGGTCGACTCATGGGCATTGGTTATATCAATGGACACGTAATATTCGCGACCGACGGAGTGCAAACTCACGAATATAGTGGAGTGTTACCGTAGCTAATGAATGTTGGTTAACAGGGTCAAAGAGTTTGGCGAGTTAATCTCGGATCATTGGAGCCCGCCATCAGAGTGAGTCCATTAGGTCCCTCGGTTGGCTCCATCTGGATTTAAGAAGGGATAAAGTTTTGGTATGAAATTGAAGTATTCAATTTCACCTTATGGGCATTTATGTCATTTATATGAGATATGAATGATATAATATATAGTTTAATGTGAATGAGATTCATAATAAATTATAGGTTAGCCTAATTGTTGAATTAGGGCTAATTGGAGAATTTGATTGAGCGAAATTAAATTGGATGTGATTCAATTTGATAAATCCACAACTATTGCAAATGAGATTTGCAATATGAGATATGAGATATCTTATATTATATGGTTATGCAATGAGATTTGCATAACCTATGATTGTGGTAAAGTGGTAAATATGTGGACATTTTAACTCCACTAATCCACTATATAAACCCTTATTTCAAGAAGGATTAGGATTCACTCTCTCATTTTTTAGTTTTACACAAAAAGAGAAGAGAAACTCTCTCTATTCTCTCTCAAATTCTCCTCCCTCTCCAAAACTAAAAAGGTTCCCACAAGCCTCCTTTCTCCAAAAGAAAACAACCCAGAAGGCTTCTTGGTAGTATTTTGACTCTCAATCGTTGGAGGAAATCGTTGTGTACGAGGAGCACGAAGAGTTCGTGGATTTGAAGAAGAAATCTTGAAGAAAGTCTTCAACAAGTAAGTAAATTCATTTCTTACTGTTTTTCTTCTTCTTAATTGCATGTTTAGCCTAGATCTATGTATTAGATCAATTTTAACAAAGACGGTCTGCGTAATTGATACACCGACGATTCAATCGTCTTCCGCTGCACGGGATTTTCATTCCCTTCAATTGGTATCAGAGCCATATTACCATTACAATGTCGGTTTAGCAATAATGTCGGTTAGAAACTGACATCAAACTCAGTGACATCGTACCCATACGATGTCGGTTTGTAACGATGTCAGTTAGAAACTGACATTGAAATTTGATTCGAGGTACACATATGATGTCAGTTTAGTACGATGTCAACTACGTACCGACATCTATAGAGGTATCGATGACGATGCAAATCGACATTGTATCTTCATCTAATATTAATATTACAATGCCGAGTTATTTTAATGTCATTTTTAACCATTTATTGGAATATACCATGTTAGGTTTAAACCGACATTGATTCCTATACCACCAAAAATATATTTATTTGTATATAATCGGAAACCAAAACCTGCAAAAAAATTTCTATAGTAATGTTTTCTAATAATTCTCAGCTCCCAAATACAATTATTAATTCCGTTCAATCAAAAACAAAAACAGAAATCAAAGAAACATACGAGAAACAAACTATATTGTATTTCATTTAATTCAGTCGAAAGCAACGCACAAATCTATTTTCACAGAAACCAAATCTATTATATATTTCACAGCTCATGACTAAATATAACTAAAAGTCCCTTGTAACAGATTTCTTTAGCTAAAGAATTGTCGTAATCGATAAAAAAATTCTTGATTTACAAAAAGTGCCTATAAAACTATCAAAAGTTCTAAAATTGTTCACATGTGATAAGCAATAAACACATATATACAACACTCAACTGATGAAATTTGAAACATAATTTGTTCATTCAACTCGTAACTCGTCTATTTGTGCTTGTGTAAAAGCCTGCTTAGTATTGACCTACATGAAAACAAAAAAAAAATTATAATTATATTTGAAAAAGTACAATGTATATATCGCAAGAATAATTTAAAAGTAAGGATAGAGGTGTGTTACATACGAAAGTTTTAAGAGGTGCATCTGGATTATGAACAATCTCTCGGACGAATTTCAAAACATAATATCCACATTCCAGTTAGGTGATAATTAAAAAAATGAAAATTCAAAAATTTAATTAATGTACCTTAATTGGAGCATGTTTAGAGACACTCATAGCGAAATTTCCTCATCTGCATTTTCATCCAACCCGCGAACAACCAAAACATGAGTTGGACCTGTTTCCAAAAAAAAAAAAACACGAGTTCGACCTAATTAAAATCAAATTCAACTAACTTCATCACAAGGGAATAAAAGAGAAACAATTTTAGAATATACACTAACCTGCCTCTTGTCCTTTCTTTCCTAAAGACGATTGATTAGCATATAAATATATGTCGGTGGAGCATCATATGTCCGAGGCTCATTACACTGCATAAATCAATGATGGTTTTTTCAATATTAACCACATATCTGCCCTTTAACGAATAAGATGTCCCTTTTCCCATAATTAGAGATTTGAAGCTTCTAATTTTAGTCTAACACGACATACATAAATATCTATCTCACGACTGCCATATACAAAACCTTTAAATTACACCAACTACATGAAAAAGATTGTTATTCTTATCACTATCAGACAATCAAAGGGACAAATTAAACAGTATCAGAAACAAGAAAACAAAAAACCACGAAACATTAATAGGGTATGAACTACCAAAAACTTATTTATTATTATTTAACTCTATATTGATAACAAGAACTCTTAACATTGACTTCTAGAAAAGATTAACCTATACTTCCCATATGTCAATAAAGAAAGTACAACAATACACAATGAACATCTTGGCCAACGTGTATCCTAAAACTAGCGATACCAAGCAATCTACATACAAAGTCAAAATACTCCAGAATCAACATAGTCAAAGCCTAAGAATAATGAGTGAAATGAAAGAACTGCAATAATGAGGCATTTTGCATCCTCATGGAGGTTTTTGTCCGTTCTTTAATTTTATAATTGGGGAGATTTTACATAATAGAATTGTGAATTATTATTTATGGTTTAGATTATAATTCTTCATAACTTAAATAAAATGAGCTATATATGTACATGAAGCTACCAAGTACACAACCCATGCACTTCTCAGAATCAGAAAAGATATGAGAAAATCCAAAGAGATAACTTTCCAAGAATTCTTGAAATTAAAAGCTCCTTTAAACTAACAAACCAACGCTCACTTGAAAGAGTGAGGATCATACTTCGACTCCAACGGAAAAAAGCCATAACCATCTAGTCGATAGGGCCTCATTTTAAAGTCTGGAATAACCTAGCACCCCAACGTCAACCTTGAAAATCAATAATTTTGAAAGATACATAGCAAGAACATAATTTCACAGGAAACACGATGAACAAACAGACCTCAAATTAACCGATACAACAATTCTAAATTCCAACACTAAAATAAGAAAATATCTCTCAACAGTATAAAGCAAAAACAGAGAAATTCAAGTACATACCATCTCAGTTGCATCAATGGCGGAGAAAATGTTGAACCTCTTGCCACATTACTTCAAGAAAAAAGAGAATTGTGCATTGCCACAAGCAGTTTGGATACTTTTGATGCATAGTTGCACAGTGAAAATTGGGTGTAAATTAATGAAATTAATCTTATGCTCTAAAATTTCAATCCACCATAGTTCAAAACTCAAAAGACTCATTGATACCTACCAAGTTTTTCCACCCAAGAAGTCTCCAAATGGCCACTGGATTACATACAAAGTTGTTATTTTTCTTTTAGTCGCAGATTGTAGGCGGCGGCGGCAGCTTAAATCGACAATTAGATCAGGGAGTGACACACAAACGGTCGGATCTGGCGTTCGGCAGATCTGTGCGAACTCAGGAGGAGTTTGATGTCGAGCGAACGATGAAGACGGAGTGGCTGGGACGAAAAATGGCGACGACGGCTTGCTGAAACCCACGAAGAAAACACCAATGACGGGGCGCACGTGGTCGGAGTTGGTCGACAAAGAAGCAGCCGGCGAAGACGAGAAGTAGGGGTTGGGGTTGCGCGAAACGAGAGGAAGGGTTGTGGGGTCGACTCCCTTCACGATTTCTTTCTTTTTTTAATTTATTTTGTTTTATTTTATTAAAATAAGTAAGAAAATCTTTTTCTTATTAAAAAAAATGCTTATATTTTTCCTTTTCTTTAATTTTGAAGTCTATGGAATTCTATGACATCAAGGACCAAACATTTTGCGATAATTTTGAATTCTTTCATGACGGTTGTGAATCACCATCATAAGCGACTCCTTAATGACGGTTTCCACCGACATCGAAGGCTCTTTTACATGACGGTTCATAAACGAGTCTTTCATGACAGTTTTAAATCGACATCGTAAGTGTCTATTCGATGACGATTTAAAATCGACATCAAAGGTTGCGATAGTTTTGAAGAGTCTATCATGACGGTTTTTAAACTGACATCGTAAGGGTTTATTCGATGACGGTTTAAAACCGACATCAAAGACCGTGATAATTTTGAAGTGTCTTTCATGTTGATTTTTAAACTGACATCGTAAGAGTATATTCGATGACGATTTAAAATCGACATCAAAGGTCGCGATAATTTTGAAGTGTTTTTCATGACGATTTTTATACCGACATCGTAAGGGTATTTTCGATGTCGGTTTAAAACTGACATCAAATGTCGCGATAATTTTGAAGAGTCTTTCATGACGGTTTTAAACCGACATCGTAAGGGTCTATTCGATGACGATTTAAAACCAACATTAAAGGTCGTGATAATTTTGGAGTCTTTAATGACGATTTCTAACCGACATCGTAAGGGTATATTCGATGACGGTTTAAAATCGACATCAAAGGTCGTGATAATTTTGAAGAGTCTTTAATGCCGGTTTCAAACCGAAATCGTAAGGGTATATTCGATGACGGTTTAAAACCGACATCAAAGGTCACGATAATTTTGAAGAGTCTTTAATGTCAGTTTGAAACCGACATCGTAAGGGTATATTCAATGACGGTTTAAAACCAACATCAAAATTTTCGATAATTTTAGAGAGTCTTTAATGACGGCTTTTAACCGACATCGTAAGGGTATATTTGATGACAGTTTAAAACCGATATCAAAGGTCGCAATAATTTTGAAGAGTCTTTAATGTCAGTTTGAAATCGACATCGTAAGGGTATATTCGATAACGGTTTAAAACCGACATCAAATTTCGCGATAATTTTAGAGAGTCTTTAATGACGGATTTTAACCGACATCATAAAGGTATATTTGATGACGGTTTAAAATCGATATCAAAGGTCGCGATAATTTTGAAGAGTCTTTATTGTCGGTTTGAAACCGACATTGTAAGAACACCCTTTGATGTCGGTTTAAAACCGACATTAAAGGACACAATTTCGAAAACCGACATCGTTTATAATATGTCAATTGCCCAACCGACATTAAAGGTCAAATTTGTTGTAGTGAGTGTTGTGCTCTGATGTTATCTTCTTGACAATCACGTCTCCTTGGTGCACAATTTCTCGTATCAGGTGATACTTCCATTTGATATGTTTTCCCCTTTTGTGACTTCGAGGTTCTCTCGAGTTGACCACGACACCGTTTGTTATCACGATAAAGGGTGATCGGGAGGTTCATATTTGGAACAACTTCCAAATCAGTCATGAACTTCCTAAGCCATACTGCCTCTTTAGCCGCTACACAAGTTGCTACATACTTAACCTCTATAGTGGAGTCAGCAATGCATCCTTGCTTCATACTTCGCCAGACTACTGCCCCTCTGTTAAGAGTAAACACTGACCCCAAAGTGGATTTCCTAGAATCTTTATCAGTTTGGAAGTCAGAGTTCGTGTATCCTGTAAGGATCAGATCCTTAGCCCCATACACGAGCATATAGTCCCTCGTTCTCCTAAGATACTTGAGGATTGCTTTTACCGCAGTCCAGTTATGTAATACTGGGTTGGATTGATACCTACTGATAATCCCAACTGCATAACAGATGTCAGGTCGAGTACACAATATGGCGTACATGAGGCTACCTACAGTGATGCATAAGGGATTCGTCTTATATCCTCAGCCTCTAGAGGTGTCTTAGGACATTGTTCCTTAGACAACTGAACCATGTGCCTGAAAGGTAATAAACCCTTCTTGGAGTTTTGCATCTTATATCGAATCAACATTTTGTCGATGTACGATGCTTGAGACAAGGCTAGTGTTTTGTTCTTCCAGTTTCAAACTATCTGGATCTCGAGAACAAACTTCGTTTCTCCCAAATCTTTCATTTGGAATTGCGTAGCCAGCCAGTTTTTAACGTTAGTGAGAAAACCTACATCATTTCCAATGAGTAGGATATCATCCACATACAACACTAGAAAAGCGACAGTACTGTTGATTATCTACTTGTAAACACAAGGTTCATCAACATTTTGATAAAAGCCATAAGATTTGATAGCCACATCAAACCTTATATTCTAAGACCTAGAGGCTTGTTTCAACCCATAAATGGATCGTTTTAGCCTGCAAACCTTTTGCTCATGGCCTTGTTCAATGAACCTTTTGGGTTAGTCCATGTAGATGTTTCGTCAAGATTGTCGTTCAGAAAGGTCGTCTTGACATCCATTTGTCATACTTCATAGTCATAATATGCAGCAATGGCAAGAAGGATGTGTATAGACTTGATCATGGCAACAAGAGAAAAGGTTTCTTCATAGTCAACCTCTTCTCGCTGGGTATAGCCCTTTGCCACGAGTCTAGTTTTGAAGGTTTGTACCTTCCCATCTACACCACGTTTTCTCTTGTAGATTCATTTGCAACCTATGGGATTAACCCCATCAGTTTGATCCACAAGATCCCAAACGGAATTTAAGTACATAGACTTCATTTCCTGGTCCATGGTTTTTATCCATTCGTTTTTGTCAATGTCATCCATTGCTTGATCAAACGACAATAGGTCCTCGCAGTCATCACTAGGTGTGATAACTTTGATTTCAGCTAAACCCATGTAACGGTCAGGTTGAATAACAACCCTCCCACTACGTCGAGGCTCTCTCAACTGTTGAGATGGACAACTTTGACTAGATGAGCTAGGGTCAACACTTTTTTGTTGGTTTCTTAACTTTGTCAGTAACTTTCACTGACATATTGTCTAACTCTTTTAATATTATTTTACTTTTAGGCTTGTAATCCCTGATGTGGTCTTCCTCAAGAAAAGTGGCGTTTGTCGATACATGAACCATGTTTTCTTTAGGATCGTAAAATAGACCACTTCTCATTTCTTTAGGGTAGCCCACAAAAAGGCATAATTTTGAACGAGATTCCAGTTTCTTCGGATTTGTCACTAGCACATGGGTTGGACATCCCCAAATTCTGAAATGACATAAACTGCCTTTACGTCCTTTCCAGAGTTCGTAATATGTTTCAGAAACACTTTTCGAAGGAACATTGTTCAAAATGTATATTGCAGTCTCCACTGCATAACCCCAAAACAAGTCAGGAAGATGAGCATAACTCATCATCGACCGAACCATGTCTAACAGAGTTCTGTTTCTCCTTTCCGATACACCATTTTGTTGTGGCATACCAGGCGCTGAGAGTTGGGACGTTATTCCATGTTCTATCATATAGTCCTGGAATTCATGATCCATATACTCTCCACCTCGATCAGATCGAAGTGTTTTGATGAATTTACCAAAAAGGTTTTCAACCTCGGTTTTATATTCTTTGAACTTTTCAAGTGCTTCAGATTTTGATGCATTAGGTAAATGTATCCATATCTTGAATAATCATCTAGAAAAGAGATGAAGTATTCATACCCACCTCGGGTTTTAACACTCATCGGACCACAAATGCCTGAGTACACAAGCTCCAAGGTTTCCTTGGCTCTATAAACTTTTCCACTAAAAGGTCGTTTGGTTATTTTGCCTTCAAGGCATGATTCACATACAGGTAAAGAGCTTTCTTCTAACTCATTTAGAAGTTCGTTCTTCACTAAACCCTCAATCCTATTGAGGTTTATATGACCTAATCTTATATGCCAAAGATAGGCATTTTGTTTAGGAGATACTTTTGCTTTTATTAGTTCGCGTATTTGTTGTTTAAATAATTCAGTATTTAAAACCATTTTAACTGAATTAGGCCTTAAAACATACAAATTATTTTCAAGTAGAGCAGTACACAATTTCATACCTTTCAATTAAATAAAAGCTTTATTAAATTGAAATAAAATTAAAATACACTGTTCAATAAGGAAATTGAACTAAGGTTTCTAGTAAACCCTTTGATCTATTTACATTTTATCTAATAATAGTATTTCCTTGTCGAACAGCAACTCTACTGTGCCTTTCCCTTTTCTTTTCCTCCTTTCCTTTTCTTCTGTGTCTTCTCAAGTCTAGAAGGATGATCGCTACTTTCGGTTCCAGAGGATAAACTCTCATGGAACCTTTTGGAATGGGCAAACGGATTTGCCTCTCCACTGTTTTGTCCCTTATTCTCAATAACAGACTCATAAGTCTGTAGCTCGTGAAGGAAGGAAACAGATTATAATCTTTCTTGTTCATCACTGCATTGGTGCAGAATTGCAAGAAGCTCTTCGGGAGAGATTCGAGGATAAACGAGACCTGACTTTGCTCATCCATAACCGCTCCATTCATTTCGGTCACGTTGCAGTGAACCATTAGATCGAGAACATGTTCTCTCACTGAAGTTCCCTTCTTCATGCGCGCATTATAAACGTATTTGAGGGATTCATGTCGAATCTGTTCAGACGGGTGTTCTGACGAATTCTGCAGATAACCCATGATCTCACGAGCTGAGACCATACCCTCAAGTTTCCTAGCTAGAGCTATAGTTAGGCTAGCCAGAATGTGACCTTGGCCTTCTGATTAGCTTTGGTCCAGCGGTTAAACGCATCCTTAACAGATTGAGGTGCGTTTTGAGCGAGGACCTGAGGACATTCCTCAGTAAGTACGAACTTCAGGTCGTCCACAACTAAAATCGTGTTGATGTTGTTTTTCCATGTTTGGTAATTGTTTCCTTTGAGTTTTTCGACAACCAAAAGAGAAATAATCGAACTAGACATATTTGCTGAAATATAAGAAAAAACTTTGTATTATTTTTTCGCAATAAACCTATGTGTAATCCAATCATGTTTCAGCAAAATTAATCTATGATCCCTAGGTCAATTAATTTGCAATGATACCCCACAGGTTTAGAATGTGCGCCACCGAAGGGTAGTCGAATCACTTCTCCTCTGGGACGAGATAGTCTCGACCAAACCCTATTACCGGAATAACTCTTATTCCCTATAAGTTCTAGCTATCATTTTTTATCTGGATCCATTAACTATTAATGTATCATGTGAGTGTCACCCTCTAACTTTAGATCCTAGAGTCCCGATCCAACAAAATCCGCCGAAGTGAGGATTAAGTTGGAAATCAAACTAAGGTGACCCTATCCCTTTCGGGAGTTCGCTATGTTCTGACTCCTATGATCAGACCCTCTGAAGGGATTGTCTGGTCCAGGCCAAACTAGCAGGCGGATCATAAGAATCTCACGGCGCAAACCATTAGAAGAGACTGTGGGACCCATTTGCACAAGTCCTACTCCCACTCACTATAAGCACTCCCTTCATTCACCTGTCTTTTGACCCATACAAAACACCATCCGAAAGGGGACGCTCTCATTTGCGCCACGAGGCCAAGTATGGATCTCACGGTGTGAACTTAACGGAGATGCGTAGGTGGAAATTAATGTGTCATATACACGCATTTCCTTCCACTAAGTACTTTAGAATTAACTGGATGACCTAGATAAATCCGGCTATAACTTACCTAAGTCTACCAATATAATATTTATATTGGAATTACCGAAGTCTATAAATCATTTATTAAAACTTAGGTCTATGGTTTATTAACATTTTAATAAAACGGTCACGATAAAAATAACCTATGAATCTCCAGACCAAATTAACTCTCAGGTAGGTTCCCAGGTAGGGGTGTTTCCATTTCAATCAGCTTAAATACCCCAGCCTAGCCAGAACCTTCCTTAGACAGAGTTACTTATCAGTCACCATTCATAAGTCACATTAAATTTCCTAATTCTAATCTTATTAGAACTAGATAACCTAAGTCTAATTAATAACAGGTTCTAAAACAATTTTAAAACTAGTTAATTAATACTTAGGTTACATGCATTTCTATGTTATAGCGCTTGATCATTCATCACATGAATAAATTAAAACATATAACATAAATCATCACATGAAATAAATGGATGGCTATGCTTTCAAAAATTAATTAACATAACTCTTATATTAATTAAGCATGCATACTATATAATATAACAACTTACATTATAAATGATGCATGAATATGCTTAACCTAATGTGGGATTTTAATCTAAATGGCATACTTTATGCACATAAATTAATACACAACATTTGCATAATTAAAGTAGCAAAATTGGACCATGATTTGGCATCCTAAACAATAATTAAAATTAATATAATCAAATTATATTAATAATAATTAAATAAATAAATAATAAATATAAAAAAAATTGAAAAAACGCCCACTTCGCCATTTCCAGCGAAAGCTTACGCGCACTTCACACCCATATCATTTGCGGCGTTGCAATGTTGTCGCCCTCAACGCCCGCTTGGCATCTCCACGCTGAGCGGTGTTGCAACGTTGCCCCTGCATCAGGCCTCCGTCCGTACGCTAGGCGTTGCAACGCCATCAACTGCACAACAATGGCTTCTTATGATTTTCGCCCAATTTCGCTTCATTTCTCCATGGCAACACTTTTACACGAACGACACAGACTTACAGACTCGATTTACAACACATTTTGACAAAAACACCGGGCCCTTACATTGAACATTTCAATTCAATTATAAATCTAAATGCCAAATCATGTAAACATCCATTTTTCCAAAACCACATGCAATTTCTCTAAATTGAATGTTATACCCACCTAACTTTGAGCAATTTCTAACACAATTAAGAGCACGATTAGGCTCTGATACCAATTGAATGGAATTGAATCTCGTGCGGAAGCGATTGATCGCATATGCACTTAATTGTGTGACATAGAATTGCTAAAAAACAGTAAATCTAGGCTAAGCATACTGATGCGAAAATCTCGAGTGCCCTAAACTAATGTAAATTAGAATAAGACTCCGACACTTCTACGACGTGCAAGTATACACGGTCGAGAGCAGCAAGTGATAAGTTAAAGTATCGATCCCACGAGGACTAGCTAAACCTAAATGAATGAGTGTCCTAGCAATTTTTCCTTGTTTTAGTGCAATGTATGAGTGTGCAAATTACTATTGTAAATAAATAAATTGATGTGATAAGTGTGCAAAGACAAGACTAGACTCAAGAAAATAACTAAATTTAAATGAGGGGAGAGGAGAATGCAAACAAGAGGGGAGATGCAAGAGATGAGATTTTTAATGAAAAATAGGCTCGGGTTAGAGTTCTAATGTTCAATTAGAATAAATTTTGAGTGATGCCTTGAATTTACCTACACATGCATTCAAATGATTCTTTCCAAAATCACTAAGTTTTAAAACCTACAATTTCCCAATTGTGATCTAAATTATGCTCATGATTTTAGGTTCTAGGTGGGTTAATTATCCCTAATCAACTCAATAATCCTGAAATTTTAGTTTTCTAATTCATTAGCTTTCCCAAGTTTATGAATTATAGAGAAGTTAAAAAGGTCAATTTTAATTCTCATGCAACGTTAAATTTAATAAAATTTCATAAATTCAATCAATGGCATCAACCATAAATTTAATCCAAAATTACATTAAAACAACCTAACCTTTGCCTAAGAAAATTTAGTTCATGATTAAAATCGAGTCACATATCTCTAGTTTAAGCATGCTTTTATTGATCAAGGAGTACATGCAAAACAACCAACAATGTTCACTAAATTAGCCTAAATCAATCACAATTCTAGCCTAAATCAATCACAATTCTAGCCTAAAACAGTCACGAGTTATGCTTAAAACAGTGAGCAAAAGTAGTCTAAATCAGTACGTAAACAACCCAAAAATTCAGTATTAAATTGGTGGTTGACAACAAGCAATAACACTTAGAGATATGGAATCGTTACATAGCAGGTGGTCTTATTTTTCATGTTCAGTTCGATTGCAATATATCATCAACGAAACCTCGAAACAACGATCCAACCGTTCAAAATGAAGCACTGCGAGGCTCGAACAAGCTTTCAAAATTTCAGCACAATCCAACAGTTGAAACTCCAGGAATCGACAACTTTGTGAGCGCCGCCGGTGAAAAACCGAACTGCACTGATCTCCCAACGTGGCAACGATATCTGACACAGCAAAGCTCAGAACGACAATCTAACCGTTCAAAGTAGAGCCCTATGAGTCTCGAACAAGCTTTCAAAATTTCAGCACAATCCAACGGTGGAAACGTCGAGACACGACATCTTTGTGAGCGTCGTTTGTGAAAAACCGAACTGCACGATTTTTGCTACAACAATGGCACCTTGAAGCTTCGATTTTTTTCTCAATCGCACGATTGCTACAACAATGACACTTTCATGATTCTTCTCTTCAATACACACCTTTGTTGTAGCAATCGCCTCCTTCTCTCTCTCGCTCTCTTCCCCTTTTGTGGCAACTTCTTCTCTCCCTTTTTGCACTTGAACCCTAGCCTCCTTATATAAGATGGTGTTGCCCTAATTCCACAAATTACAAAATGTCCTTAGGGGTAGAAAGACCATCTTACCCTTCGGGTAAGATATCTAAAATGCCCTTAGGGACTCTTGTAATTTTTATAATCTCCTGCACACAGAAAAATCCAAAATAAATATATGAAGTCAATTATAAATCAAAATACGCAAGGATTTTTGGAGTTAAGAAAAATCTCAAATTTTAGTCTTTAATTAACTGTTAGCTTATTTTCCAAAATTTCTTAAATTAAAGCACAAAAACATCAAAATTAATTCTTTTTGCACCTAATGCTTAAATTCAAGATTTTAAAGCTAACACACATAATTTAGGGATAAAATAACATGAGGATCACTAAATTAGATGCAATTCAAGTAGATTAAACACTAAAATTCTAGTAAAATAACTCACTTGTGGTGAGTTATCACATACTAATTTGAAAGCAAAGAAGAATTAGAAGATTACCTTTGGAGACCAATTCTTCAAGTAGTTCCTCGTCGTCTACGAGCTCTTCTTCTCTACGAACGATTACTCGAACACCACCAAAAAGCCTTCTCAGTTGTTCTCTAGGTGAGGGAGAGAGGTGGGATCTCCCTTTTGGTTTAGGGGTGTTTTGAGAGAGAACTTTGAGAGAACTCTTGTGTGTTGCCTTAGATGCAAAACTACACAAATGGTTCAAGTGTCGTAAAATGCATCCAAAAGGATGCTTTTATAGGCAATGTAGGTGGAGACAAATTCTCCACTCATCTTGTCACTATCTCCACATATTATGCATAAATGCATAATATAAGGTGTCAAACACCTCATTATATGAATCATATTCATATAATGTGGAGAAATTGGATTTGAATAAGTCCAATTTCATTTCTCCAAAGTTCCACCATATGTTATGTCCTAATTTCATAATTAGACATAATTAAGTTCAATATGAATCATATTTACATTGAACTATATATTATATCAATCATATCATATATAATTGATATAATCCCTAAATTGAATTTGAACATTTCAAATTCATTCCAAAACTTTATACCCTCTATTAATTTCATGTTGAGCCAACTGAGGGAACTAATGGACCTACAGATCATGAGCTCCAACGATACGAGATTGACTAATCAAACTCATTGATCCTGTCAATCAACATTCATTAACTACGAGTCATTCCACTAAAGACTCGTAGCTGCACTCTCCTCACTGTAGGACAAGTTGTGTCCATTGATTTAACCAATGCCCGTGAATCAACCCTTCACAAGTTGTTCGTAGTCACAGTTGGGTCAAATTACCGTTTTACACCTGTGACTACTTCTTGCACCTTAAGCACCACTGATCCTCTAATGAACAACAAGTTTATGGTATGACCATAAACATTATCCCTCTCGGGCCAATAAGAGGGGGGCCCGTTGTTCAAGACCTTGATACAACTCTTAAGGGAACCACCTATCTAGTTACCCTAGAGTATGAACGAGTGAATTTCTTCTTGTGTAGTTGAGTCCTCAACTCCCTACAAGGTTTCATCCCTGAGAAGGTAGGCATATTGAGTTGGAACTCTGACCACTCTCACTCGTACTAGTCTAAGGATAATCCTCAGTAAACAGGAGTTCGCAACTCGCTTAGGATTTAGGTTGAATCACTATTGGTCATCGTTTGAATTATTAGCCCTAACCTATCAACGATGTTACTGGATTAGTCTAACAATTATTTGTCCAGTCTTGTACAAACTCTTTGGACAAGATGCCCCCACTCACATGTCAGCTACATGAACGAGTTGGATCACCTCGTTTGTATCAAATACAAAGTGGGTCGCATCCATAGTGTTAAGGAATTGCTGGTAAATTTTCCCTCTGTCAAAATTCTCTTCTCCTCCAAATTGTTGGAATCCTTCACACCAAGGATTGATCGAAAGAACTTAGAGGATAGGAGGTTTTCACTGGTGGTGTTGTCCTGTTGAAAAGGAATTACAGAGGAATAACTTGAGTTGTTGTGCAAGAGGAGCAAGAAGTTGCTGCTGATTGAAAAACTACAAAGGTAACAATTATATCCTTTTAGATTTGTTTCTGTATAACATGTGTATGTTTGCATGTCTAGATCCATGCTCTAATTAGATTAGTATTGTTGCTTATTCTCTGTTTTAACTAATGTATTAGTATTTGGAATAAACCAAAACAAGCAAGCAAATCGATCTTTAATCACGTTTCCCCTACTCACGGAGATCTGATTCCCACCAGATCCCACCTCTCTCCCTCTCCTAGAGAACAACCGAGAAGGTCTTTTGGCAGTGTTCGAGGATTTGTTCGTAGAGAAGAGGAGCTCGTAGACGACGAGAAACTACTTGAAGAACCGGTCTTCAAAGGTAACCATCGAATCCATTTATGCTTTCAATATGTATGCTTAACTTAGATTTTTTGTTTTTGAGTATCTCCATGTCACACAAATGAGAGGAAATGCGATCAATTGTTTCATAATGGGATTCAATAAAATGTCTTGTTGGATCTATAACGTTTTCCAATAAAATGTTGTTTGGTCATTTTTCCTAAACAGAACTCACATAGAGGTAAAGAATCATCTTCTAACTCGTTTAGAAGTCCATTATTTACTAATCTCTCAATCCGGTTGAGATTTATGTGACCATGTCTTAGATGACAAAGATATGTATTTTTATTTGGAGTAATCTTTTTCCTTTATAATTTGAGTGTCTGCAGTTTTAAACATCTCATGATTTAAAATTGCTTTAGTTTCGTTGGGTCTTAACACGTACAAGTCGTTTTCTAATTTACCAGAACAAATATCGATATCTTCTTTTGTAATGAACGCTTCATTAAAGGAAAAAGAAATACAATATTTATGTTCAAGAAAACAAGAGATAGATATTAAGTTCCTGATAATTCTAGGAACTATGTACAAGTTTTCTAAGAACAGAAATCTATCTCTAAAAAATAGCTTGGCATCTCCCATTTCACGAGCTGAGACGACATCTCCCGTTCCAACCCTGAGCGTCATCTCACCCTCATCGAGCTCCCTAAAGAAAATAGTTTCATCAATAGAAGAACAAACGTGGTTAGTGGCCCCTAAATCAAGTATCAAGAATAAGTCATTATTTTCTACTAAACATGGTTCAATAACCAGAAATTGTTGGGGTTTGTGCCCTAAAACTCGTAGTTTGTAATTTTATTCTAATTATTGTAATAAAGAGTTAGTGTTCGATATTTACATTATTGCCCTTGTATTAACCTTAAATCCAATAAACTAAACATCCAAGGCTGTAAGATGTCTCTTGTACTGAATGTAGTGTACATAAAAAGGATCTCTGTTCGAGATACAACCTAAAGGGTCTATAGTAAGGGGATAAGGTTTGGGTACCTTACCTTGGTAATACTATGGATGTGGCCCACTTTGTATATGATACAAACACTGTGATCCTAATGTGTTTGTGTAGATGACATGTGAGTGGGGATATCCTATGTAATGAGATTACATAAGATCGAACCGCGAAATAGTAACCACTAGGTGTAACTCCGTTGACTAGTTAGGTTTCTATTTCACTAGGATGACCTAGACAAGTTGATCTCAATCCTGAGCAGGTTACGAACTCCTGTTTGCAAGGGATTGTCCTTTGACTAGTACGGGTGAGAGTGACCAAGTACGCCGACTCAATATGCCTACCTTCTTGGGGACAAGACCGAGTGAGCAGCTGGGAACTTAACTTAACAAGATGGAATTCACTTTTTCCCGCCTATTAGGGTAAGTAGAGGAATGTTCCCTTAAGTGGTGTCTCTAGGACTTGAACAAAGGGTCCGACCCTCTCATTCGCCCAAGAGGGACTTCTGTTTGTTAGTAGAACCACAAACAAATTGTTCATAGAGAAGCACTGGTACTTAAGGTACAAGATGTAGCTCAGGGGTAAAACAATATTTTGACCCAGCTGGTGTTATGAACATTCGTGAAGGATTGACTTGTCGTTATTGGTCAATATCCGTGGACACAGAAATATATCTGCAGTGAGAAGAGTGCAGCTGTGAGACTTTAGTGGAGTGTTCCTGTAGCTAACAAATGTTGATTAGGAGGTTAATGAGATTAACCGAGTAATCTCGTATCATTGGAGCTTCTGATCTGTAGGTCCATTAGGTCCACATTCTAGCTCGTAAAGGGTTCTTAGATCGTTTGAATTTGAAATGTTCAAATTTATTAGGGAATATATGTTTATGTAGATTGATACATTATAATATAAAGTTTTGAACTTTATGTTATAAATTTAATGTGAATATGATTCATATTTAATTATATGAGAGAATTAAATATTTGAAAGAGTTCAAATATTAATTTAAATGTGAATGTGATTCATATTTAAAAACTATAGGTTAAAATTTAATGTACATGAGATGCACATTAAAACTATAGGTTAAAAGGGAATATGATTAAATGTGATTTATCATATATATAACCTAAATGAAATATAAGATATTTGAATTAATTAATTAATTAATTTAATTAAATTTGATTTAATTAAATAGGTTATATATATATATATATATATTAATAATTAATTAATTAATTATTATTATTAAATTATTAAATTAAGGGAAACGTGTAGATGACACGTTCCCCACCTCCCTGCTTTGTCTCCACTCCCTATTGTTAAATGTAGGGAATTCAGAGATGGAGGTTTGTGAGAAGCATTGGTGCAATTGTGGAATTGCTGCTAAGAAAATTCTCTCTCTCTCAAATCCCTTTTTCTTTTCCCAAATTGTTGGAACACCTTCCCACCAGAGTTGATCTAAGCCACTCAGAGATATTGAAGGTTTACTGCGTGGTGTTATCCTGTTAGATAAGAAAGAACAGAGAAGTCTTTTTGTTGTTGCTATGTTGTTGTACACTTGAAGCAAGGAGTTGTTGTGGAAACTACAAAGGTAAATTTCAAATTTTCTTCAGTTTAATTATATTATAGAACTTGTTTGCATGTTTAGATCTATGCCTAATTAGATTAGGAATCAAAATGTTTGTGTCTGTATTTTAGCCAATGTATTGGTATTTGTGTTTAACCAAAAACAAACAAGTAATTGATCCATAAAACACGTTTTCACTGCTCAAGGGGATCAGATCTCCATCAGAAATCACATTTACCTTTCTTCTCTTTAAGCTCCGCAAGGTATTTTGGGAAGTTTCGCTTTCAATGCCCGTCCATGTTGCAGTGGAAACACTTCCATTTGTCTGCAACCTTGGTCTTATCCTTGCCCTTATCAGCAGCGGGAGGTGCCTTACCCTTCCCTCCTTTCTTCTTCTTATGGGTCTTCTTAATCCCAGAAGCGGAACTGCAGGACTTGGTTCTAGAGGATGAACCCTTGTGGAATTTTTTGGAATGAGCAAATAAATTTGCCTCTCCATCTACCTGCCCCTTATTCTTGACAAGAGACTGGTAAGCCTTTAGTTCGTTAAGGAGAGTAGTCAGGTTGTAATCTATCTTGTTCATCACTGCATTGTTGCAAACTGCAGGAAGTTCTTCGGAAGAGATTCCAGGATGGAGGGCACCTGACTTTGTTCGTCGATGACCGCCCCGTTCATTTTTGCCACGTTGAAGTGGGCCATCAGATCGAGAATGTGTTCTCTCACTAAAGACCCCTATTTCATACGGGAGTTATAAACGTACTTGAGGGATTAGTGCAGAAGTTGTCCGAACATGTTCTGCAACGAACTCATGATCTCAGCTTTGGCCAGAACTTTAGAAACACTAGCCAAAATGTAGACCTTGGTCTTATCATTGGCCTTGATTTAGTGGTCATGTGCGTCCTTAACAGATTGAGGCGCGTTTCGAGGAGGTACCTAAGGACACTCCTTAATCAGTACGAACCGAAGGTCATCAACAACCAAAATCATATTCTGGTTGAACTTCAACATAGTGTAGTTTTTCCTAGTTAATTGTTCAATTTTTAATAAGGCTATAATCGAGGACCACATGCTGAAATTGTAAAAATAGTTCTAATTATTTACGCCTTTTAACCCATTACTAAAACCAATCTAATTTAGCAAAATTATTAAAAATCCTAGGGTTTAAACTTAAACCTTTTAATTTTGCAACGATACTTCAAGGGTTTAGAATAAAAGCCACCCTCGGGTGGTCAGCCACTCCTCCCCTGAATTGAGACTATCTCAGCTAATAATCACTACTAAAACATCTCATGTCCCAATGATTTTTAGCTACTCTTTATTCGGTGAAGGACTTGTTAACTACCTTAACTTATCCCATAAATATGACCCTACCATTTTCAGATCCAATAGGTCTGAGCAAACAGTCTACTATTAAGAAAGAAAACTGTTGGCAAATTACCTAGGAGACCCTATCCATTTCTGGATTTCGCGATGTTCTGATCCCTATAGTCATGCCCTCTGTCAGGATTGGTTGCTCTAGGGTAACCTAGCAGGCAAACTATACAAATCTCACGGTGTGATCTAATGGAGGAGACCGTAGCATACGTTCACACGCACCCTTCTCCCATTTACTATAGACACTTTTCTCATTTACCTTGGTATTGAACCATGCAAACACTTACCATAGGGGACGCCCTATTGACGTTGCGTAGCCGATCATGGAACTCACGGTGTGAACTCTTGATGATGTGAGAAATTCTTTGTTATAGGTTAAGGTTTCTAAAAACCAATTTACAACTTTTATAAATTGTAATGATTAACCTATGACATGGGACTATAGTTTATTTCCAACAATCACATTCAAATCTGAAAATAAATGTCATTCAACTCGTTGAATCATGCAGATTACTGAAATAATATAACACATTATATTATACTAAGTAATTTCATACTCCATGCTCTTCATTTTTCATATAATTAAATTATAACACCTATAACTAATTACTCATGAAAATGCATGCATTTTCAACATACTCATATAACACTTATATAAATAAAATGCATGAACATGCTTATTCTAAGGTGGGAATAAATCTAAATGACATTCATAAATAATAAATAGCTACTAAACCAGAATTTTTTGCCCTTAATGTGCAAAAAATGTAAAATTACAATAATTCTATATATAAACCAGTCCAAAACACCTTGAACCGGAGCTGAACCGCTCGAACCGGACAAGAAACAAATCGAACCGTCAAATCTTCACTGAACCGACCAATCCTCATCTGCCAATGGCACGACATTGTAATGTCGTGACCCCTTGCGGTTGTGTTCAGCATCCCAGCGGCGTTGCAACTTCATGAAATGACGTGCAATGTTGATACCCTTTGGATTCCTTATCGATAGGACCACGACGTTGCAACGCCATCCTCTAGTGTTCCAACGTTGATGAACGATGTTGCAATGCCACTAATGGGGTTGCAATGCCGGGGCTTCTGGCAGCAGCTTTTCTCTTAAAAAATCAGCAACTTTCAGCAGCAGATTGGCACTGAATCTCATTCGAATTGCCTCAAACTTGTCACGAACGACTCACAAACTAAATTACAGAATATATTTGCACAATAATTGCCCAAAAAACACAAGGTCCTTTACATAATTTGATTAAATAAAAAAGTAAACTAAGGCAAAATATTTCCTAAACAGTTTAACTGCAAACCAATTATGCAAATTTCCACCAACCAATGCAATTTTGTTTCAACCAAAACAAAAACAAGTATTTCTCTGATACCGATGGAAGGAATCTTAATTCCCTTGAACAGTAGAAACGTGTAATAGATCATAATTGCAAGTTTTTATTTTTGTTTACTTCAAAAAACCCCATACATTGGTAAAAACAGAGATAAGCTAATTAAAAAAGCATGGATTAACAAAATAAGATATGTTGTAGTTATCTCAACTAAAAGGAAAGGAGTATACCTTTGTAGTTTCACAATTGACAACAACTCCTTGCTACAAGATTTTCACAATACCACAACAACTCTTTGATTCTTCCTTATGTAAAAATAGGACAACACAATGAGGAAAACTCCATATCCTCTGAGTCTTAGATCTAGCCTTGGTTGTAAGGCTCCCACCAATTGGTAAATTAGGAATTTCTTAGTTTGAGAGAAGTAGAGTGATTTTCTCAAAATCACCAACACCAGAATCATCGATCAGTTCTTTACCCTCTCAATCGAGAAGAAGAACACCAATGGAGGGTAACTCCTTGATAGGGAGTTGGGGAGAAGTGGGGAACGTGTCATCCTGACACGTTCCCATTTTTTTTATTTAATTAACTTAATAATTAATCAAATAAATTATTAAATAATATAATTAATTTTAATTAATATCAAATTGAATATGATATATTTAATTATGATTCAAATCATATTTCATCATTTTCCCCTCTAACCTACAGTTTAAATGTACATCTTATGCACATTAAATTTTGACCTATAGTTTTAAATATGAATCTCGTTCACATTTAAATAAAATTTGAACTCTTTCAAATATTTAATTCTCTCAATTAATTTAATATGAATCATATTCAAATTAAATTGATAATATAAAGTTCTAATGCACATGAAAATTTTACATTATAATGTATCCGTATACATCAATCTTATTCCCTAATTGAATTTGAAAATTTCAAATTCAAATGATCTCATAACCCTTTACAAGTTAGGAAGTGGACCTAATGGACCTATAGATCAGAAGCTCCAACGATACAAGATTATTCAGTTAATCCCATTAACCTCCTAACAACATTCATTAACTATGGGAACACTCCACTAAAGTCTCGCAGTTGCACTCTTCTCACTCGAGATATATTTTGGTGTCCACGAATATCGACCAATAACAAGAAGTTAATTCTTCACAAATGTTCGTAACACCACATGAGTCAAATTATCGGTTTACAGGGGTTACATCTTTTACCTTAACTTCTAGTGCTTCTCTAATGAACAACTTGTTTATGGTTCTACAAATAAACATAAGTCCCTCTTGGGCCACGTATGCTCATAGATTGTCAGGTGATATGATTTACGAGTTAATAGTTTTTAAACTCAGTCACTCACTGAGCTTCATAACTCATTCTTTGAATATTTTCCAACTTTTTAGGTAGAGATCGAGCTTTCGGTGCCTGAAATCCAGCCATAGTCTATCGAAAGCTCTGCGAGTTTGATATTTTGTACGTGGGTGGGGTTGTATAACAATCATATATATTGTAGATATTTTGAAGGAGCGGTATAGTTATTTTCGTGTATGCATTGAAGGTTGTAGTTGTGTAAATCATGGTTGGGTATGTTTTTGGTTGTAGAGGCTCTCTACCCTGTTTTAGTTTTCGAGTGATATTTAAGTAGAGTGTCTTCTTACGTATGTATATTGATGTTCAAGATTCCACTGTGTTGTGTTTAAAGTATTTCATATACAAGTATAGTATGATTATCAGGTAACACAAGATCAACAGGTATCGTTAGAGAGGTAAACGATGTCTATTGGCTTCACGCCGTCTTCTGGGCTAAGTTAGCGGGTAGTCTGGGAGGGGGTGTGACATTGTTCCTTTAAGTGTTGACTCTGAGTCTTGAACAATGGGCCCACCCTCTCATTGGCCTGAGAGAGATTCGGTTTGTTGGTTGGAACACAAACCACTTGTTTATTAGAGGATCAACGGGATTTAAGGAACAAGAAGTAATTACATGGGTAAAACGGTTCATTTGACCTAGTTGTAATTACGAGAAGAATTGACTTACTAATCATGGTTATATCGAGTGGACAGAAATATATCTTCAGTGAGGAGAATGCAACCAATGAGTTTAGTGGAGTGTCCCGGTGGTTAACGAATGTTGATTAGCTAGGAAAAAGAGTTTGGTCGGTTAATCTCGTATCGTTGGAGCCCATGATCTGTATGTTCATTAGGTCTCTCTTACTAGCTCGAACTAGGCCTTGTAACAATTTGAGAGAATAGAAATTTGAATTGTTCACGTTAATTGTATGTGATCTATTTAACGTGTCATAACTTAATTATGAATTAAACTATGATAAAGACGAAATAAACATATTTAAATTTGATTTAAATATTAGTTCAGTTTAGAACTTGAATAAGGATTCATGTTCGAAAAATCGATTTTGAGATCGGGATTGGTCAAATTGTTTAATTTAATATTTGATATTAAATTAAAATTAAATTATTTAATTAATTAATTAAAAATAATTTTTTAATTTAAAAATAATTTAATATTAATTTTGAGTTAAAATTAAAGAGATATTCAATTTTTATCTTGAATTTCAAGTTGCCAACTGGATCCATCTTTGTCATTCTCAAAATTCACCAAAATTTCTCACCATTCTCAAATCATTCTCATCACTCATGTGTTGGCATTTTCACAAAGCTTAATAAAGCTTTAATTGAAGAAGAATTGAGGAGGATAGATAGAGTTTTGCAGAAATTTGTTGGGTTTCTCATTTTTTACCTTTCATCCCTCTTCTTCCAAATGCCTTCAATCAAAGATCTCACAATCTGTTTCAAGGTCGGATGATAATAGGGAAGACACTAGAGGTGGTTCACAAAGTGTTTGTGACAAGAAATTACCCACAGATTAGGAGAATTTTGAGCTACAAAAGTATGAGTTCTTATTCTCTATTTTTCCAATTTTGAGCATGTTTTTTGTTTGTTAAAATTGAACAAATTACCGTGTTCAAGATCCAAAATTGCTTTTGTTTTCTTAATATTTAACTCTTTCAATCACAGGGTCTTCCTCTGAGTAGATGATGACGACCAAATAGAAGGCTCCAAAACAACTATCCTTGCAAAGTGATTGGCAACAAAATTACAAGATCTAGAATAATGCGTAAATGAAACTAGGGGCCAACAGGAGGCCAACAAAAGAATGTCATTCAGAATAATTTGCATTTCGAATGTGTCAATAATACTTAAAGTAGATGGATTTGAAGTTTTGATCTTTGGATCGAGAACACAGGTTAATAGGTAATTTTACTTTAACGGTTTAGCTGAGAGTTTAATGGAATAAAATATAAAATTGTAAGTATAAAAATAATTTACTTAAATATGGTAGGGTTAAAACGGGGCTTTTCTTTATCAGAAAACAGAATATTAATTTAAGAATAATTTATAAACAAATCTTAGTTTCATATTCGAAATTTGATCAAAGGTTGTTGTTGGTGGAGAACAGGTCAGGATTCCCACATGATAACTGTCGGCTCTGTTTTGCAGCGGATCTCTATGTAAATATCTTACCCACCGACTCACCTCCATACCGCTCCATACCCTCATTCCCACTTTTTACTTTTTACTACGAAACTAATAATCACTTATTTATTATTATTATTAAAAAAGTTAAAATATAATTTTCATCCCTTACTTTCATTTGTGTGTGTTTTTTTTTTCAAATGTAGTATTTTAAAATCTAAAATTGATTCATGTTACTTTATTTTTTTTTCTTTAAAATTAAACTTATCATAAACACCAATTTTAAGCTTTAGTGAAAGATTAAAATTTTACTTTTTAAAAGTATGGAAATAAAAATAGAATAAAATTCAAATTATAATGACTAAAATAGTGTTTCAACCAAAAAAATTATACATCTTTATTTTAATGTTTGTTTTTTTTAAAAAACAATTAACAACTGTAATATTAGAAAGAAAAATGGTGTCGCAATAAACAAAATTGAAAATGACAAATTTGATACTTAGGATTTATTCTATTTTATGCTATTTCTAAATTATATCCATATTGGTGGCTTCTTCGATTTTGGCATCAAGTGTATTTGTGTGTTATTCTTGTCAATCATCATTTTAATCTAATGATTTTTTTTTTGAATTGTTTTGTTTCTCAAAAAAAGAAAAAAAAATCTTGTCAATCATCATTTATGGTGCATTTAATTAGACTTCTAAATAAAGTATCCTTTCCTTTTTCAAGTAAAATGTATGTAATTTCCTTACATTTACATCAAACATTTTTAATTTTTAAACTAAAATATAGTTTTCATCCCTAAATTTTATTCTATTTCTAATTTATCCTAAATTTATTTTAGACCTTCAATTTTAATATGGTAGAAATTTTGTAACTATCATTAATATATAAATTTTAAATTAATGAAATAAATGATAAATTATTTTACTATAGATTAATAATTCTTAATATAGATGTTATAGAGCTAAAATGTGTTTAGTAGTTAAAAAAGAAAAAAAAAAACAAAGGAAAGAAGAAAAATATTAAAGAGATATTTACTAAAATTTTTGAATATACAAAATGTCAAATATAACAATAAAGTGAGTTACGTTAACATTTTCTTAGGTTGATTTTTTTTTCTTTATTTGAATTTTTCATTTTTAGGACTTATATGCATTTTAATGTGTCTCACAATTTCGAAAGAATTAGGTAAGGGTCATTTCATTTTTGTATCGAGAACGAAGAGGTTCAAGAGATAAGAGAATTAAGGATACCCACCCAAAAGACTAATCCAATCCATAAAAATGTACCAGAAAATACAACATTTTTGTTACCCGACCAATCATCAGGCAAACCAAATACAACAGGCAAACTAATCAATAAGATTGATGAAGTAACAATTAATGCAAAAACAACCAATTGGAAAGCAAATTTGTGTTAAATTAAAAATTTAATACCTTAATATCTAACCTTAAATGATTTTAATAAATCTCTTAACTGTAAATTTTTATTAAAAGTATAAAGATGTAGGCATTTGAAAGTATAAAAAATAAAAATAGAGATTTTTACATAAATAAATAGGTTTGTGATGGATAGATACATAAATATATATAATATTTCATTTATTACATTCATAAACCTTTGTAGTGATATTGAGTCCAATATATCATTTCTCTCTCTTCTTTAAATTGGTATGACCCTTTGTTATGACATATTTTATTATTATGATTTTATTAAATAATAACAAGAATTTAGTGTTAGTTGATTATACTTTCCATATATGTTAAAATTATATTTGAATATATTTTTTTCATAAACATCGGGTTATCTTTCTTAGTATTCTCCTTAATTAATTTCCGTCATTATGATATATTACTGAACATCTTTATTATTCCAAACTTTTATATTTTATATTTTTATCGTTCATATCATCAAATTTTCACCTAACGAGAAGGAATCATATACAATTACTTTGTTTCATTTTCATCATTTATCATTTTCATTGTAATATGTATGTTATTTCTCTTGTATTTAGTAGTCATTTGATTCTGTAAATTCGAGTTTCTTATGCTTTTATACAGAAATAACCATATACAATTGTTTCTTATCTTTAGTCCATCTATGTTTTAATGGACATGTTTGTTCTCTTTTATTATTGCAACGTGTTGTATGTTCGTTATTTCTTAACACACGAATATATGCTTTCAATTATAGATGACATACTAGTGATATTTTTGTCTACGAACAAATTTCTTTTTCTTCGTCCGATTCATGTTTTCTTCATCTTCTTCCAATTGCAATAGGAGAGATTTTTATCTTAGTTTGAAATCATTCAATCTCATTTTTTCCAGTTTTTTTCTTCCAAATTTGTTTCTTCAATCATGGGTCAAATCTCATTTTCTTATTTGAATTTCCTCTTAATAAGAGATTGAGAAACAATTTATCTTTTCCATGTTTTTTTTTTGTTAAAAAAAACTATCAAATTGAAGTTAAGAATGTAATAATAAAATACCTACAACATTTGTCTACAAAATTAGACTTAATTGTCTATTTATGTAAAAAATAAAAAAAAAATCTTGATTTGTATGTAAATTGAACCTCATAAATAGGTTATTCATGTAGAAATCCCAAAATCTCACATAATGATACTAGTTCATTTTTCATTTTTTGAATTTTTTTTCTAATAAGGCATTTGATAAATCATTGGAATTTCTATATATTATTTTTATTTTTGTTTAAAAACTGTGAAATCGAAGTTGAGTATAAAAATAAAAATGAACAACATTTGTCCAAAAAATAGGTTCAATTGTTGATTTAGGTAAAAAATAGTGAATTTGGATATTAATTGTCCATATATTGATTAGGTAAATTATGACTTATAAGTTATAACTAGGTTATTAACCATAGAAATCAAGATGACATGAAAAAAAAAAAAAGAAGACATTTTAACGGATAATAATTTAAAAGGAAGGTGAGATGCAGATTATTGAAGCGCGGATCCTGGCCGTCCATTTAATAGATCGCTTTAATTGGCCTGGATGCATGAAATGATAAATAGGCCCCACAAAACCACCCAATCTTGTTTGTGTCCAAAATCAGGTCGTTCAAATCAAAGCGCGTGCGGGCCCACTCCCCTGAAGTCCGGCGTGGAATTGGATTAGTCCCGATACGACGTCGTGCGATGGACAAGGAATGCAAAACGCGGAGTTTAATAAACAAATGAAAATTATTAGTTGACCGAGATCTCCACTCCAATTGTCTTCTATTTGATATTTATTCATATATATATATATATATATTTATTTTTATTTTTTTAGACTACATAAAAATTTGTTTAAATTAATTAAAAAGGAAGAGATTTAATTAATTTAAAATTATAGAAATGCCCATTTGAGAGAGAGAGATAGGCGGAGACGTGTGTGTTGTGGAGCCCAGTACGGTGTTTCATTTCGCTTCCATTTCGGTCTTACACAACTCCGAACAATTCGATTTTCCTATAATTTTTACTTTCTACTAACACAAACACAAAGCACAGATCTATGGCTATGGCTTTTGGTTGTCGGAGCTAGGGTTTCTCACTTACTTATTTTCCTACCCTTTTTCTTTTCTCTCCAGATCCCCTTCCAATCCTGAGCCCTACAGATCTAACACCATTCCCCCAACTGCTCTTCTTCTTTCCTTTTCTCATTCTGCTGCTGATTGTTGGGCCTCAATTCGCCTTTCTTCTTGCCATTGGTCAGACATCTCATTCCACAATTTCTTGCTTCGATCATTGTTTTTGTTTTTCTTCCTTTACTCATTTCGTGATTTCGTTTGCTTAGTTTCCCTGTTGATCTGAGTGTTGAAGTCTTAACATCTTTCTTTTTCGTCTTTTTTTTTTTCTTTTTAAAAAATTGCTGTCGGTGGGTCGGTTGCGGGTGGTCTCTCTTCTTGTCGGACTACTGAAATTTTATTACATGTGTAGTTAGATTGTATTGCACGCTCTATTATAATCTATTTGTATCGAATTCACTTCTTTGTTTTTCGTTTCTCGTTTTTTAGCAGTCAAGTTGGTATTACAGAGTCGGGATGCGAAATTCACAAGCTGAATTATTGGTATTTGTTATTTTCACGACTCCTGTCACGGATCTGGGTGGATCGGGGATTTGTTTCATATTTTAGAAAGATACTTTTGGCCAATGATTTTTTGGAATTTCTTGTATGAGTGCATCAATTAGAGACCATAGAGGAGTGTTAGGATTGAAATGGAGCATGCGTATGAATGAGTTTGAATGGTTTTCTTTCTTGTCTGTGTATGAATTATCATCAACTTTGAACTCTCTCTCATTGGAGTTAATCTTAGAAGTATTCATCCTTAAAATGAAAAAATAATCGGATATTCTTTACTAAATTTGCATAAGGCCTCAGCCACTCTTCGTCATTTAGCTGCAATTTTTTTTCCTCTCTGTTTGGCTGCTCATTTATAACAAAGCGATTGTGTGGAAACCATACAGGCGCATTATGGCACCCAAACCAAGTTCAGCTGATGGTAGGACCAGGAGCTCTGTCCAAATTTTTATAGTTGTAGGTTTGTGTCTTTTTTTCTACATACTAGGCGCATGGCAACGGAGTGGGTTCGGGAAGGGAGATAGTATAGCTATGGAGATTACTAAGAGTGGATCCGACTGCAATATAGTTTCAAATTTAAAATTTGAGACTCATCATGGAGGTGAAGCTGAGACTATTAATGAATTGGAATCAAAATCTAACATATTTGAGCCATGCGATGCTCAATATACCGATTACACCCCTTGTCAAGATCAGAGGCGTGCAATGACCTTCCCCAGGAATAACATGATTTATCGTGAGAGACATTGCCCTGCTGAGGAAGAAAAGTTGCATTGCCTAATACCAGCCCCCAAAGGATACGTAACTCCCTTCCCTTGGCCAAGAAGTCGAGACTATGTTCCATTTGCAAATGCACCATATAAGAGTTTGACTGTCGAGAAGGCTGTACAGAACTGGATTCAGTATGAGGGCAATGTATTTAGGTTCCCGGGAGGGGGAACTCAGTTTCCTCAAGGGGCAGATAAGTATATTGATCAGCTTGCTGCTGTGATTCCTATTAAAAATGGAACAGTTAGGACTGCTCTTGATACTGGTTGCGGGGTATGCTATTCCCATTATGCTTTATACTTATTTCTTTTTTACTTTCCTGAGATGCACTTTAAATTCTCTTAGCTACATGCATTTTTGTTTTATTATTCTTCTTTTGTTGGCTGTTTTCTCAGGTTGCCAGTTGGGGTGCGTACCTTCTGAGCAGACATGTACTAGCCATGTCGTTTGCACCACGAGACTCACATGAAGCACAGGTTCAATTTGCTCTTGAAAGGGGAGTGCCTGCAGTTATTGGTGTTCTGGGTACCATTAAGCTGCCTTATCCATCCAGAGCCTTTGACATGGCTCACTGTTCTCGCTGCTTAATCCCTTGGGGTGCAAATGGTGAGAATTAGGATTGGAGCATTTACTTGTTTATTTTTCATTCTCTCCTGTTAATTAAAACTTACTGAATGCAAAGACCTAGCGGACTTAATTTTAGAGGTGACATCTCAAATTCTTTTACTGCAGATGGAACATACCTAATGGAGGTTGATCGAGTTCTGAGACCGGGTGGTTATTGGGTGCTTTCGGGTCCTCCAATCAACTGGAAGACTAATTATAAGTCATGGCAGCGTCCTAGAGATGAACTTGAGGAGGAGCAGAGAAAGATTGAAGATATTGCCAAGCTTCTTTGCTGGGAAAAGAAGTTTGAGAAGGGTGAAATTGCTATTTGGCAGAAGAGAGTAAATACTGATTCGTGTCGTGACAGACAGGATGATTCTCGAGATATCTTTTGCAAATCGCCAGTATCAGATGATGTCTGGTATGATTGCAGCTGGTGCTTTATCAGTAGTTTCATCTATTTATAGATAAAATCTTCATTAAAACTAATTGTTACTTCGACTGTTTTCTGATGTATGCGTTAATGAACTTAGGTATGAAAAAATGGAGACCTGCATTACTCCTTATCCTAATGTTGAGAGCTCTGATGAGGTTGCGGGTGGTGAACTGAAGACATTTCCTGGAAGGCTTTACGCTGTACCTCCTAGAATTTCTAGTGGATCTGTCCCTGGCATTTCTGTCGAGGCCTATCACGAGGACAATAACAAATGGAAGAGGCATATAAAGGCTTACAAGAAGATCAATAAAATTATTGATACTGGAAGATATCGTAATATTATGGATATGAATGCTGGTTTGGGAAGCTTTGCTGCGGCCCTTGAATCTTCTAAACTGTGGGTCATGAATGTGGTACCCACTATAGCTGAGAAAAATACTCTTGGTGTCATCTATGAACGAGGATTAATTGGCATCTACCATGACTGGTATCTCTCTCTTTATTTTTTTGTTTTTGAAGGGTCCCTCTCTTTATTCATCTTATATGATTTTTTCATATACATTTAATATTGAATTGTTTTAAACTTTAAGGAAATATCCTTCATTCATTTATTAATTCAACATTTGTAAGGATGGAATTCAGAGCATGTAGCAACTTATGATTTCCCATCAAAATGCTTTTCTTCATGGTCGAGGACAATACAGTATTATCGAAGCATTTTAGAAAGACCCAAAATGAGTCTTCAGATCTTCAATGACATTTTTGCTAGTTTCACAAAACGTATGTGGGAATAAAATGACATTAAATCTGCAGCATATGGAATTTTTCAATTTTTTTTTAATTTCTATTTTCAATTTTTTATAAATATTTTCCCTCTTATATTCTACTGGTGTCTAACATTTGGCAATGTGTCCTGTTTTCCTTTTTATTTTATGGTTCAGGTGTGAAGCTTTCTCCACTTATCCTAGGACGTATGACCTCATTCATGCCCATGGCCTTTTCAGTTTGTACAAGGACAAGTAAGTACTCCGATTTGAACATACATCAAATTTGAAGTACTGGTCTTTCTTTGTTTTTTCTCCCATAAGTGGTGGTCCATTGGTTTAATTTAGTAAACTTTTTTGTTTATATACCGAATGAAATAAAATTCATTTTTTGTATGTCTAGTATCATGTATTTGGCAGTGGTTTTTTAGGCTGTTTGATGGTAGCATCAACTTTTGGCTTTAATTTTTTGAAGTTTGGATGATGGGGTTATCGAGCTTATATATGGGAGTAAGAGTCATTGATAAAATATATTCGTTGAATGGTAGATGTAGAATATAATGTTTTTCCATAAAAAGGTTTTCAACATTATTGATAACTTCAACGGGCATGGAAATGAATTACTATATAAAAATTATGGAAGTTGGAAAGTATAATAGCTTTGTAGTAAATGGCCTCCTTTTGACATGTAAGAATACTTCCAGTTTTGAGACCTGTGTTGTTTTCTCTCAATAATAGGAGAGCCCAAAATAAGAAAGTGATGCTTTGCTTGCCATCTAGGAAAGTCCCAAATAAGACTTCGGCCATTTTTCCATCTTGAAGCCGTTGTTTTAAAAAAAGCATAAAAGATGTCCCGTGCTTGAGCACACTTCACGCTTAAGCTAAATCAAGTGCCTTGCTTTATCGTGCATTTGCTTCTTGCTCAAGTGTGATATATATTAGATATATATTCTTAAATATAAACTTTTATCTTTCTAAATTTGAGATGAGTATTAGTGTCAGTGTTGTTAACTTTGAGCCCTAAACTACCAAAAAGGTTTCCCCAAATCCTCGATGAGGATCACGAGGACGTGTGCTCTGCACAAACTAGCTACATGTCTGGAAAAGTTGTGGATGATTTGTCATGTTTGTGTTGGATTTGTTGGGGTGTAACTGATATGGTTGTAATGTAAAATTATACACAGATGCAACATGGAGGACATTCTTCTGGAGATGGACAGGATTTTGAGACCTGAAGGAGCAGTGATATTCCGCGATGAAGTCGATGTACTTGTTAAGGTGAAGAAGATGATCGGAGGAATGAGATGGGATGCAAAAATGGTGGATCACGAAGACGGTCCCCTTGTGCCTGAGAAGGTATTGATTGCTGTGAAACAGTATTGGGTTGTAGGTGGAAAAAACTCCACAACAAACTGAAGTCTCTTTTCAACCTTTGGCTGCTTCTCAATATACAACAGCATCCTCCTCCCACGAATGTAGACTTTTTTCAACATACTATCCCACAGAGGCAGAGGGAACTGGAGGATCGCAGAGGCCCACCTAGTTTAGCTACAGGTGCGCTTTGTTTCAGTTTTCCCCTTCTTTTTGAGCCTTTTGTAGACAAAACAAAACACTATTAATGCCTTCTTAGCTCCCATTTTTATGCCCTTATTTTGTACTCTAATTCCACACACCCCTTTCCAAGAGAGAAACATCAAATTCGGGTTGGTTTGGGTCGGGTTTTGTTCGGTTATTCTCTTCTCTGCCTTTGTAATTTTATTCTGTTACTAATTTATTTAATGGCTATATATTTGGTAATTTCTTTTCCTCGCTTATTTATTCTTATGGGTAACCAATTAGTCATGGAGAACCGACCAATATGGCTAAATATTTATGGATTTGAAATTTGTCCAATAGGCAATAGTTTTGAAATTTGTTTATTAATGATGAAAATGGCAATCATTAACGGTAGAGTTGCCAAAGTGACCATAAATGCCACCTTGGCATGTATCCTTCACCAAGAACTCAGATATTTTCTCAAATGTTGGGATTTGTGTATGGAAGACCCATTTTTTCGCATTTTAATGTGATACAACTTGGTGTTTGAAAATAATGAAATATGATCTATTCTGATGTGACAATGTATGCAAAATTACCCATAAGGGCCAAGTATTAGGTCATCTCGCTTGTGCATGCTTTTGCACTTAGTAATGCTTTCGCTCTCCATTCTTGTTCTTGCTCTCATTGGTTACGCCACCAAATAATTTGGATCCTACATGATTCTCGCTCTCTGAGGCTCGCTCTCGTGTACATTGACTCACTCTCACTCTTGTTATACATGTCGCTCGAATGCCTTTTACAGATGGTCACTCGTTCTTGTATGCTCGTTCTCGATTCAACTTGCTCTCGTTCTTGCATTGGAGATAGATTGTCGTTTTTTGATCTCCCAATTATTGTAAGTTTTCATTGGTACGAAAAATATTGTGAGATGACATTGTAGTTTATTAGTTGAAAACATTGACAAAGAAAAGATGTCGATCAATATTTTCCAATACACTTTTAAATAAATTAATTAAAGAAAATTAATATGGTTTATATCTAAGAAAAATATTTCTTCCTTTGTTTTCTCATTTGTTCAAGCTTACTTTCAAACTTTTGCTTATTTGAACCAACGTTCAAGCATCAACCACTCTACATTCAAAATATAAGTACGTTCAAATACGTGGTTTATATGTTTGGAAGGTTTTCTTTCTATGTGTTAAGATATAGAACAAATATCTTAGGGTTTGAAAGCTTTCTTCCTATGTTTCTATAGTATAAACGTGTTATGTCTTGGAAGCTTTTCTAGTTTTAAAATGTTGGTTACTATGGCATTGAAGCGAGACAGATAGAACTAGAGTGAGAGCATCCTAGAGCGAGAGTGAGTAAACCCTAAACCCTAAATGAGCGAGAGTGAGAGAAAGCAATAGTTTCCAGTATTATATATATATATATATTACTGCTGCTACTTAGTATTTATTCATTTTTTTTAGGATGAACAATAAATCTCTATTCATACGATATGACAGTCGTTGGGATGAGACTAAGAACCTGTTACATTGGAGGTTGGCTAACAAGGGTTGATATGCCAAGTATCATAATCACACTTTCTTGGAATGCTCAGAGCGATTGTGCGACACTTACTTTCACCCACGAGTAAGTCATGTTAGCTTTACGAGCTTTAATCATACAACCATATATTTTGATGATAACAAATATTTAAATTACTAATGATTTCAGTGGTTTAAAGTGTCCACAGTGTAGAGCTCGAAGAGACGATTCCAACGCATTTTGAATTGCTCAAATCGGACTTCAAACGAGAAAGTTATGACCAAAAGAAGATTGTGAAAAACTGTTATCTTGCAGTGACGCGAACGAATTACATGACGACACGTGACCCTTTTTAAGACCGTTGGAAACAATTTAAAATTATTATTTTAATCCTTCTTTTGCCATTTTTATCCCAAATTACCTCCACCCTTGATCCATCTTAACCTAGATCCAATGACCCAAATTTTACCTTAAATTTAAACCTTATTTAAACATCATTTTCCCTCTCATTTAAAAAAAAAACTCTCATCTCCAAGTTGCTGAAATTTTCTCTCCAACATTCTCCATTCTTGATCATTCTTAAAAGTTACATCATTTTCTATTATTCTTGTGAGAGAATTTTATATGAGAGATTAGATTGTGTCTTTAGAGTTTAAAATTGTGTATCTACTCTTGTGAGAGATATTTTTTTGTGAGATTTGTGTTTCATCTTTTAAATTGGGTGTTGTATTAAGGTGTGGGTACACCTTGTGATTTTGAGTGGGCGGTTTAATCCTGAACCAGAAAAGGATTTGTAGAGCTTTAATCCTGAATCCAAAAAAGAATTTGTAGTGGTTTGATCCTGAACCCATTCAAAAGGATCATAGTGGTTTGATCTTGAACCTGTTTAAAAAGATCGATATAGGTTGGATCCTGAACCTGCAAAAGGATCGGTTGGGGGTTTACTCTTGAACCTTTAAAAAGAGTGGGAAATTGGTTTGGTTCTCACCCATAAGAGAACTGTCGCAGTAAAATACCCAAGGAGGCGTCTTGGGGAGTGGAGTAGGGATTTCCGAACCACTATAAAAATCTTCGGTGTCGTTTCCTATCTCTCTAACTTTAACTTTTTGCTATTTATTTTTTTTAAGTAGATTGCAGGTTTAGAAAAATTGTTCTATATTTCTATAAATTTTAGGGTGCTTATTTTGATTATTTAAGATTCAATTAATCTAGTTTAATTCTTGAAAAAAAAATTTAAATTTTTAAGCAACCCTATTCACCCCCTCTAGTGTTGCCATACGATCTTACAATTGGTATCAGAGCAGGTAGCTCAATTTTTTTTTTTTAAAAAAAATTTTTGAAATCTTGTTTTCAATATTTGAAAAACTATTTTTATTTTTTTTCATTTTTGGAAGAAAAACTTGAAAATTTAAGTTTTAAAATTCATTTTCCCTATTAAATTATTTTTCTTGAAAATTGTTTCTTAAAAACTTTTTTTCCTTAACTTTTTAATTCTCATTATTTCGTGTACAAGAAACTTTTTGAAAATTACTTTTTCCTTGAAATTTAAATTTTGAAAAAGTGTTGTGTTTGGAAATAATTTTTTTCCTTAAATTATTTTTCAAAACTACCTTTCTTGAAAACTTAATTGTTTGAGTTTATGACAAATATTAGAGTTAATTATGATTTGATTTAATTTTCATCTTATATTTCTAATGATTTTCTTGATGTGAAGGAAATTTCTAAAATTAGAAATCAAGAAAATTGTCATAAGTCAAAGAAAGAAGATTTGTAGGAATCACATTGGTGTTTGATGGCTCACACTGACGACGAAAGTGACGACGAAAAGGTAAGTAATGAAAATCTCTCTTATGATGAGCTTATGGATGCCTATAATGAAATTAAGCATGAATTTGAAAAAGTAGGGACTAAATATTTTTCTCTTAAAAAGAAGAACTCTAAATTAGCTTATGAAGATAATGAGTTATTACATGAGTTTTGTAGTGTGAAGGAAGAACATGAGAAAATTAATTCCTCATTCTTAGAAATGAAAAATGACTTGAATGCTTTAATTGTTGAAATAAGTCATTAGTTAAGGAAAATGCATGCTTGAAATTAAATGTCAATAATGTTGTAAAACATGATTGTTTACACGTGAAAGAAATAGAAATGAGACACGTGTAATTGAACGTTGTGTTTGTATTAATTTGAATGTTGTGAGTTACAATCTCTAATGTTTATCCTCTGATTCTTTCTCTCTATCAAGTATAATTTGTCTGAGGGCTTTACAACTTGTTCTCGGACGTAGATTTGATTTGAGGGTTTCGCAGCTTGTTCTCGAACATAAACTTGTCTTGAGGGCTTTGCAGCTTGTTCCCAAGTGTAGACTTGTCTTGAGGATTTTGTAGCTTGTTGAAGGTCTTCGGCTCGTAGCTTGTTGAAAGCCTTCGACTTTCAGGTTGTTGAAGGTCTTTGGCTTATAACTTGTTGAAGTCTTCGGCTTGCAGTGTGTTGAAGCTCTTCGACTTGCATCTTGTTGAAGGTCTTTGACTTATAACTTGTTGAAGATCCTCGACTTGTAGCTTGTTGAAGTCTTCGGCTTGCAGCGTGTTGAAACTCTTCGACTTGCAGCTTGTTGAGGGTCTTCAGATTGTTGCTCGTTGAAGGCCTTCGGCGTGTAGCGCGTTGAAGTCCTTCAGCTTATAGCTTGTTGAAGGTCTTCGACTTGTATCTTCTTGTTGAAGGCCTTCGACTTGTAGCTTGTTGAAGGTTTTCGACTTATAGCTTGTTGAAGGACTTCGGCTTGTTGCTTGTTGAAGGCCTTCGACTTGCGACTTGCAGCGTGTTGAAGGTCTTCGGCTTGTAGCTTGTTGAAGGCCTTCGGCTTGCAACTTGCTGAAGGTCTTCGACTTGTAGATTGTTGAAGTCTTTCGTCTTGCAGTGTTCAACAGTTAAAGACTCGTCTTACAACGTTCAACCCTTAAAGACTCGACTTACAACGTTCCACACTTAAAGACTTGTCTTGCAGCGTTCAACACCTAAAGACTTGTCTTACAGCATTCCGCACTTAAAAACTCGTCTTACAGCGCTCCACACTTAAAGACTCATCTTGCAACGTTCAGCACTAAAAACTACATGGAGCATTCAATAGTTTAGACTTTGCTCTAAATTCTCTCTGGGTTCTCTTGAGAGTGAAATTTCTGAACCTTTGGAATGAAGGGAAAACTCTCTATTTATAGAGCTTTCCAAGACATGTGGGCTTGGACTTTAGTGGCTTTTGGGTCTAACCACCAAACCTGGACTTTGTTGGCTTTGGGCCTAACCATTTGGACTTTGATTTTATTTAACTTACCAAATTCCATATAATCCAATTTGACCAAAATTAAATTTAATTATTTGGTCAAATTGCATGTAGACCCTTGCAACTTTTAGAATTTGTCAATTCTTGTATTCAAACTAAATTTAGGACACGTGTCAACTTATAATTGGTCCCAAATTTAATCATTTACAACTTCGTCATTAATTTGGAATAACGACGTGGCAACTGGGGATTGGTCAAAATTTCTATGTCAACAAATGCCCCCTTTTCGAGATTTAGGCACAAGTATGTGTGGGTGAATCACGAAAAAGATAATATTGAGCATAAATGCAAAACATTCATTCATAATTTTGACTCCACTTGATGTGTCAATTTAGTCGAAATATGAATTTGGTTCATAATTCCTTTCCTTTTACACACCTTCATGCTAATTTATCAAAATATGAAATTGGGTCAATGTTTTGATTTCTCTTGCATGACATAAAATTTGGACAAATTGGAGTAGATTTGGAGTTCTACCCAATTTCTTTTTTTGACTTGGAGTAACATTTGAATTTCACTCCAACCTTGATTTGTGATAAAATCCAGAGAGTATGCCAGATTTTAACTTTGTGAGATAAAATTGAAACTTTATCAGGATTTTGATTTGGATTGAATTAATTTTATCAAACTTTGATTTGAGATAAAATCTGGAGTATGCCAGAATTTTGATTTGAGATAAAATACAAATTCTACCATGATTTAGACTTGATAGAATTAACTTTATCAAATTTTGATATGGGATAAATTTTGGATTATGCCCAAATTTTGTTTGGCAAGATAAAATTAAAATTCTACCATGATTTTGACTTTGATAGAATTAATTTTATCTAATCTTGATTTGGGATAAAATTTGGATTATGCCAAATTTAAATTTTGGATTTGGAAATAGAATTTTAATCTTGATTGCAAACGATTTTCGATTGGAGATAAGATATGCCAAATTCTGATTTGAGATGAAATCCTATTCCAATTCCAATTTCAATTCCTATTCGAATTCCAACTTGGATTTTGGAATATGATCTTTATCTTTTCCTCAACTATAAATAGAGGATGTGAGTCTTCCATCCATTCGCATCAGAGTGTGGAGACAAGTTTGGCTAAAACTTTGATAAGTCCCAAACTCTGATTTTTTTTTCTTTTTTTTTCTTTCATTTTTCATTTTTCTTTCATTTTTTCTTTTCTGTTCATTTTTCATTTTTCTTTCTTTCATTTTTCCTTTTTCTTTTTTTTTTCCTTTCATTTTTTTTACTTTTTTTTTTGCAGGTATGACGCCAATCTTAGCACATGTACACTTGTGGGATCCTTGTCGGTTCTGGGTATACTTGTAGCTGTCGGACTTCTTCATTCCTAGTACATATACCCTTGTGGGACCCTTGTCGGTGCTGGGTGTACTTGCATCTACGAAACTCCACATGTTCCTGACTCATATACGCTTGTGGGAGCCTCGTCGATTCTGGGTGTACTTGCAGTTGCAGGACTTCCTCGTTCCTAGCGCATATACACTTGTGGGACCCTTGGTGCTGGGTGTACTTGCAGCTATGGAACTCCACATGTTCTTCGCTCATATATGCTTGTGGGACCCTCGTCGGTTCCGGGCGTACTTGCAGTAGCAGGACTTCTTCATTCCTAGCGCATATACATACACTTGTGGGACTCTTGTTGGTGCCAGGTGTACTTGCAGCTACGCAACTCCATATGTTCATGGCTCATATATGCTTGTGGGACCCTTGTCGGTTCCGAGCGTACTTGCAGTTGTCGGACTTCTTCGTTCCTAGCGCATATACACTTATGGAACCCTTGTCGGTGCCGGGTGTACTTGCAACTATGGAACTCCACATGTTCCTGGCTCATATACGCTTATGGGACCTTCGTTGGTTCTGGGCGTACTTGAAGCGTTTATTTCTTTGAAAGGTGTTGAAATCTGTGCAGCTTTACTTGAGAACAATTTGTATGTTTTAAGGCCTAATTCAGTTAAAATGGTTTTAAACACTGAATTATTTAAAACAACAAACACACGAACTAAAAAGCGAAAAGTTTCTCCTAAAGAAAACCCCCATCTTTGGCATTTAAGATTAGGTCACATTAATCTCAATAGGATTGAAAGACTTGTGAAGAACGAACTTCTAAAAGAGTTAGAAGAAAGTTATTTACTAGTATGTGAATCATGCCTTGAAGGCAAAATGACCAAAAGACCTTTTAGTGGAAAAGATTATAGAGCCAAAGAGCACTTGGAGCTTATATACTCAGACCTTTGTGGTCCGATGAGTGTTAAAGCCAAAGGAGGATATGACTACTTCATCTCTTTTACAGATGACTATTCAAGATATGGGTACATTTACCTAATGCACCACAAGTCTGAAGCACTTGAAAAGTTCAAGGAGTTTAAGACTGAGGTGAAGGGATTGAATCCCACAACGAAAGCGACATTAATCGCGATGCTCCATTGTATTACTCCAAAACTACTTAAAATTGCATACATCACATGTAATTAAGGTTAAGCAAAGGGAGAAGAAAAGATTTACAACAACTAACCTTTGAAGAATCACTTTCTTCTCGTTTTCCTTCTCTCGTGATCTACAACGATTTCTTCAACGATCTCCCTTTCTCGATCCACGGATCGAACAAAGACACCTCCACGAGGTTACACGGTTGTTCTCCGACGGATGAGGGGGAAATGTGGGTTCCCCTTTGGATTTGGGTTTAGAGAAGGTAGAGAGAGTTTGAGAGAGTTCTAGAGAGCTATGGAAACTTGATTTCCAAAAAACATCAAATCAACTAAGGATTGCATCTCCAAGCATCCTTTTATAATAGGATATGGTGGAGTAAAATTTTCCACCAACTTTCCATTTAACCACAAACTATTTAATATGCAAATCATATAGTATAAGGTATCACATACCTTATTATGAAAATCACATTTGCACAATGGGGGATTAAAATTAAATCACATTCAATTTGACATATCTCTCAAATTAATTTCTCCAACTATGCCTTAATTCCATAATTATGCTATAGTATAGTTTAATATGAATCTCATTCACATCAAACTATATATTATATCAATTATATCTCATATCATTGACATTAATACCCTTTATATGAATTTGAACACTTCAAATTCACTCCAAACTTTATACCCTCATTAATTCCATAATTGAGCCAACCGAGGGACCTAATAAACCTACACATTATGAGCTCCAATGATCCGAGATTAACAAACCAAACTCCTTGATCCCGTTAATCAACATTCGTTAACTACGGGGTCACTCTACTATAGACCCATAGTTGAACTCTCTTTGCTGTAGGACAAGTTGTGTCCATCAACATAACTAATGCCCATGAGTCAACCCTTCACAGGTCGTTTGTAGTCACACATGGCTCAAATTACCTTTTTACCCCTGTGCCTACCACTTGCTCCTTAAGTACCACTGATCCTTTAATGAAAAACTTGTTTATGGTCTTACCATAAACAACGTCCCTCTCGGGCCAATGAGAGGGTGGGGCCCCATTATTCAAGCCCTAGAATCAACACTTAAGGGAACAATCCAACTAGTTTCCCTAGCACGGGAACGAGTAAATTTCATCTCACGGAGTTAAGTTCCCAGCTACCCACGTGGGTTTGTCCCTAAGAAGGTAGGCATATTGAGCGAAAACTCTGGCACACTCTCACTCGTACTAGTCTAAGGACAACTCCCCATAGACAGGAGTTCGCAACTCGCTCAGGATTAAGGTCAAGTCACTAATGGTGTAAACCCGAGATCTTTCTTTGAAATTTTCTTATTAAAAAAAATAAAAGAAAAGAAGAAATGAATGTTTAAAACTTGGTCTTCCTTGTTTTAAAAAGAAAAGAAATGAAGAGAAGATAAAAGGAAAACAAGGGAGGGAAAAGTTTAAATCCTTTTGGTTTGTTTTGCTTTAAAAATAAAGAAGAAAAGAAAATGAAAGAAATGTTTATTATATGATGTTTTTATTTGTTTAGAAAAGAAAAGAAAAGAAAAGCAAAAGAAAAAGCAAAAGCAAAAAGGAAAAAAGACAAAGTTTGCCTCACCGTTTGGAGTTTTTTTTTTTTTTTAAATTAATTTTAATCCATTTACATCCCATTTTGCTTTCATTTTAATCAAAGAGAAGAGGGGCTTCGAGGGAGAAGGAGAAAGGAAGAAGAAGAGAGGGAAACTTTCAGGTTTTGAGGTGGAAGAAGAAGAGAGAAGGGTTACTCAAGTTCTATGGAATTCTATGATCAATTCAATCATGTTCTGATGTTTTGATCATTTCGAGCTCAACAAGAAGAGGTAAGAGTTGAGGTTTAGTTTTCTCGAAAGATAATGCATTTTTTAACAAAGTTCGTGAAGGATGCTCGAGCCAATTCTGACCTTAAGTTGCTGTTTTGTGAAGAGGAAGGCAGAAGACAGAATTTGCTGTCAAATCCGAGAAGCCTCTGGTGTTTTGGTTGTCCTGATCTGTAGAGTTTGAATCCGAACCTCTAATAGGTATGGTTGGAAATCTTATTGAATTTCCTACAACCTTTGTGAAGAAATTGTGAGTATAAAATTATTGGAAGATGTTTTAAATATCAGGTCAAGTTTCGGGTTACAACAGGAAATCAAATCTGGAACAGCAAGAAGTTGTTTTTAGGGAAAACGATTTCGAGGTATTTTTGCACCAATTTGTTGGGAAACGCAACTTCATGTCTTCATATGATTTTTAGAGGATTCAAAAAGAAAGAATTTGGTATAAATTACATTCTTTTTGGATAAGTAATGAAGAAGTTATGACTGTTTGAAGACAGGATATAAAATCTGTAAAATGCTGGAAATTTTAATGGTGTGTTTTCTTGTAGTTTTAAGGTTAAAAACCATGAGCTCGAGGTTCTAATACTTGGATTTGGTTTGTTTGACAGGCCAAGAGGAAATAGGTCGAGTGTACGGGTCAAAATTTTAGTTCTAACACTGTGAGTGACAAAACGAACTTCGAAAACGATCTATATGCTTAAATATGTTTTAAGAAATGCAAGTTTTGCTAGAATGAAAAGGTTCAATGCTTAATGTTTCCTTTTTGAACACATGCCTTATGAGTATTCATGTTTTCCTAGAAATAGTTTCAAGTATTCATTGTGAGCCTAAATGTCTTGATGAAATTTATACATGAGCATATGTTTAGTGTTTGCCGAAATGTATGAAAATGTTATGATTTCGAGTAAGTATGTACTAGCAAGTATGATTTAAAGATTTCCAGTTTTATGAACAAGCTGAATAAGCTTGAGTTTTATGAAAGCAAAGATAATCAGGTACGTTCAAACATTTTTATGATGTTTCTGAGACCTGATTGTGTAAATGACTGAGATATTGAGTCCGAGGCTTTATAGTACCGTGTGCACACAGGTCATATACTTTTGTCGACGTTGAGTGTACTCCGTGACAACAATGCTGTCGTGAGTGCTGGGCGGGCCCCACTACGACAAAGACGATGGGAGTGTTGGGCGGGCCCCACTACATCGTAGAGTAAACGTTGGTTGTACTGGGCGTGCCCTGTAAACCCGAGAATCATTCTTTGGAATTTTCTTTTAAAGAAAGAAAACAAAAGAAAAGAAGAAATGAATGCTTAAAACTTTGTTTTCCTTGTTTTAAAAAGAAAAGAAATGAAGTGAAAGATAAAAGGAAAACAAGGAAGAAAAAGCTTAAACTATTTTGGTTTGGTTTGCTCTAAGATTAATGAAGAAAGAAAATGAAAGGAAAGGTTATAATATTATGGTTTGTTTAGGAAAGAAAAGAAAAGAAAAGAAAGGAGAAAGAAAAAGAATGAAAAAGAGAAAGTGGGAGGTGAGACCCCACCTTTGTTTCCTTTTTTAAAAACACTTCCCCCATCGATTTCTTCTCATTTTATGAAGTAAAGGCAAGGGTTTTCGTGGGAGAAGCAGAAAGGAAGAGGAAGAAGAGGGTTTTTGAAGCTGAAGTTGCAGAAGAGAGGAGAAGAACTAAAGGTAAGTCTTTATGACAGCAAGTTAATCAATTCAATCCTATTCTGGTTTTCTGTTCATCTCGAGCTCCACAGGAAGAGGTAAGCTTTTAGGTTTTGTTTCGTGAAAGTTAACTCATATTGGAACAAAATTCGTGAAGGAAGCTCGAGCAAATTCGGATCTTAAGCTATTGATTTGTGAAGAGGAAGACAGAAGACAAAATTTGCTGTCAAATCCGAGAAGTCTCTGGTGTTTTGGTTGTACTGGTCTGTAGAGTTGGAATCAGAAGGTCTATTAGGTATGGTTGGAAAGCTTATTGAATTTCTTACAACTTTCGTGAAGAAATCGTGAATAGAAAATGATTGGAAGATGTTGTAAATAGCAGGTTAAGTTTCTGGTTGCAGCAGAAAATCGAATCTGGAATAGCAGAAGTTAGTTCCTGGGAAAGAAGCTTTCGAGGTATTTCTGAACCAATCTATTGGGAATTTCAATTTCATGTCTTCATATGCTTTTTAGCGGATTCAAAAAGGAAGAGTTTGGTATATATTTCACCCTGTTTGACTAAGTAATGAAGAAGTTATGGCTGTCTGAAAACAGGGCAGAAATTCTGAAAATGCTGAAAAATTTGAAAGTGTGTTTAGTTGTAATTTTAAGGTTAAAAAGCATGAGCTCGAGGTTCTAATGGTTGAATTTTGTTTGTTTGACAGGCCAAGAGCAAATAGGTCGAGTGTACAAGCCAAGGTTCTAGTTTAACACTGTGAGTGACAAAACGAACTTCAAAAATGTTCTATATGCTTGATTTATGTTTTAAGAAAATACAAGTTTTGCTTGTATGAAAGAGTTTAGATGTTTATTGTTTTCCTTGAACACTTGTTTATGAGCATTCATGATTTCTTAGAAATGTTTTAAAGTGTTCATGATGAGCTTAAATGTCTTGATGAAATTTATACACGAGCATATGTTTATTACATTTCCGAAGTCTATGGAAATGTTATGATTTCGAGCAAGTATGTTTTAGCAAGTATGTTTTTAAAGATTTCCAGTTTTATGAACAAGCTAAGTAAGCTTGAGTTTTATGAAAAGAAAAGATAAGCAGGCATGTTCAAAAGTTTTCATGTGATCTTCTGAAATATTGAGCCCGAAATATATCTTTGATCAGAGGGAGCTGAATATGAGACAACGAAGATGGTTAGAATTGATTAAAGATTATGATTGTACCATATAATACCATCCTGGTAAGGTGAATGTGGTAGCAGATGCATTGAGCAGGAAGTCAAGACTTCGTAGGGATGCCTTGTGTGGTATTCGAGCAACATTTTTTAAGTACTCTAAGGGATTCTAAGGCAGCTGTGATTGCAAAGAATTCAGGGGGGTCTCTTAGCTCAATTCCAGATCATGTCTTCACTGCATGTAGAGATTGTGAGAAAACAACCGCAGAGATTAGTAACTTGCGAGAAATGTTTGGAATGTCCAAAAGGGCCCAGAGGTATAATCTAGAATGAGAAATGATGAAACCATAGTTAAGCGAGAGAAAACTATGTGTCCCGAGTATTAGTGAGCTTAAGATGCTATTCTAGAGGAAGCTCACAATTCAACTTTACGCTATGCATCCGAGAAGCACCAAGATGTGTAAAAGCGTGAAAGGGACTTATTGGTGGCACAGGATGAAGCGGGAGATAGTTGATTATGTTGATAGATGTTTAATCATCGCCAAGTTAAACCAGATTAGACAGAGACCGGGAGGACTCCTTAATTCACTACTCGTGTCGAAGTGGAAATGAGAGCATATCGCTACGGATTTCCTGTTGTTTGTACATCATACTCCAAGTGGGCATGATGGTATTTGGGTAATAGTGGATAGACTCACTAAGACAACATGGTTTATACCGATTAAAGCGACGTCTACACTTGATCAGCTAGCTAAGCTATACGTCGACAAAGTTGTGAGTCAATACGGAGTGCCAGTGTCCATAGTTTCGAGATAGAGATCCGAGATTTACTTCTATGTTTTGGCCTAGCTTACAGAAACCATGGGGACAAAGTCGAGTTTTAGTCACGCTCCATTCTCGAGCAGGATGGTCGATCGAGAGAGGACCATCCAGACCCTAGAAGACATGTTGAAAGCATGTGTCCTTCAAGTTAAGAGAAGTTGGGATACATACCTATCACTTATGGATTTCGCTTACAATAACAATTATCAGTCTAATTTTGACATGGCACCATTTGAGGCTCTGGATAAAAGACCGTGTAGAACGCTCGTATATTGGAATGAACTAGAAGAGCGGAAGCTAATCGGTTCTGAGTTGGTGCAAGTTACGACAAACAATATTAAGGTAATCAGAGAGAATCAGAAGGTAGCACAAGACCGTCAGAAGAGTTATGCAGATAAGCGACGAAAAGACTTAGAATTCCAGGTCGGAGATCAAGTTTTCTTGAAGTTATCTCCGTGGAGAGGTGTCCTTCGTTTTGGTAAGAAAGGTAAACTAAGCCCTAGATATATTGGTCATTATCCAGTAACGGGACGAGTTGGGCCAGCAGCCTACAGACTGGAGTTACCAGCAAAACTATCTCGAGTACATGATGTTTTCCATGTGTCCATGTTGAGGAAGTATATTCCAGATCAGACACATGTGTTGCAAGCACAACCAGTTGAACTGAAAGAAGACATGAGTTACGTAGAGGATGCAGTTCAAATCCTCGACAGAAAAGAACAAGTTTTGAGAAAAAAGACGATCTCACTCGTGAGGGTTCATTGGAAACATCACGGAGTAGAGAAGGCAGCCTGGGAATTAGAAGACCAAATGAGGAGGAAGTATCCGATGATCTTCACCTAAGCACTACTAAATTTCGAGGACGAAATTTCTTAAGGGGGAGGTAAGTTGTAAACCCGAGAATCATTCTTTGGAATTTTCTTTTAAAGAAAGAAAACAAAAGAAAAGAAGAAATGAATGCTTAAAACTTTGTTTTCCTTGTTTTAAAAAGAAAAGAAATGAAATGAAAGATAAAAGGAAAACATGGAAGAAAAAGCTTAAACTATTTTGGTTTGGTTTGCTCTAAGATTAATGAAGAAAGAAAATGAAAGGAAAGGTTATAATATTATGGTTAAAAAGCATGAGCTCGAGGTTCTAATGGTTAAATTTTGTTTGTTTGACAGGCCAAGAGCAAATAGGTCGAGTGTACAAGCCAAGGTTCCAGTTTAACACTGTGAGTGACAAAACGAACTTCAAAAATGTTCTATATGCTTGATTTATGTTTTAAGAAAATACAAGTTTTGCTTGTATGAAGGAGTTTAGATGTTTATTGTTTTCCTTGAACACTTGTTTATAAGCATTCATGATTTCTTAGAAATGTTTTAAAGTGTTCATGATGAGCTTAAATGTCTTGATGAAATTTATACACGAGCATATGTTTATTGCATTTCCGAAGTCTATGGAAATGTTATGATTTCGAGCAAGTATGTTTTAGCAAGTATGTTTTTAAAGATTTCAGCTTTATGAACAAGCTAAGTAAGCTTGAGTTTTATGAAAAGAAAAGATAAGCGGCATGTTCAAAAGTTTTCATGTGATCTTACAAAATATTGAGCAGAGGCTTTATGGTACCGCAGTGCACACACGTCATTTCTCATTGTCGACGTTGAGTGAACTCGTGACAACAACAACGCGCTGTCGTGAGTCTTTGGCGGGCCCCACTACGACAAAGACGATGGAAGTCTTTGGCGGGCCCCACTACATCGTAGAACAAACGTAGATTGTGACATGTTTTAAAAAGAGTTTATCTCATTTACATGCCTTACGAGATTTTAACGATATACTTGCTGGTTTTCATGAAAAGCTATTATGATTACACAGTTACTTTTAACATTTGATTACAGATGCATATGCTCATAGATGGCCAGGTGATATGATTTACGAGTTAATGGCTTTCTTTTAAACTCAAGTCACTCACTGAGCTTCATAGCTCATTCTTTCAGTGTTTTACCCACTTTTCAGGTAGAGATCGAGCTCCCGGTGCACAAAAACTCCGCCATAATCTGTTTGAAGCTTCTCAAGTTTGACATGTTGTGCGTGGGTGGAGTTGTATAGAAAGTCTATATGTATAGAAGAAGGACTATGAACTTATGTTTATGTGTACAATTTAGGTTGTGGTTGTGTGATCCATGGTTGGGTATGTTTTTGGTTGTGATGTTCATATCTCTTTCAGTTTTCCAGAGAGTCATAAGTAGGGTTACCCCTTACGTAGGTTACGTAATTGTCAATATTCCGCTGTGTTGTGTTTTAGTTGTTTCTTATACAAGTTTAGTATGCTTATAAGGTAAAACAGGGTCAACAGGTATCGTTAGAGAGGTGAACGATGTCTGTTGGCTTCACGCCGTCTACCGGGCTAAGTTAACAGGTAGTTCGGGAGGGGGTGTGACATGCCCTACACAACGTGGATTGTGACATGTTTTAAAAGAGTTTATATCATTTATATGTCTTACGAGATTTCAACGACATACTTGCTGGTTTTCTAAAAATCTATTATGATTCCATGTTTACTTTTAACGCTTGACTACAAATACATATGCTCATAAGTTTATCAGGTGAAATGTTTTACAAGTTATAGATTTTAAATTCAGTCACTCACTGAGCTTCATAGCTCATTCTTCAATGTTCTTAAAACTTTTCAGGTAGAGATTGAGCTCCTAGTACCTGACATCCTGTCGTAGTCTGCTGAAAGCTCCATAAGTTTGATAATTGTACGTGGCTGGTGTTGCATAGCAAGTCCGTATGTGTCATAGTTTATTTTGAGAGGACTATGTAATTATAGTATGTGCAGATTAGAGGTTGTATAAATAATGGTTTGTCTTGCTTGGTTTCTGATGCCCTTGTTGTTTAAGTTTTTATAGAGAGACTTATGAAGAGTTTCTCCTTATGTATGTTTAGTAGTTGTCAAGTTTCTGCTGTGTTATGTTAAAGTGTTCCATATGCGAGCATAGTATGTTTATCTGGGAAAACAGGGTCAATAGGTATTGTTAAGAGGTAACAATGTCTGTTGGCTTCATGCCGTCTTCCGGGCTAAGTTAGCAGGTAGTACGGGAGGGGGTGTGGCAAATGGTCATCTACGAATTTATTAGTCCTAAACTGTTAACGGTGTTACATCAGTTGATCTAGTAATTCACGGTTCGATCTTGTACAATCTCATTCCACAGGATGCCCCCACTCGCATATCAACTACATGAACGAGCTGGATCGTCTCGTTTGTATCAAATACAAAGTGGGTCGCATCCATAGTGTTACCAAGATGAGGTTCCCAATCCTATCCATATACTGTAGACCATTCGGGTCAATTACTCGAACATAATCCTACCTGTGTGTCCATTACACACCGTTCGAGATCTCATCTATATGTATGACCCTAGAGCTTAGTTTATTGGATTAAGTTTGAAATGTGAGATACAAGGTTTGATGGAAAATAACTTTTATTTATAAATACATCAAAAGTTACAAACGACACGAGTTTAGGGCATACACCTATACATGAGGTTGAGAACTGTTGCGTGAAATTTGCAATACCGCAAGTGTACGGGTCAAGTTTTAATATAGCGATTTAAGTACAGAGTATCACCCTCAAGAATGGTTTTCTAGTTTGATTAACTACCAAGATACTAATTCTTAATTTTATCTAAAGCAACAGAAAATTGGATAAATAGGTGAAATAAAGATAGAAAAGTAAATATACAAATGTGAAGGGAATCAAGTCCCATGCAGAAGCGAACGATCGTTGTTGCTCTCGATTGTGTTATATAGAAAACACTCAAAACAGAAAACGTAGCTAAGCATACATTTGAAAGCATAAAAGGGGAACTTGAGGTTACCTTTGAAAACCAATTCTTCACGTAATTCCCTCATCGTCAACGACCTCTTCTTCCTCTATGATCAAATACCCCAACACTGCCAAAAAATCTTATCAGTTGTTCTCTAAGAGAGGGATAGAGGTGGGATCTCCTTTTGGGATTAGGGAATTATTGTAGAGATTTTGAGAGAGAACTCTTGTGTATGCTCAAAGTGATGGAGATCCCATCTCCTTGAGCAGCGGAAACGTGATAGAAATCGTAATTTTGCTAGTTTGTGTTGGTTGAAAATCAAATACCCATACATTGGTAAAAATACAGAATAAGCATACAAAAATCCTAATTTAATTAGGCATGGAGTAGACATGCAAACATGCTTTAAGTTATTAAACTAAAAGTAAGAAATAATTTACCTTTGTAGTCTCTACGATTCAACAACTCCTTGCTCCAAGTTTTGCATCAACACAACAAACCAAGAAAACTTCTCTGTTTTCTTCAGCAGGACACAACCAGTAAGAAAATCTTCTATCCTCTGAGTACTGCTTAGATCAATTCCTTAGGTGGGAAGGAAATCCAACTTTTGGAAGAGTGAATGAGAGGGAATTTAGATAGAGAGATAATTCTTGAGTGAGAGCAATCCCAAAATTGCAGCATCGATCATCTATTGATTTCTTCTCTCCAACAGAAGAAAAAATCTTCTCTGAGGGAATAACTTCCCCTACTCCCTATCGATGGAGAGTTGAAGGGAAGTAGGGAACGTGTCACACGTTCTCCTTTTTTTTTTATTTAATTATTATATTATAAAATAAATAATCAAATTATTAATTAAATAATATAATTAATTAATCAAATCATATTTAATTAATTATAAATTAAATATCATATATTTAATTTAGATTAAATCACATTTAATCAGTTTTCCTTCTAACCTATAGTTTTAATGCACATCTTATGCACATTAAATTTTAACCTATAGTTTTTCAAATATGAATCACATTCACATTTAAAATAATATTTGAACACTTTCAAATATTTAATTTTCTCATAAAATTTAATATGAATCATATTCACATTAAATTTATAATATATAGTTCCAAAACTATATATTATATCGTATCTATATATTTTAAATTTATTCCCTTATGAATTTGAACATTTCAAATTCAAATGATCTAAGAACCCTTTACGAGCTAGAAGGTGGATCTAATGGACCTACAGATCAGAAGCTCCAACGATACGAGATTCCTCGATTAATCTCATTAACCTCCTAATCAACATTCGTTAACTGCGAGAACACTCCACTAAAGTCCCGCAGCTGCACTCTTCTCACTGCAGATATATTTCTGTGTCCACGGATATTTACCAATAACACCAAGTCAATCCTTCACGAATATTCGTAACACCAGCTGGGTCAAATTACCGTTTTACCCCTGGGTTACATCTTGTACCTTAAGTACCAATGCTCCTCTAATGAACAATTTGTTTGTGGTCCTACCAACAAACAGAGTCCCTCTCGGGCCAATGAGAGGGTCAGGCCCTTTGTTCAAGTCCCGGAGACACCACTTAAGGGAACATTCGTCTACTTACCCTAGTAGGCAGGAAGGAGTGAATTCCATCTTGCTAAGTTAAATTCCTAGCCGCTCACTCGGTCTTGTCCCTAAGAAGGTAGGCATATTGAGTCGGTGAATCTGGCCACTCTCACCCATACTAGTCAAAGGACAATCCCTCGCGAACAGGAGTTCGTAACCTGCTCAGGATTGAGATCAAGTTGCCTAGGTCATCCTAGTGAAATAAAAACCTAACTAGTCAACGGAGTTACATCTAGTGGTTACTATTTCGCGGTCCGGTCTTATGTAATCTCATTATATAGGATATCCCCACTCACATGTCATCTGCACGAACACCTTAGGATCATAGTGTTTGTATCTTACACAAAGTGGGCCACATCCATAGTTTTACTAGGGCAAGGTACCCAAACCTTATCCCCTAACTATAGACCCATTAGGCTGTATCTCGAACCGAGATCCTTTATATGTACACTACATTCAGTTAAATATACATTTAACAGCCTTGGATGTTTAGTTTATTGGATTTAGGGTTACAACAATGACAATTTCGTAGATAACGAACAATAACAATTTATTGAAATAATAACACTTTATTACATTAATTAGAACATAATTACAAACTACGAGCTTTAGGGCACATACCCCAACAAACTCCCACTTGAACTAAAAACTCTAGTGGGGTACATCATAATCTAAAACAGTGGTTACAGAGATAAAAATACAATAAACTAGGGCATCCATATACCCCATTACATATCTCCCACTTGCCCTAGATTAGCCTATGTACATGTCTCGTAGACCTAGACTCTCCAGATGACCCTCGAACACTTTAGCCGTGAGAGTCTTTGTAAACGGATCGATAATGTTGTGCTCGGCGCGATCTTCGTGGATCGTCACATCTCCTCGTTGCACTATTTCTCGTATCAGGTGATACTTCCTCTCGATGTGCTTGCCTCGCTTATGGCTGCGAGGTTCGTTCGAATTGGCTACCGAACCACTGTTGTCACAGTATAAGGTGATGGGAAATTCCATATTTGGAACAACTTCCAAATCAGTAAGGAATTTCCTTTGCCATACAACTTCTTTAGCTGCTTCACAAGCAGCGACATACTCAACCTCCATCCTGGAGTCAGCAATGATCCTTGTTTGATGCTTCGCCATTCTATAGCTCCCCCGTTAAAGGTGAAAACTGATCCCGATATGGATTTCCTAGAATCCTTATCGGTTTGAAAGTCAAAATCAGTATATCTAGTAAGGATCAAATCCTTAGTCCCATACACAAGCGTATAGTCCCTTGTTCTCCTAAGATACTTGAGGATATTTTTAACTGTTGTCTAGCGGTCTAACCTTCGATTGGATTGGTACCTACTGACTATTCCCACTGCATAACAAATGTCTGGTCTCATGCACAACATAGCATACAATAAGCTACCTACTGCAGAGGCATAGGGAATACGTCTCATATCCTCAACTTTCTGAGGTGTATTAGGACACTGTTCCTTAGACAGATGAACTCCATGCCTGAAGGGTAATAAGCCCCTCTTGGAATTCTGCATCGAATATCCGGACAACATTTTGTCGATATAAGATGCTTAAGACAGAGTTAGCGTTTTGTTCTTGCGGTTCCTGAAGATCTGAATCCCAAGAACATATTGCGCCTCTCCCAAATCTTTCATTTGGAATTGGGTCGCCAGCCAATTCTTTACGTCAGTAAGGTATCCTACATCATTCCCAATGAGTAGGATATCATCCACATAAAGCACTAAGAAAGCTACATTGTCGTTGATGATCCTCTTGGAAACACAAGGCTCATCAACGTTTTGGTCAAAACCATAAGACTTGATCGCAGTATCAAATCTTATATTCCAAGATCTGGATGCTTGTTTCAACCCATAAATGGATCGATTGAGCTTTCAAACTTTTTACTTCCGACCTTGGGTTATGAACCCTTCGGGCTGAGACATATAGATGCTCTCGTCAAGATTACATTCTAAAAGGCAGTCTTGATGTCCATTTGCCAAATTTCATAATCATAAAAAGCGGCGATGGACAAGAGTTTCCTGATAGACTTAAGCATAGCAACAACTCCTTCCCTTTGGGTAAAACCCTTTGCTACAAGTGTAGCCTTAAAGGTCTGTACCTTTTCGGCTGCATCTCTCTTTCTCTTATAGATCCATTTACATCCTATTGACTCCATTTCAAGGTCCATGGCTTTGATCCATTGGTCCTTGTCTACGTCATTCATTGCCTGTTTATAAGACAATGGATCTTTTACGCCGTCATCAAGTATGACGACTTGAGTTTCAGCTAAACCCAAGTAGCGGTCAGGTTGTGAAACAACCCTCCCACTACGTCGAGGCATTTCCAACGATTGAGAAGGACGAGACTGACTTGAGGTGCTGGCTTCTCCATCAACTCTTGATGAAGGTCAAGCTTGATCAACAACTCTTGTTGGTTCATCTGTAGCTTCATTTAGCAGTAATTTACTACGCGGTTTATGGTTTCTCATGTGATCTTCCTCCAATAAAGTGGCGTTTGTCGATACAATCACCTTGTTTTCTTGTGGGTCGTAGAAAAGACTACCTCTCGTTTCTTTGGGATAGCCAACAAATTGGCATAATCTTTAACGAGGTTCCAGTTTCTTTGGGTTTGTCACTAGCACATGTGCCGGACAACCCCAAATCCTGAAGTGTTGTAAACTAGGTTTACGCCCCTTCCACAATTCAAAAGGTGTTTCTGAAACACTCTTTGATGGAACAATGTTCAAAATTTGAACTGCAGTCTCTACTGCGTATCCCCAAAACGAGGCAGGCAATTGAGCATAACTCATCATAGAACGAACCATGTCCAACAAGGTTCTATCTCCTTTCTGACACACCATTTTGCTGCGGTGTATTAGGTGCTGAGAGTTGACAGAAGCTAATTAACCTTGCTGTGGTGTATAAGCCTACCTTCTCAGGGACAGAACCTCGTAGGTAGCTGAGAACTTAACTGTGCAAGATGGAATTCACTCATTCTTACACTAAGAAATTAGATAGGTTGTTCCCTTAAGAACTGACTCCAGGTCTTGAACAACGAGGCCCCGCCCTCTATGAGGGTATGAGTCTAAGGTAGGACCTTAGACTTGTTGTTCATTAGAGGATCAGTGATGCTTAAGGAGCAAAGAGGTAATCACAGGGGTAAAACGGTAATTTGACCCAGCTGTGATTACGAACAATCTGTGAAGGGTCGACTCATGGGTAATGACTATATCAGTGGACACAATATTATCTACAGTGAGGAGAGTGCAGCTACAAGTCTATAGTGGAGTGACTTGTAGTTAATGAATATTGATTAACTGGATCAAAGAGTTTGATCAGTTAATCTCACATCATTGGAGCTCATGAACTGTAGGTCCATTAGGTCCCTCCGTTGGCTCAATATGGTAATATTGAGGGTATAAAGTTAGGAATGAAATTGAAGTGTTCAATTTCATACATGAGGTATTATATCAATTATATATAATATAATTGATATAATATAAAGTTTTAATGTGAATTAGATTCATATATAAACTATATACTAAAGAGAGAATAAATGAGGGGTAGGATGGTCATTTCCATCATATTTTCCTATATATATGGTTGCATGAGAAGCAACTAGGTTAAGGAATTTCAAGCTCTTTGTTGTGTTGTTGGAAGAGTTCCAAAACACACATCTCTCTCACAAAATACCTCACCTCTCCTAAAGGAAACCCACATTCCTCCCTCACCTAGAGAACAACGGAGAAGATCCGGTGGTCGTGTCTTCGTATGTTCGTGTTCCTGTTGCTGAGATCGTGATCGTGGGAGAGAGGAGCACTTGAAGAAAGATTCTTCAAAGGTAATGTTTCTTGTTGTCCATTACATTATATGCTTAATCTAGTTGTATATGTTCTTGAATATAATCGTTGTAACTAAATCAAGAGCGCGCGATTCATAATCGCTTCCGCTGCAGGACTTCGATTCCCTTCAATTGGTATCAGAGTCCAATTGCGTTCTTGATTTATGTTCTGGATTTTTCAAGAACAAGGTGGGATTTACTGTTTTTGCATGAGATGTATGAACGGTTTTGCAAATTAGATGGTTTCAATTTTGGCACTTAGATTTACAATTTCTATTGAATCGTTCAATGTAAGGGCCCGATGTTTTAGGCATTTTTAATTGTAAATCGAGTCTGTAAGTCCGTGTCGATCGAGACAAAGCATTTGCTGAGAAGATCGGAGCGAAAACGAGCAAGGAATAGCGGATTCCATGTGTTGTCTAGGTGCAGCGTTGCAACGCTGTTCATTGGCGCTTACAACAACGCGCTTGCGAAAGGAGCGCGCGGGAGACGACAAAGCGTTACTGGTAACGTCATCATCATCGGCGTGCAACGCTTGGCGAAGACGACGACAAGCGACGCATTGCAACATCGCTATCGCCGCGTTAACGCTAGAGACGTTTCGCGCATTTCAACAACGGGCAGAAAATATTTTTTTATTATATATTAATTATAAAAATGTTTTATATTTAATATATTTAATTTTAATTAATATAATTAGATTATATGAATTAAAATTATTTCTAGGGTGCCAAAATTTGTCTAATTTTGCTATTTAAATTATGCAATTGTTGTGTAATTATTACCATGCATAATGTATGCTTATATTTTAGAAATCCCACCTTAGGTTAAGTATTTTCATGCATCATTTATAATATAAGGAGTTATATTATATAGTTTGCATGATTAATTAATATAAAGTTGTTATATTAATTTATGGGCAGCATTGAGATGCATTATATATCATGAGATGAATATGCTATGAATGTCTTATTATTCATGTGATGAATGATCAAGCACTATAACATAGTATGCATGTCACCTAAGGTTAATTATTAGTTTTAAAGTGTTTAGAACTTGGAAATAATAGACCTTAAGTTATCTAGTTCTAATTAGATTAGAATTAGGAACCAAGTAATTTATAAGCTATGATTAAAAGAGGAACTCTGTCTAAGGAAAGTTCTGCCTAGGTCAGTATTTAAGTCGACTTTAAAACTAAACACACCCTACCCGAACGACTGGAGTGAAATTTATTCAGAGAGTTTTATAAATTACAGTAGCGTCAGCGGGTTTATTAAGGGGTTAATAAACTAGAAATCCTAGGTTTAATATAATGAGTTATATTATTAAACTTAGGATAAAATCAATATAAGAGTTATATTGATTATCGATATAAGAGTTATATTGATAGAGTTAGGTAAAACCATTAGCCGGGTTTTAGCCTAAGTAAGATTTCTATAAACTTTAAAGTATTCAGTAGGTGGAAAAGTGTATGAGATACATATTTTTCCACCTACGCTATCTTCGGGAAGTTCACACCGTGAGACTCATACTTGGCCTCGTGGTGCAAACGGGAGCGTCCTCCTTTGGATGGTGTTTGTATGAGTCAATATCAAGGTGAATGGAGAGGGTACTTATAGTGAGTGGGAGAAGGTTTAGTGAAAACAAAACCTACGGTCTCTTTTGTCGGTTTACACCGTAAGACCACTATGGTCAGCCTGCTAGTTTGGCCTGAACCAGACAATCCCTTCGGAGGGCTTGATCATAGGGGATCGAACACAGTAGACACCCGAAAGGGATACAGATTTCCTTAGACTATTTTTCAATCTAGTCCTTCCTTCGGCGAATTTTATTGGATGGAGACTCTGGGATCTAAAGACAGAGGGTTACACTCACGGGGTACATAAGTTGTGTATGTATCCAGACCGAAAAATGGTAACTAAAACCTATAGGAATAAGAGTTATTCTGGTATTAGGTTTTGGTCAAGAGTGTCTTGATCCAGAGGAGAAGTGTTTTTTATTACCCTTCGGTGTCATACATTCTAAACCTTTGAAGTATCATTGCAAATTATAAATGGCCTAGGAATCATTTGATAATTAGCTAAAACATGATTGGATTAGAGTTATAGCAAGAAACTCATACAAGTTTGTTTGTAAATTTTTCAGCAAAAATGTTTGGCTCTATAATTTCCTTATTGGGTGCGAAAAAGTTAATTGGAGAGAATATGATGACATGGAAAAACAAACTCAACACTATATTGGTAGTGGATGATTTGAAGTTTGTTCTAACTGAGGAGTGTCCTCAGGTGCCAGGCTCGAATGCGTCACGAAATGTTCGTGATGCATATGATCGATGGATCAAGGCCAAGGTCTACATGCTGGCAAGTATGTCTGACATATTAGCCAAGAAGCATGGGGGCATGATTACCGCCAAGGAAATCATGGATTCTCGCGGTATGTTTGGAAAATGAGTCCACCACGCACCCAACATAATGCCCTAAAGTACATATTCAACTCGAGGATGCCAGAGGGTACATCTGTTCGAGACCATGTCCTGGATATGATGGTGCACTTTAACATCGCGGAGTCGAACGGTGTTTCCATCGATGAATCGAGCCAGGTCAGCTTCATTCTGGAAACCCTTCTAAATAGTTTCCTGCAGTTTAGAAGTAATGCTGTTATGAACAAGCTCACTTTTAATCTTACCTTTCTTCTGAATTAACTCCAGACCTTTCAGTCTTTGATGAAAATTCAGGGATCGAAAGGTGAGGCAAATGTTGCCAGTAGGAGTTATCACAGAGGTTCGACCTCTAGGACAAAAATAGTGGCTTCATTTTCTTCTAACCTGAGAGAAAAGAAGAAGAACATGAAGAAGGTTGGTAAAGGGAAACAGGCTGACAAAGCTGCCGCCCAGAAGGGCAAGAAAGTCAAAGACGTTGCTGACAAAGGAAAATGTTTCCACTGCAACGAAGACGGGCATTGGAAATGAAACTGTCCAAAGTACATTGCAGAAAAGAAGAAGGAAGGTAAATATGATTTACTTTGCCTAGAAGCTTGTTTAGTGGATAATGATAAAACAACTTGGATACTTGATTCAGGCGCCACTAATCATGTTTGCTCTTCTTTTCAGGGAATTGATTCCTGACAGCAACTACAACAAGGAGAGATAACGCTCCGGGTTGGAAATGGAGAAGTTGTCTCAGCTGTAGCAGTAGGCATAATGAAGTTTTATTTTGACAAGAAATATGTATTGTTGGACAATATATTAGTGATACAAGGGTTTACTAGAAACCTTATTTCCATTTCTTGCCTTATAGAACAATGTATTTCTGTTTTCTTTTCTACGAATAAAGTGTTTAGTTTGAAGAAAGGTCTAGAAATATGTTCAGCTTCATTAGAAAATGGTTTGTATGTTTTAAGGCCTATATCCGTCAAAATGGTTTTGAACACTGAATTATTTAAAACTGCAAACGCACAAACTAAGAAACGTAAAATTTCTCCTAAAGAAAATGCTCATCTTTGGCATCTAAGATTGGGTCACATTAATCTCAATAGGATTGAGAGATTGGTAATGAACGGACTTCTAAATGAGTTAGAAGAAAACTCTTTGCTAGTATGTGAATCCTGCCTAGAAGGCAAAATGACTAAAAGACCTTTTAGTTGAAAAGGTTATAGAGCTAAAGACCCTCTAGAGCTTATACATTCAGACCTTTGTGGTCCGATGAATGTTAAAGCCAGGGGAGAATATGAATATTTCATCTCTTTTATAGATGATTATTCTAGATTTGGGCATATTTACCTAATGCACCACAAGTCTCAAGCACTTGAAAAGTTCAAGGAATTCAAGACCGAGGTTGAAAATCAATTAGGTAAAACTATTAAAACACTTCGATCGGATCAAGGTGGAGAGTACATGGATTTAAAATTCCAGAACTATATGATAGAACATGGAATTACATCCAAACTCTCAGCTCCCGGCACACCACAACAAAACGGTGTATCGGGAAGGAGAAATAGAACCTTGTTGGACATGGTTCGATCAATGATGAGTTATGCTCATCTCCCTAGTTCCTTTTGGGGTTACGCAGTGGAGACTGCATTATACATTTTGAATAATGTGCCCTCCAAAAGTGTTTCTGAAACACCTTTTGAACTCTGGAAAGGACGTAAAGGTAGTTTATGTCACTTCAGATGTTGTCCAGCATATGTGCTTGTGACAAATCCAAAGAAGTTGGATTCACGTTCAAAGTTATGCCTATTCGTAGGATACCCAAAAGAAACAAGAGGTGGTTTATTCTATGATCTTAAGGAAGATAAGGTTTTTGTGTCGACAAATGACATTTTCTTGGAGGAGGACCACATAAGGGACCACAAACCAAAAAGTAAAGTAGTGTTGAGTGAGTTAGACGAAACAATAGCAAAGGTTGCTAATAAGAACACTAGTACGTCAACAAGAGTTGTTGATACTAGTTTGTCTAGTCAAGAGAGTCCATCTCAAGAGTTGAGTATGCCTCGACGTAGTGGGAGGGTTGTAATACAACCTGACCGTTACATGGGTATAGCTGAAACCCAAGTTGTTATACCAGATGACAATTGCGAGGATCCATTGACTTATAATCAAGCAATGGTTGACAAAGACAAAGACAAATTGGTTATAGCCATGGACCAAGAAATGGAGTTGATGTACTTCAATTCTGTTTGGGATCTTGTAGAAAAGCCTGATGGGGTAAAACCTATAGGTTGTAAGTGGGTCTACAAGAGAAAACGTGGTGTAGATGGGAAGGTGCAAACCTTTAAAGTTAGACTAGTAGCAAAGGGTTATACCCAGGTTGAAGGGGTTGACTATGAGGAAACCTTTTCACCTGTTGCTATGGTAAAGTCTATCCGTATCCTTCTTGCCATTGCCGCATATTATGACTATGAGGTATGGCAAATAGATGTCAAGACAGCCTTTTTGAATGGCAATCTTGAGGAAAACATCTACATGGACCAACGCAAAGAGTTCATTAAACCAGGACAAGAGCAAAAGGTTTGCAGGCTTGAAAGGTCAATTTATGGACTGAAACAAGCCTCTAGGTCCTGGAATATAAGATTTGATGAGGCAATCAAATCTTATGGTTTTGACCAGAATGATGATGAACCTTGTGTCTACAAGAAAATCATCAATAGTTCCGTCACATTCCTAATTCTCTATGTGGATGATATCCTACTCATTGGGAATGATGTAGGTTATCTTACTGACATCAAGGAATGGCTAGCTACGCAGTTCCAAATGAAAGATTTGGGTGATGCGCAGTTTGTTCTTGGGATCCAGATTGTCCAGAACTGCAAGAAAAAAATACTAGCCTTGTCTCAAGCATCTTACATTGATAAAGTGTTGTCAAGGTTTAAGATGCAAGATTCCAAAAAGGGATTGTTGCCTTTTAGACATGGAATCCAGTTGTCTAAGGAACAGTGTCCTAAGACACCTCAAGGAGTTGAGGATATGAGATGGATTCCTTATGCATCGGCTGTTGGGAGCCTGATGTACGCCATGTTGTGTACTAGGCCTGACATCTGTTTTGCAGTTGGGATGGTCAGTAGGTATCAATCCAATCCAGGACTTGAACACTGGACAACAATTAAAATAATCCTTAAGTATCTTCGGAGAACAAGGAACTACATGCTTGTGTATGGGGCTAAGGATTTGATCCTTACAGGATAAACGGATTCTGACTTTCAGACTGATAAAGATTCTAGGAAATCTACATCAGGGTCAGTATTCACTCTTAACGGAGGAGCTGTAGTATGGTGAAGCGTCAAACAAGGATGCATTGCTGATTCCACCATGGAGGTCGAATATGTAGCAGCTTGTGAAGCAGCTAAGGACGCCTTTTAGTTAAGGAAATTCATGCTAAATTTTGAAGTTGTTTCAAATATTACTTTTTCCATCACACTGTATTGCGATAATAGTGGTGCAGTGACAAATTCGATGGAACCCCGAAGTCACAAGAGGGGAAAGCACATAGAGCGAAAGTATCATCTCATTCGGGAGATCGTGCATAGAGGAGACGTGATTGTCACGAAGATAGCCTCAGAGCACAACATTGTTGATCCTTTTACAAAGGCTCTCACGGCTAAAGTATTTGAGAGCCACCTAGAAGGTCTAGGTTTACAAGTCTTCCCCAACTAGGGCAAGTGAGAGTATTTTGTACAAAGGGGTTTAAATGCCCTAGTTTATTGTATTTACATTACTGTAATGTTTTAGTACTCCACAAGCTTTAGGTCAAGTGGGAGATTGTTGGGATTTATGCCCTAAACTTGTGTAATTTTGATCAATTAAATAAAGTATTATTTGTTTTGATAGAATTACAGTCTTGCTTTATAAATCCAATAAACTAAGCTCCAAGGTTATAACATTTATCTTGAACATCAGTGTAGTGGACACTATTTGGGTTGAGTTCAAGAATATAACCTAAATAGTCTATGGTATAAGAATAAGGATGGAAACCTCATTCTGGTAACACCATGGATGCGACTCACTTTGTAATTAGTTCAAATGAGGTAATCCAACTCATTCATGTAGTTGACATGCGAGTGGGGGCATCCTGTATGAAGAGTTTATACAAGACTGGATCGCAAATTATTAGTCTAACCAGTGTAACACCGTTAACAGAATTAGACTAGTAGTTTATAGATGGTCATTAATGACTCGTCTTGAATCCTGAGCAAGTTAAGAACTCCTGCTTATAGGGGTTTTGTCCTTAGACTAGTATGGGTGAGAGTGACCTGTAGCCGACTCAATAAGCCTACCTTCTCGTGACGTAACCTCGTAGGTAGCTGGGAACTTAACTGTGCAAGATGGAATTCACTCATTCCTACACTAAGGAATTAGATAGGTTGTTCCCTTAAGAACTGACTCCAGGTCTTGAACAACAGGTCCCTTAGAACTGACTCTATGAAGGTATGAGTCTAAGGTAGGACCTTAGACTTGTTGTTCATTAGAGGATCAGTGGTGCTTAAGGAGCAAAGAGGTAATCACAGGGGTAAAACGGTAATTTGACCCAGCTGTGATTACGAACAACCTGTGAAGGGTCGACTCATGGGTAATGACTATATCAGTGGACACAATATTATCTACAGTGAGGAGAATGCAACTACAAGTCTATAGTGGAGTGACTTGTAGTTAATGAATATTGATTAACTGGATCAAAGAGTTTGATCAGTTAATCTCATATCATTGGAGCTCATGAACTGTAGGTCCATTAGAACCCTCCGTTGGCTCAATATGGTAATATTGAGGGTATAAAGTTAGGAATGAAATTGAAGTGTTCAATTTCATACATGAGGTGTTATATAAATTATATATGATATAATTGATATAATATATAGTTTTAATGTGAATTAGATTCATATATAAACTATATACTAAAGAGAGAATAAAGGAGGGGTAGGGTGATCATTTCCATCCTATTTCCCAATATATATGGTTGCATGAGATGCAACTAGGTTAAAGAATTTCAAGCTCTTTGTTGTGTTGTTGGAAGGGTTCCAAAACACACATCTCTCTCACAAAATACCTCACCTCTTCTAAAGGGAACCCACATTCCTCCCTCACCTAGAGAACAACGGAGAAGATTCGGTGGTCGTGTCTTCGTACGTTCGTTTTCCTGTTGCTGAGATCGTGATCGTGGGAGAGAGGAGCACTTGAAGAAAGGCTCTTCAAAGGTAATGTTTCTTTCTGTCTATTACATTATATGCTTAATCTAGTTGTATATGTTCTTGAATATAATCGTTGTAACTAAATCAAGAGCGCGCGATTCACAATCGCTTCCGCTGCGGGACTTCGATTCCCTTCAAAACTAAATTATGAAAGTATGTTTTCCTTTAGAAATACGTTGTGTTAATTCACTTGGAAACATGTTTATATTGCAGAAAACATAAAGCATTATTGTTTGGTTATGTTTACGAACCTACGCGTTGAGAACATGGAAATTCGCTTCGTCATTGGATTCTCCTTTAATCATATAAAAAACTTAAGCTTTTGTGAGGCACTGGAAGTTTGGAAACCAATTTTTGAAAGAAAATATGCATATGTTGAGAACTTGATGTATATGTTTTCAAAACATGATTTCCAAAGAACTCAAAGCATGCCCTCAATGTTGTTAACCCCCGGTACTAAAGGACACAAAGAAGGTACTTGGGAGGGAGGAATCTTGAATCCTCGATACTGATGGACACTAAGAAGGTATTCGGGTGGTAATTAGTCTGACCCCAATACTGAAGGACATGGAGAAGGTATTAGGGAAGACTAGTGAGCTGAAATGGCATTCCACGTGCACGTGAGAGAGGTATGAACGTTGTTGGCATAGAGAGGACTCTACCATAGCTAAGGTTCAAAAGGGGTATCATGGTATGAGTTTTCTTATTATGAGCCATAAGCGAGGTAAGCACATCGAGAAGAAGTATCACCTGATACGAGAAATAGTGCAACGAGGAGATGTGACAGTCACGAAGATCGCTTCGGAGCACAATATTGCTGATCTGTTTACAAAGACTCTCACGGCTAAAGTGTTCGAGGGTCATCTGGAAAGTCTGGGTCTACGAGATATGTACATAGGCTAATATAGGGAAAGTGGGAGATATGTAATGGGGTATATGGATGCCCTAGTTTATTGTATTTATATCTCTATAACCACTGTTTTAGATTATGTTGTACCCCACTAGAGTTTTAGTGCAAGTGGGAGTTTGTTGGGATTTGTGCCCTAAAACTCGTAGTTTGTAATTATGTTCTAATTATTGTAATAAAGTGTTATTATTTCAATAAAGTGTTATTGTTCGTTATCTACGAGGTTGCCTTTATTTAAACCCTAAATCCAATAAACTAAACATCCAAGGCTGTTAAATGAATCTCTAACTGAATGTAATGTACATAAAAAGGATCTCGGTTCGAGATACAACCTAAAGGGTCTATAGTTAGGGGATAAGGTTTGGGTACCTTACTCTGGTTAAACTATGGATGTGGCCCACTTTGTATTTGATACAAACACTGTGATCCTAACGTGTTCGTGTAGATGACATGTGAGTGGGGATATCCCATGTATGAGATTACATAAGACCGGACCACGAAATAGTAATCTCTAGCTGTAACTCCGTTGACTAGTTAGGTTTCTATTTCAAAGAGGATGACCTAGGCAACTTGATCTCAATCTCTCGAAAGCAAAGTTACTTAACTCCTGCTCATGCGAGGGATTGTCCTTTGACTAGTATGGGTGAGAGTGGTCAGATTCGCCGACTCAATACGCCTACCTTCTTGGGGACAAGACCGAGTGAGCGGCTGGGAACTTAACTTAGCAAGATGGAATTCACTCCTTCCCGCCTACTAGGGTAAGTAGAGGAATGTTCCTTTAAGTGGTGTCTCCGGGACTTGAACAAAGGGCCCGACCCTTTCATTGGCCCGAGAGGGACTCTATTTGTTCGTAGGACCACAAACAAATTGTTCATTAGAGGAGCACTGGTACTTAAGGCACAAGATGTAACCCAGGGGTAAAACGGTAACTTGACCCAGCTGGTGTTACGAACATTCGTGAAGGATTGACTTGCTGTTATTGGTCAATATCCACGGACACAGAAATATATCTGCAGTGAGAAGAGTGCAGCTGTGGGACTTTAGTGGAGTGTTCCCGAAGTTAACGAATGTTGATTGGGAGGTTAATGAGATTAACCGAGCAATCTTGTATCGTTAGAGTTTCTGATCTGTAGGTCCATTAGATCCACCTTCTAGCTCGTAAAGGGTTCTTAGATCATTAGAATTGGAAATGTTCAAATTCATTAGGGAATATATTTAATGTATTTAGATACGATATAATATATAGTTTTGGAACTATATATTATAAATTTAATGTGAATATGATTCATATTAAATTATATGAAAGAATTGAATATTTGAAAGAGTTCAAATATTATATTAAATGTGAATATGATTCACATTTGCAAACCATAGGATAAAATTTAATGTGCATTGGATGTACATTAAAACTATAGGTTAAAGGGGTAATATGATTAAATGAGATTTAATCCAAATTACATATATGATATTTAATTTGTATTATTTAAATATGATTTAAATTAATAATTAAATTTGATTTAATTATTATTATATTATTATTATTATTATTTTTAATAATAAATGAGGGAACGTGTCATCCAGACACGTTCCCCACTACCCCTCCCCTTCTCCCTATCGACAGCTTAACAGGGAGAAGGGGGTTGCTCATTTGGATTGATCGATCAATCAGATTTGAATTCACAGAAGGAAAATTTCTCTCTCTCTCTCACTCTCATTCCCAAAAATTATCCAAAAGTTGGAATCCTTCCCACAAACGATTTTGTTCTAAGTTGAATCTCAGAGGATAGGAGGTTTTCCAAATTGGTGGTGTTCTGTTGGTGAAAAACAGAGAACTTTTGAAGTTCTTGAGTTGCTGAACATTGGAGCAAGGAGTTGTTTTTATGCTAAACTACAAAGATAATTCTTTCTTCCCTTTAGTTTAATTGTTAAACTTAGTTTGTTTATATGCAATTAATCCATGTGTAATCGGATTATAATTTCTTGCTTGTTCTGTATTTATCAATGTACTGGTTTTTGTTTTAAGCAAAACAATCAAGCTCATTAACGATCCCAATCACGTTTCCGCTGCTCAAGGAGATCAGATCTTTATTATTAGGAGGTTAATAAGATTAATCGTGTAATCTCGTATCGTTGGGGCTTCTGATCTGTAGGTCCATTAGGTCCACCTTCTAGCTCGTAAAGGGTTCTTAGATCGTTTGAATTTGAAATGTTTAAATTCATTAGGGAATAAATTTAATGTATATAGATATAATATAATATAAAGTTTTGGAACTTTATATTATAAATTTAATGTGAATATGGTTCATATTAAATTATATGAGGGAATTAAATATTTGAAAGAGTTCAAATATTAATCTAAATGTGAATGTGATTCATATTTAAGCACTATAGTTTAAAATATTAATGTGCATAAGATGTGCATTAAAACTATAGATTAGAAGTGAGATAGATTAAATGCGATTTAATCTTATGATGTTAATTAAATATATGATATTTTGTTAAATTATTAGTTAAATATGATTTAATTAATTTAATTTAATTTAATTCATTAATTAATAAAAGGGAGCGTGTCAGGAGGACACGTTCCCTCCTTCTCTACTAACTCCCTATCGATAGGGAGTGGGGAAGGACACCTCTTCCTTTAAGCTCTCTGCAGAGAACTTGGTGTTGATCGATTGATAATTCCAGACTGTGCAATTGGTGAATTGCTCTCTCAAAAAATTCTCTCTCTTGATTTTCCTCACCTTCCAAATTGTTGGACCCTTCCCACCAAGGGAGATCTAAGTGGAACTCAAAGTCATAGGAGGTTTTTCTTTTGGTGGTGTTCTGTAAAAACAGAGAAGATATCTTCCTGTTGTGTTACTGTTCAAAAGGGAGCATGGAGTTGCTGCAAATTCGTATCTACAAAGGTAATTTCGAATTCCTTTTTAATTTAGTTAAATTTACAACATGTTTGCATGTTTAATTTCCATGCCTAATCAGATTAGAAATGTATGCTTATCTCTGTAATTTACCAATGTATTGGTATTTGTGTTTAACCAAAATAAACAAGCAATTACGATTTCAAATCACGTTTCCGCTACTCAAGGAGATCGGATCTCCATCACGGATGAACGGAGAGTGCCAGTAAGTGGGTTGGTAATTTATGTCTTTGCATCTCTCCCTAGTTTAGGCAAGTAGGCTGGGAAGGGGTGTGATAGAATCTAACGCGAGAACAAGAGAGAGAAGAAAGGAGGCATGAAATGAAAGCTTTTCGGGGAGAATGAAAGAGAAAGGAGGGGAAAAAAGAAGGGCCCAACTAAATTATTTATTTATTATTTTGTTTGATTATTTTATTTTAACTTTTTTACTTTATGGATTCTTTACTTTTCTTTTATATATATATGTATATGTATGTATGTACATGAATTTTTCAACCATTTTTAACTCTTTTTTTCTTTTGATAAATTCTAACTCTTTCTTTTTTTTTACTTTCTCATTTTTTCTTTTTTCTCAACTGCTTTTTTTTTTTCAACTCTGGTTTATTTTCTTTTTTTTTTCGACTCTTGTTTTTTTTTTTTAACTTTTTTGTAACTTTTTTTTCCTTTTTTTCAACACTTGTTTTTTTTCCTTTTTTTCCCATCAAACTATCTCATACTTCTTTTTTTTTTTTTTTTTCGAGTCTTGGCATTTGCAAGATTTGCAATATCTTAACAGGAGTAGGAAATATCTCCATTTGTGAAAAGGTAAACCTTGTAATTTTTTTGTATAAAAAATAATATATGCCCCCTTATTTATTTATTTTTAATTCTTAACTTGCAGCGGGAACCTTCTTTGATGTTAAGGTGACAAAAATCTCCTTGCTTAGGCTAAGGATGGCTCACCTTCACGTCTACTTCTGCTTCAACATCGAAGCTGACCAAAAGCTCCTAACTTAGGATAAGGACGACACCTTCACGGCTTCGCAGTTGCTTTCGCTTCAATGTAAAAGGTGATTAATAGCTCTTGACTTAGGCTAAGGACGTTTCACTTTCATGGTTAGTTCGACATCAACATTGAAAATGGTTGAAAGCTTCTAGCTTAGGCTAAGAACGAATCACCTTCATGGCTACTTTGACTTCAATATCGCAGGTGACCAAAAGCTCCTAGCTTAGATTAAGGACAACTCACTTTCACGACTGCTTCTACTTCAACATTGAAGGTGACTCAAAGTTGATGGCTTAGGATAAGGACCATTCACCTTCGTGACTACTTCTATTTCAACACTGAATGTGATAAAAAAATAATTAGCTTAGGCTAAGGATGGTTCACCTTCACAGCTGCTACTGCTTCAACACTGAAGGTGATCGGTCAGGCTCCATTACACCGCTTCCGCATGCGCCACGGGATCGATCTTGCCTCCTTCAAAAACCTAGTCTAATTTTGAAGGGATTTGGAATTTCCGTAGCTGATGACGTTGTGAAACGTCGTTGTTTCGTTGTGTAAAGTGTGTCTTAAAATCAAACCTATCTCATAGATTCCTAAGCTAAACATGCAAAAAGGGAAGAAAAAAACAGAAAGTACCCCGTTACTTACTTGTTGAAGAACTCTTCTTCAAAGCTTTCCTCCTCCGGTCACGATCTCTCTCGAACCAACGATCTCTACGAACTCGATCATCGAACCAAACAATTAGACACCTCGAAAGGGCCTTCTCGGTTGTTCTTGGGAGGTTGAGGGAGAGTATGTGGGACTCCCTTTGGCTTTTGGGTGAAGAGAGTTTGAGAGAGAATTGAGAGAGAATGAGAGAATGGTGAGAAGCTCTCTTTGGATGAAAATAAAAAAAATGGCAATTGCCTCACCAAAAGCTTCTTGCAAAGCCTTTAAGTACTATTGTGTGATAGAGTTAAAACATCCACCAAATCAAAATTTTACCACAACCATATGATATGCAAATCATATTTGCATATCACATAATATAAGGTATCTCATACCTTATTATACAAATCCCATTTGCATAAATGTGAAATTTTAAATTGCATCACATTCAATTTAATTTCTCTCAATTCAATTTCTCCAATTAGCACTAATTATTCAATTAGGCTATTCTATAGTTTATTATGAATCTCATTCACATAAAACTATATATTATGTCATCTATATCTCATATAAATGACATAAATACCCAAATAATGAATTTGAACACTTCAAATTCACACCAAACTGTAAACCCTTAATTTGTTCAATTTGAGCCAACCGAAGGATCTAATGGACCTAAAGATGACGAGCTCCAATGATTCCAGACTAACCTGTTAAACTCTTTGACCCGGTTATTCAACATTCATTAGCTACGGTAACACTCCACTAAAGCCCGTAGATGCACTCTCATCACTGTAGGATAAGTTGTGTCCATCGATATAACCAATGCTCGTGAGTCGACCCTTCACAGGTTGTTCGTAGTCACAACTAGGTCAAATTACCATTTTACCCCTATGTCTACCTCTTGCTCCTTAAGTCCCACTGCTCCTCTAATGAACAACAACGTTGTATGGTCCAACCATAAAAAATAACCCTCTCGGGCCAGTGAGAGGGTGGGGCCCCGTTGTTCAAGCCCTGGAGACAACACTTAACGGAACAACCCCTTTAGTTTCCCTAAATCGGGAACGAATGAATTCCATCTCGCGTAGTCAAGTTTCCAGCTCCCCACGTGGTCCTGTCCCGGAGAAGATAGGCATATTGGGCGAGCAACAGTGGCCACCCTCACCCTTACTAGTCAAAGGACAGACCCCCGCAGACAGGAGTCCGTAACACGCTCAGGATTCAGGTCGAGTCACTAATGGTCATCTACGAATTTATTAGTCTCATACTGTTAATGGTGTTACATCAGTAAGTCTAATAATTCACGGTCCGGTCTTGTACAATCTCATTGCACAGGTTGCCCCCACTCGCATGTCAACCACATCAACGAGCTGGATCACCTCGTTTGTATCTAATACAAAGCGGGTCACATCCACAGCGTATCCAGAATTAGGTCTCCAACCCTATCCGTATACTGTAGACTGTTCGGGTCATTAACTCTAACGTGATCCTCCCTGTGAGTCCACTACATACCGTTGAAGTTCTAGTTCTCTCATAATACAATGACCCTGAAGCTTAGTTTATTGGATTAAGTTTATGAAATATGCGAGACACAGAGCATTGAAAAAATAACTCTTATTTATTTCAACTTTGAATATTACAAACTTACACGAGAATAGGACATATATCCCAACAAATTTGTGGTTTAGGAGAGGGCTTGTGATATAAATACCTTGTTATTATCCTGTTGTTGCCAAAATCCAGATAGGATAACTCACCTGACCTTCACGTGACAACCACTGTGAATTTGTTTGAAGAGGGGAAGAATGCGGCCTGCAAAAGAAGAAACATCAGAACACCGGTGTGGTGTTTCCACATAACCTCCGATGCTTAAGTTAAACAGTGTTTAAATGAGTTTAGCAAGAGTTTCTAGAATGAAGAAGAAATAACCTTTCCTTCGATAAGAGGAATTTCTAAGTTGGGAGTAGGGTGATTTCCTTGAGTGTGTATAGTTTTTTTGTTGATTAATAAAGTTTGTTATGATCTTTTAAAATAAAAGGCAATTAAGTGAAAGTAGATTGATTGTGGTTGACTGAGAAGTATTTGACTTTATTTTCATCCTTGTGATACTTTTTAAGCACTAAAGTAAGTATTTTGTTGCTTTCATGTGGAGAAGAAATTTTTTTTTCGTCTAGAACTTGCTCTAGCCTTCTGAAACAATGGAGATGTCATGTTTTTTAGGAGAAAAATTAGGTTTTCTTCTACGGGTTGAATAATTTCTTTGATGTGTGAAAAAAAAGAAAGAAAGAGAGATATTCCTACTTCTAGAGTGAACTGAGTAATTAAGGGCGGTCATGAAACCCGTGATTTCCTTTGCATGAAAAGTTTACTTAGGAAGAGAGTATGCTAAAGCAGTCTTAGCAGTGACTTGTGCTCGTAGTTAGCTACTTTCACCCCAAAGTGTTAGTACGTTTGAGCGAAAGTACAAGTGACTAAGAGACCCTCTCTTAAAAAAAGAACAAAACAAAAAAAAACAACAAAAATATAACAAAAAAGAAAAAAGAAAAAAAGAAAAAAAGAAAAATAATAATTTTGCTATTTTTTTTATTTACTGAGAAGCTCCTAATGTCCTAATTGATATGGTTTTGCCAGAGTGAAAGTTGGCTAAAAGGTGAGATTTTAGAGTCCACTTGTATTTGGGCAAGTTCTATGCTTTTAAAAAAATTATTTTGAGTTGAAAAGTAGTAAAATGCTAAGAATTATGCACACACACACGTCTAGGGCTTAAAATGAAGTCAACATAGCTCACTGGTTAAAAATGATTGACTTTGCTTGCATTTTATGTTCTTTTAAGTTGAAGGTTGATAAACATTATTTTGAAGCTTAAGACTATTCACTTTGCATGACATTTGGGTTATTGAGTTTGTTATCTTGTTAATTGACTCTTTGCTCGAGGGCGAGCAAAAGGCTAAGTTGGGGGTATTTGAAAGCATGTAATTATGCTATCTTATTCTCTATTATTTAGCTAGTTTTGATGATAATTTTATGAACTTTTATGCCTATTTCTCTTAATTTTGTAGAAAATCGAGCTTGAAGAACAAAATTGAGTGTTTGTGAGTATTTTGGTGAAGTTTGGAAACTTTTTTGAAGCTTAATTGAAGACTCGAGAAAACTAGAGATGTAATTTGAGAACAAGATAAATTCTAAGAGATTATACATCGAATCACGGTTTCAGCGCATCAAATCAGAGGTCATTTGGATACCCGAGCGAAGAGATTGTTCTGAACCTAATGCATGTTTAGATCTAGCCATTATTTACATTTATATCATGTCAATAATTTGAGGCTGAGAGATACAAATTGTTGATGAACTTAATTATTTTTCCTAATTTACACTTGAGATAGAGATATCTTTGTGGGTTTTGTGGTAACTTAGGTTCTACGTGCTTAATAGTTGAATTGTTTGAACTGTCATAGAGATATAGACAATTGACTATTTGACGAATATCGGTATCGCTTGAGAAAGAATATCGAGTCTAAAAGAGTGGAGCTTACCAACAACTTAAGAAATATAACACATTAACTATTAATGAACAAACAGTAGGAGGAGAAATAGTGAAATCATTGCTCTAAGGCTTTTATCATTGAGTGTTAGTCTCTACTTTCCTGGCAATAGTTACATTCTTTTGCATTTTAATCTTCATTCATCGTGATACTTTGATTCTTAGATAAAATTAAGACTAGAGAATTCGATAATTGGTAGGATTCACTCCTTGTGGAGAACGATAATAATACTCACACTACTATTATACTTGTAACGATTCGTGCACTTGCGAAATCGAGCAACAGAGACTGATTTAGGAGTAATCTGATATCTCTTTGCTTAGGACATTTTCACTTTGTCCATACTAGATCACTCACTAAATGTGTAGATTTAAGCTTCAAGGTAGTCCATAGATTACCCTTGGGATTGCCTGATCAACCCCTGTAGGGTTGATTTTGTTCTTCCCACGGTGTAAAATTCTCTTCTGGATTAATAGAGTTCTACTGAAGGGAATGAAATCTCGTGCAACGGAAGGACGATCGAATCATCGTGGTATCGTTGCAAAATTTGTTTTCTTAAAATTGAACTATCACATAGTATCTAGGCTAAACATACAAATTAAGAAGAAAAACTAGTAAGAACTACTTACTTGTTGAATAACCGTCTTCGAGTTTTCCTTCTCCGTTCACGAACCCATCGTGATCACGATCTCAACGTCCTCGATCTCTTCGAACAGTGAGTAACTGGACACTTCCATAAAGTTTCTCGGTTGTTCTTCCTTTGGTAGAAGGAGAGTGGTGGAACTCCCTTTTGGTGAGGGAATGAGAGATTGAGAGAAGAGATTTGAGAGAATTTTTAAAATGCCTTTTGGTGAGAATCCAAAACATAAGCATTCAACCTTACAACTCCTTCTTGTAATGGAGTTTATATAATGGTGATAGGTGGAGTTGAAATCTCCATCTATTTACCATTTTACCACAACCATAGGTTATGTAAATCATATTTGCATAACCACATATAATAAGACATCTCATATCTCATTGTACAAATCACATTTGTATAATTATGGATTTTTAAATTGAATCACATTCAATTTAATTTCTCTCAATCCAATTTCTCCAAATTAGCCCTAATTAGACAATTAGGTTAACCTATAGTTTATTATGAATCTCATTCACATTAAACTATATAATATATAATTCATATCTCATATAAATGACATAATTACCCTTTAGTGAACTTGAACACTTCAAATTCACACCAAAACTATATACCCTCTATTAATCCAGTTTGAGCCAACCGAGTGACCTAATTGACCTACAGTGACGAGCTCCAATGATACGAGATTAACCTGTCAAATTCATTGACCCGGTTAATCAACATTCATTAGCTACGGTAACACTCCACTAAAGCTCGTAGCTACACTCCCGTCAGTGTAAGACAAGTTGTGTCCACTAATATAACGAATGCCCATAAGTCGACCCTGTTGGGATTTTTGTCCTAATCTCGTGTTTGTAAATTACTATTTGAAATCAATAAGAGTTATTTATTTCATTACTTTGTGTCTCGCAATATTTACGAACATTTCCAATAAACTAAGCTTCTGGGTCATTGAATTTATGAGAGAACTAGAACTTGAACGGTGTGTAATGGACACACAGGGAGGATCACGTTCGAGTTAATGACCCGAACGGTCTACAGTATATGGATAGGGTTGGAGACCTAATCTCGATACGCTGTGGATGCGGCCCGCTTTGTATTAGATAGAAACGAGGTGATCTGACTCGTTCATGTGGTTGACATGCGAGTGGGGGCATCCTGTACAATGAGATTGTATAAGACCAGACCGTGAATTATTAGACCTACTGATGTAACACCGTTGATAGTAAGGACTAATAACTTCGTAGATGACCATTAGTGACTCGACCTGGATCATGAGCGTGTAACGGGCTCCTGTCTGCGGGGGTGTGTCCTTTGACTAGTACAGGTGAGGGTGGTCACAGTTACTCGCTCAATATGCCTATCTTCTCAGGGACAGGACCAAGTAGGGAGCTGGGAACTTAACTACGCGAGATGGAATTCACTCGTTCCCGCCTTTAGGGAAACTAGAGGGGTTGTTCCCTTAAGTGTTGTCTCCAGGGTTTGGACAACGGGCACCCACCTTCTCACTGGCCCGAGAAGGGTGTTGTGTATGGTTGGACCATCACAATATGTTTTTCATTAGAGGAGCAGTAGGGACTTAAGGAACAAGATGTAGACATAGGGGTAAAACGATAATTTGACCCAGCCGTGTCTACGAACAACCTGTGAAGGGTCGATTCATGGGCATTGGTTATATCAGTGGACACGTAATATTCTGCAGTGACGGGAGTGCAGCTGGGCTATAGTGGAGTGTTACCGTAGCTAATGAATGTTGATTTATCGTATCAAAGAGTTTGATAGGTTAATCTCGGATCATTGGAGCCCGTCACTTTAGCTCCATTAGGTCCCTCGGTTGGCTCCATCTGGGTTAAAAGAAGGGTTAGAGTTTTGGTATGAAATTGAAGTGTTCAATTTAATTTAGAGGCATTTATGTCATTTATATGAGATATGAATGATATAATATATAGTTTAATGTGAATGAAATTCATAATAAACTATAGGTTAGCCTAGTTGTTGAATTAGGGCTAATTGGAAAAATTAATTGAAAGAAATTAAATTGGACGTGATTCAATTTAATCTAATTTAATTAATCCATAATTATTGCAAATGTGATTTGCAATAAGAGATATGAGATATCTTATATTATATGGTTATGCAAATACGATTTGCATAACCCATGGTTGTGGTAAAATGGTAATAATGTGGAGATTTTAACTCCATGATTATTCCACTATTTAAACCCTTCTTGCAAGAAGGATTGTAACTCTCACACTCTCATTTTTTGGATTTCACCAAAGAGAAGAGTCTAAAATTCTCTCTACTCTCCTCCCTCTCCAAAACCAAAAAGTCCCACTACATTCCGTCTTCCAAAGGAAGAACAACCGAGAAGGCCGTTGGTGGTGTTCGGTTTTCGTTCGAGAGAAGCGTTTGTTGAGATCGAGAAGCATGAAACACTAGAAGAAAAAAGGATTTTGGTGACGGGCGCGCATTCGTCATCTATGCGAGTGTCATTGTATGTTACAATGACTGGCAGTTTTTAATGACGAGCATTACCCGTCATTAAAAAGCGACCGTCATTGTAACATATAATGACAGACATTTTTAATGACGGGCAATGCCCGTCATTAAAGGTCTTTGACCGTCATTAAAAGTGTCCTATAATGACAGACACTTTTAATGACGGGCATTGCCCGTCATTGTTTTGTTCGTAATTTAAGAAAAAAAATTGTTGTTTGCCTCAATGGCTCTAACAAAAAATATTAATATTTCACAAATTTTGTACAAAAAAATCTCAATACTAATATATTTTTACACAAGTAATCTTACCAACTTAACTTTAATTAATAAAATATAAAGTATGTATTAAAAGAAGTGTATTACATATCAGAAAAATATATATACAAACTACATTTACTTTACAAAGATAAGAAAAATTACTAAACAAAATAAAGAACCCAACTTCTACTTCATGCTCTTCTTCCTCTTATAATCAGCCGATTGATCTTCATGCCTGAAACTTTCCATATCGCAATAGCTACGATATTGACATAAAAATCAATTAAGATTGTCACCATTAACCTTAAAAGGTAGAAGTTTGTAAATAGCAAAAATGTAAACTAGTTTTCAATTTTTCCCTCCAGTACTTTCAAATAAAATTAATTTGCAACAAAGTTCTTCCACAACCAAACCTTTTGGTACAGTTCAGTAACAAAAGACTAAAGAACAGTGATCATGAATCTTTCAAACCCTAGACTCCAAATGAACCATAAAAAGAGCAAAAAACACTGGTTATTTTTACACAAGTAATCTTACCAACTTAACTCTAGAATTTAAAATTACCAATGAAATATTCATGAGGCATAGACAAGACCAACATATCTTCCCTTTTTTGAACTTCCACTTTTGAAAAAGAAGAAATTGAGGATGAAGAGAAGAAAAGGAGGAGATAAACATACAGTGTTTTCGTGGGTTGAACCTTCGTCGAAAATTGAGAGAGTAACTGAGTTGCCACTGACGCCTGTAGGGAGAGCTAGGGTTTCCATGAGGGAGAGTGTGTGTGAGAACGAAAATAAATAGCTTGGAGAGAGAGGGAATTTAATTTTAAGTTAAAATTTTTAAATGGAGAATTTTAATAATAGTTGCTTGTGATTCCCACTATGTCTAAATACTTGGTTGTCAATCAAACCATACTAATCGGGTGTTCAACAAGCTTGAATTCTACTTTTGCTTCAATTCCATGAGAAGCAATAACAAAACTAGCACTAAACTAGAGAGGTAGTCCTTCTCTTCCATCCTGTATTCAAAATAAACTAATTTATAAGCATTGAAACTACTCCAAATACCCAAAACTCAAGCTCAAAAGTTAACTAAACTTAAAATAAACTTAACATAACTTAAACAAATTGGAACTAAACTTAACAAAACTTATGAATGATCTCTAAGCACCAACCTATACTTAAAATCATTCATTAGCTACCATAACTGCAGGATAACCATAGAACCCTATTCAATAAACTCCAAACATATTCTAAAGTATCAATATTACAAAACAATAATCAAACAGTTTAAATGATTGATCTCCTACGCCATCCTGTTTAAGTAGGAAAACAAATCAAAAGAAACACGTCAAGAAAAGTACAACCAACACTTTAAATTTCAAAGCTATTTGAGAATCTAAAAGAAAAATATTTAGTACGATTTGTAAGTTATGTCCTGCGACAATTTCATTATCCAACTGTAACTTACTTCAAGATAAGTCTCTATGGTAAACAAACACTCGTCCAATCTAATGAAAAATAAACAACACAACCCAAAAGATGGTCTAAAGGAAAAGACTTCGGAAATGATGGGTTGCATAACATTTTATTCTTTACCATCAATCATTGAACAAGAATTCAAACTTCTTTCCTAAAAATCCTTAACCATGGATTGATATTAAGGAAGGAAAAAGACAACATCCTCCTTAAGAGTAAACTTGTAAAAAACTCAAACTCATCTGAAAGACTAAAAATAAATAATAAGGTTTTAATTTATTTTGGTCTCATACCTCTTTACTCGTTTCCTTTTCGTCCAATGTTATGTTCTATTTTTATACTTAAAAACTATTTTATATTTCACCATCAATCATTGAACAAGAATTCAAACCTATTTGAAAGTCCAACATTTCATATATCCTAAATTAGATGTGGTCTAAAATAAACAAAAATATAATTCTATATATATCAAATCAATTATAACTAAAATAACACAAGACCAAAATAGAAAAAACAAACTAAAACCAAACAATGCATTTGAAAAAGGGTTTTTAATTGCTTGCACTACTGACCTTTCTAAGAGGCAAAATAGAGAATAGTCCAACAAAGCTAACAACGAAAAGAAAACTCGACATCCAACCCACAGTTTGTTTCTTGATATTTATCAGAAATGCTCATTTTTTTGCTTGAGCAACAATTTTGTCACTCATACCAATAATTGCATTGAAATATAGTAACCAGCTAAAATAAATTTCCATTTGCAATTCAAACCTTTGCTATAAGCACATATATGAAAATACTTGGCATCCTGGTGTACTTGCTGCTTACAAATTATGCACTTAGTGTTTTCGTAAGGAGTCCACCTATAGACAACAACATTCAGAATATTAACTAGACTTGCAAGTCTTTTTTTTTCTTCCAATCAGAGATAAATAATTCATTGATGTGATTGAATACACTAAAAGGATGAAACCTCGAGCAAACCAAGTTCATAATTCATTCATCATAGGTAAACAATTTTTAACAATGTAATCAGTACATAAGTTTTATAATTTGTTCCATGATGTTTCGAGTGTTATGTTTTGTCCATTATGATTGTTCTCTTACACCATACCTAGATTCATACGTGACTGCATAGATAAAAGTTGAACTCAGTCGGATGACATATCTTTGAATCCATGACAGTACCTGCAAATTAAGACAAATGTTAAAAATTTTGAATCTAAAAGTTCAGAGAACCCCTTTCTCTGGGACAAAATCACATGGGTGTTCTGCTATATCTTGCTTGCAAATGTATTACCTGGTAAAATATTACCACTCTTGTCAATGCTACTCCTATCATTGTGATTGGATGCAAAAAGTCTGGTATGGTGTCACTTTTGAACAATAAGAAAAGTTACTGGAGATTGGTAACTTGGTTCTAGTGAAGCACAAGCCTACACATTCGTCAAAATTTAAATTAAAAGACATTCATCTTACTTTCTTAGAACAACAACAAACAAAGCGAGTGATTGCAAGCTTTATAATAGACCCTCACCCACACCATCCCTACAAGCATAAAATGGTTATATGTAAATCATAACATAGTTGGATTGACGAGTCAAGATTTATGTCTTTTAGGAGCATTTTCTATTTGCCATTCGATCTTGACATCAACCAAATTTTAAAAACATTTTTAGGGAGCTCCATGGACTTGATCATCATCTCCAGCTTGAACTAAAATGTTCTCCATGTCCATTTCATTTTTGTCCCCTTCAGTGTCAGCATCTAATATTTCTAGTTCCATTGTGGGTTTTGATTCATAAACATACTCAGTTTTTACTATCATTCACTTCCTTAACAGATTCTTTAACACTATTCTGGACATTATCAGACTCCATCTCATTCTTCTCTGGATCATCAATTTTCAACTCCAAATCCTCAGCTAATTTGTTTTTTAATTCATCAATTTTCTTGGACTCAATTTCTAAGAGTCTATATCCTCCTTCACGGGTCCTGAACTGTTAGGCATTTCATCAAACAACATATGAACAGTAATTGGCTCCATTTTTTCGTCTTCTCCTAAACTCAACCACTCAATGTTCTTCTCCCACAATCTAATAAACCTTCTTTAACAAGCTAAAAGGGGTTGAAAATAAGCAAATTCTAAGCTTCAAAATGCTTGAAAGAAATAGAGTAAATCTGATAAAATGCAAGAATTGCAAAAATGGAAACAACTTGAGCAAGACCCACATGAACACCTAACAAGAGCGGTGGAAAACATAAGCCTTTAGTTACTTCAAAAGTCAAAATACTTTGGAAAATCTAACTAAGCAGAGGAATTGTATTGTAGAAAAAAAAATATCTCTTAAGATTATAGGATTTAAATTAACATCAAACTTGAATCAAAGTGGTTTCACATAAGATCTCGAGGTCATAAAGCAAAAAGGAAAATAAAGAAAATAGCAGATCTAAACCTGAACAATCTGCTACCCACAACCTCTGTCTAGTGCATCCACATTGTGAAGTCGAACGCCATGCCAGACTCCACGCTTGCACATTGATAATCTGGAACTGAACGACGGTGCGTTAATCCAGTATATCTGCTTGAGCGAGCCACAAATCTTGTCAATGTTGTCGTCGATTTTGTGAAGTATTCGTGAGGCATAGTGGCAGCTCTTCAGTCGGCATCATCCAAGTTCGTGAAGCAGTGTAAAAGAGAACGAGGGTTTGTGAGAGAGAATTAGGGTTTACTAAAGAGAAAGATGTTTTTGTGAGGGGAAAAGAGCATAATTTACTTTTTATTATTATTTTATGGTCATTTATAACCTTATTTTAGAAAATCAGCATCTTCAACGGGATTTTACATTGTCTGTCATTATTTCTTCTCCGTGAATTTCCAAGATCGTCATTAAAAGGAGGATTTGTTGTAGTAAAGTGTTCGTGATCGAGGAAGGAACTTTGAAGAACTGTCAACAACAAGTAAGTATGTTATTCTCACTGTAATTTCCTTCTTCTTTTGTATGTTTAACATAGATCTAAGTGTTTGGTCGTTTTAACAAAATTCTAGTAGCGTAACGATACCTTGACGATTCGATTGTCTTCCGCTGCGCGGGGATTTTCATTCCATTCAATTGGTATTAGAGGCATTTCGATGGTTCTTCGTTATGCACTGATTTTTATAAAACTAGGTGGGTAAATTACCTTATTTCATGAGATGAATGTTGGGTTTGCTTAATGGATGTTTCAGTTTTTGGCACTAGAATATATTTAAAAATTATGTTGATGAGATCAATGTAAAGGCCCGTTGTTTTTGGCCATTTTGGTGTAAATCGAGTCTGTAAAGTCTGAGCCTTTAGTAGCAAGAGTTGCTGTGAAGAAATCGGAGCGGAAACGGGCAGAAATCGACGAAGAACAACAAGTGTGTTGAGTGTTCTGTCGATGGCGTTGAGACGTTGTTCTTCGGCGTCTCAATGCCATTCTTGTGGACGGAGGCCCTGCTGTAGAGCAGCGTTGCAATGCCATGGCGTGGAGCACGCTGACCATGACGCTGGAGGCGGCAGCGTTGCAATGCTGCCAACGTAGTGGACAGTTCGTGGACAGTTTCGCGAGTTCGTGGGCGGTTTGCTGATCATGGGACAGTTTTATCCGATTTTTTTTAATTGTAAAATGTAATTTTAATTATTTATTTAATTATTTTATTAAATAATATTAATATAATTGTTATATTAATGTTATTTTATTAAATAATTGCCCCTAGGTGCCAAAAACTGGTCCATTTTTGCTATTTAATTATTTTATGCATGAGATGTATGATTTAATTAAATTCTATGTGTATAATGTATGTCATATAGATTTAAAATCCCACCTTAGGTTAAACATATTCATGCATCATTTATATTATAAGAGTTATAATATATAGTTTGCATGATAGGTTATATTATAAGTGTTATAATATAATTTAAATGCATGTTTAATTTAATTAATATAAGTGTTATATTTATTGAATTAAAGTATGCTCATGCATTTATATTCATGTGATGAATTATTTTTTGTTATAGTATAAAGTTATTCATGTGATGAATGATCAAGCACTATAACATAGAAATGCATGCAACCTAAGTTAATTAATTAGTTTTAAAGAGTTTAGAACTTGAATAATTAGACTTAGGTTTTCTAGTTCTAATAAGATTAGAATTATGAAATCAAAGTTTAGTCTATGAATGGAGATTGATTAGTAACTCTGTCTAAGGAAGGTTTTGTCTAAGGTCAGTATTTAAGTTGACACTCATGAACACCCTACTTGGAAACCGACCTGGGAGTGAATTCGGTCCGGAGATTCTTAGATTATACTTTTCGTAAGTGTCGTTAATTAAAAGTGTTTTAATTTACTCACATAGACCTAAGTAATAATGTGATTATAAACTTAGGTTAATACCATATAAGAGTTATATTGGTAGACTTAGGTAAATTTTAGTCGGTTTATCTAGGTCAATCCCTAATAAAATTAAAGTGCTGAGTGGGAGGAAATATAATGTATGAGATACATTTAATTTCCGACCACAAATCTCCGTTAAGTCCGCACCGTGAGATCTATACTCGGCCTCGTGGCGCAAATGGGAGCGTCCCCCTTCGGGTGGCATTTGTATAGGTCAATATCATCGTGGATGGAGAGAGTACTTATAGTGAGTGGGAACGGGACTTGTGAAAACGGGACCCACGGTCTCTTCTTTCGATTCACACCGTGAGACCCCTATGATCCGCCTCGCTAGTTTGGCTCGGACTGCACAATCCCTTCTGAGGGCTCGATCATGGGAGTCTAACACCGTGAATTCTGAAATGGATACGCTTTCTTGGTTGGTTTTCCTTCTTGGTTCACCCTTCCGGTGGCTATTGTTTGACTGGATGCTTGGAAACTTAAAGATTGAGGGTGATACTCACGCAATTGCGTTAAGAGTTAATGAATTCGACCAAACAATGGTAATTAGACGCCTATTGGAATAAGAGTTATTCGGGATTAGGTCCGATCGAGAAAGTCTCGCCTGAGAGGAGGAGTGTTCTTCTGCTCACCCTTCTTCTGGCGGTCATTCTAAACCTTTAGGATATCATTGCAAATTTTTGAATGACCTACGGATCATGAAACAATTTTTGCTAAAACTTGATTGGATTTCAAAAGTTTTTTTGTGAGACTAACACAAAATTTTCTTTATTTTTCAGCTTTAAACATGTCTAGCTCAATTATAGCTCTTCTCGCGTCTGATAAACTAGTGGGAGATAATTACCAAACTTGGAAAAACAACATAAACACAATTTTGGTAACTAACGACATTATGTTCGTGCTCTTTGAGGAGTGTCCTCAGATGTCGGGCTCGACTGCGTCGCGAAGTATTCGCGATGCATACGATCGATGGATCAGGGCCAATGAAAAGGCCAAGGTCTATATCATTGCCAGCATGTCTGATGTTTTGGCAAAGAAGCATGAGTTGATGGTCACCGCTCAGGAGATCATGGAGTCCTTGCAGGAAATGTTTGGACAACAGTCCTTTCAAGTCCGACATGACTCGCTCAAATACGTCTTCAACGCACGGATGAAAGAGGGATCGTCTGTCCGTGAACATGTTCTAGACATGATGACCCACTTTAATCTGGCTGAGATGAACGTGGCTTCGATCGACGAGTCGAGCCAGGTCTGTTTTATCTTGGAGACTCTTCCGAAGAGTTTCCTTCGGGCCAGAGCAATGTTTGTTATGAACAAAATTAGCTACACTCTGACTACCCTCCTCAATGAGCTACAGAATTTCCAGTCCTTGATGAGAGTCAAGGCACCGGAATCTGAGGCAAATGTTGCCTACAGGTCTTATCACAGGGGTTCGACCTCTGGGACTAAACCTGTTGCTCCTTCACGCCCGAAAGGGAAGAAGAAGATGAAGAGGGGTAAAACTGACCGAGCTGCCGCCATGAAGGACAAGAAGGTCAAGGACGTTGCAGAGAAAGGAAAGTGTTTCCACTACAATGGGGGCGAACACTGGAAGAGCAACTGTCCCAAATTCCTAGCCGAGAGGAAGAATCAAGGTAAATGTGATTTACTTGTGACAGAAACCTGTTTAGTGGAGAGTAGTGACTCTGCCTGGATATTTGATTCGGGCGCCACTAACTATGTTTGTTCTTCTTTTCAGGGGATTGATTCCTGGCAGCAGCTGCGAGAGGGTGAGGTGACTCTACGGGTTGGATCCAGGGAGCTTGTCTCTGCTTCAGCGGTCGGCACGGTGAAGCTATATTTCGACAAGAATTACATTTTATTGGACAACATGTATATAGTTCCAGGGTTTACTAGAAACCTAGTTTCTATTTCCTGCCTATTAGAATAGTTTATTTTCGTTTCATTCCATGGTAATCTTATTTGTTCTGCTTCACTTGAGCATACTCTGTATATTTTAAAACCTAATTCGGTCAAAAGTGTTTTGAATACTAAATTGTTTAAAACGACAGAAACGCGAACTAGAAGAGCGAAAGTTTCTCCTAAGGAAAATGCCCGTCTTTGGCATCTACGGTTAGGCCACATTAATCTCAATAGGATTGAGAAACTAGTGAAGAGTGGACTTCTAAACGAGTTGGAAGAAAACTCTTTACCGGTGTGTGAGTCATGCCTTGAGGGCAAAATAACCAAACGTCCTTTTAGTGGAAAAGGATACAGTGCCATAGAGCCCCTTGAGTTAGTACATTCTGACCTCTTCGGTTCGATGAATGTTAAAGCTCGAGGTGGTTATGAATACTTTGTGACCTTCATAGACGATTACTCGAGGTATGGGTATATTTACCTAATGCATAAGAAGTCTGAAACTCTTGAAAAGTTCAAAGAGTACAAGACTGAGGTTGAGAACCTGTTAGGTAAATCACTTAAAACACTTCGATCAGATCGAGGTGGAGAGTACATGGACACTGAATTCCAGGACTATATGATAGAACACGGGATTACGTCCCAACTCTCAGCACCTGGTATGCCATAGCAGAATGTGTATCGGAGAGGAGAAACAAAACCTTGTTGGACATGGTTCGGTCGATGATGAGCTATGCTCGTCTCCCTGATTCTTTTTAGGGTTACGCAGTGGAGACTGCGGTCTATATTTTGAACAACATTTCGTCGAAGACTGTTTGTGAAGCACCTTTCGAACTCTGGAGTAGACGTAAAGGCAGTTTACATCACTTCAGAATTTGGAGATGCCCGACCCACGTGTTGGTGTCAAACCCAAAAAAGTTGGAACCCGTTCGAAATTGTGCCTATTTATAGGTTACCCTAAAGAGACTAGGGGTGGTCTATTTTTCGATCCTAAGGAAAATAGGGTTCTTGTGTCGACAAACGCCACTTTCCTAGAGGAAGACCACGTCAGGGATCATTTACCAAGGAGTAAAATTGTGTTAAATGAAATGGATAGTACATCAGCAAGAGTTGCTGATGGGGCTAGTACGTCAACAAGTGTTGTTGACCCTAGCACGTCTAGTCAAATCCGTTCACAAGAGTTGGGAATGCCTCGACGTAGTGGGAGGGCTGTGAGACAACCTGATCGTTACATGGGTTTAGCTGAAAGCTCAGTTGTCGCTCCTGATGATGACTGTGAGGATCCATTGACCTATGATCAGGCAATGCTTGATGTTGACAAAGACGAATGGATTAAAGCTATGGACCAGGAAATGGAGTCGATGTACTTCAATTATGTCTGGGAGCTTATGGATCAACCGGATGGGGTCAAACCTATTAGTTGCAAATGGATCTACAAGCGTAAACGTGGCGTAGATGGGAAGGTGCAGACCTTCAAAGCCTGACTAGTGGCAAAGGATTTTACCTGTGTTGAAGGGTTGACTATGAGAGACCTTTTCACCTGTTGCCATGGTAAAGTCGATCAGGATCCTTCTGGCCATTGTCGTGTATTATGAGTACGAGGTATGGCAGATGGACGTCAAGACAACCTTTCTGAACGGCAAGCTTGATGAGACCATCTACATGGACCAGCCCAAAGGGTTCATTGCCCAAGGCCAAGAGCAAAAGGTTTGCCGGTTTCATAGGTCTATTTATGGACTGAAACAAGCTTCGAGGTCTTGGAATATAAGGTTTGATGAGAAGATCAAATCTTATGGCTTTGATCAAAATGTCGACGAGCCTTGTGTCTACAAGAAAATCGTTGACAAAACTGGCACATTTTTAGTGTTGTATGTGGATGATATTCTTCTCATTGGGAATGAGGTAGAATTTCTTACTGACGTGAAGAAATGGCTAGCTTCGCAATTCCAAATGAAAGATTTTGGAGAAGCTCAGTATGTTCTAGGTATCCAGATAGTCCTAACGGAAGAATGAGAAGCCTTGTCTTAGGCGCCTTATATTGACAAGATGTTGTCTAGATATAAGATGCGTAACTCCAAGAAGCTTCTTGCCGCTTTCAGCGCGGGGTTCACTTGTCTAAGGATCAGTGTCCTAAGACTCCTCAAGAGGTTGAGGATATGAGAGGGATCCCATATGCTTCAGATGTAGGGAGCCTGATGTATGCTATGCTGTGTACTAGGCCCGACATCTATTTTGCAGTAGGGATTGTCAGTAGGTATCAGTTCAATCCAGGATTAGATCACTGGACAACCGTAAAGGCAATCCTCAAGTATCTTAGGAGAACGAGGAACTACAGCTTAGTGTATGGCAGTGGGGATTTGATCCTTACGGGATACATAGATTCTGACTTTCAGACCGATAAGGATTATAGGAAATCCACTTCGGGGTCAACCTTCATTCTGAATGGAGGAGCTGTAGTATGGCAAAGCATCAAGCAGGGATGCATCGCTGATTCCACTATGGAAGGGAGTATGTTGCGGCTTGTGAAGCTGCAAAGGAAGCTGTTTGGCTTAGGAAGTTCATGACGGATTTGGAAGTTGTTCCAAATAGGAACTTGTCGATCACACTGTTCTGTGATAACAGTGGTGCAGTAACCAACTCAAGAGAGCCTCAGAGCCATAAGAGAGGCAAACACATTGAGCGGAAGTAATATCTGATACGGGAGATTGTGCACCGCGGAGACGTGGCAGTCACACAGATAGCGTCGGAGCACAACGTAGCTGATCCATTTACAAAGCTCCTCACGGCTAAGGTGTTTGAGGGTCACCTAGAGAGTCTAGGTCTTCGAGTGCTTCCTGACTAGGGCAAGTGAGAGATGTGTAAATGGGTATTCAATGCCCTAATTTATTGTATTACTTTATTGTAATTTATGTACATTTCATAAATGTATTTTCTCCACTAGCTTAGTCCAAGTGGGAGTTTGTTGGGATTTTTGTCCTAATCTCGTGTTTGTAAATTACTATTTGAAAACAATAAGAGTTATTTATTTCATTACTTTGTGTCTTGCAATATTTACAAATATTTCCAATAAACTAAGCTCTTGGGTCATTGAATTTATGAAAGAACTAGAACTTGAACGGTGTGTAGTGGACACACAGGGAGGATCACGTTCAAGTTAATAACCCGAACGCTCTACAGTATATGGATAGGGTTGGAGACCTAATCCTGGATACACTGTGGATGCGACCCGCTTTGTATTAGATACAAACGAGGTGATCTGACTCGTTCATATGGTTGACATGCGAGTAGGGGCATCTTGTACAATGAGATTGTACAAGACCAGACTGTGAATTATTAGACCTACTGATGTAACACCGTTGACAGTAAGGACTAATAACTTCGTAGATGACCATTAGTGACTCGATCTGAATCCTGAGCGTGTTACGGACTCCTGTCTGCGAAGGTTTGTCCTTTGACTAGTACGGGTGAGGGTGGTCACAGTTACTCGCCCAATATGCCTATCTTCTCAGGGACAGGACCAAGTAGGGAGTTGTGAACTTAACTACGCGAGATGGAATTCACTCGTTCCCGCCTTTAGGGAAACTAGAAGAGTTGTTCCCTTAAGTGTTGTCTCCAGGGCTTGGACAACGGGCGCCCACCTTCTCACTGGCCCAAGAAGGGTGTTGTGTATGGTGGACCATCACGATATGTTGTTCATTAGAGGAACGGTGGAGACTTAAGGAACAATATGTAGACACAGGGGTAAAATGGTAATTTGACTTAGTCGTGCCTACGAACAACCTGTGAAGGGTCGACTCTTGGGCATTGGTTATATCAGTGGACACATAATATTCTGCACTGACGAGAGTGCAACTACGGGTTATAGTAGAGTGTTACCGTAGCTAATGAATGTTGATTAACCGGGTCAAACAGTTTGATAGGTTAATCTCGAATCATTGGAGCCCGTCACTGTAGGTCCATTAGGTCCCTCTGTTGGCTCCATCTGGGTTAAAAGAAGGGTTAGAGTTTTGGTATGAAATTGAAGTGTTCAATTTCACTTAGAGGCATTTATGTCATTTATATGAGATATGAATGATATAATATATAGTTTAATGTGAATGAGATTCATAATAAACTATAGGTTAGCCTAATTGTTGAATTAGGGCTAATTGGAGAAATTTATTGAGAGAAATTAAATTGGATGTGATTCAATTTAATTAATCCACAATTATTACAAATGTGATTTGCAATATGAGATATGAGATATCTTATATTATATGGTTATGCAAATATGATTTGCATAACCCATGTTTGTGGTAAAATGGTATTAATGTGTAGATTTTAACTCCATGATTATTCCACTATTTAAACCCTTCTTGCAAGAAGGATCGTAACTCTCACACTCTCATTTCTTGGATTTCACCAAAGAGAAGAGTCTAAAATTCTCTCTACTCTCCTCCTTCTCCAAAACGAAAAAGTCCCACCACTTTCCTTCTTCCAAAGGAAGAACAACTGAGAAGGTCGTTGGTGGTGTTCGGTTTCGTTCGAGAGAAGCGTTCGTTGAGATCGAGAAGCACAAAGTGTTCGTGACCGAGGAAGAAACTTTGAAGAACTGTCAACAACAAGTACGTTCTTCTCGCTGTAATTTCCTTCTTCTTTCGTATGTTTAACTTAGATCTAAGTGTTTGGCCGTTTTAACAAAATTCTAGTAGCGTAACGATACCTTGACGATTCGATCGGCTTTCGCTGCGCGGGGATTTTCATTCCTTTCAGACCCTTCACAGGTTGTTCGTAGACACTGTTGGGTCATATTACCGTTTTACCCCTGTGTCTACTTTTTGCTCCCTAAGTCCCCACTGCTCCTTTAATGAACAACAACGTTGTAATGGTCCAATCATACACAACACCCCTCTCGGGCCAGTGAGAGGGTGGGCGCTCGTTGTCCAAGCCTTGGAGACAGCACTTAAGGGGACAACCCCTCTAATTTCCCTAAAGACGAGAATGAGTAAATTCCATCTTGCGTAGTCAAGTTCCCAGATCCCCACGTGGTCTTGTCCCTGAGAAGATAGGCATATTGGGTGAGTAACTGTGACCACCCTCACCCGTATTTAGTCAAAGGGACGGACTTCGCGGACAGAGTCCAGAACACGCTCGTGATTCGTGTCGAGTCGCTAATGGTCATCTACAAAGTTATTAGTCCCATACTGGTAATGGTGTTACATCAGTAGGTCTAATAATTCACGGTCCGGTCTTGTACAATCTCATTGCACAGGATGCCCCCACTCGCATGTCAACCACATGAACGAGTCAGATCACCTCCTTTGTATCTAATACAAAGTGGGCCGCATCTAGGATTAGGTCTCCAACCTATCTATATACTGTAGACCGTTCAGGTCATTAACTCGAACATGTCCTCCCTGTGTGTCCACTACACACCGTTCAAGTTCTAGTTCTCTCTTAAATTCAATGACCCTGGAGCTTAGTTTATTGGACAAAGTTTGTAAAATTTGCGAGACACAAAGTGATGAAATAAATAACTCTTCTTAATTTCAAATGTTTAAATTACAAACAAAACGAGATTATGACATACATCCCAACGAACTCCCACTTGGACTAAGCTAGTGGAGCAAAGTAATACAATAAACTAGGGCATTGAATACCCTTTACAATACTCCCACTTGCCTTAGTCAGGAAGCACTCGAAGACCTAGACTCTCTAGGTGACTGTCACGTCGCCGCGGTGCACAATCTCCTGTATCAGGTGATACTTCGGCTCAATGTGTTTGCCCTCTTATGACTCCGAGGCTCTTTGGAGTTGGTTACAGCACCACTGTTGTCACAAAAAAGCGTGATCAACAAGTTCATATTTGGAACAACTTCTAAATCTGTCATGAACTTCCTAAGCCAAACAACTTCCTATGCAGCTTCACAAGCCACAATGTACTCAGCTTCCGTAGTGGAACCAGCGATGCATCCCTGCTTGATGGTTCGCCATGCTATAGCTCCTCCATTCAGAATAAAGGTTGACCCTGAAGTGGATTTCCTAGAATCCTTATCGTTCTGAAAGTCAGAATCTGTGTATCCCGTAAGGATCAAATCCCCACTCCCATACACTAGGTTGTAGTTCCTCGTTCTCCTAAGATACTTGAGGATTGCCTTTACGGTTGTCCAGTAATCTAATCCTGGATGGGATTCATACCTACTGACAATCCCTACTGCATAACAGATGTCGGGCCTAGTACACAACATGGCATACATCAGGCTCCCTACAGCTGAAGCATAGGGGAACCGTCTCATATCCTCAACCTCTTGAGGAGTCTTAGGACATTGATCCTTAGACAGGTGAACCACATGCCTGAAAGGCAGCAAGCCCTTCTTCGAGTTCTGCATCTTATATCTAGATAACATCTTGTCAATATAAGACGCTTGAGACATGGCCAGCGTTTTGTTCTTCCGATTCCGGACTATCTGGATACCTAGAACATATTGTGCTTCTTCCAAATCTTTCATTTGGAATTTCGAAGCCATCCATTACTTTATGTCAGTAAGAAATCCTACCTCATTCCCAATGAGAAGGATATCATCCACGTACAATACCAAAAATGCGACAGTTTTGTCGACGATTTTTTTGTAGACACAAGGCTCGTCAACATTTTGGTCAAAGCCATAAGATTTGATCGCCTCATCAAACCTTATATTCCAAGACCTCGAGGCCTGTTTCAGCTCATAAATATACCTATGAAGTCGATAAATCTTTTGCTCTTCGCCTTGGGTTATGAACCCCTTGGGCTGGTCCATGTAGATGATTTTGCAAGGTTTCCATTCAGAAAGGCGGTCTTGACATCCATCTGTCATACCTCATAGTCATAATATGCGGCAATGACCAGAAGGATCCTGATTGACTTTACCATGGCAACAGGTGAAAAAGTTTCCTCATAGTCAACCCCTTCAACCTGGGTAAAACCCTTTGCCACTAGTCGTGCTTTGAAGGTCTGCACCTTCCCATCTACACCACGTTTACGCTTGTAGATCAGTTTTCAACCTATAAGTTTTACCCCATCCGGTTGATCCACAAGCTCCTAGACGGAATTGAAGTACATCGACTCCATTTCTTGGTCCATGTCTTTCATCCATTCGTCCTTGTCAACGTCTGTCATTGCCTGATCATAGGTCAATGTATCCTCGCAGTCATCATCAGGGGTAACGAATTGAGTTTCAGCTAAACCCATGTAACGTTCAGGCTGTCTCACAACCCTCCCACTACGTCGAAGAATTCCCAACTCTTGGGAACGGACTTTACTAGACGTGCTAGAATCAACAACATTTGTTCATGTACTAGCCCCATCAGCAACTCTTGCTTATGTACTGTCCATTTCATTCAACACGATTTCGCTTCTAGGCAAATGATCCCTGATGTGGTCTTCCTCAAGGAAAGTGGCGTTTGTCGACACAAGCACCCTATTTTCCTTAGGATTGAAAAATAGACCACCCCTAGTCTCTTTTGGGTAACCTACAAATAGGCACAATTTTGAACGGGGTTCCAACTTTTTCGGGTTTGACACCAACACGTGGGTCGGACATCCCCAAATTCATAAATGGTGTAAACTGCCTTTACGCCCATTCCGGAGTTCTAAAGGTGTTTTACAAACACTCTTCGACGAAACGTTGTTCAAAATATACACCGCAGTCTCCACTGCGTAACCCCAAAAAAGAATCAGGAAGACGAGCATAGCTCATCATCGACCGAACCATGTCTAACAGGGTTCTGTTTCCCCTCTCCGATACACCATTTTGTTGTGGCATACCAGTTGCTGAGAGTTGGGACGTAATTCCGTGTTCTATCATATAGTCTTGGAATTCAGTGCCCATATACTCTCCACCTCGATCGGATCTAAGTGTTTTAATTGTTTTACCTTATAGGTTCTCAACCTCAGTCTTGTACTCCTTGAACTTTTCAAGAGTTTCAGACTTCCTGTGCATTAGGTAAATATACCCATACCTCGAATAGTCATCTATAAAAGATACAAAGTATTTGTATTCACCTCGTGCTTTAACACTCATTGGACCACAGAGGTCAAAATGTATAAGCTCAAGGGGCTCTTTGGCTCTATATCCTTTTCCACTAAAAGGATGTTTGGTCATTTTGCCTTCGAGGCATGACTCACATACCGGTAAAGAGTTTTCTTCTAACTCGCTTAGATGTCCACTTTTCACCAGTCTCTCAATCCTATTGAGATTAATGTGGCCTAACCGTAGATGCCAAAGATGGGCATTTTCTTTTGGAGAAAATTTTACTCTTTTAGTTCGTGTTTCTGTTGTTTTAAATAATTCAGTATTCAAAACACTTTGGACTTAATTTGGTTTCAAAACATACAGATTAGACTCGAGTGAAGCAGAACAAATCAAATTGCCTTTGAAAGAAATAAACGCTTTATTATATTGAATGAAAATTGAAATACATTGTTCAATAAGGCAGGAAATAGATGAAGGGAATCGTAGTCCCGCACCGGAAGCGATTGCGAATCGCGCGCTCTTGATTTAGTTACAACGATGAATTCAAGAACAAATATAACTAGATTAAGTATAAAACAGAATGGACAACAAGAAATGTTACCTTTGAAGAACCTTTCTTCAAGTGCTCCTCTCTCCCACGATCGTGATCTTAACAACTGGAACTCGAACGAACACCGACACTACCACCAGATCTTCTCCGTTGTTCTCTAAGTGAGGAAGGAAGGTGGGTTCCCTTTAGGAGAGGTGAGGGATTTTGTGAGAGAGATGTGTGTTTTGGAACGCTTCCAACAACACAACAAAAGAGTTTGTAAAAACACTTAACCTAGTTGCATCTCATGCAACCATATATATATAGAGGAATGGGATGGAAATGACCATCCTACCCCTCCTTTATTCTCTCTTTAGTATATAGTTTATATTTGAATCTAATTCACATTAAAACTATATATTATATCAATTATATCATATATAATAGATATAACACCTAATGTATGAAATTGAACACTTCAATTTCATTCCTAACTTTATACCCTCAATATTACCATATTGAGCCAACGGAGGGATCTAATGGACCTAAAGTTCATGAGCTCCAATGATGTGAGATTAACTGATCAAACTCTTTGATCCAGTTAATCAATATTCATTAACTACAAGTCACTCCACTATAGATTTGTAGCTGCAGTCTCCTCACAGTAGATAATATTGTGTCCACTGATATAGTCATTACCCATGAGTCGACCCTTCACAGGTTGTTCGTAATCACAGCTGGGTCAAATTATCGTTTTACCCCTGTGATTACCTTTTTGCTCCTTAAGCACCACTGATCCTCTAATGAACAACAAGTCTAAGGTCGTACCTTAGACTCATACCCTCATAGAGGGATGGGCCCCGTTGTTCAAAACCTGGAGTCAGTTCTTAAGCGAACAACCTATCTAATTCCTTAGTATAGGAATGAGTGAATTCCATCTTGCACAGTTAAGTTACCAGCTACCTACGAGGTTCTATCCCTGAGAAGATAGGCTTATTGAGTCGGCTACAGGCCACTCTCACCCATACTAGTCTAAGGACAAACCCCTATAAGCAGGTGTTCTTAACTTGCTCAGGATTCGTGTCGAGTCACTAATGACCATCTATAAATTACTAGTCTTATCCTCATTAGCTAATCTGTTACAATCGGTTAGACTAATAATTTGCGATCCATCTTGTATGAACTCTTCATACAGATGCCCCCACTCGCATGTCAACTACATGAATGAGTTGGATTACCTCATTTGTACTAATTACAAAGTGAGTCGCATCCATGGTGTTACCAGAATGAGGTTTCCAACCTTATTTTTATACCATAGACTATTTAGGTTATATTATTGAACTCAACCTAAATAGTGTCCACTACACTTATGTTCAAGATAAAAGTTAGAACCTTGGAGCTTAGTTTATTTGATTTATAAAGCAAGACTGTAATTCTATCAAAACAAATAACACTTTATTTAATTGATCAAAATTACACAAGTTTAGGGCATAAATCCCAACAATAGAAAGAAGGTTTCTAGTAAACCCTGGGGCTATGTACAAGTTATCTAATAAAATATAATTCCTGCCGAAAAAGAACTTCACTTTGCCGATCGCTGCAACAGAGACAATCTCCCCGGATCCAACCCGTAGAGTCACCTCACCCTCTCGCAGCTGCTGCCAGGAACTAATTTCCTGAAAAGAAGAACAAACGTGGTTAGTGGCGGCCGAATCCAATATCCAGGCAGAGTCATTACTCTCCACTAAACAAGTTTGAGTTACTAGTAAATCACATTTACCTGTATTCTTCCAGTCGACAAGGAACTTGGGACAGTTACGCTTCCACTGGTCCACCCCATTGAAGTGGAATCACTTTCCTTTCTTTGCAACTTCCTTGACCTTTTTGCCCTTTTGGGCAGAAACCGATCAACTTTACCCTTCTTCATCTTCTTCGTCTTCCCTTTCAGGTGAGAAGGAGCTATAGATTTTGTCCCAGAGGTCGAACCCCTGTGATAGGACTTGTAGGCAACATTTGCCTCAGCTTCCGGTGTCCTGATCCTCATTAAGGATTGGAAGTTCTGTTGCTCGTTTAAAAGGGTGTGGTCAGAGTGTAGCTAATTTTGTTCATAACAACATTGCTATGAAACTGAAGGAAACTCTTCGGAAAAGTCTCCAAGATGAAGCTGACTTGGCTCGAATCATCGATCGAAGTCCCGTTCATCTCCGCCAGATTAATGTGGGTCATCATGTCTAGAACGTGTTCTTGGACAGATGTCCCTTCTTTTATCCGGGCATTGAAGACGTGTTTGAGCGAGTCATGCCGGACTTGAAAGGACTGTTGTCCAAACATTTCCTGCAAGGACTCCATGATCTCCTTTGCGGTGATCATCAGCTCATGCTTCTTTGCCAAAACTTCTGATAATCTGGCAATGATGTAGGCCTTGGCCTTTTCATTGGTCCTGATCCACCGATCGTCTGCATCACGAACACTTCGTGACGCAGTCGAGCTCGGCAACTGAGGACACTCCTCAGTGAGCACGAACTTAAGGTCGTCAGTTACTAGAATTGTGTTTATATTATTTTTCCAAGTTTGGAATTTATCTCCCACTAGTTTATCGGATGCTAGTATCGCTATTATGGAGCTAGACATTTTTGCTGAAAAAATCAAATATAAGCTTGGTGTCAGTTTCGCAAAAAACTTTTTGAAATCCAATCAAGTTTTAGCAAAAATTTTAATCCTATGATCCCTAGGTCATTTAAAATTTGCAATGATATCTTAAAGGTTTAGAATGACCGCCACCGAATGGTGAACAGAAACACTCCTCCTCTAAGACGAGACTATCTCGACCACAGCCTAATCCCAGAATAACTCTTATTCCATTAAGCGTCCAGTTACCATTTTTCGGTCGAATCCATTAACTCTTAATGAATCCTGTGAGTGTCACCCTCAATCTTTAAGTTTCCAAGTATCCGTCCAAACAATACCACCGAAGGGTGAACCAAGAAGGAAAACCAACAAGGAAACTGTATCCCTTCCGGGAATTCACGGTGTTCCGACTCCTATGATCAAGGCCCTCCGAATGGATTATTTGATCCAGGCCAAACTAGCAGGCGGATCATAGGGGTCTCACGGTGTGAATCGAAAGAAGAGACCGTGGGTCCGGTTTTCACAAGTCTCGCTCCCACTCACTATAAGTACTCTCTCCATCCACTATGATATTGATCCATACAAATACCAACCGAAGGGGGAAACTCCCATTTGCGCCACGAGGCCGAGTATGGATCTCACGGTGCGGACTTTAACGGAGATTTGTTGTCCAAAAATTAAATGTATCTTATACGCTTTATTTCCTCCCACTCAACACTTTATGTTATTCGGGATTGACCTAGATAAACTAGCTAAAATTTACCTAAGTCTACCAATATAACTCTTATATTGATTTAACCTAAGTTTATAATCACATTATTAAGTTAGGTCTATGTGAGTAAATTAATCAACTTTTAATTAACGCCACTCACGATAATATAACCTAAGAATCTCCGGACCGAATTCACTCCTAGGTCTGGTTTCGTGTAGGGGTGTTCAAGCGCCAACTTAAATACGCCCGCTATGTGTTCGAAAGCGATTCTGACGGGCCGGAGAAGAAAGCGCGCTATGCTAGTTGGTGCATCTTTGTCGCTATGATCAAGCAGAGGTTGAGGTGCATTGATCCGACTACAAAATCAGATCTCCACATGTCGCTTTCGATGAGGCATCATCATGGTGGTCCTCCGAAAATGTAGTATCGCTTGGATTCCGGATGCTAGACTTCCGTGATGCGCACAAGCACTGAGCAACAAGAGCCTCGATATTGTGAGTAACTCGACTCGAGTCAAAAAAATCACCTACACGAAGCCCTCCCGCGGGAAAAAAAGCCCAAGGCCGCAACCCGCAACAAAGAGTGATGCATGCCGCTTCTCTAAGAGAGCAACAAGATATTCAAGAGGATCCTCGCTGAAGGCACTGTGTGCTTGATAGCCGACTTAGAAGATCAACAAGGATCGGAAGTCCAATCAATCAAAAGTATAGAGAAGCCACTATGCGGAGAATCGTGACACTTTCACGCCTTGTGCCTCTCCGTAAAGTGGAAGAGCCAAGCTCATTTGAAGAAGCTAAGGGCCCGAAAGAGTGGGAGAATGCGATGAAAGTGGAGATTTCTGCTGAACCTTAAAGAAGAATGAGACATGGGAACTTGTCCCATTACTGTAAGGAGTGAAGCCAATCGAATTGTCTCGCCCGTAGTCGAGTATGACAGTGAAGCGCAAGAGTGACGGCTCGATTTTGATCTCGTTATGCGCGATTGGTTGCTCGTGGCTTCTCACATCTCACAATGGGGTGGGATTGATTATGAAGAAATATTTGCTCTGTGGGCGAAGTTAGAATTGTCGCAGCTATGGTCGCTCATTTGGATTTTGAATGACATCGATGGGGATGTCAAAACTTCATTTTGAAATGTGAACTCGAGGATTTATATATATGGTACAACCTCCGTGCCAGTTTTGAGGTTCTTGGGCATGAAGATAAGGTTTGCAAGCTAAGAAAGTCTTTCTTTATATGACTTGAAACCGCTCTTCCCGATGATGGTACCTTAAGTTTAATCAAGCTATTAGCGATATGGGATTTCAATGAATTTCGACGATCATTGTATTGAAACTCGAATAATGGATGGTGAGATTAGAATATTGTCAAACTATGTTTATGATATCCTTATTGCCTAAATTCCTTGTTTGCCATAAATCAAATTCAAAATTGGGGATGGGTGAAGCTTATTCGTGTTTGGAAATAGCGGGTGGTCGTGTTATCCGCCCCGACAACAAGTCAAGGTAAGCTTCCAAAGCTCCTCCCCGCTGTTGACCGCCACGTTTCACGAGAGAACCTAGGAACAAATGATTTTGAGCCACAACTATTTATTATAGTTGGCGGGGCTTTTTCGGGGACTAGTCCGCTTCCCATTACTCGACGAAAGGCTTCCCATTGTTCGGTTCTTTCTCGAATGTGGGATCGCTTTTAGATCATACCCGAGCAAAACCCACTCCCAACCTTCACTCGGTCGTCAGTCGCATCCGAACTACTGATGGCTTCAATCCGAGTCCGGTCCCGGCCGTCGCGATCGGGGAGGGGGTAGAAGCAATGGATCGAGTGTATGGATTCAATTTCTTCTCGCCTTGGGGATCATCTCTCCTAGTCTTGATCTAGCCGGTCCCTTCTAATGATCTCGAGATGGAAGCGGGAGCGAGAGCCCCACCCACACTTGAAGGTCTTTGGTGCTCGAACCAGCAACTTCCTCTCCCTCTCCGTCAATTCATTCGTTTAGGCGAGAGCGAAAGCCCATGCAATCTTTCATCTCAGATCCGAAGGGGACGGACTTACCAAGAACAAACTAAACTCCTTGTCCGGTTCGGATAGGTTGCTGATGACCCCCATCCGCTTTTTGATACGTACATGTATGGAATGGATGCATTTCCCGCCTCGATTGGTCCTTCTCAAGCACCCAACTCCGAATATCAATATCTCATGGCTAGGGATGCGATACGGGGAATGGAACCGCTTAGTACCGGGCAAGGGGAATGCATGCTATTTCAATTTCTTCACATCCCACCCAACCCAAATATGTTGTCTTGTAGATAGCAAGGTCGGGCTGATTGTTGCTCATGCCAAGGCAAGGAAATTCCTCCTTCGCCCGCACTTTGTTCTTGGACTATTCCTCGTAGAATGAAGTCCCCGTAGTCCCGGCTATGTGGATACTCATTCTAAACCACATGGGAGCTTCAGAGCTGTGTTACACGGCATCTCGATACTAAAAAGATTACGAGACTTTTGCCCCACTCTAATTTCCCTGTCTCCACGGAGACTGCAAAGTGGAAGCGTCTGGTTTTCCTTGACGAGGCGAGATTTAAGCGCGGGTGTGCATCCGATGATCCGGTTCAACTTGCTAGCCTAACCACGCCTCGAGTTTTGATGAGTCTCAGAAAAAAAACCGATTAAAGATGCGGGTACATTAGAGATTCGAAGGTCTCCGTTTCCATTTTATAGCGTTTATGTTGTAGGTCAACTCGAGATAGCAAGAATATACCGGAGCCATTAATATGGACAACTTTTCTCCCTACACGGGAAGCCACCACGAGAAAGAAACCTTCCGGGCCAAAGATGATTGATGTTTTCATTCGAGAAAGACACTCCTTGCTTAACTCAAAAATGGGTCGCTCATTTGCTCCTATGGCCTATCTTGCGGCAAGGCCAGGCCCCCTATGGAAAGTCTGGGTTTCAAGCCCTAAACGGCCTTCAGGTCCACCTGCCTACTCAAGAAATCCGAGACCTGTTGTAGGAGCGAAGCCGCTTGACCGAGTTGACGAGGGGAAGGAGCGAAGCCACTTTATCGAGTCAACTCGGGGAAGGAACAAAGCCACTTTACCGAGGAAAGAGAGGAAGGAGTGAAGCTGCTTTCCCGATGAAAGAGGGGTAGGAGCGAAGCTGCTAAACCGAAGAAAGAGGTTCAGGAGCGAAGCAGCTTGACCGAGTTGACGAGGTTCAGGAGCGAAGCAGCTTGACTGATAGTTTAGATAGTAAAGGCAGATGCTATCGGTAGATTCAGTCTTAGGCTATTGGTTGGAGAGATGATCTTAAGCTGACGCATATACACCTACCTACTCAAAGGCGGGCAAATCAAAGCCCCTCCTCTTTATCCACACACACAGAGATGTCTACCTCGACTATACCATATTGAGCTTTCCTCCCGACATTGGAATATGGATTGGGAAGGGCGAGTGGATGAGACCTACGAGTCGCGTCTCAACCATTGAAGTCAGATAATGACTATATCTTTATATAGAATTATTAAGAGAAACATACGCTTCGCTCCTATTAATGCGCTTTCACTCACTTTGATGGAGAGGCGGGAGGTTTGAATGAGTGACTTCCCATTTTTCACATCGATAAAGTAGACTCGACGAAAGAAGAGAGGTTTAAGCACTTTCGATTCTGTAATAGCCAATAAGACAGTTTGCTTTACTGCACTCCTCTTAGGAGGGTATACCAAAGTGGGAGTGCATAGTACTGCTTTGACCAGTCCTACGCCCTAGGGATGAAGGGTTGGGAGGTATATTTTGAAGCCCCCATTGCAAAGTGGGAACCTTAACTTGTCCTACTAGAGCTTAAATTCAATCATGTAGTGGCCATAGAACTCACCGAACACCCAAAGAGGGATGCACCGAGCACTAAGCAACACTATGAGATAGGTGATTTTTCGCTTTTTAACATCATTCCATCCCGCAAGAAAGTTCCTCAACCATCCTCGGTCCGCCCATCTCATTGATCGGTTCGTGTAGAAGAAGTTACACCCCAATTCTTAATCTCCCATTGTAGCTACTATGTCGATGAACCCGAAATCCTTGCCCTTTGAACCAACCACTTTCGACATTCTCAAGGCTCATGGCCCAAAAGAAAAGCTTGAACCGGGCCATCAATAAGTCGCCTCCTTCATCACTGCACTCTCAAGCACCTCCTGCCAGTCTTTTGATGATTGTGACCAATATGTCAAGACTCTCCCCCCAGTGACAACCTTTTTAATTTAATGTGCCACAACCCTTCCTTCCCTAAAGCCGAATCAAATGGAAAAATGGTTGAAAGAACAAGGGAGCCACAGCTGCTACAGGAAGAGTTGCGTAAAGTAAAGGGTCTAGAGACCATGGGCTCAACATGAAGGGATTGACCATTTTTCTCGGAGGAAAATCTCCCGAAAAGTTCGACGATGCCCGACATAGACAAAAATACGATGGAACTGGGCATCCTAAAGACTCATCTCTGCTGCTGCTTTTTCTCAAATGTGGGTTCTATGAGGCTCACTCGAAGCGGATGGCCAAAATCTTTCCTAGAATTCTTAGTGGGGCCACTGGGCGATGGTTCACACAGATTGAAAAATCTACCCTTAAATCACGGGATGACATCGCCAATGCTTTTTTGAAACAATAGAAAATTATAACACCCGATTAAAGTAACTGTAAGAGGGTCGAAATGACTCACCAATGCGACAAATGAAACATTCACGGATTTCTGGCCCATTGGCGGACTAAAGTCGCCCAAGTGATCGATCTCCCCGAGAAAAGGAAAAAGTTCGGATAATGATCAATAACATGAGTAGGCAATACCATTACTATTTCGATTTCCAAGGAATGATTACTTATGACTCTTTGATTGAAGCACCACTCGATTGAAGATGCTATCTACAATGGGACTCATGGATCGCAGTCAAAGAGGCGCATCCAAAAGGAAAGAAGATAGCCCTGGGGAACAAGCAAGAACAGTGAAGTCAATGTCTTGTCCGACGTAAAAGCAAAGACACCTGTGACTTTCACTCGTTAGGCATAACTCTCGCCACGCCTTGGAAAAGCTTCAAAAGCATGGTGTACTCACGCATCTTCCCCATCTCCGCCACCAGATCCTCTTCCTCCTAGGTACAAAGCCAATGCCTACTGCAACATCGCACAAATGGCCAAAATATCGACCGGTGTTTAAAATCAAAACATGACATCCAAGACATTATTGATTCGAGAAAAATTGAGCCACCAAGGAAAACCACCCCAATGTCACTACTGCAATCCCCTCCCCACTCATGTTGTACCTCCTCCCGCCAATATAAACATGATCGAGCCGACATTTTCGAGTTGGGATCCGTCTCTCCTTATCACGCCAAATGAGAGAAAAGGGAGAAACGGATGGTAGAGACATGATTGGAATCGAGAGGCAGATTGAGCCCCACCTCGAGTTCACATGCTCCGGTGGGATGATTTCTACGACAATCTCCCAACCCCGAACAACCCCTCCAATTACTCTCTGAAGCCCAGAAAAGTGAAACATTTATCCTTTACCCTCGCTCGAATTCTCAACCCTTTGATGAAAGCCCTAGTTACTCGGACCCTACTGGACCTAAAACCCCTCCCCGCATCTTTGTTGATGGACTCAAACGAACCGGATCAATACGACACCAATGATGATGATATGGATTTTGTCAACAATGAGGAGGCCCAACACATGGCATCTAAGAGCCACCGTGATCCTGTCCTTAGAATGGGGCCAAACACATGTGTCATTGGACACTTCACCATCTCCTCCCGTCAAAATAATTTTCCACATCCGGATGGCAAAGACTATCACTTGAATGGATAAGGATCTACCAAGGCGGGAATGAACCATAACAAAGCCTTACACATTAAAGTGATCACGACAGTGGAAAAGGGTGCCAATGGTTCTGTTGACAATGGATCGGCCCTGAACGTGTGCCCATTCGTAATCGCCACTTGCTTAAGATATCGCAAAAGGATTTCGCAGCTTTAGCGCAGCCATTAGAGCATATGACAACACAAGGGGTAATGGGCATCCCGGCCTTAGAATGAATCTGCAGGGCGGTCCTGCTTAAGGAAAAATTCGGTATTAGACATCCCGACTTCCTTCAACTCGCTACTTGGAAGGTCGTGGATTTATGCCATAGAAGCGGTCCCTCGACTTTGCATCATCAAGTCGACGTTCATACAGGGGAATCATTCAATTTCGATGTTTGGAGATCCGTAAGAGCTTCGGCCGACCCATCCCAAAGTCGAGAAATTCAAACGATGAGAACGTGGAATTGGCGTGATTCCGCCGAGCAAGTGCAGTCATTGAGTTGGCGTAACCAAATCAAAGAATATTTAGCCCTCGCCCAATTTTAGTGACAATGTCTTTGTCACGGAAATGTTCCGATCAATGCTCCACCTCCCCTGATCGGGACTCGGTCGGCGTCACCAAGGAATCGTGGAGCCAATTCATGTCCAGCAATTGAGCCACCTTTTGGGTTGGGGTATATACCTACGGAAGAAGATCTCCAAAAATTGGAAGACAAGAAAAAGAAAAAGAAGAATAAGAGTCTCGTAAGAAAGCTTTTAAATATCTTGGACTCACGAATGGGCGATTAGTAAAAGAAAGATATAACTTTCCCTTTTTGGTTTTTTGGAGCCATGGATCGATGCTAGCTAGCAGAACCGCGTGCGGGTTCCTAAATAAATATTCTTTACAAATAAAGTAACTGGAAGCTTGATTAGGGAAAAGCAAAAATGATCGACCATTAGGAAGAACCAGGGATCTTGACTGGTATCCGAGAGAAAGAAAGAAGAAAAGGAAGGTCATTGAATCGGAGATTGAGGAAGAATACCACTTCAACTTATGTTTACCTGTGACTTATAAGCGGCGGGGAACAAGGGATGGTGTCCATGAAAATTGCGAATCCAAAGGCAAAAGACCCATCCACTCTCATCATCCCAACCGATGGAGCACCACGCAATTGGTCTTCTCTCCTCGCCTTCATCTTTTAGTGTTCGAGATAAACCAGTCTTAGTCAAGTCCGCTTGAGTCCTGCTTAATGTAACCTCTTCTGAGGATGGTCTTGAACATTCTGTCCCGTTGTCTCATATCATTTATGAAGTCGAGTCGCCCCGAGGCCAGAGAGTCTCAGTAATTAAGGAACTTGTGGTTTGCAATGAAATGAAATCTAAGGTTGCTTATGTGTCGGAGTGATGATGAGAAAGAAAAAGGAATATCGAAAAAAGGAAGAAAATAAATAGCGACCTTAGCTCCCTTCCACGATCACCGCCTCATGCAGGTAGATGAGGAAGAAACCTATGTTGAAACTCCTCCTTCACTCTTGGAAATGGTGGAGAGATCGGAGGAAAGGAAGGCTCAACCCGTCATGGAAGAAACCCAACCCATTCATTTAGGTGCGCATTTAACCCCAAGAGGTTAGGATAGGAACCACTTTGACTCTCAAGAACGGCTTGACATTTTGAAATAATCCAAGGATGCCTTTGCATGGTCCTACGATGATATGCCCGACTCAACACGCATGCAATTTCAAAAAAATCCCTTTGTATCCTTGATGCCAAGCCACCAAGCGTAAACTTTGGAGAATGAGGCCCAAATAGACATTTGAAAATCAAAGAAGAAGTAGAGAAACAACTAAAGGCGGATTTCTTGTAGTGACTGGAATACCCGAATGGTTAGCCAACATAGTTCTGTCCCCCGAAAAGGACGGCAGAGTCCGCATGTGCGTTGACTTTCATGACCTCAACAAAGCCATCCCAAGGATGATTTCCCTTTGCCACACATTGACATCTTGGTTGACAATAAAGCGGGGCATGAATTATTAGATGGGTTCTCGTGGTACAATCAAATAAAGATGGCGCCGTAAGATATGCATAAAACCTCAAGTATTCCCTAGTGGGGAACATTTTGCTACCGTGTCATGTCTTTCGGTCTCAAATCAAGGGCAACAACGTTACATATACCATACTGCGCTATGATCAGTAATCTTTCACGATATGATGCATGTATTATAATAAATGTTGAGGTGTACGTCGATTTATATACTTTTCAAATCCAAGACAGAGAAGGACATCCTAAGCTCTACAAAGGGTTCTTGAAAGATCAAGAAAATCTCAATGAAGATGAACCCCTAATAAAGCTTTGTTCAAGTAACATCGTGAAATTTCTTGGTTATTTGGTGAATCGACAAGGCACGAATGTAGACCCAAATAAAACAAAAGCGAAGGTTCGATATGCGAGAGCCAACCTCGTGAAAAGAGTTTAAGTCATTGATGCGAAAAATATCGAGTGCCCTAAACTAATGTAAATTAGAATAAGACTCCGACACTTCTACGACGTGCAAGTATACACGGTCGAGAGCAGCAAGTGATAAGTTAAAGTATCGATCCCACGAGGACTAGCTAAACCTAAATGAATGAGTGTCCTAGCAATTTTTCCTTATTTTAGTGCAATGTATGAGTGTGCAAATTACTATTGTAAATAAATAAATTGATGTGATAAGTGTGTAAAGACAAGACTAGACTCAAGAAAATAACTAAATTTAAATGAGGGGAGAGGAGAATGCAAACAAGAGGGGAGATGCAAGAGATGAGATTTTTAATGAAAAATAGGCTCGGGTTAGAGTTCTAATGTTCAATTGGAATAAATTTTGAGTGATGCCTTGAATTTACCTACACATGCATTCAAATGATTCTTTCCAAAATCACTAAGTTTTAAAACCTACAATTTCCCAATTGTGATCTAAATTATGCTCATGATTTTAGGTTCTAGGTGGGTTAATTATCCCTAATCAACTCAATAATCCTAGAATGAAATTTTAGTTTTCTAATTCATTAGCTTTCCCAAGTTTGTGAATTATAGAGAAATTAAAAAGGCCAATTTTAATTTTCATGCAACGTTAAATTCAATAAAATTTCATAAATTCAATCAATGACATCAACCATAAATTTAATCGAAAATTACATTAAAACAATCTAACCTTTGCCTAAGACAATTTAGTTCATGATTAAAATCGAGTCACATATCTCTAGTTTAAGCATGCTTTTATTGATCAAGGAGTTCATGCAAAACAACCAACAATGTTCACTAAATTAGCCTAAATCAATCACAATTCTAGCCTAAAACAGTGAGCAAAAGCAGTCTAAATCAGTACGTAAACAACCCAAAAATTCAGTATTAAATTGGTGGTTGACAACAAGCAATAACATTTAGAGATAGGGAAAACGTTACACAGCAGGTGGCCTTATTTTTCAGGTTCAGTTCGATAGCAATATCTCATCAACGAAAGCTCAAAACAACGATCCAACCGTTCAAAACGAAGCTCTATGAGTCTCGCACAAGCTGTCAAAATTTCAGGACAATCCAACGGTTGAAACTCCGGGAATCGACAACTTTGTGAGTGCCACCGGTGAAAAACCGAACTGCTCTGATCTCCTAATCCGACAGAAATATCTGGCACACCGAAGCTCAGAACGACGATCCAACCGTTCAAAGTAAAGCCCTATGAGTCTCGAACAATCTGTCAAAATTTCAGCACAATCCAACGGTTCAAACTCCAGAAAATGACAACTTTGTGACTGTCATCTGTGAAAAACCGAGTTGCACGATTTTTGCTACAACAATGGCACCTTCAAGCTTTGATTTTTTTCCTCAATCGCACGATTGCTACAACAATGGCACCTTCATGATTCTTCTCTTCAACGCACACCGCACACCTTTGTTGTAGCAATCGCCCCTTCTCTCTCGCTCTCTTCCCCTTTTGTGGCAACTCCCACTCTCTCTTTTTGCACTTGAACCCTAGCCTCCTTATATAAGATGGTGTTGCCCTAATTCCACAAATTACAAAAATGCCCTTAGGGGTAGAAAGACTATCTTACCCTCGGGTAAGATGTCTAAAATGCCCTTAGGGACTCTTGTAATTTTTATAATCTCCTGCACACAGAAAAATCCCAAATAAATATATGAAGTCAATTATAAATCAAAATACACAAGGATTTTTGGAGTTAAGAAAAATCTCAAATTTTGGTCTTTAATTAATCATAGCTTATTTTCCAAAATTTCTTAAATTAAAGCACACAAAAACATCAAAATTAATTCTTTTTGCACCTAATGCTTAAATTCAAGATTTTAAAGCTAACACACATAATTTAGGGATAAAATAACATGAGGATCACTAAATTAGATGCAATTCAAGTAGATTAAACACTAAAATTCTAGTAAAATAACTCACTTATGGTGAGTTATCAAACCCCCAAACTTGAACTACTCATTGTCCTCAATGAGTTCTATTCCCTAAAGATATTAAAGTCCTTTAAAAACTGAAATCATTTGGGTTAAAACAAGGATTGAGTACTTATGCTCTAAGCTACAAGTCACCATTCATTCCATGCTTTCTAAGTGGCTCACCCGGGGATTTTTAATCACACTTATGCATCAATAACCAAGAGCAAACCAACTAGGATTCGACACCTTCCTCAAACTCAATCACTAGAATCCTAATCATTCAAATCAAGTAAACCATAATACAGATAAGTCACACTCCAAAACTCGCATGACTACAATTTTATGATCATTCATTTTTATTTTATTTTCTTTATTTTTTTAAAAAAACAAATATGTATGTTATTCCCCTCCATTTCCATAAAGCTCACTACTTAGGGCTAGGTTTTTGTTTTCTTTTTTTTTTTTTACCATTTTTTTTTATCTTCTTGACTCTCCCGTAGTTCTTAGAATGGCACACGTGGTTAGCGTAGCTCACCTAAGCAATGGGACTCTCCCGTAGTTCTTAGAATGGCGGGGCGTGGTTAACGTGAGCACATCTAAGCAATGGGTATAGGCTTCTCGCTTGATACCTTCGCTCCAAGAGGCCAACATGGTTAGTGCCAAGACCCCCCGACATCGAGTACCAAGTTGCCTAAACTGACTCTAAATAACAAAAGAAGTAGCACATTTTTTTTAGCCCAATGGAGTTTTAAGGAAATGAAAGGTTTGCACACTTTTTCTTTCTTTCTCTTTTTTTTTTTTTCCTTAAAAATAAACACGAAGAATTTACCTTTCCTCCAAACTTAGAGTACTCAATGTCCTCATTGAGTTAGGAGGCTCGGGTAACTCCCCAAACTTGAAATGATCACAAATTTGAAGTTTACTAATTTTGAAGCAATCTAAAAAAATGTATGGGTTACCTAACTTGTCATGGCTTCTAGTTTTCGAAACTTTTTGGATCAGGAGTTGAATCCTAACTACTTTGATTGACATACTAACCATAAGCGCACTACAAAAAAAACCCTAATGACAAGCTTGACCTTGAGAAACACCAAACAAGATAGGATACTCTTGCCTCGAACACAAGCAACAACTCTTATTTTCATTAACCCTGAGATTTGACCTTAACTTTTTATTTTCATGGAGATGCATACTAAGTTTCTACAAAACACATCACACTTTTACCATAAAAACACATGTAGAAGCTTAATTTTTAAACAAGAGACAACAACCATTTTTTCCTATTTTTACTTGCTTAAACATAATGAATCAAGTATCTACATCATGCATATCAAAGACCATGAAACCAACAACTAACATGGAATCCAATAGTCAAAATAGATCATTTTGAAGTCCTAAGCAAGTAAATAACTTCAGAAACACGAAGGCATGCAACACCCTATAAACGCTAAAAGCACACATTCTCATCAACAGAAAAATTTTCAATTAAGCCAAAAATCAAATTCAGAACAACACATCTCCCCCTCATGCTTAAAGCACACATTATCCTTAATGTATAAACTACTCACTTAAGCATGCTTAAGGACAACTAATAAAGATAGAAGGGAGAACAATACTGCCCTGAATTGAGAAGACCTCCAATAAAGCACATATCAATCATCAAACCCTAAGGGAGCTGCAAAATAGGCAAGGGTTATTTATTTAAAAACAAAAACAACTAAAAACGAAACAAAAGAAAAAAAACAAAAAAAAAAACGAAACAAACGAAATAAACTTTGGGTTGCCTCCCAAGAAGCGCTTATTTAATGTCATTAGCTTGACGTAGTATACGTGGGCTCGTCAAGGTACGTAAAAATTCTCCCACTTCTTTCTCGCCTCTCTTTCTTGAATCTACAAAACAAATTAATGCTAGCAAGAATACTAGCTTCTTGTGAGAGCCCAAGTCGTATATTTTTTGATTTTTATATAATAATAGAAAAGAAGGAAAAACAACAAAGTAATCATTTTTGGATTTTTATTTGATAATAGAAAAAAGGAAAAATCGGAAAATAAACCGACTCAAACAAAGAAACAGACTTTAGAGAGAATAGAAAGAAAACACTCGCCAATAAGAGAACACTCGTAAGATAGAACTGTCATAGAGACCCAAAAGCCTCAAGTTCTACCTCTTGGTCTAACTCAACAACATAAGGCTCGACTTCTTCCACTCTCTCATTAACTCCATCTTGGTGTGTGCTAAAAGGTTCTAGTTCTTCTAGATCTAAAACACAATCCTCTAAATGCCCATACTCAAAAAATGTGAAGGACTAGGATCCTCGAGGGTTTATCAAATGAGTCAATGATCAAGTGACTCACCGAAATATCTAAGGGTGTGGGTCCTCCTTCACTCTCTTCCCTAGGGTGCTCAACCACGAGCATTTGAGTCTAAGTGTATTTGTTCTCTAAGGAGGCAATTGTATCTGTTAGGTGATGAATTGACTCTCCTATTTGTCTATTCATCTCATCTATTTGCCTATTCCTCTCATCTATTTGCCTATTTCTCTCCTCCGTGGTTCTCATAGATTCTAATAACAACATTTTAAGGGAAGGTTCGTCTTCTACCTGGGTTTCTTGAATATAGGGAGGATATGGCTCAAAACCCCTAGGATATGGTTCATAGGCCCAATTGCTCTGATTATTATCACACATAGGATTCCCATAAGTCATAGGATTAGTATGATAGTAATTAAGCATTTGGTAGCCATAAGATCCATACCTCTCACTAGAAGACTCTAAATTGGCAAATGGATGATCATAAGACAAAGAACTATATTGTGTTTGCTCATTAGGCACAGAAGACCACCCAAAGTTATCATAAGCCATAATAAAATAATAAATCAATTATAACAGCTCAAGAAACACAATAATAGGCACCAACACAAACTGAAAGAATAACCAAGACTCAACAAATATAAAAATACTAAACAAAGATAACAAGACACACCCAACAAGAAAAACAAGAATAAAATGCTAAAATCCACTCAAACAAAATAAGAATCTAAACTAGTCCCAGGCAACGACGCCAAAAACTTGATGCGAAAATATCGAGTGCCCTAAACTAATGTAAATTAGAATAAGACTCCGACACTTCTACGACAAGCAAGTATACACTCGAGAGCAAACAAGTGATAAGTTAAAGTATCGATCCCACGAGGACTAGCTAAACCTAAATGAATGAGTGTCCTAGCAATTTTTCCTTATTTTAGTGCAATGTATGAGTGTGCAAATTACTATTGTAAATAAATAAATTGATGTGATAAGTGTGTAAAGACAAGACTAGACTCAAGAAAATAACTAAATTTAAATGAGGGGAGAGAGAATGCAAACAAGAGGGGAGATGCAAGAGATGAGATTTTTAATGAAAAATAGGCTCAAGTTAGAGTTCTAATGTTCAATTGGAATAAATTTTGAGTGATGCCTTGAATTTACCTACACATGCATTCAAATGATTCTTTCCAAAATCACTAAGTTTTAAAACCTACAATTTCCCAATTGTGATCTAAATTATGCTCATGATTTTAGGTTCTAGGTGGGTTAATTATCCCTAATCAACTCAATAATCCTAGAATGAAATTTTAGTTTTCTAATTCATTAGCTTTCCCAAGTTTGTGAATTATAGAGAAATTAAAAAGGCCAATTTTAATTCTCATGCAACGTTAAGTTCAATAAAATTTCATAAATTCAATCAATGACATCAACCATAAATTTAATCGAAAATTACATTAAAACAATCTAACCTTTGCCTAAGACAATTTAGTTCATGATTAAAATCGAGTCACATATCTCTAGTTTAAGCATGCTTTTATTGATCAAGGAGTTCATGCAAAACAACCAACAATGTTCACTAAATTAGCCTAAATCAATCACAATTCTAGCCTAAAACAGTCACGAGTTATGCTTAAAACAGTGAGCAAAAGTAGTCTAAATCAGTACGTAAACAACCCAAAAATTCAGTATTAAATTGGTGGTTGACAACAAGCAATAACATTTAGAGATAGGGAAAACGCGTTACAGGCAGGTGGCCTTATTTTTCAGGTTCAGTTCGATAGCAATATCTCATCAACGAAAGCTCAAAACAACGATCCAACCGTTCAAAACGAAGCTCTATGAGTCTCGCACAAGCTGTCAACATTTCAGGAAATTCCAACGGTTGAAACTCCGGGAATCGACAACTTTGTGAGCGCCACTGGTGAAAAACCGAACTGCTCTGATCTCCTAATCCGACAGAAATATCTGGCACACCGAAGCTCAGAACGACGATCCAACCGTTCAAAGTAAAGCCCTATGAGTCCCGAACAATCTGTCAAAATTTCAGCACAATCCAACGGTTCAAACTCCAGAAAACGACAACTTTGTGACTGTCGTCTGTGAAAAACCGAGTTGCACGATTTTTGCTACAACAATGGCACCTTCAAGCTTTGATTTTTTTCCTCAATCGCACGATTGCTACAACAATGGCACCTTCATGATTCTTCTCTTCAACGCACACCTTTGTTGTAGCAATCGCCCCTTCTCTCTCGCTCTCTTCCCCTTTTGTGGCAACTCCCACTCTCTCTTTTTGCACTTGAACCCTAGCCTCCTTATATAAGATGGTGTTGCCCTAATTCCACAAATTACAAAAATGCCCTTAGGGGTAGAAAGACCATCTTACCCTTCGGGTAAGATATCTAAAATGCCCTTAGGGACTCTTGTAATTTTTATAATCTCCCCTGCATACGAAAAATCCCAAATAAATATATGAAGTCAATTATAAATCAAAATACACAAGGATTTTTGGAGTTAAGAAAAATCTCAAATTTTGGTCTTTAATTAACTGTTAGCTTATTTTCCAAAATTTCTTAAATTAAAGCACAAAAACATCAAAATTAATTCTTTTTGCACCTAATGCTTAAATTCAAGATTTTAAAGCTAACACACATAATTTAGGGATAAAATAACATGAGGATCACTAAATTAGATGCAATTCAAGTAGATTAAACACTAAAATTCTAGTAAAATAACTCACTTATGGTGAGTTATCAGTCATTTTTAGGAAAAGCTTCCTACTTGAGAAGGTTCTTACCAGGATTAGCAGCCTTATCGACCCCTCTTATGGAATTGCTAAAGAAAAAGGTAGAGTACAAATGGGAAGAGGTCCATCGACAAGCCTTTGCAAAAATCAAGGAGACCTTAGCGAACGCCCCAGTGATGATGGCTCCAATAGCGGGTAAGGAACGTTAGCTATATCTTGCTTTTAATGATAATGCTATCGGAATAGTGCTAGCGCAGGATGATCAAAATGGTCAAGAAAAGCCAATATACTATGCTTGCTAGTAGAATTCTCAAAGAAGTCAAGCGTTATACACTAAAGCAGAGAAAATCGTTTAGCGCTTATATATTTATATATGCGACCAAAAGTTCGACATTATATGTTTGGCGCACAAGATAAAGTAGGTTGTGGGGCTAAACGATAAGGTACTTGTTGTCAAGGCCACTTTATCGGGAAGGATAAATACACTGGTTGTTACAAATTGTCGAAATTTGACATAGAATGTTTCACTCATTTTTTTGCGATAAAGGATGCGATAAAGGGGCAACTTTTTGCAGATCTACTGGCCTATCAAAAGACCCTATCGAGCTTTCTGAAGAAATTCCTTGTCACACCCTGTCCCAGCTTACTTGCCTAACCTAGGAAGAGATGCAAAGACAAAGATTACCAAACCTCTCGTTGGCTTTCCTTGACTAACCCAAGACTTAACTTAAATTAAACGTAACACAACACGTTTGAACAAGCAAAATTAAGCACTGATATACACATATAAATGAAACATATTCACTACCATTACTATGTTCTTTAGGTAACCATAAAACTTTCAAGTTTATTACAACCCATCTAATATGTTCTTACTACAAACCATATACAAAAGAAAGTGTATATACAAGGAGCTAAATGGCGTGGTGGCAAATAGGTCTTGTCAAGGCTAAACACTGGAAACTCGTCTGCTACCTGGGAAGAGTAGACATAAAGAAAACGTGAGCTAGGAAGCCCTGTGAGTGTCTATTATAAGCTCATAGGTGAAGCATAATTATGGCAGACTATAAGTAGAAAATAGCTTAACATCTGTTGTAAACATAAACAAACCATGCTTCAAATTACAGGTAAGTCACCACATATGCATAGCACACAACTCATAATGTAGTATTATATTGAGGATAGATAAATCAATAATGTAAAAGTTCATAACAATAAAGCACATGGCATGATACCGCTTTTGAACCATAGAGGTGGTAGAGTTACTTTTGTACCAATAAGGTTCATACCTCTCTCTCACGTGCACGTGGAATACAATTGGCCCTTTGGTTTTCCCTAATACCTTCTCTATGTCCTTCAGTATTAAGGTTAGACCATTTACTACCCGAATACCTTCTCATTGTCCTTCAGTATCGGGAAATTATGATTCATTCCCCCCTAAGTACTCTCTCGATTGTCCTTCAGTATTAGGGGTTAACCACAAACAAGGGCATAATTTGTTTACCATGGAAATCATGTCTTTATAACACATACAACAATTTCTTGACATTTTCACATTATCATCTAAACATGTTCCCAAGTGGATTTACACAAAACATTCTCTAAAGGAAAGCATACTTTCATAATTTAGTTTCCATACTTGGATTTATAGTTACAACTAATTCAAAGCATGCTTAGGTTCCATCATGAACTTTATGTTAGAAACTCCATGAAGCTATACATAATTAGTTCAAACAAGATTCAATGATCAACAATTATGTTTTTGAAGAAAAACATAGGTCAAGCATAATTCTAGAAGAGAGTCACTCACAATCACCAAAAGAGTTCCAAGTGTTATACGCTTTTCCTATCTCCGTTTGCCTGAAAATGAAATTAGTAACATCAATTCCTTTCCTTATGCATCTTAGTAACAGGTCTAATTCAGTCCCATAACTCAATTCAGAATAGCCATACACACAATTGGTTGTAAGATATATAGAAATGGAAGAGAATCTCCTTCAATCTCTTGCTAGAAGTTTTTCCCTTTCACCTAAAATTACAGGTTCAACCTTCAGCTTGGGTTCCTCAAAATTTATCAACACAACCACCAAATATTTTTTGATAAACCTCAAGGACAACATCTTAGCTTACTTACCTCAAAATTTCAGCTTCTAATTCCTCCTCAAGAGCTGAAAACAGACTGATCTCGTCATACTGTTCTGCTACCCGAGAATCCTGAACACCCTTCACTATTCTGCACTTTTCTCCTTCGTCCTCTTGGTATTTTTGAAAAGCCAATCATTTTCGTATTCTACACTCAATTTCTGAGATTTTGACTCAAACATCATCGAATTTGGTTCAGTAGACAGAGAGATATGGTCGATTGAAGTTGCCTCATTTTCCAGCTGCTTGCTGTCTTAGTAAGAATTTGACACCACCTTCTTGCTAAACTTAGCTCTGAGCCTTCACCTCCTTTGGCCACCTCCTACTTTATTATTTACATCATAATCTCCTTTTTAAAACACCAAAATAAGTAAATAAGCCAACGTAAAGCATTTAACCAGCTTTACCTAAGTTTATAAAAGATATGAACTTTTCATTCAATACGTAATGCACCTAAAATTTCCCTAATTTGCTAATGATATTAACATACTTCAATTAACCTTCTAATATGCTTATTTCAATTGTTTACCTATCCCCTTATGAAGTTTAGACACATTGTAGCTCCAAATTCAATAGATTCCGAAATTCGATCACGACATCATTTAGTGCAACTTATACGATTTTGCATATTTCAAAACTTCATGAACGAGTGCAAAATGATAAAAGAAAATAGAGTTTAGGGCTTAAATTCCTGGTAATCTCGAAGAGATTGCAACATTAGAAGATGGGCAATGGACCTTATACTTTGATGAATCATCCACAACCAAGGAAGAAGGTGGTGTAGGAATCGTTTTTGAAATCATCAAAAGGAGAGTCCACATCTTTATCGTTTTAATTTGAGTTTCCATGCTCTAATAACAGTGAAGAATATGAGGCCTTAGCGATAGGGTTGTCTATCGCTAAGGAAATGAAGATCAAGAAGTTCAAAGTGGTTGGTGACTCAAATTTGGCGATTCGAACGATGCGAGATGGGACATTCGCTTTGAAGGAGAGATTTCCCTAGCACCTTATCGCCCTTGTCTTTGAAGTCGTGTTATGAAATTGATGTGGAATTAACCCATGTAAACAGTCTACCAATCGACATGCCGATTCTTTGGCCACTCTAGCTTCAAAGATCAAGTTCGAAGATGATGAAGTCATCATTAAGATCGCCAGTTTACGAACTCCACTCATGGAACTTTAACGATAAGCTATATGAAGATGTCATTAAAGAAGGAGATGTTCGACATGCTATGATTCAAGAACTAAAGCAATCGGTGTCACAATGGATGCACATGGCCAGAAAGACTTGAAATGCTTCACAAAATGTTGTGGCAATTTGGACTACAAGATGTCCGATAGGGGTCTTAGCTCGGTGCCTTGGCGTTGAAGAAGCAACAAAGAGACTTGAAGAAGTTCATGATAAGGTCCAGTGGGACAACAACACCGAAACCTCTCCGTAAGATTGCAAAGACAAGGTTACTATTGGCCCTATCCTCGATATGATATGGCTAGGGATGCAAAAGCTCGAGAAGAGGCTTGTCTAAAATGCACATGGATGCCCTCTCAAGCAAAATGTGCATTTATCGATGTAGTGGATTGGAGACAACCATATATAGAGTATCCGACAAAAGGAACCTTACTGGATGATAGATACGGCGAATAAGCTAAAGAAGATAGCCAACCAAAAGGTATATCGTTAATGATGGTAAGCTATTCAAAAGAGGCTTATCGGGATTTCATTGAGGTGTCTATCGTGTGATGAAGCGATGGAGATCATGCACCAATCACATGCGGCATCTTGGCGAGCACCAAGGAGGCCGAAAAGTCGCTTCGTGATTTTCTTTGCAATCGTGTGGCGGGAAATCCCGCGCGGACCCTTGTTCGCCGTTCTTCGAAGGTACTCTCGACTCCTTCTAGAAAAGTCAGTGATCGCCTTGGCTAAAAAGAATGAATCTCGACCAATGCGAGGAGTAGGAGCGCTGCCGTATCGAAAATGACGAGCGGCTCGACCGCTTGGCAAGCCGGTCGAGGGGGTCCGTATCTCCCAAATCATTGATTCAAAGCTTGAAAGCGATTTAGCTTAACACATGCAAGTCGAGTGTGATTCACTAATGCACACACGCCAAAACCAAATGACTCGGGGCATCCAATTGGCGGCGTTGGGAGACCTCACCTCCTCGGGTCGACGTGTGGAGTTAGGCCGTGAAGTTCTGGGTTGGTTTGGCCTGTCCCTGCGGCAACTCCGCGAGAAGTCTAAGGCTCTTCCCGCTATCAGGCGCTTAAAACCCCGCCTCGTAGCTCCTCTAACCCAAACCCTTCTTCAACTTGCCCCTATTTAGTCAGTTTGTGCTTTCTTGGTTTGCTAGTATAGTTAGTCTGTTGTTTGTTTATTTTATTTGATTTTTTCAAATGATTGTTATAGTACGTGTGACTCGCTGCTAGGGAAATCGCTCACTGGATTCGTGCCAGCGCACACTTACCGTATGTGGTCTTAGGAAGCTTGATTCTCTAGTTGGATTCTTATTCTTTCTTGTTTCTTTTATTACAACTTGATACTGACTTTGGAGGTGCCCGTTGATTGATCTCTGGAGACTCGCTTTCGCTCGGGTAGGCTCAAGATCGGATACTTCAAAAAGCAATTTTCTCATTGGCGTCGAGTATTTTCACTTTTCTATTCGCTTGTTTGGTTCCTCGCCTGCGGGATGCTCGTTGGTTTTACGGTTGCCCGTGACCGGTAAATCCTCTGACCCCCCAAGTATCCCGCAACCCAACCATAACTGTAAGGGTAAAACGTGAGTCCGCGAGCCTCATATATCGGTTAGGTGGGGTACCCCGATGGAGACACGAGGCTCAATTTAGCTACCACCTACTCGCTAACAATGAAATGAGTAGACGACTTTTTCATAAGTAACTCAGCAAATGTGTGCATCGGAGAGACAAATCATGAAGGTGTATTTGCTATAGCAATCGTGTGGTCCATCCATTGCTGAAGCAATCGTGGATGTTGTGGTGAGAATTGCTACAGCAAAGCCAAGAGAGGATTCGTGAAGGGCTTCGATTTGCTGAAGCATTTGGAGGACAGAGGCACTTCGATTTGCTGTAGCAATTTTGAGGGGCGACATCGAGAGAGCTGACCCATCAACTTGCTTTGAAGCAATTGTGAAGGAAGGTCAAAGGAGCGATTTCTTTGAAGCAATATGCATGAGAGTTCCTTTGAGAGGTTGTTGATTGCCAAGAGTTCTTTGAAGCAATCATTGGAAGAAAAAATGATTTGCGCGAGAGGTTTCTTTGAAACAATCGTGTGAAGGGACCGCCGTTGGGAGTCGCTGGCGATTGGCCAAGCAATCACGTGAGGTTACTAACATTGAGAGTTGTCAAGGATTGCTAAAGCAATCACGTGAGGTCGCTTTGCTTGGTTGTGTTGCTTTTGTTTGTTTCAAGCAATCGCGATCCAAGGGGTTGTTGCTGTTGTTGCTTGCCTTTGCTGAAGCAATTGGCTGCACGGTTGCTGAAGCCAACCCAAGGGCTTTGCTAAAGCAAAGTGCCCTGTTGCAGACCATCGACAAAGGCATGCATCTAGGCAATTGCTGTAGCAAAACAAGGCCACTTACTGTGTAAATTGTTCACTTTCTTTTAATGCTTTTGCCGATTATTTTTGCCAATTATCACTGCTTTTGTTGGGTTGTTTATACACTAATTAGAGGTTAATTTTCTCACTGTTCTAAGAAGTTTGTTTGGTTGTTTTGGGTTATTTTTATATGTGAACTTCTTGATTAGTGAAACCATGTTCAATTTAAAGATGTGTGATTTGATTCCTATCATGGACTAAATTATCTTAGGCAAGGGTTAGGTTGTTTTAATGTAATTTTTGATTAAATTTATGGGTGATGCCATTGATTGAATTTATGAAATTTTATTGAATTTAACGTTGCATGAGAATTAAAATTGGCTTTTTTAACTTCTCTATAATTCATAAACTTGGGAAAGCTAATGAATTAGAAAACTAAAATTTCATTCTAGGATTATTGGGTTAATTAGGGATAATTAACCCACCTAGAACCTAAAATCATGAGCATAATTTAGATCACAATTGGGAAATTGTAGGTTTTAAAACTTAGTGATTTTGGAAAGAATCATTTGAATGTATGTGTAGTTAAATTCAAGGCATCACTCAAAATTTATTCCAATTGAACATTAGAACTCTAACCCGAGCCTATTTTTCATTAAAAATCTCATCTCTTGCATCTCCCCTCTTGTTTGCATTCTCCTCTCCCCGCATTTAAATTTAGTTATTTTCTTGCGTCGTATCTTATCTTTCTTTTAATTTATTTATTTCCAATAGTAATTTGCACACTCATTCATTGCACTAAAATAAAGAAAATTTTCTAGGACACTCATTCATTTAGGTCTAGCTAGTCCTCGTGGGATCGATACTTTTACTTATCACTTGCTGCTCTCGACCGTGTATACTTGCACGTCGTAGAAGTATCGGTGTCTCATGATGCAAAAATATCGAGTGCCCTAAACTAATGTAAATTAGAATAAGACTCCGACACTTCTACGACGTGCAAGTATACACGGTCGAGAGCAGCAAGTGATAAGTTAAAGTATCGATCCCACGAGGACTAGCTAAACCTAAATGAATGAGTGTCCTAGCAATTTTTCCTTATTTTAGTGCAATGTATGAGTGTGCAAATTACTATTGTAAATAAATAAATTGATGTGATAAGTGTGTAAAGACAAGACTAGACTCAAGAAAATAACTAAATTTAAATGAGGGGAGAGGAGAATGCAAACAAGAGGGGAGATGCAAGAGATGAGATTTTTAAAGAAAAATAGGCTCGGGTTAGAGTTCTAATGTTCAATTGGAATAAATTTTGAGTGATGCCTTGAATTTACCTACACATGCATTCAAATGATTCTTTCCAAAATCACTAAGTTTTAAAACCTACAATTTCCCAATTGTGATCTAAATTATGCTCATGATTTTAGGTTCTAGGTGGGTTAATTATCCCTAATCAACTCAATAATCCTAGAATGAAATTTTAGTTTTCTAATTCATTAGCTTTCCCAAGTTTGTGAATTATAGAGAAGTTAAAAAGGCCAATTTTAATTCTCATGCAACGTTAAATTCAATAAAATTTAATAAATTCAATCAATGGCATCAACCATAAATTTAATCAAAAATTACATTAAAACAATCTAACCTTTGCCTAAGAAAATTTAGTTCATGATTAAAATGGAGTCACATATTTCTAGTTTAAGCATGCTTTTATTGATCAAGGAGTTCATGCAAAACAACCAGCAATGTTCACTAAATTAGCCTAAATCAATCACAATTCTAGCCTAAAACAGTCACGAGTTATGCTTAAAAGAGTGAGCAAAAGTAGTCTAAATCAGTACGTAAACAACCCAAAAATCTAGTATTAAATTGGTGGTTGACAACAAGCAATAACACTTAGAGATAGGGAAAACGTTACACAGCAGGTGACCTTATTTTTCAAGTTCAGTTCGATAGAGATATCGCATCAACGGAATCTCGAAACAACGATCCAACCGTCCAAATCAAAGCCCTGTGAGTCTCGAACAAGCTGTCAAAATTTCAGCACAATCCAACGGTTGAAACTCCAGAAATCGACAACTTTGTGAGCGCCGCTGGTGAAAAACCGAACTGCACTGATCTCCCAACGTGACAGCGATATCCGACACAGCGAAGCTCAGAACGACGATCCAACCGTTCAAAGTAAAGCCCTATGAGTCTCGAACAAGCTGTCAAAAGTGCAGAACAATCCAACGGTCAGAACATCGGTAAACGACAACTTTGTGAGCGTCGTCTGTGAAAAACCGAACTGCACGATTTTTGCTACAACAATGGCACCTTGAACGTTCGATTCTTTCTTCAATCGCACGATTGCTACAACAATGACACTCTCATGATTCTTCTCTTCAATACACACCTTTGTTGTAGCAATCGCCCCCTTCTCTCTCTCTCGCTCTCTTCCCCTTTTGTGGCAACTTCTTCTCTCTCCTCTTTGCACTTGAACCCTAGCCTCCTTATATAAGAGGGTGTTGCCCTAATTCTACAAATTACAAAAGTGCCCTTAGGGGTAGAAACACCATCTTACCCTTCGGGTAAGATATCTAAAATGCCCTTAGGGACTCTTGTAATTTTTATAATCTCCTGCACACAGAAAAATCCCAAATAAATATATGAAGTTAATTATAAATCAAAATACGCAAGGATTTTCGGAGTTAAGAAAAATCTCAAATTTTGGTCTTTAATTAACTGTTAGCTTATTTTCCAAAATTTCTTAAATTAAAGCACAAAAACATCAAAATTAATTCTTTTTGCACCTAATGCTTAAATTCAACATTTTAAAGCTAACACACATAATTTAGGGATAAAATAACATGAGGATCACTAAATTAGATGCAATTCAAGTAGATTAAACACTAAAATTCTAGTAAAATAACTCACTTATGGTGAGTTATCATCTCATTCTAATTTACATTAGTTTAGGGTACACGATATTTTCGCATCAAGTTTTTGGCGCCGTAATTGCCGGAGACTAGTTTTGATTCTTATTTTGTTTGAGTTGATTTTAGCATTTTATCGTTGTTTCTTGTTGGGTGTGTCTTGTTGTCTTTGTTTAGTGTTTTTATCTTTGTTGAGTCTTGGTTATTCTTTCTGGTTGTGTTGGTGCATATTGTGTTTGTTGAGCCTGTTATAATTTATTCAGTACTTTACTATGGCTTATGATAACTTTGGGTGGTCTTCTGTACCCAATGAGCAACCACAATATAGTTCTTTTTCTTATGATCATCCCTTTGCCAATTTAGAGTCTTCTAGTGAGGGGTATGGATCTTATGGCTACCAAATGCCTAATTATTATCATAGTAACCCTATGACTTATGGGGATCACATGTATGATAATAATTAGAGCAATTGGGCCTATGAACCATATCCTAGGGGTTTTGAGCCATATCCTTCCCAAATCCAAGAACCCCAGGTAGAAGATGAATCTTCCCTTAAAACGTTGTTATTAGAATATATGAGAACATCAGATGAGAGGAATAGGCAAATAGGAGAGTCAATTCAACGCCTAACAGATACACTTGTCTCCCTTAGATAACAAATGTATTTAGACTCATCTGAGGTTGAACATCCTAGGGAAGAGAGTGAAGGAGGACCCACACCCATAGATAGTTCAGTGAGTCACTTGATCACTAACCCGCTGATAGACCTTCAGGATCCTAGTCCTTCAAAATTTTCTGAGTATGGGCAATTAGAGGATTGTGCTTTAGATGTAAAATAACTAGAACCTTGTAGTACACACCGTGATGGAGTCAATGAGAGCGTGGAAGAAGTCGAGCTTTGTTGAGTTAGGCCGGAGGTAGAGTTTGAAGCTTTTGAGTCTATGTTAGTTCTATCTTCCGATTTTTCTCTTATTGGTGAGTGTTTTTTTTTCTATGCTCTTGAGTCGGTATTTTTGTGAGTCTGCTTTATTTTCCTGTTTTTTCTTCTTTTCTATTATCAAATAAAAAACTAAAAAATATTTACTTTGTTGTTTTTCCTTTTCTTTTATTATATAAAAAATCAAAAAACATATCTGAATCGGGCTCTCATGAGAAGCTAGTATTCTTGCTAGCATTAATTTGTTTTGTAGATTCAAGAAAGGGAGGCTCGAAGAAGTGGGAGAATTTTTACGTACCTTGACGAGCCCACGTATACTACGTCAAGCTAATGACGTAGAATAAGTGCTTCTTGGGAGGCAACCCAAAGTTTATTTCGTTTGTTTCGTCTTTAATTTTTTTTGTTTTTTTGTTTTGTTTCGTTTTTAGTTGTCTTTGTTTTTAAATAAATAATCCTTGCCTATTTTGCAGCTCCCTTAGGGTTTGATGATTGATATGCGCTTTAGTGGAGGTCTCATCGATTCAGGGCAGTATTGTTCTCCCTTCCATCTTTGTTAGTTGTCCTTAAGCATGCTTAAGTGAGCATTTTTTTTACATTAAGGGCAATGTATGCCTTAACCATGAGGGAGACATGTGTTGTTCTGAATCTGATTTTGGGCTTGATTGAAAATTTTCTGTTGATGAGACTGTGTGTTGTTAGCGTTTATAGGGTGTTGCATGCCTTTGTGTTTATAAAGTTATTTACTTGCTTTAGGACTTTAAAATGATCTAATTTTACTATCGGATTCCATGTTTAGTTGTTGGTTTTCATGGTCTATGATATGCATGATGTAGGTAGTTGATTCATTATGTTTAAGCAAGTTAAAATAGGAAAGATGGTTGTTGTCCCTTGTTTAAAAATTAGGTTTCTGCATGTTTTTAATGGTAAAAACTTGGTTGTTTTTGGTAGAAACTTGTTACACATCTCATTGAAAATACAAAGTTAAGGTCAAATCTTAGGGTTAATGAAAATAATAGTTTTTGCTTGTGTTTGAGGCAAGAGTATTCTATCTTGTTTGGTGTTTCTCAAGGTCAAGCTTGTCATTAAGGGTTTTTTTAGTGCACTTATTGTTAGTGTGTTAATCAAACTAGTTAGGATTCAACTCCTAGGCCAAAAAGTTCGAAAGCTAGAAGCCATGACAAGTTAGGTAACTCATACATCGTTTAGAATGTTCCAAAATGAGTAAACTCCAAATTTGTGATCATTTCAAGTTTGGGGGAGTTACCCGACCTCCCTAACTCAATGAGGATATTGAGTACTCTAAGTTTGGGGGGAAAGGTAAATTCTTCGTGTTACTTCATTTCCTTAAAACTCCATTGGGCTAAAAAAAAATGTGCTACTTCTTTTGTTATTTAGAGTCAGTTTAGGCAACTTGGTACTCGATGTCAGGGGGTCTTGGCACTAACCATGTTGGCCTCTTGGAGCGAAGGTATCAAGCGAGAAGCCTGTACCCATTGCTTAGATGAGCTGCGTTAACCACGTGTGCCATTCTAAGAACTACAGGAGAGCCTCATTGCTTAGGTGTGCTACGCTAACCACGTGTGCCATTCTAAGAACTACAGGAGAGTCAAGAAGATTAAAAAAAAATGGTAAAAAGAAAAAACAAAAAAAATAATAAAAAAACATAGCCCTAAGTAGTGAGTTTTATGGAAGTGGAGGAGAATAATGTAAATATCTGTTTTTATAAAAAATAAAATAAAATAAAAGGAATGATCATAAAATTGTAGTCATGCGAGTTTTGGAGTGTGACTTATCTTTAATTATGAGTTGCTTGATTTGAATGATTAGGATTCTAGTGGTTGAGCTTGAGGGTAGGTGTCGAATCCTAGTTGGTTTGCTCTTGGATATTGATGCATAAGTGTAGCTAGGAAACCCCAGGTGGGCCACTTAGAGATCATTGATTGAATGGTGGCTTGTAGCTTAGAGCATAAGTTCCCAATCCTTGTTTAGTTAACCCAAATGATTTCAGTCTTTAAAGGACTTTAATGTGTTTAGGGAATAGAACTCATTGAGGACAATGAGTAGTTCAAGTTTGGGGGTTTGATAACTCACCATAAGTGAGTTATTTTACTAGAATTTTAGGGTTTAATCCACTTGAATTGCATTTAATTAAGTGATCCTCATGTTATTTTATCCATAAATTATGTGTGTTAGCTCTAAAATCTTGAATTTAAGCATTAGGTTAAAAAAGAATTAATTTTGATGTTTTTGTGCTTTAATTTATGAAATTTAGGAAAATAAGCTAACGGTTGATTAAAGATCGAAATTTTAGATTTTTCTTAACTCCAAAAATCCTCGCGTATTTAGTTTCTTTTATAATTGACTTTATAAATTTATTTGGGATTTTTACGTAATGCGGGAGATGTTTAAAAATTACAAGAGTCCTTAAGGGCATTTTAGACATTTTACCCGAAGGGTAAGATGGTCTTTTTACCCTTAAGGGTATTTTTGTAATGTATGGAATTAGGGCAACACCATCTTGTATAAGAAGCCTAGGGTTTACAGGTGAAAGGGGGCAGAGGATTGGCGACAAGAGAAAGAGACCGAGGAGAGAAAGAGAACCGAGCGATTGCTACAGCAAATGTGTGCATTGGAGAGACAAATCATGAACGTGTATTTGCTGTAGCAATCGTGTGGTCCATCCATTGCTGAAGCAATCGTGGTTGGTGTGGTGAGAATTGCTACGGCAAAGCCAAGAGAGGATTCGAGAAGGGCTTCGATTTGCTGAAGCATTTGGAGGACAGAGGCACTTCGATTTCTTTGTAGCAATTTTGAGGCGACATCGAGAGAGTGACCCATCAATTTGTTGAAGCAATTGTGAAGGAAGGTCAAAGGACCGATTTGTCTTTGAAACAATATGCATGAGGTTCTTTGAGAGGTTGTTGATTGCCAAGAGTTGTTGAAGCAATCATTGGAAGAAAAAATGATTTGCCGAGAGGTTTGCTGAAGCAATCATGTGAAGGGACTGTCCTTGGGAGCTGTCAAGGATTGCTGAAGCAATCACGTGAGGTTACTAACATTGAGAGTTGTCAAGGATTGCTGAAGCAATCACGTGAGGTCACTGCGAGCTGTGTTGCTCGATGTTTCTTTGAAGCAATCGCGGATCCAAGGGGTTGTTCTTTATTCTTTGCTTGCCTTTCTTTGAAGCAATTGGTCGCACCGCTGTATTCTTTGAAGCCAACCCAAGGGCTTTCTTTGAAGCAAAGTGCCCTCTACTACGCAGACCATCGGCGAGGCCTGCATCTAGGCAATTGCTTTGTAGCAAAACAAGGCCACTTGCTTGTAAAATTGTTCCCTTTCTTTTAATGCTTTTGCCGATTATTTTTGCCAATTATCACTTTGCTTTTGTTGGGTTGTTTATACACTAATTAGAGGTTAATTTGCTCACCGTTCTAAGCGGTTTGTTTGGTTGTTTTGGGTTATTTTTATATGTGAACTTCTTGATTAGTGAACACATGTTCAATTTAAAGATGTGTGATTTGATTCCTATCATGGACTAAATTATCTTAGGCAAGGGTTAGGTTGTTTTAATGTAATTTTTGATTAAATTTATGGGTGATGCCATTGATTGAATTTATGAAATTTTATTGAATTTAACGTTGCATGAGAATTAAAATTGGCCTTTTTAACTTCTCTATAATTCATAAACTTGGGAAAGATTATGAATTAGAAAACTAAAATTTCATTCTAGGATTATTGGGTTAATTAGGGATAATTAACCCACCTAGAACCTAAAATCATGAGCATAATTTAGATCACAATTGGGAAATTGTAGGTTTTAAAACTTAGTGATTTTGGAAAGAATCATTTGAATGTATGTGTAGGTAAATTCAAGGCATCACTCAAAATTTATTCCAATTGAACATTAGAACTCTAACCCGAGCCTATTTTTCATTAAAAATCTCATCTCTTGCATCTCCCCTCTTGTTTGCATTCTCCTCTCCCCGCATTTAAATTTAGTTATTTTCTTGCGTCGTATCTTATCTTTCTTTTAATTTATTTATTTCCAATAGTAATTTGCACACTCATTCATTGCACTAAAATAAAGAAAATTTTCTAGGACATTCATTCATTTAGGTCTAGCTAGTCCTCGTGGGATCGATACTTTTACTTATCACTTGTCGCTCTCGACCGTGTATACTTGCACGTCGTAGAAGTATCGGTGTCTCATTCTAATTTACATTAGTTTAGGGTACACGATATTTTCGCATCATACTCTTTGGTGAGACAACCAGAAAGACTTTGTCTGATCCATTTGCTTTCTCGCTTGACTTGAAAAGCGAAAAAACTCACGCTATCGGAAAGAAAACAAGGAGTTTACTACGCAGCTTTTTATGGAGAGAGAGTAAAGTAAGGGGGTTTGCTTGCTGGCTCTCGTGGCTTCTCTTCGGTTTTGTTTTAAGGTATTCCCTTTCATTAGCTACGCGAGGTTAGACCTTGACCGAAAGGAAAGGAGAAGGGACGAGTGGCTCTGATAACACATAGAACACTGCTTTTTTGATAGCACCGCACAAACCTTTTGCCACTCATCGGCTCCATATCTCCTTCCCTTTTTCTCGGTCCCCTAAAGCGATAGAGTTATTCCCCACGAAACTTTGTACTATAGCTATCCCACGACGAGTTTACCTAGCTCTTGTGCTCCGGAATAATCAAAGAAGGTGTCTAAAAAAGCAAGCGAGAGGTTCTTCACTTCACGTGACATAGCTACGCTCGAGTTTCACTAACTTAGCGTCGGGTTCACTTCCGTGAAATCTTATTAAAGCAAACCAACGGTTGGTTGAACCTTAGGACGGTAGCGAAAGGAACCTTCTAGCTAACAACTGTCAATTCAAACTCACTACATATGAAATCGAATTGAGAAGTCAGTAGGAACTAGAATGAATAGTCTTTGTAGCAATAAATGCGACAAGATTGAGAATAAACATCGTTTCATTTTTCTTTAATTCGCAATAACTCTGGATCCCATAGAGATGAAAAATCTTTCTTTGTAAATGAAATGGGATGAATTACATCTCGATGATATCTTTTCGTATCAAAATATCATGAATAAAAATATCCGAGCTATAAAATCGATTCATCGTCGAGAATTGAATAGTATAACATAGGAAGATCTTTTATCCATACCGAATTCAAATTGGATTCCTCGTCTTTTTCTTTCTTTTTTTATTACTTTCTTTGATCATTTTTTTCGATTTTTCTTTTCTATAACACCGATCGCCCCCTTGTACAATACAATCATATGAGTCTCATCTCACCGCCTTTACACTTACAATCGGTTATAAACAAACCCAAACAATAGAAGCGAAATGGAAAAAAGGATGCCCCAAAGAATCTTCCTTTTTTAATGATCTAATCTTCTTGGAAAACAAAGAAGTATGATAAGAGCCCCAGTATCAAAAAAGAAAATATTCCTTCATTAAAAGAAAAAGTTTGTTCTTAGTAAGGGCGAAAGCCGCTTTCCAGAGGAAAGAGGGGAAGGAGCGAAGCCACTTTACCGAGTCAACTCGGGGAAGGGGCCCTTAAACTTAGCCGTCTACAAAGGGAAAGGCGTCGATGCAGTCACGTCAATCGTGGATATATACTAGGTAGGCTAGTTGGAACGAAGTCTTAAACTATGGACCGAGACTACACTAAGGAACAAGGAAGCTTGACCGAGCAAAGAAGTCAAGGAACGGAGCGATTTCTCTAATAATAGCCACAAATCTTTATTATAGTTGGCAAGGCTTTTTTTCTATTTAGAGAGAGGGGGCTTTAAGTTCTTAGGAAGAGCCATACGAGGCAGCTCACATACGGTTCGGGAGCCGAGCCCCAACACAGGGACTTAGGTCAACACTTATTTAATAGCCAGTCATCATTTGGAAGCGGGCAAGATGGTGATGAATTGCGATTGGTCCAAACCTTCGACCAACGACTTATTGCGACCCGCCCCTAATGGCCATACATACTAAGACCTTATTCACACACAATGAAGAAAGGTCGAATGGAAGAAGGCGATCACCGTCGCTTTCTTAGCCACGCCCCCGCAACTAGATACGAGATACTTGATCCAAATTCTCAAATAGGAAATTGCATACCATTCGCGATATACGTGATAGGAACATGGGTACATGATATAGAATGTCATCCAGTCAAAGCGCAAAGTCGCTCGAGCCGCGAGAACTTTTGCTAAAATAATGAAGGAACCTGCACCCCTACACTCTCTCTTAGGCTTGTGCAACTACCTTTGGGTGTTGAAAAACTCATTGATTCCCGATGCCAATCTACTAAAGGAGGTAGACCTCCTGTCACCTTGAGGAAGCCCACCAAAGCGGGATTTCGGGCGGGGGGGAAAAGGAGAAATGAGTTCATGCCACGACGATCTATATGGACGGGGCGGTTTTGTTGATGCATTCTGTTGAGAATGAAGAAGAAGAGAGATCCTCTTTTGAGCAGAAAATTTGGTCACATAGATCTTGATTTTACCTAATTCGTTGATAGCTTCGCATTTAATTTACAATGGAAAAACTTCATTCGTTGTAAGATCACCAAGGAATGGTTGGTCATAAATGTGGAGAGTTTGCTACGACACGGAAACGAAGACTTTCGAGAACAAATATTGGACCAAGAAAAAAGAGGATAAAGTCAAGTCTAAGCGCATATGGCACGAAAAAGGAAATCCGATTTGGTAAGACTTGATCTGAATCGTAGTTCGATTCAAGTCGATTCAATGAGGGCGACCACCGAAAGTCACCGAATGGGTTAGTCTTTTCCTTCGATTTGTCCTATATTGAAAATCAAAAAGCGTGGGAGGACATTGCGGATGTCCAATGCGGACACGACTTCTTCTAACGCTAAAAGACCACTCGAAGACACCCGACCGAGAGCATGTCGTGAAAAGAAGCACCGGGCGTGCTTCGGCCGCGTGTCTCGGGGCACACGATTGAATGTAGATATCATGAATGCGAGTGCGCGGGATACGGTAGAGAAACTCGGGCAACCACTCCCCTATGTGCGATCGCTAGCGCATCCAGGGCCGGCGCCCGACTCATTGAGGAGGGCCTAGCCCGATCGAGAAGTGCTAATTCGGTTCGCCTCGACTTCATTCAAGAACGCCGCCACCCTTGAATCAATAAGAAAACAAGCGCTAAGTTTCAGATCAATGAATAAACCGAAACGAAAGAAGAGAGACGTTTCTCGCTTCGGTGCCTAAAGCGCATTATGCTCCCCTTCAACAAATGAGAGTTTTTGGTGGAACAGGTGAACCACGCAAGCGGGTTAGATGCGTGGGACGGAGGGCTCGTAGTACTGCTTTGCGCCATGCTATCTCTTGTGGAAGGAAGGAGCCTAAATCGACCCCCTTCTTTCTTTTTTTATTTTTGAAAAAAAAGCAAGTCAAAAAGAGATTAGACTCTCGGATGAGACTAAGCGACCACCGACCATTCCGACGCGCCCCGACCTATCTTGATTAAGAACGAAAACCTATAAAAATGGAGCCTAGTTTAAGTTTGTCAAACAAATGATAGAATGGAAAATTCGAATATCCACTAGTAGGGATATGGATGCGGTCTCTCTCGATAAAGAGAGTTGTAGATTCGTAGGAGGAAGAGAGGAGCGAAGCCACTTCCCCTCGTCAACTCGGTAAAGTGGCCAACTATTAGAATATTAGTAAAGGCGCCTTAGCCTATCTCTCGTCTGAGAAGGGGCCTTTTCTTGCTCAATTCGACACCCCTTTACCCCTAAACAAAAAGGTTTTTCATAAAGTTGTCACGCCTTTTGAAAACCTTACTCTTACTACTAATAATAATGAAGGGGCTTCTTTCTTCAAATATCCTATAAAAAAAGTTGGGGCTTCAAAGCTTTTTGTTTAGGGGTGCGCAGGTTTGGAACCCTATACAAGGGGCTTTTCCTTTCAAATGACAACAACCTCTTCCTCGCTGCGAGGGCGTTGCACGAAACCAAACCGCTCCCCGCCCGATCAAGTACACATTGCTTTCTTTGGTAGGCCCACTAAGGTTAGGGGGCATTGTCCCTCAGTTCTTACCAACCTCCGGTGTGTAATCGACATGTTGCTAGAACGTGTTCTTGGACAGACGTCCCTTCTTTTATCCGAGCATTGAAGACGTGTTTGAGCGAGTCATGTCGGACTTGCGGTGATCATCAGCTCATGCTTCTTTGCCAAAACTTCTGATAATCTGGCAATGATGTAGACCTTGGCCTTTTCATTGGCCCTGATCCACCGATCGTCTGCATCACGAACACTTCGTGACGCAGTCGAGCTCGGCAACTGAGGACACTCCTCAGTGAGCACGAACTTAAGGTCGTCAGTTACTAGAATCGTGTTTATATTATTTTTCCAAGTTTGGAATTTATCTCCCACTAGTTTGTCGGATGCTAGTATCGCTATTATGGAGCTAGACATTTTTTCTGAAAAAATCAAATATAAGCTTGGTGTCAGTTTCACAAAAAACTTTTTGAAATCCAATCAAGTTTTAGCAAAAATTTTAATCCTATGATCCCTTGGTCATTTAAAATTTGTAATGATATCCCAAAGGTTTAGAATGACCGCCACTGAATGGTGAACAGAAACACTCCTCCTCTAAAACGAGACTATCTCGACCAGAGCCTAATCCCAGAATAACTCTTATTCCATTAGACGTCCAGTTACCATTTTTCGGTCGAATCCATTAACTCTTAATGAATCCCGTGAGTGTCACCCTCAATCTTTAAGTTTCCAAGTATCCGTCCAAACAATACCATCGAAGGGTGAACCAAGAAGGAAAACCAACAAGGAAACTGTATCCCTTCCGAGAATTCACGGTGTTCCGACTCCCATGATCAAGGCCCTCCGAATGGATTGTTTGATCTAGGCCAAACTAGCAGGCGGATCATAGGGGTCTCACGGTGTGAATCGAAAGAAGAGACCGTGGGTTCGGTTTTCACAAGTCTCGCTCCCACTCACTATAAGTACTCTCTCCATCCACTATGATATTGATCCATAAAAATACCATCCGAAGGGGGACACTCCCATTTGCGCCACGAGGCCGAGTACAGATCTCACGGTGCGGACTTTAACGGAGATTTGTGGTCCAAAAATTAAATGTATCTTATACACTTTATTTCCTCCCACTCAGCACTTTATGTTATTCAGGATTGACCTAGATAAACTAGCTAAAATTTACCTAAGTCTACCAATATAACTCTTATATTGATTTAACCTAAGTTTATAATCACATTATTAAGTTAGGTCTATGTGAGTAAATTAATCAACTTTTAATTAACGCCACTCACGATAATATAACCTAAGAATCTCCGGACCGAATTCACTCTCAGGTGGGTTTCAAGGTAGGGGTGTTCCGCAAGCGTCAACTTAATTACGTCTGCTATGTGTTCTGAGTAGTTACGGACGAAGCTGGAGAAGAAGGCGGCTATGCTAGTTGGTGCATCTTTGTTGGCTATGATCAGCGGAGGTTGAGGTGCATTGATCCGACTACAAAATCTGTATCTCCACATGTCGTTTTCGATGAGGCATCATCATGGTGGTCCTCCGAAAATGTAGTATCTTCTTGGATTTCGGGATGCTAGACTTTCGTATACACGCACAAGCACACTGAGCAACAAGAGCTCGATATTGTGAGTAACTCGGACTGAGTAAAAAAATCAGCTACACGAAGCCCTCCCGCCGGAAAAAAAAGCCCAAGGCCGCGACCCGTCAAAAAGAGTGATGCATCTTTGCTCTGAGAAGAGCAACAAGATATTCAAGAGGATCCTCGCTTTGAAGGCACTTTGTGTTGATAGCCGACTTAGAAAATCAACAAGGATCGGAAGCCCAATCAATCAAAAGTATCTGAAGCTTTACTATCTATGCAGACAACGTGACACTTTCAAAGTCTTGTGCCTCTCCGAGAAAGTGGAAGAGCCAAGCTCATTTGAAGAAGCTAAGGGCTGAAAGAGTGGGAGAATGCGATGAAAGAGGAGATTTCTCTGAACCTTTAAAGAAGAATGAGACATGGGAACTTGTCCCATTACGGGAAGGAGTGAAGCCAATCGAATTGTCTCGTTCCGTGTAGTCGTGTATGTATGATTGTGAAGCGCAAGAGTATTTGCTCGATTTTGAACTCGTTAGCGCGATTGGTTGCTCGTGGCTTATGAAGAAACATTTGCTCTGTGGCGAAGTTTACATCTATTAGAATTCGCAGCACTATGGTCGCTCATTTGGATTTTGAATGACATCGGATGGGGATGTCAAAACTTCATTTTGAAATGTGAACTCGAGGATTTATATATATGGTACAACCTCCGGGCCAGTTTTGAGGTTCTTGGGCATGAAGATAAGGTTTGCAAGATAAGAAAGTCTTTCTTTATATGACTTGAAACCGTCTTCCGACGATGGGTACCTTAAGTTTAATCAAGCTATTAACGATATGGGATTTCGAATGAATTTCGACGATCATTGTATTGAAACTCGAACAATTGATGGTGAGATTAGAATATTATCAAACTATGTTTATGATATCCTTATTGCGAGAAATTCCTTGTTTGCGATAAATCGAATTCAAAATTGGGGATGGGTGAAGCTTCTTCCGTGTTTGGAAATAGCGTGTGGTGTGTTATCCGCCTGGATAATAAGTCAAGGTAAGCTTCCAAAGCTCCCCACCCGCCCGACCGCCACGTTCATCGAGAACCTAGGAACAAATGATTTTGAGCCACAACTATTTATCATAGTTGGCGGGGCTTTTAGGGACTAGCCCGCTTCCCATTACTCGACGAAGGCTTCCCATTGTCCGGTTCTTTCGGAATGTGGGATCGTTTTAGATCATACCCGAGCGAGCCACTCCCAACCTTCACTCGGTCGTCAGTGCGATCCCAACTCTGATGGGCTTCAATCTGAGTCCGGTCCCGGCCGGTTGCGTGGGGAGGGGTAGAAGCAATGGATCGAGTGTATGGATTCAATTTCTTCTCGTCCCGGGGATCATCACTCCTAGTCTTGGTCTAGTCGGTCCCCTCGGAATGATCTCGAGATGGAAGCGGGAGCGAGAGCCCCACCCATGTTGAAGGTCTTTGGTGCTCGAACCAGCGACTTCCTCTCCCTCTCCGTCAATTCATTCGTTTTCGCGAGAGCGAAAGCCCATGCGATCTTTCATCCAGATCCAAGAGGACGGACTTGCCAAAGAACCCAACTAAACTCCTTGTCTTGTTAAGATAGGTCTGATGACCTCCATCCGTTTTTGATACGTACATGGATGGAATGGATGCATTTCACCGCCTCGATTGGTCCTTCTCAAGCACCCAACTCCTAATATCAATATCTCGGGGCTAGGGATGCGTCGGGGAATGGAACCTCTTAGTACGGGCAAGGGGAATGCATGCTATTTCCATTTCTTCACATCCCACCTAACTCAACTATGTTGTCTCGTAGATAGCAAGGTCGGTTGATTGTTGCGCATGACAAGGCAAGGAAATTCCTCCTTCGCCCGCACTTTGTTCTCGGACTATTCCTGTAGAGAATGAAGTCCCCGTAGTCTTGGCTATGTGGATACTCATTCTAAACCACATGGGAGCTTCAGAGCTGTGTTACCTGGCCATCTCGATACTAAAAAGATTACGAGACTTTTGCCCCACTCTAATTTCCCCGTCTCCACGGAGACGTGCAAAGGGAAGTGTCCGGTTTCCTTGACGAGGCGAGACGGCGCGTGCGGTGTGCATCCGATGATCCGGTTCAACTTGCTAGCCTAACCACGTCTCGAGTTTTGATGAGTCTCAGAAAAAAAAACCGATTAAAGATGCGGGTACATTAGAGATTCGAAGGTCTCCGTTTTCCATTTTATAGCGTTTATGTTGTAGGTCAACTCGAGATAGCAAGAATATACGGGAGCCATTAATATGGACAACTTTTCTCCCTACACGAAGCCACCACGAGAAAGAAACCTTCCGGCCAAAGATGATTGATGTTTTCATTCGAGAAAGACACTCACAGCTTAACTCAAAAATGGGTCGCTCATTTGCTCCTATGGCCTATCTTGCGGCAAGGTCAGGCCCCCTATGGAAAGTTCGGGTTTCAAGCCCTAAACGGCCTTCAGGTCCACCCGCCTACTCAAGAAATTCGAGACCTGTTGTAGGAGAGAAGCCGCTTGACCGAGTTGACGAGGGGAAGGAGCGAAGCCATTTTACCGAGTCAACTCGGGGAAGGAACAAAGCCACTTTACTGAGGAAAGAGGGGCAGGAGCGAAGCTGCTTTCCCGATGAAAGAGGGGCAGGAGCGAAGCTGCTTGATCGATGAAAGAGGGGAAGGACCGAAGCAGCTTGACCGAGTTGACGAGGTTCAGGAGCGAAGCAGCTTGACTGATAGTTTAGATAGTAAAGGCAGATGCTATTGGTAGATTCAGTCTTAGGCTATTGGTTTGAGAAATGATCTTAAGTTGACGCATATACACCTACCTACTCAAAGGCGGGCAAATCAAAGCTCCTCCTCTTTTTCCACACACAGAGACGTCTACCTCGACTATATCATATTGAGCTTTCCTCCCGACATTGGAATATGGATTGGGAAGGGCGAGTGGATGAGACCTGCGAGTCGCGTCTCAACCATTGAAGTCTATATAATGACTATATCTTTATATAGAATTATTAAGAGAAACATACGCTTCGCTCCTATTAATGCGCTTACTACTTTGTTGGAGAGGGTGGGAGGTTTGAATGAGTGACTTCCCGTTTTTAGTCGAGAAAGTAGACCGACGAGTAAAGAAGAGAGGTTTAAGCACTTTCGATTCGGTAATAGCCAATAAGACAGTTTGTTCTTACCGTGCGTATCAGCTTGTGCGTTCTCTCTCTTGGTGTGTGTACGTGCTTAAGCGACCTTTCAGTAGATAAGTTAGAGGCCCAAGATCTCGACCACCCTCGGGGGTAGTGTTTTCACTCTCGGGCGGGGAGAGGGTGGTCGTAGATCACGGTCAACTCTTTTGGTATGAAAGGAGCCTCCCGAAGCCATAGAATAACGGATCGCTATCCTGCACTTATACAGAATGTAAGAGGGCCCTAGCGAGAACAAGCGCTTTAGGAAAAGAGCTATTACCTTGTTACAGGGAATAGAAAGTACCGAAGCCCAATAGGGTCGAAAGTTGGACTATTCCCTTACCTAAAGGCAAGCAAGCCCTAAAGATAGGAAAGGGAAGGAAAGGGCTTCACTTTGACTGCTTCTCGACCTCACTCGCGGCTCGGAAAGACAAGAGTCAAGTACTACCTTACTAAGGCGATAGGTAGACAATCGACCTTCACCGATTCTCGATATCACTAACCCACGTGAGTCTATTGTCTAGATATGACTACTAGTCGTCGACTCTTTATATAGAATATCAAAAGTATAAGAGTAGTCTCTAGTTTGATATTGTAGTCGTAGGAGCTACTTTCTAGTAGTAGTCTAGTGTTCAAACAAATAGTCTTTGCCTCAGTATACATTTTTGTATACACCTTTGTATATCTGAAGGAGAGGAAGCAAGGGTCAAAAGAAGTCACTTCGGTTTGTGAGCCCCTTTCCGATTCCCTCACCCAATCTCATGAGAAGCAAGCCCGCAGGGCCCCGCTTTAACTCACACTGTCACAGACAAAATTTCTCACCAGTGCTGGCATTGCTAAATGCTCCGCCACGAAGCAAGCTCTCCGAATACGACAGATTCGAAAGTGGCTAAAGAAGTCGAAGGAAGAAAGAGTAGTTGGGCAACTGTATGCACAATGGTACATTATTAGATTAGTCTTTTGGGAATTGGCAACATTGACGGGAAGAGGTAGGAATAAACTTTTTGAGGTCTAGCTTCAAATCGGCCTAACCTTCTGGTTCCGTAACCAAGTTTTTCTTTCTCACTCCCGACTTTCACAAGTCCCCCTTATGTACTTTTTCTTGATTGTGGGGCAAAGGCGCCTCTACTTCTACTTCTAACTAAAGGCGAACAGTGGCATTGCAAGCAAATAGAGAGCCCCGCCCGTTTGAGTCGGTCGTTCCAGTCGGAAAGCGTCACTCTACTGCTTGAGTCGCGAAAGGGCCGCTTGCTTAATTATATTATTCTAATTCATAGTATCTATCTAAGATTTTATATATATTATATAATAGAAAGAAAATCATTTTTTTCCAATTGTTCATTTTTCATTAAAGGAAGAGGAAGAAGCAAATAAAGCAAAGGCCTCCTCTTTCCGTCTGCTTCTTCCCAAGTAAGCAAATTGCATGTAGAGATCCGTAGGGGCTTATAGTTTAATTGGTTGAAACGTCATCGCTCATAACGGGTTATATTGTAGGTTCGAGCCCTACTAAACCTACCACCCCTTATTTTCACCGATACAAGGCGTCGAAGTCCCCACCACCTGCTCAATCTAGCGACGTGGAACCACACACTGCCGCCGCCGCCTTTTGGGCACACCTCCTACGCTTACCACTCACCTACGCTCTTGCAAAGATGCCCCCTTCGTGCAATACGACTTTCATAATACGCGAAGCGGTGAGCGGCGATAGCTATTCGATCGCTATATTCTTGCGATAAGCGAAGGCATGGTTGAGACTCTAAGAGAAAGTCGATCACGAAGGTTCGATCTTCGATCTTGGCGAGGCGGCCCATGAATCTCGAGAATTGAGCGTGGGGCTTGAAGACCCTATCGCATTCCGCCCCGGGGCCTTCAATTGTCTTTTCTCCTCTTTCACCAAAGTGAGTGGTGAGTTTCCTTTTCTTTAGGTACCTCTTGGATTCTCGAGTTTGTTCCAACAAATGCCACACGTGAGATCCTCGATCGCCTTCCTCGCAGTGTTGTTGCCACCGGGGAAGGAAAGTGCGAGGGGTTTTCCTTCCAGACCGGAGAAGGTCAAACTCGGGCGGGCTGCCAGTTTCGCCTATGCTACGGTTTCACAAGATTGAACCTTTTTGTGAAACCGGTAAAGGAGTTCCAGAGCACGAGGAAATGGGCTTTCATTCCCGGGACCGCCTCGTCTATGTACTCGGCGCCTCTCTTGAAGATGCGCGCGATATGAGAAAAAAAGAGCCTATTGGTTGGGAGGAACCAATGAAAAGGCAGTAGTAGAGCCTCGGAGCCGACCCAGCGAAGATCGGCACTTGAAGGCTTGAGGAGCACCGCAAAAGGGAAAGTCGTGGAGACGGCGACTCGCTTGATCAGGAGCACCGTGGTGACTCACATGAGACTGTGAGGTTACAATTCAAGTTTTCTTGTTTCAATTTCCGAGAGTGAATGTAGGAAGTTCGACGATGGATCAGTGTGAAGATTCAACCAAAGACGTCTTGGGGATCGACAATAGCTAAGCATTGTGGCCATCACAGTTCAAGCTACGTATGGTGGCGCACAACCTACGGGCTTCTTAGCCAAAAGAAAAAAAACAAAAAGGATGCCATGCCTCTAATCTAAAGCATTAGTCTAATCTTAGACAAAGAGCAAGGAGGATATGAAGCATTCTTTGGGTAGACCATGGCTCCAACCAGGTGGTTCATGACCGGCTAATAAAAACGGTCTCAAGCGAGAAACGCGGGATGGAAGGCGGCGAAAAAGGCTTGGCTTTGTTTCACGAAAAAAGGAGTAAGGAAATTTCGTTTCCGTAGTGGTGATGCAGCGTCGATTGACCAAGTTGATATCTAATATAGATAGATATTCGATATATATGCAAGATCGAAGACGCGATTCGCGCGGTCCGCTTTTTTTTTTTTTTAGACAAAGAAGGAGGCGATTTGTTATTCGGCCGGGCGATTCAATTAGCCAAATCGCACTAATGCAATTCATTCGCCCTCTGAGACTACAGAGCAATTCTAACTCTTAGTAAGACTAGGGCTAGGGCGACTCATTCTATTCTCTCTCCGAGGTCGGGTAGGTGAAGCGTCTAGCTTAGGAGGCGCGTCGAATCGCTGAAAGGCCTTGGTGATTCTCCAATTTTGTAATCCCGAAAATCGAAAACCACAATGATTCCAAACCTGAACTTCCCTCGTCTCGTATCCATGTTGCCCCGACTCTAAACTCGATGTTTGTTAACTAAGCGGGACATTCCCAAACTCTTTTTATCAAACTCCTTTCGTTCCTTTCCTTACAAAATACTTACCAGTCAGCTTTTCATTATGTGTTCTTTGCGCAGTGACGGAGAGGTTAGGAGTGAGTTAAGCTAATGCATACAAATAGACAGACCGTGTTCATCCTTTGATGTTGAGGTCGGTGCAAGTCCATCTATGATTAAGAGTAATCGGTGGTGTTGAAGTCAAGCGCATTCATGCTAGTCATCTTAGAGCTATGAGTCGAACAATGTTCACCAACTCTTCCATAGTCATCTTGTTCATATATCGAAAAAGCGTTTGAATATGTGTTTCCATTGTTATATTAAAGTGTTTTGTCTTCTCCCCAAGGTAGCATTGCCGAGCGGGCGATCCCTGTCTTGTTTATCCACCTAGCTTTTCCCCGTGGTACTCAAATTCGATTTGTGAGAGCTCGACAATTTTTTTTTTTTAAAGGGACCTTAAGCATTCTCAATAAAAATGCCTATCTATAAAGCGCTGAGTTGAAGAGGGAACAAGTCCCACAGAGAGATGATAAGTGGGAGAAAGAGTGAAATGGAAATCTTTTCTAGAATGGAAGACCTCCCCATCCACTGACTACAAGACTACAGCCTAACACCCAAGTTAGCTTGAAAAGAATCAATAGTTTGGACAAAACTATGGCCATGCAGGAGAGGTTCTGCTTCCGCAAAGGTTGCATCTTTGATCCCTAGAGGAGACCTGTTCAATTCCACATGACAACACCATAGCCATCTCTTATGACCCCACCATAATCTGAATTTCCAGAGGGAACGACTTCCCTACTCCTTTAAAGTTCATCTTGATGTGATTTGAAGAGGAAATTGCCACAAGATTGATCTCGATATGTTTGAAATGAATGAATTTTCATTGAAATAGGAAAAAAAAGCCATGGTGTTCATATTTGGCTGCTAAGTACCTCTCCAATGGCAAAAATGGATTGCCCAACCCACCTCTCAAATATCCCGCATAACGAAAGGTATTATTTGGTGCAGAGAGACTTTCCAGTAGAACTTGGGCTAGACTTTGGTTGGACAATGGTAAGTGATTCGCTCGATGATGTTTGGCCGTGCCACTCTCCTCGAGAGATGCATGCCATAATTTCTATCAATTCACAAGGTTCTCATGATCTCAAAGTGATAGACTACATTCAATATGAAGGAGAAAAAAGGATTTATCTCCTTTCAACCGCCCATCCAAGAGCATTTGGCTTCATCATACTTTTTTTTTTTTTTTTTCTATGGCTATGGACAACTAAGAGAAATATTATCTTCCAGCCCAAAAAGGAGGCAATGCCCATTGTTGCCACTCAATCCTCACGATAATAATTATGTATGCCAATTCACGCCTCAAAATCTCTTTAGGTGATCAAGAAGGCCCCTTTTTCAGATAGATGAAATTAGGATGAAAGTCTATTATCTCAACGCTTCTTTTCTCTCGGCTTGCTCTTCTAAATCCAATTTTGGCTCATGGTAATGTAATCGGGATTTCATCTCCACAATTCTTTTTCTATGAAAGCGGGAAAGTTTAGTTCAAAATTCTGCTTATTCCATGAGATCTAGAAGCACTTCGCAACCTTCTCTCTCTCCTCCCTATCGCTCTTTTTTTTACTTCTTTCAAAGGGGAATGCAGGCCTTCCTTAGAAGTTGTCGCTCGATCGAAAGGATATAACAAACACATACGAAACCTTAGGTTCGCCGACTTTCTCGAGGTATAACCTTCGCCACGACATTAGTGGCTTAGCTCTTCTCGCTTCCCGCAGCTTTTTTATAGAGAGAGAGTAAGGGGCGATGCGGAAGATTGGTCCGTTTCGCAAAGTCGAGCTTTTGGTTCGCTCCCCGACCTTCTTACCATCCCTCCTTTCTCTTGATGGAATATAACAATGCCCGAGCTCCCGCTTTGCTTGCGTTCTTCACCGCGCTTGTCGGGGATGTATCACTTATCCCGCTCCTAAGGTAAGGAGTCCTCTGTGTGTTAGAATCTTTACGAGAATGAATGGCATATGTTGGTTGAGAATTGCTCTGGGAATTCCTTGATAGTGACTTTGCGGGTTCTAGGGTTCCCCTCTTCTTTTTTTGTCGATCGAGCCGCTTTCCTCATTCCACTCTCCACCCTCTTCACGAACTTGTACAATCGATGCCACAAAGATTGCCAACTTGATTATCAAAGAAATAAGGAAACGAGCGACGATTTGGCACTAGATATCCTGAGGTGTGGAAAGAGTCACGTGGAAAAGCGGAAAAACCATAAAAAAGCCGCGATTGTTCGTGAAGGTTTCCACGAAAAGACCCCTTAGTTCGCAAACGGATCGAAATTACGGTACCTTAGAGCATACCGATAGAATGAATGAAATACTGAACAGTTAACATAATATGGTCATAGATCTTAGGTTGTAACTTGATCATGAGCGAATTTGTTGATGTTGCACCCACGAAGTATGGAAAGTGCCAAACATTGGGAACTACCGGGAAGAGTTAGGAGGAGAGAATAAGGAGAAGCGAGAACAACTTAAATAGATGAATCGATTGTATTTCGTCCTTTGTTCTCCATAGCAATTGGGGATCAAAAAGCACCAAATTTGATGACTTATTAAGGGAAAGACGAAGTAAGAGCATGCTATTGAAGACATTGCAACATATGTCGGGAAGGCCTCCGTTGATTGTGTACAAACAAAATACGAGTCCAAAGGCAGGTAAGAAAGGGTTTAGCTAATGGAGATATTAACTCTTTCGGGAACCGATGAACGCGTAAACCATGTCAAACCAAGACCGATCAATATGCGAACGAACGGATTCGAACTTCTCCTAGAATAGATTCCGTGCGAAATGAAATTCATAGGATATCGTTGAGTAATTCAAAGGATATATATAAAGATTTGATAGGATTCAATTCATTTTAATAATAAACAAAAACAAATAGGATTGATTATGTATCAAAATTGCATCACTACATCGAAGGCTTTTTTGTAAATATATTGAGTTGATAGCTTGGTACCCAAATCAGATCAATGATTGTGATCCTCATTGTGTACATAATTCGTGTTAGGATCTACCAAAGAAATTGTTGCGGTATAGGGCATATAACAAAAGAGTTTCCATTTCATTTCGATAAAAACATAAAAGAAAAAAAGAAAAAGCGACACGTTTGATTCTCTAAGCAAGTTGGGTTTTGAGTTATTGTTTCAAAGACCTAATTGATGGCTCGGATACCATGAAATAAAATCGAGAAAAAGACCTTAAAGAGAGTACAGAAAAGAAAACCATTTTCAAGAGACAAACTCCACCAAAGTGAATCACTTTCCTCCTCTCATCTTTTCTTCATCCCATGCATTCCTCTTTCTTTGAATGAAGTCAAAAAAAGAATCTAACGCTAACGTCTAATTGAATACTTTCAACGCTCATGCTATTTGAAAGAGCTTTCAACATGGAGTGGAGACTCCATAACGCACACAAAAGAGTAACCGATCGATGAATATCGTCCCAATTACGGTCTTGTTCTCGCACAACAATGGATAACTCAAACTCTTACCTTGACCAGTTTGTAGTGGAAAACCTCGATGACATAATCGTTTATAACTCACGGGAGGAACCCCGAGTGCGATGTTCCGGTGTAGCAGAAAAGAAGTCATCGTGAAACGGTGCTCGATCGAAAGTGCTATTTCTTGGCCATTGGATCAACAAGGGTGTGATTCAAATGGATCAAGAGAAGATCAGTCCGTTGTGGATCGGGAAGTGGCGATGAAGGAGAGAGCAGGCACTGTGGTGGCCGGATGCTCGAAGCCATTTTAGATACGACAAGATCGCTCGGGAGGAGTCGAAAGTTGCCACAACCTAGGGTGGGGTTTGCTTTCTAGTCACCAGAGTCCGCTTTTTTACAAACTTCTTAAATGTCGACAAGGACGAGGCGGCGTCAAGGAGAACGTCGAGATGCCATCGGTTTGGGCGCGAGGCTCGCAAAGCTTCCCGCAAAGGAGATAAGAAAAGGCTCAGCAGAGGAGATTCGGTAATCATTATGAATGTTGAGGAGTGGGGCATTTTGCTCATTCGTCCCATCCCAATGTTCGAGACGGACGAATGATGCTTTGGGAGAGTGCACAATAGACCACCAAGATGGAAGAGTGAAGTTGTGGAGCCTAGAGCCCGGAAGGAAGCTCTCAAGGTAAGTTCAAGTCGGAACCATAGCGGGGTTCCTTAGGAGAGAAGAAAGTTTACTGTCGTTAGATTGTGTGGCAACGTGAGCCAACGTCGCAGAAAGGAGGAGGAGACGAAGGCGCAGATTCCGAATCTATGTCTGAATTGGGATTTCTGTCCCTAATCTCGTGGTTGTAAAATATTGTTTTGAAATTAATAAGAGTTATTCATTTCTTCACTTTGTGTCTCGGAAATATTTTAAACCTTTCCAATAAACTAAGCTCGTGGTCATTGAATATATGAGAGAACTAGAACTTGAACGGTGTGTAGTTGACACACATGGAGGATCACGTTCGAGTTAATGACCCGAATGGTCTCATGATATAAGGATGGGGTTGGAGACCTAATCTCGGATACATTGTGGATGCGACCGCTTTGTATTAGATACAAACGAGGTGATCTCGACTTCGTTCATGTGGTTGACATGCGAGTGGGGCATCCTGTACAATGAGATTGTACAAGACCGAACCGTGAATTATTAGACCTCACCGATATAACACCGCTGACATGAAAGACTAATAAATTCGTAGATGACCATTAGTGACTCGACACAAATCCCGAGCGTATTACGGACTCGCATCATGCGGGGTCCGTCCTTTGACTAGTACGGGTGAGGGTAGTATCGCCACTTGCCCAATATGCCTATCTTCTCGTGGACAAAACCAAGTAGAGAGTCGGGAACCTACTTACGCGAGATGGAATTCACTCGCCCAGCGCGTATAGGGAATCTAGAGGGGTTGTTCCCTTAAGTCTCGTCTTCGGGGCTTGGACAACGGGCGCGTCCACCTTCTCACCGGCCGAGAAGGGTGTTGTGTATGGTTGGACCATCACAATATGTTGTTCATTAGAGGAGCTGTGGGGACTTAAGGAACAAGATGTAGACACAGGGGTAAACGATAATTTGACCCACCGTGTGTCTACGAACAACCCGTGAAGGGTCGACTCATGGGCATTGGTTATATCAGTGGACACGTAATATTCTACACTGATGGGAGTACAGCTACAGGCTTTAGTGGAGTGTTACTGTAGCTAATGAACATTGGTTGACCGGGTAAAAGAGTTTGACTTGTTAACCTCAAATTATTGGAGCCCGTCAATGTAGGTCCATTAGGTCCCTTGGTTGGCTCAATCTGGGATAAAAGAAGGGTTAATGTTTTTGCATGAAATTGAAGTGTTCAATTTCACTTTAAGAGTATTTATATCATATAGATGATATAATATATAGTTTAATATGAATGAGATTCATAATAAACTATATATTAGCCTAATTGTTGAATTAAAGGCTAATTGGAGAAATTGATAGAGAGAAAATAAATTGAATGTGATTCAATTTAATTAAATCCACAACTATTGCAAATGAGATTTGCAACATAAGATATGAGATATCTTATATTATATAATTATGTAAATAAGATTTACATAACATATGGTTGTGGTAATAATGTGAAGTTGTGAACTTCATCATTCCACTATATAAACCCTTTGTAAGATGGGTTTAGGGGGCTAAGAAAAGCTAAGTTCTCATTTTTGGATTTTGACCTAAGAATCCAAAAGTGAACTCTCTCCATTCTCTCATTTCTCCTCTCTTTCCAAAAACAAAAGTTCCCACCAACTTCCCTTCTCCAAAAGAGAACAACCAAGAAGATCATTTGGTAGTGTTTGGGATCTGATCGTGGAAGAGTTCGTAGAGATCGAGAAGCACGAAGAGTTCGTGATTAACAAGGAGAGTTTGCTGAATTGGTCTACAACAAGTAAGTGGTTTTCTTCTTGCTGTAAAATTTCAGCATGTTTAGCCTAGATCTAATAGTTAGATCAATTTTAATAAGCATGTTGCATGATAATACCACGACGATTCGATCGTCTTACGCTACGCGGGGATTCTCATTCCCTTCAGGGTTTGCTTTCTAGTCAGCCAGAGTCCGCCTTTTAACAAACTTCTTAAATGCTGACAAGGACGGACGGCGTCAATGAGAACGTCGAGACGCCATCAGTTTGGAGCGCGAGGCCTGCAGAGCTTCTTGCAAAGGAGATAAGAAAAGGCTTAGCAGAGGAGATTCGGTAACTGTTATGAATGTGGATGTAAGCCCTAAACCCTATTCTCTTTTATCATTGAGCACTCGTTCATGATGTTTTGAAATATGCAAAATCGTATAGGTTGCACTAAATGATGTCGTGATCGAATTTGGGAATCTATTGAATTTGGAACTACAATGTGTTTAAACTTCATAAGAGGATAGGTAAACCATTGAAATAAGCATATTAGAAGGTTAATTGAAGTATGTTAATATCAATAGCAAGTTAGGCAAATTTTAGGTGCATTACGTATTGAATGAAAAGCTCATATCTTTTATAAACTTAGGTAAAGTTGGTTAAATACTTTAGATTGACTTATTTACTTATTTTGGTGTTTTAAAAAGGAGATTATGATGTAAATAAGAAAGTAGGAGCTGGCCAAAGGAGGTGAAGGCTCGAAGTTAAGTTTGGCAAGAAGGTGGTGTCAAATTTCTACTAAGACAGCAAGCAGCTGGAAAATGGTCCAACTTCAATCGATCATATCTCTCTATCTACTGAACCAAATTCGATGATTTTTGTGTCAAAATTTCATAAATTGAGTGTAGAATACGAAACTGGTCGGCGTTGCAGAAAATACTAAGAGGACGAAGGAGAAAAGTGCAGAACAGTGAAGGGTGTTCAAGTTTCTCGGGTAACAGAACAGTATGAGGAGATCAGTCTGTTTTGAGCTCTTGAGGAGGAATTAGAAGCTGAAATTTTGAGGTAAGTAAGCTAAGATGTTGTCCTTGAGGTTTATCAAAAAATATGTGGTGGTTGTGTTGATAAAGTTTGAGGAACGCAAGCTGGAAGTTGAACCTGTAATTTTAGGTGAAAGGGAAAAACTTCTAGCAAGAGATTGAAGGAGATTCTCTTCCATTTCTATTTACCTTACAACCAATTGTGTGTATGGCTATTCTTAATTGAGTTATGGGACTGAATTAGACCTGTTTCTTAGGTGCATAAGGAAAGGAATTGATGTTACTGTTTAGCTAAGAGAAGGCAGAAAACAGAAGTATGCTGTCAAATCCGGGAAGTCTCTGATGTTTTGGTTGTTCTGATCTGTACACTTGGAGTTAGAAGCTCTAATTGGTATGGTTCGAAAGCTTATTGAATTTCCTAAACTGTCGTGAAGAAATCGTGAGTAGAAAATGTCTAGAAGATGTCCTAAATATCAGATTAAATTTGTTGTGCAGCAGGAAATCCGAATCTGAAAACAACAGAAGTCTGTTTTGAGGAAAGTAGCTTTCGAGGTATTTCTGAACAAATCCGTTTGGAATTTCAATTTCATGTCTTCATATGATTTTTAGAGGGTTCAAAAAGGAAGAGTTTGGTATAAATGACATTATTTGTGGATAAGTAATGAAGAAGTTATGGCTGTCTGAATACAGGGCAGAAAATCTGAAAATGCTGGAAAATTTAAAAGTGTGTTTTCTTGCAAGTTTTAAGGTTAAAAATCATGAGCTCGAGGTTCTAATGGTTGAGTTGGTTTGTTTGATAGGTCAAGAGCTAATAGGTCAAGTTTACAAGCCAAGGTTCTAATTCTAATACTGTGAGTGACTCTATCTTAGAACTATGCTTGGCCTATGTTTTTCTTAAAGAACATAATTGTTGATCATTGAATCTTGTTTGAACTAATTATGTATAGCCTCATGGAGTTCCTAACATAAAGTTCATGATGGAACCTAAGCATGCTTTGAATTAGTTGTAACTATAAATCCAAGTATGGAAACTAAATTATGAAACTATGCTTTCCTTTAGAGAATGTTTTGTGTAAATCCACTTGGGAACATGTTTAGATGATAATATGAAATTGTCATGAAATTGTTGTATGTGTTATAAAGTCATGATTTCCATGGTAAACAAGTTATGCCCTTGGTCTTGGTTAACCCCTAAATACTGAAGGACATTCGACAAGGTACTTAGGGGAATGAATCATAATTTCCGATCTTCAAGGACAATGAGAAGGTATTCGGGTAGTAAATGGTCTTACCTTAATACCAAGGACATAGAGATGGTATTAGGGAAAACCAAAGGGCAAAGGTATTCCACGTGCACGTGAGAGATGTATGAACCCTATTGGTACAAATGTAACTCTACCACCTCTATGGTTTGAAAGTGGTATCATGCTATGTGTTTTATTGTTATGAGCTTCTATATTATTGATCTATTTACACTCAATATAATACTACAATATGAGTTATGTGCTATGCATAAGTGGTGACTTAAACTCAGTAAATTGGAAGCATGGTTTGTTTATGTTAAGTTATTTTCTACTTATAATCTACCATTATTATGCTTCACCTTTGAGCTTATAATAGACACTCACCGAGCTTCCTAGCTCACGTTTTCTTTATGTCTACTCTTCCCGGTGTGCATTTGAGTTTCCAGTGGCTTAGCCTCCACAAGACCTATTTGCCACCACGCCATTTAGCTCCTTGTATATACACTTCCATTTGTATATGGTTTGTAGTGAGAACATATTAGATGGGTTGTAATAAACATGGAAACTTTATGACTACCTAAAGAACATAGTAAAGGAAGTGAATGTGTTTCATATTATAGTGTATATCGATTAACTTAACTTTACTTATTCAAACATGATGGGTTACGTCTATTTTAAGTTAAGTCTTGGGTTAGTCAAGGAAAGCCAACAAGAGGTTTTGTTATCTTTGTCTTTGCATCTCTTCCTAGGTTAGGCAAGTAAGCTGGGACGGGGTGTGACATCTTGGTATCAGAGCCAGGTTTTGGGAAGGGAACTAGGTTCATGCATTAAATTAGAAGCTTGTTGTCTTACCTATTTTAATAAGTTTGTATAATTTAGGACCATGGCTCGAGGTGGCAAACGAGGCGGGGCAAGTGGAAACTGAACTCAAGAAGCTACCGGTGATAGAGGAAGAGAGGTATCGGAGGAGAGTCTAGTCATCCTCGGCAAGAGGTGAACATGGAGGAACAGATCTTTACGCGGATAACTCAAAGATTAGCTGAAAGTGTTGGATCAGCACAAGCAGATCCAGAAAAGAAGTATGGCATTGAAAGACTGAAAGCCTTGGGTGCAACAACATTTGAAGGCACGATGCATCCCGCGATCTTTGAAGTTTGGTTAAATCTGATTGAGAAGTGCTTTAGGGTCATGCGATGCCCCGAAGACAGAAGGTCGATTTAGCGAAATTCTTACTCCGTAAAGGAGCAGATGATTGGTGGAAGATAACAGAGAGCAGAAAAGTAGATGCTTGGAGCTGGAAAGAGTTTGAAAGGCCTTTGAAGATAAGTATTACCCGAGCTCATATCTTGATGCGAAGAGGAACGAGTTTCTAGGACTTGTTCAGGGGATCGATGACATGAATGAATATGAGAAGAAGTTCACGCAATTATCAAAGTATGCTAGCACTATTGTTGCAAACGCGAGACAGATCGATGCAAGAGGTTCGAGGACGGTCTACGAACAGAGATCGAGCGCTGTGTGACAAAGAAGTTCGGAGTGGTGAGTTCTCCAAGCTTGTGGAGACGGCATTACGAGTAGAGCGAAGCCCGGTAGAAGACGAGAATGGGAAAAGGAGTCGTAGGTGGTGGTTATACCACTTATTCTCGTTGGTTTACCACGAGACCGATTCCAACGAGGAGATAATAGGAGATTCACTCCGTGTGTCTCTCGAAAAGGAAGCTTTAAACCCCATCGTGGTGGGCAAACTACTCCAAGGACTGCACAGTGGACGTGGGGAAAGGCAGAGGCAAAGAGGATCAAGTTTTCTCGATAGGATCGCAAGGGACTCCGTCTGGGGCAATCCAGTGAGTCAAGAGCTAGTTCAAAAAGGAAACCTTTGTGCAAAGACTTGTGGAAAGTATCATTGGGGTCGATGTTTGAGTGGCGGAAATGTATGTTTCAACTGTGGGCAAGGTGGTCACTTCAAAGGGAATGCCCCAATTAATGCAAGAAGGCATGGTGGGACAGAGAACTACATCGCATACTGTGAACCAGCAGCAAAATACTGGGGCAGCTGGAGGAGAAGGCACTAGTAGTGCTAAGCAAAAGGGGCAGGTAGGTCGACCCCGACAACAGGGGAAGATTTACGCCATGACACAAACAGGAGGGCGGATGATGCACCGTGTTGTTACGGGTACACTTTCTCATGCAGTAATAAACCTGCACATGCATTACTAGATCCAGGAGCTACACATTCTTTTATCTCTAAAATGTTTGCTGTTGGCATTGTTGCGAAATTAGAACCTTTATCTGAGGAGCTGTGTATTTATACTCCTATTGGTGATATGTCGATAGTTTGTAGTGTTTATACTAATTGTATGGTGGAAGTGAATGGTATGACCATGACAATCGAATCGATTCCCTAGATCTCCAAGAGTTCGACGTTATTTTGGGGATGGATTTCTTATCTAGGTATCATGCCTTAATGGACTGTCATAGGAAGGAAGTTGTGTTGAGGAAATCAGGCGGCACTGAGGTTGTGTTTAAGGGACATAGGAAGATATTGCCTACTTGTATGATATCAACTATTAAAGCTGGGAAATTATTGAAGAAAGGTTGTATAACATATCTTGCATATGTAGTTTGTGCACCAGTGAGTAAATCGAAACCTGAAGACATTCCAGTAGTATGTGAGTATTTAGATGTCTTCCCAGAAGAGCTAACAGGGTTACCACCTGATAGAGAGGTGGAGTTTACCATAGACCTGATGCCAGGAACAACGCCAATATCTCAAGCCCCGTATAGGATGGCAATCGAAGGCGAAGGAATTGAAAACTCGATTCACGGGAGTTGGTGGATAAGGGTTATATTCGACCAAGTGTATCTCCGTGGGGAGCACTGTGTTGTTTGTTAAAAAGAAGGATGGGACATTACGATTATGTATTGATTACCGACAACTGAATAAGGTAACAATATGTAACAAATATCCTTTGCCTCGCATAGATGACCTGTTCGATCAACTAAAGGGTGCCTCAGTGTTTTCCAAAATTGATTTACGATCAGGATATCATCAGCTGAAGATCAATGATTCTGATGTACCAAAAACAGCTTTCAGGACAAGGTATGAGCATTATGAATTCTTGGTAATGCCATTCGGGTTAACTAATGCCCCAGCAGCATTCATGGATCTCATGAATCGGGTATTTCATCCTTACCTTGATCGGTTTGTGATTGTATTTATTGATGACATCTTGGTGTACTCGTAAAGTAGAGAAAAGCATGCAGAACATCTCGAATAGTGCTACAGACATTACGAGATCGAAAGTTGTATGCTAAATTTAGTAAATGTGAGTTTTGGCTGGAACAGGTTGTGTTTTTGGGACACGTAGTATCAGCAGCTGGAGTACAAGTGGATCCTCAAAAGACGGAAGCTATAGTTAAGTGGGAACAACCAACTTCAATAACTGAAGTCCGTAGTTTTTGGGCCTTGCAGATACTATCGACGTTTTGTCGAGGGGTTTTCGAAGATAGCTCTTCCATTAACCAGTTTGACAAAGAAGAATACGAAGTTCGAGTGGAGTGAAAAGTGTGGAAAAAGTTTTCAAGAGTTAAAGAACAGACTTGTCACAGCACCGCTACTAACTCTACCCACCACGGGAAAAGAGTTTGAGGTTTACTGTGATGCCTCACATCAGGGCCTTGGGTGTGTACTTATGCAAGATGGGAAAGTGATTGCTTATGCCTCAAGACAGTTAAAAAAACATGAATGTAATTATCCTACTCATGATTTGGAGCTCGCAGCAGTTGTGTTAGCTTTAAAGATTTGGAGGCATTATCTGTTTGGTGAGAAGTGTTGTATTTACACAGATCATAAAAGTTTAAAATACATCTTCAACAGAAAAGAGTTGAATTTGAGACAACGGTGGCTTGAATTGATAAAAGATTATGATCGCACGATTGAATACCACCCCTGAAGGCTAATGTTGTAGCCGATGCAATCGAGTAGTAAAGTCAAAGCAACGTAGGGGTTCACTTAATGCTGTTAGAGTGGCTCTATTTGAGGAACTCAAGAGTTCTAATGCAAAGGTGTATGTTGGTGACAAAGGGAACTTGTTAGCTCATTTTCAGGTAAGACCTACCTTGATTAATGATGTTATCTCAAGTCAAGCTAAAGACCCTACCCTGAAGAAATTGATAGAAGAGGTGAACTTGAATCAAAGAGCAGATTACGAAGTAGGGCGTGATGGAGCATTGATGAAGTGTGGTAGATTTTGTGTGTCTAAAGATGAAACTTTGAGAAATGCGATACTAGGAGAAGCACATAGTTCAGCCTATGCGATGCATCCAGGAGGTACAAAGATGTATCGGACCTTAAAGAACCATTATTGGTGGCCAGGAATGAAACGAGAAATAGCAGAGTATGTCTCTAAATGTCTAATTTGTCAGCAGGTGAAACCTGAACGGCAGAAACAAGGAGGGCTTCTAAATCCACTCCCAATACACAATGGAAGTGGGAGCATGTAACGATGGATTTCTTATTTGGACTTCCCAGAACACCGAGTGGTTATGACGGATTTGGGGTGATAATAGACAGATTGACTAAGATCGCTCGATTTTTACCCGTCAAGGTAACTTTTACCCTGGATAAACTTGCTAAATTATATGTTGACAGGATTGTAAGCCAATACGGAGCCCCAGTATCTATTGTGTCGGATAGGGATTCGAGATTTACTTCCAAGTTCGCCGAGTCTCCAAGAGGCCTTGGGAACTAAGTTGCACTTTAGTACAAAGATTTCATCCACAAACCGATGGTCGATCGAAAGAACCATTCGGACCCTCGAAGACATGCTTCGAGCATGCGTCTTCGCAATATAAAGGAAGTCGGGAGACTCACCTATCATTGATGGAGTTTGCATACAATAATAGTTATCATTCTAGCATCGGAATGGCACCGTACGAAGCATTATATGGAAGAAAATGTAGAACCCCTATTTGCTGGGGGGAGGTAGGAGAAAGGAAGGCGATAGGGCGAGTTGGTCCAAGTTACCTCGGAGAATGTTAAACTTATCGGGGAAAGATCAAGACAAAGACAAGATAGACAAAAAGAGCTACGCTGACAAACGAAGAAGAGATTTAGAATTCGAAATCGGAGACAAAGTTTTCCTGAGACTATCCCCATGGAAGAGTATTTTGCGGTTTGGAAGGAAGGGGAAACTGAGCCCGAGATATATAGGGCCTTACGAGATTTTGGAACGTGTAGGGCCATCGACCACACATTTAGCTTTACCGATAGAATTGTCTCTGGGTACATAATGTTTTCCATGTATCAATGTTGAGGAAATACATTTCGATCCATCACATGTGCTCAAGGTAGAACCAATACAACTTAAGGAGAATCTATCATATGAGGAAGAACCTCACAAGTCTTTGGATCGGAAAGAACAGTGCTTAGGAACAAGTCAATACCACTGTAAAGGTCTTGTGGAGAAATCACGACGTCGAGGAAGCAACATGGGAAAGCGAAGACACAATGAAAGAAAAGTACCCACAACTTTTCTCGTCTGAATTTCGAGGGCGAAATTCCTCTTAAGGGGGTAGTAAATTGTAAGCCCTAAACCCTATTCTCTTTTATCATTGAGCACTCGTTCATGATGTTTTGAAATATGCAAAATCGTATAGGTTGCACTAAATGATGTCGTGATCGAATTTGGGAATCTATTGAATTTGGAGCTACAATGTGTTTAAACTTCATAAGGGGATAGGTAAACCATTGAAATAAGCATATTAGAAGGTTAATTGAAGTATGTTAATATCAATAGCAAGTTAGGCAAATTTTAGGTGCATTACGTATTGAATGAAAAGCTCATATCTTTTATAAACTTAGGTAAAGTTGGTTAAATACTTTAGATTGACTTATTTACTTATTTTGGTGTTTTAAAAAGGAGATTATGATGTAAATAAGAAAGTAGGAGCTGGCCAAAGGAGGTGAAGGCTCGAAGTTAAGTTTGGCAAGAAGGTGGTGTCAAATTTCTACTAAGACAATAAGCAAGTTGGAAATGGTCCAACTTCAATCGATCATATCTCTCTATCTACTGAACCAAATTCGATGACTTGTGTGTCAAAATCTCATAAATTGAGTGTAGAATACGAAACTGGTCGGCTTTGCAGAAAATACTAAGAGGACGAAGGTGAAAAGTGCAGAACAGTGAAGGGTGTTCAAGTTTCTCGGGTAGCAGAACAGTATGAGGAGAGCAGTCTGTTTTGAGCTCTTGAGGAGGAATTAGAAGCTTAAATTTTGAGGTAAGTAAGCTAAGATGTTGTCCTTGAGGTTTATCAAAAAATATTTGGTGGTTGTGTTGATAAATTTTGAGGAACTCAAGCTGGAAGTTGAACCTGTAATTTTAGGTGAAAGGGAAAAACTTCTAGCAAGAGATTGAAGGAGATTCTCTTCCATTTCTATTTACCTTACAACCAATTGTGTGTATGGCTATTCTTAATTGAGTTATGGGACTGAATTAGACCTGTTTCTTAGGTGCATAAGGAAAGGAATTGATGTTACTGTTTAGCTAAGAGAAGGCGAAAGTATGCTGTCAAATCCGGGAAGTCTCTGATGTTTTGGTTGTTCTGATCTGTACACTTGGCGTTAGAAGCTCTAATTGGTATGGTTCGAAAGCTTATTGCATTTCCTACAACTTTCGTGAAGAAATCGTGAGTAGAAAATGTCTAGAAGATGTCCTAAATATCAGATTAAATTTGTTGTGCAGCAGGAAATCCGAATCTGAAAACAGCAGAAGTCTGTTTTGAGGAAAGTAGCTTTCGAGGTATTTCTGAACAAATCCGTTTGGAATTTCAATTTCATGTCTTGATATGATTTTTAGAGGGTTCCAAAAGGAAGAGTTTGGTATACATTACATTATTTGTGGATAAGTAATGAAGAAGTTATGGCTGTCTGAATACAGGGCAGAAAATCTGAAAAATGCTGGAAAATTTAAAAGTGTGTTTTCTTGCAAGTTTTAAGGTTAAAAATCATGAGCTCGAGGTTCTAATGGTTGAGTTGGTTTGTTTGATAGGTCAAGAGCTAATAGGTCAAGTTTACAAGCCAAGGTTCTAATTCTAATACTGTGAGTGACTCTATCTTAGAACTATGCTTGGCCTATGTTTTTCTTAAAGAACATAATTGTTGATCATTGAATCTTGTTTGAACTAATTATGTATAGCCTCATGGAGTTCCTAACATAAAGTTCATGATGGAACCTAAGCATGCTTTGAATTAGTTGTAACTATAAATCCAAGTATGGAAACTAAATTATGAAACTATGCTTTCCTTTAGAGAATGTTTTGTGTAAATCCACTTGGGAACATGTTTAGATGATAATATGAAATTGTCATGAAATTGTTGTATGTGTTATAAAGTCATGATTTCCATGGTAAACAAGTTATGCCCTTGGTCTTGGTTAACCCCTAAATACTGAAGGACATTCGAGAAGGTACTTAGGGGGGAATGAATCATAATTTCCCGATACTGAAGGACAATGAGAAGGTATTCGGGTAGTAAATGGTCTTACCTTAATACTGAAGGACATAGAGATGGTATTAGGGAAAACCAAAGGGCAAAAGGTATTCCACGTGCACGTGAGAGATGTATGAACCCTATTGGTACAAATGTAACTCTACCACCTCTATGGTTTGAAAGTGGTATCATGCTATGTGTTTTATTGTTATGAGCTTCTATATTATTGATCTATTTACACTCAATATAATACTACAATATGAGTTATGTGCTATGCATAAGTGGTGACTTAAACCTGTAAATTGGAAGCATGGTTTGTTTATGTTAAGTTATTTTCTACTTATAATCTGCCATTATTATGCTTCACCTTTGAGCTTATAATAGACACTCACTGAGCTTCCTAGCTCACGTTTTCTTTATGTCTACTCTTCCCAGGTAGCAGACGAGTTTCCAGTGCTTAGCCTCCACAAGACCTATTTGCCACCACGCCATTTAGCTCCTTGTATATACACTTCCATTTGTATATGGTTTGTAGTGAGAACATATTAGATGGGTTGTAATAAACATGGAAACTTTATGACTACCTAAAGAACATAGTAAAGGAAGTGAATGTGTTTCATATTATAGTGTATATCAGTGCTTAACTTTACTTATTCAAACATGATGGGTTACGTCTATTTTAAGTTAAGTCTTGGGTTAGTCAAGGAAAGCCAACAAGAGGTTTTGTTATCTTTGTCTTTGCATCTCTTCCTAGGTTAGGCAAGTAAGTCGGGGGGGGTGTGTGAGGGAGGAGTGGGGCATTTTGCTCGTTCATCGTCCCATCCCAATGTTCGGATGGACGAATCTTCTTTGGAGTCACGCAATAGACCAAATTGAAGATGGAAGAGTGAACGTTGTGGAGCCTAGAGCCCGGAAGGAAGCTCTCAAGGTAAGTTCAAGTCGGAACCATAGCGGGGTTCCTTAGGAGAGAAGAAAGTTTATTTGTCGTTAGATTGTGTGGCAACGTGAGCCAACGTCGTGAGAAAGGAGGAGGAGATCAAAGGCGTATTCGAATCTATGTCGGAATTGGGCGCATACAAAGATGATCATTGATGCTTTGGAGTTCGGATAACATAGCGTCCCACGGGGATGGTGGATCGCTTAGGCATTGCCGCCTTTTAAGCTTTTAAGTAAGGGGGCTCGACTGGAAGAGCCCTATCGAATCGCACCAAAAAGGGCATGAGTGTGGGCTTTTTATAGATGTTGAAGAGGTGAGTAAGGGGTGAGAAGGTGCCCCGAGCTGGGAAGTTCAAGTCGGGCGTCCGGTGTGGCGTCGACGTATTACATATCTTACTCGGAAGACCATGGTAATACGAGTAGGGTGTTACCTACGTAGGGGGAACACCGGTTGACTTTTAACGGCAAACACGGTTATTGCCATCATCATACTTTGGTTGGTTAAGGAGAAAACGTGTTGGCATACAATTTCTGGACGTGGTGAAAGAGTCCATAGAATGCTATGCCTTGATAGCAAAGCCAACTAGCAAAGTCGATGCGAGAGCGCGAAGCTACTTTCCCGATGAAAGAACGGAAGAAAGCGGTGGGATGCCGTAGCTTTAAGAGATAGGGGCGGAGTCTCAACTACCACACTACTACTATACCACGGGAACTCCACGAGTGGATTAGTTGATTGACTAGACCGAGACTCTCTTTGATATCAATCACTTTTCTAAGAAAAAGAAAATGGCAAAAATCATAAGAGAAGCAAGGTTCACGTAAGGTTGGGAAGTAGTACGCCTTGGTTCACGAGTTTCTACCACAACAGGGGCCCATCATACTCAAAATCGAGTTTGATCCTGGCTCGGAAACGCTAGCTATATGCTTAACACATGCAAGTCGAACGTTGTTTTCGGGAGCTAGGCGAGAATGGAAAAGAGGCTCCCTAGCTAAAGGTAGCTTGTCTCGCCTTTCAAAAGCGATGGGAACAGCTTGAGAACAAAGTGGCGAACGGGTGCGTAACGCGTGGGAATCTACCAACAGATTCGGGCCAAATCAAGAAAGCTAAAAAGGTTGTTTGATGAGCTGCGTAGTATTAAGTCGTTGGTAAGGTAAAGGTGACCAAGCCAATGATGCTTAGCCGGTCTTTTCGGATGATCACCACACTGGGACCGAGACACGACCGGACTCCCACGAGGAGCGGCGGTGGGGGGAATCTTGGACAATGGGCGAAAGCCCGATCCAAAGAATATCGCGTGAGTGAAGAAGGGCAATGCCGCTTGTAAAGCTCTTTTCGTCGAGTGCGCGATCATGACAGACTCGAGAATAAGCCCGGCTAACTCCGTGCCAGAATTGCGGTAAGACGGGGGGCAAGTGTTCTTCTGGAATGATCCCAGGCGTAAAGGGCACGTGAGGCGGTGAATCGGGTTGAAAGTGAAAGTCGCCAAAAGCGGCGCGAATGCTCTCAAACCCATTCACTTGAGTGAGACAGAGGAGAGTTGAATTTCGTATGTAGGGGTGAAATCGGATATCTACGAAGGAACGCCAAAAGCGGCGACTCTGCCGGTCCCTACCGACGCCGGGGTGCTAAAGCATGGGGAGCAAACGGGATTAGATACCCTGTAGTCCATGTCGTAAACGATGAGTGTTCGCCTTTTGTCTACGCGGATCGGGGCCCAAACTAACGCGTGAAACACTCACTTTGGGAGTACGGTCGCAAGACCGAAACTCAAAGGAATTGACGGGGGCTGCACAAGTGGTGGAGCATGTGGTTTAATTCGATACAACGCGCAAAACCTTACCACCCTTGACATATGAACAACAAAACACATCCCTTAACGGGATGGTACCGACTTTCATACGGTGTTGCATGGTTGTCGCCACTCGTGTCGTGAGATGTTTGGTCAAGTCCTATAACGAGCGAAACCCTCTTTTTGTGTTGCTCGGACATGCGCCTAAGGAGAAAGTCTTTGCAACCGGAAGTTCGCCGAGGAGTCGAGTGGCGTGCCAACGCGACTAATTGAGTGCCAAAGACGTAGCAATCTTTGTCGATGAAGAAGAGTCTTATCCTTTCGAACGAAGCACTTTCGAGTGTGCGCTTGAGTTTGATTGCTGCTAGCGCGCTTTACTACGATACCACTCATGAGAATTTGACTCCGAGTCTACGAACCATTGGTCCGAGTAAGGCCTTCCTTTATATATTCCAAAGATAGTAGCGGGCGTTAGCGCGGTAAGAAAACGGAAGAAGCAAGTCATTCATTTCTTCAAAAAGTCAGTCATTGAATTCGTAGTATTAAAGAAATATGTGACGATTTTTCTTTAAGTAAGAGATTGGCCATCGCCCAAAGGCGGCTCATTGAGCCGGTCATCGGTTGCTAAGAGCATTTCCTCACTTTAGAAGAAAAGCCACTTGATTTTATTATTAGTAAGGGGACGAATATTCGTTGTATATCTATATTGGAGTTTCGATTTTGCGTTGTTTTTTTTCAGTATATATAATCCAATGTCCAGTGAGATGACTTTCCTACTGACGAAATCACTTGAATTAGATGAAGGAGAGGAGGTGGCTGGTCTCACTGGAGAGGAGAGTTTTGACAGCGAGGGAGGCAGGGGTGCGTCTGCTGGTATCGTAAAGGGGGGCAGGGGCTCTCAATAAAACTTCGTGTAGCTGATTACAAGTGAAAACTTTTGTTCGTGGTAAGATCACTGAAGGAAGGGTTGGTCATAAATTTGGAGAGTTTGCTTCGACACGGAAACGAAGACGTTCGAGAACAAATATTGGACTGGGAAAAAAAGGGGGATAAGGAGAGTCAAGAATCGAAAGCCTTATCAATCTATACTCGCTACTAATACAAGTGAAGGAGAGGAAAAGACTCAAGATCCCGAGACATCGTAGTAGTAAAGGTCCTAAATATAAGCCTTCAATCCCAACATTGGGCTTGATATGCTTTCTCATCCATTTCTTGATATAGATATTCGATTGATTTTTAGGCCATGAAGAACGAGAGAGGGGAACAGGGGGTCAAAGTGACGAGACACCGGGATCGTGTCGCCTTACGACACAAATAACAGTCATTTCTGATGAGGAGGAGGAAAGTCAAATGAAGGGGATTGAAATTGATCCGCCTTTTAGAGATAGGGTAGGGGGGAAAGAAAAATCTCCCCCATAGGAGCGAACTCATTTCCACATTCGTTAGCCGCAAAGTCGAAACGGCGAAGAACTTACCCAGGTTGGTTACTTTTTAAGGTATCTCTGGTGATCCTTTACCCTATTCATGGTCGACTACGTACATCAATGTCTCCCCACTAATTAGGCGGACGACAGGACTAGTCTCGCACAACGCCAATATCTGCATGAATGCATAGCCCCATTTACTATATGTACCGGCGAAAGTGACAAAGGTCATAAGCCTTACGAAAAAGGGGCAAAGCAAGGGTTGTTGGCAATGCGACATCGCTTGGCATATAACAAAGGACCAGTGAAAGCCAATGATAGAGCTTACCCGAAGAGGATATATCGAGATATACCTACCGAATTTCGCTTCTTCTTTTCAAATGCAATTTGAGACCATTCGTCTTTGTCGGCCCGAGAGATGCCTAGAGCCGCCTAACGATTGGTTTCAAACGCGCAAGGAGGTTGTTGGCGATAGGAAAGGCCAAGATCCGAACTTGACGTCCCAAGGAGTCTCTGCTTCATCTTCGTTCAAGGCGACACATTTGACCCAAAGTGTTACAAAGGGTTGGCTCTAGCTAGCCAAAGCCAATGGTCTAGATAAGACAGCTGCGCGAGGACTCTCAATTGAGATAAGCTATGACTCTCCAACAAGGACTACCTACAAGGCAAGCAACAACAACCCAAATCAGAAAGACAAAGTCTATGGCCATAACTCGAGAGGCGGCGGAAGATCGTTCGGCGAGTAGCTAAGACCCCGATTCGGGAAAGCATCCAAAGAACAAGGTAGAATGAAAGACGAGGATGGCGTGTAAAGTTTATAAGCCAAGCCAAAGGACGGCGACAAAGGAAGATGGCAGCATCCATTAAGAAGAAGATGGCGATTATCTTTGAAAGACAAATCAAGTAAGGAACGCAAGCCTAGGACCGGAAAGTATAGGTGGAGGAAAGCTAAAAAAGAGAATGAGTGCACGGACGCCATACGTATTATGAAAGGTAGGTATAGTTGAGGGGTTGTTGCATAAAGCCTCGATAATGTCTCTTCTGACAGAGAGTCGTCGTCTTAATCCTCCATACTATGTTCTGAGTTTACCCAACTATGACTTAACGAGTCGAGACAACCTTGTCTTCGTGAATCAAAATCATATTTATGCCCGCTTTGTAATTGAATGTCGACCTTTCATTGGGTGTCCGATGAGACCAGTCGAACCTAACCGTTGAGCCCGAGGGTTGTGTATGTACCCCATTGGGTAGAACAAAGGGTCGTAGTTAAGCATACAAAGAAAAGGGATCGTTGCCTTCGAGCGGGTAGAGGGTCAACCCGGCTAGCACGCTAACTATAACATTCAACCACCAAGATCTAGAAAAAGAGAGGGTCGAAGGCTCGAGCGAGGAAGGGTGGCGAAGGAAACCTATAATTAGAATGTGGGTATCCGACTCTCGAGAAAGCGGAAAAAGCCATTCCAGAAAATTGATAACAGAAGACCGGATAACATTTAAGTATGAGCGCGGGCTTTTAGACAATGCGCGAAAGCCACCAAAGAAGAGGGAGGATCGAGAAGGTAGGTCGGTCGAATGAGGAGAGCCAAGCCGAGTCTCAATAAGAAGACTACGTCTTAAAAAGGATGGAAGGGTGGGGCCTGTGTGACCATTAAAATCGTTGTCATTCCAATTACATAGAAAGACGATGGAAGTAATTCCATAGGTTCGTTTCTTTCTCCGATTATTTCAATGCCCTGTTAGAACAACTAAGCACACCTTGACTCTATTCGTATATATTATCAAGTCCGCATGTCACCTTTACCGCTTTGCCATTTAAGGGGAGGGAGTCTTGGAGCTATGAGTCGACGAGAATAAACTATTACCTCTGTGTCCCAATACCTTATTCCCTCCGAAAGAAAATGCTAATGCCAACTATACTTTTTAGCACTAATGTAGCTAAATGAGAAAGCCTCTCTCTTAAGGCTCGCCCGGGATCTAAGCGGATTGAAGTTAAGAAACGACTCCTGCAGCCAACGAAAGTCATCGATTTGTGGACATGACTACTATTTGGCTAGGGGAACTAACTGTCTAAGATATTGGTCGTCCAAAAGAGGAATAAAGAGATAGGAATAGGAAAGGTCCTGAGATGATTTCCTATATGTACTCTCGATTCTCATTTCCTTCATCATCTTTTTGCACTTGATTTGTGGTACCTTTTAGTTGTCCTTCATTTTGAGTCATCATTCCGCTTTTCTTTCTTATTACTTTTCTTGACTTGTCTTGGTGAATCAACCGAACCCAATGAATAATGCGGGTCTTCGTTCAACTATTTCACGGACTTTTAGGTAAGATGAAAAGCAAAGAAGCCCATAGCATAGGAAGTTGTAGCTCAATCTATCTTTCGCCCGAAATGAATGCCCAACGGAACCTACTCCACCGAATCGAGGTACTTTCTCGTTTTTGGCATAAAGCCCAACAATTGCTTAACGAATGTATCTAAGGCTATCGGATATACCGATTTGCTTGATGAAAAAAATTGGTCGAAAAGTCTGAAGCTTGAAGTCAAGGAACTTATTGTACCCTATTTTAAAATCTGCAGGATAAGCAGACCCATATGAGTCCAACGATTTTATTTGAACCAAGTCAAAGCCGGGCCAAAAATAGGAGTAAATAAGATAAGGAGTAAGGATTTTTAGATATACAAACAAAAGACGACTTCCGATCGAGATTATTCCAAGAAAGCTGAGGACACTGCTTCTAGCAGCTCTTGCACATGATCTTTTGACTCTGCTTCCTTCCTTATTTCACTTCGCTTTAGGGACAACCTATTTCATGGGTTTCTCACCCTCGCAGTCTGAGCTCTTTCCTTTCGGATCTTGCTTGAACCCCTAACATTGAAGACCCGACATTCGTAGTCTACTTTGCTTGAAGTGCCCGTTTTAGCCTAGTATGTAGACGGAATCGCTTTCCAATTAAGAGGAGTTGCTCTGTCATTAGCTAGCCCTCGGAGTACCTTTGTTTTGTCTAGCCCGAGTTTTAAAGATGATTTCCTCTCGGGATGACGGAAAGAGATCAAGCTCTCTTCCGACGATGGTTGGAGTTGACGTCGACCAAAGTCACTTTTTTAAGGCTAAATAAGAAATGTTCTGGACCTTCGCTGATGAAGCCTATCGGAAAAGACAAAACGAGGATGATCGCCCGATTGTACCCGATCCTTTCTTATCCGGCTATTTGAAATCGGACTCTCTTGAAACGGGCGGTAACCACTTGCTTAAGTGTCAAATGGTTTTTTCGAGTGCATTTAATCAATCGATCCTTGGTTTACGTGTGTAGGATGACTCCCCTCTGTGAAGGGATCATTTTCAAAAGTTGAAGGCAAAATGGCAGTCAAAGAAAACGGACTAGCCAAAGGGCGGAAAAAGCGAAAAAAAGGGGGAAGTCGTTGGATTGTTCGCTTTGAGAGGATGCCTTTTTTATCCTTATGTGGTACTCAACCGACTATACTTTGATTACTTTTTTTTTCCGTCTTTCTTTTCTTATCAGCCTTTTTCTTTGTTTGGCGAAGGGAGCTTGAAGACATTTTAGTTTGATTTGCTTTCTTAAGCGGATCCGTGACCAGTGCTTGCCTAAGCCCTTTGCATCTGTTTCCGACTTGATATGGACCGGGCCCGAGATTGTCATACCACTCGTGGCGGGACCGTCGAAGGAAAGGGGAAATTGTCTCAATGGCAAAGACCCATTTTGTGGTAGTGTCGACAAGCGGTAATGAAATGAGATAAGTGTCTTTTAGGGCAACCTCTCCCATCAAACATAGAGAATGGTGGTATTTGGTACCACGTGGATAAGGAACGATTTCACGATATGGAGGATATCGATTGCGATAAGGCTGGATTGTTCCCGCATTCTTTGGGTTTTTTAAGCGGAGTTTTTCAAAAATTCTTCCTTAGTGACAAACAAAGGTCACGGAAGTAGATGGACTCACTGAGTGGTGGAGGTGTTGTTGTTGCTTGTGCACCGGAATCTCGGAGCGGAAAAGCGGGAGGTGCGTAAGTGAAAGGAGTGGAGGTAGCTATCTGTGCTTCCAGAGCACCAACTCGGTTCTTTTTATACCACAATTTCTTCCAATTTCGGGGCCGATAGATCGCATTTAATTGGGTTTTGGGGGCTGCAATCTCGGCGGCGTCCCTTTGTGCTAGAATCTCATTTTGTTGGGCCAAGGCGCCTAATTTCCGTCGATTGTTTTTCCACTTTGTGCAGTATGACGGAAGAGACGTCGAGATGAATCGATCGTAGTCATTGCGGGTAATACTCCTAGCCCACGTTGTGAAGGGAATGAGCTAGGCCAAGCTTGACGATTCTCGACGGAGACCTCGGTTAGGAGACGAGTCCTCTTTTGACGGGGCGGACTCAGACTCCTTTCTTTGGGGAGAATTTGTGATATTGATCAATCAAGGCTCCTAGCACGAATTCTTGAAGGATGCAGGATCACTTCCTTCCTTGCTTGGGGTGGATTTTGGTTGAAAGATTTTAATTTTTAGGTGGCAAAGGCATTTGAGTCGGGGCTTGTCTCGGGAACGAGTGACATGAAGAAGAAAATTCTCGATGACTTGGTGATTCAATTGGATCATGGGAAGATTGTGTAGATGAAGGAGAAGGCTTTCCCTTTACGATTTTTATATAGTGCTCTTTCGTAATATGGGAACCTAACAGACAAAACAAGGAATTGAAAAAGGGAAGCCCTTTAAAGAAGCTTTGTTGAGTGAATAGGCTAGCTATTAGCCAATTCACAAAGCAACTCTATTCCCGACTACAAAACGTTAACCCTTGCTTGGTCGGTTTTGAGATGCATATGAATCAGAAAAGAGCGGGATGTTATGTTTTAAAAGGAGGATGGCAATTGGCTTCAATGTCTACAGATATAAGCTTTCGATGGAAGCGCTAGGCAAAGCAGAATGAGAACACAGGTTGAGTAGCAGATCCAAAAGAAAAAGTACACCCTCCTTTTGTCCACCTTTAGAGTCAAACGTTATACAACATTTTGTATAAAGTACTCCCAACTTCCTCACCTTCTTTAGGGGAACAAACGTTATACAACATTTTGTATAAAGTTATCCCCAACCCCGGTATATAACCAATGTCGGTCTCTAGTTACTAGACAAGAGGGCTACTAAAGTACATTTTATGCGGCAGTGGCTAAAAGTACTCAACACCTTTTCATACTAGTAAGTATGCTAGAGGGATACATCTAATTAATTTTATCTTTGGTAGTGGCACTTTGGGAAATCCCATCCCGGGATGGAGAATGCTCTATTCTATGTCGTTCTCTTCTCAGATATGTCCTCGGTTTCGTTTAACCAGACCTCTCATAGCGAGAGCTATAGTATAAAATTTCATTATGTGTCCAGTAGTAGCGATAACCGAATACTTTCGGGAAAACCAAGGTTATACGTCCAAAAATAATAGAAAAAGGGAACGCAATGCCACTAAATTCATGGTTGAAACTCTCATTAAAAGATCAATTACATCCAGATCCTGAAAATGCAATAATATAATAAGGTTGAACAATGAGTTTGACTCTTTGTTCTAAAATCAAAATGAAGAAGAAGATATTTTCAAAAGTCAATCAACTCAGTATAAGGATCAAGTTTTTTATATATTGAATAATGGAAAAGCACGTTTACCATTAAGTGATGAAGAATTATTAAATATCCAAATGGAGATTGAGGACCGGACAATGACTTTCGATGAAGAATCTATGTTTAAGTCTGCTCCAAACATAATAAAAAAATGAATCCGTGGAATGCAAAATTTAAATTAGAAGAGTATGATACGGGATTGCTTTGAGTTTGGTCAATATACGATTGAAGCATTAATAGTTTTTTTACTATGTATGGTTTTTACCTTACCATATAATGAGAATTTGATGATTCGTCTTGCTTCTTTGGTTGATCGATTGGATACAAATGTCGGGTCACAAGCATTATTATTAAAAAGCCGCAGATGTAAACAATCGCTTTCTGATGACGGGGAAGAAGTTAAGAAGTCCGTAGTGGGGATAAGTATATCATCGGTAGTAAATTAGTTAGCTTTATGGTGGAAAGGGAATTGATTAAATTAATAAGTTGGAGTGAAGAGCGATTAAAAAAAGAAAGAATCTTATTTCCTTCCGAGCCATCTCTACGCATGCAACTTTGATATCTCATTACTACCGATCAAGTTCAACCTTCCTATGGTATACAAACCGATGGATTGGGTGTGTGCCCACAGATTGGTCACAAACCTAGACACTGTCCGATCTATCGTGGGTTACTTAAGTTCCATAACAGGAAATATATAATTGTTACTTTATCTGTTAAGTTCCGGTGACATTAATAATTTTGATATTGATATTGAAAATAGCAACGAGGATCTGTGCGATTGTAATGAACAAAGCTTGCAACATCAAGCCTTTCAAATCAACAAAGAAGTTTTTGAAATATCTTTTAATTAAAGAGCTATATTTATTTTGCTTCATTTAATCCAAGATTTCTTGCCTTTATGAATATAACTAAAGTATCCTTTAAGCTTAGAGAGTTATACATGAAGGATGAGGTTATTCAAAAATTCTATAGCTTTAACGAAATATTCAATATTGTACATAAACACATACAACGCTCTCGTTGTGAGAATTTGATTCTCAATCTAGCATTAGCCTCGATGGTTATCAATTTGATTTGCCACCTTTCTCGACTTTCGAGGTCGAATCTATCTTTGAGGATATTACACTTGAACGTGATCTTGCAATCACCTGATCATCTTTGCGGATAAGAAGGATGAGGATATTAAATTATCGATGAGGCAATAACTTCTTGCCTAAATCTTTTTTGCCGCAATGACCTTCCATGATCGATCTTTCGGCGACTCGATCGATGATGCAACCAAATTGTTTTGTAACAACAAGATGTTACCGCGGATTAGCGATCATCAAATTCTTTCATACACCTTGGATGCTAAACGCCTTTCGGTTCCTTGCTAATATGATTACATCTAACAGGATCAAATCCCTATTACCCAAGACGCATCTTCGAGTGCATATCGGATCATGAGTTACTTTTTGTTGGATGAAACCACAGCTAAGAGAACGAATCTCATCCCATCTTCTGGATAAAAAAATCCAAGACATTTATTCATTGAGACTCGAAGAGCTCAAAGAGTTCATAGTAGCCTGAACTAGAAGACAAAAATCTATCAATGCTCGTTTGCGAACTCTTCACTCGTAAGCTAATAAAAAGTCTCTTTATGCCAATTATCTATGGCAAAACTTTAATGAGCATTGCCGCGATCCAAAGATCATCTCTCGATCTATATCACTTTTAAAGAAAGCTTCATTATTGCTTCGCTCGCTTTCGCTTACGAGAACAAAATATCATCACATGGAATGCTCCGATTCGGTTGATCCGCAATATAGGCCGGATAGCGTCTGCTTGTGAATGCCCTCATTTACGAGTGTCCCTTACTTTAAAACAGTGCAGATTATATAGTAATGGAACCCATAAATATATGGGTTTATGATAAACTACATAAGAAGAAGCGTCGGGTGACTCTCGGAGTATCTTACGATAAGAGAGATCGTAGGAAGACAACAATCTCTACCTTCGTCAACTTCATCCATCGGAGGGATGCCTCTATAGCAATGAAAGTCGTTGAAGTAATGCTTGATCATGGAGCACCCATATACACCGTATACCACGACAACTTTATAACAACAACATCATATACCAATTTTATTCCCGATTATTATAGTTTGCACCATTTGCGAGAGATGGGTCCTCCACTTCAAATCCTCAACGAGTTCATCCATATGAATGTTATTCAACCAATAGTGGGTGGGCGCCCGAGTCCCACTTTACTCAGTAATGGTTTCTCATTAAATATGCTTCATTCATACTTAATGGAAAATATACCATCGGGAAAGATAAGTAGATGATGGCTACTTGGAATGAAAAAATCACAGGTATCGTGACCTCTTACGAGAAGTATATTCGTTATGTATGCGTGGATTCTAATCCTTCTTGGGAAGCTCATGTGAAAAAGAGGGATAACTTCCACTTTTCGGCAAAAATCCTTGAATTTGAGTTTCCTCCCGTGTTGGTCCGCTCTCATCGCAGCTTGTATCATTGCCTCAATCTCCATCTTTCCGAGAGGCTTCCCATGGGGACCACTGAGCGATCATTGTATAACTCCTCCATAGGAGATTCATAAGCGAATCGCTTTCGGGGCCTCTCGGATTGCCCATTCATGAAATAAGGTGCAAGAGTTCTTTGCATCCGTAGAGGAGGCTCATCCATGATTGGGAATCGGAATGTGAGTACTTGACTGGATGCCCACCCCCATTGATCTTGGCTTGCTTCATTGCATTCATTCATTCTTTGTTTGATTCTTCTGCTTCTTCCATTCCGCTTGACATCATTTCCCTCTACTCAAAGTATTCTGAAGTATGTTCCTCCTTTGATCACCATGACTTGTCCTATCGCTTCAGAGATTTTGATCTCATCCTCTCTGAGTTTTGAGTAGGGGACCATTCTGAAAGGTTCTTCTTCTTCTCGCTTTTCCCCATCCTACTAATCATAATGAAGGGGCGTGCAATCGGTCAAAGGTATCCCCAAGTCGAATTCCAAAGAAACACCAAGAAGTATCCATTCTTAACACAAAAAAAGCTATGGAGTGGGGGATTGTCCTCCTCACTCGACCCCAAAGAGGGTGGCTCTGTCGCTAGCTAAGCCGCGCGAGAAGGACACCAAATGCCTAAACAAGACAAAAACCTACTAGATGCTTAACACAAACTTTCCCGGTCGCACACGGATCGGCCCTACATGCACCGGGGGACGGCGTAGAGGTCACTTTAGCTTGTTGTACGAGTGGTTCATCGTCAAAAGAAGAACAATGGATTCTAGCATTTCCTATAAATTGATCTAGGGGCTTTCTCGCCTCTAAAGACAGGTGCTTTTTCACTATACAATGACCACTACGAACGAAGGACCAACGACGATGAAGGAGGAGAAAGAAGGAGTAGGAGTAGGAGCTAGCTTTGCCTTTTTTTATAAGAGTGGGGGCGGAATCGAAGTGAAGAAATTCTAAGTTCATGCCACGACGATCTATATGGAAGGGCGCTTTGTTGATGCATTCTGTTGAGAATGAAGAAGAAGAGAGATCCTCTTTTGAACAGAAAAATTTGGTCACGTAGATCTTCGATTTTGCGAAATTCGTTGATAGCTCGTCACAATTTACAATGGAAAAACTTTTGTTCGTTGTCACGATAAGCAAGAAGGAAGGGTTGGTCATAAATTTAGAGAGTTTGCTTCTACACTAAAACGAAGACTTTCGAGAACAAATATTGGGCCGGGAAAAAGGGGATAAAGTCAAGTCTAAGTGCATATGGCACGAAAAGGAAATCCGATTTCGCATTCCATATTCACTCTTTTTATTCTCAAATCATGTTTCTAGTAAAATGAGATATCCGATTCTATCGAATCGACGAGCCGCCTCTAGCATTTCCATTTCGCGATTCGATTCGAGCGCGAATCAGACATTCCTAAGAATGTGAAGAGGAGATCTCTCTCGATCTCGACCGAGACTCGCCCCACAGAAGGCTCTCTGTGGAACCCGTCCCCGATCTCTTTCGAAAAACAAGGCGGCTCATCCAAATTTTCTGCTCGAGCGCGAGAGTGCTTCTTGCTCGAATTCTCGGGCTAGGGCCGTCCGCACGCAGATATTACACCAACTACCACTTGGTTAAGGTCCGCAACTGAAATTTATGCAAACCAGATTTGGCTTTACAAAGAGCATGCGTCAAAAGATGGAAACGAAATTCTTCAAATAGCGGAGAAAATAATTTCTCTAAAAGAAAATTCTCAATTTTGAGAATAAAAAATTTTCTCATTTCGATTTTTCGTTAGTTAAGAGAGATGGAGATGAATACTCCATTTCATCTCTCACTCATTTCTTATCGACTTTGAAAAAGAAATAAAAAAGATAGCAAGTTCGATGCACAAGTTTTTTTAGTGCTTTCTAATTCACAAGAATAGAAGCCTTTCTTTTTGCATATTTCTCAGCACAGATAAAGGAAACCGATTGAGAAACTTGCATGGGACCGGCTATTCACTCACTTTTTCTCTCTAATGTGCGGTGGCGAGAGCCCACCGGTTGTTGGACTAACTTATGGTGTGTTCGTGACCCGCGCGGGTTGTTGGTAAGGAGCGTGAGCGGGCGGGGCTCACACAAGTAAGTGAAGGACCCCAGAGCGCCTTGAAGAAGTGTGGCCCACACACGGCCGGGAGGAAGAAAAGGGAGGGGATAAGAGAGCCTTAGCCGTGAGAATCGAATTCTAAACCGGCGTGGCGCTACTTTGGATGCTTCGACAATAGAACAGAAGCAGAGTAAGCCAAAAAGATAGACCACCAAAAGTCACGACCACCAAGATACGCATAGTGATTCGATCTTTTGATCACCCATTTTTGAAAACCATTTTTGGGGCTTCGCCTTACACACTAAGATTGCATTGCTCGAATCACGAGTCAACTATACCGTGTTACGATCACCTCATATTGATAAAATGTCCAGAGAAAGAATTTGAAATGGAAATCAAGAAACAATTTCGGTCATAAAAAGAAAGGCATGAATTGCGCAAGAAGTTCTTTTCGGTTAAAGCGCTGTGCGACTCGGAGGACATAAGACCGATTGGGCAAACCAAAACCATGTCTGTCCCTTTACCTTACCCTAAGAAGAAATAGGGGTATGAAGCGTGGAAAACAATGCAAGAAGTGTATGATACAACAGTAACCTTAATGAGTGGCGGCCTTTGATTGATCAACGCGAGTGAACTGTGCATAGACGCCGTAAAACCGCACCGATCTACGAGTGGAGCTGATGGATGAGTAGGCTTCCCCTTTCGATTCACGGAATGTGATTTGGGACACGATGGGAGTTTGCGTGCCTCGGTAGGAAAGAGATCACCGAGTATAGCACAAGATCTTCTTTTCTTCTTTGCCATGGGGTCGACACAGTAAACAAAGGTAAACCCAATGGGAACCAAAAACGGGAGGTATCGCATTGGGCGTAAGACGATCCAAAAGCGAAGGCTCACCCTTATTATTAATACTCACCCTAAAAGAAGGAAGGATCTTTGGCATAAAGATACCTTCTTATTAGAGAAAAGGGCAACCTATCTTACTAATAAGAAAAAGGGGGTGAGATAGGCGACAGTAGCTTGCTTCCAAGCCAAGCCGCGCCACATGAGGAAGAAAGAGATCTTTGCGATCTTGACTTGGATCTCGGGTGACGGAATAAGGCGGCGAAGCGATGAGCGATCGCGGTCGAAGCTTGGCTCTAGCCGATAGGCTAGTCAGAAGATTGGCTAAAGCGGCGCTTACTAAGCACGAAGGAAAGGGCCTTCGCCACTTGAGCCGTATGCGGGGAACTCGCCGCGTGCGGTTCTTACTGGGAGAGCTAGTAGGAGCCATCCTATCCCAATAGCGTATATTTGGAGCTCAATACGAAATCCTATTTTCTTGCAAGACCCGTTCGGATAAGGGAAAACTCCAGGAGATTGCTTCAAGTAAGATCCTTGTGTTGACCCTTTCTGAACTGAGCAACCGGTGAGAGGAAAAGGGGATCAAAATGTCCCATCAATAAAGTGAGGCTTTTCCGGACTTTCCCCACCCCTTTTCCATTCTTCCTTCCCTCTCATTCATTCCCTCTTTTTCAATAAAGAAGCCCCGCTCCTAAAGTAAGTAAAAGGCCCTCTCTCGATAAGGAAGGAAACGAAATAATCTCAATTTGACGACAAATCCGGTCGATGGTTGTTCTCCACTAACCACAAGGATATAGGGACTCTATATTTCATCTTCTGCCCATTTACGGAGTGATGGGCACATGCTTCTCGATGATTATTCGTATGGAATTAGCACGACCCGGCGATCAAATTCTTGGTGGGAATCATCAACGTTATAATGTTTTAATAACGGCTCATGCTTTTTTTAATGATCTTTTTATGGTTATGCCATGCGATGATAGGTGGATCCGTAATTGGTCCATTCTCCGATTCGATAGCACACCGACATGGCATTTCCACGATTAAATAATATTTCATTCTCGTTGTTGCCACCAAGTCTCTTGCTCCTATTAAGCTCAACCTTAGTAGAAGTGGGTAGCGGCAGATGGGTGGGCGGCCTATCCGCCTCTAAGTGGTATTACCACCATTCGGAGGAGCGGTGATTCAACAATTTCTAGTCTTCATCCGTCTGCGGTATTTCATCCATTTTAGGTTCTATCAATTTCATAACGACCATTTCCAACATGCGTGGACTGGAATGACTATGCATAGATCACCTCTCTTTGTGTTGTCCGTTCTAGTGACAACATTCCCACTTTTATTATCACTTCCAGTGATCGGGCAGGGGCTATTACCATGTTATTAACCGATCGAAACTTTAATACAACCTTTTCTCGATCCCACTTTGGAGGGGGAGACCCCATATTATACCAAAGATCTCTTTCGGTTCTTCGGTCATCCGTAGGTGTATATTCCCATTCTCGCCTGGATCCGGTATCATAAGTCATATCGTTTCGACTTTTCTCGAAAAAACCGGTTTTGGGTATCTAGGCATGGTTTATGCCATGATCGATATAGGTGTTCTTGGATTTCTTGTTTGGGCTCATCATATGTTTCTTCGTGGGCTTAGACGTTGATACTCGTGCCTACTTCACCACCGCTACCATGATCATAGTAGTAGTCCCCACTTTGGAATCAAAATCTTTAGTTGGATCGCTACCATGTGGGGGGTTCGATACAATACAAAACACCCATGTTATTTGGTCAGTAGGGTCCATCTTTTTGTTCACCATAGGAGGACTCACTTGGAATAGTCTTGGCAAATTCGGGGCTAGACATTGCTCTACATGATACTTATTATGTGGTTGCACATTTCCATTATGTACTTTCTATGGGAGCCGTTTTTGCTTTATTTGCGAGATTTCACTATTGGGTGGGTAAAATCTTTGGTCGACATACCACAAACTTTAGGTCAAATCCATTTTTGGATCACTTTTTCGGTTTAATCCGACCCTCTTTCCCATGCATTTCTTAGGGCTTTCGGGTATGCCACGTCGCATTCCCGATTATCCAGATGCTTACGCTGGATGGAATGCCCTTAGCGCTTTTAGCTCTTATATATCGATGAGTTGGGATTAAATCGTTTCTTCGTGGTGGTCGTAACAATCACTTCAAGCGATGGAAATAACAAAAGATGTGCTCCAAGTCCTTGGGCTTTTGAAACAGAATTCAACCACACTAGAATGGATGGTACAAAGGCCTCCACTATTCATACTTTTGGAGAACTTCCAATTTATCAAGGAGACGAAAAGCTATGTTAAGTAAAAGAATAAAAAGTCGCCATCGCTACTAAGAACCTAACAGAACTTTTCAAAATGTGGGTTCTAAAACCACTTGTGTAGGTCGGGGTTGAGAATTGGGGGCCAACGAGGCTCAGGCCCTATTTTCCAAAGAATGACCGGTCAAGGTCAATCAAAATGGGGATTCACGGATGATTCTCGGCATAGAAGAGATCTTAACAAGTCTGATCACCATCTCTAGAAGGATTGAACATCGGATTGATCATCGACTCAATATCTATTATCTTGCCAGTTCACATTACAACATGTCTCCTGAAAGGTCAACAAAGATTGCCTCCCTCCACACTAAATCGAAAAACCGGACTCCTTGAGCTGAACCAACAAAGCATTCCATTGAATGAAGCCCACTTCCCAACGTCAAAGCCACTTTCGTGGGGGAACTCTTGCTCACAGGCTCCCTGAAACCAAGAGAGGAGACAGAAGATGCATAAGATGCAGAGGATACTATGGATGAAGAGTGAGCCTCTCTCCCTATGTCTAGGAGTAGAGAAGAGAGCACCTTCAACCGACAAAGCATTTATTTCCTGCTTTTCTGCTTGGCCAAGATGTGTTAAACGAAACCTTCTTCAAAAATGTCTCTAAAGGTGGATAATGGGACTCACTGTCTGCTTTGCTTTGACTTTTTCTTTTTCCAACTCATCGTGACGAAAGAAAGCAAAGAAACTCGACTTCTTGCGAGTCCCAATAAGCGGGTAACTAAGGTCTACTCGTCTTGGAAAGCCTCACTTTTCAACGAAGACCGTAACCGATTCAATCAATTGAAATCAATGCGACTTCGTCCCACCGGAAGGAATATTCGAGGGCGGGCAAGGAAGGAAGAGGCGGGATATGTCGTCGGTGTAGAAAGAGAATCTTCTCATTCGAAAATGCCCTCTTATGCGCGAGCCGATCTCGATGAAGCCAATGGGTCGATGAATGATCCTCTTAATTGACTAGTTCGGTTTTGGGACTTCTCCGAAGAATGACCAATGGAACCGACCGTATCAAAGTAGTGATCTCTTGGCATAGCCAAACTCATGTCGAAAAGCACGTTCTTCGCGTAGAAGCCCGAACTCTTGGGCGAAGGTCGATTCAAACAAAACGGAAGGGTAGGTTAGCTTTCCCACTCTCCTTGCTTTCTCTCAAAAATGGAATCCTCGATTCACCACCGATTGCTTGGTTGAGTTCTCCCACATAGCGTCAAGGAACCGAAGTAATCCACGAGATCGTATGGCATAGAGCAAAGTCGACATCTTCGTGATTCTCGGTGCAAAATGCCCCTTTAGCCCACTCTCTTTTTAGATAGCCAACTAGTTGGTGTACTCTTCCTCGACACGACGACCTGATAGAAGTCAAGCCCTTTGTCTCAAAAAGAATGGTCTCGATCTTCTTCTTTCTTAGCATTATTGCAAACCATTTGATCCTAGTCGTCTTGCGTGGAAGGAGCCGGATGACAAAGATTTTGCTTTTCTCACCCCTAAATATATACTACTATTAGATTGCGTCCACCACCCGATCGATGAAGACTCGAACCTAACCACCCCGCTTTTGGAGATGACGGAGACTTTACTCGACGTCTTGACCCATCCATAGTCCGCTAATCTAATCCCAACGTCTTTAATCCCGAAAGCTTGTCTCGGACGAGATCTCTCTTTTTGTTTGTTACACAACACCGAATGTCTGACGCCTTTGTTCTTCTTGCTATGGTTCTTTTGATTCTTCTTTCTTACTTTTTGATTTATGGTCCGCCTTTTCAACCTCCGATACTCCACTGTATCCGAATACGAGCCTTGGTCAATCGTGCCTACGGACCCGTAAGCCCTCGAGGCAAGGCGAAAAGGAAGAGATGCTCGCTTTCTTTGGTCTTGAACTTGCTCCCGCTCAAGAATGAATGTTGGAAACTCTTCGATGACATGTTCCTTTGAGTGCACAATTATTCCTTTCTTTGAGTCTCGACGTGCTTAGTAGCGCGTAAACAGAACACGTAGCTCCATAGCGGAACTAGTCACGCTCACGAGTTTCTTTCCCTCTGGGACCGGAGGCGGTCGAGAATGTTATGTCAAAAGGACCAACGACGATGAAGGAGAAGAAAGAAGGAGTAGGAGCTAGCTTGCCTTTTATTTATAAGAGTAGGGGCGAATCGAATGATTACGATCTCGACAATGAGACAAAGCCAAGAGGAGAGCACTTAGACAATTCACTTTGAGTACAAGGAAGTCTCACGTGTAGGAATTCCTCGGGGCGTGTGACACGGTTTTTCACCGAGGGGTGGATCAAGCGATTGCAGCGAAGAATTGATCTCAAACGGCACTTCGTCTATGGGCATTGTAGAAAGAATAGAATATGACCCTAATCGTTCTTCTCGGATCGCTCCAAAGACGATGGATCGAGGGGTCCGCAAGAGGAAATGCAAGACGATAGAGGAGTTTGCTCGCGCGTAAGATCCTCGAACCTACCACGGCCACCATCCACGGCCTATTTTCGTTCTCTTCCCGCGCCGGGAAGGTGGATCAAAGAAAGGTAGCTTGCTTCTCTCCCCGGATGATGGCGGCTTATGTAGTGGTCGGCCTTCCTACCGGATGCCTCCTTGGTCGAAGAGCCCCTTTACTAGTACTAGTAGTAAGGCGCGAGGAAGCAAAAAACTTGCGCGAAAGACGTTTTCTTCTCTGCCTTCTCCTCTCAAAAGACTAAGGAGAGACGCATCCCTTTCCTTTGGTAGCTCTTTTGGTTTCCCAAGGATAGCGGTGGGCTGGGCAAAGCTCGCTTTCTTAGCTCCGCGAATGAGAGATAAACTCGGAGGAAAAATACGTTCTCTCTTTGCGAGATCCAAAGTGGAGAACGCATAGCATTCTCTCGGGCACATAGGATTAAACGTAAAGCAACGCTTTCTTGGCGGAGTTTTAGGCGGCAAGAGACTTTAGGGCTTGTTGGAGGTGCGGAGCATAACGAATCGAAACCGAGACGAATCAAGGTAGCTTGCACCGCCCGATAGATAGGCGGGGCCGAAGGATGGAGAGTGCAAAGTCCATCGTGCACTGTCGTGTGACCCGTTGGTCCTACGCAATGTCTTGCGCGCCGACGACCCACCTTGAAAAGCTCGCCTTTATGTTAGGGGGCACTAAAATGGAACTTCGATCGGATGCGGGTATCCAATCCCGCTACGAGATGTCAAGCGGATTCACAGGCTTTGACGATGAAGGGAATGAGAATCCTCACAAGGCGAAGAGACGATCGAATCGTCGTGGTATCATCATGCAACATGCTTATTAAAAATGATCTAACTATTAGATCTAGGCTAAACATGCTTGAAATTTTACAAAAGAAGAAGGAAAACTTACTTGTTGTAAACCAATTCAAAGAAACTCTCTTGTAGATCACGAACTCTTCGCGCTTCTCGATCTCTCTGAACTCTTCCCAATATCGGATCCCAAACACTACCAATTGATCTTCTTGGTTGTTCTCTTTTGGAGAAGGGAAGTTTGTGGGAACTTTGTGTTTTGGAAAGAGATGAGAAAATTGAGAGAGAGAGAGAATTTCCTTAGCTTCCAAAGCTTAGTTTTGGTTCAATTACCTCCTCAAAACCCTTTTGCAAAGGAGTTTAAATAGTGGAATGATGAAGTTCACAACTTCACTTTATTACCACTTTACCACAACCATATGTTATGTAAATCTCATTTACATAATTATATAATATAAGATATCTCATATCTTGTGTTGCAAATCTCATTTGCAATAATTGTGAATTGAATCACATTCAATTTATTTTCTCTCTATCAATTTCTCCAATTAGCCTTTAATTCAACAATTAGGCTAATATATAGTTTATTATAAATCTCATTCATATTAAACTATACATTATATCATCTATATGATATAAATACTTTTAAGGTGAAATTGAACACTTCAATTTCATACCAAAACATTAACCCTTCTTTTATCCCAGTTGAGCCAACCAAGGGACCTAATGGACCTACATTGACGAGCTCCAATGATTTGAGGTTAACCAACAAACTCTTTTACCCGGTCAACCAATGTTCATTAGCTACAGATAACACTCCACTAAAGCTGTGTGAGTTGTACTCCCATCGAGTGTAGAATATTACGTGTCCACTGATATAACCAATTCTCATGAGTCAACCCTTCACAGGTTGTTCATAGACACGGCTGGGTCAAATTACCGTTTTACCCCTGTGTCTATATCTTGTTCCTTAAGTCCCCACTGCTCCTCAGTGAACAACATATTGTGATGGTCCAACCATACACAACACCCTTCTCGGGCGGTGAGAAGGTGGGCGCCGTTGTCCAAGCCACCCGAGACAAGACTAAAGGGAACAACCCCTCTAGTTTTCCTATAGGTGGGAACGAGTGAATTCCATCTCGCGTAATTAGGTTCCCAGCTCTCTACTTTGTTCTGTCCCTGAGAAGATAGGCATATTGGGCGAGTGACTGGGACCACCCTCACCCGTACTAATCAAAGGACAGACCCCGGCAGATAGGAGTCCGTAATACGTTCAGGATTCAGGTCGAGTCACTAATGGTCATCTACGAATTTATTAGTCTTTTACTGTTAATGGTGTTATATCAGTAAGTCTAATAATTCACGGTCCGGTCTTGTACAATCTCATTGTATGCAGATGCCCCACTCGCATGTCAACCACATGAACGAGTCCGATCACCTCGTTTGTATCTAATACAAAGCGGGTCGCATCCACAGTGTATCCAGGATTAGGTCTCCAACCCCATCCTTATACTGTAGACCGTTCGGGTCATTAACTCGAACATGATCCTCCTTGTGTGTCAACTACACACCGTTGAAGTTCTAGTTTTCTCATATATTCAATGACCCTGGAGCTTAGTTTATTGGAAAGGTTTAAAATATTTGCGAGACACAAAGTGAAGAAAATAATAACTCTTATTAATTTCAAAACAATATTTTACAAACACGAGATTAGGACAAAAATCCCAACAAACTCCCACTTGGACTAAGCTAGTGGAGAAGGTACATTTCCAAAATGTATTTGAATTACAATAAAAAATTACAATAAACTAGGGCATTGAATACCCGTTTATACATTTCCCACTTGCCCTAGTCAGGAAGCTCTTGAATACCTAGACTCTCTAGGTGACCCTCAAACACTTTAGCCGTGAGGGGCTTTGTAAATGGATCAACTACATTGTGCTCCGATGCTATCTGCATGACTGTCACGTCTCCGCGGTGCACAATTTCCCGTATCAGATGATACTTGCGCTCAATGTGTTTACCTCTCTTATGGCTTCGAGGTTCACGTGAATTGGCTCTCGCACCATCATTATCACGAGCAGCGTGATTGGCAAGTTCATATTTGGAACAACTTCCAAGTCCGTCACGAACTTCCTTAGCCAAACGACTTCCTTTGCGACTTCACAAGCCACAACATACTCGCTTCCATAGTGGAATCGAAGAATGCATCCTTGCTTGATGCTTCGCGCGACTCACGACTTCTCCATTCAAAATGAAGGTGACCACGAAGTGGATTTCCTAGAATCCTTATCGATCGAAAATCGAATCTGTATCTTGTAAGGATCAAATCCCCACGCCCATACACTAAGTCGTAGTTCCTCGTTCTCCTAAGATACTTGAGGATTGTCATTACTACCGCCCCGGTGATCTAATCTCGGATTGGGTGATATCTCACCGACAATTCCGATCGCATAATGTATGTCGGGCCTTGTACACAACATGGCATACATCAGGCTCCCTACAGTTGAAGCATATGGAATACGTCTCATATCCTCAACATCTTGAGGAGTCTTAGGACACTGATCCTTATACAAATGAACCCCATGCCTAAAAGGCGAAGATGCCCTTCTTGGAGTTCTCATCTTATATCTAGACAACATCTTGTCAATATAAGGCGCTGAGACAAGGCTAGCGTTACTCTTCTTAGGTTCCGGACTATCCGGATACCTAGAACGTCTCGAGCTTCTCCCAAATCTTTCATTTGGAATTGTGAAGCTAGCCATTTCTTAACGTCAGTAAGAAATTCTACCTCATTCCCAATGAGAAGAATATCGTCCACGTACAACACCAGAAATGCGACAGTTTTGTCAACGATTTTCTTGTACACACAAGGTTCGTCGACATTTTGATCAAAGCCATAAGATTTGATTACCTCATCAAACCTTATATTCCAAGACCTCGAAGCTTGTTTCAGTCCATAAATGGACTTATGAAGCTTGCAAACTTTTTGCACTTGGCCTTGGGCAATGAACCCTTTGGGCTGTTCCATGTAGATGGTCTCGTCAAGTTTGCCATTCAGAAAGGTTGTCTTGACATCCATCTGCCATACCTCGTAGTCATAATACGCGGCGATGGCCAGAAGGATCCTGATCGACTTTACCATGGCAACAGGTGAAAAGGTCTCCTCATAGTCAACCCCTTCAACCTAGGTAAAACCCTTTGCCACTAGTCGGGCTTTGTAGGTTTGCACCTTCCCATCTACGCCACGTTTACGCTTGTAGATCCATTTGCAACCAATAGGTTTTACCCCATCCGGTTGATCCACAAGCTCCCAGACAGAATTGATGTACATCGACTCCATTTCTTGGTCCATAGCTTTAATTCACTCGTCTTTATCAACATCAGCCATTGCCTGATTATAGGTCAATGGATCCTCACAGTCATCGTTAGCAGCGACAACTGAGGTTTCAAATTAAAACCCATATAGCGATCGGGCCGTCTCACGCCCTCCCACTACGTCGAGGCATTCCCAACTCTTGGGAACGGATTTGACTAGACCCGCTAGGTCGATGCGAACGCTTCTTGACGTACTAGTTCCATCAAAGAACTCTTGGCGATGTCTCGCCCATTTCATTCAATACAATTTTGCTTCTAGGTAAATGATCCCTGATGTGGTCTTCTTCTAGAAAAACGGCGTTTGTCGACACAAGCACCCTGTTTTCCTTGGGATCGTAAAACAGACCACCCCTAGTCTCTTTAGGGTAACCTACGAATAGGCACAATTTTGAACGGGGTTCCAACTTCTTCGGGTTTGACACCAACACATGGGTCGGGCATCCCCAAATTCTGAAGTGATGTAAACTACCTTTACGTCCACTCCAGAGCTCAAAGGGTGTTTCACAAACACTTATTGAGGGAACATTGTTCAAAATATAAACCGCAGTCTCCACTGTGTATCACAAAAAGAATCAGGGAGACGAGCATAGCTCATCATCGACCGAACCATGTCCAACAAGGTTCTGTTTCTCCTCTCCGATACACCATTCTGCTGTGGCATACCAGGCGCTGAGAGTTGGGACGTAATTCCGTGTTCTATCATATAGTCCTGGAATTCAGTGTCCATGTACTCTCCACCTCGATCCGATCGAAGTGTTTTAAGTGATTTACCTAAGAGGTTCTTAACCTCAGTCTTGTACTCCTTGAACTTTTCAAGAGTTTCAGACTTCCTATGCATTAGGTAAATGTACCCATATCTAGAGTAGTCGCTCATGAAAGACACAAAGTACTCATAACCGCCCCGAGCTTTAACATTCATCGGACCACAGAGGTCAGAATGTACTAACTCAAGAGGCTCTTTGGCTCTATATCCTTTTCCACTAAAAGGTCGTTTGGTCATTTTGCCTTCAAGGCATGACTCACATACTGGCAAAGAGTTTTCTTCCAACTCGTTTAGAAGTCCACTCTTTACTAGTCTCTCAATCCTATTGAGATTAATGTGGCCTAACCGTAGATGCCAAAGATGGGCATTTTCTTTTGGAGAAATTTTTGCTTTCTTAGTTCGTGTTTCATGAGCTTTAAACAATTCAAAGATTTAAAACACTTTTAACTGAATTGGGTTTTAAAAAATATAGATTATTTTCAAGTGAAGCTGAACAAATAACATTCCCTTTGAAAGAAATAAATGCTTTATTTAATTCAAAAGAAACGGAAATACAATGTTCAATTTGGCAGGAAATAGAAACAAGGTTTATAGTAAACCCTGGAACTATGTACAAATTGTCTAACAATAAGTACTTTCCGCCAAAATTCAGCTTCACCGTGTCGATTGCTGCAGCAGAGACAAGCTCCCCGGATCCAACCCGTAGAGTCACCTCACCCTCTCGCAGCGGCAGCTCGATCAGTTTTACCTCTCTTCATCCTTTTCTTCCCTTTCGGGCGTGAAGGAGCAACAGGTTTTGTCCCAGAGGTCGAACCCCTGTGATAAGACACAGTAGGCAACATTTGCCTCAGATTCCCGACCTGCTCAGTGGACCGAAATTCTCAGTAGCTCATTGAGGAGGGTAGTCGAGTGTAGCTAATTTTGTTCATAACAAAGATTGCTCTGGCCAAAGAAACTCTTGGAAGAGTCTCCATGATAAAATCGACTGACTCGACTCATCGATCAAGCCCCATTCATCTCGGCCAGTTAAAGCGGGTCATCATGTCTAGAACATGTTCACGGACGACGACGACCCTCTTTCATCCGGCGTTGAAAATGTATTTGAGTGAGTCATGCCGGACTGAAAAAGATCGTTGTCCAAACATTTCTGCGCAAGACTCCATGATTTCCTTAGCGAAACCATCGGCTCATGCTTCTTTGCCAAAACATCAGACATGCTGGCAATTATATAGACCTTGGCCTTTTCATTAGCCCTGATCCATCGATCGTACGTATCGCGAAACGACACGCGATGCGATCGAGCCCGACATCGAGGATGATCCTCGAACAACACGAACTTTATGTCGTCGATCACCAAAATTGTATTGATGTTGTTTTTTCAGCTCTGGTAATTATCTCCCACTAACTTATCGGAAGCAAGTAAAGCTATAATAGCGCTAGACATTTTTAGCTGAAATTTTTTTAAAAAAAAAAAAAACTTTGTATTAGTCTCGCAAAAAACCTTTTTGAAAAACCAATCTAAATTTTAGCAAAAATGTTTCATGATCCCTAGGTCATTCAAAATTTTGCAATGATACCCTAAAGGTTTAGAATGACTGCCACCGAAGGGTGAACATAACACTCCTCCTCTAAGACGAGACTTTCTCGATCAGACCCTAATCCCAGAATAACTCTTATTCCATTAGGCATCCAATTACCATTGTTCGGTCAAATTCATTAACACTTAACGAATTCTGTGAGTGTCACCCTCAATCTTTAAGTTTCCAAGTATCCATCCTAACAATAGCCACCGAAGGGTGAACTAAGAAGGAAAACCAACCAGGAAACTGTATCCCTTTCGGGAATTGACTGTGTTCCGACTCTCATGATCATGCCCTCCGAAGGGATTGTGCAGTCCAGCAAAACTAGCGATGACATCATGGGTGTCACACGGTGTGAATCGAAAGAAGAGACCGTGGGTCTCGTTTTCACAAGTCCCGCTCCCACTCACTATAAGTACTCTCTCCATCCACGATGATATTGACCTATAATAATGTCATCCGAAGGGGGACGCTCCCATTTGCGCCACGAGGCCGAGTATAGATCTCACGGTGTGGACTTAAAAGAGATTTGTGGTTTGAAATTGAAATGTATCTCATACACTATATGTCCTCCGACTCAGTACTATAATGTTAATAGGGATTGACCTAGATAAACCGGCTAAAATTTACCTAAGTCTACCAATATAACTCTTATATGGTATTTTGCCTGAGTCTATAATCACATTATTAACTTAGGTCTATGTGAGAAAATTAATTAACACTTAATTAATCTACACTCACGTAAATATAATCTAAGAATCTCCTGGACCGAATTCACTCCTGTGTCGGTTTCGGTAGGGGTGTTCATGGCGTCAACTTAAATACCCCAGCCTTAGACAAAAACTTCCTTAGACAGAGTTACTAATCAGTCACAATTCAAAGATCATATTTGATTTCCTAAAATTCTAATCTTATTAGAAAATTAGAAAACCTAAGTCTAATTATTCAAGTTCTAAACAATTTAAAACTAATCATTAACTTAGGTTTGCATGCATTTCTATGTTATAGTGTTTGATCATTCATCACATGAATAAGTATATACTATAACATAATTACCATTCATCACATGAATACAAATGCATGAGCATACTTTAATCTAAAAATATAACACTTATATTAATTAAATTAAATATGCATTTAATTACATTATAACTCTTATAATATAACCTATCATGCAAACTATATTATAACTCTTATAATATACATGATGCATGATTATGTTTAACCTAAGGTGAGATTTTAAATCTATATGACATACATTATGCACATAGAATTTAATTAAAATCATACATCTCATGCATAAAATAATTAAATAGCAAAATTGAACCGGTTTTTGTTACCTAGGGGCAATTATTTAATTAAATAAAATTAATATAACATTTATATAATAATATTTAATAAAATAATTAATAAAATAAATTAAAAATTGTTTTGATAAAAAAAACTGAAAAATAAACTAAAAAACGGAAATAAAACGCTGCAGTTAAGACTTGAACCCACGTCCTCGCGCATTTCTTCTGCATGCAGCGTACCGCAGCGTTACCTGCAACGTAACGCGCGGCTGGCAGCGCCGCTGCCGCCTACGACATTGAGGCGCGTCCTCAACGCCATCGTCTTTGCGGCGCTCCGATCAAGAAGGACGGCGTTGAGACGCCGTTGTCACGGCGTCTTAACGCCATCGGCGTAATAACACTGCTTTCTTGCTGTTTTACCGCGGTTTCGCTGCTTTCCGCTCGATTTCTTCACAAAGAATCTTGCCACGAACGACCGGACTTACAGGACTCGATTTACAACAAAATATCCCAAAACAACGGGCCCTTACATTGATCTCATCAACATAATTGTAAATCTAATCTAGTGCCAAAAACCGAAAACATCCATTTCGCAAACCAAACATTCATCTCATGAAAATATAGTAAAATACCCACCTAAATCTTAATAAAACAGTGCATAGATGAATGACCATCGAAATGGCTTAGATACCAATTGAAGCGAATGAGAATCCCCGCCCAGCGGAAGACGATCGAATCGTCATGGTATCATCATGCAACATGCTTATTAAAAATGATCTAACTATTAGATCTAGGCTAAACATGCTGAAATTTTACAGCAAGAAGGAAAACTTACTTGTTGTAGACCAATTCAGCAAACTCTCCTTGTAGATCATGAACTCTTCGCGCTTCTCGATCTCTACGAACTCTTCCCAATATCGGATCCCAAACACTACCAATTGATCTTCTTGGTTGTTCTCTTTTGGAGAAGGGAAGTTTGTGGGATCTTTGTGTTTTGGAAAGAGATGAGAAAATTGAGAGAGAAGAGAGAATTTCCCTTAGCTTCCAAAGCTTAGTTTTTGGTTCAATTACCTCCTCAAAACCCTTTTGCAAAGGAGTTTAAATAGTGGAATGATGAAGTTCACAACTTCACTTTATTACCACTTTACCACAACCATATGTTATGTAAATCTCATTTACATAATTATATAATATAAGATATCTCATATCTCGTGTTGCAAATCTCATTTGCAATAATTGTGAATTGAATCACATTCAATTTATTTTGTATCTATCAATTTCTCCAACTACTTCAATGCAGCCTTAACTACAACTACATTATGCAAGCTCCACCAATACTTATACCTACCTATAGAGTCTAAAAAGTACCATGTGATTGGTGACTTTCTAGGTTCTTTGGATTCAATCAAACTAAACACCATCAAACTCATATCAACAAACAACATGTCGTGACCTGTTAGGTTTGGTTCACTTTGTAATGAATCTAAACTAAAATAGGTGGCCTTTATTCAAACAAAGGGTACCGAAGGTTTTGGTTTCCTTGGTACTTTTGTAGTACATCGTTGTTGTACTCTTAATATGTTGTAGCCAGCAAAATGTAATGTCGTTCGCCTTTACTTTAGGAGGGAGTATTAAGTAGCTAAGTTGACAAAGGTGAGCACCCCCTTTCTTATAGTCGTAAAGGGCCTCTTAGAAAAGTCGGGAAGGAGGCATTCGAAAGGCCGACCACTATATCATAGGCCCTCCACTGGGAAGGCCGACGACTACTACACTGACTCTATACCAAGTCATGAGAGATAGCGAAGCCAAAGCCTTCGCCTATAGGCGAAGGGGACGAAAGCCCGACAAAGGCCTATGATATGATATAGTAAGAAAGAAAGTACAAAAATCAATACATTAAGGTTACGAAGTAACTTAGCCGTCTACAAATGGAAAGGCGTGATGCGCGAGTCACGTCAATCGTGGATATATACTAGGTAGGCTAGTTGGAGCGAGTCTTAAACTATGGACCGAGACTACACTAAGGAACAAGGAAGCTTGACTGAGCAAAGAAGTCAAGGAACGGCGCGTTCTCTAATAATAGCCACAACTCTTTATTATAGTTGGCAAGGCTTTTTTTATTCTTTAGAGAGAGGGGCTTTAAGTTCTTAGGAAGAGCCGCATGCAGAGCGACTCACATACGGTTCGGGAGCCGAGTCCAAAGACGGGATTTAGGTCAACACTTATTTAATAGCCGATCATCAATTGGAAGCGGACAAGATGGTGATAAATTGCAATTGGTCCAAACCTTCGACCACGACTTATTGCGACCGCCTGAATGGCCATACATACTAAGACCTTATTCACACACAATGAAGAAAGGCCGAATGGAAGGGGCGGTCCGTGGTCGCTTTGGCCACGCCCCTGCAACTAGATACGAGATACTTGATCTAAATTCTCAAATAGGAAATTGCATACCATTCGTCGATATATGTGATAGGAACATGGGTACATGATATAGAATGTCATCCGTGTCAAAGCGCAAAGTCGCTCGAGCCGCAGGAACTTTTGCTAAAATAATGAAGGAACCTCGCACCCCTACACTCTCTCTTAGGCTTATGCGGCTACCTTCGGGTGTTGAAAAACTCATTGATTCTCGATGTCGAGCTACTAAAGGAGGTAGACCTCCTGTCACCTTGAGGAAGCCGACCAAAGCGGGATTTCGGGCGGGGGTGGAAAAAGGAGAAATGAGTTCATGCCACGACGATCTATATGGAAGGGCGCTTTTGTTGATGCATTCTGTTGAGAATGAAGAAGAAGAGAGATCCTCTTTTGAAAAGGAAAATTTGGTCACGTAGATCTTGATTTTGCTGGAATTCGTTGATAGTCTGCGTGCGAATTTACATGGAAAAAACTTCGCTCGTTGTAAGATCACCAAGGAAGGGTTGGTCGTAAATTTGGAGAGTTTGCTTCGACACGGAAATGAAGACTTTCGAGAACAAATATTGGACCGAAAAAAAGGGGATAAAGTCAAGTCTAAGCGCATATGGCACGAAAAGGAAATCCGATTTGGGTAGACTTGATCTCGAATCGTAGTTCGATTCAAGTCGGTTTAGTGAGGCGCACCGCGAAAAGTCACCGAATGGGTCGGTCTTCTCCTTCGATTTGTCCTATATTGAAAATCAAAAAGTGTGGGAGGACATTGCGGATGTCCAGATTTGACACGATTTCTTCTAAAGTTAGAAGACCACCGGAAGACACCGGGACGAGCATGTCGGGAAAGAAGCACACCGGGCGTGCTTCGACCGTGTCTCTCGGCACACGATTGAATGTAGATATCATGAACGCGAGGTGCAAGATACCGTGCCGAGAAACCCGCAACCACTCCCTATGTGCCGATGGCTAGCGCATCCAGGGCCTCTGCCACTCTGCTGGAGAGGCCTAGCTTTGATCGAGAAGTGCTAATTCGGTTCGTCTCGACTTCATTCAAGAACGCCGCGCCCGGAATCAATAAGAAAACAAGTGGTAAGTTTAAGATCGGTGAATAAACCGAAACGAAAGAAGAGACATTTCTCGCTTTCGGTGCCTAAAGCGCACTATGCTCCCTTCAACAAATGAGAGTTTTGGTGGAACCGTGTGAACCACGTGAGCGGGTTAGATGCGTGGGACAGAGGGGCTCGTAGTACTGCTAGCGCCGCTATGCGATGGAAGGAAAGAGCATAAATCGACCCCTTCTTTCTTTCTTTTTTTTTTTTTTTAAAAAAAAAAAGATACAAGGACATTAGACTCTGATGAGACTAAGCGACCACCGTTAACCGCGCCCCCGACCTATCTTGATTAAGACCGAAAACCTATTAGAAATGGAGCCTAGTTTAAGTCACAAACAAATGATAGAATGGAAAATTACGAATATCCACTAGTAGGGATATGGATGGAGTCTCTCTCAAGAAAGAGAGTTGTAGATTCGTAGGAAATCGAGAGAGGCGAAGCCACTTCCCCTCGTCATCTCGGTGAAGTGGCCAACTATTAGAATATTAGTAAAGGCGCCTTAGCCTATCTCTCGATATAGGAAGGGGCCTTTTCTTGCTCTAAAGCGCCCCCTTTACCCCTAAACAAAAAGGTTTTTCATAAAGTTGTCTACGCCTTTTGAAAACCTTGCTCTTACTACTAATAATAATGAAGGTGCTTCTTTCTTCAAATATCCTATAAAAAAAGATGGGGCTTCAAAGCTTTTTGTTTAGGGGTGCGTAGGTTTGGAACCCTATACAAGGGGCTTTTCCTTTCAAATGACAACAGCCACTTCCTGCTGCGCGGCGTTGCACGAAACCAAACCGCTCCCGCCCGATCAAGTACTGTTGCTTTTGCTGTTTGGTAGGCCCACTAAGGTTAGGGGGCATTGTCCTCGCTTCTTACCAACCTCCGTGTGTAATCGACATGTTGCTAGCTTCAACTCGGTGGAATAAGAATCATTGATTCCCTCTGCTTGTCTATTTTATTATTCATTCAGAGCGTTCGCGATGCGTGCTCCTTTCTCAAACCACCGTAACTCGAACGTTAGGGAAGATAAGGGAAGACCACCGAGCGAACCGACCGAAGGGACTTGACTTATTCGAACCGAACGATAGCGGCTTCAAACTCACCTATCACGAGTAGCGTCGCTGCTTGATCGGCGGGGAGGAGCATCTCAAAGTATGGGGCAAAGGATCAAGCGCTTTGACTTTGTCTCCGGGATCCACCACAGTTGGGTTTGAGAGCCGTGTGATGGGTGACTATCCAAAGACGATTCGGAGAGCACTTTGAGTCTACGTTGGTGAATAGAAGCCCCTATCAAGCAAGAAAGAAGCGGCTCTTCCCACGGCGGAGTCGCCATTGACTCTATTTATTATTATGGTAAATCATCGTATCAAGATGTCAATCTGAGATCTTATTTCGATTCGATACGTCCACCTACGAGACTCACCTTTGGCTTTCGTCTCGGTAGGTGTATTATTTTACATTTTCCCAAAGAACATTCATTCATTTCTTTCTTCCTCGTCAACCACGACGATCAAACGACGCGAAAAATCCAAACCCGGAAAGGAGAAGGGCCGGTGGTGGGCATTTGGGAAAGTCGAGCCAATCGGTGTCTTCATTCAAGCGACGATACGTAAGAAGAAGAACGAAACGGTGAGAGAGGTCGGGAGGCGAGAGAAAGAGTCGAGTCGATCGGGCTCGACGACCGAAAAAAAAAAAACGAAAAGACGAATTTGGCGAAAAAAAAACAACGCTATGGATACCATGACCGATAACCATCGATAAAGAAGAATCTTTCTAAATCACTTCGCTTAGGCGGGGCCTTCAAGCATCCGAAATATGCCGGAGTTGTAAATGACATAGCGTTCTCGATAGAAAATGACGACTCCTTCCGAAAAACGGTTATTCAAGTTCTTTTTCCAAAAGAAGTCCCGCTCCGACGGCCTTGACGAGTCATCTACTTAAAAGAACCCTCCTGCTGCATGCGCCCCTCCTGAATTATTCGGTCATGCAATACTTATTGAATACAAAGAACAAAATTCATTTCGACCCCGTCGTAGTTCTCAATCATTTCGTGGCACCAAGCGTGGTTGAACCATCTACGATGGGGGGAGCGAATACACAGGGGAAGAAGCTTAGATAAGAGAATACATTCTCGCATCGCTTTTTTGTAGAAAGCTCGACCAAATGAGAAAAAGTGTTTGGCCAAGCCAAAAAGAGGTTGACATACTTCATTCGCTGGCGAATGATCTTCGTTCAGCATGGAACAACAAAAACAACCATCTCGCTCTTTCCTTTCTTGGTTGCTACCTTTTTCTTTCCAAGGGATGGGGTTGGGATGTATAAAAACCTTTTTTTAGGATACCCGAAACGACTCCTAGGTCAATTAAGGATCAAATGTTGGAACCTCATGGGTAAGGATAAGGTAATAGAATTGATAGAGAAATTCATAGACCTAGGTGGGATAGGAGAATTGATAAAGGGAATAAAGATGATGATAGAGATCATACTGAGAAAACATAAGAATTCCGTATGGATATAACTCTTATTTGAACGAAGTGAAAAAATGCGATCTTTGTTGTCTAATAGAACAAAGACTAATACCTTAATTGAGTCGACCAAGATCAAATCTGTTTATCAAAGTGCTTCTCCGATTGCTCAAGACATCTCTTTTCAACCGAGAAACAAAACAAGATCATTTCGTTCCATTTTTAGTAAAATAGTGAAGGATATTCCATTAGTAATGAAAAAGGGGTTGAGGGGATCTGTATATGTTGTTCAGTCGATCGATCAAGCGCGAAAATAGCTAGAATCAATGCGAAAAGTATGGAAAAACATCTCGTAATGTATTTAACCGTAAAATCGATTATGCTCTGCGGAAGTATCTACTCGTTATAGAATCTCGGGTGTCAAAGTGTGGATTTATATAAAAAAAGGGACGTGTTATATCCAAACGTAAGAAATATAGTAAATATCGTAAAGGCGGATGTAGTAGGGGTTGCAAACCTGACGGTACACAACTTGGTTTTGGAAGATATGGCACTAAAAGTTGTCGAAAGGTGTCGTCATTCATATCGAGCCATTGAAGCGGTAGCGTCGGGCTATAATCGGACAATTCCATCGTGCTATGAGCGGACAATTTCAAGAAATGGTAAAATATGGGTAAGAGTTCTCGCAGATCTCCCTATTACCGGAAACCTACGTGTCGAAATGGGGCGAGGAAAAGGAAATCCTACGGGTTGGATTGCTCGTGTGTCCACTGGACAAATCCCATTTGAAATGGATGGTGTGAGTTTGTCAAATGCTCGACAAGCCGCTACATTAGCGGCGCATAAACCATGTTCGTCAACCAAGTTTGTTCAAGTGGTCGTAACGTAATTAATTGGTTAGTGGGGATAAACCGGGCGGGATTCAAAAGAATTTGGCGAAGTGTTTGTTCCCGAACGATGGAAGTGGAAAGACACTAAGGAGAGGGATATACTCCTTTATTTTTGTAATCGCCGAAATTGTACGATTTAACCTTTTTGTTCCAAAGCATTTACGACCACGATACGTTAAGGTTTCTATCGAAGAGGCTCGGTTTATAATTCTAAAGTGATAGTAGTCTTAATAAATAAGAAAGAGAAGAGCCAAGATTCTAGAAAGGAAGCTTTATGGGAAAAAGGAAGAAAAGTATGTATGTATCTGGGGGGTGGGGGTGAAAGGCATTTTCGGAATTTTGTTAGGTCTCAATGAGGGGAGACCGGGTCATGCGACGGATGCAAGCTAGACTTTGAAGCACAAAATCCAAGATTTCATAAAAGAAGGAAAAATCAACATGGCGGATGAACAGGAAGCTCCTAAGAACCCCAACGAGAAAATGGGAGTTTTTTTTAAGAGCTTGCTCCCTAGTCACGCTCCGATCTCAACATGCTGGGCCGAGGAAGTGTCCGATTTCCAACATCCTCTACCATCACTACAATTAATGCTATTAAGACTTTCTGGCTTTGTGAGGAAGATCCCTCCCACTGGATCATCATGACTCCTACGTTCCGACTTCCAAAGGCGATCCTAAGGGAAGAAGAATGAAAGGGATAAAAATTTGCAAGAAGAAGAACCTAGAGAGGAAGCTCCACCAAAAGAAGAAGAGGAAATATGACTCTAGTTTCTGAAATCTTTCAAAAGGGAGTTCCATAGCGAAAACGGAGAGAGGAAAATTAAGAAAAGAGAAAAAAAGAAGAAGATTGAATGGATTATCCCAAACTCGCCTACGTCGCCACGCGTCACGGAACCATTTATGATGGTCGCGCGTCTAGGTGGATTGTGGTGCTACCATTCCTTTAGGATACTTTCTGGCCGGTCAAAACACTTCCCCTTCGTTTTTATAGATATTCAGGGGTTGTACAGTAACTCCACTTTGAGTATGGAATTCACTTTGTTGGTTGAGTGGAGTTCTGTGAGACAAATCTATAAAGGAAGGACAATCGATCGCATTTGGCGCGAGAACCACTTAACGGTGGTTCTTTACTCCCCAAGACTTGCTTCGATTTTTCTTTCATCCTTCATCCATCCATCTCTTTTATATATCAATAGGAGCTACGAGCAAGGCCGCTCTGCTCCGAAAGACAAGAAACCAAAGAGTCCTTTTCCGCTTGATCGCTAAATCATGAACAAAGCGCCTTTTGCCGCCTCATGCAAAAGATATGAGCGGATCTTCACTAAAATCCGCTCTATTGGCGGATGGATAAGGCCCTCACTCGACATGATAACAAAGAAAGCCGCACGAGATCATTGTAGCTTTGCTTGCCGCCTCTTCTGGTGGTATAGTAGTCTCGATAGCAAAAAGCCTTCCGCCCCGCGCTTAGTAAGCCCTCTTCGAGCCTCTCACAGCACTCCGCTCGCCCCATCCCTTAGTAGCGTTGACAAAGGAGAACAACCCCTATTGTTGATAGATAGAGAGCTTACCGCCCGCCCTTTATAGTCGGAATCGTTGTCATGGAAAAAGAGTTTGTTTTCTCACAAAGAAGCATGCTTAACACACCCTATAGCGTAAAGGCACTCGATCCGCGTCTAAACTAAATTAAGGGTAAGGGCCCGTATCTCTCTCTTCTCAGAGATGCGCTATCCTTCCGGCTATGGTATGGGGAAGGGAAGTGAGATCTACGATTTTTTTATATTTGATGAGCGGTTGTACTATGATCGCTCAAGGCGACATGGCCCACGCGCTACACACAAGAAATGATTTCTTATGCGGTCGGTAAACTCTTTTTGCGGGCAACTGTGTCACACCTCTCCCGAACCACTCGCTAACTTAGCCCGGGAGACGGCATGAAGCCAACAGACATTGTTACCTCTTAACAATACCTGCTTGACACTACTTTACCTGAAAACAAACTATGTTCGCATATGGAACACTTTAAAACTTAACACAATGGAATCGGACATCTATAAGACGTACATGAGGAGAAACTCTTCTTAAGTCTCTCCCGAAACTAAAACGAGCAAGAACATCGAACCACAAGCACCCAAACCACTAATTAAACAACCACAACCTCTAAAGCACATACGACTATAACTACATAGTTCTCTTAAAATAATTTACAAACATATGGACTTGCTAAACCACACCAACCACGTACAAACATATCAAACATGAGAAGCTTCCGTAAGACTATGACTATGGCAGGGTTATCGGTGCACCGAGCTCGATCTCTACACCGAAAAGTGGGAAAACATCGAAAGAATGAGCTATGAAGCTCGATGAGTGACTTGAGTTTAAAGGAAACTACTAACTCGTAAATCATATCACCCGGTCATCTATGAGCATATGCATCCGTAATCAAGTGTTGAAAGTAATCGTGTAATCATAATAGCTTTTCAAAAAAACCGGCAAGTATATCGCTTAAATCTCGTAAGGCATGTAAATGATATAAACTCTTTAAAAAAAACATGTCACAATCTACTTTGTTCTACGATGTAGTGGGGCCCGCCAACCTCCCATCGTCTTTGTCGTAATGGGGGCCGCCAAAGACTCACTCACGACAATACACATTGTCACGAGTACACTCAACGTCGACAACGAGAATAAGACCTGCAATGCACTGCGGTACCATAAAGCCTCGGGCTCAATATCTCGAGAAAATCACATGAAAACATTTCAACATGCCTCGCTTATCTTTTCTTTCATAAAACTCAAGCTTACTTAGCTTGTTCATAAAACTGGAAATCTTTAAAAACATACTTGCTAAAACATACTTGCTCAAAATCATAACATTTCCATAGACTTCGGAAATGCAATAAACATATGCTCGTGTATAAATTTCATCAAGACATTTAAGCTCATCATGAACACTTTAAAACATTTCTAAGGAATAATGATGGTCATAAACAAGTGTTCAAGGAAAACAATAAGCATTGAAACCATTTCGTTTTAGCAAAACCTTGCATTTCATAAGCATAATACAAGCCTGTAAACCATTTTCAAGGTTCGTTTTGTCACTCACCGTGTTAGAAATAGAACCTTGGGCCGTACACTCGACCTATCTCCTCTTGGACTGTCAAACAAACCAAAACCATGTTTTAGAACCTCGAGCTCATGGTTTTTAACCTTAAAACTACAAGAAAACACACTTTCAAAAATTCCAGCATTTTCAGATTTTCTGTCCTGTTTTCAGACAGCCATAACTTCTTCATTACTTATCCAAAAAGAATGTACTTTATACCAAACTCTTCCTTTTTGAACCCTCTAAAACCCTTATGAAGACATGAAAATGAGATTCCCAATCGATTGGTTCAGAAATACCTCGAAGTCTTCTTTCCCAGGAACCAACTTCTGCTATTCCAGATTCGATTTTCTGCTGCAACCCGAAACGTGACCTGCTATTTACAACATCTTCCAGTCATTTTCTATTCACGATTTCTTCATGAAAGTTGTAGGAAATTCAATAAGCTTTCCAACCATAGCTATTAGAGCTTCTGGTTCCAACTCTACAGACCAGTACAACCAAAACATCAGAGACTTCTCGGATTTGACAGCAAATTCTGTCTTCTGTCTTTCTCTTCACAAAACAGTAGCTTAAGATCTGAATTTGCTCGAGCTTCCTTCACGAATTTTGTTCCAATATGAGTTAACTTTCATGAAACAAAATCTCAAATCTTACCTCTTTCTGTGGAGCTCGTGATGAATAAAATAGCAGAACTGGTCTGAGTTGTTCACCTTGCTGCTACACAAGTAATCTTTGAGTTCTCCTCCCTCTCTTCTGCAATTCCAGCACCAAAAACCCCTTCTTCCTCTTCCTTTCTGCTTCTCTCATGGAAACCCTTGCTGCTCCTTGTTGAAAATGAGAAGGAAATCGATGGAATGGGTTAATTTAAGAAGAAAACTAAGGTGGGATCCACCACCCACTTTCCTTTTCCCTTTTACATTCTTTTTTCCTTTTATTTCCTTTCCTTTATCTTTCATTTCTTATCTTTTCTTTGCAAAACAAAACAAACTTAGTATATTAAACATTGTTTCATTTCCTTTTCTTCTTTTTGTCTTAAAAGCAATCCAAACCAAAATGGTTTAAACTTTCCTTCCTTGTTTTCCTTTTGCCTTTCACTTCATTTCTTTCCTTTTTAAAACAAGGAAAACCAAGTTTTAAGCATTCATTTCTTCCTTTCTTTTGTTGTTTGATATTAAGGAAGTTCCAAAGAAAGATCTCGGGTTTACACAACCTATCAATCAGATCACGTATTTTGGAATATGTCGTTCCGTCATCTACATGTCTTCGGTCTTTCATTTTGATGTTCCTGCTCGTGCCCGAGAGAGAATGGGCATGACTCCCCCCCCGCTTCTACCGCCCAAAACATGTCACCGCTTCGAAGTTCTAGGGTTGGGTCGGATAGACCAGCACCCAATCGATCGGATCTCGTGGAATCCAATCGGATCTAATCGTAGCTTCGAGTTTAGGTGTCGTGCGCCGCCGGGGCCGAAAGGAAGGGGTTGCGAACCTCCCGCCAAGAGGCCAAGGTTGCTTGCTAACTCTTAGCCACTTGTTAGAAGGAAGTGCGACTTGATTGTCGGGCGGAATCAACGGGAAGGAAAAAATCGGTAGATTATTCGATTCTATTTCCTCGGATTGGCTTGTTGTGATAGAGGATGTGATTGGAATTCGTCTTTTCTTTATTTGTATCACCGAGACACCCGAAGGGTCTGACCCATATGTATCTCGCCTTGGAGACCCAAACCATTCAAATCTAAATCGAATGAGCACCTACGACTAAGGGGAATGGAATGTCGACCACATGGTGAGATGATCTTCTAATACGAGGACGCAGTGGATCGGTCAAGTCATGAAACTTTTGCATTTTGATCAACATGGTTGTCTTGTAAGTGGACCGGATTTATGTGTTTAAACCGACTACGACCAAAGTAGTGGCTACTTCAACCAAAAAAAGGGCGACCCCTTTTTCAAACCGAAAGAAGTACCTCACCTCATTTACGAAAGAGGTAGTTGGAGCCGGGCTCCAACTATGAGAATTTGCTTTTCTTTCATTTCCTAAGAGCGATCGACCCTTATTTGATCGGACCGCCCCCGGTCTTCGAACTAGTCATTAATGGTCGGCTTCATTGGTATCTTTTCGGTATGCGTTAGAAACACTTTCATTTTTAGCGTCTCATCTTCTCGAGAGAAGCGAAACTCAACATCTCGAGCGGATGGTCCAACTAAATAACTTTTTCTTTTCATTACTTCCATGGTCGTGCCTCATGGCACTACAAGAAAGACCCGCATCTATTGAAATGGTTTGTCAAGAGAGATGTTCCCACAGTGCCCCTTCTTCCAATGGTACTATAATTCCTATTCCTATCTCTTTATTCCCTCTTTTGGTCTATCTACATTCCAGAAATTCATACGCTCCATGGACGGAGCAAAAGTGGAGTCTTGGTCGAGAGCAAGCCGCCCTATTCTATTACTGGACATAATTGGGAGAAGCTCATCCGAAACTTGAGCTAGAAACGCCTCATTTCGCTTTCGCCCCGTTCTTCATTTCCTTCTTCTTGAACCCAAGGGAGACTTCTCAAATTTTGAATCTTTCTGCTTTTCTTTCTTATTACTATTCTTTCAGACTCTCTTCTCTTTACCACGCCATAGTTCAAATGAGCGTGAGCGCGCGAAGAAGGAAAGGCCAAACACTCAGGCCTAACGGAAATGAGCAACGACAAAATGACAAGATGAGGTGCTCCGGCACCCCCATTTAGAAAGAAGGGTCGAAGGTTTTGAGCTCTGTAGCTTTCCCCGTCCGCCTTCGTCGGGTGGTGCTTGTGTGTGGGGTGTGCTACCGTAAATCGGGCTTGAAGCTCTTGCCTTACTAACGAGCCGACAATGATGGTCGTTGGTCACGACTACTACCAAAAAGCTCCAATGAAGATGAATATTTCACATGGAGGAGTGTGCATCTTTATGTTGGGTGTTCTTCTGTCGTGCGACTGGTGGCTTATGTGTGCGACTGTGGCCCACGCCTCCTATTTGTTCAGTATGGCGGCGTGAACTCGATTCGATCCGGTATTCAATCCCGCCACTTTGAGATGCTCGATTGACTCCTTAACCTTGATAGGAAGATGGCTTATTCAATAATTCGTGCATAAGGGTAAGGAACTTTGGATGAACTAATGCGAATGGGTGTAAGCCTCATTGCTGGAAACACCAGGCTTGACCACACACGAGAGACACGAAAGCGTAGGTAACGCCGGGGCCATGGCGAAGTGGCGTTAAGCATCCCTAGCGGTGCGAAAAGAGAGGTCGTGATGATATCATCTACGTCCGCATCAGCTCCTCGTGGAGTAGATCCGCATCCAACCAAGTCTTTGACCAGGAACGGAGAATTCCCACTACCGCTAGCAGCCAACCGGGCCGTGAGTGCGGTGGGAACGGGCTTCCCAAAAAGCCGGCCGGGCCGAGTCGGCATAGAATGAAGGGGACGACCCTAATGTTGTGTTGGCAAAGCCAACTTCTTGGGTTGCGGGCGGAGAAGAGCGGACATGGGGACTCGGGTCGTATGTAGCGTAACTAAGAGAGCCATTCAATTTAGGCGAGCCCATGTGGTTATGGGGCGGGCACGAGCGGTCCGTGTCCGAGCCAATTGGTCGATGATGACGACTTCACTTATTAGATTAGTATTAGCCGCCTATCCCGAAATCCAATGGGATAATAGAAAGAATGGGAAGTGCGGGAGCTATAGGATTGGTTTTTTTTTTGGGGGGGATATGCTTGTGAAGAAGCAAGTTTATCCCCGCCCCGACCGGCAGCTGCTGGGTTTTCCCATCTCTCCTAAACTTCCCCGGTCTTCGACCCGAGCTATATGAGGCGAAAACTCGTCTCACGTGCTGATTCGAGCTCTCGAGCCCCACCCCAAAGCAGAATAATGGTGCGGCTTAGGTCAACTAACACAAAGAAGATACGGTTCGCTCAACGATTGCCTTTGGGTTCCAAACTCCATATGGGGAAGGAGCATTGTTGTTTGCGAGGTATCGATCATTTACATGGACCCACTTCTCATTCCATTTGTGGTAATTTTATGATCTATAAACCGTCCCTAACGAACGATCGACTCATCTTTGAGCATGATAAATCACTTCGTGCTTGACCAGTTGCCAATAAACTTTTCGGCCTCATATGAGAATGGAAAATCGGAGCATTTTCTCATCGGTGGATGACGAATCGCGAACATAATAATTTCGGTTGTTGACCATGTTCCCGAAAAAAATACTTTCGAGAAACGACGAGCACGATCAAAAGTAGCTATACATACAAATCCATTTACTTGATCTATATGCTTCCATTGGGCTGGAAGTTCCAGAATCCGCGGCACGTATACCACCATAATGAAACCGCTTTTTATTTTTTTATTCGGATAGGATTTACGGTTCAGCTTCGTTGGGAGGCTCGCGTAGTTTGTTACGCCGGCCCAAAAGGATAAGTTGCGTTGGAATTGATAAAGTTCCGTGGAGTTCATAATTGCATAAAAGGAGGAGAAGTAGTGGTTGCGCGCGCGTCAAGGCACTTCTTCGACGGTCCTCGTCCGCCGCCTGCCGCCGCCCGCTCTGAAGAATTCATGGGCGGCGAGCCTCCCGAGGACAAGGGGGGCGCACTACTAACCAAGCCAAGCCTAGTGCTCGCCGATAGGCGCTGGTAGCTTGCTTCCAAGCCTTGCCAACTATAATAAATAGTTGTGGCACGACCCCAAGGAGCCTTAAGCACTTGTACAATGCTCAAGTGGCTCTGGGCAACGAGTAGGATGGAGTCGTCGACTTTCAAACTATTAGTCAAGCATGCCATATATATTGAGGGAAGGGAAAAGGGGTCTCTTTCCTCGCCCAATGGTAGAGGTCAATCAATCCCTATCACCTTCTGTGCCTCCTTGTGGTTCTTCTCTTTAGCTTTTCCTCACCCTTTAGAGTTAGAGCTACTTGATAGGCCACTTTCCACATCCGATGCATTGAGATTTCATCTTGGATTTCAACCTCAAGCCCTATCAAGCAAGGGATTCTTCGTCCGATTCGTTCGTGCCATTGCGAATAAACAATTGGTAGAACTCCGCAACTTGTTAGGAGTAGGGGCTTTCTTGTACGCTTATCTCCCCCCCTATCCTAACAAGCGAAGTGAACCTTTTAGAACAAGCTTTGGGTCTAATCGGAGGGTCGAAATTGATTCCCCAACCTCGATCGCATCTTGTCTTGTCTCATGTACTTCCCTTTGCCTTTCACGACGCCTTACTTTGACTTGATCCCACCAAATTGAGGCATGACCCGTGCTCGAATTTTATCTTCGCATACCTCGTCTCGTTCTTTCCAATCAAAGAACTTTTCCACGCTACTTTTTCAATCAAGAAAGTCCTCGGGATGCAATCGGCCATGGAAATTTTTAACGTCCACTTTGATCCCACGATCTCCTTTTTATTGAAGCCCTTTTCAATTAGAAATAAGGCCCACATTAAAAAAATCTCAATCGAAATTGGCTGGAACTTCTTCTTCATGAATAGTTCCTTAATCATGTGATCAGATCTAGTCGATCAGATTTGAATTGGAGGTCTTGAACTCGAGTTTGTGAAAGACTCTTGCCGCCCCTTTCATTTAAGCCCTTTTTTTATTGCCCTAAAAAGATGACCCGACTTCTTCTTCTTTCTTTTACGAATCCGGCAAGCAAAAATCCTTTCTTCTCTTGAGTGATTGCTTGAGTTAAGCCTTCTTGACTCGTTTTGAGTCTCGATTTTCAATCCTTGGATGATCTTTCGGGTCTTAGTACAATGGATTCCATAGGCGTTTCCCGTGCTCTTCCGAAAGAAGCATCTGGAAATGACTTGTCATGGGCTTATGCGATGAAGAATGATTTGCTCGGGAAAAAATTTTGTGCTTATGTGGATGGGTCGCTTCAATTTCCCAAGACTCGAGAAGGATATTTTCCTACAAAAGATGAAAAGTGCTTAGCTTAAAATGAGATGACTTGTGTACTTCCTTTGAGCCCCATATACACCGTCACCACTTTTGCGACCGGTAAAGATATTTGGGAAACCATAAGTCATCTTGATTCTCAGGATGATTCTCCACCTTTCTATCAGTTGCAACATGAAGAACATGCCTTAGCTTATGGGTAAAATCAAGAAAGAAGTGTGCTATACTATTTATTACCGAAGGCTTAGGCTTCTATGGGACCAGCTGAACATGAGGGACTCCTTTCAAAGATAGGGACACCAATCGATTCGAATTCTAAAGGCTCTTGTCGGGAAGAATTTCATCTAACATAGAATAGCCTTCTAGAGTATAGAGTCTAAAGGAGCGAAGCAGCTTTCCCGATGAAAGAGGGGAAGGAGCGAAGCCGCTTTCCCGAGTTGACGAGGGGTTGGTGCGAAAGCCACTGAAACGATGAAAGAGGGGCAGGGGCTCTCAATAAAATAAGAAAACTAGCTGTCAACCTTAGTGAAAAGGCTTGGGAAAGGAGTTCATTCTTTCGTTTCTTCTTGCTTTTTCCCTTCTTCTCGGGCTCTTCCTGCCCTGAAGAACCTTCTTTTTCGGATAGGAAGGGAATGAGGACTGAAAAACCTATTGCTCTTAGGTTTTCCAAATCCTTCGTCCTAGTCTTTCCTCTATGTCCATTCAATCTGAATCTTGCTGCATGAATGCACAGTCAGACCTGGAATGCCCTATTTGATCTCTTCCTCTCCCATCGAGGCTTTCACCTGCACTAGCACTAGTATATGGTGATATCCAACTCGAAAGCCCGAACACAAAAAGCCCCTTCATTATTATTAGATAAAGAAAGGGTAAAGGAGAAAAAACCAAAGCTAAGGAGCCGACAATCAGCTGCGAGAAACGTCGAATAGGAAAGACTTGGTATATAATCATTGCCTTCGCTTACGCTATAGTCCATTAACAAGCGAGTAGGGAACCGCTTCCTTCCGTTCGATGAGGGAATACAAGCATTACGGGAGTTTTTCAATAGGAATATGAATATGACTCTTCCCAACTCAAGTCAAACGAGCGTAGTGAGGAAGGAGGGGAAGAAGTACTATAGAAAGGCTAAGTGAAGTACTTCTCGAGACTTCTCTTTTCTTCTTGCTTATTCTTCTCTTCTTGCTTATCACCGACTTTCCGAGCGTAGTCTTTAGTAGGGAGGGTCATTATCGCAGGAGTAGGAACATGACAAACCATTAGAATGCATTCTCGCAGAAGTAGCATACTCATCGAGCTTTCGTTCTTTCGTCTCAAAGGCCTTCGATAAGAGTGAAAATCCTTCTAACCGTCCCGTGCATTAAGGTGGCATGTCCGACTCGGGCAAGCAGATGAAACGAAGTGTTAAAGTAGAAAGCTAGCGTTAGTACTCACCCCGCCAAGCAAAACTCAAGCTAAGCTAATAACTCTAATTGTGGGATATCTAAAAAGATGCTCTTGTTTGTGGCCTTCCTTCTCTTACGGTTAATCATATGAATCGGTAATCGGATCGAAGCAATGGTAACAAGCTTTATCTCGGTTCAATTCCTTTCTTCCTACCCGACCAAAGATTGGATTAATTCCTTCGATGCTTGCTCGGAGCGGGAGTCGACTCAATATCGAGAGACTCGACCACCGAGGACTTTATCGCACCTTTATGTCTCCATCTCTCGAGTCGAGCTCAATCTCTCGCGGTATTATTTGGTCCGGAGTGTCGCCCATCTTTCTCGATGATGAAGCCTGTTTGGCAACATTTCGGATAGTTGGTGGATCGGAATCTAACCCAAATAAGAAAACGCCTCTGACTAAGTCAAGCGCGCACTAGCGCACGAGCAAGAAAACGGTGGATTTACTTGGCTCACTCGTGCAATCACAAAAAGAGCTTCGCCTTAGTAAGCTAGCTTTGGTTGCTAAGCAAGCAAGCCCGGTTCTCCGCACTACTGTGAGGACATGGATCGATCATGATGAGAATTGACTCCTCCGTAATGTAATAGAAAGACGATCCTGTTCCCGGGCTTTCTCCCTTCTCGACCGCACGAAGGAGATATGAATTATATTCAAGCGGGCCAAGCCCTTACCCCGTGTTCTCTCCGGGTGGGTCTGAGGCGAAGACCGCAAAGTTCATCGGTGGTGGGGTGTTCATAGAAAAGAAGGCGCCGCCAAACGAGTGGCGGCGATTTGGATGGAGTCTCGCTTTGATGCCGGGAGATCCATAGATCTCAGATAGAGTCTCGCTCATATATCTCGAGGAAGAGTACGCGCGCGCTAGCACTAGCACGCTACGGCTTCGCAGCTTGATCGGATCGAGATAGCCCTTCGGGCTCAAATTTTGATCAACAAGTTGGAGGTATGGTCGAGTGGCAAAAGGCATTGGTTTGCTAAATCGACATACAAGAAGATTGTATCATGGGTCTCATCCCATTTCCTCCGACACTGAAGTGGAATGGGCGAAATTACGTGAGAGAAAGAACCTCTTGGTGGAGTCCCCGAGGACGAGAATAGCACAACTTAGTGACTAGGAGCGGAGGGAGAGCCCGTTGCGCCTTGTTTTTGTTTGATCTGCCTATCCTCTTTCGAGAAGCAAGCTCCTCTCGTTTGTCCAGGTCCACAGGCGCTCTCGCTTTTGAGCATGTTGGGAGATTAGGCGCGAGCTGAAAGAAGCGAATCAAAGCTTGACGAACAAGCAAAAAAAGAAAGCCCTAACTATTTATTTGAGTAAAGGGCTTTTCCTTACTAGTCAAGTGGTAAGGTAGGGCGTATTCTTTGAAGAAAACATACTTTAGGAAAGTGGTTCGTAGCTCACCGTTTGGTTAGAGCAAAGGACTGAAAATCCTTGTGTCAATGGTTCGAATCCACTTCTAAGCAAAGGGTCCAAAGGACACGTGGCGGGAGCGAGCGAGATTTGGAAATGCAAATGAAAGAGGAAGCAAAACAAAATGTGAGCGCTCCTTCCCCTCTTTCATCGGTCAAGTGCTTCGCCCCTTCCCCTCGTTGACTCGGTAAAGTGGCTTTGCTCCTTCCCCTCTACAACTCTCGGTCAAACGGCCGCTCTCCCCCGCACGAGACGGCTTTTGGCGTCGCCCGAGGGAGGTAGATTTTCTAAAAAAGCAATTGATTACTCGGATTGGTTCTCGCGTCCTGTGCACCAAAAGGATGGGCGAGTTTGGTTTGAGTGTTCATCGATTGGGTGGATCTATATGCTCTGGGAGGTGAGACGATGTGTAGCGCAGATCTAGTCAGGCCAGATCTGCTTTTGGTACTGAGAGGGCCATAGGTTCGAATCCGTCACCTTGATGTGGTATTCTCGGGGCCGAAGTGCAAAGCCCCATAGCTTTGTCCGTGGTCGGAAGGCAAAGCGACAGACACCGCTGAAAAAAAAAAGATCCCCATTTTTTCTATCACACGTAGAATTGTCATTTTTTTCTTTTGAAACCCCTTACCTTATCAGTCATAAGGCGTGTTTTTGGTATCATATATCGAGAGAATTATTCTAAAAAGCTATTCCAATCGGTGTGACTTAGATACCCTTTCTTTGTGGTATCGGTCATGCTATTTGAATAGCCTTCAATTATCATAGCCTCTCAACCGGTTCCAAGACTCCTTCGGCATCAATGTGCTCCAATGAAAGAGATAAGACCCTTTCTGAACTGCAACCGGCACAAACGCCGAGGTAGAAAGTCGAAAGCGAGCTCTTTGCGCGTATACGCAATCTCGAAGCCCAATTAGCTCACGGACCGCCTCCCGAACCTGGCGAGTACGAGAGCTTGGTAAGAGAGAATGTCGAATGAGAAATACATTCGATTACGGCAACATTCGCAACTACCAAAGTGCACTAAACCTAGTAGAGATCTTCGACCTAACGATAATGGAACTTCAAGCCCATTTAAGAAATCCGCTTTGTACCTTATTGTTGATCGAACCGGATGCACGCCAGCCCAAATTCTCTCAGTCACCCTTTGACGAAAGGAACATAAGATCCGAAGTTTACGACTTTATCGAAGAGAAAGTCGACGGATTTGAGTTCTACACGCTTTCATTTTCAAAAGCTTCATTTAGAAGCTTTCCTACTGTACTTTATTCGGGATGTGCAAGAATACGGTCATCTCTCACTGTGTATAGAGAATTCCTTGATCATTTCCTTGGCGATAACACAAATGAAATCGCTTCCACGACCGCCCATCTTATGAGTCCATTCTTGTCGCGGTTGTTGGTTTGTTGTACTATTCATGCATCGCACTTCTCGATTGATAGAAAGACGTTCGGGAGCTTGGAGGGCCTATCGTGAGGGAACTTCCCTTTTCACAGTGGCGAAGGTAAAGCGGGAGAGCTGCGTATGTCCACGGTGATCAAGCGCAGAGCGACTCCTTCTTTTTTAAAGAGGTTGGTTTTCTCTGTTAGATCCGCTTTCGTTAAAGAAAAATAGGAGCTCTTGGTTTGGCCGATGTCGATTCGTATGGCAATGCGGACTCGACTCGGGATGAGGATTCTGCTTTGAATAATGCCGCTATGAGCCAAAAAGATGGAAAGCTATCTCGCTAAACGAAAGGAAAAAGCACGTGTCGGGTTTGCCCTCGTTGCAAGGGGCGGGGCCAACCAAAGAAGGTCGGTCGGACTCGGTTAGGACCCTTGATCCGGTTCCGCTAGGTTCTTCCATGCGATAATGTATGCGTATCGGTATCCTCTTCAGACCTGGTTGCTTCTAATTTTGGTTTATACGTTTGGAGAAACTCGCTAAGCACACCTTTCTTACCCTGTGATTCAATCTTTCACTCAAACTATCTTATCATCCTTAGGGAGTACGACTACCTTTTCTTGCCCGAGCCAAAGGATCATTCGATTTCTACCAAAAAGTTCGCTATCTATTAGTTGTCGTAATCGAATGTATTTCTCATTTTGTGTTAGCTCCTCCAAGAGCTTCCCAGTCCGTAGTAGACGAAACCTGGACTTCTATCGGACTTATAGCATTGCTCGTGAGCTCGCCGTTGAGGGTTGGCCTTACAGGAGATCGAGAGCCTTTCTTTCCCTGCTCGGTATGCTTTCCCGCTTATCGCGCAACTAGCCAACTATCCAAAGAGAGAGGGAGAGGATCATGCCAATTTGTATGTGCATTTTGTCCGTCCCAGTACTTGCCTCGCTTAGCTTTCTTAGCCAACATCTCCTGTTTCCCCAACCAAGAGGTCCTGCTTATCCGCACTCCAACAAATACACTATTTTTCAGTAGAAAGACTGATTTTTTTTCATAAAGTCGGTTCATAGATCAAGAAAGAATTCACCACTGTGACTACATTCGCGATACGTCTTTTCATACTCTTTCTTTAACCCTGCTATCAACCTAGCCATTCTCGCTTGTTGCTTTAAGGGTCTCTCCACTTTATGTGGGTATATATATAGGCTTCGTCGAGAATACCAAGTCGATCGGCAACTACTGTGTTTCGCTCAAATCTGTGAGGGAGGAAGGGTTCTTGATACCTCGAGGCCCTTTTTCGTATATTTCATCATTAGCAACCCCTCTTTATCGATCGCTAAAAACATATGCTTGATCACTTCCTAGTGGTATTGCCTTGTAATCGCCAAATATACCTTTACTAACTCCACTGCAGCTCCTCAATGCACTGCTATGCAGAGCGGAGGAAGATACTAAGGGCGAGATTTTAGCTAACAATGTCTTGACTCCTTGCCTTACTCGCCTTAGACAAAACCTTCCTTAGACAGAGTTAATTATCAGTCACCATTAAAAGGTCATATTTTGATTTCCTAATTCTAATCTTATTAGAACTAAAAAACCTAAGTCTAATTATTCAAGTTCTAAACATTTTAAAACTAATAATTAACTTAGGTTACATGCATTTCTATGTTATAGTGCTTGATCATTCATCACATGAATAATGTTAAACTATAACATATATTCATCACATGAAATAAATGCATGAGCATACTTTTAATCTAAGAAATATAACTCCTATATTAAATAAATTAAAACATGCTTTAATTATATTATAACACTTATAATATAACCTATCATGCATACTATATATTATAACACTTATAATATAAAAATGATGCATGAAATGTTTAACCTAAGGTGGGATTTTAAATCTATATGACATACAATATGCACATAGAATAAAAATATTTCATATATCTCATGCATAAAATAATTAAATAGCAAAAATTGAACCGGTTTTGGCACTTAGGGGCATTAAATAAATTAATTAACATTAATATAATAATTATATTAATATTAATTAATAAATTTAATTAAAATAAAATAATTTTACATTTTACAAATAAAACTAAATTAAAATTAAATAATAAAAACGCCCCACGAAGTCCTCATGCTTCAACCGCCCACGTTCGCGCAAAAAGGTTGTTGGAACTGCCCACTATGCATGCAACGTTGCATCGCCGTGGGCAGCGTTGCAACGCTTCAGCACTCAGCGTCGCACGTCGCGTGCTCCACGCCTGGCGCTAAACTGCAGCAGGCAATCCTCCGCGCAGACAGCGTTGAGACGCCGAAGAACAACGTCTCAACGTCGTTGACAGAACAACAAGCTCCTCTTGTTGTTCTTCGTCATTTCTCGCCCGTTTCCGCTTCGATTTCTTCACAGCAACTCTTGCCGCCAAAGACACAGACTTACAGACTCAATTTATTTTCTAATTTGCCCAAAAATACAGGCCTTCACATTTGATCTCATCAAACAGAAAATAAACCTAAACTAGTGCCAAAACAAAAAAATGACCAATTATGCAAACCAAAATCATTTTATGAAATTGAAGAATAACCCACCTAATTTTAAGAAAGCAGATGCACAACGAGAAGCCAACGATTGGCTCTGATACCAATTGAAGGGAATGAAATCTCGTGCAGCGGAAGGCGATCGAATCGTCGTGGTAACGTTGCGAAATTTGTTTTCTTAAAATTGAACTATCACATAGTATCTAGGCTAAATATGCAAATTAAGAAGAAAAACTAGTAAGAACTACTTACTTGTTGAAGAACCATCTTCGAGTTTTCCTTCTCCGTTCACGAACCCTTCGTGATCACGACCTCAATGTCCTCGATCTCCTCGAACAGTGAGTAACTGGACACTTCCACACAGTTTCTCTATTGTTCTTCCTTTGGTAGAAGGAGAGTGGTGGAACTCCTTTTTGGTGAGGGAAGGAGAGATTGAGAGAAGAGATTTGAGAGAATTTGTAAAATGCCCAGAGAATCCAAAAAATGAGCATTCAACCTTACAACTCTTTCTTGCAAAGGAGTTTATATAATGGTGATAGGTGGAGTTGAAATATACACCTATTTACCATTTTACCACAACCATAGGTTATGCAAATCATATTTGCATAACCACATATAACAAGATATCTCATATCTTATTATACAAATCACATTTGTATAATTGTGGGTTTTTAAATTGAATCACATTCAATTTAATATCTCTCAATCCAATTTCTCCAAATTAGCCCTAATTAGACAATTAGACTAACCTATAGTTTATTAAATCTCATTCACATTAAACTATATAATATATCATTCATATCTCATATAAATGACATAATTACCCTTTAGTGAACTTGAACACTTCAAATTCACACCAAAACTGTATACCCTCAATTAATCCAGTTTGAGCCAACTGAGGGACCTAATGGGCCTACAGTAATGAGGTCCAATAATCTGTGATTAACCATTCAAACTCTTTGACCCGGTTAATCAACATTCATTAGCTACGGTAACACTCCACTAAAGCCCGTAGTTGAACTCCCATCAGTGTAAGACAAGTTATATCCACTGATATAACCAATGCCCATGAGTCGACCCTTCACAGGTTGTTCGTAGACACTACTAGGTCAAATTACCATTTTACCCCTGTGTCTACTTCTTGGTCCTTAAGTCCCCACTGCTCCTCTAATGAACAACAACGTTGTAATGGTCCAACCATACACAACACTCCTCTCGAGCCAGTGAGAGGGTGGGCGCCCGTTGTCCAAGCCTTGGAGATAGCACTTAAAAGAACAACCCCTCTAATTTTCTTAAAGATGGGAACGAGTGAATTCCATCTCGCGTAGTCAAGTTTCCAGCTCCCCACGTGGTCCTGTCCCTGAGAAGATAGGCATATTGGGCGAGTAACTGTGACCACCCTCACCCGTACTAGTCTTATAATGTTAACGGAGTTACATCAGGAGGTCTAATAATTCACGATCCGGTCTTGTACAATCTCATTGCACAGGATGCCCCCACTCGCATGTCAACCATATGAACGAGTAAGATCACCTCGTTTGTATCTAATACAAAGCGGGTCGCATCCACAGCGTATCCAGGATTAGGTCTCCAATCCTATCCATTTACTGTAGACCGTTGGGTCATTAACTCGAACGTGATCCTCCCTGTGTGTCCACTACACACCGTTCAAGTTCTAGTTCTCTCATAAATTAAATGACCCTGTAGCTTAGTTTATTGGATAAAGTTTGTAAAATTTGCGAGGCACAAAGTGATGAAATAAATAACTCTTATTAATTTCAAATGTTAAAATTACAAACAAAACAAGATTAGGACATACATCCCAACATCGACTACTTTCCTAGAGAAAATTTGATGGCTCTAAGGCAATCCTTGGATTATCCCGGGATTGCTCGATCATACCCCATAGGGCTTATCTTAGTCTTCCCATGGTGTAAGATTCTCGTCTTGATTCATGGTGTTCGACCACTTTTTTGGAGAAAATTTTAAGGCTCCAAGGTAGTCCTTGGATTATCCCGGGATTACTCGATCATACCCCGTAGGGCTTATCTTAGTCTTCCCATGGTTTAAGATTCTCCTCTAGATTCACGGTGTTCGACTGTTGAGGGGTATGCCCTAATCTCGTGTAGTTTGTAATATTTATTGTTGTAAATAAATAAAAGTTATTTATTCAAACTTTGTGTCTCACATTTTATAAACTTAATCCAATAAACTAAGCTCCAAGGTCATATCTTTATGAGAGAGAACAAGAACTTGAACGATGTGTAGTGGACACACGGGGAGGATCATGTTCGAGTTAATGACCCGAACGTCTACATTATATGGATAGGGTTGGAAACCTCATTCTGGTTACACTGTGGATGAGACCCGCTTTGTATTAGATAAAAACGAGGTGATCCAACTCGTTCATGTGGTTGACATGCGAGTGGGGGCATCTTATGCAATGAGATTGTACAAGATCGGACCGTGAATTATTAGACCTACTGATGTAACACCGCTAACAGTATAGGACTAATAACTTCGTAGATGACCATTACTAACTCGTCCTTTATCGTGAGCGTGTTACGGACTCCTGTCTGCGGGGGTCTGTCCTCTGACTAGTACGGGTGAGGGTGGCCATAGTTGTTCGCCCAATATGCCTACCTTTTTTAAGACAGGGCCACGTGGGGAGCTGGAAACTTAACTACGCAAGAATGAATTCACTCGTTCCCGATTTAGGAAAACTGGAGGCGTTGTTCCCGTAAATGTTGTCTTCAGAGCTTGGACAACGGGCTCCCAACCTCTCACTGGCACGAGAGTGATGTTGTTTATGGTTGGACATGCAACGTAGTTGTTCATTAGAGGAGCAGTGAGACTTAAGGAGCAAGAGGTAGACATAGGGGTAAAATGATAATTTGACCCAGCTGTGACTACGAACAACCTGTGAAGGGTCGACTCACGGGCATTGGTTATATCGATGGACACAACTTGTCGTACAATGATGGAAGTGCAGTTATGGGTTTTAGTGTAGTGTTATCGTAGCTAATGAAGGTTAAATAACTGGGTCAAAGAGTTTGATAGGTTCGTATCATTGGAGCTCGTCATCTGTAGGTCCATTAGGTCCCTCTGTTGGCTCAAATTGGACAAATTGAGGGTTTACAGTTTGGTGTGGATTTGAAGTGTTCAAATTCATTAATTGGGTACTTATGTCATTTATATGTGATATAGTTGACACAATATATAGTTTGATGTGAATGAGATTCAAAATAAACTATAGAATCAATTAGACTAGAATTGGAAAATTTGAATTGGGAGAAGTTAAATTGAATGTGATTCAATTTAAAATTCCAGAATTATGCAAATGAGATTTGTATAATAAGGTATGAGATACCTTATATTATATGATATGCAAATATGATTTGCATATCATATAGTTGTGGTAAAATGGTGAATTGGTGGGGATTTTATCTCCACCACACATAATTATAAATAGATTCATTCAAAGGCATCTCATAGTCACTTATTCATTTTTTGTTTTTATTTTGGCTTCCAAGAGAAAGACTTCTCTATCAAAAGCTCCTTCTCATTTCTCTAGAAATCTCTCCTATCTCATTTCTCTAGAAATCTCTCCAAACCCAAAACCAAAGGAAGTCCCACCACTCTCCCTCAACCTCTCGAGAACAATCGAGAAGAGCTTTCGAAAGCGTCCGTGTGTTTGGATTCGAAGATCATGTTCGTGGAGATCGTTGGTTTGAAAGGGATCGTGACCAAGAAGGATGTCGAAGAAGAGTTCTTCAAGAGGTTAGTATGTCTCATACCTACTGTTTTCTTCTCGTGGCCAGCATGTTTAACCTAGGATTTATGAGATATGTTCGATTTTAAGAAAAACGAAACAGAACGAAACAACGACGTTTCACAACGTCTTTCGCTGTGGGAAATCCATTCCCTTCATCGACTGCTTTCTTGGAGAAAATTTTAAGGCTCAAAGGTGGTCCTTGGATTATCCCTAGGATTGTTTGATCAACCTCGTAGGATTGATTCCTAGTCTTCCTTGGGTTTAAGATTCTTCTCTTGAGGGCTAGCCTACTTTGTTTTCTTAAAACCATATTAGATTAGGTGATCTAATATAGGTGATCTTGACGGGATGAAGACGTCATTAATTGTTGAAATTTTTGGCCAAGCTTTGTTGAAACTGAGCTGAGAAGGGACAAGAGGACTCTGATCCGATCGGTGGTAGGGTCGACCTTCATGGTCGGGCTCGACCCTTTGGGGTCGGCCTCAGCATGGTTGCCATTTCTCTTGACTGTTGTTTAGCCTTTCTTGTCTTATGGGTCTCTGGTTGTTGTTCGAACTCCTAGATGATTATATGGGTTAATCATGCGATATGAGTTGGATGTATGCAAGAAAAAATACTTTCCACTAGCCCCTAATTCACATGCTTTGCAAAAAATTGAGCCTATGTCGAGGTTGGCCTCGGCCCCATCTAGGTCGCCCTCGAGCTTTTTTTTTAATTCGTACTTATCGAGGTCATCCCTGGCCTCGTGCTGGTCAGCCTTGGCCTCTGCCTCTAGGATGGGCCTCGACTTCTGGTCAGCCTCAAGAAATCTTCTAATGATTTTCAGAAACATTATTGTTGCTTGAATTTCAACTTCTCAAATGAGTTTCTTTTCATAAATATTGCTTTAGTTGTTGCTAAATTGGGAGATATATCTCCTGTGTAGCCCTCTTTGTTCGAGGAGGAAACAAATTCACGCTTCAACAAAATTGTAGCTTGAAAAAGATGTACTTTATTGACTATCTAGTAATCAATGCAAATGCATATAATAGAAAAATATTCCAAACAAAGGACATATGACTAAAAAGAAACATTTAACTTTCCATGCATCGTGAAGGGAATGAAAATCGCACGCAGCGGAAGGACGGTTGAATCATCGTGGTATCGTTGTGAAAAATGCTTTCATGAAATTGAAACTATCACATAGTATCTAGGCTATATATGCAATTAAAAGGAAAATCAGTAAGGAATACTTACTTGTTGAAGAACCGTCTTAACGTTTTCCTTCTCCGGTCACGAACCGTTCGTGTTCTCAATCTTAATAAACTTGATCTCCTCGAACAGTGAGTAACTCGGACACCTCCAATAGGCTTCTCGGTTGTTCTCTTTAGGTAGTAGGAGAGTAGGTGGGACTCCTTTTTGGGGAAAGGGAGGAGAGATTGTGAGAGGAGAGTTGAGAGAGAATTGTAAAGCTCTTTGGTGAGAAATCCAAAAAATGAGCTTTCAAGTGAGAAATCCTTCTGGCAAAGGAGTTTAAATAATGGTGATAGGTGGAGTTGAAATCTCCACCTATTTACCATTTAACCACAACCTTAGGTTATGCAAATCATATTTACATAACTGCATATAGTAAGATATCTCATATTTCATTTTACAAATCACATTTGTATAATTGTGGATTTTTAAATTGAATCACATTCAATTTAATTTTCTCTCAATCCAATTTCTCCTAATTAGCCCTAATTAGACAATTAGGCTAGCCTATAGTTTATTATGAATCTCATTTACATTAAACTATATAATAAGTCAATCATATCTCATATAAATGACATAATTATCCTTTAATGAATTTGAACACTTCAAATCCACACCAACACTGTAAACCCTCAATTAATCAAGTTTCAGCAAACCGAGGGACCTAATAAACCTACACGGGACGATCTCCAATGATCCGAGATTAACTTGTCAAACTCTTTGACCCGGTTAATCAAAATTCATTAGCTACGGAACACTCCACTAAAGCCCGTAGTTGCACTCCCATCACTGTAGGACAAGTTGTGTCCATTGATATAACCAATGCTCGTGAGTCGACCCTTCAAAGGTTGTTCTTAGACACTACTGGATCAAATTACCGTTTTACCCCTGTGTCTACTTCTTGCTCCTTAAGTCCCCACTGCTCCTCTAATGAACAACAACGTTGTACTGGTCCAACCATACACAACACCCCTCTCGGGCCAGTGAGAGGGTGGGCGCCCGTTGTCCAAGCCCTAGAGAAAGCACTTAAGGGAACAACCCCTCTAGTTTTCCTAAAGTCAGGAACGAGTGAATTCCATCTCGCGTAGTTAAGTTCCCAGCTCCCCACGTGGTCCTGTCCCTGAGAAGATAGGCATATTGGGCGAGTAACTATGACCACCCTCACCCGTACTAGTCAAAGGACTGACCCCCTCAGACAGGAGTCCGTAAGACGCTCAGGATTCAGGTCGAATCACTAATGGTCATCTACGAAGTTATTAGTCCCATACTGTTAATGGTGTTACATCAGTAGGTCTAATAATTTACGGTCCGGTCTTGTACAATCTCATTGCACAGGATGCCCCCACTCGCATGTCAACCATATGAACGAGTCAGATCACCTTGTTTGTATCTAATACAAAGCGGGTCGCATCCACAACGTATCAAGGATTAGGTCTCCAACCCTATCCATATACTGTAGACCATTCGAGTCATTAATTCGAACATGATCCTCCCTGTGTGTCCACTACACACTGTTCAAGTTCTAGTTCTCTCATAAATTGAATGACCCTAGAACTTAGTTTATTGGACAAGATTTGTAAAATTACGAGACACAAAGTGATGAAAGAAATAACTCTTATTAATTTCAAATGGTAATATTACAAACAAAAGGAGATTAGGACATACATCCCAACAAACTCCCACTTGGACTAAGCTAGTGGAGTACATATACATTTCTCAAATGTACAATAAATTACACTAAAGTAATACAATAAACTAGGGCATTAAATACCCTTTTCAATACTTCCACATGCCCTAGTCAGGAAGCACTCGAAGACCTAGACTCTCTAGGTGACCCTCAAACACCTTAGCCGTGAGGATCTTTGTAAATGGATCAGCAACGTTGGGCTCCGACGCTATCTGCCTGATTGTCACGTCGCCGCGGTGCACAATCTCTCGTATCAGGTGATACTTCCGTCAATGTGCTTGCCCCTCTTATGACTCTAAGGCTCTCTCGAGTTTGCTACAGCACCATTGTTTTCACAAAACAACGTGATCGGCAAGTTCATATTTGGAACAACTTCCAAATCCGTCATGAACTTCCTAAGCCATACAGCTTCTTTTGCAGCTTCACAAACGGCAACGTACTCAGCTTCCATAGTGGAATAAGCGATGCATCCCTGCTTGATGCTTCGTCATACTACAGCTCCTCCATTCAAAATGAAGGTTGACCCCAAAGTGGATTTCCTAGAATCCTTATCGATCTGAAAGTCAGAATCTGTGTATCCCGTAAGGATCAAATCCCCACTCCCATACACTAGGTTGTAGTTCCTCGTTCTCCTAAGATACTTGAGGGTAAAGGTCGTCCAGTGATCTAATCAAGGATTGGATTGATACCTACTGATAATCACAATTGCATAACAAACGTCGGGCCTAGTACACAACATGGCATACATCAGGCTCTCAACAGCTAAAGCATAAGGGATTCGTCTCATATCCTCAACCTCTTGAGGAGTCTTAGGACATTGATCCTTAGACAAGTGAACCCCATGCCTGAAAGGCAATAAGCTTTTCTTGGAGTTCTACATCTTATATCTAGACAACATCTTGTCAATATAACACGCCTGAGACATGGCCAGCGTTTTGTTCTTCCAGTTCCAAATAATCTGGATACCTAGAACATACTATGCTTCTCTCAAATCTTTCATTTAGAATTGCGAAGCTAGCCATTTCTTTATATCAGTAAGAAATCCTACCTCATTCCCAATGAGAAGGATATCATCCACGTATAATATCAGAGATGCGACAGTTTTGTGGACGATTTTCTTGTAGACACAAGGCTTGTCAACATTCTGATCAAAGCCATAATATTTTATCGCCTCATCAAACCTTATATTCCAAGACCTTGACGCTTGTTTCAGTCCATAAATAGACCTATGAAGCCGACAAACCTTTTGCTTTTGGCCCTGGGCAATGAACCCTTTGGGTTGGTCCATGTAGATGGTTTCGTCAAGGTTGCCATTTAGAAAGGCGATCTTGACATCCATCTGCCATACCTCATAGTCATAATATGCGGCAATGGCCAGAAGGATTCTGATCGACTTCATCATGGCAACAGGTGAAAAGGTTTCCTCATAGTCAACCCCTTCAACCTGGGTAAAACCCTTTGCCACTAGTTGTTCTTTGAAGGTCTACACCTTCCCATCTACGCCACGTTCATGCTTGTAGATCCATTTGCAACCAATAGGTTTTACCCCATTCGGTTGATCCACAAGCTCCCAGACAGAATTGAAGTACATCGACTTCATCTTCTGGTCCATAGCTTTAATTCATTCGTCTTTGTCAACGTCTGTCATTGCCTGATCATAGGTCAATGGATCCTTGCAGTCATCATCAGGGGGTGACGACTTGGGTTTCAGCTAAATCCGTATAAGGTTCAGGCTGTCTCACAACCCTCCCACTACGTCGAGGCATTCCCAACTCTTGGGAATGGACTTGACTAGACGTGCTAGGATCAACAACACTTGTTGATGTACTAGCCTCATCAGCAACTCTTGCTGATGTACTATCCATTTCGTTCAACACGATTTTACTTCTAGGTAAATGATCCCTGACGTGGTCTTCTTCGAGGAAAGTGGCATTTGTCGACAAAAGCACCCTATTATCCTTAGGATCGTAAAATAAATCACCCCTAGTCTCTTTTGGGTAACCTACATATAGGCACAATTTTGATCGGTGTTCTAACTTCTTCGGATTAGACACCAACATGTGGGTCGGGCATCCTCAAATTCTAAAATGGTGTAAACTGCCTTTACGTCCATTCAAGAGTTCGAAAGGTGTTTCACAAACACTCTTCGACGAAACGTTGTTCAAAATATACACCGTAGTCTCCACTGCGTACCCCCAAAAAGAATCAAGGAGACGAGCATAGCTCATCATCGACCGAACCATGTCCAACAGGGTTTTGTTTCTCCTCTCTGATACACCATTCTGCTGTGGCATACCAGGTGCTGAGAGTTGGTACGTAATTCCATGTTCTATCATATAGTCCTTGAATTCAGTGTCCATATACTCTCTACCTCGATCCGATCGAAGTGTTTTAATAGTTTTACCTAACAGGTTCTCAACCTCATTCTTGTACTCCTTGAACTTTTCAAGTGTTTCAGACTTCCTATGCATTAGGTAAATATACCCATACCTTGAATAGTCATCTATGAAAGATACAAAGTATTCGTAACCACCTCGTGCTTTAACACTCATCGGACCACAGAGGTCATAATGTATAAGCTCAAGGGGCTCTTTGGCTCTATATCCTTTTCCACTAAAAGGACGTTTGGTCATTTTACCTTCAAGGCATGACTCACATACCGGTAAAGAGTTTTCTTCCAACTCGTTTAGAAGTCCACTCTTCACTGGTCTCTTAATCCTATTAAGATTGATGTGGCCTAACTGTAGATGCTAAAGATGGACACTTTCTTTTGGAGAAACTTTCACTCTCTTAGTCCGTGTTTCTGCTGTTTTAAATAATTCATTATCCAAAACACTTTTGACCGAATTAGGTTTCAAAACATACAGATTAGACTAAAGTGAAACAGAACACAATCAATTTCCATTTCTAGAAATAAACGCTTTATTGCCAGAAAATTCAACTGAAATACAATGTTCTAACAGGCAGGAAATAGAAACTAGGTTTCTAGTAAACCCTGGAACTATATATAAATTATCTAATAAAATTTAATTCCTGCCAAAATAGAGCTTCACCGTGTCGATTGCTGCAGCAGAGACAACCTCTCCGGATCCAACCCGTAGAGTCATCTCACCCTCTCGCAGTTGCTGCCAGGAACCAATTCCCTGAAAAGAATAACAAACATGGTTAGTTGCGCCCGGATCCAATATCCAGGCAGAGTCATTACTCTCCACTAAACAGGTTTCAGTTACTAGTAAATCACATTCACCTGTATTCTTCCTGTCGGTAAGGAACTTGGGACAGTTACGCTTCCAGTGGTCGTTCCCATTACAATGGAAGCACTTTCCTTTCTCTGCAACTTCCTTGACCTTTTTGTCCTTTTGGGCGGCAGCGCGGTCAGCTTTACCCTTCTTCATCTTCTTCTTCTTCCCTTTCGGGTGAGAAGGAGCCACAAATTTTGTCCAGAGGTCGAACCCCTGTGATAGGACCTGAAGGCAACATTTGCCTCAGCTTCCGGTGTCCTGATCCTCATCAAGAACTTGAAGTTCTGTAACTCGTTGAGAAGGGTGGTCAGAGTGTAGCTAATTTTGTTCATAACAGCTTTGCTACAAAACTGAAGGAAACTCTTCGGAAAAGTCTCCAGAATAAAGCTGACCTTGCTCGACTCATCAATCGAAACCCCGTTCATCTCTGCCAGATTAAAGTGGGTCATCATGTCCAGAACATGTTCACGGACAAACGTCCCTTCTTTCATCCAGGCGTTGAAGACGTGTTTGAGCGAGTCATGTCGAACCTGAAAGGACTGCTGTCCAAACATTTCCTTCAATTACTCCATTATCTCCTTACCGGTGACCATCAACTCATGCTTTTTTGCCAAAACTTCAGATAAGCTGGCAATGATGTAGACCTTGGCCTTTTCATTGGCCTTGATCCATCGATCGTACGCATCACGAATACTTCGTGACGCGGTCGAGCTTGGCAACTGAGGACACTCCTCAGGGAGCACGAACTTAAGGTGGTCAGTTACTAGAATCGTGTTTATATTGTTTTTTCATGTTTGAAAGTTATCTCCCACTAATTTGTCGGAAGCGAGTAAAGCTATTATTGAGCTAGACATTTTGCTCAAAAACAAGTAAAAACTTTGTGTCAGTCTCACAAAAAACTTTTTGAATCCAATCAAGTTTTAGAAAAAAATTTATCCTATGATCCCTAGGTCATTAAAATTTTGCAATGATATCCCAAAGGTTTAGAATGACCGATACCGAAGGGTGAACAGAAACACTCCTCCTCTAAGACGAGACTATCTCGACCAGAGCCTAATCCCATAATAACTCTTATTCCATTAGGCGTCCAGTTACCATTTTTCGGTCGAATCAATTAACTCTTAATGAATCTCGTGAGTGTCACCCTCAATCTTTAAGTTTCCAAGTATCCGTCCAAACAATACCACCGAAGGGTGAACCAAGAAGGAAAACCAACAAGGAAACTATATCCCTTTCGGGAATTCACGGTGTTTCGACTCCCATGATCAAGGCCCTCCGAATGGATTGTTTGGTCCAGGCCAAACTAGCAGGCGGATCATAGGGGTCTCACGGTGTGAATCGAAAGAACGGACCGTGGGTCCGGTTTTCACAGGTCCCGCTCCCACTCACTATAAGTACTCTCTCCATCTACTTTGATATTGATCCATACAAATACCATCCAAAGGGGGACGCTTCCATTTGCGCCACGAAGTCGAGTATGGATCTCGCGGTGCGGACTTTAACGGAGATTTATGGTCGGAAAATTAAATGTATCTCATAGACTTTATTTCCTCCCACTCAACACTTTATATTATTCGGGATTAACCTAGATAAATCGACTAATATTTACCTAAGTCTACCAATATAACGCTTATATTTATTTAGCCTAAGTTTATAATCAAATTATTAACTTAGGTCTATGTGAGTAAATTAATCAACTTTTAATTAACGCCACTCACGATAATAGAACCTAAGAATCTCCGGACCGAATTAACTCCTAGGTCGGTTCCCAGGTAGGGGTGTTCCGCAAAGCGTCAACTTAAATACCCCAACCTTAGACAAAACCTTCCTTAGACAGAGCTACTAATTAGTCTCCATTCAAAGGTCATTTGATTTTCTAATTCTAATCTTATTAGAACTAGAAAACCTAAGTCTAATTATTTATGTTCTAAACATTTTAAAACTAATAATTAACTTAGGTTACATGCATTTCTATGTTATAGTGCTTGATCATTCATCACATGAATAATATTAAACTATAACATACATTCATCACATGAATTAAATGCATGAACATGCTTTTAATCTAAAAAATATAACACTTATATTTAAATAAATTAAAACATGCTTACATTATATTATCACACTTGTAATATAACCTATCATGCATACTATGTATTATAACACTTATAATATAAATATGATGCATTAAATGTTTAACCTAAGGTGGGATTTTAAATCTATATGACATACATTATGCACATAGAATAAAATATTTCATACATCTTATGCATAAAATAATTAAATAACAAAAATTGGACCGATTTTGACACTTAGGAAACATTAAATGAATTAATTAACATTAATATAACTTTTATATTAATATTAATTAATTAATTTAATTAAAAAAACTAAAATACATTTTACAATTAATAAAAATAAATTAAAAACAAATAAACTGCCCCACGAAGTGAAATTCTCCACCAGCCCACGTCCTCGCGCGAAACTGCCGCAAACTACTCCTCAACGCACACAGTGTTGTAACGTCGTGGGCAGGGTTGCAACGCTGCAGTACTCAGCGTCGAACGTCGCGTGCTCCACTCCTCAGCGTTGCAACGCTACACCCAGCATTGCAATGCTGACCTGCAGATTAGCCTTCACCCGTGCGGACGACGTTGAGACACCGAAAATAGCGTCTCAACGCCATCTATTGGACAACAAACACCTTTACTGTTTTCTTCGATTTTTTGCCTGTTTTCGCTCTGATTTCTTCACAGCAACTGTTGCCGACAAAGACATGGACTTACAACTTTGATTTATTTTCTAAATGCCCCAAAAATATGGGCCTTTACATTGATCTAATCAACGAAAATAAACCTAAAAACGAAAAATGCCAATACCGAAAACATCCAATCTTGCAAACCACAATTACATCTCATGAATTGAAGCAATATCCACCTAATTTTAAGAAAATCATTTGCACAACGAGAAAGCGAATGATTGGCTCTGATACCAATTGAAGGGAATGAAAATCCCACGCAGCGGAAGGACGATTGAATCGTCGTGGTATCGTTGTGAAAAATGTTTTCTTAAAATTGAAACTATCACATAGTATCTAGGCTAAACATGCAATTAGAAGGAAAATAAATAAGGAATACTTACTTGTTGAAGAACCGTCTTCACGTTTTCCTTCTCCAGTCACGAACCCTTCGTGTTCTCGATCTCAACGAACTTGATCTCCTCGAACAGTGAGTAACCCAGACACCTCCGATAGGCTTCTCGATTGTTCTCCTTTGGTAGAATGAGAGTAGGTGAGACTTTTTTTTTTTTGGTGAAATGGAGGAGAGTTGAGAGAGAATTGTAAAGCTTTTTTGGTGAGAAATCCAAAAAATGAGCCTTCAAGTAAGAATTCTCTCTTGCAAAGGAGTTTAAATAATGGTGATAGGTGGAGTTAAAATCTCCACCTATTTACCATTTAACCACAACTTTAGGTTATGCAAATCATATTTGCATAACCACATATAATAAGATACCTCATATCTCATTTTACAAATCACATTTGTATAATTGTGGATTTTTAAATTGAATCACATTCAATTTAATTTTCTCTCAATCCAATTTCTCCTAATTAGTCCTAATTACACAATTAGGAAATCTATAGTTTATTATGAATCTCATTCACATTAAACTGTATAATATGTCAATCATATCTCATATAAATGACATAATTACCCTTTAATGAATTTGAACACTTCAAATCCACACTAAAACTGTAAACCCTCTATTAATCCAGTTTGAGCCAACCGAGGGACCTAATGGACCAACACGAGACGAGCTCCAATGATCCGAGATTAACCTGTGAAACTCTTTGACCCGGTTAATCAACATTCATTAGTTATGGTAACACTCCACTAAAGCCCGTAGTTGTACCTCCATCACTGTAGGACAAGTTGTGTCCATTGATATAACCAATGCCCGTGAGTCGACCCTTCCCAGGTTGTTCGTAGACAGTGTTGGGTCAAATTACCGTTTTACCCCTATGTCTACTTCTTGCTCCTTAAGTCCCAACTGCTCCTCTAATGAACAACAACGTTGTAATGGTCCAACCATACACAACACCCCTCTCGGGCCAGTGAGAGGGTGGGTGCCCGTTGTCCAAGCTCAGGAGACAACACTTAAGGGAACAACCTCTCTAGTTTCTCTAAAGTCGGGAACGAGTGAACTTCATCTCGCGTAGTTAAGTTCCCAGCTCCCCACGTGGTCCTGTCCTTGAGAAGATAGGCATATTGGGCGAGTAACTGTGACCACCCTCACCCGTACTAGTCAAAGGACAGACCCCGCAGACAGGAGTCCATAACACCCTCAGGATTCAGGTCGAGTCACTAATGGTCATCTACGAAGTTATTAGTCTCATACTGTTAACGGTGTTACATAAGTAGGTCTAATAATTTATGGTTCGGTCTTGTACAATCTCATTGCACAGGATGCCCCCACTCACATGTCAACCACATGAACGAGTCAGATCACCTCGTTTGTATCTAATAAAAAGCAGGTCGCATCCACATCGTATCCAGGATTAGGTCTCCAACCCTATCCATATACTGTAGACCGTTCGGGTCATTAACTCGAACGTGATCCTCCCTGTGTGTCTACTACACACCGTTCAAGTTCTTATTCTCTCGTAAATTCAATGACCCTGGAGCATAGTTTATTGGACAAAGTTTGTAACATTGCGAGACACAAAGTGATGAAAGAAATGACTCTTATTTATTTCAATAGGTAATATTACAAACAGAACGAGATTAGGACATACATCCCAACACATCGGTCATCAAAAAATTTCTTGTTGAGGTTCATGATTAGGTTGATCAACATCAAGTCGGCCTGAACAAAATTTTGGTCGCCCATAACTTTCCTCGGTTGGTCGGCCACTGCCAGCTTGGATCAACTTCGGTTCTCCATAGTCTTCTTCAGTTGATCCTCCAAAGATAGTTTTGTCGGCCTCAACTCTCTATAGTCATCACCTCAGACATATTCCTTCAGATATCCTTCTCGGATTAGTGCTTCAATTTCATCTTTCAACTAAAAACAATCTCGAGTTACATGTCAATGATCTCGATGAAATTTAGAATATTTATCCTTGTCTCTTTTTCCATGTGGGGTTCTAATTTTTTCTGGGTATTTGAGAAGGTTAGTACTGCGAATTTCCATCAGGATTTTTCAGAAGGAAGTACTGTTGGTGAGTACTTCTCGAACTTTTGACCCCGACATTCTTTAAGGTCAGGTCGACCTCAGTCATAATCTTCAGTCTTTCTCTTCTTTGAGTTATGATAGTGGTTTTCCCTTGTCCTATCATGCTCAGAAGTGTGTTCACTTCTTCCTTTTCCTGTTGTGGCTTCTTTTGATTTCAAAAGCTCGTCTGCACTCTCCTAGTAATAAATTCAGCATAAGAAGTTGGTTCCTTCTTGCCTATTGATCTGAGCAACCTTTTATCCTGGAGTCCTGCTACTATTACAATCAAGGTTGTTGCTTCAGTAAATCCTTCTACTTGTAGTGCTTCATTGTTGAATCGAGAGATATAATCACACAAACACTTTCTTAGCTCTGGTTTTATAGTTAACAAGTGCATTTGTGTTTGTGTTGGTCTTTTCCTCCTCGGAATTGGGTCACGAATGCTCGAGCTAACTCCTTGAATGACTCTATCGATCTTCTTTTGATTTTCCTGAACCATTCTTTTGCAGGTCCTGTTAGGGTAGAGGAGAATGCCCTACACTTCATTGTCTCTGAGAATTCCTGTAGGTCCATCAGGGATCTGTATGTATCTAGATGTTCTACTGGATCTGAGCTTCCAGCATATGGAGTGATGGTTGGGACCTTGAACTTGTGGGGAACCTTCTATTTCATGATTGAGTTTGTGAATGGTGGATCTTCTTGTTCAATGAGAGTTTCAAGATCTAACCTTTCACGATCAAGGTTCTTCAAGAAACTTCCTTGGAAATTCTCTAAGATATTCCCCTATAATTCTTTTTGAATATTAAGCAGGTCTGCCTTCCAAGGGAGACTTCGGGTCTGGCTTTTCAGGGTGATCTTCTTGACCTTGGCCTCGACCTCATCTTCGTCGCCCTCAACCTCGATCTTAACCTGGTCAGCCTCAGCCTCGGTCTCGACTAGCAAGGTTCGACTATGGCTTTGGTATGTTGCTTCTGCTTGTTGTTGATCAGACTTCGTAAGTCCGATCCTGTCGCTTCATCTCCTTGCAGCTGCTTCCACTTATTGTTGATCGGACTTTGTAAGTCTGATTTTGTCGCTTCATCTTCTTGTAGCTTCGTCGTCACTTCCTCGTGACCTGGTCGTTCTTTTTTGGAATTCCTATCCACTGTCTGGATTATGGATCTTGCCTTGGCTATTCGGCTAGTTGCACTTTGATCCCTATGAGTTACCTATTTCTAATTGCCTCCTAGAATAAACTTCTCTTTTTTCTCTGTATGTGAGATTATGTCTCACCCACGTCTTCAATCATTGACTCTTTTCCTTTTTTAGGATCTCGAATAAGTGGCATTATTCTATCCTTCGTTGGAGAAGTTTGGTTGTCGAGTTTTTTTTCAGAATCCTAGCCAAGTTTCAATCCATTCCATTCATCCCCCTCGTCAGTTCAACAATCTCATCCTCTTGTTGGACTTCATCAATATGAAGTCGAGGAAGAGTAACTTCCTTTGTTCTTCGAGTATGATGATTAGAATCAGAATCATCTCCCTCCAGATTATAGTTTCTTTTCTTCATCGCCTTACTTGACATGGATTTAGGCTCTGATGCTTAAGTCAGAGAGTGTTTATTTGAATTTAGAGGTTTCTAGATTGAGGAAGAAGTTACCTTTCCTTCGATAAGAGGAATATTTAGAAGGCTTTTCTAGGGTGTCATCCCTAATCCATCACAAAGCAAGAAAAGGAGAAGGCCATCTTCGGATTCAGATTGGGGCATAGAAGAGAAAAAATATGGACCAGGCCCGCGAAGAGGTCGGCCTTGGCCAACTTGTGGGCCTCGGTCGTCCAGGCTGAGGTCGACCAGGTGTTGGGCTTTCGGCTCCGATCCATAACTCTTGCACAGTTTGGAGGCCCAATCTCTTCTGCTTTTTAGCCCAGTTTGTTCCGCTTTTGCATGTTTTGGGTCCTTTTTTGTATACTTGCCCTTCTCTTTCCTTTGTACTCCAAATTTATACTTATAGTTCAATTTCACCCATAACATATCCCATTGGAGGTAACTCATTCTCGGTCTTCAAACTACACTAGCTTGCCACCTTATTTTACTCTTTGACTTAAGCATCGAAGTGGTTGTGGCAAGTACCACACCAGTGTGCAGGTTTTTCTGTAAAATCCAGTGTGTGCAGGTTTTTCTTTATTTTACAGACTACTCTTTTCCCTCATTCGAAAAAATTCACGGTCGGCTTCATGTACAAATCAACTGGGTTTCTACCGGATTTGTGCATCACCATTACTAAACACATTAATCTTTCTTCCATTTTTACATTCACAACTAAACTAATCATAGTTCTCGAATTTTGAATTTATATTTAAAGTTTTTGAGTGAAAACCAAATGTGTTTTGAGATATAAGTGAACATACGAAATTTGTCCCTGTTTTCTAGATCATGACTTTTTTCCAAAACAATTTTTTAGATCACAAATGAAATAGGCCGTACAACATTTTAGAAATTCTGCCCTTTTCTTACCAATAGTAAGATCTAAGTTGGTGCAAAAGTTATAGCATATTCAAAATCTCATGGCTGTCAAAAAAAGAAAAGAAAAATTAAATTCATTGTCGGTATGGCCACAAGTGTATGGGCCCTGTCTTTAATGTCTTCCAAAATCTCTCTCAACTCTACTTATACAACCAAAGTTTGTTCCTCATTTCTCAATTCTCCAATAACATACCCTCCCAGATCAATCATTCACTCTCTCTTGGTCTTGTTAATTTGTCTTTGCTTTTCTTTAGGGATCCAAATGTTCAGCTCCATATCATCAAAAACTCTACCTTTTGATACCCATATTGAAAATAATAATATGAGTGTTTATGGGGACACCTCCTTCTCATCCTACCTAAATGTAAAAGATGATAACTTCATACGCAAAGTCCCCGAGTCAACTCGGTACCTGAATAACCCTAATTTAATGATCCCAGGTAATGGAGGCGAAGACGGAGAGATTGGAGTTTTCAGAGCTGAAAAGTACTTCAATGGCGGAATGGACGAGGAGGGCAGCCAAAGATCAAGCAACAAAACAAAGCCACCCAGTGCTGAGTCATGTCAAAAACTCGACAAACTCGTACTTGCCCATCATCATCATCATCATCCAATAGACGACGAGCCCTTCAAGCCAAAGCCATGGCTTGCAACTCCCAGCGTTGGTTCAGAATCAAGTAGCATCAATAGCCAAAGACCTTTGCTGAAGATGGTCAGAAATACAACAACCATTACCAACAACAACAACAATTATTCTCTCGAGAAGAGAAATAATGCTAATAATAAGAGCTTTCTATCCAACACTCTCGACTATTGCATGTGTTATTCATGCAACGACAAAGCTGCTGTTGATGTTAAGGAAGACGTGGGCGAAATAAGTTTCAGCAACGTAGTTAGAACAAAGCCAATTGGGAAAAATAGTAAATTGGAAGAAGAAACGCCGTCATTCAGCTTCCCAACAGGGTCCTTGAAAGTTGTTCATTTCCAAGAAGAGGAAGTGGAGCGAAAGTCGTTAGAGGTTTTTGGCTCACCAGTGATGGGAAGGCTAAAAAACAAACCAATCAGCCTCGAGAAAAGGCTCGCTATGCTGTCTTGGGATCAAACAAACAACAACAACAATTTAGGAGGAATATTTTACAACGACGATGAAGTGAATAGCGATTGCAGCTCTGATTTATTCGAGATTGAAAGCCTTACAAAGCAAACGAACCCCTTTCAGTCTCCAACGCCATCGTGTTATGCGCCCAGCGAGGCCAGCGTGGAGTGGAGCGTGATCACCGCCAGTGCGCTGGACTTTGACGAGCGCCGACCCTCCACCGTCAGTCCGCCAAGACTTGTGCCGCCACCGCCGCCGCCGAGGAGGCTTAATGTCAACAAAGAGATGGTTGTTGTTCAGAAGCGCCGGTCGGGTAGTCTTTTGGGGTGTAAAAGTGAGAAAGCAGTCAGAGTTGCCGAAGATAATAGTAATGATCGTAAGGTGAGTGCGAAGTCCAATTCTGATCATCTGCTTTTGCAACGGCGGAAGTCAGAGTCGTCGGTGTCGGTCAAAAGGTTTGAAGATGAGACCAAAGTTGGAAGTATTAGTTTCAGATCACAAGCGCCGCCGCCGCCGCCGCTACTACCGTTGTCCAATCGTGCTCTTGCCACGCGCTCCCTTCCTCGCCCTTATTCACCTCGACTTTCCAATATAACCTTCAATATACAGTGAGATCTCTACATATTAATTAGGATAATCAATTTCTTCATATCTCTATAATTCTATCATATTCTCTATACTTTTGAATAGTACGTACCCACTGATCGCATGTATCTTCTTATCAACTGACACTGCTTCCAAGGAATTACCTACCTACAAGTAAGAAGATAAGCATTATTCAAAACTTTCATGGCTTTATTTTTTAGTTTTACATTAAAGATTTTAGATTAATGAAGATAATTGTTTCTTATTTATAGTTTTTTTCTTGTCTGGTCCTAATAATCAATTCTTTTGAAAATGTTTTTTTCTTTTTTTTTTCCATCATTATGAGTGATGATTGAACTATTGTTTTATGTTATGAACTATATTTGAATTAGTTTCATTTAAAAATGTATGATTTTTATTTGGTTGTAAATTAGTAGGATTGATTACCATTTTTTATCAAAACCTGGGTGGTGCATAATTGTATAAATCTATGGGGCTATGTTATTTTTGTTAGTTTGTGCAAAATAAATTGGAAAAATTGAGGCTCCGTTCGATAACCAATTTTGTTTTTGGTTTTTAGTTTTTGAAATTTAAACCTAAAAATACTACTTATACCAATGAGTTTATATTTATTGTTATCTACTTTGTACCTATATTTTAAAATCCAAGCCAACTTTTGAAATCTAAAAAAAAAAAGTATCTTTCAAAACCTTGAATTTGTTTTTAGAATTTGGTTAAGAGTTCAAATGTTTACTTAAGGGAAATGATCTCTAGAGAAATTAGGTGAACATAAACTTAACTTTCAAAAACTAAAAACAAAAAACAAAATGGTTATCAAACGGGGCGTGAGTGATTAGATTTTTTTGTTTGAGTGATTAGATTTTTTTGTTTTTTAAATTTTAATGAATTCATTCAATATGCCAAAAAAAATTGTTTGTTATAGCCATCTTTAATGTTATCAAGCATATTCTTTTGAGATAAAAAAGAATAGGGAAATCGTAAAAAATATTAGTAAATTTAATAAATCCAGCCTGTAGATATAGCAAAATTTTTAAAAATCTAATTTTTTGTTTTTTATTATTCTAGTTTTATCCTCGTTGGTGTATCAATAGTATATCTGATATACTTTATATTTGGTAGATAGTAATATATCTTATATACTTTACATTTTTTGTATATCTGTAGCATATCTTATATACTTTATAAGTTAAATTACAAGTTTAATCCCTAAACTTTGAGATTTCTGTCTATTTGGTCCCTAAAATTTAAAAAGTGTCTAATAAATCCTCTAACTTTCAAATTTTTGTCTATTTGGTCCCTGGACTTTGAATTATGTATAATAAGCCCATAAACTCTCAATTATGTGTCCAATAGGTACTTGAATTTTTAATTCAGTGTCTAATAGGTCATTGACCTAGCCGATGTTTTTTAAAATTCATGAATTTACTAGATACAAAATTGAAAGTTTAGGCTTCTATTAGACATAAAATTCAATTTTATATCTAACAGACCAGTTAATTTTCAAAAATTTTGAATATGTCAGAGACTTATTAGATACAAAATTAAAAGTTCAAGGATTAATTAGACATTTTTTAACTTTACGGACTTATTAGATGTGAAATTGAAAGTTCATGGACCAATTTGACACTTTTTAAAGTTTAGGTACCAAATAGACATGAACCTGAAAGTTTATGGACTAAACTTGTAATTTAACCTAATTTATATTTAATACATCGGTAGTATTTCTAACATATTTTGTGTTTATATATCAGTCAACTGATATATACTTAAAACAAAGAACATTAGTAATACATTATTGATATACTATGGATACACTTTTTTTAGTAATATAAGTTAAATGATACTTTATATATATTCGTAGCATATCAGAGATATTTTGCATCTTGATATATTACTGATATACTTCATTTGAGATATTTTCATTTCACTGATATACCTAACATTAAACATATCGTATGAGTACTGTCGTAAGCGAGTTACTAACATTGAGTATATCACTATTTATATCACTATTATATTCTTGATATATCAAACATACATGATATATCAACATAAATAACTATTTGTGATATATTGTTGATATACAAAATATTAGCATTTCAATTTCATATATATACCTAAATAAAGCATATATGTACTATATCACTGATATACTTAGTTTAGATAATATGATATACCGATTATGAATCACTATTATTATACTCTTGATATAATAAGTATTTCTTATTTTTTATATATGTAAAAGTATATCGATAGTCTATCACATTGATATATACTTGATATTGGTAAAATAAATAGATAACAGTAGTATATCACACTGATGTATTCAACTTACTAATTGAGTTTCGAATAAATTCAAATAAGCATATCAATAGTGTATCAATGACATACTCTACATTAGGTATATTGTATAATTCGTTTATCAACATTATACAATTGAAAGACTACTGAAAACTTTTTATTGAGTAACATCCGTGATAAATCACTAGTGCAATTTCGGGATTTTATGACATTGAAAAATTTTCATAAACACATTTTATGACATTTTTTTTCAGTTGTAGAAACCACCATCAAGAAAACTCTATACATGACACATTCTGAAATCTGTCATAATTAAATATTTTATGACAATTAATGGTCGTAAAAAAAAGTGTATTCAAATATATTAGTGTTGCACTTACGGATATACTTTTGATTAACTTCAAATAAGTATATCAATAGTATATCATGCAATTTACTTTCTAGTTAGTATATTGTTGGTATATCAGTTCTATCATTTGTATATCAATACATAAGATGACATTTTGACTTTCTGTTGCATGTGGTTTGGTCGGGCCTATAGTTTGCTATTTTTGAAAATTAGATTCATCAATGGTATGCCGACCTTAGATCTGTAGAGACAGTTGTGTTGACGATGCAGATCCGATTGCTCAACGTGCAATCAAAATCGATGCGTCAAATGGTGGAACTCCGACGAGGCTTCAGGGTTCAACGTTTGCTGCAAAAACCTCGCGTGGGCTTGGAAATAACTGGCGACGGGAGTTTGAAGCTTAAAGCTTCAATGGAGATTTTTTTTTGTTTGTCGTGAAGTTGAAGGGAGAAAAAAGATGAATTCCTCGATTGGTGTGCACATCTAAGAGACAAAATTGGATCATTTCTATTTTTTTTCAATCTTCCCCCTCTCTTTTAATTAAACTACCACAATGCCCCAAAATAATTTTTCTAACTAATAAAAGATCTCACACAATAAGATATATATAACACTCTAATTTGGTTTTAAATTATGAATTGAACATAAAATTTAAAAGCGAAACCTTAAATTAATCCTACCTGAAAAGTCTGGTGTTACAACATTCGTAAATCTAGTAATAGTTTTTGAGATTCCACTGATATACTTAATATTACTGAGTAAAGTATATCATCACAAATCACTATCAAATATAAATCACTATTTGTAACGTATCGTTGATACACTGAATACAGTATATCAGTAGTATATCACACCGATATATACTTAATATTAGTGAAACCAACGGATATTAATAGTATATCACTCATGCAGTTATTTTTTGGTTAGATATATCATTGACATATCTGATCTATTGTTGATAGACTACGGATTTTTTCGATATTAAAAAATACGGGGGGGGGGGACATTTCCAAATCTAGCAATAGTTTTTTAGATCTAGTTGATATACTTAATATTAATGAATGAAACATATCATCATAAATCACTGTCAAACATAAATTACCATTTGTGATATGTCGTTGATATATTAAATAAAGTATATCGACAATATATCACACTGATATATACTTAATATTAGTGAAATCAACAAATATCAGTAGTATATCACTCATGTAGTTACTTTTTGGTTGGATATATCATTTGTATCAAATCTATTGTTGATAAACAACTTATTTTCTTGATATTGAAAAACACAAGAAGGGCGCATTTGTAAATCTTGCAATAGTTTTTTAGATCCGGTTAATATACTTAATATTACTGAATAAAGTATACCAGCATAAATTGCTATCAAGCATAAATCACTATTTGTGATATATTGTTGATATACTAAATTAAGTAAATCGGTAGTATATCACATTGATATATATATTTAATATTAGTGAAATCAACAGAATCAGTAGTATATCGCTCATGTAGTTAATTTTTTGTTAGATATATCGTTGATATATTAGATCTATTGTTGATAAACTACTGATTTTCTCGATATTGAAAAACACAGAGAATGGATTTATAAATCTAGTAATAGTTTTTTAGATACAGTAGTATATATCAGTAGATATACTTTATATTTGGTATATCAGTACTATATCTACAATATATTTCATTTAAGGTATATCATTAGTATATCATCAGTATATTATTGATAGACTACTGATAGACTATTTGGATATACTTCACATTGAAAAACACGCGCGAAAAATATAAGGGTATTTTTTACTTTACACTCCATCCATTTGGGTTGAGCCTTTTTTTATTGCTATTTTTGAAAATTAAATTAAAGAGTGACATGAATGCAATATTTATATATTATATATTTTTTTTTTTATTCATGCAAGTGCCCAAAAAAAACTTAAAAATTTTTAATTTCTTATGGTGGAGAATGTTATAATGACTGAAAATTAAGGTGGTTTGATAACAATTTGTTTCCTGTTTACCGTCTCTTTTATGGTATGTTTCTTGTTTTTGTGAAAACTAGAGATAATATTGTTTTATTATAACTATTTCTACTTTTTGAAAAAAAAATGAACAAAAAGAGAAACTTGTTTGATAATTATTTTCTACTTATTTTTTCAGTTTTTTCCTCCATTTATAGTTTAAATAGAATTTTGTTATACAATAATAAATAGGGGCAATTGGGTTGGTAGCAAACAGACCCAATATAATTGTCCATATAGCAAATTGCTTAATCTATTTGCAAAAATAGCAAAAATTTAAAAAGAGAAATTGAAATTACTAAAACACCCACGCCAGTCACTTCTATCAGTAATATCACTGATAGAAGTCTGTTTATTTAATAACTTTTTATCTGTTTACTTAATAACTAATTTTTTTCTTATAATTTTGATAAACTACTATTGTAATATCTATCACTGATAGAAGTGATAGACTTCTATCAGTGATAGTTGTCTGATAGACTTCTACCACAGTTGTCTATCTATTACCTATTACTCATAACTTTTCTATTATCTATTAGACTTCTTGTTCCTATTCGACTTCTATCATTTTCTATCACTGATAGAAGTGATAGACTACTATCCTGTTAATGATTAACAAAAGTTAATGAAAAAGAAGTGATAGACTACTATCACTGATAGAAGTTTGATAGACTTCTACCTATCTATTACCTATTACTCATAACTTTTCTATTAGACTTATTGTTCTTCATGATTATTAACTTCTTTCTTCTATCCGACTTCTATCAGTGATAGATGTCTATCACTGATAGTTGTCTATCAATCATTAACTTCTTTCCAGTTGATAGTCTTCATCGCTGATAGATGTCTATCATTGATAGAAGTGATAGCCTTCTATCGCTGGTAGTTGTCTATCACTATCACCGATAGTTGTCTATCTCATTAGCTATTATCGCTTGTTGTGTGGTCTTCCAACTTTCACATCAGATGCCAAAGTTCTTGTGTTCATAGTATTGATATTAAACTTTTGAAACAATCACAAACCTTGCATTGATAGTATGAATAGTATGATAACAACAATATTGAGTTCTATCTTGAAAAAATATATCTAAAACCAATTGTAAAAAATTACATCAGGGTAAAAATGGTGGAAATTTACATGTTCTACGATTGTGACCAACACGATGACAATGATTACATTTTGTGTGACTTCTTGCTTCACCAATCGACGGAATCCTTTGCTTTCGGGTCTTCCTACTTGACGCTTAACAATTGGAGGCAATGCATTCATGTTAACATCTATCGAACTCCATTCGAATGATTCCCAACCGGGTGGATTACACCTTCATAAGTTGTCACTCCCATCACTAATTGCACAAGAGGAGCCATCAAAACAAGCATCATTAATATGAGCAACTAAAGGATATCTTGTATTTTGATCTTTCACTAAAGTTAAAAACCAAGCAACATCTTTATCTTCTTGAATTTTAACCACATCCTGAGCACCATTCATCCCATAACCTAATAACATCGACAATTCTATAGAAGAAATAGAACTATCCATTCGAACTTCTTTCATAATCAGATTAATAAAATCATCAAAACACATCATCTCAAGATTCCAATGGTCTTGTAATTCTCATAGAAATTTTTCTCATTCCATTTCCCACTATGAAAAAAAAAACTATTGGAAGCTTCATCATAGTTCCTACGAAAAGTAATAACAATATTAACAACATTAAGTAATATAGAAACCGATCACCACAATAGTCACTCGTGTATCATTGATTAATGATATCACTGATATCATATCTATTGATCAATGATATCACTGATATCATTGATATCTAGAAAACAGTGATGATAGATATCACTGATATCACTGATATCTACTGATCATTGATATCACTGATATCATATATATTGATCAATGATATCACTGATATCATTGATATCTAGAAAACAATGAAAGATATCACTGATATCACTGATGTCATGTGTATTCACTAGCATATCTAGAAAACAAAACAATCACCAAAATCAGACTTGCGACTCCAAAATATTGCAAAAAAACAGTGATATAACAAAATGAACAAAAGAAATACCCATGAAAAAAGCTCTGGTTGATTGAAAAACTCAAATACCCACGAAAAAAGCTCCAACAGAAGATCGTATATCACTAATTGGAAGCACAATAGTCACTCGTATATCACTAATATCATTGATATCTATTGATTACTGATATCACTGATATCATTATCTATTGATCACTGATATAACTGATATCTATTGATCATATCTAGAAAACAATGATAGATATCATTGATGTCACGTATATCGTCGACCATCTAGAAAACAGTATTGCTGATAGAACAAAAAATGAAGAAGACTTGCGACTCCAAAGCAGAAAAACAGTGATGTAACAAAATGAACATAAGAAATACCCACGAAAAATGTTGATTGAAAAACTCAAATACCCATGAAAAAAGCTCCGTTGGACTTCGAAAAGATCGAATTGGAAGATACTTCAACCGAATAAGAAGATACTACAATGCGATCGAATTGGAGAAGATAATCAGACAAACTTGCGACTTCGATCGAATTGGAGAAGATAATCAAACAAACCAGATGAAAATTCATGGACTGCAATTCAACAGATTGAACTGGAAGATACCCGATCGAATAGGTGAAGGCTTGCGACTCTGATTGAATTTGAGAAGATACTCAAACTTGCGACTCGACAGGAGGTTGAACTGGAATCGAGAAGAGTTTGGGAAGATTGAACTGGAATCAAGAAGATGTTGTCGCAAAAATCGGAAGAAGAAAAATACCGTGAAGAACAAATACCAATTGAAAAACAAATACCAATTAAAAAGGGAATAGGTTTAAGTCAAAGGTATAATTGGAATTATAAAAAAAATTAAAGATTTTTGCCATATTTGCAATTCTTTTAAAATGTTGCTATATCTACAAATACTAAAACCATAATTGCTACCCATTACAAATTCTCTAAAAAAATAGGTATATTAAATAAATTATAATACATCTCATTTGATTTGGCTGTGAATTTAGAGCCTTACAAGTAGTTAAATATTTATTCCTGTTTGAGAATCTAGAAAATTGAAATGTTTAAATGCTTAAAATTGTAAAATAATCAAAAATATAAATGTCAGGTATAATCATGTTTGTTTTGAATATAAAAATATAAAAATAACAAGGAATATTTAAGTAGCCGTGAAAAACAAATACCGTGAACACAAATACCAATTGAAAAATAAATACCAATTAAAAAGGAATAGGTTTAAGCCAAGGGTATAATTGGAATTATAAACAAAATTAAAGATTTTTGCCATATTTGCAATTCTTTTAAAATGTTGCTATATCTACAAATACTAAAACCATAATTGCTACCCATTACAAATTCTCTAATATATATATATATATATATATATATATATAAAAGTCCCATCTAAACATATAAAAAGTAGATATGGAAAGTTTACATAATCTAATACATATAAGTTTCAAATAAAATTACAACAATAATAAAATTGTTTCTACCTTTCAAAGGTTGTCCAAATTTAGATCGGTAATATTATCTCTCACTCGAGTCATTCACCTTTAATGATGTCGACTCAGATCCAATTCAGCTATATTACTCTATTATTGTATTGTGATTGTAAAATATTAAAGTGAGATTAAAAGTATGTTTTATTGAGCAAAATTTATATATTACAAAATTCTAACTGGTTCAAGTATATTAAAAATTAAAATAATATATAAATATCTATTTCAAAATTTAAATTTCAAATAATATATAAATAAAAATATTGAAAATTTAAGAAATAAAAGGAAAAAATAAAGTTTTTTAAGATAGGATTCAAACCAAGACCAAGATAACAGAAGAAATTCTGCATGCCCTCTTTGCCAACGAACTCATTATATTTTAGCTACAATATAGGTTTTACAAGGTAGTAAGTCTGTAGAAGAAAGTTAATTTCTCACCTTTTAAAATATGTATCAATATGATACTCCTTTTTTTTTATATATAAGAAGTAGAAATAAACCTTATAAAATTTCAGATTATTTATGACGGATTCTATCAAACCATATAAATGAAACTCTAATTTTTAACCTAATAGAACTAAATTCTAACTTTCTCCCCCTAGGAGCCAAATTTGTAATTTAACCTATATAAAAAGTGAAATTTACTCGAGATAGAGGTGGGTTGAAAACTCAGTGTCATATAGGTGTGAGGGCAACAATCAGAGTTAATTGATCATAAAGGCACAATTTATTTGTAGGATAGAGAGTTGAGTGTGAATGTTATTATTGCATATTGGGTTTTGAAAAAGAAAATTCATTAAAACTTGGGACGTTAACAACTCATATCTCTGTTTGTGCAGAAAGAATGTTGGGTTTCCGCTATGAATTATTCAACTACCCTCCTTAACTCAGTGGCCCATTTCTCAGAGTATATACATATTCTACCCAAAGAATGAATGTTTATCAATCCTAATAAAGTGCCCCACACCATAATTGGCCTATTTCAATCACTATCGCCTATTATTGCTTTTTTTCGTGGATATATACGAGCGATTCTAAGATATCGATCCAGCACCTATATGTTTTTTGTTCTCAAAACTTTCAGATTAATAAATTCTATTTACATTCCCTCGGTTTTTAACATACTTCAGTTCCTTCCAACTTTTTAAAAATAATTTATTTATGTCCGTTTCACCATTTGATTTTTTTTATTTTGGTTTTAAAAATTAAGCCTAAAAACATTACATCTACTAATGAGTTTTTATGTTTTTTTTATGTACTTTGTACCTATAATTTCAAAAACAAGACTAAGTTTTGAAAATTTAGTTTTCACAAACTTGTTTTTGTTTTTAAAATTTAGCTAGAAACATAAATGGTAACTCAAGAAACATGGAACTAATTATAGAGAACATGAAGACAAGTTGTGAAAAAACAATCATAATTTTAAAAATATCAAAAAACTAAAAACTAAATGATTATCAAACGAGGTGTTAGTTTTTAGTTTTTGATTTTTGAAAATTGTGTCTATTTTCTCATAATTTCTATACAATGGTTTTAATCTTTCTTAAACAAACATTTGAATTTGAATTTCTAGCGAAATTCTATAAACAAACATAAGTTTTTGAAAATTACTTTTTTTAGTTTCAAAAATTCATCTCGGTTTTTGAAAACATATGTAAAAAATAGATAAGAAACTATAGAAACTTATTGGAAGTAGTATTTTTAACATTAATTTTCTAAAATAAAAAACTAAAAATAAAAAATAAAATGGTTATTAAATGGAGTCTAACTTACATTGTTATTGTTGTTATATTGTTAATTGTTTAACCGATGAATGGCATGAGACTTCCAATTGTGTGTACAAAGTTATTGATGTCAAAATGTATCAAAGTTACATAGGTCGACTAAGATGGGTATTAACCAAGGTAGGAATCGAGTAACATTGACCCAAATTTTTATTATTACCATTATTTTTTTTTCATGATCCTGCAAGAGAATTCAAGATAAGAATCCATTATATGTCGGATTTTATAGTAAAATTTGTGAAAGAAAGTCGTGTTTTGAAACATAAAAAATGAATTGATATTTTATTTATGTTGTTGTTACTTGACTTGAACTTCAAAAGTTTCAAAATGGTTTGAAACATCAAAATGTGTTCATGTTTTTTTTACAAATTTAACTTAGAAGTTAAATTTGTTGAGTTATATGCTCGAATTTTTGTAAGTAACAACACAATTAAGTTACTTTTGATGTACCTTTCCTATTGTTTTTATGAATTTTATTTTTTGGGAGTTACTAAGTTGCTAGCCTATTAATAGCAACTTGTTTCTTCATTTTGAATATCTCATTTTATTTTGGAGTATCTAATTCCAATTGAAGAGATCTTCTCTCTTTTTTTATTCTCTTGAATCTTGAGGCGAATTGAGAGCAAGTATCCAAAAGTTTTTCTAGATTCAAATAGTTCAAGGTCGTTATTCTATCGGAGTTAGTCATTGCATCTTGCTGAGCCAATTGTTGTAGTCTGCTTGCAACCCATGCAGAGCGAATAATTGTCTTCAGGATAACGCTTTGTATGTGTACTTCGACTACTTATTATCTTTTGTTCTTGTGTTTTGAAATTTTTGTTGCATACAATGTCTATACTATTATATATAAAGCAATTGTTTATTGCCAATTAAGTTGAAATTAAATTTGCTTGTGTGTTATTCAATTCTTATACATAACGAGCCATTCCATGTTTGTAATCATAGATTATAAGATGATTGATGCCAAGTTAGTAGCTAATCAGATGGAAGAATTTTAAATTATTATTAGTGATTTGTAAAGTTAAGGATTGAACATCAGTGAACCATTCCAAGTTAGTGTTGTGACTGAGAAGTGACCTCCTTCCGTGAAGGACTTCAAATGCTATCACAAACACGAGTGAAAGGATATGTCCATAGAGAATCATGCAAAAATACTTGATATTAATAATAATACTATTATGAAATCTATTAAAGTTGAATTATCCTAAAAAAAACATATTTCTTTTGAAAGAGTAAAGACACAGAAGTGGTGTATCAAAAGGAATCATGAGATTTGCTCTTCGAAATGTCAAGACAATTACAAAACTGAGTATGAACCTATAAGAAGAAAAAAAGCTAAGAAAACTATGTCCAAGTAGTTCGAGGTTACTGTTCTATCAAAGTTATATTACGGTTTATGCCCTAAACTCGTGGCTTGTAAATGTATTTGTTTATAATGTAATAAAGATATCATTCATTTTCATTCTTACTCACACTTTATAAACCTAAGTCCAATAAAGTAACATCCTTAGGATCGTGTTCAATTCGAACCTTAAAGGTCTATAGTATATGGATAAGGTTGGGTACCTTTTCCTGGTAATACTATGGATACGACACCCTATGTACCTGATACAAACGAAGAGATCTGATTCATTCATATAGAACACATGCCAGTGGGGTATCCTATGCGATGAGTTCGCACAAGACTGGACCGAGAATTATTAATAAACTGTAGTAATACCATTAACTATTTAGGTTAATAATTCATACATGACCGTTAGTAACTCAACTTGAATCTTGAGTTGATTATGGACTCCTATCCGCTAGGGTTTGTCGACTAGTATGGGTGATAGTGGCCCATGTCACCGACTCAATATGTCTACCTTCTTTGAGACAAAACAGAGTGGGTAGCTAGGAACATAATTACGTGAGATGAAATTCATTCATTCCTTACCTTTAGGGCAAGTAGATAAGTCGTTCTCTTAAGTGCTGACTTCGGGACTTGAACAACAGGGGTCTCACCCTCTCATTGGTCCAAGAGGGAGTTTGTTTATGGTTGGATCATAAACAAATTGTTAATTAGAGGATCAATGGTACTTATGGAACAAGAGGCAATTACAGGGATAAAATGGTAATTTGACCCAACTGTAATTATGAACGACTTGTAAAGGGCTGACTTAAGAATATTGATTATATCGATGGACAAAACTTGTCCTACAATTAGGAGAGTGCAACTATGAGTCTTTAGTGAAGTGACTTGTAGTTAATGAATGTTGATTAATCAGGTCAATGAGTTTGACCGTTTAACTTCGTATCATTGGAGCTCATGATCTGTAGGTCAATTAGGTCTTTTTGTTGGCTCAATATGGAATAAATAAAGGTATAAAGTTGTGGTAAAAATTTGAAGTGTTAAAATTTTCATTTTAAAATTTTATATTGATTATATACGATATAATCGATATAATATAAAGTTCAATATGAATAATGATTCAAATTAAACTATATAATAAAATTAAATTCATTTTCATTATAAATTTAATATGAAGTGGGTTGATTCATATTAAAAACTATAGGTTAAAAATTAATTCGAATAGGATTCACAACTATAGTCAATGTGAGACAATAGAATTTCATTCCATTAATGTTAGTTGAATATTTAATATTTAATTAATATGATTTTATTTAATATGATTTGTTAATTAATTAAATAAAAATATTTTATTAAATTAAATTAGATTAATTAATTAATTAATTTTTAATTAATTAATTAATTAAGAAAAAAGAAAGTGGGAAGCTTAACCATAAAAACTCCCGTGCATTCTACAGGAGAGTGGAATAATGGAAAGTGAGGAAGCTATCTTCCTCAGCTCTCCTTTAAATGCAAAGCTTCTCGCATTTTTCAAATGATGGTTGTTGCTCTATTTTTGATAGAAAAGAAAAAGCTCTCCCAAAATTCTCCTCTCACAATCCCAAGATCAAGGAGTTCTTGATTTTTCAAATCCCAAAAACCAAATGAGAATCACACAGTTCTCCTTTTTCCTACAGAACAATGGTGAAGACTTGATGGAAGTCCAATCCATGTTGTTCATGATCATTCGTGATCGTCGTGATGGTGAAAAATTGGAGTGTTTTCTAAATTTGAAGTACAGTTCTTCAAGGGTAAGTTTTTCTAAAAACCTCTTTGTTTTGCTTTAGTTTCACTATAGTTTATTTTTGCTATATTTTTCAATTAATGGAAAATAAACACAAACTACGATTAAAATCGCTTCCGCGAGGGATTCCATCCCATTCAGTAGTATCAGAGCCACTGTTTGTCATTTGATTTGTGGTTAATTGAACAACAATTAGAAGTGGGTACATTGCATTTCGAATGTGGGTTTGCATATTTAGAGTTTTCTAGATTTTGGCTTTTAGATTTACATTTCTCTGTTGATGAGATAAAAGTAAAGACTCGATGTTTTTAGGCATAATAATTTTAAATTGAGTTTGTAAGTCTGTGTCGATTGTGGCAAGTGTTGCTGTGAAGATTGAGAGAAGAATTGATGCAGAAATTGCAAGTTGCAGTTCTTTGTGGGATAGACAACAATGCGAGGCTATCTATAGATTTGAGATGCTGGCCATCAACATTGAGATGTTGAATAATAGCATTGTGATACTAGGTGTTGTAGGGATTGAATCCTGATGCGGAAGCGATCGATCGCCTTGGTTCTTGATTATGTTTACATAGAAATTACCAAAAACAGAAAAACATAGGCTAAGTCTAACTATGAAATCATAATAGATTAAAGATTACCTTTGAAGACACAATTCTTCTCGTAATCTTCTTGTCGTCAACAATCTCCAAGTTCTCTACAATCGAACACCTCCAAAAAGTCTTCAGATTGTTCTCTAGGAGGGGGAGGGAAGTGGGGACTCCTTTTTAGAAGAAGGATTTCTAGAGAGGATTTGAGAGAGTAATTGGTATTTTGCTTGAATGCAAATTTCCTAAAATTGACTTGAACCTCTAATTTTGCATCCAAAAGGATGCTTATATAGCCTATGTGGGTGGAGACAAATTCTCCACCTAATATGCCACTATTTTCACTAATTATGCATTATGCAAATTCCATTTGCATAATTGAATAATATAAGGTATCAAATACCTTATTATGTAAAACACTTTTACATAAAATGGAAATTAAATTCAATCATATTCAGTTTACATATCTCTCAAATTAATTTATCTTATTATGCCTTAATTCCATAACTAGGCAATAATATGGTTTATTACGAATCATATTCACATTAAACTTAATTCCATAATTCCTAAATTGAATTTAAACACTTTAAATTCATTCCAAAACTTCATATCCTCATTATTTCCATATTGAGTCAATCGAGGGACCTAATGGACCTACAGATAATGAACTCCAATGATACGAGATTAACTAATCAAACTCCTTGACCCGTTAATGAACATTCGTTAACTATGAGTCACTCATTATATACTCGTGGTTGCACTCTCCTCAATGAGGACAAGTTGTGTCCATTGTGATGGAGATCCGATCTCCTTGAGCAGCGGAAACGTGATTGGGATCGTTAATTTGCTTGATTATTTTGCTAAAAACAAAAACCAGTACATTGACCCAAAAATACAGAAAAAACATATATCCTAATCCTATTAGGCATGAATTAAATGCATACAAACATGCTACAAGTTTAACGTTTAAACTAAAGGAGAGAAAGAAGAATTACCTTTGTAGACTTTCTCCAACAGCAACTCCTTGCTCCAAGCAGTACAGCAACAAAGGAACTTCTCTATTTTTCTCTATGCAACAACACCACCACTTGGATCATCTCCTATGTCTCTGAATACTTAGATCCTCCTTGGTGGGAAGGATTCCAACTTTTGGAATGTAAAGGGAATTTGAGAGTGAGAGAGAAATTTTTCCAGCAATTCTCCAAAAATTTGGAATTGATCAATCGATCCTTTCACTTCTCTCCAGGAGAAGTTAAAACCCAGTAGCGGGGATCTCCCACTTCCTATCGAATAGGAAGTTGGGAGAGAGAGGGGGAGCGTGTCCTCCTGATACGTTCCTTATTTATTTAATTAATCACATTAATTAAATAATCAAATGAATTAAATATCTTATATTTAATTTATATTAAAACACATTTAATGAATTATCCCTCTATCCTATAGTTTTAATGCACATCTAATGTACATTAAATTTAACCTATAGTTTTTAAGTATGAATCACATTCACATTTAAATTTAATATTTGAACTCTTTCAAATATTTAATTCTCTCACATAATTTAATATGAATCATATTCACATTAAATTAATAATATATAGTTCCAAAACTATATATTATATCGTATCTAAATACATAAAATATATTCCCTAGTGAATTTGAACATTTCAAATTCAAATGATCTAAGAACCCTTTACGAGCTAGAAGGTGGACCTAATGGACCTACAGATCGTAAGCTCTAACGATACGAGATTGCTCAGCTTAATCTCATTAACCTCCCAATGAACATTCGTTAATCATGGAACACTCCACTAAAGTCCCACAATTGCACTCTTCTCACTCAGATATATTTCTTTGTCCATGGATATTGACCAATAACAGCAAGTCAATCCTTCACGAATGTTCGTAACACCAGCTGGGTCAAATTACCGTTTTACCCCTGGGTTACATCTTGTGCCTTAAATACCAGTGCTCCTCTAATGAACAACTTGTTTGTAGTCCTACCAACAAACAGATTCCCTCTCGGGCCAATGAGAGGGTCGACCCCTTTGTTCAAGTCCCGGAGACACCACTTAAGGGAACATTCCTTTACTTACCCTAGTAGGCGGGAAGGAGTGAATTCGATCTTTCTATGTTAAGTTCCCAGTCGCTCACTCGGTCTTGTCCCCAAGAAGGTAGGCATATTGAGTCGGCGAATCTGGCCACTCTCACCCATACTAGTCAAAGGACAATCCCTCGCGAACAGGAGTAACGTGCTCAGGATTGAGATCAAGTTGCCTAGGTCATCCTAGTGAAATAGAAACCTAACTAGTCAACGGAGTTACAGCTAGAGGTTACTATTTCGTGGTCCGGTGTTATGTAATCCCATTACATTGGATATCCCCACTCACATGTCATCTACACGAACACGTTAGGATCACAGTGTTTGTATCAAATACAAAGTGGGCCACATCCATAGTTTAACCAGGGTAAGGTACCCAAACCTTATCCCCAACTATAGACCCTTTAGGTCAGATCTCGAATCGAGATCCTTTTTATGTACATTACATTCGAGCTAAAGATTGATTTAATGACCTTGGATGTTTAGTTTATTGGATTTAGGGTTTAAATAACGACAAACTCGTAAAAAACGAACAATAACACTTTATTGAAATAATAACACTTTATTACATTAATTAGAACATAATTACAAATTACGAGTTTTAGGGCACAAATCCCAACAAACTCCCACTTGCACTAAAACTCTAGTGGGGTACATCATAATCTAAAACAGTGGTTACAAGAGATAGAAATATAATAAATTAGGGTATCCATATACCCCATTACATATCTCTCACTTGCCCTAGATTAGCTTATGTACATATCTCGTAGACCCAGACTTTCCAGATGACCCTCAAACACTTTAGCCGTGAGAGTCTTTGTAAACGGATCAGCAATATTGTGCTCCGAAGCGATCTTCGTGACTGTCACATCTCCTCGTTCCACTATTTCTCGTATCAGGTGATACTTCCTCTCGATGTGCTATCCTCGCTAATGGCTGCAAGGTTCCTTCGAGATGGCTACCGCACCACTGTTGTCACAGTATAAGGTGATGGGAGATTCCATATTTGGAACAACTTCCAAATCAGTAAGGATTTTTCTTAGCCAAACAGCCTCCTTAGCTGCTTCACAAGCGGCGACATACTCAGCCTCCATTGTGGAGTCAGCGATGCATCCTTGCTTGATGCTTCGCCATACTATAGCTCCCCCGTTAAGGGTGAAAACTGATCCCGATGTAGATTTCCGAGAATCCTTATCGGTCTGAAAATCAGAATAAGTGTATCCAGTAAGAATCATATCCTTAGACCCATACACAAGCATATAATCCCTCGTTCTCCTTAGATACTTGATGATATTTTTAACTGCTGTCCAGTGGTCTAACCCTGGATTGGAGTGGTACCTACTGACTATTCCCACTTGCATAACAAATGTCCTAAGCGCCGTGCATAGCATAACATACATTAAGCTACCTCTCTGCAGAGGCATAGGGAATATGTCTCATATCCTCAACATCTTGAGGTGTCTTGGGACACTGCCCTAGACAAATGAACTCCATGCCTGAAGGGTAATAAGCCCCTCTTGGAATTCTGCATCGAATATCTGGACCACATCTTGTCGATATAAGACGCTTGAGACAAAGCTAGCGTTCTGTTCTTGCGATTCCTAAAGATCTGAATCCCAAGAACATACTGCGCTTCTCCCAAATCTTTCATTTGGAATTGGGTCGCCAACCAATTTTTATGTCGATTTAGGTATCCTACATCATTCCCAATGAGTAGGATATCATCCACATAAAGTACTAATAAAGCTACTTTGTCGCTGACGATCCTCTTGTAAACACAAGGCTCGCAACGCTTTTGGTCAAAGCCGTAAGACTTGATCGCAGATCAAATCTTATATTCCAAGATCTTGATGCTTGTTTCAATCCATAAATGGATCGATTAAGCTTGCAAACTTTTTGCTTCGACCTTGTGTTATGAACCCTTCGGGCTGAGACATATAGATGCTCTCGCCAAGATTACCATTCAAAAGGCGGTCTTGACGCCCATTTGCCAAATTTCATAATCATAAAACGCGGCTATGGACAAGAGTATCCTTATAGACTTTAGCATAGCAACAGGGAAAAAAGTTTCTTCATAGTCAACTCCTTCCCTTTGGGTAAAACCATTTGCTACAAGTCTAGCCTTAAAGGTTTGTACCTTTCCAGCTGCATCTCTCTTTCTCTTATAGATCCATTTACACCCTATGGGTCTAACCCCTTCAGGTTGGTCTACAAGTTCCCATACTGAATTGAAGTCCATTGACTCCATTTCAAAGTCTATGGCTTTGATCCATTGGTCCTTGTCTATGTCATTCATTGCCTGTTTATAAGACAATGGATCTTCTACGCCGTCATCAGGTATGACAACTTGAGTTTCAGCTAAACCGAAGTAGCGGTCAGGTTGGGAAACAACCCTCCCACTGCGTCGAGGTATTCCCAACGATTAAGAAGGACGAGACTGACTTGAGGTGCTGGCTCTTCCATCAACTCTTGATGAAAGTCTAGCTTGACCAACAACTCTTGTTGGTTCATGTGTAGCTTCATTTAGTACTAATTTACTACGCGGTTTATGGTTTCTCATGTGATCTTCCTCCAAGAACGTGGCGTTTGTCGATATAATCACCTTATTTTCTTGTGGGTCGTAGAAAAGACCACCTCTCGTTTCTTTGGGATAGCCAACAAATTGACACAATCTTGAACGAGGTTCCAGTTTTTTTGGGTTTGTCACGAGCACGTGTACCGGACATCCCCAAATCCTGAAGTGTTGTAAACTAGGTTTACGCCCCTTCCAAAGTTCAAAAGGTGTTTCTAAAACACTTTTTGATGGAACACTGTTCAAGATTTGAACTGCAGTCTCTACTGCGTATCCCCAAAACGAGGCAGGCAATTGAGCATAGCTCATCATAGACGAACCATGTCTAACAAGGTTCTATTTCTCCTTTCGGACACACCGTTTTGCTGTGGTGTATTAGGTGCTGAGAGTTGAGATTTAATTCCATGTTCTATCATATAGTCTTGGAATCTCAAATCCATATACTCTCCACCTCGATCGGATTGAAGTGTTTTAATGCTTTTCCCTAATGCATTCTCTACTTCAGCCTTATACTCTTTGAACTTTTCAAGAGTTTCAGACTTGTGATGCATTAGGTATAGATAACCATACCTCGAATAATCATCTATGAAAGAGATGAAATATTCGTACCCTCCTCGAGCTTTAACATTCACCGGACCTCAAAGATCCGAATGCACAAGTTCTAGGGTTCTACTTACTCATAACCTTTTCCAATAAAAGGTCGTTTGGTCATTTTACCTTCCAAGCAAGACTGCATGAGGCGTAAAGAATCATCTTCTAACTTGTTTAGAAGTCCATTCTTAGAAAGTCTCTCAATCCGGTTGAGATTAATATGACCAAGTCTAAGATGCCACAGATAGGTATTATTATTTGGAGAAATTCTTTGCCTTTTATTTTGAGTGTTAGCATTTTTAAACATCTCATGATTTAAAATTGCTTTGGTTTTATTCGGTTCAGTACGTACAAGCCATTTTTCAATTTAGCAGAATAAATATTGACACTCTCTTTCAAAATGAACGCTTCATTGATTGAAAAAGAAATACAATAACCAAGTTCTATCAAACAAGAGATAAAAATTAAGTTCCTTTTAAGCTTAGGAACTATATACAGATTTTGTAAAGAAATAAATCTATCTCCGAAAAATAACTTGGCATCTCCCACTGCATGAGCTGAGACGACGTCTCCCGTTCCGACCCTGAGCGTCATCTCACCCTCTTCGAGCTCCTTGAAGGAACTAGTTTCCTGAATAGAAGAACAAACGTGATTAGTGGCTCCTGAATCAAGTATCCAAGTTAAATCATCATTTTCCACTAAACAGGTTTCAATAACAAGTAAATCTAATTTACCTTTCTTCTCTTTGAGCTCAACAAGGTATTTTGGGCAGTTTATCTTCCAGTGCCCATCCATGTTGCAGTGGAAACACTTTCCTTTATCTACAAGTTTGGCTTTTCCCTTGCCTTTGTCAGCAGCAGGTGCCTTCCCTTTCCCTCCTATTTTCTTCTTTTGGGTCTTCTTAAGCCCAGAAGAAGAGTTACAGACTTAGTCCCGGAGGATGAACCCTTCGGAACCTTTCCGGAATGGGCAAACAGATTTGCCTCTCCATCACCCCTGTCCCTTATTCTTCATAAGAGACCGGAAAGTCTCAGAGTTCATTAAGGAGAGTAGTCAGTTATACTCTATCTTGTTCATCACCGCATTGTCTTGCGAATTGCAGAAACTCTTCTAAGAGATTCCGGGATGAACGATACCGACATTGCTCGTCAATGACCGCCTCCGTTCATCTCAACCACGTTGAAGTGGACCATCAGATCAAGAACGTGTTCTCTCACCGACGACCCCTCCTTCATACGAGAGTTATAAATGTATTTGAGGGATTCGTGCCGAATCTGTCCAGACGGTTGTCCAAACATTTCCTGCAGTGAACTCATGATCTCACGAGCTGAGACGATGCCCTCGTGTTTTTGGCCAGAACTTCAGAAACACTAGCCAAAATGTAGACCTTGGCCTTATCATTGGCCTTGATCCAGCGGTCGTACGCCTCCTTAACAGATTGAGCGTTACGAGTAGGAATCTGAGGACATTCCTCAGTTAGTACAAACCGAAGGTCGTCAACAACGAGAATCGTATTCAAGTTGGACTTCCAAGTAGTAAAATTCTCACCAGTTAAACGATCGCTTTTAAGTAAGGTTATTATTGAGGACGACATGCTGAAAATCCAAAATAGTTCTAATTAGTTATGCCTTTAAACCCAGTGTAAAAACCAATCTAATTTAGCAAAATTATTAAAGAACCCTAGTGTTTAAACTAAAATCCACTGTTTAAGTTAAACCTTTAATTTTACAACGATACTTCAAGGGTTTAACTGGTGAGAATTTTACTACCAGAACATCTCATGTCCCAATGGTCCTTAGCTACCGTTTGTTTGGTCAAGGACTTGTTAACTAACTTAACTCATCCCGTAAATGTGACCCTACCATTTTTAGATCAAATAGGCCAGAGGCAACAGACTACTATTAAGAAAGACATCTGCTGGCAAACAACCTAAGAGACCCTATCCATTTATGGAGTTCGCGGTGTTCCGATCCCTATAGTCAAGCCCTCCGTAGGAATTGGCTGTTCCAGGACAACCTAGCAGGCGGACTATAGAAATCTCACAGTGCGACCTAATGTAGGAGACCGTAGGATATGTTGACACGCGTCCTGCTCCCATTTACTATGGATACTTCCCTCATTCACCTTAGTATTGAACCATGCAAACACATACCGTAGGGGGACACCCTATTGACCCCACGTAGTCGAGCATGGAACTCACGGTGTGAACTCTTGAGGACGTGAGAGTAAACTCGATGCGAATATCTCGTTTTCTCCCACTGAAGTTCCTAAAACTAGGGTATGGATTTAACTTAGTCGGATTCTGGCTAAAAGAATCTATCTAAGTCTATGCCTATTTTAACTATTATAACTAGGTCTTAAAACCTTATGTCTAGGTGAATAAACATTTTAATTACCTAGCGATAAATCAAAACTGAGGTTAATTTAACTCAGTTTAGGTCGATTCAGTGTAGAGGTGTTAGTTAGACTGTCACTTAAGTACCCTCCTTGACCTTGATGTAACTTCACCGGTAGAGTTCCCTTATAACCAAAGTCCTAAAATCCTACTATATTTTAAACTATTTAAAATACTACGTAAGACTTATTTCTAATCCTATTAGAAATTGAAACTTAGGTCTAAATTAATTTTAAACGATTTAAAACTAATTAAATTTAACCCAAGTTCCTATGTTTGCATGCATTTCTTTATTATAGGTTATGGTTTCTAAAACCCCTTTAATTTATAACTTTTATAAATTTTAATAATTAACCTATGATAAAGAAACTATATTATAAATCCAACAATCAATATTCAAATTGGAATTATAAAAGAAATTCAACTACTTGAATTATGAAATTACTTAAACAAAATAACATTTATTTTAAACTAAGTAATTTCATGCTCCATGCAATTTATTTTCCATATAATCTAATTATAACACTTATAATTAATTACTCATGAAAAAATAAATTAGTCATGCATTCAACCATATTCATATAACATTTATATAAATAAAATGCATGAACATGCTTATCCTAAGGTGGGAATAATCTAAATGACATTCATATAGATAAAAAGTCAGAAAACTGAATAATTTGGCCCCTAAAGTGCAAAAAAAATAAATTACATTAATTTATTTCATGAAACCGGTCCAAAAACACCTTGAACCGACCTTAAACCGCTCGAATCGGACTAAAACCAACGAACCAGCTCGAACCGGTCTGCTACTGCTTGAACCGCCTCACGGCGTTGCAACGCTGATGCTAGCGTTGCAACGCCTGCTTCATCCTCGCGCGCGCCTGCTATCGGGATGACGTTGCAACGCTGCTGACCCCTTGATTGCCCGCCTCGATAGGGAACGCTGGCGTTGCGACGCTGTTCTTCAGCGTTGCAACGCTGATGTGGCAACAACCTTCTTCCACGAACACAACAGCTTCAAACTTCAATTTCTCCTTCGATTTTCAACCAAATTGAATGAAACTTATCCCGAACGACTCGTAACTCAATTACAGACTCAATTTTGTACTTTTTGTCCAAAAACGTAGGGGCCTTTACATATAATTTGATCAAAATCAAAAGTAAACTATGGCAAAAAAATTCCTAAACAGTATTACAGCAAACCAATGCAATTCCCACCAAAATCAATGCAATTTTGTTTCAAAACAAAACAATACAAGCATTGCTCACGATACCAAATGTTGAGATCCGATCTCCTTGAGCAAATGGAAACGTGATTGGGATCAAGTAATTTGCTTGATTGTTTTGCTAAAAATAAAAACCAGTACATTGACCCAAAAATACAGAACAAGCATATATTCTAATCCTATTAGGCATGGATTAAATGCATACAAACATGCTACAAGTTTAACGTTTAAACTAAAGGAGAGAAAGAAGAATTACCTTTGTAGACTTTCTCCAACAGCAACTCCATGCTCCAAGCAAAGACAACAACAAAGGAACTTCTCTTTTTCTCTCTGTACAAACATCACCACTTGGATCACCTCCTATGTCTCTCGAATACTTAGATCCTCCTTGGTGGGAAGGATTCCAACTTTTGGAATGTGAAGGGAATTTGAGAGTGAGAGAGAAATTTTTCCAGCAATTCCCCAAAAATTTAGAATTGATCAATCGATCCTTTCACATCTCTCCAGGAGAAGTTAAAACCCAGTAGCGGGCATCTCCCACTTCCTATCGAATAGGAAGTTGGGAGAGAGAGGGGGAACGTGTCCTCCTGACACCTTCCTTATTTATTTAGTTAATCACATTAATTAAATAATCAAATGAATTAAATATCTTATATTTAATTTATATTAAAACACATTTAATGAATTATCCCTCTATCTTATATAGTTGTAATGCACATCTAATGTACATTAAATTTAACCTATAGTTTTTAAGTATGAATCACATTCACATTTAAATTTAATATTTGAACTCTTTCAAATATTTAATTCTCTCACATAATTTAATATGAATCATATTTACATTAAATTTATAATATATAGTTCCAAAACTATATATTATATCGTATTTAAATACATAAAATATATTCCCTAGTGAATTTGAACATTTCAAATTCAAATGATCTAAGAACCCTTTACGAGCTAGAAGGTGGACCTAGTGGACCTACAGATCAGAAGCTCCAACGAGACGAGATTGCTTGGTTAATCTCATTAACCTCCCAATCAACATTCGTTAACTGCGGGAACACTCCACTAAAGTCTCACAGCTGCACTCTTCTCACTGCAGATATATTTCTGTGTCCATGGATATTGACCAATAACAGCAAGTCAATCCTTCACGAATGTTCGTAACACCAGCTGGGTCAAATTATCGTTTTACCCCTGGGTTACATCTTGTGCCTTATGTACCAGTGCTCTTCTAATGAACAATTTGTTTGTGGTCCTACCAACAAACAGAGTCCCTCTCGGGCCAATGAGAGGGTCGGACCCTTTGTTCAAGTCCCGGAGTCACCACTTAAGGGAACATTCCTCTACTTACCCTCGTAGGCGGGAAGGAGTGAATTCCATCTTGGTAAGTTAAGTTCCCAGCTGCTCACTCGGTCTTGTCCCCAAGAAGGTAGGCATATTGAGTCGGCGAATCTGGCCACTCTCACCCATACTAGTCAAAGGACAATCCCTCGCGAACAGGAGTTTGTAACCTGCTCAGGATTGTTATCAAGTTGCCTAGGTCATCCTAGTGAAATAGAAACCTAACTAGTCAACGAAGTTACAGCTAAATGTTACTATTTCGTGGTCCAGTCTTATGTAATCTCATTACATAGGATATCATCACTCACATGTCATCTTCACGAACACGTTAGGATCACAGTGTTTGTATCAAATACAAAGTGGGCCACATCTATAGTTTAACCAGGGTAAGGTACCCAAACCTTATCTTCTAACTATAGACCCTTTAGGTTGTATCTCGAACTGAGATCCTTTTTATGTACATTGCATTCAGTTAAAGATTCATTTAATAGGCTTGGATGTTTAGTATATTGGATTTAGGGTTTAAATAACGACAAACTCGTAGAAAACGAACAATAACACTTTATTTAAATAATAACAATTTATTACATTAATTAGAACATAATTACAAACTACGAGTTTTAGGGCACAAATCCCAACACATTGATATAACCAACGCCCGTGAGTCAACCCTTTACAAGTCGTTCGTAGTCATAGTTGGGTGAATTTACCGTTTTACCCCTGTGATTACTTCTTGCTCCTTAAGCACCATTGATCCTCTAATGAACAACAAGTTTATGGTCCGACCATAAACTATGTCAGTCTTGGGCAACGAGAAGGTGAGGCCCTGTTGTTCAAGACCCGGATACAGTTTTTAAGCGAACAATTTATCTAGTTACCCTAGATCGAGAACGAGTAAATTCCTTCTTGCAAAGTTAAGTCCCCAGCTCCCTACGAGGTTTCATCCCTGAGAATGTAGGCATATTGAGTCGGCAACTGTGGCCACTCTCACCCGTACTAGTCTAAGGATAAACTCCCGCAGACAGGAGTTCGTAACTCGCTCAGGATTAAGGTTGAGTCACTAATGGTCATCATTGAATTATTAGCCCTAATCTATCAACGACGTTATTAGAGTGGTCTAACAATTCTCTGTCCTGTCTTTTACAATCTCATCACACAGGATGCCCCCACTCGCATGTCAACTACATGAACGAGTTGAAGCACATCGTTTGTATCAAATACAAAGTGGGTTGCATCCATAGTGTTACTAGGATGAAGATCCCAACCTTATCCATGTACTATAGACCATTTGGGTCATCTACTTGAACTTGATCCTAGCTATGTGTCAACTACACACTGTTCAAGATCTCCTAAATGTGACCTTGGAGGTTAGTTTATTGGATTTAAGTTTTTAATTACGAGAATACAAGATTTAAGGAAAAATAATACTTTTATTTATTTCTTTGAAGTAATTACAAATACATGAGTTTAGGGCATAAATCCCAACAAGTGTGTAGGAAGAAGGCTCGCTGCAGACACAACATCAAGGCGTTGTCCTCAATGTCTCAACGTTGTCACCATGACGTGGGAACATAGGGTAAATGGTGAGACGTGATTTATTTTATTTATTTCTTATTTTCTTATTTTATTTTATTAATTTTATTAATTTAAATTAGTTATATTAATGTAATTGATATCTTTTTAGGAGCCAAAATTGATCTAAATATTGCTATTTATTTTATGCATTGGATATCATTATTTGTTGCATATAGTATGCCATATAGATTAAAATCTCACCTTAAGCTAAAGCATATTCATGCATCATTTACATATAAATGGTTATATTATATAATTGCATGAAATTTAATTAATATAAGAGTTATATTAATAAAGCATTGTCATGCATTATTCATGTGATGAATATTATACATGTTATTTTTATTATTTATGTGATGGACGATCAAGCAAAAATAACATAGAAATGCATGTAATCTAAGATTTAATTTATTAGTTTTAATATGTGTTTAAAATTTGAAAATTACACCATAGGTTATCTAGTTATAATAAGATTAGAATTAGACAAATACATAATTTATAAAATGATGGTTAAAGAACTCTGTCTAAGGAAGGTTTTGGCTTGGCTGGAGTATTTAAGTTGACGGAAATGGAGCACTCCTACTTGGGAATCGAACTGTGAGTTAGGTTAGCCTACTATTTTATAAATTATTTTTGTTAGTATAACACCTATTAAAGAGTTTTATGGATTAATAGACTAAGGTTTATTAAAAGGGTTTAATAAACTTAGGTTTAAAATCAATATAATAGTTATATTAATAGACTTAGGTAAATTATAACATGATTTATCTAGGTCAAATCCCTAGTCTTAAAACACTTAGTGGGAAGAAAAAGATGTATATGATACATCAGTTTTATTTTATGCTCTCCGTTAAGTTCACACCGTAAGATCCATGCACGACCTCGTGGTGCCCTAGGAACACCCTCCCTTTGGAAGGTATTTGCATGGGTCATTATCAAGTTTAAGAGGAATGTATTTATAGTAAGTGGGAGAAGGAAAAAGTGTCAACGTGTCCTACGGTCTCCTTCTTCATTAGTTTGCATGTGAGACTTCATGCTCAACCTCATGGTGCCTTGGAAGTGTTGGGGTGTATGCCCTCATCTCGTGTACTTTTGTAATACAGTTGATTTAATAAATAAAGGTTGTGTATTTATCAAACTTTGTATCTCGCATTTTATAAACTTAATCCAATAAACTAAGCTCCAGGATCATATTATTTGAGAGAACTTCAACGGTGTATAGTGGACACATGGGGAGGATCACGTTCGAGTTAATGACTCGAACGGTCTACAATATAGGATAAGGTTGGGAACCTCATCCTGGTAACACTGTCGATGCGACCTGCTTTGTATTAGATACAAAAAAGGTGATCTAACTCGTTCATGTGGTTGACATGCGAGTGGGGGCATCCTCTGCAATGAAATTGTACAAGACTGAACCGTGAATTATTAGACCTACTGATGTAGCACCGTTAACACTTTAGGGCTAATAACTTCGTAGATGACTATTAGTGACTCGTCTTTAATCTTGAGCGTGTTACGGATCCCTGTCTGCGGGGGTCTATCCATTGACTAGTACTGGTGATGGTGGCCTGAGTCGCTCACCCAATATGCCAATCTTCATAGGGATAAGACCACGTGGAGAGTTGGGAAGTTTACTACGCAAGAGGGAATTCATCGTTCCCGAGCAAAGGAAATTAGAGGGGTTATTCCCTTAAGTGCTGTCTTCAGGGCTTGGACGACGGGCACCCACCCTCTCAGTGGCCCGAGAGGGATGTTTATGGTTGGACCATACAACAAAATTGTTCATAAGAGGTAGACATAGGGGTAAAATGGTAATTTGACCCAGCTGTGACTATGAACAACCTGTGAATGGTCGATTCATGGACATTGGTTATATTGCTGGACACAACGTGTCCTACGGTGACGAGAGTGCAGCTACAGGCTTTAGTGGAGTGTTACTATAGTTAATGAATGTTGATTAACCGGGTCAAAGAGTTTGATTGGTTAATATCGTATCATTAGAGCTCATCATGTGTAGGTCCATTAGGTCCCTCGATTGGCTCAAATTGGACTAAATGAGGGTTTACAATTTGGAGTGGATTTGAAGTGTTTAAATTCATTAAAAGGGTATTAATGTCATTTATATTTCATATGATTGACATAATATATAGTTTAATGTAAATGAGATTGATAATAAACTACAGTATAGCCTAATTATCTTATTAGGGCTAATTTGGAGAAATTGATTTAAGAGAAATTAAATTGAATGTGATTCAATTTTAATTCCACAATTATGCAAATGCGATTTGTATAATAAGGTATGAGATACCTTATATTATAGGATATGCAAATATGATTTACATATTATATAGTTGTGGTAAAATAGTAAATGATGGAGATTTTAACTCTACCACACGCCATTATAAATAGGTGGAATATGAGACATTCCATAAGGTTGGTTCTCATTTTTTGGAATTCAAGCCAAAGAAAACAAGAATTCACTCTCAACTCTCTCTCAATCTCTACACATTCTTCAATCCCGAAATCCAAAGGGAGTCCCACTACTCTCTCTCATCCTCCCGAGAACAATCAAGAAGATCAAGTGGAGGTGTCCGATTAATCGATTCATGGCACGAGATTGGAGAGATCTTTAGATCGTGAGTTCGTGACCTGAGATCGAAGAAGGGTTCTTAAAGAGTTATTTTTTCGATTACCTTTCTATTTTTCTTCTTAAAAGCATGCATAATCTAGAATTGTTGGGGTGTCTGCCCTAATCTCGTGTAGTTTGTAATACAGTTGTTTTAATAAATAAAGGTTGTTTATTTATTAAAGGGCAAAATACATTTTTTGTCCCTCAGTTTTGCGTTTGGTTCCTTTTGGTCCCTGAGTTTTCAAACTCAACAAATCTACCCCTGAGGTTTGCATTTGTTAGCACATTTGGTCCTTCTGTCAACTTTTTCGTTAATTTCTAACGGAAAGTTGATTTGATACCTGTTTTTATTTAAAATAATATATTTTTATTTTTTTAATTATTAGAAAATATTATTTTACTAAAAACTTTCTATTTTATTTTATTTTTATTTTTCTCTCTCTTCTTTCTCCCTTCTCCCTTCTCCCTTTTCCCTCTTTCCTCTTCTTTCTTTTTCGTTTCTTCTCTAATCTCCCATCGCCGGAAAATGGCAAGCGTCGGTGGCACGTGGCCAACGGTGGTCAGAAAGAAACCCAGATTACAGGTTTGTAGATTATTCTACTCTCTTTGAAGTTGGAGTTCTAATATTTCATTTTGAGATTCAGACTTTTGTTCATCTTCTGTTATTAATGAGAAGAAGTAGGTACACTTATGGGCTAAAAGAAGAAGTGGATGTGCATGTTTTCTCCTCGCAAAACCCATCTGAAACTACTGCGAGAGCTGATTCTCTGCAACTGACACCACTAACGATGAGTTGTTCTTCTCTATAACCAAAAGAGAACAACTTCTCTTCTTTGCATAGTGATCAGTATTGCTATCAGCTTCATCAGGAGCCTCACAGACCCTTTGAAGCAACAAAAGAGAGATGAATCATAGAAGACAATTTATCGATTATTCGATGAATGACCTCCAAAAGAAAGAGGATCGTGGCTTGATTTCGAGGATAAATCATCAAATACTGGCTCAGTTTCCACCACTCGACTCTCAATTTGCATTCCCACCGCTTCTAACGACTTCCCCATTTTCAGATCCAAAACCCCATAATGAAACCTAGCCCCAAACACCTATTTTTTTTTCCTTCAAATTTTTTCTTTTCTCCAAAGTCAATTTGTTCCTATGTTTGATCTCCAGGGTGACCCCAATTGTCTGAACGTTTGGAGGTTGGATATGTGACGGGTCGACGACTCCCAGATCGAGCGGCGTGTGGCAGCTTCGACGTTCGGTTGGGCGTTCCGGCGTGGCTTGCGTCTGGCAGTGTTCGACTGGCTGCAACTCCACCCCTTTCAATGTTGGCTATCGTGAAGGCTAGAGAAAAAGAGGAAGAAGAAAGAAGAGGAAAGAGGGAGAAGGAAGAAGGAAGAGAGAGAAAAAGAAAAAAAATAAATTAAAAATATTTTAATAAAATAATATTTTTAATATTTTAAAAAATAAAAATATATTATTTTAAATAAAAAAGGTGTCAGATCAACTTTTCGTTAGAAATTAACGGAAAAGTTGACAGAAGGACCAAATGTGCTACCAAATGCAAACCTCAGGGGTAAATTTGTTGAGTTTGAAAACTCAGGGACCAAAAGGGAACCAAACACAAAACTGAGGGACCAAAAATGTATTTTGCCCTTTATTAAACTTTGTATCTCGCGTTTTATAAAGTAATCCAATAAACTAAGCTCCAGGGTCATATTATATGAGAGAACTAAAACTTGAACAGTGTGTAGTTGACACATTGAAGGGAATGAAAATCCCATGCAGCGAAAAAAGCAATTGAATCGCCGTGGTATCGTTGTGAAAAACCCTTTCTCATAATTGAATCTATCACATAAATCCTAGGTTAAACATGAAATCTAGAAGGAAAAAACAGTAAGAAAGACTTACTTGTTGAAGAACCGTTCTTCGTGTTTTCCCCCTTCGGTCACGAACTATTCGCGAACACGATCTCAACGAACTTGATCTCCTCGAACGACGAGTAACCCGGACACCTCCGAAATGCTTCTCGGTTGTTCTCTTTTAGGTAGAAGGAGAGTAGGTGGGACTCATTTTTGGTGCAAGAGGAGGAGAGATTGAGAGAAGAGTTGAGAGAGAATTCTTGTTGTTTTTTGGTGAGATTCCAAAAAATGAACAACCAAGTTAGAAATCCTTTTTGCAAAGGAGTTTAAATAATGTTAATAGGTGGAGTTGAAATCTCCACCTGTTTACCATTTAACCACAACCATAGGTTATACAAATCACATTTGCATAAACACATATAATAAGATATCTCATATCTCATTTTACAATTTGTATAATTGTGGATTTTAAATTGAATCACATTCAATTTAATTTCTCTCAATCTAATTTCTCCAAATTAGCCCAAATTAAGCAATTAAGCTAATCTGTAGTTTATTATGAATCTCATTCACATTAAGCTATATATTATGTCAATCATATCTCATATAAATGACATAAATACCCTTTAATGAATTTGAACACTTCAAATCCATACCAAAACCGTAAACCTTCTATTTATCCAGTTTGAGCCAATCGAGGGACCTAATGGACCTATAGGTGAAGAGCTCCAATGATTTGAGACTAACCTGTCAAACTCTTTGACCCGGTTAATCAACATTCATTAGTTACGGTAACACTATACTAAAGCCCATAGCAGCACTCCCATTACTGTAGGATAAGTTGTGTCCATTGATATAACCAATGCCCATGAGTCGACCCTTAACAGGTTGTTCGTAGACACTTTTGGTCAAATAACCGTTTTACTCATATGTCTACTTCTTGCTCCTTAAGTCCCCACTACTCCTCTAATGAACAACAGCATTGTAATGATCCAACCATATACAACAACCCTCTCGGGCCAGTGAGAGGGTGGGTGCCCGTTGTCCAAGCCGTGGAGACAACACTTAAGGGAACAACCCCTCTAGTTTCCTTAAAGTCGGGAACAAGTGTATTCCATCTCGTGTAGTTAAGTTCCCAGCTTCCCACGTGGTCCTGTCCTTGAGAAGATAGGCATATTGGGCGAGTAACTTTGACCACCCTCACCAGTACTAGTCAAAGGACAGACCCCCGCAGACAGGAGTCCATAACACACTTTGGATTAAGGTCGAGTCACTAATGGTCATCTACGAAGTTATTAGTCCTATACTGTCAACAGTGTTACATATGTAGGTGTAATAATTCACGGTCCGATCTTGTACAATCTCATTACACAAGATGCCCCCACTCGCATGTCAACCACATGAACGAGTCAGATAACCTCGTTTGTATCTAATACAAAATGGGTCGCATCCACAGTGTATCCAGGATTAGGTCTCCAACCCTATCCATATATTGTACATCGTTCGGGTCATTAACTCGAATGTGATCCTCCCTGTGTGTCCACTACAAACCGTTCAATCTCTCATAAATTCAGTGACCCTAGAGCTTAGTTTATTGAACAAAGTTTGTAAAATAGCGAGACACAAAGTGATAAAAGAAATAACTCGTATTTATTTCAATAGGTAATATTACAAACAAAACGAGATTATGACATACACCTCAACAAACTCCCACTTGGACTAAGCTAGTGGAGTACATATACATTTCTCAAATGTACAATAAATTACAATAAAGTAATGCAAACTAGGGCATTGAATACCCTTTACAATACTCCCACTTGCCCTAGTCAGGATGCACTCGAAGACCTAGACTCTCTAGGTGACCCTCAAACACCTTAGCCGTGAGGGCCTTTGTAAATGGATCAGCAACGTTGTGCTCCTGCGCAATCTGCGTGACTGTCACGTCTCCGTGGTGCACAATCTCCCGTATCAGGTGATACTTCCACTCAATGTGCTTCCCTCTCTTATGAATCTGAGGCTCTCTCGAGTTGGCTACAATACCACTGTTGTCATAAACCAACGTTATCAACAAGTTCATATTTGGAACAACTTCCAAATCTGATATGAACTTCCTAAGCCAAACAATTTCCTTTGCAGCTTCACAAGCCGCAACGTACTCAACTTCCATAGTGGAATCAACGATGCATCCCTGCTTGATGCTTCGCCATACTACAACTCCTCCATTCAGAATGAACGCTGACCTCGAAGTAGATTTCCTAGAATTCTTATCGGTCTGAAAGTCAAAATCTGTGTATCCCGTAAGGATCAAATCCCCACTTCCATACACTAGGCTGTCTAGTGATCTAATCCTAGATTGGATTGATACCTACTGACAATCCCAACTGCATAACAGATGTCGGGCCTAGTACAGAACATGACATACATTAGGCTCCCAACAGCTGAAGCATAAGGGATTTGTCTTATATTCTCAACCTCTTGATGAGTCTTAGGACATTGATCCTTAGACTGGTGAACCCCGTACCTGAAAGGTAGCAAGCCCTTCTTGGAGTTCTGCATCTTATATCTAGACAACATCTTGTCAATATAAGACGCCTGAGACATGGTCAACGTTCTGTTCTCCTGGTTTCGGACAATCTGGATACCTAGAACATACTGTGCTTCTCCCAAATCTTTCATTTGGAATTGCGAAGCTAGCCATTTCTTTACGTCAGTATGAAATCCTACCTCATTCCCATTGAGAAGGATATCATCCACATACAATATGAGAAATGCGACAGTGTTGTTGACAATTTTCTTGTAAACACAAGGCTCGTCGACATTATGATCAAATCCATAAGATTTGATCACCTCATCAAAACTTATATTCCAAGATCTCTAGGCTTGTTTCAGTCCATATATAGACCTATGAAGCCGGTAAACCTTTTGCTCTTGGCCTTGGGCAATAAACCCTTTGGGTTGGTCCATGTAGATGGTCTCGTCAAAGTTGCCATTCAGAAAGGCGGTCTTGACATCCATCTGCCATACCTCATAGTCATAATATGCGGCAATGGTCAGAAGGATCCTGATTGACTTTACCATGGCAACGGGTGAAAAGGTTCCTCATAGTGAACCCCTTCAACCTGGGTAAAACCCTTTGCCACTAGTCGTGCTTTGAAGGTCTGCACCTTCCCATCTATGCCACGTTTACGGTTGTAGATCCATTTGCATCCTATAGGTTTTACCCCATTCAGTTGATCCACAAGCTCCCAGACAGAATTGAAGTACGTCGACTTCATTTCCTGGTCCATAGCTTTAATCCATTCGTCTCTGTCAACGTCTGCCATTGCGTGATCATAGGGCAATGGATCCTCGCAGTCATCATCAGGGGTGACGACTTGGGTTTCAGCTAAACCCATGTAACGTCAGGCTGTCTCATAGCCCTCCACTACGTCGAGACATTCCCAACTCTTGGGAACGGACTTGACTAGACGTGCTAGGATCAACAACACTTGTTAACGTACTAGCCCCATCAGCAACTCTTGCTGATGTACTATCCATTTCGTTTAACACGATTTTGCTTCTAGGTAAATGATCCCTTACGTGGTCTTCCTCAAGAAAAGTTGCGTTTGTCGACGCAAACACACTATTTTCCTTAGGATCATAAAATAGACCACCCCTAGTCTCTTTTGGGTAATCTACAAATAGGCACAATTTTGAACGGGGTTCCAAATTTTTCGGGTTTGACACCAACACGTGGATCGAGCATCCCCAAATTTTAAAATGGTGTAAATTTCCTTTACGTCCATTCTAGAGTTTGAAAGATGTTTCACAAACACTCTTCGACGGAACGTTGTTCAAAATATACACCGCAGTCTCGACTGCGTAACCCCAAAAAGAATCAGGGAGACGAGCATAGCTTATCATCGACCGAACCATGTTCAATAAGGTTCTCTTTCTCCTCTCCGATACACCATTCAGTTGTGGCATACCAAGTGCTGAGAGTTGAGACGTAATTCCATGTTCTATCATATAGTCCTGGAATTCAGTGTCCATAAACTCTCCACCTCGATCCGATTGAAGTGTTTTTATAGTTTTACCTAACAGGTTCTCAACCTCAGTCTTGTACTACTTGAACTTTTCAAGAGTTTCAGACTTCCTATGCATTAGGTAAATATACCCATATCTCGAATAGTCATCTATAAAAGATACAAAGTATTCATAACCACCTCGTGCTTTAACATTCATCGGACCACAAAGGTCAGAATGTATAAGCTCAAGGGGCTCTTTGACTCTATATCCTTTTGCACTAAAAGGACGTTTGGTCATTTTGTCTTCAAGGCATGACTCACACACCGGTAAAGAGTTTTCTTCCAACTCGCTTAGAAGTCCACTCTTCACTAGTCTCTCAATCCTATTGAGATTAATGTGGCCTAACCGTAGATGCCAAAGATGGGCATTTTCTTTAAGAGAAACTTTCACTCTCTTAGTTCGTGTTTTTGCTGTTTTAAATAATTGAGTATTCAAAACACTTTTGACCGAATTAGGTTTCAAAACGTATAGATTATTCTCAAGTGAAGCAGAACACAAGAAATTTTCATTTATTGAAATAAACGCTTTATTATTAGAAAAATTTACAGAAATAGAGTGTTCAAGTAGGCAGGAAATAGAAACTAGGTTTCTTGTAAACCCTAAAACTATATGCATATTATCTAATAAAATGTAATTCCTGCCGAAATAGAGCTTCACCGTGTCGACTGCTGCAGCAGAGACAACCTCCCCAGATCCAACCTGTAGCGTTATATCACCCTCTCTCAACTGCTCCCACGAACTAATTCCCTAAAAATAAGAACAAACGTGGTTAGTGTTGGGATTTTTGTCCTAAACTCGTGTTTGTAAACTACTATTTGAAATTAATAAGAGTTATTTATTTCATTACTTTGTGTCTCGTAAATTTTACAAACTTTTCCAATAAACTAAGCTCCGGGGTCATTGAATTTATGAGAGAACTAGAACTTGAACGGTGTGTAGTGGACACACATGGAGGATCACGTTCGAGTTAATGACCCGAACGGTCTACAGTATATGGATAGAGTTGGAGACCTAATCCTTGATACAATGTGGATGCACCCCGCTTTGTATTAGATACAAACGAGGTGATCTGACTCGTTCATGTGGTTGACATGCGAGTGGGGGCATCTTGTGCAATGAGATTGTACAAGACTGGATCACTAATTATTAGACCTCACTCGATGTAACATCGCTGACATGAAGGACTAATAAATTCGTAGATGACCATTAGTGACTCGACTTGAATCCTGAGCGTGTTACGGATTCTTGTCTGCGGGGGTCTGTCCTTTGACTAGTACGAGTGAGGGTGGTCACAGTTACTCGCCCAATATGCCTATCTTTTCAGGGATAGGACCAAGTAGGGAGCTGGGAACTTAACTACGCGAGATGGAATTCACTCGTTCCCGCCTTTAAGGAAACTAGAGGGGTTGTTCCCTTAAGTGCTGTCTCTAAGGCTTGGACAACGAGTGCCCACCTTCTCACTGGCCCGAGAAGAGTGTTGTGTATGGTTGGACAATCAAATATGTTGTTCATTAGAGGAGAAGTGGGGACTTAAGGAACAAGAAGTAGACACATGGGTAAAACTTTAATTTGATCCAGCCGTGTCTACGAACAACCTGTGAAGGGTCGACTCATGGGCATTGGTTATATCAGTGGACACGTAATATTCTGCACTAACGGGAGTGCAGCTACGGGCTATTGTAGAGTGTTACCGTAGCTAATGAATGTTGATTAATAGGGTCAAAGAGTTTAATAGGTTAATCTCGAATCATTGAAGCTCGTCATTGTAGGTTCATTAGGTCCCTCGGTTGGCTCAAACTGGGTTAAAAGAAGGGTTAATGTTTTGGTGTGAAATTAAAGTGTTTAATTTCACTTAGAGACATGTATGTCATTTATATGAGATATGAATGATATAATATATAGATTAATGTGAATGAGATTCATAATAAACTATAGGTTAGCCTAATTGTTGAATTAGGGCTAATTGGAGAAATTAATTGAGAGAAATTAAATTGGATGTGATTCAATTTAATAAATCCACAATTATGCAAATGTGATTTGTATAATGAGATATGAGATATCTTATATTATATGGAACCTATGGTTGTGGTAAAATGGTAATAATATGGAGATTTTAACCCCATGTTCTCTCCATTATTTAAACCCTTCTTGTAAGAAGGGAGGTAAGGAAATCTCTCATTTTTGGAAATCTCACCAAAAAAAGCGAACAATCTCTCTAAATTTTCTCTCTAGCATTTCTCCTGTCTAAACCAAAACTAAGTTCCCACAAACTTCCTTCTTTCCAAAAGAAGAACAACCGAGACTCCGATTGGTTGTGTTTGTGTTCTTGTTCGTGAGAAGAGATCAAGTTCGTTGAGATCGAGATTTCCCGAAGTGTTCGTGATCCAAGGAAGGAACAGTGAAGAATTGTCTTCAACAAGTAAGTAGTTCTACTTGCTGTATTTTTCTTTCCTCTAATTGCTTGTTTAGCCTAGATCTAAGTGTTAGATTAATTTTAATGAAATCTAGTTGCATAATTTTTACCACGACGATTCAATGGTCTTCTGCTACGTGAGATTTTCATTCCCTTCAATTGGTATCAGAGACAATCGTTGATTCGATTATGTTCACTATTTTTCGTTAAAATTAGGTGGGTATATGCCTTAATTTATGTGATAAATTGTTGGTTTGCATGATGAATAATTTTAGTTTTGGCAATTTTAGATTTACATTTTTTATGTTGATGAGATCAATGTAAAGGCCCATTGTTTTTGAGAATTTTTGTTGTAAATCGAGTCTGTTAGTCCAAGTCGTTCGTGGCAAGAGTTGCTGTGAAGAAATCGGAGCGAAAACGGGTAAAAATCGACGAAGAACAGGAAGTGGAGATGTTGTTCTGTCGATGGCGTTGAGACGCTGTTCTTCAGCGTCTCTACGCCATTCTTGCAGACGGAGGCCCTACTGCTGAGCAGCGTTGCAATGCCACGACATGGAGTACGCTGACATTGACGCTGGACGCTGCAACGTTGCAACGCTGCCCACGACGTTGCAACGCAACACGCTTAGTGGGAGCGGTTGCAGCTTCCAGTTCGCAAGACGTGGGCGATTGATAGCAAGTAGTGGGTAGTGTTTTCAAAATTTTATTATTTTTAATTGTGTAAACATGTATTTTATTTTATTTTTAATTATTTTATTAAATAATATTAATATATATGTTATACTAATGTTATTTAATTAAATATTTGCCCCTAGGTGCCAAAAATCGGTCTATTTTTGCCATTTAATTATTTTATGCATATGATGTATGATTTAATTAAATTTCTATGTGCATAATGTATGTCATATAGATTTAAAATCCCACCTTAGGTTAAACATATTCATGCATCATTTATATTATAAGAGTTATAATATATAGTTTGCATGATAGGTTATATTATAAGAGTTATAATATAATTAAATGCATGTTAATTTAATTAATATAAGTGTTTTATTTTTTAGATTAAAGTATCCTCATGCATTTATATTCATGTCATGAATTATTTTTGTTATAGTATATAGTTATTCATGTGATTAACTCAAGCACAATAACATAGAAATGCATGTAACCTAAGTTAATTATTAGTATTAAAGTGTTTAGAACTTGAATAATTAGACATAGGTTTTCTAGTTCTAATAAGATTAGAATTAGGAAATCAAAATATAGTCTTTGAATGGTGACTGATTAGTAACTCTGTCTAAAGAAGGTTTTGTCTAAGGCTGGGGTATTTAAATTGACGCTTGCGGAACAACCCTACCTGGAAATCGACCTGGGAGTGAATTCGGTCAGGAGATTATTAGATTATACTTATCGTGAGTGTCGTTAATTAAATGTTAATTAATTTACTCACATAGACCTAAGTTTTAATGTGATTATAAACTTAGGATAAACACCGTATAAGAGTTATATTCGTAGACTTAGGTAAATTTTAGCCGGTTTATCTAGGTCAATCCCTAATAAAATAAAGTGTTGAGTCCGAGGAAATAAAGTGTATAATATACATTTGATTTTCCAACCACAAATCTCCGTTAAGTCCGCACCGTGAGATCTATACTTGGCCCCGTGGCGCAAATGGGAGTGTCCCCCTTCGGGTGGCATTTGTATGGGTCAATATCATCGTGGATGGAGAGAGTACTTATAGTGAGTGGGAGCGGGACCTGTGAAAATGGGACCCACGGTCTCTTCTTTCGATTCACACCGTGAGACGCCTATGATCCACCTGCTAGTTTGGCCTTGACCAGACAATCCCTTTGGAAGGCCTGATCATGAGAGTCGGAACACCGTGAATTCTCGAAAGGGATGCAGTTTCCTAGTTGGTTTTCCTTCTTGGTTCACCCTTCAGTGGCTATTGTTTGGACGGATACTTGGAAACTTAAAGATTGAGGGTGACACTAACAAAATTCGTTAAGAGTTAATGAATTCGACCGAACAATTGTAATTGGACGCCTAATGGAATAAGAGTTATTCTGGGATTAGGGTTTGATCGAGAAAGTCTCGTCCTAGAGGAGGAGTGTTTCTGTTCACCCTTCGGTGGCAGTCATTCTAAACCTTTAGGATATCATTGCAAATTTTGAATTACCTAGGGATCATGAAAATTTTTTTGCTAAAACATGATTGGATTTCAAAAGTTTTTTGCGAGACTAACACAAAGTTTTTGATTTTTCAGCAACATGTCTAGCTCAATTCTAGCTTTACTTGCTTCCAACAAATTAGTGGGAGATAATTACCAAACATGGAAAAACAACTTAAACACAATTTTGGTAACTGACGACATTAAGTTCGTGCTCACTAAGGAGTGTCTTCAGGTGTCGGGCTCGACTGCATCGTGAAGTGTTCGTGATGCATACGATCGATGGATCAGGGCCAATGAAAAGGCCAAGGTCTATATCATTGCCAACATGTTTGATGTTTTGGCAAAAAAGCATGAGCTGATGGTCACCGCTAAGCAGATCATGGAGTCCTTGCAGGAAATGTTTCGACAACAACCCTTTCAAGTCCGGCATGACTCGGTCAAATACAACTTCAACGCACGGATGAAAGATGGGTCGTCTGTCCGTGAACATGTTCTAGACATGAAGACCCACTTTAATCTAGCGGAGAAGAACGGGGCTTCGATCGACGAGTCGAGGCAGGTTAGTTTTGTTGGGTTTTATGTCCTAAAACTCGTGGTTTTGTAAACTGAATGTATATTCTATTTTGCAATAAAGTTGTTATTAAAATTTATTCAGTAAAGGTGTTATTGAATAAAGTGAATTGTGCATTGTGTAACTTTAATCCAATAAAGAACCCTTGGCCATAGGATGAATACTTGAACTTTATGTGTGACATAAAAGTGGATCAAGTTCAAGTTATAGCCAGAACAATCTATAGTATAAGGATAGGGCTGGGTACCTTATCATGGGGACACTATGGACGCGACCTACTTTGTAGAGTACAAACGATGTGATCCTAAATCGTTCATGTGGAGACATGCGAGTGGGGGCAACCTATGCAATGAGTTTGCATAAGACTGGACTGCGAAATAGTCACTTAGACTTTATAACTCCGTTTGTTGTCTTAACTGACTATATTCATACGATGACCTAGGTAACTCGATCTTAATACTGAGCGTTCTATGAACTCCTGTTTATTCAGATTACCCTTAGATTTGCATAGGTGAGAGTGGCCCGAGATTGGCGACTCAATAAGCCTCCCATTTCAGGGATAAAATCGGGTAGATAGCTGGGAACATAGTTCTGCAAGATGGAATTCACTCCTACCCGTTTAAGGGATTAGTAGAGAGGTTGTTCCCTTAAGTGCTGACTCTGGTCTTGAACAAAGGGCCCACCCCTCTCATTGGCCCGAGAGGGATTCGGTTTGCTGGTTGGACCACAAACCAATTGTTCATTAGAGGATCAGTGGGACTTAAGGAACAAGAGGTAATTACAGGGGTAAAACGGTAATTTTGACCCAACTGTAATTACGTACGACATGTGAAGGATCGACTTACTAATCATGGTTATATCGAGTGGACAAAAATATATCTACAGTGAGGAGAGTGCAACCACTGGGCTTTAGTGGAGTGTTCCGGTGGTTAACGAATGTTGATTAGCTAGACTTAAGAGTTTAGCCGGTTAATCTCGTATCGTTGGAGCTCATGATCTGTAGGTCCATTAGGTCCCCCTTACTAGCTCGGACTAAGCCTTGTAACATTTTGATAGAAAAGAATTTGAATTGTTCAAATTCGAGTTTGGGAGAAAGCGTTAATTATATGTGATATATTTAACGAATCATAACTTTATTATGAATTAAAGTATGATTAAAAGGAGGTGTATATATTTAAATATGATTTAAATATTAGATCGGTTTATAGCATGAATAAAGATTCATGTTCGGAAAATCGATCGGGATCGAGCAATTTATTTAATTTAATATTTGATATTAAATTAAATTAAAAATTAATTAATTTTGAATTATTTAATTAATTATATTAATTATAATTAAAAATTAATTTAATATTGATTTTAGAATTAAAATTAATTGTAAAATGAGGGATTTTCATGATTTTCATGAAAATCAAGTTGCCAACTTGCCCAATCCTAGTCATTTTCAAAATTTACCAAAATTAGCCACCTTCATCTCAAACCATCATCATCACACTGTTGTCACTCTAATAAAGCTTAATGAAGCTTTATATAAAATGATGATTTAAGGTGTTTTGAGAGAATTTTTGCAGAAAATTCTAAATTCCCGAATTTGTGACCTTTGAGGTTTTTTCTTCCAAATTCTCTCAACCTAGGATCCCACAATCCGTTCCAAGGCCTGAGGATAGTTGGGAAGACTCTAACGGTTGTCCATGAAGTGTTCGTGTTGAAAATCATCCACCGGGTGAAGAGAATTTGATCTTCAAAGTTGAGTTTTCTATCCCTCTGTTTTTTGCAGTTTTGAGCATGCATTTTGTTTTACAAAATTGATCAACTTAGAGTGTTCAAGATCCAAAATTGCTTCCGCTTTCTTAATCTTGGTTTTATCTTGGAGACTCTTCCGAAAAGTTTCCTTCAGTTTCGTAGCAACGCTGTTATGAACAAGATAAACTACACTCTAACTACTCTTCTTAACGAGCTGCAAACCTTCCAGTCCTTGATGAGGATCAGGACGTCGGAAGCTGAGGCAAACGTTGCTTTTAGGTCTTATCACAGGGGTTCGACCTCTTGGACAAACCCTGTAGCTCCTTCTCACCTGAAAGGGAAGAAGAAGAAGATGAAGAGGGGTAAAGCTGACCGAGCTGTCGCCCAAAAGGACAAGAAGGTCAAGCAAGTTGCAGAAAAAGGAAAGTGTTTTCCACTGCAATGGGGATGGCCACTGGAAGAGAAACTGTCCCAAGTTCCTAGCAGAGAGGAAGAATCAAGGTAAATGTGATTTACTTGTGACAGAAACTTGTTTAGTGGAGAGTAGTGACTCTGCCTGGATATTGGATTCGGGCGCCACTAACCATGTTTGTTCTTTTTTTCAAGGAATTGATTCCTTGTAGCAGCTGGGCGAGGGTGAGGTGACTCTACAGGTTGGACAGGAATTACATTTTGTTGAACAATATGTATATAGTTCTATGGTTTACTAGAAACCTCGTTTCTATTTCCTGCATGTTAGAAAAATGTATTTCCGTTTCTTTTGAAGGCAATAAAGCGTTTATTTCGCGAAATGAAAAATTAATTTGTTCAACTTCACTTGAGAATAATCTGTATGTTTTGAAACCTAATTCGGTCAAAAGTGTTTTGAATACTGAATTGTTTAAAACAGCAGAAACAAAAACTGAAAGAGTGAAAGTTTCTCCTAAAGAAAATGCCCATCTTTGGCATCTAAGGTTAGGCCACGTTAATCTTAATAGGATTGAGAGACTAGTGAAGAGTGGACTTCTAAACGAGTTGGAAGAAAACTCTTTACCGGTGCTCGAAGGCAAAATGACCAAATGTCCTTTTAGTGGAGAAAGATATAGAGCCAAAGAGCCCCTTGAGCTGGTACATTCTAACCTCTATGGTCCGATGACTGTTAAAGCACGAGGTGGTTATGAATACTTCGTGTCTTTCATAGATGATTACTTGAGGTATGGGTATATTTACCTAATGCATAAGAAGTCTGTAACACTTGAAAAGTTCAAGGAGTACAAGACTGAGGTTGAGAACCTGTTAGGTAAATCGCTTAAAACACATCGATCAGATCGAGGTGGAGAGTATATGGACACTGAATTCCAGGACTGTTTGATAGAACACGGAATTACGTCTCAACTCTCACCACCTGGTATGCCACAACAGAATGGTATATCGGAGAGGAGAAACAGAACCTTGTTGGACATGGTTCGATCGATGATGAGCTATGCTCGTCTCCCTGATTCTTTTTGGGGTTACGCAGTGGAGACTGCGGTCTATATTTTGAACAACGTTCCGTCGAAGAGTATTTGTGAAACACCTTTCGAACTCTAGAGTGGACGTAAAGGTAGTTTACATCACTTCAAAATTTGGGGATGCCCGACCCACGTGTTGGTGTCAAACCTGAAAAAGTTGGAACCCCGTTCGAAATTGTGCCTATTCGTAGGTTACCCTAAAGAGACTAGGGGTGGTCTATTTCATGATCCTAAGCAAATAGGGTGCTTGTGTCGACAAACGCCACTTTTCTAGAGGAGGACCACGTAAGAGATCATTTACCAAGGAGTAAAATTGTGTTAAACGAAATGGACAGTACATCAGCAAGAGTTGCTAATGGGGCTAGTACATCAACAAGTGTTGTTGATCCAAGCACGTCTAGTCAAATTCGTTCCAAAAAGTTGGGAATGCCTCGACGTAGTGGGAGGGTAGTGAGACAGCCTGATCGTTACATGGGTTTAGCTGAAACCTCAGTCGTCACTCTTGATGTTGACTGCGAGGATCCATTGACATATGATCAGGCAATGGTTGATGTTGGCAAAGACAAATGGATTAAAGCTATGGACCAGGAAATGAAATCGATGTACTTCAATTCCGTCAGGGAGCTTTTAGATCAACCGGATGGGGTAAAATTTATTGGTTGCAAATGGATCTACAAGCGTAAACGTGGCGTAGATGGGAAGGTGCAGACCTTCAAAGCCCGACTAGTGGCAAAGGGTTTTACCAACGTTGAAAGGGTTGACTATGAGGAAACCTTTTCACCTGTTGCCATGGTAAAGTCGATGAGGATCCTTCTGGCCATTGCCGCGTATTATGACTACGAGGTATGGCAGATGGGCGTCAAGACAGCCTTTCTGAATGGCAAACTTGATGAAACCATCTACATGGACCAGCCCAAAGGGTTCATTGCCCAAGACCAAGAGCAAAAGGTTTGTCGGCTTCATAGGTCTATTTATGGACTGGAACAAGCTTCGAGGTCTTGGAATATAAGGTTTGATGAGGCGATCAAATCTTATGGCTTTGATCAAAATGTCGACGAGCCTTGTGTCTACAAGAAAATCGTTGACAAAACTGTCGCATTTTTAGTGTTGTATGTGGATGATATTCTTCTCATTGAGAATGAGGTAGAATTTCTTACTGACGTGAAGAAATGGCTAGCTTCGCAATTCTAAATGAAAGATTTGGGAGAAGCTCAGTATGTTCTAGGTATCCAGATAGTCCGGAACCAGAAGAACAAAACGCTAGCCTTGTCTCAGGCGTCTTATATTGACAAGATGTTGTCTAGATATAAGATGCACAACTCCAAGAAGGGCTTGCTTCCTTGCAGGCATGAGGTTCACTTATCTAAGGATCAGTGTCCTAAGACTCCTCAAGAGGTCGAGGATATGAGACAAATCTCATATGCTTCAGTTGTAGGGAGCCTGATGTATGCCATGTTGTGTACTAGGCCCGACATTTGTTATGCAGTAGGGATTGTCAGTAGGTATCAACCCAATCCAAGATTAGATCACTAGACAGCCATAAAGGCAATCCTCAAGTATCTTAGGAGAACGAGGAACTACAGTTTAGTGTATGGAAGTGGGGATTTGATCCTTACAGGATACACAGATTCTAAATTTCAGACCGATAAGGATTCTAGGAAATCCACTTCGGGGTCAGCCTTCATTCTTAATGGAGGAGCTGTAGTATGGTGAAACATCAAGCAGGGTTGCATCGCTGATTCCACTATGGAAGCGGAGTACGTTGCGGCTTATGAAGCTACAAAGGAAGCTGTTTGTCTAAGGAAGTTCGTGTCGGATTTGGAAGTTGTTCAAAATATGAACTTGTCGATCACACTGTTTTGTGACAACAGTGGTGCAGTAGCCAACTCTAGAGAGCCTCGAAGCCATAAGGGAGGCAAACACATTGGACGAAAGTATCACTTGATACAGGAGATTGTGCACCGCAGAGACGTGACAGTCACGCAGATAGCGTCGGAGCACAACGTAGCTGATCCATTTACAAAGCCCCTCACGGCTAAGGTGTTTGAGAGTCACCTAGAGAGTCTAGGTCTTCTAGTGCTTCCTGACTAGGGCATGTGGGAGATATGTAAACGGGTATTCAATGCCCTAGTTTATTGTATTACTTCATTGTAATTTATGTACATTTTAGAAATATATTTTCTCCACTAGTTTAGTCCAAGTGGGAGTTTGTTGGGATTTTTGTCCTAAACTCGTGTTTGTAAATTACTATTTGAAATTAATAAAAGTTATTTATTTCATTACATTGTGTCTCGCAAATTTTACAAACTTTTCCAATAAACTAAGCTCCAGGGTCATTGAATTTAAGAGAGAACTAGAACTTGAACGGTGTGTAGTGGACACACATGGAGGATCACGTTCGAGTTAATGACCCGAACGGTCTACAATATATAGATAGGGTTGGAGACCTAATCCTGGATACACTGTGGATGCGACCCGATTTGTATTAGACACAAATGAGGTGATCTGACTCGTTCATGTGGTTGACATGAGAATGGGGGCATCCTGTGCAATGAGATTGTACAAGATCGGACCGTAAAATATTAGACCTACTGATGTAACACCGTTGAAAGTAAGGACCAATAAATTCATAGATGACCATTAGTGACTCGACCTGAATCCTGAGCGTGTTACAGACTCCTGTCTGTGGGGGTCTGTCTTTTGACTAGTACCGGTGAGAGTGGTCACAGTTACTCGCCCAATATGCCTATATTTTCAGGGACAGGACCAAGTAGGGAGCTGGGAACTTAACTACGCGAGATGGAATTCACTCGTTCCCGCCATTAGGAAAACTAGAGGGGTTGTTCCCTTAAGTGTTGTCTCCAGGGCTTGGACAACGGGCGCCACCTTTTCACTGGCCAGAGAAGGGTGTTGTGTATGGTTGGACCATCACAATATGTTGTTCATTAGAGGAGCAGTGGAGACTTAAGGAACAAGAAGTAGACACAGGGGTAAAACTGTAATTTGATCCAGCCGTGTCTACGAACAACCTGTGAAGGGTCGACTCATGGGCATTGGTTATATCAGTGGACACGTAATATTCTGCACTGACCGGAGTGCAGCTACGGGCTATAGTGGAGTGTTACCATAACTAATGAATGTTGATGAACCGGGTCAAATAGTTTGATAGGTTAATCTTGTATCATTGGAGCTCGTCACTGTAGGTCCATTAGGTCCCTCGGTTGGCTCAAACTGGGTTAAAAGAAGGGTTAATCTTTTGGTGTGAAACTAAAGTGTTTAATTTCACTTAGAGGCATTTATGTCATTTATATGAGATATGAATGATATAATATATAGTTTAATGGGAATGAGATTCATAATTAACTATAGGTTAGCCTAAGTGTTGAATTAGGGCTAATTGGAGAAATTAATTGAGAGAAATTAAATTGGATGTGATTCAATTTAATAAATCCACAATTATGCAAATGTGATTTGTATAATGAGATATGAGATATCTTATATTATATGGTTATGCAAATATGATTTTCATAACCTATGGTTGTGGAAAATGGTAATAATATGGAGATTTTAACTCCATGTTCTCTCCATTATTTAAACCCTTCTTTCTAGAAGGGACGTAAGGAAATCACTCATTTTTGGAAATCTCACCAAAAGAAGAGAACAATCTCTCCCAATTTTCTCTCTAGCATTTCTGCTCTCTAAACCAAAACAAAGTTCCCACAAACATCCTTCTTTCCAAAAGAAGAACAACCGAGACTCCGATTGGTTGTGTTTGTGTTCTTGTTCGTGAGAAGAGATCAAGTTCGTTGAGATAGAGATTTCGCGAAGTGTTCGTGATCGAAGTAAGGAACAGTGAAGAATTGTCTTCAACAAGTAAGTAGTTCTACTTGCTGTATTTTTCTTTTCTTTAATTGCATGTTTAGCCTAGATTTAAGTGTTAGATTAATTTTAATAAAATCTAGTTGCACAATTTTTACCACGATGATTCAATCGTCTTCCGCTGCGTGGCATTTTCTGTCCCTTCAGTTAGTAGCGCCCGAATCCAATATCCAGGTAGAGTCATTACTCTCCACTATACAAGTTTCTATTACCATTCCTGTCGGCAAGGAACTTGGGACAGTTACGCTTCCAGTGGTCGCCCCCATTGTAGTGTAAACACTTTCCTTTCTCTACAACTTCCTTGACCTTTTTGCCCTTTTGAGCGGCAATACGGTCAATTTTACCCTTCTTCATCTTGTTCTTCTTCCCTTTCGGGTGAGAAGGAGCCACAGATTTTGTCCCTGAGGTCGAACCCTTGTGAAAGGACCTGAAGGCAACATTTGCTCAGATTCTGGTGTCCTGATACTCATCAAGGACTGGAAGTTCTGTAGATCGTTGAGAAGGGTGGTCAGAGTGTAGCTAATTTCGTTCATAACAGCATTGCTACGAAACTGAAGGAAACTCTTCGGAAGAGTCTCCAGTATAAAGGTGACCTGACTCGACTTATCGATCGAAGTCCCGTTCATTTCCGCCAGATTAAAGTGGGTCATCATGTCCAGAACGTGTTCACAGATAGACCTCCTTTCTTTAATCCGGGCATTGAAGACGTGTTTGAGTGAGTTATGCCAGACCTGAAAGGACTGTTGTCCAAACATTTCCTGCAAGGGCTCCATGATCTCCTTAGCGGTGATCATCAGCTCATGCTTATTTGCTAATACTTCAGACAAGTTGGCAATAATGTAGACCTTGGCCTTTTCATTGGCTCTGATCATTCGATCGTACGCATCACGAACACTTCGTGACGCGGTCGAGCACGACACCTGAGGACACTCCTCAGTGAGCACGAACTTAAGGTCGTCAGTTACTAGAATCGTGTTTATATTGTTTTTCCATGTTTGGTATTTATCTCCCACTAGTTTTTCAGAAGCGAGTAAAGCTATTATTGAGCTAGACATTTTGTTGAAAAACAAGTAAAACTTTGTGTCAGACTCGCAAAAAACCTTTTGAAATCCAATCAAGTTTTATCAAAATTTATCCTACGATCCTTAGGTCATTAAAAATTTGCAATGATATCCCAAAGGTTTAGAATGACCGCCACCGAAGGGTGAACAGAAACACTCCTCCTCTGGGACGAGACTTTCACGCCCAGACCCTAATCCCAGAATAACTCTTATTCCATTAGGCGTCCAGTTACCATTTTTCGGTCTGAATCCATTAACTTTTAATGAATCCCGTGAGTGTCACCCTCAATCTTTAAGTTTCCAAGTATCCGTCCAAATCATAGCAACCGAAGGGTGAACCAAGAAGGAAAACCAACAAGAAAACAATATCCCTTTCGAGAATTCACGGTGTTTCGACTCCTATGATCAAGACCCTCCGAAGGGATTGTCTGGTCCAGGCCAAACTAGTAGGCGGATCATAGGCGTCTCACGGTGTGAATCGAAAGAAGAGACCGTGAGTCCCATTTTCACAGGTTCCGCTCCCATTCACTATAAGTACTCTCTCCATCCACTTTGATATTGACCCATACAAATACCATCCGAAGGGGGACACTCCTATTTGCGCCACGAGGCCGAGTATAGATCTCACGGTGCGGACTTTAATGGAGATTTGTGGTCGGAAAATCAAATGTATCTTATACACTTTATTTCCTCCCACTCAACACTTTAAATTATTTGGGATTGACCTAGATAAATCGGCTAATATTTACCTAAGTCTATCAATATAACTCTTATATTGATTTATCCTAAGTTTATAATCACATATTAACTTAGGTCTATGTGAATAAATTAATCAGCTTTTAATTAACGCCACTCACGAAAATATAACCTAAGAATCTCCGGACTGAATTCCCTCCCAGGTCGGTTCTCAGGTAGAGGTGTTCTGCAAAGCGTCATCTTAAATACCCCATCCTTAGACAAAACCTTCCTAAGACAGAGCTATTTATCAGTCACAATTCAAAGGTCATATTTGATTTCCTAATTCTAATCTTATTTGAACTAGAAAACCTAAGCTAATTATTCAAGTTCTAAACATTTTAAAACTAATAATTAACTTAGGTTACATGCATTTCTATGTTATAGTGCTTGATCATTCATCACATGAATAATATTAAACTATAACATACATTCATCACATGAATTAAATGCATGAACATGCTTTCAATCTAAAAATATCACTTATATTTAAATAAATTAAAACATGCAAACTTTATATTATAACACTTATAATATAAACCTATCATGCATACTACATATTATAACACTTATAATATAAATATGATGCATGAAATGTTTAACCGAAGGTGGGATTTTAAATCTATATGACATACATTATGCACATAGAATTAAATATTTCATACATCTCATGAATAAAATAAATAAATAGCAAAACTTGGACCGATTTTGGCCCTTAGGGGACATTAAATGAATTAATTAACATTAATATAACTTTTATATTTATATTAATTAATTAGTTTAATTTAATAAAAACTAAACATACATTTTACAATTAAAAATAAATAAAAATACTGTAAAATAACGCCCCCACGTTGAGTGAAATTGCAACCGCCCACGTCTTCGCGCCAACTGTCTGCGAAGTACCCCTCAACGCACGCAGCGTTGCAACCCGTGGCACGCAGCGTTGCAACGCCGTGGGCAGCGTTGAAATGCTGCAGCACTCAGCGTCACACTCCGCGTGCTCCACGCCTCGGCGTTGCAATGCTGCTCTGCAAAATAGCTTCCGCCCACGCAGAAAGCGTTGAGACACCGAAGAACAGCGTCTCAACGTCGTCGACAGAACAACAAGCTCCTTTGCTGTTCTTCATCGTTTTTCGTCCGTTTTCGCTCCGATTTCTTTACAGCAACTCTTGCCGACAAAGACCCAAACTTACAGACTCGATTTATTTTCTAAATTCCCTAAAAACATGGGCCTTTACATTGATCTAATGAACAAAAAAAACCTTAAACTAGTGCCAAAATCGAAAACATCCAATTATGCAAAACCAACAATTTCATCTCATGAATTAAAGCAATACCCACCTAATTTTAAGAAAAAATATTTGCACAACGAAAAGCCAACGATTTGGCTCTGATACCATTTGAAGGGAATGAAAACTCCACGCAGCGGTAAAAGCGATTGAATCGCCTTGGTATCGTTGTGAAAAAAGCTTTCTCAAAATTGAATCTATCACATAAATCCTAGGTTAAACATGCAATCTAGAAGGAAAAAATAGTAAGAGAGACTTACTTGTTGAAGAACCGTTCTTCGTGTTTTCCTCCTCCGGTCACGAACTATTCGTGAATACGATCTCAACGAACTTGATCTCCTTGAACGATGAGTAATCCAGACACCTCGAAAGACTTCTCGGTTGTTCTCTTTTAGGTAGAAGGAGTGTAAACCCGAGATCTTTCTTTGGAACTTCCTTATTAACAAACAACAAAAAGAAAGAAGAAATGAATGTTTAAAACTTGGTTTCCCATGTTTTAAAAAGAAAAGAAATGAAGTGAAAGACAAAAGGAAAACAAGGAAAGAAAGTTAAAACCATTTTGGTTTGGTTTGCTTTTAAAGACAAAAGAAGAAAAAGAAATGAAACAAATGTTTATATATTAAGTTATTTTGTTTTGTTAAGAAAAGAAAAGAAAAGAAAAGAAAAGAAAAGAAAAGAAAGAAAGAAGATAAAGGAAAGAAAAGAAAAGGAAAAAGAAATGGAAAATGAAAAGCAAAAGTGCAAAAGGACAAAACCTCTTCCACTCGATTGATTTTTTTTTTTTTTTTTTTTTAGGGTTTTCTCTCCATTTTCTTCTCTTTCATCACAAACTAAGGCTGAAGCTTCGTGGTTGAAGGAGAAAGGAAGAAGAAGGAGGCCATTTTTGGTGATTTTGAAGCTGGAGTTGCAGAAGAAAAGAGGAGAACTCAAAGAAGTCAATATTACAGCAAGGAAATCAACTCAGATAAATTCTGATTTTCTATTCATCTCGAGCTCCACAAGAAGAGGTAAGAGTTGAGGTTTTGTTTCATGAAATTTAACTCATATTGGAACAAAATTTGTGAAGGAAGCTCGAGCCAATTCTGATTTTAAGTTGCTGTTTTGTTAAGAGGAAGGTAGAAGACAGAAATTTGCTGTCAAATCCGAGAAGTCTCTGATGTTGTGGTTATTCTGACCTGTATACTTGGAGTTAGAAGCTCTAATTGGTATGGTTCGAAAGCTTATTCAATTTCCTACAGGTTTCGTGAAGGAATCGTGAGACGAAAACGATTGGAAGATGTTGTAATCATCAGGTTAAGTTTCGGGTTGCAGCAGGAAGTGAAATGTGGAACAGCAGTAGGATCATTTTAGGGGTTAAGCTACTGTGGTATTTTCTAACCAATACGTTAGGAATCTCATTTTCATGTCTTCATAAGGGTTTTAGAGGGTTCAAAAAGGAAGAGTTTGGTATAAAGTACATTCTTTTTGGATATGTAATGAAGACGTTATGGCTGTCTGAAAACAGGGCAGAAAATCTGAAAATGCTGGAATTTTTGAAAGTGTGTTTTCTTGTAGTTTTAAGGTTAAAAACCATGAGCTCGAGGTTATAATACATGAATTTGGTTTGTTTGACAGGCCAAGAGCAAATAGGTCGAGTGTACGGGCTAAGATTCTAGTTCAAACACTGTGAGTGATAAAACGAACTTCGAGTCATGAATTCCGCATCCATGATTTAGAAAGAATTTTTAAATGATTATTGTCTTCCGCTTATGTAATATAGAGTTTTGAAACTAGAGGCCGAACTTAGTTATGTTTCTTGTAAACGTTTTGTATTTCTATGGGATCCCAAATTAAATTGATTTTTACTTATCAACTTTTACTTATTTAAGATCAGTTAGGGCCTCGAATGCATGCATAAGTAGTAACATGAGTAGTAATGTCCCTAGGAATTTATGTTATAAAAATAGGGGCGTTACAGTTGGTATCAGAGCAACATTTTTAAGAACTCTAGGGATTCTAAGGCAGTTGTGAATGCAGAGAGCTCAGGGAGTCTTTTAGCTCAGTTCCAGGTCAGGTCTTCACTGGTAGCAGAGGTTGTGAGAAGACAACCAGAGGATAGTAACTTGCAGAAAATGTTTGGAAAGTCCAAAGAAGGCCCAGAAGCAGAGTTTAAGATGAGATCAGACGGGGCCATAGAAAGGCAAGGAAGACTATGTGTTCCGAATTTTAGTGAACTTAAAGATGCTATTCTAGAGGAAGCTCACAGTTCAGCTTACGCTATGCATCCAGGAAGCACCAAGATGTACAAAACTTTGAAGGGAACGTATTGGTGGCCTTGGATGAAACGAGAGATAGCTGATTATGTTGATAGATGTTTGATCTGCCAACAGGTTAAACGAGTTAGACAGAGGCCAGGAGGACTCCTTAACCCACTGCCAGTGCCGGTGTGGAAATGGGAGCATATCACTATAGATTTTCTGTTTGGATTACCACGTACTTCAAGTGGGCATGATGGTATTTGGGTAATAGTGGATAGACTCACTAAAACAGCACGGTTTGTACCGATTAAAGCGACGTCTACGCTTGATCAGCTTGCTAAGCTATACATCGATAAAATTGTGAGTCAATACGAAGTGCCAGTGTCTATCGTTTCAGATAGAGATCCAAGATTTACTTCTAATTTTTGACCTAGTTTCCAGAAGGCTATGGGAACAAAGTTGAATTTTAGTACAAATGTTCCATCCTCGAGACAGATGGGCGATCGAGAGGACCATCCAGACCTTAGAGGACATGTTGAGAGCATGTGTCCTTCAATTTAAAGGGAGCTGGATACACACCTATCGCTTATGGAATTTGCTTACAATAACAACACTACCAATGAGTATTGGTATGGCACCATTTGAGGCTCTGAATGGAAGACCATGTAGAACGCCCGTATGTTGGAATGAAGTTGGAGAGCGGAAGCTAATCGGCCCTGAGTTGGTAGAAGTTACTACAGACAATATTAAGGTAATCAGAGAAAATTTGAAGGTAGCACAAGACCGTCAGAAGAATTATGTTGATAAGCGGCGAAAGGACTTAGAATTCCGTGTTGGAGATCAAGTTTTCTTGAAGTTATCTCCATGGAGAGGTGTCCTTCGTTTTGGTAAGAAGGGTAAACTAAGCCCTAGATATATTGGTCCTTATCCAAAGAACGGACGAGTTGGGCGAAAGAACCTGCTGATCGGAGTTGCCAGTGAGAACTATCTCGAGTATATGATGTATTTCATGTGTCCATGTTGAGGTAGTATATTCCAGATCCGACACATGTGTTGCAAGCCCAACCAGTTGAGCTGAAAGAAGACATGAGTTACGTAGAGGATGCAGTTCAAATCCTCGACAGGAAAGAGCAAGTTTTGAGGAACAAGACAATCCCACTCGTGAAGGTTCGTTGGAGACATCACGGAGTGGAGGAGGCAACCTGGGAGTTAGAGGATCTAATGAGGAGGAAGTACCCAATGATTTTCACTTAAAGACTACTCAATTTCGAGGACGAAATTTCTCGAGGGGAGGTAAGTTGTAAACCCGAGATCTTTCCTTGGAACTTCCTTATTAACAAACAACAAAAAGAAAGAAGAAATGAATGTTTAAAACTTGGTTTCTCATGTTTTAAAAAGAAAAGAAATGAAGTGAAAGACAAAAGGAAAACAAGGAAAGAAAGTTTAAACCATTTTGGTTTGGTTTGCTTTTAAAGACAAAAGAAGAAAAAGAAATTAAACAAATGTTTATATATTAAGTTATTTTGTTTTGTTAAGAAAAGAAAAGAAAAGAAAAGAAAAGAAAGAAAGAAGATAAAGGAAAGAAAAGAAAAGGAAAATGAAATGGAAAATGAAAAAGCAAAAGTGCAAAAGGACAAAACCTCTTCCACCGATTGATTTTTTGTAAAAAGGGTTTTCTCTCCATTTTCTTCTCTTTCATCACAAACTAAGGCTGAAGCTTCTTGGTTGAAGGAGAAAGGAAGAAGAAGGAGGCCATTTTTGGTGATTTTGAAGCTGGAGTTGCAGAAGAAAAGAGGAGAACTCAAAGAAGTCAATATTACAGCAAGGAAATCAACTCAGACAAGTTCTGATTTTCTGTTCATCTCGAGCTCCTGAAGAAGAGGTAAGAGTTGAGGTTTTGTTTCATGAAAGTTAACTCATATTGGAACAAAATTTGTGAAGGAAGCTCGAGCCAATTCTGATTTTAAGTTGCTGTTTTGTTAAGAGGAAGGTAGAAGACAAAAATTTGCTGTCAAATCCGAGAAGTCTCTGATGTTTTAGTTATTTTGACCTGTATACTTGGAGTTATAAGCTCTAATTGGTATGGTTCGAAAGCTTATTGAATTGTCTACAAGTTGCGTGAAGGAATCGTGAGAAGAAAATGATTGGAAGATGTTGTAATCATCAGGTGAAGTTTCGGGTTGCAGCAGGAAGTGAAATCTGGAACAGCAGCAGGATCATTTTAGGGGTTAAGCTACTGAGGTAATTTCTAACTAATACGTTAGGAATCTCATTTTCATGTCTTCATAAGAGTTTTAGAGGGTTCAAAAAGGAAGAGTTTGGTATAAAGTACATTCTTTTTAGATAGGTAATGAAGAAGTTATGGCTGTCTGAATACAGGGCAGAAAATCTGAAAATGCTGGAATTTTTGAAAGTGTGTTTTCTTGTAGTTTTAAGGTTAAAAACCATGAGCTCGAGGTTCTAATACATTAATTTGGTTTGTTTGACAAGCCAAGAGCAAATAGGTCGAGTGTACGGCTAAGATTCTAGTTCAAACACTGTGAGTGATAAAACGAACTTCGAGTCATGAATTCCGCATCCATGATTTAGAAAGAATTTTTAAATGATTATTGTCTTCCGCTTATGTAATATAGAGTTTTGAAACTAGAGGCCGAACTTAGTTATGTTTCTTGTAAACGTTTTTTATTTCAATGGGATCCAAAATTAAATTGATTTTTACTTATCAACTTTTACTTATTTAAGATCAGTTAGGGCCTCGAATGCATGTATGAGTAGTAACATGAGTAGTAATGTCCCTAGGAATTTATGTTATAAAAATAGGGGCGTTACAGTTGGTGTCAGAGCAACATTTTTAAGAACTCTAAGGGATTCTAAGGCAGTTGTGAATGCAGAGAGCTTAGGGAGTCATTTAGCTCAGTTCCAGGTTAGGTCTTCACTCGTAGCAGAGATTGTGAGAAGACGACCAGAGGATAGTAACTTATAGAAAATGTTTGGAAAGTCCAAAGAAGGCCCAGAAGCAGAGTTTAAGATGAGATCAGACGGGGCCATAGAAAGGCAAGGAAGACTATGTGTTCGGAATTTTAGTCAACTTAAAGATGCTATTCTAGAGGAAGCTCACAGTTCAGCTTACGCTATGCATCCAGGAAGCACCAAGATGTACAAAACTTTGAAGGGAACGAATTGGTGGCCTTGGATGAAACGAGAGATAGCTGATTATGTTGATAGATGTTTGATCTGCCAACAGGTTAAACCAGTTAGACAGAGGCCAGGAGGACTCCTTAACCCACTGCCAGTGTCGGAGTGGAAATGGGAGCATATCACTATGGATTTTCTGTTTGGATTACCACGTACTTCAAGTGGGCATGATGGTATTTGGGTAATAGTGGATAGACTCACTAAAACAGCACGGTTTGTACCGATTAAAGCGACGTCTACGCTTGATCATCTTGCTAAGCTATACATTGATAAAATTGTAAGTCAATACGGAGTGCCAGTGTCTATCGTTTCTGATAGAGATCCAAGATTTACTTCTAAGTTTTGGCCTAGTTTACAGAAGGCTATGGGAACAAAGTTGAATTTTAGTACAACGCTCCATCCTCGAATGGATGGGAAGTCGAGAGAGACCATCCGGACCTTAGAGGACATGTTGAGAGCCTGTGTCCTTCAATTTAAAGGGAGCTGGGATACACACCTATCGCCTATGGAATTTGCTTACAATAACAGCTACCAGTCGAGTATTGGTATGGCACCATTTGAGGCTCTGTATGGAAGACCATGTAGAACGCCCGTATGTTGGAATGAAGTTGGAGAGCGGAAGCTAATCGGCCCTGAGTTGGTACAAGTTACTACAAACAATATTAAGGTAATCAGAGAAAATTTGAAGGTTGCACAAGACCGTCAGAAGAATTATGCTGATAAGCGACGAAAGGACTTTGAATTCAAGGTTGGAGATCAAGTTTTCTTGAAGTTATCTCCATGGAGAGGTGTCCTTCGTTTTGGTAAGAAGGGTAAACTAAGCCCTAGATATATTGGTCCTTATCCAAATGCTTGGGACGAGTTGAGCAAAGACCTCTGGACTGGAGTTGCAAGCGAGAACTATCTCGAGTACATGATGTATTTCATGTGTCCATGTTGAGGAAGTATATTCCAGATCCGACACATGTGTTGCAAGCGCAACCAGTTGAGCTGAAAGAAGACATGAGTTACGTAGAGGATGCAGTTCAAATCCTCGACAGGAAAGAGCAAGTTTTGAGGAACAAGACGATCCCACTCGTGAAGGTTCGTTGGAGACATCACGGAGTGGAGGAGGCAACCTGGGAGTTAGAGGATCTAATGAGGAGGAAGTACCTAATGATTTTCACTTAAAGACTACTCAATTTCGGGGACGAAATTTCTCGAGGGGAGGTAAGTTGTAAACCCGAGATCTTTCTTTGGAACTTCCTTATTAACAAACAACAAAAAGAAAGAAGAAATGAATGTTTAAAACTTGGTTTCCCATGTGTTAAAAAGAAAAGAAATGAAGTGAAAGACAAAAGGAAAACAAGGAAAGAAAGTTTAAACCATTTTGGTTTGGTTTGCTTTTAAAGACAAAAGAAGAAAAAGAAATGAAACAAATGTTTATATATTAAGTTATTTTGTTTTGTTAAGAAAAGAAAAGAAAAGAAAAGAAAAGAAAGAAAGAAGATAAAGGAAAGAAAAGAAAAGGAAAAAGAAATGGAAAATGAAAAAGCAAAAGTGCAAAAGGACAAAACCTCTTCCACCGATTGATTTTTTTTTTTTTTTTTAAAGGTTTTTCTCTCCATTTTCTTCTCTTTCATCACAAACTAAGGCTGAAGCTTCGTGGTTGAAGGAGAAAGGAAGAAGAAGGAGGCCATTTTTGATGATTTTGAAGTGGAGTTGCGAAAGAAAAGAGGAGAACTCAAAGAAGTCAATATTACAACAAAGGAAATCAACTCAGACAAGTTCTGATTTTCTGTTCATCTCGAGCTCCACAAGAAGAGGTAAGAGTTGAGGTTTTGTTTCATGAAAGTTAACTCATATTGGAACAAAATGCGTGAAGGAAGCTCGAGCCAATTCTGATTTTAAGTTGCTGTTTTGTTAAGAGGAAGGTAGAAGACATAAATTTGCGTTCAAATCTGAGAAGTCTCTGATATTTTAGTTATTCTGACCTGTATTCTTGGAGTTATAAGCTCTAATTGGTATGGTTCGAAAGCTTATTGAATTTTCTAAAAGTTTCGTGAAGGAATCGTGAGGAGAAAATGATTGGAAGACGTTGTAATCATCAGGTTAAGTTTCAGGTTGCAGCAGGAAGTGAAATCTGGGACAATAGCAGGATCATTTTAGGGGTTAAGCTACTGAGGTATTTTCTAACCAATACGTTAGGAATCTCATTTCCATGTCTTCATAAGAGTTTTAGAGGGTTCAAAAAGGAAGAGTTTGGTATAAAGTACATTCTTTTTGGATACGTAATGAAGATGTTATGGCTGTCTGAAAATAGGGCAGAAAATCTGAAAATGCTGGAATTTTTGAAAGTGTGTTTTCTTGTAGTTTTAAGGTTAAAAACCATGAGCTCGAGGTTCTAATACATGAATTTGGTTTGTTTGACAGGCCAAGAGCAAATAGGTCGAGTGTACGGGCTAAGATTCTAGTTCAAATACTGTGAGTGATAAAACGAACTTCAAAAGTGTATATATGCTTGAATTATGTTCAAGAAATGCATGTTTTGCTAGAATAAAAGTTTTCAATGCATTATGCTTTCTTTTGAACACATGTTTATGAGTATTCATGTTTTCCTAGAAATGCTTCAATTGTTCATTGTGACCCTAAAAGTCTTTATAAAGTTTATACATGAGCATATGTCCAATGGTTGCCAAAATTTATGGAAATGTTATGATTTCAAGCAAGCATGTACTAGCAAGTAGGTTTTAAAGATTTCAGCTTTATGAACAAGTTTGTAGTAAGCTTGAGTTTTATGAAATAAAAGATAAGCGGTATGTTCAAATGTTTTCATGTGATTTTCTCGAGATATTGAGCCCGAGGCTTTATGGTACCGTGTGCACACAGTCTTATTCCGTTGTCGACGTTGAGTGTACTCGTGACAACAGTATTGCCGTGAGTCTTTGGGCGGGCCCCACTACGACAAAGACGATGGGAGTCTTTGGCGGGCCCCACTACATCGTAGTGTAAACGTTGGTTGTACTTTGCGCGTGCCCTACACAACGTGGATTGTGACATGTTTTTAAAAGAGTTTATCTCATTTACATGCCTTACGAGATTTTGATCATATACTTGTTGGTTTTCCGAAAGTCTATTATGATTCTACGCTTACTTTCAATGCTTGAATATAAATGCATATGCTCATAGTTTTCGTGTCACATGTTTTACAAGTTATAGATATTAAACACGATCCTCTCACCGAGCTTCATAGCTCATTCTTTCTATGTTTTCAAACTTTTGGTAGAGATCGAGCTCCCGGCACACTGAGTTCACGCCATAGTCTGCTGAAGCTTCATAAGTTAAATACTTTGTACGTGGCTGGTTTTGTCTAGCAAGTCTCTATGTTTGTAAATTATTTTGAGAGGACTTTGGTGATATAGTTGTTTGTACATTAGAGGTTGTATAAACAATGGTTTGTCTTGTGTTGTTTCTGATGCACTTGACTTTTAGTTTCCGCTGTGTTATGTTTAAGTGTTCCATTTGCGAACATAGTATGTTTATCAGGTGAATCAGGGTCAACAGGTATTGTTAAGAGGTAAACAATGTCTGTTGGCTTCACGCCGCCTTTGGAGCTGAGTTAGCAGGTAGTTCGGGAGGGAGTGTGACAAAGAGAGTAGGTGGGACTCCTTTTTGGTGAAATGGGAGGAGAGATTGAGAGAAACGTTGAGAGAGAATTCTTGTTGTTCTTTGATGAGATTCCAAAAAATGAACAACCAAGTTAGAAATCCTTCTTGCAAAAGAGTTTAAATAATGGTAATAGGTGGAGTTGAAATCTCCACCTATTTACCATTTAACCACAACCATATGTTATGCAAATCACATTTGCATTACCACATATAAAATGATATCTCATATCTTATTTTACAAATCACATTTGTATAAGTGTGGAATTTAAATTGAATCACATTCAATTTAATTTCTCTCAATCTAATTTCTCTAAATTAGCCAAAATTAAGCAATTAGGCTAACCTATAGTTTATTATGAATCTTATTCACATTAAACTATAAATGACATAAATACCCTTTAATGAATTTGAACACTTCAAATCCACACCAAAACTGTAAACCTTCTATTTATCCAGTTTGAGCCAACCGAGGGACCTAATGGACCTACAGGTGACGAGCTCCAATGATCCGAGACTAACTTGTCAAACTCTTTAACTCGGTTAATCAACATTTATTAGCTACGGTAACACTCCACTAAAACCCGTAGCTGCACTCCCATCACAATAGGACAAGTTGTGTCCATTAATATAACCAATGCCCATGAGTCGACCCTTCACAGGTTGTTTGTAGACACTACTGGGTCAAATTACCGTTTTACCCCTGTGTTTATTTCTTGCTCCTTAAGTTCCCACCGCTCCTCTAATGAACAACAACATTGTAATGGTCCAACCATATACAACAACCCTCTTGGGCCAGTGAGAGGGTGAGTGCCCGTTGTACAAGCCCTGGAGACAACACTTAAGGGAACAACCATTCTAGTTTCCCTAAAGTCGGGAACGAGTGAATTCCATCTCCTGTATTTAAGTTCCCAACTCCCCACGTGGTCCTGTCCCTTGGAAGATAAGCATATTGGGCTAGTAACTTTGACCACCCTCACCCGTACTAGTCAAAGGACAAACCCCCACAGACAAGAGTCCGTAACACGGTCAAGATTAAGGTCGAGTCACTAATGGTCATCTACGAAGTTATTAGTCCTATACTGTCAACGGTGTTACATCAGTAGGTCTATTAATTCATGGTCCGGTCTGTACAATCTCATTGCACAGGATGCCCTCACTCGTATGTCAACCACATGAACGAGTCAGATCACTTCGTTTGTATCTAATACAAAGCGGGTCACATCCACAGTGTATCCAGGATTAGGTCTCCAACCCTATCCATATACTGTAGACCGTTCGGGTCATTAACTCAAACGTGATCCTCCCTGTGTGTCCACTACACACCATTCATGTTCTTATTCTCTCATAAATTCAATAACCCTGGAGCTTGGTTAATTGGACAATGTTTGTAAAATTGCGAGACACAAAGTGATGAAAGAAATAACTCTTATTTATTTCAATAGGTAATATTACAAACAGAACGAGATTAGGACATACACCCCAACACACACGAGGAGAATCATGTTCGTGTTAATGACCCTCACGGTCTACAGTATACGGATAAGGTTGGGAACCTCATCCTAGAGACACTATGGATGCGACCGACTTTGTATTAGATACAAACGAGGTGGTCCAGCTCATTCATGTGGTTGACATGCGAGTGAGGGTATCCTGTGCAATGAGATTGTACAAGACCGGACCATGAATTATTAGACCCACTGATGTAACGATGTTAACAGTATAAGACTAATAACTTCGTAGATAACCATTATTGACTCGTCTTTAATCTTGAGCGTGTTACAGACTCCTATCTGCAGGAGTCTGTCCTTTCACTAGTACGGGTGAGGGTGGCCAGAGTACGCCCATTATGCCTGTCTTTTTTAGCTAGGAAAACTAGAGGGGTTGTTCCCTTAAGTGCTGTCTCCAAGGCTTGGACAACAGGGCCCCACCCTCTCATTGGCATGAGAGGGATGTTATTTATGGTAGGACCATGCAACAAAGTTGTTCATTAGAGGAGCAGTGGGGCTTAAGGAGCAAGAGGTAGACACAGGGATAAAACAGTAATTTGACCCAACTGTGACTACGAACAACCTGTAAGGGACGACTCACGAGCATTGGTTATATCGATGGACACAACTTATCCTACAGTGAGAAGAGTGCAGCTACGACCTTTAGTGAAGTGCTACTGTAGTTAATGAATGTTGATTAACCGGGTCAAAGAGTTTGATCGGTTAATCTTGTATCATTAGAGCTCGTCATTTGTAGGCCCACTAGGTCCCTTGGTTTGCTCAAATTGAAAAAAATGAGAGTTTACAATTTGAAGTGGATTTGAAGTGTTCAAATTCATTAAGAGGATATTTATGTCATTTATATGTGATATAGTTGACATAATATATAGTTTAATGTGAATGAGATTCATAATAAACTATAGTATAGCCTAATTAATTAATTAGGCCTTATTTGGAGAAATTTAATTGAGAGAAATTAACTTGAATATGATTCAATTTAAAATTCCACAATTATGCAAATGTGATTTGCATAATAAGGTATGAGATACCTTATATTATATGGTATGAAAATTTGATTTGCATATTATATAGTTGTGGTATTTTGGTGAATTGGTGGAGATTTTAACTCGACCACACACCATTATAAAAAAGGAGTTTGAAGAAACATTTGACAGACTATTTTCTCATTTTTTGGATTTTGATCCAGAGAGAAAAGAGAGTTCTCTCTACATTCTCCAAACTCGAAATCTAAAGGGAGTCCCACAACTCTCTTTCATCCTCCCGAGAACAACCGAGAAGATCAAGTGGAGGTGCCCCTTGCATCGGTTCGTGGTTTGTGTTGGAGAAGTTCGTTGGATCGTTGCGATCATGATTGGAGAAGGGAAAACTCGAAGAATAGTTCTTCAAGAGGTAGGTTTGTTGGGGTTTGTGCCCTAAACCTCGTAGTTTGTAATTTTATTCTAATTATTGTAATAAAGAGTTATTATTTCAATAAAGAGTTATTGTTCGTTATTTATGATATTGCCCTTGTTTTAACCCTAAATCTAATAAACTAACATCCAAGGCTGTAAAATGTCTCTTGAACTGAATGTAGTGTACATATAAAGAATCTCGGTTCGAGATATAGCCTAAAGGGTCTATAGTAAGGGGATAAGGTTTGGGTACCTTACCATCGTAACACTATGGATGTGACCCACTTTGTATATGATACAAACACTGTGATCCTAACGTGTTTGTGTAGATGACATGTGAGTGGGGATATCCTATGTAATGCGATTACATAAGATCGGACTGTTAAATAGTAACCGCAAGATGTAACTCCATTGACTAGTTAGGTTTCTATTTCACTAGGATGACCTAGGAAATTTGATCTCAATCCTGAGCAGGTTACGAACTCCTGTTTGCGAGGGATTGTCCTTTGACTTGTATGAGTGAGAGTGGCCAGATTCGCCGACTCAATATGCCTACCTTCTTGGGGACAAGACCGAGTGAGCGACTGGTGACTTAACTTAGCAAGATGGAATTCACTCCTTCCCACCTAAGTAGAGGAATGTTCCCTTAAGTGGTGTCTCCGAGACTTGAACAAAGGGCCCAACCCTCTCATTGGCCCGAGAGGGACTTCTGTTTGTTGGTAGGACCACAAACAAATTGTTCATTAGAGGAGCACTGGTACTTAAGGTACAAGATGTAACCTAGGGGTAAAACTGTAATTTGACCCAGTTGGTGTTACGAACATTCGTGAAGGATTGACTTGCTGTTATGGGTCAATATCCGTGGACACAGAAATATATCTACAGTGAGAAGAGTGCAGTTGCGGGACTTTAGTGGAGTCTTCTTGCAATTAACGAATGTTGATTAGGAGGTTAATGAGATTAACCGAATAATTTCTTATCGTTGGACCTTCTGATCTGGAGGTCCATTAGGTCCACCTTCTAGCTCGTAAAGGATTCTTAGATCGTTTGAATTGGAAATGTTCAAATTCATTAGGGAATAAATTTAATGTATATAAATACGTTATAATATAAAGTTTTGGAACTTTATATTGTAAATTTAATGAGCAAATGGATCTATAAGAGAAAGAGAGATGCAGTTGGAAAGGTATAGACCTTTAAGGCAAGACTTGTACCAAAAGGTTTTACCCAAAGGGAGAGAGTTTACTATGAGGAAACTTTTTCCCCTTGTTCTATGCTTAAGTCAATAAGGATACTCTTGTCCATAGTCGCTTTTTATGATTACGAAATTTGGCAAATGGACGTCAAGACTGCGTTTTTGAATGGTAATCTTGACGAGAGCATCTATATGTCGTAGCCTGAAAGGTTCATAACCCACGGTCTGGAGAAAAAAGTTTGCAAGCTCAATCGATCCATTTATGGGTTGAAACAAGCATCCAGATCTTGGAACATAAGATTTGATACTGCAATAAAGCCTTATGGCTTTGACCAAAACGTTGATGAGCCTTGTGTTTACAAGAGAATCATCAACGAAAAAAACCTTTCTTAGTACTTTATGTGGATGATATTCTACTCATTGGGAATGATGTAGGATACCTAACTGACATAAAGAAGTGGTTGGCGACCCAATTCCATATGAAAGATTTGGGAGAGCCACAGTATGTTCTTGGGATTCAAATTTTCATGAATCGCAAGGACAGAACTCTAACTCTGTGTCAAGCATCTTATATCGACAAAATGTTGGCCCGACATTCAATGCGAAATTCCAAGACGGGCTTATTACCCTTCAGGCATGGAGTTCATCTGTCTAAGGAACATTGTCCTAAGCCACCTCAAGAAGTTGAGGATATGAGACGTATTCCCTATGCCTCTACAGTAGGTAGCTTAATGTATGATATGTTGTGCACGAGGCCAGACATTTGTTATGCAGTGCGAATAGTCAGTAGGTACCAATCCAATCCAGGGTTACACCACTGGACCGCAGTTAAAAATATTCTCAAGTATCTTAGGAGAACGAGGGACTATACACTTGTGTATGGGACTAAGGATTTGATCCTTACTGGATACACTGATTCTGATTTTCATACCGATAAGGATTCTAGAAAATCCATATCGGGATCAGTTTTCACCCTTAACAGGGGAGCTATAGTATGACGAAGCATCAAGCAGGGATGCATCACTGACTCCACGATGGAGGTTGAGTATGTCGCTGCTTGTGAAGCAGCTAAAGAGGTTGTTTGGCTAAGGAAATTCTTTACTGATTTGGAAGTTGTTCCAAATATGGAATTTTCCATCACCTTATACTGTGACAACAGTGGTGCGGTAGCCAATTCGAAGAGCAGCCATAAGTGAGGCAAGTACATCGAGAGGAAGTATCACCTGATACGAGAAATAGTGTAACGAGGAGATGTGGCAGTCACGAAGATCACTTCGGAGCACAACATTGTTGATCCGTTTACAAAGACTCTCACGACTAAAGTGTTTGAGGGTCATCTGGAAAGTCTAGGTCTACGAGATATGTACATAGGCTAATCTAGGGCAAGTGGGAGATATGTAATGGGTATATGGATGCCCTAGTTTCTTGTATTTGTATCTCTGTAACTAATTAGAGCATGGAATAAACCAAAACAATCAACGCTACCGCGATACCTAGAGCGGGCACATAAGGGGGTGGTGTTGCAACGATCCCCTCAGCGTCGCAACGCCGTGGCATCAACTTAAAGAAGCAGACCGGTTCAGGGGCGGTTTGAGTGGTTTGAGTCGTGGTTGGTCTGGTTCCAGCGGTATGAGCCCGATTCTAAGTGTTTTGTACCGATTTTGTAATAAAATTAGTGTAATTTTATTATTTTTTGCACTTTAGGGGCCAAAGTTTTCCGGTTTTATGACTATTTTCTTTAAGAATGTCATTTAGAATTTTTCCCACCTTAGGATAAGCATGTTCATGCATTTTATTTGTATAATAGCTATATAAATAAGGTAGAAATGCATGATTTATTTTATTTTTCATGAATAATTGATTATAATAGTTATAATTGGATTATATGAAAAATAAATAGCATGGAGCATGAAATTACTTACTTTAAGATAAAGTGTTATTTTATTTAAGTAATTTGCATGATTCAAATTGTTGGATGTAATTTTAATTAGAAATTGTTTGTTGGATTTATAATATAGTTCGTCGTCATAGGTTAATAATTAAAATTTATTAAAGTTATAAAAAGGGGTTTTAGAAACCATAACCTCTAGCAAAGAACTGCATGCAAACATAGGAACCTGGGTTTAATGAAATTAGTTTTAAATTGTTTAAAATAAATTTAGACCTAAGTTTAATTTCTAATAGGATTAGAAGTTAGTCTTACATAGTATTTTAAATAGTTTAAAATATAGTAGGACTATAGGACATTGGTTATAAGGGAACTCTACCAGTGATGTTCTTTCTAAGATTGGGGGTACTTAACCTGATAGTTAATGGACACCTCCTACCTGGGAACTGACCTGGAACCTGAGTTTAATTAACCATAGTCCTATATTATATCTAAGTAATTAAAATGTTTATTCACCTAGACATATGATTAAAAGACCTAGTTATAAAAGTTATAATAGGCATAGAGTTAGATAGATTCTATTAGCCAGAATCCAACTGAGTTAAACCTATACAATAACCTTAGGAGCTTAAGTGGGAGAAAACAAGATGTTCGCATCGAGTTTACTCTCACGCTCTCAAGAGTTCACACCGTGAGTTCCATACTTGGCTACGTGGCGTCAATAGAGCGTCCCCCTACGGTAAGTGTTTGCATGGTTCAATACCAAGGTGAATGAGGGAAGTATCCATAGTAAATGGGAGCAGGACGCGTGTCAACGTATCCTACGGTCTCTTTGATTAGGTCGCACCGTGAGATTTCTATAGTCCGCCTGCTAGGTTGTCTTGGAACAACCAATCCCTATGAGGGCCTGACTATAGGGGTCTGAACACCGCGAACTCCAAAAATGGATAGGGTCTCTTAGGTAATTTTCCAAAAGTTGTCTTTCTTAATAGTAGCCTGTTGGCTCGGACCTATTGGATCTCAAAATGGTAGGGTAACATTTACGGGATAAGTTAAGCTAGTTAACAAGTCCTTGACCAAACAAACGATAGCTAAGAATCATTGGGACATGAGATGTTCTGGTAGTGAGAATTAGCTGAGACATTCTCAATTCAGGGAAGGAGTGACAGACCGCCCGACGATGGCTTTTATTCTAAACCCTTGAAGTATCGTTGCAAAATTAAAGGTTTAATTTAAACACTAGGGTTCTTTAATAATTTTGCTAAAATTGATTGGTTTGCAATGAGTTAAAGGCATAACTAATTAGAACTATTTCTTAAATTCCAGCATGTCGTCCTCTATAGTAACTTTACTCAAAATCGAACGTTTAACTGGTAAAAATTATACTACGTGAAAATCCAACCTGAATACGATTCTCGTTGTTGACGACCTTTGGTTGTACTAACTGAGGAATGTTCTCAGGTCCCTACTCGAAACACTGCTCAATCTGTTAAGGATGCGTACGACCGTTGGATCAAGGCCATTGACAAGGCCAAGGTCTACATTTTGGCTAGTGTTTTTGAAGTTCTGGCCAAAAAGCACGAGGGCATGGTCTCAGCTCGTGAGATAATGATTTCGTTGCAGAATATGTTTGGACAACCGTCTGGACAACTTCAGCACGAATCCCTCAAGTACGTTTATAACTTCCGTATGAAGGAGGGATCATTGATGAGACAACATGTTCTCGATCTGATGGTCCACTTCAACGTGGCAGAAATGAACGACGCGATCATCGACGACCAAAGTCAGGTGTCCTTCATCCTGGAATCTCTTCCGAAGAGTTTCCAGCAATTTCGCAGCAATGCGGTGATGAATAAGATAGAGTACAACCTGACTACTCTCCTCAATGAGCTGCAGACTTTGCAGATCCTTATGAAGAATAAAGGACAGGCTGGTGGAGAAGCAAATTTGTTTGTTCATTCCAGAAGGTTCTAGAAGGGTTCATCCTCTGGGACTAAGTCCTGCGGTCCATCTTCTGGGCTTAAGAAGACCCAAAAGAAGAAGATAGGAGGGAAAGGGAAGGCAACCACCGATGCAGACAAAGGCAAGGAAAAAATCAAAGTTGCAGATAAAAGAAAATATTTCCACTGCAACGTGGACGGGCACTGGAAGTGAAACTGTCCAAAATACCTTGTTAAGCTCAAAGAGAAGAAAGGTAAATTCGATTTACTTGTTCTTGACACTTGTTTAGTAGAAAATGATGATTTTACCTAGATAATTGATTCAGGAGCCACTAACCATGTTTGCTCTGCTTTACAGGAAATTATTTTCTTCAAGGAGCTCGAAGAGGGTGAGATGACGCTCAGGGTCAGAACGGGAGACGTCGTCTCAACTCCTGCAGTGGGAGATGCCAAGCTATTTTTTAGAGATAGATTCCTATTTTATGAAAATGTGTACATAGTTCCCAAGATTAAGAGGAACTTGTTATCTATCTCTTGTCTAATTGAATGTGGATATTGTATTTCTTTTTCAATTAATGAAGCGTTCTTCGAAAAAGGGTGTCAATATTTATTCTACTAGATTAAAAAACGGCTTGTATGTACTTAAACTGAATCAAACTAAAGCAATTTTGAATCATAAGATGTTTAAAACTGCGAATACTCAAAGTAAAAGGCAAAGAATTTCTCCAAATAGTAATACCTATCTTTGGCATCTTAGACTTGGTCATATAAATCTCAACCGGATTGAGAGACTATCAAAGAATGGACTCCTAAATAAGTTAGAAAATGATTCTTTACCTCCTTGCGAATCATGCTTGGAAGGTAAAATGACTAAACGATCTTTTACTGGAAAAGGTTATAGAGCCACCCTTAGAACTTATACATTCGGATCTTTGTGGTCTGGTGAATGTTCAAGCTCGAGGAGGGTACGAATATTTCATCTCTTTCATAGTGATTATTCGAGGTATGGTTATTTATACCTAATGCATCATAAGTCTGAGGCTCTTGAAAAGTTCAAAGAGTATAAGGCTGAAGTAGAGAATGCATTAGGGAAAACCATTAAGACACTTCGATCCAATCGAGGTGGAGAGTACATGGATATAAAATTTCAGGAGTATTTGATAGAACATTAAATCCAATCTCAACTCTCGACACCTAATACACCTCAGCAGAATGGTGTATCTGAAAGGAGAAATAGAACCTTGTTAGACATGGTTCGATCTATGATGAGTTATACTCAATTGCCTGCCTTGTTTGTGGTTACCCAGTAAAGACTGCGGTTCAAATCTTGAACACTATTCCACTAATAGTGTTTCAGAAACACCTTTTGAGTTGTGGAAGGGGTGTAAACCTAGTTTACAACACTTCAAGATTTGGGGTTGTCCGACACTCGTGCTGGTGACAAATCCAAAGAAATTGGAACCTCGTTCAAGATTATGCAAATTTGTTGGTTATCCCAAAGAAATGAGAGGTGGTCTTTTCTACGACCCACAAGAAAAGAAGGTGATTGTATCGACAAACACCACTTTCTTGGACGAAGATCACATGAGGAACCATAAATCACGTAGTGAGTTAGTATTAAATGAAGCTACAGATGAGTCAACAAGAGTTGATGATCAAGTTGGACCTTCATCAAGAGTTGATAAAGAAGTCGACACATCGAGTCAGTATCGTCCTTCTCAATCGTTGGGAATGCCTCAACGCAGTGGAAAGGTTATTTCCCAACCTGACTGCTACTTGGGTTTTGCTGAAACTCAAGTTGTCATACCTGATGACGGTGTAGAGGATCAATTGTCCTATAAATAGGCAATGAATGACGTAGATAAGGACCAATGGATCAAAGCCATAGACCTTGAAATGGAGTCGATGTACTTCAATTCAGTTTGGGAACTTGTAGACCAACCTGAAGGGGTAAGACCCATAGGGTGCAAATGGATCTATAAGAGAAAGAGAGATGAAGTCGAAAAGGTACAAACCTTTAAGGCAAAACTTGTAGCAAAAGGTTTTACCCAAAGGGAGGGAGTTTACTATGAGGAAACTTTTTTCCCTGTTGCTATGATTAAGTCTATAAGAATACTCTTGTCCATAGCCGCTTTTTATGATTATGGATTTGGCAAATGGACGTCAAGATTACCTTTTTGAATGGTAATCTTGACGAGAGCATCTATATGTCTCAGTCCGAAGGGTTCATAACCCATGGTCATGAGCAAAAAGTTTGCAAGCTCAATCGATCCTTTTACAGGTTGAAACAAGCATCCAGATCTTGGAACATAAGATTTGATACTGCAATCAAGTCTAATGGCTCTTGTTGGGGTTTGTGCCCTAAAACTCGTAGTTTGTAATTATGTTCTAATTATTGTAATAAAGTGTTATTATTTCAATTAAGAGTTATTGTTCTTTAGTTACGATATTGCCCCTGTTTTAACCCAAAATTCCAATAAATTAAACATCCAAGGCGGTAAAATCTATCTTTAACTGAATGTAGCGTACATATAAATGATCTCGATTCGGGATACAACCTAAAGGGTCTATTGTAAGGGGATAAGGTTTGGGTACCTTAGCTTGGTAAAACTATGGATGTGGCCCACTTTGTATATGATACAAACACTGTGATCCTAACGTGTTCGTATAGATGACATGTGAGTGGGGATATCCTATGTAATGAGATTACATAAGATCGAACCGCGAAATACTAACCACTAGATGTAACTCCATCGACTAGTTAGGTTTATATTTCACTTGGATGACCTAGGCAACTTGATCTCAATCCTGAGCGGGTTACGAATTCCAGTTTATGAGGGATTGTCCTTTTACTAGTATGGGTTAGAGTGGCCAGATTCGTCGACTTAATATGCCTACCTTCTTGGAGACAAGACCAAGTGAGCAGCTGGAGACTTAGCCTAGCAAGATGGAATTCACTCCTTTCAGCCTACTAGGGTAAGTAGATGAATGTTCCCTTAACTGGTGTCTCTGGGACTTGAACAAAGGGCCCAACCATCTCATTGGCCCGATAAAGAATTCTGTTTGTTGGTAGGACCACAAACAAATTGTTCATTAGAGGAGCACTGGTACTTAAGTTACAAGATGTAACCCAGGGGTAAAACGGTAATTTGACCCAGCTGGTGTTACAAACATTCGTGAAGGATTGACTTGCTGTTATTGGTCAATATCCGTGGACACAGAAATATATCTGCAGTGAGAAGAGGGGTTAGGAGGTTAATGAGATTAAACGAATAATCTCGTATCGTTGGAGCTTCTGGTCTGTAGGTCCATTAGGTCCACCTTCTAGCTCGTAAAGGGTTCTTAGATCATTTGAATTTGAAATGTTCAAATTCTTTACGGAATAAATTTAAGGTATATAGATACGATATAATATATAGTTTTGGAACTATATATCATAAATTTAATGTGAATATGATTCATATTAAATTATATGAGAGAATTAAATATTTAAAAGAATTTAAATATTTATTTAAATGTGAATGTGATTCATATTTAAAAACTATAGGTTAAAATTTAATATGCATGAGATGTGCATTAAAACTAAAGATTAGAGGAGAAATGGATTAAATATGATTTAATGTAATTAAATATATGATATTTTAAGATTAATTAAATATATGATATTTAATTTAAATAATTAATTAAATTAATTAATGAGAACGTGTCAGGAGGACACGTTCCCTTCTTCCCCACTAACACCCTATCGATAGGGAGTGGGGGGAAGACCTCCTCTAGGATAACCTCTCGAGGAAGAGGGGTTTTGGCATGTGGATCATTCTGCAATTGTGAATTGCTTTCTTGGAAATTCTCTCTCTCTCAATTCCCTCTCTCCCACTTTCAAAAGTTGGTTCCTTCCCACAAATGAGAGATTTAAGTGGAACTCAAAGCCATAGGAGGTTTACTGGGTGGTTGTGTCCTATTGGAAAAACAAAGAAGTTCTGTTTGGTGTTATTGTGTTGTTGTATTCTTGGAGCAAGGAGTTGCTATTGGAAAGACTAGAAAGGTAATTTTTCTAATTCCATTTTAGTTTAATGTTTTACACAACATGTTTGAATGATTAGTTCCATGCCTAAAAAGATTAGGAAATGTATGCTTATTCTCGGTATTTGCTCTAACGTATTGGTATTTGTGTTCAACCAAAATAAACTTGCAATTACGATTCCAAAACACGTTTCCACTGCTCGAGGGGATCCGATCTCCATTAGTTTTGACCAAACGTTGATGAGTCTTGTGTTTACAAGAGGATCATCAACGACAAAGTAGCTTTCTTAGTACTTTATGTGGATGATAACTCATTGGGTATTATGTAGGATACCTAACTGACATAAAGAAGTGGTTTGCGACCCAATTCCAAATGAAAGGTTTGGGAGAGGCGCAGTATGTTCTTTAGATTCAAATTTTAAGGAATCGCAAGGACAGAACGCTAGCTCTGTCTCAAGCATCTTATATCGACAAAATGTTGGCCCGATATTCAATGCAAAATTCCAAGAGGGGCTTATTACCCTTGAGTCATGGAGTTCATCTGTCTAAGGAAAAGTGTTCTAAGACACCTTAAGAAGTTGAGGATATGAGACGTATTCCCTATGCCTCTGCAGTAGGTAGCTTAATGTATGTTATGTTGTGCACGAGGCCAGACATTTGTTATGTAGTGGGAATAGTCAGTAGGTACCAATCCAATCCAGGGTTAGACCATTGGATCACAGTTAAAAATATTCTCAAATATCTTAGGAGAACGAGGGACTATACGCTTGTGTACGGGACTAAGAATTTGATCCTTACTGGATACACTGATTCTGATTTTCATACCGATAAGGATTCTAGGAAATCCACATCGGGATCAGTTTTTACCCTTAACGGGGGAGCTATAGTATGGCGAAGCATCAAGCAGGGAGGCATCGCTGATTCCACGATGGAGGCTTAGAATGTCGCTTCTTGTGAAGCAGCTAAAGAGCCTGTTTGGCCAAGAAAATTCCTTACTGATTTGCAAGTTGTTCCAAATATGGAATTTCCCATCACCTTATACTGTGACAACAGTGGTGCGGTGGCCAAGTCGAAGGAACCTCGCAGCCATAAGCGAGGCAAGCACATCGAGAGGAAGTATCACCCGATACGAGAAATAGTGCAACGAGAGAGATGTGATCCACGAAGATCGCCGAGCACAACATTGTTGATCCGTTTACAAAGACTCTCACGATCAAGTGCTCGAGGTCATCTGGAAAGTCTAGGTCTACGAGATATGTACATAGGCTAATCTAGGGCAAGTGGGAGATATGTAATGGGTATATGGATGCTCTAGTTTCTTGTATTTGTATCTCTGTAACCACTATTTTAGATTGTGATGTACTCCACTAGAGTTTTAGTTCAAGTGGGAGTTTTTTGGGGGTTGTGCCCTAAAACTCATAGTTTTGTAGTGGGCAATTGGTGCGAGGATTTCGCGAGAAGTGGCAATGTAAGGATTAATGGGAGAATTAATTCCGTTTTTATGTATTTATTTTATTTAAAATAAGTTTTAAGTTAATTTATATTAATTAATATTAATATAAGTGTTATATTAATGTTAATTAATTAAATTAATCTCCCTGGGGTGCCAAAACCGGTCCAATTAGTTATTTATTTTATGCAAGTGTTGTTTGAAATATTATGTGCATAATGTATGTCATATAGTTTAAAATCCCAGCTTAGGTTAAGCATATCATGCATCAAATTTATATTATAAGTGTTATAATATATAGTATGCATGATTAGGTTATATTATAAGAGTTATAATATAATGTATGTTTAATTTAATTAATATAAGTGTTATATTAATTAGATAAAAGCATTGACATGCTTTTTTTATACATGTGATGTATGTATGTTATAAAGTATGATTTTCATGTGATGAATGATGAAGCATTATAACATAGAAATGTGTTGCGTGAAGTTTATATTGTGCAATACCGCAAGTGTACGGGTCAAGTTTTAGTATAGTGATTTTAGAGTTCCAAGTATCATCCTCGGGAATGGGTTTCTAGATTAATTAATTATCAAGATACTAGTTCTCAATTTTAGCTAAAGTAACATAACATGGATAGATGATGAAAATAAAGACAAACGACAGACAAACAAATGGAGACACGAATATGATAGATTTGAAGGAAATTGACTTCACAAGTTAAGATACTCAAGAAAATCTCTCGATTCTTAGTGAGCCTTGCACACACAAAGAATTCTATAGTCTCAATATGAATCTAAAGCATGCACGACATTAAGCAACTTGTTTATATATTTCCCTTAGACTTCTAGGTCATTCTCATGCCAGAGTTCTAAGAGTTTTGACAATTTTGCTATAATCTAAGTTTTTTCTCTCGAGTCCACTTAAACCAACAAGATTAGAGAATTCAAGAACAAATTGCCAAAAATAAAGAACAAAACATAATTCAATATGTAAGCAAACAAGTCTTTAACAAGCAAATCAAATCCTAACTATAACTTTTAGCCAATCTAAATAACAATAAAACCAAACTAAAAGTGTAGAAAACGTCTTAGAACGATGTTACAATCTGAAAAAAAAGAGGAAATAAACTTATGTGTCGATGTCAGTCCCTCGTCTCCAAGCTCCCGTCACGATCTCGAACCTCCACGAATCCTTTAGCTCCCAAGGAATGCTCACTTTTCTCTTCTTACAGAGTGTATTTCGAAATTAGGGTGCAAGGACTATCAAATTCGGCTCCCTTTGCAAGAGGAAATAATGTTGTATTTATAGGTATAATCGGCACAGCGTTGCAACGTTGTCCCCTAGGCGCCTAGCATATAAGGAAATTGTCGATGGCGTTGCAACGCTAAAAGCAGCGTTGCAACGACACTACCCTCGCGCGCGCTCTTCCTTATCGATGTAGCATTGCGACGCAGCAAGGCAGCGTTGCATTGCTACCTGCTCTGGTCTTCACGCTAGCTTCTTTATCAAGATAGCGTTGCAACGATATTGGTATGATTCTTCAACACATGAAATCTGCACGGATGGCGTTGCAACGCTATGCAGGGCGTTGCAACGCCATCACATCGGGTCAAATGGCTTGAGTTGTTCCTTTTACTTCCAATACATGTTATTTTTAACTCCAAAAAGGCTCGTTTTTGTCCCGAGTGATCCAAAATGTCTCCAATTGTCATGTTTAAGCTCTTAACCCGAAATTGAGTGATTATCACACATAAAAGCCCTGAAATTATCATAAAACTAGCAATAATTAAGCCTAAAGATAACACATTTTGTGTGTTATCAAACACCCCCAAACTTAAACTTTTGCTAGTCCCGAGAAAAAACATAATTAAACATGAGATTGTTCTTATACATACATTTGATTCAAGACTCAAAGATTTAAAAGAAAATTTTACAATCACAGGAAACAATCAAACATAATACTTCAATGAGCAATTTAGAACTTTTCCTAAGTGTTCCTACGTGTGTGTGTGATTAGCCTATGTTCCCTTCATTTTTACTAAGCCCGGATCAACTTTATTAGGCTCTCTATTCAACTTCCCCTACACTGGTCATAATTACTAATCCTTGATCCTCCCCACATTCAAGAAATAAACAACTTTACTCAACACTTAATCATTTTTTCTCAATCTTTTTTCAATTTTCTTCTTTTTTTTTTTTTGTGTAAGGACACTAGCTTTCACACATCCACTGCAGGGACCCTTACCCAAAGCACTCGCTCGATGAGTGACCTAACTGATTACAGTGAAGGTAGCTCTTTTTGCCCTCACAAATTTTTTCTTTAACAAACAAACAACAAAAGCAAACTTTTTCACATAAAGCACATAGTATACTGATCATTCACTTCATATTGTCATTCACCCTATCCTGCAGTTTAACTCTCAAATCAGCTCTTAGACCTATCGAGTTGACATTAAACTTCTAAACCTAATAACTTTGTTCTAAGCATTTCAAAACTACAAGAACACAAGCTATGTGCATAATAGTGCAGGAGAAACTCAAGAAAATTTTTAAATTAACTCAAATTCATATCATGCCCTCCAATTTCAGCAGAATCACCAAAAATTTCATTTAATTCTTATCCTAGGCTATCATAATCATATTTATGCAAAAAATCAATCAGCGAAGCAGCATATACTTAGGACAGTCACAACATATCAATAACATCTCACCCCCAAACTTAAACTAAACATTGTCCCCAATGTTTGTAAAAATAAGCACAAAGCAAGTATAAGGGTACGAGTGAACAATACTGTCCTGAGTTATGGAGATCTTTATTTCTTTCTGAGTTCCTTGGATAGCTAAAATACATGCGTTGGAGTTCCACAGAACGGGAGCATGGGTTTCAATGAGGGAAGACATCATCACAACCTATCAAAGCAAAACAAACAAACTAGTAAGTAAACTAAGAACTGACAAATAACTAAAACAAACTAAAGACAAAAAATAACAAAAATGTAAAGCTTGGGTTGTCTCTCAAGAAGCGCTTTCTTTAACATCTTTAGCTAGACTATACTCCTCATGATTGGCGTCAAGGCACGTAAAACTGCTCATATTTCTTTGGACCCTTCTTTCTTGAATCTATATAGCCTTCTAAGTCTAAAAGGCTATCCCGTTTTTCTGGACACCAGAAACAAGATTATTTTTGGTATTTTTGTGTATTAAAATAAAAAAACAAAAATATTAAAATAAAAAAACAAAAATCAAAATAAGACTCGTGAGTGTAGGACAAATGGTTATCAAGATTAGAGGAAATTTCTGGGGATAAAAGGGAGGGAGGACTTTTCAGCCTCGAACTCTATCACCTGAATCTCCTCTGTGAAAGTGAATGTATTACCATTGTCTACCCCAAAAACTTGTTTCTGGTGTGTTTCAGTCTTCTTCAACCCATCCTCACTATCATATGAAAAAGTGCCCCTAGGTTGCTCCTCCTTAGTGGTAAGAATAATAAACTGTTCCTGTAAGGCCTTATGGGAGATTACCAGTTGATTGAGATAATGAGTTCTTTCATGTACTATTTTCCAAAACTCTACCACTTTAGCCTCTTACCTATCCAACCTTATAATTCATCATGAACCAAATTTTAAATTTTCAACTCTAACATATATTCCATTAATAGGTCCACAAGAGAAGAGTTTTCTATAGGTTGGTTGGGATAAGAGAAATTTCTGTTCCAAGTGCCTAAATGATTACCATCAAAAGAATTTTCATCCATCATAGATTCAGAATGGTAAAAATTAGATAAATGGTATCCAGAAAAATCATTATGCACATACCTAGGGTCCTGAAAGGGACAGTACAATGGTGGAGAATCAAAATCATGCAAAGTCATACTTGAAAAAAATCAGTAATTCAAATGAAGACTTTTACACAATAGCAACACAACGAAAGACAGGAGACAAAGACTCAAAAACACACAAAACTAAAACAAATAAGGAAATAAACAACAAACACACAATGAAACAAATAAGTTAAGAAAACACAAACAAACTTTAGTCTAAAATCTCAAATTTTCTCCAAATATTAATTAATCTAAATAATCGTCATTCCCCGACGACGGCGCCAAACACTTGTTGCGTGAAGTTTATATTGTGCAATACCGCTAGTGTACTGATCAAGTTTTAGTATAGTGATTTTAGCGTTCCAATTATCGTCCTCAGGAATGGGTTTCTAGATTAATTAATTACCAAGATACTAATTCTCAATTTTAGCTAAAGTAACATAACATGGATAGACGATGAAAATAAAGACAAACGACATACAAACAAATGGAGACACGAATATGATAGATTTGGAGGAAATTGACTTCACAAGTACACATGCAATGAACCAATGTGATGAATTTATAAACAAGAAATAAGATACTCAAAAAAATCAGTGAGCCTCGCACACACAATGAATTCTATAGTCTCCATATGAATCTAAAGCATGCACGACATTAAACAACTTTTTTATGTGTTTCTCTTAGACTTCTAGGTCATTCTCATGCCAGACTTCTAAGTGTTTTGACAATTTTGCTCTAAACTAAGCTTTTTCTCTCGAGTCCGCATAAACCAAAAAGATTAAAGAATTCAAGAACGAATTGCAAAAAATAAACAACAAAACATAATTCAATACATAAGCAAACAAGCCTTTAACAAACAAATCAAATCTTAACTACAACTTTTAGCCACTCTAAATCACAATAAAACGAAATTAAAAGTGTAGAAAACGTCCTAGAACGATGTTACAATCTGAAAGAAAGAGAAAATATGAAGGGATCGAATCCCGCAACGGAAGCGATTGTGAATCGTGTGTTCATGATTTTGTTACACGAATCTAATACAAGAACTAGATCTAAGATTAAGCATGCATTTCTAATTAGGACAACAAGATAACATACCTTTGAAGAACACTTTCTTCACGATTTCCTCCTCCAACAATCACGATCTCAGCAATAAACCCGAGCCTTATGAAGATCAACCACTAGGTCTTCTCCGTTGTTCTCTAGGTGATAGAGGAATGTGGGTTCCTTTAGGATAAGGTATAGAGGTTTTGAGAGAAGTTGTGTTTGGAACTTTTCCAACAACACAACAATGTTGAACTCTAGGGTTACAATCAAAAGCCAACTTTAAAGTTGCATCTTATGCAACTATTTATAGGGAAATAGGATGGAAATTACCATCCTATCCCTCATTCATTCTCTCATTAATATATAGTTAATGTGTGAATCTAATTCACATTAAAACTATATATTATATCAATTATATCACATATAATTGATACAACACCTCATATGTGAAATCGAACACTTCAATCTCATTCTTAACTTTATACCCTCAATATTACCATGTTGAGCCAACGGAGGGACTTAATGCACCTACAGTTCATGAGCTCCAATGATGTGAGATCAACTGATCAAACTCTTTGATCCAGTTAATCAATATTCATTAACTACATGTCACTCCACTATAGACTTGTAGCTGCACTCTACTCACTGTAGATTATATTGTGTCCATTGATATAATCATTACCCATGAGACAACCCTTCAAAGGTTGTTCGTAATCACAGTTGGGTCAAATTACCGTTTTACCCCTGTGATTTCCTCTTTGTTCCTTATGCACCACCGATCCTTTACTGAACAACAAGTCTATGGTCCTACCATAAACTCATACCCTCTTAAGCTAGTTTAGAGGGCGGGGTCCCGTTGTTCAAGACCTGGACTCATTTCTTAAGGGAATAACCTATCTAATTCCTTAGTGTAGGAATGAGTGAATTCCATCTTGAATAGTTAAGTCCCCAGCTACCTACGAGGTTTTGCCCCTAAGAAGGTAGGCTTATTGAGTCGGCTACAGACCACTCTCACCCACTATAGTGTAAGGAGAAACCCCTATAAGCTGGAGTTCTTAACTTGCTTAGGATTCAGGTCGAGTCACTAATGACCATCTATAAATTATCAGTCTTATCCTATTAACGGTGTTATACTGGTCAGACTAATAATTTGCAGTCCGGTCTTGTATGAACTCTTCATACAGGATGCGCTCACTCGCATGTCATCCACATGAATGAGTTGGATTACCTCATTTGTACTAACTACAAAGTGGGTCGCATCCATGGTGCTACCAACCTTAATCTTATACCATAGACCATTTAGGTTATACTCTTGAACAAAATCCAAATAGTGTCTACTACACTGATATTCAAGATATATTATAACCTTGGAGCTTAGTTTATTGGATTTATAAAGCGAGAATATAATTTTATCAAAACAAATAATTCTTTATTTATATGACCAAAATTACATAAGTTTTAGGGCACATATCCCAACAATCTCCCACTTGACCTAAAGCTTGCGGACAGAGTAGATAATTTAAACATTACAATAATGTAAAATACAATAAACTAGGGCATTTAAACCTTGTATACAATATACTCCCACTTGCCCTAGTTGGGGAAGACTTGTAAAGCTAGACCTTCTAGGTGACTCTCAAATACTTTAGCCGTGAGAACCTTTGTAAAAGGATCAACAATGTTGTGCTCTGAGGCTATTTTCATGACGATCACGTCTCCTCGATGCATGATCTCCCGGATGAGATGATATTTCTGCTCAATATGCTTACCCCTCTTGTGACTTCGGGGTTCCCTTGAATTTGCCACGACACCAGTGTTATCACAATACAACATGATAGACAAACTCATATTTGGAACAAATTCCAAATCTAACATGAATTTCTTTAACCAAACGACCTCTTTAGCTGCTTCACAAGCTGCTACATATTCAACCTCCATGGTGGAATCAACGATGCATCCCTTCTTGACGCTTCGCCATACTACAACTCCTCCGTTAAGAGTAAATACTGACCCTGATGTAGATTTTCGAGAATCTTTATCAGTTTGAAAGTCAGAATCCGTGTATCCTGTAAGGATCAAATCCTTAGCCCCATAGACAAACATGTAGTTCCTTGTTCTCCGAAGAAACTTAAGGATCGTTTTAACCGTTGTCCAGTGTTAAGGTCCTGGATTGGATTGATATCTACTGACCATTCCATCTGTAAAATAAATGTCAGGCCTAGTACACAACATGACATACATCAGGCTCCTAGCAGCTGATGCATAAGGAATCCGTCTGATATCCTCAACTCCTTGAGGTGTCTTAGGACACTGTCCCTTAGACAAATGAACTGCATATCTAAAAGGCAATAAACTCTTTTTGGAGTCTTGCATATTAAACCTCAACAACACTTTGTCGATGTAAGATGTCTGAGACAAGGCTAGTGTTTTGTTCTTGCGATTCCTGACAATCTGGATTCCAAGAACATATTGTGCCTCTCCCAAATCTATCATTTGGAATTGCGTAGCTAGCCATTTCTTAATGTCAGTAAGATAACCTACATCATTCCCAATGAGTGGGATATCATCCACATATAGAACTAGGAATGCGACAAAACTATTGATGATTTTTTTGTAGACACAAGGTTCATCATCATTTTGATCAAAGCCAAAAGATTTGATTGTCTCATCAAACCTTATATTCCAGGACTTAGAGGCTTGTTTCAGTCTATAGATTGACCTTTTAAGCCTGCAAACCTTTTGCTCTTGTCCTGGTTCAATGAACCATTTGGGTTGGTCCATGTAGATGTTCTTGTCAAGATTGTCGTTCAAGAATGTTGTCTTGACATCCATTTGTCATACCTCATAGTCATAATATGCGACAATGGCAAGTAGGATACGTATAAACTTTACTATAGCAACAAGCGAAAAAGTTTCCTCATAGTTAACCCCTTCAACCTGGGTATAACCCTTTGCTACTAGTCTAGCTTTAAGGGTTTGCACTTTTCCATCTACACCACGCTTTCTCTTGTAGATCCACTTACAACCTATGAGTTTTACCCCATCAGGTTTATCTACAAGATCCCAAATAGAATTGAAGTGCATAGACTCCATTTCTTGGTCCATGGCTATGACCCATTTGTCTTTGTCTTTGTCAACCATCGCTTGATTATAAGTCAATGGATCCTCATTGTCGTCATCTTGTATGACAACTTGGGTTTCAGATAAACCCATGTAACGGTTAGGTTGTGTTATAACCCTTCCACTACGTCGAGGTATTCTCAACTCTTGAGATGGACACTCATGACTAGACAAGCTAGTATCAATAACTCTTGTTGACGTACTAGTATTATTAGTTGTTGTTCCGTCTAACTCACTTAACACAACTTTACTTCTTGGTTTGTGGTCCCTGATGTGTTCCTCCTCTAGGAAAGTGTCATTTGTCGACACAAGTACCTTGTCTTCCATAGGATCATAGAATAATAAACCTCTTGTCTCTTTTGGGTAGCCTACAAATAGGCACAATTTTGAAGGTGAATCCAACTTCTTTGAATTTGTCACAAGCACATGTGCAGGACAACCCCAAATTCTAAAATGACATAAACTACCTTTACATCCTTTTCAAAGTTCAAAACGTGTTTAAAAAACACTCTTTGATGGCACATTGTTCAAAAATGTATATCGCAGTCTCTACTGCGTAACCCAAAAAGGAATCAGGGAGATGAGCATAACTCATCATCGATCGAACCATATTCAACAAGGTTCTATTTCTCCTTTCTGATACACCATTTTTCTGAGGTATATCGGGTGCTGAGAGTTGGGATGTAATTCCATGTTCTATCATATAGTTCTTGAATTTCAAATCCATGTACTCTAAACCTCGATGTGATCGAAGTGTTTTAATTGTTTTACCTAATTGATTTCAACTTCAGTCTTGAATTCATTGAACTTTTCAAGTGCTTCAGACTTATGATGCATTAGGTAAATAACCCAAAATCTGGAATAATCATCTATGAAAGAGATGAAATATTCATAGCCTCCTCTGGCTTTAACATTCATCAGACCACAAAGGTCTGAATGTATAAGCTTAAGAGGTTCTTTGGCTCTATAACCTTTTCCACTAAAAGGTCTTTTAGTCATTTCGCCATCTAGGATGGATTCACATACAAGCAAAGTATTTTCTTCTAACTCATTTAGAAGTCGATTCTTTACCAATATCTCAATGAGGTTAATGTAACCCAATCTAAGATGCCAAACATGAGCATTTTCTTTAGGAGAAATTTTATTTTTCTTAGTATGTGTGTTTGCAGTTTTAAATAATTTAGTGTTCAAAACTATTTTGATTGAATTAGGCCTTAAAACATACAACCCATTTTCTAATGAAGTTGCACACATTTGAATACCATTCTTAAAAATAAACACTTTATTAGAAGAAAATGATATTGAAATACATTGTTCTACTAGGCAAGAAATTGAAATTTTGTTTCTAGTAAACCCTGGTATCACTGGTACATTGTTCATCAACATATGTTTCTTGCCAAACAATAGCTTCATGGTGGCCACTGCTACAGCTGAGACAAGTTTCCCATTTCCAACACGGAGTGTTATCTCTCCTTCTTGTAGCTGCTGCTAGGAACTAATTCCCTAAAAAAAAGAACATACATGATTAATGACTCCTAAATCCAATATCCAAGAAGAATTATCATCATCCACTAAACAAACTTCTAAGCAAAGTAAATCTTATTTACGTTCTTTCTTCTTTCCTGCAATGTACTTCAGACAGTTCCGTTTCCAATGTCCATCTTCATTGTGTTGGGATTTATGCCCTATACTTGTGTAATTTTGATCAATAAAATAAAGTGTTATTTGTGTTGATAAGATTACAGTCTTGCTTTTATAAATCAAATAAACTAAGTTCCAAGGTTATAACGTTTATCTTGAAATCAATGTAGTGGACACTATTTGGGTTGACATCAAGATTATAACCTAAACAGTCTATGGTATAAGAATAAGGTTGGAAACCTCATTCTGGTAACACCATGGATGCGACCCACTTTGTAATTAGTACAAATGAGGTAATCCAACTCATTCATGTAGTTGCCATGCGAGTGGGGGCATCCTGTATGAAGAGTTCATACATGACTAGATCGCAAATTATTAGTCTAACCAGTATAACACCGTTAACAGGATAAGACTGGTAATTTATAGATGGTCATTAGTGACTTGACTTGAATCCTGAGCAAGTTAAGAACTCCTGCTTATAGGGGTTTGTCCTTAGACTAGTATGGGTGAGAGTGGCACATGAATCGACTCAATAAGCCTACCTTCTCGGGACGAAACCTCGTGAGGTAGCTAGGAACTTAACTGCAAGATGGAATTCACTTATTCCTCTACCGAGGAATCGATAGGTTGTTCCCTTAAGAACTGACTCCAGGTCTTGAACAACGGGGCCCCGCCCTCTATGAGGGTATGAGTCTAAGGTAGGACATTAGACTTATTCTTCATTAGAGGAGCAGTGGTGCTTAAGGAGCAAAGAGGTAATCACAGGGGTAAAACGGTAACTTGATCCAGCTGTGATTACGAACAACCTGTGAAGGGTCGAGTCATGGGTAATGACTATATCAGTGGACACAATAATATCTACAGTGAGGAGAGTGCAGCTACAAATCTATAGTGGAGTGACTTGTAGTTAATGAATATTGATTAACTGGATCAACGAGTTTGATCAGTTAATCTCACATCATTGGAGCTCATGATCTGTAGGTCCATTAGATCCCTCAGTTGGCTCAACATGGTAATATTGAGGGTATAAAGTTACGAGTGAAATTGAAGTGTTCAATTTCATACATGAAGAGTTATATCAATTATATATGATGTAATTGATATAATATATAGTTTTAATGTGAATTAGATTCATATATAAACTATATACTAAAGAGAGATTAAAGGAGGGGTAGAATGGTCATTTTCATACCATTCCCCTATATATAGTTGCATGAGATGCAACTAGGTTAAGACTTTGGTCAAGACTTTGAGAAAGTTTTTACAAGCCTCCTTGTTGTGTTGTTGGAAGTGTTCCAAAACACAAATCCCTCTCACAAAATACCTCACCACTCCTAAAGGGAACCCACCTTCCTTCCTCACCTAGAGAACAACGGAGAAGATCCGGTGGTGGTGTAGGTGTTCGTACGAGTTCTTGTTGCTGAGATCGTGACCGTGGAGAGGAGAGCACTTGAAGAAAGGTTCTTAAAAGGTAATATACTTGTTGTCCATTTCTGTATTTTATGCTTAATCTATGTTTTACGTTCTTGCATTTTCCGTTGTAACTAAATCAAGAGCGGGCGATTCACAATCGCTTCCGCTGCGGGGACTTCGATTCCCTTCAATTGGTATCAGAGCCCAATTGCGTTCTTGATTTATGTTCTGGATTTTTCAAGAAAAAGGTGAGATTTACTGTTTTGTGCATGAGATGTATGAACGGTTTTGTGAAATTAGATGTTTTCGATTTTGGCACATAGATTTACAATTTTTCATTGAAATGTTAAATGTAAGGGCTCGATGTTTTGGACAAATTTTATTGTAAATCGAGTCTGTAAGTCCGTGTCGATCGAGGCAAGGCGGTTGCTGAGAAGAACGAAACAAAAACGAGCAAAGAACAGTGGATTCACATTGTTTATCAGCGTGCGCGTTACGTAACGCCGCTCATCGGCGTTGCAACTCTGCGCTTGCGGGAGAAGGCGCACGCAGGAGGCATCGTTGCAACGCAGCCTCTATCGTTGCAACGCTCGGCAGAAAACGACAAAGGCAGCGTTGCAACGCCGAAGACGTTTCACGAAAGGCAGCAACGGGCAGAAACGTTGTTTTTAATATATATTAAATATAAAAATATTTTGTATTTAATTTATATTTAATTAATTAATTTTAATTAATATAATTAGATTATATTATTTAAAATTAATTTTAGGGTGCCAAAATTGGTCTAATTTTTTCTATTTTAATTATGCAATTGTTGTGTAATTATTGCCATGCATAGTGTATGCTTGTATTTTAGAACTCCCACCTTAGGTTAAGCATTTTCATGCATCATTTATAATATAAGGAGTTATATTATATAGTTTGCATGATTAATTAATATAAGGTTGTTATATTCATTTTTGGACAGTATTGACATGCATTATATTTCATGAGATGAATATGCTATGTATGTTTTATTATTCATGTGATGAATGATCAAGCACTATAACATAGTATGCATGTCACCTAAGGTTAATTATTAGTTTTAAAGTGTTTAGAACTTGAAAATAATAGACCTTAGGTTATCTAGTTCTAATTAGATTAGAATTAGGAACCATGTGGTCCGGTGTGTGAGTCATGCCTTGAGGGCAAAATGACCAAACGCCCTTTTAGTGGAAAAGGATATAGAGCCAAAGAGCCTCTTGAGTTAGTACATTATGACCTCTGTGGTCCGATGAATGTTAAAGCTCGGGGCGGTTATGAGTATTTTGTGTCTTTCATAGACGATTACTCCAGATATGGGTATATTTACCTAATGCAAAGGAAGTCTGAAACACTTGAAAAGTTCAAGGAGTTCATGACTGAGGTTGAGAACCTGTTAGGTAAATCTCTTAAAACACTTCGATCGGATCGAGGTGGAGAGTTTATGGACACTGAATTCCAGGACTATATGATAGAACATGGAATTACGTCCCAACTCTCAGCACCTGGTATGCCAAAGCAGAATGGTGTATCGGAGAGGAGAAACAGAACCTTGTTGGGCATGGTTCGGTCGATGATGAGCTATGCTCGTCTCCCTGATTCTTTTTGGGGTAACGCAGTGGAGACTGTTGGGTTCTTTGTCCTAAAACTCGTGGTTTTGTAAACTGAATGTATATTCATTATCACAATAAAGTTGTTCTTTAAATTTATTCAGTAAAGGTGTTATTGACTATTGTGTATTGTGTAACCTTAATCCAATAAAGAACCATTGGCTATAGGATGAATACTTGAACTTTATGTGTGACATAAAAGTGGATCAAGTTCAAGTTATAGCCGCAGATCTATAGTATAAGGATAGGGTTCGGTACCTTATCCTCGGGGACACTATGGACGCGACCCACTTTGTAGAGTACAAACGATGTGATCCTAAATCGTTCATGTGGAGACATGTGAGTGGGGGCGTCCTATGCAATGAGTTTGCATAAGACTGGATCGTGAAATAGTCACTTAGACTTTTTAACTTCGTTTACTGTCTTAACTGACTATATTCATACGAGACCTAGGTAACTCGATCTTAATCCTGAGCGTTCTATGGACTCCTATTTATTCGGATTATCCTTAGATTTGCATGGGTGAGAATGGCTCGAGACTGCCTACTCAATAAGCCTCCCATTTCAGGGATAAAACCGTGTAGATAGCTGGGAACATAGTTCTGCAAGATGGAATTCATTCCTACCAGCTTTAGGGATTAGTAGAGAGGTTGTTCCCTTAAGTACTGACTCCGGGTCTTGAACAATGGGCACACCCCTCTCATTGGCCCGAGAGGGATTCGGTTTCTTTGGTTGGACCACAAACCAATTGTTCATTAGAGGATCGGTGGGACTTAAGGAACAAGAGGTAATTCTGAGGGGTAAATGGTAATTTTGACCACCAGATATACTGAACGACTGTGAAGGATCGACTTACTAATCATGGTTATATCGAGTGGGCGAAATATATCTACAAAGTGAGGAGAATGCAAACACTGGGCTTTAGTGGAGTGTCCTGGTTAACGAATGTTGATTAGCTAGGCTAAAGAGTTTGGCCTAAGTTAATCTCGTGACGTTGGAGCTCATGATCTGTAGGTCCATTAGGTCCTCCTTATTAGCTCCTGACTTAGCCTTATAACATTTTGAGAGAAAAAATTTGAATTGTTCAAATTCGAGTTTGGGAAAAGCGTTAATTATATATGATATATTTAACGAAACATAGCTTAATTATGAATTAAACTATGATTAATAAGAGGTGGATATATTTAAATTTGATTTAAATATTGGATCGGTTATAGCATGAATAAGGATTCATGTTCGAAAAATCGATCGGGATCGGGTTATTTATTTAATTTAATATTTGATATTAAATTAAATTTAAAAATTAATTAATTAAATTAATTTTGAATTATTTAATTAATTATATTAATTTTAATTAAAAATCAATTTAATATTTGTTTTAGAATTAAAATTAAATGCAAAATGAGGGATTTTCATGATTTTCATGAAAATCAAGTTGCCAACTTGCCCAATCCTCCTCATTTTCAAAATTCACCAAAATTAGCCACCTCCATCTCAAACCATCCTCATCACACTTGAGTTGTCGCTCCATTGAAGCTTTTTGAAGCTTTATATAATGGTGATTTGAGGTGTTTTGAGAGAATTTTTCAGAAAATTCAATATTCCCAAATTAGTGACCTTTGAGGACTTTTCTTCAAAATTCTCTTAACCTAGGATCCCACAATCCGTTCTAAGGCCTGAGGATAGTAGGGAAGACTAACGGTCGTTCACGAAGTGTTCGTGCTGAAAACCATCAACCGGGTGAAGAGAATTTGATCTTCAAAGTTGAGTTTTTTATCCCTCTGTTTTTCCAGCTTTGAGCATGCATTTTATTTTACAAAATTGATCAACTTAGAGTGTTCAAGATCCAAAATTGCTTCCGCTTTCTTAATCTAGACTCTTTCAATTGGTATCTGAGCAATTTTGAGCACTCAATTTGATCTATTTTGTTCTATGGTGGGTGTTTTTTGAAATACAATTTTTTTGGGCGTCTAAAGTGTTCTTTTGGATTTGGCATTTAAATTGAGCATCAATTTATGCTTTATTTTCAAATTGCTCAAGTGTGTTTGAGCATTAATGTGTGTAGAATAAGCTGTAAAAATTTCAAGTCGATCAGAGTTCGGGAAGGCCTTCAATTTGAAGAAAGAAGCTTCAAAGGTCAAGAAATCTGAAAACAGAGTTGCTGTTTTTTTTTCTTTTCTGCTACAGTAAAGTAAAGCTTCAGCCCGTGTTTTTTTTTAAAAAGATGAAGAAGAAGTTGACTGGTCCAGTTGACCATTGACCGGTTCATTGACCTTTGACCGGTTCAATGGTTTTTGGACCGGTTCGGCTCGTTTTTGGTTCGGTTCGGGTGGTTTTAGACCGGTTCTGACTAATTCAAGGCCGGTTTTTCCATTTTGGGGGTTCGTTTCACCAATTGGAGGCTCGGTTCAGCCTTTCATAGCCCGGTTTAACCTTTTGAAGGTTTGGTTCACACATTTGCAAGCTGGTTCGACCCAAATTCGAAGAGTTCGAAGTGGCTCGATGTTAATTCTAGATTATTATTGTAATAGTTTAGTAGTTTGCTTGCATTAGATGCCAAAACCAGTCCACTTTAGTGTGTTTAATTAATTATGCATTGTGAATGTATGTTTTAATTAAAATCCCTGATTATATGTGCATAAAGTATGCCATATAGATTTTAAAATCCCACCATAGGAAGCATGCTCCATGCATTGAAAGTATGTTATAAGTGTTATAATATATTGTATGCATGTTTATTGGGTTTCATAAGAATTAATATAAGTGTTATATTAATTTATGAAACAAATATTATATGTTTTAATTATAATTAATATAAGGGTTATATTAATTAAAAATTAAACATATAATTGCTATGCATTTTTCATGTGATGGATTTGTTATAAATGTATGTTTATTCATGTGATGAATGTTCAATCTGTTTATAACATAGAAATGCATGTAACCTAAGGTTAAATAATTAATTTTAAAATGGTTTTAGAACTGGAATTAATTAGACCTAGGTTATCTAGTTCTAATAAGATTAGAATTAGGAAACCAATAATTTATAAACTTTGATTAAAGAGGGACTCTGACTAAGGAAGGTTCTGGCTAGGTTGGGGTACTTAAGCTGACGGAAATGGAACACCCCTACCTGGGAACTGACCTGGGAGTGAATTTAATCCATATGTTTATAAATTATCTTTCGTGAGTGGCGTTTATTAAAAGTTAATAAATTAAACTCATAGGCCTAGGTTTATTAAAAGGTTAATAGACTTAGGTAATTCCAGTATAATTGTTATAATGGGTAGACTTAGGTCATATTGTTTTAGCCGGAATATGCCTAAATGTATACCCAAACAGTTAAAAATACTTAGTGGGAGTGAAAAGGTATATATGATATATCAATTTCCTCTTACGCTCCCCACGATGTTCACACCGTGAGATTTATGCTCAACCTCGTGATGTCAATAGGGCATCCCCATTCGGATGGTGTTTGCATAAATCAAGAGCAAGGTGAATGGAGAAAGTATTTATAGTAAGTGAGCGAAGGAGGTGTGTCAACACATCCTACGGTCTCCTCCATTAGGTTGGACCGTGAGATTCCCATGTTACGCCTGCAGGTTGCCCAAAGTAGCATAATCCATTCGGAGGGATGTAACATGGGATTCGGAACAACTCAAACTCCAGAAATGGATAGGGTCTCTTAGATTCATTCCCAGCTTTGTCTCTCCAGTTCGGTAGCATTGTTGGGGCCGACCTCTGAGGTCTGAAAATGGCGGGTCACACTTACAAGAATTGCTAAGTGTTAGTAAGTTCTTGACCAAAGTAGCGATAACTAGAATGTTATAGGAATAAGAGTTATTCCGGTATTAGCATTTAGTCAAGAATGTCTTGGTTCGATGAAGGAGTGATTGATCGCCTCTGTAGCGATTGCTCGACTCACTGAAGTATCGTTGCAAAAACAATAATGAGTTTATGGGTACATTATTACTTTTGCTAAATTCTTAAATTGGATAGCTTACAAACAATTCACTAATAGAATTCATTCTTTTTCAAGATGTCGAACTATTTTATCCAGTTACTCGCCTTCAATAAACTTAGCGGCGATAATTATGGAACCTGGAAATCAAACTTGAATACGATTCTTGTTCTTGATGATCTGAGGTTCGTCTTAACGGAAGAATGTCCTTCCCTCCCACTCGATCGCAAACCCGAATTGTTCGGGATGCTTATGACAGATGGATTAGGGCTAATGAGAAGGCTCCGAGTCTATATCTTAGCCAAGATATCCGATGTGTTGTCTAAGAAACATGAGACCATGGTCACCGCAAAGGAGATCATGGGATCATTACAGTGATGTTTGGACAACCGTCCTCATCGGTCCATTATGATGCTGTCAAATACGTTTACAACTCCCGTATGAAGGAGGGAGCCTCTGTTAGGGAACATGTCCTTGACATGATGACCCACTTCAACGTGGCTGAAGTAAATGGGGCAGTCATAGATGAGAGAAGTCAGGTAACCTTTATTATGGAATCTCTTCCGAAGAGTTTCCTGCCATTCCGCAAAAAATGCGGTAATGAATAAAATAAAGTATAACCTGACTAGTCTCCTCAACGAGCTACAGACTTTTGAGTCCCTCATGAAATCAAAAGGAAAAGAGAAGGAGGTAAATTTTGTCACTTCAAAGAAGTTCCTAAGAGGATCATCCTCTGGGACCAAGTTTGGTCCTTCTTTTTCTAAGAATAAGAGTATTCAGAAGAAGAAGAAGAAGGACAAAGGGAAGGGACAGGCTCCCACACGCAAGGCCAAAGCCAGAGGAAAATATTTCCACTGTGGTGCAGACGGGCACTGGAAGAGGAACTGCCCGAAATACCTTGCAGAAAAGAAAGTTGACAAGGAAAACCAAGGTAAATATGATTTACTTGTTGTTGAAACATGTTTAGTGGAACATGATCATTCCGCCTGGATATTAGATTCAGGAGCCACTAACCATGTTTGTTCTTCTTTTCAGGAAACTAGTTCCCGACAAAGAATTCTTGCGAGATGGGAGATAACTCTCAGGGTTGGAACGGGAGAGATTGTCTCAGCCAAAGCAGTGGGACCAGTGAAGCTGTTGTTTAGAGATAGATTCGTTTTATTAGAAAATGTACTTTTGGTTCCTGGAATCAAAAGAAATCTTGTATCTATCTCTTGTTTGCTTGAACATATGTATAAAGTATGTTGTGATCATAATGAAGCGTTCATTTGCAAAAGAGGTGTACGAATATGTTCTGCAAAACTTGAAAACAACTTATATGTGTTAAGACCAACTGAAGTAAAAGCTATTTTGAACACCGAGATGTTTAAAACAGCTGATACTCAAAATAAAAGGCAGAAACTTTCTCCTAGTACCTATCTTTGGCACTTGACACTAGGCCACATTAATCTCAATAGGATTGGGAGATTGGTCAAGAGTAGTCTCCCAAGTTAGTTAGAGGACAACTCTCTACCACCATGTGAGTCATGTCTCCAAGGAAAAATGACTAAAAGACCTTTTTCTGAAAAAGGTTATAGAGCCAAAGAACCCTTGGAACTTGTACATTCGGATCTTTTTGGTCCTATGAATGTCAAGGCACGAGGAGGGTATGAATACTTCATCAGTTTTATTGATGATTATTCAAGGTATGGCTATCTTTACCTAATGCATCATAAGTCTGAAACCCTTGAAAAGTTCAAGGAATATAAGGCAGAAGTTGAGAACACATTAGGTAAAACAATTAAAACACTTCGATCAGATCAAGGTGGAGAGTATATGGATTTAAGATTCCAAGACTATATGATAGAACATGGAATCGTATCGCAACTTTCAGCGCCAAGTACACCTCAGCAAAATGGTGTATCTGAGAGGAGAAATAGAACCCTGTTAGACATGGTTCGATCCATGATGAGTTATGCTCAACAGCCTAATTCATTTTGGGGATATGCAGTAGAAGCTGCTACATATATTTTGAACATGGTTCCCTCTAAGAGTGTTTCAGAAACACCATATGAGTTATGGAAAGGGCGTAAAGGTAGTTTACGTCACTTCAGGATTTAGGGATGTCCGGCACATGTGCTAGTGTCCAATCCAAAGAAACTGGAACATCGTTCAAAATTATGCCTATTCGTAGGATACTCCAAGGAAACGAAAGGTGGTCTGTTTTATGATCCTCAAGAGGACAAAGTGCTTGTATCGACAAATGTCACGTTCTTAGAGGAAGACCACATGAGAGATCATCAGCCTCGTAGCAGGATTGTCTAAAGTGAAATTTCCAGGGAAGCTACAGATAAATCAACAAAAGTTGTTGATCAAGTCGCCCTTTCTCAAGTGTTGAGAATGCCTCGACGTGAGTGGGAGGGATGTTAGACAACTTTGGCCGATCAGCATGGGTTTGACCAAAACCCAAGTCGTCATACCTGATGATGGCGTTGAGGATCCATTGACCTATAAATAGGCAATGAATGATATAGACAGGGACGAGTGGATTAAAGCCATGGACCTTGAAATGGAGTCAATGTACTTCAATTCAGTCTGGAAACTTGTAGATCAACCAGGTGGTGAAAGACCTATCGGTTGCAAGTGGATCTACAAGAGGAAACGAGATCAAGCTTCTGTGGGTACAAACCTTTAAGGCTCGACTTGTGGCAAAGGGTTATACCCAAAGGGAAGGGGTGGACTATGAAGAAACCTTCTCCCTGTTGCCATGCTTAAGTCCATTAGAATACTCTGTCCATTGCCACGTTTTATGACTATGAAATTTGGCAAATGGATGTCAAGACAGCCTTTCTGAATGGCAATCTTGAGGAGAGTATCTATATGGATCAACCAGAGGGGTTCATAGTTCAGGGTCAAGAGCAAAAGGTTTGCAAGCTTAAACGATCCATCTATGGATTGAAACAAGCTTCTAGATCTCGAATATAAGATTTGATATCGCGATCAAATCTTATGGCTTTTGAATAGAATATTGACGAACCTTGTGTTTACAAGAAGATAGTCAATACCACTGTAGCTTTCTTAGTTCTATACGTAGACGATATCTTGCTCATTGGAAATGATGCAAGGTTCCTGACTGGCGTTAGGCAATGGCTAGCGACCTAATTCCAAATGAAAGATTTGGGAGAGGCTCAATTTGTCCTTGGAATCCAAATTGTTCAAATCGCAAGAACAAAAAACGCTAGCTTCTGCTTTTTGGCATCTTATATTGACAAGATGTTGATTAGATATAAGATGCGAGAATTCCAGAAGGGTTCATTACCTTTCAGGCATGGAATTCATTTGTCTAAGGAACAGTGTCCTAAGACACCTCAAGAAGTTAAGGATATGAGACGCATTCCCTATGCATCTGCTATCGGTAGTCTAATGTATGCCATGCTATGTACTCCCGACCCACATATGCTATGCAAAGTGGGAATAGTCGAGAAATATCGCTAATCCGAGGATATGATCACCGGACACCGCTAAGAACATCCTCAAATATCTTAGGAGAACGAGGGACTATATGCTTGTGTATGGTGCAAAGGATTTGATCCTTGCCGGATACACTGACTCTGATTTTGAGACTAATGTGGTTTCGAGGAAATCCACATCAGGATCAGTGTTCACTCTTAACGGAGGAGCTATAGTATGAAGGAGTATAAAGCAAGGTTGTATTGTCGACTCCACCATGGAGGAAATTGAGTGCGTCGCGACTTGCGCGAAGTAGCGAAGGAGGCTGTATGGCTTAGGAAGTTCTTGACTGATTTGGAAGTTGTTCCAAATATGAATTTGCCTATCACCCTTTATTTTGATAATAGTGGTGCAGTGGCGAATTCTAAAGAACCTAGAAGCCATAAGCGTGGAAAGCACATAGACCGCAAATATCATCTCATCAGGGAGATTGTGCAACGAGGAGACGTGATCGTCACGCAGATCGCTTCGGAGCACAATATTGTTGATCCGTTTACAAAGCCCCTCACAGCTAAAGTGATTGAGGGACACCTAGAGAGTCTAGGACTACGGGTTGTTCAATAGGGCAGGTTTTCTTCACTCAACACATTTTACCCCACACACGTATTAGTCCAAGTGGGAGATTGTTGGGTTCTTTGTCCCAAAACTCGTGGTTTTGTAAACTGAATGTATATTCTTTATCACAATAAAGTTGTTATTGAAATTTATTCAGTAAAGGTGTTATTGACTATTGTGTATTGTGCAACCTTAATCCAATAAAGAACCATTGGCTATAGGATGAATACTTGAACTTTATGTGTGACATAAAAGTGGATCAAGTTCAAGTTATAGCCAGAATAGTCTATAGTATAAGGATAGGGTTCGGTACCTTATCCTGGGGACACTATGGACGCGACCCACTTTGAAGAGTACAAACGATGTGATCCTAAATCGTTCATGTGGAGACATGTGAGTGGGGGAGTCCTATGCAATCAATTTGCATAAGACTGGATCGCGAAATAGTCACTTAGACTTTTTAACTTCGTTTACTGTCTTAACTGACTATATTCATACGAGACCTAGGTAACTCGATCTTAATCCTGAGCGTTCTATGGACTCCTATTTATTCGGATTATGCTTAGATTTGCATGGGTGAGAGTGGCTCGAGACTGCCTACTCAATAAGCCTCCAATTTCAGGGATAAAACCGAGTAGATAGCTGGGAACATAGTTCTGCAAGATGGAATTCATTCCTACCCGCTTTAGGGATTAGTAGAGAGGTTGTTCCCTTAAATCATCGACTCGGGTCTTGAACAATGGGCACACCCCTCTCATTGGCCCGAGAGGGATTTCGGTTTCTTGGTTGGACCACAAACCAATTGTTCATTAGAGGATCGGTGGGACTTAAGGAACAAGAGGTAATTCTGAGGGTAAACGGTAATTTTGACCCAAATTGAATTACGAACGACCTGTGAAGGATCGACTTACTAATCATGGTTATATCGAGTGGACAGAATTATATCTACATTGAGGAGACTGCAGCCACTGGGCTTTAGTGGAGTGTCCCGGTGGTTAACGAATGTTGATTAGCTAGGCTAAAGAGTTTGGTCGGTTAATCTCGTATCGTTGGAGCTCATGATCTGTAGGTCCATTAGGTCCTCCTTACTAGCTCGGACTTAGCCTTATAACATTTTGAGAGAAAAAATTTGAATTGTTCAAATTCGAGTTTGGGAAAAGCGTTAATTATATATGATATATTTAACGAAACATAGCTTAATTATGAATTAAACTATGATTAATAAGAGGTGGATATATTTAAATTTGATTTAAATATTGGATCGATTATAGCATGAATAAGGATTCATGTTCGAAAAATCGATCGGGATCGGGTTATTTATTTAATTTAATATTTGATATTAAATTAAATTTAAAAATTAATTAATTAAATTAATTTTGAATTATTTAATTAATTATATTAATTTTAATTAAAAATCAATTTAATATTAATTTTAGAATTAAAATTAAATGCAAAATGAGGGATTTTCATGATTTTCATGAAAATCAAGTTATAACTTGTCCAATCCTCCTCATTTTCAAAATTCACCAAAATTAGCCACCTCCATCTCAAACCATCCTCATCACACTTGAGTTGTCACTCCATTGAAGCTTTTGAAGCTTTATATAATGGTGATTTGAGGTGTTTTGAGAGAATTTTTCTAAAAATTCAATATTCCCGAATTAGTGACCTTTGAGGACTTTTCTTCAAAATTCTCTCAACCTAGGATCCCACAATCCGTTCTAAGGCCCGAGGATAGTAGGGAAGACTCTAACTGGCGTCCACGAAGTGTTCGTGGCTTTGAAACCATCAACCGGGGTTAAGAGAATTTGATCTTCAAAGTTGAGTTTTTATCCCTCTGTTTTTCCACTTTGAGCATGCATTCTATTTTACAAAATTGATCAACTTAGAGTGTTCAAGATCCAAAATTGCTTCCGCTTTCTTAATCTAGACTCTTTCAGAGACTGCGGTTTACATTTTGAACACCGTTCCATCGAAGAGTGTTTGTGAAACACCTTTCGAACTCTGGCATGGTCGTAAAACCAGTTTACGTCATTTCAGAATTTGGGGATGCCTGGCCCATGTGTTGGTGTCAAACCCGAAGAAGTTGGAACCCCGTTCAAAGTTGTGTCTCTTTGTAGGTTACCCAAAAGAGACTAGAGGTGGTTACTTTTACGATCCTAAGGATAATAGGGTGCTTGTGTCGACAAAGGCCACTTTCCTTGAGGAAGACCACATCAGGGATCACTTACCAAGGAGTAAAATTGTGTTGAATGAAATGGAGCGGTTCATCGCCAAGAGTTCTTGATGGTGCTAGTATCGTCAACAAGTGTTGTTGATCCTAGCTCGTCTAGTCAAGTCCGTTCCCAAGAGTTGGGAAGGCCTCGACGTAGTGGGAGGGCTGTGAGACAGCCTGAACGTTACATGGGTTAAGCTGAAACTCAGGTCGTCACTCCTGATGATGACTGTGAGGATCCATTGACCTATGATAAGGCAATGACAGACGTTGACAAAGACGAATGGATTAAAGCCATGGAACAGAAATGGAGTCGATGTACTTCAATTTCGTCTGGGAGCTTGTGGACCAAACGGATGGGGTTAAACCTATTGGTTGCAAGTGGACCTACAAGCGTAAACGTGGCGTAGATGGGAAGGTGCGGACCTTCAAAGCTCGACCGTGGCAAAGGTTTTACCTGTGGAAAGGGTTGACTATGAGGAAACCTTTTCACCGTTGTCATGGTAAAGTCGATTAGAATCCTTCCGCCATTGCCGCATATTATGATCGTGAGGTATGGCGGATGGATGTCAAGACCTTTCTCGAATGGCAACCTTGACGAGACCATCTACATGGACCAGCCCAAGGGGTTCATTGCCCAAGACCAAGAGCAAAGAGTTTACCGGCTTAAAAGGTCTATTTATAGACTGAAACAAGCCTCGAGGTCTTGGAATATAAGGTTTGATGAGTCAATCAAATCTTATGGCTTTGATCAAAATGTTGACGAGCCTTGTGTCTACAAGAAAATCGTCGACAAAACTGTCGCATTTCTTATATTGTATGTGGATGATATCCTTCTCATTGGGAATGAGGTAGGATTTCTTACTGACATTAAGGAATGGTTGGCTTCGCAATTCCAAATGAAAGATTTGGGAGAGACACGGTATGTTCTAGGTATCCAGATTGTCCGAAACCGGAAGAACAGAACGCTAGCCATGTCTTAAGCGTCTTATATTGACAAGATGTTGTCTAGATATAAGATGCAGAACTCCAAGAAGGGCTTGTTGCCTTTCAGGCATGGGGTTCACCTGTCTAAGGATCAATGTCCTAAGACGCCTCAAGAGGTTGAGGATATGAGACGAATCCCCATGCTTGGTACCGTGGGAGCCTGATGTATGCCATGTTGTGTACTAGGCTCGACATCTGTTATGCAGTTGGGATTGTCAGTAGGTATCAATCCAATCCAGGATTAGATCACTGGATAGCCGTAAAGGAAATCCTCAAGTATCTTAGGAGAACGAGGAACTACAACCTTGTGTATGAGAGTGGGGATTTGATCCTTACGGGATACACAGATTCTGACTTTCAGACCGATAAGGATTCTAGGAAATCCACTTCGGGGTCAACCTTCATTCTGAATGGAGGAGTTGTAGTGTGGCGAAGCATTAAGCAGGGATGCATCGCTGATTCCACGATGGAAGCCGAGTATGTTGCGGGTTGTGAAGCTGCAAAGGAAGCTGTTTGGCTTAGGAAGTTCATGATGGATTTGGAAGTTGTTCCAAATATGAACCTGCCGATCACGCTGTTTTGTGACAACAGTTGTGCAGTAGCCAACTCAAGAGAACATCGAAGTCATAAAAGGGGCAAGCATATAGAGCGTAAGTATCACCTGATACGGGAGATTGTGCACCGCGGAGACGTGACAGTCACACAGATAGTTTCGGAGCACAACGTTGCTGATCCATTTACAAAGGCCCTCACGGTTAAGGTGTTTGAGGGTCACCTAGAGAGTCTAGGTCTTCGGGTGCTTCCTGACTAGGGCAAGTGGGAGTATTGTAAAGGGGTATTCAATGCACTAGTTTATTGTATTACTTTATTGTATTACTTTACTGTACATTTGAGAAATGTATCATGTACTCCACTAGCTTAGTCCAAGTGGGAGTTTGTTGGGATGTATGTCCTCATCTCGTGTAGTTTGTAATATTCCAAGTGGTAAATGAATAAGAGTTATTTATTTCAACATTGGGTAATAAATAAGAGTTATTTATTTAAACTTTGTGTCTCGCATTTTTCATAAACTTAATCCAATAAACTAAGCTCTAGGGTCATTGCATTATGAGAGAATTAAGAACTTGAACAGTGTGTAGTGGACACACAGGGGAAGATCGCGTTCGAGTTAATGACCCAATCGGTCTCGATATATGGATAGGGTTGGAGACCTAATCCTGGATACACTGTGGATGCGACCGCTTTGTATTAGATACAAACGAGGTGATCCGACTTCGCTCATGTGGTTGACATGCGAGTGGGGGCATCCTGCAATGAGATTGTACAAGATCGGACCGTTAATTATTAGACTTACTGATGTAACACCGCTAACGATGATAGAGCTAATAAATTCGTAGATGACCATTAGTGACTCGACCTTAATCCCGAGCGTGTTACGACTCTCATCATGGTCCGCCTTTGATTAGTACGCGGGTGAGGGGTGGTCACCGTTGCTCGCCCAATATGCCTAAATTCTCAAGGCGCGAGACCACGTGGGAGCCGGGAACTTGACTACGGAAGAAGGAATTCACTCGTTCCCACTTAGGGAAACTAGAGGGTTGTTCCCTTAAGTCTTCGTCTCGTGGCTTGAAAACGGGGCCCCACTCTCTCATTGTCTTGAGAGGGTTGTTGTTAATTGTTGGACCATGCAACGTAGTTGTTCATTAGAGGAACAGTGGAACTTAAGGAGCAAGAGGTAGACACAGGGGTAAAACGGTAATGGTTATATCGATGGACACAACTTGTCCTACAGTGATGAGAGTGCAGCTACGGGCTTTAGTGGAGTGTTACCGTAGCTAATAAATGTTGAATAATCGGGTCAAAGAGTTTGACAAGTTATTTTCGGATCATTGGAGCTCGTCACGTGTAGGTTCATTAGGTCCCTAGGTTGGCTCAAATTGGACAAATTGAGGGTTTACAGTTTGGTGTGAATTTGAAGTGTTCAAATTCATTATTTGGGTATTTATGTCATTTACATGAGATATAGATGACATAATATATAGTTTGATGTGAATGAGATTCATAATAAACTATAGTATAGCCTAATTGATTAATTAGTGCTATTTGGAGAAATAGAATTGAGAGAAATTAAATTGAATGTGATTCAATTTATAATTCCACATTTATGCAAATGAGATTTGTATAATAAGGTATGAGATACCTTATATTATATAATATGCAAATATGATTTGTATATTATATAGTTAGGTAAAATGGTGAGAATTGGTGGAGATTTTAACTCCACCACACACCATTATAAAAGGATGCATTCAAAGGCATCTCATGATACATTTTGCCATTTCTTGGATTTCCATCCAAAGAGAGCAAGGGATTCTCTCTCAAATCCTCTCTCAATTCTCTATCATTCTCTCCTCACCCAAAACCAAATGGAGTCCCACCTACTCTCCCTCAACCTCCCGAGAACAACCGAGAAGACCCTTTGGAGGTGTCTCCCTGTTCGGATCGTGGTTCGTGTTCGAGGAGGACGTTGGATCTAGAGAGATCGTGACATGAGAAGGAGAAAACGTTGAAGAAGAGTTCTTCAAGAGGTTAGTACTTTTTACTTACTGTTTTCTTCTTCTTCTTTGTATGTTTAGCCTAGGATCTATGAAATAGATTCAATTTTAAGATAGAATTACACAACGGATCAACGACGTTTCACAACGTCTTCCGCTGCGGGAATTCAAAATCCCTACAAGAACATACTGAGCTTCTCCCAAATCTTTCATTTGGAATTGCGAAGCTAGCCACTTCTTAACGTCAGTAAGAAATTCTACCTCATTCCCAATGAAAAGAATATCGTCCACGTAAAACACCAAAAATGCGACAGTTTTGTCAACGATTTTCTTGTAGACACAAGGCCCGTCGACATGTTGATCAAAGCCATAAGATTTAATCGCCTCATACAACCTTATATTCCAAGACCTCGAAGCTTGTTTCAGCCCATAAATAGACCTATGAAGCCGGCAAACCTTTTGCTCTTGGCCTTGGGCAATGAACCCTTTGGGCTAGTCCATGTAGATGGTCTCATCAAGTTTGCCATTCAGAAAGACTGTCTTGACATCCATCTGCCATACCTCGTAGTCATAATACGCGGCAATGGCCAGAAGGATCCTGATCGACTTTACCATGGCAACAGGTGAAAAGGTCTCCTCATAGTCAACCCCTTCAACCTTGGTAAAACCCTTTGCCACTAGTCGGGCTTTGAAGGTTTGCACCTTCCCATCTATGCCACGTTTACGCTTGTAGATCCATTTGCAACCAATAGGTTTTACCCCATCCGGTTGATCCACAAGCTCCCATACAGAATTGAAGTACATAGACTTTATTTCCTGATCCATAGCTTTGATCCACTCGTCTTTGTCAACATCAACCATTGCCTGATCATAGGTCAATGGATCCTCACAGTCATCATAAGGAGCGACAATTGAGGTTTCAACTAAACCCATGTAGCGATCAGGCTGTCTCACAACCCTCCCACTACGTCGAGGCATTCCCAACTATTGGGAACGGATTTGATTAGACGTGCTAGGATCAACAACACTTGTTGACGTACTAGCCCAATCAGCAACTCTTGCTGATGTACTGTCCATTTCATTTAACACAATTTTACTCCTTGGTAAATGATCCCTGACGTGGTCTTCCTCTACGAAAGTGGTGTTTGTCGACACAAGCACCCTATTTTCCTTAGGATCGTAAAACAGACCACCCCTAGTCTCTTTAGTGTAACCTACGAATAGGCACAATTTCGAACGGGGTTCCAACGTTTTCGAGTTTGACACCAACACGCGGGTCGGGCATCCCCAAATCCTGAAGTGATGTAAACTGCCTTTACGTCCACTCCAGAGCTCGAAAGGTGTTTCACAAACACTCTTCGACGGAACATTGTTCAAAATATAAACCGCAGCTTCCACCGCGCACTTCAAAAAAAGAATCGGGAGACGAGCATACTCATCATTGACCGAAACATGTCCAACGAGGTTCTGTTTCTCCTCTCCGATACACAATTCTGTTGTGGCATACCAGGCGCTAAGAGTTGGGACGTAAATTCGTGTTCTATCATATAGTCCTGGAATTCAGTATCCATATACTCTCCACCTCGATCCGATCGAAGTGTTTTAAGCGATTTACCTAAGAGGTTCTCAACCTCAGTCTTGTACTCCTTGAACTTTTCAAGGGTTTCAGACTTCTTGTGCATTAGGTAAATATACCCATATCTGGAGTAATCGTCTATGAAAGACACGAAATACTCATAACCGCCCCGAGCTTTAACATTCATCGGACCATAGAGGTCAGAATGTATTAACTCAAGAGGCTCTTTGGCTCTATATCCTTTTTTACTAAAAGGACGTTTGGTCATCTTGCCCTCAAGGCATGACTCACACACTGGCAAAGAGTTTTCTTCCAACTCGTTTAGAAGTCCACTCTTCACTAGTTTCTCAATCCTATTGAGATTAATGTGGCCTAACCGAAGATGTCAAAGATGAGCATTTTCTTTAGAAGAAACTTTTGCTTTCTTAGTTCGTGTTTCTGCAGTTTTAAACAATTCAGTATTCAAAACACTTTTGACCGAATTGGGTTTCAAAACATACAAATTATTTTCGCATGAAGCTGAACAAATAACAATCCCTTTGAAAGAAATAAACGCTTTATTAAATTCAAAAGAAACTGAAATACAATGTTCAATTAAGCAGGAAATTGAAACAAGGTTTCTAGTAAATCCTGGAACTATGTACAAATTGTCCAACAATAAGTACTTCCCGCCAAAGTGCAGCTTCACCGTACCAATCGCTACAGCAGAGACAAGCTCCCCGGATCCAACCCTTAGAGTCACCTCACCCTCTCGCAGTGGCTGCCAGGAATCAATCCCCTGAAAAGAAGAACAAACGTGGTTAGTGGCGCCTGAATCCAATATCCAGGCAGACTCACTACTCTCCACTAAACATGTTTCAGTCACAAGTAAATCACATTTACCTTGATTCTTCCTCTCGGCCAGGAATTTGGGACAGTTTCTCTTCCAGTGTCCGCCCCCATTGCAGTGGAAACACTTTCCTTTTCCTGCAACCTCCTTGACCTTCTTGTCCTTCTGGACGGCAGCTCGGTCAGTTTTACCCCTCTTCTTCCCTTTCGGGCGTGAAGGAGCAACAGGTTTCGTCCCAAAGGTCGAACCCCTATGATAAGACCTGTAGGCAACATTTGCCTCAGATTCCTTGACCTTGTTCAAGGATTGAAAATTTTGTAGCTCATTGAGAAGGGTAGTCAGAGTGTAGCTAATTTTGTTCATAACAGTATTGCTACGAAACTGAAGCAAACTCTTCGGAAGAGTCTCCAAAATAAAACTGACCTGGCTCGACTCATCGATCGAAGCCCCGTTCATCTCGGCCAGATTAAAGTGGGTCATCATGTCTAGAACATGTTCACGGACAGACGACCTCTCTTTCATCCGTGCGTTGAAAACGTATTTGAGCGAGTCATGTCGGACTGGCGGATCGTTGTCCAAACATTTCTGCAAGGACTCCATGATCTCCTTGGCGGAAACCATCAGCTCATGCTTCTTTGCCAAGACATCAGACATGTTGGCAATTATGTAGACCTTGGCCTTTTCATTGGCCCTGATCCACCGATCGTACGCATCGCGAACACTTCGCGACGCGGTCGAGCCCGGCATCTGAGGACACTCCTCAGATAGCACGAACTTTATGTCGTCAGTTACCAAAATTGTATTAATGTTGTTTTTCCAACTCTTGTAATTATCTCCCACTAACTTATCGGAAGCGAGTAAAGCTATTATAGCGCTAGACATTTTTAGCTGAAAAATAAGGAAAAACTTTATATTAGTCTCGCAAAAAACCTTTTGAAATCCAATAAAGTTTTAGCAAAAATTGTTTCATGGTCCCTAGGTCATTCAAAATTTTGCAATGATATCCTAAAGGTTTAGAATGACCGCCACCGAAGGGTGAACAGAACACTCCTCCTCTAGGACGAGACTTTCTCGATCAGACCCTAATCCCAGAATAACTCATATTCCATTAGTAGTCCAATTACCATTGTTCGTTCGAATTCATTAACACTTAACGAATTCTGTGAGTGTCACCCTCAATCTTTAAGTTTCCAAGCATCCGTCCAAACAATAGCCACCGAAGGGTGAACCAAGAAGGAAAACCGACTAGGAAACTGTATCCCTTTTGAGAATTCACGGTGTTCCGACTCCCATGATCAAGCCCTCCAAGGAGGATTGTGCAGTCCAAAGCCAAACTAGCGAGGCGGATCATAAAGGCGTCGGCGATGTGAATCGAAAGAAGAGACCGTGGGTCTCGTTTTCACAAGTCCTACTCCCACTCACTATAAGTCCTCTCTCCATCCACGATGATATTGACCTATACAAATGCCATCCGAATGGGGACGCTCTCATTTGCGCCACGAGACTGAGTATAGATCTCACGATGCGGACTTAAAGGAGATTTGTGGTCGGAAATTCAAATGTATCTCATACACTATATTTCCTCCCACTCAACACTTTAATTTTATTAGGGATTGACCTAGATAAACCGGCTAAAATTAACCTAAGTCTACAAAAATAACTCTTATATGGTATTAACCTAAGTTTATAATCACATTGTTAACTTAGGTCTATGTGAGTAAATTAATTACCACTTAATTAACGACACTCACGAGAATATAACCTAAGAATCTCCAAACCGAATTCACTCCCAGGTCGGTTTCCAGGTAGGGGTGTTCCGCAAGCGTCAACTTAAATACCCCAGGCTTAGACAAAACCTTCCTTAGACAGAGTTACTTATCAGTCTCCATTCAAAGATTATATTTGATTTCCTAATTTCTAATCTTATTAGAAAATTAGAAAACCTAAGTCTAATTATTCAAGTTCTAAACTCTTTAAAACTAATAATTAACTTAGGTTGCATGCATTTCTATGTTATAGTGCTTGATCATCCATCACATGAATAATACTATACTATAACATACATTCATTACATGAATTAAATGCATGAGCATGCTTTTAATTTAAAAATATAACACTTACATTAAAATAAATTAAAACATGCATACAATATATTATAACTCTTATAATATAATGCTATCATGCATACTATATATTATAACTCTTATAATATAAATTTGATGCATGAAATGTTTAACCTAAGGTGGGATTTTAAATCTATATGACATACTTTATGCACATAGAAATTAATTAAAATATACATCTCATGCATAAAATAATTAAACAGCAAAAATGGACCGATTTTTGGCACCTAGGGCAATTATTTAATTAAATAACATTAATATTACATTTATATTAATATTATTTAATAAAATAATTAAATTAATTAAATAAATACATTTTATAAATCAAAATTAAATAAAACACATAAAAAACTGCTGCCCATGATGTGAATCAACCCACGTTCTCGCGAAACCCTCCAGCAACTGCCCTCAACGCGTGCAGCGTTGCAAAGCTGTCGCCTACAGCGTCGAGCGTATTCTCAACGCTAGCGGCTTTGCAACGCTACTCCCAGCATTGCAACGCTGGTCTGCAACAATGCCTCCGTCCGAAAGATCAGCGTTGAGACATCGTTGGGCAGCGTCTCAACGCCATCGACAGAACAACAAACACTTTGTTGTTCTTCCACCGGTTTCTGCCTATTTCCGCTCCGATTTCTTCATAGCATCTCTTGCCACAAACGACCCGGACTTACAGACTCGATTTACAACAAAATGCCCAAAAACAACGGGCCCTTACATTGATCTCATCAACATAATTGTAAATCTAATCTAATGCCAAAACCGAAAACATCCATTATGCAAACCAAACAATCATCTCATGAAATTATGGCAAAATACCCACCTAATTTTAACAAAACAATGCATAAACGAAGAACCATCGAGATGGCATTGATACCAATTGAAGGGAATGAGAATCCCCGCGCAACGGAAGACGATTGAATCGTCGAGGTATCATTATGCAACTTGTATTTATTAAAATCGATCTAACACGTAGACCTAGATTAAACATGCTTAAGGAAGAAGATATTTACAGCAAGAAGAAGTTTTACTTACTTATTGTAGACAAACTCACCAATTTCTTCCTCTGATCACGATCTCTTCGTGCTACTCGATCTCAACGTATTCTTCCCACAAATGGATCCCGAACACCACCAAATGGTCTTCCGATTGTTCTCTTTTGGAGAAGGGAAGTTGGTGGGAACTTGTTTGTGTTTTGTAGAGGGAGGAGAAATGAGAGAGTAGAGAGAATTCTAGTTTCTTCTCTTTGATCAAAATCAAAAAATGAGAAGTTAGCTTACCAATCTCTTCTTGCAAAGGGTTTAAATGGTGGAATGAGGGAGTTAATATCTCCACATTATTACCACTTTACCACAACCATAGGTTATGCAAATCTCATTTGCATAACCACATAATATAAGATATCTCATATCTCATATTGCAAATCTCATTTGCAATAATTGTGGATTAATTAAATTTAATCACATCCAATTTAATTTCTCTCAATTAATTTCTCCAATTAGCCCTAATTCAACAATTAGGCTAATCTATAGTTTATTATGAATCTCATTCACATTAAACTATATATCATATCATTCATATCTCATATAAATGACATAAATGCCCTAAAAGTGAAATTGAACAGTTCAATTTCTTACCAAAACATTAACCCTTCTTTTAACCCAGATTGAGCCAACCGAGGGACCTAATGGACCTACAGTGACGGGCTCCAATGATCCGAGATTAACCTATCAAACTCTTTGACCCGGTTAACCAACATTCATTAGCTACGGTAACACTCCACTATAGCCCGTAGCTGAACTTTCGTCAGTGCAGAATATTACGTGTCCACTGATATAACCAATGCCTATGAGTCGACCCTTCACAGATTGTTCATAGACACAGCTGGGTCAAATTACCGTTTTACCCCTTTGTCTACCTCTTGTTCCTTAAGTCCCCACTGCTCCTCTAATGAACAACATATTGTGATGGTCCAACCATACACAACACACTTCTCGGGCCAGTGAGAAGGTGGACGCCCGTTGTCCAAGCGCTGGAGACAGCACTTAAGGGAACAACCCCTCTAGTTTCCCTAAAGGCGGGAACGAGTGAATTCCATCTCGCGTAGTTAAGTTCCCGGCTCCTACTTGGTTGTTACGTCCTCGAGAAGATAGGCATATTGGGCGAGTAATTGTGACCACCCTCACTGCATACTAGTAAAAGAAATGGACACTCGCATGAGGCGAGTCCGTAACACGCTCGTGATTCGTGTCGAGTCACTAATGGTCATCTACGAAGTTATTAGTCTCATCACAACAGCGGTGTTACATCGAGAGGTCTAATAATTCACGGTCCGGTCTTGTACAATCTCAGTGCACATGATGCCCCCACTCGCATGTCAACCACATGAACGAGTCAGATCACCTCGTTTGTATCTAATACAAAGCGGGCCGCATCCACAGTGTATCTAGAACTAGGTCTCCAACCCTATCCATATACTGTAGACGGTTCGGGTCATTAACTCGAACGTGATCCTCCCTGTGTGTCCACTACACACCGTTCAAGTTCTAGTTCTCTCATAAATTCAATGACCCTGGAGCTTAGTTTATTGGAAAAGTTTATAAATAATGCGAGACACAAAGTGATGAAATGAATAACTCTTATTAATTTCAAACAATATATTACAAATACGAGATTAGGACAAAAATCCCAACAGTCTACATGTTGGCAAGTATTTTTGACATATTAGCCAAGAAGCATGAGGGCATGTTTACCGCCAAGGAAATCATGGATTCTGTGCAGGGTATGTTTGGAAAACAGTCAACACAAGCCCGACATAATGCCCTAAAGTACATATTCAACTCGAGGATGCCAAAGGGTACATCTGTTCGGGATCATGTCCAGGATATGATGGTACACTTTAACATCGCGGAGTCGAATGGTGCTTCCATCGATGAGTTGAGCGAAGTCGGCTTGATGGCCCGAAACCCTTCCGTATAGTTTCCTCTGCTTTAGAAGTAATGCTTTTATGAATAAGCTTACTTTTAATCTTACCTCCCTTCTGAATGAACTCCAGACCTTTCAATCTTTGATGAAAATTCAGGGATCGAAAGGTGAGGAAAGTGTTCGATCAAATTCATTAACACTTAACAAATTCTGTGAGTGTCACCCTCAATCTTTATGTTTCCAAGCATCCGTCCAAACAATAGCCACGGAAAGGTGAACCAAGAAGGAAAACCAACCAGGAAACTGTATCCCTTTCGAGAATTCACGGTGTTCCGACTCCCATGATCAAGCCCTCCGAAGGGATTGTCTGGTCCAGGCCAAACTAGCAGGCAGATCATAGGCGTCTCACGGTGTGAATCGAAAGAAGAGACCGTGAGTCTCGTTTTCACAAGTCCCGCTCCCACTCACTATAAGTACTCTGTCCATCATCGATGATATTGACCTATACAAATGCCATCCGAAGGGGGACGCTCCCATTTGCGCCACGAGGCCGAGTATAGATCTCACGGTGCAGACTTTACGAGATTTGTGGTTGGAAATTCAAATGTATCTCATACACTATATTTCCTCTCACTCAGCACTTTAATTTTATTACGGATTGACCTAGATAAACCGACTAAAATTTACCTAAGTCTACCAATATAACTCTTATATGGTATTAACCTAAGTTTATAATCACATTATTAACTTAGGTCTATGTGAGTAAATTGATTAACACTTAATTAACGACACTCACGAGAATATAACCTAAGAATCTCCTGACCGAATTCACTCCCGTGTCGGTTTCTGTGTAGGGTGTTCATGCGTCAACTTAAATACCCCCTTTTACACAAAACCTTCCTTAGTCAGAGTTACTTATCAATCTCCATTCAAAGGTTATATTTGATTTCCTAAATTTCTAATCCTATTAGAAAATTAGAAAACCTAAGTCTAATTATTCAAGTTCTAAACTCTTTAAAACTAATAATTAACTTAGGTTACATGCATTAGTATGTTATAGTGCTTGCTCATCCATCACATGAATAATACTATACTATAACATACATTCATCACATGAATTAAATGCATGAGCATGCTTTTAATTTAAAATATAACACTTATATTTAAATAAATTAAAACATGCATACATTATATTATAACTCTTATAATATAATCCTATCATGCATACTATATATTATAACTCTTATAATTTAAATATGATGCATGAAATGTTTAACTTAAGGTGGGATTTTAAAACTATATGACATACATTATGCACATAGAAATGAATTAAAATATACATCTCATGCTAAAATAATTAAATAGCAAAAATGGACCGATTTTTGGCACCTAAGGGCAATTATTTAATTAACTAACATTAATATAACAATTATATTAATATTATTTAATAAAATAATTAAATATAAAAATAAAATACATTTTATAAATAAAAAATTAATAAAAAATACAAAATTAACCACCCCACTATGAAAATAACTCCAACGTTCTCGCGAAACCGCTCTCCAAAGAATCGCCTCAACGCGTGCGGCGTTGTAAACGCTGCCGCGCCTACGCCGTTGGCCGCGTTCTCAACGCTAGCGGCGTTGCAACGCTACACCCAGCGTTGCAACGCTGCTCTGCAGCAATGCCTCCGCCCGCAAGAACAACGTTGAGACGTCGTTGGGCAGCGTCTCAACGCCATCGACAGAACAACAAACAATTTGTTGTTCTTCCATCGAATTCCGCCTGTTTCCGTCCCGATTTCTTCATAGCAACTCTTGCCACGAACGACCCGGACTTACAGACTCGATTTACAACAAAATGCCCAAAAACAATGGGCCCTTACATTGATCTAATCAACATAATTGTAAATCTAAACTAGTGCCAAAAATCGTAAACATCCATAATGCAAACCAAGCAATCATCTCATGAAATTATGGCAAAATACCCACCTAATTTTAACAAAACAGTGCATAAATGAAGAACCATCGAGATAACTCTGATACCAATTGAAGGGAATGAGAATCCCACGCAGCGGAAGACGATTGAATCGTCGAGGTATCATTATGCAACTAGTGTTTATTAAAATTGATCTAACACTTAGATCTAGGCTAAACATGCTTAAAGAAGAAGAAATTTAGAGCAAGAATAGATCTTACTTACTTGTCGTAGACAAACACAGCAAATTCTTCCTCAGGTCACGAGCTCTTCGTGCTACTCGATCTCAACGAAATCTTCTACCAAAATGATCTCGAGCACCACCAAGTGATCTTCTCGGTTTTTTTCTTTTGGAGAAGGGAAGATGGTGGGATCTTAGTTTTGAGAGGGGGGAGATTTGAGAGAATTGTTTGAGAGATAATTCTCTTCTTTTGGTTGAAATTCCAAAAATGAGAGAGTGTCTCCTAATCCTTCTTGCAAGAAGGGTTTATATAGTGAAATTGATGGAGTTAAAATCTCCACATAATTACCACTTTACCACAACCATAGGTTATGCAAATCTCATTTGTATAACAATATAATATAAAATATCTCATATCTCATATTGCAAATCTCATTTGCAATAATTGTGGATTAATTAAATTGAATCACATCCAATTTAATTTCTCTCACTTAATTTCTCCAATTAGCCCTAATTCAACAATTAGGCTAACCTATACTTTATTATGAATCTCATTCCCATTAAACTATATATTATATCATTCATATCTCATATAAATGACATAAATGCCCTTAAAGTGAAATTGAACACTTCAATTTCATACCAAAACATTAACCCTCCTTTTAACCCAGGTGGAGCCAACCGAGGGACCTAATGGACCTACAGTGACGGGCTCCAATGATCCGAGATTAACCTGCCAAACTCTTTGACCCAGTTAACCAACATTCATTAGCGACGGTAACACCCATTATAGCCCGTAGCTGCACTCTCGTCAGAGCAGAATATTACGTGTCCACTGATATAACCAATTCCCATGAGTCGACCCTTCACAGGTTATTCGTAGACACGGCTGGGTCAAATTATCGTTTTATTCCTGTGTCTACCTCTTGTTCCTTAAGTCCCCACTGCTCCTCTAATGAATAACATATTGTGATGGTCCAACCATACACAACACCCTTCTCAGGCCAGTGAGAAGGTGGGCGCCCGTTGTCCAAGCCCTAGAGACAGCACTCAAGGGAACAACCCCTCTAGTTTCCCTAAAGGCGGGAACAAGTGAATTCCATCTCGCGTAGTTAAGTTCCCAGCTCCCTACTTGGTTCTGTCCCTGAGATGATAGACATATTGGGCGAGTAACTGTGACCACCCTCACCCGTACTAGTCAAAGAACAAACCCTCGCAGACAGGAGTCCGTAACACGCTCAGGATTCAGGTCGAGTCACTAATGGTCATCTACGAAGTTATTAGTCCTTACTGTCAACGGTGTTACATCAGTAGGTTTAATAAATTACGGTCCAGTCTTGTACAATCTCATTGCACAGGATGCCCCCACTCGCATGTCAACTACATGAACGAGTCAGACCACTTCGTTTGTATCTAATACAAAGCGGGCGCATCCACGGTGTATCCGAGATTAGGTCTCCAACCCTATCCATATCATGTAGGACCGTTCGGGTCATTAACTCGAACGTGATCCTCCCCTGTGTGTCCAAAACACACACCGCTTCAAGCTCTAGTTCTCTCATAAATTCAATGACCACGGAGCTTAGTTTATTGGAAAAGTTTATAAAGATTGCGAGACACAAAGTGATGAAATGAATAACTCTTATTAATTTCAAACAATATGTTACAAACACGAGATTAGGACAAAAATCCCAACACCTTTGTTCCTCTTTCCCCACTATTTTATCGACAATGAAAGAGAAAAGGATGGGAGTGATGGGATGATGGGAAAATTTGAAAGAGTCTAGATTTAGAAAGCGGAAGCAATTTTGGATCTTGAACACTCTAAGTTGATCAATTTATTAAAATAAAAAACATGCTCAAAGCTTAAAAAACAGAGGGATAGAAAACTCAACTTTGAAGATCAAATTCTCTTCACCCGGTGGATGGTTTTCAACACGAACACTTCGTGGACAACTGTTAGAGTCTTCCCTACTATGCTCAGGCCTTATAACGGATTGTGGGATCCTAGGTTGAAAGAATTTGAAAGAAAAGACCTCAAAGTTCACTAATTCGGGAATTTAGAATTTTCTGCAAAATTCTCAAAAATTACCTCAAATCACCATTATATAAACTTCAACAAGCTTCATTAGAGTGACAACTCAAGGGTGATGAGGATGCTTTGAGATGGAGGTGGTGCGAAAATATCAGGTGCCCTAAACTAATGCAAATTAAAATAAAACCCTGACACTTTTACGACGTGCAAGTATACACGGTCGAGAGCAGCAAGTGATAAGTTAAAAGTATCGATCCCACGAGGACTAGTTAGACCTAATTTAGTGAGTGTCCTAGCAAATTTTCCTTATTTTAGTGCAATGCATGAGTGTGCAAATTATTGTTGTAAATAAATAAATTGATAAGTAAGAAAGATAAGGTAAGACAAAAGAAAATAACTGAATTTAAATGCAGGGAGAAGAGAATGCAAACAAGAAGACAGATACAAGAGATGAGATTTGTAATGAAAAATATGCTCGGGTTAGGTTAGAGTTCTAATGTTCAATTGGAATAAATTTTTAGTGATGCCTTTAATTTACATACGTATGCATTCAAATGATTATTTCCAAAATCACTAAGTTTTAAAACCTACAATTTCCCAATTGTGATCTAAATTATGCCCATGATTTTAGGTTCTAAGTGGGTTAATTATCCCTAATCAACTCAATAATCCTAGAATGAAATTTTAGTTTTCTAATTCATTAGCTTTCCCAAGTTTATGAATTATAGAGAAGTTAAAGAGGCCAATTTTAATTCTCATGCAACGTTAAATTTAATAAAATTTCATAAATTCAATCAATGGCATCAACCATAAATTTAATCCAAAATTACATTAAAACAACCTAACCCTTTCTTAAGAAAATTTAGTTCATGTAAATCAACTCACACATCTCTAATTTATTCATGCTTGTGTTGTTTAATAAATTCAAAAATGTGTTGTAACAATGTCACAAAACAACTCAAATTAATCACAAATTCAAATTTCAAAAACAATGTGTGAATTTAGCCTAAAACAGTGAGTCAAAAGAGCACAATAAACGCTCAAAATTTGAGTAACAACAAGTCAAAATAATTAGGGAATAGGAGAAGTTTACAGAAGGCAATTGACATGTGTTTTGCTTCAGCAAAACGCCAAGATCCCACAGAAGGCAGCAGGAAATAGCAGCAGGTTTCAGTATTCTGTAGCTTCTGTCCGATATCAATATCTAATGCACCAGAGCTCTAAATGATGATCCAACCGTTGAAAACTACGGTCTATGAGTCCCCAACACGCTGACAAAATTGTAGCACAATCCAACGGTTCAAACCTCAGAAAACGATAACTTTGTGACTGTCGTCTGTGAAAAACCGAACTGCAGTGGACGTCCAATGTGACAGCGATATCTGACACCAAAAAGCTCCAAATGAAGATCCAACTGTTCAAAAGATAGCTCTATGAGTCCTCAATAGGCTCACAAAATTGTAGCAAAATCCAACGGTTGGATAGCCGGAAGTCGCAAACTTAGTGAACGACGTCTGTAAAAACTGAACTGCACATGCTCTCGATTTTGCTTTAGCAAAGATGGGCAAATCACAGCAGGTGGACAAACCCCTACTCTCGGCTTTGCTTCAGCAAATATAGGTTGATTCCGCAGATGGCCAACCCTCTACTCCACGCTTTGCTTCAAAAATGCCTCCCTCTCGTGATTTCTTCTTCTCTCACCCAATTGCTTCAAAGAAATAGCGACCCTACCGCCAAGTACAACTACACTTTGCTTCAAAGAAAAGGCTTTTTCATGGATGTGTGCGAAACATTTGCTTCAAAGAAAGGGTCAGAGATTTTTCCTTCCAACGCAGACCCTTTGCTTCAGCAATCTCACGAGTTCTTTTTCTCTCTCGATCACTTCCTCTTGTCACAACTCCAACTCCTTCTCTCCCCACTTTCACCTGTAAACCCTAGCCTCCTTATACAAGATGGTGTTGCCCTAATTCCATAAATTACAAAAATACCCTTAAGGGGTTAAAAGACCATCATATCCTTCGGGTAAAATGTCTAAAATGCCCTTAAGGACTCTTGTAATTTTTAAACATCTCCTGCACACAGAAAAATTCCAAATAAATTTATAAAGTCAATTATAAAAGAAACTAAGTACGCAAGGATTTTTGGAGTTAAGAAAAATCTCAAATTTCGGTCTTTAATCAACCGTTAGCTTATTTTCCTAAATTTCTTAAATTAAAGCACAAAAACATCAAAATTAATTCTTTTTTAACCTAATGCTTAAATTCAAGATTTTAGAGTTAACACACATAATTTAGGGATAAAATAACATGAGGATCACTAAATTAAATGCAATTTAAGTGAATTAAACACTAAAATTCTAGTAAAATAACTCACTTATGGTGAGTTATCAGGAGGTAACCAATTTTGGTGAATTTGATGATGAGTAAGATTGGGCAAGTTACCAAGTTGGGTTTCATGGAAAATCCATGAAAATCCATTAATTTTAATTTAATTTTAATTCAAAAAAATCAATATTAAATTGATTTTAATTAAAATTAATTTAATTAATTAAATTATAAAATAATTAATTAAATTAATTAAATTATAAAATAATTAATTTAATTAGTTAATTTTTAATTTAATTTAATATCAAATATTAAATTAAATAAATTACCCGATCTCGATCGATTTTCTGAATATGAATCTTTATTCATGCTATAAACCGATCTAATATTTAAATCATATTTAAATATATACACCTCATTTTTAATCATAGTTTAATTCATAATTAAGCTATGATTCGTTAAAAATATCACATATAATTAACGCTTTCTCCCAAACTCGAATTTGATCAATTCAAATTCTTTTCTCTAAAAAAATTACAAGGCTTAGTCCTAGCTAGTAAGGAGGACCTAATGGACCTACAGATCATGAGCTCCAACGATACGAGATTAACCAGCCAAACTCTTTAGCCTAGCTAATCAACATTCGTTAACCACTAGGGCACTCCACTAAAGCCCAGTGGCTGCACTCTCCTCACTGTAGATATATTTCTGTCCACTCGATATAACCATGATTAGTAAGTCGATCCTTCACAGGTTGTTCGTAATTACAGCTGGGTCAAAAATACCGTTTTACCCCTGTAATTACCTCTTGTACCTTAAGTCCCACTGATCCTCTAATGAACAATTGGTTTGTGGTCCAACCAAAGAAACCGAATCCTCTCGGGCCAATGAGAGGGTGGGCCCTTTGTTCAAGACCCGAGTCGACTTAAGGGAACAACCTCTCTACTAATCTCTGAAGCGAGTTGGAGTGAATTCCATCTTGCAGAACTATGTTCCCAGCTATCTACTCGATTTTATCCCTGAAATAGGAGGCTTATTGAGTCGGCAATCTCGAGCCACTCTCACCCATGCAAATCTAACGATAATCCAAATAAACAGGAGTCCATAGAACGCTCAGGATTAAGATCGAGTTACCTAGGTCATCGTTTGAATATAGTCAGTTAAGACAGTAAACGGAGTTATAAAGTCTAAGTGTGACTATTTCGCGGTCCAGTCTTATGAAAAGTCATTGCATAGGGCACCCCCATTCACATGTCTCCACATGAACGATTTAGGATCACATCGTTTGTACTCTACAAAGTGGGTCGCGTCCATAGTGTCCCCAGGATAAGGTACCCAACCCTATCCTTAAACTATAAACTGTTCTGGCTATAACTTAAACTTGATCCACTTTTATGTCACACATAAAGTTCAAGTATTCATCCTATAGCCAAGGGTTCTTTATTGGATTAAGGTTACACAATACACAATATTCAATAACACCTTTACTGAATAAATTTCAATAACAACTTTATTGTGAAATAGAATATACATTCAGTTTACAAAACCACGAGTTTTAGGACATAAAACCCAACAAACTCCCACTCGGGCTAAAACGTCTGTGGGGTAAAACATGTTGAGCAAAGAAAAACTGCCATACTGTACAACCCGTAGTCCTAGACTCTCTAGGTGTCCCTCAAACATTTTAGTCGTGAGGGGCTTTGTAAACGGATTAGCAATATTGTGCTCCGAAGCGATCTGCATGACGATCACGTCTCCTCATTGAACAATCTCCCTGATGAGATGATATTTGCGCTCTAATGTGCGTTCCACGCTTATGGCTTCTAGGTTCTTGAGAATTTGCCACTGCACCACTCTTACCACAATAAAGGGTGATAAAAAAATTCATATTTGGAACAACTTCCAAATCAGTTAAGAATTTCCTAAGCCATACAACCTCATTCGCTGCTTCGCAAGCTGCGACATACTCAGCTAGCCTCCATGGTGGAGTCATCAATACAACCCTGCTTTATACTCCTCCATACTATAGCTCCTCCGTTAAGAGTGAACACTGATCTTGATGTGGATTTTCTCGAATCTACATCAGTCTGAAAATCAGAGTCAGTGTATCCTGCAAGGATCAAATCCTTTGCACCATACACAAGCATATAGTCCCTCGTTCTGCTAAGTACTTGAGGATGTTCTTAACGACAGTCCAGTGATCATATCCTGGATTAGACTGATATCTGCTGACTATTCCCACTGCATAGCATATGTCGGGTCGAGTACATAGCATGGCATACATCAGACTACCGACAACTGAAGCATAGGGAATGCGTCTCATATCCTCAACTTCTTGTGGTGTCTTAGGACACTATTCCTTAGGGAAATGAATTCCATGTCTGAAAGGTAAAAACCCCTTCTTGGAATTTTGCATCTTATATCCAACCAACATCTTGTCAATATAAGATGCCTGAGACAGTGCTAGCATTTTGTTCTTGCGATTCCGAACGATTTGGATTCCAAGAACAAATTGAGCCTCTCCCAAATCTTTCATTTGGAATTGGGTCACTAGCCATTGCTTAACGCCAGTCAGGAACCCTGCATCATTCCCAATGAGCAAGATATCGTCTACGTATAGAACTAAGAAAGCTACAGTGGTATTGACTATCTTCTTGTAAACACAAGCCTCGTCAATATTATGTTAAAAGCCATAAGATTTGATCGCAGTATCAAATCTTATATTCCAGGATCTAGATGCTTGTTTCAATCCATATATAGATCGTTTAAGCTTGCAAACCTTTTGCTCTTGACCCTAAACTATGAACCCCTCTAGTTGATCCATATAGATACTCTCATCAAGATTGCCATTAAGAAAGGCTGTCTTGAAATCCATTTGCCAAATTTCATAGTCATAAAACGTGGCAATGGACAAGAGTATTCTAATGAACTTAAGCATGGCAACAGGGGAGAAGGTTTCTTCATAGTCCACCCCTTCCCTTTGAGTATAACCTTTTGCCACCAGTCGAGCCTTAAAGGTTTGCACCTTACTAGCTTGATCTCGTTTCTTCTGGTAGATCCACTTGCAACCGATAGGTCTTTCACCATCTGGTTTATCTACAAGTTCCGAGACTGAATTGAAGTACATTGACTCCATTTAAAGGTCCGTGGCTTTAATCCACTGGTCCCTTTCTATATCATTCATTGCCTGTTTATAGGTCAATGGATCCCCAATGCCATCATCAGGTATGACGACCTGAATTTCAGTCAAACCCATGTAACGGTCGGGTTATCTAACATCCCTCCCACTACGTCTAGGTATTCTCAAATCTTGAGAAGGACCAGCTTGATCAACAACTCTTGTTGATTTATCTGTAGCTTCCCTGGAAATTTCACTCAAGACAATCCTGCTACGAGTTTGATGATTTTTCATGTGGTCTTCCTCTAAGAACGTGGCATTTGTTGAAACAAGTACCTTGTCCTCTTGAGGATCATAAAACAAACCACCTTTCGTTTCTTTGGAGTATCCTACGAATAGGCATAATTTTGAACGATGTTCCAATTTCTTTGGATTGGACACCAACACATGTGTCGGACATCCCCAAATCCTGAAGTGACGTAAACTCGCTTTACGCCCTTTTCATAACTCATAGGGTGTTTCTGAAACACTCTTAGAGGGAACCATGTTCAAAATATATACAGTAGCTTTGAAGGGAATCGAAGTCCCCGCAGCGGACGCGATTGCAAATCGCGCGCTCTTGATTTAGTTACAACGATAAATTCAAGAACATACAAAACTAGATTAAGCATAAAAGTGAAATAGACAGCAAGAATTTACCTTTGAAGAACCTTTCTTCAAGTGCTCCTCTCTCCACGGTCACGATCTCAGCAACAAGAACTCAAACATGCGAAGACACGACCAGCGGATCTTCTCCGTTGTTCTCTAGGTGAGGTAGGAAGGTGGGTTCCCTTTAGGAGATGTGAGGTATTTTGAGAGAGAGATGTTTTTGTTGTCTTGGAACTCTTCCAACAACAACAAAAGAGCTTTTCCAAAACCTTAGAATATCTTAACCTAGTTGCATCTCATGCAACCATATACATAGGGGAATGGGATGGAAATGACCATCCTACCCCTCATTTATTCTCTCTTTAGTATATAGTTTATATATGAATCTAATTCACATTAAAACTATATATTATATCAATTATATCATATATAATAGATATAACACCTCATGTATGAAATTGAACACTTCAATTTCACTCCTAACTTTATACCCTCAATTTTACCATATTGAGCCAACGGAGGGATCTAATGACCTACAGATCATGAGCTCCAATGATGTGAGATTAACTGATCAAACTCTTTGATCCAGTTAATCAATATTCATTAACTACAAGTCACTCCACTATAGACTTGTAGCTGCACTCTCCTCACTGTAGATATTATTGTGTCCATTGATATAGTCATTACCCATGAGTCGACCCTTCACAGGTTGTTCGTAATCACAGCTGGGTCAAATTATCGTTTTACCCCTATGATTACCTCTTTGTTCCGTAAGCACCATTGATCCTCTAATGAACAATAAGTCTAAGGTCCTACCTTAGACTCATACCATCATAGATGGCGAGGCCCCGTTGTTCAAGACCTGGAGTAAGTTCTTAAGGGAACAACCTATCTAATTCTTCAGTAGAGGGATGAGTGAATTCCATCTTGCACAGTTAAGTTCACAGCTACCTACGAGGTTCTGTCCCTGAGAAGGTAGGCTTATTGAGTCGACTACAGGCCACTCTCACCCATACTAGTCTAAGGACAAACCCCGATGAGCAGGAGTTCTTAACTTGCTTAGGATTCAGGTCGACTCACTAATGACCATCTATAAATTACTAGTCTTATCCTGTTAACGGTGTTACACTAGTTAGACTAATAATTTGCGATCCAGTCTTGTATGAACTCTTCATACAGGATGACCCCACTCGCATGTCAACTACATGAATGAGTTGGATTACCTCATTTGTACTAATTACAAAGTAGGCCGCATCCATGGTGTGACCAGAATGAGGTTTCCAACCTTATTCTTATACCATAGACTATTTAGGTTATAATCTTGAACTCAACCCAAATAGTGTCCACTACACTGATTTCAAGATAAATGTTACGACCTTGGAACTTAGTTTATTGGATTTATAAAAGAAAGACTGTAATCTTATCAAAACAAATAACACTTTATTTAATTGATCAAAATTACACAAGTTTAGAGCATAAATCCCAACAATCTCCCACTTGACCTAAAGCTTGTGGAGTACTAAACATTACAGTAATGTAAATACAATAAACTAGGGCATTTAAACCCCTTTGTACAAAAATACTCCCACTTGCCCTAGTTGGGGAAGACTTGTAAACCTAGACCTTCTAGGTGACTCTCAAATACTTTAGCCGTGAGAGCCTTTGTAAAAGGATCAGCAATGTTGTGCTCTGAGGCTATCTTCGTGACAATCACGTCTCCTCTATGCACGATCTCTCGGATGAGATGATACTTTCGCTCTATGTTCTTTCCCATCTTGTGACTTCGGGGTTCCCTCGAATTTTCCACTGCACCACTGTTATCGCAATACAGCGTGATGGGAAAAGTCATATTTGGAACAACTTCCAAATTTAGCATAAATTTCCTTAACCAAACGGCCTCCTTAGCTGCTTCACAAGTTGCTACATATTCGACCTCCATGGTGGAATCAGCGATGCATCCTTACTTGACGCTTCGCCATACTACAGCTCCTCCGTTGAGAGTGAAAACTGACCCTGATGTAGATTTTCGAGAATCTTTATCAGTCTGAAAGTCAGAATCCGTGTATCCTGTAAGGATCAAATCCTTAGCCCCATATACAAGTGTCACACCCCCTCCCGAACTACCTGCTTACTCAGCTCGAAAGGCGGCGTGAAGCCAACAGACATTGTTTATCTCTTAACAATACCTGTTGACCCTGATTCACCTGATAAACATACTATGTTCGAAAATGGAACACTTAAACATGACATAGCGGAAACTGGACAACTATTAAACATATACAAGGAGAAACCATTCACAAGTCTCTCTTGGAAACTAAAAGTCTAGTGCATCGAAACAACACAAGACAAACCAAAGGTGTTTATACAACCTCTAATGTACAAACAACTATAACCCCAAAGTCCTCTCAAAATAATTTACAAACATAGAGACTTGCTAGACAAAACCAAACCACGTACAAAGTATTTAACCTAGGAAGCTTCAGAGACTATGGCGAAGAACTCAAAAAGGCCGGGAGCTCGATCTCTACCTGAAAAGTTTGAAAACATAGAAAGAATGAGCTATGAAGCTCAGTGAGTGACTGTGTTTAATATCTATAACTTGTAAAACATGTGACCTGAAAACTATGAGCATATGCATTTATATTCAAGCATTGAAAGTAAATGTAGAATCATAATAGACTTTCAGAAAACCAACAAGTATATCATCAAAATCTCGTAAGGCATGTAAATGAAATAAACTCTTTTAAAAACATTTCACAATCCACGTTGTGTAGGGCACGCCCAAAGACAACCAACGTTTACTCTACGATGTAGTGGGGCCCGCCAAAGACTCCCATCGTCTTTGTCGTAGTGGGGCCCGCCAAAGACTCACGACAGCCAGTACACGTTGTCACGGAGTACACTCAACGCCGACAATGAGAATAAGACCTGTGTGCACACGGTACCATAAAGCCTCGGGCTCAATATCTCAGAAATTCACATGAAAACATTTGAACATGCCTGCCTATCTTTTCTTTCATAAACTCAAGCTTACTCAGCTTGTTCATAAAATTGGAAAACTTTAAAACATACTTGCTAGTACATGCTTGCTTGAAATCATAACATTTCCATAAATTTTGGCAACCATTGAACATATGCTCATGTTAAACTTTATAAAGACTTTTAGGGTCACAATGAACACTTGAAACATTTCTAGGAAAACATGAATACTCATAAACATGTGTTCAAAAGAAAGCATAAATGCATTGAAAACTTTATTCTAGCAAAACTTGCATTTCTTGAACATAATTCAAACATATATACACTTTTGAAGTTCCTTTTATCACTCACAGTGCTTGGACTAGAATCTTAGCCCGTACACTCGACCTATTTGCTCTTGGCCTGTCAAACAAACCAAATTCATGTATTAGAACCTCGAGCTCATGGTTTTTAACCCTAAAACTACAAGAAAACACACTTTCAAAAATTCCAGCATTTTCAGATTTTCTGCCCTGTTTTCAGACAGCCATAACTTCTTCATTACTTATCCAAAAAGAATGTACTTTATACCAAACTCTTCCTTTTTGAACCCTCTAAAACGCTTATGAAGACATGAAAATGAGATTCCTAACGTATTGGTTACAAATTACCTCAGTAGCGTAACCCCTAAATTGATCCTGCTGCTGTTCCAGATTTCACTTCCTGCTGCAACCCGAAGATTAACCTGATGATTACAACATCTTCCAATCATTTTCTTCTCACAATTCCTTCACAAAAGTTGTAGGCAATTGAATAGGCTTTCGAACCATACCAATTAGAGCTTCTAACTCCAAGTATACAGATCAGAACAACCAAAACATCAGAGACCTCTCGGATTTGACAGCAAATTTCTGTCTTCTACCTTCCTCTTAACAAAACAGCAACTTAACATCAGAATTGGCTCGAGCTTCCTTCACGAATTTTGTTCCAATATGAGTTAACTTTCATGAAACAAATGCTCAACTCTTACCTCTTCTTGTGGAGCTCGAGATGAACAGAAAATCAGAGCTTGTCTGAGTTGATTTTCTTGCTGTAATAAAGAATCCTCTTGAGTTTTCCCCTTTTCTTCTGCAACTCCAACTCAAAATCACCAAAAATGGCCTCCTTCTTCTTCCTTTCTCCTTGAACCACGAAGCTTCAGCCTTAGTTTGTGATGAAAGAGAAGAAATTGAAGAAAAATCCCTTCTTAAAAAAGTCAATCGGTGGAAAGATAATGTTTTGTCTTTTTGCACTTTTTCTTTTTCATTTTCTATTTCTTTTTCCTTTTCTTTTCTTTCCTTTATCTTCTTTCTTTCTTTTCTTTTCTTTTCTTTTCTTTTCTTAACAAAACAAAATAGCTTAATATATAAAACATTTGTTTCATTTCCTTTTCTTCTTTTGTGTTTAAAAGAAAACCAAACCAAAATGGTTTAAACTTTTTCTTCCTTGTTTTCCTTTTGTCTTTCACTTCATTACTTTTCTTTTTAAAACATGGGAAACCAAGTTTTAAACATTCATTTCTTCTTTCTTTTTGTTGTTTGATAATAAGAAAGTTCCAAAGAAAGATCTCGGGTTTACACAAGCATGTAGTTCCTTGTTCTCCGAAGATACTTAAGGATTGTTTTAACCGTTGTCCAGTGTTCAAGTCCTGGATTGGATTGTTACCTACTGACCATCCCAACTGCAAAACAAATGTCAGGCCTAGTACACAACATGGCGTACATCAGGCTCCCAACAGCTGATGCGTAAGGAATCCGTCTCATATCCTTAACTCCTTGAGGTGTCTTAGGACACTATTCCTTACACAAATGGATTCCATGTCTAAAAGGCAACAAGCCCTTTTTGGAATCTTGCATCTTAAACCTTGACAACACTTTGTCTATGTATGATGCTTGAGACAAGGCTAGTGTTTTATTTTTGCGTTTCTGGAAAATCTGGATCCCAAGAACAAACTGCGCATCACCCAAATCTTTCATTTGGAACTGCGTAGCTAGCCATTCCTTGATGTCATTAAGATAACCTACATCATTCCCAATGAGTAGGATATCATCCACATAGAGAATTAGGAAAGCGACAGAACCATTGATGATTTTCTTATAGACACAAGGTTCATCATCATTTTGGTCAAAACCATAAGATCTGATAGCCTCATCAAATCTTATACTCCAGAAACCTAGAGACTTGTTTCAGTCCATAAATCGACCTTTTAAGCCTGCAAACCTTTTGCTCTTGTCTTGGTTTAATGAACCCTTTGGTTGGTCCATGTAGATAGTTTCCTCAAGATTGTCATTCAAAAAGGCTGTCTTGACATCCATTTGCCATACCTCATAGTCATAATATGTGGCAATGGAAAGAAGGATACGAATAGACTTTACCATAGCAACAAGTGAAAAGGTCTCCTCATAGTCAACCCCTTCAACCTGGGTATAACCCTTTGCTACTAGTCTAGTTTTAAAGGTTTGCACCTTCCCATCTACACCACGTTTTCTCTTGTACATCTACTTACAACCTATAGGTTTTACCCCATCAGGCTTATCTACAAGATCCCAAACAGAATTGAAGTGCATAGACTCCATTTCTTGGTCCATGGCTATGACCCATTTGTCTTTGTTAATGTCAACCATTGCTTGATTATAAGTCAATGGATCCTCGCAATTGTCATCTGGTATAACAACTTGGGTTTCAGCTAAACCCATGTAACGGTCAGGCTGTATCACAACCCTCCCACTACGTCGAGGCATACTCAACTCTTGAAATGGACCCTCTTGACTAGACAAACTAGTATCAACAACTCTTGTTGACGTACTAGTGTTCTTATTAGCAACCTTTGCTACTGTTCCGTCTAACTCACTCAACCCTACCTTACTTTTTGGTTTGTGGTCCCTTATGTGGTCCTCCTCCAAGAAAGTGGTATTTGTCGACACAAAAACCTTATTTTCCTTAGGATCATAGAATAAACCACCTCTTGTTTCTTTTGTGTATCCTACGAATAGGCACAACTTTGAACGTGAATCCAACTTCTTTGGATTTGTCACAAGCACATGTGCTGGACAGCCTCATATTCTAAAGTGACATAAACTACCTTTACGTCCTTTCCAGAGTTCAAAAGGTGTTTCAGAAACACTTTTGGAGGGCACATTATTCAAAATGTATAATGCAGTCTCCACTGCGTAACGCCAAAAGGAACTAGGGAGATGAGCATAACTCATCATTGATCGAACCATGTCCAACAAGGTTCTATTTCTCCTTTCCGATACACCGTTTTGCTGTGGTGTGCCGGGAGCTCAGAGTTGGGATGTAATTCCATGTTCTATCATATAGTTCTGGAATTTTAAATCCATGTACTCTCCACCTCGATCCGATCGAAGTGTTTTAACTCTTTTACCTAGTTAATTTTCAGCCTCAATCTTGAATTCCTTGAACTTTTCAAATGCTTCAGACTTGTGGTGCATTAGGTAAATATGCTCATATTTTGAATAATCATCTATAAAAGAGATGAAATATTCATATCCTCTCTTGGCTTTAACATTCATCGGACCACAAAGGTCTGAATGTATAAGCTCTAGAGGATCTTTGGCTCTATAACCTTTTCCACTAAAAGGTCTTTTAGTCATTTTGCCTTCTAGGCAGGATTCACATACTAGCAAGGAATTTTCTTCTAACTCGTTTAGAAGTCCGTTTTGTACCAATCTCTCAATCCTATTGAGATTAATGTGACCCAATCTTAGATGCAAAAGATGAGCATTTTCTTTAGGAGAAATATTACGTTTCTTAGTTTGTGCGTTTGCAGTTTTAAATAATTCAGTGTTCAAAACGATTTTGACTGAATTAGGCCTTAAAACATACAATCCATTTTCTAATGAAGCTGAACATATTTCAAAACCTTTCTTCAAAATAAACACTTTATTCATAGAAAAGGAAACAGAAATACATTGTTCAATAAGGCAAGAAATGGAAATAAGGTTTCTAGTAAACCCTAGTATCACTAATATATTGCTCAACAATACATATTTCTTGCCAAAATAAAGCTTCATCGTGCCTACTGCTACAGTTGAGACGACCTCTCCATTTCCATCCCGGAGTGTTATCTCTCCTTGCTGTAAATGCTGCCAGGAATCAATTCCCTGAAAAGAAGAACAAACATGATTAGTGGCGTCTGAATCAAGTATCCAAGCTGTTTTATCATTATCCACTAAACAAGCTTCTAGGCAAAGTAAATCATATTTACCTTCCTTCTTCTTTTCTTCAATGTACTTCGGACAGTTCCGTTTGCAATGCCCGTCTTCGTTGCAGTGGAAACACTTTCCTTTATCAGCAACGTCTTTGACTTTCTTGCCCTTCTGTGTGGTAGCTTTGTCAGTCTGTTTCCCTTTACCAACCTTTTTCATGTTCTTCTTCTTACCTCTCAGGTTAGAAGAAGATGAAGCCACTGTTTTTGTCCCAGAGGTCGAACCTCTGTGATAACTCCTACTGGCAACATTTGCCTCACCTTTCAATCCTCGAATTTTCATCAAAGACCGAAAGGTCCGGAGTTCATTCGTAAGGAGAGTAAGATTAAAAGTAAGCTTGTTCATAACAACATTACTTCTAAACTGCCGAAAACTATCTGGAAGGGTTTCCAGAATGAAGCTGACCTGGCTCGACTCATCGATGGAAGCACCATTAGACTCCGCGATGTTAAAGTGCACCATCATCTCCAGGACATGATCCCGAACAGATGTACCCTCTGGCATCCTCGAGTTGACAATGCACTTTAGGGCATTATGTCGGGCTTGTGTGGATTGTTGTCCAAACATACCCTGCACAGAATCCATGATTTCCTTGGCGGTAATCATGCCCTCATGCTTCTTGCCTAATATGTCAGACATACTTGCTAGCATGTAGACCTTGGCCTTATCATTGGCCTTGATCCATCGATCATATGCATCACGAACATTTCGTGATGCATTCAAGCTCGCACCCGAGGACACTCCTCGGTCAAAGCCAAACTTCGATCATCCACTACCAAAATAGTGTTGAGTTTGTTTTTCCATGTCATCATGTTCTCTCCGGTTAACTTTTCCGCACCCAATAATGAAATTATAGAGCTAGACATTTTTGCTGAAAGTTTACAAACAAACTTGTATGAGTTTTCTTGCTATAACTCTAATCCAATCATGTTTTAGCTAATTATCAAATGATTCCTAGGCAATTTATAATTTGCAATGATACTCCAAAGGTTTAGAATGTATGACACCGAAGGGTAATCAAAAACACTCCTCCTCTGGATCAAGACACTCTTGACCAAAACCTAATACCAGAATAACTCTTATTCATATAGGTTTTAGTTACCATTTTTCGGTCTGGATACATACACAACTTATGTACCCCGTGAGTGTAACCCTTTGTCTTTAGATCCTAGAGTCTCGATCCAATAAAATTCGCCGAAGGGAGGACTAGATTGGAAAATAGTCTAAGGAAATCTTTATCCCTTTCGGGTGTCTCATGTGTTAGATCCTCTATGATCAAGCCCTCCGGAAGGGATTGTGCAGTCCGAGCCAAAACTAGCGGTGACCATAGTGGTCTAACGGTGTAAACCGACAAAAGAGACCGTAGGTTTTGTTTTCACTAAACCTGCTCCCACTCACTATAAGTATCCTCTCCATTCACCTTGTTATTGACTCATACAAACACCATCCGAAGGGGGACGCTCCCGTTTGCGCCACGAGGCCAAGTATGAGTCTCACGGTGTGAACTTTCCGGAGATAGCGTAGGTGGATAAATATGTATCTCATACACTTTTTCCTCCCACTGAATACTTTGAGTCTATAGGAATCTTTCTTAGGCTAAAACCCGGCTAATGATTTTACCTAACTCCATCAACATAACTCTTATATTGATAATCAATATAACTCTTATATTCATTTTATCCTAAGTTTGTTAATATAACTCCTTATATTAAACCTAGGATTTCTAGTTTATTAACCCCTTAATAAACCCGCTGACACTACTGTAACTTATAAGACTTTCTGATTAAATTTCACTCCCAGGTAGGGGTGTTCTGCTTTCCCAATCGACTTAAATACCCCAAATTTCAGACAGAACTTTCCTTAGACAGAGTTCCTCTTTTAATCATAGCTTATAAATTACGTGGTTCCTAATTCTAATCTAATTAGAACTAGATAACCTAAGGTCTATTATTTCCAAGTTCTAAACATTTTAAAACTAATAATTAACCTTATGTGACATGAATAATATGTTATAGTGCTTGATCATTCATCACATGAATAAAAGACATTCATAGCATATTCATCTCATAAAAAATAATGCATGTCAATGTCGTCCAAAATTAATATAACAACCTTATATTAATTATTCATGCAAACTATATAATATAACTCCTTATATTATAAATGATGCATGAAAATGCTTAACCTAAGGTTGGTTTTCTAGAATAAAAGCATACACTATGCATGGCAATAATTACACAACAATTGCATAATTAAAATAGCAAACATTAGACCAATTTTGGCACCGTAAAAATAATTTTTATTAATATAATCAAATTATATTAATTAAAATTAAATATATTAAATATAAAACATTTTTATAATTAATATATATAATAAAAAAACGTTTTCTACCCGTTGCTCCTCGCGTGAAATGTATCTGGCGTTGCAACGCTGCTTTTGTCGTCTTCCACCGAGCGTTGCAACACTGCCTCCTGCGGTCGCCTTCTCCCGCAAGCGCAGCGTTGCAACGCCGATGAACAGTGTTGCAACGCTGCACACAGAAAACAATGTGAATCCACTATTCTTTGCTCGTTTTTGCTCCGTTCTGCTCTGCAACCGCCTTGCCTCGATCGACACGGACATACAGACTCGATTTACAATTAAAATTTGTCCAAAATACCAGGCCCTTACATTGAACATTTCAATGAAAATTGTAAATCTAAGTGCCAAAATTGAAAACATCTAATTTTGCAAAACCGTTCATATATCTCATGCAAAAACAGTAAATCCCACATTGTTCTTGAAAAAACCAGAACATAAATCAAGAACGCAATTGAGCTCGGATACCAATTGAAAGGAATCGAAGTCCCCGCAGCAGAAGCGATTGCAAATCGCGTGCTCTTGATTTAGTTACAACGATAAATTCAAGAACATACAAAACTAGATTAAGCATAAAAGTGAAATGGACAACAAGAATTTACATTTGAAGAACCTTTCTTCAAGTGCTCCTCTCTCCACGGTCACGATCTCAGCAACAAGAACTCCAACGTGCGAAGACACGACCACTGGATCTTCTCCGTTGTTCTCTAGGTTATACCCTCAATTTTACCATATTGAGCCAACGGAAGGATCTAATTACCTACAGATCATGAGCTCCAATGATGTGAGATTAACTGATCAAACTCTTTGATCCAGTTAATCAATATTCATTACCTACAAGTCACTCCACTATAGACTTGTAGCTGCACTCTCCTCACTGTAGATATTATTGTGTCCATTGATATAGTCATTACCCATGAGTCGACCCTTCACAGGTTGTTCGTAATCACAGTTGGGTCAAATTACCGTTTTACCCTTGTGATTACCTCTTTGTTCCTTAAGCACCACTGATCATCTAATGAACAATAAGTCTAAGGTCCTACCTTAGACTCATACCCTCATAGAGGGCGGGCCCCGTTGTTCAAGACCTGAGTCAGTTCTTAAGGGAACAATCTATCTAATTCCTCAGTAGAGGGAAGAGTGAATTCCATCTTGCACAGTTAAGTTCCCAGCTACCTACGAGGTTCTGTCCCTGAGAAGGTAGGCTTATTGAGTCGACTACAGGCCACTCTCACCCATACTAGTCTAAGGACAAACCCCTATAAGCAGAAGTTCTTAACTTGCTCAGGATTCAGGTCGAGTCACTAATGACCATCTATAAATTACTAGTCCTATCCTGTTAACGGTGTTACACTAGTTAGACTAATAATTTGCGATCCAGTCTTGTATGAACTCTTCATACAGGATGCCCTCACTCGCATGTCAACTACATGAATGAGTTGGATTATCTCATTTGTACTAATTACAAAGTGGGTCGCATCCATGGTGTTACCAGAATGACGTTTCCAACCTTATTCTTATACCATAGACTATTTAGGTTATAATCTTGAACTCAACCCAAATAGTGTCCACTACACTTATTTCAATATAAATGTTATAACCTTGGAGCTTAGTTTTTTGGATTAATAAAAGCAAGACTGTAATCTTGTCAAAATAAATAACACTTTATTTAATTGATCAAAATTACATAAGTTTAGGGCATAAATCCCAACAAGCTTCTACTGCATATCCCCAAAATGAACTAGGCAGCTGAGCGTAGCTTATCATGGATCGAACCATGTCTAACAGGGTTCTATTTCTCCTCTCAGATACACCATTCTGCTGAGGTGTACCAGGCACTGAGAGTTGGGATACGATTCCATATTCTATCATATAGTCTTCGAATCTCAAATCCATATACTCTCCACCTCGATCTGATCGAAGTGTTTTAATTGTTTTATCTAATGTGTTCTCAACCTCTACCTTATACTCCTTGAACTTTTCAAGGGTTTCGGACTTATGATGCATTAGGTATAGATAGCCATACCTAGAATAATCATCAATAAAACTGATGAAGTATTCATACCCTTCTCGTACCTTGACATTCACAGGACCACAGAGATCTGAATGCACGAGTTCAAAGGTTTCTTTGGCTCTATAACCTTTTTCAGAAAAAGGTCTTTTGGTCATTTTTCCCTCAAGACAGGACTCACATGGTGGTAAAGAGTTGTCCTCTAACTGACTTGGGAGACCACTCTTGACCAATCTCCCAATCCTATTGAGATTAATGTGGCCTAGTCTCAAGTGCCAAAGATAGGTACTAGGAGAAAGTTTCTGCCTTTTATTTTGAGTATTAGTTGTTTTAAACATCTCGGTGTTTAAAATAGGTTTTACTTCTGTTGGTCTTAACACATATAAGTTGTTTTCAAGTTTAGCAGAACATATTCGTACACCTCTTTTGCAAATGAACGCTTCATTATGATCAAAAGATACTTTATACAATGTTCAAGCAAACAAGAGATGAATACAAGATTTCTTTTGATTCCAGGAACCAAAAGTACATTTTCTAATAAAACAAATCTATCTCTAAAAAACAGCTTCACTGCTCCCACTGCTTTGGCTGAGACAACCTCTCCCGTTCCAACCCTGAGAGTTATCTCCCCATCTGTAAGCTACTACTAGGAACTAGTTTCCTGAAAAGAAGAACAAACATGGTTAGTGGCTCCTAAATCTAATATCCAGGCGGAATCATCATGTTCCACTAAACATGTTTCAACAACAAGTAAATCATATTTACCTTGTTTTTCCTTCTCAGCTTTCTTTTCTGCAAGGTACTTCGGGCAGTTCCTCTTCCAGTGCCCGTCTCTACCACAATGGAAACATTTTCCTATGGCTTTCGCCTCGCGTGTGGGAGCTTGTCCCTTCCCTTTGTCCTTCTTTTTCTTGTGAATACTCTTATTCTTCGTAAAAGAAGGTCCAGTCTTGGTCCCTGAGGACGATCCTTTTAGGAACTTCTTCGAAGTGACAACTTTTGCCTCCTTCTCTTTTCCTTTTGATTTCATCAGGGATTCAAAAGTCTAAAGCTCGTTGAGTTGAGTAGTCAGGTTATATTCTATTTTATTCATCACCGCATTGGTGCAGAATGACAGGAAACTCTTCGGAAGAGATTCCATAATAAAGGTTACCTGACTTTTCTCATCTATGACAACCCCATTTACTTCAGCCACGTTGAAGTGGACCATCATGTAAAGGACATGTTCTCTAACAGAGGCTCCCTCCTTCATACGGGAGTTGTAAACGTATTTGAGAGTATCATAATGGACCGATGAGGACGGTTGTCTGAACATCGCCTGTAATGATCCCATGATCTCCTTAGCGGTGACCATGCTCTCATGTTTCTTAGACATCACATCAAATATGTTGGCTAAGATGTAGACTCGGGCCTTCTCATTAGCCTTAATCCATCTATCATATGCATCCCGAACAATTCGGTTTGTTGTCGAGCTGGGAAGGGGAAGACATTCCACCGTTAAGACGAACCTCAGATCATCAAGAACAAGAATCGTATTCAAGTTTGATTTCCAGGTTCCATAATTGTCGCCGCTGAGTTAATTGAGGCGAGTAACTGGATAAAAGAGCTCAACATGCTGAAAAAGAATGAATTCTATTAGTGAATTGTTTGTAACCTATCCAATTTAAGAATTTAGCAAAAGTAATAATGTACCCATAAACTCATTATTGTTTTTGCAACGATACTTCAGTGAGTCAGAGCAACCGCTACCGAGGGGCAGTCAATTACTCATTCACTAAACCAAGACATTCTTGACTAAATGCTAACATCGGAATAGCTCTTATTCCTATAGCATTCTAGTTATCACTACTTAGGTCAAGAATTTACTAACACTTACCAATTCTTGTAAGTGTGACCCGCCATTTTCAGACCTTAGAGGTCGGCCCCAACAAAGCTACCGAACTGAAGAGACAAAACTGGGAATGGACCTAAGAGACCCTATCCATTTCTGGAGTTTGAGTTGTTTCGAATCCCATGTTACACCCCTTGAATGGATGGTGCTACTACACGGCAACTGCGCAGCGCAACATGGGAATCTCACGGTCCAAACCTAATGGAGGAGACCGTAGGATGTGTTGACACACTTCCTTCGCTCACTTACTATAAATACTTTCTCCATTCACCTTGCTCTTGATTTATGCAAACACCATCCGAATGGGGATGCCCTATTGACATCACGTGGCCGAGCATAAACCTCATGGCGTGAACTTCGTGCAGAGCGTAAGAGAAAATTGATATATCATATATACCTTTTCACTCCCACTAAGTATTTTAAACTGTTTGGGTATACTTTTACTTAGGCATATTCCGGCTAAAACAATATGACCTAAGTCTACCAATATAACAATTATACTGGAATTACCTAAGTCTATTAACTTTTTAATAAACCTAGGTCTTTGAGTTTAATTTATTAACTTTTAATAAACGCCACTCACGAAAGATAATTTATAAACCTATGGATTAAATTCACTCCAAGGTCAGTTCCCAGGTAGGAGTGTTCCGTTTCCGTCAGCTTAAGTACCCCAGCCTTGCCAGAACCTTCATTAGTCAGAGTCCCTCTTTAATCAAAGTTTATAAATTATTGGTTTCCTAATTCTAAGTTTATTAGAACTGGATAATCTTAGGTCTAATTAATTACCAGTTCTAAAGCCATTATAAAACTAATTAATTAACCTTAAGTTACATGCATTTCTATGTTATAAATTGATTGATCATTCATCACATGAATAACATACATTTATAAAAAATCCATCACATGAAAAATGCATAGCAATTATATGTTTAATTTTTAATTAATATAACTCTTAATATTAATTATAATTAAAACATATAATATTTGTTTCATAAATTAATATAACACTTATATTAATTCTTATGAAGCCCAATAAACATGCATACAATATATTATAACACTTATAACATACTTTCAATGCATGGAGCATGCTTCCTATGCTGGGATTTTAAAATCTATATGGCATACTTTATGCACATATAATCAGGGATTTTAATTAAAACATACATTCACAATGCATAATTAATTAAACACACTAAAGTGGACTGGTTTTGGCATCTAATGCAAGCAAACTACTAAATTATTACAATAATAATCTAGGATTAACATCGAACGACTTCGAACTCTTCGAATTTGGGTCAACACAAGCTTGCAAATGTGTGAACTGGACCTTCCAAAGGTTGAACCGGGCCTCCAGTTGATGAAACGGGCCTCCAAAATGGAAAAATCGACCTCGAAATAGTCCGACCCGGTCTAAAAACACCCGATCCGGACCAAAATCGAGCCGAACCAGTCAAAAATAATATGAACCGGTCAAAGTCAACTGGACCGATCAAAGTCAATGGTCAAAGTCCACTTCATCTTCAACATTCACGGGCTGGATAGAATTGCAGAAAAAAATATATATTTGCAGCAGCCTTTGTTTTGAAATTCCAGTGACCTCCAAGGCTTTTTTCTTCAAATTGAGGGTTTTTTCGAACTCCAATCAACTTGATATTTTTACAGCTTATTGTACACACATTAATGCTCAAACACACTTGAGCAATTTGAAAATAAAGCACAAATTGATGCTCAATTTAAATGTCAAAACCAGATTAACACTTTAGACGCCCAAAAAAATTGTATTTCAAAAAACACCCACCACAGAACAAAATAGATCAAATTGAGTGCTCAAAATTCCTCCGATACCAATTGAAAGAGTCTAGATTAAGAAAGCGGAAACAATTTTTGATCTTGAACACTCTAAGTTGATCAATTTTGTGAAATAAAAAACATGCTAAAAGCTGGAAAAACAGAAGGATAGAAAACTAAACTTTGAAGATCAAATTCTCTTCACCCGGTGGATGGTTTTCAAAACTAAACTATGCTCAGGCCTTAGAACAGATTGTGGGATCCTAGGTTGAGAGAATTTGAAAGAAAAGACCTTAAAGTTCTCTAATTCGGGAATTTAGAATTTTCTGCAAAATTCTCATAAATTACCTCAAATCACCATTATATAAAGCTTCAACAAGCTTCATTAGAGTGACAACTCAAGGGTGATGAGGATGCTTTGAGATGGAGGTGGCCAATTTTGGTGAATTTGATGATGAGTAAGATTGGGTAAGTTGCCAAGTTGGGTTTCATTGAAAATCCATGAAATTCCATTAATTTTCATTTAATCTTAATTCAAAAAATCAATATTAAATTGATTTTTAGTTAAAATTAATTTAATTAATTACATTATTAAATAATTAAGTTAATTAATTAATTTTTAATTTAATTTAATATCAAATATTAAATTAAATAAATTGTCAGATCCCGATCGATTTTTCGAACATGAATCTTTATTCATGCTATAAACCGATCTAATATTTAAATCATATTTAAATATATACACCTTATTTTAATCATAGTTTAATTCATAATTAAGCCATGATTCATTAAAAATATCACATATAATTAACGCTTTCTCCCAAACTCGAATTTGAACAATTCAAATTATTTTCTCTCAAAAAGTTAAAAGGCTTAGTCCGAGCTAGTAAGGAGGACCTAATGGACCTACAGATCATGAGCTCCAATGGTACGAGATTAACCGACCAAACTCTTTAGCCTAGCTAATCAACATTCGTTAACCACCGGGGCACTCCACTAAAGCCAGGATATATTTTTGTCCACTCGATATAACCATGATTAGTAAGTCGATCCTTCACAGGTTGTTCGTAATTACAGCTTGGTCAAAAATACCGTTTTACCCCTGTAATTACCTCTTGTTCCTTAAGTCCCACTGATCCTCTAATGAACAATTTGTTTGTGGTACAACCAGCAAACCAAATCCCTCTCGGCCCAATGAGAGGGGTGGGCCTTTTGTTCAAGACCTTGAGTCAGCACTTAAGGGAACAACCTCTCTACTAATCCCTTGAGTGGGTAGGAGTGAATATGTTCCCAGCTATCTACCCGGTTTTATCCCTGAAATAGGAGGCTTATTGAGTCGACAATCTCGAGCCACTCTCACCCATGCAAATCTAAGGATAATCCGAATAAACAGGACTTCATAGAACGCTCAGGATTACGATCGAGTTACCTAGGTCATCGTTTGAATATAGTCAGTTAAGACAGTAAACGTAGTTAAAAAGTCTAAATGACTATTTTGCGGTCCAGTCTTATGCAAACTCATTGCATAGGGCGCCCCCATTCACATGTCTCCACATGAACGATTTAGGATCATATCGTTTGTACTCTACAAAGTGAGTCGCGTCCATAGTGTCCCCAGGATAAGGTACCCAACCCTATCCTTATACTATAGACTATTCTGGCTATAACTTGAACTTGATCCACTTTTATGTCACACATAAAATTCAAGTATTCATCATATTGCCAAGGGTTATTTATTGGATTAAGGTTACACAATACTCAATAACACCTTTAGTGAATAAATTTCAATAACAACTTTATTGCGAAATAGAATATACATTCAGGTTACAAAACCACGAGTTTTAGGACATAAAACCCAACAAAATTAAAATATAAAATTAATTAATTAAATTAATTAATTTAATCTACATTTAAATTACATTTAAATGTACATCTCCCATAACCTATACTTTAAATCAACTTAATTAAATCAAATTTAATTAACTGAATCAAAGTCATAAATTAATTAATTTATAAATTAAATATCACATATTTAACTTATCATGATTAAATCATATTTAATCATTCTCCCTTAACCTATAGTTTTAATATAGATCTTATGTCCAATAAAATTTAATCTATAGTTATTAATATGAATCATATTCACATTAAAACAATATTTGAACTCTTTCAAATATTTATTTCTCTCACAAATTAATTTTTGAATCATATCTAAAATTAAATTTATATAATAAATTTTAATGTACATAAAAACTTTATATTACAATGTATCTTAATAAATTAAATTAATTCTCAGAATAAATTTGGACATTTCAAATTCCAATCAAGATCTAACAATCTTAGAATCATTTACGAGCTAGGAAGTTGACCTAATGGACCTACAGATTAGAAACTCTAACGGTATAAGAATAATTAGGTACACTATACTAAAGACCCACAACTGCACTCTTCTCACTCTAGATATTTTTATGTGTCCACCGATAAAGACCAATAACAACAAGTTAATCCTTCACAACTGTTCGTAACTCCAACTGTGTTAAATTACTATTTTACCCTTGGGTTACATCTATGGTCTTAAGTACCAGTGTTCCTCTAATGAACAACCTATTTATGGTCCAACCAATAAATAGAAACCCCTCTCGAGCCAGTGAGAGGGTAAGACCTTTGTTCAAGTCCCGCAGGCACGACTTAAGGGAACACTCATCTACTTACCATAAGTTTTGGAAGGAATGAATTCCATCTTGTTAGGTAAAATCCCTAGTTGCCCACGCAGTTTTGTCCCCACGAAGGTAGGCTCATTGAGTCGGCGTCTCAGAACACTCTCACTCATATTTGTCCAAAGATAATCCCTTGCAAATAGGTGTTCGTAACCTTCTCAGGGTTAAGATCAAGTTTCCTAGGTCATGCTATTGAAAGAGAAACCTAATTAGTTAACGGAGTTACGTCTATCGGTTACTATTTTGTTGTCCGGTCTTATCTGAACTCATCACATATGATACCCCAAGTCGCATGTCACCTACACGAACGCGTTGTTACTGCGTTTGTATCAAATACAAAGTGGGTTGCATCCATAGTGTCACTAGGATAAGGTATCCAACCTCATCCCTATACTATAGGCCTTTTAGATTGTTTCTTAAACGTTGATCCCCATATGTCTGTACACATAGTTCAAGACACAATACAACCTAGGATGTTAGTTTATTGGAATTAGAATTAATTTAAGGCAAACATTTAGAATTCAACAACATTTGAATTAACAATAATATTTTATTGAATGAATTAGAACAAATTACAAAAATATAAACTACGAGTTTTAGGGCATAAAATCCAACAATAAACTAAAACTCTAGTCTAGTGGGGTACATACAATCCAAAACGGTGGGTACAATAAATACAATAAACTAGGGCATCTTTATACCCATTACGTATCTCCCACTTGCCAAAGATTACCCTATGTACATGTCTCGTAGACCTAGACTCTCTAGATGACCCTCAAACACTTTAACCGTGAGAGTCTTCGTAAAATGAGCATTAATGTTATGCTCTGAAACGATCTTGGTGACAATCAAGTCTCCTCGTTGCACTATCTGACGAATGAGATCATAATTTCTCTCGATGTGCTTTTCTCGTTCTTGACTACGGGGTTCTTTTGAATTCGCCACAACACCATTGTTGTCGATGTATAAGGTGATAGACAATCTCATATTTTGAACGACTTCCAAATCAGTTAAGAACATCCTCAGCCAAACAACCTATTTAGCTGCTTCACAAGAAGGTACTGACTCAACCTCCATTGTGGAGTCTGTTATGCATCCTTGCTTCATGCTTCCCCATACTATAGCTCCACATTAAGGTCGATATAGATTTTCTCGAATCTTATCAGTCTGAAAATCAGAGTCAGTGTATTCTGTAAGGATCAAATCCTTAGCCCCATACACTAGCATATATTTCTTCGTTCTTCTAAGATACTTGAGTATATTTTCAACTGCAGTCAAGTGGTATAACTCTAGATTGGACTGGTACCTATTGACTATTCTCACAACATAACATATGTCTTGCCTCATGCTTAATATAGCATACATTAGGCTACTACTGTAGAGGCATAGGGAATACACCTTATGTCCTCAGATTTTTTAGGTTTCTTAGGACACTGTTTCTTAGAGAAATTAACTCCATGCCTCAAAGACAATAAATGTTGGGATATGTGCCCTAAACATGTGTAATTTTAGTCAATGGAATAAAGAGTTATTTGATTTGATAGAATTATCTTCTCGTTTTATAAATCCAATAAACTAAGCTCCAAGGTTATAATGAATCTTGAACATCAGTGTAGTAGACACTATTTGGATTGTGTTCAAAAGAATAACCTAAATGGTCTATGGTATAAGAATGAGGTTGGAAATCTTATTCTGGTAACACCATAGATGCGGCCCAGTTTGTAATTAGTACAAATGAGGTAATCCAACTCATTCATGTGGATGACATGCGAGTGGGGGCATTCTGTATGAAGAGTTCATACAAGATCGGGATCATAAATTATTAGTCTAACGATTACAGACAACATCATAGTAATGTGGATACGACTGATAATTTATAGATAGTCATTAGTGACTCGACCTGAATCCTAAGCAAGTGAAGAACTCCTGTTTATAGGGGTTTGTCCTTAGACTAGTATGTGTGAGAGTGGCCTGTAGCCGACTCAATAAGCCTACCTTCTCAGGGACAGAACCTCGTAGGTAGCTGGAAACTTAACTCTACAAGATGGAATTCACTCATTCCTAAACTAAGAAATTAGATAGGTTATTCCCTTAAGAACTGAGTCCAGGTCTTGAACAACGGGGCCCACCCTCTAAACTAGCTTAAGAGGGTTTGAGTTTATGGTAGGACCATAGACTTGTTGTTCATTAGAGGATCAGTGGTGCTTAAGGAACAAAGAGGTATTCACAAGGGTAAAACGGTAATTTGACCAAACTGTGATTACGAACAACCTGTGAAGGGTCGACTCATGGGTAGTGATTATATCAATGGACACAATGTAATCTACATTGAGGAGAGTGCTGCTACAAGTCTATAGTGAAGTGACTTGTAGTTAATCAATATTTATTAACCAGATCAAAGAGTTTGATCAGTTAATCTCACATCATTGGAGCTCAGGAACTGTAGGTCAATTAGGTCCCTCCCTTGGCTCAACATGGTAATATTGAGGGTATAAAGTTAGGAATGAGATTGAAGTGTTCAATTTCATATATGAGGTGTTATATCAAATATATGTGATATAATTGATATAATATATAATTTTAATGTGAATTAGAATCACAAATCAACTATATACTAATGAGAGAACTAAGGAGGGATAGGATTGTAATTTCCATCCTATTTCCCTATAAATAGTTGCATAAGATGCAACTTTGAGATGGACTTTTCATGCAACCCTAGAGTTCCACATTTGTATTGTTGGAAAGAGTTCAAAAGACAAATCTCTCATACCTCCACATCTCACCCTAAAGGAACCCACATTCCTCCCTCACCTAGAGAACATCGGAGAAGATCTAGTGGCGGAACTTCACACGGATCGGGTACGTTTTACTGAGATCGTGAGTTTGGATGTATGTCCTAAGCTCGTTTAGTTTGTAATTTTAACATTTGAAATTAATAAGAGTTATTTATCTCATCACTTTGTGTCTTACACATTTTACAAACGTTGACCAATAAACTAAGCTCCAAGGTCATTGAATATATGAGAGAACTAGAACTTGAACGGTGTGTAGTGGACACACAGGAAGGATCACGTTCCAGTTAATGACCCAAACGGTCTACAGTACATGGATACGGTTGGAGACCTAATCCTGGATACGCTATGGATGCGGCCCGCTTTGTATTAGATACAAACGAGGTGATCTGACTCGTTCATGTGGTTGACAAGTGAGTGGGGGCATTCTGTGCAATGGATTGTACAAGACTTGACCGTGAATTATTAAACCTACTGATGTAACACTGTTAACAGTATGGAACTAATAACTTCGTAGATGACCATTAGTGACACGACCTGAATCCTGAGCGTGTTATGGACTCCTATCTGTGGGGGTCTATCCTTTGACTACTACGAGTGAGGGTGGTCACAATTACTCGCCCGATATGCATATCTTTTCAAGGACAGAACCAAGTAGGGAGCTGGAAACTTAACAACGGGAGATGGAATTCACTCGTTCCCGCCTTTATGAAAACTAGAGGGGTTGTTCCCTTAAGTGCTGTCTTCAAAGCATGGAGAACCGGCGCCCACCCTCTCACTAGCCCGAGAGGGGTGTTGTGTATAATTGCACCATTACAACGTCGTTGTTTTTTAGAGGAGCAGTGGCGACTTAAGGAGCAAGAAGTAGACACAGGGGTAAAACGGTAATTTAACCCAGTAGTGTCTACGAACAACCTGTGAAGGGTTGACTGATGGGCATTGGTTATATCAGTGGACACAACTTGTCCTACACTTACGGGAGTGCAGCTACAGACTTTAGTGGAGTGTTACCGTAACTAATAAATGTTGATTAACCGGGTCAAAGAGTTTGACAGGTTATTCTCGGATCATTGGAGCTCGTCACTGTACGTCCATTAGGTCCCTCGGTTGGCTCAAACTGGATTAAAGAGGGTTTACAGTTTTGGTATGAATTTGAAGTGTTCAAGTTCACTAAAGAGTTATTATGTCATTTATATGAGATATGAATGACATATTATATAGTTTAATGTGAATGAGATTCATAATAAACTATAGGTTAGCCTAATGGTTGAATTAGGGCTAATTTAGAGAAATTAAATTGAGAAAAATTAAATTGAATGTGATTCAATTTAAAAATCCACAATTATATAAATTTGATTTGTAAAATGAGATATGAGATATCTTATTATATGTGGTTATGCAAATATGATTTGCGTAACCTATGGTTGTGGTAAAATGGTAAATAGGTGGAGATTTCAACTCCACCTATCACCATTATATAAACTACTTTGCAAGATGAAGTAGTAAGGCTTTTGCTTATTTTTCTTGATTTCTCACCAAAAGAGGATTGGATTCTCTCTCAAAATCCTCTCTCAATCTCTCCTCCCCTCTCACCAAAAGGAGATCCACTTCTCTCCTTCTACCAAACGTAGAACAACCAAGAAACCATGTGCAAGTGTTCGGTTCGCTTGTTCGTTCGAGGAAATCAAGGACGTTGAGATCGTGATCACGAAGGGTTCGTGAAAAGGAGAAGGAAAACTTGAAGAAGAGTTCTTCAACAAGTAAGTAACATATTTCTCTTACTGTTTTACTTCTTAATTGTATGTTGAATCTAGTTTCTATAGGATAGAAATAGTTTTAAGAAAACGGTTTTCGCAATGATACCACGGTGATTCAATCACCCTTCCGGTACACGGGATTTCATTCCCTTCAATTGGTATCATAGCCAATCGTTGGCTTCTCGTTGTACATCTGTTTTCATAAAATTAGGTGGGTATTTGCTTCAATTTATGTGATAAATTGTGGATTACATGATTGGATGTTTCGGTTTTGGCACTAGTTTAGGCTTATTTTCTGTTTGATGAGATCAAATTGTAAAGGCCTGTATTTTTAGGCAAATTAGAAAAAAAATCGAGTCTTTAAGTCCGGGTGTTTAGCGGCAAGAGTTGTTGTGAAGAAATCAGAGCAGAAACGGGCGGAAAAATGAAGAAAATAGCAAAAGGAGTTTGTTGTACAGGCGACGACGTTGAGACGCTGTTCATCGGCATCTCAACGTTGTGCCCGCGAGAACAAGGCGCGCAGCAGGGGAGCGTTGCGTTGCAACGTTGCTGGCGTTGGGAACGTTGGCGTGACGCTGTGCGATGCAACATTGCAACGCTGCCGACGGCGTTGCAACGTTGCGTGCGTTAATGGGAAGTTCGCGAGGCAGAAACGCGCAAACGTGGGATGTGAGGAAGTTTCACTTCGTGGGGCGTTTTAATTTTTTTTTTGAATTTAATTTAATTTTTTTAAATGTATTTTTTATTTAATTAAATTTATTTAATTAATTAATATTAATATAATAGTTATATTAATGTTAATTAATTAAATAAATGCCCTTAAGTGCCAAAATCGGTCTAATTTTTGCTATTTTATTATTTTATGCATGAGATGTATGAATTAATTATTTCTATGTGCATAATGTATGTCATATAGATTTAAAATCTCACCTTAGGTTAAACATTTCATGCATCATATTTATATTAGAAGTGTTATAATATATAGTATGCATGATAGGTTATATTATAAGTGTTATAATATAATTAAAGCATGTTTTAATTTATTTAATATAAGAGTTATATTTCTTAGATTAAAAGTATGCTCATGCATTTAATTCATGTGATGAATATTTGTTATAGTATATAGTTAATCATGTGATGAATGATCAAACACTATAACTTACAAATGCATGTAACCTAAGTTAATTATATGTTTTAAAATGTTTAGAACTTGAATAATTAGACCTAGGTTTTCTAGTTCTAATAAGATTAGAATTAGGAAATCAAAATATGACCTCTGAATGGTGACTGATAAGTAACTTTGTCTAAGGAAGGTTTTGTCTATGGTTGGGGTATTTAAGTTGACGCTTGCGGAACACCCCTACCTGGAAACCGACCTGGGAGTGAATTCGGTCCGAAGATTCTTAGGTTATATTATCTTGAGTGGTGTTAAATAAAAGTTGATTAATTTACTCACATAGACCTAAGTTAATAATGTGATTATAAACTTAGGTTAAATCAATATAAGCGTTATAAAGTGCTGAGTGGGAGGAAATAAAGTGTAAAAGATACATTTAATTTTTTGACCACAAATCTCCGTCAAAGTCCGCACCGTGAGATCCATACTCGACCTCGTGGCAAAAATAGGAGCATCCCCGTTCGGATGGTATTTGTATGGATCAATATCATAGTGGATGGAGAGAGTACTTATAGTGAGTGGGAGCGAGACTGTGAAAACGGGATCCACGGTCTCTTCTTTCGATTCACACCGTGAGACCCCAATGATCTGCCTGCTAGCTTTCCTGGATCAGACAATCCCTTCAGAGGGCCTTGATCATGGGAGTCGGTGTTGGGATTTTTGTCCTAATCTCGTGTTTGTAATATATTGTTTGAAATTAATAAGAGTTATTCATTTCATCACTTTGTTTCTCGCAATATTTATAAACTTTTCCAATAAACTAAGCTCCAAGGTCATTAAATTTATGAGAGAACTAAAACTTGAACGGTGTGTAGTGGACACACAGGGAAGATCACGTTCGAGTTAATGACCCGAACGGTCTACAGTATATGGATAAGGTTGGAGACCTAATCCTGGATACACTGTGGATGCAACCCGCTTTGTATTAGATACAAACGAGGTGATCTGACTCGTTCATGTGGTTGACATGCGAGTGGGGGCATCCTGTGCAATGAGATTGTACAAGACCGGACCGTGATTTATTAGACCTACTGATGTAACACCGTTGACAGTATGGACTAATAACTTCGTAGATGACCATTAGTGACTCGACCTAAATCCTGAGCGTGTTACGGACTCCTGTCTGCGAGGGCCTGTTCTTTGACTAGTACGGGTGAGGGTGGTCATAGTTACTCGCCCAATATGCCTATCTTCTCAGGGACAGAACCAAGTAGGGAGCTGGGAACTTAACTACGCGAGATGGAATTCACTCGTTCCCGCCTTTAGGGAAACTAGAGGGGTTGTTTCCTTAAGTGCTGTCTCCAGGGCTTGGACAACGGGCACCCACCTTTTCACTTGCCCTAGAAGGGTGTTGTGTATGGTTGGACCATCACAATATGTTGTTCATTAGAGGAGGAGTGGGGACTTAAGGAACAAGAGGTAGACACAGGGGTAAAACGGTAATTTGATCCAACCGTGTCTACGAACAACCTGTGAAGGGTTGACTCATGGGTATTGGTTATATCGGTGAGACACGTAATATTCTCGCTTGACGGCGGGAGTGCGGCTACGGGCTATAGTGGAGTGTTACCGTAGCTAATGAATGTTGGTTAACCAGGTCAAAGAGTTTGGCAGGTTAATCTCGGATCATTGGAGCCCGTCACTGTAGGTCCATTAGGTCCCTCGGTTGGCTCCACCTGGGTTAAAAGGAGGGTTAATGTTTTGGTATGAAATTGAAGTGTTCAATTTCACTTTAAGGGCATTTATGTCATTTATATGAGATATGAATGATATAATATATAGTTTAATGTGAATGAGATTCATAATAAACTATAGGTTAGCCTAATTGTTGAATTAGGGCTAATTGGAGAATTTGATTCAGAGAAATTAAATTGGATGTGATTCAATTTAATTAATACACAATTAATGCAAATGAGATTTGCAATATGAGATATGAGATATCTTATATTATGTGGTTATGCAAATGAGATTTGCATAACTTATGGTTGTGGTAAAGTGGTAATTATGTGGACATTTTAGCTCCACCAATTCCACTATATAAACCCTTCTTGCAAGAAGGATTGTGATGAACTCTCTCATTTTTTGTTTTTCACCAAAGAGAAGAAAAGAGAATTCTCTCTACTCTCTCTAATCTCCTCCCTCTCCAAAACTAAGATCTCACCATCTTCCCTTCTCCAAAAGAGAACAACCGAGAAGATCACTTGGTGGTGTTCGAGATCACTTTGGTAGAAAAGTTCGTTGAGATCGAGTTGCACGAAGAGTTCGTGACTGGAGGAAGAAATTTGCTGAGTTTGTCTACAACAAGTAAGTAAGATATTTTCTTGTTGTAAATTTCTTCTTCTTTGAAGCATGTTTAGCCTAGATCTAGAGTTAGATCAATTTTAATGAAACTATGTTGCATATTGATACATCGACGATTCAATCGTCTTCCGCTGCACGGGATTCTCATTCCCTTCAGTCGGAAAATCGTGAATTCCCGAAAGGGATACAGTTTCCTAGTTGGTTTTCCTTCTTGGTTCACCCTTCGGTGGCTATTGTTTGGACGGATACTTGGAAACTTAAAGATTGAGGGTGACACTCATGGGATTCATTAAGAGTTAATTAATTCGACCGATCAATGGTAACTGGATGCCTAATAGAATAAGAGTTATTTTGGGATTAGGGTCTTGTCAAGATAGTTTCGTCCTAGAGGAGGAATGTTTATGTTCACCCTTATATGGTGGTCGTTATAAACCTTTGGGATATCATTGCAAATTTCAAATGACCTAGGGAACATAGGATAAAATTTTGCTAAATCTTGGATGGATTTCAAAAGGTTTTTTGGGAGACTGACACAAAGCTTTGATTTGATTTTTTCAGCAAAAATGTCTAGCTCAATAATAGCGTTACTAGCATCCGACAAACTAGAGGGAGATAATTTCCAAACTTGGAAAAACAATATAAACACGATTCTAGTAACTGACGACCTTAAGTTCATGTTTACTGAGGAGTGTCCTAAGTTGCCGAGCTCGATTGCATCACGAAGTGTTCGTGATGCATACGATCGATGGATTAGGGCCAATGAAAAGGCCATGATTTACATAATTGCCAGCTTGTCTGAAGTATTGGCAAAAAAGCATGAGTTGATGGTCACAGCTAAGGAGATCATGGAGTCACTGCAAGATATGTTTGGACAACAGTCCTTTCAGGTCTGGCATGACTCACTCAAACACGTCTTCAATGCCCGGATTAAAGAAGGGGCGTCTGTCCGAGAACACGTTCTAGACATGATGACCCACTTTAATATGGCGGAGATTAACGGGGCTTCGATCGATGAGTTGAGCCAGGTCAGCTTCATCTTGGAGAGTCTTCCGAAGAGTTTCCTTCAGTTTCGTAGCAATGTTGTTATGAACAAAATTAGCTACACACTGACTACCCTTCTGAATGAGTTACAAAGCTTACAGTCCTTGATGAGGATCAAGACACCGGAAGCTGAGGCAAACGTTGCCTCCAGGTCATATAACAGGGGTTCGACCTCTGGGACAAAACCTGTAGCTTCTTCTCACCCGAAAGGGAAGAAGAAGAAAATGAAGAAGGGTAAAGTTAATCGTGCTGCCGCTCAAAAGGGCAAAAAGGTCAGGGAAGTTGCAGAGAAAGGAAAGTGTTTCCACTGCAATGGGGATGACAACTGGAAGCGAAACTGTCCCAAGTTCCTTGCCGATAGGATATTGGATTCGGGCGCCACTAACCACGTTTGTTATTCTTTTCAGAGAATTAGTTCCTGGCAGCAACTGCGAGAGGGTGAGGTGACTCTACGGGTTGGATCCGGGGAGATTGTCTCTGCTGCAGCAATCGGCAAAGTGAAGCTCTTTTTCGGCAGGAATGACTTATTATTAGATAATTTGTATATAGTCCTAGGTTGACGAGAAACCTTGTTTGTATTTCCTGCTTGATTGAACAATGTATTTCAATTTCCTTTTAACATAATAAAGCGTTTATTTCTTTCAAAGGCAATTTGATTTGTTCAGCTTCACTTGAGTCTAATCTGTATGTTTTGAAACCAAATTCAGTCAAAAGCATTTTGAACACTGAATTATTTAAAACAACAAAAACACGAACTAAAAGAGTAAAAGTTTCTCCAAAAGAAAATGTCCATCTTTGGCATCTACGGTTAGACCAAATTAATCTCAATAGGATTGAGAGACTAGTGGAGAGTGGACTTCTAAGCGAGTTGGAAGAAAACTCTTTACCGGTGTGTGTGTCATGCCTCGAAGGCAAAATGACCAAACGCCCTTTTAGTGGAAAACGATATAGAGCCAAAGAACCCCTTGAGCTTATACATTATGAGCTCTGTGGTCCGATGAGTGTTAAAGCACGAGGTGGTTACGAATACTTTGTATCTTTTATAGATGACTATTCAAGGTATGGGTATATTTACCTAATGTATAAGAAGTCTGAAACTCTTGAAAAGTTCAAGGAGTACAAGACTGAGGTTGAGAACCTGTTAGGTAAAACGATAAAAACACTTCGATCGGATCGAGGTGGAGAGTATATGGACACTAAATTCATGGACTATATGATAGAACACGAAATTACGTCCCAACTCTCAGCACCTGGTATGCCACAGCAGAATGGTGTATCGGATAGGAGAAACAGAACCCTGTTGGACATGGTTCGGTCGATGATGAGCTATGCTCGTCTCCTGATTCTTTTTGGGGTTACGCGTGGAGACTATGGTGTATATTTTGAACAACGGTCCGTCGAAGAGTGTTTGTGAAACACCTTTTGAACACTGGAATGGACGTAAAGGCAGTTTACACCATTTCAGAATTTGGGGTCCCCGACCCACATGTTGGTGTCAAACCTGAAGAAGTTGGAACCCCGTTAAAAAATATGCCTATTCGTACGTTACCCAAAAGAGACTAGGGGTGGTCTATTTTACGCTCCTAAGAAAAATAGGGTGCTTGTGTCGACAAACGCCACTTTTCTTGAGGAAGACCGCGTCAGGGATCATTTTCCTATAAGCAAAATCGTGTTGAACGAAATGGACAATACATCAACAAGAGTTGCTGATGGGGCTAGTACATCAACAAGTGTTGTTGATCCTAGCATGTCTAGTCAAGTAGTAGGAGGGTTGTGAGACAGCCTGAACGTTACATGGGTTTCGCTGAAACCCAAGTCATCACCCCTGATGATGATTGGGAGGATCCATTGACCTATGATCAGGCAATGGCAGACGTTGACAAAGACGAATGGGTTAAAGCTATGGACCAGAAAATGGAGTCGATGTACTTCAATTCCGTCTGGGAGCTTGTGGATCAACCTGATGGGGAAAAACCTATTGGTTGCAAATGGATCTACAAGCGTAAACGTGGCGTAGATGGGGAGGTGTAGACCTTTAAAGCACGACTAGTGGCAAAGGGTTTTATCTAGGTTGAAGGGGTTAATTATGAGGAAACTTTTTCACCTGTTGCCATGGTAAAGTCGATCAGGATCCTTTTGGCCATTGCCACATATTATGACTATGAGGTATGGCAGATGGATGTCAATACCGCTTTTCGGAATGGCAACCTTGACGAAACCATCTACATGGACCAGCCCAAGGGGTTCATAACCCAAGGCCAAGAGCAAAAGGTTTATCGGCTTCATAGGTCCATTTATGGACTGAAACAAGCCTCGAGGTCTTGGAATATAAGGTTTGATGAGGCGATCAAATCTTATGGCTTTGATCAGAATGTTGGCGAGCCTTGTGTCTACAAGAAAATCGTCGACAAAACTATCGCATTTTTTATATTGTACGTGGATGATATCCTTCTCATTGGGAATGAGGTAGGATTTCTTACTGACGTAAACAAATGGCTAGCTTCGCAATTCCAAATGAAAGATTTGGGAGAAGCACAATATGTTCTAGGTATCCAGATAGTCTGGAACGGGAAGAACAAAACGCTGGCCATGTCTCAGGCGTCTTATATTGACAAGATGTTGTCTACATATAAGATGCTGAACTCCCAGAAGGGCTTGCTTCCTTTCAGGCATTGGGTTCACCTATCTAAGGATCAATGTCACAAGACTCCTCAAGAAGTTGAGGATATGAGACGAGTCCCTTATGCTTCTAGTGTTGGGAGCCTGATGTATGCCATGTTGTGTACTCAGCCCGACATCTGTTATGCAGTAGGGATTGTCAGTAGGTATCAATCCAATCTAGGATTAGATCACTGGACAACCGTAAAGGCAAACCTCAAGTATCTTAAGAGAACGAGGAACTACAACTTAGTGTATATGAGTGGGGACTTGATCCTTACGGGATACACAGATTCTGACTTTCAGACCGATAAGGATTCTAGAAAATCCACTTCGGGGTCAGCCTTCATTCTGAATGGAGGAGCTGTAGTGTGGCGAAGCATCAAGCAGGGATGCATCGTTGATTCCACTATGGAAGCTGAGTACGTTGCGGCTTGTGAAGCTGCAAAGGAAGCTATTTGGCTTAGGAAATTCATGACGGATTTGGAAGTTATTCAAAATATGAACTTACAGATCACGCTGTTTTGTGACAACAGTGGTGCTGTAGCCAACTCTAGAGAGCCTCAGAGTCATAAGAAAGGCAAACACATTGAGCGGAAGTATCACCTGATACGGGAGATTGTGCATCGCGACGACGTGACAGTCACTCAGATAGCGTCGGAGCAAAACGTTGTTGATCCTTTTATAAAGGCCCTCACGACTAAAGTGTTTAAGGGGCACCTAGAGAGTCTAGGTCTTCGAGTGCTTCCTGACTAGGGCTATTACTTTATTGTAATCTATTGCACATTTGAGAAATGTATTTGCTCCACTAGCTTAGTCCAAGTGGGAGTTTGTTGTGATGTATGTCCTAATCTCATTTAGTTTGTAATTTTAACATTTAAAATTAATAAGAGTTATTTATTTCATCACTTTGTGTCTCGTACATTTTACAAACTTTGACCAATAAACTAAGCTCCACGGTCATTGAATATATTGTTGGGATTTTTGTCCTAATCTCGTGTTTGTAACATATTATTTGAAATTAATAAGAGTTATTCATTTCATCACTTTCTGTCTCGCAATATTTATAAACTTTTCCAATAAACTAAGCTCCGGGTTCATTGAATTTATGAGAGAACTAGAGCTTGAACGGTGTGTAGTGGAAACACAGGGAGGATCACGTTCAAGTTAATGACCCGAACGGTCTACAGTATATGGATAGGGTTGGAGACCTAATCCTAGATACACTGTGGATGCGGCCTGCTTTGTATTAGATACAAATGAGGTGATCTGACTCGTTCATGTGGTTGACATGCGAGTGGAGGCATCCTGTGCAATGAGATTGTACAAGATCGAACCGTGATTTATTAGACCTACTGATGTAACACCGTTGACGGTAAGGACGAATAACTTTGTAGATGACCATTAGTGACTCGACACAGATCCACGAGCGTGTTCACGGACTCCTGTCTGCGGACAGTGCATTTTCTTTGACTAGTATGGGTGAGGGTGGTCATAGTTACTCGCCTAATATGCCTATCTTCTTAGGGACAGAACCAAATAGGGAGCTGAGAACTTAACTACGCGAGATGGAATTCACTCGTTCCCGCCTTTAGGGAAACTAGAGGGGTTGTTTCCCTTGAGTGCTATCTCCAGGGCTTGGACAACGGGCGCCCACCTTCTCACTGGCCCGAGAAGGGTGTTGTGTATGGTTGAACCATGACAATATGTTGTTTATTAGAGGAGCAGTGGGGACTTAAGGAACAAGAGGTAGACACAGGGGTAAAACGATAATTTGACCCAACCGTGTCTACGAACAACCTGTGAAAGGTCGACTCATGGGAATTGGTTATATCAGTGGGCACGTAATATTCTGCACTGACGGGAGTGCAGCTACGGGCTATAGTAGAGTGTTACCATAGCTAATGAATGTTGGTTAACCAAGGTCAAAGAGTTTGTGAGTTAATCTCGGATCATTGGAGCACGTCACTTGTAGGTCCATTAGGTCCTCGGTTGGCTCCACAGGTTAAAAGAAGGGTTAATGTTTTGGTATGAAATTGAAGTGTTCAATTTTAGTTTTAGGGCATTTATGTCATTTATATGAGATATGAATGATATAATATATAGTTTAATGTGAATGAGATTCATAATAAACTATAGGTTAGTCTAATTGTTGAATTAGGGCTAATTGGAGAAATTAAATTGGATGTGATTCAATTTAATTAATCCACAATTATTGCAAATGAGATTTGCAATATGAGATATGAGATATCTTATATTATGTGGTTATGCAAATGAGATTTGCATAGCCTATGGTTGTGGTAAAGTGGTAATAATGGTAAGCTCTCTTCTCATTTTTTGTTTTTCACCAAAGAGAAGAAAAGAGAATTCTCTCTACTCTCTCATTTCTCCTCCCTCACCAAAACTCAAAAACAAGTTTCCACCAACTTCCCTTCTCCAAAAGAGAACAACCGAGTAGATCACTTGGTGGTGTTCGAGATCGTTTTGGTGGAAGATTTCGTTGAGATCGAGTAGCACGAAGAGTTCGTGACCCGAGGAAGCATTTGCTGTGTTTGTCTACAACAAGTAAGTAGGATCTATTCTTGCTGTAAATTTCTTCTTCTTCAAGCATGTTTAGCCTAGATCTGAGTGTTAGATCAATTTTAATAAACACAAGTTGCATAGTGATACCTCGACGATTCAATCGTCTTCCGCCGCGCGGGATTCTTATTCCCTTCATATATGAGAGAACTATAACTTGAACGGTGTGTAGTGGACACACAGGGAGGATCACGTTCGAGTTAATGACCCGAACGGTCTACAGAATATGGATACGGTCGGAGACCTAATCCTGGAAACGCTGTGGATGTGGCTCGCTTTGTATTAGATACAAATGAGTTGATTTGACTCGTTCATGTGGTTGACATGCGAGTGGAGGCATCCTGTGCAATGGGATTGTACAAGACCGGACCGTGAATTATTAGACCTACTTATGTAACACCGTTAACAGAATGGAACTAATAACTTCGTAGATGACCATTAGTGACTCGACACGAATCTCGAGCGTGTTACGGACTCGCATGCAGAAGTGCAGCACTTTGACTAAATGCGGGTGAGGGTGGTAATGAGATTACTCACTCAATATGCCTATCTTCTCAGGGATAGGGCCAAGTAGGGAGCTGGGAACTTAACTATGTGAGATGGAATTCACTCGTTCCCGCCTTTAGTGAAACTAGAGGGGTTGTTCCCTTAAGTGTTGTCTCAGGGCTTGGACAACGGGCACCCACCCTCTCATCTACGCGAGAAGGGTTTTGTGTATGGTTGGACCATTACAACGTTGTTGTTCATTAGAGGAGCAGTGTGGACTTAAAGAGCAAGAAGTAGACAAAGGGGCAAAACGGAAATTTTATCCAGCAGTGTCTACCAACAATCTGTGAAGGGTCGATTCATGGGCATTGGTTATATCAGTGGACACAACTTGTCCTACACTGACAGGAGTGCAGCTACGGGCTTTAGTGGAGTGTTACCGTAGCTAATGAATGTTGATTAACCGGGTCAAAGAGTTTGACAGTTTAATCTCGGATCATTGGAGCTCGTCACAGTAGGTCCATTAGGTCCCTCGGTTTGCTCAAACTGGATTAATAGAGGGTTTACAGTTTTGGTGTGAATTTGAAATGTTCAAGTTCACTAAAGGGTAATTATGTCATTTATATGAGATATGAATAACATATTATATAGTTTAATGTGAATGAGATTCATAATAAACTATAGGTTAGCCTAATTATTGAATTAGGGCTAATTTGGAGAAATTAGATTGAGAGATATTAAATTGAATGTGGTTCAATTTAAAAATCCACAATTATACAAATGTGATTTGTAAAATGAGATATGAGATATCTTATTATATGTAGTTATGTAAATATGATATGCATAACCTATGGTTGTGGTAAAATTGTAAATAGGTGGAGATTTCAACTCCACCTATCACCATTATATAAACTCCTTTGCATGAAGGAGTAGTAAGACTTTTGCTCATTTTTTTGATTTCTCACCAAAAGAGCATTGCATTCTCTCTCAAAATCCTCTCTCAATCTCTCCTCCCCTCGCAACAAAAGGAGATCCACTTTTCTCCTTATACCAAATGTAGAACAACCGAAAAACCGTGTGGAAGTGTCCGGTTCGCTTGTTCGTTCGAGGAGATCAAGGACGTTGAGATCGTGATCACGAAGGGTTCGTGAATAGGAGAAGGAAAAATTGAAGAATAGTTCTTCAACAAGTAAGTAGTGTATTTCTCTTACTTTTTTACTTCTTAATTACATGTTTAATCTAGTTTCTATAGGATAGAAATTGTTTTAAGAAAACGGTTGTCGCAACGATACCATGGTGATTCAATCACCCTTCCGTTGCACGACATTTCATTCCCTTCATCGTGATCGTTGGAGAAGGAGCTCGTGAAGAAAGTATTCTTCAAAGGTAATTTTCTTGCTTTTCTATTTATAATTGCATGCTTAATCATAGTAATTTGTTCTTGTATAAGATCTATGTAACAATATCATGAACACGTGATTCACAATCACTTTCGCTGCGTGATTCGATCCCTTCAATTAGTATCAGAGCACAAATTGTGTTCTTGATTTTGTTCGGGATTTATCAAGAACAAAGGTGGGATTTACTGATTTCATGAGATGTATGATCGATTTTCAAAATTAGATGTTTTTGTTTTTGGCACATAGATTTACATAATTTCGTTGAATTGTTCAATATAAGGGCCTATTGTTTCGGGCAAATATTTATATAAATCGAGTCTGTAAGTCCGTGTCAATCGAGACAAAGTGGTTGCTGAGAAGAACGGAGCAAAAACGAGCAAAAACAGTGGGGATTGCTTGTTGTCTGCGTGCATCGTTGCAACGTTGTTCATCAGCGTTGCAACGTTGCGCTTACAGATCAAGGCGCGCGAAGAAAGCGACATTGCAACGCCGCATCGACGTTGCAATGCCGGCGCGTTCATAACGCAACGCTCAAGCTGTTGGGATATGTGCCCTAAAACTCGTAGTTTGTAATTATATTCTAATTAATGTAATAAAGTGTTATTATTTCAATAAAGTGTTATTGTTCGTTATCTACGAGTTTGTCTTAATTTAAACCCTAAATCCTATAAACTAAACATCCAAGGCTGTTAAATGAATCTTTAACTGAATGTAATGTACATAAAAAGGATCTCGGTTCGAGATACGACCTAAAGGGTCTATAGTTGGGGATAAGGTTTGGGTACCTTACCCAGTTAAACTATGGATGTGGCCCACTTTGTATTTGATACAAACACCGTGATCCTAACGTGTTCGTGTAGATGACATGTGAGTGGGGATATCCTATGTAATGAGATTACATAAGACCGGACCACGAAATAGTAACCTCTAGCTGTAACTCCGTTGACTAGTTAGGTTTCTATCTCACTATGATGACCTAGGCAACTTGATCTCAATCCTGACCCGGTTACGAACTCTTGTTTGCGAGGGATTGTCCTTTGACTAGTATGGGTGAGAGTGGCCAGATTCGCCGACTCAATATGCCTACCTTCTTGGGGACAAGACCGAGTGAGCGGCTGGGAACCTAACTTAGCAAGACGGAATTCACTCCTTCCTGCCTACTAGGGTAAGTAGAGGAAGGTTTCCTTAAGTGGTGTCTCTGGGACTTGAACAAAGGGCCCGACCCTCTCATTGGCCCGAGAGGGACTCTGTTTGTTGGTAGAACCACAAACAAATTGTTCATTAGAGGAGCACTCATACTTAAGGCACAAGATGTAACCCAGGGGTAAAACAATAACTTGACCCAGCTGGTGTTACGAACATTCGTGAAGGATTGACTTGCTGTTATTGGTCAATATCCATGGACACAGAAATATATCTGCAGTGAGAAGAGTGCAGTTGTGGGACTTTAGTGGAGTGTTCCCGCAGTTAACGAATGTTGATTGGGAGGTTAATGAGATTAATCGAGCAATCTCGTATCGTTGGAGCTTCTGATTTGTAGGTCCATTAGGTCCACCTTCTAGCTTGTAAAGGGTTCTTAGATCATTTGAATTTGAAATGTTCAAATTCATTAGGGAATATATTTTATGTATATGGTTACGATATAATATATAGTTTTGGAACTATATATTATAAATTTAATGTAAATATGATTCATATTAAATTATGTGAGGGAATTAAATATTTGAAAGAGTTCAAATATTAAATTTAAATGTGAATGTGATTCATATTTAAAAACTATAGGTTAAATTTACTGTACATTAGATGTGCATTAAAACTATAGGATAAAGGGATAATTCATTAAATGTGTTTTAATATAAATTAAATATAAGATATTTAATTCATTTTGATTATTTAATTAATGTGATTAATTAAATAAATAAGGAACGTGTCAGGAGGACACGTTCCCCCTCTCTCTCCCAACTTCCTATTCGATAGGAAGTGGGAGATGCCCGCTACTGGGTTTAACCTCTCCTGGAGAGAAGTGGAGTTAATCGCTTTGATCATTCCAAGCAATTGGATAATTGTTGAAAACAATTTCTCTCTCACTCTCAAATTCCCTTCACATTCCAAAAGTTGGAATCCTTCCAACCAAGGAGGATCTAAGTATTCAAAGATATAGGAGGTGATCCAAGTGGTGGTGTTGTTGCACAGAGGAAAATAGAGAAGTTTCTTGGGTGTTGACGTGTTGCTGAACACTGGAGCAAGGAGTTGTTGTACTGGAGACTTAGAAACTACAAAGGTAATTCTTCTTCTTCCCCTTAGTTTAATGGTTAAACTTAGCATGTTTGTATGCTATTATCCATGCCTAATTAGTTTAGAATTAGCATGCTTGTTCTGTTCCTTTTGTCAATGTACTGGTTTTTGTTTTAAGCAAAACAATCAAGTAATTAAGATCCCAAACACGTTTCCGCTGCTCAAAGAGATCAAATCTCCATCACCAACGGGCAGAAACAGACAGGAAGCAACGTTGCAACGCTATAGGCGTTTCATGAGGGATCCAATGGACGGAAAAACTATTTTATTATACATATTAAATATAAAAAGCGTTTATATTTAATTTCATATTATTAATTTTAATTAATATAATTAGATTTTTGTTGGATTTTATGTCTTAAACCTCGTAGTTTGTAGTTGATAAACATTTATTCGTGTTTCTTCTTCGATAAAATTGTTATTGAATTAGTATACCATAATCTTGAATCCAATAAACTAAGTTCCCAAGGCTATTTAATGTAGACTTGAACTTTATGTGATGACATAAAACCTGGATCAAGTTCGAGTATATAACCTAAAATGGTCTATAGTATAGGGATAAGATTGGGCGCCTTATTATGGGGACACTATGGATGCGGCCTACTTTGTAGTTAGTACAAACGATGTGATCCTGAATTGTTCATATAGAGATATGTAAGTGGGGGCATCCTATGCAATGAGTTTGTATAAGACTGGACCACGACTTAGTCACTTTTGCTTTATAACACCGTTTACTGTATAAAACTGACTAATTCAATTTTGATGACCTAGGTAACTCGATCTCAATCCTGAGCTAACTATGAACTCCTGTTTATTCGAGATTATCCTTAGATCTACATGGGTGAGAGAAGCGCAACAGCGCTGGCTCAATAAGCCTCCCATTTCAGGGGTAAGACCGGGTAATTAGCTAGAGACATAGGGTGCAAGACAGAATTCACTCCTACCCGACTCTAGGGATAGTAGATAGGTTGTTCCCTTAAGTGCTGACTTCGGAACTAGAACAAGGGGCCCCACCCTCTCACTAGGCTGAGAGGGACTAGATTTGTTGGTTGGACCACAAATGAATTTTTCTATAGAGATTTAGTGGGACTTAAGGAACAAGAAGTGTTCTCGGGGGTAAACGGTTTTTTGACCCAGCCGAGACCACGAACAACCTGTGAAGGATTGACTTACTGATTACGGTTATATCAGGTGGATAGAAATATATCTACAGTGAGGGGAGTGCAACTACGGGACTTTAGTGGAATGACCCGTTAGTTAACAAAAGTTGATTAATTAGGTTAAAGAGTTTGGCCGGTTAATCTCGAATTGTTGGAGTCCATGATCTGTAGGTCCATTAGGTTCCCCTGCTAGCTCATATGGATTAAACTTAGAACAGTATGATGGATTAATTCGAATTGGTCGAATTAGGAAATGAGTTTTAAACCGACAAGTATATGTGATATAACTATCAGTTTTTTATGACACAATATATTCAAATGTGATTTGAATTTCAAAAATATGAATGCAGATTCATGGTCGGGAGGTCAAAATTAGTCAAGAGGGTCAAAATCATAAAAAGTCAAAGGGTTGACTTTTTGGCTCGAGAAACGTCAAAGTTTGACTTTGACCAAATGAAAAAGACTATTTTACCCTTGACTAGAGTTAGTGGAATTATCCAAGTTTTTCTTGAACAATCCCACTAACTTAAGTGGATTATGTGTAAACATTATAGAATGACACATAGCCCACTTTAGTTAGTGTTTTGTGAGGTGTTGCATTTTTGGTGAGCCTTGGCATGCATTTGATGCATGTAATTTCTTTATAAATAGGTTTGTTTTCAAAACAAAGAGGTTTTTTTTTGCTGAATTTTGAATTTTTCCAAAAGAAGTCTCACCAAAACATTTCTTCTCCTTTCCTCACTTAATACCTTGAACCTCCCTTTCTTCCTTTTCAATCCTTCATTCACCGGGTCCCACAACTCGGTTTTGAGTCCAAAGGATAGCGGGGAAGCTCTAGTGGTGGTCCGGTTCTGTTCGGTTTTTTCTTTGGCAAGGAGGAGAGAAGAAATCAAGCTACAAATGTTGTATTTTCTTCCCTTTTTTTTAGTTTACTGTTTTTTGTATGTTTGCATGTTAATTTCTATTAAGTTAGATGCAATTAGAGTGTCTTTAGATCCTTATTCCGCTGCGTATGTCTCGTGTTCCATCAATTATATTAATTAAAATTAATTTTAGGGGTACCAAAAATGGCCTAATTTTGCTATTTAATTTATGCAATTGTTGTATAATTATTGTCATGCATAATGTATGCTATCATTTTAGATATCCCACCTTAGGTTTAGCATTTCCATGCACCATTTATAATATAAAGTGTTATATTATATAGTTTGCATGTATAATTAATATAAAGTATTATATTAATTTTTGGACAGCATTGACATGATATTTTTCATGAGATGAATATGTTATGTATGTTTTATTATTCATGTGATGAATGATCAAGCACAATAACATAAAATTACATGTCACTAAGGTTAAATTCATTAGTTTTAAAATGTTTAGAACATGAAATTAATAAATCTTAGGTTATTTAGTTCTAATTAGATTAGAATTAGGAACCATGTAATTTATAAACAATGATTAAAAGAAGAACTCGTCTAAGGAAGGTTACTCATCTAAGGCCGGAGTATTTAAGCGGATTTAAAATGGAACACCCCTACCTGAGAACTGACCTGATAGTGAATTTTAATTAGAGGGTTTATAAATTATAGAAGCGTCAGCGGGTTTGTTAAGGGATTAATAAACTAGAAATCCTAGGTTTAATATAAAGAGTTATATTAGCAAACTTAGGATAAAATCTAAAGGGAATGAGAATCCCCGTGCAGCGGAAGACGATCGAATCGTCATGGTATCATCATGCAATGTACTTATTAAAATCGATCTACCTATTAGATCTAGGCTAAACATGCTGAAAAGATTACAACGGTTGGAATAACTTACTTGTTGTAGATCGATTCAGCAACCTCTCCTTGAAGATCACGAACTCTTCGCGCTCCTCGATCTCCACGAATTCTTCTCACGAACGGATCTCGAACACTACCAAAGTAGATCTTCTTGGTTGTTCTCTTTGGGAGAAGGGAAGTTGGTGGGAACTTCTTTTGTGTTTTGGAAGAGGTGGAGAAATGAGAGAATAGAGAGAAAACACTTTTGGATTCTTAGGTCAAAATCCAAAAATGACAACTTGGCTTACCAAACCCATCTAACAAATGGTTTAAATAGTGGAATGATGAAGTTCACAAATTCACATAATTACCACTTTACCACAACCATATGTTATGTAAATCTCATTCACATAATTATATAATATAAGATATCTCATATCTTATGTTGCAAATCTCATTTGCAATAATTGTGGATTTAATCAAAATTGAATCACATTCAATTTATTTTCTCTGTATCAATTTCTCCAATTAGCCTTTAATTCAACAATTAGGCTAACATATAGTCTATTATGAATCAGATTCATATTAAACTATATAATATATCATCTATATGATATAATCACTCTTAAAGTGAAATTGAACACTTCAATTTCATACTTAAACTTTAACCCTTCTTTTATCCCAGATTGAGCCAACCAAGGGACCTAATGGACCTATAGTGACGGGCTCCAATGATCTGAGCTTAATCAGTCAAACTCTTTGACCCGGTCAACCAATATTCATTAGCTACAATGACACTCCACTAAAGCTTGTAGCTGTACTCCCATCAGTGTAGAATATTACGTGTCCACTGATATAACCAATGCTCATGAGTCGACCCTTCACAGGTTGTTCATAGACACGGCTGGGTCAAATTATCGTTTTACCCCTGTGTCTACATCTTGTTCCTTAAGTCCCCACTGCTCCTCTAATGAACAACATATTCTGATGGTCCAACCATACACAACACCCTTCTCGGGCCAGTGAGAAGGTGGGCGCCCGTTGTCCAAGCCCTGGAGACATCACTTAAGGGAACAACCCCTCTAGTTTCCCTATAGGCGGGAACGAGTGAATTCCATCTCGCGTAATTAGGTTCCCAGCTCTCTACTTGGTTCTATCCCTTAGAAGATAGGCATATTGGGCGAGTGACTGGGACCACCCTCACCCGTACTAATCAAAGGACAAACCCCAGCAGACAGGAGTCCGTAATACGCTCAGGATCCAGGTCGAGTCACTAATGGTCATCTATGAATTTATTAGTCTTTTACTGTTAACGGTGTTATACCAGTTAGTCTAATAATTCACGGTCTGGTCTTGTACAATCTCATTGTACAAGATGCCCCCACTCGCATGTCAACTACATGAACGAGTCAGATCACCTCGTTTGTATCTAATACAAAGCGGGCCGCATCCACAGTCTATCCAGGATTAGGTCTCCAACCCCATCCTTATCATCAGACCGTTCGGGTCATTAACTCGAACGTGATCCTCCTTGTGTGTCAACTACACACCGTTCAAGTTCTAGTTTTCTCATATATTCAATGACCCTGGAGTTTAGTTTATTGAAAAGGTTTAAAATATTTGCGAGACATAAAGTGAAGAAAATAATAACTCTTATTAATTTCAAAACAATATTTTACAAACACGAGATTAGGACAAAGATCCCAACAAACTCCCACTTGGACTAAGCTAGTGGAGAAGGTACATTTCCAAAATTTATTTGAATTACAATAAAAATTACAATAAACTAGGGCATTGAATACCCGTTTACACATCTCCCACTTGCCCTAATCAGGAAGCTCTCGAATACCTAGACTCTCTAGGTAATCCTCAAACACTTTAGTCGTGAGGGTCTTTGTAAATTGATCAGCTACATTGTGCTCCGATGCTATCTGCGTGACTGTCACGTCTCCGCGGTGCACAATTTCCCGTATCAGATGATACTTGCGCTCAATGTGTTTACCTCTCTTATGGCTTCGAGCTTCACGTGAATTGGCTACTGCACCACTGTTATCAAAGAACAGCGTGATTGGCAAGTTCATATTTGGAACAACTTCCAAGTCTGTCATGAACTTCCTTAGCCAAACAGCTTCCTTTGCAGCTTCATAAGCCGCAACATACTCTGCTTCCATAGTGGAATCGGCAATGCATCCTTGCTTGATGCTTCGCGGACTACAACTCCTCCATTCAAAATGAAGGTGACCACGAATCGATTTCCTAGAATCCTTATCGATCCGAAAATTAGAATCACGTGTATCCTGTGAGATCAAATCCCCACGCCCATACACTAAGTTGTAGTTCCTCGTTCTCCTAAGATACTTGAGGATTGTCTTTACGGTTGTCCAGTGATCTAATCCTGGATTGGACTGATATCTACTGACAATTCCGACTGCATAACAGATGTCGGGCCTTGTACACAACATGGCATACATCAAGCTCCCTACAGCTGAAGCATATGGAATACGTCTCATATCCTCAACATCTTGAGGAGTCTTAGGACACTGATCCTTAGACAAATGAACCCCATGCCTAAAAGGCAGCATGCCCTTCTTGGAGTTCTGCATCTTATATCTAGACAACATCTTGTCAATATAAGACGCCTGAGACAAGGCTAGCGTTCTGTTCTTCCGATTCCGGACTATCTGGATACCTAGAACGTACTGAGCTTCTCCCAAATCTTTCATTTGGAATTGTGAAGCTAGCCATTTCTTAACGTCAGTAAGAAATTCTACCTCATTCCCAATGAGAAGAATATCGTCCACGTACAACGCACCAAAAATGCGACAGTTTTGTCAACGATTTTCTTGTACACACAAGGTTCGTCGACATTTTGATCAAAGCCATAAGATTTGATTACCTCATCAAACCTTATATTCCAAGACCTCGAAACTTGTTTCAGTCCATAAATGAACTTATGAAGCTTGCAAACTTTTTGCACTTGGCCTTGGGCAATTAACCCTTTGGGCTGTTCCATGTAGATGGTCTCGTCAAGTTTGCCATTCAGAATAGCTGTCTTGACATCCATCTGCCATACCTCGTAGTCATAATACGCGCGATGGCGGAAGGATCCTGATCGACTTTACCATGGCGGCGGCGAAAATGTCTCCTCATAGTCAACCCTTTCAACTCGGGTAAGACCTTTGCCACTAGTCGGGTTTTGTAGGTTTGCACCTTCCCATCTACGCGTTTACGCTTGCTTGTAGATCCATTTGCAACCAATAGGTTTTACCCCATCCGGTTGATCCACAAGCTCCCGAGCATGAATTGAAGTACATAGACTCCATTTCTTGGTCCATAGCTTTAATCCACTCGTCTTTATCAACATCAGCCATTGCCTGATTATAGGTCAATGGATCTTCACAGTCATCGTTAGCAGCGACAACTGAGGTTTCAGCTAAACCCATATAGCGATCGGGCTGTCTCACAGTCCTCCCACTATGTCGAGGCATTCCCAACTCTTGAGAACGGATTTGACTAGACGCTAGGGAGGGTCAAACCAACGCCATCGACGTACTAGTTCCATCGGCAACTCTTGCGATGTAATCGCCCCATTTCATTCAATACAATTTTGCTTCTAGGTAAATGATCCCGATGTGGTCTTCCTCTAGGAAAGCGGCGTTTGTCGACACAAGCACACTGTTTTCCTTGGGATCGTAAAACAGACCACCCCTAGTCTCTTTAGGGTAACCTACGAATAGGCACAATTTTGAACGGGATTCCAACTTCTTCAGGTTTGACACCAACACATGGGTTGGGCATCCCCAAATTCTAAAGTGATGTAAACTACCTTTACGTCCACTCTAGAGCTCAAAGGGTGTTTCACAAACACTCTTTGAGGGAACATTGTTCAAAATATAAACCGCAGTCTCCACTGCGTATCCCCAAAAAGAATCAGGGAGACGAGCATAGCTCATTATCGACCAACCATGTCCAACAAGGTTCTGTTTCTCCTCTCCGATACACCATTCTGTCACATGGCATACCAGTGTACCGAGAGTTGGGGCGTAATTTCGTGTTCTATCATATAGTCCTGGAATTCAGTATCCATGTACTCTCAACCTCGATCCGATCGAAGTGTTTTAAGCGATTTACCTAAGAGGTTCTCAACCTCAATCTTGTACTCCTTGAACTTTTCAAAAGTTTCAGACTTCCTATACATTAGGTAAATGTACCCATATCTAGAGTAGTTGTCTATGAAAGACACAAAGTACTCATAACCCCCCCGAGCTTTAACATTCATCGGACCACAGAGGTCAGAATGTACTAACTCAAGAGGCTCTTTGGCTCTATATCCTTTTCCATTAAAAGGACGTTTGGTCATTTTGCCTTCAAGGCATGACTCACATACTGGCAAAGAGTTTTCTTCCAACTCGTTTAGAAGTCCACTCTTCACTAGTTTCTCAATCCTATTGAGATTAAGGTGGCCTAACCGTAGATGCGAAAGATGGGCATTTTCTTTTGGAGAAATTTTTGCTTTCTTAGTTCGTGTTTCCGCAGTTTTAAACAATTCAGTATTTAAAAAACTTTTAACTGAATTGGGTTTTAAAACAAACAGATTGTTTTCAAGTGAAGCTGAACAAATAAAATTCCCTTTGAAAGAAATAAACGCTGTATTTAATTCAAAAGAAACGGAAATACAATGTTCAATTAGGCAGGAAATAGATACAAGGTTTCTAATAAACCCTGGAACTATGTACAAATTGTCTAACAATAAGTACTTTCCACCAAAATTCAGCTTCACCGTGCCGATTGCTGCAGCAGAGACAAGCTCCCCGGATCCAACCCGTAGAGTCACCTCACCCTCTCGCAGCGGCTGCCAGGAATCAATCCCCTTAAAAGAAGAACAAACGTGGTTAGTGGCGCCTAAATCCAATATCTAGGAAGAGTCATTACTCTCCACTAAACATGTTTCTACCACAAGTAAATCACATTTACCTTGGTTCTTCCTCTCGGCCAGAAATTTGGGACAATTTCTCTTCCAATGTCCGCTTCCATTGCAGTGGAAACACTTTTCTTTCTCTGCAACCTCATTGACCTTTTTGCCCTTCTGGGCGGCAGCTCGATCAGTTTTACTCCTCTTCATCCTCTTCTTCCCTTCCGGGTGTGAAGGAGCAACAGATTTTGTCCCAGAGGTCGAACCCCTGTGATAAGACTTGTAGGCAACATTTGCCTCGAGATTCCTTGACCTGTTCAGTGGACCTGAAATTCTGTGAGCTCATTGAGGAGGGTAGTCGATTGTAGCTAATTTTATTCATAACAAAGATTGCTACGAAGGAAACTCTTGGAAGAGTCTCCATGATAAAACTGACCTGGCTCGACTCGTCGATCGAAGTCCCATTCATCTCAGCCAGATTAAAGCGGGTCATCATGTCTAGAACATGTTCACGGACAGACGACCCCTCTTTCATCCGAGCGTTGAAAATGTATTTGAGCGAGTCATGCCGGACCTGAAAGGACTGTTGTCCAAACATTTCCTGCAAGGACTCCATGATTTCCTTAGCGAAAACCATCAGCTCATGCTTCTTTGCCAAGACATCAGACATGCTGGCAATTAAGTAGACCTTGGCCTTTTCATTGGCCCTGATCCATCGATCGTACGTATCGCGAACGACACGAGATGCGGTCGAGCCCGACATCTGAGGACACTCCTCAGACAACACGAACTTTATGTCGTCAGTCACCAAAATTGTATTGATGTTGTTTTTCCAGCTCTGGTAATTATCTCCCACTAACTTATCGGAAGCAAGTAAAGCTATAATAGCGCTAGACATTTTTAGCTGAAATTTAAAAAAAAAACTTTGTATTAGTCTCGCAAAAAACCTTTTTGAAAAACCAATCTAAATTTTAGAAAAAATGTTTCATGATCCCTAGGTCATTCAAAATTTTGCAATGATACCCTAAAGGTTTAGAATGACTCACACCAGAAGGTGAATGAGAACACTCCTCCTCTAAGACGAGACTTTCTCGATCAGACCCTAATCCCAGAATAACTCTTATTCCATTAGGCATCCAATTACCATTGTTCGGTCAAATTCATTAACCCTTAACGAATTCTGTGAGTGTCACCCTCAATCTTTAAGTTTCCAAGTATCCGTCCAAACAATAGTCACCGAAGGGTGAACTAAGAAGGAAAACCAACTAGGAAACTGTATCCCTTTCGGGAATTCACTGTGTTCCGACTCCCATGATCAAGCCCTCCGAAGGGATTGTTTGGTCCAGGCCAAACTAGCAGGCAGATCATAGGTGTCTCACGGTGTGAATCGAAAGAAGAGACCGTGGGTCTCGAATTCACAAGTCTCGCTCCCACTCACTATAAGTACTCTCTCCATCCACGATGATATTGATCTATACAAATGCCATCCGAAGGGGGACGCTCCTATTTGCGCCACGAGGCCGAGTATAGATCTCACGGTGCGGGCTTATCGGAGATTTGTGGTTGGAAATTTAAATGTATCTTATACACTATATTTCCTCACACTCGATGACTTTTAATTTTTAATAGGGATTGACCTAGATAATCGGCTAAAAATTACCTAAGTCTACCAATATAACTTTTATATGGTATTTAGCCTAAGTCTATAATCACATTATTAACTTAAGTCTATGTGAGAAAATTAATTAACACTTAATTAACGGCGCTCACGTAAATATAATCTAAGAATCTCCGCATCGAATTCACTCCTGTGTCGGTTTCGAGTAGGGGTGTTCATGCGTCAACTTAAATACCCACCTTAGACAAAACCTTCCTTAGACAGAGTTACTAATCAGTCACCATTCAAAGATCATATTTGATTTCCTAAAATTCTAATCTTATTAGAAAATTAGAAAACCTAAGTCTAATTATTCAAGTTCTAAACACTTTAAAACTAATAATTAACTTAGGTTTGCATGCATTTCTATGTTATAGTGCTTGATCATTCATCACATGAATAAGTATATACTATAACATAATTACCATTCATCACATGAATATAAATGCATGAGCATACTTTAATCTAAAAATATAACACTTATATTAATTAAATTAAATATGCATTTAATTACATTATAACTCTTATAATATAACCTATCATGCAAACTATATTATAACTCTTATAATATACATGATGCATGATTATGTTTAACCTAAGGTGGGATTTTAAATCTATATCACATACATTATGCACATAGAATTTAATTAAAATCATACATCTCATGCATAAAATAATTAAATAGCAAAATTAGATTGGTTTTTGGCACCTTGGGGCAATTATTTAATTAAATAAAATTAATAAACATTTATATTAATAATATTTAATAAAATAATAAAAAAATAAATTAAAAAACGTTTTTATAAAAAAACAGAAAAATAAACTAAAAAACGAAAATAAAACGCTGCAGTTAAGACTTGAACCCATGTCCTCGTGCATTTATCACCGCAACGAACACAAAGATTGCAACGCTGCCGCCGCCTCTGGCGTTGAGGCCATCCTCAACGCCCGGTAGCGTTACGTAACGCTATATCGGCGTTACAACGCCACTCTGCAGGCCATCTACCGCGGGCACGGCATTGAGACGCCGTTGGGCAGTGTTGAGACGCCGTTGGGCAGCGTTGAGACGCCATCGACAGACAGCAACCACCTTGCCATTTTTTGCCCGGTTTTTCGCCTGTTTCCGCTCCGATTTTTTCACGACAACTCTTGCCACGAACGACCCGGACTTACAGACTCGATTTACAACAAAATTACCCAAAACAACGGGCCCTTACATTGATCTCATCAACATAATTGTATATCTAATCTAGTGCAAAAAACCGAAAACATCCAATTCGCAAACCATACATTCATCGCATGAAAACATGGTAAAACACCCACCCAAATTTTAATAAAACAGTGCATCGATGATAGAACCATCGAGATGGCTCTGATACCAATTGAAGGGAATGAGAATCCCCGCGCAGCGGAAGACGATTGAATCGTCATGGTATCATCATGCAATGTACTTATTAAAATCGATCTACCTATTAGATCTAGGCTAAACATGTTGAAAAGATTACAACGATGAGGATAACTTACTTGTTGTAGATCGATTCAACAACCTCTCCTTGCAGATCACGAACTCTTCGCGCTCCTCGATCTCCACGAATTCTTCCCACGAACGAATCTCGAACACTACCAAAATAGATTTTCTTGGTTGTTCTCTTTAGGAGAAGGGAAGTTGGTGGGAACTTCTTTTGTGTTTTGGAAGAGGTGGAGAAATGAGAGAATAGAGAGAAAGCACTTTTGGATTCTTAGGTCAAAATCCAAAAATGACAATTTGGCTTACCAAACCCATCTTACAAAGGGTTTAAATAGTGGAATGTTGAAGTTCAAAACTTCACATAATTACCACTTTACCACAACCATATGTTATGTAAATCTCATTTACATAATTTTATAATGTAAGATATCTCATACCTTATGGTGCAAATCTTATTTGCAATAGTTGTGGATTTAATCTAATTGAATCTCATTTAATTTATTTTCTCTCTTTCGATTTCTCCAATTAGCCTTAAATTCAACAATAAGGCTAACATATAGTTTATTATGAATCTCATTCATATTAAACTATATATTATATCATCTATATGATATAATTACTCTTACAGTGAAATTTAACACTTCAATTTCAAACCAAAACGTTAACCCTTCTTTTATCCCAGATTGAGCCAACCAAGGGACCTAATGGACCTACAGTGACGGGCTCCAATGATCTGAAGTTAGTCAGTCAAACTCTTTGACTCGGTCAACCAATATTCATTAGCTACAGTAACACTCCACTAAAGCTTGTAGCAGTACTCCCATCAGTGTAGAATATTACGTGTCCATTGATATAACCAATTTCCATGAGTCGACCCTTCACAGGTTGTTCATAGACCCGGCTGGGTCAAATTACCGTTTTACCCCTGTGTCTATATCTTGTTCCTTAAGTCCCCACTGCTCCTATCACCTCGTTTGTATCTAATACAAAACGGGTCGCATCCAGAGTGTATCCAAGATTAGGACTCCAACCCCATCCTTATACTTTAGACCGTTCGGGTCATTAACTCGAACGTGATCCTCCTTGTGTGTCAACTACACACCGTTCAAGTTCTATTTTTCTCATATATTCAATGACCCTGGAGCTTCGTTTATTGGAAAGGTTTAAAATATTTGCGAGACACAAAGTGAAGAAAATAATAACTCTTATTAATTTCAAAACAATATTTTATAAACACGAGATTAGGACAAAAATCCCAACAAACTCCCACTTGGACTAAGCTAGTGGAGAAGGTACATTTCCAAAATGTATTTGAATTACAATAAAAAATTACAATAAACTAGGGCATTGAATACCCGCTTACACATCTCCCACTTGCCCTAGTCGTAAGCTCTCTCGAATACCTAGACTCTCTAGGTGACCTCAAACACTTTAGCCATGAGGGCTTTGTAAATGGATCGGCTACATTGTGCTCCGATGCTATCTGGCATGTGATCACGTCTCGCGGTGCACAATTTCCCGTGTCGGATGATACTTGCGCTCAATGTGTTTACCTCTCTTATGGCTTCGAGGTTCACGTGAATTGGCTCTTGCACCACTCAAGTATCACGAACAACGTGATTGGCAAGTTCATATTTGGAACAACTTCCAAGTCTGTCATGAACTTCATTCTCCAAACAGCTTCCTTTGCAGCTTCACAAGCCGCAACATATTCTGCTTCCATAGTGGAATCAGCAATGCATCCCTACTTGATGCTTCGCGAGACTACAGCTCCTCCATTCAAAATGAAGGTGACCTGAAGTGGATTTCCGAGAATCCTTATCGATCAAAAATCGAGAATCCGTGTATCCTGTAAGATCAAATCCACACGCCATACACTAAGTCAGTAGTTCTTCGTTCTCCTAAGATACTTGAGGATTGTCTTTACTACCGTCCGGTGATCGAATCTGGATTGGGTGATATCTCATCGACAATTCCGATTGCATAGCGTATGTCGGGCCTTGTACACAACATGGCATACATTGGGCTCCCTACATCTGAAGCATATGGAATACGTCTCATATCCTCAACATCTTGAGGAGTCTTAGGACACCGATCCTTAGACAAGTGAACCCCATGCCTAAAAGGCGAAGAAGCCCTTCTTGGAGTTCTGCATCTTATATCTAGACAATATCTTGTCAATATAAGATGCCTGAGACAAGGCTAGTATTCTGTTCTTTCTGTTCCTGGACTATCTGGATACCTAGAACATAATGAGCTTCTCCCAAATCTTTCATTTGGAATTGTGAAGCTAGCCACTTCTTAACGTCGATGAAATTCTACCTCATTCCCAATGAGAAGAATATCGCCCACATACAACACCAAAAATGCGACGGGTTTGTCAACGATTTTCTTGTAGACACAAGGCTCGCTCGGCATTTTGATCAAAGCCATAAGACTTGATTGCCTCATCAAATCTTATGTTCCAAGACCTCGAAGCTTGTTTCATCCATAAATGGACCTACTGGCCGGAAACCTTTTTCTCTTGGCCTTGGGCAATGAACCCTTTAAATGGTCCATGTAGATGGTCTCATCAAGTTTGCCATTCGAAAGGTTGTCTTGACATCCATCCGCCATACCTCGTAGTCATAATACGTGGCGATGGCGAGAAGGATCTGATTAACTTTACCATGGCAAAAGGTGAAAAGGTTTCCTCATAGTCAACCCCTTCAACTCAGGTAAAACCCTTTGCCACTAGTCGGGCTTTGAAGGTTTGCACCTTCTCATCTACGCCACATTTACGCTTGTAGATCCATTTGTAACCAATAGGTTTTACCCCATCCGGTTGATCCACAAGCTCCCAGACAGCATGCAATGAAGTACATAGACTCCATTTCTTTGTCCATAACTTTAATCCATTCGTCTTTATCAACATCAGTCATTGCCTGATCATAGGTCAATGGATCCTCACGATCATCATCGTCGGGAATGACAAGCGAGGTTTCAATAAACCCATATAGCGATCGGTCCGTCTCACGATCCTTCCACTACGCCGAGGTATTCCCAAATCGTTGGGAACGGATTTGACTAGGCGTGCTAGGATCAACAACACTTGTTGATGTGTACTAGCCCCATCGGCAACTCTTCTTTGATGAACCGCCCATTTCATTCAATACAATTCTACTTCTTGGTACATGATCCTCGACGTGGTCTTCCTCTAGGAAGTGGCGTTTGTCGACACAAGCACCCTATTTTCCCCGGGATCATAAAATAGACCACCCCTAGTCTCTTTAGGGTAACCTACGAATAGGCACAATTTGAGCAGGTTCCAACTTTTTGAGTTTGACATCAACACATGGGTCTGACATCCCAAATTCAAGTGATGTAAACCGCCTTTACGACCACTCCAGAGCTCAAACGGTGTTTCACAAACACTCTTTGATGGAACATTGTTCAAAATGTAAACCGCAGTCTCTACTGCGTACCACCAGAAAGAATCAGGGAGACGAGCATAGCTCATCATCGACCGAACCATGTCCAACAAGGTTCTATTTCTCCTCGCCGATACACCATTCTGCTGTGACATACCAGGTGCTGAGAGTTGGGATGTAATTCCGTATTCTATCATATAGTCCTGGAATTTAGTTTTGTTGGGATTTTTGTCCTAATCTCGTGTTTGTAAAATATTGTTTTGAAATTAATAAAAGTTATTATTTTCTTCACTTTGTGTCTCGCAAATATTTTAAACCTTTCCAATAAACTATGCTCCAGGGTCATTGAATATATGAGAAAACTAGAACTTGAACGGTGTGTAGTTGACACACAAGGAGGATCACATTCGAGTTAATGACCCGAACGGTCTACAGTATAAGGATGGGGTTGGAGACCTAATCCTGGATACACTGTGGATGCGGCCCGCTTTGTATTAGATACAAACGAGGTGATTTGACTCGTTCATGTAGTTTACATGCGAGTGGGGGCATCCTGTACAATGAGATTGTACAAGACCGGACCGTGAATTATTAGACTTACTGGTATAACACCGCTAATAACGAAAAAAGACTAATAAATTCGTAGATGACCATTAGTGACTCGACTGAATCCCGAGTGTATTATGGACTCACATCTGTGGGTCCATCCTTTGATTAGTACGGGTGAGGTGGTGGTCCCGGTCACTCGCCCAATATGCCATCTTCTCGGGACGAACCAAGTAGAGAGGCTGGAAACCTAATTACGCGAGATGGAACTCACTGTTCCCGCCTATAGGGAAACTAGAGGGGTTGTTCCCTTAAGTCTTTGTCTCTAGGGCTTGGACAGCGCGCCCACCTTCTCACCGGCCGAGAAGGGTGTTGTGTATGGTTGGACCATCGAGAATATGTTGTTCATTAGAGGAGCAAAGGGGACTTAAGGAACAAGATGTAGACATAGGGGTAAAGCGGTAATTTGCCCAGTAGTGTCTATGAACAACTTTGTGAAGGGTCGACTCATGAGAATTGGTTATATCGGTGGACACGTAATATTCTACATCGATGGGAGTCTCGCTACAGGGCTTTAGTGGAGTGTTCTTCGTAGCTAATGAATATTGGTTGGCCAGGGTCAAAGAGTTTGACTGATTAACCTCGAGATCATTGGAGCCCGCCACTTTGTAGGTCCATTAGGTACCTTGGTTGGCTCAATGCAGGATAAAAGAAAGGTTAACGTTTTGGTTTGAAATTGAAGTGTTCAATTTCACTGTAAGAGTAATTATATCATATAGATGATATAATATATAGTTTAATATGAATGAGATTCATAATAAACTATATGTTAGCCTTATTGTTTAATTTAAGGCTAATTGGAGAAATCGAAAGAGAGAAAATAAATTAAATGAGATTCAATTTGATTAAATCCACAACTATTGCAAATAAGATTTGCACCATAAGATATGAGATATCTTACATTATAAAATTATGTAAATGAGATTTACATAACATATGGTTGTGGTAAAGTGGTAATTATGTGAAGTTTTGAACTTCATCATTCCACTATTTAAACCCTTTGTAAGATGGGTTTGGTAAGCCAAGTTGTCATTTTTGGATTTTGACCTAAGAATCCAAAAGTTCTTTCTCTCTATTCTCTCATTTCTCCACCTCCTCCAAAACACAAAAGAAGTTCCCACCAACTTCCCTCTTCCTAAAGGGAACAACCAATAAGATCTATTTTGGTAGTGTTCGAGATCCGTTCGTGGGAAGAATTCGTGGAGATCGAGGAGCGCGAAGAGTTCGTGATCTGTAAGGAGAGGTTGCTGAATCGATCTACAACAAGTAAGTTATTCTAACCGTTGTAATCTTTTCAGCATGTTTAGCCTAGATCTAATAGGTAGATCGATTTTAATAAGTACATTGCATGATGATACCATGACAATTCGATCGTCTTCCGCTGCGCTGGGATTCTCATTCCCTTCAAATCGTATCAGAGCCATCTCGATGGTTCTATCATCGATGCACTGTTTTATTAAAATTTGGGTTGGTGTTTTACCATGTTTTCATGAGATGAATGTATGGTTTGCGAATTGGATGTTTTCGGTTTTTGGCACTAGATTAGATTTACAATTATGTTGATGAGATCAATGTAAGGGCCCGTTGTTTTGGGCAATTTTGTTGTAAATCGAGTCTGTAAGTCTGGGTCGTTCGTGGCAAGAGTTGTCGTGAAGAAATCGGAGCGGAAACAGGCGGAAAACCGGGCGAAAAATGGCAAGGTGGTTGCTGTCTGTCGATGGCGTTGAGACGCTGCCCAACGGCGTCTCAACGCCGTGCCCGCGGTAGATGGCCTGCAGTAGAGTGGCGTTGCAACGCTGGATGTAGCGTTGCAACGCCGCTCGCGTTGAGGACGCGCCTCAACGCTGCCCACAGCATTGCAACGCTGTGTACGTTGCAGCAGTAAATGCGCGAGGATGTGCGTTCAAGTCTTAACTGCAGCGTTTTTTTCCGTTTTTTAGTTTATTTTTCAGTTTTTTTTATAATAACGTTTTTTTTTAATTTATTTTTTTAATTATTTTATTAAATATTATTAATATAAATGTTATATTAATTTTATTTAATTAAATAATTTCTCCTAGGTGCCAAAAACTGGTCCAATTTTGCTATTTAATTATTTTATGCATGAGATGTATGATTTTAATTAAATTCTATGTGCATAATGTATGTCATATAGATTTAAAATCCCACCTTAGGTTAAACATAATCATGCATCATGTATATTATAAGAGTTATAATATAGTTTGCATGATAGGTTATATTATAAGAGTTATAATGTAATTAAATGTTTATTTAATTTAATTAATATAAGTGTTATACTTTTAGATTAAAGTATGCTCATGCATTGATATTCATGTGATGAATGGTAATTATGTTATAGTATATACTTATTCATGTGATGAATGATCAAGCACTATAACATAGAAATGCATGCAAACCTAAGTTAATTATTAGTTTTAAAGTGTTTAGAACTTGAATAATTAGACTTATGTTTTCTAATTTTCTAATAAGATTAGAATTTTAGGAAATCAAATATGATCTTTGAATGGTGACTGATTAGTAACTCTGTCTAAGGAAGGTTTTGTCTAAGGCTTGGGTATTTAAGTTGACGCTTGCGGAACACCCCTACACAGGCCGACACGGGAGTGAATCGATCCGGAGATTCTTAGATTATATTTACGTGAGCGCCGTTAATTAAGTGTTAATTAATTTTCTCACATAGACCTAAGTTAATAATGTGATTATAGACTTAGGCTAAATACCATATAAGAGTTATATTGGTAGACTTAGGTAATTTTTAGTCGATTATCTAGGTCAATCCCTATTAAAAATTAAAGTACTGAGTGTGAGGAAATATAGTGTATAAGATACATTTAAATTTCCAACCACAAATCTCCGATAAGTCCGCACCGTGAGATCTATACTCGGCCTCGTGGCGCAAATGGGAGCGTCCCCCTTCGGATGACATTTGTATAGATCAATATCATCGTGGATGGAGAGAGTACTTATAGTGAGTGGGAGCGGGACTTGTGAATTCGATACCCACGGTCTCTTCTTTCGATTCACACCGTGAGACACCTATGATCTGCACTCGCTAGTTTGGCACCGACTGCACAATACCTTCGGAGGGCTTGATCATGGGAGTCGGAACACAGTGAATTCCCAAAAGGGATACAGTTTCCTGGTTGGTTTTCCTTATAACTTCACCCTTCGGTGACTATTGTTTGGATGGATACTTGGAAACTTAAAGATTGAGGGTGACACTCACAGAATTCGTTAAGTGTTAATGAATTCGACCGAAAAATGGTAATTGGATGGCTAATGGAATAAGAGTTATTCGGATTAGGGTCCGATCGAGAAAGTCTCGTCCTAGAGGAGGAATGTTCTGTTCACCCTTCGGTGGCAGTCATTCTAAACCTTTAGGGTATCATTGCAAAATTATGAATGACCTAGGGATCATGAAAACATTTTTGCTAAAATTTAGATTGTTTTTTCAAAAAGGTTTTTTGCGAGACTAATACAAAGTTTTTTAAAATTTATTCTAAAAATGTCTAGCGCTATTATAGCTTTACTTGCTTAGATAAGTTAGTGGGAGATAATTACGGAGTGGAAAAACAACATCAATACAATTTTGGTGACCGACATAAAAGTTCGTGTTGTCCGAGGAGTGTCCTCGGATCTCCGGACTCACTCGACAACATCGCGTGTCGTTCGCGATCGTCACGATCGATGGATCGGGGCCAATGAAAAGGCCAAGGTCTATATAATTGCCAAGCATGTCCGATGTTTTGGCAAAGAAACATGAGTGATGGTTTCTACTAAGAAATCATGGAGTCCTTGCGGAAATGTTTGGACAACGATCCTTTCAGTCCGCATGACTCGCTCAAATACATTTTCAACGCTTCGGATGAAAGAGGGGTCGTGCAATCCGTGAACATGTTCTAGACATGATGACCCGCTTTAATCTGGCCGAGATGAATGGAACTTCGATCGATGAGTCGAGTCGAGTCGGTTTTATCATGGAGACTCTTAGAAGAGTTTCCTTGATTTAGAGCAATCTTTGTTATGAACAAAATTAGCTATACTCGACTACCCTCCTCAATGAGCTACGAATTTCCAGTCCACTGAACAGGTCAAAGGAATCGAGGCAAATGTTGCCTACGAGTCTTATCACGGGGTTCGACCTGCAGGACAAAATTTGTTGCTCCTTCACGCCCGAAAGGGAAGAAGAGGATGAAGAGGGGTAAAACTGACCGAGCTGCCGCCCAGAAGGGCAAGATGGTCAAGGAGGTTGCAGAGAAAGGAAAGTGTTTCCACTGCAATAGAAGCGGACATTGAAAAAGAAACTGTCCGAAATTCCTGGCCGAGAGGAAGAACCAAGGTAAATGTGATTTACTTGTGGTAGAAACATGTTTAGTGGAGAGTAATGACTATTCCTGGATTTAGATTCAGGCGCCACTAACCACGTTTGTTCTTCTTTTAAGGGGATTGATTCCTGGCAGCCGCTGCGAGAGGGTGAGGTGACTCTACGGGTTGGATCCGGGAGCTTGTCTCTCTTTGCGAGCAATCGGCACGCAGTGAAGCTGAATTTTAGCGGAAAGTACTTATTGTTAGACAATTTGTACATAGTTCCAGGGTTTACTAGAAAGCTTGTTTCTATTTCCTGCCTAATTGAACATTGTATTTCCGTTTCTTTTGAATTAAATAAAGCGTTTATTTCTTTCAAAGGGAATGTTATGTGTTCAGCTTCACTTGAAAATAATCTGTATGTTTTAAAACTCAATTCAGTTAAAAGTGTTTTAAATACTGAATTGTTTAAAACTGCGGAAACACGAACTAAGAAAGCAAAAATTTCTCCAAAAGAAAATTCCCATCTTTGGCATCTACGATTAGGCCACATTAATCTCAATAGGATTGAGAGACTAGTAAAAAGTGGACTTCTAAACGAGTTGGAAGAGAACTCTTTGCCAGTATGTGAGTCATGCCTTGAAGGCAAAATGACCAAACGTCCTTTTAGTGGAAAAGGATATAGAGCCAAAGAGCCTCTTGAGTTAGTACATTCTGACCTCTGTGGTCCGATGAATGTTAAACCTCGAGGCGGTTATGAGTACTTTGTGTCTTTCATAGACGACTACTCTAGATATGGGTACATTTACCTAATGCATAGGAAGTCTGAAACTCTTGAAAAGTTCAAGAAGTACAAGACTGAGGTTGAGAACCTCTTAGGTAAATCGCTTAAAACACTTCGATCGGATCGAGATAGAGAGTACATGGACACTGAATTCCAGGACTATATGATAGAACACGAAATTACGTCCCAACTCTCAGCGCCTGGTATGCCACAGCAGAATGGTGTATCGGAGAGGAGAAACAGAACCTTGTTGGACATGGTTCGGTCGATGATGAGCTATGCTCATCTCCTTGATTCTTTTTGGGGATACGCAGTGGAGACTGCGGTTTATATTTTGAACAATGTTCCCTCAAAGAGTGTTTGTGAAACACCCTTTGAGCTCTGGAGTGGACGTAAAGGTAGTTTACATCACTTCAGAATTTGGGGATGCCCGACCCATGTGTTGGTGTCAAACTCGAAGAAGTTGGAACCCCGTTCAAAATTGTGCCTATTCGTAGGTTACCCTAAAGAGACTAGGGGTGGTCTGTTTTACGATCCCAAGGAAAACAGGGTGCTTGTGTCGACAAACGCCGTTTTCCTAGAGGAAGACCACATCAGGGATCATTTAGCTAGAAGCAAAATTGTATTGAATGAAATGGACAGTTCATCAGCAAGAGTTGCTGATGGGGCTAGTACATCAACAAGTGTTGTTGATCCTAGCACGTCTAGTCAAATCCGTTCCCAAGAGTTGGGAATGCCTCGACGTAGTGGGAGGACTGTGAGACAGCCCGATCGCTATATGGGTTTAAATGAAAACACGAGTTGTCATTGCTAACGATGACTGTGAGGATCCATTGACCTATAATCAGGCAATGGTTGATGTTGATAAAGACCAGTGGATTGAAGTTATGGACCAAGAAATGGAGTCTATGTACTTCAATTTTGTCTGGGAGCTTGTGGATCAACCGGATGGGATAAAACCTATTGGTTGCAAATGGATCTACAAGCGTAAACGTGGCGTAGATGGGAAGGTGCAAACCTACAAAGCCCGACTAGTGGCAAAGGGTTTTACCTAGGTTGAAGGGGTTGACTATGAGGAGACCTTTTCACCAGTTGCCATGGTAAAGTCGATCAGGATCTTCTGGCCATCGCCGCGTATTATGACTACGAGGTCTGGCAGATGGATGTCAAGATAGCCTTTCTGAATGGCAAACTTGACGAGACAATCTACATGGAACAGCCCAAAGAATTCATTGCCCAAGGCCAAGTGCAAAAAGTTTGCAAGCTTCATAAGTCCCTTTATGGACTGAAACAAGCTTCGATGTCTTGGAATATAAGGTTTGATGAGGTAATCAAATCTTATGGCTTTAATCAAAATGTCGACGAACCTTGTGTGTACAAGAAAATCGTTGACAAAACTGTCGCATTTCTGGTGTTGTACGTGGACGATATTCTTCTCATTGTGAATGAGGTAGAATTTCTTACTGACGTTAAGAAATGGCTAGCTTCACAATTCTAAATGAAAGATTTGGGAGAAGCTTAGTATGTTCTAGGTATCCAAATAGTCCGGAACCGAAAGAACAGAATACTAGCCTTGTCTCAGGCATCTTTATTGACAAGATGTTGTCTAGATATAAGATGCAGAACTCCAAGGAGGGCATGCTGCCTTTTAGGCATGAGGTTCATTTGTCTAAGGATCAGTGTCCTAAGACTCCTCAAGATGTTGAGGATATGAGACGTATTCCATATGCTTCAGCTGTAGGGAGCCTGATGTATGCTATGTCAAGGCTCGACATCCATTATGCGATCGAATTGTCGGTGAGATATCAGTCCAATCCAGGATTAGATCACTGGACAGCCGTAAAGACAATCATCAAGTATCTTAGGAGAACGAGGAACTACAACTTAGTGTATGGGCGTGGGGATTTGATCCTTACAGGATACACAGATTCTGATTTTCAGACTGATAAGGATTCTAGGAAATCCACTTCAGGGTCAGTCTTCATTTTGAATGGAGGAGTTGTAGTATGGCGAAGCATCAAGAAAGGATGCATTGCTGATTCCACTATGGAAGCAGAGTATGTTGCGGCTTGTGAAGCTGCAAAGGAAGTCGCTTGTTTGGCTAAGGAAGTTCATGACAGACTTGGAAGTTGTTCCAAATATGAACTTGCCAATCACGCTGCTCGTAATAGTAACATGGTGCGATGCCAATTCACGTGAACCTCGAAGCCATAAGAGAGGTAAACACATTGAGCGCAAGTATCATCTGATACGGGAAATTGTGCACCGCGGAGACGTGACAGTCACGCAGATAGCATCGGAGCACAATGTAGCTGATCCATTTACAAAGCCCCTCACGGCTAAAGTGTTTGAGGGTCACCTAGAGAGTCTAGGTATTCGAGAGCTTCCTGACTAGGGCAAGTGGGAGATGTGTAAACGGGTATTCAATGCCCTAGTTTATTGTAATTTTTATTGTAATCCAAATACATTATGGAAATGTACCTTCTCCACTAGCTTAGTCCAAGTGGGAGTTTGTTGGGATTTTTGTCCTAATCTCGTGTTTGTAAAATATTGTTTTGAAATTAATAAGAGTTATTATTTTCTTCACTTTGTGTCTCACAAATGTTTTAAACCTTTCCAATAAACTAAGCTCCAGGGTCATTGAATATATGAGAAAACTAGAACTTGAACGGTGTGTAGTTGACACACAAGGAGAATCACATTCGAGTTAAGGACCCGAACGGTCTACAGTATAAGGATGGGGTTGGAGACCTAATCCTGGATACACTGTGGATGCGGCCCGCTTTGTATTAGATACAAACAAGTTGATCTGACTCGTTCATGTAGTTGACATGCGAGTGGGGGCATCTGTACAATGAGATTGTACAAGACCGGACCGTGAATTATTAGACTTCTTCGGTATAACACCGCTAATGGAAAAGACTAATAAATTCGTAGATGACCATTAGTGACTCGACCAGAATCCTGAGCGTATTACGAACTCCTGTCTGCTGGGGTCTGTCCTTTGATTAGTACGGGTGAGGGTGGTCCTAGTCACTCGCCCAATATGCCTATCTTCTCAGGCACAGAACCAAGTAGAGAGCTGGGAACCTAATTACGCGAGATGGAATTCACTCGTTCCCGCCTATAGGGGAAACTAGAGGGTTGTTCCTTAAGTGTTGTTTCCAGGCTTGGACAACGGCGCCCACCTTCTCACTTTGGCCGAGAAGGGTGTTGTGTATGGTTGGACCATCACAATATGTTGTTCATTAGAGGAGCAGTGGGGACTTAAGGAACAAGATGTAGACACAGGGGTAAAACGATAATTTGATCCAGCCGTGTCTATGAACAACCTGTGAAGGGTCGACTCATGAGAATTGGTTATATCAATGGACACGTAATATTCTACACTGATGGGAGTACAGCTACAAGCTTTAGTGGAGTGTTACTGTAGCTAATTAATATTGGTTGACCGGGTCAAAGAGTTTGACTGGTTAACCTCAGATCATTGGAGCCCGTCACTGTAGGTCCATTAGGTCCCTTGGTTGGCTCAATCTGGGATAAAAGAAGGGTTAACGTTTTGGTTTGAAATTGAAGTGTTCAATTTCACTGTAAGAGTAATTATATCATATAGATGATATAGTTTAATATGAATAAGATTCATAATAAACTATATGTTAGCCTTATTGTTGAATTTAAGGCTAATTGGAGAAATCGAAAGAGAGAAAATAAATTAAATGAGATTCAATTTGATTAAATCCACAACTATTGCAAATAAGATTTGCACCATAAGATATGAGATATCTTACATTATAAAATTATGTAAATGAGATTTACATAACATATGGTTGTGGTAAAGTGGTAATTATGTGAAGTTTTGAACTTCATCATTCCACTATTTAAACCCTTTGTAAGATGGGTTTGGTAAGCCAAGTTGTCATTTTTGGATTTTGACCTAAGAATCCAAAAGTGCTTTCTCTCTATTCTCTCATTTCTCCACCTCTTCCAAAACACAAAAGAAGTTCCCACCAACTTCCCTTCTCCTAAAGAGAACAACTAAGAAGATCTATTTTGGTAGTGTTTGAGATCCGTTCATGGGAAGAATTCGTTGAGATCGAGGAGCGCGAAGAGTTCGTGATCTGCAAGGAGGGGTTGCTGAATCGATATACAACAAGTAAGTTATTCTAACCGTTGTAATCTTTTCAGCATGTTTAGCCTAGATCTAATAGGTAGATCGATTTTAATAAGTACATTGCATGATGATACCATGACGATTCGATCGTCTTCCGCTGCGGGGATTCTCAAAGAGAGGTTGCTTGATCCTCCTTGTGTGTCAACTACACAACGTTCAAGTTCTAGTTTTCTCATATATTCAATGACCCTGGAGCTTAGTTTATTGGAAAGGTTTAAAATATTTGCGAGACACAAAGTGATGAAAATAATAACTCTTATTAATTTTAAAACAATATTTTACAAACACGAGATTAGGACAAAAATCCCAACAAACTCCCACTTGGACTAAGCTAGTGGAGAAGGTACATTTCCAAAATGTATTTGAATTACAATAAAAAATTACAATAAACTAGGGCATTGAATACCCGTTTACACATCTCCCACTTGCCCTAGTCAGGAAGCTCTCGAATACCTAGACTCTCTAGGTGACCCTCAAACACTTTAGCCGTGAGGGGCTTTGTAAATGGATCAGCTACATTGTGCTCCGACACTATCTGTGTGACTGTCACGTCTCCGCAGTGCACAATCTCCCGTATCAAGTGATATTTCTGCTCAATGTGTTTGCCTCTCTTATGGCTTCGAGGTTCACGTGAATTGGCTACTGCACCACTGTTATCACAGAACAACGTGATTGGCAAGTTCATATTTGGAACAACTTCCAAGTCTGTCATGAACTTCCTTAGCCAAACAGCTTCCTTTGCACCTTCACAAGCCGCAACATATTCTCGCTTCCATAGTGGAATCGACAATGCATCCTACTTGATGCTTCGCCGGACTCTGACTCCTCCATTCAAAATGAAGGTGACCACAGTGGATTTCCTAGAATCCTTATCAGTCTGAAAATCAGAATCCGTGTATCTTGTAAGGATCAAATCCCCACGCCCATACACTAAGCTGTAGTTCCTCGTTCTCCTAAGATACTTGAGGACTGTCTTTACGGCTGTCCAGTGATCGAATCCTGGATTGGACTGATATCTACTGACAATTCCGACTGCATAGCAGATTTCGGGCCTTGTACACATCATGGCATACATCAGGCTCCCTACAGCTGAAGCATATGGAATACGTCTCATATCCTCAACATCTTGGAGAGTCTTAGGACACTGATCCTTGACAAGTGAACCCCATGCCTAAAAGGCGAAGAAGCCCTTCTTGGAGTTCTCGCATCTTATATCTAGGCAACATCTTGTCAATATAAGGCGCTGAGACAAGGCTAGCATTCTTCTCTTCCTTCCCGAACTATCGCTCACGAGAACATCTTGAGCTTCTCCCAAATCTTTCATTTGGAATTGTGAAGCTAGCCACTTCTTAACGTTAGTAAGAAATTCTACCTCATTCCCAATGAGAAGAATATCGTCCACGTACAACACCAGAAATGCGACAGTTTTGTCAACGATTTTCTTGTACACACAAGGTTCGTCGACATTTTGATCAAAGCCATAAGATTTGATTACCTCATCAAACCTTATATTCCAAGACCTCGAAGCTTGTTTCAGTCCATAAATGGACTTATGAAGCTTGCAAACTTTTTGCACTTGGCCTTGGGCAATGAACCCTTTGGGCTGTTCCATGTAGATGGTCTCGTCAAGTTTGCCATTCAGAATAGTTGTCTTGACATCCATCTGCCATACCTCGTAGTCATAATACGCGGCGATGGCCAGAAGGATCCTGATCGACTTTACCATGGCAGCAGGTGAAAATGTCTCCTCATAGTCAACCCCTTCAACCTGGGTAAAACCCTTTGCCACTAGTCGGGCTTTCTTGGTCCATAGCTTTAATCCACTGGTCTTTATCAACATCAGCCATTGCCTGATTATAGGTCAATGGATCCTCACAGTCATCGTTAGCAGCGACAACTGAAGTTTCAGCTAAACCCATATAGCGATCGGGTTGTCTCACAGTCCTCCCACTACGTCGAGGCATTCCCAACTCTTGGGAACGGATTTGACTAGACCCGCTAGGGTCAACAACGCTTACTGACGTACTAGTTCCATCAGCAACTCTTGTTGATGTACTGCCCATTTCATTCAATACAATTTTACTTCTAGGTAAATGATCCCTGATGTGGTCTTCCTCTAGGAGAACGCCGTTTGTCGACACAAGCACCCTGTTTTCCTTGGGATCGTAAAACAGACCACCCCTAGTCTCTTTAGGGTAACCTACGAATAGGCACAATTTTGAACGGGGTTCCAACTCCTTCGGCTTTGACACCAACACATGGGTCGGGCATCCCCAAATTCTGAAGTGATGTAAACTACCTTTACGTCCACTCCAGAGCTCAAAGGGTGTTTCAAAAACACTCTTTGAGGGAACATTGTTCAAAATATAAACCGCAGTCTCCACTGCGTATCCCCAAAGAGAATCAGGGAGACGAGCATAGCTCATCATCGATCGAACCATGTCCAACAAGGTTCTGTTTCTCCTCTCTGATACACCATTCTGCTGTGGCATACCAGGCGCTGAGAGTTGGGATGTAATTCCGTATTCTATCATATAGTCCTGGAATTTAGTGTCCATGTACTCTCCACCTCGATCCGATCGAAGTGTTTTAAGCGATTTACCTAAAAGGTTCTCAACCTCAGTCTTGTACTCCTTGAACTTTTCAAGAGTTTCAGACTTCCTATGCATTAGGTAAATGTACCCATATCTAGAGTAGTCGTCTATGAAAGACACAAAGTACTCATAATCGCCTGAGCTTTAACATTCATCGGACCACAAGAGGTCGAATGTACTAACTCAAGAGGCTCTTTGGCTCTATATCCTTTTCACTAAAAGGACGTTTGGTCATTTTGCCTTCAAGGCATGACTCACATACTGTCAAAGAGTTCTCTTCCAACTCGTTTAGAAGTCCACTCTTTACTAGTCTCTCAATCCTATTGAGATTAATGTGGCCTAACCGTAGATGCCAAAGATGGGCATTTTCTTTTGGAGAAATTTTTGCTTTCTTAGTTTGTGTTTCATGATTTTAAACAATTCAGTATTTAAAACACTTTTAACTGAATTGAGTTTTAAAACATACAGATTATTTTCAAGTGAAGTTGAACAAATAACATTCCCTTTGAAAGAAATAAACGCTTTATTTAATTCAAAAGAAACGGGAATACAATGTTCAATTAGGCAGGAAATAGAAACAAGTTTTCTAGTAAACCCTGGAACTATGTACAAATTGTCTAACAATAAGTACTTTCCGCAAAATTCAGCTTCACCGTGCCGATTGCTGCAGCAGAGACAAGCTCCCCGGATCCAACCCGTAGAGCCACCTCACCTCTCGCGTGGTGCGCGAGAATCAATCCTTTAAAAGAAGAACAAACGTGGTTAGTGGCGCTGAATCTAATATCCGGGAATAGTCATTACTCTCCACTAAACATGTTTCTACCACAAGTAAATCACATTTACCTTGGTTCTTCCTCTCGGCCGAAATTTCTGACGCTTTCTTTTCCAATGTCCGCTTCCATTGCGAGGGAAACACTTTCCTTTCTCTCGCAACCTCCTTGACCTTCTTGCCCTTACGGCGCGACAACTCGATCGATTTTACCCTCTTCATCCTCTTCTTCCCTTTCGGGCGTGAAGGAGCAACAGATTTTGTCCTGCAGGTCGAACCCTCCGATAAGACACAGAGAGGCAACATTTGCCTCAGATTCCTTGACCCTGTTCAGGGACTGGAAATTCTGTAGCTCATTGAGGAGGGTAGTCAGAGTGTAGCTAATTTTGTTCATAATAGCATTGCTCTGAAGGAAACTCTTCGGAAGAGTCTCCATGATAAAACTGACCTGACTCGACTCATCGATCGAAGCCCCATTCATCTCAGCCAGATTAAAGCGGGTCATCGTGTCTAGAACATGTTCACGGACCGATGACCCCTCTTTCATCCGAGCGTTGAAAATGTATTTGAGCGAGTCATGTCGGACTGAAAAGGATTTGTTGTCCAAACATTTCCTGCAAGGACTCCATGATTTCCTTAGCAGAAACCATCAGCTCATGCTTCTTTGCCAAAACATCAGACATGCTGGCAATTATATAGACCTTGGCCTTTTCATTGGCCCTGATCTATCGATCGTACGTATCGCGAACGACACGAGATGCGGTCGAGCCCGACATCTAAGGACACTCCTCAGACAACACGAACTTTATGTCGTCAGTCACCAAAATTGTATTGATGTTGTTTTTCTAGCTCTGGTAATTATCTCCCACTAACTTATCGGAAGCAAGTAAAGCTATAATAGAGCTAGACATTTTTAGCTGAAATTTTAAAAAAAACTTTGTATTAGTCTCGCAAAAAACCTTTTTGAAAAACCAATCTAAATTTTAGCAAAAAATGTTTCATGATCCCTAGGTCATTCAAAATTTTACAATGATACCCTAAAGGTTTAGAATGACTGCCACCGAAGGGTGAACAGAACACTCCTCCTCTAAGACGAGACTTTCTCGATCAGACCCTAATCCCAGAATAACTCTTATTCCATTAGGCATCCAATTACCATTGTTCGGTTAAATTCATTAAGACTTAACGAATTCTGTGAGTGTCACCCTCAATCTTTAAGTTTCCAAGTATCCGTCCTAACAATAGCCACCGAAGGGTGAACTAAGAAGGAAAACCAACGAGCTGTATCCCTTTCGAAATTCACTGTGTTCCGACTGTCATAATCATGCCCTCCGAAGGGATTGTGCCGTCCAGCCGGACTAGCGAGACCAGATCATGGGTGTCTCACGGTGTGAATCGAAAGAAGAGACCGTGGGTCTCGCTTTCACAAGTCCCGCTCCCACTCACTATAAGTACTCTCTCCATCCACGATGATATTGACCTATACAAATGCCATCCGAGAGGGCGCTCCCATTTGCGCCACGAGGCCGAGTATAGATCTCACGGTGTGGACTTAAAAGAGATTTGTGGTTGGAAATTGAAATGTATCTCATACACTATATGTCCTCCCACTCGATCTTATAATGTTAATAGGGATTGACCTAGATAAACCGGCTAAAATTTACCTAAGTCTACCAATATAACTCTTATATGGTATTTTGCCTAAGTCTATAATCACATTATTAACTTAGGTCTATGTGAGAAAATTAATTAACACTTAATTAACGGCGCTCACGTAAATATAATCTAAGAACCTCCGGACCGAATTCACTCCCGTGTCGGTTTCCATGTAGGGTGTTCATGGCGTCAACTTAAATACCCCAGCCTTAGACAAAACCTTCCTTAGGCAGAGTTACTAATCAGTCACCATTCAAAGATCATATTTGATTTCCTAAAATTCTAATCTTATTAGAAAATTAGAACACTTAAGTCTAATTATTCCAGTTCTAAACACTTTAAAACTAATAATTAACTTAGGTTTGCATGCATTTCTATGTATAGTGCTTGATCATTCATCACATGAATAAGTATATACTATAACATAATTACCATTCATCACATGAATTCAAATGCATGAGCATACTTTAATCTAAAAATATAACACTTATATTAATTAAATTAAATATGCATTTAATTACATTATAACTCTTATAATATAACCTATCATGCAAACTATATTATAACTCTTATAATATACATGATGCATGATTATGTTTAACCTAAGGTGGGATTTTTAAATCTATATGACATACATTATGCACATAGAATTTAATTAAAATCATACATCTCATGCATAAAATAATTAAATAGCAAAATTGGACCAGTTTTTGGCACCTAGGGGCAATTATTTAATTAAATAAAATTAATATAACATTTATATTAATAATATTTAATAAAATATTTAATAAAATAAATTAAAAAACGTTTTGATAAAAAAACTGAAAAATAAACTAAAAAAACGGAAATAAAACGCTGCAGTTAAGACTTGAACCCACGTCCTCGCGCATTTATCGCTGCAGCGTACCGCAGCGTTACCGCAGCTGCCGCCACTGGCGTTGAGCGTGTCCTCAACGCTACGCCCCAGCGTTACGCGCCATCGTCGCAGCGCTCGCCGACCGCAAGGACGGCGTTGAGACGTCGTTGTGCAGCGTCTCAACGCCATTGACAGAACAACACTGTTCTTGCTGTTTTTCGCCCGGTTTTACGCCTGTTTTCGCTCCGATTTCTTCACGACAACTCTTGCCACGAACGATCCGGACTTACAGACTCGATTTACAACAAAATTGCCCAAAACAACGGGCCCTTACATTGATCTCATCAACATATTTGTAAATCTAATCTAGTGCCAAAAACCGAAAAGATCCAATTCGCAAACCATACATTCATCTCATGAAAACATGGTAAAACACCCACCTAAATTTTAATAAAACAGTGCATCGATGATAGAACCATCGAGATGGCTCTGATACCACTTGAAAGGAATGAGAATCCCTGTGCAGCGGAAGACGATCGAATCGTCATGGTATCATCATGCAATGTACTTATTAAAATCGATCTACCTATTAGATCTAGGCTAAACATGCTGAAAAGATTACAACGGTTAGAATAACTTACTTGTTGTAGATCGATTCAGCAACCTCTCCTTGCAGATCACGAACTCTTCGTGCTCCTCGATCTCCACGAATTCTTCCCACGAACGGATCTCGAACACTACCAAAATAGATCTTCTTGGTTGTTCTCTTTAGGAGAAGGGAAGTTGGTGGGAATTTCTTTTGTGTTTTGGAAGAGGTGGAGAAATGAGAGAATAGAGAGAAAGCACTTTTGGATTCTTAGGTCAAAATCCAAAAATGACAACTTGGCTTACCAAACCCATCTAACAAAGGGTTTAAATAGTGGAATGATGAAGTTCACAACTTCACATAATTACCACTTTACCACAACCATATGTTATGTAAATCTCATTCACATAATTATATAATATAAGATATCTCATATCTTATGTTGCAAATCTCATTTGCAATAATTGTGGATTTAATCAAAATTGAATCACATTCAATTTATTTTCTCTCTATCAATTTCTCCAATTAGCCTTTAATTCAACAATTAGGCTAACATATAGTCTATTATGAATCTCATTCATATTAAACTATATATTATATCATCTATATGATATAATCACTCTTAAAGTGAAATTGAACACTTCAATTTCATACCAAAACTTTAACCCTTCTTTTATCCCAGATTGAGCCAACCAAGGGACCTAATGGACCTATAGTGACGGGCTCCAATGATCTGAGTTTAATCAGTCAAACTCTTTGACCCGGTCAACCAATATTCATTAGCTACAGTGACACTCCATTAAAGCCTGTAGTTGTACTCCCATCAGTGTAGAATATTACGTGTCCACTGATATAACCAATGCTCATGAGTCGACCCTTCACAGGTTGTTCATAGACACGGCTGGGTCAAATTATCGTTTTACCCCTGTGTCTACATCTTGTTCCTTAAGTCCCCACTGCTCCTCTAATGAAAAACATATTGTGATGGTCCAACCATACACAACACCCTTCTCGGGCGGTGAGAAGGTGGGCGCTGTCGTTGTCCAAGCCACAGAGACGACACTTAAGGGAACAACCCCTCTAGTTTCCCCTATAGGCGGAACGAGTGAATTCCATCTCGCGTAATTAGGTTCCCGACTCTCTACTTGGTTACGTCACACGAGAAGATAGGCATATTGGGCGAGTGGCGGGACCACCTCACCCGTACTAATCAAAGGATGGACCCTAGCGGCATGTGAGTCCGTAATACGCTCGAGATTCGTGTCGAGTCACTAATGGTCATCTACGAATTTATTAGTCTTTTACTGTTAACGGTGTTATACCAGTAAGTCTAATAATTCACGGTCCGGTCTTGTACAATCTCATTGTACAGGATGCCCCCACTCGCATGTCAACTACATGAACGAGTCAGATCACCTCGTTTGTATCTAATACAAAGCGGGTCGCATCCACAGTGTATCCAGGATTAGGTCTCCAAACCCATCCTTATACTGTAGACCGTTCGGGTTATTAACTCGAACGTGATCCTCCTTGTGTGTCAACTACACACCGTTCAAGTTCTAGTTTTCTCATATATTCAATGACCCTGGAGCTTAGTTTATTGGAAAGGTTTAAAATATTTGCGAGACACAAAGTGAAGAAAATAATAACTCTTATTAATTTCAAAACAATATTTTACAAACACGAGATTAGGACAAAAATCCCAACAAAATCAATATAAGAGTTATATCGATTATCAATATAAGAGTTATATTGATAAGTTTAGGTAAAACCATTAGCCAGGTTTAGTCTGGGTCAATTTCCTATAGAGTTAAAGTATCTAGTGAGAGGAAAAGTGTATATGATACATATAATTCCACCTACGTTTGTCCACCAAGTTCACACTGTGGGACTCATTACTTGGCCTCGTGGCGCAAACGGGAGCGTCAACCTTCGGATTGTGTTTGTATGAGTCAATAGCAAGGTGAATGGAGAGTGTACTTATAGTGAGTGGGAGCAGGTTTAGTGAAAACAAAACCTATGGTCTCTTATGTCGGTTCACACCGTAAGATCACTATGGTAAGCCTGCTAGTTTGGCCTAAACCAGAGAATCCCTTCGGAGGACTTGATCATAGGGAATCGAACACAGTGGACACCCGAAAGGGATAAAGACTTCCTTAGTCTGTTTTTCAACCTAGTTCTTCCTTCGGTGGATTTTATTGGTTGGGGACTTTGGGGTCTAAAGATAGAGGGTTACACTCACAAGGTACATAAGAAGGGTATGTATCGTGACCAAATAATGGTAACTAAAGCCTATAGGAATAAGAGTTATTCTGGCATTAGGTTTTGGTCAAGAATGTCATGATCCAGAGGAGTATTTTTTATTTCCCTTCGGTGTCATACACTCTAAACCTTTGGAGTATCAATGCAAATTATTAATGACCTACGAATCCTTAGATAATTAGCTAAAACATGATTGGATTAGATAGTTTTCTAGGCGAGAAACTTATACAAGTTTTATTTGTAAATTTCAGCAAAATGTCTAGCTCAATTATTTCCTTACTGGGTGTGAAAAATTTAACCGGAGAGAACATAATGACTTGGAAGAATCAACATAATCTTGGTTGCACATGATCTTAAGTTCATTCTCAATGAGGAGTGTCCTCAATTCCCTGCTCAGAACGCACCTCAATCTGTTAAGGATGCATATGATCGTTGGATCAATGCCAATGAGAAGGCAAAAGCCTATATCCTTGCTAGCATATCTGATATTTTAGCCAGGAGGTTGGAGGGCAAGGTCTCAGCTCGTGAGATCATGAATTTTATGCTAAATTTGTCTAAACAACCGTCCAAATAGATTCGCCATGAAGCCCTAAAGTATGTTTACAATGCACACATGAAGGAGGGAACGTCAGTAAGAGAACATGTTCTCAATCTATGGCTCAGTTCAACATAGCCGAAATGAACGGGGCGGTCAAAGACGAGAAAAGTCAAGTATCCTTCATCGTAGAATCTCTTCCAAAGTGTTTTTTGCAATTTCGCAACAATGCAGCGATGAACAACATAGAGTATGATCTGATTTCTCTGCTAAATGAGTTGCAGACTTACCAGTCTCTTATGGATGATAAGGGACGACAAAATAGAAAGGCAAATCTGTTTGCCCATTCCAAAAGTTCTCAAAAGGGTTCACCCTTTGGAACTAAGTACGATAGTTATTCTTCTGAACTTGAGAAGATATAGAAGGAAAAGAAAATGAGCAAATAAAGAGCAATTGTCTGGCAAGAAAATGTTGTTATTTGATAACATGTATGTAGTTTCAGGATTTATTAGAAACCTTATTTCTATTTCTTGCCTTAGCAAACAAAGTACTTCAATTTCTTTTCAATTAAATAAAGTGTTTATTTCTTTGGAAAAGTATTGAACTATGTGTTTCTCTTCTTGAGAATTTTTTTTTGCAATGGTTTAATTCGGTTAAAATAGTTTTAAACACTGGATTATTCAAAATAGCAAAAAACACAAACTGATAAGAAATGTGAAATTTCTCCTAAAGAACATGCTCATTTTTTGCATCTTAGATTGGGTCACATTAACCTCAATAAGATTGAGAGATTAGTAAAAAGTGGACTTCTAAATGAGTTAGAAGAAAATACTTTACCTGTATGTGAATCCTACCTAGAAGGCAAAATGACTAAAAGACCTTTTAGTGGAAAAGGTTATAGAGCCAAAGAACCTCTTGAGCTTATACATTCAGACCTTTGTGGTCTGATGAATGTTAAAGCCAAAGGAGTTTATGAATATTTCATCTCTTTTATAGATGATTATTCAAGATTTTGGCATATTTTCCTAATGAATCACAAGTCTGAAGCACTTGAAAAGTTCAAGGAATTCAAAGCTGAAGTTGAAAACCAATTAGGTAAAACAATTAAAATACTTCGATCTGATCGAGGTGGAGCGTACATGGATTTAAAATGTCATAGCTATATGATAGAACATGGAATTACATCCCAACTCTCAGCACCCGGTATGTCCCAGCAAAATGGTGTATCAGAAAGGAGAAATAGAACCCTGTTGGACATGGTTCGATCGATGATGAGTTATGCTCATCTCCCTGATTCCTTTTGGGGTTACGCAGTAGAGGCTGCGGTATACATTTTGAACAATGTGTCATCGAAGAGTGTTTCTGAAACACCTTTTGAACTCTGGAAAGGACGTAAAGGTAGTTTATTTCATTTCAGAATTTGGGGATGCCCAACACATATGCTTGTTACAAATCCAAAGAAATTGGATTCACGTTCAAAATTGTGCCTATTTGTAGCCTACCCAAAAGAAATAAGAGGTGGATTATTCTATGATCCTAAGGAAGACAAGGTAATTGTGTCGATAAATGTCACTTTCTTAGAGAATGAGCACATCAGGGACCATAAACCAAGAAGTAAAATTGTGTTGAGTGAGTTAGACGGAACAACGACAAAGGTTGTCGATAATGCAAGTACGTCAACAAGAGTTGTTGATACCAGATTATCTGGTCAAGAGTGTCCATCTCACGAGTTGAGAGTGCCTCGACGTAGTGGGAGGATTTTAACACAACCTGACCGTTATATGGGTTTATCTAAAAGTCAAGTTGTCATATCAGATGACGATTGTGAGGATCCATTGACTTATAATCAAGCAATGGTTGACAATGACAAAAACAAATGGGTCATAACATGGACCAAGAAATGGAGTCTATGCACTTCAATTCAGTTTGGGATCTTGTAGATAAATCTGATGGGGTAAAACCTATAGGTTGTAAGTGGATCTACAAGAGAAATCTTGGTGTAGATGGAAAGGTGCAAACCTTTAAAGCTAGACTAGTAGCAAAGGGTTATACCCAGGTTGAAGGGGTTGACTATGAGGAAACATTTTCGTCTGTTGTTATCGCAAAGTCTATTCGTATCCTACTTGCCATTGCCGCATATTATGATTATGAGGTATGGTAAATGGATGTCAAGACAACATTCTTGAATGACAATCTTGACGAGAACATCTACATGGACCAACCCAAATGGTTTATTGAACCAAGACAAGAGCAAAAGGTTTGCATGCTTAAAAGGTCAATTTATGGTCTGAAACAAGCGTCTAGGTCCTGGAACATAAGATTTGATGAGGTAATCAAATCTTTTGGTTCTAACCAGAATGATGATGAACCTTGTGTCTACAAGAAGATCATCAATAGTTCTGTCGCATTCCTAGTTCTATATGTGGATGTTATCCTACTCATTGGGAATGATGTAGGTTATCTTACTGACATTAAGAATTGGCTAGCTACGCAATTCCAAATGAAAGATTTGGGTGAAGCGCAGTTTGTTCTTAAGATCCAGATTGTCCGGAACCGCAAGAACAAAACACTAGCCTTGTCTCAGACATCTTACATCGACAAAGTGTTGTTGAAGTTTAAGATGCAAGACTCCAAAAAGGGTTTATTTCCTTTTAGATATAGAGTTCATTTGTCTAAGGAACAGTGTCCTAAGACACCTTAAGGAGTTGAGGACATGAGACGGATTCCTTATGCATCATCTGTTGGGAGCCTGATGTACGCCATGTTGTGTACTAGGCCAGACATTTGTTTTGCAGTTGAGATGGTTAATAGATATCAATCCAATCCATGACCTGAACACTGGACAACGGTTAAAACAATCCTTAAGTATCTTCGAAGAATAAGGAACTACATGATTTTGTATGGGGCTAAGGATTTGAACCTTACAGGATACAAGGATTCTGACGTTCAAACTGATAAAGATTCTAAGAAATCTACATCTGGGTCAGTATTTACTCTTAACGGGAGAGTTGTAGTATGGTGCAGCGTCAAGAAGGGATGAATCGCTGATTTCACCATGGAGGTTGAATATGTAGCAGCTTGTGAAGCAGCTAAAAAGGTCGTCTCGTTAAGGAAATTTATGTTAGATTTGGAAGTTGCTCCAAATATGAGTTTGCCTATCACGCTATATTGTGATAACAGTGGTGTCATGGAAAATTCAAGGGAACCCCAAAGTCACAAGAGGGGTAAGTATATTGAGCGAAAATATCATCTCATCCGAGAGATTGTGCATCGAGGAGACGTGATCGTCACAAAGATATCACAACATTGTTGATCCTTTTACAAAGGCTCTCACGGCTAAAGTATTTGAGAGTCACCTAGAAGGTCTAGGTTTACAAGTCTTCCCCAACTAGGGCAAGTGGGAGTACATTGTGCACAGGATTTAAATGCCCTAGTTTATTGTATTTTACATTATTGTAATGTTTTATGTACTCCACAAGCTTTAGGTTAAGTGGGAGATTGTTGGGATATTTGCCCTAAACTTGTGTAATTTTAGTCAAATGAATAAAAAGTTATTTGATTTTATAGAATTATCTTCTCGCTTTAAAAATTCAATAAACTAAGCTCCAAGGTTATAATGAATCTTAAACATCAGTGAAGTAGACACTATTTTGATTGTGTTCAACATTATAACCTAAATGGTCTATGGTATAAGAATGAGGTTGGAAACCTTATTCTGCTAACACCATAGATGCAACCCACTTTGTAATTAGTACAAATGAGGTAATCCAACTCTTTCATGTGAATGACATGCGAGTGGAGGCATTCTGTATGAAGAGTTCATACAAGGCCGGACAACAAATTATTAGTCTAACCAGTATAACACCGTTAACAGGATACGACTAATAATTTATAGATGGTCATTAGTGACTCGACCTGAATCTTGAGCAAGTTAAGAACTCCTACTTATAGGGGTTTATCCATAGACTAGTATGGGTGAGAGTGGCATGTAGCCGACTCAATAAGCCTACCTTCTCATGGACAGAACCTTGTAGGTAGCTGGGAACTTAACTCTGCAAGACGGAATTCACTCATTCCTAAACTAAGGAATTATATAGGTTGTTCCCTTAAGAACTGAGTCCAGGTCTTAAACAACAGGGCCCCGCCTCTAAACTAGCTTAAGAGGGTTTGAGTTTATGGTAGGACCATTGACTTGTTATTCATTAGAGGATCAGTGGTGCTTAAGGAACAAAGAGGTAATCAGAGGGGTAAAACGGTAATTTGACCCAATTTTGATTACGAACAACCTGTAAAGGGTCGACTCATGGGTAGTGATTATATCAATGGATACAATATAATCTACAGTGAGGAGAGTGCATTTACAAGTCTATAGTTGAGTGACTTGTAGTTAATGAATAATGGTTAACCAGATCAAAGAGTTTGATCAATTAATGTCACATCATTGGAGCTCATGAACTGTAGGTCCATTACGTCCCTCCGTTGGCTCAATATGGTAATATTGAGGGTATAAAGTTAGGAATGAGATTGAAGTGTTCAATTTCATATATGAGGTGTTATATCAATTATATGTGATATAATTAATGTATAGTTTTAATGTGAATTAGATTCACAAATTAACTATATACCAATGAGAGCCTGAAGGAGGGATAGGATGGTAATTTCCATCCTATTTCCCTATAAATAGTTGCATAAGATGCAACTCTGAGATGGGTTTTTCATGCAACCCTAGAGTTCCACATTTTTATTGTTGGAAAGAGTTCCAAATACAAATCTCTCATACCTCCACATCTCACCCTAAAGGAACCCACATTCCTCCCTCACCTAGAGAACAACGGAGAAGATCTAGTGGCAGAACTTCACACGGGTCGAGTTCGTTTTGCTAAGATCGTGATCGTTGGAGACGGAGGGTTTGGTTGTTCCAGGACAACCTAGCAGGCGGACTATAGAAATCTCACGGTGCGACCTAATGGATGAGACCGTAGGATACGTTGACACGCGTTCTGTTCCCATTTACTATGGATACTTCCCTCATTCACCTTGGTATTGAACCATGCAAACACATACCATAGGGGGACGCCCTATTGACGCCACGTAACCGAGCATGGAACTCACGGTGTGAACTCTTGAGGACGTGAGAGTAAACTCGATGCGAACATCTCGTTTTCTCCCACTGAAGCTCCTAAAATTAGGGTTTAGTTTACTTAGTTGGATTCTTGCTAAAAGAATCTATCTAAGTCTATGCCTATTATAACTATTATAACTAGGTCTTTTAACTTTATGTCTAGGTGAATAAACATTTTAATTACCTAGAGATGAAATAGAGCTAAGGTTAATTCAACTCAAGTTCTGGGTCAGTTCCCAGGTAGGAGGTGTTCCGTTAACCGTTAGCTTAAGTACCCCCAACCTTAGACAGAACTTCACAAGTAGAGTTCCCTAATAACCAAATTCCTAATGTCCTACTATATTTTAAACTATTTAAAATACTATGTAAGACAAATTTCTAATCCTATTAGAAATTAAAACTTGGGTCTAAATTAATTTTAAACAATTTAAAATTAATTTAAATTTTTAACCTAAGTTCCTATGTTTGCATGCATTTCTTTATTATAGGTTATGGTTTCTAAAACCCCTTTGATTTATAACTTTTATAAATTTAATAATTAACCTATGATAAAGAAACTATATTATAAATCCAACAATCATTATTCAAATTGGAATTATAAAAATATTCAACTAATGGAATAATAAAATTACTTAAATAAAATAACATTTATTTTAAACTAAGTAATTTCATACTCCATGCAATTTATATTCATATAATCTAATTATAATACTTATAATTAATTACTCATGAAGTATAAATCGATCATGCATTTTCAACCATATTCATACAACATTTATACAAATAAAATGCATGAACATGCTTATCCTAAGGTGGGAATAATCTAAATGACATTCATAAAGACATAAATTTGTAAAACTGGAATAATTTGGCCCCTAAAGTGTAAAAAAATAAAATTACATTAATTTTACTACAAAAAACCGGTCCAAAACACCTTGAACCGGGCTTGAACCGCTCAAACCGGACAGAAATGAACCAAAACCGCTGAACCGATTTGCAGCTGCTGGAATGCTCCACGACATTGCAACGCTGATGCGAGCGTTGCAATGCCCGCTTCGTCCTTATGTGCGCCTACTATCGGGGTGGCGTTGCAACACTGAGGGCCATGTTGCAACGCCGCTGATCACTTGAGCGCCTGCGTCGATAGGGGACAGTAGCGTTGCGACGCCGTTTTTCAGCGTTGCAACGTTGCTGCTTCGACAGCAGCTTTCTTCTTCGAACACAACAGCTTCCATCTTCAATATCTCCTTCGATTCTCAAGCGAATTGCTTGAAACTTGTCCCGAACGACTCGTGACTCGAATACAAACTCGATAATGCACTTTATGCCCAAAAAACGCAGGGGCCTTTACATACAAATTGATCAAATCAAAGTAAACTAAGGCCAAAATATTCCTAAACAAGTTTTACAGCTAACCAAATGCATTTCCCACCAAATCAATGCAATTTTGTTTCAAAACAAAAAAATACAAGCATTGCTCTGATACCAATTGATGGAGATCTGATCTCCTTGAGTAGCGGAAACGTGTTTGGGATCGTAATTTGCTTGATTGTTTTAATTGAAACAAAAACCAGTACATTGACAAAAAACATACAGAACAAGCATGCTCTTAAATCTAATCTAATTAGGCATGGACTAATTGCATACAAACATACATATGCTTAACTATTAAACTAAAGGTGAGAAAGAAGAATTACCTTTGTAGTTTCTAATTCTCCAGCAACACCTTGCTCCTAGCTTTTCAGCAACACAGGTTCACGCAAAAGAATTCCTGTGTTTTCTCCAACAGGACACTACCAGTAAGAAAATCTTCTATTCTCTGGATGCTTTTGATCAATTCCTTTGTGGGAAGGAATCCAACAATTAGAGTATTTTGGGAATTAGAGAGCGAGAGAGAGAGTTACAGGAAGTTCGAAAATGATCAATCGATCAATTCACCCCCTTCTCCCTGTTAAGCTATCGATAGGGAGAAGGAAATGGATAGTGTGAACGTGTCTGGAAGACACGTTCTCTTATTTTATTATTAAGAAAATAATAATAATAAAATAACAATTAAATCACATTTAAATCAAAATATCCCTCTAACCTATAGTTTTAATGTACATCTAGTCCATATTAAATTTTAACCTATAGTTTTCAAATATGAATCACATTCGCATTTGAATTTAATATTTGAACTCTTTCAAATATTTAATTCTCTCTTATAATTTAATATGAATCATATTCACATTAAATTTATAATATATAGTTCCAAAACTATATATTATATCGTACCCATATACATTAAATATATTCCCTAATGAATTTGAACATTTCAAATTCAAATGATCTAAGAAACCTTTACGAGCTAGAAGGTGGACCTAATGGACCTACAGATCAGAAGCTCCAACGATGCGAGATTGCTCGGTTAATCTCATTAACCTCCTAATCAACATTCGTTAACTGTAGGAACACTCCACTAAACTCCCGCAGCTGCACTCTTCTCACTGTAGATATATTTCTATGTCCACGGATATTGACCAATAACAGGAAGTCAATCCTTTAGGAATGTTCGTAACACCAGCTGGGTCAAATTACCGTTTTACCCCTGGGTTACATCTTGTGCCTTAAGTACCAGTGCTCCTATAATGAACAATTTGTTTGTGGTTCTACCAACAAACAGAGTCCCTCTGGGAAAATGAGAGGGTTGGGCCCTTTGTTCAAGTTCCGGAGACACCACTTAAGGAAACATTCCTTTACTTACCCTAGTAGGCGGGAAGGAGTGAATTCCATCTTGCTAAATTAAGTTCCCAGCCGCTCACTCGGTCTTGTCCCCAAGAAGGTAGGCATATTGAGTGGGCGAATCTGGCCACTCTCACCCATACTAGTCAAAGGACAATCCCTCGCAAACAGGAGTTCGTAACCTGCTCATGATTGAGATGAAGTTGCCTAGGTCATCCTAGTGAAATAGAAACCTAACTAGTCAACGGAGTTATAACTGGAGGTTACTATTTCGTGGTCCAATCTTATGTAATCTCATTACATAGGATATCCCCACTCACATGTCATTTACACGAACACGTTAGGATCACAGTGTTTGTATCAAATACAAAGTGGGCCACATCCATAGCCCTTAACTATAGACCCTTTAGGCTGTATCTCGAACCGAGACCCTTTATATGTACACTACATTCAGTTAAAGATTCATATAACAACCTTGGATGTTGAGTTTATTGGATTTAGGGTTTAAATACAGGAAAACTCGTAGATAACGAACAATAACTCTTTATTAAAATAATAACACTTTATTACATTAATTAGAACATAAATACAAACTATGAGTTTTAGGGTACAAACCCCAACAGGCCTTTACATGAATTTGATCAAATCAAATAAAAAAAACGAAGGCTAAACTTTTCCTCAACAGTTTGACAACAAACCAAATGCAATTCTCACCTAACCAATGCAATTTTGTTTCAACCAAAACAAAACAAACATTGCTCTGATACCAATTGAAGGAATTTGAGTCCCCATGAGCAGGAGAAACGTGAAAACTCATACATTGGCAATTTAAAACGAATAAGCAAATTGGAACTAATTAAGCATGGATTAAGCAATAAATAAACATGTTGTGACTTTGTTAAACTAAAAGGAGAAAAGATATTACCTTTGTCATTCCAATTTCCACAACAACTCCTTGCCTCACAAAGCTTTCACAGCAAAACAAGTCTTTCTCCTATGTACAAGACACCACCAAAAGAGAGAACCTTCTATGACTCTGAGTTCTCTTGATCAATTCCTTACAACAATTTCACAAGACTGCAACAATTCAATTCTTTCATCATCTTCTCTCCATTCTTCAAGAAGATGAAATAGACAGAGGAATAACTTCCCCCACTCCCTATCGATAGGGAGTTGGAGGGAAGTGGGGAACGTGCGACACGTTCCCTTTTTTTATTTTATTTAATTAATAATTAATCATATTAATTATTAAATAAATGAAATAAATCACATTTAATTAAAATAAATTAAATATCATATATTTAATTTAGATTTAATCACATTTAATCAATTTTTTCTCTAAAATATAGTTTTAATGCACATTTTATGGACATTAAATTTTAACCTATAGTTTTTAGACATGAATCTCATTCGCATTTAAATTAATATTTGAACTCTTTCAAATATTTAATTATGTCAGATAATTTAATATGAATCATATTCAAATTAAATTTATAATATAAAGTTCCAAAACTTTATAGTATAATGCATCTTTATACATTAAAATTTATTCCCTACTTGAATTTGAACATTTCTAATTCAAATGATCTAAGAACCCTTTACGAGCTAGAAGGTGAACCTAATGGACCTACAGATCAAAAGCTCCAACGATACGAGATTATTCGGTTAAACTCATTAACCTCCTAATCAACATTCGTTAACTGCGGGATCACACCACTAAAGTCCCGCAGTTGCACTCTTCTCACAACAAATATATTTATGTGTCCACGGATATTGACCAATAATAGCAAGCCAATCCTTCACGAATGTTTGTAACGCCAGCTGGGTTAAATTACCATTTTACCCCCAGATTACAACTTTTACCTTAAGTCCCAATGCTCCTCTAATGAACAATTTGTTTGTGGTCCTACCAACAAACAGAAGTCTCTCTCGGACCAATGAGAGGGTCGGGCCCTTTGGTCAATTCTCAGAGACACCACTTAAGGGAACATTCATATACTTACCCTAATAGGCGGGAATGAGTGAATTCCATCTTGCTAGGTTAAGTCCCAAGCTGCCTATTCAATTTTATCCCCAAGAAGGTAGGCTTATTAAGTCGGCGAATCTGGCCACTCTCACCCATACTATTCAAAGGACAATCCCTCGCAAACTGGAGTTCGTAACCTGCTTAGGATTGAGATCAAGTTGCCTAGGTCATCCTAATGAAATAGAAACCTAACTAGTCAACGGAGTTACGCATAGTGGTTACTATTTCGTGGTCCAGACTTATGCAATCTCATCGCATAGGATATCCCCACTCACATTTCTTCCACACGAACACGTTAGGATCACTGTGTTTGTATCACATACAAAGTCGGACATATCCATAGTATTATCAGGGTAAGGTACCCAAACCTTATCCCCTTACTATAGACCCTTGTATCTCGAACTGATATCCTTATATGTACACTACATTCAGTTCAAATGACATATTACACCCTTGGATTTTAGTTTATTGGATTTAGAGTTAATAAAAGGGCAATACCGTAAATAATGAACAATAACTCTTTATTTCTTTAATTAGAACATTATTTACAAACAACAAGTTTTAGGGCAAAAATCACAACAAGCTTATGATGGAATGAACCATGTCTAACAAGGTTCTATTTCTTCTCTTTGACACACCATTATGTTGAGGTGTACCAGGTATTGAGAGTTGGGAGTGTTGGGATTTGTGCCCTAAAACTCGTAGTTTGTAATTATTTTCTAATTATTGTAATAAAGTGTTATTATTTCAATAAAGTGTTATTGTTCATTATCTACGAGTTTGCCTTTATTTAAATCCTAAATCCAATAAACTAAATATCGAAGGTTGTTAAATGAATCTCTAACTGAATCTAATGTACATAAAAAGGATCTCGGTTCGAGATACAACCTAAAGGGTCTATAGTTAGGGGATAGGGTTTGGGTACCTTACCCTGGTTAAACTATGGATGTGGCCCACTTTGTATTTGATGCAAACATAGTGATCCTAACGTGTTTGTGTAGATGACATGTGAGTGGGGATATCCTATGTAATGAGATTACATAAGACCGGACCACGAAATAGTAACCTCTAGCTGTAACTCCGTTGACTAGTTATGTTTTTATTTCACTAGGATGACCTAGGCAACTTGATCTCAATCATGAGCAAAGCTACTTAACTCCTGTCATGAAGGGATTGTCCTTTGACTAGTATGGGTGAGAGTGGTCAGATTCACCGACTCAATATGCCTACCTTCTTGGGGACAAGACCGAGTGAGCGGCTGAGAACTTAACTTAGCAAGATGGAATTCACTCTTTCCCGCCTACTAGGGTAAGTAGAGGAATGTTCACTTAAGTGGTGTCTCCGGGACTTGAACAAAGGGTCTGACCCTCTCATTGGCCCGAGAGGGATTATGTGTATTGGTAGGACCACAAACAAATTGTTCATTAGAGGAGCACTGGTACTTAAGGTACAAGATGTAACCCAGGGGTAAAACGATAATTTGACCCAGCTGGTGTTACGAACATTCTTGAAGGATTGACTTGCTATTATTGGTCAATATCCATGGACACAGAAATATATCTGCAGTGAGAAGAGTGCAGCTGTGGGACTTTAGTGGAGTATTCCCGCAGTTAACGAATGTTGATTGGGAGGTTAATGAGATTAACCGAGCAATCTCATATCGTTGGAGCTTCTGATCTGTAGGTCCATTAGGTCCACCTTCTAGCTCGTAAAGGGTTCTTAGATCATTTGAATTTGAAATGTTCAAATTCATTAGGGAATATATTTGATGTGCTGGAGAATTGGAAACTACAAAGGTAATTTCCTTTCTTTTTTCTCTTTAGTTTAATCATTAAACTTAGTATGTTTGTATGTAATTAATCCATGCCTAATTAGATTAGAGTTGATTATATGCTTGTTTTGTATATTTTTCAATGTACTGGTTTTTGTTTTTCAATTAAAACAATGAAGCACATTAACGATCCCAAACACGTTTCCGCTGCTCAAGGAGATCAGATCTCCATCAATTGGTATCAGAGCAATGCTTGATTTGTTTTGTTTTGGAACAAAATTGCATTGATTAGGTGGGAAATGCATTTGGTTTGCTGTAAAACTTGTTTAGTAATTGTTTTGCCTTAGTTTACTTTGATTTTGATCAATTAGTATGTAAAGGCCCCTGCGTTTTTTGGCATAAAGTGCATAATTGAGTCTGTAATTGAGTTACGAGTCGTTCGGGACAAGTTTCATGCAATTCGGTTGAGAATCGAAGGAGAAATTGAAGAACGAAGCTGCTGTGTTCGAAGAAGAAAGCTACTGCCGAAGCAGCAGCGTTGCAACGTCGTTCATCAACGTTGCAACGCTGAAGAACGGCGTCGCAACGCCAGCGTCCCCTATCGACGCGGGCGTTGAAGGGGTCAGCGGCGTTGCAACGCTGCCACAACGCCACCCCGATAGCAGGCGCGCACGAGGATGAAGCGGGCGTTACAACGCTAGCATCAGCGTTGCAATGCCGTGAGGCAATTCAAGCAGTAGCAGGCCGGTTCAAACTGGTTCGTTGGTTTTGGTCTGGTTCGAGCGATTCAAGGCCGGCTCAGGGTGTTTTTGAACCGGTTTCATGAAATAAAATTAATGTAATTTTATTTTTTGCACTTTGGGGGCCAAATTATTTCGGTTTTACACCTTTTTGTCTTTATGAATGTCATTTAGATTATTCCCACCTTAGGATAAGCACGATCATGCATTTTATTTATATAAATGTTATATGAATATGGCAGAATGCATGATTAATTTATTTTTCATGAGTAATTAATTATAATTGTTATGATTAGATTATATGGAAAATAAATTGCATGGAGCATGAAATTACTTAGTTTAAAATAAATGTTATTTTGTTTAAGTAATTTTATAATTCAATGAGTTGAATTTCTTTTATAATTCCAATTTGAATGATGATTGTTGGATTTATAATATAGTTTCTTTATCATAGGTTAATTATTAAAATTTATAAAAGTTATAAATTAAAGAGGTTTTAGAAACCATAACCTATAATAAAGAAATGCATGCATACATAGGGACTTGGGTTAAAATTTAAATTAGTTTTAAATCGTTTAAAATTAATTTAGACATAAGTTTTAATTTCTAATAGGATTAGAAATTGGTCTTACGTAGTATTTTAAATAGTTTAAAATCTAGTACGACATTAGAACTTTGGTTATAAGGGAACTCTACCCGTGAAGTTCTGTCTAAGGCTGAGGGTACTTAAGCTGACGGTTAACAGAACACCTCCTACCTGGGAACTGACCCGGAGCTTAAGTTGAATTAACCTTAGTTCTATTGTATCTCTAGGTAATTAAAATGTTGATTCACCTAGACATAAGGTTTTAAGACGTAGTTATAATAGTTATAATAGGCATAGACTTAGATAGATTCTTTTAGCCAGAATCCGACTAAGTTAAACCTATACCCTAATCTTAGGAACTTCAGTGGGAGAAAACGAGATGTTCGCATCGAGTTTACTCTCACGTCCTCAAGAGTTCACACCGTGAGTTCCATGCTTGGCTACGTGGCGTCAATAGGGCGTCCCCCTACGGTATGTGTTTGCATGGTTCAATACCAAGGTGAATGAGGGAAGTATCCATAGTAAATGAGAGCAGGTCGCGTGTCAACGTATCCTACGGTCTCCTCCATTAGGTTGCACCGTGAGATTTCTGTAGTCCGCCTGCTAGGTTGTCTTGGAACAGCCAAACCCTGCGGAGGGCCTGACTATAGGGATCGGAACACTGCGAACTCCACAAATGGATAGTTTCTCTTAGGTTGTTTGCCATCAGTTGTCTTTCTTAATAGTAGCCTGTTGGCTCAGGCCTATTGGATCTAAAAATGGTAGGGTCACATTTACGGGATGAGTTAAACTAGTTAACAAGTCCTTGACCAAACAAACGGTAGCTAAGGACCATTGGGGCATGAGATGTTCTGGTAGTGGGAATTGGCTGAGAAAGTGTCAATTCAAAGGAGGAATGACCGATGCTTGACGCGGAGGCTTTTGTTCTAAACCCTTGAAGTATCGTTGCAAAATTAAAGGTTTAATTTAAACATTGGGTTTAGTTTAAACACTAGGGTTCTTTAATAATTTTGCTAAATATGATTGGTTTTATAATGGGTTAAAAGGCATAACTAATTAGAACAAATTTTGGATTTTCAGCATGTCCTCATATATAGCCTTACTAAAAAAGGAACGTTTAACTGGTGAAATCTTTACTACGAGGAAGTCAAACCTGGATGCGATCCTTGTTGTTGACAACCTTCGGTTCGTACTAACTGAGGAATGTTCTCAGATTCCTACTCAAAACGCACCTCAATCAGTTAAGGATGCGTTTGACCGCTGGGTCAAGGCCAATGAAAAAGCCAAGGCCTATATCCTGGCTGGGATATCTGATGTTTTAGCCATAAGATTGGAGGGAATGTGGACAACCATCTGAACAAATTCGGCACGAATCCATCAAGTACGTTTATAACGCGCACATGAAGGATGGAACTTCAGTGAGAGAACATGTTCTCGATCTTATAGTTCACTTCAACATGGCCGAAATGAACGGAGCGGTCATAGATGAGCAAATTCAGGTGTTCTTCATCCTGGAATCTCTTCCGAAGAGTTTCCTTCCATTCCATAGCAATATGGAGTTGAACAAAAAGGAGTATAACGTGACTACTCTCCTTAATGAACTACAAACTTTCCAGTCTCTTATGGAGAATAAGGGACAGGCTAATGGAGAGGCAAATCTGTTTGCCCATTCCAGAAGGTTCCAAAAGGGTTCATCCTCTGGGACTAAGTCTTGTGGTTCTTCTTCTGGGATTAAGAAGACTCGAAAAAAGAGGAAAGTAGGAAAAGGGAAAGCTTCTGCCACTGCAGACATTGAGCTTAAAGAGAAGAAAGGTAAATCAGATTTACTTGATCTTGAAACTTGTTTAGTGGAAAATGATGATTTTACCTGGATACTTGATTCAGGAGCCACTAATCACGTTTGCTCTTCATTTCAGAAAACTAGTTCCGTCAAGGAGCTCGAAGAGGGTGAGATGACGCTCGTGGTCTGAATCGGAAGACGCTGCTCTCACTGCGATGGGAGATGCCAAGTTATTTTTCGGAGATAGATTTCTTTTATTAAAACATCTGTATATAGTTCCTAAGCTTAAAAGGAACTTAATTTCTATCTCTTGTTTAATAGAACTTGGATATTGTATTTCTTTTTTGATTAATGAAGCGTTTATTTTGAAAGAGGGTGTCAATATTTGTTTTGCTAAATTGAAAAATGGCTTGTATGTACTGAAGCCGAACAAAACGAAAGTAATTTTAAATCATGAACTGTTTAAGAATGCTAACACTCAAAATAAAAGGCAAATAATTTCTCCAAACAAAAATACCTATCTATGGCATCTTAGACTTGGTCATATTAATCTCAACCGGATTGAGAGACTCTCTAAGAATGGACTTCTAAATAAGTTAGAAGATGATTCTTTACCTCCTTGCAAATCTTGCTTGGAAGGTAAAATGACCAAGCGACCTTTTACAGGAAAACGTTACAGAGCCATAGAACCCTTAGAACTTGTACATTCGGATCTTTGTGGTCCGGTGAATGTTAAAGCTCGAGGAGGGTACGAATATTTCATCTCTTTCATAGATGATTATTTGAGGTATGGTTATCTACCCCTAATGCATCACAAGTGTGAAGCTCTTGAAAAGTTCAAAGAGTATAAGGCTGAAGTAGAGAATGCATTAGGGAAAGCCATTAAAACACTTCGATCCGATCGAGGTGGAGAGTATATGGATTTGGGATTCCAGGACTATATGATAGAACATGGAATTAAATCTCAACTCTCAATACCTAATACACCACAAAGAAAATGGTGTGTCGAGAAAGGAGAAATAGAACCTTGTTGGACATGGTTCGTTTCTATGATGAGCTATGCTCAGTTGCCTGCCTCGTTTTGGGATACGCAGTAGAGACTGCAGTTCAAATCTTGAACAGTGTTCCATCAAAAAGTGTTTTAGAAACACCTTTGCACATTGGATGGAGCGTAAACCTAGTTTACAACACTTCAGGATTTGGGGTTGTCCGGCACACGGGCTCGTGACAAACCCAAAGAAACTGGAACCTCGTTCAAGATTGTACCAATTTATTGGCTATCCCAAAGAAACGAGAGGTGGTCTTTTGTACGACCCACAAGAAAACAAGGTGATTGTGTCGACAAACACCACGTTCTTGGAGGAAGATCACATGAGGAACCACGTATCGCGTAGTAAATTAGTGCTAAATGAAGCTACTCATGAACCAACAAGAGTTGTTGATCAAGCTGGACCTTCATCAAGAGTTGATGGAGGAGTCAGCACCTCAAGTCAGTCTCGTCCTTCTCAATCGTTGGGAATGCCTCGACGCAGTGGGAGGGTTGTTTCCCAACCTGACCGCTACTTGGGTTTAGCTGAAACTCAAGTTGTCATACCTGATGACAGCGTAGAAGATCCATTGTCTTATAAATAGGCAATGAATGACGTAGACAAGGACCAATGGATCAAAGCCATGGACCTTGAAATGGAGTCAATGGACTTCAATTCAGTATGGGAACTTGTAGACCAACTTGAAGGGGTTAGACCCATAGGGTGTAAATGGATCTATAAGAGAAAGAGAGATGCAACCGGAAACGTACAGACCTTTAAGGCTAGACTTGTAGCAAAGGGTTTTACCCAAAGGGAAGGAGTTGACTATGAAGAAACTTTTTCCCTGTTGCTATGTTGAAGTCTATAAGGATACTCTTGTCCATAACCGAATTTTATGATTATGAAATTTGGCAAATGGACGTCAAGACTGCCTTTTTGAACGGTAATCTTTACGAGGGCATCTATATGTCTCAGCCCAAAGGGTTCATAGCCAAAGGTCAGGAGCAAAAAGTTTGCAAGCTAAATCGATCGATTTATGGGTTAAAACAAGCGTCAAGATCTTGGAATATAAGATTTGATACTGCGATCAAGTCTTACGCCTTTGACCAAAACGTTGATGAGCCTTGTGTTTACAAGAGGATCATCAACGACAAAGTAGCTTTGTTAGTACTTTATGTGGATGATATCCTACTTATTGGGAATTATGTAGGATACCTTACTGACATAAAGAATTGGCTGGCGACCCAATTCCAAATGAAAGATTTGGGAGAGCCACAATATGTTTTTGGGATTCAGATCCTCAGGAATCGCAAGAACAGAACGCTAGCACTATCTCAAGCGTCTTATATCGACAAAATGTTGTCAAGATATTCGATGCAGAATTCCAAGAGGGGCTTGTTACCCTTCAAGCATGGAGTTCATCTGTCTAGGGAACAGTGTCCCAAGACACCTCAAGAAGTTGAGGATATGAGACATATTCCTTATGCCTCTGCAGTAGGTAGCTTAATGTATGGTATGTTGTGCACGAGGCCAGACATTTGTTATGTAGTGGGAATAGTCAGTAGGTATCAATCCAATCCAGGGTTAGACCATTGGACAACAGTTAAAAATATGCTCAAGTATTTAAGGAGAACGAGGGACTATACGCTTGTGTACGGGTCTAAGGATTTGATCCTTACTCGATATACTGATTCTGATTTTCAGATCGATAAGGATTCTCGAAAATCCACATCGGGATCAGTTTTCACCCTTAACGGGGGTGCTATAGTATGGCGAAGCATCAAGCAAGGATGCATCGCTGACTCCACAATTGAGGATGAGTATGTCGCTGCTTGTGAAGCAGCTAAAGAGGCTGTTTGGCTAAGGAAATTCCTTACTGATTTTGAAGTTGTTCTAAATATGGAATCTTTCATCACCTTATACTGTGACAACAGTGGTGCGGTAGCCAATTTGAAGGAACCTCGCAGCCATAAGCGAGGTAAGCACATCGAGAGGAAGTATCACCTGATACGAGAAATAGTGCAACGAGAAGATGTGACAGCCACGAAGATCGCTTCGAAACACAATATTGTTGATCCGTTTACAAAGACTCTCACGGCTAAAGTGTTCGAGGGTCATCTGGAAAGTTTGGGTCTACGAGATATGTACATAGGCTAATCTAGGGCAAGTGGGAGATATGTAATGGGGTATATGGATGCCCTAGTTTATTGTATTTATATCTCTGTAACCACTGTTTTTTATTATGTTGTACCCCACTAGAGTTTTAGTGCAAGTGGGAGTTTGTTGGGATTTGTGCCCTAAAACTCGTAGTTTGTAATTATGTTCTAATTATTGTAATAAAGTGTTATTATTTCAATAAAGTATTATTTTTCGTTATCTACGAGTTTTCCTTTATTTAAACCCTAAATCCAATAAACTAAACATCCAAGGTTGTTACATGAATCTCTAACTGAATGCAATGTACATAAAAAGGATCTCGGTTCGAGATACAACCTAAAGGGTCTATAGTTAGGGGATAAGGTTTGGGTACCTTACCCTAGTTAAACTATGAATGTGGCCCACTTTGTATTTGATGCAAACACAGTGATCCTAACGTGTTCGTGTAGATGACATGTGAGTGGAGATATCCTATGTAATGAGATTACATAAGACCGGACCACGAAACAAGAACCTCTAGTCATAAAATCCGTTGACTAGTTAGGTTTCTATTTCACTAGGATGACCTAGGCAACTTGATCTCAATCTGAGCGAGAGTTCTTAACTCCTGTTCGGAAGGGATTGTCCTTTGACTAGTATGGGTTAGAGTGGCCAGATTCGCCGACTCAATATGCCTACCTTCTTGGGGACAAGACCGAGTGAGCGGCTGGGAGCTTAACTTAGCAAGATGAAATTCACTCCTTCCCGCCTACTAGGGTAAGTGAGGAATGTTCCCTCAAGTGGTGTCTCCGGGACTTGAACAAAGAGCCCGACCCTCTCATTGGCCCGAGAGGGACTATGTTTGTTGGTAGGACCACAAACAAATTGTTCATTAGAGGAGCACTGGTACTTAAGGTACAAGATGTAACCCAGGGGTAAAACGGTAATTTGACCCAGCTGGTGTTACGAACATTCTTGAAGGATTGACTTGCTGTTAATTGTCAATATCCATGGACACAGAAATATATATGTAGTGAGAAGAGTGCAGCTGTGGGACTTTAGTGGAGTGTTCCCGCAGTTAACGAATGTTTATTGGGAGGTTAATGAGATTAACCAAGCAATCTCGTATCGTTGTAGCTTCTGATCTGTATGTCCATTAGGTCCACCTTCTAGCTCGTAAATGGTTCTTAGATCATTTGAATTTGAAATGTTCAAATTCATTAGGGAATATATTTAATGTGTTTAGATACGATATAATAGATAGTTTTGGAACTATATATTATAAATTTAATGTGAATATGATTCATATTAAATTATATGAGAGAATTGAATATTTGAAAGAGTTCAAATATTATATTAAATGTGAATATGATTCACATTTTGAAAACTAATATAGGTTGAAGGGGTAATATGATTAAATGAGATTTAATCTAAATTAAATATATGATATTTAATTTGTATTATTTAAATAAGATTTAAATAAATAATTGAATTTGATTTAATTATTATATTATTATTATCATTATTATTTTAATAATAAATTAAGGGAACGTGTCATCCAGACACGTTCCCCACTACCCCTCTCTTCTCCTTATCGACAGTTTAACAGGGAGAAGGGGGTTGCTCTTGTTGATTCAATCGATCGATTTGCAATTGTAGAATTGCTCTCTCTCTCTCACTCTCTCATTCCTAAAACTCTTCCAAAAGTTGGAATCCTTCCCCCCAAGGTGAAGGGAATAAGAATCCCACGCAGCGTCGAGGTATCACTATGCAACTTGTGTTTATTAAAATTGATCTAACACTTAGATCTAGGCTAAACATGGTTAAAGAAGAAGAAATTTACAGCAAATAGAGTTTTTACTTACTTGTTGTAGACAAACTCAGCAATTTCTTCCTCGGGTCACGAACTCTTCGTGCTTCTCAATCTCAACGAAAACTTGAACTCACGAACAAGATCCGGCCACAACCACTTGGAAACTCGGTTGTTCTTCTTTTTGGAAAGAAGGAAGATGGTGGGATCTTAGTTTTGGAGAGGGAGGAGATTTGAGAGAATTGTTTGAGAGAGAATTCTCTTCTTTTGGTTGAAATTCCAAAAATGAGAAAGTGTGTCATAATCCTTCTTGCAAGAAGGGTTTATATAGTGGAATTGATGGAGTTAAAATCTCCACATAATTACCACTTTACCACAACCATTGGTTATGCAAATCTCATTTGCATAACCACATAATATAAGATATCTCATATCTCATATTACAAATCACATTTGCAATAATTGTGGATTAATTAAATTGTATCACATCCAATTTAATTTCTCTCATTTAATTTCTCCAATTAACTCTATTCAACAATTAGGCTAACCTATAGTTTATTATGAATCTCATTCACATTAAACTATATATTATATCATTCATATCTCATATAAATGACATAAATGCCCTTAAAGCTAAATTGAACACTTCAATTTCATACCAAAACATTAACCCTTCTTTTAACCCAGGTGGAGCAAACCGAGGGACCTAATGGACCTACAGTGACAGGCTCCAATGATCCGAAATTAACCTGTCAAACTCTTTGACCCGGTTAATCAACATTCATTAGCTACGGTAACACTCCGCTATAGCCCGTAGGTGCACTCCCGTCAGTGCAGAATATTACGTGTCCACTGATATAACCAATGCTCATGAGTCGACCCTTCACAGGTTGTTCGTAGACACGGCTGGGTCAAATTACCGTTTTACTCCTGTGTCTACCTCTTGTTTCTTAAGTCCCCATTGCTCCTCTAATGAACAACATATTGTGATGGTCCAACCATACACAACACCCTTCTCGCGCCAGTGAGAAGGTGGGCGCCTGATAGCACACAAAATGTGCTATCCTTAGGCTTAATTATTGCTAGTTTTATGATGATTTCAGGACTTTTACGTGGTTAATCCATTCAATTTCAGGTTAAGAGCTTAAACGGAGCTATTGGAGACAATTTGGATCACTCGGGATCAAAACGAGGCTATTTGGAGCTAAAAATAATACCATTTGGGAGAGAAAGGATCAATCCAAGCATGATGACCCGAGGTGATGGCGTTGCAACGCCATGCTTGTTGTTTGAGGGCATTGAAGACCACTACCGATAGCGTTGCAACGCTATATCGATAAAGACACACGCATGAGAAGCCGCACAGAGGGTGTTGCAACGCTGCCTTGCAGCGTCGCAACGCCAGATCGATAAGGGGCGCGTGCTTAGGGTAGCGGCGTTACAACGTTGTCCTGAGTGTTGCAACGCCATCGATTATTTCCATATCTGCCAGCCGCCTAGGGTACAGCGTTGCAACGCTGTCCCTAGCGTTGCAATGCTGCACCTATTCCTTCTATAAATACAACATGATGCATTTGAGCAAAGGGAGCACAATTTGGTAGAGTTTTGCCCTAAATTCGAAATACACCTTGTAAGAAGAGAGAAAAGAGTGATTTTGGGAGCCAAAGCATTCGTGGAGGTTCGAGATCGAAGACGGGAGCTCGGAGACGAAGGACCGGCATCGACACCTAAGTTTATTTCTCTTTCTTTCAATTTGTAATAGCGTTATAAGACGTTTTCTACTTGTTTAGTTTGTTTTTCATGTGATTTAGAGTAGCTAAACATTGTAGTAGGATTTGATTTATTTGTTATGACTCTATTACAATATATTGAAGCATGTTTTGTTCTTATTTTTGGCCATTCGCTCTGCACTCCTTAATTCGTTGATTCAAGTGGACTCGAGAGATAAATCTTGAATTAGAGCAAAATTGTCAAAACCCTTAGTAGTCCGCACGAGAGTGACTTAGAATTCTTAGGAAACATTTAAAGAAGTTACTTAATGTCATGCGTGTTGTAGGTTCGTATGGAGACTATGAATTCTATTGCATGTGTGAGGCTCACTAAGAACCGAGAGGTTTTCTTGAGTAATTTACTTCTTGTTTATAAATTCATCTCATGAGGTCAATGCATGTGTAGTTAGGTTATTAACTTGTAAAATCACTTCCTTTAATTCTATCAATTCGTGTCTCCACATGTTTGTTTGTTTGGTTGTCTTATTCGTCAAACACCTATCCATGTTTTGTTGCTTTAGCTAAATTTGAGAATTAGTATCTTAGTACTTAATTAATCTAGAAACCCATTCCCGAGGACGATACTTGGACTCATAAATCACTATACTAAAACTTGACCCGTACACTGCGGTATTGCAATATAATTTTACGCAACAAGTTTTTTGCGTCGTTGCCGGGGAATGGCGATTATTTAGATTAATTAATATTAGGAGAAAATTTGAAATTTTAGACTAAAGCTTGTTTGTTTGTCTTTCCTTATTTGTTTTTGTGTTTTTATTTTTTTTACTTATTTGTTTTATTTTAGTTTTGTGTGTTTTTTAGTCTTTGTTTTCTGTTTGGTTGTGTTGATATTGTGTAAAGTCTTGTTGTGAAATTACTGATTTTTCAAGTATGACTTTGCATAATCTTGAGTTTCCACCATTTTATTGTCTCTCTCAGGACCCTAGTTTTGTGCATCATGATTTTTCTGAATACCATGTGTCTAATTTTTACCATTCTGTACCTGACATATATGAAAATTCACATGAGGGTAGTTATTTAGGCACTTGGAACCAGAATTTTCCGTACCTTAACCAACCCCTAGAAAAATCTTCTCTTATGGACCAATTGGCAGAATATACCTTAGAATTGAAATTGAAAAATTTGATCCATAGTGAATTAGAGAGGTTGGGTAGGTTAGAAACTGAGGTGGTATGACTTTGGGAAATAGTACAGGATAGAGCTCAATATCTTAACCAACTAGTAGTTTCCCTTAAGGCCTTACAAGAACAATTTTTTATCCTTACCACTCAGGAGATGCCACCTAGGAGGATTTGTTCAAAAGATAATGAGGATAGTTTGGGGGAGACTGAGGCACACCATGATCAGGTTAGTGAGGAGGACACTGGTGATACATTTAGTTTCACAGGAGAGATCCAGGTGATAGAGTTAGAGGCTGAGAAGTCTTCTTTCCCTTTATCCCCAAAAATTTCCTTTATTTTTGATAACCATTTGTCTTATACTCACGAGTCTTGCTTTGATTTCAGTTCCTTTCTTTTTATAAATAAAAATCTCAAAAATAATTTTCTATCTGGGGCTCAAGAAAAGCAGGATAACCTTTTAGACTTAGAAGGCTACATCGATTCGAGCAAGAAGGGCCCGAAGAAATATGAGCAATTTTATGTGCCCTAATAAGTCACCGTCTAGCTAAAGACGTTAAAGAAAGTGCTTCTTGGGAGGCAACCCAAGTTTTATGTTTTATGTCTTTATTTTCTTTTTTATTTGCTAGTTGCTTGTGTTTTTCTTTTGTATCTAATTTCTTTCTTTTTGTTCCTCCAGGTGTATGCCCAAGGGGAGAACTGCAGACTTGCACCCTTTTGACCCTGAGATCGAGAGGACCTATAGGAGACTCCTAAGGGAAGGAAGAGCAGAACCTCAGGAGATGGTTGATCAGGAGCTCATCAACAACCCTAAACCTATCAGGGAGTATTTTCAACCTGTGTTTAATTACTCGAAGCGGTGGAATAGTCCATGCCCCTATAAATGCTAATGACTTTGAACCTAAACAGTAGTGATACAAATGGTTAGGGAAGGTGCTTTTAGAGGCCTAGCCACGAAGATCCTAACTCTCATCTTCAAAATTTTTAGAAATCATGGTACATTTAAAATGAATGGTAGCTCACGATAGTATTCGCCACGTCTCTTTCCTTTTTCATTGCGGGGTAGAGCCAAAGAATGGCTAAGGTCCCTTCCTCGTGGAGTATCACTTCTGGGAGGAGTTGGCCCAAGCCTTCATGACCAAATTCTTTCCACCTGTTAAAACTGCAAAGTTAAGGACCGAGATAGGAACATTCGAGCGTGCAAAGCAAGAGGGAGAGCGATTATTTGAGGCACAGGAAATGTACAAGGACATGCTCGAGGTACCCACAAAGATGGCTACCTGGTCGTTCCAGTGCACGCTTGTTTTATAATGGACTGGAAGGTAAGACCAGGACCATTCTGGATGCTACTGCTGGAGGGGCTTTCATGGCAAAGACTGTGCCAGAAGCACGTGCCCTCCTTAAGGAAGTGTCAACTGCAAGCTACCAAAGTCCTCATGCACAATGACAGATCTAAGCCGATGAGTTTGGATTGTATCAACTGGATGAGGTAACTTCTCTTAGATCTCATATGGCATCTCTCACTCATGTCCTGAATAATTTTGCAGGATCACCACAAACAGGGATGTCCTCTCAATGCTCCCAACCCAATAGAGAATCCACTATGGAGCAATTGAACTACCTGAACAACAGGAGCAACAACTATGGAGGCAATCATACTCAGAATAATCTCCCAACACATTACAATCCAGGTTTGAGGTACCATGAAAACTTTCCTTATGCTAACAATAAAAATGTGTTGAATCCTCCTACAGGGCATGCTTCTACATCAGAGAGGAAACCATCTCTGGAAGACACATTGCACTCCTTCATAGCTGAATCCGTGGTTGGTCCAACCAAATTGGAGAATGCAGTCACTGGTCTATCTAGTATTGTGACCATCATGGAGCTGCAATAAAGAAGAATAGAGACCCAGATTGGCCAAATGAACACATCACTCCAGGCACTGCAAGCAAGGAAAGAAACACCTTGAGGGAGTACAGTCTAGCTAAAGACGTTAAACAAAGCGCTTCTTGGGAGGCAACCCAAGCTTTACTTACTTTTGTTTTCCTGTCTTTAGCTTGCTTTAGTTGTTTTTGTTGTTTTTCAATTCTTAGTTAGTTGTTGTTTTACTTCGTAGGTTGTGGAGATGCCCTTCTTCGTTGAAATCCATGCTCCCATTCAGAGGAACTCCAACACACATGCTTTGGCTATCCAAGGAACTCAGAAAGATCTCCACCACCCAGGACAGTATCGTTCACTTCTACCCTTATACTTACCTCATGCTTATTTCTACAAACATTGGGGACAATGTTTAGTTTAAGTTTGGGGGTGGGATGTTGTTTATCTATTATAATTGCCTTGAGTATGTGCTGAATTGGTGATTGTTCCTGTACATGAGTATGATCATGATAGCCCAGGATGAGATTTATTTGAAAATCTTTGTGATTCTATTGAAACCTGATAGCATGATATGAATTTGAGTTAATTTAAAATTTTGCTTGAGTTTTCCTGCACTATCATACACATAGTTTGTGTTCCTGTAGTTTTGAAATGCTTAGAACAAAGTTATTTGGTTTAGAAGTTTGATGTCACCTCGATAGGTCTGAGAACTGATTTGAGAGTTAAACTGCAGGATAAGGTGAATGACAATATGAAGTGCATAATCTGTATAATATGTGAATTATGTGAAAGGGTTGTTGTCTGTTTTTGTTGTTATGTTTGTTAAAGAAAAAAAAATCATGAGGACAAAAAGAGCTACCTTCACTGTGATCAGTTAGGCCACTCATTGAGCGAGTGCTCTGGGTAAGGGTCCCTGCAGTGGATGTGTGAAAGCTAGTGTCCTTGCACAAAAAAAAAAAACAAGAAGCAAATAGAAAAAGTGGCATCAAAAGAGTGATTAAGTGCTGAGTAAAGTTGTTTATTTCTTGAATGTGGAGAGGCTCAAAGATTAGTAATTAAGACCAGTGTAGGGAGAAGTTGAATGGAGAACCTAATAAAGTTGATTCGGGCTTAGTAAAAATGAAGGGAACATAGGCTAATCACACACACACGTAGGAACACTTAGGAAAAGTTTTAAATTACTTGTCGAAGTGTTATGTTTATGTGTTTCCTGTGATTGCAAAATTTTCTCTTAAATCTTTGAGGCTTGAATCAAATGTATGTTTAAGAACAACCTAATGTTTAACTCTGTTTTTGCTCGGGACTAACAAAAGTTTAAGTTTGGGGGTGTTTGATAGCACACAAAATGTGTTATCCCTAGGCTTAATTATTGCTAGTTTTATGATGATTTCAAGACTTTTACGTGGTTAATCCATTCAATTTCAGGTTAAGAGCTTAAACAGAGCTATTGGAGACAATTTGGATCACTCGGGATCAAAACGAGGCTATTTGGAGCTAAAAATAATACCATTTGGGAGAGAAAGGATCAATCCAAGCATGATGACCCGAGGTGATGGCGTTGCAACACCATGCAGAGCGTTGCAACGCCATGCTTGCCGCTTGAGGGCGTTGAAGACCATCGCCGAGCATGCGTTAACGCCGCTTTGCAGCGTCCGCAACGCTATATCGATAAGGACGCACGCATGAGAGAAGTCGCATAGGGCGTTGCGCCGCCTTGCGCGGCGTCGCAACGCCGTCGATAAAGGGGACGCGCGCTTAGGGTAGCGGCGTTAACGCTGTCCTCGCCGTTACAACGCTATCGATTATTTCCATATCGCGCGGCCGCTTAAGGTACAGGCGTTACAGTAACGCGCACTTATTCCTTCTATAAATACAACATGATGCATTTGAGCAAAGGGACCACAATTTGGTAGAGTTTTGCCCTAAATTCGAAATACACCTTGTAAGAAGAGAGAAAAGAGTGATTTTGGGAGCCAAAGCATCCGTGGAGGTTCGAGATCGAAGACGGGAGCTCGGAGACGAAGGACCGACATCGACACCTAAGTTTATTTCTCTTTCTTTCAATTTGTAATAGCGTTATAAGACGTTTTCTACTTGTTTAGTTTGTTTTTCATGTGATTTAGAGTAGCTAAACATTGTAGTAGGATTTGATTTATTTGTTATGACTCTATTACAATATATTGAAGCATGTTTTGTTCTTATTTTTGGCCATCCGCTCTGCACTCCTTAATTCGTTGATTCAAGTGGACTCGAGAGATAAAGCTTGAATTAGAGCAAAATTGTCAAAACCCTTAGTAGTCTGGCACGAGAGTGACTTAGAATTCTTAGGGAAACATTTAAAGAAGTTACTTAATGCCATGCATGTTGTAGGTTCGTATGGAGACTATGAATTCTATTGCATGTGTGAGGCTCACTAAGAACCGAGAGGTTTTCTTGAGTAATTTACTTCTTGTTTACAAATTCATCTCAAGAGGTCAATGCATGTGTAGTTAGGTTATTAACTTGTAAAATCACTTCCTTTAATTCTATCAATTCGTGTCTCCACATGTTTGTTTGTTTGGTTGTCTTATTCGTCAAACACCTATCCATGTTTTGTTGCTTTAGCTAAATTTGAGAATTAGTATCTTAGTACTTAATTAATCTAGAAACCCATTCCCGAGGACGATACTTGGACTCATAAATCACTATACTAAAACTTGACCCGTACACTGCGGTATTGCAATATAATTTTACGCAACAGCGCCCGTTGTCCAAGCCCTGGAGACAGCACTCAAGGGAACAACCCCTCTAGTTTCCCTAAAGGCGGGAACAAGTGAATTCCATCTCGCGTAGTTAAGTTCTCAGCTCCCTACTTGGTTCTGTCCTTGAAAAGATAGGCATATTGGGCGAGTAACTGTGACCACCCTCACCCGTACTAGTCAAAGAACGGACCCTGCAAAATGCGAGTCCGTAACACGCTCGTGGATTCGGTCGAGTCACTAATGGTCATCTCACGGTTATTAGTCCTCATCACAACAATGTGTTACATCGATGAGGTCTAATAAATCACGGTCCGATCTTGTACAATCTCATTGCACAGGATGCCCCCACTCGCATGTCAACTACATGAACGAGTCAGATCACCTCGTTTGTATCTAATACAAAGCGGGCCGTATCCACAGTGTATCAAGGATTAGGTCTCCAACCCTATCCATATATCAGAGACCGTTTCAGTCATTAACTCGAACGTGATCCTCCTTGTGTGTCCACTACACACCGTTCAAGTTCTAGTTCTCTCATAAATTCAATGACCCTGGAGCTTAGTTTATTAGAAAAGTTTATAAATATTGCGAGACACAAAGTGATTAAATGAATAACTCTTATTAATTTCAAACAATATATTACAAACACGAGATTAGGGCAAAAATCCCAACAAACTCTCACTTGGACTAAGCTAGTGGAGAAAATACATTTCTGAAATGTACATAAATTACAATGAAGTAATACAATAAACTAGGGCATTGAATACCCGTTTACACATCTCCCACTTGCCCTAGTGAGGAAGCTCTCGAAGACCTAGACTCTCTAGGTGACCCTCAAACACCTTAGCCGTGAGGGGCTTTGTAAATGGATCAGCTATGTTGTGCTCCGACGCTATCTGCGTGATCGTCACGTCTCCGCGGTGCACAATCTCCCGTATCAAATGATACTTGCGCTCAATGTGTTTGCCTCTCTTATGGCTCCGAGGCTCACGTGAGTTGGCTCTTTGCACCACTTTGTTATCACGCAGCGAAGATGATCGGCAAGTTCATGTTTGGAACAACTTCCAAATCTGTCATGAACTTCCTAAGCCAAACAACTACCTTTGCAGCTTCACAAGCCGCAACATACTCCGCTTCCATACTGGAATCAGCGATGCATCCCTGCTTGATGCTTTGCCATACTACACCTCCTCCATTCAGAATGAAGGTTGACCCCGAAGTGGATTTCCTAGAATCCTTATAGGTCTGAAAAACAGAATCCGTCTATCCCGTAAGGATCAAATCCCCACTACCATACACTAAGTTGTAGTTCCTCGTTCTCCTAAGATACTTGGGGATTTCTCAACGGTCGCCCATCCGGTGATCTAATCTGGATTGGACTGATATCTCACCGACAATTCCTCTTTGCATAATGGATGTCGGGCCTAGGGTACACAACATGGCATACATAAGGCTCCTCTGCAAATTTGAAGCATATGGAATCCGTCTCATATCCTCAACATCTTGAGGAGTCATAGGACACTGATCCTTAGACAAGTGAACCCCATGCCTAAAAGGCAGCAAACCCTTCTTAGAGTTCTGCATCTTATATCTAGACAACATCTTGTCAATATAAGATGCCTGAGACAAGGCTAGCGTTCTGTTCTTCCGGTTCCGGACTATCTGGATACCTAGAACATACTGAGCTTCACCCAAATCTTTCATTTGGAATTGCGAAGCTAGCCACTTTTTAACGTCAATAAGAAATTCTACCTCATTCCCAATGAGAAGAATATCGTCCACGTACAACACCAAAAATGCGACAGTTTTGTCAACGATTTTCTTGTAGACACAAGGCTCGTCGACATTTTGATCAAAGCCATAAGATTTGATCGCCTCATCAAACCTTATATTCCAAGACCTCGAAGCCTGTTTCAGTCCATAAATGGACCTATGAAGTCGGCAAACCTTTTGCTCTTGGCCTTGGGCAATGAACCCTTTGGTCGAGTCACCAATGAGAAGAATATCGTCCACGTACAACACCAAAAATGCGACAGTTTTGTTAACGATTTTCTTGTAGACACAAGGCTCGTCGACATTTTGATCAAAGCCATAAGATTTGATCGCCTCATCAAACCTTATATTCCAAGACCTCGGCTCTGTTTGATCCATAAATGGACCTATGAAGTCGGCAAACCTTTTGCTCTTGGCCTTGGGCAATGAACCCTTTGGGCTGGTCCATGTAGATGGTCTCATCAAGTTTGCCATTCAGAAAGGCTGTCTTGACGTCCATCTGCCATACCTCGTAGTCATAATACGCGGCAATGGCCAGAAGGATCCTGATCGACTTTACCATGGCAACAGGTGAAAAGGTCTCCTCATAGTCAACCCCTTTAACCTTGGTAAAACCCTTTGCCACTAGTTGGGCTTTGAAGGTCTGCACTTTCCCATCTACGCCACGTTTACGCTTGTAGATCCATTTGCAACCAATAGGTCTTACCCCATCCGGTTGATCCACAAGCTCCCATACATAATTGAAGTGCATAGACTCCATTTCCTGGTCCATAGCTTTAATCCACTCGTCTTTGTCAACATCAACCATTGCCTGATCGTAGGTCTATGGATCCTCACAGTCATCATCAGGAGCGACAACTGAGGTTTCAGCTAAACCCATGTAGTGATCAGGCTGTCTCACAGCCCTCCCACTACGTCGAGGCATTTCCAACTCTTGGGAACAGATTTGACTAGACGTGTTAGGATCAACAACACTTGTTGACGTACTAGCCTCATCAGCAACTCTTGTGCGATGTAATCATCCATTTTATTTAATACAATTTTACTCCTTGGTAAATGATCACGGCGTGGTCTTCCTCTAGGAAAGTGGCGTTTGTCGACACAAACACCCTATTTTCCCTTGGATCGTAAAATAGACCACCTCTAGTCTCTTTGGGGTAACCTATGAATAGGCAAAATTTCGAACGAGGTTCCAAGTTTTTCGGGTTTGACACCAACACATGGGTCGGGCATCCCCAAATCCTGAAGTGATGTAAACTGCCTTTACGTCCACTCCAGAACTCGAAAGGTGTTTCACAAACACTCTTGACGAACGTTGTTCAAAATATAAACCGCAGATCTCCACCGCGTACTTCAAAAAGAATCGGGGAGACGAGCATAGCTCATCACCGACCGAACCATGTCCAACAAGGTTCTGTTTCTCCTCTCCGATACACCATTCTGTTGTGGCATACCAGGCGCTGAGAGTTGGGACGTAATTCCGTGTTCTATTATATAGTCCTGGAATTCAGTGTCCATGTACTCTCCACCTCGATCTGATCGAAGTGTTTTAAGCGATTTACCTAAGAGGTTCTCAACCTCAGTCTTGTACTCTTTGAACTTTTCAAGAGTTTCAGACTTCTTATGCATTAGGTAAATATACCCATATCTGGAGTAATCGTCTATGAAAGACACGAAATACTCATAACCGCCCCGAGCTCTAACATTCATCGGACCACAGAGGTCAGAATGTACTAACTCAAGAGGCTCTTTGGCTCTATTTCCTTTTCCACTAAAAGGACGTTTGGTCATTTTGCCCTCAAGGCATGACTCACACACCGACAAAGAGTTTTCTTCCAACTCGTTTAGAAGTCCACTTTTCACTAGTTTCTCAATCCTATTGAGATTAATGTGGCCTAACCGAAGATGCCAAAGATGGGCATTTTCTTTTGGAGAAACTTTTGCTTTCTTAGTTCGTGTTTCTGCAGTTTCAAACAATTCAGTATTCAAAACACTTTTGACCAAATTGGGTTTCAAAACATACAGATTATTTTCGAGTGAAGCTGAACAAATAACATTCCCTTTGAAAGAAATAAACGCTTTATTCAATTCAAAAGAAACGGAAATAGAATGTTCAATTAAGCAGAAAATGGAAACAAGGTTTCTAGTAAACCGTGGAACTATGTACAAATTGTCCAACAATAAGTACTTCCCGCCAAATTGTAGCTTCACTGTGCCGATCGCTGCAGCAGAGACAAGCTCCCCGGATCAAATCTGTAGAGTTACCTCACCCTCTCGCAGTGGTCCGCCAGAATCAATCCCCGAAAAGAGAACAAACGTGGGTTAGTGGCGCGAATCCAATATCCAGCAGAGTCACTACTCTCCACTAAACATGTTTCATCCACAAGTAAATCACATTTACCTTGATTCTTCCTCTCGGCCAGGAATTTGGGACAGTTTCTCTTCCAGTGACCGCCCTCATTGCAGTGGAAACACTTTCCTTTTTCTGCAACCTCCTTGACTTTCTTGCCCTTGTGGGCGGCAACACGGTCAGTTTTACCCCTCTTCATCCTCTTCTTCCCTTTCGGGCGTGAAGGAGCAACAGGTTTCGTTCCAGAGGTCGAACCCCCGTGATAAGACACAGAGGCAACATTTGCCTCATTGACCTGTTCAAGGATTGGAAATTGTAGCTCATTGAGGAGGGTAGTCGAGTGTAGCTAATTTTATTCATAACAAAGATTGCTCTGGCCCGAAGGAAACTCTTCGGAAGAGTCTCCAAAATAAAACTGACCTGGCTCGACTCGTTGATCGAAGCCCCGTTCATCTCGGTCAGATGAAAGTGGGACATCATGTCTAGAAAGTGTTCATGGACAGACGATCCCTCCTTCATCCGTGCGTTGAAAACGTATTTGAGCGAGTCATGCCGGACCTGAAAGGACTGTTGTCCAAACATTTCCTGCAAGGACTCCATGATCTCCTTTGCGGAAACCATCAGCTCATGCTTCTTTGCCAAGACATCAGACATGCTGGCAATTATGTAGACTTTGGCCTTTTCATTGGCCCTAATCCAGCGATCTTACGCATCGCGAACACTTCGCGACGCGGTCGAGTCCGGCATCTGAGGACACTCCTCAGATAGCACAAACTTTATGTCGTCTTGTACCAAAATTTTATTAATGTTGTTTTTCCAACTCTGGTAATTATCTCCCACTAACTTATCTGAAGCGAGTAAAGCTATTATTGCGCTAGAAATTTTTAGCTGAAAAATAAGGAAAACTTTGTATTAGTCTCGCAAAAAACTTTTGAAATCCAATCAAGTTTTAGCAAAAATTGTTTCATGATCCCTAGGTCATTCAAAATTTTGCAATGATACCCTAAAGGTTTAGAATGACCGCCACCGAAGGCTGAACAGAACACTCCTCCTCTAGGACGAGACTTTCTCGATCAGACCCTAATCCCAGAATAACTCTTATTCCATTAGGCGTCCAATTACCATTGTTCGATCGAATTCATTAACACTTAACGAATTATGTGAGTGTCACCCTCAATCTTTAAGTTTCCAAGTATCCGTCCAAACAATAGCCACCGAAGGGTGAACCAAGAAGGAAAACCAACCAGGAAATCGTATCCCTTTCAGAAATTCACGGTGTTCCGACTTCCATGATCAAGCCCTCCGAAGGGATTGTCTAGTCCAGGCCAAACTAGCAGGCAGATCATAGGCGTCTCACGGTGTGAATCGAAAGAAGAGACTGTGGGTCTCGTTTTCACAAGTCCCGCTCCAACTCACTATGAGTACTCTCTCCATCCACGATGATATTGACCTATACAAATGCCATCCGAAGGGGGGCGCTTCCATTTGCGCCACGAGGCCGAGTATAGATCTCACGGTGCGGACTTTAAGGAGATTTGTGGTTGAAAATTCAAATGTATCTCATACACTATATTTCCTCCCACTCAGCACTTTAATTTTAATAGGGATTGACCTAGATAAACCGGCTAAAATTTACCTAAGTCTGCCAATATAACTCTTATATGGTATTAACCTAAGTTTATAATCATATTATTAATTTAGGTCTATGTGAGTAAATTAATTAACACTTAATTAACGGCACTCACGAGAATATAACCTAAGAATCTCTGGACCGAATTCACTCCCGTGGTTTTCGGTAGGGGGTGTTCATGGCGTCAACTTAAATACCCTGACCTTAGACAAAACCTTCCTTAGACAGAGTTACTTATCAGTCTCCATTCAAAGGTTATATTTGATTTCCTAAATTTCTAATCTTATTAGAAAATTAGAAAACCTAAGTCTAATTATTCAAGTTCTAAACACTTTAAAACTAATAATTAACTTAGGTTGCATGCATTTCTATGTTATAGTGCTTGATCATCCATCACATGAATAATACTATACTATAACATACATTCATCACATGAATTAAATGCATGAGCATGCTTTTAATTTAAAAATATAACACTTATATTTAAATAAATTAAAACATGCATACATTATATTATAACTCTTATAATATAACCCTATCATGCATACTATATATTATAACTCTTATAATATAAATATGATGCATGAAATGTTTAACCTAAGGTGGGATTTTAAATCTATATGACATACATTATGCACATAGAAATTAATTAAAATATACATCTCATGCATAAAATAATTAAATATAAAAAATGGACCGATTTTTGGCACCTATGGGCAATTATTTAATTAAATAACATTAATATAACAATTATATTAATATTATTTAATAAAATAATTAAATTAAATAAATAAATACATTTTATAAATAATAAAAATAATAAAAATACAAAATAAACCGCCCACAATGTGAAAAGCACGTCCCACTCCTCGCAAAACTGCCGTGAACTGCACCTCAACGCGTGCGCGCGTTACAGTAAACGCCGTGAGGCGCTGTTTACTGCAGCCGCCTCCTCGCCGAAAGGCCGCGTTCTCAACGCCAGCGGCGTTGCAACACTACTCTGCAGCAACGTCTCTGCCCGCGAGAACAACGTTGAGACGCCGTTGGGCAGCGTCTCAACGCCATCGACAGAACAACAAACACTTTGTTGTTCTTCCATCGATTTCTGCATGTTTCCGCTCCGATTTCTTCACAGCAACTCTTGCCACGAACGACCCGGACTTACAGACTCGATTTACAACAAAATGCCCAAAAACAACGGGCCCTTATATTGATCTCATCAACATAATTGTAAATCTAATCTAGTGCCAAAAACCGTAAACATCCACAATGCACACCAAGCAATCATCTAATGAAATTATGGCAAAATACCCACCTAATTTTAACAAAAAAGTGCATAAATGAAGAACCATCGAAATGGCTCTGATACCAATTGAAGGGAATAAGAATCCCGCGCAGGGGAAGACGATTGAATCGTCGAGGTATCACTATGCAACTTGTGTTTATTAAAATTGATCTAACACTTAAATCTAGGCTAAACATGCTTAAAGAAGAAGAAATTTACAGCAAACAGAGTTTTTACTTACTTGTTGTAGACAAACTCAGCAATTTCTTCCTCGGGTCACGAACTCTTTGTGCTTCTCAATCTCAACGAAAACTTGAACTCACAAACAAGATCCGGCCACAACCACTTGGAAACTCGGTTGTTCTTCTTTTTGGAAAGAAGGAAGATGGTGGGATCTTAGTTTTGGAGAGGAAGGAGATTTGAGAGAATTGTTTGAGAGAGAATTCTCTTCTTTTGGTTGAAATTCCAAAAATGAGAAAGTGTGTCATAATCCTTCTTGCAAGAAGGGTTTATATAGTGGAATTGATGGAGTTAAAATCTCCACATAATTACCACTTTACTACAACCATAGGTTATGCAAATCTCATTTGCATAACCACATAATATAAGATATCTCATATCTCATATTGCAAATCACATTTGCAATAATTGTGGATTAATTAAATTGTATCACATCCAATTTAATTTCTCTCATTTAATTTCTCCAATTAGCCCTAATTCAACAATTAGGCTAACCTATAGTTTATTATGGATCTCATTCACATTAAACTATATATCATATCATTCATATCTCATATAAATGACATAAATGCCCTTAAAGTGAAATTTAACACTTCAATTTCATACCAAAACATTAACCCTTCTTTTAACCCAGGTGGAGCCAACCGAGAGACCACCATACACAACACCCTTCTCGGGCCAGTGAGAAGGTGGGCGCCCGTTGTCAAAGCCTTGGAGACAACACTCAAGGGAACAACCCCTCTAGTTTTCCTAACACTACAACAAATTATACAAAATATAGCTTTTAATAATAACTTTTTTACAAAATGCTATAAAAAACCCCTTAAATTTTCGGCGGGATATCTTACGCTGGCTAAAATTCGAGTGAAAAAAAGAAATGTAAATTTTATACCCAACCTCGCTCCCATTTGATCGTCTTCCTCCCATCGAGTATGAAATCTCCCTCCAACACTCGTCTCCCAACTTTGCTCCGACACTCTTCCTGATTCCTCTACACTCGTCTCCCAACTTTGCTCCTCATTGTCGTATCCCTGCAGGTCTTCACTCCTGCGCACTCTTTCCCCGCTTCATCCCCTCTGCAATTTCCTCTCTCCCCAATCTCCAAATCCTCCGATCCAATTCCTTCACCGAATCGGAAGGGAAATTTCACCCAAAGCTCCCCCAAAAGGGGTAGAGGAATGATTTTGATCGACTGTGTCGATTTTCTTGATGGGTTCTTGCCATTCGTCTTCTAGAGGGCGGCGATCAACAACAACGCTTATTCTACCGCTATAGAGGCGGTGATGGCGGTGGCAGCTGAGGCTCTGACGATTTCTACTACAACGTCCTTTTCTTCTTCTTCATCTTCTTCATATTCGTACTCTATGACCAGTAGGCCGCGTTGGTGGAAGAAGAATTCGACTAAAACTTTTGGGGTTGCGGTTTGTTAAGAGAAGGTCCATGAATTTGAGGTTCCGGAGAGGATTTGCTCTAATGGGTCATCGAGAGTTGCTTGTTTGTATACACAACAGAGAAAGAAAGGGGCTAATCAAGACGCCATTGTTGTGCAGGAGATTAGCGGTTTATTGTTGTTCCCACATTCTTACATCCTTTGTTCTTTGTTTTGTGTTGATTGATGATGCCCCTTTAACGCTGGATTTCATTTTGTGTTTGAGGTTACATTATATCATGTGAAAGTAGTTGTTTGAGGGTGGATATGGAGATTTTTCTAATTTTTAGGATAATGTTAGAGCTTTTGCTTCCTTATGGAACTATTGTTTTTGAAGATTGTAATTGTTCTGCGCAGGAGAAGGACGAAAAGTTTGGGCACATCTGGAGGGGAACCTGGAACAATGCTGCAATTTTACACGGATGATGCTCATGGCCTCAAGATATCCCCCAACGTTGTTCTCGTCATGAGTATTGGTTTCATTGTGTTTTTTGCCATTCTCCATGTCATGGGTAAGCTCTACTTCGTGCGTTAAGAAAAGCCTCTGCCCATAGTTCAACTTGGATCTGAATTCTCCTATCTCGTTATCGTAAAAAAAGACTAATTTCAATACTTTTTGGTTTTTAGAATGAAAGAGTTGTTCGTTCTATTCTGGTCTAAATCAGTTTATTGCTATTAATTATCATATGCTTGTGATTTATGTACGTATAGCGAATAAGTTGCAGCCTTTACTTGTAGCAAGTTTGCAACATAAGTTGCAGCTTTTTCTTGATTATATATGATTATTTATAAAATATGTTTATTTGGAGAGTTTTAATTGTAGTGTTGAGATTCTTTACGTTAGGAATTTCAAACTAAGACACTATAACAAAAATGAAATATTATAACTTCAAGTAATAGCTTTTGCACAAAACTTTGGAGTCAATAGTGCATTTTCGAGAAATTTCTTTTGGTGTTGGGTTAAATTTGAAGTTTAGAATTGTTTTGGATTCTTTCTGAGCTTCAAGTCATAGATTTTTTGTTTTGTTTAATCCTTGTTACTTTGTTATGTTATCGAAATTTTCGGGGCATAGTAGGGGTGTTAGCTCCAGGACGAATTTCCTATGTATCTAGCCATATGGTCGTTTTGGGACATTGAAGTCTTCGTACTAATCACGAGTGGAAAAAAAGACTGCAGGTGGCTTTAGAAGATCCTAAAAGGTTCCGCATAGAGATGACATTTAGTCGAGGAGAAAATCTTGTGCAATATATTCTTCGTTGCTTCTTACTTTCATTATGTCATGTCATATCTACGTACTTCAGATTATTGTTTTAAAAACTACGATAACTTGTGGTATAAATGTCTTCCACTTGTGCATTTGAGATGACAATACTTCACAATGCATTGGTGATAATTTTACCAAAATCATTAGGATGCATATAAGACTAAGAGTCAGGGCATGTTTGGGAGTTATTTTGATAATCAAAATTATTCCAAAATCACTTTTGGGCAGCTAAAAAACACCAAGGGCGTCATAAAAATGATTTTGGTCATTCCTAATCACTCTCAAACATGCTCGAGATGTCAAAAGAATGATATTTATTAATATTTCCTACCTGTTGCAATTTGCAAATGTTTTCTTCCTATAGGCAATCTTTGATTAATTGATGAGTTCTCCATCTTATAGTCGGCTCAAAGAAGCCAATTTGTTTCCACCGCTGGTAGTGTAGTGACCATGGCCCAGGAAGTAGTCAAAACAATGTTGGCCATGGGTTATGTGATGGGCAAAGATACATTAACGAAAGTTATATTTATATTTGCTTGATATCAATGTTTCAGATGCACGAGAGAGCAGCGCATGAAGGTAAGAGTTTTTGGCTTCCTATGTGAACCATGATGCAAGAAAATTCATTTCTCCGTGTTCATTTCTATGTGAAAAATCTAGCTTATGTGTGATGTGCGTTGTGCTCATTTCTTCTTCATGGTTTTCATATCCAACTTTGCTTACTACCCCATCCCAAGCTACCTCTTCCCGTCAATATCTTGCATCTCATTCGTTTGTTTGATATGGAAAAACTTCATTTGGTTCAGGTGAGAATTCAGTTGGGTCAGGGCTCGGTTGGCGAGGTAATCAGGAACATGCTTAAGGCGGAGGAAGTTGGTGCTTTTTACAAGGTGCGTTTACAAATCCAGTTGAAGTTTGTTATTATTGGAATTGCACTGTCGATCTTGTTGTGTGGTACATTGTAAAATACTGGCTTGGAGTTAACTTTCTTATTGGTTATGAGATCTTGTCCTTTTGTTTTGAGGACCTTTGAGAAGCCAGGAAGGATATCCTGGTTTGAAAATTGCCTTGTTGACTAGATTTGCACCGATATTGATTGTAAATTGTGGATCGACATTGGTTTGAGTTACCAGTTTATTTCTTTCCCTCATCCTACATTCCAATATTGTTCTCTCTTTAGAAAATTGTAAGAGATGTATGATGTCCGCCACCCACTTAAGATTTAAAAATCGTGTGAGTTTTTGGGCAACTAAATGTTGAAGCTTAGCTGGCTTGAACACTTATGTATATATATGATATAAGATGTAGGTTCTTTTCTTTAATTCATAGTTGTCGTGATTTGTAAGTTGTAACCTATAAAACTTTAAATTGAGTTTGTTTGTTGGTTAGGGATTGGGAAATTTCTAGATCGGTCGGAAGATTTATTGTGTCATTTGCTTGTATGGATGTTTTGAGTGTGCTTGGCTTCCTTCTACAAGTGGACTTACTAAACTAAGAGGGAAAATGGTAGTCTGGTCATTTTAGCTTGTACACTTGGCAATACGTTTTAATCCTTTAAAGCTCTTGTTTGTAGATTAGAACGAAGATTGAAGAGTTCGATTAAGGTTCAAAGCTTATTTGGGTAGTTTTTATTGTTACCAGTTTTTATTCTTTAACTTTGTTCATAGCTTTTATTGTTGAGACTTTTTTAGTGGTGTTGTGAATATAAAGTTCTTACAAACTTCTTCCGTCTGCAAAAGTGTTTTTTGACTCTGGTGTTTAACAACATGTTGTTCCTTTTAGTGATGGTTTGACTCATTTTCTTAACAATGTTATCTTGGTACAAAGCTTCAACATCTTTCTATGGACCTTTTTAAAAGACAGTCAATGTATATAGAAATGTGTGCAGCAACAAAAGGAGGTTAGTGCCCTGTGTTCACAATGGGTCTATGAGATATTTCTTACTTGTTTGGAAATATTGCATCTAACTAGTTTGCTTGGAAGTGGGCCTATTGAATTGATTTCATCCTTTCGTTCGCACTTTACAATTTTACTGTACTTTTCATTTATAAATTTAAATTTTGTTTCATATGGAAAGATAAAAAGAAAAGAACTTCACTACAGTCATGAAATTCATTTTCTCTCTCAATGCCTTTCGCCAAGCATTAGTTTTAGAGGAGTTGATACCTGCCAAACACGATGACTATCATATGATGCTCAGGTTTTCTATTTCCCTTATCCTTTATAACCTTACATTTTACAAATCCAACAACATCCGAATTATTCGAGTTTTAAGAATATAACCAGTGCTTATTGTTTTTTGTTGAGGACCATACCATACACACAAAGGTTGGGATTAAGAATATAACCCGTGCTTATTTTTTTTTTGTTTTGTTTTTTGGCTTTGGTTTCATTGGTATGCACTCAAATTTTGTTTGATGCTTTTTCAGTCTTGTATTGTTATACATTTGTATCATCAGATGTGGATTAGGAATCAAAATACTCACGAAACTCTAGTTGTAAGAGGTGAGTCGTGTCTAGTGAGTCGTTTCTAACTTTCAATGGGTTGAGATTTTATTGTCTCTATTACAATGAATGGAAAATAAGTGCACTGCCTTATGACCTTGAATTATGTTTTGGAGTAGTTCACTTGGCCATTTGTACTGCAAATATGAATTTTGTTGTCTCTTCCATTGCAAATATGAAATTTGATTTTAACGGTGTTATATTCTATTGCATATCTCGTCTTGGATTCATCTCCTTCATCCTTTTATATATGCACCCTGAAATAGTTATATTTTTATTTAAGAAACTTCCATTATGTGATCATGTATTTTATATTTGTGGGAGTAGCTAGGCCTTATGGCATTGTTGTTAAATTATTATGTTTTATAACTTTAGTTTTTTAGATGTTATACTTATTATGTTTGTGTAACTTTTGTGAATTAGTAATGTTAGTTTTAGTTTGTTCTCACTGGAATTATTTGGTTTGTTCAAGTGTTCTTAGTAGTTGAATTTATAGATATTATGTTAATAAATTTGGAGAAGCGTTAGCTAAGTTTTTAAGTAAATCTATTGTTTTTTATAACTTTCGTTTTTTGATGTTATACTTATTATGTTCGTGTAACTTTTATGAGTTAGTAAAGTTAGTTTTAGTTTATTGTAATCGAATTTATTGTTTGTTCGAGTGTTGTTAGTAGTTGATTTTTTAGATGCTATTTTAATGAATTTTGAGAAGTATTAGGTAAGTTTTAAGAAAAGCACGAGTTCTAGTTCCAAGGTTGATGTGGAGGAGCTCCTACCATACTCTCATGGGTTTACTGATCTGAACTTTTACTGAAATAATGGAATGGCTTGGATTGGTGTTTATGTAAGCAAGCTCTTTCCCTATCTCATTTGAATTTTCACTATTACAAAGATTTATTATTGTAAGAGACCCAAGTTTATCATAGCACAATTTCTTACCTGCAGAAACCAACTGCAAAAGTTCTTCCTCTTCACCATAAATCAACTGCAGAAGAAACAATGTTTAATAAAGAATTTCAGGTGAACTACTCTATATTATACTAGAATTTCAGCTAAATTCTAGTCTTCCTTCTAGGCTGATGTTGGCAATTCTGATAAAACATGGTTATGAAACAACATAATTATGTTTTGCGTGGCGAACTTTGTATCTTAATTTGAATTTGGAAGCGAGGTAATTAGAATTAGGAATTTAGGAAAAGTACTATCTAAGGTTGACATATGCAAATTGCAAGTCTAAGACCAATTTTCGGTGCTTATAGGTTGATGGTTGTATCTTCCTTTAGGTTGAAAGTTGCTTTCTCAATTTCGTTTTGATGTTGATATTGGGATGACCTTGCTGCAAATTGCAAGTCTGAGACCAATTTTTGGTGCTTATAGCCATTACTGATATTTTCATAGTCACGTGTAGTCATGTTTCGACGAACCATTTTGAGTTGATATTTTTCCATTTCCTCAATTTGAATTATGAGTTATCCAAGCCTTCACCATTGTTACTAATATAATAGTTTTGTCATCTTCCAAGAATATCTATTGTGATGCAAGGGTCATAGATTGTCAATGCACAAATCATAGCTTGTTTTTAGCTTGATTGTAAGCTTAGGGGTGATTCCCCAATGGACGTGTTGGTTACGCACCGCACTGTACCATGCTAGTGTGTTATTTGTGTTTAGGTTTAGAACTTTCATTTGTGTTTAGGTTTCCAGTTGAGGGACGGATAGAAAGTTTTAAGATCTTGTTCTCTCTAAGCGTTCAGTTCCTTATATTCTTTTGTTTGCTAAGGGATTTGCTTGCCTTTCTTATCAAAGTTATCTATGGCTTTTGGGCGTTAGCAAGCGTTTACGTGAGTTCCCCTAGAATATCTTGCCCTATTCGCTTGTTTGTGATCTGTTTTAGAACCCAACCTGTTGTGAATGTAGTTTGGTGGAGGTTGGGAGTGTCGGAATACTTATTGGAGTGCTTTTATGCTTTAAGCAGGTGAAAAATTTTTTGGTTTGTCCTAGTAGCGTCGTTATGCTACTGAAATTTTTAGCATTGACGGTGTTACTTAGTAACTTCCCTAGTGGTCTTAGTTCTAAATTTAGGGTCGTTACATGTACTCTCTAAGTTTCTTTAAGAATGAAATGACATTTAACTCTTTCCAGCCACTTGAAAGCTCATAGTGTTCGAATTTGGCTTATAGGTGGTTTTGGGTAAGAAACTCTCTTTTAAGCACTTCTTAGGTTCATATTAAGGTTTTGACTAAATTTATCCTCTAAGGATTATTCTCATGGTTTAGGAACTCTTGGAATATTTTCGCAGTGCTTTAGAACATCGTAAGTAATTTTAACTTGGTGGGTCTATTTGACCGTGTGAAGCATGTTGTGCATTTCCTTATTGATTTATTTTATGCATTTTTAATATATGTATATCTCCATGATCCATTTAGTGTATATTATGCATGTTATAGAAAATTCTTATTGCAAAATGCTTCTTTTCTTGTAAATGCTTGTTAGAAAAGAGTATAGGCTCGTCAAAATACCGTTGTTGGTTATGTTCACTTTTGTTGTTATCTATTGTATTTTTAGTGTATTTCTTTTCTAATTTCTTTCTTGTTGACTTTTTGTATGTTGATGAAAGAATATCATTGGAAGCTCTTGGCCACAAACAACTAGCTTAAGTTTTATATTTTGATTTTGGATAGTGATAATTTTGTAATTTAATGAATAGTGATGGAAATAGTTAATATTTTGTACCATTCCCAGTTGATGATATTCATTATATATCTATTTTTGTGCAACAACAAATTGACAAGTTTTATGTTTTGTATCAACTCTAAGTGGAACAATGTAAGTCTCGAATGAATGTTTGCTTAGACAAAGACACATTTGGTTTGTATATCTATTCTTATAGATCATTTATTTATTATTTTACTTCTAATTTCAAATAAGGTATGAAACTTGAATTAATCAATATGAAATGAATTTGAAAAGGCATAAAAGATACAATAATATAAAAAAAATGTGACAATTCAAAAATGTATTATAGCTTTAAAACAAGCATTTATAGCTATAAATAAATGTTATATTTAATTAAATGCTATCATAGATTACTAAAATGCTTTTTATAGCATTTATAAAATGCTATCGTAGATTTTAATAAGAGGAAAAATATGCTATTAAAAGAGTTTTGATATAACATTTTTTATAACTTTTATAAAATGCTATGAAAAGTCTATTTTTTATAGCTTTTATAAAATGCTGTAAAAAGTCTAATCTTTTACAGCTTTTATAAAATGCTGTAAAAAGCCCCAGACTTTTAATAACTTGGGTTGTCATGACTTTGTAGAAAAAGCTATAAAAGGCCTATTACAGCATTTTTTCGAAGCTATTGTAGACAGTTTTTCATGTAGTGTAAAGGCGGGAACGAGTGAATTTCATCTCGCGTAGTTAAGTTCCCAGCTTCCTACTTGGTTCTGTCCCTGAGAAGATAGGCATATTGGGCGAGTAACTGTGACCACCCTCACCCATAGTAGTTAAAGAACGCACCCTCGCAGGACAAAGAGTCCGTAACACGCTCGATTGGTCGAGTCACTAATGGTCATCTACGAAGTTATTAGTCCCATCACAAATCGCGGTGTTACATCGATGGGTCTAATAAATCACGGTCCGGCCTTGTACAATCTCATTGCACAGGATGCCCCCACTCGCATGTCAACTACATGAACGAGTCAGATCACCTCGTTTGTATCTAATACAAAGCGGGTCGCATCCACAGTGTATCCAGGATTAGGTCTCCAACCCTATCCATATACTGTAGACCGTTCGGGTCATTAACTCGAACGTGATTCTCTCTGTGTGTCCACTACACACCGTTCAAGTTCTAGTTCTCTCATAAATTCAATGACCCTAGAGCTTAGTTTATTGGAAAAGTTTATAAATATTGCGAGACACAAAGTGATGAAATGAATAACTCTTATTAATTTCAAACAATATATTACAAACACGAGATTAGGAAAAAAATCCCAACACAAGGAGGATCTAAGTAGAACTCAGAGATATAGGAGGTGATCCAAGTGGTGGTGTCTTTCTTGGAGAAAAACCAAGGAGTTCTGTTGTATTGTTGAAAAGCTTGGAACAAGGAGTTGCTGTGCTGGAGAATTGGAAACTACAAAGGTAATTTCCTTTCTTTTTCTCTTTAGATTAATCGTTTAACTTAGTATGTTTGTATGTAATTAATCTATGCCTAATTAGATTAGATTTGATTATATGCTTGTTCTGTATATTTGTCAATGTACTGGTTTTTATTTTTCAATTAAAACAATCAAGCACATTAACGATCCCAAACACGTTTCCGTTGCTCAAGGAGATCAGATCTCCATCAGGGAGTGTATTCCATGTTCTATCAGGTAGTCTTGGAATCTTAAGTTCATGTACTCTCCACCTCGATCATATCAAAGTGTTTTAATAGTCTTTTCTAATGCATACTAAACTTCAGTCTTAAACTCTATGAACATTTCAAGAGCTTCAGACTTATGTTGCGTTAGGTAGAATTAACCATATCTCGAATAATCATCTATAAATGAGATAAAATATTTGTACCCTCCTCTAGCTTTTACATTCATTGGACTATAGAGATCCAAATGTATCAACTCCAAGGGCTCTTTGGCTCTGTAACTTTGGCTCTGTAACCTTTTCCAATAAAAGGTCTTTTTGTCATCTTACCTTCTAAACAAGATTCATATGGAGGTAAATAATCATCTTCTAACTGACTTAAAAGTGCATTCTTTGCTAGTCTCTCAATCAGGTTGAGATTAATGTGACTAAGTCTCAGATGCCAAAGATAGGTATTATTTAGAGAATTTCTTTGCCTTTTACTTTGAGTATTAGCAGTTTTAAACATTTAATTATTTAAAAGTGCCTTTGTTTCGATTGATCTTAATACATACAAGTTGTTTTCAAGTTTAGCTGAACAAATAACAACACCATTCCTACTAATGAATGCTTCATTAATATTAAAGGAAATTGAATAACCTTCTTCAATTAAACAGGAGATAGGCAAAAGGTTCCTCTTAATTTTAGGAACTATGTTACATGTTTTCTAAAAACAGAAATCTATCTCTAAAAAACAACTTTACAACTCCCACTGCACAAGCTGAGACAACGTCTCCCGTTCCGACCCTGAGCGTCATCTCACCCTCTTCGAGTTGAATGAAGGAACCAATTTCCTGTAAAGAAGAGCAAACATGATTAATAGCTCCTGAATCAAGTCTCGTGGTGGAATTATGACCTCCCACTAAACAAGTTTCTAGAACGAGTAAATCATATTTACCTTTTTTCTCTTTCAAATCGGCTAGGTACTTGTTGCGTATAATTATATTGCAATACCGCAAGTGTACGGGTCAAGTTTTAGTATAGTGATTTTAGAGTTCCAAGTATCGCCCTCGGGAATGGGTTTCTAGATTAATTAATTACCAAGATACTAATTCTCGATTTTTGCTAAAATAACAAAACTTTGATAGATAATGATACTAAAGATAAAAAGATAAATAAACAATTGGAGACACGAATATGATAGAATTGGAGGAAATTGACTTCACAAGTTAAAACCTTATTTAACACACGCAATGAACTAACATAATGAATTTATAAACAAGAAGTGAAGATACTCAAGAAAATCTCTCGATTCATAATGAGCCTCGCACACACGATAAATTCTAAAGTTTCCTTATGAATTTTAAAAGCATGCACGACATTAAGCAACTTATTTATGTGTTTTCCTTAGACTTCTAGGTCATTCTCATGTCAGACTTCTAAGAGTTTTGACAACTTTGCTCTAATCTGTGTTTCTTTCTCTCGAGTCCACTTAAACCAAAAAAATCAAAGAATTGAAGAACGAATTGCCAAAAATAAATAACAAAACATAATTCAATACATAAGTAAACAAGTCTTAAACATGGAAATAAAATCCTAGCTATAACGTTTAGCCACTCTAAATCACAATAAAACCAAGCTAAAGTTATAGAAACGTCTTTAAACTTTATTACAATCTAAAAGAAAGAGAAAATAAACTTATGTGTCGATGTCGATCCCTCGTCTCCGAGCTCCCGTCATGATCTCGAACCTCCACGTGCTTTAGTTCCCAAAGAATGCTCTTCTTTCTCCTCTTAGAGAGTGTATTTCAAAATTAGGGTGTAAGAACTATCAAATTTGGCTCATTTTAAAAGTTGGACAAAGTGTTGTATTTATAGTGCAATCGGCACAACATTGCAACGCTAGGGACAGTGTTGCAACGCTGTGCCCTAGGCGGGTAGCAGATATGGAAATACTCGATGGCGTTGCAACGCCGCTACCTTAACCGCGCGCTCAACTTATCGATCTGGAGTTGCAACGCTAATAAGATGCGTTGGAACGCCCTCGTCACGGTCCTTCAAGATGGATTTCTTATCGAAATAGCATTGCGAGGCTTCAAGGCAGCGTTGCAACGCTATCGACATGGTTCTTCTATGCACAAAAGTAACAAGCACGGCGTTGCAACGCTCTGCACGGCGTTACAACGCAATCACCTCGGGTCTACTAGCTTGGAATGGTCATTCTACTTCCAATTGATATTATTTTAAGCTCCAAAAAGCCTCGATTCGATCCCGAGTGATTCATAATGTCTCCAAATGTCTTGTTTAAACTCTTTACCTGAAATTAAGTGACTTAAACACATCAAAGCTCTGAAATTAACATAAAACTAGCAATAATTAAGCCTGAGGATAACACATTTTGTGTGATCAAACACCCCCAAACTTAAACTTTTGCTAGTCCCGAGAAAAAACGGAATTAAACATGAGATTGTTCTTACACATACATCTGACTCAAGCCTCAAAGATTTAAAAGGAAATTTTTGGTAATCACAGGAAATACTCAAACATACTACTCCAATGAGCAATTTATAACTCTTCCTAAGCGTTCGTACGTGTGTGTGATTAGCCTATGTTCCCTTCATTTTTACTATGCCTGGATCAACTTTATTAGGCTCTCTATTCAATTCCCCATACACTGGTCATAACTACTAATCCTTGAGCCTCCCCACATTCAAGAAATAAATAACTATACTCAACACTTAATCACTTTTTATCACTTTTTTTCTATTTTCTTCTCTTTTTTTTTTGTGCAAGGACAATAGCTTTCACACATCCACTGCAGGGACCCTTACCCAGAGCACTCGCTCAATGAGTGGCCTAACGGATTACAGTGAAAGTAGCTCTTTTTGTCCTCACGATTTTTTTTCTTTAAAAAACAAACAACACAAACAATCTTTTTCACATAAAGCACATATTATACAGATCATGCACTTCATATTGTCATTCACCCTATCCTACAGTTTAACTCTCAAATAAGTTCTTAGACCTATCGAGATGACATCAAACTTTTAAACCTAATAACTTTGTTCTAAGAATTTCAAAATTACAGGAAAACATGCTATGTTCATAATTGTGCAGGAAAAACTCAAGAAATTTTTTAAATTAACTCGAATTTATATCATGCTCTCAAGTTTCAGCAGAATCACAAAAATTTTCAATTAATTCTCATCCTAGGCTATCATAATCATACTTATGCATAAGATCAATCAGAAATTCAGTATATACTCAGGATAGTCACAAAAGATAAACAACGTCCCACCCCCAAACTTAAACTAAACTTTGTCCCCAATATTTGCAAAAATAAGCTCAAAACAAGTATAAGGGTACGAGTGAACGATACTGTCCTGAGTAATGAAGATCTTCATTATTTTCTAAGTTCCTTGGATAGCTAAGACACGTGAGTTGAAGTTCCACTAAACGGAAGCATGGGTTTCAACGAGGGGTGACATTAACAACAACCTAATAAAACAAAACAAAAAACCTAATAAGCAAACAAAAGACTAAAATAAAAGAAAAATAACACAAAAAATGAAAACTGAATGCTTGAGTTTCCTCCCAAGAAGCGCTTTCTTTAACGTCTTTAGCTAGACTGTACTCCCTCAAGGTGTCTTCTTTAACTCGTGCAACTTATTGTCCTTCAAATCCTTTCCTGTTTCCTTTGCTACCCTGTCTTAGGAATCACTTAAAAGAATGTCAATCCCTAAGTCAAAAGGTAAAGTATTAGTCAATTGAATCTTTAAACAGGAGTTTATTTCTCATTCATCTTTCTAAGGGGTAAAGATTTGAAATTTAACCTCCTCTAGCCCTACATACAGCTTTAGGGTACCCTCATGCAAACTTATGTCCGCCTTACTTGTAGCCAGAAATGGTCTTCCCAAGATAATGGGATCTTTGTATCCACTTCAATTTTTAGGACAAGGAAATCCACAAGGAATACCAATTTACCTACCTTTACTAGGATGTCTTCCACTACTCCCCGTAGGTATGTGATAGACCTATCTGTCAACTGCAAAGATATTGTGGTGGGTTTTACCTCCCCAAAATTTAATCTTTTAAACACAGAGTAAGGCATTAAGTTTATACTAGCAGCCAAATCAGATAAAGCATTAAAACTAAAGTTGCATATAAAGCAAGGAACAGTAAAACTCCCTGGGTCCTTCAACTTTTGGGGAAACTTTTGTTGTATGACTGCACTACATTCCTCAAATAGATTGATGGTTTTGTATTCCTTCAACTTATTCTTCTTGGACAGGGTTTCATGAACTTTGCATAGTTGGGTACCTGTTCCAAAGCATCAGAAAAAAAAATACTCACATTCAGCTTTCTTAAAACATCTAAAAATTTCTGAAACTGCATAACATCATTTTTCTTTACAAAGCAATGTGGATAAGGAATAGGATTAAAATGAGAAGGAATAGAAGGCTTCGTCTGTGTCTCCTGTTTGTTGCCATTTGCACGTTGTGACTTATACTTTACCATCTCAGGAGCCTCTTCCTTTTCAACCTCTTCACTTATTATGCTCCTTCCACTTCTCAGTATGACTGCATTGCAAGTTTCCCTTGGATTTACCTTTGTGTCACTAGGGAACTTACCTTTTTGCAATGTACGAATTGTCACACTCATCTGGCTGATCTGAGTCTCTATATTCTTCAGGGCAGCTCCATGACTTGTCACAACACCAGTTAGTCTGGTGACTGCATTCTCCAGCTGGTTAGACCTATTTCTAGAATCTGCAATATATGAGTGCATTGTTTCTTCCAGAGATGACTTCCTCTCAGATGTAGAACCATAACCTGTAGGAGGATTCCACACATTTTTATTATTAGCATAGGAAAAATTTTCATGATACCTCAAACTTAAAGTGTAATGTGTTCGAATAGTATTCTGATTTTGATTTCCTCCATATGTATTACTTCTATTGTTCATATAATGTGCTTGCCCCATAGTGGATTCTCCGTCAAGCTGGGAGCATTGAGAGAGTACCACTGCTTGGGATGTTCCTACAAATTTATTTAAGGCGTGAGTGAGAGATGCCAATGTGGGGTTTGTGCCCTAAAACTCGTAGTTTGTAATTATGTTCTAATTATTGTAATAAAGTGTTATTATTTAAATAAAGAGTTATTGTTCGTTATTTACGATATTGCCATTGTTTTAACCCTAAATCCAATAAACTAAACATCCAAGGCTATAAAAATGTATCTTTAACTGAATATAGTGTACATATAAATGATCTCGGTTCGAGATACAACCTAAAGGGTCTATAGGAAGGGGATAAGATTTGGATACCTTACCCTGGTAAAACTATGGATGTGACCCACTTTGTATATGAAACTAACACTGTGATCCTAACGTGTTCGTGTAGATGACATGTGAGTGGGGATATCCTATGTAAGGAGATTACATCAGACCGAACCGCGAAATAGTAACCACTAGGTGTAACTCCGTTGACTAGTTAGGTTTCTATTTCACTAGGATGACCTAGGCAACTTGATCTAAATCCTGAGCGGGTTACGAACTCCTGTTTACGAGAGATTGTCCTTTGACTAGTATGGGTGAGAGTGATCAGATTCGCCGACTCAATATGCCTACCTTCTTGGGGACAAGACCGAGTGAGCAGCTGGAGACTTAGCCTAGAAAGATAGAATTCACTCATTCCCACCTACTAGGGTAAGTAGATGAATGTTCCCTTAAGTGGTGTCTTCGGGAGTTGAACAAAGGGCCCGACCCTCTCATTGGCTCGAGAGGGACTTCTTTTTGTTGGTAGGACCACAAACAAATTGTTCATTAGAGGAGCACTGGTACTTAAGTTACAAGATGTAACCCAGGGGTAAAACGGTAATTTGACTCAGCTGGTTTACGAACATCGTGAAGGATTGACTTCCTGTTATTGGTCAATATCCGTGGACACAAAAATATATCTGCAGTGAGAAGAGTGCAGCTACGGGACTTTAGTGGAGTGTTCCCGAAGTTAACGAATGTTGATTAGGAGGTTAATGAGATTAACCGAGTAATCTCGTATCATTGGAGCTTCTGATCTGTAGGTCTACTAGGTCCACATTCTAGCTCGTAAAGGTTTCTTAGATCGTTTGAATTTGAAATGTTCAAGTTCATTAGGGAATAAATTTAATGTATAGTTATACGATATAATATATAATTTTGGAACTATATAATTATAAATTTAATGTGAATATGATTCATATTAAATTATATGAGAGAATTAAATATTTGAAACAGTTCAAATGTTAAATTTAAATGTGAATGTGATTCATATTTGAAAACTATAGGTTAAAATTTAATATGCATTAGATGTACATTAAAACTATAGTATAAAAGGGAATATGATTAAATGTGATTTAATCTTATTTAAATTTAAGATATTTAAATTTAATTAATTAAATGTGATTTAATTAATGTATTATTTAATTTTATTATTAAATTAATGAGAATGTGTCCGGAGGACACGTTCCTCACTTCGCCCCAACTCCCTATCGATAGGGAGTGGGGGAAGTTATCCCTTGTGATGAGGCTTCTTCTCTTCTGTGAGAACGATTGGAAAGATCAATCGATTGAATTGCCAAATAGAAAATTCTCTCTCTAATTCCCTACTCCTTCTTTTCCAAATTGTCGGATCCCTTCCCACCTAGGGTGATCTAAGTAGATACTTAGAGGATAGGGGGTTTACTGAGTGGTCTTGTCCTGTTTGAAAAGAACAGAGAAGTCTGTTTTGGTTCTTGTGTTGTTGTGCACTTGAAGCAAAGAGTTGCAGTGAAACTACAAAGGTATATTTCGATTTCCTTTTTAGTTCACTTATTTCTACAACATGTTTGCATGATTATATCCATGTCTAATTAGATTAGAAATGTATGCTTGTCTTTGTTTTTATACCAATGTACTGGTATTTGTGTTCAACCAAAATAAACTTGCAAAATCGATTTCAAATCACGTTTCCGCTGCTAAAGGGGATCCGATCTCCATCTATTCGTATCAAAACAATGCTTCTTTTGTTTTGGTTGAAACAAATTTGCATTGGTTAGGTGGGAATTGCATTTTGGTTTGCTGTAAAACTGTTTAGGAATTTTTTGGCCTTAGTTTCCTTTGATTTGATGAAATGCCCCAGCGTTTTAGACAATTAAGTGCATAATCGAGTCTGTAATCGAGTTGTGAGTCATTCGGAACCAATTTCATGCATTTTGGATGAGTATCGAAGGAGTAATTGGCGATTGAAGTTGTTGTGTTCGAAGGAAAATGATGTTGCCGAAGCAAGAACGTTGCAACGCGACCAGCAACGTTGCAACGCCGTTCATCAGTGTTGCAACACTGAGGAACGACGTCGTAACGCCGAGGCTCCCTATCAATGTGGAATCTCTAGGGGTCAGCAGCGTTGCAACGGTACCACGATGTTAGGCGCGGGCGCAAGATGAGGCGGCGTTGCAACGCTCCCATCAGCGTTGCAACGCCGTGATGCCAAACTGAAGCAGCAGACCAGTCTGGGCAGTTCGGTTCAGTTTTGGTCTAGTTCGAGCGGTTTGAGCCCAGTTTAAGGAGTTTTGGACTGATTTTATAATAAAATTAGTGTAATTTTATTATTTTTTCACTTTAGGGCCCAAATTGTTTCAGTTTTACAACTATTTTTCTTTATGAATGTCATTTAGAACTTTTTCCACCTAAGGATGAGCATGTTCATGCATTTTATCTGTATAATTGTTATATAAATATGGTAGAAATGCATGATCTAATTTATTTTTCATAAGTATTTATTTATAATTGTTATAATTAGATAATATGGAAAATAATTTGCATGGAGCATGAATTTACTTAGTTTAAAATAAATGTTATTTTTTTAAAGTAATTTAATTATTCAATTAGTTGAATAATTTTTTTTATAATCCCATTTTGGTTTTATAATATAGTTCCTTGTCATAGGTTAATTATTAAAATTTATAAGAGTTATAAATTAAAGGGGTTTTAGAAACCATAACCTATAACAAAGAATTGCATGCAAACATAGGAACTTGGGTTAAAATTAAATTAGTTTTAAATTGTTTAAAAGTAATTTAGACCTAAGTTTTATTTTCTAATAGGATTAGAAGTTTGTCTTACATAGTATTTTAAATAGTTTATAATATAGTAAGATAATAGACTATGGTTATAAGGGAACTCTACTGGTGAAGTTCTGTCTAAGGTTGGGGGTATATAGTTGAAGGTTAACGAAACACCTCCTACCTGGGAACTGATCCGGAGCTTGAGTTTAATTAACCATAGTCCTGTTTTATATCTAGGTTATTAAAATGTTTATTCCCCTAGACATAAGGTTAAAAGACCTAGTTATAATAGTTATAATAGGCATAGATTCAGATAGATTCTTTTAGCCATAATCCGACTAACTTAAACCTACACCTAACTTTAGGAGCTTCAGTGGGAGAAAACGAGATGTCCGAATCAAGTTTACTCTCACGTCCTCAAGAGTTCACACCGTGAGTTCCATGCTCGGCTACGTGGCGTCAATAGGGCGTCCCCCTACGCTAAATGTTTGCATGGTTCAATACCAAGGTGAATGAGGGAAGTATCCATAGTAAATGGGAGCAGGACGCGTGTCAACGTATCCTACGGTCTTCTTCATTAGGTTGCACCGTGAGATTTCTATAGTCCGCATGCTAGGTTGTCCTAGAACAGCCAATCCCTACGGAGGGCCTGACTACAGGGATCAGAACACCACGAACTCCATAAATGGATAGGGTCTCTTAGGTAATTTGCCAACAGTTGTCTTTCTTAATAGTAGATTGTTGGCTCGGATCTATTGGATCTGAAAATGGTAGGGTCACATTTACAGGATAAGTTAAGCCAGTTAACAAATCCTTGACCAAACAAATGATAGCTAAGGATCATTGGGACATGAGATGTTCTGGTAGTGAGAATTGGCTGAGATAGTCTCAATTCATGGGAGGAGTGACTGACCACCCGACAGTGACTTTTCTAAACCCTTGAAGTATCATTGCAAAATTAAAGGTTTAATTTAAACACTAGGGTTCTTTAATAATTTTGCTAATATTGATTGGTTTATAATTGGTTAAAGGCATAATTAATTAGAACTACTTTTTGAAAACTATACTACATGGAAGTCAAACATTAATACGATTCTTATTGTTGACGACCATCGGTTTGTACTGACTGAGGAATGTCCTCAGGTCCCTGCTCGAAACGCTCCTCAATCTGTTAAGGATGCGTATGATCATTGGATCAAGGCCAATGATAGGCCAAGGTCTACATTTTGGCTAGTGTTTCTAAAGTTCTAGCCAAAAAGCACGAGGGCATGGTCTCAGCTCGTGAGATCATGAGTTCGTTGCAAAACATGTTTGGACAACCGTCTAGACTGCTTCGACATGAATCCCTCAAGTATGTTTATAACTCCCGTATGAAAGAGGGATCGTCGGTGAGAGAACACGTTCTTGATCTAATTGTCCACTTCAACGTGGCTGAAATGAACGGTGCAGTCATAGACGAGCAAAGTCAGGTCTCGTTCATCCTGGAATCTCTTTCGAAGACTTTCCAGCAATTCCGCAGCAATGCGGTGATGAACAACATAGAGTATAACCTGACTCCTCTCCTTAATGAACTACAAACTTTCCAGTCTCTTATGAAGAATAAGGGGCAGGCTGATGGAGAGGCAAATCTGTCCGAAGTGTTCATCCTCTAGAATTAAGTCCTGTAGTTCATCTTCTGGGCTTAAGATGACCCAAAAAAAAAAGATAGGAGGGAAAAGGAAGACACCTACTGCTTATAAGGGCAAGGGAAAAACCAAGGTTGCAGACAAAGAAAAGTGTTTCCACTCCAACATGGACGAGCATTGGAAGTGAAACTACCCAAAGTACCTTACTGAGCTCAAAGAGAAGAAAGGTAAATTCGATTTACTTGTTCTTAAAACTTGCTTAGTGAAAAATGATGATTTTACCTGAATACTTGATTCAAGAGCCATTAATCACGTTTGCTCTTCTTTTCAAGAAACTAGTTCCTTCAAGGAGCTGGAACAGGGTGAGATGACACTTAGGGCCGGAACAAGAGACGTCGTCTCAGCTTGTGCAGTGGGAGATGCCAAGCTGTTTTTTAGATATAGATTTATCTTTTTAGAAAATATGTATATAGTTCCTAAGATTAAGAGAAAGTTAATTTCTATCTCTTGTTTAATTGAGCTTGGCTATTGTATTACCTTTTCGTTTAGTGAAGCGTTCATTTGAAAGAAAGGTGTCAATATTTGCTCTGCTAAGTTAGAAAATGGCTTGTATGTACTTAAACCTATTCGAACAAAAGCAATTTTAAATCATGAGATGTTTAAAACTGTGAATACTCAAAGTAAAAGGCAAAGAATTTCTCCAAACAATAATACCTATCTTTGGCATCTTAGACTTGGTCATATAAATCTCAACCGGATTGAGAGACTCTCTAAGAATGGACTTCTAAACAAGTTAGAAGATGATTCTTTACCTCATTGAGAATCTTCGTTGGAAGGTAAATTAACTAACCGACCTTTTACTGGAAAAGGTTATTGAGCCATAAAACGCTTAGAACTTATACATTCGGATGTTTGTAGTCCGGTGAATGTTAAAGCTCGAGGAGGGTACGGATATTTCATTTCTTTCTTAGATGATTATTCGAGGTATGGTTATCTATACCTAATGCATCATAAGTTAGAGACTCTTGAAAAGTTCAAAGAGTATAAGGCTGAAGTAGAGAATGCGTCAGAGAAAACCATTAAAACACTTCCATCCGATCGAGGTAGAGAGTATATGGATTTGAGACTTTGATAGAACATGGAATTAAATCTCAACTCTCAGCACCTAATACACCACAACAAAATGGTGTGTTAGAAAGGAGAAATAGAACCTTGTTGGACATAGTTCAATCTATGATGAGTTATGCTCAATTGCCTGCCTCGTTTTGGGGATACGCAGTAGAGATTGCAGTTCAAATCTTGAACACTATTCCATCAAAGAGTGTTTCAGAAACACCTTTTGAATTGTGGAAGGGGCGTAAACCTAGTTTACAACACTTCAGGATTTGGGGTTGTCCGACACACGTGCTGATGACAAACCCAAAAAAACTGGAACCTCGTTCAAAATTATGCCAATTTGTTGGCTATCCCAAAGAAACGAGAGGTGGACTTTTCTACAACCCACAAGAAAACAATGTGATTGTATCGACAAACGCCACTTTCTTGGAGGAAGATCACATGAGAAACCATAAACCACGTAGTAAACTAGTACTTAATGAAGCTACACATGAACCAACAAGAGTTGTTGATAAAGCTGGACCTTCATCAAGAGTTGATGAAGAAGCCAGCACATCAAGTCAGTGTCGTCCTTCTCAATCGTTGGGAATGCCTCGACGCAGTGGGAGGGTTGTTTTCCAACCTGACCGCTACTTGTGTTTAACTGAATCTCAAGTCGTCATACCTGATGACTACGTTGAAGATACATTGTCTTATAGATAGGAAATGAATGACGTAGACAAGGACCAATGGATCAAAGCCATGTATCTTGAAATGGAGTCAATGTACTTCAATTAAGTATGGGAACTTGTAAACCAACCTGAAGGGGTAAGACCCATAGGGTGTAAATGGATCTATAAGAGAAAGAGAGATGCAGCTGGAAAGGTACAAACCTTTAAGGCTAGACTTGTAGCAAAGGATTTTACCCAAATGGAAGGAGTTGACTATGAGGAAACTTTTTCCCTTGTTGCTATGCTTAAGTATATCAGGATACTCTTGTCCATAGCCACTTTTCATGATTATGAGATTTGGCAAATTGACGTCAAGACTGCCTTTTTGAATGGTAATCTTGACGAGAGCATCTATATGTCTCAGCCCAAAGGGTTCATAACCCAAGGTCAGGAGCAAAAAGTTTGTAAGCTCAATCGATCCATTTATGGGTTGAGACAAGCATCCAGATCTAGGAACATAACATTTGATACTACGATCAAGTCTTATGGCTTTGACCAAAACGTTGATGAACCTTGTGTTTACAAGAGGATTATCAACAACAAAGTAGCTTTCTTAGTGCTTTATGTGGGTGATATCCTACTCATTGGGATTGATGTAGGATACCTTACTGACATAAAGAATTGGTTGGCGACCCAAATCCAAATGAAAGATTTGGGAGAGGTGCAGTATGTTCTTGGGATTCAGATTTTCAAGAATCGCAAGAACAGAACGCTAGCTCTGTCTCAAGCATCTTATATCGACAAAATGTTGACCCGATATTCGATGCAGAATTCCAAGAGGGGCTTATTACCCTTCAGGCATGAAGTTCATCTGTCTAAGGAACAATGTCCTGAGACACCTCAAGAGGTTGAAGATATGAGACGTATTCCTTATGCCTCTTCAGTAGGTAGCTTAATGTATGCTATGTTGTGCACGAGGCCAGACATTTGCTATGCAGTGGGAATAGTCAGTAGGTACCAACCCAATCCAGGGTTAGACCACTAGACAACAGTTAAAAATATCCTCAAGTATCTTAGGAGATCGACGAACTATACGCTTGTGTATGGGACTAAGGATTTGGTCCTTACTAGATACACTGTTTCTGATTTTTAGACCGATAAGGATTCTAGGAAATCCACATCAGGATCAGGTTTCACCCTTAACGAGGGAGCTATAGTATGGCGAAGCATCAAGCAATGATGCATCACTGACTCCACGATGGAGGCTGAGTACGTCGCTGCTTGTGAAGCAGCGAAAGAGGTTGTTTGGCTAAGGAAATTCCTTACTTATTTGGAAGTTGTTCCAAATATGGAATTTCTCATCACCTTATACTGTGACAATAGTGGTGCGGTAGCCAATTCGAAGGAACCTCGCAGCGATAAGCAAGGCAAACACATCGAGAGGAAGCATCACCTGATACGAGAAATAGTGCAACGGGGAGATGTGACAGTCACGAAGATCGTTTTGGAGCACAACATTGTTCATCCGTTTATAAAGACTCTCACGGCTAAAGTGTTCGAGGGTCATCTGGAAAGTCTAGGTCTACGAGATATGTACATAGGCTAATCTAGGGTAAGTGGGAGATATGTAATGGGTATATGGATGCCCTAGTTTATTGTATTTGTATCTTCGTAACCACTGTGTTTAGATTGTAATGTACCCCACTAGAGTTTTAGTTCAAGTGGGAGTTTGTTGAGGCTTGTGCCCTAAAACTCATAGTTTGTAATTATGTTCTAATTATTGTAATAAACTGTTATTATTTCAATAAAGACTTATTGTTCGTTATTTACGATATTGCCATTCGTTTAACCCTAAATCTAATAAATGAAACATCCAAGGCTGTAAAATGTATCTTTAACTGAATGTAGTGTACATATAAAGGATCTCGGTTCGAGATACAGCCTAAAGGGTCTATAGTAAGGATATAAGGTTTGAGTACCTTACCCTAGTAAAACAATGGGTGTGACCCACTTTGTATATGATACAAACACTGTGATCCTAACGTGTTCGTGTAGATGACATGTGAGTGGAGATATCCTATGTAATGGGATTACATAAGACCGGACCGCGAAATAGTAACCACTAGGTGTAACTCCGTTGACTAGTTAGGTTTCTATTTCACTAGGATGACCTAGGCAACTTTATCTCAATCCTGACCGGGTTACAAACTTCTATTTACAAGGGATTGTCCTTTGACTAGTATGGGTGAGAGTAGCCAGATTTGTCGACTCAATAGGCATACCTTCTTCGAGACAAGACCGAGTGAGCAGCTGGAGACTTTGCCTAGCAAGATGGACCGCCTACTAGGGTAAGTAGATGAATGTTCCCTTAAGTGGTGTCTCCGGGATATGAACAAAGGGTTCGACCCACTCATTGGCTCCAGAGGAACTTCTGTTTGTTGGTAGGACCACAAACAAATTGTTCATTAGAGGATCACTGGTACTTAAGGTACAAGATGTAACCGAGGGGTAAAATGGTAATTTGACCCAGCTAGTGTTACGAACATTCGTGAAGGATTGACTTCCTGTTATTGGTTAATATCCGTGGACACAGAAATATATCTGCAGTGAGAATAGTGCAGCTGCGGGACTTTAGTGGAGTGTTCCCGAAGTTAACGAATGTTGATTAGGAGGTTAATGAGATTAACCGAGTAAACTCTATCGTTGGAGCTTCTGATCTGTAGGTCTACTAGGTCCACATTCTACCTCGTAAAGGTTTCTTAGATCGTTTGAATTTGAAATGTTCAAATTCATTAGGGAATAAATTTAATGTATATATATACGATATAATATATAATTTTGGAACTATATAATTATAAATTTAATGTGAATATGATTCATATTAAATTATATGAGAGAATTAAATATTTGAAACAGTTCAAATGTTAAATTTAAATGTGAATGTGATTCATATTTGAAAACTATAGGTTAAAATTTAATGTGCATTAGATTTACATTAAAACAATAGTTTAAAAGGGAATATGATTAAATGTGATTTAATCTTATTTAAATATAAGATATTTAAATTTAATTAATTAAATATTATTTAATTAATGTATTATTTAATTTCATTATTAAATTAATGGGAACGTGTCAGGAGGACACGTTGCCCACTTCCCTCCAACTCCCTATCGATAGGGAGTGGGGGAAGTTATCCCTTGTGATGAGGTTTCTTCTCTTCTGTGGAAGGGTTGGAAAGATCAATCGATTGAATTGAGCAATTGGTGAATTGTCAAATAGAAAATTCTCTCTCTAATTCTCTACTGGTTCTTTTCCAAATTTTTGGATCCTTTCCCACCTAGGGTGTTCTAAGTAGATACTTAGAGGATAGGAGGTTTACTGAGTGGTTTTATCTTGTTTGAAAAGAACAGAGAAGTTTGTTTTTGTTCCTGTGTTGTTGTGCACTTGAAGCAAAGAGTTGCAGTGAAACTACAAAGGTATATTTCGATTTCCGTTTTAATTCTGTTATTTCTGCAGCATGTTAGCATGATTACATCCATGTCTAATTAGATTAGAAATGTATATTTGTCTCTATTTTTACACCAATGTACTTGTATTTGTGTTCAACCAAAATAAACTGGCAAAATCGATTTCTCCATCAGCCATATGAGACTTAAGATTAGTTACCTCATCCACTTGATAAAGTCCAGCTACTGGTTTCGATCTGTCATTGTTTGTGGGCCATTGGTAGCTGGCAGTTGATATTTCCTCTAAGAGGGCCTGCGCTTCTGGCACAATTTTCGCCATGAAAGCCCCTGAAAGCCCCTCAAGCAGTGGCATTCAGAATGGTCCTGGTTTGACCTGCAAGTCCATTATAGAATAATTGTACCTGGAGTCAATCTTGGAACCATGTTGTGGACATCTCCTGATCATGTCCTTATAACGGTCCTAGGCCTCAAATAACTGTTCTCGTTCTTGCTGCGTGAATATTCCTATCTCTGTTCTTAACTTTGCAGCTTTCACAGGTGGAAAGAATTTTGTCATGAAGGCTTGAGCCAACATCTCCCAAGAAGTGATACTTCCTTGTGGGAGGGATCCTAGCCATTCCTTAGCCCTACCCTGCAAAGAAAAAGGAAAGAGACGTAAGCGAATACTATTAACAGAATTCTCATTCAATTTAATTGTACCACAGATTTCTAGAAAGTTTTGCGAATGTGAATTTGGATCCTCTGTGGCTTGCCCTCTAAAGGCATTTTCCCTAACCATTTGGACAAGCCCTGTTTTCAGTTCAAAATTATTACCATTTATAAGGGCATGGATAATTCAAGCCTGTTAAGAATTAAACACAGGTTGGAAATACTCCCTAATGGGTTTAGGGTTGTTGATTAACTCCTGATCTGCCATTGTCCGAATTTCTGCTCTCCTTTGCCTTAGAAGTCTCCTACAGGTCCTATCGATCTCAAGATCAAAATGGTGCAAGTCTGTAGGTCTATCCTTGGGCATACACCTTGAGGTACCAAAAAGAACCAAGAATTAGACAAAAAACTAGAAAAAGGAAAGAAAACATAAAAAAAGAAAGAAAACAAATAAGGAAAACCACAAATAAGGGGAAAACACACAAACACTTTAGTCTAAAATTTTGAATTTTCTCCTAATATCAATTAATCTAACTAATCCCCATTCCCGGTAATGGCGCCAAAAATTTGTTGCGTATAATTATATTGCAATACCGCAAGTGTACGAGTCAAGTTTTAGTATAGTGATTTTAGAGTTCCAAGTACCGTCCTCGGGAATGGGTTTCTAGATTAATTAATTACCAAGATACTAATTCTCGATTTTAGCTAAAGTAACAAAACTTTGATGGATAATGATACTAAAGATAAAAAGATAAATAAACAATTGGAGACGCGAATATGATAGAATACGAGGTAATTGACTTCACAAGTTAAAACCTTATTTAACACATGCAATGAACTAACATAATGAATTTATAAACAAGAAGTGAAGATACTCAAGAAAATCTCTCGATTCATAATGAGCCTCGCATACACGATAAATTCTAAAGTTTCCTTATGAATTTTAAAAGCATGCACGACACTAAACAACTTCTTTATGTGTTTCCCTTTGACTTCTAGGCCATTCTCATCGCGACTTCTAAGAGTTCTGACAACTTTTCTCTAATCTAAGTTTCTTTCTCTCGAATCAACTTAAACAAACAAGATCATAGAATTGAAGAACGAATTGCCAAAAATAAATAACAAAACATAATTCAATACATAAGCAAACAAGTCTTAAACATGCAAATCGAATCCTAGCTACAACGTTTAGCCACTCTAAATCAAAATAAAACCAAGCTAAAGTTATAGAAATGTCTTTAAACGGTGTTACAATCTAAAAGAAAGAGAAAATAGACTTATGTGTCGATGCCGGTCCCTCGCCCCCGAGCTCCCGTCACGATCTCGAACCTCCACGAATTTTTGGTTCCAATGGAATGCTCTTCTTTCTCCCCTTAGAGAGTGTATTTCAAAATTAGGGTGTAAAAACTATTAAATTCGGCTCCCTTTGAAAGTTGGACAAAGTGTTGTATTTATAGTGTAATCGGAAGAGCATTGCAACGCTAGGGAAAGCGTTGCAACGCTGTGCCCTAGGCGGGTAGTAGATATGAAAATACTCGATGGCGTTGCAACACTAAGGGCAGCGTTGCAATGCCGATACCTTAAGTGTGCACCCAACTTACCGATCTGGCGTTGCAACGCCCTCACCACAGTCATTCAACATGGATTTGTTATTGAAGGGAATGAAATCTCGTGCAACGGAAGGGTGATTGAATCACCGTGGTATCGTTGCGAAAACCGTTTTCTTAAAACCATTTCTATCGTATAGAAACTAGATTAAACATACAATTAAAAAGAAAAATAGTAAGAGAAACACGCTACTTACTTGTTGAAGAACTCTTCTTCAAGTTTTCCTTCTCCCGTTAACGAACTCTTCGTGGTCACGATCTCAACGTCCTCGATCTCCTCGAACAGTGAAAATCGGACACTTTCACTAAGTCTCTCGGTTGTTCTACGTTAGGTAGAAGAAGAGAAGTTGACCTCTTTTTGGTGAGAGGGGAGGAGAGATTGAGAGAGGATTTTGAGAGAGAATGCAATGCTCTTTTGGTGAGAAATCGAAAAAAATGAGCAAAACCCTTACCACTCCTTCTTGCAAAGTAGTTTATATAATGGTGATAGGTGGAGTTGAAATCTCAACCTATTTACCATTTTACCACAATCATAGGTTATGCAAATCATATTTGCATAACCACATATAATAAGATATCTCATATCTCATTTTACAAATCACATTTGTATAATTGTGAATTTTTAAATTGAATCACATTCAGTTTAATTTCTCTCAATCTATTGTTTATTATGAATCTCATTCACATTAAACTATATAATATGTCGTACATATCTCATATAAATGACATAATTACCCTCTAGTGAACTTGAACACTTCAAATTCACACCAAAACTGTAAACCTTCTATTAATCCAGTTTGAGCTAACCGAGGGACCTAATGGACCTACAGTGACGAGCTCCAATGATTCGAGATTAACCTGTCAAACTCTTTGACCCGGTTAATTAACATTCATTAGCTATGGTTACACTCCACTAAAGCTCGTAGCTGCACTTCAGTCAGTGTAAGACAAGTTGTGTCAACTGATAGAACCAATGCCCATGAGTCGACCTTTCACAGGTTGATCATAAACACTACTGGGGCAAATTACCATTTTACCTCTGTGTCTACTTCTTGCTCCTTAAGTCCCCACTGCTTCTTTAATGAACAACAACGTTGTAATGGTCCAACAATACACAACACCCCTTTAGGGTCAGTGAGAAGGTGGGTGCCCGTTGTCCAAGCCCTGGAGACAGCACTTATGGGAACAACCCCTCTAGTTTTCCTAAAGGCGGGAACGAGTGAATTCCATCTCGCGTAGTTAACTTCCCAGCTCCCTACTTGGTCCTGTCCCTGAGAAGATAGACATATTGGATGAGTAACTGTGACCACCCTCACCCATACTAGTCAAAGGACAGACCCTCGCAGACAGGAGTCCGTAACACGCTCAGGATTTAGGTCGAGTCACTAATGATCATCTACGAAGTTATTAGTCCCATACTGTTAACGACGTTACATTAGTAGGTCTAATAATTCATGGTTCGGTCTTGTACAATCTCATTACACATGATGCCCCCACTCGCATGTCAACCACATGAACGAGTCAGATCACCTCCTTTGTATTTAATACAAAGCGGGTCGCATCCACAGCGTATCCAGGATTAGGTCTCCAACCCTATCCATATACTGTAGACCGTTCAGGTCATTAACTCGAACGTGATCGTCCCTGTGTTTCCACTACACACCGTTCAAGTTCTAGTTCTCTCATAAATTCAATGACCCTGGAACTTAGTTTATTGGACAAAGTTTGTAAAATTTGCGAGACACAAAGTAATGAAATAAATAACTCTTTTTAATTTCAAATAGTAAAATTACAAACAAAACGAGATTAGGACATACAACCCAACAAACTCCCAATTGGACTAAGATAATGGAGCAAACATACATTTTTCAAATGTACAATAGATTATTATAAAGTAATACAATAAACTAGGGCATTGAATACCCTTTACAATACTCCCACTTGCTCTAGTCAGGAAGCACTCGAAGACCTAGACTCTCTAGGTGACCCTCAAACACCTTAGTCGTGAGGGCCTTTGTATGATCAGCAACGTTGTGCTCCGACGCTATCTGTGTGACTGTCACGTCGCCGCGGTGCACAATTTCCCGTATCAGGTGATACTTTCGCTCAATGTGCTTGCCTCCCTTATGACTCCGAGGCTCTCTGGAGTTGGCTACAACACCAATGTTGTCACAAAACAACGTGATCGACAAGTTCATATTTGGAACAACTTCCAAATCCGTCATGAACTTCCTAAGCCAAACATCTTCTTTTTCAGCTTCACACGCCGTAACGTACCCAACTTTCATAGTGGAATCAGTGATGCATCCTTGCTTGATGCTTCGCCATACTACAGCTCCTCCATTCAGAATGAAGGCTGACCCCGAAGTGGATTTCCTAGAATCCTTGTCAGTCTGAAAGTTAGAATCTGTGTATCCCGTAAGGATGAAGTCTCGACTCCCATACACTAAGTTGTAGTTTCTTGTTCTCCTAAGATACTTGAGGATTTCCTTTACGGTTGTCCAGTGATCTAATCCTGGATTGGATTAATACCTACTAACAATCCCTACTGCATAACAGATGTCGGGCCTAGTACGCAACAAGGCATAGATGAGGTTCCCTACAACTGAAGCATATGGGATCCGTCTCATATCCTAAACCTCTTGAGGAGTCTTAGGACATTGATCCTTAGACAGGTGAACCCCATGCCTGAAAGGCAGCAAGCCATTCTTTGAGTTCTGCATCTTATATCTAGACAACATCTTGTCAATATAAGACGTTTGAGACATGGCAAGCGTTCTGTTCTTCCAGTTCCGGACAATCTAGATACCTAGATCATACTGTGTTTCTCCCAAATCTTTCATTTGAAATTGCGAAGCCAACCATTTCTTTACGTCAGTAAGAAATCCTACCTCATTCCCAATGAGAAGGATATCATCCACGTACAATACCAGAAATGCAAAAGTTTTTTCGACGATTTTCTTGTAGACACAAGGCTCGTCAACGTTCTCATAAAAGGCATAAGATTTGATCGCCTCATCAAACCTTATATTCCAAGAACTCGAGACTTGTTTTAGTCCATAAATAGACCTATGAAGCAGGTACACCTTTTGCTCTTGGCCTTGGGTTTTGAACCCCTTGGGCTGGTCCATGTAGATCGTTTCGTCAAGGTTGTCATTCAGAAAGGCGGTCTTGACATCCATCTGCCATACCTCATAGTGATAATATGCGGCAATGGCCAGAATGATCCTGATCGACTTTACCATGACAATAGGTGAAAAGTTTCCTCATAGTCAACCCCTTCAACCTTGGTAAAACCCTTTGCCACTAATCGTGCTTTGAAGGTCTGCACCTTCCCATCTACGCCACATTTACGCTTGTAGATCCATTTGCAACCTATAGGTTTTACCCCATCAGGTTGATCCACAAGCTCCCAGTCAAAATTGAAGTACATCGACTCCATTTCCTGGTCCATAGCTTTAACCCATTCGTCCTTGTCAACGCCTACCATTGTCTGATCATAGGTCAATGGATCCTCACAGTTATCATCAGGGGTGACGACTTGGGTTTAAGCTAAACCCATGTAACATTCAGGCTGTCTCACAATCCTCCCACTACGTCGAGGCATTCCCAACTCTTGGGAATGGACTTGACTTGACGTGCTAGGATAAACAACGCTTGTTGACGTACTAGCCTCATCAACAACTCTTGCTGATGTATTGTCCATTTCGTTCAACACGATTTTGCTTCTAGGCAAATGATCCCTAACGTGGTCTTCCTCAAGGAAAGTGGCGTTTGTCGACACAAACACCCTATTTTCCTTAGAATCGTAAAATAGACCACCCCTAGTCTCTTTTGGGTAACCTACGAATAGCAACAATTTTGAACTGGGTTCCAACTTTTTCGAGTTTGACACCAATACGTGGGTCGGGCATCCCCAAATTCTGAAATGGTGTAAACTACCTTTACGTCCATTCCAGTGTTCGAAAAGTGTTTCACAAACACTCTTCGACGGAACGTTGTTCAAAATATACACCGTAGTCTCCACTGCGTAACCCTAAAAAGAATCAGGGAGACGAGCATAGCTCATCATTGACCGAATCATGTCCAACAGGGTTCTGTTTCTCCTCTCCAATACACCATTCTGTTGTGGCATACCAGGTGGTGAGAGTTGGGACGTAATTCCGTGTTCTATCATATAGTCCTGAAATTCTGTGTCCATATACTCTCCACCTCGATCCGATCGAAGTGTTTTTATCGTTTTACCTAACAGGTTCTCAACCTCAGTCTTGTACTCCTTGAACTTTTTAAGAGTTTCAGACTTCTTATGCATTAGGTAAATATACCCATACCTTGAATAGTCATATATAAAAGATACAAAGTATTCGTAACCTCCTCGTTCTTTAACACTCAATAAGCTCTTTAGCTCTATATCCTTTTCAACTAAAAGGACATTTGGTCATTTTGGCTTCGAGACATGACTCACACACCGATAAAGAGTTTTCTTCCAATTCGCTTAGAAGTCCACTCTTCACTAGTCTCTCAATCCTATTGAGACTAACGTGGCCTAACCGTAGATGCCAAAGATGGACATTTTCTTTTGGAGAAACTTTTATTATTTTAGTTCGTGATTCTGCTGTTTTAAATAATTCAGTGTTCAAAACGCTTTTGACCGAATTTGGTTTCAAAACATACAGATTAGACTCAAGTGAAGCTGAACAAATCAAATTGCCTTCGAAAGAAATAAACGCTTTATTATGTTTAAAGGAAATTGAAATACATTGTTCAATCAAGCAGGAAATAGAAACAAGGTTTCTAGTAAACCCTGAGACTATATACAAATTATCTAATAATAAGTAATTCCTGCCGAAAAAGAGCTTCACTTTGTCGATCGCTGCAGTAGAGACTATCTCCCCGGATCCAACCCATAGAGTCAACTCACCCTCTCGCAGCTGTTGCCAGGAACGAATTCCCTGAAAAGAAGAACGATCGTGGTTAGTGGCGCCCGAATCCAATTTCCAGGCAGAGTCATTACTCTCCACTAAACAAGTTTCAGTTACTTAATCACATTTACCTTGATTCTTCCTCTCGGCAAGGAACTTGGGTCAGTTACGTTTCCAGTGGTTGTCCCCATTGCAGTGGAAACACTTTCCTTTCTTTGCATCTTTCTTGACCTTTTTACCCTTTTGGGCGGCACCGCGGTCAGTTTTGCCCTTCTTTATCTTCTTCTTCTTCCCTTCCAGGTGAGAAGGAGCTACAGGGTTTGTCCCAGAGGTCGAACCCCTCCGATAGGACCTGTAGGCAACATTTTCCTCAGCTTCCGGTGTCCTGATCCTCATTAAGGATTGGAAGTTCTGTAGCTCGTTAAGAATGGTGGTAAGTGTGTAGCTAATTTTGTTCAAAAGCTACGAAACTGAAGGAAACTCTTCTGAAGAGTCTCCAAGATAAAGTTGACCTGGCTCGACTCATTGATCGATGCCCCGTTCATCTCTGCCAGATTAAATTGGGTCATCATGTTTAGAACGTGTTCACGGACAGACGTCCCTTCTTCCATCCGGGCATTGAAGACGTGTTTGAGCGAGTCATGCTGGACCTGAAAGGGCTGTTGTCCAAACATATCCTGCAGTGACTCCATGATCTCCTTAGCGGTGACCATCAACTCATGCTTCTTTGCCAATACTTCAGATAAGCTGGCAATTATGTAGACCTTTGCCTTTTCATTGGCTCTAATCCATCGATCGTATGCATCACGAACACTTCTTGACGCAGTCGAGCTCGGCAACTGAGGATACTCCTCAGTAAGCACAAACTTAAGGTCTTCAGTTACTAGTTGCGTGTTTATATTGTTTTTCCATGTTTGGAAATTATCTCCCACTAGTTTGTCGGACGCTAGTAACGCCATAATTGAGCTAGACATTTTTGCTGAAAAAATGAAATTAAAATTTGTGCCAGTATCGCAAAAACTTTTTGAAATCCAATCAAGTTTTAGCAAAAATTTATCCTATTGTCCCTAGGTCATTTAAAATTTGCAATGATATCCCAAAGGTTTAGAACGACCGCCACCGAAGGGTGAACAGAAACACTCCTCCTCTAGGACGAGACTATCTCGACCAGACCCTAATCTCAGAATAACTCTTATTCCATTAGGCATCCAGTTACTATTTTTCGGTTGAATCCATTAACTCTTAATCAATCCCGTGAGTGTCACCCTCAATCTTTAAGTTTCCAAGTATTCGTCCGAACAATAGCCACCGAAGGGTGAACAAAGAAGGAAAACCAACAAAGAAACTGTATCCCTTTCGGGAATCCACGATGTTCCAACTCCCATGATCAAGGCTCTCCGAAGGGATTGTCTGATCCATGCCAAACTAGCAGGTGGATCATAGGGGTCTTACGGTGTGAATCGAAAGAAGAGATCGTGAGTGTCATTTTCACAGGTCCCGCTCCCACTCACTATATGTACTCTCTCCATCCACTATGATATTGATCAATACAAATACCATCCGAAGGGGAACGCTCCCATTTGCGCCACGGTGCAGACATTAACGGAGATTTATGGTCGGAAATTCAAATGTATCTTATACACTTTATTTCCTCCCACTCAGCGCTTTATATTTTTTAGGATTGACCAAGATAAACAGGCTAAAATTTACCTAAGTTTACCAATATAACTCTTATATTGATTTAACCAAAGTTTATAATCACATTATTAACTTAGGTCTATGTGAGTAAATTAATCAACTTTTAATTAACGCCACTCACGATAATATAACCTAAGAATCTCTAGATCGAATTCACTCCCAGGTCGGTTTTCATGTAGGGGTGTTCCGCAAGGGTCAACTTAAATACCCCAGCCTTAGACAAAACCTTCCTTAGACAGAGTTACTTATCAGCCACCATTCAGATGTCATATTTTGATTTACTAATTCTAATCTTATTAAAACTAGAAAACCTAAGTCTAATTATTCAAGTTCTAAACATTTTAAAACTAATAATTAACTTAGGTTACATGCATTTCTATGTTATAGTGCTTGATCATTCAGCACATGAACAACTATATACTATAACAAATATTCATCATATGAATTTAATGCATGAGCATACTTTTAATCTAATAAATATAACTCTTATATTAAATAAATTGAAACATGCATTTAATTATATTATAACACTTATAATATAACCTATCATGCATACTATATATTATAACACTTATAATATAAATATGATGCATGAAATGTTTAACCTAAGGTGGGATTTTAAATCTATATGTCATACATTATGCACATAGAAATAATTAATTCATTCATCTCATGCATAAAATAATTAAATAGCAAAAATTAGACCGGTTTTGGCACTTAGGGGCATGAAATAAATTAATTAAGATTAATATAACATTTCTATTAATATTAATTAATTACTTTAATAAAATAAAAATAAATTACATTATTACAAAATAATTAAATAAATAAAACTAATTGAATAATGCCCCACGAAGTTGAATTGAAGAACCACCCACGTCTCGTGTGCACGCCTCGAATCGCCTCAACACGCGCAGTTGCAGCAACGTGGTGCGGCGCGTTACTGTAACGTCAGTAGCACTCAGCGTCACGCCAACGTTCCCAACACGAGCAGTGTTGCAACGCAACGCCTTGCGTCGCAACGTTGACCTGCAACGCGCCTTGTTCTCGCGGGCACAGCGTTGAGACGCCGAAGAACAGCGTCTCAACGTCGTCGCCTGTACAGCAAACTCCTTTGCTATTTTCTTCATTTTCTGCCCGTTTCCACTCCGATTTCTTCACAGCAACTCTTGCCGCCAAAGACCGGGACTTACAGACTCGATTTATTTTCTAATTTTCTCAAAAAACACGGGTCTTTGTTTTCAATTTGATCTCATCAAACAGAAAACAAACCTAAACTAGTGCCAAAATCGAAACATCCAATCATGCAATCCACAATTTATCACATAAATTGAAGCAAATACCCACATAATTTTAAGAAAACAAATGCACAACGAGAAAGCCAACGATTGGCTCTGATACCAATTGTAGGCAATGAAATCCCACGCAGTGGAAGGGTGATGGAATCACCGTAGTATCGTTGCGAAAACCGTTTTCTTAAAACTATTTCTATTCTATAGAAACTAGATTAAACACGCAATTAAGAAGAAAAACAGTAAGAGAAATACGCTACTTACTTGTTGAAGAACTCTTCTTCAAGTTTTCCTTCTCCTGTTCACGAACCCTTTGTGGTCACGATCTCAACCTCCTCGATCTCCTCGAACAGTGAAAACCGGACACTTCCACTCAGTTTCTCAGTTGTTCGATGTTTGGTAGAAGGAGAGAAGTGAATCTCTTTTTGGTGAAAGGGGAGCAGAGATTGAGAGAGAATTTTGAGAGAGAATGCAATGCTCTTTTTGTGAGAAATCCAAAAAAATGAGCAAAAGCCTTACCACTTCTTCTTGCACAAAAGTTTATATAATGGTGATAGGTGGAGTTCAAATCTCTACCTATTTACCATTTTACCACAACCATAGGTTATGCAAATCATATTTGCATAACCACATATAATAAGATATCTCATATCTTATTTTACAAATCACATTTGTATAATTGTGGATTTTTAAATTGAATCACATTCAATTTAATTTCTCTCAATCTAATTTCTCCAAATTAGCCCTAATTCAACAATTAGGCTAACCTATAGTTTATTATGAATCTCATTCACATTAAACTATATAATATGTCATACATATCTCATATAAATTACATAATTACCCTCTTGTGAACTTGAACACTTCGAATTCACACCAAAACTGTAAACCTTCTATTAATCTAGTTTGAGGCAACCGAGGAACCTAATGGACCTATAGTGACGAGCTCCAATGATGCAAGATTAACCTGTCAAACTCTTTGACCCGATTAATTAACATTCATTAGCTACAGTAACACTCCACTAAAGCCCGTAGCTGCACTCCTGTCAGTGTCGGACAAGTTGTGTCCACTGATATAACCAATGCCCATGAGTCGACCCTTCACAGGGTTTTCGTAAACACTGCTGGGTCAAATTATCGTTTTACCCTTGTGTCTACTGCTTGCTCCTTAAGTCCTCACTGCTCCTGTAAAGAACAACAACGTTATAATGGTCCAACCATACACAACACCCCTCTCGAGCTACTAAGAGGGTGGGCGCCCGTTGTCCAAGCGCTAGAGACAACACTTAAGGGAACAATCCCTCTAGTTTCCCTAAAGGCGGGAACGAGTGAATTCCATCTCGCGTAGTTAAGTTCCCAGTTCCCTACTTGGTCCTGTCCCTGAGAACATAGGCATATTGAGTGAGTAACTGTGACCACCCTCACCCGTACTAGCCAAAGGACAGACCCCCGCAGACAGGAGTCCGTAACACGCTCAGGATTCAAGTTGAGTCACTAATGGTCATTTACGAAGTTATTAGTCTCATACTGTTAACGGTGTTACATCAGTAGGTCTAATAATTCACGGTACAGTCTTGTACAATCTCATTGCACCGGATGCCCCCACTCGCATGTCAACCACATGAACAAGTCAGATCACCTCGTTTCTATCTAATACAAAGCGGGTCGCATCCACAACGTATCCAGGATTAGGTCTCCAACCCTATCCATATACTGTAGATCGTTCGGGTCATTAACTCGAACGTTATCCTCCGTGTGTGTCCACTACAAATCGTTCAAGTTCTAGTTCTCTCATAAATTCAATGACCCTGGAGCTTAGTTTATTGAACAAAGTTTTTAAAATTTGTGAGACACAAAGTAATGAAATAAATAACTCTTATTAATTTCAAATAGTAAAATTACAAACAAAAATAGATTAGGACATACATCCCAACAGTTATCGATGTACAAAAGAAGCAAACAAACGCTCTGTATGGCATTGTAGCGTCTAACCTCGGGTCTACTAGCTTGGAATAGTCTTTTTACTTCTAATTGATATTATTTTATGCTCCAAAAAGCCTCGATTCGATCCCGAGTGATTCATAATGTCTCCAAATTTCTTGTTTAAACTCTTTACCTGAAATTAAGTGATTTAAATACATCAAAGCTCTAAAATTAACATAAAACTAGCAATAATTAAGCCTAAGAATAGCACTTTTTGTGTGGTATCAGTACTTAGGGAAGTTGCGTTTCCAGTGCCCATCCACGTTGCAGTGGAAACATTTTCCTTTATCTACAATCTTGGTTTTCCGTTTTTCTTTGTCAGTAGTGGTAGGAGCCTTCTGAAGGGAATGGAAGTCCCGCAGCAGAAACGACATGAAACATCGTGGTTCTCGTTGTGAAATTATTTTCTTAAAATTGAATTAAACTACTTTAATTCTAGGCTAAACATGTTGATTTAAGAAGAAAACCAGAAAGTAAAGGTACTTACTTATTGATAAACTCTTGTGCGACGTTTCCTTCTCTAATCACGATCTCTTTTTGTTCCAACGATCACTACACACGATCTCATGAACCTAATAGTTTGGATACCTCTAAATAGTCTTCTCGGTTGTTCTCGATCGGTTGAGGGAGAGTTGTGGGACTCCCTTTGAAATTTGGGTGAAGAGAAATTGAGAGAGAATTAAGAGAAGAGAGAAAGCTCTTTTGGATGGAATTCCAAAAAATGAGCAATTGCCTTACAAAAGGCTTTTCACAAAACCTATATATAATGGTGAATGGTGGAGTTGAGAACTCCACCAAATCATCATTTTACCACAACCTTATAATATGCAAATCATATTTTGCTTGCTGTCTTTGCCAATTTGATACTGTTTTTCTTGGGTTTTTTATACATTGTTTAGAGGTTGAATTGCTCACTGTTAGGCAAATTGTGTGGTTTTTTGGGGTTGTTATTTATATGAATTCTTTGATCAGTGAAAGCATGCTTAAATTAGAGATGTGTGACTCGATTTATGTCATGAACTAAATTGTCTTAGGGAAGGGTTAGGTTGTGTTCAAATGTGAATTTTGGAATACATTTATGGTTGAAGCCATTGTTGAATTTATGAAATTTTATTGATCTTCATGGTGCATGAGAATTAAAGATTGGTCATTTTAACTTTTCTAGAATTCATAAACTTTGAAAAGCTAAATAATTAGAAAACAAGAATTTCATTCTAGGATTCTTGAGTTGATTAGGGATAATTAATCAACCTAGAACCTAAAATCATGAGCATAATTTAGATCTCAATTGGAAAATTGTAGGTTTTAAAACATAGTGATTTTGAAAAAATCATTTGAATACATGTGCAGGTAAATTCAAGGAATCAATCAAATCTTTGATCCAACTGAGCATGAAAACTACAACCTAACCCAAGCCTGTTTTTTTCATTATAAAATCTCATCTATCGCAACTTGCCTTTTGTTTGCACTCTTTTTCTTCTAGTTGAATTTTAATTGATTTTTTGCTTCTTGTTCACAATACCTTACTTTTTGCATTAATTGAAGTACCTTCATCTCATATAAAAAAAACAAAAATCCAATTCCTATAGCACGTTTATTTATTTTCAACAAACATTGCATGCCCATGCATTGCACAAAAATATAAAGAAAAATTGCTAGGACACTCATTCACTTAGATTCAACTAGTCCTCGTGTGATCGATACTTAACTTATCACTTGTTGCACACGCGGTGTATACTTGCACGTCATACAAGTATCAGAGTCTCATTCTTATTTGCATTAGTTAAAGAACCCGATATTTTCGCATCAAGTTTTTGGCGCCGTTGTCGAGGACTAGTTTTGCATCTGATATGCTAGTTCTGTGAAATTTTCTTTTCTTTTAAGCTTTGTAGGATTCAGTTTTTGTTTTTAGAAATATTGATTAAGTTGGGTTTTTTCTGCGTTTTAGGTACCTGAGGATAGTTTATGAATGTGCAACGTGAGTTAGAGTTTGACCCATAAACAGATAGGACCTTTATGAGGCGGTTGAGAGAGCAAAAATTATCCATGGCTAACAAGAACCACCTTAGAGACCCTGTAAATCCTCTAGCACAACACAATGACCCTAGAGCACCCCATGATATTAAAGATAATCCACTCTTTAACCCTCTGACAGGGGGTCCTACCAATGTGATAGAGCTAGCCAATGATTAAGAGCGAGCCATTAGGACCTATGCCAACCCCTTAGGGGATCAATTGAACCCAGGGATAATCAGACCTATTATACAAGATGCTTCTTTCGAGCTAAAACCAGTTATGTTTCAAATGCTCCAAACGATTGGACAATTCCATGGCTTACCAGCTAAGCACCCCCATCTCCATTTGAAATCATTCCTGGGAATAAGCGATTCTTTTATCATTCCAGGAGTCTCCAGTGACGCAATTAGATTGAGCTTATTCCCTTATATCCTTAGGGACGCTGCAAAGAACTGGTTGAATTCACTTACGCCAAGTGTAGTAGATTCTTGGAACTCCTTGGTAGAGAAATTCCTAATAAAATACTTCCCACCTACTTGGAATGCGTGGTTTAGGAATGAAATAGTAGCTTTCCAACAGTTTGATGAGGAAACCCTTAATGAGGCCGGGGAGAGGTTTAAGGATCTTTTGCATAAATGTCCCCACAATGGATTGCCTCACTGCATCCAAATAGAGACATTCTACCACGATTTGAACACCTCCACTAAGTAAGTGGTGGATGCCTCTTCTAATGGAGCCTTGTTGGCCAAAACATAGAATGAGGCCTATGAGATATTAGAGAGGATCTCATCCAAGAATTTTAAGTGGGTTGATGTAAGGAGAACCTTGGTAGGAAAAGCGAAAGGAATCCATGAGTTGGACACTGGCTTTGATAAACGCTCAAATTTCTTCCATGGCTTCCATGTTGAAGAATTTGATTATGGGTAACATAAACTAAATCTCTTCCAATGCCCCAACCCTATCTTTTACACCTCAAGAGAGTTTAGAATCCTCTGCCTACTGTGGTGAGAGACACACTTTTGAGTTCTTACCTAGTAACCTTGCATCGGTCTGTTAGATAGGAAATTCAAACCAGGGTCAATCTAGGAATAAACCATATTCGAACATTTATAACCCAGGATGGAGGAATCACCAAATCTCTTTTAGGGAGGCCAAAACAGCAATGCCCAAGCCACTCAAATGAAGAATAGAATGACTCAACCACCTGGTTTTAGGAATCAAGGGTATCAAAATTATGGAAATCATAACTCTACTCTTCAACCACAAGAAAAGGCTATGCTCCCCCAGCACGTTCCAGTTGATTCTCTAGAAAGTTTGTTCAAAGAATATATAGCTCGCAATGATGCCATTATTCATAGTCAACAAGCTTCTCTAAGAAACCTCGAAATGCAAGTTGGCCAATTAGCAAATGAGCTAAAGGCAAGGGCACTGAGTAAGCTTCCTACAGACATAGAGAACCCAAAGAGAGATGGGAAGGAACATGTTCTAGTAGTAGAGTTAAGAAGTGGAAAGTCTTTAGGAGAGGGTAGAAGTGAGAAGGCCCAGAGATATGAGCGAACTGACTCTGTAGATGAGGAAGGGCAAGTTGCCCAAAACCTCGGGGAACCGATGGGATTAAGGAAAAACTAGAATCTCAACAAGCCACAGCTTCCAAGGAAACAACAGTGGCAATACCTGAGTTTTGACCACCCTCACCACCCTATCCCCAAAGGTTGAATAGGAAAAAGATGAAGAAGACCCATTTTGAAAAATTTCTGGATATGCTAAAGGAGAACCACATCAACATACCCCTGATTAATGCTTTGAAGCAAATGCCGAACTACTTGAAGTTTACATGTCCATATGGCGGTTTACATGTCCATATGGTACCTTTGCTCTTCGAAAGATGTCAGTTGGACTGTGTAATGCTCATGTGACCTTTGAAAGGTGCATGATGGCGATTTTCTCTGACTATGTAGAAGACATCATGGAGGTTTTCATGGATGACTTCTCGGTCTTTGGAAACTCATTTGAGCCTTGCCAAGAGAATTTGGGGAAAGTACTCCAGCGTTGTGAAGAAACACACCTAGTTCTGAACTGGAAAAAGTGTCACTTCATGGTTAAAGAGAATATTGTTTTGGGGGACAAGATATCATGCCAAGGTATAGAGGTAGATAGGGCAAAGATTAAGATTATGGAAAAATTGGAACCACCCACAAATGTCAAGGGAGTGAAAAGCTTCCTTGGACATGCGGGGTATTACAGAAGATTCATCAAAGATTTCTCAAAAATCTCAAAACCATTGTATTTTCTCTTGGAAGTCAACAAGCCCTTTATATTCAGTGAGGAGTGTCTTCATGCCTTTAATGTCTTTAAGTCAGCTCTGGTCACCGCACCCATTATGTCCTCACCTGACTTGCAATTTCCATTAGAGTTGATTTGTGATGCAAGTGACTATGTTCTGGGAGTCTATTGGTTCAAAGGAGTGTAGCTAAACTTGTTTGAAACAACACCTTAACATGTGCAAGTGTACACAACCTTATTGCAGCGAGTGATAAGTAATTTAATCGATTCTCAGGGATTAGTTGTTCAGATTTGTGCCCTAAAACTCGTAGTTTGTAATTATGTTCTAATTAATGTAATAAAGTGTTATTATTGCAATAAAGTGTTATTGTTCGTTATCTACGAGTTTGCCTTCATTTAAACTCTAAATCCAATAAACTAAACATCCAAGGTTGTTAAATGAATCTCTAACTGAATGTAATGTACATAAAAAGGATCTCGGTTCGAGTCACAGCCTAAAGGGTCTATAGTTAGGGGATAAGGTTTGGGTACCTTACCCTGGTTAAACTATGGATGTAGCCCACTTTGTATTTGATACCAACACAGTGATCCTAACGTGTTCTTGTAGATGACATGTGAGTGGGGATATCCTATGTAATGAGATTACATAAGATCGGACCACGAAATAGTAACCTCTAGTTGTAACTCCGTTGACTAGTTAGGTTTCTATTTCACTAGGATGACCTAGGCAACTTGATCTCAATCCTGAGCAGGTTACGAACTCCTGTTCGCGAGGGATTGTCCTTTGACTAGTATGGGTGAGAGTGACAAGATTCGCCGACTCAATATGCCTACCTTCTTGGGGACAAGACCGAGTGAGCGGCTGGGATCTTAACTTAGCAAGATGGAATTCACTCCTTCCCGCCTACTAGGGTAAGTAGAGGAATGTTCCCTTAAGTGGTGTCTTCGGGACTTGAACAAAGGGCCCGACCCTCTCATTGGCCCGAGAGGGACTCTGTTTGTTGGTAGGATCACAAACAAATTGTTCATTATAGGAGCACTAGTACTTAAGGCACAAGATGTAACCCAGGGGTAAACCGGTAATTTGACCCAATTGGTGTTACGAACATTCGTGAAGGATTGACTTGCTATTATTGGTCAATATCCATGGACACATAAATATATCTGCAGTGAGAAGAGTGCAGCTGAGGGAGTTTAGTGGAGTGGTCCCGCAATTAACGAATGTTGATTGGGAGGTTAAAGAGATTAACCGAGCAATCTCGTATCGTTGGAGCTTCTGATCTGTAGGTCCATTAGGTCCACTTTCTAGTTCGTAAAGGGTTCTTAGATCACTTGAATTTGAAATGTTCAAATTCATTAGGGAATAAACATAATGTGTATTGATACAATATAATATATAGTTTTGGAACTATATATTATAAATTTAATGTGGATATGATTTATATTAAATTATGTGAGAGAATTTAATATTTGAAAGAGTTCAAATATTAAATTAAAATGTGAATGTGATTCATATTTGTAAACTATAGGTTACATTTAATGTGCATTAGATGTGCATTAAAACTATAGGTTAGAGGGAAAGATATGATTAAATATGATTTAATCTTAATTAAATATAAGATATTTAATTTGATTAATTAAATATGATTTAATTAATATATATATATATATATAATAGTTAATTAGATTAATTATTATTATTTATTATTAAATAAATGGAAACGTGTCAGGAGGACACGTTCCCCACTTCCCTCCATCTCCCTATCGATAGGGAGTGGAGGAAGTTATCCCTCCACACAAAGCTTCTTCTCTGTGCGAGAAGGGATGGATTTGGATTGATCAATTTTTTCTGCAAGAAGAAAAATTCTCTCTCTCACACTTTCATTCCCAAAAACCTTTTAAGAGTTGGATCCTTCCCACTAAGGAAGTTCTAAGAATTCAGAGATATAGAAGGTGCTCACTGTTGGTGGTGTTCTGTTGGAGAAAAACAGAGAACTTTGGAAGTTCCTGTGTTGCTGATTTCTTTTGGAGCAAGGAGTTGTTGTGCTGGAGAATTGGAAACTACAAAGGTATTCTTCTTCTTCCCCCTTTAGTTTAATTGTTAAACTTTAGTATGTTTGCATGTAAACATCCATGCCTAATTAGATTAGAGTTAATTTTATGCCTGTTCTGTATATTTGTCAATGTACTGGTTTTTGTTTCAAGCAAAACAATCTTGCAATTAACGATCCCAAATACGTTTCTGTTGCTCAAGGAGATTAGATCTCCATCAATTGGTATCCGAGCCAGGTTTGATTTATTTTGTTTTGAAACAAAATTGCATTGATTTGATGGGAAATGCATTTGGTTTGCTGTAAAACATGTTCAGGAATTGTTTGACCTTAGTTTACTTTGATTTTGATCAATTAGTATGTAAAGTCCCCTGCGTTTTCGGGCATAAAGTTCAAAATTGAGTCTGTAATTGAGTTACGAGTCGTTCGGGACTAGTTTCATGCAATTCGGTTGAGAATCGAAGGAGGAATTGAAGAACGAAGCTGTTGTGTTCGTGACTTTCAGCTGCTGCCGAAGCAGCAGCGTTGCAACGTCGTTCATCAACGTTGCAATGCTGAAGAACGACGTCGGAACGCCAGCGTTCCCTATCGACGCGAGCATTCAAGGGGTCAGCAGCGTTGCAACACTACCCCGATACCAGGCGCGCAAGACGACGAAGCGGGCGTTGCAACGCCGTGGGCATTCCAGCAGCTGCAGACCGGTTCGGCTGGTTCAGTGATTTTGGTCTGGTTCGAGCGGTTCAAGGCCTGTTCATGGTGTTTTTGGACCGGTTTCATGAAATAAATTAATGTAATTTTATTCTTTTGCACTTTAGGGGCCAAATTATTCCGGTTTTACAGTTCTATGTCTTTATGAATGTCATTTAGATTATTCTCACCTTAGGATAAGCATGTTCATGCATTTTATTTATATAGATGTTATATGAATATGGTTAAATGCATGATTAATTTATTTTTCATGAGTAATTAATTGTAATTGTTATGATTAGATTATATGGAAAATAAATTGCATGGAGCATGAAATTACTTAGTTTAAAATAAATGTTATTTTGCTTAAGTAATTTTATAATTCAATTAGTTGAATTTCTTTTATAATTCCAATTTGAATAATGATTGTTGGATTTATAATATAGTTTCTTTATCTTAGGTTAATTATTAAAATTTATCAAATTTATAAATTAAAGGGGTTTTAGAAACCATAACCTATAATAAAGAAATGCATGCAAACATAGGAACTTGGGTTAAAAATTAAATTAGTTTTAAATCGTTTAAAATTAATTTAGACCTAAGTTTTAATTTCTAATAGGATTAGAAATTAGTCTTACGTAGTATTTTAAATAGTTTAAAATATAGTAGGACTTTAGAACTTTGGTTATAAGGGAACTCTACCAGTGAAGTTTTGTCTAAGGCTGGGGGTACTTAAGCTGACGGTTAACGGAACACCTCCTACCTGGGAACTGACCTGGAGCTTGATTCACCTAGACATAAGGTTTTAAGACCTAGTTATAATAGTTATAATAGACATAGACTTAGATAGATTCTTTTAGACAGAATCGGACTAAGTTAAACCTATACCCTAATCTTAGGAGCTTCAGTGGGAGAAAACGAGATGTTCGCATCGAGTTTACTCTCACGTCCTCAAGAGTTCACACCGTGAGTTCCATGCTTGGCTACGTGGCGTCAATAGGGCGTCCCCCTACGGTATGTGTTTCCATGGTTCAATACCAAGGTGAATGAGGGAAGTATCCATAGTAAATGGGAGCAGGACGCGTGTCAAAGAAGGTAGGCATATTGAGTCAGCGAATCTTGCCACCCTCACCCATACTAGTCAAAGGACAGTCCCTCGTAAACAGGAGTTCGTAACCTCCTCAGGATTAAGATCAAGTTGCCTAGGTCATCCTAGTGAAATAGAAACCTAGCTAGTCAACAGAGTTATATCTAGTGGTTTACTATCTCGCAGTCCGGTCTATTGGGGTTTGTGCCCTCAAACTCGTAGTTTGTATTTTTGTTCTAATTATTGTAATAAAGTGTTATTGTTCATTTTCTATGATATTGTCTTTGTTTTAACCCTAAATCCAATAAACTAAACATCCAAGGCTGTAAAATGAATATTTAACTGAATGTAGTGTACATATAAAGGATCTCGGTTCGAGATACAACCTAAAGGGTCTATAGTTAAGGGATAAGGTTTGGGTACCATACCCTGGTAAAACTATGGATGTGGCCCACTTTGTATATGATACAAACACTATGATCCTAACGTGTTCGCGTAGATGACATGTGACTGGGGATATCCTATGTAATGAGATTACATAAGATCGAACCACGAAATAGTAACCACTAGATGTAACTCCGTTGACTAGTTAGGTTTCTATTTCACTAGGATGACCTAGGCAACTTGATCTCAATCTTGAGCAGGTTACGAACTCCTGTTCGCGAGTGATTGACCTTTGATTAATATGGGTGAGAGTGACAAGCTTTGCCGACTCAATATGTCTACCTTCTTGGAGACAAGACCGAGTGAGCGACTGGGAACTTAACTTAGCAAGATGGTGTTGGGATTTTTGTCCTAATCTCGTATTTGTAAATTACTATTTGAAATTAATAAGAGTTATTTATTTCATTTCTTTGTGTCTCGCAATATTTACAAACTTTTCCAGTAAACTAAGCTCCAGGGTCATTGAATTTATGAGAGAACTAGAACTTGAACGGTGTGTAGTGGACACACACACAGGATCACGTTCGTGTTAATAACCCGAACGGTCTACAGTATATGGATAGGGTTGGAGACCTAATCCTGGATACACTGTGGATGCGACCCGCTTTATATTAGATACAAACGAGGTGATCTGACTCGTTCATGTGGTTGACATGCGAGTGGGGGCATTGTGTGCAATGAGATTGTACAAGACCGGACCGTGAATTATTAGACCTACTGATGTAACACCGTTGACAATAAGGACTAATAACTTCGTATATGACCATTCGTGACCCGACCTAAATCCTGAGCGTATTACAGACTCCTTTCTGCGGGGGTCTGTCTTTTGACTAGTACGGGTGAGGGTGGTCACAGTTACTCGCCCAATATGCCTACTTCTCAGGGGCAGGACCAAGCAGGGAGCTGGGAACCTAACTACGAGAGATGGAATTCACTCGTTCCCGCCTTTAGGGACACTAGAGGGGTTGTTCCCTTAAGTGTTGTCTCCAAGGTTTGGACAACGGGCGCCCAACTTCTCATTGGCCCGAGAAGGGTGTTGTGTATGGTTGGACCATCACGATGTGTTGTTCATTAGAGGAGCAGTGGAGACTTAAGGAACAAGAGGTAGACACAGGGGTAAAACGGTAATTTGACTTAGTCGTGTCTACGAATAACCTGTGAAGGGTCGACTCATGGTTATTGGTTATATCAATTGACACGTAATATTCTGCACTGACGGGAGTGCAGCTACGGGCTATAGTGGAGTGTTACCGTAGCTCATTAATGTTGATTAACCGCGTCAAAGAGTTTGATAGGTTAATCTCGGATCATTGTAGCCCATCACTGTAGGTCCATTAGGTCCCTCGGTTGGCTCCATCTTGGTTAAAAGAAGGGTTAGAGTTTTGGTATGAAATTGAAGTATTCAATTTCACTTAGATTAATTTATATCATTTATATGTGATATGAGTGATATAATATATAGTTTAATGTGAATGAGATTCATAATAAACTATAGGTTAGCCTAATTGTTGAACTAGGACTAATTGGAGAAATTAATTGAGAGAAATTAAATTGGATGTGATTTATTTAATTAATCCATAATTATTGCAAATGTGATTTGCAATATGAGATATGAGATATCTTATATTATATGGTTATGCAAATATGATTTGAATAACCTATGGTTGTGGTAAAATGGTAATAATGTAGAGATTTTAACTTCATGATTATTCCACTATTTAAACCCTTCTTGCAATAAGGATTGGAACTCAATATGTCATTTTTTGGATTCTCACCCAAAAAAAAGAGAATACTCTCTCATTTTCTCTCTAATTCTGTCCTCACCAAAACACATAGAATCCCACCATTCTCCTTCTTTCCAAAAGAAGAACAACCGAGATTTCGATTGGTGGTGTTCGTTCTTGATCGAGAGTTCGAGAAGTTCGAGATTCGCAAAGTGTTCGTGACCATTGGAAGAAAACTTTGAAGAGAGTCTTCAAAGAGTAAGTATGGTTTCTTCTTACTGTTTTTCTTCCTTATTTTTGTATGTTTAACTTAGATTTAAGCGTTAGATCATTTTAACAAATTTCAAGTAGCGTAACGATACCTTGACGATTCGATCGTCTTCAGCTGCGCGGGAATTTTCATTCCTTCACATGGAATTCACTCCTTCCGACCTACTAGGATAAGTAGATTAATGTTCCCTTAAGTGGTGTCTCCGGGACTTGAACAAAGAAGCCGACCCTCTCATTGGGTCGAGGGGGACTCTGTTTGTTGGTAGGACCACAAACAAATTGTTCATTAGGGGAGCACTGGTACTTAATGTACAAGATGTAACCCAGGGGTTAAATGATAATTTGACCCTGTGGTGTTACTGAACATTCGTGAAGGATTGACTTCATTTATTGGTCAATATCCGTGGACACGTAAATATATCTCGCAATGAGAAGAGTGTAGTCATGGGACTTTAGGGAGTGTTCCCATGCTTAACGAATGTTCATTGGGAGGTTAATGAGATTAACAAGAGCAATCTCGTATCGTTGGAGCTTCGATCCAGAGGTCCATTAGGTCCACCTTCTAGCTCGTAAAGGGTTCTTAGATCATTTGAATTTGAAATGTTCAAATTTATAAGAGAATAAATTTAATGTATATAGATACAATATAATATATAGTTTTGGAACTATATATTATAAATTTAATGTGTATATGATTCATACTAAATTATATGAGAGAATTAAATATTTGAAAGGGTTCAAATATTAAATTCAAATGTGAATGTGATTCATATTTGAAAACTATAGGTTAAAATTTAATGTGCATTAGATGTACATTAAAACTATAGATTAGAGGGAAATATTGATTAAATGTGATTTAATCAAAAATTAAATATATGATATTTAACTTGTTTTATTTAAATATGATTTAAATTAATAATTAAATTTGATTTAATTATTATTTATATTAAAATAAGGGAACGTGTCATCCAGACACGTTCCCCACTTTCCCTCTCCTTCTCCATATCAATAGCTTAACCGAGAGAAGGGAGTCAGTTTTTAGCGATCGATTGATTGAATTGATTTTTCACTCAGAAGAATTCTCACTACCTTTTAACTCTCTCAATTCCCAAAACATTGTTCCAATTGTTGGAATTCCTTCCCACAAAGGAATTTTTCTAAGCACTGAGAGAAGTTGAGGATATGAGACGTATTCCCTATGCCTCTGCAGTAGGTAGCTTAATGTATGCTATACTGTGAACGAGGCCAGACATTTGCTATGCAGTGGGAATAGTCAGTAGGTACCAATCCAATCCAGGGTTAGACCACTGGACAACAGTTAAAAATATCCTCATGTATCTTAGGAGAACGAGGGACTATACGCTTGTGTATGAAACTAAGGATTTGATCCTTACTGGATACACTGATTCTGATTTTCAGATCGATAAGGATTCTGGAAAATCCACATCGGGATCAGTTTTCACCCTTAACGGGGGAGCTATAGTATGGTGAAACATCAAGCAAGGATGCATCGGTGACTCCACGATGGAGGCAGAGTATGTCGCTGCTTGTGAAGCAGCTAAAGAAGTTGTTTAGCTAAAGAAATTCCTTACTCATTTGAAAGTTGTTCCAAATATGGAATTTCCCATCACCTTATAATGTGACAACAGTGGTGCGGTAGCCAATTCGAAGGAACCTCGCAGCCATAAGCGAGGCAAACACATCGAGAGGAAGTATCACCTGATACGAGAAATAGTGCAACGAGGAGATGTGACAGTCACGAAGATCGCTTCGGAGCACAATATTGCTAATCCGTTTACAAAGACTCTCACGGCTAAAGTGTTCGAGGGTCATCTGGAAAGTCTAGGTCTACGAGATATGTACATAGGCTAATCTATGGCAAGTGGGAGATATGTAATGGGGTATATGGATACCCTAGTTCATATGTAATGGGGTATATGGAAGCCATAGTTTATTGTATTTCTATCTCTGTAACCACTGTTTTAGATTATGATGTACCCTACTAGAATTTTAGTTCAAGTGGGAGTTTGTTGGGGTTTGTGCCCTAAAACTCGTAGTTTGTATTTTTGTTCTAATTATTGTAATAAAGTGTTATAACTTCTATAAAGTGTTATTGTTCATTTTCTTTGATATTGCCTTTGTTTTAACCCTAAATCCAATAAACTAAACATCCAAGGCTGTAAAATGAATCTAAATGACATTCATAAAGAATAAATAGTTGTTAAACTGAAACTTTTGTCCCCTAATGTGCAAAAAAATATAAAATTACATTAATTTTATAATTAAACCGCACCAAAAGCCCTTGAACCGAAGTCGAACCGCTCGAACTGCATCAAACGAACTGAATCGCTCTTCGAACCTTCATCGAATCGCAAATCGCATTTGCCAATGGCATGGCGTTGCAACGCCGGGGACAACGTTGCAACGTTGTGACCTCTTGTGCTCGCATCCAGCATCCCAGCGGCGTTGCAACGCCATCCTTTACCGTTGCAATGATGAAGAACGACGTTGCAATGCCACTAATGGGGTTGCCACGCTGTGGCTTCTGGCATCAACTTTTCTTTTAGAAAATTTGCAGTAAACAACAACAAATTGGCACCAAATCTCATCTGAATTGCGCTACAATCGTCACGAACGACCCACAAATTAAATTATAGATTCAATTTTACACTAAATTGCCCAAAAACGCAAAGGCCTTTACATAACTTGATCAAATCAAAAAGTAAACTAAGGCCAAAAACTTCCTAAACAATTTAACATCAGACCAATTATGCAAATTCCCACAATCCAATGCAATTTTGTTTTAACAAAAACAAAAACAAGCATTGCTCTGATACAAATTGAAGAAAATCGAATTCCCTTGAGCAGCGGAAACGTGAATTAGGATCGTAATTGCAAGTTTTGTTTTGGTTTACTTCAAAAACCTGTACACTGTGAATAAACAAAGATAAGCGATTAAGCATGGACTAAACAACATCCATGAACAACATCTCTCTCGGGCCAGTGAGAGGGTAGGTTCCCGTTGTCCAAGTCTTGGAGACAAGACTTAAGGGAACAACCTCTCTAGTTTTCCTAATTCGGGAACGAGTGAATTCCATGTCGCGTAGTCAAATTCCCAGCTTCCCACGTGGTCCTGTCCCTGAGAAGATACGGATATTGGATGAGTAACTGTGACCACCCTCACCCATACTAGTCAAAGGACAGACCCCAGCAGACAGGAGTCCGTAACACGCTCAGGATTAAGGTCAAGTCACTATTGGTTATCTACGAAGTTATTAGCCCTATACTTGTAACGGTGTTACATCAGTAAGTCTAATAATTCACAGTCCGATCATGTACAATCTCATTGATGTCAATGTGATCCCCTTGAGCAGCGGAAATGTGTTTTATGGATTGATTTTGCTTGTTTATTTTGGTTAAACACAAATACCAATACATTGGTAAAAAAAGAGAATAAGCAACTTAATTCCTAATCTAATTAGGCATGGAACTAAACATGCAAACATGCTGTGAAATAACTAAATTAAAGGGAATTCGAAATATTACCTTTGTAGTTTCAATTTGTAACACATCAACTTCTTGCTCCATGATTGGACCGTGAATTATTAGACCTACTGATGTAACATCGTTAACAGTATAGGACTAGCAATTTCCTAGATGACCATTAGTGACTCGACCTTAATCTTGAGCGTGTTACGAACTCCTGTCTGCGAGGGTCTGTCCTTTGACTAGTACGGGTGAAGGTGGTCACAGTTACTCGTCCAATATGCCTATCTTCTCAGGGACAGGACCACGTGAGGAGCTGGGAACTTGACTACGCGAGATGGAATTCACTCGTTCCCGACTCAGAGAAACTAGAGGGGTTGTTCCCTTAAGTGTTGTCTCTAGGGCTTGGACAACGACCACCCACCCTCTCACTGGCCCGAGAGGGATGTTGCTTATGGTAGGACCATGCAACGTTGTTGTTCATTAGAGGAGCAGTGGGACTTAAGAGTAAGAGATAGACACAGGGGTAAAACGGTAATTTGACCCAATAGTGTCTACAAACAACCGGTGAAGGGTCGACTCATGGGCATTGGTTATATCAATGGACACAACTTGTCCTACAGTGATGGGAGTGCAGCTATAGGCTTTAGTGGAGTATTACGTAGCTAATGAATGTTGAATAACTGGGTCAAAGAGTTTGACAGGTTAGTCTAGGATCATTAGAGCTCGTCATCTATAGGTCCATTAGGTCCATCGGTTGGCTCAAACTGGATATATAGAGGGTTTACAGTTTGGTGTGGATTTGAAGTGTTCAAATTCATTAAAAGGGTATTTATGTCATTTATATGAGATATGATTGACATAATATATAGTTTAATGTGAATGAGATTCATAATAAACTATAGGTTAGCCTAATTAATTAATTAGTGCTGATTTAGAGAAATTGGATTGAGAGAAATTAAATTGAATGTCATTCAATTTAAAATCCCCAATTCTATAAATGTGATTTGTATAATAAGATATGAGACATCTTATTATATGAGTTATGCAAATATGATTTGCATAACCTAAGGTTGTGGTAAAATGGTAAATAGGTGGAGATTTCAACCCCACCTATCACCATTATATAAAGCCTTTGTGAGAAGGCTTGAGTGATCTCACAAGTCATTTTTTGGATTTTACCAAAAAGGAGAACTCTCTCTTCTCTAAAAAATCCTCTCTAATCGTAAACCAAAAGAGTCCCACTACTCTCCCTTTACCGACAGAGAACAACCGAGAAGATCAATTGGAGGTATCCAATTTGTTCGTTGTTCGGAGAGTTCGTGATCGTAGAGATCGAGAGCACGAAGAGTTCGTGACCGGAGAAGAAATTCTTGGAGAAGCGTTCTTCAACAAGTAAGTACATTTATCTTACTGTTTTTCCTTGCTTTATAGTTTGTTTAGCCTAAAATCTACAGGATAGGTTTGATTTTAAGAAATGTTTTTCATAACGAACACCGCGACATTTCAAGTCGTTTCCGCTACGGGAGTTTCATTCCCTTCAAATTGGTATCAGAGCCAATCGTTGGCTTTTCGTTGTGCAAACTAATTTTCTTAAAATTAGGTGGGTTATGCTTTAATTCATGAGATGAATTGCAGTTTTTGTAAATTGGATGTTTCGGTTTTGGCACTTAAATTTAGATTTATTTTTCTGTTAATGAGATCAATGTAAAGGCCCGTTGTTTTGGGCAATTAGAAAGTAAATCGAGTCTATAAGTCTGTGTCGTTAGTGGCAAGAGTTGCTGTGAAGAAATTGGAGCGGAATCGGGCGAAAAACGATGAAAAACAGCAAAGGGGTTTGTTGTTCTGTCGACGGCGTTGAGACGCTGTTCTTCGGCGTCTCAACGTTATCCGCACGGAGAGGTCGAGTTGCGTGTCGGCCATGCAACGCCGCCACGACGTTGCAACGCTGCGAGCGTAGTGGGCAGTTCGCGGCTAGTTTTCGCGCGAGAAGTGGCTGATGGACAGTTTTTGCTTCGTGGGACGTTAATTTGTTTTATTTAATTAATTTCTTTTTGTAAAATGTATTTTATAATTTATTTTATTAATTAATATTAATATAAAAGTTATATTAATGTTAATTAATTTAATTAATGTCCCTAGGGTGCCAAAATCGGTCTAATTTTGCTATTTAATTTATTTTATGCATGGGATGTATAAAATTTATTTATTCTATGTGCATAATGTATGTTATATAGATTAAAATCCCACCTTAGGTTAAACATTTCATGCATCATATATAAGAGTTATAATATATAGTATGCATGATATGATTATATTATAAGAGTTATAATATAATGTTTATATGTTTTTATTTAATTAATATAAGTGTTATATTTTTTGAATTAAAAGCATGAACATGCATTTATTCATGTGATGAATGTATGTTATATACTTTATTATTCATGTGATGAATGATCAAACACTATAACATAGAAATGCATGTAACCTAAGTTAATTATTAGTCTTAAATTGTTTAGAACTTGAATAATTAGACTTAGGTTTTCTAGTTCTAATAAGATTAGAATTAGGAATTCAATATGACATATGAACGGTGACTAATTAGTAACTCTGTCTAAGGCTGGGGTATTTAAGCTGACGCCTTGTGGAACACCCCTACCTGGGAACCGAACTGGGAGTGAATTGTGTCCAGAGATTCATAGGTTATATTCTTGTGAGTGTCGTTAATTAAAAGTTAATAATGTGATTATAGACCTAGACTAATCTAATATAAGAGTTATATTGGTAGACTTAGGTAAATATTAGCCGATTTATCTAGGTCAATCCCGATTAATTTAAAGTGTTGAGTGGGAGGAAATAAAGTGTACAAGATACATTTAATTTTCCGACCACAAATCTTCGTTAAGTTCACACCGTGAGATCCATACTCGGCCTCGTGGCGCAAATTGGAGTGTCCCCCTTCAGATGGTATTTGTATGGGTCAATATCAACGTGGATGGAGAGTACTTATAGTGAGTGGGAGCGGGACCTGTGAAAACGAGACCCACGGTCTCTTTTTTCGCGTGAGACGCCTATGATCCGCCTGTTTGTTTGGCCTGGACCAGACAATCCTTTCGGAGGGCCTTGATCATGGGAGTCGGAACACCGTGAATTCCCGAAAGGGATACAATTTTCTTATTTGTTTTCCTTCGTGATTCACCCTTCGGTGGCTATTGTTTGGACAGATACTTGGAAATTTAAAGATAGAGAGTGAGACTCACGAGATTCATTAAGAGTTAATGGATTCGGATCGAAAAATGGTAACGGATGCCTAATGGAATAAGAGTTATTCTGGTATTAGGGTCTGGTCGAGAAAGTCTCGTCCCAAAAGAGTAGTGTTTCTGTTCAACTTTTGGTGGCGGTCATTCTAAACCTTTGGGGTGTCATTGCAAATTTTAATGATCTAGGGATCATAGGATAAAATTTTGTGATTGGATTTTCAAAGTTTTTGCGAGATTAATACAAAGTTTTTCTCGTATTTCAACAAAAATGTCTAGTTCAATAGTTGCACTCTTAGCTTCCGATAAACTAGTAGGTGATAACTACCAAACGTGAAAAAATAATATCAACACAATACTCGTAACTGACAACCTAAATTTCGTGCTCACTAAGGAGTGTCGCCAGGTGTCGAGCTCGACCGCATCGCGAAGTGTTCATGATGCGTACGATCGATGGATCAGGGCCAATGAAAAGGCCAAGGTCTATATCATTGCCAGCTTATCTGAAGTCTTGGCAAAGAAGCATGACGTGATGATCACCGCCAAGGATATCATGGAATCCTTGCAATAAATGTTTGGACAACAGTCCTTTCAGGTCCGACATGATACCCTCAAACACGTCTTTAATGCGCAGATGAAAGAAGGGACGTCTGTCCGTGAACATGTTCTGGACATGATGACCCACTTTAATCTGGCAGAGATGAATGTGGCTTCGATCGACGAGTCGAGCCAGGTCAGCTTTATTTTGGAGACTCTTCCGAAGAGTTTCCTTCAGTTTCGTACCAATGTTGTTATGAACAAAATTAACTACACTCTGACGACCCTTCTTAACGAACTACAGAACTTCCACTCCTTGATGAGGATCAGGACACCAGAATCTAAAGCAAATGTTGCCTTCAGGTTCTTTCACAGAGGTTCGACCTCTGGGACAAAATGTGTAGGCTTTTCAGCCCGAAGGGGAAGAAGAATAAGATAATGAAGGGCAAAGCTGACAGTGTTGCCGCTTAAAAGGCAAGAAGGTCAAGGAAGTTGCAGAGAAAGGAAAGTGTTTCCACTGCAATGGGGACGGACACTAGAAGAGAAACTATTTAGTGGAGAGCAATGACTCTACCTAGATACTGGATTCAGGCGCCACTAACCATGTTTGTTCTTCTTTTCAGGGAATTAGTTCGTAGCAGCAGCTGCAAGAGGGTGAGATAACGATACGGGTTGGATCCAGGGAGTTTGTCTCTGCTACAACGGTCGGCACGGTGAAGCTCTTTTTTGGCGGGAAATACTTATTATTGGATAATATGTATATAGTTCATGGGTTTACTAGAAACCTTGTTTCCATTTCCTTCCTACTTGAACATTGTATTTCTGTCAATTTTTCTAGTAATAAAGCGTTTATTTCTAGAAATGGAAATTTGTTGTGTTCTGCTTCACTTGAGAATAACTTGTACGTTTTGAAACCTAATTCGGTCAAAAGTGTTTTGAATACTGAATTATTTAAAACGACTGAAACACGAACTAAGAGAGTAAAGGTTTCTCCTAAAGAAAATGTCTATCCTTGGCATCTAAGGTTAGGCCACATTAATCTCAATAGGATTGAGAGACTAGTGAAGAGTGGACTTCTAAGTGAGTTGGAAGAAAACTCTTTACCGGTATGTGAGTCATGCCTTGAAGGCAAAATGACCAAACGTCTTTTTAGTGGAAAAGGATATAGACCCAAAAAGCCCTTTGAGCTTATACATTCTGACCTCTGTGGTTCGATGAATGTTAAAGCACGAGGAGGTTACGAATACTTTTTATCTTTTATAGATGGCTATTCAAGGTATGGGTATATTTACTTAATGCATAGGAAGTTTGAAACTCTTGAAAAGCTCATGGAGTACAAGACTGAGTTTGAGAACCTGTTAGGTAAAACTATAAAAACACTTCGATCGGATCGAGGTGGAGAGTATATATGAAGGGAATGAGAATCCTCACGCAGCGGAAGACGATAGAATCGTCATGGTATCATTACGCTACTTGGTTTTGTTAAAATGATCTAACTCTTAGATCTAAGTTAAACATGCGAGAAAGGAAGAAATTTACAGCGAGAAGAAGTTTACTTACTTGTTGTAGACAAACTTCAAGGATTTCTTCCTTGGTCACGAACACTTCGTGCTTCTCGATCTCAACAAATGCTCTCCACGAACGGAACCCGAACACTACCACTTGGAGTCTCGGTTGTTCTTCCTTTGGAAAGAAGGAAGTTTGTGGGAACTTGTGGTTTTGGAGATGGAGGAGAATTGAGAGAGAGTAGAGAGAGTTTTAGTTTTTCTCTTTTGTCAAATCCAAAAAATGAGAAAAGCCTTACCAATCCCTTTTTGCAAAGGGTTTAAATAGTGGAATGATGGAGCTAAAATCTCCACATTATTACCACTTTACCACAACCATAGGTTATGCAAGTCTCATTCGCATAACCACATAATATAAGATATCTCATATCTCATATTGCAAATCTCATTTGCAATAATTGTGGATTAATTAAATTGAATCACATCCAATTTAATTTCTCTCAATTAATTTCTCCAATTAGCCCTAATTCAACAATTAGGCTAACCTATAGTTTATTATGAATCTCATTCACATTAAACTATATATTATATCATCTATATCTCATATAAATGACATAAATGCCCTTAAAGTGAAATTGAACACTTCAATTTCATACCAAAACTTTAACCCTTCTTTTAACCCAGATTGAGCCAACCGAGGGACCGAATGGACCTATAGTGACGGGCTCCAATGATCCGAGATTAACTCACAAACTCTTTGACCCTTGTTAACCAACATTCATTAGCTACGGTAACACTCCACTATAACTCGTAGTTGCACTCCGTCGGTCATGCGAATATTACGTGTCCACCGATATAACCAATACCCATGAGTCGACCCTTCACATGTTGTTCGTGAGACACTACCGGGTCAAATTATCGCTTTACCTCAGTGTCTACCTCTTGTTCCCTTAAGTCTCCACCGCTCCTCTAATGAACAACATATTGTGATGGTCCAACCATACACAACACCCTTCTCGGGCGGTGAGAAGGTGGGCGCCGTTGTCCAAGCCACCGGAGACAACACTTAAGGAACAACCCTCTAGTTTCCCTAAAGGCGGGACGCAGTGAATTCCATCTCGCGTAGTTAAGTTCCCGGCTACCTACTTGGATCTCGTCCCGAGAAGATAGAAATATTGGGCAAGTAATCGTGACCACCCTCACCCGTATTAGTCAAAGGACGGACCCCAGCATGTGGAGTCCGTAACACGCCTCGAGATTCGTGTCGAGTCACTAATGGTCATCCACGAAGTTATTAGTCCTTATCACAAGCGGTGTTTCATCGGTGAGGTCTAATAATTCACGGTCCGGTCTTGTACAATCTCATTGCACAGATGCCCCCACTCGCATGTCAACAACATGAACGAGTCGAGATCACCTCGCTTTGTATCTAATACAAAGCGGGTCGCATCCACAATATATCCGTGATTAGGTCTCCAACCCTATCCATATATCAGAGACCGTTCGGGTCATTAACTCGAACGCGTGATCCTCGTGTGTGTGTCACTACACACCGCTCAAGTTCTAGTTCTCTCATAAATTCAATGACCACCGAGCTTAGTTTATTGGAAAAGTTTGTAAATATTATGAGATACAAAGTGATGAAATAAATAACTCTTATTAATTTTAAACAAGAATTTACAAACACGAGATTAGGACAAAAATCCCAACAAACTCCCACTTGGACTAAGCTAGTGGAGAAAATATATTTCAAAATGTACGAAATTACAATCAAGTAATACAATAAACTAGGGCATTGAATACCCGTTTACACATCTCCCACTTGCCCTAGTCGTGAAGCTCTCGAAGACCTAAACTCTCTAAGTGACCCTCAAACACCTTAGCCGTGAGGGGCTTTGTAAATGGATCACCACGTTGTGCTCGACGCTATCTGCGTGACCGCCACGCCTCTCGCGGCGCACACAATCTCCCGTGTCGATGATACTTGCGCTCAATGTGTTTGCCTCTCTTATGGCTCCGAGGCTCACGTGAGTTGGCTCTCGCACCACCAAGTTATCACGAGCGGTGTGATCAACAAGTTCATATTTGGAACAATTTCCAAATCCGTCATGAACTTCCTAAGCCAAACAACTTCCTTGCGACTTCACAAGCCGCAACATACTCGCTTCCATAGTGGAATCGATGCATCCTCGCTGATGTTTCGCCATACTACGCCTCCTCCATTAAGAATGAAGGTGACCTGTAAGTGGATTTCCTAGAATCCTTATCGATCCGAAAATCAGAATCCGTGTATCCCGTAAGGATCAAATCCCCACTGCCATACGCTAAGCTTTAATAATTTTAATTTTAATTAATATAATTAGATTATATTAATTAAAATTATTTCTAGGGTGTCAAAATTGGTCTAATTTTTGTTATTTTAATTATGCAATTGTTGTGTAATTATTGCCATGCATAGTGTATGCTTGTATTTTAGAAATCTTACCTTAGGTTAAGCATTTTCATGCATCATTTATAATATAAAAAGTTATATTATATAGTTTGCATGATTAATTAATATAAAGTTGTTATATTAATTTATGGACAACATTGACATGCATTATATATCATGAGATGATTATTCTATGAATGTCTTATTATTCATGTGATGAATGATCAAACACTATAACATAGTATGCATGTCACCTAAGGTTAATTATTAGTTTTAAAGTGTTTAGAACTTGGAAATAATAGACCGTAGGTTATCTAGTTCTAATTAGATTAGAATTAAGAACCAAGTAATTTATAAGCTATGATTAAAAGAGGAACTCTCTCTAAGGAATGTTCTATCTAGGTTGGGGTATTTAAGCTGACGGAAATGGAACATCCCTACCTGGGAACTGACCTGGGAGTGAAATTTAATCAGAGAGTCTTATAAATTACAGTAGCGTCAGCGGGTTTGGTTTATTAAGGGGTTAATAAACTAGAAATCCTAGGTTTAATATAAGGAGTTATATTAACAAACTTAGGATAAAATCAATATAAGAGTTATATTGATTATCAATATAAGAGTTATGTTGATAGAGTTAGGTAAAACCATTAGCCGGGTTTTAGCCTAAGAAAGATTCCTATAGACTTAAAGTATTCAGTGGGAGGAAAAAGTGTATGAGATACATATTTTTCCACCTACGCTATATCCAGGAAGTTCACACCGTGAGACTCATACTTGGCCTCGTGGCGCAAACACGAGCGTCCCCCTTCGGATGGTGTTTGTATGAGTCAATATCAAGGTGAATGGAGAGGGTACTTAGAGTGAGTGGGAGCAGGTTTAGTGAAAACAAAACCTACGGTCTCTTTTGTCGGTTTACACCGTTAGACCACTATGGTCACCGCTAGTTTGACTCGGACTGCATAATCCCTTCCTGAGGGCTTGATCATAGGGGATCTAACAGAGTAGACACCCGAAAGGGATAAAGATTTCCTTAGACTATTTTCCAATCTAGTCCTCCCTTCGGCAGATTTTATTGGATCGAGACTCTGGGATCTAAAGACAAAGGGTTACACTCACGGGGTACATAAGTTGTGTATGTATCCAGACCGAAAAATGGTAACTAAAACCTATAGGAATAAGAGTTATTCTGGTGTTAGGTTTTGGTCAAGAATGTCTTGATCCAGAGGAGGAGAGTTTTTTATTACCCTTCGGTGTCATACATTCTAAACCTTTGGAGTATCATGGCAAATTATAAATTGCCTAGGAATCATTTGATAATTAGCTAAAACATGATTGGATTAGAGTTATAACAAGAAACTCATACAAGTTTGTTTGTAATTTTTCAGCAAAAATGTCTAGCTCTATAATTTCCTTATTGGGTACGGAAAAGTTAACCGGAGAGAACATGATGACATGGAAAAACAAACTCAACACTATTTTGGTAGTGGATGATCTGAAGTTTGTGTTAACCGAGGAGTGTCCTCAGGTGCCCGACTCGAATGCATCAGGAAATGTTCGTGATGCATATGATCGATGGATCAAGGCCAATGATAAGGCCAAGGTCTACATGCTGGCAAGTATGTCTGACATATTAGCCAAGAAGCATGAGGGCATGATTACCGACAAGGAAATCAAGGATTCGGTGCAGGGTATGTTTGGACAACAGTCCACACAAGCCCGACATAATGCCCTAAAGTACATATTCAACTCAAGGATGCCAAAGGGTACATCTGTTCGGGATCATGTCCTGGATATGATGGTACACTTAAACATCGCGGAGTCGAATGGTGCTTCCATCGATGAGTCGTGTCAGGTCAGCTTCATTCTCGAAACCCTTCCGATAGTTTCCTGCGAGCTTTAGAAGTAATCTTCATTATGAACAAGCTTACTTTTAATCTTACCTCCCTTCTGAATGAACTCCAGACCTTACAATCTTTCATGAAAATTCAGGGATCGAAAGGTGAGGCAAATGTTGTCAGTAGGAGTTATCACAGAGGTTCAACCTCTGGGACAAAAATAGTGGCTTCATCTTCTTCTAACCTGAAAGGTAAGAAGAAGAACATGAAGAAGGTTGGTAAAGGGAAACAAGCTGACAAAGTTGTCGCCCAGAAGGGAAAGAAAGTCAAAGACGTTGCTGACAAAGGAAAGTGTTTCCACTGCAATGAAGACGGGCATTGAAAACGAAACTGTCTGAAGTACATTGCAGAAAAGAAGAAGGAAGGTAAATATGATTTACTTTGCCTAGAATCTTGTTTAGTGGATAATGATAAAACAACTTCGATACTTTATTCAAAGCCCACTAATCATGTTTGTTCTTCTTTTCAGGAATTGATTCTGGCAGCAAGAAGCACAAAGAAGGAGAGATAACGCTCTGGTTGGAAATGGAGAAGTCGTCTCACCAGAGCAAAGATGAGGCACAATGAAGTTTTATTTTGACAAGAAATATGTATTGTTGGACAATATATTAGTGATACCAGGGTTTACTAGAAACCTTATTTCCATTTCTTGCCTCATTGAACAATGTATTTATGTTTCCTTTTCTATGAATAAAGTGTTTATTTTAAAGAAAGGTTTAGAAATATGTTCAGCTTCATTAGAAAATGGATTGTATGTTTTAAGGCCTAATTCACCAAAATGGTTTTGAACACCGAATTATTTAAAATCTACAAATGCACAAACTAAGAAACGTAAAATTTCTCCTAAAGAAAATGCTCATCTTTGGCATCTAAGATTGGGTCACATTAATCTCAATAGGATTGAGAGATTGGTAAAGAACGAAGTTCTAAACGAGTTGAAAGAAAATTCCTTGCCAGTATGTGAATCCTGCCTAGAAGGCATGATGACTAAAAGACCTTTTAGTGGAAAAGGTTATAAAGCCAAAGATCCTCTAGAGCTTATACATTAAGACATTTGTGGTCCGATGAATGTTAAAGCCAGGGGATGATATGAATATTTCATCTCTTTTATAGATGATTATTCCAGATATGGGCATATTTACTTAATGCACCACAAGTTTGAAGCACTTGAAAAGTTCAAGGAATTCAAGGTTGAGGTTGAAAATCAATTAGGTAAAAGAGTTAAAACACTTCGATCGGATTGAGGTGGAAAGTACATGGATTTAAAATTCTAGAACTATATGATAGAACATAGAATTACATCCCAACTCTCAGCTCCCGGCACACCACACCAAAATGGTGTATCGGAAAGGAGAAATAGAACTTTGTTGGACATGGTTCGATCAATGATGAGTTATGCTCATCTCCCTAATTCCTTTTGTGGTTATGCAGTCGAGACTGCAGTATACATTTTGAATAGTGTGCCCTCGAAAAGTGTTTCTGAAACACCTTTTGAACTCTGGAAAGGACGTAAAGGTAGTTTATGTCACTTCAGAATATGGGGTTGTCCAGCACATGTGCTTGTGACAAATCCAAAGAAGTTGGATTCACGTTCAAAGTTGTGCCTATTCGTAGGATACCCAAAAGAAACAAGATGTGGTTTATTCTATGATCCTAAGGAAGATAAAGTCTTTGTGTCGACAAATGTCACTTTCTTGGAGGAGGACCACATAAGGGACCACAAACCAAAAAGTAAGGTAGTGTTGAGTGAATTAGACGAAACAATAGCAAAGGTTGCTAATAAGAACACTAGTACGTCAACAAGAGTTGTTGATACTAGTTTGTCTAGCAAAGAGGGTCCATCTCAAGAGTTGAGTATGCCTCGACGTAGTGGGGGGGTTGTGATACAGCCTGACCGTTACATGGGTTTAGCTGAAACCCAAGTTGTTATACCAGATGACAACTGCAAGGATCCATTGACTTATAATCAAGCAATGGTTGACATTGACAAAGACAAATGGGTCATAGCCATGGACCAACAAAAGGAGTCTATGCACTTCAATTCTGTTTGGGATCTTGTAGATAAGCCTGATGGGGTAAAACCTATAGGTTGTAAGTGGATCTACAAGAGAAAACGTGGTGTAGATGGGAAGGTACAAACCTTTAAAGCTAGACTAGTAGCAAAGGGTTATACCCAGGTTGAAGGGGTTGACTTTGAGGAATTCTTTTCATCTGTTGCTATGGTAAAGTCTATCCGTATCCTTCTTGTCATTGCCGCATATTATGACTATGAGGTATGGCAAATGGATGTCAAGACAACCTTTTTGAATGGCAATCTTGAAGAAACCATCTACATGGACCAACCCAAAGGGTTCATTAAACCAGGACAAGAGCAAAAGGTTTGCAGGCTTAAAAGGTCGATTTATGGACTAAAACAAGCCTCTAGGTCCTGAAATATAAGATTTGATGAGGCTATCAGATCTTATGGTTTTGACCAGAATGATGATGAACCTTGTGTATACAAGAAAATCATCAATAGTTCTGTCGCATTCCTAATTCTCTATGTGGATAATATCCTACTCATTGGGAATGATATAGGTTATCTTACTGACATCAAGGAATGGCTAGCAACGCAATTCCAAATGAAGGATTTGGGTGATGCGCAGTTTCTTCTTGGGGTCCAGATTGTCCGGAACCGCAAGAATAAAACACTAGCCTTGTCTCAAGCATCATACATAGACAAAGTGTTGTCAAGGTTTAAGATGCAAAATTTCAAAAAGGGCTTGTTGCCTTTTAGACATGGAATCCTTTTGTCTAAGGAACAGTGTCCTAAGACACCTCAAGGAGTTGAGGATATGAGACGGATTCCTCACGCATCAGCTTTTGGAAGCCTGATGTATGCCATGTTGTGTACTAGGCCTGACATCCTGCTTTGCGCTTGGGATGGTCGGTGAGGTATCAATCCAATCCAGACTTGAACACCGGGCGCTGGTTAAAACAATCCTTAAGTATCTTCTGAGAACAAGGAACTACATGCTTGTGTATGGGGCTAAGGATTTGATCCTTACAGGATACACGGTTTTGACTTTCGGATCGATAAAGATTCTCAAAATCTACATCGTGGCGGGCCACTCTTAACGGTAGTCGTGAGTCCGGAAAAGCGTCAAACAAAGATGCATCGCTGATTCCACCATGGAGGCTGAATATGTAGCAGCTTGTGAAGCAGCTAAGGAGATCGTTTGGTTAAGGAAATTTATGCTAAATTTGGAAGTTGTTCCAAATATGACTTTGCTCGTCACACTGTATTGCGATAACAGTGGTGCAGTGGCAAATTCGAGGGAACCCCGAAGTCACAAGAGGGGAAAGCACATAGAGCGGAAGTATCATCTCATCTGGGAGATCGTGCATAGAGGAGACGTGATTGTCACGAAGATAGCCTCAGAGCACAACATTTTTGATCCTTTTACAAAGGCTCTCACAGCTAAAGTATTTGAGAGTCACCTAGAAGGTCTAGGTTTACAAGTCTTCCCCAACTAGGGCAAGTGGGAGTATTTTGTACAAAGGGGTTTAAATGCCCTAGTTTATTGTATTTACATTAATGTAATGTTTAGTACTCCACAAACTTTAGGTCAAGTGGAAGATTGTTGGGATTTATGCCCCAAACTTGTGTAATTTTGATCAATTAAATAAAGTGTTATTTGTTTTGATAAGATTACAGTCTTGTTTTTATAAATCCAATAAACTAAGCTCCAAGGTTATAATGTTTATCTTGAAATTAGTGTAGTGGACACTAATTAGGTTGAATTCAAGATTATAACCTAAATAGTCTATGGTATAAGAGTAAGGTTGGAAACCTCATTCTGGTAACACCATGGATGCGGCCCACTTTGTAATTAGTACAAATGAGGTAATCCAACTCATTCATGTAGTTGATATGCGAGTGGGGGCATCCTGTATGAAGAGTTCATACAAGACTGGATCGCAAATTATTAGTCTAACCATTATAACACCGTTAACAGGATAAGACTAGTAATTTATAGATGGTCATTAATGACTTGACCTGAATCCTGAGCAAGTTAAGAACTTCTGCTTATAGGGGGTTGTCCTTAGACTGGTATGGGTGAGAGTGGCACATGGCCGACTCAATAAGCCTACCTTCTCAATGCATGTAACCTCGTAGGTAGCCGGGAACTTAATCTGCAAGATGGAATTCACTCATTCCTCTCCGAGGAATTAGATAGGTTGTTCCCTTAAGAACTGACTCCAGGTCTTGAACAACGGGGCCCCGCCCTCTATGAGGGTATGAGTCTAAGGTAGGACCTTAGACTTGTGAAGGGATTTGGAATTCCCGCAGTGGAAGATGTTGTGAAACGTCGTTGATCCATTGTGTAAAACGTGTCTTAAAATTGAATCTATCTCATAGATCCTAGGCTAAACATGCAAATAGGAGAAGAAAACAGTAAGGAAAAATGGTACTTACTTGTTGAAGAACACTTCTTCAATCCTCTTCTCCTCTGGTCACGATCTCTCTCGATCCAACGAACTCCTCGAACATGAACCTCGATCCGAACAGGGACACACCTCCAAAGGGTCTTCTCGGTTGTTCTCGGGAGATTGAGGGATAGTGAGTGAGACTCCCTTTGGTTTTGGGTGAGGAGAAATGTTAGAGAGATGAGAGAATTCTAGAGAGAATTGCCTTGCTCTCTTTGGATGGAAATCCAAAAAATGGCAAATGGCCCACCAAAGGCTTCTTGCAAAACCTTTAAATACTATTGTGTGATGGAGTTAAAACCTCCACTAAATCACAATTTTACCAAAACCATATAATATACAAATCACATTTGCATATTATATAATATAAGGTATCTTATACCTTATTATACAAATCTCATTTTCATAAATGTGGAATTATAAATTGAATCACATTTCAATTTAATTTCTCTCAATTCAATTTCTCCAATTAGCACTAATTAAACAATTAGGCTATACTATAGTTTATTATGAATCTCAGTTACATCAAACTATATATTATATCATCTATATCTCATATAAATGACATAAATACCCAAATAATGAATTTGAACACTTCAAATTCACACCAAACTGTAAACCCTATATTTGTCCAATTTGAGCCAACCGAGGGACCTAATGGACCTACACGTGACGAGCTCCAATGATCCGAGACTAACCTGTCAAACTCTTTTACCCGATTATTCAACATTCATTAGCTACTGTAACACTCCACTAAAGCTCGTGAGTCGCACTCTCATCACCAGTAGGACAAGTTGTGTCCATCGATATAACCAATACCCATGAGTCGACCTTTCACAGTTGTTCGTAGTCACACCGGGTCAAATTACCGCTTTTACCCTCTGTGTCTACCTCTTGCTCCTTAAGTCCCACTTTGCTCCTCTAATGAACAACTACGTTGCATGGTCCAACCATAAACAACAACCTTCTCGTGCCAATGAGAGAGTGGGGCCCCGTTGTTCAAGCCCTGGAGACAACACTTAAGGGAACAACCCCTCTAGTTTTCCTAAGTCGGGAACGAGTGAATTCCTTCTTGTGTAGTCAAGTTTCCAGCTCCCCACGTGGTCCTGGCCCTGAGAAGATAGGCATATTGGGCGAGCAACAGTGGCCACCCTCACCCGTACTAGTCAAAGGGCGGACCCTTCAGAGATGGAGTCGTGACACGCTCGGGATTAAGGTCGAGTCACTAATGGTCATCTACGAATTTATTAGCTCTATACTGTTAACGGTGTTATATCAGTAAGTCTAATAATTCACGGTCCAGTCTTATACAATCTCATTGCATAGGATGCCCCCACTCGCATGTCAACCCCATGAACGAGTCAGATCACCTCGTTTGTATCTAATACAAAGCGGGTCGCATCCACAGTGTATCCAGGATTAGGTCTCCAACCCTATTCATATACTATAGACCGTTCGGGTCATTAAGTCGAACGTGATCCTCCCTGTGTGTCTACTACACACCGTTCAAGTTCTTAGTTCTCTCATAATGCAATGACCTTGAGCTTAGTTTATTGGATTATGTTTATGAAAAATGCGAGACACAAAGTTTAAATAAATAACTCTTATTTATTACACAATGTTGAAATAAATAACTCTTATTCATTTACAACTTGGAATATCAAACTACACGAGATGAGGACATACATCCCAACAAATGTTGTTCATTAGAGGATCAGTGGTGCTTAATGAGCAAAGAGGTAATCACATGGGTAAAACGGTAATTTGACCCAGGTGTGATTACGAACAACCTGTGAAGGGTCGACTCATGGGTAATGACTATATCAGTGGACACAATAATATCTACAGTGAGGAGAGTGCAGCTACAAGTCTATAGTGGAGTGACTTGTAGTTAATGAATATTGATTAACCTGGATCAAAGAGTTTGATCAGTTAATCTCACATCATTGGAGCTCATGATCTGTAGGTCCATTAGATCCCACCGTTGGCTCAACATTGTAATATTGAGGGTATGAAGTTAGGAGATAAATTGAAGTGTTCAATTTTATACATGAGGAATTATATCAATTATATATGATATAATTGATATAATATATAGTTTTAATGTGAATTAGATTCATATATAAACTATATACTAAAGAGAGATAAAAGGAGGGGTAGGATGGCCATTTCCATCTTATTTTCCTATATATATGGTTGCATGAGATGCAACTACGTTAAGTCATTTTTTAGAAGTGATTTTGGAAATCATTCTAAGTTATTCCTAGCCTCCTTGTTGTGTTGTTGGAAGAGTTCCAAAACACACATCTCTCTCACAAAATACCTCACCGCTCCTAAAGGGAACCCACCTTCCTTCCTCGCCTAGAGAACAACGGAGAAGATCCGGTGGTGGTGTCGGTGTTCGTATGAGTTCGTGTTGCGTTGATCTTGATCGTGAAGAGAGGAGGAGCACTTGAAGAAAGGTTCTTCAAAGGTAAATACTTGTTGTCCAAACTCTTATTTTATGCTTAATCTATGTTTTACGTTCTTGAATTTTCCGTTGTAACTAAATCAAGAGCGCGCGATTCGCAATCGCTTCCGCTGCGGGGACTTCGATTCCCTTCAACACGTTGACAAAGACGAATGGATTAAAGTTATGGACCAGAAAATGGAGTTGATGTACTTCAATTTTGTGAGGGAGCTTGTGGATGAACCAGATGGGGTCAAACCTATAGGTTGTAAATGGATCTACAAGCGTAAACGTGGCATAGATGGGAAGGTGCAGACCTTCAAAGCCCGACTAGTGGCAAAGGGTTTTACCCACGTTGAAGGGGTTGACAATGAGAAAACCTTTTCGATTGTTGCCATGTTAAAGTCGATCCGGATCCTTCTGGCCATTGCTGCATATTGACTATGAGGTATGGCAGATGGATGTCAAGACAACCTTTCTGAATGGCAATCTTGATGAAACAATCTATACCCAAGGGGTTCATTGCCCAAGGCCAAGAGTAAAAGGTTTGTCGGCTTCATAGGTATATTTATGGACTGAAAGAAGCCTCGAGGTCTTGGAATTTAAGGTTTGATGAGGCGATCAAATCTTATGGCTTTAATCAAATGTTGACGAGCCTTGTGTCTACAAGAAAATCGTCTACAACACTGTCGCATTTTTTATATTATCTGTGGATGATATCGTTCTCATTTGGAATGAGGTAGGATTTCTTACTGACGTTAAGAAATTGTTGGCTTCCCAATTCCAAATGAAAGATTTGGGAGAGGCTCAGTATGTTCTAGGTATCTTGTTGCCATGGTAAACTCGATCAGGATCTTTTTGGCCATTGCTGCATATTATGACTATGAGGAATGACAGATGGATGTCAAGACAACCTTTCTGAATGGCAAACTTGACGAGATCATCTACATGGACAAGTCCAAGGGGTTAATTGCCTAAAGCCAAGAGCAAAAGGTTTGCCGACTTCATAGGTCTATTTATGGACCGAAGAAGCCTCGACGTCCTGGAATATAAGGTTTGATGAGGCGATCAAATCTTATGGTTTTGATCAGAATGTTGACAAGCCTTGTGTCTACAAGAAAATCGTCAACAACACTGTCGCATTTCTGATATTATATGTGGATGATATCCTTCTCATTGGGAATGAGGTAAGATTTCTCACTGACGTTAAGAAATGGTTGGCTTTGCAATTCCAAATGAAAGATTTGGGAGAGGCTCAGTATGTTCTAGGTATCTAGATAGTCTGGAACCGGAAGAACAGAACGCTAGCCATGTCTCAGGCATCTTATATTGATAAGATGTTGTCTAGATATAAGATGTAGAACTCCAAGAAGGGGTTGCTAACTTTCAGGCATGGGGTTCACCTGTCTGAGGATCAATGTTCTAAGACTTCTCAAGAGGTTGAGGATATGAGACGAATCCCTTATACTTCAGTTGTTGGGAGCCTCATGTATGTCATGCTGTGTACTAGGCCCGACATCTGTTATGTAGTTGGGATTGTCAGTAGGTATCAATCCAATCAATGATTAGATCACTGGACAACCATAAAGGCAATCCTCAAGTATCTTAGGAGAACGAGGAACTACGTTGTGTATGGGAGTGGTGATTTGATGCTTACAAGATACACACACTCTGACTTTCAGACCGATAAGGATTCTACGAAATCCACTTCGGGGTCAGCCTTCATTATGAATGGAGGAGTTGTAGTATGGCGAAGCATCAAGCAGAGATACATCGTTGATTCCACGATGGAAGCTGAGTATGTTGCGGCTTGTGTAGCTGCAAATGAAGTTGTTTGGCTTAGGAAGTTCATGATATATTTGGAAGTTGTTCCAAATATGAACTTGTTGATTACCCTGTTTTTTTACAATAGTGGTGCAGTAGCCAACTCGAGAGAACCTCGGAGTCATAAGAGGGGCAAGCACATTGAGCGGAAGTATCACTTGATATGGGAGATTGTGCACCGCGGAGACATGACAGTCACGTAGATAGTATTGGAGCACAACCTTGTTAATCCATTTACAAATGACCTCACAGTTAAGGTGTTTGAGGGTCACCTAGAGCGTCTAGGTCTTCGAGTGCTTCCTGACTAGGGCAAGTGGGAGTATTGTAAAAGGTATTCAATGCCCTAGTTTATTGTAATTTTACTCTACATTTGAGAAATGTATATTGTACTCCACTAGCTTAGTCCATGTGTGAGTTTGTTGGGATGTATGTCCTAATCTCGTACATGTTTGTAATATTCACTATTGAAATAAATAAGAGTTATTTTTTCATCACTTGTGTATCGCATATTTACAAACTTTGTCCAATAACCTAAGCTCCAGGGTCATTGAATTATGAGAGAACTAGAACTTAAAAGGTGTGTAGTGGACACACAGGGAGGATCACGTTCGAGTTGATGACCCGAACGGTCTACAGTATACGGATAGGGTTGGAGACCTAATCCTAGATACGTTGTGGATGCGACCCGCTTTGTATTAGATACAAACAAGGTGATCCAACTCGTTCATGTGGTTGACATGCGAGTGGGGGCATCCTGTGCAATGAGATTGTACAAGACCGGGCTGTGAATTATTAGACCTACTGATGTAACACCGTTAACAGTATAGGACTAATAACTTCGTAGATGACCATTAGCGACTCGACCTTAATCCTGAGCATGTTACGGACTCCTGTCTGCGGGGGTCTGTCCTTTGACTAGTATGGGTGAGGGTGGTCACAGTTACTCGCCCAATATGCCTATCTTCACAAGGACAGGACCACGTGGGGAGCTGGGAACTTGACGACGCAAGATGGAATTCACTCGTTCCTGACATTAGGGAAACTAGAGGAGTTGTTCCATTAAGTGTTGTCTCCAGAGCTTGGACAACGGGCTCCCACCCTCTCAGTTGCCCGAGAGGGGTGTTGTTTATGGTTGGACCATACAACGTTGTTGTTCATTAGAAAAGCAGTGGAGAGAAGTAGACACAGGGGTAAAATGGTAATTTGACACAACAGTGTCTACGAACAACCTGTGAAGGGTCGACTCATGGGCATTGGTTATATCAATGGACACAACTTGTGTGTATATGTCTTAATCTCGTATTTGTTAGTAATTTTCACGATTGAAATATATTAGAGTTATTTTTTCATCACTTTGTGTCTCGCATATTTACAAACATTGTCCAATAAACTAAGCTCCAGAGTCATTGAATTATGAGAGAACTAGAACTTGAACGGTGTGTAGTGGACAAACTGGGACGATCACGTTCGAGTTAATGACCCAAATGGTCTACAGTATACGGATAGGGTTGGAGACCTAATCCTTGATACGCTGTGGATGCGACCCACTTTGTATTAGATACAAACGAGTTGATCCGACTCGTTCATGTGGTTGACATGCGAGTGGGGGCATCCTGTGCAATGAGATTGTACAAGTCCGGACTGTGAATTATTAGACCTACTGATGTACCACCGTTAACAGTATTGGACTAATAACTTCGTAGATGATCAATAGTGACTTGACCTTAATCCTGAGCGAGAGATAGACACAGGGGTAAAACGGTAATTTGACCCAACTGTGACTACGAACAACCTGTGAAGGGTCGACTCATGGGCATTGGTTATATCGATGGACACAACTTGTCTTACAATGATGGGAGTGCAACTACGGGTTTTAGTGGAGTGTTACCGTAGATAATGAATGCTGGTTAACCGGGTCAAAGAGTTTAACAGGTTAATCTCGTATCATTGCAGCTCGTCATCTGTAGGTTCATTAGGTCCCTCGGTTGGCTCATATTGGACAAATTGAGGGTTTACAGTTTGATGTGGATTTGAAGTGTTCAAATTCATTAATTGGGTATTTATGTCATTTATATGTGATATAGTTGACATAATATATAGTTTGATGTGAATGAGATTCATAATAAACTATAGTATAGCCTAATTGATTAATTAGTGCTAAAATAGAGAAATTAAATTGAGAGAAATTAAATTGAATGTGATTCAATTTAAAATTCCACAATTATGCAAATGAGATTTGTATAATAAGGTATGAGATACCTTATATTATGTGATATGCAAATATGATTTGCATACCATATGGTTGTGGTAAATGGTGAATTGGTGGATATTTTAACTCCACCACACACCATATAAATAAATGCATTCAAAGGCATCTCATATGCTTAAGCTTTTATTTTTTGGATTTTGGCTTCCAAGAAAAAGTAGCTCTCTCTCAAAACCTCTCTCAAATTCTTCTAGAATTCTCTCCAAACCCAAAACAAAAGGGACTCCTACAACTCTTCCTCAACCTCCCGAGAACAACAGAGACGATCCTTTGGAAGTATCTTGCCAATCGGTTCGAGGATCGAGTTCGTAGAGATCGTTGGTTCGAGAGGGATCGTGATCGAGAAAGAGTTCGAAGAAGAATTCTTCAAGAGGTTAGTGTAATCTTTACCTACTGGTTTTCTTCTCGTTTTTTGCATATTTAACCTAGGATGTATGAGATTTGTTCGATTTTAAGAAAAACGAAACATAATGAAACAACCCGTTGCGGGAAATCCATTCCCTTCAGGAGTGACTCATAGTTAATGATGTAGATTAACGAGATCAAAGAGTCTAATCAGTTAATCTCGTATCATTCGAGCTCATGATCTATAGGTCCATTAGGTCCATCGATTGGCTCATGATTAAAATAAAGAGGGTATAAAGTGTGTGAATGAATTTGAAGTGTTCAAATTTATATAAGGGACTTATATCAATTTTATATGATATAATTGATATAATATATAGTTTAATGTGAATATGATTCACGATGAACTATATTATTGCTTAATTATAAATTAATTTCATAATTAGAGGAATTAAACATGAGAGATATGAAAATTTAATGTGATTCAATTTATTATGACTATTATGCAAATTTAATTTGAACAACAAGGTATATGATACCTTATATTGTGCAATTATGTAAATATGGTTTGCATAATGCATAATATATGGAATTAGTGGGATAATGAGTGGAGAATTTATCTCCACCCTCACTCCCTATAAAAGAATGCATTGAGATGCATTTTGTTATGATGAAGATCACGTTTTGGAAATAGTGATTTCCATAACCCTCAAACTCTCTCTACTCCTCTAAAAAGCATTCCCCTGCTCCAAAAAGGAACACCCACCGTTCCCCCACTCCTAGAGGGCAACCGAAAAGATAAAGTGGAAGTGTTCGGTACGAGATCGTAGAGATCGAGAGGATCAATAGGAGGGATTACAAGAAGATAGCGATCTTCAAAGGCAAATCTCCTTTCTACTAATTTATACTTAACGTAGTTTTTGCCTTTGTGTAAATTTATGTAACATAATTTGAGTGCAAAGTGATTCAATCGCTTCCGCTGCGAGATTCGATCCCTTTAGTTTTGTTATAAGTAAGGCTAAACCATGAGGCGGTTGGCGACGACCTGATGAGGCTGTGGAGACTTTCCACTTTGTACTTAGGCTTAGGTTTCCTTTCTTGTAGGATGCATCATTAATGTTTGTTTAACCTTGTAATTGACTTTGAATCCTATTTTAGATGTTGTTTTCTATATTTTTATTTCTTAACATGCTTAGTAAACTTGTGGTTGTGTTTGGTTTCTTCTAGATCTCTTGAGCATGTATCTGTTGGAATTCTTAAGTTTGAGTCCAACCTAATCCTTAGATGAAGTTTGGTAGGGATTGAGCGTCTTTTGTGAAGGGATTGTATCCTGCAGCGGAAGCATTTTGAATTGCTTTGCTCTCAATATCGTTGTAAGAATTTCATAAAAACAAAAAGTTACGCATGAATTGAGAAGAAGAACATGTGGTTACTTTTGAATAAACCTCTTCTAGTTCTTCTCCACCGGTGTTCCTTTTGATCTCAATGACCGGTTCTATCACCAAACACCATCTCAAACACCTCCAACAAGTCTTCACAGTTGTTCTCTTGGAGAGGGAGAATGAGCGAGATTCTTTTTGGAGAAGGGACAGATTTGAGAGGAATTTGAGAGAGCTATGTGTTATGGAAATCCTATTTCCAAAAAATGAATTGCTTAACCTCACAAGTGCATCCTAATGCATCTTTATATAGGGTGTAAGGGTGGAGATAAATTCTCCACTCATTATCCTACTAAATGCAAAATTTATGCATTATGCAAATCATATTTGCATTATTGCATAATATAAGGTATCTTATACCTTATTATGCAAATCATATTTGAATAATGTGCATTATTAATTGAATCATATTCAATTTTTCATGTCTCTCATAATTAATTCCTCTAATCATAAAACAATTTCATAATTAAGCAATAATTTAGAAATTAATCCAAATTTAAGCCTATAGTTTATTTATGAATCATATTCACATCAAACTATATATTATATCAATTATATCACATATAATTGATATAAATATCTTATTGAACACTTCAAATTCATTCTAAAACTTTATACTCTCGATATATCCATATAGAGCCAACGGAGGGACCTAATGGACCTACAAATTATGAGCTCTAATGATACGAGATTATTTGATCAAACTCTTTGATCCCATTAATGGACATTCATTAACTACAAGTCACTTCACTATAGACTCGTAGATGCACTCTCCTCGCTGTAGGACAAGTTGTGTCCATTGATTTTATCAATGTCCGTTAGTCGACCTTTCATAGGTTGTTCGTAGTCACAGCTAGGCCAAATTACTATTTTACTCCTGTGACTACCTCTTGCTCCTTAAGTACTACGGATCCTGTAATACACAACTAGTTTATGGTCCTACCATAAACCATGCCCCTCTTGAGCCTGTGAGAGGGTAGGACCCCATTGTTCAAGATTTGGATTCACTTAAGAAAAATCGATCTAACTTTTCTTAGCTCAGGAATGACTGAATTCCTTCTTGTGGATGTAAGTTTCCAGCTTCCCACAAGGTTAAGTCCCTGAGAAGGTAGGCATATTGAGTCAGCAACTCTGGCCACTCTCATATCAGTAGTCTAAGGACGAAACCCCCACACACGAGAGTTCATAATCTGCTCAGGATTCAGGTCAAGTCACTAATGGTCATTTATGAATTATTAGTCCTAATCTTTTAACGGTGTTACAACAATAGTCTAATAATTCATGGTCCATTCTTGTACAATATTATCATACAGGATACCCCCACTCATGTCAACTACATGAACGAGTTGGATCGCCTCGTTTGTATCAAATATAAAGTGGCTCGCATCCATATAGTGTTACCAGGATGAGGTTCCCAACCCTATCGATGTACTATAGACCATTTGGGTTATATACTCGAACATGATCCTACTTGTGTGTCCATTACACACTCGTTCAAGATCTCATGAACAAAACCCTGGAACTTAGTTTATTGGATTTAAGTTTTAAATGCGAGATTACAAGAATTGATGACAAATACCTTTTTATTCATAACATCAAATAATTAAAAACTACACGAGTTTAGGGCATACACCTCAACATTTTGTGCCTTAAGAAGTGTTTGCTTCATTATCACGTTGTAGTAAATTTTTAGTTTTCTCCTAGTTACGTCGTTTATACTACCAAAATTTTGGGCATAGGCAGCGTGGCTAGGTAACCTCCCTAAATAAGTTCATTCCAGAATATAGGGTCATTACAATCTTGAAAGAAAATCCACGAGATATTGAAGAGGACAATGTTAGGGAGAATTCTCTAATTCTCTATTGAGAAGATGTGTAGATAAAATAACTCAATAACTCACCCCTGGAATCCTATTGATAGTGGTTTACGGAGAATAATTAAATAATATATCTTAATATATATGTGATATATTAAAATATATTTATCTAACCAATTTGAATTATATTCAAATCTTTCCAAATTCTCCTACAACATTTCTTTCGTAATTTGAGTCAATTAAAAATTTAATAAATAACTTTTATTTTATATATTTAATTGTATGAATGATATTAATATTTAATGTATCAAATGCAATAAATATATTTTGCTATTTTATATTTAATATATCTAATATATTAAATATTAATTTGATTACTTTAAATTAAATATTAATTTGAACATTTTAAATTTTTCTTTCGACTAAATTGATCCGTTCTGTTCACATGAGCTTGCAAGTGGACTTTAAGGACCTACAAATTATATGCTCCAATGATACAAAATCAACTTAGAGTTGCACTCTAATGCAATTTAGGACAAGTCATCCATGGTTATAATCACTACATGCAAGTAATTCTTTCACGAGTTGTTCGTAATTACAGTTGGGTCAAAAGTCTATTTTACCCTATGATAACATCTTCCACCTTAAGTACCACTAATTCTCTAGTAAGCAATTTGTTTATGATCCAACCATAAACTAAATCTCTCTTGAGTGAGTAAGAGGGTGGAGCCCAATTGTTTGAGTCCCAAAATCAACACTTAAAGGAACTATTCATCTACTTACCCTATATGAGAGAGAGTGAATTTCATTTTCTGAGATTATGTTCCCAACTCCTTCTTTGGTCAATTCCCTAAAATGATAAGCTTATTGAATCGACTACAAAAGTCACTCTCACCCATGTAAATCAAAGAACAAGCTCTCACTGGCAGTACTCTATAACTCATTCAGGATTAAGATCGAGTTGCATATGATCATCTTGATGAAATATTAATTTTCTCAATTAACAGATTTATAAACAGAGATTACATATTTCATAGTCCAATCTTATCCAAACTCATTGTATAAGATTCTCTCACTCATGTGTCTCCACGGGAACGATTTGGATCAAATCATATGTAACCATTAAAAAGTGGGTCATATCAATAGTTGTTACAGGTAAGGCACTCAACCTTATCCTTATCAATGTACTGTGATCATTTAGGTTATTTCTTGAACATGATCCTCTTGTATGTCAACAACATAATGTTCAAGATTACACTAATAACCTTGGATTATTCACGTAATGGACAATATTATATTGCAAAATAAAATTAAAAATATTCTTAATTATTAAAAATTACGAAGCTTTAGGGTATAAATCATAACCGTCATTTCATTCTCGAAGACATAAAAGTAACTTTTCTTTAATTATAATTAAATTTTAATACTTATTAAGGTAAAATAAAAAGTTAGCAACAAAATATTTAAAATTTGTAATAAACAATCAAAACAATAAAGTTAAAAACAATAAAATGCAACATAAATTCATCAAGGATGTGGTATGAGATAATGAAATTTGAATGTACCTATAATAATTCATTGGATGGAATGTAGAAGTTTTGCCTTTAGGTAGATAAATTAATTCTAAAAATAACATTTTTATCTAATTATATTTAATTATTGAATATGAAAGTTTTTCAAAGCCTAAAAAGTTTAATAGTTTTTTTTTTCATTCCCGTACATCAACAATTAGGGTTGGGGGATTGGAACTCATGACCTCTTTCTCATAAATCTTACTTGATGCTAGTTGAGCTATGCTCTTGTTTGTTCATTCCCTTCAGCTCTAAATTTATCTCTTGTTTCAAGAAAAATAAGAAAACAATTTAAAAAAAATAAAAATATATATATTCTAAAATTATTAATTTATACTATATAAGAAATTGATTCACTCTTTGAATAAAATTTAAAGTATATTATTAATTTTTGTAGATAATTTTTCTAATAAATTATATAATTATTTTTTTACTATAATATAAAATAAATGAAAAAAAATATGTATATCATGCATAACATGTAGTAACAAACTAGTATTATAGATGTTGGGTAGTGGTTTATATCAAAACTTTTTGAAAAATGTTCACTTCTCATATGATGTGATGTGATGTTAATGATATGCTCGCGGAGGTCGAAGAAAGAGTATTCTATTTCTTAATGTAGTTTTTATTCTATTTCTATGATCTCATAGAAGAAGAAATTGCAGAAAGAAAGAGGTGAAGATATCATATTTCTTATTTTCTTTTAATGTAATTCTACATTTAAATATTCAAATTCAAAATTTGAATAAACATAAAAATACCATTCTCTAAATTTCCACTATTTAGTTCACGAATCGAAATATTTTTCAAATACAAACCTACCAAATAAATATTTGTTGAATCCATTTGATTCAATAAACCTAAAAATATAAAATAAAATCCATATTACATATCAAAATCAACCCTAAATTTTTTATGAGTGTTTCTTTAAAATTAAGATATTGTAGTTATAAGCAACAAATAAAATTTCTTTAACAGGGCATAAACGTAGATCAAGAAATTGTGTGGACATTGGGGTTTTGGGCTCGTATTTATTTTGATGGAGATCAAAAAGCCTCCTACAGGGAATAATATATTAAAGCTACTTATCTTATTAATCACACAATTGCTTCATTTATGTTAGGCCTTCTTTAAATTTGGAACACATTTTTGTGTGTGTTTCTCCATGTGCAATGATACATTTAATGTTCAGAGTATGCACTTTGATAATAAAAGGCGACTACTTTGATCAAGTTTTTCATTCAGATATTTTTTTAGTATATTGTTAAGTCGTCTTTTTAGTTTAATATGTTCATCTTCTTTTATTTAAAACAATAATATTGGCCATGATTTTGTAAACTTGACCATTATTGTATTATTTTATTTAAATAAGTAACCGTATAAGCCTAGGAATAAGGATAACTTTGAAAAAGAACAATACATCTAAATTTTTTTTTATCAACAAATAATTTCACAATAAGGAGCTACATGTAGCTTTTTTAAAAAAATTAATTTTTGAAGGTTAAATAATTGAAAAAGTTTTTTGGAGAGTCTATTTTGATCGTTTTAGTTCTGTTTGTATGATGTAATGAAAAATTGGATAAAATAAATAAAACGTAAATTCACAAAAAAAAAATAATAATAATAAAACGTATATGATGTGATATGATGTGGTGCTAAAGTTATGGTGTAATGTAGAAGTAGGGGGAAGTTGAAAAAGTATTCTATTTTTTAATATAGATGATTATTCTATTTTTATAATCTCATAGAAGAAGAAATTAATTGCATACAAAATTGGAAAGAAAGAGGGGGAAATATATATGTAAAAAAAGTAGTAAAATAAATCAATGGGCAGCCATTGATAAGGAAACTTCAAGTTGAGGCGGTGGATCGGGGAGTAGGAACATGGCACAGATTGCGCTTGCAAAAGCAGCAATACCACCCAATACAAATGCGGGTAAGTTTCCTCCTCCAAAAGCTGCATCTAGCGGGCAACCCAAGAACGAATGTCTTCCTTCTCATCCTTCCCTTTCTCCTCCTTCTTCTTCCTCTTCCCCCGCAACCCAAGAACCCGATCGCTCGCCATCTTTGAATCGCTGTTGCTCGTGAACTTAGTTCAGCCACACTAGTCACGCCGTCTAGCTCTGAGAAGCGAATCCGTCGCACGCCCATGATTGTTTCCACGCGCCGCCACCCACAAGTCCACGTCGTCGATCGTGTGCCGCCATGGCTTCTCTGATAAGGACAATGGACCTCTACATATCTCCACAGTGGTATGATATTGTCCACTTTGGGCATCAACCCTCATGCTTTGCTTTTGGTTCCCCCAAAAGAAAGATCTACTCCTCTACCAGGCAGCTTGATAGAGTTTACTACTTGGTTGCCGCTCCAAGTACTTTTTGTTCGACTCCGGGGTTCATCCACAATGTCTACATAAGGCTCATTAATGTTTGTTCCACTTTGAGGATTTCTCCGACACACAACTAGGTTTTATCATGGCTCTGATACCAATTGATAAGGACAATGGACCTCCACATATCTCCACAATGGTATGATATTGTCCACTTTGGGCATCAACCCTCATGGCTTTGCTTTTGGTTCCCCCAAAAGGCCTCATACCAATGGAGATAATTGTCCTTCCTTATATACCCATGATCAATCCCTTCCCTAACCAATGTGGGACATTTGTTTGCAACCTAACAATCTCAATAGTTGGGTTTTGTGTGGAAACAAAATAAAAGGCCAATGGGCCAAGACCCATTTGGATATTAGGTTTTTGTAAACACACACACATATATATGATGTTTTGTGTGTAGCCACCAAACTATAGAGAGGGAAAAACTGGGTTGACCAAAATAGCATTTGTGAGAGAAAAAGAGTTTTTCTCTGGTGGGGTTGAAGGTTTTTCTTGATTATCCCAAGCTATCGGGTTGTGATATTTGGAAGTCAATAGCCATTGTTGGGCTATTGAGGTTAGTTTGTGGCGCCAATTGAGAGTTCTTTTGTAATCTCCCATTATAGTAGAACCTCGCAGCTGCGTAAAGATCGGGCGTAGTCCCAAGTTTAGAAGCGAACCAAAGATAAATTCTGTGTCGTTTCTTTTTCCTATCTCTCGTTATATTTAATATTTTTTGACTCTAGTTTATTGGTTTGCTTATCCTATGGAATGAGAGATTTAATATTATAATAATTTTATTGTGGTGATTATTATTATTATTATCATTATTTTTTTCTCCCAACAAGTGGTATCAGAGCTTTTGGTTCAGGAGTCATGGGATACGTGGAGCCAACAAGTTTTGATGGAGTCATGAAGTTTAATGGGGACAATTTTGAATATTGAAAGATGATGGTCAAAGACTACTTGACTGTTAAAAAGCTGGGTAAGGCTTTGAAAAAGAGACCGGAAGGAATGAGAGATGGAGATTGGGAGATTCTTGATGAAGAAGCGATTCTTTTCGCAATCGTAATGTGTCCACCGATGGGACGTGGCAAGTCGTAGCCAATGAGACAATCTGCGATTGAGTTAATGAAAGCGCTTGCAAACAGTATGAAAAACCCCGCACAAATAATAAGATCTATCTGCTTAGGAAGTTTTTCAATATGCGTATGGCTGAGGATGCTTCTGTGAATTCCTATATAAATGAGGTAACCATTTTGATAAATCGCTTAAAATCGGTTAGAATAGAGTTTCTTGATGAAGTAAATGCTATTCTCATTATTAACCTCTTTGCCCGATAGTTGGGAAACCATGAAGACAAAGAAGTGTGTAATTCAAGAGGGTGAAAATACTCTACACTTTTCTCGTGTTTGTAATTTAGCCATAGTGAGGAAATTGTGAGAAAAGATAGTAGTAAGGAGTCTACTATAGGATCTGCTCTGGTTATGACTAAGGGAAAAGAGAAGATTAATGAGGAAAATACATCGAGTAGCAGTAGGAAAAAGTGGAATAATAGGAATAAAGAGATAAAATGTTTTGACTGTCACAAGAAAGGTCACATTAAGAGTCAGTGTAGAAAATTGAAAGAGGATCTGGAGAGGAGACAAAATCAAGAGACAAATGTAGTGCTAGATGCATGTGTCTGTGTTGGGAGTGACACAGAGAGTAGTAATAATTCATCTGAGTGGATTTTAGACAGCGCAACTACTGTTCACATAGCTTCAGATAGGAGTTTGTTCACATCCTTCACAGGAGGCCGCCATGGTTTAGTGAGGATGGGGAATGGTGAAATATCCAAGACCAATGGGATTGGAGAGGTTAGTCCGAGACGTAATGTGGGAATAATTTGAGTGCGCGAGATGTCGATTTGTGCCCGATGTCAAGATGAATCTTATCTCACCGGCAAGTTGGCGATGATGGCTACATTTGTGAGTTTGGCGAAGCGATGTAAACTCAGTCGAGGATCCTGTGTAGTGGCGATTGGCCACAGGAAATCTACATTGTACAGATGTCGGTTAAATGTTGCCAAGAAAAGTTTGAAGAGACAGTGGATGCCAGTTAAAGCTGCAGATGGTTATAGTAGAGGTATAGTTGAGCCAGCAACAATGATAGCCAAGTTTGATCAGTCAGATCAGGATCCTTCAGTTCAGGAACAATTGGGAAGTCCAAGAGAGAAAATTGATGGCTATCATGAACCCCCAATTGTCAGACGGACAGTTGAATTGAAGAAGTCACCTAGGCGAGTGGAGGCATCAAAGTGGAAGTCCAAAGCAGTTACTAAGGTCAAAGGTAAAGTCTCTCAATTGACAACAAGCTTGAATAGAGGATTCAAGCCCTTCTCAGAGTGTATCTTCTTCAGGAACAATGGTTCAGGGTTGAAGAAGATGTTAGTTGGTACCACTTAGCTGAAGTGGGAGTACGTGTCTGTCTTTTTCGTCTGGGAGACAGATCCACGTAGTGAGCCCATACCTCGGCGCAAACACAGATGCACTACAGTTTATATTATGATGGTTGCCTGGTTTTTGTGAGTTTATTGTGTTTTCAGGTATCTTTTATTTGAGCCTTGGAGTTTGCCAAGAAGATCAGAAAATAACAGTTGTAGTGAGAGTTGTGCCTTAGAGTTTACCAAGGTGATCAAAGCTTTGTTGCAGTATGAGGCAATATTGAAGTTTTGTCTCCAAGTGGGAGATTGTTGGGTTTTGATGGAGACAAAATAAAAGGCCAATGAACCAAGGCCCATTTGGATATTAGGTTTTTGTAAACACACACACATATATATGATGTTTTGTGTGTAGCCACCAAACTATAGAGAGGAAAAAACTGGGTGTGACCAAAATAGCATTTGTGAGAGAAAAAGAGTTTTTCTCTGGTGGGGTTGAAGGTTTTTCTTGATTATCCCAAGCTATCGGGTTGTGATACTTGGAAGTCAATAGCCATTGTTGGGCTATTGAGGGTTAGTTTGTGGCGCTGAATTGAGAGTTCTTTTGTAATCTCCCATTATAGTAGAACCTGCAGTTGCAGAAGACTGGACGTAGTCCCAAGTTTGGGGCGAACCAGTATAAATTTCGGTGTTGTTCTCTTTTCCCTATCTCGTTATATTTAATATTTTGTGACTCTAGTTTATTGGTTGGCTTATCCTGTGGAAGGGGAGATTTAATATTATAATAATTTTATTGTGGTGATTATTATTATTATTATCATTATTTTTCTCCCAACATTCTCGTGAACTTCCACCGACCTGTTGTTGTTTTCGCCATAAAATTTAGCCGAGTGTGTCCCAGACGCTCAGACTACATGGTTGAATCGATGGGTAACCTTTTTTGAGTCCTTGCTTGTAATTTTTGGGTGTTCGTACTGTTTTGGGTTATTGAGACTAACTCAAACAATTTGGAGTTTATTTTAGATCACTACCTTATTTTTCGTAGTTTGTAAATAATGTCCTAATTAAATAGATTTATTGTTTAACATTTTTTCTATATTGCCTTACGTTAACCATAGATCCAATAAACTTATGTCTCTTGGGTGGACATATAAGGATCTCACTAATACTATGGATATATACAAACACAATGATTCTAACGTGATCGTGTAGACGACATGTGAGTGAGAATATCCTATGTAATAAGATTGCATAAGACCGGACCACGAAATAGCAATCATTACAAACAGGGATTGTCTTTTGACTAGTATGAGTGAAAGTGATCCGAGACGCCGACTAAATATCCCTAGCTTGGGACTTAACCTAAAAAGAAGGATTTCACTCTTTCCCGCCTATTAGGGTAAGTAGATGAATGTTCCCTTAAGTGGTGTTTATGTCATTTGAACAAAAGGTCTGATCCTCTCATTGGCCCGAGAGAGACTTCTATTTGTTGGTAGGACCACAAACAGGTTGTTGAGTACTCGGACTTAAGGTATAAAAGATGTAACCCAGGGGTAAAACGGTAATTTGACCCAATTGGTGCTACGAACATTCGTGAAAGATTGACTTGATGTTATTGGTCGATATCCGTGGACACAGAAATATATCTGCACGAATGTTGATTAGGAAGTTAATGTGATTAACTAAATAATCTTTTATCGTTGGAGCTTCTGATCTATAGGTCCATAAAGTCCACTTCCTAGCTCGTAAAGAGTTCTTAGATCATTTGAATTTAAAATGTTCAAATTCAATTACGGAATAAGCATGATGTATGAAGATACATTATAATATAAAGTTTTTATGTACATTAAAACTTTATAGTATAAATTAATTTTAATATGATTCAAAGTTAATTGATTGAGAGAATTAAATATTTGAAAGAGTTCAAATATTATTTAAATGTGAATGAGATTCATATTTAAAACTATAGGTTAAAATTTAATGTGCATAAGATGTACATTAAAACTATAGGTTATAAGGGAATGCTATTAAATTACCTAAATTAAACATATGATATTTAATTAAGGGGAATTATAATGGGTAGCAAAAAATATTGAGATAATCACAATTTTAGTTATGGTTTTTGGAGATTTACAAATATAGCAAAAAAAAAAAATTAAAACTAATTTTCATTTTTTATTATTTCAGTTTTATCCTCATTAGTGAAACAATAGATATATCAATAGTATATCTGATATACTTTATATGTAGTATATCAACAGTATATCAGTAATATATCTAATATGCTTTTTCATATTTTATATATAAATCAACTTATATTTAGGTTGTTTGCATAGTTGGTATATAAATAATATGCCTAACACTAAATATATTCGTAGTCTATCAGTAATATATTACATTTAGTGATAGGATTCATTATTTTTTTTTTTAATAATGATTCGTTACTTTAAGTGATGAATATTGTATCATTCATTCACTATTAATATAGTACATCAACAAAAAAAACTAGTGACAACAAATAAGTCAAAAACTAAAATAAGGTACCACTAATATACATTCCGTGGATATACCTTATATTACGTATATCCCATTTTACTGATATACTTAAGTAAAGTATATCAGGAGTTTATCGATAATATTCATGTTAGATATATTTGAAATTATTATCAATACTACTTCATATTAGCTATTATTGATATACGGTTGATAATTTGAATATTGGGAATTCAACTCCATTGATATATTTAAATTGATGGAGATCTAATCTCCTTGAACAGCGGAAACGAGTTTGGAATCGTAATTGCAAGCATACTTTGGTTGAAAAGCAAAAACCAATGCATTGAAAATAACAGAGATAAACATACATTTCTAATCTAATAAGACATGAAAATTTACATGCAAACATGTTGTGTTTAACAATTAAACTAAAAAGAAGAAAGATTACCTTTGTAGTTTTTCCACACAGCAACTCCTTGCTTTCAAGAAAAATAGCAACACAGGAATACGAAAAGAACGTCTCTGTTTTCTCCAACAGGACACAACCAGTAAGAAAACCTTCTATGACTCTGAGTTTCTACTTAGATCTTGCTTAGGTGGGAAGGATCCAACAATTGGAGAATTAAGGAATATAGAGAGTGAGAATTCTAGAGAGAAGCTCTTTACAAAATGCAGCAGATCGATCATCCTCTTCTCACCAGGAGAAGAGGAACAATGTAGAGGACATCTGCCCACTCCCTATCGATTAGGGAGTTGGGAGACATGGGGAACGTGTCCTCCTTAGAGATAACACTCCGAGTTGGAAATGGAGAAGTCGTCTCAGCTGTAGCAGTAGGCACGATGAAACTTTATTTTGGCAAGAAATATATGTTGTTGGACAATATATTAGTGATACCAGGGTTTACTAGAAACCTTATTTCAATTTCTTGCCTTATAGAACAATGTATTTTTGTTTCCTTCTCTATGAATAAAGTGTTTATTTTGAAGAAAGGTATAGAAATATGTTCAGCTTCATTAGAAAATGGGTTGTATGTTTTAAGGTCTAATTCAGTCAAAATGGTTTTGAACACTGAATTATTTAAAACTGCAAACGCACAAACTAAGAAACGTAAAATTTCTCCTAAAGAAAATGCTCATCTTTGGCAACTAAGATTGAGTCGTATTAATCTCAATAGGATTGAGAGATTGGTAAAGAATAGACTTCTAAATGAGTTAAAAGAAAATACTTTACCTGTATGTGAATCCTGCCTAGAAGGCAAAATGACTAAAAGACCTTTTAGTGGAAAAGGTTATAGAGCCAAAGACCCTTTTGAGCTTATACATTCAGACCTTTGTGGTTCGATGAATGTTAAAGCCAGAGGAGGTTATGAGTATTTCATCTCCTTTGTAGATGATTATTTTAGATTTGGGCATATTTACCTAATGCGCCGCAAGTCTGAAGCACTTGAAAAGTTCAAGAAATTCAAGACTGAGGTTGAAAATCAATTAGGTAAAACTATTAAAACACTTCGATCGGATCGAGGTGGAGAGTACACGAATTTAAAATTCCAGAACTATATGATAGATCATGGAATTACATCCCAACTCTCAGCTCCCGGTACACCACAACAAAACGTTGTATCGGAAAGGAGAAATAGAACTTTATTGGACATGGTTCGATCAATGATGAGTTATGCTCATCTCCCTAGTTTCTTTTGGGGTTACGTAGTAGAGACTGCAGTATACATTTTGAATAATGTGCCCTCAAAAAGTGTTTCTGAAACACCTTTTGAATTCTGGAAAGGACGTAAAGGTAGTTTATGTCATTTCAGAATTTTGGGTTGTCCAGCGCATGTGCTTGTGACAAACCCAAAGAAGTTGGATTCACGTTAAAAATTGTGCCTATTCGTAGGCTACCCAAAAGAAACAAGAGGTGGTTTATTCTATGATCTTAAGGAAGGTAAGGTTTTTGTGTCGAGAAATGTCATTTTCTTAGAGGAGGACCACATAAGGGACCACAAACCAAAAAAGTAGTGTTAAGTGAGTTAGACGGAACTAGTACGTAAACAAGAGTTGTTGATACTAGTTTATCTAGTCAAGATAGTTCATCTCAAGAGTTGAGTATGCCTCAACGTAGTGGGTGGGTTATAACACAACCTAACCGTTACATGGGTTTATCTAAAACCCAAGTTGTTATTCCAGATAACAACTGCGACAATCCATTGACTTATAATCAAGCGATGGTTGACAAAGACAAAAACAAATGGGTCATAGCAAGGATGCATCACAAATTCTACCATTTGGTTGTGTTGTTGGAAAGGTTCCAAAACACAATCTCTCTCTCTCACAACATCTCAACTCACCTAAAGGGAACTCACTTTCCTCCCTCACCTAGAGAACAACGGAGAAGATTCGGTGGTAGTGTCCATGATCGCTTGGGTTCGTGTTGCTGAAATTGTAGCAGTGGGAGAAGGAGCACTTGAAGAAAGGTTGTTCAAAGGTAATATTTCTTACTATCCATATTATGTTTCATGCTTAATCTAGTTGTCTTAGTTCTTGAATGTAATCGTTGTAACTAAATTGAGAACGTGCAATTAACAATCGCTTCCACTGCAGGACTCGATTCCCTTCACATTACATTCAGTTAAAGATACATTTAACAACCTTGGATGTTTAATTTATTGAATTTAGGGTTAAAACAAAGGCAATTTCGTAGATAATGAACAATAACGCTTTATTGAAGTAATAACAGTTTATTACAATAATTAGAACAAGAATTACAAACTACGAGATTTAGGGCACAAACCCCAACAAACTCCCACTTGAACTAAAACTCTAGTGGGGTACATCATAATCTAAAATAATGGTTACAGAGATAGAAATACAATAAACTAAGGCATCCATATACCCCATTACATATCTCCCTCTTGCCGTAGATTAGCCTATGTACATGTCTCGTAGGTCTAGACTATCCAGATGACCCTCAAACACTTTAACCGTGGGAGTCTTTGTAAACGGATCAATAATGTTGTGCTCCAAAGCGATCTTCGTTACTGTCACATCTTCTCGTTGCACTATTTCTCGTATTAGGTGATACTTTCTCTCAATGTGCTTGCCTCGCTTATGGCTCCGAGGTTCCTTCGAATTGGCTACCGCACCACTGTTGTCACAGTATAAGGTGATGGAAAATTCCATATTTGGAACAACTTCCAAATCAATAAGGAATTACCTTAGCCAAACAACCTCTTTATCTTCTTCACAAGCAGCGACATACTCAGCCTCCATCGTGGAGTCAGCGATGCATCCTTGCTTGATGCTTCGCCATATTATAACTCCCCATTAAGGGTGAAAACTGATCTCGATGTGGATTTCTTAGAATCCTTATCGGTCTGAAAATCAGAATCAGTGTATCCAGTAAGGATCAAATCCTTAGTCCCATACACAAGCGTATAGTCCCTCGTTCTCCTAAGATACTTGAGGATATTTTTAATTGTTGTCCAGTGGTGTAACCCTGGATTGGATTGGTACCTACTGACTATTCCCACTGCATAGCAAATGTCTGGCCTCGTGCACAACATAGCATACATTAAGCTACCTATTGTAAAGCCATAGGGAATACGTCTCATATCTTCAACTTCTTGAGGTGTCTTAAGACACTGTTCCTTAGACAGATGAACTCCATGCATGAAGAGTAATAATCCCCTCTTGGAATTCTGCATCAAATATCGGGATAACAATTTGTCGACATAAGATGCTTGAGATAGAGCTAGCGTTTTGTTCTTGCAATTCCTGAAGATCTGAATCCCAAAAACATATTGCGCCTCTCCCAAATCTTTCATTTGGAATTGGGTCGCCAGCCAATTCTTTATGTCAGTAAGGTATCCTACATCATTCCCAATGAGTAGGATATCATCCACATAAAGCACTAAAAAAGCTACTTTGTCGTTGATGATCCTCTTGTAAACACAAGGCTCATCAACGTTTTAGTCAAAGCCATAAGACTTGATCGCAGTATCAAATCTTATATTTCAAGATTTGGATGCTTGTTTCAACCCATAAATGAATCGATTAAGCTTGCAAACTTTTTGCTCCTGACCTTGGGTTATGAACCCTTCGGGCTGAGACATATAGATGCTCTCGTCAAGATTACCATTTAAAAAGGCAGTGTTGACGTCCATTTGCCAGATTTCATAATCATAAAACGCGGCTATGGACAATAATATCCTTATAGACTTCAGCATAGCAACAGGGGAAAAAGTTTCTTCATAGTCAACTCCTTTCCTTTGGGTAAAACCCTTTGCTACAAGTCCAGCCTTAAAGGTTTGTACCTTTCCGGCTGCATCTCTCTTTCTCTTATAGATCCATTTGCACCCTATGGGTCTTACCTCTTCAGGTTGGTCTTCAAGTTCCCATACTGAATTGAAGTATATTGACTCCATTTCAAGGTTCATGGCTTTGATCCATTGGTCCTTGTCTACGTCATTTATTGTCTGTTTATAAGACAATTGAGAAGGACGAGAAGTTGGGAAACAACCCTCCCACTGTGTCGAGGCATTCCCAATGATTGAGAAGGACGAGATTGACTTGAGGTGTTGGCTTCTCCATCAACTCTTGATGAAGGTCCAGCTTGATCAACAACTCATGTTGGTTCATTAGTAGCTTCATTTAGCACTACTTTACTACGCGGTTTGTGGTTCCTCATGTGATCTTCCTCCAAGAAAGTTGCGTTTGTCGATACAATCACCTTGTTTTCTTGTGGGTCGTAGAAAAGACCACCTCTCGTTTCTTTGGGATAGCCAACAAATTGACATAATCTTGAACGAGGTTCCAGTTTCTTTGAGTTTGTCACTAGCACGTGTGTCGGACAACCCCAAATCCTTAAGTGTTGTAAACTAGGTTTACACCCCTTCCACAATTTAAAAGGTGTTTCTGAAACACTTTTTGATGGAACAGTGTTCAAGATTTGAACAGCAGTCTCTACTGCGTATCCCCAAAACGAGGCAGACAATTGAGCATAGCTCATCATAGATGAACCATGTTCAACAAGGTTCTATTTCTCCTTTCTCACACACCATTTTGTTGTGGTGTATTAGGTGTTGAGAGTTGAGATTTAATTTCATGTTCTATCATATAGTCCTGGAATCTCAAATCCATATACTCTCCACCTCGATCGAATCGAAGTGTTTAATTAGTTTTCCCTAATGCATTCTCTACTTCAGCCTTATACTCTTTGAACTTTTCAAGAGCTTCAGACTTATGATGCATTAGGTATAAATAACCATACCTCGAATAATCATCGATGAAAGAGATGAAATATTCGTACCCTCATCGAGCTTTAACATTCACCAGATCACAAAGATCCGAATGTATAAGTTCTAAGGGTTCTATGGCTCTGTAACCTTTTCCAGTAAAAGGTCACTTGGTCAGTTTACCTTCCAAGAAAGATTCGCAAGTTGGTAAAGAATCATCTTCTAACTTGTTTAGAAGTCCAGTCTTAAATAATCTCTCAATCCGGTTGAGATTTATATGACCAAGTCTAAGATTTCATAGATGAGTATTATTTTGAGAAATTCTTTGCCTTTTACTTTGAGTATTAGTAGTTTTAAACATCTCATGATTATAAATTGCTTTAGTTCTATTCGGTTTAAGTACATATAAGTCGTTTTCTAATTTAGCAGAACAAACATTGACACCCTTTTTCAAAATGAACGCTTCATTTAAAGAAAAGGAAATACAATATCCAAGTTCTATTAAACAAGAGATAGAAATTAAGTTCCTCTTAATCTTAGGAACTATGTACAGATTTTCTGAAAATAAAAATCTATCTCTAAAAAACAGCTTGGCATCTCCCACTACACGAGCTGAGACGACGTCTCCCGTTCCGACCCTAAGCGTCATCTCACCCTCTTCGAGCTCCTTGAAGGAACTAGTTTCCTGGAACGAAGAGCAAACGTGATTAGTGGCTCCTGAATCAAGTATCCAGGTAAACTCATCATTTTCCACTAAACAAGTTTCAAGAATAAGTAAATCTAATTTACCTTTCTTCTCTTTGAGCTCAGTGTCTGCAGTAGCAGAAGCTTTCTCTTTTCCTCCTTTCCTCTTCTTCCGAGTCTTCTTAATCCCAGAAGAAGAACCGTAAGGCTTGGTTCCAGAGGATGAAGCCATCTAGAGGCATTTCGAATGGACAAACTGATTTGCCTCTCCATCAACCTGTCCCTTATTATCCATAAGAGACTAGAAAGTCTGCAGTTCATTTAGGAGGGAAGTCAGGTTATACTCTTTTTTTTTATCTCCGCATTGTTACGGAATAGCAGGAAACTCTTCGGAAGAGATTCCAGGATGAAGAATACCTGGCTTTGCTCATCCAAGACCGCTTCGTTCATTTCGGCCACATTGAAGTGAACTATAAGATCGAGAACATGTTCTCTCACTAAAGTTCCCTCCTTCATGCGCGCGTTATAAACGTACTTTAGGGATTCGTGCCGAATTTGTTCAGACGGTTGTCCAGACAAATTCTACAGATAACCCATGATCTCACGAGCTGAGACCATACCCGCCAACTTCATGGACAAAAAATCAGATATGCCAGCCAGGATATAGGCCTTGGCCTTGGACCAACGGTCGAACGCATCCTTAAAAGATGGAGGTGCATTTTGAGCAGGGATCTAGGACATTCCTCAGTCTGTATGAACCGAAGGTCGTCAACAACAAGAATCGCATCCAGGTTGGACTTCCACGTAGTAAAGTTTTCAACAGTTAAACGTTCGCTTTTGAGTAAGGCTATATACGAAGACGACATGCTGAAAATCCAAAATAGTTCTAATTAGTTATGCCTTTAACCCATTATAAAGCCAATCAAATTTAGCAAAATTATTAAAGAACCCTAGTGTTTAAACTAAACCCAGTGTTTAAATTAAACCTTTAATTTTGTTTAGAACAAAAGTCTCCGTCGGGCGGTTAATCATTCCTCCCGTGAATTGAGACTTTCTAAGCCAATTCTCACTACCAGAACATCTCATGTCCCAATGTTCCTTAGCTACCGTTTGTTTGGTCAAGGACTTGTTAACTAGCTTAACTCATCCCGTAAATGTGACCCTACCATTTTCAGATTCAATAGATCTGAGCCAACAGGCTACTATTAAGAAAGACAACTGTTGGCAAATTACCTAAGAGACCCTATCCATTTATGGAGTTCGCGGTGTTCCGATCCCTATAGTCAGACCCTCCATAGGGTTTGGCTGTTCAAGGATAACCTAGCAGGCGGACTATAGAAATCCCATGGTGCGACCTAATGGAGGAGACCGTAGGATACGTTGACACGCGTCCTGCTCCCATTTACTATGGATACTTCCCTCATTCACCTTGGTATTGAACCATGCAAACACTTACCTAGGGGGACGCCCTATTGACGCCAGGTAGCCGAGCATGGAACTCACGGTGTGAACTCTTGAGGACGTGAGAGTAAACTCGATGCGAACATCTCATTTTCTCCCACTAAAGCTCCTAAGGTTAGGGTATAGGTTTAACTTAGTCGGATTCTGGCTAAAAGAATCTATCTAAGTCTATGCCTATTATAACTATTATAACTAGGTCTTTTAACCTTATGTCTAGGTGAATAAACATTTTAATTACCTAGATATAAAATAGAACTAAGGTTAATTCAACTCAAACTCTGGGTCAGTTCCCAAGTAAGAGCTGGTGTTCCGTTAACCGTCAGCTTAAGTACCCCCAACCTTAAACAGAACTTCACCAGTAGAGTTCTCTTATAACCAAAGTTCTAATGTCCTACTATATTTTAAACTATTTAAAATACTATGTAAGACTAACTTCTAATCCTATTAGAAATTAAAACTTAGGTCTAAATTAATTTTAAACAATTTTAAACTAATTTAATTTTACCCAAGTTCCTATGTTTGCATGCATTTCTTTGTTATAGGTTATGGTTTCTAAAACCCCTTTAATTTATAACACTTATAAATTTTAATAATTAACCTATGACAAAGAACTATATTATAAAACCAACAATTATTTTCAAATTAGAATTATAAAAAAAATTATTCAAGAATAATTAAATTACTTAAATAAATTAACAATTATTTTAAACTAAGTAAATTCATGCTCCATGCAACTTATTTTCCACATTTATTTAATTATAACAATTATAAATAAATGCATATGAAAAATAAATTAAATCATGCATTTCTACCATATTTATATAACAATTATACAAATAAAATGCATGAACATGCTTATCGTAAGGTGGAAAAAATTCTAAATGAAATTCATAAAGAAAAATAGTTGTAAAAGTGGAATAATTTGACCCCTAAAGTGCAAAATAATAAAATTACTCTAATTTTATTACAAAATCGATCCAAAACTCCTTGAACCGCGCTCGAACCGGACTTAAAACCAACTAAATTGCTCGAACCGATCTACAGCAACCGAATTGGCGTCATGGCGTTGCAACGCTGATGGGGGCGTTGCAACGCTAGCTTTGTCCGCGTGCGCGCCTGCTATCGGGGTAGCGTTGCAACGCTGCTGACCCCTGGAGAACCCGCGTCAATAGGCAATGTTGGCGTTGCGACGCCGTTCCTCAGCAAAAATTCCTAAACAGTTTTACAGCAAACCAAATGCAATTCCCATCAAATCAATGCAATTTTGTTTCAACCAAAACAAATCAAGCTCTGATACCGATTGATGGAGATCTAATCCCCTTGAGCAGCGGAAACGAGTTTGGAATCGTAATTGCAAGCTTATTTTGGTTGAAAAGCAAAAACCAATGCATTGAAAATAATAGAGATAATCATACATTTCTAATCTAATTAGACATGGAAAATTACATGCAAACATGTTGTGTTTAACAATTAAACTAAAAGGAAGAAAGATTACCTTTGTAGTTTTTCCACACAGCAACTCCTTGCTTCCAAGAAAAACAACAGCACAGGAACACCAAAAGAACGCCTCTATTTTCTCCAACAGGACACAACCAGTAAGAAAACCTCCTATGACTCTGAGAATCTACTTAGATCTTTCTTAGGTGGGAAGGATCCAACAATTGGAGAATTAAGGAATAGAGAGAGAGAGAATTCTAGAGATAAGCTCTTTCCAAAATGCAGCAGATTGATCATCCTCTTCTCACCAGGAGAAGAGGAACAATGTAGAGGGCATCTCCCCACTCCCTATCCATTAGGGAGTTGGGAGACATGGGGAATGTGTCTTCCTGACACGTTCCCTCTTTTTTATTTTTATTTAATTATTATATTTAATAAATAATCAAAATGATAAATTAAATAATAATATATATAATTAATTAAATCACATTTAATTAATCATAATTAAATATCATATATTTAATATAGATTAAATCACATTTAATCAATTATCCCTCTAACCTATTATTTTAATGCACATCTAATGCACATTAAATTTTAACCTTAGTTTTCAAATATGAATCACATTCACATTTGAATTTAATATTTGAACTCTTTCAAATATTCACTTCTCTCACATTTGAACTCTAGGTCGTCATTTACCAAAATCGTGTTAATATTATTTTTTCACGAAAAAATATCGCCGACTAAATTATCGGAAGCTAAAGGAGTGTTAAAAGCGTTTCACATTTTGTTGCTGAAAAATGAAAAACTTTGTATTAGTCTCGCAAAAACTTTTGAAAATCCAATCAGGTTTTAGAGAACTTTTATCCTATGATCCCTAGGTCATTCAAAAATTGCAATGATACCCCAAAGGTTTAGAATGACCGCCACCGCATTTGTAGACAAAGCCACTTCTCCTCTAGGACGAGACTCTCTCGACTGCACTGTAATACTGAAATAACTTTTATTCCATTAGGCATCCAGTTACAATGTTTCGGTCTGAATCCATTAACTCTTAATGAATCCTGTGAGTGTCACCCTAAATCTTTATATTTTTAAGTATTCGTCCAAACAATAACCGTCGTAGGGAAGACTAAGAAGGAAAACGAACAAGGAAATCGTATCCCTTTTGGGAATTCACGGTGTTTCGACTCCCATGATCAAGGCCCTCCGTGAGGGACCGCAGTCCAGCCAAACTAGCAAAGTGATCATATGTGTCTCACGGTGTGAATCGAAAGAAGAGACCGTGGGTCCCGTTTTCACAGGTCCCGCTCCCACTCTCTATAAGTACTCTCTCCATTCACGTTGAATATTGACCCATACAAATTCCACCCGTAGGGGGACGCTCCCATTTGCGCCACGAGGCCGAGTATGGATCTCACGGTGTGAACATAACGGAGATTTGTGGATGAAAAATTAAATGTATCTCATACACTTTATTTCCTCCCACTCAGCATTTTAAATTAAACGGGATTAACCTAGATAAACCGGCTAAAATTTACCTAAGTCTACCAATATAACTCTTATATTGGATTAGCCTAAGTCTATAATCATATTATTAACTTCGGTCTATGTGAGTAAATTAATTAACTCTTAATTAACGACACTCACGAGAATATAACCTATGAATCTCCAGACCGAATTCACTCCCAGGTCGGTTCCTGGTAGGGGTGTTCCCTAAAGCGTCAGCTTAAATACCTCAACCTTAGACAGAACCTTCCTTAGACAGAGGTACTTATCAGTCTCCATTCAAAGGTCTTATTTGATTTCCTAATTCTAATCTTATTAGAACTAGAAAACCTAAGTCTAATTAATCAAGTTCTAAAGATTTTGAGAATGCGGGATTCTATGTTATAGTGCTTGATCATTCATCACATGAATAATAAACTATAACATATACATTCATCACATGAATTAAATGCATAAGCATGCTTTTAATCTAAAAAATATAACACTTATATTTAAATAAATTAAAACATGCAAACTTTATATTGTAACTCTTATAATATAAACCTATCATGCATACTATATATTATAACACTTATAATATAAATATGATGCATGAAATGTTTAACCTAAGGTGTGATTTTAAATCTATATGACATACATTATGCACATAGAATAATATTTCATACATCTCATGCAAAAAATAAATAAATAGCATTATTGGACCAATTTTTGGCACCCTAGGGACATAAAACAAAATTAATTAACATTAATATTAATATTAATTAAAATAATTAATAAATACATTTTATTAAAACATTTTACAAAATCATTTTACAAAGAAAATAATTAAAACTACAAATAAAAACCGGCAGCACGTCCACTAGGGCTCGAACCGCCAACCGAAGTCTCCTCATGCCACTCACGCACGTCTCGCACAACTGTCCGCTGGAACTGTCTACTACGCGGCAGCGTTGCACTACGCGTTCTCCACACCCAAGCGTTGCAACGCCGCGCCTGGCGTCGCAACGTTGTGCCTGCAGCGCGCCTGGATCAGCATGGACAGCGTTGAGACACCGATGAACAGCGTCTCAACGCCGTTGACATAACAACAAACACCTTTGCTGTTCTTCGTCATTTTTTGCCCGTTTCCGTTTCGATTTCTTCACAACATCCCATGCCACGAACGACACGGACTTACAGACTCGATTTACATTAAAAAATGCCCAAAACACCGGGCCTTTACATTGATCTCATCAACTTTAATGTAAATCTAACTAAGTGCCAAAAACTGAAAACATCCAAACGCAAACTATTAACAATCATCTCATGAAAATTAATGCAACCCACTTAATTTTAAGAATTCATTTGCACAACGAAAAGTCAACAATTTGGCTCTGATACCAATTGAAGGGATTTCGAATTCCCGCAGCAGAAGATGTTGTGAAATGTCGTTGTTTCGTTGTGTAATTCGTATCTTAAAATGAACCTATCTCATAGATTCCTAGGCTAAACATGCATAAAAGAGAAAAAAACAGTAAGGTATCTCGGTACTTACTTGTTGAGAACTCTTCTTCAACGCTTTCCTCCTCCGGTCACGATCTCTCTCGAACCAACGAACTCCTCGAACTCGATCCTCGAACAGTTTTGCAAGACACTTCGAAAATGTCTTCTCGGTTGTTCTCGGGAGGTTGAGGGAGAGTAGGTGGGACTCCCTTTGACTTTTGGGTGAGGAGAGTTTGAGAGAATTGAGAGAGAAGTGATTGCTTTCTTTGGATCAAAATCCAAAAAATGGCAAAATCCTTATGAGATGCCTTTGAATGCACCTATTTATAATGGTATGTGGTGGAGTTAAAATCTCCACCAATTCACCATTTTACCACAACTATATGATATACAAATCATATTTTCATATCACATAATATAAGGTATCTCATACCTTATTATACAAATCTCATTTGCATAAATGTGGAATTTTAAATTGAATCACATTCAATTTAATTTCTCTCAATTCAATTTCTCCGATTAGTACTAATTAATCAATTAGGCTATACTATAGTTTAATATGAATCTCATTCACATCAAACTATATATTATGTCATCTATATCACATATAAATGACATAAATACCCAAATAATGAATTTGAACACTTCAAATTCACACCAAATTATAAACCCTCAATTTGTCCAATTTGAGCCAACCGAGGGACCTAATGGACCTACAAATGACGAGCTCCAATGATCCGAGAGTAACCTGTCAAACTCTTTGTCTCGGTTATTCAACATTCATTAGCTACGGTAACACTCCACTAAGGTCTGTAGTTGCACTCCCATCACTGTAGGACAAGTTGTGTCCAAACAAGCCCATAATAAAATTGATTGGAAACACCTTGAAATAATAGATGATGAAGAAACTTTTAATACAGTTCCATGGGGGAGATTGATTTTTAATTTGACAATGGAGTATTTCAAAAATACTTCAAAAAACAAGTGTTTAAATTTTACACTTCAAGGTTTTCCACATGTTTTAACATTATGGGCATATGAATTAATTCTGAAACTATCTGAGGCACCAAATCAAGTAGCAACTCAGTTAGATCAAAGATACCCAAGGATGCTAAATTGTAGAGTTGAAACACAGCCAGATTGGAATCAACTTCAGGAATATGTGTTTGTAGCAAGTGATGTAAGTTTACTTTTCTATTCTTAAAGTTTTGTTTATTGATGTACTAGATTTCAAGTATATTACTAATGTTTGAACTAAAATGAGGTATATCAATAGTACATCTAATTAATTGATAGATTATAAATGATGTTTGATATACTTTTTTTGTTATAGTTTTCAATAGTGTCTTTTAAACCTACCGAATACGAGTTGTCTACTCTCTACTTTGAGCCATTTGTAAATGAAGAAGTGGGAGAAGTGAGGAAAGAGAATGTCTTTATAAAGAAGCATGATGATCAAGAAGAATGATGATCAAGAAAAATCAATGAAAGGAAATAATATTTTAGCTGAAGAAGAGGATGTGTCTATTGATGGTGAAGATTTTCAAACTGGAAACATTTTCCTCTTGGAGAATGAGATAAGAGGAATAAAAAATGATTTAGTGAAGGGAATCGAGTCCCGCAGCGGAAGCGACTGTGAATCCCGCATTCTCAATTTAGTTACAACGATTACATTCAAGAACTAAGACAGCTAGATTAAGCATAAAACATAATATGGACAGCAAGAAATATTACCTTTGAAGAACCTTTCTTCAAGTGCTTCTTCTCCCACTACTACAATCTTAGCAACTCGAGCCCAAGCGATCACGGACACTACCACCGGACCTTCTCCGTTGTTCTCTAGGTGAGGGAGGAAAGTGGGTTCCCTTTAGGTGAGATGAGATGTTGTGAGAGAGAGAGATTGTGTTTTGGAACCTTTCCAACAACACAACCAAATGGCACACAATTTCTTAACCTAGTTGCATCTCATGCAACCACATATATAAGGAAATAGGATGAAAATGACCATCCTACCCTTCATTTATTCTCTCATTAGTATATGGTTTATATGTGAATCTAATAACAATTAAAACCATATATTATATCAATTATATCATATATAATTGATATAACGCCTCATGTATGAAATTGAACACTTCAATTTCATTCCTAACTTTATACCCTCAGTATTACCATGTTGAGCCAACGGAGAGACCTAATGGACCTACAGTTCATGAGCTCCAATGATATGAGATTAACTTATCAAACTCTTTGATCCAGTTAATCAATATTCATTAACTACAAGTCACTCCACAATAGACTTGTAGCTGCACTCTCCTCACTGTAGATAATATTGTGTCCACTGATATATTCATTACCCATTAGTCGACCCTTCACAGGTTGTTCGTGATCACAGCTGGGTCAAATTATCGTTTTACCCCTGTGATTACCTCTTTGTTCCTTAAGCACCACTGATTCTCTAATGAACAACAAGTTAAGGTCCTACCATAGACTCATACCCTCATAGAGGGCGGGGCTCCGTTGTTTAAGACCTGGAGTCAGTTCTTAAGGGAACAACCTATCAAATTCCTTAGTGTAGGAATGAGTGAATTCCATCTTGCACAGTTAAGTTCCCAGCTACCTATGAGGTTCTGTCCCCAGAGAAGGTAGGCTTATTAAGTCTGGCCATGTGCCACTCTCACCCATACTAGTCTAAGGATAAACCCCTATAAGCAGGAGTTCTTAACTCGCTCAGGATTCAGGTCGAGTCACTAATATCCATCTATAAATTACTAGTCTTATCTTGGTAACGGTGTTACACTGGTTAGACTAATAATTTGCGGTCCGGTCTTGTATGAACTCTTCATACAGGATAGCCCACTCGCATGTCAACTACATGAATGAGTTGAATTACCTCATTTGTACTAATTACAAAGTGGGTCGCATCCATGGTGATACCAGAATGAGGTTTCTAACCTTATTCTTATACCATAGACCATTTAGGTTATTGTGAACCCGAGATCTCTCTTTGAAATTTTTCTTATTAAAAAAGAAAAAAAAAGGAAAAGAAAAGATAAGAAAAGGACAAAAGTTGCCTCACCGCATGGTTTTCTTTAAAATCATTTTAAAACAATTTTTAAACTCATTTTTTCACAAACTAAGGAGAGGCCTTCGTGGGGGACATCTGAAGGAAGAAGAAGAGAGTGAATTCCTTGTTTTGAGTTTGAAGAAGGAAGGAGAAAGGTTCAATTCAATTTCTACGAAAATTCTATGATCAATTCAACCATGTTCTGTTGTTTTGATCATTACGAGATCCACAAGAATAGGTAACGGTTGAGGTTTGATTTTCCTAAAAGTTAATTCATTTTGAAACAAAGTTCGTGAAGGAAGCTCGAGCAAATTCTAAAGTTAAGTTACTGTTTTGTTAAGAGGAAGGCAGAAGACAGAATTTGCTGTCAAATCCGAGAAGCCTCTGGTATTTCGGTTGTTCTGATCTGTAGAGTAGGAATCCGAAGCTCTAATAGATATGGTTGGAAATCTTATTAAATTTCCTACAACTTTTATGAAGAAATCGTGAGTAGAAAACGATTGGAATATGTCTTAAATTGCAGGATGAATTTGTGGTGCAGCAGGAAATCAAGTCTGGAAATAGCAGAAGTCTATTTTTGGAGAAGCTACGTTTGAGGTATTTTCGAGCGAATCCATTGGGAATTGCAATTTCATTTCTTCTTATGAGTATTAGAGGATTCAAAAAGGAAGAGTTTGGTATAAATTACACCCTGTTTGGCTAAGTAATGAAGAAGTTATGAGTGTCTGAAAACAGGGCATGAAATCTGTAAATGCTGAAATTTTGAATGGTGTGTTTTTTTGTAATTTAAAGGTTAAAATCCATGAGCTCGAGGTTCTAAAACATAGTTTTGGTTTGTTTGGCAGGCCAAGAAGAAATAGGTCGATTATACGGGTCAGGGTTCTAGTTTAACACTGTGAGTGACAAAACGAACTTCGAAAATGAACCATATGCTTGAAATATGCTTTAAGAAATGCAAGTTTTGCTAGAACGAAAGATTTCAATTCTTTATGTTTTCTTTTTGAACACATGTTTATGAGTATAAATATTTTCCCAGATATGGTTTCAAGTATTCATTGTGACCCTAAATGTCTTGATGAAATTTATACATGAGCATATGTTTATTGATTGCTGAAATTTATGGAAATGCTATGATTTCGAGCAAGTATGATTTAAAGATTTCCAGTTTTTATGAACAAGCTGAGTATGCTTGAGTTTTACGAAAGAAAAGATAAGCAAGCATGTTCAAATATTTTTATGTGTTTTCTGAGACTCGAATGAGTAAATGACTGAGATATTGAGCCCGAGGCTTTATGGTACCGTGTGCACATAGGTTATGTACAGTTATCGACGTTGAGTGTACTCTGTGACAACAATGTTGTCGTGAGTGTTTGATGGGCCCCACTACGACAAAGACGATGGGATTGTTGGGCGGGCCCTAATACATCGTAGAGTAAACGTTGGTTGTACTGTGCGTGCCCTACACAACGTGGATTGTGACATGTTTTAAAAGGGTTTATATCGTTTATATGCCTTACGAGATTTTAACGACATACTTGCTGGTTTTCAGAAAATCTATTATGATTCCATGTTTACTTTTAACGCTTGACTACAGATACATATGATCATAAGTTTTTCAGGTGAAATGTTTTACGAGTTATAGATTTTAAACTCAGTCACTCACATGAGCTTCATAGCTCATTCTTTCAATGTTCTTTAAACTTTTCAGGTAAAGATCGAGCTCCTAGTACCTGACATCCTGCCATAGTCTGCTGAAAGCTTCATAAGTTTGATATTTTGTACGTGGCTAGAGTTGTATCGCATGTCTATATGTGTTGTAAATTATCTTGAGAGAACTATGCAGTTGTAGTTGTTTGTACATTAGAGGTTGTATAAACAATGGGTTGTCTTGTGTTGTTTCTGATGCTCTTGTCGTTTTAGTCATAAAGAGAGACTTAAGAAGAGTCTCTCCTTATGTATGTTTAATAGTTGTCCAGTTTTCGTTGTGTTAAGTTTTAAGTGTTCCATATGTGAGCATAGTATGTTTATCAAGTAAAGCAGAGTCAGCAAGTATTGTTAAGAGGTAACAACGTCTGTTGGCTTCATGCTGTCTTCCGGGCTAAGTTAGCAGGTGGTTCGGGAGGGGGGTGTGACAACTTGGTATCAGAGCAGTTAGCTCCATGGGAATGAGACAGGGCAAGTTAACTCTGAGAAGGAACTAAAAAGGTCATAGCAAGTTATTGAGTTAGTTCAGATCGAACTAGTAGAGTATGGTCCAAGAAAGGATAAGAGTAAGTTCAGTTAGGGCTAAAATGTGAATAGAGGTTTAGTACTTTGTACTTGTATTAAGTACCCATAGTATGTCTAATATGTTGATATGTTATAGGAGTCATGCCACCACGTACTAGCAGACGACGCAGGCAGGATCAGGGCGGGACGCAGGATCCTACCCAAAGTCAATCTGAGAGGGGATCTAGTGCCCCAAGAGCCCAGACTGAGGCCAGTTATGAGCAACATGCTAGTCCCTCACAGGAGGTAGGCAGACTAGAGAGAGCAGGGCCTAGTGATCCAGAGAAGACGTATGGAATAGAACGTCTGAAGAAATTAGGAGCCACAGTGTTTGAGGGTTCCATAAATCCAATTGACGTCGAGGTTTGGTTGAATAAGCTTGAGAAATGTTTTGACGTGATGAGTTGACCTGAAGAGCGAAAAGTCAAGTTGGCCACATTCCTGCTAGAGAAGGAAGTAGAGGGTTGGTGGAAGTCAATACTAACCAGGCGCAGTGATGCACGCACTCTAGATTGACAAACTTTCAGAAGCATCTACGAAGATAAATATTACCCTAGCACGTACCGTGAGGCGAAGAGGGATGAATTTTTAGAACTGAAGCAAGAGTCACTTTCAGTGGTTGAATACGAGAGAAAGTATATTGAGTTGTCGCGGTATGCTGAAGTAATTGTGGCATCTGAGAGTGACAGGTGTCGAAGATTTGAAAGAGGGTTACGACCTGAGATACGTACCCCAGTCACAACCATTGCTAAGTGGACTGATTTTTCCCAACTGGTAGAGACTGCTCTACGTGTTGAGCAGAGTATTACAGAGGCGCAATCAGTAGTGGAGCCTACTCGAGGGCCTTAACGGCAAGTAGTTTTCGGGGTCGTGGGCAGCGAAGATTCACACCTGGAGTGAATGTTTCAAGTCGTCAAGACTTTAAGAATCGAGCTGGTGGCCAGGCATCGAGGCAGATGAATGTGGGTGGTGCCTATCAGAGGCAGAGTTAAAGAGCACCTAGTCAATCTGCTAGATTCGCAGCAAGACCACAGACAGTGCAAGAGTCTGTTGCCAGTGCAGCACGGAGAACTCCATGTGCAAATTGTGGCAAGAATCATCGAGGCCAATGTCTAGTTGGCGTCGGTGTGTGTTACCAGTGTGGACAACAAGGGCATTTCAAGAGGGATTGTCCACAGCTTAGAGCAGTCGCACAGAGGGACCAGGGAGTTGGGTCCCAGACAGTTGAGCAGCCGAGAGTTCCGGTAGCTGCAAGAGAGGGCACCAGTGGTTCTAGACAGAAAGGAGTTGTAGGGAGACCTAGGCAACAAGGAAAGGTCTACGCTATGACTCAGCAAGAAGCGGATGATGCGCCAGATGTGATTACTGGTACGATTTCAATTTGTAATGTACTTGCACGTGTGTTAATAGATCGAGGTGCTACGTATTCCTTTGTTTCCAGTATATTCCTAATTAAGTTGAATAGAAAGTTAGAGCCTTTATTTTAGAGGTTAGTTATTTACACGTCAGTTGGTGATGCTTTACTAGTCGAGGCAGTGTTGCGAGATTGTGAGGTCTTAGTAAAAGGTCTCGATATGTTGTGGATCTTCTTCAACTAGAGTTGCAGGTGTTAGATGCAATCTTAGGGATGGATTTCTTATTTACTCATTATGTTTCAATGGATTGCCATAGAAAGGAAGTTGTTTTTAGGAAAACAAGATTGGCTGAAGTGGTTTTCAGGGGTGAAAGAAAGATTATTCCTACGAATTTGATTTCAGCATTCAAAGCTCAGAAGTTGTTGAGGAAAGGTTGAACGGCGTTTCTTGCACATGTGGTGGAGGTGCAGGAGGAAAAGCTAAATCCAGAAGATGTTCTTGTTGTGAACGAATTTCTCGATGTTTTTCCAGCAGATCTGTCAGGGTTGCCACCTGATAAGAAAGTAGAGTTCACTATTGAATTGCTACCAAGAACAGCACCTATTTCGCAAGCGCCGTATAGAATGGCTCCAAGTGAGCACAAGAAGCAAGAACTAATTGATAAGGGATACATCAGACCTACTGTATCGCCTTGGGGAGTTCTAGTGTTATTTGTACAAAAGAAAGATGGTACCCTTAGATTACGTATTGATTATAGACAGTTAAACAAGGTCACGATACGTAACAAGTATCATTTACCCTGTATAGATGACTTGTTTGATCAGTTAAGAGGAGCATTAGTGTTTTCTAAGATTGATTTAAGATCAGGATACCATCAGCTAAAGGTCAGAGAATCTGATATTCCTAAGACAACATTCAGAACGAGGTACGGGCATTATGAGTTTTTAGTAATGCCATTCGGTTTAACAAATGCACCAGCAGTTTTCATGGACCTCATGAATAGGATTTTCCATCAGTATTTGGATCAGTTTGTGATAGTATTCATTGATGATATCTTAGTTTATTCAGTTGACAGGAAAGCCCATGAGGAACATCTGAGGATTATTCTACAAACACTACGTGATAAACAGTTGTATGGTAAATTCAGCAAATGTGAGTTTTGGTTGAATCAGGTAGTGTTTCTAGGGAATGTTGTCTCAGCAAATGGAGTTAGTGTTGATCCACGAAGGTGGTGAAAGTTGTGGTCAATCGGGAGAGAGACCACCAAAGGCGGCAGAGGTACGTAATTTCCTAGGCTTGGCAGGATACTACAGACGGTTTGTTGAGGATTTCTCACGATTAGCATTACCCTTAACATCTTTGACAAGGAAGAATGCTAAGTTTGAATGGTCAAATAAGTGTGAACAGAGTTTTCAGGAGCTGAAAAAGAGATTAGTTACATCACCTATTCTAGCACTTCCTGTAACGGGAAAAGAATACGTGATTTACTGTGACGCTTCGAGGCAAGGTTTAGGGTGTGTTCTCATGCAAGAAGGAAAAGTAATAGCTTATGCGTCAAGGCAATTGAAAAAGCATGAATGTAATTACCCTACCCATGACCTTGAGCTAGCAGCAGTTGTTTTAGCATTGAAATCTGGAGACATTACTTGTTTGGTGAAAGGTGTCACATTTACAAAGATCATAAGAGTCTGAAATATATCTTTGATCAGAGGGAGTTGAATATGAGACAGAGAAGATGGTTAGAACTAATTAAAGATTATGATTGTACCATAGAATACCATCCAGGTAAGGCGAATGTGGTAGCAGATGCATTAAGCAGGAAGTCAAGACTTCCTAAGGATGCCTTCTGTGGTATTCGAGCAACCTTTTTAAGTACTCTAAGGGATTCTAAGGCAGTTGTGAGTGTAGAGAATTCAGGGAGCCTTTTTGCACAATTCTAAGTCAAGTCTTCGCTCGTAGTAGAGATCATGAGAAGACAACCAGAGGATAGTAACCTGCAGAAAATGTTTGGAAAGTCCAAACAGGGCCCAGAAGCAGAGCTTAAGATAAGATCAGACAGAGCCATAGAGAGGCAGAGAAGACTATGCGTTCCAAGTTTTAGCGAGCTTAAAGATGTTATTCTAGAGGAAGCTCACAGTTCAGCTTACGCTATGCATCCAAGAAGCACCAAGATGTACAAAACTTTGAAGGGGACGTATTGGTGGCCTGGGATGAAGCGGGAGATAGCTGATTATGTTGATAGATGTTTGATCTGCCAACAGGTTAAACTAGTTAGACAGAGGCCAGGAGGACTCCTTAATCCATTACCAGTGTCGGAATGGAAATGGGAGCATATAACTATGGATTTTCTGTTTGGATTACCACGTACTTCAAGTGGACATGATGGTATTTGGGTAATAGTGGATAGACTCACTAAGACAACACGATTTATATCGATTAAAGCGACGTCTACACTTGATCAGCTTGCTAAGCTATACGTCGACAAAATTGTGAGTCAATACGGAGTGCCAGTGTCCATAGTTTCGGATAGATATTCAAGATTTACTTCTAAGTTTTGGCCTAGTTTACAGAAGGCTATGGGAACAAAGTTGAATTTTAGTACAGCGTTTCATCCTTAAACAGTTGGTCAGTTAGAGAGGACCATCCAGACTTTGGAGGACATGTTGAGAGCATGTGTCCTTCAATTTAAGGGACGTTGGGATACATACCTATCACTTATGGAATTGGCTTACAATAACAGCTATCAATCAAATATTGACATGGCACCATTTGAGGCTCTGTATGGAAGGCCATGTAGAACGCCCATATATTGGAACGAAGTAGGAGAGCGGAAGCTTATCGGTCCTGAGTTGGTGCAAGTTATGATAGATAATATTAAGGTAATCAGGGAGAATCTGAAGGTAGCTCAAGACCGTCAGAAGAGTTATGCAGATAAGCGACGAAAGGACTTAGAATTCCAAGTCGGAGATCATGTTTTCTTGAAGTTATCTCCGTGGAGAGGTGTCCTTCGTTTTGGCAAGAAAGGTAAGCTGAGTCCTAGGTATATTGGTCCTTATAAGATAGTGGAACGAGTTGGTCCAGCAGTCTACAGACTGGAGTTGCCAGCAGAACTATCTCGAGTACATGATGTTTTTCATGTGTTCATGTTGAGGAAGTATATTCCAGATCCGACACATGTGTTGCAAGCACAACCAGTGAGCTGAAAGAAGACATGAGTTACGTGGAGGATGCAGTTCAAATCCTCGACAGGAAAGAACAAGTTTTGAGAAACAAGACGATCTCACTCGTGAAGGTTCGTTGGAGACATCATGGAGTGGAGGAGGCAACCTGAGAGTTAGAAGACCGAATGAGGAGGAAGTACCCGACGATTTTCACTTAAAGACTACTAAATTTCAAGGACGAAATTTCTTAAGGGGGAGGTAAGTTGTAAACCCGAGATCTCTCTTTGAAAATTTCCTTATTAAAAAAGAAAAAAAAAAGAAAAGGAAAAGTTTAATATATGTTGGTTTTGTTTTGTTTTAAAAAGAAAAGAAAAGAAAGAAAGAGATAAAGGAAAGGAATAAAAAAGAAAAGAAAAGAAAAAGCAAAAAGGAAAAGGACAAAAGTTGCCTCACCGCATGGTTTTCTTTAAAATCATTTTAAAATCATTTTTAAACTCATTTTTCACAAACTAAGCAGAGGCCTTCGTGGGGGAGAGCTGAAGGAAGAAGAAGAGAGTGAATTTCTGGTTTTGAGTTTGAAGAAGGAAGGAGAAAGGTTCAATTCAATTTCTATGGAAATTCTATGATCAATTCAACCATGTTCTGATGTTTTGATCATTTCGAGCTCCACAAGAAGAGGTAAGGGTTGCAGTTTGATTTTCATGAACTCATTTTTAAACAAAGTTCGTGAAGGAAGCTCGAGCAAATTCTAAAGTTAAGTTACTATTTTGTTAAGAGGAAGACAGAAGATAGAATTTGCAGTCAAATCCGAGAAGCCTCTGGTGTTTCGGTTGTTCTGATCTGTAGAGTAGGAATCCGAAGCTCTAATAGGTATGGTTGAAAAGCTTATTGAATTTCCTGCAACTTTTATGACGTAATCGTGAGTAGAAAGCGATTGGAATATGTTTTAAATCGTAGGATACATTTGTGGTGCAGCAGGAAATCAAGTCTGGAAATAGCAGAAGTCTATTTTTGGAGAAGCTATGTTTGAGGTATTTTCGAGCGAATCCGTTGGGAATTGCAATTTCATTTCTTCTTATGAGTTTTAGAGGATTCAAAAAGGAAGAGTTTGGTATAAATTACACCCTGTTTGGCTAAGTAATGAAGAAGTTATGAGTGTCTGAAAACAGGGCATGAAATCTGTAAACGCTGGAATTTTGAATGGTGTGTTTTTTTGTAATTTAAAGGTTAAAATCCATGAGCTCGAGGTTTTAAAACATGGTTTTGGTTTGTTTGGCAGGCCAAGAAGAAATAGGTCGAGTATACGGGTCAGGGTTCTAGTTTAACACTGTGAGTGACAAAACGAACTTCGAAAATGAACCATATGCTTGAAATATGCTTTAAGAAATGCAAGTTTTGCTAGAACGAAAGATTTCAATACTTTATGTTTTCTTTTTGAACACATGTTTATAAGTATGAATATTTTCCCAGATATGGTTTAAAGTATTCATTGTGACCCTAAATGTCTTTATGAAATTTATACATGAGCATATGTCTATTGATTGCTGAAATTTATGGAAATGTTATGATTTCGAGCAAGTATGATTTAAAGATTTCCAGTTTTTATGAACAAGTTGAGTATGCTTGAGTTTTACGAAAGAAAAGATAAGCAGGCATGTTCAAATATTTTTATGTGTTTTTTGAGACTCGAATGAGTAAATGTCACACCCCCTCCCGAATCACTTGCTAATTTAGCCCGGGAGACGGCATGAAGCCAACAAACATTGTTACCTCTTAACAATACCTGCTGACACTGCTTTACCTGATCAACAAACTATGTTCGCATATGGAACACTTTAAACTTAACACAATGAAAATCGACAACTATAAAACATACATGAGGAGAAACTCTTCTTAAGTCTCTCTTGGAAACTAAAACGAGCAAGAACATCAGAACCACAAACAGTCCAAACCACTAATTAAACAACCACAACCTCTAAAGCACATACGACTATAACTACATAGTTCTCTCAAAATAATTTACAAACATATGGACTTGCTATACAACACCAGCCACGTACAAAATATCAAACTTATGAAGCTTCAGCAGACTATGGCAGGTTTTCAGGCACTGGGAGCTCGATCTCTACCTGAAAAGTGGGAAAAACACTGAAAGAATGAGCTATGAAGCTTAGTGAGTGACTGTGTTTAATATCTATAACTTGTAAAAGATGTGACCTGAAAACTATGAGCATATGCATTTGTATTCAAGCATTGAAAGTAAACGTAGAATCATAATAGACTTTCAGAAAACAACCAAGTATATTATCAAAATCTCGTAAGGCATGTAAATGAGATAAACTCTTTTAAAAACATGTCACAATCCACGTTGTGTAGGCACGCCCAGTACAACCAACGTTTACTCTACGATGTAGTGGGGCCCGCCCAGCACTTCCATCGTCTTTTTCATAGTGGGTCTCGCCCAGCACTCACGACAGCGCTGTTGTCACGGAGTACACTCAACGTCGACAACACAATAAGACCTGTGTGCACACGGTACCATAAAGTCTCGGGCTCAATATCTCAAAAAATCACATGAAAACATTTGAACATGCCTGCTTATCTTTTCTTTCATAAAACTCAAGCTTACTTAGCTTGTTCATAAAACTGGAAATCTTTAAAACATACTTGCTAGTACATAAATTTTATAAAGACTTTTAGGGTCACAATGAACACTTGAAGCATTTCTAGGAAAACAAGAATACTCATAGACATGTGTTCAAAAATAAAACACAAGCTTTGAAACAATTCATTCAAGCAAAACTTGCATTTCTTAAAGCATATAAGCATATTTCAAGCATTTGGTTCATTTTCGAAGTTCGTTTAATCACTCACAGTGTTAGAACTAGAATCTTAGCCCGTACACTCGACCTATCTCCTCTTGGCCTGTCAAACAAACCAAATCAACCATTAAAACCTCGAGCTCATGCATTTTAACCTTAAAATTACAAGAAAACACACTTTCAAATTTTCCAGCATTTCCAGATTTTCTGCCCTGTTTTCAGAGAGCCATAACTTCTTCATTACTTAACCAAAAATAATGTAATTTATACCAAACTCTTCCTTTTTGAACCCTATAAAACTCTTATGAAGACATGAAAATGAGATTCCTAACGTATTGGTTCGAAAATACCTCGATAGCTTAATCCCTAAAATGACCTCTATTTTGCTCCAGATTTAACTTCCTGCTGCAACTCGAAACGTAACCTAATGATTACAACATCTTCCAATCATTTTCTTCTCACGATTCCTTCACGAAGGTTGTAGGAAATTCAATAGGCTTTCGAACCATACCTTTTAGAGCTTCTAATCCCAACTCTACAGATCAGAATAACCAAAACATCATAGACTTCTCGGATTTGACAGCAAATTTCTGTCTTCTGCCTTCCTCTTAACAAAACAGTAACTTAACATAGGAATTTGCTCGAACTTCCTTCATAAACTTTGTTTAACAATGAGTTAGCTTCCAAGAAAACTAAGCCTCAGCTCTTACCTCTTTCTGTGGAGCTCGAGAAGATCAAAACATCAGGACTGGTCTGAGTTGATCAACTTGCTGCAATAAAAATCCCCTTGAGTTCTTCTCCTTTCTTCTGCAACTCCAGCTCCAAAATCACGAAAAAATGGCTTCCTTCTTCTTATTTTCTCCTTCTCCCACGAAACTTCAGCTTGGTTTGTAAAGATAGAGAAGAAAATGGAGAGAAAACCCTTTTTAAAACAAAACTTAACATGATTTACATTTGTTTCATTTTCTTTTCTTCTTTTATCTTTTAAAGCAAACCAAACCAAAAGTGGTTTAAGCTTTTTCTTCCTTGTTTTTCTTTTGTCTTTCACTTCATTTATTTTCTTTTTAAAACATGGGAAACCAAGTTTTAAACATTCATTTCTTCCTTTCTTTTGTTTTTTTTTCTTTATAAGGAAATTCCAAAAAATGATTCTCGGGTTTTCAACTTACCTCCCTCTTATGAAATTTCGTCCTCGAAATTGAGTAGTCTTTAAGTGAATATCGTCGGGTACTTTCTCCTCATTAGGTCCTCTAACTCCCAGGTTGCCTCCTCCACTCCGTGATGTCTCCAACGAACCTTCACGAGTGAGATCGTCTTGTTTCTCAAAACTTGCTCTTTCCTGTCGAGGATTTGAACTGCATCCTCTACGTAACTCATGTCTTCTTTCAGCTCAACTGGTTGTGCTTGTAACACATGTGTCTGATCTGGAATATACTTCCTCAACATTGATACATGAAATACATCATGTACTCGAGATAGTTCTGCTGGTAACTCCAAATCAGTAGGTCGCCCAACTCTTCCCAAGCATTGGATAAGGACCAATATATCTAGGGCTTAGTTTACCTTTCTTACCAAAACGAAGGACACCTCTCCACGGAGATAACTTAAAGAAAACTTGATCTCCAACCTGGAATTCTAAGTCCTTTCATCGCTTATCTGCATAACTCTTCTGACGGTCTTGTGCTACCTTCAAATTCTCCCTGATTACCTTAATATTGTCTGTAGTAACTTGTACCAACTCAGGGCCGATTAGCTTCCGCTCTCCTACTTCGTTCCAACATATGGGCGTTCTACATGGTCTTCCATACAGAGCCTCAAATGGTGCCATACCAATACTCGACTGGTAGCTGTTATTGTAAACGTACTCCATAAGTGATAGGTGTGTATCCCAACTTCCCTTAAATTGAAGAGCACATGCTCTAAACATGTCCTCTAAGGTCAGGATGGTCCTCTCTGACTGCCCATCTGTCTGAGGATGGAACGTTGTACTAAAATTCAACTTTGTTCCCATAGCCTTCTGTAAGCTAGACCAAAGCTTAGAAGTAAATCTTGGATTTCTATCTGAAACTATGGACACAGGCACTTCATATTGACTAAGTCACGATACGTAACAAGTATCCTTTACCCCGTATAGATGACTTGTTTGAGCAGTTAAGAGGTGCATCGATGTTTTGTAAGATTAATTTAAGATCAGGATATCATCAGTTAAAGGTCAGAGAATCAGACATTCTTAAGACATTATTCATAATGAGGTACGGGCATTATGAGTTTCTAGTAATGTCGTTCGGTTTGACGAATGCGCCAGCAGTTTTCATGGACCTCATGAACAGGATTATCCATCAGTATTTGGATCAGTTTGTGATAGTATTCATTGATGATATACTAGTTTATTCGGTTGACAGGAAAGCCATGAGGAACATCTGAGGATTATTCTACAAACACTACGAGATAAACAGTTGTACGCTAAATTCACCAAATGTGAGTTTTGGTTGAATCGTAGTAGTGTTTTTGGGGCATGTTGTCTCAAAGAAATGGTGTTAGTGTGGATCCAAATAAAGTTAAAGTCAGTAGTCAATCGGGAGAGACCAAATGCCTATGACAGAGGTACGTAGTTTCCTAGGCTTGGCAGGATACTACAGGCTGTTTGTTGAGGATTTCTCACGAATAGCATTACCCTTAACAGCTTTGACAAAGAAGAATGCTAAGTTTGAATGGTCAAATAAGTGTGAACAGAGTTTTCAGGAGTTGAAAAAGAGATTAGTTACAGCACCTATTCGGACACTTCCCTCAGAATTGGAAAAGAGTATGTTATTTACTGTGATGCCTCGAGACAAGGTTTAGGGTGTGTTCTGATGCAAGAAGGAAAAGTAATAGCTTATGCATCAAGACAATTGAAAAAGCACGAATGTAATTATCCTACCCATGATCTTGAGTTAGCAGCAGTTGTTTTAGCACTGAAGATCTAGAGACATTATTTGTTTGGTGAAAGGTGTCACATTTACACAGATCATAAGAGTCTGAAATATATCTTTGATCAGAGGGAGCTGAATATGAGGCAACGAAGATGGTTAGAATTGATTAAACATTATGATTGTACCATAGAATACCATCCTGGTAAGGTGAATGTTGTAGCAGATGCGCTAAGTAGGAAGTCAAGACTTCCTAGGGATGCCTTGTGTGGTATTCGAGCAACATTTTTATGTACTCTAAGGGATTCTAAGCGCAGCAGAATGCAGAGAGAGTTCAGTGAGTCTTTTAGCTCGAGCCTCAGTCAGTCTTCACTGTGAGCAGAGAGGTTGTGAGAAGACAACCAGAGGATAGTAACTTGCAGAAAATGTTTGGGAAGTCCAAACAAGGCCCAGAAGAAGAATTCAAAATGAGATCAGACGGAGCCATAGAGAAGCAGGGAAGACTGTGTGTTCCGAATTTTAGTGAGCTTAAAGATGCTATTCTAGAGGAAGCTCACAATTCAGCTACGCTATGCATCCAGGAAGCACCAAGATGTACAAAACTTTGAAGGGAACGTATTGGTGGTCTGGGATGAAGCGGGAGATAGCTGATTATGTTGATAGATGTTTGAACATGCCTGCTTATCTTTTCTTTCATAAAACTCAAGCTTACTCAGCTTGTTCATAAAACTAGAAATCTTTAAAACATACTTGCTAGTACATGCTTGCTTGAAATCATAACATTTCCATAAATTTTGGCAACCATTGGACATATGCTCATGTATAAATTTTATAAAGACTTTTAGGGTCACAATGAACACTTGAAGCATTTCTAGGAAAACAATAATACTCATAGACATGTTTTCAAAAATAAAACACAAGCTTTGAAACAATTCATTCTAGCAAAACTTGCATTTCTTAAAGCATATAAGCATATTTCAAGCATTTGGTTCATTTTCGAAGTTCGTTTAATCACTCACAGTGTTAGAACTAGAATCTTAGCCCGTACACTCGACCTATATCCTCTTGGCCTGTCAAACAAACCAAATCAACCATTAAAACCTCGAGCTCATGCTTTTTAACCTTAAAATTACAAGAAAACACACTTTCAAATTTTCCAAAGATTTCCGCATTTTTCTCTCTCGTGTTCATTGAAATTATAACTTCTTCATTACTTAACAAATAATAATGTAATTTATACCAAACTCTTCCTTTTGAACCCTCTAATACTCTTATGAAGACATAAAAATGAGATTCCTAACGTATCGGTTCGAAAATACCTCAGTAGCTTAATCCCTAAAATGACCCTGCTGTTGTTCCAGATTTAACTTCCTGCTGCAACCCGAAAAGTAACCTAATGATTACAACATCTTCCAATCATTTTCTTCTCACGATTCCTTCACAAAGGTTGTAGGAAATTCAATAAGATTTTGAACCATACCTTTTAGAGCTTCTAATTCCAACTCTACAGATCAGAATAACCAAAACATCAGAGACTTCTCGGATTTGACAGCAAATTTCTGTCTTCTGCATTCCTCTTAACAAAACAGTAACTTAACATAAGAATTTGCTCAAACTTCCTTCATAAACTTTGTTTAAAAATGAGTCAGCTTTCACGAAAACTAAGCCTCAGCTCTTACCTCTTCCTGTGGAGTTCGAGAAGTTCAAAACATCAGGACTGGTCTGAGTTGATCAACTTGCTGCAATAAAAATCCCCTTGAGTTCTTCTCCTTTCTTCTGCAACTCCAGCTCCAAAATCACGAAAAAATGGCTTCCTTCTTCTTCCTTTTTCCTTCTCCCACGAAACTTCAGCTTGGTTTGTAAAGATAGAGAAGAAAATGGAGAGAAAACCCTTTTTAAAACAAAACTTAACATGATTTACATTTGTTTCATTTTCTTTTCTTCTTTTATCTTTTAAAGCAAACCAAACCATAAATGGTTTAAGATTTTTCTTCCTTGTTTTCCTTTTGTCTTTCACTTCATTTCTTTTCTTTTTAAAACATGGGAAACCAAGTTTTAAACATTCATTTCTTCCTTTCTTTTGGTTTTTTTTCTTTATAAGGAAATTCCAAAGAATGATTCTCGGGTTTACAGTAAATGACTGAGATATTGAGCCCGAGGCTTTATGGTACCGTTTGCACATAGGTCATGTACTGTTGTCGACGTTGAGTGTACTCCGTGACAACAATGTTGTCGTGAGTGTTTGATGGGCCCCACTACAACAAAGACGATGGGAGTATTGGGCGGGCCCTACTACATCGTAGAGTAAACGTTGGTTGTACTGGGTGTGCTCTACACAACGTGGATTGTGACATGTTTTAAAAGGGTTTATATCGTTTATATGCCTTACGAGATTTTAACGACATACTTGCTGGTTTTCAGAAAATCTATTATGATTCCATGTTTACTTTTAACGCTTGACTACAGATACATATGCTCATAAGTTTTTCAGGTGAAATGTTTTACGAGTTATAGATTTTACACTCAGTCACTCACATGAGCTTCATAGCTCATTCTTTCAATGTTCTTTAAACTTTTTAGGTAGAGATCGAGCTCCTGGTACCTGACATCCTGCGATAGTCTGCTGAAAGCTTCATAAGTTTGATATTTTGTACGTGGCTAGAGTTGTATCGCATGTCTATATGTGTTGTAAATTATCTTGAGAGAACTATGCAGTTGTAGTTGTTTGTACATTAGAGGTTGTATAAACAATGGGTTGTCTTGTGTTGTTTCTGATGCTCTTGTCGTTTTAGTCATAAAGAGAGACTTAAGAAGAGTCTCTCCTTATGTATGTTTAATAGTTATCCAGTTTCCGCTGTGTTAAGTTTATAGTGTTCCATATGTGAGCATAGTATGTTTATCAGGTAAAGTAGAGTCAGCAGGTATTGTTAAGAGGTAACAATGTCTGTTGGCTTCATGCCGTCTTCCGGGCTAAGTTAGCAGGTGGTTCGAGAGGGGGGTGTGACAGTTATATTCTTGAACACAATCCAAATAGTGTCCACTACACTGATGTTCAAGATATATATATATCATCAAGATATATGTTATAACCTTGGAGCTTAGTTTATTGGATTTATAAAGCAAGACTGTAATTTTATCAAAACAAATAACTCTTTATTTCTTTGATCAAAATTACACAAGTTTTAGGGCATACATCCCAACAATCTCCCACTTGACCTAAAACTTGTGGAGTACTATTACATTACAGTAATGTAAATACAATAAACTAGGGCATTTAAACCCTTTGTAGAAAATACTCCCACTTGCCCTAGTTTGGGAAGACTTTTAAACCTAGACCTTCTAGGTGACTCTCAAATACTTTAGCCGTGAGAGCCTTTGTAAAAGGATCAGCAACGTTGTGCTCTAAGGCTATCTTCGTGACAATCACGTCTCCTCTATGCACGATCTCTCGGATGAGATTATACTTTCCCTCTATGTGCTTTCCCCTCTTGTGACTTCGGGGTTCCCTCGAATTTGCCACTACACCACTGTTATCGCAATACAGCGTGATGGGCAAAGTCATATTTGGAACAACTTCCAAATTTAGCATGAATTTCCTTAACCAAACGGCCTCTTTAGCTGTTTCACGAGCTGCTACATATTCGGCCTCCATGGTAGAATCTGCGATGCATCCTTGCTTGACGTTTCGCCATACTACAACTCCTTCGTTAAGAGTAAATACTGACCCTGATGTAGATTTCCGAGAATCTTTATCAGTCTGAAAGTCAGAATCCGTGTATCCTGTAAGGATCAAATCCTTAGCTCCATACACAAGCATGTAGTTCCTTGTTCTCCGAAGATACTTAAGGATTGTTTTAACCGCTGTCCAGTGTTCAAGTCCTGGATTGGATTGATACCTACTGACTATTCTAACTGCAAAACAGATGTCCGACCTAGTACACAACATGGCGTACATCAGGCTCCCAACAGTGATGCATAAGGAATCCGTCTCATATCCTCAACTCCTTGAGGTGTCTTAGGACACTGTTCCTTAGACAAATGGACTCCATGTCTAAAAGGAAACAAGCCCTTTTTGGAGTCTTGCATCTTAAACCTTGACAACACTTTGTCTAGGTAAGATGCTTGAGACAAGGCTAGTGTTTTATTCTTGCGGTTTCGGACAATCTGGATCCCAAGAACAAACTGTGCATCACCCAAATCTTTCATTTGGAATTGCGTAGCTAGTCAATCCTTAATGTCAGTAAGATAACCTACATCATTCCCAATGAGTAGGATATCATCCACATAGAGAATTAGGAATGCGACAGAACTATTGATGATTTTCTTGTAGACACAAGGTTCATCATCATTCTGATCAAAACAATAAGATTTGATTGCCTCATCAAATCTTATATTCCAGGACCTAAAGGCTTGTTTCAGTCCATAAATTGATCTTTTAAGCCTGCAAACCTTTTTCTCTTGTCCAGGTTCAATGAACCCTTTGGGTCGGTCCATGTAGATGTTTTCCTCAAGATTGTCATTCAAAAAGGTTGTCTTGACATCCATTTGCTATACCTCATAGTCATGATATGCGGCAATGGTAAATAGGATACGGATAGACTTTACCATAGCAACAGGTGAAAAGGTTTCCTCATAGTCAACCCCTTCAACCTGGGTATAACCCTTTGCTACTAGTCTAGCTTTAAAAGTTTGCACCTTCCCATCTACACCACACTTTCTCTTGTAGATCCACTTACAACCTATAGGTTTTACCCCATCAGACTTATCTACAAGATCCCAAATAGAATTGAAGTACATAGACTCCATTTCTTGGTCCATGGCTATGACCCATTTGTCTTTGTCTTTGTCAACCATTGCTTGATTATAAGTCAATGGATCCTCGCAGTTGTCATCTGGTATAACAACTTGGATTTCAGATAAACCCATGTAACGGTCAGGTTGTGTAATAACCCTCCCACTACGTCGAGGCATACTCAACTCTTAAGATGGACTCTCTTGACTAGACAAACTAGTATCAATAACTCTTGTTGACGTACTAGTTTTATTAGCAACCTTTGTTATTTTTCCGTCTAACTCACTCAACACAATTTTACTCCTTGGCTTGTGGTCCCTTATGTGGTCCTCCTCTAAGAAAGTGGCATTTGTCGACACAAAAACCTTATCTTCCTTAGAATCATAAAAATAAATCACCTCTTGTTTCTTTTGGGTAGCCTACGAATAGGCACAATTTTGAACGTGAATCCAACTTTTTTGGATTTGTCACAAGCACATGTGTTGGACAACCCCAAATACTGAAATGACATAAACTACCTTTACTTCCTTTCAAGAGTTCAAAAGGTGTTTCAGAAACACTTTTGAGGGCACATTATTTAAAATGTATACTGCAGTCTCTACTGCCCCAAAAGGAACTAGGGAGATGAGTATAACTCATCATTGATCGAACCATGTCCAAGAAGGTTCTATTTCTCTTTTCTGATACACCGTTTTGTTGTGGTGTACCGGGAGCTGAGAGTTGGGATGTAATTCCATGTTCTATCATATAGTTCTGGAATTTCAAATCCATGTACTCTCTACCTCGATCCGATCGAAGTGTTTTAATAGTTTTACCTAATTAATTTTCAACCTCAGTCTTGAACTCCTTGAACTTTTCAAGTGCTTCAGACTTGTGGTGCATTAGGTAAATATGCCCAAATCTAGAATAATCATCTATAAAAGAGATGAAATATTCATATCCTCCCCTGACTTTAACATTCATCGGACCACAAAGATCTGAATGTATAAGCTCAGGAGGTTCTTTGGCTCTATAACCTTTTACACTAAAAGGTCTTTTAGTCATTTTGCCTTCTGGGCAGAATTCACATACATGTAAAGTATTTTCTTCTAACTCATTTAGAAGTCCATTTTTTACCAATCTCTCAATCCTATTGAGATTAATGTGACCCAATCTTAGATGTCAAAGATGAGCATTTTCTTTAAGAGAAATTTTACGTTTCTTAGTTTGTGTGTTTGCAGTTTTAAATAATCCAGTGTTCAAAATCATTTTGACTGAATTAGGCCTTAAAACATACAATTCATTTTCTAATGAAGCTGAACATATTTCCACACCTTTCTTCAAAATAAACACTTTATTCATTGAGAAAGAAACAGAAATACATTGTCCTATGAGACAAGAAATTGAAATAAGATTTCTAGTAAACCCTGGTATCACTAATATATTGTCCAACAACATATATTTCTTGCCAAAATAAAGCTTCATGTGCCTACTGCTACAGCTGCGACGACTTCTCCATTTCCAACTCGCAGTGCTATCTCACCTTTCTGTAGCTGCTGCCAGGAATCAATTCCCTGAAAAGAAGAGCAAACATGATTAGTGGCACCTGTATCAAGTATCCAAGCAGTTTTATCATTATCCACTAAACAAGTTTCTAGGCAAAGTAAATCATATTTACCTTTCTTCTTCTTTTCTGTAATGTACTTCGGACAGTTCCGTTTCCAATGTCCGTCTTCGTTGCAGTGGAAACACTTTCTTTTGTCAACAACTTCTTTGACTTTCTTGCCCTTATGGGCTGCAGCTTTGTCAGTTTGTTTCCCTTTACCAACCTTCTTCATGTTCTTCTTCCTCTCTTTCAGGTTAGAAGAAGATGAAGCCACTGTTTTTGTCCCAGAGAACGAACCTCTGTGATAACTCCTACTGGCAACATTTGCCTCACCTTTCAATCCCTGAATTTTCATCAAAGATTGAAAGGTCTGGAGTTCATTCAGAAGGGAGGTAAGGTTAAAAGTAAGCTTGTTCATAACAACATTACTTCTAAACTGCAGGAAACTATCTAGAAGGGTTTCCAGAATGAAGCTGACCTAGCTCGACTCATCGATGGAAACACCATTCGACTTCGCGATGTTAAAGTGCACCATCATATCCAGGACATGATCCCGAACAGATGTACCATCTGGCATCTTTGAGTTAAATATGTACTTTAGGGCATTGTGTCGGGCCTGTATGGACTGTTGTCCAAACATAACCTGCACAGAATCCATGATTTCCTTGGCGGTTATCATGTCCTCATGCTTCTTGGCTAATATGTCAGACATACTTGCCAGCATGTAGACCTTGGCCTTATCATTGGCCTTGATCATCGATCATATGTTTCACGAACATTTCGTGACGCATTCGAGCCTGGCACCTGATGACACTCCTTAGTTAGCACAAACTTCATATCATTCACTACCAATATAGTGTTGAGTTTATTTTTTCAAGTCATCATATTCTCTCCAGTTAACTTTTCCGCACCCAATAAGGAAATAATAGAGCTAGACATTTTTGCTGAAACATTTACAAACGAACTTGTATGAGTTTCTTGCTATAACTCTAATCCAATCATGTTTTAGCTAATTATCAAATGATTCCTAGGCCATTTATAATTTGCAATGAAACTCCAAAGGTTTAGAATGTATGACACCGAAGAGTAATAAAAACACTCCTCCTCTAGATCAAGACACTCTTGACCAAAACCTAATGCCAGAATAACTCTTATTCCTATAGGCTTTAGTTACCATTTTTCGATCAAAATACATGCACAACTTATGTACCTCGAGAGTGTAACCCTTTGTCTTTAGATCCCAGAGTCTCCATCCAATAAAATTCGCCGAAGGGAGGACTAGATTGAAAAACAGACTAAGGAAATATTTATCCCTTTCGGGTGTCTACTGTGTTCGATCCCCTATGATCAAGCCCTCCGAAGGGATTGTCTGGTCCAAGCCAAACTAGCAGGCTGACCATAGTGGTCTAACGGTGTAAACCGACAAAAGAGACCGTAGGTTTTATTTTTCACTAAACCTGCTCCCACTCACTATAAGTACCCTCTCCATTCACCTTGATATTGACTCATACAAACACCATCCAAAGGGGGGCGCTCCCGTTTGCGCCACGAGGCCAAGTATGAGTCTCACGGTGTGAATTTTCCGGAGATAACGTAGGTGGAAAAATATGTATCATATACACTTTTCCTCCCACTGGATACTTTAAAGTTATAGGAATCTTACTTAGGCTAAAACCCGGCTAATGGTTTTACCTAACTCTATCAATATAACTCTTATATCGATAATCAATATAACTCTTATATTGATTTTATCCTATGTTTGTTAATATAACTCTTTATATTAAACCTAGGATTTCTAGTTTATTAACCCTTTAATAAACTCATTGACGCCATCAGTAATTTATAAACTCTCCGATTAAATTTCACTCCCGTGGTTCCCGTGTAAGGGTGTTAAGTTCCGTCATCTTAAATACCCCAGCCTAGACAGAACCTTCCTTAGACAGAGTTTCTCTTTTAATCATAGCTTATAAATTACTTGGTTCTTAATTCTATCTAATTAGAACTAAATAACCTAAGGTCTATTATTTCCAAGTTTTAAACATTTTAAAACTAATAATTAACCTTAGGTGACATGCATACTATGTTATAGTGTTTGATCATTCATCACATGAATAATAAGACATTCATAGCATAATCATCTCATGATATATAATGCATGTCAATGTTGTCCATAAATTAATATAACAACTTTATATTAATTAATCATGCAAACAATATAATATAACTCTTTATATTATAAATGATGCATGAAAATGCTTAACCTTAGGTGGGATTTCTAAAATAAAAATATACATTATGCATGGAAATAATTACACAACAATTGCATAATTTAAATAGAAAAATTAGACAAATTTTGGCACCTCAAATTCAATTTTAATTAATATAATCTAATTATATTAATTAAAATTAAATATAAAACATTTTTATAATTAATATATAATTAAAAATTTTGTTTCTGCCCGTTGCTTCTTTGCGTGAAACGTCTGTGGCATTACACGATGCAGTTTGTCCTTTTCTGTCAGTTGAAACGCGCCTCAGCAGCAGCGTTGCGCAACGTTGTCGTCTTCTGCGCGCTCCTTCCGCAAGCGCAGCGTTGCAACGCCAATGAACAGCGTTGCAACGCTGCACACAGACAGCAAAGTTAAATCTCCATTTCTTGCTCGTTTTCGCTCTGATCTTCTCTGCAACTACCTTGCCTCGATCGACACGGACTTATAGACTCGATTTATAATTAAAAATTCTCAAAATACTGGACCCTTACATTGAACGATTCAATGAAAATTGTAAATCTAAGTGCCAAAATTGAAAACGCCTAAAATTGCAAACCGTTCATACATCTCATGCAAAAAAGTAAATCCCACCTCGTTCTTGAAAAATCCAGAACGTAAATTAAGAACACAATTGGTCTTTGATACCAATTGAAGGGAATCGAGTACCGCAGCGGAAGCGATTGTGAATCGCGCGTTCTCAATTTAGTTACAACGATTACATTCAAGAACTAAGATAGCTAGATTAAGCATAAAACATAATATGGACAGCAAGAAATATTACGTTTGAAGAACCTTTCTTCAAGTGCTCCTTCTCCCACTGCTACAATCTCAACAACACGAACCCAAGCGATCACGGACACTACCACCGGATCTCCTCCGTTGTTCTCTAGGTGAGGGAGGAATGTGGGTTCCCTTTAGGTGAGATGAGATGTTGTAAGAGAGAGAGATTATGTTTTGGAACCTTTCCAACAACACAACCAAATGGCACACAATTTCTTAACCTAGTTGCATCTCATGCAACCATATATATAAGGAAATAGGATGGAAATGACCATCCTACCCGTACTTTATTCTCTCATTAGTATATGGTTTATATGTGAATCTAATTCACATTAAAACTATATATTATATCAATTATATCATATATAATTGATATAACACCTCATGTATGAAATTGAACACTTCAATTTCATTCCTAACTTTATACCCTTAGTATTACCAGGTTGAGTCAACAGAGGGACCTAATGGACCTACAGTTCATGAGCTCCAATGATATGAGATTAACTGATCATCCAGTTAATCAATATTCATTAACTACAAGTCACTCCACTATAGACTTGTAGCTGCACACTTCTCACTGTAGATAATATTGTGTCCATTTATATAGTCATTGCCCATGAGTCGACCCTTCACAGGTTGTTCGTAATCACAGCTGGGACAAATTATCGTTTTACCCCTGTGATTACCTCTTTGTTCCTTAAGCACCACTGATCCTCTAATGAACAACAAGTCTAAGGTATTACCATAGACTCATACCGTCATAGATGGTGGGGCCCCGTTGTTCAAGACCTGGAGTCAGTTCTTAAGGGAACAACCTATCTAATTCCTTAGTGTAGGAATGAGTGAATTCCATCTTGCACAGTTAAGTTCCCGGCTACCTCACGAGGTTCGACCACAGTAGGTAGGCTTATTGAGTCGCTACAGGCCACTCTCTCACCATACTAGTCTGAGGACAAACTCCTATAGCGGGAGTTCTTAACTTTCCATTCAGAGTTAAAGTTCGAGTCACTAATGTCCATCTATAAATTACTAGTCTTATCACATAACTGGTTACACACTCGTTATACTAATAATTTACGGTCTGTCTTGTATGAACTCTTCATACATGATGCTCCACTCACATGTCAACTACATGAAAGAGTTGGATTACCTCATTTGTACTAATTACAAAGTGGGTCGCATCCACTGTGATACTAGAATGAGGTTTCCAACCTTATTCTTATACCATAGACCATTTAGGTTATATTCTTGAACACAATCCAAATAGTGTCCACTACACTGATGTTCAAGATATATATATATATATATATATATATATATTAACAAGATATATGTTATTGTTGGGATTTATGTCCTAAACTTGTGTAATTTTGATCAATTAAATAAAGGGTTATTTTTTTTTATAGAATTACAGTCTTGGTTTATAAATCCAATAAACTAAGCTCCAATGTTATAACATATACCTTGAAAATCAGTATAGTGGACACTATTTGGATTGTGTTCAAGAATATAACCTAAATGGTCTATGGTATAAGAATAAGGTTGAAACCTCATTCAACAACACCATGAATGCGACCCACTTTGTAATTAGTACAAATGAGGTAATCCAACTCATTCATGTAGTTGACATGCGAGTGAGGGCATCCTGTATGAATAGTTCATACAAGATCGAATCAAGAAATTATTAGTCTAACCATGTAACAACACGCTAATGTGATAAGACTAGTAATTTATAGATGATCATTAGTGACTGACTCAATCTGAGCAAGTTAAGAACTCCTTATATAGGGTTTGTCCTTAGACTAGTATGGTGTGAAAGTGACTTTGTGCCGACTTCAATAAGCCTACCTTCTCGTGGATGAGAACCTCGTGAGGTAGGTGGGAACTTAATCATGCAAGATGGAATTCACTCATTCCTACACTAAGAATTAGATAGGTTGTTCCTCAAGAACCGACTCCGTGTCTTGAACAACGGGCCCTCGCCTCTATGAGGGTATGAGTCTATGGTAGACCTTAGACTTGTTGTTGATTAGAGGATCAGTGGTGCTTAAGGAACAAAGAGGTAATCATAGGGGTAAAACGGTAATTTTATCCAACTATAATTACGAACAACCTGTGAAGGGTCGACTTATGGGTAATGATTATATCAGTGGACACAACATAATCTACAGTGAGGAGAGTGCAGCTACTGATGGAGATCTAATCTCCTTAAGCAGCGAAAACGTGTTTGGGATCGTTAATTGCTTGATTGTTTTAATTAAAACAAAAAATAGTACATTGATAAATAAAACATACAGAACAAGCATGCTAATTCTAATCTAATTAGACATGGAGAAAAGCATACATGCAAACATGTTAAGTTTAACAATTAAACTAAAGGGAAAAAGAATTACCTTTGTAGACTCACAGCAACTCCTTGCTCCAAGCAAATTCCATGCTCAAAGAACACAAAGAACTCCTCTGTTTTTCAAGCAGGGACACTACCAACAGGATAACCTCCTATGTCTCTGAGTTCTACTTAGATCTACCTTGGTGGGAAGGTAATCCAACAATTGAGGATTTTGGGAATTCTAGAGATTGAGAGAGAGAGAATTTCTTCTGTGAGTTTCTCTAATTGATCGATCTGGCACCTCTTCCTTACACCTCCTAGGAGAAGAAGAAGCTTCAAATGGGCATCTCCCACTTCCTATCGAATAGGAAGTTGGGAGAGAGAGGGGGAACGTGTCCTGACACGTTCCTTATTTATTTAATTAATCTCATTAATTAAATATCTTAAATTTAATTTATATTAATCACATTTAATGAATTATCCCTCTATCCTATAGTTTTAATGCACATCTAATGTACATTAAATTTAACCTATAGTTTTCAAATATGAATCACATTCACATTGGAATTTAATATTTGAACTCTTTCAAATATTTAATTCTCTCAATTAATTTAATATGAATTCTATTCACATTAAATTTATAATATATAGTTCCAAGACTATATATTATATTGTATCAAAATACATTAAATATATTCCCTAATGAATTTGAACATTTCAAATTCAAATGATCTAAGAACCATTTACGAGCTAGAAGGTGGACCTTATGGACTTACAGATCAGAAGCTCCAACGATACGAGATTGCTCGGTTAATCTCATTAACCTCTCAATCAACATTCGTTAACTGCGGGAACACTCCACTAAAGTCCCACAACTGCACTCTTCTCACTGCAGATATATTTCTGTGTCCATAGATATTGACCAATAACAGCAAGTCAATCCTTCACGAATGTTTGTAACACCAGCTGGGTCAAATTACCGTTTTACCCCTGGGTTACATCTTGTGCCTTAAGTATCAGTGCTCCTCTAATGAACAATTTGTTTGTGGTCCTACCAACAAACAGAGTCCCTCTCGGGCCAATGAGAGGGTCGGGCCCTTTGTTCAAGTCCCGGAGACACCACTTAAGAGAACATTCCTCTACTTACCCTAGTAGGCGGGAATGCGTGAATTCCATCTTGTTAAGTTAAGTTCCCAGCCGCTCACTCGGTCTTGTCCCCAAGAAGGTAGGCATATTGAGTCGGCGAATCTGGTCACTCTCACCCATACTAGTCAAAGGACAATCCCTTGCGAACAGGAGTTCGTAACCTGCTCAGGATTGAGATCAAGTTGCCTAGGTCATCCTAGTGAAATAGAAACCTAACTAGTCAACGGAGTTACAGCTAGAGGTTACTATTTCGTGGTCCGGTCTTATGTAATCTCATTACATAGGATATCCCCACTCACATGTCATCTACACGAACACGTTAGGATCACAGTGTTTGTATCAAATACAAAGTGGGTCACATCCATAGTTTAACCAGGGTAAGGTACCCAAACCTTATCCCCTAACTATAGACCCTTTAGGTTGTATCTCGAACCGAGATCCTTTTTATGTACATTACATTCAGTTAAAGATTCATTTAACAGCCTTGGATGCTTAGTTTATTAGATTTAGGGTTTAAATAAAGGCAAACTCGTAGATAACAAACAATAACACTTTATTGAAATAATAACACTTTATTACATTAATTAGAACATAATTACAAACTACGAGTTTTAGGGCACAAATCCCAATAGCTACAAGTCTATAGTGGAGTGACTTGTAGTTTATGAATATTGATTAACTGGATCAAAGAGTTTGATCAGTCAATCTCATATCATTGGAGCTCATGAACTGTAGGTCCATTAGGTCCCGTTGGCTGAACATGGTAATATTGAGGGTATAAAGTTAGGAAGGAAATTGAAGTGTTCAATTTCATATATGAGATGTCATATCAATTATATGTGATATAATATATAGTTTTAATGTGAATTGGATTCACATATTAACTATATACTAAAAAGCGAATGAAAGAGGGATAGGATGGTAATTTCTATCCCTATCTCCTTATATATATAGTTGCATAAGATGCAACTAGGTCAAAAAAAACCTAAGCCTTTGTTGTGTTGTTCGAAAGGTTCCAAAACACAATCTCTGTCTCTCACAACATCTCATCTTACCTAAGGGGAACCCACATTCCTCCCTAACCTAGAGAACAATGGAGAAGATCCAGTGGTTGTGTCTTAGTCCGTTCGTGGTTCATGTTGCTGAGATCTTGATCGTGAGAGAGGAGGAGCACTTGAAGAAAGGTTCTTCAAAGGTAATATTTCTTGTTGTCCATATTCTATTTTATGCTTAATCTAGTTGTTTATGTTCTTGAATGAAATCGTTGTAACTAAATCGAGAGTGCGCGATTCACAATCGCTTCCGCTACGGGATTCGATTCCCTTCAGTTATAACCTTGGAGCTTAGTTTATTGGATTTATAAAGCAAGACTGTAATTTTATCAAAACAAATAACTCTTTATTTCTTTGATCAAAATTACACAAGTTTTAGGGCATACATTCCAACATCTAGGTTATTTGAAGAAAGATGTTCATGACATTCGGGGGATGTTAAATTTGATAATTGAAGGTATGAAAGAGCAACTTCCTCCTAAATCTGACAGGCAGAAGCAATCTCAAGGTGATTTTCAACAAAACAAACCTCCTTCAGACAGTTTAGAACATATTGAAAATGATTGTGAGGTTGATTTCATTTTTGTAGCTTTCTTAATGTTAAAATATTATCACTTTTTATTTTATTGAAAAATTTCAGTGAATGTTATAATAATGTATGTGTCTTTTTTATTTTTGTTAGCTTTCTTCTTTACTTGGAATGTTGGATTCAACTGTGGGAGTTGTTAGTGAATTACTTTCGTCCAAAATTAGAATGGAGAAACAATTCCAAGACTCTCTTCAAGAAAATAAACCTCCTTCAGACAGTTTTCAACAAATTGAAGAAGACATGGTGACTATTGCAAATATTGCATCTGATTATGCAAAAGAGCATGAGGTAAATTTTATTTTTGTTTCTTTTTTATATACTAATTAACTGAAAAATTTGATATGAGTTTTTTTAGATTGTTTTTTGATAGATATAGGATGAATTTGTTGTTTTATTCAACTATTATAATTTCTTGCATGTTAATGATAGATTGATGAAGGACATGAAGAGGAAGAGAAGGTTGATGAAGAGAAAGAGAAAGAAGATCAATATGTTGAAGAATTAATAGAAAAGAAAACTGCAAATGATGACCAGGAGATGGTGAGTTAAGAAAAAAATTAGTTGGATATTGTTTAATGTTTAATGTTGTAAAAATAGTTGAATATAAATGTCTGGTAAAACTGGTAAGTCAAGGATTTTTTATTGGTGTATGATAAACTTTTGATATCATAGACTTTTTGTCGATTGGCTTTTGAAATATCTATGATGAACGTCAAATTTTATTTAACTTGTTGATTGGTGACTGATCAATGTCTGATATTATACTAATTTTTGTCGTTTGCTCTTCGATAGATCTATGATGAACGTCCAATATTATCTTTTGTTGATTGTTGTAAGATAAACTGCTAATATTATACGAATTTTTATCGATTGGTTTTTGATAGATTTTTATGAACACCCGATTTTTCTATTTTGTTAATTGATGTTTAATGAATGTCTGAGAATATACTAATGTTTGTCAATTACTTGTTGGTATATCTATCATGAACATCTAATTTTATTTAACTTATTGATTGATGTCTGATAAATTTGTGATATGATACTAATGGTTGTCGATTGCTCTTTATGATGATCATCCATTTTAATCTAACTTGTTGATTGTTGTAAGATAAACTTCTGATTGATTGAATTTTTTTATATATATGTTTTGGTACTTGATAAATATTTATTTGGTAAAATGATACATTATGATATATTGTATTACTTTTTTATTCACTACTATAGTGTGTTTATAATAGATTGAAGAAGGGCATGAAGAGCAAGGAAACATTGAAGAAGATAAAGAAAAAGGAAAAAAAACATGTTGAAGACAAAATGAAAAATAAATGTGAAGAAGATGGTCAGGAGATTGTAAGTGTAAAGAAGGAGGGGGCATAGTTGGATAGTCAGTTATTGAGTTTTTGTGTTAGGATTAAACAATGATTTTTTTAACTTCATTTATTTTTTGTTTTTATAGTTGGATAATATGTTATTCAGCTTGAGTTTTTTTGGTGATATTATGTTGGATTTCCATAATGTTATATTTCTGCTTCATATCATGAAGTTATTGATAATAAACGTGTAATTTACTTCTAACATGCTCTGTTTAATGTTTTCTATATATGATATTCATTATAAGTGATATATTGATACAGGTTGATGCACAGAAAATGACCAAAAAACTTCACGGAAAAAGCAAGGTAGTAGAATTGTATTTCTTACTATATTGTGATATATGTGTTCAATATAAGTCTAATAATTAATTTTCAGGTTCAAAACTGGATGCAAACAAGGGAAAGTTCAAAAAATCTAGATAATGTTCAAAACGTGGACACTGTACTTCCAAAAAGACAAAGAAAGCCAACAACAAAAGTCCTAAGTTTGTTTGTGGACTCAAAATCATATGAAGTATCCCCAAAGAAAATGAGGCAATCTCCAAGAAAGAAGACTATTGAATTTGATCAACCTAGTTTTGATCTTAAAATTTCACCAAATGAGTGAAGGTGAAAAAATCATTTGGTGAAATGAAGGTGAAGAAACTATTGAACTTCTTTTGAAGAATGTTTTGGATTTTTATTGGAAGTTGGATAGTTTGTGTTTTTATTTTAACTTTGACAGTACTAGTTCTCAAATGAACGATGTTATTATGTTTTTTTTGTTGAAAAATGTTATCAGAATGTCTGTTATTGATAATGGTTTATATATTTTGTTGAAGAGTCAACTACTGTCAAATAGAAATATCGTTGATATACTAGGTATCAGATATAACGTTGATAGACTACTGATATATACTTGATGTTAGTGAAATCAACGGGTATCAATAGTATATCACTCGCGTAGTTACTTTTTGGTTAGATATATCGTCGGTATATCAGATATAAGGTTGATAGACTACTGATATATACTTAATGTAAGTGAAATCAACTGGTATCAATAGTATATCACTCGTGTAGTTACTTTTTGGTTAGATATATCGTCGGTATATCAGATATAAGGTTGATAGTCTACTGATATATACTTAATGTTAGTGAAATCAACGGGTATCAATAGTATATCACTCGTGTAGTTACTTTTGGGTAGATATATCATTGGTATATTAGATATAAGGTTGATAGACTACCGATATACACTTAATGTTAGTGAAATCAACGGTTATCAATAGTATATCACTCGTGTAGTTACTTTTTGGTTAGATATATCGTCGGTATATCAGATATAAGGTTGATAGACTACTGATATATACTTAATGATAGCGAAATCAACGGGTATCAATAGTATTTCACTCGTGTAGTTACTTTTGGGTAGATATAACGTTGGTATATCAGATATAAGGTTGATAGACTATTGATATATACTTAATATTAGTGAAATCAACGGGTATCAATAGTATATCACTCGTGTAGTTACTTTTTGGTTAGATATATCGTCGGTATATCAGATATAAGGTTGATAGTCTACTGATATATACTTAATGTTAGTGAAATCAACGGGTATCAATAGTATATCACTCGTGTAGTTACTTTTGGGTAGATATATCATTGGTATATTAGATATAAGGTTGATAGACTACCGATATACACTTAATGTTAGTGAAATCAACGGTTATCAATAGTATATCACTCGTGTAGTTACTTTTTGGTTAGATATATCGTCGGTATATCAGATATAAGGTTGATAGACTACTGATATATACTTAATGTTAGTGAAATCAACGGGTATCAATAGTATTTCACTCGTGTAGTTACTTTTGGGTAGATATAACGTTGGTATATCAGATATAAGGTTGATAGACTATTGATATATACTTAATATTAGTGAAATCAACGGGTATCAATAGTATATCACTCGTGTAGTTACTTTTTGGTTAGATATATCGTCGGTATATCAGATATAAGGTTGATAGACTATTGATATATATACTTAATGTTAGTGAAATCAACGGGTATCAATAGTATATCACTCGTGTAGTTACTTTTTGGTTAGATATATCGTCGGTATATCAGATATAAGGTTGATAGACTACATATATATACTTAATGTTAGTGAAATCACTAGAACAAAACTGGGATATGATGACAGACAAAAGAAATTGGAGGCGGGAAACAATGACGGACTATCGAAATGCGCGGAGTGTGAGTTGAATGGAGATACAATGACAGGCATTGTCCATCATTGTAGGTTCTTTTTAATGACGGGCTTTGCCCGTCATTATAGGATATATTAATTAAAAAAAAATATTTTCGGACACCTCACCCAACCCAATCGAAGACAGCTCACTCTCTCTCTTCACATCTCTCAACTCCACCCTCGATCTCATCGGCTCTCACAGTACCCTCGATCTCACTCTCTCTCACCCTCTTCACGACGTATCTCCGACCTCCGTCGGCCGTTTGTTTGGGGAGTCGCCGCCGACCGTCGCCATCTTCACTCTCTCTCACTCTCTGACCGTCGGCCGATCGTTTGGGTAGTCGCCCGCCGAGTTTGGAGCGTCGTCGCCGACCATCTCTTTCTTTCTTCACAACCCATCCACGGAGCACCAAATCGTCGCCGACTACTTCGTCGCCGTCCATTTGGGAGTCGCCGCCGTCTTTCTTCTCCGGCATCCATCGCTGCCGACCAGATCTAAAGCGTGTGGTCCAGATCTACACCCTTCGTTTGTAGATCTGCTTTATTGAGGTCCAAATCTGCCCCTTTAATATGTTTTTATGTCAGTTATCTTGAAATGCTCTTGAAATGTTGAAGCTCTTGAAATGTTGAAGGGCACAAGTTGAAATGGAAGTCACATGTTATGGATTATGCAATTTTTATGTAGCCTTAAAAACTTAAAAATATATATAATACGGTTGAGGTTGTAAGAAAATACGTTCAAAGTTACATGTTATGCATGATTTTTTCTTTCAAGTGTAAATGTGTTCAATTTCTACCTAATTTAAGTCTAGTTTAATTAATGACATTAGAAACATTTTTTAAGGATTGATGGTAATTGACATTAGAAACATTAAAAATGTGATGCAAGGGTTGCATCCAAAATTGGAGTTGACCCCATCTTTAGGTAGTTGAAGAAGTCTCAAAAGCCTCAATATTAGTTTCTACAAAATAATCACTCTAACTTAATGAAAATTTACCTACTATCAAACTTACCTCAATATTAGTTCAAAGAAGAAATTGAACCATTTGAAACTATATTAGTTAAAACTTATGGCATTGATTTTTAGTTTTCATAATCGGATTTCTCATTTTAATTTAGTTACCATGTTAACTAATCCCACCTTCAAGATACCTAAGTTTTTACTACTATTTTCTTTGATTATGCTATAATTTTTTATGAGTTTAAAATAGATAAGTTTACTTTTATATTGGGGATGGAGGGAAAGAGGTAATTAATAACTTGTATTACATTATTGAGGAAAAAGTGAGAATTTCCTAAATTTTTCTTAATTCTAATTCTTTGTTTGTGTTAAGTTTTATGAGTTTAGATTTCATATGTTTAATTTTCTTAATATTAATAGTGATTGAGGAATGGTTGAAAACTTTTGTTTAGCATGCTTGGTTAGGATCATATGTTTAATTTTCTTAATATTAGTAGTTGGTTTGTAGATGAGAGGAAATGGTATTAGTCCAAAATATCATGATGTTGACTTTTGAATCAATATCATGAAATTGAGTAAGTAGTGAACTCCTTGATAGTTATATTTTTTCTTCGGCGACTTCCTAAGGACATAGTAAGTACATAAGTTTAAGTAACTATTATTCTTCTTGTAGATTGAACTTTCAAGACACCAAATTTATAGTTATGGATAAGTCGTGGATGTCAAAGAATAGAATGTCATCAGAATATCGTTTAGGAGTTGAGACGTTTATCCAAAATGGTATACGACATTCAAATTGATCAGGTGTCATTTGTTGTCCATGCTTGAAATGTGTGAATGCAAAGTCTCAAAATGTGAATGTCGTAAGAGACCATTTATATATTAATGGCATTGATGAAAGCTATAGAACATGGATTTGACATGGTGAGTCACTACCGAATGAGAGAAAAGAGGAAGCTGAAGTTGAGGACGAAGATGTTGACGACACAATAGGAATGTTTGAGGCTGCACATAACTATTTTAATGACAAGTCTCCAATATTTGAAGAAGTGTTAGATGATGCCAAGAAACCATTGTACTTAAATTGTAACAATTTTACCAAAATATCTGCATTGATAAAGTTATATAATTTGAAAGCAATGTTTTGATGGAGCGATAAGAGTTTCACTGAGTTGTTAGCATTGGTTCGTAACATCTTACCAAGTCCAAATGAACTTCCTAGCTCTACATATCAAGCCAAAAAAATCTTGTGTACTCTTGGAATGAAGTATGAAAAGATTCATGCATGTAGTAATGATTGTTGTTTGTTTAGAAAAGAGCTTGAAGATGTAGAAGTATACCCTACATGCGGAACATCAAGATGGAAGCTTTGTAAAAATTCGAAGGATGTGATGAAGAACATTCCGGCGAAAGTCATGTGGTATTTCTCTCCTATCCCAAGATTTGAAAGAATGTTTCGCAGTAAAGAAATATCGAGTTTGTTGACTTGGCATGCTAATGAACGAGTAATTGATGGGTACATACGACATCCTGCGGATACACTATCGTGGAAGCAAGTAGACAATTTGTGGCCAGAGTTTGGTTTAGAACCTAGAAATCTCCGTCTTGCACTTTCAACTGATGGAGTCAATCCACACGGTGATCTTAGTAGTAGATATAGTTGTTGGCCAGTTATGTTGGTGACATACAATTTACCTCCATGGTTATGCATGAAACGAAAATTTTTTATGTTAAATGCATTAATATCTGGGCCTAAACAACCAGGGAATGACATAGATGTTTATTTAGCTCCATTAGTTGATGATCTGAAAAAACTTTGGAATGATGGAGTTCAGTGTTACGATGTAAATCATGAACAATTTTTTAAACTTAAAGAAATTTTATTGTGGACTATTAATAATTTTCCTGCATATGGCAATTTGTGTGGTTGTACAGTAAAAGGATATCATACTTGCCCAATATGTGGGAAAAAAACGTCATCCATTTATTTGCCAAAAGGGAAAAAGATGGCATATCTTGGACATCGAAAATATTTACCCCATAATCATCCATATAGAAGACAGAAGAAAGCTTTTAATGGTGAACAAGAATTGGAATTTGCTCCTGAACCGTTAAGTGGAGAGGAAATTCTTGCGAAAGTTAGTAGACTTCAATACTCGTTTGGAAAGAAGCCAAGAAAGGAAAAAAATAAAGGAGATCCTTCAAGCACTTATTGGAAGAAGAAGTCTATTTTCTTTGAGTTAGAATACTGGAAACATTTTGACGTGCGACATTGTTTAGATGTGATGCATATTGAGAAGAATGTGTGTGCAAATATTATTGGCACGTTACTTGATATTCTCGGCAAGACAAAAGATGGATTAAAAACTCGTCTAGATTTGGTTGAATTGAACATTAGGGAGGAGTTGGCCCCTCAATTAGGAGAGAAAAGAATCTTCTTACCTCCAGCATGTTATACACTATCGCGGATGGAGAAATTGAATTTGTGTAAGACACTATCAGAAATTAAAGTACCTGAAGGTTATTCATCCAATATTCAAAGTTTAGTATCGCTCACAGATTTGAAACTTTATGGGCTTAAATCGCATGACCGCCATGTTCTTATGCAACAATTATTACTTGTGGCTATACGTGGTATTTTACCAAAGCATGTTAGATATGCAATTATTCGCCTGTGTTTCTTTTTCAATGCCATATGTAGTAAGGCGATCGATTCATCAAAGTTAAAAGGCTTGCAAGAGGATGTAGTGGTTACTTTGTGCTTGTTAGAGAAATATTTTCCACCGGCATTCTTCACAATAATGGTACATCTTGTGGTCCATCTTGTAAGAAAGATAGAATTTTGTGGACCAGTGTATTTGAGGTGAATGTATCTTTTTGAACGATATATGAAAGTTCTAAAAGGTTATGTGCGAAATAGAAACCGACCAGAAGGATGCATTGGAGAAAATAATATTGTGGAGGAGGTTGTAGAATTTTGTTCTGAATTTCTCTCTGCGGTTGAGTCTATTGGGGTACGTTCAACGACAAGGAAAGAGAAATCAGATTTAAGGTTTGTGATATAGGAGTTATGGTTTTAGAGTTATGGTTTGTTATGGTTTTTGATATGGTTTTTGAAGTGTTCTGCAATGTTTCAGGTTATGGTTAGCTGATGTTCTGTAGAGGTCATGCCGAAATTTTTACTTATTGGCTTGATTTCGTGTTATTTTAGAGTTTATTGTTTTTGTGATATAGGTGTTAAGGTTTGTGATATAGGAGTTATGGTTTTAGAGTTATGATATAGGTTTGTGATATACTAGTTTATGGTTTTTGTGATATAGGCGATAAAGTTATGTAGAGATCGTCTCATGTGTATTCTTTATAATGAAGTTATGCTCTTCTCGTAAAAGGAATGATTGTTGGATGTTTGTGGATGAATTAGTGATTTCATGTTTTTGTTGGATATAGAAGTGTTCTGCAATGATTCAGGTTATGGTTAGCTGATGTTCTGTAGAGGTCATGCCGAAATTTTTACTTATTGGCTTGATTTCGTGTAATTTTAGAGTTTATTGTTTTTGTGATATACGTGTTAAGGTTTGTGATATAGGAGTTATGGTTTTAGAGTTATGATATAGGTTTGTGATTTTAGAGTTATGGTTAAGGTTTGTGATATACTAGTTTATGGTTAAAGTTTGTGATATAGGAGTTTATGGTTTTAGAGTTATGGTTAAGGTTTGTGATATAGAAGTTTATGGTTTTAGAGTTATGGTTAAGGTTTTTGATATATGAGTTATGGTTAAGGTTTGTGATATAGGAGTTTATGGTTTGTAATATAGTAGTTTATGGTTTTGGAGTTTTGGATATAAAACTTTTCTATGTGCATTTGGTTAAAAAAGAATTTTGTTGGATGTTGTTATGGATTAGTGATTTCATGTATGTTTTGGATATAAAAGTGTTTTTGTTACATGTTTGTAAATTTGTATAGTGATTTCATGTGTGGTTTCAATATAGAAGTTAATATATTTGCAATATTTCAGGTAATTAGTTATTAAATATTGTTGGTTAGCCATCAGGCTATTAACTTTTTTTTTTATTAAATTATGCTAAAAACGATGACGGGCATTGCCTGTCATTGAATAAAAAATTATGAACTAAAATAATGACGGACATATAATGACGGACAATGGGTTTTTTAAAAAAAAAATTCCAAACGCGTAATGCCCGTCATTAAAAGTGACTGAGTTTTAATGACGGGCAATGACCGTCATTAAAAATATATGCCCGTCATTAAAAATCACTTTTCATGACGGGCAATGCCCGTCATTAAAAATTGGGTTCCAACCCACTTTTAATGACGGGCAACACTTTTAATGACGGGCATTACCCGTCATCAAAATCCGATCGTCATTGTATGTTACAATGACGGACAGTTTTTTATGACGGGCAATGCCCGTCATTAAAAGTCGTCTGTCATTGTAACATACAATGACACTCGCATAGATGACGGGCAATGCCCGTCATTAAAACCCTTTTTTCTACTAGTGAATCAATGGGTATCAATAGTATATCACTCGTGTAGTTACTTTTTGGTTAGATATATCGTTGGTATATCAGATATAAGGTTGATAGACTACTGATTTTCTAAAACACGGATGGACATTTTGGACTTTTTCTTTCCTGTTGTTGGGCTGGGCTTGGACATTTTGCTATTTCTGCAAAACAAATTAATCAATGATACAACTGCAAATAGAACAAATCTTATTGTCATTTGTGCAACTGCCCTTTTTTTTAATTATTTCCACCCTTCAATAAATCTTAAAAATTCAACAGATCTAAGAATGTCACAACAGATCTAAGAATAAAAATGACCAAATCTATAATAATATTAATAAAAATCACAAAAAATGGTAAAAAAATAACTCACAAATAATATGGCAATGTGACTGTTGGATAGACAAAGTTCATAGAGTTGAGGATTGTCATATTATTTGTGAGTTATTTTTTTTACCATTTTTTTGTGATTTTTATTAATATTATTATAGATTTGGTCATTTTTATTCTTAAATCTGTTGAGATATTCATAGATCTATTGAACTTTTAAGATTTATTTTATTGAATGGTAGAAATAGTTAAAAAAAAATACTTAGTGAAAATCACAAAAAAATTGGTTAAACAAAAATAATTAAATTGGTTAAAAAAAATCAAATCTAAGAAGGTCGTCTCTAAGACGACCTTCATCCACATGTATGTAGGTCGTATCTTCAAGAGACGACCTACTAACACATAAGCAAAGGTCGTAGACCTTGATCCACAAACACAAGGTCGTCTCTTCCTACTCCACGTCATTAAATCAGCATTATTTTGCTAAAAAGTTTGAAATGCACATTATTTTTCTAATAAGTTTAAAAAAAACATTATTAATAAAGTTTGTCGTGGAAGTAGTGTTTATAAGCTTAATTTTTAAATTCTGATCGAATATAACTTTTTTTTTATTTAAGCTAACAACATAGATCATATCCATCAAATTCAAGATCCAAAAATTAAATAAAACAAATCATAGACGAGATCGAATTACAATTGGTGCAAGTTAAATCAATTATTATATAAAAAGTATGTTATTATCATTTAAACAACGAAAACTAGGAGCTCAATGATGTTAAATAGAGTGATGGGAATTGAGAAAGTTGAATAACTTGAAAATAAACTGTGGGATCTGCAAAATTTTCATGTAGTTGCCATTCCTAATCCTAGAACCTAAAGGATCCTCATCCAAACCTTGAAGTCATCTCTTCGTCTATAAAAACGCCATGACTTGGACACAAAAAGCACATAATTTTATCATAAAATTAGTCAAAATAACATCAAAACATCATCTTCTAACATGAAGGGGAATCAATCGAGCCCTACAATTTCATTTCACCCTAACTCGGCTATGGTGACTGTGGCCTGTTCTCCCGCTATGCTAAAAGGGAAGCTTTTTCTAGAACAGTGGTAGTCTACATGAGATGTGAATGAAAATCACAGAATATAATATACAATCTCAAACAACATCTTGGACTTACAGATTGGTCTGTGGGGGCACTATATATACTGAGCCTGAATTGTATAATAATTAATGTAGTGTGTAGGTGTTGTGTTCTTTCCTTGTGTCATCAAACCATCCAGGAAATTTACTAGTAAACTAGATGTTTATCAGCATTTACTCACACGGGTTACTATGTACCGTCCTTTCTCTAGATCGTAAACAGTCTTTATCTGAGGTTTCCTCCACTTTGATACAGACCATGCTATAAACAACAACAGAATTGATACCGCAATTAACGAGGGCGTAGTGGGCAACTCATAGCCGAAGATTGCTGCAATCCAGTCCTGTTGCTCTGATTCCGACTCTATTGCAGCTGTGCTTTGCAGGATGAAAGCTCCCAATGCCCAATCGAGTGGAATGTTTTGCACTTGAGTTGCAGCAGTGATACTAATCACAAAAAAAGTTCTCAAGCCGTAAGAAACACCAACTAATTGTGCATATAACTAGCACTAGATAAGCAGCGTACCTCTGATCCTCTAATTCAATTCCAAGACTGTCATGAAGTAGGGCCACGATATACGCTGATGAGAAGCAATAGCGCAGCAAATCTTCTTCATCAAGTGGCTTATATCTCTTTTTCAACTTCAACCAGTCCTCACTGCAGAACTCCTGTCCAGCCACCATCAGATCTGAAAGAAAAGCTCTCGGTCCAAGACCAAAGAACTAACCAAAAAAAAAAAACCAGAAAGGTCCATATTAAAACACGAATGATAAGACCATATGTGTGTACATCTCATCAGGAAGAAGAGAAAGGAAAAGAAGTATAGAAGTAAAGAAGTGAAGAGTATAAACATTGAATAAGAAACATACTATATTAATGAACATAATGAAGAAAGTGAGGAAGAAAATCACAAGAAGGGAAGAAAATCATACTTTTGACGTATAAAAGAAGTTCTCCGTAGCCAGAAACTTCCCTCTAAGCTTTGGTGTAAAAATGGATCCTACATAGCAATTCTCATTGGTGCATTTCTCTGCAGGGGCAAAAAAGTTGAGAAAAGAAGGGGAAGTGTTATGCACTTCTAAAAGAAAGATCAGCTATCAGACAGGCATAAAAACGTCAAAACAATATGAAGATTTGTACAACCTTTTCCTTTCTGCAGCAACATTAAGGCAACAGATCTGCACTCAGAGAAGTTTCCCTTGGAATGGAAAGTTGATAGATACCTATTCCTTTCCACCATAAAACCTGGAGATAGTTTTTCAGACTCTGTAAAATGAGAGTACCCATTGGGGGTACAAGGATCCACAGACAATCCGTTTTGATGAGTTTTAGCTGCATGAACAAATGAGAATTAAACCTTGAGAATAGTCAAAAGCAGGTGAATTTGAATAATCTGCACAAAACAACGTCAGACTTAATGCCAAAAAGAAAGAATTCAAACAAGGGCCTTCCAAGGATGTTCTCAATCCCTCAAAATGGTAATTGTATCACCAAATGAAGGGAAAGGTAGACGGCACAACAGTCCAGAAGTATCAAACAGAAAGAGACAAGAGAGAATTGAAAACTTGAGAATGCTCGGAATAAATCAACTTTCATTCTTTGCATCTAATCAAAATCAGCCTCATCATTGTTCAGCGCAGCCCATAACAGGAAAAGCTCGAGCTTGGCCTAGGCCCGACACTATTTGGGCATGAGCCGGGCCAACCCAATCTCTAGTTAGGCTCATGGCACAACCTAGCTCATGGGATCAACTTTGGTTTAGGCCATTTAATTTAATTATTTTAAAAGAATATTTTTTTATTAAAATTTATTAGATTTATATTCTCTATTCAATTTTATTTTGAACTTTTTGAACTTTTTGTCATTTTTATTTTTTATTTTGACAATATTGTTGATAGTATAATTTGTATAAAAATATATTAAAAAATTTACTAAAATATAAAAAATGTAATATATAAAGTATTATATATGTTTGGATTGACACACTTTAAGCTCATAAAGTTGTATTAAAATATATGTTTGAATTGGTTCTAACGATGGGATTTTTTTTTCTTTGAGGCTTGTTATTCCCTTCCCTTTGGACTCCTTCATTTCAAGTTCTCTGTTTTTTGGTGGTTGCAGACTCTCTGCTTTTTCGTGTTTGTAGTGTTCCCGTGTCAGCAGTTTTGTGGCTTTCTTGGTGGTTTGTTTTTGGTGTTCTTGCTTGCGGGAGTGTAGTTCCTTCCTTTTTCCCTTCTTGCTTCTTTTTTTTTCTTTTTTCGCTCTCTTGTAGAGTTTGTATCCTTTGAGCATTAGTCTATTTTCATTCTATCAATGAAAAGTTTCGTTTCTTTTGTTTTTTTTTAAAAAAATACAACATCGTTGGGTTAATCCAAAAGGGTAATTCATATCCAATCCAAAGAATGGGTGGGCTGGCTGAATCTATTAGCTTTGACTATGGGCCAGATTTGGGTCAGCCTAAAGGCCCTTTAATTAATAAGGCTGTTTAGACCTATGCAAAAAGAAGGGAGACAACGTCCTTCTCATTTCCTTAGCATAACAGTAAATCACCAAATAAAGGCAAAGGAAGCAAAACTATGCAAAAATATAACGGCCAAATCTAAACGGAATAGACATTGTAGATAAATGAAATAGGAAGGATCCATCACAGTCCAGTCCTGTATGTAGGTCAACTTCACAGTAACAGAGACAACTGTACGGACAAACTTAGAATGTCATACTAAGTAATGTCTTCAAATGTAGATAGATTAGACAAAAGAAAAGACATGCACATTTACCTGAGTTGAATTCTCCTGAAATAAGTGCTTCTTTTAAAGAGTCATGAGCAGCATTCTGCAAAACAAGGCTAATCACAACTCTGAAGGGGCTTAAGACATACAATTTAAGAAAGTTCACAGAAGTGTAACTCTAGAAACATGGCAGAAGGTTTACATTGAACAAAATTTAGAAAAGAAAAGCACCTCAAATCCGAGATGAAAAGACAAATAAGAAGAAAAATTAAGGGTCTGTTTGGTAGGCAATTTGAAGACAATTTTAAAAGCAATGGATTTAATGAAAACAGAATTATATTTCATGTTTTCAGATATATGTTTGGTAGTTTAGAAAGTGGGTTTCAATTTAAACATTTGTTCAAAATGTGTTCTATAATATATTTATAAACCATGAAACTAGTTGTATTTACAATACTAAATATTAGGTGGAATATATTTTTTTTTTTGACAAGAAACAATTTTATTGATAGATGAAATATGGGAGAAAACTCCAATCACCAAAGGTGAATTACAAGGACTTCCAGTTAGAAACTATGACAAACTATAAAGTGAAAAAGGATAATCAGATTTACACCACAAGAAGGTGGAATATAAATCATATTAATTCATTTATGAATATGTTTTTTGTTATAAATTTTGTATAATAATAATTTTACAATATCATATCATTTATAATAAATTATATGATACATATTTTAATTTAAAAAAATAAATTGGGTTTATAACATGAAATACTATATTTATTAAAGTTTTAATTTTTTTTCATATAATTCTGCATTTTAAAATCTCAAATTCAAAATGAATACAATAAAAACATAGAAATGTTTTTTCATAATTTATATTATTAGGATTAAAGAATCCGAAAACAGTTTTCAAAAGCACATTTGCTAAATGCATATCTATTGAATTCAGTGAATCCAAAATTATAAAATAGAATCCAAATTGCCTACCAAATAGACTCTAAACAACCAGAACTTTAATCAGAAACAAACCTTGGGAAAAGAAGTAATTTTACAACTAACCTTCTTTATAAGCACATAGAAACTCTTAAAAATGGTTGTCGTCATTCAAAATCACTTGTTTATTGCTAGATTGGTTGCTTGCAGGAGTAAGTGGTGTGGTCAGTGGAGACATATTGTGCAGTTTCTTAAGTGCGCTGCCCTGATTAGGCCATTGATAAAAAAACAAACTGGCACTATTCCATACTGCAATATCAAAACATTTCAAGTTGTTCAAACATTTGAGAGGCCTGGTTCTCCCTCTACCTAGAGAACTCTCTCCTCTAGACCACACATTTACTGAGCCTCTCAGCTTACATAACTACTCTTATATAACCATACCTTCTAACAGACTTATAACTTGTCAGTATTACCATATTACCTATTAGTCCATACCCTTTCCCTCAAACTAACTCTATTCCATAATTCCCTTGACCTTGCTCCATGCGAACGAGAACTGCATTGGAGGCTTGGCCTTGTTCTTATCAGTACTGCCCATCCAAAATTTTCACCACGTCCTTGAGGAGGAACTCACAAAACTAGTGTGCCAAGAAGCTATTGGTCTCCAAAGTAGCCTCTTCAATCAACTAACCATCCCATTGAGTGAAAATTTCATGATTAACCCAGAGGGAGGCATAAAGTGCACCAAGTCCCCACACCTCGTCCCACAACCTATCTAAACCCAAGGTTCTCTTACTTTGTTCCAACAAAATGCACTACAAAATAGCAAAGAAACTGGCTTGCCATACAATTGAGGCAAATCATAAAGAAGGATCTTCAATGCAGCATTCCATCATTGCTAGTAAGTGTAATGCACACACAAGCAGGATACAGAAAAACAGTACAACACCAGATTTGAGAGAATATTTGAGCTGGCGAGTCTTTTTTCCCATTCAAATTCCTCCCTTAGTTATCATTATTTCACATTCGCTAGACATCTGCCGTAAAGACTATTTTGTCTGAGATTTGGTTTGAGAGAAATCCAAGAACGTTTGAAGATAAGTTCGGGGACTGGCCGTTTGGGTTCGAGTCTATTCATTTGAAGGTTTCTTCCTGGTGTGCTCTTTCTAAAGCTTTTGCAGGGCTTTCTATTTTTGATATTTGCTTAAATTGGCATCGGTTTATTTTTGGTCTTTGATTGTCTGTTTGTTTTTAGCTTGCAATACTATGTTCTAGTTTTTATTTCCTATTTTATTTTTGTAATTCTGAGCATCGTCTCTTTTCATTTCTTCAATGAAAAGTGTTGTTTATGGTTTTAAAAAAAAAATAATGGGCCATGCTCCTCAAACCTCAGGGATCTTTTGAACTAATAGATCACACAGCTATTTGCTCCATACTCCCTCTAAATGATTTTATGCTTCGTTAACTAAAATGCAAAACTTCTAGGAAAATAGATAAAAGGGCAAATATTTGCTGCTAAAGCACATCGGAAAGATCAAATCAAGAACCATACAGAAACACCATCAACGTGATTTTAACTAAATAAAAACTACATCAAATCTGACCTTTTACTCCATGAAGTAAGATTACCAGCAGTTTTGGTTGTTTATTAAAATATATATATATATATATATATATCCCTGGTGACTTAGAAAAATCAGCTATAGGCAAACAATTTAGAAGAAAGTTGAAATAGAGGAAAAGAAGAAAAAAGAGGGAGGATAGGCATCTAAAAATCTCATTAGAGCAGGGAGGGACAGAAAATAAATGGGAGATAAGTTGATTATACAGGGCCCAGAAGGATTTTAGAGTAACATGAATTCAAAATTTTATTTGTACAACTCAACTTCAAGAGAAAATATAGCTCATAAAAAAAAGAATTTACCTGCCCAAAATGTAGAAAGCTGTGAGAGTAAAGACTATAAGTCATATTGCCAAATTTAACTGTACGTGAGAATTCAGGAGGTATTGGTTCACTTGAAACAAAAGTAACCTGAAACAGAGAAAATAAGACATCAATATAATAATCCAATACCTTGTGTTTCCCAACTTGCAAATTGAACTGTTCGTTTTCTGTTGGATACTACTTTTAACTTTTTCCTGCATATCCTTAAGCTTCATGCAATAAGATTTATCTTTTTTTCTTCTCCTTTTCTAATCCTTTTCTTTTCATTTTATTTTCCTGTTAAGGTCCACAATGTTAGTTGCACATTCATCATTGTTCAATTAGATTTCATATTCTTTATTGTTTAACTTTAGCAGCCACCATTTCTTATTGCAGCAGAGATCATATTCGACTTTTCTTAAATTGAGTATTTATTACCTCTTGAAACCCACCATACATATATGTCAGAGAACTATCATTATCTTTTAGGATCAATTTAAAATTTATGAAGACAATTGATTATGGCCTATAACGTTATGGGGAAAACCCTCTTGGTTTCTCAAAAAGTTTTAGAATTAAAAAACATAGAACTGGAATTAATTAGATGCGTACTTGACTAAGAAATCTGAAGAAAAAAAAAAACCCTTCAAAATTTGCAACCAAATGCATTGATTAATTAAGGAACAGTTCACTTCCGTACATTACAAATTATGAACGAAGAGAGAAAAGAGCATAAGCACTCAAGATGAAGTTGAAAAGAAAAATCCTAATATATCTTCTTCCACAAGTCTATATGAACTGTAGGAGCAAGAAAGTAACCTAAAACCCTTCAAAGGTTTTGCTATTCTTTTGCAGTGGAGAACCAGTCCAGATTATGCAACAAGCTCAGAATGGTTTGGTGTTTTCATGAGGATGCAAATTTGGCATTTCTAGAGCTTATTGCCTTCAAGGAAAAGCGCTACTAAAGCTATCTTTTGATTAATTTGGATACAAAGAAACAGTCCAGATTATGCAACAAGCTCAGAATAGGGATTTTTGTAGCTCTTGGAAGATTGTACAGCAAACCACCTCCTTGTGGACAAAACTACACAAACGTTTCTGTGTCCCCTTTGAATGTTAGACTTTTGGATTGGGGTGTTTATGAGATTCCCTTTTGAGTGCTTAGGAGGAGGAGATGCCTTATTCCATCTTTTTATTATGTATTATTCAAGCGGCTATATCTAATCATATCATCATATCAAGAACCACTAAGCCTTATTTCAGTTAGGTAACCCTTATTTCAGTTAGATTTTATTCTTAATCACGTTGTGATATCAAGAACCACAAACGCTTTTTCTAATTATTAGATAGATTCTATTTTTTAGATTGGAGTCCTTTCTTCTAGCTCTTTGGACTCTCTTTTTGTGGGGACTTTGTTTATTTTCTTTTGTATGCCCATGTAAAATTCTTTCATTTCTCTTGATTATTTTTTTAAAAAAAAAAAATTATGTCAAGAACCACTAAATTTCAGCAACCCTCTTCCAGTGCAGCTGTTAAACGTAATTTCCGTTTAGCTTTGTAGTTGTAATGCTTTAAGAAAGCTGGTTTTAGTTTAGACTTCTCTGTCTCTCCGTGAAAAGAACTACGAAATACTTTTACGTTTGGCCAGCAACACCTTCAACATATAAACTGTATCTGATTAAAACCAAATAAGATCAATGCAAACCTGAGCAGAAGCTCCACCAAGTTCAATAATTCCAGTTGTCTCAAGAGGATCACCTCCAAGAGTGCCGAGTGCATAGTTAGCCGCAACCCACGCATAAGTCCCTTCATCAGAGCCTGAGACAGCCATTACTCACATCACATCAGTTGATATGTATTTTAAACGAATTCAGAAGATAGAACTGAAATAACACAACAAACAATGCACATGCCGAGAAGAGAAGTTCAAACCTGTAATGACCGACGCCCACTCATCTCTGAACTTAAACCCCGAAGACCGAAGCACCCGCCGGCAAGACTCCAATATGTGGTTCTGTATATCCACTTCCAGCATTCTTAGCCCCGCGGTCGCCATTAACCGAATTTCAGTAACTCCCCATCGATCCCTCGGAATCCGACTCTTCCCATACTCCAAAAGCTCCACCAAAGACCTTCCAGCTCCGTCTGGATCTTCTGCATAAGCCGACAGCCCAGGATTCACCTTCAACGAAGCCAATTCCTCTTCCCCAAAATCAAAAACCCCGTAACCACCCTCTACTCTGTACCCAAACACATGGATTCGAGTCCCCGTGCTACCTCCATCGATAACGATTCCGTACCTTCTCTTCAAAGAGCTCCGCAAATTCCTTGTAAAAACGAATACATAACAGAGCAACAAAGCAAAACCAAGTACGGCTGAAACAGAAACCCAACATTTCGATTTGAAAGAGTTCTTGGAGTTGTTCCTGGCAAACAAATTCGATCTGCTGCTAGGTCTAACGTGCAGCTTGGTCGGATCCATACTGGAAATTTTAGAATCGTCCCGTTTACGGGCATTCAACCGTCGCATCAAAGACTGGGGATTAATGGGAGGATAATAGAAATGAAATACATCACAAAGAAATCAAAATTAAACAGTGGAAAAAGAAGAAGAAGAATAAGAAAGAGTAAAGTGAAAGGAATATTATTATTATTATTATTGTAATAATGAAGGTCGATCGAGACGGAGAGGGCAATCTGTTGAAACTATCGCCCTTTCTGTCTCGGTCTTGCTCTCTTCTCCGGCGATGCTCTGGCTCGGAGAGGAAGAACAAGATCTCTTTATTCAAAAATTAAAAATAAATTAATTGATTGAAAATTCTGCATTTTATATATATATATATAGGGATAGGGAGTCGGATTCCGTATTTAGCATTCCGCAATGCGCGTAAAAATGTCCTCACTCCTCAGACGGCCGTTCTATCCGACCCGTTCCAAAACTGGCCGACACAAAAATGATAAGAATTCGGTAAGAAATCATTTTAAATTTTAGGATTTTAAAAAATGAAAATGGTTTTAAATTCGTATTTGAACAAAAATAAAAATAAAATTTATAAATGTTATCATTGTTAGAAAAAATTAGAAATTAAAAATGTCTTAATTTAAATGAAAAAAAATTGAATCATTGAATTTAAACAAAATCCAAAAGAGATTTGATTTGTCTTAGACTAATAATTTACAGTCCGATCTTACATGAACTTTTCATACAGGATGCCCCACTCGCATGTCATCCACATGAATAAGTTGGATTACCCCATTTGTACTAACTACAAAGTAGGTCGCATCCATGGTGTTACTAGAATAAAGTTTCCAACCTCATTCTTATATCATAGACCATTTAGGTTATACTCTTGAACACAATCCAAATAGTGTCTACTACACTGATGTTCAAGATTCATTATAACCTTGGAGTTTAGTTTATTGGATTTATAAATCGAGAATATAATTTTATCAAATCAAATAACTCTTTATTCATTTGACTAAAATTACACAAGTTTAGGGCACATATCCCAACAATAAGTTCAATTTTAAGAAATGAATTGCACAACGAAACAACGACGTTTCACAACATTTTCCGCTGCGGGAAATCAATTCCCTTCAATCTCCTCATCAGAAGGAGCAAGATCCGCTTTGTCAACAATGATATACAACAACAATCTAAAATTAAGATTTAAGTAACTGACTAACCATTCCCTCCACGAGTATCTCGTCGCACAGTCGTGTGTATGACGGCGAGTGGGAACAGACCATCTAATGATGCGTGGGATGGATGTCTCGTTCAATCGGTTGGCAACACGTCTCGTCAAGGACGAAACAACCTCATATGCCTAGACCTACAAGAAGAACATAAGATGTTTAAAAAAAAATGGAATGGAAATTATATATGAGGGAATTGAGTTAAGTATTGTAAATTGTGCTAACCTGAAATGCATGCGGGAAACCGTAAAGACTATACGTCACTTGCTTCTTCACTGCAGTTTCTTTCTCCTTATATGCCTCAGCTTTGCCCTTCAGTGCTTTTTGCAAACTCTAGAAGGTCTTCTCAAATATTATCTTACTCCAATCCTCACTACAAAATGTCTCCCAGACATCAATAACATCCAGGAGGTGCTAGGATCGAATACCACAACGGAAGCGAGTTTAATCGCGTGTTCTTAGATTTCATTACATAGATCGAATCAAAAACACTAAAGTGTAAAGATTAAGCATATAAAAAAGAGATATGGACAACATATATACCTTTGTATATCTTAATCTTCTAGTGCTCCTTGTTCCTCTTGATCAACACGTTATCAACGACCTCGATGCAACCGATCTTACCACTAGATCTTCTCCGTTGTATCTCTAGGAGAGGGAGGAATGTGGGATTCATTTTCTTGGAATTGAAAGAGATTTAGAGAAAATGAGAGGAAGTTGTTGTGGAATTATTCCAACAACAAGATCAAGAGCACTTAGGGTTTTTAACAATTGACTTCGCCTTCAAAGGTGCATCACATGCATCTATTTATAGGAAAATGAAATAGAAATTACCATCCTATCCCCATAGTGCTCTTATTATGTATTTGCAAATCATATTTGCATATTTACATAATTATAAGATATCTCTCATTTAGTATATAGTTTATTTGTGAACCAAATTCTCACTAAACTATATTATATCAATTATATCACATATAATTGATATATCTCCTCATACATGAAATTGAACACTTCAATTTCACTCCAAACTTTGTACCTTCAATATTACCATGTTGAGCCAACGGAGGGACCTAATGGACCTACAGATCATGAGCTCCAATGATACGAGATTAACCGATCAAACTCTTTGATCTAATTAACCAACATTCATTAACTACGAGTCACCCCACTATAGACTCGTAGTTGCACTCTCCTCACTGTTGACTGTGTTGTGTCCATTGATATAATAAATACCCGTGAGTTGACCCTTCACAGGTTGTTTGTAATTACAGCTGGGTCAAATTACCGTTTTACCCCTGTGATTACCTCTTGCTCCTTAAGTACTACTGATCCTATAATGAACAACAACTCTATGGTCCTACCATAAACATAATCCCTCTTAGGCTAGTAAGAGGGCAAGGGCCCGTTGTTCAAGACCTGGATTCAGTTCTTAAGAGAACAACCTATCTATTCCCTAATTCATGAATGAGTGAATTCCATCTCGAAGAGTTAAGTCCCCAGCTACCTACAAGGTTATTGAAAAGGTGTAGATTAAGAAAACGGAAGCAATTTTAGATCTTGAACACTCTAAGTTGATCAATTTTACAAAACAAAAAGCATGCTCGAATTGGAAAAAACAGAGAATAAGAACTCATATCTTTGTTGTTCAAAATTCTCCTAATCCGTGGGCAATTTCTTATCACAAACACTTTGTGGACAACCTCTAGTGTCTTCCCTACTATCCTCACGCCTTGTAATAGATTGTGGGATCTTTGATAGAGAGAATTTGAGAGAGACGGGAGAAAGGTCTCAAAAACAAGAAAATCTAATTTTCTGTCTAATTACCTTAATCATCTTGATTCTCCTTCAGTTAAACCAAACCATCAGCTTCTTCAAGCTAGGAGAAGAAGGCAACATGAAGATAAGAAGGATAATTGAAGAAAGGGTGGGCAATTTTGGTGAATTTGACTTTAAAGAAGCTTATTCACCAAAATCATGAATTTGGTCATTTTTCACTCAAAAATGAATTTGAATTTATTTTTAATTTTAACTCAAAATTAATATAAAATTAATTTTAAATTAAAATTAATTTTTTAATTTATTTAATTAAATAATTTATTTAATTAAAAAATTATTTAATTTAATATTAAATATCAAATTAAATAATTGAACCAAACCCAATTTTTTATATCGATTTTTCGAACATGAATCCATATTCATCCCATAAATCGAACTAATATTTAAATCATATTTAATTATGTTCACCTCTTCTTCATAATAATTTACTTCATAATTAAACTATGACACGTTAAGTATAACACATATAATTAACGTTTTCTCCCAAAACTGAATTTGAACAATTCAAATTCTTTTCGCTCAAATGTTACAAGGCTTAGTCTCAGCTAGTACGCGGACCTATTGGACCTACAGATCATTAGCTCCAACGATACGAGATTAACCGATCAAACTCTTTAGCCTAGCTAATCAACATTCATTAACCACCGGGACACTTCACTAAAGCCAGTGGTTGCACTCTCCTCACTATAGATATATTTTTGTCCACTCGATATAACCATGATTAGTAAGTCGATCCTTCACAGGTCGTTCGTAATTACAGCTGGGTCAAAACTACCGGTTTACCCCTGTAATTACTTCTTGTTTCTTAAGTCCCACTGATCCTCTAATGAACAATTGGTTTGTGGTCCAACCAACAAACCGAATCCCTCTCTGGCCAATGAGAGGGGTGGGCCTTCGTTCAAGACCCGGAGTCAGCACTTAAGGGAACAACCTCTCTACTAATCCCTAAAGCGGGTAGGAATGAATTCCATCTTGCAGAACTATGTTCTCAACTATCTACCCGGTCTTATCCCTTAAATGGGAGGCTTATTGAGTCGGCAATCTCCACTCTCACCCATGCAAATCTAAGGATAATCCGAATAAACAGGAGTTCATGGCACTCTCAGGATTAAGATCGAGTTACCTAGGTCATCGTATGAATATAGTCGATTAAGACGATGCGCGAGTTATAAAGTCTAAGTGACTATTTCTCGATCGATCTTATGCAAACTCATTGCATAGAACGCCCCCACTCGCATGTCTCCACATGAACGATTCAGGATCACATCGTTTGTACTTTACAAAGTGAGTCGCATCCATAGTGTCCCCAGGATAAGGTACCCAACTCTATCCCTATACTATAGATCGTTCTAGCTATATCTTGAACCTGATCCACTTTTATGTCACACATAAAGTTCGAGTATACATCCTATAACCATGGGTTCTTTATTGGATTAGGGTTTCAAAATATACAATTCATTTTATTCAATAACACCTTTACTGAATAAATCTCAATAACATCTTTATTGCAATATAGAATATACATTCAGTTTACAAACCCATGAGTTTTAGGACATAAATCTCAACAAACTCCCACTTGGACTTAAACGTCGGTGGAGTCAAACATGCTGAGCAAGAAAATTGTCCTATTGTACAACCCGTAGTCCTAGACTCTCTAGGTGTCCCTCAAACACTTTAGTCGTGAGGGGCTTTGTAAATGGATTAACAATGTTGTGATCCGAAGAAATCTGCGTGACGATCACGTCTCCTCGTTGCACAATCTCCCTGATGAGATGATATTTGCGCTCTATGTGCTTTCCCCGCTTCTGGATTCTAGGTTCTTTAGAATTTGCCACTGCACCACTATTATCACAATAAAGGGTGATAGGCAAATTCATATTTGGAACAACTTCCAAATCAACCAAGAACTTCCTAGTCATACAACCTCCTTCGTTGCTTCGCAAGCTACGACATGCTCAGCTTCCACGGTAGAGTCAGCAATACAATCTTTCTTTATACTCCTCTATATTATAGCTCATCCGTTAAGAGTGAACACTGATCCCGATGTGGATTTCCTCGAATCTACATCAGTCTGAAAATCAGAGTCAGTGTATCCTGCAAGGATTAAATCCTTCGCACCATACACAAGCATATAGTTCCTCGTTCTCCTTAGATACTTGAGGATATTCTTAACGACAGTCCAATGATCATATCCAGGATTGGACTGATACCTGCTGACAATTCTCACTGCATAACATATGTCGGGTCGAGTACATAGCATGGCATACATCATGAAGGGAATGAAACTCCCGCAGCAGAAACGACTTTGAATCGTCGTAGTGTTCGTTGTGAAAAACGTTTCTTAAAATTAAACCTATCTCATAGATTCTAGGCTAAATATGCATAAAACGAAGGAAAAACAGTGAGTAATTGTTACTTACTTGTTGAAGAACACTTCTTCGTCAATTCCTTCTCCGATCACGAACTCTTCGTGCTTTCGATCTCTACGATCACGATCTCTCGAACCAAACGGATTAGACACTTCCAAAACGATCTTCTCGGTTGTTCACAGTCGGTAGAGGGAGAGTGGTGGGACTCCCTTTGGTTTGGGGTAGAGAGAATTTGAGAGATTGAGAGAATTGAGAGAGAGCCTTTTTTGTGAGATTTCAAAAAATGGCAAAAATGAGTTTTCCAAAGCCTTCTCACAAAGGCATTTTATAATGGTGATAGGTGAGTTGAAATCTCCACCTAATAACCATTTTACCAAAACATTAGGTTATGCAAATCATGTTTGCATAAAACACATATAATAAGATATCTCATATCTTATTATACAAATCACATTAGTATAATTATGGATTTTAAATTGAATCACATTCAATTTAATTTCTCTCGATCCAATTTCTCCAAATTAACACTAATTAATCAATTAGGCTAACCTATAGTTTATTATGAATCTCATTCACATTAAACTATATATTATGTCAATCACATCTCATATAAATGACATAAATACACTTTTAATGAATTTGAACACTTCAAATCCACACTAAACTATAAACCCTCAATTTATCCAGTTTGAGCCAATCGAGGGACCTAATGGACCTACAGATGACGAGCTCCAATGATCCCAGACTAACCTATCAAACTCTTTGACCTGGTTATTTAACATTCATTAGCTACGGTAACACTCTACTAAAGCTCGTAGTTGCACTCCCATCACTTTAGGACAAGTTGTGTCCATCTATATAACCAATGCTCGTGAGTCGACCCTTCACAGGTTGTTCGTAGACACTGCTAGGTCAAATCACCGTTTTACCGTTGTGTCTACCTCTTGCTCCTTAAGTCTCACTGCTCTTCTAATGAACAACAACGTTGTATGGTCCAACCATAAACAACACCCCTCTCGGGCCAGTGAGAGGGTGGGCGCCCGTTGTCCAAGCCCTGGAGACAACACTTAAGGGAACAACCCGTCTAGTTTCCCTGAGTCGGGAACGAGTGAATTCCATCTCGGGTAGTCAAGTTCCCAACTCCCCACGTGGTCTTGTCCCTGAGAAGATAGGTATATTGGGTGAGTAACTGTGACCACCCCACCGTACTAGTCAAAGGACAAACCCCCACAGACAAGAGTCCTTAACACACTCAGGATTAAGGTCGAGTCTCTATTGGTCATCTACGAAGTTATTAGTCCTATACTATTAACGGTGTTACATCAGTAGGTCTAATAATTCACGGTCCGGTCTTGTACAATCTTATTGCACATGATGCTCCCACATGCATGTCAACCACATTACGAGTTGGATCACCTCGTTTGTATCTAATACTAAGTGGGTCGCATCCACAGCGTATCCACGATTAGGTCTCCAACCCTATTCGTATACTGTAGACCGTTCGGGTCATAAACTCGAACGTGATCCTCCCTGTGTGTCCACTACACACCGTTCAAGTTCTAGTTCTCTCATAATTCAATGACCCTAGAGCTCAGTTTATTGGATAAAGTTTGTAAATATGTGAGGCACAAAGTGATGAAAAATAACTCTTATTTATTTCAATAAGTAATGTTACAAACATATACGAGATTAGGACATACATATCCCAACAAACTCGCACTTAGACTAAGCTAGTGGAGTACAAAATACATTGCTCAAATGTACAATAAAATACAATAAACTAGGGCATTGAATACCCTTTACAATACTCCCACTTGCCCTAGTCAGAAAGCACTCGAAGACCTAGACTCTCTAGGTGACCCACAAACACCTTAGTCGTGAGGGCCTTTGTAAATGGATCAACAACGTTGTGCTCCGACGTTATCTACATGACTGTCACGTCTCCGCGGTGCACAATCTCCCGTATCAGGTGATACTTCCGCTCAATGTGCCTGCCCCTCTTATGACTCTGAGGTTCTCATGAGTTGGCTACTGCACCACTGTTGTCACAAAACAGGGTAATTGGCAAGTTCATATTTGGAACAACTTCCAAATGCGTCATGAACTTCCTAAGCCAAACAACTTCCTTTACAGCTTCACAAGCCGCAACATACTCGGCTTCCATCGTGGAATCAGTGATGCATCCCTGCTTGATGCTTCGCCACAGTACAACCCCTGACTTACCCCCAAATGGATTTCCTAGAATCCTTATTAGTCTGAAAGTCAGAGTTTGTGTATCCCGTAAGGATTAAATCCCCACTCCCATACACAAGGTTGTAGTTCCTCATTCACCTAAGATACCTTAGGATTTCCTTTACGGTTGTCCAGTGATCTAATCCTAGATTGGATTGATACCTACTAACAATCCCAACTGCATAACAGATGTCGGGCCTAGTACACAACATGGCATACATGAGGCTCCCTAAAGCTGAAGCATAGGGGATTCGTCTCATATCCTCAACCTCTTGAGGTGTCTTAGGACATTGATCCTTAGACAGGTGAACCTCATGCATGAAAGGCAACAAGCCTTTCTTGGAGTTATGCATCTTATATCTAGACAACATCTTGTCAATATAAGACGCCTAAGACATGGCTAGCGTCTGTTCTTCTGGTTCCGGACTATCTGGATACCAAGAACATATTGGGCCTCTCCCAAATCTTTCATTTGGAATTGGAAGCCAGCCATTTCTTAATGTCAGTAAGAAATCCTACCTCATTCCCAATGAGAAGGAAATCATCCACATATAATATCAGAAATGCGACAGTGTTGTTGACGATTTTCTTGTAGACACAAGGCTCGTCAACATTCTAATCAAAGCCATAAGATTTGATCGCCTCATCAAACCTTATATTCCAAGACCTCGAGGCTTGTTTCAGTCCATAAATAGACCTAAGAAGCCGACAAACCTTTTGCTCTTGGCCTTGGGTAATGAACCCCTTGGGTTGGTCCATGTAGATGGTCTCGTCATGGTTGCCATTCAGAAAGGCGGTCTTGACATCCATCTGCCATACCTCATAGTCATAATATGCGGCAATGGCAAGAAGGATCCTGATCAACTTTACCATGACACATGTGAAAAAGTTTCCTCATAGTCAACCCCTTCTACCTGGGTAAAACCCTTTGCCACTAGTCGTGCTCTGAAGGTCTGCACCTTCCCATCTACGCCACGTTTACGCTTGTAGATCCATTTACAACCTATAGGTTTTACCCCATCCAGTTGATCCACAAGCTCCCAGACGGAATTGAAGTGCATCGACTCCATTTCCTGGTCCATAGCTTTAATCCATTCGTCTTTGTCAACGTCTCTCATTGCCTGATCATAGGTCAATGGATCGTCGCAGTCATCATCAGGGGTGACGACTTGGGTTTCAACCAAACCCATGTAACGTTCAGGGTGTCTCATAGCCCTCCCACTACGTCGAGGCATTCTCAACTCTTGAGAACGGACTTGACTAGACGAGCTAGGATCAACAACACTTGTTGACGTACTAGCCTCATCAACAACTCTTGCTCATGTAATGTCCATTTCGTTTAACACAATTTTGCTTCTAGGTAAATGATCCCTGACGTGGTCTTCCTCAAGGAAAGTGACGTTTATCGACACAAGAACCCTATTTTCCTTAGGATCGTAAAACATACCACCCCTAGTCTCTTTTGGGTAACCTACAAAGAGGCACAATTTTGAACGGGGTTCCAACTTCTTCGGGGTTGACACCAACACGGGTCGGGTATCCCCAAATTCTGAAATGGTGTAAACTTCCTTTACGTCCATTCCAGAGTTCGAAAGGTGTTTCACAAACACTTTTCAAAGGAACGTTGCCAAAATATAAACCGCAGTCTCCACTGCGTAACCCCAAAAGGAATCAGAGAGACGAGCATAGCTCATCATCGACCGAACCATGTCCAACAGGGTTCTGTTTCTCCTCTCCGATACACCATTCTGCTGTGGCATACCAGGTCCTGAGAGTTGGGACGTAATTCCATGTTCTATCATATAGTCTTGGAATTCGTCCACATACTCTCCACCTCGATCCGATCGAAGTGTTTTTATTATTTTACCTAACAGGTTCTCAACCTCAGTCTTGTACTCCTTGAACTTTTCAAGAGTTTAAGACTTCGTATGCATTAGGTAAATATACCCATTTCTCGAATAGTCATTTACGAAAGATACAAAGTATTCGTAATCTCCTCGTGCTTTAACACTCATCAAACCACAAAGGTCAGAATGTATATGCTCCAGAGGCTCTTTGGCTCTATATCCTTTTCCACTAAAAGGGTGTTTGGTCATTTTGCCTTCAAGCCATGACTCACATACCAGTAAAGAGTTTTCTTCCAACTCGCTTAGAAGTCCACTCTTCACTAGTCTCTCAATCCTATTGAGATTAATGTGACCTAACCTTAGATTCAAAAGATGGGCATTTTCTTTTGGAGAAACCTTTACTCTTTTAGTTTGTGTTTAAGCCGTTTTAAACAATTCAGTATTCAAAACACTTTTGACCGAATTAGGTTTTAAAACGTAAAGATTATTCTCAAGTGAAGCAGAACATATCAAGTTTCCATTTCGGGAAATAAACGCTTTATTACCTTCGAAAGAAAGAGAAATACAATGTTCTAACAGGAAGGAAATGGAAACTAGCTTTCTAGTAAACCCTGGAACTATATACAAATTATCTAATAAAATGTACTTCCTGCCAAAAAACAGCTTCACCGTGTCGATTGTTCCACTAGAGACAACCTCCCTAGATCCTACCCGTAATGTTATTTCACCCTCTCGCAGCTGCTTCCAGGAACTAATTCCCTGAAAAGAAGAACAAACATGGTTAGTGGCACCCGAATCCAATATCCAGGCAGAGTCATTACTCTCCACTAAACAGGTTTCAGTTACAAGTAAATCACATTTACCTCTTTCTTCCTATCGACAAAGAACTTGGGACAGTTTCTCTTCCAGTGACCCCCGTTGCAGTTGAAACACTTTCCTTTCTTCGCAACTTCCTTGACCTTTTTGCCCTTCTAGGCGGCAACACGGTCAGCTTTGCCCTTCTTCAACTTTTTCTTCTTCCCTTTCGGGCCTGAAGAGCCTACAGATTTTGTCTCAGAGGTCGAACCCCTGTGAAAGGACCTGAAGGCAACGTTTGCCTTAGCTTTCGGTGTCCTGATCCTCATCAAGGACTGGAAGTTCTGTAGTTGGTTGAGAAGGGTGGTCAGAGTGTAGTTAATTTTGTTCATAACAACATTACTACGAAACTGAAGGAAACTCTTCGAAAATGTCTCCAAGATAAAGATGACCTACCTCGACTCGTCGATCGAAGCCTCGTTCATCTCTGGCAGATTAAAGTGGGCCATCATGTCTAGAACATGTTCACGGACAGACGCCCCTTCTTTCATCCTAGCATTGAAAACATGTTTGAGGGAATCGTGTCAGACCTGAAAGGACTGTTGTCCAAACATTTCCTATAGAGATTCCATGATCTCCTTAGCGGTGATCATCACCTCATGCTTCTTTGCCAAAACATCAGATAAGCTGGCAATGATGTAAACCTTGGCCTTTTCATTGGCCCTGATCCACCGATCGTATGCATCACAAACACTTCACGATGGGGTCGAGCCCGACACCTGAGGACACTCCTCAGTGAGCATGAACTTTAGGTCGTCAGTTACCAAAATAGTGTTGATATTATTCTTCCACGTTTGAAAGTTATCTCCTACGAGTTTGTCTGAAGCTAAGAATGCAACTATTGAACTAGACATTTTTGTTTGCTGAAAAATAAGAAAAACTTTGTACTAGTATCGCAAAAACTTTGAAAATCCAATCAAGTTTTAGAAAATTTTTATCCTATTATCCCTAGGTCATTAAAAAATTGCAATGATACCCCAAAGGTTTAGAATGACCGCCACCGAAGTGTGAACAGAAACACTCCTCCTATGGGACGAGACTTTCTCGACCACACCATAATACCAGAATAACTCTTATTCCATTAGGCATCCAGTTACCATTATTCGGTCAGAATCCATTAACTCTTAACGAATTCCGTCAGTGTCACCCTCTATCTTTAAATTTCCAAGTATCCGTCCAAACAATAGCCACCGAAGGGTGAACCACGAAGGAAAACCAACAAGGAAATTGTATCCCTTTCGGGAATTCACGTTGTTCCGACTCCCATGATCAAGGTCCTCCGAAGGGATTGTCTTGTCTAGGACAAACTAGCAGGCGAATCATAGGCGTCTCACGGTGTGAATCGATAAAAGAGACCGTGGGTCCCGTTTTCACAGGTCCCGCTCCCACTCACTATAAGTACTCTCTCCATTCATGTTGATATTGACCCATACAACTACCTTCCGAAGGGGGACGCTCCCTGATGCGTGTAATTTGATAATGCAATACCGCAAGTGTACGGGTCAAGTTTTAGTATAGTGAGTTAAGAGTCAAAGTATCGTCCTCGGGAATGGGTTTCTAGAATAATTAATTACCAAGATACTAATTCTCAATTTTAGCTAAAGAAACATAACATGATAGGTGGTGAAACAAGAATTAAAGACAAACAAACACGTGGAGACACGAATTGATAGATTTAGAGGAAATTGACTGAAGGAAATGAAACTCCCACTCAGCGGAAGACGATCGAATCGTCGTGGTGAAATTGTGCAACCATTATTCGTTAAAATCAATCTAACTCTTAGATCTAGGCTAAACATGCTTAATTGGAAAGAAAATTAGTAAATACTTACTTGTTGAAGTCGTGCTTCAAAATTCCTTCCAACGATCCACGAACAAAATGCCCAAAAACACAGGTTTAAATAATGGTGATAGGTGGAGTTGAAATCTCCACATATTGACCATTTTACCACAACTATAGGTTATGCAAATCATATTTGCATAACCACATATTATAAGATATCTCGTATCTCATATTACAAATCACATTTGCAATATTGTGGATTTATTAAATTGAATCACATCCAATTTTAATATCTCTCAATTTAATTTCTCCAATTAGTCCTAATTCAACAATCAGGCTAACCTATAGTTTATTATGAATCTCATTCACGTTAAACTACATATTATATCATTCATATCTCATATAAATGACATAAATACCCTTTAGTGAACTTGAATACTTCAATTCACACCAAAACATTAACCCTTCTTTTAACCCAGTTTGAGCCAACCAAGGGACCTTATGGACCTATAGTGACGAGCTCCAATGATCCGAGATTAACTCATCAAACTCTTTGACCCGGTTAATCAACATTAATTAGCTACGGTAACATTCCACTAAAGCTCGTAGCTGCACTCCCGTCAGTGCAAGAATATTACGTGTCCACTGATATAACCAATGCCCATGAGTCGACCCTTCACAGGTTGTTCGTAGACATTGCTGGGTCAAATTACCATTTTATCCCTGTGTCTACTTCTTGCTCCTTAAGTCCCCACTGCTCCTCTAATGAACAACAATGTTGTAATGGTCCAACCATACACAACAGCTCTCCCATGCCAGTGAGAGAGTGGGCGCCCGTGTCCAAGCCCTGGAGACAACACTTGAGGGAACAACCCTCTAATTTCCCTGAAGGTGGTAACGAGTGAATTCCATCTCGCGTAGTTAAGCTTATAGCTCCCTACATGGTCCTGTCCCTGAGAAGATAGGCATATTGGGCGAGTAACTGTGACCACCCTCACCCGTACTAGTCAAAGGATGTAGACCCCATCGAGGCGAGAGTCCGTAACACGCTCAGATTTCGTGTCGAGTCACTAATGGTCATCTACGAAGTTGTTAGTCCTTCTCACAACGATGTTACATCGTGAGGTCTAATAATTCACGGTCCGGTCTTGTACAATCTCATTGTACAGGATGCCCCCACTCGCATGTCAACCACATGAACGAGTCAGATCACCTTGTTTGTATCTTAATACAAAGCGGGCCGCATCCACAATGTATCCAAGATTAGGTCTCCAAGCCTATCCATATACTGTAGACCGTTTGGGTCATTTACTCGAACGTGATCCTCCCTGTGTGTCCACTACACACCGTTCAAGTTCTAGTTCTCTCATATATTCAATGACCCTGGAGCTTAGTTTATTGGTCAAAGTTTGTATAAAATGTGAGACACAAAATGAAGAAATGAACAACTCTTTATTAATTTCAAATATATATTTACAAACAGTACGAGATTAGGACAAACATCCCAACAAACTCCCACTTGGACTAAGCTAGTGGAGCAAATACATTTCTGAAATGTACATAAATTACAATGAAGTAACATAATAAACTAGGGCATTGAATACCCGTTTACATATCTCCCACTTGCTCTAGTCAGGAAGTACTCGAAGACCTAGACTCTCTAGGTGACCCTTAAACACCTTAGTCGTGAGGGGCTTTGTAAATGGATCAGCTACGTTGTGCTCCGATGCTATCTGCGTGACTACCACATCGCCGTGGTGCACAATCTCCCGTATCAGGTGATACTTCCGCTCAATGTGTTTGCCTCTCTTATGGCTCTGAGACTCCCTGGAGTTGGCTACTGCGCCACTGTTATCACAAAACAACGTGATCGACAAGTTCATATTTGGAACAACTTCCAAATCCGTCATGAACTTTCTAAGCCAAAGAGCTTCTTTGCAGCTTCACAAGTCGCAACGTACTCCGCTTCCATAGCGGAATCAGCGATACATCCCTGCTTAATGCTTCGCCATACTACAGCTCCTCCATTCAGAATGAAGGCTGATGATAGCACACAAAATGTGCTATCCTTAGGCTTAATTATTGCTAGTTTTATAATGATTTCGGGGCTTTTACGTGGTTAATTTATTCAATTTCAGGTTAAAAGCTTAAACGGAGCTATTAGAGACAAGTTGGATCACTCGGGATCAAAACAAGGCTATTTGGAGCTAAATATAACATCAAATGGAAGAGAGAAGACCAAACCAAGCTGAAGACCCGAGGCGATGGCGTTGCAACGCCGAACGTGCAGCCAAACAACTTTGGAGATCACTGTCAATAGCGTTGCAACGCTGCTTTGCAGCGTCGCAACGCTAGATCGATAAGGGCGCATGAGAAGCCGCACAGAGGGCGTTGCAACGCCGCCTTGCGCGCGCCGCAACGCCAGATCGATAAGCGCGCGTTAAGGTAGCGACGTTGCAATGTTGTCCCTAGCGTTGCAACGCTGCCGATAGTTTCCATATTTACCACGCGTTTAGGGTACAGCGTTGCAACGCTGTCCCTAGCGTTGCAACGCTGCCCATTGATGCCTATAAATACAACCTTATGATTCTTGCAATGGGGAGCACAATTTGGTAGAGTTTTGCCCTAAATTCGAAATACACCTTGTAAGAAGAGAGAAAAGAGTGATTTTGGGAGCCAAAGCATTCGTGGAGGTTCGAGATCGAAGACGAGAGCTCGGAGACGAAGGACCGGCAACGACACCTAAGTTTATTTCTCTTTCTTTCAATTTGTAATAGCGTTCTAAGACGTTTTCTACTTGTTTAGTTTATTTTTCTTGTGATTTAGAGTAGCTAAACATAGTAGTTAGGATTTGAATTACTTGTTATGACTTTCTTGTGATGTATTGAAGTATGTTATGTCGTTATTTTTGGCAATTCGTTCTTTACTTTTTAATTTGTTGATTTAAGTGGACTCGAGAGATAAAGCTTGAATTAGAGCAAAATTGTCAAAACCCTTGGAAGTCTGGCACGAGAGTGACCTAGAAATCTTAGGGAAACACATAAAGAAGTTGCTTAATGTCATGCATGTTGTAGGTTCATATGGAGACTATGAGGTTATTCCATGTGTGAGGCTCACTAAGAATCGAGAGATTTTCTTGAGTATTTCACTTCTTGTTTATAATTTCATCTCATTGATTCAATGCATGTGCTAGTTAGGTCTTTAACTTGTAAAATCACTTCCTTTAATTCTATCAATTCGTGTCTCCACATGTTTGTTCGTTTGTTTGTATTTACTTCAACCAACTATCCATGTTATGTTTCTTTAGCTAAAATTGAGAATTGGTACCTTAATAATTAATTAATCTAGAAACCCATTCCCGAGGACGATACTTGGACTCATAAATCACTATACTAAAACTTGACCCGTACACTGCGGTATTGCAATATAATTTTACGCAACAAGTTTTTCCCCGAAGTGGATTTCCTAGAATCCTTATCGGTCTGAAAGTCAGAATCTGTGTATCCCGTAAGGATCAAATCCCCACCGCCATACACTAAGCCTTAGTTCCTCGTTCTCCTAAGATACTTAAGGATCGCCTTTACGGCTGTCCAGTGATCTAATCCTGGATTGGATTGATACCTACTTACAATCCCTACTGCATAACAGATGTCGAGCCTAGTACACAACATGGCATACATAAGGCTCCCTACAGCTGAAGCATAGGGGATCTGTCTCATAACCTCAACCTCTTGAGGAGTCTTAGGACACTGATCCTTAAACAGGTGAACCCTGTGCCTGAAAGGCAGTAAACCCTTTTTGGAGTTCTGCATCTTATATCTAGACAACATCTTGTCAATATATGACGCTTGAGACATGGCTAACGTTCTGTTCTTCTAGTTCAAGACAATCTGGATACCTAGAACATACTGAGCTTCTCCCAAATCTTTCAATTGGAATTGCGAAGCTAGCCATTTCTTTACGTCAATAAGAAATTCTACCTCATTCCCAATGAGAAGGATATTATCCACGTATAATATAAGAAATGCGACAGTTTTGTCGACGATTTTCTTGTACACACAAGGCTCGTCAACATTCTGATCAAAGCCATAAGATTTGATTGCCTCATCAAACCTTATATTCCAAGACCTCGAGGCTTGTTTCACTCCATAAATAGACCTATGAAGCCAAACCTTTTGCTCTTGGCCTTGGGCAATGAACCCTTTGGGTTGGTCCATGTAGATGGTTTCGACAAGGTTGTCATTCCGAAAGGCGGTCTTGACATCCATCTGCCATACCTCGTAGTCATAATACGCGATAATGGCCAGAAGGATCTTGATCGACTTTACCAGGGTAACAGGTGAAAAGGTTTCCTCATAGTCAACCCCTTCGACCTGGGTAAAACCCTTTGCCACTAGTCGTGCTTTGAAGGTCTGCACCTTCCCATCTACGCCACGTTTACGCTTGTAGATTGATCCACAAGCTCCCAGACAGAATTGAAGTACATCAACTCTATTTCCTGGTCCATAGCTTTAATCCATTCATCCTTGTCAACATCAGCCGTAGCCTGATCATATGTCAATGGATCCTCGCAATCATCATCAGGATTGACGACTTGGGTTTCAGCTAAACCCATGTAACGTTCAGGCTGTCTCACAGTCCTCCCACTACGTCGAGGCATTCCCAACTCTTGGGAACGGACTTCACTTGACGTGCTAGGATCAACAACACTTGTTGACGTACTAGCCCCATCAGCAACTCTTGCTGACGTACTGTCCATTTCGTTTAACACGATTTTGCTCCTAGGCAAATGATCCCTGATATGGTCTTCCTCAAGAAAAGTGGTGTTTGTCGACACAAACACTCTATAATCCTTAGGATCATAAAATAGACCATCTCTGGTCTCTTTTGGGTAACCTACGAATAGGCATAACTTTGAACGGGGTTCCAATTTCTTCAGGTTTGACACCAACACGTGGGTCAGGCATCCCCAAATTCTGAAATGGTGTAAACTACCTTTACGACCATTTCAGAGTTTGAAAGGTGTTTCACAAACACTCTTCGACGGAACGTTGTTCAAAATATAAACCGCAGTCTCCACTGCGTAACCCCAAAAAGAATCAGGGAGACGAGCATAACTCATCATCGATCGAACCATGTCCAACAAGGTCCTGTTTCTCCTCTCCGATACACCATTCTCTCATGGCATACCAGTCTTTGAGAGTTGGGACGTAATTCCATGTTCTATCATATAGTCCTGGAATTCAGTGTCCATATACTCTTCACCTCGATCCGATCAAAGTGTTTTTATCGTTTTACCTAACAGGTTCTCAACCTCAGTCTTGTACTCCTTGAACTTTTCAAGAGTTTTAGACTTCCGATGCATTAGGTAAAGATACCGATACCTCGAATAATATCAATGAAAGATACGAAGTATTCATAACCACCTCGTGCTTTAACACTAATCGGACCACAGAGGTCAGAATGTATAAGCTCAAGGGGCTCCTTGGCTCTATATCCTTTTCCACTAAAAGAACGTTTGGTCATTTTGCCTTCGAGGCATGACTCACACACCGGTAAAGAGTTTTCTTCCAACTGACTTAGAAGTCCACTCTTCACTAGTCTCTCAATCCGATTGAGATTAATGTGGCCTAACCTTATATGCCAAAGATGGACATTTTCTTTTGGAGAAACTTTAACTCTCTTAGTTCGCGTTTCTGCAGTTTTACACAATTCAGTATTCAAAACGCTTTTGACCGAATTAGGCTTTAAAACATACAAATTAGACTTAAGTGAAGCAGAACAAATAAGATTACCATTTCTGGAAATAAACGCTTTATTACCATTTAACGAAACGGAGATACATTGTTCTAATAAACAGGAAATAGAAACGAGGTTTCTAGTAAACCCTGGAACTATATACATGTTGTCTAACAAAATGTAATTCCTGCCAAAATAAAGCTTCACTTTGTCGATCGCTGCAGCAGAGACTATCTCCCCGGATCCAACCCGTAGAGTAACCTCATCCTCTCGCAGCTGCTGCCAGGAATCAATTCCCTAAAAAGAAGAACAAACGTTGTTAGTGGCGCCCGAATCCAAAATCCAGGCAGAGTCACTACTCTCCATTAAACATATTTCAGTTACCAGTAAATCACATTTACCTTGATTCTTCCTCTCAACAAGGAACTTGGGACAATTTCTCATCTAGTGGTCGTCCCCATTGCAGTGGAAACACTTTCCTTTCTCTGCAACTTCCTTGACCTTCTTGCCCTTTTGGGCGGCAGCTCGGTCAGCTTTACCCCTCTTCATCTTCTTCTTCCATTTCGGGCGTGAATAGCAACAAGTTTAGTCCCAGAGGTCGAACCCCTGTAGGCAACATTAGCCTCAACTTCCGGTGCCCTGATCCTCATTAAGGACTGGAAATTCTGTAGCTCATTGAGGAGGGTAGTTAGAGTGTAGCTTATCTTGTTCATAACAGCGTTGCTCTGAATCAAGGAAACTCTTCTAAGAGTCTCGAATAAAGTGACTGCTCGACTCGTCGATCGAAGCCCCGTTCATCTCTGCTAGATTAAAGTGGGTTATCATGTCCAGAACATGTTCACGGACAGACACCCCTTCTTTCATCTGTGCGTTGAAGACGTGTTTGAGCGAATCGTACCTGACCTGAAAGGACTGTTGTCCAAACATGTCTTGCAACAACTCCATGATCTCCTTGGCGGCGATCATCAACTCATGCTTCTTTGCCAAAACTTCAGATGAGCTGACAATGATGTAGACCTTGGCCTTTTCATTGGCCCTGATCCATCGATCGTATGCATCACGAACACTTCGTGATGCAATCGAGGCCTCGAAGCGAGGACACTCCTCGATAGCACGACGAACTTCGTGTCGTCGATTACTAGAATCGTGCTTATATTATTCTTCCATGTTTGGAAGTTATCTCCCACTAGTTTGTCGGAAGCGAGTAAAGCGATTATTGAGTTAGACATATTTTTAGCTGAAAAAATCAAATAATTTTGTGTCAGTCTCGCATAAACTTTTGAAAACCAATCAAGTTTTAGCAAAAATTAATCCTATGATCCCTAGGTCGTTTAAAATTTGCAATGATATCCTAAAGGTTTAGAATGACCGCCACCGAAGGGTAAACAAAAACACTTCTCCTCTAGGACGAGACTTTCTCGACCAGACCCTAATCCCAGAATAACTCTCATTCCATTAGGCGTCCAGTTACCATTATTTGGTCAAATTCATTAACACTTAACGAATTCTGTGAGTGTCACCCTCAATCTTTAAGTATCCAAGTATCCGTCCAAACAATAGCCACCGAAGGGTGAACCACGAAGGAAAACCAAGAAGGAAACTGTATCCCTTTCGAGAATTCACGGTGTTCCGACTCCCATGATCAAGGCCCTCCGATGGGATTGTCTGGTCCAGGCCAAACTAGCAGGCGGATCATAGGTGTCTCACGGTGTGAATCGAAAGAAGAGACCGTGGGGTCCCGTTTTCACAGGTCCCGCTCCCACTCACTATAAGTACTCTCTCCATCCACTTTGATATTGACCCATACAAATACCATCCGAAGGGGGACACTCTCATTTGCGCCACGAGGCCGAGTATGGATCTCACGGTGCAGACTTTAGGAGATTTGTGGTCGAAAATTAAATGTATCTTATACACTATACTTCCTCCCACTCAGCACTTTATAATCTTCGGGATTGACCTAGATAAACCGGCTAAAATTTACCTAAGTCTACCAATATAACTCTTATATGGTATTTAGCCTAAGTTTATAATCACATTATTACTTAGGTCTATGTGAGTAAATTAAAACACTTTTAATTAACGACACTCACGAAAAATATAATCTAAGAATCTCTGGACCGAATTCACTCCGTGTCGGTTTCGGTAGGGGTGTTCATGGCGTCAACTTAAATACCCCAGCCTTAGACAAAACCTTCCTTATACAGAGTTACAAATCAGTCATTCAACGATTACATCTTGATCTCCTAATTCTAATATTATTAGAACTAGAAAACCTAAGTCTAATTATTCAAGTTCAAAACACTTTAAAACTAATAATTAACTTAAGTTGCATGCATTTCTATCTTATAGTGCTTGATCATTCATCACATGAATAACTATATACTATAACAAAATAAATATTGCATCTCATGAAATTAAAATGCATGAGCATACTTTAATTTAAAAATATAACACTTATATTATTAAATTAAAACATGCATTTAATTACATTATAACTCTTATAATATAACCTATCATGCAAACTATATATTATAACTCTTATCATATAAATAATGCATGAAATGTTTAACCTAAGGTGAGATTTTAAATCTATATGATATGCATTATGCACATAGAAATTAATTAAATAATACATCACATGCATAAAATAATTAAATAGCAAAAATAGACCGATTTTGGCACTTAGGGGCATTTATTTAATTAAATAACATTATTATAAGATTTATATTAATATTATTTAATAAAATAAATTAAAATAAATAATAAACATTTTACAAATTAAAAAGTAAATAAAAAAATAAATAAAAGCCCCACGTAGTGATAACTACACAACCACCCACTTTCTTGCGAACTACTCGCTGCTCACTCCCACTATGCATGCAGCGTTGCAACGCTGCAGCGTCCAGCGTCATGCCCCGCATTCTCCACGCCTTGGCATTGCAACGATACGCCTAGCGTTGCAACGCTGCTTTGCAGCCAAGCCTCCGTCCGCATGAGCAGCGTTGAGATGCCGAAGAACAGCGTCTCAACGTTGTCGACAGAACAACAAGCTCCTCTTGCTGTTCTTCGTCAATTCTCGCCCGTTTCAGCTTCGATTTCTTCACAGCAACTCTTGCCACGAACGACTCGAACTTACAGACTCGATTTACAACAAAATGCCCAAAAACACAGGTTTAAATAATGGTGATAGGTGAAATTGAAATCTCCACATATTTACCATTTTACCACAACTATAGGTTATGCAAATCATATTTGCATAACCACATATTATAAGATATCTCGTATCTCATATTACAAATCACATTTGCAATATTGTGGATTTATTAAATTGAATCACATCCAATTTTAATATCTCTCAATTTAATTTCTCCAATTAGTCCTAATTCAACAATCAGGCTAACCTATAATTTATTATGAATCTCATTCACATTAAACTACATATTATATCATTCATATCTCATATAAATGACATAAATACCCTTTAGTCAACTTGAATACTTCAATTCACACCAAAACATTAACCCTTCTTTTAACCCAGTTTGAGCCAACCGAGGGACCTTATGGACCTATAGTGACGAGCTCCAATGATCCGAGATTAACCTATCAAACTCGTTGACCCGGTTAATCAACATTTGTTAGCTACGGTAACACTCCACTAAAGCCCGTAGCTGCACTTCCGTCAGTGCAAGAATATTACGTGTCCACTAATATAACCAATGCCCATGAGTCGACCCTTCACAGGTTGTTCGTAGACACTGTTGGGTCAAATTACTGTTTTACCCCTGTGTCTACTTCTTGCTCCTTAAGTCTTCACTACTCCTCTAATGAACAACAACGTTGTAATGGTCCAACCATACACAACAACTCTCTCGTGCCAGTGAGAGAGTGGGCGCCCGTTGTCCAAGCCCTAGAGACAACACTTGAGGGAACAACCCCTCTAGTTTCCCTGAAGGTGGGAACGAGTGAATTCCATCTCGCGTAGTTAAGTTCCCAACACCCTACTTGGTCCTGTCCCTGAGAAGATAGGCATATTGGACGAGTAACAGTGACCACCGTCACCCGTACTAGTCAAAGGATAGACCCCCACAGACAAGAGTCCGTAACACGCTCAAGATTCAGGTCGAGTCACTAATTGTCATCTACAAAGTTATTAGTCCTTACTGTCAACGGTGTTACATCAGTAGGTCTAATAATTAACGGTCCGGTCTTGTACAATCTCATTGTACAGGATGCCCCAACTCGCATGTCAACCACATGAACGAGTCAGATCACCTCGTTTGTATCTTAATACAAAGCGGGCTGCATCCACAGCGTATCCAAGATTAGATCTCCAACCCTATCCATATACTGTAGACCGTTCGGGTTATTTACTCGAACGTGATCCTCCCTGTGTGCCCACTACACACCGTTTAAGTTCTAGTTCTCTCATATATTCAATGACCTTGGAGGTAAGTTTATTGGCCAAAGTTTGTATAAAATGCGAGACACAAAATGAAGAAATGAACAACTATTTATTAATTTCAAATATATATTTACAAACAGTACGAGATTAGGACAAACATCCCAACATTGACTTCACAAGTTAATAACTTAATTAACACATGCAATGAACTAATGTGATGAATTTATAAACAAGAAGTAAGATACTCAAGAAAACTCTCGATTCTTAGTGAGCCTCGCACATGCAATAAATTCTATAGTCTGCATATGAACCTACAACATGCACGACATTAAGCAACTTCTTTATGTGTTTCTCTTTGACTTCTAGGTCATTCTCATGCCAGACTCCTAAGGGTTTTGACAACTTTGCTCTAATCTAAGTTTTATCTCTCGAGTCCACTTAAACCAACAAAATCAAGAGTTAAAGAACGAATTGCCAAAAATAAAGAACAAAACATACTTCAATACATAGCAAATAAGTCTTAACATGCAAATCAGATCCTAACCACAACATTTAGCTACTCTAAATCACATGAAAACCAAGTTAAACGTGTAGAAAACGTCTTTAAAGGTATTACAATCTAAAAGAAAAGGAAAATAAACTTATGTGTCGATGTCGGTCCTTCGTCTCCGAGCTCCCGTCTTCGATCTCGAACCTCCACGAATGCTTTGGCTCCCAAGAATGCTCTATTTTCTCTTCTCACAAAGTGTATTTGGAAATTAGGGTGAATTGTCTATCAAATTCGACTCCCTTTGCAAGAATATGTAAGGATGTATTTATAGATTAAATCGGTGCAGCGTTGCAACGCTAGGGACAACGTTCAACGTTGTACCCTAACCGCGTGGTATATATGGAAACTATCGATGGCGTTGCAACGCTAAGGGTAGTGTTGCAACGCCGCTACCCTAACACGCGCGCTTCTTTTCGATCTGGCGTTGCGACGCTGCAAGGTAGCGTTGCAACGCCTTCGCAACAGTTGTTTATGTTGGAATGTATGTCCTCATCTCGTGTAGTTTGTAATATTCTAAGTTGTAAATGAATAAGAGTTATTTATTTCAACATTGAGTAATAAATAAGAGTTATTTATTTAAACTTTGTGTCTTGCATTTTTCATAAACTTAATCCAATAAACTAAGCTCCAGGGTCATTGCATTTTGAGAGAACTAAGAACTTGAACGGTGTGTAGTGGACACACAGGGAAGATCACGTTCGAGTTAATGACCAAAATGGTCTCTGATATATGGATAGGGTTGGAGACCTAATCCTGGATACACTGTGGATGCGACCCGCTTTGTATTAGATACAAACGAGGTGATCTGACTCGTTCATGTGGTTGACATGCGAGTGGGGGCATCCTGTGCAATGAGATTGTACAAGACCGGATCGTGGATTATTAGACTTACTGGTGTAACACCGTTAACAGTATAGAGCTAATAAATTCGTAGATGACCATTAGTGACTCGACCTTAATCTGGCGTGTCACGGACTCCGCTTCTACGGGGCCCGTCCTTTGACTAGTAATGCGGTGAGGTGGCCACCGTTGCTCGCCAAATATGCCTATCTTCTCGAAAGCGGGACCACGTGGGGAGTCGGGAACTTGACTACGCAAGAAGGAATTCACTCGTTCTCGATTTAGAGAAACTAGAGGGTTGTTCCCTTAAGTCTTTGTCTCTAGGTCTTGAACAACGGGGCCCCACTCTCTCATTGGCACGAGAGGGTTGTTGTTTATGGTTAGACCATGCAACATAGTTGTTCATTAGAGGAGCGAAGGGGACTTTAGGAGCAAGAGAGGTAGACACGGGGTAAAGCGGTAATTTGACCCACTGTGACTACTGAACAACTGTGAAGGGTCGACTCATGGGTATTGGTTATATCAATGGACACAACTTGTCCTACAATGATGAGAGTGCACTTCACGGGCTTTAGTGGAGTGTTACCGTAGCTAATGAATGTTGAATAACCGGGGTCAAAGAGTTTGACAGTTAGTCTCGAGATCATTGGAGCTCGTCACGCGTGTAGGCCCATTAGGTCCCTCGGTTGGCTCAAATTGGACAAATTGAGGGTTTACGAGCTTGGTGTGAATTTGAAGTGTTCAAATTCATTATTTGGGTATTTATGTCGTTTATATGAGATATAGATGACATAATATATAGTTTGATGTGAATGAGATTCATAATAAACTATAGTATAGCCTAATTGATTAATTATTGCTATTTGGAGAAATTGAATTGAGAGAAATTAAATTGAATGTGATTCAATTTATAATTCCACATTTATGCAAATGAGATTTGTATCATAAGGTATGAGATACCTTATATTATATAATATGAAAACGTGATTTGTATATTATATGGTTGTGGTAAAATTGTGATTTGGTGGAGGTTTTAACTCCATCACACAATAGTATTTAAAGGCTTTGCAAGAAGCCTTTGGCATGCATTTTGCCATTTTTTGGATTTTGATCCAAAAAGAGCAAGTGACTTTCTTTCATTCTCTCTCAATTCTCTCTAAAACTTCTCCTCACCCAAAAACCAAAGGGAGTCCCACCTACTCTCCCTCAACCTCCCGAGAAAAACCGAGAAGACCCTTTGGAGGTGTCTCCCTGTTCGGATCGTGGTTCGTGTTCGAGGAGAACGTTGGATCGAGAGAGATCGTGACCGAAGAAGGAGAAAACGTTGAAGAAGTGTTCTTCAAGAGGTTAGTATCCATTATACTTACTGTTTTCTCTACTATTTTGCATGTTTAGCCTAGGATCTATGAGATAGATTCAATTTTAAGATAGGAATTACACAACGGATCAACGACGTTTCACAACGTCTTCCGCTGCGGGAATTCAAAATCCCTTCACTTTATGCTTGTTCCCTTATCGATATAGCGTTGCAACGCTACCTGCATAGGCCTTCAACTTATCAATGCAGCACGCTCGGCGTTGGAACGCTCTGCATGACGTTGCAATGCCATCACCTCGGGTCTTCATGCTTGGATTGATCCTTCTACTTCCGATTGATGTTAATTTTTGCTCTAAATAGCCTCGTTTCGATCCCGAGTGATCCAAAATGTCTCCAATTGTTCTGTTTAAACTCTTAACCTGAAATCGAGTGATTTAAACACGTAATAGCCTTGAAATCATTCTAAAACTAGCAATAATTAAGCCTAAGGATAACACATTTTGTGTGCTATCAAACACCCCCAAACTTAAACTTTTGCTAGTCCCGAGCAAAAACAGAATTTAACATGAGATTGTTCTTATACATACGTTTGATTCAAGTTTCAAAGATTTAGGAGAAAATTTGGCAATTACAGGAAACACTCAAACATAATACTTCAATGAACTATTTATAACTTTTCCTAATTGTTCCTACGTGTGTGTGATTAGCCTATGTTCCCTTCATTTTTACTAAGCTCGGATCAACTTTATTAGGCTCTCCATTCAACTTCCCCCTACACTGGTCATAATTACTAATCCTTGAGCCTCCCCACATTCAAGAAATAAACAACTTTACTCAACACTTAATCGCCTTTTTCTCATTTTTTTCTATTTTCTTCTCTTTTTTTTGTGTGCAAGGACACTAGCTTTCACACATCCACTGCAGGGACCCTTACCCAGAGCACTCGCTCAATGAGTGGCCTAACTTATCACAGTGAAGGTAGCTCCTTTTGCCCTGACAAATTTTTTTTCTAAAACAAACAACAAAAACAAACTACTTTACATAGTATACAGATCACGTACTTCATTTGTCATTCACCCTATCCTGCAATTTAACTCTCAAATCAGCTCTCAGACCTATCGAGGTGACATCAAACTTCTAAGCCTAATAACTTTGTTCTAAGCATTTCAAAACTACAAGAACGCAGGCTATGTGCATAATAGTGCAGGAAAAACTCAATAAAATTTTTAAATTAACTCAAATTCATATCATGCTCTCAAGTTTCAGTAGAATCCCAAAAATTTTCAATTAATTCTCATCCTAAGTTATCATAATCATGCTTATGCAAAAGATCAATCAGCAATTCAACACATACTCAGGACAGTCACAACATATTAATAACATCCCACCCCCAAACTTAAACTAAACATTGTCCCTAATGTTTGCAAAAGTAAGCACAAAGCAAGTATAAGGGTAAGAGTGAACAATATTGTCCTGAGTTATGGAGATCTTTATTATTTTCTGAATTCCTTGGATAGCCAAAACATGTGTGTTGAAGTTCCTCAGAACGGGAGCATGGATTTCAACGAAAAAAGACATCATCACAACCTACAAAGCAAAACAAACAAACTAGTAAGTAAACAACTAAAACAAACTAAAAACAGAAAACAGAAAGGACAAAAATGTAAAGCTTGGGTTGTCTCCCAAGAAACGCTTTCTTTAACGTGTTTAGTTAGACTATACTCCCTCAAGGTGTTTTTTTCTGTCCTGCAGTGCTCAGAGTGATGTGTTCATCTGGCTGATCTGAGTCTCAATATTCTTTATTGCAGCTCCATGACTAGTCACTATACAAGATAGACTGGTGACTGCATTCTCCAGCTGGTTAACCTACTTCTGGATTCAGCTATGAAGGAGTGCATTGTTTCTTCTAGAGATGGTTTCCTTTCAGATGTAGAAACATACCCTGTAGGAGGATTCAACACGTTTTTATTGTTAGCATAAGAGAAATTTTCATGATACCTCAAACCTGGATTATAATGTGTTAGGAGGTTATTCTGAGTCTGGTTTCCTCCATAGTTGTTGCTTCTGTTGTTCAGGTAGTGCAGTTGCTCCAAAGTAGATTCTCCATTGGACTAGGAGCATTGAGAGGGAACCATTGTTTGGGGTGATCCTGCAAAATTATTCAGAGCATGAGTGAGGAATGCCATATGAGATCTAAGGGAGGTTACCTCATCCAGTTGATATAATCCAGCTACTAGCTTAGATCTGTCATTGTATGTAGGCCACTGGTAGCTGGCAGTTGACACTTCCTCGAGGAGGGCACGTGCTTCTGGCACAGTCTTCGCCATGAAAGCCCCTCCAGCAGTGGCATCCAGAATGGTCTTGGTCTTACCTTCCGTCCATTATAGAATAGTTGTACCTAGAGCCAATCTGGGTAGCCATGCTGTGGGCATCTCCTGAGCATGTCCTTGTACCGTTCCCAGGCCTCAAATAGCTGCTCTCCCTCCTGCTGCCTGAATGTTCCTATCTCAGTCCTTAACTTTGCAGCTTTCATAGGTGGAAAGAATTTGGTCATGAAGGCTTGGGCTAGCTCCTCCCAAGAAGTGATACTTCCTGGCGGGAGGGACCCTAACCATTCTTTAGCTCTACCCTGCAAAGAGAAAGGAAAGAGACGTAAGCGAATACTATCAGCAGAGATACCATTCATTTTAATTGTACCACAAATTTCTAAAAAATTTTGCAAGTGTGAATTAGGGTCTTCTGTGGATTGTCCTCTGAAAGCTTTTTCCCTAACCATCTATATAAGCCCTGTTTTAAGTTCAAAATTGTAAGCATTTATGGGGGCATGGACTATTCCAACTTGCTCAGAATTAAACACAGGTTGGAAATACTCCCTGATGGGTTTAGGGTTATTGATTAACTCCTGATCAACCATAGTCTAAGGTTCTGCTCTTCCTTCCCCTAGGAGTCTCCTACAGGTCCTTTCAATCTCAGGATCAAAAGGGTGCAAGTCTGCAGCTCTACCCTTGGGCATACACCTGGAGGTACCAAAAAAATAAGAATTAGAAAATCAACTAGGAAGGAAAGAAAACATAAAAAGAAAGAAAACATAAAAAAACAGAGAATATAAAACATAAAACTTGGGTTGCCTCCCAAGAAGCGCTTTCTTTAACGTCTTTAGCTAGACGGTGACTTATCAGGGCACATAAAACTGCTCATATTTCTTTGTGCCCTTCTTGCTTGAATAGATATAGCCTTCGAAGTCTAAAAAGCTATCCTGTTTCTCCTAGGCACCAGAGAGAGAATTATTTTTGATATTTTTGTTTATCAACATAAAAGAACAAAAATCAAAACAAGACTCGTTAGTGTAGGACAAATGACTATCAAGATTAAAGGAAATTTCTGGAGATAAAAGGGGAAAGAATTTCTCAGCCTCGAACTCTAACACTTGGATTTCCTCTGTGGAAGTGATTGTCTCACCATTGTCTATCTCACAAACCTGATTATAGTGTGTCTTAGTCTCCTCCAACCCATCCTCACTATCGTACGAATAAGTCCTCCTAGGTGTCACCTCCTCAGTGGTAAGGACAAGAAATTGTTCCTGTAAGGCCTTAAGGGAAATTACTAGTTGATTAAGATAATGAGCTCTATCCTGTACTATTTCCCAAAGTCCTACCACCTCAGCTTCTAGCTTATCCAACCTCTCTAATTCATTATGAACCAAATTTTTAATTTTCAATTCTAAGGTATATTCCATTAATTGGTCCACAAGAGAAGATTTTTCTATAGGTTGGTCAAGGTACGAAAAATTATGGTTCCAAGTGCCTAAATAACTACCATCACGTGAATTTTCATCAATTTCAGGTACAAAATGGTAAAAATTAGACAAATGGTACTCAGAGAAAACATGATGCACAAAACTAGGATCCTGTGAGTGTTGGGATTTTTGTCCTAATCTCGTGTTTGTAACATATTGTTTGAAATAAATAAGAGTTATTCATTTCATCACTTTGTGTCTCGCAATATTTATAAACTTTTTCAATAAACTAAGCTCCTGGGTCATTGAATTTATGAGAGAACTAGAGCTTGAACGGTGTGTAGTGGACACACAGGGAGGATCATGTTCGAGTTAATGACCCGAACGATCTCCAGTATATGGATAGGGTTGGAGACCTAATCTCGGATACACTTTGTGGATGCGACCCGCTTTGTATTAGATACAAACGAGGTGATCGACTTCGTTCATGTTGTTGACATGCGAGTGGGGGCATCTGTGCAATGAGATTGTACAAGACCGGACCGTGATTTATTAGACCTCGATGTAACACCGCTGATTGTGATGGGACTAATAACTTCGTAGATGACCATTAGTGACTCGACCAAATCTGAGCGTGTTACGGACTCCACATCTGCGAGGGTCCATTCTTTGGCTAGTACAGGTGCGGGTGGTCACGATTACTCGCCCAATATGCCTATCTTCTCGTGAGACGAGAACCAAGTAGGGAGCTGGGAACTTAACTACGCGAGATGGAATTCACTCGTTCCCACCTTTAGGGAAACTAGAGGGGTTGTTCCCTTGAGTGCTGTCTCCAGGGCTTGGATAACGAGCGTCCACCTTCTCACTGGCCCGAGAAGGATTCCCTTGAGTGCTGTCTCCAGGGATTGGATAACGAGCGTCCACCTTCTCACTGGCCCGAGAAGGGTGTTGTGTATGGTTGGACCATCACAATATGTTGTTCATTAGAGGAGCAGTGGGGACTTAAGGAACAAGAGGTAGACACGAGGGTAAAACGGTAATTTGACCCGGTAGTGTCTCTGAACAACTGTGAAGGGTCGACTCATGGGTATTGGTTATATTAGTGGACCGTAATATTTTGCACTGACGGGAGTGCAGCTAGGGCTATAGTGGAGTGTTACCGTAGCTAATGAATGTTGGTTAACCCGGTCAAAGAGTTTGACAGGTTAATCTCGGATCATTGGAGCCCGTCACTATAGGTCCATTAGGTCCCTCGGTTGGCTCCACCTGGGTTAAAAGAAGGGTTAATGTTTTGGTATGAAATTGAAGTGTTCAATTTCACTTTAAGGGCATTTATGTCATTTATATGAGATATGAATGATATAATATATAGTTTAATGTGAATGAGATTCATAATAAACTATAGGTTAGCCTAATTGTTGAATTAGGGCTAATTGGAGAAATTAAATGAGAGAAATTAAATTGGATGTGATTCAATTTAATTAATCCACAATTATTGCAAATGAGATTTGCAATATGAGATATGAGATATCTTATATTATATGGTTGTGGTAAACTGGTAATTATGTGGAGATTTTAACTCCATCAATTCCACTATATAAACCCTTCTTGCAAGAAGGATTATGAAGCACTTTCTCATTTTTGGAATTTCAACCAAAAGAAGAGAATTCTCTCTCAAACAATTCTCTCAAATCTCCTCCCTCTCCAAAACTAAGTTCCCACCATCTTCCCTTCTCCAAAAGAGAACAACCGAGAAGATCACTTGGTGGTGTTCGAGATCGTTCTGGTAGAAGATTTCGTTGAGATCGAGTAGCACGAAGAGTTCGTGACCTGAGGAAGAATTTGTTGTGTTTGTCTACAACAAGTAAGTAAGATCTATTCTTGCTGTAAATTTCTTCTTCTTTAAGCATGTTTAGTCTAGATCTAAGTGTTAGATCAATTTTAATAAACACTAGTTGCATAATGATACCTCGACGATTCAATCGTCTTCCGCTGCGCGGGATTCTCATTCCCTACAGTGAGGGACAATACCATGGTGGAAGATCAAACTCATGCAAAGTCATAATTTAAATATCAGTAATTCAGATCAAGACTTTTGCACAATGACAACACAACCAAAAACAAGGGACAAAGACTAACCACACAAAAAATAAAACAAATAAGGAAACAAACGACAAACACACAATGAAATAAAAAAAGAAAGAAAACACAAACACACTTTAGTCTAAAATTTAAAATTTCTCCTAATATTAATTAATCTAAATAATCGTGATTCCCTGGCAGCGACACCAAAAACTTGTTGCGTATAATTTGATAATGCAATACAGCAAGTGTACGGGTCAAGTTTTAGTATAGTGATTTAAGAGTCCAAGTATCGTCCTCGGGAATGGGTTTCTAGATCAATTAATTACCAAGATACTAATTCTCAATTTTAGATAAAGAAACATAGCATGATAGGTGGTGAAATAAGAATTAAAGACAAACAAACACGTGGAGACACGAATTGATAGATTTAGAGGAAATTGACTTCACAAGTTAATAACTTAATTAACACATGCAATGAACTAATGTGATGAATTTATAAACAAGAAGTAAGATACTCAAGAAAACCTCTCGATTCTTAGTGAGCCTCGCACATGCAATAAATTCTATAGTCTCCATATGAACCTACAACATACACGACATTAAGCAACTTCTTTATGTGTTTCCCTTAGACTTATATGTCATTCTCATGCCAGACTCCTAAGGGTTTTGAAAACTTTTCTCTAATCTAAGTTTGATCTCTGAGTCCACTTAAACCAACAAAATCAAGAGTTAAAGAACAAATTGCCAAAAATAAAGAACAAAACATACTTGAATACATAGCAAATAAGTCTTAACATGCAAATCAAATCCTAACCACAACATTTAGCTACTCTAAATCACATGAAAATCAAGCTAAACGTGTAGAAAACGTCTTTAAACAGTATTACAATCTGAAAGAAAAGGAAATTAAACTTATGTGTCGATGTCGGTCCTTCGTCTCCGAGCTCCCGTCTTCGATCTCAAACCTCCACGAATGCTTTGGCTCCCAAGAATGCTCTCTTTTCTCTTCTCACAAAGTGTATTTCGAAATTAGGGTGAATTCTCTATCAAATTCGGCTCCCTTTGTAAGAAGATGTAAGGATGTATTTATAGATGAAATCGGTGCAGCGTTGCAACGCTAGGGACAACGTTGCAACTCTGTACCCTAACCGCGTGGTATATATGGAAACTATCGATGGCATTGCAACGTTGAGGGTAGCGTTGCAACGCCGCTACCCTAACGCGAGCGCTTCTTATCGATCTGGCGTTGCGACGCTGCAAGGGAACATTGCAACACCCTCGCAACAGTTTTTTATGCTTGTTCCCTTATCGATATAGCGTTGCAACGCTACCTGCATAGGCCTTCAACACAGCATGCTCGGCGTTGCAACGCCATCACCTCGGGTCTTCATGCTTGGATTGATCCTTCCACTTTCAATTGATGTTATTTTTAGCTCCAAATAGTCTCGTTTCGATCCCGAGTGATCCAAAATGTCTCCAATTGTTCTGTTTAAGCTCTTAACCTGAAATTGAGTGATTTAAACACGTAAAAGCCCTGAAATCATTCTAAAGCTAGCAATAATTAAGCCTAAGGATAACACATTTTGTGTGCTATCACTCCCATTTGCGCCACGAGGCTGAGTATGGATCTCACGGTGTGAACTTAACGGAGATTTGTGGTCGGAAAATTAAATGTATCTCATACACTTTATTTCCTCGCACTCAACACTTTAAGTTAATCGAGATTGACCTAGATAAATCGGATAATATTTACCTAAGTCTAAAAATATAACTCTTATATTGGATTAGCCTAAGTCTATACACATTATTAACTTAGGTTTATGTGAGCAAATTAATTAAAACTTAATTAACGACACTCGCGAGAATATAACCTATGAATCTCCAGACCAAATTCACTCACAGGTCGGTTCCCAGGTAGGGGTGTTCCGCAAGTCAGCTTAAATACCCCAGGCTTAGACAAAACCGTCTTTAGACAGAGTTACTAATTAGTCACCATTCATAAGTCATATTTGATTTCCTAATTCTAATCTTATTAGAACTAGAAATCCTAAGTCTAATTATTCAAGTTCTAAACAATTTCAAACTAATAATTAACTTTGATTACATGCATTTTGATGTTATAGTGCTTGATCATTCATCACATGAATAATAAACTATATAACATACATTCATCACATGAATAAATGCATGCCCATGCTTTTAATCTAAGAAATATAACACTTATATTAATTAAATTAAAACATGCATTATATTATAACACTTATAGTATAATTTTATCATGCATACTATATATTATAACTCTTATAATATAAATATGATGCATGAAATGTTTAACTTAAGGTGGGATTTTAATCTATATGACATACATTATGCACATAAAATATAAATTTCATACATCACATGCATAAAATAAATTAAATAGCAAAATTGGACCGATTTTGGCACCCTAGGGACTTTAATTAAATTAATTAACATTAATATAATATTTATATTAACATATAATTAATAAATAAATAAAATAAATACATTTTACATAAAATAAACAATAAAAATAAAAGTAGTTGCTTCTGGGGTTCGAATCGCCGCACTCTAGCCCTTATTGCCACTACCGCGCGTTTTTCTCGCGAAATGCTTCACTAACATTACAGCGTTGCAACGCTGTGTGCAGCGTCAACCGTCAAGGTCTGCGTTCTCAACGCAAGCGACATTGCAACGCAACCCCTTGCTTCGCAACACTGCACTGCAGAAGCTAAAATCACCGCACGGACAACGTTGAGACGCCGAAGAACAGTGTCTCAACGTCGTCGACAGAACAACAAACTTCTTTGTTGTTCTTCCTCCTTTTTACCCGATTCCACTCTAATTTCTTCACAACAACTCTTGCCACGAACGACACGGACTTACATACTCGATTTACATTATAATTGCCCAACACAACGAGCCCCTACATTGATCTCATCAACGAAATGTAAATCTAAAATTAAAGTGCAAAAACCGAAACATCCAACATGCAAACCTCAATTCATCTCATGAAATTAAAGTATACCCACCTAATTTTAAGAAAAAATAGTTTGCACAACGAAAAACCAACGATTGGCTTTGATACCAATTGAAGGTAATGAAACTCTCAAAGCGAAAACGACTTTGAATCGTCGTGGTGTTCGTTGTGAAAAACGTTTCTTAAAATTAAACCTATCTCATAGATTCTAGGCTAAACATGCATAAAACGAAGGAAAAACAGTGAGTAATTGTTACTTACTTGTTGAAGAACACTTCTTCGCCAATTCCTTCTCTGATCACGAACTCTTCATGCTTTCGATCTCTACAATCACGATCTCTCGAACCAAACGGATTGGACACTTCCAAAACGATCTTCTCGGTTGTTCTCGGTCGGTAGAGGCAGAGTGGTGGGACTCCCTTTGGTTTGGGGTAGAGAGAATTTGAGAGATTGAGAGAATTGAGAGAGAGCCTTTTTGGTGAGATTCTAAAAAATGGCAAAAATGAGTCTTCCAAAGCCTTCTCACAAAGGCCTTTTATAATGGTGATAGGTGGAGTTTAAATCTCAACCTAATTACCATTTCACCACAACATTAGATTATGCAAATAATATTTGCATAACACATATAATAAGATATCTCATATCTTATTATACAAATCACATTTGTATAATTGTGGATTTTTAATTGAATCACATTCAATTTAATTTCTCTCAATCTAATTTCTCCAAATTATCACTTATTAATCAATTAGGCTAACCTATAGTTTATTATGAATCTCATTCACATTAAACTATATATTCTGTCAATCATATCTCATATAAATAACATAAATACCCTTTTAATGAATTTGAACACTTCAAATCCACCCCAAACTGTAAACTCTAAATTTATCCAGTTTGACCCAACTAAGAGACCTAATGGACCTATAGATGACGAACTCCAATGATCCGAGACTAACCTGTCAAACTCTTTGACCCGGTTATTCAACATTCATTAGCTACGGTAACACTCCACTAAAGCCCGTAGCTGCACTCCCATCACTGTAGGACAAGTTGTGTCCATTGATATAACCAATGCCCGTGAGTCGACCCTTCACAGGTTGTTCGTAGACACTGCTGGGTCAAATTACCATTTTACTCCTGTGTCTACCTCTTGCTCCTTAAGTCCCACTACTCCTCTAATGAACAACAACGTTGTATGGTCCAACCATAAACAACAACCCTCTCGGGCCAGTGAGAGGGTGGGGCCCCGTTGTTCAAGCCCAAGAGACAACACTTAAGGAAATAACCCCTCTCGTTTCCCTAATTCGGAACGAGTGAATTCCATCTCCCATAGTCAAGTTCCCAGCTCCCTACGTGGTCCTGTCCCTTAGAAGATAGACATATTGGGCGAGTAACTGTGACCACCCTCACCTGCATTTAGTCAAAAGGATTGGACCACGAAGCGAGCAGTGAGTAACACAACACATCGAGGATTAAGGTCGAGTAACTATTAGTTACGAAGTTATTAGTCCTATATTGTTAACTGTGTTATATCAGTAGGTCTAATAATTCATGGTCCGGTCTTGTACAATCTCATTTCACAGGATGCCCCCACTCGCATGTCAACCACATGAACGAGTTGGATCACCTCGTTTGTATCTAATACAAAGCGAGTCGCATCCACAGCGTATCCAGGATTAGGCTCCAACCCTATCTGTATACTGTAGATTGTTCGGGTCATAAACTCGAACGTGATCCTCCCTGTGTATCCACTACACACCGTTCAAGTTCTAGTTCTCTCATAATTCAATGTCCCTGGAGCTTAGTTTATTGGATAAAGTTTGTAAATATGTGAGACACAAAGTGATGAAAAAATAACTCTTATTTATTTCAATAAGTAATGTTACAAACATATACGAGATTAGGACATACATCTCAACACATCAGACTACCGACAGCTGATGCATAGGGAATGCGTCTCATATCCTCAATTTCTTGAGGTGTCTTAGGACACCGTTCCTTAGATAGATGAATTCCATGCCTGAAAGGTAATAAACCCTTCTTGGAATTCTGCATCTTATATCTAATCAACATCTTGTCAATATAAGATGTCTGAGACAGCGGTAGCGTTTTGTTCTTGCGATTCCGAACAATTTAGATTCCAATGACAAATTGAGCCTCTCCCAAATCTTTCATTTGGAATTGGGTCGCTAGTCATTGCTTAACGCCAGTCAGGAATCCTGCATCATTCCCAATGAGCAAGATATCGCTCTCTACGATAGAAGAACTAAAGCTACGATGGTATTGACAATCTTCTTGTAGACACAAGGCTCGTCAATATTCTGTTCAAAGCCATAAGATTTGATCGCAATATCAAATCTTATATTCCAGGATCTAGATGCTTGTTTCAATCCATAAATGGATCGTTTCAGCTTGCAAACCTTTTGCTCTTAACCCTGCACTTTGAACCCCTCTGGTTGATCCATATAGATACTCTCTTCAAGATTATCATTCAGAAAGGTTGTCTTGACATCCATTTGTCAAATTTCATAATCATAAAACGTGGCAATGGACAAGATTATTCTAATCGACTTAAGCATGGCAACAGGGGAGAAGGTTTCTTCATAGTCCACCCCTTCCCTTTGGGTATAACCCTTTGCCACAAGTCGAGCCTTAAAGGTTTGCACCTTACCGGCTTGATCTCGTTTCCTCTTGTAGATCCACATGCAACCGATAGGTCTTTCACCATCTGGTTGATCTACAAGTTTCCAGACTGAATTGAAGTACATTGACTCCATTTCGAGGTCTATGGCTTTAATCCTCAGGTCCCTATCTATATCATTCATTGCTAGTTTATAGGTCAATGAATCCTCAACGCCATCATCAGGTATGACAACTGAAGGGATCGAATCCCGCAGCGGAAGCGATTGTGAATCACGTATTCTTAAGTTGTAACATGGATTTCTATCAAGATCAAATATAACTAAGATTAAGCATGCTATAAGATGTTGGACAACAAGTAATTACCTTTGAAGAACTCTTTCTTCAAGTGATCCTTCTCCCACGATCACGATCTCAGCAACTCGAACCCGAACGAATGAAGACGTACACCACCACCGGATCTTATCCGTTGTTCTCTAGGTGAGGGAGGAATGTGGCTTCCTTTAGGATAAGGTGTGGGGTTGTGAGAGAGGTTGTGTTTTTGTGGAACTTTTCCAATAACACAAATAGTTGATAATCTAGGGTTTTCCAAGATTTTTGCTTAGCCACAAAGTTGCATCTTATGCAACTATTTATAGGGAAATAGGATGAAAATTACCATCCTATCCCTCCTTCATTCTCTCATTAGTATATAGTTTATATATGAATCTAGTTCACATTAAAATCATATATTATATCAATTATATCACATATAACTGATATAACACCTCATATATGAAATTGAACACTTCAATTTCATTCCTAACTTTATACCCACAATATTACCATGTTGAGCCAACGAAGGGACCTAATGGACCTACAATTCATGAGATCCAATGATATGAGATTAACTGATCAAACTCTTTGATCCAGTTAATCAATATTCATTAACTACAAGTCACTCCACTATAGACTTGTAGCTGCACTCTCTCACTGTAGATTATATTGTATCCATTGATGTAATCATTACCCATGAGTCGACCCTTCACAAGTTGTTCATAATCACGGTTGGGTCAAATTACCATTTTACCCTTGTGATTACCTCTTTGTTCCTTAAGCACCACTGATCCTCTAATGAACAACAAGTCTATGGTCCTACCATAGACTCATACCCTCTTAGAGGGTGGGGCCCCGTTGTTCAAGACCTGGATTCAGTTTTTAAGGGAACAACCTATCTAATTCCTTAGTGTAGGAATGAGTGAATTCCATCTTGCATAGTTAAGTCCCTAGCTACCTACGAGGTTATGTCCCTGAGAAGGTAGGCTTATTGAGTCGGCTACAGGCCACTCTCACCCATACTAGTCTAAGGACAAACCCCTATAAGCAGGAGTTCTTAACTTGCTAAGGATTCAGGTCGAGTAACTAATGACCATCTATAAATTATCAGTCTTATCCTGTTAACGACGTTATACTTGTTAGACTAATAATTTGCAGTCTGGTCTTGTACGAACTCTTCATACAAGATGCCCCCACTCGCATGTCAATCCACATGAATGAGTTGGATTACCTCATTTGTACTAATTACAAAGTGGGTCGCATCCATGGTGTTACCAAAATAAGGTTTCCAACCTTATTCTTATACCATAGACCCTTTAGGTTATACTATTGAACACAATCCAAATAGTGTCTACTACACTGATGTTCAAGATACATTATAACCTTAGAGATTAGTTTATTGGATTTATAGAGCAAAAATACAATTTTATCAAAACAAATAACTCTTTATTTATTTGATCAAAATTACATAAGTTTAGGGCACAAATCCCAACAATCTCCCACTTGACATAAAGCTTGTGGAGTATTAAAACATTACAATAATGTAAATACAATAAACTAGGGCATTTAAACCCTTTGTACAACATACTCCCACTTGCCCTAGTTGGAGAAGACTTGTATGAGGGATTTGGAATTCCCGCAGCGGAAGACGTTGTGAAACGTCGTTGATTCGTTGTGTAATTCGAATCTTAAAATTGAACTAAAAAACTTTAATTCTAGGCTAAACATGCATATAGGAGAAGAAAACAACAAGGTTATACGGTACTTACTTGTTGAAAAACCCTTCTTCAACGCTTTCCTCCTCCGAACACGATCTCTCTCGAACAGACGAACTCCTCAAGCACGAACCTCGATCCGAACAGCAAGAAACCTCCACAGGATCTTCCCGGGAGGTGCAGGGAGAGTAAGTGAGACTCTCTTTGGTTTTGGGTGAGGAGAGATCTTAGAGAAATGAGAGAGTTCTAGAGAGAATATTTTGCTCTCTTTGGATCAAAATAAAAAAAATATGGCAAAAAACCTTATGAAATGCCTTTGAATGCATCCTTTTATAATGGTGTGTGGTGGAGTTAAAATCTCCACCAATTCACCATTTTACCACACCTATATGATATACAAATCATATTTGCATATTATATAATATAAGGTATCACATACCTTATTATACAAATCTCATTTGCATAAATGTGGAATTTTAAATTAAATCACATTCAATTTAATTTCTCTCAATTCAATTTCTCAAAATAGCACTAATTAATCAATTAGGCTATACTATAGTTTATTATGAATCTCATTCACATCAAACTATATATTATGTCATCTATATCTCATATAAATGACATAAATACCCAAATAATGAATTTGAACACTTTAAATTCACACCAAACTGTAAACCCTCAATTTGTCCAATTTGAGCCAACCGAGGGACCTAATGAACCTACACGTGACGAGCTCCAATGATCCGAGACTAACCTGTCAAACTCTTTGACCCGGTTATTCAACATTCATTAGCTACGGTAACACTCCACTAAAGCCCGTAGCTGCACTCTCATCACTGTAGGACAGGTTGTGTCCATCGATATAACCAATACCCGTGAGTCGACCCTTCACTGGTTGTTCGTAGACAATGTTGGGTCAAATTACCGTTTTACCCCTGTGTCTACCTCTTGCTCCTTAAGTCCCACTGCTCCTTTAATGAACAACTACGTTGCATCGTCCAACCATAAACAACAACCCTCTCAGGCCAATGAGAGAGTGGGGCCCCGTTGTTCAAGCCCTAGAGACGACACTTAAGGGAAAAACCCCTTTAGTTTCCCTAAGTCAGGAACGAGTGAATTCCTTCTTGCGTAGTCAAGTTCCCAGCTCCCCAAGTGGTTCTGTCCCTGAGAAGATAGGCATATGGGCGAGCAACAGTGGCCACCCTCACCCGTACTTGTCAAAGGACAGACCCCCGCAGACATGAGTCCGTAACACGCTCAGGATTAAGGTCGAGTCACTAATGGTCATCTACAAATTTATTAGCTCTATACTGTTAACGGTGTTATATCAGTAAGTCTAATAATTCACGGTCCGGTCTTGTACAATCTCATTGCACAGGATGCCCCACTCGCATGTCAACCACATGAACGAGTCAGATCACCTCGTTTGTATCTTAATACAAAGCGGGTCGCATCCACAACGTATCCAGGATTAGGTCTCCAACCCTATCCATTTACTGTAGACCGTTCGGGTCATTAACTCGAACGTGATCCTCCCTATGTATCCACTACACACCGTTCAAGTTCTAATTCTCTCATTAATACAATGACCATGGAGCTTAGTTTATTGGATTAAGTTTAAGTAATATGCGAGACAAAAAGTTCAAATAAATAACTCTTATTTATATCACAAGGCTCAAATAAATAACTCTTATTTATTTACAACTTGGAATATTACAAACTATACGAGATGAGGACATAAATCCCAACAAACTCCCACTTGGACTAAGCTAGTGGAATACATGATACATTTCTCAAATGTACAGTAAAGTAATACAACAAAGTAATACAATAAACTAGGGCATTGAATTGAATACCCTTTTACAATACTCTCACTTGCCCTAGTCAGGAAGCACTCGAAGACCTAGACTCTCTAGGTGACCCTCAAACACCTTAGCCATGAGGGCCTTTGTAAATGGATCAACAAAGTTGTGCTCCGAAGCTATCTGCGTGTCTGTCACGTCTCTGCGGTGCACAATCTCCCGTATCAGGTGGTACTTTAGTTGTAAGAGCCTTTGTAAAAGGATCAGCAACGTTGTACTCTGAGGCTATCTTCGTGACGATCACGTCTCCTCGATGCACGATCTCCAGGATGAGATGATATTTCCGCTCAATATGCTTTCCCCTCTTGTAACTTCGGGGTTCCCTTGAATTTTCCACGACACCACTGTTATCACAATACAACGTGATAGGCAAACTCATATTTGGAACAACTTCCAAATTTAATAAAAATTTCCTTAACCAAACAACCTCTTTTGTTGCTTCACAAGCCGCTACATATTCGGCCTCCATGGTAGAATCAGCGATGCATCCTTGCTTGACGCTTCGCCATACTATAGCTCCTCTGTTAAGAGTAAATACTGGCCCTGATGTAGATTTCAGAGAATCGTTATCAGTCTGAAAGTCAGAATCTGTGTATCCAGTAAGGATCAAATCCTTAGCCCTATACACAAACATGTAGTTCCTTGTTCTCCGTAGATACTTAAGGATTGTTTTAACCGTTGTCCAGTGTTCAGGTCCTGATTGGATTGATACCTACTGACCATTCCAACTGCAAAACAGATGTCTGGCCTAGTACACAACATGGCGTACATCAGGCTCCCAACAATTGATGCATAAGGAATCCGTCTCATATCCTCAATGAAGGGATTTTGAATTCCCGCAGTGGAAGACGTTGTGAAACGTCGTTGATCCGTTGTGTAAAACGTGTCTTAAAATTGAATCTATCTCATAGATCCTAGGCTAAACATGCAAATAAGAGAAGAAAACAGTAAGGAATTATTAGATACTTGTTGAAGAACTCTTCTTCAACGCTTTTCTCCTTCGGTCACGATCTCTCTCGATCCAACGATCTCCTCGAACACGAACCTCGATCCGAACATGGAGACACCTCCAAAGGGTCTTCTCGGTTGTTCTCGAGAGGTTGAGGGAGAGTAGGTGGACTCCCTTTGGTTTTTGGGTGAGGAGAAGTTTTAGAGAGAATAGAGAGAGAATGAGAGAAAGTCTTTTTGCTCTCTTTGGATGAAAATCCAAAAAATGGCAAATGGCACACCAAAGGCTTCTTGCAAAGCCTTTAAATACTATTGTGTGATGGAGTTAAGACCTCCACCAAATCACAATTTTACCTCAACCATATAATATACAAATCACATTTGCATATTATATAATATAAGGTATCTCATAACTTAATATACAAATCTCATTTGCATAAATGTGGAATTATAAATTGAATCACATTCAATTTAATTTCTCTCAATTCAATTTCTCCAAATAACACTAATTAATCAATTAGGCTATACTATAGTTTATTATGAATCTCATTCACATCAAACTATATATTATGTCATCTATATCTCATATAAATGACATAAATACCCAAATAATGAATTTGAACACTTCAAATTCACACCAAACTGTAAACCCTCAATTTGTCCAATTTGAGCCAACCAAGGGACCTAATGGACCTACACGTGACGAGCTCCAATGATCCGAGACTAACCTGTCAAACTCTTTGACCCGGTTATTCAACATTCATTAGCTACGGTAACACTCCACTAAAAGCCATGTAGCTTGCACTCTCATCATCACATGGACAAGTTGTGTCCATCGGTATAACCAATACCCATGAGTCAACCCTTCACAGGTTATTCGTAGACACAGTTGGGTCAAATTACCATTTTACCCCTGTGTCTACCTCTTGCTCCTTATGTCCCACTGCTCCTCTAATGAACAACTACGTTGCATGGTCAACCATAAACAACAACTCTCTCAGACCAATGAGAGAGTGGGGCCCCGTTGTTCAAGCCCTGGAGACAGCACTTAAGGGAACAACCTCTATAGTTTCCCTAAGTCGGGAACGAGTGAATTCCTTCTTGCGTAGTCAAGTTTCCAACTCCCCACGTGGTCTTGCCCCTGAGAAGATAGGCATATTGGTGAGCAATAGTGGCCACCCTCACCCGTACTAGTCAAAGGACAGACCCCCCGCAGACAGGAGTCCGTAACACGCTCAGGATTAAGGTCGAGTCACTAATGGTCATCTAATAATTCATGGTCCGACCTTGTATAATCTCATTACACAGGATGCCCCCACTCGCATGTCAACCATATGAATGAGTCATATCACCTCGTTTGTATCTAATACAAAGCGGGCCGCATCCACAGTGTATCCAGGATTAGGTCTCCAACCCTATCCATATACTGTAGACCGTTCGGGTCATTAACTAGAACGCGATCCTCCTTGTGTGTCCACTACACACCGTTCAAGTTCTTACTTCTCTCATAATGCAATGACCCTCAAGCTTAGTTTATTGGATTAAGTTTATGAAAAATGCGAGACACAAAGTTTAAATAATTCTTATTCATTTACAACTTGGAATATTACAAACTACACGAGATGAGGACATACATTCCAACACTCAACTCCTTGAGGTGTCTTAGGACACTATTCCTTAGACAAATGAACTCCATATCTAAAAGGCAATAAACCCTTTTTGGAGTCTTGCATCTTAAACCTCGACAACACTTTGTCGATGTAAGATGTCTGAGACAAGGCTAGTGTTTTATTCTTGCGGTTCCGGACAATCTGGATCCCAAGAACTGCGCTTCACCCAAATCTTTCATCTGGAATTGCGTAGCTAGTCAATTTTTAATGTCAGTAAGATATCCTACATCATTCCCAATGAGTAGGATATCATCCACATATAGAACTAGGAATGTGACAGAACTGTTGATGATTTTCTTGTAGACACAAGGTGATGGAGATCTGATCCCCTTGAGCAACGGAAACGTGATGGAAATCGTAATTTTGCTAATTTGTTTTGGTTGAAAAACAAATACCCATACATTGGTAAAAATACAGAACAAGCATACATTCTAATCTAATTAGACATGGAGAAAAATCATGCAAACATACTGAGTTTAACAATTAAGCTAAAAGGAAGAAAAGTTACCTTTGTAGTTTTTCCTCAGCACAGCAAATCCTTGCTCCAAAAGAAATCAACAACTCAGCAGAACAAGGACTTCTCTGTTTTCTCCAGCAAGACACTACAACTTGGAGAACCCTTTATCCTCTGAGTACTTAGATCAACCTAGGTGGGAAGGGATCCAACTTTTGGAAGAATTTGGGAAATGTGAGAGAGAGAGAATTTTTAGAGTGAGAGCAATTAAAAATTGCAAAATGCAGCCTCGATCAGTTGTCCTCCTCTCACCAGGAGAAGAAGAGGCTGTAGAGGGCATCTCTCACTCCCTATCGATTAGGGAGTTGGGAGAGGTGGGGAACGTGTCCTCCTGACACGTTCCCTATTTTTCATTTTTTAATTAATAATTAATCTTATTAATTAATAAATCAATTAAATCTTATTTAATTTAATTTAATTAAATATCATATATTTAATTTAGATAAAATCACATTTAATCAATTTTTCCTCTAACCTATAGTTTTAATGCACATCTTATGCACATTAAATTATAATCTATAGTTTTCAAATATGAATCACATTCACATTTGAATTTAATATTTAAACTCTTTCAAATATTTAATTCTCTCATATAATTTAATATGAATCATATTCACATTAAATTTATAATATGTAGTTCCAAAACTATATATTATATCGTATCTATATACATTAAATTTATTCCCTAATGAATTTGAACATTTCAAATTCAAACGATCTAAGAACCCTTTACGAGCTAGAAGGTGGACCTAATGGACCTACAGATCAGAAGCTCCAACGATACGAGATTGCTCGGTTAATCTCATTAACCTCCCAATCAACATTCGTTAACTGCGGGAACACTCCACTAAAGTCCCGCAACTGCACTGTTCTCACTGCAGATATATTTCTGTGTCCACCCATTGACCAATAACAACAAGTCAACCCTTCACGAATGTTCGTAACACCAGCTGGGTCAAATTACTATTTTACCCCTAGGTTACATATTGTACCTTAAGTACCAGTGCTCCTCTAATGAACAATTTGTTTGTGGTCCTACCAACAAACAGAGTCCCTCTCGGGCCAATGAGAGGGTCGGACCCTTTGTTCAAGTCCCGGAGACACCACTTAAGGGAAAATTCCTCTACTTACCCTAGTAGGTGGGAAGGAGTGAATTCCATCTTGTTAAGTTAAGTTCCCAGCCGCTCACTCGGTCTTGTCCCCAAGAAGGTAGGCATATTGAGTCGACGAATCTGGCCACTCTCACCCATACTAGTCAAAGGACAATCCCTCACGAACAGGAGTTCGTAACCTTCTCAGGATTGAGATCAAGTTGCCTAGGTCATCCTAGTGAAATAGAAACCTAACTAGTCAACGGAGTTACATCTAAAGGTTACTATTTCGTGGTCCGGTCTTATGTAATCTCATTACATAGGATATCCCCACTCACATGTCATCTACACGAACACGTTAGGATCACAGTGTTTGTATCATATACAAAGTGGGCCACATCCATAGTTTTACCAGGGTAAGGTACCAAAACCTTATCCCCTAACTATCGACCCTTAAGGTTGTATCTCGAACCGAGATCCTTTATATGTACATTACATTTAGTTAAAGATACACTTAACATCCTTGGATGTTTAGTTTGTTGGATTTAGGGTTTAAACAAAGACAAATTCGTAGATAATGAACAATAACGCTTTATTGAAGTAATAACAGTTTATTACAATAATTAGAACAGAAATACAAATTATGAGTTTTAGGGCACAAACCCCAACAAACTCCCACTTGAACTATAACTCTAGTGGGGTACATCATAATCTAAAACAGTGGTTACAGAGATAGAAATACAATAAACTAGGGCATCCATATACCTCATTACATATCTCCCACTTGCCCTAGATTAGCCTATGTACATGTCTCGTAGGCCTAGACTCTCCAGATGACCCTCGAACACTTTAGTCGTGAGAGTCTTTTTAAATGGATCAGCAATATTGTGCTCTGAAGCGATCTTCGTGACTCACATCTCCTCGTTGAACTATTTCTCGTATCAGGTGATACTTCCTCTCGATGTACTTGGCTCGCTTATGGCTGCGAGGTTCTTTCGAATTGGCTACCGCACCACTGTTGTCACAGTATAAGGTGATGGGAAATTCCATATTTGGAACAACTTCCAAATCAGTAAGAAATTTCCTTAGCCAAACAGCCTCCTTAACTGCTTCACAAGCAGCGACATACTCAGCCTCCATCGTGGAGTCCGCGATGCATCCTTGCTTGATGCTTCGTACTATAGCTCCCCCGTTAAAGGTGAAAACTAATCCCGATGTGGATTTCCTAGAATCCTTATCGATCTGAAAATCAGAATCAGTGTATCCAGTAAGGATCAAATCCTTAGCCCATACACAAGCGTATAGTCCCTCGTTCTCCTAAGATACTTGAGGATATTTTTAATTGTTGTCCAGTGGTCTAACCCTAGATTGAATTGGTACCTACTGGCTATTCCCACTGCATAACAAATGTCTGGCCTCGTGCACAACATAACATACATTAAGCTACCTACTGTAGAGGCATAGGGAATACGTCTCATATCCTCAACATCTTGAGGTGTCTTAGGACACTGTTCCTTAGACAGATGAACTCTATGCCTGAAGGATAATAAGCCCCTCTTGGAATTTTGCATCGAATATCGGGACAATATTTTGTCGATATAAGAGGCTTGAGACAGAGCTAGCAATTTGTTCTTGTGATTCCTGAACATCTGAATCCCAAGAACATATTGCGCCTCTCCCAAATCTTTCATTTGGAATTGGGTCGCCAATGAGTAGGATATCATCCACATAAAGCACTAAGAAAGCTACTTTGTCGTTGATGATCCTCTTGTAAACACAAGGCTCATCAACGTTTTGGTCAAAGTCATAAGACTTGATCGCAGTATCAAATCTTATATTCCAAGATCTTGATGCTTGTTTCAACGCATAAATGGATCGATTGAGCTTGCAAACTTTTTGCTCCTGACCTTGGGTTATGAACCCTTCGGGCTGAGACATATAGGTGCTCTCGTCAAGATTACCATTCAAAAAGGCAGTCTTGACGTCCATTTGCCAGATTTCATAATCATAAAGCGCGGCTATGGACAAGAGTATCCTTATAGACTTCAGCATAGCAACAGGGGAAAAAGTTTCTTCATAGTCAACTCCTTCCCTTTGGGTAAAATCCTTTGCTACAAGTCTAGCCTTAAAGGTTTGTACCTTTTCGGCTGCATCTCTCGTTCTCTTATAGATCCATTTACACCCTATGGATCTTACCCCTTCAGGTTGGTCTACAAAGCACTCTTAGAGGGAACCATGTTCAAAATATATGCAACAACTTCTACTGCATATCCCCAAAATGAACTAGGCAGCTGAGCGTAGCTCATCATAGATCAAACCATGTCTAACATGGTTCTATTTCTCCTTTCAGATACACCGTTCTGCTGAGGTGTACCAGGCGCTGAGAGTTTGGATACGATTCCATGTTATATCATATAGTCTTGGAATCTCAAATCCATATACTCTCCACCTCGATCTCATCGAAATGTTTTAATCGTTTTACCTAACGAGTTCTCAACCTTTGCCTTATACTCCTTGAACTTTTCAAGAGTTTCGGACTTATGATGCATTAGGTAAAGATAACCATACCGAGAATAATCATCAATAAAACTGATGAAATTTTCATACCCTCCTCATGCCTTGACATTCATTGGACCATAGAGATCCGAATGCACGAGTTCAAAGGGTTCTTTGGCCCTATAAAATTTTTCAGAAAAGGGTCATTTAGTCATTTTTCCCTCAAGACAGGACTGACATGGTGGTAAAGAGTTGTTCTCTAACTGACTTAGGAGAACACTCTTAACCAATCTCTCAATCCTATTGAGATTAATGTGACCTAGTCTCAAGTGCCAAAGATAGGTACTTGGAGAAAACTTCTGCCTTTTATTTTGAGTATCAGTTGTTTTAAACATCTCGATGTTCAAAATAGCTTTTATCTTTGTTGGTCTTAACACATATAAGTTGTTTTCAAGTTTAGCAGAAACATATTTGTACACCTCTTTTGCAAATGAACGTTTCATTATAATCAAAAAATACTTTATACATATGTTCAAGTAAACAAGAGATAGATACAAGATTTCTTTTGATTCCAGGAACAAAAAGTACATTTTCTAATAAAATGAATCTATCACTAAATAACAATTTCACTGCTCCTACTACTGCTCTAGCTGAGACAACCTCTCCTGTTCCAACCCTGAGAGTTATCTCAGTTTCAGCAAGCTACCTCCAGGAACTAGTTTCCTGAAAAGAAGAACACACATGGTTAGTGGCTCCTGAATCCAGTATCCAGGCGGAATCATCATGTTCCACTAAACATGTTTCAACAACGAGTAAATCATATTTACCTTATTTTTCTTTCTCAGCTTTCTTTTCTGCAGGGTACTTCGGGCAGTTCTTCTTCTAGTGCCCGTCTTCACCACAAATGGAGACATTTCCTGTGGTTTTAACCTTGCGTATGAGAGCTTTTTCCTTCCCTATATCCTTCTTTTTCTTCTTGATACCCCTATTCTTAGAAAAAGAAGGACCAGACTTAGTCCCTGAGGACGATCCTCTCAGGAACTTCCTCGAAGTGACAACGTTTGGCTCATTCTCTTTTTCCTTTGATTTCATCAGGGGCTCGACAGTATGGAGCTCGTTGAGTAGAGTAGTCAGGTTATACTCTATCTTGGTCATCACCGAATTGGTGCGGAACTGCAGGAAACTCTTCAGAAGAGATTCCATTATAAAGCTGACCTGATTGTTCTCATCAATGACAACCTCGTTTACCTCTGCCACGATGAAGTGGACCATCATATTAAGGACATGCTCCCTAACAGAAGTTTCCTCCTACATTCGGGAGTTGTAAACGTACTTGAGAGCATCATAACGGACAGACGAGGACGGTTGTCCAAACATGGCCTTTAATGATCCCATGATCTCCTTTGCGGTGATCATGCCCTCATGTTTCTTAGACAACACATCAGATATGCTAGCTAAGATGTAGACCCGGGCTTTATCATTAGCCCTAGTCCATTTGTCAAATGCATCCCGAACTGTTCGGGTTGCGAGATAGCCGAGGAGGAGGACATTCCTCCGTCGAGACGAACCTTAGATCATCAATTACAAGAATCGTATTCAAGTTTGATTTCCAAGTTCCAAAGTTATCGCCGTTAAGTTTGTCGGAGGCGAGTAATTGAATAAAAGAGCTCGACATGCTGAAAATAGATCATATTCTATTAGTGAATTGCTTTTAACACATAACATGCATTCAATTAAGAATTTAGCAAAAGTAATAATGTACCCATAATCTCATTATTGTTTTTGTAACGATACTTCAGTGAGTCGAGCGGTGCATTCTGAGGCGATCAATCACTTCTTCACCGAACCAAGACATTCTTGACTAAATGCTAATACCAGAATAACTCTTATTCCTATAGCATTCTAGTTATCGCTACTTTGGTGAAGAATTCACTAGCACTTAATAATTCTCGTAAGTGTGACCCACCATTTTTAGACCTACGAGGTCGACCCCAACAATGCTACCGAATTGGAAAGTCAAAGCTGGGAATGGACCTAAGAGACCCTATCCATCACTGGAGTTTGAGTTGTTCTGAATCTCATGTTACATCCCTCCGAATGGATGGTGCTACTACGAGCAACCTGCATGCATAACATGGGAATCTCACGGTCCAACCTAATGGAGGAGACCATAGGATGTGTTGACACACTTCCTTCTCCCTTTTACTATAAATACTTTCTTCATTCACCTTGCTCTTGATTTATGCAAACACCATCCGAATGGGAATGCCCTATTGACATCACGAGGCTGAGCATAAATCTCACGGTGTGAACTTCGCGAAGAGCGTAAGAGGAAATTGATATATCATATATACCTTTTCACTCCCACTAAGTATTTTTAACAGTTTGGGTATACTTTTACTTAGGAATATTTCGGCTAAAACAATTTGATCTAAGTCTACCAATATAACTATTATACTGGAATTACTTAAGTCTATTAACCTTTTAATAAACCTAGGTCTATGAGTTTAATTTATTAACTTTTAATAAACACACGAAAATAATTTATAAACCTCTGGATTAAATTCACTCTCAGGTTGGTTCCCGGTAGGGTGTTAGTTTTAAATCGACTTAAGTACCCAACCTAGCTGAACCTTCTTTAGACAGAGTCCCTTTTTAATCATAGTTTATAAATTATTGGTTGCCTAATTCTAATCTTATTAGAACTAGATAACCTAAGGTCTAATTAATTTCCAGTTCTAAAACCATTTTAAAACTAATTAATTAACCTTAAGTTACATGCATTTCTACTGTATGAAGTATTTGATCATTCATCACATGAATAAACATACATTTATAACAAATTCATCACATGAATAAATGCATAATAATTATATGTTTAATTTTTAATTAATATAACCATTATATTAATTATAATTAAAACATATAATATTTGTTTCATAAATTAATATAACACTTATATTAATTCATGTGAAACCCTAATTCATGCATACTATATATTATAACACTTATAACATACTTTCAATGCATGGATCAGGCTTCCTATGGTGAGATTTTAAAATCTATATGACATACTTTATGCACATACAATCAAGGATTTTAATTAAAATATACATTCACAATGCATAATTAATTAAACACACTAAAGTTGACTGGTTTTGGCATCTAATGCAAGCAAATAACTAAATTATTACAATAATAATCTAGAATTAAAATCGAACCACTTCGAACCAGCTTCCATACGTGTGAACCGTACCTTCAAAAGGTTGAACCGGGTTGTAAAAGGCTAAATCGGGCCTCCAAATGATGAAACGGGCCTCCAAAATGGAAAAACTGACCTCTAATTGGTCAGAACCGATCTAAGAACTCCGAACCAAACCAAAAAGACTTGAACCAGTCAAAGTTAACAACATCTCCTTCTATTTGAAAATCACGCGCGTTCTGAGAATTAAGGTTACTGTAGCTGATTGCAGAAAGCCTCTGTTTTCGAATTCCAGTGACCTCTTATGCTTTTTTCTTCAAATTGACGACCTTTTCGAACTCCGATCAACTTGAAACTTTTACAGACTATTCTACACACATTAATCCTCAAACACACTTGAGCAATTTGAAAATAAAACACAAATTGATGCTCAATTTAAATTCCAAAACCAGAAGAACACTTTAGACGCCCAGAAAAATTGTATTTCAAAAAACATCCACCACAGAACAAAATAGATCAAATTGAGTGCTCAAAATTGCTTTAGTTCCAATTGAAAGAGTGTAGATTAAGAAAACGGAATCAATTTTGGATTTTGAATACTCTAAGTTGATCAATTTTACAAAACAAAAAGCATGCTCAAATTGGAAAAAACAGAGAATAAGAACTCATATCTTTATTGTTCAAAATTCTCTTAATCCGTGGGCAATTTCTTATCACAAACACTTTGTGGACAACCTCTAGTGTCTTCCCTACTATCCTCACACCTTGGAACAGATTGTGGGATCTTTGATAGAGAGAATTTGAAGAGAGATGGGAGAAAGGTCTCAAAAACAAGAAAATCCAATTTTCTTTCTAATTACCTTAATCCTCTTGATTCTCCTTCAATTAAACCAAACCATCAGCTTCTTCAAGCTAGGAAAAGATGACAACATGAAGATGGGAAGGATTAATTGAAGAAAGAGGTGGGAAATTTTGGTGAATTTGACTTTAAAGAAGCTTATTCACCAAAATCATGAATTTGGTCATTTTTCACTCAAAAATGAATTTAAATTTCTTTTGAATTTTAATTCAAAATTAATATAAAATTAATTTTAAATTAAAATCAAATTTTTAATTTAATTAATTAAATAATTTAATTAATTAAAAATATATTTAATTTAATATTAAATATCAAATTAAATAATTAGACCAAACTCGATTTTTTAAATCAATTTTTCGAACATGAATCCATATTCATCCCATAAACCGAACCAATATTTAAATCATATTTAAATATGTTCACCTCTTCTTCATAATAATTTAATTCATAATTAAACTATGACACGTTAAGTATATCACATATAATTAACGTTTTCTTCAAAAACTGAATTTGAACAATTCAAATTCTTTCTCTCAAATGTTACAAGGCTTAGTCTGAGCTAGTAAGGGGACCTAATGGACCTACAGATCATGAGCTCCAACGATAGGAGATTAACCGACCAAACTCTTTAGCCTACTAATCAACATTCGTTAACCACCAGGACACTCCACTAAAGCCCAGTGGCTGCACTCTCCTCACTGTAGATATATTTCTGTCCACTCGATATAACCATGATGTAAGTCGATCCTTCACATGTCGTTCGTAATTACAGCCGGGTCAAAATTACCGTTTTACCCCTATAATTACTTCTTGTTCCTTAAGTCCCACTGATTCTCTAATGAACAGTTAGTTTGTGGTCCAACCAACAAACCGAATCTCACTCGGGCCAATGAGAGGGGTGGACCCTTTGCTTAAGACCCCGAGTCAGCACTTAAGGAAACAACCTCTCTACTAATCCCTAAAGCGGGTAGGAGTGAATTCCATCTTGCAGAACTATGTCCCAACTATCTACCTGGTCTTATCCATGAAATGGGAGGCTTATTGAGTCGATAATCTCAGGCCACTCTCACCCATGCAAATCTAAGGATAATCTGAATAAACAGGAGTTCATGGCACGCTCAGGATTAAGATCGAGTTACCCAGGTCATCGTATGAATATAGTCAGTTAAGACAGTAAACGGAGTTATAAAGTCTAAGTGAGTATTTCACGGTCTAGTCTTATGCAAACTCATTGCATAGGATGCCCCCACTCGCATGTCTCCACATGAACGATTCAGAATCACATCGTTTGTACTTTACAAAGTGGGTCGCATCCATAGTGTCCCCAGGATAAGGTACCCAACCATATCCCTATAGTATAGACCGTTCTGGCTATATCTTGAACCTGATCCACTTTTATGTCACACATAAAGTTCAAGTATACATCCTATAGCATGGGTTCTTTATTGGATTAGGGTTTCAAAATATACAATTCACTTTATTTAATAACTTCTTTACTGAATAAATCTCAATAACATCTTTATTGCAAAATAGAATATACATTCAGTTTACAAACCCACGAGTTTTAGGACATAAAATCCAACAGTTCTGTCCCTGAGAAGGTAGGCATTGAAGGGAATGAAACTTCCCGCGCAGCGAAAGACGATCGAATCGTCGCGGTGGAATTGTGCAACTAAATTTCGTTAAAATTATCTAACACTTAGAATAGGCTAAACATGCATATTATGGAAAGAAAATAGTAAGATTATGATACTTACTTGTTGAAGACGTTCTTCAAACCTTCCTTTCCGTTCACGAACTCTTCGTGTTTCCTCGTGTTGGGATGTATGTCCTCATCTCGTGTAGTTTTTAATATTCCAAGTTGTAAATAAATAAGAGTTATTTATTTGAGCCTTGTGATATAAATAAGAGTTATTTATTTGAACTTTATGTCTCGCATATTTCATAAACTTAATCCAATAAACTAAGCTCCAGGGTCATTGTATTAATAAGAGAACTAAAACTTGAACGGTGTGTAGTGGATACACAGGGAGGATCACGTTCGAGTTAATGACCCGGACGATCTACAGTATATGGATAGGGTTGGAGACCTAATCCACGGATCTGTTGTAGATCGACACCGCTTTGTATTAAGATACAAGCGAGGTGATCGACTCGTTCATGTGGTTGACATGCGAGTGGGGGCATCTGTGCAATGAGATTGTACAAGACTAGGCCGTGAATTATTAGACTTCTTGATGTAACACCGCTAATGATGATAGGGCTAATAATATCGTGATGACCATTAGTGACTCGACCTTAATCCTCGAGTGTGTTCTGAGGACTCCCTATCTGCGAAGTCTGTCATTTGACTAATACGGGTGAGGGTGGCCACTGTTGCTCGCCCAATATGCCTATCTTCTCAGGGGCAGGACCACGTGGGGAGCTGGGAACTTGACTACGCAAGAAGAAATTCACTCGTTCCCGACTTAGGGAAACTAGAGGGGTTGTTTCCTTAAGTGTTGTCTCTAGGGCTTGAACAACGGGGCCCCACTCTCTCATTTGCCTGAGACGGTTGTTGTTTATGGTTGGACCATGCAACGTAGTTGTTCATTAGGGGAGTTGTGGGACTTAAGGAGCAAGAGGTAGACACGAGGGTAAAGCGATGAATTTGACCCAAAGTGTGTCTCACGAACAACTGTGTGAAGGGTCGACTCACAGGTATTGGTTATATCGATGGACACAACTTGTCTTACAGTGATGAGAGTGAAGCTACGGAATTTAGTGGAGTGTTACCGTAGCTAATGAATGTTGAATAACCGGGTCAAAGAGTTTGACAGGAAATGAACTCAACGATCGCGAACTCTTCTCACGATCACCGTCCGAACACCACCACTTGGCTTCTCGGTTGTTCTTCTTTTGGAAGAAGGAGAATGGTGGGATTCTAGGTTTTGGTTAGGGAGGAGAGGAATTTGAGAGAGAATTTGTGAAAGAGATGAAAGCCTTTTTTGGTGAGAATTCCAAAAATGAGTTTATTGCCTTCCAACCCTTGTTGCAAAAGGGGTTTAAATAATGGAGATAGGTGGAGTTGAAATCTCTACCTATTTACCATTTTACCACAACTATAGGTTATGCAAATCATATTTGCCTAACCACATATTATATGATATCTCATATCTCATTTTAAAAATCACATTTGCAATATTGTGGATTTTTAAATTGAATCACATCCAATTTAATATCTCTCAATCTAATTTCTCCTAATTAGCCCTAATTAAACAATTATGCTAACCTATAGTTTATTATGAATCTCATTCACATTAATCCATATATTATATCATTCATATCTCATATAAATAATATAAATGCTCTTTAGTGAACTTGAACACTTCAATTCACACCAAAACAATAAACCTTCTTTTAATCCAGTTTGAGCCAACCGAGGGACCTTATGGACCTACAGTGACGAGCTCCAATGATCCGAGATTAACCTATCAAACTCTTTGACCCGGTTAATCAACATTCATTAGCTACGGTAACACTCCACTAAATCCCGTAGTTGCACTCCCGTCAGTGTAAAACATTACGTGTCCACTGATATAACCAATGTCCATGAGTCGATCCTTCACAGGTTGTTCGTAGACATTGCTGGGTCAAATTATCGTTTTACCCCTGTGTCTACTTCTTGCTCCTTAAGTCTCCACTGCTCCTCTAATGAACAACAACGTTGTAATGGTCCAACCATACACAACAACCCTCTCGTGCCAATGAGAAGGTGGGTGCCCGTTGTCCAAGCCCTGGAGACAACACTTAAGGGAACAACCCCTCTAGTTTCCCTAAAGACGGGAACGAGTGAATTTCATCTCGCGTAGTTAAGTTCTCAGCTCCCTACATGGTCCTGTCCTTGAGAAGATAGGCATATTGGGCGAGTAACTGTGACCACCCTAACCCGTACTAGTCAAAGGATAGACCCTCACAGACAGGAGTCCGTAACACGCTCAGGATTCAGGTTGAGTCACTAATGGTCATCTACGAAGTTGTTAGTCCCTCACTCACAGCGGTGTTAAATCGATGAGTCTAATAATTCACGGTCCTGGTCTTGTACAATCTCATTGTACAGGATGCCCCCACTCGCATGTCAACCACATGACCGAGTCAGATCACCTCGTTTGTATCTTAATACAAAGCGGGTCGCATCCACAACGTATCTAGGATTAGGTCTCCAACCCAATCCATATATTATAGACCGTTCGGGTCATATACTCGAACGTGATCCTCCCTGTGTGTCCACTACACACAGTTCAAGTTCTAGTTATCTCATATATTCAATGACCCTGGAGCTTAGTTTATTGGACAAAGTTTGTAATAAATGCGAGACACAAAATGATGAAATAAATAACTCTTTATTAATTTCAAATATTAATTTACATACAGAACGAGATTAGGACAAACATCCCAAGAAACTCCCACTTGGACTAAGCTAGTGGAGCAAATACATTTCTGAAATGTACATAAATTACAACGAAGTAATATAATAAACTAGGGCATTGAATACCCGTTTACATATCTCCCACTTGCCCTAGTGAGGAAGTACTCGAAGACCTAGACTCTCTAGGTGACCCTCAAACGCCTTAGTCGTAAGGGGCTTTGTAAATGGATCAGCTACGTTGTGCTCCGACGCTATCTGCGTGACTGTCACGTCGCTGCGGTACACAATCTCCCGTATCAGGTGATACTTCCGCTCAATGTGTTTACCTCTCTTATGGCTTTGAGGCTCTCTGGAGTTGGCTACTGCACCACTGTTATCACAAAACAGTGTGATCGACAAGCTCATATTTGGAACAACTTCCAAATCGGTCATGAACTTCCTAAGCCAAACAGTTTCCTTTGCAGCTTCACAAGCCGCAACGTACTCCGCTTCCATAGTAGAATCAGCGATGCATCCCTGCTTGATGTTTCGCCATACTACAGCTCCTCCATTCAGAATGAAGGTTGACCCCGAAGTGAATTTCCTAGAATCCGTATCGGTCTGAAAGTCAGAATCTGTGTATCCCGTAAGGATCAAATTCCCACTGCCATACACTAAGCTGTAGTTCCTCGTTCTCCTAAGATACTTGAGGATCGCCTTTACGGTTGTCCAGGTGATCTAATCTCGGATTGGATTGATACCTCACCGACAATCCCTCTTTGCATAATGATGTTGGGCCTTGTACACAACATGACATATATCAGGCTCCCTACAGATGAAGAATAGGGGATCCGTCTCATATCCTCAATCTCTTGAGGAGTCTTAGGACACTGATCCTTAGACAGATGAACCCCGTGCCTGAAAGGCAACAAGCCCTTCTTGGAGTTATGCATCTTATATCTAGATAACATCTTGTCAATATAAGACGCTTGAGACATGGCTAACGTTTTGTTCTTCCCGTTCCTGATAATCTGGATACCTAGAACATACTGAGCTTCTCCCAAATCTTTCATTTGGAATTGCGAAGCTAGCCAATTCTTTACGTCAGTAAGAAATCCTACCCCATTTCCAATGAGAAGGATATCATCCACGTATAATATCAGAAATGCGACAGTTTTGTCGACGATTTTCTTGTAAACACAAGGCTCGTCAACATTCTGATAAAAGCCATAAGATTTGATTGCCTCATCAAACCTTATATTCCAAGACCTCGAGGCTTGTTTCAGTCCATAAATAGACCTATGAAGCCGGCAAACCTTTTGCTCTTGGCCTTGGGTTATGAACCCTTTTGGCTGGTCCATGTAGATAGTTTCATCAAGGTTGTGATTCAGAAAGGCGGTCTTGACATCCATCTGCCATACCTCGTAGTCATAATACGCGACAATGGCCAGAAGGATCTTGATCGACTTTACCATGGCAACAGGTGAAAAGGTTTCCTCATAGTCAACCCCTTCGACCTAGGTAAAACCCTTTGCCACTAGTCGTGCTTTGAAGGTCTGCACCTTCCCATCTACGCCACGTTTACGCTTGTAGATCCATTTACAACCTATAGGTTTTACCCCATCCGGTTGATCCACAAGCTCCCAGACATAATTGAAGTACATCGACCCCATTTCCTGGTCCATAGCTTTAATCCATTCGTCCCTGTCAACATCAGCCATAGCCTGATCAAAGGTTAATGGATCCTCGTTGTCATCATCAGAAGTGACGACTTGGGTTTCAGCTAAACCCATGTAACGTTCAGGCTGTCTAACAGCCCTCCCACTACGTCGAGGCATTCCCAACTCTTGGACACGGACTTGACTTGACGTGCTAGGATCAACAACACTTGTTGACGTACTAGCCCCATCAGCAACTCTTGCTGACGTACTGTCCATTTCATTCAACACGATTTTGTTTCTAGGGAAATGATCCCTGATGTGGTCTTCCTCAAGGAAAGTGGCGTTTGTCGACACAATCACCCTATTTTCCTTAGGATCGAAAATAGACCACCTCTGGTCTCTTTTGGGTAACCTACGAATAGGCATAATTTTAAACGGGGTTCAAATTTCTTCGGGTTTGACACCAACTCATGGGGCGGGATCCCCAAATTCTGAAATGGTGTAAACTACCTTTACGGCCATTCCAGAGTTCAAAAGGTGTTTTACAAACTCTCTTCGACGGAACGTTGTTCAAAATATATACCGCAGTCTCCACTGCGTAACCCCAAAAAGAATCAGGGAGACGAGCATAGCTCATCATCGACCGAACCATGTCCAACAGGGTTCTGTTTCTCCTCTCCGATACACCATTCTGTTGGGGCATACCAGGTGCTGAGAGTTAGGACGTATTTCCTTGTTCTATCATATAGTCCTAGAATTTTGTGTCCATATACTCTCCACCTCGATCCGATCGAAGTGTTTTTATGGTTTTACCTAACAGGTTCTCAACCTCAGTCTTATACTCCTTGAACTTTTCAAGAGTTTCAGACTTCTTATGCATTAGGTTAATGTACCTGGTAGCACACAAAATGTGTTATCCTTAGGCTTAATAATTGCTAGTTTTATGATAATTACAGGGCTTTGATGTGTTTAAATCATTAAATTTCAGGTAAAGAGCTAAAACAGAACATTTGGAGACATTTTGGATCACTCGGGATCGAAATGAGGCTATTTGGAGCTAAAAATAACATCATTTAGAAGTAGAAAGATCAATCCAAGCTTGAAGACCCGAGGTGATGGCGTTGCAACGCCATGCTTGCTGTTGAGAGGCTTTGAAGACCCCAGACGATAGCGTTGCAAAGCTTCCTTGCAGCGTCGCAACGCTATCTCGATAAGAAAGCACGCATGAGGAGCCGCACAGAGGGCGTTGGAACGCTACCTTGCAGCGTCGCAATGCCAGATCGATAAGGGGTGCGCGCGTTAGGGTAGCGACCTTAGCGCCTTGTAACGTCCTTAAGCGTTGCAACGCATTTGCCGATCATTGCCATATATACCACGCGGTTAGGGTATAGCGTTGCAACGTTGTACCGAAAGACACTATAAAAAGAACATTATGTGTTCATTACAATGGAGCCGAAATTGATAGACAATCACCCTATTTTCGAAATACACTTTGTAAGAAGAGAGAAAAAAGCGTTTTTGGGAGCTAAAGCATCCGTGGAGGTTCGAGATTGAAGATGGGAGCTCGGAGACGAAGGACTGGCATCAACACATAAGTTTAATTTCCTTTTCTTTCAAATTGTAACATCGTTTTGAGACGTTTTCTACATGTTTAGCTTGATTTTCATGTGATTTAGAGTAGCTAAATGTTGTAGTTATGATTTGATTTACTTGTTAAGACTTTCTTACTATGAATTGAAGCATGTTTTGTCCTTATTTTTGGCAATTCGTTCTTAACTCTTAATTTGTTGGTTTAAGTGGACTCGAGAGATAAAACTTGAATTAGAGCAAAGTTGTCAAAACCCTTAGAAGTCTGGTATGAGAATGACCTAGAAATCTTAGGGAAACACATAAAGAAGTTGCTTAATGTCGTGCTTGTCATAGGTTCATATGGAGACTATGGAGTTTATTACATGTGCGAGGCTCACTAAGAATCAAGAGATTTTCTTGAGTATTTTACTTCTTGTTTATAAATTCATCTCATTGGTTCATTGCATGAAGGAGTTAACTCATTAACTTGTAAAATCACTTTCCTCAAATCTATCAATCCGTGTCTCCACATGTTTGTTTGTCGTTTGTCTTTATTTTTAATCACTTATCCATATTATGCTTCTTTAGCTAAAATTGAGAATTAGTACCTTAATAATTAATTAATCTAGAAACCCATTCCCGAGGACGATACTTGAACTCTTAAATCACTATACTAAAACTTGACTCGTACACTACGGTATTGCATCATCATAATTTTGCACTCAACAGTACCCATACCTCGAATAATCATCTATGAAAGATACGAAGTATTCGTAACCTCCTCGTGCTTTAACACTCATCGGACCACAAAGGTCAGAATGTATAAGCTCAAGGGGCTCCTTGGCTCTATATCCTTTTCCACTAAAAGGATGTTTGGTCATTTTGCCTTCGAGGCATGACTGACACACCGGTAAAGAGTTTTCTTCCAACTGACTTAGAAGTCCACTCTTCACTAGTCTCTCAATCCTATTGAGATTAATGTGACCTAACCTTAGATGCCAAAGATGGGCATTTTCCTTAGGAGAAACTTTCGCTTTCTTAGTTCATCTTAGATGCCAAATATGAGCATTTTCTTTTAGAGAAACTTTAACTCTCTTAGTTCGCGTTTCTGCAGTTTTAAATAACTCAGTGTTCAAAACGCTTTTGACCGAATTAGGCTTTAAAACATACAAATTTGACTTAAGTGAAGCAGAACAAATAAGATTACCATTTCTGGAAATAAACGCTTTATTACCATTAAATGAAATGGAGATACATTGTTCTAAAAGACAGGAAATAAAAACGAGGTTTCTAGAAAACCCTGGAACTATATACATGTTGTCTAACAAAATGTAATTCCTGCCAAAGAAAAGCTTCACTTTGTCGATAGCTGCAGTAGAGACTATCTCCCCGGATCCAACCCGTAGAGTCACCTCACCCTCTTGCAGTTGCTGCCAGGAATCAATTCCCTGAAAAGAAGAACAAACGTGGTTAGTGGCGCCCAAATCCAATATCCAGATAGAGTCACTACTCTCCACTAAACAAGTTTCAGTTACCAGTAAATTGCATTTACCTTGATTTTTCCTCTCGGCAAGGAACTTGGGACAGTTTCTCTTCCAGTGGTCGTCCCCATTGCAGTGAAAACACTTTCCTTTTTCTACAACTTCCTCGACCTTCTTGCCCTTTTGGGCGGCAACTCGGTCAGCTTTACCCCTCTTCATTTTCTTCTTCCCTTTCAGGCGAGAAGGAGCGACAGATTTTGTCCCAAAGGTCGAAACCCTGTGATACGATCTGTAGGCAACATTTGCCTCAGCTTCCGGTGTCCTGATCCTCATCAAGGACTGAAAGTTCTGTAACTCATTGAGGAGGGTAGTCAGAGTGTAGCTTATCTTATTCATAACAGCGTTGCTACGAAACTGAAGGAGACTCTTCGAAAGAGTCTCCAGAATAAAGCTGACCTGGCTCGACTCATCGATCGAAGCCCCGTTCATCTCCGCCAAATTAAAGTGGGTCATCATTTCCAGAACATGTTCACGGACAGACGTCCTTTTTTTCATTCGGGCGTTGAAGACGTGTTTGAGTGAATCGTGCCTGACCTGAAAGGACTGTTGTCCAAACATGTCTTGCAACAACTCCATGATCTCATTAGCGGTGATCATCAACTCATGTTTCTTTGCCAAGACTTTAGATAAGCTGACAATTATATAGACCTTGGCCTTTTCATTAGCCCTGAACCATCGATCGTATGCATCACGAACACTTCGTGATGCAGTCGAGGTCAGCAACTGAGGACATTCCTCAGTAAGCACGAACCTCAAGTCGTCAGTTACTAGAATCGTGTTTATGTTATTCTTCCACGTTTGGAAGTTATCTCCCACTAATTTTTCGGAAGCGAGTAAAGCGATAATTGAGCTAGACATTTTAGCTGAAAAATTCAAAAATAATTTTGTGTCAGTCTCGCATAAACTTTTGAAATCAAATCAAGTTTTAGCAAAATTTAATCCTATGATCCCTAGGTCATTTAAAAATTGCAATGATATCCTAAAGGTTTAGAATGACCGCCACCGAAGGGTGAACAGAAACACTCCTTCTCTAGGATGAGACTTTCTCGACCATACCCTAATCCCAGAATAACTCTTATTCCATTAGGCATTCAGTTCCATTATTTGGTCGAATTCATTAACACTTAACGAATCCCGTGAGTGTCACCCTCAATCTTTAAGTTTCCAAGTATCCTTCCAAACAATAGCCACCGAAGGGTGAACCACGAAGGAAAACCAACAAGGAAACTGTATCCCTTTCGGGAATTCACGGTGTTCCGACTCCCATGATCAAGGCCCTCCGAAGGGATTGTCTGGTCCAGGCCAAACTAGCATGCGGATCATAGGGGTCTCACGGTGTGAATCGAAAGAAGAGACCGTGGGTCCCATTTTCACAGGTCCCGCTCCCACTCACTATAAGTACTCCCTCCATCCACTTTGATATTGACCCATACAAATACCATCCGAAGGGGGATGCTCCCATTTGCGCCACGAGGCCGAGTATGGATCTCACGGTGCGGACTTAACGGAGATTTGTGGTCGGAAAAACAAATGTATCTTATACACTTTATTTCCTCCCACTCAACACTTTATTATTTTCAGGATTGACCTAGATAAACCGGCTAAAATTTACCTAAGTCTACCAATATAACTCTTATATTGTATTAGGCATAAGTTTATAATCACATTATTACTTAGGTCTATGTGAGTAAATTAATCAACTTTTAATTAACGCCACTCACGAAAAATATAATCTAAGAATCTCCGGACCGAATTCACTCCCAGGTCGGTTTCCAGGTAGGGGTGATCCGCAAGCGTCAAATTAAAAACCCCAGCCTTAGACAAAACCGCCCTTAGACAGAGTTACTTATCATTCACCATTCAAGATTACATTTTGATTTCCTAATTCTAATCTTATTAGAACTAGAAAACCTAAGTCTAATTATTCAAGTTCTAAACACTTTAAAACTAATAATTAACTTAGGTTACATGCATTTCTATGTTATAGTGTTTGATCATTCATCACATGAATAACTATATACTATAACATAATAATTCATCACATGAAATTAAAATACATGAGCATACTTTAATCTAAAAAATATAACACTTATATTAATTAAATTAAAACATGCATTTAATTATATTATAACTCTTATAATATAACCTATCATGCAAACTATATATTATAACACTTATAATATAAATGATGCATGAAAATGTTTAACCTAAGGTGAGATTTTTAATCTATATGACATACCTTATGCACATAGAATTTAATTAAATCATACATCACATGCATAAAATAATTAAATAGCAAAAATGGACAAGTTTTGGCACTTAGGGATAGTTATTTAATTAAATAATATTAATATAATATTTATATTAATATCATTTAATAAAATAAATAAAATAAATAAACAAATACATTTTATAAAATAAAAAACAATAATCACGTTTAAAAAACAGCCCAAGACCATGCTGTTGGGATTTATGCCCTAAACTTGTGTAATTTTGATCAAATAAATAAAGGAGTTATTTGTTTTGATAAAATTATATTCTTGCTTTATAAATCCAATAAACTAAGCTCCAAGGTTAGGATATATCTTGAACATCAGTGTAGTGGACACTATTTGGATTGTGTTCAAGAATATAACCTAAATGGCCTATGTGAAAGGAATCGAATCCCGCAGCGGAAGAGATTGTGAATCGCGCGTTCTTAATTTCGTTACTAAGATGACATTCAAGAACAAATTAACTAGATTAAACATATAAAGACAACATGGACAGCGAGATATTACCTTTGAAGAACCTTTCTTCGAGTGCTCCTTCTCCCACTGCTACGATCTCAGCAACACGAATCCAAGCGATCACGGACACTACCACCGGATCTTCTCCGTTGTTCTGTAGGTGAGGGAGGAAGGTGGGTTTCCTTTAGGTGAGATGAGATGTTTGTGAGAGAGAGATTGTGTTTAGGAACCTTTCCAACGACACAACCAAATGGCACACCTTTTTGCAAAAGCTTAGGTTGCTTCGCTTAACCTAGTTGCATCTTATGCAACTATATATATAAGGAGATAGGGATGAAAATTACCATCCTATCCCTCTTTCATTCTTTGTTTAGTATATAGTTAATATGTGAATCTAATTCACATTAGAAGTATATATTATATCAATTATATCACATATAATTGATATGACATCTCATATATGAAATTGAACACTTGAATTTCATTCCTAACTTTATACCCTCAATATAACCATGTTGAGACAACGGAGGGACCTAATTGACCTACAGTTCATGAGCTGCAATGATGTGAGATTAACGGATCAAACTCTTTGATCAGGTTAATCAATATTCATTAACTACAAGTCACTCCATTATAGACTTGTAGCTGCACTCTCCTCACTATAGATTATATTGTGTCCACTGATATAATCATTACCCATGAGTCGACCCTTCACAGGTTGTTCGTAATCACGGTTGGGTCAAATTACCGTTTTACCCCTGTGATTACCTCTTTGTTCCTTAAGCACCACTGATCCTCTAATGAACAACAAGTCTAAGGTCCTACCATAGACTCATACCCTCATAGAGGGCGGGGCCCCGTTGTACAAGACTTGGATTCAGTTCTTAAGGGAACAACCTATCTAATTCCTTAGTGTAGGAATGAGTGAATTCCATCTTGCACAGTTAAGTCCCCAGCTACCTACGAGATTTTGTCCCTGAGAACGTAGGCTTATTGAGTCGGCTACAGATCACTCTCACCCATATTAGTCTAAGGACAAACTCCTATAAGCAGGAGTTCTTAACTTGCTCAGGATTCAGGTCGAGTCACTAATGACCATCTATAAATTATCGGTCTTACCCTGTTAACGGTGTTATACTAGTTAGACTAATAATTTGCAGTCCGGTCTTGTATGAACTCTTCATACAGGATGTCCCCACTCGCATGTCAACTACATGAATGAGTTGGATTATCTCATTTGTACTAATTACAAAGTGGACCGCATCCATGGTGTTACCAGAATGAGGTTTCCAACCTTATTCTTATACCATAGACCATTTAGGTTATATTCTTGAATACAATCCAAATAGTGTCCACTACACTGATGTTCAAGATATATTATAACCTTGGAGCTTAGTTTATTGGATTAATAAAGCAAGCATTATAATTTCATCAAAACAAATAACCCTTTATTTATTTGATCAAAATTACACAATTTTAGGGCATAAATCCCAACAATCTCCCACTTGACCTAAAGCTTGTGGAGTACTAAAACAATACAGTAATGTAAATACAATAAACTAGGGCATTTAAACCCTTTGTACAAAATACTCCCACTTGCCCTAGTTGGGGAAGACTTGTAAGCCTAGACCTTCTAGGTGACTCTCAAATACTTTAGCCGTGAGAGCCTTTGTAAAAGGACCAACAATGTTGTGCTCGAAGGCTATCTTCGTGACAATCACGTCTCCTCTATGCACGATCTCCCGGATGAGATTATATTTTTGCTCAATGTGCTTTCCCCTGTTGTGACTTCAGGGTTCCCTCAAATTTGCCACTACACCACTGTTATCGCAATACAGCGTGATGGGCAAAGTCATATTTGGAACAACTTCCAAATTTAGCATGAATTTCCTTAACCAAACGACCTCCTTAAATGCTTCACAAGTTGCTACATATTCGACCTCCATGGTGGAACTAGCGATGCATCCTTGCTTGACGCTTCGTCATACTACAACTCCTCCGTTAAGAGTGAATACTGACCCTGATGTAGATTTTCGAGAATCTTTATCAGTCTAAAAGTAAGAATCTGTGTATCCTGTAAGGATCATATCCTTAGCCCCATACACAAGCATGTAGTTCCTTATTCTCCGTAGATACTTAAGGATTGTTTTAACCGCTGTCCAGTGTTCAAGTCCTAGATTGAATTGATACCTACTGACCATCCCAACTGCAAAACAGATGTCAGGCCTAGTACACAACATGGCGTACATCAGGCTTCCAACAGCTGATGCATAAGGAATCCGTCTCATATCCTCAACTTCTTGAGGTGTCTTAGGATACTGTTCCTTAGACAAATGGACTCCATGTCTAAAAGGCAATAAGCCCTTTTTGGAGTCTTGCATCTTAAACCTTGACAACACTTTGTCTATGTAAGATGTTTGAGACAAGGCTAGTGTTTTATTCTTGTGGTTCCGGACAATCTGGATCCCAAGAACAAACTGCACATCACCCAAATCTTTCATTTGAAATTGCGTAGCTAGCCAATTTTTAATGTCAGTAAGATATCCTACATCATTCCCAATGAGTAGGATATCATCCACATATAGAACTAGGAATGCGACAGAACTATTGATGATCTTCTTGTAGACACAAGGTTCATCATCATTCTGGTCAAAACCATAAGATTTGATTGCCTCATCAAATCTTATATTCTAGGACCTAGAGGCTTGTTTCAGTCCATAAATTGACCATTTAAGCCTGCAAACCTTTTGCTCTTGTCCTGGTTCAACAAACCCTTTGGGTTGGTTCATGTAGATGTTTTCTTCAAGATTGCCATTCAAAAAGGTTGTCTTGACATCCATTTGCCATACCTCATAGTCATAATATGCGGCAATGACAAGTAGGATACGGATGGACTTTACCATAGCAACAGGTGAAAAGGTTTCCTCATAGTCAACCCCTTCAACCTAGGTATAACCCTTTGCTACTTGTCTAGCTTTATAGGTTTGCACCTTCCCATCTACACCACGTTTTCTCTTGTACATCCACTTACAACCTATAGGTTTTACCCCATCAGGTTTATCTACAAGATCCCAAACAGAATTGAAGTGCATAGACTCCATTTCTTGGTCCATGGCTATGACCCATTTGTCTTTGTCTTTGTCAACCATCGCTTGACTATAAGTCGATGGATCCTCACAGTCGTCATCTGGTATAACAACTTGGGTTTCAGATAAACCCATGTAACGGTCAGGTTGTGTTATAACTCTCCCACTACATCGAGGCATACTCAACTCTTGAGATGGACTCTCTTGACTAGACAAGCTAGCATCAACAACTCTTGTAACGTACTAGTTTTATTAGCAACCTTTGTTATTGTTTTGTCTAACTCACTCAACACAGTTTTACTTTTTGGTTTGTGGTCCCTTATGTAGTCCTCCTCTAAGAAAGTGGCATTTGTCGACACAAAAATCTTATCTTCCTTAGGATCATAGAATAAACCACCTCTTGTTTCTTTTGGGTAGCCTACGAATAGGCACAATTTTGAACGTGAATCCAACTTCTTTGGATTTGTCACAACTACATGTGTCGGACAGCCCCAAATTCTGAAATGACATAAACTACCTTTACGTCCTTTCCAGAATTCAAAAGGTGTTTCAGAAACACTTTTTGAGGCATATTATTCAAAATGTATGCCGCATGATCTCTCTTCACGTAACCCCAAAATGAACTAGGGAGATGAGCATAACTCATCATTGATCGAACCATGTCCAACAAGGTTCTATTTCTCTTTTCAAACACTTGCTTTGTTGTATGGCGTCACAGGAGCCGAGAGAGTTGGGATGTAATTCCATATTCTATCATATAGTTCTGGAATTTTAAATCCATATACTCTCCACCTCGATCTTATCAAAGTGTTTTAATTGTTTTACCCAACTGATTTTCAACCTCAGCCTTGAATTCCTTAAACTTTTCAAGTGCTTCAGACTTATGTTGTATTAGGTAAATATGCCCAAATCTAGAATAATCATCTACAAAGGAGATGAAATATTCATAAACTCCTCTGCCTTTAACACTCATTGGACCACAAAGGTCTGAATGTATAAGCTCAAGAGGTTCTTTGGCTCTATAACCTTTTCCACTAAAAGTTCTTTTAGTCATTTTGCCTTCTAGACAAGATTCACATACATGTAAAGTATTTTCTTCTAACTCATTTAGAAGTCCATTCTTTACCAATCTCTCAATCCTATTGAGATTAATGAGACCCAATCTAAGATCCCAAAGATGAGCATTTTCTTTGGGAGAAATTTTACGTTTCTTAGTTTGTGCGTTAGCAGTTTTAAATAATTCAGTGTTCAAAACCATTTTGATTGAATTAGGCCTTAAAACATACAACCCATTTTCTAATGAAGCTGAACATATTTCCATACCTTTCTTTAAAATAAACACTTTATTCATTGAGAAAGAAACATAAATACATTGTTCTATTAGGCAAGAAATTGAAATAAGGTTTCTAGTAAACCCTGGTATCACTAATATATTGTCCAACAACATATATTTCTTGTCAAAATAAAGCATCATCGTGCCTACTGCTACAGCTGAGACGACTTCTCCATTTCCAACCCGGAGCGTTATCTCTTCTTTCTATAGCTACTGCCAGAATCAATTCCCTGAAAAGAATAGCAAACATAATTAGTGGCGCCTGAACCAAGTATCCAAGTAGTTTTTGTTGGGATTTGTGCGCTAAAACTCGTAGTTTGTATTTATGTTCTAATTATTGTAATAAAATGTTATTATTTCAATAAAGTGTTATTATTCGTTATCTACGAGTTTGCCTTTATTTAAACCCTAAATCCAAGAAACTGAACATCCAAGGATGTTAAATGAATCTCTAACTGAATGTAATGTATATAAAAAGGATCTTGGTTCGAGATACACCCTAAAGGGTCTATAGTTAGGGGAAAAGGTTTGGGTACCTTACCCTTGTTAAACTATGGATGTGACCCACTTTGTATTTGATACAAACACTGTGATCCTAACGTGTTCGTGTAGAAGACATGTGAGTGGGGATATCCTATGTAATGAGATTACATAAGACCAGACCACGAAATAGTAACCTCTAGCTGTAACTCCGTTAACTAGTTAGGTTTCTATTTCACTAGGATGACCTAGGCAACTTGATCTCAATCTCGAGCGAGTTACGAACTCCTGTTCGCGAGGATTGTCTTTTGGCTAGTATGGGTGAGAGTGGCCAAATTCACCGCCACTCAATATGCCTACCTTCTTGGGGACAAGACCAGGTGAGCTAGTGGAAACTTAACTTAGCAAGATGGAATTCACTCCTTCCCGCCTACTAGGGTAAATAGAGGAATGTTCCTTTAAGTAGTGTCTCAGAGACTTGAACAAAGGGGCCCACCCTCTCATTGGCAGAGAGGGGACTATGTTTGTTGGTAGGACCACAAACAAATTGTTCATTAGAGAAGCACTTTGGTACTTAAGGCACAAGATGTAACCCGAGGGTAAAGCGGTAATTTGACCCACCGGTGTTCTGAACATTCGTGAAGGATTGACTTGCTGTTATTGGTCAATATCCATAGACACATAAATATATCTGCAGTGAGATGAGTGCAGCTGTGAGACTTTAGTGGAGTGTTCCCGCAGTTAACGAATGTTGATTAAGAGGTTAATGAGATTAACAGAGCAATCTCGTATCGTTGGAGCTTCTGATCTGTAGGTCCATTAGGTCCACCTTCTAGCTCGTAAAGGGTTCTTAGATCATTAGAATTTGAAATGTACAAATTCATTAGGGAATAAACTTAATGTATATTGATACAATATAATATATAGTTTTGGAACTATATATTATAAATTTAATGTGGATATGATTCATATTAAATTTTGTGAGAGAATTAAATATTTGAAAGAGTTCAAATATTAAATGTGAATGTGATTCATATTTGAAAACTATAGGTTAAAATTCAATGTGCACTAGATGTACATTAAAACTATAGGTTAAAGGGGTAATATGATTAAATGAGATTTAATCCAAATTAAATATATGATATTTAATTTGTATTATTTAAATATGATTTAAATTAATAATTAAATATGATTTAATTATTATTTAATTATATTATTATTATTATTATTATTATTATTATTATAACAATAAAATAAGGGAACGTGTCATCCAGACACGTTCCCCACTACCCTCCCCTTCTCCCTATCGACAATTTAACAGGAAGAAGGGGGTTGCTCATTTTGGATGATCGATCGATCATTTTCTTTTGACAGAAGAAATTCTCTCTCTCATACTCTCATGCCCTTCTTCTTCCAATTGTTGGAATCCTTCCCACAAAGGATTTTGTTCTAAGAACTCAGAGATATAGAAGGTTTTCTCTGTTGGTGGTGTCCTGCTTGGAAATACAGAAGAGTGCTTGTGTTGCTGCTTTGCTGATTTCTCTAGGAGCAAGGAGTTGTTGTTCTGCGAATCTACAAAGGTAATTGTTAAACTCAGCATTATGTTTGCATGTAAAACATCCATGCCTAATTAGATTAGAGTTAATTTTATGCTCGTTCTGTGTTTTTGTCAATGTATGAGTTTTTGTTTCAAGCAAAACAATCTTGCAATTACGATTCCAAATTCGTTTTCGCTGCTCAAGAAGATCCGATCTCAATCAATTGGTATCAGAGCAATGCTTGTATTATTTTGTTTTGAAACAAAATTGCATTGATTTGGTGGGAAATGCATTTGGTTTGCTGTAAAACTGTTTAGGAGTTTTTTGGCCATAGTTTACTTTTGATTTGATCAAATTATTGTAAAGGCCCCTGCGTTTTTGCACAAATAAAGTGCATAATTGAGTCTGTAATTGAGTTACGAGTCGTTCGGGACCAGTTTCATGCAATTCAGTAAAGAATCGAAGGAGAAATTACAAGTTGAAGCTGTTGTGTTCGAAGAAGAAGGTTGTTGCCGGCGGCCGCACATAGCGTTACAGTAACGCTACGCTATATACGTTACAACGTCGTTCATCGCCGTTCCAACGATGATGAGCGTCGCTGCGCCGGCGTCCCCTATCGACGCGGCGTTCAAGGGTCGCGAGCGTTACAACGCAACGCCGCCGGCGTTGCAACGCCACCCCGATAGAAGGCGCACGTGAGGATGAAGCGGGCGTTGCAACGCCGTGAGGAAATTCGGGCAGTAGTAGGCCACTTCAAGCTGGTTCGTTGGTTTTGGTCCGGTTCGAGCGGTTTAAGGCCGATTCAGGGTGTTTTGGACCGGTTTCATGAAATAAAATTAATGTAATTTTATTTTTTGCACTTTAGGGGCCAAATTATTCCGGTTTTACAGCTTTATGTCTTTATGAATGTCATTTAGATTATTCTCACCTTAGGATAAGCATGATCATGCATTTTATTTATATAAATGTTATATGAATATGGTTAAATGCATGATTAATTTATTTTTCATGAGTAATTAATTATAATTGTTATGATTAAATTATATGGAAAATAAATTGCATGGAGCATGAAATTACTTAGTTTAAAATAAATGTTATTTTGTTTAAGTAATTTTATAATTCAATTAGTTGAATTCCTTTTATAATTCAAATTTGAATAATGATTGTTGGATTTATAATATAGTTTCTTTATCATAGGTTAATTATTAAATTTATAAAAATTATAAATTAAAGGGGTTTTAGAAACCATAACCTATAATAAAGAAATGCATGCAAACATAGGAACTTGGGTTAAATTTAATTAGTTTTAAATCGTTTAAAATTAATTTAGACCTAAGTTTTAATTTCTAATAGGATTAGAAATTAGTCTTACGTAGTATTTTAAATAGTTTAAAATATAGTAGGACTTTAGAACTTTGGTTATAAGGGAACTCTACCGGTGAAGTTTTGTCTAAGGTTGGGGTACTTACTTAAGGTGTTACAGTTAATGGAACACCTCCTACACAGGAACCGACTGGAACTGAGTTGAATTAACCTTAGTTCTATTTTATCTCTAGGTAATTAAAATGTTTATTCACCTAGACATAAGGTTTTAAGACCTAGTTATAATAGTTATAATAGGCATAGACTTAGATAGATTCTTTTAGCCAGAATCCGACTAAGTTAAATCTATACCCTAATTTTAGGAGATTCAGTGGGAGAAAACGAGATGTTCGCATCGAGTTTACTCTCACGTCCTCAAGAGTTCACACCATGAGTTTCATCAGCTACGTGGCGTCAATAGGGCGTCCCCTTATGGTATGTGTTTGCATGGTTCAATACCAAGGTGAACGAGGGAAGTATCCATAGTAAATGGGAGCAGGACGCATGTCAATGTATCCTACGGTCTCATCCATTAGGTCGCACCGTGAGATTTCAATAGTTCGCCTGCTAGGTTGTCCTGGAAAAGCCAAACCCTACGGAGGGCCTGACTATAGGGATTGGAACACTGCGAACTCCAGAAATGGACAGGGTCTCTTAGGTTGTTTGCCAACAGTTGTCTTTCTTAATAGTAGCCTGTTGGCTCGGGCCTATTGGATCTGAAAATGGTAGGGTCACATTTACGGGATGAGTTAAGCTACTTAACAAGTCCTTGACCAAACCAATGGTAGCTAAGGACCATTGGGGCATGAGATGTTCTGGTAGTGGGAATCGGCTGAGAAAGTCTCAATTCAAGGGAGGAATGACTGACCGCCCGACGGAGGCTTTTGTTCTAAACCCTTGAAGTATCGTTGCAAAATTAAAGGTTTAATTTAAACAGTGGGTTTAGTTTAAACACTAGGGTTCTTTAATAATTTTGCTAAATTTGATTGGTTTTTTACAATGGGTTAAAAGGCATAACTAATTAGAACTATTTTGGATTTTCAGCATGTCGTCCTCGATAATAGCCTTACTTAAAAGCGACCGTTTAACTGGTGAGAATTTTACTACGTGGAAGTCCAACCTGAATGCGATTCCGGTTGTTGATGACCTACGATTTGTACTGTCTGAGGAATGTCCTCGGGTCCTTGCTCGTAACGCTCCTCAATTTGTTAAGGAAGCATACGACCGCTGGATCAAGGCCAATGACAAGGCCAAGGTCTACATTTTGGCTAGTGTTTACGAAGTTACGGCCAAAAGCACGAGGGCATGGTCTCGGCTCATGAGATCATGAGTTCGCTTTGCAGAAATGTTTGGACAACGAAATGCGAGCATTCGACACGAATCCCTCAAATACGTTTATAACTCCCGTATGAAGGTGGGGTCATCGGTGAGAGAACACGTTCTTGATCCGATGGTCCACTTCAACGTGGTTTGAGATGAACGGAGCGGTCGATGACGAGCAAAGTCGTATCGTTCATCCCGAATCTCTTCCAAGAGTTTCTGCAAATTCCGCACAATGCGGTGATGAACAAGATAGAGTATAACTTTGACTACTCTCCTAAATGAACTACAAACTTTCCAGGTCTCTTATGAAGAATAAAGGACGGTGATGGAAAGGCAAATCTGTTTGCCCATTCCGGAAAGGTTCGAGAAGGTTCATCCTCCGGGACTAAGTCTTGTAGCTCATCTTCAGGCTTAAGAAGACCCAAAAGAAGAAAATAGGAGGAAAAAGGGAAGGCACCTCTCACTGCGACAAAGGCAAAGGAAAAGTCAAGGTTGCATATAAAGAAAAATGTTTCCACTGCAACATGGATGGGCACTTTGAAGCGAAATCGCCCAAAATACCTTGCTGAGCTCAAAGAGAAGAAAGGTAAATTAGATTTACTTGTTCTTGAAACTTGTTTAGTGGAAAGTGATGATTTTACTGGATACTTGATTCGAGAGCCACTAATCATGTTTTCTCTTCATTTCAGAAACTAGTTCCTTCAAGGAGCTCGAAGAGGTGAGATGGCGCTTCGAGGTCGGAGCAGAGACGTCGTCTCGGCTTTCGTGCGATGGGAGATGCCAAGTCGTTTTTAGGAGATAGATTTCTTTTATTAAAACATCTGTATATAGTTCCTAAGCTTAAAAGGAACTTAATTTCTATCTCTTGTTTAATAGAACTTGGTTATTGTATTTCTTTTTCAATTAATGAAGCGTTCATTTTGAAAGAGGGTGTCAATATTTGTTATGCTAAATTGAAAAATGGCTTGTATGTACTGAAACCGAATAAAACGAAAGCAATTTTAAATCATGAGATGTTTAAGAATGCTAACACTCAAAATAAAAGGAAAAGAATTTCTCCAAATAATAATACCTGTCTATGGCATCTTAGACTTGGTCATATTAATCTCAACCTGGATTGAGAGACTCTCTAAGAATGGACTTCTAAACAAGTTAGAAGATGATTCTTTCTGCCTATGCAGTCTTGCTTGGAAGGTAAAATGACCAAGCGACCTTTTCTTGGAAAGGTTACAGAGCCATAGAGCCCTTAGAACTTGTACATTCGGATCTTTGTGGTCCTGGTGAATGTCAAAGCTCGAGAGAAGTACGAATATTTCATCTCTTTCATAGATGATTATTCGAGGTATGGTTATCTATACCTAATGCATCACAAGTCTGAAGCTCTTGAAAAGTTCAAAGAGTATAAGGTTGAAGTAGAGAATGCATTAGGGAAAACCACACTTCGATCCGATCGAGGTGGAGAGTATATGGATTTGAGATTCCAGGACTATATGATAGAACATGGAATTAAATCTCAACTCTCAGCACCTAATACACCACAGCAAAATGGTGTGTCAGAAAGGAGAAATAGGACCTTGTTGGACATGGTTCGTTCTATGATGAGCTATGTTCAGTTGCCTACCTCGTTTTGGGGATACGCAGTAGAGACTGTTGTTCAAATCTTGAACAGTGTTCCATCAAAAAGTGTTTGAGAAACACCTTTGAACTTTGGAAGGGGCGTAAACCTAGTTTACAACACTTCAAGATTTGGGGTTGTCCGGCACACGTGCTCGTGACAAACCCGAAGAAACTGGAACCTTGTTCAAGATTGTGCCAATTTGTTAGCTATCCCAAAGAAACGAGAGGTGGTCTTTTCTGCGACTCACGTTCTTGGAGGAAGATCACATGAGGAACCACGTACCGCGTAGTAAATTAGTACTAAATGAAGCTACTAATGAACCAACAAGAGTTGTTGATCAAGTTGGACCTTCATCAAGAGTTGATGAAGGAGCCATTACCTCAAGTCAGTCTCGTCCTTCTCAATCGTTCGGAATGCCTCGACGCAGTGGGAGGGTTGTTTACCAACCTGACCGCTACTTGGGTTTAGCTGAAACTCAAGTTGTCATACCTGATGACGGCGTAGAAGATCCATTGTCTTATAGACAGGCAATGAATGACGTAAACAAGGACCAATGGATCAAAGCCATGGATCTTGAAATGGAGTCAATGGACTTCAATTCAGTATGGGAACTTGTAGACCAACCTGAAGGGGTTAGACCCATAGGGTGTAAATGGATCTATAAGAGAAAAAGAGATGCAGCCGGAAAGGTACAGACCTTTAAGGCTAGGCTTGTAGCAAAGGATTTTACCCAAAGGGAAAGAGTTGACTATAAAGAAACTTTTTCCCTTGTTGCTATGCTGAAGTCTATAAGGATACTCTTGTCCATAGCCGCTTTTTATGATTATGAAATTTGGCAAATGGACGTCAAGACTGCCTTTTTGAATGGTGATCTTGACGAAAGCATCTATATGTCTCAGCCCGAAGGGTTCATAGCCCAAGGTCACGAGCAAAAAGTTTGCAAGCTTAATCGATCCATTTATGGGTTGAAACAAGCGTCAAGATCTTGGAATATAAGATTTGATACTGCAATCAAGTCTTACGGCTTTGACCAAAATGTTGATGAGTCTTGTGTTTACAAGAGAATCATCAACGACAAAGTAGCTTTGTTGGTATTTTATGTGGATGATATCCTACTCATTGGGAATGATGTAGGATACCTTACTGGCATAAAGAATTGGCTAGCGACCCAATTCCAAATGAAAGATTTGGGAGAGAGCGCAATATGTTCTTGGGATTCGATCTTGAGAATCGCAAGAACAAAACCCTAGCATCTTCTCTCAAGCGTCTTATATCGACAAAATGTTGTCCAGATATTCGATGCAGAATTCCAAGAGGGGCTTATTACCCTTTAGGCATGAAGTTCATCTGTCTAGGGAACAGTGTCCCAAGACACATCAAGAAGTTGAGGATATGAGACATATTCCCTATGCCTCTGTAGTAGGTAGCTTAATGTATGCTATGCTATGCACGAGGCCGGACATTTTGTTATGCAGTGGGAATAGTCAGTAGGTACCAGTCCAATCCAGGGTTAGACCACTAGATAGCAGTTAAAAATATCCTCAAGTATCTAAGGAGAACGAGGGACTATACGCTTGTGTATGGGTCTAAGGATTTGATCCTTCTCGGATACACCGATTCTCGATTTTGGACCGATAAGGATTCTCGAAAATCTACATCGGGATCAGTTTTCACCCTTAACGGGGGAGCTATAGTATGGCAAAGCATCAAGTAAGGATGCATCGCTGACTCCACGATGGAGGTTGAGTATGTCGTTGCTTGTGAAGCAGCTAAAGAGGTTGTTTGGCTAAGGAAATTCCTTACTGAATTGGAAGTTGTTCCAAATATGGAATCTCCCATCATCTTATACTGTGACAACAGTGGTGCGGTAGCCAATTCGAAGGAACCTTGCAGCCACAAGCGAGGTAAGCACATCGAGAGGAAGTATCACCTGATACGAGAAATAGTGCAACGAGGAGATGCGACAGTCACGAAGATCGCTTCGGAGCACAATATTGTTGATCCGTTTACAAAGACTCTCACGGCTAAAGTGTTCGAGGGTCATCTGGAAAGTCTGGGCCTACGAGATATGTACATAGGCTAATCTAGGGCAAGTGGGAGATATGTAATGGGGTATATGGATGCCCTAGTTTATTGTATTTATATCTCTGTAACCACTGTTTTAGATTATGTTGTACCACACTAGAGTTTATTGCAAGTGGGAGTTTGTTGGGATTTGTGCCCTAAAACTCGTAGTTTGTATTTATGTTCTAATTATTGTATAAAATGTTATTATTTCAATAAAGTGTTATTGTTCGTTATCTACGAGTTTGCCTTTATTTAAACCCTAAATCCAATAACCTAAACATCCAAGGCTGTTAAATGAATCTCTAACTGAATGTAATGTACATAAAAAGGATTTCAGTTCGAGATACAGCCTAAAGGGTCTATAGTTAGGGGAAAAGGTTTGGGTACCTTACCCTGGTTAAACTATGGATGTGTCCCACTTTGTATTTGATACAAACACTGTGATCCTAACGTGTTCGTGTAGAAGACATGTGAGTGGGGATATCCTATGTAATGAGATTATATAAGACCAGACCACGAAATAGTAACCTCTAGCTGTAACTCCGTTAACTAGTTAGGTTTCTATTTCACTAGGATGACCTAGGCAACTTGATCTCAATCCTGAGCAGGTTACGAACTCCTGTTCGCGAGGGATTGTCCTTTGACTAGTATGGGTGAGAGTGGCCAGATTCGCCGACTCAATATGCCTACCTTCTTGGGGACAAGACCAAGTGAGCGGCTGGGAACTTAACTTAGCAAGATGGAATTCACTCCTTCCCGCCTACTAGGGTAAGTAGAGGAATGTTCCCTTAAGTGGTGTCTCCGGGACTTGAACAAAGGGCCCGACCCTCTTATTGGCCCGAGAGGGAGTATGTTTGTTGGTAGGACCACAAACAAATTGTTCATTAGAGAGCACTTTGGTACTTAAGGCACAAGATGTAACCTGGGGTAAAGCGGTAATTTGACCCACCGGTGTTACGAACATTCGTGAAGGATTGACTTGTTTGTTATTGGTCAATATCCATAGACACATAAATATATCTGCAGTGAGATGAGTGCAGCTGTGAGACTTTAGTGGAGTGTTCCCGCAGTTAACGAATGTTGATTAAGAGGTTAATGAGATTAACAGAGCAATCTCGTATCGTTGGAGCTTCTGATCTGTAGGTCCATTAGGTCCACCTTCTAGCTCGTAAAGGGTTCTTAGATCATTAGAATTTGAAATGTACAAATTCATTAGGGAATAAACTTAATGTATATTGATACAATATAATATATTGTTTTGGAACTATATATTATAAATTTAATGTGGATATGATTCATATTAAATTTTGTGAGAGAATTAAATATTTGAAAGAGTTCAAATATTAAATGTGAATGTGATTCATATTTGAAAACTATAGGTTAAAATTTAATGTGCACTGGATGTACATTAAAACTATAGGTTAAAGGGGTAATATGATTAAATGAGGTTTAATCCAAATTAAATATATGATATTTAATTTGTATTATTTAAATATGATTTAAATTAATAATTAAATTAGATTTAATTATTATTTAATTATTGTTATATTATTATTATTATTATTATTATATTATTATTATTATAATAATAAAATAAGGGAACGTGTCATTCAGACACGTTTCCCACTACCTCTCTCCTTCTCCCTATCGACAGTTTAGCAGAGAGAAGGGGGTTGCTCATTTTGGATGATCGATCGATCATTTTCATTTGACAGAAGAAATTTTCTCTCTCTCATACTCTCATTCCCTTCTTCTTCCAATTGTTGGAATCCTTCCCACAAAGGATTTTGTTCTAAGAACTCAGAGATATAAAAGGTTTTCTTTGTTGGTTGTGTCCTGCTTGGAAATACAGAGGAGTGTCTGTGTTGCTGCTTTGCTGATTTCTCTATGAGCAAGGAGTTGCTGTTCTGCGAATCTACAAAGGTAATTGTTCATTCTTTTTTCTTTAGTTTAATTGTGAAACTCAGCATTCTGTTTCCGTGTAAAACATCCATGCCTAATTAGATTAGAGTTAATTTTATGTTTGTTCTGTGTTTTTATCAATGTATGAGTTTTTGTTTCAAGCAAAACAATCTTGCAATTACGATTCCAAATTCGTTTCCGCTGCTCATGGAGATCCGATCTCCATCAGTTTTATCATTATCCACTAAACAAGCTTCTAGGCAAAGTAAATCATATTTACCTTCCTTCTTCTTTTCTGCAATGTACTTCGGAAAGTTCCGTTTCCAATGCGCGTCTTGGTTGCAGTGAAAACACTTTCCTTTGTCAGCAACTTCTTTGACTTTCTTGCCCTTCTGGGCGGCAGCTTTGTCAGCTCGTTTCCCTTTACCAACCTTCTTCATGTTCTTCTTCTTCCCTTTCAGGTTAGAAGAAGATGAACCCACTGTTTTTGTCCCAGAGGTCGAACCTCTGTGATAACTCCTATTGGCAACATTTGGCTCACCTTTCGATCCCTGAATTTTCATCAAAAACTAAAAGGTTTGGAGTTCATTCAGAAGGGAGGTAAGGTTAAAAATAAGCTTGTTCATAACAACATTACTTCTAAACTGTAGGAAACTATCTGGAAGGGTTTCCAGAATGAAGCTGACCTGGCTCGACTCATCGATGGAAGCACCATTCGACTCCGCGATGTTAAAGTGCACCATCATATCCAGGACATGATCCTGAGCAAATGTACCCTCTGGCATCCTTGAATTAAATATGTACTTTAGGGCATTGTGTCGGGCATGTGTGGACTGTTGTCCAAACATACCCTGCACAGAATCCATGATTTTCTTGGCAGTTATCATGCCCTCATGCTTCTTGGCTAATATGTCAGACATACTTGTCAGCATGTAGACCTTGGCCTTATCATTGACCTTGATCCATCGATCATATGCATCACGAACATTTCGTGATGCATTCGAGCCTGACACTTGAGGACACTCCTCAGTTAGCACAAACTTCAGATCATCCACTACCAATATAGTATTGAGTTTGTTTTTCCAAGTCATCATGTTCTCTCCAGTTAACTTTTCCCACCAAGTAAGGAAATAATAGAGCTAGACATTTTTGCTGAAAATTTACAAACAAACTTGTATAAGTTTCTTGCTATAACTCTAATCCAATCATGTTTTAGCTAATTATCAAATGATTCCTAGGTCATTTATAATTTGCAATGATACTCCAAAGGTTTAGAATGTATGACAGCGAAGGGTAATAAAAAACACTCCTCCTCTGGATGAAGACATTCTTGACCAAAACCTAATGTCAAAATAACTCTTATTCCTATAGATTTTAGTTACCATTTTTTGGTCAGGATACATACACATCTTATGTACCTTATGAGTGTAACCCTCTGTCTTTAGATCCCAGAGTCCCCATCCAATAAAATTCGCCGAAGGGAGGACTAGATTGAAAAACAGACTAAGGAGGTCTTTATCCCTTTCGGGTGTCTACTGTGTTCGATCCCCTATGATCAAGCCCTCCGAAGGGATTGTCTGGTCCAGGCCAAACTAGCAGGCTGACCATAGTGATCTTATGGTGTAAACCGACTGAAGAGACCATAGGTTTTGTTTTCACTAAACTTGCTCTCACTCACTATAAGTACCTTCTCCATGCACCTTGATATTGACTCATACAAACACCATCCGAAGGGGGTCGCTCCGTTTTGCGCCACGAGGCCAAGTATGAGTCTCACGGTGTGAACTTCCCAAAGATACGTAGGTGGAAAAACATGTATCTCATACACTTTTCCTCTCACTGGATACTTTAGATCTATAGGAATCTTACTTAGGCTAAACCCGACTAATAGTTTTACCTAAAGTTATCAATATAACTCTTATATTGATTTTATCCTAAGTTTGCTAATATAACTTTTATATTAAGCCTAGGATTTCTAGTTTATTAACCCCTTAATAAACTCGTTGACGCTACTGTGATTTATAAACTTCTCTCATTAAATTTCACTTTCAGGTCCCCAGGTAGGGGTGTTTCGTTTCCGTCAGTTTAAATACCCCAGCTTAGACAAAACTTTCCTTAGACAGAGTTCCTCTTTTAATCATTGTTTATAAATCACTTGGTTCCTAATTCTAATCTAATTAGAACTAGATAACCTAAGGTGTATTATTTCCAAGTTCTAAACATTTTAAAACTAATAATTAACCTTAGGTGACATGCATACTATGTTATAGTAAGTGGCGGATCCAGAACTTTAAGTTAGGGGGGGGCTTGAGTTCGTATAAAAATTATTTTGAACGCATTAATATTAGTTGTATATAATCTCATTCCATTTTTATGGTTGACTAAAATTAAAAAATTGAACTTTGAAAGTATAGAGACTAAATTAAAACAAACCACAAAGTACATGGATGAATATGAAATCTTAATATAATAGTTTATAGATTTTGATATAGGAAATATGATTAAATTTTTTTACGTAAGTATGTGAGAAAAAATTGTAAATAATAAGATTTTTTTTCCATAAGAATTTATAGAATCATATTTTCTTTTATGTAATTAATTTTTAGAAATAATTTTCTAAAAATTAAAAATTATTTGGTTTCATTTTTATTTATATTTGATACCAAGAAGAAAAATATATTCTTAAAAAATAAATAATTTTAAGAATAGATTACAACAAAAAAAAAATGAGTGCATAACTCAACTGGCATATCGAATCCTCTCAATCCATATTGTACTTAAAAATAAAAAGTATGATATATTTTTTAAAAAAATAGAATTTAATGTATTAAGAGTTTTTATTTTTATTAAGTGAAATATATATAATAAATGTACTTAAAAAATAAAAAGTATGATATATTTTTTTAATTAGATATATTTAAATTATAAAAAGAAATATGATTTATTAGATTTTTTTAAATAGAATTTAAAGTATTAAGAACTTTTATTTTTATTGAGTGAAATATATATAATAAAATGTAAAATTACACACATATTCTTGTATAAGCTGGGAATTGAACCTAGGCGTGCAGGAAAAAAATGGAAAAAACAGAGGGAGCTTGGAACTAGGCTAAGATGATATTGTAAAATTGAAATCGCATTGTATATATACAAACTAACCTTTACGAAAGTTGAGGGGGGGCTCGAGCCCCCTTTGGGCCCTTCTTAAATCCGCCCGTGGGTATAGTGCTTGATCATTCATCTCATGAATAATAAAACATACATAGCATATTCATCTCATGAAAAATAATGCATGTCAATGTTGTCCATAAATTAATATAACACCTTATATTAATTAATCATGCAAACTATATAATATAACTCTTTATATTATAAATGATGCATGAAAATGCTTAACCTAAGGTGAGATATCTAAATTAAAAGCATACATTATGCATAACAATAATTACACAACAATTGCATAATTTAAATAGCAAAATTAGACCAATTTTGGCACCCTAAAAATAATTTTAATTAATATAATCTAATTATATTAATTAAAATCAAATAAAATAAATATATTAAATAAAAAACATTTTTATAATTAATATATAAATTAAAAAAAACTTTTTCGCCCGTTTGAAAGCTCGCTGAAACGCCTTCGGCGTTCCAACGTTGCAAGTTGTCCATTTCCGCCCGTTGAAGCGCGCCCCAACTGCAGCGTTACACAACGCCTCAGCATTGTTGCAACGCTGTCGTCTTCCTAGTCGCGCGCCTGCCGCAGTGGCGTTGCAACGCCATAGAACAACGTTGCAACGCAATACACAGAACAACAACACCAACTTCATTTTGTTGCTCGTTTTTGCTCCGATCTTCTCAGCAACCACTTTGCCTCGATCGACACGGACTTACAGACTCGATTTCAATTAAAAATGCTCAAAACACCGGGCCCTTACATTGAACGATTCAATGAAAATTGTAAATCTAAGTGCCAAAATATAAAACGTCTAAATTGCAAACCGTTCATACATCTCATGCAAAACAGTAAATCCCACCTCGTTCTTGAAAAAAATCCAGAACGTAAACTAAGAACGCAATTAGGCTCTGATACAAAATGAAGGGAATCGAATCCCGCAGCGGAAGCGATTGTGAATCGCGCGTTCTTAATTTCGTTACTAAGATGACATTCAAGAACAAATTAACTAGATTAAGCATATAAAGACAATATGGACAGCGAGATATTACCTTTGAAGAACCTTTCTTCAAGTTCTCCTTCACCCACTGCTACGATCTCAGCAACACGAATCCAAGAGATCACGGACACTACCACCGAATCTTCTCCGTTGTTCTCTAGGTGAGGGAGGAAGGTGGGTTCCCTTTACGTGAGAAGAGATGTTTGTGAGAGAGAGATTGTGTTTTGGAACCTTTCCAACAACACAACCAAATGGCACACTTTTTTGCAAAAGCTTAGGTTGCTTCGCTTAACCTAGTTGAATCTTATGCAACTATATATATAAGGAGATAGGGATGAAAATTACCATCCTATCCCTCTTTCATTCTCTGTTTAGTATATAGTTAATATGTGAATCTAATTCACATTAGAAGTATATATTATATCAATTATATCACATATAATTGATATGACATCTCATATATGAAATTGAACACTTGAATTTCATTCCTAACTTTATACCCTCAATATAACCATGTTGAACCAACAGAGGGACTTAATGGACCTACAGTTCATGAGCTCTAATGATGTGAGATTAACTGATCAAACTCTTTGATCCAGTTAATCAATATTCATTAACTACAAGTCACTCCACTATAGACTTGTAGTTGCACTCTCCTCATTGTAGATTATATTGTGTCTACTGATATAATCATTACCCATGAGTCGACCTGATATGAACCAAGGCATCTCATGGCGTCACATTAAATGAAGCCAAATTCATGGAAGTTTAACACAAGTTGCATTTAATGAACTCAAGTGCAACCCCTCATTTATTAAAGAACAACAACCTTCATTTATGGAACAAGGGCTTCAAGATACTTCAAGATGTGCTTCATTTACTCTTGGATGGTTACAAAGAGTTACAAAGCTAACAAAGAGACATCATTCTCGGATTTATGGCTAATTTGATGTAATTTTCAGTTTTAAAGTCTTGTTTTCAATGTTTTAGGTTACAAAATAGCTAGTGGACATTATGGCATTGATGGTGATGTAAGTTACAACCCTTAATTTGCCATAGGTTATCTTTAGGGTTTAATGTTGAAGGCTATAAATAGCCACACATGTAATTCAAAAAAAAAAAAAGATTAAGAATGTAATCAAAAGAGGCCTTGAGCTTTTTTATTGCCTTTGAGCTATTTCTTTGCAATTCTATGTAGATTAGGTTGCATGCTTAGAATCATTCAAGCTTGACTTGATCAATCTTGCTTGTGGAGTGATTCGAATCTCATACAAGTTCTCTTTCCTTGAGATATTTGATCGACAAGGTAATCCGATTTTACTTTCCTTGAGTTGATTTTCAAAATTGGTTTTGGGGTCTTTGAGATTGAGTTATCTAAAGGTCTTATTTTTTTAAGCAAGGTTGTTAGATCCAATTGTCAATGGTTACTTAACATTTTTGACATCAGAATCTTTGGCTTCTTTGATTTTGAGATTTTTGGGTTTTGTGATCTAATAGTCTTGTTTGTTGTTAACAAGGTAGATTAGATTTTTAAATTCTTCTTAAATTTCTTATCATTTGGTATCAGAGCTTTAGGTTCTAGATCGGATATATGTTCCCGTTGTTTCTGTTATTTTCTTAATTTTATTTTGATTGTTTATTCCTTATGTTCATCTCGTCAGATTCTGTCTTATCATAAAAACTCAAAAATAGTGTCCTTTGTGTCAATATTTTGTTGTTTTTCTCTTCTGCAAAGTTATAGATCTCTGTCTAAACTTCAATTTTGGCATTTACAAGTCCTTTAAATTCAACTTGCTTAAGGGTGAAAACGTTTCATTTTGATAATCTATTCTGGAAAACTGAGAAAACCGAGAGCATAACTTTTCTTTGAATCTTGATGTTCTATGGTGTTCTTTGTTTATATCTTTCATATCTTGAGCTTAGATCTGATATTTCCATGTTAGATCTGAATGTTGGTGTTTGATTTTTCCATATATGTTACAAATTGTCAATTGCAATAAATGCACATCAGTTACAAATTAAAATTTCCAGCCACATGATTTTAAAGTCATTGACTAATTGTGTTTGTAACTCCGATTCATTTTGATGTTATAAAATCATATTGTAACTCCTTTCAATTACTCATTGCATATTGATCATTCAATTTGGAAGAGTTATTTGCTGGAATATTGCACTAGTTGTTGGCATTTACTATTATAACTCCTATACACTTTGTTCCATTCCATATCTATCTTATCCATTTCATTTTTTGTTTCAATTCTGTCATTTCCTTTCTTTGTTAACTTGTCTCTTATTCGATATTCGTTTTTGCTCCATATTTAAGCTATTTGTATTTTCTTAGTGTGTTGTCTATCACATGATTGCAAACTTTGCTTATTGGCTCATGCGAGTAAAATTGTGAGTTTTTTGAGAGTGTTTTTTCTGTTTTGAGTGTAAACACGAGTGACTATACCTTAACGAGTGAAAACACGTGAGAGAGTGCTTGTGAGGTCCATTTTTGTGTTACTTTTTTTATTTTTGTTTTGCAGAAACAAACAAAAAAAAAATAACATGAAGCTAAAATTTCCTAAATTCTATGGAATTACAAATCCAACGGAGTACATTCAATGGGAAAGGCAAGTTGAGCATGTCTTTCATTGTTTCAATTTGAATGAGGAGAAAAAAATAAAACTCATTGTTTCTCATCTTAGAGATTATGCCATTACTTGGTGGGATAAATTGTTTTTGAGTAGGAGGAACCTTAACCGTCCAATTGAATCATGGAATGTTCTTAAGCAAATAATGCGGGAGCACTTTGTTCCTAAGTTTTTCCATAACTTGCGAACTTTGAGACAAGGGAGCAAAAGTGTGGAGGCTTACTACATGGAGATGCAAATGTTGATTGAAGATCTTGAAATTTATGAGGATGAGACGGTTACAATGGCTCGATTCTTTAGAGGACTTAACAAGAAGATTGCAATTCAACTTGATCTTCAACCTTATGAGGATTTGGAGAGGATGGTGCACATAGCCATAAAGATTGAAAAACGTCTCCAAAGAAAGTCTACAAGGTACACTAAACCTAAACCAATTTTAAATGTTAGTTCAACTTTGGAAAGTGTTAGTTTACCTACTGAAAATAAGTCTATTGTTGAGATAGAAAGTGGAAAAATTCAAAATGATTTGCTTTGTAATTTAGTGTCAACACATGCTAGTGAGTTTACTAAGAGATTAGATTGCAAAGACTTGTTTGTTTGTAACACTTCTACTATTGTAACACCTACTCATGATGAAGTACATGTTGATGTGTGTGAGTTAGGGAAAAAGGCAAAAAAGGTCGAGACAAAAGCATGTCAATTGTTTGAAAAAGAATCTTGTGAGAAAATGAGTGAGAGAGAAAAGCATGAGATTAGTCTATGGCCTATAGAGAAAAAAGAGAGAAAAGCCAAGAAGGTGAGCTTGTGTAAAAGAGCTTATGAGGTTAAATCTATGTTGTTTTCAAAACAAAATATTTTTGATCTTTTGTATAAAGGAACTTGTTTTCTAACGGGTGAGCTTAAACCATGTTTTTCTAGTTTTTCTTTTGAGTTCTTGCAGGATGCCAAAGCACTCATTGAGAATCTCGATTCAAAAGTTAATGCCAAAGCATTTATTGGGAGGCAACTCTTCAAAATTGCTTCTAATTTTGTACATGGCAGCAAGCATAAAGTGTTACAATAGGGTGATTGGGTTTGGAGACACTTTTGGAAGGATCGTTGTTCATTTCACAAGAAACCTAAGTAGAATTCAAGACACATTTTACCTATGACGTCCATGACTACAAGATTGCTCTACAAGGAGAAGGTGATGTCAATTACATTCTTAATGTTGCTGATTTTCGTCCCTTTAATGTTGGAGATCCTTTTGATTCGAGGACGAATCCTCTTGAAGAAGGAGAGGATGATATGAACCCTGCAATGCCAATCAAGAATAAAGAAGAGCTTCAAGATGGAGATACATTAAATGCATCATGACTTCATTTATGTTGAACTCGAGTTGCATTAAAGGAATTAAAGTTGAATTAAATGAACTTAAGTTCATTTAATGCAAGTCTACCATCAATTAATGGAACGACACTTCAAGCTACTTCAATAAGAGCTTCACTTACTAATAGATGGTTACAAATACCTAGAAGAATGAATGCAATATTCAATCTCGGATTTATGGCCCTCTATTATGTAATTTTCAATTTTTAAGCATATTTCATAAATCGGATTACCTTGTCGATCAAATATCTCAAGGCAAGAGAACTTGTATGAGATTCGAATCACTCCACAAGCAAGATTGATCAAGTCAAGCTTGAATGATTCTAAGCATGCAACCTAATCTACATAGAATTGAAAAGAAATAGCTCAAAGGCAATAAAAAAGCTCAAGGCCTCTTTTGATTACATTCTTAATCTTCTTTTTTTTTTTTGAATTACATGTGTGGCTATTTATAGCCTTCAACATTAAACCCTAAAGATAACCTATGACAAATTAAGAGTTGTAACTTACATCCCCATCAATGTCATAATGTCCACTAGCTATTTTGTAACCTAAAACATTGAAAACAAGACTTTAAAACTGAAAATTACATCAAATTAGCCATAAATCCGAGAATGATGTCTCTTTGTTAGCTTTGTAACTCTTTGTAACCATCCAAGAGTAAATGAAGCACATCTTGAAGTATCTTGAAGCCCTTGTTCCATAAATGAAGGTTGTTGTTCTTTAATAAATGAGGGGTTGCACTTGAGTTCATTAAATGCAACTTGTGTTAAACTTCCATGAATTTGGCTTCATTTAATGTGACGTCATGAGATGCCTTGGTTCATATCACGACCCTTCACAGGTTGTTCGTAATCACGGCTGGGTCAAATTATCGTTTTACCCATGTGATTACCTCTTTGTTCCTTAAGCACCACTGATCCTCTAATGAACAACAAGTCTAAGGTCCTACCATAGACTCATACCCTCATAGAGGGCGGGGCCCCGTTGTTCAAGACCTGGAGTCAGTTCTTAAGGGAACAACCTAGCTAATTTCTTAGTGTAAGAATGTGTGAATTCCATCTTGCACAGTTAAGTCCCCAGCTACCTACGAGATTCTATCCCTGAGAAGGTAGGCTTATTGAGATGGCTACAGGCCACTCTCACCCATACTAGTCTAAGGACAAACCACTATAAGCAGGAGTTCTTAACTTGCTTAGGATTCAAGACGAGTCACTAATGACCATCTATAAATTATCGGTCTTACCCTGTTAATAGTGTTATACCGGTTAGACTAATAATTTGCAGTCTGGTCTTGTATGAACTCTTCATACAGGATGCCCCCACTCGCATGTCAACTACATGAATGAGTTGGATTACCTCATTTGTCCTAATTACAAAGTGGGTCGCATAGACTACATGAAAGAGTTCATACCAAACTGGGTCCCAACACCATGGATGCAGCGCACTTTGTAATTAGTACAAATGAGGTAATCCAACTCATTCATGTAGTTGACATGCGAGTGGGGGCATCCTGTATGAAGAGTTCATACAAGACCGGACTTCAAATTATTAGTCTAACCAGTATAACATCGTTAACAGGGTAAGACCGATAATTTATTGATGGTCATTAGTGACTCGACCTGAATCCTGAGCAAGTTAAGAACTCCTACTTATAGGGGTTTGTCCTTAGACTAGTATGGGTGAGAGTGGCCTATAGCCGACTCAATAAGCCTACCTTCTCGAGACGTAACCTCGTAGGTAGTCGAGGGACTTAAATGCAAAGATGGAATTCACTCATTCCTACACTAAGGAATTAGATAGGTTGTTCCCTTGAGAACTGACTCCAGGTCTTGAACAACGGGGCCCCACCCTCTATGAGGGTATGAGTCTATGGTAGGACCTTAGACTTGTTGTTCATTAGAGGATCAGTGGTGCTTAAGGAACAAAGAGGTGATCACAGGGGTAAAACGGTAATTTGACCCATCATTGATTACGAACAACCTGTGAAGGGTCAACTCATGGGTAATGATTATATCAGTGGACACAATATAATCTACAGGGAGGAGAGTGCAGCTACAAGTCTATAGTGGAGTGACTTGTAGTTAATGAATATTGATTAACTGGATTAAAGAGTTTGATCAGTTAATCTCACATCATTGGAGCTCATGAACTGTAGGTCCATTAGGTCCCTCCGTTGGCTCAACATGGTTATATTAACGATATAAAGTTAGGAATTAAATTAAAGTGTTCAATTTCATATATGAGATGTCATATCAGTTATATATGATATAATTGATATAATATATAGTTTTAATGTGAATTAGATTCACATATTAACTATATACTAAAGAGAGAATGAAAGAGGGATAGGATGGTAATTTCCATCCCTATCTCCTAATATATATAGTTGCATGAGATGCAACTAGGTTAAGACAAGCAACCTAAGCTTTTGTTGTGTTGTTAGAAAGGTTCCAAAACACACTCTCTCTCAAAAACATCTCATCTCACCTAAAGGGAACCCACATTCCTCCCTCACCTAGAGAAAAACGGAGAAGATCCAGTGGAAGTGTCTTCATCCATTCGGGTTCCAGTTGCTGAGATCGTGATCGTGAGAGAAAGGAGCATTCGAAGAAAAGTTCTTTAAAGGTAATATCCCGTTGTCCATTGTTAATATATGCTTACTCTAGGTAGAATTGTTCTTGAATGTAATCTCTGTAACGAAATTAAGAATGCGCGATCAACCATCGCTTCCGCTGCGGGATTCGATTCCCTTCAATTGGTATCAGAGCCCAATTGCGTTCTTAGTTTACGTTCTAAATTTTTCAACAACGAGGTGGGATTTACTATTTCGCACGAGATGTATGAACGGTTTGTGAATTAGACGTTTTCAGTTTTGGCACTTAGATTTACAATTTTATCATTGAATCGTTCAATGTAAGGGCCCGGTGTTTTGGGCAATTTTAATTGTAAATTGAGTCTGTAAATCCGTGCCGATCGAGGAAAAGTGGTTGCTGAGAAGAACAGAGCAAAAACGAGCAAAAAGCGATGGAGATCGCTTTGTCTCTTTGTCTTGACGTTACCAACGCCGCCCTTGCGGGGAGGAGGCGCGCGAAGACAACAAAGTTACAGCTTAACGCTGGAGCAGAGCGCGCGTTCGGCGACGCGAGAAGAAGACAAGGCTCAGCGTTGCAACGCTGTCATTAGTGTTGCAACGCCACATGCGTTTCACGAGAAGGAGCAACAGGCATAAACGTTTATTTTATTATATATTAAATATAAAAACGTTTTATATTTAATTTATTTAATTTTAATTAATATAATTAGATTATATTAATTAAAATTGAATTTAGGGTGCCAAAATTGGTCTAATTTTGCTATTTAAATTATGCAATTGTTGTGTAATTATTGCCATGCATAATGCATGCTTTTATTTTAAAAATCCCACCTTAGGTTAAGCATTTTCATGCATCATTTATAATATAAAGAGTTATATTATATAGTTTGCATGATTAATTAATATAAAGTGTTATATTAATTTATGGACAGCATAGACATGCATTATTTTTCATGAGATGGATATGCTATGTATGTCTTATTATTCATGCGATGAATAATCAAGCAGTATAACATAGTATGCATGTCACCTAAGGTTAATTATTAGTTTTAAAATGTTTAGAACTTGAAAGTAATATACCTTAGGTTATCTAGTTCTAATTAGATTGGAATTAGGAACCAAGTGATTTATAAACAATGATTAAAAGAGGAACTCTGTCTAAGGAAAGTTCTGTCTAGGTTGGGGTATTTAAGCTGACGGAAACGGAACACCCATACCTAGGAGTGAAATTTAATCAGAGGGTTTATAAATCATGGTAGCGTCAACGGGTTTATTAAGGGGTTAATAAACTAGAAATCCTAGGCTTAATATAAAAGTTATATTAGCAAACTTACACTAAAATCAATATAAGAGTTATATTGATTATCGATATAAGAGTTATATTGATAACTTTAGGTAAAGCCATTAGTCGGGTTTAGCCTAAGTAAGATTCCTATAGATATAAAGTATCTAGTGGGAGGAAAAGTGTATATGATACATATTTTTCCACCTACGTATCTCCGGGAAGTTCACACCGTGAGACTCATACTTGGCCTCGTGGCGCAAACAAGAGCGTCCCCCTTCGGTTGGTGTTTGTATGAGTCAATATCAAGGTGAATGGAGAGGGTACTTATAGTGAGTGGGAGCAGGTTTAGTGAAAACCAAACCTATGGTCTCTTCAGTCGGTTTACACTGTAAGATCACTATGGTCAGCCTGCTAGTTTGGCCTGGACCAGACAATCCCTTCAGAGGGCTTGATCATAGGGGATCGAACACAGTAGACACCCGAAAGGGATAAAGACCTCCTTAGTCTGCTTTTCAATCTAGTCCTCCCTTCAGCGAATTTTATTGGATGAGGACTCTGGGATCTAAAGACAGAGGGTTTCACTCACAAGGTACATAAGATGTGTATGTATCCTAACCGAACAATGGTAACTAAAGCCTATAGGAATAAGAGTTATTCTAGCATTAGGTTTTGGTCAAGAGTGTCTTGATCTAGGGGAGAAGTGTTTTTTTATTACCCTTCAGTGTCATACATTCTAAACCTTTGGAGTATCATTGCAAATTATAAATGACCTAGGAATCATTTGATAATTAGCTAAAACATGATTGAATTAGACAATTATAACAAGAAACTCATACAAGTTTGTTTGTAAATTTTCAGCAAAAATGTCTAGCTCTATTATTTCCTTATTGGGTACGGAAAAGTTAACCGGAGAGAATATGATGACTTGGAAAAACAAACTCAACACTATATTGGTAGTGGATGATCTGAAGTTTGTGCTAACTGAGGAGTGTCCTCAGGTGCCAAGCTCGAATGCATCACGAAATGTTCGTGATGCATATGATCGATGGATCAAGGCCAATGATAAGGCCAAGGTCTACATGCTGGCAAGTATGTCTGACATATTAGCCAAGAAGCATGAGGGCATGATAACCGCCAAGGAAATCATGGATTATGTGAAGGGTATGTTTGGACAACTGTCCACACAGGCCCGACACAATGCCCTAAAGTACATATTCAACTCAAGGATGCCAGAGGGTGTTGGGTTTTATGTCCTAAAACTCGTGGTTTTGTAAACTGAATGTATATTCTATATTACAATAAAGTTGTTATTGAAATTTATTCAGTAAAGGTGTTATTGATTTTTGTGTATTGTGTAACCTTAATCCAATAAAGAACCCATGGCTATAGGATGAATACTTGAACTTTATGTGTGACATAAAAGTGGATCAAGTTCAAGTTATAGCCAAAACAGTCTATAGTATAAGGATAAGGTTGGGGTGCCTTATCCTGGGGACACTATGGACGCGGCCCACTTTGTAGAGAACAAACGATGTGATCCTTAATCGTTCATGTGGAGACATGTGAGTGGGGGCGCCCTATGCAATGAGTTTGCATAAGATGGACGCGCAATAGTCATTTAGACTTTATAACTCCGTTTACTGTCTTAACTGACTATATTCATCCGATGGCCTAGGTAACTCGATCTTAATCCTGAGCGTTCTATGGACTCCTGTTTATTCGAATTATCCTTAGATTTGCACGGGTGAGAGTGGCTCAGAGACCGCCACTCAATAAGCTGCCATTTCAAGGATAAAACCGGGTAGATAGTCAGGAACATAGTTCGGCAAGATGGAATTCATTCCTACTACCGCTTTAGGGATTAGTAGAAAGGTTGTTCCCTTAAAATCACGACTCGGTGTCTTGAACAATGGGCCCATCCTCTCATTGGCCCGAGAGGGATTTGGTTTGCTGGTTGGACCACAAACCAATTGTTCATTAGAGGATCAGTGGAACTTAAGGAACAAGAGGTAATTACAGGGGTAAAGCGGTAATTTTGACCCAGCTGTAATTACGAATGACCTGTGAAGGATCGACTTACTAATCATGGTTATATCGAGTGGACATAAATATATCTACATGGAGAGAGTGCACGTACACCGGGCTTTAGTGGAGTGTCTCGGTGGTTAACGAATGTTGATTAGCTAGGCTAAAGAGTTTGGCCGGTTAATCTCGTATCGTTGGAGCTCATGATCTGTAGGTCCATTAGGTCCTCCTTACTAGCTCGGACTTAGCCTTATAACTTTTTTGAGAGAAAAGAATTTGAATTGTTCAAATTCAAGTTTGGGAGAAAGCGTTATTTATATGTGATATATTTAACGAATCATAGCTTAATTATGAATTAAACTATGATTAATAAGAGGTGGATATATTTAAATATGATTTAAATATTGGGATCGGTTTATAGCATGAATAAGGATTCATGTTCAAAAAATCGATCGAGATCGGGCAATTTATTTAATTTAATATTTGATATTAAATTAAATTAAAAAATTAATTAATTAAATTAATTTTGAATTATTTAATTAATTATATTAATTTTAATTAAAAATTAATTTAATATTGATTTTTGAATTAAAATTAAATGTAAAATGAGGGATTTTCATGATTTTCATGAAAAACAAGTTGCCAGCTTGCCCAATCTTACTCATCTTCAAAATTCACCAAAATTGGCCACCTCCATCTCAAAGCATCCTCATCACCCTTGAGTTGTCACTCCATTGAAGCTTTTGAAGCTTTATATAATGGTGATTTGAGGTGTTTTAAGAGAATTACACGAGAAAATTCAATATTCCCGATTTAGTGACCTTTGAGGTCTTTTCTTCCAAATTCTCTCAACCAAGGATCCCACAATCCGTTCTAAGGCCTGAGGGTAGTAGGGAAGACTCTAACAGTTTGTCCACGAAGTGTTCGTGCTTGAAAACCATCAACCGGGTGAAGAGAATTTGATCTTCAAAGTTGAGTTTTCTATCCCTCTGTTTTTCCACTTTGAGCATGTTTTTATTTTACAAAATTGATCAACTTAGAGTGTTCAAGATCCAAAATTGCTTCCGCTTTCTTAATCTAGACACTTTCGATTGGTATCCGAGCAATTTTGAGAACTCAATTTGATCAATTGTGTTCTGTGGTGGGTGTTTTATGAAATACAATTTTTACGGGCATCTAAAGTGTTCTTCTCGACTTTGGCATTTAAATTGAGCATCAATTTGTGCTTTATTTTCAAATTGCTCAAGTGTGTTTGAGCATTAATGTGTGTAAAATAAGTTGTAAAAATTTGGGTTGATTGGAGTTCGGAAGGCCTTCAATTTGACGTTTGAAGTCAAGAGGTCCTGGCTGGAAAGCAGAGTAGGCTGCTTTGGAATTTTTTTAAATTCTCCTCAGTGAGTGAAAATCTGCTTCAGCCCGTGTTTTCCCACTTTAAGAAGATGAAGTTGACTTTAAAGTTTGTCCGTTGACCGGTTCATTAACCTTTGACCGGTTCAATGGTTTTTGGACCGGTTTGGCTCGATTTTGGTCCGGTTCGGGTGGTTTTAGGCCGGTTTTGACTATTTCGAGGCCGGATTTTCCATTTTGGGGGTTCGTTTCATCGCTTGGAGGCCCGGTACAGCCTTTTACAGCCCGGTTCAACCTTTTGAAGGTCCTGGTTCACACATTTGTAAGCCGTTCGACCCAAATTCAAGAGTTCAAGTGGTTCGATGATAATTCTAGATTATTATTGTAATAATTCAGATGAGTTTGCTTGCATTAAATGCCAAAACCAGTCCACTTTAGTGTGTTTAATTAATTATGCATTGTGAATGTATGTTTTAATTAAAATCTCTGATTGTATGTGCATAAAGTATGCCATATAGATTTTAAAATCCCACCATAGGAAGCATGCTCCATGCATTGAAAGTATGTTATAAGTGTTATAATATATTGTATGCATGTTTATTGGGTTTCATAAGAATTAATATAAGAGTTATATTAATTTATGAAACAAATATTATATGTTTTAATTATAATTAATATAAGGGTTATATTAATTAAAAATTAAACATATAATTGCTATGCATTTTTCATGTGATGGATTTGTTATAAATGTATGTTTATTCATGTGATGAATGTTTAATCTGTTTATAACATAGAAATGCATGTAACCTAAGGTTAATTAATTAGTTTTGAAATGGTTTTAGAACTGGAAATTAATTAGACCTAAGGTTATCTAGTTCTAATAAGATTAGAATTAGGAAACTAATAATTTATAAACTTTGATTAAAGAGGGACTCTGACTAACTAAGGAAGGTTACGCTAGGTTGGGTACTTAAGTCGATTTGAAAGCGGAACACCCCTACACGAACCGGCACAGAGTGAATTTAATCCATAGGTTTATAAATTATCTTTCGTGAGTGGCGTTTATTAAAAGTTAATAAATTAAACTCATAGACCTAGGTTTATTAAAAGGTTAATAGACTTAGGTAATTCCAAAGATAATTGTTATATTGGTAGACTTAGGTCATATTGTTTTAGCCTAATATGCCTAAGTAAAGGTATACCCAAATCATTTAAAATACTTAGTGGGAGCGAAAAGGTATATATGATATATCAATTTCCTCTTACGCTCTCCACGAAGTTCACACCATGAGATTTATGCTCGGCCTCGTGATGTCAATAGGGCATCCCCATTCGGATGGTGTTTGCATAAATCAAGAGCAAGGTGAATGGAAAAAGTATTTATAGTAAGTGAGTAAAGGAAGTGTGTCAACACATCCTACGGTCTCCTCCATTAGGTTGGACCGTGAGATTCCCATGTTGCGCCTGTAGGTTGCCCGAAGTAGCACCGTCCATTCGGAGGGATGTAACATGGGATTCGGAACAACTCAAACTCCAGAAATGGATAGGGTCTCTTAGGTCCATTCCCAACTTTGTCTCTCCAGTTCGATAACATTGTTGGGGCCGACCTCCGAGGTCTAAAAATGGCGGGTCACACTTACAAGAATTGCTAAGTGTTAGTAAATTCTTGACCAAAGTAGCGATAACTAGAATGTTATAGGAATAAGAGTTATTCTGGTGTTAGCATTTAGTCAAGAATGTCTTGGTTCAGTGAAAGAGTGATTGACTACCCCTCGGTAGTGGTTGCTCTGACTCACTGAAGTATCGTTGCAAAAACAATAATGAGTTTATGGGTACATTATTACTTTTGCTAAATTCTTAAATTGGATAGGTAACAAACAATTCACTAATAGAATTCATTCTTTTTCAAAGATGTCGAACTCTTTTATCCAATTACTGCCTTCAATAAACTTAGCGCGATAACTATGGAACCTTGAAGTCAAACTTGAATACGATTCTTGTTCTTGATGATCCGAGGTTCGTCTTAACGGAGGAATGTCCTCCCCCCCATTTCATTGCAAAACCGAATGGTTCGGGATGCTTATGAAAGATGGATTAGGGCTAATGAGAAGGCAGAGTCTATATCTTAGCCAAAGATATCTCGATGTGTTGTCTAAGAAACATGAGACCATGATCACCGCAAAGGAGATCATGGGATCATCTGACGATGTTTGGACAACCGTCCTCATCGGTCCATTATGATCTTTGTCAAATCGTTTACAACTCCCGTATGAAGGAGGGAGCCTCATTTAGGGAACATGTCCTTGACATGATGACCCACTTCAACGTGGTTGAAGTAAATGGGGCGATCATTGATGAGAGAAGTCGGGTAACCTTTATTATGGAATCTCTTCCAAGAGTTTCTGCCATTCCGCACAAATGCGGTGATGAATAAAATAGAGTATAACCTAACTACTCTCCTCAACGAGCTCTGACTTTTGAGTCCCTCATGAAATCAAAAGGAAAAGAGAAGGAGGCAAATGTTGTCACTTGAAGAAGTTCCTAAGAGGATCGTCCTCTGGGACTAAATCAGTCCTTCCTTTTCTAAGAATAAGGGTATTCGAAAAAAAAGAAGAAGGACAAAGGGAAGGGACAGGGCTCCCGCGCAAGCGCCAAGGCCACGGGAAAATGTTTCCATTGTAGTGCAGACGGACCTTTGGAGAGGCGCCCAAAATACCTTGCGAGAAAAGAAAGGCGAGAAAGAAAAACAAGGTAAATATGATTTACTCGTTATTGAAACATGTTTAGTGGAACATGATGATTCCTTTGGATATTAGATTCGGGAGCCACTAACCATGTTTGTTCTTCTTTTGGAAACTAGTTCTGGCGCAAGAACTTGCGATGGAGAGATATCTCTCGGGGTTGGAGCGGAGAGGTTGTCTCAGCCAAAGCAGTGGGAGTTGTGAAGTTGTTGTTTAGAGATAGATTTATTTTATTAAAAAATATACTTTTGGTTCCTGGAATCAAAAGAAATCTTGTATCTATCTCTTGTTTACTTGAACATACGTATAAAGTGTCTTTTGATCATAATGAAGCGTTCATTTGCAAAAGAGGTGTACGAATATGTTCTGCTAAACTTGAAAACAGCTTATATGTGTTAAGACCAAGCTGAAGTAAAAGCTATTTTGAACAATCGAGATGTTTAAAAACAAATGATACTCAAAATAAAAGGCAGAAACTTTCTCCTAGTACCTATCTTTGGCACTTGAGACTAGGTCACATTAATCTCAATAGGATTGGGAGATTGGTCAAGAGTGGTCTCCTAAGTCAGTTAGAAGACAACTCTTTACCACCATGTGAGTCATGTCTCGAAGGAAAAATGACTAAAAGACCTTTTTCTAAAAAAGGTTATAGAGCCAAAGAGCCCTTGGAACTCGTGCATTCGGACCTTTGTGGTCCTATGAATGTCAAGGCACGAGGAGGGTATGAATACTTCATCAGTTTTATTGATGATTATTCTAGGTATGGTTATCTTTACCTAATGCATCATAAATTTGAAACCCTTGAAAAGTTCAAGGAATATAAGGCAGAAGTTGAGAATACATTGGGTAAAACGATTAAAACACTTCGATCAGATCGAGGTGGAGAGTATATGGATTTGAGATTCCAAGACTATATGATAGAACATGGAATCGTATCCCAACTCTCAACACCCAGTACACCTCAGCAAAATGGTGTATCTGAGAGGAGAAATAGAACCCTGTTAGACATGGTTCGATCCATGATGAGCTACGCTCATTTGCCTGCCTTCGTTTTGGGGATATGCGAGAAGGCTGCTGCATATATTTTGAACATGGTTCCCTCTAAGAGTGTTTCCGAAACACCCATGAGTTATGGAAAGGGCGTAAAGGTAGTTTACGTCACTTCGAGATTTGGGGATGTCCTGCACATGTGCTAGTGTCCAATCCAAAGAAACCGGAACATCGTTCAAAATTATGCCTATTCGTAGGATACCCCAAAGAAACGAAAGGTGGTCTGTTTTATGATCCTTAAGAGGACAAGGTGCTTGTGTCGACAAACGCCACGTTCTTAGAGGAAGACCACATGAGAGATCATCAGCCTCGTAGTAGGATTGTCTTAAGTGAAATTTCCAAGGAAGCTACAGATAAATCAACAAAAGTTGTTGATTAAGTTGGTCCTTCTCAAGAGTTGAGAATGCCTCGACGTAGTGGGAGGGATGTTGGACAACTTTGACCGTTACATGGGTTTGATCAAAACCCAAGTCGTCATACCTGATGATGGCGTTGAGGATCCATTGACCTATAAACAGGCAATGAATGATATAGATAGGGACGAGTGGATTAAAGCCATGGACCTTGAAATGGAGTCAATGTACTTCAATTCAGTGTCTGGAAACTTGTAGATCAACCAGGTGGTGAGAAACCTATCGGTTGCAAGTGGATCTACAAGAGGAAACGAGATCAAGCGGTAAGGGTGCAAACCTTTAAGGCTCGACTTGTGGCAAAGGGTTATACCCAAAGGGGAAGGGGTGGACTATGAAGAAACCTTCTCCCCTGTTGCCATGCTTATGTCCATTAGAATACTCTTGTCCATTGCCACGTTTTATGACTATGAAATTTGGCAAATGGATGTCAAGACGACCTTTCTAAATGGCAATCTTGAAGAGAGTATCTATATGGATCAACCGAGAAGGGTTCATAGTTCGGGTCAAGAGCAAAAGGTTTGCGAGCTTAAACGATCCATCTATGGATTGAAACAAGCTTCTAGATCTCGGAATATAAGATTTGATACTGCGATCAAATCTTATGGCTTTCAACAGAATATTGACGAGTCTTGTGTTTACAAGAAGATAGTCAATACCACTGTAGCTTTCTTAGTTCTATACGTGAGACGATATCTTGCTCATTGGGAATAATGCAGATTCTCGATCGACGTTAAGCAATGGCTAGCGACCCAATTCCAAATGAAAGATTTGGGAGAGGCTCGATTTGTTCTTGGAATCCAAATTGTTCGAATCGCAAGAACAAAACGCTAGCATTGTCACGGGCATCTTATATTGACAAGATGTTGGTTAGATATAAGATCACGAGAATTCCAAGAAGGGTTTATTACCTTTCGGGCATGGAATTCATTTGTCTAAGGAAACAGTGTCCTAAGACACCTCAAGAAGTTGAGGATATGAGACGCATTCCCTATGCATCCGTTGTCGGTAGTCCGATGTATGCCATGTTATGTACTCGACCCGACATATGCTATGCAAAGATGGGAATAGTCGTGATATCGATCTAATCCGAGATATGATCACTGGACTGCGTTAAGAACATCCTCAAATATCTTAGGAGAACGAGGGACTATATGCTTGTGTATGGTGCAAAGGATTTGATCCTTGCAGGATACACTGACTCTGATTTTCAGACTGATATGGATTCAAGGAAATCCACATCAGGATCAGTGTTCACTCTTAACGGAGGAGCTATAGTATGGAGGAGTATAAAGCAAGGTTGTATTGCGACTCCACCATGGAGGTTTGAGTATGTCGCGACTTGAAGCGGCGAAGAAGGAGGTCAGTATGGCTAAGGAAGTTCTTGACTGATTTGGAAGTTGTTCCAAATATGAATTTGCCTATCACCCTTTATTATGATAATAGTGGTGCAGTGGCAAATTCTAAAGAACCTAGAAGCCATAAGCGCGAAAGCACATAGAGCGCAAATACCATCTCATCGGGAGATTGTGCAACGAGGAGACGTGATCGTCACGCGGATCGCTTTCTGGAGCACAACATTGCTTGATCCGTTTACAAAGCCCCTCACGGCTAAAGTGTTTGAGGACACCTAGAGAGTCTAGGACTACGGGTTGTATGCAGATGAGGCGATTTCTTTTGCTCAAAGATGTTTTACCCCATAGACGTTTTAGTCCAAGTGGGAGATTGTTGGGTTTTAAGTCCTAAAACTCGTGGTTTTGTAAACTGAATGTATATTCTATATTACAATAAAGTTGTTATTGAAATTTATTCAGTAAAGGTGTTATTGATTTTTGTGTATTGTGTAACCTTAATCCAATAAAGAACCCATGGCTATAGGATGAATACTTGAACTTTATGTGTGACATAAAAGTGGATCAAGTTCAAGTTATAGCCAAAACAGTCTATAGTATAAGGATAAGGTTGGGGTGCCTTATCCTGGGGACACTATGGGCGCGACCCACTTTGTAGAGAACAAACGATGTGATCCTTAATCGTTCATGTGGAGACATGTGAGTGGGGGCGCCCTATGCAATGAGTTTGCATAAGACTGGACCGCGCAATAGTCATTTAGACTTTATAACTCCGTTTACTGTCTTAACTGACTATATTCATCCGATGGCCTAGGTAACTCGATCTTAATCCTGAGCGTTCTATGGACTCCTGTTTATTCGAATTATCCTTAGATTTGCACGGGTGAGAGTGGCTCGAGACTGCCGACTCAATAAGCCTGCCATTTCAGGGATAAAACCGGGTAGATAGCTGGGAACATAGTTCGGCAAGATGGAATTCATTCCTACCCGCTTTAGGGATTAGTAGAAAGGTTGTTCCCTTGGCATCGACTCGTGTCTTGAACAATGGGCCCATCCTCTCATTGGCCCGAGAGGATTTTTGGTTTCTTTGGTTGGACCACAAACCAATTGTTCATTAGAGGATCGATGGAACTTAAGGAACAAGAGGTAATTACTGGGTAAAGCGGTAATTTTGACCCAAATTTGTATTACGAATGACCCGTGAAGGATCGACTTACTAATCATGGTTATATCGAGTGGACATAAATATATCTACAAAGAGGAGAGTGCAACCACCGGGCTTTAGTGGAGTGTCCTGTGGTTAACGAATGTTGATTAGCTAGGCTAAAAGAGTTTGGCCTAGGTTAATCTCGTGACGTTGGAGCTCATGATCCAGAGGTCCATTAGGTCCTCCTTACTAGCTCTGACTTAGCCTTATAACTTTTTGAGAGAAAAGAATTTGAATTGTTCAAATTCAAGTTTGGGAGAAAGCGTTATTTATATGTGATATATTTAACGAATCATAGCTTAATTATGAATTAAACTATGATTAATAAGAGGTGGATATATTTAAATATGATTTAAATATTGGGATCGGTTTATAGCATGAATAAGGATTCATGTTCAAAAAATCGATCGAGATCGAGACAATTTATTTAATTTAATATTTGATATTAAATTAAATTAAAAATTAATTAATTAAATTAATTTTGAATTATTTAATTAATTATATTAATTTTAATTAAAAATTAATTTAATATTGATTTTGAATTAAAATTAAATGTAAAATGAGGATTTTCATGATTTTCATGAAAAACAAGTTGCCAATTTTGCCCAATCTTACTCATCTTCAAAATTCACCAAAATTGGCCACCTCCATCTCAAAGCATCCTCATCACCCTTGAGTTGTCACTCCATTGAAGCTTTTTGAAGCTTTATATAATGGTGATTTGAGGTGTTTTAAGAGAATTACACAGAAAATTCAATATTCCCGAATTAGTGACCTTTGAGGTCTTTTCTTCCAAATTCTCTCAACCAAGGATCCCACAATCCGTTCTAAGGCCTGAGGGTAGTAGGGAAGACTCTAACAGATTGCCCACGAAGTGTTCGTGCTGAAAACCATCAACCGGTGAAGAGAATTTGATCTTCAAAGTTGAGTTTTCTATCCCTCTGTTTTTCCAGCTTTGAGCATGTTTTTTATTTTACAAAATTGATCAACTTAGAGTGTTCAAGATCCAAAATTGCTTCCGCTTTCTTAATCTAGACACTTTCAGAGGGTACATCTGTTCGGGATCATGTCCTGGATATGATAGTGCACTTTAACATCGCGGAGTCGAATGGTGCTTCCATCGATGAGTCGAGCGAGTCGACTTCATTCGAAACCCTTCCGGATAGTTTCCCTCTGATTTAGAAGTAATGTTGTTATAAACAAGCTTACTTTAAACCTTACCTCCCTTCTGAATGAACTCCAGACCTTTCAATCTTTGATGAAAATTCAGGGATCGAAAGGTGAGGCAAATGTTGCCAGTAGGAGTTATCACAGAGGTTCGACCTCTGGGACAAAAACAGTGGCTTCATCTTCTTCCAACCTGAAAGGAAAGAAGAAGAACATGAAGAAGGTTGGTAAATGGAAATGAGCTGACAAAGTTGCCGCCCAGAAGTTCAAGAAAGTCAAAGAAGTTGCTGACAAAGGAAAGTGTTTCCACTGCAACGAAGACAGACATTGGAAACGGAACTGTCCGAAGTTCATTGCAGAAAAGAAGAATGAAGGTAAATATGATTTACTTTTCCTAGAAGATTGTTTAGTGGATAATGATAAAATTGCTTGGATACTTGATTCAGGCGCCACTAATCATGTTTGCTCTTCTTTTCAGGGAATTGATTCTTTGCAGCAGCTACAGAAAGGAGAGATAACACTCCGGGTTGGAAATGGAGAAGTCGTCTCAACTGTAGCAGTAGGCATAATGAAGCTTTATTTTGGCAAGAAATATATGTTGTTGGACAATATATTAGTGATACCAGGCTTTACTAGAAACCTTATTTCAATTTCTTGCCTTATAGAACAATGTATTTCTGTTTCCTTCTCTATGAATAAAGTGTTTATTTTCAAGAAAGGTATGAAAATATGTTCAGCTTCATTAGAAAATGGGTTGTATGTTTTAAAGCCTAATTCAGTCAAAATGCTTTTGAACACTGAATTATTTAAAACTACAAACGCACAAACTAAGAAACGTAAAATTTCTCCTAAAGAAAATGCTCATCTTTAACATCTTAGATTGGGTCACATTAATCTCAATAGGATTGAGAGATTGGTAAAGAATGGACTTCTAAATGAGTTAGAAGAAAATACTTTACCTATATGTGAATCATGCCTAGAAGGCAAAATGACTAAAAGACCTTTTAGTGGAAAAGGTTATAGAGCCAAAGAACCTCTTGAGTTTATACATTCAGACCTTTGTGGTCCGATGAGTGTTAAAGCCAGAGGAGGTTATGAATATTTCATCTCTTTTGTAGATGATTATTCTATATTTGGGCATATTTACCTAATACAACATAAGTCTAAAGCACTTGAAAAGTTCAAGGAATTCAAGACTGAGGTTGAAAATCAATTGGGTAAAACAATTAAAACGCTTAGATCATATCGAGGTGGAGATTATATGGATTTAAAATTCATGAACTATATGATAGAACATGGAATTACATCCCAACTCTTGGCTCCCGGTACACCACAACAAAACGGTGTATCGGAAAGGAGAAATAGAATCTTGTTGGACATGGTTCGATCAATGATGAGTTATGCTCATCTCCCTAGTTCATTTTGGGGTTACGCAGTAGAGACTGCGGTATACATTTTGAATAATGTGCCCTCAAAAAGTGTTTCTGAAACACCTTTTAAACTCTGGAAAGGACGTAAAGGTAGTTTATGTCATTTTAGAATTTGGGGTGTCCAACACATGTGCTTGTGACAAATCCAAAAAAGTTGGATTCACGTTCAAAATTGTGCCTAGTCGTAGGCTACCCAAAAGAAACAAGAAGGTGGTTTATTCTATGATCCTAAGAAAGATAAGGTTTTTGTGTCGACAAATGCCATTTTCTTAGAGGAGGACAACATAAGGGACCACAAACCAAAAAGTAAAGTTGTGTTGAGTGAGTTAGACGGAACAATAACAAAGGTTGCTAATAAAACTAGTACGTCAACAAGAGTTGTTGATACTAGCTTGTCTAGTCATGTGAGTCCATCTCAAGAGTTGAGTATGCCTCGACGTAGTGGGAGGGTTATAACACAACCTAACCGTTACATGGGTATAGCTGAAACCCAAGTTGTTATACCAGATGACAACTGCGAGGATCCATTGACTTATAATCAAGCGATGGTTGACAAAGACAAAGACAAATAGGTCATAGCCATGGACCAAGAAATGGAGTCTATGCACTTAATTTCTGTTTGGGATCTTGTAGATAAGCCTGATGGGGTAAAACCTATAGGTTGTAAGTGGATCTACAAGAGAAAGCATGGTGTAGATGGGAAGGTGCAAACCTTTAAAGCTAGACTAGTAGCAAAGGGTTATACCCAGGTTGAAGGGGTTGACTATGAGGAAACTTTTTCACCTGTTGCTATGATAAAGTCTATCCGTATCCTACTTGCCATTGCCGCATATTATGACTATGAGGTATGGAAAATGGATGTCAAGACAGCCTTTTTGAATGGCAATCTTGAGGAAACATCTACATGGACCAACCCAAAGGGTTCATTGAACCAGGACAAGAGCAAAAGGTTTGTAGGCTTAAAAGGTCAATTTATGGACTGAAACAAGCCTTTAGGTCCTGGAATATAAGATTTGATGAAGCAATCAAATTTTATGGTTTTGACCAGAATGATGATGAACCTTGTGTCTACAAGAAAATCATCAATAGTTTTGTCGCATTCCTAGTTTTATATGTGGATGATATCCTACTCATTGGGAATGATGTAAGATTCTTACTGACATTAAAAACTGGCTAGCTACGCAATTCCTAATGAAAGATTTTGGTGATGCACAGTTTGTTCTTGAGATCCAGATTGTCCGAAACCGCAAGAATAAAACACTAGCCTTGTCTCAAACATCTTACATAGACAAAGTGTTGTCAAGGCTTAAGATGCAAGACTCCAAAAAGGGCTTATTGCCTTTTAGATATGGAGTCCATTTGTCTAAGGAACAGTGTCCTAAGACACCTCAAGGAGTTGAGGATATGAGACGGATTCCTTATGCATCAGCTATTGGGAGCCTGATGTACGTCATGTTTTGTACTAGGCCTGACATCTGTTTTGCACTTGGTATGGTCAGTAGGTATCAATCTAATCCAGGACTTGAACATTGGACAGCAGTTAAAACAATCCTTAAGTATCTTCGGAGAACAAGGAACTACATGCTTGTGTATGGGGCTAAGGATTAGATCCTTACATGATACACGAATTCTGACTTTCGGACTGATAAAAATTCTCGGAAATCTACATCAGGGTCAGTATTTACTCTTAACGGAGGAGTTGTAGTATGGCGAAGTGTCAAACAAGAATGCATCGCTGATTCCACCATGGAGGTCGAATATGTAGCAGCTTGTGAAGCAGCTAAAGAGGCTTGTGAAGCAGCGGAAGACGATCGAATCGTCACGGTAAAATTGTGCAACTAAATTTCGTTAAAATTATCTAACACTTAGAATAGGCTAAACATGCATACTATGGAAAGAAAATAGTAAGATTATGATACTTACTTGTTGAAGACGTTCTTCAAAGCTTCCTTTCCGTTCACGAACTCTTCGTGTTTCCTCGAACTCAACGATCTCAACTCTTCTCACGATCACCGTCCAAACACCACCACTCGGCTTCTCGGTTGTTCTTCTTTTGGAAGAAGGAGAATGGTGGGATTCTAGGTTTTGGTTAGGGAGGAGAGGAATTTGAGAGAGAATTTGTGAGAGAGATGAAAGCCTCTTTTGGTGAGAATTCCAAAAATGAGCTTCTTGCTTTCCAACCCTTCTTGCAAAAGAGGTTTAAATAATGGAGATAGGTGGAGTTGAAATCTCCACCTATTTACCATTTTACCACAACTATAGGTTATGCAAATCATATTTGCATAACCACATATTATAAGATATCTCATATCTCATTTTACAAATCACATTTGCAATATTGTGGATTTTTAAATTCAATCACATCCAATTTAATATCTCTCAATCTAATTTCTCCTAATTAGCCCTAATTCAACAATTATGCTAACCTATAGTTTATTATGAATCTCATTCACATTAAACTATATATTATATCATTCATATCTCATATAAATGATATAAATGCCTTTTAGTGAACTTGAACACTTCAATTCACACCAAAACAGTAAACCTTCTTTTAATCCAGTTTGAGCCAACCGAGGGACCTGATGAACCTACAGTGACGAGCTCCAATGATCTGAGATTAACCTATCAAACTCTTTGACCCGGTTAATCAATATTCATTAGCTACGGTAACACTCCACTAAAGCCCGTAGCTGCACTCCCGTTAGTGTAAGACATTACGTGTCCACTGATATAACCAATGCCCATGAGTCGACCCTTCACAGGTTGTTCGTAGACACTGCTAGGTCAAATTACCGTTTTACCCTTGTGTCTACTTCTTGCTCCTTAAGTCCCCACTGCTCCTCTAATGAACAACAACGTTGTAATGGTCCAACCATACACAACAACCCTTTCGTGCCAGTGAGAAGGTGGGCGCCCGTTGTCCAAGCCCTGGAGACAACACTTAAGAGAACAACCCCTCTAGTTTCCCTAAAGGCGGGAACGAGTGAATTTCATCTCGTGTAGTTAAGTTCCCAGCTCCCTACTTGGTCCTGTCCCTGAGAAGATAGGCATATTGGGTGAGTAACTGTGACCACCCTCACCCGTACTAGTCAAAGGACGGACCATGCAGACGAGTCCGTAACACGCTCGGGATTCGTCTCGAGTCACTAATGGTCATCTCACGAAGTTATTAGTCCATACCGTTAACGGTGTTACATCGGTGGGTCTAATAATTTACGGTCCGGTCTTGTACAATCTCATTGTACAGGATGCCCCCACTCGCATGTCAACCACATGAACGAGTCAGATCACCTCGTTTGTATCTTAATACAAAGCGGGTCGCATCCACAACGTATCCAGGATTAGGTCTCCAACCTCATCCATATACTGTAGACCGTTCGGGTCATATACTCGAACGTGATCTTCCTTGTGTGTCCACTATACACCGTTCAAGTTCTAGTTCTCTCATATATTCAATGACCCTGGAGCTTAGTTTATTGGACAAAGTTTGTAATAAATGTGAGACACAAAATGATGAAATAAATAACTCTTTATTAATTTCAAATAGTAATTTACAAATAGAACGAGATTAGGACAAACATCCCAACAGGCATATTGAGTCAGCTAGAGGCCACTCTCACCATACTAATCTAAGGACAAACTCTCATAAGCAGGAGTTCGTAACTTTGTCAGGATTCAGGTCAAGTCACTAATGATCATCTATAACTTATTACGCCTTCTTGTTAACGATGTTACACTAGTAGGCTAATAATTTGCAGTCCGGTCTTGTATGATCTCATCATTCAGGATGCCCCACTAGCATGTCTACCACATGAACGAGTTGGATTACCTCGTTTGTACTAAATACAAAGCGGGACGCATCCATGGTGTTACCAGTATAAGGTTCCCAACCTCATGCGTATACTACAGACCTTTTAGGTTATATATACTTGAACATTATCTGACTTGTGTCTACTACACATTTGTTCAATATCTATCATTATAACCTTGGAACTTAGTTTATTGGATTTAGTTTTATGTGCGAGAATATAATAAATAACTCTTTTTTTTTATTTGAACAACATTATTACAAAACTACACTTGTTTAAGGCATAAACCCCATCAGGAGGCTAGTATCTATTTGTTGTTTTCTCTCTCTACCCATCATCGCCAACTCGATGAAATAAAATATGGCCACCTTAACAGCATCCTCGTCATCTTGGAAGTTAAGCGTGGGGAACAATTTATCTAAATCATCCCCCTTCAAACCTTCTCTACCCCCTAGATACAACTCCCTCAATCTATTCGTAAACATCGTCCTACGCAAAGGTCTATTCCCATGCCTAAGCCTAATTATTAGGTCAAACTTACGCTTACCAAACGAAACCTTCTGACCCAATAGCTTGAAACTCATTACATTCGCCCTAGTCTCATTGACCTCCCTCAAAAGTATGTAATGAACTAGTTGCTCATTGAATATAATATTTGCATCCAATAATTGACCAAAAATTATTTTTCTAAACATGTCTAATTGTTTTGGAGTGAGCTTATTTTTTATATTTTTATTCGTTCTACCTAAGTGAGCACAACATGTTAGAGCAGTAGGAAAATGATCAACAGAAGAAATTTTCTCAACTAATTCCATTGTAAAGCACCTATATGAAAAAAATATTTTAGAACAAGTTAAACACAAGTACAAAAATTGGAATTTAAAATCTGGAAAATTTTCCAGTCAGGAAGAAATCTCGGTGCATCTTGGTTCCTAGTTGTTGGTTTTCTCGGTTTCAATTCTTGCAAAAAAATTTCTACTGTCTCGGTGAGTATCGACTAACGGGAATTCAAATCGGTGATGAATCCCGGTTTGATTTCATGAATCCCGATGGAGATTCTTCTTTGACACCGAAAACTTCGAGTCTAGAACTTCGAAATCGACGCGTTTAAAATAATTTTAACCTATTCCAACACCACAGAACACGTCGAAAACCATTTTAAAGTAAATATGAGCTAAAAACAACTTCAATAACGAGTAAACTAATGAATTCATACTTTAAAACAAAACTTCCCAAACCCTAACAATCCAAAAATCTTCAAAAGAGTAAACTGAAAATATGTACTTGAATCAGTCGAAATCCACAACAAACTAATAACTACTCACCGTGTCGAAAACGAAAACGACAATCTACGGTTGAGAAACGGAAAAGAAAGGGAGAAGAAAAGAAACCGAACGGGAAAACGAGAAGACCTTTTGGTTTTTTTAATATCATGGGCAAAATCGTAATTTCATCATACCAGGGGTTCAAAAAATTCAGAATTAAATTTGGGCTCCAAAATTAAATTAACAAATTAAAAATGGTTAAATTTTGCAATTTTCCAAGAAGATAATGTAGCTCCTAGAGTTTTGTGCCCATATAAAACAAATTAGTCTCCATCAATATAAATTCCTTGATTTTTACTCTCTTACCCCTCCCCTTTCCTTTGAACTACAATCATATCCCATTCTCAAATTCCGAATATTGACTCTAAGCATTAAGTTTCAATTCCCATATCAAAATCTAATAAACTATTTTTTCATGAAATTTTAATAAAAGCTCAAAATTAACCATACCTGACATTACAATAAATGGTGGTAATGCGAGGAAGTGGAGGGCTCCGACAAAAGAGGGTAACAGATTCGAGCAGCAGAGATCTAAAGGCATTGACGCAATGAATGGAAAATTTGAGGGAGAGGATTTTTTAGATTCTTGTGTTGTAGAAGAAATATCTACCTACAATTATTACAGATTTGTAAAAACGTATTTGAATATTTTTTTTCTTTATTTGATATTTTACTTTTTTAAAAGTAGGTGGTATGCAAGTAAAACTATATTAGTAATTAGATCTCAACTATTATGTAAAAAATATTGGTTTGTTAGCTAAATTTATAAAAAATAGTGAGTTTTGTCAACTATATAAAATACACCTATTTAGTAGGCTATCATGAAAAACTAAATTGAGTCTCGACAACATATATATTTATATTTCATATATACCATGTATTATTGTCTTGCTCATTGTAGGCACATAGGCCGTATTTTTTTTTTTTGTCATACATATAGTAGCAAACATAACAATATAAGTAATGATATTAAATTAATATAATTCAAAATAACCGGTAATGAAATATGGATAAAAATTTTTCATATTTGGAATTTTGGATAACTATTTTTTAAGGAGGAATGTGAAGAAAATATATGCTTGTGTTTACTCTTGGTCTATACAAATATCTACCATTAGTACAAGTCAATCCTAAGATTATGCGCAACTGATTTTTTCTATTTTTTAGCAAAACTTTCGTTTGATCGAATTTGAAGGCATGGTGGCGACCGTCTTCCATTTGGCTATCATGGGTATCCTGCAACTAGTATAAGAAAACATTATGCTAGTTTTAGCCCTGGTCTATACAAGTATCTACCGTTAGCCCAAATTAATCCCACAACTAATTTTCTCTATTTTTTTAGCAAAATCTTCATTTAACCGAATTTGGAGGCATGGTGGCGACTGTCTTCCATGGGCTATCGAGGGTCTTCGATCTCACAATACACGTTCCAGATAAAATCTCTTCTTGCATCTGGTGTCACAGTACACGTTCCAGACGAAATCTCTTCATTGGTTTACAAATTGTAGAGCTGTATTCGTTCAAAATGAGCTATCACAATATTCATGTCCTGTTTGATGTTGTGTGGGATAAGGGCGATGGTTTCAAGTCAAGTTCAGTAGTATTCGAAGATGGTTCAACTCTTTAGGAACTTTCAGAATCCATTACAATACAAATTAAGCCTTGATGCCACTAAAAAGATTTCACGTCTCTCACTCGTTAGGAATGGACATAAGAAGCAACCGATTATAGACTAGCTGAGGAATGTAGCTTGTCACCGGAAGAATCTTATGCTCTTCTTTCTAGATTTGCAACCAATTTAATTGCAAAAAATCCAGGTATATGCCCTTATATACATCCTTTTAAAATGATACAATCAATGTACTTACTAATATCTACAAAATCGATTTGTTGGGGTTTTATTACTAGTTACTGGCTTTCAAATGACCTAGTATTATTTCATTTTTCTTTGTTTGGTTGCCTTAACACCTTATGCATTGAGGTCATTACGATGATATACTACCCCATGGATTTTTGTGTCTTCATATTATGAATGAATTAATTTATATTTGGGGGATCTAACATTATTTACAATAATTTTACCCATTTTGTAGATGTATGTACTATACATGTATATACAGGTGGTATGACCTATTATCTTCTTTATGATATGATTGTTTTGTGTTCATTGGAAAACTCAGGTACTAATTGTGTTATTTGAATTAAATTGATGATGTTTGAATTTAACATGAACGATTATTTGAATTTGTACCATGTTTGGATTTCCCTCATTATTTCAAAAAAGAAAACTAGATTTTTTTTTTCTTAGATATACTCAATTTTGTTAGCCATAATTTTAGATATTAGAAACACATAAATCTCTCATAAGGGTATTTTCATCACAATAATTAAATTATATCTTATGAAAAAACCACTTTAGCCATTTTTGCAATATGAAACTTGATTAGCTATTGGGGCAACTAGGAGAATGGTTAAAATCTAATGGTACAAGTTGAAAAATAGCTACAAATCTTTTTTTTTCTAAAAAATATCTAGATTTAATTTTTAATTATTTTATTAATGACTTATGGACGTAAATACTCTTAACTACGTTTTCTCAACCAAATGAAATCCTAAAAAATAAATCTACATTTTCTTCCTTATAACAACTAAATAAAATCAAAACAAGTAAATCTACCTCTTTTCTTTTATAATAACTAAATAAAATCCTAAGAAACAGAGAAAAGAGATATGATTTTTTTTGTTAGAAGCAATTTAACAACTTTGATTTTCCTTCAACATTTCCACTCCAATTGAACTAGAAACTAGAATACGCTAGAAAACTAATTAAAACAAGTAAAACACACCCTAGAAAATGAAAACGATGATTATGTAAGTAACTACATCTACATTTTTTCTCTGTGTTGGATGATTATAAATGTATCTACTCTATGTATCTAGCTCCCATAGATTCCAAAAAATGTTTATATCTACGAGCCTCCCACTTTCATTTCTCATCATCGACAAAAGTAACTTCACCCTACATTGAGATAGGTATATGCAGATACTTGTTAAACCCAATTTAGCCCACTTAGGTATTTCTCCTTATTTACAGATTCATCTTGACGACCGAATTTCTTTTGACGGTGTTTCCTCATGCTTACTAGTTCCTTTAGATTTACCTATATATATATTAGTATCTACAACACAATATCACTAGACAATGTCTCTATCGAACCCTAAATCACAATCATCACCTACCAAATGTTGGTTAGGGGGAAATAGGAATAATTATCTACTGCTCCCGTTAATGATGGACTTGAAAACTTCATTGTCCCTCCCAATGAACCCCGTTCTTTTTTATACATTCGAGTCTCCAAAAAATGTCATGTTTTTAAATCTTATCTTCATACACCTTTACACTTGAGATCGAGGGTTTTCGATTGTCTCGCTAAATGATTTCGGGGTTGATTCCTTAGTACTCAGCTACCCAAATTGACTTCTTCAAGTACTCATTTACCTTTTTCGATTAGTCGTTTTCTTCCTTGTTCGATTTTTTTACTCGTATATCTTTAACAAAATAAAATATTTTATGAATTGATATATATAGTTGAACAACGTGATTTTTTTCAAAATCATAATTTTCTATCCATACAAAATCTAAGAGTTAATTAAAGACGGTAGAAATGATAATAACATGACTGTATATACGAATGTTCACCAAAGACATTTTAGAAAATCAATATTATATTCATTTCTTCCTAAAAATGGAGTAGCCATAAACATAATATTGAAACTATTTTACTCCTATTTCATTAACCTCTTTCATTGGTAGATATTTCTTATAATTTCCCTTAGGTTTATATCTCAACTTAACTCCGTTTTAAATCCTCGGGGAATTGTGAGTAGTGTCTAAATTAAATAGCTTGTACTGAAAAATGTCTAAAAAAGTTTTATATTTCAATTTTTGTCTACCTACTTTTAAAGAAGGAGTGTGATGAAAATTAAATTTCCATTTTTCCCCTAGTATATAATTATATTTAAAGTCAAACTAAATCTACTCCAACCGACATTCATTGTTATTCGATTTTTCTTGTTATTTGGATTCCACAATTTGTGTTTACACTCGAAGGGTTGGTTCATTCTCTAGTTTTTCTCTCTTGTTGATTTTTCTTGTTGTTCAGATTCCACAATTTGTGGCAGTTCACGTTTCTTGTGGATGGTTCTACAAAAGTAGATCATCTCACATTGTTGATTTCTGATCGTTTACGCTCGAAGGGTTGGTTTATTCTTTGGGTTTTTCGCTTGTTTGATTGTCAATGGATTTTCAGGTTGATCATTACCATCTTAGAGGGTAGAGATGTAGCGTGGATGCTTACAGGGGCGTTGATGATTACCATCTTAGAGGATAGAGATGTAGACAGGGATATTGGAGGGTATGTATCCCAACTAGCCCTGTAATTTAAATATCTTATTTGATATATGTAGATAAGTTTATATGCACATATTTGGAGCTATTGTTTTTTTTTCTGCTCTCATTTCTGGGTTTGCAACCAACCTAATTGCAAAAAATTCAGGTATATTCCATTTTTACCTTTTGTTCGCCGTGCTCTATATACAGTTACTATCAATTATCTGGCCTATAATTTCAATATCTTATCTGATATATGTAGATATGTTTATATACACATGTTTGGAGCTATTGTGTTTTTTTCTATGTTACTCAAATTGGTATATGTCCAATTATGTTTATTAATCTATTCTATTTCTTTCTTCATCTTTCTTGGTTGTTTTGCTGCATTTTTTTTTCTTTATTAATCTATTCTATTTCTTTCTTCATCTTTCTAGGTTGTTTTGTTGCATTTTTTGATTTTCTTTATTCAATTTCATCGTTATTTTGTTTAAACAGTATATTTGAATCATTAGAATATATTTATTTATTTGCCTTTATTATCTAAAAAAAATTAGATTCACCCCTATTTGTTAGCCTCCTTTTCTTTAGCCATATTTGTAGGTAAACCTTCAAATATCTCTTGCAACCCTTCAAATAACTGGTATTTTTGTCCTAAAGGCTTTTATATAACGTAGGAAAAAAACAGTTTAGATATTTTTACAATTTAAAACCAATTTAGACATTTTTTATTTAAAATATGTCAAATCTGGACATTTTTCTAATTCCCCTAAATGCTCTCCGTCGCAAGTTGAATTGATTTGGGAAACCCAATGTTCTGATGGGCTGCACAAACTGGCATGCCCTAATTAGAAGTGCGATATCGTCGGGAAATTGTGTTTTGGGGGCTTCCGCATCCCGAGTCCGATTACAGGGAGGTTCAGGTACGAAATTCTGTTTGTTACGTGTATTCTGAATTTTTTTTAAGGGACGTATTTTTTTTTCTGAAGGGACGTGTATTCTGAGTTATGTTACTGTTCCTGAGGATTTGATTTTGTTTCACCTTGAATTTGGTCAGTGTTTCCAAATCCCTAAGTTTCACCATGCCCCTTTTTACTTCTGCACCATTGTTTCAATCTCTGCACTTAAGTCTTACATCGGATCGCAAACAATCAATACTTGGTCAACCATGATTATGATATGCAAGATTTTTGTTTTTGTTAACACAAACAACAAAGAATAGACTCTTGTTCGCAGTTTCTCAGAGCAACAAAATGCTTTGATCATTACACTTTTTTATGTTCATCTCAAGCTTTGAAACCCACAATTCATAAATAAAGCTAGATAGAAAAAGGCAAGGCCACATGTTGAGTTGTAAGATTCAGTTGGCTCCGCTCCACAGTGAGCAGATGACTTTTGACTGTGCAGATTTGAGTGAAACTGAGCAATTTCTGGGGAAGAGAGGAGATAACTCCTGAATGGACTTGTAGAGTATTAACTATATAAAATAAAAATGCTTGGTTAAGAGCTAGTTGATGGATTAGAAAAGGATCTCTCTGTATTCCAACCAGAAACTTGAAGTGAGAACAGACAAAATCACCCTCTCTTCAAAGAAAATTAATGAAACCTTGTCGAGTAACTCAACTCTTCTTGTCAGGTGCACAATCATTCATCTTTATGATCTTTTTACTGCTAGTTTTGTTACTGCACTTCTTGTTTCGGTATGGAGATCATTGTGGACGACTTCCTCTAGTAAGCTTCACTTACATACATATCTGAAGAATAAAAACTCTTAAATTGAAACATTAGCTCTTTTTGATAACCATTTTGTTTTTAATTTTTGGTTTTTGAAAATTGAGCTTATAAACACTACTTCCTCTTATGTATTTCTTTGTTTTGTTACCCACTTTTCAAAAAATGTTTTCAAAATTTAAGTCAAATTTTGAAAACTAAAAAAAGTCATTTTTAAAAACTAATTTTTGTTTTTGAAATTTGACTTGTTACTCTAATGTGTTGTTAAAGGACGTGAAAAACATGGTAAGGAAATTGTGAGAAACTTAGCATAATTTTTTTTAACCAAAAACTAAAAACAAAATGGTTATTAAGGGAGCGTAAAATGGTTAAACCAACCAACCAGAGAAGAAACCATCTTGTGGTGTTTTCTTCCTCTGCTGTGGCCTTAACTTCTCTTTCTTCTCTGTTGATGTCAACTTGTGGGCTTCTTCAGCAAATAGAAGAAATGAACTAAGACCTGTTGTGGATAGGATCTGATCCTCGTCGAACCCGTCTTTTGCTCGATCGATTCGGGTCGAACTTGTTGTCACGTGGTAGCGAATTTCTCTTTGTGTTCATTTCCTCCACCCTTGAGTCTTCAAGAATGTGGCGGCTTTGTCTCAGAGCAAGGTCTATACTTCTCAAAGCACAAGCCCGATCTGGTTTAACAGCTAAAAGTGCAACAACACACATGAGGACAACAAGTAATCTGTGTATACTAAAAACCATGGCTTCTACAATGAAGCAAAAAGAGAGAGAAAGAGGATGGATATGTTTGGTTTTTTTTTTTCTCTTTTTTTTGTTCTGTTTTGTTTCTGTGGTAGGTTGATTCCTGTAGTAGACACACAAGACTGTTATTTATCTGTCGTTGGTTTTGGAAGTGGCTTTAAAGCATAAAGCAGAGTTGGGCCCTCAAAACGTCTAGAGCAATTTTAGATTCATTCAAATCATAAGCCTGCAAATCTAAGGCTGTTATCCAAGAATCTTATAAGGATGAATAAAGGTGTTTGTTGGAACAATGCCTTTGAGAAGCCAGGCATCTTTTTTTTGTTATTTTATTTCCTCATATCTCTATCCATTCCCTCTTTTTTTTTTCTTTTTTTTTTATCCACTCCTAAATGCCAAATACCACACTTCTTGGTCTCTGCCAAATCACCTTCTCATTCATAATCACACCATCCATGAAGATGAAAGACATCTATTTTAGATAGGGGAATTTTTGTGGAACAAAAAATTATCCCAACAAAGCAGGAATTTCTCTTTCTAGTTCATGTCCCACTAGGAATCTTAAACACTGTAACTTGTTAACCCATTAGGTCCAACTTTTCACTCTGGTTAGTTCTAAAATCATATAATAGAATCTGTGCTTACATTTCTTTCAGGGCTATTTTTGTAATTTTACCTTCCTTTGCTATTAAGGAAAGGGGATTGTTGATTGTCTGTTTTCTTTTGAAATGAGGTGAATAAGAAACAAGTATTGAGGAGACAGAGAAGAAGGAATGGACCAACCATAAATCTAGTAGTAGTAGTATTATAATACAGATACACAACAGAGCCAGTGAAGAAAAAGAAGAAGGAACAGTTCAGCTCCCAAAAGAAACAAGACGCTTGCTTTTGGCCATTCTAAGATCTCATTCCATAGTTCCACTTTTGAATTCCAAGCTCTCTTCCCTATGCAACAAAAAACAAGTTCATTGTTTGTTAAATGAAATTTCTTTATGCTTTTCTTTTGGTATAAATTATTCCCTTGAGAGTTGCCAAGCCATTAATTAAAACTTCTATTTAATTAATGTATAGTTCTTTATACTCGTCTTTTGTGAGTGTAAGTATTATCGCTCTTTAGTTGGAAGTTAGAACCACCTTTATTTTTGTGTATTCTAGTGTAGTCTCTTGAAGCTTCAAATTTATTTTATTTTAGTTTATAAACTTTTAAATTGTCTATTTTAGTTTTTGAACTTTCATATTTTTTCTATTTTGGTCTCTCAACTTTCAAAAGTTTTATTTCAGTCTATAAACTTTCAAATAATAATCATTTTGATCTCTCTTTACTTTTTGGTGAACTTACAAATTTAATCATTAATCGGTAAAGTTTGTGTCTATTTAGTCCATGAACTCTCAAAATTTTAAATTTAGTCTATGTACTTTTGAATTATTTAAAATTCACGCATCTACTAGACACAAAATTGAAATTTTAGGGTTTAATTAGACAAAATTCAAATTTATATCTAATAGATCGATTATTTTTAAAAAATTTTGAATTTGTCTTGGACTTATTAGAAATAGGAAGAATTAAAAATTAAGGGACCAAATAAACACAAAGGACTGCCAAAGTTGCTGAACGATAATTGACATGTACTACCAAACAAAATATGGGTAAGCTATATAGTTTGAAGATGAGTGTTGGAGAAGAAAACATTAGATGATAATTATATAGCAAGGGTTGAGGTGGTTACTTGGTAAAATTTCAAAGACTAAAATAGATATTTTGAAAGTTCAAAAACCAAAGTTTAAAAATTTAGGCGGCGTTTGATAATCATTTTGTTTTTAGTTTTTGGTTTTGAAAAATTAAGCCTAGAAATACAATTTTCACCTAAAAATTTACTTGTTTTGTTATCTACATTTTACTTATGTTTTTAAAAACTAAGCCATATTTTAAAAATTAAAAAAAAAATAGTTTTCAAAAACTTGTTTTGTTTTTAAATTTAGCAAAGAAATCAAATGCTTCCTTAAGAGAGAAGAAATCTATTGTAGAGAAATTGGGAGAAAATAAGTTTAATTTTAAGACACAAGAACTAAAAAGTAAGGTTCCGATTGATAACTATTTGGTTTTTAGTTTTTATTTTTTTAAAATTAAGCCTAAAAATACTACTTTTACCGATGAGGTTCTATGTTTTTTTATCTAATTTGTACCTATGTTTTTAAAAATCAACCTATGTTTTGAAAACTAAAAAAAAAAGTAGTTTTCAAAAACTTGTGTTTGTTTTTGAAATTTTGCTAGAAACTTAAATGATACTCCAAGAAAGATATAAACTATTGTAGAGGAATGGAGAGAAATTGTAGAAAAACAAACATAATTTCTAAAAATTAAAAGTAAAAAATCAAATAATTATCAAATGAGACGTTAAATTTAAAGATTAGAACTAAAAATGAGTTAAATATATATATTTTATCAGAGAACGATGTTTAGAGTGGTCGATAGCCACATGCAAGATGGAACATTCTAAAGCAGAAATTCCAGCCTTTATTCAAAATTTAGTGGGCAAAGTGGCTGCCTCCGAACCAAGGCTGACTGGTCAATGTCCAAGCAAAACTGTACCGTTTTGGATTGGATTGGATGTTGATGTTATGCTTATGGTGTTGTTTTTTTGTTAAAATATTCTCTCTCCTATTTTTGCTTTTTCATTCTCCAATCAAAAGCAAAAGAAGTAAAATGAGATGTTGCTTTCTGGTCTGCATTTCTGTCCATATGGGGTTTTTAAACTTAAACTTTTTCTCGGTTCCTCCCACAACTAATCATAATCCCTATCATTACATTATTCTCCCCCACTTTAATTCACTCAAAAACATTTCCTATATTTCTTTTCAATTTCATGATTTTCTTCTATTTGTTAAATTAATAAATTTAATTTAATTTTCTAATTTTCCATCCTTTTCTAATCATTTTAATTTTTATTTTTAAAAATTAATCTATAAATACTACTTTTATCTTTTTTTTTTATTTTAAAATTAAACTAAAAAAAATAGCTTTTAAACCCTTATTTTAGGTTTTGAAATTTTCTTAAGAATCCAAATTCGTTTCTAAGACAGTTGAAAACATAAAGAAAACATAAATTTTAAAAACAAAATTCTTATCAAAGGACATCATATATGTTTTAGGTGAAATAATTTGTTTCTCCTTTGGATATCGTTTCTATTATACAATATTAAATGGGTATTGGAAAAAAAAAATTGATGACAGGGAGGTTGGTATTAAAGACGAATTTTTTGGAATTAAAAAAAAAATGTAATGGGGAGAGTTGGATTTAGAGGCTCCCTACCCTACGCAAAATAAAGGGTCAAAGTGCAATGATAGTGACTTGATCCCAAAATAAAAGAAGTTTACGAAAGCGAGTCAGTGTGAGCTGATTATTTTTTTTTGGTTACAGATCATTTCCCATCTTTGAATCAATCTCTTTTCACATTTTTCAATTTCATTCTCATTTAACAAATTTAGTCTCCATTTTTATTCCATCCCATCATAAATGGCCCAGAGAGAGACAAAAGTGGAAGCTGCAAACGGAATGTCGGATTTTTTTTTTTTTTTTTTTTAAGATGGCCAAGAACAGCAAATGCTACATTCTCTTTCTGAACATAGACATAAATGCAATGTTATGTGTACTAATGTCATAATTATATTACCTAAATCAGGGATTTTAGGACACTTTTGACCAAATAACTCTTATCCCATATTGATCTGTTTTGGCTTGCATCAAAACCACGTCTTGAACATTCACCTAAGCTACCTCAAGCATGAATATATATGCTAGGCGTTAGTAGGTGTATTGAAACTGTGTTTTGTCACTATAATTGACTTTGCCTATACTTTAGGATCTAGTTTCATATAGCCAAATCATGCTTCACACGAGGCCAAGATCTTTAGAATATTGTCAATCACATTATTTCGTTAATTTTTGCTTTACAGCTTCACAACTGTTCCACTCTTGCACCCAGTAAATACTTTGTTGTAATGAGTCAACTATGCATGACCTAAGGGAAGGATATAATAATGCTGGCATGTTCATACCACCTAACACTATTCTCAAGGATCTCACCCCACAATTAAAGGAAGACTCTTAAGACCCACTCATTTTTTGATGCTCGCTCATGCCATGACATAGCCTAGAGTGGTGGAGAGCTACTTACATGCCTCATTAAAGTTCTTTCTAAGACATTACGCCTTCGGTAGGCACAAATGTCAAAAGAAGCAAAGAGTCACTCAGTTGCATGAGACTCACATGGTTAGTCGCAAACCAAAATATGGCATGCTTTCCTATATCATTGATGTGACTTCAAAGCTAAATTTGCTATTTTGAAAGTGACCTAACAAGGATATCTTGGGTTACGATATCCTCCCCTCTTAACTTAACTTATTGATTAGATATCTCTCTTCGAACCAAATACTTTATTCACTCTTATATGTCTTAGTTTTGTTTCTCTGATCAACTCTTGTGCACTAATTGATGAGCCATCCATGGTCACATGAAAGTATATATGTCACTTGGTCTTGATTGGCTTGAAGGGACAACTCACATGTTCTTGCTGCTACTTGAACTACGTACTTTCTCCTTGGTGGGACTAGCTTCATTGTTTGTGTTATTGTCTTATACCGAACTTGCACAATGCGCGTGAAACATGACACTTCAAATGCTCCAAGAACTCAAAGCATAATTTTTATTATACATGAAAGAAAGGTGGACTCACCTATTTATACAAGTGGGAAGCCTCAAAATAACTTAAGGCTTAGTAAAATCTAGAGACATTTTAAATGAAGGGTAATTATAATAACCCCACGGTTAAACAGTAACTGACTAATAAAAAAAAGGGCTCTAAATACAAAGCTTAACCCTTGGCTAAGATAAGCCTACATATCAAATCCACCCCCACAGAATCAGACTCGTCCGCGAGGCCTAAAAAGAATTAAGAAGAAAGTAGAAATTCATCTGGAGCATAATATCTGGAAATGTCAGCAACGTTGAATGTGTTGCTAATTCACAAATGAGGTGGAAGGTCGATGGTATAAGCATTGGCACCGATCTTTGATAATACAGGGAATGGTCCAATCTGTTTGTTGGTTAATTTAGAGTGATTTCCAGAAGGGAGACAGGATTTTTTTAAGTGTATCATGACAAGATCTCCCACATTGAAGTTCACGGGTCTTCGATAGCTGTCAGCTTTAGCTTTGTAAGAATTATTTGCGTCCTCAAGGTGTTGGCGAACTTTATTATGCAGAGTTGTTATGCGGTCAACCATTATCTCAACCTCATTGTTAATATCGATAAAAGTAGGTAAATTAGCAAGATCAAATGTTAAACGAGGAAGACGAGTGTAAACTATTTCAAATGGAGACTTCCCTATAGAACGGTTGACCATGTGGTTAAATGCAAATTCGGCTTGAGCAAGTGAAAGATCCCATTGTTTGGGTTTATCACCACTTAAACAACGTAAAAGATTACCAAGTGTACGGTTGGTGACTTCTGTTTGTCCATCTGTTTGTGGATGGCTAGTTGTGCTAAAAAGAAGATTTGTACCAAATTTTTTTCAAAGTGAGCGCCAAAAATGACTCATGAATTTGACATCTCTATCGGACACAATTGTTTGGGGGATACCATGTAATCTAACAATCTCACGAAAAAACAAATTAGCAATGTTTAATGCGTCATTAGTTTTCTTACAAGGAAGAAAATGTGCCATCTTACTAAAACGGTCAACAACCACTAGAACCGAATCAAAACCACGTTGTGTTCGTGGTAATCCAAGGATAAAGTCCATTGATAAATCCTCCCATATAGAATTCGGAATAGGTAGAGGAGTATATAATCCTTGATTTCGAGTTGACCCTTTAGAAGTTTGACAATTAAAACATCTTTTGACAAAATTAGACACATCTTTTTTAAGTTGTGGCCAGTAAAATTTTGAAGAAAGGGTAAGTTGTGTTTTATCCCGGCCGTAATGTCCTGCCAATCCATTGGCATGTGCATCCTTAATAACAGCTTCACGAATTGAGGTTTGTGGGAGGCATAACACATCATTTTTAAATAGAAAACCATTTATTATATGAAAATCTTTGCAAGGGATGTGGTTGGTGCAGTTGTACCATATGTTTCCAAAATCTGGATCATCTTCATAAAGAGTTGGTAAATTTTCAAAAGCAATGATTTCTCCATGTAATAAGGATAGGAGGGTACCTTTTTTGCTTAAAGCATCCACAACTTTGTTTGTGTTCCCCGAAGTATATTTAATGACAAAATCAAATCGTTGGATAAATTGAATCCATCGTGCATGCATGCGACTTATTGTCTTTTGAGATTGAAGAAACTTCAAAGAGAAATGATCAGTTAGTAAAATAAATTCATTGTCTAATAGATAATGTTCCCATTGTTTCAAAGCTCTAACGATAGAGTAGAATTCTTGTTCATAAGTGGTCCATTTCTGCCTAGTTTCACTCAATTTTTCACTAAAAACTCAATTGGATGATTTTCTTGGCTAAGGACAAAGACTCAATCCCAACTCCCGAGGCGCTCACGATACTTCAAATGGTTTTAAAAATTTGGAAAGCCTAGAATTGATGTAGATTCGAGTTTAGTTTTAATGGTTGAAAAACTCTTTAGTTGTTCTTGTCCCCAAACAAATTGTCCTTTTCTCAAACATTGTGTTAAAGGTGCAATAATAAATCTTGAAATTTTTGATAAATTTTCGATAAAAGATGCCAATCCTAAGAAACTTTGAACATCCTTCACTGTTTTGGGTATAGGCCAATTGTTTATAGCTTCAACTTTCTTAGGGTCTACATTTATTCCTTCATTGCTAATTATGAAACCAAGAAAATTAAGTTTAGAAGAGAAGAAACTGCACTTCTTTAAGTTTATGTGGAGTTGATTATTTTGAAGGGAAGAAAAAACAGTGGTAAGGTGTTGTAGATGTTCATCATTAGATTTACTAAAAACTAGTATATCATCAAAGTAAACAACCACAAATTTATTTAAAAAAGGAAGGAGCACTTGATTCATTAGTCTCATAAACATGCTAAGTGCATTAGACAACCCAAAAGGCATGACAAGCCATTCAAAAAGTCCTTCATTAGTTTTAAAAGTCATTTTCCATTCATCTCCAGGACGTATTCTTATTTGATGGTATCCACTTCTAAGATCTATTTTAGATAAAATTTTGGCTCCACCTAATTGATCCAAAAGATCATTTAATCGAGGAATGGGAAATCTATATTTTACTGTTATTTTGTTTATCGCTCTACTATCGATACACAAGCGCCATAATCCATCTTTTTTAGGTGCTAAAAGTGCGGGTACATCACAAGGACTTAGGCTTGGTTGTATATGGTCTTTATTTAACAACTCATGTATTTGGTCATGTAAAGCTTGATATTCCCTAGGGCTCATTCTGTAGTGAGGTAAATTGGGTAGAGAACTTCCTGGAATTAAGTTTATGTGATGTTGTATGTTTCTAAGTGGTGGTAATGAATTAGGTGTTTCAATTAAAGTGGGGAAGTCAGTAAGTAATTGAGAAACCCTTTTATCAATTTGCAAGTTAGAATTTTCTGGGAAATCTTCCTTAACAACGAATGCTACTAGAGAAGTGTACTTCTCATGAAGAATTTTTTACAGGAGACAGTAGGAAAAATTTGTTTTTGCTTCTTTATTTGGAGAGTTTTTGCTCTTGCAATCTGTCTTTCCTAAGGGGAGTAAAATCACCTTGGTGCCCATCCAATTGAATTCGTACGAATTCTCTCGTCCCTTATGAATTACCTGGTTGTCATATTGCCAAGGTCTCACCGGGAGTATGTGACGAGCATCCATGTCTAGAACATCGCACACAATCTGGTCCTCAGTCTCGGCTTCCAATAGAAAGAGAAATAGTACAAATTTCATTTACCTTAGTTTCACCCCCTTTTTTTATCCAACTTACCTTGTATGGACTTGGATGAGTTTCTGGTTTGATCCCAAGTGTCGTTATCAACTTTTTTTAGACAATGTTTTCACTACTCCCACTATCGATGATGACTTGGCAAACTTTACCATTAATAGTACATCTTGTGCGGAATAGTGAGTGTCGTTGAGGATGTTGTTCCTTTTTTGATGTAAGAAGAATTCTTTATAATACACAAGATAATTGATCACCTTCATCTGGTTGAGTGTAATTTATATCCTCCTTATTTTCTGACTCTTCTCTTTGGGACTCTTCATCTTCTAAATCTCTAATTGCCAAGGTTCGACGTTGAGGACACTCGTTGGACAAATGTCCTTGTTGACCACACCTGAAACATTTACCCAAAGAAGGACGGTTATAAGGGTTGGCATTTCTTTTAACTGTATTACTCTCCAAACCTTTAGCATTCAAATTATTTTTGTCTTGTTGATCCTCATTCTTGGCCTGCTGGTTGTAATTTGAAGTATTGCCTTGGGCAAGAGTTTTTGTTGTCTCATAAGCTCCCTTTCGTTGGTTTTGCTGTTGTTTATCCCAAGAATTTCGTCTCTGATATGTCTTTATTGGTTTGGAGTCCTCATTTTGTTCAATTTTTTATGCCAAGGTAATGGCATCTGCAAGATGAGTAAGAGGGTGTAGATTAATCACTTCTTTGATGTCTTCTCTCAGGCCATTTATGAATCTTGAAATTTTTTGTTGTTCGGTTTCTGGAAGGTTGTTTCTTGCTCCCAAACGATGGAATTCTTCTGTGTAATCTAATATGGAACGCCCTCCTTGCCGACAATGTTGATATTGATCATAGAGTATTTGTTGATAGTTGAGAGGAAGAAAACGTTTCTTCAATAAACGCAACATCTTTGGCCATTTCTTGATGGGTTCTTTGCCATAATATCTTCGGTTATTTTGTAGTTGATCCCACCAAGCCGATGCCCCACTTTGAAGTTTGAAAGTCACTAGTTTTACCTTCTTATCCTCCGAGGTATTAGTATACTCAAAGAAGCTTTCAACCTTTTTTAACCAATCTAAAAAGGCTTCAACATCCATTCTTCCATTGAAACTAGGTAGATCTATCTTCATCCTGAAATCTTGAACTTCGTTATTAAATTGTGGCTGTCTTCTTATTAATCTAGCTGCATAATCTTGATGCCTCCAATTATCAAACACGTCTTCTTCTGAGGATTCAGAATCTTGGTTCATAAATCCTGGAATTCTTATTTCTGGACTTCTCCTAGGCAATTTGTTTTCTTCTCTTCTTGGAGGGTTTTGTTGAAGTTCTTGATTTTCTTGAACTTGTTTATTAGTTCCAAGATTTGCTGGATTTTCCTGAAACTGAGTGTGTATGTTTGTTAAATTCAGTTGCCGAATTAATTGCCCCATCATCTGCTTTAATTCGCGAACTTCTTGTTTGACTTCTTCCACCGTTGATTCCACAACAGCGAGTCTTCCTTGTGTATCTAATTAGGTTGACGAGGAGGCTTCCGCCGCCATGAATGAAAGGTGAAAAAGAAGGTTGAATGTCAAACTGGCCAAAGAAATTTTTTTCACGCCTTGGACCAGATGTGCTCTGATACCACTTGATGTATCAAATGTTCCAAGAACTCAAAACAGAATTTTTATTATATATGAAAGAAAGGTGGACTCACCTATTTATACAAGTGGGAAGCCTCAAAGTAACTTAAGGCTTAGTAAAATCTAGAGACATTTTAAATGAAGGGTAATTATAATAAGCCCACAGTTAAACAATCACTGACTAATAAAAAAAAAGGGCTCTAAATACAAAGCTTAACCCTTGGCTAAGATAAGCCTACATCTTTAACAAGGATCCACCTCTAACCCTAACCCTTAGGCAAAATGTTGGAGCGTATACGTACCCTAAAACCTGTAACCCAACGTAATTACTAGAAGTATAAATAAAATGGCTTATCGTTTATCTATTTGTGTATATTGTCTATATATATGACATTCAATATTTAGTCGCTTTTAATCTATCAAATGTACTCTTAAACTAGGTATGTACATAGGAAAGATCAGTAGCTTAAATAATCTACAATAGTAGTATGTGGATGAGTTTGCAAATGATCATATCCTAGTAACATTATTAATACGTACTATTTACTTTATAAATGTTATAACCTGAACTATCCATACAGTCAGTTGTGATTCCCATTTGAAATGGATGGTGTGAGTTTGTCAAATGCTCGACAAGTCGGTACATTAGCGGTGCATAAACCATGTTCGTCAACCAAGTTTGTTCAGGGGTCATAATGTAATTAATTGGTTAATGGGGATAAACCGAGCCGGGATTCAAAAAAATTGGGCGATGACCCAGCTACGTCAAGGAAAAGAATAAAAGAATAGAAGAAGCATCTGACTCTTTCATGCAGGCTCCACTTGGCTCGGGGGATATAGCTCAGTTGATAAAGCTCCGCTCTTGTAATTGGGTCATTGCGATTACGGATTAGAATGTCTAATTGTCCAGGCAGTAATGATAGTATCTTGTATCTGAACCGGTGGCTCACTTTTTTCTAAGTAATGGGTAAGAGGACCAGAAGGCGAGTTTTCTGGATGTTGGCAAACGAGCATGAGGAGGAGCATCGTTCCCTACTGGAGATCCTTTACTAAAACCCTGGAAAACCACCTCTTCCTCGTTTTGCTTTTGTGTCTAAGGCTCTTTTGGAGTGGAATGAATTTAGCTAATGTGCATAGAGTTTAGATGAAATCTGGGTTGACCTTAGGGTTGTTGTCTCTCATGCCACTACAGAATTGAGGGTTCACAACAACTTTGACAAATTTCTGCAAGAGTTGGCAGATCATCCACTCTTCCCTGAAGCAAAGCAGATTAACATTGAAAAGTTGCGTCAAGTGTCTAGGTTTGTAGAAAGAAAAATGAATTAGAAGATGAGTTTCGCAACAATAGCTTTGAAGATGGTAACAAACACTAGGATTTGAGAAGGATATATATAAGAGTGAGTGTGAGGAGAAAGAGCCTTCCCATTTGCTGTTCTAGACCCAGGAAGACTTGTCGCTTAGTGCATCCCCATTACCGTCCCTAACAAACTTTTTGTCTAATTGTCGAGATCTTTTGCTCGGTGTGCTAATTACTCATTTAGCTCGACAAACAAGTAATTTTTCCTCAGCATTTTGTTTCTAAGCTAGGTGACCTGAGCTTGGAGATTTTGTTTAGTTAGTAAGGGAGTAGGGGGGAGGGGGAGTCAAAGGGTGGGAATAGATTGTAGTGAATTGTGGGAGTTTCTAAGGAAAGCTTGTATGAATCCTACCATGCTAGAGAAAACCTTCAAAATGAAGTTGAATTAAATGTTGTTCAACTTCATTTATGGCGAACAAAAGATGTATTTAATGAACTCAAGTGCAATAAATGTTTCATTAAAGACAAGCCAAGCTTCATTTATGCAATAAGAGTTTCAAGCTACATCAAGGGAGCTTCATTTATGCATGAGAGGTTACAAACTTTATGTAGGGTGATTGAAAAATCAATTCTCGGATTTATGGATATTTTGATGTAATTTTCAGTCTTAAAGTCTCGTTTTCAATGATTTAGGTTACGAAATAGTTATGGAACATTATGGTATTGATGGGGATGAGAGTTACAACATTTCAATTAACCATAGGTTACTCTAAGATTGATTTTTTTTTAGAAACATAACTAAACATTCTATTAATTCAAAAGAAACTCGTTAACAACATGACACTCCTCTCCTACCCACAAACGGGAATCCCGAACATGTTGCGCCCGTTGTGCTAAACTCTGAGCTGCAATATTTGTATCACGAGGGTTGTAAATAAATCGAATTTCACACCATTGTTGCCCCATCTCTATTATCTTCTATTATCTCCTTTGCATAATCCATAGCCTCTATTAAATCCACCTGCTTCTTATTGATAAGACCGATTGCATTAAGAGAATCTGATTCAACCTCCAAAGGTACTCGTTGACATTTGATAAACTTAGACGGATAGCGGAAAGTTCACAAATTAGTACAGACCATTTATTTTCGATGTATTCAAAGCTTGCACCTAGGATTCTGCCATGCCAATCGCGCAATATCCAATCAAACCACCTTTGGCCTCATTCACATTCCAAGTTGCATCCACATTAAGCTTCCAAACATCCAGGAGGGGGTCGCTGCCAGTGTAATCGTGTTGGGGAATGCCCTTCAGTTTGTCTCATAGTTTGTCTGAGTTGTAGTACTTCGTTGAGTTGTAGTTTTGTGGACTCCAGGATCATGTTCCACCATTCCTCTCGTCCATCAGCTAAGCAATGTACTACACCATTTCAGTATGACCAGATTTTTCATACAAGAAACACCATTGTGCTAAAATCCTCCATATTGTCCACTTCTAATATCAAAGAAAAGTAATCGCCCACATTCCAATTTTTCCTGTGAGCATAGAATAAGCCTGCATAAGAGGAGAGGAATAAATGCCAAAATTTTGAGGTTACCTGACATCCCCAAAGGATGTAGACGATCGTCTCCAAGCTTTTATTACACAATGGGCACCACGATTATGTGGAAATTCCTTTTTGAATGAGTGCACATCTCGTTGGCAAAATCTCATGTATAGCTCGCCAGCAACAAATCTTCATTTTTGAGGGGACTAGAGATGTCCATATACCTTTCCAAAGCTTCTCCTTTTTAGACGGGTTTGAAGAGGATGGGACATTAGCATCCTGACAACTAATGGCCAGTTTATAAGCACTTTTAACAGAAAAAAATTTCATTAGGTGTGAACTTCCATATAACTTCATCATTTGTCCGTCTGCGAGTGAGTGGAATAGAACAAATGCGTTTCACGTCCTCCGATAAGAAATTATCATTTATAATCCATTCTTCCAAGCTCTATCGTTGTTTATTAGCCCATCCACATGTTTTTCAACCAAAGCATGCCCCACCCAAAGAGGTTTATTACAATCTTCACCAGGTATCCATGGATCATTCTTAGTTGATATTTGAATGCCACAACCCACTTTCCATCGGTAGCCCTTCAGAAAAAGGCTCTTGCCCCACAAGATGCTTCGCCAGGTGTATGAATGATTATTTTCAACGGGGGTCGTAAAAAAGTTCCCATTCCAAAAGTAACGCCCGTGGAGAACCCTATATAACAAACTATCGGGGCTTCGAACCAAACACCAACACTGTTTGCCAACATTGCTTGATTAAACATCATAATATCTCGAAACCCCAAGGCCCCATCCAATTTACTCATACACATACGTCTCCAACTCTTCCAATGAATTTTACAATCTGTAGTTGTAGTTCCCCATCAGAAATTAGCACACATGGCGTTAATTTTATTACATAAAGTTCGTGGTAATTGAAAACAAGTCATCGAGTAAATAGGAATCGCCTGCACCAGATTTAATAAGAACCTCTTTACCATCTGAAGAAAAGAATTTGAATTGCCATCTTGAAGTGCCTTCCAAACTCGTTCCTTTATGGACCTGAAAATTAGAGATTTATTCCTGACATTTTGGGATGGTAGTCCCAGATAACAACTCAAGGTGGTTGTGTGTGGCACTTGCCAAATTCTCCCAATATTCTCCACCATATCATGAGATGTGTTAGCATTTACCATAAACATTGATTTCTCTTTGTTAACCAATTTTCGAGATGCTGCCGCATAAGTGTTAAGAATATTTTTAATCGCAGTGCTATTTTCTTGTGTAGCCTGAAAAAAGAGAAGACTGTCATTGACATAAAAAGATGATTTAGTGGACAATACCTATTGATCCGACTGAAGGGAATAGAAATCCCGCAGTGGAAGACGTCGTGAAACATCGTTGTTTCGTTGTGCAACTCATTTCTTAAAATTGAAAGCATCTCATGCAAACTAGGCTAAACATGTTGTAAAGAGAAGAAAAACAGAAAGTAATTAGTTACTTACTTGTTGAAAAACTCTTCTTCGATGCTTTTCTCCTCCAGTCACAAACTTTTTCGTACCAACGATCTCTACAATCACGATCCTCGAACAGAGCAACAGGGAAACCTCCAAAAGGACTTCTCGGTTATTCTCGGTAGGTTGAGGGAGAGTGGTGGAACTCCCTTTGGTTTTGGGATGGAGAGAATGTAGAGAATTTGAGAGAGCTTTTTGAGAGAGAGTTTCTTTGCTCTTGGAAGGCAATTTCCAAAAAATGCAAGAAGTCAACCACAAAGGCTTCTCACCAAGCCTTTATATAATGGTGTGTGGTGGAGTTAAAACCTCTACCAATTCACCATTTTACCACAACTATATGATATGCAAATCATATTTGCATATCACATAATATAAGGTATCTCGTACCTTATTATACAAATCTCATTTACATAATTGTGAAATTTTAAATTGAATCACATTCAATTTAATTTCTCTCAATTCAATTTCTCCAATTAGCACTAATTAATCTATTAGGCTATGCTATAATTTATTATGAATCTCATTCACATCAAACTATATATTATGTCAACTATATCACATATAAATGACATAATTACCCAATTAATGAATTTAAACACTTCAAATCCACACCAAACTGTAAACCCTCAATTTGTCCAATTTGAGCCAATCGAGGGACCTAATGGACCTATAGATGACGAGCTCCAATGATCCGAGATTAACCTGTCAAACTCTTTGACCCGGTTATTCAACATTCATTAGCTACGGTAACACTCCACTAAAGTCCTAGCTGGACTCCCATCACTGTAGGACAAGTTGTGTCCATCGATATAACCAATGCCCGTGAGTCAACCATTCACAGGTTGTTCGTAGTCACACCTGGGTCAAAATACCATTTTACTCCTGTGTCTACCTCTTGCTCCTTAAGTCTCATTACTCCTCTAATGAACAACTACGTTGCATGGTTCAACCATAAACAACATCTCTCTAGGGCCAGTGAGAGGGTGGGCGCCCGTTGTCCAAGCCCTAGAGACAATACTTAAGGGAACAACCCCTTTAGTTTCTCTAATTCGAGAACGAGTGAATTTCATCTCGCGTAGTCAAATTCCCAGCTCCTCTGTGGTCCTATTCCCAAGAAGGTAGGCATATTGGGCGAGCATCTGTGGCCACCCTCACCCGTACTAGTCAAAGGACAGACCCCCGCAAACAGGAGTCCTTAACACACTCAGGATTAAGGACAAATCACTAATGGTCATCTACGAAGTTACTAGTCCTATACTGTTAACGGTGTTACATCAGTAAGTCTAATAATGTTGGGTTTTATGTCCTAAAACTCGTGGTTTTGTAAACTGAATGTATCTTCTATATCACAATAAAGTTGTTATTGAAATTTATTCAGTAAAGGTGTTATTGACTATTGTGTATTGTGTAACCTTAATCCAATAAAGAACCCTTGGCTATAGGATGAATACTTGAACTTTATGTGTGACATAAAAGTGGATCAAGTTCAAGTTATAGCCAGACCAGTCTATAGTATAAGGATAGGGTTGGGTATCTTATCCTGGGGACACTATGGACGCGACCCACTTTGTAGAGTACAAACGATGTGATCCTAAATCGTTCATGTGGAGACATGTGAGTGGGGGCGCCCTATGCAATGAGTTCGCATAAGACTGGACCGCGGAATAGTCACTTGGACTTTATAACTCACATTTCTTCGTCTTAATCGACTATATTCATCACGATGACCTAGGTAACTCGATCTTAATCCCGAGCGTTCTATGGACTCCTGTTTATTCGGATTATCCTTAGATTTGCATGGGTGAGAGTGGCTCGAGATTGCCGACTCAATAAGCCTCCCATTTCAGGGATAAAACCGGGTAGATAGCTGGGAACATAGTTCTGCAAGATGGAATTCACTCCTACCCGCTTTAGGGATAAGTAGAGAGGTTGTTCCCTTAAGTGCTGACTTCAAGTCTTGAACAATGGGCCCACCCCTCTCGTTGGCCCGAGAGGGATTCGGTTTGCTGGTTGGACCACAAACCAATTGTTCATTAGAGGATCAGTGGGACTTAAGGAACAAGAGGTAATTACAGGGTAAACGGTAATTTTGACCCACCAGTAATTACTGAACGACTTCGTGAAGGATCGACTTACTAATCATGGTTATATCGGTGGGCGAAATATATCTACAGTGAGGAGAGTGCAACCACTAGCTTTAGTGGAGTGTCCCGGTGGTTAACGAATGTTGATTAGCTAGGCTAAAGAGTTTGGCCGGTTAATCTCGTATCGTTGGAGCTCATGATCTGTAGGTCCATTAGGTCCCCCTTACTAGCTCGGACTAAGCCTTGTAACATTTTGAGAGAAAAGAATTTGAATTGTTCAAATTCGAGTTTGGGAGAAAGCGTTAATTATATGTGATATATTTAACGAATCATAGCTTAATTATGAATTAAACTATGATTAAAAGGAGGTGTATATATATTTAAATATGATTTAAATATTAGATCGGTTTATAGCATGAATAAAGATCCATGTTCGGAAAATCGATCGGGATCGAACAATTTATTTAATTTAATATTTGATATTAAATTAAATTAAAAATTAATTAATTAAATTAATTATTTAATAATTTAATTAATTAAATTAATTGTAATTAAAAATCAATTTAATATTGATTTTTAAATTAAAATTAAATGAAAATTAGTGAATTTTCATGGATTTTCAATAAAATCCAAAGTGCAACTTGCCCAATCCCTCTCATCTTCAAAATTCACCAAAATTGGCCACCTCCATCTCAAAGTATCCTCATCACCCTTGAGTTTTCACTCCATTGAAGCTTATTGAAGCTTTATATAATGGTGATTTGAGGGATGTTGAGAGAATTTTACAAAAAATTCAATATTCCCGAATTAGTGACCTTTGAGGTTTTGTCTTCTAAATTCTCTCAACCTAGGATCCCACAATCCGTTCTAAGGCCTGAGGATAGTAGGAAAGACTCTAACGGTTGTCCACGAAGTGTTCGTGTTGAAAACCATCCACCGGGTAAAGAGAATTTGATCTTCAAAGTTGAGTTTTCTATCCCTCTGTTTTTCCAGCTTTGAGCATGCATTTTATTTTACAAAATTGATCAACTTAGAGTGTTCAAGATCCAAAATTGTTTCCGCTTTCTTAATCTAGACTCTTTCAATTGGTATCAGAGCAATTTTAAGCACTTAATTTGATCTATTTTGTTCTGTGGTGGGTGTTTTTGAAGTACAATTTTTCTGGGCGTCTAAAGTGTTCTTCTGGTTTTGGCATTTAAATTGAGCATCAATTTGTGTTTTATTTTCAAATTGCTCAAGTGTGTTTGAGCTTTAATGTGTGTAGAATAAGTTGTAAAAATTTCAAGTCGATTGGAGTTCGGGAAGGCCTTCAATGTGAAGAAAGAAGCTCGAAAGGTCACTGGAATATCAAAACAGAGGTTGCTGTTTTAATTTTCTAATAGCTACAGTAATGCCCAGTTTTCTTCAGCCCGTGAAAATGAAGAAGAAGTTGACCAGTTGACTATTTGACTTTGACTTGGACTGGTCCTTTGACTTTGATCGGTTCAAGTCATTTTGGGTCGGTTCAGCTCGTTTTCGGTCCGGTTCGGGTGGTTTTATACCGATTCTAACTATTTCGAGGCCGTTTTTCCATTATGGGGTCCGTTTCATCAATTGGAGGCCCGATTCAGCCTTTTACAGTCTGGTTCAACCTTTTGAAGGTCCAGTTCACACATTTGCAAGCCGGTTCGACCCAAATTTGAAGTGTTCGAAGTGGTTCGATGTTAATCCTAGATTATTAATGTAATAATTTAGTAGTTTGCTTGCATTAGATGCCAAAACCAGTCCACTTTAGTGTGTTTAATTAATTATGCATTGTGAATGTATGTTTTAATTAAAATCCCTGATTGTATGTGCATAAAGTATGCCATATAGATTCTAAAATCCCACCATAGGAAGCATGCTTCATGCATTGAAAGTATGTTATAAGTGTTATAATATATTGTATGCATGTTTATTGGGTTTCATAAGAATTAATATAAGAGTTATATTAATTTATGAAACAAATATTATATGTTTTAATTATAATTAATATAAGGGTTATATTAATTAAAAATTAAACATATAATTGCTATGTATTTATTCATGTGATGGATTTGTTATAAATGTATGTTTATTCATGTGATGAATGATAAAACAATTTATAACATAGAAATACATGTAACAATTAATTAATTAGTTTTAAAATGGTTTTAGAACTGGAATTAATTAGACCTTAGGTTATCTAGTTCTAATAAGATTAGAATTAGGAAACCAATAATTTATAAACTTTGATTAAAGAGGGACTCTGACTAAGGAAGGTTACGCTAGGTTGGGTACTTAAGGTGGCGAAAACAGAACACCCTACAGGAACCGACACGGGAGTGGATTTAATCCATAGGTTTATAAATTATCTTTCGTGAGTGACGTTTATTAAAAGTTAATAAATTAAACTCATAGGCCTAGGTTTATTAAAAGGTTAATAGACTTAGGTAATTCTAGTATAATTGTTATATTGGTAGATTTAGGTCATATTGTTTTAGCCGGAATATGCCTAAGTAAAAGTATACCCAAACTGTTTAAAATACTTAGTGGGAGTGAAAAGGTATATATGATATATCAATTTCCTCTTACGCTCTCCACGAAGTTCACACCGTGAGATTTATGCTCGGCCTCGTGATGTCAATAGGGCATCCCCATTCGGATGGTGTTTGCATAAATCAAGAGCAAGGTGAATGAAGAAAGTATTTATAGTAAGTGGGAGAAGGAAGTGTGTCAACATATCCTACAGTCTCCTTCATTAGGTTGGACCGTGAGATTCCCATGTTATGCTTGCAGGTTGCCCGAAGTAGCACCATCCATTCGGAGGGATGTAAGATGGGATTCAGAACAACTCAAACTCCAGAAATGGATAGGGTCTCTTAGGTCCATTCCCAGCTTTGTCTCTCCAATTCGGTAGCATTGTTGGGGCCGACCTCTGAGGTCTGAAAATGACGGGTCACACTTACAAGAATTGCTAAGTGTTAGTAAATTCTTGACCAAAGTAGCGATAACTAGAATGTTATAGGAATAAAAGTTATTTCGGTATTAGCATTTAGTCAAGAATGTCTTGATTCAGTGAAAGAGTGATTGACTGCCCCTCGGTAGCGGTTGCTCTGACTCACTGAAGTATCGTTGCAAAAACAATAATGAGTTTATGGGTACATTATTACTTTTGCTAAATTCTTAAATTGGATAGGTTACAAACAATTTACTAATAGAATTCATTCTTTTTCAGCATGTCGAACTCTTTTATCCAGTTACTCTCCTTCAATAAACTTAGCGGCGATAACTATGGAACCTGGAAATCAAACTTGAATACGATTCTTGTTCTTGATGATCTGAGGTTCGTCTTAACGGAGGAATGTCCTCCCCCTCCTAGCTCGACAGCAAACCGAATTGTTCGAGATGCTTATGACAGATGGATTAGGGCTAATGAGAAGGCTCGAGTCTAATCTTAGCCATTATATCTGATGTGTTGTCTAAGAAGCATGAGAGCATGGTCACCGCTAAGGAGATCATGGGATCGTTACAGGCGATGTTCGGACAACCGTCCTCATCGGTCCATTATGATGCTCTCAAATACGTTTACAACTCCCGTATGAAGGAGGGAGCCTCAGTTAGGGAACATGTCCTTGACATGATGGTCCACTTCAACGTGGCAGAGGTAAATGGGGTTGTCATAGATGAGAAAAGTCAGGTAACCTTTATTATGGAATCTCTTCCGAAGAGTTTCCTGTCATTTCGCACAAATGCGGTGATGAATAAAATAGAGTATAACCTGACTACTCTCCTCAACGAGCTACAGACTTTTGAGTCCCTCATGAAATCAAAAGGAAAAGAGAAGGAGGCAAATGTTGTCACTTCGAAGAAGTTCCTAAGAGGATCGTCCTCTGGGACCAAGTCTGGTCCTTCTTTTTCTAAGAATAAGGGTATTCAGAAAAAGAAGAAGAAGGACAAAGGGAAGGGACAGACACCCACACGCAAGGCCAAAGCCACAGGAAAATGTTTCCACTGTGGAGTAGACGGGCACTGGAAGATGAACTGCCCGAAATACCTAGCAGAAAAGAAAGTTGAGAAAGAAAAACAAGGTAAATATGATTTACTCGTTATTGAAACATGTTTAGTGGAACATGATGATTCCGCCTTGATATTTGATTCAGGAGCCACTAACCATGTTTGTTCTTCTTTTCAGGAAACTAGTTCCTGGCAGCAACTTGCTGATGGGGAGATATCTCTCAGGGTTGGAACGGGAGAGGTTGTCTCAGCCAAAACAGTGGGAGCTGTGAAGTTGTTGTTTAGAGATAGATTTATTTTATTAGAAAATATACTTTTGGTTCCTGGAATCAAAAGAAATCTTGTATCTATCTCTTGTTTGCTTGAACATATGTATAAAGTATCTTTTGATCATAATGAAGCGTTCATTTGCAAAAGAGGTGTACGAACCTTATCCGTATACTATAGATCATTCGGGTCATTAACTCGAACGTGATCCTCCTCGTGTGTCCATTACACACCGTTCAAGTTCTAGTTCTCTTATAATATAATGACCCTGGAGCTTAGTTTATTGGATTAAGTTTATAAATATGCGAGACACAAAGTTTGAATAAATAACTCTTATTTATTTCAACAATAAATATTACAAACTACGCGAGATTAGGGCATACACCCCAACACCGAAGTCCTTGAAAATTGTTGATCCTCTCTTCTTTATCGAGAAAGCTAGATAAACCTTCTGCAAGTAGGAGAAATAAGTATGGCGAAAGATGGTCACCTTGATGCAGACCTCTAGAAGGTTTGAACATCATCTGAGGAACTCCATTTATAAGCATTGAGAAACTCACCATTTCCACACAACTCATAACCAAACTATCCATCTGAGATCAAAATTCATCCTCTCTAAAACCTTACGCAGAAAAATTCATTCAACCCAATCATAAACTTTGCTCATATCCAATTTTAAAGTGGTCACCCCATTCTTCCCTGAACGTTTTTCCTTCAGAGCATGTTAAACATTCAAACCCAAGCATCACATTGTCGGAAATCAGACGTCCAGGAATAAAAGTCGATTGTGACGGTGAAATAATCATATTCAGAAACCCTTTCAGTCTATTAGAAAGTATTTTAGCTATCAGCTTGTAGATCACATTGCAGAGACTTATAGGCCTAAAATCAGTAATCCCCCGTGGATTTCTGACTTTTGGGATCAGAGTTAGAAACGTATTATTCAGCTCCACCACATGCCCGTTATTATTGAGGTAATTAAGGCAGACATCGACAGTATCATCCCCAACAATGTCCCAAAAGACTTAATAGAACACTGCATGCATCCCGTCTGCACCTGGTGCTTTATGTGGATGCATTTCCTTTAGAACCAGTTCCACCTCCTCTCGAGTATAAAGTTTTGTCAAAACTCTATTATCTTCCACTGATAATCTTTGGGTAATGCACTTCGTAACTTCCTCGATACTCACCAAAGATGGTTGGGAGGAAGTAAAAAGGTTTTGAAATTAGCGTGTAACTATCATTCCCACATCTTTTTCTTTGACTCTCCATACACCATGCTCATCTTCAATTCCCGTCATCTTATTTCGTCGTCTCCTCTGAGAGGCTCGTATGTGAAATCATTTAGCATTTGAATCTCCCCATTTTAGCCAGTCATCCCTAGAACGTTGTCTCCAATAGCTCTCATCTTCTTCCTTATACTTCTCCAAATCTTTCATTTTATTCTGCCATTCATTAGAATTATAGGTCCCCAAATCCTCCTCCATGGCCCGAATCTCCTTCTCTGTCCTCACTATAACCCCTTTTAAGGATCCTCCTAATCATTGGAATTTCCACTTTTTGAGTTCCCTTAAACAGTTTGTAAGCTTCCTTTTATAACCTGCATCATTACATGACCTATATTGACCCCAATAGTTTTCAACCACCTCTCTACACTCTACCAGGCTCACCCAACTTGGTTCAAAGCGAAAAGCTCCCGTTTCCCTTTGCTTTTCTTGTCTGTTATCCAACTTATTCCATCTACAAATAATTGTCCGATGGTCTGACGTGTAAAAGCCAAGGTGTGACACTTGTATGTAAAAGGAAGAGAAAAAAAAAAGAAGAAAGATTGAAAAATGTAATCAAAAGAGGCCTTTAAGCTTTGTTGCCTTGAGTTATTTCTTTGTTATTCTATGTAGATTAGGTTGCATGCTTACAATCATTTAAGCTTGACTTGATCAATCTTGCTTGTGGAGTGATTTGGATCTCATACAAGTTCTCTTGCATTAAGATGTTTGATCAACAAGGTAATTCGATTTTACTTTCCTTGAGTTGATTTTCAAAATTCGTTTTACGGTCTTTGAGATTGAGTTCTAAAGGTCTTGTTTGTTAGCAAGGTTGTTAGATCCAATTGTCAAAGGTTACTTAACATTTTGGCATCGAAATATTTGTCTTCTTTGATTTCATCTAGATTTGAGGTTTTTGGGTTTGTGATTAAAAGTCTTGTTCCACAACAAGGTTGTTAGATTTTAGTTCCTCTTTAAATTTCTTATCATTTAAAGAAATAGCTCAAGGCTATAACAAAACTCAAAGGCCTATTTTGATCACATTTTCCAATCTTTTTTCTTTTTTTTTTTCTCTCTTCCTTTTACATACAAGTTACATGGTTTATATAACCTCAAAATCAACCCTAGAGTAAGCTATGGTCAATTGAAGTGTTGTAACTATGTTTGTTTTTCTTTTCAAGGAATTAGTTCCTGACAACAGCTGTAGAAATGGGAGATAACACTCATAGTTGGTACTGGAAAGATTGTCTCAGACGTAGAAGTGGACAAAATAGAGTTGTTGTTTGGCAAGAACCACTTGTTATTAGATAACTTGTACATAGTGTCAGGGTTTATTAGAAATCTTATTTCTATTTCTTGCTTAATTAAACAACACGTTGCAATTTCTTTTTCAATGTACAAAGCGTTTATTTCAGTGAAAGATGTTGATTTTTGCACAACTTTACTTGAGATTAATTTGTATGTTTTAAGACCAAACTCAGCCAAAATGGTTTTGACCACTGAATTATTTTGAACTGCGAATACATGAACTAAGAAACAAAAACTTTCTCTCAAAGAAAATGCTCATCTTTGGCAACTAAGGTTAGGCCACATAAATCTCAATATGATTGAGACTGGTAAAAAATGGACTTCTAAACGAGTTAGAAGAAAATTCTTTACCTGTATGTGAGTCATACCTTGAAGGCAAAATGACCAAAAGGTCTTTTACTAGAAAGGGTCATAGAGCCAAAGAACCCTTGGAGAGTCTCGAAAAGTAGAGAAAGGGAGGAGCATCTGCATTGAAGACGTCAGAGTGGTAGTTTTTGCCCGAATAGGAAGGTCCCTTGTCGGAGCATCAATGGGAGCTACAACGGAATATTCAAAGTAACATTTCTTCCTCCTCTTCCTACATTCTACTTGTTTAGCTTAGTTACTGTTTTATTTATGGATTTATGATTTTCCTCTATTTTTCCTTCTTTCTGAACATGAACTAACTCACCACATGGTGAAGATTAGAAGATAATTGTATTTTTATTGCATTGTAGTTAAGTAAACTTCACTTTTAATCAATTTGATTTTTATGTGTGCTCAATCCTAGCTTGATTTTGTTTGATCAACCATTTCGTAGCTTTGTCATCTTGATTTCTTAGACGAATAGGGAGGGTCGATTTCATAAAAACTAGATTAGCTCTATAGTTAGGGCGGCTAGTTATGTGAGGAGAGATTAGATTATCTTACCTAATGCACAAATAATACAGTGGGTGGGAATGAAGCAGCCTGTATTCGATGCTTCAGGAGAATGTCGTGTTCACTATAGTGATTCTATTAATGTGAATGCTTACTTAACAAAAGTGAAAACAAATGCATGAACACCTCTAATCTGAGCCTTTCTTCTACTATTAACCGCTCTTAATCAATTTCGATTCCTCTGTTTTCTGTATTTTACTCTTGTTTCATTTTGTCTCTACATTTATTTTGTTTCAACATCTTTAAGTTTATGTTGATCGATTACTTTGATGATTTGTTTTGTTATAATTTGAGTTTTTTTTAGTATTAATTTAGATAAAATAGAAGATTACTCGTCTTCGATAATTTACTTGCTGCTAGCTACAACTTTATGTGTATACTTGTGCATAAGACAACATGCCAAGCTAAATTATACATATTGTTGTAGCAAATACATTAGCAACACATCAAAAGACTTCAAGATACTTCAAATGGGGCTTCATTTGCTCTTAGATGGTTACAAAGAGTTTTAAGGTCGACCAAAAAACTCTAATCTCTGATTTATGGCTCAATTTGATGTAATTTTAGTTATAAACATTTTCTTTATGTTTTTTTAGGTTACTTTGGAGTTGGTGGTTTGTTATAACATTCATGTACTTGGGAGTTACAATCTTTAAATGTCTAATAAGTTACATTTGCGGTTTATTTCGAGGCTATATATAGCCTAGCTGATCCCTTTGTAAAATTTAAATTTGGAGATGTAATCAAAATGAGCGTTTGAGCTCTATATTGGCCTAGAGCTAAGTTTCTTTGCAATTCTATACAGTTTAGATTGCATGCTTAGAATTATTCAAGCTTGACTTGATGAATCTTGTTTATGGAGTGATTTGAATCTCAAACAAATTTTCTTGCCTTCAGATATTTGACCAACAAGGTAGTTCAATTTTTACTTTCCTTGAGTTGATTTTCAAATTCATTTGAGAATTTTTTAGGTTGAGTTTTATGCGTTTTATCCGTTTGTAAGGTTTTTATTCTAGTCCTCAATGGTTTTATAACATTTCCTTGAGTTGATTTTCACATTCTCTTTGCTCATGCACCTGTTGAGTTTTATGCCATAAAACTCGTAGTTTGTAATGTTGTTCTAATTAAATCAATAAAGTGTTATTTTTTATTTCTTGATTTCTTTATATTGCCTTATATTAACTCTAAATCCAATAAACAAACATCCTAGGTTGTTATATGTCTCTTGAACTTAATGTAGTAGACATATAAGGATCTCAGTTTGAGAAACAGTCTAAAGAGTCTATAGTAAAGAGATAAGATTGGGTACCTCATCCTGGTAATACTTTGGATATGACCCACTTTATATATGATACAAACACAGTGATCCAACATGTTCGTGTGGACGACATGTGAGTGGGGATATCCTATGTGATGAGATCACATAAGACCGAACCACGAAATAGTAACCATTAGTATAACTCCGTTGACTAGTTAGGTTTCTATTTCAATAGGATGACCTAGGCAACTTGATCTCAATCCTGAGCAAGTTACGAACTTCTGTTTGCGAGAGATTGTCCTTTGATTAGTATGGGTGAGAGTGGCCCGAGACGCCGACTCAATATGCCTACCTTCTTTGGGACAAAACCGAGCAGGCAGTTGGGGACTTAACCTAGCAAGATGAAATTCACTCCTTCCCGACTTTAGGGTAAGGAGATGAATGTTCCCTTAACTGTGTCTCCGAGACTTGAACAAAGGGTCGGACCCTCTCATTGGTCCGAGAGGGACTTCTGTTTATTGGTAGAACCATAAACATGTTGTTCATTAGAGGAGCACTGATACTTAAGGTAAAAGAGGTAACCCAGGGGTAAAACGGTAATTTGACCCAGATAGTGTTACGAACATTCGTGAAAGATTGACTTGCTGTTATTGGTCAATATCCATGAGCACAGAAATATATTTGCTCTGAGAAGAGTGCAACTGCGGGACTATATGGAGTGTTCTTGTAGTTAACGAATGTTGATTAGGGGGTTAATGAGGTTAACCTAATAATCTTTTATCGTTGGAGCTTTTGATATGTAGGTCCATTAGGTCCACTTCCTAGCTCGTAAAGGGTTCTTGGATCATTGATTATTAATTAGAATTTGAAATGTTCAAATTTAGGGAATAAGCATGATGTATGGAGGTACATTATAATAAAAACTTTATATTATAAATTTAATTTGAATATGATTCAAAGTAAATTAATTGAGAGAATTAAATATTTGAAGGAGTTCAAACATTATTTAAATGTGAATGAGATTCATATTTAAAACTATAGGTTAAAATTTAATGTGCATAAGATGTATATTAAAACTATAAGTTAGAGGGAAAATGATTAAATGTGATTTAATCATTGGTAAACTAAATTAAATATATGATATTTAATTTGGTTTTGTTAAATATGATTTAATTAAAATTAAAATCAATATATATAATTAAATATGATTTAATTATATTATTTATATTAATTAAGTTAATTATTTTTTTCAATTAATTAATTATGACACGTTCCCACTTCTCCCCCAATTCCCTTTCGATAGGGACAGAGGGAGTGAGAGTGTTGGTTCTTCTTCTACCCACTGATCGATTGAATGTGTTGTGGTTGGATGTGTATTGATTGGAAGAAGAAAACTCTCCCTCTCTCAAGAATGCTCTCAACTGAAATTTCCCTTTCACCAATTGTTGGAAGCCTCTCACAAGGCTTGATCAAAAGAACTCAGAGGTAGGGAGTTATCCTACTGGTGTTATTCTGTAGAAGGGAATTGCAGAAGAAGAAAACAGTGAAGTTGTGTTGGACAAAGGATTGCAAAGTGTTGTCATTTTTTAACTACAAAGGTAAATTCTGTTTCCTTTTAGTTTAGAAAATTAATCCAGCATGTTTACTGCATCAATTCCATGTCTAATTGCTTATCGTTAAATTTTTCTCCAATGTACTGGTATTTGTATTTGTCAAACCAAAAACAAGTTATCAATCCAATTTTAACTTCCACTGTAATCAACACCAATCCTAACCTGCAAAAGCTGCAAATAGAGGGTTATATTTTTGTGACATAAGTGAATTGTGGCTACAAACCGAATTTAATCCTTGTTGAAAAATTTAAAATTTGTTAAAAAGTTGTTCTACGACAACGATGTTAAAAACTTGATGAGCGACTTTGCAACTCAATGCAAGTGCATACTGTCTAACCAGGTAATAAAGTGGAGAGTACTCCCAGTATCAAAACTCAAGGGAACGGTGTTCACAAAAATCCAATTCTAAAGACAAGAACCTCCTCTAAGCTTGCATCCTAGGTGACAAAATATAGTTGTGAATGTTGTGATTTTTTGAAAAACAGTGAGTAAAATAAAGTTACAACAAAAATCAAAGTGTAAACACTAAGAAGGGATCTAAATCTGTTTCACCCTAGAGGAATATGCACCCACCTTTGCACCTACAACCTATTCAACTAGGTGAGGCTCATAAGTAATTGCTACTCATATGCACCTGCATCTCACTCTTTTGAGTTTTGTATGGTTCAAACCGAATGCATTTTGATTATGCCCACAATCTCCCTTAATCGACACTTATAATAGTGAGTCAAATTGAACACCTATTCAATCATTTCTAAATGCTTTTAGGAGTTTAAATAATTAGAAATTTATATCTATAACTAATTGAACTTCGATAAAGAAAGCAAACAATTTAGTGACTAAAAAGACTTTGCACTATTTCTAGGTACAAAAACAAAATCCTATTTTTAGGTACTTTTCCCAGATTGCTTTTATAACGATGCTTATTCAACCCAACTTTTTCAATATTGAGTCTCACATAAAGTATGCTAACTTAAATGATAATTAAAGCTAACAATGAAATTTCAACTCAATAAAAGCAAATGGTGCCAAGTGTTGAGCAAAGTTTCTTATGCACACCGCGAAGCTTTCTTTCTACTTAGGGTATTCACATCTTTGTGAAGGGAATAGTCAAATTAAACCTACAGTGCAACTGCTGAATCAACTTTGATTTATTTTAGAATTAAATTAAAATGATTTAAGCTAAGCAAAACATACCTTAAAAATAATATGAAAAATATTATGGAGGACCTTTTTCTCCTTGTGCTCCAACTCCAATGAGGTTGAATTCCAAGGCTTCCACAACGTTTTCCTTAATATGACTCGAACAAAGGACCAAAAAGGTTTATGGAAACCTTCTTGAAAATAGAGGGAGAATGAGAGAAGAATTTCAAGAATTCTTATCTTTTATATAGAATGCACACAATGGCTCACCCCTAGGATCCTATTTATAGTGGTCTACTTAAAATAATCAAACAATACATTTTAATATTTAATATATTATATTAAAATGTATTTATCTAATAAGTTTGAATTTTATTCAAACTTTTCCAAATTCTCCTATGATATCTATTTTCTTATTTGATTCTAATTCAAGTTTACTAAATATATTTTCTTTAATATATCTTAATACTTTCTTTGATATTTAATGTATCAAATACAATAAATATGTTTTTCTCTTATATAATATATCAAAATTTATTAATTTTAATTTGAACATTTCAAAATTTTTTCTCAAGGAAATTGATCCCTATTTGTTCATATGAGCTAGTGTTAACTCTTATTCTAAGAGCTATGATTGAGCTTTTAATGAGTACGCTTAGTCAACCCAATTCTGTAACAAGGCTCATTATTAGGCAAACTTCATCACAAATGTTGTTGGATCAAAGGTTTTGTAAACAAAGAGGGTACTCTCCTTCCGTGCCAAAAAAAAGAGATATCTTTATAAATAAATAGATATATATATATGGCTATTTATGGCTAAAAGTCTCTTTGTTAAGCTCTCTAAAGCTTAGGTGAGTTGCATCACAAATGTGACTATTCTAAGAACTAAGAGAGAGTTTGACAATGAATTTTAAGCTTGTGCTAGCTATGGATGAGATGGTTTCATGAGAGCAGCAACTTTGAGAAAGTAGGAGAAGTAATGCTAGTTCAGTAAGGTCATTCTCTTCTGTTATGTCAACCTAAGGAATGCAAAGTGAATTGAATGAAAGAAAATAACAATAGTGTTACTGTGAGGTTGTAGGAGAATCGTTCAATTCTGTGGCGTAAAAGAACAAGAGCTTAAGTGTTCTAGATGAAGTTAAGTAGGATTGAATTTTCTTAGAGACTAATTTAACCATTACAACAATCACTTTATGATTCATTCTCATTCTGATAGTGCTATGTATCTGTTTTGCTTTTGGTTGAGCTATATATTACTGATAACACATAAAATGTGCTATTCTTAGGCTTAGATTTTGCTAGTTTTTGGATTGATTTCAGGACTTTCACGTGTTTAATTTATTGAATTTCAGATTATGAGCAAGAACGGAACAATTGAATAGATCGTGAACTATTCAGGTTCAAATTGAAGCTAATGGAGCATAGAAATTGAAGCAAATGGAAGGAGAGAGCCTAAACAAGCCTTTGGACCCGAGCCCATGGCGTTGCGACACCATTTTTGGCGTTGAGACGCCATCTTCGTGGATCTTTCGCTTAGAGGACCCGCAGCGTCGTAACACCGGCTTGATAGAAGAAGCGTGTGATCTGGGTGCAACGTTGCAACGTTGTGCACAACGTCGCAACACTGCACAATTTTTCTTTTTCATTTTGGCGCCTAAGGCACGGTGTTGCAAAGTTGTCCCTAGGGTTGCAACATCGTGCCCATAAATCTTATAAATACAATATGTTGTGCAATGGAAAAGGGAGCCGAATTTGATGGATTTTAGACCTATTTTCGACACATACACTCTAAAATGAGCAGAAGAATATTCCTTGGGGGTCAAGCACGAGAGTGGAGGCTCGGGATCGTGACGGGAGCTCGGAGACGAGGATCGGCATCGACACCGACGAGTTTTCTTTCTCTTTCTCTTTAGTTTGTAGTTTCGTTTATGGACTCTAGTATGGCAATAACATGCTTTTGTAGTGATTATGAGTAGCTAATTGCCATAGTTAGGGGGATTGATATAGCTAATTTATAAACTTATTTTAGTATTATATTGAATTTTTTATTGATGAGTTATTTTTTGTAATTCTGTTTTAATGCCTTCTTTTCTCTGGCCAAGTTAAGCATGATTTTGTTTATTTAAGTTTATTTCGAGAGAATAGAATTATATTAGAGCAAAGTTGTCAAAAGCCTTAGTAAATCCTTACATGAGAGTGAAGGGTTCTTTGGAGAACGTTTTTAAGAAGTTGTTTAATGTCTTGCATGCTTTTAAAATTTATAAGGAGACTTTAGGATTTATTGTATGCATGAGAATCATTAGAGCTCGAGAGAGTCTTTTGAGTATTTTTAACTTCTTGTTTATGATCTCACAACCATAGTCAATTTCATGTGCTAAAATAAGGAATTAACTAGTGAAATCAACTCCCCTAACGTTTCTATCATATTCGTGTGTCCACTTGTATATTTATTTTATCTTTGTTCACCTCTTTCTCAAATTTATATTTCTTTAGATAAAATTAAGAATTAGTATCTTGATAGTTAATCAATCTAGAAACCCATTCCTGAGGACGATACTTGGAACTCTAAATCACTATATTAAAATTTGACTAGTACACTTGCAGTAATGCAAAAAATACGCAACAAGTTTTTGGCACCATTATCGGGGAATGGCAATTATTTTAGATTGATTAATATTTGGAGGAAAAAAATTCTTTATTTTATACTAATGTTTTTGTTTTTGTAATTACATTTTGCAATTATTTTCATTTTTGTTTTCCTTTTATTTTTTTTCTTCTCTTGTTTTCTTTGTTTTGGTATTTATTTCTGTTTTCTTACCCCTTTTATTTTCTTTATTTTATCTCAAGGTTTATGCGAAAGGATAAGGCTGCAAACATTCAACCTTTTGATCCATAAATAAAAAAATACATTTTTAGTCCCTCAGTTTGCAAGTGAGTTTCTATTGAATCCCTAAGTTTCAAAATCGAATAATCAAGTCCTTTAATTTGGTAAAATAGGCCAATTTGATCCTTGAACGTTAAACACCGTTAAATAATTAACATATTGTTGACGTGGTCGTTTTTAATATTAAAATAATAATTTTTAAATAAAAATAAAAAATTAAGAAGAAAACAAAATTCTCTCTCCTCTCTCCTCCCTCCTTCCCCTTCCCCTTTCCCCTTCCCTTTCACCCTTTCTCTTTCTCTTTCTATCGAGCAGAGCCTCCTCCATTTTATTTTCTTCTTCCTCATCCTCTTCTTCTGCTTCGATCATGTCGTCCATGTGGCTATGACCCTCGACGTCGCCTATCTTCGGGGCTCAATGGTGGCGATTCTCTCCGTTCTTCAACATTCCTCTTGCCCACAGAACATCATCTTCCATTTCGTCTCCTCTGCCTCTTTCGATACTGAAGCCCTCCGGGAAAGAAACGACAATCGTCAATCGGAGGGCAGTGGAGACTGCGGTTTACATTTTGAACAACGTTCCGTCGAAGAGTATTTTAGAAACACGTTTCGAACTTTGGAATGGTCGTAAAGGCAGGTATTCAGAATTTGGGGATGCCCGACCCATGTGTTGGTGTCAAATCCGAAGAAGTTGGAACCCCGTTCAAAGATTTGACTCTTTGTAGTTTACCCAAAAGAGACTAGGGGTGGTCTGTTTTACGATCCTAAGGATAATAGGGTGCTTGTGTCGACAAACGTCACTTTCCTTGAGGAAGACCACATCAGGGATCACTTACCAAGGAGTAAGATTGTGTTAAATGAAATGGGCAGTTCATCAGCAAGAGTTGCTGATGGGGCTAGTACGTCAATGAGTGTTATTGATCCTAGCTCGTCTAGTCAAGTCCGTTCTCAAGAGTTGAGAATGCCTCGACGTAGTGGGAGGGTTGTGAGACAACCTAAACGTTACATGGGTTTGGCTGAAACCCAAGTCGTCACCCCTGATGATGACTGTGAGGATCCATTGACCTATAATCAGACAATGACAGACGTTGACAAAGACGAAGCTATGGACCAGGAAATGGAGTTGATGTACTTCAATTCCGTCTGGGAGCTTGTGGACCAACTGGATGGGGTCAAACCCTTTGGTTGCTAGTGGATCTACAAGTGTAAACGTGACGTAGATGGGAAGGTGCAGACTTTTAAAGCCAGACTAGTGGAAAATGGGTTTACCTAGGTTGAAGGGGTTGACTATGAGGAAACCTTTTCTCCTGTTGCCATGGTAAAGTCTATCAGGATCCTTCTGACCATCGCTGCATATTATGACTATGAGGTATGGCAGATGGATGTCAAGACAACCTTTCGAATGACAATCTTGATGAGACCATCTACATGGACAAACCCAAAGGGTTCATTGCCCAAGGCCAAGAGCAAAAGGTTTGCTGACTTCAAAGGTCTATCTATGGACTTAAACAAGCCTCAAGGTGTTGGAATAAAAGGTTTGATGAGGCGATCAAATCTTATGGTTTTAATCAGAATGTTGATAAGTCTTGTGTTTACAAGAAAATCCTCAACAACACTGTCGCATTTCTGATATTGTATGTGAATGATATCCTGCTCATTGGGAATTAGGTAGGATTTCTTACTTACATTAAGGAATGGTTGGCTTCGCAATTCCAAATGAAAGATTTGGGGGAGACTCAGTATGTTCTAGGTATCCAGATAGTCTGGAACCGGAAGAACAGAACGCCAACCATGTCTCAAGCATCTTACATTGACAAGATATTGTCTCGGTCTAAGATGTAAAACTCCAAGAAGGGTCTGCTTCCTTTCAGGCATGAGGTTCACTTGTCTAAGGATCAATGTCCTAAGACACCTCAAGAAGTTGAGGATATGAGACGAATCTCCTATGCTTAAGCTGTAGGGAGCCTGATGTTCGTCATGTTGTGTACTAGGCCCGACATCTGTTATGCAGTTGGGATTGTCAGTAGGTATAAATCCAATCCAGGATTAGATCACTGGACAACCGTGAAGGCAATCCTCAAGTATCTTAGGAGAATGAGGAACTACAACTTTGTGTATGGAAGTGGGGTTTTGATCCTTACGGGATACACATACTCTGACTTTCAGACCAATAAGGATTCTAGGAAATCTACTTCAGAGTCAACGTTCATTCTGAACGGAGGAGTTGTAGTATGTGAAGAATCAAGCAGGGATGCATCACTGATTCCACAATTGAAGCTGAGTATGTTGCGGCTTGTGAAGCTGCAAAGGAAGTTGTTTGGCTTATGAAGTTCATGCTAGATTTAGAAGTTGTTCCAAATATGAACTTTCCAGTGACCCTATTTTGTGACAACAGTGGTGCAGTAGCCAACTCGAGAGAGCCTCGGAGTCATAAGAGAGGCAAGCATATTGAGCGCAAGTATTACCTGATACGGGAGATTGTGCACCGCGTAGACGTGACAATCACGCAGATAGCGTCGGAAGACAACGTTGCTGATCCATTTACAAAGGCCCTCACGACTAAGGTGTTTGAGGGTCACCTAGAGAGTCTAGGTCTTCGAGTGCTTCCTGACTAGATTATTGTAAAGGGGTATTCAATGGCCTAGTTTATTGTATTGTTGTACATTTGAGAAATGTACTCCACTAACTTAGTTCAAGTGGGAGTTTGGTTGGGTGTATGCCCAAATCTCGTGTAAGTTTGTAATATTCCATGTTGAAATAAATAAGAGTTATTTTTTCAATACTTTGTGTCTCGCATATTTTATAAACTTAATCCAATAAACTAAGCTCCAGGGTCATTGTATTATGAGAGAACTAGAACTTGAATGGTGTGTAGTGGACACACAGGGAGGATCACGTTCGAGTAAATGACCTGAATGGTCTATAGTATATGGATAGGGTTGGAAACCTAATCCTGGATACGCTGTGGATGCGACCCGTTTTCTATTAGATACAAATGAGGTGATCCAACTCGTTCATGTGATTGACATGCGAGTGGAGGCATCCTGTGCAATGAGATTGTGCAAGACCGAACCATGAATTATTAGACTTACTGATGTAACACCGTTAACAGTATAGGACTAATAAATTCGTAGATGACCATTAGTGACTCGTCCTTAATCCTAAGTGTGTCTCTCAATTCTTCTCAACTCTTCTCCTCACCCAAAACCAAAGGGAGTCCCACATACTCTCCCTCAACCTACCTAGAACATCCAAGTAACACTTTTGGAGGTGTCCAAATTGTTCGGTTTGAGAGTTCATGAGTGTAGAGGTTGTTGGTGCGAAGGTGTTCGTGACCGGAGGAGAAAACAGTGAAGAAAGGTTCTTCAAGATGTTAGTATAACTAATTCGTTACTGTTTTCTTCTTGTAAACTACATGTTTAGCTTAGAATTAAGTGTTTAATTCAATTTTAAGATATATGTTGCACAACAAATCAACGACGTTTCACAACGTGTTCTGTTGGGGGAAATTCCAATTTCCTTCAATCTCAGTTGTTTATTCTGAATTTGGGAAAATGAAGGATAAACTGATTTCATTGATTAGCATTAGTTCTAATTAGAGGCAAGCCCTAGGGTAATTGAGGATACTATGGATAGTAACTCACCTAATGAATGCAAGGAGATAACATGAAAGAGGTAATATAATGGGAATTAGTTGCCTCTGTTTAAGATCTCTGGAAAGAGTCTGAGATGAACTTACATTAAGTGTTGGAGCAAGATCTATGATGTAGCATTTAGCTTGATGAAGCATAACTGCCCCCTAATTCAACCACTGCCTTAAACACTTGATGTAAGTTGTTCTTCTGCTATTTGTGAGTCCTGTGTTTGTCTTAGCTCTTTTCTCCTGTTAGTTTAAACTTTGAAGTGTCAAACGTCCATTTCAATTTTTGGTTACCCTTTTGGTTCATTTATGTTAATTCAATTTTGATAAGTCTTCTATTTACTAATCCCTGTGGAAACGATTAATTTTACTTTTCACTTGTTGCAACAAAGTTGTGTATACTTGCACAGGACAAGGTTTTTTATTGACAAAACTTACACACCCTTTTTAGCAACAACATAGTAGGAGTGAATTAATCCATCTTGTGAGATTATGTTACTCTCACCTATGCAAATTAGAGGACAAGCCCTCATAGGCAGAATAACTATTTTTTTTTCGTAATTAGTTAAGTCATTCATTGAACAAGTGCTCTGGATAAGGATCCATACAGTAAATGTGTGAAAGCGAGTGCCCTCAGTTTAAAGTAAAAAGAAAGTTTGGGAGAAATCGCTATCTCGTAGTATTTCAGGCACCTAACTAGATATACCGTTCTTGATTGAGAGAAAGTTGGATTAAGTCTTAGCCCACTGTAGGGGAAGATAGATGAAAAAACTCATAAATCTATTCCAGGCTAACAAATTATTTGTTAGGATACACGCGCGCACATACAAAATTACAATGGGTTCAAAGTTTTACTTAAATTACTCCTCATTTATATATGTATGCCCATTTCATTATTTACTGTTCTTAAATGCATATTTGAGATCACTGAAATTCAAGCCTTTTTTTTTATGCTATGAATGTTTCAATTTATTGTTTGAGTGTTGTCTTTGCTCAAGACTAGCAAAAGCTTAAGTGGGAAAGTGTTTGATAACACTAATTTAGTACTATAATTCTACCTTTATTTAACTAGTTTTATGGTTTAAATGTGATTTTTTTATGTTGATTACTTGTTTATTTTAGGAAACCGAGCAATTCCATGAGAATTTTGTAGAACAACTGAAACTCTGGGATTTAAGTAGGCTTAAAAGAGTCAAGATAAGTGTGAGGAAAGAATGATGTTGCAGTTAGGTTGGTCGAGGAGGCAGTGTTGAGACACTACCTCAACGTCCCAACACTGATGAAGAGGCGCATGTGAGACTTTCTATTCGTAGCGTTGAGACGTTGTCCTCAGCATCTCAACGCTAGGACGTGCGACTTAATGCAACGAGGTGTTTTGGATAGCATTGAGACATTGCCCACAATGTCTCAATGTTGTCTCGCAGAATGCTATTTAAGCTTTGTTTTGGGACTATTTTGAGGGAGATGACTTAAGATTTCGGTCCCTTTAGCACAAACTCATCATCTTAGGAAAGGAGAGGTTGTTTTTGGTTGTTCAGAGTGCTAAGATTGAGATTTGGGGCACAAAAATTGAGGTAACTGGTGTAATCGACGTGTTTACTCTTTAATTCCTATGTTTTTCCAATCTATGTTCTGAATTTGAGTTGTAACTTATGTTTTAGATTTAATTACAACGATGTTTAGTGGTTGAAACTCTTTGTTTGAGGAATTAATTGGCCATTGTTCTTAACCAGTTGAGGTACTAATTGTGATTTCTCATTTGTATCACTTTGTGCATTATGTGTTTAATGCCATTAACAATGTAAAGGAATGGAGGTTGATGGAGAAGTAGTTTAATTGAGCTCGACAAAGTATATTAAACTTGAAAAATCATTGTGTAACCTTTAATATTTGCCTAAGTGACATAGAGTAAACGAAAATTAATTGAGGATTAATATGTATGAAGGTTCATTAAGGCTAAGTGAGGGTTAATTAATGAGATAGACACGACATTTAACTAATTACACTTAAGAATAGGATGAACTCAACAGAGAATTCCTTGATTTTAGACTTCTAGGCTTAGTAATTAAAATGAGACAACCATAATTAATTACCCAATTGATTAATTGCAAGGACCAATTTATGAATGTAATTCCCTAAACATCCCTTAACCCCATCAGTCTCGTGTTAATTTCAGTTGCCCTTTATTGTGGCTAAATTCATTCTCTTGACATTTTATTTCCCTACACAAATTTAATTTCTAGAAATCTCAGTAATCCATCAACCAATATAACTCCCTTGGGATTCAATACGTCGATCATCCAGTGTTACACAAACTCATTGTATAAGATACCCTCACTTTAATGTCTTCACATGAACGATTTGGATCAAATCAATTGTATAAGATACCCTCACTTTAATGTCTTCACATGAACGATTTGGATCAAATCATTTGTAACTATTACAAAGTGGGTCGCATCAATAGTGCTATTAGGATAAAACACCCAACCTTATCTATATGCTATGACCCTATTTTTAAGCACGATACTTTCGTTGTCAACCACATATTGTTTAAGATTACATTAAAAATTTTAGATTTTTCATATAATGGACAATATTATATTGCAAACAATTGAGTTTTAGCTTACATTCTTTCGAGGGAGTAAAGAAACTTCAAGGACAATGTCAAATGCCAAACGAGTTTCAAAGTGGAACTTTATTTTAAATAATGTAAGATCTAACAAGTTATTTTGATTGAGAGCAGAATTTAGTTAAGGCTAACGCTATTTTAAAGTTTAACCAATAATACCTCGAGTATCTATATCACTTCTAAAAATGCAGATATAAATAATTTAGGGCGAAATACACTTTTGGTCCCTGAGGTTTGAAGTTGATGTCTATTTAGTCCCTAAAGTTTCAAAATGAACACTTTAGTCCCTGAGGTTTGAAAAATAATTCTAAATGATTCCTGGAGTTAGTTGACCGTTAGTTGACTAACGAAAAAATGATTGTCAAAATTTATATTTAAGATTATGTAGTTTTATTTATTTATATTTAAGATTATATTTTTTTTATTTTCTTTTGGGACTTCTCATGTACATTTTTTTTCGGTATTCCATTTTTACCTATGCATTTTGTTTTTCTTTTATCAAACCACAACTCTACATAATAAAAAAATAGAACCACAAAAAATAAGAATCTCATCGCCAAAATCGAATCAATTAAAGAAAAATTAAGGCGTGGAGTACTTTCAAAGTTGTGAACAAAAGACATTTTTAGGATTAAGAAGGTGGGTGAGTAAGGCCATTTGCATCAACGCGATGAAAAATGAACACTTTAGTCCTCGAGGTTTGGAAAATAGTTCTAAATAGTCCATGGAATTAAGTTAACCGTTAGTTGACTAATGGAAAAATGATGTGACATGTTATTGAATTGATAATTTTTAAATGAGGTGTTAAAATTTATATTATTTCAACATTATGTGGTTATTTTAAAAAAAATTGTGGATTGATAAAAAGAAAAAATAAAATGCATAGGTAAGAAATAGAATACCAAAAAAAAATGCACTGAGAAGTTCCAAAAGAAAAGAAAAGAAATAATCTTAAATATAAATTAAAAAAACTACATAATTTTAAATATAAATTTTGACACATGATTTTTCCGTTAGTCAACTAACGGTCAACTAACTCCAGTGACCATTTAGAACTATTTTCTAAACCTCAGAGGATAAAGTGTTCATTTTGAAACTTTAGGGACCAAATAGACATAAACTTCAAATTTCAGAGACCAAAAGTGTATTTTGCCCAATAATTTATCATATTAGATTTCCATTATTTTTTACACTTTAGATGAGAAATATGTGAGGCTAATTGAATTTCAATTATGGTTAAATACAAGCCAACAAAAGTATAGTTCTACGGGCATTAATTTATGACTAAGAAGTTATTGGTTCGAATTCTCTCACCACCAAATGTTGATGAACTCAAAAAAAAAATAGTTAAATAAAAAAATTATGTATTTTTTTTTAAATTCGACTTTTTAATCTATTAATTAAAAATACATACCACCTCATATTAGTTGTAGTAGTTTATGTTTGGTATACAATTTAAGCATATAAAATGATTGAAAGGAAGAGACGGCCGAGTAAATGAAAACTTCGGAAGGAATCATCATCTCTCAGACTCAGAGCTAAACTGCCGAATAGATTAAGGGGGTATCTTGGTCTTTTCGTATGAATGGTCAACGTGTTTGAATTGTCAAATATTGAGGAAAAAAGGAGAAAAAAAAAATGAAAAACAAACAGGAGGGGGTTAATTATATTAAATTTTTGTTTATAAGTATTGCTGTATTGGTTGGATTAAAATTTTAAAAAACCCTCCATCGGGCTTCCCCTAAGAAGCCAAGGATTATTGTAATTTAAAAGTGAGAATTAGCAATCGGTTTCCTGTGTTCTTACAAAAATTCTCTCTTCTTCTTTGAAAAAAATTAATTAATTAAAAAAAAAAATCTCTCTTCTGGTAAACAAGAGTGGGGAAGGTGATTCTCGATTTCCTTCCCAACGCCCTGCGGATTTCTGATTTGGGGATTTAAGGGATTGTTTTTGGTTTTTTGTTGTATTCTTACCAAATCTATGGTTTTCTCTTTTAATCTCTGAATCTCTACCTCCTTCCTTCTCAATGGAATTCACCATCTCCGACGATTTGTTGGGTACTTTCGTCCCGATTTTCGTATATTGGCTCTATTCTGGAATATACGTGCTTCTTGGTTTCTTCGAGAATTACCGATTGCACTCCAAGAAAGACGAGGATGAGAAGAACTTGGTTTCAAAATCCACTGTGGTTCGAGGCGTTCTCTTTCAACAATTCATTCAGGCTATTGTCGCCATCATTCTCTTTAAGGTTAGCTTCTTCTTTTGTGTAATTTCTTTCTCAGTATTGCAATTCATAATCATCGTTGCCGTTGGCTTTGTCGTTATTATTGTAATTTAGTTTATTTCTGATCCTAATTATTGGTGGAACCTGCCCTAGATAATTTCTATTGAGATTGTATTTTGCTCGTAGACTTGGATAAAACTGTGATACGATCTTTGCCAAATCTCCTTAGTTTAGCTACTGAAATTGTAGGTTTTGTTGTTCGTGGACCTTTTGAGTTTTGACTTAATCAAAGTAATAACTCTTCTTCTCTTTATATGTGTTTTGATTAAAAAATAAGAGCACGCCAGACCGCTGGATGCAGGGGTAAGCCATGACAACAATTTACCAATTCCCATATTTCGTCTTTATATAAGTATAGATGAAGATTTGTTGCCAATACTAGCAAAGTGAAAATTATATTTTGTTACTGTAATTTGAATTGATGAAACAAAAATCTGAGTATTTCACATCAAAATAATTTTGTAGGAAATTGGAAAAAAATTAATATAATTCAGGAATAAGAAGGGTTGGTGATTCAAGTTAGAAAATTGGAAGGAAAAACTAGCAGTTTTTAGCATCCACAGTAAAGTTATATAACTGGTGTTGAGCTGTTAGCTTTTGTCTGTGTTTTCGATGCTAAAAACTATAAGAAAAGAGGTCAATAAGGAAAAAATTTTGATGAAGAATTTACTTAAAAGATATGAACGATAGATAAGAATAAAATTTTACGCTATTAGCCTCTTTTTCAATTGTAATATTCCCTTTGAGGTGATTGTTTGGACTACAAAGTAAATTGGTCAAAACAACACGGTATTTCTCTTTTATATGAAATTAAATTTCACTTCCTTTAACAATAATTTGATTCTCTTGGATTTGTTTATTTTTTTTAGGTTACATATTTATTTGCAATTTTGTGTCGTATTTGAACCCTTCTGGGTGCCAGAATCTGTGTAATCTTTAAAGTTTGAGTTTATATAGACACATATATTTATAAAAAAAAAAAGAAACTCAAAAGTTTTGGGACAGTACCAATCCCCTTTTGTGGTCTGCATTGGCTGGAAGTCATCAACTCATACAAACAAAAAACCTTGGACTTCCATACAATTTTTTCTTGTGTGTCGCATATATTTGGTAATTGGTATTGCATCTAAGCCATCTAGTTTTTTTTTTTTTTAATAAGTTTCATGCTAAATTATGTAGAACTGTAGTTCTTGTTGTGGATGTTCGCTTGAAATATAATAGACTGGACTAAAACTTTCATTAAAGTTAACCTCAAGTAAGTTCTGTTAAATGTGTTAAAGATGTTTAAAGTGTGTTTGCTTAGCTGTTAGTTATTTGTTATTTTTCAGTTTAATTGTTATTGGTTGTTATTTCCTTAGCTGTACTTTTCCTTTAAGTAAGAGCTGTAGATCACTTCTTATTCAATGAGGAGAACTCTCTCACTACTTGGAGAGATTATTACAAAATGAGTCATGTGGGTTTGGCCCTGTGATTAAAGTAGCAACTCCTGTACTCAAAGTCTCAAATGTTTTGAGCTTATGATCTCAACTAAGATTCCACCTATTCAGGATATCCTTCGAAATTTTAGATTTATTATATTCTAGAGTTAGACAGTTGTCTTGTGAGATTATTCGAGATGCATATATACACGCTTCCAATTCTTGAAAGGAAAAAGGAAACAATGTTAGATTCTGGCATTATTCATGGATATCATGTGGGGTGCCTGCACTGCACTTACACCCTAGTTTGTCTCTGAATTTATAATTGCATCTTGTTATGTTCAGGTGACTGGAAATGATGATGGGAGTAGTGCAGTTCCAAAATCCTGGCCAGTGGTTGTTTTGCAATTTTTAACCGCAATGTTCGTTTTGGACACGTGGCAGTACTTTGCCCACAGATTCATGCATCATAACAAGTTTCTGTACAGACACATTCATTCTCAGCACCATAGGCTTGTTGTTCCATATGCATTTGGGGCTTTGTATAATCATCCTGTCGAAGGTCTACTTCTTGACACAGTCGGTGGAGCGTTATCGTTTCTAGTATCTGGTATGACTCCCAGAGTCTCCATCTTCTTCTTTTCCTTTGCCACTATTAAGACCGTAGACGATCACTGTGGATTATGGCTGCCCGGTAACCTCTTTCACATTTTGTTTCGCAACAATACCGCGTATCATGATGTTCACCATCAGCTATATGGCAGCAAGTTTAACTTCTCGCAGCCCTTCTTTGTTACGTGGGATAGAATACTTGGTACCTACATGCCTTACTCCTTGGAGAAGAAGGCAGGCGGTGGCTTTGAAGCACGGCCAAAGATTGAATAAATACTGTAAGCAGCGATCTGTTGCTTATACTATATTATTTGTATCCCACAACAATATAATTTGTATATTACTCCTATTGTTGCTCTTTTTATACTTTTTTTTCCTAACATAGATTTGAAACATGAGTTGAGATGAGCTAGGTTGTGTTTTGATATATATTATTTTAAAATTTTTCTTTGGCTTTCATTTTAGTCACAATCATTGAGATGACTTTTCAAGAGTTGCTCCAATCCAATTGATAGCTTCTTCTTGTCTTCGTTAGAAAGTTCGTCGTTTCCAATTATACAAATATTGAACCAAGGGACCACGACCACGTTTGGTTGACGGGTTGATGGAGCATTGGAACCACCAACCAAATGAAGCTTTTTTTTTTTTTTTTTTAAAAAGGCCAAAAACAATTTCTCTGACTTCCTTGCTACATCAAACGGTTTGGTTGGACATAATTAATATTATGTTGATAAGCGATTCCCCTATTTATGCAAGTTGGATATTTTGATAAATGTTAATTGATTGGCTACATGAACGTGATTTCACCAGTTAAAATATTTAAAAAAAAAAACTTATAAGATTGCATTATAATGTTGTAGGATAGAATGTCTTATAAGGCCAATCCAAGTATAGATAATAGACCAGACACTTTTTATTATTATTATTTTTTAAAGATGATATTCACTTTGGTATCTATTCTCAAAAAAGAGGTTAGAATCTCCTATTCCCTTATTTGACATGAAAACATTGTTGACTAAAGATGTACGTATGTAACATGTAAGATGAAATGAAAACATTGTTGACTAAAGACGTAAGTAGGTAACATGTAAGATGAAGTTTAATTCTCTGCAAGACTAGATAAGACAAAATGGAAGAGTAGCCACTGCCAAAAAAGAAAGGCTTTTAGCTTTGTTTACTATTAAAAAATTTGTTTACTTAAATAGAGGGAAAATTATTCTTTTAGTATCTAAGTTTTTAGGAATAGGTGCATTTAGTTCTCAAATTTTCAAAATTAAATTTTTTTAGACCCTAAATTCTGAGAAATAAGTTTAAAAGGTGCTCAAATAATTTTTTTTAAAATTATTCTAATGTTAATGAAAAATTAAAAAATAAAATAAAAACAATAATTATAATAACAAAACCCCTCTCTCTCCTCTCACTCACTCTCTCCTCTCTTCTCCCTTCTTCGCTTCTTTTTCATCCTTCAAAATTGTAATATCAAAAAAGAGCGAGAACTCGATGTTATTAAAGCTACTATGGACAAAAGGTGGCTAGAATTTTCCACACCTCTAAACACATGCAAATTTGAAGGGAAAGAAAGAGTTTTGAAAGGCTTTTTCAGTTGTATTTAGGCTATTAAATGTTGTTGTACAAAGAAATAATCTAGTTTTTTTTTTTTTTTTTTTTTTTTTTTTTTTTTTGTCTATGGATGCTTCCAAATAGCTTACCAAGAGCCAAATTTAAGAAAAATCTGCTTGAATGAAGGGAATTTTTTTTTCTCTTGATTGATTGAAAAACTACTTGATTCCTCAAGAGTCCATATTTGAGGATCAATGAAGCATAATAAAGGAGTAATGAAAAATCTTCATATTCTTCTAACTTTATGAGGATAGAGCATCCTCTTAAAATTTAATTTTAAGTTTTGTTGTCTTTGCATTGATAAAAAGTTAGAGTATTCCCGCCCTACACTTAGCCCTTGAACTTACGTTGACATTGATGGCAGTACTCCCGTCCATATGCTCGCAGCCGCGGGACTCGCTCCCTAGGCCTCAATCCAGGGTGAAGGAACAGGCCCAACACCTTCTACACTCTGGGAACTGATCCCCGAGTCTCAAACTAGGGCGAAGGTGTTGAGTTTTATGCCCTAAAACTTGTAGTTTTTAATTTTTGTTCAATTTTATTCAATAAAATGTTACTGACATTGTTTATTCAATTGTTGGTGAATTTCATAAATATTGCTTTAAATTAACCCTGAATCCAATAAACTAACGTCCTATATTGTATTGTGTCTCTTGAACTGTATGTGTGGACATACGGGGATCAAGGTTCAAGAAATAGTCTAAACGGTCTATAGTATAGGGATGAGGTTGGGTACCTTATCCTTGTGACACTATGGATACGCCCCGTTTTATATTTGATACAAACACAATGATCCAACGTGTTCGTGTAGGTGACATGTGAGTGCTGGTATCATATGTGATGAGTTCACATAAGACTGAACTGCGAAATAGTAACCAATAAATGTAACTCCGTTAACTACTTAGGTTTCTATTTTAATAGGATAACCTAGGCAACTTGATCTTAATGCTAAGCAGGTTACGAACTCCTGTTTACAAGGTATTGTTCTTTGACTAGTATGGGTGAGAGTGGCATGAGACGCCGACTCAATATGTCTATCTTCTTGGGGACAAAACCGCGTTGACAGCTGGGGACTTAACCTAGGAAAGATAGAATTCACTCCTTGCTTATCTAAGGGTAAGTAGATGAGTGTTCCTTTAAGTAGTGCCTTTGGGACTTGTGTTGGCTTTTTGGCCTTAATCTAAAATTAATTAATTTAAATTAATTAATTAATTATTATTTTGATGATAACAAACCTGCTATTAATTAATAAAAATTTTAGCATTTTAAAGTATCCATAGCGTAGAGCTCAGAATAACGATTCCAACGCATTTTGAATCGTTCAAATCAGACTTCAAATGAAAAAGTTATGGACAAAACAAAATTGAATAGAAAATCTTATATGGCATGACACGTGGTTGATGGCGTGGCGGTCAACGGTCAACATGATGACGTGGCCGTGACATGACATTCTCAAACGGTCATAAAAGATGACGTGGCAGATGACATGACACTATGTGGACCAATAATATGGCGACACGTGGCACTTTAATAAAAATAAAATAATTAATAAAAAAAGAGTCCAACGGTTAAATTTTTGAAATAATATTATTTTAATATAATAATATTATTATATTATTTAATATTATTAATTATTTTCTGCAGCCAATCAGAAGCTGCCACGTGGCAGCCAACGACTAGTTTTAGCCATTTCTCTCTATTTAAGGCTCAAAAAAATTTTGAAAAAATGGAGAAAATTCTAAAACATTCTACAACTCTTGGGGAAGATTTTCAAAATTTTTGAGCATTTTTGAGCTTGTACTTTTCATTCTCTATAGCAATTTGAGTGCTTTAGTTTGTAAGAAATCCTTTCTTACAAAGTGTGTGATCTAAGATTTGTATATCCACTCTTTGAGAGAGTTTTTCATCTTGTACTTTCATCTTCTAAACTTTGTAAGGGATTCTCTTGATCCCTAAAAAGTGAGGTTGTAACGGTTTGATCCTGAACCGTGGAAAGGACCGGGTTTGCTCTTGAACACGTAAAAAGGAGCGGTGTAGCGGTTTGGCTCTGATCCGTAGAAAGAGTCCATAAAGTTTCTATTCAAAATCCCAAGAGGAGCTTGGGGAGTGGAGTAGGCCGGGTTGTGTCGAACCACTATAAAATTTCCGATGTCAATTTCTCTATCCCTATCTATTTTATTTTTGAAATTAATTGTAGTAATTATGCATGCTTAATTTGTTTTTTATTTGATTATTGTATTGGGTAGAATTATTTTTTCATACTTTACATTGCTTATTGTATTTTTGTTCGTTTCTAAAAAGTTTATTAATTAGTAATTTTTGGGCATATTTAGCAAAAAGTTTAATTGAACCCTATTCACCCTCCCTCTAGGGTTGCTATACCGATCCAACAACTTGAATGAACGACCATATCCTCTCACTAAACCTAGTTAATTTAATTAAATTAATTGTAACGACCCTAAAATTCGAGACGAACTTATGTTAGGGAAGTTATTCCGCCACACCGTTCACGCCGAAATTTCGCCATCATAACGACATAGCAAGGAGAAAACCAAAAATTTTCCTAGAACCTATTAAACAGAAGACACTTCAAAGAGTTTCAAGGAATGCCCAACCCCCACCAAACTTTAATCAGAAAATGGGTTGGGCAACAACTAGAGTTCCAACACAACTTGTCAGTTAAAGAAACAAGCAATAGAATTCTATCTAAGACAAAGAGAACCAACATCTATAAACCAACACAAAAAAGAGAACAAGACTGTCGAGCAACTAATTGAAACAAACAATGACAAGGATAAACTCAAGAAAAGGAAACCAAGCCTAAAGACAAGAAGTAGGAAGTGTCCACAGCCTCGTCGAATTATCGTAAATGCCAATCAATCGCCTCAAGGTTTCTTACCTGCAACGAAAAACATCAAAGTAGACGGGTGAGTATAAAATACTCAGTAAGCAACCCACTTCGTCCAAGAACAAAATAGCACAAAAGAACAGGCCTTAGACCTAGCTAGACACAACACCTAGCCCGCCACACAACTTCCACAAGCATCCCGACCCTAATTTCGCTCAGATTCTCAGTCTTGTCCTACCCTTAGCTTCTGAACTAGGTTGGCACAACCGACCACGAGAATCAATCTCGGGTCTGCACTAGGGCGAAAGACTGTATCCAACCCCTCTGACTCTGAGAATCATTTCCCGAGTTGAACAACTGGATGGAGGACGAACCACCACATCCCATATCAACATCAAATGCGGTACTACCGCACACAATCGACCACGGGCTTGTTGCACTAGGGTGAAAGACTGTATCCAATAGGAATCATTTCTCGAGTCGCACATTTGGATGGGAGACGAACCACCACATCCCATAACATTATCATCATCTCGCCAACCTCGTGTCTCAGCCTACTAAGGGTTACATAGAGACTTAGGCCTACACTAGGAATGGTTGTGCTAGCTACGATCCTAAGACCGCACAACACTTTTCCTTGTTACTTCAACATTAGGCACGAACCTATCAAGCTCCTACTTGAGGGAACAAACATCCATCCTCGGATTACCACAGAAATAGGTACAGAACTATCAAACCCCTACTTGAGGGAACAAACATCCAGGCTCACACTAGCATGCTCAGAATCCTCATCACAAGCTTACATTGATTCTACTGGATAAAATCACATCCAAGCACGAAGGAATAACAAACAATCCAAACTCTGACCTAACAAGCTTGATATTTCAGCACAGATAAACATCAAACATGATCAAGTGAAATTAAACCCAGGCACAACAGCGAACATCGCATCCTAACATGCTACTACAAGTTCAAAACTGACTAATTCTACGATCTTGGCGGTTTGCTACCAAGTTCCAAATCATTCTGTTTCTAATCAGTTAATTGCATGTAATGGTGCTCCTAAGCCTTACACTTAGGGGTAGTATAGTCCAAATGACTACTTACCTCGGGTAGGAGTCCCACTAACTCAACCCTCCTTTTCTAACTAGAGGCAACTCTGCCCACAAACACGTGCCAAGAGAACTAAACCTCACCTGGCCCTTCGGACGTGTGACTACTTTGAGCTTGACGATTCACCAAACTTTTCTGAACCCTAAACGTCGATGTCAGTCCAAAACCTTGGGCACCTGTCCAGCTAGAGTTTAGTCGTGACTCACAAACTCCAAATACAAACCTCGAGATAGAACCTGAGCCTAGTACCACCTTTCAACCACATCGGTCTCAAACCCTCAATATTCGTTCTCAGTTTATTACGATCAAAGGCTTTAAGTCTCACCTTTGCTTGATGCCTTAAGCCCCTATTTCCATAACAACTACTTCCTTAGTCCATTCATAATCTATACATCACTAGCACAAACTCAATATCAACAGTAAACATCAATACACCATTTCAACACATTAAATGAACTTTCATGAATTACCATAATTCAACAAGCAATCGATAACTTTAGGGGCTTAATCCAACTGAGTACTTACTGAAATCCAAAGATCTGAAAATTCGATCCCGAGTTCCACGCGCTTCCTTAATACGTTTCAAGCCCCTAATAAACAACAAAGAACCTAAAAGTTAATTTCCAACACCCAAACCAATTTAATTCGCTTGAAAGCAACAACTAACACATGGAGGCTTAAAACGGGATCGAGAAAACGAAGGCAGACAACTGTACATATCCAACGACGGAGACAACGACGACGACGACAAGTGGAGCACAAATTCGGGGTGCCCGTTGGCCGATCTAGTCAAAACCAACACCCATTTTATGAGAACCAGACTAAAAACACTTAAACCAATCGAACCAAACACATGTGTATTCTTGACAAAACTCACGGGCGACCAGTTGGACTTGCTGTCGGCATCAATGAGAATTGAAAGGCTTGAAGATGGATTCCAGCGGAACGAGGGCAGATCGACGGCAGTCACCGGTGTGGACAATCGAACTACAGCGGCGATCCGATCGAAATGCACACGGGTAGTTAAGTGTCGAGGAGCAGGATATCGGCGTGTGTTAGCGTCAGGTCGGATAATGTGAGACGGTCGGTTGTTGTGCTGAAGTCGAAGCTGATGAGGAAGGCATGAGAGGTTGCACAAAGATGATGAAGAAGAAGAAGAAAGGGAGTGGGCGACTAGGGCTGTAACACGAGAGAGAAGAAGAAGGAACAAGGACCTGTTTTTTTTTAAATCTTTTTCTTTTTCTTTTATTAAAACTTCCCTTTTTTAAAACTAAAATCCTTTTCTAAAAAAAAATACTTTTCCTTATTTAAATAAATTTTCTTCCAAAATTACACGAGTCCAGATTTAAATCTTGAAAAAAAAAATTAGAAAAACATCCAAAAATTACCGGGCGTCACATTAATTAAAACTATAGGTTGTGTGAGACATGCATTTAAATATGATTTAAATGTAAATGAATTTTAATTTAACTAAATGATAATTAAATGGTAATTAATAATTAATTAATTAATTAAATTAAATGAGGAACATGTGATAGCCACGTTCTCCATATCTCTCCCTCAATCCCCTCCTTCCTCTATCGATAAAACAAAGGAAGTTGAGGGGAGAAGGTGTCGATTGATTCTTATCAATTCTCCTCACTCTCTCTGTGTTTAATTTTTCAAAGAAAAAAAGGTAGAATCAAGAGAGGTTTTCCCACAAAACTTCAATCTTAAAAACTCAGAGAATATGAGATTTTCCTTATTGGTTGTGTTATGTTGCATTTTTCCAAAAAGGAAGTTTTGGAAATTGAGAGTTCTATACGTGGTTCACAGTAAGGTGTATACTGCATCTCGATTTATCAAAAGACAAAAGGTAAAACTCACATGCCCTTTTAGTTTAGAAAATATTTCAACATGCTTCCGTGTTTACAAAATCCATGATTACATGTTTATCATAGTTTTTGTCAATGTACTGGGTTTTCTCATTTACCAAATGAAAACGAGTATATCAATTCAATTGAGCTTCCGCTGTGCAATTGGAATTTCGATTCCATCAATTCAGAGCCAACTCGAGTTTTCATTTGGCAATTGAAATTTGCATTGATTTTTGGTGGGATTAAATCACATTTTTGGATTACCATTAGACTGTTTATGAAATTTTTGGCCATAGGTTTACTGTTGATTCCATTTGTAAAACCCCCTGTGTTTTTGACCATTTTTGTATAAATTGAGTTTGTAATTGGTCATGATTCGTTCAAAGCCTCATTAGATGAGAAGAACAGAGCAAATTGGAGCCAAATTTTTGCAGAAGACGATAAGAAGGGGTTCTGTATTGGGAATTTCTGTAGAAATCGATAACAGGAGGTTTTGGGAGATTTGGTTTGGTTCATGAGATATGGTCTGGTTCGGCCTGATTCGTGAGATTTGGTCTAGTTTATGCAGTCTATATATAAAAATGCATATTCTAAGTTTTAATTTTCTTAATTAAAATAACTGTTATATTAATTTAAGGAAATTACATTGCTATGCATATTCATATGATGTTTATTCTTTTTATATTTTAGTTTCATTATATAAATATGCATGTGAATATTTTTTTTTCATGAGTGATTTAATATAAAGTGTTATATTAGATGTATGAAAAATGAAAAGCATGTTGCATGACATTACATAGTTTAATATAAAATGTTATATTAAATAACGTCAAACATTGTTTTTAATTCATGATTTATTAATTTCATGAATTATTTGGTTGGTAAATTAATTAGAATTTGGATTATTAATTTATTACACCATAGAAGGATATTATAAGTTAATATATTAAAATTTATAATAGTTATAAATTTGAATTAGAAACATTAACTTATAATAAAGAGTTGCATGCAAACATAGGTTTTTTAAGTAAATGAAATTAATTTTAAAATGTTTAAAATTAATTAAACCTAAGATCACAATTTCTAATAGGATTAGAAATTAGTCTTACTTAGTATTTTAAATAGTTTTAAAATATGGTTAAGTAGGACAAAAGACTTTGGTTATAAGGGAACTCTACCGGTGAGGTTCTGTCTAAGGCTGGGGGTATTTAAAATGATGGTTAACGAAAAACCTCCTACCTGGGAACTAACCTGAAACTTGAGTTGAATTAACCATAGTCTTGTTAGCATGCAATGTCAATAGGTAATTAAATGGTTTAATTCACCTAGACATTAAGATTAAAGACCTAGTTATAAGAGTTGTAGTAGGCATAAACTTAAATAGATTCATTCAGCCGGAATCCACCTAAGTTAAATTTAACCCTATAACCTTAGGATACTTCAGTGGGAGAAAATTAAATGTTCACATCAAATTTTAGCTCTCACGTCCTCAAGAGTTCACACCGTGAGTTTCATGCTCGGCCTCGTGGTGTCAATAGGGTGTCCCCCTACGGATGGTGTTTGCATGGTTCAATACCAAGGTGAATGAGGGAAGTATCTATGGTAAATGGGAGAAGGAAGTATCCTACGGTCTCCTCTATTAGGTCGCACCTTGAGATTTCTATGGTCCGCCTGCGTGTTGCCCTGGGAGCAACCACCCCTACGGAGGGCCTGACCATAGGGATCGAAACACCGTGAACTCCATAAATGGATAAGATTTCTTAGGTAATTTTCTAACAGTTGTCTTTCCTAACGGTGGCCTGTTGGCTCGAACCTATTGGATCTGAAAAATGATAGGGGTTACACTTACGGGATGAGTTAAATCAGTTAACGATTCCTTGACCAAAAAACGGTAGCTAAAGATCATTGGAATATGAGATATTCTAGGAATGGTAATTGGCTGAGATTGTCTCAATTCAGGGGAGGAGTGACTGACCACCCGATGGTGACTTTTATTCTAAATCCCTGAAGTATCGTTGCAAAATTAAAGGTTTAAGTTTAAACACTAGGGTTCTTTGTGATAATTTTGATAATTTGATTAGTTTGTAATGAGTTTAAGGAATTAATAATTAATTTAAACAAATTTTTGTTTTCAGCATGTCGTCTTCTATTATTGCATTGCTCGCTAATGAAAAATTAACTGGGGATAACTACGCTACGTGGAAGTCCAACCTGAATACTATTCTTGTTGTTGACGATCTACGATTCGTCTTAACTGAGGAGTGCCCTTAAATCCCTGCTTGTAATGCGTCCTAAATGGTTAGGGGTGTCTATGATTGATCGACCAAGACCAATGACAAGACCAAGGTCTATATCTTAGTTAGCCTATCTGAGGTGTTAGCTAAGAAACATGAGGGCATGGTCTCAACTCGTGAGATTATGAGTTCATTGCAGGATATGTTTGGACAATCATCTGGAAAAATCCGACATGAATCTCTCAAATACGTTTATAACGCACATATGAAGGAGGGAACTTCCGTGAGAGAACATGTTCTCGATCTGATGGTCCACTTCAACGTGGCCGAAATGAATGGAGCGGTCATAGACGAGCAAAGTCAGGTTTCGTTCATCCTCGAATCTCTTCCGTAGAGTTTTCTGCAATTCTGCAACAATGCGGTGATGAACAAGATTCAATGCAACCTGACTACCCTCCTCAATGAGCTACAGACTTATCAGTCTCTTATGAAAAATAAGGAACCTATCAAAGGAGATTCCAGAAGGGTTCTTCCTCTAGGACTAAGTCTGGAAACTCGTCTTCTGGTCTTACGAAGATACGAAGAAAAAGAAAGGAGGAAAGGGGAAGACTTTTGCCACTTCTGACAAAGGAAAAAGGAAATCCAAGGTTGCAGACAAAGGAAAATGTTTCCACTGCAATGTGGATGGGCATTGGAAATGAAACTGTCCAAAGTACCTAGTCGAGCTCAAGTGGAAGAAAGGTAAATTAGATTTGCTTGTTCTATAAACTTGTTTAGTGGGAACTGATAATTCCACTTGGATACTTGATTTAGGGGCGACTAATCATGTTTGCTCTTCTTTACAAGGAATTAGTTCCTCAGGGAGCTCGAAGAGGGTGAGATGATGCTCAGGGTCGGAACGGGAGACGTTGTCTCAACTCGTGCAGTGGAAGGTGTTAAGTTATTTTTTAGGGATAGATTTTTGTTTTTAGAAAACATGTACATAATTCCTAAAATTAAGAGGAACCTTTTGTCTATCTCCTATTTAATCGAACAAGGTTACTCAATTTCTTTTAATATTAATGAAGCGTTCATTAGTAAGAATGGTGTTGTTATTTATTCGGCTAAATGTGAAAACAACTTATATGTTTTAAGACCAATCGAAACCAAAGCACTTTTAAATCATGAAATGTTTAAAATTGCTAATACTCAATGTAAAAGGCAAAAGAATTCTCCAAATAAAGATACCTATCTTTGGCATCTAAGACTAGGTCACATCAATCTCAACCGGATTGAGAGACTTGTAAAGAATGAACTTCTAAATAAGTTAGAAGATGATTCTTTACCTCCATGTGAATCTTGTCTAGAAGGAAAGATGACTAAAAGACCTTTTTACTGGAAAAGGTTATAGAGCCAAAGAGCCCTTAGAGCTAATACATTCAGATCTTTGTGGTCCAATGAATGTAAAAGCAAGAGGAGGGTACAAATATTTCATATCGTTTATAGACGATTATTCGAGGTATGATACCTAATGCAACATAAGTATGAAGCTCTTGAAAAGTTCAAAGAATTTAAAACTAAAGTTGAAAATGCATTAGGGAAGACCATTAAAATACTTCGATATGATCGAGGTGGAGAATATATGGACTTAAGATTCTAGGACTATTTGATAAAACATAGAATTCAATCCCAACTTTCAGCACCTGGTACACCACAGTAGAATGAGGTATCAGAAAGGAGAAATAGAACCTTGTTAGACATGGTTCAATCAATGATGAGCTATGCTCAATTGCCTGACTCGTTTTGGGGTCATGCAGTGGAGACTGCAGTTCAAATCTTGAACACCGTTCCATCAAAAAGTGTTTCTGAAACACCTTTTGAGTTATGGAAGGGGTGTAAACTTAGTTTGCGTCACTTTAGAATTTGGGGTTGTCCTGCACACGTGTTAGTGAAAAACTTGAAGAAACTAGAATCTCGTTAAAGATTGTGCCTATTTGTAGGCTATCCCAAAGAAACGAGAGATGGTCTTTTCTACGATCCACAAGAAAACAAGGTACTTGTATCAACAAATGCCACTTTCTTGGAGGAAGACCACATGAGGAACCGTAAACCACGTAGCAAATTGGTATTAAATGAAGCTACCGATGAGTCAACAAGAGTTGTTGACCAAGCTGGATCTTCATCAAGGGTTGATGAAGGAACCAGTACATCTAGTCAGTCTCGTCCTTCTCAATCATTGGGAGTGTCTCGACGCAGTAGGAGGGTTATCTCATAACCTGACCGTTACTTGGGGTTAACTGAAATCAGGTTGTCATACCTAATGATGGTGAAGAGAATAAAACTCCTACAACAGAAAACGACTTTGAATCGCCGTAGATTTCGTTGTGAAAACAATTCTTAAAATTAAATCTATCCTATAGAAATTAGGCTAAACATGCTGAATTGGAAGAAAAATACACTAAGAAGATATACTTACTTGTTGAAGAACCTTTCTTCACGATTTCCTTCTCCGGTCACGAACTCTTCGTGCTCTCGATCTCTACGATCACGAACTCTCCAAACAACGAACAATCGTACACCTCCATCTTCTCGGTTGTTCTCCTTTGGTAAAGGGAGAGTGGTGGGACTCCTTTGGTTTAGGGGTGGAGAGAAAATTTGAGAGAAGAGTTAAGAGAATGAGAGAATGCTATTTTGGTGCGAATCCAAAAAATGAGCAATTACCTTACAAATTCCTTCCCACAAAGGCATTATATAATGGTGATAGGTGGAGTTGAAATCTCCACCTATTTACCATTTTACCAAAACCTTAAGTTATGCAAATCATATTTGCATAACCACATATAATAAGATATCTCATACCTTATAATACAAACCACATTTGTATAATTGTGGATTTTAAATTGAATCACATTCAATTTAATTTCTCTCAATCCAATTTCTCTAAATTAGCCCTAATTAAGCAATTAGGCTAGCCTATAGTTTATTATGAATCTCATTCACATTAAACTATATAATATGTCAATCATATCTCATATAAATGACATAAATACCCTTTTAATGAATTTGAACACTTCAAATCCACACCAAACTGTAAACCTTCTATGTATCCAGTTTGAGCAAACCGAGGGACCAAGACTAACCTGTCAAACTCTTTGACCCGGTTATTCAACATTCATTAGCTATGGTAACACTCCACTAAAAACCGTAGCTACACTCTCATCACTGTAAGACAAATTGTGTCCATTGATATAACCAATGCCCGTGACTCGACCCTTCACAGGTTGTTCGTAGACACTACTGGGTCAAATTACCGTTTTACCCATGTGTCTACCTCTTGCTCCTTAAGTCCCCACTGCTCCTCTAATGAACAACAACTTTGTATGGTCTAACCATAAACATCACTCCTCTCGGGCCAGTGAGAGGGTGGGCGCCCGTTGTCCAAGCCCTGGAGACAACACTTAAGGGAACAACCCCTCTAGTTTCCCTAAGTCGGGAACGAGTGAATTCCATCTCGCGTAGTCAAGTTCCCAGCTCCCCACGTGGTCTTGTCTCTGAGAAAATAGGCATATTGGGCGAGTAACTGTGACCACCCTCACTTGTACTAGTTAAAGGCGACTTCGTGAGATGTGGAGTCCATAACACGCTCAGGATTAAGGTCAAGTCACTATTGGTCATATACGAAGTTATTAGTCCTATCATCACAATCGGTTTACATCGATGGGTGTAATAATTCACTGTCCGGTCTTGTACAATCTCATTGCACAGGATGGCCCCACTCGCATGTCAACCACATGAACGAGTTGGATTACCTCGTTTGTATCTAATACAAAGTGGGTCGCATCCACAACGTATCAAGGATTAGGTCTCCAACCCTATCCGTATATTGTAGACTGTTCGGGTCACTAACTCGAACGTGATCCTCCCTGTGTGTCCACTACACACCGTTCAAGTTCTAGTTCTCTCATAATTCAATGACTCTGGAGCTTAGTTTATTGGATAAAGTTTGTAAATGTGCGAGACACAAAGTGATGAAAAAAATAACTCTTATTTATTTCAATAGTGTATATTACAAACAAGTACGAGATTAGGACATACAACCCAACAGATGGCATAGAGGATCCATTGCCTTTTAAATAGGCAATGAATGACGTGGATAAGGACCAATGGGTAAAGCCATGGACCTTGAAATGTAGTCAATGTACTTCAGTATGGGAACTTATAGACCAACCTGAAGGGGTAAGTCCCATAGGGTGCAAATGAATCTATAAGAGAAAGAGAAATGCAGCTGGAAAGGTACAAACCTTTAAAGCTAGGCTCGTAGCAAAGGGTTTTACCCAAAGGGAGGGAGTTGATTTTGAAGAAACCTTTTCCCTTGTTTCTATGCTAAAGTCCATAAGGATCCTCTAGTCCATAGCCACGTTTTATAACTATGAAATATGAGGAATGAACGTCAAAACTGCCTTTTTGAATGGTAATCTTGATGAGAGTATCTATATGTCTCAACCAGAAGATTCATAGTCCAAGGTCAGGAGCAAATAGTGTGCAAGCTTAATCGATTCATTTGTGGGTTGAAGCGAACTTCCAGATCTTAGAATATAAGATTTGATACTGCAATCAAGTCTTTTGGTTTTAACTAGAACATTGATGAACCTTGTGTTGGGGTCTATTCCCTAAACTCATGTAGTTTGTACACATTTGATGTTTATAAATAAAAGTTATTTTTCCATCAAATCTTGTATTCTCATATTTTAAATTTAATCCAATAAACTAAGCTTTAGGGTCATATAGATGTGATCTTGAACGACGTGTAGTGGACATACAGGTTGAAGGGATCGAATCCCACAACGAAAGCGATTGTGAATCGCGTGTTCTTTATTTTGTTGCATAGATTTTATTCAAGAACTAAACATATAAGATTAAACATGTAATTCTATATAGGACAACAAGAAAATTACCTTTGAAGATTACTTTATTCACGAATCCCTCCTCAATAGATCACGATCTCAGCAACAACTCGAAACTTGTTGAAGTTCTACCACCAGATCTTCTCCGTTGTTCTCTAGGTGAGGGAGGAAGGTGGGTTCCTTTAGGATGAGGTGAGGTGATCTTATGTAATTGTGTTTGGAACTCTTTCCAACACAATTTGAGAGAATTGTAGGGTTTTGTCAAAAAACTTTTTTTTTTCAAAGTTGCATCTCATGCAACTACTTATAGGAAAATAGGATGGAAATTACCATCCTATCCCTCCTTCATTCTCTCATTAGTATATAGTTAATATGTGAATCTAATTCACATTAAAACCATATATTATATCAATTATATCACATATAATTGATATCACACCTCATGTATGAAATTGAACACTTCAATCTCATTCCTAACTTTATCCCTCAATATAACCATGTTGAGCCAACAGAGGGACCTAATAGACCTACAGTTCATGAGGTCCAATGATGTGAGATTAACTGATCAAACTCTTTGATCCATTTAATCAATATTCATTAACTACAAGTCACTCCACTATAGACTTGTAGCTGCACTCTCCTCACTATAGATTATATTGTGTCCATTGATATAATAATTACCCATGAGTCGACCTTTCACAGGTTGTTCGTAATCACAGTTTGGTCAAATTACCATTTTACCCTTGTGATTGCCTCTTTGTTCCTTAAGCACCACTGATCCTCTAATGAACAACAAGTCTATGGTCCTACCATAGACTCATACCCTCTTAAGTCAGTTTAGAGGGCGGGGCCCGTTGTTCAAGACCTGGACTCTGTTCTTAAGGGAACAACCTATCTAATTCCTTAGTGTAGGAATGAGTGAATTCCATCTTGCATAGTTAAGTCCCCAGTTACCTCACGAGGTTCCTCATCACCCGAGAAGGTAGGCATATTGAGTCGGCTACAGGGCCACCCTAACCATACCTAGTGTAAGGACAAACCCCATCCAGCGAGATCTTAACCTGCTCTAGGATTCAGGTCGAGTCACTAATGACCATCTATAAATTATCAGTCTTATCCTGTTAACGACGTTATACTGGTTAGACTAATAATTTACAATCCGGTCTTGTATGAACTCTTCATACAGGATGTCCCCACTCGCATGTCAACTACATGAATGAGTTGAATTACCTCATTTGTACTAATTACAAAGTGGGTTGCATCCATGGTGTTACCAGAATAAGGTTTCCAACCTTATTCTTATACCATAGACCATTTAGGTTATACTCTTGAACATAATCCAAATAGTATCTACTACACTGATGTTCAAGATATATTATAACCTTGGAGTTTAGTTTATTGGATTTATAAAGCAAGAATATAATTTTACCAAAACAAATAACTATTTATTTATTTGATCAAAATTACATAAGTTTAGGGCACAAATCCTAACAATCTCCCACTTGACCTAAAGCTTTTGGAGTATTAAACATTACACTAATGTAAATATAATAAACTAGGGCATTGCAACCCTTTGTACAATATACTCCCACTTGCCTTAGTTGGGAAAGATTTGTAAACTTAGACCTTTTAGGAAACTCTCAAATACTTTAGTCGTCAGAGCCTTTGTAAAAGTATCAACAATGTTGTGCTAAGAGGCTATCTTCGTGACGATCACGCCTCCTCGATGCACGATCTCCTGAATGAGATGATATTTACGCTCAATATGCTTTCCCCTCTTGTGACTTTGGGGTTCCCTTGAATTTGTCACGACACCACTGTTATTACAATACAACGTAATGCGCAAACTCATATGTGGAACAACTTCCAAATCTAACATAAATTTCCTTAACCAAACAACCTCTTTTGCTGCTTCACAAGCTGCTACATATTCGACCTCCATGATGGAATCAGCGATGCATCCCTGCTTGACGCTTCGCCATACTAGCTCCTCCGTTAAGAGTAAATATTGACCTTGATGTAGATTTTCGAGAATCTTTATCAGTTTGAAAGTCAGAATCCGTGTATCTTGTAAATATCAAATCCTTAGCCGCATACACAAGCATGTAGTTCCTTGTTCTCCGTAGATACATAAGGATTGTCTTAACCGTTGTCCAGTGTTTAGGTCCTGGATTGGATTGATACCTACCGACCATTCCAACTGCAAAACAGATGTCTGGCCTAGTACACAACATGGCATACATTAGGCTCGCAACAACTAATGCATAAGGAATCCGTCTCATGTTCTCAACTCCTTGAGGTGTCTTAGGACACTGTTCCTTAGACAAATGAATACCATATCTAAAAGGCAATAAACCATTTTTGGACTCTTGCATCTTAAACCTCAACAACACTTTGTCGATGTAAGATGTCTGAGACAGGGCTAGTGTTTTATTTGTTGGGATTTTTGTCATAATCTCGTGTTTGTAAATTACTGTTTGAAATTAATAAGAGTTATTTATTTCATTACTGTGTGTCTCACAATATTTATAAACTTTTCCAATAAACTAAGCTCCAGGGTCGTTGAATTTATGAGAGAACTAGAACTTGAACGGTGTGTAGTGGACACACAGGGAGGATCACGTTCGAGTTAATGACCCGAACGGTCTACATGATATATGGATAGGGTTGGAGACCTAATCTCGGATACATCGTGGATGCAACTTTGCTTTGTATTAGATACAAATGAGGTGATCCGACTCGTTCATGTGGTTGACATGCGATCGGGGGCATCCTGCAATGAGAGTGTACAAGACTGCATCGTGAATTATTAGACCTCACGATGTAACACCGCTGACAAGAAGGACTAATAACCGTAGATGACCATTAGTGACTCGACTGAATCCTTAGCATGTTACGGACTCCTCCGCTGCAAGTGTGTCCGCTTTGACTAGTAGGGTGAGGGTGGTCACAGTTACTCGCCCAATATGCCTATCTTCTTAGGGACAGGACCAAGTAGGTAGCTGGGAACTTAACTACGCGAGATGAAATTCACTCGTTCCCGCCTTTAGGGAAACTAGAGGGTTGTTCCCTTAAATCTGCCTCCGTGGCTTGGACAACGGCGCCCACCTTCTCACTAGCCCGAGAAGGATGTTGTGTATGGTTGGACCATCACAGTATGTTGTTCATTAGAGGAGCAGTGGGGACTTAAGGAACAAGAGGTAGACACATGGGTAAAACGGTAATTTGACCCAGCCGTGTCTACGAACAACTTGTTGAAGGGAATGAAAATCCCCGCGCAGTGGAAGACGATCGAATCGTCATGGTATCATTACGCTACTTAAATTTTGTCAAAATGATCTAACTATTAGATCTAGGCTAAACATATAAAAGAGGAAGAATTTATAACTAGAAGAACGTACTTACTTGTTGTAGACAGATCTTCTAAAATCCTTCCTTGATCACGAACGCTTCGTGCTTCTCGAACTCAACAAAACCTTCTCTCGAACGAAACTCGAACACAACCACTTGGAGTCTCGGTTGTTCTTCCTTTGGAAAGGAGGAGAGTTGTGGGATTCTAGAGTTTTGGAGAGGGAGGAGAGTTGAGAGAGTAGAGAGAATTTTTATCTCTTCTCTTTGATCAAAATCAAAAAAATGAGAGAATGCTTACCAATCCCTTCTTGCAAAGGGTTTAAATAGTGGGAATGATGGAGTTAAAATCTCCATATTATTACCATTTTACCACAATTATAGGTTATGCAAATCTCATTTGCATAATCACATAATATAAGATATCTCATATCTCATATTGCAAATCTCATTTGCAATAATTGTGGATTAATTAAATTGAATCACATCCAATTTAATTTCTGTCAATTAATTTCTCCAATTAGCCCTAATTCAACAATTAGGCTAACCTATAGTTTATTATGAATCTCATTCACATTAAACTATATATTATATCATTCATATCTCATATAAATAACATAAATGCCCTCTAAGTAAAATTGAACACTTCAATTTCATACCAAAACATTAACCCTTCTTTTAACCCAGATTGAGCCAACCGAAGGACCTAATGGACCTACGGCGATTTGCTCCACGATCCAAAGATTAACTGTCAAACTCTTTGACCCGGTTAATCAACATTCATTAGCTACGGTAACACTCCACTATAGCCCATAGCTGCATTCCCATCAGTGTAGAATATTACGTGTCCACTCATATAACCAATGCCCACAAGGGGCTTTGTAAATGGATCAACTACGTTGTGCTCCGATGCTATCTGCGTGTGATCGCCACGCCGTCTCGCGGTGCACAATCTCCCGTATCAGATGATACTTGCGCTCAATGTGTTTGCTTCTCTTATGGCTCCGAGGCTCATGTGAGTTGGCTACTGCACCACTGTTATCACAGAACAGTGTGATCGACAAGTTCATATTTGGAAAAACTTCCAAATCCGTCATGAACTTCCTAAGCCAAACAGCTTCCTTTGCAGCTTCACAAGCCGCAACATACTCCGCTCCATAGTGGAATCAGCGATGCATCCCTGCTTGATGCTTCGCCATACTACAATTCCTCCATTCAGAATGAAGGCTGACCCCGAAGTGGATTTCCTAAAATCCTTATCGGTCTGAAAGTCAGAATCCGTGTATCCCGTAAGGATAAAATACCCACTGCCATACACTAAGTTGTAGTTCCTCGTTCTCCTAATATACTTGAGGATTGCCTTTACGACTGTCTAGTGATCTAATCCTTGATTGGACTAATATCTACTGACGATTCCTACTGCATAACAGATGTCGGGCCTAGTACATAACATGGCATACATCAGGCTCCCTATAGTCGAAGCATATGGAATCCGTCTCATATCCTCAACATCTTGAGGAGTCTTAGGACACTGATCCTTAGACAAGTGAACCCCATGCCTGAAAGGCAGCAAACCCTTCTTGGAGTTCTGCATCTTATATCCAGACAACATCTTGTCAATATAAGACGCCTGAGATAAGGCTAGCGTTCGCTCTTCCTAGCTTCGGACTATCCGGATACCTAGAACATACTGAGCTTCTCCCAAATCTTTCATTTGGAATTGCGAAGCTAACCACGTTTAACGTCAGTAAGAAATTCTACCTCATTCCCAATGAGAAGAATATCGTCCACATACAACACCAAATATGCGACAGTTTTGTCAACGATTTTCTTGTAGACACAAGACTCGTCGACATTTTGATCAAAGCCATAAGATTTGATCGCCTCATCAAACCTTATATTCCAAGACCTCGAAGCTTGTTTCAGTCCATAAATGGACCTATGAAGCCAACAAACCTTTTGCTCTTGGCCTTGGGCAATGAGCCCTTTAGGCTGGTCCATGTAGATGGTCTCATCAAGTTTGCCATTCAGAAAGGCTGTCTTGACGTCCATCTGCCGCACCTGCGTAGTCATAATACGCGCAGAATGGCCGAAGGATCTGATCGACTTTACCATGGCAACAGTGAAAAGGTTTCCTCATAGTCAACTCCTTCAACCTGGGTAAAACCCTTTGCCACTAGTCGGGCTTTGAAGGTCTGCACCTTCCCATCTACGCCACGTTTACGCTTGTAGATCCATTTGCAACCAATAGGTTTTACTCCATCTGGTTGATCCATGAGCTCCCATACAAAATTGAAGTACATAGACTCCATTTCCTGGTCCATAGCTTTAATCCAGTCGTCTTTGTCAACATCAACCATTGCCTGATCATAGGTCAATGGATCCTCATAGTCATCATCAGGAGCGACAACTGAGGTTTCAGCTAAACCCATGTAGCGATTAGGCTGTCTCACAACCCTCCCACTACGTCGAGGCATTCCCTATTGTGATTTATGCCCTAAACATGTGTAATCTTGATCAATTAAATAAAGGGTTGTTTGTTTTGATAAGATTATAGTCTTGCTTTTATAAATCCAATAAACTAAGCTCTAAGGTTATAACACTTATCTTGAAATCAGTGTAGTGGACACTATTTGGGTTGAGTTCAAGATTATAACCTAAATAGTCTATGGTATAAGAATAAGGTTGGAAACCTCATTCTGGTAACACCATGGATGCGACCCACTTTGTAATTAGTACAAATGAGGTAATCCAACTCATTCATGTAGTTGACATGCGAGTGGGGGGCATCCTGTATGAAGAGTTCATACAAGATTGGATCGCAAATTATAAGTCTAACCAAAGATAACACCGCTAATGTGATAAGACTAGTAATTTATAGATGGTCATTAGTGGCTCGACTGAATCCCGAGCAAGTTAAGAACTCCTCGCTATAGGGTTTGTCCTTAGACTAGTATGGGTGAGAGTGGCTCAGTAGCCAACTCAATAAGCCTACCTTTTTTGTGGGACGTAACCTCGTAGGTAGCTGGGAACTTAACTGTGCAAGATGGAATTCACTCATTCCTCTACTGAGGAATTAGATAGGTTGTGAGCTTAAGAACTGACTCCAGGTCTTGAACAACGGGGCCCCGCCCTCTATGAGGGTATGAGTCTAAGGTGGAACCTTAGACTTGTTGTTCATTAGAGGACCAGTGGTGGTTAAGGAGCAAAGAGGTAATCACAGGGGTAAAACGGTAATTTGACCCAACTGTGATTACAAACAACCTGTGAAGGGTCGACTCATAGGCAATGACTATATCGATGGACACAATAATATCTACAGTGAGGAGAGTGCAGCTACAAGTCTATAGTGGAGTGACTTGTAGTTAATGAATATTGATTAACTTGATCAAAGAGTTTGATCAGTTAATCTCACATCATTGGAGCTCATGATCTGTAGGTCCATTAGATCCCTCCGTTGGCTCAACATGGTAATATAGAGGGTATAAAGTTAGGAGTGAAATTGAAGTGTTCAATTTCATACATGAGGAGCTATATCAATTATATATGATATAATTGATATAATATAGAGTTTTAATGTGATTTAGACTATATACTAAAGAGAGATTAAAGGAGGGTAGGATGGTCATTTCCATCCCAATTCTGTATATATATGGTTGCATGAGATGCAACTAGGTTGAGGGTTTTTTCATAGAATTCCTAGCCTCCTTGTTGTGTTGTTGGAAGAGTTCCAAAACACACATTTCTCTCAAAATACCTCACATCTCCTAAAGGGAACCCACATTCCTCCCTCACCTAGAGAACAACGGAGAAGATCCGGTGGTCGTGTCTTCGCACGTTGGAGTTCTTGTTGCTGAGATCGTGACCGTGGAGAGAGGAGCACTTGAAGAAAGGTTCTTCAAAGGTAACTTCTTGCTGTCCAAACTTTTATTTTATGCTTAATCCATGTTTTACATTCTTGAAATTTCCATTGTAACTAAATCAAGAGCGCGCGATTCACAATCGTTTCCGCTGTGGGGACTTCGATTTCCTTCATTCCCAACTCTTGGGAACGGATTTGACTAGACGTGCTAGGATCAACAATACTTGTTGACGTACTAGCCCCATCAACAACTCTTGCTGATGTACTGTCCATTTCATTTAACACAATTTTACTCCTTGGTAAATGATCCCTGACGTGGTCTTCCTCTAGGAAAGGGGCGTTTGTCGACACAAGCACCCTATTTTCCTTAGGATCGTAAAATAGACCACCCCTAGTCTCTTTAGGGTAACCTACGAATAGGCACAATTTCGAACGGGGTTCCAACTTTTCGGTTTGACACCAACACATGGGCCGGGCATCCCCAATTCAGTGATGTAAACCGCCTTTACGTCCACTCCAGAGCTCGAAAGGTGTTTCACAAACACTCTTCGACGTGACATTGTTCAAAATATAAACCGCAGATCTCATCTGCGTAACCCAAAAAGAATCGGGAGACGAGCATAGCTCATCATCGACCGAACCATGTCCAACAAGGTTCTGCTTTCTCCTCTCCGATACACCATTCATCCGTGGCATACCAGTGTCTTTGAGAGTTGGGGCGTGATTCCGTGTTCTATCATATAGTCCTCGGAATTCGGTGTCCATGTACTCTCCACCTCGATCCGATCGAAGTGTTTTATGCGATTTACCTAAGAGGTTCTCAACCTCAGTCTTGTACTCCTTGAACTTTTCAAGGGTTTCAGACTTCCTGTGCATTAGGTAAATATACCCATACCTCGAGTAATCGTCTATGAAAGACACGAAGTACTCATAACCGCCCCGAGCTTTAACATTCATCGGACCACAGAGGTCAGAATGTACTAACTTAAGAGGCTCTTTGGCTCTATATTCTTTTCCACTAAAAGGACGTTTGGTCATCTTGCCCTCAAGGCATGACTCACACACCGACAAAGAGTTTTCTTCCAACTCGTTTAGAAGTCCACTCTTCACTAGTTTCTCAATCCTATTGAGATTAATGTGGCCTAACCGTAGATGCCAAAGATGGGCATTTTTCTTTGGAGAAACTTTCGCTTTCTTAGTTCATGTTTCTGCTGTTTTAAACAATTCAGTATTCAAAACAATTTTGACCGAATTAGGTTTCAAAACATACAGATTATGCTCAAGTGAAGCAGAACAAATAAGATTACCATTTATGGAAATAAACTCTTTATTACAAAGGAATGAAACGGAAATACACTGTTCTAAAAGGCAGGAAATAGAAACTAGGTTTCTAGTAAACCCTGGAACTATATACATATTGTCCAACAAAATGTAGTTCCTGCCAAAATGTAGCTTCACCGTGCCGATAGCTGCAGCAGTGACAAGCTCCCCAACTCCAACCCGTAGAGTCACCTCACCCTCTCGCAGCGGCTGCCAGGAATCAATCCCCTAAAAAGAAGAACAAACATGGTTAGTGGCGCCCGAATCCAATATCCAGGCAGAGTCACTACTCTCCACTAAACAAGTTTCTATCACAAGTAAATCACATTTACCTTGATTCTTCCTCTCGGCCAGGAATTTGGGACAGTTCCTCTTCCAGTGTCGCCCCCATTGCAGTGGAAACACTTTCCTTTCTCTGCAATGTCCTTGACCTTCTTTCCCTTCTGGGCGGCAGCTCGGTCAGTTTTACCCCTCTTCATCCTCTTCTCCCCTTTCGAGCGTGAAGGAGCAACAAGTTTCATCCCAGAGGTCGAACCCGTGTGATAAGACCTGTAGGCAACATTTGCCTCAGATTCCGATGCCTTGACCCTGTTCAAGGACTGAAAATTTTGTAGCTCATTGAGGAGGTAGTCAGAGTGTAACTAATTTTGTTCATAACAACATTGCTACGAAACTGAAGGAAACTCTTTGGAAGAGTCTCCAGAATAAAACTGACTTGGCTCAACTCGTCGATCGAAGCCCCGTTCATCTCAGCTAGATTAAAGTGGGCCATCATGTCTAGAACATGTTCACGGACAGACGACCCCTCTTTCATCCGTGCGTTGAAGATGTATTTGAGCGAGTCATGCCGGACCTGAAAGGACTGTTGTCCAAACATTTCCTACAAAGGACTCCATGATCTCTTTGGCGGTGACCATTAGCTCATGCTTCTTTGCCAAAACATCAGACATGCTGGAAATGATGTAGACCTTGGCCTTTTCATTGGCTCTGATCCATCGATCGTATGTATCGCGAACACTTCGCGACGCAGTCGAGCACGGCATCTGAGGACACTCCTCAGACAATACAAACTTAATGTCGTCAGTTACCAAAATTGTGTTTATGTCTTTTTTCCAATTTTGGTAATTATCTCCGACTAATTTATCGGACGCGAGTAGAGCTATTATTGTGCTAGACATGTTTTAAGCTAAAAAATTAAGAAAACTTTGTGTTAGTCTCGCAAAAAAAAAAAGTTTTGAAATCCAATCAAGTTTTAGCAAAATTATTTCATGATCCTTAGGTCATTCAAAATTTTGCAATGATACCCCTAAAGGTTTAGAATGACCGCCACCGAAGGGTGAACAAAATACTCCTCCTTTAGGACGAGACTTTCTCGATCAGACCCTAATCCCAGAATAACTCTTATTCCATTAGGCGTCCAATTACCATTGTTCGGTCGAATTCATTAACACTTAACGAATTCTTTGATTGTCACCCTCAATCTTTAAGTTTCCAAGCATCCGTTAAACAATAGCCACCGATGGGTGAACCAAGAAGGAAAACCAACTAGGAAACTGTATCCCTTTTGGGAATTCACGGTGTTCCGACTCCCATGATCGTGCCCCTCAGGAGGATTGTCCAGTCCATGCATAACTAGCGGCGCGGATCATAGGGTCTCACGGTGTGAATCGAAAGACGAGACCGTGGGTCTCATTTTCAAGAGTCCCGCTCCCACTCACTATAAGTACTCTCTCCATCCACGATGATATTGACCTATACAAATGCCACCCCAAGAGGGACGCTCCCATTTGCGCCACGAGGCCGAGTATAGATCTCACAGTGTGGACTTAAAGGAGATTTGTGGTTGGAAATTCAAATGTATCTCATACACTTTATTTCCTCCCACTCAGCACTTTAAATTTTAATAGGGATTGACCTAGATAAACCAGCTAAAATTTACCTAAGTCTACCAATATAACTCTTATATGGTATTAACCTAAGTCTATAATCACATTATAACTTAGGTCTAAGTGAGTATATTAAAACACTTTTAATTAGCGGCACTGGCAATAAGTATAATCTGAGAATCTCCGGACCGAATTCACTCCCAGGTTGATTTCCAGGTAGGGGTGTTCCGCAAGCGTCAACTTAAATACCCCAACCTTAGACAAAACCTTCCTTAGATAGAGTTACTAATCAATCCACATTAAGAGACTAAACTTTGATTTCCTAATTTCTAATCTCATTAGAAAATAGAAAACCTAAGTTTAATTATTCAAGCTCTAAACTCTTTAAAACTAATAATTAACTTAGGTTGCATGCATTTCTATGTTATAGTGCTTGATCATTCATTACATGAATAACTACATACTATAACATAATATAATTCATCACATGAATATTAAATGCATGAGCATACTTTAATCTAAAAAATAAAACACTTATATTAATTAAATTAAACATGCATTTAATTATATTATAACTCTTATAATATAATCTATCATGCAATCTATATATTATAACTCTTATAATATAAATGATGCATGAAATGTTTAACCTAAGGTGAGATTTTAAATCTATATGACATACATTATGCATATAGAATTTAATTAAATCATACATCTCATGCATAAAATAATTAAATAGCAAAATTGGATCGGTTTTAGCACCTAGGGGCAATTATTTAATTAAATAACATTAATATAAAACTTATATTAATAGTATTTAACAAAATAATTAAATAAATAAAATAAATACATTTTACAAATAAAGAATTAAAAAAAATAATTTCGGTAAAACACTGCCCACTAACTCCACAAGCAATCGCCACGCCCGAACTACCCGCGAATCGCCCCTCAACGCGCGGCGTTGTAACGCCGTGGCAAGATTACTGCAACGCCGCGCCTAACGTTGACCTAGCGTTCTTAACGCCAGCGGCGTTGCAACGCTGTCCTGCAGCGCGCCTTGCTCCCACTGGCACAACGTTGAGACGCCAAGGAGCAGCGTCTCAACGCCGTCGCCTGTACAACAAACACCTTTGCTGTTTGTGCTTCGAAATTTGCCCGTTTCTGCTCCGATTTCTTCACATCAACTCTTGCTACTAAAGACTCGGACTTTACAGACTCGATTAACAACAAAATGCCCAAAAATAACGGGCCCTTACATTGATCTCATCAACATAAATTGTAAATCTAATCTAGTGCAAAAACCGAAAACATCAAAATTCGCAAACCAACATTCATCTCATGAATTCAAAGTAAATTACCCACCTATTTTAACAAAAGACAGTGCATAATGAAGAACCATCGAAATGGCTCTGATACCAATTGAAGGGAATGAAAATCCCCGCGCAGCGGAAGACGATCAAATCGTCATGGTATCATTACGCTACTTGAATTTTGTCAAAATGATCTAACTATTAGATCTAGGCTAAACATACAAAAGAGGAAGAATTTATAACTAGAAGAACGTACTTATTTGTTGTAGACAGATCTTCTAAAATCCTTCCTTGATCACGAACGCTTCGTGCTTCTCGAACTCAACAAAACCTTCTCTCGAACGAAATCCGAACACAACCACTTGGAGTCTCGATTGTTCTTCCTTTGCAAAGGAGGAGAGTTATGGGACTCTAGAGTTTTGGAGAGGGAGGAGAGTTGAGAGAGTAGAGAGAATTTTGATCTCTTCTCTTTGATCAAAATCAAAAAAATGAGAGAATGCTTACCAATCTCTTCTTGCAAAAGGTTTAAATAGTGGGAATGATGGAGTTAAAATCTCCACATTATTACAACTTTACCACAATCATAGGTTATGCAAATCTCATTTGTATAATCACATAATATAAGATATCTCATATCTCATATTGCAAATCTCATTTGCAATAATTGTGGATTAATTAAATTGAATCACATCAAATTTAATTTCTCTCAATTAATTTCTCCAATTAGCCCTAATTCAACAATTAGGCTAACCTATAGTTTATTATGAATCTCATTCACATTAAACTATATATTATATCATTCAAATCTCATATAAATAACATAAATGCCCTTAAAGTGAAATTGAACACTTCAATTTCATACCAAAAAATTAACCCTTCTTTTAACCCAGATTGAGCCAACCGAGGGACCTACAGTGACGGGCTCCAATGATCCGAGATTAACCTGTCAAACTCTTTGATCCGGTTAATCAACATTCATTAGCTACGGTAACACTCCACTATAGCCCGTGCGCACTCCCGTCGCCATGTAGAATATTACGTGTCCACTGATATAACCAATGCCCATGAGTCGACCCTTCACAGGTTGTTCGTAGACACGACTGGGTCAAATTACCGTTTTACCCTTGTGTCTACCTCTTGTTCCTTAAGTCTCCACTGCTCCTATAATGAACAACATATTGTGATGGTCCAACAATACACATCACCGTTCTTGGGCCAGTGAGAAGGTGGGCGCCCGTTGTCCAAGCCCTGGAGACAGCACTTTAGGGAACAACCCCTCTAGTTTCCCTAAAGGCGGGAACGCAGTGAATTCCATCTCGCGTAGTTGAGTTCCCGACTCCTACTTGGTCTTGTCCTCGAGAAGATAGGCATATTGGGCGAGTAATCGTGACCACCCTCACCTGCACTAGTCAAAGGCGAGATCCCGCAGCGAGTCCATAACACGCCTGATTCACGTTGAGTCACTAATGGTCATCTACAAAGTTATTAGTCCTTCATCACAACGGTGTTACATCGATGGAGTCTAATAATTCACGGTCCTGGCCTTGTACAATCTCATTGCACAGATGCCCCCATTCGCATGTCAACCACATGAACGAGTCGATCACCTCGTTTGTATCAAATACAAAGCGGGCCGCATCCACGGTGTATCCGAGATTAGGTCTCCAACCCTATCCATATATCAGAGACCATTCGGTCATTAACTCGAACGCGATCCTCCCCGTGTGTCCACTACACAACGTTCAAGTTCTAGTTCTCTCATAAATTCAATGACCCTGGAGCTTAGTTTATTTGAAAGGTTTACAAATATTGCGAGACACAAAGTGATGAAATAAATAACTCTTATTAATTTCAAACAGTAATTTACAAACACGAGATTAGGACAAAAATTCCAACGATGTGAAGGGTCGACTCATGGGTATTGGTTATATCAGTGGACACGTAATATTGTGCAATCGCGGGAGTGCGCAACACGGCTATAGTGGAGTGTTATTGAAGCTAATGAATGTTGATTAACCGGGTCAAAGAGTTTGATAGGTTAATCTCGAATCATTGGAGCCCGTCACTGTAGGTCCATTAGGTCCCTCGGTTGGCTCAATCTGGGTTAAAAAAAGGGTTAATGTTTTGGTATGAAATTGAAATGTTCAATTTCACTTAAAGGGTAATTATGTCATTTATATGAGATATGAATAAGATAATATATAGTTTAATGTGAATGAGATTCATAATAAACTATAGGTTAGCCTATCTGTTTAATTAGGGCTAATTGGAGAAATTAATTGAGAGAAATTAAATTGGATGTGATTCAATTTAATTAATCCACAATTATTGCGAATGAGATTTGCAATATGAGATATGAGATATCTTATATTATGTGGTTATGCAAATAAGATTTGCATAACCTATGGTTGTGGTATAGTGGTAATAATGTGGAAATTTTAACTCTATCATTCCCACTATTTAAACTCTTCTTGCAAGAAGGATTGTAAGCAACACTCTCATTTTTTGGATTCTCACCCAAAAAGAAGAGTTTCTCTCAAGTCTCCTCCCTCTCCAAATCACTAGAGTCCCACAACTCTCCTTCTTCCAAAGGAAGAACAACCGAGAAGGCTTTTGGTAGTGTTCGAATTCTGTTCGAGGGAAGCATTCGTTGAGATCGAGAAGCACGAAGTGTTCGTGATCAAGGAAGATTTTTGAAGAATTTTCTACAACAAGTAAGTACATTCTTCTCGCTGTAAATTCTTCCTCTGTTGCATGTTTCGCCTAGATCTAAGAGTTAGATCATTTTGACAAAATTCAAGGTGCGTAATGATACCATGACGATTCGATCGTCTTCCGTTGCGCGGGAATTTTCATTCCCTTCAATTGGTATCAGAGCCATTTCGATGGTTCTTCATTATGCACTATTTTTTGTTAAAATAGGTGGGTATTTTACTTTAATTCAAGAGATGAATGCTGGTTTGCGAATTTGGATGTTTTCGGTTTTGGCATTTTAGTTTACAATTTTATGTTCATGAGATCAATATAAGGGCCCGTTATTTTTGGGCATTTTGTTGTAAATCAAGTCTGTAAAGTTCGAGTCTTTAGTAGCAAGAGTTGTTTTGAAGAAATCGGAGCGGAAACGAGCATTTTTCGAAGCAAAAACAGCAAAGAAGTTTGTTGTACAGGCGACGGCGTTGAGACACTGTTCTTTGGCGTCTCAACGATGTGCCAGCGGGAGCAAGGCGCGCTGCAGGACAGCGTTGCAACGCTGCTAGCGTTGAGAACGCTGGGTCGACGCTGGAAGCGACAGCGTTGCAACGCTGCACGCGTTGAGGGGCAGTTCGCGAGCAATTCCAGACGTGGGCAGTTGCAAGTTGGCTAGTGGCCAGTTTTTTCTGAATTAAATTGTATTTTATTTATTTTTATTATTTGTAAAATGTATTTATTTCATTTATTTAATTATTTTGTTAAATAATATTAATATAAGTGTTATATTAATGTTATTTAATTAAATAATTGCCCCTAGGTGCCAAAACCGGTCCATTTTTTCTATTTAATTATTTTATGCATGAGATGTATGATTTAATTAAATTCTATGTGCATAATTTATGTCATATAGTTTTAAAATCCCACTTTAGGTTAAACATTTTCATGCATCATTTATATTATAAGAGTTATAATATATAGTTTGCATGATAGGTTACATTATAAGAGTTATAATATAATTAAAATGCATGTTTAATTTAATTAATATAAGTGCTATTTTTTTAGATTAAAGTATGCTCATGCATTTATATTCATGTGATGAATAATATTATGTTATAGTATATAGTTATTCACATGATGAATGATCAAACACTATAACATAGAAATGCATGCAACCTAAGTTAATTATTAGTTTTAAAGAGTTTAGAACTTGAATAACACTTAGGTTTTCTATTTTCTAATGAGATTAGAAATTAGGAAATCAAAGTTTAGTCTATGAATGGAGACTGATTAGTAACTCTGTCTAAGGAAGGTTTTGTCTACGGCTGGGGTATTTAAGTTAACGCTTGCGGAACACCCCTACTTGGAAACCGACCTTGGAGTGAATTCGGTCCGGAGATTCTTAGATTATACTTATCGTGAGTGCCGCTAATTAAAAGTGTTTTAATTTACTAACATAGACCTAAGTTATAATGTGATTATAAACATAGGTTAATACCATATAAGAGTTATATTGGTAGACTTAGGTAAATTTTATCTGGTTTATCTAGGTCAATCCCTATTAAAATTAAAGTGCTGAGTGGGAGGAAATAAAGTGTATGAGATACATTTCAATTTCTAACCACAAATCTCCGTGGCACAAATGAGAGCGTCCCCCTTCGGGTGGCATTTGTATAGGTCAATATCATCGTGGATGGAGAGAGTACTTATAGTGAGTGGGAGCGAGACTTGTGAAAACGAGACCCACGGTCTCTTCTTTCGATTCACACCGTGAGACGCCTATGATCCGCCTCGCTAGTTTGGCTCGGACTGCACAATCCCTTCGAGGGGCTCGATCATGGGAGCCTAACACCGTGAATTCTCGAAAGGATACGATTTCTGGTTGGTTTTCCTTCTTGGATCACCCTTCTGTGGCTATTGTTTGGACGGATGCTTGAAAACTTAAAGATTGAGGGTGACGATCCACGAGAATTCTGTTAAGTGTTAATGAATTCGACCAACAATGATAATTGGGCGCCTAATGGAATAAGAGTTATTTCGGGATTAGGGTCCGATCGAGAGAGTCTCGTCGTGAGAGGAGAGTGTTCTGCTTCACCCTTCGGTGGCGGTCATTCTAAACCTTTAGGATATCATTGCAAAATATTGAATGACCTAGGGATCATGAAACATTTTTGCTGAAACTTGATTGGATTTCAAAAGTTTTTTGCGAGACTAACACAAAGTTTTCTTAATTTTTCAACTTAAAACATGTCTAGCGCAATTATAGCTCTACTCGCGTCCGATAAATTAGTGGGAGATAATTACCAAAGTTGGAAAAACAACATAAACACAATTTTGGTAATTGATGATATTAAGTTCGTGCTCTCTGATGAGTGTCCTCAGATGTCGTGCTCGACTGCATCGCGAAGTGTTCACGATGCATACGATCGATGGATCAGGGCCAATGAAAAGGCCAAGGTCTACATCATTGCCAACATGTCTGATGTTTTGGCAAAGAAGCATGAGCTGATGGTCACGACCAAGGAGATCATGGAGTCCTTGCAGGAAATGTTTGGACAACAGTCCTTTCAGGTCCGGCATGACTCGCTCAAACACGTCTTCAATGCACGGATGAAAGAGGGGTCGTCTGTCCGTGAACATGTTCTAGACATGATGACCCACTTTAATCTGGCTGAGATGAACGGGGCTTCGATCGATGAATCGAGCCAAGTCAGTTTTATTTTGGAGACTCTTCCGAAGAGTTTCCTTCAGTTTCGTAGCAATGCTATTATGAACAAAATTAGCTACACTCTGACTACCCTCCTCAATGAGCTACAAAATTTCCAGTCCTTGAACAGGGTCAAGGAATCGAAATCTAAGGCAAATGTTGCCTACAGGTCTTATCACAGGGGTTCGACCTCTGGGACGAAACCTGTTGCTCGTTCACGCCCGAAAGGAAAGAAGAGGATGAAGAGGGGTAAAACTGACCGAGCTGCCGCCTATAAGGGCAAGAAGGTCAAGGACGTTGCAGAGAAAGGAAAGTGTTTCCACTACAATGGGGGCGGACACTAGAAGGGAAAATGTCCCAAATTCCTGGCCGAGAGGAAGAATCAAGGTAAATGTGATTTACTTGTGATAGAAACCTGTTTAGTGGAGAGTAGTGACTCTGCCTGGATATTGGATTCGCGCCACTAACCATGTTTGTTCTTCTTTCGATGGATTGATTCTCGCAACACCTGCGAGAGGGTGAGGTGACTCTACTACGGGTTGATCCGGGAGCTTGTCTCTCTGCAATGATCGATCGACACTGCAGTGAAGCTACACTTTAATGAAGTAATAATTATTAGATAATTTGTACATTGTACCAGGTTTACTAGAAACCTTGTTTCCATTTCCTGCCTAATTGAACAATCTATTTGTGTTTCTTTTGAATTAAATAAAGCGTTTATTTCTTTTAAAGGCAATGTTATTTGTTCAGCTTCACTTGAGCATAATTTTATTTTTTGAAACCTAATTCGGTCAAAAGTGTTTTGAATACTGAATTATTTAAAACTGCAGAAACACGAACTAAGAAAGCGAAAGTTTCTCCTAAGGAAAATGCCCGTCTTTGGCATCTACGATTAGACCACATTAATCTCAATAGGATTGAGAAACTAGTGAAGAGTGGACTTCTAAATGAGTTGGAAGAAAACTCTTTGCCGGTGTGTGAGTCATGCCTTGAGGGCAAGATGACCAAACGTCCTTTTAGTGGAAAAGGATATAGAGCCAAGGAGCCTCTTGAGTTAGTACATTCTGACCTCTGTGGTCCGATAAATGTTAAAGCTCGAGGCGGTTATGAATACTTCGTGTCTTTCAAGACGATAACTCGGGGTATGGGTATATTTACCTAATGCACAAGAAGTCTGAAACTCTTGAAAAGTTCAAGGAGTACAAGACTGAGGTTGAGAACCTCTTAGGTAAATCGCTTAAAACACTTCGATCGGATCAAGGTGGAGAGTACATGGACACTGAATTCAAGGACTATATGATAGAACACAAAATTACGTCCCAACTCTCATCACCTAGTATGCCACAGCAGAATGGTGTATCGGAGAGGAGAAACAGAACCTTGTTGGACATGGTTCGATCGATGATGAGTTATGCTCGTCTCCCTGATTCTTTTTGGGGTTACGCAGTGGAGACTGCGGCCTATATTTTGAACAATGTTCCGTCGAAGAGTATTTCTAAAATACCTTTCGAGCTCTGGAGTGGACGTAAAGGGAATTTACATCACTTCAGAATTTGGGGATGCCCGACCCACGTGTTGGTGTCAAATCCGAAAAAGTTGGAACCTCGTTCGAAATTGTGCCTATTCGTAGGTTACCCTAAAGAGACTAGGGGTGGTCTGTTTTACGATCCTAAGGAAAATAGGGTGCTTGTGTCGACAAACGCCACTTTCCTAGAGGAAGACCACATCAGGGATCATTTACCAAGGAGTAAGATTGTGTTAAATGAAATGGATAGTACATCAGCAAGAGTTGCTGATGGGGCTAGTACGTCAACAAGCGTTGTTGATCCTAGCACGTCTAGTCAAGTCCGTTCCCAAGAGTTGGGAATTCCTCGACGTAGTGGGAGGGCTGTGAGACAGCCTAATCGTTACATGGGTTTAGCTGAAACCTCAGTTGTCGCTCCAGATGATGACTGTGAGGATCCATTGACCTATGATCACGCAATGGTTGATGTTGACAAAGACGAATGGATAAAAGCTATGGACCAGGAAATGGAGTCTATGTACTTCAATTCTGTCTGGGAGCTTGTGGATCAACCGGATGGGGTAAAACCTATTGGTTGCAAATGGATCTACAAGCGCGCGGCGTGCGTAGATGGGAAGGTGCGAGACCTTCAAAGCCCGACTAGTGGCAAACGGTTTTACCTGAGTTGAAGGGGTTGACTATGAGAGACCTTTTCACCACTGCCATGGTAAAGTCGATCGAATCCTTCCGCCATTTCCGCGTATTATGACTACGGGTATGGCGGATGGACGTCAAGATAGCCTTTTTGAATGGCAAACTTGATGAGACCATCTACATGAACCAACCCAAAGGGTTCATTGCCCACGGCCAAGAGCAAAAGGTTTGTCGGCTTCATAGGTCCATTTCTGGACTGAAACAGGCTTCGAGATCTTGGAATATAAGGTTTGATGAGGCGATTAAATCTTATGGCTTTGATCAAAATGTCGACGAGCCTTGTGTCTACAAGAAAATCGTTGACAAAACTGTCGCATTTTTGGTGTTGTATGTAGAAGATATTCTTCTCATTGGGAATGAGGTAGAATTTCTTACTGACGTTAAGAAGTGGCTAGCTTCGCAATTCCAAATGAAAGATTTGGGAGAAGCTCGTATGTTCTAGGTATCCAGACATTGTCCTAACCGGAAGAAGAGCGAACGCTAGCCTTGTCTCAGGCGTCTTATATTGACAAGATGTTGTCTAGATATAAGATGCAGAACTCCAAGAAGGGGCTTGCTTCCTTTCAGGCATGGGGTTCACTTGTCTAAGGATCAATGTCCTAAGACTCCTCAAGATGTTGAGGATATGAGACGGATCCCATATGCTTCGGCTGTAGGGAACCTGATGTATGCCATGCTGTGTACTAGGCTCGACATCTGTTATGCAGTTGGGATTGTCAGTAGGTATCAGTCCAATCCATGATTAGATCACTAGACAACTGTAAAGGCAATCTTCAAGTATCTTAGGAGAACGAGGAACTACAACTTAGTGTATGGTAGTGGGGATTTGATCCTTACGGGATACACAGATTCTGACTTTCAGACCGATAAGGATTCTAGGAAATCCACTTCGGGGTCAACCTTCATTTTGAATGGAGGAGTCAGTAGTATGGCGAAGCATCAAGCGAGGATGCATCGATTCCACTATGGAAGCGGTATGTTGCGACTTGTGAAGCCGCAGCGGAAGCCGCTTTTGGCTTAGGAAGTTCATGGCTGATTTGGAAGTTGTTCCGAATATGAACCTGCCGATCACGCTGTTCTGTGATAACAGTGGTGCAGTAGCCAACTCACGTGAGCCTCGGAGCCATAAGAGAGGCAAACACATTGAGCGCAAGTATCATCTGATACGGAAGATTGTGCACCGCGGAGACGTGACAGTCACGCAGATAGCATCGGAGCACAACGTAGCTGATCCATTTACAGAGCCCCTCACGGCTAAGGTTTTTGAGGGTCACCTAGAGAGTCTAGGTCTTCGAAAGCTTCCTGACTAGGGCAAGTGGGAGATGTGTAAACGAGTATTCAATGTCCTAGTTTATTGTATTACTTCATTGTAATTTATGTACATTTCAGAAATGTATTTTCTCCACTAGCTTAGTCCAAGTGGGAGTTTGTTGGGACGACGTTGAGACGCTGTTCATTAGCGTCTCAACGTTGTGCCAGCGGGAGCAAGGCACGCTGCAGAACAGCGTTGCAACGCCGCTGGCGTTGAGAACGCTGGGTCGACGCTGGAAGCGGCAGCGTTGCAACGCTGCCCACGGCATTGCAACGCTGCACGCGATAGTGGGCAGTTCACGAGGCAGTTTCGCAGACGTGGGCAACTTGCTTCTTTAGTGGGCAGTTATTTCGTTATTTTTAATTATTTATTAAATGTATTTTGGATTTATTTATTTTATTTAATTATTTTATTAAATAATGTTAATATAAGTGTTATATTAATGTTATTTAATTAAATAATTGCCCCTAGGTGTCAAAACCGGTCCATTTTTGCTATTTAATTATTTTATGCATGAGATGTATGATTTAATTAAATTTGATGTGCATTGTTAAAGATTTTCATGCATAATTTATATTATAAGAGTTATAATATATAGTTTGCATGATAGGTTATATTATAAGAGTTATAATATAATTAAATTGCATGTTTAATTTAATTAATATAAGTATTATATTTTTTGGATTGAAGTATGCTCATGCATTTATATTCATGAGAAGAATATTATTTTGTTATAGTATATAGTTATTCATGTGATGAATGATCAAGCACTATAACATAGAAATGCATGCAACCTAAGTTAATTATTAGTTTTAAAGAGTTTAGAACTTGAATAATTAGACTTAGGTTTTCTATTTTCTAATGAGATTAGAAATTAGGAAATCAAAGTTTAGTCTATGAATGGAGATTGATTAGTAACTCTGTCTAAGGAATGTTTTGTCTAAGGCTGGGGTATTTAAGTTGACGCTTGCGGAACACCCCTACCTGGAAATCGACCTGGGAGTGAATTCGGTCCGGAGATTCTTAGATTATACTTATCGTGAGTGCAGCTAATTAAAAATGTTTTAATTTACTCACATAGACCTAAGTAATAATGTGATTATAAACTTAGGTTAATACCATATAAGAGTTATATTGGTAGACTTTGGTAAATTTTAGCCGATTTATCTAGGTCAATCCCTATTAAAATTAAAGTGCAGAGTGGGAGGAAATATAGTGTATGAGATACATTTAAATTTCCAACCACAAATCTCCATTAAGTCCGCACCGTGAGATATATACTCGGCCTCGTGGCGCAAATGGGAGCGTCCCCCTTCGGGTGGCATTTGTATAGGTCAATATCATCGTAGATGGAGAGAGTACTTAATGTGAGTGGGAGCAGGACTTGTGAAAACGAGACCCACAGTCTCTTCTTTCGATTCACACCGTGAGACGTCTATGATCCGCCTGCTAGTTTGGCCTGGACAAGACAATCCCTTCGAAGGGCTTGATCATGGGAGTTGGAACACCGTGAATTCCCGAAAGGGATACAGTTTCCTGGTTGGTTTTCCTTCTTGGTTCACCCTTCGGTGGCTATTGTTTGGACGGATGCTTGGAAACTTAAAGATTGAGGGTGACACTCACAGAATACGTTAAGTGTTAATGAATTCGACCGAACAATGGTAATTGGACGCCTAATGGAATAAGAGTTATTCTGGGATTAGGATCTGATCGAGAAAGTCTCGTCCTAGAGAAGGAATGTTCTGTTCACCCTTCGGTGGTGGTCATTCTAAACCTTTAGGGTATCATTGCGAAATTTTGAATGACCTAGGGATCATGAAACAATTTTGCTAAAACTTGATTGGATTTCAAAAATTTTTTTGCGAGACTAACATAAATTTTTCTTGAATTTTCAGCTTAAAACATGTCTAGCGCAATAATAGCTTTACTCGCGTCCGATAAATTAGTGGGAGATAATTACCAAAGTTGGAAAAAAACCATTGACACAATTTTGGTAACTGACGACATTAAGTTCGTGCTCTCTGAGGAGTTTTCTCAGATGCCGGGCTCGACTGCGTCGCGAAGTGTTCATGATGCATACGATCGATGGATAAGGGCCAATGAAAAGGCCAAGGTCTACATCATTGCCAGCATGTCTGATGTATTGGCAAAGAAGCATGAGCTAATGGTCACCGCAAAAGAGATCATGGAGTCCTTGCAGGAAATGTTTGGACAACAGTCCTTTCAGGTCCGGCATGACTTGCTCAAGTACGTCTTCAACGCACGGATGAAAGAGGGGTCGTCTGTCAGTGAACTTTTTCTAGACATGATGATCCACTTTAATCTGGCTGAGATGAACGGGGCTTCGATCGATGAGTCGAGCCAAGTCAGTTTTATTCTGGAGAATCTTCTGAAGAGTTTCCTTCAGTTTCGTAGCAATGTTGTTATGAACAAAATTAGCTACACTCTGACTACCCTCCTCAATGAGCTACAGAATTTCCAGTCCTTCAACTAGGTCAAGGCATCGAAATCTGAGGTAAATGTTGCCTACAGGTCTTATCACAGGGGTTTGACCTTTGGGACGAAACTTGTTGCTCCTTTACGCCCGAAAGGGAAGAAGAGGATGAAGAGGGGTAAAACTGACCGAACTGCCGCCCACAAGGGCAAGAAGGTCAAGGATGTTGCAGAGAAAGGAATGTGTTTCCACTGCAATGGGGCAGACACTGGAAGAGGAACTGTCCCAAATTCCTGGCCGACTAACCATGTTTGTTCTTTTTTTCAGGGGATTGATTCCTGGCAGCCGCTGCGAGAGGGTGAGGTGACTCTACGGGTTGGATCCTGAGAGCTTGTCTCTGCTGCAGCGATCGGCACGGTGAAGCTAAACCTTGGCGGGAAGTACTTATTATTAGATAATTTGTACATTGTACCAGGGTTTACTAGAAACCTTGTTTCCATTTCTTGCCTAATTGAACAATCTATTTGTGTTTCTTTTGAATTAAATAAAGCGTTTATTTCTTTCAAAAGCAATGTTATTTGTTCAGCTTTACTTGAGCATAATCTGTATGAAACCTAATTCGGTCAAAAGTGTTTTGAATATTGAATTGTTTAAAACTGCAGAAACACGAACTAAGAAAGCGAAAGTTTCTCCTAAAGAAAATACCCATTTTTGGCATCTACGGTTAGGCCACATTAATCTCAATAGGATTGAGAAACTAGTGAAGAGTGGACTTTTAAACGAGTTGGAAGAAAACTCTTTGTCGGTGTGTGATAACTCACTATAAGTGAGTTATTTTACTAGAATTTTAGTGTTTAATCCACTTGAATTGCATTTAATTTAGTGATCCTCATGTTATTTTAACCCTAAATTATGTGTGTTAGCTTTAAAATATTGAATTTAAGAATTAGGTGCAAAAAGAATTAATTTTGATATTTTTGTGCTTTAATTTAAGAAATTTAGGAAAATAAGCTAACAGTTAATTAAAGACCGAAATTTGAGATTTTTCTTAACTCCAAAAATCCCTTGCGTATTTAGTTTGATTTATAATTGACTTCATAAATTTATTTGGGATTTTTCTGTGTACAGGAGATGTTTAAAAATTACAAGAGTCCTTAAGGGCATTTTAGACATTTTACCCGAAAGGTAATATGGTCATTTTAGCCTTAAGGGTATTTTTATAATTTGTGGAGTTAGGGCAACATCATCTTGTATAAGGAGGCTAGGGTTTACAAGTGTGGAGTTGGAGTTGGAGTTGTGACAAGAGGAAGAGACCGAGAGAGAGAAGAGGAACCATCGATTTTGCTACAGCAATCAAGGGAACTTAACATTGCTGTAGAAATCGAGAGGGAAGAGCAAAGAGGAGTTGTCTAGGCGTTGCTGAAGTAATTAGTGGAACCTGTGCGTAAAGTAGAATCAAAGCCTCTTTCTTTGAAGCGATCGCGTGCGATTAAGGAGAAGCCATCGGCATTCTTTGAAAAAAATCGCGTTGTCCACCTGCTGTTAGTGCTTGGCAATTGCTGAAGTGGTGTTGCCTGTTGTTTGCTGAAGCAATCGGTAGAACCAAGGGGTTGTTGCTGTTGTTGCTTGCCTTTGCTGATGCAATTGGTTGAATCAAGTCGGGCCAACCAAAGGGCTTTCTTTGAAGCAAAGTGCCTGCTGCCGACCATCGACGAGAGGGTTGCCGCTAGGCAATTCTTTGTAGCAAAAGCTAGGCTACTTCTTTGTGTAACCTTTTCCCTATCTCTAAGTTTTATTGCTTGTTGTAAACTACCAATTTAATCTTGATTTTTGGGTTGTTTATATCTTGATTTAGACTACTTTTGCTCACTTTGCTTTAGGCCAACTTGTGACGGGTTTAGGCTATAATTGTGGTTGATTAGGGCTATTTTAGTGAATGTTGTTGGTTGTTTTGCATGAACTCATTGATCAATAAAAGCATGCTTAATTTAGAGATGTGTGACTCGATTTTAATCATAAACTAATTTGTCTTAGGCAAGGTTAGGTTGTTTTAATGTAATTTTGGATTAAATTTATGGTTGATGTCATTGATTGAATTTATGAAATTTTATTGAATTTAACGTTGCATGAGACTTAGAATTGGTCACTTTAACTTCTCTTAAAATTCACGAACTTGGAAAAGGTAGTGAATTAGGAAATTAAAATTTCATTATAGGATCTTGAGTTAATTAGGGATAATTAACCCACCTAGAACCTTAAAATCATGAGCGTAATTTAGGTCTCAATTGGGAAATTGTTGGTTTTAAAATTTAATGATTTTGGAAAAATTCACTTGATCACATGTGTAGGTAAATTCAAGGCATCAACCACATATTTGTTATTCTAATTATACATGAAACTTCAACTTAACCCTAGCCTATCTCTTAATCTAAAAGCCCCAGTTTTCTCTCGTTTAGTTTATGTTTTTAATGTTTTCACATATTTTGATTTATTGCATTAGTCTTAATTATATTAACTCATTCAAACAACAAAAAAATCAAATTCCTATTATTGCATTCCTTTATTCTGAACAAAAACTTGCATGCCCATGCATTGCACAACAAAATAAGGAGAAAAATTTCTAGGACACTCATTGGTTTAGATTCTACTAGTCCTCGTGGGATCGATACTTTAACTTATCACTTGCTGCTCTCGACTGTGTATACTTGCACGTCGTAGATATGTCAGAGTCTTATTCTAATTTACATTAGTTTAGGGCACTCGATATTCTCGCACCAAGTTTTTGGCGCCGTTGCCGGGGACTAGTTTTGATTATTATCTTGTTTGAGTTGATTTTAGTGAATTTTATCCTTGTTTCTTGTTGGGTGTGTCTTATTGTCTTTGTTTCATGTTTTTATCTTTATTGAGTCTTGGTTATTGTTTCTGGTTGTGTTGGTGCAAATTGTGTTTGTTTAGTCTGTTATAATTGATTCATTACCTTATTATGGCTTATGATAACTTTGGGTTGTCTTCTGTGCCCAATGAGCAACCACAATATAGTTCTTTTTCTTATGATCATCCTTTTTCCAACTCAGAGTCTTTTAGTGAGGATAATGGAACTTATGGCTATCAAATGCCTAATTACTATCATACTGAACCTATGACTCATGGGAACCACATGTATGATAATAATCAGAGCAATTGGGCCTATGAACCATATCCTAGGGGTTTTGAGCCATATCCTTCCCAAATCCAAGAACCCCAGGTAGAAGATTAATCTTCCCTTAAAACGTTGTTATTATAATATATGAGAACATCAGATGAGAGGAATAGGCAAATAGGAGAGTCAATTCAACACCTAACAGATACACTTGTCTCCCTTAGAGAACAAATGTACTTAGACTCGTCTGAGGTTGAGCACCCTAGGGAAGAGAGTGAGGGAGGACCCACACCCTTAGATAGTTCGGTGAGTCACTTGATCACTGACCCGCTGATAGACCTTCAGGATCCTAGTCCTTCACATTTTTCTGAGTATGGACAATTAGAGGATTGTGCTTTAGATGTAAAAGAACTAGAACCTTGTAGCACACACCAGGATGGAGTCAATGAGAGCGTGGAAGAAGTCGAGCATGTTGAGTTAGGCCAGGAGGTAGAGTTTGAAGCTCTTGAGTCTATGTTTGTTCTATCTTCTGATTTTTCTCTTATTGGTGAGTGTTTTTCTTTCTATGCTCTTGAGTCAGTGTATTTTTGTGAGTCTGTTTATTTTCCTGTTTTTTCTTCTTTTCTATTATCAAATGAAAAACTAAAAAATATTTACTTTGTTGTTTTTCCTTTTCTTTTATTATATAAAAAATCAAAAAATATATCTGAATCGGGCTCTCATGAGAAGCTAGTATTCTTGCTAGCATTAATTTGTTTTGTAGATTCAAGAAAGGGAGGCTCGAAGAAGTGGGAGAATTTTTACGTACCTTGACGAGCCCACGTATAGTACGTCAAGCTAATGACGTTAATTAAGCGCTTCTTGGGAGGCAACCCAAAATTTATTTCGTTTGTTTCGTCTTTAATTTTTTTGTTTTGTTTGTTTTGTTTCGTTTTTAGTTGTTTTTGTTTTTAAATAAATAAACCTTGCCTATTTTGCAGCTCCCTTAGGGTTTGATGATTGATATGCGCTTTAGTGGAGGTCTCATCGATTCAGGGCAGTATTGATCTCCCTTCTATCTTTGTTAGTTGTCCTTAAGCATGCTTAAGTGAGCATTTTTTTTACATTAAGGGCAATGTATGCCTTAACCATGAGGGAGACATGTGTTGTTCTGAATCTGATTTTGGGCTTGATTGAAAATTTTCTGTTGATGAGACTGTGTGTTGTTAGCGTTTATAAGGTGTTGCATGCCTTTGTGTTTATAAAGTTATTTACTTGCTTTAGGACTTTAAAATGAACTAATTTGACTACCAGATTCCATGTTAGTTGTTTGTTTCATGGTCTTTTATATGCATGATGTAGGTAGTTGATTCGTTATGTTTAAGCAAGTAAAAATTGGAAAGATGGTTGTTGTTCCTTGTTGAAAAATTAAGTTTCTGCATGCTTTTTTAATGGTAAAAAGTGTGTTGTCATTGGTAGAAACTTGATATGCATCTCTATGGAAATAAAAAGTTAAAGTCAAATCTTAAGGTTAATGAAAATAAGGGTTGTTGTTTGTGTTTGAGGCAAGAGTGTGCTATCTTATTTCGTGTTTCTCGAGGTTAAGCTTGTCATTAGGGTTCACTAGTGCACTTATGGTTAGTGTGCCAATCAAACTAGTTAGGATTCAACTCCTAGACCAAAACATTTCGAAAACTAGAAGCCATGACAAGTTAGGTAACTCATACATATTTTAGAACGCTCCTAAATTAGTAAACTCCAAATTTGAGATCACTCCAAGTTTGGGGAAGTTACCTAACCTCCCTAACTCAATGAGGACATTGAGTACTCTATGTTTGGGGGGAAAGGTAAATTCTCCGTGTTTTTTTTAAAAAAAAAAAGAGAAAGAAAGAAAAAGTGTGCAAACCTTTCATTTCCTTAAAACTCCATTGAGCTAAAAAAAATGTGCTACTTCTTTTGTTATTTAGAGTCAGTTTAGGCAACTTTGTACTCGATGTCAGGGGGTCTTGACACTAACCATGTTGGCCTCTTGGAGCGAAGGTATCCAGCGAGAAGCCTGTACCCATTGCTTAGATGAGCTGCGTTAACCACGTGTGCCATTCTAAGAACTACAGGAGAGTCAAGAAGATAAAAAAAAATGGTAAAAAGAAAAAAATGAAAAAAAAATGAAAAAAAAACCTAGCCCTAATGAGGGAGTTTTATGGAAATGGAGGGGAATAACATACATAATTATTTTTTAAAAAAAAAAATAATAAATAAAGTAAAATAAAAAGGAATGGTCATGAAATTGAAGTCATGCGAGTTTTGGAGTGCGACTTATTTTTAACTATGAGTTGCTTGATTTGAATGATTAGGATTCTAGTGGTTGAGCTTGAGGGTAGGTGTTGAATCCTAGTTTGTTTGCTCTTAGTTATTGATGCATAAGTGTAATTAGGAAACCTCGGGTGAGCCACTTAGAAAGCATGGAATAAATGGTGACTTGTAACTTAGAGCATAAGTACTCAATTTTTTTTTTAAATTAACCCAAATGATTTCAGTCTTTAAAGATCTTTAATATCTTTGGGGAATAGAACTCATTGAGGACAATGAGTAGTTCAAGTTTGGTGGTTTGATAACTCACTATAAGTGAGTTATTTTACTAGAATTTTAGTGTTTAATCCACTTGAATTGCATTTAATTTAGTGATCCTCATGTTATTTTAACCCTAAATTATGTGTGTTAGCTTTAAAATCTTGAATTTAAGAATTAGGTGCAAAAAGAATTAATTTTGATATTTTTGTGCTTTAATTTAAGAAATTTAGGAAAATAAGCTAACAGTTAATTAAAGACCGAAATTTGAGATTTTTCTTAACTCCAAAAATCCTTGCGTATTTAGTTTGATTTATAATTGACTTCATAAATTTATTTGAGATTTTTCTGTGTACAGGAGAGGTTTAAAAATTACAAGAGTCCTTAAGGGCATTTTAGACATTTTACCCGAAGGGTAATATGGTCTTTTTAGCCTTAAGGGTATTTTTGTAATTTGTGGAGTTAGGGCAACATCATCTTGTATAAGGAGGCTAGGGTTTACAAGTGTGGAGTTTGAGTTGGAGTTGTGACAAGAGGAAGAGACCGAGAGAGAGAAGAGGAACCATCGATTTTGCTACAGCAATCAAGGGAACTTAACATTGCTGTAGCAATCGAGAGGGAAGAGCAGAGAGGAGTTGTCTAGGCGTTCTTTGAAGTGTCGATGGAACTCAATGCGTAAAGTAGAATCTGAAGCCTCTTTCTTTGAAGCAATCGACGTCGCGCGCTTTAGGCGAAGCCATCGAATTCTTTGAAGCAAAATCGCGTTGTCCACCTGCTGTTAGTGCTTGGCAATTGCTGAAGCAATCCGTGAAGTTGCTGCAGTGGTGTTGCCTGTTGTTTGCTTAAGCAATCGGTAGAACCAAGGGGTTGTTGCTGTTGTTGCTTGCCTTTGCTGAAGCAATTGGTTGCACTGTTGCTGAAGCCAACCAAAGGGCTTTGCTGAAGCAAAGTGCCTGCTGCACCATCGATGGAGGGTTCTTTGCTAGGCAATTGCTGTAGCAAAAGCTAGGCCACTTGCTGTGTAACCTTTTCCCTATCTCTAAGTTTTATTGCTTGTTGTAAACTACCAATTTAATACTGATTTTTTGGGTTGTTTATATACTGATTTAGACTACTTTTGCTCACTGTTTTAGGTCGAACTCGTGACAGGTTTAGGCTATAATTGTGGTTGATTAGGGCTATTTTAGTGAATGTTGTTGGTTGTTTTGCATGAACTCATTGATCAATAAAAGCATGCTTAATTTAGAGATGTGTGACTCGATTTTAATCATAAACTAATTTGTCTTAGGCAAGGTTAGGTTGTTTTAATGTAATTTTGGATTAAATTTATGGTTGATGTCATTGATTGAATTTATGAAATTTTATTGAATTTAACGTTGCATGAGACTTAGAATTGGCCACTTCTCTTAAAATTCACGAACTTGGAAAAGGTAGTGAATTAGGAAATTAAAATTTCATTCTAGGATCTTGAGTTAATTAGGGATAATTAACCCACCTAGAACCTTAAAATCATGAGCGTAATTTAGGTCTCAATTGGAAATTGTTGGTTTTAAAATTTAATGATTTTAGAAAAATTCACTTGATCACATGTGTAGGTAAATTCAAGGCATCAACCACATATTTGTTACTCTAATTATACATGAAACATCAACTTAACCCTAGCCTATCTCTTAATCTAAAAGCCCCAGTTTTCTCTCGTTTAGTTTATGTTTTTAATGTTTTCACATATTTTGATTTATTGCATTAGTCTTAATTATATTTAACTCATTCAAACAACAAAAAAATCAAATTCCTATTATTGCATTCCTTTATTCTGAACAAAAACTTGCATGCCCATGCATTGCACAACAAAATAAGGAGAAAAATTTCTAGGACACTCATTGGTTTAGATTCTACTAGTCCTCGTGGGATCGATACTTTTCTTATCACTTGCTGCACTTGACCGTGTATACTTGCACGTCACAGAAGAGTCAGAGTCTCATCCTAATTTGCATTAGTTTAGGGCATTGATATTTTTGCATCAGTGTGTGAGTCATGCCTTGAGGGCAACATTGTCACAACCCCCTCCCGAGCTACCTGCTAACTCAGCTCGAAAGGCGGCGTGAAGCCAACAGACATTGTTTATCTCTTAACAATACCTGTTGACCCTGATTCACCTGATAAACATACTATGTTCGAAAATGGAACACTTAAACATTACATAGCGGAAACTGGACAACTATTAAACATATACAAGGAGAAACTCTTCACAAGTCTCTCTTGGAAACTAAAAGTCTAGTGCATCAGAAACAACACAAGACAAACCATTGTTTATACAACCTCTAATGTACAAACAACTATCACACGCAAAGTCCTCTCAAAATAATTTACAAACATAGAGACTTGCTAGACAAAACCAGCCACGTACAAAGTATTTATCTTATGAAGCTTCAGCAGACTATGGCAGTAACTCAGGTGTCAAGAGCTCGATCTCTACCTGAAAGGTTTGAAAACATAGACAGAATGAGCTATGAAGCTCAGTGAGTGACTGTGTTTAATATCTATAACTTGTAAAACATGTGACCTAAAAACTATGAGCATATGCATTTGTATTCAAGCATTGAAAGTAAACGTAGAATCATAATAGATTTTCAGAAAACCAACAAGTATATCATCAAAATCTCGTAAGGCATGTAAATGAGATAAACTCTTTTAAAAACATGTCACAATCCACGTTGTGTAGGGCACGCCCAGTACAACCAACGTTTACTCTACGATGTAGTGGGGCCCGCCCAGCACTCCCATCGTCTTTGTCGTAGTGGGGCCCGCCAAAGACTCACGAGCAATGGCTGTTAATCACGGAGTACACTCAACGTCGACAACATAATAAGACCTGTGTGCACACGGTACCATAAAGCCTCGGGCTCAATATCTTAGAAAAACACATGAAAACATTTGAACATGCCTGCTTATCTTTTCTTTCATAAAACTCAAGCTTACTCAGCTTGTTCATAAAACTGGAAATCTTTAAAACATACTTGCTAGTACATTCTTGCTTGAAATCATAACATTTCCATAAAGTTTGGCAACCATTGGACATATGCTCATGTATAAACTTTATAAAGACTTTTAGGGTCACAATTAACACTTGAAACATTTCTAGGAAAACATGAATACTCATAAACATGTGTTCAAAAGAAAGCATAATGCATTGAAAACTTTTATTCTAGCAAAACTTGCATTTCTTGAACATAATTCAAACATATATACACTTTTGAAGTTCCTTTTATCACTCACAATGTTTGAACTAGAATCTTAGCCCGTACACTCGACCTATTTGCACTTGGCCTGTCAAACAAACCAAATTCATGTATTAGAACCTCGAGCTCATGCTTTTTAACCTTAAAACTACACGAAAACACACTTTCAAAAATTCCAGCATTTTCAGATTTTCTGCCCTGTTTTCAGACAGCCATAACCTCTTCATTACTTATCCAAAAATAATGTAATTTATACCAAACTCTCCCTTTTTGAACCCTCTAAAACTCTTATGAAGACATAAAATTGAGATTCCTAACGTATTGGTTCGAAAATACCTCAGTAGCTTAACCCCTAAATTGATCCTGCTGCTGTTCCAGATTTCACTTCCTGCTGCAACCCGAAACTTAACCTGATGATTACAACATCTTCCAATCATTTCCTTCTCACGATTCCTTCACGAAACGTGTAGAAAATGGAATAAGCTTTCGAACCATACCAATTATAGCTTCTAGTTCTAAGTATACAGATTAGAACAACCAAAACATCAGAGACCCCTCGGATTTGACAGCAAAATTATGTCTTCTGCCTTCCTCTTAACAAAACAGCAACTTAAAATCAGAATTGGCTCGAGCTTCCTTCACGAATTTTGTTCCAATATGAGTTAAATTTCATGAAACAAAAGATCAACTCTTACCTCTTCTTGTGGAGCTCGAGATGAATAAAACATCAGGACTGGTCTGAATTGATCAACTTGCTGCAATAAAGAATCCCCTTGAGTTTTCCTGTTTTCTTCTGCAACTCCAGCTCAAATTCATGAAAAATGGCTTCCTTCTTCTTCTTTTCTCCTTCTCCCACGAAACTTCAGCTTGGTTTGTAAAGATAGATAAGAAAATGGAGAGAAAACCCTTTTAAAACAATAACAATCGGTGGAAGAGTATTCCTTTGTCTTTTTGCCCTTTTGTTTTTTTTTTTCATTTTCCATTTCTTTTTCCTTTTCTTTTCTTTCCTTTATCTTCTTTCTTTTTTTTTTCTTTTCTTTTCTTTTCTTAACAAAACAAAATAACTTAATATATAAAACATTTGTTTCATTTCCTTTTCTTCTTTTGTCTTAAAAAGCAAACCAAACCAAAATGGTTTAAACTTTCTTTCCTTGTTTTCCTTTTGTCTTTCACTTCATTTCTTTTCTTTTTAAAACATGGGAAACCAAGTTTTAAGCATTCATTTCTTCCTTTCTTTTGTTGTTTGATAATAAGGAGGTTCCAAAGAAAGATCTCGGGTTTACAACTTACCTCCCCTTAAGAAATTTCGTCCTCGAAATTGAGTAGTCTTTAAGTGAAAATCATCGGGTACTTCCTCCTCATTAGATCCTCTAACTCCTAGGCTGCCTCCTCCACTCTGTGATGTCTCCAACGAACCTTCACGAGTGAGATTGTCTTGTTTCTTAAAACTTGTTCTTTCCTGTCGAGGATTTGAACTGCATCCTCTACGTAACTCATGTCTTCTTTCAGCTCAATGGGTTGTGCTTGCAACACATGTGTCGGATCTGGGATATACTTCCTCAACATGGACACATGAAATATATCATGTACTCGAGATAGTTCTGCTGCTGGCAACTCCAAACAGAGGTCTGCTTGCCCAACTCGTCCCGTTACTGGATAAGGACCAATATATCTAGGGCTTAGTTTACCCTTCTTACCAAAACGAAGGACACCTCTCCATGGAGATAACTTCAAGAATACTTGATCTCCAACCTGGAATTATAAGCCCTTTCGTCGCTTATTAGCATAATTCTTCTGACGGTCTTGTGCTACCTTTAAATTTTCTCTGATTACCTTAATATTGTCTGTAGTAACTTGTACCAACTCAGGGCCGATTAGCTTCCGCTCTCCAACTTCATTCCAACATACGGGCGTTCTACATGGTCTTCCATACAGAGCCTCAAATGGTGCCATACCAATACTCATTGGTAGTCATTATTGTAAGCAAATTCCATAAGCGATAGGTGTGTATCCCAACTCCTTTTAAATTGAAGGACACATGCTCTCAACATGTCTTCTAAGGTCCGGATGGTCCTCTCTGATTGCCCATCCATGCGAGGATGGAATCTTTGTACTAAACTTGACTTTGTTCCCATAGCTTTACGTAAGCTAGGCCAAAACTTAGAAGTAAATCTTGGATCTCTATCTCAAACGATGAGACACCGGCACTCGTGTGACTCTCACAATTCTATCGACGTATAGCTTAGCAAGTGATCAAGCGTGACGTCGCTTTAATCCGGTACAAACCGTCTTTGTTTTAGTGAGTCTATCCACTATTACCCAAATACCATCATGCCCACTTGAAGTGCGTGGTAATCCAAACGAAAAATCCATAGTGATATGCTCCCATTTCCACTCCTAAACCGGCGATGGGTTAAGGAGTCCTCCCGGCCTCTGTCTAATCGGTTTAACTTTGTTGGCGGATCAAACATCTATCAACATAATCGCCTATCTCTCGTTTTATTCCGTGCCACCAATACGTTCCCTTCAAAATTTTGTACATCTTGGTGCTTCTGGATGCATAGCGTAAGTTGAATCGTGAGCTTCCTCTAGAATAGCATCTTTAAGCTCACTAAAATTCGAACACATAGTCTTCTTTGCCTTTCTATGGCCCCGTCTCGATCTCATCTTAAACTCGCTTCACAGGCCTGTTTGGACTTTCCAAACATTTTCTCGCAAGTTACTATCCTCTCTGGTTGTCTTCTCACAACCTCTGCTCTGCAGTGAAGACTGACATGGAACCGAGCTAAAAGACTCCTGAACTCTCTCTGCATTCACAATCGCCTTAGAATCCCTTAGAGTTCTTACAAATGTTGCTCGAATACCACACAAGGCATCCCTAGGAAGTCTTGACTTCACCTTTCAAGCATCTGCTACCACATTCGCCTTCCCTGGATGGTATTCTATAGTACAATCATAATCTCTAATCGATTCTAACCATCTTCTCTGTCTCATATTCAACTCCTCTGATCAAAGATATACTTGAGACTCTTATGATCCGTGTAGATGTGACACCTTTCACCAAACAAGTAATGTCTCGGATCTTGATTGCTAGAACAACTGCTTTGCTAACTCAAGATCGTGGGTAGGGTAATTACATTCATGCTTTTTCAATTGTCTTGATGCATAAGCTATTACTTTTCCTTCTTGCATCATAACACACCCTAAACCTTGTCTCGAGGCATCACAATAAATCACATACTCTTTTCCCGTTACAGAGAAGTGTCGAAATAGGTCTTGTAACTAATCTCTTTTTCACTCTCACGAAAACTCTGTTCTCACACTTATCGACCACTCAAACTTAGCATTCTTTCTTGTCAAAGTCATTAAGGGTAATGCTAATCGTGAGAAATCCTCAACAAACCGCTTTGTAATATCACCGCCAAGCCTAGGAAACTACGTGCTTATACATGACCGGCGGGTCTCTCCCGATTGACTCACGACTTTAACTTTATTTGGATCCACACTAACACCATTTCTTTGAGACAACATGCCCCAAAAACACTACAGTTCAACAAAACTCACATTTGGTGAATTTAGCGTCTAAATCATTTATCTCGTAGTGTTTGCGAATAATCCTCAAATGTTCCTCATGAGCTTTCACATCAATCGAGTAAACTAGTATATCATCAATAAATACTATCACGAATTGATCCAAATATCGGTGGAATACCACGCTCATGAGGTCCATGAAATCTATTGGTGCATTCGTCAAACCGAATGGCATTACTAGAAACTCATAATGCCCGTACACAGTTCGAATCTTTGTCTTAGGAATATCCGATTCCTTACCTTTAATCGATGGTATCCCGATCTCAAATCAATCTTAGAAAACACTGATGCTCCTCGTGGCTCGTCAAACAAGTCATCAATACGGGGTAAAGGATACTTGTTACGTGTCGTGACTTTGTTTAACTGCTCTATAATCAATGCATAATCTAAGGGTACCATCTTTCTTCTTTACAAATAACACTAGAGCTCCCGGGGTGATACACTAGGTCCGATGTATCCCTTATCAACTAGTTCTTGTAATTGCATCTTGACTCTTTGAGCTCACTTGGAGCCATTCTATCTGGCTACTGCAAAATAGGTGTTGTTCTGGTAGCAATTCAATAGTGAACTCTACCTCCCTATCGGTGGCAACCCAGACAGATCTCTTTGGAAAAACATCTAGAAATTCGTTCACAACAAGAACATCTTCTGGTTTTAACTTTTCTTCCTGCACTCCCACTACGTGAGCAAGAAACGCCGTGCATCCTTTTCTCAACAACTTTTGAGCTTTGAATGCTGAAATCAAACTCGTAGGAATAATCTTCTTTTCACCCCAAAACCACTTGACCAACCCCGGTTTTCTAAAAACAACTTCCTTTTATGGCAATCCATGGAAGCATAATGAGTGAATAAGAAATTCATCCCTAAGATTACATCTAACATCTGCAACTCTAGTGGAAGAAGATCCACTAACATAATGAGACCTTCTACTAAGACCTCACAATCTCGCAACACTGAATTGACTAGTAAAGCATCACCAACTGGAGTGTATATAACTAACTCCTCAAATAAAGGCTCTAGCTTCCTACTAAGCTTAGTTAGGAATATACTGGAAACAAAGGAATCGTAGCACTGGATCTATCAAAACACGTGCAGGTACATTACAAATAGAAATCATACCAGTAATCACATCTGGTGCATCCTCTCGCTTTCTCTTGAGTCATAGCGTAGACCTTTCCTGTTGCCTGGTCTCCTACAACTCCTTTCGTTTTTGCACCACTGGTGCCTCCTCTCCTGCAGCTCTTTGGAACTCTCACTTGCTCAACCGCCCCTGCAGGACCCAACTCCTGGTCCTCTGTGCGGCTGCTCTAAGCTGTGGACAATCCCTCTTGAAATGCCCTGGCTGCCCACACTGGTAACACACACCGACACCAACAAGACATTGGCCTCGATGATTCTTGCCACAATTTGCACATGGAGTTCTCCTTGCTGCACTGGCAACAGACTCCTGCATTGTCTGTGGTCTTGCTGTGGATCTGGCAGATTGACTAGGTGCTCTTTGACTCTGCCTCTGATAGGCACCACTAACATTCATCTGCCTCGATATCTGGCCGCCAGCTCGATTCTTAAAGTCCTGACGACTTGAAACATTCACCCTGTGTGAATCTTATTTGTTCGCGACCAAAATCGCTTTCGTCGTTGAAGGCCCACGAATAGGCTCCACTATCGATCGCGCCTCGCTATACTACTCGCTCAACTCGTAGGCGATCACTACCACCGTGAGAAGTCACCACTTAGCAATGCTCAGTGGTCGGGTGCGTATTTCATGACGTAATCCTTTCAAATCGTCGACACTGTCACTCTCGAGATACCACAATAACATCGACATCTGTGATAGCTCGGTATACCTTCTCTCGTCGCTCGACCATTGATAGTGACCCTTGCTGTAATTCTAAAAATTCATCTCTCTTAACTTGTAAGTGCGGGGTAATATTTATCTTCAAATATGCCTCACGAAAGTTTGCCGATCTAAAGTGCGTGCATCACTCCGTCTGGCTAAAATTGACTTCCACCATCCCTCTGCTTCTTTCTCTAGCAGGAATGTGGCTAGCTTGACTTTACGCTCTCAAGGGCAGCTCATCACGTCAAAACATTTCTCAAGCTTATTCAGCCACACCTCGGCGTCAGCGGATCTGTGGAACCACAAACACTTGGGCTCCCAATTTCTTCAGACGTTCTATTCCATACGCCTTTTCTGGATCACTTGGCCCTACTCTCTCTGGCCTGCCTACCTCCTGTGAGGAAATGGCATGCAGCTGATCTCTGGCCTCAGTTTGGACTCTCGGGGCACTAGATTCCCTCTCAGATTGGCCTTGGGTAGGATCATGCGTCCTGCCTGCGTCGTCTGCTAGTACGTGGTCGCATGACTCCAATAACATATCAACATATTAGACATGCTATGGATACTTAACTCAAATACACAATACCAAACTTCTATTCATATTTTAGCCCTAACTGGACTTGCTCTTACCCTTACTTGAACCATACTCTACTAGTTCGATCTGAACTAACTCAATAACTTGCTATGACTTTTACTTTATTCTCAGAGCTAACTTGCCCTGTCTCATTCCCATGGAGCTAACTGCTTTGATACCAAGTTGTCACAACCCCCTCCCGAACTACACCGCTAACTCATTTCGAAGGCGTGTGAAGCCAACAGACATTGTTTATCTCTTAACAATACACGTTGACCTTGATTCACACGATAAACATACTATGTTCGAAAATGGAACACTTAAACATGACATAGCGGAAACTGGACAACTATTAAACATATACAAGGAGAAACTCTTCACAAGTCTCTCTTGGAAACTAAAAGTCTAGTGCATCAGAAACAACACAAGACAAACCATTGTTTATACAACCTCTAATGTACAAACAACTATCATACCAAAGTCCTCTCAAAATAATTTACAAACATAGAGCTTGCTAGACAAAACCAGCCACGTACAAAGTATTTATCTTATGAAGCTTCAGCAGACTATGGCAGTAACTCAGGTGTCAGGAGCTCGATCTCTACCTGAAAGGTTTGAAAACATAGACAGAATGAGCTATGAAGCTCAGTGAGTGAATGTGTTTAATATCTATAACTTGTAAAACATGTGACCTGAAAACTATGAGCATATGCATTTGTATTCAAGCATTGAAAGTAAACGTAGAATCATAATAGACTTTCAGAAAACCAACAAGTATATCATCAAAATCTCGTAAGGCATGTAAATGAGATAAACTCTTTTAAAAACATGTCACAATCCACGTTGTGTAGGGCACGCCCAATACAACCAACGTTTACTCTACGATGTAGTGGGGCCCGCCCAACACTCCCATCGTCTTTGTCGTAGTGGGGCCCACCCAGCACTCACGACAGCGCTGTTGTCACGGAGTACACTCAACGTCGACACAGAATAAGACCTGTGTGCACATGGTACCATAAAGCCTCGGGCTCAATATCTCAGAAAAACACATGAAAACATTTGAACATGCCTGCTTATCTTTTCTTTCATAAAACTCAAGCTTACTCAGCTTGTTCATAAAACTGGAAATCTTTAAAACATACTTGCTAGTACATGCTTGCTTGAAATCATAACATTTCCATAAATTTTTGCAACCATTGGACATATGCTCATGTATAAACTTTATAAAGACTTTTAGGGTCACAATGAACACTTGAAACATTTCTAGGAAAACATGAATACTCATAAACATGTGTTCAAAAGAAAGCATAATGCATTGAAAACTTTTATTCTAGCAAAACTTGCATTTCTTGAACATAATTCAAACATATATACACTTTTGAAGTTCCTTTTATCACTCACAATGTTTGAACTAGAATCTTAGCCCGTACACTCGACCTATTTGCTCTTGGCTTGTCAAACAAACCAAATTCATGTATTAGAACCTCGAGCTCATGGTTTTTAACCTTAAAACTACACGAAAACACACTTTCAAAAATTCCAGCATTTTCAGATTTTCTGCCCTGTTTTCAGACAGCCATAACTTCTTCATTACTTATCCACAAATAATGTAATTTATACCAAACTCTTCCTTTTGGAACCCTCTAAAACTCTTATGAAGACATGAAATTGAGATTCCTAACGTATTGGTTCGAAAATACCTCAGTAGCCTAACCCCTAAATTGATCCTGCTGCTGTTCTAGATTTCACTTCCTGCTGCAACCCGAAACTTAACCTGATGATTACAACATCTTCCAATCATTTTCTTCTCACGATTCCTTCACGAAACTTGTAGGAAATTGAATACGCTTTCGAACCATACCAATTAGAGCTTCTAACGCCAAGTATACAGATCAGAACAACCAAAATAGCAGAGACCCCTCGGATTTGACAGCAAAATTATGTCTTCTGCCTTCCTCTTAACAAAACAGCAACTTAAAATCGGAATTGGCTCGAGCTTCCTTCACGAATTTTGTTCCAATATGAGTTAACTTTCATGAATCAAAAGCTCAACTCTTACCTCTTCTTGTGGAGCTCGTGATGAACAGAACATCAGGACTGGTCTGAATTGATCAACTTGCTGCAATAAAGAATCCCCTTGAGTTTTCCTGTTTTCTTCTGCAACTCCAGCTCAAATTCATGAAAAATGGCTTCCTTCTTCTTCCTTTCTCCTTCTCCCACGAAACTTCAGCTTGGTTTGTAAAGATAGAGAAGAAAATGGAGAGAAAACCCTTTTAAAACAATAACAATCGGTGGAAGAGTATTCCTTTGTCTTTTTGCACTTTTGTTTTTTTTTCATTTTCCATTTCTTTTTCCTTTTCTTTTCTCTCCTTTATCTTCTTTCTTTTCTTTTCTTTTCTTTTCTTAACAAAACAAAATAACTTAATATATAAAACATTTGTTTCATTTCCTTTTCTTCTTTTGTCTTAAAAAGCAAACAAAACCAAAATGGTTTAAACTTTCTTTCCTTGTATTCCTTTTGTCTTTCACTTCATTTCTTTTCTTTTTAAAACATGGGAAACCAAGTTTTAAGCATTTATTTCTTCCTTTCTTTTCTTGTTTGATAATAAGGAGGTTCCAAAGAAAGATCTCGGGTTTACAATGCACAAGAAGTCTGAAACTCTTGAAAAGTTTAAGGAGTACAAGACTGAGGTTGAGAACCTCTTAGGTAAATCGCTTAAAACACTTTGATCAGATCGAGGTGGAGAGTACATGGACACTGAATTCTAGGACTATATGATAGAACACGGAATTACTTCCCAACTCTCAGCACCTGGTATGCCACAGCAAAATGGTGTATCAGAGAGGAGCAACAGAACCTTGTTGGACATGGTTCGGTCGATGATGAACTATGATCGTCTCCCTGATTCTTTTTGGGGTTACGTAGTGGAGACTGCGGTCTATATTTTCAAAAACATTCCGTCGAAGAGTGTTTGTGAGACACCTTTCGAGCTCTGGAGTGGATGTAAGCCCAATCTCTTTGGAACTTCCTTATAAACAAACAACAAAAAGAAAGAAGAAATGAATGTTTAAAACTTGGTTTTCCATGTTTTAAAAAGAAAAGAAATGAAGTGAAAGATAAAAGGAAAACAAGGAAGGAAAAGCTCAAACTATTTTGGTTTGGTTTGCTTTAAAAATAATGAAGAAAATGAAATGAAAGGAATGGATATTATATTGTGTTTTGTTTTGTTTAGGAAATAAAAGGAAAGAAAAGAAAAGAAAGAAAGGGATAAAGGAAAGGAAAAAGAAAAGGAAAAAGAAAAGAAAAAGCAAAAGGGAAAAAGACAAAGTTTGCCTCCTTGCTTTTTAAAATGGCTTTATCTTCTCAATTTTCTTCTTCATTTATCAAAACCAAAGCTGAAGCTTCGTAGGAGAAGGAGAAAGGAAGAAAATGGAAGTCATTTTCGTGATTTTGGAGCTGGAGTTGCAGAAGAAAGGAGAAGAACTCAAGGGAATTATTATTGCAGCAAGGTGATCAACTCAGACCAGTTCTGATGTTTTGATCTTCTCGAGCTCTACAAGAAGAGGTAAGAGTTGAGTTTTTGAGACATGAAAGTTAACTCAATTTGGAACAAATTCCGTGAAGGAAGTGCGAGCTAATACTGAAGTTAACTTACTGTTTTGTTAAGATGAAGACAGAAGACAGAATTTGCTGTCAAATCTGGGAAGTCTCTGCTTTTTTGGTTGTCCTGATCTGTATATTTGGCGTTAGAAGCTCTAATTGGTATGGTTCAAAAGCTTATTGAATTTCCTACAACTTTTGTGATGAAATCGTGAGTAGAAAATGTTTAGAAGATGTTCTAAATATCAGGTTAAATTTGTTGTGCAGCAGAAATCCGAATCTGGAAACAGCAGAAGTCTGTTTGAGGAAAGTAGCTTTCGAGGTATTTCTGAACAAATACGTTTGGAATTTTAATTTCATGTCTTCATATGATTTTTAGAGGGTTCGAAAAGGAAGAGTTTGGTATAAATTACATTATTTTTGAATAAATAATGAAGACGTTATATTATTCTGCAATACAGGCGAAAAAACCGAAAATGCTTTGAAATCACGAAAGTGTGTTTTCTTGCAAGTTTTAAGGTCAAAAATCATGAGCTCGAGGTTCTAATGGTTGAGTTGGTTTGTTTGACAGGCCAAGAGCAAATAGGTCAAGTTTACAAGCCAAGGTTCTAATTCTAATACTGTGAGTGACTCTATCTTAGAACTATGCTCGACCTATGTTTTTCTTCATGAGCATAAGTGTTGATAATTACATCCTGTTTGAACTAGTTATGAATGGCTTCATAGAGTTTTCTAACATAAAGTTCATGATGGAACCTAAGCATGCTTTGAATTAGTTGTAACTATAAATCCAAGTATGGAAACTAAATTATGAAAATATGCTTTCCTTTAGAGAATGTTTTGTGTAAATCCACTTGGGAACATGTTTAGACGATAATGTGAAAATGTCAAGAAATTGTTGTATGTGTTATAAAGACATGATTTCCATGGTACACAAATTATGCCCTTGTTTGGGGTTAACCCCTAATACTGAAAGACATTCGAGAAGGTACTTAGGGGGAATGAATCATGATATCCGATCTCTTTGAAGGACAATGAGAAGGTATCCGAGAAGTAAATGGTTTTACCTAAATACTGAAGGACAATTGAGAAGGTATTCGGGTAGTAAATGATTTTACCTTAATACTGAAGGACATAGAGAAGGTATTAGGGAAAACCTAACGACCAAAGGTATTTCACGTGCACGTGAGAGAGAGAGGTATGAACCTTATTGGTATAAATGTAACTCTACCACCTCTATGGTTTGATGTGGTATCTTGTCATGTGTTTTTATTGTTATGAGCTTCTATATTATTGATCTATCTACCCTCGATATGTTAGTACATTTCGAGTTGTGTGCTATGCTGCAGTGGTGACTTAAACACATGTAAATTGGAAGCATGGTTTGTTTATGTTTACAAGCAGGATGTTAAGCTATTTTCTACTTATAATCTGCCATTATTATGATTCACTGTGAGCTTATAATGTTTTAAAGATAGACACTCACGAGCTTTTTGCTCATTCTTTCAATGTTTTCAAACCTTTTGGGTAGAGATCGAGCTCACAGTACACGACATCCACGCCATAGTCTGCTTTGGAAGTTTCATAAGTTGTTAGTTTGTCACGTGGTCGGTGTTGTATAGCAAATCGTTATGTAGTTATAGAAGTTTTGTACATTAGTGGTTGTATAAACAATGAGTTTTCTTGTGTTGTTTTGATGCACTTGACTTTTAGTTTCCAAGAGAGACTTATGAAGAGTTTCTCCTGTGTATGTTTAATAGTTGTCCAGTTCTGTTTGTGTTATGTTAAAATGTTCCATATGTGAACATAGTATGTTTATCGAGAGAACAGAGTCGGCAGTATTGTTAAGAGGTAAACAATGTGCATTGGTGTCACACCCTTCCCGAACTACTGCGCTACTTAGCCCGAAAGGCGTGAAACCAACGGACATTGTTTAACTCTTAACAATACTTGCTGACCTGTACTCTGATAAACATATTATGTTCGCATATGGAACATTTTAACATAACACACAGAAGCTGACAACTACTAACCATACACAGGAGAAACCCTTCATAAGTCTCTCTTGAAACTAAAAGTCAAGTGCATCAAAACAACACAAGACAACTCAATGTTTATACAACCACTAATGTACAAAACTTCTATAACTACATAGCGACTTGCTATACAACACCCGACCACATACAAACTAACAACTTATGAAACTTCGGCAGACTATGGCGAGATGTCAGTACAAGGAGCTCGATCTCTACCCGAAAATGTTTGAAAACATTGAAAGAATGAGCTAAAAAGCTTCGGTGAGTGTCTATCTTTAAAACATTATAAGCTCACGGTGTGAATCATAATAATGGCGATTATAAGTACAAAATAACTTAACATCTGTTTGTAAACATTAACAAACCATGCTTCCAATTTACAGGTTTTAAGTCACCACTTGTGCATAGCACACAACTCGAAATGTACTAACTTATCGAGGGTAGATAGATCAATAATATAGAAGCTCATAACAATAAAACACATGACATGATATCTCATCAAACTATATAGGTGGTAGAGTTACATTTATACTAATAAGGTTCATACCTCTCTCTCTCTCTCTCACGAACACGTGGAATACCTTTGGTCGTTTGGTTTTCCCTAATACCTTCTCTATGTCCTTCAATATTAAGGTAAAACCATTTACTACCCGAATACCTTCTCATTGTCCTTCGATGATTTAGGTAAAACCATTTACTTCGGATACCTTCTCATTGTCCTTCAATGTCGGATATCATGATTCATTCCCCCTAAGTACCTTCTCGAATGTCCTTCATGATTGAGGTTAACCCCAAACAAGGGCATAATTTGTGTACCATGGAAATCATGTCTTTATAACACATACAACAATTTCTTGACATTTTCACATTATCATCTAAACATGTTCCCAAGTGGATTTATAGTTACAACTAATTCAAAGCATGCTTAGGTTCCATCATGACTTAATGTTAGAAAACTCTATGAAGCCATTCACAACTAGTTCAAACAAGGTGTAATTATCAACACTTATGTTCATGAAGAAAAAACATAGGTCAAACATAGTTCTAAGATAGAGTCACTCACGATGTATTAGAATTGGAACCTTGACTTGTAAACTTGACCTATTTGCTCTTGGCCTGTCAAACAAGCCAAATCATTCATTAGAACCTCGAGCTCATGATTTTTGACCTTAAAACTTGCAAGAAAACACACATTCAAATTTCCAGCATTTTTGGTTTTTCTGCCCTGTATTCAGACAGCCATAACTTCTTCATTACTTATCCAAAAATAATGTAATTTATACCAAACTATTCCTTTTTGAACCCTCTAAAAATGATATGAAGACATGAAATTTAAATTCCAAACCGAGTTGTTCAGAATTACCTCGAAAGCTACTTTCCTCAAAACAGACTTCTGCTGTTTCCAGATTCGGATTTCCTGCTGTACAACAAATTTAACCTGATATTTAGAACATCTTCTAGACATTTTCTACTCACGATTTCTTCATGAAAGTTGCAGGAAATGCAATAAGCTTTCAAACCATACCAATTAGAGCTTCTAACTCCAAGTATTCAGATCAGAACAACAAAAACATCAGAGACTTTCTAGATTTGACAGCAAATTCTGTCTTCTGTCTTCCTCTTAACAAAACAGTAAGTTAACTTCCGTATTAGCTCGAGCTTCCTTCACAAACGTTGTTCCAAATTGAGTTAACTTTCATGTATCAAAAACTCAACTCTTACCTCTTCTTGTAGAGCTCGAGAAGACCAAAACATCAGAACTGGTCTGAGTTGATCACCTTCTTTGCTATACAACTAAGCTTTGAGTTCTCCTTCTTTCTTCTCGCATTCCAGCTCCAAAATCACGAAAATGTCTTCCATTCTCTTCCTTTCTCCTTCTCCCACGAAGCTTCAGCTTTGGTTTTGATAAAATGAAGAAGAAAATGGAGAAGATAAAGTTATTTTAAAAAAATACAAACGGTGGAGGTGGTATTTGTCTTCTTCCCTTTTGCTTTTTGCTTTTCTTTTCTTTTTCCTTTTCTTTTTCTTTCCTTTATCCCTTTCTTTCTTTTCTTTTCTTTTCTTTTCTTAACAAAACAAAACTTAATATATTAAACATTGTTTCATTTCCTTTTCTTTTAAAACACCAAAATAAGTGTGTAAAGAAACCCTAAGCATTTAGCCAACTTATCCCACGTCTGTGAAACATATGATCTTCCATTCAATACATGATGCACCTAAAACTTCTCCAATTTGCTAATGATTTGAACTTACTTCAATGCAACTTTTAATATGCTTATTTCAATGGTTTACCTATTCCCTTATGAAGTTTGGACACATTGTAGCTCCAAATTCAATAGATTTCGAAATTCAATCACGACATCATTTAGTGCAACCTATCCGATTTTGCTTATTTCAAAACATCATGAATGAGTGTAAAATGATAAAAGAAAATAGAGTTTAGGGCTTACAATTTACTACCCCCTTAAGAGGAATTTCGCCCTCGAAATTCAGCACGAGAAAAGTTATGGGTACTTTTCTTTCATTGTGTCTTCGGTTTCCCATGTTGCTTCCTCGACGTCGTGATTTCTCCACAAGACCTCTACCAGTGGTATTCACTTGTTCCTAAGCACACATTCTTTTCCGATCCAATACACCATGTAGAGGTTCTTCCTCATATGATAGATTCTCCTTAAGTTGTATCGGTTCTACCTTGAGCACATGTGATGGACCGAAATGTATTTCCTCGGCATTGATACATGGAAAACATTATGTACTCGAGATAGTTCTCACTGGAAACTCCATCTGCAGAGGTTCTTTGGCCCAACTCGTCCCATTATCTAGGGCTTAACTTCGATCTCAGGCACGGAATTCTAAGTCCTTTCGTCTCTTATTTGCGTTACTCTTACGACGGTCTTGTGCTACCTTGATTCTTTCTGATTACCTTAATATTGTCTGTCCTATTTTGTACCAATTCAAGATTGATTAGCTTCCGGTTTCCTACTTCATTCCAACATATGGGTGTTCTACACGACCTTTCGTGCCATGCCAATACTTGACTAATAGTCGTTATTATAAGCGGATTCCATAAGTGATAGGTGTGTATCACAACTACCCTTAAATTGAAGGACACATGCTCTCAACATATCCTCTAGGTGCGGATGGTCCTCTTTGGTGACCACACATGCGAGGATGGAACAATGTACTAAATTTCAACTTTGTCCCCATAGCCTTCTGTAAACTAAGCCAAAACTTAGAAGTAAATCTTGGATCCCTATCTGAAACTATGAACACTAGCACTCCGTATGGACTCACAATTTTGTCGACGTATAGCTTAGCTAGTTGATCAAGCGTAGATGTCGCTCTCTAATCGATATAAACCGTCTTTGTTTTAGTCGATCTATCCACTATTACCGAAATATCATCATGTCCACTAGAAGTACGTGGTAATCCAAACAGAAAATCCATAGTGATATTCTCCTATTCCCATTCCGGCACTGGCAATGGATTAAGGAGTCCTCCTGGTCTCTGTCTAACTGGTTTAACATGTTCGCAGATCAAACATTATCAACATAATCAGCTACCTTTAAGCTTCATCCCGGTCACCAATCGTTCCCTTTCAATGTCTTATACATCCGGGTGCTTCTGGATGCATAGCGTAGTCGAATGCTGTGAGCTTCCTCTAGAATAGCATCTTTAAGCTCACTAACACTCGGAACACATAGTCTTCCCCCGCCTCTCTATGGCTCCATCTGATCTCATTTTAAATACTACTTCTGGGCCTTGTTTGGACTTCCCAAACATTCTCTGCAAGTTACTATCCTCTGGTTGTCTTCTCACAACCTTTGCTATGAGTGAAGACCTGACCTGGAATTGAGCTAAAAGATTCCATGAACTATCTGCATTCACAACTGCCTTAGAATCCCATAGAGTACTTAAAAATGTCGCTCGAATACCACACAAGGCGTCCTTAGGAAGTCTTGACTTCCTACTCAATGCATCTGCTACCACATTCGCCTTACCTGGATGGTATTCTATAGTACAATCATAATCTTTAATCAGTTTTAACCATCTTCTTTGTCTCATATTCAACTCCTTCTAATCGAAGATATATTTCAGACTCTTATGATCTGTGTAAATGTGACACCTTTCACCAAACAAGTAATGTCTTCAGATCTTCAGTGCTAAAACAACTGCTGCTAGCTCGAGATCGTGGGTAGGGTAATTACATTCGTGCTTTTTCAATTGTCGTGACGCACAAGCTATTACTTTTCCTTCTTGCACGAGCACAAACCTAAACCTTGCCTCGGGCGTCACAATAAATTACATACTCTATTCCCATTCACAGAAGTGTCGAATAGGTCTTTGTAACTAACCTCTTTTTCACTCTTGAAAACCCCGCTCACACTTATCTAACCATTCAAACTTAGCATTCTTCCTTGTCAAAATTGTTAATGGTAATGCTAATCGTGAGAAATCCTCAACAAACCGTCTGTAGTATCCTGCCAAGCCTAGAAAACTACGTACCTCTGTCGCACTAACTAGTCTCTCCAAGTTGTCCACAATTGTCACTTAATTTGGATCCATACTAACACCATTTGTTGAAACATCATGCCCCAGAAACATTACCTGATTCAACCAAAACTCACATTTGGTGAATTTAGCATACAACTGCTTATCCTCAAATGTTCCTCATGAGTTTTCCTATCAATTGAGTAAACTAGTATATCATCAATAAATACTATCACGAACTGATCCAAATACTGGTGGAATATCCTGTTCATGAGGTCCATGAAAACTGCTGGTGCATTCGTCAAACCGAACGACATTACTAAATACTCATAATGCCCTTACTTGGTTCTGAATGTTGTCTTAGGAATATCTGATTCCCTAACTTTTAACTGATGGTATCATGATCTCAAATTAATCTTAGAAAACACTGATGCTCCTCTTAACTGGTCAAACAAGTCATCTATACGGAGTAAAGGATACTTATTACGTATCGTGACTTGTTTAACTGTCTATAATCAATGCATAATCTAAGTGTACTCTCTCTCTTCTTTACAAATAACACTTGAGCTCCCCAGGGTGATACACTAGGTCTGGTGTATCCTTTATCAACTAGTTCTTGTAACTGCATCTTCAACTCCTTGAGCTCACTTGGAGCCATTACATACAGCGCTTAAGAAATAGGTGGTGTTCCTGGTAGCAATTCAATAGTGAACTCAACTTCCTATCGGTGGCAACCCCAGCGGATCTCTTTGGAAAAACATCAAGAAATTCGTTCACAACAAGAACATCTTACGGTTTTAGTTTTTCTTCCTGCACTCCACTACGTGTGCAAGAAATGCCATGCAACCTTTCCTCAACAACTTTTCAGCTTTTAATGCTGAAATCAAGCTCGTAGGAATAATCTTCCTTTCACCCCTAAAAACCATTCCAGCTAATCCTGGTTTCTTGAAAACAACTTCCTTTCTATTTAGCACCACTGGTGCCTTCTCTTGCAGCTACTGGAACTCTTGGCTGCTCAACTGTCTGGGACCCAACTCCCTGGTCCCTCTGTGTGGCTACTCTAAGCTGTGGACAATCCCTCTTAAAATGTTCTTGTTGCCCACATTGGTAACACACATTGACATCAACCAGACATTGGCCTCGATGACTCTTGCCACAATTTGTACATGGAGTTCTCCTTGTTGCACTTGCAACACACTCCTGTATTGTCGGTGGTCTTACTGTGGATCTGGCAGATTGACTAGGTGCTCTTTGGCTCTGCCTCTGATAGGCATCACTAACATGCGTTTACCTCGATGTCTGGCCGCCAGCTCGACTTTTAAAGTCCTGACGACTCAAAACATTCACTCCAGGTGTGAATCGTCGCTGCTCACGACCATGGAAACTGCTGGTCGGTGAAGGCCCTCGAGTAGGCTCCACCACTTTGTTTGTGCCTCTCATTATACTCTGCTCAACACGTGAGAGCACTCTCTACAAGCGAGGAAACGCGTCACCCAATTTTCAATGCACATGGATCGGGTTCGTATCTCAGGACGTAACCCTCTTTCAAATCTCCGACACCTGTCACTCTCAGTTGCCATAATCACATCAGCATACCGTGACAGCTCGTTATACCTTCTCTCATACTCAGCCACTGAAAGTTGCCCTTGCTTCAGTTCTAAAAATTCATCCCTCTTTGCCTCACGATACGTGCTAGGGTAATATTTATCTTCGAATATGCCTCTGAATGTTTGCCAATCCATAATACATGCATCACTCCATCTAGCTAAAATCGATTTCCACCATCCCTCTGCTTCTTTCTCTAGTAGGAATGTGGCTAGTTTGACCTTGCTTCTCAGAGCAACTCATTACATCAAAACATTTTGTAGCATATTCAGCCAAACCTCGGCATCAGCTGGATCTATGGAACCATCAAACACTGTGGCTCCTAATTTCTTTAGACGTTCTATTCTATACGCCTTCTTTTTTTTTTTTTTTTTTTTTTCACTTGGCCTCGCTCTCTCGCCCACTGCTTCCTGTGAAAAACTAACATGTTGCTCATCTGTAGCTTCAGTTTGGACTCTCGGGGCACTAGATCCTCTCTCAGATTGGCCTTGGGTAGGATCCTGCATCCCGCCCTGATCCTGCCAAATATGTCTGCGTCTGCGCTAGTGCGTGGTGGCATGACTCCAATAACATATCAATATACAAGACATACTATGGATATCTAACTCCCATACACGATCTACTAAACTTCCATTCACATTTTAGCCCTAATCGGACTTACTCTTATTCTTACTTGGACCATACCTTACTAGTTCTATCTGAACTAACTCAATAACTTGTTATGACTTTTACTTTGTTCTCGAGCTAACTTGCCTGTCTCATTCCCATGGAGCTAATCGCTCGATACCAAGTTGTCACACCCCTTCCCGAACTACTCGCTACTTAGCCCGAAAGGCGGCGTGAAACCAACGACATTGTTTAACTCTTAACAATACCTGCTGACCCTGTACTCCTGATAAACATATTATGTTCGCATATGGAACATTTTAACATAACACAGCAGAAACTGGACAACTACTAACCATACACAAGGAGAAACCCTTCATAAGTCTCTCTTGGAAACTAAAAGTCAAGTGCATCAAAACAACACAAGACAACTCAATGTTTATACAACCACTAATGTACAAAACTTCTATAACTACATAGCGACTTGCTATACAACACCAGCCACGTACAAACTAACAACTTATGAAACTTCCAAAGCAGACTATGGCGGGGATGTCGGTACAAGGAGCTCGATCTCTACCTGAAAATGTTTGAAAACATTGAAAGAATGAGCTAAAAAGCTCAGTGAGTGTCTATCTTTAAAACATTATAAGCTCACAGGTGAATCATAATAATGGCAGATTATAAGTACAAAATAGCTTAACATCTGTTTGTAAACATTAACAAACCATGCTTCCAATTTACGTGTTTTAAGTCACCACTTGTGCATAGCACACAACTCAAATGTACTAACTTATCGAGGGTAGATAGATCAATAATATAGAAGCTCATAACAATAAAACACATGACATGATATCTCATCAAACTATTTAGGTGGTAGAGTTACATTTATACTAATAAGGTTCATACCTCTCTCTCTCTCTCACACGAACACGTGGAATACCTTTAGTCGCTTTGGTTTTCCTAATACCTTCTCTATGTCCTTCAATATTAAGGTAAAACCATTTACTACCCGAATACCTTCTCATTGTCCTTCAAAGATTTAGGTAAAACCATTTACTTCCCGGATACCTTCTCATTGTCCTTCAGATGTCGGGATATCATGATTCATTCCCCTACAAGTACCTTCTCGAATGTCCTTCAAAGATTAGGGGTTAACCCCAAACAAGGGCATAATTTGTGTACCATGGAAATCATGTCTTTATAACACATACAACAATTTCTTGACATTTTCACATTATCATCTAAACATGTTCCCAAGTGGATTTATAGTTACAACTAATTCAAAGCATGCTTAGGTTCCATCATGACTTAATGTTAGAAAACTCTATGAAGCCATTCACAACTAGTTCAAACAAGGTGTAATTATCAACACTTATGTTCATGAAGAAAAACATAGGTCAAACATAGTTCTAAGATAGAGTCACTCACAGTATTAGAATTGGAACCTTGACTTGTAAACTTGACCTATTTGCTCTTGGCCTGTCAAACAAGCCAAATCAATCATTAGAACCTCGAGCTCATGATTTTTGACCTTAAAACTTGCAAGAAAACACACATTCAAATTTCCAGCATTTTTGGTTTTTCTGCCCTGTATTCAGACAGCCATAACTTCTTCATTACCTATCCAAAAATAATGTAATTTATACCAAACTATTCCTTTTTGAACCCTCTAAAAATCATATGAAGACATGAAATTTAAATTCCAAACCGATTTGTTCAGAATTACCTCGAAAGCTACTTTCCTCAAAACAGACTTCTGCTGTTTCCAGATTCGGATTTCCTGCTGTACAACAAATTTAACCTGATATTTAGAACATCGTCTAGACATTTTCTACTCACGATTTCTTCATGAAAGTTGCAGGAAATGCAATAAGCTTTCAAACCATACAATTTAGAGCTTCTAACTCCAAGTATTCAGATCAGAACAACAAAAACATCAGAGACTTTCTAGATTTGACAACAAATTCTGTCTTCTGTCTTCCTCTTAACAAAACAGTAAGTTAACTTCAGTATTAGCTCGAGCTTCCTTCACAAACTTTGTTCCAAATTGAGTTAACTTTCATGTATCAAAAACTCAACTCTTACCTCTTCTTGTAGAGCTCGAGAAGACCAAAACATCAGAACTGGTCTGAGTTGATCACCTTGCTGCTATACAACTAAGCTTTGAGTTCTCCTTCTTTCTTCTGCAATTCCAGCTCCAAAATCACGAAAATGTCTTCCATTCTCTTCCTTTCTCCTTCTCCCACGAAGCTTCAGCTTTGGTTTTGATAAAATGAAGAAGAAAATGGAGAAGATAAAGTTATTTTAAAAAATACAAACAGTGGAGGTGGTATTTGTCTTCTTCCCTTTTGCTTTTTGCTTTTCTTTTCTTTTTCCTTTTCTTTTTCTTTCCTTTATCCCTTTCTTTCTTTTCTTTTCTTTTCTTTTCTTAACAAAACAAAACTTAATATATTAAACATTGTTTCATTTCCTTTTCTTTTTAAAACACCAAAATAAGTGTGTAAAGAAACCCTAAGCATTTAGCCAACTTATCCCAAGTCTGTGAAACATATGATCTTCCATTCAATACATGATGCACCTAAAACTTCTCCAATTTGCTAATGATTTGAACTTACTTCAATGCAACTTTTAATATGCTTATTTCAATGGTTTACCTATTCCCTTATGAAGTTTGGACACATTGTAGCTCCAAATTCAATAGATTTCGAAATTCGATCACGACATCATTTAGTGCAACCTATCCGATTTTGCTTATTTCAAAACATCATGAATGAGTGTAAAATGATAAAAGAAAATAGAGTTTAGGGCTTACAGTTGGTTTCACGCCGCCTTTCGGGCTAAGTAGCAGGTAGTTCGGGAGGGGGTGTGACAGTGGACGTAAAGGCAGTTTACATCACTTCAGGATTTAGGGATGCCCGACCCACATGTTGGTGTCAAACCCGAAAAAGTTGGAACCCCGTTCGAAATTGTGCCTATTTGTAGGTTACCCCAAAGAGACTAGGAGTGGTCTATTTTACGATCTTAAGGAAAATAGGGTGCCCGTTGTCCAATCCCTGGAGACAACACTTAAGGGAACAACCCCTCTAGTTTCCCTAAAGGCGGGAACGAGTGAATTCCATCTCGCGTAGTTAAGTTCCCAGCTCTCTACTTGGTCTTGTCCCTGAGAAGATAGGCTTATTGGGCGAGTAACTGTGATCACCCTAACCCGTACTAGTGAAAGGACAGACCCCCACAGACATGAGTCCGTAACATGCTCAGGATTCAGGTCAAGTCACTAATGGTCATCTACGAAGTTATTACTCCTTACTGTCAACGGTGTTACATCAGTAGGCCTAATAATCCACGGTCCGGTCTTGTACAATCTAATTGCACATGATGCCCACACTCGCATGTCAACCACATGAACGAGTCAGATCACCTCGTTTGTATCTAATTCAAAGCGGGCCGCATCCACAGTGTATCCAGGATTAGGTTTCCAACCCAATCCATATACTTTAGACGGTTCGAGTCATTAACTCGAACGTGATCCTCCCTGTGTGTCCACTACACACCGTTCAAGTTCTAATTCTCTAATAAATTCAATGACCCTGGAGCTTAGTTTATTGGAAAAGTTTTTAAATATTGCGAGACACAAAGTAATGAAATAAGTAACTCTTATTAATTTCAAACAGTAATTTAAAAACACGAGATTAGGACAAAAATCCCAACAAACTCCCACTTGGACTAAGCTAGTGGAGAAAATACATTTCTAAAATGTACATAAATTACAATGAAGTAATACAATAAACTAGGGCATTAAATACCCATTTACACATCTCCTACTTGCCCTAGTTTGGAAGCTCTCGAAGACCTAGACTCTCTAGGTGACCCTCAAACACCTTAGCCGTGAGGGGCTTTGTAAATGGATCAGCTACGTTGTGCTCCGATGCTATCTGCGTGACTGTCAAGTCTTCGCAGTGCACAATCTCCCGTATCAGATGATACTTGCACTCAATGTGTTTGCCTCTCTTATGGCTCCGAGGCTCACGTGAGTTGGCTACTACACCACTGTTATCACAGAATAGTGTGATCGGCAAGTTCATATTTGGAACAACTTCCAAATCCGTCATGAACTTCCTAAGCCAAACAACTTCCTTTGCGACTTCACAAGCCGCAACATACTCCGCTTCCATAGTGGAATCAATGATGCATCCTCGCTGATGCTTCGCCATACTACAGCTCCTCCTTTCAGAATGAAGGCTGACCCCGAAGTGGATTTCCTAGAATCCTTTTTCGGTCTAAAAGTCAGAATTCGTGTATCCCGTAAGGATCAAATCCCCACTACCATACACTAAGCTGTAGTTCCTCGTTCTCCTAAGATACTTGAGGATTGCCTTTATCGCTGTCCAGTGATTTAATCCTAGATTGGTGATATCTCACCGACAATCCCTCTGCCGCATAACGGATGTCGGGCCTAGTACACAACATGGCATACATCGGGCTCCTACAATTTGAAGCATATGGAATCCGTCTCATATCCTCAACATCTTGAGGAGTCTTAGGACACCGATCCTTAGACAAGTGAACCCCATGCCTGAAAGGCAGCAAGCCCTTCTTGGAGTTCTGCATCTTATATCTAGACAACATCTTGTCAATATAAAACGCCTGAGACAAGGCTAGCGTTCTATTCTTCCGGTTCCGGACAATCTGGATACCTAGAACATACTGAGCTTCTCCCAAATCTTTCATTTGGAATTGCGAAGCTAGCCACTTCTTAACGTCAGTAAGAAATTCTATCTCATTCCCAATGAGAAGAATATCGTCCACATACAACACCAAAAATGCGACAGTTTTGTCAACGATTTTCTTGTAGACACAAGGCTCGTCGACATTTTGATCAAAGCCATAAGATTTGATCACCTCATCAAATCCTATATTCCAAGACCTTGAAGCCTGTTTCAGTCTATAAATGGACCTATGAAGCCGACAAACCTTTTGCTCTTGGCTTTGGGAAATGAACCCTTTGGGCTGGTCCATGTAGATGGTCTCATCAAGTTTCCCATTCAGAAAGGTTGTCTTGACGTCCTTCTGCCATACCTCGTAGTCATAACACGCGACAATGGCCAGAAGGATCCTGATCGACTTTACCATGGCAACAGGTGAAAAGGTCTCCTCATAGTCAACCCTTTCAACCTGGGTAAAACCCTTTGCCACTAGACGGGCTTTGAAGTTCTGCACCTTCCCATCTACGCCACATTTACGCTTGTAGATCCATTTGCAACCAATAGGTTTTACCCCATCCGGTTGATCCACAAGCTCCCATACAGAATTGAAGTACATAGACTCCATTTCCTGGTCCATAGCTTTAATCCATTCGTCTTTGTCAACATCAACCATTTCCTGATCATAGGTCAATGGATCCTCACAGTCATCATCAGGAGCGACAACTGAGGTTTCAGCTAAACCCATGTAGCGATCAAACTGTCTCACAACCCTCCCACTACGTCGAGGCATTCCCAACTCTTGGGAACGGATTTGACTAGACGTGCTAGGATCAACAACGCTTGTACTGTCCATTTCATTTAACACAATTTTACTCTTTGGTAAATGATCCCAGACGTGGTCTTCCTCTAGGAAAGTGGCGTTTGTCGGCACAAGCACCCTATTTTCCTTAGGATCATAAAATAGACCACCCCTAGTCTCTTTAGGGTAACCTACGAATAGGCACACATTCGAACGGGGTTCCAACTTTTTTGGGTTTGACACCAACACGTGGGCCAGGCATCCCCAAATTCTGAAGTGATGTAAACTGCCTTTACGTCCACTCCGGGCATCCCCAAATTTTGAAGTGATGTAATTTATGTACATTTCAGAAATGTATTTTCTCCACTAGCTTAGTCCAAGTGGGAGTTTGTTGGGATTTTTGTCCTAATCTCGTGTTTGTAAATTACTGTTTGAAATTAATAAGAGTTATTTATTTCATTACTTTGTGTCTCGCAATATTTATAAACATTTCCAATAAACTAAGCTCCAGGGTCATTGAATTTATGAGAGAACTAGAACTTGAACTGTGTGTAGTGGACACATAGGGAGGATCACGATCGAGTTAATGACTCGAATGGTCTACATTATATGGATAGGGTTGGAGACCTAATCCTGGATACACTGTGGATGCAGCCCGCTTTGTATTAGATACAAACGAGGTGATCTGACTCGTTCATGTGGTTGACATGCGAGTGGGGGCATCCTGTGTAATGAGATTGTACAAGACCGGACCTTGAATTATTAGACCTACTGATGTAACACCGTTGACAGTAAGGACTAATAAATTCGTAGATGACCATTAGCGACTCGACCTGAATCCTGAGCGTGTTACGGACTCCTGTCTGAGGGGGTCTATCCTTTGACTAGTACGGGTGAGGGTGGTCACAATTACTCATCCAATATGCCTATCTTCTCAGGGACAAGACCAAGAAGGTAGGTGGGAACTTAACTACGTGAGATGGAATTCACTCGTTCCCGCCTTTAGGAAAACTAGAGGGGTTGTTCCCTTAAGTGCTGTCTCCAGGGCTTGGACAACGGGCGCCTACGTTCTCACTGGCCCGAGAAGGGTGTTGTGTATGGTTGGACCATCACAATATGTTGTTCATTAGAGGAGCAGTGGGGACTTAAGGAACAAGAGGTAGACACAGGGGTAAAACAGTAATTTGACCCAGCCGTGTCTACGAACAACCTGTGAAGGGTCGACTCATGGGCATTGGTTATATCAGTGGACACATAATATTCTGCACTGACGGGAGTGCAGCTATGGGCTATAGTGGAGTCGTAGCTAATGAATGTTGATTAACCGGGTCAAAGAGTTTGACAGGTTAATCTCGGATCATTGGAGCCCGTCACTGTAGGTCCATAAGGTCCGTCGGTTGGCTCAATCTAGGTTAAAAGAAGGGTTTATGTTTTGGTATGAAATTGAAGTGTTCAATTTCACTTAAAGGGCATTTATGTCATTCATATGAGATATGAATGATATAATATATAGTTTAATGTGAATGAGATTCATAATAAACTATAGATTAGCCTAATTGTTGAATTAGGGCTAATTGGAGAAATTAATTGAGAGAAATTAAATTGGATGTGATTCAATTTAATTAAACCACAATTGTTGCAAATGTGATTTGCAATATGAGATATGAGATATCTTATATTATGTGGTTATGCAAATGAGATTTGCATAACCTATGGTTGTGGTAAAGTGGTAATAATGTGGAGATTTTACTCCATTATTTCCACTATTTAAACCCTTTGTAAGAAGGGATTAGTGTGCAAGTCTCTCATTTTTTCATTTTGATCAAAGAGAAGAGATCAGAATTCTCTCTACTCTCTCAACTCTCCTCCCTCTCCAAAAGACTAGAATCCCACCATTCTCCTTCTTTCCAAAAGAAGAACAACCAAGGTTCTAGTTGGTGGTGTTGTGTTCTTGTTCGTGGGATTTGTTTGATCGTAGAGATCGTGATTGTTCGCGAACTCTTCGTCACCGAGGAAGAAATATTGAAGAGAGTCTTCAACAAGTAAGTACAATTCATCTTGTTGTATTTTCTTCCTCTTTTGCATGTTTAACTTAGATCTAAATGTTAGATCATTTTAATAAAACTCAAGTAGCGTAATGATACCTTGACGATTCGATCGTCTTCTGCTGTGCGGGGATTTTCATTCCCTTCAAAAGAATCTAGATTAAGAAAGCGGAAGCAGTTTTGGATCTTGAACACTCTAAGTTGATCAATTTTGTAAAATAAAATGCATGCTCAAAGCTGGAAAAATCTAGGAGTTAAGAAACTCACATTTGAAGATCAAATTCTCTTCACCTGGTGGATGATTTTCAACACGAAACACTTCATGGACAACCGTTAGGATCTTTCCTACTATCTTTAGGCCTTGGAACGGATTGTGGGATCCTTTGTTGAGAGAATTTGGAAGAAAAAACCTCAAAGTTCACTAACTCAGGCCATAAATATTTTCTGCAAAATTTTCTCAAAACACTTCAAAACACAATTAAATAAAACTTCATCAAGCTTCATTTGAGTGACAACTCAAGGGTGATGAGGATGCTTTGAGATCGAGGTGGCCAAATTTGGTGAATTTGAAGATGAGAGGGATTGGGCAAGTTGCCAACTTGATTTTCATGAAAATCCTTCATTTTTCATTTAATTTTAATTCAAAAAATCAATATTAAAATGATTTTTAATTAAATTAAATTTAATTAATTAAATAAATTATTAAATATTTAATTTAATTTAATATCAAATATTAAATTAAATAAATTTGATAATCCCGATCGATTTTTCGAACACGAATCTTTATTCATGCTATAAACCGATCTAATATTTAAATAATATTTAAATATATACACCTCCTTTTAATCATATAATTCATAATTAAGCTATGACTCGTTAAATATATCACATATAATTAACGCTTTCTCCCAAACTCGAATTTGAACAATTCAAATTCTTTTCTCTCAAAATGTTACAAGGCTTAGTCCGACCTAGTAAGGAGAACCTAATGGACCTACAGATCACGTGCTCCAACGATACGAGATTAACCGACCAAACTCTTTAGCCTAGCTAATCAACATTCGTTAACCACCGGGACACTCCACTAAAGCCTAGTTGTTGCACTCTCCTCATTGTAGGTATATTTCTGTGCATTCGATATAACCATGATTAGTAAGTCGATCATTCACAGGTCGTTCGTAATTACAACTGGGTCAAAATTACCGTTTGACCTCTGTAATTACCTTTTTTTTCCTTAAGTCCCACTGATCCTCTAATGAACAATTGGTTTGTGGTCTAACCAACAAACCGAATCCCTCTCGGGCCAAGAGAGGGGTGGGCCCTTTTTTCAAGATCAGGAGTCATCACTTAAGGGAACAAACTCTCTACTAATCTCTAAAGCGGGTAGGAGTGAATTCCATCTTGCAGAACTATGTTCCCAGCTATCTACCCAGACTTATCCCTGTAATGGGAGGCTTATTGAGTCGGCAATCTCGAGTCACTCTCACGCATGCAAATCTAAGGATAATCCGAATAAACAGGACGTCATAGAACGCTTAGGATTAAGATCCAGTTACCTAGGTCATCGTATGAATATAGTCAGTTAAGACAGTAAACGGAGTTATAAAGTCTAAGTGACTATTTCGCAGTCTAGTCTTATGCAAACTCATTGCATAGGACGTACCGACTCACATGTCTCCACATGAATAATTAAGGATCACATCGTTTGTACTCTACAAAGTGGGATGCGTCCATAGTGTCTCCAAGATAAGGTATCTAACCCTATCCTTATACTATAGACCGTTCTTGCTATAACTTGAACTTGATCCACTTTTATGTCATACATAAAGTTCAAGTATTCATCATATAGCCAAGGGGTCTTTATTGGATTAGGTTACACAATACACAATTCACTTTATTCAATAATAACTTTACTAAATAAATCTCAATAACAACTTTATTGCAAAATAGAATATACATTCAGTTTACAAAACCACAAGTTTTAGGACCTAAAACCCAACAAACTCCCACTTGGACTAAAACGTCAGTGGGGTAAAATATGCTAAGCAAAGAAATACTGCCCTACTGTACAACCCGTAGTCCTAGACTCTGTAGGTGCCCCCCAAACACTTTAGCCGTGAGGGGCTTTGTAAACGGATCAACAATGTTGTGCTCCGAAGCGATCTGTGTGACGATCACGTCTCCTCGTTGCACAATCTCCCTGATGAGATGATATTTGCGCTCTATGTGCTTTCCGCGCTTATGGCTTCTAGGTTCTTTAGAATTTTCCACTGAACCACTATTATCACAATAAATGGTGATAGGCAAATTCATATTTGGAACAACTTCCAAATCAGTCAAGAACTTCCTAAGCCATACAACCTCCTTCGCTGCTTCGCAAGCTGCGACATACTCAGCCTCCATGGTGGAGTTAGCAATAAAACATTGCTTTATGCTCCTCCATACTATAGCTACTCCGTAAAGAGTGAACACTGATCCTTATGTGGATTTCATCGAATCTACATCAGTCTAAAAATCAGAGTCAGTGTATCCTGCAAGGATAAAATCCTTTGCGCCATACACAAGCATATAGTTCCTCATTCTTCTAAGATACTTGAGGATGTTCTTAACACGACAGTCCAATGATCATATCCTTGATTAGACTGATACCTGCTGACAATTCCCACTGCATAGCATATGTCGGGTCGAGTACATAGCATGACATACATTAGACTACCGATAGTTGAAGCATAGAGAATGCGTCTCATATCCTCAAGTTCTTGAGGTGTCTTAGGACACTGTTCTTTAGACAAATGAATTCCATGCCCGAACGGTAATGAACCCTTCTTGGAATTCTGCATCTTATATCTAACCAACATCTTGTCAATATAAGATGTCTGAGACAATGCTAGCGTTTAGTTCTTGCGATTCCGAACAATTTGAATTCCAAGAACAAACTGAGCCTCTCCCAAATCTTTCATTTGGAATTGGGTCGCTAGCCATTGCTTAACGCCAGTCAGGAATCCTGCATCATTCCCAATGAGCAAAATATCGTCGTCGTATAGAACTAAGAAAGCTACAATGGTATTGACTATCTTCTTGTAAACACAAGGCTCGTCAATATTCTGTTTAAAGCCATAAGATGTGATCGCAGTATCAAATCTTATATTCTAGGATCTAGAAGCTTGCTTCAATCCATAGATGGATCGTTTAAGCTTGCAAACCTTTTGCTCTTGACCCTGAACTATGAACCCTTCTGGTTGATCCATATAGATACTCTCTTCAAGATTGCCATTCAGAAAGGCTGTCTTGACATCCATTTTCCAAATTTCATAGTCATAAAACGTGGCAATGGACAAGAGTATTCTAACGGACTTAAGCATGGCAACAGGAGAAAAGGTTTCTTCATAGTCCATCCCTTCCCTTTGGGTATAACCCTTTGCCACAGTCGAGCCTTAAAGGTTTGCACCTTACCGGCTTGATCTCGTTTCCTCTTGTAGATCCATTTTCAACCGATAGGTCTTTCACCATCTGGTTGATCTACAAGTTCCCAGACAGAATTGAAGTACATTGACTCAATTTCGAGGTCCATGGCTTTAATCCACTGGTCCCTATCTATATCATAAATTGCCTGTTTATAGGTCAATGGATCCTCAACGTCATCATCAGGTATGACGATCTACGTTTCAGTCAAATCCATGTAACGGTCAGGTTGTCTAACATCCATCCCACTACGTCGAGGCATTCTCAACTCTTGTGAAGGACCAGCTTGATCAACAACTTTTGTTGGTTTATCTATAGCTTCCCTGGGAATTTTACTCAAGACAATCCTGCTACGGGGATGATGATCTCTCATGTGGTCTTCTTCTAAGAACATGGCGTTTACCGACACAAGCACCTTGTCCTCTTGAGGATCATAAAACAAACCACCTTTCGTTTCTTTGGAGTATCCTACGAATAGGCATAATTTTGAACGATGTTCCAATTTCTTTGGATTGAACACCAACACATGTGTCGGACATCCCCAAATCCTGAAGTGACGTAAACTCCCTTTACGCCCTTTCCATAACTCATAGGGTGTTTCTGAAACACTCTTAGAGGGAACCATGTTCAAAATATATACAACAGCTTCTACTGCATATCCCCAAAATGAACTAGGTAGCTGAGCGTAGCTCATCATAGATCGAACCATGTCTACTAGGGTTCTATTTCTCCTCTTAGATACACCATTCTGCTGAGGTGTACCGGGCGCTGAGAGTTGGGATACGATTCCATGTTCTATTATATAGTCTTGGAATATCAAATCCATATACTCTCCACCTTGATTTGATCGAAGTGTTTTAATCATTTTACCTAATGTGTTCTAAACTTCTGCCTTATACTCCTTGAACTTTTCAAGGGTTTCAGTCTTACGATGCATTAGGTAAAGATAGCCATACCTAGGATAATCATCAATAAAACTTATGAAATATTCATACCCTCCTTGTGCCTTGACATTCATACGACCACAAAGATCCGAATGCACGAGTTCCAAGAGCTCTTTGGCTCTATAACCTTTTTCAGAAATAGGTCTTTTAGTCATTTTTCCTTCAAGACATGACTCACATGGTGGTAAAGAATTGTCCTCTAACTGACTTAGGAAACCACTCTTGACCAATCTCCCAATCCTATTGAGATTAATGTGGCCTAGTCTCAAGTGCCAAAGATAGGTACTAGGAGGAAGTTTCTGCCTTTTATTTTGAGTATCAGCTGTTTTAAACATCTTAGTGTTCAAAATAGCTTTTACTTCTATTGGTCTTAACACATATAAGTTGTTTTCAAGTTTAGCAGAACATATTCGTACACCTCTTTTGCAAATGAACGCTTCATTATGATCAAAAGATACTTTATACATATATTCAAGAAAACAAGAGATAGATACAAGATTTCTTTTGATTCCAGGAACCAAAAGTACATTTTCTAATAAAATAAATCAAGCTCCCACTGCTTTGGTCGAGACAACCTCTCCCATTTCAACCCTGAGAGTTATCTCCCAATCAGCAAGTTGCTACCAAGAACTAGTTTCCTGAAAAGAAGAATAAACATGGTTAGTTGCTCCTGAATCTAATATCCAGGCGGAATCATCATGTTCCACTAAACACGTTTCAACAACAAGTAAATCATATTTACCTTGTTTTTCCTTCTCATCTTTCTTTTCTGCAAGGTACTTTGGGCAATTCCTCTTCCAGTGCCCGTCACCACCACAATGGAAATATTTTCCTATGGCCTTAGCCTTGCGTGTGGGAGCTTGTCCCTTCCCTTTGTCCTTCTTCTTCTTCTTTTGAATACCCTTATTCTTAGAAAAAGAAGGACCAGACTTGGTCCCTGAGGATGATCCTCTTAGGAACTTCTTCGAAGTGACAACATTTGCCTCCTTCTCTTTTCCCTTTGATTTCATGAGGGACACAAAAGTCTCTAGCTTGTTGACAAGAGTAGTCAGGTTATACTCTATTTTATTCATCACCGCATTGGTGCGGAATTGCAGGAAACTCTTCGGAAGAGATTCCATAATAAAGGTTACCTGACTTTTCTCATCTATGACATCCCCATTTACTTTACACACGTTGAAGTGGACCATCATGTCAAGGACATGTTACCTGACTTTGCACCTGCAGGTTGCCCGAAGTAGCACCATCCATTCGGAGGGATGTAACATGGGATTCGGAACAACTCAATCTCCATAAATGGATAGGGTCTCTTAGGTCCATTCCCAGCTTTGTCTCTCCAATTCGGTAGCATTGTTGGAGTCGACCTCTGAGGTCTGAAAATGGCGGGTCACACTTACAAAAATTGTTAAGTGTTAGTAAATTCTTGACCAAAGTAGGGATAACTAGAATGCTATAGGAATAAGAGTTATTCTGGTGTTAGCATTTAGTCAAGAATATCTTGGTTCAGTGACGGCGTGATTGACTGCCCCTCGGTAGCGGTTGCTCTGACTCACTGAAGTATCGTTGCAAAAATAATAATGAGTTTATGGGTACATTATTACTTTTGCTAAATTCTTAATTGACAGGTTACAAGCAATTCACTAATAGAATTCATTCTTTTACAGCATGTCGAGCTCTTTTATTCAGTTACTCGCCTTCGACAAATTTAACGGCAATAACTACGGAACCTGAAATCAAACTAGAATACGATTCTTGTTGTTGATGATCTGAGGTTCGTCTTAACGGAGGAATGTCCTCCTCCTCCCAGCTTGACTGCAAATCGAATTGTTCGGGATGCTTATGACAGATGGATGAGGGCTAATGAGAACGCCCAAGTCTATATCTTAGCCAGCATATCTGATGTGTTGTCTAAGAAACTTGAGAGCATGGTCACCGCTAAGGATATCATGGGATCATTACAGGCTAGCTGGGTCAAATTACCGTTTTACCCCTGGGTTACATCTTGTACCTTAAGTATCAGTGCTCCTCTAATGAACAATTTGTTTGTACTCCTACCAACAAACAGAAGTCCCTCTCGGGCCAATGAGAGGGTCGAGCACTTTGTTCAAGGTCCCGAGACACCACTTAAGGGAACATTCATCTACTTACCCTAGTAGGCGAGAAGGAGTGAATTCCATCTTGCTAGGTTAAGTCTCCAGCTGCTCCCTCGGTCTTGTCCCCAAGAAGGTAGGCATATTGTGGCGGCGAATTTGGCCACTCTCACCCATACTAGTCAAAGGACATGTTGGGATTTGTGCCCTAAAGCTCGTAGTTTGTAATTATGTTCTAATTAATGTACTAATAAAGTGTTATTATTTCAAGAAAGTGTTATTGTTCGTTAGCTACGAGTTTGCCTTTATTTAAACCCTAAATCCAATAAACTAAACATCCAAGGCTGTTAAATGAATCTTTAACTAAATGTAATGTACATAAAAAGGATCTCGGTTCGAGATACAACCTAAAGGGTCTATAGTTAGGGCAATGATTTGGGTGTCTTACCCTGGTAAAACTATGGATGTGGCCCACTTTGTATTTGATACAAACACTGTGATCCTAAAGTGTTCGTGTAGATGACATGTGAGTGGGGATATCCTATGTAATGAGATTACATAAGACCGGACCACGAAATAGTAACCTCTATCTGTAACGCCGTTGACTAGTTAGGTTTCTATTTCACTAGGATGACCTAGGCAACTTGATCTCAATCCTGAGCAGGTTACGAACTCCTGTTCGTGAGGGATTGTCCTTTGACTAGTATGGGTGAGAGTGGCCAGATTCGCCGACTCAATATGCCTACCTTCTTGGGGATAAGACCGAGTGAGCGGCTGGGAACTTAACTTAGCAAGATGGAATTCACTCCTTCCCGCCTACTAGGGTAAGTAGAGGAATGTTCTCTTAAGTGGTGTCTCCGGGACTTGAACAAAGGGCCCGACCCTCTCATTGGCCCGAGAAGGACTATGTTTGTTGGTAGGACCACAAATAAATTGTTTATTAGAGGAGCACTGGTACTTAAGGCACAAGATGTAACCCAGGGGTAAAACGGTAATTTGACCCAGCTGGTGTTACGAACATTCGTGAAGGATTGACTTGCTGTTATTGGTCAATATCCATGGACACAGAAATATATCTGCAGTGAGAAGAGTGCAGCTGTGGGACCTTAGTGGAGTGTTCCCGCAGTTAACGAATGTTGATTGAGAGGTTAATGAGATTAACCGAGCAATCTTGTATCGTTGGAGCTTCTGATCTGTAGGTCCAGTAGGTCCACCTTCTAGCTTGTAAAGGGTTGTTAGATCATTTGAATTTGAAATGTTCAAATTCATTAGGGAATAAACTTAATGTATATTGATACGATATAATATATAGTTTTGGAACTATATATTATAAATTTAATATGAATATGATTCATATTAAATTATGTGAGAGAATTAAATATTTGAAAGAGTTCAAATATTAAATTTAAATGTGAATGTGATTCATATTTGAAAAAACTATAGGTTAAAACTTAATGTGCGTGAGATGGACATTAAACTATAGTACAAAGGGTAAAATAATTAAATATGATTTAATCATTAAATTAATACTATATTTGAATTAAATATTATTTAATTTAATAAAATTAATTAATTAATTAATTTATATATATTATTAATTGGGAACGTGTGAGGAGGACACGTTCCCAGTCCTCCCCAACTCCCCCTCGATAGGGAGTGGGGAGTTGCCCACTGAAGCTTCTTCTTCTCCATGTGAGAAGAAGAAAGTTGATAGATCGATCATTTTGATTAACACAGAGAAATTCTCTCTCTCTCAAAAACTCTCATTCCCAAATTATCCAAAAGTTGGAATCCTTCCCACAAATGAGTTTGTTCTAAGTTGAATCTCAGAGGATATGAGGTTTTCCAAATTGGTGGTGTTCTGTTGGGGAAAAACAGAGAACTTTTGAAGTTCTTGAGTTGATGAACATTGGAGCAAGGAGTTGCTGTTCTGCTAAACTACAAAGGTAATTCCTTCTTCCCTTTAGTTTAATAGTTAAACTTAGTTTGTTTGTATGCAATTAATCCATGCCTAATTAGATTAGAGCTAATTATATGCTTGTTTTGTTTTATTTATCAATGTACTGGTTTTTGTTTCAATTAAAACAATCAAGCATATTAACGATCCCAAACATGTTTCCGCTGCTCATGGAGATCAGATCTCCATCAATTGGTATCCGAGCAATGTTTGATTTGTTTTGTTTTGAAACAAAATTGCATTGATTTGTTGGGAAATGCATTTGGTTTGCTATAAAACTTGTTTAGGAATGTTTTGGCCTTAGTTTACTTCGATTTTGTTAAAATTGTATGTAAAGGCCGATGCGTTTTTGGGCAAAAAGTGCATAATTGAGTTACGAGTCGTTCGGGATCAGTTTCATGCAATTCGGTTGAGAATCAAAAAGGAAATTGAAGAACAAAGCTGTTGTGTTCGTGAGTTTCAGCTGCTGCCGAAGCAGCAGCGTTGCAACGCTGAAGAACGGCGTCACAACGCCAGCGTTTCCTATCGACACGGGCGTTCAAGGGGTCATCGGCGTTAACGCGCGCATCATCGCGTTACAACGCGCCGTGGGGTATTCCAAAGAATGCAGCCCGTTCGCTAGTTCGATTGTTTTGGTCCGGTTCGAGCGGTTCAAGGCCGGTTCAGGGTGCGTTTTTGGATCGGTTTCATGAAATAAATTAATGTAATTTATTTTTTTTGCACTTTAGGGGTCAAATTATTCCGGTTTTACAGTTTTATGTCTTTATGAATGTCATTTAGATTATTCCCACCTTAGGATAAGCATGTTCATGCATTTATTTATATAAATGTTATATGAATATGGTTGAATGCATGATTAATTTATTTTTTCATGAGTAAATAATTATAAGTGTTATAATTAGATTATATGGAAAATAAATTGTATGGGGCATGAAATTACTTAGTTTAAAATAAATGTTATTTTGTTTAAGTAATTTTATAATTCAAATAGTTGAATTTCTTTTATAATTCCAATTTAGATATAGATTGTTGGATTTATAATATAGTTGATTTCATAGGTTAATTATTAAAATTTATAAAAGTTATAAATTAAAGGGGTTTTAGAAACCACATAACCTATAATAAAGAAATGCATGCAAACATAGGAACTTGGGTTAAAATTTAAATTAGTTTTAAATTGTTTAAAATTAATTTAGACCTAAGTTTTAATTTCTAATAGGATTAGAAATTGGTCTTACGTAGTATTTTAAATAGTTTAAAATCTAGTAGGACATTAGAACTTTGGTTATAAGAGAACTCTACCGGTGAAGTTCTGTCTAAGGCTGGGGGTACTTAAGCTGACGGTTAACAGAACACCTCCTACATGGGAACTTACCCGGAACCTGAGTTGAATTAACCTTAGTTTTATTTTCTCTCTAGGTAATTAAAATGTTTATTCACCTAGACATAAGATTTTAAGACCTAGTTATAATAGTTATAATAGGCATAAACTTAGATAGATTCTTTTAGCCAGAATCCAACTAAGTTAAACCTATACCCTAATCTTAGGAACTTCAGTGGGAGAAAATGAGATGTTTGCATCGAATTTACTCTCACGTCCTCAAGAGTTCACACCGTGAGTTCCATGCTCGGCTACGCGGCGTCAATAGGGCTTCCCCCTACGGTATGTGTTTGCATGGTTCAATACCAAGGTGAATGAGGGAAGTATCCATAGTAAATGGGAGCAGGACGCGTGTCAACGTATCCTACGGTCTCCTCCATTAGGTCGCACCGTGAGATTGCTAGGTTCTCCTGGAACAACCAAACCCTACGGAGGGCCTGACTATAGGGATCGGAACACCGCGAGCTCCCGAAATGGATAGGGTCTCTTAGGTTGTTTGCCAACAATTGTCTTTCTTAATAGTAGCCTGTTGGCTCGGGCCTATTGGATGCAAAAATGGTAGGGTCACTGTTGCGTAAAATTATATTGCAATACCGCAAGTGTACGGGTCAAGTTTTAGTATAGTGATTTGAGTACAAAGTATCGTCCTCAGGAATGGGTTTTCTAGATTAATTAATTACCAAGATATTTTTTCTTAATTTTAGCTAAAGCAACAAAACTTTGATGGATAGTGAAAAGAAAGATAGAAAATAAATGTACAATTGGAGACACGAATATGATAGAGTTGAAGGAAGATGATTTCACAAGATAATTCTTTATTTAACACATGCAATGAACTAATATTATGAATTTATAAACAAGAAGTAAATTACTCAAGAAAGTCTCTCGATCTCTCAAGAGCCTCGCACATACAATAAATCCTATAGTCTCCATATAAAATCTAAGCATGCACGGCATTAAGCAACTTCTTTATGCGTTTCCCTAAGATTTCTAGGTCATTCTCATGCTAGAATTCTAAGAGTTTTGACAACCTTGTTCGAATTTAAGTTTTTTCTCTCGAGTCCACTTAAACCAAAGATATAAATGAAATTAAGAATGAATTGCCCAAAATAAATAACATAACAAAGTTCAATACATAATCAAATAAATCTAAAACATGCTAATCAAATTCCAACTACAACGTTTAGCAACTCAAAATCAACATAAAACAAGCTAAAGTCATAGGAAAAGTCTTTAAACTCAATTACAAACTAAAAGAAAGAGAAATAAACTTATGTGTCGATGTGGGTCTCTCGTTCCCGAGTTCCCGTCACGATCTCGAGCCTCCACAAACGCTTTAGCTCCCAAGGAAAAACTAGGGCTAAAAACTACCAAATTTGGCTCCTTTTGCAATGAAAACAACATGTTGTGTTTATAGGACTTTTCGGTACGGCGTTGCAACGCTGGTCATGCCATTGCAACGCTGTGCCTGCTGCCAACCAACCCACTGCGACCATTTTTGTCATATCTTTTCGCTCGGCTGTCCAAATGACCTCCGGTTTGATGCGTTGGAATCGTGATTCGATATAGAATCTCTCAGTATATTTTTTATACTCAAAATACATCTAGAGTTTTCTTGGGTCTTCAATTAATCATACATATGTTCTAAATTGCACAAAAATAGCCTCAAAACATTCAATTCTTGCTTCTCAAGCTCAGTTTCCTGAAATTAACCATAAAATGCCATGAAAGCTTATGTTTTAAGTATAAAAACTAGCTAAAATATAGAAATAAGATAGCATATTTGCATGCTATCAGTCACATTTACGGGATGAGTTAAGTTAGTTAACAAATCCTTGACCAAACAAACGGTAGCTAAGGACCATTGGGACATGAGATGTTCTGGTAGTGAGAATTGGCTGAGAAAGTCTCAATTCAAGGGAGGAATGACTGACCGCCCAACGGAGGCTTTTGTTCTAAACCCTTGAAGTATCGTTGCAAAATTAAACGTTTAATTTAAACAATGGTTTTAGCTTAAACAATAGGGTTCTTTAATAATTTTGCTAAATTTGATTGGTTTTTACAATGGGTTAAAAAGGTATAACTAATTAGAACTACTTTGGATTTTCAGCATGTCGTCCTCATTTATAGCCTTACTAAAAAAGGAACGTTTAACTGGTGAAAACTTTACTACGTGGAAGTCAAACACGGATGCGATCCTTGTTGTTGACGACCTTCGTTTTATACTAACGAGGAATGTCCTCGATTCTCGCTCAAGACGCGCCTCAATCGCTTAAGGATGCGTTTGTGACCGAGCCAAAGGCCAATGAAAAAGGCAAGGCCTATATCCTGGCTGGGATATCTGATGTTTTAGCCAGGAGATTTCAGGGTATGGTCTCAGCTCGTGAGATCATGGGCTATCTGCAAAATTTGTCTAGACAACCGTTTGAACAAATTCGGCACGAATCCATCAAGTACGTTTATAACGCGCACATGGAGGAGGGAACTTCAGTGAGAGAACATGTTCTCGATCTTATGGTTCACCTCAACATGGCAGAAATGAACGGAGCGGTCATAGATGAGCAAATTCAGGTATTCTTCATCCTGGAATCTCTTCCGAAGAGTTTTCTGCCATTCCGTAGTAATGCGGAGTTGAACAAAAAGGAGTATAACTTGTCTTCCCTCCTAAATGAACTACCAACTTTCGAGTCTCTTATTAAGAATAAGGGACAGGCTGATGGAGAGGCAAATCTGTTTGCCCATTCCAAAAGGTTCTAGAAGGGTTCATCCTCTAGGACTAAGCCGTATGGCTCGACTCGGAAGAAGAGGAAAGGAGGAAAAGGGAAAGCTTCTGCCACTGCAGACATTGAGCTCAAAGAGAAGAAAGGTAAATTAGATTTACTTGTTCTTGAAACTTGTTTAGTGGAAAATAATGATTTGACCTGGATACTTGATTCAGGAGCCACTAATCACGTTTGCTCTTCATTTCAAGAAACTAGTTCCTTCAAGGAGCTCGAAGAGGGTGAGATGACGTTTAGGGTCGGAACAGGAGACGTCGTCTTAGCTCGTACAGTGGGAGATGCCAAGCTATTTTTCGGAGATAGATTTCTTTTATTAAAAAATCTGTATATAGTTCGAAAGCTTAAAAGGAACTTAATTTCTATCTCTTGTTTAATAGAACTTTGATATTATATTTCTTTTTCAATTAATGAAGCGTTCATTTTTAAAGAGGGTGTCAATATTTGTTTTGCTAAATTGAAAAATGGCCTGTACGTACTAAAACCGAATAAAACGAAAGCAATTTTAAATCATGAGATGTTTAAAAATGCTAACACTCTAAATAAAAGGCAAAGAATTTCTCCAGATAATAATACCTATCTATGGCATCTTAGACTTGGTCATATTAATCTCAACCGAATTGAGAGATTTTTTAAGAATGGACTTCTGAATAAGTTAGAAGATGATTCTTTATCGCCTTGCGAGTCTTGCTTGGAAGGTAAAATGACCAAGCGACCTTTTACTGGAAAAGGTTACAGAGCAGTAGAGCCCCTAGAACTTGTGCATTCGGATCTTTGTGGTGCAGTGAATGTCAAAGCTCGAGGAGGGTACCAATATTTCATCTCCTTCATAGATGATTATTCAAGGTATGGTAATCTATACCTAATGCATCACAAGTCTGAAGCTCTTGAAAAGTTCAAAGAGTATAAGGCTGAAGTAGAGAATGCATTAGGGAAAACCATTAAAACACTTAGATCCGATCGAGCTGAAGAGTATATGGATTTGAGATTCTAGGACTATATGATAGAACATGGAATTAAATCTCAACTCTCAGCACCTAATACACCACAGCAAAATGGTGTGTCAGAAAGGAGAAATAGAACCTTGTTGGACATGGTTCGTTATATGATGAGCTATGCTCAGTTGCCTGTCTCGTTTTGGGGATACGCAGTAGAGACTGCAGTTCAAATCTTGAACAGTGTTCCATCAAAAAGTGTTTCAAAAAAACCTTTTGAACTTTGGAATGGGCGTACACCTAGTTTACAACACTTCAGGATTTGGGGTTGTCCGGCACACGTGCTCGTGACAAACCCGAAGAAACTGGAACTTCGTTCAAGATTGTGCCAATTTGTTGGCTATACCAAAGAAACGAGAGGTGGTCTTTTCTACAACCCACAAGAAAATAAGGTGATTGTATCGAGAAACGCCACGTTCTTGGAGGAAGATCACATGAGAAACCATAAACCGCGTAGTAAATTTGTACTAAATGAAGCTACACATGAACCAACAAGAGTTGTTGATCAAGCTGGACCCTCATCAAGAGTTGATGGAGGAGTCACGTACCGCGTAGTAAATTAGTACTAAATGAAGCTACTCATGAACCAACAAGAGTTGTTGATCTAGTTGGGCCTTCATCAAGAGTTGATGAAAGAGCCAACACCTCAAGTCAGTCTCGTCCTTCTCAATCGTTGGGAATGCCTCGACGCAGTGGGAGGGTTGTTTCCCAACCTGACCGCTACTTGGATTTAGCTGAAACTTAAGTTGTCATATCTGATGACGACGTAGAAGATCCATTGTCTTATAAACAGGCAATGAATGACGTAGACAAGGACCAATGGATCAAAGCCATGAACCTTAAAATGGAGTCAATGGACTTCAATTCAGTATGGAAACTTGTAGACCAACCTGAAGGGGTTAGACCCATAGGGTGTAAATGGATCTATAAGAGAAAGAGAGATGCAGCCGGAAAGGTACATACCTTTAAGGCTAGACTTGTAGCAAAGGGTTTTACCCAAAGGGAAGGAGTTGACTATGAAGAAACTTTTTCCCCTGTTGCTATACTGAAGTCTATTAGGATACTCTTGTCCATAGCCACATTTTATGATTATGAAATTTGGCAAATGGACGTCAAGACTGCCTTTTTGAATGGTAATCTTGACGAAGGCATCTATATGTCTCAGCTCGAAGGTTTCATAACCCAAAGTCAGGAGCAAAACGTTTGCAAGCTCAATCGATCCATTTATGGGTTGAAACAAGCGTCAAGATCTTGGAATATTAGATTTGATATTGCGATCAAGTATTACGGCTTTGACCAAAATGTTGATGAGCCTTGTGTTTACAAGAGGATCATCAACGACAAAGTAGCTTTGTTAGTACTTTATGTGGATGATATCCTACTCATTGGGAATGATGTAGGATACCTTACTGACATAAACAATTGGCTGGCGAGCCAATTCCAAATGAAAGATTTGGGAGCGACACAATATGTTCTTGGGATTCAGATCCTCAGGAATCGCAAGAACAGCACGCTAGCACTGTCTCAAGCGTCTTATATCGACAAAATGTTGTCAAGATATTCGATGCAGAATTCCAAGAGGGGCTTATTGCCCTTCAGGCACGGAGTTCATCTGTCTAGGGAAGAGTGTCCCAAGACACCTCAAGAAATTGAGGATATGAGACATATTCCCTATGCCTCTGCAGTAGGTAGCTTAATGTATGCTATGTTGTGCACGAGGCCAGACATTTGTTATGCAGTGGGAATAGTCAGTAGGTATTAGTCCAATCCAGGGTTAGATGATAACTCACCATTAGTGAGTTATTTTACTAGAATTTTAGTGTTTAATTCACTTGAATTGCATTTAATTTAGTGATCCTCATGTTATTTTATCCCTAAATTACGTGTGTTAGCTCTAAAATCTTGAATTTAAGCATTAGGTTAAAAAAGAATTAATTTTGATGTTTTTGTGCTTTAATTTAAGAAATTTAGGAAAATAAGCTAACGGTTGATTAAAGACCGAAATTTGAGATTTTTCTTAACTCCAAAAATCCTTGCGTATTTAGTTTCTTTTATAATTGACTTTATAAATTTATTTGGGATTTTTCTGTGTGCAGGAGATGTTTAAAAATTACAAGAGTTCTTAAGGGCATTTTAGACATTTTACCCGAAGGGTAAGATGGTCTTTTTACCCTTAAGGGTATTTTTGTTATTTATGGAATTAGGGCAACACCATCTTGTATAAGGAGGCTGGGGTTTAAAACTAAAAGTGGGCAGAGGATTGGCGACAAGAGAAAGAGACCGAGGAGAGAAAGAGAACCGAGCGATTGCTATAGCAAATGTGTGCATTGGAGAGACAAATCATGAAGGTGTATTTCTTTGAGCAATCGTGTGGTCCATCCATTGCTGAAGCAATCGTGGTTAGTGTGGTGAGAATTGCTACAGCAAAGCCAAGAGAGGATTCGTGAAGGGTTTCGATTTGCTAAAGCATTTGGAGGACAGAGGCACTTCGATTTGCTGTAGCAATTTTGAGGGGCGGCATCGAGAGAGCTGACCCATCAATTTGCCAAGCAATTGTGAAGGAAGGTCAAAGGAGCGATTTCTTTGAAGCAATATGCATGAGGTTCTTGAGAGGTTGCTGATTGCCAAGAGTTGCTGAAGCAATCATTGGAAGAAAAAATGATTTACCGAGAGGTTTGCTGAAGCAATCGTGTGAAGGGACTATCGTTGGGAGTTGTCGGGATTGCTTTGAAGCAATCGCGTGAGGTTACCGACATTGGGAGTTGTCGGCGATTGCCAAGCAATCACGTGAGGTCTTCAGCGATTGTGGTGCTGCAGTTCTTTGGCTAATCGCGAATCCAAGGGGTTGTTCTTTGTTGTTGCTTGCCTTTCTTCAAGCAATTGGTCGCACCGCTATCTTTGAAGCCAACCCAAGGGCTTTGCTTTGAAGCAAAGTGCCTACTATGAGACCATCGACAGAGGCCTGCATCTAGGCAATTGCTGTAGCAAAACAAATATCACTGCTTTTATTGGGCTTTGTCATACACTAATTGGAGGTTAATTGCCTTACTGTTCTAAGCAATTTGTGTGACTGTTTTGGATTGGTTTTGCATATGAATTTCTTGATTAGTGTAAGCATGACCAATTTAAAGAAGTGCGATTTGATCCTTGCCATGAACTAATTTATCTTAGGCAAAGGTTGGGTTGTGGTCAAATGCAAATTTTGGAATAAATTTATGATTAATGCCATCGATTAAGTTTATGAAATTTTAGTAATTTTAAACATTGCATGAGAATTGAAATTGAGTTTTTAATTTCTCTAGAAGTCACGAACTTGAGAGAGCTAGTGAATTAGAAAACTAAAACTTCATTCTAGGGTTTTGAGTTGATTAGAGATGATTGACACACCTAGAACCTAAAATTCATGATCATAATTTAGATCTCAATTGCGAGATTGTTGATTTTAAAACTTAATGAATTTGAAAGAAATCATTTGAACACATGAATAGGTGAACTTGAGGAATTAATCACATCTTTATTCCAATTAAAGCATGAAAGTTACAACCTAACCCAAGCCTACTTTTTCATTACAAATCTCATCTTTTGAATCTGCCCTCTTGTTTGCATTATCCTCTTCCCGCATTTAAATTCACTTATTTTCTTTAGTCTTATCTTATCTTTTTTACTTATAAATTTATTTATTTGCAAGAATAATTTGCACACTCATGTATTGCACTAAAATAAGGAAAATTTGCTAGGACACTCATTCATTTAGGGTCTAGCTAGTCCTCGTGGGATCGATACTTTACTTTATCACTTGCTGCACTCGACCGTGTATACTTGCACGTCGTAGAAGTATCTGAGTCTCATTCTAATTTGCGTTAGTTTAGGGCACCCGATATTTTCGCATTATTAGACCACTAGACAACAGTTAAAAATATCCTCAAGTATCAAGGAGAACGAGGGACTATATGGTTGTGTATGGGTCTAAGGATTTGATCCTTACTAGATACACTGATTCTGATTTTTAGACCGATAAGGATTCTCGAAAATCAACATCGAGATCAGTTTTGACCCTTAACGGGGAGCTATAGTATGGCGAAGCATCAAGCAAGGATGCATCGCTGACTCCACAATGGAGGCTGAGTATGTCGCTGCTTGTGAAGCAGCTGAAGAGGCTGTTTGGCTAAGGAAATTCCTTACTGATTTGGAAGTTGTTCCAAATATGGAATCTCCCATCACCTTATACTGTGAAAATAGTGGTGCGGTAGCCAATTCGAAGGAACCTCGCAGCCATAAGCGAGGTAAGCACATCGAGAGGAAGTATCATCTGATACGAGAAATAGTGCAACGAGGAGATGTGATGATCCACGAAGATCGCCTGAGCACAATATTGCTGATCCGTTTACAAAGACTCTCACGACTAAAGTGTTCAAGGGTCATCTGGAAAGTCTGGGTCTACGAGATATGTACAAAGGCTAATCTAGGGAAAATGGGAGATATATAATGGGGTATATAGATGCCCTAGTTTATTGCATTTATATCTCTGTAACCACTGTTTTAGATTATGTTGTACCCCACTAGAGTTTTAGTGCAAGTGGGAGTTTGTTGGGATTTGTGCCCTAAAACTCGTAGTTTGTAATTATGTTCTAATTAATGTAATAAAGTGTTATTATTTCAATAAAGTGTTATTGTTCGTTATCTACGAGTTTGCCTTTATTTAAATTCTAAATCCAATAAACTAAACATCCAAGGCTGTTAAATGAATCTTTAACTGAATGTAATGTACATAAAAAGGATCTCGGTTCGAGATACAGCGTAAAAGGTCTATAGTTAGGGGATAAGGTTTGGGTGCCGTACCCTAGTAAAACTATAGATGTGGCCCACTTTGTATTTGATACAAACACTGTGATCCTAACGTGTTCGTGTAGATGACATGTGAGAGGGGATATCCTATGTAATGAGATTACATAAGACCGGACCACGAAATAGTAACCTCTAGCTGTAACTCCGTTGACTAGTTAGGTTTTTATTTCACTAGGATGACCTAGGCATCTTGATCTCAATCTGAGCGGAGTTACGAACTCCTGTTCATGAGGGATTGTCCTTTGACTTTATGGGTGAGAGTGGCGGTTCGCCACTCAATATGCCTACCTTCTTGGGGATAAGACTGAGTGAGCGGCTGGGAACTTAACTTAGCAAGATGGAATTCACTCCTTCCCGCCTACTAGGGTAAGTAGAGGAATGTTCCCTTAAGTGGTGTCTCCGGGACTTGAACAAAGGGCCCGACCCTCTCATTGGCCCGAGAGGGACTATGTTTGTTGGTAGGACCACAAACAAATTGTTCATTAGAGAAGCACTGGTACTTAAGGCACAAGATGTAACCAAGGGGTAAAAAGGTAATTTGACCCAGCTGGTGTTACTAACATTCATGAAGGATTGACTTGCTGTTATTGGTCAATATCCATAGACACAGAAATATTTCTGCAGTGAGAAGAGTGCAGCTGTGGGACTTTAGTGGAGTGTTCCTATAGTTAACGAATGTTGATTGTGAGGTTAATGAGATTAACCGAGCAATCTTGTATTGTTGGAGCTTCTGATCTGTAGGTCCATTAGGTCTACCTTCTAGCTCGTAAAGGGTTCTTAGATCATTTGAATTTGAAATGTTCAAATTCATTAGGGAATAAACTTAATGTATATTGATACGATATAATATATTGTTTTGGAACTATATACTATAAATTTAATATGAATATGATTCATATTAAATTATGTGAGAGAATTAAATATTTGAAAGAGTTCAAATATTAAATTTAAATGTGAATGTGATTCATATTTGAAAAAACTATAGGTTAAAACTTAATGTGCATGAGATGTACATTAAACTATAGCATAAAGGGTAAAATGATTAAATATGATTTAATCATTAAATTAATACTATATTTGAATTAAATTTAATTAATTAATTAATTAATTTATATATATTTCTAATTGGGAACGTGTGAGGAGGACACGTTCCCACTACTCCCCAACTCCCCCTCGATAGGGAGTGGGGAGTTGCCCACTGAATCTTCTTCTTCTCCATGTGAGAAGAAGAAAGTTGATTGATCGATCATTTTGATTAACACAGAGAAATTCTCTCTCTCTCAAAATCTCTCATTCCCAAATTATCCAAAAGTTGGAATTCTTCCCACAAAGGAGTTTGTTCTAAGTTGAATCTCAGAGGATAAGAGGCTTTCCAAATTGGTGGTGTTCTGTTGGTGAAAAACATCGAACTTTTGAAGTTCATGAGTTGTTGAACATTGGAGCAAGGAGTTGTTGTTCTGCTAAACTACAAAGGTAATTCCTTCTTCCCTTTAGTTTAATAGTTAAACTCAGTTTGTTTGTATGCAATTAATCCATGCCTAATTAGATTAAAGTTAATTATATGTTTGTTCTGTTTTATTTATCAATGTACTGGTTTTTGTTTCAATTAAAACAATCAAGCATATTAACGATCCCAAACACGTTTTCACTGCTCAAGGAGATCAGATCTCCATCAATTGGTATCCGAGAAATGTTTGATTTGTTTTGTTTTGAAACAAAATTGCATTGATTTGGTGGGAAATGCATTTGGTTTGCTGTAAAGCTTGTTTAGGAATGTTTTGGCCTTAGTTTACTTCGATTTTGTTCAAATTGTATGTAAAGACCCCTGCGTTTTTGGGCAAAAAGTGCATAATTGAGTGTGAAATTTCAAAAGTAGTTTTAATTAGTTACTTTAACCCATTATAACCAATCAAATTTAGCAAAATTATTAAAGAAGCATAGTGTTTAAATTAAACATTTAATTTTGCAACGATACTTTAAGGGTATAGAACAAAAGCCACCGTCGGGTGGTCAATCACTCCTCCCCTGAATTTAGACTATCTCAGTCAATTCTCACTACCAGAACATCTCATGTCTCAATGATCCTTAGCTACCATTTGTTTGGTCAAGGACTTATTAACTAGCTTAACTTATCCCGTAAATGTAACCCTACCATTTTCAGATCAAATAGGTCCGAGCCAACAGGCTACTATTAAGAAAGACAACTTTTGGAAAATTACCTAAGAGACCCTATCCATTTCTGGAGTTCACGGTGTTCCGATCCCTATAATCAGGCCCTTCGTAGGGATTGGCTGTTCCAGGACAACCTAGCAGGCGGACTATAGAAATCTCACGGTGCGACCTAATGGAGGAGACCATAGGATATGTTGACACGCGTCCTGCTCCCATTTACTACGGATACTTCCCTCATTCACCTTGGTATTGAACCATGCAAACACTTACCGTAGGGGGACACCCTATTGACGCCACGTAGCCGAGCATGGAACTCACGGTGTAAACTCTTAAGGACGTGAGAGTAAACTTGATGCGAACATCTCGTTTTCTCCCACTGAAGCTCCTAAGGTTAGGGTGTAGGTTTAACTTAGTCGGATTCTGGCTAAAAGAATCTATCTAAGTCTATGCCTATTATAACTATTATAACTAGGTTTTTTAACCTTATGTCTAGGTGAATAAACATTTTAATTACCTAGATATAAAACAGGACTAGGGTTAATTCAACTCAAGCTCCAAGTCAGTTCCCAGGTAGGAGGTGTTCCGTTAATCGTCAGCTTAAGTAACCCCAACCTGAGACAGAACATCACCGGTAGAGTTCCCTTATAACCAATGTTCTATTGTTCTACTATATTTTAAACTATTTAAAATACTATGTAAGACAAACTTCTAATCCTATTAGAAATTAAAACTTAGGTCTAAATTTATTTTAAACAATTTAAAACTAATTTAATTTAACCCAAGTTCCTATGTTTGCATGCAATTCTTTGTTATAGGTTATGATTTCTAAAACCCCTTTATTTATAACTCTTATAAATTTTAATGACTAACCTATGACAAGGAACTATATTATAAAACCAATTTGGAATTATAAAAATTATTCAACTAATTGAATAACTAAAATTACTTAAATAAAATAACAATTATTTTAAACTAAGTAATTTCATGCTCCATGCAATTTATTTTCCATATTATCTAATTATAACAATTATGAATAAATACTTATGAAAAATAAATTAGATCATGCATTTCTACCATATTTATATAACAATTATACAAATAATGCATGAACATGCTTATCCTAAGGTGGGAAAAATTCTAAATGACATTCATAAAGAAAAATAGCGGTAAAACTAGAATAATTTGGCCCCTTAAGTGCAAAAATAATAAAATTACACTAATCCTATTACAAAAACGGTCCAAAACTCCGCTGATGGGAGCATTGCATCGTCGCCCATCTCGCGCGCGCCTGACATCGGGGTAGTGTTGCAACGCTAAGGGGTAGCATTGCAACGCCGCTGACTCCTGGAGATTCCGTATCGATAGGAGCCTCAACGTTGCAACGCAGTTCCTCAGCGTTGCAACGTTGCTGCTTCGGCAACAACAATTTTCTTCGAACACAGCAACTTCAATTGCCAATTACTCCTTTGATACTCATCCAAATTGCACGAAACTGGTCCCCAACGACTCATAACTCGATTACAGACTCGATTATGCACTTTATTACCCAAAAACACAGGAGCCTTTACATTTAATTTGATCAAATCAAAAGAAACTAAGCCAAAAAATTCCTAAACAATTTTACAGTAAACTAAAATGAAATTCCCACCTATCCAATGCAATTTGGTTTCAACCAAAACAAAACAAGCATTGCTCTGATACCAATTAATGGAGATCGGATCCCCTTGAGCAGCGAAAACATGTTTTGGAATCGTAATTGCAAGTTTATTTTGGTTGAACACAAATACCAGTACATTAGTGTAAAAACAGAGATAAGAAAACATTTCTAATCTAATTAGACATGGATATAATCATGCAAACACATACTGTAAAAATTTAACTAAAAGGAAAATAACAACTACCTTTGTAGATACGTGCTTTCAACAGCAATTCCTTGCTCCAATTAAGTTCTACAACAACTCATCAACACAGAGAAAATCCTCTGTTCTTTCTTCACCAAAGGGACAACACCAAAAGTGAGAACCTTCTATGACTCTAAGTACGACTTAGATCTTTCTTGGTGGGAAGGATCCAACAATTGGAATGTAGAAGAAGGGAATTGAGAGAGAATTTTTCAGAAAATTTCACTAGATTTTTCACAGAGAGCATCAATCTCTCATCCTCTTCTCACCAGGAGAAGAAAACATTCTATCAAGGGATAACTTCCCCCACTCTCTATCAATAGGGAGTTGGAGGGAAGTGGGAACGTGTCCTCCTGACACGTTTTCATTAATTTAATAAAAAAATAAAATAATAATAATTAATCTAATTAATTATTATATAAATTAATTCAATCATATTTAATTAAATAGAATTAAATATCTTTTATTTAATTTAGATTAACACTCATTTAATCAACTTACCCTCTAACCTATAGATTTAATGCATATCTAATGCACATTAAATTTTAACCTATACTTTCCAATTATGAATCACATTCACATTTAAATTTAATATTTGAACTCTTTCAAATATTTAATTCTCTCATATAATTTAATATGAATCATATTCACATTAAATTTATAATATATAGTTCCAAAACTATATATTATATCGTATCTATATACATTAAATTTATTCCCTAATGAATTTGAACATTTCAAATTCAAATGATCTAAGAAACCTTTACGAGCTAGAAGGTGGACCTAATGGACCTACAGATCAGAAGCTCCAACGATACGAGATTACTCGGTTAATCTCATTAACCTCCTAATCAACATTCGTTAACTGCGGAACACTCCACTAAAGTCCCGCAATCGCACTCTTCTCACAGCATGTATATATTTACGTGTCCGCGGATATTGACCAATAACAACAAGTCAATCCTTCACAAATGTTCGTAACACTAGCTGGGTCAAATTACCGTTTTACTCTTGGGTTACATCTTGTACCTTAAGAATCAGTGCTCCTCTAATGAACAATTTGTTTGTGGTCCTACCAACAAACAGAAGTCCCTCTCGGGCCAATGAGACGGTCGGGCTCTTTGTTCAAGTCCCGGAGACACCACTTAAGGGAACATTCATCTACTTATTGTAGTAGGCGGGAAGGAGTGAATTCCATATTGCTAGGCTAAGTCCCCAGCTGCTCATTCGGTCTTATCCCCAAGAAGGTAGGTATATTGAGTCGGCGAATCTGGCCACTCTCACCCATACTAGTTAAAGGACAATCCGTTGCGAATAGGAGTTTGTAACCTACCTAGGATTGAGATCAAGTTGCTTAGGTCATCCTAGTGAAATAGAAACCTAATTAGTCAACGGAGTTACACTTAGTAGTTGTTATTTCGCGGTCTGGTCTTATGTAATCTCATTACATAGGATATCCCCACTCACATGTCATCTGCACGAACACGCTAGGATCACAGTGTTTGTATCATATATAAAGTGGGCCGCATCCAAAGTGTTACCAGGGTAAGGTACCCAAACCTTATCCCCTTACTATACACCCTTTAGGCTGTATCTCGAACCGAGATCTTTTATATGTACACTACATTCAGTTTAAGATACATTTTACAACCTTGGATATTTAGTTTATTGGATTTAGGGTTAAAACAATGGCAATATCAAACAATAACTCTTTATTGAAATAATAACACTTTATTACAATAATTAGAACATAATTACAAACTACGAGTTTTAGGGCATAAACTCCAACAGACAACCTCAAATTCTGAAAGGACATATACTACCTTTACGACCTTTCTAGAGTTCAAAAGGTGTTTCAAAAACACTCTTTGATGACACATTGTTCAAAATGTATCCCGCAATCTCTATTGTGTAACCCCAAAAAGAATTAGGGAGATGAGTATAACTAATCATTGATCGAACCATGCCCAACAAGGTTCTATTTCACCTTTCCGATACACCATTTTGCTGTGACGTACCGGGAGCTGAGAGTTGGGATGTAATTCCATGTTCTATCATATAGTTCTGGAATTTTAAATCCATGAACTCTCCACCTCGATCCGATCAAAGTGTTTTAATTGTTTTTACCTAAATGATTTTGAACTTCAGTCTTGAATTCCTTGAACTTTTCAAGTGCTTCCGACTTATGATGCATTAGGTAAATATGCCCAAATCTAGAATAACCATCTATAAAAGAGATGAAATATTCATAACCTCCTCTGGCTTTAACTGTAACGTCCCTACATTAAGACACTAAATTCCTAGGGACATTACTACTCATGCATGAATTTGAGGACCTAAATGAATTTAAATAGATAAAACTTGATAATTTAAAACACTTTTATTTGGGATCCCATAGAAATACAAAACATTAAAAAAAAACATAACTAAGTTCGACCTCTAGTTTCAAAACTCTATGTTACATAAGCGGAAGACAATAATCATAAAAAAAATGCTTTCTAAATCATGGATGCGGAAATCATGACTCGGTTCCCATGGCTTTCGTAGCGCATCCCTGTCACTCGCCTGGTGTGCTCTCACCTTTACCTTAAAATATTTTAAAATCGGAGAAAACAAAATAAAGGTAAAGGGGTGAGTATTATAAAATACCCAGTAAGTGGGGGTCGGGAAATGCAAGCACATGTAACATGACTTTCTTTTAAACATGACTTTTATACATGACTGTTATTCGTGACTTTTAAAATCATAAAACTTTCTGTTATGGGACCTAAAACTCTTTTAATAAAATCATGACTTTCTTCTTTGGCTATAAGTGGTCAATTGAGTCTACCTGAGTCTTTTCATATTGAGTCCCTCACAGACCCCTATAGCTTTGAGTCCCTCACAGACCCCTATAAGTTTTGAGTCCCTCACATACCCGTATAAGTTTGAGTCCCTCACAGACTCCTATAAGTTTGACCCATAAGGTCTCTGATGCATGTTTGACCATGCAAAATCCTCAGGAGACCAATTGCCATTGCCTACATGACAAGTTCATATACATACAATATGCATGAGGTCCCATTCTTCAATCACTTATACTTATGCATTAGAATGATGCAACAATTACATAAATCATAAAATCATAGCATAACTTTCATAACTTTAAATTCGAGTCAATCAATCATGAATCATAATTACATTTACAATTTCAAATACATATTCTTCACAATGACATAAATGAAAATCTGAATATACATGAATATACATAGCCGTGTCAAAACTCGTTCTCCAATACTTTGAAATCTTTTCTGTTCGGGTCTTTTGAAATCATTTATATTTGGGGCGTCTCAAACCCTTAAATTATACGAAATTCTTTCAAAACCAAACCTGTATTGAATGCCCTCTCAAACCCTTTCGAATAATAAATCTTAGGAAAATCATTCTTGAAATAACTTATTGAGATTCTTCTCTTGAGGCAAACCTTTGAAATGCATCATTTTAAACTAAAATCCCTCAAAACATACATGTTTCCCTTTTTTTAAATTGATTCATATAAAAATCCCTTACCTCAACTTAGCTAAAACTCTAAAGTTCTGCCCTAACTCAAGGTTCTTCTCAATCGTGCTTGGCACTCGAATCCCTTAAATTAAATTCATCAATTTCTTAGTTAAATCACATAATCATAAACTTCTTTTCGAATCCAATCATATTTAGGGTAATTTACCACAAACGGACGCTTAACACGGACTCGGGATTCGAAACTGATCGAGTTGGATTGACTCTGGCGAGCGGCAGCCCGTGGCCGACCGGCAGCGGTCGGCGGCGCGTCTCGGAGCGTGGAACACATCGTTGGGAAGCTCGTGTGCCGATCTATTCCGAACCAGTCGAATCTCGGGCAAAACCGATTGTTAGCAAAGTGAATCGGTAGATGAGAGCTTCGGTAGATCCAGATCCGGCGACATTTGGCTTCGTTTGAAAGTTGCGGTAGCGTGAGGCAGTGGCGGCTTCGTCTAGATTTTGGTGTGACGACGTTCGACGAGGGGGAGGCTTCAACAGCGTGCGACGGAGGCTACGTTCTACTGTTGGACGACGTGTGATGTGAGCGGCGACTCGCAACCACGGTGAAGCGTCGGTTGGGAAGTCTGGCAAACAGGTGTTGCTCGTCGGTTGGCTGCAACTGCTGGTCGGAGGTCGAAGTTGTCGCTCGTTTAGGTGGAGCTGTTCGGGTGCGTGTAGGTCTGAGCCTGTAGACCCCGATGGCGATGGTGGCAGGTTGAGCAGTAGGCCTCCGACGGTTGGATTCGAGTGATCATTTTGAGGCAGCTTCAACCCACGGGACGGCGAGCGCCTGTTGACCGAATGAAGTGGCGTATCAGTCGGCATGACGTCGGTCGGCAGCAGCGAGGGGTTGGCTTGCCGTTAGGTTGGAGAGAATGAAGAAGAAGATGGCTCTTGGGAACTGTGCAATAATAAGACAAAAGAGGAGATGAAAACCCTAATTTTCTTTTCTATTAAATTACAAGAATGCCCTTTTTTTATCTCTTAACTACAAAAAGCCCTTAACCAAATTTAAATAATCCCAATTAACTCATAAATATCTATGCCCATAAAATCTATTAAATTTTCCAAAACATAAACTAAAGTAAAAATTTCAAGGCTTGATTAATTTAGTTTTGCACTAAATTAATCCAAACACAATTTTAAGAGTGACTGGAGTTATAGGGCGTTACAATCTTCCCTCCTTAAGAACTTTCGTCCTCGAAAGTTCCCAATCTTGCAATAAATTTGGGATAGCTCACTCGCACCTTCTCCACTCGGTTACGACGAGTCTTTGATCCTTATGCGAGAATTAACACTAGTTGCTTCTCCAGTATCACACATTGGCGTAAACTTATTACCCAATGGTCTCATAACTTTAACTTGAGCTCCTTTTCCTCACTGGGGTCTCTTTATTAAGGCCTACATAACTGATGTCCTTAACTCGAATTCTAAATTTTGAAAGTTCTAGATTCAAATCCTAAGATAGCTCGGGATAGTCAGCACGTGTTTTCTTCTCTTTCCCCTCTAAGTAGTCCCTTCCGGCTAGTGGTTCTAGAGTGACATGTTTTACTAAACTGATTTCTCCTTGGTTGAACCCCAAATTCCTTCCTAAGGTTCATCGTATTAGCTACTAGTATTTGTTTCAAGGCAAGACTCCATCGTTCCATCTGGTCATCGATTCTATAACCTTAACATCCTTCCAAGAGAAGTGACTGCACTAAGGATCGAGTTAACGACCTTGCTAGGCGGTTCAAAGTTAAAGTCTCAGACGATTCTTCTCAACTTATACAAGAAACATAACATTGGACCTTTTGATGAAGATTCCCCAAACTGATTCCAAAAAGACTCGTGCACATAAAAGACCCTGCCAAAGTCAAGCTACTTAAGTGTCTGAAGTTCAAATATTTAAACCTTTCACACTCAACTAAAATTCTGGCTTTACTTTCCCTCCACATGCTTGTCGTTATTAAGGTCGTTTACTTTATGGTGCAAATTTTAAAACTTCATACATAACCTATCCCCCTCAGTACCTTAGCTGTCTCTATTCATATTACTCGTCGTGGCTAAGGTCTAAGTGTTTCGAAGTATCTCTAAAACTTAACTTTGAACTGAAAACCACCTTTATTTTCTATTTAAGTCTCAAGCATCCCTTTCTAACTACATTGTTTTCCTTTATCACATATTGAATAGAATAAACCTTTTAAAGAAATGTCTTCGTAGTATGACCTATACTCTATTCTTAAGCTTTCCTCTGCCTATGACACGACACAATAGTCATTCATATTACCTCCATAAGAATTTTATCCAAAAGATATAAACTTCTGTGTCAAGTATCTCTTTTGAAAGCAACTTTAATCTTTGATAACTCTTCTTTTCCTTACCTTTCAGTTCCTTAACTACGTTCATGTAATCGCTTGGAATCGAAAGAACTTTCCTTTATCACTTTCAAGGTTAAGTACTTCGCAGTAGCATACACACTACCCTCATAACTTTTTCATCTATTTGTTTCTACACGACTGAATAAGGCTATTATCTTCTTGTCGAACACCTTCAAATGTTAACTTCTCGAGGAAAAGAGAATCCAGTGTTCGTCTTACAAGGTTTACTTGGGGAACGTAACTGCTTAGTGACCTTTCGACTGCTTTCACCTCGTGGGACTTACTCTTCCCTCCTTTTGTCTAAGCCAACCCTTTCAGAGTGCTTTTTTTTCCCTTCATAGACTTGGACTAAACCAGAATATTTTCCAGCAACGTAATCACAACAATATTTTAGCATTTCCTTGAGCCCTAAATCCATCAAGTCTATAAACACTGTGGGTGCTCTAGTCAGATTTCTATAACTTCATGATGTTCAAAACATAATTTGAAAGTTGTCTCGTGATATCTTATCCCTTATTCTTAGCGGGCACTAACTGGACCTCGTATTCATCTTAAGAAATACTGTGCTCCTTGTAGCTGGTGGAATAGGTCGTTCATCCAGAGACGAAAATATTTATTCTTAGCAGCAACTTCCTTCCAGTTCCAATAACCTACACACAAACATAAAGATATACCTTCCTCCTTTACGAACAACACTAATACTCCTTAGGGCAATATACTACTTCTAAATCTTATTAAAGGTCTTGTACCTGTAACTTGAGTTCATTTACCTTCCTCCTTTACGAACTACACTAATACTTCTTTTTTTTTTTTTACCAATCTTGAGAAGCTCTTAGCCCCTTAATAGTCGTTTGACGACCACTACCATAGATATTTCCAACTAAGGACTAATTTACTTAATCCCCTTATATGAACAAGGATAAAACCATCCAAACTTTCTTCTAGTACTCGAATCATCTTTGTCTAGTCTTCTGCTCGAGGAAAACAAACTTTATCCTACATAAGAATTTAATGCTAACACCTCACATTATCTCATCCAAGTTATACATATATATCCGGACCAAAATGTGGAAATTAGTGTCGAGGTTCCTTATACACACACCTAAAAGCTTGAACACACAGGTGACCATGTGACTGTCGAAAAGTGCAAAAGGTTCTGGAGTCCAGACCATCAATTCTCTTATGACCTCAAACTAAAATCCTAACTTCTTACTTCTACTGTTCATACTTGTCTTTACTAAGTTTATTAAGCCTATGGTATCACTTTTGAACTCCACTCCATGCTTATCTTCAGTCACGTAAGTGTCTCATGTTTACAAAGCTCCATTTGGCTTTTTTCTTTTCTATCATTACAAGTAGGAATCACATGTAACTTTTTTTTTTTACGCAGGAACACGTCATTTTCATAATCTATCTACATATCACATACACATAACTTATAGAGTTTCACATATCAACATTTTCCCTCCGTAACCTAGTAGTAGAAAACATATTTTCATTGTTTATCAAGCTCAGAAATACATTATGCTCAAGTTTCATATACACATAACTTCACATATAAATATACATGATTTTCTTTTTATGAGCAAAACAAAACTTTATTTCAAAGGCATACCTGGCGATGACTGGGAGTTGCTACTTAGCCATGGGATTACTAGCGCTTACGATGTAAGCAAGTCTATAGAACCCTAACCTAGGGCTCTGATACCAACTGTAACGCCCCTACTTTAAGATACTAAATTCTTAGGGACATTACTACTCATGCATGAATTTGAGGCCCTAAATGAATTTAAATAGATAAAACTTGGTAATTTAAAACACTTTTATTTGGGATCCCATAGAAATACAAAACATTAAAAAAAAGCATAACTAAGTTCGACCTCTAGTTTCAAAACTCTATGTTACATAAGCAGAAGACAATAATCATAAAAAAATGCTTTCTAAATCATGGATGCGGAAATCATGACTCGGTTCCCATGGTTTTCGTAGCGCATCCCTATCACTCGCCTGGTGTGCTCTCACCTTTACCTGAAAATATTTTAAAAACGGAGAAAACAAAATAAAGGTAAAGAGGTGAGTATTATAAAATACCCAGTAAGTGGGGGTCAGGAAATGCAAGCACATGCAACATGACTTTATTTTAAACATGACTTTTATACATGACTGTTATTCGTGACTTTTAAAATCATAAAACTTTCTGTTGTGAGACCTAAAACTCTTTTCATAAAATCATGAGTTTCTTCTTTGGCTATAAGTGGTCAATTGAGTCTACCTGAGTCTTTTCATATTAAGTCCCTCACAGACCCCTATAGTTTTGAGTCCCTTACAGACCCCTATAAAATTTGAGTCCCTCACAGACCCCTATAAGTTTTGAGTCCCTCACAGACCCCTATAAGTTTGAGTCCCTCACATACTCCTATAAGTTTGACCCATAGGGTCTCTGATGCATGTTTGACCATGCAAAATCCTTAGGAGACCAATTGCCACCGCCTACATGACATGTTCATATACATACAATATGCATGAGGTCCCATTCTTCAATCACATATAGAGTTTTGAAACTAGAGGTCGAACTTAGTTATGTTTTTTTTTAATGTTTTCTATTTCTTTGGCTCTATAACCTTTTCCACTAAAATGTCTTTTAGTCATTTTGCCTTCTAGGCAGGATTCATATACAGGTAAAGTATTTTCTTCTAACTCATTTAGGAGTCCATTCTTTCTCAATCTCTCAGTCCTATTGAGGCTAATGTGACCCAATCTAAGATGCCATAGATGGTCATTTTCTTTAGGAGAAATTTTACGTTTCTTAGTTTGTGTGTTTGCAGCTTTAAATAATTCAGTGTTCAAAACAATTTTGACTGAATTAGGCCTTAAAACATGCAACCCATTTTCTAATGAAGCTGAACATATTTCCATTCCTTTCTTTAAAATAAACATTTTATTCAAAGAAAACAAAACAGAAATACATTGTTCTATAAGGCAAGAAATTGAAATAAGGTATCTAGTAAACCCTGGTATGACTAATATATTGTCCAACAGCATATATTACTTGCCAAAATTAAGTTTCATCGTGCCTATTGCTACAACTGAGACGATTTCTCCATTTCCAACCCGGAGTGTTATCTCTCCTTTCTGTAGCTGCTGCTAGGAATCAATTCCTTGAAAAGAAGAGCAAACATGATTAGTGACACCTGAATCAAGTATCCAAGCAGTTTTATCATTATCCACTAAACAAGCTTCTAAGAGAAGTAAATCATATTTACCTTCATTCTTCTTTTATGCAATGTACTTCGGACAGTTCCGTTTCCAATGCCCGTCTTCATTGCATTGGAAACACTTTCATTTGTCTGCAACTTCTTTGACCTTATTGTTCTTCTGGGCAGCTGCTTTGTCAGCTCGTTTCCCTTTACCAACCTTCTTCATGTTCTTCTTCTTCCCTTTTAGGTTAGAAGAAGATGAAGCCACTATTTTTTATCAAGAGGTCGAACCTCTATGATAACTCCTACTGGCAACATTTGCCTCACCTTTCAATCCCTGAATTTTCATCAAAGATTGAAAGGTCTGGAGTTCATTCAGAAGGGAGGTAAGATTAAAAGTAAGCTTGTTCATGACAACATTACTTTTAAACTGTAGGAAACTCTATGGAAGAGTTTCCAAAATGAAGCTAACCTGGCTCGATTCATCGATGGAAGCACCATTCGACTCCGCGATGTTAAAATGTACCATCATATCCAGGACATGATCCCGAACAGATTAACCCTCTGGCATCCTCGAGTTGAATATATATGATAGTACACAAAATGTGTTATCCTTAGGCTTAATAATTGCTAGTTTAATGATAATTTCAGGGGTTTCATTTGGTTAAATCATTGAATTTCAGGTAAAGAGCTCAAACAGAACATTTGGAGACATTTTGGATCACTCAAGATCGAAACGAGGCTATTTGGAGCTAAAAATAACATCAATTGGAAGTGAAAGGACCAAACCAAGCTTGAAGACCCGAGGTGATGGCATTGCAACGCCATGCAGAGCGTTGCAACGCCGAACGTGCAGTCATGGAGCAATGAAGAGTACTACTGATAGCGTTGCAACGCTGTCTTGATAGGAAGATACACATGAAGACACGCACAGAGGACCGCAATGCCAAATCGATAAGAGGCACGCGCGTTAGGGTAGCAGCGTTGCAACGCTGCCCTCAACGTTGCAACGCCATCGAGATATTCCATATATGACCAGCCGCCTAGGGTACAAAGTTGCAACGCTCTCCCTAGTGTTGCAACGCTATACTGATTAAGCCTATAAATAGAACCTTATAATTTCATTACAAGGGAGCCAAATTTGGTAGACTTTTGAAACCTATTTTCGAAAAACACTTTATAAGAAGAGAGAAAAGAGCGTTTTTGAGAGCCAAAGCATCCGTGGAGGTTCGAGATCGAAGACGGGAGCTTGGAGACGAAGGACCGGCATCGACACATAAGTTTAATTTCCTTTTCTTTCAAATTGTAATACGGTTTTAAGACGTTTTCTACATGTTTAGCTTGATTTTCATGTGATTTAGTGTAGCTAAATGTTGTAGTTAGGATTTGATTTACTTGTTAAGACTTATTTGCTATGTTTTGAAGCATTCTTTTTCTTATTTCTGGCAATTCGTTCTTTAACTCTTAAATTTGTTGGTTTAAGTGGACTCGAGAGATAAAACTTAAATTAGATCAAAGTTGTCAAAACCCTTAGGAATCTAGTAAAGAGGTTGCTTAATGTCGTGCATGTTGTAGGTTCATATGGAGACTATGGAGTTTATTGCATGTGCGAGGCTCACTAAGAATCGAGAGGTTTTCTTGAGTATCATACTTCTTGTTTATAAAAGCAACACATTAGTTCATTGGATGTGTTAATTAAGTCGTTAGCTTGTGAAGTCATTTTCCTTTGAAGCTATCAATTCATTTCTCGACATGTTTGTTTGTTGTTTGCCTTTACTTTGAATCACCTATCCACGTTATGTTACTTTAGCTAAAATTGAGAATTAGTATCTCGATAATTAGTTAATCTAGAAACCCATTCCCGAGGACGATACTTGGACTCTTAAATCACTATACTAAAACTTGACCCGTACACTGCGGTATTGCATTATCAAAATTGAACGCAACAATATACTTGAGGGCATTGTGCTGAGCCTGTGTAGACTGTTGTCCAAACATACCCTGCACTGAATCTATGATTTCCTTAGCGTTCATCAAGCCCTCGTGCTTCTTGGCTAATATGTCAAACTTACTTGCCAGCATATAGACCTTGGCCTTACCATTGGCTTTTATCCATCGATCATATGCATCACAAAATTTCGTGTAGCATTCGAGCCTGGCACCTGAGGACACTCCTCAGTCAACACAAACTCATCCACTACCAAAATAGTGTTAAGTTTGTTTTTCCAAGTTATCATTTTCTCTCCGGTTAATTTTTTCGCACCTAGAAGGAAATTATAGAGCTTGACATTTTGCTGAAATTTACAAAAAAAAACTTGTATAAGCTTCTTGCTATAATTGTCTAATCCAATCATGTTTTAGCTAATTATTAAATGATTCCTAAGTCATTAATAATTTGCAATGATACTCCAAAGATTTAGAATGTATGACAACGAAGGGTAATAAAAAACACTCCACCTCTGGATCAAGACACTCTTGACCAAAACCTAATGTCAGAATAACTCTTTTTCCTATAGGCTTTATTTTCCATTATTCGGTAAGGATACATACACTTCTTACGTACCTTGTGAGTGTAACCCTCTGTCTTTAGACCCCAGAGTCCCCATCCAATAAAATCCACCGAAGGGCAACTAGATTGAAAAACAGACTAAGAAAATCTTTATCCCTTTCGGGTGTCCACTATGTTCGATCCCCTATGATCAAGCCCTCCGAAGAGATTGTCTGGTCCAGACCAAATTAGCAGGCTGACCATAGTGATCTTACGGTGTGAACTGACAGAAGAGACCATAGGTTTTCTTTTCACTAAACCTACTCCCACTCACTAGAAGTACCTTCTCCATCAACCTTGATATTGACTCATACAAACACCATCCGAAGGGGGATGCTCCCGTTTGCGCCACGAGGCCAAGTATGAGTCTCATGGTGTGAATTTCCCGGAGAAACGTAGGTGAAAAAATATGTATCATATACACTTTTCCTCTCACTAGATACTTTAACTCTATAGAAAATATACTTAGGCTAAACCCGACTAATGGTTTTACCTAAACTTATCAACATAACTCTTATATTGATAATCAATATAACTCTTCTATTGATTTAATCCTAAGTTTGCTAATATAACTCTTTATATTAAGCCTAGGATTTCTAGTTTATTAACCCCTTAATAAACGTGTTGACGCTACTATAATTTATAAACCCTCTGATTAAAATTCACTCCCAAGTCAGTTTCCAGGTAGGGGTGTTCCGTTTCCGTCAGCTTAAATACCCCATCGTAGATAGAGCCTTGCTTAGACAGAGTTCCTCTTTTAATCATTGTTTATAAATTACTTGGTTCCTAATTCTAATCTAATTAGAATTAGATAACCTAAGGTCTATTAATTCCAAGTTCTAAACATTTTAAAACTAATAATTAACCTTAGGTGACATGCATACTATGTTATAATTGTTTGATCATCCATCACATAAATAGTAAACATACATAGCATATTCATCTCATGAATTATAATGCAAGTCAATGTTGTCCATAAATTAATATAACACCTTATATTAATTATACATGCAAACTATATAATATAACACTTTATATTATAAATGATGCATGGAAATGCTTAACCTAAGGTGAGATATCTAAAATAAAAGCATACAGTATGCATGGCAATAATTATACAACAATTTCATAATTTAAATAGCAAAATTAGACATTTTTTGACACCCTAAAATTAATTTTAACTAATATAATCTAATTAATTAATTCAAATTAAATTAAATAAATATAATTAAATATTAAATATTTTTATATTTAATATATATTAGTAAAAATGTTTTTCCGCCCGTTGTGAAATTTCTGAAACGCCTTCGGCGTTGCAAAACTGTGCCTTGTTCGTTTATGCCCGTTGAAGCATTACTCCAGTAGCGTTGCAACGCTAACTCCTTCATGTCGCGCGCCTCAGTAGATTCAGGGTTGCGACGCCTGTGCTAGCGTTGCAACGCCCGTTCTAGCGTTGCAACGCCAAGGCCTCATCATCCAAGCATTGTGACGCTCGGAGGCGCGTTGTGTCACAATCATACTAGAAGAGCGAATGTTTGTGAACCTCACAGTGACAAGTCGTGCCATGATGCGATCGAGGAGGACGGTGCATCATCTAACACACAAAGATAGGTGGGCTCGAAGGCATGTGAGACTGGGGCCAACCGTGTCGTCGGAGGGGTCGATGTATGGGCGTATGACTCCTTGCCAAAATGACGTGCAAGGGAGGAAGACCCAATATTTCACATAATATACTATAGGGGGTACCATGGTGTCGACTCTCCACCACCCTTGGGCTTGTGGGCCTAAGTGAGTCACCCCGTGGCACGTTAGCGTGTCATGGATGGGGCGAGCGTCTCAAGAGAAGTGTCTTGGGCGTTTCCTTTGTAACGGATTTTCAAGGGACAGTGTCGGACGACACAGGTGTGCCGACATTGCCCCCCTTCCCATGGGCTAGAGGTTCCGATATAGGGCCGTTAAGCGCCGGCCGATCCGAAAATGTCCTGTTAAAGCCAACTCATGGGAAAGACAAGTGCAAGTACGGACGCGACGCGGTACGATCGAGTTATATTCCGCTGCTTATTTACTTGATGCTTGGTTGAGGACTGAAGAACCTCGCCTAAGGCCCGACGAAGCCACAAAGCGTTGCGATCATAGAGATGGGGCAGGAGTTCCCCTTAAGGCTGGCCATGTTCGAGGGATGATTCATGGCACCGCACGGTCCGAGAGGTACGACCGTGACACTTGGTATCAGAGCCAACCTTTGTGCGCGCAGTCGAACAAGAATTTGATTGGCATTAGTAAGAGAAATCATATGTCAAGCAAGAATGGGCAACAATTTGGAGTATGAGGACGATGTTGGCGTTGGTTCAGTTCGAGTGAGTAGTGCGGGCAATGATGCCCGAGTGAGCGCCAGAATGCGCGAGTTGAACAAGTTGGCGTGGAAAAGCCAACGTATTGTCAGCGCGGTGGTGCGAGTGAAGCGCTGTGTGCGCGCAAGTTGACCGATTGGCGCATGCATGCAAGCCAACGAGTGGTTGTGCGGGCGGTGATGCCCGAGTGATGCGCCAGTGTGCGCAACGGTTTTGATGTGGCCAGGAGTGCCACCGTAAGAGTGCTCGAGCAGAATGAGCACGTTGAAGAAGCACTGAGGCGCTGTGTTATGTTGCCACATAGTGTGGCTTGTGGCAGTTGAGAGTTGGCCGAAGGAGAGTGCCAACAGACAGAGGGCTATGTCAATTTGCTTTCAGACTTTGCTACGTGAGAGTTGGTGTCACGATGAATCCATTCCGTGCACCGTGATGTTCCGCTCAGAGAATATGTGATGTGGTGGCCAGAGTGGCCAAGTGTGTTGGGGCGCGCTCCCCGTGGCTAGGTAAGAGAAAGCCTATGCCTTTTGCAATGACCTGTCTGGTGATTCCCGGGTCGAGTCCTAAAGTTGGGCGAGGTAGGCCCCAGAGAGGGATAGCCCACAGGGTGGCAGCTGACCGTGCTTGTGATTCTTGTCGCCGGGCCAAGTCGTAGAGTTGGGCGCAGTAGGTCCCTGTGGTGGTACAGTTCATGAGTAGGTGCCAGATGTTCGTGCTTGTGATTTTGGTCGTCGGGCCAAGTCCTAGAGTTGGACACAGTAGGTCCCTTGGGCGGTACAGTTCATGAGTAGGTGACAATTTCCATATTCGATCTGATGCACGATTATATTCAGCAAGTCCGTCAGTTGCAAGCCCGAGATACGGATCGTCATCGGGACGATGCCAAGTTTAAGTGGGGGAGAGGGTTACAATCCACTGTGCGATGATTTGAATTGAACCCCCTAGTAAGTCATCGAGGACGATGACGAGATTAAGTGGGGGAGAATGTCACAATCATACTAGAAGAGCGTATGTTTGTGAACCTCACAGTGACAAGTCGTGCCATGATGCGATCGAGGAGGACATTGCATCATCTATCACACCAAGATAGGTGGGCTCGAAGGCATGTAAGACTGGGGCCAACCGTGTCGTCGGAAGGGTCGATGTATGGGCGTATGACTCCTCGCCAAAATGACTTGCAAGGGAGGAAGACCCAATATTTCACATAATATACTATAGGGGTACCATGGTGTGACTCTCCACCACCCACAGGCTTGTGGGCCTAAGTGAGTCACCCCCCGTAGCACGTTAGCGTGTCATGGTCGGAAGCGAGCGTCTCAAGAGAAGTGTCTTGGGTGTTTCTTTTGTAACGGGTTTTCAAAGGATTGGTCGGACGCGCACGCGTGTGTGCCGACATTGCGCCCCTATCCATGGGCTGGAGGTTCCGATATAGGGCCCGTTAGCGGCCAGCGATCCGAGAATGTCCCATTAAAGCCAACTCATGGGAAAGACAAGTGCAAGTACACGGAAGGGCGACGTGTACGACCGAGTTATATTCCGCTGCTTATTTACTTGATGCTTGGTTGAGGACTGAAGAACCTCGCCTAAAGCCCGACGAAGCCACAAAGCGTTGCGATCATAGAGATGGGGCAGGAGTTCCCCTTAAGGCTGGCCATGTTCGAGGGATGATTCATGGCGCCGCATGGTCCGAGAGGTACGACCTTGACACTTGGTATCAGAGCCAAACCTTTGTGCGCGCAGTCGGACAAGAATTGGATTGGCGTTAGCAAGAGAAATCATATGTCAAGCAAGAATGGGCAACAGTTTGGAGTATGAGGACGATGTTGGCGTTGGTTCAGTTCGAGTGAGTAGTGCGGGCAATGATGCCCGAGTGAGCGCCCGAGTGCGTGAGTTGAACAAGTTGGCGTGCGAAAGCCAACGTATTGTGCGGGCGGTGGTGCTCGAGTGAAGCGCCTGTGTGCGCAAGTTGACCAGTTGGCGCATGCAAGCCAACGAGTGGTTGTGCGGGCGGTGATGCTCGAGTGATGCGCCAGTGTGCGCAACCGTTTTGTTGTGGCCAGGAGTGCCACCGTAAGAGTGCTCGAGCAGAATGAGCACGTTGAAGAAGCGCTGAGGCGCTATGTTATGTTGCCACATAGTGTAGCTTGTGGCAGTTGAGAGTTGGCCGAAGGAGAGTGCCAACAGACAGAGGGCTATGTCAATTTGCTTTCAGACTTTGCTACCGTGAGAGTTGGTGTCACGATGAATCCATTCCGTGCACTGTGATGTGCCGCTCAGAGAATATGTGATGTGTTGGCCAGAGTGGCCAAGTGGGTTGGGGCGCGCTCCCCGTGGCTAGGTAAGAGAATGCCTATGCCTTTTACAATGACCTGTCTGGTTATTCCCGGGTCGAGTCCTAAAGTTGGGCGAGGTAGGCCCCAGAGAGGGATAGCCCACAGGGTGGCAGCTGACTGTGCTTGTGATTCTGGTCGCCAGGCCAAGTCCTAGAGTTGGGCGCAGTAGGTCCCTTGGGTGGTAGAGTTCATGAGTAGGTGCCAGATGTTCGTGCTTGTGATTTTGGTCGTCGGGCCAAGTCCTAGAGTTGGGCACAGTAGGTTCCTTGGGCGGTACAGTTCATAAGTAGGTGACAATTTCCATATTCGATCTGATGCACGATTATATTAAGCAAGTCCGTCAGTTGCAAGCCCGAGATACGGATCGTCATCGGGACGATGCCAAGTTTAAGTGGGGGAGAGTGTTACAATCCACTGTGCGATGATTTGAATTGAACCCCCGAGTAAGTCATCGAGGAGATGACGAGATTAAGTGGGGGAGAATGTCACAATCATACTAGAAGAGCGTATGTTTGTGAACCTCACAGTGACAAGTCGTGCCATGATGCGATCGAGGAGGACGGTGCATCATCTAACACACCAAGATAGGTGGGCTCGAAGGCATGTGAGACTGGGGCCAACCGTGTCGTCGGAGGGGTCGATGTATGGGCGTATGACTCCTCGCCAAAATGACGTGTAAGGGAGGAAGACCCAATATTTCACATGATATACTATAGGGGGTACCATGGTGTCGACTCTCCACCACCCCTGGGCTTGTGGGCCTAAGTAAGTCAACCCGTGGCACGTTAGCGTGTCATGGCTGGGGCGAGCGTCTCAAGAGAAGTGTCTTGGGCGTTTCCTTTGTAACGGGTTTTCAAGGGACAGTGTCGGACGGCACAGGTGTGCCGACATTGCGCCCCTTCCCATGGGCTGGAGGTTCCGATATAGGGCCCGTTAGCGGCAAGCGATCCGAGAATGTCCCGTTAAAGCCAACTCATGGGAAAGACAAGTGCAAGTACACGGACGGGCGACGTGTATGACCGAGTTATATTCCGCTGCTTATTTACTTGATACTTGGTTGAGGACTGAAGAACCTCGCCTAAGGCCTGACGAAGCCACAAAACGTTGCGATCATAGAGATGGGGCAGGAGTTCCCCTTAAGGCTGGCCATGTTCGAGGGATGATTCATGGCGCCGCACGGTCCGAGTGGTACGACCGTGGCACGTTGCAACGCTGCACCTGTCTGCAGCCTTAAAACCGCCCGATTGGCATTGCAACGCTGCACAAAGTACAACAAGCAGTCTCCACTATTTTTGCTCGTTTTTGCTTTATTCTTCTTGGAAACCACTTTGCCTCGATCGACACGGACTTACAGACTCGATTTATATAATAAAATACCCAAAACAATAGACCCTTACATTGAACAATTCAATGAAATTATGTAAATCTATGTGCCAAAAATGAAAACATATAATTTTCCAAGTCGTTTATTCATCACATGAAAACAGTAAATCTCACCTTCGTTCTTGATAAATCCATAACAAAATCAAGAACACAATTGGGCTCTGATACCAATTGAAGTGATCAAATCCCGCAGTGGAAGCGATTGTGAATCACATGTTCTTTATTTTGTTGCATAGATTTCATTCAAGAACTAAACATATAAGATTAAGCATTTAATTCTACATAGGACAACAAGAAAATTACCTTTGAAGATTACTTTCTTCACGAATCCCTCCTCAATAGATCACGATCTCAACAACAACTCGAAACTTTGTGAAGTTCCACCACCAGATCTTCTCCGTTGTTCTCTAGGTGAGGGAGGAAGGTGGGTTCCTTTATGATGAGGTGAGATGATCTTATGAAATTGTGTTTGGAACTCTTTCCAACACAATTTGAGAGAATTCTAGGGTTTTGTCAAAAAAACCTTTTTTTTTTTCAAAGTTGCATTTTATGCAACTAATTATTGGAAAATAGGATGGAAATTATCATCTTATCCCTCCTTCATTCTCTCATTAGTATATAGTTAATATGTGAATCTAATTCACATTAAAACCATATATTATATCAATTATATCACATATAATTGATATAACACCTTATATATGAAATTGAACACTTAAATCTCATTCCTAACTTTATACCCTCAATATTACCATGCTGAGCAAACGGAGGGACCTAATGGACCTACAGTTCATGAGCTCCTATGATGTGAGATTAATTGATCAAACTCTTTGATCTAGTTAATCAATATTCATTAACTACAAGTCACTTCACTATAGACTTTGTAGCTGCACTCTCCTCACTGTAGATTATATTGTGTCTATTGATATAATAATTACCCATGAGTCGACAATTCACAGGTTGTTCGTAATCATAGTTGGGTCAAATTACCTTTTTACCTATGTGATTACCTCTTTGTTCCTTAAGCACCACTGATCCTCTTATGAACAACAAGTCTATGGTCCTACCATAGACTCATACACTCTTAAGTCAGTTTAGAGGGTGGGGCCCCGTTGTTCAAGACCTTAACTCAGTTCTTAAGGGAACAACCTATCTAATTCCTTAGTGTAGGAATGAGTGAATTCCATCTTGCATAGTTAAGTCCCCAGCTACTGATAACTCACCATAGGAGAGTTATTTTAATAGAATTTTAGTGCTTAATCTGCTTGAATTGCATAAAATTTGGTGAGCCTCATGTTATTTAACCCTAAATTATGTATGTTAGCTTTAAATCTTGAATTTAAGCATTAGGTTAAAAAAGAATTAACTTTGATGTTTTTGTGCTTTAATTTAAGAAATTTAGGAAAATAAGCTAACGGTTAATTAAAGACCAAAATTTGAGATTTTTCTTAACTCCAAAAATCCTTGCGTATTTAGTTTGATTTATAATTGACTTCATAAATTTATTTGGGATTTTTCTGTGTGCAGGAGATGTTTAAAAATTACAAGAGTCCATAAGGGCATTTTAGACATTTTATCCGAAGGGTAATATGGTCTTTTTACCCTTAAGGGTATTTTTGTAATTTGTGAAGTTAGGGCAACATCATCTTGTATAAGGAGGCTAGGGTTTACAAGTGTGGAGGTGGAGTTGGAGTTGTGACAAGAGGAAGAGACCGAGAGAGAGAAGAGGAACCATCGATTTTGCTACAACAATCAAGGGTAAAACCTGAGAGGATAAACTTAACATTAGCAATCGAGAGGGAAGAGCAGAGAGGAGTTGTCTGTGCGTTGCTGAAGCAATGGCGTGGAAGCTGTATGTAAAGCAGAATCTGAAGACTCTTTGCTGAAGCAATCGACGTGCAGTTTAGGAGAAGCCATCGGCATTGCTGAAGCAAAATCGCGTTGTCCACCTGCTGTTATTGCTTGGCAATTGCTGAAGCAATCCGTGAAGTCGCTTGCACTCGTGTTGCCTCGCCGTTTGGCCGGGCAATCGCGGGAACCAAGGGGTTGTTGCTGTTGTTGCTTGCCTTTGCTGCAGCAATTGGTTGCACTGTTGCTGAAGCCAACCAAAGAGCTTTGCTGAAACAAAGTGCCCTGCTGCAAACCATCGATAGAGGGTTGCTGCTAGGCAATTGCTGTAACAAAAGCTAAGCCACTTGCTGTGTAACCTTTTCCCTATCTCTAAGATTTATTGCTTGTTGTAAACTACCAATTTAATACTGATTTTTTGGGTTGTTTATATACTGATTTAGACTACATTTGCTCACTCTTTTAGGCCGAACTCGTGACTGGTTTAGGCTATAATTGTGGTTGATTTAGGCTATTTTAGTGAATGTTATTGGTTGTTTTGCATGAACTCATTGATCAATAAAAGCATGCTTAATTTAGAGATGCGTGACTCGATTTTAATCATGAACTAGATTGTCTTAGGCAAAGGTTAGGTTGTGTTCAAATGTAAATTTGGATTAAATTTATGGTTGATGCCATTGATTGAATTTATGAAATTTTATTAAATTTAACGTTGCATGAGAATTAAAATTGGCCTTTTTTACTTCTCTATAATTAATAAACTTGGGAAAGTTAGTGAATTAGAAAATTAAAATTTCATTCTAAGATTATTGAGTTTATTAGGGATAATTAACCCACCTAGAACCTAAAATCATGGGCATAATTTAGATCACAATTGGAAAATTGTAGGTTTTAAAACTTAGTGATTTTGGAAAGAATCATTTGAATGCATGTGTAGGTAAATTTAAGGCATCACTCAAAATTTATTCCAATCGAACATTAGAACTCTAACCTAACCCGAGTCTGTTTTTCATTACAAATCTCATCTCTTGTATCTGCCTTCTTGTTAGCATTCTCCTCTCCTCGCATTTAAATTCACTTATTTTCTTTTGTCTTATCTTATCTTTCTTACTTATCAATTTATTTAATTACAACAATAATTTGCACACTCATGCATTGCACTAAAATAAGAAAAATTTGCTAGGACACTCACTCATTTAGGGTCTAGCTAGTCCTCGTGGGATCGATACTTTAACTTATCACTTGTTGCACGCGACCGTGTATACTTGCACGTCGTAGAAGTATCTGTGTCTCATTCTAATTTGCATTAGTTTAGGGCACTGATATTTTCGCATCAGCTACCTACGAGGTTCTGTCCTTGAGAAGGTAGGCATATTGAGTCGGCTACAGGCAACTCTCACCTATACTAGTCTAAGGACAAACCCCTATAAGCAGGAGTTCTTAACTTGCTCAGGATTTAGGTCGAGTCACTAATGGCCATCTATAAATTATCAGTCTTATCCTGTTAACGGTGTTATACTGGTTAGACTAATAATTTGCAATCCGGTCTTGTATGAACTCTTCATACATGATACCCCCACTCGCATGTCAACCACATGAATGAGTTGGATTACCTCATTTGTACTAATTACAAAGTGGGTCGCATCCATGGTATTACCAGAATAAGATTTCCGACCTTATTCTTATACCATAGACCATTTAGGTTATACTCTTGAACATAATCCAAATAGTGTCTACTTCACTGATGTTCAAAATATATTATAACCTTGGAGCTTAGTTTATTGGATTTATAAAGCAAGAATATAATTTTATCAAAACAAATAACTTTTTATTTATTTGATCAAAATTACATATGTTTAGGGCACAAATCCCAACACAGGTAGGATTGCGTTCAAGTAAATGACCCAAATGATCTATATTACATGGATTAGGTTGGGAACCTTATCCTGGTAACACTACGGATGCAACCGACTTTGTATTTGACCCAAACGAGGCAATCCACCTCGTTCATGTAGTTGACATGCGAGTGGGGGCATCCTGTGTAATGAGATTGTAGAAGACCAAACCGTGAATTATTAGACACTGTAGTAATCGCGTTGACAAATTAGGACTAATAATTCGTAGATAACCATTAGTGACTCGACCTTAATCCTGAGCGGGTTACAGACTCCTGTCTGCGGGGGTTCGTCCTTTGACTAGTAAGGGTGAGAGTGACCAGAGTTTCCGACTCCATAAGCCTACCTTCTAAGGGGCAGAACCTCATGGCTAGTTGGGAACTTAACTACACAAGAAGGAATTCACTCGTTCTCGAGCTAGGGAATCTAGATGAGTTGTTCCCTTAAAGGCTGAATCTAGGTCTTGAACAACGGGGCCCCACCCTCTCTCTGGCCCAAGAGGGACGTTGTTTATGATAGGACCATAAACATGTTGATCATTAGAGGATCCGTGGTACTTAAGGTGCAAGAAGTAGTCACAAGAGGAAAATGGTATTTGACCCAGTTGTAACCACGAACAACTTGTGAAGGGTTGATTCACCGGTGTTGGTTATATGATGGACACAACTTGTCCTACAGTGAGGGGAGTGCAACTACTAGTCTATAGTGGAGTGACTCGTAGTTAGTGAATGTTGATTAATGGGATCAAAGAGTTTGATCAGTCAATTCCAAATCATTGGAGCTCATGATCTGTAGTTTCATTAGGTCCCTCGGTTGGCTCAATATGGAATTCATGAGGTGTATAAAGTTTTGGAATGAATTTGAAATGTTCAAATTCATATAAACAAAATATATGTCAATTATATGTGGTATAATTGATATAATATATAGTTTGATGTGAATGTGATTCATAATAAACTATATTATTGCATAATTATGAAATTATGGAATAATTAGAGAAATTAATATTGAGAGATATGAAAATTTAATATGATTAAATTTAATTTCACATTATGCAAATGTGATTTTCATATTAAGGTATATAATACCTTATATTATGTAAATATGATTTGGATAATATATGGTTTGTGGAAGTAGTGGGCTAAATGGGTGGAGCATTTCTCTCCACCCTCACCCACTATAAATAAATGCTTTGTGAAACATTTTGTACACTTGATATCTCAATTTTTGTTTTGGAAAATAAAAAATCTCTCAATTCTCTACAAAATCCTTTCTCCCTAAAGGGTTCCCACAAGCCTCCCTCTTCTTTGAGAACAATTGTGAAGACGTCTTGGAAGTGTCCAAGTTCGTGATCGTAGAGATCATTGAGAACGTTGAGATCGTTAGAGAGGATTACAACAAGGAAGGGTTTCTTCAAAGGTAATTGCTTTGTCTCCTTTTATGGTTAACCTAGAATGCATGTATTTGAGTATATTCGAGTAACACAATCGAGGCATTGCAATCCAAATCGCTTTCGCTGCGGGATTCCATCCTTTCACCTTGTGTTTATAAAAAGATCATCAACGATAAGGTAGCTTTCTTAGTACTTTATGTGGGCAATATCGTACTCATTGGAAATGATGTAGGATACCTAACTAACATAAAGAAATGGCTAGCGACCCAATTTCAAATGAATGATTTGGGAGAGGCGCAATACGTTCTTGGGATTCAAATTATCAGGAATCGCAAGAATAAAACGCTAGATTTGTCTCAAGCATCCTATATTGACAAAATGTTGGTATGATATTCGAGCAGAACTCCAAGAAGGGTTTGTTGCCTTTCAGGCATGAAGTTCATCTGTCTAAGGAACAGTGCCCTAAGACACCTCAAGAAGTTGAGGATATGAGACGTATTCCCTATGCTTATGCAGTAGGTAGCCTAATGTATGTTATGCTATGCACGAGGCCAAAGATTTGTTATGTTGTGGGAATAGTCAGTAGTACCGACCCAATCCAGGGTTAGGCCACTGGATCGCAGTTAAAAATATCCTCAAGTATCTTAGAAGAACGAGACACTATATGCTAGTGTATGACACTAAGGATTTGATCCTTACTGGATACACTGACTCTGATTTTAAGATTGATAAGGATTCGAGGAAATCCACATCGAGATCAGGGTTCACCCTTAATGGGAGGCTATAGAATGGCGAAACATCAAGCCAGGATGCATAACAGACTCCACAATGGAGGTTGAGTATGTAGTTGCTTGTGAAGTAGCTAAAAAGGTTGTTTGGTTGAGCAAGTTCTTAACAGATTTGGAAGTCGTTCCAAATATTGAATTGCCTATTACCTTATACTGTGACAACTGTAGTGCTGTGGCAAATAATAAAGAACCTCGAAGCCACAAATGAGGAAAGCACATCGAGAGGAAATATCATCTCATTCGTGAGATAGTGCAACTGGGAAATGTGATTGTCACCAAGATCGCTTCAACGCATAACATTGCTGATCCTTTTACGAAGACTCTCACGCTAAAGTGTTTGAGGGTCATCTAGAGTGTATGGGTTTACGAGACTTGTACATAGAGTAATCTAGGAGAAGTGGAAGATATGCAATGGGTATAAGGATGCCCTATTTTATTGTATTTTTTATTGTACCCCACTGTTTTAGATTGTTTGTTGTTGCGTAAAATGATATTGCAATACCGCAAGTGTACGAGTCAAGTTTTAATATAGTGATTTGAGTACAGAGTATCGTCCTCAGGAATGAGTTTTCTAGATTAATTAATTACCAAGATACTTATTCTAAATTTTATGTAAAGCAACACAACATTGATAGGTAGTGAAAACAAAGATAAAAAATAAATGTACAATTGGAGACACGAATATGATAGAATTAAAGGAAGATGATTTCACATGTTAAGTCTTTATTTAACACATGCAAAGAACTGATATTATGAATTTATAAACAAGAAGGGAAAATACTAAAAAAAATCTCTCGATCCATAGCGAGCCTCACACACACGATAAATTCTAAAGTTTCCTTATGAATTTCAAAAGCATGCACGACATTAAGCAACTTCTTTATATGTTTCCCAAAGAACTCTAAGTCATTCTCATGTCAGATTTCTAAGGATTTTGACAACTTTGCTCTAATCTAAGTTTCTTTCCCTCGAGTCCACTTAAACCAACGAGATCGATAAAATTAAGAACGAATTGCAAAAAAAAAATAACATAACAAAGTTCAATACATAAATTAAACACATTCAAAACATGCTAATCAAATCCTAACTACAACGTTTAGTCACTCAAAATCACCATACAAACAAGGTAAAGTCATAGGATCGTATTTAAATGGAGTTACAATCTAAAAGAAAGAGAAATAAACTTATGTGTCGATGCTAGAGAAATAAACTCCCGTCACGATCTCGAGCCTCCACAAACGTTTTTGCTCCCATGGAATGCTCTTCTTTCTCTTCTTAGAGAGTATATTTCGAAAATTAGGGTGTAAAATCTATCAAATTCAGCTCCCTTTGCAAGATTGGCAACATGTTGTATTTATAGTGCAATCGGCACAACGTTGCAACGCTAGGGACAGCGTTGCAACGCTGTGCCCTACGCGGTAAGCATATAAGGAAAGTCTCGGCGACATTGCAACGTCGCTACCCTAGACGCGCGCCTCTTTATCGAAGTATCATTGCAACCCTGCAGGGCAGCTTTGAAACGCTACCTTCACGGGTCTTCAACGCAAAGAAACACCACCAGCAACGTTTCGATGCCCTGCAGGGCATTGCAACGCCATCACCTCGGGTCTATTTGCTAGATTTGTCCATTCTTCCTCCATTTGATGTTATTTTAAGCTCTAAAAAGCCTCGATTTGAACCCGAGTGATCCATAATATCTCCAAATGTCCTGTTTAAGCTTTCTACCTGGAATTAGATGATTAAAACACATAAAAGCTCTGAAATTAACATGAAAACTAGCAATAAATAAGCCTAATGATAGCACATTTTGTGTGCTATCAAATACCCCCAAACTTAAACTTCTGCTAGTCCCGAGCAAAAATAGAATTAAACATGAGATTGTTCTTATACATACATTTGATTATAGTCTCAGAGATTTAAAAGGAAATTCTGGCAATCACAGGAAACATTCAAACATGATACTTCAACAAGAAATTTAAAACTTGTCCTTTGTGTTGCTACGTGTGTGTGTGATTAGCCTACGTTCCTTTCGTCTTTACTAAGCCCGGATTAACTTTATTAGGTTCTCCATTCAACTTCCCTCTAAACTTGTCATGATCAATAATCCTTGAGTTTCCCCACATTCAAGAAATAAACAACTTTACTCATCACTTAATCACTTTTTTATGTCACTTTTTCTATTTTTTTTTTTTTTTGTGCAAGGACACTAGCTTTCACATATCCACTGCAGGGACCCTTACCTAGAGCACTCGCTCAGTGAGTTGCCTAACTGATGACAGTGAAGGTAGCTCTTTTTGTCCTCACGATTTTTTTTCTTTAGCAAACAAAACAATAGAAACAAAGCAGACAAACTTTTTTTACATAATGCACATATTTTACAAATCATGCACTTCATATTGTCATTCACCCTATCTTACAGTTTAACTCTCAAATCAGTCCTTATACCTATCAAGGTGACATCAAACTTCTAAACCTAATAACTTTGTTATAAGCATTTCAAAACTACAGGAACAAAGGCTATGTGCACATTATTGCAGGAAAAACTCAAGAAAATTCTTAAATTACTCAGATTCATATCATGCTCTCAAGTTCCAACAGAATCACAAGAATTTTTCAATTAAATCTCATCCTAGGTCATCCTAATCATACTTATGCATAAAATCAATCACTAATTAAACATATACTCAGGACAATCACAACAGATATAGAACATCTCACCCCCAAACTTAAACTAAACATTGTCCTCAATGTTTTCAAAATAAGCTCACGAAGTAATAAGGGTAAGAGTGAACAATACTGTCCTGAGTAATGGAGATGTTCATTTTTTTTTCTAAGTTCCTTGGGCTGCCAAGTCACGTGAGTTGAAGTTCCATAAAACGGGAGCATGGGTTTTGACGAGGGTGGCATCAACAACAACTTGATAAAGCAAAACAAACTCCTAATGAGTAAATAAAACAACTAAAACAAACTAAAAATAACATAAAACCAAAACGTAAAGCTTGGGTTTCCTCCCAAAAAACGCTTTCTTTAACGTCTTTAGCTAGACTGTACTCCCTCAAAGTGTGTTCTTTAAATCATGCAGCTCTTTGTCCTTTAGATCTTATCTTGTTTCCTTTGTTACCCTGTCTAAAGAATCACTCAAAAGAATGTCATTTCCTAGGTCAAATGCTAAAACATTAGTCAATTCAATCTTTAAACAGGAGTTTATTTTAGATTCATCTTTTTTAGGGGTAAAGATTTGAAATTTAACCTCCTCTTGCCCTACATGTAGCTATAGGGTGCCCTCATGCAAGCTTATGTCCGCCTTACTGGTGGCCAAGAATGGTCTTCCAAAGATAATGGGGATCTTTGCATCCTCTTCCATGTCAAGGACAAGGAAGTCCACAGGGAATACAAACTTATCTACTTTGACCAAGATATCCTCCATTATTCCCCTGGGTATGTGATAGATCTGTCTGCCTGCTGCAAAGAAATTGTGGTAGGTTTTACCTCCCCCAAACTTAATCTTTTAAACATAGAGTAAGGCATTGAGTTTATACTAGAACCCAAATAAAATAAAACATTAAAACTAAAGTTGCCTATAGAGCAGGGAACAGTAAAACTCCCTGGATCCTTTAGCTTTTGTGGCAACTTTTGTTGTATGATGGCACTACATTCCTCAAATAGATTGATGGTTCCGTACTCCTTCAACTTCTGCTTCTTGGACAGGATCTGCTTCATGAACATTGCATAGTTGGGTACCTATTCCACGACATCAGAAAAAGGGATACTCAAATTCAACTTTCTTAACACATCTAAAAATTTTTGAAACTGCAAATCATCATTTTTCTTTGTAAAACTTTGTGGATAAGGAATAGAATTAAAATGAGAAAGGATAGAAGGCTTTGTTTGTTTCTCCTGTTTGTTGTCACTGGCCAGTTGTGACTGTTCCTTTACCATCTCAGAAGCCTTTTCCTTTTCAGCCTCTTCCCTTACGATGTTCCTTCCACTTCTTAGTGTGACTGCATTACAGGTTTCCCTTGGGTTTACCTCTATGTCACTAGGGAACTTACCTTTTTGCAATATACGAATTGTCACACTCATCTGGCTGATCTGAGTTTCAATGTTCTTTAATGAAACTCTATGACTTGTAGCACACAAAATGTGTTATCCTTAGACTTAAATTATGTTAGTTTTGTGATAATTTCAGGGTTTTCATGTGTTTAAATTGTTGAATTTAAGGATAAAGACAAATACAAGGACAAATGGAGAAATATGGGTGAAAAAGGAGTCAAAATATGCTAAAGGAGCAAAAAATGACATTAAATGGAAGGAGGAAGGCAAAAACAAGCAATCAAACCCGAAAAGATGGCGTTGCAACGCCCAACCCTGCGTCCAACCATTTAACCGTGAGAACTCATGTCGATGGCGTTGCAACACTGCCTTGCAGCGTTGTAACGCCCAACACGCAACAAAAATGCATTGAAGACCCGCAGCGATGGCGTTGCAACGCTACTTCGATAAGCAAAACGAGCGCGAGGGTAGCAGCGTTTCAACGCTGCAAGATTTTTTTCTTTTTTATATATTCGCCTAGGGCACGGCGTTGCAACGTCGTGCCGATATTATAAAAGGGAAATATGCCTCTTGATTTGGGGAGACCTTTTTTTTAGAGCTTTTGAAACCATTGTCTAAAATCCATTGTGAGGCGTAAGAAGACTTTTGAGAGATTTCATGTGGATGAGTTTTTTAGCTCGGGATTCGTGATAGGTGTCGGGATCATTGTCGTTCACACCACGAGAGTTCTTTCTTCGTTCTTTTCACTTTGTTTGTTAAACTATGGTTTTGTATTTGAGTTTAGTAGGATTTATAGTGGACATGAGTAGCTAAACTCGTTATCTTAGGGATAGATGTAGCCTTTTAATTATGATATTTTGTTGAATTGACTGCTTTTGGTTTATTGTAATGCTTTTATTCATGCAATTGCATCCTTAATGCTTATAGACTCTCGATCACGATTTATTTGTTCTTAGGTCTGAATTTATTCTTGTGAAAAATATTTTTAGTTTTGATCTCAATTGCATGACTGATAGTTACTTTGACTTGAGAATGATTGAAGTGCTATTAGAAACCCATAAGAATTGAACTTAGTGCCCTGTTTGTTTTTTTAGGTTTAACAGAGATGTTTAATTCTATGTCTTACATGAGATTTACTTGCCTCAAGAGAGGTTATTTGTTATATTAGTTTCTTGGTTTATAAAAGCAGTGCAATAACCCATTAGCATGATCTCAATAAAATAGTTAATTAATTTGTAAAATCTAGTCCCTAAGATATTTGTCTCTTCTGATTGTTCTCAATTTTTACTTTTTTATTTTGTGTTTCACTTCACCTTAAGTTTGATTTTCTAGATAAAATTGAGTGGTGTTATTGATAGGAATTAATTGAATTAAATAACCCAATCCTGTGGACGATACTCGTACTCAAATTCACTATATTAAAACTTGACCGGTACACTTGCAGTATTGCAAAATTTACGCAACAAGTTTTTTGCGCCATGGTCGGGGATTGGCGTTTATTTAATTCTTTTGATACTATTACGAAGTCACTTGGTCTTAATCTAGAGTTTGTTTTCTTTTTATTGATTTTGTGTTGTGTTTTGTATTTCTTTTGGTTTTGTGTGTCTTTTTTTTGTTATTTTAAATTTTTTGTTTCTTGTGTTGTGTGTTGCATGCGAAGTAACTCAGAAGCTGATCTAGTTCCTTTTCATCCTGAAGTTGACAGAACTTTCAGAATGAAGCTTAAGAAGACTAAGGACAAGGTCAGAATCATGGAGGAGCAACAGGGAGAGTATAAGCCCATTAAGGAGCACTTCCAACCCACTTTTGCTGGAAACCAATCTAGAATTATTTGTGCTCCAATTAAGGCTAATAATTTTGAGATAAAGATTGGCCTGATCCAGATGGTTCGAGAAAATGCCTTCAGAGGACATGCCACTGAGGATCCCAATCTGCATCTGAGATCCTTTGCTGAATTCTATGGCACCATAAAATTAATGGCGTATCCCTTGATGCTATTCGCTTACAACTTTTTCCTTTCTCTCTGCAGGATAAAGCAAAATTCTGGTTGGAGTCCTTGCCCACAGGTAGTATCAGTACTTGGGAGGAATTAACTCAGGCATTCTTGGCTAAATATTTCCCACCTGCCAAGGCTACGAGGTTGCACACTGAGATTGACACTTTCAGACAACAGGATGGAGAACAAATGTTCGAAGCTTGAGAAAGATACAAGAATTTACTTAAAAAATGCCCACAACATGGTTATCCTGACTGGTTTCAAATTCAATTATTCTATAATGGATTATCTGGTAATAATAAGTCTCATTTGGATGCAGCTGCTGGGGGGTCCATATTTTCCAAATCCGTTGAGGATGCTCATACTTTGCTTGAGGAGATGACTGCCATAAGTTGTAATTGGCATTCTGAATGATCAACTGCCAAACCTGTGGCAGGGATGTACGAGATAGATGATATAAGTTCCATCAAGTTCCATATGGCTTCCCTAAATAGTGCTCTGAATAAACTTGCAGGTACAGATAACAGTGAATCCATAGCTGTTGTTGCAGCTGCTAACAAACTTGCAGGTGTTGAAGATCTGGAGCCTGAGCATGCTCAATATGTGAGCAACAAGGCTTATGGATACCGTGGAAATCAGAATCGAAATCAGTTGCCCACTCATTATCATCCAGCTGAGGGTAAACCATCTCTGGAAGATGTGGTGAGTACATTCGTCACTGAATCAAGGAATCGAACAAACCAGTTGAAAAATGTAGTGCTAAGTTTGAGTAGCACATCGAACTCACAAGGAGCATCCATTAAGAACATAGAGGTACAGATCAGTCAGATGGCAACCACTCTAAACACGCTGCAGAAAGGTATGTTTTCCAGTGACACTGAGGTGAATCCTAGAGAACAGTGCAAAGTCGTGACTTTAAGGAGTGGTAAGGATCTTACCGAAACTAAAAAGGTAAATTCTGAAGAACAACTCAATTCTGATGCCAAGGAGGATACAGAGGAAGTAGTAGAGGAATCAAGCACATCGAAACAAAAGAGAAGATTTCTGATTTCTCTATTTCTATTGCTCCTAACTCTATTCCTTATCCTCAACACTTTCAAAAGAAAAAGACTGATTCTAACTTTGCTAAATTTCTTGATATGTTTAAGAAACTACACATTAATATTCCTTTTGCAGATGCCTTGGAACAAATGCCCAAATATGCAAAGTTCAAGAAGGAAATCCCGTCCAGAAAGAAGAAGTTTGATAAATATGAGACAGTCAATCTCACTGAAGAATGCAATGTTGTATTCCAGAGGAAACTACCACAAAAATTAAAAGATCCAGGGAGTTTTACTATTCCTTGCAATATTGGTAGTATTTTTGTTGATAGAGCTTTATGTGATCTAGGGTCGAGATTAATTTGATGCCTTTACCGCCTACTGAGAAACTGGTCTTGGGAAGTGCAACCTACAACCATCTCCCTGCAGTTGGTTGACCGTTCTATCAAATATCCCAGGGGTATTGTAGAAGATGTGTTGGTCAAGGTTGAACAGTTCATTTTCCCTGCAGATTTTGTGGTCTTGGACATGGAGGAAGATTTTGAGGTCCCAATTATTTTGGGGCGACCTTTCCTAGCCACTGGAAGAGCATTGATAGATTTGAAGGATGGTAAGTTAACTCTGAGAGTTGGTGAGGACAAGGTTGTCTTTGACATTTTTAGATCCTTGAAGTACCCTAATGAGGTAAGTACCTGTCACATGATTGATATTCTTGATGATGTTGTTGATTCATTTAGAGAGCTAGTTTTATTTGTTGATCCCTTAGAGACTTGCATGACAAATTCAATGTTAGATCAGTTAGAAAAATTGGATCATGAAGTTACTTACTTGTAATGAATCACTGAATCAATTGCCTAAATTTCAACATGAACAATTCTCACAACTGCATGCCAATAAGGTAGAAGAAACAAAACCTCCTGTTCTAGAGTTGAAACAGTAACCTGCACACCTTTGTTACACTTTCTTAGGAGATTCATCTACTTATCCTGTGATTATTTCTGTTGATCTAAATAAAGAAGAGGAAGACAAGTTGTTAAGGATCCTGAGAAGTCATAAGTCTGCTTTAGGGTGGTCAATTAGTGATATTAAAGGTATCAGTCCATCTTTAGTCATGCATAAAATCTTAATGGAAGATACCTTTAGTCCATCAGTTGAACACTAAAGGTGACTTAACCCACCAATGAAGGAAGTAGTTAAAGCTGAGGTACTCAAACTGTTGAATGCAGGAATTATTTGTGATATATCTAACAGTTCTTGGGTGAGCCCTGTGCAGGTTGTTCCAAAGAAAGAGGGGAGGACTGTTATGAAAAATGACAAGAATGAGTTCATATCCACCAGGACAGTCACTAGATGGCGTGTTTGTATCGATTACAGGAAGTTGAATAAAGCTACACGAAAATATCACTTTCCTCTTCCTTTTATTGATCAGATGCTTGATAGACTTGCTGGTAATCCTTACTATTGTTTTCTTGATGTCTATTCAGGTTATACCCAGATTGTTATTGCTCCTGAGGACCAAGAGAAGACTACTTTCACATGCCCTTACGGAACATACGTTTTCAGGAGAATGTCATTTGGATTGTGTAATGCACCTGCCACTTTCTAACGATGCATGATCGCCATATTTCATGACATGATTGAGGAGATAATGGAGGTTTTTATGAACAATTTTTCTTTTTTTGGTTGTTCATTTGATATTTGTCTGCATAATCTTTCTCGTATTTTGCACAGGTGTCAGGAAACTAACCTTATTTTGAATTGGAAAAAATGTCATTTTATGGTCAAAGAAGGTATAGTCCTAGGACACAATGTTTCTGAAAAGGGACTAGAGGTGCATAGAGCTAAGATCTCAACAATTGAACAACTACCACCTCCAGTTAATGTGAAGGGAGTTCGCAGTTTCTTAGGAGATGCAGGGTTTTACAAACGTTTTATACAAAATTTTTTATAAATTGTGAAACCTCTGTGTAACTTGCTGGAAAAAGATTCTCCTTTTGTATTTAATAATGGTTGTTTAGTTGCTTTTAATCTTCTGAAGGAAAAGCTGACTTCTGCTCCTATTATTGTTGTACCAGATTGGAGTCAACTCTTTGAGATCATGTGTGATGCTAGAGACTATGCTGTAGGCCCAGTTCTAGGCCAACGTCGGGATAAGATATTTAGGGCCATTTATTATGCAAGCAAAACTTTAGATAATGCACAACAAAATTACACTATCACTGAGAAAGAGATTCTTGCTGTTGTGTTTTCTTTTGATAAATTTAGGCCTTATTTGTTATGGACTAGAGTCATTGTGCAGACTGATAATGCTGCCCTCAGATATTTATTTGATAAGAAAGATTTTAAACCTCGCCTGATTAGATGGATTCTTCTGTTGCAGGAGTTTGACTTTGATATCAGAGATAGGAAAGGATGTTAAAATGTGGTACCTGACCACCTATCCAAGATAGAGAAGGAGGACACTTCACCTACCCTCCCTATCACAGAAGATTTTCCTGATGAAAGACTTTATCAGGTACATGATGATTTACCATGGTTTACTTATCATGTGAATTATCTTGCAGGAGGAGTTATGTCACCAAATCTGACTTCTCAACAAAGGATGAAATTCCTACATGATGTGAAGTCCTATCTTTGGGATGATCCACTGCTCTTCAAGGTTTGTGCAAACCAACTTATCAGGAGGTGTGTGCATCGAGAGGAAATGGGCAAAATCATACATGACTGTCATGCCTCCCCTTATGGAGGACATTTTGGGCCCACTCGAACAGTTGTTAAAGTATTTCAATCAGGTTTTTATTGGCCTACTCTTTTTAAAGATTGTTATACTTTTGTACACACTTGTGATCGATGCCAACACACAGATAATATTTCACGCCAGCATGAACTTCCTCTTACCCATATTCTCGAAGTTGAATTATTTGATGTCTGGAGAATAGATTTTATGGGGCCTTTTCCATCTTCACATGGTTATCTGTATATCCTGGTTCCAGTAGATTATGTTTCTAAGTGGGTAGAGGCCATTGCCGATAAGAAAAATGATGCTCGTGTTGTTATTAAGTTTTTACACAAAAATATTTTCACGAGTTTTGGCACCCCTCGAGCTATTATTGGTGATGAGGGCACTCATTTTTGCAATAAACTATTTGATTCTATGTTAGCCAGGTATGGAGTTAGGCATAAGATCTCATTGGCATATCATCCTCAGACAAATGGCCAAGCTGAGATCTCAAATAGGGAGATTGAACTAATCCTAGAGAAAACACTCAAGACTAACAGGAAAGACTGGGCCCAAAAATCGGAAGAGGCACTATGGGCATATCGCACAACCTTCAAAACACCGATAGGTGCATCACCGTATCAGTTGGTGTTTAGCAAGGCGTGCCACTTACCTGTGGAGCTGGAGCATAAAGCCTACTGGGCCATCAGAACACTTAACTTTGATCTTCCGAAGGCAGGCGAGCAAAGATTACTACAAATCAATGAGATGGAGGAGTTCAGAAATCATGCCAACCAGAATGTCAAGTTATATAGAGAGAGAACAACTTGTTGGCATGATCAATAGATCAAAAATATAAAATTTTCTCCTGGTTAGCAAGTTCTCCTTTTTAACTCCCGTTCACGTTTGTTTCCACGTAAATTGAAATCGAGGTGGTTGGGTCCATTCATTGTGAAGGAAGTATTTCCTTATGGAGCAATTGAGTTGCAAGGCAAGGATGGAGCACTGTTCAAAGTCAATGGGCAGCGTGTGAAACATTACTGTGGTGACGAGGAGCGACATTTGGAGAATGTTGTCCTTACTGATGGAAATAACACGTGATACAAGCATAGGTGGTCTAGCTAAAAGACGTTAAAGAAAGCGCTGAACGGGAGGCAACTCGTTGTGTTTTAATTTATTTATTTAGTTTTTTATTAATTTTTATAAATTAATTAATTAATTTGTTTATTTATTTGTTATTTGATTTTTTTGTTCTTTTTATTTTCAGGTGTGAAAAAAAAGACAAAAAAAAAGGTTCGAAACGGCGTCGCAACGCTTTACCAAGCATTGCAACCCTTGCACTGGCGTTGCAACGCCATGACGCTTTTTTACCACCACATGACCGTGAGGACATCGTTGTACATTGTTTGTCAAAAATCTGGAATTTAAAAATTCCAGATTTCGCCGAATAGGGCCACTTTTTCCTAAATCTTTGTCTTCTCCTCTCTTTTCTCCCTTCTTTTTTTAAATCTCTCTCAATATTCCTCCAAGATTGTCAACTTTAATTAATACCCACTCACTTTTCTTCCTATTTTGTGCAAGATTGGACATTTTTGGAGCAAATCTCATACCCTTTTGGAGATCCACCGTGGGTAACATTTCTCTACCCTTTTCTTTCAATTTTTGTTGTGTTTGTCTTATTAGGCTTAAAATTTGTTGTTTGTTTTAGTTATATTATTGTTTTGGGCGATGAATCTTGGTCTTAGATGATTTTTCATTGTATACTTTTGATATTAGAGGATTTGGGTGGGTTGATGGAAGTTTCCAATTGTGTTGTTAGTGATTTTTCATGGTATATTGTTGTTAGTTCCCATTTTTTTTTTCACCTTTGTGCATTATTACTCTTGGGAAGCTAGATCTTAAGTTTGAGATTGTTGATTTTGGTAATACATGTTCTTGCCCATTGTTTATGCCTTATGTTGATGGAAACATGACTTAGCTTTGTGTTTGTGCATTCTCTTTGGACTATTCTTCCTATATGAGCATGTGAGTTACACTTTAGGTTGTTTGAACTTGACGTTGCACTACCATGTTTAGTTTGGTCCTTTGGAAGTCTTCACTTGCTAATTTGGAAATATATCCTATTGTTTGCTTGGGCATGAATATTTGTTGTGCTTGGTATGTCAATGGGTTTGTGCCTATTTTACTCTTGCCCCTTGCATGGTTGTAATGAATTAGTCTACTTATGTACATGGTTTCCTTGTGCTTTATTTCCAATTCTTTGTCATGATTGTTAGGAGGCTAGATTCATTAGATTAATGTTTTTCTCCCTTGCTTACATCACCTTTGGGTAGCGAGTTTCAAAGTTTATTGTCACTTCTACTTCATGAGCCTAGTAGGTTCATCATGAACCATCTAGTGGTTTCAGTAGGTTGTCTCATTGGTTATCTTCCTTATGATACTGACTGTGTTACTTGTCATTGCTTAGTTCCTTTTTGCACCACATTGTAATTGAGTGTCACACATGGCACCAAAAAAGCAAAGAGAACCACCAGTTCCAGTTAAGAATATGATGGGCAGAGGTTTGTTGACTTTGACGTTGCGGGCCGATACTAGAGCTATGTTGTGAACCGCGCTCTGGTTCCTGAGCGGGGCATTGCCCTTGATGACTCCCATCACCAGGACATCTACCATAACATTCAACAGAGGCATTGGGAGTTGTTGGTGCAACAACCCGAGGCAGGCGTGGTTCCCCTTGTGCGGGAATTCTACGCCAACATGCCTATGGACGCATACCACACCACAGTGCGAGAGAAACACATCCAGTTCGACTCAGTCACAAGTATTTTCGTTTACCTGATTATAAGACTAACGAGTACAGTCTATATGCCAGGACACAGTTTGACCCTACACAGATACTTGCTACACTGGCACGGGCTGGTGCTTAGTGGGTGACGAGCAAAGGCGAGGTTTCCAAACTCAGGACAGTAGACCTCACTGTATCGAGCCAAGTGTGGACAGTTTTATTTGTGCTAGACTCTAGGCAGTTGCCCATATGAGTGACGTGTCAAGGACCGAGCCATCCTCCTATATGCCCTAGTCACTGGGAAGATGATTGATGTGGGCAAGGTCAGCAGTCGCTACATCTGACACGTTCGGAGGGGTACAACCATTAGGGGGCTATGGCATCCTTCTCTCATCACTGCCCTATGTCGTCTTGCTGGAGTCACTTGGACCTCCGAGGAGGAGTTGATTCATCCCAAAGGGGTGATGGACAAGAATTACATCATGGGACTTCGGGATCATGACCAATGAGTGCTTGCTGGGATGCTGGCCAACGAGGCAGAGTTTTTCCTTGACGCAGTCGAGGGTGACAAGGTTGAGGAGGGGCAGCGGGAGTCTCGACAACGCTCTGCCCCACAGGATTATCAGGATTTTGTTCGAGCCATGGCTAGACTAGAGGAGCGCTTCGACCAAACGAGACTCAGAGTCGATGGGAGGAGCGTCGGATCATGAGGCACTTACATTACAATGAGGCCTTCAACCGTCATCTATACGGCTGTCTCAGACACATTCATGGCTCAAATCCAGCATTCCCAGGCCCTATGCCTCCTTATGCTTCCTCTGATGAGGAATGAGATTTTTTCAAGCACAGGGGAGTACAGTTCTTTTCTCCACCCCATTGCTTCTCTAGTTGATTTGTTTTTCTTTTTTATCTGTATTTGCACATTGGGGACAATGTTGTTCTCAAGTTTGGGGGTGATTGTATGACTTTTTAATTACTGTTCCTGCATGATTTTTATCTGACTTCATTCCATACTCTATCATATTCTGCTCTGTGTATTTGGTTCATTTGATTGATTTTAAGATAATGGAATGGATTGCTCATTGTAAGTCTTTCCTACTTTGACTATGATAACCACTGATGAATCTTAATTCAAGAATTGTGAATAACGTTCATCTACTTAGAAAACTTGATTAAATTATAGTTTTAGGATGATTAAAATTGATTAGAGAATTCCTTGAATTTAATTGCACCTAGCCAATCCCGGAGAGGTCCTGAATGCTTAGGGCAAGTTTATTTTGTCCAGAAGATCGTTGTCACCCCGATAGGCTTAAGAGCTGATCAGAGAGCAAATTTGCATAATTGGAATTTATACCTTTTTAAAGGTCTTCCAGTCTTTTAAAAAAAATGATAAACAAATGGTACTCCAACATCCTAAGTGTTGTGACCAATACATATCTTTAGAAGGATTAAACTTAGGATGTGAGCAGTCTTTGACAATCTGTATGGTATCTGTGCTCGTAGTCAGCTATTTTCACCACAAAGTGTTAATATGTTGGAGTGAAGGTATAGATGACTGAAGGATTCCCTCCAAAATAATAATAATAATAATAATAAATATTTGTTGGTGAAATCAAGTTTCAGTTGGGGGTGAAAGAAAAACATCAATAAAAAAAGGTAAAACTTTCTGATTGTGTAAATGAGCTGAAGATTTCTATCATAGAGCCAGTGTAGAGGGAAGATGAGCAGAAGACTCAATAAGGTTATCTTTGGCTTATAACGACTAAACTGGAAAAGGCTAGCACACACTCACTCAAGGAATAATTTGATTAAATTTTAAAATCTTAATATTTAGCTTTTAATTAATGTTGTCTTTTTGATGAAGTTATTCTTCGATTCATAAAATTCCTGAGGTTTGAGTCTGTAGTATGAAGCTTACTTTGATATGATTCTTTATTTTCTTGTTTTTCCTCAAGGACTAGCAATTGTTTAAGTTTGGAGGTGTTTGATAGCACACAAAATGTGCTATCCTTAGGCTTAAATTATATTAGTTTTGTGATATTTTCAAGGCTTTCATGTGTTTAAATTGTTGAATTTCAGGATAAAGAGCAATACAAGGACGAATGGAGAAGTATGGGTGGAAAGGAGTCAAAATATGCTTAAAGGAGCTAAAAATGACATTAAATTGAAGGAGGAAGACCAAAACAAGTAATCAAACCCAAGAAGATGGCGTTGCAACGCCATGCGTGCAACCATTAAACCTTGAGAACTCATGTCGAGGGCGTTGCATTGTTGCCTTGCAGCGTTGCAACACCCAACACGCAAAAAAAATGCATTGAAGACCCGCAGCAATTGCGTTGTAACGCTAAGTAAAAGGCGCGTGAGGGTAGCAGCGTTGGAACGCTGCAAGATTCTTCCTTTTTTATATATTCACCTAAGGCACGACGTTGCAACTCCATGCCCAGCGTCGCAACGCCGTGCCGATATTATAAAACGGAAATTATGCCTCTTGATTTAGGGAAACCTTTTTGGGAGACCTTTTTGGAGACCTTTTTGGAGACCTTTTTGGAGACCTTTTTTGGAGAGCTTTTGATACCATTCCCTAAAATCCATTGTGATAGGCTATAAGAAGACTTTTGAGAGATTTCAAATGGAAGACTTTTGTAGCTCGGGGTTCGTGATAGGTGTCGGGATCATTGTCGTTCACACCACGAGAGTTTTTTCTTCGTTCTTTTCACTTTGTTTGTTAAACTATGGTTTTGTATTTGAGTTTAGTAGGATTTATAGTCGACATGAGTAGTTAAACTCGTTATCTTAGGGACAGATGTAGTCTTTTAATTATGTTATTTTGTTGAATTGACTGCTTTTGGTTTATTGTAATGCTTTCATTCATGCAATTGCATCCTTAATGATTGTAGACTCTTGATCACGGTTTATTTGATCTTAGGTCTGAATTTATTCTTGTGAAAGATATTTTTAGATCTGAACTCAATAGAATGACTGATAGTTACTTTGACTTGAGAATAATTGAAGTGCTATTAGAAACCCATAAGAATTGAACTTAGTGCCATGTTTGTTATTTAGGTTGAACAGAGATGTTTAATTCTATGTTTTACATGAGATTCACTTGTCTCGAGAGGTTATTTTTTATATTAGTTTCTTGGTTTATAAAAGCAATGCAATAACCCATTAGCATGATCTCAATAAAATAGTTTAATTGGTGAAATCGATATTTGTCTCTCCTGATTGTTCTCAATTTTCACTCTTTGATTTTGTGTTACACTTCACTTTAAGTTTGCTTTTCTAGATAAAATTGAGTGGTGCTATTGATAGGAATTAATGGAATTAAATAACTCAATCCTGTGGACGATACTCGTACTCAAATTCAATATATTAAAACTTGACCCTACACTTTCGGTATCGCAAAATTTATGCAACATGATTGTATGACTTTTTAATTACTGTTACAGCATGATTTTTATCTGACTTCTTTCCATACTCTATAATATTTCGTTGTCTGTATTTGGTTCATTTGATTGATTTCAGGATAATGGAATGGATTTCTCATTGTAAGTCTTTCCTACTTTGACTATGATAACCACTGATTAATATTAATTCAGAATTGTGAATAACGTTCATCTATAGAGAAAACTTGATTAAATTCTAGTTTTAGGATGATTAAAATTGATTAGAGAATTCCTTGAATTTAATTGCACTTAGCCAATCCCGGAGAGGTCCTGAATGCTTAGGGCAAGTTTATTTTGTCTAGAAGATCGTTGTCACCTCTATAGGCTTAGGAGCTGATGAAAGAGCAAGTTTGCATAATTGAAATTTATACTTTTTTAAAGTTTTTCCACTCTTTAAAAAAAATGATAACAGAGGGTACTCCAACATCCTAAGTGTTGTGACCAATACATGTCTTTAGAAGAATTAAACTTAGGATGTGAGTAGTTTTTGACAATCTGTTTGGTATCTGTGCTCGTAGTCAGCTATTTTCGCCACAAAGTATTAATATGTTGGAGCGAAGGCATAGATGACTAAAGGATTCCTTCCAAAAAATAATAATGATAATAATAAATATTTGATAGTGAAAGAAAGTTTAAGTTTGGGGGTGAAAGAAAAACATCAATAAAAAAAGGTAAAACTTTCTGATTGTGTAAATGAGCTGAAGATTTGGATCCTAGGGCCAGTGTAGAGAGAAGATGAGAAGAACACTCAAGGAATAATTTGATTCAATTTTAAAATCTTAAAATTTAGCTTTTAAACAATGTTGTCTTTTTTATGAATTTATTCTTTGATTGATAAAATTCATGAGGTTTGAGTCTGTAGTATGAAGCTTACTCTGATATGATTCTTCTTTTTCTTGTTTTTGCTCGAGGACACTAGCAATTGTTTAAGTTTGGGGGTGTTTGATAACATTCAAAATGTGTTATCCTTCGGCTTAAATTATGTTACTTTTGTGATAATTTCAGGGCTTTCATGTTTTTAAATTGTTGAATTTCAGGATAAAGAGCAATACAAGGACGGATGGAGAAATATGGGTGAAAAAGGAGTCAAAATATGCTTAAAGGAGCTAAAAATGATATTAAATGGAAGGAGGAAGGCCAAAACAAGCAATCAAACCCGAGATGATGGTTTTGCAACTCCACTCTAGGCGTTGCAATGCCCTGCGTGTAGCCATTCAACCTTGGGAACTCATGTCAATGGCGTTGCAACGCACAAAATGCAGTAAAAATGCATTGAAGACCCGCAACGATGGCGTTGCAACGCTACTTCGATAAGAAAAAGGCGTGCGAGGGTAGCAGTGTTGTAACGCTGCGCTCAGCATTGCAACGCTGCAAGAGTTTTTCCTTTTTTATATATTCGCCTAAGGGACGACATTGCAACACCCACTACACTAGTTATACTGGTGATCGCATTCTCCAGCTTATTTAACCTATTTCTGGATTCAACAATAAAGGAGTGCACTGTTTCTTCCAGAGATTGCTTCCTCTCAGATATAGAGGCATGAGCTAAAGTAGTGTTCAACAAACTTTTATTATTAGCATAAGAAAAAATTTCATGATACCTCAAACCTGGATTATAATGTTTTAGAATGATATTCTGAGACTAATTTCCTCCATAGGTATTGCCTCTATTGTTCAGGTTGTGTGCTTGCTCCATGTTAGATTCTCCATCCAGTTGGGAGCATTGAAAGGGTACCACTGATTTGGATGTTCCTACAAATTTATTCAAGGCGTGAGTGAGAGATGCCATATGAGACTTAAGAGTAGTTACCTCATCCAGTTGATAAATTCCAGCTACTGGTTTGGATTTGTCATTGTCTGTGTGCCATTTGTAGCTAGCAGTTGACACTTCCTTTAGGAGGGTCCGTGCTTCTGACACAGTCTTTGCCATGAAAACTCCTCCAGTAGTGGCATCAAGAATGGTCTTGGTTTGACGTGCAAGTCCATTATAGAATAATTGTACCTGGAGCCAATCTATGTAACCATGTTGTGGACACCTCCTAAGCATGTCTTTATAACGGTCCCAAGGCTCAAATAACTGCTCTTCTTCCCGCTGCCTCAATGTTCCTATCTTTGTCCTTAATTTTGCAGCCTTCACAGGTGAAAAGAATTTGGTAATGAAGGCTTGGGTCAGCTCCTCCCAAGAAGTGATTCTTCCTAGTGGGAGGGACCTTAGCCAGTCTTTAGCCTTACCCTGCAAAGAAAAAGGAAAGAGACGTAAGCGAATACTATCAGCAGAAATCTCATGTAATTTAACTGTACCACAGATTTCTAGAAAGTTTTGCAATTGTGAATTTGGGTCCTCTATGGCTTGCCGTCTAAAGGCACTTTCCCTAACCATCTTGATAAGCTCTGTTTTCAGTTCAAAATTATTAGCATTTATAGGGGCATGGACTATTCCAGCCTGCTCAAAATTAAACACAGGTTGGAAATACTCCCTGATGGGTTTATGGTTGTTTACTAACACCTGATCTGCCATTGTCTGAATTTCAGCTCTACCTTTCCTTAAGAGTCTCCTACAGGTCATTTCAATCTCAAGATCAAAAGGGTGTAAGTTTGCAACTTTATCCTTGGGCATACACCTTGTGGCATAAAAAGAACTAAGAATGAGACAAAAAACTAGAAAAGGACAAAAAATAAGAAAAACACAAATAAGGAAAAAAAAGGCAAAACACACACACAAAAAAAAAAAAAAATAAAAGAACACAAAAATAAGTAAAAAAACACTCAAGAAAAACTTTAGTTTAAAATCTTGAATTTTCTCCTAATATTTATCAATCTAAATAATTGTCATTCTCGACAACGACGGCAAAAACTTGTTGCGTAAAATGATATTGCAATACCGCAAGTGTACGGGTCAAGTTTTAATATAGTGATTTGAGTACAGAGTATCGTCCTCAGTAATGGGTTTTCTAGATTAATTAATTACCAAGATACTTATTCTAAATTTTATCTACAACAACACAACTTTGATAGGTAGTGAAAACAAAGATAGAAAATAAATGTACAATTGGAGACATGAATATGATAGAATTAAAGGAAGATGATTTTACAAGTTAAGTCTTTATTTAACACATGCAAAGAACTAATATTATGAATTAATAAACAAGAAGTGAAAATACTCAAAAGAATCTCTCGATCCATAGCGAGCCTTGCACACATGATAAATTCTAAAGTTTCCTTGTGAATTTTAAAAGCATGCACAACATTAAGCAACTTTTTTATATGTTTCCCAAATAACTCTAAGTCATTCTCATGCCAGATTTCTAAGGATTTTGACAACTTTGGTCTAATCTAAGTTTCTTTCTCTCGAGTCCACTTAAACCAACAAGATCGATGAAATTAAGAACGAATTGCCAAAAATAAATAACACAACAAAGTTCAATACATAAATTAAACAAATTCAAACACATGCTAATCAAATCCTAATTACAACGTTTAGTCACTCAAAATCACCCTAAAAACAAGCTAAAGTCGTAGGATCGTCTTTAAACAGAGTTACAATCTAAAAGAAAGAGAAATAAACTTATGTGTCGATGTTGGTCCCTCGTCCTCGAGCTCCCGTCACGATCTCGAGCCTCCACAAACGCTTTGGCTCCCAAGGAATGCTCTTATTTCTCTTCTTAGGGAGTGTATTTCGAAATTAGGGTGTAAAATCTATTAAATTCGACTCCCTTTGCAAGATTGGAAACATGTTGTATTTATAGTGCAATCGACACAATGTTGCAACGCTAGGGACAACATTGCAATGTTGTGCCTTACGCGATAAGCATATAAGGAAAGTCTCAGCGGCGTTGCAACGCTAGGGTCAGCGTTGCGATGTCGCTACCCTAAACATGTACCTCCTTATCGAAGTAGCGTTGCGATGCTGCAGGGCAACATCGAAACGCTACCTTCACGAGTCTTCAACACAAAGAAACAACACAGGGCGTTGCAACACCATCACCTCGGGTCAATTGGCTAGATTTGTCCATTCTTCCTCCATTTGATATTATTTTAAGCTCCAAAAAGTCTCGATTTGAACCCGAGTGATCCATAATATCTCCAAATGTCTTGTTTAAGCTCTCTACCTGGAATTAGATGATTAAAACACATAAAAGCTCTAAAATTAACATGAAAACTAGCAATAAATAAGCCTAAGGATAACACATTTTGGGTGTTATCATATGTACCCCACTAGACTAGAGTTTTAGTTCAAGTGGGAGTTTGTTGGGTTTTATGCCCTAAAACTCGTAGTTTGTAATTTTTGTTCAATTTTATTCAATAAAATGTTATTGATATTGTTCATTCAATTGTCGGTGAATTTTATAAATATTGTTTTAAATTAACCCTAAATTCAATAAACTAACATCCTAGGTTGCATTGTGTCTCTTGAACTGTATGTGTGGACATACAGGGATCAAGGTTCAAGAAAAAGTTTAAACGATCTATAGTATAGGTATGAGGTTGGGTACCTTATCCTGGTGACACTATGGATACGACCCACTTTGTATTTGATACAAATACAATGATCCAACGTGTTCGTGTAGGTGACATAAGAGTGGGGGTATCCTAAGTGAACACCGAACCGCAAAATAGTAACCAATAGGTGTAATTTTGTTAACTACTTAGGTTTTTATTTCAATAGGATGACCTAGGCAACTTGATCTTAATCTTGAGCAAGTTACGCACTTCTGTTTACAAGGGATTGTCCTTTGACTAGTGTTGCGTAAAATTATATTGCAATAACACAAGTGTACGAGTCATGTTTTAGTATAATGATTTTAGAATTCCAAGTATCGTCCCCGACAACGGCGCCAAAACTTGTTACGTAAAATTATATTGCAATACCAAAGGTGTATGGGTCAAGTTTTAGTATAGTGATTTTAGAGTTCCAAGTATCGTCCTCGGGAATGGGTTTCTAGATTAATTAACGACCAATATACTAATTCTCAATTTTAGTTCAAGTAACAAAACGTGGATAGATAGGAAACAAAGATAGAAAATAAATGTACAATTGGAGGAACGAATATGATAGAATTGGAGGAAATTGACTTCACAAGTTAAAATCTTATTTAACACATGCAATGAACTAACATAATGAATTTATAAATAAGAAGTGAAGATACTCAAGAAAACATATCGATTCATAATGAGCCTCGCACACACAATAAATTCTAATGTTTTCTTATGAATTTTAAAAGCATGCACGAAATTAAGCAACTTCTTTATGCGTTTCCCTTAGACTTCTAGGTCATTCTAATGCCAGACTTCTAAGAGTTTTGACAACTTTGCTCTAATCTAAGTTTCTTTCTCTCGAGTCCACTTAAACCAACAAGATCAAAGAATTGAAGAACGAATTGCCAAAAATAAATAACAAAACATAGTTCAATACATAAGCAAATAAGTCTTAAACATGCAAATCAAATCCTAGCTACAACGTTTAGCCACTCTAAATCACAATAAACCAAGGTAAAAGTTATAAAAACGTCTTTAAACGGTGTTATAATCTAAAAGAAAGAGAAAGTAAACTTATGTGTAGATGTTCGTCCCTCGTCCCCGAGCTCCTGTCACGATCTCGAACCTCCACGAATGCTTTGGTTCCCAATGAATGCTCTTCTTTCTCCTCGTAGAGAGTGTATTTCGAAATTAGGATGCAAAAACTATCAAATTTGTCTCCCATTGAAAGAAAAAACAAGTTCTATTTATAAGGTTAATCGGCACAGCATTACAACGCTAGGGGCAGCATAGCAACGTTGTGCCCTAGGTGCCAGATTAAATAAGGAAAATATCGGTGGCGTTGTTGTTGGGATGTACGTCCTAATCTCGTATATATTTGTAACATTACTTATTGAAATAAATAAGAGTTATTTTTTGCATCACTTTGTGTCTCACATATTTACAAACTTTATCCAATAAACTAAGCTCCAGGGTCATTTAATTATGAGAGAACTAGAACTTGAACGGTGTATAGTGGACACACAGGAAGGATCACGTTCGAGTTTATGACCTGAACGATCTACAATATATGGATATGGTTGGAGACCTAATCCTGGATACGCTGTAGATGCGACCCTCTTTGTATTAGATACAAACGAGGTGATCCAACTCGTTCATGTGGTTGACATGCGAATGGGAGCATCCTGTGCGATGAGATTGTACAAGACCGGACCATGAATTATTAGACTTACTGATGTAACACCGTTAATGATTGATATCGGATCTCCTTGAGCAGCGGAAACGTGATTTGAAATCGTAATTGCTTGTTTATTTTGGTTAAACACAAATACCAGTAAATTGGGAAAAAATACAGAGAATATTTTCCTAATCTAATAAGGCATGGAAATAATCATGCAAACATGCTATGAAATTAAACAAACAATAAGGAAATTCTAAATTTACCTTTGTAGTTTTTCCAACAGCAACTGCTTGCCTTATTAGATTAGGAAATATATGTTTATTCTAATAACTTCGTAGATGATCCGGACCGTGAATTATTACACCTACTGATGTAACACCGTTAACAGTATAGGACTAATAACTTCGTAGATGATCAATAGTGACTCGACCTTAATCTTGAGCGTGTTACAGACTCTTGTCTACGAGGGTCTGTCCTTTGACTAGTATGGGTGAGGGTGGTCACAGTTACTCGTCCAATATGCCTATCTTCTCAGAGACAGGACCATGTGGGAGTTGGGAACTTGACTACGCGAGATGGAATTCACTCGTTCCCAACTCAGAAAACTAGAGGGGTTGTTCCCTTAAGTGCTGTCTCCAGGGCCTTGGACATCGACCACCTATCCTCTCACTGGCCCGAGAGGGGTGTTATTTATGGTTGAACCATACAACGTTGTTGTTCATTAGAATAGCAGTGGGACTTAAGGAGCAAAAGGTAGACACAGGGGTAAAACGGTAATTTGACCCAATAGTGTCTACGAAGAACCTGTGAAGAGTCGACTCACGGGCATTGGTTATAGCAATGGACACAACTTCTCCTACAGTGATGGGAGTGCAGCTACGGGTTTTAGTGGAGTGTTACCGTAGCTAATGAATATTGAATAACCGGGTCAAAGAGTTTGACAGGTTAGTCTTGGATCATTGGAGCTCGTCATCTGTAGGTCCATTAGGTCCCTCGGTTGGCTCAAACTTGATAAATTCAGGGTTTATAGTTTGGTGTGGATTTGAAGTGTTCGAATTTATTAAAATGGTATTTATGTCATTTATATGAGATATGATTGACATAATATATATATTTAATGTGAATGAGATTCATTATAAACTATAGGTTGGCCTAATTGATTAAACATTGCTAATTTAGAGAAATTGGATGGAAAGAAATTAAATTGAATGTGATTCAATTTAAAATCCACAATTATACAAATGTGATTTGTATAATAAGGTATGAGATATCATATTATATGTGTTATGCAAATATAATTTGCATAACCTAATGTTGTAGTAAAATGGTAAATATGTGGAGATTTCAACTCCACCTATCACCATTACAAAAGGCCTTTGTAAGATAAAATTTGCCATTTTTTTGGAATCTCACCAAAAAGAGCTCTCTCATTCTCCCAATCTCTCTCAATTTTCTCTCTACCCCAAACCAAAGGGAGATCCACCATTCTCCCTCAACCGATCGAGAACAACCGAGAAGATCAATTGGAAGTGTCCAATTTGTTCTGGTTCGTGAGATCGTTGGAACGAAAGAGATCGAGATCGAAGAAGGAATTCGCGAAGAAGAGTTCTTCAACAAGTAAGTGTTACTTTTAATTTACTGTTTTTACTTTTAATTTACTGTATTTCAAATCCTTCTTTAAATTTCTTATCATGTTTAACCTAGAATTAAATTGTTCAGTTCAATTTTAAGAAACATTTTTCACAACGAACACCACGATGATTCAAAGTCGTTTCCGCTGCGGGAGTTTCATTCCTTTCAGTTGCAACATTGAGCCCAACATTGCAACGCCGCTACCCTTGCGTGTGCCCTTCGTTATCGAAGTAGCGTTGCGACGCTGCAAGGCAGCGTTGCAACGCTACATGCATGGGCCTTCAAGATGGTCTTCTTATCGAGATATCGTTGCGACGTTGCAACACTATTGGCATGGGTCTTTTATGAACAAAAACAACAAGTACGGCGTTGCAACGCCATCACCTCGGGTCTACTAGCTTGGAATGGTCCTTCTACTTCAAATTGATATTATTTTAAGCTCCAAATAGCTTTGATTCAATCTCGAGTGATTCATAATGTCTCAAAATGTCGTGTTTAAGCTCTTTACCTGAAATTAAGTGATTTAAACTCATCAAAGCTCTGAAATTAACATAAAACTAACAAGAATTAAGCCTAGGGACAACACATTTTATGTGCTATCAAATACACTCAAACTTAAACTTTTGCTAGTCCCGAGCAAAAAAAAAATTAAACATAAGATTGTTCTTATACATACATTTGCCTCAAGCCTCAAAGATTTAAAACCAAATTTTGGCAATCAAAGGAAACACTCAAACATAGTACTTCAATGAGCAATTTAAAACTCTTCCTAAGTGTTCCTACGTGTGTATGTGATTAGACTGTTGGGATTTGTGCCCTAAAACTCGTAGTTTGTAATTATGTTCTAATTAATGTAATAAAGTGTTATTGTTCATTATCTACGAGTTTGCCTTTATTTAAAACCCTAAATCCAATAAACTAAACATCCAAGGTTGTCAAATGAATCTTTAACTGAATGTAATGTACATACAAAAGATCTCGGTTCGAGATACAACCTAAAGAGTCTATAGTTAGAGGACAAGGTTTGGGTACCTTACCCTGGTAAAACTATGGATATGGCCCACTTTGTATCTGATACAAACACTGTGATCCTAACGTGTTCGTGTAGATGACATGTGAGTGGGGATATCCTATGTAATGAGATTACATAAGACCGGACCACGAAATAGTAACCTCTAGTTGTAACTCCGTTGACTAGTTAGGTTTCGATTTCACTAGGATGACCTACGCAAACTTGATCTCAATCTCGAGCGGTGTCACGAACTCCTGTCATGCGAGGGATTGTCGTTTGACTAGTATGGGTGAGAGTGGCCAGATTCGCCGACTCAATATGCCTACCTTCTTGGAACTTAACTTAGCAAGATGGAATTCACTCCTTCCCGCCTACTAGGGTAAGTAGAGAATGTTCCCTTAAGTGGTGTCTCCGGGACTTGAACAAAGGGCCCGACCCTCTCATTGGCCCGAGAGGGACTCTGTTTGTTGGTAGGACCACAAACAAATTGTTCATTAGAGGAGCACTGGTACTTAAGGCACAAGATGTAACCCAAGGGTAAAACGGTAATTTGACCCAGCTGGTGTTACGAACATTCGTGAAGGATTGACTTGCTGTTATTGGACAATATCCATGGGCACAGAAATATATCTGCAGTGAGAAAAGTGCAACTGTGGGACTTTAGTGGAGTGTTCCCGCAGTTAACGAATGTTAATTGGGAGGTTAATGAGATTAACCGACCGGTCTCGTATCGTTGGAGCTTCGGATCTGTCGGTCCATTAGGTCCACCTTCTAGCTCGTAAAGGGTTCTTAGATCATTTGAATTAGAAATGTTCAAATTCATTAGGGAATAAACTTAATGTATATTGATACATTATAATATATAGTTTTGGAACTATATATTATAAATTTAATGTGAATGTGATTCATATTAAATTATAGAGAAAATTGAATATTTGAAAGAGTTCAAATATTATATTAAATGTGAATGTGATACACATTTGAAAACTATAGGTTAAAATTTAATGTGCACTAGATGTACATTATAAGTATAGGTTAAAGGGGTAATATGATTAAATGAGATTTAATCCAAATTAAATATATGATATTTAATTTGTATTATTTAATTAATAATTTAATTTAACTTAATTATTATTATTATTATTAGTAAACAGAGAAGCTAAAGCTTGCTAAGTTACTGTAAATTGCTTGGAGCAAGGATTTGCTTTGAGTCTACAAAGGTAATAATTCTTCTTTCTATCCTCTTTCCTTTAATTGTTAAACACATGTTTGCATGTTTGGTACAATCCATGTCTAATAGGATTAGAATTTCATGCTTGTTATGTTCTTTTTGTCAATGCACTTGTTTTTGTTTCAATTAAAACAATCAAGCAATTAACGATCTCAAAACACGTTTCCGCTGCTCAAGGAGATCAGATCTCCATCAATTGGTATCAGAGCAATGCTTGTATTGTTTTGTTTTGAAACAAAATTGCATTGATATTGGTGGAAATTGCATTGGTTTGTTGTAATACTGTTTAGGAATTTTTTGGCCATAGTTTACTTTTGATTTTGATCAAATTGTATGTAAAGGCCTCTGTGTTTTTGGGCAAACAGTGCAAAATTGAGCCGGTAATTGAGTTATGAGTCATCCGGGACAAGTTTCATTCAATTTGGTTGAGAATCGAAGGAGGAATTGAAGAACGAAGCTGCTGTGTTCGTGGAAGAAGGTCGTTGTTGGCCGCGACTTACAACGTTGAAGAAACGACATCGCAATGCCGCTGCGTTCCCTATCGACGCGGGCGATCAAGGGGTCAGCGGTGTTGGAACGTTGTCCCTCAGCGTTGCAACGCCATCCCGATAGCAGGCGCGCGAGAGGATGAAGCGGGCGTTGCAACGCTAGCATCAGCGTTCCAACGCCGTGAGGCGATTCATGCAGTAGCAGACCGGTTCGAGCTAGTTTGTTTGTTTTGGTCCGGTTCGAGCTGTTCAAGGCCGATTCAGGGTATTTTTGGACCAGTTTCATGAAATAAATTAATGTAATTTATTTTTTTTGCACTTTAGGGGCCAAATTATTCCGGTTTTACAGCTTTTTATCTATATGAATGTCATTTAGATTATTCACACCTTAGGATAAGCATGTTCATGCACTTTATTTATATTAAATGTCATATGAATATGGTTGAATGCATGACTAATTTTGTTTTCATGAGTAATTAATTATAAGTGTTATAATTAGATTATATGGAAAATAAATTGCATGGAGCATGAAATTACTTAGATTAAAATAAATGTTATTTTGTTTAAGTAATTTTATGATTCAAGAAATTGAATATGTTTTTTAATTCCAATTTGAATATTGATTGTTGGATTTATAATATAGTTTCTTTATCATAGGATAATTATTAAAATTTATAAAAGTTATAAATTAAATGGGTTTTAGAAACCATAACCTATAATAAAGAAATGCATGCAAACATAGGAACTTGGGTTAAATTTAATTAGTTTTAAATTGTTTAAATTTAATTTAGACCTAAGTTTCAAATTCTAATAGGATTAGAAATAAGTCTTAGGTAATATTTTAAATAGTTTAAAATATAGTAGGACTTTATGACTTTGGTTATAAGGGAACTCTACCGGTGAAGTTCTCTAAAATTTCAGGGTACTTAAGTGACTGCTTAATGTAACACCGCGTGCACTGAAATCGACCGGAACTTTGAGTTGAATTAACCTCAGTTCTGTTTTATCTCTAGGTAATTAAAATGTTTATTCACCTAGACATAAGGTTTTAAGACCTAGTTATAATAGTTATAATAGGCATAGACTTAGATAGATTCTTTTAGCCAGAATCCGACTAAGTTAAATCCATTCCCTAATTTTAGGAACTTCAGTGGGAGAAAACGAGATGTTCGCATCGAGTTTACTCTCACGTCCTCAAGAGTTCACACCGTGAGTTCCATGCTCGGCTACGCGGCGTCAATATGGTGTCCCCCTACGGTATGTGTTTGCATGGTTCAATACCAAGGTGAATGAGGGAAGTATCCATAGTAAATGGGAGCAGGACGCGTGTCACCGTATCCTACGGTCTCCTCCATTAGGTCGCACCGTGAGATTTCTATAGTCCGCCTGCTAGGTTGTCCCGAGAATGTACCAAACCCTACGGAGGGCCTGACTATAGGGATCAGAACACCGCGAACTCCAAAAATGGATAGGGTCTCTTAGGTTGTTTGCCAGCAGTTGTCTTTCTTAATAGTAGTCTGTTGGCTCGGGCCTATTGGATCTGAAAATGGTAGGGTCACATTTACGGGATGAGTTAAGTTAGTTACCAAGTCCTTGACCAAATAAACGGTAGCTAAGGGCCATTGGGACATGAGATGTTCTGGTAGTGGGAATTGGCTGAGAAAGTCTCAATTCAAGGGAGGAATGACTGACCGCCCGACGGAGGCTTTTGTTCTAAACCGTTGAAGTATCGTTGAAAGATTAAAGGTTTAACTTAAACAGTGGGTTTTAGTTTAAACACTAGGGTTCTTTAATAATTTTGCTAAATTAGATTGAATTTTACAATGGGTTTAAAGGCATAACTAATTAGAACTATTTTGGATTTTCAGCATGTCGTCCTCAATAATAGCCTTACTTAAAAGCGACCGTTTAACTGGTGAGAATTTTACTACGTGGAAGTCCAACTTGAATACGATTCTCGTTGTTGACGACCTTCGGTTCGTACTAACTGAGGAATGTCCTCAGATTCTCGCCGTAACGCCTCCTCAATCTGTTGGGAGGCGTCACGCCGCCGGATCAAGGCCAATGATAAGGCAAAGGTCTACATTTTGGTTAGTGTTTCAAGTTCGCCAAAAGCACGAGGGCATGGTCTCAGCTCGTGAGATCATGAGTTCACTGCAGGAAATGTTTGGACAACCGTCTGGACAGATTCGACACGAATCCCTCTAATACGTTTATAACTCCCGTATGAAAGAGGGGTCATCGGTGAGAGAACACGTTCTTGATCTGATGGTCCACTTCAACGAGCCTGAGATGAACAGACCGGTCATTGACGAGCAAAGTCAGGTATCGTTCATCCTGGAATCTCTTCCGAAAGGTTTCCTGCAATTCCGCAACAATGCGGTGATGAACAAGATAGAGTATAACTTGACTACTCTCCTTAATGAACTACAGACTTTCCAGTCTCTTATGAAGAATAAGGGACGGTGATGGAGGAGAGCAAATCTGCTTGCCCATTCCAGAAGGTTCCAGAAGGGTTCATCCTCTGGGACTAAGTCCTGTAGCTCATCTTCTGGGCTTAAGAAGACCCAAAAGAAGAAAATAGGAGGGAAAAGGAAGACACCTGCTGCTGACAAAGGCAAGGGAAAAGCCAAGCTTGCAGATAAAGGAAAATGTTTCCACTGCAACATGGATGGGCACTGGAAGAGAAACTGCCCAAAATACCTTACTGAGCTCAAAGAGAAGAAAGGTAAATTAGATTTACTTGTTCTTGAAACTTGTTTAGTGGAAAATGATGATTTAACCTGGATACTTGATTCAGGAGCCACTAATCACGTTTGCTCTTCATTTCAGGAAACTAGTTCCTTCAAGGAGCTCGAAGAGGGTGAGATGACGCTCACGGTCGGAACGGGAGACGTCGTCTCAGCTCGTGCAGTGGGAGATGGCAAGTTATTTTTCGGAGATAGATTTATTTCTTTAAAAAAACTGTATATAGTTCCTAAGCTTAAAAGGAACTTAATTTCTATCTCTCGTTTAATAGAACTTGGTTATTGTATTTCTTTTTCAATCAATGACGCGTTCATTTTGAAAGAGGGTGTCAATATTTGTTATGCTAAATTGAAAAATGACTTATACGTACTGAAACCGAATAAAACCAAAGCACTTTTAAATCATGAGATGTTTAAGAATGCTAGCACTCAGAATAAAAGGCTAAGAATTTCTCCAAATAATAATACCTATCAGTGGCATCTTAGACTTGGTCATATTAATCTCAACCGGATTGAGAGACATTCTAAGAATGGACTTCTAAACAAGTTAGAAGATGATTCTTGACCACCTTGCGAATCTTGCTTGGAAGGTAAAATGACCAAACGACCTTTTACTGGAAAAGGTTATAGAGCCGTAGAACCCTTAGAACTTATACATTCGGATCTTTGTGGTCCGGTGAATGTTAAAACTCAAGGAGGGTACGAATATTTCATCTCTTTCATAGATGATTATTCGAGGTATGGTTATCTATACCTAATGCATCACAAGTCTGAAGTTCTTGAAAAGTTCAAAGTGTATAAGGCTGAAGTAGAGAATGCATTAGGGAAAAGCATTAAAACACTTCGATCCGATCGAGGTGGAGTGTATATGGATTTGAGATTCCAGGACTATATGATAGAACATGGAATTAAATCTCAACTCTCTACACCTAATACACCACAGCAAAATGGTGTGTCAGAAAGGAGAAATAGAACCTTGTTAGACATGGTTCGTTCTATGATGAGCTATGCTCAATTGCACCTACTCGCTTTGGGGATACGCAGAGAGACTGCAATTCAAATCTTGAATAGTGTTCCGTCAAAAAGTGTTTCAGAAACACCTTTTGAACTTTGGAAAGGGCGTAAACCTAGTTTACAACACTTCAAGATTTGGGGATGTCCGGTGTCACACCCCCTCCCGAACTACCTGCTAACTCACTTCGAAGAAGGCGTGAAGCCAACAGAGACATTGTTTATCTCTTAACAATATCTCATGACTCCGATTCACACTGATAAACATACTATGTTCGAAAATGGAACACTTAAACATGACATAGCGTAAAACTGGATAACTATTAAACATATACAAGGAGAAACCCTTCACAAGTCTCTCTTGAAACTAAAAGTCTAGTGCATCGAAACAACACAAGACAAACCATTGTTTATACAACCTCTAATGTACAAACAACTATAACACCAAAGTCCTCTCAAAATAATTTACAAACATAGAGACTTGCTAGACAAAACCACCACGTACAAAGTATTTAACTTATGAAGCTTCAAAGAGACTATGGCAAGAACTCAGGTGCAGGGAGCTCGATCTCTACACTAAAAGTTTGAAAACATAGAAAGAATGAGCAATGAAGCTCGGTGAGTGACTGTGTTTAATATCTATAACTTGTAAAACATGTGACACAAAACTATGAGCATATGCATTTGTATTCAAGCATTGAAAGTAAACGTAGAATCATAATAGACTATCGAAAAACCAACAAGTATATCATCAAAATCTCGTAAGGCATGTAAATGAGATAAACTCTTTTAAAAACATGTCACAATCCACGTTGTGTAGGGCACGCCAAAGACAACCAACGTTTACTCTACGATGTAGTGGGGCCCGCCAAAGACTCCCATCGCCTTTGTCGTAGTGGGGCCGCCAAAGATCATACGACAGTATTTGTTGTCACGAGTACACTCAACGTCGACAACGAGAATAAGACCTTGTGCATGTGCTGCACTACCATAAAGCCTCGGGATCAATATCTCGTAAAAATCACATGAAAACATTTGAACATGCTTGCTTATCTTTTCTTTCATAAAACTCAAGCTTACTCAAACATTTGTTCATAAAATGAAATCTTTAAAACATACTTGCTAGTACATGCTTGCTTGAAATCATAACATTTTCATAAATTTTGGCAACCATTGGACATATGCTCATGTATAAACATTATAAAGACTTTTAGGGTCACAATGAACATTTGAAACATTTCTAGGAAAACATGAATACTCATAAACATGTATTCAAAAGAAAGCATAATGCATTGAAAACTTTTATTCTAGCAAAACTTGCATTTCTTGAACATAATTCAAGCATATATACACTTTTGAAGTTCCTTTTATCACTAACAGTGTTTGAACTAGAATCTTAGCCCGTACACTCGACCTATTTGCTCTTGGCCTGTCAAACAAACCAAATTCATGTATTAGAACCTCGAGCTCATGGTTTTTAACGTTAAAACTACAAGAAAACACATTTTCAAAAATTCCAGCATTTTCGATTTTTCTCTTTGTTTTTGATTACAACCTTAACTTCTTCATTACTTATCCAAAAAGAATGTACTTTATACCCAACTCTTCCTTTTTGAACCCTCTAAAACTCTTATGACGACATGAAAATGAGATTCCTAACGTTTTGGTTAGAAAATACCTCAGTAGCTTAACCTTTAAAATGATCCTGCTGCTGTTCCATATTTCACTTCCCTCTGCAACCCGAAACTTAACCTGATGATTACAACATCTTCCAATCATTTTCTTCTCACGATTCCTTCACGAAACTTGTAGGAAATGCAATAAGCTTTCGAACCATAGAAATTAGAGCTTCTAACTCCAAGTATATAGATCAGAACAACAAAAAAATCAGAGACCTCTTGGATTTGACAGCAAAATTATGTCTTCTGCCTTCCTCTTAACAAAACAGCATCTTAAAATCAGAATTGGCTCGACCTTCCTTCACGAATTTTGTTCCAATTTGAGTTAACTTTCATGAAACAAAAGCTCAACTCTTGCCTCTTCTTGTGGAGCTCGAGATGAACAGAAAATCAGAGCTTGTCTGAGTTGATTTCCTTGCTGTAATATTGACTTCCTTGAGTTCTCCTCTTTTCTTCTGCAACTCCAGCTTCAAAATCACCAAAAATGGTCTCCTTCTTCTTCCTTTCTCCTTCAACCACGAAGCTTCAGCCTTAGTTTGTGATGAAAGAGAAGAAAATTAAGAGAAAACCCTTTTTAAAAAAAAATCAATCGGTGGAAGAGGTATTCCTTTGTCTTTTTGCACTTTTGCTTTTTCATTTTCCATTTCTTTTTCCTTTTCTTTTCTTTCCTTTATCTTCTTTCTTTCTTTTCTTTTCTTTTCTTTTCTTTTCTTAACAAAACAAAATAACTTAATATATAAAACATTTGTTTCATTTCCTTTTCTTCTTTTGTCTTTAAAAGCAAACCAAACCAAAATGGTTTAAACTTTCTTTCCTTGTTTTCCTTTTGTCTTTCACTTCATTTCTTTTCTTTTTAAAACATGGGAAACCAAGTTTTAAACATTCATTTCTTTTTGTTGTTTGTTAATAAGGAAGTTCCAAAGAAAGATCTCGGGTTTACAACTTACCTCCCCTTGAGAAATTTCGTCCTCGAAATTGAGTAGTCTTTAAATGAAAATCATTGGGTACTTCCTCCTCATTAGATCCTCTAACTCCCAGGTTGCCTCCTCCACTCCGTGATGTCTCCAACGAACCTTCACGAGTGGGATCGTCTTGTTCCTCAAAACTTGCTCTTTTCTGTCGAGGATTTGAACTGCATCCTCTACGTAACTCATGTTTTCTTTCAGCTCAACTGGTTGTGCTTGCAACACATGTGTCGAATCTGGAATATACTTCCTCAACATGGACACATGAAATACATCATGTACTCGAGATAGTTCTGCTGGCAACTCCAATCAGAGGGTTGCGGTCCAACTCGTCCCAAGTTCTTTGTATAAGGACCAATATATCTAGGGCTTAGTTTACCCTTCTTACCAAAACGAAGGACACCTCTCCATGGAGATAACTTCAAGAAAACTTGATCTCCAACTTGGAATTCTAAGTCCTTTCGTCGCTTATCAGCATAATTCTTCTGACGGTCATGTGCTACCTTCAAATTTTCTCTGATTACCTTAATATTGTCTGTAGTAACTTGTACCAACTCAGGGCCGATTAGCTTCCGCTCTCCAACTTCATTCCAACATACGGGCGTTCTACATGGTCTTCCATACAGAGCCTCAAATGGTGCCATACCAATACTCGACTGGTAGCTGTTATTGTAAGCAAATTCCATAAGCGATAGGTGTGTATCCCAACTCCCTTTAAATTGAAGGACACATGCTCTCAACATGTCCTCTAAGGTCTGGATGGTCCTCTCTGACTGCCCATCTGTCTGAGGATGGAATGCTGTACTAAACTTCATCTTTGTTCCCATAGCTTTCTGTAAGCTAGGCCAAAACTTAGAAGTAAATCTTGGATCTCTATCTGAAACGATAGACACTGGCACTCCGTATTGACTCACAATTCTGTCGACGTATAGCTTAGCTAGCTGATCAAGCGTAGACGTCGCTTTAATCGGTACAAACCGTGCTGTTTTAGTGAGTCTATCCACTATTACCCAAATACCATCATGCCCACTTGAAGTACGTGGTAATCCAAACAGAAAATCCATAGTGATATGCTCCCATTTCCACTCCGGCACTGGCAGTGGGTTAAGGAGTCCTCCTGGCCTCTGTCTAATCGGGTTTAACTTTGTGGCGATCAAACATCTATCAACATAATCAGCTATCTCTCGTTTCATTCCGTGCCACCAATACGCTCCTTCAAAGTTTTGTACATCTTGGTGCTTCTGGATGCATAGCGTAAGTCGAATCGTGAGCTTCCTCTAGAATAGCATCTTTAAGCTCACTAAAATTCGGAACACATAGTCTTCCTTGCCTTTCTATGGCCCCGTCTGATCTCATCTTAAACTCTGCTTCTGGGCCTTGTTTGGACTTTCCAAACATTTTCTGCAAGTTACTATCCTCTGGTTGTCTTCTCACAACCTCTCACTCAGTGAAGACTGACTGAACCGAGCTAAAAGACTCCACTGAACTCTCTGCATTCACAACTGCCTTTAGAATCCCTTAGAGTTCTTAAAAATGTTGCTCAAATACCACACAAAGTATCCCTAGGAAGTCTTGACTTCTTGCTCAAAGCATCTGCTACCACATTCGCCTTCCTCCCGGATGGTATTCTATAGTACAATCATAATCTTTAATCAATTCTAACCATCTTCTCTGCCTCTCATATTCAACTCCTCTCGATCAAAGATATACTTGGACTCTTATGATCTGTGTAGACGTGACACCTTTCACCAAACAAGTAATGTCTCCAGATCTTGATCTTAGAACAAACTGCCGCTAACTCAAGATCGTGGGTAGGGTAATTACATTCATGCTTTTTCAATTGTCTTGATTCATAAGCTATTACTTTTCCTTCTTGCATCGTAACACACCCTAAACCTTGTCTCGAGGCATCACAAGAAATCACATACTCTTTTTCCGTTCAGAAGTGTAAGAATAGGTCTTTGTAACTAATCTCTTTTTCACTCCCAAAAACTCGTCGCACTTGTCCGACCATTCAAACTTAGCATTCTTCTTTGTCAAAGTCATTAAGGTAATGCTATTCGTGAGAAATCCTCAACAAACCGCTTTGTAGTATCCCCGCCAAGCCTAGGAAACTACGTACCTTTGTCGCATACCGGCCGGTCTCTCCCGGTTGACTACACTTTTAACTTTATTTAGATCCACACTAACACCATTTGCTTTGAGACAACATGCCCCAAAAACACTACCTGATTCAACCAAAACTCACATTTGGTGAATTTAGCGTATAACTGTTTATCTCGTAGTGTTTGCAGAATAATCCTCAGATGTTCCTCATGAGCTTTCCTGTCAAGTGAGTAAACTAGTATATCATCAATAAATACTATCACAAACTGATCCAAATACTGGTGGAATATCCTGTTCATGAGGTCCATGAAAACTGCTGGTGCATTCGTCAAACCGAACGACATTACTAGAAACTCATAATGCCCGCACTGCACAGTTCAATGCCGCCTTAGGAATATCTCGATTCCCTTACCTTTAATCGATGGTATCCTCGATCTCAAATCAATCTTAGAAAACACCGATGCTCCTCAGAATCGTCAAACAAGTCATCAATACGGGGTAAAGGATACTTGTTACGTGTATCGTGACTTTGTTTAACTATCTGTAATCAATGCATAATCTAAGGGTACCATCTTTCTTCTTTACAAATAACACTGGAGCTCCCCAGGGTGATACACTAGGTCTGATGTATCCCTTATCAACTAGTTCTTCTAATTGCATCTTCAGCTCTTTGAGCTCACTTGGAGCCATTCTATACGGCGCCTGCAAAATAGGTGTTATTCCTGGTAGCAATTCAATAGTGAACTCTACCTCCTCCCTGTCAGTGGCAACCCAGCAGATCTGCTTGGAAAAACATCTAGAAATTGCGTTCACAACAAGAACATCTTCTGGTTTTAACTTTTCTTCCTACACCTCCACTACGTGAGCAAGAAACGTCGTGCATCCTTTTCTCACCAACTTCTGAGCTTTGAATGCTGAAATCAAATTCGTAGGAATAATCTTCTTTTCACCCCTGAAAACCACTTCAGCCAACCCTGGTTTTTTAAAAACAACTTCCTTTTTATGGCAATCCATGGAAGCATAATGAGTGAATAAGAAATCCATCCCTAAGATTGCATCTAACATCTACAACTCTAGTGGAAGAAGATCCACTAACATATTGAGACCTTCTACTAAGACCTCACAATCTCGCAACACTGAATTGACTAGTAAAGCATCACCAACTGGAGTGTATATAACTAACTCCCCAAATAAAGGCTCTAGCTTCCTATTAAGCTTAGTTAGGTATATACTGGAAACAAAGAAATGCGTAGCACCTGGATCTATCAAAACACATGCAGGTACATTACAAATAGAAATCGTACCAGTAATCACATCTGGTGCATCCTCTGCTTCTTGCTGAGTCATAGCGTAAACCTTTCCCTCTTGCCTAGGTCTCCCTACAACTCCCTTTTGTTTTGCACCACTGGTGCCCTCTCCTGCAGCTACTGGAACTCTCGGTTACTCAACTGTCTGGGACCCAACTCCCTGGTCCCTCTGTGCGGCTGCTCTAAGCTGTGGACAATCCCTCCCGAAATGCCCCGCGCCCACACATCGTAACACACACCGACACCAACAAGACATTGGCCTCGATGATTCTTGCCACAATTTGCACATGGAGTTCTCCTTGCCGCGACCGCAACAGACTCATCGCATTCTCTGTGGTCTTGCTGTGGATCTGGCAGATTGACTAGGTGCTCTTTGGCTCTGCCTCTGATAGGCACCACTAACATTCATCTGTCTCGATATCTGGCCCCCAGCTCGATTCTTAAAGTCCTGACGACTTGAAACATTCACCCCAGGTGTGAATCTTCGCTGTTCGCGACCCCGAAAACTACTCGTCGTTGAAGGCCCACGAGTTGGCTCCACTACTGACTGCGCCTCTGCTATACTCTACTAAACACGTAGAGCGATGCAGACCAAATGGCGATGAAGTCAGACCACTTAGTAATGGCTGTGACTGGGGTACGTATCTCAGGTCGTAACCCTCTCTCAAATCGTCGACACCTGTCACTCTCAGATGCCACAATTACTTCAGCATACCGTGATAGCTCGGTATACCTTCTCTCGTACTTAGCCACTGATTGTGACCCTTGCTTTAATTCTAAAAATTCATCTCTCTTTGCTTCGCGGTATGTGTTAGGGTAATATTTATCTTCAAATATGCCTCTGAAAGTTTGCCGCCTAAAAGTGCGTGCATCACTCAAAATCTCAGCTAAAATTGACTTCCACCATCCCTCTCGCTTCTTTCTCTAGCAGAATGTGGCTAGCTTGACTTTACGCTCCTCGGGCGTACTCATCACGTCAAAACATTTCTCAAGTTTATTCACCCACACCTCGGCGCAGTCACTGGATCTGTGGAACCCTCAAACACTTGTGGCTCCCAATTTCTTCAGACGTTATATTCCATACGCCTTTTCTGGATCACTTGGCCCTGCTCTCTCTGGCCTGCCTACCTCCTGTGAGGAAATGGCATGCTGCTGATCTCTGGCCTCAGTTTGGACTCTCGGGGCACTAGATCTCCTCTCAGATTGGCCTTGGGTAGGATCCTGCATCCTGCCTTGATCCTGCCTGCGTCGTCTGCTAGTACGTGGTGGCATGACTCCTATAACATAACAACATATTAGACATGCTATTGATACTTAACTCAAATACACAATACTAAACTTCTATTCACATTTTAACCCTAACTGGATTTGCTCTTATCCCTACTTGAACCATACTCTACTAGTTCGATCTAAACTAACTCAATAACTTACTATAACTTTTACTTTATTCTCAGAGCTAAGTTGCCCTGTCTCATTCCCATGGAGCTAACTTCTCTGATACCAAGTTGTCACACCCGCTCCCGAACTACCTGCTAACTCAGCTCGAAAGGCGGCGTGAAGCCAACAGACATTGTTTATCTCTTAACAATACCTGTTGACCCTGATTCACCTGATAAACATACTATGTTCGAAAATGGAACACTTAAACATGACATAGCGGAAACTTGACAACTATTAAACATATACAAGGAGAAACCCTTCACAAGTCTCTCTTGGAAACTAAAAGTCTAGTGCATCAGAAACAACACAAGACAAACCATTGTTTATACAACCTCTAATGTACAAACAACTATAACACCAAAGTCCTCTCAAAATAATTTACAAACATAGAGACTTGCTAGAAAAAACCAAATTAACGTACAAAGTATTTAACTTATGAAGCTTCAAAGCAGACTATGGCGAGAATCTCAAAGTGCCAGGAGCTCGATCTCTACTCAAAAAGTTTGAAAACATAGAAAGAATGAGCTATGAAGCTCGGTGAGTGACTGCTTTTTAATATCTATAACTTGTAAAACATGTGACTCAAAAACTATGAGCATATGCATTTGTATTCAAGCATTGAAAGTAAACGTAGAATCATAATAGACTTTCGGAAAAACCAACAAGTATATCATCAAAATCTCGTAAGGCATGTAAATGAGATAAACTCTTTTAAAAACATGTCACAATCCACGTTGTGTAGGGCACGCCCAAAGACAACCAACGTTTACTCTACGATGTAGTGGGGCCCGCCAAAGACTCCATCGTCTTTGTCGTAGTGGGGCCCGCCAAAGACTCACGACAATAAATACCGTTGTCACGAGTACACTCAACGTCGACAACGAATAAGACCTGTGTGCACACACTACCATAAAGCCTCGGGCTCAATATCTCGAAAATCACATGAAAACATTTGAACATGCCTCGCTTATCTTTTCTTTCATAAAACTCAAGCTTACTCAGCTTGTTCATAAAACTGGAAATCTTTAAAACATACTTGCTAGTACATGCTTGCTTGAAATCATAACATTTTCATAAATTTTGGCAACCATTGGACATATGCTCATGTATAAACTTTATAAAGACTTTTAGGGTCACAATGAACACTTGAAACATTTCTAGGAAAACATGAATACTCATAAACATGTATTCATAAGAAAGCATAATGCATTGAAAACTTTTATTCTAGCAAAACTTGCATTTCTTGAACATAATTCAAGCATATATACACTTTTGAAGTTCCTTTTATCACTCACAGTGTTTGAACTAGAATCTTAGCCCGTACACTCGACCTATTTGCTCTTGGCCTGTCAAACAAACCAAATTCATGTATTAGAACCTCGAGCTCATGGTTTTTAACGTTAAAACTACAAGAAAACACATTTTCAAAAATTCCAGCATTTTAAGATTTTCTGCCCTGTTTTCAGACAGCCATAACTTCTTCACTACTTATCCAAAAAGAATGTACTTTATACCAAACTCTTCCTTTTTGAACCCTCTAAAACTCTTATGACGACATGAAAATGAGATTCCTAACGTATTGGTTATAAAATACCTCAGTAGCTTAACTCCTAAAATGATCCTGCTGCTGTTGCAGATTTCACTTCATGCTGCAACCCGAAACCTAACCTGATGATTACAATATCTTCCAATCATTTTCTTGTCACGATTCCTTCACGAAACTTGTAGGAAATTCAATAAGCTTTCGAACCATACAAAGTAGAGCTTCTAACTCCAAGTATATAGATCAGAACAACTAAAACATCAGAGACCTCTCGGATTTGACAGCAAAATTATGTCTTCTGCCTTCCTCTTAACAAAACAGAAACTTAAAATCAGAATTGGCTCGAGCTTCCTTTACGAATTTTGTTCCAATATGAGTTACCTTTCATGAAACAAAAGCTCAACTCATACCTCTTCTTGTGGAGGTCGAGATGAACAGAAAATCAGAGCTTGTCTGAGTTGATTTCCTTGCTGTAATATTGACTTCCTTGAGTTCTCCTCTTTTCTTCTGCAACTCCAACTTCAAAATCACCAAAAATGGCCTCCTTCTTCTTCCTTTCTCCTTCAACCACGAAGCTTCAGCCTTAGTTTGTGATGAAAGAGAAGAAAATGAAGAGAAAACCCTTTTTAAAAAAATCAATCGGTGGAAGAGGTATTCCTTTGTCTTTTTGCACTTTTGCTTTTTCATTTTCCATTTCTTTTTCCTTTTCTTTTCTTTCCTTTATCTTCTTTCTTTCTTTTCTTTTCTTTTCTTTTCTTTTCTTAACAAAACAAAATAACTTAATATATAAAACATTTGTTTCATTTCCTTTTCTTTTTTTGTCTTTAAAAGCAAACCAAACCAAAATGGTTTAAACTTTCTTTCCTTGTTTTCCTTTTGTCTTTCACTTCATTTCTTTTCTTTTTAAAACATGGGAAACCAAGTTTTAAACATTCATTTCTTTTTGTTGTTTGTTAATAAGGAAGTTCCAAAGAAAAATCTCGGGTTTACATCCGGCACACATACTCGTGACAACCCCAAAGAAACTGGAACCTCGTTCAAGATTGTGCCAATTTGTTGGCTATCCCAAAGAAACGAGAGGTGGTCTTTTCTTCGACCCACAAGAAAATAAGGTGATTGTATCGACAAACGCCACGTTCTTGGAGGAAGATCACATGAGAAACCATAAACCGTGTAGTAAAATGGTACTAAATGAAGCTACACATGAACCAACAAGAGTTGTTGATCAAGCTGGACCCTCATCAAGAGTTGATGGAGGAGTCAGCACCTCAAGTCAGTCTCGTCCTTCTCAATCGTTGGGAATGCCTCGACGCTGTGTCAGGGTTGTTTCCCAATCTAACCGCTACTTCGGTTTAGCTGAAACTCAAGTTTTCATACCTGATGACGGCGTAGAAGATCCATTGTCTTATAAACAGGCAATGAATGACGTAGACAAGAACAAATGGATCAAAGCCATGGACCTTGAAATGGAGTCAATGGACTTCAATTCAGTATGGGAACTTGTAGACCAACCTGAAGGGGTTAGACCCATAGGGTGTAAATGGATCTATAAGAGAAAGAGAGATGCAATCGGTAAGGTACAAACCTTTAAGGCTAGACTTGTAGCAAAGGGTTTTACCCAAAGGGAAGGAGTTGACTATGATGAAACTTTTTCCCCTGTTGCTATGCTGAAGTCTATAAGGATACTCTTGTCCATAGCTGCATTTTATGATTATGAAATTTGGCAAATGGACGTCAAGACTGCCTTTTTTAATGGTAATCTTGACGAGAGCATCTATATGTCCTAGCCCGAAGGGTTCATAGCACGAGGTCAGGAGCAAAAAGTTTGCAAGCTTAATCGATCCATTTATGGATTGAAACAAGCATCAAGATCTTGGAATATAAGATTTGATACTGCGATAAAGTCTTACGGCTTTGACCAAAACGTTGACGAGCCTTGTGTTTACAAGAGGATCGTCAACGACAAAGTAGCTTTGTTAGTACTTTATGTGGATGATATCCTACTAATTGGGAATGATGTAGGATACCTAACTGACAGAAAGAATTGGCTGGCGACCCAATTCCAAATGAAAGATTTGGGAGAGGCGCAGTATGTTCTTGGGATTCTCGCAAGAACGGAACGCTCGCACTGTCTCAAGCGTCTTATATCGACAAAATGTTGTCAAGATATTCGATGCAGAATTCCAAGAGGGGCTTATTACCCTTCAGCACGGAGTTCATTTGTCTAGGGGAATAGTGTCCCAAGACACCTCAAGAAGTTGAGGATATGAGAAATATTCCCTATGCCTCCTCGCTCTAGGTAGCTTAATGTATGTTATGCTATGCACGAGGCCTGGACATTTGCTATGCAAAGGGGAATAGTCGGTGAGGTACCACCAATCCAGGTTAGACCATCGGGGCGTGCAGCTAAAAATATCCTCAAGTATCTAAGGAGAACGAGGCCCTATATGCTTGTGTATGGGTCTAAGAATCTGATCCTTACTAGATACACTAATTCAGATTTTTAGACCGATAAGGATTCTCGGAAATCCACATCGGGATCAGTTTTCACCCTTAACGGGGGAGCTATAGTATGCCGAAGCATCAAGCAAGGATGCATCGACTCCTCCACAATGGAGGTCGAATATGTCACTTTGCTTGTGAAGCGAATTAAGGAGGTTTGTTTGGCTAAGGAAATTCCTTACTGATTTGGAAGTTGTTCCAAATATGGAATCTCCCATCACCTTATACTGTGACAACAGTGGTGCGGTAGCCAATTCAAAGGAACCTCGCAGCCATAAGCGAGGAAAGCACATCGAGAGGAAGTATCACCTGATACGAGAAATAGTGCAACGAGGAGATGTGACAGTCACGAAGATCGCTTCGGAGCACAATATTACTGATCCGTTTACAAAGACTCTCACGACTAAAGTGTTTGAGGGTCATCTGGAAAGTCTAGGTCTACGAGATATGTACATAAGCTAATCTAGGGCAAGTGGGATATATGTAATGGGGTATATGGATGCCCTAGTTGATTGTATTTCTATCTCTTGTAACCATTGTTTTAGATTATGATGTACCCCACTAGAGTTTTACTTCAAGTGGGAGTTTGTTGGAATTTGTGCCCTAAAACTCGTAGTTTGTAATTATGTTATAATTAATGTAATAAAGTGTTAGTGTTCGTTATCTACGATTTTGCCTTTATTTAAAACCCTAAATCCAATAAACTAAACATCCAAGGCTGTTAAATCAATCTTTAACTGAATGTAATGTACATAAAAAGGATCTTGGTTCGAGATATAGCCTAAAGGGTCTATAGTTAGGGGACAAGGTTTTGGTACCTTACCCTGGTGGCCCACTTTGTAAATGATACAAACACTGTGATCCTAACGTGTTCGTGTAGATGACATGTGAGTGAGGATATCCTATGTAATGAGATTACATAAGACTGGACCACGAAATAGTAACCTCTAGCTGTAACTCCGTTGACTAGTTAGGTTTCTATTTCACTAGGATGACCTAGGTAACTTGATCTCAATCCTGAGCAGATTTACGAACTCCTCTCATGAGGGATTGTCCTTTGACTAGTATGGGTGAGAGTGGCGGATCGCCACTCAATATGCCTACCTTCTTGGGGATAAGACCGAGTGAGCGGCTGGGAACTTAACTTAGCAAGAGGGAATTCACTCCTTCCCGCCTACTAGGGTAAGTAGAGGAATGTTCCCTTAAGTGGTGTCTCCGGGACTTGAACAAAGGGCCCGACCCTCCCTTAAGTGGTAGGACCACAAACAAATTGTTCATTAGAAAAGCACTGGTACTTAAGGCACAAGATGTAACCCAGGGGTAAAACGATAATTTGACCCAGCTGGTGTTACGAACATTCGTGAAGGAGACTTGCTGTTATTGGTCAATATCCATGGACACATAAATATATCTGCAGTGAGAAGAGTGCAGCTGTGGGACTTTAGTCGAGTGTTCCCGCAGTTAACGAATGTTGATTTGGAGATTAATGAGATTAATCGAGCGGTCTCGTATCGTTTGAGCTTCTGATCTGTAGGTCCATTAGGTTCACCTTCTAGCTCGTAAAGAGTTCTCAGATCATTTGAATTTGAAATGTTGAAATTCATTAGGGAATAAACTTAATGTATATTGATACATTATAATATTAAATTTAATGTGAATGTGATTCATATTAAATTATAAGAGAGAATTGAATATTTGAAAGAGTTCAAATATTATATTAAATGTGAATGCCATAAGAAAGGCAAACACATTGAGCGGAAGTATCATGTGATATGGGAAATTGTGCACTGCGGAGACGTGACAGTCACGCAGATAGCGTCAGAGCACAACATAGATGATCCATTTATAAAGCCCCTCATGGTAAGGTGTTTGAGAGTCACCTAGAGAGTCTAGGTCTTCGAGTACTTCCTGGCTAGGGCGAGTGGGAGATATGTAAATGGGTATTCAATGCCCTAGTTTATTGTATTACTTCATTGTATTTTATGTACATTTCAGAAATGTATTTCTTTCACTAGTTTAGTCCAAGTGGGAGTTTGTTGGGATGTTTTGTCCTAATCTCGTGTTTGTAAATTACTGTTTGAAATTAATAAAGTATTATTCATTTCTTAATTTTGTGTCTCGTATTTTATATAACTTTGACCAATAAACTAAGCTCTAGGGTCATTGAATACATGAGAGAACTAAAACTTGAACGGTGTGTAGTGGACACACAGAGAGGATCATTTTCGAGTAAATGACCCGAACGGTCTACAGTATATGGATGGGGTTAGAGACCTTATCCTGGATACAATGTGGATGCGACCCGCTTTGTATTAAGATACAAACGAGGTGATCTGACTCGTTCATGTGGTTGACATGCGAGTGGGGGCATCCTGTATAATTAGATTGTACAAGACCGGACCGTGAATTATTAGACCTACTCATGTAACACTGTTGACAGTAAGGACTAATAACTTCGTAGATGACCATTAGTGACTCGACCTGAATCCTGAGCGTGATACGAACTCCTATCTGTGGGGGTCTGTCCATTGACTAGTATGGGTGAGCGTGGTCACAGTTACTCGCCCAATATGCCTACCTTCTCAGGGGCAGGACCAAGTAGGGAGCTGGGAACTTAACTACACGAGATGGAATTTACTCGTTCCCGCCTTTAGGGAAATTGGAGGGGTTGTTCCCTTAAGTGCTGTCTCTAGGGCTCGGACAACGGGCACCCACTCTCTCACTGGCACAAGAGAGTTGTTGTGTATGGTTGAACCATTACAACGTTGTTGTTCATTAGAGGAGCAGTGGGGGACTTAAGGAGCAAGAAGTAGACACAGGGGTAAAACGGTAATTTGACCCAACAGTGTTTACGAACAACCTGTGAAGGGTCGACTCATGGTTATTGGTTATATTAGTGGACACGTAATATTCTGCACTAACGGGAGTGCAGCTACGGGCTTTAGTGGAGTGTTACCGTAGCTAATGAAGGTTGATTAACCGGGTCAAAGAGTTTGATAAATTAATCACAGATCATTGGAGCTCGTCACTGTAGGTCCATTAGGTCCCTCGGTTGGCTCAATCTGGGTTGAAAGAAGGGTTAATGTTTTGGTGTGAATTGGAGTTTTCAATTTCACATAAGGGCATTTATGACATTTATATGAGATATGAATGATATATTATATGGTTTAATGTGAATGAGATTCATAATAAACTATAGGTAAACATAATTGTTAAATTAGGGCTAATTGGAGAAATTAATTGAGAGATATTAAATTGGATGTGATTCAATTTAATAAATCCACAATTATACAAATATGATTTGTAATATGAGATATGAGATATCTTATAATATATGGTTATGCAAGTTTGATTTGCATAACCTATAGTTGTGGTAAAGTGATAATAATATGGAGATTTTAACTCCATCATTTTCCACTATTTAAACCCTTCTTGCAATAAAGAAATCATCCCATTCTCTCATTTTTTTATATTTCACCAAAAAAAAGAGAAAGCTCTCTCTCTCAAGTTCTCTCAATTACTCTCCTCCTTCACCAAAACTCTAAGTCCCACAACTTTCTTTCTTCCAAAAAGAAGAACAACCGAGACTTCGATTGGTGGTGTTCTTTTTCGTGGGAAGAGTTCGGGTTCGAAGAGATCGAGATTGCACGAAGTGTTCGTGATTTGCTCGAAAGGATTTTGAAGAGGGTCTTCAACAAGTAAGTATCTTCTAGTTGCTCTTTTTTCTTTTCAATTATGTATGTTTAGCCTAGTTTTAAGAGTTAGAATATTTTTAACAAAATAGTGTAGCATAACGATACCACGACGATTCAATCATCTTCCGCTGCGCGGGGATTCTCATTCCCTTCGATTGGTATCAGAGCCACTCGTTGGTTCTTTGTTGTTGCACTTAATTTTGTTAAAAATAGGTGGGTATTACCTTAATTTATGTGATAAATTGTGGTTTGCATGATGGATGTTTTTGGTTTTTGGCACTATAATAGATTTACAATTTATGTTGATTATATCAATGTAAGGGCCCGTTGTTTTTTGACATTTTGTTGTAAATCGAGTCTGTAAGTTCGAGTCGTTCGTGGAAAGAGTTGCTGTGAAGAAATCGGAGCGAAAACGGGCGAGAAACGACAAAGAACAGCAAGAGGAGCATCTTGTTCTGTCGACAACGTTGAAACGCTGTTCATCGGCGTCTCAACACTGCAATTGCGGGCGGAGGCTTGGCTGCAGAGCAGTGTGGCAACGCTAGTCGTAGTGTTGCAACACCGAGGCCTGGAGCGCGCGGGGCGCAACGCTGAGCACAGCAGCGTTGCAACGCTACGTGCGTTGAGGGCGGTTCCAGCACCAAGTTCGCGAAGATTTGGGGCGTGCAGCAGTTTTTTTTTCATCGTTGGTTTTTTTAATTATAGTTTTATTTAAAATTCATTTATAAAATGTAATTATTTATTTATTTATTTATTTATTTTATTTTATTAAATAATATTAATATAAATGTTATATTGATGTTATTTAATTAAATAAAGTGCCCCTAGGTGCCAAAAACCGGTCAATTTTTGCTATTTAATTATTTTATGCATGAGATGTATGATTTAATTATTTTCTATGTGCATAATATATGTCATATAGATAAAATCCAACTTTAGGTTAAACATTTCATGCATCATTTATATTATAAGAGTTATAATATATAGTTTGCATGATAGGTTATATTATAAGAGTTATTATGTAATTAAATGCATGTTTTAATTTAATTAATATAAGTGTTATATTTTTTAGTTTAAGTATGCTCATGTATTTATATGCATGTTGACCCTTAACTTTTACAATTTGTCAATTCTTGTCTTCAAACTAAATTTAGGACGCGTGTCAACTTATCATCGGTCCCAAATTTAATCATTTACAACTTCGTCATTAATTTGGAATAACGACGTGGCAACTGGGGATTGGTCGAAATTTCTATGTCAACAAATACGTTGGTTATAAAATAACAATAAAATAAATAAATAGTAGTAAAAAAATTAGACCCTAGCTACTATATACTATACAATCATTTCTTAAATAGATGTGTACTTGACAATTAATGGACAAACACTATTATTCTACTTTACAACTTTTGGATTTTATATAATAAAAAGTGTGAAAGAAACACTACAAGAAAAACTAGTTTTCTTGACGCTTATAAAATGTCGTATTTTGCTATACTTGACGTTTTTCAAACCGAAGGATTCCACCGTCAAGAATAATACACAATACTTGACACTTATAAAGTGTTATATGTATAGTCTTTTTTTACGCTTATAACGTGTCATTTTGAACATACAATCTTGACACTTTTTATTCGTCAAATGTAGTTTTATCTTGACTTTGAAAAAGTGTCAAGTTTATGTTAATACTTGACGTTTTCACTGTGTCAAAAATAGGTTTATCTTGACATTGCAGAAATGTCAAATAAAAGTTACTTGACACTTAAAATGTGTCAAATATAAGTTTATCTTGACAATCATAAAACGTCAAATTGAAGGTAAACCTTGACAATTGTAAAGTGTCAAATGTAATGTTCTTTTTTGACGTTTGAAAAGTGTCAATTTGAATGAAATCTTCACACATTATACATGTCTTGTTGGTTAGTGATTTTATTTTTCAATCAGTTATTCCCTCAAATCTTGAATTTTCTGCATTGTATTCCAATAAATTTTATTTAATTGTATTCAAGATGTATGAAATAAAATTCCATCAATAATACCTACAAAAATTCAAATCTTCTTCCCATATGAACAATTCTAAAATGACAAGAAAGTTCATCCTCGAACATTAGTAACTCCCATCATGATTATACATTCACAATGTCAAACTACAGTTATCTCCACCATATATGTTCAAACACTAATCAATTCCACCATAGCTAGTCAATCTATGAGTCCTAGCCTGAACAACATTTACACAAAAAAATATTTGGTAGCCATCCAAAAAATGTGACTATCAATCCTATCTCAAGCAAAACATCTATACAAAAAATGTGACGATCAATCCAAAGTAGTATCCACCCAAAAATTGTGACTACCACATTTACACAAAAAAAGAATATTTGACACCTTCATATGTAGCCACCTAAAAAATTGTCATGAACAATCCAAAGTAGTATCCATCCAAAACTTCATCATATGTATCCACCAAAAAAATCAGCCCACTCCACTCGCACTTCATCTAACTCCAGTTGCGAGTATGCTTTTCTTGTATCAATCTACAAACATTAAGAGTGAAATATTATAATAAATAATGTTTTATGAAGTTTAACAATTGGAATAGTGAAGGTGAAATATTATAATAAATAATGTTTTGTCAAGTTTAACAATTGGAATAGTGAAGGAAAGCAACCCTCATGCTAATCCTAAGAAGCATGCTCAAAGGGAGGGAATGAGATCTAGCCTAATGTCATAAGCGTCGACCAAGGAGAATTAAGTGACATTTAACATACTTACAACACTTACAGGGATTAACATACTTACAACACTTAAAGAGTTCCTACACTAAAAGTTAGGCACACAACCAACTCCTCAAATCGTCAAAAGTATCTTAAGGGCTCTTAAGCACACTTTGAGTCCAAAAATAACTCAAAACGACCTAAAAATACCTATCAAACTTACAAAGTTACAAAAAACATAATAAGTATACCATCAAATTACAAAACATATGAGTTTTTCCTAAAACTTATCAATATACATATATAGCATCTAAAGCACAACAACCGTGAATATAAACTAAGTAAACCAAATCAAAGTTTTCTAAGTAAACCTAAGTTACAAAATCATGCAACGACCATCAAATTACAAAGCATATGCGTTTTGCCTAAAAATTCTCAATATACAAACACACCTAAATAATCAACCCATCATTGTATGATGAACTAAAGCAATCAAAGTTTTACCAAATAAACTAACCTTACCAAGTAAACAAAAATTCCAAACACATAATAGGTAACTTCATAAAACTATCACGGAAGAACTTATCAAACTAACATGTAAAAACTACTTACTTAAAGTCTCTTAGATTAGTTCAACAAGCCCATAAACAATACATACAAAAGTTAGAGGCTAGAAATCAATTCAGAAATCTAAATTGAGAGAGTGATTAGGAAGGACTTTCTTACCCAAATAAGCTTTGAACCTTAATCGAACTCTTCGATCTTCGTTCTAATGTACAAACAAGAGCTTCAACCATGATTTTTTGTAGACTAGTAAAAAAATCCCAAAAGACACTCTATAAAACTATTCAAATGAGAGGTATGCAAAATTCTACTCACGTTTCAAGATATTCGTTGAGCCATTCAATAACCTAGCTAGCAATGCTGCCTTGTGCTTTTGCCAAAGCTACCCTCCTTCTCTGTACTACCTACAACTATAAACATGTTTGGAATTAGGCCAATGACTTCTTCTGCACACTCATTAGACACTCTTTCACCAATGTCTTTTTTTTAATCAATGAAAATAGTTGGAGATTCTTTGTTTTTGAGAAATAAATCAATGGTAAAAAGGAGATTCAAACATGGTTCTGCCTTACAAGTGTACTTAAACAAGAAAAGTTCCAACAACTCTTAAGTGTTAAACTAGACTAAAGGGGGAAACGATCTAAAAGTGCCTATGGACATATAAAGTGGCCAAAGAGTGAAAACAAATCAAAATGATCTAAAAATGCCTATGAAACCTATAAAGTGCCAAAATGTGTATAAAATGAGTTTAAGTGTCATTTTGACTTTTAAAGAAAATAAGAAAGTGCCTAAAGTAAACCTATATCACACAACTAACCCCCTGATGCTACAAAACTGAATCAAAGGAGCTTAAGAATACTTGGAGGCTAAAAGTAACGCAAAACCATGTAATAATGTCTATTTCTCCCCTTGGGACTTGCAAAGTAGACAAAAAGAGGCTATAAAGAGTTTAAGCCTTATTTTTCACGCTTAAGGAAACTTAAAAAGTTCCTAAACTGAAACTTACGAACACACCCAACCTCAAATTTACAAAAGTGTCTTAAAAGCTCTTAACGATCTAAAAGTGCCTATGGAACATATAAAGTGACCAAAAAGTGAAAATAACCCAAAACGATCTAAAAATGCCTATGGAACCTATAAAGTGGTCAAAAAGTGTATAAAATGAGTTTAAGTGTCATTTTGACTTTTCAAGAAACTAAGAAAGTGCCTAAAGTGAACCTATATCACACAACCAACCCCCTGATGCTACAACGATGAATTAAAGGAGTTTAAGAATACTTTGACGCTAAAAGTAACTCAATACGATGTAATAATGTCTATTTCTCCCCTTGAAACTTGCAAAGTAGGCAAAAAGAGGCTAGAAAGAGTTTAAGTCTTATTTTTCACGCTTAAAAAAACTTAAAAAGTTCCTAAACTTAAACTTACGCAAATACCCAACCCCAAATCTACAAAAGTGTCTTAAAGGCTTCTAACGATCTAAAAGATCTAAACGGTCTAAAAGTGCCTATGGAACCTATAAAGTGGCCAAAAAGTGAAAACAGCTCAAAACAATCTAAAAGTACTTATGGACCTACAAAGTGGCGAAAAAGTGTGTAAAATGAGTTTAAGTGTCATTTTGACTCTTAAAGAAAATAAGAAAGTGCCTAAAGTGAACCTATATCACACAACCAAGCCTCCGATGCTACAAATCTGCATTAAAGGAGCTTAAGAATACTTTGGGCTAAAGTAACTCAAAATGATCTTATAATGTATATTTCACCCCATAAAACATACAAAGTGGCCAAAAGGAGGCTAGAAAGAGTTTAAATGTCATTTTTCATGCTAAAAAAAACTTAAAAAGTTCCTAAACTAAAACTTATACACACAACAATCCTCCAAACCTACAAAGTAGCCTTGTATTGATTAAGTCTCATGTTCACGCTAAAAGGAGTTCATTTTTACTTTTAAAGAAACGAAAAAAGTGCCTAAAGTGAATGCTCAAAACAAGACTTATGACTTAAAACATGCCAAGAAAGTTCAGCAGATCAAGCAATCCTACAAGTGTACTTAAACCAGAAAAGTGTATAAAATGAGTTTAAGTCTCATGTTCACGCTAAAAAAAAACTAAAAAGTGTCAATCCAATAAAACTTAAAGCTGGAACCTATGATCCCGCCACCCCACTTCTTTTTGTACTCATCGTACTTGTCATTAAGCAAACAACAAAAAAATTAAATAGAACCCATGTAAAAAACTTACCCAAACTGGAGTGGGTACATCCACGAACCCTCTGTTTCACCCAGTTCTGTTGCTTGACAAGTTCTGTTTCTTAATGTTTTGCTCCATTGTTGTCGTCATAGAATTAGAAGAAGGTCTGAGACTAGAGAGAGAAAGAGGGAAGTTGCTAAGAGAGAGATTAAAATGAATTGAAATACCAAATAGAACGCAAAGAGAGAAAAAAATGAGAAAAGAGGCATACACACGACTGAAAAATGCAGCCTGCCCACCAAGCATTCTTAAGCAAACCCCCAAGAAGGCCTTGTTGTTTATGTGCATTAAATCTCCATCAAACAATGAACAAAGTGAGGGTGTCATTCAATACAATGCTTAACGCTTTTCTAATCATACAATCTCAACTGTTAAATATTTGATCCAACAGCCAAAGACATAATGAACTTTATGTGCGTTAAATATTTGATCCAACAGCCAAAGACATAATGAACATAATGAACTTTATATAAAGTTTTGCACGCATGAAGTAGGTACAAATATGGTAGAAATCAACATTTTGACATCAAATCATAAACAAAATCATAAATATAGCAATAATCATTTCGTCCTCTCTACTGCACTTTAGGGGACTAAATTGTTGGCAATGTCAAACTGTTGAATATAGCTAGCAAGGTAGATTGACTCCAATATAGCACTTTAAATGAGTAAGTTTAGGAGAGAGAATATGCCAAGGAATACAGGGGCATCTTTACCATATTATTTTTTTTCTTCTTCTTTCCTTTTTCTTAAAAACATTTCTTTCTCTAGCAATCACAAGTTTGGAACAGAAACAATAGTTGAAAGCTAAAACTAATGAAAAAGGGAAAACATAGAGAAAGAAATGATGAAAGGCTCAAAAGATTCTCGTTTCAGATAAAGGAAAAAGGGAATTTCTAAAGCTAAAATGTCAATTTAAGAAGAAAATGAGAGAATTATAGAGAGATGCATCTGCTTATAATACATAAAGTTGTTCTATAACTTAAAAATTAGATAGAACCATGTAAAAATCTTACCTAAAACTAATTCTATAACTTGAAAATCAACTTGGATCATTGTAGAAAAACTTACCCAAAACCTAAACGGGGATGTACCATGCCAAAAATGTAATCAAATCGTTCTTCCTATTTTTGTGATTTACACAAACCACGATAGACAACAACTGAACGAACTTGTAGGATGTGGTGGTGGAGGTTATGCAATTTGTCGATGCGACTAGTGGTGAACGACGACTGACGGATGGAGATGCAGTGGTGATGAAAATGTTGGGATTTTTGTCCTAATCTCGTGTTTGTAATATATTGTTTGAAATTAATAAGAGTTATTTATTTCATCACTTTGTGTCTCGCAATATTTATAAACTTTTCCAATAAACTAAGCTCCAGGGTCATTGTATACATGAGAGAACTAGAACTTGAACGGTGTGTAGTGGACACACAGGGAAGATCACGTTCGAGTTAATGACCCGAATGGTCTAAAGTATATGGATAGGGTTGGAGACCTAATCCTGGATACACTGTGAATGTGGCCCGCTTTGTATTAGATACAAACGAGGTGACCTGACTCGTTCATGTAGTTGACATGCGAGTGGGGGCATCATGTGCAATGAGATTGTACAAGACCGGACCGTGATTTATTAGACCTACTGATGTAACACCGTTGACAGTAAGGACTAATAACTTCGTAGATGACCATTAGTGACTCGACACAATCCACGAGCGTGTTACTGGACTCCTCATCCGTGAGGATCTGTTCTTTGACTAGTATAGGTGAGGGTGGTCACGATTACTCGCCCAATATGCCTATCTTCTCGGGGCGAACCAAGTAGGAGTCGGGAACTTAACTACGCAAGATGGAATTCACTGCGTTCGCTTTAGGAAAACTAGAGGGGTTGTTCCCTTAAGTGTTGTCTCCAGGGCTTGGACAACAGGCGCCCACCTTCTCACTTGCCCGAGAAGGGTGTTGTATATGGTTGGACCATCACAATATGTTGTTCATTAGAGGAGCAGTGGGGACTTAAGGAACAAGAGGTAGACACAGGGGTAAAACGCTAATTTGACCCAGCCGTGTCTATGAACAACCTGTGAAGGGTCGACTCATGAGCATTGGTTATATCAGTGGACACGTAATATTCTCGCACCGACGGAGTGCAAATAGGCTATAGTGGAGTGTTACCGTGAGCTAATGAATGTTGGTTAACCGGGTCAAAGAGTTTGGCAGGTTAATCTCGGATCATTGAAGCCCGCCATCAGAGGGTCCATTAGGTCCCTCGGTTGGCTCCATCTGGATTTAAGAAAGGATAAAGTTTTGGTATGAAATTGAAGTGTTCAATTTCACTCTAAGGGCATTTATGTCATTTATATGAGATATGAATGATACAATATATAGTTTAATGTGAATGAGATTCATAATAATCTATAGGTTAGCTCAATTGTTGAATTAGGGCTAATTGGAGAATTTGATTGAGAGAAATTAAATTGGATGTGATTCAATTTAATTAATACACAATTAATGCAAATGAGATTTGCAATATGAGATATGAGATATCTTATATTATGTGGTTATGCAAATGAGATTTGTATAACCTATGGTTGTGGTAAAGTGGTAATTATGTGGACATTTTAACTCCACCAATTCCACTATATAAACCCTTCTTGTAAGAAGGATGGCAAGAACTTCTCTCATTTTTTAGATTTTCACAAAGAAGAGAAGAGAAACTCTCTCAATTCTCTCTCAATTCTCCTTCCTCTCAAAAACTCACAAGATCCCACAATCTTCCCTTCTCCAAAAGAGAACAACCGAGAAGGCTTTTTGGTGGTGTTCAAGACCTTTCGTTGGAGGTGTTCGTTAAGTACGAGGAGCACGAAGAGTTCGTGATTTGAAAAAGAATTCTTGAAGAAAGTCTTCAACAAGTAAGTAAATTCTACTTGCTGTATTTTTCTTCTTCTTACAAGCATGTTTAGCCTAGATCTAGTGTTAGATCAATTTTAATGAAACTATAATTTTAATGAAACTATGTTGCATATCGATACATCGACGATTCAATCGTCTTCCGCTGCACGAGATTTTCATTTCCTTCAGAAAAGGCGTGGCGAACTGGGCTATCGGCATGAGAATGAGAGCTATTGTTCGACGAAGGAGTATAGGAAGAAGATAAATTTTCAGAGGTTGAGGCGGGTCTCTGCACGGGGAGAGAGAGATGATAAGTTTCGTTGAGATGAGAAGATGATGGTGAAGAAGAAGAAGATACAGAAGAAGACCTTTCACGATGCGCAACTCATGAGAAGGAGATGGGAGGTTAAGGCCACACCATGGAAGGAGCTCGAGAGGAATACGAAAAGAGGAAGAAGACGGTGGGCTTGAGGGTTTTTGTTTGCGGCGCGAGGTTAGAAAAAATGTACTAAAATAGGGCAAGAAAATTAGATTTATACTTGACGTTTTTTAAACGTCAAGTAAATGTGAGCGAGAAAAAATTCGAAAAAGTACGTCAACCTCCGCCTTTTTCAATTCTTCTTCACATTTTTTTTAAACTTCATTTTACTTGACGTCTTTTCACAAAAACGTCAAGTATTTAAAACTTGCAAGTGTCAAGAAATCTATCATTTGTAGTAGTGAAAGCGTTGATTTGAAACATCAAATTTCAATTGATGTTCATGTTAATTAACTTTAAATTCAATAGTTTCAAAATGGTTTGAAACATCCAAATGTGTTGATCTTTCTTATACAAATTTAACTTAAAAAGTTAAGTTTGTGTGGTTTGTTTGAATTTCAACAAGTAACTACACAATTGAGTTACTTTTGATGTATGTTTTATATTCTTCATATTAATTTTATTTTAGAGATTTTCTAAGTTGCTAGCCTATAAATAGCAACTTGTTTCTTCATTTATAGCATCCCATTCCATTTTGGAGTATCTCATTCCAAGTGAAGAGTTTTCTCTCTTTTCTTTCTTCTCTTTATTATTGAGTCAAGTGAGAGCAAGTGTTCAAGAGTTGTGTGTTGCGTATAAAATTATATTGCAATACCGCAGTGTACGGGTCAAGTTTTAGTATAGTGATTTATGTGTCCAAGTATCATCCTCGGAAATGGGTTTCTAGATTAATTAAGTACTAAGATACTAATTCACAAATTTAGCTAAAGCAAAAAAACATGGATAGGTGTTTAACTAATACGACAACCAAACAAACAAACATGTGGAGACACAAATTGATAGAATTAAAGGAAGTGATTTTACAAGTTAATAACCTAATTACTCATGCATTGACCTCATGAGATGAATTTATAAACAAGAAGTAAATTACTCAAGAAAACCTCTCGGTTCTTAGTGAGCCTCACACATGCAATAGAATTCATAGTCTCCATACGAACCTACAACATGCATGGCATTAAGTAACTTTTTAAGTGTTTCCCTAAGAATTCTAGGTCACTCTGCGTGCTGGACTACTACTAAGGTTTTGACAATTTTGCTCTAATTCAAGCTTTATCTCTCGAGTCCACTTGAATCAACAAATTAAAAAGTAAAGAACGAATTGCCAAAAATAACGACATAACATGCTTCAATACATCACAAGAAAGTCATAACAAGTAATTCAAATCCTAACTACTATGTTTAGCTACTCTAAATCACAAGAAAAACAAACTAAACAAGTAGAAAACGTCTTAGAACGCTATTACAAATTGAAAGAAAGAGAAATAAACTTAGGTGTCGATGTCGGTCTTTCGTCTCCAGCTCCCGTCTTCGATCTCGAACCTCCACGAATGCTTTGGCTCTCAAAATCACTCTTTTCTCTCTTCTTACAAGGTGTATTTCGAATTTATGGCAAAACTCTACCAAATTGTGCTCCCTTTGCAATGAAATCATAAGGATATATTTATAGAAAGAAACGGTGCAGCGTTGCAACGCTAGGGACAGCGTTGCAACGCTGCACCCTAGGCGGTTGGCAATTTAAGGAAATAATCGATGGTGTTGCAACGCTGAGGGCAGCGTTGCAACGCCACTACCCTAACGTGCGCGCTCCTTGTCGAAATGGCATTGCGACGCTGCAAGGCATCGTTGCAACACCCTATACGCGGATTCTCACGCGTGGCTTCTTATCGAGATAGCGTTGCAACGCCCTAAGGCAGCGTTGCAATGCTATCGCCTGGAGTCTTCACGACCTTTAAACAGCAAGTATGGCGTTGCAACGCTCTGCATGGCGTTGCAACGCCATCACCTCGGGTCATCATGCTTGGATTGGTTCTTTTTCTTTCAATTGATGTTATCTTTAGCTCCAAATAGCCCCGTTTTGATCCCGAGTGATCCAAATTGTCTCCAATAGCTCCGTTTAAGCTCTTAACCTGAAATTGAATGGATTAACCACGTAAAAGTCCTGAAATCATCATAAAACTAGCAATAATTAAGCCTAAGGATAGCACATTTTGTGTGCTATCATTGTGTCAGATCCTAGTAGTTCGAAGTTGTTATGCTATTAGAGTTAGTCGTTGTATCTTATTGAGACGATCGTTGTAGTCTACATGCAACCCGTGCAGAGCGAACAATTGTCTTCAGGACAGTTCTTAGTAAGCGTGTCTCGACTATTTGCAATTCTTTGTTCTTGAGTTTTGAGTTGTTATATACAATATATTGTAATTGTTTCTAGCCAGTTATGTTGTAATCTATTTGCTAGTGTTACTCAGTTTTATACATAACAAAGTAGCAATATTTTGAAGGGAATAAAACTCTCGCAGCGGAAACAATTTTGAATCGTTGTGGTGTTCGTTGTGAAAAACCTTTTCTTTAAACATAATTTATCACATAAATCCTAGGCTAAACATGTTTCAGAAGAGAAAAACAGTGAGTTAGTGTTGCTTACTTGTTGAAGAATGTTTCTCTACAATCACGATCTCTCGAACCAAACGAATTGGACACCTCCAATTGATCTTCTCCGTTTTTCTCGGTCGGTGGAGGGAGAGTGGTGGAACTCCTTTTGGTTTACGTGTAGAGAGAAATTCTAGAGAGAATTTGAGAGAAGAGAGAGGTCTCCTTTTGGTGAGAATCCAACAAATGAGCAATGCCTTAAGCAATCCTTCTTGCAAAGGTGCTTTTATAATGGTATGAGTTGGAGTTGAAATCTCCACCTATTTACAATTTTACCACAACATTAGGTTATGCAAATCATATTTGCATAACACATATAATAAGATATATCAAACCTTATAATACAAATCACATTTGTATAATTGTGGATTTTAAATTGAATCACATTCAATTTAATTTCTCTCAATCCATTTATCTAAATTAGCACTAATTAATCAATTAGGCTAACCTATAGTTTATTATGAATCTTATTCACATTAAACTATATAATATGTTAATCATATCTCATATGAATGACATATTTTTAATGATGGAACACGAGACATACTTAGCGGAATAAGGATCTAATGACACTCTAATTGCATCTAACTTAATAGAAATTAACATGCAAACATACAAAAAAATAAACTGAAAAAAGGGAAGAAAATAGAACTTTTGTAGCTCAATTTCTTCACAATCTCCTTGCCAAAGCACAAACCGAATACAACTGGACCACCACTAGAGCTTCCCCGCTATCCTCTGAACTCAGAACCGGGTTGTGGGACCTGGTGAATGAAGGATTGAAAATGGAAGAATGGGAGGTTGAAAGCTTTGTGTGAGGAAAGGAAAAGAAGTACCTTTTGGTGAGTCTTCTTCTTTTTGAAAATACTAAAAATTCAGCAAAAAAAAACACCCTTTTGTTTAAAAAACAAACCTATTTACAAAGGAATTACATGCATCAAATGCATGCCAAGACTCACCAAAATGCAACACCTCACAAAACACTAACTAAAGTGGGCTATGTGTCATTCTATAATGTTTACACATAGTCCATTTAAGTTAGTTGGATTATCCAACAAAAAGTTGGATAATTCCACTAACTCTAGTCAAGGGTAAAATAGTCTTTTCCATTTGGTCAAAGTCAAACTTTGACTTTTCCAGAGCAAAAAAGTCAACCCATTGACTTTTTACGATTTTGACCCTCTTGACTAATTTTGACCTCCCGAACATGAATCTGCATTCATATTTTTGAAATTCAAATCACATTTGAATATATTGTGTCATAAAAAACCGATAGTTATATTACATATACTTGTCGGTTTAAAACTCATTTCCTAATTCGAACAATTCAAATTAATCCATCATACTATTCTAAGTTTAATCCGTATGAGTCAGCAGGGGGACCTAATGAACCTACAGATCATGGGCTTCAACAATCCGAGATTAATCGATCAAACTCTTTAACCTAATTAATCAACATTTGTTAACTAACGGGTCATTCCACTAAAGTTCCATAGTTGCACTCCCCTTAGTGTAGATATATTTTTGTCCATTTGATATAACCGTAACTAATAAGTCAATCCTTCACAGGTTGTTCGTGATCTTGGCTTGGTCAAAATACCGTTACCCCCGAGAACACTTCTTGTTCCTGAAGTCCCACTAAACCTCTATAGAACAATTGATTTGTAATCCAACCAACAAATCTAGTCCCTCTCAGCCTAGTGAGAGGGTGGGGCCCCTTGTTCTAGTTCCGAAGTCAGCACTTAAGGGAACACCTTATCTACTATCCCTAGAGTCGGGTAGGAGTGAATTCCGTCTTGCACCCTATGTCCCCAACTATATATCCGGTCTTAACCCTGAAATGGGAGGCTTATTGAGCCAGCGTTGTTGAGCTGCTCTCACCAATGCAGATCTTGTTGGGATGTATGTCCTCATCTCGTGTAGTTTGTAATATTTCAAGTTGTAAATGAGTAAGAGTTATTTATTTCAACATTGTGTATTAAATAAGAGTTATTTATTTAAACTTTGGGTCTCGCATTTTTCATAAACTTAATCCAATAAACTAAGCTCCAGGGTCATTGCATTATGAGAGAAGTAAGAACTTGAACGGTGTGTAGTGGACACACAGGGACGGTCGCGTTCGAGTTAATGACCCAAACGGTCTACAGTATATGGATAGGGTTGGGGACCTAATCCTGGATACACTGTGGATGCGACCCACTTTATATTAGATACAAACGAGGTGATCTGACTCGTTCATGTGGTTGACATGCGAGTGGGGGCATCCTGTGCAATGAGATTGTACGAGACCGGACCGTGAATTATTAGACTTACTGATGTAACACCGTTAACAGTATAGAGCTAATAAATTCGTAGATGACCATTAGTTACTCGACCTTAATCCCGAGCGCGTGTTACGGACTCCATGCGGGTCCGCCCTTTGACTAGTACGGGTGAGGGTGGCCACTATTGCTCGCATAATATGCCTATCTTCTCGAAAAGGGACCACGTGGGGTGGGGAACTTGACTACGCAAGAAGGAATTCACTCGTTCCCGACTTAGGGAAAGTAGAGGGGTTGTTCCCTTAAGTACTGTCTCAAGGGCTTGAACAACGGGCCCCACTCTCTCATTGGCCTGGGAGGGTTGTTGTTTATGGTTGGACCATGCAACGTAGTTGTTCGTTAGAGGAGCAGTGGGACTTAAGGAGCAAGAGGTAGACACAGGAGTAAAACAATAATTTGACCCAGCTGTGACTACGAACAACCTGTGAAGGGTCGACTCATGGGTATTGGTTATATCGATGGACACAACTTGTCCTACAGTGATGAGAGTGCAACTACGGGCTTTAATGGAGTGTTACCGTAGCTAATGAATGTTGAATAACCGGGTCAAAGAGTTTGACAGGTTAGTCTCGGACCATTGGAGCTCGTCACGTGTAGGTCCATTAGGTCCCTCGGTTGGCTCAAATTGGACAAATTAAGGGTTTAGAGTTTGGTGTGAATTTGAAGGGTTCAAATTCATTATTTGGGTATTTATGTCATTTATATGAGATATAGATGACATAATATATAGTTTGATGTGAATGAGATTCATAATAAACTATAGTATAGCCTAATTGATTAATTAGTGCTATTTGGAGAAATTGAATTGAGAGAAATTAAATTGAATGTGATTCAATTTATAATTCCACATTTATACAAATGAGATTTGTATAATAAGGTATGAGATACCTTATATTATATAATATGCAAATGTGATTTGTATATTATATGGTTATGGTATAATTGTGATTTGGTGGAGGTTTTAACTCCATCACACAATAGTATTTAAAGGCTTTGCAAGAAGCCTTTGGTGTGCCATTTGCCATTTTTTGGATTTTCATCCAAAGAGAGCAAAAAAACTTTCTCTCATTCTCTCTCAATTCTCTCTAAAACTTCTCCTCACCCAAAACCAAAGGGAGTCTCACTCACTCTCCTCAACCTCCAAAGAACAACCGAGAAGACCCTTTGGAGGTGTCTCCCTGTTCGGATTGAGGTTCGTGTTCGAGGAGTTCGTAGTTTCGAGAGAGATCGTGACCGAAGGAGAAAATATTGAAGAAGAGTTCTTCAAGAAGTTAGTACCTGTTACTTACTGTTTTCTTATTCTTCTTTGCATGTTTAGCCTAGGATCTATGAGATAGATTAAATTTTAAGATAGAATTACACCACGGATCAACGGCGTTTCATAACGTCTTCCGCTGCGGGAATTCCAAATCCCTTCAATTGGTATCAGAGCAAATCGTTGCTCTTCATTGTGTATTCTGTGGATTCTTAAAATTAGGTGGGTAGCATTAATTTTCATGAGATGAATGTTAATGGTTTGCAATTTTGGATGTTTTCGGTTTTTGACACTAGTTTAGATTTACATTAAAGTTGATGAGATCAATGTAAGGGCCCGTTGTTTTGGGCATTTTTTTTAATGTAAATCGAGTTTGTAAGTCCGTATCATTCGTGGCAAGAGTTGTCGTGAAGAAAACAAAGCAAAAACGGGCGATTTCGGTGAAAAATAGCAAAAGTTGTGTGGCTGGAAGTTCATCAGCGTTGTGATGCTGTTCATCAGCGTTGCGAAGCCATCCATGCTGCTGGAGGCTGCTGCAACGCCACAACGTTGAGAACGCTGGGTGCGACGCTATACATTATAGCGTTGCAACTCAATAACAACGTTGCAATGCTGTGGCGTAGTTGTGCGTGGAGCGCGAGAAATTCGGGGACGTGTTCGTGTATGTGATTTGAGCAGAAATTTTGTGCAATCGCCGCTTTTTTTTTTTATTAATTATTTATTTGTAATTTTGATTTTATAAATGTATTTTATTTAATTATTTTAATTAATATTAATATAAATGTTATATTAATGTTAATTAATTTAATTTTATGTCCCTAGGGTGCCAAAAATCGATCCAATATTGCTATTTAATTATTTTATGCATGAGATGTATGATTTAATTATTTCTATGTGCATAAAGTATGCCATATAGATTTAAAATCCCACCTTAGGTTAAACATTTCATGCATCATATTTATATTATAAGAGTTATAATATATAGTATGCATAATAGAAATATATTATAAGAGTTATAATATAATGTTTGCATGATTTATTTATTTAAATATAAGTGTTATATTTTTAAATTAAAAGCATGCTCATGAATTTAATTCATGTGATGAATGTATGTTATCGTATAGTATTATTCATGTGATGAATGATCAAGCATTATAACATAGAAATGCATGTAACCTAAGTTAATTATTAGTTTTAAATGGTTTAGAACTTGAATAATTAAACTTAGGTTTTCTATTTCTAATGTGATTAGAAATTAGGAAATCAAATATGACCTTTGAATGGAGACTGATAAGTAACTCTGTCTAAGGAAGGTTTTGTCTAAGGCTGGGGTATTTAAGTTGACGCTTGCGGAACACCCCTACGTGGAAACCAACCTGGAAGTGAATTCGGTCCGGAGATTCTTAGGTTATATTCTCGTGAGTGCCGTTAATTAAGAGTTAATTAATTTACTCACATAGACCTAAGTTAATAATGTGATTATAGACTTAGGCTAATCAAATATAAGAGTTATATTGGAAGACTTAGGTAAATTTTAGCCGGTTTATCTAGGTCAATCCCGATTATTTTAAAGTGTTGAGTGGGAGGAAATAAAGTGTATGAGACACATTTAATTTTCCATCCACAAATCTCCGTTAAGTTCGAAACGTGAGATCGATGCTCGACCTCGTGGCGCAAATGGGAGATCCATACTCCTTTATGGGTCAATATCAACGTGAATGGAGAGAGTACTTATAGTGAGTGGGAGCGGGATCTGTGAAAACGGGACCCACGGTCTCTTCTTTCGATTCACACCGTGAGACGCCTATGATCCGCCTGCTAGTTTGGCCTGGACCAGACAATCCTACGGAGGGCCTTGATCATGGTAGTCGGAACACCGTGAATTCCCGAAAGGGATACGATTTCCTTGTTGGTTTTCCTTCTTAGTCCTCCCTACGGCGACTATTGTTTGGACGGATACTTGGAAATTTAAAGATTGAGGGTGACACTCACAGGATTCATTAAGTGTTAATGGATTCAGACTGAAAAATGGTGACTGGATGCCTAATGGAATAAGAGTTATTATGGTATTAGGGTCTGGTCGAGAAAGTCTCGTCCTAGAGGAGGAGTGGGTTTGTCTACCCTACGGTGGTGGTCAATCTAAACCTTTAGGGTATCATTGCAAATTTTGAATGACCAAGGGATCATAGGATAAAAATTTGCTAAAACCCGATTGGATTTTCAAAAGTTTTTGCGAGACTAATACAAAGTTTTTCATTTTATTTCAGCAACAAAATGTCAAACGCTTTTAACGTTCCTTTAGCTTCTATTAAGTTAGTCGACGATAGTATTTCGTGGAAAAATAATATAAACACGATTTTGGTAAATGACGACCAAGAGTTCGCACTCACTGAGGAGGGTCCTCAGGTCCTCGGTTCAACAATCCTATTCGACAATCTACAAACCTTCCAGTCCTTGGTGCAAACCAGGGGACAGGAAGCTGAGGCAAGTGTTGCCTTAAGACCTTTTCACACGGGTATGACCTCTGGGACAGAGTTTGTAGGCTCGTCAAGCCCTAAAGGGAAGAAGGAGAAGTTGAAAAAGGATAGTGTTGACCGCGTTGCCGCCCTAAAAGGCTCATCAAGGATGTTGCCAGAAAGTGTTTCTACTGCAACGGGGACGGACACCTGAAAAGGAGTTAACCCAAGTTCCTTGATGAAAGGAATATGACAGGTAAATGTGATTTACTTGTCAAAGAAACTTGTTTAGTGGAGAGTAATGACTTAGCTTGGATATTGGATTCAGGCGCCACTAACCATGTTTGCTCTTCTTTTCATGGATTAAGTTCTTGGCAATGCCGCAAGAGGGGTGAGATAACACTCGTGGTTGGATCCTAGAAGTTGTCTCACCGCAAAGAATAGGCACTGATGAAGTCGTTCTTTGGCGAAGTACTTATTATTGGATAATATGTACATAGTTCCTGGGTTTATGAGAAACCTAGTTTCTATATCCTGTCTATTAGAACAAAATATTTTTGTTTCATTCAAGAGTAATAAAGCGTTTATTTCTCGAAATGGAAATTTGATTTGTTCTGCTTCCCTTGAGAGCAATTTATATGTTTTGAACCCTAATTCGGTCAAAAGTGTTTTGAACACCGAATTGTTTAAAACAGCTGAAACGCGAACTAAGAGATTAAAGGTTTCTCCAAAAGAAAGTGCTCATCTTTGGCATCTACGGTTAGGCCACATTAATCTCAATAGGATTAAGAGACTAGTGAAGAGTGGACTTCTAAGCGAGTTGGAAGAAAACTCTTTACCGGTATGTGAGTCATGCCTTGAAGGCAAAATGACCAAACGTCCTTTTAGTGGAAAAGGATATAGAGCCGAGGAGCCCCTTGAGCTTATACATTCTAACCTCTGTGGTCCGATGAATGTTAAAGCACGAGGAGGTTATGAATACTTCGTATCTTTCATAGATGACTATTCGAGGTATTGGTAAATTTACCTAATGCATAGGAAGTCTGAAACACTTGAAAAGTTCAAGGAGTTCAAGACTGAGGTTGAGAACCTTTTAGGTAAAATGATTAAAACACTTCGATCGTATCGAGGTGGAGAGTATATGGACACTGAATTCCAGGACTATATGATAGAACATGGAATTACGTCTCAACTCTCAGCACTTGGTATGCCACCACAGAATGGTGTATAGGAGAGGAGAAACAAAACCTTGTTAGATATGGTTCGGTCGATGATGAGCTATGCTCGTCTCCCTGATTCTTTTTGGGGTTACGCAGTGGAGACTGCGGCTTACATTTTGAACACAGTTCCGTCGAAAAGAGTTTGTGAAACACCTTTCGAACTCTGGCATTGTCGTAAAACCAGTTTATGTCATTTCAGAATTTGGGGATGCCCAACCCATGTGTTGGTGTCAAACCCGAAAAAGTTGGAACCCCGTTCAAAGTGGTGCCTCTTTGTAGGTTACCCAAAAGAGACTATAGGTGGTTACTTTTACGATCCTAAGGATAATAGGGTGCTTGTGTCGACCAACACCACTTTCCTTGAGGAAAACCACATCAGGGATCACTTACCAAGGAGTAAGATTGTGTTAAATGAAATGGACAGTTCATCAGCAAGAGTTGCTTATGGTGCTAGTACGTCAACAAGTGTTGTTGATCCTACCTGTTCTAGTCAAGTCCGTTCCCAAGAGTTGGGAATGCCTGGACGTAGTGGGAGGGTTGTGAGACAGCCTGAACATTACATGGGTTTAGCTGAAACTCAAGTCGTCACCCTGATGATGACTGTGAGGATCCATTGACCCATGATCAGGCAATGGCTGACATTGATAGAGACGAATGGATTAAAGCTATGGACAAGGAAATGGAGTCGATGTACTTGAATTCCGTCTGGGAGCTTATAGACCAACCGGATGGGGTAAAACCTATTGGTTGCAAGTGGATCTACAAGCGTAAACGTGGCGTAGATGGGAAGGTGCAGACCTTTAAAGCTCGACTAATGGCAAAGGGTTTTACCTAAGTGGAAGGGGTTGACTATGAGGAAACCTTTTCACCTGTTGCCATGGTAAAGTCGATTAGAATCCTTCTGGCCATTGCCGCATATTATGACTATGAGGTATGGTAGATGGATGTCAAGACCGTCTTTCTGAATGGCAACCTTGACGAGACCATCTACATGGACCAGCCCAAGGGGTTCATTGCCTAAGACCAAGAGCAAAATGTTTTTCGGTTTCAAAGGTCTATTTATGGACTGAAACAAGCCTCGAGGTCTTGGAATATAAGGTTTGATGAGGCGATCAAATCTTATGGCTTTGATCAAAATGTTGACGAGCCTTGTGTTTACAAGAAAATTGTTAACAGTACTGTCGCATTTCTTATATTGTATGTGGATGATATCCTTCTCATTGGGAATGAGGTAGGATTTCTTACTGACATTAAGGAATGGTTGGCTTCGCAATTCCAAATGAAAGATTTGGGAGAGGCACAATATGTTCTAGGTATCCAGTTGTCCTAATGGAAAGAATGTGAACACTAGCCATGTCTCAAGCGTCTTATGTTGACAAGATGTTATCTAGATATAAGATGCAGAACTCCAAGAAGGGTTTGCTGCCTTTCAGGCATGGGGTTCACCTGTCTAAGGAACAATGTCCTAAGACTCCTCAGGAGGTTGAGGATATGAGATGAATCCCCTATGCTTCAGCTGTAGGGAGCCTGATGTATGTCATGTTGTGTACTAGGCCCGACATCTGTTATGCATTTGGGATTGTCAGTAGGTATCAATCCTATCAAGGATTAGATCATTGGACAACCGTAAAGGCAATCCTTAAGTATCTTAGGATAACGAGGAACTACAGCCTTGTGTATGGGAGTGGGGATTTGATCCTTACGGGATACACAGATCTGACTTTCAGACCGATAAGGATTCTAGAAAATCCACTTCGGGGTCAGCCTTCATTCTTATTGGAGGAGTTGTAGTGTGGCGAAGCATCAAACAGGGATGCATTGCTGATTCCACGATGGAAGCTGAGTATGTTGCGGCTTGTGAAGCTGCAAAGGAAGCTGTTTGGCTCAGGAAGTTCATGACGAATTTGGAAGTTGTTCCAAATATGAACTTGTCGATCACTCTGTTTTGTGACAACGGTGGTGCAGTAGCCAACTCGAGAGAACCTCGGAGTCATAAAAGGGGCAAGCATATAGAGCGTAAGTATCACTTGATACGGGAGATTGTGCATCGTGGAGACCTGATAGTCACGCAGATAGCTTCGGAGCACAACGTTGATGATCCATTTACAAAGGCCCTCACGGCTAAGGTGTTTGAGGGTCACCTAGAGAGTCTAGGTCTTCTAGTGCTTCCTGACTAGGGCAAGTGGGAGTATTGTAAAGGGGTATTCAATGCCCTAGTTTATTGTATTACTTTATTGAATTACTTTACTGTACATTTGAGAAATGTATCATGTACTCCACTAGCTTAGTCCAAGTGGGAGTTTGTTGGGATGTATGTCCTCATCTCGTGTAGTTTGTAATATTTTAAGTTGTAGAGGAATAAGAGTTATTTATTTCAACATTGTGTAATAAATAAGAGTTATTTATTTAAACTTTGTGTCTCGCATTTCTCATAACTTAATCCAATAAACTAAGCTCCAGGGTCATTGCATTATGAGAGAAGTAAGAACTTGAACGGTGTGTAGTGGACACACAGGGACGATCGCGTTCGAGTTAATGACCCAAACGGTCTACAGTATATGGATAGGGTTGGATACCTAATCTTTGATACACTGTGGATGCGACTCGCTTTGTATTAGATACAAACGAGGTGATCTGACTCGTTCATGTGGTTGACATGTGAGTGGGGGCATCCTGTGCAATGAGATTGTACAAGACCGGAACGTGAATTATTAGACTTACTAATGTAACACCGTTAACAGTATAGAGCTAATAAATTCGTAGATGACCATTAGTGACCCGACCTTAATCCTAAGCGTGTTATGGACTCCTGTCTGTGGGGGTCTGTCCTTTGACTAGTACGGGTGAGGGTGGCCACTGTTGCTCGCCCAATATGCCTATCTTCTCAGGGGCAGGACCACGTGGGGGACTGGGAACTTGACTACGCAAGAAGGAATTCACTCGTTCCCGACATAGGGAAAGTAGAGGGGTTGTTCCCTTAAGTACTGTCTCGAGGGCTTGAACAACGGGGCCCACTCTCTCATTGGCCTGAGAGGGTTGTTGTTTATGGTTGGACCATGCAATGTAGTTGTTCATTTGAGGAGCAGTGGGACTTAAGGTGCAAGAGGTAGACACAGGGGTAAAACGATAATTTGACCCAGCTGTGACTACGAACAACCTGTGAAGGGTCGACTCATGGGTATTGGTTATATCGATGGACACAACTTGTCCTACAGTGATGAGAGTGCAGCTACGGGCTTTAGTGGAGTGTTACCGTAGCTAATGAATGTTGAATAACCGAGTCAAAGAGTTTGACAGGTTAGTCTCGGATCATTGGAGCTCGTCACGTGTAGGTCCATTAGGTCCCTCGGTTGGCTCAAATTGGATAAATTGAAGGTTTACAGTTTGGTGTGAATTTGAAGTGTTCAAATTCATTATTTGGGTATTTATGTCATTTATATGAGATATATATGACATAATATATAGTTTGATGTGAATGAGATTCATAATAAACTATAGTATAGCCTAATTGATTAATTAGTGCTATTTGGAGAAATTGAATTGAGAGGAATTAAATTGAATGTGATTCAATTTATAATTCCACATTTATACAAATGAGATTTGTATAATAAGGTATGAGATACCTTATATTATATAATATGCAAATGTGATTTGTATATTATATGGTTGTGGTAAAATTGTGATTTGGTGGAGGTTTTAACTCCATCACACAATAGTATTTAAAGGCTTTGCAAGAAGCCTTTGGTGTGTCATTTGCCATTTTTTGGATTTTCATCCAAAGAGAGCAAAAAGACTTTCTCTCATTCTCTCTCAATTCTCTCTAAAACTTCTCCTCATCCAAAACCAAAGGGAGTCCCACTCACTCTCCCTCAACCTCCCGAGAACAACCGAGAAGACCCTTTGGATGTGTCTCCCTGTTCGGATCGAAGTTCGTGTTCGAGGAGTTCGTAGTTTCGAGAGAGATCGTGGCCGAAGGAGAAAACATTGAAAAAGAGTTCTCAAGAGGTTAGTACCTTTTACTTATTGTTTTCTTCTTTTTCTTTGCATGTTTAGCCTAGGATCTATGAGATAGATTCAATTTTAAGATAGAATTACACCACGGATCAACGACGTTTCACAACGTCTTCCGATGCGGGAATTCCAAATCCCTTCAGATCTAAGGATAATCCCGAATAAACAGGAGTTCATTGTTATCTCAGGATTGAGATCGAGTTCCTAGGTCATCAAAATTGAATTAGTCAGTTTTATATAGTAAACAGTGTTATAAAGTAAAAGTGACTAAGTCGTGGTCCAGTCTTATACAAACTCATTGCATAGGATGCCCCAACTTTCATATCTCTATATGAACGATTCAGGATCACATCGTTTGTACTAACTACAAAGTAGGCCGCATCCATAGTGTTCCCTGAATAAGGTGCCCAACCTTATCCCTATACTATAGACCATTTCAGGCTATATACTCGAACTTGATCCATGTTTTATGTCATCACATAAACTTCAAGTCTACATTAAATAGCCTCGGGACCTTAGTTTATTAGATTCAAGATTAAGGTATACTATTTCAATAACAATTTTATCTAAGAAGAAGTACGAAAAAATGTTTATCAATTACAAACTACGAGTCTTAGGATATAAAATCCAACAAACTCCCACTTGGACTAATACTCCTAGCGGAATATCACATTGTTGAATTTAAGTCAGAAACATATAAATATCACATTGTTGAATTTGTTCACACTTCTCCACACTATTGCTCTTCCATTGAGAATGAATGAACACTAATCCCGATGTGGATTTTCTTGCATCTTTATCGGTCTGGAAATCAGTGTCAGTGTATCCAGTAAGGATCTAACCCTTAGCACTATACACGAGCATGTAGTTCCTCGTTCTCCTAAGATACTTGAGGATATTCTTAACGACAATCCTATGATCATATCTAGGATTGGACTGATAACCCCAAGTAACAGCCAGGATGATGAACAACCCTCCTACTACATCGAGGAATTCTCAACTCTTGAGAAGGATGTGACTGACCAGATGTACTAGTTTTATTTGCTACTTTAGTAGATGAACTAGCTTTATCTGTAGCGTTTTTGGAAAGTTCATTTAATACTAGTGTACTGCGAGGTTGATGACTTCTTATTTGGTCTTCCTCTAAAAATGTTGCATTTGTCGACACAAAAACCTTATTCTATTCAAGATCATAAAACAAACCACCTTTTGTTTCTTTTGGATAACCTACAAATAGGCATAACTTTGAACGAAGTTCTAATTTTTTAGGATTTTGCACCAACACGTGCGTTGGGTATCCCCAGATCCTAATGTGACGTAAACTACCTTTACGCCTTTTCCATAGCACATAAGGTGTTTCTAAAACACTTTTAGACGGAACGTTATTCAAAATATAGACAGCAGTTTCTAATGCATGTCCCCAAAAGGAATCAAGTAACTTAGCAAAGCTCATCATTGAGCGAACCATGTTCAACAAGGTTCTGTTTCTTCATTTAGATACACCGTTCTACTGAGGCATATTAGGTGCAGAGAGTTGTGACTTGATTCCATGTTCTATCATATAGTCTTGGAATCAACCATGTACTCCCCACCTCGATCTGATTATCAACCTCAGTCTTATATTCTTTGAACTTTTCAAAAGAATAAGACTTCCGATGCATTAGGTAAATATGACCATACCTTAAATAATCATAAATGAAACTGATGAAATATTCATACCCACCTCGAGCTTTGACATTCATCGATCAACAGAGGTCCGAATGTACGAGCTCTAAGGGTATTGTTGCTCTTAGACCTTTTCCATAAAAAGATCTCTTAGTCATTTTTCCCTCAAGACAAGACTCACATGGAGGTAAAGAATTGTCTTCTAACTGATTTAGGAGACAATTCTTAACCAATCTCCCAATCCTATTGAGATTTATGTGACCAAGTCTTAAGTGCCATAAATAGGCATTTGAAGAATTTTTTTGTCTTTTATTCTGAGTTTCGATTGTTCTAAACATCTCAGTATTTAAGACAAATTTTGCTTTAGTTCGTCTTAACTTATATAAGTTGTTTTCTAGTATAGCCGAACAAATTTGAATACCTTTTCTGAAAATGAACGCTTCATTGATTTCAAAGGATATTTTATACATTTGTTCTAATATACATGTGATAGATATTAAATTCCGTTTTTAGGAGCATACAAAACATCTTTAAGTATGATATATCTATCACCGAAATACAACTTCAAGTCTCCCACTGCTTTGGTCGAGACAACCTCTCCTGTTCCAACCTTGGGGGTGATCTTGCTTTCTTCTAGCTTTTTCCGAGAACTAGTTTCCTGAAAAGAGGAGCAAATATGATTAGCGGCCCCTGAATCCAATATCCAGGTTAAGGTATCATACTCCACTAAACATGTTTCAACAACTAGTAAATCATATTTACCTTGTGCTTTTTTATCAGCTTTTTTCTTAGCAAGGTACTTTGGGCAGTTCCTCTTCTAGTGCCCGTTTTTGTTGCAGTGAAAACATTTTCCTTTTTCTGCAACTTTCTTTCCCTTGTTTGTCATGGGAGCCTTCCCCTTGCCATTCTTTTTCATTTGAAAAATCTTGTTCTTTGAAGGTCCAACTTTAGTTTTAGAGGATGATCCTCTTAAAACTTTCCTTGTGGTGACAACATTTGCCTCCACCTCTTTCCCCTTAGCTTTTGTAAGAGTTTGAAAACGTTGGAGCTCGTTAAGATGGGTTGTCAGATTAAACTCTATTTTATTTAGAGAAGCATTCGTCTGAAATGGTATGAACCACTTCGGAAGAGACTCCATAATAAAGCTAACCTGATTTGCTTCATCGATGGCGCCACTATTTACTTCAACAATATTGAAGTGGACCATCATGTCCAGGATATGTTCTCTAACAGAGGTCTCTTCCTTCATACGCTTGTTGTAAATGTACTTAATAGCCTCGTGTCTTAGAACCGATGACGGTTGCCCGAACATCTCTTTTAACGAATCCATGATAGCCTTAGCCATGCCCAAAGATTTGTATTTCTTCGCCAATACATCAGTCATGCTAGCAAGAACATAGACATGGGCTTTATCATTAGCCTTAAACCATCGATCTTACGCTTTCCGACTAGTTCGGTTAGCATTTGAGGCAGGGGCCTGAGGACATTCCTCAGTTAAGACAAATCTCAAGTCATCTATTAGTAGTATTGTATTCAGATTTGTTTTCCATGTTGTGTAGTTGTCGTCGTTAAGTTTTTCGAAAGCTAATAGTTGAACTGAAGAGCTAGTCATGCTGAAAAAAAACATATCATTTTTAGTAAAAAAATATTAACCTTTACAATCCAATCAAGTTTAGCAAAAAAATAATGTATCAATCATTATTATGTTTGCAACGATATTTCAACGGTTTTGAATAACCTTCACCAAGGGGTGACAGACCATTCCTCCGTTAAACCAAGACTATCTTGACTAAATACTATCACTAGAATAACTCTTATTCCTATAGCAACTTAGTTATCGCTCATTTGGTCGAGAATTTGCTAACACTTAGTAATTCTTGTAAGTATAACCTTCCATTTTCAGACCTCAAAGATCAAGATCATTATGCTCCCGAAATTGGAAAAACAAGAATGAAAACGGACCTGAGAGACCCTATCTATGTTTGGAGTTCGCGGTGTTCCGAATCCTATAATACAACCCTCCGATTGGTAAGGTCGCTCCAGGACAGACATGCAGGTGCATTATAGGAATCTCATGGTGCGACCTAATGGAAGAGACCGTAGGATGCATTGACACACTTTCTTCTCCCACTTACTATGAACGACTTCCCCTATTCACCTTGATATTGACTCATGCAAACACTCTCGGAATGGAGTCCGCTCCCAGGGTGGCCCAAAGCCAAGCATGAATCTCACGGTGTGAACTCTTAGGGACGCTATAGTTAAAAGTACATTACTTCTCTCTAGCTAAAGTGTTCTAGACAGTTAGGGTATAAATTACTTAGCAATATATTTCGACTAACTAAAACATATCCTAAGTCTAGGAGAAACATTCGAGTATAACATTTATACTTGATTTTAACCTACGATGTCTAGGTGATAAACAAATTTTATTACCTCACACCGCTCACGCATGCACATAAAACCGATTTAACCTAACTCAGACGCCGACTAGATCTCCAGGTAGAAGGTGTTCCGTGAACCGTCAACTTAAAAATCTTTCAACCTTAGTCATTTTATCTGACTTTTTGCCAAGATCTTATCGAGTGAGTTTTCTCGTAACTTCGGTTTTACAAGATATCGACCTAATTTCTATGCAAAGAGATTGTCGATGGTTAACCTAAGTGAGCATGCATCTTATCTTTGTTATAGATTTAAGAAGTCTAATTGATTTTATAACACTTATGAAAAGAATTGACAAATCTATAACATACATTCTACATTCATTACATAACAATTATATGATGAAAATTTAATATGAATTTAATTTCCTTAATTTAATCAAATTAAATTAAACAAATTAAATTAATTAATTAAACATTTAATTAATCAATTACCGTATTAAGTTACTTAGAGAAATCATGAATTATACATAACTTGTACATTAATTCATGAAATCCAACATGCATACTATATATATTATAACCATTATAACATACTTTCAATGCATGTGCATGTTAACCTATGGTGGGAATTTAACTCTACATGGCATACTTTATGCACAATACAGATTTAAATAATTAAACACATTCATAGTGCATAAAGAAAATAAAACATAAAATTGGACTCGTTTTTGCATCCTAAACAAGCAATTAAATAAATTATTACAATAATAATTTGAAAATCACCTCCGAACCAATCTCGAACACTTAGAACCAGCCCAAACCAGCTTCAAAACAGCAGCAACATCGCACGGACAACGGCTGAAAAACGATCCAAAACAATAGCCAGTGCAGTTTTTTTTTCAGCAGTGCGCAACGTCGGTTGAAACTCCAATTACAACCTAATTTCAACTCTATTGACTCTCAAATTTTACAGACTCCTTGGACACACATTAAGGCTCAAAACCCTTGAGCAAATAACAAATTATAACAAGAAATTAAAACCTAAAACATGCCAAAACAGTGAGTCAATATTTGCTTCCAATAATTTCATCAGATGAAAAATAACAACCCACCATATGCAATTGAGTGAAATTAAAGCATGCTTTCATACCACATGATGGAACACGAGACATACGCAACGGAATAAGGATCTAATGACACTCTAATTGCATCTAACTTAATAGAAATTAACATGCAAACAAACAAAAAAATAAACTAAAAAAGGGAAGAAAATACAACCTTTGTAGCTCAATTTCTTCACAATCTCCTTACCAAAGCACAAACCGAACACGACCGGACCACCACTAGAGCTTCCCCGCTATCCTTTGGACTCAGAATAGAGTTGTGGGACCCGGTGAATGACGGATTGAAAAGGGAAGAATGGGAGGTTGAAAGCTTTGTGTGAGGAAAGGAAAATAAGTACCTTTTGGTGAGACTTATTCTTTTTGAAAATACTAAAAATTCAGCAAAAAAAGAACTCTTTTGCATTAAAAACAAACCTATTTATAAAGGAATTACATGCATCAAGTGGCAAGGCTCATCAAAATGCAACACCTCACAAAACACTAACTAAAGTGGGCTATGTATCATTCTATAATGTCTACACATAGTCCACTTAAGTTAGTGGGATTATCCAACAAAAAGTTGGATAATTCCACTAACTCTAGTCAAGGGTAAAATGGTCTTTTCCATTTGGTCAAAGTCATGACTTTTCTTGAGCCAACAAGTTAACCCATTGACTTTTTACGATTTTGACCCTCTTGACTAATTTTGACCTCCCAAACATGAATCCGCATTCATATTTTTGAAATTCAAATCACATTTGAATATATTGTGTCATAAAAAACCGATAGCTATATCACATATACTTGTCGGTTTAAAACTCATTTCCTAATTCGAACAATTCGAATTAAACCATCATACTGTTCTAAGTTTAATCCATATGAGCTAGCAAGGGGACCTAATGGACCTACAGGTCATGGGCTCCAACAATTCGAGATTAACGGTCAAAGTCTTTAACCTAATTAATCAACATTTGTTAACTAACGGGTCATTCCACTAAAGTCTCATAGTTGCACTCCCCTCACTGTAGATATATTTCTGTCCACTTGATATAACCGTAATCAGTAACACAATCCTTGACAGATTATTTGTAGTCTCGACTGGGTCAAAATACCGTTTTACCCCCGAGAACACTTCTTGTTCCTTAACTCCCACTAAATCCCTATAGAACAATTGATTTGTGGTCCAACCAACAAATCTAGTCCCTCTCAGCCTAGTGAGAGGGTTGGACCCCTTGTTCTAGTTCCGAAGTCAGCACTTAAGGGAACACCTTATCTACTATCCCTAGAGTCGGGTAGGAGTGAATTCTGTCTTGCACCCTATGTCCCCAGCTATCTATCCGGTCTTACCCCTGAAATGGGAGGCTTATTGAGCCAACGCTGTTGAGCTGCTCTCACCCATGCAGATCTAAGGATAATCCCGAATAAAAAGGAGTTCATAGTTAGCTCAGAATTGAGATCGAGTTACCTAGGTCATCAAAATTGAATTAGTCGGGCTTTATACAATGCTTGGTGTTATAAAGTAAAAGTGACTAAGTCGTGGTCCCGTCTTATACAAACTCATTGCATAGGATGCCCCAACTTACATATCTCTATATGAACGATTCAGGATCACATCGTTTGTACTAACTACAAAGTAGATCGCATCCATAGTGTCCCAAGAATAAGGCGCCCAACCTTATCCCTATACTATATACCATTTCAGGCTATATACTCGAACTTGATCCATGTTTTATGTCATCACATAAAGTTCAAGTCTACATTAAATAGCCTCGAGACCTTAGTATATTGGATTAAAGATTATGGTATACTAATTCAATAACAATTTTATCGATGAAGAAACACGAAAAAAATTTTATCAATTACAAACTACGAGTTTTAGGACATAAAATCCAACATTTAATGAATTTGAGCACTTCAAATCCACACCAAATTGTAAACCCAGTTTGAGCCAACCGAGGGGCTTAATGGACCTACAGATGACGAGCTCCAATGATCCGAGACTAACCTGTCAAACTCTTTGACCCGATTATTCAACATTCATTAGCTACGGTAACACTCCACTAAAGCCCGTAACTTTACTCCCATCACTGTAGGACAAGTTGTGTTCATTGATATAACCCATGCCCGTGAGTCGACCTTTCATAGGTTGTTCGTAGACACTGCTGGGTCAAATTATCGTTATACCCCTGTATCTACCTCTTGCTCTTTAAGTCACCATTGTTTCTCTAGTGAACAACAACATTGTATGGTCCAGTGAGAGGGTGGGCACCCGTTGTCCAAGCCCTGGACTCAACACTTAAGGGAACAACCCTTCGCGTTCCCTAGTCCTGTCCCTGAGAAGATAGGCATATTGGGTGAGTAACTGTGACCACCCTCACCCGTACTAGTCAGAGGATAGACCCCCGCAGACAGGAGTCTGCAACACGCTCAAGATTAAGGTCGAGTCACTATTGGTCATCTACGAAGTTATTAGTCCTATACTGTTAACGGTGTTACATTAGTAGGTCTAATAATTCACGGTCCGGTCTTGTACAATCTCATTGCAATGGATGCCCCCACTCGCATGTCAACCACATGAATGAGTTGGATCACCTCGTTTGTATCTAATACAAAGCGGTCCGCATCCACAGCGTATCCAGGATTAGGTCTCCAACCCTATTTGTATACTGTAGACCGTTCGGGTCATTTACTCGAATGTGATCCTCCCTTTGTGTCCACTACACACCGTTCAAGTTCTAGTTCTCTCATAATTCAATGACCCTGGAGCTTAGTTTATTGGACAAAGTTTGTAAATATGCGAGACACAAAGTGATGAAAAAATAACTCTTATTTATTTCAATAAGTAATATTACAAACATGTACGAGCTTAGGACATACATCCCAACAAACTCCCACTTGGACTAAGCTAGTGGAGTACAAAATACATTTCTTAAATGTACAAAAAAATACAATAAACTAGGGCATTGAATACCCTTTTTACATTACTCCCACTTGCCCTTGTCAGGAAGCACTCGAAGACCTAGACTCTCTAGGTGACCCTAAAACACCTTAGCCGTGAGGGCTTTTGTAAATGGATCAGCAACGTTGTGTTTCGACGCCATCTACGTGACTGTCACGTCTCCGTGGTGATAATATGTACATAGTTCCAGGGTTTACTAGAAACCTAGTTTCTATTTCCTGCCTATTAGAACAAAATATTTCCGTTTCTTTCACGAGTAATAAAGCGTTTATTTCTCGAAATGGAAATTTGGTTTGTTTTGCTTCGCTTGAGAGTAATTTGTATGTTTTGAACCCTAATTCGGTCAAAAGTGTTTTGAATACCGAATTGTTTAAATCAGAAGAAATGTAAACTAAGAGATTAAAAGTTTCTCCAAAAGAAAGTGCCCATCTTTGGCATCTAAGGTTAGGCCACATAAATCCTAATAGAATAGAGACTAGTGAAGAGCGGACTTCTAAGCGAGTTGGAAGAAAACTCTTTACCAGTGTGTGAGTCATGCCTTGAAGGCCAAATGACCAAACGTCCTTTTAGTGGAAAAAGATATAGAGCCAAGGAGCCCCTTGAGCTTATACATTCTCACCTCTGTGGTCCGATTAATGTTAAAGCACGAGATGACTATTCGAGGTATGGGTACATTTACCTAATGCATAGGAAGTCTGAAACTCTTGAAAAGTTCAACGAGTTCAAGACTAAGATTGAGAACCTGTTAGGTAAAACGATTAAAACACTTCGATCAGATCGAGGTGGAGAGTATATGGACTCTGAATTCCAGCACTATTTTATAGAACATGGATTTACGTCCCAACTCTCAACACCTGGTATGCCACAGAAGAATGGTGTATCGGAGAGGAGAAACAGAACCTTGTTAGACATGGTTGGTCGATGATGAGCTATGCTCATCTCCCTGATTCTTTTTGGGGTTACGCAGTGGAGACTGCAGTTTACATTTTGAACACAGTTCAGTTGAAGAGTGTTTGTGAAACACCTTTCGAACTCTGGCATGGTCGTAAAACCAGTTTACGACATTTCAGAATTTTGGGATGCCCGATTCATGTGTTGGTGTCAAACCCAAAGAAGTTGGAACCCCTTTCAAAATTGTGCCTTTTTGTAGGTTACCCAAAAGAGACTAGGGGTGGTCTGTTTTTCGATCCTAAGGATAATAGGGTGCTTGTATCGACAAACGCCACTTTCCTTAAGGAATACCACATCAAAGATCACTTACCAAGGAGTAAGATCGTGTTAAACCAAATGGACAGTTCATCAGCAAGAGTTGCTGATGGTGCTAGTACATAAACAAGTGTTGTTGATCCTAGTTCTTATGATCAAGAATGTTCCCAAGAATTGGGAATTCCTTAATGTAGTGGGAGGGTTGTGAGACAACAGGAGCGTTACATGGGTTTAGCTGAAACCCAGGTCGTCACTCCTAATGATGACGTTGACAAAGACGAATGGATTAAAGCTATGAACCAGGAAATAAAGTCGATGTACTTCAATTCCGTCTAGGAGCTTGTGGACCAACCGGATGGGGTTAAACCTATTGGTTGCAAGTGGATCTACAAGCGTAAACGTGGCGTAGATGGGAAGGTGCAGACCTTCAAAGCTAGACTAGTGGCAAAGGGTTTTACCCAGGTGGAAGGGGTTGAGTATGAGGAAACCTTTTCACCTATTGCCATGGTAAAGTCTATTAGAATCCGTCTGGCCATTGTCGCATATTATGACTATGAGGTATGACAGATGGATGTCAAGACCGCCTTTCTGAATGGAAACCTTGACGAGTCCATCTACATGGACCAACCCAAGGGGTTCGTTGCCCAAGGCCAAGAGCAAAGGGTTTGTCGGCTTCAAATGCACTGAAACAAGCCTCGAGGTCTTGGAATATAAAGTTTGATGAGGCGATCAAATCTTATGACTTTGATCAAAATGTTGATGATCCTTGTGTCTACAAGAAAATGGTCAACAATACTGTCGCATTTCTAATATTGTATGTGGATGATATCCTTCTCATTGGGAACGAGGTAGGATTTCTTACGGATATTAAGGAATGGTTGGCTTCGCAATTCCAAATGAATTGGGAGAGACACAGTATGTTCTTGGTATCCGATAGTCAAATGTGAAGGAAGAACGAAACGAGCCGACCATGTCTCAAAGCGCCTTATATTGACAAGATGTTGTCTAGATATAAGGTGCAGAACTCCAAGAAGGGCTTGTTGCCTTTCAGGCATGGTGTTCACCTGTCTAAAGATCAATGTCCTAAGACTCCTCAAGAGGTTGAGGATATGAGACGAATCCCCTATGCTTCAGTTGTAGGGAGGCTGATGTATGCCATGGTGTGTACTAGGCCCGACATCTGTTATGCAGTTGGGTTTGTTAGTATGTATCAATCCAATCAAGGATTAGATCACTGGACAACCATAAAGGCAATCCTCAAGTATCCTAGGAGAACGAGGAACTACAACCTTGTGTATGGGAGTGGAGATTTGATTGTTACGGGATACACAAATTCTGATATTTAGACCGATAAAGATTCTACGAAATCCACTTCTGGGCCAGCCTTCATTCTTAATGGAGGAGCTGTAGTGTGGCGAAGCATCAAGCAGGGATGCATTGCTAATTCTGCGATGGAAGTCGAGTATGTTGCGGTTTGTGAAGCTACAAAGGAAGCTGTTTGGCTTAGGAATTTCATGACGGATTTGGAAGTTGTTCCAAATATGAACTTGTCGATCACGCTGTTTTGTGACAACAGTGGTGTAGTAGCCAACTCGAGAGAACCTCAGAGTCATAAAAGGGGCAAGCATATTGAGCATAAGTATCACTTGATACGGGAGATTGTGCACCTTGGAGACGTGACAGTCACGCAGATAGCTTCGGAGCACAACGTTGTTGATCCATTTATAAATGCCCTCACGGCTAAGGTGTTTGAGGGTCACCTAAAGAGTCTAGCTCTTGGAATGCTTCCTGACTAGGGCAAGTGGGAGTATTGTAAAGGGGTATTCAACGCCCTAGTTTATTGGATTACTTTTATAGTATTACTATACTGTACATTTGAGAATGTATTTTGTACTCCACTAGCTTAGTCCAAGTGGGAGTTTGTTGGGATGTATGTCTTCATCTCGTGTAGTTTGTAATATTCCAAGTTGTAAATAAATAAGAGCTATATATTTGAACCTTGTGTCTCGCATTTTTCATAAACTTAATCCGATAAACTAAGCTCCAGGGTCATTGTATTATGATAGAACTATAACTTGAACGATGTGTAGTGGACACACAGGGAGGATCACGTTCGAGTTAATGACCCGAACGATCTACAATATATAGATAGAGTTGGAGACCTAATCCTGGATACGTTGTGGATGTGACCCGCTTTGTATTAGATACAAACGAGGTGATCCAGCTCGTTCATGTGGTTGACATGCGAGTGGGGGCATCCTGTGCAATGAGATTGTACAAGACAGGACCATGAATTATTAGACGTACTGATGTAACACCGTTAACAGTATAAAGCTAATAATTTCGTAGATGACCATTAGTGACTTGACCTTAATCCTGAGCGTGTTATGGACTCCTGTCTGTAGGGGTTTGTCCTTTGACTAGTACGAGTGAGGGTGGTCACTGTTGCTCGCCCAGTATGCCTAACTTTTCAGGGTCTTTGACCACGTGGGGAGCTTGGAACTTGACTACGCGAGATGGAATTCACTCGTTCCCGATATAGGGAAACTAGACGGGTTGTTCCCTTAAGTGTTGTCTTCAGGGCTTGGACAACGAGGCCCTACCCTCTCACTAGCCCAAAAGGGTTGTTGTTTATGATTGGACCATGCAATGTTGTTGTTCATTAGAGCAATAGTGGGACTTAAGGAGTAAGAGGTAGACACATGGGTAAAATGGTAATTTGACCCAGTAGTGGCTATGAACAACCGATGAAGGGTCGACTCATGGGTATTGGGTTATATCGATGGACACAACTTGTCTTACAGTGATGAGAGTGCAACTTCGGGCTTTAGTGGAGTGTTACCGTAGCTAATGAATGTTGAATAACTGGGTCAAAGAGTTTGACAGATTAGTCTCGGATCATTGGAGCTCGTCATCTGTAGGCCCATTAGGTCTCTCGGTTGTCTCAAAATGGACAAATTGAGGGTTTACAGTTTGGTGTGAATTTGAAGTGTTCAAATTCATTATTTGGGTATTTATGTCATTTATATGAGATATAGATGACATAATATATAGATTGATGTGATGAATGTGATTCAATTTAAAAATCCACAATTATGCAAATGAGATTTGTATAATAAGGTATATATCATATGGTTGTGGTAAATTTGTGATTTGGTGGAGGTTTTGACTCCACCACACAATAGTATTTAAAGGCTTTGCAAGAAGCTTTTGGTGATGGAATTGCCATTTTTTGGATTTTGATCCAAAGAGAGCAATCACTTCTCTCTCAACTCTCTCTCAATTCTCTCAATCTCTCCTCACCCAAAATCCAAAGTGAGTCCCACCTACTCTCCCTCAATCACCCGAGACTAACCGAGAAGACATTTTGGAAGTGTCTTGCAACACTGTTCGAGGATCGAGTTCGAGGAGTTCGTTGGTTCGAGAGAGATCATGATCGAAGGAGAAAAACGTTGAAGAAGAGTTCTTCAACAATTAAGTACACCGAGATACCTTACTGTTTTCTTCTTTTTTTATGCATGTTTAGCCTAGGAATCTATGAGATAGGTTCATTTTAAGATAAGAATTACACAACGAAACAATGACGTTTCACAACGTCTTCCGCTGCGAGAATTCCTAATCCCTTCACCTAGGTCATCCCAATCAAATAGGAACCTAACTAGTCAACAGAGTTACAACTAGTGGTTACTATTTCGTGGTCCGGTCTTATGTAATCTCATCACATATGATATCTCCACTCACATGTCGTCTACACGAACACGTTAGAGTCATTGTGTTTGTATCACATACAAAGTGGGTCATATCCATAGTATTGTCGGAGTAAGGTACCCAAGCCTTATCCCCTTACTATAGACCCTTTAGGTTGTATCTCGAACTGAGATCCTTTTATGTACACTACATTCAGTTCAAGAGACATATTACAACCTTGGATGATAGTTTATTGGATTTAGAGTTAATAAAAGAAAATATAGTAAATAATGAACAATAACTCTTTATTGATAATAATAACTCTTTATTACATTAATTAGAACATTATTTAAAAACTACGAGTTTTAAGGCACAAAACCCAACAAACTCTCATTTGAACTAAAACTCTAGTTGTGTACATTATAATATAAAACAGTGGTTACAGAGATACAAAATACAATAAACTAGGGCATCCATTTGCCCATTACATATCTCCCACTTGCCCTAGATTATCCTATGTACATGTCTCGTAGACCTAGACTCTACAAATGACACTCGAACACTTTAATCGTGAGAGTCAGCTTTGTTGTGCTCTAAAGCGATCTTCACGTCTCTTCGTTGCACTATCCCCCGAATAAGGTGATACTTTCTCTCGATGTGCTTGCCTCGCTTGTGGCTACGAGGTTCCTTTGAATTGGCTACCGCACCACTGTTGCCACAGTATAAGGTGATAAGAAATTCCATATTTGGAACAACTTCCAATTTAGTAAGGAATTTTCTTAGCCAAACAATCTATTTAGCTGCTTCACAAGCAGCTACATACTCTTCGTCCATGGTGCAGTAAGCGATGCATCCTTGCTTGATGCTTCGCTACAGTATAGCTCCCCCCTTAAGGGTGAAAACTGATTCCGATGTAGATTTCCTAGAATTCTCATCGGTATGAAAATCAGAATCAGTGTATCCAGTAAGGATCAAATCCTTAAACCCATATACAAGCGTATAATACCTCGTTCTCCTAAGATACTTGAGGTTATTTTTTACGACGGTCCAATAGTCTAACCCTGGATTTGACTGGTACCTACTGACTATTCCCACTGCATAACATATGTCTTGCCTCGTGCATAACATAACATACATTAAGCTACCTACTGCAAAGGCATAGGGAATACTTCTCATATCCTCAACTTCTTAAGGTGTCATAAGACACTGTTCCTTAAACAGATGAATTCCATGCCTGAAAGGTAATAAACCCCTCTTAGAATTCTGCATCGAATATCGGATCAACATTTTATCGATATAAGACGCTTGAGACATAACTAGCATTCTGTTCTTGCTATTTTGAATCTCTAGAAAATACTACGCCTCTCCCAAATCTTTCATTAGAATTGGGTCGCTAGCCATTTCTTTAAGTTTGTTGGGTATCCTACATCATTCCCAATGAGTAGGATATCATCCACATAAAGTACTAAAAAAGTTACTTTGTCGTTGATGATCCTCTTGTAAACACAAGGCTCATCAACGTTTTGGTCAAAGCCATAAGACTTGATCAACGTATCAAATCTTATGTTCCAAAATCTGGATTCTTGTTTCAAATGATAAATGGATCGATTGAGCATGCAAACTTTTTGCTCCGGACTTTGGGCTATGAATCCTTCGGGCTGGGACATATAGATGATACTCTCGTCAATAATACCATTCAAAAAGGCTGTCTTGACGTCCATTTGCCCAGATCTCATAGTCATAAAATGCAGCTATAGACAAAAGTATCCTAATTGACTTAAGCTTAGCAACAGGGGAAAAAGTTTCCACATAGTCAACTCCTTCCCTTTGGGTAAAACCCTTTGCTACAAGTCTAGCCTTAAAGGTTTGTACCTTTCCGGCTGCATCTCTCTTTCTCTTATAGATAAACTTGCACCCTATGGGTCTTACCCCTTAAGATTGGTCTACAAGTTCCCAAATAAATTGATGTACATTGCTCCGTTTCAAGGTCCATGGCTTTTATCCATTGGTCCTTATCTACGTCATTCAGCGTCTGTTTATAAGACAATGTATCCTCTACACTGTTATCCGGTATAACAACTTGAGTTTAAGCTAAAACAAGGAGAAGTGAGGTTTGGAAACAACCCTCCCACTGCATCGAGGCATTCCCAATGATTGAGAAGGACGAGATTGACTCGATGTGTCGGCTTCTTCATCAACTCTTTATGAAGGTCCAACCTGGTCAACAACTCTTGTTAGCTCTTCTGTAGGTTCATTTAATACTAATTTACTATGTTGTTTATGATTTCTCATGTGAACTTCCTCCATGAAAGTGGCGTTCGTCGATACAATCACCTTGTTTTCTTGTGGGTCGTAGAAAAGACCACCTCTCGTTTGTTGGGGTAACCAACAAATTGGCAAAATCTTGAACGAGGTTCCAATTTCTTTGGATTTGTCACTAGCACGTGTGCTGAACAACCCCAAATCCTGAAGTGTTGTAAACTAGGTTTACGCCCTTCCCATAACTCAAAAGGTGTTTCTGAAACACTTTTTGATGGAATCGTGTTCAAGATTTAAACCGCAGTCTCTACTGCGTAACCCCAAAACGAGTCAGGCAATTGAGCATAGCTCATCATAGATTGAGCCATGTCTAACGGGGTTCAATTTCTCCTTTCAGATACCCCATTATGCTGTTGTGTATTAGGCGCTAGAGTTGTGATTGGATTCCATGTTCTATCAAATAGTCCTGGAATCTCAAGTCCATATACTTTCCACCTCAATCAGATCGAAGTGTTTTAATGGTTTTCCCTAAAACATTTTCAACTTCAGCCTTAAACTCTTTGAACTTTTCAAGAGCCTTAGACTTATGATGCATTTGGTATAAATAACCATACCTCGAATAATCATCTATAAAAGAGATGAAATATTCATACCCTCCTCGAGTTTTAACATTCACCAGACCACAAAGATTCGAATGTATAAGCTCCAAGGGTTCTTTGGCTCTATAACCTTTTCTAGTAAAAGGTCGCTTATATTGGGATTTGTGCCCTAAAACTCATAGTTTGTAAATATTGTTCTAATTAATATAATAAAAGTTATTATTTTCAATAAAGAGTTATTGTTCATTATTTACAATATTACTATTTTATTAACCCTGAATCCAATAAACTAACATCCAATGCTGTAAAATGTCTCTTGAACTGAATGTAGGGTACATATAAAGGATTTCAGTTCGAGATACAACCTAAAGGGTCTATAGTAAGGGGATAAGGCTTGGGTACCTTACCCTGGTAATACTATGGATATGACCCACTTTGTATATGCTACAAACACAGTGATCCTATCATGTTTGTGTAGACGACATATGAGTGGGGATATCCTATGTAATGAGATTGCATAAGACCGGACCATGAAATAGTAACCAGTAGGTGTAACTCCGTTGACTAGTTAGGTTTCTATTTCACTAGGATGAGCTAGGAAACTTGATCTCAATCTTGACCAGGTTACGAACTCCTGTTTGCGAGAGATTGTCTTTTGACTAGTATAGGTGAGAGTGGCCAGATTCACCGACTCAATATGCTTACCTTCTTGGGGACAAGACTGAGTGAGCAGCTAGGGACTTAACTTAGCAAGATGGAATTCACTCCTTCCCGCCTATTAGGGTAAGTAGATGAATGTTCCTTAAAGTGGTGCCTTCAGGACTTGAACAAAGGGCCCGACCCTCTCATTTGCCAGAGAGAGACTTCTATTTGTTGGTAAGACCACAAACAAATTGTTTATTAGATGAGCACTGTGACTTAGGATAAAAGATGTAATCCAGGGGTAAAACTGTAATTAGACCCAGCTTGTGTTACGAACATTTGTGAAGGATTGACTTGTTCTTATTGGTGAATATCCGTAGACACAGAAATATATCTGCAGTGAGAAGAGTGCAGCTGCGGAACTTTAGTGGAGTGTTCCAGCAGTTAACAAATGTTGATTAGGAGGTTAATGAGATTAACCGAATAATCTTGTATCGTTGGAGCTTCTGATCTGTAGTCCATTAGGTCCGCCTTCTAGCACGTAAAGGGTTCTTAGATCGTTTGAATTTGAAATGTTCAAATTTAATTAAGGAATAAACATTAATGTATATAGATACATTATAATATAAAGTTTTTGAACTTTTAATTATAAATTTAATGTGAATATGATTCATATTAAATTATATGAGAGAATTAAATATTTGAAAGAGTTCAAATATTAATTTAAATGTGAATGTGAGTCATATTTAAAAAACTATAGGTTAAAATTTAATGTATATATGATGTGGATTAAAACTATAGGTTAAGGGGTAAAATTATGAAATGAGATTTAATCATAATTAAATATATGGTATTTAATTTTTTTAATTAAATTTGATTTAGTTAAAATAAATATTAATATAATTAATTTGATTAATTAATTAATTGGGAACGTGTCACGATGACACGTTCCCATCACTCCCTAATTCCTTCTCGATAGGGAGTGAGGTGTTACCATGCTTCTACTACTTGTTCTCTTGGTGAGAAGAGTTGGATGAGGGATCAGTTTTGCAACATACAAAATTGCTGCAAAATTTTCACTCTCAATCCTATTCCCTTCCTCTCCAATTGTTGGTTCCTTCCCACCAAGGAATTGGTCTAAGAACATAGTCATAGGAGGTTTTCCAAAGTGGTGGTGTCCTGTTGAAAACACATAGGAAATGTTTTTGTTTGTGTATTGTTGTACAAGTTGAAGCAAGGAGTTGTTGATTCGAAACTACAAAGTTAATGATTTTTTTCCTTTTAGTTTAGGAATTATGTACAACATGCTTTTAGTATTGCTTAATCCATGATTTATTTAATTAGATTGCTTATCTCTGTTTATTTTTTCCAATGTACTGGTATTTGAAGTAAACCAAAACAAACAAGTAATCGATCTTTAAACCACGTTTCCACTGCTCATGGGGATCAGATTCTCTTCAGCTCAGTCATTTTTCCTTCCAAGCATGATTCACAAGGAGGTAAAGAATCATCTTCTAACTTGTTTAGAAGTCCATTCTTAGTTAATCTCTCAATCCGGTTGAGATTTATATGACCAAGTCTTAGATGCCAAAGATAGGTATTATTTTGCGGAGAAACTTTTTGCCTTTTACTTTGAGTATTTGCAGTTTTAAACATCTAATGATTTAAAATTGCTTTGGTTTGGGTCTGTTTAAGTATATATAAGTCGTTTTCTGATTTAGCTGAACAAACATTGACACTCTTTTTCGAAATGAACGCTTCATTAGATGAAAAAGAAATATAATAACCATGTTCAATTAAATAAGAGATAGACAATAAGTTCCTCTTAAGTCTAGGAACTATGTACAGATTTTCTAAAATTAAAAATCTATCTCTGAAAAATAGCTTCGCATCTCCCACTGCACGAGTTGAGACCACGTCTCCCGTTCCGACCCTGAGCGTCATCTCACCCTCATCGAGCTCCTTGAAGGAACTAGTTTCCTGTAAAGAATAGCAAACGTGGTTAGTGGCTCCTGAATCAAGTATCAAGGTAAAGCCATCACTTTCCATTAAGCATGTTTCAAGAACAAGTAAATCACATTTACTTTTCTTCTCTTTGAGCTCAGTAAGATACTTTGGGCAGTTTCGCTTCCAGTGCCTGTCCATGTTGTAGTGGAAACACTTTTCTTTGTCTGCAACCTTGGCATTTTCCTTGCCCTTATCAGCAACGACAGGTGCTTTCCCTTTCCCTTTTATCTTCTTCTTCTGGATCTTCTTAAGGCCAGAAGAAGAGTTGCAGGACTTTGTTCTAGAGGATGAACCCTTCTGGAAATTTCTGGAATGGACAAACATATTTGCCTCTCAATCAACTTGTCCCTTATTTTTTATAAGAAACTGGAAAGTCTGTAGCTCGTTTAGGAGAGTAGTCAGGTTGTACTCTTTCTTGTTCATCACTGCATTGCTGCGGAATTGCAGGAAACTCTTTGGAAGAGATTCCACGATGAACGACACCTGAATTTGCTCGTCTATGACCGCACCGTTCATTTCTGCCACGTTGAAGTGGACCATCAGATCAAGAACGTGTTCTCTAACTGAAGACCCTTCCTCATACAGGAGTTATAAACGTACTTGAGGGATTCATGCCGAATTTCTTCAGACGGTTGTCCAAACAAATTCTGCAGATAACTCATGATCTCACGAGCTGAGACGATTCCCTCCAGCTTCCTAGCCAAAACATCATATATGCTAGTCAGATTGTAGGCCTATGCTTTCTCATTGGCCTTGGTCCAGCGGTCATACGCGTCCTTAAAAGTTTGATGAGTGTTTCGAGCAGTGACCTGGGGACACTCCTCTTTCAGTACAGATCGAAGGTCATCAACAACCAGAATCGTATTCAGGTTGGACTTCCACGTAGTATAATTTTCGGCAGTTAAACGTTCAATTTTGAGTAAGGTTATAATAAAGGATGACATGTTGAAATTACAAAATAACTCTAATTAGTTACGCCCTTTAAAACTCATTACAACCCAATCAATTTTAGAAAAATTATTAAAGAACCCTAATGTTTAAATTAAACCTTAAATTTTGCAACGATACTTCAAGGGTTTAGAATGAAAGCCACCGTCTGGTGGTAAGTCACTCCTCCCCTGAATTGAGACTTTCTCAGCACCAGAACATCTCATGTCCCAATGATTCTTAGCTACTATTTGTTTGGTCAAGGACTTGTTAACTAGCTTAACTTATCCCGTAAATGTGACCCTACCATTTTTAGATCTAATAGGTCCGAGCCAACAGGCTACAATTAAGAAAGACAACTGTTGGCAAATTACCTAAGAGACCCTATCCATTTATGGAGTTTGCGATGTTTCGATCCCTATAGTCAGGCCTTCCGTAGGTATTGGCTTCTCCAGGGCAACCTAGTAGGCGAACTATAGAAATCTCACGGCGCGACCTAATGGAGAAGACCGTAGGATACATTGACACGCGCCCTTCTCCCATTTACTATGGATACTTCCCTTATTCACCTCGGTATTGAACCATGCAAACACTTACTGTAGGGGGATGCCCTGTTGACGCCACGTAGCCGAGCACCACGTAGCCGAGCATGGAACTCATGGTGTGAACTCTTGAGGATGTGAGAGTAAACTCGATGCGAACATCTCGTTTCATCCCACTGAAGTTCCTAAAGTTAGGGTATAGGTTTAACTTAGTCGGATTCTGGCTAAAAGAATCTATCTAAGTTTATGCCTATTATAACTGTTATAATTAGGTCTTGTAACCTTATGTCTAGGTGAATAAACATTTTAATTACCTAGATATAATGCATGCTAACAGTACTATGGTGAATTCAACTCAGGCTCCAGGTCAGTTCCAAGGTAAGAGGTGTTCCATTAACCGTCAGATTAAGTATCCCCATCCTTATACAGAACATCACCAGTAGAGTTCCCTTATAACCAATGTCCTATTGTCCTACTATACTTTAAACTATTTAAAATACTACGTAAGACTAATTTTTAATCCTATTAGAAATTAAACTCAGGTCTAATTAATTTTAATCATTTTTAAAACTAATTTCATTTTACCAAAGTTCCTATGGCATTTCTTTGTTATAGGTTATAGTTTCTAAAACCCATTTATAACTTTTATAAATTTTAATAATTAACCTATGAAAAATAATTATAGGAAATTTCCAACAATTAAATTCTAATTGGAAATATATTGGCATTCAACTCTTTGAATCATGCAAATTACTTAAATAATATAACATTTTATATTAAAATAAGTAATTTCATGCTCCATACTTTTTATTTTTCATATAATTAAATTATCATTTATAACTAATTACTCATGAAAAATAGACATGCATTTTTATCACTCTCATATAACAATTATATAGATAAAATGCATGAACATGCTTATCTAAGGTGGAAATAATTCTAAATGATACTCATAAAGAAAATAGCCGTTAAACCGAAAAATTTGGCCCCTAAAGTGCAAGAAATAATAAAATTACACTAATTTTATTACAAAAAAAGTCCAAAACACCTCGAGTCGGAGCCGAACCACTCGAACTAGACCATCCACGACCCGAACCGCTCGAACCAAGGTTGAACCGGTCTGCTCCAATCAGCCACTGCCATGGCGTTGCAACGCTGAGGACAGCGTTGCGACGCCGTCTCGCTTCGCACTCGCGTCCAGCATCGGGCTAGCGTTGCAATGCTGCTACCCCTCAGATCCTTTATGGATAGGAATCAACAAATACACGCACCGCCATTCTCCAAACACCAACACCACAAATCTTCTTTGCTGCAGCAACATGTTTTGTCCTTCGAAAACAACAACTTCCTTCAACAAATTCTCACCCGGATCTCATCCAAATTGCCTCAAACTTGTCACGAACGACTCAAGGACTCTTTAATAAACTCGATATTGCACTTAATTGCCTAAAAATGCTGGGTCCTTTACATTAATTTGATCAAATCAAAATTAAAACTAAGACCAAATTTTTTCGAAACAATTTAACAACAACCAAAATGCCATTTCCCACCTAACCAATGCAATTTTGTTTAGAACAAAACCAGCATTGCTTTGATACCAATTAAAGGGAATCAAATCCCCATGAGCAGTGGAAACGTGTAATTAGATCGTATTATGCTTGATTGTTTTGGTTTATTCCAAAAATCCATACATTGGTAATTTAAAGAGAGATATGCAAATTAAATACTAAAGCATGGATTAACATATAATTAAGTATGTTGTACGTTCTTAAATTAAAAGGAATAGAAAGAATTACCTTTGTAGTTCAAAGTCTCAAAAACTCCTTGCTTCTTGGAATGTACAACAACACAGCAAAAAGAAGTTCTTCTCTAATCTCAGCAAGACACAACCACTAAGTAAACCTTCTATTCTTTGAGTATCTACTTAGATCAAACCTTGATGGGAATCTTTCCAACAATTGGAAAAAAAAAGGGATTTTTGTTGAGAGATAATTCACTTTCTACAATTCACAATTGTCCATCAATTACACCTTTCTCTCAATTCCTAAAGAAGAAGAAGAAGACAGAGGGATAACTTCCCCCACTCCCTATCGATAGGGAGTTGGAGGGAAGTGGGGAACGTGTCACACGTTCCCCTTTTTTATTTTTATTTTATTTAATTAATAATTAATAATATTAATTATTAAATAAATCAATTAAATCACATTTATTATTTTATTTGGATTAAATCACATTTAACCAATTTTCCCTCTAATCTATAGTTTTAATGCACATCTTATGCACATTAAATTTTAACCTATAGTTTTTTAAATATGAATCTCATTCACATTTAATATAATATTTGAACTCTTTCAAATATTTAATTCTCTCATGTAATTTAATATGAATCATATTCAAATTAAATTTATAATATAAAGTTCCAAAACTTTATATTATAATGTATCTGTATACATTAATGTTTATTCACTAATTGAATTTGAACATTTAAAATTCAAACAATCTAATAACCCTTTACGAGCTAGAAGGTGGACCTAATGGACCTACAAATTAGAACCTCTAACGATACGAGATTATTCGGTTAATCTCATAAACCTCCTAATCAACATTCTTTAACTGCGGGAACACTCCACTAAAGTCCCACAATTACACTTTTTTCACTGCAGATATATTTTTGTGTCCACGGATATTGACCAATAACAAGAAGTCAATCCTTCACGAATGTTCGTAACACCAGCTGGGTGAAATTATCGTTTTACCCATGGGTTACATCTTTTACCTTAAGTCCTAGTGCTCCTATAATGAACAATTTGTTGTTGGGGTGTATGCCCTAATCTCGTGTAAGTTTATAATATTCCATGTTGAAATAAATAAGAGTAAATTTTTCATTATTTTGTGTCTCGCATATTTATAAACTTAATCCAATAAACTAGGGTCACTGTATTATGAGAGAACTAGAACATGAACGGTGTATAGTGGAAACACAGGAATATCACATTCGAGTTAATGACCTGAACGGTCTACAGTATACGGATAGGGTTGGAGACCTAATCCTGGATACGTTGTGGATGCGATCCGCTTTGTATTAGATACAAATGAGGTGATCCAACTTGTTCATGTTGTTGACATGCGAGTGGGGGCATCTTGTGCAATGAGATTATACAAGACTGGACCTTGAATTATTAAACTTACTGATGTAACACCGTTAACAGTATAGGACTAATAACTTCGTAGATTACCAATTTGACTCGTCCTTATTCCTGAGCGCATTACGGACTCCTATATGCGGGGGTCTGTCCTTTGACTAGTACGGGTGAGGGTGGTCACAGTTACTCACCCAATATGCCTATCTTCTCTGGGACAGGACCACGTGGGGAGTTGAGAACTTGACTACGCGAGATGGAATTCACTCGTTCCCGAATTAGGGAAACTAGAGAGGTTGTTCCCTTAAGTGTTATCTCCAGTGCTTGGACAATGGGCACTCACCCTCTCACTGGCTCGGGAGGGATGTTGTTTATGGTAGGACCATACAACGTAGTTGTTCATTAGAGGAGCAGTTGGACTTAAGGAGCAAGAGGTCATAGAGGTAAAATGGTAATTTGACTCAACAGTGTCTACGAACAACCTGTGAAGGGTTGACTCACAGGCATTGGTTATATCGATGGACACAACTTGTCCTATAGTGATGGGAGTGCTGCTACGGGTTTTACTGGAGTGTTATCGTAGCTAGTGAATGTTGAATAACCGGGTCAAAGAGTTTGACAGGTTAATCTCGAATCATTGGAGCTTGTCATCTGTAGGTCCATTAGGTCCCTCGGTTAGCTCAAATTGGATAAATTGAGGGTTTACAGTTTGGTGCAAATTTGAAGTGTTCAAATTCATTAATTGGGTATTTATGTCATTTAATATGTGATATAGTTGACATAATATATAGTTTTATGTGAATGAGATTCATAATAAACTATAGATTAACCTAATTGATTAATTAGTGCTAATTGGAGAAATTGAATTGAGAGAAATTAAATTGAATGTGATTCAATTTAAATTCCACAATTATATAAATGAGATTTGTATAATAAGATATGTGATACCTTATTATATGTAATATGCAAATATGATTTGCATATTATAAGGTTGTGTTAAAATGGTGAATTGGTGGAGATTTCAACTCCACCACTCACCATTATATAAAGGCTTGGTGAGAAGCGTTTGGTGATTGATCTCTCATTTTTTTGGATTTTGCTCCAAGAGAAAGAAAAACTCTCTCAAAGAAAAACTCTCTCAATTCTCCAAATTCTCTCCAACCTAAAACCAAAGGGAGTAACTCTTTTGGAGGTGTCCAAAATTGTTCGGTTCGAGAGTTCGTGGTTGTAGAGATCGTTGGTATAAAGTGTTCGTGATCGGAGAAGAAAATATCGGAGAAGTGTTCTTCAACAAGTAAGTAAATTCACTCACTATTTTCTTCTCTTTTACAACATGTTTAGGCTAGGATTAAAGTGTGTAATTCGATTTTAAGATAAGAATTGCACAACGAAACAACAATATTTCACAACGTCTTCCGCTGCAGGAAATCCCAATGCCTTCAATTGGTATTAGAGCGAATCGTTGCTCTTCTTTGTGCATTCTTTATTTTCCTAAAATTAGGTGGGTATCCTTAATTTTCATGAGATGTCAATTTCGGGTTTGGATATTGGATGTTTCGGTGTTTGGCACTTTAAAATTAGATTTACATATTCGTTGATGGGATCAATGTAAGGGCCTGTTGTTTTGTGCAGTTTTTAAGTAAATCGAGTTTGTATGTCCGTGTCGATCGTGACAAGAGTTGATGTGAAGAAAACAGACTAGAAACTGGTGAAATTGGCGAAAAACAACAAGCTGTGTTGCTGGAAATTCAATGGCGTTGAGACGTTGTTCTTCGGCGTCTCAACGACATCCGTGCGAGAACAAGGCGCGCTGCAGGCACAATGTTGCGACGCCAGGCACGACGTTGCAACACTGTGGGTTTTACGCACGCTGCCAAGGCGTTGGGCAGCACAACGTTGCAACGCTAGCCACTGCATTGCAACGTTGTCGCGTAGTGGGCAGTTCCAGTGAGAGTTTCACGCGGGAGTGGCTTATTGGGCTGAAAGTGGACGGTTTAAACCATTTTTTAAATTGTTTTATTTAATAATTATTTTGTAAAATGAGTTTTTAATTAATTTTATTAAATAATATTAATATAATTGTTATATAATGTTAATTAATTTAATTATAGTCTCTAGGGTGCCAAAACTGGTTCAATTAGTCTATTTATTTTTGTGCAAGAGTTGTATAATATTTCTATACGCATATTGTATGTCATATAGATTAAAATCCCACCTTAGGTTAAACATTTCCTGCATCATTTATATTATAAGAGTTATAATATATAGTATGCATGTTAGGGTTATATTATTATAGTTATAATATAATGTATGTTTTTTAATTTAATTAATATAAGAGTTATATTTCTTAGATTAAAAGTATTGACATGCATTTATACATGTTATGTATGTATTTTATATAGTTTAATTATTCATGTGATGAATGATCAAACATTATAATATAGCAATTCATATAACCTAAGTTAATTATTAGTTTTAAATGATTTAGAACATGAATAATTAGATTGAGGTTTTCAAGTTCTAATAAGATTAAAATTAGGAATTCTAATATGACTTATGAATGGTGACTAATTAGTAACTCTGTCTAAGGAAGGTTCTGTCTAATGCTGAGGTATTTAAGCTAACACCCTACCTGGGAACCAACCTGGGAGTTAATTTGGTCTAGAGATTCATAGGTTATATTCTCATGAGTGGTGTTTAATTAAAAGTTGATTAAATTACTGAAGGGAATGAGAATCCCACGCAGCGGAAGACGATTGAATCGTCGTGGTATCATTATGCAACATGGTTTTGTTAAAACGATCTACAATAGATCTAAGCTAAACATGCTGGAAAAAGGAAGAAAAACAGTAAGAATAAAGGTACTTACTTGTTGAAGACTTTCTTCAAAGTTTCTTCCTCAAATCACAAACTCTTCGTGCTTCTCGAACTCAACGAAATCTTCCCACGAATGGAACCCGAACAGCACCACTTGGAGTCTCGGTTGTTCTCTTTTGGAGAAGGGAAGTTTGTGGGAACCTTTTGGAGTTTTGGGGAGGGAGGAGAAATGAGAGAGTAGAGAGAATTCTTTTTTCTTCTCTTTGGTGAAAAACAAAAAATGAGAAGATTGGTCACGAAACCCTTCTTGCAAAGGGTTTAAATAGTGGAATGAGGGAGTTAATATCTCCACATTATTACCACTTTACCACAACCATAGGTTATGCAAATCTCATTTGCATAACCACATAATATAAGATATCTCATATCTCATATTGCAAATCTCATTTGCAATAATTATGGATTAATTAAATTGAATCACATCCAATTTAATTTCTCTCATTTAATTTCTCCAATTAGCGCTAATTCAACAATTAGGCTAACCTATAGTTTATTATGAATGTCATTCACATTAAACTATATATTATATCATTCATATCTCATATAAATGACATAAATGTCCTTAAAGTGAAATTGAACACTTCAATTTCATACCAAAATATTAACCCTTCTTTTAACCCAGGTGGAGCCAACCGAGGACCTAATGGACCTACAAAGTGATTTGCTCCAATGATCCGAGATTAACCTGTCAAACTCTTTGATCCGGTTAATCAACATTAATTAGCTACGGTAACACTCCACTATAGCCCGTAGCTGCACTCTCGTCAGTGCAGAATATTACGTGTCCACTGATATAACCAATGCCCATGAGTCCACCCTTCACAGGTTGTTCGTAGACACACTACCGGGGTCAAATTACCGCTTTACCCCGTGTGTCTACCTCTTGTTCCTTATGTCCCCACTTTGCTCCTCTAATGAACAACATATTGTGATGGTCCAACCATACACAACACCCTTCTCGGGCCAGTGTGAAGGTGGGCGCCCGTTGTCCAAGCCCTGGAGACAACACTTAAGGGAACAACCCCTTTAGTTTCCCTAAAGGCGGGAACGAGTGAATTCCATCTCGTGTAGTTAAGTTTCCAGCTCCCTACTTGGTTCTATCCCTGAGAAGATAGGCATATTGGGCGAGTAATCGTGACCACCCTCACCCGCATTAGTCAAAGGACAAACCCTCGCAGACGGGAGTTCGTAACACGCTTTCGTGATTCGTGTCGAGTCACTAATGGTCATCTCACGAAATTATTAGTCTTCATCACAACGGTGTTACATCGTGTGGTCTAATAAATCACGGTCCGGTCTTGTACAATCTCATTGCAAAGGATGCCCCCACTCGCATGAACGAGTCAGATCACCTCGTTTGTATCTAATACAAAGCGGGTCGCATCCACAGTGTATCCACGATTAGGTCTCCAACCCTATCCATATACTGTAGACCGTTTGAGTCATTAACTCGAACGTGATCCTCCCTGTGTGTCCACTACACACCGTTCAAGTTCTAGTTCTCTCATAAATTAAATGACCCTGAAGCTTAGTTTATTGGAAAAGTTTATAAATATTGCGAGACACAAAGTGATGAAATGAATAACTCTTATTAATTTCAAACAATATGTTACAAACACGAGATTAGGACAAAAAACCCAACAATTACTACCTAAACAAAAGTTAATAATGTGTTTATAGACTTGGGCTAATCAAATATAAGTGTTATATTTGTAGACTTAGGTAAATAATAGCCGGTTTATCTAGGTCAATCCTGATTAACTTAAAGAGCTGAATGGGAGGAAATAAAGTATATGAGATACATTTAATTTTCCATCCACAAATCTTCGTTAAGTTCACACCGTGAGATCCATACTCGGGCTCGTGGCGCAAAGGGAGCGTCCCCCTTCGGATGGTATTTGTATGGGTCAATATTAAACGTGAATTGAGATAGTACTTATAGTGAGTGGGAACGGGACCTATGAAATTGGGACCAACGGTCCCTTTTATCGATTGACACCGTGAGACACCCATGATTCGCCTGCTAGTTTTGCCTGGAATAGACAATCCCTTCGGAGGGCCTTGATCATGGTAGTCGGAACACCGTGAATTCGCGAAAGGGATACAATTTCCTTGTTGGTTTTCCTTCGTAGTCCTCCCTTCGGTAGCTATTATTTGGACGAATACTTGGAAATTTAAAGATAGAGGATGACACTCACACGATTCATTCATAGATAATGGATTCAGACCGAATAATGGTAATGAAGGGATCGAATCCCACAACGGAAGCGATTGTTAATCGCGTGTTCATGATTTTGTTACACGGATCTAAAACAAGAACTATATAACAAAGATTAAGCATGCATTTCTAAATGGGACAACAAGAATTTACCTTTGAAGAATACTTTCTTCACGAGTTCCTCCTTCAACGATCACGATCTCAGCAACGAACTCGAACAACGTGAAGAACCACCACTAGATCTTCTCCGTTGTTCTCTACGTGAGGGAGGAAGGTTGGTTCCTTTTAGGATGAGATGAGGTGATCTTTTAAAATGTGTTTGTGAAGGGATTTGGAATTCCCACAGCGGAAGACGTTGTGAAACGTCGTTGATCCGTTGTGTAATTTTATCTTAAAATCGAACCTATCTCATAGATCCTAGCTAAACATGCAAAAAGGAGAAGAAAACAGTAAGGAAAACAATGCTTACTTGTTGAAGAACACTTCTTCAATCCTCTTCTCCTCCGGTCACGATCTCTCTTGAAACTACAAACTCCTCGAACACGAACCTCGATCCAAACAGGGAGACACCTCTAAAGGATTTTCTCGGTTGTTCTCGGGAGGTTGAGGGAGAGTGAGTGGGACTCCCTTTGGTTTTGGGTGAGGATAGAATTTTGGGGAATTGAGAGAGGATTTGAGAGTGAATTCCTTGCTCTCTTTGGATGGAAATCCAAAAAATGGCAAATGGCATACCAAAGGCTTCTTGCAAAGCCTTTAAATACTATTGTGTGATGGAGTTAAAACCTCCACCAAATCACAATTTTACCACAACCATATAATATACAAATCACATTTGCATATTATATAATATAAGGTATCTCATATCTTATTATACAAATCTCATTTGCATAAATGTGGAATTATAAATTGAATCACATTCAATTTAATTTCCCTCAATTCAATTTCTCCAAATAGCACTAATTAATTAATTAGGCTATACTATAGTTTATTATGAATCTCATTCACATCAAATTATATATTATGTCATCTATATCTCATATAAATGTCATAAATACCCAAATAAAGAATTTGAACACTTCAAATTCACACCAAACTGTAAACCCTCAATTTGTCCAATTTGAGCCAACCGAGGGACCTAATGGACCTTCACGAGACGAGCTCCAATGATCCGAGACTAACCTGTCAAACTCTTTGACCCAGTTATTCAACATTCATTAGCTACGGTAACACTCCACTAAAGCCCGTAGTTGCAATCTCATCACTGTAGGACAAGTTGTGTCAATCGATATAACCAATACCCGTGAGTCGGTCCTTCACAGGTTGTTCGTAGACATTGCTGGGTAAAATTACCGTTTTACCCCTGTGTCTACCTCTTGCTTCTTAAGTCTCACTGCTCCTCTAATGAACAACTACGTTGCATGTCCAACCATAAACAACTACCCTCTCAGGCCAATGAGAGAGTGGGGCCCCGTTGTTCAAGCCCTGGAGACAACACTTAAGGGAACAACCCCTCTAGATTTCCTAAGTCGAGAACGAGTGAATTCCTTCTTACGTAGTGAAGTTTCCAGCTCCCCACGTGGTCCTGCCCCTGAGAAGATAGGCATATTGGGTGAGCAACAGTGGCCACCCTCACCCGTACTAATCAAAGGACAGACCCCCGCAGACAAGAATCCGTGACACGCTCAGGATTAAGGTCGAGTCACTAATGGTCATCTACGATTTTATTAGTTCTATACTGTTAACGGTGTTACATCAGTAAGTCTAATAATTCACGGTCCAGTGTTGTACAATCTCACTGCACAAGATGCCCCCACTCGCATGTCAACCACATGAACGAGTTGGATCACCTCGTTTGTATCTAATCCAAAGCGGACCGCATCCACTGTGTATCCAGGATTAGGTCTCCAACCCTATCCATATACTGTAGACCGTTCGGGTCATTAAGTCGTACGTGATCCTCCCTGTGTGTCCACTACACACCGTTCAAGTTCTTACTTCCTGATAATGCAATGACCCTGGAGCTTAGTTTATTGGATTAAGTTTATGAAATATGCGAGACACAAAGTTTAAATAAATAACTCTTATTTATTACACAATGTTGAAATAAATATCTCTTATTCATTTACAACTTGGAATATTACAAACTACACGAGATGAGGACATTCATCCCAACAAACTCCCACTTGGACTAAGCTAGTGGAGTACATGATACATTTCTCCAATGTACAATAAAGTAATACAATAAAGTAATACAATAAACTAGGGCATTGAATACCCTTTTACAATACTCCCACTTGCCCTAGTCAGGAAGCACTCGAAGACCTAGGTGACCATCAAACACCTTAGCCGTGAGGGCCTTTGTGAATGGACCAACAACGTTACGCTCCGAAGCTATCTGCGTGACTATCACGTCTCCGCGGTGCACAATCTCCCGTATCAGGTGATACTTACGCTCTATATGCTTGCCCCTTTTATGACTCCGAGGTTCTCTCGAGTTGGCTACTGCACCACTATTGTCACAAAATAGTGTGATTGGCAAGTTCATATTTGGAACAACTTCCAAATCCGTCATGAACTTCCTGAGCCAAACAGCTTCCTTTGCAGCTTCACAAGCCGCAACATATTCGGCTTCAATCGTGGAATCAGCGATGCATCCCTGCTTGATGCTTTGCCACACTACAGCTCCTCCATTCAGAATGAAGGTTGACCCCGAAGTGGATTTCCTAGAATCCTTATCGGTCTGAAAGTCAGAATCTGTGTATCCCGTAAGGATCAAATCCCCACTCCCATACACAAGGTTGTAGTTCCTCCTTCTCCTAAGATACTTGAGGATTGCCTTTACGGTTGTCTAGTGATCTAATCTTGAATTGGATTGATACCTACTGACAATCCCAACGACATAACAGATGTCGGGCCTAGTACACAACATGACATACATGAGGCTCCCTACAGCTCAAGCATAGGGGATTCGTCTCATATCCTCATCCTCTTGTGGAGTCTTAGGACACTAATCCTTAGACAGGTGAACCCCATGCCTAAAAGGAAACAAGCCCTTCTTGGAGTTATGCATCTTATACCTAGACAACATCTTGTCAATGTAAGATGCCTGAGACATGGCTAGCGTTCTGTTCTTTCGGTTCCGAACTATCTGGATACCTAGAACATACTGTGCCTCCCCCAAATCTTTCATTTGGAATTGCAAAGCCAGCCATTCCTTAATGTCAGTAAGAAATCGTACCTCATTCCCAATGAGAAGGATATCATCCACATACAATATAAGTAACGCGACAGTACTATTAACGATTTTCTTGTAGACACAAGGCTCGTCAACATTTTGATCAAAGCCATAAGATTTAATCGCCTCATCAAACCTTATATTCCAAGACCTCGAGGCTTGTTTCAGTCCATATATAAACCTTTTAAGCCGGCAAACTTTTTGCTCTTTGCCTTCGGCAATGAACCCCTTGGGTTGGTCCATGTAGATGGTCTCGTCAAGGTTTCCATTCAGAAAGTCGGTCTTGACATCCATCTGCCATACCTCATAATCATAATATGCGGCAATGGCTAGAAGGATTCTAATCGACTTTACCATGGCAACAAGTGAAAAGGTTTCCTCATAGTCAACCCCTTCCACCTGGGTAAAACCCTTTGCCACTAGTTTTGCTTTGAAGGTCTGCACCTTCTCATCTACACCACGTTTACGCATGTAGATCCACTTGCAACCAATAGGTTTTACCCCATCCGGTTGGTCCACAAGCTCCCAGACGGAATTGAAGTACATCGACTCCATTTCCTGGTCCATAGCTTTAATCCATTCGTCTTTGTCAACGTCTGCCATTGCCTGATCATAGGCCAATGGATCCTCGCAGTCATCATCAAGGGTGACGACTTGGGTTTCAGCTAAATCCATGTAACGTTCAGGCTGTCTCACAACCCTCCCACTACGTCGAGGCATTCCCAACTCTTAGGAACGGACTTGACTAGACGAGCTAGGATCAACAACACTTGCTGATGTACTGTCCATTTCATTTAACAGAATCTTACTCCTTGGTAAGTGATCCCTGATGTGGTCTTCCTCAAGGAAAGTAGCGTTTGTCAACACAAGCACCCTATTATCCTTAGGATCATAAAAGTAACCACATCTAGTCTCTTTTGGGTAACCTACAAAGAGGCACAACTTTGAACGGGGTTCCAGCTCCTTTGGGTTTGACACAAATACATGAGCCAGGCATCCCCAAATTCTGAAATGACGTAAACTGGTTTTACGACCATACTAGAGTTCGAAAGGTGTTTCACAAACATTTTTCGACGGAACTGTGTTCAAAATGTAAACCGTAGTCTCCACTGTGTACCCCAAAAGGAATTAGGGAGACGAACATAGCTCATCATCAACCGAACCATGTCCAACAAGGTTTTGTTTCTCCTCTCCGATACACCATTCTGCTTTGGCATACCAGGTGCTGAGTGTTGGGACATAATTCCATGTTCTATCATATAGTCCTGGAATTCAGTGTCCATATGCTCTCAACCTCGATCCGATCGAAGTGTTTTTATCGTTTTACCTAACAGGTTCTCAACCTCAGTCTTATACTCCTTGAACTTTTCAAGTGTTTGAGACTTTCTATGCATTAGGTAAATGTACCCATACCTCGAATAGTCATCTATAAAAGATACGAAGTATTCGTAACCTCCTCGTGCTTTAACATTCATCGGACCACAGAGGCTAGAATGTATAAGCTCAAGGGGCTCCTTGGCTCTATATCCTTTTCCACTAAAAGGACGTTTGGTCATTTTGCCTTCAAGGCATGACTCACATACCGGTAAAGAGTTTTCTTCCAACTCGCTTAGAAATCCACTCTTCACTAGTCTCTCAATCCTATTGAGATTAATGTGGCCTGACCGAAGATGCCAAAGATGGGCACTTTCTTTTGGAGAAACCTTTAATCTCTTAGTTCGCGTTTCAGCTGTTTTAAACAATTCGGTGTTCAAAAAACTTTTGAACGAATTAGGGTTCAAAACATATAAATTACTCTCAAGCGAAGCAGAACAAATAAAATTTCCATTTTGAGAAATAAATGCTTTATTACTCTTGAATGAAACGAAAATATTTTGTTCTAATAGGCAGGAAATAGAAACTAGGTTTCTCGTAAACCCATGAACTATGTACATATTATCCAATAATAAGTACTTCCCGCCAGAGAACAGCTTCACCGTGCCTATTGCTGCAGCCGAGACAACTTCTCCGGATCCAACCCTGAGTGTCATCTCACCCTCTTGTAACCGCTGCCAGGAACTTAATCCTTGAAAAAAAAGAGCAAACATGATTAGTGGCGCCTGAATCCAATATCCAAGCTGAGTCATTACTCTCCACTAAACAAGTTTATGTGACAAGTAAATCACATTTACCTGTCATCTTCTTTTCATCAAGGAACTTGGGACAACTCCTTTTCAGGTGTCCGTCCCGTTGTTGTAGAAACACTTTCTGGGAACATCCTTGATTTCCTTGCCTTTTAGGGCGGCAACGCGGTCAACCTTAACTTCCTTCAACTTCTCCTTCTTCCCCTTAGGGCCTGAAGAGTCTACAAACTTTATCCCAGAGGTCGAACCCTTGTGAAAAGGTCTTAAGGCAACACTTGCCTCAGCTTCTTGTCCCCTAGTTTGCACCAAGGACTGGAAGGTTTGCAGATCGTTGAATAGGACTGTTGAACCGTGCACCTGAGAACCCTCCTCAGTGAGTGCGAACTCTTGGTCGTCATTTACCAAAATCGTGTCTATATTGTTTTTCCACGAAATACTATCGTCGACTAACTTAACGGAAGCTTAAAGGAACGTTAAAAGCGTTTGACATTTTGTTGTTGAAATAAAATGAAAAACATTGTATTAGTCTCGCAAAAACTTTTGAAAATCCAATCGGGTGTTAGCAAATTTTTATCCTATGATCCCTAGGTCATTCAAAATTTGCAATGATACTCTAAAGGTTTAGAATGATCGCCACCGTAGGGTAGACAAACCCACTCTTCCTCTAGGACGAGACTTTCTCGACCATACCCTAATACCATAATAACTCTTATTCCATTAGACATCTAGTTACCATTTTTCGGTCAGAATCCATTAACTCTTAATGAATCCTGTGAGTGTCACCCTCAATCTTTAAATTTCCAAGTATCCGTCCAAACAATATCCGCCGTAGGGAGAACTAAGATGGAAAACCAACAAGAAAATCGTATCCCTTTCAGAAATTCACGGTGTTCCGACTCCCATGATCAAGGCTCTCCGTAGGGATTGTCTGGTCCAGGCCAAACTAGCAGGCGGATCATAGGCGTCTCACGGTGTGAATCGAAAGAAGAGACCGTGGGTCCCGTTTTCACAGGTCCCGCTCCCACTCACTATAAGTACTCTCTCCATTCACGTTGATATTGACCCATACAAATGCCATCCGTAGAGGGACGCTCCCATTTGCGCCATGAGGTCGAGCATCGATCTCACGTTTCGAACTTAACGGAGATTTATGGATGGAAAATTAAATGTATCTCATACACTTTATTTCCTCCCACTCAGCAGTTTAAAATAATCGGGATTGACCTAGATAAACCGGCTAAATTTACCTAAGTCTACCAATATAACTCTTATATTTGATTAGCCTAAGTCTATAATCACATTATTAACTTAGGTCTATGTGAGTACATTAATTAACTCTTAATTAACGGCACTCACGAGAATATAACCTAAGAATCTTCGGACCGAATTCACTTCCAAGTTGGTTTCCAGGTAGGAGTGTTCCGCAAGCGTCAACTTAAATACCCCAGCCTTAGACAAAACATTCCTTAGACAGAGTTACTTATCAGTTTCCATTCAAAAGTCATATTTGATTTCCTAATTTCTAATCTTATTAGAAATAGAAAACCTAAGTCTAATTATTCAAGTTCTAAACCATTTAAAACTAATAATTAACTTAGGTTACATGCATTTCTATGTTATAGTGCTTGATCATTCATCACATGAATAATACTATACTATAACATACATTCATCATATGAATTCAATGCATGAGCATGATTTTAATCTAAGAAATATAACACTTATATTAAATAAATTAAAACATGCAAACATTATATTATAACTCTTATAATATAATCCTATCATGCATACTATATATTTTAACTCTTATAATATAAATATGATGCATGAAATGTGTAACCTATGGTGGGATTTTAAATCTATATGGCATACTCTATGCACATAGAAATAATTAAATCATACATCTCATGCATAAAATAATTAAATAGCAATATTGGACCGATTTTTGGCACCCTAAGGACATAGAATTAAATTAATTAACATTAATATAACATTTATATTAATATTAATTAAAATAATTAAATAAAATACATTTATAAAATCATTTTTACCAAGAAAAATAAAATTAAAAAATAAAAAATGATGGCAGTTGCACCAGCTCGGACTCGAACAGCTGCCCACAAACCACGCCCCGACAAAATTCAAGCTCCACGCACCACTACACCACAACGTTGCAACATTGTTCTAGGGTTGTAACGTTATAATGCATAGCGTCTTGCCTGGCGTTCTTCTGGCGTTCTCAACGCTGTGGCATTGCAACGCCACCGCTAGTATTGCAACGCTGCACTGCAGCAGCCTCCAGCAGCATGGAAGGCGTCGCAACGCTGATGAACAGCATCGCAACGCTGATGAACTTCCAACAAACAACTTTTGCTGTTTTTCACCGAAATCGCCCGTTTTTTCTCTGTTTTCTTCACGACAACTCTTGCCACGAACGACACGGACTTACAAACTCGATTTTCATTAAAAAATGCTCAAAACAATGGGCCCTTACATTGATCTCATCAACTTTAATGTAAATCTAAACTAGTGCCAAAAACCGAAAACATCCAAAATTGCAAACCATTAACATTCATCTCATGAAAATTAATGCTACCCACCTAATTTTAAGAATCCACAGAATACACAACGAAGAACAACGATTGTCTCTGATATCAATTGAAAGGATTTGGAATTCCTGCAGTGGAAGACATTGTGAAACGTCGTTGATCCGTTGTGTTATTTTATCTTAAAATCGAACATATCTCATAGATCCTAGTCTAAACATGCAAAAAGGAGAAGAAAACAGTAAGGAAAACAATACTTACTTGTTGAAGAATACTTCTTCAATCCTCTTCTCCTCCAGTCACGATCTCTCTCGAAACTACGAACTCCTCGAACACGAACCTCGATCCGAATAGGGAGACACCTCCAAAGGATCTTATCAGTTGTTCTCGGGAGGTTGAGGGAGAGTGAGTGGGACTCCCTTTGGTTTTGTGTGAGGAGAGAATTTTGGAGAATTGAGAGAGGATTTGAGAGAGAATTCCTTGCCCACTTTGGAGGGAAATCCAAAAAATTGCAAATGGCATACCAAAGGGTTCTTGCAAAGCCTTTAAATACTATTGTGTGATGGAGTTAAAACCTCCACCAAATCACAATTTTACCAAAACCATATAATATACAAATCACATTTGCATCTTATATTAATCTCATACCTTATTATACAAATCTCATTTGCATAAATGTGGAATTATAAATTGAATCACATTCAATTTAATTTCTCTCAATTCAATTTCTCCAAATAGCACTAATTAATCAATTAGGCTATACTATAATTTATTATGAATCTCATTCACATCAAACTATATATTATGTCATCTATATCTCATATAAATGTCATAAATACCCAAATAATGAATTTGAACACTTCAAATTCACACCAAACTGTAAACCCTCAATTTGTCCAATTTGAGCCAACCGAGGAACCTAATGAACCTACACGTGACGAGCTCCAATGATCCGAGACTAACCTGTCAAACTCTTTGGCCCGGTTATTCAACATTCATTAGCTACGGTAACACTGTTGGGATTTATGCCCTAAACTTGTGTAATTTTGATCAATTAAATAAAGTGTTATTTGTTTTGATAAGATTACAATCTTGCTTTTATAAATCCAATAAACTAAGCTCCAAGGTTATAACGTTTATCTTGAAATCAGTGTAGTGGACACTATTTGGGTTGACTTCAAGATTATAAACTAAATAGTCTATGGTATAAGAATAAGGTTGGAAACCTCATTCTGGTAACACCATGGATGCAGTCCACTTTGTAATTAGTACAAATGAGGTAATCCAACTCATTCATGTAGTTGACATGCGAGTGGGGGCATCCTGTATGAAGAGTTCATACAAGACCGGAGCGCAAATTATTAGTCTAACCAGTGTAACTCCGTTAACAGGATAAGACTAGTAATTTATAGATGGTTATTAGTGACTCGACCTGAATCCTGAGCAAGTTAAGAACTCCTGCTTATAGGGGTTTGTCCTTAGACTAGTATGGGTGAGAGTGGCCTGTAGCCGACTCAATAAGCCTACCTTCTCAGGGACAAAACCTCGTACGTAACTGGGAACTTAACTGTGCAAGATGGAATTAACTCATTCCTCTACTGAGGAATCAGATAGGTTGTTCCCTTAAGAACTGACTCTAGGTCTTGAACAACGGGGCCCCACCCTCATATGAGTCTAAGGTAGGACCTTAGACTTGTTGTTCATTAGAGGATCAGTGGTACTTAAGGAGTAAAGAGGTAATCACAGGGGTAAAACGATAATTTGACCCAGCTGTGATTACGAACAACCTGTGAAGGGTCGACTCATGGGTAATGACTATATCAGTGGACACAATAATATCTATAGTGAGGAGAGTGCAGCTACAAGTCTATAGTTGAGTGACTTGTAGTTAATGAATATTGATTAACTGGATCAAAGAGTTTGATCAATTAATCTCACATCATTGGAGCTCATGATTTGTAAGTCCATTAGATCCCTCCGTTGGCTCAACATGGTAATATTGAGGGTAAGTGTTCAATTTCATACATGAGGAGTTATATCAATTATATATGATGTAATTGATATTTTATATAGTTTTAATGTGAATTAGATTCATATATAAACTATATACTAAAGAGAGATTAAAGGAGGGCTAGAATGGTCATTTCCATACTATTTCCCTATATATAGTTGCATGAGATGCAACTAGGTTAAGACTTTGGGCAAGACTTGAAAAATAATATACCTAGCCTCCTTGTTGTGTTGTTGGAGGAGTTCCAAAACACAACTCTCTCTCACAAAAAAAAAAAAAAAAACCTCACATCTCCTAAAGGGAACCCACCTTCCTCCCTCACCTAGAGAACAACGGAGAAGATCCGGTGGTGGTGTCGGTATTCGTACGAGTTTCTTGTTGCTGAGATCGTGACCGTGGAGAGAGGAGCACTTGAAGAAATGTTCTTCAAAGGTAATATACTTGCTGTTCATTTCTGTATTTTATGCTTAATCCATGTTTTACGTTCATGAATTTTCCATTGTAACTAAATCAAGAGCACGCGATTCACAATCGCTTCCGCAGCGGGGACTGCGATTCTCTTCAATTGGTATCAGTGCCCAATTGTGTTCTTATTTTATGTTCTGGATTTTTCAAGAACAAGGTGGGATTTACTGTTTTGTGCATGAGATGTATGAACGGTTTTGCGAAATTAGATGTTTTCGATTTTGGCACTTAGATTTATAATTTTTCATTGAAATGTTCAATGTAAGGGCCCGGTATTTTGGGGAAATTTAATTGTAAATTGAGTCTGGAAGTCCGTGTCGATCGAGGCAAGGCGGTTGCTGAAAAGATCAGAGCGAAATCGAGTAAAACAAATAAAATTTGTTGTTAATCATGCGCGTGCTGCAACGCTTGTTCATCGGCGTTGCAACGCCACGCTTACGGGAGAAGCGCGCGAAGGAGGTAGCGTTGCAACGCTGTCCTTAGCGTTCCAATGTTGTAGCGTTGCGCAACGCTCGGCAGAACACGACAAAAGCAGCGTTGCAACGCTCCTATCAGCATTGCAACGCCGGAGCCGTTTCACGCGAGGAGCATTGGGCAAAACCGTATTTTTTATTATATATATTAATTATAAAAATATTTTATTTTAATATATTTAATAATTTTAATTTTAATTAATATAATTAGATTATATTAATTAAAATTATTTCTAGGGTACCAAAATTGGTCTAATTTTTGCCATTTTAATTATGCAATTGTTGTGTAAGTATTGCCATGCATAGTGTATGCTTGTATTTTAGAAATCCCACCTTAGGTTAAGCATTTTCATGCATCATTTATAATATAAGGAGTTATATTATATAGTTTGCATGATTAATTAATATAAGGTTGTTATATTAATTATTGGACAACATTGACATGCATTATTTTTCATGAGATGAATATGTTATGAATGTTTTATTATTCATGTGATGAATGATCAAGCACTATAACATAGTATGCATGTCACCTAAGGTTAATTATTAGTTTTAAAGTGTTTAGAGCATGAAAATAATAGACCTTAGGTTATCTAGTTCTAATTAGATTAGAATTAGGAACCAAGTAATTTATAAGCTATGATTAAAAGAGGAACTCTGTCTAAGGAAGGTTCTGTCTAGGCTGGGGTATTTAAGCTGATGGAAACGGAACACCCCTACCTGGAAACTAACCTGGGAGTGAAATTTAATCAGAGAGTTTTATAAATTACAGTAGCGTCAGCGGGTTTATTAAGGGGTTAATAAACTAGAAATCCTAGGTTTAATATAAGGAGTTATATTCACATACTTAGGATAAAATCAATATAAGAGTTATATTGATTATCAATGTAAGAGTTATGTTGATAAAGGTAAAGCCATTAGCCGGGTTTTAGCCTAAGAAAGATTCCTATAGACTTAAAGTAGTCAGTGGGAGGAAAAAGTGTATGAGATACATATTTTTCCACCTACGCTATCTCCAGGAAGTTAACACCGTGAGACTCATACTTGGCCTCGTGGCGCAAACGGGAGTGTCCCCCTTCGGATGGTGTTTGTATGAGTCAATACCAAGGTGAATGGAGAGGGTACTTATAGTGAGTGGGAGCAGGTTTAGTGAAAACAAAACCTACGGTCTCTTTTGTCGGTTTACACCGTTGGACCATTATGGTCAGCCTGCTAGTTTTGCCTGGACAAGACAATCCCTTCGGAGGGCTTGATCATAGGGGATCTAACACAGTAGGCACCCGAAAGGGATAAAGATTTCCTTAGACTATTTTCCAATCTAGTCCTCCCTTCGGCGGATTTTATTGGATCGAGACTCTGGGATCTAAAGACAAAGGGTTACACACACGGGGTACATAAGTTGTGTATGTATCCAGACCGAAAAATGGTAACTAAAACCTATAGGAATAAGAGTTATTCTGGTGTTAGGTTTTGGTCAAGAGTGTCTTGATCTAGAGGAGGAGTGTTTTTGATTATCCTTCGGTGTCATACATTCTAAACCTTTGGAGTATCATTGCAAATTATAAATGCCTAGGAATCATTTGATAATTAGGTAAAACATGATTGGATTAGAGTTATAGCAAGAAATTCATACAAGTTTGTTTGTAAAATTTTTAGCAAAAATATCTAGCTCTATGATTTCCTTATTGGGTGCGAAAAAGTTAACCGGAGAGAACATAGTGACATGGAGGGATGGACTCAACATAATTTTTGTTACACATGATCTTAAGTTCGTTCTCAATGAGGAGTGTCCTCAATTTCCTGCTCAAAATGCATCTCAAGCTGTTGAGGATGCGTATGACTGCTGGATTAATGCCAACGAAAAGGCGAAAGCCTATATCCTGGCTAGCATACCTGATGTTTTAGCCAAGAGACTGGAGGGCAAGGTCTCAGCTCAGGAGATCATGGATTTTGTGCTAAATTTGTCTAGACAACCGTCCAAACAAATTCGGCATGAAGCCCTAAAATTCGTTTATAACGCAAGTATGAAGGAAGGTACATCGGTGAGAGAACATGTTCTCAATCTGATTGCCCACTTCAATATAGCGGAATTAAACGGAGCGGTCATAGATGAGAAATGTCAGATTTTGTTCATCTTAGAATCTCTTTCGAAGAGTTTTCAGCGATTCCGTAGCAATGCAGCGATGAACAACATAGAGCATGATCTGACTTCTCTGCTACATGAGCTGCAGAATTATCCGTTTCTTATGGATGATAAGAGACAACGAAATGGAGAGCCAAATTTGTTTGCTCAGTCCAAAAGTTCTCAGGAGGATTCATCCTCTGGGACTAAGACTTGCAGTCATGCTTCTGGACTTAAGAAGATACAGAAGAAGAGGAAAAGAAGCAGATAAAGAGCAACTGGCTGGCAAAGAAAAGCTGTTATTTGATAACATGTAGCTTAAGGGTTTATTAGAAACCTCATTTCTTGCCTTAAAGAACATTGTACTTCTTTTACTTTTCAATTAAATAAAGTGTTTATTTCATTGGAAAAGTATTGTACTATGTGTTCCTCTTTTTGAGAATTATTTGCAAATGGTTTAATTCAGTTAAAATAGTTTTAACAAATGAATTTTACAAAATTGCAAGTACGCGAACTAATTTTTCCTAAAATGCTCATCTTTGGCGTTTAAGATTGGGTCACATTAATCTCAATAGGATTGCGAGATTGGTAAAGAACGGACTTCTAAACGAGTTAGAAGAAAATTCCTTGCCAGTATGTGAATCCTGCCTAGAAGGCAAGATTACTAAAAGACCTTTTAGTGGAAAAGGTTATAGAGCCAAAGATCCTCTAGAGCTTATACATTCAGACCTTTGTGGTCCGATGAATGTTAAAGCCAGGGGAGGATATGAATATTCATCTCTTTTATAGATGGTATTCCAGATATGGGCATATTTACCTAATGCACCACAAGTCTGAAGCACTTGAAAAGAACAAAGAATTCAAGGATGAGGTTGAAAATCAATTAGGTAAAAGAGTTAAAACACTTCGATCGGATCGAGGTGGAGAGTACATGGATTTAAAATTCCCGAACTATATGATAGAACATGGAATTACATCCCAACTCTCAGCTCCCGGCACACCACAACAAAACGGTGTATCGGAAAGGAGAAATAGAACCTTGTTGGGCATGGTTCGATCAATGATGAGTTATGTTCATCTCCCTAGTTCCTTTTGGGGTTATGCAGTGGAGACTGCAGTATACATTTTGAATAGTGTGCCCTCCAAAAGTGTTTCTGAAACACCTTTTGAACTCTGGAATGGACGTAAAGGTAGTTTATGTCACTTGAATATGGGGGTTGTCCAAAGACACATGTGCTTGTGACAAATCCAAAGAAGTTGGATTCACGTTCAAAGTTGTGCCTATTCGTAGGATACCCAAAAGAAACAAGAGGTGGTTTATTCTATGATCCTAAGGAAGATAAGGTCTCTGTGTCGACAAATGCCATTTTCTTGGAGGAGGACCACATAAGGGACCACAAACAAAAAAGTAAGGTAGTGTTGAGTGAATTAGACGGAACATTAGCAAAGGTTGCTAATAAGAACACTAGTACGTCAACAAGAGTTGTTGATACTAGTTTGTCTAGTCAATAGGGTCCATCTCAAGAGTTGAGTATGCCTCGACGTAGATGGAGGGTTGTGATACAGCCTGACCGTTACATGGGTTTAGCTGAAACCCAAGTTGTTATACAAGATGACAACTGCGAGGATCCATTGACTTACAATCAAGCAATGGTTGACATTGACAAAGACAAATGGGTCATAGCCATGGACCAAGAAATGGAGTCTATGCACTTCAATTCTGTTTGGGATCTTATAGATAAGCCTGATGGGGTAAAACCTATTGGTTGTAAATGGATCTACAAGAGAAAACGAAGTGTAGATGGGAAGGTGCAAACCTTTAAAGCTAGACTAGTAGCAAAGGGTTATACCCAGGTTGAAGGGGTTGACTTTGAGGAAACCTTTTCACCAATTGCTATGGTAAAGTCTATCCGTATCCTTCTTGCCATTGTCGCATATTATGACTATGAGGTATGGCAAATGGATGTCAAGACAACCTTTTTGAATGGCAATCTTGAGGAAACCATCTACATGGACCAACCCAAAGGGTTCATTGAACCAGGACAAGAGCAAAAGGTTTGCAGACTTAAAAGGTCGATTTATGGACTGAAACAAGCCTCTAGGTCCTGGAATATAAGATTTGATGAGGCTATCAGATCTTATGGTTTTGACCAGAATGATGATGAACCTTGTGTTTACAAGAAAATCATCAATAGTTCTGTCGCTTTCCTAATTCTCTATGTGGATGATATCCTACTCATTGGGAATGATGTAGATTAGCATACTGACATCAAGCAATGGCTAGCTACGCAATTCCAAATGAAAGATTTGGGTGATGCGCAGTTTGATCTTGGGATCCAGATTGTCCAGAACCGTAAGAATAAAACACTAGCCTTGTCTCAAGCATCATGCATAGACAAAGTGTTGTCAAGGTTTAAGATGCAAGATTCCAAAAATGGATTATTGCCTTTTAGACATGGAATCCATTTGTCTAAGGAACAGTGTCCTAAGACACCTCGAGGAGTTGAGGATATGAGACGGATTCCTTACGCATCAGCTGTTGGGAGCCTGATGTACGCTATGTTGTGTACTAGGCCTGACATCTGTTTTGCAGTTGGGATGGTCAGTAGGTATCAATCCAATCAAGGACTTGAACACTGGACAACGGTTAAAACGATCCTTAAGTATCTTCGGAGAACAAGGAACTACATGCTTGTGTATGGGGCTAAGGATTTGATCCTTATAGGATATACGAATTCTGACTTTCAGACTGATAAAGATTCTCGGAAATCTACATGAGGGTCAGTTTTCACTCTTAACGGAGGAGCTGTAGTATGGCGAAGCGTCAAGCAAGGATGCATCGCTGATTCCACCATGGAGGCCGAATATATAGTAGCTTGTGAAGCAGCTAAGGAGGTCGTTTGGTTAAGGAAATTTATGCTAAATTTGGAAGTTATTCCAAATATGACTTTGTCCATCACACTGTATTGCGATAACAGTGGTGCAGTGGCAAATTCGAGGGAACCCCGAAGTCACAAGAGGGGAAAGCACATAGAGCGGAAATATCATCTCATCCGAGAGATCGTGCATAGAGGAAACGTGATTGTCACGAAGATAGCCTCAGAGCACAACATTGTTGAACCTTTTACAAAGGCTCTCACGGCTAAAGTATTTGAGAGTCACCTAGAAGGTCTAGGTTTAGAAGTCTTTCCCAACTAGGACAAGTGGGAGTATTTTGTACAAAAGGTTTAATTGCCCTAGTTTATTGTATTTACATTATTGTAATGTTTAGTACTCCACAAGCTTAAGGTCAAGTGGGAGAGTGGGAGATTGTTGGGATTTATGCCCTAAACTTGTGTAATTTTGATCAATTAAATAAAGTGTTATTTGTTTTGATAAGATTACAGTCTTGCTTTTATAAATCCAATAAACTAAGCTCCAAGGTTATAACGTTTATCTTGAAATCAGTATAGTGGACACTATTTGGGTTGACTTCAAGATTATAACCTAAATAGTCTATGGTATTAGAATAAGGTTGGAAACCTCATTCTGGTAACACCATGGATGCGATCCACTTTGTAATTAGTACAAATTTGATAATCCAACTCATTCATGTAGTTGACATGCGAGTGGGGGCATCCTGTATGAATAGTTCATACATGACTGGATCGCAAATTATTACTCTAACCAAGATAACACCGTTAACGTGGATAAGACTAGTAATTTATAGATGGTCATTAGTGACTTGACTGAATCTCGAGAAAGTTAAGAACTCCTCGCTTATAGGGGTTTGTCCTTAGACTAGTATGGGTGAGAGTGGGCACAGTGGCCGACTCAATAAGCCTACCTTCTCGCAGAGCGAACCTCGTAGGTAGCCGAAACTTAACTATGCAAGATGGAATTCACTCATTCCTCTCTTGAGAGAATCGGATAGGTTGTTCCCAAGAAATCGACTCAAGGTCTTGAACAACGGGGCCCCGCCTCTATGAGGTATGAGTCTCGTGTAGACCTTAGACTTATTGTTCATTAGAGGATCGGTGGTGCTTAAGGAGCAAAGAGGTAATCACGGGGGTAAACGATAATTTGACCCACCAGTGATTACGAACAACCCGTGAAGGGGTCGACTCATGGGTAATGACTATATCGATGGACACAATAATATCTACAAAGTGAGGAGAGCGCAGCTACAAGTCTATAGTGGAGTGACTTGTAGTTAATGAATATTGATTAAGCGGATCAAAGAGTTTGATCGCTTAATCTCACATCATTGAGCTCATGATCTGTAGGTCCATTAGATCCCTCCGTTGGCTCAACATGGTAATATTGAGGGTAAGTGTTCAATTTCATACATGAGGAGTTATATCAATTATATATGATGTAATTGATACTTTATATAGTTTTAATGTGAATTAGATTCATATATAAACTATATACTAGAGAAAGATTAAAGGAGGGGTAGAATGGTCATTTCCATACCATTCCCCTATATATAGTTGCATGAGATGCAACTAGGTTAAGACTTTTGGTAAATACTTGAAAAATAATATACCTAGCCTCCTTGTGTTGTTGGAAGAGTTCCAAAAGACCACTCTCTCTCACAAAAAAAAAAAAACTCACATCTCCTAAAGGAAACCCACCTTCCTCCCTCACCTAGAGAACAACGGAGAAGATCCGATGGTGGTGTCGATATTCGTACGAGTTTCTTGTTGCTGAGATCGTGATCGTGGAGAGAGGAGCACTTGAAGAAAGGTTCTTCAAAGGTAATATACTTGTTGTCGATTTATGTATTTTATGCTTAATCCATGTTTTACGTTCATGAATTTTCCATTCTAACTAAATCAAGAGCACGCGATTCGCAATCGCTTCCGCTGCGGGGACTACGATTCCCTTCAAACACTCCACTAAAGCCCGTAGCTGCACTCTCATCACTATAGGACAAGTTGTGTCCATCGATATAACCAATACCCGTGAGTCGATCCTTCACAGGTTGTTCGTAGACACTGATGGGTCAAATTACCGTTTTACCCCTGTGTCTACCTCTTGCTCCTTAAGTCTCACTGCTCCTCTAATGAACAACTATGTTGCATGGTCCAACCATAAACAACAACCCTCTCAGGCCAATGAGAGAGTGGGGCCCTGTTGTTCAAGCCCTGGAGACAACACTTAAGGGAACAACCTCTTTAGATTCCCTAAGTCAGGAACGAGTGAATTCCTTCTTGCGTAGTCAAGTTCCCAGCTCCCCACGTAGTACTTCCCCTGAGAAAATAGGCATATTGGGCGAGCAACAGTGGCCACCATCACCCGTACTAGTCAAAGGATGGACCCGCAGATGGGAAAGTCCGTGACACGCCAGAGATTAAGGTCGAGTCACTAATGGTCATCTACGAATTTATTAGCTCTATCACATGCTAATCTGTTACATCGCAAAGTCTAATAATTCACGGCCCAGTCTTGTACAATCTGACTGCAAAAGATGCCCCCACTCGCATGTCAACCACATGAGCGAGTTGCATCACCTCGTTTGTATCTAATACAAAGCGGGCCGCATCCACAGTGTATCCAGGCTTAGGTCTCCAAGCCTATCCATATACTGTAGACCGTTCAGGTCATTAACTCGAACGTGATCCTCCCTGTGTGTCCACTGCACACTGTTCAAGTTCTTACTTCTCTCATAATGCAATGACCCTGGAGCTTAGTTTATTGGCTTAAGTTTATGAAATATGTGAGACACAAACTTAAAATAAATAACTCTTATTTATTACACAATGTTGAAATAAATAACTCTTATTCATTTACAACTTGGAATATTACAAACTACACGAGATGAGGACATACATCCCAACAGTTTGGAACCTTTTTAAACACAAAAGAGAGAACTTTAGGGTTGTATGTAATTGTCTTACCCAAAGTCACATCTTATGCAACTATTTATAGGGAAATATGATAGAAATTACCATCATATCCCTCCTTCATTCTCTCATTAGTATATATTTAATTTGTGAATCTTATTCACATTTAAACTATATATCATATCAATTACATCACATATAATTGATATAACATCTCATTTATGAAATTGAACACTTCAATTTCATTCCTAACTTTATACCCTCAATGTTACCATGTTGAGCCAACGGAGGGACCTAATGGACCTACAGTCCATGAGCTTCAATGACGTTAGATTAACTGATCAAACTCTTTTATCTAGCTAATCAATATTCATTAACTTCAAGTCACTCCAGTATAGACTTGTAGTTGCACTCTCCTCACTGTAGATTACATTTTGTCCATTGATATAATCATTACCCATGAGTCGACCCGTCACGGGTTTTTCGTAATCAAAGTTGGGTCAAATTACCGTTTCACCCCTGTGATTACCTCTTTGTTCCTTAAGCACCACTAATCCTCTAATGAACAACAAGTCTATGGTCCTACCATAAACTCAAACCCTCTTAAGCTAGTTTAGAGGCTGGGGCCCCGTTGTTCAAGACCTGGACTTAGTTCTTAAGGGAACAACCTATCTAATTCCTTAGTCTAGGAATGAGTGAATTCTGTCTTCCAGAGTTAAGTTCCCAGCTACTTACGAGGTTCTATCCCTGAGAAGGTAGGCTTATTGAGTCGGCTACAGGCCACTCTCACCCATACTAGTCTAAGGACAAACCCTTATAAGCAAGAGTTCTTAACTTGCTCAGGATTCAGGTCGAGTCACTAATGACCATCTATAAATTATCAGACTTATCCTATTAACGGTGTTATACTGGTTAGACTAATAATTTGCAGTCCGATCTTGTATGAACTGTTCATACAAAATGCCCTCATTCGCATGTCATCCACATGAATGAGTTGGATTACCTCATTTGTACTAATTATATCACACCCCCTCCCGAACCACTTGCTAACATAGCCCGGGAGACGACATGAAGCCAACAGACATTGTTACCTCTTAACAATACCTGCTGACACTACTTTACCTGAAAACAAACTATGTTCGCATATGGAACACTTTAAACTTAACAAAGCGGAAACTGGACATCTATAAGACGTACATGAGGAGAAACGCTTCTTAAGTCTCTCCTGGAAACTAAAACGAGCAAGAACATCAGAACCACAAACAGTCCAAACCACTAATTAAACAACCACAACCTCTAAAGCACATACGACTATAACTACATAGTTCTCTTAAAATAATTTACAACCATATGGACTTGCTAAACCACACCAACCACGTACAACATATCAAACATGAGAAGCTTCCAGCAGACTATGGCAGGTTATCAGGCACCAGGAGCTCGATCCTACCTGAAAAGTGGGGAAAAACACTGAAAGAATGAGCTATGAAGCTCAGTGAGTGACTTGAGTTTTAAAGAAAGTTATTAACTCGTAAATCATATCACTGCCATCTATGAGCATATGCATCCGTAATCAAATGTTAAAAATAATCGTAATCATAATAGCTTTTCATGAAAACCAAAGCAGTATACCGTTAAAATCTCGTAAGGCATGTAAATGATATAAACTCTTTTTAAACATGTCACAATCTCTCGTTGTGTAGGGCACGCCATGACACCAACGTTTATTCTCACGATGTAGTAGGGCCCGCCCAAGACTCCCATCGTCTTTGTCGTAGTGGGGCCCGCCAAAGATTCACGACAGTGACTTGTTGTGACGGAGTACACTCAACGTCAACAATGAGAATAAGACCTGTGTGCACACGGTACCATAAAGCCTCGGGCTCAATATCTCAGAAAATCACATGAAAACATTGAACATGCCTGCTTATCTTTTCTTTCATAAAACTCAAGCTTACTCAGCTTGTTCATAAAACTAGAAATCTCTAAAACATACTTGCTAGTACATGCTTGCTTGAAATCATAACATCTCCATAAGTTTTGGCAATCATTAGACATATGCTCATGTATAAATTTCATAAAGACTTTTAGGCTCATCATGAACACTTTAAAACATTTCTAAGAAATCATGAATGCTCATAAACAAGTGTTCAAAGAAAACAATAAACATCTAAACCATTTCGTTTTAGCAAAACCTTGCATTTCATAAGCATAATACAAGCCTATAAACCATTTTCAAGGTTCGTTTTGTCACTCACCGTGTTAGAACTAGAATCTTGACCCGTACACTCGACCTTTTTGTTCTTGGCCTGTCAAACAAACCAAAACCATGTTTTAGAACCTTGAGCTCATGGTTTTTAACCTTAAAACTACAAGAAAACACTCCAACAAAAATTCCAGCATTTTCAGAATTTCTGGCCTGTTTTCAGACAGCCATAACTTCTTCATTACTTAGCCACACAGGGTGAAATTTATACCAAACTCTTCCTTTTTGAATCCTCTAAAAATCATATGAAGACATGAAATTGAAATTCCCAATAGATTGGTTCAGAAATACCTCAGAAGCTTCTTTCCCAGGAACTAACTTCTGCTATTCCAGATTCTATTTTCTGCTGCAACCCGAAACTTGACCTGCTATTTACAACATCTTCCAATCATTTTCTATTCACGATTTCTTCCTGAAAGTTGTAGGTAATTCAATAAGCTTTCCAACCATACCTAATAGAGCTTCTGATTCCAACTCTACAGACCAGTACACCCAAAACATCAGAGACTTCTCGGATTTGACAGCAAATTCTGTCTTCTGTCTTCCTCTTCACAAAACAGTAGCTTAAGATCCGAATTTGCTCAAGCTTCCTTCACGAATTTTGTTTCAATATGAGTTAACTTTCATGAAACAAAATCTCAAATCTTACCTCTTCCTGTGGAGCTCGAGATGAACAGAAAACCAGAATAGGATTGAATTGATTAACTTGCTGTCATAAAGACTTACCTTTAGTTCTTCTCCTCTCTTCTGCAACTTCAGCTTCAAAAACCCTCTTCTTCCTCTTCCTTTCTGCTTCTCCGATGAAAACCCTTGCCTTTACATCATAAAATGTGGAGAAATCGATGGGGGAAGTCTTTTTAAAAAGAAAGAAACAAAGGTGGGGTCCCACCATCCACCATCCACCTTTCCTTTCCTTTCTTTTCATTTCTTTTCCTTTTTCCTTCCTTTATCTTTCATTTCTTATCTTTTCTTTGCAAAACAAAACAAACTTAGTATATTAAACATTGTTTCATTTCCTTTTCTTCTTTTGTCTTAAAAGCAATGCAAACCAAAATGGTTTAAACTTTCCTTCCTTGTTTTCCTTTTGCCTTTCACTTCATTTCTTTCCTTTTTAAAACATGGAAAACCAAGTTTTAAACATTCATTTCTTCTTTCTTTTTGTTGTTTGATAATAAGGAGGTTCCAAAGAAAGATCTCGGGTTTACAACTTACCTCCCCTTAAGAAATTTCGTCCTCGAAATTTAGTAGTCTTTAGGTGAAAATCATCTGATATACTTCCTCCTCATTTGGTCTTTTAACTCCCGTGTTGCCTTCCCTACTCTGTGATGTTTCCAATGAACCCTCACGAGTGGGATCGTCTTATTCCCAAAACTTGTTCTTTTCTCATTTAGATTGTACTACATTCTCTATGTAACTCATGTGTTTTTTCAGATTTCAACGGGTTGTGCTTGTAGTACATGTGTCGGATCTGGTTTTACTTCCTCAACATGGACACATGACAAACATCATGTACTTGAGATAGTTCCGTTGGCAACTCCAGTTTGTAGGTTGGTAGCCCAACTCGTTTCATTACTTGATAACGATCAATATATCTAGGACTTAGCTTACCTTTCTTTCCAAAACTTGTTCTCCGACTTGGAATTCTAAGTCCTTTCGCTGCTTATCTGCATAACTCTTCTGACGGTCTTGAGCTACCTTCAAATTCTCCTTGATTACCTTAATACTATCTGTCGTAACTTGTACCAACTCAAGACCGATTAGCTTCCGCTCTCCTAGTTCATTCAAAAATACGAGCGTTCTACATGGTCTTTTATCCAGAGCCTCAAATGGTGCCATGCCAATATTCGACTGGTAGATGTTATTGTAAGCAAATTCCATAAGCGATAGGTGTGTATCCCAACTCCCCTTAACTTGAAGGACACATGCTTTCAACATGTCTTTTAGGGTCTGGATGGTTCTCTCTGACTGACCATCTGTCTGAGAATGGAGCGCTGTACTAAAACTCAGCTTTGTCCCCATAGCCTTCTTGAAACTAGGCCAAAACTTAGAAGTAAATCTCGGGTCCCTATCTGAAACTATGGACACCGGCACTCCGTATTGTCTCACAATTCTGTCGACGTATAGCTTAGCTAGCTGATCAAGCGTAGAATCCCTTAGAGTACATGGTAATCTAAACAGAAAAACCATAGTAATACGCTCCCATTTCCATTCCGACACTAGCAATGGGTTAAGGAGTCCTTTTTGCTTCATCTAATCAAGTTTAACTTGGTCGGCGACCATTAAACATCTATCAACATAATCAACTATCTCCCGCTTCATCCCAGACCACCAATAAGTCCCATTCATGGTTTTACACATCTTGGTGCTTCCTGGATGCATAGCGTAGCTGAACTGTGAGCTTCTTCTAGAATAGAATTCTTAAGCTCACTAACAATCGGAATGCATAGTCTTCCCTGTTTCTCTATGGCTCCGTCTGATCTCATTTTAAATTTTGCTTCTTGGCCCTATTTGGACTTTCTAAACATCTTTTGCAAGTTACTATTCTCTGATTGTCTTCTCACAATCTCTATTACAGTGAAGGCCTGATCTGAATTAAACTAAAGACCCTCTGAATTCTCTGCAGTTACAACTGCCTTAGAATCCCTTAGAGTACTTAAAAATGTTGCTCGAATACCACACAAGGCGTCCTTAGGAAGTCTTCACTTCCTGCTCAAAGCAACTGCTACCACATTCACCTTAGCAGGATGGTATTCTATGGTACAATCATAATCTTTAATCAGTTCTAACCATCTTCTCTGTCTCATATTCAACTCCCTTTGATCAAAGATATACTTCAGACTCTTATGATCTGTGTAAATGTGACACCTTTCACCAAACAGGTAATGTCTCCAGATCTTCAATGCTAGAACAACTGCTGCTAACTCAAGATCATGGGTAGGATAATTATACTCGTACTTTTCAATTGCTTTAACGCATAAGCTATTATTTTCCTTCTTGTAGGAACACACACCCTAATCCTTGTCCTGAAGCATAACAGTAAATCACATATTCTTTTTCCGTTATAGGAAGTGCTAGTATAGGTGTTGTAACTAATCTCTTTTCAGCTCCTGAAAAACTCAGTTCACATTTATCTGACCATTCAATCTTAGCATTCTTTCTTGTTATAATTGTTAAGGGTAATACTAATCGTGAGAAGTTCTCAACAAATCCTCTGGAGTATCCTGCCAAGTTAGGAAACTACGTACCTTTGTCGTACTAACTGGTCTCTCCCAGTTGACTACAGCTTTAACTTTATTTGGATCCACACTAACACCATTTGCTGAGGCAACATGCCCCAAAAACACTACATGGTTCAACAACAAAACTCACATTTGGTGAATTTAGCGTACAACTGTTTATCTCGTAGTGTTTGCAGAATAATACTCATGTGTTCCTCGTAGGCTTTCCTGTGAACTGAGTAAACTAGTATATGATCAATAATCACTATTACAAAGTTATCCAAATACTGGTGGAAAACCTGTCCATGGGGTCCATGAAAACTGCTAGTGCATTGTTAAACTGAATGGCATTACTAAACACTCATAATGCTCGTACCTCATTATGAATAATGTCTTAGGAATGTCTGACTCTCTGACCTTTAACTGATGATATCCTGATCTTAAATTAATCTTACAAAACATCGATGCACCTCTTAACTGGTCAAACAAGTCATTTATTCAGGTAAAGGATACTTGTTACGTGATCGTGACTTTGTTTAACCGTCTCAGAATCAATGCACATTCTGCGGGTACCATCTTTCTTCTTTACGAATAACACTGGAGCTCTCCAAGGCGATACACTAGGTTTGATGTATCTCTTATCAACAAGTTCTTGTAACTGCATCTTTAGCTCCCTGATCGCACTTGGAGCCATTCTATACGGCGCTTGCGAAATAGATGCTATTCATGGTAATAGATTCAATGGTGAACTCAACTTCCTATCGTGGCAATCCGATAGATCTCGCTAGAAAAACAACAAGGAAATTTATTCACAACAAGAACATTTTCTTGTTTTAGCTTTTCTTCCTGCACCTCAACTACATGTGCAAAAAACGTCGTGTAACCTTTCCTCAATAACTTTTAAGCTTTTAATGCTGAAATCAAACTCGTAGGGATAATCTTTCTTTCATCCCATAAAACCACTTCAGTTAATCCTGGTTTCTTGAAAACAACATCCTTTATATGGCAATCTCTGGAAGCATAATGAGTGAATAAGAAATCCATTCCTAGGATTGCATCTAACACTGCAACTCTAGTGTAAGAAGATCCACTAACATATTGAGATCTTCTACTAAGACCTCACAATTCCGCATCACCAATTGACTAATAAAGCATCACCAATCGGAATGTATATAACTAACCTTTTACATAAAGGTTCTAGCTTTTCCCATTCAACTTAGTCAAGAACATACTAAAAACAAAGAAATGTGTGTAGCACCTTGTTCTATTAAAACAAGTGCGAGTACATTTCAAATAGTAATTATACCAATAATCATATCCGTGCATCCTCGACTTCTTGGCACGAGTCATAACTCTACACCTTTCCGTGTTGCCTAGGCCTCCCTACAACTCTCTTTAGTCCGACACCACTGGTTCCCTCTCTTGCAGCTCATCAAACTCTCACGCTGCTCTGTTGTCCGGGACTCAACTCCCTAGTCCTCTCAATGCGGGTGTGTCCATAGCTGTGGACAATCCTCTTGACATGTCCTCGTTGTCAAGATCTGTAGCATGTACCAACACTCACAAGACAATGACCTTGATGATTCTTGCAACAGATCACACATGGAGTTTTCCTTGCTATACTGGCATAGACTCTTGCCCTCCCTGCAATTTGCTGCCAATCAAACAAACTAACTAGGTCCTCTTTAACTTTGCCTCTGATAGGCACTACCCACAATCATCTGCCTCGATGCCTAGCTACTTGGCTACTAGCTTACTCCTTAAAGTCATATTGACTTGGAAACATTTACCCCAAGTGTGAACCTCACGCTCACGACGACCTTGAAATCGCTTGTTGTCGAAACCTCCACAACTAGGCTTCACTACTGACTACGCCTCTGCTATACTTTGCTCAACACGTAGAGCAGTCTCTACCAGCTGGGAAAAATCAATCCACTTAGCAATGGCTGTAACTGGGGTACGTATCTCAGGTCGTAACCCTTTTTCAAATCTTCGATACCTGTCATTCTTAGATGCCACAATCACATCAACATACCGCGACAACTCGGTATATCTTGCCTCATACTCACCACCGAAAAGTGTCTTTTTTAGTTCTAAAAATTCATCCCTCTTTGCCTCTCAGACACGTGCTAGGGTAATATTTATTTTCAAATATACTTACGAAAGTTTGCCGCTGTGTGAAGTACGTGCATCACTACAATCAAGCTAACATCGATTTCCATCATCCTTCTCGCTTCTTTAGCAAAGCAAGAATGTGGCCAACTTAACATTTCGCTCCTCGAGCAACTCATAACATCAAAACATTTATCAAGCTTATTTAGCCAAACCTCGACTTTTCACTGGATCTTTGGAACCTCAAACACTGTGGGCTCCTAATTCTTTTAGGTGATCTATTCTATATGTCTTATCTGGATTACTTAGCCTCCGCTTCTCTCTATGGCTTACCTACCCGTGGAGAGGAATTAACATGTCGCTTACTCGCCCCTATCTGAACTCTCGGGGCACTAGATCTCCACCGGGATTGATCTTGGGTAGGATCCTGCGTCCCGCCCCGATCTTGCCTCGCATCGTCTGCTAGTACGTGGTGGCATGACTTCTATAACATATTAACATACTAGACATGTAATGAGTACTCAACTCAAATGCACAATTCTAGACTTGTGTTCACATTCTAGTCCCGACTGGACTTACTCTTATCCTTACTTGGACCATGCTCGCTAGTTCTATTGAACTAACTCAATAACTTGCTATTTACTTTTCGGTTTCTGTAGAGCTAACTTGCTCTGTCTCATTCCCATGGAGCTAATCGCTCACGATACTGTTATCACACCCTCCCCCGACCACTTGTTAACTTAGCCCGGAGATTTCGGCATGAAACCAACGACATTGTTACCTCTTAACAATACCACTGACACTACTTTTTACGAAAAACAAACTATGTTCGCATATGGAACACTTGAAACTTAACACGGTGGAAACTGGACATCTATAAGACGTACATGAGGAGAAACTCTTCTTAAGTCTCTCCCGAAAACTAAAACGAGCAAGAACATCGGAACCACAAACAAATCAAAACCACTAATTAAACAACCACAACCTCTAAAGCACATACGACTATAACTACATAGTTCTCTTAAAATAATTTACAACCATATGGACTTGCTAAAGCACACCAACCACGTACAACATATCAAACATGAGAAGCTTCCACAGACTATGGCAAAGTTATCGTGCACCGGGCTCGATCCTACCCGAAAAGTGGGGAAAAACATCAAAGAATGAGCTATGATGCTCAAAGTGAGTGACTTGAGTTTTAAAGAAAGTTATTAACTCGTAAATCATATCACCGCCATCTATGAACATATGCATCTGTAATCAAATGTTAAAAGTAATCGTAATCATAATAGCTTTTCATGAAAACCAAAAGTATACCGTTAAAATCTCGTAAGGCATGTAAATGATATAAACTCTTTTTAAAACATGTCACAATCTACGTTGTGTAGGGCACGCCCAAAGATACACAACGTTTATTCTACGATGTAGTGGGGCCCGCCAAAGACTCCCATCGTCTTTGTCGTAGTGGGGCCCGCCCAAAGACTCACGATTATGCCATTGTTGTCACACGAGTACACTTTAACGTCAACAATGAATAAGACCTGTGTGCACACGGTACCATAAAGCCTCGCTCAATATCTCGAAAATCACATGAAAACATTGAACATGCCCGCTTATCTTTTCTTTCATAAAACTCAAAGCTTACTCAAACTTTTCTCATAAAACTAGAAATCTCTAAAACATACTTGCTAGTACATGCTTGCTTGAAATCATAACATCTCCATAAGTTTTGGCAATCATTAGACATATGCTCATGTATAAATTTCATAAAGACTTTTAGGCTCATCATGAAAACTTTAAAACATTTCTAAGAAATCATGAATGCTCATAAACAAGTGTTCAAAGAAAACAATAAACATCTAAACCATTTCGTTTTAGCAAAACCTTGCATTTCATAAGCATAATACAAGCCTATAAACCATTTTCAAGGTTCGTTTTGTCACTCACCGTGTTAGAACTAGAATCTTGACCCGTACACTCGACCTTTTTGTTCTTGGCCTGTCAAACAAACCAAAACCATGTTTTAGAACCTTGAGCTCATGGTTTTTAACCTTAAAACTACAAGAAAACACTCCAACAAAAATTCCAGCATTTTCAGAATTTCTGGCCTGTTTTCAGACAGCCATAACTTCTTCATTACTTAGCCAAACAGGGTGAAATTTATACCAAACTCTTCCTTTGTGAATCCTCTAAAAATCATAGGAAGACATGAAATTGAAATTCCCAATAGATTGGTTCAGAAATACCTCAGAAGCTTCTTTCCCAGGAACTAACTTCTGCTATTCCAGATTCGATTTTCTGCTGCAACCCGAAACTTGACCTGCTATTTACAACATCGTCCAATCATTTTCTATTCAAGATTTCTTCATGAAAGTTGTAGGAAATTCAATAAGCTTTCCATCCATGCCTAATAGATCTTCGGATTCCAACCCTACAGACCAGTACACCCAAAACATCAGAGACTTCTCGGATTTGACAGCAAATTCTGTCTTCTGTCTTCCTCTTCACAAAACAATAGCTTAAGATCCGAATTTGCTCGAGCTTCCTTCACGAATTTTGTTTCAATATGAGTTAACTTTCATGAAACAAAATCTCAAATCTTACCTCTTCCTGTGGAGCTCGAGATGAACAGAAAACCAGAATAGGATTGAATTGATTAACTTGCTGTCATAAAGACTTACCTTTAGTTCTTCTCCTCTCTTCTGCAACTTCAGCTTCAAAAACCCTCTTCTTCCTCTTCCTTTCTGCTTCTCCCATGAAAACCCTTCCCTTTACTTCATAAAATGAGGAGAAATCGATGGGGGAAGTCTTTTTAAAAAGAAAGAAACAAAGGTGGGGTCCCACCATCCACCATCCACCTTTCCTTTCCTTTCTTTTCATTTCTTTTCCTTTTTCCTTCCTTTATCTTTCATTTCTTATCTTTTATTTGCAAAACAAAACAAACTTAGTATATTAAACATTGTTTCATTTCCTTTTCTTCTTTTGTCTTAAAAGCAATGCAAACCAAAATGGTTTAAACTTTCCTTCCTTGTTTTCCTTTTGCCTTTCACTTCATTTCTTTCCTTTTTAAAACATGGAAAACCAAGTTTTAAACATTCATTTCTTCTTTCTTTTTGTTGTTTGATAATAAGGAGGTTCCAAAGAAAGATCTCGGGTTTACAAATTACAAATGGACCACATCCATGATGTTACCAGAATAAGGTTTCCAACCTTATTATTATACCATAGACCATTTAGGTTATACTCTTGAACACAATCCAAATAGTGTCTGCTACACAGATGTTCAAGATTTATTATAACCTTGGAGCTTAGTTTATTGGATTTATACTGTGAGAAGATAATTCTATCAAATCAAATAACTTTTTATTCATTTGACTAAAATTATACAAGTTTAGGGCACATATCCCAACAATCTCCCACTTGACCTAAAGTTTGTGGAGTACATAATTTAAACATTACAATAATGTAAAATATAACTAGGGCACTTAAGTTTGTTGATACTAGTTTGTCTAGTCAAGAGGGTCCATATCAAGAGTTGAGTATGCCTCGACGTAGATGGAGGGTTGTGATACAGCCTGACCGTTAGATGGGTTTAGCTGAAACCCAAGTTGTTATACAAGATGACAACTGCGAGGATCCATTGACTTACAATCAAGCAATGGTTGACATTGACAAAGACAAATTGGTCATAGCCATGGACCACGAAATGGAGTCTATGCACTTCAATTCTGTTTGGGATCTTATAGATAAGCCTGATGGGGTAAAACCTATTGGTTGTAAATGGATCTACAAGAGAAAACGAGGTGTAGATGGGAAGGTTCAAACCTTTAAAACTAGACTAGTAGCAAAGGGTTATACCCAGGTTGAAGGGGTTGACTTTGAGGAAACCTTTTCACCTATTGCTATGGTAAAGTCTATCTGTATCCTTCTTGCCATTGTCGCATATTATGACTATGAGGTAGGGCAAATGGATGTCAAGATAGCCTTTTTGAATGGCAATCTTGAGGAAGCCATCTACATGGACCAACCCAAAGGGTTCATTGAACCAGGACAAGAGCAAAAGATTTGCAGACTTAAAAGGTCGATTTATGGACTGAAACAAGCCTCTAGGTCCTGGAATATAAGATTTGATGAGGCTATCAGATCTTATGGTTTAGACCAGAATGATGATGAACCTTGTGTTTACAAGAAAATCATCAATAGTTCTGTCGCTTTCCTAATTCTCTATGTGGATGATATCCTACTCATTGGGAATGATGTAGATTAGCATACTGACATCAAGGAATGGCTAGCTACGCAAGAGTTCTTAACTTGCTCAAGATTCAGGTCGAGTCACTAATGACCATCTATAAATTATCAGTCTTATCCTGTTAACGGTGTTATACTGGTTAGACTAATAATTTGCAGTCCAATCTTGTATGAACTGTTCATACAAAATGCCATCATTCGCATGTCATCCACATGAATGAGTTGGATTACCTCATTTGTACTAATTACAAGTGGACTGCATCCATGTTGTTACCAGAATAAGGTTTCCAACCTTATTATTATACCATAGACCATTTAGGTTATACTCTTGAACACAATCCAAATAGTGTCTGCTACACAGATGTTCATGATTTATTATAACCTTGGAGCTTAGTTTATTGGATTTATAATGTGAGAAGATAATTCTATCAAATCAAATAACTCTTTATTCATTTGACTAAAATTATACAAGTTTAGGGCACATATCCCAACAATCTCCCACTTGACCTAAAGTTTGTGGAGTACATAATTTAAACATTACAATAATGTAAAATATAATAAACTAGGGCACTTAAACCTTGTGTACAATATACTCCCACTTGCCCTAGTTGTGCTCGGAGGCTATTTTCGTGACGATCACGTCTCTTCGATGCACGATCTCCCGATGAGATGATATTTCGCTCAATATGCTTACCCCTCTTGTGACTTCGGGGTTCCCTTGAATTTCCATGACACCACTGTTATCACAATACAGCGTGATAGGCAAACTCATATTTGGAACAACTTTCAAATCTAACATGAATTTCCTTAATCAAACGACCTCTTTAGCTTCTTCACAAGCTGCTACATATTCGATCACCATGGTGGAATCAGCGATGCATCCCTGCTTGATGCTTCCCTATAATACAACTCCTCCGTTAAGAGTAAATACTGACCCTGATGTAGATTTCCAAGAATCTTTATCAGTTTGAAAGTCAGAATTCGTGTATCCTATAAGGATCAAATCCTTAGCGCCATACACAAGCATGTAGTTCCTTGTTCTCCGAAGATACGTAAGGATCGTTTTAACCGTTGTCCAATGTTCAGGTCCTGAATTTGATTGATATCTACTAACCATTCCAACTGCAAACCATATGTTTGGCCTAGTCCACAACATGGCGTACATCAGGCTCCCAACAGCTGATGCATAAGGAATCTGTCTCATGTCCTCAACTCCTTGAGGTGTCTTAAGACACTGTTCCTTAGACAAATGAACTCCATATCTAAAAAGGCAATAAACCATTCTTGGAGTCTTGCATCTTAAACCTCAACACTACTTTGTCGATGTAAGATGTCTGAGACAATGTTGGGGTTTTATTCTTGCGGTTCCGGACAATCTAGATCCCAAGAACAAACTGTGTTTCTCCTAAATCTTTCATTTGGAATTGCGTAGCTAGCCAATTCTTAATGTCAGTAATATAACCTACATCATTCCCAATGAGTAGGATATCATCCACATATAGAACTAGAAATGCGACAGAACTATTGATGATTTTCTTGTAGACACAAGGTTCATCATCATTCTGGTCAAAGCAAAAAGATTTGATTGTCTCATCAAACCTTATATTCTAGGATCTAGAGGCTTGTTTTAGTCCATAGGTTGACATTTTAAGCCTGCAAATCTTTTGCTCTTGTCCTTGTTCAATGAACCCTTTGGGTTGGTCCATGTAGATGTTCTCGTCAAGATTGCCATTCAAGATCGTTGTCTTGACATCCATTTGCCATATCTCATAGACATAATATGCGACAATGGCAAGTAGGATACGGATACACTTTACCATAGCAACAGGCGAAAAGGTTTCCTCATAGTCAACCCCTTCAACCAGGGTATAACCCTTTACTACTAGTCTAGCTTTAAAGGTTTGCACCTTTCCATCTACACCACGCTTTCCCTTGTAGAGCCACTTACAACTTATAGGTTTTACCCCCATCAGGTTTATCTACAAGACCCCAAACAGAATTGAAGTGCATAGACTCCATTTCTTGGTCCATGGCTATGACCCATTTGTATTTGTCCTTGTCAACCATTGCTTGATTATAAGTCAATTGATCCTCACAATCGTCATCTATTATGACAACTTGGGTTTCAGATAAACCCATATAACGGTCAGGTTGTGTTATAACCCTCCCATTACGTCGAGGCACTCTCAACTCTGGAGATTGACACTCTTGACTAGACAATCTAGTATCAACAACTCTGGTTGACGTACTAGCATTATTAACAACCTTTGTTCTTGTTCCTTCTAACTCACTCAACACAATTTTATTCCTTGGTTTGTGGTCCCTGATGTGGTCCTCCTCTAAGAAAGTGACATTTGTCGACATAATTACCTTGTGTTCCTTAGGATCATAGAATGATCTACCTCTTTTTTTTTTTGGGTAGCCTACAAATAGGCACAATTTTGAACGTGAATCCAATTTCTTTGGGTTTGTAACAAGCACATGTGCTAGACATCCCAAAATTCTAGAGTGACATAAACTACCTTTACGTACTTTCCAGAGTTCAAAAGGTGTTTCAGAAACACTCTTTAATGGCACATTGTTCAAAATTTATACTGTAGTCTCTACTACATAACCGCAAAAAGAATTAGGGAGATGAGCATAACTAATCATTGATCGAACCATGTGCAACAAGGTTCTATTTCTCCTTTTCGATACACCATTTTGCTGAGACATACCAAGTGTTGAGAGTTGGGATGTAATTCCATGTTCTATCATATAGCTCTGGAATTTTAAATCCATGTACTCTCCACCTCGATATGATCGAAGTGTTTGAATTATTTTACCTAATTGATTCTTAACTTCAGCCTAAAATTCCTTGAACTTTTCAAGTGCTTCAAACTTATGATGCATTAGGTTAATATGCCCAAATCTTGAATAATCATCTATAAAAGAGATGAAATATTCATAACCTCCTCTGGCTTTAACATTCATCGGACCACAAAGGTATGAATGTATAAGATCAAGAGGTTTTTTGGCTCTATAACCTTTTCCACTAAAAGGTCTTTTAGTGATTTTTCCTTCTAGGTAGGATTCACATACAGGTAAAGTTTTTTCTTCTAACTCATTTAGAAGTCCACTCTTTACCAATCTCTCAATCCTATTGAGGTTAATGTGACCGAATCTAAGATGCCAAAGATGAGCATTTTGTTTAGGAGAAATTTTACGTTTCTTAGCTTGTGTGTTTTCTGTTTTAAATTATTAAGTGTTAAAAACAGTTTTGACTGAATTTGGTGTCAAAACATACAAACCATTTTCTAATGAAGCTGAACATATTTCCATACCTTTCTTTGAAATAAACACTTTGTTTAAAGAAAATGAAACATAAATACATTGTTCTATGAGGCAAGAAATTGAAATAAGGTTTCTAGTAAACCCTGGTATCACTAATACATTGTCAAACAACATATATTTCTTGCCGAACAAAACCTTCATTGTGCCAATTGCTACAACTGAGACGATATTGAAGGGAATCGAAGTCCCCGCAGTGGAAGCGATTGCGAATCGCGCGCTCTTGATTTAATTACAACAGAAAATTCAAGAACTTAAACATGGATTAAGCATATAATAAGAGTATGGACAGCAACTATATACCTTTGAAGAACCTTTCTTCAAGTACTCCTCTCTCCACGGTCACGATCTCAGCAACAAGAACTCGCACGAACACCGAGACCACCACCGGATCATCTCCGTTGTTCTCTAGGTGAGGGAGGAAGGTGGGTTCCCCTTAGGAGTAGTGAGGTATTTTGTGAGAGAGATTTGTGTTTTGGAACTCTTCCAACAACACAACAAGGAGGCTAGAAATACACTTCAAAGACTTTACCTAGTTGCATCTCATGCAACTATATATAGAGGAATGGGATGGAAATGACCATTCTACCTCTCCTTTAATCTCTCTTTATCATATAGTTTATATATGAATGTAATTCACATTAAAACTATATATTATATCAATTACATCATATATAATTGATATAACTCCTCATGAATGAAATTGAATACTTCAATTTCACTCCTAACTTTATACCCTCAATATTACCATGTTGAGACAACGGAGGGATCTAATGGACCTACAGATCATGAGCTCCAATGATGTGAGATTAACTGATCAAACTCTTTGATATAATTAATCAATATTCATTAACTACAGGTCACTCCACTATAGACTTGTAGCTGCACTCTCCTCACTGTAGATATTATTGTGTCCACTTATATAGTCATTACCCATGAGTCGACCCTTCACAGGTTGTTCGTAATCACAGCTGGGTCAAATTACCGTTTTACCCCTGTGATTACCTCTTTGCTCCTTAAGCACCACTGATCCTCTAATGAACAAAAAGTCTAAGGTCCTACCTTAGACTCATACCCTCATAGAGGGCGGGGCCCCGTTGTTCAAGACTTGGAGTCAGTTCTTAAGGGAACAACCTATCTAATTCCTCAGTAGAGGAATGAGTGAATTCCATCTTGCACAGTTAAGTTCCCAACTACCTACGAGGTTCTGTCCCTAAGAAGGTAGGCTTATTGAGTCATTCACACACCACTCTCTCACCCATACTAGTCTAAGGACAAACCCCTATAAGCAGGAGTTCTTAACTTGCTCAGGATTCAGGTCAAGTCACTAATGACCATCTATAAATTCTAGTCTTATCGTGTTAACGTGTTATACTGGTTAGAGTAATAATTTGCGATCCAGTCTTGTATGAACTCTTCATACAGGATGCCCCCACTCGCATGTCAACTACATGAATGAGTTGGATTATCAAATTTGTACTAATTACAAAGTGGATCGCATCCATGGTGTTACCAGAATGAGGATTCCAACCTTATTCTAATACCATAGACTATTTAGGTTATAATCTTGAAGTCAACCCAAATAGTGTCCACTATACTGATTTCAAGATAAAGGTTATAACCTTGGAGCTTAGTTTATTGGATTTATAAAAGCAAGACTGTAATCTTATCAAAACAAATAACACTTTATTTAATTGATCAAGATTACACAAGATTAGGGCATAAATCCCAACAATCTCCCAACTGACCTAAAGCTTGTGGAGTACTAAACATTACATTAATGTAAATACAATAAACTAGGACATTTAAAAACTTTGTACAAAATACTCCCTCTTGCCCTCGTTATGGAAGACTTGTAAACCTAGACCTTCTAGGTGACTCTCAAATACTTTAGCCGTGAGAGCCTTTGTAAAAGGATCAGCAATGTTGTGCTCTGAGGCTATCTTCTTGACAATCACGTCTCCTCTATGCACGATATCTCGGATGAGATGATACTTCCGCTCTATGTACTTTCCCCTCTTGTGACTTCGGGGTTCCCTCGAATTTGCCACTGCACCACTGTTATCGTAATACAGTGTGACGGGCAAAGTCATATTTGGAACAACTTCCAAATTTAGCATAAATTTCCTTAACCAAATGACCTCCTTAGCTGATTCACAAGCTGCTACATATTCGACCTCCATGGTTTAATCAGCGATGCATCCTTGCTTGACGCTTCGCCATACTACAGCTCCTCCGTTAAGTGTGAAAACTGACCCTGATGTAGATTTCCGAGAATCTTTATCAGTTTGAAAGTCAGAATTCGTGTATCCTGTAAGGATCAAATCTTTAGCCCCATACACAAGCATGTAGTTCCTTGTTCTCTAAAGATACTTAAGGATCGTTTTATCTGTTGTCCAGTGTTCAAGTCCTGGATTGGATTGATACCTACTGACCATCCCAACTGCAAAACAGATGTCAGGCCTAGTTCACAACATGGCGTACCTCAGGCTCCCAACAGGTGATGCGTAAGGAATCCGTCTCATATCCTCAACTCCTTGAGGTGTCTTAGGATATTGTTCCTTAGACAAATGGATTCCATGTCTAAAAGGCAACAAACCCTTTTTGGAATCTTGCATCTTAAACCTTGACAACACTTTGTCTATGTATGATGCTTGAGACAAGGCTAGTGTTTTATTCTTGTGGTTCCGGACAATCTGGCTCCCAAGAACAAACTGCACATCACCTAAATCTTTCATTTGGAATTGCGTAGCTAGCCATTCCTTGATGTCAGTAAGATAACCTACATCATTCCCAATGAGTAGGATATCATCCACATAGAGAATTAGGAAAGCGACAGAACTATTGATGATTTTCTTGTAGACACAAGGTTCATCATCATTCTAGTCAAAACCATAAGATCTGATAGCCTCATCAAATCTTATATACCAGGACCTATAGGCTTATTTCTGTCCATAAATCGACCTTTTAAGCTTGCAAACCTTTTGCTCTTGTCCTGGTTCAATGAACCCTTTGGGTTGGTCCATGTAGATGGTTTCCTCAAGATTGCCATTCAAAAAGGTTGTCTTGACATCCATTTGCCATACTTCATAGTCATAATATGCGACAATGGCAAGAAGGATACGGATAGACTTTACCATAGCAACAGGTGAAAAGGTTTCCTCAATGTCAACCCCTTCAACCTGGGTATAACCCTTTGCTACTAGTCTAGCTTTAAAGGTTTGCACCTTCCCATCTACACCACGTTTTCACTTGTAGATCCACTTACAACCTATAGGTTTTACCCCATCAGGCTTATCTACAAAATCCCAAACAGAATTGAAGTGCATAGACTCCATTTCTTGGTCCATGGCTATGACCCATTTGTCTTTATCAATGTCAACCATTGCTTGATTATAAGTCAATTGATCCTCACAATCGTCATCTATTATGACAACTTGGGTTTCAGATAAACCCATATAACGGTCAGGTTGTGTTATAACCCTCCCACTACGTCGAGGCATACTCAACTCTTGAGATGGACCCTCTTGACTAGACAAACTAGTATCAACAACTCTTGTTGACGTACTAGTGTTTTTATCAGCAACCTTTGTTATTCTTTCGTCTAACTCACTCAACACTACCTTACTTTTTAGTTTGTGGTCCCTTATGTTGTCCTCCTCCAAGAATGTGGCATTTGTCGACACAAAGACCTTATCTTCCTTAGGATCATAGAATAAACCACCTCTTATTTCTTTTAGGTATCCTACGAATAGGCACAACTTTGAATGTGAATCCAACTTCTTTGCATTTGTCACAAGCACATGTGCTGGACAACCCCATATTCTGAAGTGACATAAACTACCTTTGTTGGGATTGTTTGTCCTAGTCTCGTGTTTGTAATATATTGTTTGAAATTAATAAAAGTTATTCATTTCATTACTTTGTGTCTCGCAATATTTATAAATTTTTTCAATAAACTAAGCTCCAGGGTCATTGAATTTATGAGAGAACTAGAACTTGAACGGTTGTAGTGGACACATAGGGAGGATCACGTTTGAGTTAATTACTCGAACGGTCTACAGTATATAGATAGGGTTGGAGACCTAATCCTGGATACACTGTGGATGCGACCCGCTTTGTATTAGATAGAAACGAGGTGATCTGACTCGTTCATGTGGTTGACATGCGAGTGGGGGCATCCTGTGGAATGAGATTGTACAAGACCGGACCGTGATTTATTAGGCCTACTGATGTAACACCGTTGACAGTAAAGACTAATAACTTTGTAGATGACCATTAGTGACTCGACCTGAATCCTGAGAGTGTTACGGACTCCTATCTGCGAGAGTCTGTTCTTTGACTAGTACGGGTGAGGGTGGTCACGCCATCGCCCAATATGTCTATCTTCTCGTGACGTAACCAAGTAGGAGCTGGGAACTTAACTACACGAGATGGAATTCACTTGTTCCCGCCTTTAGGGAAACTAGAGGGGTTGTTCCCTTAAGTGTTGTCTCCAGGGCTTGGACAACGGGCGCCCACCTTCTCACTGGCACGAGAAGGGTGTTGTGTATGGTTGGACCATCACAATATGTTGTTCATTAGAGGAGCAGTGGGGACTTAAGGAACAAGAGGTAGACACAGGGATAAAACGGTAATTTGACTCAGCCGTGTCTACGAACAACCTGTGAAGGGTCGACTCATGGGTATTGGTTATATCAGTGGACACGTAATATTCTGCACTGACGGGAGTGCAGCTACGGGCTATAGTGGAGTGTTACCGTAGCTAATGAATGTTGGTTAACCGTGTCAAAGAGTTTGGCAGGTTAATCTCGGATCATTGGGCCCCCGCACTTTGTAGGTCCATTAGGTCCCTCGGTTGGCTCCACTTGGGTTAAAAGAAGGGTTAATGTTTTGGTATGAAATTGAAGTGTTCAATTTCACTTTAAGGGCATTTATGTCATTTATATGAGATATGAATGATATAATATATAGTTTAATGTGAATGAGATTCATAATAAACTATAGGTTAGCCTAATTGTTGAATTAGGGCTAATTGGAGAAATTGATTGAGAGAAATTAAATTGGATATGATTCAATTTAATTAATCCACAATTATTGCAAATGAGAGTTGAAATGAGATATGAGATGTCTTATATTATGTGGTTATGCAAATGAGATTTGCATAACCTATGATTGTGGTAAAGTGGTAATTATGTGGAGATTTTAACTCCATCAATTCCACTATATAAACCCTTCTTGCAAGAAGGATTGCATCTCAATTTCTCATTTTTTGATTTTGCTTCAAAGAAGAGATGAGGAATTCTCTCAATTCTCTCTCAATTCTCCTCCCTCACCAAAACTCAAAAGATCCCACCATCTTCCTTTCTCCAAAAGAGAACAATCGAGAAGGCTATTTGGTTGTGTTCGAGTTCCTTTTGTGGGAGTGTTCGTTGAGTTCGAGGAGCACGGAGAGTTCGTGAATTGAAGAAGAAATTTTTTGAAGAAAGTCTACAACAAGTAAGTAAGAACTCATCTTGCTGTATTTTTCTTCTTCTTTTAAGCATGTTTAGCCTAGATCTAGTGTTAGATCAATTTTGATAAAATCATGTTGCATATTGATACCTCGACGATTCAATCGTCTTCCGCTGCGCGGGATTCTCATTCCCTTCAACCTTTACGTTCTTTCCAGAGTTCAAAAGGTGTTTCAAAAACACTTTTGGAGGGCACACTATTCAATATGTATACTGCAGTCTCCACTGCATAACCCCCAAAAAGAACTAGGGAGATGAACATAACTCATCATTGATCGAACCATGATCAACAAGGTTCTATTTCGGTCCCTCAATTTTCATCAAAGACTGAAAGGTATGAAGTGCATTCAGAAAGGAGGTAAGATTAAAAGTAAGCTTGTTCATAACAACATTACTCCTAAACTATAAGGAACTATCTGGAAGAGTTTCCAGAATGAAGCTTACTTGGCTCGATTCATTGATGGAAGCACCATTCGACTCCACGATGTTCAAGTGTACCATCATATCCAGGAAATGATTCCGAACAGAAGAACCCTCTGGCATCCTCAAGTTGAATATATACTTGAGGGCATTGTGTCGCGCCTATGTAGACTGTTGTCCAAACATGTCCTGCAACGAATCCATTATTTCCTTAGCGGTCATCATGCCCTCGTGCTTCCTGGCTAATATGTCAGACATACTTGCCAGCATATAGACTTTGGCCTTATCATTGGCCTTGATCGATCAATCATATGCATCACGAACATTTCGTGTTGTATTCGAGCCTGACACCTGAGGACACTCCTCAATTAGCACAAACTTAAGATCGTCCACTACCAAGATAGTGTTAAGTTTGTTTTTCCAAGTCATTATGTTCTCTCTGATTAATTTTTCCACACCCAGTAAGGAAATAATAGAGCTAGACATTTTGCTGAAATTTACTAAAAAAACTTGTATAAGTTTCTCACTCAAAATCTATCTAATCCAATCATATTTTAGCTAATTATCTAATGATTTCTAGATCATTAATACTTTGCAATGATACTCCAAAGGTTTAGAGTTTATGACATCGAAGGGTAATAACAAACACCCCTCCTCTGGATTAAGACATTCTTGATCAAAACCTAATGCAAGAATAACTCTTATTCCTATAGACTTTAGTTAACATTATTTGGTCAGGATACATACACTTCTTATGTACCTTGTGAGTGTAACCCTCTGCCTTTAGACCGCAGAGTCTTTGGGATTTATGCCCTAAACTCGTGTATTTGTAATTATTTAAGGAAATGAATAAAGTTGTTATTTTTTCTTTAAACTTGTATTCTCGCAATTACAAACTTAAATCCAATAAACTAAGCTTCAGGGTCACATTTAGAATGTCACTCAAATGGTCTATAATAGATGGATTGTTGGGTTTTATGTCCTAAAACTCGTGAGTTTGTAAATTGAATGTATATTCTATTTTGCAATAAAGTTATTATTGAGATTTATTTAGTAAATGTGTTATTGAATAAAGTGAATTATATATTTCGAAACCCTAATCCAATAAAGTACCCATGGCTATAGGATGTATACTTGACCTTTATGTGTGACATAAAAGTGGATCAGGTTCAAGTTATAGCCACAACAGTCTATACTATAGGGATAGGGTTGGGTACCTTATCCTGGGGACACTATGAACGCGGCCCACTTTGTAAAGTACAAACGATGTGATCCTGAATCGTTCATGTGGAGACATGCGAGTGGAGGCGTCCTATGCAATGAGTTTGCATAAGACTGGACCGAGAAATAGTCACTTAGACTTTATAACTCCGTTTACTGTCTTAACTGACTATATTCATACGATGACCTAGGTAACTCGATCTTAATCCTGAGCGTGCTATGAACTCCTGTTTATTCGGATTATCCTTAGATCTGCATGGGTGAGAGTGGCCTGAGATTGCCGACTCAATAAGCCTCCCATTTCAGGGATAAGACTGGGTAGATAGCTGGGAACATAGTTCTGCAAGATGGAATTCACTCCTACCCGTTTTAGGATTAGTAGAGAGGTTGTTCCCTTAAGTGCTTATTCCGGGTCTTGAACAAAGGGCCCACCCCTCTCATTGGCCCGAGAGGGATTCGGTTTGTTGGTTGGACCACAAACCAATTGTTCATTAGAGGACCAGTGGGACTTAAGGAACAAGATGTAATTACAGGGGTAAAACGGTAATTTTAACTCAAATTGTATTACGAACGACTTCATGAAGGATCGACTTACTAATCATGGTTATATCGAGTGGACGAAAATATATCTACAAAGTGAGGAGAGTGCAACCACCGGGCTTTAGTGGAGTGTCCTGGTGGTTATGAATGTTGATTAGCTAGGCTAAAGAGTTTGGCCTGGTTAATCTTGTATCGTTGGAGCTCATGATCTGTAGGTCCATTAGGTCCCCTTACTAGCTCGGACTAAGCCTTGTAACATTTTGAGAGAAAAGAATTTGAATTGTTCAAATTTGGTTTTGGGAGAAAACGTTAATTATATGTGATATACTTAACGTGTTACAGTTTAATTATGAATTAAACTATAATAAAGAAGAGGTGGAAATATTTAAATGTGATTTAAATATTTGCTCGGTTTATAACATGAATAGGGATTCATGTTTAAACGATCGATTTAAGAAATCGGGATTGGTCCAATTATTTAATTTAATATTTGATATTAAATTAAATTAATTAATTAAAATTAATTAATTATATTATTTAATTAATTAAATTAATAAATTTATTTTAATTTAAAATTAATTTTATATTAATTTTGAATTAAAATTAAATGAAAAAATCAATTTTGATTTTGAATTTCAATTGGACCAAAATGAAAAGGATGAGCAACCTTGCTACTTTTTCAAATTCACTCAAATTGAGCACCTCCTTCTTACTAAATCCTTCTCATCTTCTTGTTGTCATCTTCTCCTAGCTTGAAGAAGCTTTTGGTTTCTTTAATTGAAGAAGAAACCATTAGTTTAAATGGAATTAATCAGATTTTTGATAATTCACGTTTTTTAGACCTTTCTCCCATCTCTCTTCAAATTCTCTCTACCAAAGATCCCACAATCTGTTCTAAGGCCTGAGGATAGTAGGGAAGACACTAGAGGTTGTCCACAAAGTGTTTGTGACAAGAAATTGCCCATGGATTAGGAAAATTTTGAACTACAAAGGTATGTGTTCATACTCTCTGTTTTTCCAGATTTGAGCATGCTTTTTGTTTTGTAAAATTGATCAACTTAGAGTGTTCAAGATCCAAAATTGCTTCCGCTTTCTTAATCTACACTCTTTCATGGATTAGGTCGGGAACCTTATCCTGTTAACACTATGGATGCGACCCATTTTGTATTTGATACAAACGAGGCAATCCAGCTCGTTCATGTAGTTGACATGCGAGTGGGGGCATCCTGTGCAAAGAGTTTGTACAAGGCTGGACCAAGAATTGTTAGACTAATCCAGTAACACCGTTGATAGGTTAGGGCTAATTATTCAAACGATGACCATTAATGATTCAACCTTAATCCTGAGCGAGTTGCGAACTCCTGTCTGTCGGGGATTATCCCTTGATCAGTACGGGTGAGAGTGGCCACAGTTACCGACTCAATATGCCTACCTTCTCAGGGATGAAACCTTGGAGGGAGCTGGAGACTCAACTTCGCAAGAAGAAGTTCACTCATTCCCCGTTCTAGGGTAACTAGATAGGTTGTTCCCTTAAGAGTTGTATCCAGGTCTTGAACAACGGGGCCCCTCCCTCTTGCTGGCCCGAGAGGGATAATGTTTATGGTCAGACCATAAACTTGTTGTTATTAGAGTATCAGTGGTGCTTAAGGTGCAAGAAATAGTCATAGGGGTAAAACAGTAATTCGACCCAACTATGACTACGAATGACCTGTGAAGGGTTGATTAACGGGCATTGGTTAAATCAATGGACACAACTTGTCCTACAGTGAGGAGAGTGCAACTACGAGTCTTTATTGGAGTGACACGTAGTTAACGAATGTTGATTGACGAAATTAATGAGTTTTATTAGTCAATCTCGTATCGTTGGGGCTCCTGATCTGTAGGTCAATTAGATCCCTCGGTTGGCTCAACATGGAATTTATGGAGGGTATAAGTTTTGGAATGAATTTGAAATGTTCAAGTTCAATTTAGGGATTATATCAATTATATGTGTTATGATTGATATGATATATAATTCAATGTGAATATGATTCATTTTGAACTTAATTATGTCTAATTATGGAATTAGGACACAACTAATGGTAGAATTTTGGAGAGATGAAGTTGGATTTAGTTAAAATCATTTTCTCCACATTATGTGAATATGATTCATAAAATAAGGTGTTTGACACCTTATATTATGCGTTTATGCATAATATGTGGAGTTAGTGGCAAGATGGGTGGAGAATTTGTCTCCACCCACATTGCCTATAAAAGCATCCTTTTGGATGCAACTTAGGTCACTTGAAGCATTTGCTAAGTTTCGGAACTCTAGCAAAACAACATCTCTCTCTCTAAATCTCACCATTTTTCCTAATACCAAAAGGAGATCCCACTTCTCTCCCTCTCCTATAGAACAACAAAGAAGTCCTTTTGGTGGTGTTCGTGAATTCGGTCGTAGAGAAGAAGAGATCGTTGACGACAAGGAACTGCTTGAAGAATTGGTCTTCAAAGGTAACCTTCTAGACATCTATGCTATCAAAACTAGTATGCTTAGCTTTAGTGTTTTTGTTTTGAGCAACTTCTATGTAGCACAATTAAGTGCACATGTGATCAATCGCTTCCGCTTGGGATTCAATTCCCTTTAATTTGTATCAGAGCCAAGTTGTGCTCTTAATTGTGTTAGAAATTGCTTAAATTTAGGTGGGTATAACATTCAATTTAGAGAAATTGCATGTGGTTTTGCAAAAGTGGATGTCAACATGATTTGACATTTAGATTTACAATGAAATTGAAAAGTTCAATGTAAAGGCCCAGTGTTTTGAGAAAAATGTATTGTAAATCGAGTCTGTAAGTTCGTGTCGTTCGTGGCAAAGTGTTGCTGTGAAGAAACGGAGCAGAATTGGGTGAAAAATAGAGGTGGTTGCTTCTGTCCAGACAATGGCGTTGCAACGTTGTTCATCAGCGTTGCAACACTTGCCGTGCAGTAGGAGGCCTGATGCAGGGGCAGCGTTGCAACGCTGCTCAGTGTGAAGACGTCAAGTGGGCGTTTAGAGCGGAAGCGTTGCAACGCTGCTTATAACGTTGCAACACCGCTGTGTTCGTAGCAGCAGGCACGCGCGAAATTCGCACGAAGGTGGTGTGATGGGCATCTTCTTTGACGCGAGATGGACGTTTTTTAGCATTTTTTTATTTAATTTTCAATTATTTATTTTTTTAGTTAATCATTATTAATATAATTTTATTATATTAATTTTAATTAATATTTAGGATGCCAAATCATGGTCCAATTTTGCTATTTTAAATATGCAAATGTTGTGTATTAATTATGTGCATAAAGTATTCATTTAGATTAAAATCACACCTTAGGTTAAGCATATTCATGCATCATTTTATAACATAAGTTGTTATATTATATAATATGCATGCTTAATTAATATAAGAATTATGTTAATTATTTTTTTTCAAAGCATAGCCATGCATTTGTTTCATGTTATGATTTATGTTATATGTTTTAATTTATTCATGTGATGAATAATCAAGCACTATAACATAGAAATGCATGTAATCTAAGTATTAATTAACTAGTTTTAAAATTGTTTTAGAACCTGTTATTAATTAGACTTAGGTTATCTAGTTCTAATAAGATTAGAATTAGGATTTCTAATGTAACTTATGAATGGTGACTGATAAGTAACTCTGTCTAAGGAAGGTTTTGGCTAGGTTGGGGTATTTAAGCTGACGGAAACGGAACACCCCTACCTGGGAACCTACCTGGGAGTGAATATGGTCCGGAGATTCATAGGTTATGTTTATTGTGAGCGACGTTTATTAAAATGTTAATAAACTTTAGACCTAAGTTTTAATAAATGGTTTATTGACTTAGGAAATTCCAATATAAATGTTATATTGGTAGACTTAGGTAAATGATAGCCTGATTTATCTAGGTCATCCCGTTAATTCTAAAGTACTTAGTGGGAGGGAAATGAGTGTATACGATACATTAATTTCCACCTACGCATTTCTGTTAAGTTCACACCGTGAGATCCATACATGGCCTCGTGGCGCAAATGGGAGCGTCTCCCTTCGGATGGTGTTTGTATGGGTCAAAAGTAAGGTGAAGGGAGAGAATGCTTATAGTGAGTGGGAGCGGGACTTGTGCAAACGAGCCCAACAGTCTCGTCTAATGGTTTGCGCCGTGAGATTCTTATGATTCGCCTGCTAGTTTGGACTGGACCAGACAATCCCTTCGGAGGGCCTGATCATAGGAATCCTAGAATACCCTTTTAATGAATTTGAACACTTCAAATCCACACCAAACTGTAAAGCCTCAATATATCAAGTTTGAGCCAACTGAGGGACCTAATGGACCTACTGGATGACGAGCTCCAATGATCCGAGACTAACTCACAAACTCTTTGACCCAAGTTATTAAACATTCATTAGCTACGGTAACACTCCACTAAAGCCCGCAGCTGCACTCCCATCACTGTAGGACAAGTTGTGTCCATTGATATAACCAATGCCCGTGAGTCGACCCTTCATAGGTTGTTCGTAGACACTATTGGGTCAAATTACTGTTTTACCCCTATGTCTACCTCTTGCTCCTTAATTCACCACAGCTCCTTAATAACAACAAAGTTGTATGGTCCAACCATAAACAACACCACTCTCGGGCTAGGGAGAGGGTGGGTGCCCGTTGTCCAAGCCCTGGAGACACACGTAAGAGAACAACCCCTTTAGTTTCCCTAAGTTGGGATCGAGAGAATTCCATCTCGCGTAGTCAAGTTCCCAGCTCCCCACGTGGTCCTGTCCCTGAGAAGATAGGCATATTGGGTGAGTAACTGTGACCACCCTTACCCGTACTAGTCAAAGGACAGACCATCGCAGGCATGAGTCTGTAACATGCTCAGGATTAAGGTCGAGTCACTATTGGTCATCAACGAAGTTATTAGTCTTATCTTTGTTAATCGTGTTTGCATCGATGAGGTCTAATAATTCACTTGTGCGATCTTGTACAATCTCATTGCACAAGATGCCCCCACTCGCATGTCAACCACATGAACTGTTGGGATGTTTGTCCTAATCTCGTATAGTTTGTAAATATACATTTGAAATCAATAAAGAGTTATTTATTTTATCATTTTGTGTCTCACATTTATTACAAACTTTGTCCAATAAACTAAGCTCCAGGGTCATTGAATATATGTGAGAACGAACTTGAACGGTGTGTAGTGGACAGACAGGGAGGATCACGTTCGAGTAAATGATCCAAACGGTCTACAGTATATGGATGGGGTTGGAGACCTAATCCTAGATACGTTGTGGATGCGAGCCGCTTTGTATTATGATAGAAACGAGGTGATCTGACTAGTTCATGTGGTTGACATGCGAGTGGGGGCATCCTGTAAAATGAGATTGTACAAGACCGGACCGTGAATTATTAGACCTACTTATGTAACACCGTTAATAGTATGGACTAATAACTTCGTAGATGACCATTAGTGATTCGACCTAAATCCTGAGCATGTTACGGACTCCTGTCTGCGGGGGTCTGTCCTTTGACTAGTACGGGTGAGGGTGGTCATAGTTACTTGCCCAATATTCCTATCTTCTCAGGGACAGGACTAAGTAGGGAGCTGGAAACTTAACTACGCGAGATGGAATTCATTCGTTCCCGCCTTTAGGAAAACTAGTGGGGTTGTTCCCGTAAGTGGTGTCTCAAGGGCTTGGACAACGAGCGCCCACCCTCTCACTGGCAGGAGAGGGTTGTTGTGTATGGTTGGACCATTACAACGTTGTTGTTCATTAGACGAGCAGTGGGGACTTAAGGAGCAAGAAGTAGACATAGGGGTAAACCGATAATTTGACCCAACAGTGTCTACGAACAACCTGTCAAGGGTCGACTCATGGGCATTGGTTATTTTAGTGGACACGTAATATCTTGCACTAACGGGAGTGCAGCTACGAGCTTTAGTGGAGTGTTACCGTAGCTAATGAAGGTTGATAGGTTAATCTTGGATCATTGGAGCTCGTCATTGTAGGTCCATAAGGTCACTCGGTTGGCTCAAACGGGACAAAAAGATGGTTTACAATTTTTTGTGTGAATTGAAGTGTTCAAGTTCACTAAAGGGTATTTATGTCATTTATATGAGATATGAATAATATAATATATAGTTTAATGTGAATGAGATTCATAATAAACTATAGGTTAGCCTAATTGATAAATTAGGGCTAATTTGGAAAAATTAGATTTAGAGATATTAAATTGGACGTGATTCAATTTAATAAATCCACAATTATACAAATGTGATTTGTAAAATGAGATATGAGATATCTTATAATATATGGTTATACAAATATGATTTGCATAACCTATAGTTGTGGTAAGATGGTAAATAGGTGGAGATTTCAACTCCACCTATCTCCATTATATAAACCCCTTTTGCAAGAAGGGTTTTTTACTCTTACTCTCATTTTTAGAAATTTCACCAAAAGAAGAGTTCTCTCCTCTCTCAAACTCTCTCCAGTTTTTCTCATCCCAAAAAACCAAAAAGGTAGGATCCCACAATCCTCCTTCTTCCAAAAGAAGAACAATCGAGAAACCGAGAGGTGGTGTTTGGTCGGTGTTTGTGAGAAGAGTTCGAGATCATTGAGATCGAGGAAAGCACTAAGAGTTCGTGAACGAAGAAAGGAATCTTGAAGATGGTCTTCAACAAGTACCACCTAGAACTAGGTGGGTATTGCCTTTAATTCATGAGATGAATGTTGGTTTGCATAATAGATGTTTTCGGTTTTGGCATTTTTAGTAGATTTACATTTTTATGTTGATGTGATCAATGTAAGGGCCCATTGTTTTGGGTATTTTAATGTAAATCTGGTCTGTAAGTCCGAGTCGTTGGTGGCAGAGGATGTTGTGAAGAAATCAAAGAGGAAACGGGCGAGAATCGACGAAGAACAACAAGAGGAGCTTGCTGTTCTGTCGACAGCGTTGAGACGATGTTCATCGACGTCTCAACGCTGTGCATGCGGTCGGAGGCCTAGCTGAGAGGAGCGTTGCAACTCTAGGCATACCGTTGCAACGCCGCCCATGGGGATTTGCAACGTTACATCGTAATGGGTAGTTGGGCGAGGCGCGCGCGCGGGAATTTCGAGGGGCATGGCTTCGTGGGCAGTTTTTGCAACGTGAATTTTTTTTAATTGTAAAAATGTATTTGTTTATTATATTCATTTTATTTTATTAAATAATATTAATATAAATGCTATATTAATGTTATTTAATTAAATAAATGCCCCTAAGTGCCAAAACCGGTCCATTTTTACTATTTAATTATTTTATGCATGTGATGTATGATTTAATTAAATTCTATGTGCATAATGTATGACATACAGATTTAAAATACCACCTTAGATTAAAAATTTTCATGCATCATTTATATTATAAGTGTTATAATATATAGTTTGCATGATAGGTTATATTATAAGAGTTATAATATAATTAAATGCATGTTTTAATTTAATTAAATATAAGTATTATGTTTTTTAGATTAAATTATGCTCATGCATTTTAATTTCATGTGATGAATTATTATGTTATAGTATATAGTTATTCATGTGATGAATGATCAAGCACTATAACATAGAAATGCATGTAACCTAAGTTAATTATTAGTTTTAAAATGATTAGAACTTGAATAATTAGACTTAGATTTTCTAGTTCTAATAAGATTAGAATTAGGAAATAAAAATGTAATCTTTGAATAGTGAATGATTAGTAACTCTGTCTAAGGAAGGTTTTGTCTAATGCTAGGGTATTTAAGTTGACGCTTGCGGAACACCCCTACCTAGAAACCGACCTGGGAGTGAATTCGGTCCGGAGATTCTTAGATTATATTTTCCGTGAGTGTCGCTAATTAAAAGTTGATTAATTTACTCACATAGACCTAAGTAATAATGTGATTATAAACTTAGGCTAAATACCATATAAGAGTTATATTGGTAGACTTAGGTAAATTTTAGACGGTTTATCTAGGTCAATCCTTAAAATTATAAAGTGTTGAGTTTGAGGAAATATAGTGTATAAGATACATTTAATTTCCGACCACAAATCTTCGTTAAGTCCTTACCGTGAGATCCATACTCGGCCTCATGGCGCAAATGGGAGCGTCCACCTTCGGATGGTATTTGTATGGGTCAATATCAAAGTGGATGAACAGAGTACTTATAGTGAGTGGGAGCGGGACCTGTGAAAATGGGACCCACGGTCTCTTCTTTCGATTCACACAGTGAGACCCCTATGATCTGCCTGGTAGTTTGGCCTGGACCAGACAATCTCTTCGGAGGGCTTTGATCATTGGAGTCGGAACACCGTGAATTCCCAAACGGGATACAGTTTCCTTGTTGGTTTTCCTTCGTGGTTCACCCTTCGGTGGCTATTGTTTGGACGGATACTTGGAAACTTAAAGATTGAGGGTGACACTCACAAAAATCGTTAAGTGTTAATGAATTTGACCAAATAGTAGTAACTGGACGCCTAATGGAATAAGAGTTATTCTGGAATTAAGGTCTGGTCGAGAAAGTCTAGTCTTAGAGGAGAAGTGTTTCTGTTCACCCTTCAGTGGCGGTCATTCTAAGCCTTTAGGATATCATTGCAATTTTTAAATGACCTAGGGATCATAGGATTAAATTTTGCTAAAACTTGATTGATTTTCAAAAAATTTATGCGAGACTTACACAAAATTACTTTTGAATTTTTTCAGCTTAAAAAATGTCTAGCTCAATTATCGCTCTACTCTCTTCCGACAAGTTAGTGAGAGATAACTTCCAAATGTGGAAGAAAAATATTAACACGATTCTTGTAACTGACGACCTGAAGTTCGTGCTTACTGAGGAGTGTCCTCAGTTGCCGACCTCGACTGCATCACGAAGTGTTCGTGATGCATGCGATCGATGGATCAGGGCCAATGAAAAGGCCAAGGTCCATATAATTTTCAGCTTATCTGAAGTTTTGGCAAAGAAGCACGAGTTGATGATCACCGCTAAGGAGATCATGGAGTCGTTGCAGGACATGTTTGGACAACAGTCCTTTTAGGTAAGGCACGATCCCTCAAACACGTCTTCAATGCCCGAATGAAAGAAGGGATGTCGGTTCGTGAACATGTTCTGGACATGATGACCCACTTTAATTTGGCGGAGATGAACGGGGCTTCGATCGACGAGTCGAGCCAGGTCAGCTTTATTCTAGAGACTCTTCCGAAGAGTTTTCTTCAGTTTCGTAGCAACGCTGTTATGAACAAGATAAGCTACACTCTGACCACACTTCTCAATGAGCTACAAAACTTCTAGTCCTTGATGAGAATTAGGGCACCGAAAGCTGAGGCAAATGTTGCCTACAGATCATATCACATGGGTTCGACCTCTACGACCAAATCTATTGCTCCTCCTCGCCCGAAAGGGAAGAAGAAAATGAAGAAGGGTAAAGCTGACCGAGCTACCGCCCAAAAGGGCAAGAAGGTCAAGGAAGTTACAGAGAAAGGAAAGTGTTTCCACTGCAATGGGGATGGTCACTGGAAGAGAAACTGTCCTAAGTTCCTTGCCGAGAGGAAGAATCAAGGTAAATATGATTTGCTGGTAATAGAAACTTGCTAAGCGGAGAGTAGTGACTCTGCCTGGATATTAGATTCGGGCCACTAACCACGTTTGTTCTTATTTTCAGGGAATTGATTCCTGGCAGCAGCTGCGAGAGGGTGAGGTGACTCTACAGGTTGGATATGGGGAGATAGCCTCTGCTGCAACGATCAACAAAATGAAGGTCTACTTTGGTAGGAATTACTTATTGTTTGACAATTTGTATATAGTTCCAGGGTTTACTAGAAACCTCGTTTCTATTTCTTGTCTTCTTGAACATTCAATTTCTGTAAATTTTTCTAGTAATAAAGCGTTTATTTCTAAAAATGAAAATTTCTTGTGTTCTGTTTCACTTAAGTCAAATTTGTATGTTTTAAAGCCTAATTCGGTCAAAAACGTTTTGAACACTAAATTATTAAAAACTGCAGAAAAACAAACTAAAAGAGTTAAAGTTTCTCCAAAAGAAAATGCTCATCTTTGACATCTAAGGTTATACCACATTCATCTCAATCGGATTGAGAGACTAGTGAAGAGTGGACTTCTAAGTCAGATGGAAGAAAACTCTTTACCGGTATGTGAGTCATGCCTCGAAGGCAAAATGACCAAACGTCCTTTTAGTGGAAAATGATATAGAGCTAAAGAACCCTTTGAGCATATACATTCTCACCTCTGTGGTCCAATGAGTGTTAAAGCACGAGGTGGTTATGAATACTTCATATCTTTCATTGATGATTATTCGAGGTTTGGGTATCCTTACCTAATGCATAAAAAGTCTGAAACTCATGAAAAGTTCAAGGAGTACAAGACTGAGGTTGAGAATCTGTTAGGTAAAACCATAAAAACACTTCGATCGGATCGAGGGGGAGAGTATATGGACACCGAATTCTAGGACTATATGATAGAACATGGAATTACGCCCCAACTCTCAGCACCTAGTATGCCACAGCACAATGGTGTATCAGAGAGGAGAAACAGAACCCTGTTGGACATGGTTCGGTCGATGATGAGCTATGCTCGTCTCCCTAATTCTTTTTTAGGGGTACGCAGTGGAGACTGCAGTGTATATTTTGAACAACATTCCGTTGAAGAGTGTTTTTGAAACACCTTTCGAACTCTGGAATGGCCGTAAAGGTAGTTTACACAATTTCAGAATTTGGGGATGCCCGACCCATGTGTTGGTGTTAAACCCGAAGAAGTTGGAACCCCGTTCAAAATTGTGCCTATTCGTAGGTTACCCAAAAGAGACCAAAGGTGGTCTGTTTTATGATCCTAAGGAAAATAGGGTGCTTGTGTCGACAAACGCCACTTTCCTTGAAGAAGACCACAACAGGGATCATTTGCCTAGGAGCAAAATCATGTTAAATGAAATGGACAGTACGTCGACAAGAGTTGTTGATGGGGCTAGTACGTCAACAAGTGTTGTTGATCCTAGCACGCCAAATCAAGTCCGTTCCCAAGAATTGGGAATGCCTCAATGTAGTAGGAGGGTTGTTAGACAGCCTGAACGTTACATGGGTTTAGCTGAAACCCAAGTCGTCACTCCTGATGATGACAATGAGGATCCATTGACCTATGATCAAGCAATGGCTGATGTTGACAAGGAAATGGAGTCGATGTACTTCAATTCTGTCTGGGAGCTTGTGGATCAACTGGATGGGGTAAAACCTATTGGTTGCAAAGGAATCTACAAGCGTAAACGTGGCGTAGATGGGAAGGTGCAGACCTTCAAAGCACGACTAGTGGAAAATGGTTTCACCCAGGTCGAAGGGGTTGACTATGAGGAAACCTTTTCACATGTTGCCATGGAACGTCGATCAGGATCCTTCTGGCTATTGCAGCGCATTATGACTACGAGCTATGGCAGATGGATGTTAAGACCGCCTTTCTGAATGGCAACCTTAATGAAACCATCTACATGGACCACCCCAAAAGGTTCGTAACCCAAGGCCAAGTGCAAAAGGTTTGCCGACTTCATAGGTCCATTTATAGACTGAAACAAGCGTCGAGGTCTTGGAATATAAGGTTTGATATGACAATCAAATCTTATGGCTTTGATCAGAATGTTGACGAGCCTCGTGTGTACAAATAAATCGTCGACAAAACTATTGCATTTCTGATATTATACATGGATGATATCCTTCTCATTGGAAATGAGGTAGGATTTCTTACTGACGTAAAGAAATGGCTAGCTTCGTAATTCCGAATGAAAGATTTGGAAGAAGCTCAATATGTTCTAGGTATCCACATAGTCCGTAACCGGAAGAATAGAACGCTGGCCATGTCTCAAGCGTCTTATATTGACAAGATGTTGTCTTGATATAAGATGCAGAACTACAAGAAGGACTTACTGTCTTTCAGGCACGGGGTTCACCTGTCTAAGGATCAGTATCCTAAGACTCCTCAAGAGGCTGAGGATATGAAATGGATCCCCTATGCTTCAACTGTAGGGAGCCTGATGTATGTCATGTTGTGTACTAGGCCCGACATCTGTTATGAAGTAGGGATTGTCAGTAGGTATCAACCCAATCCAGGATTAGATAACTAGACGACCGTAGAGGCAATCCTCAAGTATCTTAGGAGAACGAGAAACTACAGCTTGGTGTATGGCGGTGGGGCTTTGATCCTCATAGGATACACAGATTCTGACTTTCAGACCGATAAGGATTTTAGGAAATCCACTTCGGGGTCAACCTTCATTCTGAATGGAGGAGCTGTAGTATGGCGAAGCATCAAGCAAATATGCATCGCTGATTCCACTATGGAAGCGGAGTACGTTGCGGCTTGTGAAGCTGCAAAGGAAGTTGTTTGGCTTAGGAATTTCATGACAGATTTGGAAGTTGTTCCAAATATGAACTTGTCGATCACACTGCTTTGTGACAACAGTGGTGCAGTAGCTAACTTCAGAGAGCCTCGGAGCCATAAGAGAGGCACACACATTGAGCGGAAGTAACACCTGATACGGGAGATTGTGCATCGCAGCGACGTGACAATCACGCAGATAGCATTGGAGCACAACGTAGCTGATCCATTTACAAAGCCCCTCACGGCTAAAGTGTTTGAGAGTCACCTAGAGAGTCTAGGTCATCGAGTACTTCCTGCCTTGGGCAAGTGGAAGATATGTAAACGGGTATTCAATGCCCTAGTTTATTGTATTACTTCATTGTAATTCATGTACATTTCTGAAATGTATTTTCTCCACTAGCTTAGTCCAAGTAGGAGTTTTTTGGATGTTTGTCCTAATCTCGTATAGTTTGTAAATATGCATTTGAAATCAATAAAGAGCGATTTATTTCATCATTTTGTCTCTCACTTTTATTACAAACTTTGTCCAATAAACTAAGCTCCAAGGTCATTGAATATATGAGAGAACGAACTTGAACGGTGTGTAGTGGACACACAGAGAGGATCAACGTTCGAGTAAATGACCCAAACGGTCTACAGTATATGGATGGGGTTGGAGACTTCATCATGGATACGTTGTGGATGCAACCCGCTTTGTATTAAGATACAAACGAGGTTATCTGACTCGTTCATGTGGTTGATATGCGAGTGGGGGCATCCTGTACAATAAGATTGTATAAGACCGGACCGTGAATTATTAGACCTACTGATGTAACACCGTTAACAGTATGGACTAATAACTTCGTAGATGACCATTAGTGACTCGACCATAATCCTGAGCGTGTTACGGACTCTTGTCTGCGGGGGTCTGTCCTTTGACTAGTACGGGTGAGGGTGGTCATAGTTACTTGCCCAATATGCCTATCTTCTCATGGACAGGACCAAGTAGGGAGCTGGGAAGTTAACTACGCGAGATGAAATTCACTCGTCCCCGCCTTTAGGGAAACTAGAGCGGTTGTTCCCTTAAGTGCTGTCTCTAGGGCTTGGACAACGGGCACCCACCCTCTCACTGGCACGAGAGGGTTGTTGTGTATGGTTGGACCATTACAACGTTGTTGTTCATTAGAGGAGCAGTGGGGACTTAAGGAGCAAGAAGTAGACACAGGGGTAAACCGATAATTTGACCCAACAGTGTCTACGAACAACCTGTCAAGGGTCGACTCATGGGCATTGGTTATTTTAGTGGACACGTAATATCTTGCACTAACGGGAGTGCAGCTACGGGCTTTTGTGGAGTGTTACCATAGCTAATGAAGGTTGATTAACCGGGTCGAAGAGTTTGATAGGTTAATCTAGAATATTGGAGCTCGTCATTGTAGGTCCATAAGGTCCCTCGGTTGGCTTAAACTTTACAAAAAGAAGGTTTACAATTTTTTGTGTGAATTGAAGTGTTCAAGTTCACTAAAGGGTATTTATGTCATTTATATGATATATGAATGATATAATATATAGTTTAATGTGAATGAGATTCATAATAAACTATAGGTTAGCCTAATTGATGAATTGGGCTAATTTAGAAAAATTAGATTAAGAGATATTAAATTTGTTGTGATTCAATTTAATAAATCCACAATTATACAAATGTGATTTTTAAAATGAGATATGAGATATCTTATAATATATGGTTATGCAAATATGATTTGCATAACCTATAGTTGTGGTAAAATGGTAAATAGGTGGAGATTTCAACTTCACCTATCTCCATTATATAAACCCCTTTTGCAAGAAGGGTTCTTGACTCTTACTCTCATTTTCCGAAATTTTACCAGAAGAGTTCTCTCCTCTCTCAAATTCTCTCTAGTTTTTCTTCTCCCAAAAATCAAAAAGGTAGGATCCCACAATCCTCCTTCTTTCAAAAGAAAAACAACCGAGAAACCAAGTGGTGGTGTTCGATCGGTGTTCGTGAGAAGAGTTCGAGATCGTTGAGATCGAGGAAAGCACGAAGAGTTCATGAACGGAGAAAGGAATCTTGAAAACGGTCTTCAACAAGTAAGTACCACCTAGAACTTGTTGTTTTCCTTTCCTTAGTATGCATGTTTAGCCTAATTCTAATTGTTAGATAGTTTTAACGAAATTGAGTTGCACAATATCACCGCAACAATTCGATCGTCTTCCGCTACGCAGGGACTTTCATTTCCTTCATGAACGAGTTGGATCACCTCGTTTGTATCTAATACAAAGCGGGCCACATCCACAGTGTATCGAGGATTAGGTCTCCAACCCTATCCGTATACTGTAGACCGTTCGGGTCATTAACTCGAACGTGATCCTTCGTGTGTGTCCACTACACACCAAGTTCTAGTTCTCTCATAATTCAATGACCTTGGAGCTTAGTTTATTGGATAAAGTTTGTAAATATGCGAGACACAAAGTGATGAAAAAATAACTCTTATTTATTTCAATAATGAATATTACTAACATATACGAGATTGGGACATACATCCCAACAAAAAGGTAGCTATAACTTATAGGGAATAAGAGTTATTCCGGTAATAAGGTCTGGTCAAGATTGTCTCGTCCTAGAGGAGAAGTGATTCGACTACCCTTCGGTGGTGGTCATTCTAAACCTGTGGGGTATCATTGAAAAATAATTAACCTAGGGAACATAGAATAATTTTACTAAAACATGATTGGATTATACATAGGTTTAATGCGAGAAAATAATACAAAGTTTTTTTTTTATTTCAGCAAATATGTCGAGTTCGATATTTCTCTTTTGGTTGTCGAAAAATTCATTGGAAACAATTACCAAACATGGAAAAACAACATTAATGCGATTTTAATTGTGGACTACCTGAAGTTCGCACTTACTGAGGAATGTCCTCAGGTCCCCACTCAAAACGCGCCTCAATCTGTTAAGGACGCATATAACCGATGGACCAAAGCCAATTAAAAGGCCAAGGTCTACATCCTGGCTAGCCTAACAATAGCTCTGGTTAGGAAACTTGAGAGTATGGACTCAGTTCATGATATCATGAGAAATTTTTCAGAACATCCGTCTGAACAAATTCGGCATGAATCCATCAAATACGTGTATAAAGCGCGCATGAAGAACGGAACTTCAGTGAAAGAATATGTTCTCGATCAGATGGTTCACTTCAACGTGGCCGAAATAAATGGAGCGGATATAGATGAGCAAAGTCAGGTGTTGTTCATCCTCGAATCTTTTTCGAAGAGCTTTTTGCAATTCCGCATCAATGCAGCGATGAACAAGAAAGAGTATAATCTGACTTCCCTCATTCACGAGCTACAAACGTACGAGTCTCTTATTGAGAATAAGGGGCAGAACAGTGGAGAGGCAAATCTGTTTGCCCATTCCAAAAGGATCCATGAGGGTTCATTCTCTTGGACCGAGTGTAGCGACCATCCTTCTAGACTTGAGGAGACACAGAAGAAAAGGAAAGGAGAAAAAGAAAAGGGAAAGGCACAGTAAAGCTGTTGTTCGACAAGGAAATACTGTTATTAGATAACATGTAAATAGTTCAAGGGTTTACTAGAAACCTTATTTCAATTTCCTTATTGAACAATGTATTTCAATTTAATAAAGCGTTTATTTCATTGAAAGGTATGGGATTGTGTACAACTCAACTTGAAAATAATTTGTATGTTTTAAGGCCTAATTCAATTCAAATGGTTTTAAACGTTGAATTATTTAGAACAACAAATACGCAAACTAATAAAAAGCAAAAAGTATCTCCTAAAAAAAATGTTTATCTTTGGCATATGAGATTAGGTCATATAAACCTCAATAGGATTGAGGGTTTGGTGAAGAACGAACTTCTAAATGAGTTAGAAAAAAATTCTCTACCTGTATGCGAATCATGCCTTGAAGGCAAAATGACCAAACGACCTTTTAGAAGAAAAGGTTATAGAGCCAAAGAAACCTTCGAGCCTGTACACTCAGACCATTGTGGTCCGATGAGTGTTAAAGCCCGAGGTGGGTATGAATACTTCATCTCTTTTATAGATGACTATTCAAGATATGGAAACATTTACCTAATGCATCAGAAATCTGAGACACTTGAAAAGTTTAAGGAATATAAGACTATGGTTGAGAACCTTTTAGGTAAATCCATCAAAACATTTGGATCTGATCGAGGTGGAGAGTACATGGATCATGAATTCCAGGACTATATGATAAAACATGGAATAACATCCCAACTCTCAGCACCTGGTATGCTGATGCGAAAATATCGAGTGCCCTAAACTAATGCAAATTAGAATAAAACTCCGACACTTTTAAGACGTGCAAGTATACACGGTCGAGAGCAGCAAGTGATAAGTTAAAAGTATCAATCCCACGAGGACTAGTTAGACCTAAATTAGTGAGTATCCTAGCAAATTTTCCTTATTTTAGTGCAATGCATGAGGGTGCAAATTATTGTTGTAAATAAATAAATTGATAACTAAGAAAGATAAGATAAGACAAAAGAAAATAACTGAATTTAAATGCGGGGAGAGGAGAATGCGAACAAGAAGACAGATACAAGAGATGGGATTTGTAATGAAAAATAAGCTCAGGTTAGGTTAGAGTTCTAATGTTCAATTGGAATAAATTTTGAGTGATGCCTTGAATTTACCTACACATGCATTCAAATGATTCTTTCCAAAATCACTAAGTTTTAAAACCTACAATTTCCCAATTGTGATCTAAATTATGCCCATGATTTTAGGTTCTTGGTAGGTTAATTATCCCTAATCAACTCAATAATCCTAGAATGAAATTTTAGTTTTCTAATTCATTAACTTTCCCAAGTTTATGAATTGTAGAGACGTTAAAAAGGCCAATTTTAATTCTCACGCAACGTTAAATTTAATAAAATTTCATAAATTCAATCAATGACATCAACCATAAATTTAATCTAAAATTACATTAAAACAACCTAACCCTTGCCTAAGACAATTTAGTTCAGGACAAAAATCAACTCACAAACTTCTAATTGATACATGCTCTTATCGATCAAAGAATTCAAGAAAACAACGTTCACAAATTAAGCATAAATCAGTCACAATTCTAGCCTAAAAACAATCACGAATTCGGTCTAAAATAGTGAACAAAAATAGTCTTAAATATGTGTCGAATAGCAGAAAAACAGTATTAACAATTAGAGATTAGGAGAGGTAATGGCACGAAGCAAAACACCAAGAGATACCACCGAAGACAGAAGATCATAGCAGCAGATTTTAGTTTTACAGGTTCCTTGCAACAGAAATATCTCATCAACCGAAGCTCAGAAACACGTTCCAACCATTCAAAACGACGGCCTGTGAGTCTCCAACAAGCTGTCAAAATTTCAGAACAATCCAACGGTTGAAACGCCGTGAAACGAAATATTTGTGAGCACCGCTGGTGAAAAATTGGACTGCACTTATCTCTCAACGTGACAGAAATATCTGACGCACCGAAGCTCAAAACGACAATCCAACCGTTCAAAGTAAAGCCCTTTGAGTGTCGAATAAGCTGTCAAAATTGCAGCACAATCCAACGATTGACACTCTGGAAAATGACAACTTTGTGAGCGTCGTCTCTGAAAAACTAAACTGTACGATTTTTTGCTACATTAATGGCACCTTGAATCTTTGGTTTTTTCTTCACTCGCACGATTGCTACAACAATGGAACCTTTATGATTCTTCTCTTCAATGCACACCTTTGTTGTAGCAATCGCCCTTCTCTCTCTTGCTCTCTTCCCTTTTTGTGGTAACTCCTTCTCCACTTTGGCACTTGTGAACCCTAGCCTCCTTATATAAGATGGTGTTGCCCTAACTCCACAAATTACAAAAATACCCTTAGGGTTAGAAGACCATCTTACCCTTCGGGTAAAATGCCTGAAATGCCCTTAGAGACTCCTGTAATTTTCAAACATCTCCTACACACAGAAAAAGCCCAATAAATTCATCAACTAAATTATTAATCATCTAAATATGAGAAGTTTTTTCTGAAGTTAAAATTTTGTCTTCCGGTCTTTAATTACTTATTAGCTTATTTTTCCAAATTTCTTAAATTAAAGCATAAAAACATCAAAATTAATTCTTTTCGAACATAATGCTTAAATTCAAGACTTTTTAGCTAACATACACATTTTAGGGATAAAATAACATGAGACTCAATAAATTCTATGTAATTCAAGTACATTAAGCACTAAAATTATAGTAAAATAACTCTCCCATGGCGAGTTATCATATGCCACAGCAAAACGGTGCATCGGAAAGGAGAAATAGAACCCTATTAGACATGGTTTGGTCGATGAAGAGTTATGCTCATCTCCCTTACTCGTTTTGGGGTTATGCAGTGGAGACTGCAGTATACATTTTGAACAATATTCCTTCAAAAAGTGTTTCTGAAAAACCTTACGAACTCTAGAAAGGACATAAAGGCAGTTTATGTCATTTCAGAATTTGTGGTTTTTCAACCCATGTGTTAGTGACAAATCCGAAGAATTGGAACCTTGTTCAAAATTATGCCTGTTTGTTGGCTACCCTAAATAAACGAGAGGTGGTCTGTTTTTCGATCCTAAAGAAAATAGGGTGCTTGTGTCAACAAACACCACTTTTCTTGAGGAAGACCACATAAGGGATCACAAGCCTAAAAGTAAAATCGTGTTAAAAGAGTTAGACAGTATGTCAGTAAAAGTTACTGACAATTCTAAGAAACCAACAAAAGTTGTTAACCCTAGCTCGTATAGTCAAAGTTGTCCATCTCAACAGTTGAGAGAGCCTCGACATAGTGGGAGGGTTGTTACACAGCCTGACCGTTACATGGGTTTAATTGAAACCCAAGTTGTCATACCTAGTGATGACTGCGAGGACCTATTGTCATATGATCAAGCAATGGATGACATTGACAAAGACGAATGGATAAAAGTCATGGGCCAGGAAATGGAGTCTATGTACTTCAATTTCGTTTGGGATCTTGTGGATCAACCTGATGGGGTTAAGCCCATAGGTTGTAAATTGATCTACAAGAGAAAACGTGGTGTAGATGGGAAGGTACAGACCTTCAAAGCTAGACTCGTGGCAAAGGGCTATACCTAGCGAGAAAGGGTTGACTATGAGGAAACCTTTTCTCCTGTTGCCATGATTAAGTCTATACGGACACTTCTTGCCATTGTTGCATATTATGACTATGAAGTATGTAAAATGGATGTCCGGCCTTTCTGAACGACAATCTTAACGAAAACATCTACATGGACCAACCTAACGGGTTCATTCAACAAGGCCATGAGCAACAGGTTTGTAGGCTGAAACGATCCATTTATGGGTTGAAACAAACCTCTAGGTCTTGGAATATAAGGTTTGATGAGGCTATCAAATCTTATGGCTGTTATCAAAATGTTGATGAACCTTGTGTATATAAGAAGATAATCAATAATACTGTCACTTTTCTAGTGTTGTATGTGGATGATATCCTACTCATTGAAAATGAAGTAGGATTCCTTACTGACGTTAAAAAAATGGCTGGCTACACAATTCCAAAGGAAAGACTTGGGAGAAGCGCAACTCGTTCTCGGTATCCAGATTGTCTGGAACTGCAAGAACAAAACACTAGCCTTGTCTCAAACATCGTACAATGACAAAATGCTGATTCGATATAAGATGCAAAACTCCAAGAAGGATTATTGCCTTTCAGACACGAGGTTCACTTGTCTAAGGAACAATGTCATAAGACACCTCAAGAGGTTGAGGATATGAGACAAGTCCCTTATGCATCAGTTGTAGGTAGCCTCATGTACGCCATGTTGTGTACTCGACCTGACATCTGTTATGTAGTTGGGATTGTCAGTAGGTATCAATCCAACCCAGGATTAGATCACTAGACTGCGGTAAAATCAATCCTCAAGTATCTTATGAGAACGAGGAACTATGTGCTTGTGTATGGGGCTAAGGATCTGATCCTTACAGGATACACAGACTCTGACTTCCAAACCGATAAGGATTCTAGAAAATCCTCTTCGGGGTCAATATTTACTCTTAATGGAGGGGCAATAGTCTGGTGAAGCATCAAGCAAGGATGCATTGCTGACTCCACTATGGAGGCTGAGTATGTAGCAGCTTGTGAAGCCATTGAAGAGGCAATACGACATAGGAAGTTCATGAGTGATTTGGAAGTCGTTCCAAATATGAACCTCCCGATCACCCTTTATTGTGATAACAACGGTGTCTTGGCCAACTCGAAAGAACCTCGTAGTCACAAAAGGGGAAAACACATCGAACGAAAGTATCACTTGATATGAGAAATTGTGCATCGAGGAGATGTGATCGTCACAAAGATAGCATCGAAACACAACGTTGTTGATCCGTTTACATAGAGTCTCACGACTAAGGTGTTTGAGGGTCACCTAGAAACTCTAGGTTTACACATTAGATCTTCACTGGGGCAAGTGGGAGTATTGTATCAAAGGGTATTCAATGCCCTAGTTTATTGTATTTGCATTATTGTAATGTTTTATGTACACCACTAGCTTTAGGACAAGTGGGCGTTTGTTGGAATTTATGCCCTAAACTCGTGTATTTGTAATTATTTGAGGAAATCAATAAAGTTTTTATTTTTCCTTTAAACTTGTATTCTTGCAATTACAAACTGAAATCCAATAAACTAGGCTCCAGGGTCACATTTAGAATGTCACCCAAATGGTCTATAGTAGATGGATTAGGTCGGGAACCTTATCCTGTTAACACTATGGGTGCAACCCACTTTGTATTGATACAAATGAGGCATTCCAGCTCGTTCATATAGTTGACATGCGAGTGGGGGCATCCTGTGCAAAGAGTTTGTACAAGATTAGACCAAGAATTCTTAGACTAACGATTCAAACGATGACCAATAGTGTTTCAACCTGAATCCTGAGCGAGTTGCGAACTCTTGTCTGTCATGGATTATCCCTTGACCAGTACGGGTGAGAGTCGCCACAGTTGCCGACTCAATATGCCTACTTTCTCAGGGATGAAAACTTGTAGGGAGCTGGAGACTGAACTTTGCAAGAAGGAATTCACTCGTTCCCCGTTCTAGGGTAACTAGATAGGTTGTTCCCTTAAGAGCTGTGGAGTGACTCGTAGTTAACGAATGTTGATTGGCGGGATCAATGAGTTTGATTAGTCAATCTCGTATCGTTTGAACTCATGATTTGTATGTTCATTAGGTCCCTCGGTTGGCTCAACATAGAATTTATAGAGGGAATAAAGTTTTGGAATCAATTTGAAATGTTCAAGTTCAATTTAGGGATTATATCAATTATATGTGATATGATTGATATAATATATAGTTCAATGTGAATATGATTCATTTTGAACTTAATTATGTCTAATTATGGAATTAGGACACAACTAATGGTAGAATTTTAGAGAGATGAAATTGGATTTAATTAAATTCAATTTCTCCACATTATGTGAATATGATTCATATAATAAGGTGTTTGAGACCTTATATTATGCAATTATGCATAATATGTGGAGTTAATGGCAAGATGAGTGGAGAATTTGTCTCCACCCACATTGCCTGTAAAAGCATCTTTTTGGATGCAATTTAGGTCACTTGAAGCATTTGCTAAGTTTTGGAACTCTAGCAAAATAACATCTCTCTATCTAAATATCCTCATTTTCCCTAATATCAAAAGGAGATCCCACTTCTCTCTCTCTCCTAGAGAACAACCAATAAGTCCTTTTGGTGGTGTTCGTGAATTCGGTCGTAGAGAATAAGAGATCGTTGACGACGAGGAACTACTTGAAGAATTGGTCTTCAAAGGTAACCTTCTAGACATCTATGCTTTCAAACTAGTATGCTTAGCTTTAGTGTTTTTGTTTTGAGCAACTTCTATGTAACACAATTAAGTGCACATGCGATCAATCGCTTCCGCTTGGGATTCAATTCCCTTAAGAGTCTCCATCCAACAAAATTCGCCGAAGGGAGGACTTGGTTCAAACACAGACTACGAAAATCTTTATCCCTTTCGGGTGTCCACTGTGTTCGATCCCCAATGATCAAGCGCTCCGAAGGGATTGTCTTGTTCAGGCCAAACTAGCAGGCTGACCATAGTGATCTTATAGTGTGAACCGACAGAAGAGACCATAGGTTTTGTTTTCACTAAACCTGCTCTCACTCACTATAAGTACCCTCTCCATTCACCTTGCTATTGACTCATACAAACACAATCGAAATGGGGACGCTCTCGTTTGCGCCACGAGGCCATGTATGAGTCTCACGGTGTTAACTTCTCCGGAGAGATGTGGGTGAAATTATATGTATCATATACACTTTTCCTCCCACTAGATACTTTTAACTCTATAGGAAATTGACCTAGGTCAAACCCGACTAATGGTTTTACCTAAACTTACCAATATAACTCTTATATTGATAATCAATATAACTCTTATATTGATTTTATCCTAAGTTTGCTTATGTAACTCTTTATATTAAACCTACGATTTTTTGTTTATTAATCCCCTAATAAACCCGTTGACGCTACAATAATTTATAAACTCTCTTCTTAAAATTCACTGCAGTCGGTTCCAAGTAGTAGGGTGTTCCGCTTTCAGTCACTTAAATACTGACCTAGACAGAACCTTCCTTAGACAGAGTTCCTCTTTTAATCATTGTTTATAAATTACATGGTTCCTAATTCTAATCTAATTAGAACTAGATAACCTAAGGTCTATTAATTTCATGTTCTAAACATTTTAAAACTAATGAATTTAACCTTAGGTGACATGCAATATTATGTTATTGTGCTTGATCATTCATCACATGAATAATAAAACATACATAACACATTCATCTCATGAAAAATATGCATGTCAATGCTGTCCAAAAATTAATATAAAACCTTATATTAATTATGCATGCAAACTATATAATATAACACTTTATATTATAAATGATGCATGGAAATACTTAACCTAAGGTGGGATATCTAAAATAATAGCATACATTATGCATGGCAATAATTATACAACAATTGCATAAATTAAATAGCAAAATTAGACCATTTTTGGCACCCCTAAAAATAATTTCAATTAATATAATCTAATTATATTAATTAAAATTAATAATTTAAAAAAATAGATATAAAACATTTTTTATATTTAATATATATAATAAAAACAATTTTTCCGTTCGTTTGATCCCCCATGAAATGCCTATGGCGTTCCAACGCTGTTATTCGTCCGTTTCTACCCGTTGAAGCGCTTGGCAAAACGCTTCTGCCTTCAGCGTTGCGACGCCCGTGCTGGCATTGCAATGCCAATGCCTCTTCGCCCAAGTGTTGTGACGCTGGTTGGCACATTGCAACGTTGCACCTCCTGCAGCATGAAAACCGCATCAACGGTGTTGCAACGCTGAAAAACAACGTTGCAACGCTGAACACAGAACAACAAACTCCTTTTGTTGTTTTTGCTCATTTTTGCTCCGTTCTTCTAAGCAACCACTTTTCCTAGATCGACACGGACTTACAGATTCGATTCATAAATGTATGCCCAAAACAGTAGGCCCTTACATTGAACAATTCAACAACATTATGTAAATCTATGTGCCAAAACTGAAAACATCTAATTTTGCAAACCCATCATACATCTCATCAAATCAGTAAATCCCACCTTTGTTCTTGATAAATCCAGAATAAAATCAAGAATACAATTGGCGCTCTGATACCAATTGAAGGGATCAAATCCCGCAGCGGAAGCGATTGTTAATCGTGTGTTCATGATTTTGTTACACTGATCTAAAAGAAGAACTAAATAACAAAGATTAAGCATGCATTTATAAATGGGACAATAAGAATTTACCTTTGAAGAACACTTTCTTCACGAGTTCCTCCTCCAACGATCACGATCTCAGCAACGAACCTGAACCATGTGAAGATCCACCACTAGATCTTCTCCGTTGTTCTCTAGGTGAGGGAGGAAGGTGGCTTCCTTTTAGGATGAGAGGAGGTGATCTTTTTTAAATGTGTTTGGGACTCTTTTCAACACAAAAGAGAGAACTCTAGGGTTGTATGTAATTGCCTTAACCAAAGTTGGATCTTATGCAACTATTTATAGGGAAATAGGATGGAAATTACCATCATATCCCTCCTTCATTCTCTCATTAGTATATAGTTAATTTGTGAATCATATTCACATTAAAATTATATATTATATCAATTATATCACATATAATTGATATAACACCTCATATATGAAATTGAACACTTCAATTTCATTCCTAACTTTATACCCTCAATGTTACCATGTTGAGTCAACGGAGAGACCTAATGGACCTACATTTCATGAACTCCAATGATGTGAGATTAACTGATCAAACTTTTTGATCTAGTTAATCAATATTCATTACTTACAAGTCACTCCACTATAGACTTGTAGCTGCACTCTATGGTCATACCCATGAGTATATTTTGTCCAATAATATAATCATTACCCATGAGTCGACCCGTCACATGTTATTCGTAATCACAGTTGGATCAAATTACCGTTTTACCCCTGTGATTACCTCTTTGTTCCTTAAGCACCACAGATCCTCTAATGAACAACCAGTCTATGGTCATACCATAAACTCAAACCATTTTAAGCTAGTTTAGAGCGCAGGGCCTCGTTGTTCAAGACCTGGACTCAGTTCTTAAGGGAACAACCTATCTAATTCATTAGCTTAGGAATGAGTAAATTCCATCTTACATAGTTAAGTCCCCAACAATCTACGAGGTTGTGTCCCTTAGAAGGTAGGCTTATTGAGTCGGCTACAGGCCACTCTCACCCATACTAGTCTAAGGACAAACCCCTTTAAGTAGGAGTTCTTAACTTGCTCAGGATTCAGGTCGAGTAACTAATGACCATCTATAAATTATCAGTCTTATCCTGTTAACGGCGTTATACTGGTCAAACTAATAATTTGTAGTCCGATCTTGTATGAACTCTTCATACAGGATGCCCCCACTCGCATGTCATCCACATGAATGAGTTCGATTACCTCATTTGTACTAATTACAAAGTGGGCCGCATCCATGGTGTTACAAGAATAAGGTTTCAAACCTTATTCTTATACCATAGACCATTTAGGTTATACTCTTGAACACAATCCAAATAGTGTCTACTACACTAATGTTCAAGATTCATTATAACCTTGGAGCTTAGTTTATTGGATTTATAATGCGAGAAGATAATTCTATCAAATCAAATAACTCTTTATTCATTTGACTAATATTACACAAGTTTAGGGAATATATTCAAACAGGTAACTGGATGCCTAATGCAATAAGAGTTATTCTGATATTAGGGTCTGGTCGAGAAAGTCTCGTCCTAGAGGAGGGGTGTTTCTGTCAACCCTTCAGTGGCGGTCATTCTAAACCTTTGAGGTATCATTGCAATTTTTAATGACCTAGGGATCATATGATAAAAATTTGCTAAAACCAGATTGGATTTTCAAAGTTTTTGCAAGACTAATATAAAGTTTTTCTTATTTCAGCAAACATGTCTAGTTCAATTATCGCCATATTAGCTTCTAACAAATTAGTTGGCGACAATTTTCAAACATGGAAAAACAATATCAACACAATTTTGGTAACTGACGACCTTAAGTTCGTGCACACTAAGGAGTGTCCTGAGGTGTCGAGCTTGACCGCATCACGAAGTGTTTGTGATGCGTACGATCGGTGGATCAGGGCTAATGAAAAGGCCAAGGTCTACATAATTGTCAGCTTATCTGAAGTTTTTGCAAAGAAGCATAAGGTGATGATCACCGCTAAGGAGATCATGATGGGATTGAATCCCATTGCGGAAGCGATTTGAATCGCGTGTTCTTGTAATGTATTACATAGATCAAATCAAAAACTTACATAACATGATTAAGCATGCTTATCAGATCATATGGACAACAAGTATGTTACCTTTGTAGACAAAACAACACGTGCTCCTTTGATCCTCACGTTCTCACGATCTCAACGATCTCGCGTACTTAACAAACTACGAAATAGTTTTCAATTCATCTGCTGGATCTTCTTCGTTGTATCTCTAGGAGAGGGAAGGTGGTGGAACCTCTTTTGGAACTGGGAGAGAATTTTAGGAAAACAAGTGCTTTGGAACTTTTCCAACTAAAAGCACTTGTCTAAAGAGCACTAGGGTTGCCTTTTGAATTAGCTTAACAAATGTGCATCTCATGCACATATTTATAGAGAAATGGGATGGGAAAGACCATCCTACCCTTATAGTGCTCTTATGATATATTTCTCACGGATGGAACCACATGTTATATCAATTATATGATATATAATTGACATATTCCTTTAAATATGAAATTGAACATTTCAATCTCACTCCAAACTATAAATCCTTCTTATTTCCATGTTGAGGCAACGGAGGGACCTAATGGATCTAAAGATCATGAGCTCCAATGATACAAGATTAATCGATCAAACTCTTTGATTCAATTAATCAACATTAATTAACTATAAGTCATTCCACTATAGACTCATACATGCACTCTTCTCACCGTAGACTATGTTGTATCCACTGATATAATCAATACTTGTGAGTCGACCCTTCGCAGGTTGTTCGTAATCACAGCTGGGTCAAATTACCGTTTTACCCGTGTGAATATATTATTCCTTAAGCTCTATTGATCCTCTAATGAACAATCAGTCTATGGTCCGACCATAAAACTTGATCCTTCTTAAGCTAGTAAGAAGGCGGGGCCCCATTGTTCAAGATCTGGATTCAGTTCTTAAGAGAACAATCTATCTGATTCTCTAATTCAGGAATGAGTGAATTCCTTTTTGCATAGTTAAGTTCCCAGCTACTTACAAAGTTATGTCCCTGAGAAGGTAGGCTTATTGAGTCGGCTACAAGCGACTCTCACCCATACTAGTCTAAGAAGAAAACTCATAAGCAGGAGTTCGTAGCTTGCTCAAGATTCAACTCAAGTCACTAATGATCATCTATGAATTATTATACCTATCTTTATAACGATATTACTCTAGTAGGTTAATAACCCGCGGTCTGGTCTTGTATAATCTCATTATACAGGATGTCCCCACTCGCATGTCTACCACATGAACGAGTTGGATTACCTCGTTTGTACCAAATACAAAGCAGGCCGCATCCATGGTGTTACCAATATAAGGTTCCCAACCCTATGCATGTACCATAGACCTTTTAGGTTATACTTGAACAACTTAATCCAACTTATGTCTACTACATAAATGTTCAAGATCTATCATTATAACCTTGGAACATAGTTTATTGGATTTATATTTATATGCGAGAATATAATAAATAACAACTTTATTTATTGTGTAATGATAATTACAAAACTACACTTGTTTAGGGCATAAATCCCAACAATCTCCCACTTGTCCTAAAGCTAGTGGAGTACATAATGAACATTACAGTAATGTAAATACAATAAACTAGGGCATTGAATACCCTTTGTACAATATACTCCCACTTGCCCTAGTTAGGGTAAGATATGTAGTCCGAGACCTTCTAGGTGACTCTCAAATACTTTAGCCGAGAGAGCCTTTGTAAATGGGTCAGCAATATTGTGCTCTGAAGCTATCTCTGGGACGATCCCATCTCCTCGATGCTCTATCTCCCTGATCAGGTGATACATTCGCTCAATGCGTTTATCCCTCTTGTGACTTCGGGGTTCTCTTGAATTTGCCACAACACCAGTGTTATCACAATAAAGTGTGATTGATAAATTTATGTTTGGAATAATTTACAAATCCATCATGAATTTCCTTAGCCACACGACTTCTTTAGCTGCTTCACAAGCTGCTACATATTCGCCAAACTACAACCCCTCCGTTAAGAGTTAAAACTGACCTCGACGTAGATTTCCTCAAACCTTTATAAGTTTTGTTGGGTTTTTTGTCCTAATCTCGCGTTTGTAAATTACTATTTGAAATTAATAAGAGCTATTTATTTCATTACTTTGTGTCTCGCAATATTTACAAACTTTTTCAATAAACTAAGCTCCAGGGTCATTGAATTTATGAGAGAACTAGAACTTGAACGGTGTGTAGTGGACACACAAGGAGGATCACATTCGAGTTAATGACCCGAACGGTCTACAGTATATGGATATGGTTGGAGACCTAATCCTAGATATACTGTGGATGCAACCCGCTTTGTATTAGATACAAACGAGGTGATCTGACTCGTTCATGTGGTTGATATGCGAGTGGGGGCATCCTGTGCAATGAGATTGTACAAGACTGGACCGTGAATTATTAGACCTCACGATGTAACACCGCTGACAGTGAGACTAATAAATTCGTGATGACCATTAGTGACTCGACACAATCCTAAGCGTGTTCACGACTCCCTCGCATCATGCGGTCCGTCCTTTGACTAGTACGGGTGAGGGTGGTCACAGTTACTCGCTTAATATGCCTATTTTCTAAGGGGCAGGACCAAGCAGGGAGCAAGGAACTTAACTACGCGAGATGGAATTCACTCGTTCCCGCCTTTATGGAGACTAGAGGGGTTGTTCCTTTTAGTGTTGTCTCTAGGGCTTGGACAACGGGCACCCACCTTCTCACTGGCCCGAGAAGGGTGTTGTGTATGGTTGGACCATCACAATATGTTGTTCATTAGAGGAGCAGTGGGGACTTATGGAACAAGAGGTAGACACAGGGGTAAAACGGTAATTTAACCCAACCGTGTCTACGAACAACCTGTGAAGGGTCGACTCATGGGTATTGGTTATATCAGTGGACACGTAATATTACGCAGCGACGGAGTGCGGCTACGGGCTATAGTAGAGAGTGTTACAAACTAATGAATGAATGTTGATTAACCAGGTCAAAGAGTTTGACAGGTTAATCTCGGATTATTGGAGCCCGTCACTGTAGGTCCATTAGGTCTCTCGATTGGCTCCATCTGGGTTAAAAGAAGGGTTAATGTTTTGGTATGAAATTGAAGCGTTCAATTTCACTTAGAGTAATTTATATAATTTATATAAGATATGAGTGATATAATATATAGTTTAATGTGAATGAGATTCATAATAAACTATAGGTTAGCCTAATTGTTGAATTAGGGCTAATTGGAGAAATTAATTGAGAGAAATTAAATTGGATGTGATTCAATTTAATTAATCCACAATTATTGCAAATGTGATTTGCAATATGAGATATGAGATATCTTATATTATATGGTTATGCAAATATGATTTGCATAACCTATGATTGCGGTAAAATGGTAATAATGTGGAGATTTTAACTCCATGATTATTCCACTATTTTAACTCCATGGTAATAATGCAAGAAGGATTAATGATCAATCTCTCATTTTTGGGATTCTCAACCAAAAAGTAGAGCGTTCTCTCTCAAATTCTCTCTAACTCTCTCCTCATCAAAACACTAGAATCCCACCATTCTCCTTCTTTCCAAAAGAAGAACAACCAAGGTTCCAAAGTGTGGTGTTCGGTTTTCATTCGAGAAAAGCGGTCGTTGAGATCGAGAAGCACGAAGTGTTCGTGACCAAGGAAGGAATTTTGAAGAACTGTCTTCAACAAGTAAGTACGTTCTTCTCGCTGTAATTTTCTTCTTCTTATGTATGTTTAACTTAGATCTAAGTGTTAGATCGTTTTAACAAATTTCAAGTAGCGTAACGATACCTTGACGATTAGATCGTCTTCCGCTGCGCGGGTATTTTCATTCCCTTCAATTGGTATCAGAGCCATTTCTATGGTTTTTCGTTATGCACTGATTTTTGTTAAAATAGGTGGGTAATTTACCTTATTTCATGAGATGAATGTTGGTTTGCGAATTTGGATGTTTTCGGTTTTGGCATTTTAGATTTACAATTTTATATTGATGGGATCAATGTAAGGCCAGTTGTTTTTTGGCATTTTTGTTGTAAATTGAGTCTGTAAGTCTGAGTCGTTCGTGGCAAGAGTTGTTGTGAAGAAATCAGAGCGAAAACGAGCGAAAATTGAAGCAAAACAGCAAAGAAGTTTGATGTACAAGCGACGACGTTGAGACGCTGTTCATTGGCGTTTGAACGTTGTGCCAGAGGGAGCAAGGCACGCTGCAGGACAGCGTTGCAATGTCGCTGGCGTTGAGAACGTTGGGTGGACGCCGACGCGTGGCGGCGTTACGCAGCCGCAGCGATAGTGGGTAGTAGTGGCGCGCGGCGATTTCGCGACGTGGGCAAGAGACTTCGTTAGTGGGTCAGTTTATCCGGTTTTTTTTTTAATTTTGTAAAATGTATTGTAATTTTATTTATTAATTATTTTATTAAATAATATTAATATAAATGTTATATTAATATTATTTAATTAAATAATTTCCCCTAGGTGCCAAAAATCGGTCGATTTTTGCTATTTAATTATTTATGCATCTGATGTATGATTTAATTAATTTTCTATGTGCCTAATGTATGTCATATAGATTTAAAATCTCACCTTAGGTTAAACATATTCATGCATCATTTATATTATAAGAGTTATAATATATAGTTGGCATGATAGGTTATATTATAACTTTTATAATATAATTAAAATGCATGTTTAATTTAATTAATATAAGTGTTATATTTTTTAGATTAAAGTATGCTCATGCATTTATATTCATGTGATGAATTATATTATGTTATAATATATAGTTATTCATGTGATGAATGATCAAGCACTATAACATAGAAATGCATGCAACCTAAGTTAATTATTAATTTTAAAGAGTTTAGAACTTGAATAATTTGACTTAGGTTTTCTATTTTCTAATAAGATTAGAAATTAGGAAATCAAAGTTTAGTCTATGAATGGAGAATGATTAGTAACTCTGTCTAAGGAAGGTTTTGTCTAAGGTTAGGGTATTTAAGTTGACGCTTGCGGAACACCCCTACCTGGAAACCGACCTCCGAGTGAATTCGGTCTGGAGATTCTTAGATTATACTTATTGTGAGTGCCGCTAATTAAAAGTGTTTTAATTTACTCACATAGACCTAAGTAATAATGTGATTATAAACTTAGGTTAATACCATATAAGAGTTATATTGGTAGACTTAGGTAAATTTTAGTCGGTTTATCTAGGTCAATCCCTAATAAAATTAAAGTGTTGAGTGGGAGGAAATATAGTGTATGAGATACATTTAATTTCTGACCACAAATCTCCGTTAAGTCCGCACCATGAGATCTATACACGGCCTCGTGGTGCAAATGGGAGCATCCCCCTTCGGGTGGCATTTGTATAGGTCAATATCATCGTGGATGAAGAGAGTACTTATAGTGAGTGGGAGCGGGACTTGTGAAAACAGGACCCACGGTCTCTTCTTTTGATTCACACCGTGAGACGCCTATGATCCGCCTGCTAGTTTGGCCTGGATCAGACAATCCCTTCGGAGGGCCTGATCATGGGAGTCGGAAAACCGTGAATTCTCGAAAGGGATACAGTTTTCTTGTTGGTTTTTCTTCTTGGTTCACCCTTCGGTGGCTATTGTTTCGACGGATGCTTGGAAACTTAAAGATTGAGGGTGACACTCACAGAATTCGATAAGAGTTAATGAATTCGACCAAACAATGGTAATTAGACGCCTAATGGAATAAGAGTTATTCTGGGATTAGGGTTTGATCGAGAAAGTCTCGTTCTAGAGGAGGAGTGTTTTGTTCACCCTTCGGTGGCGATCATTCTAAACCTTTACGATATCATTGCAAATTTTGAATGACCTAGGGATCATAAAACAATTTTTGCTAAAACTTGATTGGATTTCAAAAGTTTTTTGTGAGACTAACACAAAGTTTTCTTAATTTTTCAGCTTAAAACCTGTCAAGCTCAATTATAGCTCTACTCGCGTCTGATAAACTAGTGGGAGATAATTACCAGACTTGGAAAAACAACATACACACAATTTTGGTAACTGACGACATTAAGTTCGTGCTCTCTGAGGAGTGTCCTCAAATACCGGGCTCGACTGCGTCGCGAAGTGTTCGCGATGCATACAATCGTTGGATCAGGACCAATGAAAAGGCCAAGGTCTTTATCATTGCCAGCATGTCTGATGTTTTGGCAAAAAAGCATGAGTTGATGGTCACCGCCAAGGAGATCATGGAGTCCTTGCAGGAAATGTTTGGACAACAGTCCTTTCAAGTCCGGCATAACTCGCTCATATACGTCTTCAACGCACGGATGAAAGAGGGGTCGTCTGTCCATGAACATGTTCTAGACATGATGACCCACTTTAATCTTGTTGAGATGAACGGGGCTTCGATCGACGAGTCGAGCCAGGTCAATTTTATCTTAGAGACTCTTCCAAAGTGTTTCCTTCAGTTTCGTAGCAATGCTGTTATGAACAAAATTAGCTACACTCTGACTACCCTCGTTAATGAGCTCCAGAATTTTCAGTCCTTGATGAGGGTCAGGGCACCGGAATCTGAGGCAAATGTTGCCTACAAGTCCTATCACAGGGGTTCGACCTTTGGGACTAAACCTGTTGCTCCTTCACGTCCGAAAGGGAAGAAGAAGATGAAGAGGAGTAAAACTGACCGAGCTGCCGACCAGAAGGGCAAGAAGGTCAAGGAAGTTGCAGATAAAGGAAAGTATTTTCACTGTAATGGGGACGGCCACTGGAAGAGAAACTGTCCCAAGTTCCTAGCCGAGAGGAAGAATCAAGGTAAATGTGATTTACTTGTGACTGAAACATGTTTAGTGGATAGTAGTGATTCTGCCTGGATATTGGATTCGGGCGCCACTAACCATGTTTGTTCTTCTTTTCAGGGAATTGATTCCTGGCAGCCGCTACGAAAGGGTGAGGTGACTCTACGGGTTGGATCCGGGGAGATAGTCTCTGCTACAACGATCGACAAAGTGAAGCTTCATTTCGGCAGAAAGTACTTATTATTAGATAATTTATACATTGTACCAGGGTTTACTAGAAACCTTGTTTCCATTTCCTGCCTTATTGAACAATGTATATTTGTTTCCTTTGAATCCAATAAAGCGTTTATTTCTTTCAAAGGCAATCTTATTTGTTCAGCTTCACTTGAGTCTAATCTGTATGTTTTGAAACCTAATTCAGTCAAAAGCGTTTTGAATACTGAGTTATTTAAAACTGCAGAAACACGAACTAAAAGAGCGAAAGTTTCGTCTAAGGAAAATGCCCATCTTTGGCATCTACGGTTAGGCCACATTAATCTCAATAGGATTGAGAAACTAGTGAAGAGTGGACTTCTAAACGAGTTGGAAGAAAACTCTTTACCGGTGTGTGAGTCATGTCTTGAGGGCAAAATGACCAAACGTCCTTTTAGTGGAAAAGGATATAGAGCCAAAGAGCCCATTGAGTTAGTACATTCTGACCTCTGTGGTCCGATGAATGTTAAAGCTCGAGGTGGTTATGAATACTTTGTGTCTTTCATAGACAATTACTCGATGTATGGGTATATTTACCTAATGCATAAGAAGTCTGAAACTCTTGAAAAGTTCAAGGAGTACAAGACTGAGGTTGAGAACCTCTTAGGTAAATCGCTTAAAACACTTCGATCTGATCGAGGTGGAGAGTACGTGGACACTGAATTCCAGGACTATATGATAGAACACGGAATTACGTCCCAACTCTCAGCACCTGGTATGCCACAGAAGAATGGTGTATCAGAGAGGAGAAACAGAACCTTGTTGGACATGGTTCAGTCGATGATGAGTTATGCTCGTCTCACTGATTCTTTTTGGGGTTACGCAGTGGAGACGGCGGTCTATATTTTGAACAACGTTCCATCGATGTGTGTTTGTGAAACACCTTTCGAACTCTGGAATGGACGTAAAGGTAGTTTACATCACTTCAGAATTTGGGGATGCCCGACCCACGTGTTGGTGTCAAACCCGAAAAAGTTGGAACCCCGTTCGAAATTGTGCCTATTCGTAGGTTACCGTAAAGAGACTAGGGGTGGTTTATTTTTCGATCCTAAGGAAAATAGGGTGCTTGTGTCAACAAACGACGCTTTCCTAGAGAAAGACCACGTCAGGGATCATTTACCAAAGAGTAAAATTGTGCTAAATGAAATGGACAGTACATCAACAAGAGTTGTTGATGGGGCTAGTACATCAACAAGTGTTGTTTACCCTAGCACGCCTAGTCAAATCCATTCCCAAGAGTTAGGAATGCCTCGACGTAGTGGGAGTGTTGTGAGACAGCCTAATCGTTACATGGGTTTAGCTGAAACCTTAGTTGTCGCTCCTGATGATGACTGTGAGGATCCATTGACCTATAATCAGGCAATGGTTGATGTTGACAAATATGAATGGATTAAAGCTATGGACCAGGAAATGGAGTCGATGTACTTCAATTCTGTCTTTGAGCTTCTGGATCAACCGGATCGGGTAAAACCTATTGGTTGCAAATGGATCTACAAGCGTAACGTGGCGTAGATGGGAAGGTGCAGACCTTCAAAGCCCGACTAGTGGCAAAGGGTTTTACCCAGGTTGAAGGGGTTGACTATGAGGAGACATTTTCACCTGTTGTCATGGTAAAGTCGATCAGGATCCTTCTGGCCATTGTCGTGTATTATACTACGAGGTATGGCAGATGGACGTCAAGACAACCTTTCTAAATGGCAAACTTGATGAAACCATATACATGGACCAACCCAAAGGGTTCATTGCCCAAGGCCAAGAGCAAAAAGTTTGCCGGCTTCATAGGTCCATTTATAGACTGAAACAAGTTTCGAGGTCTTGGAATATAAGGTTTGATGAGGCGATCAAATCTTATGGCTTTGATCAAAATGTCGACGAGCCTTGTGTCTACAAGAAAATCATTGACAAAACTGTCGCATTTTTTGTGTTGTATGTAGATGATATTCTTCTCATTGGGAATGAGGTAGAATTTCTTACTGACGCTAATAAGTGGCTAGCTTTGCAATTCCAAATGAAAGATTTGGGAGAAGCTCAGTATGTTCTAGGTATCCAAATAGCCCGGAACCGGAAGAACAGAACGCTAGGCTTGTCTCAGGTGTCTTATATTGACAAGATGTTGTCTAGATATAAGATGCAGGACTCCAAGAAGGGCTTGCTGCCTTTCAGGCATGGGGTTCACTTTTCTAAGGACTAATGTCCTAAGACTCCTCAAGAGGTTGAGGATATGAGACGAATCCCATATGCTTCAGCTGTACGGAGCCTGATGTATGCTATGTTGTGTACTAGGCCTGACATCTGTTATGCAGTAGGGATTGTCAATAGGTATCAATCCAATCCAAGATTAGATCATTGGACAACCATAAAGGCAATCCTCAAGTATCTTAGGAGAATGAGGAACTACAGCTTAGTGTATGGCAGTGGGGATTTGATCCTTACGGGATACACGGATTCTAACTTTCACACCGATAAGGATTCTAGGAAATCTACTTCGGGGTCAGCCTTCATTCTGAATGGAGGAGCTGTAGTATGGTGAAGCATCAAGCAGGGATGCATCGCCGATTCCACTATGGAAGCGGAGTACGTTGCGGCTTATGAAGCTGCAAAGGAAGTTGTTTGGCTCTGGAAGTTCATGTTAGATTTCGAAGTTGTTCCAAATATGAACTTGTCGATCACGCTGTTCTGTGATAACAGTGGTGCAGTAGCCAACTCACGAGAGCCTCGGAGCCATAAGAGAGGCAAACACATTGGGCGGAAGTATCATCTGATACGGGAGATTGTGCTACGCGGAGACATGACAGTCACGCAGATAGCGTCAAAGCACAACGTAGAAAATCCATTTACAATGCCCCTCACGACTAAGGTGTTTGAGGGTCACCTAGAGAGTCTAGGTCTTCGAGTGCTTCCTGACTAGGGTAAGTGGGAGATGTGTAAATGGGTATTCAATGCCCTAGTTTATTGTATTACTTCATTGTAATTTATGTACATTTCAGAAATGTATTTTCTCCACTAGCTTAGTCTAAGTGGGAGTTTGTTAGGATTTTTGTCCTAATCTCGTGATTGTAAATTAGTATTTGAAATTAATAAGAGTTATTTATTTCATTACTTTGTGTCTCGCAATATTTACGAACTTTTCCAATAAACTAAGCTCCAGGGTCATTGAATTTATGAGAGAACTAGAACTTGAACGTTGTGCAGTGTACGCACAAGGAGGATCACGTTCGAGTTAATGACCAGAACGGTCTACAGTATATGGATAGGGTTGGAGACCTAATCCTGGATACACTGTGGATGCGACCCGCTTTGTATTAGATACAAACGAGGTGTTCTGACTCGTTCATGTGGTTGACATGCGAGTGGGGGCATCCTGTTCAATGAGATTGTACAAGACCGTACCGTGAATTATTAGACCTACTGATGTAACACCGTTGACATTAAGGACTAATAAATTCGCAGATGACCATTAGTGACTCTACCGAATCCGGGCGTGTTACTGACTCACATGCAGCAGGGTCCATGCTTTGACTAGTACGGGTGAGGGTAGTCACAGTTAATCGCCCAATATGCCTATCTTCTCAGGGGCAGGACGAAGCAGGGAGCTGGGAACTTAACTACGCGAGATGAAATTCACTTGTTCGCCTTTAGGGAAACTAAAGAAGTTGTTCCCTTAAGTGTTGTCTCCAGGGCTTGGACAACGGGCACCCACCTTCTCACTGGCCCGAGAAGGGTGTTGTGTATGGTTGGACCATCACAATATGTTGTTCATTAGAGGAGCAGTAAGGACTTAAGGAACAAGAGGTAGACACAGAGGTAAAATGGTAATTTGACCCAGCCGTGTCTACGAACAACCTGTGAAGGGTCGACTCATGGGTATTGGTTATATTAGTGGACACGAAATATTATGCACTGACGGGAGTGCATCTACGGGCTATAGTGGAGTGTTACTGTAGCTAATGAATGTTGATTAACCGGGTCAAAGAGTTTGACAGGTTAATCTCGGATCATTGGAGCCTGTCACTGTAGGTTCATTAGGTCCCTCGGTTGGCTCCATCTGAGTTAAAAGAAGGGTTAATGTTTTGGTATGAAATTGAAGTGTTCAATTTCACTTAGAGTAATTTATATCATTTATATGAGATATGAGTGATATAATATATAGTTTAATGTGAATGAGATTCATAATAAACTATAGGTTCGCCTAATTGTTGAATTCGGGCTAATTGAAGAAATTAATTGAGAGAAATTAAATTGGATGTGATTCAATTTAATTAATCCACAATTATTGCAAATGTGATTTGCAATATGAGATATGAGATATCTTATATTATATGGTTATGCAAATATGATTTGCATAACCTATGGTTGTGGTAAAATGGTAATAATGTGGAGATTTTAACTGCATGATTATTCCACTATTTAAACCCTTCTTGTAAGAAGGATTAATGATCAATCTCTCATTTTTTGGATTCTCAACCAGAAAGAAGAGTGTTCTCTTTCAAATTCTCTCTAACTCTCTCCTCACCAAAACACTAGAATCTCACCATTCTCCTTCTTTCCAAGAGAAGAACAACCAAGGTTCCAATTGGTGGTGTTCACGTTCGAGAGAAGCGTTCGTTGAGATCGAGAAGCACGAAGTGTTCGTGACCAAGGAAGGAATTTTGAAGAACTGTCTTCAACAAGTAAGTACGTTCTTCTCGCTTTAATTTCCTTCTTCTTATTTATGTTTAACTTAGATCTAAGTGTTAGATCGTTTTAACAAATTTCAAGTAGCGTAACGATACCTTGACGATTCGATCGTCTTCCGCTGCGCGGGGATTTTCATTCCCTTCAAGTTTGGAAATCAGAATCTGTGTATCCTGTAAGGATCAAATCCTTAGCTCCATACACAAGCATGTAATTCCTCGTTCTCTGAAGATACTTGAGGATTGTCTTAACCGCTGTCTAGTGTTTTGAACCTGGATTTATTGATATCTACTGACCATTCCGACTGCAAAGAATATGTCTGGCCTAGTACACAATATTGCGTACATCAGGCTACCAATAGCTGATGCATAAGGAATTCGTCTCATATCCTCAACTTCTTGAGGTGTCTTAGGATATTGTTCCTTAGAGAGATGAACTTCATGCCTGAAAGGTAATAAACCTTTCTTCGATTCTTGCATCTTAAATCTTGAATACACTTTGTCCATATAAGATTTTTTAGACGATTCTAGAGTTTTGTTCTTGCGATTCCGGACAATCTGGATTCCAAGAACAAACTGCGCATGTCCTAAATCTTTCATTTGGAATTGCGTAGCTAGCCATTTCTTAATGTCAGTAAGATAACCTACATCATTCTCAATGAGTAGGATATCATCTACATATACGACTAGGAAAGCGACAAAACTTTTGGTGATTTTCTTGTAGACACAAGGTTCATCATTATTTTGATCAAATCCATAAGATTTGATTGTCTCATCAAATCTTATATTCCAGGACCTAGAAGCTTGTTTCAGTCCATAGATGGACCTTTTAAGCTTGCAAACTTTTTTCTCTAGTTCTAGTTGAATGAACACTTTGGGTTGCTCCATGTAGATGTTTTCGTCAAGATTCCCATTTAAGAATGTTGTCTTGACATCCATTTGCCATACCTATAGTCATAATATGCGGCAATGGCAAGTAGAATACGGATAGACTTTACCATAGTAACAGGTGAAAAGGTTTCCTCATAGTCCACCCCTTCTACCTGGGTATAACCCTTTGCTACTAGTCTAGCCTTAAAAGTTTGCACTTTTCCATCTACACCACGTTTTCTCTTGTAGATCCACTTACAACCTATAGGTTTTACCCCATCAGGTATATCTACAAGATCCCAAACAAAATTAAAGTGCATAGACTCCATTTCTTGGTTCATGGCTATGACTCATTTATCTTTGTCTTTGTCAACCATTGCTTGATTATAAGTTAATGGATCCTCGCAATCATCATTTGATATGACAATTTTGGTTTCAGTTAAACCCATGTAACGGTCAGATTGTGTTAAAATCCTCCCACTACGTCGAGGCACTCTCAACTCTTGAGATGGACTTGACAAATTTGTATCAACAACCCTTGTTGATGTTCCATCAACAACTTTTGTTGTTGTTCCGTCTAACTCACTTAACACAACTTTACTTCTTGGTTGGCGATTCCTTATGTGTTCCTCCTCTAAGAAAGTGGCATTTGTCGACACAAGTACCTTATCTTCCTTAGGATCATAGAATAACCCACCTCTCGTTTCTTTTAGGTACCCTACAAAAAGGCATAATTTTGAACGTGATTCCAATTTCTTTGGATTTGTCACGAGCACATGTGTTGGGCATCCCTAAATTCTGAAATGATGTAAACTACCTTTACGTCCTTTCCAAAGTTCAAATGGTGTTTCCAAAACACTTTTCGATGGAACATTATTCAAAATGTATACAGTAGTCTCTACTGTGTATCCCCATAACGAGTTAGGGAGATGAGTATAACTCATCATTGATCGAACCATGTCCAACAACGTTCTATTTCTCCTTTCTAATACACCGTTTTGTTAAGGCGTACCAGGTGCTGAGAGTTGGGATGGTGCTGAGAGTTGGGATGTAATTCCATGTTCTATCATATAGTCTTGGAATTTTAAATCCATATACTCTCCACCTCGATCCGATCGAAGTGTTTTAATTGTTTTACCTAATTGATTCTCAACTTCAATCTTGAATTCCTTGAACTTTTCAAGTGCTTCAGACTTATGATACATTAGGTAAATATGCCTAAATCTGGAATAATCATCTATAAAAGAGATGAAATATTCATAACCTCCTCTGGGTTTAACATTCATCGGACAACAAAGGTCTGAATGTATAAGCTCAAGAGGTTCTTTGGCTCTATAACCTTTTCCACTAAAAGGTCTTTTAGTCATTTTTCCTTCTAAGCATGACTCACATACTGGTAAGGCATTTTCTTCTAACTTATTTAGTAGTCCAATTCTTACCAATCTCTCAATCCTATTGAGGTTAATGTGACCTAACCGAAAGTACCAAAGTTGAGCATTTTCTTTAGGAGAAATCTTATGTTTCTTAGTTTGTGTATTTGCAGTTTTAAATAATTCAGTGTTCAAAACCATTTTGACTGAATTACGCCTTAAAACATACAACCCATTTTCTAATGAAGCTACACATATTTCAATACCATTCTTAAAAATAAACACTTTATTAGAAGAAAAAGATATTGAAATACATTGTTCTATTAGCCAAGAAATTGAAATTATGTTTCTAGTAAGCCCTGGTATCACTAGTACATTGTTCAACAACATATGTTTCTTGCAAACAATAGCTTCATGGTGCCCACTGCTACAGCTGAGACTACTTCCCCATTTCCAACACGGGGTGTTATCTCTCCTTCTTGTAGCTGCTGCCAGGAACCAATTCCCTGAAAAGAAGAACAAACATGATTAGTGGCTCCTGAATCCAATATCTAGGCAGAATTATCGTCATCACTAAACAAGCTTCTAAGCAAAGTAAATCATATTTACCTTCTTTCTTCTTTTCTGCAATGTACTTCGGACAGTTCCGTTTCCAATGCCCGTTTTCATTGCAGTGGAAACATTTTCCATTGTCTGCAACTTCTTTGACCTTCTTGCCCTTTTGGGCGGCAGCTTTGTCAGCCCGTTTCCCCTTACCAACCTTCTTCATTTTTTTCTTCTTGCCTTTCAGGCTTGAGGAAGATGAAGCCACTCATTTTGTTCTAGAAGTTAAACCTCCGTGATTACTCCTACTGACAACATTTGCTCACCTTTTGATCCCTTGATTTTCATCAGAGATTGGAAGGTTTGGAATTCATTCAGAAGAGAGGTAAGGTTAAAAGTAAGCTTGTTCATAACAACATTACTTCAAAATTGTAGAAAACTCTCTGGTAGAGTTTCTAGTATAAAGCTGACCTGGCTCGATTCGTCCATAGAAGCACCATTCAACTCCGCCGTGTTGAAGTGAACCATCATATCGAGAACATGATCCCAAACAGATGATCCCTCCGCCATTTTAGCGTTGAAGATGTACTTGAGGGCATTGTGCCTGACCTGAACAGACTGTTGTCCGAACATGCCCTGCAGCGAATCCATGATTTCCTTGGCGGTCATCATGCCCTCGTGCTTCTTGGCTAGTATGTCTGACATACTTGCAAAGATGTACACCTTGGCCTTGTCATTGGCCTTGATCCATCTATCGTATGCATCACGAACATTTCGTGATGCATTCGAGCTTGGCACTTAAGGACACTCCTCAGTAAGCACAAACTTTAGATTGTCCGCAACCAAGATGATATTAAGATTATTTTTTCAGGTAATCATATTTTCTCCGGTTAATTTCTCAGTAGCCAATAAGGAAAGGATTTAGCTATTCATATTACTGAAATACAAAATACTTGTATTAGTTTCTCGCTAAACCTTTAATTAATCCAATCATTTTTAGCTCATTATCTAATGATTCCTAAGTCATTAATAAATCACAATGATACTCCAAAGGTTTAGAATGTATGACACCGAAGGGTAATAAAAAACATTCCTCCTCTAGATCAAGACATTCTTGACCAAAACCTAATGCCAGAATAACTCTTATTCTTATAGGCTTTAGTTAGCATTATTTAGTCTAGATACAATTACAACTAATGTATCATATGAGTGTAACACTTTATCTTTGGATTCCAGAGTCCCGAATCCAACAAAATCCGCCGAAGGGAGGACTAGGTTGGAAAATAAACAAAGGTAATCTTTATCCTTGTTCAGGTTTTCACTGTGTTCCGATCTCTATGATCAAAGGCCTCCGAAGGGATTGTCTTGTCCAGACCAAACTAGCAGGCTGATCATAGTAATCTCACGGTTTGAACCGATAAAAGAGACCATAGGTTTTGTTTTCACTAAACCTGTTCCCACTCACTATAAGTTCCTTCTCCATTCACCTTGCTATTGATCCCTACAAACACCATCCGAAGGGGGACGCTCCCATTTGCGCCACGAGGCCAAGTATGAATCACACGGTGTGAATTTCCCAGAGATATGTAGGTGAAAATATATGTATCATACACACTTTACCTCCCACTAGATACTTTAACTCTATAAGAAATTTACCTAGGCTAAACCCGACTAATGGTTTTTACCTACACTTATTAATATAACTCTTATATTAATAATCAATATAACTCTTATATTGATTCTATCCTAAGTTTGCTAATAAACCTAGGACTTCTAGTTTGTTAACCTCTTAATAAACTTGTTGACGCTACTATAATTTATAAACCCTCTGATTAAAATTCACTCCCAGGTCAGTCCTCAGGTAAGGGTGTTCTGTTTCCGTCAGCTTAAATACCCCAGCCTAGACAAAACCTTTCTTAGACAGAGTTCCTCTTTTAATCATTGTTTATAAATTACACGGTTCCTAATTCTAATCTAATTAGAAGTAGTTAACCTAAGGTCTATTAATTCCAAGTTCTAAACATTTTAAAACTAATAATTAACCTTAGGTGACATGCATACTATGTTATACTTGCTTGATCATCCATCACATGAATAATAAACATACATAGCATATTCATCTCATGAATTATAATGCATGTCAATGCTGTCCAAAAATTAATATAACTCCTTATATTAATTTTACATGCAAACTATATAATATAACACTTTATATTATAAATGATGCATGAAAATGCTTAACCAAAGATGGGATTTTCTAAATAACATACATTATGCATGGATATAATTATACAATAATTGCATAAAATTAAATAGCAAAAATTAGACCATTTTTGGCACCATAAAAATAATTTTAATTAATATAATCTAATTATATTAATTAAAATAAATAAAATTATTATTAATTAATATAAAAACATTTTAGATATTAAATAATTTTTTAAAAAAACGTATTCTCGCTCATTGTTACTTTCGGTGAAACGCTGCGCGCGTTAACGCCATCTTTTGTCCTGCTTGCATCGCTGAAGCGCCTCACCATCAGCATTGCAACGCCGAGGATGGCGTTGCAACGCTGTCGTCTTCTCAGTCGCGCGCCTGCCGTAGTGGCGTTGCAACACCAATGAACAGCGTTGCAACGCCGTTCACAGAACCGAACAGTAATGACATTTTTTTGCTCGATCTTCTTCCGTTCTTCTCAGCAACCACTTTGCCTCGATCGACACGGACTTACAGACTTGATTTACAATTAAAATTTCCCAAAACACTAGGCCCTTACATTGGATAATTCAATGAAAAATTACAAATCTAAGCGCAAAAAATGTAAACATCTAATTTTAAAAACCTTCATTCATCTCATGAACAAAATGTAATCCCACCTATGTTTTTGATAGATCTAGAACAAAAACAAGAACACAATTGTGCTCTGATACTAATTGACGGGATTTAATCTCGTTGCGGAAGCGATTTGAATCGCGTGTTCTTGTAATGTATTACATATATCAAATCAAAAACTTACATAAAATGATTAAGCATGTTTATTAGATCATATGGACAACAAATATGTTACCTTTGTAGACAAAACAACATGTGCTCCTTTGATCCTCACGTTCTCACGATCTCAACAATCTCGCGTACCTCACAAACTACGAAGTAGTTTTCAAGTCGTCTGCTAGATCTTCTCCGTTGTATCTCTAGGAGAGGGAAGGTGGTGAAACCTCTTTTGGAGTTGGGAGATAATTTTAAGAAAACAAGTGCTTTGGAACTTTTCCAACTAAAAGCACTTGTGTAAAGACCACTAGGGTTGCATTTTGAATTAGCTTAACAAATGTGCATCTCATGCACATATTTATAGAGAAATGGGATGGAAAAGACCATCCTAGCCTTATAGTGCTCTTATGATATATTTCTCATGGATGGAACCATATGTTATATCAAATATATCATATATAATTGACATATCCCTTTAAATATGAAATTGAACATTTCAATCTCACTCAAAACTATAAACCCTTCTTATTTCAATGTTGAGCCAATGGAGGGACCTAATGGATCTACAGATCATGAGCTCCAATGATACAAGATTAATCGATCAAACTCTTTGATTCAATTAATCAACATTCATTAACTATAAGTCATTCTACTATAGACTCATAGTTGGACTCTCCTCACCGTAGACTACGTTGTATCCACTGATATAATCAATACTTGTGAGTCGACCCTTCACAGGTTGTTCGTAATCACAGCTGGGTCAAATTATCGTTTTACCCCTGTGAATACATCTTGTTCCTTAAGCTCTACTGATCCTCTAATGAACAATCAGTCTATGGTCCTACCATAAAACTTGATCCTTCTTAAGCTAGTAAGAAAGGCGGGGCCCCATTGTTCAAGATCTGGATTCAGTTCTTAAGAGAACAATCTATCTGATTCCCTAATTCAGGAATGAGTGAATTCCTTCTTGAATAGTTAAGTTCCCAGCTACTTACAAAGTTATGTCCCAGGGAAGGTAGGCTTATTGAATTGGCTACAGGCCACTCTCACCCATACTAGTCTAAGGACAAACCTCATAAGCAGGAGTTCGTAGCTTGCTCAGGATTCAGGTCAAGTCACTAATGATCATCTATGAATTATTATACCTATCTTGATAACGGTGTTACTCTAGTAGGATAATAACTCGTTGTCCGGTCTTGTATAATCTCATTGTACAGGATGCCCCCACTCGCATGTCTACCACATGAACGAGTTGGATTACCTCGTTTGTACTAAATACAAAGCAGGCCGCATCCATGGTGTTACCAGTATAAGGTTCCCTACCCTATGCATGTACCATAGACCTTTTAGGTTATACTTGAACAACTTAATCCAACTTATGTCTACTACATAAATGTTCAAGATCTATCATTGTAACCTTGGAACTTAGTTTATTAGATTTAGATTTATATGCAAGAATATAATAAATAAATACTTTATTTATTGTGTAATGATAATTACAAAACTACACTTGTTTAGGGCATAAATCCCAACATATCATGGAATCATTGCAGGACATGTTTGGAAAATAGTCCTTTCAGGTCCGTCACGATTCCCTCAAACATGTCTTTAATGCAAGGATGAAGGAGGGGGCGTCTGTCCGTGAACATGTTCTTGACATGATGTGGCAGAGATGAACGAGACTTCGATCGATGAGTCGAGCCAGGTCACTTTTATCAAGGAGACTCTTCCGATGAGTTTCCTCTAGTTTCATAGCAACGCTGTTATGAACAAGATAAGTTACACTCTGACCTCCTTACTCAATTAACTGCAGAACTTCCAGTCTCTGATTTGAGCAAGGGGACCGAAAGTTGAGGCAAATGTTGCCTTCAGGTCCTATCACAGGGGTTCGACCTCTAGGACTAAGTCTGCAGGTTGTTTTGGCCCGAAAGGGAAGAAAAAGAAATTGAGAAAGGGTAAAGTTGACCGCGCTGCCGCCCAGAAGGGCAAAAAGGTCAAGGAAGTTGCGGAGAAAGGAAAGTGTTTCCACTGCAATGGGGATGGTCACTGGAAAAGAAACTGATCCAAGTTCCCTGCCGACAGGAAGAAAGAAGGTAAATGTTAATTACTTGTTCCAGAAACTTGTTTAGTGGAGAGTAATGACTCTGTCTGGATACTGGATTTAGGCACCACTAACCATGTTTGTTCTTCTTTTCAGGGAATTAGTTCCTGACAGCGGTTGCAAGAGGATGAGATAACGCTACGGATTAGATTCGGGGAGGTTGTCTGTGCTGCAGCAGTCAACACAGTGAAACTGTTTTTTGGCGGAAGTACTTATTATTAGATAATTTGTACATGGTACCAGGGTTTACTAGAAACCTATTTTCCATTTCCTACCTTATTGAACATTGTATTTCAGTTTCTTTTGAATTAAATAAAGTGTTTATTTCTTTCAAATGCATCTTGTTATGTTTTGCTTCACTTGAGAGTAATCTGTACGTTTTAAAACCTAAATCGGTCCAAAGTGTTTTCAATACTGAATTCTTTAAAACGGTTGTGATAGCACACAAAATGTGTTATCCTTACGCTTAATTATTGCTAGTTTTATGATGATTTCAGGACTTTTACGTGGTTAATTTATTCAATTTAAGGCTAAGAGCTTAAACGGAGCTATTAGAGACAATTTGGATCACTCGGGATCAAAATAAGGCTATTTGGAGCTAAAGATAACATCAATTGGAAGAAAAAGAACCAATCCAAGCATGATGACCCGAGATGATGGCGTTGCAACGCCATGCAGAGCGTTGCAACGCCATGCTTGTTGTTTAAAGGCTTTGAAGACTCCAGACGATAGCGTTGCAACGCTATCTCGATAAGAAGCCACGCGTGAGAAGCCGCACATAGGGCATTGCAACGCTGCCTCGCAGCGTCGCAACGCCATTTCGACAAGGAGCGCGCGTTAGGGTAGCGGCGTTACGCCGCCTCGGCGTTAACGCGCCATCGATTATTTTCTTAATTGCCAGCCGCCTAGGGTGCAGTGTTGAAACGCTGCACCGTTCCTTCTATAAATATATCCTTATGATTTCATTGCAAGGGGAGCACAATTTGGTAGAGTTTTGCCCTAAATTCGAAATACACCTTGTAAGAAGGGAGAAAAGAGTGATTTTGGGAGCCAAAGCATTCGTGGAGGTTCGAGATCGAAGACGGGAGCTCGGAGACGAAGGACTGGCATCGACACCTAAGTTTATTTTTCTTTCTTTCAATTTGTAATAGCGTTCTAAGACGTTTTCTACTTGTTTAGTTTGTTTTTCATGTAATTTAGAGTAGCTAAACATTGTAGTAGGATTTGATTTATTTGTTAGGACTTTATTACAATATATTGAAGCATGTTTTGTTCTTATTTTTAGCCATTCGCTCTGCACTCCTTAATTCGTTGATTCAAGTGGACCCGAGAGATAAACCTTGAATTAGAGCAAAATTGTCAAAACCCTTAATAGTCTGACACGAGAGTGACCTAGAATTCTTAGGGAAACACTTAAAGAAGTTACTTAATGCCATGCATGTTGTAGGTTCGTATGGAGACTATGAATTCTATTGCATGTGTGAGGCTCACTAAGAACCGAGAGGTTTTCTTGAGTAATTTACTTCTTGTTTATAAATTCTTCTCATGAGGTCAATGCATGTGTAGTTAGATTATTAATTTGTAAAATCACTTCCTTTAATTCTATCAATTCGTGTCTCCACATGTTTGTTTGTTTGTTTGTCTTTAATTCCTGTTTCATCACCTATCCATGTTATGTTTCTTTAGCTAAAATTGAGAAGTAGTATCTTAGTAATTAATTAATCTAGAAATCCATTCTCGAGGACGATACTTAGACTCATAAATCATTATACTAAAACTTGACCCCTACACTGCGGTATTGCAATATCATATAAATATTACGCAACAAGTTTTTGGCGCCGTTGCTGGGGAATGACGATTATTTAGATTAATTAATATTAGGAGAAAATTTAAAATTTTAGACTAAAGCTTGTTTGTTTGTCTTTTCTTAATTGTTTTGTGTAATTGTTTGTTTCCTTAATTGTGTTATTTTAGTTTTGTGTCTTTTTGAGTCTTTGTTTCCTGTTTTGGTTGTGTTGATATTGTGTGAAGTCTGGTTGTGAAATTACTGATTTTTCAAGTATGTCTTTGCATAATTTTGAGTTTCCACCATTCTATTGTCCCTCTCAGGACCCTAGTTTTGTGCATCATGATTTTTCTAAATACCATGTGTCTAATTTTTACCATTCTGTACCTAACATATATGAAAATTCACATGAGGGTAGTTATTTAGGCACTTGGAACCAAAATTTTTCGTACCTTAACCAACCCTTAGAAAAATCTTCTCTGATGGACCAATTGGCTGAATACACATTAGAATTGAAATTGAAAATTTTGGTTCATAGTGAATTAGAAAGGTTGGATAGGTTAGAAACTGAGGTGGTAAGACTTTGGGAAATAGTACAAGATAGAGCTCAATACCTTGATCAGTTAGTAGTTTCCCTTAAGACCTTACAAGAACAATTTCTTGTCCTTACCACTCAGGAGGTGCCACCTAGGAGGATTTGTTTTGATGTTAGTAAGGATAGTTTAGGGGAGACTGAGGCACACCATGATCAGGTTAGTGAGAAAGACACTGGTGATACACTTAGTTCTACAGGGGAGATCCAAGTGATAGAGTTAGAGGCTGAGAAGTCTTCTTTTCTTTTATTCCCTGAGATTTCCTTTATTTTTGATAACCATTGGTCTTTCACTCACTAGTCTTGCTTTGATTTCAATTCTTTTATTTTGATGAACAAAAATACCAAAAATAATTTTCTATCTGGGGCTCAAGAAAAGGATGATAGCCTTTTAGACTTAGAAGGCTACATGGATTCGAGCAAGAAGGGCTCGAAGAAATATGAGCAATTTTATGTGCCCTGATAAGTCACCGTCTAGCTAAAGACGTTAAAGAAAGCGCTTCTTGGGAGGCAACCCAAGTTTTATGTTTTATGTCTTTATTTTATGTTTTATTTTCTAGTTGTTGGTGTTTTTTTTTAATCTAACTTCTTTCTTTTTGTTTCTCCAGGTGTATGCTCAAAGGGAGAGCTGCAGACTTGCACCCTTTTGATCCTGAGATCGAGAGGACCTGTAGGAGACTCCTAAGGGAAGGAAGAGCAGAACCTCAAGAAATGGCAAATCAGGAGCTCATCAATAACCCTAAACCTATAAGAGAGTATTTCCAACCTGTGTTTAATTCTGAGCAGGCTGGAATAGTCCATGCCCCTATCAATGCTAATAACTTTGAAATCAAAACAGTAATATACAAATGGTTAGGGAAGGTGCTTTCAGAGGCCTAGCCACGAGAAGATCCTAACTCTCATCTTCAAAATTTTTGGAAATCATGGTACATTTAAAATGAATGGTATCTCTGCACGATAGTATTCACTACGTCTCTTTCCTTTTTCTTTGCGGGATAGAGCCAAAGAATGGCTAGGATCCCTTCCTCAGCGAGTATCACTTCCTGGGAGGAGTTGGCCCAAGCCTTCATGACCAAATTCTTTCCACCTGTCAAAGCTGCAAGGTTAAGGACCGAGATGGGAACATTCAGGCAGCAAGAGGGAGAGCAGTTATTTGAGGCCTGGGAAAGGTACAAGGACATGCTCGGGAGGTGCCCACAACATGGCTACCCAGGTCGCTCCAGTACAATCTGTTTTATAACTGACCGAAGGCAATACTGGGACCATTTTGGATGCCATCTGCTTTGAGGGGCTTTCATGGCGAAAAATCGTGCGTAAGCACGTGCCCTCCCGGAGGAAGTGTCAACTTCCAGCTACCAGTGGCCTACAAACAATGACAGATCTAAGCCAGTAGCTGGATTGTATCAACTGGATGAAGTAACTTCTCTTAGATCTCATATGGCATCTCTCACTCACGCCCTGAATAATTTTGCAGGATCACCACAAACAGGGATTTCCTCTCAATGCTCCCAGCCCAATGGAGAATCCACTATGGAGCAATTGCACTACATGAACAACAGAAGCAACCACTATGGAGGCAATCAGACTCAGAATAACCTACCAACACATTACAATCAAGGTTTGAGGTATCATGAGAATTTCTCCTATGCTAACACCAAGAATGTGTTGAATCCTCCTACAGGGCATGCTTCTACATCAGAGAGAAAACCATCTCTGGAAGACACATTACACTCCTTCATAGCTGAATTCAAAAGTCGGTCCAACCAGCTGGAGAATGCAGTCACCAGTCTATCTAGTATTGTGACAAGTCATGGAGCTGCAATAAAGAATATAGAGACCCAGATTGGCCAAGTGAACACATCACTCCAGGCACTGCAAGCAAGGAAAGAAACACCTTGAGGGAGTATAGTCTAGCTAAAGACGTTAAACAAAGCGCTTCTTGGGAGGCAACTCAAGCTTTACTTACTTTTGTTTTCTTGCCTTTAGCTTGCTTTAGTTGTTTTTGTTGTTTTTCAATTCTTAGTTAGTTGTTGTTTTACTTCGTAGGTTGTGGAGATGCCCTTCTTCGTTGAAATCCATGCTCCCATTCGGAGGAATTCCAACACACATGCTTTGGCTATCCAAGGAACTTAGAAAGATCTCCATCACCCGGAGGCAAAGATCGCTCACTTCACTTCCCCTTATACTTACCTCATGCTTATTTCTACAAACATTAGGGACAATGTTTAGTTTAAGTTTGGGGGTAGGATGTTGTTTATTTATTATAACCGTCCTGAGTATGTGTTGAATTGGTGATTGTTCCTTTACATGAGTATGATCATGATAGCCTAGGATGAGATTTATTTGAAAATCTTTGTGATTATGCTGAAACCTGAAAGCATGACATGAATTTGAGTTAATTTAAAAATTTTCTTGAGTTTTTCCTACATTATATGCACATAGCCTTTGTTCTGTAGTTTTGAAATGCTTAGAACAAAGTTATTAGGTTTAGAAGTTTGATGTCACCTCGATAGGTCCGAGAACCGACTTGAGAGTTAAACTCACAGGATAGGGTGAACGACAATATGAAGTGCATAATCTGTATAATATGTGCATTATGTGAAAGGGTTGTCGTCTGCTTTTTTGTTGTTATAGAAAAAAAAATTGTAAGGACAAAAAGAGCTACCTTCATCTGTGATCGCTTAGGCCACTCATTGAGCGAGTGCTCTGGTGCGGTCCTGCGGTGGATGTGTGAAAGCTAGTGTCCTTGCACAAAAAAAAAAAGAAGAAAATAGAAAAAGTAGCATCAAAAGAGTGATTAAGTCTTTGAGTAAAGTTGTTTATTTCTTGAATGTGGAGAGGCTCAAAGATTAGTAATTAAGACCAGTGTAGGGGGAAGTTGAATGGAGAACCTAATAAAGTTGACCCGGGCTTAGTAAAAATGAAGGGAACATAGGCTAATCACACACACACGTAGGAACACTTAGGAAAAATTTTAAATTACTTGTTGAAGTGTTATGTTTAAGTGTTTCCTGTGATTGCAAAATTTTCTTTTAAATCTTTGAGGCTTCAATCAAATGTATGTTTAAGAACAACCTAATGTTTAACTCTATTTTTGCTCGGGACTAGCAAAAGTTTAAGTTTGGGGGTGTTTGATAGCACACAAAATGTGTTATCCTTAGGCTTAATTATTGTTAGTTTTATGATGATTTCAAGATTTTTACGTGGTTAATTTATTCAATTTCAGGTTAAGAGCTTAAACAGAGCTATTAGAGACAATTTGGATCACTCGGGATCAAAACAAGGCTATTTGGAGCTAAAGATAACATCAATTGGAAGAAAAAAAACCAATCCAAGCATGATGACCCGAGATGATGGCGTTGCAACGCCATGCAGAGCGTTGCAACGCCATGCTTGCTGTTTAAAGGCTTTGAAGACTCCAGGCGATAGCGTTGCAACGCTGTTTAGGGTGTTGCAACGCTATCTCGATAAGAAGCCACGCGTGAGAAGCCGCACATAGGGCGTTGCAACGTTGCCTCGCAGCGTCGCAACGTCATTTCGACAAGGAGCGCGCGCGTTAGGGTAGCGGCGTTGCAACGCTGCCCTCAGCGTTGCAACGCCATCGATTATTTCCTTAATTGCCAGCCGCCTAGGGTGTAGCGTTGCAACGCTGCACCGATTCCTTCTATAAATATATCCTTATGATTTCATTGCAAGGGGAGCACAATTTTGTAGAGTTTTGCCTTAAATTCGAAATACACCTTGTAAGAAGGGAGAAAAGAGTGATTTTGGGAGCCAAAGCATTCGTGGAGGTTCGAGATCGAAGACGGGAGCTCGGAGACGAAGGATCGACATCGACACCTAAGTTTATTTCTCTTTCTTTCAATTTGTAATAGCGTTCTAAGACGTTTTCTACTTGTTTAGTTTGTTTTTCATGTGATTTAGAGTAGCTAAACATTGTAGTAGGATTTGATTTATTTGTTAGGACTTTATTACAATATATTGAAGCATGTTTTGTTCTTATTTTTAGCCATTCGCTCTGCACTCCTTAATTCATTGATTCAAGTGGACTCGAGAGATAAAGCTTGAATTAGAGCAAAATTGTCAAAACCCTTAGTAGTCTGGCACGAGAGTGACCTAGAATTCTTAGGGAAACACTTAAAGAAGTTACTTAATGCCATGCATGTTGTAGGTTCGTATGGAGACTATGAATTCTATTGCATGTGTGAGGCTCACTAAGAACCGAGAGGTTTTCTTGAGTAATTTACTTCTTGTTTATAAATTCATCTCATGAGGTCAATGCATGTGTAGTTAGATTATTAATTTGTAAAATCACTTCCTTTAATTCTATCAATTCGTGTCTCCACATGTTTGTTTGTTTGTTTGTCTTTAATTCCTGTTTCATCACCTATCCATGTTATGTTTCTTTAGCTAAAATTGAGAAGTAGTATCTTAGTAATTAATTAATCTAGAAACCCATTCCCGAGGACGATACTTGGACTCATAAATCACTATACTAAAACTTGACCCGTACACTGCGGTATTGCAATATCATATAAATATTACGCAACAGGTTGAAACACAAACTAAAAAAATAAAAGTTTCTCCAAAAGAAAATGTCCATCTTTGGCATCTAAGGTTAGGCCATATAAATCTCAATAGGATTGAGAGGCTAGTGAAGAGTGGACTTCTAAGCGAGTTGGAAGAAAACTCTTTACCAGTTTGTGAGTCATGCCTTGAAGGCAAAATGACCAAACGTCCTTTTAGTGGAAAAGGATATAGAGCCAAAGAGCCTCTTGAGCTTATACATTCTGACCTTTGTGGTTCGATGAATGTTAAAGCACGAGGAGGTTACGAATACTTTATATCTCTCATTAATGACTATTCGAGGTATGGGTACATTTACCTAATGCATAGGAAGTCTGAAACTCTTGAAAAGTTCAAGGAGTACAAGACTGAGGTTGAAAACCTTTTAGGTAAAACGATTAAAACACTTCGATCGGATTGTGGTGGAGAGTATATGGACACTGAATTCCAAGACTACATGATAGAACATTGAATTACGTCTCAACTCTCATCACCTGGTATGCCACAACAGAATGGTATATCGGAGAGGAGAAATAGAACCCTGTTGGACATGGTTCGGTCGATGATGAGCTATGCTCGTCTCCCTGATTCTTTTTTAGGTTACGCAGTGGAGAGTGCAGTTTACATATTGAACAACGTTCTGTCGAAGAGTGTTTCAGAAACACCTTTAGAACTCTAGAATGGACGTAAAGGCAGTTTACACCATTTCAAAATTTGGGGATGGCCGACCCATGTGTTGCTGTCAAACCCGAGGAAATTGGAACCCCGTTCAAAATTGTGCCTCTTTGTAGGTTACCCAAAAGAGAGTAGGGGTGGTCTGTTTTACGATCCTAAGGATAAAAGGGTGCTTGTGTCGACAAACGCCATTTTTCTTGAGGATGACCACGTCAGGGATCACTTACCAAGGAGTAAGGTAGTGTTAAATGAAATGGGCAGTTCATCAACAAGAGTTGTTGATGGTGCTAGTACATCAACAGGTGTTGTTGATCCTAGCTCGTCTAGTCAAGTCCGTTCTGAAGAGTTGAGAATGCTTCGACGTAGTGGAAGGGTTGTGAGACAGCCTGAATGTTACATGGGTTTAGCTGAAACCTAAGTCGTCACCCTTGATGATGACTGTAAGGATCCATTGACCTATGATCAGGCAATGGAAGACGTTGACAAAGACGATTGGATTAAAGCTATGGACCAGGAAATGGAGTCGATGTACTTCAATTCCGTCTCGGAGCTTCTTGACCAACCGGATGGGGTCAAACCTATTGGTTGCAAGTGGATCTACAAGCATAAACGTGGCGTAGATGGGAAGGTGCAGACCTTCAAAGCCAGACTAGTGGCAAAGGGGTTTACCAGGTTGAAGGGATTGACTATGAGGAAATCTTTTCTCCTCTTGCCATGGTAAAGTCGATCAGGATCCTTCTGCCCATTGTCGCATATTATGACTATGAGGTATGTCAGATGGATGTCAAGATGGCCTTTCTGAATGGCAATCTTGGTGAGGCCATCTACATGGACCAACCCAAAGGGTTCATTGACCAAAGCCAAGAGCAAAAGGTTTGTCGGCTTCAAAGATCTATTTATGGACTGAAAGAAGCCTCGAGGTCTTGGAATATAAGGTTTGATGAGGCGATCAATTCTTATTGCTTTGATCTGTCGCATTTCTGATATTGTATGTGGATGATATCCTACTCATTGGGAATGACATAGGATTTCTTTTACTGACATTAAGAAGTGGTTGGCTTTTCAATTCCAAATGAAAGATTTGGGAGAGGCCCAGTATGTTCTAGGTATCTAGATAGTTCGGAACTGGAAGAACAGAACGCTAGCAATGTCTCAAGCATCTTATATTGACAAGATGTTGTCTCGGTATAAGATGCAGAACTCCAAGAAGGGGTTGCTGCCTTTCAGGCATGTGGTTCACCTGTCTAAGGATCAATGTCCTAAGACGCCTCAAGAAGTTGAGGATATGAGACGAATCCCCTATGTTTCAGCTGTAGGGAGCCTCATGTATGTCATGTTGTGTACTAGGCCCGACATCTGTTATGCAATTGGGATTGTCCGTAGGTATCAATCCAATCAAGGATTAGATCACTGGACGATCGTAAAGGCAATCCTCAAGTATCTAAGGAGAACGAGGAACTACAGCCTTGTGTATGGAAGTGGGGATTTGATCTTTACGTGATACACAGACTCTGGCTTTCAGACCGATAAGGATTCTAGAAAATCCACTTCGGGGTCAGCTTTCATTCTAAACGAAGGATTTGTAGTGTGGTGAAGCATCAAGCAGGGATGCATCGCTGATTCCATGATGGAATTCGAATATGTTGCAGCTTGTGAAGCTGCAAGGAAACTGTTGTGCTAAGGAAGTTCATTAAGGGAATGAAACTCCCACACAGCGGAAGACGATTGAATCGTCGTGGTGAAGTTGTGCAATTGAATTTCTTTAAAATGATTTAACTCTTAAATCTAGGCTAAACATACATGAAATGGAAAGAAAAAACAATAAGTTCAAGTTACTTACTTGTTGAAGACCTTCTTCAGGGATTCCTTTCCAATGAATCACAAACTCTTTGTGTGCTTCTCGATCTCTACAAACCCGACAACTTCTCACGAACAAGTACACCACCAAAGGCTTCTCGGTTGTTCTTCTTTTGGAAGAAGGAAGTTTGTGAGAACTTGGTGTTTTGGAGAAGAGAATAGAAAAGTTGAGAGACAATAGAGAGAGAGCTTTCTCTTCTTTTTGGTGAGAATTCCAAAAAATGAGATAATGACTTACTTTCCTTCTTGCAAGAAGGGTTTATATAATGGAGATAGGTGGAGTTGAAATCTCCACCTATTTACCATTTTACCACAACTATAGGTTATGCAAATCATATTTGCATAACCATATATTATAAGATATCCCATATCTCACATTACAAATCACATTTGCAATATTGTGGATTTATTAAATTGAATCACATCCAATTTAATATCTCTCAATCTAATTTCTCCAATTAGCCCTAATTCAACAATTAGGCTAACCTATAGTTTATTATGAATCTCATTCACATTAAACTATATATTATATCATTCATATCTCATATAAATGACATAAATACCCTTTTAGTGAAATTGAACACTTCAATTCACACCAAAACACTAACCCTTCTTTTAACCAAGATTGAGCCAACCGAGGGACTTAATGGACCTACAGTGACAGGCTCCAATGATCCAAGATTAACCTATCAACTCTTTAACCAGGTTAATCAACCTTCATTAGCTACGGTAACACTCCACTAATGCCCGTAGCTGCACTCCCGTCAGTGCAGAATATTACGTCTCCACTGATATAACCAATGCCCATGAGTCGACCCTTCACAGGTTGTTCGTAGACACTACTGGTCAAATTACCGTTTTACCCCTGTGTATACTTCTTGCTCCTTAAGTCCCCACTGCTCCTCTAATGAACAACAACGTTGTAATTGTCCCACCATATACAACAACTCTCTTGTGGCAGTGAGAGAGTGGGTGCCCGTTGTCTAAGCCCTGGAGACATCACTTAAGGGAACAACCCCTCTAGTTTCCCTAAAGGTGGAAACGAGTGAATTTCGTCTCGCGTGGTTAAGTTCCCAGCTCTCTACTTGGTCTTGTCCCTAAGAAGATAGGCATATTGGGTGAGTAACAGTGATCACCCTCACCCGTACTAATCAAAGGACAGACCCCCGCAGATAGGAGTCCGTAACACGCTCAGGATTTAGGTCGAATCACTAATGGTCATCTACGAAGTTATTAGTCCTTACTGTCAACGATGTTACATCAGTAGGTCTAATAATTCACGGTCCGGTCTTGTACAATCTCATTGTACAGGATGCCCACACTCGCATGTCAACCACATGAACGAGTCAGATCACCTCGTTTGTATCTTAATACAAAGCGGGTCCCACCCACAGTGTATCCAGGATTAGGTCTCCAACCCCATCCATATAATGTAGACCGTTCGGGTCATTTACTCGAACGTGATCCTCCCTGTGTGTCCACTACACACCGTTCAAGTTATAGTTCTCTCATATATTCAATGACCTTGGAGCTTAGTTTATTGGTCAAAGTTGTATAAAATGCGAAACACAAAATAATTAAATGAATAACTCTTTATTAATTTCAAATAGTAATTTACAAACACGAGATTAGGACAAAACATCCCAACAGTTCATGCTTGATTTAGAAGTTGTTCGAAATATGAACTTGTCAATCACCCTGTTCTGTGACAAAAGTGGTGTAGTAGCGAACTCGAGAGAACCTCGGAGTCATAAGAGGGGCAAGCATATTGAGCGGAAGTATCACCTGATACGAGAGATTGTGCACTGCAGAGACGTGTCAGTCACGGTGATAGCGTCGGAGCACAACGTTGCAGATCCATTTACGAAGGCCCTAACGGCTAAGGTGTTTGAGGGTCACCTAAAGAGTCTAGGTCTTCGAGTGCTTCCTGACTAGGGCAAGTGGGAGCATTGTAAAAGGTATTCAATGCCCTAGTTTATTGTATTACTTTATTGTATTACTGTACATTTGAGAAATGTATTATGTACTCCACTAGCTTAGTTCGAGTGGGAGTTTGTTGGGGTGTATGCCTTAATATCGTATAAGTTTTTAATATTTCATGTTAAAATAAATAAGAGTTATTTTTTCATTACTTGGTGTCTCGCATATTTATAAACTTAATCCAATAAACTAAGCTCTAGGGTCATTGTATTATGAGAGAACTAGACCTTGAACAATGTGTAGTGGACATAGAGGGAGGATCACGTTCGAGTTAATGACCTGGACGGACTATAGTATACGAATAGGGTTGGAGACCTAATCCTGGATACGATGTGGATGCGACCTGTTTTGTATTAGATACAAACGAGGTGATCCAGCTTATTCATGTGGTTGACGTGCGAGTGGGGGCATCTTGTGCAATGAGATTTTACAAAACCGGACCGTGAATTATTAGACTTACTGATGTAACTGTTGGGATTTATGCCCAAAACTTGTGTAATTTTGATCAATTAAATAAAGGGTTATTTGTTTTGATAGAATTACAGTCTTGCTTTATAAATCCAATAAACTAAGCTCCAAGGTTATAACATATATCTTGAACATCAGTGTAGTGAACACTATTTGGATTGTGTTCAAGAATATAACCTAAATGGTCTATATGGTATAAGAATAAGGTTGGAAACCTCATTCTGGAAACACCATAGATGCGGCCCATTTTGTAATTAGTACAAATGTGGTAATCCAACCCATTCATGTAGTTGACATGCGAATGGGGGCATCCTGTATGAAGGGTTCATACAAGATCGATCAAGAAATTATTAGTCTAACCAAAGGTAACAATCGCTAACGAGATAAGACTAGTAATTTATAGATGGTCATTAGTGGCTCGACCTGAATCCTGAGCAAGTTATGAACTCCTTCTTATAGGGGTTTGTCCTTAGACTAGTACGGGTGAGAGTGGCCTGTAGCCGACTCAATAAGCCTACCTTCTCAGGGATAGAACCTCGTAGGTAGCTGAGAACTTAACTGTGCAAGATGGAATTCACTCATTACTACACTAAGGAATTAGATAGGTTGTTCCCTTAAGAACTGACTCCAGGTCTTGAACAATGGGGCCCCGCTCTCTATGAGAGTATGAGTCTAAGGTAGGACCTTAGACTTGTTGTTCATTAGAGGATCAGTGGTGCTTAAGGAACAAAGAGGTAATCACAGGGGTAAAACGGTAATTTCACCCAGCTGTAATTACGAACAACCTGTGAAGGGTCGACTCATGGGTAATGACTATATCAATGGACACAATATTATCTACAGTGAGGAGAGTGCAGCTATAAGTCTATAGTGGAGTGACTTGTAGTTAATGAATATTGATTAACTGGATCAAAGAGTTTGATAAATTAATCTCATATCATTGGAGCTCATGAATTGTAGATCCATTAGGTCCCTTCATTGGCTCAACATGGTAATATTGAGGGTATAAAGTTAGGAATGAAATTGAAGTGTTCAATTTCATATATGAGATGTCATATCAATTATATATGATATAATATATAGTTTTAATGTGAATTGGATTCACATATTAACTATATACTAAAGAGAGAATGAAAGAGGGATAGGATGGTAATTTTCATCCCCATCTCCTTATATATATAGTTGCATAAGATGCAACTAAGAAAAGTTAACTAAGCCTTCGTTGTGTTGTTGGAAGGGTTCCAAAGCACAAACCTCTCTCTCACAACATCTCATCTTACCTAAAGGGAACCCACATTCCTCCCTCACCTAGAGAACAGCGGAGAAGATCCAGTGGTCGTGTCTTAATCCGTTCGTGGTTCGTGTTGCTGAGATCTTGATCGTGAGAGAGGAGGAGCACTTGAAGAAAGGTTCTTCAAAGGTAATATTTCTTGTTGTCCATCTAGTTTTATATGCTTAATCTATTTGTTTTCGTGCTTGAATGAAATCGTTGTAACTAAATCAAGAGCGCGCGATTCACAATCGCTTCCGCTGCAGGATTCGATTCCCTTCAGTAACACCGTTAACAGTATAGGACTAATAACTTCGTAGATGACCAATAGTGACTCGTCCTTAATCCTGAGCGTGTTATGGACTCCTGTCTGCGGGGGTCTGTCCTTTGACTAATACGGGTGAGGGTGGTCACAGTTACTCATCCAATATGCCTATCTTCTCAGGGACAGGACCACGTGGGGAGTTGGGAACTTGACTATGCGAGATGGAATTCACTCGTTCCCGAATTAGGGAAACTAAAGGGGTTGTTCCCTTAACTGTTGTCTCTAGGGCTTGGACAACAAGCGCCCACCCTCTCCCTGGCCCGAGAGGGATGTTGTTTATGGTAGGACCATACAACGTAGTTGTTCATTAGAGGAGTAGTGGGACTTAAGGAGCAAGAGGTAGACACAGGGGTAAAACGGTAATTTGACCCAACAGTGTCTACGAACAACTTGTGAATGGTTGACTTACGGGCATTGATTATATCGATGGACACAACTTGTCCTACAGTGATGGGAGTGCAACTACGACCTTTAGTGGAGTGTTACCACAGCTAATGAATGTTGAATAACTAGGTCAAAGAGTTTGACAGGTTAATCTCGAATAATTGGAGCTTGTCATCTGTAGGTCCATTAGGTCCCTCGGTTGGCTCAAACTTGATAAATTTAAGGTTTACAATTTGGTGTGAATTTGAAGTGTTCAAATTCATTAATTGGGTATTTATGTTATTTATATGTGATATAGTTGACATAATATATAGTTTTATGTGGATGAGATTCATAATAAACTATAGGTTAGCCTAATTGATTAATTAGTGTTAATTGGAGAAATTTAATTGAGAGAAATTAAATTGAATGTGATTCAATTTAAATTCCACAATTATACAAATGAGATTTGTATAATAAGGTATAAGATACCTTACTATATGTAATATGGAAATATGATTTTCATATTATGAGGTTGTGGTAAAATGGTGAATTAGTGGAGATTTCAACTCCACCACTCACCATTATATAAAGGCTTGGTGGTAAGCCTTTGGTTATTGGTCTCTCATTTTTTTGGATTTTGCTCCAAGAGAAAGAAAAGCTCTCTCAAAGAAAAACTCTCTCAATTCTCCAAATTCTCTCCAGCCCAAAATCTAAAGGAGTCCCGAGAATAGCCGAGTAACTCTTTTGGAGGTGTCCAAAATTGTTCGGTTCGAGAGTTCTTGGTTGTAGAGATCGTTGGTACGAAGTGTTCGTGACCGGAGAAGAAAACATCGAAGAAGTGTTCTTCAACAAGTAAGTAAATTCACGCACTGTTTTCTTCTTTTTTACGACATGTTTAGCCTAGGATTAAAGTGTTTAATTTTATTTTAAGATAAGAATTGCACAACGAAACAACGACGTTTCACAACGTTTTCCGCTGTGAGAAATCTCAATCCCTTTATTACAATAACTCTTTATTGATGATAATAACTTTTTATTATATTCATTAGAACATTATTTAAAAACTACGAGTTTTATGGCACAAATCCCAACACCTCACACTTTTTAAGAAACTATGTCATCTCTGGATGCACCTTATTGGAAGGAAGCTATCAATAGTGAGATAGAATCCATTTTACACCACAATACCTGGGTATTGGTTGATTTACCTCCTGGAAGTAAACAAATTGGTAGTAAATAGATTTTTAAAAGAAAGCTAAAAGTTGATGACACTATTGATCAATACAAAGCATGTTTAGTAGCTAAAGGATTTCGTCAAAAAGAAGGATTAGATTTCTTTAATACCTATTCTCCAATAATGAGGATTACATCTATAAGGATGTTAATCGAAATAACAGCTTTACGAAATTTTGAAATACACCAAATGGATGTAAAAACTGCAATTTTAAATGGAGATTTAGATGAAGAAATATATATGGAACAACCTAAAGGGTTGAAACAAGCACCTAAACAATGACATGAAAAGTTTGATCACACTATGTTATCGAATGGATTCAAGATTAATGAGTGTGTTAAATGTGTCTATGTTAAAAGCATAGATCAAGACTAGTGGAATATCAGAAGTGTCATTGATTCCACTAAAAGGATGTTAAAATCCAACTTTGATATAAAAGACCTTGGTCTTGTTGATGTTATACTTGGAATCCATATAATTAGAAACTCTAGTGGATATGTACTTTCTCAATCTCACTATATAGAGAAAGTGTTGAGAAAATTTGATCAATTTGAGAGTAAACTAGTTGTTACTCCATTTCATCCAAATTGTAAGTTAAAGAAGAACAAAGATGAAGATGTGTCTTCTCTACAATACTCTAGAGTTATTGGTAGCTTAATGCACATAAAGAATTGTACAAGACCTGATATTGCCTATTCAATCGGAAGGTTAGCAAGATACACAACCAATCCTGGGCATGATCATTGGAATGCGTTAGTCAGAGTTCTAAGGTACTTGAAGTACACTCTAGACTATGGATTGCATTATACGAGGGATCCACATGTACTAGAAGGATTTAGTGATGTTAATTGTATTTTTGATAGCATGGAGACTAAATCAACAAGTGGGTATATATTTACCTTAGCTGAAGCAGTTGTATCATGGAAATCTTCAAAACAGACGTGCATAACACGTTCGACTATGGTTGAATAGCTCTTGATAAAGCTGGAGAAGAAGTTGAATAGCTTAGAAACTTTCTTGAAGATATTCCATTATGACCAAAGCCTGAAAACACAATATGTATTTATTGTGATAGTTTGGCAACCACTATGAGGGCCAAGAATAATGTTTATAATTGGAAGTCACGACATATAAGACGTAGATATAATATGATAAAGTAATTTCTCTCTAATAGAGTTATTTCTATTGATTATGTGAAATCAAAAGTGAATATTGCAGATCCTTTAACGAAAAAATTGTCAAGAGAGCAAGTGACATATACATTGAGGAAAATGAGGGCTAAAGCTTATGAAATGAATTATCTGATGGAAACCTAACCTAGTTTACTGGAGATCCCAAGATCTAGGTTCAATAGACAAACTTGTTTGATAATTTATAGTTGACACGCTAAGAAACTTATGGTTTCTTCCCATTTTTATGATATTGTAGTGTGTGTGATCTGTTGATGTTGAGGTCGTGTTGATATCTTGTTTACAATAAGAGTAATGGTAGAATACTCTTAATCAATATCACCTATGTGAGAGTAGAAGTGGGGTTGCTTCTATGAGGACTTTTAAAATGGTTTATGTTCTCTAAAACTTTCATGAATTTGAGATTTTGTCCAGGACCAAAATGGACACAAACGTATAGAACTCAAAGATACAAGATGAGTTATGTGTGATGTTTGTTGTCTCAATTTACCAATGAGAAGGATAGTTCCAGAGTTAGTCTCACTATTTCTTCGGTAAGTTCGATAGATCAATATTCACTAAGGAAGGTTCAAGTCCAAAAGACACCTATTTTGATGCATAAATTATTTGTTTGCTCTTAACGATTTTATTTTGATTTTCAAACTTTCTTTCATGTGGGGGGTTGTTGGATTTTATATAATAAAAAGTGTGAAAGAAAGTGTTGATTTGAAACATCAAATTCAATTGATGTTCATGTTACTTAACTTTAAATTGAATGGTTTCAAAATGGTTTGAAACATCCAAATGTGTTGATGTTTCTTATACAAATTTAACTTCAAAAGTTAAGTTTGTGTGGTTTGTTTGAATTTCAACAAGTAACTACACAATTGAGTTATTTTTTATGTATGTTTTATATTCTTCATATTAATTTTATTTTAGAGATTTTTAAGTTGCTAACCTATAAATAGCAACTTGTTTCTTCATTCGTAGCATCTCATTCCATTTTGAAGTATCTCATTCCAAGTGAAGAGTTTTCTCTCTTTTCTTTCTTCTCTTTATTCTTGAGTCAAGTTGACAGCAAGTGTCCAAGAGTTCTTCCAGATCCGAGTAGTTCGAGGTTGCTGTTCTATCAGAGTTAGTCATTGTATCATGTTGAGACGATCGCTGTAGTCTGCTTCCAACCCGTGCATAGTGAACAATTGTCTTCAGGACAACGCTTAGTAAGCGTGTCTCGACTATTTGCAATTCTTTGTTCTTGAGTTTTGAGTTGTTATATACAATACATTGTAATTGTTGGTAGCCAGTTAAGTTGTAATCTATTTGCTAGTGTTACTCAGTTTTATACATAGCAAAGTAGCAATATTTTTCCAACAACAACTTGAACGTTCCACCAATATTTGGAGATGCTTGTGTTTAAGATATTGATTTGATACATGCATCAACGTCGTTTTTTGCAACTTGAATGTGTCGCAAACATTTGGAGATGCTTTGGAGATTGACGAGACTTTGAGAGCAATGAGTTGAGAGATAAATAAATAATGAGATTCTAAGTATTGGTGAAATAATGAGGAAGAAAACTCATTTTTATAATAATAAAATATGAGAGCTACAAAACCTTTGTAATTCTATCACTTTTAAAATTTTGTTATGTTATGAATTATAATTAAAGCAAACAATAATTTAAGTTATAGAAAACTTTTACCTTCCAAATCTTTAAGAAATCTTACTCTTTATTGTTTATATTTAATTAATTAAATAATTTTAAATTATTAAATTTTAAATAAATGTGGGTGTGTGATGTGAAGTGTTTTTGTAATTAACTATTTATATTTTAATTAATAATTAATAAGAAAATAATTTAGTAAGAATTATAGATATTTGTAATTAAAATTTAATATATAATTTATTAGTTATTGATAATTAATGTAAGTGGCATATTTTGTAAATTTAAAACTTAGTAAAGGGACAAAATAGTCCTAAAAAGTTTTTTATTTTTTATTTTTTTATTTTTTTAAGATGATAATTTTTTAATATATTATAGATAATTTAATTCTGAAACTAATATTTTTATCTATCTATATTTAATTATTTAATATGAAACATTTTGTTTTACAGTTTTTTTTTCATTTCCTCCCCCTCTAAATTTATCTCTTTTACACCTTTCCACACCAAATTGAAAATTTGTTTCAATAAAATTAAGAATGCAATTCTTAAAAAATAAAAAATATATTCTAATAATAATTGAAAAATAATTAAGACTTTGATGAAGTGAACCATAAAACATGAAAAAAATAGAAATATGTATTTGTTAAAAAGAAAAAAAATAAGATATCATTTCTATCATAATTATTTATATGTAAACCACAACCTGAGATATTACATAATTTTTTTTATTTTTTTTTTATGATTAAGCTAGTATTCAATAATAAAATAAATTATTAATTTATAATATATAAGAAATTGATCCACCCTTTAAATAAAACTAGGTATATTATTAATTTGGTTAGATAGCTTTTTTAAGGAATATAATTATCTTTAAAGAATACCTAAAAAAATGAATATCATGCATATCATGCACGTGGTAACAAACTAGTATTATAGATGTTGGGCAATAGTTCATATCAATTTTTTTAAAAAAAATATCCACTTTTTATATGATGTGATGTGGTGTTAATGATATGCTATAATGTAGAGGTAGGCAGAGGTTGGAGAAAAAGGCATTCTATCTTTTAATATCGCTAAGTATTCTATTTTTATCATATCGTAGAGGAAGAAATTGAATATAAAATTACCAAGAAAGAAGAGGAGATATCTTAGTTCTTATTTTCTTTTAATGTACATTAAAATACTCAAATCCAAAATTCGAGTAAACATAAAAATATCATTTTTTACGAAACAAATCTACCAAACAAAATATTTATGGAATTCATATGATTCAATCAACTTGAAAATATAAAATAAAATCAATATTTCATATCAAAACTAACCTTAATTTTTTTTATGAATGTTTCTATCAAATTAAGATCCCGTTGTTATAAGTATTTTTATTTTTATTTTTATTTTTACAGAGCATAAATGCAGATCAAGAAATTGGGCAGACCATGGGGTTTTGGACTTGTATTTATTTTGATGGAGATCAAGAAGCAGGAGCGGGGAATAATATATTTGAGCTACTTATCTTATCTAGGTGAATAATCACACAATTGCTTGAAATTTCTTTTCGGTAATATGCTCTGTTAGGCCATGGCGGATAATTTATGATGGTTCATTTATGTTAGGCCATCCTTATATTTGGATCACGTTTTTTGTGTGTGTTTCTCCATGTGCATGATCAATTTAATGTTCAGAGTATACACTTTGAGAATCAAAGGTGACTACTTTGATCAAGTTTTTCGTTATTCAGATTTTTTTTTAGTATATTGTTAAGTCGTCTTTTTAGATTAATATGTTGATCTTCTTTTATTTACAAACAATAATATTGGCCATGATTTTGTAAACTTGTCCATTATTGTATTATTTTATTTAATGAATATCTGTCCTTTATTTTACTAGAATAATTTATTATAAAATTTTTAAAAGGTAAGGATTAAATAGAAAAGCTTATGAAAATTTTTAAGAAGTACAGAGATTCATTAAAATACAATTTAAAGTTGAAAAATATAATCTATATAAATCTCACTTTGTATTTTATTGAAAAACTCTGAAGTAATCTTTAAGCTAGCTCATTTAGAAGTATTTTAAATCGTAGTATTTTTATTTTGCTCACAAATCGTTAAGAATTATCTCTGTATTGTTGGAAATAAGTAACCTTATAAGCCTAGAAATAAGGACAACTTTGAAAAAGAAGAATACACCTAAATTTTTTTATCAATAAATAATTTCACAATAACGAGCTACATGTAGCTTTTTAGAAATATTAATTTTTGAAGGTTAAATAATTGAAAAAGTTTTTTGGACGGAGTCTATTTTCATCGTTTTAGTTCTGTTTGCATGATGTAATGAAAAATAGGATAAAATAAATAAAACATATATTCTCAAAAAAAAAAAAAAAAAAACTAAAATGTATATGATGTGACTAAGGTTACGTTATGGTGTAATGTAGAAGTAAGGAGAAGTTGAAAAAGTATTATATTTTTTAATATAGATGATTATTCTATTTTTATAATCTCATAGAAGAAAAAATTAATTGCATACAAAATTGGAAAGAAAGAGGGGGAAATATATATGTAAAAAAGGTAGTAAAATAAATCAATGGGCAGCCATTGATAAAGAAACTTCAAGTTGAGGCGGTGGATCGGGGAGTAGGAACATGGCACAGATTGCGCTTGCAAAAGCAGCAATACCACCCAATACAAATGCGGGTAAGTTTCCTCCTCCAAAAGCTGCATCTAGCGGACCACTTACTGCAGAGACAACAAACTGTGGAATGACTATGAAGAGGTTGAGAATTCCCAAAGAGAGACCTATAGGAAAAGTAAAACAACATAAAAGAGTTGTTAGTTAGTAATAAGAAAAGTAAAGTAAATTTTAGAATGATAAGTTTGGTGTACATACCTTGACCAGCATTGGAAGTGGAAGAAAAGATGGATGCAAGGGCAAATGGAACGCTAAAAGTGACCGAGAGTGGAATACCCAAGATTGCAAAGATGGAAAATGCTCCAGCCTTGACATTGGGGGGAGGAAGAGCCAAGCCATGAGTGGACCTCCAACGCTCAGCAACCTTTGTAACGACGACAATAGATGCCATACAAATTACAAATATAATGTTGACAATTCCCCAAACCCACTTGAGGCCGCCCACAATACGGCTAAAAGGCTCTATCGCCAAAGCAGAAAAGCCAAGAACAAAGGAATTTATCATCAATCCAAGGGCTCCAGCACGAACACCGAGATCGTAGAACTTTTCTTGTTCTGGAGTCCCTTGTGGCTTTCCACCATACACTTCAGCACCCATCCAGTCAGTGTCGTACATTATAAATGGGAACCAACCAATCCAATTTAGAGCCGTTACAAGTAGCAAGAGCCACATCGGCTTTGACAACCGCTTAAGTGCTCCAAACAATTGGCCAAAAAAGGGGGTTGATTCTCCGTCAATGTCGATGTTCTCAAATGGCTTCTCACTCACCATTAGCACTGCGAATGTGGTAACCACGAGGAGTAACACAATGTCGATTAAGAAGCATGTTTTGAGGTTGGCGCAATAAACATCACATGCTTTTGTGACTGTAAAGGGAAGGAATTTATAGAGTGTGTTATTGGACCCAGCTGCATACCCCATAACATTCCCTACCCCCATGAAGAAGGAGAAAAAACCATTGGCCACTCTCATTTTTTTGTGGTTGTTACACGACATATCTGCAAGCAACGCTCTACAAGGCCCTTGCAACATGTTGTTAGCAACATCAAGAACCCAAAATCCAACAACAAATATTGCCACAGCTCTTGGTTTTGTAGATTTTGAAAGTTCATCTCCTGCTGAATGCCCAATATCTGCAGCGAACCCAATGAGGAAAACTGCAACCGCCACAAAGCCAGCCCCAGCAACAATGAAGGGTCGACGACGACCAAACCTAGAAGTGCAACGATCACTGTAATACCCCACAGTCGGCTGCACAATAAGCCCTGACATTGGCCCACAAAGCCATATGAACGCTGACCATGTATGTGGAACCCCAAGTTGTTGTACGTAAGGCGTTAACAATGAGAGTTGGAGAGCCCAACCAAATTGAATACCAGCTGCAATTGCCGCAACTATTATGATTTTTCTGTACGAATTTGAAAGATCTGCCTCCACTATGCCCTTCGACACAACGCCTCCATGCTCCATTGATGGAATCGATATAATTTATCACCCCTTTTTGTTTTATGCAGATGGTTTTTTTACTTTTTTTTTTTTTTTTTGAGGAACAAGGAATTCAAAATTCCAACGTATTAACACTATTGGAACTTTTGTTTTCCTAATCCCTTGTGCACAACAAGTAATGATGCATTAATGAATGCTTGAGGATATTGTTGCTTGTGATCACTTTATATACTAGTGAACCCCATGGAATTTCGAAGTCATAATTAGAAAGTTGAAGAAGAAATTTTAGGGGGGCCAAGTGTCTTGATGTAGATGGAAATTAAAAAATGATTATAATGTTGATTTTGACTGCGATTTATGATCCAAAATAGGATGAAGTTGTTGAAGTACTTGTAATTGCCATTTGATAACATGTGGCAAGTTTTGGCCATGAGAATGAGGTGGTTATATAAGCCCAATTGTTAATATACAATGTCAAATACATCATTCTATTTGTGTCTCACCTAATGTAATCGACAATTTAATTATTTTGAGAGAGACCAAAGGAATATAGGATTAACGGATATATTCATATAATATTGAAGATAAATGTACGAAATAATGTGGTTTTGCTTCTTTTAAAATGTTTGATTAAAGAACAAATCACACGATAGTTTTAAACTTTTTTTCTAAAATTATAATTGGACATCCTATAAAGATTAACTTTTAGAAAATTATTGAGTTGTTTAATTTCGGAATTATTTCCAAAAACATAATTTTGGAAATCAATTACATCATATTTTAAAAAATAATTAACTTGAAAGCCTTTCATAGACGAGCGGACCAAATATTAATTTATTGGAAGTTAACAAATTATGTTACACAAATATAATTAAAAAAATTATGAAAATGAAAGAGGTTCGAATTCACATCCCCACATTATGTTGACCTACAAAGCATTATGTTCACCTACAAAGAGTTATTGTTGTGTAGGAAAGACGACTTCCTATCTAAGATCGAATAATCTTAAATACCATCAATTTAGCTCATCTTGTTGTCTTATATTATTTAGTCCATAAACTCTTATTACTTTGACCTATGGATTAAGATTTTTAAACTTTCAGTTCTTATCAAATACTTTTTTAATCTCCCAGTTTTGTATTTGGTTAAAGTATTTCGTCAAATAAAAAATAAATTTTAAATTAAATATAATTAAATATTAATAAAATAATTTATTATATATATAAAAATAGGTGTCACGTCAGCTTTCCGTCAGGGACTAACGAAAAATTGGATAGAAGGACCAACAGTGTAACTAAATACAAAAGTCAGAGGTTAAAATTGTTGAGTTTGAAAACTGAGGGACTAAAAAGGAACTAAACACAAAACTGAGGGACCAAAAATGTATTTTGCCCTAAAAAATATTACTTTGACCTATGGGTTCAGAATTTTTAAACTTTCAACTAAAAAATTCTATTAGATTTTTAAACTTTCAACTAAAAAATTCTTAATTCTACCTCATTTGATAACCATTTGATTTTTTAGTTTTTAGTTTTTGGAAATTAAGCTTATAAATATTACTTTGACCTATGAGTTTCTATGTTTTCTTATCTATATTTCATATATGTTTTGAAAAAACCAAGCCAATTTTGAAAACTAAAAAAGTAGTTTTTAAAAACTTGTTTTTGTTTTTGCAATTTGGCTAGAAAATTAAATATTTACTCAAGACATATAGAAACACATGGTAGAGTAATTGTGAGAAAACAAACACAATTTTCAAAAAAAAAAAAAAATCAAATCGTTATCAGGGCTTGAATGTGACTAACACGTGTTTAAACTTTTAATTTTGTGTTTAATATCCTTAGATTTTGAAAAAAAAAATGTCGAATAGGTCAAAGATATGATATCATAGTTTCTTATAGAATTAAATATTACAAACTAATTTAGTAACACATAAAAAATTTGTAAATTGCAAATACTTTATAGATAGAATTCTTTATTAAAAAAATGAGGCTTATCATTTATACTTATAAAAAAAAATATAAGTCTAAATTATTTTTAAGAATATTTTTCTATATATTTTTAAATGGATAAAAACAATAACCTTTTATAATTATATATAAATATAAAAGAAATAGAATATATAAAAATCGAAAAAAAAAACTTAGGAAATATATAAATAGAAAAAAAAACTACCATTTATAAATGTACTAGTTTTTTTATAATGTACATTGCACGTAATCTAAATATTGTTTGATAGGATTTAAAATAGTCCTATATTTCTTGGCTAATTCTTGATAGTTGGGCTGATTTTTTATGAATATTTATTTATTTTATACGAAATTCATGCAGAATGCAATTTTCAAGAAATGCATTCAATTGGGGTAAAACGAGTTCCATCGAGACACTAGAAGCTATACAAAAGGCGTGGACACAGAGTAGCATTGAGACACTGTGCCCAGCGTCTCGATGCTACGAGGAGAGGAAAGCGCGCGTGCATCCACAAAATCGAGACGTTGTGCCTAGCGTCTGAATGATGTCACGATGTATAAATACATCATTTTCCATTTTAGGTCATGTTTTTATTCCTTTTTTTTTTCAGAGAATGCAACCCCTTTTTGCGATTTTGGACTGTTTTATACCCATTTTGGGTATTTTTCTTGATTTCTATTTATGTCGAGAGCGGAGTACCAAGCTTCCAGCTAGTCGTAGTTTCGGTCGGGATCAATTCGGGCATACTTTGTAATTTTGGAGGTTTTGCATTAATTCATTGTTGATTTACATTCTTTAAGCATGTTTGGGACTCTGATTTAGTTTAATGAATGTATCTTGCATATTAGACTTGATCAATCTTGTATGTTTGAACATTTTCTGGTATGTATATGATGCGTGTGTGCATGGATACAAAATAGTTACAAATTAATTACAAATGCACCGCAAGATATGCAAGATACATAGTCCTGTTGCAACAAGTAATAAGTATAAGAGTATCGTTTCCACATGGACTAAATGTGATTTTTAGCCAAGTTTAGGTCTTTTATAGTGAATATAAGGCCAACCAAAAGGAAAAGAAAATGATAGAGTTGGTTTTCGGTCAATGAATGTAAATGACAAGAAAGTAAATGAAAGGTAAAGTAAATAAAGTGAGTAAATGAAAGCGATAAAAGAAAGCAAGATAAAGGAAAACGATAAATGAAAGTAAGTAAAGAAAGTAAGATAAATGAAAGATAATTAAAGAAAATCAAGTAAATGACAATAAATAAATATTCACAAGGTGGGGTTACTCGGGTCCATTTTTAAGACAAGTAGGCGCAAATTAAGCAAACCTCTTGATGTCATAGCAAATGTTCGTGGTAGTTTTTTTTCAAAACTTACCTAAATTTTCAGCAAGTGAACTCCCATTCAAAATGCTTACTAACGTGCTTGCTAGTATTCTAGGTGAGAGATCGTCCCTAATCTTCCTTTTTCAACACAAGATTGCTCTTAGTGCTTATCCTAGAATGGAGACAGTAAATTGGTTTCCTCTTTTTTTACAAAAGAAAGAAACGGGATGAAAATTAAATTGGTCAAATCTAATCCCATCATTAAGAAATTAAAACAACCAATCTTCCAACAACAAGAGACATACATACACTCAACAACAAACAAATCACATCACAAGGTCTTTTAATCATTACCATAAATATTAGAGTGCATATTTTTTACAAATAGATGATAGAAATGAAACATAAAACAACTAAGGTCTCTCGGCTACCAGAAATCGGGCAAGAGGGAAAAATGTTACAAGATGAAAGTGTAATCTATGGTAAAAGAAAGCAAACAAAGATCTCTCTAAGTTAGAACTCCTTTTTTGATGAAGCTTCTAGCTCACACTTCTCATTCTCGATCTCCCTTTTTGATCTTCTTCCTTGCAAAATCAAGCCCTAGCCGAAAATGATCCCCAAATGCAACTCCACTTGAAATTGATGGAATACAATGCTTTTATAGGCCCCAAATAAAAACTAACTGAAGGGATTGAATCCCGTAGCGAAAGCGTTAGAATTGTTTTTTCCCACAATTACGTTATAATTAAAAATATACCCAAAACAGAAAGTTAAGCATAACAAAAGGGTGAAGATGGATTTCCTTTGAAGACACTTCTTCTAGTGATCCTTCTCCAATCCCAAGCACTCGTTCTCAACGATCAACACGAACAAGAACACTCGAACACTTTCCACAGGATCTTCTCCGTTGTTCTCTTAGAGAGGGAGAATGGTGGAATTTCTTTTGGAGAAAGGGAGTGAATTTTCTAGAGATAACTTTTGACAGAGTTATGAGATATGTAAATCTCAAATTCCAAAAATGAGCAATCAAGTTCACAAAATGCATCAAGATGCATTCTTATATAGGGAGTGAGGATGGAGATAATTCCTCCACTCATTATCCCACTAAATGCATAAATTATGCATTATACAAATCACATTTACATATTGCATTATATAAGGTATCCTATACCTTATTGTGCAAATCAAATTTGCATAATTGCATTATTGAATCATATTCAATTTTGTTCTCAAATTAATTATTTCCTCTAGAATTAAATATGAAACAATTTGATACTAAAATAATATTTAGAAATTAATCCAAATATATTGTATAGTTTATTATAAATCAAATTCACATTAAACTATATATTAAATCGATTATGTCACATATAATCGATATAACTCCCATTTACGAAATTGAATACTTCAAGTTTGCTCCAAAACTTTATACCCTCGATATTTCCATGTTGAGCCAACGGAGGGGCCTAATGGACCTACAGTTCATGAGCTTCAATGATACGAGTTGAACCGATCAAACTCTTTTACCAGGTTGACCAACATTTATTAACTACGAGTCACTACACTATAGACTCGTAGTTGCACTCTCCTCATTATAGGACAAGTTGTATCCATTGATTTAACCAATGCCCGTGAGTCAACCCTTCACAGGTTGTTCGTAGTCACAATTGGGTCAAATTACCGTTTTACTCCTTTGACTAGCTCTTGGTCCTTAAGTACCACTGATCCTCTAATGAACAATTAGTTTATGGTCTTACTTTAAACAATGTCTCTCTCGGGAAAGTAAGAGGGTAGGGCCCCGTTGTTCAATACATGGATTTAGTCCTTAAGGGAACAACCGATCTAATTTTTCTAGCTCGGGAACGAGTGAATTCCATCTCCCAGAGTTAAATTCCTAGTGTTGGGTTTTATGCCATAAAACTCATAGTTTGTAAATTTGTAAATTGTTCTAATTTTATCAATAAAATATTATTGTTACAATTCAATAAAGTGTTGTTGAATTCTATTTAATTTGTTTTAAATTAACCCTAAATGTAATAAACAAAAATCCTAGGTTGTGTTATGTGTCTTGAACTGTATGTAGAGACATACAGGGATTAAGGTTCAAGAAATAACCTAAAGGGTCTATAGTATAGGGATGAGGTTGGGTACCTTATCCTAGTGACACTATGGATACCATCCACTTTGTATTTGGCACAAACGCAATGATCCAACGCATTCGTGTAGGTCACATGCGAGTGGGGGCATCCTATGTGATGAGTTCACATAAGACCGGACTGCGAAATAGTAACCAATAGATGTAACTCCGTTAACTGTTTAGGTTTCTATTTCAATAGGATGATCTAGACAACTTGATCTTAATCCTGAGCAAGTTATAAGCTTCTGTCTGTGAGGGATTGCCCTTTGACTAGTGTGGGTGAGAGTGACCCGGGTTGCATACTTAATAAGTCTTGCGTAAAATTATATTGCAATACCGCAAGTGTACAAGTCATGTTTTAGCATAGTGATTTAAAGTTCCAAGTATCGTCCTCAGGAATGGTTTTCTTGATTAATTACCAAGATACTAATTCTAAATTTTAGCTAAAGTAACAAAATATGGATAGATGATGAAAACAGGTTGCAACACCGCTACCCTTGTGTGCGCGCGTCCTTATCGATCTGGCGTTACAACGCCCTCGCCACGACCCTTCACAATGGTTTTCTTATCGAGATAGCATTGTGACGCTGCAAGGCAGCGTTGCAACGCTATCGGCATGGCTCTTCTATGCATCAAAACAGCAATCACGGCGTTGCAACGATCTGCATGGCGTTGCAACGCCATCACCTCGGGTCTACTAGCTTGAAATGATCCTTTTACTTCTAATGAATGTTATTTTAAGCTCCAAAAAGCCTTGATTCGATCCCGAGTGATTCGTAGTGTCTCCAAATGTCTTGTTTAAGCTCTTTACTTGAAATTGAGTGATTTAAACATAACAAAGCTCTGAAATTAACATAAAACTAGCAATAATTAAGCCTAAGGATAACACATTTTGTGTGTTATCATCTACCTTCTAGGGAAAAAAACCTCGTGGATAGCTGGGAACTTAACTTCGCAAGAAAGAAATCACTCATTCCCGATTTAGGGTAAGTAGATGAGTGTTCCCTTATGTGGTGCCTCCGGGACTTAAACAAAGGACCCTATCCTCTCACTGGTTCGAGCGAAATTTCTGTTTATTGGTTCGACCATAAACAGGTTGTTCATTAGAGGAGTACTGGTACTTAAGGTCATAGATGTACTCCAGGGGTAAAATGGTAATTTGACTCAGCTTGTGTTACGAACACTTGTGAAGGAACAACTTGCTGTTATTGATCTTTATCCATAGACATAGAAAAATATATGCAGTGAGAAGAGTGTTGCTTCGGGTCTTTAGTGGAGTGTACCCACAGTTAACGAATGATGATTAAGCAGTTAATGAGATTATCCAATTAATCTTGTGTCGTTGGAGCTTCTGATCTGTAGGTCCATTAGGTCCATTTCCTCGCTCATAAAGGGTTCAAAGTGTGACGCCCGGTAATTTTCAGATGATTTTCTAAAATTCTTCAGGATTTAAATCTGGGCTCGTTTTGTAATTTTGGAAGTAAGTTTATTTGAATAAGGAAAAGTATTTTTTTGAAAAGGAATTTAGTTTTTTTAAAAAGGGAAAGTTTAATAAAAGAAAAGAAAAAAAAAAAAAAAACTGTGTTAGAGATCAAAGCGCTGCCCCATCCTGTTTCGACTTCTCCTTTTGCGTGAGGTACAACAACCGACGGGGAGCATTCTTCGACCTTCTTCTTTGCCGACAAGAAAACCATCGATAGCTCCTCTCCACACCACAACAAGTAGCCGTCGAACAGCTTCCCTCTTCGATGCTGACAACACCCAGCCTAACCGTTCTTCCTTTTTGCGAATTTGAGGCCTCGGGTTTCTTCATCTCCGGCGGTTCCAACATCCAAATGCCGACCCCCTTGTCAGTTTCTGCCTCCCTTCGCGTCGTTGTGTCCGTCGTTCAGCCTCGCTGTTATCGATAATAGGTGTAATCGTTGGTGAGGTTTTAAAGAGACCCATAACTTTGGTTTGATTGGTTCAAGTATTTTAATCTTGTTCTCTTCATTTAGAGGTTTGTTTTGAATACATCGACCAATGTGCGTCCCAGATCTCTATTTCACTCGCTCCCACTCACCGCAAACCGCCACCGCCGCTGCCGCCGTCGTTTCAGTACAACCGACCAGTCTCATTTTTTTATGTCGTTTTAGTCCTTTGTGTGTTGGTTCAGTTATTTTAAGTCGCGTTAATTCAATTAAAGTGTTTGGAACGTGATTCTTAAGGTTCTTTGTTTATCGATTAGGGGCTCGTGTGAGTTAAGGAAGCGTGTGGAACTCTGGATCTAACTCTCGAACCTTGGTTATCCAGGTAAGTAGTCAGTTGGATTAAGCCCCTAAAGTTATCATTTACTTAGTTTGATTATGGTAATTCGTGAATTTTGATTTAATGTGCTGATATGGTATTATGATGCATACAGTTGATATTGAGTTTGTGTTAGTGTTGTATAAACTAAGAATGGACTAGGAAAGTAATTATTATGGAAATAGGGGCTTAAGGCTTCAAGTTAAGGGTGAGACTTAAAGCCTTTGATCGTAATAAGCTGAGAACGAACATTGTAGGTCTGAGACTGATGTGGTTTAAAAGTGGTACTATGCTCGGGTTCCATCTCGAGGTTTGTATTTAGAGTTTATGAGTTACAAGTCAACTCTAGCTAGACGTGCCCAAGGTTTTGGAATGACATTGATGTTTGGGGTTCACAAAGGTTTGGTGAACCATCGAGATCAAAATAATCACACGTCCGAAGGGTCAGGTGAGGTTTAGTTCTCTTGGCACGTATTCGTTGGCAGAGTTGTCTCTAGTTAGAAAGGGAGGGTTGATGTTGTGGGACCCCGACCCGAGGTAAGTAGCCATTTGGATTTGCACGCAAGTTCGAAAGCGAGCGTACTTGCGTAGTTAAAGTTTTACCTGTTTTGACTTATTGGATAAGGTAGTATGCTTGTCTGTGTAGGAATAAGATCACGTCTCGTGTTTTACTGGCTTGGAATATTCTGAGATTTAGCATGATGAGGTCGTGGTATCTTGTACTCGGATTTCTATCTTGAACTTCAACCTGTATGTGGTTGTTGTATCTTGTGCTCTGTATTCTTGCTTGAATTTTAACGTGTACAAAGTTGTTTAGCTTATCTTGAGATTCGTTAGTTACTGAATAGTGCAAGAACTATTTGACTTGGACTTTTATTCTTGAATCGAGTTTGTTATGTCATGAGATGTTTGGTTCTAGGAACATCTAAGTTGTTGTTAGACCTAGGGACTTGTGAAGCTTAGGTTACCCTAGAATCGTGTTATAGGACCCGTGCCCCTTACTTCCGAACCTCTATAGTTGGTCTCAGGCCTCAGGTTGGCGAGTTTAGGAGACGGATAGTTGGGAGAAAGACCCATCATTCGACATGATGACTAGACAAATGGTTGGAAAAAAGACCCACATTCGACATGATGACTAGACAGATGGTTGGGAGAAAGACCCATCATTCGACATGATGAGTACGCGGATGGTTGGGAGAGAGACTCATCATTCGACATGATGACTAGACGGATGGTTGGAAGAGAGACCCATTATTCGACAAGATGACTAGACGGATGGTTGGGAGAGAGACCCATCATTCGACGAGATTACTAGACGGATAGTTGGGAGAGAAACCCTTCATTCGATGAGACTACGAGACGGGTGGTTGGGAGAGATACCCTCAACTCGATATGAGGCTCTAGGATGTTATCCCTATGAGCAGGAGCGGTGTCACTGTGCTCATTCGACGTGGGAGTTAACGGGTGATTTCTGACGAGCTTGAGAGTCGTATGGGCGTGCCCCTCCATCTAGTACATGGCATGATGGGTGGATTCCCTTTACGAGATGGGTGGTAGGGAGAGAGACCCTCCACTCGATATGATGGCTCTGGGACATTATCCCTATAAGTAGGAGCGGTGACATAGTGCTTGTTCGACGAGGGAGCTTTGGGGTGATTCCCAATAGGCTCGAGAGTCATACGAACGTGCCCCCCTAAAGGGAATGGAAAGCTCGCAGCGGAAACGACATGAAACGTCGTGGTTTTACGTTATGCTACTGATTTCTTAAAATTGAACCTATCTCATACATTCTAGGTTAAACATGTAATTTAGAAGAAGAAAACAGAAAGTAGATGGTATACTAACTTCTTGAGGAACCTTTCTTCAACAATTTCTTCTCCGATCACGAACTCTTCGTGTCAACGATCTATTCACGCGATCTCTCGAACTGAACAAATGGATAACTCCAAAATGATCTTCTCGGTTGTTCACGATCGATTGAGGGAGAGTGGTGGGACTCCCTTTGGATTTTGGGTAGAGAGAAATTGAGAGAGAATTGAGAGAAGAGAAAAAGCTTCTTTGGATGGAATTCCAAAAAATGAACTATTGTCTTGCAAAAGGCTTCTTACAAAGCCTATATATAATGGTGAGTGGTGGAGTTGAAATCTCCACCAAATCACAATTTTACCACAACTTTATAATATACAAATCATATTTGCATATTACATACAATAAGGTATCTCATACCGTATTAGACAAATCTCATTTGTATAATTGTGGAATTTTAAATTGAAACACATTCAATTTAATTTCTCTCAATTCATTTCTCCAAATTAGCACTAATTAACCAATTAGGCTAACCTATAGTTTATTATAAATCTCATTCACATCAAACTATATATTTTGTCAATTATATCACTATAAATGACATAAATACCCAAATAATGAATTTGAACACTTCAAATTCACACCAAACTATAAACCCTCAATTTATCCAGTTTAAGCCAACGGAGGGACCTAATGGACCTACAGATGATGAGCTCCAATGATTGGAGATTAACCTGTCAAGCTCTTTGACCCGTTATTCAACATTCATTAGCTACGATAACACTCCACTAAAGTTCGTAGCTGAACTCCCATAACTGCAGGATAAGTTGTGTCCATTGATATAACCAATGCCCGTGAGTTGACCATTCACAGGTTGTTCGTAGACAATGCTAGGTCAAATTACCGTTTTACCCCTGTGTCTACCTCTTGCTCCTTAAGTCCCACTGCTCCTCTAATGAACAACTACGTTGCATTGTCCAACCATAAACAACATCTCTCTCAGGTCAGTAAGAGGGTGGGTGCTCGTTGTCCAAGCCCTGGAAACAACACTTAAGGGAACAACCTCTCTAGTTTTCCTACATCGGGAACAAGTGAATTCCATCTCGCGTAGTCAAGTTCCCAGCTCCCCACGTGGTCCTGTCCCTGAGAAGATAGGCATATTGAGCGAGTAACTGTGACCACCCTCACCCATACTAGTCAAAGGACAGACCCCCGCAGACAGGAGTTCGCAACACGCTCAGGATTAAGGTCGAGTCACTATTGGTCATCTACGAAGTTATTAGCCCTATACTGTTAACGGTGTTACATCAGTAAGTCTAATATTTCACGGTCCGGTCTTGTACAATCTTATTGCACAGGATGCCCCCACTCGCATGTCAACCACATGAACGAGTTGGATCACCTCGTTTGTATCTAATACAAAGCAGGTCGCATCCACAACGTATCCCAGGATTAGGTCTCCAACTCTATCCAGTATCATCAGAGACTGCTTCGGTCATTAACTTGAACGTGATCCTCCCTGTGTGTCCACTACACAACGTTCAAGTTCTAGTTCTCTCATAATTCAATGACCCTGGAGCTTAGTTTATTAGATTAAGTTTGTAAATATGCAAGACACAAAGTGATGAAAAAATAACTCTTATTTATTTCAACTTGGTATATTACAAACTTATACGAGATTAGGACATACATCCAAACACCTCCATCTAGTACATGACTCGAGGGGTTAATCCCCATTGCTAGGGCGTGAGTGAGTGTCACCTCTTCTCACTGTCATTTACTAACCTAGGTTGTGAGACTGAACTTAGGTTAGGAGAGTCGGGCGCGAACACGGGGTCCTGATATCATGAGTTGAGACTTAGGAGTTACTGTGGTTGCTTTGATTGCATGTTAGCTTGTTTGGACGTGAGTGAGCTTCTTACTGAGTATTTTTATACTCACCCGTCTACTTTGATGTTTTTGGTTGGAGGTAAGAAATCTTGAGGCAGTTGACGACGACGACGACCTTACGAGGTTGTGGACACTTCCCGTTTCTTGTCTTTAGGCTTAGTTTACTTCTCTTGAGTTTATCTTTGTCATTTCTTGTTTCACATAGTTGCTCGGCAGTCCTGTTCTCCTTTCTGTGTTGCTTCATAGTTGTTGGTTCTCTTTTGTCTTCATAAAATTATGTTGCATGTTTGTCGATCGGAGAAGTTGTGTTGGAACTCTAGTTGTAGCCCAACCCATTTTCTGATTGAAGTTTGGTGGGGTTGGGCATTCTATGAAACTCTTTGAAGTGTTTTCTACTTGATAGGTTCCAGGAAAAATTTTGAATTTCTCCTTGCTATGTCGTTATGCTATCGAAACTTTGGCGCGAACGGTGTGGTGGTGTAACTTCCCTAACGTAGGTTCCTCTCGAATTTTAGCGTCATTACAGTTGGTATCAGTGCCCTAGGTTTTAGATCCTGTAGACTCGCTCACATCTTGAGCTTCAGGTTCTTCACAGCTTCTCGCAGGGTAGTCGCCTCGTCGTTGCCAGGTTTTGCATCTGTTAACTAATTAGTAAAGTAGATAGGAGTAATATGTTTGCTCATCTTACTGTTCTTACATTGCTTTGCGTTGAAATTATCTGACCTCACCCTTGGGGTGGGTAGTTGTGAGATACTTGCTTGCTGGATTGAAATTTAGATTAATGGCCCGTGTGAGGGGTCGTTGAGGGCTAACCACCGGCAGACGTGGCTGGGGTGGTCATGGAGGTCATGATCGTAGAGGCAGTGGACAGAGTCTAGTAGTAGACCCATCCTTGGCCACTTGGTCGTTGTATTGTCTATTTAGTGGAAGGTCGCTTGTTGGAAGTGACCTTGATTGTCTTAGAGATGAGTGACTTCGGTGTGATTCTAGTTTTTGTTTGGCTGACTGCAAATCATGCCCACATCGACTGTCACCACCGGGAGGTCGTGTTTAAACCTCCACCAGAACGGAGCTTCAAGTTAAAGAGGACCAAGTCAGAAACGATTCCAAGGGTAATTTACACTCTAAAGGCAAGCAGATTGGTTGGCGAAGGAGCTTGGGCCTTCTTGGTAAGTGTGCCAAACCTGAGGAACGAGAAAGGGGGCGTGTCATCAGTCCCAGTAATTAGAGGGAATGCTTTTGCATGGAGTGACGTGTGTGAGTCGAGTTTCAAGGATTTAAAGCAGAGGTTGATCTCAATGCCGGTACTCTTAGTGCCTGATGGATCAAGAGGTTTCGTGGTGTACAGTGATGCTTCCAAGAAAGGTTTGAGTCGTGTTTTGATGTAGAATAGGAAGGTTATTGCCTATGCTTTTCGTCAGTTGAAAGACGATGAGCGGAACTACGCGACCTAGGACTTGGAACTTGTTGTTGTAGTCTTTGCTTTAAAAGTCTGGAGATACTACCTTTTCGATGAGAAAATCAAGATGTATACAGATCATAAGAGCTTGACATACTTGGTTACTCAGAAGGAACTGTGGATGAGCCAACACTGATTGGTGGGGCTAGTGAATGATTATAAGATCGAGAGTTGTAACCCTTAGAGGTACTGCAGTGGAAATGGGAAGAGATTTCGATGGATTTCATTTTCGGCCTTCCCCGAATAGTTAAAGGATTTTTACAGTGATTTGGGTAATCGTGGATAGATTGACTAAGTCGACACATCTCCTTCTGGGGAAACCGACTTATACAATGGAAAAGTGGGCGAAGTTGTTTATGAAAGAAATTGTCAAGTTTCAAGAATCCGAGACGAGATAGTCTCTGACAGAGATCCTCATTTCACGTCCAACTTTTGAACGAGCTTTCAGAGGGCCCTAGGGGTTGAGTGCAGTTCAGCACGACGTTCCACCCACAAACCGACGGACAGACTAAGAGATTGAATTAGGTCTTAGAAGACATGTTGCGAGCTTGTGTTCTAGAGTTTGCAGGTAGCTGGGATACACATCTCCACCTGATGGAGTTTGCCTATAACAACAATTATAAGGCAACGATTGGTATGGCGCCCTATGAGGCTTTGTATGGTAAAAGATGCAGGTCCCCAGTGTATTGGGGCGAGGTTGTGAGCGTAAGCTCTAAGGACACGAGCTGGTCCACAAGTCACGAACGAGGTCGTGCTGAAGATTAAAGCGAGGATGCTGACAACTCAGAGCAGGTAGAAGAGTTATGTTGATGTGAAGCGCGGAGACCTGGAATTTGCAGTTGGGGAATACGCTTTTATAAAGGTTGCACCTACAATAGCCGTGTTGAGGTTTGGCAAGGAAGGAAAGTTGAGCCCTAGGTTCGTCGGGCCATTAGAGATCTTGGAGCGGATTGGCCCGACGACGTACCTTTTGGCCTTGCATCTCTATGAAGGTGATTTGATCCCCGTAAGCAGCGGAAACGTGGTTTAATGGATAAAAAACTTGATTGTTTTGGTTTACTCCAAATACCAAAACATTGATAAAATACAGAGACAAGCAATAAATCTAATCTAATTAAGCATGGATTCTAAACATGCAAACATGTTGTAAACAATTCCTTAACCTAAAAGTAAGAAACTAATTACCTTTGTAGATTAAATCTAGCAACAACTCCTTGCTCCTCCAACATTTTGCACAACAACAACAAATAAGAAAACTCCTTTATTCTTCTTATCTAACAAAACAAAACCACTCAGGAAACCTTCTATTCTCTGAGAAAATTAGATCTACCTTCGTGGGAAGGGATCCAACAAGTTTGGAAGAAGAGAGGAAATTTTTGTCAGAGAGTGTTTTTTACAGCAATTCACAAATTGCAAGGTTGATCAATCAACCACAAACTTCTCTCAATCGAGAAGCTAAAGGTCGAGGAACACTTCCCCCCCACTCCCTATCGATAGGGAGTTAGAGGAAAAATGGGGAACATGCCCTCCTCACACGTTCCCATTAATTAATTAATGAAAAAATTAATTAATTAATTAAATCCAATTTAATTAATATTAATTAAATATCATATATTTAATTAATGTTAAATATCATATATTTAATAAGATTAAATCATATTTAATAAATTTTCCTCTAACCTATAGTTTTAATGTACATCTCATGCACATTAAATTTTAACCTATAGTTTTTAAATATGAATCTCATTCACATTTAAATTAATATTTGAACTCTTTCAAATATTTAATTCTCTCATATAATTTAATATGAATCATATTCACATTAAATTTATAATATAAAGTTCCAAAACTTTATATTATAATGTATCGATATACATTAAATTTATTCCCTAATTGAATTTGAAAATTTAGAATTCCAACGATCTAAGAACCCTTTACGAGCTAGAAGGTGGACCTAATGGACATACGGATCAGAAGCTCCAACGATACGAGATTACTCGGTTAATCTCATTAACCTCCTAATCATCATTCATTAACAACATGATCACTCCACTAAAGTCTCGATGTTGCACTTTTCTCACTGCAGATATATTTATGTGTCCACAGATATTGACCAACAACAACAAGTCAATCCTTCACGAATGTTCGTAACATCAGTTGGGTCAAATTACCATTTTACCCCTGGCTTACATCTTGTACCTTAAGTACCAGTGCTCCTCTAATGAACAATTTGTTTGTGGTCCTACAAGCAAACAGAAGTCCCTCTCGGGCCAATGAGAGGGTCGGACCCTTTGTTCAAGTCCCGAAGACACCACTTAAGGGAACATTCATCTACTTACCCTAGTAGGCGGGAAAGAGTGAATTCCATCTTGCTAGGCTAAGTCCCCATTTGCTCACTCGGTCTTGTCCCCTATAAGGTAGGCATATTGAGTAGGTGAATCTTGCCACTCTCACCCATAGTAGTCAAAGGACAATCCCTCGCGAACAGAAGTTCGTAACCTGCTCAGGATTGAGATTAAGTTGCCTCCGTCATCCTGGTGAAATAGAAACCTAATTAGTCAACGGAGTTACATCTAGTGGTTACTATTTTGCAGTCTGGTCTTATGTAATCTCATTACATAGGATATCCCACTCACATGTCATCTACACGAACACGTTAGGATCACAATGTTTGTATCATAAACAAAGTGGGCCACATCCATAGTGTTACCAGGGTAAGATACCCAAACCTTATCCCCTTACTATAGACCCTTTAGGTTGTATCTAGAATTGAGATCTTTTTTATGTACACTACATTCAGTTCAAGACACATTTTACAGCCTTGGATGTTTAGTTTATTGGATTTTGGGTTAAAAAAGAGTGAATATCGTAAATAACAAACAATAACTCTTTATTGAAATAATAACACTTTATTAAAATAATTAGAACATAATTACAAACTACGAGTTTTAGAGCACAAACCCCCACAAACTCCCACATGAACTAAAACCCTAGTGGGGTACATTACAATCTAAAACAGTGGTTATAGAGATACAAATACAATAAACTAGGGAATTCATATACCCTATTACATATCTCCTACTTTACCTAGATTAGTCTATGTACATATCTCGTAGACCTAGACTTTCCAGATGACCCTCGAACACTTTAGCCGTGAGAGACTTTGTAAACGAATCAACAATGTTGTGCTCCGAAGCGATCTTCGTGACTGTCACATCTCCTCATTGCACTATTTCTCGTATTAGGTGATACTTCCTCCCGATGTGCTTCCCTCGCTTATGGCTGTGAGGTTCCTTCGAATTGGCTACCGCACCACTGTTGTCACAGTATAAAGTGATGGGAAACTCCATATTTGGAACAACTTCCAAATCAGTAAGGAATTTCCTTAGCCAAACAGCCTCTTTAGCTGCTTCACAAGTAGCGACATACTCAACCTCCATCGTGGAGTCAGCAATGCATCCTTGCTTGTTGCTTTGCCATACTATAGCTCCCCCGTTAAGGGTGAAAACTGATCTTGATGTGGATTTCCTAGAATCCTTATCAGTCTGATAATCAGAATCAGTGTATCCAGTAAGGATCAAATCCTTAGTCCCATACACAAGCGTATAGTCCCTCGTTCTCCTAAGATACTTGAGAATATTTTTAACTGCGGTCCAGTGGTCTAACCCTGATTGGATTGGTACCTACTGACTATTCCCACTTCATAGAAAATGTCTGGCCTCGTGCACAGCATAGCATACGTTAAGCTACCTACTACAGAGGAATAGGGAATACGTCTCATATCCTCAACCTCTTGAGGTGTCATAGGACATAGTTCCTTAGACAGATGAACTCCATGCCTGAAGGGTAATAAACCCCTCTTGGAGTTCTGCATCGAATAGCAGGCCAATATTTTTTCGATATTAGATGCTTGAGATAGAGCTAGCGTTCTATTCTTGCGATTCCTGAAAATCTGAATCCCAAGAACATACTGCGCCTCTCCCAAATCTTTCATTTGGAATTGGATCGCCAACCAATTCTTTATGCTAGTAAGGTATCCTATATCATTCCCAATGAGTAGGATATCATCCACATAAAGCACTAAGAAAGCTACTTTGTTGTTGATGATCGTCTTGAAACACAAGGCTCATCAACGTTTTGGTCAAAGCCATAAGACTTGATCGCAGTATAATATCTTATTCTCCAAGATTTGGATGCTTATTTCAACCCATAAAGGGATTAATTGCGCTTGCAAACTTTTTGCTCCTGACCTTGGGTTATGAACCCTTCGGGCTGAGACATATAGATGCTCTCGTCAAGATTACCATTAAAAAAGGCAGTCTTGACGTCCATTTGCCAAATCTCATAATCATAAAATGCGGCTATGGACAAGTGTATCCTGATAGACTTAAGCATAGCAACAGGGAAAAAAGTTTCCTCATAATCAACTCCTTCCCTTTGGGTAAAACCCTTTGATACAAGTCTAACCTTAAAGGTATGTACCTTTTCAGCTGCATCTCTCTTTCTGTTATAGATCCATTTACACCCTATGGGTCTTACCTCTACAGGTTGGTCTACAAGTTCCCATACTAAATTGAAGTACATTGACTCCATTTCAAGGTCCATAGCTTTGATCCATTGGTCCTTGTCTACGTCATTCATTGCCTGTCTATAAGACAATGGATCTTCTACGTCGTCATCAGGTATGACGACTTGAGTTTTAGCTAAACCCAAGTAGCGATCAGGTTGGAAAACAACTCTCCCACTGCATTGACGCATTCCAAACGATTGAGAAGGACGAGACTTACTTGATGTGTTGGCTTCTTCATCAACTCTTGATGAAGGTCCAACTTGATTAACAACTCTTGTTGATTCATCTGTAGCTTCATTTAGTACTAGTTTACTATGTGGTTTATGGTTCCTCATGTGATTTTCCTCCAACAAAGTGGTGTTTATCGATACAATCACCTTGTTTTCTTGTGGGTCGTAGAAAAGACCACCTCTCGTTTCGTTGGGATAGCCAATAAATTGGCATAATCTGGAATGAGGTTCCAGTTTCTTTGGGATTGTCACCAGCATGTGTGTCGGACAACCCCAAATCTTGAAGTGTTGTAAACTAGGTTTACGCCCCTTCCACAATTCAAAAGGTGTTTCTGAAACACTCGTTGATGGAACAGTGTTCAAGATTTGAACTGCAGTCTCTACTGTGTATCCACAAAACGAGGCAGGCAATTGAGCATAGCTCATCATAGATCGAACCATGTCCAACAAGGTTCTATTTCTCTTTTCTAACACACCATTTTGTCATGGTGTATTAGGTGCTAACAGTTGAGATTTGATTCCATGTTCTATCAAATAGTCCTGGAATCTCAAATCCATATACTCTCCACCTCGATCGGATCGAAGTGTTTTAATGGTTTTCCCTAATGCATTCTCTACTTCAACCTTATACTCTTTGAACTTTTCAAGAGCCTCGCACTTATGATGCATTAGGTATAAATAACCATAACTCGAATAATCATCTATGAAAGAGATAAAATATTCGTACCCTCCTCGAGCTTTAACATTCACAGGACCACAAAGATTCGAATGTATAAGTTCTAAGGGCTCTATGGCTCTATAACCTTTTCCAGTAAAAGGTCGCTTAGTCATTTTACCTTCCAAGTAAGATTCACAAGGAGGTATAGAATCATCTTCTAACTTGTTTAGAAGTCCATTCTTAGATAGTCTCTCAATCTGGTTGAGATTTACATGACCAAGTCTAAGATGCCAAAGATAGGCATTATTATGAGAAATTCTTTGCCTTTTACTTTGAGTATTAGTAGTTTTAAACATCTCATGATTCAAAATTGCTTTAGTTTGATTTGGTTTAAGTACATACAAGCCGTTTTCTAACTTAGCAGAACAAATATTGACACTTTTCTTTAAAACGAACGCTTCATTAAAAGAAAAAGTAATACAATTGCCAAGTTCAATTAAACAAGAGATAGAAATTAAGTTCCTCTTAATATTGGGAACTATGTACAGATTTTCTAAAAAGATAAATCTATCTCTAAAAAACAGCTTGGCATCTCCTACTTCACGAGCTGAGACAACGTCTTCTGTTCCGACCCTGAGCTTCATCTCATCCTCATCGAGCTCCTTGAAAGAACTAATTTCCTAAAAAGAAGAGCAAACGTGATTAGTGGCTCCTGAATCAAGATTCTAGGTAAAATCATCATTTTCCACTAAGCAAGTTTCAAGAATAAGTAAATCGGATTTACCTTTCTTCTCTTTGAGCTTAGCAAGGTACTTTGGGCAGTTTCGCTTCCAGTGCTCGTCCATGTTGCAGTGGAAAAACTTTCCTTTGTCTACAACCTTGGCTTTTCCCTTGCCCTTATCAGTAGCAAATGCCTTCCCTATCCCTCCTATCTTCTTCTTTTGGGTCTTCTTAAGCCCAGAAGATGAACTATAGGGCTCAGTCCCAGATGATGAACCCTTCTGGAACCTTCTGGAATGGGCAAACAGATTTGCCTCTTCATCAACCTGTCCCTTATTCTTCATAAGAGGTTGGTAAGTCTGCAGTTTATTTAGGAGGAAAGTCAGGTTATACTCCTTTTTGTTCATCTCCGCATTGCTGCGGAATGGCAGGAAACTCTTCGAAAAAGATTCCAGGATGAAGAATACCGGACTTTGCTCATCCAAGACCGCTCCGTTCATTTCGGCCACGTTGAAGTAAACTATAAGATCGAGAACATATTCTCTCACTGAAGTTCTCTCCTTCATGCGCGCGTTATAAACGTACTTGAGGGATTCGTGTCGAATTTGTTCAGATGGTTGTCCAGACAAACTCTGCAGATAACCCATGATCTCACGAGCTGAGACCATTCCCTCCAACTTCCTGGCTAAAACATCAGATATGCAAGCCAAGATATAAGCCTTGGCCTTTTCATTGGCCTTGGATCAACAGTCAAATGCATCCTTAATAGATTGAGGTGTGTTTTCAGCAGGGACCTCTGAACATTCCTTAGTCAGTACAAACCGAAGGTCATCCATAATAAGAATCGAATCCAGGTTGGACTTTCACGTAGTATAGTTTTCACCAGTTAAACGTTCGCTTTTGAGTAAGGCTATAATTGAGGACGACATGCTGAAATTTCAAAAATAGTTCTAATTAGTCATGCCTTTAACCCATTATAACCAATCAATTTTAGCAAAATTATTAAAGAACCCTAGTGTTTAAATTAAACTTTTAATTTTGCAACGATACTTTAAGGGTTTAGAACAAAAGGCACCGTTGGGTGGTCAGTCACTCCTCCCCTGAATTGAGACTAACCCAACCAATTCTCACTACCAGAACATCTCATGTTCCAATGATCCTTAGCTACTGTTTGTTTGGTCAATGACTTGTTAACTAGCTTAACTTATCACGTAAATGTGACCCTACCATTTTCAGATCCAATAAGTCCGAGCCAATATGCTACTATCAAAAAAGACAATTGTTGGCAAATTACCTAAGAGAACCTCATTTCTGAAGTTCGCGGTGTTCCGATCCCTATAGTCAGGCCCTCCGTAGGGATTGACTGTTCCAGGACAACCTAGCAGGCGGACTATAGAAATCTCATGGTGCGACCTAATAAAGGAGACCGTAGGATATTTTGACACGCGTCCTACTCCCATTTACTATGGATACATCCCTCATTCACCTTGGTATTGAACCATGCAAACATTTACCGTAGGGGGACACCCTATTGACGCCACGTAGCCGAGCATGGAACTCACGGTGTGAACTCTTGAGGACGTGAGAGTAAACTTGATGCGAACATCTCGTTTTCTCCCACTGAAGCTCCTAAGGTTAGGGTGTAGGTTTAACTTAGTCGGATTCTTGCTAAAAAAATCTATCTAAGTCTATGCCTATTATAACTATTATAACTACTTAACCTAGTAGGCAGGAAGGAGTGAATTCCATCTTGTTAGGCTAAGTCCACAGATGCTCACTCGGTTTTGTCCCCAAGAAGGTACGCCTATTGAGTCGACGAATCTAGCCACTCTCACCCATACTAGTCAAACGACAAGCCCTCGCGAACAGGAGTTCGTAACCTACTCAGGATTGAGATCAAGTTTCCTAGGTCATCCTAGTGAAATAGAAACCTAACTAGTCAACGGAGTTACACCAAGGGGTTACTATTTCACGGTCTGGTCTTATGTAATCTCATTACATAGGATATCCCCACTCACATGTCATCTACATGAACACGTTAGAATCACAGTGTTTGTATCATATACAAAGTGAGCCACATCCATAGTGTTACTAGGGTAAGATACCCAAACCTTATCCCCTTACTATAGACCTTTTAGGTTGTATCTCGAACCGAGATCCTTTTTATGTACACTACATTCAGTTCAAGACACATTTTACAGCCTTGGATGTTTAGTTTATTGGATTTTGGGTCAAAAATGGGGCAATATCGTAAATAACGAACAATAACTCTTTATTGAAATAATAACACTTTATGACAATAATTAGAACATAATTACAAACTACGAGTTCTAGAGCACAAACCCCAACACGAGTTCCATCTCGAGGTTTGTATTTGGTGTTAGTGAGTCACGAGTAAACGCTAGCTAGAAAGGTGCCCAAGGTTTTGGAATGACATCGATGTTTGGGGTTCATAAAGGTTTGATGAATCATCGAGCTTAAAATAATCACACGTGCGAAGGGTCTGATGAGGTTTAGTTCTCTTGGCACGTGTTTGTGGGTAGGGTTGCCTCTGGTTAGAAAGGGAGGGTTGAGTTGGTGGGACCCCGACCCGAGGTAAGTAGCCATTTGGATTTTCACGCAAGTTTGAAAGTGAGCGTATTTGCGTAATTAAAGTTTTACCTGTTTTGACCTGTTGGATATGGTAGTATGCTTGTCTGTGTAGGAATAAGATCACGTTTCGTGCTTAACTGGCTTGGAATATTCTAAGATTTAGCATGGTGTGGTCTTGTATATTGTGCTCGGATTTCTAGCTTGAACTTCAACCTGTACGTGGTTGTTGTATCTTGTGCTTCGTATCCTTGCTTGAATTTTAACTTGTACAAAGCTGTTTAGTTTATCGCGAGATTAGTTAATTATTGAATATTGCAAGAACTATTTGACCTGGACTTTTATTCTTGAATCGAGTTTGTTATGTTATGAGACGTTTGGTTCTAGAAACATCTAGGCTGTTGTCAGACCCAGGGACTTGTGAAGCCTAGGTTACCCTAGAATCATCTTATATGACCCGTGCCCCTTACTTCCGGACCTCTATAGTTGGTCTCAGGCCTCGAGTTGGTGAGTTTACGAGACGGATCGTTGGGAGAAAGACCCATCATTGGACATGATGACTAGACGGATCGTTGGGAGAAAGACCCATCATTCGAAAAAATGACTAGACGGATGGTTGGGAGAAAGACCCATCATTCGACGAGATTACTAGACAGATAGTTGGGAGAAAGACCCCCCATTCGATGAGACTACGAGACTGGTAGTTGGGAGAGAGACCCTCTACTCGATATCATGGCTCTGAGACGTTATCCCTATGAGCAGGAGCGGTGTCACAGTGCTCGTTCGACGTAGGATTTCAGGGGTGATTCTCGATGAGCTCGAGAGTCGTACGGACGTGCCCCTCCCTCTAGTACATGGCGTGAGGGGTGGATTTTCATTACGAGATGGGTGGTAGGGAGAGAGACCGTCCACTCGATATGATTGCTCCGGGTTGTTATCCCTATGAGCAGGAGCAGTGACACGGTGCTTGTTCGACGAGGGAGCTTAGGAGTAATTCCCAATGGGCTCGAGAGTCGTACGGGCGTGCCCATCCATCTAGTACATGACTTGAGTGGTGAATCCTCACTGCTAGGGCGTGAGTGAGTGTCACCTTTTCTCACTGCCATTTACTAACCCGAGTTGTGAGACTAAACTTAGGTTAGGAGAGTCGGGCGCGGACACGGGGTCCTGATGTCATGAGTTGAGACCTAGGAGCTACTGTGGTTGCTTTGTTTGCATGTTAGCTTGTTTGGACGTGAGTGAGCTACTTACTGAGTATTTTTATACTCATCTGTCTACTTTGATGTTTTTGGTTGCAGGTAAGAAATCTTGAGAAAGTTGACGATGACAATGACCTGACGAGGTTGTGGACACTTCTTGTTTCTTGTCTTTAGGCTTAGTTTACTTTTCTTGAGTTTATCCTTGTCATTGCTTGTTTCACTTAGTTGCTCGACAATCATGTTCTCCTTTATGTGTTGTTTCATAGTTGGTTGTTCTCTTTTGTCTTAGATAAAATTTTGTTGCATGTTTATCTTGTTGGGTTTTATGCCCCAAAACTCGTAGTTTGTAATTTTTTTTGTTTTAATTAATGTAATAAAGAGTTATTATTTCCAATAAAGAGTTATTGTTTGTTATTTATGATATTGCCCTTGTTTTAACATTAAATCCAATAAACTAACATCCAAGGTTGTAAAGTATCTCTCGAACTGAATGTAGTGTACATATAAAGGATCTCGGTTCGAGATACAACCGAAAGGGTCTATAGTAAGGGGATACGGTTTGGCTACCTTACCCTGGTAATACTATGGATAGGACCCACTTTGTATATGATACAAACACTATGATCCTAACGTGTTCGTGTAGATAACATGTGAGTGAGGATATCCTATGTAATCAGATTACATAAGACCGGATCGCGAAATAGTAACCACTAGATGTAACTTCGTTGACTACTTAGGTTTCTATTTCATTTGGATGACCTAGGCAACTTGATCTCAATCATGAGCAGGTTACGAACTCCTGTTTGCGAGGGATTGTCATTTAACTAGTATGGGTGAGAGTGGTTAGATTCGCAGACTCAATATGCCTACCTTCTTGGGGACAAGACCGAGTGAGCGGTTGGGGACTTAACTTAGCAAGATGAAATTCACTCCTTCCCGCCTACTAGGTTAAGTAGACGAATGTTCCCTTAAGTGGTATCTCCAGGACTTTAACAAAGGGTCCAACCCTCTCATTGGCCCAAGGGGGACTTCTAGTAAGTATACTTAAGGTACAAGATCTAACTCAGGGGTAAAACGGTCATTTGACCCATCTGGTGTTACGAACATTCGTGAATGATTGACTTGCTGTTATTGGTCAATATCCGTGAACACAGAAATATATCTGCAGTGAGAAGAGTGCAGCTGCGAGACTTTAGTGGAGTGTTCCCGCAGTTAACGAATGATGATTAGGAGGTTAATGAGATTAGCTGAATAATTTCGTATCGTTGGAGCTTCTGATCTGTAGGTCCATTAGGTCCACCTTCTAGCTCGTAAAGGGTTCTTAGATCGTTTGAATTTGAAATGTTCAAATTCAATTAGGGAATAAACGTAAATGTATATAGATACAATATAATATAAAGTTTTGGAACTTTATATTATAAATTTAATGTGAATATGATTCATATTGAATATGTGAGAGAATTAAATATTTGAAAGAGTTCAAATATTAATTTAAATGTGAATGTGATGCATATTTAAAACTATAGGTTAAAATTTAATGTGCATAAGATGTACAATAAAACTATAGGTTAAAAGGGAATATGATTAAATGTGATTTAGTCATATATATATAACCTAAATGAAATATAAGATATTTGAATTAATTAATTAAGAATTAATTAATTGATTTAATTAAATTTGATTTAATTAAATAGGTTATATATAAATAAATTAATTAATTATTAAATTAAAATAGGGGAACGTGTAGATGACACGTTCCCGCTTCCCTGCTATGTCTCCACTCCCTATCGTTAAGTGTAGGGAGTTGGGAGATGAACAAGATCGATGCAATTGTAGCAGTTGGTTGAATAAATTGATTTGTTCTCTCAATTCTCTTTTTCAATTCCCCTTTCACTAACAAATTGTTGGTCCCTTCCCAGCAAGGGAGATCTAAGTGGAATCCAGAGGATAGGAGGTTCTCCAAGTGGTTGGTGTCCTGTTGGAGAAGAAAGAATAGAGGAGTTTTCTTGGTTGTTGTGTTGTTGTGCAATTGGAGCAAAGGGTTGTTGTGTGGAAACTACAAAGGTAATCACCTTTTTCCTTTTAGTTTTGTATATTGTACAACATATGTTTGCATGTTTAGATCCATGCTTAATTAGATTAGATTGAAATGTTATCTCTCTATTTTACCCAATGTATTTGTATTTGGAATAAACCAAAACAATCAAGTAATTGATACATAAAAACATGTTTCCGATGCTCACGGGCATCAGATCTCCTTCATATCTATCTGAGAAGTTGTGTTGGAACTCTAATTGTAGCCCAACCCATTTTCTTATTGAAGTTTGGTGGGGGTTGGGTATTCTATTAAACTCTTTGAAGTGTTTTCTACTTGATGGGTTCCAGGAAAAATTTTTGTTTTCTCCGTGCTAAGTCGTTATGCTGTCGAAATTTCAGTGTGAACGGTGCGACGGAGTAACTTTCCCAACGTAGGTTCATCTCGAATTTTAGGGTCGTTACACTAAGATTGTTATATCTTAATTAGAATTTGAAATGTTCAAATTCAATTTGGGAATGAATTCAATGTGTGGAGATACATTATAAGATAAAGTTTTATGTTGATTAAACTTTATAATATAAATTTAATTTTGGATATTATTCAAAATTAATTTATGAGAGAATTAAATATTTGAAAGAGTTCAAATATTGTTTTAATGTGAATATGATTCATATTAAAAACTATAGGTTAAAATTTAATGCACATAAGATGTACATTAAAACTATAGGTCATGGGAGAATGATTAAATATGATTTAATCATAATAACCAAAATTAAATATATGATGTTTAATTCATAAATTAATTAATTTGTGAGTTTAATTAAGTTAATTAAAATTGATTTAATTAAATTAATTAAAACTATAGGTTATAAGAGATGTGAATTTAAATGATAATTAATTTGATTAATAGTTATTTAAATAAATAAATAAATAAATAATTTAATTTAATTTATTAAAATTAAATACAGGGAACGTGCATTACGCAAGTTCCTACTTTCCCCCTCTCCACTTCCCTCTTTCTCTCCCCCTCCCTTCTCTATCGATAAAAAAGAGAGAAGGGGTACTGGGCAGGGGATCAAATATTTTTTATAATTTTCTCAATTAGGTTGAGATTTCTCTCTGCCAAAAATTTTCAAAAATAATTTGAAAAAGGTTTCCAACAAAACCTTGATCTTAGAAACTTAGAAAATAGGGAGTTTTTCCTTAGGGACAAGACCAAGCAAGATGGAATTCACTCCTTCCCGCCTACTAGGGTAAGTAGATGAATGTTCCCTTAAGTGGTGTTTCCGGGACTTGAATAAAGGGTCCGACCATCTCATTGGCCCGAGAGGGACTTCTGTTTGTTGGTAGGACCACAAACAAATTGATCATTAGAGGAGCACTGGTACTTAAGGTACAAGATGTAACCCAGAGATAAAACGGTAATTTGACCCAGCTGGTGTTACGAACATTCGTGAAGGATTGACTTGCTGTTATTGATCAATATCTGTGGACACAAAAATATATCTACAGTGAGAAGAGTGCAGCTGCGGGACTTTAGTGGAATGTTCCCGCAGTTAACGAATGTTGATTATGAGGTTAATGAGATTAACCGAGTAATCTTGTATCGTTGAAGTTTCTGATCTATAGGTCCATTAGGTCCACCTTCTAGCTCGTAAAGGGTTCTTAGATCGTTGGAATTTGAAATTTTCAAATTCATTAGGGAATAAATGTAATGTATACAGATACGATATAATATAAAGTTTTGGAACTTTATATTATAAATTTAATGTGAATATGATTCATATTAAATTATATGAGAGAATTAAATATTTGAAAGAGTTCAAATGTTAATTTAAATGTGAATGTGATTCTTATTTAAAATCTATAGGTTGAAATTTAATGTGCATGTGATGTGCATTCAAACTATAGGTTATAAGTGAAATAGATTAAATATGATTTGATCCTAATTAAATATATGATATTTAATTAAATGATTAATTTAATTTAATTTAATTAATTTAATAATTAATTAATTAATGGGAACGTGTCAGGAGGACACGTTCCCCTCTTCTCCACTTACTCCCTATCGATAGGGAGTGGGAGAAGAGTTTCTCTTCATTAAACCTCACAAACGAGAAGTTTTTTTATTGATCGATGCACTTGGTGTGCATTTTGTGAAATTGCCAAAAGATCACTCTCTTTCAAATTTCCCTCATCTCCCAAACTGTTGGCTCCTTCCCAAAAATGAGAGATCTAAGTGGAACTCAGAATCATAGGAGGTTTTCCTGTTGGTGGTGTTCTGTAAAAACAGAGAAGATTTTTTCCAGTTCCCGTGTTGCTGTCAAATTGAAGCAAGGAGTTGCTGTTGGAAAAACTACAAAGGTAAATTAAGAATTTCCTCATTGTTTATTTAAGTACAACATGTTTGCATGTTTAGGTTTCATGCCTAATTAGATTAGAAATGTATGCTTATTCTCTGTTTTTCCCCACTGTACTGTTATTTGTGTTTAACCAAAAACAAACTAGCAATTACGATTTAAACCACGTTTCCGCTGCTCAAGGAGATCCGACCTCCATCATAATCTCGGATCATTGGAGCTCATGATCTGTAGGTCCATTAGGTCCCTCAGTTGGCTCAATTTGGACTAAATGAGGATATACAGTTTGAAGTAAATTTAAAGTGTTCAAATTCATGAAAAGGGTGTTTATGTCATTTATATGAGATATGATTGACATAATATATAGTTTAATGTGAATGAGATTCATAATAATCTATAGTATAGCCTAATTATTTAATTAAAACTCAATTGGAGAAATTGATTGGAGAGAAATTAAATTAAATGTGATTCAATTTTAATTCCACAATTATGCAAATGAGATTTATATAATAAGGTATGTGATATCTTATATTATATGATATACAAATATGGTTTGCATATTATATAGTTGTGGTAAAGTGGTAAATTGGTGGAGATTTTACCTCCACCACATACGACTATATATTGGTGGAATGTTAGACATTCCATAACCTAACTTCTCATTTTTTTGGAATTCCATATCAAAGAGATTTCCATTCTCTCTCAATTCACTCTAGAGAATCCTCTTTACAATTCTCTCCAAAAATCAAATTCAAAGGGAGTCTCACCTACTCTCCCTCATCCGCCGGAGAATAACCCAGAAGATCAAGTGGAGGTGTCACTTGGATCGAGATCCATTTCATGGTTCGATTATGGAGAACGAAGAGTTCGTTGAGATCGTGATCGGGAGAAGGAAAACACGAAGAATTGTTCATAAAGAGGTAGGTGAAGGGAATCTGATCTTCGTGAGCAGCGGAAATGTGGTTTAAAGAACGACTTGCTTATTTATTTTGGTTTATTCCAAATACCAATACATTGGGTAAAATCAGAGAGATAAGCAATAAATCTAATCTAATTAGGCATAGAATTAAGCATGCAAACATGTTGTATAAGTTCTAAAACTAAAAGGAAAGTGGTATTAATTACCTTTGTAGTTTTCACAAACACAACAACTTCCTTGCTCCAAATGTACAACAACACTGTAAGTTTTCCCTCTGTTCTCAGCAAGAAAAAACCACTCAGCAAACCTTCTATTCTCTGAGTTTCTACTTAGATCCAATCCTTGGTGGGAAGGATTCCAACTAGTTGGGAAGGAGGAAGGGAAATTGAGAAAGAGAGCTTTTTCCAGCAATCAGATTGATCGATTCATCTAACTTCTCTCCATCGAGAAGTTAAGGTATAGGAGCACTTCCCCCACTCCCTACCGATAGGGAGTCAGAGGGGAAGTGGGGAACGTGTCCTCCTGACACGTTCCCATTAATTAATTAATATATAATTAAATTAATTAAATCAAATTTAACTAATTTTAATTAAATATCATATATTTAACTAAGATTAAATCATATTTAATCAATGTTTCCTCTAACCTATAACCTATAGTTTTAAGGAACATCTTATGTACATTAAAATTTAACCTATAGTTTTTAAATATGAATCACATTCACATTTAAATTAATATTTGAACTCTTTCAATTATTTAATTCTCTCATATAATTTAATATGAATCATCTTCACATTAAATTTATAATATAAAGTTCCAAAACTTTATATTATAATGTATTTATATTCATTAATGTTTATTCCCTAATTGAATTTGAACATTTCAAATTCAAACAATCTAAGAACTCTTTACGAGCTAGAAGGTTGGCCTAATGGACCTACAGATCAGAAGCTCCAACGATACGAAATTATTCGGTTAATCTCATTAACCACCTAATTACCATTCATTAACTGCGGGAACACTCCACTAAAGTCCCACAACTGCACTATTCCCACTGTAGATGTATTTCTGTGTCCACGGATATTGACCAATAACAGCAAGTCAGTCCTTCACGAATGTTCGTAACACCAGCTAGGTCAAATTTCCATTTTACCCCTATGTTACATCTTTTACCTTAAGTACTAGTGCTCTCTAATGAACACTTTGTTTGTGGTCCTACCAACAAACAGAAGTCCCTCTCGGGCCAATGAGAGGGTCGGGCCCTTTGTTCAAGTCCCGGAGACACCACTTAAGGGAACATTCCTCTACTTACCCGAATAGGAGGGAATGAGTGAATTCCATCTTGCTAAGTTAAGTCCTCAATCGCTCACTCGGTCTTGTCCCCAAGAAGGTAGGCATATTGAGTCGGCGAATCTGACCACTCTCACCATTACTAGTCAAAGGACAATCCTTCGCAAATAGAAGTTCGTAACCTGCTCAGGATTGAGATCAAGTTGCCTAGGTCATCCTAGTGAAATAAAAACCTAACTAGCCAACGAAGTTCCATCTAGCAGTTACTATTTCGCGGTCCGGTCTTATGCGATCTCATCATATAGGATATCTCAACTCACATGTCATCTACACGAACACGTTAGTGAAGGGAATTGAAGTCCTCGCAGCGGAAGCGATTGCGAATCGCGCACTCTTGATTTAGTTACAACGGAAAATGCAAGAACGTAAAACAATAGGTTAAGCATAAAAGTAAAATGGACAGCAAGAAGTTTACCTTTGAAGAACCTTTCTTCAAGTGCTCCTCTCTCCACGGTCACGATCTCAGCAATATGAACTCGTACGATCACCGACACCACCACCGGATCTTCTCCGTTGTTCTCTAGGTGAGGGAGGAAGGTGGGTTCCCTTTAGGAGTGGTGAGGTATTTTGTGAGAGAGGTTTGTGTTTTGGAACATTCCAACAACACATCAAGGAGGCTTGTAAAAACTTTCTCAAAGTCTTAACCTAGTTACATCTCATGCAACTATATATATAGGGGAATGGTATGGAAATGACCATTCTACCCCTCCTTTAATCTCTTTTTAGTATATAGTTTATATATGAATCTAATTCACATTAAAACTATATATTATATCAATTACATCATATATAATTGATATAACTCCTCATGTGTGAAATTGAACACTTCAATTTCACTCCTAACTTTATACCCTCAATATTACCATGTTGAGCCAACGGAGGGATCTAATGGACCTACATATCATGAGCTCCAATGATGTGAGATTAATCGATCAAACTCTTTGATCCAGTTAATCAATATTCATTAACTACAAGTCACTCCACTATAGACTTGTAGCTGCACTCTCCTCACTGTAGATATTATTGTGTCCACTGATATAGTCATTACCCATGAGTCGACCCTTCACAGGTTATTTGTAATCAGAGGTGGGTCAAATTACCGTTTTACCCCTGTGATTACCTTTTTGCTCCTTAAGCACCACTCGATCCTCTAATGAACAACAAGTCTAAGGTCCTACCTTAGACTCATACCCTCATAGGGCGGGGCCCCGTTGTTCAAGACACGAGTCGGTTCTTAAGAGAAACAGACCTATCTAATTCCTTAGTAGAGGAATGAGTGAATTTCATCTTGCACGCTTAAGTTCCCGGCTACCTACGAGGTTCTCGTCACTGAGAAGGTAGGCTTATTGAGTCGACTCATGCTGCCACTCTCACCCATACTAGTCTAAGGACAAACCCCTATAAGTAGGAGTTCTTAACTTGCTCGAGATTCAAGTCAAGTCACTAATGACCATCTATAAATTACTAGTCTTATCCTCAAGTAACGGTGTTATCTTTGGTTAGACTAATAATTTGCGATCCATCTTGTATGATGAACTCTTCATACGGGATGCTCCCACTCGCATGTCAACTACATGAATGAGTTTGATTACCTCATTTGTACTAATGACAAAGTGCGTCGCATCCATGGTGTTACTAGAATGAGGTTTCCAACCTTATTCTTGTACCATAGACTATTTAGGTTATAATCTTGAATTCAACCCAAATAGTGTCCATTACACTGATTTCAAGATAAACGTTATAACCTTGGAGCTTAGTTTATTGGACTTATAAAAGTAAGACTGTAATCTTATCAAAACAAATAACACTTTATTTAATTGATCAAGATTACACAAGTTTAGGGCATAAATCCCAACAATCTCCCACTTGACCTAAAGCTTGTGGAGTACTAAACATTACATTAATGTAAATACAATAAACTAGGGCATTTAAACCCTTTGTACAAAATACTCCCACTTGCCCTAGTTGGGGAAGACTTGTAAACCTAGACCTTCTAGGTGACTCTCAAATACTTTAGCTGTGAGAGCCTTTGTAAAAAGATCAGCAATGTTGTGCTCTGAGGCTATCTTCGTGACAATCACGTCTCCTCTATGCACGATCTCCCGGATGAGATGATACTTCCGCTCTATGTGCTTTCCCCTCTTGTGACTTCGGGATTCCCTCGAATTTGCCACTGCACCACTCTTATCGCAATACAGTGTGACAGGCAAAGTCATATTTGGAACAACTTCCAAATTTAGCATAAATTTCCTTAACCAAACAGCCTCCTTAGCTGCTTCACAAGCTGCTACATATTCGGCCTCCATGGTGGAATCAACGATGCATCCTTGTTTGACGCCGCCATACTACACTCTCCTCCGTTAAGAGTGGCCGACCGATGTAGATTTTCGAGAATCTTTATCGACCGAAAAGTCGAAATCAGTGTATCCTGTAAGGATCATATCCTTAGCCCCATACACAAGCATGTAGTTCCTTGTTCTCCAAGATACTTAAGGATCGTTTTAACCGCTGTCCAGGTGTTCAAGTCCTGGATTGGATTGATACCTCACGACCATCCCAATCGCAAAAATGATGTCGGGCCTAGTACACAACATGGCGTACATCGGGCTCCCAACAAGCCGATGCGTAAAGAATCCGTCCTCATATCCTCAACTCCTTGAGGTGTCTTAGGACACTGTTCCTTAGACAAATGGATTCCATGTCTAAAAGGCAACAAGCCCTTTTTTGGAATATTGCATCTTAAACCTTGACAACACTTTGTCTATGTATGATGTTTGAGACAAGGCTAGTGTTCTATTCTTACGGTTCCGGACAATCTGGATCCCAAGAACAAACTGCGCATCACCAGAATCTTTCATTTGGAATTGAGTTGCTAGCCATTCTTTGATGTCAGTAAGATAACCTACATCATTCCCAATGAGTAGGATATCATCCACATAGAGAATTAGGAAAGCGACAGAACTATTGATGATTTTCTTGTAGACACAAGGTTCATCATCATTCTCAGTCAAAACCATAAGATCTGATAGCCTCATCAAATCTTATATTCCAGGACCTAGAGGCTTGTTTCAGTCCATAATCGACCTTTTAAGCCTGCAAACCTTTTGCTCTTGTCTTGGTTCAATGAACCCTTTGGGTTGGTCCATGTAGATGGTTTCCTCAAGATTTCCATTCAAAAAGGCTGTTTTGACATCCATTTGCCATACCTCATAGTCATAATATGCGGCAATGGCAAGAAGGATACGGATAGACTTTACCAAGCAACAGGTGAAAAGGTTTCCTCAAAGTCAACCCCTTCAACCTGGGTATAACCCTTTGCTACTAGTCTAGCTTTAAAGATTTGCACCTTCCCATCTACACCTCGTTTTCTCTTGTAGATCCACTTACAACCTATAGGTTTTACCCCATCAGGCTTATCTACAAGATCCCAAACAGAATTGAATTGCATAGACTCCATTTCTTGGTCCATGGCTATGACCCATTTGTCTTTGTCTTTGTCAACCATTGCTTGATTATAAGTCAATGGATCCTCACAGTTGTCATTTTGTATAACAACTTGGGTTTCAGCTAAACCCATGTAACGGTCAGGCTCCCACTACGTCGAGTCATACTCAACTCTTGAGATGGACCTACTTGACTAGACAAACTAGTATCAACAACTCTTGTTGACGTACTAGTGTTCTTATCAGCAACCTTTGCTATTGTTCCGTTTAACTCACTCAACACTACCTTACTTTTTGGTTTGTGGTCCCTTATGTGGTCCTCCTCCAAGAAAGTGGCATTTGTTGACACAAAGACCTTATCTTCCTTAGGATCATAGAATAAACCACCTCTTGTTTCTTTTGGGTATCCTACGAATAGGCACAACTTTGAACGTGAATCCAACTTCTTTGGATTTGTCACAAGCACATGTGCTAGACAACCCCATATTCTGAAGTGACATAAACTACCTTTACGTCCTTTCCAGAGTTCAAAAGGTGTTTCAGAAACACTTTTGGAGGGCACACTATTCAAAATGTATACTGCATTCTCCACTGCATAACCCCAAAAGGAACTAGGGAGATGAGCATAACTCATCATTGATCGAACCATGTCCAACAAGGTTCTATTTCTCCTTTCCGATACACCGTTTTGTTGTGGTGTGCCGGAGTCGAAAAAATTCGGGATGTAATTCCATGTTCTATCATATAGTTTTGGAATTTTAAATCCATGTACTCTCCACCTCGATCCGATCGAAGTGTTTTAACTCTTTTACCTAATTGATTTTCAACCTCAGCCTTGAATTCCTTGAACTTTTCAAGTGCTTGGACTTGTGGTGCATTAGGTAAATATACCCATATCTCGGAATAATCATCTATAAAAGAGATGAAATATTCATATCCTCCCCTGGCTTTAACATTCATCGGACCACAAAGGTCTGAATGTATGAGCTCTAGAGGATCTTTGGCTCTATAACCTTTTCCACTAAAAGGTCTTTTAGTCATTTTGTCTTCTAGGCAGGATTCACATACTTGTAAGGAATTGTCTTCTAACTCGTTTAGTAGTCCGTTCTTTACCAATCTCTCAATCCTATTGAGATTAATGTGACCCAATCTTAGACGCCAAAGATGAGCATTTTAGGAGAAATTAGTTTGTGTACTTGCAATTTTGTAAAATTCACTTGTTAAAACTATTTTAACTGAATTTAACCATTTGCAAATAATTCTCAAGAAGAGCAACAAATAGTACAATACTTTTCCAATGAAATAAACACTTTATTTAATTGAAAAGTAAAAGAAGTACAATGTTCTTTAAGGCAAGAAATGAGGTTTCTAATAAACCCTTAAGCTACATGTTATCAAATAATAGCTTTTCTTTGCCAGACAGTTGCTCTTTATCTGCTCCTTTTACTCTTCTTCTATATCTTCTTAAGTCCAGAAGAATTGTTGCAGTTTTTAGTCCAAGAGGATGAATCCTCCTGAGAACTTTTGGAATGAGCAAACAAATTTGCCTCTCCATTTTGTTGTCTCTTATCATCCATAAGAAACTGATAATTCTGCAGCTCATGTAGCAGAGAAGTCAGATCATACTCTATGTTGTTCATCGCTGCATTGCTATGTAATCGCTGAAAACTCTTCGGAAGAGATTCTAGGATGAACAAAATCTGACATTTCTCATCTATGACCGCTCCGTTTAATTCCGCTATATTGAAGTGGGCAATCAGATTGAGAACATGTTCTCTTATCGATGTTCCTTCCTTCATACGTGCGTTATAAATGAACTTTAAGGCTTCATGCCGAATTTGTTTGGACGGTTGTCTAGACAAATTTAGCACAAAATCCATGATCTCTCGAGCTGAGACCTTGCCCTCCAGCCTCCTGGCTAAAGCATCAGGTATGCTAGCCAGGATATAGGCTTTCGCCTTTTTGTTGGCATTAATCCAGCGGTCATACGCATCCTCAACGACTTACGATGCATTTTGAAGCGCAGACATGAGGACACTCCTCATTGAGAACGAACTTAAGATCATGTGTAACCAAAATTATGTTGAGTCCATCCCTCCATGTCACTATGTTCTCTCAGATTAACTTTTTCGCACCCAATAAGGAAAACATAGAGCTAGACATTTTTGCTGAAAATTTTACAAACAAACTTGTATGAGTTTCTTGCTATAACTCTAATTCAATCATGTTTTAGCTAATTATCAAATGATTCCTAGGCCATTTATAATTTGCAATGATACTCCAAAGGTTTAGAATGTATGACACCGAAGGGTAATAAAAAACACTCCTCCTCTGGATCAAGACATTCTTGACCAAAACCTAACACCAGAATAACTCTTAGTTCTATAGGTTTTAGTTACCATTTTTCGGTCTGAATACATACACAACTTATGTATCCCGTGAGTGTAACCCTTTGTCTTTAGATCCGAGAGTCTCGATCCAATAAAATCTGCCGAAGGAAAGACTAGATTGGAAAATAGTCTAAGGAAATCTTTATCGGTTTCGGGTGTCTACTGTGTTAGATCCCCTATGATCAAGCCCCTCAGAAGGGATTGTCCAGTCCAGCCAAACTAGCGGTGTCGACCATAGTGGTCTAACGGTGTAAACCGACAAAAGAGACCGTAGGTTTTGTTTTCACTAAACCTGCTCCCACTCACTATAAGTACCCTCTCCATTCACCTTGGCATTGACTCATACAAACACCATCCGAAGGGGGACGCTCTCGTTTGCGCCACGAGGCCAAGTATGAGTCTCACGGTGTGAACTTCCCGGAGATAGCGTAGGTGGAAAAATATGTATCTCATACACTTTTTCCTCCCACTGAATACTTTAAGTCTATAGGAATCTTTCTTAGGCTAAAACCCGCTAATGGTTTTACTAACTCTATCAACATAACTCTTATATTGATAATCAATATAACTCTTATATTGATTTTATCCTAAGTTTGTTAATATAACTCCTTATATTAAACCTAGGATTTCTAGTTTATTAACCCCTTAATAAACTCACTGACGCCATCTTGTAATTTATAAAACTCTCTCATTAAATTTCACTCCTGTGTCGGTTCCTGGTGGGTTTCCGCTTCACACCTTTAAATACACCACCTAGACATGAACTTTCCTTAGACAGAGTTCCTCTTTTAATCATAGCTTATAAATTACTTGGTTCCTAATTCTAATCTAATTAGTACTATCACTTTAAAACTAATAATTAACCTTAGGTGACATGCATACTATGTTATAGTGCTTTATCATTCATCACATGAATAATAAAACATACATAGCATATTCATCTCATGAAAAATAATGCATGCCAATGTTGTCCAAAAATTAATATAACAAACTTATATTAATTAATCATGCAAACTATATAATATAACTCCTTATATTATAAATGATGCATGAAAATGCTTAACCTAAGGTGGGATTTCTAAAATACAAGCATACACTATGCATGGCAATAATTACACAACAATTGCATAATTAAAATAGCAAAAATTAGACCAATTTTGGCACCCTAGAAATAATTTTAATTAATATAATCTAATTATATTAATTAAAATCAAAATTATTATATATATTAAAATATAACGTTTTTATAATTAATATAAATAAAAAAAATGTTTCTGCCCGTTGCTCCTCGCGTGAAACGGCTCCGCGCAAGGTAACGCTTTGCTTTTGTCATTTTCTGCGACCTTGCGCAACGCCACGCAGTGCAACACCGCCTCCTCTACGCGCTTTCTCCCATGCGCAGCGCGTTACATGCACGCATGACACGCATGACAATGTGAATCCACCATTCTTTGCTCGTTTTTGCTCTGTTCCTCTCAGCAACCGCCTTGCCTCAATCGACACGGACTTACAGACTCGATTTACAATTAAATTTGCCAAAACACCAGGCCCTTACATTGAACATTTCAATGGAAATTGTAAATTTAAGTGTCAAAATTGAAAACATCTAATTTTGCAAAAATCGTTCATAGATCTCATGCACAAAACAGTAAATCCCACCTTATTCTTGAAAATTCCAAAACATAAATCAAGAACGCAATTGGGCTCTAATACCAATTGAAGGGAATCGAAGTCCCCGCAGCGGAAGCGATTGCGAATCGCGCGCTCTTGATTTAGTTACAACGGAAAATACAAGAACGTAAAACAATAGATTAAGCATTAAAGTAAAATGGACAGTAAGAATTTTACCTTTGAAGAACCTTTCTTCAAGTGCTCCTCTCTCCACGGTCACGATCTCTGCAACAAGAACTCGTACGATCACCGACACCACCACCGGATCTTCTCCGTTGTTCTCTAGGTGAGGGAGGAACGCGGGTTCCCTTTAGGAGTGGTGAGGTATTTTGTGAGAAAGGTTTGTGTTTTGGAACACTTCCAACAACACAACAAGGAGGCTTGTAAAAACTTTCTCAAAGTCTTAACCTAGTTACATCTCATGCAACTATATATATAGGGGAATGGTATGGAAATGACCATTCTACCCATTCTTTAATCTCTCTTAAGTATATAGTTTATATATGAATCTAATTCACATTAAAACTATATATTATATCAATTACATCATACATAATTGATATAACTCCTCATGTATGAAATTGAACACTTCAATTTCACTCCTAACTTTATACCCTCAATATTACCATGTTGAGCCAACGGAGGGATCTAATGGACCTACATATCATGAGCTCCAATGATGTGAGATTAACTGATCAAACTCTTTCATCCAATTAATCAATATTCATTAACTACAAGTCACTCCACTATAGACTTGTAGCTACACTCTCCTCACTGTAGATATTATTGTGTCCACTGATATAGTCATTACCCATGAGTCAACCCTTCACAGGTTGTTCGTAGTCACAGCTGGGTCAAATTACCATTTTACCCCTGTGATTACCTCTTTGCTCCTTAAGCACCACTGATCCTCTAATGAACAACAAGTCTAAGGTCCTACCTTAGACTCATACCCTCATAGAGGGCGGGGCCCCGTTGTTCAAGACACGAGTCGATTCTTAAGGGAACAACCTATCTAATTCCTTAGTAGAGGAATGAGCGAATTTCATCTTGCACAGTTAAGTTCTCAGCTACCTACGAGGTTCTGTCTCTGAGAAGGTAGGCTTATTGCGTCGGCTACAGGCCACTCTCACCCATACTAGTCTAAGGACAAACCCCTATAAGCAGGAGTTCTTAACTTGCTCAGGATTCAAGTCAAGTCACTAATGACCATCTATAAATTACTAGTCTTATCCTCATTAACGGTTGTTATCTTTGGTTAGACTAATAATTTGCGATCCAGTCTTGTATGAACTCTTCATACAGGATGCCCCCACTCGTATGTCAACTACATGAATGAGTTGGATTACCTCATTTGTACTAATTACAAAGTGGGCCGCAACCTTATTCTTATACCATAGACTATTTAGGTTATAATCTTGAATTCAACCCAAATAGTGTCCATTACACTGATTTCAAGATAAACGTTATAACCTTGGAGCTTAGTTTATTGGATTTATAAAAGCAAGACTGTAATCTTATCAAAACAAATAACACTTTATTTAATTGATCAAGATTACACAAGTTTAGGGCATAAATCCCAACAGTTAGGATCACATTGTTTGTATCATATACAAAGTGGGCCACATCCATAGTATTACCAGGATAAGGTACCCAAACCTTATGCCCTTACTATAGACCCTTTAGGTTGTATCTCAAATCGAGATCCGTTATATGTACACTACATTCAGTTCAAGAGACATTTTACAACCTTTGATGTTAGTTTATTGGATTTAGGGTTAATACAAGGGCAATAATGTAATTAACGAACAATACGTTTTATTGAAAATAATAACTTTTTATTATAATAATTAGAACAAAAATTTACAAACTACGAGTTTTAGGGCACAAACCCCAACAAACTCCAACTTGAACTAAAACTCTAGTGGGGTACATTACAATCTAAAATAGTGGTTATAGAGATACAAAATAAAATAAACTAGGGCATCCATATACCCATTACATATCTCCCACTTGCCCTAGATTAGCCTATGTACATTTCTCGTCGACCTAGACTTTCCAGATGATCCTCGAACACTTTAGTCATGGGAGTCTTTGTAAATAGTTCAGCAATGTTGTGCTCTGTAGTGATCTCTGTGACTCTCACATCTACTCGTTGCACTATTTCTCGTACCAGGTGATACTTCCTCTCGATGTGCTTGCCTCGCTTGTGGTTGTGAGGTTCCTTTGAATTGGCTACCGCACCACTGTTGTCACAATATAAGGTGATGGAAAATTCCATATTTAGAACAACTTCCAAATCAATAAAGAATTTCTTTAGCAAAACAGCTTTTTTAGCTGCTTCACAAGCAGCAACATACTCTGCCTCTATGGTGGAGTCAGCGATGCATCCTTGCTTGATGCTTCGCCACACTATAGCTTCCCCGTTAAGGGTGAAATCTGATCTCGATGTGGATTTCTAAGAATCCTTATCGGTCTGAAAATCAGAATCAGTGTATCCTATAAGGATCAAATCCTTAGTCCCATACACAAGCGTATAATCCCTCGTTCTCCTAAGATACTTGAGGATATTTTTAACTGCGGTCCAGTGGTCTGACCCTGGATTTGATTGGTACCTACTAACTATTCCCACTCCATAACAAATGTCTGGCCTCATGCACATCATAGCATACATTAAGCTACCTACTATAGAGGCATATGAAATACGTCTCATATCCTCAACCTTTTGAGGTGTCTTAGGACACTGTTCCTTAGACAGATGAACTTCATGCCTGAAGGGTAATAAGCCTCTCTTGGAATTCTGCATTGAATATCGAGCCAAAATTTTATCGATATAAGACGCTTGAGACAAAGCTAGCGTTCTGTTCTTGCGATTCCTGAAAAATTGAATCCAAAGAACATACTACACCTCTCCCAAATCTTTCATTTAGAATTGGATCATCAACCACTTTTTTATGTCAGTTAGCTATCGTACATCATTCCCAATGAGTAGGATATCATCCACATTAAGTACTAAGAAAGCTACTTTGTCGTTCATGATCCTCTTATAAACACAAGGCTCATTAAGGTTTTGGTCAAAGCCATAAGACTTGATCGCAGTATCAAATCTTATGTTCCAAGATCTGGATACTTGTTTCAACCCATAAATGAATCGATTTAGCTTGCAAACTTTTTGCTCCTGACCTTGGGTTATGAACCCTTCGGGCTGAGACATATAGATTCTCTCGTCAAGATTACCATTCAAAAAGGCAGTCTTGACGTCCATTTGTCAAATTTCATAATCATAAAAAGCAGTTATGGACAAAAGTATCCTTATAGGCTTAAGCATAGCAACAGGGAAAAAAGTTTCTCCGCAGTCAACTCCTTCCCTTTGGGTAAAACCCTTTGCTACAAGTCTTGCCTTAAAGGTCTGTACCTTTACGGCTGCATCTCTCTTTCCCTTACAGATCCATTTGCACCCTATGGGTCTTACCACTTCAGGCTGGTTTACAAGTTCCCAAACTGAATTGAAGTACATTGACTCCATTTCAAGGTCCATGGCTTTAATCTATTGATCCTTATCTACGTCATTCATTGTCTGTTTATAAGACAATGGATCCTCTACACCGTCATCAGGTATGACAACTTGAGTTTCAGCTAAACCCAAGTAGCGGTCAGGTTGGGAAACAACCCTCCCACTGCGTCGAGGCATTCCCAACGATTGACAAGGACGTGACTGACTCGATGTGTCGGCTTCTTCATCAACTCTTGATGAAGGTCCAACTTGATCAACAACTCTTGTTCACTCATCTATAGCTTCATTTAATACTAACTTACTACGCAGTTTATGGTTCATCATGTGATCTTCCTCCAAGAAAGTGGTGTTTGTCAATACAATCAATTTGTTTTCTTGTAGGTCGTAGAAAAGACCAACTCTCATTTCTTTGGGATAGCCAACAAATTTGCATAATCTTGAACGAGGTTCCAGTTTCTTTGGATTTGTCACCAGCACGTGTGTCGGACAACCCCAAATCCTGAAGTGTTGTAAACTAGGGCTATGCCCCTTCCACAACTCAAAAGGTGTTTCTGAAACAATCTTTGATGGAACAGTGTTCAAGATTTGAACCGCAGTCTCTACTGCGTAACCCCAAAACGAGGCAGGCAATTGAGCATAACTCATCATAGATTGAACCATGTCTAATAAGGTTCTATTTCTCCTTTCAGATACACCATTCTGTTGAGGTGTATTAGGTGTCGAGAGTTGAGATTGGATTTCATGTTCTATCAAATAGTCCTGGAATATTAGATCCATATACTCTCCACCTCGATCGGATTGAAGTGTCTTGATGGTTTTCCCTAATGCATTCTCTACTTTAGCCTTATACTCTTTGAACTTTTCAAGAGCCTCAGAGTTATGATGCATTAGGTATAGATAACCATACCTCGAATAATCATCTATGAAAGAGATGAAATATTCATACCCTCCTCGATTTTTAACATTCACCGAACCACAAAGATCCGAATGTATAAGTTCTAAGGGTTCTTTGGTTCTATAACCTTTTCCAGTAAAAGGTCGCTTAGTCATTTTACCTTCCAAGCATGATTCGCAATGAGGTAAAGAATCATCTTCTAACTTGTTTAGAAGTCCATTCTTAGATAAGTCTAAGATGCCAAAGATTGGTATTGTTATTAGGAGAAATCCTTTGCCTTTTACTTTGAGTACTTGCAGTTTTAAACATCTCATGATTTAAAATTGCTTTAGTTTGGTTCGGTTTAAGTACATACAAGCCGTTTTCTAATCTAGCAAAACAAATATTGACACCCTTTTTTGAAATGAACACTTCATTAATTGAAAAAGAAATACAATATCCACATTCAATTAGACAAGAGATAGATATCAAGTTCCTCTAAAACTTAGGAACCATATATAGATTTTTCAATAATAAAAATCTATCTCTAAAAAACAGATTGGCATCTCCCACTGCCCGAGCTGAGACGACGTCTCCCATTCTGGCCCTGAGCGTCATCTCATCCTCTTGGAGCTACTTGAAGGAACTCGTTTCCTGTAAAGAAGAGCAAACGTGATTTGTAGCTCCAAAATCAAGTATCCAGGTAAAATCATCATTTTCCACTAAATAAGTTTCAAGAACAAGTAAATCGAATTTACCTTTCTTCTCTTTAAGCTCAACAAGGTATTTTGGGCAGTTTCGCTTTAATGTCCGTCCACGTTGCAGTGGAAACATTTTCCTTTATCTGCAACTTTGGCTTTTCTCTTGCCTTTATCTGCAGCGGCTGGTGCCTTCCGTTTCCCTCTTATCTTCTTCTTTTGGGTCTTCTTATGTCGAGAAGATGGACCACATGACTTAGTCCCAAAGAATGAACCCTTCTGGAACCTTCTAGAATGGGCAAATAAATTTGCCTCTCCATCAGCCTGTCCCTTATTCTTCATAAGAGACTGGAAAGTCTACAACTCATTGAGGAGAGTAGTCAGGTTGTACTCTATTTTATTCATCACCGCATTGCTACAGAATTGCAGGAAACTCTTTGGAAAAGATTTCAGGATGAAGGACACCTAACTTTGCTCGTCGATGACCGCGTCGTTAATTTCTGCTAGTTGAAGTGGACCATCAGATCGAGAACAAGTTCTCTCACCGACGATCCCTCCTTCATACGGGAGTTGTAAACGTACTTGAGGGATTCGTGCTGAAACTATCCAAACGGTTGTCCAAACATATTCTGCAACGAACTCATGATCTCACGAGCTGAAACTATGACCTCGTGCTTTTTTACTAGAACTTCAGAATTACTAGCCAAAATGTAGACCTTGGTCTTGTCATTGGCCTTGATCCAACGGTCGTACGCGTCCTTAACTGATTGAGGAACGTTTCGAGCAGGGACCTGAGGACATTCCTCAGTACGTACAAACCGTAAGTCGTCAACAACCAGAATCGTATTCAGGTTGGATTTCCACGTAGTATAATTCTTGTCAGTTAAACGTTCGCTTTTGAGTAAGTCTATTATTGAGGACGACATGCTAAAATTTTAAAAAAAGTTCTAATTAGTTATGCCTTTAACCCATTACAATCCAATCAATTTTAGCAAAATTATTAAAGAACCCTATTGTTTAAATTAAACTTTTAATTTTCAACGATACTTCAAGGGTTTAGAACAAAAGCCACCGTCGGGTGGTCAGTCACTCCTTCCCAGAATTGAGACTATCTCAGCTAATTCTCACTACCAGAACATCTCATGTCCCAATGATTCTTAGCTACCGTTCGTTTGGTCAAGGACTCATTAACTAGCTTAACTTATCCGTAAATGTGACCCTACCATTTTCAGATCCAATAAGTCTGAGCCAACAGACTACTATTAAAAAATACAATTGTTGGCAAACTACCTAAGAGACCCTATCCATTTCTGGAGTTTGCAGTCTTCCGACCCCTATAGTTGCCTTCCGTAGGGATTGGTTGTTCCAGGACTACCTAGCAGGCGGACTATAGAAATCTCACGGTGCGACCTAATGGAGGAGACCGTAGGATACGTTGACACGTGTCCTGCTCCCATTTACTATGGATACTTCCCTCATTCACCTTGGTATTGAACCATGCAAACACTTACCGTAGGGGACGCCCTATTGACGCCATGTAGCCGAGCATGGAGCTCACGGTGTGAACTCTTTAGGACGTGAGAGTAAACTCGATGTGAACTCCTCGTTTTCTCCCATTGAAGCTCCTAAGGTTAGGGTATAGGTTTAACTTAGTCGGACTCTGGCTAAAAAAATCTATCTAAGTCTATGCCTATTATAACTATTATAACTAGGTCTTTTAACCTTATGTCTAGGTGAATAAACATTTTAATTACTTAGATATAACACAGGACTATGGTTAATTCACTCACACTACTACAAATTATACCATTAATGACGGACAGGGAAAAAATCTTGCTGGATATAATGACGGACGAAGTGCAGAAATTAAAAAAAAATAAAAAAGGCTTTAATATCGGGCAATTTGGTATTTTTAATTATTTTTTAAATAGAATAAAAGGTGATTCCCTTTCGCAACAACTCATTCTCTCCCAACCTTAAACATTCGACAGCCCAATCTCATCTTCTTCATCTATGTTCGCCATCGTCCCGAGATTCTACCATGTTCGTTGTTGTTTTGGTTCGTCGTCATGGGTTTCTTCTACCATGAGTATGTGTTTCATCATATCGTGGGTTTGTCTCCATTCACTATCACCGTTGTACATTAATCAGATCTACAGTTCAAAGAAGCTTGTAAACAACTTGAGGAAATTGGTCTTTGCCCAATCGAATTTTCAACTCTCGGTAACTCCCTCCCTTCTTCTCTACTTCTCTCTCTTCTTGCTTCGAGCCTCGATTCTAGGATTTTCTTTTCATTTCCTGAGTAAATCCATTTTCTTCTTGCTTAATTTGTTTATTCTCTTGTTTATTGATTTCCACCCTTCTGTTTTTTGCTTTTCTTTACTTAACTTTTACCATATCTTAGCTTATGTTTCTGCTCGCTCTGCTGCTTGTTTTTCTAATTGGTATTTGGTTCCCCATTTTTTAGGGTTTCGTGTTTCTTCATGTTGATTTCTTACCTTTGCTCTGTTTTTGGTTCTTTCATCGTGTTTTGTTAAGAAGTTGAACTTTGAATGTTGTTTTGGTTACTGTTGGATTATTATGTTGTTTTAGTGAATAACTCGGTTGAAATTTGATCTAGTTTAGTGGTTCTGCTTTATGGTCAATAAAGGAAGTCATTAGTTTCTAGGCTGGTAAATGCCTGAAAAATGAAGTCTAAAAGAGAATCTATAACAAAAATTGCAGCTACTAAAAGAGAAAAAAGATTTGGTGATATGAATAGCACTAGTACTAATGCTTTCTCTAGTAGATATGAGGTTGATTTGAATTTGAGCCAATAAAAATGGTTTGAATCTAACAGATGGTGGGTCTTTTAGGAAGAGCCTTACAAATTCTTAGTTGAGTTGCTTGGTAAATGAGGGTTCTCCGAACATATTTTATTACTTTCTTGGGGAAAACAAACTTAGCCCTGTTGTGGTGCACACCTCAATGAGGGTATCGGTCTTTATTTGAAGTGTGGAAGCGAGGTGCCCTTAAATGGGCCTTTCTACTTTCTAAGTTCATTTTTAAAACTCGGGTTGAAAGGGGATGACTCGAGTGCCCTTGGCCTCCCTTTTTTTTTTTTTCATTTGTTAACTATAGTTATTGGGGATGGTTCGAGCATCTATTTTTGGGAATATTGGTAGGTGGGCGAGAAACCCCTTAGTTTTTTTTTTTAAATTGTGTTTTGGATTCGGATTCACACTTAGGTTTGTGGTATTGTAAATGTTGGATTTGTTTTAGAACTTTGCAATTTGGAAATATCTGACTAAGTTTTTCTCTTGACCCCTCTTTGTCATGATTGAAAAAGAGAGAGGCATATTACAATAGCTTTTAGGGCTCCTTGTTTAGATTAATTCTACAAATTATGCAAATTCTTTAAGTTTTTGTTTTTGTTCTTTTAGGTTAAAAGCATTCTAATTGAAATTGAGAAGTGATTGTGTTGTGTTCGATGTTCGATACTCAGTTGATTTCCTCTGTTGTTGAACTATGCTTTGGGTGAATTTAGTTGGAATTGATTGTGTTGTGTTGTGAATCAAGATGCTGGGAGTGTTTATGGTTCAATGCGTGAGTTCTTTTTTTGTTCAATTCTAAGAGACTTTCTCTGGTTTATTTTTTCATTTTGAGGGTGAGTTTCTATTAATAAATGATGATTAATGTAAGATGTTGTTTGGTTATATATGTTTATCCCAACATTCTAATGCTACAAAATGGTTGTGTAGAGCCAGATCGAGATTAGAGAGCTTCAAATCTGGAGTCAATTTTGATAAGAACAAGAATGTTTTTGCAATTTAAGAGCCTCAAATTTATTGTTTTTTCATTAAATGTTTGTAAAATTTATATGTTATGGACTTGGTCTTCTCTTGTGATTATATTTTATGAGCACATTTCAGCTACTTGAAAATTTCAATTTTATTTCTTTATCTTGTGAATATTTCAAATATAAATGTAATTTGGGATTGTTTGATGCTATAGCAAGAAGTAAACTTCTTTGAACTAGATGTTAGACAGAAAACAAAGAGGAAATAAACTAAATCATGAATTTTATCGGAAAAGACTAAAAACTCGAGCCTACTTACTCTAAAGGTGGAACTGAAACTGCTTGATGTGTTAAGAAGCAAATGTTATTCTCTTGTACGGAGATCGGGGCACTTTTCCAACAAGAAATGGCCATCTGAAGCTCTTATCCACCATGTTGTTGTTCTTAGGAATATGAATGGTGAAAAGAGTTTCTTATTGTGCATTTTTGCTACCTTTGGGTTCAGTTTTTTCCTACTCAAGGTAATTGGTCATTCTCATTTAATTCTTGATGTGTAATTCTTGAAGTTCTATATCTCATACGTTATAATGTAATATTGTGTTCTGAAACTTCCATTTTGATGTTGTCTATTAATTCATTTTCAATCTTTGGACCGTTTTGCTGTTGACAACATGACTAATGTTTCTCTTCTTAATTATCTTCTTCTTCTCTTTTTGCCCCTTTGTTTTGCCATTCATTTTGTTTCAATTATATTTATATCATTCTTTATCTTCTTCTAGTACATGGCTTCTCTTCTCTCGCATCATCACCAATTTTTAATTTATCATGTCAAGGTGCTTAGTGCTACAATCCTTCATGTTGGTGTTTGCCATATTTGTATTGAATGAAGTAATTCAAAAGTGTCATTTTTTTATGTGCATAAATTGATAGAATGAAATAATATCTTTGTAGCATTGAAAGATCTTAGTTAGCCTCTACAAATGGAAGCAATAACAATCCGCAACCTCTGTTGTAAGTCTAAAATTAAGCAAACAATATGCATGGTTTTTTAGAACTCTTTCTATCAATAAATTGTTTGTAGTCTTTTCATAGTTGTAACTCTAAATTGAAACTATCCTATAAATAATGGAAATGGAGACTACTTGGCTACTGAGGTCCATTCTTCGTGCTTTTTACTTTTATATTATTTTGTTAATTAATAAAAATAATGGAAACGGAGTTGGTTAGTTCTCCTATTTATTAATCACTTAACTTATATTGCAGGCATAGTTGTTGCTTATTCTACTCCCAACTAGACATGGTTGCTTGAAGGTAGTCGAGAAAATGTACATCCAAAAGAGGTTAAACCTATCTTCTTATCTTCCGATCACTTCTTTTAGTTGTTTTGATGATAATTTTAGTATTGTTCCTAAGTTTGATAAGTTTAAATGGTTATGTGATTATTGATGAGTTTAGTCGTTGGGTATGTTCTTGATTATTTTATTTAGAAAACGTTCTTCACAATTATCAACACTTTGTTTATGTTCATGATATAAAGAAGATTCTCAAGCATCCCATTGAATCTGTAAGCATTAATGATTCTCTATGTTTTGAATTTAGCTTTTACATTGAATGTGTGTTTTCCAAGTTATGAGGTCTCAATTGATTCTATTTGTACCTGATTTGCTACTTTGGGCCTCTTGGATCTCTTTCTTGATTTTTTGCATTGTGTTTAATAATTTATGTCCATGTTTAATGTTATGGAGGAGATTTTTGTCCTTAGTTCAGAGTTCGGTTTCCTCCCAATTTATAATTTTATATCGTCTATAAATTGTTGACTTATAGAGGAAAAAAAGAACACAATCTTTATTTACAAATATGTCGAGATATATGAACTTTTTGAGTGCATTCGTTTGTGTCTTGTTTCTGAAGCTTCACAACCATTGTCATGGGATATCTGATTTGTTGTTCATTTTTACTATTATGAAATGGAGCTTCCTATTTACTAAACAATTTTCCATTTAAATTATATGAGAATGTAGTTCTGAGTCTTGACATGGAGACGTGAATATTCTATCTTGAAACATCAAAAACATTGGATTTCATTGCTCTTTTCACATTATTCTGTGTATAGCTCATGGATGCAAATATAGTCATTGAAACTTGTGTTATGATAGACTTGTCTCTGATTTTTTTGGCTGATCTATTGATTTCTTAGCTCTTTGTTTACTTGTGAAGTATGGAAACTTTAGAAGTGTGTTATAAGAGCAAATTTGAATCAGTTCATACTGCAAAACCTTTATACAAAAATTAAGCAGGAGTTTGTTCTACGTGGATGATATCCAATTAAGCAGGATTTAACTATTTCAGTTGTTTCATTTTCAGTTCAAGCTTTGATGGGTATAAAAGCTTCCCTTCAAGATCCCCATGGTGTGCTTGAGAATAGGGATGGGGACTTTATTGACCCATGTAGTTGGACTATGGTTACTTGCTCTCCAAAGAGTCTTGTCATTGACTTGTAAAATCATCTTCTCTTCTCCACCTTATTCTTTAAAAATCACAACTAAAATTTTGTTGATGGAAGAGTTGGAAAATGGAGGCAATCCACCATTGATGTTCTGATTAATTTTTTCTTTCTTTTTGTGGATTTTGTGCTTAATGCAGAGAGACTCCAAGCTAGAACAAAAAATTATGGTGATTTTACTACTTAAACCTAAAAGCAATTTTTCTTATCTTTGTAAAGTAAATGTAGTTTGTATGTATATTTTTCTGATATGTAATACACTTCTTTTAATACATACTTTATATTTTATTAATTAAAGTTAAGTTGGTAAGATTACTTGTGTAAAAATATATTAGTATTGAGATTTTTTTGTACAAAATTTGCAAAATATTAATATTTTTTGTTAGAGCCATTGAAGCAAACAACAATTTTTTTTCCTTAAATTATGAACAAAACAATGGCGGGCAATGCCCGTCATTAAAAGTGTCTGTCATTATAGCCTATAATGACAGATACTTTTAATGACGGTCAAAGACCTTTAATGACGGACATTCCCCGTCATTAAAAATGTCTGTCATTATATGTTACAATGACGGTCGCTTTTTAATGACGGGCAATGCCCGTCATTGTAACATACAATGACACTCGCATAGATGACGGACGCGCGCCCGTCATCAAAACCCTTTAATGACGGGCAATGCCCGTCATTAAAACCATTTTTTCTTCTAGTGTCAAGTTCCAGGTCAGTCCCCAGGTAGGAGGTGTTTCGTTAACCGTCAGCTTAAGTACCCCCAATCTTAGACAGAACACCAGCGGTAGAGTTCCCTTATAACCAATGTCCTATTGTCCTACTATATTTTAAACTATTGAAAATACTATGTAAGACTAACTTCTAATCCTATTATAAATTAAACTTAGGTATAAATTAATTTTAAAAAATTTAAAACTAATTTGATTTAACCCAAGTTCCTATGTTTGCATGCAGTTGTTTGTTATAGGTTATGATTTGTAAAACCCCTTTTATAACTTTTATAAATTTTAATTATTAACCTATGACGGCGAACTATATGATAAATCCAACAAACGATTTCAAATTGGAAGTATATTCAACTAATTGAATCATGCTAAATACTTAAATAAAATAACACTTTATTTTAATCTAAGTAATTTCATGCTCCATGCTATTTATTTTTCATATAATCCAATTATAACAATTATAATTAATTACTCATGAAAAATAAATTAAATCATGAATTGCTATCATATTTATATAACAATTATATAAATAAAATGCATGAACATGCTTATCCTAAGGTAGGAAAAATTCTAAATGACATTCATAAAGAAAATAGCCGTAAAACCGAAAAAATTTGGCCCCTAAAGTGTAAAAAATAATAAAATTACACTAATTTTATTACAAAACCGGTCCAAAACACTTTGAATCGGGCTTAGACCGCTCGAACCGGACCAACCACAACCCGAATCGCTCGAACTGCCTCTGAACCAGTCTGCTACACCTAGATGTTGCGACAACGTTGCAATGCTGAGGAGAGCGTTGCAACGCCGCCTCCCTAAGCACCTGCGAGAGTTATCGGGGTAGCGTTGCAATGCCATAAAACGCGTTGCAGCGCTGCTACCCGTTTGGGATTCCTTATCGATAGGAAGCGCTGACATTGTGACGTCATTCTTCAGGGTTGCAACGCTGATGAATGGTGTTGCAACGCCACTGGGAGCGTTGCAACATTGTTGCTTCTCCAGTAGCTCCTTCCTTCGAAAAACAACAGCTTCTTTTTGCAATTTCTCACCCGAATCTCATCCGAATTGCTTCAAACTTGTCACGAACGACCCAAAACAATATTTTTGACTCAATTATGCACTTAATTTCCCCAAACCCAGGGGCCTTTACATTTAATTGATCAAATAAAAAAAAATTAAGGCAAAAAATTTCCTAAACTAGTTTTACAACAAACCATATCCAATTTCCACCTATCCAATTCAAATTTTTTCAACCAAAATAAAACAAGCATTGCTCTGATACCAATTGAAGGGAATCTGATCCCCGTGAGCAGCGAAAACGTGGTTTAAAGAACGATTTCCTCGTTTATTTTGGTTTATTCCAAATACCAGTACATTAGGTAAAAAAACAGAGATAAGCAATAAATATAATCTAATTAGGCATGGAATTAAGCATGCAAACATGTTGTATAAGTTCTAAAACTAAAAGGAAAGTGGTATTAATTACCTTTGTAGTTTTCACAAACACAACAACTTCCTTGCTCCAAATGTACAACAACACAGTAAGTTTTCCCTCTGTTCTCAGCAAGACACAACCACTAAGCAAACCTTTTATTCTCTGAGTTTCTACTTAGATCCAATCCTTGGTGGGAAGGATTCCAATTAGTTTGGAAGGAGGAAGGGAAATTGAAAGAGAGAGCTTTTTACAGCAATCAGATTGATCGATCCATCAAACTTCTCTCCATCGAGAAGTTAAGGTAGAGGAACACTTCCCCCCACTCCTTATCGATAGGGAGTCAGAGGGGAAGTGGGGGCGTGTCCTCCTGACACGTTCCCATTAATTATTTGATATATAATTAATTAATTATTAAATTAATTAAATCAAACTTAATTCATTGTAATTAAATACCATATATTTAATTAAGATTAAATCATATTTAATCAATTTTTCCTCTAACCTATAGTTTTAATGCACATCTTATGTACATTAAAATTTAACCTATAGTTTTTAAATATGAATCACATTCACATTTAAATTAATATTTTAACTCTTTCAATTATTTAATTCTCTCATATAATTTAATATGAATCATATTCACATTAAATTTGTAATATATGTTGGGATTTATGCCCTAAACTTGTGTAATTTTGATCAATTAAATAAAGTGTTATTTGTTTTGATAGAATTACATTCTTGCTTTATAAATCCAATAAACTAAGCTCCAAGGTTATAACATTTATCTTGAACATCAGTGTAGTGGACACTATTTGGGTTGAGTTCAAGAATATATCCTAAATAGTCTATGGTATAAGAATAAGGTTGGAAACCTCATTCTAGTAACACCATGGATGCGGCCCACTTTGTAATTAGTACAAATGAGGTAATCCAACTCTTTCATGTAGTTGACATGCGAGTGGGGGCATCCTGTATGAAGAGTCCATACAAGACTGGATCGCAAATTATTAGTCTAACCAGTGTAACACCGTTAACAGGATAAGACTAGTAATTTATAGATGGTCATTAGTGACTCGACCTAAATCCTGAGCAAGTTAAGAACTTCTGCTTATAGGGGTTTGTCCTTAGACTAGTATGGGTGAGAGTGGCCTGTAGACGACTCAATAAGTCTACCTTCTCAGGGACAGAACCTCGTAGGTAGCTGGGAACTTAACTGTGCAAGATGGAATTCACTCATTCCTACACTAAGGAATTAGATAGGTTGTTCCCTTAAGAATCGACTCAGTCTTGAAAAGCGGGGCCCCGCCCTCTATGAGGGTATGAGTCTAAGGTAGGACCTTAGACTTGTTGTTCATTAGAGGATCTTAGTCTATGGTATGAGTCAGAGGGGAAGATCGGAGCGAAAACGAGCAAGGAATAGCGGATTTAATGTGTTGTGCGTGTGTGCGCAATTGCAGCAGCTGCGCTTGCGAGAAGGAGCCTTGCGAGAGCAGCGGGTTTTGCGAGGCTTAAAAGGTCGATTATGGACTGAAACAAGCCTCTAGGTCCCGGAATATAAGATTTGATGAGGCAATCGAGATCTTATGGTTTTGACTGAATGATGATGAACCTTGTGTCTACAAGAAAATCATTAATAGTTACATCGCATTCCTAATTCTCTATGTGGATGATATCCTACTCATTGGGAATGATGTAGGTTATCTTCTTCGACATCAAGGAATGGCTAGCTACTGTGATTCCAAATGAAAGATTTGGGTGATGCGCATTTGTTCTTGGGATCCAGTTGTCCAAAGCCGCAAGAATAAAACACTAGCCTTGTCTCAAGCATCTTACATAGACAAAGTGTTGTCAAGGTTTAAGATGCAAGATTCCAAAAAAGGCTTGTTGCCTTTTAGACATGGAATTCATTTGTCTAAGGAACAGTGTCCTAAGACACCTCAAGGAGTTGAGGATATGAGACGGATTCCTTACGCATCGGCTGTGTGGAGCCTGCGCCATGTTGTGTACTAGATCCGGCATCTGTTTTGCAGTTGGGATGGTCAGTAGGTATCAATCCAATCCAGGACTTGAACACTGGACAACGGTTAAAACAATCCTTAAGTATCTTCGGAGAACAAGGAACTACATGCTCGTGTATGGGGCTAAGGATTTGATCCTTACAAGATACACGGATTCTGACTTTCAGACTGATAAAGATTCTCGGAAATCTACATCAGGGTCAGTATTCACTCTTAACGGAGGAGTTGTAGTATGGCGAAGCGTCAAGCAAGGATGCATCACTGATTCCACCATAGAGGTCGAGTATGTAGCGGCTTGTGAAGCAGGTAAGGAGGTCGTTTGGTTAAGAAAATTCATGTTAAATTTGGAATTTGTTCCAAATATGACTTTGCCCATCACGGTGTATTGCGATAACAGTGGTGCAGTGGCAAATTCGAGGGAACCCTGAAGTGACAAGAGGGAAAAGCACATAGAGTGAAAGTATCATCTCATCCGGGAGATCGTGCATAGAGGAGACGTGATTATCACGAAGATAGCCTCAGAGCACAACGTTGCTGATCCTTTTACAAAGGCTCTCACGGCTAGAGTATTTGAGAGTCACCTAGAAGGTCTAGGTTTACAAGTCTTCCCCAACTAGGGCAAGTGGGAGTATTTTGTACAAAGGGGTTTAAATGCTCTAGTTTATTGTATTTACATTACTGTAATGTTTAGTACTCCACAAGCTTTAGGTCAAGTGGGAGATTGTTGGGATTTATGCCCTAAACTTGTGTAATTTTGATCAATTAAATAAAGTGTTATTTGTTTTGATAGAATTACAGTTTTGCTTTATAAATCCAATATACTAAGCTCCAAGGTTATAACATTTATCTTGAACATCAGTGTAGTGGACACTATTTGGGTTGAGTTCAAGAATATAACCTAAATGGCCTATGGTATAAGAATAAAGTTGGAAACCTCATTCTAGTAACACCATGGATGCGGCCCACTTTGTAATTAGTACAAATGAGGTAATCCAACTCATTCATGTAGTTGACATGCGAGTGGGGGCATCACAGTATGAAGAGTTCATACAAGATCGGATCGCAAATTATTAGTCTAACCAGATTGTAACAATCGTTAACGAGGATAAGACTAGTAATTTATAGATGGTCATTAGTGACTCGACCTAAATCCTGAGCAAGTTAAGAACTTCTGCTTATAGGGGTTTGTCCTTAGACTAGTATGGGTGAGAGTGACTTGTAGACGACTCAATAAGTCTACCTTCTCAGGGACAGAACCTCGTAGGTAGCTGGAAACTTAACTGTGCAAGATGGAATTCACTTATTCCTACACTAAGGAATTAGATAGGTTGTTCCCTTAAGAACTGACTCCAGGTCATGAAAAACGGGGCCCCGCCCTCTATGAGGGTATGAGTCTAAGGTAGGACCTTAGACTTGTTGTTCATTAGAGGATCAGTGGTGCTTAAGGAGCAAAGAGGTAATCACAGGGGTTAAATGGTAATTTGACCCAGCTGTGATTACGAACAACCTGTGAAGGGTCGACTCATGGGTAATGACTATATCAGTGGACACAATATTATCTACAGTGAGGAGAGTGCAGCTACAAGTCTATAGTGGAGTGACTTGTAGTTCATGAATATTGATTAACTGGATCAAAGAGTTTGATCGATTAACTGGATCAAATTAGGTCCCTCCGTTGGCTCAATATGGTAAGATTGAGGGTATAAAGTTAGGAATGAAATTGAAGTGTTGAATTTCATACATGAGGTGTTATATCAATTATATATGATATAATTGATATAATGTGAATTAGATTCATATATAAACTGTATACTAAAGAGTGAATGAAGGAGGGGTAGGATGGTCATTTCCATCCTATTTCCCAATATATATGGTTGCATGAGATGCAACTAAAACGAGAAGGAATTTTCAAGCTCTTTGTTGTGTTGTTGGAAAGGTTCCAAGACACACACATCTCTCTCACAAAATACCTCACCTCTCCTAAAGGGAACCCACATTCCTCCCTCACCTAGAGAACAACGGAGAAGATCCGGTGGTCGTGTCTTCGTACGTTCGTGTTCCTGTTGCAGAGATCGTGATCGTGGGAGAGAGGAGCACTCGAAGAAAGGTGCTTCAAAGGTAACTTTCTTGCTGTCCATTACATAATATGCTTAATCTAGTTGTACATGTTCTTGAATATAATCGTTGTAACTAAATCAAGAGCGCGCGATTCAGAATCGCTTCCGCTACGGGACTTCGATTCCCTTCAATATAAAGTTCCAAAACTTTATATTATAATGTATCTATATACATTAATGTTTATTCCTTAATTGAATTTGAACATTTCAAACTCAAACGATCTAAGAACCCTTTATGAGTTAGAAGGTCGACCTAATGGACCTACAGATCAGAAGCTCCAACGATACGAAATTATTCGGTTAATCTCATTAACCACCTATCACCATTCGTTAACTGTGGGAACACTCCACTAAAGTGTTGGGATGTATGTCCTAATCTCGTATTTGTTTGTAATATTACCTATTGAAAATAATAAGAGTTATTTCTTTCATCACTTTGTGTCTCGCATATTTACAAACTTTGTCCAATAAACTAAGCTTCAGGGTCATTGAATTATGAGAGAACTAGAACTTGAACGGTGTGTAGTGGACACACAGGGAGGATCACGTTCGAGTAAATGACCCGAACGGTCTACAGTATACAGATAGGATTGGAGACCTAATCCTGGATACGTTGTGGATGCGACCCTCTTTGTATTAGATGCAAACGAGGTGATCCAACTCGTTCATGTGGTTAACATGCGAGTTGGGGCATCCTGTGCAATGAGATTGTACAAGACCGAATCGTGAATTATTAGACTTACTGATGTAACACCGTTGACAGTATAGGACTAATAAATTCGTAGATGACCAATAGTGACTTGACTTTAATCTTGAGCGTGTTACGGACTCCTGTCTACGGGGTCTAGTACGGGTGAGAGTGGTCACAGTTACTTGCCCAATATGCCTATCTTCTCAGGGACAGGACCACGTGGGGAGTTGGGAACTTGACTACGCGAGATGGAATTCACTCGTTCCCGACTTTAGGGAAACTAGAGGGGTTGTTCGCTTAAGTGTTGTCTCCAGGGCTTAGACAACGGGCGCCCACCCTCTCATTGGCCCGAGAGGAGTGTTGTTTATTATTGGACCATACAACGTTGTTGTTCATTAGAAGAGCAGTGTGGACTTAAGGAGCAAGAAGTAGACACAGGGGTAAAATAGTAATTTGACCCAGTAGTGTTTACGGACAACCTGTGAAGGGTCGACTCATGGGCATTGGTTATATCAAGGGACACAACTTGTCTTACAGTGACGGGAGAGCAACTACGGGATTTAGTGAAGTGTTACCGTACCTAATGAATGTTGATTAACCGGGTCAAAGAGTTTGACAGGTTAGTCTCGGATCATTGGAGCTCGTCACCTGTAGGTCCATTAGGTCCCTTGGTTGGCTCAAATGAGATACATAGTGGGTTTATAGTTTGGTGTTGATTTGAAGTGTTCAAATTCAATAAAAGGGTATTTATGTCATTTATATGAGATATAATTGACATATCGTTTAATGTGAATGAGATTCATAATAAACTATAGGTTAGCCTAATTGCTTAATTAGGGCTAATTTGGAGTAATTGGATTGAGAGAAATTAAATTGAATGTGATTTAATTTAAAATCCACAATTATACAAATGTGATTTGTATAATAAGATATGAGATATCTTATTATATGTGGTTATGCAAATATGATTTGCATAACCTATGGTTGTGGTAAAATGGTAAATAGGTGGAGATTTCAACTCCACCTATCACCATTATATAAACCCTTTGCAAGAAGGCTTTGGTAAGGTGTTGTTTCACTTTTTGGATTTCTCACCAAAACAACTCACAAATTCTCTCAACTTTCCTCTCTCAAATTCTCTCCTCCCTTTCACCAAAGGAGTCCCACAACTCTCCTTCTACCTAAGGAGAACAACCGAGAAGGTCTTTCAGAGGTGTCCGATTGTTCGAGTTTCGGTGAGATCATGATCATTGAGATCGAGAACGCGAAGTGTTCGTGACCAGAGAAGGAAATCGCGAAGAATGGTTCTTCAACATGTAAGTGTGATATCTTGCTGTTTTTCCTTCTTAGATGCATGTTTAGCCTAGTTTCTATAGGATAAAAACAATTTTGAGAAAACATTTTTCAAAACGAAACCACGACGCTTCAATCGTTTTTCCGCTGTGGGATTTTCATTCCCTTCATAAAGTCCCACGTCTGCACTCTTCTCACTGCAGATGTATTTTTGTGTCCACGGATAATGACCAATAACAACAAGTCAATCTTTCACGAATGGTTGTAACACCAGCTAGGTCAAATTACCGTTTTACCCCTGGCTTCATCTTTTACCTTTAGTACCAGTGCTTCTCTAATGAACAATTTGTTTGTGGTCCTACCAACAAACAGATGTCCCTCTCGGGCCAATGAGAGGGTCAGACCCTTTGTTCAAGTCCCGAAGGCACCACTTGAGGGAACATTCCTCTACTCACCCTAATATGAGGGAAAGAGTGAATTCCATCTTGCTAAGTTAAGTCCCCAGCCACTCACTCGGTCTTGTCCCCAAGAAGGTAGGCATATTCAGTCGGCGAATCTAGCCACTCTCACCCATACTAGTCAAAGGATAATCCCTCGCAAACAGGAGTTCGTAACTTGCTCAGGATTGAAATCAAGTTGCCTAGGTCATCCTAGTGAAATAGAAACCTAACTAGTCAGCGGAGTTACATCTAGGGTTACTATTTCGCGGTCCGGTCTTGTGCGATCTCATCACATAGGATATACCCACTCACATGTCATCTACACGAACACGTTAGTCACAGTGTTTGTATCACATACAAAGTGAGCCACATCCATATTATTACTAGGGTAAGGTACCCAAATGTTATCCCCTTACTATAGACTCTTTAGGTTGTATCTCGAACCGAGATCCTTTATATGTACACTACATTCAGTTCAAGAGACATTTTACAGCCTTGGATGTTAGTTTATTGGATTTAGGGTTAATACAAAGGGTAATACTGTGATTAACGAACAATAACGCTTTATTGAAAATAATAACTCTTTATTATAATAATTAGAACAAAAATTTACAAACTATGAGTTTTAAGGCACAAACCCCAACAGTAGGTACCTTATTGCTTGTTGTAAATTTCCTTCTTCTAAACATGCTTAGCCTAGAAATTGTATGTGATACTTTAATTTTAAGAAATTCAGTAACACAACGAAACAACGTTATTCGCATCGCGCTTCCGCTGCGGGATTCCGTTCCCTTCAATATTATTAGAACCAATCTTTGTTTATCGTTGTCGGTTCTATAAATTTCTTAAAATTAGGTGGGTAACATTAATTTTCATGTGATGATTGTTAATGATTTGCAATTAAATGTTTCGGTTTTTGGCACCTTAGTTAGATTAACAATTTCGTTGATGAGATCAATGTAAGGTCCCGTTGTTTGGGGAAAATTATTGTAAATCGAGTTTGTACAGTCCGTGTAAATCGTGGCAAGAAGTTGTTGTGAAGAAACGGAGCGAAAACGGGCGAAAATAAAAGCTTGTTGTTCTAGAAAAGAGGACGACGTTGTTGTTGGGATTTATGCCCTAAACTCGTGTATTTGTAATTTATTCAAGGAAATGAATAAAAGTGTTATTTTCCTTAAACCTTGTATTCTCGCAATTACAAACTTAAATCCAATAAACTAAGTTATAGCGTCACATTTAGGAGATCTTGAACCGTGTGTAGTTTACACATAGCTAGGATCAAGTTCAAGTAGATGATTCGAATTGTCTATAGTACATGGATATGGTTGGGAACTTCATCCTGGTAACACTATGGATGCGACCCACTTTGTATTTGATACAAACGAGGCGATCCAATCGTTCATGTAGTTGACATGCGAGTAGGGGCATCCTGTGCGATGAGTGAAGGGAATAAAACTCCCGCAGCGGAAACAACTTTGAATGTTGTGGTGTTCATTTTGAAAAACCTTTTTCTTAAAACCAAACCTATCTCATATATCCTAGGCTAAACATGCTATAAAAGAAGGAAAAACAATAATGTATACTTACTTGTTGAAGAACGCTTCTTCAAGAATTCCTTCTCCGATCTCGATCTCTACGTTCACGATCTCTCGAACCTAACAGTGACAACTCCGAAAGATCTTCTCAGTTGTTCTCTGTCGGTAGAGGGAGAGTGGTGGGACTCCCTTTGGTTTAGGGGTAGAGAGAATTTTTTAGAGAGCTTTTTTGGTGAGAATCCAAAAAATGAGCAAATGCCTTATCAATGCCTTCTCACAAAAGCATTATATAATGGTGATAGGTGGAGTTGAAATCTCCACCTATTTACCATTTTACCACAACCTTAGTGTTGCGTAGAATGATAATGCAATACCGCAAGTGTACGGATCGAGTTTTAGTATAGTGATTAAGAGTCCAAGTATCGTCCTCGGAAATGGGTTTCTAGATTAATTAATTACCAAGATACTAATGCTCAATTTTAGCTAAAGTAACATAACATGGATAGGTGGTGAAACAAAAATTTAAAGACAAACAAACACGTGGAGACACGAATTGATAGATTAGGAGGAAATTGACTTCACAAGTTAACACTTAATTAACACATGCGATGAACTAATGTGATGAATTTATAAACAATAAGTAAAATACTCAAGAAAATCTCTCGATTCTTAGTAAGCCTCGCACATGCAATAAATTCTATAGTCTCCATATGAACCTACAACATGCACGACATTAAACAACTTCTTTATGTGTTTCCCTTAGACTTTTTAGGTCATTCTCATGCCAGACATCTAAGGGTTTTGACAACTTTGCTCCAATCTAAGCTTTATCGCTCAAGTCCACTTAAACCAACAACATCAAAGAGTTAAAGAACGAATTGCCAAAAATAAGAACAAAACATACTTCAATACATAGCAAATAAGTGTTAACATGCAAATCAAATCCTAACTACAAAATTTAGCTACACTAAATCACAAGAAAACCAAACTAAAAGTGTAGAAAACGTCTTAAAACGGTGTTACAATCTGAAAAAACAGAAAATAAATTTATGTGTCGATGTCGGTCTTTCGTCTCCAAGCTCCTGTCTCCGATCTCGAACCTCCATGAATGCTTTGGCAATGAATGCTCTCTTTTCTCTTCTCACAAAGTGTATTTCGAAATTAGTGTGAATTCTCTATCAAATTCGGCTCCCCTTGTAAGAAGGTATAAGATTCTATTTATAATGGTCTTCGGTACAATGTTGCAACGTTGTACCCTAAGCGCGTATCAAATATGGAAACTATCGATGACAGCGTTGCAATGCTGCTACCTTAATAAGCGCGTTGCTATCGATCTGGCGTTGCAACGCTGCAAGCCAGCGTTTCAACGCCCTCGCCACGGATGTTCAGCTTAGTCTCTTATCGAGATAGCATTATTGCGACACTACGAGGCAGCGTTGCAATGCTATCGACAGGGTTCTTCTATGCTTCAAATCTGCAATCACGGTGTTGCAACGCTCTGCATGGCGTTGCAACGCCATCACCTCAGGTCTTCAAGTTTGGATTGATTCTTCTACTTCCAATTGATATTATTTTTAGCTCCAAATAGCCTCGTTTCGATCTCGAGTGATCCAAAATGTCTTCAATTGTCTTGTTTAAGTTCTTAACCTGAAATTGAGTGATTTAAACACGTAAAAGCCCTGAAATCATCTTAAAACTAGCAATAATTAAGCCTAAGGATAGCACATTTTGTGTGTTATCACCTAGATTATGCAAATCATATTTGCATAACCGCATATAATAAGATATCTCATACCTTATTGTACAAATCACATTTGTATAATTGTGGATTTTAAATTGAATCACATTCAATTTAATTTCTCTCAATCCAATTTCTCTAAATTAGCACTAATCAATTAATTAGGCTAAACTGTAGCTTATTATGAATCTCATTCACATTAAACTATATATTATGTTAATCATATTTCATATAAATGACATAAATACCCTTTTAATGAATTTGAACACTTCAAATCCATACCATACTGTAAACCCTCTATCTATCCAATTTGAGCCAACCGAGGAACCTAATGGACCTACAGTTTTTGAGCTTCAATGATCCGAGACTAACCTGTCAAACTCTTTGACTCGGTTATTCAACATTCATTAGCTACGGTAACACTCCACTAAAGCCCGTAGTTGCACTCCTATCACTGTAGGACAAGTTGTGTCCATTGAAATAACCAATGCCCGTGAGTCGACCTTTCACAGGTTGTTCGTAGACACTGCTGGTTCAAATTACCATTTTACCCCTGTGTCTACCTCTTGCTCTTTAAGTCCCCACTGCTCCTCTAATGAACAACAATGTTGTATGGTCCAACCATAAACAACACCCCTCTCGGACCAGTGAGAGGGTGGGTGCCCGTTGTCCAAGCCCTGGAGACAACACTTAAGGGAACAACCCCTCTAGTTTTCCTAAGTCGGGAACGAGTGAATTCCATCTCGCGTAGTCAAGTTTCCAGCTCCCCACGTGGTCCTGTCCCTGAGAAGATAGACATATTGGGCGAGTAACTGTGAGCACCCTCACCCATACTAGTCAAAGGACAGACCTCCGCAGACAGGAGTCCGTAACACGCTCAGGATTAAGGTCAAGTCACTATTGGTCATCTACGAAGTTATTAGTCCTATACTGTTAACGGTGTTACATCAGTAGGTCTAATAATTTCTGGTCTCGTCTTGTACAATCTCATTGCACAGGATGCCCCCACTTGAATGTCAACCACATGCACGAGTTGGATCACCTCGTTTGTATCTGGAAGAAAGAGGTTGTTGTTCGTTCAAGCTGCTGCTTCATCAACCTTCAGCCAACCCTAGTTTCTTCTTTTCTTCTCATTTATATAGCTTGTCTTCTTTTTACCCTAGTTTAGATTGTTGAAAAACTTGTTGGTTAACATTTTTCTTATTTTTTTTACTCCCTCTTCAGCATGTTGTTGATCTTTAGACTCCTTGTTCTTGACTTTTCTGTAAAAACCATGGGCTAAATTGTTAAGTTGGAATTTATGGAATGAAACTCTAGTTTTGAAGTCTTTTGTTGGGGCATTGTGTACTTGTGTAGATTGCTTATGGGTGTTTTGTTGTTTATTATTCTTCTTAAGATTGATCACCTTAGGAATGAATTCTAGTTCGTTTTAATTCTGAAAAGGTTTAAATGAATGGAAAAAGCATGGGCAATGCAAGAGAGTCTTTGTCTTGAAAAAGAAAAGGTTCCAAGGGTATAGACATATGCCTTTGGCTTGTAAACTTAAGAAAATTTGTGTTAATTTGATGTTTGAAAGCTGGGTATTCATAGACATATGTTAAACTCTGCTTTTAGACTGTAATTCGAAGGTTAGAAATGATTTTCGAAATTTCTGTGTAATTTCTTGTTTCTGCATAAAGATAGCGATTAGTGACAAAGAAGTGTGGTAGCATTGCTATAACATTAGACAGCAGAATTTAGAAGTTCATTTCCATAAATTCCAACGCTTTTATCATTTCATTCTCAGCCTGTTATTTGTCCTTTTTAGTAGTTTATCGCTCTTAGATAGCTGGTTTCTTTCTCTCTTGTGCCAAGCTTAGTTTAGTTGCTTTGAGTTAATTAGAAGCTTTAGTTTAAATTTTACTCAATTTCATCATTTTCACTGACTTTAGTCCCTGTGGGATCGAACTTGTTCAACAATTATTACCTACGGTTGCGTATGCTTGCGTAGTGAGTTTTTGCACAACAGTCAACTTTCCCAACCTTCTTCAACTTCTTCTTCTTCCCTTTTGGGCCTGAAGATGAAGCCACAGACTTTGTCTCAGAGGTCGAACCCCTATGAAAGGACCTGAAGGCAACATTGCCTCAGCTTCCTATCCCTTGGCTCTCATCAACGACTGGAAGGTCTGTAGTTCGTTGAAGTGGGTGGTCAGTGTGTAGCTAATTTTGTTCATAACAATATTGCTACGAAACTTAAAGAAACTCTTCGGAAGAGTCTCTAAAATAAAGTTGACCTGGCTCGACTCGTCGATAGAAGCCTCATTCATCTCTGCCAGATTAAAATGGACCATCATGTCGAGAACATGTTCCTTGACAGACGATCCCTCTTTCATCCGCGCATTGAATATATGCTTGAGAGCGTCGTGCCTCACTTGAAAGGACTATTTTCCATTAAAAATCTTATCTCTTGCATCTCCCCTCTTGTTTGCATTCTCCTCTCCCCGCATTTAAATTTAGTTATTTTCTTGAGTCTAGTCTTGTCTTTGCTCGCTTTTCACATCAATTTATTTATTTACAACAGTAATTTGCACACTCATGCATTGCACTAAAATAAAGAAAATTTTCTAGGACAATCATTCATTTAGATCTAGCTAGTCCTCGTGGGATCGATACTTTAACTTATCACTTGTTGCTCTCGACCGTGTATACTTGCACGTCGTAGAAGTGTCGGAGTCTTATTCTAATTTACATTAGTTTAGGGCATTTGATATTTTTGCATCAGCCACTCTCACTCGTACTAGTCTAAGGATAAACCCCCATAGACAGGAGTTCGTAACTCGCTCAGGATTCAGGTTGAGTCACTAATGGTCATCATTGAATTATTAGCCCTAATCTATCAACAACGTTATTAGAGTGGTCTAGTAATTTTCTCTAAAAGACCAGCAACCACTTGAAAAATGACAGTTCAGCCCCAAGATTACGTCATCCCGAAATGTGGTCCCCACATTTGATTAATCTGCCCCGAAGCCAATGTTGTAACATTGCTAACACATCCATGACAGCAGTGTTGTGGCAATGCTGTGACATTGCTGCCATAATGCGAATTCTTCTTCTGCTCTTTAAACCAGTGCTGCAACAACATTCTTTTCTCTCCTACTCCACATAACAAAACAAAAACAACACTCAACCACAACACCCAAATACAACAAACAACAAAACAACAAGACACAAAACACTAAAATTAACCTACAAGACAAGAAAATGAACAACTAACACTAAACTCACTAAACACAACACTCAACGAATAAAACACTAAGAAAAGCGAACAAAACACGCACACAACTCAAATTTTGAGCAAAAGAAAGCAATGGAAAATGCTAAAAGTAATCCCATTTCATTGGATTATCACTGACTGCGATGCTGCCTTGAAGGGAAAGAAGGTCAAGGAAGTTGCAGACAAAGGATAGTGTTTCTAATGCAACGGAGACGGACACTGGAAGAGAAACTGCCCCAATTCCTTGCCAACAAGAAGAAGGAAGGTAAATATGATTTACTTGTTACTGAAACTTGTTTAGTGGAGAGTAATGTCTCTGTCTGGATACTTGATTCAGGCACCACTAACCATGTTTGCTTTTATTTTCGGGGAATTAGTTCTTGGCAACGACTGTAGGAGGGAGAGATAACACTCAAGGTTGGATCCGAGGAAGTTGTCTCATATGCAGCAGTTGGCACGATGAAGCTCTTCTTTGGCAGGAAGTACTTATTATTAGATAATTAGTACATAGTTCTAGGGTTTACTAGAAACCTCGTTTTAATTTCCTGTCTTATGGAACAATGTATTTTTGTTTCTTTTGATGTAAATAAAACGTTTATTTTTATCAAAGGAGTTCAGATTTGTTCAGCTTCACTTGAGAATAATTTGTACGTTTTAAAACCTAATTCGGTCAAAAGTGTTTTGAATACTGAATTATTTAAACTGCTTAAACGTGAATAAAAAAGTTAAGAGTTTCTTTGAAAGAAAACACCCACCTTTGGCATCTAAGGTTAGGCCACATAAATCTCAATAGGATTGAGAGACTAGTGAAGAATGGACTCCTAAGCGAGTTTGAAGAAAAATCTTTATCGGTTTGTGAGTAATGCTTTGAAGGCAAAATGACCAAACGACCTTTTAGTGGAAAAGGTTATAGGGCCAAAGAGCCTCTGGAGCGTATACATTCTGGCCTTTGTGGTCCAATGAGTGTTAAAGTCCGGGGAGGTTTCGAATACTTCATCTCTTTTATAGATGACTATTCGAGATATGGATATATTTACCTAATACATCGAAAGTCTGAAGCTCTTCAAAAGTTTAAGGAGTATAAGACTGAGGTTGAGAACTAATTAGGTAAAACGATTAAAACACTTCGATCACGCATCAGCTTGACAACCCTGAACTACGTGGGTAGCTGGGAACTTAACTAATGGAGTCAACATCATTTAAATGCGTCGTGTTGGAATGGTCAAATATATTATCTTCTTGAAATGTGAAGTTTGCTTCTACATTTTTTCTTTTGTCCTTCAATGATGTTTGATAGAGGTCTACTAATTGCTTATGCATATGACAGGTACTAGACCAATGTCATTCCATGCCATATCGAAAGCATTAGTTTTTGACACTTTTAAGACTCTTTTCTTGGGGAGATTTTTCTTTATGGTCATCATTATTTTTTGTCTTCTTATAATTTGAATAACGAACACCACAAAATAAATTATTATTTATTCTTTTATTGCGGTCTCGCCATGTTGGGATTTATGCCCTAAACTCGTGTATTTGTAATTGTTCAAGGAAATAAGTAAAATTGTTTTTTTCTTAAACCTTGTATTCTCGTTATTACAAACTTAAATCCAATAAACTAAGCTCCAAGGTCACATTTAGGAGATCTTGAACCGTGTGTAGTTGACACATAGCTAGGATCAAGTTCAAATAGTTGACCCGAACGGTCTATAGTACATAGGTTAGGTTGGGAACCTCATCCCGGTAACACTATGGATGCGACCAACTTTGTATTCGATACAAACGAGGTGATCCAACTCGTTCATGTAGTTGACATGTGAGTGGGGACATCCTGTGCGATGAGATTGTACAAGACTGGACTGAGAATTGTTAGACCACTGTAAGCCCAACCTCTTTGGAACTTCCTTATTAACAAACAACAAAAAGAAAGAAGAAATGAATGTTTAAAACCTGGTTTTCCTTGTTTTAAAAAGAAAAGTAATGAAGTGAAAGGCAAAAGGAAAACAAGGAAGGAAAAACATAAACCATTTTGGTTTGGTTGCTCTAAGAATAATGAAGGAAAGAAAATGAAAGCTATGGTTATTATATTATGTTATGTTTAAAAAAAAAAGAAAACAAAAGAAAACAAGAAAGGAATAGTTTGGTTTGGTTTCTCTTTGAAAACAAAAGCAAAGGAAAGAAAAGTAAAATGAAGAGATAAAGGAAAAGAGAAAAGGAAAAAGAAAAAGAAGGAAAAGACAAAAACAACCGTTTGGACTTTTATTAAACCATTTCCAATTAATTTCCAACTCATTTTGTTATCATTTTCAACCAAGAAAGGGCAGAGCATCGTGGGAGAGGTTTGAGAGAAGAAGAGGGGAAAGTTTTCTGGTTGAGGTTGAAGAAGAAAGGAGAAGAATCATTCAACTTCCATGGAAATTCTTTGATCAACTCAGACCAGTTTTGTTATTTTGTTCATCTCGAGCTCCACAAGACGAGGTAAGAGTTGAGCTTTTGTTTCATGAAAGTTAACTCATATTGGAACAAAATTCGTGAAGGAAGCTCGAGCCAATTCTGATGTTAAGTTGCTGTTTTGTTAAGAGGAAGGCAGAAGACAGAAATTTGCTGTCAAATCCGAGAGGTCTCTGATGTTTTGGTTGTTCTGATCTGTATACTTGTAGTTAGAAGCTCTAGTTGGTATGGTTCGAAAGCTTATTCCATTTCCTACAGGTTTCGTGAAGGAATCGTGAGAAGAAAATGATTGGAAGATGTTGTAATCTTCAGGTTAAGTTTCGGGTTGCAGCAGGAAGTGAAATCTGAAACAGCAGCAGAATCATTTTAGGGGTTAAGCTACTGAGGTATTTTCTAACCAATACGTTTGGAATTTCAATTTCATGTCTTCATATTATATTTAGAGGATTCAAAAAGGAAGAGTTTGGTATAAATTTCATTATTTTTGGATAAGTAATGAAAAAGTTATGGCTGTCTGAAAACAGGGCAGAAAATCTGAAAATGCTGGAATTTTGAAAGTGTGTTTTCTTGCAAGTTTTAAGGTCAAAAATCATGAGCTCGAGGTTCTAATGATTGATTTGGCTTGTTTGACAGGCCAAGAGCAAATAGGTCAAGTTTACAAGCCAAGGTTCCAATTCTAATACGGTGAGTGACTCTATCTTAGAACTATGTTTGACCTATGTTTTTCTTCATGAACATAAGTGTTGATAATTACATCTTGATTGAACTAGTTGTGAATGGCTTCATAGAGTTTTCTAACATAAAGTCATGATGGAACCTAAGCATGCTTTGAATTAGTTGTAACTATAAATCCAAGTATGGAAACTAAATTATGAAAGTATGCTTTCCTTTAGAGAATGTTTTGTGTAAATCCACTTGGGAACATGTATAAATGACAATGTGGAAATGTCAAGGAATTGTTGTATGTGTTATAAAGACATGATTTCCATGGTACACAAATTATGCCCTTGTTTGGGGTTAACCCCTAATCTTGAAGGACATTCGAGAAAGTACTTAGGGGAATGAATCATGTTATCCCGAATCTTCAAGGACAATGAGAAGGTATCCGGGAGTAAATAGTTTTACCTAAATACCGAAGGACAATGAGAAGGTATTCGGGTAGTAAATGGTTTTACCTTAATACTGAAGGACATAGAGAAGGTATTAGGGAAAACCAAACGACCAAAGGCATTCCACGTGCACGTGAGAGGGAGAGTGGTACGAACCTTATTGGTATAAATGTAACTCTACCACCTCTATGGTTTAATGTGGTATCATGTCATGTGTTTTATTGTTATGAGTTTCTATTTTATTGATCTATCAACCCTCGATATGTTAGTACATTTCGAGTTTTGTGCTATGCACAAGTGATGACTTAAACTCTGTAAATTGGAAGCATGATTTGTTTATGTTTACAAACAGGATGTTAGGCTATTTTCTACTTATAATCTGCCATTATTATGATTCACCGTGAGAGCTTATAATGTTTAAAAGATAGACACTCACCGAGCTTTTTAGCTCATTCTTTCAATGTTTTCAAACCTTTTCGTGGTGAGATCAAGCTCCTGCACTTGACATCCTGCCATAGTCTGCTGGAAGTTTCATAAGTTGTTAGTTTGTGCGTGGTATTTGGTATTGTATAGCAAGTCGTTATGTAGTTATAGAAGTTTTGTACATTAGTGGTTGTATAAACATTGAGTTGTCTTGTGTTGTTTTGATGCACTTGACTTTTAGTTTCAAGAGAGACTTATGAAGGGTTTCTCCTTGTGTATGTTTAATAGTTGTCCATTTCTGTGTGTTATGTTAAAATGTTCCATATGCGAACATAGTATGTTTATCAGAGTCTGAGGTCAACAGTATTGTAAAGAGATAAACAATGTCTGTTGGCTTCACGCCGCCTTTCGAGCCTAGTTTTCAGGTAATTCGGAAGGGGGTGTGACAACCACTCTAGTAACGACGTTGATAGATTAAAGCTAATAATTCAATGATGACCATTAATGACTGAACCTGAATCCTGAGCGAGTTACGAACTCTTGTTTGTGGGGGTTTATCCTTAGACTAGTACGAGTGAGAGTGACCACAACTACCGACTCAATATGCCTACCTTCTCAGGGATTAAACCTCGTAGGGAGTTGGGGACTTAACTTTGCAAGAAGGAATTCACTCCTTCCCGAACAAGTAGGTTGTTCCCTTAAGAATTGAATCCAGGTCTTCAACAACGGGGCCTCCTCCCTCTCGCTGGCCCGAGAGGGACATTGTTTATGGACGAACCATAAACTTATTGTTCATTAGAGGATTAGTGGTGCTTAAGGAGCAAGAAGTAGTAACAGGGGTAAAATGATAAATTGACCCTGTGACTACGAACGACCTGTGAAGGGTTGACTAATGGGCATTGGTTATATCAATGGACACAACTTGTCCTATAGTGAGGAGAGTGCAGCTATGAGTCTTTAGTGGAGTGACTCGTAGTTAACGAATGTTGATTAACGGGATCAAAGAGTTTGATTAGTTAATCTTGTATCGTTGGAGCTCATGGTATGTAGGTCTATTAGGTCCCTCGGTTGGCTCAATATGGAAATAATGAGGGTATAAAGTTTTGGAATGAATTTGAAGTGTTCAAATTCAATTTTAGGGAATTATATCAATTATATATGATATAATGGATATAGAATATAGTTTAATGTGAATATGATTCATAATAAACTATATTGTTGCCTAATTATGGAATTAAGGCATAATTAGAGTAATTAATTTGAGAGATATGTAAATTGAATATGATTCAATTTTATTTCCCATTTATGTAAATATGATTTACATAATAAGGTATTTGATACCTTATATTATGCAATTATGCAAATTGATTTTGCATAATGCATAATTGGTAGAAAGTGGCATAATGGGTGGAGAATTTTTCTCCACCCACATTGCCTATATAAGCATCCATTTGGATGCAAATTGTGAGACTTATGTCATTTGCTAAGTTTTGCATTCTAAGCAAAAGGTCTTTCTCTCTCAAATTCTCTCTACAAAAATCCCTCTTCCAAAAAGGAGTACCACTTCTCTCCCTCTCCTAGAGAATAACTGAGAAGACTCATTGGAGTGTTCGATCGTTCAGAACGTGGAGATCAGACGGTGAGAGGATTACAAGAAGAATAGTGTCTTCAAAGGTAATCCCTTATTATATTATGCTTTCATAATTAGTCTTAGCCTTAGTTTTCTATTTTTGTCAATTTCTATGTAAACATAATCAAGAACAAAGATGATCAATCACTTCCGCATTGGGATTCAATCCCTTCACGACCTCGACCACGACCATGACCACGACTTTGACCATGATTATTGGACATTATAACTTTCGCTTCAGGGAATGATGTTGCTCCAGTTGGTTGAGATTCATGATTTTTTTTATCAATAACTCATTATTTTATTCAACCACAAGAAACACATGAAATAAGTTCAGAATATTTTTTAAACCCTTTATCTGGATATTGCTACTGTAGGAGCATTTTTGAGACATGGAAAGTAAAGAAAGTCTTCTCTAACATATCTTCATCAGTAATTTTCTCTTCACATAACTTCAATTTTGAATAATGCAAAATTATATTTGCTTACTAATTTAAAATCCTGTAACCTCAAGTGCATCCAGTCATAACAACCTTTTACAAGAACAACAATTTTTTATGATTATATCTTTCTTTCAAACTTTGCCATAAGTTGTAGGAATTTTTTACCTTTAAGATATTCTATTTTCAATATCTCATGAAGATGATGACAAAGGAATATCATTGGTTTTTTCTCTTTTTGATTAGATGCATTACTTTTTTTTTTTTAATTGTTTCACCAAGATTCATGACATCTAAATGAATCTCAGGATTGGGTCCATGATAAGTAGTTATTTCCATTAATATCAAGAGCTACAAACTCTAGTTTTGTAGGAATTGTCATTCTAAAACTATCAGAAAGAAATATACTTACATTAGAATTTTATTAAGTACACTATACATGCATACTAACAAAAATTGTGGCATTGTTATATTGCATTCTGTTTAGAAAACACATATCCAATATATATAACATTCTTTTCTTCATGAAAAGATAACTAAACAACTCATTAAAAGAAATCTAAGGGGGTGTTTGACACGTAGATTTGAGTTGAGTTGCGTTGGGTAGAAATAATTTGTCACTGAGTTCAGAAGTTGTGTTTGAGGTGCAGAGTTAGGTTAAATTGAATTAGAAAGTCTAGATTTAGGGTGCATATTTGAGTTGAGTTGTTAGAGGTATCTGATGCAGTTTTTATAAGTTGATGACTGTTTTTGTTTCCTTTATTTTTATTTTTTTTAATCATTCATAAATATATTTTCTCAATTTTCCAACGCTGAATTCAGATGTTCACTTCAAAAAAATAATAGTATTCAATTATTGATTTTTTTTCTTTTTTTTTTTAAAAATATCATTCTTTATCTTCATTCTTTTTAGAAATTGGGTTCTTCCAAATTATAAGCAATGTAACCTTGTTTTCTTTTTTTATTTTCGCTACATATTGAACTTATTTCCATTTATAGAAATCAAATATTTGCATTACACATTGAACTTCTTTCCATGGTAGAAATTCAATATTGAATTCTTTATAACAATAAATAACAATTGATAAATGGAAAAAAAAGGGCAATTTACCTTTTTTTTTTCTTTTAACACAAATTGAACTTCTATAAAAATATAGAAATCTAAGATTTCATTTTCTAAACACACATTGAACTTTTTTGAAACTTACAAATGAGGAACTTATTATGACATTTTTCAATTGCTAATAGGGTCTTCATTATGAATATATTTTTTTTTAATATATTGACCATTGTATATATATATATATATATATTTTGCAAAGGAACATTGTTTGTTTACATTGATTTAATCACCTGTACTAAATTGAACATTTTTGAAAGCGAGAATGCCAGTATTTTACTTTTTTGTCGAGATGACAAAAATACGATAATATATTTCAACATTAATGTCATGTAGATTTATAATTAATGAGAATTATAAAAAAAATGATAAGAGCATTTGAATTTTATGCATCGAACTACACATCAAGCTCAACATATAAAATGAGATGAATCATAAACTGCGAATTCAATTATAGAATTATGAAAAAAAAATAGTTAACATTTTGACCCTAATATATTAAAAATGATATGATCAACATGCACAAGATAATAGATTGTCAACTATACATAGTGTAAATATATGGTGTATAATCTAAATGCACTGTATATATATGAAACTTTCATGACATAAATCATAAAAACAAGTTTGAGAAACCTACCTTTAGTAAAGAAAATGGTAGACTCAGGCTCGTGCTGATAATATATTGTGAACAAAAACAACTTAAAAACACAATAACACAATAAAGAAAAGAAAGCAAATTAGATAGATTTCTTATTGCCAAATGATTTTTTTCTTTTGGGTATATCTCTATTTAAAAGTTTCATACACACATATTTATTATAGGGTGTGTTTGGCCCATGGGTTTGGATTTGGATGGGTTTGGATTCCAAATCCAAACCCATGTTTGGAGCAAGGTGTTCCAAATCCCGGGTTTTGAAATCCATTCCCATGGGTTACAACATACAATCCCATGGGTTACAACAAAGATGTCATCTCATGGAATTTGTTCCATGTTTTTTCTCATCCAAATTGTCGACTACTTGACAACAACGATAAAAACTCGACGACCACCAACGACCATCGACAAACGAAAACTCCGTAAAAAACTCCGGCGACCACCGACAACGACACAACTCCGGTAAAAACTCCGACGACCATCGACAACGATAACTCCGACGACCACTTTCGCAACAACTCTGGTGACAACTCCGACGACCACTCAACAACCACCGACAACGAAAACTCCGACGATCGTATTTCGGCCACCACTTTGGTAACAACTCCGACGATAACTCCGACGACAACTCCGGCGACAACTCGACGACAACTCCGCGACAACTCCGACGACAACTCCGCGACCACGACACCATCGACAACGACAACTCGACGCGACCACACGACTGACTGACTCGACCATCACGATGATCGCCTCCCAAAAATATTTGATTTTCCATTTCCTTTTCAATTTTTCGTTTTTCATTATCGGTGATCGCCCGACATAACTCCGATGACAACTCCAAATGACTACCCGACAACGACAAACTACAACTACAACGACCACATCGTGGACTCAACCACCGTTGATTTTACCTCTTGCGACCACTTGGTTTCTCATTTCCTCTTTCATTTGTCGTTACCATTTTTTAGCCACCACTTCGACAATAACTCCAGAGACAACTCCGACGACCACAGACAACTACAACTCTGACAACCACATCGGCGACTAGCCACCACTGATGGTTGCCTCAACGACCTTTTCAACAACAACTCCGACGACCCGATGACCACCGACAACCAAAAATCCAACGACCACCTCGACAATCCCACCACCTCATCAACTCGACCACTCCAACAATACAACAATTTAGTCAATTTTTTAAAAGGTTAAAATAAAACTAAAAAATGGCTAATAAACATTTTTTTATGCTAGTCTCAACACCTTTGAATTTTGTGAAATTTTTATTAAAAAAAAAAACTTGATATTTTTTTTAATGTACACTCAAATGGCTCAATTCTATAATTTCTTTTTTAAAAGTTAGAAAAAATGAAATAATTTTTTTCTTTCGCACAAAGGCGTTTTATGTTCTTTTGTTGCAACACTTTTGGACGATGTATCTGTATGTGCAAACTCGTGGTAGGGGTGTTCAAAAAACTACCTAAATTGAAAGCTTAATGGAAAAGTTACTTAAAAAATTGATCCATGTTAGACATTAACTTCTACAATTCACATAAGATCAATTACAAAAATTTGAAAGGAATAAAATAGCTAAAAGAAAAAGGTGAAAACAAAATTGTACTAAACCTAGAGTTCGAAAATCGCGCCAAAGACACGCCTCTCTCGATTCCTGCGCTTGAACATCACTTGCTCTTAAACACGCTTTTTCGATTCCTGCATTTCGTAAAATCGCACCCCAAACACGCTGATTCGATTCCCGCGCTGAACCCTCGTGATAAACCTCCGAACCTTCGATTCCCGGATTACGATTCCAACCTGCGCCCAAACAAATTTTCCATAGTGTTTTAAGTGAGTAGACCCAAAGTAATCCAAGCATGCTCTAAGTAATCTAGGTGAGTAGGCCGCAAGTAATTTAGGTAGACTTCAAATAATTTAATAGATATCTACTATATACAGTAATGTATTTACAACCGAATATGGTAATTTCAATGTGTATAGCACTTTGCCAAGAATTTTCATATCAAATTTAGATAATAATTAAAAAAAACGAGAACAAAATTATTGTAAACTGCCCATAATAATCTAACTTGTTCCCAAAGCAAGTTTTTGGCCATTCGCTGTTAGAAATAGAATGAATGTGGTGGATATTTATTTTTAAATCGGAAATCTGTTTAGTTGAGTTTTCAAAGTAAAAAAAAAAAAAGGACGACACGAGAAAAAACAAAAGAGAGAAAATTTCCGAGGAGTCGAAGAATTTAAAATTGGTAACGTCAGGCTGCCACAGTACGTAGATATTGACGCGGAATGGCAGGTGAATTTACGAAAATACCATTGGGGTCGTTGGATTGGATTGGACGCAAAGACATGGAAGTTTCGAGCGATGAAAACTCCGCCTATATATATAGCGAACCAGGTCCACTCTGTTCCAAATTCCTTCTTATTTTAGTCTTTTGCGGAATCTTGAGCAAAACGCGGACCCATCTTCGATTTTTTATTTCTACTCTCACAAAAATTTATCTCACGTTCTGCACCTAACGCGCTTTCTCTTCTTCTTCCAGGTTTGTTTTTTCCCTTTCCCCCCTCCATTTTATCTTCTCAAACCACTATATTCCTGCTTTATCCCGTTTATCCCTTCAATTTTGTTCCTTCTGGGTTCTTTTCTTCCTGTAATTGATCGAATCGCCTTTATAGGTTTTTTTTTTTCCTTGAATTCACCGTGTGAGTTGGATTTTGGGGTCCATAGGGGTTTCTGTGCGATTTTGAGGACAATGAGCGATCATCTCGTCCTGTATGTTGACCATTTGATTCGACCAGTTGCTCCTCTTCAACCTGTTGCCGAGCCGGTTGACCCTGTTCCTTCTGCACCGCGTGAAGATGTTATGGACTCGGCTGCGGCTGGTCCTTCGTGTTCGACTGCAACTGCGGATGATCGGACGGTGGATCAGGACGCATCTAATGAAGAGGAGCCTCTGATTCAGGCGGCGGAGTGCCGCATTTGTCAGGAAGAAGACAGTCTCAATAATTTAGAAACTCCCTGCGCATGTAGTGGTAGTCTTAAGGTATTGACGCCTTAACCCCCTTTTTTTTTGTTAATTTGAATGTGAATAAACAGGATGGACCTTTGCCATATTGTCTTGTATTTTTCTCTGGGTCGTGTTTGTGTATGGTTTTGTTGCTGAATTGGAATCTCTGGATCTAGTTCTTTCATATTGGTTCAATGGGGTTTAGTATTTTCCTGCTTCTTTTTGTCTTGGGGATAGGTTTACGTCTGTATTTATTGCTTTGATTTCCTTTTATTTTTATTCCTTTTGTTACTTCCAATGTGATGTAGTTTTCGTGAAAGCAAGCTGGAGAAGAGCATTGAAACTGTGATGAATGAGAATTCCATCTGAATTTAATACTGGCTTGACGAGAATTGAGGATGAAGTGCACGAAATAATATCTTGAGTGGATTTTTATCATTGAGGAAGTGCACGAAATAATTTGGTTGTTTGACGGTCATTAGTTCTATTCACAACTTGGTTTTGCATATTTTTCTATAACTTTTTCCTTCAATGCTTTGTTTTTTACTTTTTTAGTTTCATCTCCTACGTAATAGTTTGGTGATAGTAACAATTCTTCTGCCTCAACTTTTTGTTTGTGTCAATTCCTATGTTCGACGGGAAACTTTATGCGTCGGTATACGCTGTATCTGAGTTATAATTGATAAAACTTAACAAGAAGTAATGATATCAGTGATCCATGAACTCTATTTTTTTTTCTCCTTCCGAATGTAACTAAATTAGGTTAGGCTATTTGAATGACCAATATGAACTCGTTTGGTGAAATTTATCGGGCTTATTTGTTTATTAATCTTTGGCACGTGCCTGATTAATATTTCTTTTGTTCAGTATGCTCATAGAAAGTGCGTTCAACAGTGGTGCAATGAGAAAGGAGACATAACTTGTGAGATATGTCATCAGGTAAGCATCACGATTTTAATTTCATATGTTGACCATTTTTGCATTCTTTTAACACTTTTGCAATTTTAGAATTTCAAATAAATTGCTAACATTATCTTTATACTTAAGCTTGCGTGCAAGTTTTCCTCCAAGAATATTTTTTTGTACTTTTAATTCTTTCAATTTTTTAAAATTGCATGTTTTACATTGGGAGTTAAAATTTTTCACTATTAGTGTTTTAAAAAGTGCGTGCTGAAGAGGGGCACCCGCCAACCTCTATAAGGCACACACGTGATGGTTTTATTTTTTATTTTCAAAATTTTAAATGTGAGGCATTTTTATTTTATGCATAAAAAATGTATCTTCTGCCTAGGGGACTTGCAGATTAGAAGGCAACAACTTTGTTTGGATTACTGTTGTAGGTGAGGGTGTTGTAGGAGAAAACAATAAACAGTGGAGAAAGAGAATTTTCTACTCTAGAAACCACATAAATGAAGGAGACTTTTGCCTTTTCTCTTTCGTTTTTCCTTCTCTTCGTTTTGTCTCATTCTTTGATCGGTTTTTTTTGTCTTTCCTCTTCAAGCCTTACCTTTTTCCATCCTTTCCTTTGATATGTCCATCTCTGAGGAAACCATGACAGTGGTTGACTATAGCGCACACAATGATTTGGGTCTTTTTGCAGTGGGTTTAATTTTGTATCACAGAAGATGGTTCCAACTTTGTGAGGAGAACATGAGCAACTTGTCAACCGTTGGATTCCTCCTTCCTCATGCTCAACCAAAAGTAATGTGGATACTGCTTGGGATGTGCTATGTGTGGAGAAGCTAGTTGGGGCATTATTGTCAGAGAGGATAGAGATAAGGGGTGGCTGCCATGAAAAGGAAGGTTCTTTAGGCCCGGTTTGATAAGCAACCGGTTTTTGGTTTTGAGTTTTTGAAAATGAGCCTATAAATACGACTTCCACCTATGAGTTTCTTTTGTTTTGTTATCTACTTTACAAATGTTTTCAAAAACCTGTTTTTGTTTTTGGAATTTGGCTAAGAAGTCAAATGTTTTCTAAGACAGATAAAACTCAGGATAGAGAAATGATGAGAAAACAAACCGGATTTTCAAAAACAAAAAATCAGAAACCAAATGGCTATGAAACTGGACCTTAGTGTTGAGTGTTCTAAAGGATGAGGCATTGGAGGGGCTTTGGTGTTTGATTGTGACTTCAGGCTTTAGAGACATCGATGTTAAAACTTTTTTTGTTGGTGAAAAGTCGGTTGATGACTGGTCTTACCTATTTTTGAGCATGGGGCTTCTGATTCAGGACATTAGGCTCATATTCTCCCCCGCTTCTAATTCTCTCTCCTTTATCCTTGTTATTGTAAGCTTGATCCTGTAGTCCATTCCATTGCTAGGTCTGGACTCTCTTGGGAGTGGGATGTTTGTTGGTCTTCCCTCCTTTCTGTTGGTTGGATCCACTCTTTATTTAGCACAATGCATTGATTAAGATTATGAATGCTTCTTTTTTCCCAAAAAAAAGGAAATAAAAAAGAACATTTATCTGTTGTATTGTATTCACGTTGTATTTATTTTTTCTGAATAAAATGCCATCCTCTCTGTCTGTACTTGTTTCATGTGGAATGGTATCATGAGATTCGCATTTGCAGCTTCTTTTCTGCTGATATTTTTCTTGCAATTCCTGTGTGATGCTGGTATGTTTTATTCAATTGCCAGTCTTATCAACCTGGATACACTGCACCACCTTGTTCTGAAGAAACTACCATTGATATGGAGTAAGTTCAACCTTTTTGTTGGTTCCAATTTTCTTGTGAATGGTGTTATCGAAAGCATGTATCTGAACACCCGCAAGTGTTTTTTTTCCATCTAATTTCTGTAGTCGTATATGAAATATTGATTTGGATGTGAATGCACAGGGGAAGATGGACTATTGCAGGTAATCCGTTGGACCTGAGAGATACTCGGCTATTGGCCATTGCAGAGGCAGAACGACATTTCTTGGAAGCTGAATATGATGATTATGCTGCTTCAAATGACAGTGGGGCTGCATTTTGCCGATCAGCTGCTCTAATTGTAGGTTTGCTAATATTAGTTTGTAGAACTCTTTTCTTTCCCTAAAATGCTGAATGATATCACACTTTCCACTCTAGTATTTTCCATGCTACTGTGTGATGATTTGTTTTATTTTATGTGGCAGTTACTAGCCCTTCTCCTTCTGCGGCATGCACTGACCATAACAGATCCAGACGGTGAAGATGACGCATCTGCCTTTTTCTCTGTAAGTGGAATATGATTTTGTTTTCTTAAATTGGAAAGGAAAAATAGGGTGCATGATGGAATGGGTTTATAATCTGAACATGTACCTGTGGCAGATTTTCTTGCTTCGTGCTGCTGGTTTTCTTTTACCCTGCTACATCATGGCCTGGGCCATCAGTATCTTGCAACGTCGAAGACAAAGACAGGTTGGTGATTTTTTAAAATTTTCTGTTACAAACTGTTTTGCAATCTAATTTTTTTTAAAATTAAGAAGGGATTGGAAACTGGTGTTTCTTTTTAAAAGAATACTGTCCGTTTCAAAAATTTGAAAAACAGAACTGTTTTTGAGGCCAACCCTTAAGTAAGTAGCTTAAAACAGAAAAGTCTTATAAGTTTATGTTGAAAATATGTATAATATGTTGAATATTCTTAAAGTCTGATATTTTGGCATATATTGTAGAAAGGAAGGGTCTTCGTGTAGGACAAAATTGTTAGTCTTAGAAGAGAATAAGAGAGAGAAGTCGGAAGGAACATGATGAACTTTATAGAATGGTGAAAAGAAATTTGGAATTGAATAATATAGATTGATTTGTGTGGTGGTGAAACAACAGGAGGCAGCTGCACTGGCGGCAACACAAGTGGCGTTTGTACTGCAACATGGACAGCATAGAGGTTTACAATTTGCGATTGCATCAGCAGGGCCACCCCTCACCCCTCACCCTCACCCTGCTGTTTGAACCGCAGCCAGCCGTGTAATAAGTACTATATTTTCAAACCTGAAAAACCTTTCTTCTACTTGCTCTCTTCATCGCTATCGTCATCGTCATCGTCATTTGTATGTATGGACGTTTCCCCCTACCTCCAATTCGCTGCCTGTAATCTCAAGATTTTTTTTTTCCATCTTCCAAAACCAGGTATCCTTAACTAACTATTTTCTTCTGTTCTGCGGCCAATCTATTTTATGTTCCAATTTTATTAGAGCTGCTCGATGTTTCTTGGGAATCAAACAAGGAAGATATTTAGAGGGAAAATCTGTATTATGTACAATTTGTTGGGGATTTTAAGAATTTGGTAATAGCATTAAATCAAAATAGTAGACAGCATAAGAAAGACCACAGTTTTTAGTGATTAGAAGTCGACTATATCAAGTCGATTGTAGGCGAGACAGGAAAGACATTAGGAGGCATGGCCTGCATTTCTTGTCCTCACTTCCCATATTATGTTCATTCGAGTAATTCCCTATATTATTGATTTCTTATTCTCTTTTTATATTGTTTGAAATTATTTATATTATTTTAATATGGCTAGTTTTTTTTTCCTTGTTAGTTGATAATTGACGACAATGAATACATTAGGATTTTCAGATTATTATTTTAAAATGGTAGGATATTTGTTTGTAGGCTGAATCATTTATAGAAAGCGTTTAAATCACTTATAGAAGCAGCAAAAGATTTTACTATTATTAACATCAGTATGGAATTAATGGTTAGAATGATTTCGAACTATTGTTCTGACAAGCATAGAATATTATGCTGTGTATTAATGCTTGGAATATCATTAATGGCTTCTGACTTCTTTTTAAAATTATTTTCTAAAATAAATAGTGGAAGTGTTGGGTTTTTACGAAAATTGCGTGTGGTGGTGTCATTAAACCCTCTACATTTTATTGTTGAAAGAGGAAAGAATCTCGCTACCTCTTTTAACATTTGAAAGCCAAAAAGACCTTTCATATAAATCTCTCATTTCTTATTTGGAAAATATAGATGAAAAGAGAATGCTTAAAGTTTTTTTTTTTATTTGTTTCAAATAATACTAAACAATAATATTAATGTTAAAAAAAAGTTAAATAAAATAATTAAGTATATTAAATGAAGAGTTCTTTATATACATTTTTTCCACATTTTCAACTTTTGAATCTATATTAAATATATAAGTTACCATTAATACCTTCTTAATATTAGGAAAAATGATAATACAACCAACAAGAAAGATGAAATTATGTTCTAAAACAGGAAATATGGAAATTCATTATTATTATATCTAAAGCATTTTTTAAAAAAAAAATCAATTTGAACGATACCATACTATGAAAAAGATTCCTAAATTTGAAATATCATGCAAAGATGTCCATGAGCACCATTTGACTTAATTATATACGAAGCAATTTAAAAACAAATGACAAATTCTTAATTTATGGAATATAAAAAATATAGAGAAAATACCTTTTTAGTTGTCTGAGTTTTTAGTCATAGGTGCATTTGGTTCTAAGCTTTCCAAATGGACCTTTTTAGTCCTTAAATTTTGAGAAGTAGGTCTAAAGGTTCTTCATATTATTTTTTTTAATTTTTTATTATTTTTTTCAATTTTTATATAAAATTAATATTCTTTATTAATTTTTAAATAGAATGATTTTTTTTTAAATTAAAAAACTCTCTCCCTCCTCTCTGCCCCATTCTCTCTCTTCCCTCCTCCCTCCACCTTCCTCTCTCCTCCCTCTTCCCTCCACCTTCCTTCCATTTTCTTTGTCATTTCACTTTCTCTCCGTCATATTCTTTTTCTTCTCCTCCCCTCTCAATACACCGATCAATCTTTATAAAAAAGATAAATGATTTTTTTCACCATCAATCTTTATAAATCTTGAAGTATTTCTCATCATTTTCTACCATAATCTTTTCCAATCCCCAAACTCAAAAGACCAAAAAAATAGTCAATGACTACTCCAAACCTATAAATTCAAATAAAGATCCATAGACTACTTCGATCTCATTGCTTCTTCACTCTCTTAGATTTAACGTCGTTGTATTCAATCCAAACTCTCACGAGTCCAACCATAATGGGACACATCGATCGTAGGAGCCACCACATGGTCGCTTACCGAAGGAAGAGAAGAAAGAAACTGAATACTACGAGGATACCACCACTACTGTCTCTGCAACGTATTGAGAGGGAGGATGGGAGAAGAAGAAGGAGATGGTGGAGAGAAGGGGAAAAGACGAAGAAGAGGAAAGGAAGGTGGAGGAGGATAGGGGTGAGAGAATGTTGCAGAAGGGAAAATAGATTTATTATTATTATTATTATTTTTTAATTTAAAAAATCATTCAATCTTAAAATTTAATAAAGAAAATTGATTTTATTTATAGAAAAATGAAAAAAATAATATGAGAGACCTTTTAAATCTATTTTTCAAAAACTCAAATACTAAAAATGTCGGGACCAAACATACCTATTGTTGAAAATTTAGGGACTAAAAATGTATTTTTTCAAAAAATATATCATTTTTAAGAAATACTTTCTATGACAATGAGTTTCAATAGCTTCAAAATATTGAAAAATTTGTATGGATTATTCAAAATATTGGGTCAATTGTCTATCTAACTCACACTTTCAAAATAAGGTTATATAACCTTTTGCTAACGTCAGCATCAGTATATGAATGACTTGAGAAAATTGCATGGAAAACTCCTTTTCACGCGCATTGATGTGATTTGACCCATGTTCTGAAATTAATGACATATGACCTTTTTTGTACTGTGAATTCCGTCCAAATTACCGTAAGGGCATCATACTCTGACTCTAGCTCTTTCGCTATCGCTCTCGCTCATGATAGTAATGAAGTTGTCAAAATTCTGGAGAAAAGAAAAAAAAAACAACAAAAATCGCACTATAGTTGACTCGCTCTCGCTCTCGCTCTATCTCTGCTACTCCAGCTCTTCTCGAACTTTTTTCTTTATCCTTTTTTCTTTATATTTTCGGCCATTCATTTGAGCGAGAGCGAGAGCTAGACAACGAGAGCGAGACAACGGGAGCGAGAGTGTTTCCGCGTACGAGAGCGTGAACAAGAAAGACCGCTTCATATTATCCTTATGAGTCATTTTGCATGCATTGCCACATCAGAATGGGTCATATTTCATTATTTTGAAATGTCAGGTCAAATGCGATTAATGCGTGGAAAAACGGGTTATCCGTACGAAAATCCCGAATGACTTCTTGGTCGTTGGGTGCAAAACTAAAAATTCCTCTCCCAATTTGATCGTCTTCTTCCCTTATCCTCCTCCCTCCTTCTCTCCCTTTTCACCAATAGGAAATTTTGTTGGTCGAAGAAAAACTCCTCAATTTGATAACTGGTTCTTGTAATTGCATATTTCGGTCAACTATCTTGATGAACTACAATAAACCCACAATACAATAGAAACCTATCATCTCTTAAGCCTCAAATTCAGATTCAAAACAGAAAAAAAGAGCTACAACAAAAATACAATCAACTACTCAAATTTGTTATGAGTGTACAATCCATTTGTTAGACAAACAAGGTTTTTTCTTATGTTTGTGAGCCCAAAATATTGAGTTATATGTTTAGCCTACTTGGAGTTAAACGTGTTGGGTTATCTAGAAAGCCTAGGTTTTTTTAGGAGATATGTACTAAAAAAGAAGGAAGAAAACGAAAGAAAAAAAAAAGAAAACGAAGAGGTACAGTAAAATTGAGTTGATTTGGGTTCTTTTTCCCTCAATTTTATCATAAAAAGAGAAGGTGACAAGCGAGAATTCCTAACAAGTCCCGTTGTTTTTATTCTTCACATCGAAGAGGTTTATCACGTATAATTTGTGTATTTCTTGCATTTAGCCTTATGCATTTTTCATAGTTTATTGCTTTCCATTGTTGGTTGATTGCTTGGTATTATTTGGTGAATAATTTGTGATGTATTAGAGTACTACATTTGGCTGTTTGTCTTTGAGGAGATCTTTGTGGGTTGTTGTTATATTATTTTTGCCCTATTTGTTGGTATCAGAGACAAGACTTATTTTAATCATTGTTTTGGAGTTTACTAGTGGAAGCGGAGAGAATTCAATGGTTACACTGACATCAACCAATTATTCCATCTGGAGACCGATGATGAAGGATTTGTTGTTTTGCAAAGATTTGTACGATCCAATTGAAACAACCATAGAAGCTGATGACACAATTTCTAAACCTTCAAAGCTAGAGAAAATGGAAGAGAAAGGTTGGGCAAAGTTAAAGGGGAAGACTTTGGAGGCTATTAGATAGTTTGTTGATCTTAGTATTTTCAACCATGTGTCTAAAGAGTCTGACCCATATAATTTGTGGAAGAAATTGGAAGGACTATGAATGGAAGACCGTGCATAATAAAACTCCATTGATCGAGAGATTTGTTAATTTGAAATTGAAGAGTGGGAAGTCTGTTTCTGAACATTTGAGTGACTTCCAGGATATTATTAACAAGTTGACATTGTTTTTGGTAATGAATTGTAGGTTTTATTCTTGTTGAGTTCTTTACCATATGGTTGGAAAATTTTCGTTCTGACTATTAGTTACTCAACTCCAGAAGGTGTTCTATCTTTGAACATGATCAAAGAAAGCATGTTCAATGAAGAGATAAGAAGAAAGGAGATGGGAGTTGATAATTCAAATGCTCTTCTTGTTGAAAATCGTGAAAGAAGCAAGAGTAAAGAACCTAAAGGTCGCGGTAACTCAAAGGAAAGGTCCAAGTCTATAAACAAAGAGACTAGGACATGTTACTACTGCAACAAGCCTGACCATACTAAAAAATTTTATTACTGTTGGAAGAATGAACAAGGTAAGAAGTAGGACTTATAAAAAGAGGGAGACGATAAAAATACTGCAACAACCACTATCTTGAGTGATGATGATGACACTTTAATTTGTGCAACTAATAAGTGTTATCATGTAGAGAGTTCAGACACAGAGTTGTTGGCAGATTCAGGTGCTTCATATCATTGTGTTTCCAAAAAAGAGTATTTCATGAAGTATCAATTTGTTAATTTTGGTAGTGTAAAGATGGGAAATAAGAGCTCAACTAGTATTATTGGGTTAGGTGAATTTGTGTGAATACAAGTATTGGGTGCATGCTTACATTAAAGAATGTGTGCCATATTCTTGATTTACGTCTTCACTTATTGTTTGCAAATGTCCTTGATGAAGAAGAGTTCCAACATACCTTTTGTGAAGGTAAGTGGATATTGTCTAAAGGTTCGATGACAATTGCTCGTGGTGAGTTGTGTTTCTCTTTATATAAAACATACTTGAAGGTATGGTCTTATGAGTTGAATGCAGTTGAAGAAAATAATTCTCCTAATCTGTGGCATCAAAGGCTAAGGCATATGAGTGTGTTGTGTAAAATAATATTGCAATATGATAGCACACAAAATGTGTTATCCTTAGGCTTAATTATTGCTAGTTTTATGTTAATTTCAGAGCTTTGATGTGTTTAAATCACTCAATTTCAGGTTAAAAGCTTAAACAAGACAATTGGAGACATTTTGGATCACTCGGGATCAAAACGAGGCTTTTTGGAGCTAAAAATAATACCAATTGGAAGTAGAAGGACCAATCCAAGCTAAAGGACACGAGGTGATGGCGTTGCAACGTCGAGCGTGTTGTTTTCATGCATAAATAAGCCATGTCGATAGCGTTGCAACGCTGCTTTGCAGCGTTGCAATGCTATCTCGATAAGAGAACAAGCATAAAGGTTGTAGCGAGGGCGTTGCAACGCTGCCTTGCAGCGTCGCAACGCCAGATCGATAAGGGCGCGCACGTTAAGGTAACGGCTTTGCAACGCTGTCCCTAGCGTTGCAATGCTATCGACACATTCTATATATGATACGCGTTTAGGGTACAACGTTTCCACGTTGTACCGAAAATCCTTATAAATACAACATGATATCTTCTTCCAAAGGGAGTCGAAATTTATAGAGATTGAACCCTAATTTCGAAATACACTCTGTAAGAAGAGAAAAGTGAGCATTTCTTGGGAGCCAAAGCATTCGTGGAGGTTTGAGATCGAGACGGGAGCTCGGGGACGATGGACCGACATCGACACATAAGTTTATTTCCTCTTTCTTTCAGATTGTAACACCGTTTTAAGATGTTTTCTACACTTTAAGTTTGAGTTTCTTGTGATTTAGAGTAGTTGAATGTTGTAGTTAGGATTTGATTCACATGTTTAAGACTTGTTTGCTTTTGTATTGAATTTTGTTTTGTTATTTATTTTTGGCAATTCGTTTTTTAATTCCTTGATCTTGTTGGTTTAAGTGGACTCGAGAGAAAAAGCTTAGATTAAAGCAAAGTTGTCAAAACCCTTAGAAGTCTGGCATGAAAATGACCTAGAAGTCTAGAAAAATACATAAACAAGTTGCTTAATGTCGTGCATGCTTTAGGTTCATATGGAGACTACATAATTCATTGTGTGTGCGAGCCTCATTAAGAATGAAGAGATTTTATTGAGTATCTTACTTCTTGTTTATAAATTCATCACATTAGTTCATTGCATGTGTTAATTAAGTTATTAACTTGTGAAGTCAATTTCCTCCAAATCTATCAATTTGTGTCTCCACTTGTTTGTTTGTCTTTTGTCTTTACTTTCACAATTTATCCACGTTATGATGCTTTAGCTAAAATTGAGAATTAATATCTTGATAATTAATTAATCTAGAAACCCATTCTCGAGGACAATACTTGGAACTCTAAAATCACTATACTAAAACTTGACCCGTACACTTGCGGTATTGCAAATATTAAATTTTTCTCAAAAAGATTTTGGCGCCGTTGCCGGAGAATGGTGAATATTTACATTAATTAATATTAGGAGAAAATTTGAGATGTTAGACTAAAGTGTGTTTGTGTTGTCTTTCATTTTTGTTTTCTTTGTGTGTTTATTGTTTGTTTCATTATTTGTTTTATTTTAGTTTTGTGTGTTTTTGAGTCTCTGTCTCCTGTTTTTGGTTGTGTTGCTATTGTGTAAAAGTCTTGATTTGAATTGTTGATTTTTCAAATATGACTTTGCATGATTTTGATTCTCCACCATTGTATTGTCCCTCACAGGACTCTAGGTATGTGCATCATGATTTTTCTGGATGCCATTTGTCTAATCTTTACCATTCTGAATCTGTGATTGATGAAAATTCTTTTGATGGTAATTATATAGGCACTTGGAACCAAAATTTCTCGTACCCTGACCAACCTATAGAAAACTCTTATCTTGTGGACCTAATAATGGAATATACGTTAGAGTTGAAAATTAAAAATTTGGTTCATGATGAATTAGAAAGGTTGGATAGGTTAGAGGCTAAAGTGGTAGAACTTTGGGAAATAGTGCATGAAAGAACTCATTATCTTAATTAATTAGTAATTTCCCTTAAGGCCTTACAGGAGCAATTCCTTATTCTTACCACTGAGGAGGAGTAACCTATGAGTACTTATTCGTACGATAGTGAGAATGGGTTGGAGGAGACTGAAACACACCAAAATCAGGTTTGTGAGGTAGACAATGGTAATACAATCACTTCCACAGGAGAGATTCAGGTGATAGAGTGCAAGGCTGAAAAGTCCTTCCCCCTTTTATCTCCAGAAATATCCTTTAATCATGATAGCCATTCGTCCTACACTCACGAGTCTTGTTTTGATTTTTGTTCTTTTATTTCAATACACAAAAATACGAAAAATAATTTTCTTTCTGGTGCCGAGGAAAAATAAGAAGTCTTTTAGACATAGAAGGCTATATCGATTCAAGCAAGAAAGGCCCAAAGAAATATGAGCAGTTTTACGTGCCTTGATAAGTCACCGTCTAGCTAAAGACGTTAAAAAAAACGCTTCTTGGGAGGCAACCCAAGTTTTATGTTTTAGTTCTCTGTTTTATTTTATTTTTTCGTGTCTTCTTTCTTTTTATGTTTTCTTTCATTTCCTAGTTTCTTTTTTTTTTCTAATTCTTATCTTTGTGGTACCTCCAGGTGTATGCCCAAGGATAGAGCTGCAGATTTGCACCATTTTGACCTTGAAATCGAGAGCACCTGTAGGAGACTTCTAAGACAAGGGAGAGCAGAAATTCTGACAATTGCTGATCAGGAGTTAATCAACAACCCTAAACCCATCAGGGAGTATTTCCAACCTGTGTTTAATGCTAAGCATGTTGGAATTGTCCATGCCCCCATAAATGCTAACAATTTTGAATTTAAAATAGGGCTTATTCAGATGATTAGGGAAGGAGCTTTTAGAGACAAGCCACAGAAGATCCTAATTCGCATTTACAAAATTTTCTAGAAATCTGTGGTACAATTAAACTAAATGGTATTTCTGCTGACATTATTCGCTTACGTCTCTTTCCTTTTTCTTTGCAGGGTAGAGTTAAGGAATGACTAGGGTCTCTCCCACTAGGCAGTATCACCTCTTGGGAGGAGTTGGCCCAAACCTTCATGACCAAATTCTTTCCACCAGTAAAAGCTGCAAAGTTAAGGACGAAGATAGGAACATTCAGACAACAGGAGGGAGAGCAACTATTTAAGGCCTGGGAACGTTATAAGGACATGCTCAGGAGATCCCCACAACATGGTTACCCAAATTGGCTCCAAGTACAATTATTCTACAATGGACTTGAAGGTAAGACCAGAACCATTCTGGATGCCACTGCTGGAGGGGATTTCATGGCAAAGAGTGTACCAGAAGCACGTGCCCTCCTAGAGGAAGTGTCAACTGCCAGCTACCAATGGCCCACATACATGACAGATCTAAACCAGTAGCTGGATTGTATCAATTGGATGAGGTAACTTCCCTTAAATCTCATATTGAAGGGAATGATAATCCCGCGCAGCGGAAGACGATTGAATCGTCGAGGTATCAATATGCAACATGATATTATTAAAATTAATCTAACACTAGATCTAGGCTAAACATACTTAAAAGAAGAAGAAAAATACAGCAAGATGAGTTCTTACTTACTTGTTGTAGACTTTCTTCAAGATTTCTTCTTCAAATCACGAACTCTTCGTGCTCCTCGAACTCAACGAACACTCCCACAAAAGGAACCCGAACAAAACCAAAACGCCTTCTCGGTTGTTCTCTTTTGGAGAAAGGAAGATGGTGGGATCTTTAGAGTCTTGGAGAGGGAGGAGAATTGAGAGAGAATTGAGAGAATTCCTCTTCTCTTCTTTGATGCAAAATCAAAAAATGAGAGATTAAGCTTACATCCTTCTTGCAAGAAGGGTTTATATAGTGGAATTAATGGAGTTAAAATCTCCACATTATTACCACTTTACCACAACCATAGGTTATGCAAATCTCATTTGCATAACCATATAATATAAGATATCTCATATCTCATATTGCAAATCTCATTTGCAATAATTGTGGATTAATTAAATTGAATCTTATCCAATTTAATTTCTCTCAATCAATTTCTCCAATTAGCCCTAATTCAACAATTAGGCTAACCTATAGTTTATTATGAATCTCATTCACATTAGACTATATATTATATCATTCATATCTCATATAAATGACATAAATGACTTAAAGTGAAATTGAACACTTCAATTTCATACCAAAACATTAACCCTTCTTTTAACCCAGATGGAGCCAACCGAGGGACCTAATGGACCTACCGTGACGGGCTCCAATGATCCGAGATTAACCTGTCAAACTCTTTGACACGGTTAACCAACATTCATTAGCTACGGTAACACTCCACTATAGCCCGTAGCTGCACTCCCGTCGATCTGAGAATATTACATGTCCACTGATATAACCAATACCTATGAGTCGACCCTTCACAGGTTGTTCGAGACACGGTTGGGTCAAATTACCGGTTTACCCCCTGTGTCTACCTCTTGTTCCTTAAGTCCCCACTTTGCTCCTCTAATGAACAACATATTGTGATGGTCCAACCATACACAACACCCTTCTCGGGCGGTGAGAAGGTGGGCGCCGTTGTCCAAGCCACGGAGACAACACTTAAGGGAACAACCCTCTAGTTTCCCTAAAGTCGGGAATGAGTGAATTCCATCTCGCGTAGTTAAGTTCCCGACTCCTACTTGGTTCTCACACGAGAAGATAGGCATATTGGGCGAGTAATCGTGACCACCCTCACCCGTACTAGTCAAAGAACGGACCCTCGCAGATAGGAGTTACGTAACACGCTCAAGATTCAGGTCGAGTCACTAATGGTCATCTACGAAGTTATTAGTCCTTACTGTCAACGGTGTTACATCACTAGGTCTAATAAATCACGATCCGGTCTTGTACAATCTCATTGCACAGGATGCCCCCACTCGCATGTCAACCACATGAACGAGTCGATCACCCCGTTTGTATCTAATACAAAGCGGGCGCATCCATAGTGTATCCGAGTTAGGTCTCCAACCCTAGCCATATCATCAGAGACTGCTTCGGGTCATTAATTCGAACGTGATCCTCCCTGTGTGTCCACTACACACCGTTCAAGTTCTAGTTCTCTTATAAATTCAATGACCCTGGAGCTTAGTTTATTGGAAAAGTTTATAAATATTGCGAGACACAAAGTGATGAAATGTATAACTCTTATTAATTTCAAACAATATATTACAAACACGAGATTAGGACAAAAATCCCAACACATATGATATCCCTCCTCATGCTCTGAATAATTTTGCAGGATCACCCTAAACAGTGATGCCCTCTCAATGCTCCCAACCCAATGGAGAATCTACTTTGGAGCAAATACATTATCTGAACAATAGAAACAACAATTATGGGGGAAACCAGACTCAGAATACCCTTCCAACACATTATAACCCAGATTTGAGGTATCACAAAAATTTCTCTTATGCTAACAATAAAAATGTGTTGAATACTCCTACAGGGTATGCTTCTACATCTGAGAGGAAACCATCTCTAGAAGAGAAAATGCACTCCTTTATAGCTGAATCCAGAAATAGGTCCATCCAGCTGGAGAATCCAGTCACCAGTCTAACTGGCATAATGACTAGTCATGGAGCTGCCATAAAGAATATTGAGACTGAGATCAACAAGATGAATACATCACTCCGAGCGTTGCAGGATAGGAAAGAAACACATTGAGGGAGTACAATCTAGCTAAAGACATTAAAGAAAACGATTATTGGGAGGCAACCCAAGCTTTACTTTTTTGTTATTTTCTGTCTTTAGTTTGTTTTAGTTATCTGTCAGTTCTTAGCTTACTTACTAGTTTGTTTGTTTTGTTTTGTTAGGTTGTTGTTGATGCCACCCCTCGTTGAAACTCATGCTCCCATTCTGTGGAACTCTAGCACATGTATTTTGGCAATCCAAGGAAATCAAAAAATAATAAAGATCTCCGCAACTCATGACAATATTGTTCACCCTTACCCTTGCGTATAATTTTGATAATGCCATACCGCAAGTGTACGGGTCAAGTTTTAGTATAGTGATTTAAGAGTCCAAGTATCATCCTCGGGAATGGGTTTCTAGATTAATTAATTACCAAGATACTAATTCTCAATTTTAGCTAAAGAAACATAACATGGATAAGTGGTGAAACAAAAATAAAAGACAAACAAACACGTGGAGACACGAATTGATAGATTAGGAGGAAATTGACTTCACATGTTAATAACTTAATTAACACATGCAATGAACTAATGTGATGAATTTATAAACAAGAAGTAAAATACTCAAGAAAATCTCTCGATTCTTAGTGAGCCTCGCACATGCAATAAATTCTATAGTTTCCATATGAACCTACAACATGCACGACATTAAGCAACTTCTTTATGTGTTCCCTTAGACTTCTAGGTCATTCTCATGCTAGACTTCTAAGGGTTTTGACAACTTTGCTCTAATCTATGTTTTATCTCTCGAGTCCACTTAAACCAACGAAATCAAGAGTTAAAGAATGAATTGTCAAAAATAAAGAACAAAACATACTTCAATACATAGCAAATAAGTCTTAACATGCAAATCAAATCCTAACTACAACATTTAGCAACTTTAAATCACAAGAAAACCAAGCTAAACGTGCAGAAAACGTCTTAAAACGGTATTACAATCTGAAAGAAAAAGAAATTAAACTTATGTGTCGATGTCGGTCCTTTGTCTCCGAGCTCCCGTCTTCGATCTCGAACCTCCATGAACGCTTTGGCTCCCAAGAATGCTCTCTTTTCTCTTCTCACAAAGTGTATTTCGAAAAAAGGATGAATTCTCTATCAAATTCTGCTCCCCTTGTAAGAAGGCATAAGGTTCTATTTATAATGACTTTCGGTACAGCGTTGCAACGCTGTACCCTAAACGCGTGGTAATTAAGGAAAGTGTCGATGGTGATGCAACGCTGAGGGCAGCGTTGCAACGTCGCTACCCTAACGTGCGCGTTGCTATCGTTCTGGCATTGCGACGCTGCAAGGCAGCGTTGCAATGCCCTCTGCACGGGTCTTCATATGCGTCTTCTTATCCAGATAACATTGCGACGCTTCAAGGCAGCGTTGCAACACTATTGACAGTGTTCTTCTATGCTTCAAAGCTGCACGCTCGGCGTTGCAATGCTCTACATGGCGTTGCAACGCCATCACCTCGGGTCTTCAAGCTTGGATTGATCCTTCTTTCCAATTGATGTTATTTTTAGCTCCAAATAGCCTTGTTTCGATCCCGAGTGATCTAAACTGTCTCCAATTGTCTTGTTTAAGCTCTTAACCTTAAATTGAGTGATTTAAACACATAAAAGCCCTGAAATCATCATAAAACTAGCAATAATTAAGCCTAAGGATAACACATTTTGTGTGCTATCAAACACCCCCAAACTTAAACTTTTGCTAGTCCCAAGCAAAAACAGAATTAAACATTAGATTGTTTTTATACATACATCTGACTCAAGTCTCAAAGATTTAAGAGAAAACTTGGCATTCAGAAGAAACAATCAAACATAATACTTGAATGAGCAATTTAGAAATTCTCCTAAGTGTTCCTACGTGTGTGTGTGCTTAGCTTATGTTCTCTTCATTTTTACTAAGCTTGGATTCTAAACCCGAGATTTTTCTTTGGAATTCAAAAAAAAAAAAACAAAAACAAAGGAAAACAAAAAAGGAAAGGATATTATTTATTGGTTAGTTGTTTTTCAAAGAAAAGAAAAGAAAAGAAAAGGAAGGAAAAGGGAAAATGAAAAAGGGGAAAGTGGAAGGTGGGACCCTCACTTAAGTTTTCTTTTTAAAAACTCATGTATCCATCGATTTCCTTCTCATTTTCAACAAGGAGCAAAGGGGTTTCGTGGGAGAAGGAGAAAGGAAGAAGAAGAAGAAGCTTTTCATGAGTTAGAGTTGCAAAAGAAGGAAGGAGAGCTCAAAGCTTGGTTGTTTAGCGCAAGGAGATCAACTCAACCAGTTCTGTTTTTGCTTCATCTCGAGCTCCATAGGAAGAGGTAAGAGTTGAGGCTTGGTTTTCTTGAAAGCTAATTCATTTTTTAACAAAGTTCGTGAAAGGATTCTTGAGCCAATTCTGACCTTAAGTTGCTGTTGTTTTGTGAAGAGAGAAAGAGAAGAAGACAGAATTTGCTTGTCAAAAATTCGAGAAGTCTCGATGTTTTGGTTGTCTTGATCATGCATGCAGTTGGAATCAGAAGCTCTAATTGGAAAAACGAAACTGGAACAACAGGAAGTTTTTTTGAGGAAAGTAGCTTTCGAGGTAAATTCGAACAATTCCGTTTGGAATCTCATTTTCATGTCTTCATAAGAGTTTTAGAGGGTTCAAAAGGAAGAGTTTGGTATAAATTACATTATTTTTGGATAAGTAATGAAGAAGTTATGGCTGTCTTATAACAGGTAGAAAATCTGTGAAATCTTTGGAAAATTGGTTGGAGTGTTTACTTGTAGTTTTAAGGTTAAAACCATGAGCTTGAGGTTCTAATACATGGATTTGGTTTGTTTGTGTGCCAAGAGGAGATAGGTCGAGTGTACAGGGCCAAGGTTCTAGTTTAACACCGTGAGTGACAAAACGAACTTTGGAAACGATCTATATGCTTGAAATACGCTTTGAGAAATACAAGTTTTGCTAGAATGAAAGGGTCTCAATGTTTCTTGTTTTTCTTGAACACATACTTATGAGCATTCATGTTTTCCTAGAAATGATTTCAAGTACTCATTGTGAGCCTAAATGTTTTGATGAAATTTATTCATGAGCATATGTTTATTGTTTGCCGAAATTTATGGAAATGTTATGATTTCTAGTAAGTGTGTTCTAGTAAGTATGATTTAAAGATTTCAAGTTTTTACGATGAACCGAGTAAGCTTGAGATTTAGGGAAGAAAAGATAAGCAGACATGTTCAAATATTTTTATGTTATTTTCTGAGACTCGAATGAGTAAATAACTAAGATATTGCGACCGAGGCTTTATAGTACCATGTGCACATAGGTCATATTCTGTTGTCGACGTTGAGGGGCGAGCCCCACTACGACAAAGACGATGAGAGTGTTGGGCGGGCCCCACTACATCGTAGAGCAAATGTGGTTATTCTGGGTGTGCCCTACATTGTGTGGAATGTTATATGTTATTATAAGGATTATTAATATCGATATGCCTTACGAAATTTAATGTCATGCTTGCTGGATTTCTGAAAAAGCTACCATGATTACACGTTTACTTATAAAACTTTGCTACAGATGCTTATGCTCATATGTTGCGAGGTGATATGATTTATGAGTTATAGATTTTATACTCAGTCACTCACTGAGCTTCATAGCTCATTCTTTCAATGTTTTCAAACTTTTCAGGTAGAGATAGATTTCCTGGTACCTGATATCCTGCCATAGCCTACTGGAAGCTCCTTAGGTCTTGATACTTTGTACGTGGCTGGTGTTGTATAGCAAGTCCTTACGTGTTATAGTTTATTTGAGAAGATTATGTAGTTATAGCTGTTTGTACATTAATGGTTGTATAAACAGTGGTTGTTGTGTTTTAAGTAGTGATGCACTTTCCGTTTAGGTTTTCAAGAGAGACTTATGAAGAGTTTCTCCTTATGTATGTTTAGTAGTTGTTAAGTTTTCGTTGTGTTATGTTAAAGTGTTCCATAAGCGAACATAGTATGTTTATCAGGTAAAATAGGGTCAGCAGGTATTGTTAAGAGGTAAACAATGTCAGTTGGCTTCACGACACTTTTCGGGCGAAGTTAGCAGGTAGTTCGGGAGGGGGTGTGTCAACTTGGTATCAGAGCAGTTAGCTCCATGGGAATGAGACAGGGCAAGTTAGCTCTGAGAATAAAGTAAAAGTCATAGCAAGTTATTGAGTTAGTTGATTGAACTAGTAAAGTATGGTTCAAGTAAGGATAGGAGCAAGTCCAGCTAGGGCTAAAATGTGAATAGAAGTTTAGTCTCGTACTTATGTTAAGTAACCATAGTATGTCTAATATGTTGAAATGTTATAGGAGTCATGCCACCACGTACTAGCGGGCATTTGAGCAGCGAGATCGGGGCGGGACGCAGGATCCTACCCAAGGCCAATCTGAGAGGGGATCTAGTGCCCCGAGAGTCCATACTGAGGCCAGAGATGAGCAGCGTGCTGGTTCCTCACAGGAGGTAGGCATGCCAGAGAGAGCAGGGCCTAGTGATCCAGAGAAGACGTATGAAATAGAACGTCTGAAGAAACTAGGAGCCACAATGTTTGAGGGTTCCATAGACCCTGCTGATGCTGAGGTTTGGTTGAACAAGCTTGAGAAATGCTTTGATGTGATGAGTTGCCCTGAGGAGCGGAAGGTCAAGTTGGCCACATTTCTGCTAGAAAAGGAAGCAGAGGGTTGGTGGAAGTCAATATTAGCCAGGCGCAGTGATGCACGTACTCTCGACTGGAAAACTTTCAGAAGCATATTTGAGGATAAGTATTACCCTAGCACGTATCGTGAGGCAAAGAGGGATGAATTTTTAGAACTAAAGCAAGTGACACTTTCAGTGGCTGAGTATGAGAGAAGGTATACTTTGAGTTTGTCGCGGTATCTTTGATGTGATTGTGGCATCTGAGAGTGACAGGTGTCGAAGATTTGAAAGAGGGTTACGACCTGAGATACGTAACCCAGTTACAACCATTGCTAAGTGGACTGATTTTTCCCAGTTGGTAGAGATTGCCCTACGTGTTGAGCAGAGTATAGCAGAGGCGCAGTCAGTAGTGGAGCCAACTCGAGGGCCTTCAACAGTGAGCGGTTTTTGGGGTCGCGAACAGCAAAGATTCACACCGGGAGTGAATGTTTCAAGCCGTCAGGACTTTAAGAATCGAGCTGGCAGCCAGGCATCGAGGCAGATAAATGTTAGGGGTGCCTATCAGAGGAATTGTCAGAGAGCACCTAGTCAGTCTGCCAGATCCACAGCAAGACCACAGACAATGCAGGAGTCTGTTGCTAGTGTAGCAAGGAGAACACCTTGTTTAAATTGTGGCAAGAGTCATCGAGGTCACTGTCTTGCTGGAGTCGGTGTGTGTTACCAGTGTGGACAACCAGGGCATTTCAAGAGGGATTGTCCACAATTTAGAGCAGCCACACAGAGGGACCAGAGAGTTGGGTCCCAGGATACTTGAAGCGGCCAGAGAGTTTCGATGAGAGTCTGCAGGAGAGGGCACCAACGGTTCCACACAGAAGGGAGTTGTAGGGAGACCTAGGCAACAGGGAAAGGTCTATACTATGACTCAGCAAGAAGCAGAGGATGCACCAAATGTGATTACTGGTACGATTTCTATTTGTAATGTACCTGCACGTGTTTTAATAGATCCAGGTGCTACGCATTCCTTTGTTTCTAGAATATTCCTGACTAAGCTGAATAGAAAGCTAGAGCCTTTATTTGAGGGGTTAGTTATATACACGCAAGTTGGTGATGCTTTATTAGTCGAGGCAGTATTGCGAGATTGTGAGGTCTTAGTAGAAGGTCTCAATATGTTAGTGGATCTTCTACCATTAGAGTTGCAGGTGTTAGATGCAATCTTAGGGATGGATTTCTTATTCACTCATTATGCTTCAATGGATTGCCATAGAAAGGAAGTTGTGTTCAGGAAACCAGGATTGGCTGAAGTGATTTTTAGGGGTGAAAAGATTATTCCTACAAGTTTGATTTTAGCATTAAAAGCGGAGAAGTTATTGAGGAAAGGTTGTACGGCGTTTCTTGTACATGTAATAGAGGTTCAGGAGGAAAAGCTAAAACCAGAAAATGTTCTTGTTGTGAACGAGTTTCTTGATGTTTTTCCAAAGAGATCTGTCAGTACACTTTGATAGGAAGTAGAGTTCACTATTGAATTGCTACCGAGAACAAAGACCTATTTCATAGCGCCGTATAGAATGGCTCCAAGTGAGCTCGGAGAGTCAAGATGCGATTACAAGAACTAGTTGATAAGGGATACATCGGACCTAGTGTGTATCGCCTTGGGAGCTCCAGTATTATTTGTAAAGAAGAAAGATGGTACCCTTAGATTATGCATTGATTACGACGGTTAAACAAAGTCACGATACGTAACAAGTATCCTTTACCCCGAATAGATGACTTGTTTGACCCGATTCACGAGGAGCATCGGTGTTTTCTAAGATTGATTTGAGATCGAGGATACCATCGATTAAAGGTAAGGAATCGAGATATGTCACACCCCCTCCCGAACTACTGCTACTTAGCTTTGAAAGCGCGTGAAACAACAGACATTGTTTACCTCTTAACAATACCTGCTGACCATGTTCTCTGATAAACATACTATGTTCGCATATGGAACATTTTAACATAACACAATGAAAATGGACAACTATTAAACATACACAAGGAGAAACCCTTCATAAGTCTCTCTTGGAAACTAAAAGTCAAGTGCATCAAAACAACACAAGACAACTCATTGTTTATACAACCACTAATGTACAAAACTTCTATAACTACATAACGACTTGCTATACAACACCAGCCACGTACAAACTAACAACTTATGAAACTTCCAGCAGACTATGGCGGGGATGTCGTGTGCTCGTGAGCTCGATCTCTACACGAAAGGTTTGAAAACATTGAAAGAATGAGCTAAAAAGCTCAGTGAGTGTCTATCTTTAAAAACATTATAAGCTCACAGGTGAATCATAATAATGGCAGATTATAAGTAGAAAATAGTCTAACATCTGTTTGTAAACATAAACAAACCATGCTTCCAATTTACAGGTTTAAGTCACCACTTAAGCATAGCACACAACTCGAAATGTACTATCATATCGAGGGTAGATCGATCAATAATATAGAAGCTTTTAACAATAAAACACATGACATGATACCACATTCAAACCATGGAGGTGGTAGAGTTACATTTATGCCAATAAGGTTCATACCTCTCTCTCCAAACGAGCACGTGGAATACCTTTGGTCGTTAGGTTATCCCTAATACCTTCTCTATGTCCTTCAGTATTAAGGTAAAACCATTTACTACCCGAATACCTTCTCATTGTCTTTCAGTATTTAGGTAAAACCATTTACTACCCGGATACCTTCTCATTGTCCTTCAGTATCGGGATATCATGATTCATTTTCCCCCCTAAGTACCTTCTCGAATGTCCTTCAGTATTAGGGGTTAACCCCAAACAAGGGCATAATTAGTGTACCATGGAAATCATGACTTTATAATACATACAACAATTTATTGACATTTTCACATTATCATCTAAACATGTTCCCAAGTGGATTTACACAAAACATTCTCTAAAGGAAAGCATACTTTCACAATTTAGTTTCCATACTTGGATTTATAGTTACAACTAACTTCAAGCATGCTTAGGTTCCATCATGAACTTTATGTTAGAAAACTCTATGAAGCCATTCATAACTAGTTCAAACAGGATGTAATTATCAACACTTATGTTCATGAAGAAAAACATAGGTCAAGCATAGTTCTAAGATAGAGTCACTCACAGTATTAGAATTAGAACCTTGGCTTGTAAACTTGACCTATTTGCTCTTGGCCTGTCAAACAAACCAACTCAACCATTAGAACCTCGAGCTCATGATTTTTGACCTTAAAACTTGCAAGAAAACACACTTTCAAATTTCCAGCATTTTCGATTTTTCTGTCCTGTTTTCAGACAGCCATAACTTCTTCATTACTTAACCAAAAATAATGTAATTTATACCAAACTCTTCCTTTTTGAACCCTCTAAAAATCATATGAAGACATGAAATTGAAATCCCAAACGGATTTGTTCAGAAATACCTCGAAAACTACTTTCCTCAAAACAGACTTCTGCTGTTTCCAGATTCGAATTCCTACTGCACAACAAATTTAACCTGACATTTAGAACATCTTCTAGACATTTTCTACTCACGATTTCTTCATGAAAGTTGTAGGAAATTCAATAAGCTTTCGAACCATACCAATTAGAGCTTCTAACTCTAAGTATTCAGATCAGAACAACCAAAGCATCAGAGATTCCTAGATTTGACAGCAAATTCTGTCTTCTGTCTTCCTCTTCACAAAACAGTAACATCTATTCCTTTCCTTATGCACCTTAGAAACAGGTCTAATTCAGTCACATAACTCAATTCAGAATAGCTACACACAATTGGTTGTAAGGTATATAGAAATGGAAGAGAATCTCCTTCAATCTCTTGCTAGAAGTTTTTCCCTTTCACCTAAAATTACAGGTTCAACTTTCAGCTTGGGTTCCTCAAAATTTATCAACACAACCACCAAATATTTTTTGATAAACCTGAAGGACAACATCTTAGCTTACTTACCTCAAAATATCAGCTTCTAATGCCTCCTCAAGAGCTCAAAACAGACTGATCTCCTCATACTGTTCTGCTACCCGAGAATCCTGAACACCCTTCACTATTCTGCACTTTTCTCCTTCGTCCTCTTGGTATTTTCTAAACATCCGATCAGTTTCGTATTCTACACTCAATTTCTGAGCTTTTGACACAAAAATCATCGAATTTGGTTCAGTAGACAGAGAGATATGGTCGATTGAAGTTGACCCAATTTCCAGTTTGCTTGTTGTTTTTCTCATGAATTTGACAAAGACCTACTTGCCTTGTTTAACTCCGAGGGCTTCACCTCCCTTGGCCAGCTCCTCCTTCAATATTTACATCATAATCACCTTTTTAAAACACCAAAATAAGTGTGTAAAGAAACCCTAAGCATTTAGCCAACTTATCCTAAGTTTGTGAGACATATAATTTTCCATTCAATACATGATGCACCTAAAACTTCTCCAATTTGCTAATGATTTGAACTTACTTCAATGAAACTTTTAATATGCTTATTTCAATGGTTTACCTATCCCCTTATGAAGTTTAGACACATTGTAGCTCCAAATTCAATAGATTCCGAAATTCGATCACGACATTATTTAGTGCAACCTATACGATTTTGCTTATTTCAAAGCATCATGAATGAGTGTAAAATGATAAAAGAAAATAGAGTTTAGGGCTTACAAGATATTCCTAAGACAACATTCAGAACGAGGTACGAGCATTATGAGTTTTGAGTAATGCCATTCGGTTTAACTAATGAACCAACAGTTTTCATGGACCTCATGAACAGGATTTTCCATCAGTATTTGGATCAGTTTGTGATAGTATTCATTGATGATATACTAGTCTACTCGGTTGACAGGAAAGCCCATGAGGAACATTTGAGGATTATTTTGCAAACACCACGTGATAAACAATTATATGCTAAATTCACCAAATGTGAGTTTTGGTTGGATCGTAGTAGTGTTTTTGGGGCATGTTGTCTCAAAGAAATGGTGTTAGTGTGGATCCAAATAAAGTTAAAGTTGTAGTCAATCTGGGAGAGACCAAATAGGTCACGGCAGGTGCGTAGTTTCCTAGGCTTGGCAAGATACTACAGGCGGTTTGTTGAGGATTTCTCACGATTAGCATTACCCTTAACAGCTTTGACAAGGAAAAATGCTAAGTTTGAATGGTCAGATAAGTGTGAACAGAGTTTTGGGAGCTGAAAAAGAGATTAGTTACAAAGACACCTATTCGACACTTCTGTAATGAGAAAAGAGTATGTAATTTCTTCGTGATGCTTCGAGGCAAGGTTTGGGATGTGTGCTCATGCAAGAGGGTAAAGTAATAGCTTATGCATCAAGGCAATTGAAAAAGCACGAGTGTAATTACCCTACCCATGATCTTGAGCTAGCAAGCAGATTGTTTTAGCATTGAAGATCCGGAGACATTACTTGTTTGGTGAGAAGTGTCATATTTTTTGCAGCACCATAAGAGTCAAAGTATATCTTTGATCGAGAGGGAGTTGAATATGAGACAGAGAAGATGGTTAGAACCGATTAAAGATTATGATTGTACCATAGAATACCATCCCAGTAAGGCGAATGTGGTAGCAAATGCATTGAGCGGAAGTCAAGACTTCCTAGGAATGCCTTGTGTGGTATTCGAGCAACATTTTTAAGTACTCTAAGGGATTCTAAGGCAGCTGTGACTGCAGAGAGTTCAGGGGGTCTCTTAGCTCAATTCCATGTCAGGTCTTCACTTATAGCAGAGATTGTGAGAAGACAGACAGAGGATAGTAACTGCAGAAAATGTTTGGAAAGTACAAACAGGCTCGAAGCGAGTTTAAGATGAGATCGAGACGGGGCCATAGAGAGGCAAGGAAGACTATGCGTTAAGTGTTAGTGAGCTTAAAGATGCTATTCTAGAGGAAGCTCACAGTTCAGCTTACGTTATGCATCCAGGAAGCACCAAGATGTATAAGACTTTGAAGGGGACGTATTGGTGGCCTGGGATAGATGTTTGATCTGCAAGCAGGTTAAACCAATTAGACAGAGGTCAGGAGGACTCCTTAATCCACTTCCAGTGCCAGAGTGGAAATGAGAGCATATCACTATGGATTTTCTGTTTGGATTACCACGTACTTCAAGTGGACATGATGGTATTTGGGTAATAGTAGATAGACTCACTAAGACAGCACGGTTTGTACCGATTAAAGCGACATTTACGCTTGTTCAGCTTGCTAAGCTATACGTCGATAAAATTGTGAGTCAATACGGAGTGCCAGTGTCCATAGTTTCAGATAGAGATCCGAGATTTACTTCTAAGTTTTGGCCTAGCTTACAGAAAGCTATGGGAACAAAGTTGAATTTTAGTACAACGTTCCATCCTCAGACAGATGGGCAGTTAGAGAGGACCATCCAGACCTTAGAGGACATGTTGAGAGCATGTGTCCTTCAATTTAAAGGGAGTTGGGATACACACCTATCACTTATGGAATTCGCTTACAATAACAGCTATCAGTCGAGTATTGGTATGGCGCCATTTGAGGCTCTGTATGGAAGACCATGTAGAACGCCCATATGTTGGAACGAAGTAGGAGAGCGGAAGCTTATCGGTCCTGAGTTGGTGCAAGTTACAACAGATAATATTAAGGTAATCAGGGAGAATCTGAAGGTAGCTCAAGACCGTCAGAAGAGTTACGCAGATAAGCGACGAAAGGACTTAGAATTCCAAGTCGGAAATCAAGTTTTCTTGAAATTATCTCCGTGGAGAGGTGTCCTTCGTTTTGGCAAGAAAGGTAAGCTAAGCCCTAGATATATTGGTCCTTATCCAATAACGGTTCGAGTTGGGCCAGCAGCCTACAGACTGGAGTTACCAGCAGAACTATCTCGAGTACATGATGTTTTCCATGTGTCCATGTTGAGGAAGTATATTCCAGATCCGACACATATGCTGCAAGCACAACCTGTGGAGCTAAAAGAAGACATGAGTTACGTAAAGGATGCAGTTGAAATCCTCGACAGGAAAGAACAAGTCTTGAGAAACAAGACGATCCCACTCGTGAAGGTTCGTTGGAGACATCACGGAGTGGAGGAGGCAACCTGGGTGTTAGAGGACCAAATGAGGAGGAAGTACCCGATGATATTCACTTAAAGACTGCTAAATTTTGAGGAAAAATTTCTTAAGGGGGAGGTAAGTTGTAAACCCGAGATCTTTCTTTGGAATTCAAAACAAAAAAAACAAAAACAAAGGAAAACAAGAAAGGAAAGGATATTATTTATTGGTTGGTTGTTTTTAAAAGAAAATAAAAGAAAAGAAAAGGAAGGAAAAGGAAAAATGAAAAAGGGGAAAGTGGAAGGTGGGGCCCTCACTTAAGTTTTCTTTTTAAAAACTCATGTATCCATCGATTTCCTTCTCATTTTCAACAAGGAGCAGCAAGGGTTTCGTGGGAGAAGGAGAAAGGAAGAAGAAGAAGAAGCTTTTCATGAGTTAGAGTTGCAAAAGAAGGAAGGAGAGCTCAAAGCTTGGTTGTTTAGCGAGCAGGAGAGATCAACTCAACCGATTACAGTTTTCTGCTCATCTCGAGCTCCACAGGAAGAGGTAAGAGTTGAGGCTTGGTTTTCTTGAAAGCTAATTCATTTTTGAACAAAGTGCGTGAAGGATTATTGAGCCAATTCGACCTTAAGTTGTTGTTTTGTGAAGAGAGGAAGACAGAAGATGTAATTTGTTTGTCAAATCAGAAGTCTCGATGTTTTGGTTGTCTTGATCTGCATGCTTGGAATCGAAGCTCTAATCTGAAAAACGAAAGCGGAACAACGGGAAGTTGTTTTGAGGAAAGTAGCTTTCAAGGTAAATTCGAACAATTCCGCTTTGGAATCTCATTTTCATGTCTTCATAAGAGTTTTAGAGGGTTCAAAAGAAGAGTTTGGTATAAATTACATTATTTTTGGATAAGTAATGAAGAAGTTATGGTGTTGTCGATAACAGGCGTAAAAATCATGAAATCTTTGGAAAATTGGTTGGAGTGTTTACTTGTAGTTTTAAGGTTAAAAACCATGAGCTCGAGGTTCTAATACATGGATTTGGTTTGTTTGATGAGCCAAGAGGAGATAGGTCGAGTGTACGGGCCAAGGTTCTAGTTTAACACTCGTGAGTGACAAAGCGAACTTTGGAAACGATTTATATGCTTGAAATACGCTTTGAGAAATACAAGTTTTGCTAGAATGAAAGGGTTTCAATGTTTCTTGTTTTTCTTGAACACATACTTATGAGCATTCATGTTTTCCTAGAAATGATTTCAAGTACTCATTGTGAGCCTAAATGTTTTGATGAAATTTATACATGAGCATATGTTTATTGTTTGCAAAAATTTATGGAAATGTTATGATTTCTAGTAAGTGTGTTCTAGTAAGTATGATTTAAAGATTTCAAGTTTTTACGATGAACTGAGTAAGCTTGAGATTTAGGGAAGAAAAGATAAGCAGGCATGTTCAAATATTTTTATGTTATTTTCTAAGACTCAAATGAGTAAATAACTAAGATATTGCGTCCGAGGCTTTATAGTACCATGTGCACATAGGTCATATTCTGTTGTCGGCGTTGAGTGTACTCGTGACAACAATGCTTTGTCGTGAGTCTTTGGCGAGCCCCACTCACGACAAAGACGATGGGAGTGTTGGGCGGGCCCCACTACATCGTAGAGCAAATGTGGTTATTCAGGTGTGCCCTACATTGTGTGGAATGTTATATGTTATTATAAGGATTATTAATATCGATATGCCTTACGAAATTTAATGTCATGCTTGCTTTGGATTTACGAAAAAGCTACCCTAATTACACGTTTACTTATAAAACTTTTTCTGACGATGCTTATGCTCATATGTTGCCAGTGATATGATTTATGAGTTATAGATTTTATACTCGGTCACTCACTTTGAGCTTCATAGCTCATTCTTTCAATGTTTTCAAACTTTTCAGGTTGAGATAGAGCTCCTAGTACTGATATCCTGCCATAGCTCTTTGGAAGCTCCTTAGAGTCTTGATACCTTGTACGTGGTGGTGTTGTATATAGCAAGTCCTTACGTGTTATAGTTTATTTGAGAAGATTATGTAGTTATAAATTGTTTGTACATTAATGGTTGTATAAACAAAGGTTGTTGTGTTTTAAGTAGTGATGCACTTTCCGTTTAGGTTTTCAAGAGAGACTTATGAAGAGTTTCTCCTTATGTATGTTTAGTAGTTGTTAAGTTTTATTGTGTTATGTTAAAGTGTTCCATAGCGAACATAGTATGTTTATCGGGTAAAATAGGTTCAGCAGGTATTGTTAAGAGATAAACAATGTCTGCATTGGCTTCACGCCACTTTTCGGGCGAAGTTAGCAGGTAGTTCGGGAGGGGGTGTGTCATGGATCAACTTTATTAGGCTCTCCATTCAACTTCCCTCTACACTAGTCATAATTTCTAATCCTTGAGCCTCCCCACATTCAAGAAATAAATAACTCTACTCAGCACTTAATCATTTTTTCTCAATTTTTCTATTTTCTTCTTTTTTTTTGTGCAAGGACACTAGCTTTCACACATCCACTGCAGGGACCCTTACCCAGAGCACTCGCTCAATGAGTGGCCTAACTGATCACAGTGAAGGTAGCTCTTTTTGCCCTCACAATTTTTTTTTTCTTAAACAAACAAAAAACAAGAACAAATTACTTCACATAGTATACAGATCATGCACTTCATATTGTCATTCACCCTATCCTGCAGTTTAGCTCTCAAATCAGCTCGTAGACCTATCGAGTTGACATTAAACTTCTAAGCCTAATAACTTTTTTCTAAGCATTTCAAAACTACAGGAATACAAGCTTTGTGCATAATAGTGCAGGAAAAACTCAAGAAAATTTTTAAATTAACTCAATTTCATATCATGCTCTCAAGTTTCAACAGAATCACAAAATTTTTTAATTAATTCTCATCCTAGGCTATCATATTCATACTTATGCAAAAGATCAATAAGGAATTTAGCACATACTCAGGACAATCACAACAAATAAACAACATCCCACCCCCAAACTTAAACTAAACATTGTCCCCAATGTTTGCAGAAATAAGCACAAAGTAAGTATAAGGGTAAAAGTGAGCAATACTGTCCTGAGTAATAGAGATCTTTGTTATTTTTCGAGTTCCTTGGATAACCAAGACACGTGCGCTGGAGTTCCACAAAACGAGAGCATGAGTTTCTACGAAGGGTGACATCAACAACAACCTAACAAAAATAAACAAACTAGTAAGTAAGCAACAAAACAACTAAAAATGGAAAGTAACAAAAATGTAAATCTTGGGTTGCCTCCCAAGAAGTACTTTCTTTAACGTCTTTAGCTAGACTGTACTCCCTCATGGTGTTTCTTTCCCGTCCTGCAGCGCTCGGAGTGATGTATTCATCTGGCTGACCTGTGTCTCGATATTCTTTATGGCAGCTCCACTACTATTCACTATTCCAGTTAGACTGGTGACTGAATTCTCCAACTGGTTGGACCTATTTCTGGATTCAACTATGAAGGAGTGCAATGTTTCTTCCAGAGATGGTTTCCTCTCAGATGTAAAAGCATATCCTGTAGAAGGATTCAACACATTCTTATTGTTAGCATAAGAGAAATTTTCGTGATACCTCAAACCTAGATGTGTTGGAAGGTTATTATGAGTCTGGTTTCCTCCATAGGTGTTGCTTCTGTTGTCCAGGTAGTGTATTTGCTCCAAAGTAGATTCTCCATTGGGCTTGGAGCATTGAGAGGGCATCACTGTTTGGGATGATCTTGCAAAATTATTCAGAGCATGAGTGAGGGATGCCATATGAGATCTAATGGAGGTTACCTCATCAAATTGATACAATCCAACTACTAGCTTAGATCTGTCATTGTCTGTAGGCCACTGGTAGCTGGCAGTTGACACTTCCTCTAGGAGGGCACGTGCTTCTGGTATCGTCTTTGCCATGAAAGCCCCTCCAGCAGTGGCATCCAGAATGGTTCTTGTCTTACCTTCCAGTCCATTATAGAATAGTTGTACCTGGAGCCAATCTGGTTAGCCATGCTGTGGGCATCTCCTGAGCATGTCCTTGTACCGTTCCAGGCCTCAAATAGCTGCTCCCTCTCCTGCTGCCTGAATGTTCCTATCTCAGTCCTTAATTTTACAGCTTTCACAGGTGGAAAGAATTTGGTTATGAAGGCTTGGGCCAGCCCCTCCCAAGAAGTGATACTGCCTGGGGGAAGGGACCCTAGCCATTCTTTAGCTCTACCCTGCAAAGAGAAAGGAAAGAGACGTAAGCGAATACTATCAGCAGAGATACCATTCATTTTAATTGTACCACAGATTTCTAAAAAATTTTGCAAGTGTAAATTAGGATCTTCTGTGGCTAGTGCTCTAAAAGCACCTTCCCTAACCATCTGTATAAACCTTGTTTTAAGATCAAAATTGTTAGCATTTATGGGGGCATGGACTATTCCAGCCTGCTTAGAATTAAACACAGGTTGGAAATACTCCATGATGTGTTTAGGGTTATGAATTAACTCTTGATCAGCCATTGTCTGAGGTTCTGCTCTTCCTTCCCTTAGGAGTCCCCTACAGGTCCTCTCGATCTCAGGATCAAAAGGGTGCATGTCACACCCCCTCCCGAACCACTTGCTAACTTAGCCCGGGAGACGGCATGAAGCCAACAGACATTGTTACCTCTTAACAATACTGCTGACACTACTTTACTCGAAAACAAACTATGTTCGCATATGGAACACTTTAAACTTAACACAGCGGAAACTGGACATCTATAAGACGTACATGAGGAGAAACTCTTCTTAAGTCTCTCTTGGAAACTAAAACGAGCAAGAACATCAGAACCACAAATAGTCCAAACCACTAATTAAACAACCACAACCTCTAAAGCACATAGGACTATAACTACATAGTTCTCTCAAAATAATTTACAAAACATATGGACTTGCTATACAACACCAGCCACGTACAAAATATCAAACATGTGAAGCTTCAAAGCAGACTATGGCGTTCTCGAGTGCACCGGAGCTCGATCTCTACACGAAAAGTGGGAAAAACATCAAAGGAATGAGCTATAAAGCTCGAGTGAGTGACTTGAGTTTAAAAGAAAGCTATTAACTCGTAAATCATATCACCGGCCATCTATGAGCATATGCATCCAGTAATCAAGCATTAAAAGTCTTGTGTAATCCGAATAGCTTTTCATGAAAATCGGCAAGTATACCGTTAAAATCTCGTAAGGCATGTAAATGATATAAACTCTTTTTAAAAACATGTCACAATCTACGTTGTGTAGGGCACGCCCAGTACACCAACGTTTATTCTACGATGTAGTGGGGCCCGCCCAGCACTCCCATCGTCTTTGTCGTAGTGGGGCCCGCCCGAAGACTCACGATAAATAACGTTGTCACGAGTACACTCAACGTCGACAACGAGAATAAGACTGTGTGTGCACACGGTACCATAAAGCCTCGGGCTCAATATCTCAGAAAATCACATGAAAACATTTGAACATGCCTGCTTATCTTTTCTTCATAAAACTCAAGCTTACTCAGCTTGTTCATAAAACAAGAAATCTTTAAATCATACTTGCTAAAACACACTTGCTCGAAATCATAGCATTTCCATAAACTTTGGAAATTCAATAAACATATGCTCGTGTATCAATTTCATCAAGACATTTAGGCTCACAATGAATACTTGAAAACATTTCTAGGATAACTTGAATACTCATAAACATGTGTTTCAAGGAAAACTTAAAGCATTGAAATCTTTCATTCTTGCAAAACTTGCATTTCTTAAAGCATTTTTCAAGCATATAGTTCATTTTCGAAGTTCGTTTGTCACTCACAGTGTTAGAACTAGAGTCTTGACCCGTACACTCGACCTTTTTGCTCTTGGCCTGTCAAACAAACCAAAACCATGTTTTAGAACCTCGAGCTCATGGTTTTAACTTTAAAACTACAAGAAAACACTCCAACAAAAATTCCAGCATTTTCAGAATTTCTGCCCTGTTTTCAGACAGCCATAACTTCTTCATTACTTAGCCAAACAGGGTGAAATTTATACCAAACTCTTCCTTTTTGAATCCTCTAAAAATCATGTGAATACATGAAATTGAAATTCCCAATACATTGGTTCAGAAATACCTCAAAAGCTTCTTTCCCAGGAACTAACTTCTGCTATTCCAGATTCGAATTTCTGCTGCAACCCGAAACTTGACCTGCTATTTACAACATCTTCCAATCATTTTCTATTCACGATTTCTTCATGAAAGTTGTAGGAAATTCAATAAGTTTTCCAACCATACGTAATAGAGCTTCTGATTCAAACTCTACAAACCAGTACAACCAAATCATCAGAGACTTCTCGGATTTGACAGTAAATTCTGTGTTCTGTCTTCCTCTTCACAAATTAGTAGCTTAAGATCCGAATTTGCTCGAGCATCCTTCACGAATTTTGTTCCAATATGAGTTAACTTGCACGAAACAAAATTTCAACTCTTACCTCTTTCCGTGGAGCTCGAGATGAACAAAATAGCAGAACATGGCAGAGTGATTACCTTGCTGTTATACTAATTGCTTGAGTTCTCTCCCTCTCTTCTGCAAATCCAGCTCCAAAACCACCTTCTTCTTCTTCCTTTAAGCTTCTCCCACGAACCCTCAGCTCCTCTTTGATAAAAATGAGAAGAAATTTGAAGGTACTTGGTTGTTTAAAAAGAAAAACCAAGGTGGGGGTCCCACCTTCCACTTTCTTTCTTTTTTTCCTTTTCCTTTTCTTTTCTTTTCTTTTCATTCCTAAACAAAACACAATATTATAACCTTTCCTTTCATTTTCTTTCTTCATTATTCTTAGAGCAAACCAAACCAAAATGGTTTAAGATTTTCCTTCCTTGTTTTCCTTTTGCCTTTCACTTCATTACTTTTCTTTTTAAAACAAGGAAAACCAAGTTTTAAGCATTCATTTCTTCCTTTCTTTTGTTGTTTGATAATAAGGAGGTTCGAAAGAAAATCTCGGGTTTATAGTGCAGGTTTGCAGCTCTACCCTTGGGCATACACCTGGAGGTACCAAAAAGAAAGAAATTAGAAAAAAAAAAAAACTAGGAAAGGAAAGAAAATATAAAAAGAAAGAAAACATAAAAACAGAGAAAAAAAAAACACACATAAAACTTGGGTTACCTCCCATGAAGCGCTTTCTTTAACGACTTTAGCTAGACGGTGACTTATCAGGGCACATAAAACTGCTCATATTTCTTCGGGCCTTTCTTGCGTGAATCTATATAGCCTTCTAAGTCTAAAAGGCTATCCTGTTTCTCCTTGGCACCAGACAAAAAACTATTTTTGGTATTTTTGTTTAATGAAATGAAAGAGCAAAAATCCAAACAAGACTCGTGAGTATAAGACAACTGGTTATCAAGAATAAGGAAATTTCTGGAGATAAAAGGGGAGAGGACTTCTCAGCCTCGAACTCTGTCACCTGAATTTTCTCTGTGGAAGTAATTGTATTACCATTGTCCACCTCAAAAACCTAATTCTGGGGTGTTTCAATCTCCTCAAACCCATCCTCACTATCATACGAATAAGTCTTCCTAGGTGGCACCTCCTCAGTGGTAAGGACAAGAAATTGTTCCTGTAAGGCCTTAAGGGAAATTACTAGTTGATTAAGATAATGAGCTCTTTCCTATACTATTTCCCAAAGTCCTTCCACCTTAGCCTCTAACCTATCCAACCTCTCTAATTCATTATGAACCAAATTTTTAATTTTCAATTCTAAGGTGTATTCCATTATTAGGTCCACAAGAGAAGAGTTTTCTATAGGTTGGTTGGGATAAGAGAAATTTTGGTTCCAATTGACTAAATGATTACCATAAAAAAAAATTTCATTAGTCATGGAGTCAGAATGGTAAAAATTAGACAAATGGTATCCAGAAAAATCATGATGCACATACCTAGGATCTTGTGGAAGACAGTACCATGGTGGAAAATCAAACTCATGCAAAGTCATACTTTAGATATCAGTAATTCTAATCAAGACTTTTGCACAATGACAACACAATTAAAAACAGGGGACAAAGACTAACAAGCACACAAAAACTAAAACAAATAAGGAAACAAATAACAAACCCACAATGAAACAAAAAAGGAAAGAAATTACAAACACACTTTAGTCTAAAATTTCAAATTTTATCATAATATTAATTAATCTAAATAATCGCCATTCCCCGGCAACGACGTCAAAAACTTGTTGCGTATAATTTTGATAATGCAATACCGTAAGTGTACAGGTCAAGTTTTAGTATAGTGATTTAAGAGTCCAAGTATCATCCTCGGGAATGGGTAAACTAATTAATTACCAAGATACTAATTCTCAATTTTAGCTAAAGAAACATAACATGGATAAGTGGTGAAACAAAAATAAAAGACAAACAAACACGTGGAGACACGAATTGATAGATTAGGAGGAAATTGACTTCACAGGTTAATAACTTAATTAACACATGCAATGAACTAATGTGATGAATTTATAAACAAGAAGTAAATACTCAAGAAAATCTCTCGATTCTTAGTAAGCCTCGCACATGCAATAAATTCTATAGTCTCCATATGAACCTACAACATGCACGACTTTAAGCAACTTCTTTATGTGTTTCCCTTAGACTTCTAGGTCATTCTCATGCCAGACTTCTAAGGGTTTTGACAACTTTGCTCTAATATATAAAGAACAAAACATACTTCAATACATAGCAAATAAGTCTTAACATGCAAATCAAATCCTAACTACAACATTTAGCAACTCTAAATCACAAGAAAACCAAGCTAAACGTGTAGAAAACGTCTTAAAACGGTATTACAATCTGAAAGAAAAAGAAATTAAACTTATGTGTCGATGTCGGTCCTTCGTCTCCGAGCTCCCGACTTCGATCTCGAACCTCCACAAACGCTTTGATTCCCAAGAATGCTCTATTTTCTCTTCTCACAAAGTATATTTCGAAATTAGGATGAATTCTCTATCAAATTCGGCTCCCCTTGTAAGAAGGTACAAGGTTCTATTTATAATGACTTTCGGTACTACGTTGCAACGCTGTGCCCTAAATGTGTGGTAATTAAGGAAAGTGTCGATGGCGTTGCAATGTTGAGGGTAACATCGCAACGCCACTACCCTAACGTGCGCGTTGCTATCGATTTGGCATTGCGACGCTGCAAGGCAGCGTTGCAACACCCTGTGCACGGGTCTTCATATGCGTCTTCTTATCGAGATAGCGTTGCGACTCTGCAAGGCAGCGTTGCAACGCTATCGGTAATGTTCTTCTATGCTTCAAAGCTGCACGCTCGGTGTTGCAACGCTCTGTATGGCATTGCAAAGCCATCACCTCGGGTCTTCAAGCTTGGACTGATCCTTCTACTTCCAATTGATGTTATTTTTAGCTCCAAATAACCTCGTTTCGATCCCGAGTGATCCAAAATGTTTCCAATTGTCTTGTTTAAGCTCTTATCCTGAAATTGAGTGATTTAAACACATAAAAGCCTTGAAATCATCATAAAACTAGCAATAATTAAGCCTAAGGATAGCATATTTTGTGTGTTATCACCCTTATACTTGCTTTGTGCTTATTTTTGCAAACATTGGAGGCAATGTTTAGTTTAAGTTTGGGGGGTGGGATGTTATTAATATGTTGTGACTGCCCTGAGTATATGCTGAATTGTTGATTGATCTTTTACATAAGTATGATCATGATAACCTAGGATGAGAATTAATTGAAAATTTTTGTGATTCTGGTGAAACATGAGAGCATGACATGAATTTCAGTTAATTTAAAATTTTTCTTGAGCTTTTCCTGCACTATTATGCATATAGTTTGTGTTCCTATAGTTTTGAAATGCTTAGAACAAAGTTATTAGGTTTAGAAGTTTAATGTCACCTCGATAGGTCGAAGAGCTGATTTGAGAGTTAAACTGCAAGATAGGGTGAATGACAATATGAAGTGCATGATCTGTATAATATTTGCCTTTTGTGAAGTAGTTTGTTTTTGTTGTTTGTTTGTTAAAGAAAGAAATTCGTGAGGACAAAAAGAGCTATCTTCAATGTGATCAGTTAGGCCACTCATTGAGCGAGTGCTCCGGGTAAGGGTCCCTGCAGTGGATGTGTGATAGCTAGTGTCCTTGCACAGAAAAAAAAGAAGAAAATAGAAAAAGTGATAAAAAGTGATTAAGTGCTGAGTAAAGTTGTTTATTTCTTGCAATGTGGGGAGGCTCAAGGATTAGTAATTATGACCAGTGTAGGGGGAAGTTGAATGGAGAGCCTAATAAAGTTGATCCGGGCTTAGTAAAAATGAAGGGAATATAGGCTAATCACACATACACGTAGGAACACTTAGTAAAAGTTTTAAATTGCTCGTTGAAGTATTATGTTTGAGTGTTTCTTGTGATTGCCAAAATTTCCTTTTAAATCTTTGAGGTTTGAATCAAATGTATGTAGAAGAACAGTCTCATGTTTAATTCTATTTTTGCTCGAGACTAGCAAAAGTTTAAGTTTGGGGGTGTTTGATAACACACAAAATGTGTTATCCTTAGGCTTAATTATTGCTAGTTTTATGTTAATTTCAGAGCTTCGATGTGTTTAAATCACTCAATTTCAGGTTAAGAGCTTAAACAGGACAATTGGAGACATTTTGGATCACTCGGGATCGAAACAAGGCTTTTTGGAGCTAAAAATAATGCCAATTAGAAGTAGAAGGACCAATCCAAGCTAAAGGACTCGAGGTGATGGCTTTGCAACGCCGAGCGTGCTATTTTCATGCATAAAGAAGCCATGTCGATAGCGTTGCAACGCTGCTTTGTAGCGTCACAACGATATCTCGATAAGAGAACAAGCAGAAAGGTCGTAGCGAGGGCGATGCAACGTTGCCTTGCATCGTCGCAACACCAGATCGATAAGGACGCGCGCGTTAAGGTAGCGACGTTGCAATGTTGTCTCTAGCGTTGCAACGCTGTCGACACATTCCATATAAGATACGCGTTTAGGGTACAGTGTTGCAAGGCTAGGGAGTACTGAAAACTCTTATAAATACAACATGATATCTTCTTGCAAAGGGACCCGAAATTTATAAGATTGCACCCTAATTTCAAAATAAACTCTGTAAGAAGAGAAAAGTGAGCATTCCTTGGGAGCCAAAGCATTCGTGGAGGTTCGAGATCGAGACGGGAGCTCGGGGACGAAGGACCGACATCGACACATAAGTTTATTTCCTCTTTCTTTCAGATTGTAACACCGTTTTAAGATGTTTTCAACACTTTTAGTTTGGTTTTCTTGTGATTTAGAGTAGCTAAATGTTGTAGTTAGGATTTGATTCACATGTTTAAGACTTGTTTGCTTTTGTATTGAATTTTGTTTTGTTATTTATTTTTGGCAATTCGTTCTTTAATTCCTTGATCTTATTGGTTTAAGTGGAGTCGAGAGAAAAAGATTAGATTAGTGCAAAGTTGTCAAAACCCTTAGAAGTCTGGCATGAGAATGACCTAGAAGTCTAGGGCAAACACATAAAAAAGTTGCTTAATGTTGTGCATGCTTTAGGTGAAGGGAATGAAATCCCGTGCAACGGAAGGGATGAATCACCGTGGTATCGTTGCGAAAATTATTTTCTTAAAACCATTTCTGTCTCATAAAAACTAGGTTAAACTGATGGAGATCTGATATCCTTGAGCAGCGGAAACGTGTTTGGGATCGTAATTTGATTGATTGTTTCAATTGAAACAAAAACCAATACATTGATAATAACAAACAGAACAGGCATACTTTTTAATCTAATTAAACATGGAGGTTTACATGCAAACATGCTTAGTTTAACAATTAAACTAAAAGGAATAGAAATGATTACATTTGTAGACTCGCAGCAACTTCTTGCTCCAAGCAAACTCCAGTAACTCAGCAACACAACAACTCCTCTGTTTTCAAGCAGGAACACTACCACTTGGAAAACCTTTGTCTCTGAGTGCTTAGATCTTCCTTGGTGGGAAGGATCCAACAATTGGAAGAATTAGGAATTAAAGAGAGAGAGAAAGTATTTTGCAGAGAGAACTCTTCTCCAAAAATTACAGATCGATCGATTACCATCATCCATCAACACCCTTCTCCATGTTAAACTATCGATAGGGAGAAGAAGGGGGGTAGTGGGAACGTGTCTGGATGACACGTTCCCTTATTTTATTATTAAAATAATAATAATAATAATTAAATAATTATAATTAAATCAAATTTAATTATTAATTTAAATCATATTTAAATAAAACAAATTAAATATCATATATTTAATTTAGATTAAATCTCATTTAATCATATTACCCCTTTAACCTATAGTTTTAATGTACATCCAATGCACATTAAATTTTAACCTATAGTTTTTAAATATGAATCAAATTCACATTTTAATCTAATATTTGAACTCATTCAAATATTTAATTCTCTCACATAATTTAATATGAATCATATTCACATTAAATTTATAATATATAATTCCAAAACTATATATTATATCGTATCTAAATACATCAAATATATTCCCTAATGAATTTGAACATTTCAAATTCAAATGATCTAAGAACCCTTTACGAGCTAGAAGGTGGACCTAATGGACCTACGGATCGTAAGCTCCAACGATACGAGATTGCTCTTGCTAATGTCATTAACCTCTCAATCAACATTCGTTAATCATGGGAACACTCCACTAAAGTCCCACACCGCACTCTTCTCACCAGATATATTTACTGTGTCCATGGATATTGACCAATAACAACAAGTCAATCCTTCACGAATGTTCGTAACACCACCGGTCAAATCAAATTACCGTTTTACCCTAGGTTACATCTTATAACTTAAGTACCAAAGTGCTCTCTAATGAACAATTTGTTTGTGGTCCTACCAACAAACAGAGTCCCTCTCGGGCCAATGAGAGGGTTGGGCCCTTTGTTCAAGTCCCGGAGAAATCACTTAAGGGAACATTCCTCTACTTACCCTAGTAGGCGGGAAGGAGTGAATTCCATCTTGCTAAGTTGAGTCCACAACCGCTCACTCGGTCTTGTCCCCAAGAAGGTAGGCATATTGAGTCAGCGAATCTGGCCACTCTCACCCATACTAGTCAAAGGACAATCCCTCGCGAACAGGAGTTTGTAACCTGCTCAGGATTGAGATCAAGTTGCCTAGGTCATCCTAGTGAAATAGAAACCTAACTAGTCAACAGAGTTACAGCTAGAGGTTACTATTTCGTGGTCCGGTCTTATGTAATCTCATTACATAGGATATCCTCACTCACATGTCATCTACACGAACACGTTAGGATCACAGTGTTTGTATCAAATACAAAGTGGGCCACATCCATAGTTTAACCAGGGTAAGGTACCCAAACCTTATCCCCTAACTATAGACCCTTTAGGCTGTATCTCAAACCGAGATCCTTTTTATGTACATTACATTCAATTAAAGATTCATTTAACAACCTTGGATGTTTAGTTTATTGGATTTAGGGTTTTAAATAAAGGCAAACTCGTAGATAACGAACAATAACACTTTATTGAAATAATAACTCTTTATTACAATGATTAGAACATAATTACAAACTACGAGTTTTAGGGCACAAATCCCAACAAAACCCAACATAAACATGCTAGTAAAGAAGAAAAACAACAAGCAACACTTACTTGTTAAAGAACGTCTTCAAGTTTTCCTTCTCCTTTCACGAACCCTTCGTGATCACGAACTCAACGTCCTCGATCTCCTCGAACAGTGAAAATCGGACACTTCCACTCAGTTACTCGGTCGTTCTATGTTTGGTAGAAGGACAGAATGGGTCTCTATTTGGTGAGAGTGGAGGAGTGAATGAGAGAGGATTTTGAGAGAGAATGAGAATGCAATGCTCTTTTGTGAGAAATTCAAAAAATGAGCAAGAACCTTATCAAAGCCTTCTTGCAAAGGGTTTATATAATGGTGATAGGTGGAGTTGAAATCTCCAGCTATTTACCATTTAACCACAACCATAGGTTATGCAAATCATATTTGCATAACCATATATAATAAGATATCTCATATCTCATTATACAAATCTCATTTGTATAATTGCAGATTTTTAAATTGAATCGCATTCAATTTAATTTCTCTCAATCTAATTTCTCCAAATTAGCCCTAATTCAACAATTAGGCTAACCTATAGTTTATTATGAATCTCATTCACATTAAACTATATAATATGTCATTCATATCTCATATAAATGACATAATTACCCTTTAGTGAACTTGAACACTGCAAATTCAAACCAAAACTGTAAACCTTCTATTAACCAAGTTTGAGCCAACTGAGGGACCTAATGGACCTACAGTGACGAGCTCCAATGATCCAAGATTAACCTGTCAAACTCTTTGACCCGGTTAATCAACATTCATTAGCTACGGTAACACTCCACTAAAGCCCGTACCTGCACTCCCGTCAGTGTAAGACAAGTTGTGTCCACTGATATAACCAATGCCCATGAGTCGACCCTTCACAGGTTGTTCATAGACACTGCTGGGTCAAATTACCGTTTTACCCCTATGTCTACTTCTTGCTCCTTAAGTCCCCACTGCTCCTCTAATGAACAACAACGTTGTAATTGTCCAACCATACATAACACCCCTTTCGGGCCAGTGAGAGGGTGTGTGCCCGTTGTCCAAGCCCTGGAGACAGCACTTAAGGGAACAACCCCTCTAGTTTCCCTAAAGGCGGGAACGAGTTAATTCCATCTCCCGTAGTTAAGTTTCCAGCTCTCCACGTGGTTCTGTACCTGAGAAGATAGTCATATTGGGCGAGTAACTGTGACCACCCTCACCCGTACTAGTCAAAGGATAGACCGCCGCAGACAGGAGTCCACAACACGCTCAGGATTCAGGTCGAGTCACTAATGGTCATCTACAAAGTTATTAGTCTCATACTGTTAACGGTGTTACATCAGTAGGTCTAATAATTCACGGTCCGGTCTTGTACAATCTCACTGCACAAGATGCCCCCACTCACATGTCAATCAGATGAATGAGTCAGATCACCTCGTTTGTATCTAATACAAAGCGGGCCGCATCCACAGCGTATCCAGGATTAGGTCCCCAACCCTATCCATATACTGTAGACCGTTTGGGTCATTAACTCGAACGTGATCCTCCCTGTGTGTCCACTACACACCGTTCAAGTTCTAGTTCTCTCATAAATTCAATGACCCTGGAACTTAGTTTATTGGACAAAGTTTGTAAAATTTATGAGACACAAAGTGATAAAATAAATAACGCTTATTAATTTCAAATGGTAAATTACAAACAAAACGAGATTAGGACATACATCCCAACATTAGGTTCATATGGAGACTATAGAATTCATTGTGTGTGCGAGGCTCACTATGAATCGAGAGGTTTACTTGAGTATCTTACTTCTTGTATATAAATTCATCACATTAGTTCATTGCATGTGTTAATTAAGTTATTAACTTGTGAAGTCAATTTCCTCCAAATCTATCAATTCATGTCTCCACTTGTTTGTTTGTCTTTTGTCTTTACTTTCACCATTTATCCATGTTATGTTGCTTTAGCTAAAATTGAGAATTAATATCTTGGTAATTAATTAATCTAGAAACCCATTCCCGAGGACGATACTTGGAACTCTAAAATCACTATACTAAAACTTGATCCGTACACTTGCGATATTGCAAATATTAAATTTTACGCAACACAATACCGCAAGTGTACGTGTCAAGTTTTAATATAGTGATTTGAATTCCAAATAACATCCTCAGGAATGTTTTTCTAGATTGATTAATTACCAAGATACTAATTCTTAATTTTATCTAAACAACAAAACTTTGATAAAAAGTTGAAACAATGAAAGAAATGTAAATATACAAGTGGAGACACGAATATGATAGAATTGTAAGGGAAATTGATTTGACAAGTTAATTCCTTATTTAGTACATGCAAGGAACTAAGGTTGCGAGTTTATAAACAAGAAGTAAATGTACTCAAAATAATCTCTTGATCCATAGTGATTTTCATGCATAGCGGTAAATCCAAAAGTTTCCTTATGAATTTTAAAGCATGCACGACATTAAGCAAGTTCTTAAATGTTTCCTAGAGAATCTACGTCACTCTCGTGCCCGAATTTACTAAGGGTCTTGGAAACTTTGCTCTAATCTAAGCTTATTTCTCTCGAGTCCATTTTAACCAACAAGATCAAGTAATTTAAGAACGAATTGCCAAAAATAAAATAACATAAACAAAGTTCAATACATACTTAAATAAGTTCAAAACATGTTATTCAAATCCCTAACTAGACAATTAGCTACTCAAAATCACCATAAAACAAACTAAAGTCATAGAATAGTCTTTAAACTAAGCTACAAACTAAAAGAAAGAGAAATAAAACTCTTATGTGTCGATGTCGGTTCCTCGATCCCGAGCTCCCGTCATGATCTCGAGCCTCCACGCACGTCTTGGCTACCAAGGAATTCTCATCTTTCTCCTCTTAGAGTGTGTATTTCGAAATTAGGTCCCAAAAATTATCAAATTTGGCTCCCCTTAAAAAGGAAAAATCTGCGACGTTGCAACACTGCTGCCCTAATGCGCCTTTTTCTTATCGAACTAGCGTTGCAACGCTGCAAAGCAGTGTGTTGGGATTTTTGTCCTAATCTCGTGTTTGTAAATTACTGTTTGAAATTAATAAGAGTTATTTATTTCATTACTTTGTGTCTCGTAATATTAATAAACTTTTCCAATAAACTAAGCTCCAGAGTCATTGAATTTATGAGGGAACTAGAACTTGAACGGTGTGTAGCGGACACACAAGGAGGATCACGTTCGAGTTAATGATCCAAACGGTCTACAGTATATGGATAGGGTTGGAGACCTAATCCTGGATGCATTGTGGATGCGACCCGCTTTGTATTATATACAAACGAGGTGATCTGACTCGTTCATGTGGTTGACATGCGAGTGGGGGCATCCTGTGCAATGAGATTGTACAAGACTGGACCGTGAATTATTAGACCTACTGATGTAACACCGTTGACAGTAAGAACTAATAACTTCGTAGATGACCATTAGTGACTCGACTTGAATCCTGAGCGTGTTACGGACTCCTGTCTGCGGGGGTCTGTCCTTTGACTAGTACGGGTGAGGGTAGTCACAGTTACTCGCCCAATATGCCTATCTTGTCTGGGACAGGACCAAGTAGGTAGCAGGAAACTTAACTACGCGAGATGAAATTCACTCGTTCCCGCCTTTAGGGAAACTAGAAGGGTTGTTCCCTTAAGTACTGTCTCCAGGGCTTGGACAACGGGCACCCACCTTCTCACTGTCCCGAGAAGGGTGTTGTGTATGGTTGGACCATCACAATATCTTGTTCATTAGAGAAGCAGTGGGGACTTAAGGAACAAGAGGTAGACACAGGGGTAAAACAGTAATTTGACCCAGCCGTGTCTACGAATAACCTGTGAAGGGTCGACTCATAGGTATTGGTTATATCGATGGACACGTAATATTCTCACGCCGACGAGAGAGTGCAGCTACTGTGCAATAATTGAGTGTTACCGTAGCTAATGAATGTTGATTAACCAGTCAAAGAGTTTGACAGTTAATCTCGGATCATTGGAGCCCGTCCACATCAGAGGTCCATTAGGTCCCTCGCTGGCTCAATCTCTGGTTAAAAGAAGGGTTAATGTTTTGGTATGAAATTGAAGTGTTCAATTTCACTTAAAGGGAATTTATGTCATTTATATGAGATATGTATGATATAATATATAGTTTAATGTGAATGAGATTCATAATAAACTATAGGTTAGCCTAATTGTTGAATTAGGGCTAACTGGAGAAATTAATTGAGAGAAATTAAATTGGATGTGATTCGATTTAATTAATCCACAATTATTGCAAATGAGATTTGCAATATGAGATATGAGATATCTTATATTATGTGGTTATGCAAATGAGATTTGCATAACCTATGGTTGTGGTATAGTGGTAATAATATGGAGATTTTAACTCCATCATTCCCACTATTTAAACCCTTCTTGCAAGAAGGATTGTAAGCAACACTCTCATTTTTTGGATTCTCACCCAAAAAGAAGACTAAAAAAGAAGACTTTCTCTCAACACTTTTCTCTCAAGTCTCCTCCCTCTTCAAATCACTAGAGTCCCACAACTCTCCTTCTTCCAAAGGAAGAACAGGCTTTTGGTAGTGTTCGGATTCTGTTCGAGGGAAGCGTTCGTTAAGATCGAGAAGCACGAAGTGTTCGTGATCAAGGAAGATTTTTGAAGAATTGTCTACAACAAGTAAGTACATTCTTCTCCCTGTAAATTTTTCCTCTGTTGCATGTTTAGCCTAGATCTAAGAGTTAGATCATTTTGACAAAATTCAAGTAGCGTAATGATACCATGACGATTCGATCGTCTTCTGCTGCACGGGGATTTTTATTCCCTTCAAATGGTATCCGAGCCATTTCGATGGTTCTTCATTATGCACTGTTTTTTGTTAAAATAGGTTGGTATTTTACTCTAAAATCATGAGATGAATGTTGGTTAGCGAATTTGGATGTTTTCTGTTTTGGCACTAGAATAGATTTACAATTTATGTTGATGAGATCAATGTAAGGGCCCGTTGTTTTTGGGCATTTTGTTGTAAATCGAGTCTGTAAAGTCCGAGTCTTTAGTAGCAAGAGTTGCTGTGAAGAAATCGGAGCGAAAACGGGCATTTTTCGAAGCAAAAACAACAAAGGAGTTTGCTGTACAGGCGACGACGTTGAGACACTGTTCTTTGGCGTCTCAACGCTGTGCCAGAGGGAGCAAGGCGCGCTACAGGACAGCGTTGCAACGCCGCTGGTGTTGAGAATGCTGGGTGGACATTGGAAGCGACAACGTTGCAACACTGCCCACGGCGTTGCAACGCTGCACGCGTTGAGGGGCCGTTTGAGAGTAGTTCCAGACGCGGGCAGTTGCAAGTTGGCTAGTGGGCAGTTTTTTTCCGAAATAATTTGTATTTTATTTATTTTTATTATTTGTAAAATGTATTTATTTCATTTATTTAATTATTTTGTTAAATAATATTAATATAAGTGTTATATTAATGTTATTTAATTAAATAATTGCCCCTAGGTGCCAAAACCGGTCCATTTTTGCTATTTAATTATTTTATGCATGAGATGTATGATTTAATTAAATTCTATGTGCATAATGTATGTCATATAGTTTTAAAATCCCACCTTAGGTTGAACATTTTCATGCATCATTTATATTATAAGAGTTATAATATATAGTTTGCATGATAGATTATATTATAAGAGTTATAATATAATTAAAATGCATGTTTAATTTAATTAATATAAGTGTTATATTTTTAGATTAAAGTATGCTCATGCATTTATATTCATGTGATGAATAATATTATGTTATAGTATATAGTCATTCATGCGATGAATGATCAAGCACTATAACATAGAAATGCATGCAACCTAAGTTAATTATTAGTTTCAAAGAGTTTAGAACTTGAATAATTAGACTTAGGTTTTCTATTTTCTAATGAGATTAGAAATTAGAAAATCAAAGTTTAGTCTATGAATGAAGACTGATTAGTAACTCTGTCTAAGGAAGGTTTTGTCTAAGGCTGGGGTATTTAAGTTGACGCTTGCGAAACACCCCTACCTGGAAACCGACCTGGGAGTGAATTCGGTCCAGAGATTCTTAGATTATACTTATCGTGAGTGCCACTAATTAAAAGTGTTTTAATTTACTCACATAGACCTAAGTTATAATGTGATTATAGACTTAGGTTAATACCATATAAGAGTTATATTGGTAGACTTAGGTAAATTTTAGCTGGTTTATCTAGGTCAATCCCTATTAAAATTAAAGTGTTGAGTGGGAGCAAATAAAGTGTATGAGATACATTTCAATTTCCAACCACAAATCTCCATTAAGTCTGCACCGTGAGATCTATACTCGACCTCGTGGCGCAAATGGGAGCAATCCCCCTTCGGGTGGCATTTGTATAGGTCAATATCATCGTGGATGGAGAGAGTACTTATAGTGAGTGGGAGCGGGACTTGTGAAAACGAGACCCACGGTCTCTTCTTTCGATTCACACCGTGAGACGCCTATGATTCGCCTGCTAGTTTGGCTGGACTGCATAATCCTTCCGGAGGGCTCCGATCATGGGAGTTGGAACACCGTGAATTCCCGAAAGGGATACAGTTTCCTAGTTGGTTTTCTTTCTTGGTTCACTCTTCGGTGGCTATTGTTTGGATGGATGCTTGGAAACTTAAAGATTGAGGGTGACACTCACAGAATTCGTTAAGTGTTAATGAATTTGACCGAACAATGGTAATTGGATGCCTAATGGAATATGAGTTATTCTGGGATTAGGGTCTGATCGAGAGAGTCTCGTCCTAGAGGAGAAGTGTTCAGTTCACCCTTCGGTGGCGGTCATTCTAAACCTTTAGGATATCATTGCAAAATATTGAATGACCTAAGGATCATGAAACAATTTTGCTAAAAATTGATTGGATTTCAAAAGTTTTTTGCGAGACTAACACAAAGTTTTCTTAATTTTTTCAGCATAAAACATGTCTAGCGCAATAATAGCTCTACTCGCGTCCGATAAATTAGTGGGAGATAATTACCAAAGTTGGAAAAACAACATTAACATAATTTTGGTAACTGACGACATTAAGTTCGTGCTCTCTGAGAAGTGTCCTCAGATGCTGGGCTCGACTGCGTCGCGAAGTGTTCGCGATGCATACGATCGATGGATTAGGGCCAATGAAAAGGCCAAGGTCTACATCATTGCCAGCATGTCTGATGTTTTGGTAAAGAAGCATGAGTTGATGGTCACCGCCAAGGAGATCATGGAGTCCTTGCAGGAAATATTTGTACAACAGTCCTTTCAGGTCCGGCACGACTCGCTCGAATACGTCTTCAATGCACGGATGAAAGAGGGGTCGTCTGTCTGTCAACATGTTCTAGACATGATGACCCACTTTTATCTGGCTGAGATGAACGGGGCTTCGATCGATGAGTCGAGCCAAGTCAATTTTATTTTGGAGACTCTTCCGAAGAGTTTCCTTCAGTTTCGTAGCAATGCTGATATGAACAAAATTAGCTACACTCTGACTACCCTCCTCAATGAGCTACAGAATTTCCAGTCCTTGAACAGGTCAAGGCATCGAAATCCGAGGCAAATGTTGCCTCACAGGTCTTATCACAGGGGTTCGACCTCTGGGACGAAACCTGTTGCTCCTTCACGCCCGAAAGGGAAGAAGAGGATGAAGAGGGGTAAAACTGATCGAGTTGCCCATGCAATGGAAAGTGTTTCCACTGCAATGGGGACGGACACTGGAAGAGGAACTGTCCCAAATTCCTGGCTGAGAGGAAGAATCATGGTAAATGTGATTTACTTGTGACAGAAACCTGTTTTGTGGAGAGTAGTGACTCTGCCTGGATATTGGATTCGGGTGCCATTAACCATGTTTGTTCTTCTTTTCAGGGGATTGATTCCTTAGAGCCGCTGCGAGAGGGTGAGATGACTCTACGGGTTGGATCCGAGGAGCTTGTCTCTGCTGCAGCGATCGACACGGTGAAGCTACACTTTGGCGGGAAGTACTTATTATTAGATAATTTGTACATTGTACCAGGGTTTACTAGAAACCTTGCTTCCATTTCCTGCCTAATTGAACAATCTATTTGTGTTTCTTTTGAATTAAATAAAGCGTTTATTTCTTTCAAAGGCAATGTTATTTGTTGAGCTTCACTTGAGCATAATCTGTATGTTTTGAAACCTAATTCAGTCAAAAGTGTTTTGAATACTGAATTATCTAAAACTGCAGAAACGCGAACTAAGAAAGCGAAAGTTTCTCCTAAGGAAAATTCCCGTCTTTGGCATCTACGGTTAGGCCACATTAATCTCAATAGGATTGAGAAACTAGTGAAGAGTGGACTTCTAAACGAGTTGGAAGAAAACTCTTTGCCGGTGTGTGAGTCATGCCTTGAGGGCAAGATGACCAAACGTCCTTTTAGTGGAAAAGGATATAGAGCCAAAGAGCCTCTTGAGTTAGTACATTCTGACCTCTGTGGTCCGATGAATGTTACAGCTCGAGGCGGTTATGAATACTTCGTGTCTTTCATAGACGATTACTTGAGGTATGGGTATATTTACCTAATGCACAAGAAGTCTGAAACTCTTGAAAAGCTCAAGGAGTACAAGACTGAGGTTGAGAACCTCTTAGGTAAATCGCTTAAAACACTTCGATCGGATCGAGGTGGAGAGTACATGGACACTGAATTCAATGACTATATGATAGAACACGAAATTACGTCCCAACTCTCAGCACCTGGTATGCCACAACAGAATGGTGTATCAGAGAGGAGAAATAGAACCTTGTTGGACATGCTTCGGTCGATGATGAGCTATGCGCGTCTCCCTGATTCTTTTTGGGGTTACGTAGTGGAGACTGCGGTCTATATTTTGAACAATGTTCGGTCGAAGAGTGTTTGTGAAACACCTTTCGAGCTCTGGAGTGGACGTAAAGGCAGTTTACATCACTTCAGAATTTGGGGATGCTCGACCCACGTATTGGTGTCAAACCCAAAAAAGTTGGAACCTCGTTCGAAATTGTGCCTATTCGTACGTTAACCTAAAGAGACTAGGGGTGGTCTGTTTTACGATCCTAAGGAAAATAGGGTGCTTGTGTCGACAAACGCCACTTTCCTAGAGGAAGACCACGTCAGGGATCATTTACCAAGGAGTAAGATTGTGTTAAATGAAATTGATAGTACATCAGCAAGAGTTGCTGATGGGGCTAGTACGTCAACAAGCGTTGTTGTTCCTAGCACGTCTAGTCAAGTCCGTTCCCAAGAGTTGGGAATGCCTCGACGTAGTGGGAGGGCTGTGAGACACCCTGATCGTTACATGAGTTTAGCTGAAACCTCAGTTGTCGCTCCTGATGATGAGTGTGAGGATCAATTGACCTATGATCAGGCAATGGTTGATGTTGACAAAGACGAATGGATTAAAGCTATGGACAAGGAAATGGAGTCTATGTACTTCAATTATGTCTGGGTGCTTGTTGATCAACCGGATGGGGTAAAACCTATTGGTTGCAAATGGATCTACAAGCGAAAACGTGCCGTAGATGGGAAGGTGCATGTCACACCCCCTCCCGAACTACCTGCTAACTCAGCTCGAAAGGCGGCGTGAAGCCAACAGACATTGTTTATCTCTTAACAATACCTGTTGTTCCTGATAGACCTGATAAACATACTATGTTCGAAAATGGAACACTTAAACATGACATAGCGGAAACTGGACAACTATTAATCATATACAAGGAGAAACCATTCACAAGTCTCTCTAGGAAACTAAAAGTCTAGTGCATCAGAAACAACACAAGACAACCAGTGTTTATATAACCTCTAATGTACAAACAACTATAACACCCAAGTCCTCACAAATAATTACAAACATAGAGACTTGCTAGACAAAACCAAATACGTGACAAAGTATTTAACTTATGAAGCTTCAAAGAGACTATGGCGAGAACTCAAAGTGCCAGAGCTCGATCTCTACCTGAAAGGTTTGAAAACATAGAAGGAATGAGCTATGAAGCTCAGTGAGTGACTATGTTAAAAATCTGTAACTTGTAAAACATGTGACCTGAAAACTATTAGCATATGCATTTGTATTCAAGCATTGAAAGTAAAGGTGGAATCATAATAAACTTTCAGAAAACCAACAAGTATATCATCAAATCTCGTAAGGCATGTAAATGAAATAAACTCTTTTAAAAACATTTCACAATCCACGTTGTGTAGGGCACGCCAAAGATAAACCAACGCTTTTACTCTACGATGTAGTGGGGCTCGCCAAAGACTCCCATCGTCTTTGTCGTCGTGGGGCCCGCCCAAAGACTCACACGATAAATGACCACGTTGTCGCAGAGTACACTCAACGTCGACAACAGAATAAGACCTGTGTGCACACGGTACCATAAAGCCTCGGGCTCAATATCTCAGAAATCACATGAAAACATTTGAACATGCCTGCTTATCTTTTCTTTCATAAAACTCAAGCTTACTTAGCTTGTTCATAAAACTGGAAATCTTTAAAAACATACTTGCTAAAACATACTTGCTCGAAAACATAACATTTCCATAGACTTCGGAAATGCAATAAACATATGCTCGTGTATAAATTTCATCAAGACATTTAAGCTCATCATGAACACTTTAAAACATTTCTAAGAAATCATGAATACTCATAAACAAGTGTTCAAGGAAAACAATAAACATCTAAACTCTTTCATACAAGCAAAACTTGTATTTTCTTAAAACATAAATCAAGCATATAGAACATTTATGAAGTTCGTTTTGTCACTCACAGTGCTTGAACTAGAATCTTAGCCCGTACACTTGACCTATTTGCTCTTGGCCTGTCAAACAAACCAAATTCATGTATTAGAACCTCGAGCTCATGGTTTTTAACCCTAAAACTACAAGAAAACACACTTTCAAAAATTCCAGCATTTTCAGATTTTCTGCCCTGTGTTCAGACAGCCATAACTTATTCATTTCTTATCCAAAAAGAATGTACTTTATACCAAACTCTTCCTTTTTGAACCCTCTAAAACTCTTATGAAGACATGCAAATGAGATTCCTAACGTATTGGTTAGAAATTACCTCAGAAGCTTAACCCCTAAATTGATTCTGCTGCTGTTCCAGATTTCACTTCCTGCTGCAACCCGAAACTTAACCTGAAGATTACAACATCTTCCAATCATTTTCTTCTCACGATTCCTTCATAAAACCTGTAGGAAATTGAATAAGCTTTCGAACCATACCAATTAGAGGTTCTAACTCCAAGTATACAGATCAGAACAACCAAAACATCAGAGACCTCTCGGATTTGACAGCAAATTTCTGTCTTCTGCCTTCCTCTTAACAAAACAGCAACTTAACATCAGAATTAGCTCGAGCTTCCTTCACGAATTTTGTTCCAATATGAGTTAAATTTCATGAAACAAAAGCTCAACTCTTACCTCTTCTTGTGGAGCTCGAGATGAACAGAAAATCAGAGCTTGTCTGAGTTGATTTTCCTGCTGTAAAAATGAATCTCCTTGAGTTTTCCTCTTTTCTTCTGCAACTCCAGCTCAAAATCAACAAAAATGGCCTCCTTCTTCTTCCTCCTTTCTCCTTCAACCACGAAGCTCAGCCTTAGTTTTTGATGAAAGAGAAGAAAATGGAGAGAAACCCTTTTAATAAAAAGTCAATCGGTGGAAGAGTTTGTCTTTTTGCACTTTTGCTTTTCATTTCTTTTTCATTTTCTTTTCTTTCCTTTATCTTCTTTCTTTCTTTTCTTTTCTTTACAAAACCAAAATAACTTAATATAAAAAAATTTGTTTCATTTCCTTTTCTTCTTTTTGTGTTTAAAAGCAAACCAAACCAAAATGGTTTAAACTTTTTCTTCCTTTGTTTTCCTTTTGTTTTTCACTTCATTACTTTTCTTTTAAAACATGAGAAACCAAGTTTTAAACATTCATTTCTTCCTTTCTTTTGTTGTTTGATAATAAGGAAGTTCCAAAGAAAGATCTCGGGTTTACAACTTACCTCCCCTTAAGAAATTTCGTCCTCAAATTTAGTAATCCTTAGTGAATATCGTCGGGTACTTGCTTCTCATTAGATCCTCCAACTCCCAAAGTGCCTCCTCCACTCCGTGATGTCTCCAACGAACCTTCACGAGTGGGATCGTCTTGTTCCTTAAAACTTGTTCTTTCCCCGTCGAGGATTTGAACCGCATCCTCAACGTAACTCATGTCTTCTTTCACTCAACTGGTTGTGCTTGCAACACATGTGTCGGATCCGGGATATACTTCCTCAACATGGACACATGAAAAACATCATGTACTCGAGATAGTTCTCACTGGCAACTCCAATCAGAGGGTCACGCCCAACTCGTCCCAAGTTACTTGATAAGGACCAATATATCTAGGGCTTAGTTTACCCTTTTTGCCAAAACGAAGGACACCTCTCCATGGAGATAACTTCAAGAAAACTTGATCTCCAACTTGGAATTCTAAGTCCTTTCGTCGCTTATCTGCGTAACTCTTCCGACGGTCTTGAGCTACCTTTAGATTCTCCCCGATTAACTTAACATTATCTCGTTGTAACTTGCACCAATTCGTAACCGATAAGCTTCCGCTCTCCAACTTCATTCCAACATACGGGCGTTCTACATGGTCTTCCATACAGAGCCTCAAATGGTGCCATACCAATACTCGACTTGTAGCTGTTATTGTAAGCAAATTCCATAAGCGATAGGTGAGTATCCCAACTCCCTTTAAATTGAAGGACACATGCTCTCAACATGTCCTCTAAGGTCCGGATGGTCCTCTCGATCGCCCATCCGTCTCGAGGATGGAATGTCAGATTAAACTTCACTTTGTTCCCAAAGCTTTACGTAAACTAGGCCAAAACTTAGAAGTAAATCTTGGATCTCTATCTCAAACGATAGACACCGCACTCCGTATTGACTCACAATTTACAGCCGACGTATAGCTTAGCAAGTCGATCAAGCGTGAGACGCCGCTTTAATCGGTACAAACCGTCTTTGTTTTAGTGAGTCTATCCACTATTACCCATATACCATCATGGCCACTTGAAGTGCGTGGTAATCCAAACAGAAAATCCATAGTGATATGCTCCCATTTCCACTCGCACCGGCAAGGGTTAAGGAGTCCTCCGCGCCTCTGTCTAATCGGGTTTAACTTTGTTGGCGTATCAAACATCTATCAACATAATCGGCTATCTCTCGTTTCATCCTGTGCCACCAATACGTTCCCTTCAAAGTTTTGTACATCTTGGTGCTTCTGGATGCATAGCGTAAAAATTGAATCGTGAGCTTCCTCTAGAATAGCATCTTTAAGCTCACTAAAATTCGGAACACATAGTCTTCCTTGCCTTTCTATGGCCCCGTCTGATCTCATCTCATCTTAAACTCGCTTACGGGCCTTGTTTGGACTTTCCAAACATTTTCTCGCAAGTTACTATCCTCTCAGTTTGTCTTCTCACAACCTCTATTACGAGTGAAGACTGACTGAACTCGAGCTAAAAGACTCCTGAACTCTCTCGCATTCACAATCGCCTTAGAATCCCTTAGAGTTCTTAAAAATGTTGCTCGAATACCACACAAGGCATCCCTAGGAAGTCTTGACTTCCTCGCTCAATGCATCTGCTACCACATTCGCCTTACAAGGATGGTATTCTATATAGTACAATCATAATCTTTAATCGATTCTAACCATCTTCTCTGCCTCATATTCAACTCCTCTCGATCAAAGATATACTTGGACTCTTATGATCATGTAGATGTGACACCTTTCACCAAACAAGTAATGTCTCCGGATCTTCATGCTAGAACAACCACTAACTAACTCAAGATCGTGGGTAGGGTAATTACATTCATGCTTTTTCAATTGCCTTGATGCATAAGCTATTACTTTTCCTTCTTGCATCGTAACACACCCTAAACCTTGTCTCGAGGCATCACAGTAAATCACATACTCTTTTCCCGCTTCAGAAGTGTCGTAATAGGTGCTTTGTAATTAATCTCTTTTTCACCTCCCAAAACTCTGTCGCACTTGTCCGACCACTCAAACTTAGCATTCTTCCTTGTCAAAGCCATTATGGTAATGCTAATCGCGAAATCCTCAACAAACCGCTCGTAGTATCCTCGCCAAGCCTAGGAAACTACGTACCTCTGCCGCCTTGGTGGCCGGTCTCTCCCAGGGCTGACTACAGCTTTAACTTTATTTGGATCCACACAAACTCCATTTGCTGAGACAACATGCCCCAAAAACACTACCTGATTCAACCAAAACTCACATTTGGTGAATTTAGCGTACAACTGTTTATCTCGTAGTGTTTGCAGAATAATCCTTAAATGTTCCTCATGAGCTTTCTGTCAATCGAGTAAACTAGTATATCATCAATAAATACTATCACGAACTGATCCAAAAACTGGTGGAATATCCTGTTCATGAGGTCCATGAAAACTGCTGGTGCATTCGTCAAACCGAACGACATTACTAGAAACTCATAATGCCCGTACTGTTCTCAATGCCGCTTTAGAATGTCTGATTCTTTACCTTTAATCGATGGTATCCTCGATCTCAAATCAATCTTAGAAAACACCGATGCTCCTCGTAATCGGGTCAAACAAGTCATCAATACGGGGTAAAGGATACTTGTTACGTATCGTGACTTTGTTTAACTATCAGAATCAATGCATAATCTCGTGGTACCATCTTTCTTCTTTACAAATAACACCGGAGCTCCCAGGGCGATACACTAGGTCCGATGTATCCCTTATCAACTAGTTCTTGTAATTGCATCTTCACTCTTTGAGCTCACTTGGAGCCATTCTTTACTGGCGCTACCGTGAAATAGGTGCCGCTTCCCGGTAGCAATTCAATAGTGAACTCTACCTCCTATCAGTGGCAACCCCGACAGATCTCTTTGGAAAAACATCTAGAAATTCGTTCACAACAAGAACATCTTCTGGTTTTAACTTTTCTTCCCGCACTCCATTACGTGAGCAAGAAACGCCAGTGCATCCTTTCTCAACAACTTCAGAGCTTTGAATGCTGAAATCAAACTCGTAGGAATAATCTTCTTTTCACCTCTGAAAACCACTTCAGCCAACCCTGGTTTTCTAAAAACAACTTCCTTTCTATGGCAATCCATGGAAGCATAATGAGTGAATAAGAAATCCATCCCTAAGATTGCATCTAACATCTGCAACTCTAGTGGAAGAAGATCCACTAACATATTGAGACCTTCTACTAAGACCTCACAGCCTCGCAACACTGAATTGACTAGTAAAGCATCACCAACTGGAGTGTATATAACTAACTCCTCAAATAAAGGCTCTAGCTTCCTACTAAGCTTAGTTAGGAATAAACTGGAAACAAAGGAATGCGTAGCACCTGGATCTATCAAAACACAAGCAGGTACATTACAAATAGAAATCGTACTCGCAATCACATCTGTGCATCCTCTGCTTCTCTCTTTGAGTCATAGCGTAGACCTTTCCCCTGTTGTCTCAGTCTCCCTACAACTCCTTCTGCTTTTGCACCACTGGTGCCCTCTCCTCGCAGCTTACCGGAACTCTCGCCGCTCAACCGCTCTGGGACCCAACTCCTCGGTCCTCTCTGCGGCGCCGCTCTAAGCCGTGGACAATCCTCTTGAAATGCCCCCGCCGCCCACATCGTAACACACACCGACACCAACAAGACATTGGCCTCGATGATTCTTGCCACAATTTGCACATGGAGTTCTCCTTGCTCGACCGCAATGAACTCTGCATTATCTCGTGGTCTTGCTATGGATCTCGCAGATTGACTAGGTGCTCTTTGACTCGCCTCGATAGGCACCACTAACATTCATCCGCCTCGACATCCGCCGCCATTTCGATTCTTAAAGTCTTGACGACTTGAAACATTCACCCTGTGTGTGAATCTTCGCTGCGCGACCGAAAACTACTCGTCGTTGCGCAGGTCCACGAGTAGGCTCCACTCATCGATCGCGCCTCTCGCTATACTCGCTTCAACACGTAGGCGCTCTCTACCACCGTGAGAAGTCACCCACTTAGCAATGGTCGTGGATCGGGAGTACGATCTCGTGTCGTAAACCTCTTTCAAATCGTCGACACTGCCTCTCGGATGCCACAATTACTTCAAAGATACCGTGATGTTTCTGTATACCTTCTCTCGTATTCACCACCGATAGTGACCCTTGCTTTAATTCTAAAATTCATCTCTCTTAAGCCATGCAGTATGTGCCAGGTAATATTTATCTTCAAATATTCCTCTCGAAAGTTTGCCACCCATAGTGCGTGCATCACTCCGCTCGCTAAAATTGACTTCCACCATCCTCTCGCTTCTTTTTCTCTAGCAGAATGTGGCTAGCTTGACTTTACGCTCTTCAGGCGTATCATCACATCAAAACATTTCTCAAGTTTATTCACCACACCTCGCGTCACCGGATCTGTTGAACCTCAAACACTGTGGGCTCCCAATTTCTTCGGGACGTTCTATTCCATACGCCTTTTCTCGATCACTTGGCCTCGCTCTCTCTCTCTCGCCCGCCTACCTCCCGTGAGGAAATGGCATGTCGCTGATCTCCGGCCTCGCTTTGGACTCTCGGGCACTAGATCCCTTCTCGAGATTGGCCTTGGGTAGGATCCTGTGTCCCCGCCTCGATCCCGCTCAAGTCTGTCCGCTAGTACGTGGTGGCATGACTCCTATAACATATCAAAATATTAGACATGCTATGGATACTTAACTCAAATACACACTACTAAACTTCTATTCATATTTTAGCCCTAATCGGACTTGCTCTTACCCTTACTTGAACCATACTCCACTAGTTCGATCTGAACTAACTCAATAACATGCTATGACTTTCACTTTATTCTCGTGAGCTAACTTGCCTGTCTCATTCCCATGGAGCTAATCGCTCGATACAAGTTGTCACACCCCCTCCCGAACTACCTTCTAACTCACTTCGAAGGCGGCGTGAAGCCAATGCAGACATTGTTTATCTCTTAACAATACACATTGTTCCCGATAGACTGATAAACATACTATGTTCAAAATGGAACACTTAAACATGACATAGCGAAAACTGGACAACTATTAATCATATACAAGGAGAAACCATTCACAAGTCTCTCTAGGAAACTAAAAGTCTAGTGCATCGAAACAACACAAGACAACCAAAGTTTATATAACCTCTAATGTACAAACAACTATAACACCCAAGTCCTCACAAATAATTACAAACATAGAGACTTGCTAGACAAAACCAAATGCACGCACAAAGTATTTAACTTATGAAGCTTCAAAGAGACTATGGCAAAATCTCAAAAAGCCAGAGCTCGATCTCTACTGAAAGGTTTGAAAACATAGAAGGAATGAGCTATGAAGCTCGGTGAGTGACTATGTTAAAAATCAGAACTTGTAAAACATGTGACTCAAAACTATTAGCATATGCATTTGTATTCAAGCATTGAAAGTAAAGGTGGAATCATAATAAACTTTCGAAAAACCAACAAGTATATCATCAAATCTCGTAAGGCATGTAAATGAAATAAACTCTTTTAAAAACATTTCACAATCCACGTTGTGTAGGGCACGCCAAAGACAACCAACGTTTACTCTACGATGTAGTGGGGCCCGCCAAAGACTCCCATCGTCTTTGTCGAGTGGGGCCCGCCAAAGACTCACGATTACAACACATGCTGTGTCACGGAGTACACTCAACGTCGACAACAGAATAAGACCTCGTGCACACACGGTACCATAAAGCCTCGGGCTCAATATCTCGTAAATCACATGAAAACATTTGAACATGCCTCGCTTATCTTTCTTTTCATAAAACTCAAGCTTACTTAGCTTGTTCATAAACTCGAAATCTTTAAAAACATACTTGCTAAAACATACTTGCTCGAAAACATAACATTTCCATAGACTTGAAATGCAATAAACATATGCTCGTGTATAAATTTCATCAAGACATTTAAGCTCATCATGAACACTTTAAAACATTTCTAAGAAATCATGAATACTCATAAACAAGTGTTCAAGGAAAACAATAAACATCTAAACTCTTTCATACAAGCAAAACTTGTATTTTCTTAAAACATAAATCAAGCATATAGAACATTTATGAAGTTCGTTTTGTCACTCACACAGTGCTTGAACTAGAATCTTAGCCCGTACACTTGACCTATTTGCTCTTGGCCTGTCAAACAAACCAAATTCATGTATTAGAACCTCGAGCTCATGGTTTTTAACCCTAAAACTACAAGAAAACACACTTTCAAAAATTCCAGCATTTTCAGATTTTCTGCCCTGTGTTCAGACAGCCATAACTTATTCATTTCTTATCCAAAAAGAATGTACTTTATACCAAACTCTTCCTTTTGAACCCTCTAAAACTCTTATGAAGACATGAAAATGAGATTCCTAACGTATTGGTTAGAAATTACCTCAGAAGCTTAACCCCTAAATTGATTCTGCTGCTGTTCCAGATTTCACTTCCTGCTGCAACCCGAAACTTAACCTGAAGATTACAACATCTTCCAATCATTTTCTTCTCACGATTCCTTCATAAAACTTGTAGGAAATTGAATAAGCTTTCGAACCATATCAATTAGAGGTTCTAACTCCAAGTATACAGATCAGAACAACCAAAACATCAGAGACCTCTCGGATTTGACAGCAAATTTCTGTCTTCTGCCTTCCTCTTAACAAAACAGCAACTTAACATCAGAATTAGCTCGAGCTTCCTTCACGAATTTTGTTCCAATATGAGTTAAATTTCATGAAACAAAAGCTCAACTCTTACCTCTTCTTGTGGAGCTCGAGATGAACAGAAAATCAGAGCTTGTCTGAGTTGATTTTCCTGCTGTAAAAATGAATCTCCTTGAGTTTTCCTCTTTTCTTCTGCAACTCCAGCTCAAAATCAACAAAAATGGCCTCCTTCTTCTTCCTTTCTCCTTCAACCACGAAGCTCAGCCTTAGTTTTTGATGAAAGAGAAGAAAATGGAGAGAAACCCTTTTTAATAAAAGTCAATCGGTGGAAGAGTTTGTCTTTTTGCACTTTTGCTTTTTCATTTCTTTTTCATTTTCTTTTCTTTCCTTTATCTTCTTTCTTTCTTTTCTTTTCTTTACAAAACCAAAATAACTTAATATAAAAAAAATTTGTTTCATTTCCTTTTCTTCTTTTGTGTTTAAAAGCAAACCAAACCAAAATGGTTTAAACTTTTTCTTCCTTGTTTTCCTTTTGTTTTTCACTTCATTACTTTTCTTTTTAAAACATGAGAAACCAAGTTTTAAACATTCATTTCTTCCTTTCTTTTGTTGTTTGATAATAAGGAAGTTCCAAAGAAAGATCTCGGGTTTACAGTGCAGACCTTCAAAGCCCGACTAGTGGCAAAGGGTTTTACCCAGGTTGAAGGGGTTGACTATGAGGAGACCTTTTCACCTGTTGCCATGGTAAAGTCGATCAGGATCCTTCTGGCCATTGCCGCGTATTATGACTACGAGGTATGGCAGATAGACGTCAAGACAGCCTTTTTGAATGGCAAACTTGATGAGACCATCTACATGGACCAACCCAAAGGGTTCATTGCCCAAGGCCAAGAGCAAAAGGTTTGTCGGCTTCATAGGTCCATTTATGGACTGAAACAGGCTTCGAGGTCTTGGAATATAAAGTTTGATCAGGCGATCAAATCTTATGGCTTTGATCAAAATGTCGACGAGCCTTGTGTCTACAAGAAAATCGTTGAAAAAACTGTCGCATTTTTGGTGTTGTATGTGGACGATATTCTTCTGATTGGGAATGAGGTAGAATTTCTTACTGATGTTAAGAAGTGGCTAGCTTCGCAATTCCAAATGAAAGATTTGGGAGAAACTCAGTATGTTCTAGGTATCCAAATTGTTCGGAACCGGAAGAACAGAACGCTAGCCTTGTCTCAGGCGTCTTATATTGACAAGATGTTGTCTAGATATAAGATGCAGAACTCCAAGAAGGGCTTGCTGCCTTTCAGGCATGGGGTTCACTTGTCTAAGGATTAATGTCCTTAAACTCCTCAAGATGTTGAGGATATGAGACGTATCCCATATGCTTCGGCTGTAGGGAGGCTGATGTATGCCATGCTATGTACTAGGCCCGACATCTATTATGCAGTAGGGATTTTCAGTAGGTATCAGTCCAATCCAGGATTAGATCACTGGACAGCCGTAAAGGCAATCCTCAAGTACCTTAGGAGAACGAAGAACTACAGATTAGTGTATGGCAGTGGGGATTTGATCCTTACGGGATACACGAATTCTGATTTTCAGACTGATAAGGATTCTGGAAATCCACTTCGAGGTCAGCCTTCTTTCTGAATGGAGGAGCTGTAGTATGGCGAAACATCAAGCAGGGATGCATCGCTGATTCCACTATGGAAGCGGAATATGTTGCGGCTTGTGAAGCTGCAAATGAAGCTGTTTGCCTTAGGAAGATCATGAGCGATTTGGAAGTTGTTCTAAATATTAACCTGTCGATCACGTTGTTCTGTGATAACAGTGGTGCAGTAGCCAACTCACGTGAGCCTCAGAGCCATAAGAGAGGAAAACACATTGAGCGCAAGTATCATCTAATACGGGAGATTGTGTACCGCGGAGACGTGACAGTCATGCAGATAGCGTCGGAGCACAACTTAGCTGATCCATTTACAAAGCCCCTCACGGCTAAGGTGTTTGAGGTGAAGGGAATGAAAATCACCGCGCAGCGGAAGACGATCGAATCGTCATGGTATCATTACGCTACTCAAGTTTTGTTAAAACGATCTAACTATTAGATCTAGGCTAAACATGCAAAATGGAAAGGAAAAACAATAAGATGAAGTAACTTACTTGTTGAAGACCCTCTTCAAGAACTCCTTTCCAGAAAATCACGAACCCTTCGCGAAGAACCCGATCTCAACGAACTCGTTCTCTTTTTACGATCAAGAACCGAACACAACTACTAAAAGCTTCTCGGTTGTTCTTCCTTTGGAAAGAAGGAAGTTTGTGGGAACTTCTTGATTTTGGAGAGGGAAGAGAGTTGAGAGAAAGGTTGAGAGAATTCTCTTTTTCTCTTTGATGAAAATCAAAGACTAAGAGAGAGAGCTTACAATTAATGGAGTTAAAATCTCCACCAATTACCACTTTACCACAACCATAGGTTATGCAAATCTCATTTGCATAACCACATATTATAAGATATCTCATATCTCATAATGCAAATCTCATTTGTAATAAATGTGGATTAATTAAATTGAATCACATTCAATTTAATTTCTCTCAATTAATTTCTCCAATTAGCCCTAGTTCAACAATTAGGCTAACCTAGAGTTTATTATGAATCTCATTCACATTAAACTATATATTATATCATTCATATCTCATATAAATGACATAAATGCCCTTTAAGTGAAATTGAACACTTCAATTTCATACCAAAACATAAACCCTTCTTTTAATCCAGATTGAGCCAACCGAGGGACCTAACGGACCTACAGTGACAGGCTCCAATGTTCCGAGATTAACCTGTCAAACTCTTTGACCCGGTTAATCAACATTCATTAGCTACGGTAACACTCCACTATAGCCGTAGCTAGCTACACTCCGCCGGTCACGAGAATATTACGTGTCCACTGATATAACAAATGCCCATGAGTCGACCCTTCACAGGTTGTTCGTAGACACGGTTGGGTCAAATTACCGTTTTACCCCTGTATCTACCTCTTGTTCCTTAAGTCCCCACTGCTCCTCTAATGAACAACATATTGTGATGGTCCAACCATACACAACACCCTTCTTGGGCCAGTGAGAAGGTGGGCGCCCGTTGTCCAAGCACTAGAGATAACACTTAAGGGAACAACTCCTCTAGTTTCCCCAAAGGCGTGAACGAGTGAATTCCATCTCGCGTAGTTAAGTTCCCAGCTACCTACTTGGTCCTATCCCTGAGAAGATAGGAATATTGACGAGTAACTGTGACCACCCTCATCCGTTCTAGTCAAAGGACAGACCCCCGCAGACAGGAGTCCGTAACACGCTCAGGATTCAGGTCGAGTCACTAATGGTCATCTCACGAAGTTATTAGTCCTTCATCACATCAGCGGTGTTACATCGTGAGGTCTAATAATTCACGGTCCGATCCTGTACAATCTCATTGCACAGGATGCCCCACTCGCATGTCAACCTCATGAACGAGTCAGATCACCTCCTTTGTATCTAATACAAAGCGGGCCACATCCACAGTGTATCCAGGATTAGGTCTCCAACCCTATCCATATACTGTAGACCGTTTGGGTCATTTACTCGAATGTGATCCTCCCTGTGTGTCGACTACACACCGTTCAAGTTCTAGTTCTCTCATAAATTCAATGACCCTGGAGCTTAGTTTATTGGAAAAGTTTATAAATATTGCGAGACACAAAGTGATAAAATGAATAAATCTTATTAATTTCACACAATAATTTACAAACACGAGATTAGGGCAAAAATCCCAACATGAGGGTCACCTAGAGAGTCTAGGTCTTCGAGAGTTTCCTGACTAGGGCAAGTGGGAGATGTGTAAACGGGTATTTAATGCCCTAGTTTATTGTATTACTTCATTGTAATTTATGTACATTTCAGAAATGTATTTTCTCAACTAGCTTAGTCCAAGTGGGACTTTGTTGGAATTTTTGTCCTAATCTCGTGTTTGTAAATAACTGTTTGAAATTAATAAGAGTTATTTATTTCATTACTTTGTGTCTCGCAATATTAATAATCTTTTCAATTAACTAAGCTCCAGGGTCATTGGATTTATGAGAGAACTAGAACTTGAACGGTGTGTAGTGGACACACAGGGAGGATCACGTTCGAGTTAATGACCCGAACAGTCTACAGTATATGGATAGGGTTGGAGACTTAATCTTGGATACACTGTGGATGCGGCCGCTTTGTATTAGATACAAACGAGGTGATCTGACTCGTTCATGTGGTTGACATGCGAGTGGGGGCATCTGGTGCAATGAGATTGTACAAGACCGGACCGTGAATTATTAGACCTACTGATGTAACACCATTGACAGTAAGGACTAATAACCTTTGTAGATGACCATTAGTGACTCGACCTGAATCCTGAGTGTGTTACGGACTCCTGCTGCAGGGGTCTGTCCTTTGACTAGTACGGGTGAGGGTGGTCACAGTTACTCGCGCAATATGCCTATCTTCGCAGGGACAGGACTAAGTAGGTACCTGGGAACTTAACTACGCAAGGTGGAATTGACTCGTTCCCGCCTTTAGGGAAACTAGAGGGGTTGTTCCCTCAAGTACTGTCTCTAGGGCTTGGACAACGGGCGCCCACCTTCTCACTGGCCCGAGAAGGGTGTTGTGTATGGTTGGACCATCACAATAAGTTGTTCATTAGAGGAGCAGTGGGGACTTAAGGAACAAGAGGTAGACACATGGGTAAAACGATAATTTGACCCAGCCGTGTCTACGAACAACCTGTGAAGGGTCGACTCATGGGTATTAGTTATATTAGTGGACACGTAATATTCTGCACTAACGGGAGTGCAGCTACGGGCTATAGTGGAGTGTTACCGTAGCTAATAAATGTTGATTAACCGGGTCAAAAAGTTTGACAGGTTAATCTCGGATAATTGGACCCCGTCACTATAGGTCTATTAGGTCCCTCGGTTGGCTCAATATGGGTTAAAAGAAGGGTTAATGTTTTGGTATGAAATTGAAGTGTTTAATTTCACTTAAAGAGCATTTATGTAATTTATATGAGATATGTATGATATAATATATAGTTTAATGTGAATGAGATTCATAATAAACTATAGGTTAGCCTAATTGTTGAATTAGGGCTAATTGGAGAAATTAAATTGAATGTGATTCAATTTAATTAATCTACAATTATTGCAAATGAGATTTGCAATATGAGATATGAGATATCTTATATTATGGGGTTACGCAAATGAGATTTTTATAACCTATGGTTGTGGTATAGTGGTAATAATGTGGAGATTTTAACTCCATCATTCCCACTATTTAAACCCTTATTGCAAGAAGGATTGTAAGCAACACTCTCATTTTTTGGATTCTCACCCAAAAAGAAGAGTTTCTCTCAACACTTTTCTCTCAAGTCTCCTCCCTCTCCAAATCACTAGAGTCCCACAACTCTCCTTCTTTCAAAGGAAGAACAACCGAGAAGGCTTTTGGTAGTGTTCGGATTCTGTTCGAGGGAAACATTCGTTGAGATCGAGAAGCACGAAGTGTTCGTGATCAAGGAAGTTTTTTGAAGAATTGTCTACAACAAGTAAGTACATTCTTCTCGCTGTAAACTCTTCCTCTGTTGCATGTTTAGCCTAGATCTAAGAGTTAGATCATTTTGACAAAATTCAAGTAGCGTAATGATACTATGACGATTCGATCGTCTTCCGCTGGCGGGGATTTTCATTCCCTTCAGCAGTGTTGCAATGCCATCGCCATGGGTCTTCTATGCTAAATAGTCGCACGCTGTGTTGGGATTTTTGTCCTTATCTTGTGTTTGTAAATTACTGTTTGAAATTAATAAGAGTTATTTATTTCATTATTTTGTGTCTCGCAAATTTTACAAACTTTTCCAATAAACTAAGCTCCAGGGTCATTGAATTTATGAGAGAACTAGAACTTGAATGGTGTGTAGTGGACACACAGGGAGAATCACGTTCGAGTTAACGGCCCGAACGGTCTACGGTATATGGATAGGGTTGGAGACCTAATCCTGGATACACTATGCGTTTTATATTAGATACAAACGAGGTGATCTGACTCGTTCATGTGATTGACATGCGAGTGAGGGCATCCTGTGCAATGAGATTTTACAAGACCGGACCGTGAATTGTGGACCTCACGATATAACACCGCTGATTGTGATAGAGACTAATAACCGTAGATGACCATTAGTGACTCGACACGAATCCTAAGCGTGTTACGGACTCCTGCCGCACGCAGTGGTCCGCCCCTTGACTAGTCTGCAGTGAGGGTGGTCACAGTTACTCGCCCAATATGCTTATCTTCTCAGAGGCAGGACCAAGTAGGGAGCCGAGATCTTAACTATGCGAGATGGAATTCACTCGTTCCCGGATTTAGGGAAACTAGAAGGGTTGTTCCTTTAAGTGTTGTCTCCAGGGCTTGGACAACGGGCGCCCACCTTCTCACTGGCCCGAGAAGGGTGTTGTGTATGGTTGGACCATCAGAATATGTTGTTCATTAGAGGAGAAGTGGAGACTTAAGGAGAAGAAGTAGACATAGGGGTAAAACGGTAATTTGACCAGACCGTGTATACGAACAACCGGTGAAGGGTCGACTCATGGGCATTGGTTATATCAGTGGACACGTAATATTCTGCACTAACGGGAGTGAAGCTACGGGCTATAGTGGATGTTGGATTTTATGTCGTAAAACTCGTAGTTTGTAATTAATAAACATTTTTTCGTGTTTCTTCTTCGATAAAATTGTTATTGAATTAGTATACCATAATCTTGAATCCAATAAACTAAGATCCTGAGGCTATTTAATGTAGACTTGAACTTTATGTGATGACATAAACCATGGATCAAGTTCGAGTATATAGCCTAAAATGGTCTATAGTATAGGGATAAGGTTGGGCGCCTTATTATGGGGACACTATGGATGCGACCTACTTTGTGGTTAGTACAAACGAATTGATCCTGAATCGTTCATATAGAGATATGTAAGTGGGAGCATCCTATGCAATGAGTTCGTATAAGATTGGACCACGACTTAGTCACTTTTGCTTTGTAACACCGTTTACTGTATAAAACTGACTAATTCAATTTTGATGACCTAGGTAACTGAATCTCCATCCTGAGCTAACTATGAACTCCTGTTTCTTCGGGATTATCCTTAGATTTGCATGGGTGAGAGCAGCTTAACAGCACTAGCTCAATAAGCCTCCCATTTCAGGGGTAAGATCGGGTAGATAGCTGGGGACATAGGGTGCAAGACGAAATTCACTCCTACCCGACTGTAGGGATAGTAGATAGGTTGTTCCCTTAAGTGCTGACTTCGGAACTAGAATAAGGGGCCCCACCCTCTCACTAGGCTGAGAGAGACTAGATTTTTTGGTTGGACCACAAATCAATTGTTCTATAGAGGTTTAATGGGATATGAGGAACAAGAAGTGTTCTCGGGGGTAAAACGGTATTTTGACCCAGACGAGACCACGAACAACCTGTGAAGGATTGAGTTACTGGTTACGATTATATCAGGTGGACAGAAATATATCTACAGTGAGGGGAGTGCAACTACGAGACTTTAGTGGACTGACCCGTTAGTTAACAAATGTTGATTAATTAGGTTAAAGATTTGATCGGTTAATCTTGGATTGTTGGAGCCCATGATCTGTAGGTCCATTAGGTCCCCCTGCTAGCTCATTTGGATTAAACTTAGGTCAATATGTTGGATTAATTCGAATTGTTCGAATTAGGTAAGGAGTTTTAAACCGACAAGTATATGTGATATAGCTATCAGTTTTTTATGACACAATATATTCAAATTTGATTTGAATTTCAAAAATATGAATGCGGATTCATGTTTGGGAGGTCAAAATTAGTCAAGAGGGTCAAAATCGTAAAAAGTAAAAGGGTTGACTTTATGGCTTGGGAAGAGTCAAAGTTTGACTTTGACCAAATGAAAATGACTATTTTACCCTCGACTAGAGTTAGTGGAATTATCCAAGTTTTTGTTGGACAATCCCATAGTGGAATTATCCAAGTTTTTGTTGGACAATCCCACTAACTTTAGTGGATTATGTGTAAACATTATAGAATGACACAACCAACTTTAGTTAGTGTTTTGTGAGGTGTTGAATTTTGGTGAGCCTTGACATGCATTTAATGTATGTAATTTCTTTAAAAATAGGTTTGTTTTCAAAACAAATGGTTCCTTTTGCTGATTTTTGAGTTTTTTCAAAAGAAATCTCACCAAAACATATTTCTTCTCCTTTCCTCACTTAATACTTTGAACCCCACAACTCGGTTTTGAGTCTAGAGGATAGCGGGGAAGCTCTAGTAGTGGTCCGGTTGTACTCGATCTTTTCTTTGGCAAGGAGGAGAGAAGAAATTGAGCTACAAAGGTTATATCTTATTCCTTTTTTTAGTTTACTGTTTTTGTATATTTGCATGTCAATTTCTATTAAGTTAGATGCAATTAGAGTGTCATTGGATCCTTTTTCCGCTGCGTATGTCTCATGTTCCATCATGTGGTATCAGAGCATGCTTTAATTTCATTCAATTGCATATAGTGGGTTGTTATTTTTCATGTGATGAAATTGTTGGAAGCTAAAATTGGCTCACTGTTTTGGCATCGTTTAGGCTTTAATTTCTTGTTATAATTTGTAATTTGCTTAAGGGTTTTGAGCATTAATGTGTGCCCAAGGAGTCTGTAAAATTTGGGAGTCTATAGAGTTCAAATTAGGTTGTAATTGGAGTTTCAACGGGCGTTGTGCACTGCCGAAAAAAACTACAATGTGCTGTTTTTTTTGGAGCCATTTTCAGCCACTGTCCGTGTCAAATTGCTGCTATTTTAAAGCTAGTTCGGGCTGGTTCGAAGTGTTCGAGATGGGTTTGGAGTTGTTTTCCAAATTATTATTGTAATAATTTAGGTAATTGCTTGTTTAGGATGCCAAAACGGGTCCAATTTTATGTTTTATTTCCTTTATGCATTATGAATGTGTTTAATTGTTTAAATCTTTATTGTGCATAAAGTATGCCATGTAGATTTAAATTCCCACTATAGGTTAACATGCACATGTATTGAAAGTATGTTATAATGGTTATAATATATATAGTACGCATTCATGAATTAATGTAAAAGTTATGTATAATTCATGATTTTTTTAAGTAACTTAATATGGTAATTGATTAATTAAATCTTTGAATTAATTAATTTAATTTGATTAAATTAAGTAAATTAAATCCATATTAAATTTTTCATTATATAATTGTTATGTAATGAATGTGAAATGTATGTTATAGATTTGTCAATTCTTTTTATAAGTGTTATAAAATCAATTAGACTTTTTTTTTAAATCTATAACAAAGATAAGATGCATGCTCACTTAGGTTAACCATTGACAATCTCTTTTTCATAGAAATTAGGTCGATATCTTGTAAAACCGAAGTTACAAGAAAACCCACCCGACAAGATCTTGGCAAAAAGTCAGATAAGATGACTAAGGTTGAAAGGTTTTTAAGTTGATTTGGTTCACTAACACCTTCTACCGAGATCGAGTCAAAGGCCCGAATTAGGTTAAATCGGTTTTATGGGCATGCGTGAGCGGTGTGAGGTAATAAAATTTATTTATCACCCAGACATCGTAGGTTTAAAATCCAGTATAAATGTTATACTCGAATTTTTCGCCTAGACTTAGGATATGTTTTAGTTAGCCGAAATATATTGCTAAGTAATTTATACCCTAACCTTCTAGAACACTTTAGCTAGAGAGAACTAATGTACTTTTAACTCTAGCGTCCCTAAGAGTTCACACCGTGAGATTCATGCTTGGCTTTGGGCCGCCTTGGGAGCGGACTCCATTCGGAGAGTGTTTGCATGAGTCAATATCAAGGTGAATAGGGGAAGTCGTTTATAGTAAGTGGGAGAAGGAAGTGTGTCAACGCATCCTACGGTCTCTTCCATTAGGTCGCACCGTGAGATTCCTATAATGCACCTGCATGTCTGCCCTGGAACGACCTTACCAATCGGAGGGTTGTATGATAGGATTCGGAACACCGCGAACTCCAAAAATAAATAGGGTCTCTCAGGTCCGTTTTCATTCCTGTCTTTCCAATTTCGGGAGCATAATGATCCTGATCTTTGAGGTCTGAAAATGGAAGGTTACACTTACAAGAATCACTAAGTGTTAGCAAATTCTCGACCAAAGGAGCGATAACTAAGTTACTATAGGAATAAGAGTTATTCTAGTGATAGTATTTAGTCAAGATAGTCTTGGTTCAACGGAGGAATGGTCGGTCACACCTTGATGAAGGTTATTCTAAACCATTGAAATATCGTTGCAAACATAATAATGATGGGTACATTATTTTTTGCTAAACTTGATTGGATTGAAAAAGGTTAATATTTTTTACTAAAAATGATATGTTTTTTTTTTCAGCATGACAAGCTCTTTAGTTCAACTATTAGCTTACGAAAAACTTAACGGCGACAACTACACAACATGGAAAACAAATCTGAATACAATACTAGTAATAGATGACTTGAGATTTGTCTTAAGTGAGGAATGTCCTCAGGCCCTTGCCTCAAATGCTAACCAAACTAGTCGGGAAGCTTATGATCGATGGGTTAAGGCTAACGATAAAGCTCGTGTCTATATTCTTGCCAGCATGACTGATGTATTGGCTAAGAAATACGAATCCTTGGGCACAACTAAGGCTATCATGGATTCGTTAAAAGAGATGTTCGAGCAACCGTCATCGGTTCTAAGACACGTGGCTATTAAGTACATTTACAAAAAGCGTATGAAGGAAGGGACCTCTGTAAGAGAACGTGTTCTGGACATGATGGTCCACTTCAATATTGCTGAAGTAAATGGTGGCGCCATCGACGAGGCAAATCAGGTTAGCTTTATTATGGAGTCTCTTCCGAAGAGCTTCATACCATTTCAGACGAATGCTTCTCTGAATAAAATAGAGTTTAATCTGACAACCCTTCTTAACGAGCTCCAACGTTTTTCAAACTCTTAGAAAAGCTAAGGGGAAAGAGGTGGAGGCAAATGTTGTCACCACAAGGAAAGTTTTAAGAGGATCGCCCTCTAAAACTAAAGTTGGACCTTCAAAGAACAGGAATGTTCAAATGAAAAAGAAGGGCAAGGGGAAGGCTCCCATGACAAACAAGGGAAAGAAAGTTGCAGAAAAAGGAAAATATTTTCACTGCGACCAAAACGGGCACTGGAAGAGGAATTGCCCGAAGTACCTTGCTGAGATAAAAGCAGATAAAGAAGCACAAGGTAAATATGATTTACTAGTTGTTGAAACATGTTTAGTGGAGTATGATACCTCAGCCTGGATATTGGATTCAGGGGCCACTAATCATATTTGCTTCTCTTTTCAGGAAACTAGTTCATGGAAAAAGCTTAAAGAAGGCGAGATCGCCCTTAAGGTTGGAACAAGAGAGGTTGTCTCGGCAAATGTAGTGAGAGACTTGAAGTTGTATTTCGATGATAGATATATCATACTTAAAGATGTTTTGTATGCTCCTAAAATTAAACGAAACTTAATATCTATCACGTGTATATTAGAACAAATGTATAAAATATCCTTTGAAATCAATGAAGCATTCATTTTCAGAAAATGTATTCAAATTTGTTCTGCTATGTTAGAAAACAACTTATATAAGTTAAGACCAACTAAAACAAAATTTGTCTTAAATACTGAGATGTTTAGAACAACCGAATCTCAGAATAAAAGACAAAAAGTTTCTTCCAATGCCTTTCTATGGAACTTAAGATTTGGTCACATAAATCTCAATAGGATTGGGAGATTGGTTAAGAATGAACTCCTAAATCAGTTAGAAGGCAATTCTTTACCTCCGTGTGAGTCTTGTCTTTAGGGAAAAATGACTAAGAGTTCTTTTACTGGAAAAGGTCTCAGAGCAACAATACCCTTAGAGCTCGTACATTCGGACCTCTATGAACCGATGAATGTCAAAGCTCGAGGTGGATATGAATATTTCATCAGTTTCATTGATGATTATTCAAGGTATATATTTACCTAATGCATCACAAGTCTGATTCTTTTGAAAAGTTCAAAGAATATAAGACTGAGGTTGAGAACCAGTTAGGTAAAACGATTAAGACACTTCGATCAGATCGAGGTGGGGAGTACATGGACTTAAGATTCCAAGACTATGTGATAGAACATGGAATCAAGTCGCAACTCTCTGCACCTAATATGCCTCAGCAGAACGGTGTATCTGAAAGAAGAAACGGAACCTTGTTGGACATGGTTCGCTCAATGATGAGTTTTGCTAAGTTACCTGATTCCTTTTGGGGACATGCATTAGAAACGACTGTCTATATTTTGAATAACGTTCCCTCTAAAAGTGTTTTAGACACACCTTATGAGTTATGAAAAGGGCGTAAAGGTAGTTTACGTCACATTAGGATCTGGGGATGCCCAGCGCACGTGTTGGTGCAAAATCCTAAAAAATTTGAACGTCGTTTAAAGTTATTCCTATTTGTAGGTTATCCAAAAGAAACAAAAGGTGGTCTGTTTTATGATCCTCAAGAGAATAAGGTGTTTGTGTCGACAAACACAACATTCTTAGAGGAAGACCACATCAGAAGTCATCAACCTCGCAGTAGACTAGTATTAAATGAACTTTCCAAAGACGCTACAGATAAAGCTAGTTCATCTACTAAAATATTAGATAAAACTAGTACATCTGGTCAGTTACATCCTTCTCAAGAGTTGAGAATACCTCGACGTAGTGGGAGGTTTGTTCATCAGCCTGACCGTTACGTGGGTTTAACTGAAACTCAAGTCGTCATACCTGATGACGACATAGAGGATCCATCGACCTATAAACAGGCCATGAAAGATGTAGACCGTGACTAGTGGGTGAAAGCCATGGACCTCGAAATGGAGTCTATGTACTTCAATTCCGTCTGGATACTTGTAGATCAACCAAATGACGTAAAACCAATTGGTTGTAAGTGGATCTACAAGAGAAAACGAGACCAAGCTGGTAAAGTACAGACTTTTAAGGCTCGACTTGTGGCAAAGGGTTATTCCCAAAGAGAAGGAGTGGACTATGAAGAAATCTTTTCTCCCATTGCCATGCTTAAGTCGATTAGAATACTCTTGTCCATCGCCACTTTTTATGACTATGAAATTTGGCAGATGGATGTCAAGACAGCCTTTCTAAACGACAATCTTAAGGAGAGTATCTATATGGCTCAACCAGAGGGGTTTATTGCACAGGGTCAAGAACAAAAAGTTTGTCGGCTTCAGAAATCCATTTATGGGTTGAAACAAGCTTCTAGATCTTGGAATATAAGATTTGATACTGCGATCAAATCTTATGATTTTGAACAGAATGTTGACGAGCCTTGTGTGTACAAGAAGATCGTCAATTCTACTATAGCGTTCTTACTTTTATATGTTGACGACATTCTACTCATTCGGAATGGTGTAGGTTACTTGACTGACATCAAGAAATGGCTAGCTACACAATTCCTAATGAAAGATTGTTTGAGATGCACAGTATGTTTTAGGGATTCAAATTGTTCGAAACCGCAAGAACAAAACACTAGCCATGTCTCAAGCAACTTATATAGACAAAATGTTGTCTAGCTATAAGATGCAGAATTCCAAAAGAGGTTTGTTACCTTACAGATATGGAATTCATTTGTTAAAGGAACAATGCCCTAAGACACCTCAAGAGGTTGAGGACATGAGACGCATTCCCTATGCTTCCGCAGTTGGGAGTCTGATGTATGCAATGTTATGTACTAGACCTGACATATGCTACGCAGTAGGGATAGTCAGTAGGTATCAGTCCAATCCTGGATGTGATTATTGGACTGCCGTTAAAAATATCCTCAAGTATCTTAGGAGAACGAGGAACTACATGCTCGCGTATGGTGCTAAGGATTTGATCCATACTGGATACACTGACTCTGATTTCCAAACCGATAAAGATGCAAGAAAATCCACATCGGGATCAGTGTTCATTCTGAATGGAGGAGCAGTAGTATCGAGAAGTGTGAAGCAAAACTGTATTGCAAACTCCACAATGGAAGCTGAGTATGTAGCTGCATGTGAAGCAGCAAAAGAAGAAGTATGGTTGAGGAAATTCTTGAAAGATTTGGAAGTTGTTCCAAATATGCATCTTCCTATCACCCTATATTGTGATAATAGTGGTGCAGTTGCAAACTCAAGAGAACCGAGAAGCCATAAGCGCGACAAGCATATTGAGCGCAAATACCATCTCATCAAGGAGATTGTACATCGTGGTGACGTTATAGTAACCCACATATCTTCTAAGCAAAACATTGTTGATCCTTTACAAAGACCCTCATGGCTAAAGTGTTTGAAGGTCACCTACAGTCTCTAGGTCTATGAAGCTAGTAAACTAGGACAAGTGGGAGAACATTTGGGCATATGCCCTAGTTTATTGTATTCATATGTTTATTGTACTCATATGTTTCTCACATAAATTCAACATTGGGATATTCCACTAGGAGTTTTAGTCCAAGTGGGAGTTTGTTGGATTTTATGTCCAAAAACTCGTAGTTTGTAATTGATAAACATTTTTTCGTGTTTCTTCTTCGATAAAATTGTTATTGAATTAGTATACCATAATCTTGAATCCAATAAACTAAGGTCCTGAGACTATTTAATGTAGACTTGAACTTTATGTGATGACATAAAACATGGATCAAGTTCGAGTATATAGCCTAAAATGGTCTATAGTATAGGGATAAGGTTGGGCGCCTTATTCTGAGGACATTATGGATGCGACCTACTTTGTGGTTAGTACGAACGATGTGATCCTGAATCGTTCATATAGAGATATGTAAGTGAGGGCATTTTATGCAATGAGTTTGTATAAGACTGGACCACGACTTAGTCACTTTTGCTTTGTAACACCGTTTACTGTATAAAACTGACTAATTCAATTTTGACGACCTAGGTAACTCAATCTCAATCCTGAGCTAACTATGAACTCCTGTTTATTCGGGATTATCCTTAGATCTGCATGGGTGAGAGCAAACTCAACAATGTCATGCTGCTCAATAAGCCTCCCATTTCGGGGGTAAGATCGGGTAGATAGTCAGGGACATAGGGTGCAAGACGGAATTCACTCCTACCCGACTCTAGGGATAGTAGATAGGTTGTTCCCTTAAGTGTTGACTTCAGAACTAGAACAAGGGGCCCCACCCTCTCACTAGTCTGAGAGAGACTAGATTTGTTGGTTGGACCACAAATCAATTGTTCTATAGAGGTTTAGTGGGACTTAAGGAACAAGAAATGTTCTCGGGGGTAAAACAGTATTTTGACCCAGCCGAGACAACGAACAACTTTGTGAAGGATTGACTTCATCGTTACGATTATATCGGTGGGGACGTAAATATATCTACAAAGGTGGGGAGTGCAACTACGAGACTTTAGTGGAATGACCCGTTAGTTAACAAATGTTGATTAATTAGGTTAAAGAGTTTGACCGGTTAATCTCAAATTGTTGGAGCCCATGATCTGTAAGTCCAGTAGTTTACATCACTTCAAAATTTGGGGATGCCCGACCCACGTGTTGGTGTCAAACCCGAAAAAGTTGGATCCCCGTTCGAAAGTGTGCCTATTCGTAGGTTACCGTAAAGAGACTAGGGGTGGTCTATCTTTTTATCTTAAGGAAAATAGGGTGCTTGTGTCGACAAACGCCACTTTCCTAGAGGAAGACCACGTCAAGGATCATTTACCAAGGAGTAAAATTGTGTTCAATGAAATGGACAGTACGTCAGCAAGAGTTATTGATGGGGCTAGTACATCAACAAGTGTTGTTGATCCTAGCACGTCTAGTCAAATTCGTTCCCAAAAGTTGGGAATGCCTCGACATAGTGGGAGGGCTATGAGACAACCTGATCGTTACATGGGTTTAGCTGTAACCTCAGTCGTCACTCCTGATGATAACTGCAAGGATCAATCGAACTATGATCAGGCAATGGTTGATGTTGACAAAGACGAATGGATTAAAGCTATGGACCAGGAAATGGAGTCGATGTACTTCAATTCTGTCTGGGAGCTTGTGGATCAACCGGATGGGGTAAAACCTATTGGTTGCAAATGGATCTACAAGCGTAAACGTGGCGTAGATGGGAAGGTGCAGACCTTCAAAGTCCGACTAGTGGCAAAGGGTTTTACCTAGGTTGAAGGGGTTGACTATGAGGAAACCTTTTCACCTGTTGACATGGTAAAGTCGATCAAGATTCTTCTGGCCATTGCCGCGTATTATGACTACGAGGTACGGCAGATGGACGTCAAGACGGCCTTTCTGAATAGCAAACTTGATGAAACCATCTACATGGACCAGCCCAAACTGTTCATTGCCCAAGGCTAAGAACAAAAGGTTTGCCGGCTTCATACGTCTATTTATGGACTGAAACAACCTTCGAGATCTTGGAATATAAGGTTTAATCAGGCGATCAAATTTTATGGCCTTGATCAAAATGTCGACGAGCCTTGTGTCTACAAGAAAATCGTTGACAAAACTGTCACATTTTTAGTGTTGTATGTGGACGATATTCTTCTCATTGGGAATGAGATAGAATTTCTTACTGACGTGAAGAAATGGCTAGCTTCGCAATTCCAAATGAAAGATTTGGGAGAAGCTCAGTATGTTCAAGCTATCCAGATAGTCCGGAACTAGAAGAACCAAATGCTAGCCTTGTCTCAGGCGTCTTATATTGACAAGATGTTGTCTAGATATAAGATGCAGAACTTCAAGAAGGGCTTGCTGTCTTTCAGGCATGGGGTTCAATTGTTTAAGGATGAGTGTCCTAAGACTCCTCAAGAGGTTGAGGATATGAGACGGATCCCATATGCTTCAGCTGTAGGGAGCCTGATGTATGCCATGTTGTGTACTACGCCCGACATCTGTTAGGCAGTAGGGATTGTCAGTAGGTATCAATTCAATTCAGGATTAGATCATTGGACAACCGTAAAGGCAATCCTCATGTACTTTATGCATGGTAATAATTACACAACAATTGCATAATTTAAATAGCAAAATGAGACAAATTTTGGCACCCTAAAATTAATTTTAATTAATATAATCTAATTATATTAATTAAAATTAAATAAATTAAATATAAATAAATATAAAATGTTTTTATATTTATTATATATAATAAAAACTGAATTTTTGCTGGTTGGATAACTCGCTGAAATGCCTTCGGCGTTGCAACGCTGTATGTTGTCCGTTTCTGCCAGTTGGAGCGCGTTGCGAAATGCCTTCGGCGTTGCAACGCTGCCTCTGATGCGGGCCTCCTTCCGTAAGCGCAGCATTGCAACGCCAATGAATAGCGTTGCAACGCTGCGTATAGACAACAACATGAATTCTCCAATTCTTGCTCGTTTTCGCTCTGATTTTCTCATCAACCACTTTGCCTCGATTGACATGGACTTACAGACTCGATTTACAATTAAAATTGCCCAAAACACCGGACCCTTACATTGAACGATTCAATGAAAAAATTGCAAATCTAAGTGCCAAAATTGAAAACATCTAATTTGCAAACCGTTCATACATCTCATGCAAATCAATAAATCGCAACCCGTTCTTCAAAAATCCAGAACGTAAATCAAGAACGCAATTGGGCTATGATACCAATTGAAGGGAATCGAATCCCGCAGCGGAAGCGATTTTGAATCGTGCGTTCTTAATTTCGTTACAATGATTACATTCAAGAACTAAAATAAATAGATTAAGCATAAAAATAGAATATGGACAACAAGAAATATACCTTTGAAGAACCTTTCTTCGAGTGCCCCTTCTCCCACGACCACGATCTAAGCAACACGAACCTAAGAGATTACGAACACTACCACCGGATCTTCTTCGTTGTTCTCTAGGTGAGGGAGGAAGGTGGGTTCCCTTTAGGTGAGATGAGATATTGTGAGAGAGAGGTTTGTATTTTGGAACTTTTCCAACAACACAACAAAGGCTTAAAATTCTTTAACCTAGTTGCATCTCATGCAATCATATATAAAGGGAAATAGGATGGAAATGACCATCCTACCCCTCCTTTATTCTCTCATTAGTATATGGTTTATATGTGAATCTAATTCACATTAAAACTATATATTATATCAATTATATCATATATAATTGATATAACACCTGATGTATGAAATTGAACACTTCAATTTCATTCCTAACTTTATACCCTCAATATTACCATGTTGTGCAAACGGAGGGACCTAATGGACCTACAGTTCAAGAGCTCTAATGATGTGAAATTAACTGATCAAACTCTTTGATCCAGTTAATCAATATTCATTAACTACAAGTCACTCCATTATAGACTTGTAGTTGCACTCTCCTCACTATAGATTATATTGTGTCCACTGATATAGTTATTATCCATGAGTCGACCCTTCACAGGTTGTACGTGATCACAACTGGGTCAAATTACCGTTTTACTCCTATGATTACCTCTTTGTTCCTTAAGCACCACTGATCCTCTAATGAACAAGAAGTCTAAGCTCCTACCATAGACTCATACCCTCATAGAGAGCGGGACCCCGTTGTTCAAGACCTGGAGTCAGTTCTTAAGGGAACAAACTATCTAATTCCTTAGTGTAGGAATGAGTGAATTCCATCTTGCATAGTTAAGTTTCCAGCTACCTACGAGGTTCTGTCCCTGAAAAGGTAGGGTTATTGAGTCGGCTACAGACCACTCTCACCTATAAGCAGGAGTTCTTAACTCGCTCAGGATTCAGGTCGAGTCATTAATGACCATCTATAAATTACTAGTCTTATCCTGTTAACGGTGTTACACTGGTTAGACTAATAATTTGCGGTCCAGTCTTGTATGAACTCTTCATACAGGATGCCCCCACTCGCATGTCAACTACATGAATGAGTTGGATTACCTCATTTGTACTAATTACAAAGTGGGTCGCATCCATGGTGTTACCAGAATGAGGTTTCCCACCTTATTCTTATACCATAGACCATTTAGGTTATATTCTTGAACACAATAAAAAAAGTGTCCACTACACTGATGTTCAAGATATATATTACAACCTTGGAGCTTTGTTTATTGGATTTATAAAGCAAGACTGTAATTTTATCAAAAAAAAATAACTCTTTATTTCTTTGATTAAAATTACACAAGTTTTAGGGCATACATTCCAACACGAGTAACTACAGCTTAGTGTATGGCGGTGGGGATTTGATCCTTACGGGATACAAGGAGTCTGACTTTCAGACCGATAAGGATTCTAGGAAATCCACTTCAGGGTTAGCCTTCATTCTGAATGGAGGAGTTGTAGTATGGCGAAGCATCAAGCAGGGATGCATCGCTGATTCCACTATGGAATCGAAGTACGTTGCGGCTTGTAAAGCTGCAAAGGAAGCTGTTTGGCTTAGGAAGTTCATGATATATTTGGAAGTTGTTCCAAATATGAACTTCTCGATCACACTGTTTTGTGACAATAGTGGTGCAGTAGCCAACTCCAGAGAGCCTCGGAGCCATAAGAGAGGCAAACACATTGAGCGGAAGTATCATTTGATACGGGAGATTGTGCACCGCGGAGCGTGACAATCACGCGAGATAGCGTCGCACAACGTGTGGTGATCCATTTACAAAGCCCCTCACGGCTAAGATGTTTGAGGGTCACTTAAAGAGTCTAGGTCTTCGAGTACTTCCTGACTAGGGCAAGTGGGAGATATGTAAACGGGTATTCAATGCCCTAGTTTATTATATTACTTTGTTGTAATTTATGTACATTTCAGAAATGTATTTTCTCCACTAACTTAGTCCAAGTGGGAGTTTGTTGAGATTTTTTTCCTAATCTCGTGTTTGTAAATTACTTTTTGAAATTAATAAGAGTTATTTATTTCATTACTTTGTGTCTCGCAAATTTTACAAACTTTTCCAAAAACAAAGCTCCAGGCTCATTGAATTTATGAGAGAACTAGAACTTGAACGGTGTGTAGTGGACACACAGGGAGGATCACGTTCGAATTAATGACCCGAACGATCTACAGTATATGGATAGGGTTGGAGACCTAATCCTGCATACACTGTGGATGCGGCCCGCTTTGTATTAGATACAAACGAGATGATCTGACACGTTCATGTGATTGACATGCGAGTGGGCGCATCCTGTGCAATGAGATTGTACAAGACCGGATCGTGAACTATTAGACCTACTGATGTAACACCTTTTACAGTAAGGACTAATAACTTCGTAGATGACCATTAGTGACTCGACACAATCCACGAGCATGTTACGGACTCCATGCGCGAAGTGCGTCCCTTGACTAGTGCGGTGCGGGTGGTCACGATGCTCGCCCAATATGCCTATCTTCTCACGGGCAGGACCAAGCAGGGAGTTGAGAACTTAACTACGCGAGATGGAATTCACTCGTTCCCGCCTTTAGAGAAACTAGAGGGGTTGTTCCCCTAAGTGTTGTCTCCAGGGCTTTGACAACGGGTGCCCACCTTCTCACTGTTCCGAGAAGGGTGTTGTGTATGGTTGGACCATCACAATATGTTATTCATTAGAGGAGCAGTGGGGACTTAAGGAACAAGAAGTAGACACAGGGGTAAAACGGTAATTTAACCCAGCCATGTCTACGAACAACCTGTTAAGGGTCGACTATTGGGCATTGGTTATAACAGTGGACATATAATATTCTGCACTGACGGGAGTGAAGCTACGGGCTATAGTGGAGTGTTACCGTAGCTAATGAATGTTGATTAACCGGGTCAAAGAGTTTGATAGGTTAATCTCGTATCATTGGAGCTCGTCACTGTAGGTCCATTAGGTCCCTCGGTTGGCTCAAACTGGGTTAAAAGAAGGGTTAATGTTTTGGGGTGATATAGAAGTGTTCAATTTCACTTAAAGGGCATTTATGTAATTTGTATGAGATATGAATGATATAATATATAGTTTAATGTGAATGAGATTCATAATAAACTATAGATTAGCCTAATTGTTGAATTAGGGCTAATTGGAGAAATGAATTGAGATAACACATTCAATTTAATAAATCGACATTTAATATGAGATATCTTATAATATATGGTAATGCAAATATTATTTGCATAACCTATAGTTGTGGTAAAGTGGTAATAATGTGGAGATTTTAACTCCATGTTCTTTCCACTATTTTAACCCTTTACAAGAAGGGTTTCTCATCTCATTCTCTCATTTTTTGAATTCTCACCAACAGAACAGAACTTTCTCTCTAAACTCTCTCTACTCTCCTCCCCTCTCCAAAACTAAAAGTCCCACTACTTTCCTTCTTCCAATGGAAGAACAACCGAGAAGCCATTGGTTGTGTTCGGGTTTTGTTCGAGAGAAGATTTCGTAGAGATTGAGTTTACACGAAGAGTTCGTGATCCGCTGGAAAGGAGTTCTTGAAGATTGTCTTCAACAAGTAAGTAGATTAACTTGCCGTAATTTCTTTCCTTTGAGCTTGTTTAGCCTAAATTATTAGATAATTGATTTTAATGAAATTCAAGTAGCGTAACGATACCACGACGATTCGATCGTCTTTCACTGCGCGGAGATTCTCATTCCCTTCACGCTGGGCATTGCAATGCCAGAATGGCGTTGCAACCCCATCCTCTCAGGTCAATGGACTTGGTTTAGTCTTTCTTCTTCCATTTAATGCCATTTTTAGCTCCATTAATCATACTTTGACTCATTTATCTGCATCCACTCTGGTATTGCTCTTAAACCTGAAATTCAATAATTTAAACACGTAAAAGCCCTGAAATTTTCTAAAATCTAGTAAATTATAAGGTTAGGGATAACAAATTTTGTGTGCTATCAGAGTGACAAGGGGATCAAACCGTTGGAAGTAAATTTCTTATTCTTGTTGGTAAAACAATTTTTCTTAACCGTTGTGATCATTGTTTAGCAGGGAAGCAACATAGTGTTTCTTTTTCTAGAAAGTCCACTAGAAGGCAACCAAAATTGGAGTTAGTGTCTTAGAAGATTACCTTTGAAGAACGATTCTTCAAGTGGTTCCTCGTCGTCTATGAGCTTCTCTTCTCTACCAACGAATTCTCGAACACCACCAAAAGACCTTCTCGGTTGTTCTCTAGGAGAGGGAGAGAGGTGTGGTCTCCTTTGGATTAGGGATGTATTTTAGAGAGAACTTGAGAGAACTCTTGTGTTTGCTTTGGATGCAAAACCACACAAATGGTTCAAGTGATATAAAATGCATCCAAAAGGATGCTTTTATAGGTAATTTGGGTGGAGACAAATTCTCCACCTATCTTGCCACTATCTCCACTTATTATGCATAAATGCATAATATAAGGTGTCAAACACCTTATTATATGAATCATATTCATATAATGTGGAGAAATTGGATTTGAATAAGTCCAATTTCATTTCTCTAAAGTTCTACCATATTTTATGTCTCAATTCGATAATTATGTATGATATATTACCTAAAATTGAACTTGAATATTTCAAATTCATTCCAAAACTTTATACCCTCTATTAAATTCCATGTTGAGCCAACCGAGGGACCTAATGGACCTGTAGATCATGAGCTCCAACGATACGAGATTGATTAATCAAACTCATTGATCCCGTCAATCAAGATTTGTTAACTACTAGTCACTCCACTAAAGACTCGGAGCTGCACTCTCCTCACTGTAGGACAAGTTGTGTCCATTGATTTAACCAATGCACATGAATCAACCCTTCACAGGTCGTTTGTAGTCACAGCTGGGTCAAATTACTGTTTTACCCCTATCACTACTTCTTGAACCTTAAGCATCACTGATCCTCTAATGAACAACAAGTTTATGGTCTGACCATAAACATTATCCCTGTCGGGTCAGTAAGAGGGAAGGACCCTGTTGTTCAAGACCTTGATACAACTCTTAAGAGAACAACCTATCTAGTTACCCTAGAACAGGGAACGAGTGAATTCCTTCTTGCGAAGTTGAGTCCCCAATTCCCTATAAGGTTTCATCCCTGAGAAAGTGGGCATATTGAGTCGGCAACTGTGGTCACTCTCACCCGTACTAGTCAAGGGGTAACCCCCGACAGACAGGAGTTTGCAACTCGCTCATTATTTAGGTTGAATCACTATTGGTCATTGTTTGAAACATTAGCCCTAACCTATCAACGGTGTTACTGGATTAGTCTAACAATTCTTGGTCCAGTCTTTTACAAACTCTTTGCACATGATGCCGCCACTCGCATGTCAACTACATGAACGAGTTAGATTGCCTCGTTTGTATCAAATACAAAGTGGGCAACATCCATAGTGTTAACAGGATAAGGTTTCCGACCTAATCCATCTACTATAGACCATTTGGGTGACATTCTAAATGTGACCCTGAAGCTTATTTTATTGGATTTAAGTTTGTAATTACGAGAATACAAGTTTAAAGGAAAAAATAACAACTTTATTCATTTCCTCAAATAATTACAAATACACGTGTTTAGGGCACAAATCCCAACAAAATCCCACTTATCCTAAAGCTAGTGGAGTACATAAAACATTACAATAATGCAAATACAATAAACTAGGGAATTGAATACCCTTTGATACAATACTCCCACTTGCCCTAGTACTGTTCTAATGTGTAAACGTAGAGTTTCTAGGTGACCCTCGAATACCTTAGCCATGAGAGTCTTTGTAAATGGATCAGCAGCGTTGTGCTCCGATGCTATCTTCGTGACGATCACGTCTCCTTGGTGCACAACTCGTATCAAGTGATACTTTCGTTCGATGTGCTTTGCCTTTTGTGACTACGAGGTTCTCTCAAGTTGGCCACGACACCGCTGTTATCACAATAAAGGGTGATCGGGAGGTCCATATTTTGAACGACTTCCAAATCAGTCATGAACTTCCTAAGCCATACTGCCTCTTTAGCCGCTTCAGAAGCTGCTACATACTCAACCATCATAGTGGAGTCAACAATGCATCCTTGTTTGATGCTTCGCCAAACTATTGCCCCTCCATTAAGAGTAAACACTGACCTCAAAGTGGATTTCCTAGAATCCTTATCGGTTTGGAAGTTAGAGTCTGTGTATCCTATAAGGATCAGATCCTTAGCCCCATACACGAGCATATAGTTCTTCGTTCTCCCAAGATACTTGAGGATTGATTTTACCGCAGTCCAGTGATCTAATCATGGGTTGGATTGATACCTACTGACAATCCCAATTGCATAACAGATGACGGGTCGGGTACACAACATGGCGTACATGAGGCTACCTACAACTGATGCATAAGGGACTCGACTCATATCCTCAACCACTTGAGGTGTCTCAGGGCATTGTTCCTTGGACAAGTGAACCCCATGCATGAAAGACATTAAACCCTTCTTGGAGTTTTGCATCTTATATCGAATCAACATTTTGTCGATGTACGATGCTTGAGACAAGGCTAGTGTTTTGTTCTTGCGGTTCTGGACAATCTGGATCTCGAGAACAAACTATGCTTCTCCCAAGTTATTCATTTGGAATTGCGTAGCCAGCCAGTATTTAACGTCAGTCAGGAATCCTACATCATTCCCAATGAATAGGATATCATCCACATACAACACTAGAAAATCGACAGTACTGTTTATTATCTTCTTGTATACACAAGGTTCATCAACATTGTGATAAAAACCATAAGATTTGATAGCCTCATCAAACCTTATATTCCAAGACCTAAAGGCTTGTTTCAATCCATAAATGGATCGTTTCAACTTGCAAACCTTTTGCTCATGACCTTGTTCAATGAACCCTTTGGGTTGGGCCATGTAGATGTTTTTGTTAAGATTGTCGTTCAGAAATGTCGTCTTGACTTCCATTTTCCATACTTCATAGTCAAAATATGCAACAATGGAAAGAAGGATCTGTATAGACTTAATCAAGGCAACAGGAGAAAAGGTTTCCTCATAGTCAAGCCCTTCTCGCTGGGTATAGCCCTTTGCCACGAGTCTAGGTTTGAAGGTTTGTACCTTCCCATCTACACCACGTTTTCTCTTGTAGAGCCATATACAACGTATGGGCTTAACCTCATCAGGTTGATCCACAAGATCCCAAACGGAATAGAAGTACATAGACTCCATTTCCTGGTCCATGGCTTTTATCCATTCGTCTTTGTCAATGTCATCCATTGCTTGATCATATGACAATGGGTCCTCGTAGTCATCACTAGATGTCACAACTTGGGTTTCAGTTAAACCCATGTAACGGTCAGGCTGTGTAACAACCCTCCCACTGATGGGGATCCAATCCCCTTGAGCAGCGAAAACGAGTTTGGGATTGTAATTTCGTGATTGTCTTAGTTAGAAACAAACATTGATAAAACAAAAATCTAATCTAATTAGGCATGAAGACGTACATGCAAACATGCTGTGAAAAAGTTAAACTAAGAGTAAGAAACAATTACCTTTGTTGATATCCACAAACAAGCAACTCCTTGCTCCAATGTTCACAGCAACACAACAACACCCAAGAAGCTTCTCTGTTTTATTCAGCAGGACAGCACCACGAGGAAAACCCTCTATGTCTCTGAGTGCTTAGATTTCCCTAGGGGGGTAGGGTTCCAAACAATTTGGAATAGAGTATTTAGGAATACAGAGTGCTGGAGAGAGAGATTTTTTTCTTCTGTGTGTTTGCAATTCACCAATTGCAAGATGAACTCATGGTTGATCATCAACCCCCTTCTCCCTGTTAAGCTATCGATAGGGAGAAGGAGAGGGGTAGTGGGAACGTGTCTGGATGACACATTCCCTCATTTTATTATTAAAATAATAAAATAATAATAAAATCATATTTAATTATTAATTTAAATCATATTTAAATAAAAACAAATTAAATATCATTTATTTAATTTGGATTAAATCACATTTAATCAATATGTCTCTCTAACCTATAGTTTTAATGCACATCTAATGCACATTAAATTTAACCTATAGTTTACAAATATTCATCACATTCACATTTGAATTTAACATTTGAACTCTTTCAAATATTTAATTCTCTCACGTAATTTTAATATGAATCATATCCACATTAAATTTATAATATATAGTTCCAAAACTATATTTTATATCGTACAAATATACATTAAGTTTATTCCCTTATGAATTTGAACATTTCAAATTCAAACGATCTAAGAACCCTTTACGAGCTAGAAGGTGGACCTAATGGACCTACAGATCAGAAGTTCCAACGATACGAGATTATTCGGTTAATCTCATTAACCTCTCAATCACATTCGTTAACTGCGGGAACACTCCACTAAACTCCCGCAGCTGCACTCTTCTCACTGAAGATATATTTCTGTGTCCACGGATATTGACCAATAACAACAAGTCAATCCTTCACGAATGTTCGTAACACCAGTTGGGTCAAATTACCGTTTTACCCCTTGGTTACATCTTGTACCTTAAGTACCAGTGCTCCTTTAATGAACAATTTGTTTGTGGTCCTACCAACAAATAGAATCCCTCTCGGGCCAATAAGAGGGTCGGGCCCTTTGTTCAAGTCCCGGAGACACCACTTAAGGGAACATTCCTCTACTTACCCTAGTAGGCGGGAATGAGTGAATTCCATCTTGCTAAGTTAAGTTCCCAGTCGCTCACTCGGTCTTGTCCTCAAGAAGGTAGGCATATTGAGTCGACGAATCTGGCCACTCTTACCCATACTAGTCAAAGGACAATCCCTCGCGAACAGGAGTTCGTAACCTACTCAGAATTGTGATCAAGTTGCCTAGGTCATCCAAGTGAAATATAAACCTAACTAGTCAACGGAGTAACATCTAGTGGTTACTATTTCGCAGTCCGGTCTTATGTAATCTCATGACATAGGATATCCCCACTCACATGCCATCTACACGAACCGTTAGGATCAAAGTGTTTGTATCAAATACAAAGTGGGCCACATCCATAGTTTTACCAGGGTAAGGTACCCAAACCTTATCCTCTAACTATAGACCCTTTAGGCTGTATCTCGAACCGAGATTCTTTATATTTACACTACATTCAGTTAAAAAATCATTTAACAACCTTGGATGTTTAGTTTATTGGATTTAGGGTTTAAATAAAGGCAAACTCGTAGATAACGAACAATAACTCTTTATTGAAACAATAACAATTTATTACATTAATTAGAACAGAAATACAAACTACAAGTTTTAGGGCACAAACCCCAACACCCACTACGTCGAGGCTCTCTCAACTGTTGAGATGGACAACTTTTACTAGACCAGCTAGGGTCAACAACTTTTGTTGGGTTCTTAGCATTACCAGTAACTTTTACTGACATATTGTCTAACTCTCTTAACACGATTATACTTTTGTCGACACAAGCACCCTATTTTCTTTAGGATCGAAAAATAGATCACCTCTCGTTTCTTTAGGGTAGCCCACAAACAGGGATAATTTTGGACGAGGTTTCAATTTCTTCGAATTTGTTACTAGAACATGGGATGGACATTCCCAAATTCTGAAATGACATAAACGACCTTTACGTCCTTTCCAGGGTTCGTAAGGTGTTTCAGAAACACTTTTCGAAGGAACATTGTTCAAAATGTATACTGTAGTATCCACTACATAACCCCAAAACGAGTTAGGAAGATGAGCATAACTCATCATCGACCGAACCATGTCAAACAGGGTTCTATTTCTCCTTTCAAATACACCGTTTTGCTGTGGCATACAAGGTTCTTAGAGTTGGGACGTTATTCCATGTTCTATCATATAGTTCGTAACCTGCTCAGGATTGAGATGTAATTGTCTAGGTCATCATAGTGAAATAGAAACCTAACTAGTCAAAAGAGTTACATCTAGTGGTTACTATTTCGCAGTCCTGTCTTATGTAATCTCATTACATAGGATATCCCCACTCACATGTCATCCACACGATCACGTTAGGATCACAGTGTTTGTATCAAATACAAAGTGGGCCATATCCATAGTTTTACAAAGGTAAGGTAGCCAAACCTTATCCCCTAACTATAGACCCTTTAAGCTGTATCTCGAACCGAGATCCTTTATATGTACACTACATTCAGTTAAAGATTCATTTAACAGCCTTGGATGTTTAGTTTATTGGATTTAGGGTTTAAATAAAGGCAAACTCGTAGATAACGAACAATAACTCTTTGTTGAAACAATAACACTTTATTACATTAATTAGAACAAAAATACAAACTACGAGTTTTAGGGCACAAACCCCCAACAAACTCCCACTTGAACTAAAACTCTAGTGGGGTACATCATAATCTAAAATAGTCGTTATAGAGATTAGAAAATACAATAAACTAGGGCATCCATATACCCTATTACATATCTCCCACTTGCCCTAGATTAGCCTATGTACATATCTCGTAGAGCCAGACTTTCCAGATGACCCTCAAACACTTTAGCCGTGAGAGTCTTTGTAAACGGATCAACAATATTGTGCTCCGAAGCGAACTTCGTGACTGTCACATCTCCTCGTTGCACTATTTCTCGTATCAGGTGATACTTCTTCTCGATGTGCTTGTCTCGCTTATGGTTGCGAGGTTCTTTCGAATTGGCTAACGCACCACTGTTGTCACTGTATAAGGTGATGGAAAATTGCATATTTGGAACGACTTCCAAAACAATAAGGAATTTCCTTAACCAAACAACCTCCTTAGCTGTTTCACAAGCAACGACATACTCAGTCTCCATCGTGGAGTCAGCGATGCATCCTTGCTTGATGCTTCGCCATACTATAGCACCCCTGTTAAGGGTGAAAACTGATCCCGATGTGGATTTCCGAGAATCCTTATTGGTCTGATAATCAGAATTAGTGTATCCAGTAAGGATCAAATCCTTAGACCCATACACAAGCGTATAGTCCCTCGTTCTCCTAAGATACTTGAGGATATTTTTAACTACTGTCCAGTGGTCTAACCTTGAATTGGACTGGTACCTACTGACTATTCTCACTTCATGACAAATGTCTGGCCTCGTGCATAGCATAACATAAATTAAGCTACCTACTGCAGAGGCATAGGGAATACGTCTCATATCCTCAACTTCTTGAGGTGTGTTAGGACACTGTTCCTTAGACAGATGAACTTCATTCCTGAAGGGCAACAAGCCCCTCTTGGAATTCTGCATCGAATATCGAGACAACATTTTATCGATATAAGACTCTTGAGACAGTGCTAGCGTTCTATTCTTGCGATTCCTGATGATCTGAATCCCAAGAATATATTGCGCCTCTCCCAAATCTTTCATTTGGAATTGGGTCGCCAGCCAATTCTTTATGTCTGTAAGGTATCCTACATCATTCCCAATGAGTAGAATATCATCCACATAAAGTACTAATAATGCTACTTTGTCGTTGATGATCCTCTTGTAAACACAAGGCTCATCAACATTTTGGTCAAAGCCATAGGACTTGATCGCAGTATGAATCATATATTCAAACATCTGGATGCTTGTTTCAACCCATAAATGGATCGATTGAGTTTGCAAACTTTTTGCTCCTGACCTTGGGTTATGAACCCTTCGGGCCGAGACATATAGATGCTCTCGTCAAGATTACCATTCAAAAAGGCAGTCTTGACGTCCATTTGCCAGATTTCATAATAATAAAACGCGGCTATGGACAAGAGTATCCTTATAGACTTCAGCATAGCAACAGGGGAAAAAGTTCTTCATAATCAACTCCTTCCCTTTGGGTAAAACCCTTTGCTACAAGTCTAGCCTTAAAGGTTTGTACCTTTTCGGCTGCATCTTTCTTTCTCTTATAGATCCATTTACATCCTATGGGTCTAACCCCTTCAAGTTGGTCTACAAGTTCCCATACTGAATTGAAGTCCATTGACTCCATTTAAAGGTCCATGGCTTTGATCCATTTGTTCTTGTCTACGTCATTCATTGCCTGTTTATAAGACAATGGACCTTCTATGCCGTCATCTAGTATGACGACTTGAGTTTCAGCTAAACCCACGTAGCGGTCAGGTTGGGAAACAACCCTCCCACTGCGTCGAGGCATTCCCAACTATTGAGAATGATGAGACTAACTTGAGGTGCTGGCTCCTCCATCAACTCTTGATGAAGGTCCAGCTTGATCAACAACTCTTGTTGGTTTATCTGTAGCTTCATCTAGCACTAATTTACTACGCGGTTTGTGGTTCCTCATGTCATGTTCCTCCAAGAACGTGGCGTTTGTCGATAAAATCACCTTGTTTTCTTGTGGGTCGTAGAAAAGACCACCTCTCATTTCTTTGAGATAGCCAACAAATTGGCACAATCTTGAACGAGGTTCCAATTTCTTTGGGTTTATCACTAGCACGTGTGCCGGACAACCCCAAATCCTAAAGTGTTGTAAACTAGGTTTACGCCCCTTCCACAACTCAAAAGGTTTTTCTGAAACACTCTTTGATGGAATAGTGTTTAAGATTTGAACTGCAATCTCTACTGCGTATCCCAAAAACGAGGCAGGCAATTGAGCATCATCATAGAACGAACCATGTCCAACAAGGTTCTATTTCTCCTTTCTGCACATCATGTTCTATCAAATAGTCCTGGAATCTCAATTCCATATACTCTCTACCTCGATCGGATCGAAGCGTTTTAATGGTTTTCCCTAATGCATTCTCTACTTCAGCCTTATACTCTTTGAACTTTTCAAGAGCTTCAGACTTATGATGCATTAGGTATAAATAACCATATCTCGAATAATCATCTATGAAAGAGATGAAATATTCGTACCCTCCTCGAGCTTTAACATTCACAGGACCACAAAGATCCGAATGTACAAGTTCTAAGGGCTCTATGGCTTTGTAACCTTTTCCAGTAAAAGGTCGCTTGGTCATTTTACCTTCCAAGCAAGATTCACAAGGAGGTAACGAATCATCTTCTAACTTATTTAGAAGTTCATTCTTAGAAAGTCTCTTAATCCGGTTGAGATTAATATGACCAAGTCTAAGATGCCATAGATAGGTATTATTATTTAGAGAAATTCTTTGCCTTTTACTTTGAGTATTTGCATTTTTAAACATCTCATGATTTAAAATTGCTTTAGTTTGATTCAGTTTAAGTACATGCAAGCCCTTTTTCAATTTAGCAGAACAAATATTGACACCTTCTTTTAAAATGAACGCTTCATTCAAAGAAAAGGAAATACAATAACCAAGTTTTATTAAACAAGAGATTGAAATTAAGTTCCTCTTAATTCTAGGAACTATATACAGATTTTTCAATAAAATAAATCTATCTCCGAAAAATAGCTTGGCTTCTCCCACTGCACGAGCTGAGACGACGTCTCCCGTTCTGACCTTGAGCGTCATCTCACCCTCTTTGAGCGCCTTGAAGGAACTAGTTTCCTGAAATGAAGAGCAAATGTGATTAGTGTCTTCTGAATCATGTATCCAGGTAAAATTATAATTTTCCACTAAACAGGTTGCAAGAACAAGTAAATCTAATTTACCTTTCTTCTCTTTGAGCTCAACAAGGTATTTTGGGCGCTTTGCTTCCATCGCCCCATCCACGTTGCAGTGGAAACATTTTCCTTTATCTGCAACCTTGGCCTTTCCCTTGCCTTTATCAGCAGCAGGTGCCTTCCCTTTCCCTCCTATCTTCTTCTTTTGGGTTTTCTTAAACCCAGAAGATGAACCACAGGACTTAGTCCTGTTGGGTTTTTTGCCCTAAAACTCCTAGTTTGTAATTATGTTCTAATTAATGTAATAAAGTGTTATTATTTCAATAAAGGGTTATTGTTTGTAATCTACGAGTTTGCCTTTATTTAAACCCTAAATCCCATAAACTAAACATCCAACGCTGTTATATGAATCTTTAACTGAATGTAGTGTGTATATAAAGGATCTCGGTTCGAGATACAACCTAAATGGTCTATAGTTAGGGGATAAGGTTTGGGTACCTTACCCAGGTAAAACTATGGATGTGGCCCACTTTGTATTTGATACAAACACTGTGATCCTAACATGTTCGTGTAGATGACATGTGAGTGGGGATATCCTATGTAATGAGTGAAGGGAATGAAAATCTCCGCGCAGCAGAAGACGATGCAATCGTCGTGGTATCATTATGCAACTCGGATTTGTTAAAACCGATCTAACACTTAGACCTAGGCTAAACATGCTTTGAAAGCAAGAAATTTACAAAGAAGAAGGAGTTTACTTACTTGTTGTAGACAACCTTCAAGAATTTCTTCCTCGGATCACGAACTCTTCGTGCTTCTCAACGATCGCTTCTCTCGTACAAAACGAACACCACCAACGACCTTCTCGATTGTTCTTCCTTAGGAAGAAGGAAAGTGGTGGGACTTTTAGCTTTGGAAAGGGAGGAGAATTGAGAGAAAAGGGTTGAGAGAATAACTCTTCTTTTTGGGTGAAATAAAAAAAATGAGAGTATGATCGTTCATTCCTTCTTGCAAGAAGGGTTTATATAGTTGAATTGATGGAGTTAAAATCTCCACATAATTAACACTTTACCACAACCATAGGTTATGCAAATCTCATTTGCATAACCACATAATATAAGATATCTCATATCTCATATTGCAAATCTCATTTGCAATAATTATGGATTAATTAAATTGAATCACATCCAATTTAATTTCTCTCAATTAATTTCTCCAATTAGCCCTAATTCAAAAATTAGGTTAACCTATAGTTTATTATGAATCTCATTCACATTAAACTATATATTATATCATTCATATCTCATGTAAATGACATAAATGGCCTTAAAGTGAAATTGAACACTTCAATTTCATACCAAAACATTAACCCTTCTTTTAACCCAGATTGAGCCAACCGAGGGACCTAATGGACCTATAGTGATGGACTCCAATGATCCGAGATTAACCTGTCAAACTCTTTGACCCGGTTAATCAACATTCATTAGCTACGGTAACACTCAACTATAGCCTGTAGCTGCATTCCCGTCAGTGCAGAATATTACGTGTCCACCGATATAACCAATGCCCATGAGTCGACCTTTCACAGGTTGTTCGTAGACACGGCTGGGTCAAATTACCATTTTACCCCTGTGTCTACCTCTTGTTCGTTAAGTCCCCACTGCTCCTCTAATGAACAACATATTGTTATGGTCCAACCATACACAACACCCTTCTCGGGCCAGTGAGAAGGTGGGCGCCCGTTGTCCAAGCCCTGAAGACGGCACTTAAGGGAACAACCCCTCTAGTTTCCCTAAAGGCGGGAACGAGTGAATTCCATCTCGCGTAGTTAAGTTCCTAGCTCCCTACTTGGTTCTGTCCCTGGGAAGATAGGTATATTGGGCGAGTAACTGTAACCACCCTCACCCGTACTAGTCAAAGGACAGACCCCCACAGACAGGAGTCCGTAACACGCTCAGGATTCAGGTCGAGTCACTAATGATCATCTACGAAGTTATTAGTCCTTATTGTCAACGGTGTTACATCAGTAGGTCTAATAATTCACGGTCCGGTCTTGTACAATCTCATTGCACAGGATGCCCCCACTCGCATGTCAACCACATGAATGAGTCAGATCACCTCGTTTGTATCTAATACAAAGCGGGTCGCATCCACAGTGTATCCAAGATTAGGTCTCCAACCCTATCCATATACTGTTGACCGTTCGGGTCATTAACTCGAACCTGATCCTCCTTGTGTGTCCACTACACACCGTTCAAGTTCTAGTTCTTTCATAAATTCAATGACCCTGGAGCCTAGTTTATTGGAAAAGTTTATAAATATTGCGAGACACAAAGTTATGAAATGAATAACTCTTATTAATTTCAAACAATATATTACAAACACGAGATTAGGACAAAAATCCCAACAATGAGATTACATAAGACCGGACCACGAAATAGTAACCTCTAGCTGTAACTCCGTTGACTAGTTAGGTTTCTATTTCACTAGGATGACCTAGGCAACATGATCTCAATCTCAGCGGTTTCTGAACTCCTGTTCATGCGGATTGTCCTTTGACTAGTATGGGTGAGAGTGGCGAGATTCGCTGACTCAATATGCCTACCTTCTTGGGGACAAGACCGAGTGAGCGGCTGGGAACTTAACTTAGCAAGATGGAATTCACTCTTTCTCGCCTACTAGGGTAAGTAGAGGAATGTTCCCTTAAGTGGTGTCTCCGGGACTTGACCGACCCTCTCATTGTTCCGAGAGGGACTCTGTTTGTTGGTAGGACCACAAACAAATTGTTCATTAGAGGAGCACTAGTACTTAAGGTACAAGATGTAACCCACGGGTAAAATAGTATTTTGACCCAGCTAGTGTTACGAACATTCATGAAGGATTGACTTGTTGTTATTGTTCAATATCCGTGGAGACAAAAATATATCTGCAGTGAGAAGAGTGCAGCTGCGGGACTTTAGTGGAGTGTTCCCGCAGTTAACGAATGTTGATTGAGAGGTTCATGAGATTAACCGAGCAATCTCGTATCGTTGAAGCTTCTGATCTGTAGGTCAATTAGGTCCACCTTCTAGCTCGTAAAGAGTTCTTAGATCATTTGAATTTGAAATGTTCAAATTCATTAGGGAATATATTTAATGTATATGGATACGATATAATATATAGTTTTGGAACTATATATTATAAATTTAATGTTTATATGATTCATATTAAATTATATGAGAGAATTGAATATTTGAAAGAATTAAAATATTAAATTCAAATGTGAATGTGATTCATATTTGAAAACTATAGGTTAAAATTTAATGTGCACTGGATGTACATTAAAACTATAGGTTAGAGGGATATATTGATTAAATATGATTTAATCTAAATTAAATATATGATATTTAATTTGTTTTATTTAAACGTGATTTAAATTAATAATTAAATTTGATTTAATTATTATTATTATTTTAATAATAAAATAATGGAACGTGTCCTCCAAACACGTTCCCACTACCCCTCTTCTTCTCCCTATCGATAGTTTAACAGGGAGAAGGGGGTTGATGGATCAGGGAAATCGATCGATCATTTTACAATTGAAGGATTGCAACTTCCTGGAATCTCTCTCTCACTATCTAATTCCCAAAAACTTTCAATTGTTTGAATCCTTCCCACCAAGGAAGATCTAAAAACCCAAAAATATAGAAGGTGTTCTCTGTTGGTGGTGTCCTGCTAGAAAACAGAGAAGTTGAGTTGATGAACCACCTTTGGAGCAACAAGTTGCTGAGGAAAGTCTACAAAGGTAATCCATTTATCTTTTTATTAGTTTAATTGTTAAATTAATTTAAGCATGTTTGCATGTAAACCTCCATGTTTAATTAGATTAGAGAGCATGTTTATTCCGTATGTCTTTGTCAATGTATTTGTTTTTGTTTCAACTAAAACAATCAAGCAAATTACGATCTCAAACACGTTTCCGCTGCTCAAGGAGATTAGATCTCCATCAAGTTCCAAAGGATGAACCCTTCTGGAACCTTCTAGAATGGGAAAACAGATTTGCCTCTCCATCAGCCTGTCCTTTATTCTTCATAAGAGTCTGGAAAGTTTGTATTTCATTGAGGAGAGTAGTCAGGTTATACTCTATCTTGTTCGTCACCACATTGCTATGGAATTGCAGTAAATTCTTCGGAAGAGATTCCAAGATGAACGAGACCTGACTTTTCTCATCAATGACCGCTCCATTAATCTCAGCCACGTTGAAGTGGACCATCAGATCGAGAACGTGTTCTCTCACCGATGATCCCTCCTTCATACGTGAGTTCTAAATGTATTTGAGGGATTAGTGCCCAATCTGTCCAGACGGTTGCCCAAACATATCCTACAACGAACTCATGATCTCACGAGCTAAGACCATGCCCTTGTGCTTTTTGGCTAGAACTTCAGAAACACTAGCCAAAATGTAGACCTTGGCCTTATCATTGGCCTTGATCCAGCGGTCGTACACCTCTTTAACAGATTGAGGAGCGTTTCGAGCAGGGTCCTGAGGACATTCCTTAGTCAGTACAAACCGTAGGTCGTCAACAACAAGAATCGTATTCAAGTTTGATTTCCACGTAGTAAAGTTCTCCCCCGTTAAGCGATCGCTTTTAAGTAAGGCTATTATTGAGGACGACATGCTAAAAATCCAAAATAGTTCTAATTAGTTATGCCTTTTAATCCATTATGAAACCAATCAAATTCAACAAAATTATTAACGAACCCTAGTGTTTAAACTAAACCCAATGTTTAAATTAAACCTTTAATTTTGCAATGATACTTCAAGGGTTTAGAACGAAAGCCTCCGTCGGGCGGTCAATCATTCCTTCCCTGAATTGAGACTTTCTCGGCCAATTCTCGCTACCAGAACATCTCATGTCCAAATGGTTCTTAGCTACCGTTTGTTTGGTCAAGGACTTGTTAACTAGCTTAACTCATCCCGTAAATGTGACCCTACCATTTTCAGATCCAATAGGTCTGAGCCAACAGGCTACTATTAAGAAAGACAACTGTTGGCAAATTACCTAAGAGACCCTATCCATTTCTGGAGTTCGTGGTGTTCCGATCCCTATAGTCAGGCCCTCCCTAGGGTTTAGCTGGTCCAGGTCAACCTAGCAGACGGACTATAGAAATCTCACGATGCGACCTAATAGAGGAGATCGTAGGATACGTTGACACACATCCTGCTCCCATTTACTATGGATATTTCCATCATTCACCTTGGTATTGAACTATGCAAACACATACGTAGCCGAGCATGGAACTAATGGTGTGAACTCTTGAGGACGTGAGAGTAAACTCGATGCGAACATCTCGTTTTCTCCCACTGAATCTCCTAAGATTAGGGTATAGGTTTCACTTAGTTGGATTCTGGCTAAAAGAATCTTTCTAAGTCTATGCCTATTATAACTATTATAACTAGGTCTTTTAATCTTATGTCTAGGTGAGTAAACAATTTAATTACCTAGATATAAAATAGAACTAAGGTTTATTCAACTCAAGTACCCCCAGCCTTAGAGAGAACTTCACCAGTAGAGCTCCCTTATAACCAAAGTTCTAAAGTCCTACTATATTTTAAACTATTTAAAATACTATGTAAGACTAATTTCTAATCCTATTATAAATTAAAACTTAGGTATAAATTAATTCTAAAGAATTTAAAACTAATTTAAATTTTAACCCAAGATTCTATGTTTGCATGCATTTCTTTATTATATGTTATGGTTTCTAAAAACCTCTTTAATTTATAACTTTTATAAATTTAATAATTAACCTATGATAAAGAAACTATATTATAAATCCAACAGTTATTTTTCAAATTGGAATTATAAAATATTTGACTAATTGAATAATAAAATTACTTAAATAAAATTACATTTACTTTATACTAAGTAATTTCATGCTCCATGCAATTTATTTTCCATATAATCTAATTATAACAATTATAACTAATTACTCATGAGAAGTATATTAATCATGCATCTAACCATATTCATATAACATTTATACAAATAAAAGAATGCATGAACATGCTTAACCTAAGGTGGAAATAATCTAAATGACATTCATAAAGACATATAGCTGTAAAAGCGAAATATTATGGCCCCTAAAGTGCAAAATAATAAAATTACACTAATTTTATTACATAAACCGGTTCAAAACTCTTTGAACCAGGCTTGAACCGCTCGAACCGGACCAAAAACCAACACAAAATGCTGAATCGGTCTGCTGCTGGTGAAATGGCATCACGGTGTTGCAACGCTGATGCGAGCGTTGCAACGCCCGCTTCGTCCGCGCGCGCGCCTGCGATCGGGGTGGTGTTGCAACGCTGAGGGGTAGCGTTGCAACGCCGCTGACCCCCTGGAACTCCTGCGTCGATAGGGATGTTGGCGTTGCGACGCCGTTCCTCAGCGTTGCAACGCTGTTGGTTGCGTTGCCACGCTGTTGCTTCGACAACAGCTTTTTTCTTCGAACAAAGCAACAACAATCTTCAATATCTCCTTCGATTCTCAACCGAGTTGCATGAAACCGGTCTCGAACGACTCTTAACTTGAAAACAGACTCGATAAGGCACTTTATGCCCAAAATCACAGGGGCCTTTACATACAAATTGATCAAATCAAAAGTAAACTAAGGCCAAAATATTCCTAAACAAGTTTTACAGCAAACCAAATGCAAATTTCCACCAAATCAACGCAATTTTGCTTCAAACAAAACAAAACAAACCTGGCTTTGATACCAATTGATGGGGATCCGATCCCCTTGAGCAGCGGAAACGAGTTTGGGATCGTAATTGCTTGATTGTTTTAGTTAGAACCAAAAACCAGTACATTGATAAAACAGAACAAACATGTAAATCTAATCTAATTAGGCATGAAGACGTACATGCAAACATGCTGTGAAAAAGTTAAACTAAGAGTAAGAAACAATTACCTTTGTTGATTTCCACAAACCATCAACTCCTTGCCCCAATGTTCACAGCAACACCCAAGAAACTTCTCTGTTTTCTTCAGCAGGACAACACCACGAGGAAAACCGTATATGTCTCTGAGTGCTTAGTTCTCCCTAGGTGGGTAGGGTTCCAACAATTTGGAATAGAGTATTTGGGAATACAGAGTGCTGGAGAGAGATATTTTTTTCTTCTGTGTGTTTGCAATTCACCAATTGCAAGATGAACCAACGGTTGATCATCAACCCTCTTCTCCCTTTTAAGCTATCGATAGGGAGAAGGAGAGGGGTAGTGGGAACATGTCTGGATGACATGTTCCCTCATTTTATTATTAAAATAATAAAATAATAATTAAATCATATTTAATTATTAATTTAAATCTTATTTAAATAAAACAAATAAATATCATATATTTAATTTGGATTAAATCACATTTAATCAATATGTCCCTCTAACCTATTGTTTTAATGCACATCTAATGCACATTAAATTTAACCTATAGTTTCCAAAATATGAATCACATTCACATTTGAATTTAACATTTGAACTCTTTCAAATATTTAATTATCTCACATAATTTTAATATGAATCATATCCACATTCAATTTATAATATATAGTTCCAAAACTATATATTATATCGTTTCAATATACATTAAGTTTATTCTCATATGAATTTGAACACTTCAAATTCAAACGATATAAGAACCCTTTACGAGCTAGAAGGTGGACCTAATGGACCTACAGATCAAAAACTCCAACGATACGAGATTGCTCGACTAATCTCATTAACCTCCCAATCAACATTCGTTAATTGCGGGAACACACCACTAAACTCCCGCAACTGCACTCTTCTCACTGCAGATATATTTCTGTGTCCACGGATATTGACCAATAACAACAAGTCAATCCTTCACGAATGTTCGTAACACCAGCTGGGTCAAATTACCGTTTTACTCCTGGGTTACATCTTGTACCTTAAGTACCAGTGTTCCTCTAATGAACAATTGGTTTGTGGTCCTGCCAACAAACAGAATCCCTCTCGGGCCAATGAGAGGGTCGGGCCCTTTGTCAATTCCCAGAGACACCACTTAAGGGAACATTCCTCTACTTACCCTAGTATGCGGGAAGGAGTGATTCCATCTTGCTAAGTTAAGTTCTCAGTCGCTCACTCGGTCTTGTCCCCAAGAAGGTAGTCATATTGAGTCGGCGAATCTGGCCACTCTCACCCATACTAGTCAAAGGACAATCCCTCGCGAACTGGAGTTCGTAACCTGCTCAGGATTGAGATCAAGTTGCCTAGGTCATCCTAGTGAAATAGAAACCTAACTAGTCAACGGAGTTACATCTAGAGGTTACTATTTCGCGGTCCGGTCTTATGTAATCTCATTACATAGGATATTCCCACTTAAATGTCATCTACACAAACACGTTAGGATCACAGTGTTTGTATCAAATACAAAGTGGGCCACATCCATAGTTTTACTAGGGTAAGGTACCCAAGCCTTATCCCCCTAACTATAGACCCTTTAGGCTGTATCTGAACTGAGATCCTTTATATGTACACTACATTCAGTTAAAGATTCATTTAACAACCTTGGATGTTTAGTTTATTGGATTTAGGGTTTAAATAAAGGCAAACTCGTAGATAACGAACAATACCTCTTTATTGAAACAATAACACTTTATTACATTAATTAGAACAGAAATACAAACTACGAGTTTTAGGGCACAAACCCCAACACCCACTACGTCGAGGCTCTCTCAACGGTTGAGATGGACAACTTTGACTAGACGAGCTAGGGTCAAGAACTTTTGATGGTTTCTTAGCATTGCCAGTAACTTTTACTGACATACTGTCTAACTCTTTTAACACGATTATACTTTTAGGCTTGTGATTCCTGATGTGGTCTTCCTCAAGAAAAATGGCATTTGTCGACACAAGCACCCTATTTTCTTTAGGATCGAAAAATAGACCACCTCTCGTTTATTTAGGGTAGCCCACAAACACGCATAATTTTGGACGAGGTTTCAATTTCTTCAAATTTGTTACTAGCACATGGGATGGACATTCCCAAATTATGAAATGACATAAACGACCTTTACGTCCTTTCCATGGTTCGTAAGGTATTTCAAAAATACTTTTCGAAGGAACATTGTTCAAAATGTATACTGTAGTCTCCACTGCATAACACCAAAACAAGTTAGGGAGATGAGCATAACTCTTCATCGACCGAACCATGTCTAACAGGGTTCTATTTCTCCTTTTTGATACACCATTTTGCTGTGGTATACCAGGTGCTTAGATTTGGGACGTTATTCCATGTTCTATCATATAGTCCTTGAATTAATGATCCATGTACTCTCCACCTCGATAAGATCGAAGTGTTTTGATGGATTTACCTAAAAGGTTCTCAACCTCAGTTTTATATTCCTTAAACTTTTCAAGTTCCTCAGATTTCTGATGCATTAGGTAAATGTATCAATATCTTGAATAGTCATCTATGAAAGAGATGAAGTATTCATACCCACCTCGGGCTTTAACACTCATCGGACCACAAAGGTTTGAGTGTACAAGCTTCAAGGTTTACTTGGCACTATAACCTTTTCCACTAAAACATTGTTTGGTCATTTTGGCTTCAAGACATGATTCACATATAGGTAGAGAATTTGCTTCTAACTCGTTTAGAAGTTTGTTCTTCACCAAACCCTCAATCCTATTGAGGTTAATATGACCTAATCTTAGATGCCAAAGATAGGCATTTTGTTTAGAAGATACTTTTTGCTTTTTATTTGTTCGCGTATTTGTTGTTCTAAATAATTCAGTGTTTAAAACAATTTTAACTGAATTAGGCCTTAAGGCAAGAAAAAAAAATGAGGTTTCTAGCAAATCCTGGAATTATATATACGTTATCTAATAACAATATTTTCTTGCCAAATAGTAGCTCACTATGCCCACTGCTACAGCTGAGACAACATCTTCATTTCCAACTCTGAATGTTATCTCCCCTTCTTGCAGTTGCTGTAAAAAACTAGTAGTTTCCTGAAAAGAAGAGCAAACGTTGTTAGTGGTCCCTGAATCCAATATTCAGGTAGAGTTATCACTCTCCACTAAGCATGTTTTAACACAAAGAAAATCAAATTTACCTTTTTTCTTCTTATCGGCCATGTATTTGAGACAGTTACGCTTCGAGTGCCCATCTACGTTGCAGTAGAAACATTTTCCTTTTTCTGCTACGTCCTTGACCTTCTTGCCTTCCAGCGCAACGCGCGATCGACTTGTTTCCCTTTGGCCACCTTTTTCATATTCTTCTTCTTCCCTTTCGGGCCTGAAGGGGATGAGGCTACAGATTTGGTCCCTAAGGACGAACCTCTCTAAAAAGACCGTTGGGCAACATTTGCCTCACCCTCCTGTCGCCTGACTTTCATCAGAGACTGGAAGGTTTGTAGCTCATTGAGCAAAGTGGTTAAGGTGTAGCTAAGCTTGTTCATAACAACGTTGCTACGAAATTGCAGGAAACTATCTGGTAGAGTTTCCAAAATGAAGCTGACCTGACTCGACTCATCGATAGATGCTCCATTCATCTCTACCACGTTGAAGTGGACCATCATTTCGAGAACATGTTCCCTGACAGACGTCCCCTCGTTCATTCTAGCATTGAAAATGTGCTTGAGCGCATCGTGCTTGACGTGAAAGGACTATTGTCCAAACATGTCTTGCAGCGATGCAATGATCTCATTTATGGTGACCATGTTCTCATGCTTCTTAACCAATATATCAGATATACTGGCTAAGATATAGACCTTGGCCTTGTCATTGCCTTGGTCCATCTATCGAATGCGTCACGAACACTTTGTGCCACAGTCGTGCCTGACACCTTAGGACAGTCCTCAGTGAGTACGAACTTCAGGTCATCCACAACTAAAATAGTATTAATGTTGTTTTCCCATGTTTGGTAATTGTCTCCAATGAGTTTTTCGGCAGCCAAAAAAGAAATAATCGAACTCGACATATTTGCTGAAATATAACAAAAAACTTTGTATTATTTTCTCGCATTAAACCTATGTATAATCCAATCATGTTTTAGCAAAACTAATCTATAATCCCTAGGTCAATTAATTTGCAATAATACCCCACAGGTTTCGAATGACTGCCACAAAAGGGTAGTCGAATCACTCCTCCTCTAGGACGAGACAATCTCGACCAGACCTTATTACCGAAATAACTCTTACTCCCTATAAATTCTAGCTACCATTTTTGGTCTGGATCCATTAACTTTTAATGTATCCTGTGAGTGTCACCCTCTAACTTTAGATCCCAGTGTCCCGATCAACAAAATCCGTCGAATGGAGGACTTAGTTGGAAAATAAACTAAGGTAATCCTATCCTTTTCGGGAGTTTGCTATGTTTCGACTCCTACAATCAGGCCCTCCGAAGGGATTGTTTGGTCCAGGCCAAACTAGCAGGCGAATCATAAGAATCTCATGGCGCAAACCATTAGAAGAGATCGTGGGACTCGTTTGCGCAAGTCTCGCTCCCACTCACTATAAGTACTCTCTCCATTCACCTTGCTTTTGACCCATACAAACACCATCTGAACGGCGACGCTCCCATTTGCGCCACGAGGCCATGTATGGATCTCACGGTGTGGACTTAACGGAGATGCATAGGTAGAAATTAATGTATCATATACACTCATTTTCTTCCACTAAGTACTTTAGAGTTAACGGGATGACCTTGATAAATCCGACTATAATTTACCTAAGTCTACCAATATAACATTTATATAGGAATTTGCTTAGTCTATAAACCATTTATTAAAACTTAGGTCTAAAGTTTATTAACATTCTAATAAACGTCGCTCACGATAAACATAACCTATGAATCTCCGGACCAAATTCACTCCCAGGTAGGGGTGTTCTGTTTCCGTCAGCTTAGATACCCCAGCCTAGCCAGAACCTTCCTTAGACAGAGTTACTTATCTGTCACCATTCATAAGTTACATTAGAATTCCTAATTCTAATCGTATTAGAACTAGATAACCTAAGTCTAACTAATAACAGGTTCCAAAACAATTTTAAAACTAGCTAATTAATACCTAGGTTACATGCATTTCTATGTTATAGTGCTTGATCATTCATCAGATGAATAAATTAAAACATATAACATAAATCATCACATGAAATAAATGCATGAGTATGGTTTGAAAAAAATAATTAACATAACCCTTCTATTAATTAAGCATGCATACTATATAATATAACAACTTATATTATAAAATGATGCATGAATATGCTTAACCTAAGGTGGGATTTTAATCTAAATGACATACTTTATGCACATAATTAATACACAACATTTGTATAATTAAAATAGCAAAGTTGGACCATGATTTTGCATCCTAAACATTAATTAAAATTAATATAATCAAATTATATTAATAATAATTAAATAAATAATCGAAATATAACTAAAAAAAATGAAAAAACACCCATGCTCGCCATTTTTCGCGAGCTTCGCACGCGCCTTCAACCACTATTACAAATGGCGTTACGCGCGCTGCCACTCTCAACGCCCGCTTTGGCGTCTTCACACCGAATGCGTTGCAACGCGTTGCCGTGCATCGCCTCCTACCGCACACCAGGCATCAGCGTTGCAACGCCATCGTCTGGACAGCAGCAACAACCTCTGGTTTTCACCTAATTTCGCTTCGTTTCTTCACATCTACACTTTGTCACGAACGACACAGACTTACATACTCGATTTACAATACATTTTGCCCAAAACACCGGGCCCTTACATTGAACTTTTCAATTGAATTGTAAATCTAAATTCCAAATCATGTAAACATACATTTTTGCAAAACCACATGCAATTTCTCTAAATTGAATGCTACACCCACCTAATTTTGAGCAATTTCTAACATAATTAAGTGCACGATTAGGCTCTGATACCAATTGAAGGGAATTGAATCCGGTGCAGAAGAAATTGATCACATATGCACTTAATTCTGTGACATAGAAGTTGCTCAAAACATAAAAACTAATGCTAAGCATACTAATTTGAAAGCACAAAAGTCATAGAAGATTACCTTTGAAGATCGATTCTTCAAGTGGCTCCTCGTCGTCTACGAGCTCCTCTTCTCTACCAACGAATTCTCGAACACCGCCAAAAGACCTTCTCGGTTGTTCTCTAGGAGAGGGAGAGAGGTGGGATCTCCTTTGGATTAGGGATGTATTTTAGAGAGAACTTGAGAGAACTCTTGTGTTTGCTTTGGATGCAATACCACACAAATGGTTCAAGTGACATAAAATGCATCCAAAATGATGCTTTTATAGGCAATTTGGGTGGAGACAAATTCTCCACCTATCTTGCCACTATGTCCACTTATTATGCATAAATGCATAATAGAAGGTGTCAAACACCTTATTATATGAATCATATTCATATAATTAGGAGAAATTGGATTTGAATACTTCCAATTTCATTTTTCAAAAGTTCTTCCATATTTTTTGTCCAAATTCCATAATTAGACATAATTAAGTTCAATATGTATCATATTTACATTGAACTATATATTATATCAATTATATCATATATAATTGATATATTCCCTAAATTTGAACTTGAACATTTCAAATTCATTCCAAAACTTTATACCCTCTATTAAATTCCATGTTGAGCCAACCGAGTGACCTAATGGACCTACAGATCATGAGCTCCAACGATACGAGATTGACTAATTAAACTCATTGATCCCGTCAATCAACATTCGTTAACTACGAGTCACTCCACTAAAGACTTGTAGTTGCACTCTCCTCACTGTAGGACAAGTTGTGCAATTGATTTAACCAATGCCCGTGAATCAACCCTTCACAGGTCGTTCATAGTCACAGCTGGGTTGAATTACCGTTTTACCCCTATGACTACTTCTTGAACCTTATGCACAACAGATCCTCTAATGAACAACAAGTTTATGGTCTGACCATAAACATTATTCCTCTCGGGCCAGCAAGAGGGAGGGGCCCCATTGTTCAAGACCTGGATACAACTCGTAAGGGAACAACCTATCTAATTACCCTAGAATGGGGAACGAGTGAATTTCTTCTTGCGAAGTTGAGCCCCTAGCTGCCTACAAGGTTTCATCGCTGAGAAGGTGGGCATATTGAGTCGGCAACTGTGGCCACTCTCACCCGTACTAGTCAAGGGATAATCTCCGGCATACAGGAGTTCGCAACTCGCTCAGGATTCAGGTTGAATCACTATTGGTCATCGTTTGAATCATTAGCCCTAACCTATCAACGATGTTACTTGATTAGTCTAACAATTCTTGGTCCAGTCTTGTACAAACTCTTTGCACAGGATGCCTCCACTTGCATGTCAACTACATGAACAAGTTGGATTACCTCGTTTGTATCAAATACAAAGTGGGTCGCATCCAAGTGTTAATAGGATTGAAGGGAATGAAAATACCAGCGCAGCGAAAGACGATCGAATCGTCGTGGTATCGTTGTGCATTTCAATTTCATTAAAATTAAACTATCATATAGTAAAGGTTAAACATGCTTTCTAGAAGGAAAACAAGAAGTATAAAGTGGTACTTACTTGTTCAAGTCCGTCTTCAAAATCCTTCTTTTGATCACGAACTTTTCGTGCTCTCCTCGTTCTCAATGGTCTCGAACTCCTTACACGAACACCGAATCGGACACCAACACTCGATTTCTCGGTTGTTCTTCCTTAGGTAGAAGGAGGATTGTGGGATCCTTCTTTGTTTTTGGAGGCGAATTTGAGAGAATAGAGATGCTTCTTTTGGTGAGAATTCCTAAAATGAGCTTTAGATTAATGAACCCTTCTTGCAAAGAGGTTTAAATAATTGAGATAGGTGGAGTTGAAATTGAAGGGAATAACAATCCCATGCAGCGGAAGACGATTGAATCGTCGAGGTGTCATAATGCAACATAGTATTGTTAAAATTGATCTTACACTAGATCTAGGCTAAACATGCTGAAAAAGGAAGAAATTTACAGCAAGAAGGAGTGTACTTACTTGTTGTAGACAAACTTCAAGAATTTCTTCCTCGGATCACGGACTCTTCGTGCTTCTCGATCTCAACGAACTCTTCCCACGAACGGAGCCCGAACACCACCACTTAGAGTGAAATTGAACACTTCAATTTCATACCAAAACATTAACCATTCTTTTAATCCAGATTGAACAAACCGAGGGACCAAATGGACGTACATTGACGGGCTCCAATGATCCGAGATTAACCTTCCAAACTCTTTGACCCGGTTAACCAACATTCATTAGCTACAGTAACACTCCACTATAGCCCGTAGCTGCACTCCCGTCAGTGCATAATATTACGTGTCCATTGATATAACCAATTCCCATGAGTCGACCCTTCACAGGTTGTTCGTAGACACGGTTGGGTCAAATTACCGTTTTACCCCTGTGTCTACCTCTTGTTCCTTAAGTCCCCACTGCTCCTCTAATGAACAACATATTGTGATGGTCCAACCATACACAACACCCTTCTCGGGCCAGTGAGAAGGTGGGCTCCTGTTGTCCAAGCCCTGGAGACAGCACTTAAGGGAACAACCCCTCTAGTTTCCCTAAAGACGGGAACGAGTGAATTCCATCTTGCGTAGTTAAGTTCTCAGCTCCCTACTTTGTTCTTTCCCTGAGAAGATAGGCATATTGGGTGAGTAACTGTGACCACCCTCACCCGTACTAGTCAAAGAATGGACCACTCGCAAATGCGAGTCCGTAACACGCTCGTGATTCGTGTCGAGTCACTAATGGTCATCTCGAAGTTATTAGTCCCATCACAACTGTGTTACATCGTGAGGTCTAATAAATCACGGTCCGGTCTTGTACAATCTCATTGCACAGGATGCCCCCACTCGCATGTCAACCACATGAACGAGTCAGATCACCTCGTTTGTATCTAATACAAAGCGGGTCGCATCCACAGTGTATCCAGGATTAGGTCTCCAAGCGTATCCATATACTGTAGACCGTGCGGGTCATTAACTCGAACGTGATCCTCCCTGTGTGTCCACTACACACCGTTCAAGTTATAGTTCTCTCATGAATTCAATGACTCTGGAGCTTAGTTTATTGGAAAAGTTTATAAATATTGCGAGACACAAAGTGATGAAATGAATAACTCTTATTAATTTCAAACAATATATTACAAACACGAGATTAGGACAAAAATCCCAACCGAAATCTCCACCTATTTACCATTTTACCACAACCATAGGTTATGCAAATCATATTTGCATAACCATTTATAATAAGATATCTCATATCTCATTTTACAAATCACATTTGTATTATGTGGATTTATTAAATTGAATCACATTCAATTTAATTTTTCTCAATCTAATTTCTCCAAATTAGCCCCAATTCAACAATTAGGCTAACCTATAGTTCATTATGAATCTCATTCACATTAAACCTTCTATTAATCCAGTTTGAGCCAACTGAGAGACCTTATGGACCTACAATGACGAGCTCCAATGATCCGAGATTAACCTATCAAACTCTTTGACCCGGTTAATCAACATTCATTAGCTACGGTAACACTCCACTAAAGCCCGTAGCTGCACTCCCTTCAGTGTAAGACAAGTTGTGTCCACTGATATAACCAATGCCCATGAGTCGACCCTTCACAGGTTGCTCGTAGACACTGATAGGTCAAATTACCATTTTACCCCTATGTCTACTTCTTGCTCCTTAAGTCCCCATTGCTCCTCTAATGAACAACAACGTTGTAATGGTCCTACCATACACAATACCCTTCTCGGGCAAGTGAGAAGGTGGGCACCCACTGTCCAAGCCCTAGAGACATCACTTAAGGGAACAACCCCTCTAGTTTCCCTAAGACGGGAACGAGTGAATTCCATCTCGCGTAGATAAGTTCCCAGCTCCCTACTTGGTCCTGTCCCTAAGAACATAGGCATATTGGGCGAGTGACTGTGACCACCCTCACCCGTACTAGTCAAAGGACGGACTCCGCGCATGGAGTCCGTGAACACGCTCGTGATTCGGTCGAGTCACTAATGGTCATCTACGGCTATTAGTCCATACTCATTAATCGGTGTTACATCGTGAGGTCTAATAATTCACGATCCGCCTTGTACAATCTCATTGTGCGGGATGCCCCACTCGCATGTCAACAACATGAACGAGTCAGATCACCTCGTTTGTATCTAATACAAAGCGGGTCGCATCCACAACGTATCCAGGATTAGCTCTCCAACCCATATACTGTAGACCGTTCGGGTCATTAACTCGAACGCGATTCTCCCTGTGTGTCCAAATTTTGAAAGAATTGCGAGACACAAAATTATGAAATAAATAACTCTTATTAATTTCAAATGGTAATTTACAAACTAAAGGAGATTAGGACATACATCCCAATAAGGATGACATTCTACATGTAACCATTAGGGTGACATTCTAAATGTGGCCTGGAGCTTAGTTTATAGGATTTATGTTTGTAATTGCGAGAATAGAAGTTTAAAGGAAAAAATAACAACTTTATTCATTTACTCAAATAATTAAAAATACACGAGTTTAGGGGATAAATCCCAACACCAAGATGGTAAGCTTATTCAATCGGCGACTCGGGCCACTCTCACCCATACTAGTCAAAGGACAATCCATCGCAAACAGGAGTTTGTAACCTGCTCAAGATTGAGATAAAATTGCCTAGGTCATCCTAATGAAATAGAAACCTAACTAGTCAACGTAGTTACACCTAGTGGTTACTATTTCATGGTCCGATCTTATGCAATCTCATCACATAGGATATCCCAACTGATGGGAATCAGATCCCCTTGAGCAGCGAAAACGTGATTAAAATCGTAATTGCTCGTTTGTTTTTGTTTAATACAAATACCAATACATTGGTTAAATTACAGAGGATGAGCAGTAAATCTAATCTAATTAGGCATCGAACAAATTATGCAAACATATAATGTAAAAGCTTAAACTAAAAGTAAGTAACAATTACCTTTGTAGTTTCTCAATCCAGCAACCCTTGCTTCAATTGCACAACAACACGACAACTCAATCTTCTTCTCTGTTTTACAGAACACTACCACTTGGAGAACCTCCTATTCTCTGAGAAACTTAGATTTGCCTTTTGTGGGAAGGGATCCAACAATTGGAAGAGAAGGAGAAGGGAATTGATTGAGAGAGAGTTTTGAGAGCAGCAATTCCACAATTGCTTAGAATTGATCGATTATCCATTCCCCTTCTCACCAGGAGAAGAAGAGTTCTCTGGGTAACTCCCCACTCCCTATCGAGTGGGAATTGGGGAGTGATGGGAACGTGTCATCTTGACACGTTCCCAATTAATTAATTAATTAATTAATTAATAATTAAATTAAATTAAATCATATTTAATTTAAATATCACATTAATTAATTAAATGATTAAATCACATTTAATTATTTTACCCTATAACCTATAGTTTAATGTACATCTTATGCACATTAAATTATAACCTATAGTTTTCAAATATGAATCACATTCACATTTTAAATTAATATTTGAACCTATAGTTAGGCATATTGATTGAGCGAACCAGGCCACTCTCACCCATACTAGTCAAAGGACATTCCCTTGCAAACAGGAGTTCGTAACCTGCTCAGGATTGAGATCAAGTTGCCTAGGCCATCCTAGTGAAATAGAAACCTAGCTAGTCAACGGAGTTAAATCTAGTGGTTACTATTTCGCGGTCCGGTCTTATGTAATCTCATTACATAGAATATCCCTACTCACATATCATCTACAGGAACACGTTAGGATCACAGTGTTTGTATCATATACAAAGTGGGCCACATCCATAGTGTTACCAGGGCAAGGTACTCAAACTTTATCCCCTTACTATAGACCCTTTAGGTTGTATCTCGAACCGAGATCCTTTATATGTACGCTACATTCAGTTCAAGAGACATTTTACAGCCTTGGATGTTTAGTTTATTGGATTTAGGGTTAAAACAAAAGGACAATATCATAAATAACGAACAATAACTCTTTATTGAAATAATAATTGTTTACTACAAAAATTAAAACAAAATTACAAACTACAAGTTTTAGGGTACAAACCCCAACAAACTCCCACTTGAACTAGAACACTAGTGGGGTACATCACAATCTAAAACTATGGTTACAGAGATACAAAAATAATAAACTAGGGCATCCATATACCCATTACATATCTCCCACTTGCCCTAGATTAACCTATGTACATGTCTCGTAGACCTAGACTTTGCAGATGACCCTCGAACACTTTAGCTGTGAGAGTCTTTGTAAACGGATCAACAATATTGTGCTCCGAAGCGATCTTCGTGACTGTCACATCTCCTCCTTGCACTATTTCTTGTATAAGGGATACTTCCTCTCGATGTCCTTGCGACGCTTATGGCTGCGAGGTTCCTTTGAATTTGCTACCGCACAACTGTTGTCACAATATAAGGTGATGGAAAATTCCATCTTTGGAACAACTTCCAAATCAGTAATGAATTTCCTTAGCCAAATAGCCTCTTTAGCTGCTTCACAAGCAGCGACATACTCAGCCTCCATCATGGATTCAAATGATGCATCCTCGCTTGATGCTTCGCCATACTATAGCTCCTCGTTAAGGGTGAAAATCGATCCCGATGTGGATTTCTCGAGAATCCTTATCGGTCCTGAAAATCGAATCGGTGTATCCAATGAGAGGATCAAATCCTTAGTCCCATACACAAGCGTATAGTCCTCGTTCTCATAAGATACTTGAGGATATTTTTAATCGCGTCCGTGGGTCTAACCTCGGATTGGATTGGTACCTACTGACTACTGCAGAGGCATAGGGAATACGTCTCATATCCTCAACCTCTTGAGGTGTCTTAGGAGACTGTTCCTTTGACAAATGAATTCCATGCCTAAAGGGTAATAAGCCTTTCTTTGAATTCTGCATCGAATAACGGGGCAACATTTTGTTGATATAAGATGGTTGAGACAGAGCTAGCGTTCTGTTCTTGCGATTCCTTAAAATCTGAATCCCAAGAACATACTGTGCCTCTCCAAAATCTATCTTTTGGAATTGGGTCGCCAACCACATCTTTATGTCAGTTAGATATCCTACATCATTCCCAATGAGTATGATATCATCCACAGAAAGTAATAAGAAAGCTAGTTGTCGTTGATGATCCTCTTGTAAACACAGGCTCATCAACGTTTTGGTCAAAGCAATAAGACTTGATCGTAGTATCAAATCTTATGTTCCTAGATCTGGATGCTTGTTTCAACCCATAAATGGATCGATTGAGCTTGCAAACTTTTTGCTCCTGACCTTCGGTTATGAACCCTTTGGGCTGAGACATATAGATGCTCTCGTCAAGATTTTCATTCAAAAAGGTAGTCTTGACGTCCATTTGCCAAATTTCATAGTCATAAAAAGCGGCTATGGACAAGAGTATCCTTATAGACTCAAGCATAGCAACAGGGGAAAAAGTTTCCTCATAGTCAACTCCTTCCCTTTGGGTAAAACCCTTTGTTACAAGTCTGACCTTAAAGGTTTGTACCATTCTGGCTGCATCTCTCTTTCTCCTATAGATCCATTTGCACCCTATGCGTCTTACCCCTTCAGGTTGGTCTACAAGTTCCCAAACTGAATTAAAGTACATTGACTCCATTTCAAGGTCCATGGCTTTGATCCATTGGTCCTAATCTACGTCATTCATTTTCTGTTTATAGGACAATAGATCCTTTACAACGTCATCAGGTATGACAACTTGAGTTTCAGCTAAACCCAAGTAGCGGACAGGTTGGAAAACAACCCTACCACTACATCGAGGCATTCCCAACGATTGGGAAGGACGAGACTGACTCGATGTGCCGACTTCTTTATCAACTCTTGATGAAGGTCCAGCTTGATCAACAACTCTTGTTGACTCATCTGTAGGTTCATTTAATACTAACTTACCACGCGGTTTATGGTTCCTTATGTGATCTTCCTCCAAGAAAGTGGCGTTTGTCGATACAATCACCTTGTTTTCTTGTGGTTCGTAGAAAAGACCACCTCTCGTTTCTTTGGGATTGTAAACAAATTGGCATAATCTTGAACGAGATTCCAATTTCTTTGGGTTTGTCACCAACACGTGTGTCGGACAACCCCAAATCCTGAAGTGTTGTAAACTAGGTTTACGCCCCTTCCATAACTCAAACGGTGTTTCTGAAACACTCTTTGATGGAACAATGTTTAAGATTTGAACCGAAGTCTCTACTACGTAACCCTAAAATGAGGCAGGCAATTAAGCATAACTCATCATAGATCGAACCATGTCTAACAAGGATCTATTTCTCCTATCATATACACCATTCTGCTGAGGTGTATTAGGTCCCGAGAGTTGAGATTGAATTCCATGTTCTATCAAATAGTCCTGGAATCTTTGATCTATATACTTTCCACCTCGATCGGATCGAAGTGTCTTAATAGTTTTCCCTAATGCATTCTCTACTTCAACCTTATTCTCTTTGAACTCTTCAAGAGTCTCAGACATATGACGTATTAGGTATAGATAACCATACCTTGTCTATGAAAGGAATGAAATATTCATACCCTCCACCATTCACCGGACCACAAAGATCCGAATGTAAAAGCTCAAAGGGTTTTTTGGCTCTATAACCTTTTCCAGAAAAAGGTGGCTTAGTCATTTTACCTTCCAAGCATGATTCACAAGGAGGTAGAGAATCATCTTCTAACTTATTTAGAAGTCAATTCTTTGATAGTCTCTCAATCCGGTTGAGATTTATATGACCAAGTTTAAGATGCGAAAGATAGGTATTATTATTTGGAGAAATTCTTTACCTTTTACTTTGAGTATTTGCAGTTTTAAACATCTCATGATTTAAAATTGCCTTAGTTTGATTCAGTATAAGTACATACAAGCCGTTTTCTAACTTAGTAGAACAAATATTGACACATTTTTTTGAAATGAACGCTACATTAATAGAAAATGAAATACAATAATGATGTTCAATTAGACAAGAGATAGATATCAAGTTCCTTTTAATATTAGGAACTATGTACAGATTTTATAAAAATATAAATCTATCTCCAAAAAATAACTTGGCATCTCCCACTGCACGAGCTGAGACGACGTCTCCCGTTTCGACCCTGAGCTTCATCTCACCCTCTTCGAGCTCCTTGAAGGAACTAGTTTCTTGTAAAGAAAAGCAAACATGCTTAGTGGCTCCTGAATCAAGTATCCAGGTAAAATCATCATTTTCCACTAAGCAAGTTTCAAGAACAAGTAAATCGAATTTACCTTTCTTCTCTTTGAGCTCAACAAAGTACTTTGGGCAGTTTCGCTTCCAGTGCTCCTCCATGTTGTAGTGGAAACACTTTCCTTTGTCTGCAACCTTGGCCTTTCCCTTGCCCTTATCAGCAGCAGGTCCTTCCCTTTCCCTCTTATCTTCTTCTTTTGGGTCTTCTTAAGCCCAGAAGATGGACCACAAGACTTAGTTCCAGAAGATGAACCCTTCTGGAACCTTATGGAATGGGCAAACAGATTTGCCTCTCCATCAGCCTGCCCCTTATTCTTCATAAGAGACTGGAAACTCTGCAGTTCATTGAGGAGAGTTGTCAGGTTGTACTCTATCTTGTTCATCATCGCATTCTTGCGAAATTGTAGGAAACTCTTCGGAAGAGATTCCAGGATGAACGATACCTGACTTTGCTCGTCTATGACCGCGTCGTTCATTTCAGCCACGTTGAAGTGGACCATCAGATCCAGAACATGTTCTCACAATGACGATCCCTCCTTCATATGTGAGTTATAAACGTACTTGAGGGATTCGTGTCGAAGCTGTCCAGACGGTTGTCCAAACATATTCTACAACGAACTCATGATCTCACGAGCTGAGACCATGCCCTCGTGCTTTTTGGCCAGAACTTCAGAGACACTAGCCAAAATGTAGTTCTTGGCCTTATCATTGGCCTTGATCCAGCGGTCGTACGCATCCTTAACAGATTGAGGAGCGTTTCGAGCAGGGACATGAGGACATTCCTCAACCAGTATAAACCGAAGGTCGTCAACAACGAGAATCGTATTCAGGTTGGACTTCTCGTAGTATAATTATCGCCAGTTAAACGTTCGCTTTTGAGTATGGCTATTATAGAGGACGACATGCTGAAATTTAAAAAACAGTTCTAATTAGTTATGCCTTTAACCCATTACAAACCAATCAAAATTTAGCAAAATTATTCAAAAACCCTAGTGTTTAAATTAAACCTTTAATTTTGCAACAATACTTCAAGGGTTTAGAACAAAAGCCACCGTCGGGTGGTCAGTCACTCCTCCCCTGAATTGAGACTGTCTAAGCTAATTCTCACTATCAGAACATCTCATGTCCCAATGATTCTTAGCTACCGTTTGTTTGGTCAATGACTCATTAACTAGCTTAGCTGATCCCATAAATGTGACCCTACCATTTTCAGATCCAATAAGTCCGAGCCAACAGGCTACTATTAAGAAAGACAACTATTGTTAAATTACCTAAAAGACCCTATCCATTTCTGGAGTTCGCGGTGTTCTGATCCCTATAGTCAGGCCCTCCGTAGGGATTGGATGTTCAAGGATAACCTAGCAGGCGGACTATAGAAATCTCACGGTACAACCTAACGGAGGAGACCGTAGGATACATTGACACACGTCCTGCTCCCATTTACTATGGATACTTCCCTCATTCACCTTGGTATTGAACCATGCAAACACTTACCATAGGGGGACACCCTATTGACGCCACGTAGACGAGCATGGAACTCACGTTGTTAACTCTTGAGGACGTGAGAGTAAACTCGATGTGAACACCTTGTTTTCTCCCACTGAAGCTCCTAAGGTTAGGGTATAGGTTTAACTTAGTCGGATTCTAGCTAATAGAATCTATCTAAGTCTATGCGTATTATAACTATTATAACAAGGTCATTTAACCTTATGTCTAGGTGAATAAAAATTTTAATTACCTAGATATAACACGGGACTATGGTTAATTCAACTCAAGTTCCAGGTCAGTTCCCAGGTAGGAGGTGTTTCGTTGACCGTCAGCTTAAGTACCCCTAACCTTAGACAGAACATCACCGGTAGAGTTCCCATATAACCAATGTCCTATTGTCCTACTATATTTTAAACTATTTAAAATACTATGTAAGACTAACTTCTAATCCTATCAGAAATTAAACTTAGGTCTAAATAAATTTTAAACAATTTAAAACTAATTTAATTTAACTCAAGTTCCTATGTTTGCATGCAATTCTTTGTTATAGGTTATGGTTTCTAAAACCAATTTATTTATAACTTTTATAAATTTTAATAATTAATCGATGACAAGAAACTATATTAGAAAACCAACAAACGATTTCAAATTGGAATTATAAATGTTATTCAACTAATTGAATAAAGTAAATTACTTAAATAAATTAACATTTATTTTAAACTAAGTAATTTCATGCTCCATGCTCTTTATTTTCCATATAATCTAATTATAACAATTATAATTAACTACTTATGAAAAATAAAATAAATCATGCATTTCGAAGATATTTATATAACACTTATACAAATAAAAAAAATACATGAACATGCTTATCCTAAGGTGGGAAAAATTCTAAATGACATTCATAAAGAAAATAACTGTAAAACCGAAAAAATTTGGCCCCTAAAGTGCAAAAATAAGAAATTACATTAATTTCATTACAAAATCGGTCCAAAACTCCTTGAACCGGGCTCAGACCGCTCGAATCAGACCAAAATCGACCTGAATCGCTTTTGAACCGGTCTGCACCTTCAGGTTGTCGTCACAACGTTGCAACGCTGAGGAGAGCGTTGCAACGCTTCCTCATCTCGTACACACACTTGGCATCAGGGCAGGTTGCAACGCTGCTGACCCCTCGCATTTCGGTATCGATAGAGGCTTCGGCGTTGCGACGTCGTGCCTCAGCGTTGCAATGCTGATGAACGGCGTTGCAACGCTGTTGTTGCAACAATTTCTTCCTTCGAAAACAACAACTTCAAATGCCAAATTCTCACCCAAATCTCATCCGATTTGCACGAAATTTACCACCAATGACTCATAACTTTATTATAGACTCGATTATGCACTTAAATTGCCAAAAACACATGGGCCTTTAAATTTAATTTGATCTAATAAAAAATAAATCTAAGGCCAAATTTTTCCTAAACAGTTTTACAGCAAACCAAATGAAATTCCCACCTATCGAATGAAAATTTGTTTCAACCAAAACAAAATAAGCATTTCTCTTATACCAATTGATGGGAATCGGATCGCCTTGAGCAGCAGAAACGTGATTAAAATCGTAATTTCTCCTTTGTTTTTGTTTAATATAAATACCAATACATTGGTTAAATTACAGAGGATGAGCAGTAAATCTAATCTAATTAGGCATGGAACATAATATGAAAACATATAATGTAAAAGCTTAAACTAAAAATAAGTAACAATTACCTTTGTAGTTTCTCAATCCAGCAACCCTTGCTCCAATTGCACAGCTGAAGGGAATGAAAATCCCCGCGCAGCGAAAGACGATCGAATCGTCATGGTATCATTATGCTACCCGAATTTTGTCAAAACGATCGATTCGTCATGGTATCATTATGCTACTCATTGTGAATGGAGGAGTTGTAGTGTGGCGAAGCATCAAGCAGGGATGCATCGCTGATTCCACGATGGAAGCCGAGTATGTTGCGGCTTAAGAAGCTGCAAAGGAAGTTGTTTGGCTCAGGAAGTTCATGACGGATTTGGAAGTTGTTCCAAATATGAACTTGCCAATCACACTGTTTTGTGACATCAGTGGTGCAGTAGCCAACTCGAGATAACCTCAAAGTCATAAAAGGGGCAAGCATATAGAGCGTAAGTATCACTTGATACGGGAGATTGTGCACTGTGGAGACGTGACAGTCACGCAGATAGCTTAGGAGCACAACGTTGCTGAGCCATTTACAAAGGTCCTCACGGCTAAGGTGTTTGAGGGTCACCTAGCTAGAGAGTCTAGGTCTTCGAGTGCTTCCTGACTTGGGCAAGTGGGAGTATTGTAAAGGGGTGCCCTAGTTTATTGTATTACTTTACTGTACATTTGAGAAATGTATCATGTACTCCACTAGCTTAGTCCAAGTGGGAGTTTGTTGGGATGTATGTCCTCATCTCGTGTAGTTTGTAATATTCCAAGTTGTAAATAAATAAGAGTTATTTATTTAAACTTTGTGTCTCACAGTTTTCATAAACTTAATCCAATAAACTAAGCTCCAGGGTCATTGTATTATGAGAGAACTAAGAACTTGAATGGTGTGAAGTGGACACACAGGGAAGATCACGTTCGAGTTAATGACCCGAATGGTCTACAATATATGGATATGGTTGGAGACCTAATCCTGGATACACTGTGGATGCGACCTACTTTGTATTGGATACAAACGAGGTGATGTGACTCGTTCATGTGGTTAACATGCGAGTGGGGGGATCCTGTGCAATGAGATTGTACAAGACTGGACCGTGAATTATTAGACTTACTGATGTAACACCGTTAACAGTATAGAGCTAATAATTTCGTAGATGACCATTAGTGACGCCGACCTTAATCCTCGAGCGTGTCACACGCACTCCTCGCGCGCGCGCCCATCCATTGACTAGTACGGGTGAGGGTGGCCACTGTTGCTCGCCCAATATGCCTATGTTATCAGGGGCAGGACCACGTGGGGAGCTGGGAACTTGACTACGCAAGAAGAAATTCACTCGTTCCCGACTTAGGAAAACTAGAGGGGTTCTTCCCTTAAGTGTTGTTTCCAGGGCTTGAACAACGGGGCCCTACTCTCTCATTGGCCTGAGAGGTTTGTTGTTTATGGTTGGACCATGCAAATGTAGTGGTTCATTAGAGGAGCAGTGGGACATAAGGAGCAAGAGGTAGACACAGGGGTGAAATGGTAATTTGACCTAACTGTGACTACGAACAACCTGTGAAGGGTCGACTCATGGGTATTGGTTATATCGATGGACACAACTTGTCCTACGGTGATGAGAGTACAGCTACGGGCTTTAGTGGAGTGTTACCGTAGCTAATGAATGTTGAATAATGATAACTCACCATAAGTGAGTTATTTTACTAGAATTTTAGTGTTTAATCCACTTGAATTGCATCTAATTTAGTGATCCTCATGTTATTTTATACCTAAATTATGTGTGTTAGCTTTAAAATCTTCAATTTAAGCATTAGGTGCAAAAAGAATTAATTTATATGTTTTTGTGCTTTAATTTAAGAAATTTAGAAAAATAAGCTAACAGTTAATTAAAGACCAAAATTTGAGATTTTTCTTAACTCCAAAAATCCTTGCGTATTTTGATTTATAATTGACTTCATATATTTATTTGGGATTTTTCTGTGTGCAGGAGATTATAAAAATTACAAGAGTCCCTAAGGGCATTTTAGACATCTTACCCAAGGGTAAGATGGTCTTTCTGTAAACCCAACATCTTTCTTTGGAACTTCCTTATTAAAAAAAAAACAACAAAAGGAAAGAAGAAATGAAGTGAAAGACAAAAAGAAAACAAGGAAGGAAAGTTTAAACCATTTTGGTTTGGATTGCTTTTAGACAAAAGAAGAAAAAGAAATGAAAGGAATGGATATTATATTGTGTTTTGTTTTGTTTAGAAAAGAAAAGAAAAGAAAAGAAAAGAAAGAAAGAGATAAAGGAGAAGTTAAAAAAAAAGAAAAATAAAAGAAAAAGCAAAAGGGGAAAAAGACAAATGTTTCTTTTCCTCCACCGTTTGCTTTTTAAAATGACTTTATCTTCTCCATTTTCTTCTTTATTTACTAAAAAAGGAAGTCTGTAAGCTTCGTGAGTTGAAGTTCAAGGGAGAAGAAGAAGGAGAAAAGCTCTGATTTTGGAGCCGAGTTGCAGTAGAAAGGAGAAGAAACTCAAGGGAATTATTATTGCAAAGAAGGTGATCAACTCAGACCAGTTCTGATGTTTTGATCTTCTCGAGCTCTACAAGAAGAGGTAAGTGTTGAAGTTTTCTTTTCCTTAAAGCTAACTCATTTATAAGCAAAGTTCATGAAGGAACCTCGAGCAAATTCTTATGTTAAGTTACTGTTTTATTAAGAGGAAAGCAGAAGACAGAAGTTTGCTGCCAAATCCGAGAAGTCTCTGCTGTTTTGGTTGTTCTGATCTGTATACTAAGAGTTAGAAGCTCTCGTTGGTATGGTTCGAAAGCTTATTGAATTTCCTACAACTTTCGTGAAGAAATCGTGAGTAGAAAATGTCTAGAAGATGTTTTAAATATCAGATAAAAGTTATTGTGTAGCAGGAAATCCGAATCTGGAAACAGCAGAAGTCTATTTTGAGGAAAGTAGCTTTCGAGATATTTCTGAACAAATCCGTTTGGAATTTCAATTTCATATCTTCATATGATTTTTAGAGGGTTCAAAAAGGAAGAGTTTGGTATAAATTACATTATTGTAGGATAAGTAATGAAGAAGTTATGGCTGTCTGAAAACAGGGCAAAAAATCTTAAAATGCTGGAAAATTTGAAAGTGTGTTTTCTTGCAAGTTTTAAGGTTTAAAATCATGAGCTCGAGGTTCTAATGGTTGAGTTGGTTTGTTTGACAGGCCAAGAGCAATAGGTCAAGTTTACAAGCCAAGGTTCTAATTCTAATACTGTAAGTGACTCTATCTTAGAACTATGCTTGGCCTATGTTTTTCTTCAAAAACATAATTGTTGATCATTGAATCTTGTTTGAACTAATTATGTATAGCTTCATGGAGTTTCTAACATAAAGTTCATGATGGAACCTAAGCATGCTTTGAATTAGTTGTAACTATAAATCCAAGTATGGAAACTAAATTATGAAAGTAAGCTTTTCTTTAGAGAATGTTTTGTGTAAATCCACTTGGGAACATGTATAGATGATAATGTGAAAATGTCAAGATATTGTTGTATGTGTTATAAAAACATGATTTCCATGGTACACAAATTATGCCCTTGTTTGTGGTTAACCCCTAATACTGAAGGACATTAGAGAAGGTACTTAGGGGGAGAATGAATCATGATATCCCGATACTTTAGGACAATGAGAAGGTATCCGGGTAGTAAATGGTTTTACCTTAATACCGAAGGACAATGAGAAGGTATTCGGGTAGTAAATGGTTTTACCTTAATACTAAGGACGTAGAGAAGGTATTAGGGAAAACCAAACGACCAAAGGTATTCCACGTGCACGTGAGAGAGAGAGGTATGAACCTTATTGGTATAAATGTAACTCTACCACCTCTATGGTTTGATGTGGTATCATGTCATGTGTTTTATTGTTATGAGCTTCTATATTATTGATCTATCTACCCTCGATATGTTAGTACATTTGGAGTTGTGTGCTCTGCACAAGTGGTGACTTAAACCTGTAAATTGGAAGCATGGTTTGTTTATGTTTACAAACAGATGTTAAGCTATTTTCTACTTATAATCTGCCATTATTATGATTCAGCTGTGAGCTTATAATGTTTTAAAGATAGACACTCACTGAGCTTTTTAGCTCATTCTTTCAATGTTTTCAAACCTTTTCAGGTAGTGTTCGAGCTCCTAGTACCTGACATCCTGCCATTGTCTGCTGGAAGTTTCATAAGTTGTTAGTTTGTACGTGGCTGGTGTTGTATAGCAAGTCGTTATGTAGTTATAGTTGTTTGTGCATAAGAGGTTGTATAAACAGTGGGTTGGCATGTTCTGAGTTGTGATGCTATTGCTCGTTTAAGTTTTCAAATGAGAGACTTAAGAAATGTTTCTCCCTATGTATGTTTAGTAGTTATCAAGTTTCCGTTGTGTTATGTTAAAGTTTACCAAATACGAGCATAGTATGTTTATCAGGTAGAACAGGGTCATCAGGTATTGTTAAGAGGTGAGCAATGTCTGTTGGCTTCATGCCTCTTTCCGAGCTAAGTTAGCAAGTGGTTCGGGAGGGGGTGTGACAACATGGTATCAGAGCGTTAGCTCCATAAGAATGAGACAGGGCAAGTTAGCTTTGAGAATAAAATAAAAGTCATAGCAAGTTATTGAGTTAGTTCAGATGAAACTAGTAGTGTATGGTCCAAGACAGGATAAGAGTAAGTCTAGTTAGGGCAAAAATGTGAATAGTAGTCTAAAATTGTGTTATTGAGTTAAGTATTCATAGCATGTCTAATGTGTTGATATGTTATAGTAGTCATGCCACCACGTACTAGCAGATGACGCAGACAGGATCAGGGCAGGACGCAGGATCCTACCCAAGGTCAATCTGAGAGGGGATCTAGTGCCCCGAGAGTCCAGATTGAGGCCAGAGAAGAGCAACATGTTAGTTCCTCACAGGAGGCAGGTAGGCCAGAGAGAGCAGGGCCAAGTTATCCAAAAACAAAAAGAGGCGTATAGAATAGAACGTCTGAAGAAATTAGGAGTCACAGTATTTGAGGGTTCCATAGATCCAGCTGATGCCGAGGTTTGGCTGAATATGCTACAAAATGTTTTGATGTAATGAGTTGCTCTGAGGAGCAAAGTCAAGCTAGCCACATTCCTACTAGAGAAAGAAGCAGAGGGATGGTGGAAGTCAATACGAGCTAGGCGCAGTGATGCACGCACTTTAGATTGGCAAACTTTCAGAGGCATCTTCGAAGATAAATATTACCCTAGCACGTATCGTGAGGAAAAGAGGGATGAATTTTTAGAATTGAAGCAAGGGTCACTATCAGTGGCTGAGTACGAGAGAAGGTATACCGAGCTATCACGGTATGCTGATGTTATATTTGCATCTGAGAGTGACAGGTGTCGACGATTTGAAAGGGGATTACGTCCTGAGATACGAACCCCAGTCACAGGCATTGCAAAGTGGGCTGACTTTTCCCTGCTTGTAAAGAATGCTCTACGTGTTGACCAGAGTATAATAGAGGCACAAACAGTGGTGAAGCCTACTCGAGGGCCTTCAACGACGAGCAGTTTCCATGGTCGTGAGCAGCGACGATTCACAGCTGGAGTGAATGTTTTGAGTCGTCAGGACTTTAAAAGTCGAGTTGGCGACTAGACATCGAGACAAACGCATGTTAGTGGTGCCTATCAGAGGCAGAGTCAGAGAGCACCTAGTCACCGCCGATCCACAAAGCAAGACCACGCATAATGCAGAGTCTGCTTGCTTAGTGTAGCAAGGAGAACACCTTGTGCGAATTGTGGTAAGAATCATCGAGGCCAATGTCTTGTGGGTGTCGATGTGTGTTACCAGTGTGGGCAGCCAGGGCATTTCAAGAGGGATTGTCCACAGCTGAGAGCAGCCACACAGAGAGACCAGGGAGTTGGGTCCTGATGGTTGAGCAACCAAGAGTTCCAATGAGTCGCAAGAGAGGCACCAAAGGTGCTAAATAGAAAGGAAGTTGTTTTCAAGAAACAAGGATTAGCTGAAGTGGTTTTCAGGGGTGAAAGGAAGATTATCCCTACGAGCTTGATTTCAGCATTAAAAGCTGAAAAGTTGTTGAGGAAAGGTTGCATGGTATTTCTTCCACACGTCGTGGAGGTGCAGGAAGAAAAGCTAAAACCAGAAGATGTTCTTGTGGTGAACGAATTTCTTGATGTTTTTCCAGCAGATTTGTCAGGGTTTCCACCTGATAGGGAAGTTGAGTTCACTATTGAGTTGCTACCAAGAACAACACCTATTTCGCAAGCGGCCGTATAGAATGGCTCCAAGTGAGCTCAAGGAGTTGAAGATGCAGTTACAAGAACTAGTTGATAAAGGATACATCAGACCTAGTGTATCATCCTAGGGAGCTCCAGTGTTATTTGTAAAGAAGAGAGATGGTACCCTTAGATTATGCATTGATTATTGACAGTTAAACAAGTCATGATACGTAACAAGTATCCTTTACCCCGTATAGATGACTTGTTTGACCAGTTACGAGGGAGCATCAATGCTTACTAAGATTGATTTGAGATCAGGATACCATCAGTTAAAGGTAAGGGAATCAGACATTCCTAAAACAACATTCAGAACGAGGTATAGGCATTATGAGTATTTAGTAACGCCGTTAGGTTTGACGAATGCACCAAAGAGCTTTCATGGACCTCATGAATGTGGATATTCCACCATGATTTGGACTGGTTCGTGATAGTATTTATTGATGATATACTAGTTTACTCAATTGATAGAAAAGCTCATGAGGAACATTTGAGGATTATACTACAAACACTACGAGATAAACAGTTGTATGCTAAATTCACCAAATGTGAGTTTTGGTTGAATCAGGTAGTATTTTTAGGGGCATGTTGTGTCAACAAATGGTGTTAGTGTGGATCCAAATAAAGTGAAAGTTGTGGTCAACTTGGAGAGACCAAACAAGATGATGAGAGGCAATGTAGTTTCCTAGGCTTGGCAGGATACTACAGACGGTTTGTTGAGGATTTCCCACGATTAGCATTACCAATAACAACTTTGACAAGGAAGAACGCTAAGTTTGAATGGTTAGATAAGTGTGAACAGAGTTTTCAAAAGCTGAAAAAGAGGTTAGTTACAACACCTATTCGACACTTCTCGTGAATTGAAATAGAGTATGTAATTTATTGTGACGCCTCGAGGCAAGGTTTAGGGTGTGTGCTCATGCAAGAAGGAAAAGTAATAGCTTATACGTCAAGACAATTGAAAAAGCACAAATGTAATTACCCTACCCATGATCTCGAGCTAGCAGCAGTAGTTTTAGCACTGAAGATCTGGAGACATTACTTGTTTGGTGAAAGGTGTCACATTTACACAGATCATAAGAGTCTGAAATATATCTTTGATTAGAAGGAGTTGAATATGAGACAAAGAAGATGGTTAGAACTGATTAAAGATTATGATTGTACCATAGAATACCATCCAGGTAAGGCGAATGTGGTAGCAGATGCATTGAGTAGGAAGTCAAAACTTCCTACGAACGCCCTGTGTGGTATTTGAGCGATATTTTTTTAAGTACTCTAAGGGATTCTAAGGCAGTTGTGAATGCAGAGAATTCAGGGAGTCTTTTAGCTCAATTCCAAGTCAAGTCTTCGCTCGTAGCAGAGATTGTAAGAAGATAACCAGATGATTAGTAACTTGCAGAAAATGTTTGGAAGTCCAAACAGGGCCCAGAGGCGGAATTTAAAATGAGATCAGATGGAGCCATAGAGAGGCAAGGAAGACTATGTGTTCCGAGTGTTAGTGAGCTTAAAGATGCTATTCTAGAAGAAGCTCACAGTTCAACTTACGTTATGCATCCAGGAAGCACCAAGATGTATAAGACATTGAAAGGGAGCATATTGATGGCCTGGGATGAAGCGGGAGGTAGCTGAATATGTTGATAATGTTTGATCTGCTAACAGGTTAAACCAGTTAGACAGAGACGAGGAGGACTCCTTAATCCATTGCCAGTGCCGGAATGGAAATGGGAGCATATCACTATGTATTTTCTGTTTAGATTACCACATACTTCTAGTGAACATGATGGTATTTTGGTAATAGTGAATAGACTCACTAAAACAGCACGGTTTATACCGATTTAAGCGACGTCTACACTTGATCAGCTTGTTGAGCTATATGTCGAAAGAATTGTGAGTCAATACGGAGTGCCAGTGTCCATAGTTTCAGATAGAGATCCACGATTTACTTCTAAGTTTTGGCCTAGCTTACAGAAAGCTATGGGGACAAAGTTGAATTTTAGTTCAATATCCATCCTCGCATGATGGTCACGATCGAGAGAGACCATCCGCACCCTAGAGGATATGTTGAGGGCATGTGTCCTTCAATTTAAGGGTAGTTGTGATACACACCTATCACTTATGGAGTTCACTTACAATAATAGCTATCAGTCAAGTATTGGCATGGCACCATTTGAGGCTCTGTATGGAAGGTCGTGTAGAACGCCCGTATGTTGGAATGAAGTAGGAGAGCGGAAGCTAATCGGTCCTGAGTTGGTACAAATTACGATGGATAATATTAAGGTAATCAGGGAGAATTTGAAGGTTGCTCAAGACCGTCAGAAGAGTAACGCAGATAAGAGACGAAAGGACTTAGAATTTACGGTCGGAGATCAAGTTTTCTTGAAGTTATCTCAGTGGAGAGGTGTCTTTCATTTTGGCAAGAAAGGTAAGTTAAGTCCTAGATATATTAGTCCTTATCAAGTAACGGGACGAGTTGGGCCAGCAGCCTACAGATTGGAGTTGGCAGCATAACTATCTCGAGTACATGATGTTTTTCATGTGTCCATGTTGAGGAAGTATATTCTAGATCCGACACATGTGTTACAAGCACAACCAGTTGAGTTGAAAGAAGACATGAGTTACATAGAGGATGCAGTTCAAATCCTCGACAGAAAAGAACAAGTTTTGAGAAACAAGACGATCTCACTCGTGAAGGTTCGTTGGAGACATCACGGAGTGGAGGAGGCTACCTGGGAGTTAGAGGACCTAATGAGGAGGAAGTACTTGATGATTTTCACTTAAAGACTACTCAATTTCGAGGACAAAATTTCTTAAGGGGAGGTAAGTTGTAAACCCAAGATCTTTCTTTGGAACTTCCTTATTAAAAAAAAAAACAACAAAAGGAAAGAAGAAATGAAGTGAAAGACAAAAAGAAAACAAGGAAGGAAAGTTTAAACCATTTTGGTTTGGATTGCTTTTAGACAAAAGAAGAAAAAGAAATGAAAGGAATGGATATTATATTGTGTTTTGTTTTGTTTAGAAAAGAAAAGAAAAGAAAAGAAAAGAAAGAAAGAGATAATGGAGAAGTTAAAAAAAAGGAAAAAGAAAAGAAAAAGCAAAAGGGGAAAAACACAAATGTTTCTTTTCCTCCACCGTTTGCTTTTTAAAATGACTTTATCTTCTCAATTTTCTTCTTCATTTATCAAAACGAAGCTGTAAGCTTCGTGAGTTGAAGTTCAAGGGAGAAGAAGAAGGAGAAAAGCTCTGATTTTGGAGCTGGAATTGCAGAAGAAAGGAGAAGAACTCAAGGGAATTATTATTGCAGCAAGGTGATCAAATAAGATCAGTTCTGATGTTTTGATCTTCTCGAGCTCTACAAGAATAGGTAAGTGTTGAAGTGTGCTTTTTCTGAATGCTAACTCATGTTTAAGCAATGTTCATGAAGGAAGCTCGAGCAAATTCTTATGTTAAGTTACTGTTTTGTTAAGAGGAAGGCAGAAGATAGAAGTTTGCTGCCAAATCCGGGAAGTCTCTGATGTTTTGGTTGTTCTGATCTGTATACTAGGGGTTAGAAGCTCTAATTGGTATGGTTCGAAAGCTTATTGAATTTCCTACAACTTTTGTGAAGAAATCGTGAGTAGAAAATGTCTAGAAGATGTTTTAAATATCAGATAAAATTTATTGTGCAGCAGGAAATCCGAATCTAGAAACAGCAGAAGTCTATTTTGAGAAAAGTAGTTTTCGAGGTATTTCTGAACACATCCGTTTGGAATTTCAATTTCATGTCTTCATATGATTTTTAGAGGGTTCAAAAAGGAAGAGTTTGGTATAAATTACATTATTGTAGGATAATTAATGAAGAAGTTATGGCTGTCTGAAAACAGGGCAGAAAATCTTAAAATGCTGGAAAATTTGAAAGTGTGTTTTCTTGCAAGTTTTAAGGTTAAAAATCATGAGCTCGAGGTTCTAATGGTTGAGTTGGTTTGTTTGATGTGCCCAAGAGCAATAGGTCAAGTTTACAAGCCAAGGTTCTAATTCTAATACTGTAAGTGACTCTATCTTAGAACTATGCTTGGCCTATGTTTTTCTTCAAAAACATAATTGTTGATCATTGAATCTTGTTTGAACTAATTATGTATAGCTTCATGGAGTTTCTAACATAAAGTTCATGATGAAACCTAAGCATGCTTTGAATTAGTTGTAACTATAAATCCAAGTATGGAAACTAAATTATGAAAGTAAGCTTTCCTTTAGAGAATGTTTTGTGTAAATCCACTTGGGAACATGTATAGATGATAATGTGAAAATGTCAAGAAATTGTTGTATGTGTTATAAAAACATGATTTCCATGGTACACAAATTATGCCATTGTTTGTGGTTAACCCCTAATACTGAAGGACTTTAGAGAAGGTACTTACGGGGAGAATGAATCATGATATCCCGATACTGAAGGACAATGAGAAGGTATCCGGGTAGTAAATGGTTTTACCTTAATACCGAAGGACAATGAGAAGTTTATTCGGGTAGTAAATGGTTTTACCTTAATACTGAAGGACGTAGAGAAGGTATTAGGGAAAACCAAACGACCAAAGGTATTCCACGTGCACGTGAGAGAGAGAGGTATGAACCTTATTGGTATAAATGTAACTCTACCACCTCTATGGTTTGATGTGGTATCATGTCATGTGTTTTATTGTTATGAGCTTCTATATTATTGATCTATCTACCCTCGATATGTTATTACATTTGGAGTTGTGTGCTATGCACAAGTGGTGACTTAAACTTGTAAATTGGAAGCATGGTTTGTTTATGTTTACAAACAAATGTTAAGCTATTTTCTACTTATAATCTGCCATTATTATGATTCACCTGTGAGCTTATAATGTTTTAAAAATAGACACTCACTGATCTTTTTAGCTCATTCTTTCAATGTTTTCAAACTTTTTCAGGTAGAGATCGAGCTCCTGGTACCTGACATCCTGCCATAGTCTTCTGGAAGTTTCATAAGTTGTTAGTTTGTACGTGGCTGGTGTTGTATAGCAAGTCGTTATGTAGTTATGGTTGTTTGTGCATAAGAGGTTGTATAAACAGTGGGTTGGCATGTTCTGAGTTGTGATGCTATTGCTCGTTTAAGTTTTCAAATGAGAGACTTAAGAAATGTTTCTCCCTATGTATGTTTAGTAGTTATCAAGTTTCCGTTGTATTATGTTAAAGTTTACCAAATACGAGCATAGTGTGTTTATCAGGTAGAACAGGGTCATCAGGTATTGTTAAGAGGTGAGCAATGTCTGTTGGCTTCATGCCTCTTTCCGGGCTAAGTTAGCAGGTGGTTCGGGAGGGGGTGTGACACTTTCTACCCCTAAGGGTATTTTTGTAATTTGTGAAATTAGGGCAACACCATCTTATATAAGGAGGCTAGGGTTCACAAGTGCAAAGGAGAGAGAAGGAGTTGCCACAAAAGGGGAAGAGAGCGAGAGAGAAGGGGCGATTGCTACAGCAAAGGTGTGCATTGAAGAGAAGAATTAGGAAGGTGCCATTGTTATAGCAATCGTGCGAGTGAAGAATAAATCGAAGCTTCAAGGTGCTTGTAGCAAAAATCTCAGTTCGATTTTTCACACACGACGCTCACAAAGTTATCATTTGCCGCCGTTTCCACCGTTGGATTTTGCGAAACTTTTGACAGCTTATTCTAGTCTCATATAGCTTTACTTTGAACGGTTGGATCGTCGTTCTGAGCTTTGCTATGTCGGATATCGCTGTCACGTTGGGAGATCAGTGCAGTTCAGGTTTTCACCGCCAGCGCTCAGAAAGTTGTCGATTCCCGGAGTTTCCACCGTTGGATGGTGCTGAAATTTTGACAGCTTGTTCGAGACTCACAGGGCGTCATTTTGAACAGTTGGATCGTTGTTTCGAGCTTCCGTTGATGAGATATCTCTATCGAACTGAACTTATAAAATAAGGCCACCTGCTGTGTAACGTTTTCCCTATCTCTAAGTGTTATTGCTTGTTGTCAACCACCAATTTAATACTGAATTTTTGGGTTGTTTACGTACTGATTTAGACTACTTTTGCTCACTGTTTTAAGCATAACTCGTGACTGTTTTAGGCTAGAATTGTGATTGATTTAGGCTAATTTAGTGAACATTGTTGGTTGCTTTGCATGAACTCCTTGATCAATAAAAGCTTGCTTAAACTAGAGATATGTGACTCGATTTTAATCTTGAACTAAATTTTCTTAGGCAAAGGTTAGGTTGTTTTAATGTAATTTTGGATTAAATTTATGGTTGATGCCATTGATTGAATTTATGAAATTTTATTGAATTTAACGTTGCATGAGAATTAAAATTGGCCTTTTTAACTTCTCTATAATTCATGAACTTGAGAGAGCTATTGAATTAGAAAACTAAAATTTCATTCCAGGATTATTGAGTTGATTAGAGATAATTAACCCACCTAGAACCTTAAATCATAAGCATAATTTAGATCTTAATTGAGAGATTGTAGGTTTCAAAACTTAGTGATTTTGAAAGAAATCATTTGAATACATGTGTAGGTAAATTCAAGGCATCACTAAAAATTCATTCCAATTGAATACGAAAACTCCAACCTTACCCGATCCTATATTTTTCATAAAAATCTCATCTCTTGCATCTTCCCTCTTGTTTGCATTCTCCTCTCCCCTCATTTAAATTTAGTTATTTTCTTGAGTCTAGTCTTGTATTTGCACACTTATCACATCAATTTATTTATTTACAATAGTAATTTGCACACTCATGCATTGCACTAAAATAAGGAAAATTTGCTAGGATACTCATTTATTTAGGTTTAGTTAGTCCTCGTGGGATCGATACTTTAACTTATCACTTGCTGCTCTCGACCGTGTATACTTGCACGTCGTAGAAGTGTCGGAGTCTTATTCTAATTTACATTAGTTTAGGGCACTCGATATTTTCGCATCAAGTTTTTGGCGTCGTTGTCGGGGACTAGTTTTGATTCTTATTTTGTTTGAGTTTATTTTAGCATTTTATCCTTATTTTTCTCGTTGGGTGTGTCTTCTTGTCTTTGTTTCGTGTTTTTATCTTTGTTGAGTCTTGGTTATTCTTTCTGGTTGTGTTGGTGCATATTGTGTTTGTTGAGCCTGTTATAATTGATTCATTACTTTATTATGGCTTATGATAACTTTGGGTGGTCTTCTGTGCCCAATGAGCAACCACAATATAGTTCTTTTTCCTATGATCATCCCTTTGCCAATTTAGAGTCTTCTAGTGAGGGGTATGGATCTTATGGCTACCAAATGCCTAATTATTATCATAGTAACCCTATGACTTATGGGGATCACATGTATGATAATAATCAGAGCAATTGGGCCTATGAACCATATCCTAGGGGTTTTGAGTCATATCCTTCACAAATCCAAGAACCCTGTGAAGATGAATCTTCCCTTAAAACGTTGTTATTAGAATATATGAGAACATCAGATGAGAGGAATAGGCAAATAGGAGAGTCAATTCAACGCCTAACAGATACACTTGTCTCCCTTAGAGAACAAATGTATTTAGACTCATCTGAGGTTGAACATCCTAGGGAAGAGAGTGAAGGAGGACCCACACCCATAGATAGTTCGGTGAGTCACTTGATCACCGACTCACCGATAGACCTTCGTGATCCTAGTCCTTCAAATTTTTCTCGAGTATGGGCAATTAGAGGATTGTGCTTTAAATGTAAAAGAACTAGAACCTTGTAGTACACACCGGGATGGAGTCAATGAGAGCGTGGAAGAAGTCGAGCCTGTTGAGTTAGGCCGGAGGTAGAGTTTGAAGCTTTTGAGTCTATGTTAGTTCTATCTTCCGATTTTTCTCTTATTGGTGAGTGTTTTTCTTTCTATGCTCTTGAGTCAAGTATTTTTGTGAGTCCATTTATTTTCCTGTTTTTCTTCTTTTCTATTATCAAATAAAAACTAAAAATATTTACTTTGTTGTTTTTCCTTTTCTTTTATTATATAAAAATCAAAAATATATCCGAATCTGGCTCTCATGAGAAGCTAGTATTCTTGCTAGCATTAATTTATTTTGTAGATTCAAGAAAGGGAGGCCCGAAGAAGTGGGAGAATTTTTACGTACTTTGACGAGCCCACGTATACTACGTCAAGCTAATGACGTTAAATAAGCGCTTCTTGGGAGGCAACCCAAACTTTATTTCGTTTGTTTCGTCTTTAATTTTTTTTGTTTTTTTTTTCTTTTGTTTCATTTTTAGTTGTTTTTGTTTTTAAATAAATAACCCTTGCCTATCTTGCAGCTCCCTTAGGGTTTGTTGATATGCGCTGCAGTGGAGGTCTCCTCAATTCAGGGCAGTATCGTTCTCCCTTCCATCTTTATTTATTGTCCTTAAGCATGCTTAAGTGAGTAGATTATACATTAAGGGCAATGTGTGCTTTAACAATGAGGGGGAGATATGTTGTACTGAATCTGATTTTGGGCTTAATTGAAAATTTTTCTATTGATGAGACTGTGTGCTGCTAGAGTATATAGGGTGTTGCATGTCTTTGTGTTTATAAAGTTATTTACTTGCTTTAGGACTTCAAAATGATCTATTTTGACTACTGGATTCCATGTTAGATGTTGGTTTCATGGTCTTTGATATGCATGATGTAGGTAGTTGATTCATTATGTTTAAGCAAGTAAAAATAGGAAAAAATGGTTGTTGTCTCTTGTTTAAAAATTAAGTTTCTACATGTGTTTTTATGGTAAAAGTGTGATGTATTTTGTAGAAACTTGGTGTGCATCTCCATGAAAATAAAAAGTTAAGGTCAAATCTCAGGGTTAATGAAAATAAGAGTTGTTGCTTGTTTTCGAGGCAAAAGTATACTATCTTGTTTGGTGTTTCTCAAGGTCAAGATTGTCATTAGGGTTTTTTTAGTGCGCTTATGGTTAGTATGTCAATCAAAGTAGTTAGGATTCAACTCCTGATCCAAAAAGTTTCGAAAACTAGAAGCCATGACAAGTTAGGTAACCCATACATTTATTTTAGAACGCTCCAAAATGAGTAAACTCCAAATTTGTGATCATTTTAAGTTTGGGGGAGTTACCTGACCTCCCTAACTCAATGAGGACATTGAGTACTCTAAGTTTGGGGGGAAAGATAAATTCTTCGTGTTTATTTTTAAGGGAAAAAAGAAAAAAAAAAGAGAAAGAAAGAAAGAGTGTGCAAACCTTCCATTTCCCTAAAACTTTGTTGGGCTAGAAAAAAATATGCTACTTATTTTGTTATTTAGAGTCAGTTCAGGCAACTTGGTGCTCGATGTCAGGGGGTCTGGGCACTAACCATGCTGGCCTCTTGGAGCGAAGGTATCTCAAGAAGCCTATTCTCATTGCTTAGGTGCGCTGCGTTAACCACTTGTGCCATTCTAAGAACTACGGGAAGTCCCATTGCTTAGGTATGCTGCGTTAAACACGTGTGTCATTCTAAGAACTATGGGAGAGTCAAAAAAATAAATAAAAAAAAAATAAAAAAAAAGAAAGTAAAAAAAAAACCTTGCCTTAACTTATCACTTGCTGCTCTCGACCGTGTATACTTGCACGTCGTAGAAGTGTCGGAGTCTTATTCTAATTTACATTAGTTTAGGGCACCCGATATTTTCGCATCAGTGTTATGTTATCGTAGCTAATGAATGTTGATTAACCGGGTCAAAGAGTTTGACAGGTTAGTCTCGGATCATTGGAGCTCGTCACGTGTAGGTCCATTAGGTCCCTCGGTTGGCTCAAATTGGACAAATTGAGGGTTTACAGTTTGGTGTGAATTTGAAGTGTTCAAATTCATTATTTGGGTATTTATGTCATTTATATGAGATATACATGACATAATATATAGTTTGATTTGAATGAGATTCATAATAAGCTAAAGTATAACCTAATTGATTAATTAGTGCTAATTGGGGAAATTGAATTGAGAGAAATTAAATTGAATGTGATTCAATTTATAATTCCACATTTATGCAAATGAGATTTGTATAATAAGGTATGAGATACCTTATATTATATGATATGCAAATATGATTTGTATATCATATAGTTGTGGTAAAATGGTGAATTGGTGGAGATTTTAACTCCATAACACACTATTATAAAAGGATGCATTCAAAGGCTTCTAACAATTCTTCTTGCCATTTTTTGGATTTCCATCCAAAGAGAGCAAGCAATTCTCTCTCAAATTCTCTCTATATTCTTCAAAATTATCTCCTCACCCAAAACCAAAGGGAGTCCCACTCACTCTTCCTCAACCTTTCGAGAACAAACGAGAAGACGTTTTGGAGGTGTCTCCCTGTTCGGATCGAGGATCGAGTTTGAGGAGTTCGTTGGTATGAGAGAAATCGTGATCGGAGAAGGAGAAAACGTTGAAGAAGAATTCTTCAAGAAGTTAGTATCTATTACTTACTGTTTTCTCTACTTTTTTGCATGTTTAGCCTAGGATCTATGAGATAGATTCAATTTTAAAATAGAAATTACACAACGGATCAACAACGTTTCATAACGTCTTCCGCTGCGGGAATTCAAAATCTCTTCAGGGCGGACACTGGAAGAGGAACTGTCCCAAATTCCTAGCCGAGAGGAAGAATCAAGGTAAATGTGATTTACTTGTGACACAAACCTGTTTAGTGGAGAGTAATGACTCTTCCTTGATATTGGATTCGGGCGCCACTAACCATGTTTGTTCTTCTTTTCAGGAGATTGATTCCGCGCAACAGCTGCGAGAGGGTGAGGTGACTCTACGGGTTAGATTTAAGGAGCTTGTCTCTGCTGCAGCGGTCGACACGGTGAAGCTACATTTCAGCAGGAATTACATTTTGTTGGACAACATGTATATAGTTACAGGGTTTACTAGAAATCTAGTTTCTATTTCCTTCCTATTTGAACAGTGTATTTCCGTTTCATTCCATGGTAATAAAGCGTTTATTTCCAGAAATGGTAATCTTATTTGTTCTGCTTCACTTGAGCATAATCTGTATATTTTAAAACCTAATTCGATCAAAAGTGTTTTGAATACTGAATTGTTTAAAACGGCAGAAATGCGAACTAAAAGAGCGAAAGTTTCTCCTAAGGAAAATGCCCATCATTGGCATCTACGGTCAGGCAACATTAATCTCAATAGGATTGAGAAACTGGTGAAGAGTGGACTTCTAAACGAGTTGGAAGAAAACTCTTTACCGGTATGTGAGTCATGCCTTGAAGGCAAAATGACCAAACGTCCTTTTAGTGGAAAAGGATATAGAGCCAAAGAGCCCCTTGAGTTAGTACATTCTAACCTCTTTGGTCCAATGAATGTTAAAGCTCGAGGTGGTTATGAATACTTCGTGCCTTTCATAGAAGATTACTCGTGGTATTGGTATATTTACCTAATGCATAAGAAGTCTGAAACTGTTGAAAAGTTCAAGGAGTACAAGACTGAGGTTGAGAACCTGTTAGGTAAATCGCTTAAAACCTTTCGATCGGATCGAGGTGGAGAGTACATGGACACTGAATTCCAGGACTATATGATAGAACCGAAATTACGTCCCAACTCTCAACACCTAGTATGCCACAGCAGAATGCTGAATCGAATAGGAGAAACAGAACCTTGTTGCACATGGTTCGGTTGATGATGAGCTATGCTCGTCTAGCTGATTCTTTTTGGGGTTACGCAGTGGAGACTGCGGTCTATATTTTGAACAACGTTCCGTCGAAGAATGTTTGTGAAAAATCTTTCGAACTCTAGAGTGGACGTAAAGGCAGTTTACATCACTTTAGAATTTGGGGATTCCCGACCCACGTGTTGGTGTCAAATCTGAAAAAGTTGGAACCCTATTCAAAATTGTGCCTATTCGTAGGTTATCCTAAAGAGACTAGGGGAGGTCTATTTTACGATCCTAAGGAAAATAGGGTGTTTGTGTCGACAAACGCCACTTTCCTAGAGGAAGACCACGTCAGGGATCATTTACCAAGGAGTAAAATTGTGTTAAATGAAATGGATGCGATACATCGCCAAGAAGAGTTGCTGATGGGGCTAGTACGTCAACAAGTGTTGTTTATCCTAGCACGTCTAGTCAAATCCGTTCCCAAGAGTTGGAAAAGCCTCGACGTAGTGGGAGGGCTGTGAGACAGCCTGATCGTTACATGGGTTTAGCTGAAACCTCAGTTTTCGCTCCTGATGATGAAAGTGAGGATCCATTGACCTATGATCAGGCAATGGTTGATGTTTACAAAGACGAATGGATTAAAGCTATAGACCAGGAAATTGAGTCGATGTACTTAAATTCTATCTGGGAGCTTGTGGATCAACCGGATGGGGTAAAACTTATTGGTTGCAAATGGATCTACAAGCGTAAACGTGGCATAGATGGTAAGGTGCATACCTTCAAAGCCCGACTAGTGGCAAAGGGTTTTATTGAAGGGAATCGTAGTCCCGCAGCGAAAGCGATTGCAAATCGCGCGCTCTTGATTTAGTTACAACGATTAGTTCAAGAACATAAAACACTAGATTAAGCATGTAAAACACAATGGACAGCAAGATAATTACCTTTGAAGAACCTTTCTTCACGTGCTCCTCTCTCCCACGATCACGATCTCAGCAACAGGAACTCCAACGTACGGAGACACGACCACCGGATCTTCTCCGTTGTTCTCTAGGTGAGGGAGGAAGGTGGGTTCCCTTTAGGAGAGGTGAGGTATTTTGAGAGAGATGTGTGCTTTGGAACTCTTCCAACAACACAACAAGAGAGAGCTAGTAATTCCTTAGAATGACTTAACCTAGTCGCATCTCATGCAACAATATATATAGGGGAATGGGATGGAAATGACCATCCTACCCCTCCTTTATTCTCTCTTTAGTATATAGTTTATATATGAACACTTCAATTTCACTCATAACTTTATACCCTCAATATTACCATGTCGAGCCAACGGAGGGATCTAATGGACCTACAGTTCATGAGCTCCAATGATGTGATATTAACTGATTTAACTCTTTGATCCAGTTAATCAATATTCATTAACTACAAGTCACTCCACTATAGACTTGTAGCTGCACTCTCCTCACTGTAGATATTATTGTGTCCACTTATATAGTCATTAGCCATGAGTCGACCCTTCACGGGTTGTTCGTAATCACAGTTGGGTCAAATTACAGTTTTACCCGTGTGATTACCTTTTTGCTCCTTAAGAACCACTGATCCTCTAATGAACAACAAGTCTAAGGTCCTACCTTAGACTCATACCCTCATAGAGGGCGGGGCCCTGTTGTTTAAGACCTGGAGTCAGTTCTTAAGGGAAGAACCTATCTAATTCCTTAGTGTAGGAATGAGTGAATTCCATCTTGCACAGTTAAGTTTCAAGCTACCTACGAGGTTCGGTCCCTAAGAAGGTAGGCTTATTGAGTCGGCTACAGGCCACTCTCACCCATACTAGACTAAGGACAAACCCCTATAAGCAGAAGTTCTTAATTTGCTCAGGATTCAGGTCGAGTCACTAATGACCATCTATAAATTACTAGTTTTATCCTGTTAACGGTGTTACACTAGTTAGACTAATAATTTGCGATCTAGTCTTGTATGAACTCTTCATACAGGATGCCTCCACTCACATGTCAACTACATGAAAGAGTTGGATTACCTCATTTGTACTAATTACAAAGTGGGTTGCATCCATGGTGTTACCAGAATGAGGTTTCCAACCTGATGTTCAAGATAAAAGTAATAATCTTGGAGCTTAGTTTATTGGATTTATAAAGCAAGACTGTAATTCTATCAAAACAAATAACTCTTTATTTAATTGATCAAACTTACACAAGTTTAGGGCATAAATCCCAATAATCTCCCACTTGACCTAAAGCTTGTGGGGTACTTAAACAATACAGTAATGTAAATACAATAAACTAGGGCATTTAAACCTTTTTGTACAAAATACTCCCACTTGCCCTAGTTGGGAAAGATTTGTAAACCTAGATCTTCTAGGTGACTCTCAAATACTTTAGTCGTGAGAGCCTTTGTAAAAGGATCAACAATGTCACTACACCACTGTTATCAGAATACAGCGTGATGGGCAAAGTCATATTTAGAACAACTTCCAAATTTAACATGAATTTCCTTAACCAAACGGCCTCCTTAGCTGCTTTACAAGCTGCTACATATTCGACCTCCATGGTGGAATCAGCGATGCATCCTTGCTTGACCCTTCGCCATACTACAGCTCCTCCGTTAAGAGTAAATATTGACCCTGATGTAGGTTATCAAGAATCTTTATCAGTCTGAAAGTCAGAATCCGTATATCCTGTAAGGATCAAATCCTTAGCCCCATACACATGCATGTAGTTGTTTGTTCTCCGAAGATACTTAAGGATTGTTTTAACCGATGTCCAGTGTTGAAGTCCTGGATTGGATTGATACCTACTAACCATCCCAACTGCAAAATAGATGTCGGGCCTAGTACACAACATGGCGTACATCAGGCTCCCAACAGCCGATGCATAAGGAATCCGTCTCATATCCTCAACTCTTTGAGGTGTCTTAGGACACTGTTCCTTAGAAAAATGGATTCCATGCCTAAAAGGCAACAAGCCCTTTTTAGAATCTTGCATCTTAAACTTTGACAACACTTTGTCTATGTAAGATGCTTAAGACAAGGCTAGTGTTTTATTCTTGCGCTTTGACAACTGATCCCAAGAACAAATCACGCATCACCCAAATCTTTCATTTGGAATCACGTAGCTAGCCCTTCCTTGATGTCGAGAAGATAACCTACATCATTCCCAATGAGTAGGATATCATCCACATAGAGAATTAGGAAAGCGATGTAACTATTGATGATTTTCTTGTAGACACAAGGTTCATCATCATTCTGGTCAAAACCATAAGATCTGATTGCCTCATCAAATCTTATATTCCAGGACCTAGAAGCTTGTTTCAGTCCATAAATTGACCTTTTAAGCCTGCAAACCTTTTTCTCTTGTACTGGTTCAATGAACCCATTGGGTTGGTCCATGTAGATGGTTTCCTCAAGATTGCCATTCAAAAAGGTTGTCTTGACATCCATTTGCCATATCTCATAGTCATAATATGCGGCATTGGCAAGAATGATACAGATAAACTTTACCCATAGCAACAGGTGAAAAGATCTCCTCATAGTCAACCCCTTCAACCAGGGTATAACCCTTTGCTACTAGTCTAGCTTTAAAGGTTTGCACCTTTCCATCTACACCACGTTTTCTCTTCTAGATCCACTTACAACCTATAGGTTTTACCCCATAAGGCTTATTTACAATATCCTAAACAGAATTGAAGTACATCGACTCCATTTCTTGGTCCATGGCTATGACCCATTTGTCTTTGTCTGTGTCAACCATTGCTTGATTATAAGTCAATGGATCCTCGCAGTTGTCATCTGGTATAAAAACTTGGGTTTCAGCTAAACCCATGTAATGGTCAGTCAGACATAACCCTCCCACTACGTCGAGGCATACTCAACTCTTGAGATGGACTCTCTTGACTAGACAAACTAGTATCAACAACTCTTGTTGATGTGCTAGTGTTCTTATTTGCAATCTTTGCTATTGTTCCGTCTAACTCACTCAACACTACTTTGCTTCTTGGTTTGTGGTCCCTTATGTCGTCCTCCTCCAAGAAAGTGACATTTGTCGACACAAAAACCATACCTTCCTTAGGACAATATAATAAACCACCTCTTGTTTCTTTTGGGTATCCTATGAATAGGCATAACTTTGAACGTGAATCCAACTTCTTCGGATTTGTCCCAATGAAGTGACCTAAACTACCTTTACGTCCTTTCCAGAGTTCAAATGGTGTTTCTGAAACACTTTTGGAAGGCACATTATTCAAAATGTATACTGCAGTCTCCACTGCGTAACCCCAAAAGGAACTAGGTAGATGAGCATAACTCATCATTGATCGAACCATGTCCAACAAGGTTCTATTTCTCCTTTCCGATACACCGTTTTGTTGTGGTGTGCCGGGAGCTGAGAGTTGGGATGTAATTCCATGTTCTATCATATAGTCCTGGAATTTTAAATCCACGTACTCTCCAACTCGATCCGATCGAAGTGTTCTAATAGTTTTACCTAATTGATTTTCAACCTCAGTCTTGAATTCCTTGAACTTTTCAAGTGCTTCAGACTTATGGTGCATTAGGTAAATATGCAAAAATCTAGAATAATCATCTATAAAAGAGATGAAATATTCATATCCTCCCCTGACTTTAACATTTATCGGACCACAAAGGTCTGAATGTATAAGCTCTAGAGGGTCTTTGGCTCTATAACCTTTTCCACTAAAAGGTCTTTTAGTCATTTTTCCTTCTAGGCATGATTCACATACTGGCAAAGAATTTTCTTCTAACTCGTTTAGAAGTCCTTTCTTTACCAATCTCTCGATCCTATTGAGATTAATGTGACCCAATCTTAGATGCCAAAGATGAGCATTTTCTTTAGGAGAAATTTTACGTTTCTTAGTTTGTGCGTTTGCATTTTTAAATAATTCAGTATTCAAAACCATTTTGACTGAATTAGGCCTTAAAACATACAATCAATTTTTTAATGAAGCTGAACATATTTCTAAACCTTTCTTCAAAATAAACACTTTATTCATAGAAAAGGAGACAAAAATACATTGTTCTATAAGGCAAGAAATGGAAATAAGGTTTCTAATAAACTTTGGTATCACTAATATATTGTCCAACAATACATATTTCTTGCAAAAATAAAGCTTCATTGTGCCCACTGCTACAGCTGAGACGAATTCTCCATTTCCAACCCGGAGCGTTATCTCTCCTTGTTGTAGCTGCTGCCAGGAATCAATTCTCTGAAAAGAAGAGCAAACATGATTGGTGGCGCCTGAATCAAGTATCCAAGCTTTTTTTATCATTATCCACTAAACAAGTTTCTAGGAAAAGTAAATCATATTTACCTTCCTTCTTCTTTTCTACAATGTACTTCGGACAATTCCGTTTCCAATGCCCGTCTTCGTTGCAGTGGAAACACTTTCCATTGTCAGCAACGTCTTTGACTTTCTTGTCCTTCTGGGCGGCAGCTTTGTCAGCCTGTTTCCCTTTACCAACCTTCTTCATGTTCTTCTTCTTTCCTCTCAGGTTAGAAGAAGATGAAGCCACTATTTTTGTCCCAGAGGTCGAACCTTTGTGATAACTCCTACTGGCAACATTTGCCTCACCTTTCGATCCCTGACTTTTCATCAAAGACTGAAAGGTCTGGAGTTCATTCAGAAGGGAGGTAAGATTTAAAGTAAGCTTGTTCATAACAACATTACTTCTAAACTGCAGGAAACTATCTTGAAGGGTTTCCAGAATGAAGCTGACCTGGCTCGACTCATCGATGGAAGCACCATTCGACTCCTCCATGTTAAAGTGCACCATCATATCCAGGACTTGATCCCGAACAGATGTACCCTCTGGCATCCTCGAGTTGAATATGTACTTTAGGACATTATGTCGGGCTTGTGTAGACCGTTGTCCAAATATACCCCGCATGTAATTCATGATTTCCTTGGCGTAATCATGCCCTCATGCTTCTTGGCTAATATAATGTATATACTTGCCAAAGATGTAGACCTTGGCCTTATCATTGGTCTTGATCCATCGATCATATGCATCACGAACATTTCGTTACGCATTTGAGCCTGGCACCTGAGGACACTCCTCAGTTAGCACAAACTTCAGATCATCCACTACCAATATAGTGTTGAGTTTATTTTTCCATGTCATCATATTCTCTCCGGTTAACTTTTCCGCACCCAATAAGGAAATTATAGAGCTAGACATTTTTGCTGAAAAATTTACAAACAAACTTGTATGAGTTTCTTGCTATAACTCTAATCCAATCATGTTTTAGCTAATTATCAAATGATTCCTAGGCCATTTATAATTTGCAATGATACTCCAAAGGTTTAGAATGTATGACACCCAAGGGTAATAAAAAACACTCCTCCTCTGGATCAAGACACTCTTGACCAAAACCTAATACCAGAATAACTCTTATTCCTATAGGTTTTAGTTACCATTTTTCGGTCTGAATACATACACAACTTATGTATCCCGTGAGTGTAACCCTTTGTCTTTAGATCCCAGAGTCTTGATCCAATAAAATCTGCCGAAGGGAGGACTAGATTGGAAAATAGTCTAAGGAAATCCTTATCCCTTTCGGGTGTCTACTGTGTTCGATCCCCTATGATCAAGCCATCCGAAGGGATTTGTCCAGGCCAAACTAGCAGGCTGACCATAGTGGTCTAACGGTGTAAACCGACAAAAGAGACCGTAGGTTTTATTTTCACTAAACCTGCTCCCACTCACTATAAGTATCCTCTCCATTCACCTTGATATTGACTCATACAAACATCATCCGAAGGGGGACGCTCCCGTTTGCGCCACGAGGCCAAGTATGAGTCTCACGGTGTGATTACCTCTTTGCTCCTTAAGCACCACTGATCCTCTAATGAACAACAAGTCTAAGGTCCTACCTTTGACTCATACCCTCATAGAGGGCGGGGCCATGTTGTTCAAGACTTGGAGTCAGTTCTTAAGGGAACAACCTATCTAATTCCTTAGTGTAGGAATGAGTGAATTCCATCTTGCACAGTTAAGTTCCCAGCTACCTACGAGGTTCTGTCCCTGAGAAGGTAGGCTTATTAAGTCAGCTATAGGCCACTCTCACCCATACTAGTCCAAGGACAAACCCTATAAGCAGGAGTTCTTAATTTGCTCAGGATTCAGGTCGAGTCACTAATGACCATCTATAAATTACTAGTCTTATCCTGTTAACGTTGTTACACTAGTTAGACTAATAATTTGTGATCCAGTCTTGTATGAACTCTTCATACAGGATACCCCCACTCGCATGTCAACTACATGAATGAGTTGGATTACCTCATTTGTACTAATTACAAAGTGGGTCGCATCCACGGTGTTACCAGAATGAGGTTTCCAACCTTATTCTTATACCATAGACTATTTAGGTTATATTCTTGAACTCAACCCAAATAGTGTCCACTACACTAATGTTCAATATAAATGTTACAACCTTAGAGCTTAGTTTATTGGATTTATAAAGCAAGACTGTAATTCTATCAAACCAAATAACTCCTTATTTAATTGATCAAAATTACACAAGTTTAGGGCATAAATCCCAACATTTATCCAGGTTGAAGGGGCTGACTATGAGGAGACCTTTTCACCTGTTGTCATGGTAAAGTCGATCAGGATCCTTCTGGCCATTGTCGCGTATTATGACTACGAGGTATGGCAGATGGACGTCAAAACAACCTTTCTGAATGGCAAACTTGATGAAACTATCTACATGGACCACCCCAAAAGGGTTCATTGCCCAAGGCCAAGAGAAAAAAGTTTGTCGGCTTCATAGGTCTATTTATGGACTGAAACAATCTTCGAGGTCTTGGAATATAAGGTTTGATGAGGCGATCAAATCTTATGGCTTTGATCAAAATGTCGACGAGCCTTGTGTCTACAAGAAAATCGTTGACAAAACTGTCGCATTTTTAGTGTTGTATGTGGATGATATTCTTCTCATTGGGAATGAGGTAGAATTTCTTACTGACGTGAAAAAGTGGCTAGCTTCGCAATTCCAAATGAAAGATTTGGGAGAAGCTCAGGATGTTCTAGGTATCTAGATAGTCCTAACCTAAGAAGAACAACGCTAGCCTTGTCTCATGCGCCTTATATTGACAAGATGTTGTCTAGATATAAGATGCGTAACTCCAAGAAGGGCTTGTCGCTTTCGGCATGGGGTTCACTTGTCTAAGGATCAGTGTCCTAAGACTCCTCAAGAGGTTGAGGATATGAGACGGATCCCATATGCTTCATCTGTAGGGAGCATGATGTATGCTAGGCTGTGTACTAGGTCCGACATCTGTCATGCTGTAGGGATTGTCAGTAGGTATCAGTCCAATCTAGGATTACATCACTGGAAAGCCGTAAAGGCAATCCTCAAGTATCTTAGGAGAACGAAGAACTACAACTTAGTGTATGGCGGTGGGGATTTGATCTCACGGGATACACTGATTCGACTTTCGCATCGATAAGTATTCTAGGAAATCCACTTCACGGTAAGCCTTCATTCTGAATGGAGGAGCTGTAGTATGGCGAAGCATCAAGCAGGGATGCATCACCGATTCCACTATGGAAGCGGAGTACGTTGCGGCTTGTGAAACTGCAAAGGATGTTGTTTGGCTCAGGAAGTTCATGTGAGATTTAGAAGTTGTTCCAAATATGAACTTGTCGATCACGTTGTTCTGTGATAACAGTGGTGCAGTAGCCAACTCACGAGAGCCTCGGAGCCATAAGAGAGGCAAACACATTGAGAGGAAGTATCACTTGATACGGGAGATTGTGCACTGCGGAGACGTGACAGTCACGCAGATAGTGTCGGAGCACAACGTAGCTGATCCATTCACAAAACCCCTCACAGCTAAGGTGTTTGAGGGTCACCTAGAGAGTCTAGGTCTTCGAGTGCTTCCTGACTAGGGCAAGTGGGAGATATGTAAACGAGTATTCAATGCCCTAGTTTATTGCATTACTTCATTGTAATTTATGTAAATTTCATAAATGTATTTTCTCCACTAGCTTAGTCCAAGTGGGAGTTTGTTGGGATTTTTGCCTTAATCTCGTGTTTGTAAATTACTATTTGAAATTAATAAGAGTTATTTATTTCATTGCTTTGTGTCTCGCGATATTTACAAACTTTTCCAATAAACTAAGCTCCAGGGTCATTGAATTTATGAGAGAAATAAAACTTGAACAGTGTGTAGTGGACACACAAGGAGGATCACGTTCGAGTTAATGACTCGAACGGTCTATAGTATATAGATAAGGTTGGAGACCTAATCCTTGATACGCTGTAGATGCTGTCTGCTTTGTAATAGATACAAACGAGGTGATCTGACTCGTTCATGTTGTTGACATGCGAATGGGGGCATCTTGTGCAGGACTTTAATGAGATTGACCGAGCAATGAGATGAGGTGATCTGACTCGTTCATGTGGTTGACATGCGAATGGAGGCATCATGTTCAAATTCATTAGGGAATAAACATTTATGTATATAGATATATTATAATATAAAGTTTTGGAACTATATATTATAAAGTTAATGTGAATATGATTCATATTAAATTATATGAGAGAATTAAATATTTGAAAGAGTTCAAATATTATTTTAAATATGAATGAGATTCATATTTAAAAACTATAGGTTAATACTTAATGTGCATGAGATGTGCATTAAAACTATAGGTTAGAGGATAAATAAATTAAATGTGATTTAATCTTATTTAAATATATGATATTTAATTAAATAATTAATTAATTTTGATTTAATTTATTTATTATTAATTAATTAATTAATTATTAATTAATTAATTAATTAATGGGAACATGTCAGGAGGACACGTTCCCTTCTTGATCCCCACTAACTCCCTATTGATAGGGAGTGGGGGAACAACTCCTCTCGCAAAAAAAACCCTCTAGGCAGAGAGGTTTTGTGGATCGATGCAATTGAAGCATTTGTCAGATTGCTATAAAATTCTCTCCTCTCTCTTTTTCCCTTTTCTTCCAAAAGTTGGAACCCTTTCCCACCAAGGGAGATCTAAGTGGTACTCAGAGACATAGGAGGTTTACTGTGTGGTGTTGTCCCTGTGGTGAAGAAAGAACAGAGGAGTTTCTCTGTGTTCCTGTGTTGTTGTACGATTGGCAAGGAGTTGCTGTGAAAACTACAAAGTAATTTAGAATTTCCTTATTGTTTATTTAATTTACAACATGTTTTCATGTTTAGTTTCCATGCCTAATTAGATTAGGAATTGTATGCTTATCTATGTTTTATTTCCAATGTACTGGTATTTGTTTTAAACCCAAAACAATCAAGTAAATTCGATCTTTTAACCACGTTTTCGCTGCTCAAGGGAATCGGATCCCCATCATAAATCCCAGAGTTTCCATCCAAATAATAGCCATCGAAGGGAGGACTACGTAGGAAGATAAACTAAGGTGATTGTATTCCTTTTAGAAATTCACGATGTTCCGACTCCCATGATCAAGGTTATCCGAAGGAATTTTCGGGTCTAGGCCAAACTAATAGACGGATCATAGACGTCTCACGGTGTGTATTGATAGAAGAGACCATGGATTCCATTTTCACAAGTCCCGCTCCCACTCACTATAAGTACTTTCTCCATTCACCTTGAATTTTTACACATACAAATACCATCCGAAAAGGGGCACTCCCATTTGCGCCACGAGGCCGAGTATGGATCTCATGGTGTGAACTTAACGGAGATTTATTCATGGAATTTAAATGTATCTATAATTCCTCTCACTCAGCACTTTAGATTAACGGGATTGACCTAGATAAATCGACTATATTTACCTAAGTCTTCCAATATAACTCCTATATTGGATTAACCTAAGTCTATAACAAATTATTAACATAGGTCTATGTGAGTTTATTTAATTAACACTTAATTAACGCCACTCACAAGAATATAACCTATGAATCTCTGGACGAAATTCATTCCCTGGTCGGTTCCTAGGTAGCTGTGTTCCGCAAAACGTCAGCTTAAAAACCCCAGCCTTAGACAAAACCTTCCTTAGACAGAGTTACTAATTAGTCACCATGCATAAGTCATATTTGATTTCCTAATTCTAATCTTATTATAACTAGAAAACCTAAGTTTAATTATTCAAGTTCTAAACCATTTGAAACTAATTAATTAACTTAGGTTATATGCATTTCTATGTTATACTGCTTGATTATTCGTCACATGAAAATCATACTTTATAACATACATATATCGCATGTATAAAAATGCATGTCAATGCTTTTATCTAATTAATATAACACTTATATTAATTAAATTAAACATACATCATATTATAACTCTTATAATATAACATAATCATGCATACTATATATTATAACACTTATAATATAAATATGATGCATGAAATACTTAACCTAAGGTTGGATTTTAAACTATATGACCTACATTATGTACATAATAATTCATACAACACTTGCATAAAATAAATAGCAAATTGGACAAGTTTAGGCATCCTAGGAACATTAATTGAATTAATTAACATTAATATAACAATTATATTAATACTAATTAATATTAATTTAATAAAACTCATTTTATAAAATAAATACATTAATAAAATACATTCCCGAAATTAATCGCTAAAAAAGCCCCTACTTGCCACTTTGTCGCGAAATTCTCGCATCAACTGCTCAATACGATGCAACATTGTAACGTCGTGGCCAGCGTTGCAACGCTGTACTGCTCAATGCCTTTGCAACGTGCTCAACACGCACAATGTTGCAACACCGCGCCTAGCGTTGCAACGTTGTGCCTGCAACGTATGTCTTCCCGCAAGCTCGACGTTGCTACCCTGATGAACAGCGTTGCTACGACGTGCTCTGTACAACACTAGAAATTGTTGTTTTTCGTCCGTTTCTGCTCCGTTTCTTCACAACAACTCTTGCCACGATCGACACAGACATACAGACTCGATTTACACTAATAATGCCCAAAAACAAATGGGCCCTTACATTGAACTCATCAACACTAATGTAAATCTAACTAAGTGTCAAAAATCGAAAACATCAAATTCGCAAACCATTAACATTAATCTCATGAAAAATTAATTCTACCCACCTAATTTTAAGAATATTACACAACCAACAACGAATTGCAACGTTAGGCTCTGATACCAATTGAAGGGAATGGATTTCCCGCAGCCAAAGTGCGATGTGAATCGTCGTTGTTTCGTTGTTATTCTAATTTTCTTAAAATTGAAAGAAACACTCTCTATTTAGGCTAAGCATGCAAAAATGAGAAAGAAAACAAAAACTAAGGTTCAAGAACCTACCTCTTGAAGAACCGTTCTTCGAGTTTTTTTCTCCGGTCACGGTCTCAACGATCCAACGAACTCTCCAACGAAAGTCACGAACTGATTCAAGGGGACACCTCCACTTGATCTTCTCGGTTGTTCTTGGGAGCATAAGTGAGAGTGGTGGGACTCCTTTTGGATTTCGAGGTGGAGAGAATGTAGAGATTTGAGAGAGAGAGTTGAGAGAGAATGCTTGTTCTCTTTGGATGGAATTCCAAAAATGAGAGAATAACCTATGGAATGTCTTATATTCCACCAATATATAGTGTCATGTGGTGGAGTTAAAATCTCCACCAATTATCATTTTACCACAACTATATAATATGCAAATCATATTTGCATATCACATAATATAAGATATCTCATACCTTAATATACAAATCACATTTGTATAATTGTGGAATTTTAAATTGACTCATATTCAACTTAATTTCTCCCAAATCAATTTCTCCAAATTAACCCTAATAAAATAATTAGGCTTCACTATAGTTTATTATAAATCTCATTCACATCAAACTATATATTATGTCTATTATATCACATATAAATGACATAAATACCCTTCAATGAGTTTGAATACTTCAAATCCACTCCTAACTATAAACCTTCATTTAGTCAAATTTGAGCCAACCGAGTGACCTAATGGACCTATAAATGATTAGCTCCAATGATACGAGATTAACCGATCAAACTCTTTGACCCCGTTAATGAACATTTATTAACTACAGTAACACTCATCTAAAGCCTGTAGCTGCACTCTCCTCACTGTAGCACAAGTTGTGTCCATCAATATAACCAATGCCCATGAGTCGACCCTTCACAGGTTGTTCGTAGTCATAGTTGTGTCAAATTACCGTTTTACCCCAGTGTCTACCTCTTGCTCCTTAAGCCTCACTGCTCCTCTAATGAACAATTTTGTTCCATGGTCCAACCATAAACTATTGGGATGTATGCCTTAATCTCGTGTATGTTTGTAATATTCCTTTTGAAATAAATAAAAGTTATTTTTTGATCACTTTGTGTCTCGCATATTTATAAACTTAATCCAATAAACTAAGCTCCAGGGTCATTGTATTATGAGAAAACTAGAACTTGAACGGTGTTTAGTTGATACACAGGGAGAATCACGTTCGAGTTAATGACCCGAACTGTCTATAGTATACAGATTGGGTTGGAGACCTAATACTGGATACGTTGTGGATGCGACCCACTTTGTATTAGATACAAACGAGGTGATCCAACTCGTTCATGTGGTCGACATGCAAGTCGGGCCATCCTGTGCAATGGGATTGTACAAGACCAGACCATGAATTATTAGACTTACTGATGTAACACTGTTAACAGTATAGGACTAATAACTTTGTAGATGACCAACAGTGATTCGACCTTAATCCTGAGCGTATTACGGACTCCTATCTGGGGGGGTCTGTCCTTTGATTAGTATGGGTGAGGGTGGTCACAATTACTCATCCAATATGCCTATCTTCTCAGGGGCAGGACCACGTGGGGAGCTGGGAACTTGACTACGCGAGATGTAATTCACCCGTTTCCGAAGGAGGGAAACTAGAGGGGTTGTTCCCTTAAGTGTTGTCTCCAGGGCTTGGACAACGGGCATCCACCTTCTCACTGGCTCTACAGGGATGTTGTTTATGGTTGGACCATGAAACGTAGTTGTTCATTAGAGGAGCAGTGTGACTTAAGGAGTAAGAGGTAGACACAGGGGTAAAACAGTAATTTGACCCAACATTGTCTACGAACAACCTGTGAAGGGTCGACTCACGAGCATTGGTTATATCGATGAACACAACTTGTCCTACAGTGATGGGAGTGCAGTTGCAGGCTTTAGGGAAGTGTTACCGTAGCTAATGAATGTTGAATAACCGGGCCAAATAGTTTGACAGGTTAATCTCGACTCATTGGAGCTCGTCATCTGTAGGTCCATTAGGTCCCTCGGTTGGATCAAACTGGATAAATTGAGGATTTACAGTTTGGTGTGATTTTGAAGTGTTGAAATGAATTATTTGGGTATTTATGTCATTTAGGGGTGAGTAAAAAAATACCGAAAACTGACTCGACTGACTGAACCGAGGGCGGTCGGTCAATTTTATTCTTTTTTCGGTCGGGGTAGTTTTTGTGATTCACAAAACCGACCGATTATTTAAAAAAAATTATATATATAATAATAATAATAATAATAATAATAATAATTAAAAAAATAAAAAAACTAAAAAGTTTTTCTAAAAATATATTAAATAATTATAAAATAAAAATTATAAATATTAAACAAATTAATTAAATAAATATTTAAATATATATATATAAACCGACCAAACCGACCGACCGAACCGATCGATCCGTCGGTCGGTTTTTGTAAGTTTTTTTAAAAACAAAAAAAAATTCTGTCGAACCGACCGACCTTGGTCGGTTCGGGGGTCGGTTGGGGTCGAAAACCAACCCCGACCGATCGATGCTCTGAAGGAAATGAAAATTCCCGCGCAACGGAAGACTATCGAATCGTCGTGGTATCATTATGCAACTCGGATTTGTTAAAACCGATCTAACACTTAGACCTAGGCTAAACATGCTGAAAAGGAAGAAATTTGACAGCAAGAAAGAATTTACTTACTTGTTGTAGACAACCTTCAAGAATTTCTTCCTCGGATCACGAACTCTTCTTGCTTCTCAACGATCGCTTCTCTAGTACAAAACGAACACCACCAACGACCTTCTCGGTTGTTCTTCCTTAGGAAGAAGGAAAGTGGTGGGACTTTAGTTTTGGAAAGGGAGGAGAATTGAGAGAAAGGGTTGAGAGAATTCTTCTTCTCTTCTTTGATGAAAATAAAAAAATGAGAGAATGAGATACATTCCTTCTTGCAAGTAGGGTTTATATAGTGGAATTAATGGAGTTAAAGTCTCCACATAATTACCACTTTACTACAACCATAGGTTATGCAAATCTCATTTGCATAACCACATAATATAAGATATCTCATATCTCATAGTGCAAATCTCATTTGCAATAATTGTGGATTAATTAAATTGAATCACATCCAATTTAATTTCTCTCAATTAATTTCTCCAATTAGCCCTAATTCAACAATTAGGCTAACCTATAGTTTATTATGAATCTCATTCACATTAAACTATATATTATATCGTTCATATCTCATATAAATGACATAAATGCCCTTAAAGTGAAATTGAACACTTCAATTTCATACCAAAACATTAACCCTTCTTTTAACCCAGATTGAGCCAACGGAGGGACCTAATGGACCTACAGTGATGGGCTCCAATGATCCGAGATTAACCTGTCAAACTCTTTGACCCGGTTAATCAACATTCATTAACTACGCTAACACTCCACTATAGCCCGTGAGCCGCACTCCCGCGCTGCGAATATTACGTGTCCACCGATATAACCAATGCCCATGAGTCGACCCTTCACAAAGTTGTTCGTGAGACACGATCGGGTCAAATTACCGCTTTACCTCTCAGAGTCTACCGTTGTTCCTTAAGTCCCCAACTGCTCCTCTAATGAACAACATATTGTGATGGTCCAACAATACACAACACCCTTCTCGGGCAAGTGAGAAGGTGGGCGCCTGTTGTCCAAGCCCTGGAGACAACACTTAAGGGAACAACCCCTCTAGTTTTCCGAAAGGCGGAAACGAGTGAATTCCATCTCGCGTAGTTAAGTTCCTAGCTCCCTACTTGGTCCTGTCCCTGAGAAGGTAGGCATATTGGGCGAGTAACAGTGACCACCCCGCATTAGTCAAAGGACAGACCCTGCATGACGAGTCACAGAACACGCTCATGATTCGTGTCGAGTCACTAATGGTCATCTACGGTTATTAGTCCTCATCACAACGGTGTTACATCAATAGGTCTAATAATTCACGGCCCGGTCTTGTACAATTTCATTGCACAGTAATGCCCCACTCGCATGTCAACCACATGAACGAGTCGAGATCACCTCGCTTGTATCTAATACAAAGTGAGTCGCATCCACAATGTATATCTAGGATTAGGTCTCCAACCCTATCCATATATCAGAGACCGCTCGGGTCATTAACTCGAACGTGATCCTCCCCGTGTGTCCACTACACACCGCTCAAGTTCTAGTTCTCTCATAAATTCAATGACTCTCGAGATTAGTTTATAAATATTATGAGACACAAAGTGATGAAATGAATAACTCTTATTCATTTCAAACAATATATTACAAACATGAGATTAGGACAAAAATCCCAACAAACTCCCACTTGGACTAAGCTAGTGGAGAAAATACATTTCAAATGTACTTAAATTACATCAAGTAATATAATAAACTAGGGCATTGAATACCCGCTTACACATCTCCCACTTGCCCCACTCAGAAGCTCTCAAGACCTAGACTCTCTAGGTGACCCTCAAACACCTTAGCCCCGAGGGGCTTTGTAAATGGATCACCACGTTGTGCTCGAACGCTATCTCGCGTGATCGCCACGCCTCGCGGCACACAATCTCCCGCTCCGCATGATACTTGCGCGCCAATATGTTTGCCTCTCTTATGGCTCCGAGGCTCACGTGAGTTGGCTCGCACCACCAAGTATTATCCACGAGCGATGCAGATCGACAAGTTCATATTTGGAACAACTTCCAAATCTGTCATGAACTTCCTAAGCCAAACAGCTTCCTTTGCAGCTTCACAAGCCGCAACATACTCCGCTTCCATAGTGGAATCAGCGATGCATCCCTGGTTGATGCTTCGACATACTACAGCTCCTCCATTCAGAATGAAGGCTGACCCCGAAGTGGATTTCCTAGGATCCTTATCGGTCTGAAAATCAGAATCCGTGTTTCCCGTAAGGATCAAATCCCCACTACCATACACTAAGCTGTAGTTCCTCGTTATCATAAGATACTTGAGGATTGCCTTTATGCCTGTCTAGTGATCTAATCCTGGATTGGACTGATATCTACTGACAATTCTTATTGCATAACAGATGTCGGGCCTAGTACACAACATGGCATACATCAGGCTCCCTACAGCTGAAGCATATGGAATCCGTCTCATATCCTCAACATCTTGAGGAGTTTTAGGACTCTGATCCATAGACAAGTGAACCCCATGCCTGAAAGACAGCAAGCCCTTCTTGAAGTTCTGCATCTTAGATCTAGACAGCATCTTGTAAATATAAGACGCCTGAGACAAGGCTAGCGTTCTGTTCTTCCGGTTCTGGACTATCTGGATACCTAGAACATCTGAGCTTCTCCCAAATCTTTCATTTGGAATTGCGAAGCTAGCCACTTCTTAACGTCAGTAAGAAATTCTACCTCATTACCAATGAGAAGGATATCGTCCACATACAACACCCAAAATGCGACAGTTTTGTCAACGATTTTCTTGTAGACACAAGGCTCGTCGACATTTTGATTAAAGCCATATGATTTGATAGCCTCATCAAACCTTATATTCCAAGACCTCGAAGCTTGTTTCAGCCCATAAATGGACCTATGAAGCCGACAAACCTTTTGGTCTTGGCCTTGGGCAATGAACCCTATGGGCTGGTCCATGTAGATGGTCTCATCAAGTTTGCCATTCAGAAAGGCTGTCTTGACGTCCATCTGCCATACCTCGTAGTCATAATACGCTGCAATGGCCAGAAGGATCCTGATCGACTTTACCATGGCAACAGGTGAAAATGTCTCTTCATAGTTAACCCCTTCAACCTAGGTAAAACCCTTTGCCACTAGTCAGGCTTTGAAGGTCTGCACCTTCCCATCTACGCCACGTTTATGCTTGTAGATCTATTTGCAACCAATAGGTTTTACCCCATCTGGTTGATCCACAAGCTCCCATACAGAATTGAAGTACATAGACTCCATTTCCTGGTCCATAGCTTTAATCCACTCGTCTTTGTCAACATCAACCATTGCCTGATCATAAGTCAATGGATCCTCATAGTCATCATCAGGAGCGACAACTGAGGTTTCAGCTAAACCCATGTAGCGATCAGGCTGTCTCACAGCCCTCCCACTACGTCGAGGCATTCCCAACTCTTGGGAACGGATTTGACTAGGCGTGCTAGGATCAACAACACTTGTTAACGTACTAGCCCCATCGACAACTCTTGCTGATGTACTGTCCATTTCATTCAACACAATTTTACTCCTTCGTAAATGATCCCTGACGTGGTCTTCCTCTAGGAAAGTGGCGTTTGTCGATACAAACACCCTATTTTCCTTAGGATTGTAAAATGTACTCACCCCTAGTCTCTTTAGGGTAACCTACGAATAGGCACAATTTTCGAACTGGGGTTCCAACTTTTTCGGGTTTGACACCAACACGTGGGTCGGGCATCCCCAAATCCTGAAGTGATGTAAACTGCCTTTACGTCCACTCCAGAGCTCGAAAGGTGTTTCACGAACACTCTTCGACGGAACATTGTTCAAAATATAAACTGCAGTCTCCACTGCGTACCCCCAAAAAGAATCAGGGAGACGAGCATAGCTCATCATCGACCGAACCATGTCCAACAAGGTTCTGTTTCTCCTCTCCGATACACCATTCTGCTGTGACATACCAGGTGCTGAGAGTTGGGACGTAATTCCGTGTTCTATCATATAGTCCTGGAATTCAGTATCCATGTACTCTCCACCTCGATCCGATCGAAGTGTTTTAAGCGATTTACCTAAAAGGTTCTCAACCTCAGTCTTGTACTCCTTGAACTTTTCAAGTGTTTCAGACTTCTTGTGCATTAGGTAAATATACCCATATATGGAGTAATCGTCTATGAAAGACACGAAATACTCATAACCGCCTCGAGTTTTAACATTCATCGGACCACAGAGGTCAGAATGTACTAACTCAAGAGGCTCTTTGGCTCTATATCCTTTTCCACTAAAAGGACGTTTGGTCATTTTGCCCTCAAGGCATGACTCACACACCGGCAAAGAGTTTTCTAACAAATCGTTTAAAAGTCCACTCTTCACTAGTTTCTCAATCCTATTGAGATTAATGTGGCCTAACCGTAGATGCCAAAGATGGGCATTTTCTTTTGGAGAAACAATTTCTTTCTTAGTTCGTGTTTCTGTAGTTTTAAACAATTCAGTATTCAAAACACTTTTGACCGAATTAGGTTTCAAAACATACAGATTATGTTCGAGTGAAGCTGAACAAATAACATTCCCTTTGAAAGAAATAAACGCTTTATTTAATTCAAAAGAAACCGAAATACAATGTTCAATTAAGCAGGAAATGGAAACAAGGTTTCTAGTAAACCCTGGAACTATGTACAAATTGTCCAACAATAAGTACTTCCCGCCAAAATGTAGCTTCACTGCGTTTATCATCGCGCAGAGACAAGCTCCCTGATCCAACTCGTAGAGTCACCTCACCCTCTCGCAGCAAATGCCAGAAACAATCCCCTGAAAAGAAGAACAAACGTGGTTAGTGGCGCCCGAATCCAATATCCAGGCAAAGTCACTACTCTCCACTAAACATGTTTATGTCACAAGTAAATCACATTTACCTTGATTCTTCCTCTCGGCCAGAATTTGGGGACGGTTCCTCTTCCAAAGTCCGCCCCATTGCAGTGGGAAACACTTTCCTTTCTCTCGCAACGCCCTTGACCTTCTTGCCCTTGTGGGGCAACAACACGGTCAATTTTACCTCTCTTCATCCTCTTCTTCCTTTCGCGCGCAGAAGGAGCAACAGTTTCGTATCGTCGAGGTCGAACCCCGTGATAAGACTCAGAGGCAACATTTGCTCTGCATTCCTTGACCCAGCCTTCAGGATTGGAAATTCGTAGCTCATTGAGAAGGGTAGTCGAGTGTAGCTAATTTTGTTCATAACAAAGATTGCTACGAATCAAGGAAACTCTTCGTAAGAGTTTCCAAAATAAAATTGACTGCTCGACTCGTCGATCAAGCCCCGCTCATCTCGACCAGATTAAAGTGGGTCATCATGTCTAGAACATGTTCACTGACGCACGACCCTCTTTCTTCCGCAAGTTGAAGACGTATTTGAGCGAAGTCATGCCGGACTTGAAAGGATCGTTGTCCAAACATTTCCTGCAAGGACTCCATGATCTCCTTGGCGGAAACCATCAGCTCATGCTTCTTTGCCAAGACATCAGACATGCTGACAATTATGTAGACCTTGGCCTTTTCATTGCCCCTGATCCACCGATCGTACGCATCGCGAACACTTCGCGACGCAGCCGAGCCCCAGATCTCGAGGACACTCCTCGGGCAAAGACGAACTTTATGTCGTCAGTTACCAAAATTGTGTTAATATTGTTTTTCCAACTCTGGTAATTATCTCCCACTAACTTATCGGATGCGAGTAAAGCTATTATAGCGTTAGACATTTTTAGCTGAAAAATAAGAAAAATTTTGTATTAGTCTCGCAAAAAACTTTTTGAAATCCAATCAAGTTTTAGCAAAATTGTTTCATGATCCCTAGGTCATTCAAAATTTTGCAATGACACCCTAAAGGTTTCGAATGACTGCCACCGAAGGGTGAACAGAACACTCCTCCTCTAGGACGAGACTTTCTCGATCAGACCCTAATCCCAGAATAACTCTTATTCCATTAGGCCTCCAATTACCATTGTTCGGTCGAATTCATTAACACTTAACGAATTCTGTGAGTGTCACCCTCAATCTTTAAGTTTCCAAGTATCCGTCCAAACAATAGCCACCGAAGGGAGAACTAAGAAGGAAAACCAACCAAGAAATCAGTGTATCCCTTTCGAGAATTCACGGTGTTTCACTCCCATGATCAAGCCCTCCGGCGGGATTGTCCGGTCCAGCCAAACTAGCGAGCGGATCATAGGCATCTCACGGTGTGAATCGAAAGAAGAGACCGTGGGTCTCGCTTTCACAAGTCCCGCTCCCACTCACTATAAGTACTCTCTCCATCCACGATGATATTGACCTATACAAATGCCACCCGAAGGGTGACGCTCCCATTTGCGCCACGAGGCCGAGTATAGATCTCACGGTGCGGACTTAACGGAGATTTGTTGTTGGAAATTCAAATGTATCTCATACACTATATTTCCTCCCACTCAACACTTTAATTTTAATAGGGATTGACCTAGATAAACCGACTAAAATTTACTTAAGTATACCAATATAACTCTTATATGGTATTAACCTAAGTTTATAATCACATTATTAACTTAGGTCTATGTGAGTAAATTAATTAACTCTTAATTAACGGCACTCACGATAATATAACCTAAGAATCTCCGGACTGAATTCACTCCTAGGTCGGTTTCCAGGTAGTGGTGTTCCGCAAGCGTCAACTTAAATACCCAGCCTTAAACAAAACCTTCCTTAGACAGAGTTACTTATCAGTCTCCATTGAAAGGTTATATTTGATTTCCTAATTTCTAATCTTATTAGAAAATAGAAAACCTAAGTCTAATTATTCAAGTTCTAAACTCTTTAAAACTAATAATTAACTTAGGTTGCATGCATTTCTATGTTATAGTGCTTGATCACTATAACATACATTCATCACATGAATTAAATGCATGAGCATGCTTTTAATTTAAGAATATAACACTTATATTTAAATAAATTAAAACATGCATACATTATATTATAACTCTTATAATATAATCCTATCATGCATATTATATATTATAACTCTTATAATATAAATGATGCATGAAATGTTTAACCTAAGGTGGGATTTTAAATCTATATGACATACAATATGCACATAGAATTTAATTAAAATATACATCTCATGCATAAAATAATTAAACAGCAAAAATGGACCGATTTTTGACACCTATGGGCAATTATTTAATTAAATAACATTAATATAACATTAATATTAATATTATTTAATAAAATAATTAAATATATAAATAAAATACATTTTATAAATAAAAAAATAAAAATAAAACGAAATAAACTGCCCACTATTGTGAAGCTCGTCCCACGTCCTCGCGAAATCGCCATGAATCGCTTCCTCAACGCGTGCGTGCGTTATACTGTAACGCTGCCGCTTGCCAGCGCCGACCCACGTTCACGCCCGGTGGCGTTGCGCTTCGCCCAACATTGCAACGCTGATCTGCTGCAGGGCCTCCGTCTGCAAGGACAGTGTTGAGACACCGTGGGGCAGCGTCTCAACGCCATCGACAGAACAACAAACTCTTTGTTGTTCTTCCACCGATTTTCGCCTGTATCTGCTCTGAATTCTTCACTCAACTCTTGCCACGAACGACCCGAACTTAAAGACTCGATTTACAACAAAATGCCCAAAAACAACGGGCCCTTACATTGATCTCATAAACATAAATTGTAAATCTAAACTAGTGCCAAAAACCGAAAACATCCATTATGCAAACCAAACATTCATCTCATGAAAATGAGGCAATGTACCCACCTAATTTTAACAAAAACAGTGCATAAATGAAGAACCATCGAAATGACTCTGATACCAATTGAAGGGAATGAAAATCCCCGCGCAGCGGAATACGATCGAATCGTCGTGGTATCATTATGCAACTCGGATTTGTTAAAACCGATCTAACACTTAGACCTAGGCTAAACATGCTGAAAAGGAAGAAATTTTACAGTAAGAAAGAATTTACTTACTTGTTGTAGACAACCTTCAAGAATTTCTTCCTCGGATCACGAACTCTTCGTGCTTCTCAACGATCGCTTCTCTTGTACAAAACGAACACCACCAACGGCCTTCTCGGTTGTTCTTCCTTAGGAAGAATGAAAGTGGTGAGACTTTTTTTTTTGGAAAGGGAGGGGAATTGAGAGAAAGGGTTGAGAGAATTCTTCTTCTCTTCTTTGATGAAAATAAAAAAATGAGAGAATGAGATACATTCCTTCTTGCAATAAGGGTTTATATAGTGGAATTAATGGAGTTAAAGTCTCCACATAATTACCACTTTACCACAACCATAGGTTATGCAAATCTCATTTGCATAACCACATAATATAAGATATCTCATATCTCATATTGCAAATCTCATTTGCAATAATTGTGGATTAATTAAATTGAATCACATCCAATTTAATTTCTCTTAATTAATTTCTCCAATTAGCCCTAATTCAACAATTAGGCTAACCTATAGTTTATTATGAATCTCATTCACATTAAACTATATATTATATCATTCATATCTCATATAAATGACATAAATGCCCTTAATGTGAAATTGAACACTTCAATTTCATACCAAAACATTAACCCTTCTTTTAACCCAAATTGAGCCAACGGAGGGACCTAATGGACCTACAGTGACGGGCTCTAATGATCCGTGATTAACCTGTCAAACTCTTTGACCCAGTTAATCAACATTCATTAGCTACGGTAACACTCCACTATAGCTCGTAGCTGCACTCCCGTCACTGCAGAATATTACGTGTCCACTGATATAACAAATGCCCATGAGTCGACCCTTCACAGGTTGTTCGTAGACACGGCTTGGTCAAATTCTTGCTTTTACCTCGTGTCTACCTCTTGTTCCTTAAGTCCCCACTGCTCCTCTAATGAACAACATATTGTGATGGTCCAACCATACACAACACCTTTCTCGGGCCAGTGAGAAGGTGGGCACCTGTTGTCCAAGCCCTGGAGACAACACTTAAGGCAACAACCCCTCTAGTTTTCCTAAAGGTGGGAACGAGTGAATTCCATCTCGCGTAGTTAAGTTCTCCTTCCCTACTTGGTCCTGTCCCTGAGAAGATAGGCATATTGGGCGAGTAACTGTGACCACCATCACCCGTACTAGTCAAAGGAAAAACCCTCGCAGACAGGAGTCCGTAACACGCTCAGGATTCAGGTCGAGTCATTATGGCCATCTACGAAGTTATTAGTCCTTACTGTCAACGGTGTTACATCAATAGGTCTAATAATTCACGGTCCGGTCTTGTACAATCTCATTGCACAGGATGCCCCCACTCGCATGTCAACCACATGAACGAGTCAGATTACCTCGTTTGTATCTAATACAAAGCGGGTCACATCCACAGTGTATCCAGGATTAGGTCTCCAACTCTATCCATATACTGTAGACCGTTCGAGTCATTAACTCGAACGTGATCCTCCCTGTGTGTCCACTACACATCGTTCAAGTTCTAGTTCTCTCATAAATTCAATGACCCTGGAGCTTAGTTTATTGGAAAAGTTTATAAATATTGCGAGACACAAAGTGATGAAATGAATAACTCTTATTAATTTCAAGCAATATATTACAAACACGAGATTAGGACAAAAATCCCAACATGCTCACCCCTAATGTTATTTATATGTGAAATAGTTGACATAACATATAGTTTGATGTGCATGAGATTCATAATAAACTATAGATTAGCGTAATTCATTAATTTGTGCTAATTGGGAGAAATTGGGTTGAGAGAAATTAAATTGAATGTGATTAAATTTCAAATTCCACAATTATACAAATGAGATTTGTAGAATAAGGTATGAGATACCTTATTATATGTAATATGCAAATATGATTTGTATAGTATAAGGTTGTGGTTAATATTGATTTGATGGAGATTTCAACTCCATCTCTCACTATTATATAAATGCTTGGTTAGAAGCCTTTTGTAAGCACTAGTATATTTTTAGGATTTTCTCTTCCAAGAACAGAAAGCGCTCTCTCAAATTCTCCTACTCTCACCAAATTTTCTCCACCCAAAAACCAAATGGAGTCCCACAACTCTCCCTCAACCGATCGAGAATAATCGAGAAGACTATTTGGAGGTGTCCAAACTGTTCGGTTTGAGAGATCGTGTGTAGAGATCAAAAGGCACGAAGAGTTCGTGATCGGAGAAGAAAACATCGAAGAAGTGTTCTTCAACAAGTAAGGTTCATGATTTACTTTCTGTTTTCTTCTAATTCAACATGTTTAGCCCAGGATTAAAGTAGTTTAATTTAATTTTAAGAAAGGAATTGCATAACAAAAACCACGACGTTTCATGTCGTTTTTCGCTGCGGGATTTCCATTCCCTTCAATTTGTATCAGAGCCTGGTTGGCTACTTCGTTATGCATTCTGTATTTCTTAAAATTAGGTGGGTATGCATTAATTTATGAGATGAATTGATGGTTTGCATGTTGGATTTTTCGATTTTGGCATTATTAATTAGATTTATATTTTGGTTTATGTGATCAATGTAAGGGCCCGGTGTTGTGGGCAAATTTAATGCAAATCGAGTATGTCAGTGGAGGGAATTGAAAACCGTACGGAAGCGATTGATCGCATATGCACTTAATTGTGTGACATAGAAGTTTCTCAAAAAAATAATAACTAATGTTAAGCATACTAATTTGAAAGCATAAATGTCTTAGAAGATTACCTTTGAAAACCGTTTCTTCAAGTGGTTCCTGGTTGTCTACGAGCTCCTCTTCTCTACCAAACAATTCTCGAACACCACCAAAAGACCTTCTCGGTTTTTCTCTAGGAGAGGGAGCGAGGTGGGATCTTCTTTGGATTAGGGATATATTTTAGAGAGAGTTCTTGTGTTTGATTTGGATGCAAAACCACACAAATGGTTCAAGTGACATAAAATGCATCCAAAAGGATGTTTTTATAGGCAATTTAGGTGGAGACAAATTCTCCACCTATCTTGCCACTATCTCCACATATTATGCATAAATGCATAATATAAGGTGTCAAAACACCTTATTATATGAATCATATTCATATAATGTGGAGAAATTGAATTTGAATAAGTCCAATTTCATTTCACCAAAGTTCTACCATATTTTATGTCTCAATTCCATAATTAGACATAATTAAGTTCAATATGAATCATATTTACATTGAACTATATATTATATCAATCATATCATATATCATTGATATATTCCCTAAATTTGAACTTGAACATTTCAAATTCATTCAAAAACTTTATACCCTCTATTAAATTCCATGTCAGCAAACCGAGGGACCTAATGGACCTACAGGTCATGAGCTCCAACGATACGAGATTGACTAATCAAACTCATTGATCTCGTCAATCAACATTTGTTAACTACGAGTCACTCCACTAAAGAGTCGTAGCTGCACTGTCCTCACTCCACTAAAGAGTCGTAGCTGCACTGTCCTCACTTTAGGACAAGTTGTGTCCATTGATTTAACCAATGCCCGCGAATCAACCCTTCACTTGTCGTTTCGTAGTCACAGTTGGGTCAAATTACCATTTTACCCCTATGACTACTTCTTGCACCTTAAGCACCACTGATCCTTTAATAAATAACAAATTTACGGTCTGACCATAAACATTATCCCTCTCGGGCCAGCAAGAGGGAGGGGCCCCGTTCTTGAAGACCTGGATACAACTCTTAAGGGAACAACCTATCTAGTTCCCCTAGAACGGGGAAGGAGTGAATCCCTTCTTGCGAAGTTGAGTCCCCAGCTGCCTACAAGGTTTCATCCCTGAGAAGGTAGGCATATTGAGTCGGCAACTGTGGCAACTCTCACCCGTACTAGTCAAGGAATAATCCCCGGCAGACAGGAGTTCACAACTCGCTCAGGATTTAGGTTGAATCAATATTGATCATCGTTTGAATCATTAGCCCTAACCTATCAACGGTGTTACTGGATTAGTCTAACAATTCTTGGTCCAGCCTTGTACAAACTCTTTGCAAAGGATGCCCCCACTCGCATGTCAACTACATGAACGAGCTGGATTGCCACGTTTGTATCAAATACAACGTGGGTCGCATCCATAGTGTTAACAGGATACGGTTCCCGACCTAATCCATCTACTATAGACCATTTAGGTGACATTCTAAATGTTACCCTGGAGCTTAGTTTATTGGATTTAAGTTTGTAATTGCGAGAATACAAGTTTAAAGGAAAAATAACAACTTTATTCATTTCCTCAAATAATTACAAATACACGAGTTTAGTGTTGGGATGTATGTCCGAATCTCGTATATGTTTGTAATATTCATTATTAAAATAAATAAGAAGTATTTTTTCATTACTTTGTGTCTCGCATATTTACAAACTTTACCCAATAAACTAAGCTCCAGGGTCATTGAATTATGAGAGAACTAGAACTTGAACGGTGTGTAGTGGACACACAGGGAGGATCACGTTCGGGTTAATGACCCGAATGGTCTACAACATACGGATAGGGTTGGAGACCGAATCTTAGATATGTTGTGGATGCGGCCCGCTTTGTATTAGATACAAACGAGGTGATCCAACTCCTTCATGTGGGTGACATGTGAGTGGGGGCATCTTGTGCAATGAGATTGTACAAAACCGGTCATAACTCGCCATATGAGAGTTATTTTACTAGAATTTTAGTGCTTAATCTACTTGAATTGCATAGAATTTATTGAGTCTCATGTTATTATATCCCTAAATTGTGTATGTTAGCTAAAAAGTCTTGAATTTAAGCATTGGGGTAAAAAATAATTAATCTTGATGTTTTTGTGCTTTAATTTAAGACAATTAGGAAAATAAGCTAACGGTTAATTAAAGACCAAAATTTGAGATTTTTCTTAACTCCAAAAATCTTTGTGTATTTAGTTTGATTTATAATTAACTTCATAAATTTATTTGGGATTTTTCTGTGTGCAGGAGATGTTTAAAAATTACAAGAGTCCTTAAAGGCATTTTAAACATTTTACCCGAAGGGTAAGATGATCTTTCTACCCCTAAGGGTATTTTTGTAATTTGTGGACTTATGACAACACCACCTTATAAGGAGGCTAGGGTTTACAAGTGCATGGTGGAGAAGGAGTTGCCACAGAAGAGGAAGAGACCGAGAGAGAGAAGGGGCGATTGCTACAACAAAGGTGTTCATTGGAGAGAAGAATCATGAAGGTGTCATTGTTGTAGCAATCGTGCGAGTGAAGAAAAAATCGAAGCTTCAAAGTGCCATTGTTGTAGCAAAAATCGTGCAGTTCGGTTTTTCACAGAGACGCTTACAAAGTTGTCGTTTGTCGGCGTTTCCACCGTTGGATTTTGCTGCAATTTTGTCAACTTATTCGGGACTCATACGGCTTTACTTTAAACGGTTGGAGCGTCGTTTTGAGCTTCGGTGCATCAGATATTTCTATCACGTTGGGAGATCAGTGCAGTTCGATTTTTCACCGACGGCGCTCATGAAGTTGTTGTTTTCTGGAGTTTCAACTATTGAATTTTGCTAAAATTTTGCCAGCTTGTTCCCGACTCACAGTGCTTCGTTTTGAACGGTTGGATCGTTGTTCTGAGCTTCGGTTTATCAGATATTATTGTCACACAAAACCTAAAGAACATTGAAACCTGCTGCTATTACTTGGTGCCTTCGGTGGGATCTTTGGCGTTTTGTTGAAGCAAAACACATGTCAATTGCCTCGCGTAAACGACTCCTATTCCCTAATTATTTTGGCTTCTTGTTACTTCAATGTTGAGTGTTTATTGGGCCCTTTTTACTCACTGTTTTAAACTAAATTCATGACTATTTTTCTATTGAATTTGTGATTATTTTGGGTTATTTTGTGATACGTTACAGCACATATTTGAATTTATTAAACAACAAAAGCATGCATAAATTATAGATTTGTGAGTTGACTTACGTCATGAACTAAATTTTCTTAGGCAAGGGTTATGTTGTTTTAATTTAATTTTGGATTAAATCATGATTGATGGCGACATTGGATTTATGAAATTTTATTGCTTCTAACGGTGCATGAGAATTAAAATTGGCCACTTTAATTTCTCTAGAATTCATGAACTTGGAAAAGTTAATGGATTCTGAACCAAAATTTCATTCTCAGAATATTTAGTTGATTAGGGATAATTAACCCACCTAGAACCTTAAATAGTGAGCATAATTTAGATCTCAACTGGGAAGTTGTAGGTTTTAAAACTTAGTGAATTTGAAAAAATAATTTGAATACTTGTGTAGGTAAATTCAAGGCATCACTCAAAATTTATTCCAATTGAACATTAGAACTCCAACCTAACCCGAACCTATTTTCATTAAAAGTCTCATCTTTTGCATTTCCCCTCTTGTTTGCATTCTCCTCTCCCCTCATTTAAATTTAGTTATTTTCTTGCATCTTATCTTATATTTCTTCCTTATTGCATCAATTTATTTATTTACAACAATAATTTGCATACCCATGCATTGCACTAAAATAAGGAAAATTTGTTAGGGAAATCATTCATTTAGGTCTAGCTAGTCCTCGTGGGATCGATACTTTAACTTATCACTTGCTGCTTTCGACCGTGCATACTTGCACGTCGTAGAAGTGTCAGAGTCTTATTCTAATTTACATTATTTTAGGGCACTATATATTTTCGCATCAACCGAATCGTGAATTATTAGACCTACTGATGTAACACCGTTAACAATATAGGACTAATAACTTCGTAAATGACCAATAGTGACTCGACCTTAATCCTGAGCGTGTTACGGACACCTGTCTGTGGAGGTCTGTCCTTTGTCTAGTACGGGTGAGGGTGGTCACAGTTACTCGCCCAATATGCCTATCTTCTATGGGACAGGACAATGTGGGAAGCTGGGAACTTGATTACGCGAGATGGAATTCACTCGTTCCCGACTTAGGGAAACTAATGGGGTTGTTCCCCTAAGTGTTGTCTCCAAGGCTTGGACAACAGGCGCCCACCCTCTCACTAGCCAAAGAGGGGTGTTGTTTATGGTTGGACGATACAACGTTGTTGTTCATTAGAGGAGCAGTGGGACTTAAGGAGCAAGAGGTAGACACAGGGGTAAAACGGTAATTTGACCCAACTGTGACTACGATTAACCTGTGAAGGGTCGACTCACGAGAATTGGTTATATCGATGGACACAACTTGTCCTACAGTGATGAGAGTGCAGCTACGGACTTTAGTGGAGTGTTACCGTAGCTAATGAATGTTGAATAACCGAGTCAAAGAGTTTGACAAAGTTAGTCTCGGATCATTGGAGCTCATCATCCAGAGGTCCATTAGGTCCCCGCTTGGCTCAAATTGGACAAATTGAGGGTTTATAGCTTTAGTGTGAATTTGAAGTGTTCAAATTCATTATTTGATATTTATGTCATTTATATGTGATATAGATGACATAATATATAGTTTGATGTGAATGAGATTAATAATAAACTATAGGTTAGCCTAATTGACTAATTAGTGCTAATTTAGAGAAATTGGATTGAGAGAAATTAAATTGGATGTGATTCAATTTAAAATCCAGTATTATACAAATGTGATTTGTATAATAAGGTATGAGATATCTTATTATATGCAAATATGATTTGCATACCTAATGTTGTGGTAAAATGGTTAATAGGTGGAGATTTGAACTCCACCTATCACCATTAAATAAGGCCTTTGTGAGAAGGTTTTGTAAGGCGGATTAGTCATTTTTTGGAATCCCACCAAAAGCTTCTCTCTCAAACTCTCTCAATCTTTCTAAAGTTCTCTCTACCCCAAACCAAAGGGAGTCTCACTACTCTCCCTCTACCGACCGAAAACAACCGAGAAGATCAATTGGAGGTGTCCAATTCGTTCTTAGTTCGAGAGTTTGTGATTGTAGAGATCGAGGACACATAGAGTTCGTGATCAGAGAAGGAGATCTTGAAGAAACGTTCTTCAACAAGTAAGTACTTCTATCTTACTGATTTTCCTTCTTATAATGCATGTTTAGCATAGAATCTATGAGATAGGTTTAGTTTTAAGAAACGTTTTCAACAACGAACACCACGACGATTCAAAGTCGTTTTCGCTGCGGGAGTTTCATTCCCTTCAATTGGTATCAGAGCCAATCGTTGGCTTTCTCGTTGTGCAAACTGTTTTTTCTTAAAATTAGGTGGGTATGCTTTAACTTCATGAGATGAATTGAGGTTTGCATGTTGGTGTTTGGTTTTGTGCCCTAAAACTCGTAGTTTGTAATTATGTTCTAATTAATCTAATAAAGTGTTATTATTTCAATAAAGAGTTATTGTTCGTTATCTACGAGTTTGCCTTTATTTAAACCCTAAATCCAATAAACTAAACATCCAAGGCTGTTATATGAATCTTTAACTGAATGTAGTTTACATATAAAGGATCTGGGTTCGAGATACAACCTAAAGAGTCTATAGTTAGGGGATAAGGTTTGGACACCTTACCCTAGTAAAACTATGGATGTGGTCCACTTTGTATTTGATACAAACACTGTGATCCTAACGTGTTCGTGTAGATGACATGTGAGTGGGGATATCCTATGTAATGAGATTACATAAGACCGGACCACGAAATAATAACATGTAGCTGTAACTCCGTTGACTAGTTAGGTTTCTATTTTACAAGGATGACCTAGGCAACTTGATCTCAATCTTGAGCAGGTTACGAACTCCTGTTCGCGAGGGATTGTCCTTTGACTAGTATGGGTGAGAGCGGCCAGATTCGCCGACTCAATATGCCTACCTTCTTGGGGACAAGACCGAGTGAGCGGCTGGAAACTTAACTTAGCAAGATGGAATTCACTCCTTCCCACCTACTAGGGTAAGCAGAGGAATGTTCCCTTAAGGGGTATCTCCGGGACTTGAACAAAGGGCCCGACCCTCTCATTGGCCCAAGAGGGACTCTATTTGTTGGTAGGATCACAAACAAATTGTTCATTAGAGGAGCACTAGTACTTAAAGCACAAGATGTAAACAAGGGGTAAAACGATAATTTGACCCAGCTGGTGTTACGAACATTCGTGAAGGATTGACTTGCTGTTATTGGTAAATGTCTGTGGACACAGAAATATATCTGCAGCGAGAAGATTGCAGTTGCGGGACTTTAATGAGATTAACCGAGCAGTGAGATGAGTGTTCTCGCAGTTAAAGAATGTTGATTGGGAGGTTAATGAGATTAACCGAGCAATCACGTATCCTCGGAGATTCTGATTTGTAGGTCCATTAGGTCCACCTTCTAGCTCGTAAAGGGTTCTTAGATCGTTTGAATTTGAAGTGTTCAAATTCATAAGGGAATAAACTAATGTATATTGATACGATATAATATATAGTTTTGGAACTATATATTATGAATTTAATGTGGATATGATTCATATTAAAATTATGTGAGAGAATTAAATATTTGAAAGAGTTCAAATGTTAAATTCAAATATGAATGTGATTCATATTTGAAAACTATAGGTTAAAATTTAATGTGCATAAGATGTGCATTAAAACTATAGGTTAGAGGGAAAAACTGATTAAATGTGATTTAACCTAGATTAAATATATGATATTTAATTTATAATTAATTAAATAAGATTTGATTAATTAATTATATTATAATTTGATTATTTTATAATTAAATAAAAGGAGAGGAACGTGTGGCACGTTCCCGACTTTCATCCACTCCCCATCGATAGGGAATGAGGAAGTTATTCCCTTTTCTAACCTTTTTCTGTTGGACAACAGATGAACTTGATCGATCTGTAACTTTGGGAAGAGTTCTCCCTACAAGAATTCTCTCTCTCTCACTCTCTAAGTCCCAATTCTTTCAATTGTTGGATCCTTCCCACCAAGGAAGTTCTAAGCACTCAGAGACATAGAGGGTTTTCCAAGTGATAGTGTTCCTGTTGTTGAAAATACAAAGGAGTTGTTGTGTTGCTGAGTTACTGGAATTTGCTTGGAGCAAGGAGTTGCTGCGAGTCTACAAAGGTAATCTCTTTATCTCCTTAATAAGTTCAATTATGAAATTTAATTAGTTCAATTGTTAAATTAATTTAAGCATGTTTGCATGTAAAACCTCCATGTTTAATTAGATTAAAGAGCATGTTTATTCTGTATATTTTTGTCAATGTATTGGTTTTTGTTCCAACTAAAACAATCAAGCGAATTATGATCCCAAACACGTTTCCGCTGCTCAAGGAGATGAGATCTCCATCAGTTGGATGTTTCGGTTTTGACACTTTAATTTTATATTTACATTTCGTTGATGAGATCAATGTAAGAGCCCATTGTTTTGGACATTTGTAATGTAAATAGAGTCTGTAAGTCCGCGTCGTTCGTGGCAAGAGTTGCTGTGAAGAAATCGGCTCGGAATCGGGCGAAAAATGACGAACAACAACAAAAGAGTTTATTGTTATGTCGACGACGTTGAGACGCTTTTCTTCGGCGTCTCAACGTTGTCCATGCGGTGAAGGAAGCTGCTGCAGTGCACCGTTGCGACGCAAGGGGTTGTGTTGCAACGCCGCTTGCGTTGAGAATGCAGGCCTTGACGCTGAACGCTGCAACGTTGCAACGCTGGCCACGACGTTGCAACGCTGTCGCGTAGTGGGCGGTATCGCGAGAAAAACGCGCGTAGTGGCATCATGGAGGGACGTCGAGGGTAGCGGTTCGAGAACTGCTCACATTTTTCCATTTTTATTTTAATTATTTAATGTAAAATGTATTTATTTTATAATTTTATTAATTAGTATTAATATAAATATTTTATTAATGTTAATTAATTTAATTAATGTCCCTAGGGTGCCAAAAACAACGGTCTAATTTTGCTATTTAATTTATTTTATGCATGTGATGTATGAAATTTTTTATCTTATGTGCATAATGTATGTCATATAGATTAAAATCCCACCTTAGGTTAAACATTTCATGCATCATATTTATACTATAAGAGTTATAATATATAGTATGCATGATAGGATTATGTTATAAGAGTTATAATATAATGCATGTTTTAATTTAATTAATGTAAGTGTAATATTTCTTAGATTAAAAGCATGGTCATGCATTTATTCATGTGATGAATGTATGTTATATAGTTTATTATTCATGTGATGAATGATCAAGCACTATAACATAGAAATGCATGTAACCTAAGTTAATTATTTTTTTAAAATTCTTTAGAATTTGAATAATTAGACTTAGGTTTTCTAGTTCTAATAAGATTAGAATTAAAAAACCAAATATGACTTATGAATGGAGACTAATTAGTAACTATGTCTAAGAAAGGTTTTGTCTAAGGTTGTGGTATTTAACCTGACGTTTTACGGAACACCCCTACTTGGGAAGCGACCTGGGAGTGAATTTGGTCCGGAGATTCATAGGTTATATTCTCGTGAGTGCCGCTAATTAAAAGTTAATTAATTTACTCACATAGACCTAAGTTAATAATGTGATTGAAGAATTAAGTTAATCAAATATAGGAGTTATATTGGTAGACTTAGGTAAATATTAGCCGATTTATCTAGGTCAATCCCGATTATCTTAAATTGCTGAGTGGGAGGAAATAAATTGTATAAGATACATTTAATTTTCTGACCACAAATCTCCTTTAAGTTCACACCGTGAGATCCATACTCGACCTCGTCGCGCAAATGGGAGCATCCCCCTTCGGATGGTATTTGCATGGGTCAATATCAACGTGAATGCAGAGAGTACTTATAGTGAGTGGGAGGGAGATCTGTGAAAACGGAATCTATGGTCTCTTCTTTCGATTCACGTCGTGAGACGCCTATGATCTGCCTGCTAGGTTGGCCTGGACCAGACAATCCCTTCGGAGGGCCTTGATCATGGGAGTCGGAACACCGTGAATTCCCGAAAGGGATACACTTTTCTTGTTGGTTTTCCTTCTTGGTTTACCCTTGGATGGCTATTGTTTGTATGGATATTTGGAAATTTAAAGATAGAGGGTGACACTCACTGAATTCGTTAAGAGTTAATGAATTCTGACCCAGTAATGGTAATTGGATGCCTAATGGAATAAGAGTTATTCTGGTATTAGTGTCTGGTCGAGAAAGCCTCGTACCAGAGGAGGAGTGTTTGTGTTCACCCTTCGGTGGCAGTCATTTTAAACTTTTGGGATATCATTACAATTTTTAATAACCTAGGGATCATAGGATAAAAAATTTGCTAAAACCTGATTGGATTTTCAATGTTTTTGCAAGACTAATACAAAGTTTTTCCTTCTTTTTCAGCAAAAATGTCTAGTTTAATAGTTGCACTCTTAACTTCAGAAAAACTCGTAGGAGATAACTTTCAAACGTGGAAGAATAATATCAAGACAATGTTGGTAACTGACGACGTAAAGTTCGTGCTCACGTGGAAGAATAATATCAACACGATTTTTGTCAAGGAAGTTGTAGTGAAAGGAAAGTGTTTCCACTTCATTGGGGATGGTCACTGAAAGAGAAACTGTCCCAAGTTCCTATCCGACAGGAGGAAAGAAGGTAAATGCGATTTACTAGTAACTGAAACTTGTTTAGTGGAGAGTAATGACTCAACCTGGATACTGGATTCAGGCGCCACTAATAATGTTTATTCTTCTTTTCAGGGAATTAGTTCCTGGCAGCAGGTGCGAGAGGGTGAGATAACGTTACGGGTTGGATCCGAGGATGTTGTCTCTGCTGCATCAATCGCCACGGTGAAGTTATTTTTTGGTAGGAATTACATTTTATTAGATAATTTGTATATAGTTCCAGGGTTTAATAGAAACCTAGTTTCTATTAACTGCCTGTTAGAACATTGTATTTTTGTTTCATTTACCGATAATAAAGCGTTTATTTCCCGAAATGGAAACTTGATTTGTTCTGCTATCCTTGAGAATAATTTATATGTTTTGAAAACTAATTCGGTCAAAAGTGTTTTGAATACTGAATTATTTAAAACGACTGAAACACGAACTAAAAGAGTAAAGGTTTCTCCTAAAGAAAATTTCCATCTTTGGCATCTAAGGTTAGGCAACATTAATCTCAATAGGATTGAGAGACTAGTGAAAAGTGGACTTCTAAGCGAGTTGGAAGAAAACTCTGATGGATATCTGATCTTCTTGAGCATCGGAAACGTGATTGGAATCGTTAATGTGCTTGATTGTTTTAATTGAAACAAAAACCAGTACATTGACCCAAAAATACAGAACAAGCATATACTCTAATCCTATTAGGCATGGTTTAAATGCATATATGCAAACATATATTAAGTTTAACTATTAAACTAGAGGGAAGAAGAATTGATACCTTTGTAGACTTTCTCCAACAGCAACTCCTTGCTCCAAGCAAAGATAAAGAACAAAGGAACTTCTCTTTTTTTACAGAACAACAACACCACCACTTGGATCACCTCCTATGTCTCTGAATACTTAGATCCTCCTTGGTGGGAAGGATTCCAACTTTTGAAATGTGAAGGGAATTTGAAGAGTGAGAGAGAAATTTTTCTTCTGTCAAAAATGAAATGATCGATCTGGCTGTCTTTTTTTTTTCAGGAGAAGAATAAGCTTCAAATGGGCATCTCCCACTTCCTATCTAATAGGAAGTTGGGAGAGAGAGGGGGAACGTGTCCTCCTGACACGTTCCTTATTTATTTAATTAATCACATTAATTAAATAATAAAAATGAATTAAATATCTTATATTTAATTTACATTAATCACATTTAATGAATTATCCCTCTATCCTATAGTTTTAATGCACATCTAATGTACATTAAATTTAACCTATAGTGTCAAATATGAGTCACATTCACATTTGAATTTAATATTTGAACTCTTTCAAATATTTAATTCTCTCAATTAATTTATTATGAATCCTATTCACATTAAATTTATAATATATAGTTCCAACACTATATATTATATCGTATCAATATACATTAAATATATTCCCTAATGAATTTGAACATTTCAAATTCAAATGATCTAAGAACCCTTTACGAGCTAGAAGGTGGACCTAATGGACCTACTGGATCGTAAGCTCTAACGATACGAGATCGCTTTCTGTTAATCTCATTAACCTCCCAATCAACATTCGTTAATCTGCGAGAACACTCCACTAAAGTCCCACAGCTGCACTCTTCTCTCTGCAGATATATTTCTGTGTCCATGGATATTGACCAATAACAGCAACTCAATCCTTCACGAATGTTCGTAACACCAGCTGGGTCAAATTACCGTTTTACCCCTAGGTTACATCTTATGCCTTAAGTACCAATGCTCCTCTAATGAACAATTTGTTTGGCGTCCTACCAACAAATAGAGTCCCTCTCGGGCCAATGAGTGGGTCGGACCCTTTGTTCAAGTCCCAAAGACACCACTTAAGGGAACATTCCTCTAGTTACCCTAGTAAGCGGGAAGGAGAGAATTCCATCTTGCTAAGTTAAGTTCCCAGTCGCTCTCTCGGTCTTGTCCCCAAGAAGGTAGGCATATTGAGTCGGCGAATCTGGCCACTCTCACCCATACTGGTCAAAGGACAATCCCTCGCGAACGGGAGTTCGTAACCTGCTCAGGATTGAGATCAAGTTGCCTAGGTCATCCTAGTGAAATAGAAACCTAACTAGTCAGCGGAGTTACCGCTAGAGGTTACCATTTCGTGGTCCGGTCTTATGTAATCTCATTACATAGGATATCCCCACTCACATGTCATCTACACGAACACGTTAGGATCACTGTGTTTGTATCAAATCCAAAGTGGGCCACATCCATAGTTTAACCAGGGTAAGGTACCCAAACCTTATCCCCTAACTATAGACCCTTTAGGTTGTATCTCGAACCGAGATCCTTTTTATGTACATTACATTCAGTTAAAGATTCATTTAACAGCCTTCGATGTTTAGTAAATAGGATTTAGGGTTTAAATAAAGGCAAACTCGTAGATAACAAACAATAACACTTTATTGAAATAATAACACTTTATTTCATTAATTAAAACATAATTACAAACTACGAGTATTAGGGCACAAATCCCAACAAACTTCCACTTGAACTAAAACTCTAGTGGGGTACATCATAATCTAAAACAGTGGTTACAAGAGATAGAAATCCAATAAACTAGGGCATCCATATACCCCATTACATATCTCCCACTTGCCCTAGATTAGCTTATGTACATATCTCGTAGACCCAGACTTTCCAGATGACCCTCGAACACTTTAGCCGTGAGAGTCTTTGTAAACGGATCAACAATATTGTGCTCGGCGATCTTCGTGGATCGCCACATCTCCTCGTTGCACTATTTCTCGTGATCGTGATACTTCCTCTCGATGTGCTTTCCTCGCTTATGGCTGCGAGGTTCCTTCGAATTGGAAACCGCACCACTGTTGTCACAGTATAAGGTGATGGGAGATTCCATATTTGGAACACCTTCCAAATTAGTAAGGAATTTCCTTAGCCAAACAACCTCTCCTTGGTCGCTTCTGCCAAGCAATGACATACTCAGCCTCCATTGTTGAGTCAGCGATGCATCCTTGCATGATGCTTCGCCATACTATAGCTCCCCCGTTCAGGGTGAAAACTGATCCCGATGTGGATTTTCGAGAATCTTTATCGGCCTAAAAACAGAATCAGTGTATCCAGTAAGGATCAGATCCTTAGACCCATACACAAATATATAGTCCCTAGTTCTCCTTAGATACTTGAGGATATTTTTAACTGTTGTCCAGTGGTCTAACCCTGGATTGGACTGGTACCTACTGACTATTCCCACTGCATAGCAAATGTCCGGCCTCGTGCATAGCATAGCATACATTAAGCCACCTACTATAGAGGCATAGGGAATATGTCTCATATCCTCAACTTCTTGAGGTGTCTTGGGACACTGCTTCCTGATGCATGAACTCCGTGCTCAAGGGTAATATGCCCTCTTGGAATTCTGCATCGAATATCTGGACACCATTTTGTCGATATAAGATACTTGAGACAGTCTTAGCGTTCTGTTCTTGCGATTCCTAAAGATCTGAATCCCAAGAACATACTGGGCCTCTCCCAAATCTTTCATTTGGAATTGGTCGCCAGCCAATTCTTTATGTTAGTTAGGTATCCTACATCATTCCAAATGAGTAGGATATTATCCACATAAAGTACTAACAAAGCTGTCGTTGATGATCCTCTTGTAAACACAAGGCTCGTCAACGTTTTGGTCAAAGTCGTAAGACTTGATCGCAGTATCAAATCTTATATTCCAAGATCTTGATGCTTGTTTCAATCCATAAATGGATCGATTAAGCGTGCAAACTTTTTGCTCCTGACCTCGTGCTATGAACCCTTCGGGTTGTTTCATATAGATGCTCTCGTCAAGATTACCATTCAAAAAGGTAGTCTTGACGTCCATTTGCCAAAATTCATAATCATAAAATGCGGCTATGGACAAGAGTATCCTTATAGACTTCAGCATAGCAACAGGGAAAAAAGTTTCTTCATAGTGAACTTCTTCCCTTTGGGTAAAACCCTTTGCTACAAGTCTAGCCTTAAAGGTTTGTACCTTTCTGGCTGCATCTCTCTTTCTCTTATAGATCCATTTACACCCTATGGGTCTAACCCCTTCAGGTTGGTCTACAAGTTCCCATACTGAATTGAAGTCCATTGACTCCATTTCAAGGTTCATGGCTTTGATCCATTGGTTCTTGTCTACGTCATTCATTACCTGTTTATAAGACAATGGATCTTCTACGCCATCATCAGGTATGAAAACTTGACTTTCTGCTAAACCCAAGTAGCGGTCAAGTTGGGAAACAACCCTCCCACTGCGTCGAGGCATTCCCAACGATTGAGAAGGACGAGACTGACTTGAGGTGTTGACTCATCTATCAACTCTTAATGAGGGTCCAACTTGATCAACAACTCTAGTTGGTTCATGGGTAGCTTCCTTTAGTACTAATTTACTACGCGGTTTATCGTTTCTCATGTGATCTTCCTCCAAGAACGTGGCGTTTGTCGATACAATCACCTTATTCTCTTGTGGGACGTAGAAAAGACCACCTCTCGTTTCTTTGAGATAGCCAACAAATTGGCACAATCTTGAACGAGATTCCAGTTTCTTTGGGTTTGTCACGAGTACGTGTGTCGGACATCCCCAAATTCTGAAGTGTTGTAAACTAGGTTTACGCCCCTTCCAAAGTTCAAAAGGTGTTTCTGAAACACTTTTTTGACGGAACACTTTTCAAGATTTGAACTGCAGTCTCTACTGCGTATCCCCAAAATGAGGCAGGCAATTGAGCATAACTCAACATAGAACAAACCATGTCTAACAAAGTTCTATTTCTCCTTTCTGACACACCATTTTGCTGTGGTGTATTAGGTGCAGAGAGTTGAGATTTAATTTCATGTTCTATCATATAGTCCTGGAATCTCAAATCCATATACTCTCCACCTCGATCGGATTAAAGTGTTTTAATGCTTTTCCCTAATGAATTCTCTACTTCAGCCTTATACTCTTTGAACTTTTCAAGAGCTACAGACTTCTGATGCATTAGGTATAGATAACCATACCTCGAATAATCATCTATGAAGGTGATGAAATATTCGTACCCTCCTCGAGCTTTAACATTCACCGGACCACAAAGATCCGAATGTATAAGTTCTAAGAGTTCTACGACTCTATAACCTTTTCGAGTAAAAGGTCGTTTGATCATTTTACCTTCCAAGCAAGACTCGCAAGGCGGTAAAGAATCATCTTCTAACTTGTTTAGAAGTCCATTCTTAGAAAGTCTCTCAATCCGGTTGAGATTAATATGACCAAGTCTAAAAGGCCACAGATAGGTATTATTATTTGTAGAAATTCTTTGCCTTTTATTTTGAGTGTTAGCATTCTTAAACATCTCATGATTTAAAATTGCTTTGGTTTTATTCGGTTTCAGTACGTACAAGCCATTTTTCAATTGAGAAGAACAAATATTGACACCCTCTTTCAAAATGAAGGCTTCATTGATTGAAAAAGAAATACAATAACCAAGTTCTATTAAACAAGAGATAGAAATTAAGTTCCTTTTAAGCTTAGGAACTATATACAGATTTTTCATTAAAACAAATCTATCTCCGTAAAATAATTTGGCATCTCCCACTGCACGAGCTGAGACGACGTCTCCCGTTCCGACCCTGAGCGTCATCTCACCCTTGAGCAGCGGAAACGTGATTGGAATCGTTAATGTGCTTGATTGTTTTAATTGAAACAAAAACCAATACATTGACCCAAAAATACAGAACAAGCATATACTCTAATCCTATTAGGCATGGATTAAATGCATATATGCAAACATATATTAAGTTTAACTATTAAACTAAAGGGAAGAAGAATTGATACCTTTGTAGACTTCCTCCAACAACAACTCCTTGCTCCAAGCAGTACAGCAACAAAGGAACTTCTCTGTTTTTACAGAACAACAACACCACCACTTGGATCACCTCCTATATCTCTGAATACCTAGATCCTCCTTGGTGGGAAGGATTCCAACTTTTGGAATGTGAAGGGAATTTGAACAGTGAGAGAGAAATTTTTCTTCTGTAAAAAACAAAATGATCGATCTGGCTGTCTTTTTTTTTTTTTTTCAAGAGAAGAAGAAGCTTCAAATGGGCATCTCCCACTTCCTATCGAATAGGAAGTTGGGAGAGAGAGGGGGAACGTGTCCTCCTGACACGTTCCTTATTTATTTAATTAATCACATTAATTAAATATTCAAAATTAATTAAATATCTTATATTTAATTTATATTAATCACATTTAATGAATTATCCCTCTATCATATAGTTTTAATGCGCATCTAATGTACATTAAATTTAACCTATACTTTTCAAATATGAATCACATTCACATTTGAATTTAATATTTGAACTCTTTCCAATATTTAATTCTCTCAATTAATTTAATATGAATCCTATTCACATTAAATTTATACTATATAGTTCCAAAACTATATATTATATCGTATCAATATACATTAAATATATTCCCTGATGAATTTGAACATTTCAAATTCAAATGATCTAAGAACCCTTTACAAGCTAGAAGGTGGATCTAATGGACCTACAGATCAGAACCTCCAACGATACGAGATCGCTTTCGGCTAATCTCATTAACCTCCCAATCAACATTCGTTAATCATGAACACTCCACTAAAGTCCCACAAATGCACTCTTCTCACCGCAGATATATATTTCGTGTCCATGGATATTGACCAATAATGTTAAGTTAATCCTTCACGAATGTTCGTAACACCACCGGGTCAAATTACCGTTTTACCCCTAGGTTACATCTTATGCCTTAAGTACCAGTGCTCCTCTAATGAACAATTTATTTGTGGTCCTACCAACAAACAGAGTCCCTCTCGGGCCAATGAGAGGGTCAAGCCCTTTGTTCAAGTCCCGGAGACACCACTTAAGGGAACATTCCTCTACTTACCCTAGTAGGCGTGAAGGAGTGAATTCCATCTTGCTAAGTTAAGTTCCCAGCCGCTCTCTCGGTCTTGTCCCCAAGAAGGTAGGCATACTGAGTCGGCGAATCTGGTCACTCTCACCCATACTAGTCAAAGGACAATCCCTCGCGAACGGGAGTTCGTAACCTGCTCAGGATTGAGATCAAGTTGCCTAGGTCATCCTAGTGAAATAAAAACCTAACTAGTCAACGAAATTACAGCTAGAGGTTACTATTTCGTGGTCCGGTCTTATGTAATCTCATTACATAGGATATCCCCACTCACATGTCATCTACACGAACACGTTAGGATCACTGTGTTTGTATCAAATACAAAGTGAGCCACATCCATAGTTTAACTAGGGTAAGGTACCCAAACCTTATCCCCTAACTATAGACCCTTTAGGCTGTATCTCGAACCGAGATCCTTTTTATGTACATTACATTCAGTTAAAGATTCATTTAACAGCCTTGGATGTTTAGTTTATTGGATTTAGGGTTTAAATAAAGGCAAACTCGTACATAACAAACAATAACACTTTATTGAAATAATAACACTTTATTCTATTAATTAGAACATAATTACAAACTACGAGTTTTAGGGCACAAATCACAACAAACTCTTTACCGGTATGTAAGTCATGCCTTGAAGCAAAATGACCAAACATGCTTGGTGAATTTTGAAGATGAGTAAGATTGGGCAAGTTGTCAAGTTGGGTTTCATGGAAATCCTTGAATTTTCATTTAATTTTAATTCAAAAATCAATATTAAATTGATTTTTAATTATAATTAATTTAATTAATTTAATTATTAAATAATTAATTTAATTAATTAATTTTTTATTTAATTTAATATCAAATATTAAATTAAATAAATTGCCCTATCCCGATCGATTTTCTGAACATGAATCCTAATTCATGCTATAAACCGATCCAATATTTAAATCATATTTAAATGTATCCACCTCCTGTTAATGATAGTTTAATTCATAATTAAGCTATGACTCGTTAAATATATCATATATAATTAACGATTTCTCCCAAAAACGAATTTGAACAATTCAAACTCTTTTCTCTCAAAATGTTACAAGGCTTAGTCCGAGCTAGCAAGGAGGACCTAATGAACCGACAGATCATGAGCTCTAACGAAACGTGATTAACTAGCCAAACTCTTTAGCCTAGCTAATCAACATTCGTTAACCACCGGGACACTTCACTAAAGCCTAGTGGTTGCATTCTCCTCATCAGGACCATATTTATGTCCACTCGATATAACCATGATTAGTAAGTCGATCCTTCACGGGTTATTCGTAATTACAACCGGGTCAAAATTACCGCTTTATCCTCAGAATTACCTCTTGTTCCTTAAGTCCCACCGATCCTCTAATGAACAATTGGTTTGTGGTCCAACCGCAAACCAAATCCTCTCGGTCAATGAGAGGGTGGGCCCATTGTTCAAGACCAAAGTCGAGATTTAAGGGAACAACCTCTCTACTAATCCCTAAAGTGGGTAGGAGTGAATTCCATCTTGCAGAACTATGTTCCCAGCTATCTACCCGGTTTTATCCCTGTAATGGGAGGCTTATTGAGTCGGCAATCTCGAGCCACTCTCACCCATGCAAAACTAAGGATAATCCGAATAAACAGGAGTCTATAGAACGCTCAGGATTAAGATCGAGTTACCTAGGTCAACATATGAATATAGTCAGTTAGGACAGTAAACGGAGTTATAAAGTCTAAGTGACTATTTTGCGGTCCAGTCTTATGCAAACTCATTGCATAGGGCGCCCCCACTCACATGTCTCCACATGAACGATTTAGGATCACATCGTTTGTACTCTACAAAGTGGGTCACGTCCATAGTGTCCCCAAGATAAGGTACCCAAACCTATCCTTATACTATAGACTATTCTAGCTATAACTTGAACTTGATTCACTTTTATGTAACACATGAAGTTCAAGTATTCATCCTATAGCCAAGGGTTCTTTATTGGATTAAGGTTACACAATGCACAATAATCAATAACACCTTTACTGAATAAATTTCAATAACAACTTTATTATGAAATAGAATATACATTCAGTTTACAAAACCACGAGTTTTAGGACATAAAACTCAACAATCTCCCACTTGGACTAAAAGGTCTGTGGGGTAAAACATGCTGAGCAAAGAAAAAGTGCCCTACTATACAACCCGTAGTCCTAGACTCTCGAGGTGTCCCTCAAACACTTCAGCCATGAGGGGCTTTGTAAATGGATCAACAATGTTGTGCTCCGAAGCGATCTGCGTGACCATCACGTCTCCTCGTTGCACAATCTCGCTGATGAGATGATATTTGCGCTCTATGTGCTTTCCGCGCTTATGGCTTATAGGTTCTTTAGAATTTGCCACTACACCACTATTATCACAATAAAGGGTGATAGGCAAATTCATATTTGGAACAACTTCCAAATCACCAAGAACTTCCTAAGTCATATCGCTTCTCCTCATTTTTCACAAGTCGCGACGTGTTCAAACCTCCATGGTGGAGTCAGCAATACAACCTTGCTTTATACTCCTCCATACTATAGCTCCTCCGTTAAGAGTGAACACCGATCCTGATGTGGATTTCCTCGAATCTACATCAGTCTAAAAATCAGAGTCAGTGTATCCTGCAAGGATCATATCCTTTGCACCATACACAAGCATATAGTCCCTCGCTTCTCCTAAGATACTTGAGGATGTTTTTAACGATACCCAGTGATCATATCCTCGGATTAGACCGATACTGCTGACAATTCCCACCGCATAGCATATGTCGAGTCTAGTACATAGCATGGCATACATCGACTACCGACGGTGATGCATAGGAAATGCGCCTCATATCCTCAACTTCTTGAGGTGTCTTAGGACACTGCTCTTAGACAAATGAATTCCATGCCTGAAAGGTAATGAACCCTTCTTGGAATTTTGCATCTTATATCTAACCAACATCTTTTCAATATAAGATGCCTGAGACAATGCTAGCATTTTGTTCTTGCGATTCCGAACGATCTGGATTCCAAGAACAAACTGAGCTTCTCCCAAATCTTTCATTTGGAATTGGGTCGCTAGCCATTGTTTAACGCCAGTCAAGAATCCTGCATTATTCCCAATGAGCAAGATATCATCTACGTATAGAACTAAGAAAGCTACAGTGGTATTGACTATCTTCTTGTAAACACAAGGCTCGTCAATATTCTGTTCAAAGCCATAAGATTTGATCGCAGTATCAAATCTTATATTCCAGGATCTAGATGCTTGTTTCAATCCATAGATGGATCGTTTAAGCTTGCAAACAATTTGCTCTTGACCCTAGACTATGAACCCCTCTGGTTGATCCATATAGATACTCTCCTCAAGATTGCCATTCAGAAAGGTTGTCTTGACATCCATTTGCCAAATTTCATAGTCATAAAACGTGGCAATGGACAATAGTATTCTAATGGACTTAAGCATGAAAACAGGGGAGAACGTTTCCTCATAGTCCACCCCTTTCCTTTAGGTAAACCCTTTGCCACAAGTCGAGCCTTAAAGGTTTGCACCTTACCGGCTTGATCTTGTTTCCTCTTGTAGATCCACTTGCAACCGATAGGTCTTTCACCATCTGGTTGATCTACAAGTTCCCAGACTGAATTGAAGTACATTGACTCCATTTCAAGGTCCATGGGTTTAATCCACTGGTCCCGATCTATATCATTCATTGCCTGTTTATAGGTTAACGGATCCTCAACGCCATCATCAGGTATGACGACTTGGGTTTCTGTCAAACCCATGTAACGGTCGAGTTGTCTAACATCCCTCCCACTACATCGAGGCATTCTCAACACTTGAGAATGACCAACTTGATCAACAACTTTTGTTGATTTATCTGTAGCTTCCCTTGAAATTTAACTTAAGACAATCCTGCTACGAGGCTGATGATCTCTCATGTGGTCTTCCTCTAAGAACGTGGCGTTTGTCGACACAAGCACCTTGTCCCCTTGAGGATCATAAAATAGACCACCTTTCGTTTCTTTGGAGTGCCCTACGAATAGGCATAATTTTGAATGATGTTTCAATTTCTTTAGATTGGACACCAACACATGTGCCGGACATCCCCAAATCCTGAAGTGACGTAAACTACCTTTACGCCCTTTCCATAACTCATAGGGTGTTTCTGAAACACTCTTAGAGGGTACCATGTTCAAAATATATGCAGCAGTTTCTACTGCATATCCCCAAAAAGAACTAGACAGCTGAGCGTAGCTCATCATAGATCGAACCATGTCTAACAGGGTTCTATTTCTCCTCTCAGATACACCATTCTGCTGAGGTGTACCGGGCGCTGAGAGTTGGGATACGATTCCATGTTCTATCATATAGTCTTGGAATCTTAAATCCATATACTCTCCACCTCGATCTGATCGAAGTGTTCTAATTGTTTTACCTAATGTGTTCTCAACTTCTGCCTTAAATTCCTTGAACTTTTCAAGGGTTTCAGACTTATGATGCTTTAGGTAAAGATAGCCATACCTAGAATAATCATCAATGAAACTGATGAAATATCCATTCCCTCCTCGTGCCTTGACATTCATAGGACCACAGAGATCCGAATGCACGAGTTCCAAGGGTTTTTTGGCTCTATAACCTTTTTCAGAAAAAGGTCTTTTAGTCATTTTTCCTTCGAGACAGGACTCACATGGTGGTAAAGAGTTGTCCTCTAACTGACTTAGGAGACCACTCTTGACCAATCTCCCAATTCTATTGAGATTAATGTGGCCTAGTCTTAAGTGCTAAAGATAAATACTAGGAGAAAGTTTGTGCCTTTTATTTTGAGTATCAGCTGTTATAAACATCTCGGTGATCAAAATAGCTTTTACTTCAGTTGGTCTTAACATGTATAAGTTGTTTTCAAGTTTAGCATAACATATTCGTACACCTCTTTTGCAAATGAACGCTTCATTATGATCAAAAGAAACTTTATACATATGTTCAAGCAAACAAGAGATAGATACAAGATTTCTTTTGATTCCAGGAACCAAAAGTACATTTTCTAATAAAATGAATCTATCTCTAAACAATGACTTTATCGCTCCCCACTCGCTTTGGCCGAGACAACCTCTCTGCTCCAACCCCGAGAGTTATCTCCCATCCGCAAGTCGCCACCAGAACTAGTTTCTGAAAAGAAGAACAAACATGGTTAGTGGCTCCTGAATCTAAAATCCAGGCGGAATCATCATGTTCCACTAAACATGTTTCAACAACAAGTAAATCATATTTACCTTGTTTTTCCTTCTCAGCTTTCTTTTCTGCAAGGTACTTTGGGCAATTCCTCTTCCAAAGCATCTGTCACCTCCACAATGGAAACATTTTCCCGTGGCCTTAGCTTATGTGTGGGAGCTGGTCCCTTCCCTTTGTCCTTCTTCTTCTTTTTCTGAATACCCTTATTCTTAGAGAAAGAAGGACCAGACTTGGTCCCAGAGAACGATCCTTTTAGGAACTTCTTCGAAGTGACAACATTTGCCTCCTTCTCTTTTCCTTTTGATTTCATGAGGGACTCAAAAGTCTGTAGCTCATTGAGGAGAGTAGTCAGGTTATACTCTATTTTATTCATCACCGCATTTGTGCGGAATGGCAGGAAACTCTTCGGAAGAGATTCCATAATAAATGTTACCTGACTTTTCTCATCTATGACTGCCCTATTTACTTCAGTCACGTTGAAGTGGGTCATCATGTCAAGGACATGTTCCCTAACAGAGGCTCCCTCCTTCATACGGGAGTTGTAAACGTATTTGACAGCATCATAATGGACCGATGAGGACGGTTGTCCAAACATCGCCTGTAATGATCCCATGATCTCCTTTGCGGTGACCATGGTCTCATGTTTCTTAGACAACACATCAGATATGCTGGCTAAGATATAGACTCGGGCCTTCTCATTAGCCCTAATCCATCTGTCATAAGCATCCCGAACAATTCGGTTTGCAGTCGAGCTGGGAGGGGGAGGACATTCCTCCGTTAAGACGAACCTCAGATCATCAACAACAAGAATCGTATTCAAGTTTGATTTCCAGGTTCCATAATTATCGCTGCTAAGTTTATTGAAGGCGAGTAACTTGATAAAAGAGTTGGACATGCTGAAAAAGAATGAATTCTATTAGTGAATTGTTTGTAACCTACCCAATTTAAGAATTTAGCAAAAGTAATAATGTACCCATAAAATCATTATTGTTTTTGCAACGATACTTCAGTGAGTCAGAGCAAGCGCTACCGAGGGGCAGTCAATCACTCCTTCACTGAACCAAGACATTCTTGACTAAATGCTAATACCGGAATAACTCTTATTCCTATAACATTCTAGTTATCGCTACTTTGGTCAAGAACTTACTAACACTTAGCAATTCTTGTAAGTGTGACCCGCCATTTTCAGACCCTAGAGGTCGGCCCCAACAATGTTACCGAACTGGATAGACAAAGCTGGGAATGGACCTAAGAGACCCTATCCATTTCTAGAGTTTGAGTTGTTCAGAATCCCATGTTACATCCCTCCGAATGGATGGTGCTACTTCAGCAACAACTGCGCAAAACATGGGAATCTCACGGTCCAACCTAGTGGAGGAGACCGTAGGATGTGTTGACACACTTCCTTCGCTCACTTACTATAAATACTTTCTCCATTCACCTTGCTCTTGATTTATGCAAACACCATCCGAATGGGGATGCCTTATTGACATCACGAGGCCGAGCATAAATCTCACGGTGTGAACTTCGTGGAGAGCGTAAGAGGAAATTTATATATCATGTATACCTTTTCACTCCCACTAAGTATTTTAAACAGTTTGGGTATACTTTTACTTAGGCATATTCCGGCTAAAACAATATGATCTAAGTTTACCAATATAACAATTATACTGGAATTACCTAAGTCTATTAATCTTTTAATAAACCTAGGTCAATGAGTTTAATTTATTAACTTTTAATAAACGCCACTCAGAAAGATAATTTATAAACCTATGGATTAAATTCACTTCCACGCCGCCCCGTGTAGGGTGTTCCGCTTCCGTCCTTAAGTACCCCAACCTCGCCAGAACCTTCCTTAGTCAGAGTCCCTCTTTAATCAAAGTTTATAAATTATTGGTTTCCTAATTCTAATCTTATTAGAACTAGATAACCTAAGATCTAATTAATTCCAGTTCTAAAATCATTTTAAAACTAATTAATTAACCTTAGGTTACATGCATTTCTATGTTATAAACAGATTGAACATTCATCACATGAATAAACATACATTTATAACAAATCAATCACATGAAAAATGCATAGCAATTATATGTTTAATTTTTTTTTAATTAATATAACCCGTATATTAATTATAATTAAACATATAATATTTGTTTCATAAATTAATATAACTCTTATATTAATTCTTATGAAACCCAATTAACATGCATACAATATATTATAACACTTATAACATACTTTCAATGCATGGAGCATGCTTCCTATGGTGAGATTTTAAAAACTATATGGCATACTTTATGCACATATAATCAGGGATTTTAATTAAAACATACATTCACAATGCATAATTAATTAAACACACTAAAGTGGACTGGTTTTGTCCTCTAATGCAAGCAAACTACTAAATTATTACAATAATAATCTAGAATTAACATCGAACCACTTCGAACACTTCGAATTTAGGTCGAACCGGCTTGCAAATGTGTGAACCAGACCTTCAAAAGGTTGAACCGGGCTGTAAAAGGCTGAACCGAGCCTCCAATTGGTGAAACGGATCTCACAAATGGAAAAACCGACCTCGAAATAGTCAGAACTGGTCTAAAAATACCTAAACCGGACCGAAAACGAGTCGAACCGGCCTAAAATAGTTGAACCGATCAAAGTCAACTGAACCGGTGGTCAAAGTCAACTTCATCACTAATGTTTTTAGATTCACAGGCTGAAGAACTTAAGGTTACTGTAGCAAAATTTCAGAAACTTTTCCAGCAGCTGCTCTGTTCTATGTTTTCAAGACCTCTTAAGCTTCTTTCATCAAATTGAAGACCTTCCCGAACTCCAATCGACTTGAAATTTTTACAGCTTATTCTACACACATTAATGCTCAAACACACTTGAGCAATTTAAAAATAAAGCACAAATTGATGCTCAATTTAAATGCCAAACCTGTAAGAACACCTTAGACGCCTGAAAAAATTGTATTTCAAAAACACCCACCACGTAACAAAATAGATCAAATTGAGTGCTCAAAAGTGCTCTGATACCAATTCAAAGAGTCTAGATTAAGAAAGAGGAAGCAAGTTTGGATCTTGAACACTCTAAGTTGATCAATTTTGTAAAATAAAATGCATGCTCAAAGCTGGAAAAACAGAGGGATAGAAAACTCAACTTTGATGATCAAATTCTCTTCACCCGGTGGATGGTTTTCAACACGAACACTTCATGAACAACCGTTAGAGTCTTCCCTACTATCCTCAGGCCTTAGAACGGATTGTGGGATCCTAGGTTGAGAGAATTTGGAAGAAAAGACCCCAAAGGTCACTAATTCGGGAATATTAAATTTTCTGTGTAATTCTCACAAAACACCTAAAATCACCATTATATAAAGCTTCAAAAAGCTTCAATGGAGTGACAACTCAAGGGTGATGAGGATGGTTTGAGATGGAGGTGGGCAATTTTGGTGAATTTTGAAGATGAGTAAGATTGGGCAAGTTGTCAAGTTGGGTTTCATGGAAATCCTTGAATTTTCATTTAATTTTAATTCAAAATGAATATTAAATTGATTTTTAATTAAAATTAATTTAATTAATTAAATTATTAAATAATTAATTTAATTAATTAATGTTTAATTTAATTTAATAACAAATATTAAATTAAATAAATTGTCCGATCCCAATCGATTTTCTGAACATGAATCCTAATTCATGCTACAAACCGATCCAATATTTAAATCATATTTAAATATATCCACCTCCTGTTAATCATAGTTTAATACATAATTAAGCTATGACTCGTTAAATATATCATATATATTTAACGATTTCTCCCAAAAACGAATTTGAACAATTCAAACTCTTTTCTCTTAAAATGTTACAAGGCTTAGTCCAAGCTAGCAAGGAGGACCTAATAGACCTACAAATCATGAGCTCTAACGAAACGTGATTAACCGGCCAAACTCTTTAGCCTAGCTAATCAACATTCGTTAACCACCGGGACACTCCACTAAAGCCCAGTGGTTGCACTCTCCTCACTGTAGATATATTTATGTCCACTCGATATAACCATGATTAGTAAGTCGATCCTTCACAGGTTGTTCGTAATTACAACTAGGTCAAAATTACCGTTTTACCCCTGTAATTACCTCTTGTTCCTTAAGTCCCACTGATCCTCTAATGAACAATTGGTTTGTGGTCCAACCAGAAAACCGAATCCCTCTCGGGCCAATGAGAGGGGTGGGCCCATTAATCAAGACATGAAGTCAGTACTTAAGGGAACAACCTCTCTACTAATCCCTAAATTGGGTAGGAGTGAATTCCATCTTGCAGAACTATGTTACCAACTATCTACCAGGTTTTATCCCTGTAAGGGGAGGCTTATTGAGTCGGAAATCTCGAGCCACTCTCACCCATGCAAAACTAAGGATAATCCGAATAAACAGGAGTCCATAGAACGCTCATGATTAAGATCGAGTTACCTAGGTAATCGTATGAATATAGTCAGTTAGGACAGTAAATGGAGTTATAAAGTCTAAGTGACTATTTTGCAGTCCAGTCTTATGCAAACTCATTGCATAGGGCGCCCCCACTCACATGTCTCCACATGAACGATTTAGGATCACATCGTTTGTACTCTACAAAGTGGGCCACGTCCATAGTGTCCCCAAGATAAGGTACCCAACCCTATCCTTATACTATAGACTATTCTGGCTATAACTTGAACTTGATTCACTTTTATGTAACACACAAAGTTCAAGTATTCATCCTATAGCCAAGTGTTCTTTATTGGATTAAGGTTACACAATACACAATAGTCAATAACACCTTTACTGAATAAATTTCAATAACAACTTTATTGTGAAATGGAATATACATTCAGTTTACAAAACCACGACTTTTAGGACATAAAACCCAACAAACAGTGGTGTAGTAGCCAACTCACGTGAGCCTCGGAGCCATAAGAGAGGCAAACACATTGTGCGCAAGTATCATCTGATACGGGAGATTGTGCACCGCGGAGACGTGACGGTCACGCAGATAGCGTCGGAGCACAACGTAACTGATCCATTCACAAAGCCCCTCACGGCTAAGGTGTTTGAGGGTCACCTAGAGAGTCTAGGTCTTCGAGAGCTTCCTGACTAGGGCAAGTGGGAAATGTGTAAACGGGTATTCAATGCCCTAGTTTATTTTATTACTTCATTGTAATTTATGTACATTTCAGAAATGTATTTTCTCCACTAGCTTAGTCCAAGTGGGAGTTTGTTGGGATTGTTGTCCTAATCTCGTGTTTGTAATATATTGTTTGAAATTAATAAGAGTTTTTCATTTCATCACTTTGTGTCTCGCAATATTTATAAACTTTTCCAATAAACTAAGCTCCAGGGTCATTGAATTTATGAGAGAACTAGAACTTGAACGGTGTGTAGTGGACACACAGGGAGAATCACGTTCGAGTTAATGACCCGAACGGTCTACAGTATGTGGATAGGGTTGGAGACCTAATCCTGGTTACACTGTGGATGGGGCCTGCTTTGTATTAGATACAACGAGATGATCTGACTCGTTCATGTGGTTGACATGCGAGTGGGGGCATCCTGTGCAATGAGATTGTACAAGACCGGACCGTGAATTATTAGACCTACTGATGTAACACCATTGACAGTAAGGACTAATAATTTCGTAGATGACCATTAGTGACTCGACCTGAATCCTGAGCGTGTTACGGACTTCTGTATGCGAATGTCTGCCCTTTGACTAGTACGGGTGAGGGTGGTCACAGTTACTCACCCAATATGCTTATCTTCTCAGGGACAGAACCAAGTAGGGAGTTGGGAACTTAACTACGCGAGATGGAATTCACTTGTTCCCGCCTTTATGGAAACTAGAGGGGTTGTTCCCTTAAGTCTTGTCTCCTCCGTGGCTTGGACAATCGCGCCCACCTTCTCACCGCCCGAGAAGGGTGTTGTGAATGGTTGGACCATCACAATATGTTGTTCATTAGAGGAGCAGTGGGGACGTAAGGAACATGAGGTAGACACAGGGGTAAAACGGTAATTTGACCCAGTCGGGTCTAGAACAATCTGTGAAGGGTCGACTCATGGGTATTGGTTATATCGATGGACACAACTTGTCTTACAGTGATGAGAGTGCAGCTATAGGCTTTAGTGGAGTGTTACCGTCGCTAATGAATGTTGAATAATCGGGTCAAAGAGTTTGACTGGTTAGTCTCGGATCATTGGAGCTCATCATGTGTAGGTCCATTAGGTCCCTCGGTTGGCTCAAATTGGACAAATTGAGGGTTTACAGTTTGGTGTGAATTTGAAGTGTAAAAATTCATTATTTGGATATTTATGTCATTTATATGAGATATAGATGACATAATATATAGTTTGATGTGAATGAGATTCATAATAAACTATAGTTTAGCCTAATTGATTAATTAGTGCTAATTGGAGAAATTGAATTGAGAGAAATTAAATTGAATGTGATTCAATTTATAATTCCACATTTATACAAATGAGATTTGTATAATGAGGTATGAGATACCTTATATTATATAATATGCAAATATGATTTGTATATTATATAGTTGTGGTAAAATGATGAATTGGTGGAGATTTTAACTCCACCACACACCATTATACAAGGATGCATTCAAAGGCATCTCATGACACTTCTTGCCATTTTTTGGATTTTCATCCAAAGAGAGCAAGTGTTTTCTCTCTAGAACTCTCTCAATTCTCCAAAATTCTCTCCTCACCCAAAACCAAAGGGAGTCCCACCTACTCTACCTCAACCTCTCAAGAACAATCGAGAAGACATTTTGAAGGTGTCTCCGTGTTCGGATTGAGGTTCGTGTTCGAGGAGTTCGTTGGATCGAGAGAGATCGTGACCGGAGGAGAAGAGGATTGAACAAGTGTTCTTCAACAAGTAAGTACCATTTTTTCTTACTGTTTTCTTCTCCTTTTTGCATGTTTAGCCTAGGATCTATGAGATAGATTCAATTTTAAGATAGGAATTACACAACGGATCAACGACGTTTCACAACGTCTTCTGCTGCGGGAATTCAAAATCCCTTCAGTGTTATCTCACCCTCTCGCAGCTGCTGCCAAGAACTAGTTCCATGAATAGAAGTACAAACATGGTTAGTGGCGCCATAATCAAGTATCCAGACAGAGTCATTACTCTCCACTAAACAAGTTTCGATAACAAGTAAATCACATTTACCTTCTTTCTTCCTGTCGACAAGGAAGTTGGGAAAGTTTCTCTTCTAGTGACCATCCCCGTTGCAGTGGAAACACTTTCATTTCTCCGCAACTTCCTTCACCTTTTTGCCCATCTGAGAAGCAGCACAGTCAGCTTTACCCTTCTTCAACTTCTTTTTCTTCCCTTTCGGGCCTGAAGAACCTACAGATTTTATCCCAGAGGGCGAACCACTGTGATAGGACCTGAAGGCAACATTTGCCTCAACTTTCGGTCCCCTGATCCTCATTAAAGACTGGAAGTTCTGTAGTTCGTTGAGTAAGGAGGTCAGAGTGTAGCTAATTTGGTTCATAACAGCATTGATAAGAAACTGTAGGAAACTCTTCGGAAGAGTCACCATGATAAAGCTGACCTGGCTCGACTTGTCGATCGAAGCCCCGTTAAAGTGGGTCATTATGTCCATAACATGTTCATGAACAAACGTCTCCACCTTCATCCTTGCATTGAAGACTTGTTTGAGGGCATCGTGTCGGACCTGAAAGGACTGTTGTCCAAACATTTCCTGCAGCGATTCCATGATCTCCTTAGTGGTGACCATTACCTCATGCTTCTTTGCCAATACATCAGACAAGCTGGCAATAATGCAGACCTTGGCTTTTTCATTGGCCCTGATCCACCGATCGTACGCATCACGAACACTTCGGGATGCGGTCGAGCCCGACACCTGATGACAGTCCTCAGTGAGCATGAACTTTAGGTCGTCAGTTACCAGTATTGTGTTGATATTATTTTTCCACGTTTGAAAATTGTCGCCTACGAGTTTATCAGAAGCTTAAAGGGTGATAATTAAACTCAACATTTTGTTTGCTGAAAATAAGAAAAATTTGTATTAGTCTTGCAAAAACTTTGAAAAATCCAATCAGGTTTTAGAAAATTTTTATCCTATGATCCGTAGGTCATTAAAAATTCCAATGATACCCTAAAGGTTTATAATGATCGCCAACGAAGGGTGACCAGAAACACTCCTCCTCTTGGACTAGACTTTCTCGACCAGACCCTAATACTAGAATAACTCTTATTCCATTAGGCGTTCAGTTACCATTTTTCGGTCTGAATCCATTAACTCTTAATGAATCTTGTGAGTGTCACCCTCTATTTTTAAATTTCCAAGTATCCGTCCAAACAATAGCCACCGAAGGGAGGATTACGAAGGAAAACCAATGATCTTCTTGGGAATTCACAGTGTTTCGACTCCCATGATCAAGGCCCTCCGAAGGGATTGTCTGGTCCAAGCCAAACTAGCAGGCGGATCATAGGCGTCTCACGGTGTGAATCGATAAATGAAATCGTTGGTCCCAATTTCACAGGTCCCGCTCCCACTCACTATAAGTATTCTCTCCATTCACGTTGAATATGGACCCATACAAATACCATCCGATGGGGGACGCTCCCATTTGCGCTACGAGGCCGAGTATGAATCTCACGGTGTGAACTTAACGGTGATCTGTGGATGGAAAATTAAATGTATCTTATACACTTTATTTCCTCTCACTCAACACTTTAATTTAATCGGGATTGACCTCGATAAATCGGCTAATATTTACCTATGTCTACCAATACAACACTTATATTGGATTAGCCTAACTCTATAATCACGTTATTAACTTAGGTCTATGTGAGTAATTTAATCAACTTTTAATTAAATGTCACTCACAAGAATATAACCTATGAATCTCCAGACCAAATTCTCTCCCAGGTCGGTTCCTAGGTAGGGGTGTTCCGCAAAACGTCAGCTCAAATACCCCAACCTTAGACAAAACGTTCCTTAGACAGAGTTACTAATTAGTCACCATTCATAAGTCATATTTGATTTCCTAATTCTAATCTTATTAGAATTAGAATACCTAAGTCTAATTATTCAAGTTCTAAACCATTTAAAACTAATAATTAACTTAGGTTACATGCATTGCTATATTATAATGTTTGATCATTCATCACATGAATAATAAAATATATAATATACATACATCACTGGTATTAATGCATGTTAATGCTTTCAATCTAAGAAATATAACACTTATATTAATTAAATTAAAACATACATTATATTATAACACTTATAATATAATCCTATCATGCATACTATATATTATTACTCTTATAATATAAATATGATGCATGAAATGTTTAACCTAAGGTGGGATTTTAATCTATATGACATACTATGCACATAGAATTAATATAAAATTTCATACATCACATGCATAAAAATAAATAAATAGCAATATTGGACCGGTTTGGGACCCTAGGGACATTAATTTGATTAATTAACATTAATATAACAATTATATTAATGTAAATTAATATAATATAATTCAAATTCAAATTACATAAATGTAAAATAAATTTAAAATCGGTTGCGTAACTCCCAGCTCGAACCGCCGACCCCCAGGCTCTTCACGTGGCCACTCCACGCGAAATTGTCTCGTGAACAGCCCACTACGCTTCAGTCTTACAACGTCGTGGCCAGCGTTGCAATGCTGCAGTGCCCAGCATCAAGCTTCGTGCGCCCAATGCCCCAACGTTGCATCGCAACGCTGCTCTGCAGCACAGGCACTATCCTCGTGGATGGCGTTGAGACGCCGAAGAACAACGTCTCAACGCCATCGACAAGAACAACAAACTCTTTTGTTGTTCTTCGTCGTTTTTCGTTCGTTTTCGCTCTGATTTCTTCACAGCAACTCTTGCCCTGAACGACACGAACTTACAGACTCGATTTACATACAATTTGCCCAAAACAATGGGCCCTTACATTGATCTCATCAAAGAAAATGTAAATCTAAAAATTAAGTGCCAAAAACTGAAACATCCAATATGAAAACCAAAATTCATCTCATGAATTAAAGAAAACCCACCTAATTTTAAGAAATTCAGAATGCACAACAAAATAGCCAACGATTGGCTCTGATACCAATTGAAGGAAATGTTAATCCCGCAGCGAAAACGACATGAAACGTCGTGGTTTTACGTTATGCTACTGATTTCTTAAAATTTAATTTAACTCTTAAATCTAGGTTAAACGTGTTGAATTTCAAGAAGAAAACATAAAGTAAACAGAATACTTACTTGTTGAAGAACCCTTCTTCGACGTTTTCTTCTCCGATCACGAACACTTCGTGCCAACGATCTCTCGAACCGAACAGTTTGGACACCTCCAAAATGATCTTCTCGGTTCTTCTCGATCGGTTGAGGGAGAGTGGTGGGACTCCCTTTTATTTTTGGGTGGAGAGAGTTTGGTGAGAATAGAGAGAATTTAAGAGAGAATTTTTCTTGGGGTTACGCAGTGGAGACTTTGGTATACATTTTGAACAACGTTCCGTCGAAGAGTGTTTCAGAAACACCTTTCAAACTCTGGAATGGACGTAAAGGCAGTTTACACCATTTTTTAGGATTTGGGATGCCCGACCCATGTGTTGGTGTCAAACCCAAAAAAGTTGGAACCCCGTTCAAAGTTATGCCTCTTTGTAGGTTACCCAAAAAAGACTAGGGGTGGTTTGTTTTACGATCCTAGGAAAAATAGGGTGCTTGTGTCGAAAAATGTCACTTTCCTTGAGGAATACCACGTCAGGGATTACTTACCAAGGAGTAAGATTGTGTTAAACGAAATGGACAGTACATCAACAAGAGTTGCTGATCGGGCTAGTCCATCAACAAGTGTTGTTGATCCAAGCTCGTCTAGTCAAGTCCGTTCTTAAGAGTTGAGAATGCCTCGACGTAGTGGGAGGGTTGTGAGACAGCCTGAACGTTACATGGGTTTAGCTGAAACCCAAGTCATCACCACTGATGATGACTGCGAGGATCCATTGACCTATGATGAGGCAATGACAGACATTGACAAAGACGAATGGATTAAAGCTATGCATTAGGAAATCGAGTCAATGTACTTCACTTCCGTCTGAGAGTTTGTGGACCAACCGGATGGGATCAAACCTATTGGTTGCAAGTGGATCTACAAGCGTAAACGTGGCGTAGATGAGAAGGTGAAGACCTTCAAAGCAAGACTAGTGGCAAAGGGGTTTACCAAGGTTAAAGGGGTTGACTATGAGGAAACCTTTTCTCCTGCTACCATGGTAAAGTCTATCAGGATCCTTCTAGTCATTGTCGCATATTATGACTATGAGGTATGGCAGATGGATATCAAGACAGCCTTTCTGAATGGCAATCTTTATGAGACCATCTCCATGGACCAACCCAAAGGGTTCATTGCCCAAGGCCAAGAGCAAAAGGTTTGTCGGCTTCAAAGGTCTGTTTATGGACTGAAACAAGCCTTGAGGTCTTGGAATATAAGGTTTGATGAGGCGATCAAATCTTGTGGATTTGATAAGAATGTCGAAGAGCGTTGTTTTTACAAGAAAAACGTCAACAACACTGTCGCATTTCTTATATTGTATCTGGATGATATCATGCTCATTGGGAATGTGGTGGGATTTCTTACGGACATTAAGGAATTGTTGGCTTCACAATTTGAAATGAAAGATTTGGGAGAGGCTAAGTATATTCTAGGTATCTAGATAGTCCGGAACTGGAAGAACAGAAGGCTAGCCATGTCTTACGCATCTTATATTGACAAGATGTTGTCTAGATATAAGATGTAGAAGTCCAAGAAGGGATTTATGTCTTTCACGTATGGAGTTCGCCTGTCTAAGGATGAATGTCCTAAGACGCCTCAAGAGGTTGAGGATATGAGACGAATCCTCTATGCTTCAGCTGTAGGGAGCCTCATGTATGCCATGCTGTGTACTAGGCCCGACTTATAATCAAGCAATGGTTGACATTGACAAAGACAAATGGGTCATAGCCATGGACCAAGAAATGGAGTCTATGCATTTCAATTCTATTTGGGATCTTGTAGATAAGCCTGATGGGGTAAAACCTATAGGTTGTAAGTGGATCTACAAGAGAAAACGTGGTGTAGATGGGAAGGTGCAAACCTTTAAAGCTAGACTAGTAGCAAAGGGTTATACCCAGGTTGAAGGGGTTGACTTTGAGGAAACCTTTTCACATGTTGCTATGGTAAAGTCTATCCGTATCCTTCTTGCCATTGTCGCATATTATGACTATGAGGTATGGCAAATGGATGTCTAGACAGGCTTTCTGAATGGAGATCTTGAGGAAACCATCTACATGGACCAACCCAAAGGGTTCATTGAACCAAGACAAGAGCAAAAGGTTTGCAGGCTTAAAAGGTCGATTTATGGACTGAAACAAGCCTCTAGGTCCTGGAATATAAGATTTGATGAGGCTATCAGATCTTATGGTTTTGACCAGAATGATGATGAACCTTGTGTCTACCAAGAAAATCATAAATAGTTATGTCGCTTTCCTAATTCTCTATGTGGATGATATCCTACTCATTGGGAATGATGTAGGTTATCTTACTGACATCAAGGAATCGCTAGCAACTCAATTCCAAATGATAGATTTGGGTGATGCGCAATTTGTTCTTGGGATCCAGATTGTCCAGAACCGCAAGAATAGAACACTAGCCTTGTCTCAAGCATCATACATAGATAAAGTGTTGTCAAGGTTTAAGATGCAAGATTCCAAAAAGGGCTTGTTGCCTTTTAGACATGGAATCCATTTGACTAAGGAACAGTGTCCTAAGACACCTCAAGGAGTTGAGGATATGAGACGGATTCCTTACGCATCAGCTGTTGGGAGCCTGATGTACGCCATGTTGTGTACTAGGCCTGACATCTGTTTTGCAGTTGGGATGGTCAGTAGGTATCAATCCTATCAAGGACTTGAAAACTGGACAACGGTTAAAACGATTCTTAAGTATCTTCGGAGAACAAGGAACTACATGCTTGTGTATGGGGCTAAGGATTTCATCCTTACAGGATACACTGATTCTCGACTTTCGGTGATAAAGATTCTCAAAATCTACATCGTATCGGGCCACTCTTAACGGTGGAGTTGTAGTATGGCGGCGTCAAGCAAGGATGCATCGTTGATTCCACCATGGAGGTCGAATATGTAGCATCTTGTGAAGCAGCTAAGGAGGCCGTTTGGTTAAGGAAATTTATGCTAAATTTGGAAGTTGTTCCAAATATGACTTTTCCCGTCACACTATATTGCGATAATATTGGTGCAGTGGCAAATTTGAGGGAACCCCGACGTCACAAGAGGGGAAAGCACATAGAGCGGAAGTATCATCTCATCCGGGAGATCGTGCATAGAGGAGACGTGATTGTCACGCAGATAGCCTCAGAGCACAACATTGCTGATCCTTTTACAAAGGCTCTCACGACTAAAGTATTTGAGAGTCACCTAGAAGGTCTAGGTTTACAAGTCTTCCCCAACTAGGGCAAGTGAGAGTATTTTGTGCAAAGGGTTTAAATGCCCTAGTTTATTGTATTTACACTAATGTAATGTTTAGTATTCTACAAGCTTTAGATCAATTGGAGATTGTTGGGATTTATGCCCTAAACTTGTGTAATCTTGATCAATTAAATAAAGTGTTATTTGTTTTGATAAGATTAGAGTCTTGCTTTTATAAATCCAATAAACTAAGCTCCAAGGTTATAACCTTTATCTTGAAATCAGTGTAGTGGACACTAATTGAGTTGAATTCAAGATTATAACCTAAATAGTCTATGGTATAAGAATAAGGTTGGAAACCTCATTCTGGTAACACCATGGATGCGACCCACTTTGTAATTAGTACAAATGAGGTAATCCAACTCATTCATGTAGTTGACATGCGAGTGGGGTCATCCTGTATGAAGAGTTCATACAAGACTGGATCGCAAATTATTAGTCTAACTAGTATAACACCGCTAATGGATAAGACTAGTAATTTATAGATGGTCATTAGTGACTCGACACAATCTGAGCTAAAAACTCCCGCTTATAGGGGTTTGTCCTTGAGACTAGTATGGGTGAGAGTGGCACATGGCCAGGCTCACTCAATAAACCTACCTTCTCGGGACAAACCTCATAGGTAGTCTGCGAACTTAACATGCAAGATGGAATTCACTCATTCCTCTACCGAGGAATTAGATAGGTTGTTCCCTTAAGAACCGACTCGTGTCTTGAACAACGTTGCCCGCCTCTACGAGGGTATGAGTCTAAGGTAGGACCTTAGACTTGTTGTTCATTAGAGGATCAGTGGTGCTTAAGGAACAAAGAGGTACTCACAGGGGTAAAATGGTAATTTGACCAAGCTGTGATTACGAACAACCTGTGAAGGGTCGACTTATGGGCAATGACTATATCAGTGGACACAATAATATCTACAGTGAGGAAAGTGCAGCAGCAAGTCTATATTGGAGTGACTTGTAGTTAATGAATATTGATTAACTAGATCAAAGAGTTTGATCAGTTAATCTCACATCATTGGAGCTCATGATCTGTAGGTCCATTAGATCCCTCCGTTGGCTCAACATGGTAATATAGAGGGTATAAAGTTATGAGTGAAATTGAAGTGTTCAATTTCATACATGAGGAGTTATATCAATTATATATGATATAATTGATATAATATATAGTTTTAATGTGATTTAGACTATATACTAAAGAGAGATTAAAGGAGGGGTATGATGGTCATTTCCATCCCAATTCTCTATATATATGGTTGCATGAGATGCAACTAGGTTAAAAAAGGGTTTTTCATAGAATCACTAGCCTCCTTGTTGTGTTGTTGGAAGAGTTCCAAAACACACATCTCTCTTAAAATACCTCACATCTCCTAAAGGGAACCCACCTTCCTCCCTCACGTAGAGAACAACAGAGAAGATCCGGTGGTCGTGTCTTCGCACGTTGGAGTTCTTGTTGATGAGATCGTGACTGTGGAGAAAGATTCTTCAAAGGTAACTTCTTGTTGTCCAAACTCTGATTTTATGCTTAATCCATGTTTCATATTCTTGAAATTTCCATTGTAACTAAATCAAGAGCGCGCGATTCGCAATCGCTTCCGTTGCGGGGACTTCGATTCCCTTCACACACCATGAGATCCATACTCGAACTCGTCGCGTAAGTGAAGCAACCCTCTTCGCATGGTGTTTGTATGGGTCAAAATTCAAGGTAAACGGAGAGAGTACTTATAGTGAGTGGGAGCGCGGGACTCGTGTCAACTGGACCCACGATCTCTTCTATCGATTCACACTATGAGAAACTTATGATCCGCCTGCTAGTTTGGCCTAGACTAGACAATCCCTTCGGAGGGCGTAATCATGGGGGTCGTGAAGGGAATGAGAATCCCCGCACAGGGAATGACAATCGAATCGTCATGGTATCATTACGCTACTCGATTTTGTTAAAATGGTCTAACTCTTAAATCTAGGCTAAACATGCAAAAGAGGAAGAAAAACAGTAAGGAGAAGTTTACTTACTTGTTGTAGATAAAAACTTCAAGGATTCTTCCTCGCTCACGAACACTTCGTGATTCTCGATCTCAACGAACGCTCCCCACGAACGGTACCCAAACACTACCAATAGCCTTCTCAGTTGTTCTTCCTTTGGAAGAAGGAGAGTTGTGGGACTCTAGTGGTTTGGATAGGGAGGAGACTTGAGAGAGTATGTTGAGAGAAAAAGCTCTACTTTTTAGGTGAGAATCCAAAAAATGAGAGTATTGCCTCTATTTCCCTTCTTGCAAGAAGGGATTACATAGGTGGAAATAATGGAGTTAAAATCTCCACATTATTACCACTTTACCACAACCATAGGTTATGCAAATCTCATTTGCATAACCACATAATATAAGATATCTCATATCTCATATTGCAAATCTCATTTGCAATAAATGTGGATTAATTAAATTGAATCATATCCAATTTAATTTCTCTCAATTAATTTCTCCAATTAGCCTTAATTCAACAATTAGGCTAACCTATAGTTTATTATGAATCTCATTCACATTAAACTATATATTATATCATTCATATATCATATAAATGACATAAATGCCCTTTAAGTGAAATTGAACACTTCAATTTCATACCAAAACATTAACCCTTCTTTTAATCCAGATTGAGCCAACCGAGGGACCTAATGGACTTACGAAGGATTTAACTCCAATGATCCGAGATTAACTCACAAACTCTTTGACCCGGTTAACCAACATTCATTAGTTACGGTAACACTCCACTATAGCCCGTAGGTGCACTCCCGTCACTGTAGAATATTACGTGTCCACTGATATAACCAATGCCCATGAGTCGACCCTTCACAGGTTGTTCGTAGACATGGTTGGGTCAAATTACCGTTATACCCCTGTGTCTACCTCTTGTTCCTTTAGTCCTCACTGCTCCTCTAATGAACAACATATTGTGATGGTCCAACCATACACAACACCCTTCTCGGGCTAGTGAGAAGGTGGGCGCCCGTTGTCCATGCCCTGGAGACAGCACTTAAGGGAACAACCCCTCTAGTTTCCCTAAAGGCGGGAACGAGTGAATTCCATCTCGCGTAGTTAAGTTCCCAGCTACCTACTTGGTCCTGTCCTCGAGAAGATAGGCATATTGGGCGAGTAATCGTGACCACCCTCACCCGCATACTAGTCAAAGGACGCACTTCCATGAGAGAGTCCGTAACACGCTTTCGTGGATTAAGGTCGAGTCACTAATGGTAATCTCACGGTTATTAGTCCTTATTGTCAGCGGTGTTACATCGATGAGGTCTAATAATTCACTGGTCCTGGCCTTGTACAATCTCATTGCACAGATGCCCCTACTCGCATGTCAACCACATGAACGGGTCAGATCACCTCGTTTGTATCTAATACAAAGCGGGTCACATCCACAGTGTATCCAGGATTAGGTCTCCAACTCTATCCTCATACTGTAGACCGTTCGGGTCATTAACTCGAACGTGATCCTCCCTGTGTGTCCACTACACATCGTTCAAGTTCTAGTTCTCTAAGAAATTCAACGACCTGGAGCTTAGTTTATTGGAAAAGTTTACAAACATTGCGAGACACAAAGTAATGAAGTAAATAACTCTTATTAATTTCAAACAGTAATTTACAAACACGAGATTAGGACAAAAATCCGAACAAACTCCCACTTGGACTAAGCTAGTGGAGAAAATACATTTCTGAAATGTACATAAATTACAATGAAGTAATACAATAAACTAGGGCATTGAATACCCGTTTACACATCTCCCACTTGCCCTAGTCGAAGCTCTCAAGACCTAGACTCTCTAGGTGACCTCTCAAACACCTTAGCCGTGAGGGGCTTTGTAAATGGATCAACTACGTTGTGCTCCGACGCTATCTCTCGTGGATCATCACGTCTTGCGATGCACAATCTCCCGTGATCGATGATACTTGCGCTCAATGTGTTTGCCTCTCTTATGGCTCCGAGGCTCACGTGAGTTAGCTACTGCACCACTGCTATCATAGAACAGTGTGATTGGCAAGTTCATATTTGGAACAACTTCAAAATCCGTCATGAACTTCTTAAGCCAAATACTTCCTTTGCGCCTTCACAAGCCGCAACATACTCGCTTCCATAGTGGAATCGATGATGCATCCTTGCTTGATGCTTCGCCATACTCTGCCTCCTCCATTCGAATGAAGGTGACCCGAAGTGGATTTCCTAGAATCCTTATCGATGCGAAAGTCGAAATCAGTGTATCCCGTGAAGGATCAAATCCCCACCGCATACACTAAGTCGTAGTTCCTCGTTCTCCTAAGATACTTGAGGATTGCTCGCACCGCCGCCCAGCAATCTAATCTCGGATTGGGTGATATCTCACGACAATTGCTACTGCATAACAGATGTCGGGCCTAGTACTCAACATAACATACATCAGGCTCCCTACAGCCGATGCATATGGAATCCGTCTCATATCCTAAACATCTTGAGGAGTCTTAGGACACTGATCCTTAGACAAGTGAACCCCATGCCTGAAAGGCAGTAAGCCCTTCTTGGAGTTCGGCATCTTATATCTAGACAACATTTTGTCAATATAAGACGCCTGAGACAAGGCTAGCGTTCTGTTCTTTCGGTTCCAGACAATCTGGATACCTAGAACGTTCTGAGTTTCTCCGAAATCTTTCATTTGGAATTGCGAAGCTAGCCACTTCTTAACGTCAGTAAGAAATTCTACCTCATTCCCAATGAGAAGAATATCGTCCACATACAACACCAAAAATGCGACAGTTTTGTCAATGATTTTCTTGTAAACACAAGGCTCGTCGACATTTTGATCAAAGCCATGAGATTTGATCGCCTCATCAAACCTTATATTTCAAGACCTCAAAGCCTATATAAGTCCATAAATGGACTTATGAAGCCGGCAAACCTTTTGCTCTTGGCCTTGGGTTGGTCCATGTAGATGGTCTCATCATGTTTTCCATTCAGAAAGGTTGTCTTGACGTCCATCTGCCATACCTCATAGTCATAATACGCGGCAATGGCCAGAAGGATCCTGATCGACTTTACCATGGCAACAGGTGAAAAGGTCTCCTCATAGTCAACCCCTTCAACCTTGGTAAAACCCTTTGCCACTAGTCGGGCTTTGAAGGTCTACACCTTCCCATCTACGCCACGTTTACGCTTGTAGATCCATTTGCAACCAATAGGTTTTACCTCATCTGGTTGATCCACAAGCTCCCATACAGAATTGAAGTACATAGACTCAGTTTCCTTGTCCATAGCTTTAATCCATTCGTCTTTGTCAACATCAACCATTGCCTGATCATAGGTCAATGGATCCTCACAATCATCATTAGGAACGACAACTGAGGTTTCAGCTAAACCCATGTAGCGATCAGGCTGTCTCATAAACCTCCCACTACGTCGAGGCATTCCCAACTCTTGGGAACAGATTTGACTAGACGTGCTAGGATCAACAACACTTGTTGACGTACTAGCCCCATCAGCAACTCTTGCTGATGTACTGTCCATTTCATTTAACACAACTTTACTCCTTGGTAAATGATCCCTAACGTGGTATTCCTCTAGGAAAGTGGCGTTTGTCGACACAAGCACCCTATTTTTCTTAGGAACGTAAAACAGACCAACCCTAGTCTCTTTAGGGTAACCTACGAATAGGCACAATTTCGAACGGGGTTCTAACTTATTCGGGTTTGACACCAACACGTGGGTCGGGCATCCCCAAATTCTGAAGTGATGCAAACTGCCTTTAAGTCCACTCCAGAGCTCGCAGGGTGTTTCACAAACACTCTTCGACGGAACGTTGTTCAAAATATAGACCGCAGTCTCCACTACGTAACCCCAAAAAGAATCAGGGAGACGAGAATAGCTCATCATCAACCGAACCATGTCCAACAAGGTTCTGTTTCTCTCTCGATACACCATTCTCACTGTGGCATACCAAAGCTAAGAGTTGGGAAGTAATTTCATGTTCTATCATATAGTCCTGGAATTCAGTGTCCATGTACTCTCCACCTCGATCCGATCGAAGTATTTTAAGCGATTTACCTAAGAGGTTCTCAACGTCAGTCTTGTACTCCTTGAACTTTTCAAGAGTTTGGACTTCTTGTGCATTAGGTAAATATACCCATATCTGAGTAATCGTCTATGAAAGACACGAAGTACTCATAACCGCCCAGAGCTTTAACATTCATCCGACCCACGAGAGGTCCGAATGTACTAACTCAAGAGGCTCTTTGGCTCTATATCTTTTCCACTAAAAGGATGTTTGGTCATCTTGCCTCAAGGCATGACTCACACACAAAGCAAAGAGTTTTCTTCCAACTCGTTTAGAAGTCCACTCTTCACTAGTTTCTCAATCCTATTGAGATTAATGTGGCCTAACCGTAGATGCCAAAAATGGGCATTTTTCTTTGGTGAAACTTTCGCTTTCTTAGTTCGTGTTTCTGCAGTTTTAAACAATTCAGTATTCAAAACACTTTTGACCGAATTAGGTTTCAAAACATACAGATTATGCTCAAGTGAAGCAGAACAAATAAGATTGCCTTTGAAAGAAATAAACGCTTTACTAGATTCAAAGGAAGCAAATATACATTGTTCAATTAGGTAGGAAATGGAAACAATGTTTCTAGTAAACCCTGGTACAATGTACAAATTATCTAATAATAAGTACTTCCCGCCAAAGTGTAGCTTCACTGTGCCAATCGCTGCAGTAGAGACAAGCTCCCCAGATCCAACCCGTAGAGTCATCTCACCTTCTCGCAGCGGCTGCCATGAATCAATCCCCCAAAAAGAAGAACAAACGTGGTTAGTGGCGCCCGAATCCAATATCCAGGCAGAGTCACTACTCTCCACTAAACAGGTTTTTGTCACAAGTAAATCACATTTACCTTGATTCTTCCTCTCGGCCAGGAATTTGGGACAGTTCCTCTTCCAGTGTCCGCCCCCATTGCAGTGGAAACACTTTCCTTTCTCTGCAACGTCCTTGACCTTCTTGCCCTTGTGGGCGGCAACTCGGTCAGTTTTACCCCACTTCATCCTCTTCTTCCCTTTCAGGCGTGAATGAGCAACAGGTTTCGTCCCAGAGGTCGAACCCCTGTGATAAGACCTGTAGGCAACATTTACCTCAGATTCCTTGACCCTGTTCAAGGATTGAAAATTCTGTAGCTCATTGAGGAGGGTAGTAAGAGTGTAGCTAATCTTGTTCATAACAGCATTGCTACGAAACTGAAGGAATCTCTTCGGAAGAGTCTCTAAAATAAAACTGACTTGGCTCGACTCGTCGATCGAAGCCTCGTTCATCTCAGCCAGATTAAAGTGGGTCATCATGTCTAGAACATGTTCACGGACGATTTACCCTCCTTCATCCGTCGTTGAAGACATATTTGAGCGAGTCATGTCGGACTGAAAGAATTGTTGTCCAAACATTTCTGCAAGGACTCCATGATCTCCTTGGTGGAGACCATCAGCTCATGCTTCTTTGCCAATACATCAGACATGCTGGCAATAATGTAGACCTTGGTCTTTTCATTGGCCCTGATCCACGATCGTATGCATCGCGAACACTTCGCGACATTTGTCGAGCTCGACATCCGAGGACACTCCTCGGACAACACGAACTTAATGTAAATCGATTACCAAATTGTGTTAATGTTGTTTTTCCAACTTTGGTAATTATCTCCCACTAATTTATCAGAGGCGAGTAGAGCTATTATTGCGCTAGACATGTTTTAAGCTGAAAAATTAAGAAAACTTTGTGTTAGTCTCGCAAAAACTTTTGAAATCCAATCAAGTTTTAGCAAAATTGTTTCATGATCCCTAGATCATTCAAAATTTTGCAATGATACCCTAAAGGTTTAGAATGACCGCCACCAAAGGGTGAACAAAACACTCCTCCTCTAGGATGAGACTTTCTCGATCAGACCCTAGTCCCAGAATAACTATTATTCCATTAGGCGTCCAATTACCATTGTTCGGTCGAATTCATTAACACTTAACGAATTCTGTGAGTGTCACCCTCAATCTTTAAGTTTCCAAGCATTCGTCCAAACAATAGCTACCGAAGGGTGAACCAAGAAGGAAAACCAACAAGAAAATTGTATCCCTTTCGAAAATTCACGGTGTTCCGACTCCCATGATCAGGCCCTCCGAAGGGATTGTCTGGTTCAGGCCAAACTAGCAGGCGGATCATAGGGGTCTCACGGTGTGAATCGAAAGAAGAGACCGTGGGTCTCGTTTTCACAAGTCCCGCTCCCACTCACTATAAGTACTCTCTCAATCCACGATGTATTGACCTATACAAAGGAGATTTGTGGTTGGAAATTCAAATGTACGCTCCCATTTGCACCACGAAGCCGAGTATAGATCTCACGATGCGGACTTAAAGGAGATTTGTAGTTGAAAACTCAAATGTATCTCATACACTTTATTTCCTCCCACTCAACACTTTAATTTTAATAGGGATTGACCTAGATAAACCGGCTAAAATTTACCTAAGTCTACCAATATAACTCTTATATGATATTAACCTAAGTCTATAATCACATTATAACTTAGGATTATGTGAGTTAATTAAAACACTTTTAATTAGCGGCACTCACGATCAAAATAATCTAAGAATCTCCGGACCGAATTCACTCCGAGGTCGGTTTCCAGGTAGGGGTGTTCCGCAAACGTCAACTTAAATACCCCAGCCTTAGACAAAACCTTCCTTAGACAGAGTTACTAATTAGTCTCCATTCATAGACTAAACTTTGATTTCCTAATTTCTAATCTCATTAGAATAAAGAAAACCTAAGTCTAATTATTCAAGTTTTAAACTCTTTAAGACTAATAATTAACTTAGGTTGCATGCATTTCTATGTTATAGTGCTTGATCATTCATCACATGAATAACTATATACTATAACATAATATAATTCATCACATGAATATAAATGCATGAGCATACTTTAATCTAAAAAATATAACACTTATATTAATTAAATTAAACATGCATTTAATTATATTATAACTCTTATAATATAACCTATCATGCAAAATATATATTATAACTCTTATAATATAACCTATCATGCAAAATATATATTATAACTCTTATAATATAAATGATGCATTAAATGTTTAACCTAAGGTGGGATTTTAAATCTATATGACATACAATATGCACATAGAATTTAATTAAATCATACATCTCATGCATAAAATAATTAAATACGAAAAATAGACTGGTTTTTGGCACCTAGGGACAATTATTTAATTAAATAACATTAATATAACATTTATATTAACATTATTTAATAAAATAAGTAAATAAAAAATAAATATTACATTTAAAAAAATAATTAAAATATAATTTAATTTTTGGAAAAACTGCCCATTAAGAGGACTTGCTCACGTTCTTTGCGAAACTGCCTCGCGAAACTGCTCCTCAACGCGTGCAGCGTTGCAACGCTGTGGCATCCAGCGTCGACCCACCGTTCTCAATGCCAGCGACGTTGCAACGCTACGCCCAACGTTGCAACGCTGTCCTGCAGCGCGCCTAGCTCCCGTTGGCACAGCGTTGAGACGCCAAGGAGCAGCGTCTCAACGTCGTCACCTGTACAGCAAACACCTTTGCTGTTTGTGCTTCGAAAAATGCCCGTTTCCGCTCCGATTTCTTCACAACAACACTTGCTATGAACGACACGGACTTACAGACTCGATTTATTTTCTAAATTGTCCAAAAACACGGGCCCTTTACATTTGATCTCATCAAACAGAAAATAAATCTAAAAGTGCCAAAAACCGAAAACATCCAAATTCGCAAACCAACATTCATCTCATGAATTAAAGGTAAATTACCCATCTATTTTAACAAAAATAGTGCATAATGAAGAACCATCGAAATGACTCTGATACCATTTGAAGGGAATGAGAATCCCCACGCAACGGAAGATGATCGAATCGTCATGGTATCATTACGCTACTCGATTTTGTTAAAATGATCTAACTCTTAAATCTAGGCTAAACATGCAAAAGAGGAAGAAAAACAGTAAGGAGAAGTTTACTTACTTGTTGTAGACAAAAACTTCAAGGATTCTTCCTCGGTAACGAATACTTCGTGATTCTCGATCTCAACGAACGCTCCCCATGAACGGTACCCGAACACTACCAATAGCCTTCTCAATTGTTCTTCCTTTGGAAGAAGGAGAGTTGTGGGACTCTAGTGGTTTAGAGAGGGAGGAGACTTGAGAGAGTATGTTGAGAGAAAAAGCTCTACTTTTTGGGAGAGAATCCAAAAAATGAGAGTATTGCATCAATTCCTTCTTGCAAGAAAGGATTATATAGGTGGAAATAATGGAGTTAAAATCTCCACATTATTACCACTTTACCACAACCATAGGTTATGCAAATCTCATTTGCATAACCACATAATATAAGATATCTCATATCTCATATTGCAAATCTCATTTGCAATAAATGTTGATTAATTAAATTGAATCACATCCAATTTAAATTTCTCTCAATGAATTTCTCCAATTAGCCCTAATTCAACAATTAGGCTAACCTATAGTTTATTATGAATCTCATTCACATTAAACTATATATTATATCATTCATATCTCATATAAATGACATAAATGTCCTTAAGTGAAATTGAACACTTCAATTTCATACCAAAACATTAACCCTTCTTTTAACCAAGATTGAGCCAATCGAGGGACCTAATGGACCTACAGTGACAGGCTCCTATGATCCGAGATTAACCTGTCAAACTATTTGACCCGGTTGATCAACATTCATTAGCTACGGTAACACTCCACTATAGCCCGTGCTTTGCACTCCCGTCGGTCACGAGAATATTACGTATCCATCGATATAACCAATGCCCATGAGTCGACCCTTCACGGGTTGTTCGTAGACACGGTATCGGTCAAATTACCATTTACCACATGTGTCTACCTCTTGTTCCTTAAGTCCCCATTTGCTCCTCTAATGAACAACATATTGTTATGGTCCAACCATACACAACACCCTTCTCGGGCTAGTGAGAGAGGTGGGCGCGCGTTGTCCGGGCCACGGAGACAACACTTAAGGGAACAACCCTCTAGTTTCCTAAAGGCGGGAGCAGTGAATTCCATCTCGCGTAGTTAATTTCCCGGCTACCTACTTGGTCCCACTGAGAAGATAGGCATATTGGGCGAGTAATCGTGACCACCCTCACCCGTGCTAGTCAAAGGGCGGACCCGCGATGGCGAGTGCGTAACACGCTCGAGATTCGGTCAAGTCACTAATGGTCAACTCGAAGTTATTAGTCCCTACATCAGCGGTGTTACATCGATGAGGTCTAATAATTCACGATTGATTCGGTCTTATACCATCTCATTACACGGATGCCCCCACTGCATGTCAACCACATGAATGAGTCGAGATCACCTCGTTTGTATCTAATACAAAGCGGGCCGCATCCAACCCTATCCATATACTGTAGACCGTTCGGGTCATTTACTCGAACGTGATCCACCCTGTAATTACGACAATTACCAAACGTGGAAAAAATAATTGTTGAGATTTTTGTCCTAATCTCGTGTTTGTAAATTACTGTTTGAAATAAATAAGAGTTATTTATTTCATTACTTTGTGTCTCACAATATTTATAAACTTTTCCAATAAACTAAGCTCCAGGGTCATTGAATTTATGAGAGAACTAGAACTTGAACGGTGTGTAATGGCCACAAAGGGAGGATCACATCCGAGTTAATGATCCGAACGGTCTATAGTATAAGGATAGGGTTGGAGACCTAATCCTAGATACACTGTGGATGCGGCCCGCTTTGTGTAGTTACAAACGAGGTGATCCCGACTTCGTTCATGTGGTTGACATGCGAGTGGGGGCATCCTGTGCAATGAGATTGTACAAGACCGGACCGTGAATTATTATTAGACCTACTTATGCAACACCGTTGACAGTAAGGACTAATAACTTCGTAGATGACCATTAGTGACTCGACCTGAGTCCTGAACGTGTTACAAACTCCTGTCTGCGGGGGTCTGTCATTTGACTAATACGGGTGAGGGTGGTCACAGTTACTCGCCCAATATGCCTATCTTCTCAGGGATGACGACCAAGTAGGTAGTAGCTGAAAATTAACTACGCGAGATGGAATTCACTCGTTCCTCGCTTTTAGGGAAACTAGAGGGGTTGTTCCCTTAAGTGTTGTCTCCGAGGCTCTTTACAACGGCGCCCACCTTCTCACTAGCCCGAGAAGGGTGTTGTGTATGGTTGAACCATAACAATATGTTGTTCATTAGAGGAGCGATGAACTTAAGGAACAAGAGGTAGACACGATGGTAAATGGTAATTTGACCGATGTCGTGTCTCACGAACAACCCGTGAAGGGTCGACTCATGGGCATTGGTTATATCGCTGGATACGTAATATTCTCGCGACCGACGGAAGTGCGATTACGCTATAGTGGAGTGTTACCGTAGCTAATAATGAATGTTGATCAACCGGTCAAATAGTTTGACAGTTAATCTCGGATCATAGGAGCTTGTCCTTCTAGGTCCATTAGGTCCCTCGATTGGCTCAATCTTGGTTAAAAGAAGGGTTAATGTTTTTGTATGAAATTGAAGTGTTCAATTTCACTTAAGGACATTTATGTCATTTATATGAGATATGAATGATATAATATATAGTTTAATGTGAATGAGATTCATAATAAACTATAGGTTAGCCTAATTGTTGAATTAGGGCTAATTGGAGAAATTCATTGAGAGAAATTTAAATTGGATGTGATTCAATTTAATTAATCAACATTTATTGCAAATGAGATTTGCAATATGAGATATGAGATATCTTATATTATGTGGTTATGCAAATGAGATTTGCATAACCTATGGTTGTAATGGTAAAGTGGTAATAATGTGGAGATTTTAACTCCATGATTTTTCCACTATATAATCCCTTATTGCAAGAAGGAATGTAAGCCATACTCTCGTTTTTTTTATTCTCACCCAAAAAGAAGAGTTTCTTCTCTCTACTCTCTCTCAATTCTCCTCCCTTTCCAAGATCATAAGTTCCCACAAACTTCCTTCTTTCCAAAGGAAGAACAACCGAGACTCCAAGTGGTAGTGTTCGAGTTCCGCACGCGGGGAGCGTTCGTTGAGATCGAGAATCACGAAGTGTTTGTAACCGAGGAAGAATCCTTGAAGTTTTTGTCTACAACAAGTAAGTAAACTTCTCCTTACTGTTTTTCTTCCTCTTTTGCATGTTTAGCCTAGATTTAAGAGTTAGATCATTTTAAAAAAATAGAGTAGCGTAATGATACCATGACGATTCGATCGTCTTCCGCTGCGCGGGGATTCTCATTCCTTTCAAGCACGTCTAGTCAAATCTGTTCCCAAGAGTTGGGAATGCCTCGACGTAGTGGGAGGATTGTGAGACAGCCTGATCACTACATGGGTTTAGCTGAAACCTCAGTTGTCGCTCTTGATGATGACTGTGAGGATCCATTGACCTATGATCAGGCAATGGTTGATGTTGACAAAGACGAATGGATTAAAGCTATGGACCAGGAAATGGAGTCTATGTACTTCAATTCTGTCTGGGAGCTTGTGGATCAACCGGATGGGGTAAAACCTATTGGTTGCAAATGGATCTACAAGCGTAAACGTTGCGTAGATGGGAACGTGCAGACCTTCAAAGCCCGACTAGTGGCAAAAGGTTTTACCCAGGTTGAAGAGGTTGACTATGAGGAGACCTTTTCACCTGTTGCCATGGTAAAGTCGATCAGGACCCTTCTGGCCATTGCCGCGTATTATGACTACGAGGTATGGCAGATGGACGTCAACACATCCTTTTTGAATGACAAACATGATGAGACCATCTACATAGACCAGCCTAAAGGGTTCATTGCCCAAGGCCAAGAGCAAAAGGTTTGTCGGCTTCATAGGTCCGTTTATGGACTGAAACAGGCTTCGAGGTTTTGAAACATAAGGTTTGATGAGGCGATCAAATCTTATGGCTTTGATCAAAATGTCGATGAGCCTTGTGTTTACAAGAAAATCATTGACAAAACTGTCGCGTTTTTGGTGTTGTATGTGGACGATATTCTTCTCATTGGGAATGAGGTAGAATTTCTTACTGACGTTAAGAAGTGGCTAGCTTTGCAATTCCAAATGAAAGATTTGGGAGAAGCTCAGTACGTTCTAGGTATCCAAGTGGGAGTTTGTTGGGATTTTTGTGCTAATCTCATGTTTGTAAATTACTGTTTGAAATTAATAAGAGTTATTTATTTCTTCACTTTGTGTCTCGCAATATTTATAAACTTTTCCAAAAACTAACCTCTAGGGTCATTGAATTTATGAGAGAACTAGAACTTGAACGGTGTTTAGTGGACACACAGGGAGGATCACATTCGAGTTAATGACCGGAATGGTCTACAGTATGAGGATGGGGTTGGAGACCTAATCCTGGATACACTGTGGATGCGACCCGCTTTGTATTAGATACAAACGAGGTGATCTGACCCGTTCATGTGGTTGACATGCGAGTGGGGGCATCCTGTGCAATGAGATTGTACAAGACCGGACCGTGAATTATTAGACCTCGATGTAACACCGTTGACAATAAGAACTAATAACCGTGAGATTACCATTAGTAACTCAACCTTAATCCTCGAGCGTGTTACGGACTCCTCTGCGAGTGCATCGCTTTGACTAGTGCGGTGAGGGTGGTCACGATTACTCGCCCAATATGCCTATCTTCTCGGGAAAGACCAAGTAGGTAGTCTGGGAACTTAACTACGCGAGATGGAATTCACTCGTTCCGCTTTAGGGAAACTAGAGGGGTTGTTCCCTTAAGTGTTGTCTCGGGGGCTTGGACAACGGCGCCCACCTTCTCACCGGCCCGAGAAGGGTGTTGTGTATGGTTGGACCATCACAATATGTTGTTCATTAGAGGAGCGGTGAGGACTAAAGGAACAAGAGGTGACACGGGGTAAAAGCGGTAATTTGACCCAACCATGTCTCACGAACAACTTTGTGAAGGGTCGACTCATGGGCATTGATTATATCGGTGGACACGTAATATTCTGCAGATCGACGGGAGTGCACCTACGGGCTATAGTGGAGTGTTACCGTAACTAATGAATGTTGGTTAACAAGGTCAAAGAGTTTGACAGTTAATCTCGGATCATTGGAGTTAAATCACTTTGTAGGTCCATTAAGTCCCTCGGTTGGCTCAATCTGGATTAAAAGAAGGGTTAATGTTTTGGTATGAAATTGAAGTGTTCAATTTAACTTAAAGGGCATTTATGTCATTTATATGATATATGAATTATATAATATATAGTTTAATGTGAATGAGATTCATAATAAACTATAGGTTAGCCTAATTGTTGAATTAAGGCTAATTGGAGAAATTAATTGAGAGAAATTAAATTGGATATGATTCAATTTAATTAATCCACATTATTACAAATGAGATTTGCAATATGAGATATATGAGATATCTTATATTATGTGGTTATGCAAATGAGATTTGCATAACCTATGGTTAATAGGTAAAGTGGTAATAATGTGGAGATTTTAACTCCATTATTTCCACCTATGTAATCCCTTCTTGCAAGAAGGAAATAGAGGCAATACTCTCATTTTTTGGATTCTCACCCAAAAAGTAGAGCTTTTTCTCTCAACATACTATCTCAAGTCGCCTCCCTATCCAAACCACTAGAGTCCCACAACTCTCCTTCTTCCAAAGAAAGAACAACTGAGAAGGCTATTCGTAGTGTTCGGGTACCATTCGTGGGGAGCGTTCGTTGAGATCGAGAATCACGAAGTGTTCGTGACCGAGGAAGAATCCTTGAAGTTTTTTGTCTACAACAAGTAAACTTCTCCTTACTGTTTTTCTTCCTCTTTTGCATGTTTAGCCTAGATTTAAGAGTTAGATCATTTTAACAAAATCGAGTAGCGTAATGATACCATGACGATTCGATCGTCTTCCGCTGCGCGGGGATTTTTATTCCCTTCAATAATATCAATACAATTTTGGTAACAGACGACCTTAAGTTCGCACTCACTGAGGAGTGTCCTTAGGTGTCGAGCTCGACAGCGGCACGTAGTGTTTTTGACACTTACGATAGGTTGATCAGGGCCAATGAAAAGACTAAAGTCTATATCTTAGCCAACTTGATTCAATGGCTAAGAAGCACTAAAGCATGGTCACCGCTAAGGAGATCATGGATTCACTGTAGGAAATGGTTGGACAATAGTCCTTCAAAGTCCGGCACGATGCTCTCAAGCACGTCTTCAATGCGCGAATGAAAGAAGGAACGTCTATCCACGAAAACGTTCTCGACATGATGGTCCATTTTAATCAGGCGGAGATGAATGAGATTCTACCGATGAGTCGAGCCAAGTCAACTTTATCTTGAAGACTCTTCCGTAGAGTTTCCTGTAGTTTCATAACAACATTGTTATGAACAAGATAAGCTACAACCTTACCACCCTTCTTAATGAACTGCAGACTTTCCGGTCCTTGATGAAAGTCAAAGGATAGGAAGCTGAGGCAAATATTGCCTTCAGGTCCTTTCACAGAGGTTCGACCTCGGTGACAAAGTCTGTAGCATAGTCCTCTTCAGGCTCAAAAGGGAATAAAAAGAAGATGAAGAAGGCTGGGAAAGTTGACCACGTTGCTGCCCACAAGGGCGAAAAGATGAAGGAGGTTGCAGATATAAGATGAAAGTCAAATCTAGCTTTTTTGACTCGAACCTAGGGCATTGCAACGCCATTCTGGGCGTTGAGACGCTGATGTTGTTGAGTTTTAGCTTAGAGGAGCCATGAAGACGGCATTGCAACGCTGCTTTACAACGTCATAATGCTAAATCGATAGACGCTCGCGCGTTAAGGTAGCAGCATTGCAACGTTGTCCTCAGCGTTGCAACCCCGTAGATTTTTTCCATAATCGTTTTGCAGCCTAGGGCATGGTGTTGCAACGCCATGCCCAACGTTGCAACGTCGTGCCGATTTTGTGTATTTTTTTACCCTTTGCAATGGAGCCGAATTTGATAGATTTTTGTACCTAATTTCGAAATACACACTATCAAAGGAGAAGAAGAGCATTCCTTTGGAGCCATGACATGAGTGGAGGCCGAGATCGTGACGGGAGCTTTGGAACGAGGGACCGACATCGACACGTATGAGTTTTCTTTCTTTTTCTTTTTCTTTGTAGCCGAGTTTATAGACTCTTCTATGACTTTAGCTTGTTTTTATGGTGATTATGAGTAGCTAATTGTCGTAGTTAGGGGATTGATGTAACTTGTTATGAACTTAATTTAGTCATGTATTAAATTTATGTTTGTGATGTTTTATTTTTGATAGTTCGTTCTTAAAGTACTTGCTTTTCTTTGGCCAAGTCTAGCATGTTTTGTTGGTTTAAGTTGATTCGAGAGAAAAAAACTTAGATTAGAGCAAGGTTTCCAAAACCCTTAGTAAATCTGGGCACAAAAGTGACTTAGGTTCTCTGGGAAACGTTTTAAGAAGTTGCTTAATGTCGTGCATGCTTTTAAAATTCATGAGGTAACTTTAGGATTTATCGCTATGCATGAGAGTCATTTGTTCTCGAGAGAGACTCTTGAATATCTTTACTTTTTGTTTATAATCTCACAACCATAGTTCTTTGAATGTGTTAAATAAGGAATTAACTTGTGAAATCAATCCCCTTACCAATTCTATCATATTCCTGTCTCCACTTGTCTATCCGTTTTTTTATCTTTGTTTTCACCTTCATTCCAATTTATGTTGCTTTAGATAAAATTTAGAATAAGTATCTTGGTAATTAATCAATCTAGAAACCCATTCCTGAGGACGATACTCTGAACTCAAAATCACTATATTAAAACTTGACTCGTACACTTGCGGTATTGCAATATCATTTTATGCAACAGATACCTAGGTCAATTAAAATTGCAATGATACCCCAAAAGGCTTAGAATAACCGCCACCGAAGGGTAGTCGAATCACTCCTCCTCTATGACAAGACTATCTCGACCAAACCCTAATTCCAGAATAACTCTTATTCCTATAGGCCTCTAGTTACCATTTTTCGGGCTAGATTCATTAACTCTTAATGCATCTCATGAGTGTAACCCTCTATCTTTAAATTCCAGAGTTCCCATCCAAAAAAATTTGTCGAACAAAGGACTACGTTGGAAAACAAACTAAGGAAACCCTATCCCTTTCGGGCATTCACGTTGTTTCGACTCCTATGATCCGGCCCTCCGAAGGGATTGTCTTGTCCAGGCCAAACTAGCAGGCGGATCATAGGTGTCTCATGGTGTGAATCGAATGAAGAGACTGTGGGACCCGTTGACACAGGTCCCACTCTCACTCACGATAAGTACTCTTTCCATTCACCTTGATTATTGATCCATACAAACACCATGTTGGGGTGTATGCCCTAATCTCGTGTATTTTGTAATACTTGTTGAATTAATGAATAAAGGTTATTTGTTATTCAAACTTTGTATCTCACATTTTATAAACTTAATCTAATAAACTAAGCTCCAGGATCATATTTGAGAGAACTTGAACAGTGTGTAGTGGACACACAGGGAGGATCACGTTCGAGTTATTGACCCAAACGATCTACAGTATAGAATAGGGTTGGGAACCTTATCCTGGTAACACTGTGGATGCGACCCACTTTGTTGATACAAACGAGGTGATCAAGCTCGTTCATGTGGTTGACATGTGAGTGGGGGCATCCTGTGCAATGAGATTCTACAAGACCAGACCGTGAATTATTAGACCTACTAATGTAACACAGTTAACAGTATAGGACTAATATATTCGTAGATGACCATTAATCCTGAGCGTGTTACGGACTCTTGTCTGCGGGGGTCTATGCTTTCACTAGTACGGGTGAGGGTGGCCTGAGTTGCCCGCCCAATATGCCTATCTTCTTGGAGACAGGACCACGTGGTGAGCTAGGAACTTAACTACGCAAGAAGGAATTCACTCGTTCCCGAGCTAGGGAGGTTAGATGTGTTGTTCCCTTAAGTATTGTCTCTAGGGCTTGAACAATGGGGCCCCATCCTCTCACTGGCCCGAGAGGGATGTTGTTTATAGTTGGACCATGTAAAAAAGTTGTTCATTAGAGGAGCAGTGGGACTTAAGGAGAAAGAGGTAGACACAGGGGTAAAACGGTAATTTGACCTAGCTGTGACTATGAACAACCTTTGAAGGGTCGACTCACGGGTATTGATTATATCGATGAATACAACTTGTCCTACAGTGAAAAGAGTGCAACTACAGGCTTTAGTGGAGTGTTACTGTAGTTAATAAATGTTGATTAACCGGGTCAAAGAGTTTGATTAGTTAATCTCGTATCATTGGAGCTCATCATCTGTACGTCCATTAGGTCCCTCGGTTGGCTCAAATTGGACAAAATGAGGGTTTATAGTTTGGAGTGGAATTGAAGTGTTCAAATTCATTAAAAGGGTATTTATGTCGTTTATATGTTATATAGTGGACATAATATATAGTTTAATGTGAATGAGATTCATAATAAACTATAGTTTAGTCTAATTATTTAATGAGGCCTAATGTGGAGAAAATGATTTGAGAGAAATTAAATTGAATATGATTCAATTTAAAATTTCACAATTATGCAAATGTGATTTGTATAATAAGGTATGAGATACCTTATATTGTTGATATGCAAATATGATTTGCATATTATATAGTTGTGGTATTTTGGTGAATTGGTGGAGATTTTAACTCCACCACGCACCATTATAAATAAGTGCTTGGAGAAGCACATTGTAGGCATTCTTGCCATTTTTTGAAATTTCATCCCAAAGTGCAAGACGATTCTCTCTAGAACTCTTCTCTCAATTCTCTACAATTCTCTCCAACCCGAAATCCAAATGGAGTCCCACCACTCTCTCTTTTCCTCCTGAGAACAATCGAGAAGATCAAATGGAGGTGTCCCCTTGATTCCGTTCATGATTGGAGAGGTCGTTGGATCGTGAGGTCGTGACTGGGGAAGGAAACATGAAGAAAGGTTCTTCAAGAGGTATGTTTGACTTGTTGTTTTCTTCTCATTTGCATGCTTACCCTAGATAGAAAGTGTTTCTTTTAATTTTAAGAGATTTAGAACAACAACGATACAACGGCGATTCATATCGTGCTTCATCTGCAGAAAATTCATTCCCTTCAATTGGTATCCGAGCCATACGTTGCAATTCGTTGTTGGTTCTGTAATTTTCTTAAAATTAGGTGGGTAGCATTAATTTTCATGTGATGAATGTTATTGGTTTGCGATTTGGATGTTTTTTGTTCTTGGCACCTAGTTAGATTTACATTTAATGTTGATATGATCAATGTAAGGGCCCATTGTTTTGGGACAAATTGAATGTAAATCGAGTTTGTAAGTCTGTGCCGATCGTGGCAAGAGTTGATGTGAAGAAATAGAGCATAAATGGGCGAAAAATAGCAAGTTATGTTCTTTGGACGAGAGGATGTCGTTGCTGCGCGCCGTCTGCGAAAGATTGACATCTTGCGAACCAGCGTTACCGCGCCGCTCTCGAGTTGAGACCCTGTTGTTGGTGTTGAGATGCACGGCGTTGCAATACCATGTGCATAGTGGGCGGTTTGCGAGATTTCTTCGCGCGTAGTGGGCGATGGGGGCATTAATTGGAAGTTGGTTTTGTTTTTTGTATTTTATTTTAATTTCTTTTATTAAAATAAGTCTTAAATTAATTTTATTAATTAATATTAATATAATTGTTATATTAATGTCAATTAATTAAATTAATGGCCCTATGGTGCCAAAAATCGATCCAATTTGCTATTTATTTTATGCAAGTGTTGTATGAAATAATTATATGCATAATGTATGTCATATAGTTTAAAATCTCACCTTAGGTTAAGCATATCATGCATCATTTTTATATTATAAGTGTTATAATATATAGAATGCATGATTACGTTATATTATAAGAGTTATAATATAATGTATGCATGTTTAATAAATTAATATAAGTGTTACATTAATTAGATTAAAAGCATTGACATGCATTTTATACATGTGATATATGTATGTTATAAAGTATGATATTCATGTGATGGATGATCAAGCATTATAACATAGAAATGCATGTAACTTAAGTTAATTAATTAGTTTTAAATGGTTTAGAACTTGATTAATTAGACTTAGGTTTTCTAGTTCTAATAAGATTAGAATTAGAAAATCAAATGTAACTTATGGATGGTGACTAATTAGTAACTCTGTCTAAGGAAGGTTTTGTCTAAGGCTTGGCTATTTAAGCCGACACTTTGTAGAACACCCCTTCCTGGGAACCGATCTGGGAGTGAATTTGTTCTAGAGATTCATAGGTTATATTTCTCGTGAGTGGTGTTAATTAAGTGTTAATTAAATTAAACACACATAGACCTAAGTTAATAATTTGTTATAGACTTAGGCTAATCCAATATAAGAGTTATATTGGAAGACTTAGGTAAATATAGTCGGTTTATCTAGATCAATCACGTTAAACTAAAGTGTTGAGTGAGAGGAAATAAAGTGTATGAGATACATTTAAATTCCACCTACAAGTTCACACCGTGAGATCGATACTCGGCCTCGTGGAGCAAATGGGAGTGTCCCCCTTCGGATGGTATTTGTATGGGTCAAAATTCAAGGTGAATGAAAAGAGTACTTATAGTGAGTGAGTGCGGGACCTGTGGAAACGGGACCCACGGTCTCTTCTGTTGGTTCACACCGTGAGACGCCTATGATCCGCCTACTAGTTTGGCCTGATCCAGACAATCCCTTCGGAGGGCCTTGATCATGGGAGTCCAAACACCGTAAATTCCTGATAGGGATACGATTTCCTTAGTTTGTTTTCCTTCGTAGTTCTCCCTTCGGCGGCTATTGTTTGGATGGAAACTGTAGAGATTTAAAGGTAGAGGGTTACACTCACGGGAATCATTAAGAGTTAATGAGTTCAACAAAAAAATGGTAATTGGATGCCTATAGGAATAAGAGTTATTCTGGCATTAAGGTCTGGTCGAGAAAGTCTCGTCTCAGAGGAGGAGTGATTATGTCTACCCTTCGGTGGCAGTCATTCTAAACTTTGAGGGTATCATTGCAATTTTTAAAAGACCTAGGGATCATGGATTAAAATTTGCTAAAAAATATTGGATTTTCAAAAACTTTTTCCGAGAACTATTACAAAGTTTTTCCTTTCAGCAAAATGTCAAGTTTAATTATAGCTCCCTTAGATTCTGATTAGCTCGTAGGTGATAACTACCAAACATGGAAGAATAATATAAACACAATCTTAGTCACTAACAACCTTAAGTTCGCGCTTACTAAGGAGTGTCCTCAGGTCCCGACCCGACCGCATCACGAAGTGTTCGTGATGTGTACGATCGATGGATCAAGGCCAATGAAAAGGCCAAGGTCTACATCATAGCCAGCTTCTGAAGTTTTGGCTTAGAAGCACGAGAACATGGTCACCGCTAAGGAGATCATGGAGTCGTTGCAGAACATGTTTGGACAACAGTTCTTTCAGGTTAGGCACGACGCTCTCAAGCATATGTTCAATGCTAGGATGAAGGCGGGAACGTTTGTTAGGGAACATGTGAAGGGAATCGAAGTCCCCGCAGCGGAAGCGATTGCGAATCGCGCGCTCTTTATTTAGTTACAACAGAAAATTCAAGTACGTAAACATGGATTAAGCATATAATAAGAGTATGGACAGCAAGTGTATACCTTTGAAGAACATTTCTTCAAGTGCTCCTCTCTCCACGGTCACGATCTCAGCAACAAGAACTCGTATGAACACCGACACCACCACCCGATCTTCTCCATTGTTCTCTAGGTGAAGGAGGAAGGTGGGTTCCCTTTAGGAGTAGTGAGGTATTTTGTGAGAGAGATTTGTGTTTTGGAACTCTTCCAACAACACAACAAGGAGGCTAGGAATACACTTAGAAGACTTTAACCTAGTTGCATCTCATGCAACTATATATAGAGAAGAATAGGATGGAAATGACCATTCTACCCCTTCTTTAATCTCTCTTTAGTATATAGTTTATATATGAATCTAATTCACATTAAAACTATATATTATATCAATTACATCATATATAATTGATATAACTCCTCATGTATGAAATTGAACACTTCAATTTCACTCCTAACTTTATACCCTCAATATTACCATGTTGAGCCAACGGAGGGATCTAATGGACCTACAGATCATGAGCTCCAATGATGCGAGATTAACTGATCAAACTCTTTGATCCAGTTAATCAATATTCATTAACTACAAGTCACTCCACTATAGACTTGTAGTTGCACTCTCCTCACTGTAGATATTATTGTGTCCACTGATATAGTCACTACCCATGAGTCGACCCTTCACGGGTTGTTCGTAATCACGGTTAGGTCAAACTCTTTGCTTTTACCCCGTGATTACCTCTTTTGCTCCTTAAGCACCACCGATCCTCTAATGAACAACAAGTCTAAGGTTCTACCTTGACTCATACCCTCATAGAGGCGGGGCCCGTTTTTCAAGACACGGGAGTAAGTTCTTAAGGGAACAACCTATCTAATTCCTCGAGAGGAATGAGTGAATTCCATCTTGCACAGATTAAGTTTCCAGGCTACCTCTCGAGGTTACATTGCGAGAAGATAGGCTTATTGAGTCGGCTACAGGCCACTCTCACCCATACTAGTCTAAGGACAAACTCCTATAAGCAGGAGTTGTTAACTTGCTCAGGATTTAGGTCAAGTCACTAATGAACATCTATAAATTTCTAGTCTTATCCTATTAATGGTGTTATACTTGTTAGACTAATAATTTGCGATCCAGTCTTGTATGAACTCTTCATACAGGATGCCCCTACTACATGTCAACTACATGAATGAGTTGGATTACCTCATTTGTACTAATTACAAAGTGGGTCGCATCCATGGTGTTACCAGAATGAGGTTTCCAACCTTATTCTTATACCATAGACTCTTTAGGTTATAATCTTGAATTCAACCCAAATAGTGTCCACTACACTGATTTCAAGATAAACGTTATAACCTTGGAGCTTAGTTTATTGGATTTATAAAAGCACGACTGTAATCTTATCAAAACGAATAACACTTTATTTAATTGAACAAGATTACACAAGTTTAGGGCATAAATCCCAACAATCTCCCACTTGACCTAAAGCTTGTGGAGTACTAAACATTACATTAATGTAAATACAATAAACTAGGGCATTTAAACCTTTTGTACAAAATACTCCCACTTGCCCTAGTTGGGGAAGACTTGTAAACCTAGACCTTCTAGGTGACTCTCAAATACTTTACCCGTGAGAGCCTTTGTAAAAGAATCAACAATGTTGTGCTCTGAGGCTATCTTCGTGACAATCACGTCTCCTCTGTGCACGATCTCCCGAATGAGATGATACTTCCGCTCTATGTGCTTTCCCCTCTTGTGACTTCGGGGTTCCCTCGAATTTGCCACTACACCACTGTTATCGCAATACAGTGTGACGGGCAAAGTCAAATTTGGAACAACTTCCAAATTTAGCATAAATTTCCTTAACCAAACGACCTCTTTAGCTGTTTCACAAGCTGCTACATATTCGGCTTCCATGGTGGAATCAGCGATGCATCCTTTCTTGACACTTCACCATACTACAGCTCCTCTGTTAAGAGTGAAAACTGACCCTGATGTAGATTTACGAGAATCTTTATCAGTCCGAAAGTCAGAATCTGTGTATCCTGTAAGGATCAAATCCTTAGCCCCATATACAAGCATGTAGTTCCTTTTTCTCCGAAGATACTTAAGGATCGTTTTAACCATTGTCCAGTGTTCAAGTCCTAGATTGGATTGATACCTACTGACCATCCCAACTGCAAAACAGATGTCAGGCCTAGCACACAACATGGCGTACATCAAGCTCCCAACAGCTAATGCGTAAGGAATCTGTCTCATATCCTCAACTCCTAGAGGTGTCTTAGGACACTGTTCCTTAGACAAATGGATTCCATGTCTAAAAGGCAACAAGCCCTTTTTGGAATCTTGCATCTTAAAACCTTGACAACACTTTGTCTATGTATGATGCTTAAGACAAGGCTAGTGTTCTATTCTTGCGGTTCCGGACAATCTGGATCCCAAGAACAAACTGCGCATCACCCAAATCTTTCATTTGGAATTGTGTAGCTAGTCATTCCTTGATGTCAGTAAGATAACCTACATCATTCCCAATGAGTAGGATATCTTCCACATAGAGAATTAGGAAACCGACAGAACTATTGATGATTTTCTTGTAGACACAAGGTTCATCATCATTCTGGTCAAAACCATAAGATCTGATAGCCTCATCAAATCTTATATTCCAGGACCTAGAGGCTTGTTTCAGTCCATAAATCGACCTTGTAAGCCTGCAACCTTTTGCTCTTGTCCTGGTTCAATGAACCCTTTGGGTTTGTCCATGTAGATGGTTTCCTCAAGATTGCCATTCAAAAAGGTTGTCTTGACATCCATTTGCCATACCTCAGAGTCATAATATGCGGCAATGGCAAGAAGGATATGGATAGACTTTACCATAGCAACAGGTCAAAAGGTTTCCTCAAAGTCAACCCCATCAACCTGGGTAGAACCCTTTGCTACTAGTCTAGCTTTAAAGGTTTGCACCTTCTCATCTACACCACGTTTTTTCTTGTAGATCCACTTACAACCTATAGGTTTTACCCCATTAGGCTTATTTACAAGATCCCAAACAGAATTGAAGTGCATAGACTCCATTTCTTGGTCCATGGCTATGACCCATTTGTCTTTGTCAATGTCAGCCATTGCTTGATTATAAGTCAATGGATCCTCGCAGCTTGTCATCCGGTATAACAACTTGGGTTTCAATTAAACCCATGTAAGTCAGTCAGTGTATCACAACCCTCCCACTACGTTGAGGCATACTCAACTCTTGAGATGGACCCTCCTGACTAGACAAACTACTATCAACAACTCTTGTTGAGGTACTAGTGTTCTTATTAGCAATCTTTGCTATTGTTCCATCTAACTCACTCAACACTACCTTACTTTATGGTTTGTGGTCCTCCTCTAAGAAAGTGGCATTTGTCGATACAAAGACCTTATCTTCCTTAAGATCATAGAATAAACCACCTCTTGTTTCTTTTGGGTATCCTACGAATAGGCACAACTTTGAACGTGAATCCAACTTCTTTGGATTTGTCACAAGCACATGTGCTGGACAGCCCCATATTCTGAAGTGACATAAACTACCTTTACGTCCTTTCTAGAGTTCAAAAGGTGTTTCAAAAACACTTTTGGAGGGCACACTATTCAATATGTATACTGCAGTCTCCACTGCATAACCCTAAAAGGAACTAGGGAGATGAGCATAACTCATCATTGATCGAACCATGTCCAACAAGGTTCTATTTCTCTTTTCCGATACACCGTTTTGTTGTGGTGTGCCGGGAGCTGAGAGTTGGGATGTAATTCCATGTTCTATCATATAGTTCTGGAATTTTAAATCTATGTACTCTTCACCACGATCCGATCGAAGTGTTTTAACTCTTTTACCTAATTGATTTTCAACCCAGCCTTGAATTCCTTGAACTTTTCAAGTGCTTCAGACTTGTTGTGCATTAGGTAAATATGCCCATATCTAGAATAATCATCTATAAAAGAGATGAAATATTCATATCCTCCCCACAGCTTTAACATTCATCCGGACCACATAGATGCAGATGTATAAGCTCTAGAGTATCTTTGACTCTATAACCTTTTCCACTAAAAGGTCTTTTAGTCATTTCGCCTTCTAGGCAGGATTCACATACTGGTAAGGAATTTTCTTCTAACTCGTTTAGAAGTCCGTTCTTTACCAATCTCTCAATCCTATTGAGATTAATGTGACTCAATCTTAGATGCCAAGGATGAGCATTTTCTTTAGGAGAAATTTTTCGTTTCTTAGTTTGTGCGTTTGCAGTTTTAAATAATTCAGTGTTCAAAACCATTTTGACTGAATTAGGCCTTAAAACATACAATCCATTTTCTAATGAAGCCGAACATATTTCTAAATGTTTCTTCAAAATAAACACTTTATTCATAGAAAAGGAAACAAAAATACATTGTTCAATAAGGCAAGAAATGGAAATAAGGTTTCTAGTATCACTAATATATTGTCCAACAATACATATTTCTTGCCAAAATAAAGCTTCATTTTGCCTACTGCTACAGCTGAGATGACCTCTCCATTTCCAACCCGGAGCGTTATCTCTCCTTGCTGTACCTGCTGCCAGGAATCAATTCCCTGAAAAGAAGAACAAACATGATTAGTGGCGCCTGAATCAAGTATCCAAGCTATTTTATCATTATCCACTAAACAAGCTTCTAGGAAAAGTAAATCATATTTACCTTCCTTCTTCTTTTCTGCAATGTACTTCGGACAGTTCCGTTTCCAATGCCTGTCTTCGTTCCAGTGGAAACACATTCCTTTGTCAGCAACGTCTTTGACTTTCTTGCCCTTCTCGGCGGCAGCTTTGTCAACTTGTTCCCCTTTACCAACCTTCTTCATGTTCTTCTTCTTACCTCTCAGGTTAGAAGAAGATGAAGCCATTGTTTTTGTCCCAGAGGTCGAACCTCTGTGATAACTCCTACTGGCAACATTTTCCTCACCTTTCGATCCTGAATTTTCATCAAAGATTGAAAGGTGCGAGTTCATTCGAAGGGAGATAAGATTAAAAGTAAAGCTTGTTCATAACAACATTACTTCTAAATCTGCAGAAACTATCTGGAAGGGTTTCGAAATGAAGTGACTTTGCTCGACTCATCGATGGAAGCACCATTCGACTCCGCGATGTTAAAGTGTACCATCATATCCAGGACATGATCTCGAACAGATGTACCCTCTTGCATCCTCGAGTTGAATATGTACTTTAGGGCATTATGTCGGACTTGTGTGGGTTGTTGTCCAAACATACCCTGCACAGAATCCATGATTTCCTTGGCGGTAATCATGCCCTCATGCTTCTTGGCTAATATGTCAGACATACTTGCCAGCATGTAGTCCTTAGCCTTATCATTGGCCTTGATCCATCGATCATATGCATCACGAACATTTTGTGACGCATTCGAGCCTGGCACCTGAGGACACTCCTTAGTTAGCAAAAACATCAGATCATCCACTACCAAAATAGTGTTGAGTTTTTTTTCCATGTCATCATATTCTCTCCTGGTTAACTTTTACTTTTTGATAAGGAAATTATAGAGCTAGACATTTTTGTTTGAAATTTACAAACAATCTTGCATGAGTTTCTTACTATAACTCTAATCCAATCATGTTTTAGCTAATTATCAAATGATTCCTAGGCCATTTATAATTTGCAATGATACTCAAAGGTTTAGAATGTATGACAACAAGGGTAATAAAAACACTCCTCCTCTGGATCAAGACCTCTCTTGACCAAAACCTAACACCCGAATAACTCTTATTCCTATAGGTTTTAGTTACCATTTTTCTTGCGAATACATACACAAGTTATGTACCTCGTGAGTGTAACCCTTTTCTTTAGATCCCAGTCTCGATCCAATAAAATCCATGAAGGAGGACTAGATTGGAAAATAGTCTAAGGAAATCTTTATCCCTTTCGGTGTCTCTTGTATTAGATCCCCATGATCAAGCCCTCAGGAAGGGATTGTGCAGTCCAGCCAAACTAGCGGTGACCATAATGGTCTAACGGTGTAAATCGACAAAAGAGACCGTAGGTTTTGTTTTCACTAAACCTGCTCCCACTCACTATAAGTACCCTCTCCATTCACCTTGGTATTGACACATACAAACACCATCCGAAAGGAGACGCTCCCGTTTGTGCCACGAGGCCATGTATGAGTCTCACGGTGTGAATTTCCCGGAGATAGCGTATGTGGAAAAATATGTATCTCATACACTTTATCCTCCCACTGAATACTTTAAGTCTATAGGAATCTTTCTTAGGCTAAAACCCGGCTAATGGTTTTACCTAACTCTATTAACATAACTTTTATATTGATAATCAATATAACTCTTATATTGATTTTATCCTAAGTTTGTTAATATAACTCCTTATATTAAACCTAGGATTTCTAGTTTATTTACCCCTTAATAAACCCGCTGACGCTACGGTAATTTATAAGACTCTCTGATTAAATTTCACTCCCGTCGCCTCCTGTAAGGGTGTTACGTTTAAAATCGCTTAAATACCCCAACCTAGACGGAACTTTCCTTAGACAGTGTTCCTCTTTTAATCATAGCTTATAAATTACTTGGTTCCTAATTCTAATCTAATTAGAACTAGATAACCTAAGGTCTATTATTTCCAAGTTCTAAACACTTTAAAACTAATAATTAACCTTAGGTGACATGCATACTATGTTATAGTGCTTGATCATTCATCACATGAATAATAAAACATTTATAGCATATTCATCTCATGAAATATAATGCATGTCAATGCTGTCCAAAAATTAATATAACAACCTTATATTAATTAATCATGCAAACTATATAATATAACTCCTTATATTATAAATGATGCATGAAAATGCTTAACCTAAGGTGGGTTTTCTAAAATAAAAGCATACACTATGCCTGACAATAATTACACAACAATTGCATAATTAAAATAGAAAAAATTAGACCAATTTTGGCACCCTAGAAATAATTTTAATTAATATAATCTAATTATATTAATTAAAATTAAATATATTAAATATATTGAATATAAACGCTTTATAATTAATATATATAAATAAAAATCTGTTTTCTGCCTGTTGCTCCTCGCGTGAAACAACTTCGGCATTGCAACGCTGATAGCAGCATTGCAACGCTGCTTTTGTCGTTTTCTATCGAGCGTTGCAACGCTGTCATCTTCTCCAGCCGCGCACCTGCCGCAGTGGCGTTGCAACGCCATTCACAGAACGACAATGTGCTTTCTCCAAATCTTGCTTGTTTTCGCTCCGATCTTCTCAGCAACCGCTTTGCCTCGATTGACACGGACTTACAGACTCGATTTACAATTAAATTTGCCAAAAACATCGGGCCCTTACATTGAACATTTCAATGAAATTGTAAATCTATGTGCCAAAATTGAAAACATCTAATTTCGCAAAACCGTTCATACATCACATGCAAAAACAGTAAATCTCACCTTGTTCTTAAAAAATCCAGAACATAAATCAAGAACGCAATTGGGCTCTGATACCAATTGATGGGAATCGAAGTCCCCGCAGCGAAAACGATTGTGAATCGCGCGCTCTTGATTTAGTTACAACAGAAAATTCAAGAACGTAAACATGGATTAAGCATATAATAAGAGTATGGACAACAAGTGTATACCTTTGAAGAACCTTTCTTCATGTGCTCCTCTCTCCACGGTCACGATCTCAACAACAAGAACTCGTACGAACACCGACACTACCACCGGATCTTCTCCATTGTTCTCTAGGTGAAGGAGGAAGGTGGGTTCCCTTTAGGGGTAGTGAGGTATTTTGTGAGAGAGATTTGTGTTTTGGAACTCTTCGAACAACACAACAAGGAGGCTAGGAATACACTTAGAAGACTTTAACCTAGTTGCATCCATGCAACTATATATATATAGAGGAATGGGATGGAAATGACTATTCTATCCCTTTTTTAATCTCTCTTTAGTATATAGTTTATATATGAATCTAATTCACATTAAAATTGTATATTATATCAATTACATCATATATAATTGATATAACTCCTCATGTATAAAATTGAACACTTCAATTTCACTCCTAACTTTATACCCTCAATATTACCATGTTGAGCCAACGGAGGGATCTAATGGACCTACAGATCATAGCTCCAATGATGTGAGATTAACTGATCAAACTCTTTGATCCAGTTAATCAATATTCATTAACTACAAGTCACTCCACTATAGACTTGTAGCTGCACTCTCCTCACTGTAGATATTATTGTGTCCACTGATATAGTCATTACCCATGAGTCGACCCTTCACAGGTTGTTCATAATCACAGTTGGGTCAAATTATCGTTTTACCCCTGTGATTACCTCTTTGCTCCTTAAGCACCACTGATCCTCTAATGAACGACAAGTCTAAGGTCCTACCTTAGACTCAAACCCTCATTGAGGGCAGGGCCCCGTTTTTCAAGACCTGGAGTCAGTTCTTAAGGGAACAACCTATCTAATTCCTCAGTAGAGGAATGAGTGAATTCCATCTTGCACGCTTAAGTTTCCAGCTACCTCACGAGGTTACTGTCACCCCGAGGTAGGCTTATTGAGTCGGCTACAGGCCACTCTCACCCATACTAGTCTAAGGACAAACCACTATAAGTAGGAGTTCTTAACTTGCTCAGGATTCAGGTCAAGTCACTAATGACCATCTATAATTTGCTAATCTTATCCTGTTAACGGTGTTATACTGGTTAGACTAATAATTTGCGATCCAGTCTTGTATGAACTCTTCATACAGGATGCCCCCACTCGCATGTCAACTACATGAATGTGTTGGATTACCTCATTTGTACTAATTTCAAAGTGGGCCGCATCCATGGTGTTACCAGAATGAGGTTTCCAATCTTATTCTTATACCATAGACTATTTAGGTTATAATCTTGAATTCAACCCAAATAGTGTCCACTACACTGATTTCAAGATAAACGTTATAACCTTGGATCTTAGTTTATTGGATTTATAAAAGCAAGACTGTAATCTTATCAAAACAAATAACACTTTATTTAATTGAACAAGATTACACAAGTTTAGGGCATAAATCCCAACAACATGTTCTCGACATGATGACCCACTTTAACTTGGCAGAAAATAACGGTGCTTTGATCGATGAGTCGAGCCAGGTCAGCTTTACATGGAGACTCTTCCGAAGAGTTTCCTTCAGTTTCGTAGCAATGCTGCTATGAACAAAATTAGCTACAATCTGACCACCCTCCTTAATTAACTACAGACCTTCTAGTCCTTGATGCGAGTCAAGGGACAGGAAGTTGAGGCAAATGTTGCCTTCAGGTCCTTTCATAGGGGTTCGACCTCTGGGACAATGTCTGTGGGTTCTCATCTTCAAGCCCGAAAGGGAAGAAGAAGAAGTTGAAGAAGGGCGGGAAAGCTAACCGTGCTGTCGCCCAAAAGGGTAAGAAGGTCAAGGAGGTTACAGATAAAGGAAAGTGTTTCTACTGCAACGGAGACGACCACTGAAAGAGTAACTGTCCCAAAATCCTTGCTGAAAAGAAGAAGGAAGGTAAATGTGATTTACTGGTTACAAAAACTTGTTTAGTGGAGAGTAGTTACTCTGTCTGGATACTTAATTAAGGTGCCACTAACCGTGTTTATTCTTCTTTTCAGGGAATTAGTTCCCGACAGTAACTGCAAGAGGGTGAGATAACACTCAGGGTTGGAACAAGGGAAGTACATTTTATTGGATAACTCGTACATAGTTACAGGGTTTGCTAGAAACCTTGTTTCAATTTCCTGTCTGATTGAACAATGTATATCCATCTCTTTTGAATTAAATAAAGCATTTATTTCTTTCAAAGAAAATGAGTTGTGTTCGGCTTCATTTGAGAATAATTTATATGTTTTAAAGCTTAATTCGGTCAAAAGTGTTTTGAATACTGAATTGTTTAAAACAACTGAAACGCGAACAAAGAGGTTAAGGGTTTCTTCGAAAGAAAACACCCATTTTTGGCATCAAAGGTTAGGCCACCTAAATCTCAATAAGATTTAGAGACTAGTGAAGAATGGACTTCTATGCGAGTTAGAAGAAAATTCTTTACCGGTTTGTGAGTCTTGAGGGAAAAATGACCAAACAACCTTTTAGTGGAAAAGGTTATACAGCCAAAGAGCCTCTGGAGCTTACACATTCTGACCTTTGTGGTCCGATGAGTGTTAAAGTGCGGTGAGGTTACGAATACTTCATCTCTTTTATAGATGAATCAAACCATGTCCATGATGGAGATTGAAGGGAATCGAATCCCGCAGTGGAAGCGATTGTTAATCGCGGGTTCTTAATTTCGTTACAACGATTACATTCAAGAACTAAAATAAATAGATTAAGCATAAAAACAAAATATGGACAGTAAGAAATATACCTTTTGAAGAACCTTTCTTCGAGTGCTCCTTCTCCCACGACCACGATCACAGCAACACGAACCCAAGAGATTACGAACACTACCACTGGATCTTCTCCGTTGTTCTCTCGGTGAGGGAGGAAGGTGGGTTCCCTTTAGGTGAGATGAGATGTTGTGTGAGAGAGATATGTGTTTTGGAACTTTTCCATCAACACAACAAAGACTTAAAATTCGTTTAAAATTCCTTAACCTAGTTGCATCTCATGCAACCATATATATAGGGAAATAGGATGGAAATGACCATCCTACTCCTCCTTTATTTTCTCATTAGTCTTATTTTGTTAATGGTGTTACACTGGTTAGACTAACAATTTGCGGTCCGGTCTTGTATGAACTCTTCATACAGGATGCCCCTACTCGCATGTCAACTACATGAATGAGTTGGATTACCTCATTTGTACTAATTAGAAAGTGGGTCGCATCCATGGTGTTACCAGAATGAGGTTTCCAACCTTATTCATATACCATAGACCATTTAGGTTATATTCTTGAAGACAATCCAAATAGTGTCCACTACACTGATGTTCAAGATATATATTACAATCTTCGAGCTTAGTTTATTGGATTTATAAAGCAAGACTGTAATTTTATCAAAACAAATAACTCTTTATTTCTTTGATTAAAATTACACAAGTTTTAGGGCATACATCCCAAAAATCTCCCACTTGACCTAAAGCTTATGGAGCACTATTACAGTGATGTAAATACAATAAACTAGGGCATTTAAACCCTTTGTACAAAATACTTTCACTTGCCCTAGTTGGGGAAGACTTGTTAACCTAGACCGTCTAGGTGACTCTCAAATACTTTAGCCGTAAGAGCCTTTGTAAAAGGATCAACAACGTTGTGCTCTGAGGCTATCTTCATAACAATCACGTCTCCTCTATGCACGATCTCCTGGATGAGATGATATTTTCGCTCAATGTGCTTTCCCCTCTTGTTACTTCGGGGTTCCCACGAATTTTCCACTTCACCACTGTTATCGCAATACAGCATGATGGGCAAAGTCATATTTGGAACAACTTCTAAATTTAGCATAAATTTCCTTAACCAAACGACCACTTTAGTTGCTTCACAAGCTGCTACATATTCGGCCTTAATGGTAGAATCTGCGATGCATCCCTGCTTGACGCTTCGCCATACTACAGCTCCTCCGTTAAGAGTAAATACTGACCCTGATGTAGATTTCCGAGAATCTTTATCAATCTGAAAGTCAGAATTCGTGTATCCTGTAAGGATCAAATCCTTAGCCCCATACACAAGCATGTAGTTCTTTGGCTCTGATACCAATTGTAGGGATTTTGAATTCCCGCAGCGGAAGACGTTGTGAAACGTCGTTGATCCGTTGTGTAGTTCCTATCTTAAAATTGAATCTATCTCATAGATTCTAGGCTAAACATGCAAATAAGAGAAGAAAACAGTAAGGAACTATAAGATACTTACTCGTTGAAGAACTCTTCTTCAACGCTTTTCTCGTCTGATCACGATCTCTCTCGATCCAACGATCTCCTCGAACACGAACCACGATCCGAACAGAGAGACACCTTCAAAGGGTCTTCTTGGGTGTTCTCGGGAGGATGAGGGAGAGTAGGTGGGACTCCCTTTGGTTTTGGGTGAGGAGAAGTTTTAGAGAGAATTGAGAGATGATGAGAGAAAGCCTTTTTGCTCTCTTTGGATGAAAATCCAAAAAATGGCAAATGGCATACCAAAGGCTTCTTGCAAAGCCTTTAAATACTATTGTGTGATGGAGTTAAAACCTCCACCAAATCACAATTTTACCACAACCATATAATATACAAATCACATTTGCATATTATATAATATAAGGTATCTCATACCTTATTATACAAATCTCATTTGCATAAATGTGGAATTATAAATTGAATCACATTCAATTTAATTTCTCTCAATTCAATTTCTCCAAATAGCACTAATTAATCAATTAGGCTATACCATAGTTTATTATGAATCTCATTCACATCAAACTATATATTATATCATCTATATCTCATATAAATGACATAAATACCCAAATAATGAATTTGAACACTTCAAATTCACACCAAACTATATAAACCCTCAATTTGTCCAATTTGAGCCAACCGAGGACCTAATGGACCTACACGTGACGAGCTCCAATGATCCGAGACTAACTGTCAAACTCTTTGACCGGTTATTCAACATTCATTAGCTACGGTAACACTCCACTAAAGCCCGTAATTGCACTCTCATCACTGTAGGACAAGTTGTGTCCATCGATATAACCAATACCCATGAGTCGACCCTTCACAGGTTGTTCGTAGTCACAGCTGGGTCAAATTACCGCTTTACCTTTGTGTCTACCTCTTGCTCCTTAAGTCCCACTTTGCTCCTCTAATGAACAAGTCGTTGCATGGTCCAACCATAAACAACAACCCTCTCGGGCCAATGAGAGAGTGGGGCCCCGTTGTTCAAGCCACGAGACGACACTTAAGGGAACAACCTCTCTAGTTTCCTTAAGTCGGGAACGAGTGAATTTCTTCTTACGTAGTCAAGTTCCCAGCTCCCCACGTGGTCCCGCCAGAGAAGATAGGCATATTGGGCGAGCAACGGTGGCCACCCTCACCGTACTAGTCAAAGGGATGGACCCTGCCAGACAGAGTCCGTGACACGCTCGGGATTAAGGTCGAGTCACTAATGGTCATCTACAAATTTATTAGCTATATCTCATTATTGCGGTGTTACATCGAAGTCTAATAATTCACGGTCCCGGTCTTGTACAATCTCATTGCACAGATGCCCCCACTCGCATGTCAACCACATGAACGAGTCGGATCACCTCATTTGTATCTAATACAAAGCAGGCCGCATCCACAGTGTATCCAGGATTATGTGTCCAACCCTATCCATATATTGTAGACCGTTCGGGTCATTAACTCGAACGTGATCCTCCCTGTGTGTCCACTACACACCGTTCAAGTTCTTAGTTCTCTCATAATGCAATGACCTTGGAGCTTAGTTTATTGGATTAAGTTTATGAAAAATGCGAGACACAAAGTTTAAATAAATAACTCCTATTTATTACACAATGTTGAAATAAATAACTCTTATTCATTTACAACTTGGAATATTACAAACTACACGAGATGAGGACATACATCCCAATAAACTCCCACTTGGACTAAGCTAGTGGAGTAAAGTAATACATTTCTCAAATGTACAGTAAAGTAATACAATAAAGTAATACAATAAACTAGAGCATTGAATACCCCTTTACAATACTCCCACTTGCCCTAGTCAGGAAACACTCGAAGACCTCGACTCTCTAGGTGACCCTCAAACACCTTAGCCGTGAGGGCCTTTGTAAATGGATCAGCAACGTTGTGCTCCGAAGCTATCTGCGTGGTATCACGCGTCTCGCGATGCACAATCTCCCGTATCAAGTGATACTTACGCTCTATATGCTTCCCCCTTTTATGACTCCGAGATTCTCTCGAGTTGGCTACTACACCACTGTTGTCACAAAACAGTGTGATTGGCAAGTTCATATTTGGAACAACTTCCAAATTCGTCATGAACTTCCTGAGCCAAACAGCTTCCTTTGCAGCTTCACAAGCCGCAACATATTCGGCGTCCATCGTGGAATCAACGATGTATCCCTGCTTGATGCTTCGCCACACTCTGACTCCTCCATTCGAATGAAGGTGACCCCGAAGTGGATTTCCTAGAATCCTTATCGGTGCGAAAGTCGAATCATGTATCCCGTGAAGGATCAAATCCCCACTCCCATACACAAGACTGTAGTTCCTCGTTCTCCTAAGATACTTGAGGATTGCCTTTACGGCTGTCCAATGATCTAATCCTGGATTGGATTGATACCTACTGACAATCCCAACTGCATAACAGATGTCGGGCCTAGTACACGCGCATGGCATACCTCGGGCTCCCTACAAATTTGAAGCATAGGGATTAAATCTCATATCCTCAACCTCTTGGGCGTCTTGAGACATTGATCCTTAGACAGGTGAACCCCATGCCTGAAAGGCAACAAGCCCTTCTTGGAGTTCTGCATCTTATACCAAGACAACATCTTGTCAATGTAAGATGCCTAAGACATGGCTAGCGTTCTGTCCTTCCGGTTCCGGACTATCTGGATACCTAGAACATATTGTGCCTCTCCCAAATCTTTCATTTGGAATTGCAAAGCCAACCATTCCTTAATGTCAGTAAGAAATCCTACCTCATTCCCAATGAGAAGGATATCATCCACATACAATATAAGAAATGCGACAGTTTTGTCGACGATTTTCTTGTAGACACAAGGCTCGTCAACATTTTGATCAAAGCCATAAGATTTGATCGCCTCATTAAACCTTATATTCCAAGACATTTTCTAATGAAGCTGAACATATTTCTATACCTTTCTTCAAAATAAACACTTTATTCATAGAGAAGGAAACAAAAATACATTGTTCTATAAGGCAAGAAATTGAAATAAGGTTTCTAGTAAACCCTAGTATCACTAATATATTGTCCAATAACATATATTTCTTGCCAAAATAAAGCTTCATCGTGCCTCTCACTCTGATTGAGGCGACTTCTCCATTTCCAACCCGGAGCGTTATCTCTCCTTTACTTATGTGGTGCTTCTGAGAATCAATTCCACGAAAAGAAGAGCAAACATGATTAGTGGTGCCTGAATCAAGTATCCAAGCAGTTTTATCACTATCTACTAAACAAGCTTCTAGGCAAAGTTAATCATATTTACCTTCCTTCATCTTTTCTGCAATGTACTTAGGGCAGTTCCGTTTCCAATGTTCGTCTTCGTTGCAGTGGAAACACTTTCCTTTGTCAGCAACTTCTTTGACTTTTTTGCCCTTCTGGGCGGCAGCTTTATCAGCTCGTTTCCCTTTACCAACTTTCTTCTTGTTCTTCTTCTTCCCTTTCAGGTTAGAAGAAGATGAAACCATTGTTTTTGTACAAGAGGTCAAACCTCTATGATAACTCATACTGGCAACATTTGCCTCACCTTTCGATCCCTGAATTTTCATCAAAGATTTAAAGGTCTGGAGTTCATTCAGAAGGGAGGTAAGATTAAAAGTAAACTTGTTCATAACAGCATTACTTCTAAACTGTAGGAAACTATCTGGAAGGATTTTGCATAATGAAGCTGACGTGGCTCGATTCATCGATGGAAGCACCATTCGACTCCGCAATGTTAAAGTGCAACATCATATCCAGGACATGATCCCGAACAGATGTACCCTCTTGCATCCTCGAGTTGAATATGTACTTTAGGGCATTGTGTCGGGCCTGTGTTGACTGTTGTCCAAACATACCCTGCACAGAATACATGATTTCCTTGGTGGTTATCATGCCCTCATGCTTCTTGGTTAATATGTCAGACACACTTGCCAGCATGTAGACCTTGGCCTTATCATTGGCATTGATCCATTGGCCTTGATCCATCGATCATATGCATCATGAACATTTCGTGACGCATTCAAGCCTAGCACCTGAGAACACTCCTCAGTTAGCACAAACTTCAGATCATCCACTACCAATATAGTGTTCAGTTTGTTTTTCCACGTCATCATATTCTCTCCGGTTAACTTTTCCGCACCCAATAAGAAAATAATAGAGCTAGACATTTTTTGCTGAAAAATTTACAAATAAACTTGTATGAGTTTCTTGCTATAACTCTAATCTAATCATGTTTTAGCTAGTTATCAAATGATTCCTAGGTCATTTATAATTTGCAATGATACTCCAAAGGTTTAGAATGTATGACACCGAAGGGTAATCAAAAACACTCCTCCTCTGGATCAAGACACTCTTGACCAAAACCTAATGCCAGAATAACTCTTATTCCTATAAGCTTTAATTACCATTTTTCGGTCAGGATACATACACAACTTATGTACCCCGTGAGTGTAACCCTCTGTCTTTAGATCCCAGAGTCCCTTTCCAATAAAATTCGTCGAAGGTAGGACTAGATTGAAAAACAGACTAAGGAAATCTTTATCCCTTTCGGGTGTCTACTTTATTCGATCCCCCTATGATCAAGCCCTCCGAATGGATTGTCTGGTTCAGGCCAAACTAGCAGGCTGACCATAGTGGTCTAACGGTGTAAACCCACAAACGAGACCGTAGGTTTTGTTTTCACTAAACTTGCTCCCACTCACTCTAAGTATCCTCTCCATTCACCTTGATATTGACTCATACAAACACCATCCGAAGGGGGACGCTCCCGTTTGCGCCACGAGGCCAAGTATGAGTCTCACGGTGTGAATTTCCCGGAGATAACGTAGGTGGAAAAATATGTATCATATACATTTTTCCTCCCACTGAATACTTTAAAGTTATAGAAATCTTACTTAGGCTAAAACAAGGCTAATGGTTTTACCTAACTCTATCAATATAACTCTTATATTGATTTTATCCTAAGTTTGTTAATATAACTCTTTATATTAAGCCTAGGATTTCTAGTTTATTAACCCCTTAATAAACCCAATAACGCTACTGTAATTTATAAACTCTCTGATTAAATTTCACTCCCGTGTCGGTTCCCAGTAGGGGTGAGTGCGTTTACACTTAAATACCCGAAACCTAGACATAACCTACCTTAGATGATTTCCTCTTTTAATCATAGCTTATAAATTACTTGGTTCCTAATTCTAATCTAATTAGAACTAGATAACCTAAGGTCTATTATTTCCATGTTCTAAACATTTTAAAACTAATAATTAACCTTAGGTGACATGCATACTATGTTATAGTGTTTGATCATTCATCACATGAATAATAAGACATTCATAGCATAATCATCTCATGATATATAATGCATGTCAATGTTGCCCATAAATTAAAATAACAACTTTATATTAATTAATCATGCAAACTATATAATATAACTCTTTATATTATAAATGATGCATGAAAATGCTTAACGTAAGGTGGGATTTCTAAAATAAATAGCAAAATCTGCCCGTCAATTGCATAATTTAAATAGCAAAATTAGACCAATTTTGGCACCCTAAATTCAATTTTAATTAATATAATCTAATTATATTAATTAAAATTAAAAAAATTAAATATAAATAAATATAAAACACTTTTATATTTATTATATATAATAAAAACTGAAATCTGCCTGTTGCTCCTTCGCGTGAAACACTTATGGCGTTGCAACACTGAAGTTTGTCCTCATCTAACGGTTGAAGCATGCCTCTCGTCTAGCGTTGCAACGTTGTCGTTCTCTACAGCCGCGCACCTGCCGCAGTGGCGTTGCAACGCCAATGAACAGCGTTGCAACGCCATTCAAAGAACAACAACAATCTCCATTGTTTTGGCTCGTTTTTGCTCCGTTCTTCTTGGCAACCACCTTGCCTCGATCGACACGGACTTACAGACTCGATTGGGCCCTTACATTGAACGATTCAATGGAAAAATTGTAAATCAAAGTGCCAAAATCGAAAACATCTAATTTGCAAACCGTTCATACATCTCATGCAAAACAGTAAATCCCACCTCGTTCTTGAAAAATCCAAAACGTAAATCAAGAAAGCAATTGGGTTTGATACAAATTGAAGGGAATCGAATCCCGCAGCAGAAACGATTGTGAATCGCGCATTCTTAATTTCGTTAAAACGATTACATTCAAGAACTAAAATAAATAGATTAAGCATAAAAACAGAATATGGACAGCAAGAAATATACCTTTGAAGAACCTTTCTTCGAGTGCTCCTTCTCCCACGACCACGATCTCAGCAACACGAACCCAAGAGACTACGAACACTACCACCGGATCTTCTCCGTTGTTCTCTAGGTGAGGGAGGAAGGTGGGTTCCCTTTAGGTGAGATGAGATGTTGTGAGAGAGAGGTTTGTGTTTTGGAACTTTTCCAACAACACAACAAAGGCTTAAAATTCCTTTAAAATTCCTTAATATTCCTCAACCTAATTGCATCTCATGCAACCATATATATATGAAAATAGGATGGAAATGACCATCCTACCCCTCCTTTATTCTCTCATTATTATATGGTTTATATGTAAATCTAATTCACATTAAAACTATATATTATATCAATTATATCATATATAATTGATATAACACCTCATGTATGAAATTGAACACTTCAATTTCATTCCTAACTTTATAACCTCAATATTACTATGTTGAGCCAACGGAGGGACCTAATGGACCTACAGTTCATGAGCTCCAATGATGTGAAATTAACTGATCAAACTCTTTGATCAAGTTAATCGATATTCATTAACTACAAGTTACTCCACTATAGACTTAAAGTTGCACTCTCCTCACTATAGATTATATGGTGTCCACTGATATAGTCATTACCCATGAGTCGACCCTTCACAGGTTGTTCGTGATCACAACTGGATCAAATTACGATTTTACCCCTGTGATTACCTCTTTGTTCCTTAAGCACCACTGATCCTCCAATGAACAACAAGTATAAGGTCCTACCATAGACTCATACCCTCATAGAGGGCGTGGCCCTGTTGTTCAAGACCTCGAGTGAGTTCTTAAGGGAACTACCTATCTAATTCCTTAGTGTAGGAATGAGTGAATTCCATCTAGCACAGTTAAGTTCCCAGCTACCTACGAGGTTCTGTCCCTAAGAAGGTAGGCTTATTGAGTCGGCTACAGGCCACTCTCACCCATACTAGTCTAAGGACAAACCCCTACAAGCATGAGTTCTTAACTCGCTTAGGATTCAGGTCGAGTCACTAATGACAATCTATAAATTACTAGTCTTATCTTGTTAATGGTGTTACACTAGTTAGACTAACAATTTGCGGTCCGGTCTTGTATGAACTCTTCATACAGGATGCCCTCACTCGCATGTCAACTACATGAATGAGATGGATTACCTCATTTGTACTAATTACAAAGTGGGTCGCATCCATGGTATTACCAGAATGAGGTTTCCAACCTTATTCTTATACCATAGATCATTTAGGTCATATTCTTGAAGACAATCCAAATAGTGTCCACTACACTTATGTTCAAGATATATATTACAACCTTGGAGCTTAGTTTATTGGATTTATAAAGCAATACTGTAATTTTATCAAAACAAATAACTCTTTATTTCTTTGATTAAAATTACACAAGTTTTAGGGCATACATCCCAACAATCTCCCACTTGATCTAAAGCTTATGGAGTACTATTACAGTGATGTAAATACAATAAACTAGGGCATTTAAACCCTTTGTACAAAATACTTTCACTTGCCCTAGTTGGGGAAGACTTGTAAACCTAGACCGTCTAGGTGACTCTCAAATACTTTAGCCGTAAGAGCCTTTGTAAAAGGATCAACAACGTTGTGCTCTGAGGCTATCTTCGTGACAATCACGTCTCCTTTATACACGATCTCCCAGATGAGATGATATTTTCGCTCAATGTGCTTTCCCCTCTTGTTACTTCGGGGTTCCCACGAATTTTTCACTTCACCACTGTTATCGCAATACAGCATGATGCGCAAAGTCATATTTGGAACAACTTCCAAATTTAGCATAAATTTCCTTAACCAAACGACCACTTTAGCTGCTTCACAACCTGCTACATATTCGGCCTCAATGGTAGAATCTGCGATGCATCCTCGCTTGCTGACGCCGCCATACTACAACTCCTCCGTTAAGAGTAATCGACCACGATGTAGATTTACGAGAATCTTTATCAGTCTGAAAGTTAGAATCCGTGTATCCTGTAAGGATCAAATCCTTAGCCCCATACACAAGCATGTAGTTCTTTGTTCTCCGAAGATAGTTAAGGATTGTTTTTAACCGTTGTCCAGTGTTCAAGTCCTGGATTGGATTGATACCTACTGACCATTCTAACTGCAAAACAGATGTCAGGCCTAGTACACAACATGGCGTACACAACAAACTTTTGCTCCAATTGTACAGCAACACAGGAACACTTCTCTGTTCTTTTCTATCAACAGAACACCACAGGGAGAACACCAAAAGTGAAAACCTCCTATGACTCTGAGTTCCACTTAGCTCTTGGTGGGAAGGGATCCAACAATTTGGAAGGTGAAGAAAGTTGAGAGAGAATTGAGTTTTTTCACTAGATTTTTCAAAGAAAGAATCCATCTATCATCCTTTTCTCACCAGGAGAAGAAGCATAATTCTATCGAGGTATAACATCCCCCACTCCCTATCGATAGGGAGTTGGAGGGAAGTGGGAACGTGTCCTCCTGACACGTTCCCATTAATCTAATAATAAAATTAAATTAATAATAATTAATCTAATTAATTATTATATATATCATATAAATCATATTTAATTAATTAAAATTAAATATCTTATATTACCCTCTGACCTATAGTTTTAATGCACGTCTAATGCACATTAAATTTTAACCCATAGTTTTCAAATATGAATCACATTCACATTTGAATTTAACATTTGAACTCTTTCAAATATTTAATTCTCTCATTCAATTTAATATTTAAATTTATAATATATAATTCCAAAACTATATATTATATCGTATCGATATACATTAAATTTATTTCCTAATGAATTTGAACATTTTAAATTCAAACGATCTAAGATCCCTTTACGAGCTAGAAGGTGAACCTAATGGACCTATAGATAAGAAGCTCCAACGATACGAGATTACTCGGTTAATCTCATTAACCTCCTAATCACCATTCGTTAACTGCGGGAACACTCCACTAAAGTCCCGTAGCTAAACTTTTCTCATTGCAGATATATTTCTGTGTCCACGGATATTGACCAATAACAGCAAGTCAATCCTTCACGAATGTTCGTAACACCGGTTGGGTCAAATTACCGTTTTTCCCCTGGGTTACATCTTGTACCTTAAGTATCAGTGCTCCTCTAATGAACAATTTTTTGTTGTCCTACCAACAAACAGAACCCCTCTCGGGTCAATGAGAGGGTTGGGCCCTTTGTTCAAGTCTCGGAGGCACCACTTAAGGGAACATTCATCTACTTACCCTAGTAGGCGAGAACGAGTGAATTTCATCTTGCTAGGCTAAGTCGCCTGTTGCTCACTCGGTCTTTCCCCCAAGAAGGTAGGCAACTTGAGTCAGTGAATCTGGCTACTCTCACCCATACTAGTCAAAGGACAATCTCTCGCAAACAGGAGTTCGTAACCCGCTCAGGATTGAGATCAAGTTGCCTAGATCATCCTAGTGAAATAGAAACCTAACTAGTCAACGGAGTTACATCTAGTGGTTACTATTTCGCGGTTCGGTCTTATGTAATCTCATTACATAGGATATCCCCACTCACATGTCATCTACATGAACACATTAGGATCACAATGTTTGTATCATATACAAAGTGGGTCACATCCATAGTTTTACCAGGGTAAGGTACCCAAACCTTATCCCCTTACTATAGATCCTTTAGGTTGTATTTCGAACTGAGATCCTTTATATGTACACTACATTCAGTTAAAGATACATTTTACAGCCTTGGATGTTTAGTTTATTGGATTTTGGGCTAAAATAGGGGCAATATCGTAAATAACGAACAATAACTCTTTATTGAAATAATAACACTTTATTACAATAATTAGAACATAATTACAAACTACGAGTTTTAGGGCACAAACCCCAACAAACTCTCACTTGAACTAAAACTCTAGTGGCGTACATTACAATCTAAAACAGTGGTTACAAACATACAAATACAATAAACTAGGGCATCCATATACCCCATTACATATCTCCCACTTGCCCTAGATCAGCCTATGTACATATCTCGTAGACCTAGCCTTTCCAAATGACCCTGGAACACTTAGCCGTGAAAGTCATTGTAAACGGATCAGCAATGTTGTGCTATGAAGCGATCTTCGTGACTGTCACATCTCCTCGTTGCACTATTTCTCGTATCAGGTGATACTTCCTCTCGATGTGTTTGCCTCGCTTATGGCTGCAAGGTTCCTTCGAATTGCCTACGGCACCACTGTTGTCACAGTATAAGGTGATGAAAAATTCAATATTTGGAACAACTTCCAAATCAGTAAGGAATTTCCTTAGCCAAATAGCCTATTTAGCTGCTTCACAAACAGCAACATACTCAGCCTCCATCGTGGAGTCAGTGATGCATCCTTGCTTAATGCTTCGCCATACTATAGTTCCCCCGTTAAGGGTGAAAACTGATCCCGATGTAGATTTCCTAGAATCCTTATCAGTCTAAAAATCAAATTCAGTGTATCCAGTAAGGATCAAATCCTTAATCTCATACACAAGCGTATAGTCCCTCGTTCTCCTCAAATACTTGAGGATATGTTTTAACTGCGGTCCAGTGGTCTAACCCTTGATTGGATTGGTACCTACTGACTATTCCCACTGCATAGCAAATGTCTGGCCTCTTGCACAACATAGCATACATTAAGCTACCTACTGTAGAGGCATAGGGAATACGTCTCATATCCACAACCTCTTGAGGTGTCTTAGGACACTGTTCCTTAGACAGATGAACTCCATGCCTGAAGGGTAATAAGCCCCTCTTGAAATTCTGCATCAAATATTGGGCCAACATTTTATCGATATAAGATGCATGAGACAGAGCTAGCGTTCTGTTCTTGCGATTCTTGAAAAACTGAATCCCAAGAACATATTGCGCCTCTCCCAAATCTTTCATTTGGAATTGGGTCGCCAGCCAATTCTTTATGTTTGAAAGTACTAAGAAAGCTACTTTGTTGTTGATGATCCTCTTGTAAACACAAGGCTCATAAACGCTTTGTTCAAAGCCATAAGACTTGATCGCAGTATCAAATCTTATGTTCCAAGATCTGGATGCTTGTTTCAACCCATAAATTGATCGATTGAGCTTGCAAACTTTTTGCTCATGACCTTGGGTTATGAACCCTTCGGGCTGAGACATATAGATGCTCTCGTTAAGATTACCATTCAGAAAGGCAGTCTTGACGTCCGTTTGCCAAATCTCATAATCATAAAATGCGGCTATGGATAAGAGTATCGTGATAGACTTAAGCATAGCAACAGGGAAAAAAGTTTCCTCATAGTCAATTCCTTCCCTTTGGGTAAAACCTATTTCTACAAGTCTAGCCTTGAAGGTTTGTACCTTTCCAGCTGCATCTCTCTTTCTCTTATTGATCTTTTTACACCCTATTGGTCTTACCTCTTCAGGTTGGTCTACAAGTTCCCATACTGAATTAATGTATATTGGCTCCATTTCAAGGTCCATGGCTTTGATCCATTGGTCCTTGTCTACGTCATTCATTGTCTGTCTATAAGACCATGGATCTTCTACGCCGTCATCAGGTATGACGACTTGAGTTTCAGCTAAACCCAAGTAGCGGTCAAGTTGGGTAACAACCCTCCCACTGCGTCGAGGCATTCCCAACGATTGAGAAGAACGAGACTGACTTGATGTGTTGGCTTCTTCATCAACTCTTGATAGAGGTCCAGCTTGATCAACAACTCTTCTTGGTTCAGTTGTAGCTTCATTTAGTACTAATTTACTACGTGGTTTATGGTTCCTCATGTGATCTTCCTCCAAGAAAGTAGCGTTTGTCGCTACAATCAACTTGTTTTCTTGTGGGTCGTAGAAAAGACCACCTCTCGTTTCTTTGGGATAACCAACAAATTGGCATAATCTTGAACGAGGTTCCAGTTTCTTTGGGTTTATTACCAGCACGTGTGTGGGACAACTCCAAATGCTGAAGTGTTGTAAACTAGGTTTACGCCCCTTCCACAATTCAAAAGGTGTTTCTGAAACACTCTTTGATGGAACATTGTTCAAGATTTGAACTGCAGTCTCTACTGCGTATCCCCAAAACGAGGCAGGCAAATGAGCATAGCTCATCATAGATCGAACTATGTCCAACAAGGTTCTATTTCTCGTTTCTGGCACACCATTTTGTTATGATGTATTAGGTGCTGAGAGTTGAGATGTAATTCAATGTTCTATCAAATAGTCCTGGAATCTCAAATCCATATACTCTCCGCCTCGATCGGATTGAAGTGATTTAATAGTTTTCCCTCACTCATTCTCTACTTCAGCCTTATACTCTTTGAACTTTTAAAGAGCCTCAGACTTATGATGCATTAGGTATAGATAACCATACCTCGAATAATCATCTATGAAAGAGATGAAATATTCGTACCTCCTCAAGTTTTAACATTCACCAGACCACAAAGATCCGAATGTATAAGTTCTAAGGGCTCTATGGCTCTATAACCTTTTCCAGTAAAAGGTCGCTTAGTCATTTTACCTTCCAAGCAAGATTCGCAAGGAGGTAAAGAATCAACTTCTAACTTGTTTAGAAGTCCATTCTTAGAGAGGTTTCTCAATCCGGTTGAGATTTATATGACCAAGTCTAAGATGCCAAAGATAGGTATTATTGTTTGGAGAAATTTTTTGCCTTTTACTTTGAGTATTAGTCGTTTTAAACATCTCATGATTTGAAATCACATTTGTTTGTTTTGGTTTAAGTACATACAAGCCGTTTTCTAACTTAGCAGAACAAATATTGACACCTTTCTTTAAAATGAACGCTTCATCAAAAGAAAAAGTAATACAATAGCCAAGTTCAATTAAACAAGAGATAGAAATTAAGTTCCTCTTAATCTTGGGAACTATATACAAATTTTCTAAAAAGATACATCTATCTCTAAAAAATAGCTTGGCATCTCCCACTGCTCGAACTGAGACGACGTTTTCCGTTCCGACCCTGAGCGTCATCTCACCCTCTTCGAGCTCCTTGAAGGAACTAGTTTCCTGAAAAGAAGAGCAAACGTGATTAGTGGCTCCTGAATCAAGTATCCAGGTAAAATCATTATTTTCCATTAAAAATGTTTTAAGAATAAGTAAATCGAATTTACCTTTCTTCTCTTTGAGCTCAGCAAGGTACTTTGGGCAGTTTCGCTTCTCTTTGAGCAATCTCGTATCGTTGGAGCTTCTGATCTGTAGGTCCATTAGGTCTACCTTCTAGCTCGTAAAGGGTTCTTAGATCATTAGAATTTGAAATGTTCAAATTCATTAGGGAATAAACTTAATGTATATTGATACAATATAATATATAGTTTTGGAACTATATATTATAAATTTAATGTGGATATGATTCATATTAAATCTTGTGAGAGAATTAAATATTTGAAAGAGTTCAAATATTGAATTCAAGTGTGAATGTGATTCATATTTGAAAACTATAGGTTAAAAATTTAATGTGCACTGGATGTACATTAAAACTATAGGTTAAAGGGGTAATATGATTAAATGAGATTTAATCCAAATTAAATATATGATATTTAATTTGTATTATTTAAATATAATTTAAATTAATAATTAAATTAAATTAAATTATTATATTATTATTAATATTATTATTTTAATAATAAAATAAGGGAACGTGTCATCCAGACACGTTCCCCACTACCCCTCCCCTTCTCCCTATCGACAGTTTAACCGGGAGAAGGGGGTTGCTCAATTTGATTGATCGATTGATCAATTATTCTGGAAGAAGAAAAGATTTTCTCTCTCTCACTCTCATTCCCAAAACCTTCCAAGAGTTGGATTACCTTTCCACCAAGGTAGATCTAAGTAGAACTCAGAGACATAGGAGGTTCTCCTGTTGGTAGTGTCTTTCTTGGAGAAAAATAGAGAACTTCTGTTGTATTACTGAAAAGCTAGGAGCAAGGTGTTGTTGGAGAATTAGAAACTACAAAAGGTAATTCTCCCTTCTTCTTTATTAGTTTAATTGTTAAACTTGTAGCATGTTTGCATGTAAAACATCCATGCCTAATTAGATTAGAGTTAATTTTATGCTTGTTCTGCATATTTGTCAATGTATCAGTTTTTGTTTCAAGCAAAACAATCTTGCATATTACCATCCCAAACACGTTTCCGCTGCTCAAGGAGATCATATCTCCATCAATTGATATCAAAGCAATGCTTGATTTGTTTTGTTTTGAAACAAAATTGCATTGATTTGGTGGGAAATGCATTGGGTTTGCTGTAAAACTTGTTTAGAAATTTTTTGGTCTTAGTTTACTTTGATATTGATCAAATTGTATGTAAAGGCCCCTGCGTTTTTGGGAAAAAAGTACATTATTGAGTCTGTAAATGAGTTACGAGTCGTTCGGGAGAAATTTCAAGCAATTTGGTGGAGAATCGAGGGAGAAATTGCAAGTTGAAGTTGTTGTGTTCGTGGAAGAAAGTTGCTGCCAAAGCAGCAGCGTTGCAACGCTACCAGTAGCGTTCCAACGCCGTTCATCAGCGTTGCAACGCTGAAGAACGGCGTCGCAATGCCAGCGCTACCTATCAACACGGGCGCTCAAGGGGTCAGCGGTGTTGCAACGCTGCTACCCCGATAGCAGGCGCGCGCGAGGATGAAGCGGTCGTTGCAACGCTAGCATCAGTGTTACAACGTCGTGAGGCATTTCCAGCAGTTGCAGACCAGTTCGGCTGGTTCGTTAGTTTTGGTCGGTTCGAGCGGTTCAAGGCTAGTTCAGGGTATTTTTGGACCGGTTTCATGAAATAAAATTAATGTAATTTTATTTTTTCGCACTTTAGGGGCCAAACTATTCCGCTTTTACAGCTTTATGTCTCTATGAATGTCATTTAGATTATTCCCACCTTAGTATAAGCATGTTCATGCATTTTATTTATACAAATGTTATATGAATATGGTTGAATGCATGATTAATTTATTTTTTCACGAGTAATTAATTATAAGTGTTATAATTAGATTATATGGAAAATAAATTGCATGGAGCATGAAATTACGTAGTTTAAAATAAATGTTATTTTGTTTAAGTAATTTTATAATTCAATTAGTTGAATTTCTTTTATAATTCCAATTTGAATAATGATTGTTGGATTTATAATATAGTTTCTTTATCATAGGTTAATTATTAAATTTATAAAAGGTATTAATTAAAGGGGTTTTAGAAACCATAACCTATAATAAAGAAATGCATGCAAACATAGGAACTTGGGTGAAATTTAATTAGTTTTAAATCGTTTAAAATTAATTTAGACCTAAGTTTTAATTTCTAATAGGATTAGAAATTAGTCTTACGTAGTATTTTAAATAGATTAAAATATAGTAGGACTTTAGGACTTGGTTATAAGGGAACTGTATCGGTGAAGTTACGCTCTAAGGTTGAGAGGTACTTAAGTCGACAGTTAACTAACACCTTCTACTGAGAACCGACCCTTAACTGAGTTGAATTAACCTTAGTTCTATTTTATCTCTAGGTAATTTAAATGTTTATTCACCTAGACATAAGGTTTTAAGACCTAGTTATGATAGTTATAATAGGCATAGACTTAGATAGATTCTTTTAGCCAGAATTTGACTATGTTAAACCTATACCCTAATCTTAGGAGCTTCAATGGGAGAAAACGAGATGTTCGCATCGAGTTTACTCTCACGTCCTCAAGAGTTCACACCGTGAGTTCCATGCTCGGCTACGTGGCGTCAATAGGGCGTCCCCCTACGGTATGTGTTTGCATGGTTCAATACCAAGGTGAATGAGGGAAGTATCCATAGTAAATCGGAGTAGGACGCGTGTCAACGTATCCTACGGTCTCCTCCATTACGTCGCACCGTGAGATTTCTATAGTCCGCCTGCTAGGTTGTCCTGAACAACCAAACCCTATGGAGGGCCAGACTATAGGGATCGGAACACCGCGAACTCCAGAAATGGATAGGGTCTCTTAGGTTGTTTGCCAACAGTTGTCTTTCTTAATAGTAGCCTGTTGGCTCAAGCCTATTGGATCTGAAAATGGTAGGGTCATATTTACGGGATGAATTAAGATAGTTAACAAGTCCTTGACCAAACAAACGGTAGCTAAGGACCATTGGGGCATGAGATGTTCTGGTAGTGGGAATTGGCTGAGAAAGTCTCAATTAAAGGGAGGAATGACTGACCGCCCGACGAAGGCTTTTATTCTAAACCCTTGAAGTATCGTTGCAAAATTAAATGTTTAAACAGTGGGTTTAGTTTAAACACTAGGGCTCTTTAATAATTTTGCTAAATTTGATTGGTTTTTACAATGGGTTAAAAGGCATAACTAATTAGAACTATTTTGGTTTTTCAGCATGTCCTCATATATAGCCTTACTAAAAAAGGAACGTTTAACTGGTCAAAACTTTACTACGTGGAAGTTAAACCTGGATGCGATCCTTGTTGTTGACGACCTTCGGTTCGTACTAACTGAGGAATGTCCTCAGATTCCTTCTCGTAACGGTCCTTAATCTGTTAAGGAAGTGTACGACCGCTGGATCAAGGCCAATGAAAAAGCCAACGCCTATATCCTTGTGGGGATATCTGATGTTTTAGCCAGAAGATTGCAGGGTATGGTCTCAGCTCGTGAGATCATGGGCTATCTGCAAAATTTGTCTAGACAACCGTCTGAACAAATTCAGCAATAATCCATCAAGTACGTTTATAACGCGCGCATGAAGGAGGGAACTTCAGTGAGAGAACATGTTCTCGATCTTATAGTTCACTTCAACGTGGCCGAAATGAACGGAGCGTTCATAGATGAGCAAATTCATGTATTCTTCATCCTGGAATCTCTTCCGAAAAGTTTCCTGCCATTTCGTAGAAATGCGGAGTTGAACAAAAAAGAGTATAACCTGACTTCCCTCCTAAATGAACTACAAACTTTCTAGTCTCTTATGAAGAATAAGGGACAAGCTGATGGAGAGGCAAATCTGTTTTCCCATTCCAGAAGGTTCCAGAAGGGTTCATCCTCTGGAACTAAGTCCTGTGGTTCTTCTTCTGGGATTAAGAAGACTTGGAAGAAGAGGAAATGAGGAAAAGGGAAAGCTTTTGCCACTGCAGACATTGAGCTCAAAGAGATGAAAGGTAAATTAGATTTACTTGTTCTTGAAACTTGTTTAGTGGAAAATGATGATTTTACCTGGATACTTGATTCAAGAGCCACTAATCACGTTTACTCTTCATTTCAGGAAACTAGTTCCTTCAAGGAGCTCGAAAAGGGTGAGATGACGCTCAGGGTCGGAACGGGAGAGCTCGTGCAGTGGGAGATGCCAAGTTATTTTTCGGAGATAGATTTCTTTTATTAAAAAATCTGTATATAGTTCCTAAGCTTAAAAGGAACTTAATTTCTATATCTTGTTTAATAGAACTTGGTTATTGTATTTCTTTTTCAATTAATGAAGCGTTCATTTTGAAAGAGGGTGTCAATATTTGTTCTGCTAAATTGAAAAATTGCTTGTACGTACTGAAACCGAATAAAACCAAAGCAATTTTAAATCATGAGATGTTTAAAAATGCTAGTACTAAAAATAAAAGGCAAAGAATTTCTCCAAATAATAATACCTATCTATGGCATCTTAGACTTGGTCATATTAATCTCAACCGGATTGAGAGACTCCCTAAGAATGGACTTCTAAATAAGTTAGAAGATGATTCTTTACCTCTTTTCGAATCTTGCTTGGAAGGTAAAATGACCAAGCGACCTTTTACTGGAAAAGGTTACAGAGCCGTAGAGCCCCTAGAACTTGTGCATTCGGATCTTTGTGGTCCAGTGAATGTCAAACCTCGAGAAGGGTACGAATATTTCATCTCTTTCATAGATGATTATTCGAGGTATGGTTATCTATATCTAATGCATCACAAGTCTGAAACTCTTGAAAAGTTCAAAGAGTATAAGGTTGAAGTAGAGAATGCATTAGAGAAAACCATTAAAACACTTCGATCCGATCGAGGTGGTGAGTATATGGATTTGAGATTCCAGGACTATTTGATAGAACATGGAATTATGTCTCAACTCATCACACCAAATACACCACAAAGAAATGGTGTGTCGAAAAAGGAGAAATAGAACCTTGTTAGACATGGTTCGTTCTATGATGAGCTATGCTCAATTGCCTGCCTCGTTTTGGGGATACGCAGTAGAGACTGCAGTTCAAATCTTGAACAGTGTTCCATCAAAAAGTGTTTCAGAAACACCTTTTGAACTTTGGAAGTGGCGTAAACCTAGTCTACAACAATTCAGGATTTGGGGTTGTCCGGCACACGTGCTCGTGACAAACCCAAAGAAACTGGAACCTCGTTCAAGATTGTGCCAATTTGTTGGCTATCCCAAAGAAACGAGATGTGGTCTTTTCTACGACCCACAAGAAAATAAGGTGATTGTATCGACAAACGCCACGTTCTTGGAGGAAGATCACATGAGGAACCACAAACCGCGTAGTAAATTAGTACTAATTGATGCTACACATGAACCAACAAGAGTTGTTGATCAAGCTGGACCTTCATCAAGAGTTGATGGAGGAGCCAGCACCTCAAGTCAGTCTCGTCCTTCTCAATCGTTGGGAATGCCTCGACGCAGTGGGAGGGTTGTTTTCCAACCTGACCGCTACTTGGGTTTAGCTGAAACTCAAGTTGTCATACCTGATGACAGCGTAGAAGATTCATTGTCTTATAAACAAGCAATGAATGACGTAGACAAGGACCAATGGATCAAAGCCATGAACCTTGAAATGGATTCAATGGACTTCAATTCGGTGATGGGAACTTGTAGACCAACTCAAGCGGGTTAGACCCATAGGGTGTAAATGGATCTATAAGAGAAAAGAGATGCAAATGGAAAGGCATGCACCTTTAAGGCTAGACTTGTACCAAAGGGTTTTACCCAAAAGGAAGGAGTTGACTATGAAGAAACTTTTTCCCCTGTTGCTATGCTGAAGTCTATAAGGATACTCTTGTCCATAGCCGCGTTTTATGATTATGAAATTTGGCAAATGGACGCCAAGATCGCTTTTTTTGAATGGTAATCTTGACGAGAGCATCTATATGTCTCACCAAGGGTTCAATATCCCAAGGTCAGGAGCAAAAAGTTTGCAAGCTCAATCGATCCATTTATGGGTTGAAACAAGTCTCAAGATCTTGGAATATAAGATTTGATACTACGATCAAGTCTTACGACTTTGACCAAAACGTTGATGAGCCTTGTGTTTACAAGAGGATCATCAACGACAAAGTAGCTTTCTTAGTACTTTATGTGGATGATATCTTACTCATTGGAAATGATGTAGGATACCTTACTGACATAAAGAATTGGCTGGCGACCCAATTCCAAATGAAAGATTTGGGAGAGGCGCAATATGTTCTTAGGATTCAGATCTTCATGAATCGCAAGAACAGAACGCTAGCATTGTCTCAAGCGTCTTATATCGACAAAATGTTGTCCAGATATTCGATGCAGAATTTCAAGAAGGGCTTATTACCCTACAGGCATGGAGTTCATCTGTCTAGGGAACAGTTTCCCAAGACACCTCAAGAAGTTGAGGTTATGAGACATATTGCATATGCCTCTGCAGTAGGTAGCTTAATGTATGTTATGTTGTGCACGAGGCCAGACATTTGTTATGCAAAGGAGAATAGTCGAGTAGTACCACCACCAATCCAGATTAGACCACCGGGCAAAGATTAAAAACATCCTCAAGTACCTAAGGAGAACGAGGGACTATACGCTTGTGTATGGGTCTAAGGATTTGATCCTTACTGGATACACTGATTCTGATTTTCAGACCGATAAGGATTCTTGGAAATCCACATCGGATCGATTTCACCCCAACGGGAGCTATAGTATGGCGAAGCATCAAGCAAGGATGCATCGCTGACTCCACAATGGAGGCTGAGTATGTCGCTGCTTGTGAAATAGCTAAAGAGGTTGTTTGGCTAAGGAAATTCCTTACTGATTTGGAAGTTGTTCCTAATATGAAATCTCCCATCACCTTATACTGTGACAACAGTGGTGCGGTAGCCAAATTGAAGGAACCTCGCAACCATAAGCGAGGTAAGCACATCGAGAGGAAGTATCACCTAATACGAGAAATAGTGTAACGAGGAGATGTGACAATCACGAAGATCGCTTCGGAGCACAATATTGCTGATCAGTTTACAAAGACTCTCACGGCTAAAGTGTTTGAGGGTCATCTGGAAAGTCTGGGTCTACGAGATATGTACATAGGCTAATCTAGGGCAAGTGGGAGATATGTAATGGGGTATATGGATGCCCTAGTTTATTGTATTTATATCTCTGTAAGCACTGTTTTAGATTATGTTGTACCCCACTAGAGTTTTAGTGCAAGTGGGAGTTTGTTGGGATTTGTGCCCTAAAACTCGTAGTTTGTAATTATGTTCTAATTATTGTAATAAAGTGTTATTATTTCAATAAAGTGTTATTGTTCGTTATCTACGAGTTTGCCTTTATTTAAACCCTAAATCCAATAAACTAAACATCATAGGTTGTTAAATGAATCTCTTATTGAATGTAATGTACATATAAAGGATCTCGGTTCGAGATACAGCCTAAAGGGTCTATAGTTAGGGGATAAGGTTTGGGTACCTTACCCAATTAAACTATGGATGTGCCCCACTTTGTATTTGATACAAACACTATGATCCTAACGTGTTCGTGTAGATGACATGTGAGTGGGGATATCCTATGTAATGAGATTACATAGACCGGACCACGAAATAGTAATCTCTAGCTGTAACTCCGTTGACTAGTTAGGTTTCTATTTCACTAGGATGACCTAGGCAACTTGATCTCAATCTCGAAAGCGAGTTCTACGAACTCCTGTCATGAGGGATTGTCCTTTGACTAGTATGGGTAAAAGTGGCCAGATTCATCGACTCAATATGCCTACCTTCTTGGGGACAAGACCGAGTGAGCGACTGGGAACTTAACTTAGTAAGATTGAATTCACTTCTTCCCGCCTACTAGAGTAAGTAGAGGAATGTTCCCTTAAGTTGTGCCTCTGGGACTTGAACAAAGGGCCCGACCCTCTCATTGGCCCGAGAGGGACTCTGTTTGTTGGTAAGACCACAAACAAATTGTTCATTAGAGGAGCACTGGTACTTAAGGCACAAAATGTAACCCAGTGGTAAAACGGTAATTTCACCCAGCTGGTGTTACGAACATTCGGGAAGGATTGACTTGCTGTTATTGGTCAATATCCATGGACACTGAAATATATCTGTAGTGAGAAGAGTGCAGCGTTGGGACTTTAGTGGAGTGTTCCCGCAGTTAACGAATGTTAATTGGGAGGTTAATGAGATTAACCGAGCAATCTCGTATCGTTGGAGCTTCTGATCTGTAGGTCCATTAGGTCCACCTTCTACCTCGTAAAAGGTTCTTAGATCATTAGAATTTGAAATGTTCAAATTCATTATGGAATAAACTTAATGTATATTGATACAATATAATATATAGTTTTGGAACTATATATTATAAATTTAATGTGGATATGATTCATATTAAATCTTGTGAGAGAATTAAATATTTGAAAGAGTTCAAATATTGAATTCAAGTGTGAATGTGATTCATATTTGAAAACTATAGGTTAAAAATTTAATGTGCACTGGATGTACATTAAAACTATAGGTTAAAGGGGTAATATGATTAAATGAGATTTAATTCAAATTAAATATATGATATTTAATTTGTATTATTTAAATATGATTTAAATTAATAATTAAATTTGATTTAATTATTATATTATTATTATTATTATTATTTTAATAATAAAACAAGGGAACGTGTCATATCTCATATTGCAAATCACATTTGCAATAATTGTGGATTAATTAAATTGAATCACATCCAATTTAATTTCTCTCAATTAATTTCTCTAATTTGCCCTAATTCAACAATTATGGTGACCTATAGTTTATTATGAATCTCATTCACATTAAACTATATATTATATCATTCATATCTCATATAAATGACATAAATTCCCTTTAAGTGAAATTGAACACTTCAATTTCATACCAAAATATTAACCCTTCTTTTAACCCAGATTGAGCCAACCGAGGGACCTAATGGACCTCAATGACGAGCTCTCCAATGATCCGAGATTAACTCACAAACTCTTTGACCCTTGTTAATCAACATTCATTAGCTACTGTAACACACCACTATAACCCGTAGCTACACTCCCGTCGCTCACGAATATTATGTGTCCACCGATATAACCAATCCCCATGAGTCGACCCTTCACAGTTTGTTCGTAGACACGGTTGGGTCAAATTACGCTTTACCTCAGTCTACCTCTTGTTGTTCCTAAGTCCCCACCGCTCTCTCTGATGAACAACATATTGTGATGGTCCAACCAGCCACAACACCCTTCTCGGGCCAGTGAGAAGGTGGGTGCCCGTTGTCTAAGCTCTTGAGACAGCACTTAAGGGAACAACCGCTCTAGTTTCCCTAAAGGCGGGAACGAGTGAATTCCATCTCGCGTAGTTAAGTTCCAGACTCCTACTTGGTCCTATCCCCGAGAAGATAGGCATATTGGGCGAGTAAATCGTGACCACCCTCACCCGTATTAGTCAAAGGACGCACCCCCGCAGACAGGAGTCCGTAACACGCTAAGGAGTCAGGTCGAGTCACTAATGGTCATCTACGAAGTTATTAGTCCTTACTGTCAACGGTGTTACATCAATAGGTCTAATAATTCACGGTCCGGACTTGTACAATCTGATTGCACATGATGCCCCCACTAGCATGTCAACCACATGAACGAGTTAGATCACCTCGTTTGTATCGAATACAAACCGGGTCACATCCACAGTGTATCCATGATTAGGTCTCCAACCCTATCCATCTACTTTAGACCGCTCGGGTCATTAACTCGAACGTGATCCTCCTTGTGTGTCCACTACACACCGTTCAAGTTCCAGTTCTCTCATTAATTCAATGACCCTGGAGCTTAGTTTATTGGAAAAGTTTGTAAATATTGCTAGACACAAAGTAATGAAATAAATAACTCTTATTAATTTCAAACAGTAATTTACAAACACGAGATTAGGACAAAAATCCCAACAAACTCCCACTTGGACTAAGCTAGTGGAGAAAATACATTTCTAAAATGTACATAAATTACAATGAAGTAATACAATAAACTAGGGCATTGAATACCCGTTTACATATCTCCCACTTGCCCTAGTCAGGAAGCTCTTGAAGACCTAGACTCTCTAGGTGACCCTCAAATACCTTAGCCGTGAGGGACTTTGTAAATGGATCAGCTACGTTGTGCTCTGATGCTATCTGCGTGGATCACACGCCTCTCGGTGCACAATCTCCGTATATAAGATGATACTTGCGCTCAATGTGTTTGCCTCTCTTATGGCTCTGAGGCTCACGTGAGTTGGCTACTGCACCACTGTTATCATAGAACAGTGTGATTGGCAAGTTCATATTTGGAACAACTTCCAAATCTGTCATGAACTTCCTAAGCCAAACAGCTTACTTTGCATCTTCACAAGCCGCAACATACTCCGTTTCAATAGTGGAATCAGCGATGCATCCTTGCTTGATGTTTCGCCATACTACAGCTCCTCCATTTAGAATGAAGGTTGACCCCGAAGTGGATTTCCTAGAATCCTTATCGGTCTGAAAGTCAGAATCCGTGTATCCCGTAAGGATCAAATCCCCACTACCATACACTAAGCTGTAGTTCTTCGTTCTCTTAAGATACTTGAGGATTGCCTTTACAGCTGTCTAGTGATCTAATCCTGGATTGGACTGATATCTACTGACAATTCCTACTGCATAACAGATGTCGGGCCTAGTGCACAGCATGACATATATCGGGCTCCCTACAAACCAAGCATATGGAATTCGCCTCATATCCTCAACATCTTGAGGAGTCTTAGGACACTGATCCTTAGACAAGTGAACCCCATGCCTGAAAGGCAGCAAACCCTTCTTGGAGTTCTGCATCTTATATCTAGACAACATCTTGTCAATATAAGACGCCTGAGACAAGCTAGCCACTTCTTAACGTCAGTAAGAAATTCTACCTCATTCCCAATGAGAAGAATATCGTCCACATACAACACTAAAAATGCGACAGTTTTGTCAACGATTTTCTTGTAGACACAAGGCTCGTCGACATTTTGATCAAAGCCATAAGATTTGATCGCCTCACCAAACCTTATATTCCAAGACCTCGAAGCTTGTTTCAGCCCATAAATGGACCTATGAAGCGGGCAAACCTTTTGCTCTTGGCCTTGGGTAATGAACCCTTTGGGCTGGTCCATGTAGATGGTCTCATCAAGTTTGCCATTCAAAAAGGTTGTCTTGACGTCCATCTCCCATACCTCGTAGTCATAATACGCGGCAATGGCTAGAAGGATCCTGATCGACTTTACCATGGCAACAGGTGAAAAGGTCTCCTCATAGTCAACCCCTTCAACCTGGGTAAAATCCTTTGCACTAGTCGGGCTTTGAAGGTTTGCACCTTCCCATCTACGCCACGTTTACGCTTGTAGATCCATTTGCAACCAATAGGTTTTACCCCATCCGGTTGATCCACAAGCTCCCAGACAGAATTGAAGTACATAGACTTCATTTCCTTGTCCATAGCTTTAATCCATTCGTCTTTGTCAACATCAACCATTGCCTGATCATAGGTCAATGGATCCTCATAGTCATCATCAGGAGCGACGACTGAGGTTTCAGCTAAACCCATGTAGTGATCAGGCTGTCTCATAACCCTCCCACTACGTTGAGGCATTCCCAACTCTTGGGAACGGATTTGACTAGACGTGCTAGGAACAACAACACTTGTTGACGTACTAGCCCCATCAGAAACTCTTGCTGATGTACTGTCCATTTCATTTAACACAATTTTACTCCTTGGTAAATGATCCCTGACGTAGTCTTCCTCTAGGAAAGTGGCGTTTGTCGACACAATCACCCTATTTTCCTTAGGATCGTAAATGGACCACCCCTAGTCTCTTTAGGGTAACCTACTTAATAGGCACAATTTGAATCTGTTCCAACTTTTTCGAGTTTGACACCAACACGTGGGTCGGGCATCCCTAAATTCTGAAGTGATGTAAACTGCCTTTACGTCCACTCCAGAGCTCGAAAGGTGTTTTACAAACACTCTTCGACGGAACATTGTTCAAAATATAAATCGCAGTCTCCACTGCGTAACGTCAAAAAGAATCAGGGAGACGAGCATAGCTCATCATCGATCGAACCATGTCCAACAAGGTTCTGTTTCTTCTCTCCGATATACCATTTTGCTGTGGCATACCAGGTGCTGAGAGTTGGGACGTAATTTCGTGTTCTATCATATAGTCTTTGAATTCAGTGTCCATGTACTCTCCACCTCGATCCGATTGAAGTGTTTTAAGCGATTTACCTAAAAGGTTCTCAACCTCAGTCTTGTACTCCTTGAACTTTTCAAGAGTTTCAGACTTCTTGTGCATTAGGTAAATATACCCATACCTCGAGTAATCGTCTATGAAAGACACGAAGTATTCATAACCACCCCGAGCTTTAACATTCATCGGACCACAGAGGTCAGAATGTACTAACTCAAGAGGCTCTTTGGCTCTATATCCTTTTCCACTAAAAGGACGTTGGTCATCTTGCCCTCAAGGCATGACTCACACACCGGTAAAGAGTTTTCTTCCAACACGTTTAGAAGTCCACTCTTCACTAGTTTCTCAATCCTATTGAGATTAATGTGGCCTAACTGTAGATGCCAAAGATGGGCATTTTCCTTTGGAGAAACTTTCGCTTTCTTAGTTCGTGTTTCTGCAGTTTTAAACAATTCAGTATACAAAACACTTTTGACAGAATTAAGTTTCAAAACATACACATTATGCTCAAGTAAAGCTGAACAAATAACATTGTCTTTTTGAAAGAAATAAACGCTTTATTTAATTCAATAGAAAACACATATAGATTGTTCAATTAGGCAGGAAATGGAAACAAGGTTTCTAGTAAACCCTGGTACAATGTACAAATTATCTAATAATAAGTACTTCCCGCAAAAATGTAGCTTCACCGTGTTGATCGCTACAGTAGAGACAAGCTCCCCGGATCCAACCCGTAGAGTCACCTCACCCTCTCGCAGCGGCTGCCATGAATCAATCCCCTGAAAAGAAGAACAAACATGGTTAGTGGCGCCCGAATCCAATATCCAGGCAGAGTCACTACTCTCCACTAAACAGGTTTTCGTCACAAGTAAATCACATTTACCTTGATTCTTCCTCTCGACCAGGAATTTGGGACAGTTCCTCTTCCAGTGTCCTCCCCCATTGCAGTGGAAACAGTTTTCTTTCTCTGCAACGTCCTTGACCTTCTTGCCCTTGTGGGCGGCAAGTCGGTCAATTTTACCCCTCTTCATCCTCTTCTTCCCTTTCGGGCGTGAAAGAGCAACAGGTTTCGTCCCAGTGGTCGAACCCCTGTGATAAGACCTGTAGGCAACATTTGTCTCAGATTCCGATGCCTTAACTCTATTCAAGGACTGGAAATTTTTTAGCTCATTGAGGAGGGTAGTCAGAGTGTAGCTAATTTTGTTCATAACAGCATTGCTACGAAACTGAAGGAAACTCTTCGGAAGAGTCTCCAGAATAAAACTGACTTGGCTCGACTGGTCGATCGAAGCCTCGTTCATCTCAGCCAGATTAAAGTGGGTCATCATGTCTAGAACATATTCACGGACAGACAACCCCTCTTTCATCCGTGCATTGAAGACGTATTTGTGCGAGTCATGTCGGACGTGAAAGGACTGTTGTCCAAACATTTCCTGCAAGGACTCCATGATCTCCTTGGCGGTGACCATCAGCTCATGCTTCTTTGCCAATACATCAGACATGCTGGCAATGATATAGACTTTGGCCTTTTCATTGGCCCTGATCCCGCGACGCAATCGAGCCCGACATATTAGGACACTCCTTAGAGAGCACGAATGTCGTCAGTTACCAAAATTGTGTTTATGTTGTTTTTCTAACTTTGGTAATTATCTCCCACTAATTTATCGGACGCGAGTAGAGCTATAATTGCGCTAGACATGTTTTAACCTGAAAAATTAAGAAAACTTTGTGTTAGTCTCGCTAAAAACTTTTGAAATCCAATCAAGTTTTAGCAAAATTGTTTCATGATCCCTAGGTCATTCAATATTTTGCAATGATATTCAAAAGGTTTAGAATGACCGCCACCGAAGGGTGAACAGAACACTCCTTCTCTAGGACGAGACTTTCTCGATCAAACCCTAATCCCAGAATAACTCTTATTCCATTAAGTGTCTAATTACCATTGTTCGGTCGAATTCATTAACACTTAACGAATTCTGTGAGTGTCACCCTCAATCTTTAAGTTTCCAAGCATCCGTCCAAACAATAGCCACCGAAGGGTGAACCAAGAAGGAAAACCAACCAGGAAACTGTATCCCTTTCGAGAATTCACGGTGTTCCGACTCCCATGATCAGGCCTTCCGAAGGGATTGTGTTGTCCAGGCCAAACTAGCAGGCAGATCATAGGCGTCTCACGGTGTGAATCAAAAGAAGAGACCGTGGGCCCCGTTTTCACAAGTCCCGCTCCCACTCACTATAAGTACTCTCTCAATCCACGATGATATTGACCTATACAAATGCCACCCGAAGGGGGACGCTCCCATTTGCGCCACGAGGCCGAGTATAGATCTCACTATATGGGACTTAATAGAGATTTGTGGTTGGAAATTCAAATGTATCTCATACACTATATTTCCTCCCACTCAAAGACTTTAATTTTAATAGGGATTGACCTAGATAAACCTGGCTAAAATTTACCTAAGTCTACCAATATAACTCTTATATGGTATTAACCTAAGTTTATAATCACATTATTACTTAGGTCTATGTGAGTAAATTAAAACACTTTTAATTAAGCGGCACTCACGATAAGTATAATCTAAGAATCTCCGGACAGAATTCACTCCAAGTCGGTTTTGTGTAGGGGTGTTCCATGAAGAGTCAACTTAAATACCCCAACCTTAGACAAAATCTTCCTTAGACAGAGTTACTAATCAGTCTCCATTCATAGACTATACTTTGATTTCCTAATTTCTAATCTCATTAGAAAAAAGAAAACCTAAGTGTAATTATTCAAGTTCTAAACTCTTTAAAACTAATAATTAACTTAGGTTGCATGCATTTCTATGTTATAGTGCTTGATCATTCATCACATGAATAACTATATACTATAACATAATATTATTCATCACATGAATATAAATGCATGAGCATACTTTAATCTAAAAAATATAACACTTATATTAATTAAATTAAACATGCATTTAATTATATTATAACTCTTATAATATAACCTATCATGCATACTATATATTATAACTCTTATAATATAAATGATGCATGAAAATGTTTAACCTAAGGTGGGATTTTAAATCTATATGACAAACATTATGCACATAGAATTTAATTAAATCATACATCTCATGCATAAAATAATTAAATAACAAAAATGAACTGATTTTGGCACCTAGGGGCAATTATTTAATTAAATAATATTAATATAACATTTATATTAATATTATTTAATAAAATAAATAAATACATTTTTACATTTAACAATAAATAAAATACAATTTATTTCGAAAAAAATTGCCCATGTCTTGCAACTGCTCGCGAACTGCCCCTCAACGCGTGCAGCGTTGCAACGCTGCCGCCTCCAATGTCGATCCAGCGTTCTCAATGTCAGCGGCGTTGCAACGCTGTCCTGCAGCGCGCCTTGCTCCCGCTGGCACAGCGTTGAGACGCCAATGAACAGCGTCTCAACGTCGTCGCCTGTACAGCAAACTCCTTTGCTGTGCTTTTGCTTTGAAAATCACCCGTTTCCGCTCCGATTTTTTAACAGCAACTCTTGCTACTAAAGACTCGGACTTTACAGACTCGATTTACAACAAAATGCCCAAAAATAACGGGCCCTTACATTGATCTCATCAACATAAAATTGTAAATCTAAAATGCCAAAACCGAAAACATCCAAATTTTCAAACCAGCATTCATCTCATGAATTTAAGGTAAAATACCCACCTATTTTAACCAAAAAACAATGCATAATGAAGAACCATCGAAATGGCTCTGATACCAATTGAAGGGAATGAAAATCCCCGCGCAACGGAAGACGATCGAATCGTCAAAGGTATCATTACGCTACTTGAATTTTTTCAAAACGATCTAACTCTTAGATCTAAGTTAAACATGCAAAAGAGGAAGAAAAACAACGAAAAGAACATACTTACTTGTTGTAGACTGTTCTTCAAAATTCCTTCCTTGGTCACGAACGCTTCGTGCTTCTCAATCTCAACGAATGCTTCTCTCGTACGAAAATCGAACACAACAACTTGGAGTCTCGATTGTTCTTCTTTTGGAAAGAAGGAAAGTTGTGGGACTCTAGTGTTTTGGAGAGGAAGGAAAGTTTAGAGAGTAAAGAGAAATCTTGATCTATTCTCTTTGATAAAATCAAAAAATGAGAGACTTACTTGCTAATCCCTTCTTGCAAAGGGTTTAAATAGTGGAAATGATGGAGTTAAAATCTCCACATTATTACCACTTTACCACAACCATAGGTTATGCAAATCTTATTTGCATAACCACATAATATAAGATATCTCATATCTCATATTGCAAATCACATTTGCAATAATTGTGGATTAATTAAATTGAATCATATCCAATTTAATTTCTCTCAATTAATTTCTCCAATTATCCCTAATTCAACAATTAGGCTAACCTATTGTTTATTATGAATCTCATTCACATTAAACTATATATTATGTCATTCATATCTCATATAAATGACATAAATTCCCTTTAAGTGAAATCGAACACTTCAATTTCATACCAAAACATTAACCCTTCTTTTAACCCAGATTGAGCCAACCGAGAGACCTAATAGACCTACAGTGACGGGCTCCAATGATCCGAGATTAACCTGTCAAACTCTTTGACCCGGTTAATCAACATTCATTAGCTACATAACACTCCACTATAGCCCGTGAGCCGCACTCCCGTCAATTCGAATATTACGTGTCCACCGATATAACCAATGCCCATGAGTCGACCTTTCACAGTTGTTCGTGAGACACTACCGGGTCAAATTACCGCTTTACCCTCGTGTCTACCTCTTGTTCCTTAAGTCCCTCTCGCTCCTCTAATGAACAACATATTGTGATGGTCCAACCATCCACAACACCCTTCTCGGGCCGGTGAGAAGGTGGGCGCCCATTGTCCAAGCCACGAGAGCGACGACTTAAGGGAACAACCCTCTAGTTTCCCTAAAGGCGGGAACGAGTGAATTTCATCTCGCGTAGTTAAGTTCCCAGCTCCCTACTTTGTCCTGTCCCTGAGAAGATAGGCATATTGGGCGAGTAACTATGACCACCTCTCACCCGTACTAGTCAAAGGGACGGACCCGCAGAGGAGTCCGTAACACGCGCAGGATTCGTGTCGAGTCACTAATGGTCGCTCACGAAGTTATTAGTCCTTCATCACAACGGCGGTTACATCCAGTAGGTCTAATAATTCACGGTCCGGTCTTGTACAATCTCATTGCACAGATGCCCCCACTCGCATGCCAACCACATGAACGAGTCAGATCACCTCGTTTGTATCTAATACAAAGTGGGTCGCATCCACAGTGTATCCAGGATTAGGTCTCCAACCCTATCCAGATACTGTACACCGCTCGGGTCATTAACTCGAACGTGATCCTCCCTGTGTGTCCACTACACACCGTTCAAGTTCCAGTTCTCTCATAAATTCAATGACCCTAGAGCTTAGTTTATTGGAAAAGTTTGGAAATATTGCGAGACACAAAGTAATGAAATAAATAACTCTTATTAATTTACAAACACGAGATTAGAACAAAAATCCCAACAGCAGGTGCCTTCCCTTCCCTCCTATCTTCTTCTTTTGGGTCTTCTTATGCCTAGAAGATAAACTACAGGACTTAGTCCCAGAGGATGAACCCTTCTGGAACCTTCTGGAATTTGCCAACAGATTTGCCTCTCCTCCAGTCTGTCCCTTATTCTTCATAAGAGACTGGAAAGTTTGTAGTTCATTAAGGAGAGTAGTTAGGTTATACTTTATTTTTTCATCACCGCATTGTTGCGGAATTGCAGGAAACTCTTCGAAAGAAATTCCAGGATGAACGAAACCTGACTTTGCTCGTCTATGACCGCACAGTTCATTTTAGCCACGTTGAAGTGGACCATCAGATCGAGAACGTGTTCTCTCACCAACGATCCCTCCTTCATACGGGAGTTATAAACGTACTTGAGGGATTCGTGCGGAAGCTTTCCAGACGGTTGTCCAAACATGTTCTACAACGAACTCATGATCTCACGAGCTGAGACCATGCCCTCGTGCTTTTTGGCCAAAACTTCAGAAACACTAGCCAAAATGTAGACCTTGGCCTTATCATTGGCCTTGATCTAGCGATCATACGCATCCTTAATAGATTGAGTAGCGTTTCAAGTAGGGCCCTGAGGACATTCCTCAGTCAGTACAAATCGAAGGTCGTCAACAACAAGAATCGTATTCAGGTTGGACTTCCACGTAGTATAGTTTTCGCCAGTTAAACGTTTGCTTTTCAGTAAGGCTATAATTGAGGACGACATGTCAAAATTTCAAAAGTAGTTCAAATTAGTTATCCCTTTAACCCATTATAACCAATTAAATTTAGCAAAATTATTAAAGAACCCTAGTGTTTAAATTAAACCTTTAATTTTGCAACGATACTTCTAGGGTTTAGAACAAAAGCCACCGTCGGGTGGTCTGTCACTCCTCCCCTTAATTGAGACTATCTTAGCCAATTCTCACTACCAGAACATCTCATGTCCTAATGATCCTTATCTACCGTTTGTTTGGTCATTGACTTGTTAACTAGCTTAACTTATCACGTAAATGTGACCCTACCATTTTCAGATCCAAAAGGTCCGAGCAAACAAGCTACTATTAAGAAAGACAATTGTTGGCAAATTACCTAAGAGACCCTATCCATTTCTGGAGTTCGAGGTGTTCTGATCCCTATAGTCAGGCCCTCCGTAGGGATTTGATGTTCTAGGACAACCTAGCAGGCGGACTATAGAAATCTCACGGTGCGACCTAATGGAGGAGACCATAGGATACGTTGACACGCGTCCTGCTCCCATTTACTATGGATACTTCCCTCATTCACCTTGGTATTGAACCATGCAAACACTTATCGTAGGGGGACACCCTATTGACGCCACGTAGCCGAGCATGGAACTCAGGGTATGAACTCTTGAGAACGTGAGAGTAAACTTGATGCGAACATCTCGTTTTCTCCCACTGAAGCTCCTAAGGTTAGGTTGTAAGTTTAACTTAGTCAGATTCTTGCTAAAAGAATCTATCTAAGTCTATGCCTATTATAACTATTATAACTAGGTCTTTTAACCTTATGTCTAGGTGAATAAACATTTTAATTACCTAGATAAAAAACAGGACTAAGGTTAATTCAACTCAAGCTCCAGGTCAGTTCCCAGGTAGGAGGTGTTCCGTTAATCGTCAGCTTAAGTACCCCCACCAACCTTAGACAGAACTTCACCGGTAGAGTTCCCTTATAACCAAAGTTCTATTGTCCTACTATATTTTAAACTATTTAAAATACTATGTAAGACAAACTTCTAATTCTATTAGAAATTAAAACTTAGGTCTAAATTAATTTTAAACAATTTAAAACTAATTTAATTTAACCCAAGTTTCTATGTTTGCATGCAATTCTTTGTTATATGTTATAGTTTCTAAAACCCCTTTAATTTATAACTCATATAAATTTTAATAATTAACCTATGACAAGTAGCTATATTATAAAACCAAATTGGAATTATAAAAATTATTCAACTAATTGAATAACTAAATTACTTAAAAAAAAACATTTATTTTAAACTAAGTAATTTCATGGTTCATGCAATTTATTTTCCATATTATCTAATTATAAAAATTAAAAATAAATACTTATGAAAAATAAATTAGATCATGAATTTCTACCATATTTATATAACAATTATACAAATAAAATGCATGAACATGCTTATCCTAAGGTGGGAAAAATTGTAAATGACATTTATAAAGAAAAATAGTTGTAAAATCGAAATAATTTGGCCCCTAAAGTGCAAAAATAATAAAATTACACTAATCTTATTACAAAATCGGTCCAAAACTCCTTGAACCGGGCTTAAACCGCTCAAACCGGACCAAAAACTAACTGAACCGCCCAGACCGGTCTTCAGCTTCAGATCTGCATCACGGCGTTGCAACGCTGAAGGGAGTGTTGCAACACCAGCCTCATCTCGCGTGCGTGCCTGGCATCGGGGCAGCGTTGCAGCGCTGCTGACCCCTGGAGATTCCGCATCGATAGGGAGCCTCGACATTGCGACGCCGTTCCTCAGCGTTGCAACGCTGCTGCTTCGGCAACAACAATTTCCTCCGAACACAGGAGCTTCAATTGTCAATTACTCCTTCGATACTCATCCAAATTGCATGAAACTGGTCCCGAACGACTCACAACTCGATTACAGACTCGATTATGCACTTTATTGCCCAAAAACACATGGGCCTTTACATTTAATTTGATCAAATTAAAAGAAACTAAGGCCAAAAAATTCCTAAACAGTTTTATAGCAAACCAAAATAAAATTCCTAGCTATCCAATGCAAATTTGTTTCAACCAAAACAAAACAAGCATTGTTCTGATATCAATTGATGGAGATCGGATCCCCTTGAGCAGTGGAAACCTGTTTTGGAATCGTAATTGCAAGTTTATTTTGGTTGAACACAAATACCAGTACATTGGTGTAAAAAACAGAGATAAGCATACATTTCCTAATCTAATTAGGCAAGGAAATTAGTCATGCAAACATGTTGTTAAATGATTACACGAAAAGGAAGAGATTTAATTATCTTTGTAGTTTCAACTTGCAACACATCAAATTTTTGCTCTAATTGCACAGCAACACAGGAAAACTTCTCTGCTCTTTTCTTTCAACAAAACACCACAGGGACAACACCAAAAGTGAAAACCTCCTATGACTCTGAGTTCCACTTAGATCTCCCTTGGTGGGAAGGGATCCAACAATTTGGAAGGTGAGGAAAATTGAGAGAGAATTGAGTTTTTTCACTAGATTTTTCACACAAAGAATCCATCTATCATCCTCTTCTCACCACGAGAAAAAGCATAATTCTATCGATGGATAACTTCCCCCACTCCCTATCGATAGGGAGTTGGAGGGAAGTGGGAACCTGTCCTCCTGACACGTTTCCATTAATTTAATAATAAAATTAAATTAATAATAATTAATCTAATTAATTATTATATATATAAATTAAGTCCTATTTAATTAATTAAAATTAAATATCTTATATTTAATTTAGATTAAATCATATTTAATAAACTTACCCTCTAACCTATAGTTTTAATGCACATCTAATGCACATTAAATTTTAACCTATAGTTTTCAAATATGAATCACATTCACATTTGAATTTAACATTTGAACTCTTTCAAATATTTAATTCTCTCATATAATTTAATATGAAATAGATTCACATTCAATTTATACTATATAGTTCCAAAACTATATATTATATCATATATATATACATTAAATTTATTCCCTGATGAATTTGAACATTTCAAATTCAAACGATCTAAGAACCCTTTACGAGCTAGAAGGTGGACCTAATGGACCTACAAATCAGAAGGTCCAACGATACGAGATTACTCGGTTAATCTCATTAACCTCATAATCATCGTTCGTTAACTGCGGGAACACTCCACTAAAGTCCCACAGTTACACTCTTCTCACTGCAGATATATTTGTGTGTCCACGGATATTGACCAATAACAACAAGTCAATCCTTCACGAATGTTCGTAACAGCAGTTGGGTCAAATTACCGTTTTACCCCTGGGTTACATCTTGTACCTTAAGTACTAGTGCTCCTCTAATGAACAATTTGTTTGTGGTCTTACCTACAAACAGAGTCCCTTTCGGGCCAATGAGAGGGTCGGGCCCTTAGTTCAAGTCTCGGAGACACCACTTAAGGGAACATTCATCTGCTTACCCTAGGTTAAGTCCCCAGCTGCTCACTCGGTCTTGTCCCCAAGAAGGTAGGCATATTGAGGCGGGGAATCTGGCCACTCTCACCCATACTAGTCAAAGGACAATCCCTCGCAAAAAGGAGTTCGTAACCCGCTCAGGATTGAGATCAAGTTTCCTAGGTCATCCTAGTGAAATAGAAACCTAACTAGTCAACGGAGTTACATCTACTGGTTACTATTTCGCGGTTCGGTCTTATGTAATCTCATTACATAGAATATTCTCACTCACATGTCATCTATACGAACATCTTAGGAACACAGTGTTTGTATCATATACAAAGTGGGCCACATCCATAGTTTTACCAGGGTAAGGTACCCAAACCTTATCCCCTTATTATAGACCCTTTAGGTTGTATCTCGAGCCGAGATCCTTTATATGTACATTACATTCAGTTAAAGATACATTTTACAACCTTGGATGTTTAGTTTATTGGATTTCGGGTTAAAACAGCGGCAATATCATAAATAACTAACAATAACTCTTTATTGAAATAATAACACTTTATTACAATAATTAGAACATAATTACAAACTACGAGTTTTAGGGCACAAACCCCAATAGTCCAAAGGGGTTCTATTTCTTGTTTCTGATATGCCATTTTGTTGAGGCATACCAGGTGTTGAGAGTTGGGACGTAATTCCATGTTCTATCATATAGTCTTTCAATATAAGGACCATATACTCTCCACCTCGATCATATTGAAGTATTTTAATTTATTTACCTAATAGGTTCTCAACCTTCGTCTTAAACTCCTTGAAATTTTCAAGTGCTTCAAATTTGTGATGCATTAGGTAAATATATCCATATCTTGAATGATCATCAATGAAAGAGATGAAATATTCACACACTCCTCTGGCTTTAACACACATCGAACTACAAAGGTCTGAATGTGTAAGCTCCAAGAGTTCTTTGGCTCTATAACTTTTTCCAGTAAAAAGTCTTTCGGTCATTTTGCCTTCAAGGTATGACTCATATACTTGAAAAAGAATTTTCTTCTAACTCATTTAGAAGTCCATTCTTTACAAGCCCCTTAATTTTATTGAGGTTTATGTCGCCTAATCTAAGATGCCAAAGTTCGTTATTTTCTATAGAAGAATTCTTTGACTTTTAGTTCGTGTATTTGTAGTTTTAAATAATTCGTATTCAAAACCATTTTGAATCAGGTCTTAAAACATACAAATTATTCTCAAGTAGAGCTAGACAAATATCATCATCTTTGCAAGAAATAAACGCTTTATTTGCATTAAAGGAGATAGAAATACACTGTTTTAACAAACAAGAAACAAAAATAAGGTTTTTAGCAAACCATGGTACTATGTACATGTTATCCAATGTTTGATCATTCATCAACATTAATAATAAATAAACATTCATAACATACTCATCACATGAAAAAAATGCATGACAATGTTTTTCATTAAATTAATATAACACTTATATTAATTAAAACCTGCATACTATATACTATAACATTTATATTATAAAATGATGCATGAATATGCTTAAACTAAGGTGAGATTTTAAACTATATGTCAAACATTATGCAATATAATATTCATACAACCATTTTACAAATTCAATAGCAAAATATACCACATTTTCGCATCCTAAAATTAATTAAAATTAATATAATAAAATTATATTAATTAGTAATTAATTAATTTAAATAAATTAAACTAAATAAAAAAACTAAAACGCGTCACGCAACATCGTCCATAAACCGCCTATTTCGCACGTCATGGCCTCAGCGTCGAGATGTTATCTCTGCTGCAACACTCGATCAACATGCACAACGTCTAGACACTCTGATGTAGTGTCTAGATGTTGTCCATTTGAAACAGAACAAAAATTCCTCTACTTTTCACCATTTGTGCTCCGATCTTCTCAAGAACTCTCTGCCAATAACGACCCGGACTTATAAGACTCAATTTACATTGAATCAAACTACCTTTTACCCCTACGAGTACTTTTTGCTCCTTAAGTCTTCTAATGAACAACATGTTTATGGTCTTACCATAAACAAAGTCCTTCTCAGGCTAGTGAGAGGGTGAAGCCTCGTTGTTCAAGTCCCAGAGTTAGCACCTAAGAGAACAACTCATTTAATATCCGTAGCTCGAGAATGAGTGAATTTCATATTATGGAGTTAAGTTCCTAGCTCCGCATGAAGTTTTGTCCCCAAAAAGGTAGGCATATTGAGTCGGCGACCTAGGTCACTCTTATTGGGATTTATGCCCTCGTGAGTTTGTACATGAGAATTTATTTAATAAAATAAGAGTTATTTTATTCATTTTTAGACTCACTTAAACTTAAATCCAATAAACAAACATCCAAGGTTATTTATGTAACTTGAACAGTACGTAGTGAACATACTGGTGGATCATGTTCAAGTAATAACCTAAAGGGTCAATAGTATATGGATAAAGTTGAGTACATTATCCTGGTGACATTATGGATATGGTCAAACTTTGTATTAGATACAAATGAATTGGTCCAATTCGTTCATGTAGTAGACATGGAGTGGTGGTATCCTCTACGATGAGTTCATACAAGACAGGATCGAGAATTATTAACCAAATGTTATAACACCATTAACTATTTAGGTTTAATGATTCATAGATGACCATTAGTAACTCGACCTTAATCATGAATGAGTTACAAACTCCTGTCCACGAGAGGTTGTTCTTTGACTGGTATAGGTGAGAGTGGCTCGAGTCGCCGACTCAATATGACTACTTTTTGTGGACAAAACCGAGTGGGGAGTTGAGAACTTAACTCCGCAAGATGGAATTCACTCCTTCCCAGATTTAGGAGAAGTAGAAGAGTTGTTCTATTAAGTGCTGACTCTTGGTCTTGGTCCCACCCTCTCACTGGGTCGAGATGAATTTTGTTTATGGTTGGACCATAAACAAGTTGTTCATTAGAAGATCAATGGTACTTAAGGAGCAAGAGGTAATCATAAGGTAATTTGACTTAGTTGTGATTACGAACAACTCGTGAAGGGATGACTTATGGGTATTGGTTATATTGATGGACACAACTTGTCCTATAGTTAGGAGAGTGCAGCTACGAGTCTTTAATGGAGTGACTCATAGTTAATGAATGCTGGTTAATTTGGTCAAATAGTTTGATCGATTAATCTCGTATCATTGGAGCTTATAATCGGTAGGTCCATTAAGTTTCTTGCTAGTTCACCATGGGTTAAACAAGAATCATCCTTTTCTAAAATCTTTTGTATTGAGGAAGTAGAGTTAAATTCTTATGATTACATTTTGTCTGTGGATTCAACCTATGAAAAATTTCACTGTACTACTTGTCTAGTTTTGGTATATACTTGTGTTCGACGCACGAGTGGGCATCTCAAATTGTGTATGTGTTGGTTATTAAAGTGCACATTAGAGCAGTCATTTCTTGCGAAAGAGTCACACGTGCTGAAACATTTATACATTTCTAGTTTCACACCATGTATGTGTAAAGTGGGCAATATCATACCAGTCAAATTATTCTATGAGGCCGCCACAATGTGATCGTGGATCCAGTAATTTTAATAACCATTGGATATAAATTTGAAGTACTTCTCTTTCGATTTAACGATGAAAAATTGTCGATCGCATTGTAGTAGGCTCACCAAATAATTTTTCATCATACCATTGAGAAGATATGTAGAGGTTCACTTGTCCTTTACAAGTGATATACGTGATATGAGAGTCATGCAAGATTTAGCAATGTTGATAGAATCCAAAGAGACTTACTCTGAGGCAATTAAAATTTATGAAGTTGATGACAATTTTTTTTTTATTTTATTTTAGAACAATTGACAACAATTTATTAGATACAAGATGTCAGAAGTTAATGAGTTTTTCTATTGTTGTACGAAAGATAATAATTTTTTTTTTCAAAATTTTAGAACAAATGATATCAATTTGTTAGATAAAATTGGAGGTGTAGGATTTTTTTAGAATTTTTCTTAGTATAGAAATCATTAGACACAAGTCCACAACAAACAAACTTATACTTAAACTCTAAAAATATAAGGATTAAAATAAAATATAACATAATCGGGAGGATGGGGATGAAATCTAGATGTGATGGGAGATGAAAAATATCTGGTATGGATAGAAAAGGACTGGCACCCGCATTGCCTTGCATTGCAATGGGGACATCGATGGATCAACTTGCAATTTGTGTAATAATTACCAAACCCACTCGAAAGTCCAACATATCATCTCAAAATATTCCAGATCCTTCCCGAAACCTTCCACTATGTGATTTTGATTGTGGGCGCAGCACATAGCTTCTTCCTAATACCCATTTTTTTTTTCTCTCTCAAAAAATTCATTATCCCTTCGATCCCCAAAAAGCCACTATTTCCAGATCCATGGCCGCAGAACCCAATTCCCCTGAATTTTCCTCTGTTTTCGAAACCCTAATCGGAAACAGAGACCTATCTCTCTTCATGCCCTTCCTCTTGGGTTTCTCCAACAACACAGACCCACTTCAAGAATCTCAAAACCCCACCGACCCAGATCAGGCAAACGAAAATCGGAGCGAGAGGATTTTTCTGGTCAACCCTTTTACTCAGAGTATGGTTGTGATTGAGGGGCGTTCGAGCTTGGAAGCGCTTTTGCGCGATTTCGGTGGGAAGGAAGGGCTGCCACCGGCCTCCAAAGCCTCCATAGAAGCGCTTCCGACCGTTCAACTCATGGAAGAGGAATTGCCTTGTGAGTGTGTCATCTGTTTGGATGAGTGGGAAATTGGGGCTGTGGCTAAAGAATTGCCTTGCAAACACAAATTCCATCCCAATTGTATAGAGAAATGGCTTGGGATTCATGGGAACTGTCCTGTTTGTAGGTTCAAACTGCCTGTTGATGGGAAGAAAAACGACGTCGGAGTGAGAGGAAGGAGAGTGAGGGAGATTTGGGTTGGTTTTTCTTTCAATAATGATAGTAGAAGTAATGATTCTAATCGAGTTTCTTCAGATCATGAAGTTGAGGATTAGAATTTTTGCTCCCATTGCTTGTGTTTTTTTGTGGGAAAGAAAAAGAATTATGTATAGAATAAAGCTGGGTTTTGTCTTCTTTTGGCTGTGTATATAGAAGATGTAAATTCTTTTGATCACCTTGTACAAATATATGTTGCAAGTAATTATGCAGAATTTGCTGTATGTTGGGTGGACGGATCGTGGAAGAAGATGCAGTTTGTTTTCAAGAACTTGTACATAATTTTCTTTAGTTTTCAGTTTTTAATCTTTGTTCTGCAATTAGTTGAAAGCAAAGTCAAAGAGATGTACGCAAGGTTGCTTATAAGTATTTACTAAGATTCTTTGGTACTTATGTAGCCATCTGACAGCTTCCATTGCTTAGTTGAGTTACAATTACAACCCCATTGGTTCCACCTAATTGGAATGTGAGGGTTTTCTATTGTAAGGATAATCCTTTTTCGGCCAAAATAATAGATGATTTGGTGTTTTAAAATAATGATGGATAACTTTTTTGACCGAGTGCGAGAGCGAGGGTCATCTTCAACCATGTTGATTGAGAGCAACAGTATGAAAAAATTCAACGAGAGTAAGAGACAATCTTTGACCTTCTTCTTGCATATCTTCTTTTTCTCCTCCATGCACATTGGCAGTAACCCACTTCAAATGTAAGTATCAAATCTAGAATCTATTTTTAGTTCACCTTAGATACTTTCGTTACTCTCATTCTGTGAGAAGAAGGTTGAAGATGACTCCTGCTGTTGTTGGGTTTTTTCATACTCTCACTCTCGGTCAAGAAGGTTGAAGATAGTTCTCGCTCGCCTTGAATTTTGTCGTACCTTCGCTCTCAGGTAGAAGTATGTCAGCCATAGAAATAATCTAGGATACGAACATATACCTTCTATGATGTGATTGAATCATGCTAGGACGATTCACGTTATTGTTTTTAAATTTGAAAAACAATCCTACAACAAAACTTAAAAATTGACTTAATTTTCATGTATCTCGTTAGAAGGGGCGAATGAAGAAACTTATGCTGGAGGGACAAATTATTTTCTCTTTTTGTGTTGTGTTTTGGTTTTTATAAAATAGGTTTGTTTGATAATGTATTCATTTCTCTGTTTTTAAAAGCTAAAAAAAGTTTTTTTTTTTTTATTTTTTTAACCAAATTGAAAAACCACAAATGTTGGTTTTTGAAAATGGTTTTTTATTTCCAAATTCCCTGACCGCATTTCTTGTAGGGGAGAGTATGGGAAGGAATTAAATCATCTAAAGATTAAACTTCTGTCTGAGCATGCTAGCATGGGAGATGAGTGACAATGATGCACCAACACCTATAGCCTATGAGGATAATAAGGGGAGTTTTCTGTTCCCCTATTATTTATTTATTTTTCATTTTGTGTAATTGTATATTAGGGGTCTAACATTATTAGAAGGCACGTGTGGGCCCAGGAAAACGTTTTTGTTAGAGAGTCTTTATATAGTTGTTCGAAGGGCTGGTAGGGTATCTTTTTGCCTATCATTGTGACAGTGTAATTGGGCACCATACCCTTACTGATAAATAAGATTCCAGTTCTTATCAATATTGGAATAGATCAGTTTGTGATTGGGAATGACCACAAGAATGGAAGCAATGATGGAGAAGTTGAAAGGAAGAATGAATGAGTTGCAGGGAGCAGTAGAGAAGGAAATTATGGTTCGAGAGACAATGAAGGTGGAGATTGTTCAAGCAACGATCAAGATTGTGGTTGAGGCTATCAAAGAAGGTATGCGTGAAGTTTTATTTCAGTTTGAAGGGTTAAATTGTCTGGATAAGTGGCTACGAGCATGAAAAGAATTAATTTAAGGAAAAATAGCGAGACAATTTGTATGTTGGCTTCAACAAATGGAAAGGTAATTCTTTTATCAATAAGCTATAGGAATCGGAGAAGCTCGAAGTAGCAGTATTGTGTTTGGATGGCGTCGCATTGAAATGGCATAATTGGGCAGACTGACATCGACCTATTGAGAGTTGGCAGGCGTTTTGTCGAATGATTTTATGACCATTCTTGCCGACCAAGCAAGGTACGTTGCACGAATGATTCTTTCCCTTGAACCAAGAACTACATTGAAGGAATATACGGAGAAATTGAAGATTATTCAGCGTCGTTGACATTGGAGGATGATACCTTGGAGGGGAAATACATTTACAAGCCAACAGCTTGGGGCAAAAATCTCAACAATTAGTAGTTAAATCGTATGATAAGATAATAAATGAGCAATTAGTAGTTAAATCGTATGATATAAGATAATAAATGAGCAAGGAGATCATAAGAGAAGTCTAAAAAAAAGAATTCAAAGCTCTATTGATCTCAATCAAACTTCATGCTCAAAATCAATGGAGGTTTGCTCAAATTAAATCTAATGATGAGTCAATCATTTGGTGGTGTTCTTGTTCGTGAGAAGTGTTCGGGTTCGTAGAGATCGAGAAGTACACGAAGAGTTCATGATTTGTTGGAAAGGAATCCTTGAAGAAGGTCTTCAACAAGTAAGTAACTTGAACTTACTGATTTTTGTTTTCCAATTAAAATGTTTAGCCTAGATTTAAGAGTTAAATCATTTTAATGAAATTCAATTGCACAACTTCACCATGACGATTCAATCGTCTTCCGCTGTGTGTGAGTTCAATTCCCTTCAAGAAGGAAAGGGCAGCAAGGTATACTAACCTCTTGAAGAACACTTCTTCATGGATTCCTTCTCCCGGTCACGATCTCTACGATCTCTCTATAAATCACGAACCGACCTCGATCTTGGGACACCTCCACTTGATCTTCTCGGTTGTTTTCCGACGGATGAGGGAGAGTTGTGGGACTTCCTTTGAATTTTTGGTTTGGAGAAATGAGAGAATTTTGAGAGAGAATGAAGTTCTCCTTTTGGTGGATTTCCAAATAAAATGAGAATGTATTCCCTTGTGAATGCTTGACAACCCACCTCTAAATAGTGGTGTGTGGTGGAGGTGAAATCTCTACCTATTTACCAGTTTACCACAAATATATAATATGCAAATCATATTTGCATAATTATATAATATAAGGTATCACATACCTCATAATACAAATCCCTTTTGCATAATTGTGGAATTTAAAAATTGAATCACATTCAATTTTATTTCTCTCAAATAAATTTCTCCAACATATGTCCTAATTTGATAATTAGGCTATACTATAATTTATTATGAATCTCATTCACATTAAACTATATATTATGTCAATTATATCTCCTATAAATGATATAAATACCCTTTATATGAATTTGAACACTTCAAATTCACTCCAAACTGTATACCCTCATTTAATTCTAAATTGAGCCAATCGAGGAATCTAATGGACCTAAAGATCATGAGCTCTAATGATCCGAGATTAACTGATCAAACTCCTTGATCTAGTTAATCAACATTCATTTACTACGGGGAAACTCCACTATAGCCCTGTAGTTGCACTCTTCTCACTGTACGACACGTTGTTTCCATCGATTTAACCAATACCCGTGTGTCGACCCTTCACAAGTTGTTCGTATTCACAGCTGGGTCAAATTACCACTTTACCCCAGTGTCTAACTCTTGCTCCTTAAATCCCGCTGTTCCTCTAATGAACAACTTTGTTGCATGGTCCTACCATAAACAACATCCCTCTCAGGGTAGTGAGAGGGTGGGACCCCGTTGTTCAAGCCTTGGAGTCAGCACTTAAGGGAACAACCCCTCTAGTTTTCCTACCTCGGGAACGAGTGAATTCCATCTTGCGTAGTCAAGTTCCCAGCTCCCCACGTGGTTTTGCCCCTAAGAAGGAAGACTTATTGGGCCAGCGAAACAGGCCACCCTCACCAATACTAGTCAAAGGATATATCCCCGCAGACAGGAGTCCGTAACATGCTTAGGATTAAGGACGGACGAGTCACTAATGGTTATCTACGAATTTATTAGTCCTAAACTGTTAACGGTGTTACATCAGTAGGTCTAATAATGCACGGTCCAGTCTTGTACAATCTCATTGCACAAGATTGAAAAGATCGGATCCCGCAGCGGAGGCGAATTGCATCGCGTGTTCTTGAAATTTGTTACATAGATTAAATAAAAAACGTTGTTTAAACTAAGATTAAGCATAAACTAAATATAATGGATACCATATTACCTTTGTAGATCTAAAACTTCTCGTACTCCTTGCTCCTCACGATCTCAACGATCTTGCACTTTCCACAAGCTTCAAACAAATTGACACGACTGCTAGATCTTCTCCGTTGTATCTCTAGGAGAGGGAGGAAGGTATGAGTCCTCTTGGAATTAGAAGAGACTTTTTGAGAGAGGGAATGCAACTTTTCCACAAGGTATGAGCACCAGGGTTTCTCTTGGAATGCTTAGTCAAAATGTCCATCCCATGCATATATTTATAGGGAAGTATGGTGGAAATTACCATCCTATCCCCATAGTGCTCTTATTATGTATTTGCAAATCATATTTGCATATTTACATAATTATAAGGTATCTCCCATTTTAGTGTATAGTTTATTGTGAATCAAATTCTATTATATCAATTATATCATATATAATTGATATATCTCCTCATATATGAAATTGAACTTCAATTTCACTCCAATCTTTATACCCTTAATATTTCCATGTTGAGCCAACAAAGGGACCTAATGGACCTACATATCATGAGCTCCAATGATACGAGATTAACCGATCAAACTCTTTGATCTAATTAACCAACATTCATTAACTATTAGTCACTCCACTATAGACTCGAAGTTGCACTCTCCTCACTGTAGATTGTGTTGTGTCCATTGATATAATCAATATCTATGAGTTGACTCTTCACAGCTTGTTCGTAATCACAGCTGGGTCAATTTACCATTTTACCCCTGTGACTGTCGCTTGCTCCTTAAGCACTATTGATCCTCTATTGAACAACAAGTCATGGTCCTACCATAAACATAATCCCTCTTAGACCAGTACGAGGACGGGACCCCGTTGTTCAAGACCTTGATTCAGTTCTTAAGAAAAAAACCTATCTGATTCCATAATTCAAGAATGAGTGAATTCCATCTTGCAGAGTTAAGTCCCCAACTACATCCCTAAGAAGGTAAGCATATGAGTCGGCTATAGGCTACTCTCACCCATACTAATCTAAGGACAAACCCCCATTAGCAGGACTTCGTAACTTGCTCAGGATTTAGGTCAAGTCACTAATGATCATCTATAAATTATTAGACCTATCTTGTCAACGGTGTTACACTAATAGGCTAATAATTCGCAGTCCATACTGGATGCCTCCACTCGCATGTCTACCACATGAACGAGTTGATTTACCTCGTTTGTACTAAATACAAAGCGGGTTGCATCCATGGTGTTATTAGTATAAGGTTCCCAACCTCATGTGTATACCATAGACCTTTTAGGTTATATGCTTGAACATTATCCAACTTGTGTCTACTACACATTTGTTCAAGATCTATCATTATAACCTTGGAACTTAGTTTATTGGATTTAGGTTTATGTGCGAGAATATAATAAACAACTCTTTATTTATTTGAATAACATTATTACAAAACTACACTTGTTTAGGGCATAAACCCTAACAAGAATGCCCCCACTCGCATGTCAACTACATGAACGAGCTTGATCGCGTCGTTTGTATCTAATACAAAGTGGGTTGCATCCACAGTGTTGACAGGATAAGGTTTCCAACCTTATCCATATACTATAGACCATTTGGGTCACTAACTCGAATGTGATCCTACCTGTGTGTCTACAACACACCGTTCAAGTTCTCATAATGGCCCCTGAGCTTAGTTTATTGGATTAAGTTTATAAATGCGAGATACAATAACTGTTACAAATGACACGACCGTAGGGCATACACCCCTACAGTTTCATGCCATTTTATGGTTAATTTTAGGAAACTGGGCTTGAGAAGCACGAATAGAGTGTTTCGAGAATATTTTGGTGCAATTTGGAGCGTTAGTATGCTTAATTGAAAATCCAAGGAAACTATAGATGTAGTTTGAGCATAGAAATTATTTTGGGAGAATCTATATCGAATCGCGGTTCTAATGCATCAAACTGGAAGTCATTCAGACACCCGAGCGAAAAGATATGACAAAAATAGTTGCAGTGGGTTGTCTTGCCACAAGGGTAGCATTGAGATGTTGCGTCTCAATGCTATGGAAAATGCAAAATACGCTGATTTATGCACGGGACAATGTTGAGACGTTGTGCCTAGCGTCTCAACGCTGCCCCAATGCATATAAATACATATTTTTTATGCCATTCGAAGGGGAGGGTCGTGTTTTAGCAAAATTTCACCCTAAACTTTATTTCTACAGTACTGAGGGAGCTGGAACACTATTTTGGGAGGCCAAATACGTTAGAGAAGGCTCAAGATCGTGACGGGGGCTCGGAGACGAGGATCGACATCGCCACTTAGCGTTATTTCTTCTTTTCACTTAGTTTTATAGTTTTTTTTATGGACCTTAAACATTGATTTAGTTTGTTTTTAGTGATTATGAGTTGGTAAATTCAAAGTTAGGGAATTGATGTAGGCATATTACTTTGTTGATCTAGCAATTGTTTTGAATTTTGTTGTGTTGAATTATTTTTGGTAATTTATGTTTAATGCTTGTTTTTCTTTGGCAAAGAATTACATGATTATTTGGTTTGAGTTTAGTTCGAGAGAATAATCTTTAAACTAGAATAGGATTACCAAAACTTTTAGTAAATCCTTGCACAAGAGTGAAAGGTTCTTTGGGAAGTAATTAAAAGAAGTTTCTTAATGCTTTGCATGCTATTAAAATCTAATTGGAGACTTTAGGTTTATAGTTGTGCTTGAGGTCAATTGAGCTCGAGAGAGTCTTTTGATTAAATTCATCTTCTTACTTATAATTTCACAACCAAAGTCAAGTATATGCGCTAGGATAATGAAATAATTGGTGAAGTCATTCCCTAACGCTTTTCTCACATTTGTTTCTCCATACTTTCTTAAGTTGTTATTTTCATTCCTTTTTGAAAATTAAAAGATTTCTTTAGATAAAATTGGAAGTTAGTATCTTGGTAATCAATTAATCTAGAAAACCATTCCTGAGGACGATACTTGGATCTCAAATTACTATATTAAAACTTGGCATTGTACACTTGCAGATTTGCATGGTTACAATTTCGTGCAACATTATTAACCAAGAACCGTAAATTTTCAATGAGGGCATAAATAATGAAAATAAGGATATATAGTCGGTCAAAATGAAAGAAAGAGTATCATTCTTTAATTAAAAATCAAACTTGGGTTCTTGTTATTAAACCATTAAATGTTAAAACAGTAGGTTACAAGTGGATTTAAAAAGTTAAGGAGAACCTTTTAGAGAACAACAAGCCTAGGTTTAAGGATAGGTTGGTAGCAAAGGAGTTTACTTAGAGGGAGAGTATAGACTATGATGAAGTTTTCCACCCCCTCCCCCCCCCCCCCTGTTGTATGACACACCTCTATTAGAATTTTGTTTGCCTTTGTTGCTCACTTTGATCTTGAGTTAGAGCAGATAGATGTAAAGACCGCTTTCTTGCATGGTGAGGTTTAGGAGACCATTTACATTAACCAACCTCTTGGATTTGAAGCTCCCAAACAAGAAAAAAAAGTTTGTCTTCTTAAGAGAACTTTGTATGGTTTAAGACAATTATCACGTCAATGTTATAAAATGTTTGATTCTTAAATCCTTTCTATGGGTGTTTTAGAAGTATGATAATTGTGATTCTTATATTCTTTCTATGGACGTTTCTTGCATGGTGAGCTTGAGGAGACCATTTACATTAACCAACCTCTTGGATTTGAAGCTCCCAAACAAGAAAAAAAAGTTTGTCTTCTTAAGAGAACTTTGTATGGTTTAAGACAATTATCACGTCAATGATATAAAATGTTTGATTCTTATATCCTTTCTATGGACGTTTTAGAAGTATGATAATTATGTTTACTATAAACAAGTGGATTTATAAAGTTAATGAGCACCTTTTAGAGAACAAGCCTAGAGATAGGTTGGTAGCGAAGGAGTTTACTTAGAGGGAGAGTATAGACTATGATGAAGTTTCCCACCCCCTCCTCCCCCCGTTGTATGACACACATCTATTAGAATTTTGTTTGCCTTTGTTGCTCACTTTAATCTTGAGTTAGAGCAGATAAATGTAAAGACCGCTTTCTTGCATGGTGAGTTTGAGGAGACCATTTACATTAACCAACCTCTTGGATTTGAAGCTCCCAAACAAGAAAAAAAAAGTTTGTCTTTCTAAGAGAACTTTGTATGGTTTAAGACAATTATCACGTCAATGTTATAAAATGTTTGATTCTTATATCCTTTCTATGGACGTTTTAGAAGTATGATAATTGTGTTTACTTTAAACAAGTCTTTGAAGTTAATATTGTTTACTTACTTTTAGAGAACAATAAGCCAAGGTTTAAGGCTAGGTTGTTTACTTGCTTTTGAACAAATCAGGACTACAAAATGATTTTCATCAGAAAATATTTCACCTATGTTTTTCATTTCCGAAATTACTCTATGGAATTCATCTAGGGTATCTTTCATGCTTTTACTAGAGTCCATTTTAAAACTAAAAAAAATTAGACTTAAAAAAAAAAAAACTTCATATAGATGCTACTTGGTAAATGGAATATTTTGTCCAAAGTTTTACAGTGGTATCCTCACTACACATTTGACATATAATAGTATCAGAAAAATAACGAATAATAAGGCTATGGGCTACTTTATTTATGTCTTTGAGTTGATCTGCCGTTATGTTGTTTGCAATGTCCTTGATTTCCAAAAGTGCATAATCAACCTTTTGTTGACGAAGGATGGCCAACATCTTAATCTTCCATAGGCCAAAGTCACATTTCCCATCGAAATGCTCCACCTCGAACTTGGTACTCATCCTGAAAAATAGGAAAGAAAATTGGATAACAAGCTTTTATTGAAGAAAAAAATTCAGAATTAAAGAATATTAAAAAAAAATTAAGATTCTTTAATTTCAAGAATTTTATTCAACAACGTGGAATTTTATTCAAGAAAGGATGCTCTAAGAATAAGGATTACAAGCTTGATACTAATTGTTATTATTAACCAAGATCCTAAACCAATGTTATACCACTTTTAAACAAATTTGGAGGTGATTACAACGATCCAAAAATGAATAAAATATATAGCACTAAATAATCATTTTGGCTAACCTATAGTTGGATCGTTGTAATCATCTCCAATTTGGACATAATTTAAAACAACTCTAAAACCAATTTGGACATAATTAAGCTAACCTAATTATTTTTGCTAATTGTTTTTACTAACCTATGTTATAACATAGGTTAGCACTAAATAATCAACGATCCTAAACCAATGTTATAATTTCTCTCAATTCAATTTCTCCAATTAGCACTAACTAATCAATTAGGCTAACCTATAGTTTATTATGAATCTCATTCACATAAAACTATATATTATGTCAACTATATCACATATAAATGACATATATACCCAAATAATGAATTTGAACACTTCAAATTCACACCAAACTGTACCCTCAATTTATCCAGTTTGAGCCAACCGAAGGACCTAATGGACCTACAGATGACGAGTTCCAATGATGCGAGATTAACCTGTCAAACTCTTTGACCCGATTATTCAACATTCATTAGCTACGGTAACACTCCACTAAATCCCGTAGTTGCACGCCCATCACTGTAGGGCAAGTTGTGTCCATCGATATAACCAATACCCGTGAGTCGATCATTCACAGGTTGTTCTAGTCACAACTGGGTCAAAAATACCGTTTTACCCCTGTGTCTACCTCTTGCTCCTTAAGTCTCACTGCTCCTCTAATGAACAACAACGTTGCATGGTCCAACCATAAACAACATCCCTCTCGGGCCAGTGAGAGGGTGGGCGCACATTGTCCAAGCCATGGAGACAACACTTAAGGGAAAAATCTTTCTAGTTTCCCTAATTCGGGAACGAGTGAATTCCATCTCGCGTAGTCAAGTTCCCAACTCCCCACGTGGTCCTATCCCTGAGAAGATAAGCATATTGGATGAGTAACTATGACCACCCTCACTCGTACTAGTCAAAGGACAGACCCCCGCATACAGGAGTTCATAACACGCTCAGGATTAAGAACGAGTCACTAATGGTCATCTACGAAGTTATTAGTCCTATACTGTTAATGGTGTTACTTCAGTAAGTCTAATAATTCACAGTCCGGTCTTGTACAATCTCATTGCACAGGATGCCCCCACTCGCATGTCAACCACATGAACGAGCTGGATCACCTCGTTTGTATCTAATACAAAACGGGTCGCATCCACAACATATCTAGGATCAGGTCTCGAACTCTATCCATATATTGTCGACCGTTCGAGTAATTCACTCGAACGTGATCCTCCTCGTGTGTCAACTACACATCGTTCAAGTTCTAGTTCTCTCATAGTTCAATGAACTTGGAGCTTAGTTTATTGGATTAAGTTTATAAATATGCGAGACACAAAGTGATGAAAAATAACTCTTATTTATTTCAATATGTAATATTACAAACATACACGATATTAGGACATACATCCCAACAGATTTAACTAAGTTAGGGTTCGTTTGGAGCTTAAAAAAACATTGTATTCTATCATTTGAACTATGGGAGACATTTGGGTATCATTTTCGGCTAGCGCTTGGTTCAACAAGGAAGAAGATCAAGAAGGAAGATCAAGGAGGAGAAGTGTGGGCTAGAAGCTTCATAAAAAATGGAGTTCATACTTAGAGAAATCTTTGTATTGCTTTCTTTGTCATAGATTGCACTTTCCATCTTGAAACCTTTCCACTCTTGAACGATTTCTTGTAGTCGAGAGCCTCTAGTTGATTTATGCTTCATTTCTATCATCTATTTATAAATAATATGCACTTTAATGTTTATGGTTATGATTAAAAGACCTTGTGAAGTTATTTTGTTGGGTGTATGTATGTCTCCTGATGTTGGAAGATTGATTGTTTTAATTGATTAATGATGGGATTAGGTTTGGCCAATTTAATTTCCATCTCGTTTCCTGCTTTTGGGAAGAAGAGAAAACCAATTTACCATCTCCATTCTAGGATAAACACTAAGAGTAATCTTGTGTCAAAAAGGGAAGATTGGGGACGATCTCTCACCTAGAATACTAGCAAACACGCTATTAGGCATCTTGAATGGGAATTCATTTGTTGAATATCTAGGTAAGTTTTGCGAAAAACTACCATGAACACTTTCTATGATATGAAGAAATTTTCATAGGATTGGAAGCATTTAGTAACACAAGAGTCCTTTGGTTTGCACCTAGTTTTCTTAAAAATGGACCCAAGCATCCCCACCATATATCAATTATATGTGATATAATTGATATAATATATAGTTTTAATGTGAATTAGATTCACATATTAACTATATACTAATGAGAGAATGAAGGAGGGATAGGATGGTAATTTCCATCCTATTTCCCTATAAATAGTTGCATAAGATGCAACTTGAAGGGAATCGAAGTCCCCGCAGCGCAAGCGATTGCGAATTGCGCGCTCTTGATTTAGTAACAACGATAAATTCAAGAACATACAAAACTAGATTAAGCATAAAAGTGAAATGGACAGCAAGAATTTACCTTTGAAGAACCTTTCTTCAAGTGCTCCTCTCTCCACGGTCAAGATCTCAGCAACAAGAACTCCAATGTGCGAAGACACGACCACCGGATCTTCTCTGTTGTTCTCTAGGTGAGGGAGGAAGGTGAGTTCCCTTTAGGAGATGTGAGGTATTTTGAGAGAGAGATGTTTTTGTTGTCTTGGAACTCTTCCAACAACACACAAAAGAGCTTTTCCAAAACCTTAACCTAGTTGCATCTCATGCAACCATATATATAGAGAAATAGGATGGAAATGACCATCCTACCCCTCATTTAATCTCTCTTTAGTATATAGTTTATAGATGAATCTAATTCACATTAAAACTATATATTATATCAATTATATCATATATAATTGATATAACTCCTCATGTATGAAATTGAACACTTCAATTTCACTCCTAACTTTATACCCTCAATATTACCATATTGAGCCAACGGAGGGATCTAATGGACCTACAGATCATGAGCTCCAATGATGTGAGATTAACTGATCAAACTCTTTGATCCAGTTAATCAATATTCATTAACTACAAGTCACTCCACTATAGACTTGTAGCTGCACTCTCCTCACTGTAGATAATATTGTGTCCACTGATATAGTCATTACCCATGAGTCGACCCTTCACAGATTGTTCGTAATCACAAATTGGGTCAAATTCATCGCTTTACCCCGTGATTACCTCTTTTTGCTCCTTAAGCACCACCGATCCTCTAATGAACAACAAGTCTAAGGTCCTACCTTAGACTCATACCCTCATAGAGGGTGGGGCCCGTTAATCAAGACACGAGTCGGTTCTTAAGGAACACAACCTATCTAATTCCTCGGTAAAGGAATGAGTGAATTCCATCTTGCACAATTAAGTTCCCAGCTACCTACGAGGTTCTGTCCCTGATAAGGTAGGCTTATTGAGTCGGCTACAGGCCACTCTCACCCATACTAGTCTAAGGACAAACCCCTATAAGCAGGAGTTCTTAACTTGCTCAGGATTCAGGTTGAGTCACTAATGACCATCTATAAATTACTAGTCTTATCCTGTTAACGATATTATACTTGTTAGACTAATAATTTGCGATTCAGTCTTGTATGAACTCTTCATACAGGATGCCCCCACTCGCATGTCAACTACATGAATGAGTTGGATTACCTCATTTGTACTAATTACAAAGTGGGCTGCATCCATGGTGTTACCAGAATGAGGTTTCCAACCTTATTCTTATACCATAGACTATTTAGGTTATAATCTTGAACTCAACCCAAATAGTGTCCACTACACTGATTTCAAGATAAATGTTATAACCTTGGAGTTTAGTTTATTGGATTTATAAAAGCAAGACTGTAATCTTATCAAAATAAATAACACTTTATTTAATTGATCAAAATTACACAAGTATAGGGCATAAATCCCAACACAACTTTGAGACAAGTTTTTGTGGTAACCCTAGAGTTCCAAATTTTGTGTTGTTGGAAAGAGTTCCAAACACAATCTCTCTCAAATTCCACACCTCATCCTAAAGGAACCCAAATTCCTCCCTCACCTAGAGAACAGCGAAGAAGATCTAGTGGTAGATCTACACACGTGTCGGCTTCGCGTTGCTGAGATCGTGATCGTGGGAGGAGGAGCTCGTGAAAAAAGTGTTCTTCAAAGGTAAATATTTTATTGTCCTATCTTAAGAATTGCATGCTTAATCTTAGTTATTTGCTCTTGCATGAGATCTATGTATCGAAATCATGAACACGCGATTAACAATCACTTCTGCTGCGGGATTTGATCCCTTCAGTTGTTGCAACAACTTCACCCTAAAAACTTTGAGGAAGTTGTGAATCAGATAAAATGCACCTAACTCTTTCCATAAGGGTTCTATTCATTCTCTCAGCGACCCCATTTTGTTGAGGTGCCCCTACAACTATCAAGTGTCTAGCTATGCCCTTAGACTTACAATAGTCTTTAAACTCATGGTTACAAAACTCTAACCCGTTGTCAGTTCTAAGTTTCTTAACTCTAAGGCCAGTTTGATATTCTACATAGCCTACTCATTCAAAAAATTTATTAAAAGTGTCAAATTTATTTCTAAAAAGATAAATCCACACTTTTCTATAAAACCCATCTATAATGAATAAGAAACATCTAGCCCAACTATTAGTGACATTAGATGGGCCCCATAAGTCCGCATGCACATATTCCAGTTTTCTTTTAGCAGAGTGACCTTCCTTTTCAAATTTTACCTTTTTACTTTTACCATAAATGCAATGTTCACCCATATCTAGGTCTACATTTTTAATGTTAGGAATTATTTGTTGTTTTATTAACTCCTTAATTCCTTGCTCACTCATGTGACCTAAGCATTTATGCCAAAGGGTAATTTTGGAATTATCACTCTCTTTTACTAGATCACTTTACCCCATGACCGTTGAACCCTCTAAAGAGTATAAGGTTTCCCTAAGAAGCCCTATAATTGCTACTAAGATGTCCTTCATAACTTTTAGAACACTACCCTCTTACTTAATGGTGATGGTTTTGAAAAACCTTATGCACAGTAGAAGCCAATTGGATTTGTTTAATCCTTTTCCATTTGGTAAAAAGGAATACCAGGAAACAACATATCAATAAGCAATTATAGCATGGATTTAAAACCTGAAGCTTTTAGAAACAATTCTAAAGTAAGAGGGAAAAATAGTTTTACCTTTTTGGCTTATGGAATCACACAACAATGGTCCTCAACAACACCAACTGGGAACCTTCTCCAATAAAAAATAGGACACTATCAGTGAAGAGCACCTCCTATTATCTGAGTCCTTTTGATTGAGATTGTTGGATTTTATGTCCTAAAACTCGTAGTTTGTAATTCATAAACATTTTTCGTGTTTCTTTTTCGATAAAATTGTTATTGAATTAGTATACTATAATCTTGAATCCAATAAACTAAGGACCCGAGGCTATTTAATGTAGACTTGAACTTTATGTGATGACATAAGACATGGATCAAGTTCGAGTATATAGCTTGAAATGGTCTATAGTATAGGGATAAAGTTGGGTGCCTTATTCTGGGGACACTATGGATGTGACCTACTTTGTAGTTAGTACCAACGATAAGATCCTGAATCGTTCATATAGAGATATGTAAGTGGGGGCATCCTATGCAATGAGTTTGTATAAGACTGGACCATCACTTAGTAGTTTTTGCTTTATAACACCGTTTACTGTATCAAATTGACTAATTAAAATTCGATGACCTAGGTAACTCGATCTCAATCCTGAGATTACTATGAACTCCTGTTTATTCAGGATTATCCTTAGATCAGCATGGGTGAGAGCAGTTCAACAACGTTGGCTCAATAAGCCTCCCATTTCAGGGGTAAGATCGGGTAAATAGCTGGGGGCATAGGTGTTGGGATGTATGTCCTAATCTCGTATATGTTTGTAATATTGAAATAAATAAGACTTATTTTTTCATCACTTTGTGTCTCGCATATGTACAAACTTAATCCAATAAACTAAGCTCCAGGGTCATTGAATTATGAGAGAACTAGAACTTGAACGATGTGTAGTAGACACACAGGGAGGATCATGTTCGAGTAAATGACCCGAACGATCTACAGTATACGGATAGGGTTGGAGACCTAATCCTGGATACGCTGTGGATGCGACCTGCTTTGTATTAGATACAAAACGAGGTGATCCAACTCGAGTGGGGACATCTTGTGCAATGAGATTGTACAAGATCGGACCGTGTATTATTAAACTTACGGATGTAACACCGTTAACAGTACCGGGCTAATAACTACGTAGATGACCAATAGTGACTCGACTTTAATCCTGAGCGTGTTACGGACTCCTGTCTACGGGGGTCTGTCCTTTGACTAGTACGGGTGAGGGTGGTCACAGTTACTCACCCAATATGCCTATCTTCTTAGGGATAGGGCCACGTGGCGAGCTGGAAACTTGACTACGCAAGATGGAATTCACTCGTTCCCGACTTAGGAAAACTAGAGGGGTTGTTCCCTTAAGTGTTGTCTGCATGGCTTGGACAATGGGCACACACCCTTTCACTGGCCCGAGAGGATGTAGTTTATGGTTGGACCATGCAACGTTGTTGTTTATTAGAGGAACAGTGGGACTTAAGGAGCAAGAGGTAGACACCAGCAGTGTCTACGAACAACCTGTGAAGAGTCGAATCACGAGCATTGGTTATATCGATGGACACAACTTGTCCTACAGTGATGGGAGTGAAGCTACGGGTTTTAGTGGAGTGTTACCGTAGCTAATGAATTTTGAATAACCGGGTCAAAGAGTTTGACAGGTTAGTCTCGGATCATTGGAGCTCGTCATCTGTAGGTCCGTTAGGTCTCTCGGTTAGCTCAAACTGGATAAATTGAGGGTTTAAGTTTGGTGTGGATTTGAAGTGTTCAAAATCATTAAAAGGGTATTTATATCATTTACATGAGATATGATAGACATAATATATAGTTTTAATGTGAATGAGATTCATATTAAACTATAGGTTAGCCTAATTGATTAATTAATTCTAATTTTGAGAAATTGGATTGAGAGAAATTAAATTGAATATGATTCAATTTAAAATTTCCACAATTATACAAATGAGATTTGCATAATAAGGTATGAGATACCTTATTGTATATGATATGCAAATATGATTTGCATATTATATGGTTGTGGTTAAATGGTAAATAGGTGGAGATTTCAACTCCACCTCTCACCATTATAAAAGGACCTTTGCAAGAAGGATTTGTTAAGTGAATGCTCATTTTTGGAATTTTCATCCAAGCAGCTCTCTCTCATTCTCCCAATATCTCACAAATTCTCTCAACCCAAACCAAAGAGAGTTCCACCACTTTCCCTCAACTGACCGAGAACAACTGAGAAGACCTTTCGGAGGTGTCAAAGTTCTTAGTTCGAGAGATCGTGATTGTAGAGATCGAAGGCACGAAGAGTTCATGATCGAAGAAGGAAATCTTGAATAAGAGTACTTCAACAAGTAAGTAACATGTTACTCTTTGTTTTTTCTTCTCCATTACAGCATGTTTAGCCTAGGATTTATATGATAAATTAAATTTTAAGAAAATGTTTTTCACAACGAACACCACTGTTGGGATGTATGTCCTCATCTCGTGTAGTTTGTAATATTCCAAGTTGTAAATGAATAAGAGTTATTTATTTCAACATTGTGTAATAAATAAGAGTTATTTATTAAAATTTTGTGTCTCGCATTTTTCATAAACTTAATCCAATAAACTAAGCTCCAGGGTCATTGTATTATGAGAGAACTAAGAACTTGAACGGTGTGTAGTGGACACACAGGGAAGATCGCGTTCGAGTTAATGACCCAATCGGTCTACAGTATATGGATAGGATTGGAGACCTAATCCTGGATACACTGTGGATGCGGCCCGCTTTGTATTAGATACAAACGAGGTGATCTGACTCGTTCATGTGGTTAACATGCGAGTGGGGGCATCCTGTGCAATGAGATTGTACAAGACCGGACCGTGAATTATTAGACTTACTGATGTAACACCATTAACAGTATAGAGCTAATAAATTCGTAGATGACCATTAGTGACTCGACCTTAATCCTGAGCGTGTTACGGACTCTTGTCTACGGGGGTCTGTCCTTTGATTAGTACGTGTGAGGGTGGCCACTGTTGCTCGCCCAATATGCCTACCTTCTCAGGGGCAGGACCACGTGGGGAGCTGAGAACTTGACTACGCAAGAAGGAATTCACTCGTTCCCGACTTAGGGAAACTAGAGGGGTTGTTCCCTTAAGTGCTGTCTCCAGGGCTTGAACAACAGGGCCCCACTCTCTCATTGGCCTGAGAGGGTTGTGGTTTATGGTTGGACCATGCAACGTAATTGTTCATTAGAGGAGCAGTGGGACTTAAGGAGCAAGAGGTAGACACAGGGGTAAAACGGTAATTTGATCCAGTTGTGACTACGAACAACCTGTGAAGGGTCGACTCATGGGTATTGGTTATATCGATGGACACAACTTGTCCTACAGTGATGAGAGTGCAGCTACGGGCTTTAGTGGAGTGTTACCGTAGTTAATGAATGTTGAATAACCGGGTCAAAGAGTTTGACAAGTTATTCTCGGATCATTGGAGCTCGTCACGTGTAGGTCCATTAGGTCCTCTCGTTGACTCAAATTGGACAAATTGAGGGTTTACTGATTTGGTGTGAATTTGAAGTGTTCAAATTCATTATTTGGGTATTTATGTCATTTATATGAGATATAGATGACATAATATATAGTTTGATGTGAATGAGATTCATAATAAACTATAGTATAGCCTAATTGATTAATTAGTGCTATTTGGAGAAATAGAATTGAGAGAAATTAAATTGAATGTGATTCAATTTATAATTCCACATTTATGCAAATGAGATTTGTATAATAAGGTATGAGATACCTTATATTATATAATATGCAAATATGATTTGTATATTATATAGTTGTGGTAAAATGGGTAATTGGTGGAGATTTTAACTCCACCACACACCATTATAAAAGGATGCATTCAAAAGGCATCTCATGATACATTTTGCCATTTCTTGGATTTCCATCCAAAGAGAGCAAGGGATTCTCTCTCAAATCCTCTCTCAATTCTCTATCATTCTCTCCTCACCCAAAACCAAAGGGAGTCCCACCTACTCTCCCTCAACCTCTCGAGAACAACTGAGAAGACTCTTTGGAGGTGTCTCCCTGTTCGGATCGTGGTTCGTGTTCGAGGAGAACGTTGGATCTAGAGAGATCGTGACCGAAGAAGGAGAAAACGTTGAAGAAGAGTTCTTCAAGAGGTTAGTACTTTTTACTTACTATTTTCTTCTTCTTCTTTGCATGTTTAGCCTAGGATCTATGAGATAGATTCAATTTTAAGATAAAAATTACACAACGGATCAACGACGTTTCACAACGTCTTCCGCTGCGGGAATTCAAAATCCCTTCAACCACGACGTTTCAAGTCATTTCCGCTGGGGGATTTCCATTCCCTTCAATAGGGTTAAGTGAGACTTAAGGAACAAAAAGTATTTTTGGGGGTAAAACGGCATTTTGACCCAGCCGAGACCACGAACAACCTGTGAAAGATTGACTTGCTGGTTATGGTTATATCAGGTGTGAAGGGAATGAAAATTCCCGCGCAGCGGAAGACGATCGAATCGTCATGGTATCATTACGCTACTCGATTTTGTTAAAATGATCAACTAAAAGATCTAGGCTAAACATGCTGAAAAAGGAAGAAATTACAGCAAGATTAAGGTACTTACTTGTTGAAGACACTCTTCAAGATTTCTTCCTCAGATCACGAACGCTTCGTGCTTCTCGATCTCAACGAACGCTTCCCACGAACGGAACCCGAACACTACCACTGTGAGTCTCGGTTGTTCTTCCTTTGGAAAAAGGGAAGTTTGTGGGAACTTTGGTGTTTTGGAGAGGGAGGAGAATTGAGAGAAAGTAGAGAGAACTTTCTTCTTCTCTTTGGGTGAGAATCCAAAAAATGAGAGTATGAAGTACATTCCTTCTTGCAAGAAGGGATTATATAGTGGTATAATCATGGAGTTAAAATCTCCACATTATTACCACTTTACCATAACCATAGGTTATGCAAATCTCATTTGCATAACCATATAATATAAGATATCTCATATTTCATATTGCAAATCTCATTTGCAATAATTGTGGTTTAATTAAATTGAATCACATCCAGTTTAATTTCTCTCAATTAATTTCTCCAATTAGCCCTAATTCAACAATTAGGCTAATCTATAGTTTATTATGAATCTCATTCACATTAAACTATATATTATATCATTCATATCTCATATAAATGACATAAATGCCCTTAAAGTGAAATTGAACACTTCAATTTCACACCAAAACATTAACCCTTCTTTTAACCCAGATTGAGCCAACCGAGGGACCTAATGGACCTACAGTGACGGGCTCCAATGATCCGAGATTAACCTGTCAAACTCTTTGACCCGGTTAACCAACATTCATTAGATACGGTAATACTTCACTATAGCCCGTAGTTGCACTCCCGTTAGTGCAGAATATTACGTGTCCACTGATATAACCAATGCCCATGAGTCGACCCTTCACAGGTTGTTCGTAGACACGGCTGGATCAAATTACCGTTTTACCCCTGTGTCTACTTCTTGTTCCTTAAGTCCCCACTGCTCCTCTAATGAACAACATATTGTGATGGTCCAACCATACACAACACCCTTCTCGGGCCAGTGAGAAGGTGGGCGCCCGTTGTCCAAGCCCCAGAGACAAGACTTAAGGGAACAACCCCTCTAGTTTCCTAAAGGCGGGAACAGAGTGAATTCCATCTCGCGTAGTTAAGTTCCCGACTCCCTACTTGGTGTTGTCCCCGAGAAGATAGGCATATTGGGCGAGTAATCGTGGCCACCCTCACCCGTACTAGTCAAAGGACGGACTCACGCAGATGGGAGTCCGTAACACGCTCGAGATTCGTGTCGAGTCACTAATGGTCATCTCACGGTTATTAGTCCTCATCACAACGGTGTTACATCGATGAGATCTAATAATTCACGGTCCGGCTTGTACAATCTCATTGCACAGGATGCCCCCACTTGCATGTCAACCACATGAACGAGTCAGATCACCTCGTTTGTATCTAATACAAAGCGGGCCGCATCCATAGTGTATCAAAGATTAGGTCTCCAACCCTATCCATATACTGTAGACCGTTCGGGTCATTAACTCGAACGTGATCCTCCCTGTGTGTCCACTACACACCGTTCAAGTTCTAGTTCTCTCATAAATTCATGACCCTGGAGCTTAGTTTATTGGAAAAGTTTATAAATATTGCAAGACACAAAGTGATGAAATGAATAACACTTATTAATTTCAAACAATATATTACAAACACGAGATTAGGACAAAAATCCCAACAAGGTGGACAAAAATATATCTACAGTGAGGGGAGTGAAACTACGAGACTTTAGTGGAATGACCCGTTAGTTAACAAATGTTGATTAATTAGGTTAAAGAGTTTGACCGATTAATCTTGGATTGTTGGAGTCCATGATCTGTAGGTCCATTAGGTCCCCTACTAGCTCATATGGATTAAACTTAGAACAGTATGTTGGATTAATTCGAATTGTTCGAATTAGGAAAGAAGTTTTAAACTGTTAAGTATATGTGATATAGCTATCGATTTTTATATGACACACTATATTCAAATGTGATTTGAATGTCAAAAATTTGAATGCGGATTCATGTTCGGGAGGTCAAAATTAGTCAAGAGGGTCAAAACCGTACAAAATCGAAGGTTGACTATTTTAGCTTGGGAAAAGTCAAAGTTTGACTTTGACCAAATGAAAAAGACCATTTTACCCTTGACTAGAGTTAGTGGAATTATCCAACTTTTTGTTGGATAATCCCACTAACTTAAGTGGACTATGTGTACACATTATAGAATTACACATAACCCACTTTAGTCAGTGTTTTGTGAGGTGTGCATTTTGGTGAGCTTTGACATGCATTTGATGCATGTAATTATTTTATAAATAGGATTGGTTTTAAAACAAAATAGTTTTTTCTAAATTTTAGTTTTTCAAAAAGAGAGTCTCACCAAATATTTCTTCTTTTCCTTTCTTCACTTAAACCTTTGATCCTCCCTTTCTTCCTTTTCATTCATTCATTCACCGGGTTCCACAACCCAGTTCTGAGTCTAGAGGATAGCAGGGAAGCTCTAGTGGTGGTCCGATTTTTGTTCGGTTTGTTCTTAGGCAAGGAGATCGTGAAGAAGTCGAGCTACAAAGGTTGTATTTTCTTCCCTTTTAGTTCATTGTTTTTTGGCTTGTTTGCATGTTAATTTCTATTAAGTTAGGTGCAATTAGAGTGTCATTAGATCTCTTTTCCACTGCGTATGTCTCGTGTTCCATCATGTGGTATTAGAGAATGCTTTAATTTCACTCAATTGCATATGGTGGGCTGTTATTTTTCATGTGATGAAATTGTTGGAAGCTAAAATTGGCTCACTGTTTTGGCATCTTTTAGGCTTTATTTTCTTGTTATAATTTGTAATTTGCTCAAGAGTTTTGGGCCTTAATGTGTGCCTAAGGAGTCTGTAAAATTTGGGTGTCAATGGAGTTGAAATTAGGTTATAATTGGAGTTTCAACTAACGTTGCGCACTACCGGAAAAAACTGCACTGTGCTATTTTTTTGGAGCGATTTTTTTAGCCGCTGTCTGTGTGATGTTGCTGCTGTTTTCAAGCTGGTTCGGGTCAGTTCGAAGGTTTCGAGATTGGTTCGGAGCTTATTTTTAAATTATTATTGTAATAATTTAGTTAATTGCTTGTTTAGGATGCCAAAACCGATCCAATTTTATGTTTTATTTTTTTATGCATTATGAATGTGTTTAATTGTTTAAATCTTTATTGTGCATAAAGTATGTCATGTAGGTTTAAACTCCCACCATATAACATGCACATGCATTGAAAATATGTTATAATGGTTATAATATATATAGTATGCATGTTGGATTTCATGGATTATTGTAAAGTTATATATAATTCATGATTTCTTTAAGTAACTTAATATGGTAATTGATTAATTAAATGATTAATTAATTAATTTAATTTATTTAATTTAATTTGATTAAATTAAGTAAATTAAATCCTCGTTAAATTTTCATTATATAATTGTTATGTAATGAATGTGGAATGTTTGTTATAAGTTTGTCAATTCTTTTTATAAGTGTTATAAAATCAATTACACTTTTTAAATCTATAACAAAGATAAGATGCATGCTCACTTAGGGTTAATTATTGACAATCCATTTTTCATAGAAATTAGGTCGATATCTTGTAAAATCGAAGTTACAAGAAAACTCACCCAACAAGATCTTGGCAAAAAGTCAGATAAGATGACTAAGGTTGAAATGTTTTTAAGTTGAAGGTTCACGAAAGACCTTCTACTTGGAGATTGAGCCGACGTCTGAGTTAGGTTAAATCAGTTTTATGAGCATGCGTGATCGGTGTGAGGTAATAAAATTTGTTTATCACTTAGACGTCGTAGGTTAAAATCCAGTATAAACGTTATACTCGGATTTTTCACCTAGATTTAGGATATGTTTTAGTTAGCCGAAATATATTGTTAAGTAATTTATACCCTAACCATCTAGAACACTTCAGCTGGAGAGAAGTAATGTACTTTTAACTCTAGCGTCCCTAAGAGTTCACACCGTGAGATTCATGCTCTGCTTTGGGCCGCCCTGGGAGTGGACTCAATTCGGAGAGTGTTTGCATGAGTCAATGTCAAGGTGAATAGGGGAAGTTGCTCATAGTAAGTGGGAGAAGGAAGTGTGTCAACGCATTCTACGGTCTCTTCCATTAGGTCGAACTATGAGATTCCTATAATGCACCTGCATGTCTGCCCTGGAGCGACCTTACCAATCGGAGGGTTGTATTATAGGATTCAGAACACCGCGAACTCTAGAAATAGATAAGGTCTATCAGGTCCGTTTTCATTCTTGTCTTTCAAATTTCGGGAGCATAATGATCCTGATCTTTGAGGTCTGAAAATGGAAGGTTACACTTACAAGAATTACTAAGTGTTAGTAAATTCTCGACCAAAGTAGCGATAACTAAGTTACTATAGGAATAAGAGTTATTCTGGTGATAGTATTTAGTCAAGATAGTCTTGGTTCAACGGAGAAATAGTCGGTCACCCCGCGGTGAAGGTTATTCTAAACCGTTGAAATATTGTTGCAAACATAATAATGATGGGTACACTATTTTTTGCTAAACATGATTGGATTTTAAAGGTTAATGTTTTTATACTAAAAATGATATTTTTTTTCAGCATGACTAGCTCTTTAGTTCAACTATTAGCTTCCGAAAAACTTAACGACGACAACTAGGCAACATGGAAAACAAATCTGAATACAATACTAGTAATAGATGGCCTGGGATTTGTCTTAACTGAGGAATGTCCTCAAGCCCCTACCTCAAATGCTAACCGAACTAGTCGGGAAGCTTATGATCGATGGAGTAAGGCTAACAATAAAGCTCGTGTCTATATTCTTGCCAACATGACTGATGTATTGGCGAAGAAATACGAATCCTTGGGCACAACTAAGGTTATCATGGATTCGTTAAAGAGATGTTCGGGCAACGTCATCAGTTGTAAGACACAAGGTTATAAAATACATTTACAACAAGCGTATGAAGGAAGGGACCTCTGTTATAGAACATGTCCTGGACATGATGGTCCACTTCAATATTGCTGAAGTAAATGGTGGCGCCATTAACGAGGTAAACAGGTTAGCTTTATTATGGAGTCTCTTTCGAAGAGCTTCATACCATTTCAGACGAATGCTTCTCTGAATAAGATAGAGTTTAATCAGACAACCGTTCTTAACAAGCTCCAGCGTTTTCAAAATCATACAAAGGATAAGGGGAAAGAGGTGGAGGCAAATGTTGGCACCACAAAGAAAGTTTCAAGAGGATCGTCCTCTAAAACTAAAACTAGACCTTCAAAGAACAAGAGTGTTCAAATGAAAAAGAAGGACAAGGGGAAGGCTCCCATGATAGACAAGGGAAAGAAAGTTGTAGAAAAAGGAAAATGTATTCACTGCAACCAAAACGGGAACTGAAAGAGGAACTGCCCAAAGTACCTTGCTAAGAAAAAAGCAGATAAAGAAGCACAAGATAAATATGATTTACTAGTTGTTGAAACATGTTTAGTGGAGTATGATACCTCAACCTGGATATTGGATTCAGGGGCCTCTAATCATATTTGTTTCTCTTTTCAGGAAACTAGTTCCTGAAAAAAGCTAGAAGAAGGCGAGATCACCCTCAAGGTTGGAATATGAGAGGTTGTCTCGGTCGACGCAGTGGGAGACTTGAAATAATATTTCGACGATAGATATATCATACTTAAAAATGTTTTGTATGCTTCTAAAATGAAACAGAATTTAATATCTGTCACATGTATGTTAGAACAAATGTATAAAATATCCTTTAAAATCAATGAAGCGTTCATTTTCAGAAAATGTATTCAAATTTGTTCTGCTATACAAGAAAACAACTTATATAAGTTAAGACCAACTAAAACAAAATTTGTCTTAAATACTGAGATGTTTAGAACAACCGAAACTCGGAATAAAAAACAAAAGGTTTCTTCCAATGTCTATCTATGGAACTTAAGACTTGGTCACATAAATCTCAATAGGATCGGGAGATTGGTTAAGAATTGACTCCTAAATCAGTTAGAAGACAATTCTTTACCTCCATGTGAGTCTTGTCTTGAGGGAAAAATGACTAAAAGATCTTTTACTGGAAAAGATCTCAGAGCCACAATACCCTTAGAGCTTGTATATTCGAACTTCTATGGATCAATGAATGTCAAAGCTCGAGGTGGGTATGAATATTTCATCAGTTTCATTGATGATTATTCAAGATATGGTCATATTTACCTAATGCGTCACAAGTCTGATTCTTTTGAAAAGTTCAAAGAATATAAGATTGAGGTTGAGAACCAGTTAGGTAAAACGATTAAGACACTCCGATCAGATCGAGGTGGGGAGTACATGGACTTAAGATTCAAGGACTATATGATATAACACAGAATCAAGTAACAACACTCTAAACCTAATATGTCTTAACAGAACGGTGTATCTGAAAGAAGAAATCGAACCTTGTTGGACATGGTTCGCTCAATGATGAGCTATGTTAAAGTTACCTAATGCCTTTTGGGGGCATGCATTAGGAACTGTTGTCTATATTTTGATTAACGTTCCCTCTAAAAGTGTTTCAGAAACACCTTATGTGATGTTGATCTGATCTCCTTGAGCAGCGGAAATGTGGTTTGGGATTGTAATTTGCTTGATTGTTTTAGTTGAAACAAAAACCAATACATTGACAAAATATACAGAACAAGCATGCTAATTCTAATCTAATTAGACATGGAGATATACATGCAAACATGCTACAAGTTTAACAATTAAACTAATAAAGAAAGAGGAATTACCTTTGTAGTTTTCCTCAGCAGCAACTCCTTGCTCCAATTAGTACAACAACACAAGAAGCTTTAACTTCTCTGTTTTTACAGAACACCACCAAAAGAGTAAACCCTCTATCCTCTGAATGCTTAGATCTTTCCTTTGTGGGAAGGATTCCAAGAGTTGGAAGAGCAAGGGAATTAAGAGTGAGAGAGAGAGAGAATTCTTGCAGAGAGAGCTCTTACCCAAAAATGAAAAATCGATCAATCGATCATCTACCCTTTTCTCCCTGTGAAACTGTGAATAGGGAGAAGAAGGGGGGTAGTGGGAACGTGTCTGGATGACACGTTCTCTTATTTTATTATTAAAATAATAAAAAAATAATAATGAAATCAAATTTAATTATTAATTTAAATTATATTTAAATAATATAAATTAAATATCATATATTTAATTTGGATTAATTCTCATTTAATCATATTACCCTTTTAACCTATAGTTTTAATGTCACATTAAATTTTAACCTATAGTTTCCAAATGTGAATCACATTCACATTTAATATAATATTTGAACTCTTTCAAATATTCAATTCTCTCATATAATTTAATATGACTCATATTCACATTAAATTTATAATATATAGTTCCAAAACTATATATTATATCGTATCTAAATACAAAATATATTCCCTAATGAATTTTAACATTTCAAATTCAAATGATCTAAGAATCCTTTACGAGCTAGAAGGTGGACCTAATGGACCTACAGATAAGAAGCTCCAACGATACGAGATTGCTAGGTTAATCTCATTAACCTCCTAATCAACATTTGTTAACTGCGGGAACACTCCACTAAAGTCCCACAGCTGCACTCTTCTCACTGCAGATATATTTCTGTGTCCATGGATATTGTCCAATAACAGCAAGTCAATCCTTCACGAATGTTCGTAACACCAGCTGGGTCAAATTACCGTTTTACCCCTGGGTTACATCTTGTACTTAAGTACCAGTGTTCCTCTAATTAACAATTTGTTTTTGGTCCTACCAACAAACAGAGTCCCTCTCGGGCCAATGAGAGGGTCGGGCCCTTTGTTCAAGTCCCGGAGACACCACTTAAGGGAACATTCCTCTACTTACCCTAGTAGGCGAGAAGGAGTGAATTCCATCTTGCTAAGTTAAGTTCCCAGCTGCTCACTCGGTCTTGTCCCCAAGAAGGTAGGCATATTGAGTCGGCGAATCTAGCCACTCTCACCCATACTAGTCAAAGGACACTCCCTTGTGAACAGGAGTTCGTAACCTGCTCAGGATTGAGATCAAGTTGCCTAGGTCATCCTAGTGAAATAGAAACCTAACTAGTGAACGGAGTTACACTTAGAGGTTACTATTTCGTGGTCCGGTCTTATGTAATCTCATTACATAGGATATCCCCACTCACATATCATCTACACGAACACGTTAGGATCACTGTGTTTGCATCAAATACAAAGTGGGCCACATCCATAGTTTAACCAAGGTAAGGTACCCAAACCTTATCCCCTAACTATAGACCCTTTAGGTTGTATCTCGAACCGAGATCCTTTTTATGTACATTACATTCAGTTAGAGATTCATTTAACATCCTTGGATGTTTAGTTTTATTGGATTTAGGGTTTGAATGAAGGCAAACTCGTAGATAACGAACAATAACACTTTATTGAAATAATAACACTTTATTATATTAATTAGAACATAATTACAAACTACGAGTTTTAGGGCACAAATCCCAACATTATGAGCCATGGAAAGGGCGTAAAGGCTGTTTACGTCACTTTAGGATTTGGGGATGCCCAACACACTTGTTGCTACAAAATCCTAAAAAAAATTAGAACGTGGTTCAAAGTTATGCCTATTTTTAGGTTATCCAAAAGAAACAAAAGGTGCTTTGTTTTATGATCCTCTAGAGAATAAGGTGTTTGTGTTGACAAAAGCCACATTCTTAGAGGAAGACCACATCAGAAGTCATCAACCTTGCAGTGGATTAGTATTGAATGAACTTTCCAAAGACACGACAGAGAGAGCTAGTTCATCTACTAAAGTAGTAGATAAAACTAGTACATCTGGTCAATGACATCCTTCTCAAGAGTTTAGAATACCTCGACGTAGTGGGACGGTTGTTCATCAACCTGATCATTACTTGGGTTTATCAGTCCAATCCTGGATATGATCATTGGGATGTCGTTAAGAATATCCTCAAGTATCTTAGGAGAACGAGGAACTACATGCTCGTGTATGGTGCTAAGGATTTGATCCTTACTTGATACACTAACTCTGATTTCCAGACCAATAAAGATGCAAGAAAACCTACATCGGGATCAGTGTTCATTATGAATGGAGGAATAGTAGTGTGGAGAACTGTGAAGCAAAACTGTATTGCAGACTCCACAATGGAAGCTGGATACGTAGTTGCATGTGAAGCAACAAAGGAAGCAGTATGGTTGAGGAAATTCTTGAAAGATTTGGAAGTCGTTCCAAATATGCATCTGCCTATCATCCTATATTGTGATAACAGTGGTGTTGTTGCAAATTCAAGAGAACCAAGAAGCTCACATTGTTGATCCTTTTACAAAGACCCTCACGGCTAAAGTGTTTGAAGGTCGCCTATAGTCTCTAGGTATACGAAGTTAGTAAACTAGGACGAGTGGGAGAACTTTTGAGTATATGCCCTAGTTCATTATATTCATGTGTTTATTTGTTTCTCACTTAAATTCAACATTGTGACATTCCACTAGGAGTTTTAATCCAAGTGGGAATTTGTTGGATTTTATGTCCTAAAACTCGTAATTTGTAATTGATAAACATTTTTCGGATTTCTTTTTCTATAAAATTGTTATTGAATTAGTATACTATAATCTTGAATCCAATAAACTAAGGTCCCGAGGCTATTTAATGTAGACTTGAACTTTATGTGATGACAGAAAACATATATCAACTTCGAGTATATAGCATGAAATGGTCTATAGTGATGGAGATCAAATCCTCTTGGGCAGCGAAAACGTAATTTGAAATCGAATTGCAAGTTTATTTTGGTTGAACACAAATACCAGTACATTGGTGTAAAAACATAAATAAGCATAAATTTCTAATCTAATTAGACATGAATATAATCATGCAAACATGCTGTAGAAATTTAACTAAAAGGAAAGTAACAATTACATTTGTAGATACAAGCTTCCAGCAGCAACACCTTGCTCCAGTAAAGTTCTACAGCCACTCAACAACACAGAGAAAATCCTCTATTCTTTCTTCACCGCAAAGACAACACCAAAAGTGAAAACCTCTTATGACTCTGAGTTTTTACTTAGATCTTCCTTGGTAGGAAGGATCCAACAATTGGAATGTAGAAGAAGGGAATTGAGAGAAAATTTTCCAGAGCAACTATTCACAATTACCCTGAATCAATCGATCAATCCTCCTCTTCTCACTAGGAGAAGAAGCATTCTTTCGAGGGATAACTTCCCCCACTCCCTATCGATAGGGAGTTGGAGGGCAGTCGTAACGTGTCCTCTTGATACGTTCCAATTAATTTAATAATAAAAATAAATTAATAATAACTAATCTAATTAATTATTATATATATCAATTAAATCATATTTAATTAATTAAAATTAAATATCTTATATTTAATTTAGATTAAATCACATTTAATCAACTTACCCTCTAACCTATAGTTTTAATGCACATCTAATGCACATTAAATTTTAACCTATAGTTTTCAAATATGAATCACATTCACATTTGAATTGAACATTTGAACTCTTTCAAATATTTAATTCTCTCATATAATTTAATATGAATCATATTCACATTAAATTTCTAATATATAGTTCATAAACTATATATTATATCGTATCTATATACATTAAATTTATTCCCTAATGAATTTGAAAACATCAAATTCAAAGGATCTAAGAACCCTTTACGAGCTAGAAGGTGGACCTAATGGACTTACAGATCAGAAACTCCAACGATACGAGATTACTCGGTTAATCTCATTAACCTCCTAATCAACATTCGTTAACTGCGAGAACACTCCACTAAAGTCCCGTAGCTGCACTCTTCTCACTGCAGATATATTTCTGTGTCCACGGATATTGACCAATAACAGCAAGTCAATCCTTCACGAATGTTCGTAACACCAGCTGGGTCAAATTACCGTTTTACCCCTGGGTTACATCGTGTACCTTAAGTACCAGTGCTTCTCTAATGAACAATTTGTTTGTGGTCCTACCATCAAACAGAAGTCCCTCTCGGGTCAATGAGAGGGTCGGGCCTTTTGTTCAAGTTTCGGACACACCACTTAAGGGAACATTCATCTACTTACCCTAGTAGGCGGGAAGGAGTGAATTCGATCTTGCTAGGCTAAGTCCCCAGCTGCTCACTCGGTCTTGTCCCCAAGAAGGTAGGCATATTGAGTCGGTGAATCTGGCCACTCTCACCCATACTAGTCAAAGGACAATCACTCGCAAACAGGAGTTCGTAACCCGCTCAAGATTGAGATTAAGTTGCCTAGGTCATCCTAGTGAAATAGAAACCTAACTAGTCAACAAAGTTACATCTAGTGATTACTATTTCCTGGTCTGATCTTATGTAATCTCATTACATAGGATATCTCCACTCACATGTCATCTACATGAACACGTTAGGATCACATTGTTTGTATCACATACAAAGTGGGCCACATCCATAGTGTTACTAGGGTAAGGTACCCAAGCCTTATCCCTTTACTATAGGCCCTTTAGGCTGTATCTCGAACCGATATCCTTTATATGTACGCTACATTCACTTAAAGATACATTTTATAGCCTTGGATGTTTAGTTTATTGGATTTTGGGTAAACAGGACAATATCGTAAATAACATATAATAACTCTTTATTAAAATAATAACACTTTATTATAATAATTAGAACATAATTACAAACTATGAGTTTTTGGGCACAAACCCCAACAAACTCACACTTGAACTAAAACTCTAGTGGGGTACATTACAATCTAAAACAGTGGTTATAGAGATACAAATACAATAAACTAGGGCATCCATATACCCCATTACATATTTTCCACTTGCCCTAGATTAGCCTATGTACATATCTCGTAGACCTAGACTTTCCAGATGACCCTCGAACACTTTAGCCGTGAGAGTCTTTGTAAGTAGATCAGTAATGTTGTGCTCCGAAGCGATCTTCGTGACTGTCACATCTCCTCGTTGCACTATTTCTCGTATCAGGTGATACTTCCTTTCGATGTGCTTGCCTCGCTTATGGTTACGAGGTTCCTTCGAATTGGCTACCGCACCACTGTTGTCACATTATAAGGTGATGGGAAATTCCATATTTGGAACAACTTCTAAATCAGTAAGGAATTTCCTTAGCCAAATAACCTCTTTAGCTTTTTCACATGCAACGACATACTCAACCTCCATCGTGGAGTCAGCGATGCATCCTTGCTTGATGTTTCACCATACTATAGCTCCCCCGTTAAGGGTGAAAACAGATCCCGATGTGGATTTCCTAGAATCCTTATCGGTCTGAAAATCAGAATAAGTGTATCCAGTAAGGATCAAATCCTTAATCCCATACACAAGCGTATAGTCCCTCGTTCTCCTAAAATACTTGAGGATGTTTTTAACTGCGGTCTAGTGGTCTAACCCTGGATTGGATTGGAACCTACTGACTACTCCCACTACATAACAAATGTCTAGCCTCGTGCACAACATAACATACATTAAGCTACCTACTACAGAGACATAGGGAATACGTCTCATATCCTCAACCTCTTAAGGTGTCTCAGGACACTTTTCCTTGGACAGATGAACTCCATGCCTGAAGGGTGATAAGCCCCTCTTAGAATTCTGCATCGAATATCAGGCCAACATTTTGTCGATATAAGATGTTTGAGACAGAGCTAGCGTTCTGTTCTTGCGATTCTTAAAAATCTGAATCCCAAGAACATATTGCGCCTCTCCCAAATCTTTCATTTGGAATTGGGTCGCCAACCAATTCTTTATGTCAGTAAGGTATCCTACATCATTCCCAATGAATAGGATATCATCCACATAAAGTACTAAGAAAGCTACTTTGTCGTTGATGATCCTCTTGTAAACACAAGGCTCATCAACGTTTGTTCAAAGCCATAAGACTTGATCGCAGTATCAAATCTTATGTTCCAAGATCTGGATGCTTGTTTCAACCCATAAATGGATCGATTGAGCTTGCAAACTTATTTACCATTTTGCCACAACCTTAGGTTATGCAAATCATATTTGCATAACAACATATAATAAGATATTTCATACCTTATAATACAAATCGAATTTGTATAATTGTGGATTTTAAATTGAATCACATTCAATTTAATTTCTCTCAATCCAATTTCTCTAAATAACCCTAATTAAACAATTAGGCTAACCTATAGTTTATTATGAATCTCATTCGCATTAAACTATATAATATGTCAATCATATCTTATATAAATGACATAATTACACTTTTAATGAATTTGAACACTTCAAATCCACACTAAACAGTAAACCCTCTATATATCCAGTTTGAGCCAACCGAGGGACCTAATGGACCTATAGATGACGAACTCCAATGATCCGAGACTAACCTGTCAAACTCTTTGACCCGGTTAATCAACCTTCATTAACTACGGTAACACTCCACTAAAGCCCGTAGTTGCACTCCCATCACAATAGGACAAGTGGTGTCCATTGATATAACCAATGTCCATGAGTTGACCCTTCACAGGTTCTTCGTAGACACTGTTGGGTCAAATTACCATTTTACCCCTGTGTCTTCCTTTTACTCCTTAAGTGCCCACTGCTCCTCTAATGAACAACAACATTGTATGGTCCAACAATAAACAACATCCCTCTCGAGCCAGTGAGAGGGTGCCTGCCCGTTGTCCAAGCCCTGGAGACAATACTTAAGGGAACAACCCCTTAGTTTCCCTAAGTCGGGAACGAGTGAATTCCATCTCGCGTAGTAAAGTTCCCAGCTCCCCACGTGGTCTTGTCCATGAGAAGATAGGCATATTGCACGAGTAATTGTGACCACTCTCACCCGTACTAGTCAAAGGACAGATCTCCGCAGACAGCAGTCCGTAACACGCTCAGGATTAAGGTCGAGACACTATTGGTCATCTACGAAGTTATTAGTCTAATACTGTCAACGACGTTACATTAGTAGGTCTAATAATTCACGGTTCGGTCTTGTACAATCTCATTGCACAGGATGCCCCCACTCGCATGTCAACCACATGAACGAGTTGGATCACCTCGTTTGTATCTAATACAAAATGGGTCGCATCCACAACGTATCCAGGTTAGGTCTCCAACCCTATCCGTATACTGTAGACCGTTCGGGTCATTAACTCGAACGTGATCCTCCCTGTGTGTCCACTACACAATGTTTAAGTTCTAGTTCTCTCATAAATCAATGACCCTGGAGCTTAGCTTATTGGACAAAGTTTGTAAATATGCGAGACACAAAGTGATGAAAAAATAACTCATATTTATTTCAATCATGAATATTACAAACAAATCCGAGATTAGGACTTACATCGCGACAAACTCCCACTTGGACTAAGCTAGTGGAGTACAAAATACATTTCTCAAATCTACAGTAAAATTACAATAAACTAGGGCATTGAATACCCTTTACAATACTCTCACTTGCCCTAGTCAGGAAGCGCTCGAAGACCTAGACTCTCTAGGTGACCCTCAAACACCTTAGTCGTGAGGGCCTTTGTAAATGGTTCAGCAACGTTGTGCTCCGACGCTATCTACGTGACTGTCACGTCTCCGCGGTGCACAATCTCCTGTATCAGGTGATACTTCCGCTCAATGTGTTTGCCCCTCTTATGACTCCGAGGCTCTCTGGAGTTGGCTACTGCACCACTGTTGTCACAAAACATCGTGATCAACAAGTTCATATTTGGAACAACTTCCAAATCCATCATGAACTTCCTAAGCCAAACAGCTTCCTTTGCAGCTTCACAAGCCGCAACATACTCAGCTTCCATCGTGCAATCAGCGATGCATCCCTACTTGATGCTTCATCACACTACAGCTCCTCCATTCAGAATGAAGGTTGACCCCGAAGAGGATTTCCTAGAATCCTTATCGATCTGAAAGTCAGAGTCCGTGTATCCCATAAGGATCAAATCCCCACTCTCATACACAGAGTGGTAGTTCCTCGTTCTCCTAAGATACTTGAGGATTACCTTTACGGTTGCCCAGTGATCTAATCCTGGATTGGATGATACCTACTAACAATCACAACTGCATAACAGATGTCGGGCCAAGTACACAACATCTTATATCTTTTACAAGTGAAGCATATGGGATTCGTCTCATATCCTCAACCTCCTAAGGAGTCTTAGGACATTGATCCTTAGACAGGTGAACCCCATGCCTGAAAGGCAACAAGCCCTTCTTGGAGTTCTGCATCTTATATCTAGACAACATCTTATCAATATAAGATGCCTGAAACATGGCCAATGTTCTGTTCTTCCGGTTTCGGATTATTTGGATACCTAAAACATACTATGCTTCTCCCAAATCTTTCATTTGGAATTGCGAAGCCAACCATTTTTCAACGTTAGTAAGAAATCCTACCTCATTCCCAATGAGAACGATATCATCCACATATAATATCAGAAATGCGATAGTGTTGTTGATGATTTTCTTGTAGACACAAGGCTCGTCAACATTCTGATCAAAGCCATAAGATTTGATCGCCTCATCAAACCTTATATTCCAAGACCTCGAGGCTTGTTTCAGTCCATAAATAGACCTACGAAGCCAACAAACCTTTTGCTCTTGGCCTTGGGCAATGAACCCCTTGGGCTAGTCCATGTAGATGGTCTCATCAAGATTGCCATTCAGAAAGGTTGTCTTGACATCCATCTGCCATACCTCATAGTCATAATATGTGGTAATGGCCAGAAGGATCCTGATCGACTTTACCATGACAATAGGTGAAAAGGTTTCCTCATAGTCAACCCCTTCAACTTGGGTAAAACCCTTTGCCACTAGTCGTGCCTTGAAGGTATGCACCTTCCCATCTACGCCACGTTTACGCTTGTAGATCCATTTGAAACCTATAGGTTTTACCCCATCAAGTTGATCCACAAGCTCCCAGACAGAATTGAAGTACATCGACTCCATTTCCTGGTCCATAGCTTTAATCTATTCGTCTTTGTCAACGTCTGCCATTGATCATAGGTCAATGGATCCTCGCAGTCATCATCAGGGGTAATGACTTGGGTTTCAGCTAAACCCATGTAACGTTCAGACTGTCTCACAACCCTCCCACTACGTCGAGACATTCTCAACTCTTGAGAACAAACTTGACTAGACGAGCTAGGATCAACAACACTTGTTGACGTACTAGCACCATGATAGCATGCAAATATGCTATCTTATTTCTATATTTTAGCTAGTTTTTATACTTGAAACATAAGCTTTCATGGAATTTTATGGTTAATTTCAGGAAACTGAGCTTGAGAAGCAAGAATTGAGTGTTTTGAGGCTATTTTGGTGCAATTTGGAACATGTGTATGATTAATTGAAGACCCAAGAAAATTCTAGATGTATTTTGAGTATAAAAGAATATACTGAGAGATTCTACAACAAATCACGATTCCAACGCATCAAACCGGAGGTCATTTGGACACCCGAGTGAAAAGATATGACAAAAATGGTCGTAGTGGGCTGGCTGGCAGCAGGCACAGCGTTGCAACGCCATGACCAGTGTTGCAACGTCGTACCGAAAAGCCTTATAAATACAACATGTTGTTTTCATTGCAAAGGGAGCCGAAATTGATAGTTTTTTACCCTAATTTCGAAATACACACTCTAAGAGGAGAAATAAGAGCATTTTTGGGAGCCAAAGCGTTTGTGGAGGTTCGAGATCGTGACGGGAGCTCGGGATCGAGGGACCGACATCAACACATAAGTTTTATTTCTCTTTCTTTTAGTTTGTAATTGAGTTTAAAGACTTTTCCTATGACTTTAGCTTGTTTTTATGGTGATTTATTGTTGCTAGAAGTTGTAGTTAGGATTTGATTTACATGTTTAAGACTTATTTGCTTTTGTATTGAATTATGTTTTGTTATTTATTTTTGGCAATTCGTTCTTCAATTCTTTAATCTTGTTGGTTTAAGTGGACTCGAGAGAAAAAACTTAGATTAGAGCAAAGTTGTCAAAACTCTTCAAAGTCTAGCATGAGAATAACCTAGAAGTCTAAGGGAAACACATAAAGAAGTTACTTAATGTCGTGCATGCTTAGATTTTATTTGGAAACTATGGAATTTATTGTGTGTGCGAGGCTCACTAAGGATCGAGAGACTTTTTTGAGTATCTTACTTCTTGTTTATAAATTCATGATATTAGTTCATTGCATGTGTTAAATAATGAATTAACTTGTGAAATCAACTTCCTCACTTCTATCATATTCGTGTCTCCAATTGTACATTTATTTTTTATCTTTGTTTTCACCTATCTATCAAAGTTTTGTTGCTTTAGCTAAAATTAAGAATAAGTATCTTGGTAATTAATTAATGTAGAAAATCCATTCCTGAGGACGATACTCTGTACTCAAATCACTATATTAAAACTTGACCAGTACACTTAGGGTATTGTATTAATAAAATTTACGCGACAAGTTTTTGGCGCCGTTGCAAGGGAATGACGATTATTCAGATTGATTAATATTGAGAGAAATTAATTTTAGATTTTAGACTAGAGTTTTTTTCCTTTTTTTTTGTTTCTTTTTTCCTTATTTGTTTTTTCCTTATTTATTTTTTTTCCTTATTTATTTTTTTTTCCTTATTTGTTTTCTTTCCTTATTTTTCTTTCCTTATTTTTTTTCATATTTGTTTTCTTTCCTTTTGTGTTTTTTACTTATTTTTGTTCTTTTTTCCTTATTTGTTCTTTTTCTTTTTTTTTCTATTGTGTGTTTTTCTTTTTGTTTCTTTTCTTTGTTTTCCTTATTTTTTTTTCTTTTTCCTTACTTATTTTTTTTCCTTATTTTTTTTCTTTCCTTTTGTGTTTTTTTCCTTACTTGTTTGTTTTTTTGTTGTTTTTTTTCTTATTTGTTGTTTTTTTTTTGTTTCTTTTGTGTTTTTTTTCTTTTTTGTTTCTTTCCTTATTTTTTTTGTATTTATTTTTTTCATATTTTTTGTTTTTCCTATTTGTTTCTTTCTTTCTTTTTTCTCCTTATTTGTTTGTTTTTTTTCTTTTTTGTTCTTAATTTAGTCTTGTGTGTTGTTCGAGTCTTTGTCTCCTGTTTTGGTTGTGCTGATTTTCTGTAAAAGTTTAGATTTGAATTGTTGTGATTTAAAGTATGACTTTTCATGACCATAATTCTTCGCCAATGAATTATCCTTCTCAGGACCCTAGTTATGTGAATCATGATTTCTTTGGATACCAAATGTCTAATCCTTACCATTCTTAATCTATGATTTATGAAAATTCTTTTGATGGTAATCATATAGGCACTTGGAACCAAAATTTTTCCTACCCCAACCAATCTATAGAAAACTCTTCTCTTGTGGATTTATTAATGGAATATATTTTGGAGTTGAGGGTTAAAAATTTGTGTCATGCTGAATTAGAAAGGTTGGATAGGTTAGAAGCTAAAGTGGTAGAACTTGGGGCAATAATACATGAAAGGACTTATCATCTTAATCAACTGGTAGAATCCCTTAAGGCCCTACAGGAGCAAATTCTTATTCTTGCCACTAAGGAAGAGCAACCTATGAGAACTTATGCATATGATAGTGAGGATGAGTTGGAGGAGATTGAAACATACCAAAAACAGGTTTGTGAGGTCGAGCATGGTAATGCAATCACTTCCACAAAAGAAATCCAGGTGATAGAGTTCGAGGCTGAAAAGTCTCCCTTCCCTTTATCTCCAAAAGTTTCTTTTAATCTTGATAACCATTTTTCCTATATTCACGAGTCTTGTTTTGAATTTTTTTTCTTTTATTTCAGTAAACAAAAATAACAAAAATATTTATCTTTCAAGTGCCCAGGAAAAACAAGAGAGACTTTTAGACTTAGAAGGCTATATTGACTCAAGCAAGAAGGGCCCGAAGAAATACGAGCAATTTTACGTGCCTTGATGCTAATCATGGGTGCAGTCTAGCTAAAGACATTAAAGAAAGCGATTCTTAGGAGGCAACCCAAGCTTTACATTTCTTTTATTGATGTTTTTTGTTTTTAGTTTGTTTAGTTTGTTTGTTTGTTCAGTTCTTAGTTTGCTTTGTTTCGTTATGTTTTGTTAGGTTATACTGATGTCTCCCTCGTGAAACCCATGCTCCCGTTCTGCAGTACTTCATCTCACGTAACTTGGTCGCCCAAGGAATTCAAAAGAAAAATAAAAATCTCCATTACTCAGAACAGTATTGTTCACTCTACTCTTCTTACTTTCTTTGAGCTTATTTTGCAAACATTGGGGACAATATTTAGTTTAAGTTTGGGGGTGGATGTGATTATCTGTTGTGACTGTCCTGAGTATGTGCTGAATTGGTGATTGATCTTATGCATATGTATGATTATGATGGCTTAGGACGAGATTTAATTGAAAATTTTTGTGATTCTGCTGAAACTTAAGAGCATGATATGAATTTGAGTTAATTTAAAAATTTTCTTGAGTTTTTCCTGCACTATTATACACATAGCCTGTGTTCCTGTAGTTTTGAAATGCTTAGAACAAAGTTATTAGGTTTAGAAGTTTGATGTCACCTCGATAGGTTTAAGGACTGATTTGAGAGTTAAACTGCAGGATGGGGTGAATGACAATATGAAGTGCATGATCTCTAAAATTTGTGCATTATGTGAAAAAGTTTGTTTTGTTTCTGTTGTTTAGTTTGTTAAAGAAAAAAATCGTGAGGACAAAAAGAACTACCTTCACTGTGATCAGTTAGGCCACTCATTGAGCGAGTGCTCTGGGTAAGGGTCCCTGCAATGGATGTGTGATAGTTAGTGTCCTTTCACAAAAAAAAAAAGAAAATAAAAAAGTGACATCAAAATAGTGGTTAAGTGCTGAGTAAAGTTGTTTACTTTTTGAATGTGGGGAGACTCAAGGATTAGAAACTATGACCAGTGTAGGGGGAAGTTGAATGGAGAACCTAATAAAGTTGTTCCGGGCTTAGTAGAGATTAAAGGAACGGAGGCTAATCACACACACACGTAGGAACACTTAGGAGAAGTTTTAAATTGCTTGTTGAAGTATCATGTTTAATTGTTATCCGTGATTACTGAAATTTCCATTTAAATCTCTCAGGCTTGAGTCCGATATATGCGTAAGAAAGATCTTATAGTTTAATTTTGTTTTGCTCGGGTCTAGCAAAAGCTTAAGAGTGGGGGTATTTGATAGCATGCAAATATGCTATCTTATTTCTATATTTTAGCTAGTTTTTATACTTAAAACATAAGCTTTCATGGCATTTTATGGTTAATTTCAGGAAACTAAGCTTGAGAAGCAAGAATTGAGTGTTTTGAGGCTATTTTGGTGCAATTTGGAACATGTGTATGATTAATTGAAGACCCAAGAAAACTCTAGATGTATTTTTAGTATAAAAAATATACTGAGAGATTCTACATCGAATCACGATTCCAACGCATCAAACCGGAGGTCATTTGGACACCCAAGTGAAAAGATATGACAAAAATGGCCGCAGTGGGTTGGCTGGCAGCAGGCACAGCGTTGCAACGCCATGACCAGTGTTGCAACGCCGTATCGAAAAGCCCTATAAATACAACATGTTGTTTTCATTGCAAAGGGAGCCGAAATTGATAGTTTTTTACCCTAATTTCGAAATACACGCTCTAAGAGGAGAAATAAGAGCATTTTTTGGGAGCCAAAGCGTTTGTGGAGGTTCGAGATCGTGACAAGAGCTCGGGATCGAGGGACCAACATCAACACATAAGTTTTATTTCTCTTTCTTTTAGTTTGTAATTGAGTTTAAAGACTTTTCCCATGACTTTAGCTTGTTTTTATGGTGATTTATTGTTGCTAGAAGTTGTACTTAGGATTTGATTTACATGTTTAAGACTTATTTGTTTTTGTATTGAATTATGTTTTGTTATTTATTTTTGGCAATTCGTTCTTCAATTCTTTAATCTTGTTGGTTTAAGTGGACTCGAGAGAAAAAGCTTAGATTAGAGCAAAGTTGTCAAAACTCTTAGAATCTAGCATGAGAATGACCTAGAAGTCTAAGGGAAACACATAAAGTAGTTACTTAATGTCGTGCATGCTTAGATTTTATTTAGAAACTATAGAATTTATTGTGTGTGCGAGGCTCACTAAGGATCGAGAGACTTTTTTGAGTATCTTACTTCTTGTTTATAAATTCATGATATTAATTCATTGCATGTGTTAAATAATGAATTAACTTGTGAAATCAACTTCCTCAATTCTATCATATTCGTGTCTCCAATTGTACATTTATTTTCTATCTTCGTTTTCACCTATCTATCAAAGTTTTGTTGCTTTAGCTAAAATTAAGAATAAGTATCTTGGTAATTAATTAATCTAGAAAACCCATTCCTGAGGACGATACTTTGTACTCAAATCACTATATTAAAACTTGACCCGTACACTTGCGGTATTGTATTAATAAAATTTACGCGACACACCATCAGCAACTCTTGCTGATGTACTGTCCATTTCGTTTAACACAATTTTACTCCTAGGTAAATGATCCCTGACGTGGTCTTTCTCAAGGAAAGTGGTGTTTGTCGACACAAGCACCCTATTTTCCTTAGGATCGTAAAACAAACCACCCCTAGTCTCTTTTGGGTAACCTACAAAGAGGCACAATTTATAACGAGGTTCCAACTTTTTCGAGTTTGACACCAACACATGGGTCGGGCATCCCAAAATTCTGAAATGGTGAAAACTGCCTTTACGACCATTCCAGAGTTCGAAAGGTGTTTCACAAACACTCTTCGACGGAATGTTGTTCAAAATATAAACCACGGTCTTCACTACGTAACCCAAAAAGAATCAGGGAGACGAGCGCTAGCTCATCATCGACCGAACCATGTCCAACAGGGTTCTGTTTCTCCTCTCCGACACACCATTCTGCTGTGGCATACCAGGTGGTGAGAGTTGGGACGTAATTCCCTGTTCTATCATATAGTCCTGGATTTCAGTGTCCATATACTCTCCACCACGATTCGATCGAAGTGTTTTAATAGTTTTACCTAACAGGTTCTCAACCTTAGCCTTGTACTCCTTGCACTTTTCAAGAGTTTCAGACTTCTTATGCATTAGGTAAATATACCCATACCTTGAATAATCATCTATAAAAGATACAAAGTATTCGTAACCACCTCGTGCTTTAACACTCATCGAACCACACACTAGTAGAAAAAAGAGTTTTAATGACGGGCGCGCACCTGTCATCTATGCGAGTGTCATTGTATGTAACAATGACGGTCGGGTTTTGATGACGGGCATTGCCCGTCATTAAACGTTTTGCCCGTCATTAAAAGTGGGTTGGAACCCAGTTTTTAATGACGGACATTGCCCGTCATTAAAAGTAATTTTTAATGACGGGCAATGCCCGTCATTAAAACTCGGTCACTTTTTATGGCGGGCATTACACGTTACTTATAATTGTTTTTTTTATTAAAAAAACTTATTGTCCGTCATTATTTTAGTTCATAATTTTTTATTTCATGACAGGCAATGCCCGTCATCTTTTTTAGCATAATTTAATAAAAAAAAAGTTAATAGCCCGATGGTTAACCAACAATATTTAATAACTAATTACCTGAAATATTGCAAATATATTAACTTCTATATTGAAATGAAATCACTATACAAATTTACAAACCTGCAACAAAAACACTTTTATATCCAAAACATACATGAAATCACTAATCCATAAAAACATCCAACAAAATACTTTTTTAACCAAAACAATGCACATAGAAAACTTTTATATCCAAAACTCCAAAACCATAAACTACTATATTACAAACCGTAAACTACTATATGACAAACCATAAACTCCTATATCACAAACCTTAACCATAACTATATCACAAACTTTAACCATAAACTAGTATATCACAAACCTTAACCATAAACTAGTATATCACAAACCTTAACCATAACTCTAAAACCATAAACTCCTATATCACAAACCTTAACACCTATATCACAAAAACAGTAAATTCTAAAACTAACACGAAATCAAGCCAATAAGTAAAAATTTTGGCATGACCTCTACAGAATATCAACTAACCATAACCTGAAACATTGCAGAACACTTCTATATATCCAACAAAAACATGAAATCACTAATTCATCCACAAACATCCAACAATCATTCCTTTTACGAGAAGAGCATAACTTCATTATAAAGAATACACATGAGACGATCTCTACATAACCTTATCGCCTATATCACAAAAACCATAAACTAGTATGTCACAAACCTTAACCATAACTCTAAAACTATAAACTCCTATATCACAAACCTTAACACCTATATCACAAAAACAATAAACTCTAAAACTAACATGAAATCAAGCCAATAAGTAAAAATTTCGGCATGACCTCTATAGAACATCAGGTAACCATAACCTGAAACATTGCAGAACACTTCTATATATCCAACAAAAACATGAAATCACTGATTCATCCACAAACATCAAACAATCATTCCTTTTACGAGAAGAGCATAACTTCATTATAAAGAATACACATGAGACGATCTCTACATAACCTTATCGCCTATATCACAAAAACCATAAACTAGTATGTCACAAACCATAACCATATTTCTAAAACCATAAACTCCTATATCACAAACCTTAACACCTATATCACAAAAACAATAAACTCTAAAACTAACACGAAATCAAGTCAATAAGTAAAAACTTCAACATGACCTCTATAAAACATCAGCTAACCATAACCTGAAACATTGCAGAACACTTCTATATATATAAAAAAAAAAACGGTGTAGGGCATGAGGCCACCCGCCTCTCCATAGACAACATCCAACAAACAAGTATATACATCAAAAAACACATTCATTCATAGATAACATCCAACAAACTCCAATCTCAGATTCAGAAGAATGAGGCCACCCGCCTCTCCACAAACTACTAAATATTATACACACTTCTACTATATAGATTATAAACAGGTATATTGTACACCTAACCAACTTATTAACTTACCTAACTTCATAAAAATCTAGTACTTTTTCACAAAATTCAGAAATTCACAAATGGCTTACACAAATCTGCCAACAAAATCCGTCCATTGCACTCGAATCTCGTCGATTTCTTCTTGTTTATATGCAGTTTTTGTGTTGAACTACAAAGAGAAATAATATATAATAACATTACACTAAATTATGTTTTGAATCACAAACCAGATAAAATAAGAGTACTTACAAGGTTCATTATAGGGATACTAGAATTATATACGATTTCTCGTATATACTTCTGTACATAGTACCCGCACTCCACAGAACTCGGTTGATGGGGGCACTACATGCAAAATAATTTAAAAAATAGCATGTTTGAGTTAAATATTATTCCAACGTTGATCAAAACAATCAAATATATCAATTATGTTTACTTTTACAAGTTTCCAAGTGATGGCAAAACGATATTGTGGAAGTGAGTGCTTGGCTTGCCACATTCTCAAGGATCTAAAGAGTTTGAAGAATTAGAAAAATTAATAGAAAGTAATCAATTCTAAAGGTTTGAAACACTTACGTATTTATTGTTCCTTGAAAACTTTCTTCGATCTTACTCCTCAACAAGTTTAAGACATAAACAGTGTTTGCCCGCGGATGGATAACGATCAACATCCAATGATATCTATTAAAGTTATGAGTATTCTAATATCATTGTTTTATGAACAAAAAACATTATAAATAAGTTGAAGTAATTTAAACTTACCTAGTATTATAAGGGATGAAAACTTGTTGATCCAAGTCCAAATTAACCATTTCTAACCTGTTAGCCAGATTTATACAACGTGTTTCTTGACTTTTAACAAAATTAGAAATGGTTATTTGATCAACTAGCAAGAACTTGGCGATTATTTCATAGTCACATACAGTCCAAAGATACCTAAATAAAAGTAAAGTTATTTTATAAAACATTCAAAAGCGTAGTAAATGTAGTTGTAAATGAAAGATGTTGTATACTTACGCAATGTATGTGACTATGCAGGAGTACCCTATCTCCACCATCCCACAATAATGTAGGATATCATCGCGATGTAAATAAATTAACTTTTCCTCCCTGAACATGTGCTTGCTCAATGTGACTTGAATCGTATCATCTTCTTGCATCGATAACATTGCATAACGATTCAGAAGTTTAATAGTCACGTGAGCATCTGTGTACTTTGTAGAATGTGAAGTAGGCACATGTACAGAAACATCCGGCTTATGTTTTGCTGGAGAAGCCACCTATCACAACAAAACAACATTTAAATTTGTAAACAAAGAATATAGTAATTTTAAACATTGAGTTGAAGAATTTCATACCTTTTTCCCCTTATTAAAAATGACAAGGTCACGAGGCCATGCTACAAAATTTCTTATAGATTGACTCAGGGACTCTACTTCTCCCCGTATAGGAATTGGTAATGGAGCATGTTCACCTACGATCATGTCCACTACCACTCTAACATTTTCAACTCCTAAGGGAACTCCATGGACTGTGGAAAATTGAGCGTCAGACGTGTACATTATGCCTATAGCAACCACATTATCCTTTGATCCTATTGCTAGATGACATGGAGTTCCCTTCAAAAAATTAAAAAAGAATGTCAGAATAAAGTATCATAGATCACATCTTATGATAAAAAAAATTTCCACAAAATCCTAATTACCTCTAAAATTTCTTCCACATCGTCAATGCCCTCCTTGTCTTTTGGATGATTACTGCCTATGCTTGCAGACTTTTTGGAAGGTGAGCACGACATTTTGTTGTCAGACTCTTTGCTTGATTTTTCCTTCACTCGAGGAATGTTAAAGTATGTTGATGGTTTGACAGACATACCTATTCCTCTAACACCCCCTCTGTGTTCTGGCGTGCCTAATGCTTCGGTCAATACGTCTTTACCTTTATTCTTCATAGCTAGTTCGTCTTGTCACCACAATTTAGATTGACATTGAAACTAACCATAAGATATTTAAACTAAGAATCATTTTTACATCATGTTAAAATAAAGCATATTAACTTACGATTCGACCAGCGCATTGTTTGGTTTCATCATCGAAGTATTCATTATTTTTTCCTTTTCGTGCCTGTAACCATAAGGTGGCACGAGTGGAAGTATCATCCGCCAATTCCTATATAAACACACAAGTTATTAAATCTCATTTATGGAAAATTATAAGAAATAATGTTACTCACTAGTTGTTCAGCTAAGTTGGCATATCTTTTGCGAGAGATATGATGATTATATTTACATTTCTCTCTCCTTTTCTTTTGTAAACAACTTTGTGCCTGTATCACATAATAGAATCAATTTAAATCATTTTAATACTTTTTTTACTAACTTTTAAAAGCAATAAGTATACTGTACTTACCTCCAATTCTTCCGATAATCTAGCATTCACAAATGCCTCCCATTGATTTTGATCAATATGTGAATACTTTTGTGGGGGATGTTTCAACAAGGACGACTCATCCTTAAATGGAAGTATGTGTTTTTGATACAACGTGTGTCGAAATGTTCGAAATTTATTTGCCGCTGATTGAAGAATACTATTTTTGGACCGAGGGTCGATCACAAATGACATCTACATAGGAAACACATAATAAATGGTTAAATAACTCTATATATTAAGAAGTTTGTAGGAAAAAATACTATTATTATTCTTACCTCTATAGAATAAAAAATTTTATCTTTCAATTCTTGGGGAACTTCTTTCCAAGTCTTGTAAGTTAATGGAATTTGTTGCCTAACGCAAACTCCAATATAACTTTGCATTTGGTTTGCATTATCACCAACACTCTGGCCTTGATTGTTGTATTGGATGACTAAGCGTTCTCCTGTAGTCCTTATGCATGCCAGACCATGCATAGTAGTGAGACCACGTCGATTAGTATGCCTAGCCTCCATTTAGATCGCAACGTTCACTTCATCGTCACTTGATCCACTCATTGTAACAATCTGCAAAAAAAAAAAAAAAATACCATGAAAAAAATAAGTTATAATAGCGCATAAGATATATGAACTCATAAAAAAATTATAATAACTAAACAATGGCATACCATATTTAATACATTATTTTTTAATAGTGCATAATAAGTTATAATAGCGCATAATATCATGAGAGAAGTTCCTTCATATGTTTCTTGGGTAGCTTTTACAATATTGAGGCTTTTGAGACTTCTTCAACTACCTAAAGATGGGGTCAGCTCCAATTTTGAATGCAACACTTGCATCACATTTTTAATAATGTTTCTAATGTCAATTACCTTCGATCCTTAAAAAATGTTTCTAAAGCCATTAATTAAACTAGGCTTAAATTAGGTACAAATTGAACACATTTACACTTGAAAGAAAAAATAATGCATCACAAGTAGCTTTGAACGCATTTTCTTACAACCTCAACCATATTATATATATTTTTAAGTTTTTAAGGCTACATAAAAATTCCATAATCCATAAAATCTGACTTCCATTTTAATTTGTGCCCTTCAACATTTCAAGAGCTTCATCATTTCAAGAGCATTTCAAGATAACTGACATAAAAACAAGCTAAAGGGACAGATTTGGACCTCAATGAAGCAGATCTACAAAGGAAGGGTGTAGATCTGGACCTCACGCTTCAGATCTGGTCAGTCGGAGAAGAATGACGGCGGGGACTCCCAAATGGACGGTGACGAAGCGGTTGGCGGCGATTTGGTGCTGCGTGGACGGCGGTTTGGTGCTCTGTGGTCGGCGGCGACTCTCCAAACGGCGGTTTGTGAAGAAGAGAGTGAGACAGAGGGATCGATCGGCGGTGACTGCCCAAACGATCGGTCGGCGGTCGTCAGACAGTGAACGGCGGTGATGGTGAAGATGACGGCGGTTGGCGGCGACTCCCCCAAACGAACGGCAGTGATGTAGGAGATGGGTCGAGAGTGAGGGGAGACTGAGATCCCGTGGAGGGAGAGTGAGAGATTTGAAGAGAGAGAGTGAAAGATGTACTGAAGAGAGAGAGAGGGGGGTGATCGACACGGAGCTACTGAGGTATCCGAAAATGTTTTTTTTTATTAATATATCCTATAATGACGGGCAAAGCCCGTCATTCAAAAGAACTTATAATGACGGGCAATGCCCGTCATTGTATCTACATTTCATTTTCCACTCCGCGCGTTCCGACTGTGCGTCATTGTTTCCCGCCCCCAAAGTTTTTTGTCCGTCATTGTATCCTAGTTTTGTTCTAATGACAGAGGTCAAAATGTATAAGCTCAAGGGGATCTTTGTCTCTATATTCTTTTCCACTAAAAGGACGTTTGGTCATTTTGTCTTCAAGGCATGACTCACATACCGGTAAAGAGTTTTCTTCCAACTCGCTTATAAGTCCACTCTTCATAAGTCTCTCAATCCTATTGAGATTAATATGACCTAACCTTTGATGCCAAAGATGGGCATTTTCTTTAGGAGAAACCTTTACTCTCTTAGTTCGTGTTTCATCTGTTTAAAACAATTAAGTATTCAAAGCACTTTTGACCAAATTAGGTTTCAAAGCGTACAAATTATTCTCAAGTGAAGCAGAACACAATAAGTTTCCATTTCGGAAAATAAACACTTTATTACCATTAAAGGAAACAGAAATATAGTGTTCTAATAGGCAGGAAATAGAAACTAGGTTTATAGTAAACCCTGGAACTATATACAAATTATCTCATAAAATGTAATTCCTGCCAAAATATAGCTTCACCGTGTTGATTGCTGCAGCAGAGACAACCTCTCCAGATCCAACCCGTAGTGTTATCTCACCCTCTCGCAGTTGCTGCCAGGAACTAATTCCCTGAAAAGAAGCACAAAAATTGTCAGTGGCGCTTGAATCAAGTATCCAGGCAGAGTCATTACTCTCCACTAAACAAGTTTCAGTTACAAGTAAATCACATTTACCTTCTTTCTTCCTATCGGCAAGGAACTTGGGCAGTTACGCTTCCAGTGTCTATCCCCATTGAATTGGAAACACTTTCCTTTCTCTGCAACTTCCTTGACCTTTCTACCCTTTTGGGTGGCAGCGCGGTCAGCTTTGCCCTTCTTCATCTTCTTCTTCTTCCCTTCCTGGCCTGAAGAGGCTACAGATTTAGTCCCAGAGGTCCAATCCCTGGGAAACGACTTGAAGGCAACATTTGCCTCAGCTTTTGGTGTCTTGATCCTCATCAAGGACTAGAAGTTGTGTAGTTCATTAGGAAGGGTGGTCAGAGTGTAGCTAATTTTGTTCATAACAACATTGCTACAAAACTAAAGGAAACTCTTCGAAAGAGCCTCCAGAATAAAGCTGACCTGGCTCGACTCATCGATCGAAGCCCCATTCATCTCAGCCAGACTAAAATGGATCATCATGTCCAGAACGTGTTCACGGACAGACGCCCCTTCTTTCATCCACGCATTGAAGCGTGTTTGAGTGAATCATGTCGGATAAGCTTGCAATGATATAGACCTTGGCCTTTTAATTGGCCCTGATCCATCGATCGTACGCATCACGAACACTTCGTGATGCGGTCGAGCCCGACACATGAGGACACTCCTCAGTGAGTACGAACTTTAGGTCGTTAGGTACTAGAATTGTGTTGATATTATTTTTCCACGTTTGGAAATTATCTCCCACTAGTTTGTCGGAATCTAATAGAGCAATAATTGAGCTAGACATTTTTGCTGAAAACAAGTAAAATTTTGTGTTAGTCTCGCAAAAAAACTTTTGAAAATCCAATCAAGTTTTAGCAAAATTTTATCATATGATCCCTAGGTCATTAAAATTTGCAACCCCAAAGGTTTAGAATGACCACCACCGAAGGGTGAACAGAAACACTCCTCCTCTGGAATGAAACTTTCTCGACAAAACCCTAATACCAGAATAACCCTTATTCCATTAGGCGTCCAGTTACCATTTTTCGGTCTGAATCCATTAACTCTTAATGAATCTGAGTGTCACCCTCAATCTTTAAATTTCCAAGTATTCGTCCAAACAATAGCCACTGAAGGGTGAACCAAGAAGGAAAACCAACAAGGAAATTGTATCCCTTTCGAGAATTCATGGTGTTCCGACTCCCATGATCAAGACCCTCCGAAGGGATTGTCTGGTCTAGGCCAAACTAGTAGGCGGATCATAGGCGTCTCACGGTGTGAATCGAAAGAAGAGACCGTGGGTCCCGTTTTCACAGGTCTCGCTCCCACTCACTATAAGTACTCTCTCCAACCACGTTGATATTGACCCATACAAATTTCATCCGAAGGGGGACGCTCCCATTTGCGCCACGAGGGCGAGTATCATGCATACTATATAATATAACTCTTATAATATAATCTTATCATGCATACTATATCTTATAACTCTTATAATATAAATATGATGCATGAAATGGTTAACCTAAGGTGGGATTTTAATCTATATGACATACATTATGCATATAGAATAAATAAATTTCATACATCTCATGTATAAAATTAATAAATAGCAAAATTTGATCGATTTTGGCACTTTAGGGACATTAATTGAATTAATTAACATTAATATAACTTTTATATTAATATTAATTAATAAAATTAATTTAAAAAATACATTTTACAAAATATAAATAAATAAAATAATAAATAAAACTCGAAATAATGCCCCACGAACGAAAAACGGCTTCCTTCTTGCCACTTCGCGGGAAACGGCCTCGCGAACTGCCCACTACGCACGCAGCGTTGCAACGTCGTGGCCAGCGTTGTCCTCAACGTGCCTAACACCTCAGCGTTGCAATGCTACACCGAGCGTTGCAACGCCGACGTGCAGCTCAACCTCCATCTGCACGGACAACGTTGAGATGCCGAAGAACAACGTCTGAACGCCGTCGACAGAACAATAGACTCCTTTGTTGTTCTTCGTCGTTTTTCGCCCGATTCCGCTCCGATTTCTTCACAGCAACTCTTGCCATTCAAGACACGAACTTACAGACTCGATTTACTTTCTAATTTCCTAAAAAAATACGGGCCATTACATTGATCTCATCAACAGAATAGTTAATAAAAAAAATGCCAAAAACGAAACATTCATTTTGCAAACCACAATTTCATCTCATGAATTTGAAGCAAACCCACCTAATCTTAAGAAAATTAATTTGCGCAACGAAGAAGCCAACGTTTGGCTCTGATACCAATTGAAGGGAATAAAACTCCCGCAACGGAAAACGACTTTGAATCGTCATGGTTTTCGTTGTGAAAACAATTCTTAAAATAAATTCTATCCTATAGAATTTAGATTAAACATGCATTAAAGAAGGAAAAAACAGTAATAAATAGTACTTGTTGAAGAACCCTTCTTCACGAAATTCTTCTCCGTTCACGAACTCTTCGTGCTCTCGATCTCTACGATCACGAACTCTCCGAACCACAAACAATCAGACACCTCTGAAAGATCTTCTCGGTTGTTTTCCTTTGCTAAAGGGAGAGTGGTGGGACACCTTTGGTTTAGGGTAGAGAGAAAATTTGAGAGAAGAGAGAATGATCTTGGATGAAATCCAAAAAATTATTTGTGATATCACTAAAGCCTTCTCACAAAGGCTTTAAATAATGGTGATAGGTGGAGTTGAAATCTCCACCTATTTACCATTTTACCACAACCTTAGGTTATGCATTGCATAACCACATATAATAAGATATCTCATACCTTATAATACAAATCACATTTGTATAATTATGGATTTTAAATTGAATCACATTCAATTTAATTTCTCTCAATCCAAATTCTCTAAATTAGCCATAATTAAACAATTAGGTTAACCTATAGTTTATTATGAATCTCATTCACATTAAACTATATAATATGTCAATCATATCTCATATAAATGACATAAATACCCTTTTAATGAATTTGAACACTTCAAATCCACACCTAACTGTAAACGCTCAATATATCCAGTTTGAGCCAACCAAGGGACCTAATGCACCTACAGATGACAAGCCCTAATGATCCGAGACTAACATGTCAAACTCTTTGACCCGGTTAATTAACCTTATTTAACTACAGTAACACTCCACTAAAGCCCGTAGTTGCACTCCCATCACTGTAGGACAAGTTGTGTCCATTGATATAACCAAGCCCGTGAGTCGACCTTTCACAGGTTGTTCGTAGACACTAATGGGTCAAATTATAATTTTACCCCTATGTCTACCTCTTGCGCCTTAAGTCCCCACTACTCCTCTAATGAACAACAACATTGTATGCTCCAACCATAAACAACATCCCTCTCAGGCTAGTGAGAGTGTGGGCGCCCGTTATCCAAACCCTTGAGACAACACTTAAGGGAACAACCCCTCTAGTTTCTCTAAGTCGGGAACGAGTGAATTCCATCTCGCGTAGTCAAGTTCCCAGCTCCCTACGTGGTCCTGTCCTTGAGAAGATAGGCATATTCGGCGAGTAACTGTGCCCACCCTTACCCGTACTAGTCAAAGGAGTGATCCCCACAGACAGGAGTCTGCAACACGATCAGGATTAAGGTCAAGTCACTATTGGTCATCTACGAAGTTATTAGTCCAATACTGTCAACAACGTTACATCGGTAGGTCTAATAATTCACGGTCCGGTCTTGTACAATCACATTGCACAGGATCCCCCCACTCGCATGTCAACCACATGAACAAGTTGGATCACCTTGTTTGTATCTAATACAAAGCGGGCCGCATCCACAACGTATCCAGGATTAGGTCACCTACCCTATCCGTATACTGTAGACCGTTCGGGTCACTAACTCGAACGTGATCCTCCCTGTGTTTCCACTACACACCGTTCAAGTTCTAGCTGTCTCATAAATTAATGACCCTGGAGCTTAGTTTATTGGACAAAGTTTGTAAATATCCGAGACACAAAGTGATAAAAAAAAAACTCTTATTTATTTCAATCATAAATATTACAAACAAATATGAGATTAGGACATACATCCAACACATGCCTGAAAGGCAGCTAGCCCTTCTTGGAGTTTTGCATCTTATATCTAGACAACATCTTGTCAATATAAGACGCCTGAAACATGGCTAGTGTTCTGTTCTTCCGGTTTCGTACTATCTGGATACCTAGAACATACTGGGCATCTCCCAAATCTTTCATCTGGAATTGCAAAGCCAATCATTTCTTAATGTCAGTAAGAAATCCTACCTCATTCCCAATGAGAAGGATATCATCTACATACAATATCAGAAATGCGACAGTGTTGTTGACTATTTTCTTGTAGACACAAGGCTTGTCAACATTTTGATCAAAGCCATAAGATTTTATCGCCTAATCAAACCTTATATTCCAAGACATCGAGGCTTGTTTCAGTCCATAAATAGACCTATTAAGCCGACAAACCTTTTGCTATTGGCCTTGGGCAATGAACCCTTTGGGTTGGTACATGTAGATGGTTTCGTCAAGTCTGTCATTCAAAAAGGTTGTCTTGACATCCATCTACCATACCTTAGAGTCATAATATGCGGCAATGGCCAGAAGGATCCTGATCGACTTTACCATGGCAACATGAGAAAAGGTTTCCTCCTAGTCAACTCCTTCAACCTGGGTAAAAACCCTTTGCCACTAGTCGTGCTTTGAAGATATGCACTTTCCCATCTACGCCACGTTTACGCTTGTAGATCCATTTGCAACCTATAGGTTTTACCCCATCTGGTTGATCTACAAGCTCCCAAACAGAATTGAAGTACATCGACTCCATTTCTTGGTCCATATCTTTAATCCATTCGTCTTTGTCAACGTCTGTCATTGCCTCATCATAGGTCAATGGATCCTCGCAGTCATCATCAGGGGTGACGACTTGGGTTTCAGCTAAACCCATGTAATGTTCAGGTTGTCTCACAACCCTCCCACTAAGTCGAGGCATTCTAAACACTTGCGGACTTGACTAGACGAGCTAGGATCAACAACACTTGTTGACGTGCTAGCCCCATCAGAAACTCTTATTGATGTACTGTCCATTTCGGTTAACACAATTTTACTCCTAGGTAAGTGATCCCCGATGTGGTCTTCCTAAAAAAAAGTGGCGTTTATCGACACAAACACCCTATTTTCCTTAGGATCGTAAAATAGACCACCCCTAGTCTCTTTTGGGTAACCTAAAAAGAGGCAAAATTTTGAACGGGGTTCCAACTTCTTCGGGTTTGACACCAACATATGGGTCGAGCATCCCCAAATTCTGAATGGTGTAAACTGCCTTTACATCCATTCCAGAGTTCGAAAGGTGTTTCACAAACACTCTTCGACGAAACATTGTTCAAAATATAAATCGCAGGCTCCACTTCGTAACCCCAAAAAGAATCAGGGAGACGAGCATAACTCATCATCGACCGAACAATGTCCAACAGGGTTCTGTTTCTCCTCTCTGATACACCATTTTGTTGTGGCATACCAGATGCTGAGAGTTCGGACGTAATTCCATGTTCTATTATATAATCCTGGAATTCAGTGTCCATATACTCTCCACCTCGATCCGATTGAAGTGTTTTTATTGTTTTACCTAACAGGTTATCGACCTCAGTCTTATACTCCTTGAACTTTTCAAGAGTTTCAGACTTCCTATGCATTAGGTAAATATACTCATACCTTGAATAGTCATCTATAAAAGATACAAAGTATTCGTAACCTCCTCGTGCTTTAACACTCATCGAACCACAGAGGTCAGAATGTATAAGCTCAAGAGGCTATTTTCCTCTATATCCTTTTCCACTAAAAGAACATTTGGTCATTTTGCCTTCAAGGCATGACTCACATATCGATAAAGAGTTTTCTTCCAACTCGCTTAGAAGTCCACTCTTCACTAGTCTCTCAATCCTATTGAGATTAATGTGGCCTAACCTTAGATGCCAAAGATGGGCATTTTCTTTAGGAGAAACCTTTACTCTCTTAGTTCGTGTTTCTGTCGTTTTAAACAATTAAGTATTCAAAACACTTTTGACCGAATTAGGTTTCAAAACGTACAAATTATTCTCAAGTGAAGTAGAACAAATCAAGTTTCCTTTGAAACAATTAAACGCTTTATTCAATTCAAAGTTAACTGAAATACAATGTTCAATAAGGCAGGCAATGGAAACAAGGTTTCTAGTAAATCCTGGCACTATGTACAAATTATCTAATAATAAGTACTTCCTGCCAAAAAAGAACTTCACCGTGCCAAACGTTGCAGCAGAGAAAACCTCCCCAGATACAACCCATAGCGTTATCTCACCCTCTCGTAGTTGCTGTCAGGAACTAATTCCCTTAAAAGAAGAACAAACATGGTTAGTGGCGCATGAATCCAGTATCTAGGCAGAGTCATTACTCTCCACTAAACAAGTTTCAGTTACAAGTAAATCATAGTTACCTTCTTTCTTCTTGTCGGCAAGGAACTTGGGACAGTTTCTCTTCCAGTGACCATCCCCATTGTAGTGGAAACACTTTCCTTTCTCTGCGACTTCCTTCACCTTCTTGCCCTTCTGGGCAGCAACACGGTCAGCTTTGCCCTTCTTCGACTCTTCTTCTTCCCTTTCGGGTCTGAAGAACCTACAGATTGTGTCCCAGAGGTCGAACCCCTGTGAAAGGACCTGAAGGCAACGTTTGTCTCAACTTTCGGTGTCGTGATCCTCATCAAGGACTGGATGTTATGTAGTTCGTTAAGAGGATTGCTATGAAACTGAAGGAAACTCTTCGAAACAGTCTCCAAGTTAAAGCTGACCTGGCTCGACTCGTCGATCGAAGCCTCGTTAATCTCTGCAAGATTAAAGTGGGTCATCATGTCAAGAACATGTTCACGAATAGACGTGCTCTCCTTCATCCTATCATTGAAGACGTAGTTGAGGGAATCGTGTCGGACCTGAAAGAACTGTTGTCCAAACATTTCCTGTAGAGATTCCATGATCCCCTTGGCGGTGATCATCACCTCATGTTTCTTTTCCAAACCTTCAGATAAGCTGACAATTATGTAGACCTTGGCATTTTCATTGGCCCTGATCCATCAATCGTATGCAACACGAACACTTCGCGATGCGGTCGAGTCCGGCGCCTGAGGACACTCTTCAGTGAGCACGAACTTTAGGTCGTCAGTTACGAGTATTGTGTTGATATTATTCTTCCACATTTGGTAATCATCTCCTACCAGTTTGTCAAAAGCTAAGAGTGCAACTATTGAACTAGACATTTTTGCTGAAAACAAGAAAAACTTTGTATTAGTCTCGCAAAAACTAGCAACTTTTTATCCTATGATCCCTAGGTCATTAAAAATTGCTATGATACCACAAAGGTTTAGAATGACCGCCACCGAAGGGTGAACAGAAACACTCATCCTCTGGGAAGAGACTTTCTCGACCAGACCCTAATACCAGAATAACTCTTATTCCATTAGGCATCCAATTACCATTATTCGGTCTAAATCCATTAACTCTTAATGAACCCCGTGAGTGTCACCCTATATCCTTAAATTTCTAAGTATCCGTCCAAACAATTGCCACCGAAGGGTGAACCACGAAGGAAAACCAACAAGGAAATTGTATCCCTTTCAGGAATTCAAGGTGTTCCGACTCCCATGATCAAGGCCCTCCGAAGGGATTGTCTGGTTCAGGCCAAAGTAGTAGGCGGATCATAGGCGTCTCACGATGTGATTCGAAAGAAGAGATAGTGGGTCCCGTTTTCAAAGGTCCCGTTCCCACTCACTATAAGTAATCTCTCCATTCACGTTGATATTGACCCATACAAATACCATCCGAAGGGGGACGCTCCCATTTGCGCCACGAGGCCGAGTATGGATCTCAATGTGTGAACTTAACGAAGATTTGGGGTCAGAAAATTAAATGTATCTTATACACTTTATTTTCTCCCACTCAACACTTTAAGTTAATCGGGATTGACCTAGATAAATCGGCTAATATTTACTTAAGTCTACCAATATAACTCTTATATTAGATTAGCCTAAGTCTATAATTACATTATTACCTTAGGTTTATGTGAGTAAATTAATTAACTTTTAATTAATGACACTCACGAGAATTTAACCTATGAATCTCCAGACCAAATTCACTCCCAGGTCGGTTCCCTCAGTTGTCGCTCCTGATGATGACTGTGAGGATCCATTGACCTATGATCAGGCAATGGTTGATGTTGACAAAGATAAATGGATTAAAGCTATGGACCAGGAAATGGAGTCTATGCACTTCAATTCTGTCTGGGAGCTTGTGGATCAACCGGATGGGGTAAAACCTATTGGTTGCAAATGGATCTACAAGCGTAAACGTGGCGTAGATGGGAAGGTGCAGACCTTCAAAACCCGACTAGTGGCAAAGGGTTTTATCCAGGTTGAAGGGGTTGACTATGAGGAGACCTTTTCACCTGTTGCCATGGTAAAGTCGATCAGGATCCTTCTAGCCATTGTCGCGTATTATGACTACGAGGTATGGCAGATGGACGTCAAGACAACTTTTCTGAATGGCAAACTTGATGATACCATCTACATGGACCAGCCCAAAGGGTTCATTGCCCAAGGCCAAGAGCAAAAGCTTTGTCGGCTTCACAGGTCCATTTATGGACTGAAACAGGCTTCGAGATCTTGGAATATAAGGTTTGATGAGGCGATCAAATCTTATGGCTTTGATCAAAATGTCGACGAGCCTTGTGTTTACAAGAAAATCGTTGACAAAACTGTCGCATTTTTGGTGTTGTATGTGGACGATATTCTTCTCATTGAGAATGAGATAGAATTTCTTACTGACGTTAAGAAGTGGCTAGCTTCGCAATTCCAAATTGTCCTAATCTCGTGTTTGTAAATTACTGTTTGAAATTAATAAGAGTTATTCATTTCATCACTTTGTATCTCGCAATATTTATAAACTTTCCCAATAAACTAAGCTCCAGGGTCATTGAATTTATGAGAGAACTAGAACTTGAACGGTGTGTAGTGGACACACAGGGAGGATCACGTTCGAGTTAATGACCCGAACGGTCTACAGTATATGGATAGGGTTGGAGACCTAATCTTGGATACACTATGGATGCGGCCCGCTTTGTATTAGATACAAACGAGGTGATCTGACTAGTTCATGTGGTTAACATGCGAGTGGGGGCATCCTGTGCAATGAGATTGTACAAGATCGGACCGTGAATTATTAGACCTAGTGATGTAACACCGTTGTGATGAGGGACTAATAACCGTAGATGACCATTAGTGACTCGACACAATCCCGAGCGGGTTACGGACTCGCCCTGTCTGCGAAGTGCATCCTTTTGCCTAAATACGGGTGAGGGTGGTCACGATTACTCACTCATAATATGCCTATCTTCTCGAGGACAAGACCAAGTAGGTAGTGGGAACTTAACTCCGTAATATTCTCGCGACGGGAGTGCAAATACGGGCTATAGTGGAGTGTTACCGTAGCTAATGAATGTTGATTAACCGGGTCAAAGAGTTTGACAGGTTAATCTCGAATCATTGGAGCCCGTCACTGTAGGTCCATTAGGTCCCTCGGTTGGCTCAATCTAGGTTAAAAGAAGGGTTAAAGTTTTGGTATGAAATTAATTTCACTTTAAGGGCATTTATGTCATTTATATGATATATGGATGATATAATATATAGTTTAATGTGAATGAGATTCATAATAAACTATAGGTTAGCCTAATTGTTGAATTAGGGTTAATTGGAGAAATTAATTGAGAGAAATTAAATTGGATGTGATTCAATTTAATTAATCCACAATTATTGCAAATGAGATTTGCAATATGAGATATGAGATATCTTATATTATGTGGTTATGCAAATGAGATTTGCATAACCTATGGTTGTGGTAAAGTGGTAATAATGTGGAGCTTTTAACTCCATCATTCCACTATTTAAACCCTTTGCAAGAAGGGATTGATGAGGCTTTTTTCATTTTTTTGGTTTTGATCAAAGGAAAAAAAAACCAAAATTCTCTCTACTCTCTCTCAATTCTCCTCCCTCGCCAAAATCACAAGTTCCCACAAACTTCCTTCTTTCCAAAGGAAGAACAACCGAGACTCCAAGTGGTAGTGTTCGAGTTCCGTTCGTGTGGAGCATTCGTTGAGATCGAGAAGCACGAAGTGTTCGTGACCGAGGAAGAAATCTTGAAGATTGTCTACAACAAGTAAGTATCTTCTTCTTGCTGTAAATTTCTTCCTTCTTTTCATGTTTAGCCTAGATCTAGTAGTTAGATCGTTTTGACAAAATCGAGTAGCGTAATGATACCATGACGATTCGATCGTCTTCATTCTTGTGAGATTTTTCATTCCACTCAATTATGAGATACATATTTTTCCACCTCACGCTATCTCCGGGAAGTTCACACCGTGAGACTCATACTTGGCCTCGTGGCGCAAACGGGAGCGTCCCTCTTCGGATGGTGTTTGTATGAGTCAATACCAAGGTCAATGGAGAGGGTACTTATAGTGAGTGGGAGTAGGTTTAGTGAAAACAAAACTTACGGTCTCTTTTGTCGGTTTGCACCGTTAGACCACTATGGTCAGCCTGCTAGTTTGGCCTAGACCAGACAATCCCTTCGGAGAGCTTGATCATAGGGGATCTAACACAGTAGACACCCGAAAGGGATAAAGATTTTCTTAGACTATTTTCCAATCTAGTCCTCCCTTGGTGGATTTTATTGGATCGAGACTCGGGATCTAAAGACAAAGGGTTACACTCACGAGGTACATAAGTTGTGTATGTATTCGGACCAGAAAAATGGTAACTAAAACTTATAGGAATAAAAGTTATTCTGGTGTTAGGTTTTGGTCAAGAGTGTCTTGATCCAGAGGAGGAGTGTTTTTTATTACCCTTCGGTGTCATACATTCTAAACCTTTGGAGTATCATTTCAAATTATAAATGGCCTAGGAATCATTTGATAATTAGCTAAAACATGATTGGATTAGAGTTATAGCAAGAAACTCATATAAGTTTGTTTGTAATTTTTCAGCAAAAATGTCTAGCTCTATAATTTCCTTATTGGGTGCGGAAAAGTTAACCGGAGAGAATATGATGACATGGAAAGACAAACTCAACACTATTTTTGTAGTGGATGATCTGAAGTTTGTGCTAACTGAGGAGTGTCCTCGGTGTCGAGCTCGAATGCGTCACGAAATGTTAAGTGATGCATATGATCGATGGATCAAGGCCAATGATAAGGCCAAGGTCTACATCTTTGGCAAGTATGTCCGACATATTAGCCAAGAAGCATGAGGGCATGATTACCGCCAAGGAAATCATGGATTCTGTGCAGGGTATGTTTGGACAACAGTCCACACAAGCCCGACATAATGCCTAAAGTACATATTCAACTCGAGGATGCAAGAGGGTACATTTGTTCGGGATCATGTCCTAGATATGATGGTACACTTTAACATCGCAGAGTCGAATGGTGCTTCCATCGATGAGTCGAGCCAGGTCAGCTTCATTCTGGAAACCCTTCCAGATAGTTTCCTGCAGTTTAGAAGTAATGTTGTTATCAACAAGTTTACTTTTAATCTTACCTCCCTTCTGAATGAACTCCAGACCTTTCAATCTTTGATGAAAATTCAGGGATCGAAAGGTGAGGCAAATATTGCCAGTAGAAGTTATCATAGAGGTTCGACCTCTGGGACAAAAACAGTGGCTTCATCTTCTTCTAACCTGAGAGGTAAGAAGAAGAACATGAAAAAGGTTGGTAAAGGGAAACTAGCTGACAAAGCTGCCGCCCAAAAGGGCAAGAAAGTCAAAGACGTTGCTGACAAAGGAAAGTGTTTCCACTGCAACGAAGACAGACATTGGAAACGGAACAGTCCGAAGTACATTGCAGAAAAGAAGAAGGAAGGTAAATATGATTTACTTTGCCTAGAAGCTTGTTTAGTGGATAATGATAAAACAACTTGGATACTTGATTCAGGCGCCACTAATCATGATTGTTCTTCTTTTTTTGGAATTGATTCTGGCGACTACAACAAGTGAGAGATAACGCTCTGGGTTGGAAATGAAGAGGTCGTCTCAGTTGTAGCAGTAGGCACAATGAAACTTTATTTTGGCAAGAAATATGTGTTGTTGGACAATATATTAGTGATACCAGGGTTTACTAGAAACCTTATTTCCATTTCTTGCCTTATTGAACAATGTATTTTTGTTTCCTTTTCTATGAATAAAGTGTTTATTTTGAAGAAAGGTTTAGAAATATGTTCAATTTCATTAGAAAATGGATTGTATGTTTTAAGGCCTAATTCAGTCAAAATGGTTTTGAACACTCAATTATTTAAAACTGCAAACGCACAAACTAAGAAACGAAAAATTTCTCCTAAAGAAAATGCTCATCTTTGGCATCTAAGATTGGGTCACATTAATCTCAATAGGATTGAGAGATTGGTAAAGAACGGACTTCTAAACGAGTTAGAAGAAAATTCCTTACCAGTATGTGAATCCTTCCTAGAAGGCAAAATGACTAAAAGACCTTTTAGTGGAAAAGGTTATAGAGCCAAAGACCCTCTAGAGCTTATACATTCAGACCTTTGTGGTCCGATGAATGTTAAAGCCAGGGGAGGATATGAATATTTCATCTCTTTTATAGATGATTATTCTAGATTTGGGCATATTTACCTAATGCACCACAAGTCTGAAGCACTTGGAAAGTTTAAGGAATTCAAGACTGAGGTTGAAAATCAATTAGGTTAAACTGTTAAAACACTTCGATCGGATCGAGGTGGACAGTACATGGATTTAAAATTCCAGAACTATATGATAGAACATGGAATTACATCCCAACTCTCGACTCAGGCACACCACAGCAAAACGGTGTATCGGAAAGGAGAAATAGAACCTTGTTGGACATGGTTCGATCAATGATGAGTTATGCTCATCTCTCTAGTTCCTTTTGGGGTTATGCAGTAGAGACTGCAGTATACATATTGAATAGTGTGCCCTCCAAAAGTGCTTCTGAAACACCTTTTGAACTCTGGAAAGGACGTAAAGGTAGTTTACATCATTTCAGAATATGGGGTTGTCCTGCACATGTGCTTGTGACAAATCCAAAGAAGTTGGATTCACGTTCAAAGTTGTGCCTATTCGTAGGATACCCAAAAGAAAAAAGAGGTGGTTTATTCTATGATCCTAAGGAAGATAAGGTCTTTGTGTCGACAAATGCCACTTTCTTGGAGGAGGACCACATAAGGGACCACAAATCAAAAAGTAAGGTAGTGTTGAGTGAGTTAGACGGAAAAATAGCAAAGGTTGCTAATAAGAACACTAGTACGTCAACAAGAGTTGTTGATACTAGTTTGTCTAGTCAAGAGGGTCCATCTCAAGAGTTGAGTATGCCTCGACGTAATGAGAGGGTTGTGATACAGCCTGACCGTTACATGGGTTTAGCTGAAACCCAAGTTGTTATACCAGATGACAACTGCGAGGATCCATTGACTTATAATCAAGCAATGGTTGACATTGACAAAGACAAATGGGTCATAGCCATGGACCAAGAAATGGAGTCTATGCACTTCAATTCTGTTTGGGATCTTGTAGATAAGACTAATGGGGTAAAACATATAGGTTGTAAGTGGATCTACAAGAGAAAACGTGGTGTAGATGGGAAGGTGCAAACCTTTAAAGCTAGACTAGTAGCAAAGGGTTATACCCAGGTTGAAGGGGTTGACTTTGAGGAAACCTTTTCACCTGTTGTTATGGTCAAGTCTATCCGTATCCTTCTTGCCATTGTCGCATATTATGACTATGAGTATGGCAAATGGATGTCAAGACAACCTTTTTGAATGGCAATCTTGAGGAAACCATCTACATGGATCAACCCAAAGGGTTCATTGAACCAGGACAAGAGCAAAAGGTTTGCAGGCTTAAAAGGTCGATTTATGGTCGATTTATGGACTGAAACAAGCCTCTAGGTCCTGGAATATAAGATTTGATGAGGCTATCAGATCTTATGGTTTTGACCAGAATGATGATGAACCTTGTGTCTACAAGAAAATCATTAATAGTTCTGCTGCTTTCCTAATTCTCTATGTGGATGATATCCTGCTTATTGGGAATGATGTAGGTTATCTTACTGACATAAGGAATGGCTAGCTACGGAATTCCAAATGAAAGATTTGGGTGATGCGCAGTTTGTTCTTGGGATCCAATTGTCCGGAACCGCAAGAATAGAACACTAGCCTTGTCTCAAGCCTCATACATAGACAAAGTGTTGTCAAGGTTTAAGATGCAAGATTCCAAAAAGGGCTTGTTGCCTTTTAGACATGGAATCTATTTGTCTAAGGAACAGTGTCCTAAGACACCTCAAGGAGTTGAGGATATGAGACGGATTCCTTACGCATCAGTTGTTGGGAGCCTGATGTACGCCATGTTGTGTACTAGGCCTGACATTTGTTTTGCAGTTGAGATGGTTAGTAGGTATCAATCCAATCCAGGACTTGAACACTGAACAACGGTTAAAACGATCCTTAAGTATCTTTAGAGAACAAGGAACTACATGCTTGTGTATGGGTCTAAGGATTTGATCCTTACAGGATACACGGATTCTGACTTTCAAACTGGTAAAGATTCTTGGAAATCTACATCAGGGTCAGTTTTCACTCTTAATGGAGGAGCTGTAGTATGGCGAAGCGTCAAGCAAGGATGCATCGCTGATTCCACCATGGAGGTCGAATATGTAGCAGCTTGTGAAGCAGCTAAGGAGGTCGTTTGGTTAAGGAAATTTATGCTAAATTTGGAAGTTGTTCCAAATATGACTTTGCCCATCACACTGTATTGCGATAACAGTGGTGCAGTGGCAAATTCGAGGGAACCCCGAAGTCACAAGAGGGGAAGCACATAGAGCGGAAGTATCATCTCATCCGAGAGATCGTGCATAGAAGAGACGTGATTGTCACGAAGATAGCCTCAGAGCACAACATTGTTGATCCTTTTACAAAGGTTCTCACGGCTAAAGTATTTGAGAGTCACCTAGAAGGTCTAGGTTTACAAGTCTTCCCCAACTAGGGCAAGTGGGAGTATTTTGTACAAAGGGTTTAAATGCGCTAGTTTATTGTATTTACATTAATGTAATGTTTAGTACTCCACAAGCTTTAGGTCAAGTGGGAGATTGTTGGGATTTAAGCCCTAAAACTTGTGTAATCTTGATCAATTAAATAAAGTGTTATTTGTTATGATAAGATTACAGTCTTGCTTTTATAAATCTAATAAACTAAGCTCCAAGGTTATAACGTTTATCTTGAAATCAGTGTAGTGGACACTATTTGGGTTGAATTCAAGATTATAACCTAGATAGTCTATGGTATAAGAATAAGGTTGGAAACCTCATTCTGGTAACACCATGGATGCGACCCACTTTGTAATTAGTACAAATGAGGTAACCCAACTCATTCATGTAGTTGACATGCGAGTGGGGGCATCCTGTATGAAGAGTTCATACAAGACTGGATCGCAAATTATTAGTCTAACCAGTATAACACCGTTAACAGGATAAGACTCGTAATTGATAGATGGTCATTAGTGACTTGACCTGAATCCTGAGCAAGTTAAGAACTCCTACTTATAAGGGTTTGTCCTTAGACTAGTATGGGTGAGAGTGGCACATGGCGACTCAATAAGCCTACCTTCTCGGGGACGAGAACCTCGTAGGTAGGCGGGAACTTAAGCTGTGCAAGATGGAATTCACTCATTGCTCTACTGAGGAATTAGATAGGTTGTTCCCTTAAGAACTAACTCCAGGTCTTGAACAACGGAGCCCCGCCCTCTATGAGGGTATGGTCTAAGGTAGGAGCTTAGACTTGTTGTTTATTAGAGGATCAGTGGTGCTTAAGGAGCAAAGAGGTAATCACAGGGGTAAAACGATAATTTGTCCCAGCTGTGATTACGAACAACCTATGAAGGGTCGACTCATGGGTAATGACTATATCAGTGGACACAATAATATCTACAATGAGGAGAGTGCAGCTACAAATCTATAGTGGAGTGACTTGTAGTTAATGAATATTGATTAACTGGATCAAAGAGTTTGATCAGTTAATCTCACATCATTGGAGCACATGATCTGTAGGTCCATTAGATCCTCTCCGTTGGCTCAACATGGTAATATTGAGGGTATAAAGTTAGGAGTGAAATTGAAGTGTTCAATTTCATACATGAGGAGTTATATCAATTATATATGATGTAATTGATATAATATATAGTTTTAATGTGAATTATTTTCATATATAAACTATATACTAAAGAGAGATTAATGGAAGGGTAGAATGGTCATTTCCATCCCATTCCTCTATATATATAATTGCATGAGATGCAACTAGGTTAAGACGTCTAAGTGTATTCCTAGCCTCCTTGTTGTGTTGTTGGAAGAGTTCCAAAACACAAATCTCTCTCACAAAATACCTCACTACTCCTAAAGGGAACCCACCTTCCTCCTCTCACTAGAGAACAACGGAGAAGATCCTGGTGGTGGTGTCGGTGTTAAATGCCGATTCTTGTTCTTTGAGATCGTGACCGTGGAGAAAGGAGCACTTGAAGAAAGGTTCTTCAAAGGTATATACTTGTTGTCCATACTCTTATTATATGCTTAATCCATGTTTACGTTCTTGAATTTTCCGTTGCAACTAAATCAAGAGCGCGCGATTCGCAATCGCTTCCGCTGCGGGGACTTCGATTCCCTTCACTACCCACTTTAGGGATTAGTAGAGAGGTTGTTCCCTTAAGTGTTGACTCTAGGTCTTGAACAAAGGGCCCACCCCTCTCATTGGCCCGAGAAGGATTCGGTTTGTTGGTTGGACCACAAACCAATTGTTCATTAGAGGATCAGTGAGACTTAAGGAACAATAAGTAATTATAGGGGTAAAACGGTAATTTTTATCCAGCTATAATTACGAACGACCTGTGAATGATTGACTTACTAATCATGGTTATATCGAGTGGACAGAAATATATCTACAATGAGAAGAGTGCATCCATTGGGCTTTAGTGGAGTGTCCTAATGGTTAACGAATGTTGATTAGCTAGGCTAAAGAGTTTGGTCGGTTAATCTCGTATCGTTGGAGCTCATGATTTATAGGTTCATTAGGTCCCCTTACTAGCTCGGACTAAGCCTTGTAATATTTGAGAGAAAAGAATTTGAGTTGTTCAAATTCAGTTTTGGGAGAAAACGTTAATTATATGTGATATACTTAACGTGTCATAGATTAATTATGAATTAAACTATGATAAAGAAGAGGTGGACATATTTAAATATGATTTAAATATTGGTTCGATTTATAACATGAATAGGGATTCTTGTTCGAACAGTCGATTTAAGAAATCGGGATTGGTCCAATTATTTAATTAGATATTTGATATTAAATTAAATAATTAATTAAAATTAATTAATTAAATAAATAAATTGATTTTAATTGAAAAATAATATTAATTTTGAATTAAAATTAAAAAACAAATTCAAATTCATTTTTTAATAAAAAAAGACCAAATACACAATTGGGTGAATAACCTTATTTGAAAGTCAAATTCACCGAAATTGGCCACCACCTTCTTCGTTAATCCTCATCATCTCTTTGTTGGCTTTTTCTCCTAGCTTAAAGAAGCTAGATATGGCCTTTAATTAGAGGAAAAATTGGTGATTTAAGCCGAATTTGAAAAACATTTTCTGAATTCTCGGTTTTGAACCATTCTCACTCTTCTTCCAAATTCTCTCAACTTAAGATTCCAAAATCTGTTCCAAGGCCTGAGGATAGTAGGAAAGACATTAGAGGTTGTCCACAAAGTGTTTGTGAAAAGAAATTGCCCACAGATTAGGAGAATTTTGAGATACAAAGGTATGAGTTCTTATTGTTTGTTTTTCCAAATTTGAGCATGTTTTTTGTTTTGTAAAATTGATCAACTTAGAGTGTTCAAGATCCAAAATTTCTTCCGCTTTCTTAATCTACACTCTTTCAATTGATATCAGAGCAATTTTGAACACTCAATTTGATCAATTATGTCTTATGGTGGGTATTTTTTGAAATATAATTTTTCTGGGCGTCTAAAGTGTTCTTCTGGGTTTGTCATTTAAATTGAGCATCAATTTGTGCTTTATTTTCAAATTGCTCAAGTGTATTTGAGCATTAATTGGATTTCGGGAAGGCCTTCAATTTGATGAGAGATGCCCAAAAGGTCAGAAAACATGAAGAACAGAGGTTGTTTTCCATTTTCTCTTCTACTCCAGTATGTTACACGCGCGGATTTGTTTTTCAAATTCTGAAAGAAGAGTTGACTGGCCATCTTGTTGACCTTTTGACTTTGATCGACCCAAATGTTGTTGACTTTGACAGGTTCAATCATTTTTAGACCGATTCGACTCGATTTTGGTCCGATTTGGGTGGTTTTAGACCGGTTCTAACTACTTCGAGGTCGGGTTTTCAATTTTGGAGGTCTGTTTCACCATTTGGAGGCCTGATTCAGCGTTTTACAACCCAGTTCAACCTTTTGAAGGTCTGGTTCACACATATGTGAGCTGGTTTGAAGTGGTTCAATTTTAATTCTAGATTATTATTGTAATAATTTAGTTGTTTGCTTGCATTAGATGCCAAAACCAGTCCACTTTAGTGTGTTTAATTAATTATGCATTGTGAATGTATGTTTTAATTAAAATTCCTCATTGTATGTACATAAAGTATGACATATAGATTTTAAAATCCCACCATAGGAAGCATGCTCCATGCATTAAAAGTATGTTATAAGTGTTATATAATATATAGTATGCATGAATTGGGGTTTCATAGGAATTACTATAAGTGTTATACTAATTTATGAAACAAATATTATATATTTTAATTATAATTAATATAAGGGTTATATTAATTAAAAATTAAACATATAATTGTTATGCATTTATTCATGTGATGGATTGTTATAAATGTATGTTTATTTATGTGATGAATGATCAAGCAATTTATAACATAGAAATGCATGTAATTTAAGGTTAATTAATTAGTTTTAAAATGATTTTAGAACTGGAATTAACTAGACCTTAGGTTATCTAGTTCTAATAAGATTAGAATTAGGCAACTAATAATTTATAAATTATGATTAAATAGTGACTCTGTCTAAGGAAGGTTCTGGCTAGGCTGGGGAACTTAAGCTGACGAAAATAGAACACCCCTACCTGGGAACCAACCTGGGAGTGATTTAATCCAGAGGTTTATAAATTATTTTTCGTGAGTGGCGTTTATTAAAAGTTAATAAATTAAACTCATAGACCTAGGTTTATTAAAAGGTTAATATGAAGGGAATAAAAGTCCCACGCAGCGGAAGACGATTGAATCGTCGAGGTGAAAATGTGCAACTAGAGTTTCATTAAAACGATCTAATTCTTAGATCTAAGTTAAACATACAAAACTATGGAAGAAAAACAGTAAGAAGAAACCATACTTACTTGTTGAAGACTCTTTTCAAAGTTTTCTTCATATGGTCATGAACACTTCGCGAATCTCCAACTTCTCGAACTCTCGATCAATAGCGAACACCACCAATTGGAACCTCGGTTGTTCTTCTTTTGGAAAGAAGGAGAATGGTGGGATTCTAGGTGTTTTGGTGAGGAGAAAGTTAGAGAGAAAATGAGAGAGCATTCTCTTCTTTTTGGGTGAGAATCCTAAAAATAAGAGATTGTGTTACAATCCTCCTTGCAAGAAGGGTTTAAATAGTGGAATAATCATGGAGTTAAAATCTCCACATTATTACCATTTTACCACAACCATAGATTATGTAAATCATATTTGTATAACCATATAATATAAGATATCTCATATCTCATATTGCAAATCACATTTGCAATAATTGTGGATTAATTAAATTGAATCACATCCAATTTAATTTCTCTCAATTAATTTCTCCAATTAGCCCTAATTCAACAATTAGGCTAACCTATAGTTTATTATGAATCTCATTCACATTAAACTATATATTATATCACCCATATCTCATATAAATGATATAAATTACTCTAAGTGAAATTGAACACTTCAATTTCATACCAAAACTCTTAACCCTTCTTTTAACCCAGATGGAGCCAACCGAGGGACCTAATGGACTTACAGTGACGGGCTCCAATGATTCGAGATTAACCTATCAAACTCTTTGACCCGGTTAATCAACATTCATTAGCTACGGTAACACTCCACTATAGCTTTGTGTTTGCACTCCGTCGCTGCGTCACGAGGAATATTACGTGTCTCACGATATAACCAATGCCCATGAGTCGACCCTTCACAGGTTTGTTCGTAGACACGGCTGGGTCAAATTACCGTTTTACCCTTGTGTTTACCTCTTGTTTCTTAAGTCCCCACTACTCTTCTAATGAACAACATATTGTGATGGTCCAACCATACACAACACCCTTCTCGGACCAGTGAGAAGGTGGGTGCCCGTTGTGCAAGCCCTAGAGACAACACTTAAGGGAACAACCCCTCTAGTTTCCCTAAAGGCGAGAACGAGTGAATTCCATCTTGCGTAGTTAAGTTCCCAGCTCCCTACTTGGTCCTGTCCCTGAGAAGATAGGCATATTGGGCGAGTAACTGTGACCACCCTCACCCGTACTAGTCAAAGGACAGACCCCCGCAGACAGCATGTGTGTCCGTAACACGCTCAAGATTAAGGTCGAGTCACTAATGGTCATCTCACGTTTATTAGTCCCACTTGTCAACGGTGTTATATCAGCAAGTCTAATAATTCATGGTCTGGTCTTGTACAATCTCATTGCACAGGATGCCCCCACTCGCATGTCAACTACATGAACGAGTCAGATCACCTCATTTGTATCTAATACAAAGCGGGTCGCACCCACAGTGTATCCAGGATTAGGTCTCCAACCCTATCCATATAATGTAGACCGTTCGGGTCATTAACTCGAACGTGATCCTCTCTGTGTGTCTACTACACACCGTTCAAGTTCTAGTTCTCTCATAAATTCAATGACCCTGGAGCTTAGTTTATTGGAAAAGTTTGTAAATATTGCAAGACACAAAGTAATGAAATAAATAACTCTTATTAATTTCAAATAGTAATTTACAAACACGAGATTAAGACAAAAATCCCAACAAACTCATAGACCTAGGTTTATTAAAAGGTTAATAGACTTAGGTAATTTCAGTATAATAGTTATAAACAGGCAATGAATGACATAGATAGGGACTAGTGGATTAAAGCCTTGGATCTCGAAATGGAGTCAATGTACTTTAATTCAGTCTGGGAACTTGTAGATCAACCAGATAGTGAAAGACCTATCGTTTGCAAGTGGATCTATAAGAGAAAACAAGATCAAGCCGGTAAGGTGCAAACCTTTAAGGCTCGACTTGTGGCAAAGGGTTATACCCAGCAAGAAGGGGTGAACCATGAAGAAACCTTCTCCTCTGTTGCCATGCTTAAGTCGATTAGAATACTCTTGTCCATTGCCACGTTTTATGATTACGAAATTTGGCAAATGGATGTCAAGACAACCTTTTTGAAATGCAATCTTGAAGAGAGTATCTATATGGATCAACCACAGGGGTTCAAAGTTCAGGGTCAAGAGCAAAAGGTTTGCAAGCTTAAGCGATCCATCTATGGATTGAAACAAGCATCTGATCCTGGAATATAAGATTTGATACTGCGATCAAATCTTATGGCTTTGAACAGAATATTGACGAGCCTTGTGTCTACAAGAAGATAGTCAATACTACTATATCTTTCTTAATCTTATATGTAGACGATATCCTGCTCATTGGGAATAATGTAGGATTCCTGACTGGCGTTAAGCAATAGCTAGCGACCTAATTCCAAATGAAAGATTTGGGAGAGGCTCAGTTTGTCCTTGGAATCCAAATTGTTCGGAATCACAAGAGCAAAACGCTAGCGCTGTCTCAGGCATCTTATATTGATAAAATGTTGGTTAGATATAAAATGCAGAATTCCAATAAGGGATTATTACCTTTCAGGCATGGAATTCATTTGTCTAAGGAACAGTGTCCTAAGACACCTCAAGAAATTGAGGATATGAGACGCATTCCCTATGCATCAGCTGTCGGTAGTCTGATGTATGTCAGGCTATGTACTCGACCCGACATATGCTATGTAGTGGAAATTGTCAGCAGGTATCAGTCCAATCTTGGATATGATCATTCGATTATCGTTAAGAATATCCTCAAATATCTAAGGAGAATGAGGGATTGTATGCCTGTGTATGGCACAAAGGATTTGATCCTTGCAGAATACACTGACTCTGATTTTCAGACTGATGTAGATTCGAGGAAATCCACATCAGGATCAGTGTTCACTCTTAACGGAAGAGCTATAATATGGAGGAGTATAAAGCAAGATTGTATTGCTGACTCCACCATGGAAGTTGAGTATGTCGCAGCTTGCGAAGCAGCGAATGAGGTTGTATGGCTTAGGAAGTTCTTAGTTTATTTGGAAGTTGTTCCAAATATGAATTTGTCTATCACCCTTTATTGTGATAATAGTGATGTAATGGCAAATTCTAAAAACCCTAGAAGTCATAAGCGCGGAAAGCACATAGAGCGCAAATATCATCTCATCAGGGAGATTGTGTAACGAGGAGACGTGATTGTCACGCAGATCACTTCAGAGCACAACATTTCTGATCTGTTTACAAAATTTCTTCTCTAATTAAAGGCCATATATAGCTTCTTTAAGCTAGGAGAAAATGCCAACAAAGACATGATGAGGATTAAAGGAAGAAGGTGGTGGTCAATTTGGGTGAATTTGACTTTCAAAGAAGGTTATTCACCCAATTGTGTATTTGGTCCTTCTTGATTCAAAAATGAATTTGAATTTGTTTTTTAATTTTAATTCTATAATTAATATTAATTTTAAATTAAAATCAATTTATTTATTTAATTAATTAATTTTAAATAATTATTTAATTTAATATCAAATTTCATATTAAATAATTGGACCAATCCCGATTTCTTAAATCGACTGTTTGAACATGATTGCCTATTCATGTTATAAATCGAACCAATATTTAAACCATATTTAAATATGTCCACCACTTCTTTATCATAGTTTAATTCATAATTAATCTATGACACGTTAAGTATATCACATATAATTAACGTTTTCTCCCAAAACCGAATTTGAACAATTCAAATTATTTTCTCTCAAATGTTACAAGGCCTAGTCTGAGCTAGTAAGGGTCCCAATGGACCTACAGATCATAAGCTCCAACGATACGAGATTAACCGGCCAAACTCTTTAGCGTAGCTAATCAACATTCGTTAACCACCAAGACACTCCACTATAGCCCAATGGTTGCACTCTCCTTACTGTAGATATATTTCTGTCCACTCGATATAACCATGATCAGTAAGTCGATTTCGTTCGTAATTATAGTTGGGTCAAAATTACCGTTTTACCCCTATAATTACTTCTTGTTCCTTAAGTCCCACTGATCCTCTAATGAACAATTGGTTTGTGGTCCAACCAACAAACCGAATCCCTCTCGGGCCAATGAGAGGGGTGCCCCCTTTGTTCAAGACCCGGACTCAGCACTTAAGGGAACAACCTCTCTACTAATCCCTAAAGCGGGTAGGAGTGAATTCCATCTTGCAGAACTATATTCTCAGCTATCTACCCGGTCTTATCCCTGAAATGGGAGGCTTATTGAGTTGGCAATCTCTGGCCACTCTCACCCATGCAAATCTAAGGATAATCTAAATAAACAGGAGTTCATGGCACGCTCAGGATTAAGATCGAGTTACCTAGGTTATCGTATAAATATAGTCAATTAAGATAGTAAACAGAGTTATAAGGTCTAAGTGACTATTTCTCGGTCCAGTCTTATGCAAACTCATTGCATAGGACGCCCCCACTCGCATGTCTCCACATGAACGATTCAGGATCAAATCGTTTGTAGTTTACAAAGTGGGTTGCGTCCATAGTGTCCCCAGGATAAGGTACCCAGCCATATCCCTATACTATAGACAATTCTGGCTATAACTTGAACCTGATCCACTTTTATGTCACACATAAAGTTCAAGTATATATCCTATTGCTATGGGTTCTTTATTAGATTAGGGTTTCAAAATAAATAATTCACTTTATTCAATAACACTTTCATTTGAATAAATCTCAATAACATCTTTATACATTCAGTTTACAAACCCACGAGTTTTAGGACATAAAACCCAACATACCTCTTGCTTCTTAAGTCCCCACTGCTCCTCTAATGAACAACAACGTTGTATTGTCCAACCATGAACAACACCCCTCTCGGGCCAGTGAGAGGGTGGGCGCCCGTTGTCCAAGCCCTTGAGACAACACTTAAGGGAACAACCCGTCTAGTTTCCCTAAGTCGGGAACGAGTGAATTCCATCTCGAGTAGTCAAGTTCCCAGCTCCCCACGTGATCCTATCCTTGGGAAGATAGGCATGTTGGGCGAGTAACTGTGACCACCCTCACCCATACTAGTTAAAGGACAGACCCCTCGCAGACAGGAGTTCGTAACACGCTCAGGATTAAGGTCGAGTCACTATTGGTCATCTACGAAGTTATTAGTCCTATATTGTTAACGGTGTTACATCAGTAGGTTTAATAATTCACGGTCCGGTCTTGTACAATTTCATTGCACAGGATGCCCCCACTCGCATGTCAACCACATGAACGAGTTGGATCACCTCGTTTGTATCTAATATAAAGTGGGTCGCATCCACAGCGTATCCAGGATTAGATGTCCAACCCTATCTGTATACTATAGACCGTTCGGGTCATAAACTCTAAAGTGATCCTCTCCCTGTGTGCCCACTACACACTGTTCAAGTTCTAGTTCTTTCATAATTCAATGACCCTAGAGTTTAGTTTATTGGACAAAGTTTGTAAATATGCGAGACACAAAAGTGATGAAAAAATAACTCTTATTTATTTGAATAATGAATATTACAAACATATACGAGATTAAGGCATACATCCCAACAGGGTTGGGTTGGGTTCATCACTTAATAAAGGTTGTTTGGGTTGAAGATATTTGCAACCCGAATAGTTGGGTTGAGTCTAAAAAGTACATCAACCCGACCCAACCCAACCTACGAACACCTATAACTTGTGACATGTTATATTTTCTTCTATCTAAATGATAAAAACTGTTCTAAATGTTTAAAACTCTTTTTTTATTCTTCAACTACAACATAATTGAAAGCTTCATTGAAAAATTACTTAAAAAAACTGATCCATGTTAGATAGTAATTTCTAGAATTCACATACGATCCACTACAAAATTTGAAAGGAATGAAATAACTAAATGGAAAAAGGTGAAATAAAATTGTACCAAACCCAGAGTTCAAAAAATTGCACTCAAAACACTAGGGGTGATATTGGTTCGGTTTTCATCGGTTTTAGGCCAAATCGAGAACCAAATCGATCCTATCGATTTCATCAAAAGAGAAACCAAACCAAAATCCAATAAAGGACAAACCATTGGTTTGGTTTTCCATTGGTTCAGTTTCTCTTTGGTTCGATTTTCGGTTTTATTTTTTTACAAATCTCATGCTATTTTATTTCTTAGTTTCATCTCATTTTAATATTTTTTGCCCCTAAATTTCTCAATACCTCAATAAGAATTCATAGGGCTAATGATGCAAAAATATCGAGTGCCCTAAACTAATACAAATTAGAATAAGACTCTGACACTTTTATGACGTGCAAGTATACACGGTCGAGTGCAGCAAGTGATAAGTTAAGTATCGATCCCACGAGGACTAGCTGAATCTAAATAATTGAGTGTCCTAACAAATTTTCCTTATTTTAGTGCAATGCATGAGTGTGCAATTTGTTGTTTAAAATAAATAAGTTGATATGATAAGTAAGAAAGATAAGATAAGATGCAAGAAAATAACTAAATTTAAATGGGGGGAGAGGAGAATGCAAACAAGAGGACAGATACAATAGATGAGATTTGTAATGAAAAATAGGCTCGGGTTAGGTTAGAGTTCTAATGTTCAATTGGAATAAATTTTGAGTGATGCCTTGAATTTACCTACCCATGCATTCAAATGATTTTTTCCAAAATCACTAAGTTTTAAAACCTACAATTTCCCAATTGTGATCTAAATTATGCCCATGATTTTAGGTTCTAGGTGGGTTAATTATCCCTAATCAACTCAATAATCCTAGAATAAAATTTTAGTTTTCTAATTCATTAGCTTTCCCAAGTTTATAAATTATAGAGAAGTTAAAAAGGCCAATTTTAATTCTCATGCAACGTTAAATTCAATAAAATTTCATAAATTCAATCAATGGCATCAACCATAAATTTAATCCAAAATTACATTAAAACAACCTAACCCTTGCCTAAGAAAATTTAGTTCATGTAAATCAACTCACAAATCTCTAATTTATGCATGCTTGTGTTGTTTAATAAATTCAAATATGTGTTGTAACAGTATCACAAAACAACCCAAATTAATCACAAATTCAACCCAAAAACAGTCATGAATTTAGCCTAAAACAGTGAGTAAAAATAGCACAATAAACGATCAAAATTGGTGTAACAATAAGCCAAAATAATTAGGGAATAGAAGCAATTTACACGAGGCAATTGACATGTGTTTTGCTTCAGCAAAACGCCAAGATCTCACCGAAGGCAGCAGGCAATAGCAGCAGGTTTCAGTGTTCTTTAGGTTCTGTCCGATAGTAATATCTGATGAAGGGAAGCTCTGAACGATGATCCAACCGTCGAAAACGACGCTCTATGAGTCCCCAACAAGATGACAAAATGTCAGCACAATCCAACGGTTCCAACTCCAGCAAACGATAACTTTTTTTGAGTATCATTTGCGAACAATCGAACTGCAGTGGTCATCCAATGTGACAGTGATATCTGACACAGAGAAGCTCCAAATGACGATCCAACCGTTCAAAATGGAGGTCTATGAGTCCCCAATAGGCTGACAAAGTTGTAGCAAAATCCAACGGTTGGATAGCCAGAAATCGCAATCTTTGTGAACTACGTCTGTTAAAACTAAACTACACTGATGCTCTCAATTTTGCTTCAGCAAAGATGGGAAATCATAGCAGGTGGACAAACCCCTACTCTCGGTTTTGCTTCAGCAAAGGTTGGTTGATTCCAGCAGATGGTCAACCCTCTACTCCACGGTTTGCTTCTGCAATGCCTCCGTCTCTTGATTTCTTCTTCTCTCACCCAATTGCTTCAGCAAACAGCAGCCTACCGCCAAGCACAACTGCACTTTACTTCAGCAAAAGGGCTCCCTCTCGGATGTGTGCAGCAACGTTTGCTTCAGAAAAGGGTTATCGATTTTTTTCTTCCAATGCACGCCCTTTGCTTTAGCAATCTCACGAGTTCTTTTTCTCCCTCTCGATCTTTTCCTCTTGTCACAACCCCAACTCCGCCTTCACACTTATAAACCCTAGCCTCCATATACAAGATGGTGTTGCCCTAACTCCACAAATTATAAAAATACCCTTAAGGGTAAAAAGACCATATTATCCTTCGGATAAAATGTCTAAAATGCCCTTAGGGACTCTTGTAATTTTTAAACATCTCCTACACAGAAAAATCTCAAATAAATTTATGAAGTCAATTATAAATCAAACTAAATATGCAAGGATTTTTTGGAATTAAGAAAAATCTCAAATTTCGGTCTTTAATTAACCGTTTGCTTATTTTTCCTAAATTTCTTAAATTAAAACACAAAAATATCAAAATTAATTCTTTTTGAATCTAATGCTTAAATTCAAGATTTTAAAGCTAACACCCATAATTTAGGGATAAAGTAACATGAGGACCACTAAATTAAATGCAATTCAAGTAGATTAAACACTAAAATTCTAGTAAAAGAACTCTCTTATGGCGAGTTATCAGCTAACAATCTCATTTTTTTACTTTAAAATTAATTAAAAGAAAACGGATGAAAGAACACAATAATGGATAGGGATTCAATTTAGAGTTTTTTGAGGTACATATATATATACTTCAATTTTGTTCGATTTTTAATAATTTTTCTAAACGAAAATTGAACCAAACCAATATTTTTTGGTTTTTTAAAAATAAAAATCGAGATGTCCAATTTTCTTCTAAAAAATCAAACCAAACCATTGGATCGGTTCGGTTTGATCGGTTTCGGTTAAGACTATCACCCCTACAAAACACAGCTTTCTGATTCCCATGTTTCAGAACACCCAAACACAACTTTTTCGATTGCGGGCTTGAGCACCTGCACCCCAAACACAATTTTACTCGATTTCACGCTTTGAGAGCCTCGGGACAAATCCTCGAGCTTCGATTCCTGGATTCGATTCTAAACTCATACCCAAACAACCCCTTAGGAACTAATTTTTTGATTCATTCTATACAACTAATTAGAAAAAAAAGAAAAAAAAAGATAAGAGATTGAAAATACAACCTTTTGTTCTTGAAGGAGGACCATGGACAACAACTTCAAAAAGATACCCGACGACTTGACGGTCTGCAACACATTCAACTTGCGGGTGACCCCTTGCGTTCTTTACCAAACCGAAACAACCATCAATGTCTGACGATACCCATTGCAGCTTACACGACGATTGGCGACTGCTCACGTTAGCGATTATGGAATCAGCGCAACGTGGAGTGATCTCCATCTTAGGTTGTGTATTACCTTTCACTCGGTGAACTATCGAGGAACCCTCGATTTCGAGGACCTCAATCTCGAATCTCTCTCTATTGGGGCGAAACAAATAAACTCTTTTTATCTCTACTTTTCTAATAAAAAGAACTCTTTTATTAAACCTTATGATGCAAAAGCTTAAACTCTCTCTATCAACCCATACCCATACATACATTCTTTTATAAACTAATTGGGTTTGAAAAGAGATGGGTTATAGGAGATCAAGAAGATAAAACGAGAATTGGGTTGTTTCAGATTCTGGGCCCAAAATATTGGATTCTTCATTTTGAGAACTTAAATGGCATAGATCCAAGTCCATTTAAATTAATTCTTAATTAAGCCCAATTAAGAACTTAATTAAATAAATTAATCTAAACTGAGTTATGATAAATTGAAACCAAATTTATAACAAACTCTTGATTTCAATCTATATAAACTAAGGATAGGACCAATGATAACTAGTTCTCAAAAAAGACTCCCAGGACAAAATTATCATCCATGATAAAGTTGCAACATTCTCACAAAAAGGTTAAATTTATCATATCTTTTTGCATGCTTTTGTTGCTAGAATATATTGTGTTTTAGTTGTAGAAAGTGCAACGCGCACTTCTGTAGTCTTGGCTTCCAAGACATTGCACCACCTGCCAACGTCATCCAGTAGCCAGAAGTGGACTTTCGATTATCTAAATCTCTTGCTATATCTAAATCTATGTAACCGACAAGCACCGGCTTTTCACCTCCAAAAGTAAGCTTCAAATTGTAAGTACCTCACAAATACCTCATGATGTACTTGACTGCCTCTCAATGTTGTTTTTCTAGATTTCACATAAAAAAACTAACAACGCCAACAACATAGGTAATATCTGGTCTAGTACATACCATGACATACATCAAGCTTCCAACTGCTGAAGCATATGAGGCTCTTCCTATCTCGTCCTTCTCTTTATCTGTGGAATGACTTTATTGCTACTCAACTTGAAATAATTGGATAAAGGAGAATCGACTGCTTTAGCATTACTCATTTTGAATCTTTCAAGAACCTTTTCCAAATATTGCTCTTGTGACAAATACAGATTTTTGGATGTTCTGTCTCATATAATTCTAATTCCAAGAATCTTCTTTGCTAGTTCCAAATCCTTCATGGCAAAGGATTTGCTCCACTGTTTTTTCAACATTTCTATTCTTTAAACATTCCTGCCAACAATCAAAATGTCATCAACATAGAGAAATAATATAATAAAATCATTATAGAAATTTTTTGCACAAAAACGTAATGATCATAAGTAGTCTTCTTATAGCCTTACTCTCCAATAACTTACTCAAACTTCTTATACCACTACCTAGGTACATGTTTCAACCCATGAAGGCTTTTCTTTAGGTTGCATAAAAGATTCTCTTTGTCTTTCTCCTCAAAACCCTCTGGTTGTTCCACATAGATTTTTTGTCTAAGTCTCCACGAATCGAGTTTTAACATCCATTTACTTAACTTCTAAGTGAAGGCTAGCTGGTATACCCAAAACTACACATATAGAAGACATCTTAACAATAGGAGCAAAAATTTCATCAAAATCAACACATTTCTTCTGAATGAACCCTTTGACAACTAGTCTCGCTTTATAATGTGGCCTTGAGGTGTGTTCTTCTTATTTCACTCGATGAACTTACTTATATTTCAGTGCAGCATTTCCTTTAGGCAATTTGACAAGCTCAAAAGTATGATTTTCATGCAAATACTTCATCTCATCTTTAATTACTTCAATCCACTCTCTTTTATTCTCCGAAAGAGTCTATATTAAGAAAGTGGAAGCAATTTAGGATCTTGAACACTCTAATTTGATCAATTTTGCAAAATAAAATGCATGCTCAAACCTGAAAAAACAAAGGGATAGAAAACTCAATTTTAAAGATCAAATTCTCTTCACTTGGTGGATGATTTTCAACATGAACACTTCGTGGACTACCTCTAGAGTCTTCCCTACTATTCTCAGGACTTGAAACGGATTATGGGATCCTAGGTTGAGAGAATTTGGAAGAAAAGTCCTCAAAGGTCACAAACTCGGGCCAGAAACTTTTTCGGCAAAATTCTCTGAAAACACCATTAAATAAATCTTCATCAAGCTTCATTTGAGTGACAACTCAAGTGTGATGATGATGGTTTGAGATGGAGGTGGCCAAATTTGGTGAATTTGAAGATGAGAAGGATTGGGAAAGTTGTCAATTTGATTTTCATGAAAGTTCATGCATTTTCTTTTTTAATTTTAATTCAAAAATCAATATTAAATTGATATTTAATTAAAATTAATTTTTAATTTAATTTAATATCAAATATTAAATTAAATAAATTATCAAATCCCGATCGATTTTCCGAAACATGAATCTTTATTCATACTATAAACCGATCCAATATTTAAATCATATTTAAATATATCCACCTCGTTTTAATCATAGTAAATCATATTTGAATATATTTAACGATTTCTCCCAAAATATTTAAATATATCCACCTTCATAATTAAGGTATGACTCGTTAAATATATCACATATAATTAACGATTTCTCCCAAAATTGAATTTGAACAATTCAAATTCTTTTCTCTCAAAATGTTACAAGGCTTAGTCCGAGCTAGTAAGGGGACCTAATGGACCTACAAATCATGAGCTCCAATGATACGAGATTAATCGGCTAAACTCTTTAGCCTAGCTAATCAACACTTGTTAACCACCAGGGCACTCCACTAAAGTCAAGTGGCTGCACTCTTCACACTGTAGATATATTTCTGTCCATTCGATATAACCATGATTAGTAAGTTGATCCTGCACAGGTCGTTCGTAATTACAGTTGGTCTAAAATTACCGTTTTACCCCTGTAATTGCCTCTTGTTCCTTAAGTCCAACTGATCCTCTAATGAACAATTAGTTTGTGGTCCAACCAGCAAACTGAATCCCTCTCGGGCCAATGAGAGGGGTGAGCCCTTTGTTCAAGACCTGGAGTCAGCACTTAAGGGAACAACCTCTCTACTAATCCCTAAAGTGGGTAGGAGTGAGTTTCATCTTGCAGAACTATGTTCCCAGCTATCTACCCGGTCGTATCCCTGAAATGGGAGGCTTATTGAGTCGGCAATCTCGAGTCACTCTCACCCATGCAAATCGAAGGATAATCCGAATAAACAGGAGTTCATAGCACGCTCAGGATTAAGATCGAGTTACCTAGGTCATCGTATGAATATAGTAAGTTAAGATAGTAAACGGAGTTATAAAGTCTAAGTGACTATTTCACGGTCCAGTCTTATGCAAACTCATTGTATAGGACGCCCCCACTCACATGTCTCCACATGAACGATTTAGGATCACATCGTTTGAACTTTACAAAGTGGGTCGCGTCCATAGTGTCCCCAGGATAAGGTACCCAACCCTATCCTTATACTATAGACCATTTTGCCTATAACTTGAACTTGATCCACTTTTATGTCAAACATAAAGTTCAAATATTCATCCTATAGCCAAGGGTTCTTTATTGGATTAGGGTTACACAATACACAATTCACTTTATTCAATAACACCTTTATTGAATAAATCTCAATAACATCTTTATTGCAATATAGAATATACCTTCAGTTTACAAAACCACGAGTTTAGGATATAAAACCCAACATGCTGATCTTCTTTGGTCTCTTCATAACTCTCGCGTTCTCCCCTATCAGTCAATAACACATATTAGTAGAATATCTCGTTGACGGACGTCAATCTCTAATAGATCTCCTCAGCAAAACATCGATAGGAACTTATGTCTTTGACAACTGTTCATGGACATTATCATTTACCACAACCTGTTCAGGACCTTCTACCTCATCTGTACCATAAAACTGGACATTCTGAATCTCATTCACAGTTTGTGTAAAAGGTTGTGTCCAAGGAACTTTGTCTAGGTCAATCAGATCATCATTTTGTTTAGACTCTATTTTATCTATCTTCTTGATGTCTTGTATGCTTTGGTCTTCTAACATCTCGACTTCTGATGAGCATCTTATGCATTGCATCAAACAACTTATAACAAACCTCATCTTGGCCTTAGCCAAGGAACACATATGTTTTGTCTTTGCATCAAGCTTTGATCTCTCATCTTTAGGAACATAAACAAAAGCTTTACAATCAAAGACACGCAGGTGATTGTAAGATATATCCTTTTTTGATCAAATTATATTTGAAACTTCATATCCCAAAGGAACACATAATGTGAGATTCAAAACATGTACAACTGTACTTACTGCTTCACTCCAAAATGATTTTGGTAATTATGACTGTCAAAACAAGTATCTTACTCTTTCAACCAGTGTTTTGTTCATTCTCTCAGTTAGCCAATTTAATTGAGGAATCCTAGGAGGTGTCTTTTGATGTCGAATGTCATGATCTCTGTAATACTCATCAAAAGGTCCACCATACTCACTCCCATTATCAGTCCTAATTCACTTCAACTTTTCACCAATCTCTTTTTCAATAAGGGCATGACACTGTTTAAACACTTGCAACACTTGATCTTTAGTCTTCAAGGTATAAACTCACATTTTCCTCGATGATCATCTATAAATGTCACAAAGTATGATGCACCTCCAAATGTTTTTGTTTCTATAGGATCACACACATCAAATATACTAAGTCGAGTATATTTGGCTTCCTTAGAATGTTGAGATGTCTTAAAAAAACTCTTGTTTGCTTTCCTATCAAACAATGATTACATCTTTTCAGAGGTGCATTCTTTATACCAAGAAGATTTTTCTTGGATAGAATCATCAAACTCTTCTCACTAATGTGACTAAGTCTCTTACGCCAAATCTCAAGACTCTCTTCACTGTACACTGTATTTATATCACAATCAGTAATCTTGGCCTCCATCAAATATTGATGAACACTTCTCTCCCTTAGCTACCACCATAGAGCCCTTAGTAAGCTTCCATTGATTATCACATAAGGTATTGTAGAAACTTTCATCATCAAACTTACATATAGAGATTAAATTCATGCGAATAATAGGGATTTATTTCACATTCTTCAAAACCAACATGGAACCATTCTTAGTCTCCAAGTACACATCTCCAATGCCAACTGCTCTTGCTAATCTATCATTATCCATCCTAACACTGCCAATATCACCAAAAATGTGTAAGATGCAAAGAAATCACTCCTTGATGTAGCATGAATTAAGGCGTCACTGTCAATAACCCAATTTCTCTGTTGTGTAGTAAAATTTATAACATGACTGTGAAATAAAATAAAGATCATTTTTTGTGGTTGCAACAACTCTGTTTGTATCATTACCATCATCGTTCTTCTTTTCCTTACCTTTATTGTTTTTATTTTCTCTCTTCAGTTGTTGATAATGTTTCTTTATATGCCCTTTCACACCACAGTGAAAACACTCAACATCTACAAACCGACCATTCTTGCTTTTGCTTCTATCTCTACCCTTTGGACCTTTGCTCTTACTCTTCCCTCTTTTTTTAGTAACAAGAACATCGGATTGTGAAGAAGAATCATGTGACTTTCTTCTCATCTCTTTATTCAAAATACTTTTTTTTTACTAAGTCCAAATTTTGTACTCCATTTTGGGTTGAGTTCGATAAGAAAGTTCAAAATGTCTCTCCAGAGTCTAGTAATGATAGGGTGTACAAATGACTCGATAACCTGAACAACCCGGCCTACCCAACCCAAATTATAAGGGTTGGGTTGGGTTTGATTTATTTTTAGGTTGGGTTGGGTTAAATTTTGTTAGAATCGAAAATTCGGTTCGATACTCGGGTTTTTAATATTTTGGCTCGGGTCAACCCGACCCGAATCGAAAATGACTATTTTTTAAATATATATATATATATATATATAAGGTTAAAAAGAAACCCTAAGTTTTAGTCTCCTCTGTCTCCATCGCAGTCGACTTGCACGCTAGACACCAGACGCTATTCCTGAAGTTTTGCCTTAAGTTTTGTTGTTTGGTTTCGCATTCGACATTCAATTCGTGGCTTGGCTTCATTTTGGTTTAGTTTCTTTCGATTTGCGTTTGCGTTTTGGTTTTGTTTTGATTTGTGATTTGTAGAAGTTGATTTGTGGCTTCGTTTTGATTTGTGTTTGCGTTTTTGAAATTTCGGTTCGATTTGCGTTTGCGTTTTGGTTTCGTGAAGACACAAGACAGAAGGGAACCAGACAACAGAACTGAACGTGAAGACACAAGATAGAAGGGAACCAAACGTGTCGATTTCTACTTTCAGGTATTCCCTTCTCAACTTCGTCTTCTTCTTTCGTTTTCATCCGGCTTCGATTTCTTTCCACTTCAATTTCTTCGGGTTCTTCTGTAATAGAAGTTTTACTAATGAAACAAGATTCAACCAGCCTTCTTTTTGGTATAAAGGAAGAAAATCAAATAGAACTGTGATATTTAAAAAAACAATCAAAATAACCTATACGACTTAACCAAAGACAAACTTGGCCTATCCAATGCGTAATAGTCTTTGATTTTACTTTTGGCAGGGCTTTTGACACTGCTCTGCATCCATCCACCAACATCGTAATAGTCTTTTGCTTTTACTTCAATATCTTCGGGTTCTTCTTTTTTCGATTTCATCACGGCTTTGTTCTTGGTCTATTCGTGGGTTCTTAATCACACTGCTCTGCATCCATCCACCAACACCGTGAAGTTGAAGAGAAATCGATATTGAAGCTCACCTTCACGGTATTTTGTTGATTTTTACTCCTAAACTAATACTACTATCTACTGCTTTGTTTTTTTTTATTTCTCTATTTCTTCATTTTTGATTTATGTGATTATAAGTATTCTGATTTCTGTAAAATTTATGTGATTATAAGTTTAAATTTGGCTTTAACTCTTAATTTTCATGGAGATGCATACTAAGTTTTTACAAAAGACAACATGCTTTTTACCATAAAAACACATGCAGAAGATCAATTTTCATAAAAGGGACAACAACTATCTTTCCTATTTTTACTTACTTACACATAAAGAATCAACTACCTACATCATGCATATTTAAGACCATGAATACCAACAATTGAAGTAGTCAAAATAGATCATCTTGAAGTTCTAAAGCAAGTAAATAACTCCATAAACACAAAGACATGCAACACCCTATAAACTCTAACAGCGTACAGTCTCATCAATAGAAAAATTCTCAATTAAGCCCAAAATCAGATTCAGAACAACACTTCTCCCCCTCATGGTTAAAGCATACATTGTCTTTAATGTATAAACTACTCACTTAAGCATGCTTAAGGACAACTAATAAAGATGGAAGGGAGAATAATACTGCCCTGAATCAAGGAGACCTCCACTAAAGCGCATATCAATCGCTAAACCCCAAGGGAGCTACAAAATAAGCAAGGGTTATTTAATCAACTACAAAAATAACTAAAAACAAAACAAAAGAAAAAATAAAAAAATAAAAATAAAAACGAAACAAACAAAATAAACTTTGGGTTGCCTCCCAAGAAGCGCTTGTTTAACGTCATTAGCTTGACGTAGTACACATGGGGTTGTCAAGGTACATAAAAATTCTCCCATTTCTTCGGACCTCTCTTTCTCGAATCTACAAAACAAATCAATGCTAGCAAGAATACTAGCTTCTCGTGAGAGCCCGAAACAGATATATTTTTTTATTTTTTATATAATAAAAGAAAATAAGGAAAAACAACAAAGTAAACATTTTTTAGTTTTTTATTTGATAAAAGAGAAGAAAGAAAAACAGAAAAATAAACAGACTCACACAAAGACACTGACTCGAGATAATAGAAAGAAAAACACTCACCAATAAGAGAAAAATTAGAAGATAGAACTGACATAGACTCAAAAGCCTCACACTCTACCTCCTGGCCTAACTCAACAACACAAGGCTCGACTTCTTCCACACTCTCACTGACTCTATCCTGGTGTGTGCTAAGAGGTTCTAGTTCTTTTAGATCTAAAGCACAATCCTCTAAATGCCTATACTCCGAAAAATGTGAAAGACTAGGATCCTAAAGGTCTATCAGCGGGTCAATGATCAAGTGACTCACTGAACTATCTACGGGTGTGGGTCCTCCTTCACTATCTTCCCTAGGGTGCTCAACCTCAGACGAGTCTAAGTACATTTGTTCTCTAAGGGAGACAAGTGTATCCATTAGGAGTTGAATTAACTCCCCTATTTGACTATTCATCTCTTCTGATGTTCTCATATATTCTAATAACAATGTTTTAAGGGAAGATTCGTCTTCTACATGGGTTTCTTGAATGTAGGAAGGATATGACTCAAAACCATTAGGATATGGTTCATAGGCCCAATTGCTCTGATTATTATCATATATATGGTTCTCATAAGTCATAGGGTTAGTATGATAGTAATTAGGCATAAGATCCATACCCCTCACTAGAAGACTCTAAATTGGCAAATGGATGATCATAAGAAAAAGAATTATATTGTGTTTACTCATTGGGCACAGAAAACCACCCAAAGTTATCATAAGCAATAGTAAGGTAATGAATCAATTATAACAGACTAAACAAACACAATATGCACCAACACAACCAGAAACAATAACCAAGACTCAATAAAGATAAAAACACTAAAAAAAAAACAACAAGACACACTCAACAAGAAACAAGGATAATATTCACTAAAATCAACTCAAACAAGATAAGAATCAAAACTAGTCCCCGGCAACAGCGCCAAAAACTTGATGCGAAAATATCGGGTGCCCTAAACTAATGCAAATTAGAATGAGACTCCGACACTTCTACGACGTGCAAGTATACACGGTCGAGTGCAGCAAGTGATAAGTTAAGTATCGATCCCACGAGGACTAGCTGAATCTAAATGATTGAGTGTCATAACAAATTTTCCTTATTTTAGTGCAATGCATGAGTGTGCAATTTAGTGTTTAAAATAAATAAGTTGATACGATAAGTAAGAAAGATAAGATAAGATGCAAGAAAATAACTAAATTTGAATGAGGGGAGAGGAGAATGCAAACAAGAGAGCAGATACAAGAGATGAGATTTGTAATGAAAAATAGGCTCGGGTTAGGTTAGAGTTCTAATGTTCAATTGGAATAAATTTTGAGTGATGCCTTGAATTTACCTACACATGCATTCAAATGATTCTTTCCAAAATCACTAAGTTTTAAAACCTACAATTTCCCAATTGTGATCTAAATTATGCCCATGATTTTAGGTTCTAGGTGGGTTAATTATCCCTAATCAACTCAATAATCCTAGAATGAAATTTTAGTTTTCTAATTCATTAGCTTTCCCAAGTTTATGAATTATAGAGAAGTTAAAGAGGCCAATTTTAATTCTCATGGAACGTTAAATTCAATAAAATTTCATAAATTCAATCAATGGCATCAACCATAAATTTAATCCAAAATTACATTAAAACAACCTAACCCTTGCCTAAGAAAAATTAGTTCATGATGGAAATTGAGTCAAATATCTCTAGTTTAAACATGCTTTTATTGATGAAGGAGTTCATGCAAAACAACCAACAATGTTCACTAAATTAGCCTAAATCAACCACAATTCTAGCCTAAAACAGTCACGAGTTATGCCTAAAACAGTGAGCAAAATTAGTCTAAATCAGTACGTAAACAACCCAAAAATTCAGTATTAAATTGGTGGTTGACAGCAAGCAATCACACTTAGAGATAGGAAAACGTTACACAGCAGGTGGTCTTGTTTTTCTAGTTCAGTTCGATAGCAATATCTCATCAATGAAAGCTCGAAACAACGATCCAACTGTTTAAAATGAAGCCTTATGAGTCTCGAACAAGCTGGCAAACTCTCAGCACCATCCAAAGGTTGAAACTCCAGGAAACAACAACTTTGTGAGCGCCGCTGGTGAAAAACCGAACTGCACTGATCTCCCAACGTGACAGAAATGTCTGACGCACCGAAGCTCAGAATGACGATCAACCGTTCAAAGTACATCCCTATGAGTCTCGAATAAGCTGACAAAATTGCAGCACAATCCAACGGTGAAAACTCTGGAAAATGATAACTTTGTGAGCGTCGTCTGTGAAAAACCGAACTGCACGATTTTTGCTACAACAATTGCACCTTGAAGCTTCGATTTTTTCTTCACTCGCACGATTGCTACAACAATGGCACCTTCATGATTCTTCTCTTCAATGCACACTTTTGTTGTAGCAATCGCCCCTTCTCTCTTGCTCTTTTCCCCTTTTGTGGCAACTTCTTCTCCCCTCTTGGCACTTGTGAACCCTAGCCTCTTTATATAAGATGGTGTTGCCCTAACTCCAAAAATTACAAAAATTCCCTTAGGGTAGAGAGACAATCTTACGCTTTGGGTAAAATGTCTAAAATGCCTCTAGGGACTCCTGTAATTTTTATAATCTCCTACACACAGAAAAATCTCAAATAAATTCATGAAGTTAATTATAAATCAAACTAAATATGCAAGGATTTTTGGAGTTAAAAATCTCGTCTTTTGGTCTTTAATTAACCGTTAGCTTATTTTCTCAAATTTCTTCAATTAAAGCATAAAAAACATCAAAATTAATTCTTTTCGAACCTAATACTTAAATTCAAGATTTTAAAGCTAACACACACAATTTAGGGATAAAATAACATGAGAATCAATAAATTCTATGCAATTCAAGTACATTAAGCACTAGAATTATAGTAAAATAACTCTCCTATGACGAGTTATCAACATGTAGGGAGGCATGTGCTAAGATGATAATTCTTGATGAATTACCATTTAGATTTGTAGAACAAGAGGGATTTAGACTTTTTTGTTGTGTTTTGAACCCTAAGTTTGACCCTCCATCAAGAGTAACAGTTGCAAGGGACGTATTTCAACTTTATCTAGATGAGAAAAAGAAACTAAAATCTTTTTTAGTCAAGAATTCTCAAGGGGTTTGTCTTACAACTAACACTTGGACTTCATTGCAAAATGTTAACTATATGGTTGTCACTGCACATTTTGTTGATCAAGAATGGAATTTGCATAAGTGAATATTGAATTTTTGTCAAGTTCCTAATCACAAGGGAGACACTATAGGCAAAGTCATTGAGTGTTGTTTATTGGAATGGGGGATTGATAAAGTTTTTTCCATCCCCGTTGATAATGCAAGTTCCAATGATGGAGCTATTTCGTACATTAAGAAAAGACTTAAAAGTTGGAATACACTCATCTTAGATGGAGAATTATTACACATGAGGTGTTGTGCTCATATTATTATCTTGATTGTGAATGAGGGGTTGAATGAAATGCATAAATCCATTGTTGGTGTTCGTAATGTTGTAAAGTATGTTAGATCATCTCCTATGAGATTAATAAAGTTTAAAGCTTGTGTGGAACAAGAGAAAATTGAATCAAACGCCCTTTGTTGTTTAGATGTGGCAACTAGATGAAATTCTACTTATCTGATGCTTGACCATGTACTGAAATTTGAGAAAGCTTTTAAAATATTACAAGAAGATGTGTTAGATTATATGACCTACTTTGAAGATGATGATCATGGGAACAAAAAATTAGGGCCACCAACTTTTACTGATTGGAGAAATGTTGAAGTATTTGTCAAGTTTTTGAAAGTGTTTTATGATGTCACTGTGAACATTAGTGGTTCTTTGTATGTGACTTCCAATTCTTACTTTCATGAACTTTGGGGTATTCATGAACTTTTACTTGGTTGGAGCACGAATTCAAACTCTCTTCTTTATGATATGGCTAAAAGTATGACAAGTATTGGAGTTCAATTGACAAAATCAATAAGTTGATATTTCTAGTTGTGGTGCTTGATCCTCATTACAAATTGGATTATATGGCTTTTTGCTTTTCGACTATTTATGATGATGATACAACTAAAAAGATGATTGACAGTGTTAGGATGTATTTGGTTCTTTTATATGATTTTTACAAATCACATGATGATACTTCTTGTACTCAAAGTTGTAATAGTGGTAATCAACCATCTGAATCAAGTGGATCTTCCATGAGTACAATAAGTAGTGTTGAAACGAGTGAGAGTGGTGCATCATTGATATTATCACGGTACAAGAAGAGAAGAGAAGAAAAAAGTTCTTTAGAAATAAGGAATGATGTAGATCGTTATTTATCTGACCCTAGTGAGGAACTTGATGAGAGTTTTGATGTTCTTGCTTGGTGAAAATTAAATGAATTGAAGTATCGGGTTTTGTCAAAAATTGCTCGAGATGTTTTGGCAGTTCCAGTGTCTACAGTGGCTTCTGAATCAACATTTAGTACATAAGCGAGGATTCCTGATTCTTTTAGAAGTTCTTTGACGCCTAGAACAGTAGAAGCTTTAATATGTTCACAAAATTGGATTTTTTGCAAATCAATATTGTTGGATCTTCCTCCACAGCATGAAGAATTGGAACATTGTTTTCAAGTTGAGTCAAGTAAGTTTAATTTATTCATTGCCTATTTATTGTTTTCACTATTATGTATGGTTATATGTTAAACATACTGTATGTTTCTTTTGTTTTTCCAGAGGCTTTAGGGACTTGCATGAGTTCAATAGGGACTTAAATCTCATTAGATTGATCATTTTCATGGTAAGTAAAATATAGTCATGGTAGTTTTTTTTTTAATTATTATGTATGGATTTTTTAAACTAATTATTCTTTTTTAAAATTTGAAGACCTAGCGTAATGCTTGTGATACCAAATGTCTTAGTGCTAGGATGTCTTGGCTTCATTTTTGTTATGCAAATGTAGTGGGACTAGTTTTAAGACTTTGATCGTTGTAGTAATTGTATTAATGAAATTGTATGTTTATTTTGATGGTTGAAATTATGCCTTTGCAAACGTATAATCTTTTACATTTAGGATTGCAATGGAGGTTATGAACTATGAATTTCAATATTTGAATGTTATGTGATTTAGTTTAGAAGCATTGTTGCAAAAAAAATTAAAGAAAAAATATATATATATATAAAAATAACCCGAACCCCCAACCCAACCCAACCCAAAATTATTGGGTTGGGTTGGGTTGGCTTCTATTTTCGAGTTATTCGGGTTGGGAATTGACCAACCCCAATTTTTGGGTTGGTCCCAAAAAACTCCCCAACCCAACCCGTGTACACCCCTAACAGATCATGAGCTCCAATGATCCGAGATTAACTGATCAAACTCTTTGATCTCATTAATCAACATTCATTAACTACAGGGTCACTCCACTATAGCCTTGTAGCTGCACTCTCCTCATTGTATGACAAGTTGTGTCCATCAATATAACCAATACCCGTGAGTCGACCCTTCACAGGTTGTTCGTAGCCACAATTGGGGTTCAAATTATCATTTTATCCTTGTCTCTACCTCTTGCTCCTTAAGTCTCACTGCTCCTCTAATGAACAATTTTATTGCATGGTCCTACCATAAACAACATCCCTCTCAAGCCAGTGAGAGGGTGGGGCCCCGTTGTTCAAGCCCTAGAGACAACACTTAAGGGAACAACCCCTCTAGTTTTCCTAGCTTAGGAACGAGTGAATTCCATCTTGCGTAGTCAAGTTTCCAACTCCCCACGTGGTTTTGTCTTTGAGAAGGTAGGCATATTGGGCGAGCAACTCAGGCTTCCCTCACCCGTACTAGTCAAAGGACGACCCCCGCAGACAGGAGTATGTCACACGCTCAGGATTAAGGACGAGTCACTAATGGTCATCTACAAATTTATTAGTCCTGACTGTTAACGGTGTTACATCAGTAGATCTAATAATTCACAGTCGGGTCTTGTACAATCTCATTGCACAGGATGCCACCACTCGCATGTCAACCACATGAACGAGCCGGATCACCTCATTTGTATCTAATACAAAGTGGGTCACATCCACAGTGTTGCCAGGATGAGGTTCCCCAACCCTATATCAATATATTGTAGACCGTTTGGGTAAATAACTCGAACGTGATCCTACCTGTGTGTCCACTACACACCGTTCAAGTTCTCATAAATATGACCCTAGAGCTTCGTTTATTGGACTAAGTTTATAAAATCCGAGACATAAATTTTGAATAATAAATAACTTTTATTCATTAAAAAAAGAATTGTTACAAACAACACGAGCTTAGGGCATACGCCCCAACACACCGGTCGTCGGAGATGGTCGTCGTCGGAGGTTTTCGGTCGCTGGTCGTTGGAGATAGTCACCGATCACCCAAAAATGATCGTCGGAGGTAGTTTTCGATCGTTGGAGATGGTCGTCGGAAGTGGTTTTTGGTCGTCGGAGATGGTTGTCGATCGCTGGAGATGGTCACCGGTTGCTGGACATGGTCGCTGGAGGTGGTTACTGATCGCCGATGGTGGTCATCAGTTGTTGGAGAAGCGGTGATAAAATATGTTAATAGGGTTACTATACAAGTCGGTAGAGTTAATATCATAAGTCGGTAGAGTTGAATTAATTTATCCATGAGCCAAACATTGAGTTGGGTTTAACACCCAACCCAACTCAACTCAGGTAGCCAAACACTCTCTTAAAGATCAATTATACCCTATTGTTTGAACCTAATAGGGAAATTAGTCAAGTAGAAATAATAATAATCAAGTACAAAACACTAGCAATTTTAATGTATAAAAACTTCCTTATGGTGAAGAGTAAAAAACCACAAACTGAAGTCAAAATCTCCACTATAATCAATAATGAGCAACAATGAGTTCTCCCTAGTATCAACTAGATAGATAACTCAAGATAATAAATCTTGAAAATAAACGACAATATTCCAAGAGAATAAATAAGAAATATCTCATTCAAAGTGGAACCCAACTGCCAACTGTGTTTGATAAAAAAAAAAGAGGTATTGCGGAAGCAATAATTAAATCAAAGTCTCAATGTTTGTTGAACAAAGAGAGAAAATTGAAAAATGAGAGAGTGGAATCCAATAAATGAATAGTCTTCTATTGAAATATAAAATATTGGTGATGTTACCTTCACATGGAAGTTCGTCCTTTTATAGGTACGAGAAATTGACACTCATTTAATTTTTCAACATTAAAAGCTTTAGAAACTTACAAACTTAAAATGCAAAATTTAAAAGACAAAAAACTGAAATGTGTTAAATCTAACTTTTAAAAGAAAAATAACATAAAACATTAATTGAAAATTTTAACGTAATAAAAGGAAAAAACTCATAACTCAACACTCCTCCTTGAGGTTTTTCTTTGTGACGCCCAACTTTTGACGTAGAAATACAAACTGCCTATGTGGTAGAGCTTTTGTTAGAATGTCGGCAAGTTGTTCTTCAGAACTACAAAAAAGAAGTTTTATTTCGCCTTCTTTTTCTGCTTCTCTCAATAAATGAAATTTGACTTTGATGTGCTTTGTTCTACCATGTTGTACTGGATTGGAGGCAATAGCAATAGCAGACTTGTTATCACAGAACAAACTGGTAGGTTCTTCAGGTTCAAATCCCAAATCACTAAGCAATTTGCGAAGCCAAATTGCTTGATTTCTTGATTGATGCAAATTGAAATATATTCACTTTCAAAGATGATTGAGCCACTACTTCTTGTTTTCTTGAATTCCAAGAGAAAATTCCATTTCCAAGAGAAAAAACATAGCTGGAAGTGCTTTTAGAATCATCAACACAACCAAATTAATCAATCATCAATGTAATATCCAGTTAATTTCAAATTACCTGTAAATTCAAACCAAATTCCAAAATCAAGAGTACCCTTTAAGTATCTGAGGACTCTTTTAGCAATACCAAAATGAATTTCACTAGGTGAATTCATATATCTTGAGAGCAAACTTGCAGCAAACATCAAGTCTGGCCTGGATGTTGACAAATATAAGAGACTTCCTACTAAACTTCTATAATTTGTAGGATTAGAAAGCTTCTCACCATCATTCTTTGATACTTTCAAGTTTGTCGCTAAAGGAGTGGAAACAACTTTACATGTTTCCATTTTAAATTTCTTCAAAATTCCTTGAGCATACTTTCTTTGGGCAATAAAAATACCCTTATCTTCTTGAAGAATTTCCATACCTAGAAAATAATGCATGTGACCAAGATCTGACATCTCAAACATCTTTTCCATCTCGATTTTAAAATCTTGTAGCATTTGATAATCATTTCCGGTCACAAGCATATCATCAACATAAAGGGAAAGAATGAGTTGATTAGAGTTGTTACCAACCTTAACATAGAGAGTAGTTTCGCTCATACTCCTCCTGAAGCCTTGAAGAAGCAAGTAGGAATCAATTTTACTATACCAAGCACGTGGTGCCTGCTTCAATCCATAGAGAGCTTTCTTCAAGCGGTATACTTTGCTTTCTTGGTCTTCATCCACGAACCCTTCAGGTTGGTTCACATAAATCTCCTCCTCAAGATCACCATTCAGAAAAGCTGATTTGACATCTAGATGGAATATTTTTCACCCCAAATGTGCAAATAAAGCAATAATCAATCGTATTGTGTCATGTCGCATAACCGGAGCAAATGTATCTCCATAATCAACTCCAGGTTGTTGTGCATAACCTTTTACCACTAACCTTGCTTTATATTTGTTGATCGAACCATCGAATTATACTTCACTCACGAACACCCATTTCACACCCAAGGCGTTCTTTCCTCGGGGTTGCTCTACAAGCTCCCATGTATTATTTTTATTGATCATCTCCAATTCTTCTTTCATAGCAACAATCCATTCATGAGATGTGAAGCTTCATAATAGCTATTTGGTTCAACAATAACAAGATTACAACTTTCATATACATCGATAAGTGATCTTACCTTGTAATTTGGATTATCACCAGATTGCATCAACAAGATCATCATCATTTGGAAGAGGATATTGGCCATCTCGATCATTAGAATCAATTGAATCAAAGGAGGATTCATTTTGTTCTAAGATTTCAAAATTGGTGGATGAATCTCTCACAATTTTTTGCTTCTCAAAATCCCAATAAGAATCTTCATCAATAATAACATCACGACTCAAGATAATCTTTTCCGAGTTCAAATCAAAAATTGCACCCTTTTGAATCAAGCAAGATAGCCAATAAATACTCCTTTAATTGCCTTCTCATCAAGCTTAGATCTCTTAATAGAAGGAACAAAAGAGTAACAAATAGATCCAAAAATCTTTAAGTTCTTAACGGAAGGTTTTCTACCTGACCAAGCTTCATAAGGAGTTTTGTCCTCAACCGCCTCTTGTAGGCGCCTATTGAGCAAGTAAACAAAGACATACATACAACTTCTTTAAAATTTCTTTGGTAATTTTTTTCCAAAGAGTAGACATCTTGCCATCTCCATCACAGTTCTGTTTTTTCTTTCCGATACACCATTTTGTTGTGGTGTATAGGCAATGGACAGCTGGTGTTGGATTCCCAAATCTTCACAAAACTTGTCAAATTGCTTGGAAGTATATTCCTTCCCGTTATCCTGCTTCTCAAAGTTTTGAGCTTACAACCACTTTGAGTTTCAACCAAATTTACAAACATTTTGAAAATTTGGAAAACTTGAGTTCTCTCGACCAAAAAATATACCCAAGTCATCCTGGTAAGATCATCAATAAAAAGAATAAAATATTTATTATTCCCAATAGATGAATTTCGCATGGGACCGCAAACATCACTGTGCACTAATTCAACCTTGTCTTTGGCTCTAAAGCTGCCACCTTTGGGAAAAGGTAATCATGCATCTTCCCTTCTTGGCAACTTTCACAAATCTGATCAAATGAGGTAAAATTGGAAAAATCATCAACCATATTAGTAGAATGCGTAATTTTTAAAGCTTTGTTGTTATAGTGACCAAAGCGATGATGCCACTTCTTGCTATCTTCTACTTTGACATTTAGTGCATGATGACATAAAGAGTCACCATTCAAAAAGAAAGCATTTCCAACCATGTTGACCCTTGCAATCTCTACTCCTTGTGGGTCATAAATAATACAAACTTGGTCCTTGAAAACCACGGAAAATTTGTTATGCAACAATTGAGCAATACTGAGCAAGTTTTGAGATAATCTTGGAACATATAAGACATTGGATATTTTCTTTTCACCTTGCTTAGTATGCATAATGGCAGTACCTTTACCTTCAGCTAGTACCGTCTCGCCATGTCCAAGGACCACCTTAGACTGTATGGATTTGTCAATTTGGCTAAAAGATCGATATCTTTAGCCATGTGAGTAGTGCATCCACTATCAATAAGCCATGAGGTTGACTTGTTGTCATTGGTATGAGATGCCATAAACAAAAAATTTGTTTCATGATTATTGTGGGCACAATTAAGCTCCCCTGAGTATGTTGGGTTTGAGTTTTCTTGGCATAGCAAAACTTCTCTGTATGACCATCCTTGTTGCAATATTCACAATGATAGACTTGCTTGTTTTTGGACCAACAATTTTTCTCAGTATGATTGGTCTTCTTACAATAACGACAAGGAGGAAATTTACCTTTCTTTGATGCTCCTCCTTTTCCCTTGTTCCCCGATCTTTGGTCTCTCGCCTATCATCTTCTTCACAATGTGTTTCTTGCCTTTAGACTTGGCATGAAATGCACCTCAACATGCTCTTCATTGCGCATTGTATCCCTTTGTTCTTGAGCTTGTAATTTGCTAATTAACTCACTTATAGCTGAGTAGTCAAATCGAAGACTCCTCTATGGTTTGAGATCTTCGATTCAAATTTATTGGGAACGCTAACCATTATTTTTCCACAACTCTTTGATCTCGGAAAATTTTCACGAGATAGTCTTATCTCGATTTACGATGGTCATCACTTTTGTTGTGTAGTCCCTCACGAGAATGAATCCTCATTTTCAACATCTCAAATTCTCTTTTGAGAGTCAATAATTTGACCGCCTTCACCCTCGCTTCCTTCAAATTCCTCGTGCAATTTATCCCAAGCTTGTTTTGCTGTTTTACAATCAATGATCCTAGCAAAAATAGGATCTGATAAAGCGGCATGAATAACGGATAAAGCCTTCGGCTTTTTCAATTTCTCCTCTTCGTGTAGCCTTATCTGATTCAACGTCGGATTTTCTCCTAATGGTTGAGGATCAACATCAGTTGAGACAGATTCCCAAAGGCCAAGCGCCATGAGGTAGGATTGCATTTTAACAACCCAAAACTGGTAGTTTTCACCATTAAGATGTGGAGGAGATGTAACACCAAAATTAGAAGACATTTTTCAAATACAAAAATTGAATTTCTCACTCTTAAATAAAAACACAGCCCTTTAAATCTAAGGCTCTGATACCACTGTTTGATAAAAAAAAAAAGGTATTGCGGAAGCAATAATTAAATCAAAGTCTCAATGTTTGTTGAACAAAGAGAGAAAATTGAAAAATGAGAGAGTGGAATCCAATAAATGAATAGTCTTCTATTGAAATAGAAAATATTGGTGATGCTACCTTCACATGGAAGTTCGTCCTTTTATAGGTACGAGAAATTGACACTCATTTAATTTTTCAACATTAAAAGCTTTAGAAACTTACAAACTTAAAATGCAAAATTTAAAAGACAAAAAACTGAAATGTGTTAAATCTAACTTTTAAAAGAAAAATAACATAAAACATTAATTGAAAATTTTAACGTAATAAAAGGAAAAAACTCATAACTCAACAAACTGCAATCAGAATGTAGGCAGCTCCAAAAGAAATGTCTACCATTCAGATTAAAGACCCTCGTGTCAGGGGCATGCTGGCCAAATCGAAGCACAAATCAATCCCCAAAAGGATGAAAAGCGGATCTAAACGGAAGCTCATTTTCTTTTCTGTTATCTTTACTTTTCTCTTCTCTGTCGTCTCTCTCGCACATCATCTGGCGGCTTCTTTTTCTTTTTAAAAACTAACCTAGGCCACATGGGCCTTTGATTGTGGGCTTTCCACAAAAAGGGAAAACCCAACAGGTTATGGATTTGAGTTTTTTGGGAGATTGGTGCTCGTTGCTTTCTATCTCTCACTATTTTTAAGAGCAAGATCATAAACTCTTCTTGCCTCGCCATCCTCTTTTTGGTGAAACCACACAAAATGATCCATTGCCCTCTACCGTTCCCTATGACTCTCTGAATGAATTAAGATGCAAACCTAGGACCAATAATGTGAGGGGTACAAATGCTAACTCCTTAACTCACATTATGATAATCACTAATTTATCATTCATTATAATAATTGTTTGATAGAACATCAGTAATTACTAATTGACATCCAGTTTGCTAGTGTGCTAAAAAGAACTAATTTATGAACCAATCATAGTAATCTCCCGTATTTTGGAGCACTTTGTTAGGTTGGATGGTTTTTGAATTCAAACCAAAAACGTTGTTTTAGTCCTTGTGTTCAAAATTCAATAAATTTGAAATACAACTCCATGATTTTAAATAGTACACTTAAAACACTGTTTTCTGATTTTTAGGTTTTAAAAGACTGATATTTTTATTGTTAGGCTTTCAAATCCTCTAGAATTCCTAAGGGTTTTAATTCTGCTCGGAATGCCCCTAAGGATAATTTATATCATCGTTAAAGGGAAAAAAGAGAATATTTGACTTCTATTTTATTACAAAATGCAATCAGCCTGCTCATTCTAAATACTCATTTCCTTTTTCCATTTAACAATTCTAACTTAATAATCCGTGAAACTCTCTTTGGGTATTATCATACAAAACTATAGTTAAGTTTAATGATTACAAAACGACACTTTACCAAATTTGAATGTCAAAGTTGACAAGCAATAATTCAGGTGTAAATAATGCCTATTAATCCTGACATATTGCTCGCGTCATTTTTTTCGACTCTTCTAACAGTAACTTAAAAAATGTTGGTCTCTTTTATAATTGTACACATAAATTATTAGATGCCAAAATTTGTGTAATAATATCAGTGCACTTTTTGACATATTTTTCTTGCTCTCTTTTCTCTTCTTCTTTTTTTTTTTTTTTTTCACTCTCTCTCTCTATGATTCCAAGAGGCCATATTTTCTTCATCAAAATCTACTTTCTTCTGATATGGCCCTTGAAATTTGAGAATCTCTCCCACCAGAACAGGCCCCCCCTTTGAAAGAACAATAATTGACGAATGAAGAAGAATCAATTTACCTTTGTTTTGTTACTAGAAATATATATAATTGAAAATGGAAAGTGAGTTTTTGATTCAGTTTGGAGGTTGTTGTAGTGAGCTAAAATTACTGAAGAAGGGCGAATTGGCATCATCCTAGAATCTGCTTTACCTGTTATGGAATATATTAAAGTAAAGAGAAAAGTAGAAGATGGGATTGAAGAGAGAGAGAAGTTGAAGCAAAGTACGCCATTAGCTCTTGCTAAAGAGAAAGGTACTTGAATAACTCAACTCATCTTTTCTTCTTCCTTTCTTTTTTTTTTTTTTTACTTGTTATTCAAACATTCGGCCCACATTGCCATTAACTCGTCTCAATAATTAATATTCCTTCCTTTCAATGTGAAACAAGCCAGTTTGGACAGAATTTATCCTCATTATTCATTTTCCAATATCCAAAAAAAAACATTATTGTAAACAAAAAAATTAATAATATCCTATATATAATTATTAATATGATAGGGTCTGTTAATGAATTGTGGGGGTTTTCTTTTTAATGAAGCAAAGTGAATGGTGAAGATCGTAGGCTAAGAAATGAATGGGGTTAAAAAGGCAAAATATTGCTTTGTAAAATGAAATGATTGGATTTTGATTCCACTGATGAATGGATCGAGTTCGATCTCATTTAATCTCCTTTTAGGATTTCGGGTTGCCCATTCTCTTCTGTCTTTCCCTTTTTCTTCTCTTTCAAAAAAAATAAAAATAAAAAAAAATAATCCACTTTCTTTTCATTTCTTAGCATGCATGCCTTCTCAAATATTTTTCTTTTTCTCTTTTTTAATTTATCAGAGTGAAATGATAGAGTACTGCCGATTGCTTTATTGTTACTAAATTATTTGGACCTTTTTTTTTTGTCAATGTATTGTGTGTTGCCTTCATTTCCACACAGATTCTTTTTAATTTCTCATAGCAAATGAAATGAGAATACTTTTTTCTTAACCTCTGCTCAATTATCATTCCATTTCTCTTAATTCATCCATTAATTTTTAAAAAATAATGTAAAACTCTAAAAAAAAACTCACTAATTTCAATAAAATCAAGCTTGACACAAAACTAATCATTGATTAACTCTACCAAAACTAATGAAATTTAACACATTTTTACCTCTTATAATACTATTATTTTCTGAAATTATGATTCATGAAACACATGAGAATACATTTTTAATGATATTTTGATTGAATCAATTTATATATAGTACAAATTGCAACATTTTTTTCAATTTAAAGTAAAAATTGCAACACTTATCCAAGTTTAAGATACAATTTGAGAAAAATTAATAAATCTTGTCAAGTTCAACATAAATATGGATTTTTTTTCTTCCAAAGTTTAATGTCTCATCTGAGCTAATGCTAACAAAAGTTGAACACCCTTGCTATTTAACTCAATTTACTGTTAAATGGAGAGAAATTCCAATAGTTTGGTAAAGTTAACTTACTTGAAAACTGTTTCGTATTGATTTTTTGTTTGTCTTTGGAATAATTTATATTTAGAGTAATTAAAGGTTTTGTACCTTCCAAGTTTACATGTTTGTATATATGCCCAAACCATCTAATTACAATTCTTAATTAAAACGAAGGCCCTCCATTTAGTTTTTTGTTTTTAACTTTGGAAAATTATGTTGTTTTCTCACCATTTTTAATAATATTTTCCATCTCTCTTAAAAAAACCATTTGAATTCTTAGTAAATTCCAAAAAAACAAAATAAGTTTTTAAAAATTATTTTTTTAAGGTCGTGTTTTTTTTATAATTTCTCTATATTGTACTACAATTTTGACATTCTATGACACCACATAGCTAAGCCAAATAAGAGTAGTAGAGAAAAAAACTGTCATAAATTGTTGGAGGCGTGTTTTTTGGCAGAAAAACGGAGATTTTCGTATTTTTAAAAATATATGCCACTTTTTCAACACCATAAATTTATGACAGTTTTTCAACGTCAAACATACATGACTTAGATAACAAAATATTGCCATAAATGGTTGGAGGCGCGTTTTTGGCGAGAAAAACAGAGAATTTCGTATTTTCGAAAATTTATGACAGCTTTTCAACATCACAAAATTTATGACACAGTAAGCTCCACTCTCATTTTCCATTTGTCCCACATCGAAAAATTTGTATTTTAGAGAGGTAATCTTCTCCTATAAGATGTGTAACGACCCTAGTTTCCAGCCTAACTCCAATTAGGGTGGGCATGTGACGCCCGAGAAAGAGGGGTACATGAATGAACCGAGTTCACATCTGAATGCGAGTGACCATGAGGATATGAAAGTATAATTGAGAAAGGCTTAAAAGAATTGATAGCTACTACCTATACCAACAAGGCGCACCTTCCTTTTCGATGGCTCAATCATAGGAAGTCCACAGTTAAGCGTGCTTGGCAGTTTTCCTAGGGAGCATGTGAGTGAGGACAAAACATGATGAAAGGACCCCGTGTTGGTTTGTGGGGATAGTGTCTTCACTCTTACAAGCAGTCATGGATGATATAGTGACGCAGTCAGGTCGCAAGAGATCCTGGGCCTAGGGCGTTACAAGATGTCTCTCTCTCCTTTTCATTTTAGCATCAACATTAACATGGGTTTTTTACAGTTTGTGGGTTTGTTAAGCTTAAGTAAACTGGGCCTTGAGTAAATTTTTTTGTTGACAACTACAAACTATCAAAGAAAGAAAATACTTGTTACAAGAATATTGTCATTAACAGTTTTTTTGTTGTCATAGAAACAACATGCTTGACACTGAAATCATGTCATTAACAGAATTTCTATGACGTTTAAAATATATCGTTAATATATATATCTTGACGGAAACATCGATTTTAGGAGTTATTTATTGACAATGTTTAATTGTCATAAAAAGTTTATCATGACTATTAACAAATGTCTTGAATATTTTTTTTTACAACCATTAATTGTCATAAAATAGTTAATTATGACATATTTTTGGATGTGTCATGTATAGAGTTTCTTTGATGGTGACTTTTTTTTTTTTAACCTTCTTGATGGTGGCTTCTAAGACTGGAAAAAAAGTAATGAAATTTGGTTATGATAATTTTTCAATGTCATGAAATCCTGAAATTGTACTAGTGAATATATAATTATTTTATATTTCTTATGTAACAATTCAAATTCTTAGTCATATTCAAAAAAATAAAATCTAAAAAAAGTTTTAATTTTTTTTAGTTTTTAAAACTTGGTTTGTTTTTTGAAATTATAGATGTTATATTTTTTGTTTCAACTTATCATAAACTAATTAATTTTAGATTAATGTTTTTAAATTCATCTAAAATGTTTTGGACATTTGTTTTTAGTTCTTAATTTTAAAGACTCATTATTATTTTCGTTGGGCCCAAAGCTGGAGGAGCCCAAATCTGTTTTATTGATCTCCTATCACCCAAACCCATATGTTCCCTTTTGTTATTATAAAAGAATGTATGGGCCTTAAGTGAGATAAGAAGAAGAAAAAGTGTGTATTGGGTCTATTATTAAAATTAGGGTTTCTTCCTATTAGAGAGAAAATAAGAGAGAGAGAAAGAAAGGTTGGGGGCTCGATAGAAAGGAGAAAGGGACTTGAATATCGGAGTGTTCTTCCGATAGAGAGAGAGGTAAATCCGAAAAATACGGTGGGTGTTGCCGTAAGAAAGAAATCGAGGGAGCTCCGTCCTTATCGCCGAAATCTGCCGTTCACTGTTGTCGTGGAGTTGCTGTAGGTTGATCGTTCGGCTTGGTTGTTGTACAGACGTGAGACTCAACTTCTTTCAACCTTCTGTTTTGAGATCCTCTCCAAAGGTTGTATCTCTTCTCTCTTTCTACTTTCTTTCTAGTTAGTTTAGATTCAAGATTTAGTACCAAAGATTGTTAGACTCCCAATCTTGAATAGATTTTGGTTGTAGTCTCTCTTTGGGCATAAATCTTGGAATCTTGTTAAATCCTAAATGTTAAATGTATCTTTAGATATTCTGCTGTAAATTCTCTGTATTCTCCCGTATATCTCTAATAAACTGTCTAGCAAAGGCTTAAAACACCTTTACAAGTGGAGTAGGTCGTTTTATGACCGAACCACTATAAATATTGGTGTTCTTGTTGTTCTTTACTGTTTCTGCATTTGTTTAAATTCTGTTCAACCCTAAAATTGCCTAAAATCGCTCATAAACTCTTTGTAAACACCTCAAACTGATCTAAAATTGGTTAGACATAGGATTTGGATCTTGGCATATAATAACATTTTGGTATCAGAGCTTTCAATCCTTGTTTTTAGGGCATTCTTTCTTGAATTAAAATTTAGTTGTTGAATAAAATCTTTGGGTTTAAAGAATCTTTAAGTTGTTAGTATTCTTTAATTCTTTTTTTTATTTCAAGAAAAGTTTGCTGTCCAATTTTGTTTCTTACTTTTCAGGATGAGTACCAAGTTCGAGGTGGAGCGGTTTGATGGGAAAGGAGATTTTGGTCTATGGAAGATCAAAATGTTGGCCATCCTTCGTCAACAAAAGGTCGATTATGCACATTTGGAGGCTAAGGATATTCCGCGCAGCATAACAGCGTACCAACTGAAAGTGATAAATAAGGTAGTTCACAGCCTTATAATCCTTTATTTGTCTGATACAATTATAAGACAAATGCGTAGTGAAGATACCGTTGTTAAACTTTGGACAAAATTAGAATCTACCTACCAAGTAGCATCAATTTCAAGCAAAATATTTTTAAAATCTAATTTTTTTAGTTTTAAAATGGACTCTAGTAAAAGCATGAAAGATAACCTAGATGAATTCCATAGAGTAGTCTCTGAAATGGAAAATATAGGTGAAATCTTTTCTGATGAAAATCATGTTGTAGTTCTGATAAATTCTTTGCCTGAATCTTATAATGATGTGAAATCTGCTATGAAGTTTGGTAGGGATACTTTGTCCACTGAAATTGTTTTAAATGCCATTAGAGTAAAAGAACAAGAATTAAAAGAAACCAAGAAGTCTAATAGTGAGACTTTGTACGTTAAAAGGAGATCAGAGAATAGGAAAAAGCATAGAAGCAAGAGTAGGGATAAATCAAAGTCTAAAAGGGCTAGTAATAGGAGGTGTTATCATTGTCAAAAAGAAGGCCACATTAGAAGGTTTTGTCCTGACCTTAGGAATAAAAAGTCGTCGGGTAAAGGGAAAGAAGAGTCTAGTGTAGTAAACCTTAGTGAAGAGTATAACCACTCTCTTATGGTTAGTAACACTAGAGAGGATGACACTTGGATCATAGATTCAGGTTGTTCTTTCCATATGACCCCTAATAGAGAATGACTAGAAGACTTCCAAACCGGTGTGGGAGGTAAAGTCATGTTAGGGAACCGACACTTTTGTAGTGTAGAAGGTCAAGGAACAATACGTCTTAGGCTTCAAGACAGAAATATTAGGTTTCTAACTGGAGTTAGGTACGTACCTGAAGTTAAAAGAAACCTAATATCCCTTAGTATGTTAGATAAGCAAGGGTACACCATTAAGTTAGAGGGTGGTGTTCTAAAAGTCATGAAGGGCATCTTAGTTGCAATGAAAGGGCTCCTTAAGGATACCTTATACTCTTTAGAGGGTCCGACGGTCGTAGGGTCAAGTGATCTAGTTAAAGAGAGTGACAATTCCAAAATTACTCTTTGGCATAAATGCTTAGGTCACATGAGTGAGCAAGGAATTAGGGAGTTAATAAAACAACAAGTAATTCCTAACATAAAAAATGTAGACCTAGATATGTGTGAGCATTGTGTTTATGGTAAAAGCAAAAGAGTAAAATTTGGAGAGGGTGGTCACTCTGCTAATAAAAAACTAGAATATGTGCATGCTGACTTATGGGGCCCATCTAATGTTGTCACAAATGGTGGGCTAGATATTTCTTATCCATTATTAATGATTCTACTAGAAAAGTTTGGGTTTATCTTCTGAAAAATAAATCTGATACTTTTAATAAATTTGTTGAATGGGTAACCTATGTTGAAAACCAAACTGGCCTTAGAGTTAAGAAACTTAGGACTGACAATGGGCTAGAGTTTTGTAACCATGAGTTTAGAAACTTTTGTAAGTCTAAAGGCATAGCAAGACACTTAACTGTTGTAGGGACGCCACAACAAAATGGGGCCGCTGAGAGAATGAATAGAACCCTTATGGAAAGAGTTAGGTGCATGTTGTCTGATTCACAACTTCCTCAAAGTTTTTGGGGGGAAGCTGTTGCAACATCATGTTATATAATCAATAGGAGCCCATCTACTGCCATAGATTTAAAAACACCTCAAGAGCTTTGGCAAGGTAGTCCCCCTGATCTATCACACATGAAAGTCTTTGGGTGTTTAGCTTATGCTCATTCAAAAGAGGGAAAGCTAGACCCAAGGGCTAAGAAATGTGTTTTCCTAGGATATCCCGAGGGTGTTAAGGGATATAAACTATGGTGTCTAGACCCAAATTCACCAAAAATCCTAATAAGTAGAGATGTTGTCTTTAATGAAGGGAAAATGGGGTATGTAAAAGAAAAGACCGAGTCTATTCCTAAAAGTCCACCTAGTTCCACTGAAACCGTTTTAGCTAATCCTCCTTCCACTTCCCATAGTGATCAAGTAGATGAGCCAATAGTAGAACATGATGCTTCACCATCTACCTTAGATCAGTCACCTACACAAGAAGTTGTTAATGAGGAAGAGGAAGAGGGTAGTCAAGATTTAACCAATTATCAGTTAACTAGGGATAGGGTTAGGAGAACCATTGTAGCTCCCACTAGATTTGGGTATGTTGACCTTATATCCTATGCCCTAGTTATAGCTAATGAGTTTATTAATCAAGAACCACAAACTTTCAATGAGGCCATAAATAATGAAAATAAAGATAAGTGGTGGGCCGCAATGAAAGAAGAGTATGATTCTTTGATTAAAAATCAAACTTGAGTTCTTGTTAATAAACCACTAAAAGCAAAAACTGTAGGTTGTAAGTGGATTTATAAAGTCAAAGAGAACCCTTTAGAAAACAACAAGCTTAGGTTCAAGGCTAGGTTAGTAGCCAAAGGGTTTACTCAAAGGGAGGGTATAGACTATGATGAGGTTTTTTCCCCGTTGTAAGACACACCTCTATTAGAATTTTGCTTGCCTTTGTTGCTCACTTTGATCTTGAGTTAGAGCAGATGGATATAAAAACCGCTTTCTTGCATGGTGAGCTTGAGGAGACCATTTACATGGATCAACCACCTGGATTTGAAGCTCCCAAACAAGAAAAGAAGGTTTGTCTTCTTAAGAGATCGTTGTATGGTTTAAAGCAATCTCCACGTCAATGGTATAACAGGTTTGATTCCTATATGCTATCTATTGACTTTTGTAGAAGTAAGTATGATAGTTGTGTATATTTTAAACAAATCTCTGAAGTGAATATTGTTTACTTGCTTTTATATGTTGATGACATGTTGATTGCTTGCAAAACCATGCATGAAATAAATAAGTTAAAGAATCTCTTAAAGAAGGAGTTTGAAATGAAAGACTTAGGCAATGCAAAAAGAATATTAGGAATGGATATTATTAGAGATAGAAAAGAGAAGAAACTATATTTGTCTCAAAGTGAATATATAACAAGACTAGTTAAAAGATTGAACATGCATGATAGTAGGAAGGTTAGTATTCCTTTTGGCAAACACTTTAAACTATCTGTTAATGATTCACCTAAGACTCCAAGTGATATTGATGAAATGCATGATATTCCATATGCTAATACTGTAGGGAGTCTTATGTATGCCATGGTTTGTACTAGACCTGACCTTACTCATCCACTTAGTGTTGTTAGTAGATTTCTTGCTAATCCTGGTAAACAACATTGAAATGCTGTTAAGTGGATTCTGAGGTATCTTGCATGTCATACAGATTTATGTCTTGTTTATGGTGGAGCAAATATAGTTGATAGCAAGAATATTGAACTTGTTGGATATGTTGATGCTGATTATGCTGCTGATATAGATAAACGTAGATCTTTGACTGGTTTTGTGTTTAGATTGTTCAATTGCACAATTAGTTGGAAATCTAGTTTGATAGTCTATAGTTGCTTTATCTACAATCAATCTGAATATATTGCATTAATCAAGCTATTAAGGAATCTTTATGGCTTAAGGGAATTGTATCCGAATTGTGTTGTAGTGATAATGTTTCTGTGACTGTGCATTGTGATAGTCAAAGTGCTCTACATCTATCTAAAAATCATTCTCACCATGAAAGAACTAAACATATTGATGTTAGGTATCATTTTGTAAGAGATGTCATCAATGATGGTTTAGTTTCTGTTAAAAAGGTTGCTACTGATTTGAATGCTGCTGATATGTTTACTAAAGCATTACCCTGTGATAAATTTAACCTTTGTGTGAGAATGTTGCAGCTTGATCATGGATAATTCTAAATCTTATTTGAGAACTAATTATAGGTCCTCTTCTTAGTTTATGATAGATTGAAATCAAGGTGGAGTTTGCTATATTTTTGGTTTCAACTTATCCTTAACTAATTAATTTTAGATTAATGTTTTTAAATTAATCTAAAATGTTTTGGACCTTTGTTTTTTAGTTCTTAATTTTAAAGACCCATTATTATTTTCGTTGGGCCCAAAGCTGGAGGAGCCCAAATCTGTTTTCTTGATCTCCTATCACCCAAACCCATTTCTTCCCTTTTGTTATTATAAAAGAATGTATGGCCTTAAGTGAGATAATAAGAAGAAAAAGTGTGTATTGGGTCTATTATTAAAATTAGGGTTTATTCCTATTAGAGAGAAAAGAAGAGAGAGAGAAAGAAAGGTTGGGGGCTCGATAGAAAGGAGAGAGGGACTTGAATATCGGAGTGTTCTTCCGATAGAGAGAGAGGTAAATCCAAAAAATACAGTGGGTGTTGCCGTAAGAAAGAAATCGAGGGAGCTCCGTCCTTATCGCGAAAATCTGCCGTTCACCGTCGGTTGCAGTTCGCAAGAAGAGTTGACTGTTGCGTGGAGTTGCTGCAGGTTGATCGTTCGGCTTGGTTGCTGTACAGACGTGAGACTCAACTTCTTTCAACCTTCTGTTTTGAGATCCTCTCCAAAGGTTGTATCTCTCCTCTCTTTCTACTTTCTTTCTAGTTAGTTTAGATTCAAGATTTAGTTCCAAAGATTGTTAGACTCCCAATCTTGAATAGATTTTGGTTGTAGTCTCTCTTTGCGCATAAATCTTGGAATCTTGTTAAATCCTAAATGTTAAATGTATCTTTAGATATTCTGCTGTAAATTCTCTGTATTCTCCCGTATAACTCTAATAAAGTGTCTAGCAAAGGCTTAAAACACCTTTGCAAGTGGAGTAGGTCGTTTTATGACCGAACCACTATAAATATTGGTGTTTTTGTTGTTCTTTACTGTTTCTGCATTTGTTTAAATTCTGTCCAACCCTTAAATTGCCTAAAATCGCTCACAAACTCTTTGTAAACACCTCAAACTGATCTAAAATTGGTTAGACATAGGATTTGGATCTTGGCATATAATAACAATAGATAAAAGTAGATAAGAAAATATAGAAACAAGGTAGAAGTAGTGTTTATAAGCTTAATTTTCCAATGGGGACTAATTTTTGGAAATATAGACATGATGAAAACAAATTATTTTAAACAGGTCTAAACTAAAGCACAATGTTCTCCATTTAGGATAAAAGTTGAACAAACAAGTGAGACTCCTTTTCATATCAATTTAAGGAGAAAAAGCAGAGAAATTGGTACAGGAATATGAAAGGAAACACGAAGGAATTGAATTGAATAAAATTTGGTAGCAATTGTAAGAGATTAGTTAGTATGATTTTCTTTTTGCTTGAATTTGAAAAAGAAAAGGATAAGTTTTCTTTTATATAGATGGCTTTTGAAATCTAAGGTTAGATTCTTTGATTCCTTCATCCTTTACAAAGAACAAAAAGAATCTGCCAACCACACCATACACTCAAAAAAAAAAAAGAAAGAAAAAAAGTAAAACATAGAAATGAATAAATTTTATATAGGGAGAAAGAAAAAAAGAAAGAAGAAAGCCCCATTTGGGTTTCCCCTTTCAATCAGAAAAAGAAATATCCATTATGACAATGATTTTTTAAAGCTCCTCATCTTCAAAGTCATTTTGATGATGAGTTTTGTGGGGCTTAGCAAAGGCAAATGGGAATCAAGAGAGAGGAAAACAGCAAGATAAAAACAAACCATACACTTTTTTTTTTTTTTTGGCCTCTTTTCTCTCCTTTTAAGACTCCACCCCTTCCAACTCTGTATCTTTCTTTCGTTTTTTTTCAGATTCTCTAATCCTTTCAAGTCAAAGAACAAAGCAAAAATTTAAAAATAAAAAAAACAAAAAAAAAACATACACACATACATACATTTATAGGAATAATAAAATAAAATAAAAGTTGGTATGAACGTAATATAATTAGGAAAAATAGAATAGAAAGGAAAGGGAAAGAGTCACAGCTCATGAGCATATATTCCCTTCCAATAAAACATTGCCCCACTTATGTCTCCTCCAGATATGGAGTGAGAACATCGGACATTGCAATAACCAAATACTCTTTTTTTTTTTTTTTTTATAACGATATAAAGAGGACCTGAAACCAACCAGAGCCTTCCTTCTAAGGATATTCAAAGAAATCTGAAATTCAATTCTCTTTGCTTTTTTTAAAATAACCCACAAAATCCCATCTTCTTCTAAAAACACACACACCAAAACAAAAAAAAAAAAAAAAAAAAAAAGAAGAAAGAAAGAAGGTTATGCAGAATCATCAGGATATGAACTTAGTTTTGTCTACTGATGCAAAGCCAAGGCTGAAATGGACTCCTGAGCTTCATCAAAGATTTGTTGAAGCTGTCAATCACCTTGGTGGAGCTGATAGTTCAGTTTTTTTATATTTTATATTTTTATTTTTAGCCTCAATGCAAACGTTAAATCATTTTAATTATATTTGTATTTGTGTTGTTTTTGCAGAAGCCACACCTAAGAGCTTGATGAGAGTGATGGGAATCACTGGCCTCACTCTGTACCACCTCAAGAGCCATTTACAGGTTCTTCTTCTAATTTTATTTTTTTTTTAAATTGTCTTTCAAAACAATAATTTATGTTTGTTTGTGTACCAGAAATTCAGGTTGGGAAAAAGCCAACAGTCAGAAACCAATGCCCAACTCAAGCTGGAAGGTTAATTCCCAATAAAATTATTTAACCCTGAAACTTCCCATCTTCCCCTTATTAATAATCTCTCTCGTTTTTTTTCCTCTTCTTTGGTATTGATTTCAAAGAGATGCAGAGAAAAGATGGGCATTTGAATGGGGAAAACAGCGATGGGAGTCAAAATCATAACACGAACGAGTAAAAAACCCACCTCTGTTTTGCAATTTCCAATTCGAATTACTTGGACATTTTTTTTTTTTTTTTTTTACTAAAAAGGGCTAGAGGGGATTTGAAAGTAACATTTTTATTTGACTTTTTGGGTTTAATTTGAGAAGCATGAAGATAACCGAAGCACTGGAAATGCAATTGGAAGTGCAGAAGAGATTACATGAGCAAATAGAAGTACAAAGGCATTTACAGCTGAGAATCGAAGCACAAGGAAAGTATTTACAGAGAGTGTTAATAAAAGCACAAGAGACAATTACAGGGTACGGATGTTGTTCTGAAGCACTTGAAGAGGCCAAGGCCGAGCTCTCCCAATTGGCTTCAATGGTGAGCTCTGGATGCCAGAGTTCTTCATTGTCAGAATTAACAGACTCAACAGAACTGAACTTCAAAGCCATTGAAAGGGATGAGATGAGACTGAGAAGAATGTGCTCCATTGAAAGTTCTTTAACGTCTTCACAAAGCTCAGAGGAGGCCCCAACACTGAAGAAGAGAAAAGAAAAAGAAAAGGAAAAAAAACAGAGCAGCTCTGTTTCTGAGGGGGATTGTAAGAGATTAACGATGCAAAAAAGTGATGAAGATCAACAGGAATTCAGAATCGTCGACTTGAATGAAGCTCAATTTGATGATTCAGAAATTGGAACGCCATCACAGTTAATTGAGTATCTTTAAATGAATGGGGATTTTATGATGAATATGTGAAGTATGGTCCTGAAAATTTGGCATTTGCTTGTAAAATCTGTAAATGGGTGGTATTGTACTATTGTATATAAGGCAACTTTAATTTGGTAAGTAAAAATTTAAGGCAACCCAATGTTAACATAGATTCTGTGTTTGTTAGCTAGCTAAGCCATGCAAAGGTTTTGAATAACGAATTGCCAAGTAATGAATTTCGTATCAAATACTTACTTATATCTTAATTTTGCTGGGCCTTGAGTTAACAATTTTTGAATTAGTGGATGGTTAGCCATCATATATTGAGTGTTAGTATCAACCTCCAGTTTTCATGGTGAAATTTTGTGTTCAAAAAGGAAGTTCTACATTTTTAGAAGAGAAGAGAGGGAGGGAAGAAAAAAAAGAGAAATTGTGATAAATGAGACCTTTTAAGGTTACATTTACAAGTTTGTCCACAACTTTTATATTTTGCATTCATGGATTCCGATTTTTAATAAATTGAAAAAAAAAATAAAATCTAGACGAATATGCCCCTAATAAAACGTGTTCAATGTCCCTTGTTTTATTTAAATATTTTCCATATACACTTGTTGTAACTTAATGACAAATATCATTAAATGCTATAATATATATTTTTATCTCTCAACATTAATGATTTCCAATTTCAACAAATCACAATTAAATGATAATATTCATCATTAATAGTCGATTTCCTCCATTGCTGCAAATTTTCGCAATCTCCATCACAACATTCCAAATTTCGCAATTCACACCATACCAATTTTTTGGTTACACAAGTTCAGTCACCAATAATCTCCATCTCTACCTTTCTTTTTTGATGTTGAAGCTCATCAACAATGAGTAAGTATCAAAATATTCATTTTTATTTTTTTCATAATCAGATATTTGTATTTGGTATACTATTTCGTATATTTTAAACATTCTATAAATTTTTTAATTTCCTACATTTTCTCATTTCCTTCTGTTCATCTCCAATTGCGATGTATATTTATGTTGCATATTTCATATTCATGTGTATATTTCAAATTTGTTAATGTTATTTTCATGGGTATATATTAGACTGTGATAATAGTAATTATTTCTAGTAATAATATGACATATTTTTTTATGGTATATTGTATAAGATACCTTATATATATTATTCATATATAGGTTCAATCGCATATCCAGTACGAATTGTTCACCATGGTGTATGGAATAAAAGGGACAATTACGTTGATTTTAAGGTTTCTGAGATAAATATGGTATCTGGAATGTCATTTCACATGCTACTGGACACAATAATGACCGAACTCAACATGGTAGGTAATATTGATTACCCTGATTTATATGTTAGTCTTGGAACACAATCATTTATAAAGAAAGGTACGAAAATTATGGACGACAAAGATGTTAGTTGGTTGTTTGATATTGTATCAAATGGTACAATTTATGGTTGTCCATTAGTTATCGATTATAGAAATAGTTTGTCCATGATTTTAGATCATATGAATGCAGAATAACCCAAACATAGTAATTTGATTAATGAGGGACGATATCATGACACTATTGATGTTGGCAAAATTTCATCTGATTTTCATATATTAGTGAATGAAATTTTTAGAGAGAAGAAAATTTTACAAAATGCGTTGCGTGGGATTGCATTGAGAGATAACTTTCAATTTAGGACAAAAAAATCGAACAAAAAGTTATTAATTGTTCGATATATTGTTAAAAACTGTCAATGATCTGTACGTGCAAGTCGAAATGGGGATGATAAAAGTGATACTTGGATAGTGAAGAAGATCATCAATAATCATACATGTTCTCCTTATGTTGTTATGAATTCTCATAAACCAACGACATCTTTAATTAAAGATTGCATAAAAAAATGATGACCCCTGATGGTGATGAGTTTGATACTCCAAAAGAAATCATTTCGTATATTCGTTCTCATCATGGTGTAAGTATAAGTTATCACAAAGCATGACAGGCTCGAGATAAGGCAGTTAAGGAAATTATGGGTTCCCCTCAAGATTCATTTTCTATTCTTCCATCGTATGCTCATATGCTGAAACAAAAAAATCCAGGATTATTCAATTCTAAATGTTATTTTTAATATGCTTATACCAATATTATTATTCTAATACGTTATATTTATATTAGTGAATGACATTTTTAGAGAGAAAAATTTTACAAAATGCGTTGCGTGGGATTGCATTGAGAGATAACTTTCAATTTAGGACAAAAAAATCGAACAAAAAGTTATTAATTGTTCGATGTATTGTTGAAAACTATCAATGGTTTGTACGTGCAAGTCGAAATGGGGATGATAAAAGTGATACTTGGATAGTGAAAAAGATCATCAATGATCATACATGTTCTCCTGATGTTGTTATGAATTCTCATAAACAAGCATCAACATCTTTAATTAAAGATTGCATAAAAAAAGGATGACTCCTGATGGTGATGAGTTTGATACTCCAAAAGAAATCATTTCGTATATTCATTCTCATCATGGTGTAAGTGTAAGTTACAACAAAGCATGGCGGGCTCGAGATAAGGCAGTTAAGGAAATTATGGGTTCCCCTCAAGATTCATTCCCTATTCTTCCATCGTATGCTCACATGTTGAAGCAAAAAAATCCAGGATTATTCAATTCTAAATGTTATTTTTAATATGCTTATGCCAATAATATTATTCTAATACGTTGTATTTATATTAGTGAATGACATTTTTAGAGAGAAGAAAATTTTACAAAATGCGTTGCGTGGGATTGCATTGAGAGATAACTTTCAATTTAGGACAAAAAAATCAAACAAAAAAGTTATTAATTGTTCGATGTATTGTTGAAAACTGTCAATGGTCTGTACGTGCAAGTCGAAATGGGGATGATAAAAGTGATACTTGGATAGTGAAAAAGATCATCAATGATCATACATATTCTTCTTATGTTGTTATGAATTCTCATAAACAAGCATCAACATCTTTAATTAAAGATTGCATAAAAAAAAGGATGACCCCTGATGGTGATGAGTTTAATACTCCAAAAGAAATCATTTCGTATATTCGTTCTCATCATGGTGTAAGTGTAAGTTATCACAAAGCATGGCGGGCTCGAGATAAGGCAGTTAAGGAAATTATGGGTTCCCCTCAAGATTCATTCTCTATTCTTCCATCGTATGCTCACATGTTGAAGCAAAAAAATCTAGGATTATTCAATTCTAAATGTTATTTTTAATATGCTTATACCAGTAATATTATTCTAATACGTTGTATTTATATTATATATCAGGATCTATAACGTCATTTAAATTTCAAAACGATGGTAGATTTCTGTATTATTTCTAGTCGTTAGTTGTCTTAATTGTGGGCTGGAAACATTGTCGGTCAGTTATATCTGTTGATGGGACCTTTTTGAAGAACAAATTTAGAGGTAATTTGTTGGCTGCATGTCCAATGGATGCCAACGAGCAAATATTTTCATTAGGTTGTGCACTTGTTGATTCTGAGAACGACTTGTCCTGGGAATGGTTATTCTTGGAATTAAAGAATGTCATAGGTGATCGAGCGGAGCTCGTTATTATTTCTGATAGGCACAAGAGCATTGGTAAAGTTATTGCTAAGGTATTCCCCAATGCTTTCCATGGTCTATGCATGTATCATTTGCTACAAAATTTGAAGTTGAAATACAAGTCAACTCTATTGAACGAGGTATATTTTGCAACTGCAAAGACATTTAATAAAGTTGATTTTGAGATCAATATGCGTCAACTAGAATTCAGTGCACCTGGTATCTGTGCTGATTTGGAAGAGATAGGGTTTCACAAATGGGCTCGTGCATTCTGTCCTCGTCGACGTATGTCAATGACAACCAATCCATCTGAAAGTTATAATAAAGCGATTTTAAAAGCAAGAGAATTGCCAGTAACATCGATGTTTGAAGTTGTCAGAATGTATTTGCAAGATTGGTTCTATAGAAGAAGGAGTGATGCATCTTTTCAAGCGACTATCTTTTCAAAGTCATGCGAGACTGAGCTACGACAACAGATCGAAAGTGGCAGAACAATGCAGGTATTTATCTTAAATAATAACATATATATTCTGAATATATACACTATATGTTTGCTAAATACATACGTATATATTCTCCAAATAACATTTGTATTTGTTGATGTTTCATAGGTATACCCTGTTGATAATGTTCAGTATCAAGTCGTTAATGGAACTGAACAACATGAAGTTAATCTTTTCCAGAAGACATGTACATGTCGAATGTTGGACCAATTGCAAATTCCTTGTTCACATGCGTGTATTGTGTTGTCACGAAAACCCTTGTCCACCAAATATTTTGTGTCTCCTTATTATTCGAACAACATTTTGCGCGCCACCTACAATGGTTTGATTCATCCTGTTGGTGGTCAGGCAAGTTGGGTCATTCCATAAGATATTAAGAACATCAAGATTATTCCACCTAATGTCAAACGCTCGGTTGGTAGACCAAAGAAACTTAGAATTCGATCGTCGTTGGAGTTTAAGAAAAAAGTTAAATGCGGACGTTGTGGGCGTCTTGGTCATAATAGGAAGACTTGCAAATTTCTCATTTCTCAATAGTATCTATTTTTGTTTTGCAGTGTTTCCTTCTTTATATGTTAAGGATACTCTCAAATTTGTTAACGTATTTCTACTGTAAGATTCAGTTTATGTTGCCTCATTGTTCGCTACTTATTTTAGATTTGATGTTGTTAACGCGCACTTATTTATAGGTATAATTTAAAATATTGATATTTTCAAAAATTATACCACATATATATATTTCTAACAAATATATTTTATCTCTAAGATTGCATTTAGATGTAATCATTTAACTGAATACAAGTAATAACATGGGGCATCGGTAAATGATTAACACACACTATTTTCATGCCTTGTATGTAAGAAAACCAAACCGTCATAAAACACAGTACCTGAATATTTTATTGAATATCATTCAGTTCATACAATGTCAATAGCCAAATGATTAAGAAACTAGTATTTTTCATATAGCCCATAACAAAATGCTTAAGAAACAAGTATTTTCATACCACACCAACAACAAAATTAAACAGTGAAAATTTCTCAGAAGTTATAAAGCTTAGATAAAATAACTCTAAATGATGTTCAACTTGTTCTTAACACTTTCTATCTATATTTCCTACATAATCTTAAAACTTGGAGCATCAAAATATTATGTTGTGACTCTTTTGTCTGTCTTATTTATTTCTTCAACCGAATCAAACTTCGATGTGAATGGCGATCGCAACATTTTTTATGGCACGATTACGTGACGTCCACTCTTCCTCCTATTAATCCTATTTCCAGCAGATTCTTGTCTGGTTGAAAAGATGCCCTTTCCCCTCAGCTTCAAATATTAAGATGTAAACATTACAATATGCCACATATAAAAATTAATTATAATCAAATACAAAATGATTCATACCGCGTTACTATACATCTTTTCCGAGTCTGTCAGTTGTTGTCCTTACATACTCCACCTAAAAACATACATTTTATTAATTACCATCCATAAACAATATATACTGCATATATATAATTCAAACAAGACATACACACCTTCTCAACTTTTATTTTCTTCTCTATCGATTTGACTTCCTTAAGCATTTGAGTATTCATCAACTAATCTTCCAATGTCCTTCTATTTCGTCCCTCCTCCTTTCCAACATCATCATCATCTTTCTCTCCACATTCGCCTTCCTTCCCAACAACATCATTATCCCCTTCAATATCTTTATCATTTTCTCTATTTGTTTCATTATTTTCATTTCCTCCATTACCATCTTCATCATTTTCCTTATTTCCAGAAACAACACTCAAACTTTCAGATTTAAACTTCATTAATTTAAGTTCAGCATACACCAGGTTTATCTTGTTCTCTCACACACTGAAACTCTTCATAACAATATCTTGGAATTCATTAAAAAGAGTCATTAGGTTAGTTGTCTCATTTACCTTTTCTTCATATTCAATTTTCTTCTCCGTAGACATATCACTAATATGAACATGTTCATCACACTCCAAATTCACATTCTTCACTTTGTCAACCCTTTCAACATCCACAGTCATTGGAAAAAAGGCAAACTACATAAGATCACCATACACACATTTATGAATAACAATTATCCAAAAATATCAAAGCAAGTATAATTTATTTGTACTGCAATCATTAACTTGCATCTTCATGTTCAAAAACCTTGAGCGCAAGGTCTTTCCACTTTGGTTGGATGTCGGATGCCCAATTAACCATTTTTGGCAACACAGAATATTTCCTTCTAGCGCAAAAATTCCTCTGATCTGATATTAGAGGGATGCATTCATACGCCCACACCAATAGTGCATATGGGAATCCTGCTATTCCTGCCACCAATGCTTCAGGATTGCTTATTTCATTTTTAATTGATTTAATGGTTATTTCATATGACAGTCGTGATGGGATTTAATCCCGTTGCGGAAGCGATTTGAATCGCGTGTTCTTGTAATGTGTTACATAGATCAAATCAAAACATACATAAAATGATTAAGCATGCATACTATATCAAATGGACAACAAGTGTATTACCTTTGTAGACAAAACAACACGTTCTCCTTTGATCCTCACGTTCTCACGATCTCAACGATCTTGCGTATTCCACAAACTACGAAGTAGTTTTCAATCCGTTCGCTAGATCTTCTTTGTTGTATCTCTAGGAGAGGGAAGGTGGTGGAACCTCTTTTGGAGTTGGGAGAGAATTTTAAGTAAGCAAGTGCTTTGGAACTTTTCCAACAAAAGCACTTGCCAAATAGCACTAGGATTGCCTATTGAAATTAGGGTTTTTAAACAAATGTGCATCTCATGCTCATATTTATAGAGAAATGGGATAGAAAAGACCATCCTACCCTTATAGTGCTCTTATGATATATTTCTCATGGATGGAACCATATGTTATATCAATTATATCATATATAATTGACATTTCCCTTTAAACATGAAATTGAACATTTCAATCTCACTCAAAACTATAAACCCTTTCTCATTTCCATGTTGAGCCAACGGAGGGACCTAATGGATCTACAGATCATGAGCTCCAATGATACAAGATTAATCGATCAAACTCTTTAATTCAATTAATCAACATTCATTAACTATAAGTCATTCCACTATAGACTCATAGTTGCACTCTCCTCACTGTAGACTATGTTGTATCCACTGATATAATCAATACTTGTGAGTCGACCCTTCACACAGTTGTTCAGAATCACAAATTGGGTCAAATTACCATTTTACCCCTGTGAATACATCTTGTTCCTTAAGCTCTATTGATTCTCTAATGAACAATCAGTCTATGGTCCTACCATAAAACTTGATCCTTCTTAAGCTAATACGAAGGTGGAGCCCCATTGTTCAAGACCTGGATTCAGTTCTTAAGAGAACAACCTATCTGATTCTCTAGTTTAGGAATGAGTGAATTCTTTCTTGCATAGTTAAGTTCCCAGCTACTTACAAAGTTATGTCCCTGAGAAGGTAGGCTTATTGAGTCGGCTACAGGCCACTCTCTCCCATACTAGTCTAAGGACAATCTTTATAAGCAGGAGTTCGTAGCTTGCTCAGGATTCAGGTCAAGTCACTAATGATCATCTATGAATTATTTATACCTATCTTGACAACGGTGTTACTCTAGTAGGTTAATAACTCGTAGTCCGGTCTTGTATAATCTCATTATACAAGATGCCCCCACTCGCATGTCTACCACGTGAACGAGTTGAATTACCTCGTTTGTATCAAATACAAAGCGGGCCGCATCCATGGTGTTATCAGTATAAGGTTCCCAACCCTATGCATATACCATAGGCCTTTTAGGTTATACTTGAACAACTTAATCCAACTGATAGCACACAAAATGTGCTATCCTTAGGCTTAATTATTGTTAGTTTTATGATGATTTCAGGGCTTTTACGTATTTAATTCATTCAATTTCAGGTGACGAGCTAAAACGGAGCTCTTGGAGACAATTTGGATCACTCGGGATCAAAACGAGGCTATTTGGAGCTAAAAAGAATACCAATTGGAAGAGAAAGAACCAATCCAAGCATGATGACCCGAGGCAATGGCGTTGCAACGCTGTTTATAGCGTTGCAACGCCGAATGTGCAACCAAGACGCGTTGAAGACCCCAGGCGATAGCGTTGCAATGCTGCCAAAAACTTGTTGCGTAGAATTATATTGCAATACCGCAGTGTACCGGTCAAGTTTTAGTATAGTGATTTATGAGTCCAAGTATCGTCCTCGGGAATGGGTTTCTAGATTAATTAATTACTAAGGTACTAATTCTCAATTTTAGCTAAAGAAACATAACATGGATAGTTGGTTGAAGTAAATACGAACAAACAAACAAACATGTGGAGACACGAATTGATAGAGTTATGGGAAGTGATTTTACAAATTAAAGACCTAACTAACACATGCATTGAACCAATGAGATGAAATTATAAACAATAAGTAAAATACTCAAGAAAGTCTCTCGATCTCTCAAGAGCCTCGCACATACAATAAATCCTATAGTCTGCATATAAAATCTAAGCATGCACGACATTAAGCAACTCCTTTATGTGTTTCCCTAAGATTTCTAAGTCATTCTCATGCAAGAATTCTAAGGGTTTTGACAATTTTGCTCTAATTCAAGTTTTATCTCTCGAGTCCACTTATATCAACAAATTAAGAAGTCAAGAACGAATTGTCAAAGAACAAAACATGCTTCAATACATTGTAATAAGGTCATAACAAGCAAATCAAATCCTAGCTACAATGTTTAGCTACTCTAAATCACATGAAAATCAAACTAAACAAGTAGAAAACGTCTTAGAACGCTATTACAAATTGAAAGAAAAGGAAATTAAACTTAGGTGTCGATGCCGGTCCTTCGTCTCCGAGCTCCCGTCTTCGATCTCGCACCTCCACGAATGCTTTGGCTCTCAAAAACTCTCTTTTCTCTCTTATTACAAAGTGTATTTCGAAATTAGGGCAAAACTCTACCAAATTCGGCTCCCCTGTAATGAAAACAACATGTTGTATTCATAGGCATTATCGGCACAACGTTGCAACGCTAGGGACAGCGTTGCAACGCTGTGCCCTAGGCGGCTGGCACTTAAGGAAATAATCGATGGCGTTGCAACGCCGCTACCCTAACGCGCGCGCTCCTTGTCGAAATGGCGTTGCGACGCTGCGAGGCAGCGTTGCAACGCTCGCTGTGCGGTTCCTCGTGCATGCCTTCTTATCGAGATAGCGTTGCGACGCTGCTAGGCAGCGTTGCAACGCTATCGCCTGGGGTCTTCAACTCGTCTTGGCTTCACATTCGGCGTTGCAACGCTATAAACAGCGTTGCAACGCCATTGCCTCGGGTCATCATGCTTGGATTGGTTCTTTCTCTTCCAATTGGTATTCTTTTTAGCTCCAAATAGCCTCGTTTTGATCCCGAGTGATCCAAATTGTCTCCAAGAGCTCCGTTTTAGCTCGTCACCTGAAATTGAATGAATTAAATACGTAAAAGCCCTGAAATCATCCTAAAACTAGCAATAATTAAGCCTAAGGATAGCACATTTTGTGTGCTATCAAACACCCCCAACTTAAACTTTTGCTAGTCTCGAGCAAAAACAGAGTTAAACATTAGGTTGTTCTTAAACATACATTTGATTCAAGACTCAAAAATTTAAGAGAAAATCTAGCAATCACAGGTATGATTCAAACATGACAATTCAGCAAGCAATTTAAAACTTTCCCTAAGTGTTCCTACTTGTGTGTGTGATTAGCCTATGTTCCCTTCATTTTTACTAAGCCCGGATCAACTTTATTAGGCTCTTCATTCAACTTCCCCTACACTTGTCTTAATTACTATTCCTTGAGTGTCCCCACATTCAAGAACTAAATAACTCAACACTTAATCACTCTTTTGATGCCACTTTTTCTATTTTCTCATTTTTTTTTTTTTGCAAGGACACTAGCTTTCACACATCTACTGCAGGGACCCTTACCTAGAGCACTCGCTCAATGAGTGGCCTAAATGATCACAGTGAAGGTAGCTCTTTTTGTCCTCACGATTTTTTTTCTTTAACAAACATAACAACAAAAACAGACGACAACCCTTTCACATAATGCACATATTATACAGATCATGTACTTCATATTGTCATTCACCCTATCCTGCAGTCTAACTCTCAAATCAGTTCTCAGACCTATCGAGGTGACATCAAACTTCTAAACCTAATAACTTTGTTCTAAGCATTTCAAAACTACAGGAACACAGGCTATGTGCATATAATGCAGGAAAAACTCAAGAAAATTTTTAAATTAACTCAAATTCATGTCATGCTTTCAGGTTTCAGCAGAATCACAAAGATTTTCAATTATATCTCATCCTAGGCTATCATACTCATACTTATGTAAAAGATCAACCAACAATTCAACACATACTTAGGACAGTCACAAAAATAAACACAAATAAACACATCCCACCCCCAAACTTAAACTAAAAAATTGTCCCCAATGTTTGCAGAATTAAGCATAAATTAAGTATAAGTGTAAGAGTGAACAATAATCATCCCCGGTAATGGAGATCTTTCTGAGATTCTTGGATAGCCAAAGCATGTGTGTTGGAGTTCCTCAGAACGGGAGCATGGATTTCAACGAAGAAGGGCATCTCCACAACCTACAAAGCAAAACAACAATTAACTAAGCATTGAAAAACAACAAACTAAAGCAAGCTAAAGACAGGAAAACAAAAGTAAGTAAAGCTTGGGTTGCCTCCCAAGAAGCGCTTTGTTTAACGTCTTTAGCTAGACTGTACTCGCTCAAGGTGTTTCCTTCCTTGCTTGCAGTGCCTGGAGTGATGTGTTCATTTGGCCAATCTGGGTCTCTATGTTCTTTATTGCAGCTCCATGACTGGTCACTATACCGGATAAACTGGTGACAGCATTCTCCACCGGTTGGACCGACTTCACGGATTCAAATATGAAGGAGTGCAATGTGTCTTCAGAGAGATGGTTTCCTCTCTGATGTAGAAGCATGCCCTGTAGGAGGATTCAACACATTTTTGTTGTTAGCATAAGAAAAATTTTCATGATACCTCAAACCTGGATTGTAATGTGTTGGGAGGTTGTTCTGAGTCTGATTGCCTCCATAGGTGTTGCTTCTGTTGTTCAGGTAGTGCAATTGCTCCATAGTGGATTCTCCAATTGGCTGGGAGCATTGAGAGGACATCCCCATGCTGTGGTGATCTTGCAAAATTATTCAGGCATGGCCGAGAGATGCCATATGAGATCTAAGAGAGGTTACCTCGTCCGTTGATATAATCTAGCTCGGCTTAGATTTGTCATTTTCTGAGGCCACTTTGGTAGTGGCGCATTGACACTTCCTCCGGGAGGGCACGTGCTTACTCGCATCCTTCGCCATGAAAGGTCCAGCGAAGGCATCCGAATGGTCCTGGTCTTACCTTCCGCACCATTATAAAATAGTTGTACCTGGAGCCATTCTGGGTAGCCATGTTGTGGGCACCTCTTGAGCATGTCTTTGTACCGTTCCCAGGCCTTGAATAGTTGTTCTCCCTCCTGCTGCGTGAATGTTCCAATCTCAGTCCTTAACCTTGCAGCCTTTACAGGTGGAAAGAATTTGGTCATGAAGGCTTGGGCCAACTCCTCCCAAGAAGTGATACTCCCTGAGGGAAGGGACCCTAGCCATTCTTTAGCTCTACCCTACAAAGAGAAAGGAAAAAGACGTAAGCGAATACTATCTGCAGAGATACCATTCATTTTAAATGTACCACAGATTTCTAAGAAATTTTGAAGATGAGAGTTAGGATCTTCTGTGGCTAAGCCTCTGAAAGCACCTTCCCTAACCATTTGTATCAGCCCTGTCTTAAGTTCAAAATTATTAGCATTGATAGGGGCATGGACTATTCCAGCCTGCTCAGAATTAAACACAGGTAGGAAATACTCCCTGATAGGTTTAGGGTTGTTGATGAGCTCCTGATCAGCCATTTCCTGAGGTTCTGCTCTTCCTTCCCTTAGGAGTCTCCTACAGGTCCTCTCAATCTCAAGATCAAAAGGGTGCAAGTCTGCAGTTCTCCCCTTGGGCATACACCTGGAGGAACAAAAAGAAAACAATTAGATAAAAAAGAAAAACACAAACAACTAGAAAATAGAATAGAAAATAAAGACATAAAACATAAAACTTGGGTTGCCTCCCAAGAAGCGCTTTCTTTAACGTCTTTAGCTAGACGGTGAGTTATCAGGGCACATAAAATTGCTCGTATTTTTTCGGGCCCTTCTTGCTCGAATCGATGTAGCCTTCTAAGTCTAAAAGGCTATCCTGCTTTTCTTGAGCCCCAGATAGAAAATTATTTTTGGGATTTTTATTTATCAAAAGAAAGGAACTGAAATCAAAGCAAGACTCGTGAGTATAAGACAAATGGTTATAAAAAATAAAGGAAATTTACGGGATAAAGGGAAAGAAGACTTCTCACCCTCTAATTCTATCACTGGATCTCTCTGTGGAACTAAGTGTATCACCGTGTCCTCCTCACTAACTTTGATCATGGTGTGCCTCGGTCTCCCCAAACTATCCTCATTATCTTCTTCAATAAATCCTCCTAGGTGGCATCTCACGAGTGGTAAGGATAAGAAATTGCTCTGTAAGGCATTAAGGAAACTACTAGCTGATTAAGATATTGAGCTCTATCCTGTACTATTTCCCAAAGTCCTACCACCTCAGTTTCTAACCTATCAAACGTCTCTAATTCACTATGGATCAATTTTTTCAATTTCAATTCTAATGTGTATTCACCAATTGGTCCATCGAGAAGATTTTTCTAAGGGTTGGTTAAGGTACGAAAAATTACAGTTTCCAAGTGCCTAAATGACTACCCTCATGTGAGTTTTCATATATGTCAGGTACAGAATGGTAAAAATTAGACACATGGTATTCAGAAAAATCATGATGCACAAAACTAGGGTCCTGAGAGGGACAATAAAATGGTGGAAACTCAAAATTATGCAAAGTCATACTTGAAAAATCAGTAATTTCACAACCAGACTTCACACAATATCAACACAACCAAAACAGGAAACAAAGACTCAAAAACACACAAAACTAAAATAACACAAATAAGGAAACAAACAATCACACAAAATAATTAAGGAAAGACAAACAAACAAGCTTTAGTCTAAAATTTCAAATTTTCTCATAATATTAATTAATCTAAATAATCGTCATTCCTCGGCAACGGCGCCAAAAACTTGTTGCATAATATTATGATAATGCAATACCGCAGTGTACGGGTCAAGTTTTAGTATAGTGATTTATGAGTCCAAGTATCGTCCTCGGGAATGGGTTTCTAGATTAATTAATTACTAAGGTACTAATTCTCAATTTTAGCTAAAGAAACATAACATGGATAGTTGGTTGAAGTAAATACGAACAAACAAACAAACATGTGGAGACACGAATTGATAGAGTTATGGGAAGTGATTTTACAAATTAAAGACCTAACTAACACATGCATTGAACCAATGAGATGAAATTATAAACAATAAGTAAAATACTCAAGAAAGTCTCTCGATCTCTCAAGAGCCTCGCACATACAATAAATCCTATAGTCTGCATATAAAATCTAAGCATGCACGACATTAAGCAACTCCTTTATGTGTTTCCCTAAGATTTCTAAGTCATTCTCATGCAAGAATTCTAAGGGTTTTGACAATTTTGCTCTAATTCAAGTTTTATCTCTCGAGTCCACTTATATCAACAAATTAAGAAGTCAAGAACGAATTGTCAAAGAACAAAACATGCTTCAATACATTGTAATAAGGTCATAACAAGCAAATCAAATCCTAGCTACAATGTTTAGCTACTCTAAATCACATGAAAATCAAACTAAACAAGTAGAAAACGTCTTAGAACGCTATTACAAATTGAAAGAAAAGGAAATTAAACTTAGGTGTCGATGCCGGTCCTTCGTCTCCGAGCTCCCGTCTTCGATCTCGCACCTCCACGAATGCTTTGGCTCTCAAAAACGCTCTTTTCTCTCTTATTACAAAGTGTATTTCGAAATTAGGGCAAAACTCTACCAAATTCGGCTCCACAGTAATGAAAACAACATGTTGTATTCATAGGCATTATCGGCACGCAGCGTTGCAGCGCTAGGGGCAGCGTTACCTTACGCCGTGCCCCTAGGCGGCGCGGCACTTAAGGAAATAATCGATGGCGTTGCAACGCCGCTACCCTAATGCGCGCGCGCTTTGTCGAAATGGCGTTGCGACGCCTGCGGCGGCGTTGCAACGCTTCGTATCTCGGTTCCTCGTGCATGCCTTCTTATCGAGATAGCGTTGCGGCCGCTGGGCGGCGTTACTGCGCTTGCTTATCGCTGGGTCTTCAACTCGTCTTGGCTTCACATTCGGCGTTGCAACGCTATAAACAGCGTTGCAACGCCATTGCCTCGGGTCATCATGCTTGGATTGGTTCTTTCTCTTCCAATTGGTATTCTTTTTAGCTCCAAATAGCCTCGTTTTGATCCCGAGTGATCCAAATTGTCTCCAAGAGCTCCGTTTTAGCTCGTCACCTGAAATTGAATGAATTAAATACGTAAAAGCCCTGAAATCATCCTAAAACTAGCAATAATTAAGCCTAAGGATAACACATTTTGTGTGCTATCACCAACTTATGTCTACTACATAAATGTTCAAGATCTATCAATATAACCTTGAAACTTAGTTTATTGGATTTAGATTTATATGCGAGAATATAATAAATAACAACTTTTTTTATTGTGCAATGATAATTACAAAACTACAATTGTTTAGGGCATAAATCCCAACAAGCCGACCCCATGGATAGTTCTCAAACTGATCTTCATCGTCTAACTACATCAAATGTTCCATGTCTACTCCCGTCCCCTTTTGTTTTCCAATCAAAAAAATTTGTAAGAAAATACAATTTCGCAAGTTTTACCATGTTCTTTTTTTTCACAACCTGACTATTTGTGAAAAGTTTATGTATATCTGACCTTTTTATCGGTCGCTCTTTTCCAAAATATTTTTTCACAAATCTTCCTGATAATTTAGTCATGTCCACCTTAGGTAGGTCTCCGCAGTTCAAACCAGTAATAAGACCAAATTCCTCTAATCCAAATTTTACCAGTATTCCTTCAAAATTGAACCAAAGTTCATCCCCTTTTGTTGGACTACATTGTCTTCTAATAATGTGGTAAAGTAATTGACTTTGGAATCTATTTATATCAAGATCCAAAAACTTACCAAAACAAATATCCTTAAACCTATTAATATGTTTTGTTTTCAGTTTTTGTTTGATTTTGTAGAACATCAAGACTACCACAAATGTTTAGTTTCTGTGTGGTGGACCACTTGTCCCTAGAAAGTAAGAGAGGTGCATCCTGTCAAAGTATATATTTATATTAAAATTCGTATATCATATGAATATTATATACTCGTCATATATAGTAAATACCTGGTAACGATCAGATCAATCTTCCCTTATTATATTTCCTCTATCAAACCTTATCGTGCTGGTTGTTTTCTTCTTCCCTTCTGCATTTCTCATCACCTGCACGATATGATTAATTAAAAATTTAAATTTCATCCAACGAAATCTAGTGCTTAATATTTAAGTGGCCAATTACCTTTTATTTCTGTCTATTTTTAACCTTCTTCTCAAAACATTTCCCTTTTACAGTTGTTTTCTCAACAGGTTTACTAACTTCCAAACTTCCAATTTGTTGTCTCGTTACCTATAAAAATTGAATGTTATATACATTTGTAATATATAAGCTATATTCATACTAATATTAAATTATATTCTCATACCCTTTTTGTTGTTTTTTCATTAGGCATGTTCTTCATACTCCTCTTTAATTTCTTATGTTTTGGAGTTTGCCGCACAAAAAGTTTTAAAATACTTATATGTAAGAAAGTATTCATCATGAGTTATTTGGTTTAATTTCATACCTTTGGTTCAGTATCATCCACCTTCTTTCTCTTTGCATTTAATTTTGTGAACCTCTCAGACAACATGGTGTGATCATCCTGTTTAATATACAATTTATCTACCGTTAGCCAAATATATACCATTACATTAAACAACAATATATCCCCATTAACATATTTACCCAATATTTACATAACATACCTCATCACTATCATCTACTTTCTGATTTTTTTTTTCTTTATCAGGATCCACATCCATATAATCCTTTGAAACCTCTATACTGTCACCAGGTTCAGGAGTGTTGATATGTTCTACAACATCATCTTCATCTTTCACACATTCCTTTTCAGCCTATAAAGAAGATCAATATCATTGTTATATTTGATTATCCACCTATGTATATAGAGTTTATTATATAATATACTATGTATTTAAAATTTTATTTTACATCAAAGTTATGTCCATAAGGCACCATCTGAGTGCAAATTTCCTCTTCTTCTTCAACAGACATAGTTTCCTGCAACATAATATTTCAATGGAATAAGTTATTTTAAAATATTTTCAATTCAACAAACATCTATTTTTAAAATATCTTGTTTTCATCTTTCGAATCCTCATCACCATCTACTATTTTTTTAGTTGGACTTATTGCACTAAACATTCTACCAACATTTCCAATGATTCTGGTTAACAAATTTGATTGCGTGGTTTTTTCCTCACTACCAGAACTATATGTCTGCAACATTTAAATGAAAATGAATATTAACAAAATGCAACTTACTATATTTCAATTAAGATAATTTAGATAAAAAAATATGCCTCTTTAACGACCACAGGATCCATCTCATTTGACTTATGTTTTGATGTTTTGCTTGAGGATCCAAACAACCGTTGACTCCGTCTCCTCTCATTTCTTACTTCCTCAGTAATCTTCACCATTTTCTGATACTAGTATAAATATAATAAGTCAAACAAACCGTATATATTACTCATGCGACGTATAAATATTCTAAAACAGTGTGTTTATTCATTTATTACATCTATATCGAACACTGTATATAATTTTATTGTTTTCTTAATTAGTGTGTAAATTGTTCTTAATCTAACATAGGAATACACAAGTTCCAATAAATTCTTTATCAGTAACAGGCTAGTTTTAAACCCCTTTTTCATTTATAGATGCAGAACAAATATGTACAACATCATCCTGCATAAATACCTTGTAATATTTTGAAGCACAAAATATGTTAAGTTTCACAAACAAAAAAATCATAGTACATTTTTTCCTTTCGTTCTAAATACACCCTAAATCAGGACATGCATTTGTCAATTTTATCAAAAAATCAACCATACCCAAAACCATTAATTTCAAAATGAACTTATTTTCCAAAATAGACAGTGTATGTTTGCGAAGATACTGTACAAAACGGTCGCTGATGGAGAACAAGATGAGCATCGCATAAATCAGAACATGCATTCGTAGTTTTATGAAAAAAATCATAAAAATACAACAGAATATAAACCTCACATAAACAGAACTTACCGAAATACACACGGTATATTCAACAATGTTCTGTCGTCGACAGAGAATAAGGTGCTCGTCTGCAAAACCCTATAGTTGTTCGTCAAGTACACTAGTGGAGAGAAGGAAAGATCTGCGTCCTTTCGGTTCTGCAAGAAGGAAAGTTTTTTACGGTTGTTTGACATTTTTTTGCGGAGTCTTTTTTTAATAAACAATAAACATGGGTTTTCCATATGGGTATTTTAATTTCAATTTCGCTTTTTAAAAATATGTTGGGGTAATTTGGTAATTGGTTGTATATTTAAAACCGTTGTATCTCACTTGATGGACATGTATGCAAATTTTAAAAACATTGGACAAAATTACAAAAGCCCTATTAGTAGAGACCCATTTATGTAGTTTACCTAGAAAAAAATAAGCCCATTTGACAACCATTCTAGCTCCAATCATTTAGTTGTCGTTTGATAACCATTTATGATTTTTGGTTTTTGAAAATTAAGACTAACACTATTTCCACATACGAGTTTCCTTTGTTGTAATATCCGAAAAAAATATTTTTATTTTATTTGTTTTATTAGTTTCTAAAATCTTTTTGAATTGGGATTTTATCTTCTTTTTAAATTAAGAGATAAATCTTCATTATCTTGTTTGGTATATGTTTTCGGATTTGTGAAGATGTGTTTGACAAATGTGTTTTGAAAACTGTTTTCGAATTTTTTGATCCAAATAGTAGAAATTCTGAAAACCACATTTTTATGTTTTCATTGTATCCAGATTTTAAGTTTTAAATTTAAAAATGAAAAATTATATTAACGAAAGATAAAAATCTTAATAAATACAATATTTCATACTATAAACTCAATTTATTTTTATTAAATTAAAATATGTATAATATAATATATTACAAATTATATAATATTATATTATAAAATGATAATTCTATACAATTTATAAAAATTATGTTCCTAAATTAATTAATAACGACTTATATTCAATCTAATTTTTACTTTTCCATCTACAACTAATTTCATGATTTATAAATATGTTATAGGACATACTTTAAACATCTATTTAAAATGGAATCAAATTTCTAAATTTGTTACCAAATGTATATGAAAACATATAATACAACTCCATGTTTTCATTGAATCCATTGTTTTCAAATTTCTATTCTCAAATTGCTTACCAAACAAGTCTTAAGTTTTTTTCTTTCTCTGGTTGAATTCTTTTCTTTCTTGAATCATTGAAGTTTTGTTTCAAGGTTTGGGATTTTGTGTTTAGTTCTTGATTGTTTAGAATGAAAAGATTTTTTAAATCTTTTGCCCTAAAAGTTTCGTAGGTTTTTAATTTGTTGAAATTTTCATCAAAGGTTTTTCCTCTCAAGACTTTTAAATTAAATTAAACAAATAAATGAATAAATAATGAGAAACAAATAGCAAAAGCAATTAAAGGAAACACAACTCACAAGGTGTTTTTATTGTGCAGAAATTGCAAAACTACCATGTAAAATCGAGGTTTTGCATTCACAACAATAAAGAGATGAAGGACAAAATGGAAAGAAGGTGGGAAACAGAAAAGGAAAACACCAGCTGATCTCGAATCAATGAATAATAATTAAGCCTAAATCATAGGTGTGTCCTGTCCTAATACAAAAAGAGAAGGAAATTAAACAACGCAAGAAAAAGCAGTTTTTGAGGGCAAGAGATTACGAAGAAACATAGAGCTTTTCGTTGTGGGTTTTCATCAAAACAAATGATCCTCTGTTTTTAGTTCTTCTTTCTTCTGTTATTTAATTTCTTTACTATTTCTAATTCATACAAAACTGTAACGCAGACAAGATAATTCCAACTCCAGTCTAATTCAAGAGCAAACTTGGGTTCTGATGATGAAGCTTACTCATAGAAATACGAGAAATTCAATCGATGGATAAATGGATTATGAAGTTGTGGTTAGTTGTAATTGTGTTGTTATTTTCCCTTAGATTGATGTTTAGGATTTCAATTGAGATCTTTTTATTGTAGTTCAAGAATTGGTTCAAATTCATTGTTAAGGAATTAAAAATTAAGTGTTGTACTTCCATAAATGATATTGTTGTGCCGTTATTATTATTATTATTTTTTGTCTCACATTGACAAGAATGGTTGTGTAGTGGCTCCTTTGGCCTTATAAATAAGCTCATTTTCTCTCCTTTTGTGTGGTTGAGAGTTTGAGAGTTTTTGGGAATTTTCTATTACTCTCTTTAGATTAAATATTTTATAATTAATTTCTAATTCTATTTAGAAATTAATTTGGTGAGTTAAAATATTTTGGGTGTATGGGGAATTTGGTGAGTGTTTGAGTGCTCTCTTGTAATCCCATCTTTTGAATTTTAGTAGAAATATTCTCGTCGTCTTCGCCCGTGTATGTAGGCATAGTCCGAACCACGTAAGTTCTGTATGTTTTTCTTCTCTCTCTTTATCTATTTTCTTATTGCCATAATTAAAATCTAGTTATTTCCGTTGCGCATTAGACTAAGGTTTTAACAAGTGGTATCAGAGCCTGATTTATTACAACTTGATTTACATTTACTTGTGTTTCGTTGGTTGGGATTCTTTGAACATGACAACTATGAAACACCATGTACCACTTTTGGATTGCAATACTAGAATTTTATTATGGCAAGCTAAAATGCGGGCAGTGCTTGTTCAAATGGAACTAGAAGAAGCTTGTAACACCCAGTTAAAAAAAAAAAAAAAACGAAGGGTAGCCCGCCGCCCCCCGTCCCCTCATTCTTCTTCTTCTTTTTCCTTCTTCTTCTTCTTTCTTCTTCCCTTCTCCCCCGTGCAGCCTGCAACCCCTCGCCCATCGTCGACGCGTCCAGCTGCCGCCGCACCTCCGATCTCGTCTCCTAGCTCGCAGCCGCCAAGTTCCCTTCTTCTCCGACTCTTCGACTTCAAGCCATCGACGAACTCTCCAACTTTCATCCTCGATTTCAGCCGCCGCCAACCCCTGCTTTTCCTTACTGTCGGTCTCCCTCTCCCTTTCGGCTTCATCCTTCGACGCCGGATTCGCAAGCTTTCGCCGGAAAATCGCGAAGACAGTAAGTTTCTTTCAAATCGATTTAAGTTTTGGTTTGAATGGTTCGCGTCCTTTTTGATCGGTTCTCGGGTTTTGGTTGTTGGTTTTGAATAGATCGGGTCTTGGGCATCTCGGATCTATGCCCCACGCGCCGCCGCTTGCCGGATTCCACCGTCGCCGCTGCCGTCGGATAGGGGCCCGAACGTATTAAAGAAGTGCGTGGGACTCGGAATCGGAGTTTCGGGCTTCGTTATTGAGGTAAGTAATCATTTGGAATTAAGCCCGATAAGTTATTGTTGCTTTGATTATGTGAGGCCCCTTGCAAATTGTGATAGTATGCACGAGTTTGTGCCTTACGATACGTTGTTGGTCGAAGGGATTGTATGGGGTCGTTTGTGTCAAAAGGCCTAAAGGCATGAGGCCAATGTGGAACTAGGGGCTTAATGTTTGGCGCTAACATGGTGCCCTAAGAGTTTGTCTATGTTAGGGGTTGGTTGAGGTTGGGTTTGAAGGGAATGAGAATCCCCGCGCAGCGGAAGACAATCGAATCGTCGTGGTATCATCATGCAACATGCTTATTAAAATTGATCTAAATATTAGATCTAGGCTAAACATGCTGAAATTTTACAGCAAGAAGAAAAACACTTACTTGTTGTAGACCAATTCAGCAAACTTTCCTTGTTAATCACGAACTCTTCGTGCTTCTCGATCTCTACGAACTCTTCCACGATCAGATCCCAAACACTACCAAATGATCTTCTTGGTTGTTCTCTTTTGGAGAAGGGAAGTTGGTGGGAACTTTTGTTTTTGGAAAGAGAAGAGAAATGAGAGAATTGAGAGAGTTCACTTTTGGATTCTTAGGTCAAAATCCAAAAATGAGAACTTTTCTTTTCTTAGCTCTCTAAACCCATCTTATAAAGGGTTTATATAGTGGAATGATGAAGTTCACAACTTCACATTATTACCACTTTACCACAACCATATGTTATGTAAATCTTATTTACATAATTATATAATATAAGATATCTCATATCTTATGTTGCAAATCTCATTTGCAATAATTGTGGATTTAATTAAATTGAATCACATTCAATTTATTTTCTCTCTATCAATTTCTCCAGTTAGCCTTTAATTCAACAATTAGGCTAATATATAGTTTATTATGAATCTCATTCATATTAAACTATATATTATATCATCTATATGATATAACTTAAAGTGAAATTGAACACTTCAATTTCATGCCAAAACATTAACCCTTCTTTTATCCCAGATTGAGCCAACCAAGGGACCTAATGGACCTACATTGACGGGCTCCAATGATTTGAGGTTAACCACCAAACTCTTTTACCTTGGTCAACCAATGTTCATTAGCTACACATAACACTCCACTAAAGCCTGTGAGTACTCCCATCGATGTAGAATATTACGTGTCCACCGGGTATAACCAATGCCCATGAGTCGACCCTTCACGGGTTGTTCGTGAGACACACTACTGGGTCAAATTACCGTTTTACACCTGTGTCTACATCTTGTTCCTTAAGTCCCACAGCTCCTCTAATGAACAACATATTGTGATGGTCCAACCATACACAACACCCTTCTCGGGCCAATGAGAAGGTGGGCGCCCGTTGTCCAAGCCCTAGAGACAACACTTAAGGGAACAACCCCTCTAGATTCCCTATACGCGGGAACGAGTGAATTCCATCTCGCGTAAGTAGGTTCCCAGCTCTCTACTTGGTTCTGTCCCTGAGAAGATAGACATATTGGGCAAGTAACTAATACTACCCTCACCCGTACTAGTCAAAGGACAGACCCCCGCAGCATGTGAAATCCGTGTCGCTCGAGGATTCAGTTGGAGTCACTAACGGTCATCTACGAATTTATTAGTCTTTACTATCAACGGTGTTATATCAGTAAGTCTAATTATTTACGGTCCGGTCTTGTACAATCTCATTGTACAGGATGCCCCCACTCGCATGTCAACCACATGAACGAGTCAGATCACCTCGTTTGTATCTAATACAAAGCGGGCGCATCCACAATGTATCCGAGTTAGGTCTCCAACCCCATCCTTATCATCAGAGACCGTTCGGGTCATTAACTCGAACGTGATCCTCCTTGTATGTCAACTACACACCGTTCAAGTTCTAGTTCTCTCATATATTCAATGACCCTGGAGCTTAGTTTATTGGAAAGGTTTAAAATATTTCCGAGACACAAAGTGAAGAAATGAATAACTCTTATTAATTTCAAAAACAATATTTTACAACCACGAGATTAGGGCAAATCCCAACAAACTCCCACTTTGACTAAGCTAGTGGAGAAAGGTACATTTCAAAATGTATTTGAGTTACAATAAAAATTACAATAAACTAGGGCATTGAATACTCGTTTACACATCTCCCACTTGCCCTAGTTAGGAAGCTCTCGAATACCTAGACTCTCTAGGTGACCCTCAAACACTTTAGCCGTGAGGGGTTTTGTAAATGGATCAGCTACATTGTGCTCCGATGCTATCTCTGCGTGGTCATCACGTCTCGCGGTGCACAATTTCCGTGATTAGATGATACTTGCGCTCAATGTGTTTACCTCTTTTATGGCTTCGAGGCTCACGTGAGTTGGCTACTGCACCACTGTTATCACAGAACAGCGTGATTGGCAAGTTCATATTTGGAATAACTTCCAAATCCGTCATGAACTTCCTAAGCCAAACAGCTTCCTTTGCAGTTTCACAAGCCGCAACATACTCTGCTTCCACAGTGGAATCAGCAATGCATCCCTCCTTGATGTTTCGCCATACTACAACACCTCCATTCAAGACGAAGGCTGACCCCGAAGTAGATTTCCTAGAATCCTTATCGGTCTGAAAATTAGAATCCGTGTATCCTGTAAGGATCAAATCCCCACGACCATACACTAAGTTGTAGTTCCTCGTTCTCCTAAGATACTTGAGGATTGTCTTTACGGTTGTCCAGTGATCTAATCACGGATTGATTGGGTGATATCTCACCGACAATTCCTCTCTTGCATAACGGATGTCGGGCCTAGTACACAACATTGCATACATCAGGGCTCCCTACACCAAGAAGCATATGGAATGCGTCTCATATCCTCAACATCTTGTGGAGTCTTAGGACACCGATCCTTGAGACAAGTGAACCCCATGCCTAAAAGCGCAAGCCCCTTCTTGGAGTTTTGCATCTTATATCTGGACAACATCTTGTCAATATAAGACGCCTTTGAGACAAGGCTAGAATTCTCATTCTTCCTGTTCCGGACTATCCGATACCGAGAACATCTCGAGCTTCTCCCAAATCTTTCATTTGGAATTGTGAAGCTAGCCATTTCTTAACGTCGATGAAGAAATTCTACCTCATTCCCAATGAGAAGAATATCGTCTACATACAACACCAAAAATGCGACAGCTTTTGTCAACGATTTTCTTGTAGACACAAGGCTCGTCGGCATTTTGATCAAAGCCATAGGACTTGATTGCCTCATCAAATCTTATGTTCCAAGACCTCGAAGCTTGTTTCATCCATAAATGGACCTATGAGCCCAGAAACCTTTTGCTCTTGGCCTTGGGCAATGAACCCTTTGGGCTGGTCCATGTAGATGGTCTCATCATGTTTTCCATTCAGAAAGGCTGTCTTGACATCCATCTGCCATACCTCGTAGTCATAATACGCGGCGATGGCCAGAAGGACCCGATTGACTTTACTATGGCAACAGTGAAAAGGTCTCCTCATAGTCAACCCTTCAACTCGGGTAAAACCCTTTGCCACTAGTCGGGCTTTGAAGGTTTGCACCTTCCCATCTACGCCACGTTTACGCTTGTAGATCCATTTACAACCAATAGGTTTTACCCCATCCGGTTGATCCATAAGCTCCCAGACAGAATTGAAGTACATAGACTCCATTTCTTGGTCCATAGCTTTAATCCACTCGTCTTTATCAACATCAGCCATTGCCTGATCATAGGTCAATGGATCCCGATATCATCGTCGGGAGCGACAAGCGAGGTTTCAATTTAAACCCATATAGCGATCGGGTCGTCTCACAGTCCTCCCACTACGTCGAGGCATTCCCAACTCTTGGGAAGGGATTTGACTAGACGTGCTAGGGTCAACAACGCTTGCTGACGTACAAGACTTATCAGCAACTCTTGCTGATGTACTGTCCATTTCATTCAATACAATTTTACTCTGTGGTAAATGATCCCTGATGTGGTCTTCCTCTAAGAAAATGACGTTTGTCGACACAATCACCCTATTTTCCTTGGGATCGTAAAACAAACCACCCCTAGTTTCATTTAGGGTAACCTACGAATAGGCACAATTTCGAACAGGGTTCCAACTTTTTCGAGTTTGAAACCAACACATGGGTCGGACATCCCCAAATTCTGAAGTGATGTAAACTGCCTTTACGACCACTCTAGAGCTCAAACGGTGTTTCACAAACACTCTTTGATGGAACATTGTTCAAAATGTAAACCGCAGTCTCTACTGCGTACCCCCAGAAAGAATCAGGGAGACGAGCATAGCTCATCATCGACCGAACTATGTCCAACAAGGTTTTGTTTCTCCTCTCCGATACACCATTCTGCTGTGGCATACCAGGTGTTGAGAGTTGGGATGTAATTTCGCGTTCTATCATATAGCCCCTGGAATTCAGTGTCCATGTACTCTCCACCTCGATCCGATCGAAGTGTTTTAAGCGATTTACCTAAGAGGTTCTCAACCTCAGTTTTATACTGCTTGAACTTTTCAAGAGTTTCAGACTTCTTATGCATTAGGTAAATGTACCCATATCTGGAATAATCGTCTATGAAAGACACGAAATACTCATAACCGCCCCGAGCTTTAACATCCATCCGGACCACGAGGTCGAATGTACTAACTCAAGAGGCTCTTTGGCTCTATATCCTTTCCCACTAAAAGGACGTTTGGTCATTTTGCCTTCAAGGCATGACTCACATATCTTGGCAAAGAGTTTTCTTCCAACTCGTTTAGAAGTCCACTCTTCACTAGTTTCTCAATCCTTTTGAGATTAATGTGGCCTAACCGTAGATGCCAAAGTTGGGCATTTTCTTTTGGAGAAATTTTTGCTTTCTTAGTTCGTGTTTCATGATTTTAAACAATTCGATATTCAAAATACTTTTAACCGAATTGGGTTTTAAAACATACTGATTATTTTCAAGTGAAGTTTAACAAATAACATTCCCTTTGAAAGAAATAAACGCTTTATTTAATTCAAAAGAAATCAAAACACAATGTTCAATTAAGCAGAAATAGAAACAAGGTTTCTAGTAAACCCTGGAACTATGTACAAATTGTCTAACAATAAAGTACGCCCCGCCAAAATGCGACTTCACGTAATGTCGATTGCTTTGCGCGAGAGACAAGCTCCCTGATCCAACCCGTAGAGTCACCTCACCCTCTCGCAATGTGCGAGAATCAATCCTCGAAAAGAAGAACAAACGTGGTTAGTGGCGCTGAATCTAATATCCGGGAATAGTCATTACTCTCCACTAAACATGTTTCTACCACAAGTAAATCACATTTACCTTGGTTCTTCCTCTCGGCCGCCAGAATTTCTGGACGCTTTCTTTTCCAATGTCCGCTTCCATTGCAGTGGAAACATTTCCTTTCTCTACAACCTCCTTGACCTTCTTGCCCTTCCGGCGCGATGCTCAGTCGGTTTACCCCTCTTCATCCTCTTCTTCCCTTTCGGCGTGAAGGAGCAATGCATTTTTGTCCTGCAGGTCGAACCCTCGTGATAAGATCTGTAGGCAACATTTGCCTCGATTCCTTGACTCTGCTCAGTGGACCGAAATTCTGTAGCTCATTGAAGAGGGTAGTCGATTGTAGCTAATTTTGTTCATAACAACATTGCTCTGGCCCAAGGAAACTCTTGAAATGTCTCCATGATAAAACTGACTTGGCTCGACTCGTCGATCGAAGCCCCATTCATCTCAGCCAGATTGAAGCGGATCATCATGTCTAGAACATGTTCACGGACAGACGACCCCTCTTTCATCCGAGCGTTGAAAATGTATTTGAGCGAGTCATGCCGGACCTGAAAGGACTGTTGTCCAAACATTTCTGCAGGGACTCCATGATTTCCTTAGCGGAAACCATCAGCTCATGCTTCTTTGCCAAGACATCAGACATGCTGGCAATTATGTAGACCTTGGCCTTTTCATTGGCCCTGATCCATCGATCGTACGTATCGCGAACAACTCGCGATGCGGTCCCGCCCGGAATCTAAGGACACTCGTCAGACAACACGAACTTTATGTCGCCGATTTACCAATATTGTATTGATGTTGTTTTTCCACTTCAGTAATTATCTCCCACTAACTTATCGGAAGCAAGTAAAGCTATAATAATAGCTAGACATTTTTAGTTGAAAATTTAAGAAAAACTTTGTATTAGTCTCACAAAAACCTTTTGAAAACCAATCTAATTTTAGCAAAAAATATTTCATGATCCCTAGGTCATTCAAAATTTTGCAATGATACCCTAAAGGTTTAGAATGACTGCCACAGAAGGGTGAATCCAACACTCTCTCCTCTAAGACGAGACTTTCTCGATCGGACCCTAATCCCGAATAACTCTTATTCCATTAGGCATCCAATTACCATTGTTCACAAATTCATTAACACTTAACAAATTCTCGTGAGTGTCACCCTCAATTTTAAGTTTCCAAGTATCCGTCCCTAACAATAGCCACCAAGAAGGGTGAACTAAGAAGGAAAACCAACCAAGAAATCTGTATCCCTTTCTTCGAATTCATCGTGTTCCGACTCTCATGATCTTGCCCTCCGAAGGGATTGTCCGTCCCGTGCCAAACTAGCGAGATGGATCATGAGTGTCTCACGGTGTGCATCGAAAGAAGAGACCGTGTGGTCTCGTTTTCACAAGTCCCGCTCCCACTCACTATAAGTACTCTCTCCATTCACGATGATATTGACCTATACAAATGCCATCAGAAGGGGACGCTCCCATTTGCGCCACGAGGCCGAGTATAGATCTCACGGTGTGGACTTAAAAGAGATTTGTGGTTGGAAATGGAAATGTATCTCATACACTATATTTCCTCCCACTCAATACTTTAATTTTAATAGGGATTGACCTAGATAAACCTAAGCTAAAATTTACCTAAGTCTACCAATATAACTCTTATATGGTATTTTGCCTAAGTCTATAATCACATTATTAACTTAGGTCTATGTGAGAAAATTAATTAACACTTAATTAACTTGGCGCTCACGTAAATATAATCTAAGAATCTCCTGACCGAATTCACTCCTGTGTCGGTTTCCGTAGGGGTGTGTTCATGGCGTCAACTTAAATACCCCAACCTTAGACAAAACCTTCCTTAGATAGAGTTACTAATCGGTCTCCCATTCAAAGATTATATTTGATTTCCTAAATTTTTAATCTAATTAGAAAATTAGAAAACCTAAGTCTAATTATGCAAGTTCTAAACACTTTAAAAACTAATAATTAACTTAGGTTGCATGCATTTCTATGTTATAGTGTTTGAACATTCATCACATGAATAACTATATACTATAACATAATATCATTCATCACAGAATATAAATGCATGAGCATACTTTAATCTAAAAATATAACACTTATATTAATTAAATTAAAAATGTATTTAATTACATTATAACTCTTATAACATAACCTATCATGCAAACTATATTATAACTCTTATAATATATATATGATGCATGAATTTGTTTAACCTAAGGTGGGATTTTAAATCTATATGTCATACATTATGAACATAGAAATTAATTAAAATCATACATCTCATGCATAAAATAATTAAATAGCAAAATTGGACCGGTTTTTGGCACCTAGGGGCAATTATTTAATTAAATAAAATTAATATAACTTTTATATTAATAATATTTAATTGAAATAATTAAATAAATAAAACAAAAAGTTTTTTTTAAATAAAAAAACTGAAAAATAATAAATAAAAAAAAAACTGAAAAATGGTCACGTTCGCGCGCAATTACTTACTCGCAACGCGTATACGGCGTTGCAGTAACGCTGCGGCGCGCGGCGTTAACGCCGCGCCATCACACGTCGGCGCGTCCTCAACACCATCGTGCTGCAGAGCCTCCGACCGCAAGCACGACGTTGAGACACCGTTGGGCAGCGTCTCAACGCCATCGATAGACAGCATGCTTCTTGCTGTTTTTTCCTCGATTTTTCGCCTGTTTCCGCTCCGATTTCTTCACAGCAACTCTTGCCACGAACGACCCGGACTTACAGACTCGATTTACAACAAAATTGCCCAAAACAACGGGCCCTTACATTGATCTCATCAACATAATTATAAATCTAATCTAGTGCCAGAAACCGAAAACATCCATTTTGCAAACCAAACATTCATCTCATGAAAATATGGTAAAATACCCACCTAAATCTTAATAAAACAGTGCATAGATGAATGACCATCGAAATAGCTCTGATACCATTTGAAGGGAATGAGAATCCCCGCGCAACGGAAGACGATCGAATCGTCGTGGTATCATCATGCAACATGCTTATTAAAATTGATCTAAATATTAGATCTAGGATAAACATGCTGAAATTTTATAGCAAGAAGAAAAACACTTACTTGTTGTAGACCAATTCAGCAAACTTTCCTTGTTAATCACGAACTCTTCGTGCTTCTTGATCTCTACGAACTCTTCCACGATCAGATCCCAAACACTACCAAATGATCTTCTTGGTTGTTCTCTTTTGGAGAAGGGAAGTTGGTGGGAACTTTTGTTTTTGGAAAGAGAAGAGAAATGAGAGAATGGAGAGAGTTCACTTTTGGATTCTTAGGTCAAAATCCAAAAATGAGAACTTTTCTTTTCTTAGCTCTCTAAACCCATCTTATAAAGGGTTTATATAGTGGAATGATGAAGTTCACAACTTCACATTATTACCACTTTACCACAACCATATGTTATGTAAATCTTATTTACATAATTATATAATATAAGATATCTCATATCTTATGTTGCAAATCTCATTTGCAATAATTGTGGATTTAATTAAATTGAATCACATTCAATTTATTTTCTCTCTATCAATTTCTCCAATTAGCCTTTAATTCAACTATTAGGCTAATATATAGTTTATTATGAATCTAATTCATATTAAACTATATATTATATCATCTATATGATATAAATACTCTTAAAGTGAAATTGAACACTTCAATTTCATGCCAAAACATTAACACTTCTTTTATCCCAGATTGAGCCAACCAAGGGACCTAATGGACCTACATTGACGGGCTCCAATGATTTGAGGTTAACCAGTCAAACTCTTTTACCCGGTCAACCAATGTTCATTAGCTCGACGATAACTCCACTAAAGCCTGTAGTTGTACTTCCATCAGTGTAGAATATTACGTGTCCACTGATATAACCAATACCCATGAGTCGACCCTTCACAGGTTGTTCGTAGACACGGCTGGGTCAAATTACCGTTTTATCCCTGTGTCTACATCTTGTTTCTTAAGTCCCCACGCCCTCTAATGAACAACATATTGTGATGGTCCAACCATACACAACACCCTTCTCGGGCGGTGAGAAGGTGGGTGCGCCAGTTGTCCAAGCCACAGGAGACAAAGACTTAAGGGAACAACCCCTCTAGATTCCCTATACGCGGGAACGAGTGAATTCCATCTCGCGTAAGTAGGTTCCCAGCTCTCTACTTGGTTCTGTCCCTGAGAAGATAGGCATATTGGGCAAGTAACTGATACTACCCTCACCCGTACTAGTCAAAGGACAGACCCCCGCAGACAGGAGTCCGTAATACGCTCAGGATTCAGGTCGAGTCACTAATGGTCATCTACGAATTTATTAGTCTTTACTGTCAACGGTGTTATATCAGTAAGTCTAATAATTCACGGTCCGGTCTTGTACAATCTCATTGTACAGGATGCCCCCACTCGCATGTCAACCACATGAACGAGTCAGATCACCTCGTTTGTATCTAATACAAAGCGGGTCGCATCCACAATGTATCCAGGATTAGGTCTCCAACCCCATCCTTATACTGTAGACCGTTCGGGTCATTAACTCGAACGTGATCCTCCTTGTATGACAACTACACACCGTTCAAGTTCTAGTTCTCTCATATATTCAATGACCCTGGAGCTTAGTTTATTGGAAAGGTTTAAAATATTTCCGAGACACAAAGTGAATAAATGAATAACTCTTATTAATTTCAAAAACAATATTTTACAACCACAAGATTAGGACAGAAATCCCAACAGGGTTATGTCGGCGATGGTTTGGAACTACACATACTGGATTGGTATAGGTGTGATGGGCGCGGTTTAGTTGGCTAAACCGAGTTGAGGATTTTTGTGTTGGGCTTAAGGTCGCCTAAGCGTGAGGCTATTCTTGTTTAAGGGTTCGAGGTTGCAACTAAAGCTTCGGTTACAGTGGTTTGGGCCAAACGTGACCATTGGGTGCACGCCTAAAACATCGGCTTGTGTTTGAGCTATTTGGAACGCTATAACTAACTTGGTTGGGTGTTAAAGGCGAGCCCTAGGCTACGCTAGTGGTCAGTCTTTTCCTTCGAATTGTGTTAGGCGAGCTTGTATTTGACTGTTGAAGGAAGTAGTTGTTTCATAGATCCTCGAATCGATATAGGTAGCCAACTTGATTCAGGACGCGAGCTCATAAGTGAGAGAGCTTGTTTCCATGGTTAGTGGAATGAAACCTTTTGTTGACGTGTATGTTAAAGGGATTGGTTACGACCGTGATTGAGTTCGTGCGTGTGTGGTTGTGGATCATAAGCGATTGCAGTTTATAGCGTTCGCATGATTGTTAGTATGTATCTTCGATTATGGTCTTAGTACCAAGTCAAGAGAGTTGTGTTATGGAACCCCTCAGGCTAGTAGTCTCTACTTTACTCCTTATTTAGGTGACGTTATCCTACAACCTTGTGTGGCGAGAAACTAGCATGGAACATGTGTATTGACGATGTTTCGTGGTGGGTCACAGTGCGTGTGGCAGCAGACCAGGGGCAATGATGTCTTGTGGTAAGCCATGGCAGTCATGGCAACAGACCAAAGACGAGAATGCTTCGAGGTGAGTCATTACGAGTGTGGCAACAGACTCGGAGTGAGACATAGCTTACGAGCGTCCTGCAGGGCAGGTATGGGCTATGTCAGAATGCTAGTTAGGGAGGCGTTACCGACGTGAAGCAAGGAGCTGAGAAAACTTGTGTGGGGTTAGGGTAAGGCTAAGTCGGACGTCTAACTGAGTGTTGTCTGAAAGTGGAATTTGGGTAGTTTGAGGTGTTGGTTGAAACTCAGAACCTTGCTGAGTTTGGAACTCTTGAGAATGGGTCGAGGATATTGGAAATGTCTAGTTAGAACCCTAAATAACCTTATGAAGCGCAAAATCCAACACTTACTAAACCCTGAGTTACGCCTGAGCGAGTCGGAACCTCTAGTTTGACGATATATGATAGGCTTGTGAGGCTGGGGTGCTCCCCGATGAGATTCGGAAGTAGTTGCTTTTCATTATCCCGTGCTAGCTTAGGGGCGATTCCCCATAGGGCGTATTGGTTACGTACCTCACTGCACTATGCTTGCGTGTTTCGTTGTGAGAGCCTGGGGTACGTCCCCGTCAGGGAATGGTTGCTTTCCATGATCCCTGGGCTGGCTTAGGGGCGATTCCCCATAGGGCGTGTAGGATACGTACCTGCTCTGCTCTATGCCAGTGTGTAGTGGCGTGAGAGTTGCTTTCTCTCATTGCATCGTCAATCAAAGTTCCAAGACCGAAGGTAGAGCTCGAGTTATTACCACAGGGGGGCTCAGGGTGAAGTGTGCTAAGTGTGAGACCTGTTCGGGGTTGAGTGAGCTTAGAAGACGAGTCTTGTTATGTTGCTTGTTAGTTGTTTGGACGTGAGTGGGCTGCTTACTGAGTATTTTTATACTCACCCGTCTACCTTGTTGTTTTTGGTTGCAGGTAAGAAACCATGAGGCAGTTGACGGGGACGACGACCCGACGAGGCTGTGGGACCCAGTTTCCTTCCTGATTTCTTTTGCTTAGAGTTCTCGTTGTAGATGTCATGTTTTAGTTTCTTTTATTTGCTTGGTTGCGCGACCCCTTGGATTCTTTTGTACTTCTTAGTTAGTGGACTTCCAGTCTGGTTGAGTTTTGTATCCGTTGTGTGTGCGTTTGTCTAAGAGACTGTGCTTTGGAACTCTGGTTGTAGCTCAACCCATTTTCTGATTGTAGTTTGGTGGGGGTTGGGCATTCCATGCAACTTTTTGAAGTGTTTTCTGCTTGATAGGTTCCAGGAAAGTTTTTGGTTTTCTCCTCGCTATGTCGTTATGCTGCCAAAATTTTGGCGCGAACGGTGAGCGGAGTAACTTCCCTAGCATAGAATTGTCTCAATTTTTAGGGTCGTTACAAAGCTTTACAAGGAATTACTAGAATGCCTGCATCTTGGACACAAGAAGAAAAACAAAGCAAAGATTGAAAAGCTCTTACTTTAATACATCTTCATTTGTCAAATGAAATTTTGCAAGATGTTTTGAAAGAGAAAAGTGTTGCTAGTTTATGGTTAAGATTAGAGCAGTTGTGCATGACGAAAACTCTAACTACTAAATTACATTTGAAGCAGCAATTATTTTTTTATCGTATGAATGAAGGAGCATCTGTAGATGACCATTTAATTGGCTTTAAGGAAATAGTCTCTGATTTAGAATCTATGGAGATTAGTTATGATGAAGAAGATTTGGGTCTAATTCTATTGTGTTCTCTTCCTCCCTCATATGCAAATTTTAGAGATACAATATTATATAGTCGTGATACTCTCACTTTGAATAAAGTATATGATAATTTGATCTCTAAGGAGAAAATAAAACATATTACTAGTGGTGGTGAGAGTTCAGCAGAGGGGTTATTAACTCGAGGGAGAACACAACAGAAGAAAAATAATGGCGATCAGAGAGGTCGGTCAAAATCTAGAAATAAAGATAAAACATGTAATTATTGTAAGAAGAAGGGTCATATTAAATCTGAATGTTACAAGTTACAGAATAAAAAGAGCTGTTGAATTTCAAAAGGAAAAACAACCTGAAAGTTCAGGTCAAGCTGGTGTTGTTGAAGGTGATGATAGTGATGGTGATCTCTTTGTTGCTTCTGATAACAATTTAAATATTTTTTCTGAATGGATTCTTGATTCAGGATGTTCATTTCATATGTGTACTAATAAGAATTGGTTTTCAACATATATGATACAATGTCCAAAGGTACAATGTTGATGAGAAATAATACATCTTGTAAGATAGTTGGTATTGGAACAGTCAGAATCAAGATGTTTGATGGAGCTGTCAAAACACTTGCTGATGTGAGACACATTCCCGATTTGAAGAGAAATTTAATTTCTTTGAGTACTCTTGATTCAAGAGGGTACAAGTACACTGGTGAAGGTGGATCTTTGAAGGTTAGTAAAGGTGCATTGACAGTTATGAAAGAACTGAAAAATTCTGTAAATCTTTACATTACAGGGTTCTATAGTTCTGGGTGATGCAGCTGTTTCTACACCTTCTCTATTTGATGATGATGTTACTCGTCTTTAGCATATGCGCTTGGGCATATGAGTGAAAACAGGTTGGTTGAGTTAAGCAAGAGAGGACTTCTTGATGGACAAAAAGTTTGCAAGCTAGAGTTTTGTGAGCATTGTGTGTTTGGAAAACATAAGCGAGTCAAATTCTCGAAAGGTATTCATAATACAAGGGGAACACTTGATTATATACACTCTGATATTTGGGGACCAGCTAAACTACCTTCTAAAAGTGGTGCATTCTATATGTTAACCATCATTGACGATTTCTCTAGAAAAGTTTGGGTATTTTTCTTGAAGCAAAAGAGTGATGTATTCTCTACATTTAAGAATTGGAAGATCACGATTGAGAAAAAGACAGGGAAACATGTAAAATACCTTCGTATAGATAATGGTTTGGAATTTTGTTCTGGTGAGTTTAATGCCTTTTGCAAGTCCGAGGAAATTGTTAGACATTTAACAGTTCGTCATACTCCGCAGCAAAATGGAGTAGCATAGCGAATGAATCAGACTTTGATTAGTAAGGTGTGTTGTATGTTATCAAATGCAAGCTTATCTAAATCTTTTTGGGTTGAAGCTGCTGCTTTAGCATGTCATCTTGTCAATTGCTCTTCTCATATATCTCTTCAGAAAAAGACACCGCAAGAAATGTGGTCTGGTTCTCCTGCCAATTATTCAGAGTTTAAGGTTTTTGGTTGCCCTGCCTATGCTCACTTAAATAATGGTAAACTTGAACCAAGATCTTTGAAATGTATCTTTCTTGGTTAAAAGTCTGGTGTTAAGGGATATAAGTTGTGGTGCCCTAAGACTAAAAAGGTAGTTGTTAGTAGAAATGTTATATTTGATGAATCTTCTATGTTGAATAAGCAGTCTTCTAAAGAAGAGTCTTCAAATAAGACTCAACAAAGTTCGCTTGTGCAGGTGGAGTTTGGGTTAAAGTCTTCTTCGAGATCGAATCAAGACGATGCTTCTAGTACTTCTACTTCCGGTACTTTTTCAGAGATTCCTCACAGTGATGATACTTCTTCACCCTTGCAGGTACCATCACAATATAGTATTGCTAAAGATAGGCCTAGAAGAGGAATTAGACTTCCACAGAAATTTGCAGAGGTTGACTTAGTTGCTTATGCTTTAAATGTCGCTGAAGACATTGAATCTAGTGAGGAACCATCTACTTTTTCAGAGGTTGTAAAGTGTAACAACTCTGATAAATGGATGATTGCAATGCAAGAAGAAATTGAGTCTCTACATAAGAATGATACATGGGATCTTGTGAAACTTCCTCAAGGTAAGAAACCAGTTCGTTGCAAATGGATTTTTAAAATAAAGGAAGGTATTCCAGGAATTGTAAAAGTCAGATATAAAGCAAGGTTAGTTGCCAAAGGCTATAGTCAAATCCCTGGTGTTGATTATACTGATGTGTTTTCTCAAGTTGTGAAGAATAGCTCAATTCATGCATTACTTGGTATTGTAGTTATTCATGATCTTGAACTTGAGCAGTTAGATGTAAAAATTGCATTTTTACATGGAGAACTTGAGAAAGATATTTATATGCATCAACCAGAGGGTTTTATAGTATCAGGAAAAGAAGACTATGTTTGTCAGTTAAATAAGTCTCTTTATGGCCTGAAACAATCACCAAGACAATGGTAAAAGAAATTTGATTCTTTCATGACTACTCATGATTTCAAGAGAAGTAGTTAAATGACAGTTGTATGTACTTCAAGAAGCATCATGATGGGTCATTTGTGTATCTTCTCTTATATGTTGATGATATGTTGATAGCTGCTAAAGATATAAGAGAAATCAAACAAGTCAAATTAGAACTCAATAAGGAGTTTGATATGAAAGATTTGGGGGCAACAAAGAAAATACTGGGTATGAAAATTGTGAGATATAGAAAGGCGAGAAAGCTTCATTTGAGCCAAAAGGAGTATATTGAGAAAGTTCTGTCCAGATTTAATATGCATAAATCGAAGCCAGTTAGTACTCCTTTAGCATCACATTTCAAGCTGTCATCTGCTTTGAGTCCACAATCGATGATGATAAGATTGATTATATGTCTCAAGTTCCTTACTCCAAAGGCAAAGGTCTCTCATGTATGCAATGGTGTGTACTCGCCCTGATTTATCCTATGCAGTGAGTGTAGACAGTAGGTATTTGAGTAACCCTGGTAAAGAACATTGGAAAGCAGTTCAGTGGATATTGAGATACTTACGTGGTACTCTGGATGGTTGTTTGCATTTTGGGAGAACTAGAGATGGAGTCATTGGTTATGTGAATTCTGATTATGCTGGAGATCTTGACAAAAGAAGATCTCTTACAGGATATGTGTTTACTGTTGGTGGTTCTGCTATTAGTTGGAAAGCTTCATTACAGAATACAGTTGCATTATCTACTATTGAAGCTGAGTATATGGCCATTACAAAGGCTTGTAAAGAAGCTATATGGTTGAGGAGACTGTTTAGTGAACTTAGCGAAGATTTACATATTACTACAGTCTTTTGTGACAGTCAAAGTGTTATTTTCCTTACAAAAGATCAGATGTTTCATGAAAAGACAAAGCACATTGATATTCGGTACCATTTTGTACGTGAGGTCATTGCTCGAGATGATATTATCGTGAGCAAGATAAACACCAACGATAATCCAGCTGATATGATGACTAAATCTCTTCCACTGAGCAAATTCAAGCATTGCTTGAGTTTGGTCGGTGTTTGCAATTCTTAAACCACTTAACTATTAGGAGAAGGCGACTGAAGGTTTTCATTTGGTGTCTTAGATAAATTAACGCCAAGGTGGAGATTTGTTATGTCGTTATTTTTTTTTGTTTGTCCCACATTGACAAGAATGGTTGTGTAGTGGCTCCCTTGGCCTTATAAATAAGCCTATTTTCTCTCCTTTTGTGTGGGTGAGAGTTTGAGAGTTTTTGGGAATTTTCTATTACCCTTTTTAGTTCAAATATTTTATATTAACTTCTAATTCTATTTAGAAATTAATTTGGTGAGGTAAAATATTTTGGGTGTATGAGGAATGTGAATGCTTGAGTGCTCTCTTGTAATCCTATCTTTTGAACTTTAGAAGAAATATTTTTGTCGTGTTCGCCTGTGGATGTAGGCATAGTCCGAACCATGTAAGTTCTGTGTGTTTTTCTTCTCTCTTTTTATCTATTTTGTTATTGCCATAATTAAAATCTAGTTTATTTCCGCCACGCATTAGACTAAGGTTTTAACAGATATGAATTGAACTATTGAGTACTCATTTGTGGGTATCTCAGCAGGTCTGGATTTTAATCAAAATTCTTGACATTTACTTTTTAACTTCCATTCTAATTAGACATATCACTACTAAGCTCCATTAAAATTTATTCGCTTGTTTTCTTTAGCATAGAAGTGTCTTATTTTATTGCAAGCATGAAGGTTTTTCTTTTTCAAAACTGTATTTAGCGAAAAATTCCCTACTATATGAATTCCCTAAGTAATTGTAGCAAAAAATTCTCAATAAAACCAAGCCTACGATCTCAATTGTTTGCTTGTGTTGAACTTAATTCTGTTGAGATCGTAGATTGATCCACTAAGGTTGAAACTTAAGTTTAGTTCTAATACCGACATGGTTAGAAATAAACGAATTTCGCACAAGTAATAGAGACACGTGTTGGAATGATTTTAATAATTAATTCATATATGGGTAACAAATTAGATGACAATTATATTTGGATTATTTAAATGGGCATATTGTGTGGTCTTGGTAATGGGTCTAGACTTCCCATATATGGTGTGGCCTGCTGAGCAGAAATCAACCTCTTAATCCTAAGGGATTATGGGAACCCTAGGATCAACTTATAAATAGTAGGTTATGGTCCCTAATATACTATGTCTCTTAGTCTTCTATTCCCCATCTGATAGAGAGGATTTTCCATTATAGACTAGGTTGCATAGTTGAGGAAGACCAAAAACTACGAATCTTTATGGATTCAACATGTTTGAAAGTTTCACGTAATTCTAATCTCCTTTAATTTATGTTTTATTCCATAGGTAGATCCTTTAACAAATTTGTAATGATTGTTCTTGATATAAATATTTTTATTATTAAATAATTATGACCTGATTTTGTTAATAAATTTCAATAAGTAGTATCATAGCTATATTTTGCATGGTTGTTTGCTGAATCTTTTTTTTTTGGCATGTTGATTTGTGATTAAATTCCTGAGTTATTTTTCCTTCAATAACCATTAGACAACATGATTTAAGATTCAATTAAGTTAACAAGAATTGTTGAGCATTTTTCATGATTTGTTCATGATAAAGTTGAAAAAAAAAATTGCAGCAAGAACGAAATTCGGTTGCATCCTAGCACCAAGTCAACATTTGTCGTGGGTTTAGCCCACTGCATGTTTTAAAAAAAATCTATATATTAATTTAATTTATAGTTTATTGTTTTAACTTTATTATTTATTTGAAAATAAATAATAGATGAATAAAGTGTATTAGATTATATATTTGTTTAGGCCTAACTTAATAAAGTAGGGAGTATTTTAAAATTTTTCTGTTATGGAGTGCTCATTAAGATATCAAGAATTTAGCACAATTTGTATAATTATTTTGAATGTTTCTAAATTGAACCATTTAAAGATGTAGTGTATTTGTTGGTTATCAAGAATTTAGCACAATTTGTATAATTATTTTGAATGTTTCTAAATTGAACCATTTAAAGATGTAGTGTATTTGTTGGTTATGCAGATTGTGGTCAACCCAAAAGAAGGTTACAATTTGGCAAAAACACATACAATAATAAATATGAATAACATAATGTTATTCCCTAGAGGTTGTTAGTCGTCCCAAAGGGAGACTCACCCAAAAGGGATAAGTTATTAATATTTAATTATTTTTTTTTTAATTTGATACATAATGTCTATGAAATGATTAGGTGGGTTGAAAGACCAATACAGTTTCTTTTAGGTAATTCAGTTTTTATGTTTGAGGGTTTTTTCCATTATTAAATTATGCAAGTAAAGATATTGTTTTTAATTTTGAAAATGATTTTGGTAATTTTATTGTCATGAAGATAAAATTAACAATAATTAAAGATAAATATTTTCCATAATAATTTTTTTTTTTTTTTGTTAGTTTGATGAGTCATGTTGCCACAATAGCCTCTGATTTCTAATATTGGCATCTTCAAAATTAATTAGATGTTTGTAGTTCTGTTATTTATGCGTTCTGATTGTCGACCCAAAGTAAGAGACATCAGTCTGGCCAAATAACAGGTACACTTATTGTTAGCTGGTGATAAACATGGATAATATAAAGTTATGTCATGTGAGTGATTGTCGTCACAAAAGAAGACTTTTACTTGACATGATTGGTTATCAATGTTTTATCATCATGTTGAGAGTATCGTTTACAAGTTGATAGTCGATCCAAAGGAAGATTGCTAATGTTGTGTTTGGTATCTTGTTGTCCTCATAACGTTTAAAGTATTGTATTTTATAAATACAAAGGTTGTTTTTTAGCATGTTTTGTTATTGATTGGGTTATTGTTAAATATTAATTTATTGCCTTATTCTTAGATTTAAGAATATTTTTGTTTAAGTTCCATCTTTTAAACTTGTGATAAAGAGATACTTCTATTTTTCCTTTAGCAACATCCCTTTAAGATTACGTGGGACTTTGAAAAATAGAATTATCTTAATTGCATAAGTTTTATGATGATCAAGTGCAATATTTAAGGGAATCGCATGTCATGAAGAAAAAAAATTAGGAAGTTCCTTTAAAAGATAGGGATTGTTCTAAAAGAACATAAAGAAAAGACATATAAACTTTTGGTTGAATGTGCCATAAGAACAAAGGAACATAAGGGGATACTAAAGGATCAAATGCACTAAATTTATACTAATCTAAGATTGGACTTGTGCATTTGATGTTTTTTTTTTAAAAAAAAAAATACTATATCGTCAATCTACAATGAGAGGATCAAATGCACTAAATTTATACTAATCTAAGATTGGACTTGTGCATTTGATGTTTTTGTTTTAATAAAAAAACACTATATCGTCAATCTACAATGAGTTATGAAACACATAAGGACAGATAAACTTTTAATGGGTTAATATTTGACGGTATGTTCAAAGACAAGGGATACTCAATTAACTATTTTCTTAAGGGAAGAAATTAAAGTTGACATAAAGATGCACTTGGAACATATTAGTTCAAATCATTAATAATTAGGATTAAGATATCCCCTAATACTTTTTTTAGAAAATTTGAGTGTCAAAAAAATATGTTTCGAGTACATCAATACATGATGCATAAAGAAAGTATGACTTCTCACTTTGTTTTGAACTAAGTTGGTTTGGCTCATATATCAAAACTTACGCATGTTAAAATAGATTTTGGTACTTCTATTTGTTGATAATAATTGATTCTTTGACTTAATATGCTTTCAAAGTGATTTTAGGTATAATCAAGGGGGCAATAATAAAATAGTCTCATTAAGTAGAATTGAATGTTTTAGCATCTTGAAACCGTCTTTCATAGCCTATTCCATATGACTTCTTGAAATGCTTATTAGGATTGTATAATTTTCAGAGAAATTAACTCTATTTTAAGACACCTATATTTGATATATGAGAGTCTTTAGTTCTAGATATCTTAAAAGTCATAGATCAGTTTATTGTGGTGCAAATGCTATGAAAATATGATGGATTAGGAGAAGAACATCTGGGACACTTTGTTAACTCCTTTTAGAGTTTTATAAAGCCATTAAATAATATCTAATATTTAGGTGAACATGAGAAGTGTGTGGCTTACAGAATAGTTCAGAGCTCCTACAGATGTGGTTAAGAAGTATGACAAATATCACTTTTCTTTTACATTAAGTTACTTTGAGAAAAGTACTCAAGATTGCAGCATAAGGCTTAAGTAGTGTACCGATAAAGCAACAATTGAATCCCTAATAATTAAAGATTAAGCAAGAGCTTATTGCATTTAGGGATGTCCAACTAATGTTTGGTCTTGAGGGTCAATAAGGAAAACACAGATTTAAAGATTATTAGTTGTCACTCTAGGTACACTGATTATTTTCATGATTTGTAAAATTAATTTCGACTTGAAAGTTTGTCTGCATGAGATCTAAAAGTTTCTCAAGAATATTGAGTTTGAGGGGAAGATAAAATGAGGAATGTTGTCATTAGGAAAAGAGAAATTGAGTTGGTTTTCTCTTTGTGATAATATTAGTAAATGTTCTTCTCATTTAAGTAAAATAAACCCAATATTATTAAAGTATTATTACATTAATTACAAGAGATAGGAAAAATACACTTAAAGGCTTGTAATTTTGATTTAAAAGTAAATGAAGAGAATTCAATTAACTTCCCCTAAAGTTAAACAAAGACATATCTCTTAAAAGAAGAACTAATGTCATGAAGAATTAGGTAAAGTAGCGGACATCAATAACATTTGGTAAATTGTCGTACTGCCTTTAAAAGAAAATGTTGAGAGATATAAAATTTGTTTGGTTTCAATTATTATTGGTGTCATTAATTATTAAGAGATCTTTCTGGTAAGTTTATGACAACTCTAAGTAACTAATTTTTCTTAGAGTTATGTTAAATTAATATAAGAATTTATTTCTTAATTATATGTTCTATGAAGTCAAAACATGTAAAGTTTAAAACTTTTGATTCAGTATCACAAAATGTGAAAAGCTAAAATTTATATGTGATCTCAATAAGGAATTCTTATTTGTAATTTCATAAGTTCCAACCAGTAACTATCACATTTAAGATCTTGAGAGTGATAGTTATGAGCTACAGATTCAATGGGAGTAAGTTTATTTTTCCAGTATTATATGTCTATGACATAGTAAGGTTGTGGTACAAGAGACAAAAATTTATATAGGCATCTCTTTTATTGTTAAATGATTTTGTGGGATCAATCTCAAGTAACATTGAGATTTCAAAAAAGGTTATGTTAGAAAAATTTTCAAGTTTTATAGCATAAAGTTTTATGTGCTAGAAAAATTATCGAAGAAGACAAGAAATGTCTCAATAAAAGTCTCTTGAACACAACAATGAAAAATTTCATGATGAAGTTCAAACGTTTCCACTTCATTATTCATATCAAGAATAAGAGGTGATTATGTTGATAACTCTTAATAGGATTTAAAAAGTTGTAAGGTGCTTAACAAAAGGGTTCATGCTCACTTATCAAAATCAGATAAAGTAGAGATCATAAGGCAAATTGACAAAAAAGGTTATGTTAGAAAAATTTTCAAGTTTTATAGCATAAAGTTTTATGTGCTAGAAAAATTATCGAAGAAGACCAGAAATGTCTCAATAAAAGACTCTTGAACACAACAATGAAAAATTTCATGATGAAGTTCAAACGTTTCCACTTCATTATTCATATCAAGAATAAGAGGTGATTATGTTGATAACTCTTAATAGGATTTAAAAAGTTGTAAGGTGCTTAACAAAAGGGTTCATGCTCACTTATCAAAATCAGATAAAGTAGAGATCATAAGGCTAATTGATTTTGATAATATGAATTTCTAATAGAAACCATTTTTGTGGTTATGTTCACTAATGTATTAAAATGTACTACTGTCATAATTGTGACAAATAGTTTTCATAATTGAAGTTTGTGTTCATCGCATTTTGTATGGCAACGACCTCATAAAATTTTAACCTTGTCATTAGGTTGTCTTGATAATAAATTTTTTTGTATAGTACAACAACAAAAGCTTTTATATGAGAATTATAAGCTTTAGTTGATAAAGAAAATTAAGAGTTTTGATTGTGTCTAAAGAAATACAACTCCATCATATGGATCCGCTCATTATGAACTTTCATGCAACTTCAGGAGCATAACGCTCATACAGGAGTGAAAACTATGGTATGACAGTTGAGTGCGAGCTTATAACTTCTTAAAGTAGACACAAAGTTTTGTTTTCTGCAGAATAATGAAGATGAATTATCTTTTGTTACTATGAACGATTTTCTTTCTAATGGTAGTTTGACATAAGGCTAAAAAGAATACAGTTTGATCTCTCTAAAGAATATAGTAGGACCAGTTAGAAATAGGCATGTTTAGATCACATTACATGTAATTTCCATGCTACTCTTCCATACTTGATCTATGTTATTGAGTATATTTGGTATGATGATCATTGTAGGTTGAGTTGCGACTATATATAAGACAAAAGTCGCCTTAGTTCCTCATTGGTATACAAAATGGACCAGATTGTGATTAAAGGAAAGTTTCTTTTTAAAAGAGCATTAAGTTGTGCACTACAGAATAAATGAATTATTGTTGATAAGGGATTTGTTACCCAAGTGGGAGATTGTTGGAATTAATTTAATAATTACTTCATATATGGGTAACAAATTAGATGACAATTATATTTGGACTATTTAAATGGGTATATTTTATGGTCTTGATAATGACCCCTAGACTTTCCATATATGGTGTGGCCTGTTGAGCAGAAACCAACCTGTTGATCCTACGAGATTATAGGAACCCTCGGATAAACTTATAAATAGTAGGTTATAGTCCCCAATATACTATGTTTCTTTAACCTCCTATTCCCCATCTGATAGAGAGGATTTTTTCATTCTAGACTAAGTTGCATAGTTGAGGAAGACCATAAATCATGAATCTTTATGAATTCAACGTGTTTGAAGGTTCCATGTAATTCTAATCTCATTTAATTTAAGTTTTCTTCCATGCATAGATCCTTTTAACAAATTTGTCATGATTGTTCTTGATATGTATAGTTTATTATTGAATAATTATGACTTGATTTTGTTAATAAATTTCAACAACATGAACTTAGATATAAGTTGATCCTTTGCCCTAGACATAGGGAATTAAGGCTCCAAAAGTTAAGGATTTATTGTGTCTTAATTATCTAAGATAGAGGGACTATATACATATAGTTCCCTCACTTAGTCTCCTAAAATCCGAACATCAAGGTGAATAGGAGTTGTAAATCCGATTTACATTGAGTGTCGAGGAGGTGGAATTGCAATTGTTGATTTGCAATTACTACTTAGAGCAATGACATTTTGAGCCCCATTGCATTTAATATTTCCTCTTAAAACTCCTCATTTCCTCATTGTTAGCATTTTGTAATTCACTGTGAATTAGCAATACTACCAATTTTGCAATATGGCTTGGTATTATGCCTTGTTCTGCCTTGTTCTCAGTTGATGCAATTTAATTGATTCATGACAGATTGAAGAATCCCTAGTTTTGCAATTTATTTTTCAATTTTCACTGCCTTAAGATTCTGTAGTTTTTGGTTGTTTGTTATTAAGATTGCAAAATCACAAGTTTTCCAATTCAGTTTTGCAAATTGACTTTGAAATCATTTTCACTTTTTCCATCACACCACGTTCAATATTGATTTTGCAATTTTAGTTTTTACTTGCAACTCTCTTACATTTTTGCTAAGCATTAGTTTTGTTAACACCGTTCCCTGAGGGATCGATACTCAGGAGGACTCCTATTTTAATACTTACATTGACTTGCATTGGGTAGAACGTAATTTCTTTACTTTTGTTTATCCAAAGTTCACCCGATCAATACTTGTATTTTGTTTAAGATTGTTTTGAAAGAAAATGGTCGAATAGATGTTTGATTGGCATGTTGGAAGTTATTATATTTAATTAAAATAAATTAAATTAAATTAAATTAATCATAATTAATTAATTAATTAATTAAATCTAATTTAATTAATTATTCATTTAAATCATATTCAAATGAATATCTCTCACATAACCTATAGTTTTAAATCAATTAATTTAATTAAATCTAATTTAATTAAAATTAATTAAATTAACTAATTAATTAATTCACCAATTAATTCATTGCTAAATTAAATATTATATATTTAATTTTAAGTTTTCAATTGAATCATATTCAATTATAATTCTCCCATAATCTATAGTTTTAATGTACATCAAGTGTGCATTCAAGTTTGTCTATAGTTTTAATATGAATCCAAATTCACAATAAAAATAATATTTGAATTTTTTCAAATATTTAATTCTCTCATAAATTAATTTTGAATCACATCCAAAATTAAATTTATATAATAAAGTTTAAATGAAAATATAAAATTTATATTATAACGTATCATTATACATTATAAAGATTCCCTAGGTGAATTTGAACACTTCAAATTCCAATCAAGATCAAGTAACCTCAACACCCTTTACGAGCTAGGAAAGGGACCTAACAGACCAACAGATCAGAAGTTCAAATGATACAAGATTAAATGGCTAATCTCATTAACCACATAGGGAATGTGAAAAACTTTTTGAGAGAGAACATTACTTAACATTCGTTAACTGCGGGTACACTCCACTAAAGACCCACAACTGCACTCTTCTCACTACATATATATTTTTGTATCCACGGATAGATATTCACGAGTGTTCATAGTGCCAGTTGGGCCAAATTATCATATTACCCTAGGTTACATGAGAGGGTATGATAAAACCTCTCTCGGACCAATGAGAGGGTATGATCCTTTGTTTTTTATTATGGTTTGTGCCCTAAACTCGTGGTGTTTGTAAATGCTCGATGAAATCAATAAAAATTACATTTTTTAAATAAAAATATATAGTCCTTAGCCCACCCCATTCTTTTGTCCAAGCCCATCCCGCAACCTCCTTCCCATTTTAATTCTCTAAGCCCAACCCAATTTAAGTAAAACTTCATTCCCACAAACCCTAGACATTTTCTCTTCCAATTCTTTTCTTTTAGCCGCCTAACTCCTTCCCAACTTCTCTCTATTTTCTCTCATCCCCATCATTCACCCATTCCACAACTGCAACTTTCTCTCTCTCTTTTCTCTTCATCTCAATCATCTAAGTCTCTTTCCTCTCATATTTCATCTCATATTGGTCGATTTTTTCACTACTCAACCACGACAACCGACGACCTCCACCCACAACTCTGTTTCTCCATGCTCGCCAACGAACTCCATACAACTTCTTGTCGGTTGTCTCTCGCCTCTAGTATTCTGTTTAAGAGTTAATTTCTTTCCATCGACGACAAAAAAAGAACGTAGATCTCTTGAAATTATCAGAAAAAACTAGAAAAAATAGTAAAATCGGTTAAAACCGAAATCGAACTGTTTTGAACCAAAATCGAACTTGTTCGGTTCAAACCGAAACCCAGTTCAGTCATTGGTTTTGGCCAAAACCAGACCAAACCGAACCTCCCCTAATTGTATTGAACTTCATTTCTATCATCTAATTTGTAAAGATTATGCATTTTCATGTTTAATAGTTATGATTAAAGACATTGTTGAGTTATTTGGTTGTTGTTGGGTGTATTTATGATTCTTGATGTTGAAAGATTGATTGCTTTAATTGCTTGAATATTGGAATTAGATTTGGCAAATTTAATCTTCATCCCGTTGCTTGCTTTTAGGAAGAAGAGGAAACCGATTTACCATCTTCATTCTAAGATAAAACACTAAGAGTAATCTTGTGTAACAAAATGAAAGATTGGGAACAATCTCTCACCTAGAATATTAGTAAGAGTTAGGCATTTTGAATGAGAATTCACTTGCTGAAAATTTAGGTAAGTTTTGGGAAAAACTACCATGAACACTTGCTATGATATCAAGAAGATTACATAGGCTTAATAGGAAGCATTTAGCTACATGAGACCTATTTAATTTGTGCCTATTTGTCTTAAAATTAACCCAAGCATCCCTACCATATGTATATTTATTTTTTGCCATTTACTTGTTTTTCTTTACCTTTCATGTCGTTTATCTTGCTTTCCTTTACTTGTTTTCCTTTACACTTTCATTTATCGCTTTCCGTTATTGCTTTCTTTTACTTTATCACATATAATTGATATATGTCCTTATATATGAAATTGAACACTTTAATTTCACTCCAAACTTTATACCCTCAATATTTCCATGTTAAGCCAACGGAGGGACATAATGGACCTACATATCATGAGCTCCAATGATACGAGATTAACCAATCAAACTCTTTGATCTAATTAACCAACATTCATTAACTACGAGTCACTCCACTATAGACTCGTAGTTGCACTCTCCTCATTGTAGATTGTGTTGTGTCTATTGATATAATCAATACCTGTGAGTTGACCCTTCACAGGTTGTTCGTAATCACAGTAATTACATCTTGCTCCTTAAGCGCCACTGATCCTCTAATGAACATCAAGTCTATGGTCCTACCATAAACTTGAAGGGAATGAGAATCCCCGCGCAGCGGAAGACGATCGAATCGTCGTGGTATCATCATGCAACATGCTTATTAAAATTGATCTAAATATTAGATCTAGGCTAAACATGAGGAAATTTTACAGCAAGAAGAAAAACACTTACTTGTTGTAGACCAATTCAGCAAACTCTCCTTGTTAATCACGAACTCATCGTGCTTCTCGATCTCTACGAACTCTTCCACGATCAGATCTCAAACACTACCAAATGATCTTCTTGGTTGTTCTCTTTTGGAGAAGGAAAGTTGATGGGAACTTTTGTTTTTGGAAAGAGAGGAGAAATGAGAGAATGGAGAGAGTTCACTTTTGGATTCTTAGGTCAAAATCCAAAAATGAGAACTTAGCTTTTCTTTGCTCTCCTTTTCCCACTAAACCCATCTTACAAAGGGTTTATATAGTGGAATAATGAAGTTCACAACTTCACATTATTACCACTTTACCACAACCATATGTTATGTAAATCTTATTTACATAATTATATAATATAAGATATCTCATATCTTATGTTGCAAATCTCATTTGCAATAATTGTGGATTTAATTCAATTGAATCACATTCAATTTATTTTCTCTCTATCAATTTCTCCAATTAGCCTTTAATTCAACAATTAGGCTAATATATAGTTTACTATATATGATATAAATACTCTTAAAGTGAAATTGAACACTTCAATTTCATGCCAAAACATTAACCCTTCTTTTATCCCAGATTGAGCCAACCAAGGGACCTAATGGACCTACATTGGCGGGCTCCCAATGATTTGAGGTTAACCACCAAACTCTTTTACCCGGTCAACCAATGTTCATTAGCTACTGATAACACTCCACTAAAGCTCAGTGGTATGTACTCCCATCGATGTAGAATATTACGTGTCCACCGGTATAACCAATGCCCATGAGTCGACCCTTCACAAAGGTTGTTCGTGAGACACGGTGGGTCAAATTACCGTTTTACACCTGTGTCTACATCTTGTTCCTTAAGTCCCCACAGCTCCTCTAATGAACAACATATTGTGATGGTCCAACCATACACAACACCCTTCTCGGGCCAATAAGAAGGTGGGTGCCCGTTGTCCAAGCCCTGGAGACAACACTTAAGGGAACAACCCCTCTAGATTCCCTATACGCGGGAACGAGTGAATTCCATCTCGCGTAAGTAGGTTCCCAGCTCTCTACTTGGTTCTGTCCCTGAGAAGATAGGCATATTGGGCAAGTAACTGATACTACCCTCACCCGTACTAGTCAAAGGACAGACCCCCGCAGACAGGAGTCCGTAATACGCTCAGGATTAAGGTCGAGTCACTAATGGTCATCTACGAATTTATTAGTCTTTACTGTCAACGGTGTTATATCAGTAAGTCTAATAATTCACGGTCCGGTCTTGTACAATCTCATTGTACAAGATGCGCCCACTCGCATGTCAACCACATGAACGAGTCAGATCACCTCGTTTGTATCTAATACAAAGCGACCCGCATCCACAATGTATCCAGGATTAGGTCTCCAACCCCATCCTTATACTGTAGACTGTTCGGGTCATTAACTCGAACGTGATCCTCCTTGTGTGTCAACTACACACCGTTCAAGTTCTAGTCTCTCATATATTCAATGACCCTGGAGCTTAGTTTATTGGAAATGTTTAAAATATTTCCGAGACACAAAGTGAAGAAATGAATAACTCTTATTAATTTCAAAACAATATTTTACAACCACGAGATTAGGATAGAAATCCCAACAAACTCCCACTTGGACTAAGCTAGTGGAGAAGGTACATTTCCAAAATGTATTTGAGTTACAATAAAAATTACAATAAACTAGGGCATTGAATACCCGTTTACACATCTCCCACTTGCCGTAGTCAGGAAGCTCTCGAATACCTAGACTCTCTAGGTGACCCTCAAACACTTTAGCCGTGAGGGGTTTTGTAAATGGATCAGCTACATTGTGCTCCGATGCTATCTGCGTGGTGTCATCATGTCTCGCGGTTGCACAATTTTCCGTGTCGGATGATACTTGCGCTCAATGTGTTTACCTCTTTTATGGCTTCGAGGCTCACGTGAGTTGCTCTCTTTGCACCATCATTATCACACGAGCAGCGTGATTGGCAAGTTCATATTTGGAATAACTTCCAAATCCGTCATGAACTTCCTTAGCCAAACAACTTCCTTTGCAGCTTCACAAGCCGCAACATACTCTGCTTCCATAGTGGAATCAGCAATGCATCCCTGTTTGATGCTTCGCCATACTACAACTCCTCCATTCAAGACGAAGGTGACCCCGAAATAGATTTCCTAGAATCCTTATCGGTCTGAAAATCAGAATCCGTGTATCCTGTAAGGATCAAATCCCCACGACCATACACTAAGCTGTAGTTCCTCGTTCTCCTAAGATACTTGAGGATTGTCTTTACGGTACATCCAAATGATCTAATCTGGATTGGGTGATATCTCACCGACAATTCCCTCTTTGCATAACGTATGTCGGGCCTAGTACACAACATTGCATACATCGGGCTCCCTACAAACAAAGCATATGGAATGCGTCTCATATCCTCAACATCTTGAGGAGTCTTGAGACACCGATCCTTAGACAAGTGAACCCCATGCCTAAAAGGCGACAAAGCCCTTCTTGGAGTTCGCATCTTATATCCGGACAACATCTTGTCAATATAAGGCGCTTTGAGAAAAGGCTAGCATTACTGCTCTTCCTGGTTTGGACTATCTGGATACCGAGAACATCTGAGCTTCTCCCAAATCTTTCATTTGGAATTGTGAAGCTAGCCACTTACTTAACGTCGAAGAAATTCTACCTCATTCCCAATGAGAAGAATATCGTCCACATACAACACACCAAAATGCGACCCAGCTTTAACAACGATTTTCTTGTAGACACAAGGCTGCGTCGGCATTTTGATCAAAGCCATAGGACTTGATTGCCTCATCAAATCTTATGTTCCAAGACCTCGAAACTTGTTTCATCCATAAATGGACCTATGAAGCCGGGCAAACCTTTTGCTCTTGGCCTTGGGCAATGAACCCTTTGGGTTGGTCCATGTAGATGGTCTCATCAAGTTTTCCATTCAGAAAGGCTGTCTTGACATCCATCTGCCATACCTCGTAGTCATAATACGCGGTAATGGCGGAAAGGACCACGATTGACTTTACCATGGCAACAGGTGAAAAGGTCTCCTCATAGTCAACCCCTTCAACCTGGGTAAAACCCTTTGCCACTAGTCGGGCTTTGAAGGTTTGCACCTTCCCATCTACGCCACGTTTACGCTTGTAGATCCATTTACAACCAATAGGTTTTACCCCATCCGGTTGATCCACAAGCTCCCAGACAGAATTGAAGTACATAGACTCCATTTCTTGGTCCATAGCTTTAATCCACTCGCCTTTATTAACATCAGCCATTGCCTGATCATAGGTCAATGGATCCTCACAGTCATCGTGAGAAGCGACAAGCGAGGTTTCAACTAAACCCATATAGCGATCGGGTTTTCTCTCACGATCCTCCCAATACGTCGAGGCATTCCCAACTCTTGGGAAGGGATTTGACTAGACGTGCTAGGGTCAACAACACTTGCTGACGTACAAGCCTTATCAGCAACTCTTGCTGAGGTACTGTCCATTTCATTCAATACAATTTTACTTCGTGGTAAATGATCCCTGATGTGGTCTTCCTCTAAGAAAATGACGTTTGTCGACACAAGCACCCTATTTTCCTTGGGATCGTAAAACAAACCACCCCTAGTCTCTTTAGGGTAACCTACGAATAGGCACAATTTCGAACGGGGTTCCAACTTTTTCGGGTTTGACACCAACACATGGGTCGGACATCCCCAAATTCTGAAGTGATGTAAACTGCCTTTACGACCACTCCAGAGCTCAAACGGTGTTTCATAAACACTCTTTGATGGAACATTGTTCAAAATGTAAACATGATCTCTCACTCACGTACCCCGAAAGAAGAATCGGGGAGATGAGCATAGCTCATCATCGACCGAACCATGTCCAACAAGGTTCTGTTTCTCCTCTCCGATACACCATTCTCGCATGGCATACAAGGTCTTTGAGAGTTGGGATGTAATTCGCGTTCTATCATATAGCCACAGAATTCGGTGTCCATGTACTCTCCACCTCGATCCGATCGAAGTGTTTTAAGCGATTTACCTAAGAGGTTCTCAACCTCGCTTTTATCTTTGCTTGAACTTTTCAAGAGTTTGGACTTCTTATGCATTAGGTAAATGTACCCATATCTCGGAGTAATCGTCTATGAAAGACACGAAATACTCATAACCACCGAGCTTTAACATCCATCGGACCACGAGAGGTCGAAATGTACTAACTCAAGAGGCTCTTTGGCTCTATATCCTTTTCCACTAAAAGGGCGTTTGGTCATTTTGCCTTGAGCATGACTCACATCTTGGCAAAGAGTTTTCTTCCAACTCGTTTAGAAGTCCACTCTTCACTAGTTTCTCAATCCTATTGAGATTAATGTGGCCTAACCGTAGATGTCAAAGATGGGCATTTTCTTTTGGAGAAATTTTTGCTTTCTTAGTTCGTGTTTCATGATTTTAAACAATTCGATATTCAAAATACTTTTAACCGAATTGGGTTTTAAAACATACAGATTATTTTCAAGTAAACCTAAACAAATAACATTCCCTTTGAAAGAAATAAACCCTTTATTTAATTCAAAAGAAACTGAAATACAGTGTTCAATTAAGCAGGAAATAGAAACAAGGTTTCTAGTAAACCACTGGAACTATGTACAAATTGTCTAATAATAAGTACGTCCCCGCCAAAATGCGACTTCACTGCACCGGATTTCTTTGCAAAGAGAGACAAGCTCCCGGATCCAACCCGTAGAGTCACCTCACCCTCTCTCCTCAATGTGCACGCGAGAATCAATCCCTAAAAAAGAACAACAAACGTGGTTAGTGGCACGTGAATCTAATATCCAGGAATAGTCATTACTCTCCACTAAACATGTTTCTACCACAAATAAATCACATTTACCTTGGTTCTTCCTCTCGGCCAGAATTTGGACGCTTTCTTTTCCAATGTCCGCTTCCATTGCAGTGGGAAACACTTTCCTTTCTCTACACCTCCTTGACCTTCTTGCCCTTACAGGCGCGCAAATCAGTCGGCTTTTACCCCTCTTCATCCTCTTTTTCCCTTTCGGCGTGAAGGAGCAACAGATTTTGTCCCGCAGGTCGAACCCTGTGATAAGACACAGTAGGCAACATTTGCCTCGAGTCCTTGACCTGCTCGGGACCGAAAATCTGTAGCTCATTGAGGAGGATAGTCGATTGTAGCTAATTTTGTTCATAACGACATTGCTCTGGCAAGAAACTCTTGGAAGAGTCTCCATGATAAAATCCCGACTGCTCGACTCGTCGATCGAAGCCCCATTCATCTCGGCCCAGATTAAACCGGGTCATCATGTCTAGAACATGTTCACGGATGACGACCACCTTCTTTCATCCGGCGTTGAAAATGTATTTGAGCGAGTCATGCCGGGACTGAAAGGATTTGTTGTCCAAACATTTCTGCAAGGACTCCATGATTTCCTTAGCGGAAACCATCGGCTCATGCTTCTTTGCCAAGACATCGGACATGCTTTGGCAATTATGTAGACCCTTGGCCTTTTCATTGGCCCCGATCCATCGATCGTGACGTATCGCGAACAACTCGCGATGCGGTCGCGCCCGAATAATCGAGGACACTCCTCGGACAACACGAAACTTTATGTCGTCGATTACCAATATTGTATTGATGTTGTTTTTCCACTCGGTAATTATCTCCCACTAACTTATCGGAAGCAAGTAAAGCTATAATAGCGCTAGACATTTTTAGCTGAAAATTTAAGAAAAACTTTGTATTAGTCTCACAAAAACCTTTTGAAAACCAATCTAATTTTAGCAAAAATATTTCATGATCCCTAGGTCATTCAAAATTTTGCAATGATACCCTAAAGGTTTAGAATGACTGCCACCGAAGTGTGAACAGAACACTCCTCCTCTAAGACGAGACTTTCTCGATCAGACCCTAATCTCAGAATAACTCTTATTCCATTAGGCATCCAATTACCATTGTTCGGTCAAATTCATTAACACTTAACGAATTCTGTGAGTGTAACCCTCAATCTTTAAGTTTCCAAGTATTCGTCCTAACAATAGCCACCGAAGGGTGAACTAAGAAGGATAACCAACCAGGAAATGTATCCCTTTCGGGAATTCACTGTGTTCCGACTCTCATGATCATGCCCTCCGAAGGGATTGTCTGGTCCAGGCCAAACTAGCAGATAGATCATGAGTGTCTCACGGTGTGAATCGGGGTCTCGTTTTCACAAGTCCTGCTCCCACTCACTATAAGTACTATCTCCATCCACGATGATATTGACCTATACAAATGCCATCCGAAGGGGGACGATCCCATTTGCGCCACGAGGCCGAGTATAGATCTCACGGTGTGGACTTAAAAGAGATTTGTGGTTGGAAATTGAAATGTATCTCATACACTATGTTTCCTCCCACTCAGTACTTTAATTTTAATAGGGATTCACCTAGATAAACCGGCTAAAATTTACCTAAGTCTACCAATATAACTCTTATATGGTATTTTGCCTAAGTCTATAATCACATTATTAACTTAGGTCTATGTGAGAAAATTAATTAACACGTAATTAACTAAGCTCACGTAAATATAATCTAAGAATCTCCTGGACCGAATTCACTCCCATGTCGGTTTCCAGGTAGGGGTATTCATGGCGTCAACTTAAATACTTCTTAACCTTAGACAAAACCTTCCTTAGACAGAGTTACTAATCAGTCTTCATTCAAAGATTATATTTGATTTCCTAAATTTCTAATCTAATTAGAAAATTAGAAAACCTAAGTCTAATTATGCAAGTTCTAAACACTTTAAAACTAATAATTAACTTAGGTTGCATGCATTTCTATGTTATAGTGTTTGAACATTCATCACATGAATAACTATATACTATAACATAATTATCATTCATCATAGGAATATAAATGCATGAGCATACTTTAATCTAAAAAATATAACACTTATATTAATTAAATTAAATATGCATTTAATTACATTATAACTCTTATAATATAACCTATCATGCAAACTATATTATAACTCTTATAATATACATGATGCATGAATATGTTTAACCTAAGGTGGGATTTTAAAACTATATGACATACATTATGCACATAGAAATTAATTAAAAATATACATCTCATTCATAAAATAATTAAATAGCAAAATTGGACCAGTTTTTGGCACCTAAGGGAAAATATTTTATTAAATAAAATTAATATAACATTTATATTAATAATATTTAATAAAATAAATAAATAAATTAAAATTAAAACGTTTTTTACTAAATAAAACTGGAAAGTAATTAAAACCAACGGACAGAAAACGCCCACGTCGCGCATTAACTCCTTAACGCATACAACGTTGCGTAACGCCGTGCCCACCACGCGTCGGTCGGCGCGTCTCAACGCCGATGGCGTTGCAACGCTTCGCCCAAATTTGCAACGCCATCGTCTTTGAGCCTCCGATCAGTAAGCACGGCGTTGAGACGCCGTTGGGCAGCGTCTCAACGCCATCGACAGACAACATGCTTCTTGCTGTTTTTCTCCCGATTTTTCGCCTGTTTCCGCTCCGATTTCTTCACAACAACTCTTGCCACGAACGACCCGGACTTACAGACTCGATTTACAACAAAATTGCCCAAAACAACGGGCCCTTACATTGATCTCATCAACATAATTGTAAATCTAATCTAGTGCCAAAAACCGAAAACATCCATTTCGCAAACCAAACATTCATCTCATGAAAATATGGTAAAATACCCACCTAAATCTTAATAAAACAGTGCATAGATGAATGACCATCGAAATAGCTCTGATACCAATTGGAGGGAATGAGAATCCCCGCGCAGCGGAAGACGATCGAATCGTCGTCTTATCATCATGCAACATGCTTATTAAAAATGATCTAAATATTAGATCTAGGCTAAACATGCTGAAATTTTACAGCAAGAAGAAAAACACTTACTTGTTGTAGACCAATTCAGCAAACTCTCCTTGTTAATCACGAACTCTTCGTGCTTCTCGATCTCTACGAACTCTTCCACGATCAGATCCCAAACACTACCAAATGATCTTCTTGGTTGTTCTCTTTTGGAGAAGGGAAGTTGGTGGGAACTTTTGTTTTTGGAAAGAGAGGAGAAATGAGAGAATGGAGAGAGTTCACTTTTGGATTCTTAGGTCAAAATCCAAAAATGAGAACTTAGCTTTTCTTTGCTCTCCTTTTCCCACTAAACCCATCTTACAAAGGGTTTATATAGTGGAATAATGAAGTTCACAACTTCACATTATTACCACTTTACCACAACCATATGTTATGTAAATCTTATTTACATAATTATATAATATAAGATATCTCATATCTTATGTTGCAAATCTCATTTGCAATAATTGTGGATTTAATTCAATTGAATCACATTCAATTTATTTTCTCTCTATCAATTTCTCCAATTAGCCTTTAATTCAACAATTAGGCTAATATATAGTTTACTATATATGATATAAATACTCTTAAAGTGAAATTGAACACTTCAATTTCATGCCAAAACATTAACCCTTCTTTTATCCCAGATTGAGCCAACCAAGGGACCTAATGGACCTACATTGACGGGCTCCAATGATTTGAGGTTAACCAGTCAAACTCTTTTACCCGGTCAACCAATGTTCATTAGCTACAGTAACACTCCACTAAAGCCTGTAGTTGTACTCCCATCAGTGAAGCGTGTCCACTGATATAACCAATGCCCATGAGTCGACCCTTTACAGGTTGTTCGTAGACACGGCTGGGTCAAATTACCGTTTTACCCCTGTGTCTACATCTTGTTCCTTAAGTCCCCACAGCTCCTCTAATGAACAACATATTGTGATGGTCCAACCATACACAACACCCTTCTCGGGCAATGAGAAGGTGGGCGCCGATTGACCAAGCCACAGAGACGACACTTAAGGGAACAACCGCTTTAGATTCCCTATACGCGGGAACGAGTGAATTCCATCTCGCGTAGTAGGTTCCCGACTCTCTACTTGGTTACGTCCTGAGAAGATAGGCATATTGGGCAAGTAATCGATACTACCCTCACCCGTACTAGTCAAAGGCGGACCCCGCAGCATGAAGTCCGTAATACGCTCGAGGATTCGTGTCGAGTCACTAATGGTCATCTACGAATTTATTAGTCTTTCTTTTTGTCAGCGGTGTTATATCGATGAAGTCTAATAATTCACGGTCCGGTCTTGTACAATCTCATTGTATGCAGGATGCCCCACTCGCATGTCAACCACATGAACGAGTCGGATCACCTCGTTTGTATCTAATACAAAGCGGCCGCATCCACAATGTATCCGAGGATTAGGTCTCCAACCCCATCCTTATCACAGAGACCGTTCGGGTCATTAACTCGAGCGTGATCCTCCTTGTGTGTCAACTACACACCGTTCAAGTTCTAGTTCTCTCATATATTCAATGACCCTGGAGCTTAGTTTATTGGAAATGTTTAAAATATTTCCGAGACACAAAGTGAAGAAATGAATAACTTTTATTAATTTCAAAACAATTACAACCACGAGATTAGGACAGAAATCCCAACAAAACTTAATCCTTCTTAGGCCAGTAAGAAGGCGGGACTCCGTTGTTCAAGACCTGGATTCAGTTTTTAAGAAAACAACCTATATGATTCCCTAATTTAGGAATGAGTTAATTCCATCATGAAGAGTTAAGTTCCCAGCTACCTACAAGGTTCTGTCCCTGAGAAGGTAGGCTTATTGAGTCGGCTACATGCCACTCTTACCCATACTAGTTTAAGGACAAACCCCATAAGCAGGAGTCAGTAACCTGCTCAGGATTAAGGTCAAGTCACTAATGATCATCTATAAATTATTAGACCTATCTTGTTAACGGTGTTATACTAGTAGGTCAATAATTTGCGGTCCGATTTTGTATAATCTCATTATACAGGATGCCCCCACTCGCATGTCTACCACATAAACGAGTTGGATTACCTCGTTTGTACTAAATACAAAGCGGGTTGCATCCATAGTGTTACTGGTATAAGGTTCCCAACCTTTGCATATACCATAGACCATTCAGGTTATACTTGAACAACTTTATCCAACTTGTGTCCACTACACAATTGTTCAAGATCGATCATTATAACCTTGGAACTTAGTTTATTGGATTTAGGTTTATGTGCGAGAATACAATAAATAACTCTTTATTTATTTGAAATATCATTATTACAAAACTACACTTGTTTAGGGCATAAACCCCAACAATCTCCCACTTGACAGAAAGCTAGTGGAGTATATAATAAACATTACAGTAATGTAAATACAATAAACTAGGGCACTGAATACCCTTTGTACAACATGGAGGAGGTAGGGAAATTGTCCATACTACCGTACAAGAAATTTTTCCCATGTAGTCCATGCCCATGGAGAAATTATTCAATGATCGCGGTACAATGAGACTCTTTCCTATTGTGATAACACCTAATGATTGCTTAATCATATGGTTAGGTAAGGTAATTAACTTTTTTATTTTTTAAAAGAAAATAAATAGCTTCCAAATATTACATCACTTTCGTACCATTTTTTAAAAATTTCTTATTTAGTTTGTTAGACCTTAGCGTTTTTAATTTTTTTTTTTCAATATTGAGCTTCTTTTCTAAATTTTTTTGTTTCATTTTTTCTTTTTTTGTTTTATTCAAAATTTTAATAGTTTGTTGAGATCTTTATTTGATTTAATTGGTTTTCTTCCCCGTCTTTTTTCTTTCCCTTCAAAATTTTTAGGTTCACTATTAAGCTTTTTTTCCATAAATTTTGGTTTTTCATCTTTTTTTGTTTTTCTATTTAGTACGCTATTTTTTTAAAAAATATATATAGTCATTGTTTTTTAGTACATCAACAATTGGGGGTGGGGGGATTCGAATCTAATATCAGTTGAGTTATCCTCTTGTTGGCTATATATAGTCATTATTGAACTAACTAGTAATCCATTTTTAGTAGCTAAATCTAGGAGAAAAAAAGTAAAATAATTTGTTTAGTAGTCAAACTAAAAAAAGATAAACTAAATTTTAACCTAAAAAAGACATGAGTAGTCAAATCATTATTTCTCCATGGTAAAAAATTAAATAAAAGAATTAAACCAAAATTGAAACAAAAAGGAAAAAACAGATGTATTTATGAGGCTATTTAAATGTCGATAGTGATTGTAATGTTTTAATTTTTCCAACTAATTAATTTATTAAATAGTATTTTTAGTAAACATAACATTTTATTTATGAATCCTGAATTGATCTAATAAATTTATAAAAAAAAATTGATTAAAAGATTGATTAAAAGATAACATTTATATTAGTTTAGCTTATTAAATATTTTTTCGAAAAGTGCTTAAAAATAAATAAAAGAGAGAGAGTAAAGCAACCTGAAAATTTAAAAAGAAAATGAAAAAAAGAAAGATAAAACAAAAAAAGTCATTGAAAAAGAAAATAATAATTATTTTGGTCAAGAAAATCTTAACAAAAAAGAAAAGAAATCTATAAATGACAATTTAAAATTAAGTTTAAAAAATAAAATAATTGATGTAAAAATTATATACATGCAATCTAAAAAAACATTAATTAGGAATAAATTAGGAGAGAGGTGGATAATTTCTCATGCCCATGTGGCATCACAATCTTGATCTTAACGAAGATCCTTTCCCTCCCTGTTTGGCATTTTTACAATCGGAACTAATGGCGACACAGCAAGATTCTCCCCAGCTGGAGCAGTGGAATGACTTGAAGGGCAAAGTGGTGATGGTCACGGGAGCCTCGTCAGGGCTCGGCCGTGAGTTCTGTCTCGATCTTGCTAGGGCCGGATGCAACATCATCGCCGCCGCACGCCGTACGGATAGACTCCAATCTCTCTGCGAAGAAATTCATCGACTCGCTTCCTCCTCCTCCTCCTCTTCCCTTTGCACGGCGAGCCCTCGAGCTGTGGCTGTGGAGCTTGATCTCAGAGCCGGTGATACGATCATCAAGGACTCCGTCAGAAAAGCCTGGGATTGTTTCGGCTTCATCGACGCTTTGGTTAACAACGCTGGCTTAAGAGGTAAATTTCGTTGTTCGAACTTCTTTTCTTGAAGAAATTTAGGTCTGAGTGAAATTTCTTTAGTCGGAATTCGAATTTTCAGTAGATTTTTTATGGGACTGGAATCTGTTTCATTGTAGAAAGAGAAAATTGGTAAATTTCACTTAATTGCAGCCAAATTAGGGCAGATTAGGGAATGTGATGGCTTTATTTGGAAGTTAATAAATGTGATTAATTGATTCTGTAAATCAGGAACTGTGAGGTCTTCATTGGAATGGTCTGAAGAGGAGTGGGATGAGGTTATGGAAACAAACCTCAAAGGATCTTGGTTGGTATCAAAGTATGTGTGCATTCACATGCGTGACACCAATCGAAATGGATCAATTATCAATATTTCTTCAATTGGTGGTCTTAATAGAGGTCATCTACCCGGTGGCCTTGCCTATTCTGCTTCAAAGGCAGCCTTAAACACTTTGACAAAGGTAATGTTTCTTTTGTATTCATTAGTAACTTCTTTAGATGTGAAGAAGGGCTAGGGTCAGTTATGAAACTTTAGTTTTTATAGTCTAAGGGGGCGGTTTAAGGTTTTATTGGATGCCCCTAGGTAATAGATGTATGAGAATAAGATGAGTGGTTCTATATGAAAATGTTATCAAATTTTTATATAAACAAATGGTATTGATGAAGTTAATATATAAATCTTATGTAATATATAATTACGATCTATAAATAATGTGTAAATTTATTTTATGAGATTGATCTTATAAATCTTATATAATTATTATCTATTATTAATAAAATAATAAAACTGAATTTTAAAAAAGTAATTAATTAATATTTTTAATGAAAAAATTAAATGTTAATTGATCACAAATAACTCCTGAATAATTAATTATAATGATTATCTTTACCATAAATTAATAATATTTGTAATTAATTGATTAAATCTAATATTAATTAGTGATTTAGTATTTTCGTAATGAATTTTATAATGAATGTTTATGCTTATGTTTTATGAATTAATCCTAAAAACATTATTTTATTAACTAATCAAGATTAATGTCAACTAATAAAAATAAATAATTTAATAATAAATATTTTTAATTAAATAATTAATTATGATTATTGAAAGTGAAATATATATATATATATATTAATAAAGAAGAAAGATGAAGAGAGAGAAATAGAGAGATAGATGGATATAAAGAAAGCTTATCGTTTTTTAAGGTGTAGAAAATTCATCCATCATAGAAAAAAGTGATGCATGAGAATAAATGATGCTCATGTCTATTCTTACCAACTTTGTTCCAAACAAGGAGATTTAAAACCCTTACCCATTCTCATCTCCAAAACCTTACACCAAACGACCTTAAGGGTCTGTTTGGGACCCAAGTTATAATAACCTGCGACATACTCTGCATCCTAAACATGGATTATTATAATTCCAAACTATACTACTATGCATCCTAAATAATATTATATAATTTCACAAATTATAATAATTCACAGACTATTATAACCTCTGTTATTATAGCCCACTCAATGTCCCAAACAACCAGTAAATGTTAATCAATTTTTACCTAAGCTTTCTTGGCCTAGTAGCAAGTCCCATCTTTTCCTAAGGCTTTTTATTATGCCAGCTTTAAATTAATGTGCTTGTCAGTTTTAGAATATGTGTTTTTTTTAAATTTAATATTGCTTTTAATGTAAATAATTTAAATTCTCTTAAAAAAAACTTTTCTATTATATTTTACATGTATATCCTCCCATAAAAATATACAAACTCTGTTTTTTATGTAAATAATATAAATTCATTTTTTCTGTAAATAATTTAAATCCTGTAAAAAAAATCATTTTTTTACCTTTTTCTTGTATACTTATATATATAAAAGAAAAAAAAACTTTCCTGTTATATTTTATATGTATATGAACCAATAAAAGTATATAAACTCAGTTTTGTTAGGTAAATAATATAAAATTCTCTTTAAAACAATCTTATAAAAACATTTTTTCCTTTTTCTTGTACACTTGTATAATAAAAAATTAGTCATATTATTAATATTAAATTATATAAACAAAAAGGTTAAAATATATTTTTTTTGTCATGTACTTTAGGTTTTGTTATATTTTAGTCTCTATACTTTCAAATGTCCTAACTTAGTGTTTACGCTTCTAAATTTTCAGATGTTTTTTTGAAACTACATGGACTAAATTTGGACACTTAAAAGTACAAATACTAAAATGGAATGAGACTCAACATACATAGACCAAAAGGATATTTTAACAAAAGTAATATATCAATGTGTTCAAAATAATCTATATGCAAATTCAAACTTTCCTGACATAAAGTTTTGAGTCAGCCACGGGATGTGTAGGCATGTTTGGTTGATAACTTGAGTTTCTAGAAGTTGAAGTTTGGATACATGATGTGTGTAGGTAATATTATAGCTAAGAAGGTATGAGTTTATATAGTACGTGTTTTGTTTTGTTCTTTGTAGAGGTGTTTGGCTTAGGAAGTGAGTTTCCAAAGTTGGATGAACAAATCCATACCTTGAGATTAGCAAAGTTTTTGAGCTAAACATTACCTTGGCTTCATACTCTTACTCTCAATTCATCATCTGTGATTTTCTTTGAATTTAGCATTGTCCTATGGTTGCATATATACATTCTGTTGTTAAAATTGTGTAACTTTGAAGGTTTACCCATGGTGATAGGTTATGGCCCTTGAATTAGGAGCACACAACATCAGAGTGAATTCCATATGTCCTGGAATTTTTAAATCCGATATTACAAAGAGTCTGATGCAAAAAGATTGGCTTAATAACGTAACATCGAGAACTGTCCCTTTAAAGACGTTTGGAACTTCTGATCCAGCCTTAACAACGCTTGTTCGATATTTGGTACACGATTCTTCTACATACGTTTCCGGCAACATTTTTATTGTTGATGCTGGAGCCACATTACCAAGTGTTCCAATTTTCTCATCCCTTTGAATATATGTGCTCAAACTATGTTATGGTCATGCTTGTTCAGGGCTATTGCTCGTGGCCGCATTAGTCCTTTTCAACCCTTTTTTATAATGTTTTTCTTTTATTTCGTTCATATTGTATGTTAGGTTGGTTTCCTTGCTCTTTTGTACTAGTATGACTCCTCGTCATTTTGACATGAAGGGTATCAAACTAAAAATGGCTCATAATGTACTACCAGACGATACGACTAGTCGTTAAATCTTCATATGTGAGTTATATGCTATCAAGTCATTGTTGTTGTTTTTACATTTTTACTTGCGGATATATAACGTTTTCTTTCAAAACACTTTCTAAATTGCTTTCCAAAATTTTGTCTAACCCCGTGTTTGAAAATTCTTTTTCCTAGATCAAGATGGAGGTTACGAGATAGGGCCTCTAGGCCACTGGTTTCCAACTTGTTCAAAGAAGTTAGAGTTGCTCTAGATGTTATGAGGGCAGGGGTGACAAATTTGAGCACCCAAGTTAATCTCACCACGAGAGCAATAGGAAATCAAATCCCAACTAGGGGTGTAGCCAAGTCAACAAGATTAAAATACCTAAACTGAAGCTCTTTTATGGGGCTCATGATGCAAAAACCCTGGAGAATTTCATATTTGACATAGAACAATATTTCAGAGCCACAAGTATAATATCGAAAGAGTTAAAGTAACCTTGGCGACAATGCATCTGGTGGATGATGCCAAGTTATGGCAGAGAACATGTTATATGAATATCCAAGAGAGGCGATGTACCATAAGTTGAAACAAGAAATTGTGCTCGCTGTTCTTCTAAAAAAATGTCGAGATATTGACAAGGCACAAGTTGCAAGAGTTAAAACACTCTAAGACAATTCGAGAGTACGTAAAGCAATTTTCTAAGTTGATATTGGACATCTGAGACATGTTGAAGAAGGATAAGGTTTTTTATTTCATGGGCCAAGTCCATACTTTAGGAACAAAGCTTGTCAGGAGCTTATGCAGTCGCAGAACGTTAGTTCGACCTACCCTCTATAGAGACAACATAAATTATTACTTTAGCTCCCCCAAGAGTGGGGGAGGGGACGAGTGATGGAAGGGCTTGTCGAATTCCCTATAAAAAAAAATTTATATTATCTAGACCTCTTAAATTAAGTGGTCAGAGTCGATCACAGAGATTGGTTAAATGCCACGATTAAAGGGATCAAATCCCGTATCGGACGCATTAGAATCGTTTTTGCCCGCAATTACGTTATGGAATTTAGCACAAAATAGAAAATTAAGATTAAGCAATAAAGGAAAAGACAATTACCTTTGAAGAACCCTTTCTTCACGTGTTCCTTCTCCAATCCCGTGCTAGCACTTCGTTCTCAACGATCAACCCGAACACCTCCACTAAGGCTTCTTCGTTGTTCTCTAGGAGAGGGAGGACGATGAAAGTTCTCTTCTTTTGAAAAAAATAGGAGAGAATTCTCTTTAAGAGGGTTTTAAGAATTGAAGAATTTTGGTATTTTGAGTTGCAAAAACAAAAAAAATGAGCAATCAACTTTGAAATGCATCATTGGATGCATTTATTTATAGTGAGTATTGGTGGAGGTAACTTCCTCCACCCACTCATCCACTATTTCCGTAAATGGTGCATCATGCAAATCATATTTGTATAATGTATACTACAAAGTATCATATACTATATAATATAAAGTATCATATACTTCATAAATTGAATCATATTCAATTTTATATTTGTTCTCTCAAATTCCTTATTGATTTTAATATGAAATTATTTCAAATTAAAATATTTGGATAATAATTGAAATATAACATATAGTTCAATATGAATCATATTCACATTAAACTCTATATTATATCGATTATATCATATATAATCGATATAACTCCCATTTACGAAATTGAACACTTCAAGTTTGCTCCAAAACTTTATACCATTGATATATCCATGTTGAGCCAATAGAGGGACCTAATGGACCTACAATTCATGAGCTCCAATGATACGAAGTAAATCGATCAAACTCTTTGACCCGGTTGACTAAAATTCATTAACTATGAGTCACTCCATTATAGACTCGTAGTTGCACTCTCCTCACTGTAAGACAAGTTGTGTCCATTGATTTAACCAATGCCCGTGAGTTGACCCTTCACAAGTTGTTCGTAGTCAAAGCTGGGTCAAAATAATGTTTTACTCCTGTGATTACCTCTTGCTCTTGAAGTACCACTAATCCTCTAATGAACTAGTTTATGGTCCTACCATAAACAATGTCTCTCTCGGGCCAATGGGTGGGTGGGGCCCCGTTGTTCAAGACCTAGATTCCACCCTTAAGAGAACAATCGTTCTAATTTCCCTAGCTCGAGAACGAGTAAATTCCATCTCGCGAAGTTAAGTTCCCAACTCTCCACGAGGTTTTTTCCCTTAGAAGGTAGGCATATTGAGTCGGCAACTCTGGCCAATCTCACCCATACTAGTCTAAGGACGAATCCCCCAGACAGGAGTTCATAACCCGCTTAGGATTCAGATCGAGTCACTCATGGTAATTTAGAAACTATTAGACTAATCTGTTAGTTGTGCTACATCAGTAGGCTAATAACTTGCAGTCCGATCTTATACAATCTCATCGCCAAAGTGAAGGGAATCGTAGTCCCCGCAGCGGAAGCGATTGCGAATCGCGCGCTCTTGATTTAGTTACAACAGAAAATGCAAGAACGTAAAACAATAGATTAAGCATAAAAGTAAAATGGACAACAAGAAGTTTACCTTTGAAGAAACTTTCTTCAAGTGCTCCTCTCTTCACAGTCACGATCTCAGCAACAAGAACTCGTATGATCACCGACACCACCACCGGATCTTCTCCGTTGTTCTCTAGGTGAGGGAGGAAGGTGGGTTCCCTTTAGGAGTGGTGAGGTATTTTGTGAGAGAGATTTGTGATTTGGAACACTTCCAACAACACAATAAGGAGGCTTGTAAAAACTTTCTCAAAGTCTTTTCAAAAGCTTAACCTAGTTGCATATCATGCAACTATATATATAGGAGAATGGTATGGAAATGACCATTCACCCCTCATTTAATCTCTCTTTAGTATATAGTTTAGATATGAATCTAATTCACATTAAAACTATATATTATATCAATTACATCATATATAATTGATATAACTCCTCGTGTATGAAATTGAACACTTCAATTTCACTCCTAACTTTATACCCTCAATATTACCATGTTGAGCCAACGGAGGGATCTAATGGACCTACAGATCATGAGCTCAAATGATGTGAGATTAACTGATCAAATTCTTTGATCCAGTTAATCAATATTCATTAACTACAAGTCACTCCACTATAGACTTGTAGCTGCATTCTCCTCACTGTAGATATTATTGTGTCCACTGATATAGTCATTACCCATGAGTCGACCCTTCACAGGTTTTTCGTAATCATAGCTAGGTCAAATTACCGTTTTACCCCTGTGATTACCTCTTTGCTCCTTAAGCACCACTGATCCTCTAATGAACAACAAGTCTAAAGTCCTACCTTAGACTCATACCCTCATAGAGGGCGGGGCCCCGTTGTTCAAGACACAGAGTCGGTTCTTAAGGGAACAACCTATTTGATTCCTCGGTAGAGAATGAGTGAATTCCATCTTACACAGCTTAAGTTTCCACTACCTACGAGGTTCTCGTCACTGAGAAGGTAGGCTTATTGAGTCGACTCTGAGCCACTCTCACCCATACTAGTCTAAGAACAAACCCCTATAAGCGGGAGTTCTTAACTTGCTTAGGATTCGGTCAAGTCACTAATGACCATCTATAAATTACTAGTCTTATCCTCATTACTTGATTGTTATCTTTGTTTAGACTAATAATTTGCGATCCATCTTGTATGAACTCTTCATACAGGATGCCCCCACTCGCATGTCAACTACATGAATGAGTTGGATTACCTCATTTGTACTAATTACAAAGTGGGTCGCATCCATGGTGTTACTAGAATGAGGTTTCCAACCTTATTCTTATACCATAGACTGTTTAGGTTATAATCTTGAAGTCAACCCAAATAGTGTCCACTACACTGATTTCAAGATAAACGTTATAACCTTGGAGGTTAGTTTATTGGATTTATAAAAGCAAGACTGTAATCTTATCAAAACAAATAACACTTTATTTAATTGATCAAAATTAAACAAGTATACGACATAAATCCCAACACAAAGATGTCCCCACTCGCATGTCAACTACATGAATGCGTTGGATCGCCTCGTTTGTGATAGGGATCCGATCCCCTTAAGCAGCGAAAACGTGGTTAAAAGATCAAAATTACTTGATTTTTTTTGGTTGAAAACAAATACCAGTACAGTGGAAATAAAATAGAGATAAGCATACAATTCCTAATCTAATTAGGCATGGAAATTAAAAATGCAAACATGGTATTTAACAATTAAACTAAAAGGATGGAGATGATTACCTTTGTAGTTTTAATTCAGCAACTCCTTGCCAATTGTACAATAACACAGAAAGACCAAAAGAACTTCTCTGTTTTCTCCAACAGGACAACACCAACAGGAAAACCTTCTACGTCTCTAAGTACCACTTAGATCTCCCTTGGTGGGAAAGAGTTCCAACTTTTGGAAGAAAAGGGAAAAAGAGAGAGGAGAGAATTTTACAGCAATTCGTTAATCGCTTCAATTGAATTGAACCATTTCTTCTCCATTGGTGAAGAATTAAACGAGTGATAACTTCCCCCACTCCCTATCGATAGGGAGTTGGAGGAAAGTGGGGAACGTGTCCTTCTGACACGTTCCCATTTATTTAATATTAAAATTAAATAAAAAATAATTAATCTAATTAATTATATTAATTAAATCATATTTAATTAATCAAATTAAATATCTTATATTTAATTAAGATTTAATCATATTTTTCCCTCTAACCTATAGTTTTAATGTACATCTTATGCACATTAAATTATAACCTATAGTTTTCAAATATGAATCACATTCACATTTAAATTTAACATTTGAACTCTTTCAAATATATAATTCTCTCATATAATTTAATTTGAATCATATTCACATTAAATTTATAATATGAAGTTCCAAAACATTATATTATATCGTATCTATATACATTAAATTTATTCCCTAATGAATTTGAACATTTCAAATTCAAACGATCTAAAAACCCTTTACGAGCTAGAAGGTGGACCTAATGGACCTACAGATCAAAAGTTCCATCGATACGAAATTATTCGGTTAATCTCATTAACCTCCTAATCAACATTCGTTAACTGCGGGAACACTCCACTAAAGTTCCGCAGTTTCACTCTTCTCACTGCAGATATATTTCTGTGTCCATGGATATTGACCAATAACAACAAGTCAATCCTTCACGAATGTTCGTAACACCAACTGGGTCAAATTACCGTTTTACCCCTTGGTTACATCTTGTACCTTAAGTACCAGTGCACCTCTAATGAATAATTTGTTTGTGGTCCTACCAACAAATAGAAGTCCCTCTCGAGCCAATGAGAAGGTCAGACCCATTGTTCAAGTCCCGGAGACACCACTTAAGAGAACATTCATCTACTTACCCTAGTAGGCGGGAAAGAGTGAATTCCATCTTACTGGGCTAAGTCCCTAGCTGCTCACTCTGTCTTGTCCCCAAGAAGGTAGGCATATTGAGTCGACGAATCTGGTCACTCTCACCCATACTAGTGAAAGGACAATCCCTCGCAAACAGGAGTTCATAACCTGCTCAGGATTGAGATCAAGTTGGCTAGGTCATCATAGTGAAATAGAAACCTAGCTAGTCAACAGAGTTAAATCTAGTGGTTACTATTTCGCGGTCCGGTCTTATGTAATCTCATTACATAGGATATCCCCACTCACATGTCATCTACACGAACACGTTAGGATTACAGTGTTTGTATCATTTACAAAGTGGGTCACATCCATAGTGTTACCAGGGTAAGGTATCCAAACCTTATCCCCTTACTATAGACCATTTAGGTTGTATCTCGAACCAAGATCCTTTATATGTACACTACATTCAGTTCAAGATACATTTTACAGCCTTAGATGTTTAGTTTATTGGATTTAGGGTTAAAACAAGGGCAATATTGTAAATAATGAATAATAACTCTTTATTGGAATAATAACTCTTTATTACAATAATTAGAACAAAATTACAAACTACGAGTTTTAGGGCACAAACTCCAACAGTTTGTATCAAATACAAAGTGGGTGGCATCTATAGTGTTACCTGGATGAGGTTCCTAATCCTATCCATATACTATAGACCATTTTGGTTACACACTTGAACACGATCCTACCTATATGTCTAGTACACTCTATTCAAGTTCTCACAACCATAACCCTAGAGCTTAGTTTATTGGATTTTAAGTTTTAAAGGCGAGAACACGAGAAATGATGAATAATAACTCTTTATTAATTTCATCGAACATTTACAAACTACACGAGTTTAGGGCAGAAAATCCTAACAATAATTACTTATACCCATTTTTATTTAGAGGTCCCAACTCAAAGAAAAGAATAATTAAGGTCCTAAATTACTATTTATAGGGTTGAAGTCCAAGTTTAGGAGATAAATATGATTAATTTATTTCATGCAATTTGTATTAATTTATGAATTAATTAAACATTAACAGTTTAACCACGACTTGCTAAAATATCAATTGGCTCTCCCAAACTCAATTGAACTCATACATAACAATAAGTCAACCTTCCAGTTTATTTTTATTGCTACACATGGTATTAAGTGTTGGGGTGTATGCCCTAATCTCGTGTAGTCTGTATTATTCCATGTTCAAATAAATATGAGTTATTTATTCAATACTTTGTGTCTCACATATTTTTTATAAACTTAATCCAATAAACTAAGCTCCAGGGTCATATCCTTATGAGAGAACTAGAACTTGAACGGTGTGTAGTGAACACACGGGGAGGATCACGTTCGAGTTAATGACTTGAACAGTCTACAGTATACGGATAGGGTTGGAGACCTAATCCTGGTTACACTGTGGATGCGACCCGCTTTGTATTAGATACAAACGAGGTGATCCAGCTTGTTCATGTGGTTGACATTCGAGTGGGGACATCCTGTGCAATGAAACTGTACAAGACTAGACCGTGAATTATTAGACTTAATGATGTAACACCATTAACAATATAGAACTAATAACTTCGTAGATGACCATTAGTGACTTGTTCTTAATCCTGAGCGTGTTATAAACTTCTGTCTGTGGGGGTCTGTCATTTGACTAGTATGGGTGAGGGTGGTAACTGTTACTCACCCAGTATGCCTATTTTCTCAGCGACAGGACCACGTGGGGAGCTGGGAACTTGACTACGCGAGATGAAATTCACTCGTTCCCGAATTAGGGAGACTAGAGGGGTTGTTCCCTTGAGTACTGTCTCCAGGGCTTGGACAACGGGCGCCCACCCTCTCACTGCCCTGAGAGGGATGTTGTTTATGGTCGGACCATACAACGTTGTTGTTCATTAGAGAAGCAATAGAACTTAAGGAGCAAGAGGTAGACACAGGGGTAAAACGGTAATTTGACCCAGTTGTGACTACGAACAACCTGTGAATGGTCGATTCACGAGCATTGGTTATATCGATGGACACAACTTGTCCTACAGTGATGGGAGTGCAACTACGAATTTTAGTGGAGTGTTACCGTAGTTAATGAATGTTGAATAACCAAGTCAAAGAGTTTGATAGGTTAATCTCGTATCATTGGAGCTCATCATCTGTAGGTCTATTAGGTCCCTCGGTTGGCTCAAACTGGATAAATTGAGGGTTTATCATTTGGTGTGAATTTGAAGTGTTCAAATTCATTAATTGGGTATTATGTCATTTATATGTGATATTGTTGGCGTAATATATAGTTTAATGTGAATGAGATTCATAATAAAATGTAGGTTAGCCTAATTGATTAATTAGTGCTAATTAGAGAAATTGAATTGAGAGAAATTAAATTGGATGTGATTCAATTTAAAATTCCACAATTATACAAATGTGATTTGTATAATAAGGTATGAGATACCTTATTATATGTAATATGCAAATATGATTTGTATATTATAACATTGTGATAAAATGGTGAATTGGTGGAGATTTCAACTCCACCTCTCACCATTATTTAAAGGCTTTGCAAGAAGCCTTTGGTGAGCATTGATTCATTTTTTGGAAATCCAATTCCAAGAACTCTCTCCTTCTCTCAAACTCTCTCAAATTTCTCTCTACCAAATTCTCTCCAATCCAAAACCAAAGGGAGTCCCACAACTCTCCCTCAACCTACCGAGAACAACCGAGAAGTTCTTTTGGAGGTGTCCAAACCGTTCGATTCGAGGGATCGAGTTGTAGAGATCGTTGATGCGAAGGAGTTCTTGACCAGAGGAGAAAACTGTGAAGAAACGTTCTTCAAGAGGTTGGTATTCTTAAGTCTCTGTTTTTCTTCTCTTTTATAGCATGTTTAGCCTAGGATATAAGAGTTAAATTCAATTTTAAGAAATCAGTTTCACAACGAAAACCACGACGTTTCATGCCGTTTTTCGATGTAGGTGTTTCATTTCCTTCATTAAGTTATTTGCATAAGGTTCTAGAACTAATTTACTCATTCCCATGCAATAAATCAAACCTAGTCATGCATCTAATGTTCTCTATCTATATTCACTCTCCCAAGCTAAGTTTAGTTAAGCATACAAAACCTCGATGTAAGGTTAAGACATTCAACACGAGATGCATAAAATCGGTTATATTCAATTAATCACAAATATACAAGATTCACAAATATATACAACCATGAAAGTGTCTATTACATAAGTATTGCAATACAAAACAACCAACCAAAAACACCTAAGATCATTTACTAACGCTCCTCCCTGACACGTAGTTCACGATCCCGAGTCTTGAGTCCCCTCCTTGGCTCTCCAAAAGTCTCCTCTAGCTCCTTTAGACGGTGCTCCAATAAAAATTAGGGTTGATGGCATCCCAAACTGGCTCCCAAAACTCGAAGGTAAAAGGTTATATTTATAGCCTCGACATAGTTGCAACGCTATGGATGACGATGTAACGCTAGGGGTTGTGTTGCAACACCGTCTTAATTTCCTTTTTTGTTCATTTTCGAAGTATCGTTGCATTGTTATAAGTGGCGCTGCAACTCTATCCTCATGGGAAAAATGACTTACTCCTTGTTCTCTTTATGCCCAATTGCCAAATATATTCTCCAAAATGACTTTTTTACCCCTAATTTAATTTATCTCCTTTAGCTCGTTTATCTTAAAATGCACGATTCCTGCAAATTATACACTGAATTGCATGAAAGTATTTAATAAGGTCCCTAAAAATACACTAAAATAACCTTATAAACACCACATAAATTACTCCTATCAACGAGCCAAGAATTAAGGAGGGAGATACATGGTGAATGACGACTTAACAATATAACGGTAATCAAAGACCCCTTTCTTGTATCTATGTCAGGGGTCTCATCAAGTGTACAAGTGCCCTAATAAGGCCACTCTGAAAGATTTTCAAGCCTCATTAGCAAGTACTTTAAGGACCGAGGCAGGAAACTATGAAACAAAGTTCTTGCCTGAAGAGGACGAGGGAAACTCCCGCATAGGAGCATTGAGATTTTTGTCCGATTTTGCAGAAGAAAGTGAATAGGACTAAGGATTCTACACCATGGGTTCTTATGTATGTCGACACATGGATTAATTAGAGACCCACAAGGAACACCATGGTCGACTCTGGAGCAATCCATAACTTATCGAAACAGAGGCCCGACGATTGAACCTATGTTGGGTTAGAGCTGTGGGAAGAGTAAAAGTTGTCAATTTGACAATCTTGCCTATCATACGGGTCGCTTGAAGAGTGTCAGTGAAGTTAGGTGCTTGGACTGGACAAACAAATTTTGTAGTTGTCAAGATGGACGACTTCGACGTTGTGTTGGGGATGTAGTTTCTCCTAAAATACAAGATCATACTGATATCACTGGCAGAGTGTTTTGTAGTCACGTTGCCTAATCCTATCGTAGTCCACACCAAACTCAAACAACAAGGTGGGGTGAAATTATTATCAATCCTCAAGCTTGAAGAGAACCAAGACAAGTGTTGCAACGCTAGTTCCCATGTGGTTGACAACCCTATGAAAGGAAGAATCATCAAGTTTGTAACCCCACTAAGGTGTGGAGACTAAAGCCAAAAGCTGCTCGGAAGTATTCTAAAGCACCAAGGTGTGCATCGAATGGTGAATCAAGCATAAACAACCACCTTTGATGAGAAGGTAAAAAGTGTTGATTCGACCAATTATTGTGAAGAACGCCTTTGAGGTATTGGCTTAGAGGACGCTTGAAGAAGACAATCAGAGTAGGGACATGGAATAATTCCTCGTAGTATGGAAAAGAAGTCAAGACACAGAAGTCCGTTGGGACCGCATTAGAGATATGAAGAAACTTGCTCGTGAAACTTGGAGTTCGAGCAAAGTTGGTTGAAATGGACGTCAACCATTTAAGTGGATGGGGGATCGATGTCAGGGTCATGTTTATCTAGGGTTTGTTGCTTGTGGTCGCTTGCCTTTTTCAACCCATTTATATCATGTTTTCCTTTTACTTCATTCATATTGTATGTTAGGTTAGTTTCCTTACATTTTTGTACTCATACGACTCCTCGCCATTTAGACGTGCAAGGGTATAAGATCAATGATGGCTCAAAATAATTATATGGGGATACAACTAGTCGTGAAATCTTCCTATCTGGGTTATATGCTATCAAACCTTTGTTGTTGCCTTTTTGCTTGTAGGTGTATAACATTTTCTTTCAAAATTCTTTCTAAATCGTATTTCAAAATCTCTCCAACTCTATTTTCAAAACCCTTTTTCCAAGATCAAGAGTGGAGGTTGCAAGATAGTGTCTTTGGCCACCGACAATACGAATTTTAATTGGCTTACTTACTCATGGATGAAAGTAAGTGTCTCACAATCACCTTGCACATTCCAAAAAGGTGCAACCGTGACACTTAGTACTGTCAATCCACCCCTTTCTGAATGTAAATAATATAAATTTTAATACCATTATTTAAGTCTCATTCTGTCCTACCCTCGATTTTGTGAAGAATAAAAGAAATTAAGAAAACTTAAAAAACAAAAGACAAAAGTTAAATATATTGTGAAAATTACAAAAAAAAAAATAGATGACCATTTCTCTTTTAACCATGTGTCAAAAGTCCAATTGCTCATTCTGTCATACCTACACATACTTGGTGTCCAAATAGATCCATATCGTTCTGGTTATTTTTCATATAAATAGTAGTATGTAGTGGATTTTGTAGAACACATCAATGAGTGAAATATTGACCAATTCTTTTTTTCCTCCTTCACTTTCCTTTCTTTAATTTCTTTTCTTTTATAATTCTATTTTCTTTATTCTTTATTCTTTATATTATATATTTTGGTAAAGTGTGTGATACCTCGTTTTGCCTCCCAATTTTACAACACACTATTAACACGAGCTCTGTCATTTTTCCGCCAATGATAAATTTTACAAGTAAGGCATTTTTTTAATTAAATATTATTTTGCATATTTGATTTATATTAAATTTCTAATATAAACATAATGAATTTCGATAGTGTTACCATAACAAATCTTACAAAACTAGAATTTACGACCCTTAACATTAATGGTAATAATTATTTGTCATGGGTGCTTGATGTCGAGATACATTTGGATGCTATGTACCTTAGAGATACCATTAAAGAAGGGAATTCGACATTCAGTCAAGAAAAAGCGAAGGCTATGATTTTCATCCGTCATCATCTCCACGAGTGATTGAAAATAGAATATCTAACTATAAATGATCCCTACATCTTGTGGAAGAACTTGAAAGAAAGGTATGATCATCAAAAAACTGTTATTCTTCCAAAAGCTCGTTATGATTGGATATACCTGAGGTTGCAAGATTTTAAATCAATAAGTGAGTATAACTCCGCATTATTCAAAATTAGTTCAAAATTGAAATTATGTGGATAAAATATTACTCATGTGGATATGTTAGAAAAAACATTTTCTACTTTTATGTCTCGCATACGCTCCTACAGCAACAATATCGAGAGAAAGGTTTTACAAAATATTCTGAACTTATATCATGTGTTCTTATTGCTGAGAAAAATAACATGCTATTAATGAAAAATCATGAAGCTCGACCAACTGCAACAACATCATTCCCTGAAGTAAATGATGTAAAATTTTAATAATTATGATCGAGGTCGTTGCCATGGTCGAGATCGTGACCGTGGTAGAGGAAGAAATTATAACGACCCTACTTTTATAGACTCTCTTTCTAAGTGTTATTACTATCATGCATGCATTTAAGGCCCTAAATGACTTTAAATGAATAAAACTTAATAATTAAATTCACTTCAATTTGGGATCCCATAGAAATACAAAACATTTAAAAATACATAAATATGTGTGGCCTCTAGTTTCAATCTCTGAAATACATAAGCCGAAAACGGTAATCTTTTAAAATTACTTTCTAAAACATGTGTGCGGAAAACTATGACTTGGTTCCCATGGCTTCATGAGCGCATCCTCATCACACTCACTTTGGTGTGCCTCGTTTTTACCTGAAAACATTTTAAAAACAGAGAAAACACAACAAAGGTAAAGGATGAGTATTATAATAATACTCAGTATGTAGGGGTCGGAAAATGCAAACACATACAACATGACTTTTAAGCATGACTTTTAATCGTGACTTTTAAAATCATAAAACTTTCTGTAGTGGGAACTAAAGCTTCCTTTCATAAAATCATGACTTTTCTCTTCGGGTTTATGTGGTCAATTTAATCTACCTAAGTCTTTTCATGTTGAGTTCCTCACAGACCCTTGTAGGTTTGAGTCCCTCACAGACCCCTATAAGTTTGAGTCACTCACAGACCCGTATAAGTTTGAGTCCCTCACAAACTCCTATAAGTTTGACCCATAGGGTCTCTGATGCATGTTTGACCATGCATAAGTCCTCAGGAGACCAATTGCCACAACCTTCATAAACATGTTCATATACATACAATATGCATGAGGTCCCAATCATCAATCACATATACATTGAAGGGAATGAATGTCCCACGCAGCGGTAGACGATTGAATCGTCGAGGTATCAAAATGCAACTAGTGTTTATTAAAAATGATCTAACACTTAGATCTAGGCTAAACATGCTTCAAAGAAGAAGAAATTTACAGCAAGAAGAGATTTTACTTACTTGTTGTAGACTAACTCAACAAATTTCTTCCTCCGGTCACGAACTCTTCGTGCAACTCGATCTCTACGAACTCTTCCCACGAATGGTCTTGAACACCACCAATTTGCCTTCTCGGTTGTTCTCTTTTGGAGAAGGGAGGTTTGTGGGAACCTTTTTTTGTTTTGGAGAGGGAGGAGATTAGAGAGAAAGTAGAGAGAACTTTCTTTTCTCTTTTGTGAAAATCTAAAAAATGAGATTAGAGCTTAACAAAGCCTTCTGGTTTAAATAGTGGAATGAGGGAGTTAATATCTCCTCATTATTACCACTTTACCACAACCATAGGTTATGCAAATCTCATTTGCATAACCATATAATATAAGATATCTCATATCTCATATTGCAAATCTCATTTGCAATAATTGTGGATTAATTAAATTGAATCACATCCAATTTAATTTCTCTCAATTAATTTCTCCAATTAGCCCTAATTCAACAATTAGGCTAACCTATAGTTTATTATGAATCTCATTCACATTAAACTATATATTATATCATTCATATCTCATATAAATGACATAAATGCCCTTAAAGTGAAATTGAACACTTCAATTTCATACCAAAACATTAACCCTTCTTTTAACCTGATGATGGAGCCAACCGAGGGACCTAATGGACCTATAGTGACGGGCTCCAATGATCCGAGATTAACCTGCCAAACTCTTTGACACGGTTACCCAACATTCATTAGCTACGGTAATACTCCACTATAGCCCGTAGTCGCACTCCCGTCGCTCACGAATATTACGTGTCCACCGATATAACCAATACCCATGAGTCGACCCTTCACAGGGTTGTTCGTGAGACACTACTGGGGTCAAATTACCGCTTTACCCCTGTGGTTCTACCTCTTGTTCCTTCAATCCCCACGCACTCTAATGAACAACATATTGTGATGGTCCAACCATTCACAACACCCTTCTCGGGCCAGTGAGAAGGTGGGCGCCCGTTGTCCAAGCCCTGAAGACAACATTCAAGGGAACAACCCTTCTAGTTTCCCTAAGGGCGGGAATGAGTGAATTACATCTCGCGTAGTTAAGTTCCCAGCTCCCTACTTGGTTCTGTTCCTGAGAAGATAGGCATATTGGGCGAGTAACTGTGACCACCCTCACCCGTACTAGTCAAAGAACAGACCCTCGCAGACAGGAGTCCGTAACACGCTCAAGATTCAGGTCGAGTCACTAATGGTCATCTACAAAGTTATTAGTCATTACTGTCAACGGTGTTACATCAGTAGGTCTAATAAATCACGGTCCGGTCTTGTACAATCTCATTGCACAGGATGCCCCCACTCGCATGTCAACTACATGAACGAGTCAGATCACCTCGTTTGTATTTAATACAAAGCGGGCCACATCCACAGTGTATCTAGGATTAGGTCTCCAACCCGATCCATATACTGTAGACCGTTTAGGTCATTAACTCAAACGTGATCCTCCCTGTGTGTCCACTACACACCGTTCAAGTTCTAGTTCTCTCATAAATTCAATGACCCTGGAGCTTAGTTTATTGGAAAAGTTTATAAATATTGCGAGACACAAAGTGATGAAATGAGTAACTCTTATTAACAAACACGAGATTAGGACAAAAATCCCAACATACATATGCAGTCATAATGGTGCAATAATCATATAATCATCACATAACTTTCATAACTTTAAACTCGAGTTAATCAATCATAAATCATAAATACATTTACATATTCAAATACGTATTCATCACAATGGCATAAGCGAAAATCTCAATATTCGTAAATATACATAACTATGTCAAAACTCATTTTCACATACTTGGGAATCATTTCTATTCGGGCTAATCATTTCTATTCAGGTCCTCTTAAACCCTTAAATCATATGAAATTCTCTTAAAAATTAAATCATGCATTGAAGGTCCTCTCAAACCCTTTAAATAATAAATCTTGGGAAAATCATTCTTGAAATAAATCATTGAGATTCCTCTTTTGGGGTAAATCTTTAGAATTAATAAATTTAAACTAAAATCCTTCAAAACATATACAATTCCCTTCTTCAAAATAATTTGTAGAAAATCTCTTACCTTAGCCTTAGCTCCGAAATATCCTAAAATTGAATCTCTGAGTCAGCAATCCTTTCGATCGTGTTCGATACCCGAGTTCCTCAAGTCAAATTCAATTTTCTTAATCAACACACACATAAATAATCTTATCTTTGGAATTTCACAAATAAACACGTTGAATTACCACTAACGGAGGCTGAAAACGAACTCGGGAGATCAAAATAGGTGGGGATGGAATCAGCTTCGGTTAGCGGCGGCACGTGGCTGGCAGCGACGCGTATGGCAGCGCATCTCGGAGCGTAAAACACACCGTTGGAAAGCTCGTGGCACGATCTATCCAAAACCGATGTCGATTTAGTGAAAATCGATCGACAAGATCGAAAACCAGTTGAACCAAGTTGATAACCTAATTGACAGTTGCTGCCGGCGACTGGTGGTTTGTGGCGGCGGAGGCTTCAACCTACGACTCGACGAAGGCAGCGACGGACGACCTCAACCTCAGACCATTCTACCGTGTAGCCGACTCCTCATGGTGGCGGTTGCAGCTTTGGAACGACGTCAAATCGGTGACTAAGCTCGGCGTCTGGACGACTCCAATGGCTTGGATCCGATTTGGCCGGCGACTACAGATGGCGTGGAGTGGTTCGACGACGACGGTGGGTTCCGAAGTAGCAGTCGGGGCGTGTCTTCAACGACTCCAACCCGAATCTCGTGTAGTTGACTGGCTGGAAAACACCCCAATCGTGGCTGCTCGTGAAGTAGAGAAGGAAGAAGATGAAGGAAAGAGGTTGCCTCGAAAAACGTGTCCTAATCAGACAAGGATGCCCTTTTCCAAACCCTAAGTCACTCTACCAAAATGCCCTCCAATCTTTCAAAAATCACCCCTAAGCCTTTAATCATGCAAATACCCAACTTAACTTGTATAATTACTTATACCTATATATATTCTCTTAAATTGATAAAACTTAAATCGAATTAAGAAACTCCAAACCCCGGTTACTTTAATTTCCATTAAATCAACCCAAAGCACAACCTAAAGGTATTTGAAATTACTAGGGTGTTACAATCTTCCTTACTTAAGAACTTTCATCCCCGAAAGTTTTCAATCTTGTAATAACTTCTGGATAGCTCGCTCGCACCTTCTTCACCCGGTTACGAAGGGTCCTTCGGTCCCTATGCGAGGATGCGTACTAGGCTGCTCCTCAAGTGACTCACACTGGCGCAAACTTACTCATTACTCAACGGTCTCATAACTTTGACTTGAACTTCTTCTCCTCTATGGGATCTTTCTATTAAGGCTTAAATAACTGATATTCTTGGCTCAAACTCTAAATCTTGAAAGTTCCAAATCAAAATCATGAAATAACTCGAAATATTTACCTTGTGTTTTCTTCTATTGACCCCATATAGTCTCTTTTGTCTTACGATTCTAGGGTGACATGCTGTACTAACTTGATTCCCTTTTAGTTGATTCTTAAGACTCCCTTAAGGTTTACTGTACTAGTCACTGACATTTATTTCAAGGCATGGCTCAATCGTTTCGTCTGACCATCGATTCTTTAACCTTATCACTCTTCCAAGAGATGTGACTTCATTAAGGATTGAGTTAGCAACCTTGTTAGGAGGTTCAAGGTTAAAGTCTTAAATATTTCCTTTCAGCTTAATCATAACATAAAATTGGAATTAGTGGTGAAGTTCCTCAAACTGATTCCCAAAAAGGCTCGTGCACAAAAACGACCCTGCAAAAGTCAAACTACTCAAGTATTTGAAATTCAAATATTCAATCCCTTTATGCTCAAAGCTAAAATTCTGACTTTACTTCTCCACTTCATGCTCGTCTTTAATAAGGTCATTTACCTTATGGTGCCTTTTTTTTTTAGGACTCCGTACAGAACCTATCTTCATCAATAACTTAGTTGTCTCTATCCACATAACTCATCATGGTTAAGATCTAAGTGTTTCAAAAGTATCTTGAAAGCTTAACTTCAAACTGAAAACCACTTTTTATTTTCCATTTAAACGTCAAACTTTTAATTCCAAACTACTCTGGTTTCCTTCATCATGTATCAAAAGAATGAACCTTTTTAAATAAAGTTTTTCGTAAAGCCACTTGGACTCTATTTTAACCTTTCCTCTATCTATGGCACGATACAACAGTCATTCCTATTATCTCCTTAAAATCTCGTCCAAAAGATATAAACTCCTATACCAAGTATCCTTTTGGAAAAAACAAACTTCAATCTCTTATGACTCTTCTTTTATTCACCTTTCAGCTCCTTAAATACTAAATTCATATATTCGCTTGAAGGCGAAAGAACTCTACTTTATCACTTTAAAGGTTAAGCACTTCTTAGGAGCATACACTACACCTCAAAACTCTTCCATCTCTTAGGTCATCAAGTGACCCTCTAAAAACAAACATTAATCTTTTAAAATTCATTTTCTCTTTACCTTTCACCTTCTTAATTATCCTGTTCAAGTGATCACTTGAATGTAATGAAATTTTCTTATAACCAATAAGGTTGGATACTTTAGAATGGCATCCACTACATTTCTTAACTTTTTCGTCTCTTTTGTCATGAAACCCTAACGTCCAGACTTTGAATACGAATACTTTACTTAACACCTCTAGACTTTGACTTTTCAAGAAACTACAGTATTCCTCTGTCAAGGTTCTACTTACGGAACTTAGTTGTTCAAGGTTTCTTGGAAGACTTTCACATCACAATGTCTACTCTTTCCCTCTTTTGTCCAAACTGGCTCTTTTAATAGCGCGCAAGTGAGAGTCTCATCTTGACAAAGTTTCTCTTAAGCCTTACCTTCTCAACTCAGACATTTCCTTTCTAACATCAAACATCTAAGGTCACATATTCGTCTTTTCTTAACTTAACAAATTGAATTATGCTCAACTTTCGAAATTTACCTGGGGCACTTAACCCCTTAGTGACCTTTCGACCACTTTCACCTCTTAGGACTTACCGTTCCCTTCTTATGTCTAAACCAATCATTCTAAGTGTTTTTTTTTTCTGCCCCTTCTTAGACTTGGACTAAACCAGAATATCTCCAGTAACTTATTCACAACAATATTTTAGCATTTCCTTGAGTCGTAACTCCATCAAGTCTATAAATATTGTGGGTGCTCTAGTCGCTCTATAACTTCATGATGTTCATAACGTGATTTGAAAGTTGTCTAGGGATATCTCAACCCTGGTTCTTGTAAGGCGCTAACTTGACCCAAGGAATACTATGCTCCTTGTAGCTTGTGGATTAGGTCGTTCATCCAAGATGAAGATATTCATTCTTATCAACAACTTTCTTCCACTCCCCATAACCTACGTACAAACATAAAAGATACACCTTTCTCCTTTACGACCAACATTAATACTCCTTAGGGCGATATACTACTATTAGCTCTTATATAAAAGGTTTCATACTTATAACTTGAGTCCTTTTAACTTCCCTGGAGTATTCTGCAAGGAGTATTAGAGGCTACTGATGCTTTCACTTTAACTTCGTGCTTAAGTCTATCTCTTGTGTTAAAGGTAACCTTAAAAGATCAAATTACCTTAAAAGATTAAGCTTATTTTATCTAAAACCAACACATTGTTCCTCATGCTTACTTGCTTTAAACTTGACTTTGTCCTTTTAGTCAAAATTGAGGACTTTCTCAACCACTTGTACCAGTTTGGTTCTAATGTCAAATTCTCTAAAACCTCACTTAAGAAACCATCAACCTAACCATTACTAAATGGACCTTCCAGATTCTCTCCAGTGTCTCAAGTTTGCACAACTTCCTTTAGGAATCGACCTTTTAACTCAGCTCTTTATTTTCTATCACCAACAGTAGGATTCACATGCATTCTTCTCCTCAGCGTAGAAACACATCACTTTCACAACATATATACGTTCATCTTCACACATACGTATTTCCTTTCTATAAACAAACAGTGAGAATCACATATTTTCATTCTTTCATAGCTTAAAACACATTATGCTCAAATCTTATATACATATAACTTTGCATATAAAAATACATAATTTTCTTTTCATAAACGAAACAAATATTTATTTCAAATGTATACCTAGCGATAATCGGGAGTTGCTACTTAGCCATGGGATACTTGTTGCTTACTCTATAAGCGAGTCTACAGAACCCATAACCTTGGGCTCTGATACCAACTGTAACAACCCTAATTTTATAGACTCTCTTTCTAAGGGTCATTACTATCATGCATTTGAGGCCCTAAATTACTTTAAATGGATAAAACTTAATAATTAAATTCACTTCAATTTGGGATCCCATAGAAATACAAAACATTTAAAAATACATAAATAAGTGTGGCCTCTGGTTTCAATCTCTGAAATACATAAGCGGAAAACGGTAATCTTTTAAAATACTTTCTAAAACATTTGTGCGGAAAACTATGACTTGGTTCCCATGGCTTTTGTAGCGCATCCCTGTCACTCGCTTGGTATGCCCTCGTCTTTACCTGAAAACATTTTAAAAACGGAGAAACCACAACAAAGGTAAAAGGTGAGTATTATAATAATACTCAGTATGTAGGGGTCGGGAAATGCAAACACATACAACATGACTTTTAAGCATGGCTTTTAATCGTGACTTTTAAAATCATAAAACTTTCTGTAGTGGGAACTAAAGCTTCCTTTCATAAAATCATGACTTTTCTCTTCGGCTTTATGTGGTCAATTGAATCTACCTGAGTCTTTTCATGTTGAGTCCCTCACAGACCCCTATAGGATTGAGTCCCTCATAGACCCTTGTAGGTTTGAGTCCCTCACATACCCATATAAGTTTGAGTCCCTCACAGACCCCTATAAGTTTGAGTCCTTCAAATACTGCTATAAGTTTGACCCATAAGGTCTCTGATGCATGTTTGACAATGCATAAGTCCTCAGGAGACCAATTGCCACAACCTTCATAAACACGTTCATATCAATATGCATGAGGCCCCATTCATCAATCACATATACATATGCAATCATAATGGTGCAATAATCATATAATCATGACATAACTTTCATAACTTTAAACTCGAGTTAATCAATCATAAATCATAAATACATTTACATATTCAAATACGTATTCATCACAATGGAATAAGTGAAAATCTCAATATTCGTAAATATACATAACTATGTCAAAACTTATTTTCACATACTTGGGAATCATTTCTATTCGGGTCCTCTTAAACCCTTAAATCATATGAAATTCTCTTAAAAATTAAATCATGCATTGAAGGTCCTCTCAAACCCTTTTAAATAATAAATCTTGGGAAAATCATTCATGAAATAAATCATTGAGGTTCCTCTTTTGGGGTAAATCTTCTGAATTAATAATTTTAAACTAAAATCCTTCAAAACATATACAATTCCCTTCTTCAAAATAATTTGTAGAAAATCCTTTACCTTAGCCTTAGCTCCGAAATATCCTAAAATTGAATCTCTGACTCAGCAATCCTTTCGATCGTGTCCGATATCCGAGTTCCTCAAGTCAAATTCAATTTTCTTAATTAACACACACATAAATAATCTTATCTTTGAAATTTCACAAATAAACACGTTGAATTACCACTAACGGAGGCTGAAAACGAACTTGGGGGATCAAAACAGGTAGGGATGGAATCAGCTCCGGTGAGCGACGGCGGGTGGCCGTCGTGTGGTGGTTGGCGGCGACGCGTGTGGTGGCTCATCTCGGAGCGTGAAGCACACCGTTGGAAAGCTCGTGCCCCGATCTATCCAAAACCGATGTCGATTTAGTGAAAACTAGTCGGCAAGATCGCAAACGGTTGAACCAAGTTGATTACCCACTTGAAAGTTGTTGCCGGCGACTGGTGGTTTGTGGCGGGGGAGGCTTCAACTTGCGGCTCGACGAAGGCAACGGCGGATGACCTCAACCTCAGACCGTTCTACCGTGTAGCCGACTCCTCATGGCGCCGGTTGCAGCTTCGGAACTTCGTCAACACCGGCGACTAAGCTCGGCGTCTGGACGACTCCAATGGCTCGGATCTGATTTGGTCGACGACTACAGAGGGCGTGGAGTGGTTCGACAGCGGCGGTGGGTTCCGAAGTAGCAGTCGGGGCGTGTCTGCAGCGACTCCAACCCGAATCTCGTGCAGTTGACTGGCCGGAAAACAACCCAATCGTGGCTGCTCGTGAAGTAGAGAAGGAAGAAGATGAAGGAAGGAGGCTGCCTCGAAAAACATGTCCTAATAAGACAAGCATGCCCTTTTCCAAACTCTAAGTCACTCTAATTATCAAAATGCCCTCCAATCTTTCAAAAATCACCCCTAAGCCTTTAATCATGCAAATACCCAACTTAACTTGTATAATTACTTATACCTATATATATTCTCTTAAATTGATCATCTCTTAATAGTTACTTTAATTTCCATTAAATCAACCCAAAGCACAACCTAAAGGTATTTGAAATTGTTGGGGCGTTACAGAAATAATTATTTTTGTGATAGACATTATAATTATCTAAATTTCAAAAAATCCACCTAAAATGATGTTCATAAAGGAAAGCTCCACAAAATAAGAATTCAAGAGGTGATGAAAATAAATTCTTTCGATGTCAAATGATTGGGCATTGATCAAGTATTTGTCGTACATTCGAACATTTAATTGATCTGTATCAAGTTTTCCTGAAGGAAAAAAGGAAAAAATATGGAAGCAAATTTTTCTTATCAAGATAATGATATATTTGTCCCATCTAATATGATAAATTTGGATGTGGTTGGCTTTTTTGTATTTCCTAAAGAGAAGATCGACACAAATGATGGATTAGCAAGTCTTCTTTTCATTTTGAGAAATTCCAGGACTAATGTGTATTTTTATGTTTTTTTTAGCTTTGAACTTTTTGTATTATGTATCTCTTATTGTAATTATTTTTGTTTAATGAATAAATATGAACAGTTTCCATATATTGGATGACTAAAAAATGAGTAATGAAGATTTATGTCTAGCAAACAATGCAACAACACATACAATACTTACCAGTAGACAACATTTTCTGAATTAACAATGTTGGAAACAAAAGTCAATGGTATATCGGGTTCTGCAAACTTGATTGAAGACGTATTGGAAAATAAGTTTTATCTTGCCTAGAGAAACAAAATTTTCATTTCATAATGCTTTGTTCTCTAGTAAATCAAAGAGAAACTTATTGAATTTTAAAGATATACGTGACAATTGTTATCTGTTGAAACTGATCATAAAAATAATATAGAATATCTTTACATCACATTTATTGTTTTACATGAAAAACGTATATTAGAAACACTGACTATTTTTTCTTCTGGATTATACTATACCCTTATACGAGTTATTGAAAGCTATGCAAAAATGAACTAGATGTTCATGAATCCAGAAATATTCAGTGTTTGACATGACCGATTGGGTCATCCAAGGTCAATAATGATGGAAAAAATTATTGAGAATTCACATGGGCATCTTTTAAAGAATCAGAAGATTTTTCAATCTAATGAATTGTCATGTGATGCTTGCTCTCAAGGAGAATTAATCATTAGACCATCACCAAGAAAAGTACGAATTGAATCACCTACCTTTGTTGAACGAATTCATGGTGATAAATGTGTACCTATTAACCCGCGAAGTAGTACATTTAAATATTTTATGGTATTGATCGACGCATCAAGCAGATGATCACATGTATGCTTATTATCAAGTCGAAATATTGCATTTGCAAGATTACTTGCTCAAATAATTAAGTTAAGAGCACAATTTCCTGATTATACAATTAAGATCATTCGTCTTGATAATGTTGGTGAATCTACATTGCAAGTTTTCAATAGTTATTGTATGGCCATTGGGATAAATGTTGAACATCCTATAACTCATGTTCATACATAAAATGGTTCAGCAGAATCATTTATAAAACGTTTGCAATTAATTGCTAGGCCAATGCTTATGAGAGCAAAGTTTCCAATATCTGTATGGGGCCATGATATTTTGCATGTTGCATCACTAGCTCGCATTAGGCAAATAGCTTATAATTACTACTCCCCAATATAATTTGCTTATGGCTAGCAACCAAATATATCCTATTTGAGAATTTTTGGATGTGAAACATATGTTCCAATTGTTCCACCACAACGTAATAAGATGGGTCTTCAAAGGAGGGTTAGGAATATATGTTGGATTTGATTCCTTATCAATTATTAAATATCTTGAACCCTTTATGGGTGATGTGTTTACTACATGATTTGCTGATTATCATTTTCATGAGACAAGTTTTCCAACAGTAGAGGGAGGAATTATGAAGTTGGAAAAAGAAATTACATGGAATGTATCGTTATTATCTCATTTAGATCCTCGTACATATCAATGCGAAATTAAAGTTCAAAAGATAATTCATTTGCAAAATATAGCAAATCAATTACCATATGCATTTACAGATGCTAAAAGAGTAACTAAATCATACATACCAGCTGCAAATGCTCCATAAAAATTGATATCCCAACGCAACAAGTTGTCAGTAATGAGTCTGGGGTACGCTAGAAGCGTGGTAGACCAATGGGTTTCAAAGATAAAAATCCTCGGAAAAGAAAAGTAGTTAATAATCAAAGATCCAATAAAGGATATGAATGTTGCAGAAGAAATCCATAATACAACTACTGATAAAAGTATTGATGAACATCAAACACTTGAGGATAATAATGAAATTTCTATAAACTATGTTATGATGGAAAAATGATGGAACTGAAACGATATAGTTATTGACAACATGTTTGCTTACAATGTTGCTCATGATATTATTCATGAAGATGATGATTCTGATCCAAAATCTATCGAAGAATGTCGACGTAGAAATGATTGGCTTAAATGGAAAGAAGCAATCCAAGAAGAATTAAACTCACTTTCAAAACATGAGATTTTTGGACCAGTAATTCGAACACCAGAAAATGTCAAACTTGTGAGATATAAATGAGTATTTGTAAGGAAAAGAAATGACAAGAATGAGTCACAAGATATAAAGCGAGACTTGTTGCACATGGATTCTCGCAAATGTCTGGTATTGATTATGAGGAGACATATTCTCTTGTGGTGGATGCAATGACATTGAGATATCTTATTGGTCTGACTGTATATGAAAAGTTTAACATGCATCTGATAGACGTAGTCAAAACATATTTATATGGATCTCTAGATAATGACTTTTATATGAGAATCCCAGAAGGATTTAAGATACCAGAAACATATAAATGAAGTTCTCCAAAACTATATTCAATAAAGTTACAACGATCACTATAAGAATTTAAGCAATCCGAATGAATGTGGTATAATCGCCGGAGTAGATATTTGTTGAAAGAAGAAATCAAAATAATCCAATATGTCCATGTGCTTTTATAAAGAAATCTCAGTTAGGATTTGGTATTATAACTGTATATGTTGATGACTTAAATATAATTGGAACTCCTGAAGAGTTATCAAATGTAATAGAATATATTAAGAAAGAATTTGAGATGAAAGATCTAGGAAAAACAAAATTTTGTCTTGGTTTACAAATTGAATATTTAGCCGATGAGATATTTGTTCATCATTCGACATATACAGGAAAAAACTTTAAAAGGTTCTATATGGACAAAACACACCCATTAAACATTCTAATGGAAGTTCATTCACTAGATGTGAAGAACGATATATTTCGACCTCGAGATGATAATCAATAACTTCTTGGTCCTTAAGTACCATATCTTAGTGCAATTGGTGCACTTATGTATCTTGCTAATAACACAAGACCAGATATTGCATTTTTCACTAAATTTACTAGAAAGATATAGTTCTCCCACAAAAAGATACTGGAATGGAGTTAAACATGTACTCCGTTATCTTCGAGAGATGATTGATATGAGTTTATTTTACTCGAAGAAATGGAGCTATGATCTAGTTGGTTATGTAGATTCTGGATATTTTATCTGATCCATACAAACCTAGACCTCAAATAGGCTATCTATTCATATGTGGAGATATTGCTATATCATGGCGATCAGTGAAACAAACAATAACGACCACTTCTTCAAATCATGCTGAAATTCTTGCAATTCATGATGAAAGTCGAGAATTTGTATGACTAAGATCGATGACTGAACGCATTCGTGAAACATGTAGCTCGTCATCTAGTAAACATCTTCCAATAATATTATACGACGACAACACAACTTGTATAGTCCAAATCAAGGGATGATATATTAAAGGAGATAGAACAAAACATATCTCACCAAAGTTTTTCTCACTCATGATCTTAAATAAAATGGCGACATCACTGTACAACAAATTTGTTAAAAAGATAACAGGACAAACTTATTTACAAAATCATTACCAACTGCAATATTTGAAAAAACGACATTGGAATGCAACGACTCAGAGATCTCAAGTGATGTTTCCATAAGGGGGAGAAAATATATTGTATTCTTTAAGATTATATAAAATATATACTCTTTCCTTCACTAGGGGGTTTCTTCCATTGAGTTTTTTTCCTAGTAAGGTTTTAACGAGACATATTTTATATAAATGTCATCTAAGAGGAAGTATCGTGAAAATTACAAAAAATAGATGTCCATTTTTCCTTTAACCATGTGTCAAAAGGCCAACTGTCCATATGTCCTCCATATGTCATATACTTACACATGTTTGGTGTCCAAATAGATCCACATCCTTCTTGTAGTTTCTTCTATAAATAGTGGTTTGTAGTAGATTTTATAGAACACATCACTTGGTGAAATATTGACCAATTCTTTTTTTTCTTCCTCCACTTTCCTTTATTTAATTTCCTTTTCTTTTATAATTCCATTTTCTTTATATTTATTATTTATTATTTATTATTTACATTATATTATTATATATTTTATATATTTTGGTAAAGTTTATGATACCTCGTTTGTCTCTCAATTTTACAACAAAATATATTTTGTTATATAACAAAAGTTTAAATCTCATTTTTGTTTCTTGTTTTTAAACTTTGAAGTTTATTACATTTTGAGTCTAAATATCTACTTTAGTCTCTCTATTTTCTTTTTAAAAATTATCTATTGTTTCTCTATTTAAAAATAGAGTGTTTAAATATTATTTTAGTTTATATACTTTTGATTTTGGTTTTTGTATATTTAAAAAGTTCATTTTGGTCCTTGTATTTTAAATTTTTTTCATTTTAGTCTGTATACTTTCAAAACACCCATTTTGGTCAAACTACTTATAAAAAGTGAGTGTTTTAGGGTCTGTTTGGTATGCAATCTAGATTCTGTTTTATGTTTTCGGATTCACTGAATTCAGTGAATACGTGTTTGGCAGACGTGTTTTCGAAAACTGTTTTAGGATTCTGTGATCCAAATAGTAGAAATTCTGAAAACAACATTTTTATGTTTTTCATTGTATCCAGATTCTGAATTTGAAAATTTAAGATGCAGAATTGTATTAAACAAAGATAAAATCTTAATAAATATAGTATTTCATGTTTATAAACTTAATTTACTTTTGTTAAATTAAAATATGTATAATATAAAATAATATAAAATATAAAATACTATATTATAAAATAATAATTATATAAAATTTATATTAAAAAAAACATGTTCATAAATTAATTAATAATGCCTTATATTCAACTTAATATTTAATTTTGCAACTATAACTAATTTTATGATCTATAAATATATTATAGAACACACTTTAAACTACTGTTTAAAATGGAATTGAATTTCTAAATCTGCTACCAAACACATATCTGAAAACATGAAATACAACTATGTTTTCATTGAATCCCTTGTTTTCAAGTTTCTGTTTTCGGATTGCCTACCAAACAGGCCTTAGTTACTTCATTTTAAATTTTTATCTTATTTCATTTATCATAATTTCATAATGACACTTCAATATTAAAGTTCTTGAAATGTAGCTGTAAATTTGTAATAAAGGGTTTTCACTGTGTATAAAATTTATATTTAAATTTTGCAAACAAGGACCAAATTGGTCATTTTTTTTAAAGTACAGGAATCATAATGGTTATTTTAAAAGTACAATTTTAATGAATAAATGTTGAAAGTGCATGACCAAAATTAACGTTTTGAAAGTATGTTCGATTGAAATTTGGATTAAAAATCAAGAGAAAGAATTTAGCTCAAATGCAAGCACACACTGTCTAATACAAGGAAACAGTTTTAACAAAAATTGAGTGTGAAGGAGTATTTTTGAAAACAACAACTCAACTAACGAAGCACAAAGATTGGATTTGTTGATGAAAAACAAATATATGAAAAAGAAAGTAATTTCTAAGAGAAGTTGTGGAAATCACTTTAAGAAAATGAGGGGATTCAACCATACTTGTGCACTTTTGATGAGAATTGTTAGTCGATTGTAATTGCAATCGCGTCTTAACACATTAGTGGTAAACCAACTCAACTCCTATTTAATTTTGATTCAAAACCTTTAGGAGATTAAGTAATTGGAGCTCTATGTCAATGGCCAATGTACTCAATAAATTTTGATTGTATTCTAGTGATTTCGAGGACATGTTCTTTGTCTGAGATGGAGCTTTACCTATATCTTGTTGGGAAAAAAACCTCCCACCACTAGGAATAAGCAGAAATAAACTGAGAAATTAAAAGATACCAACAAAATAAGAGACACAAGAATTTACGTGGAAAAACTCCAAACCCGGAGAAAAAAACCACGAACAGAAAGAAATTCCACTATGTGAAAAATTGTTACAATCACATAGAATTCTCTCCCCGACCCCAATTACAAAAACACTCTCCCAAAGCTTATACCACTCACACCCTTCTTTCCCACTCTCAGACCAGAGAATATAAAGAGGGAATTTAACCAGAGCTAGTACTCCAAGCTTAAAGTATTTCTAATTGGGATGCCTTGAAACCAAAGGCATAGGCTCCTTTTATAGTGCCAGGAGCCCATCACTTCCTTGCATCTTTCAAATGGGACAATTTCACTTATAATATATTGCCAAAAACCCAACAATTTCCACCTTGGCAAGATATTTGAAGAATCCACATCTCTTGCTGCATCATTGTCTTTACCGACAATCATAATCCTCAACACAGAGAATTATAACCTACTCACCATAAAAGTAGACCACTTGGAATGTCACCTTCCAAGACTTTTCTTTTCGTCACATGCCGATATACCCAAATTGAAATTTATGGTGCAACTTCCACCTACTTGGCTCACCCAAAGTTCTTGACCATCGACATAACTTCCACCACACACCTTGCATAGTCGCCAAGTCAATGCCCGTGTGCAAACTTGTGGAACCGCTAACATCACATCCTCTATCATGGCAAAGCGGACATACCATAAGGATGAATTGTCTTTCTTCAGAAGATGTCACCATCTCCCCTGACGAAAGAGACCATGTTAGCATCCGACCCAGAGCCTTTTGACGAACTTGCTCTGTTAGGACAATTCTTTTTCATGTGTCCATATCGCCTGTCTTCCCAGCAATCTTTCTTTTGCACGAAGTCTTTCTTCTTCTTCTTCCAATTCCAGTTTGCACCACTGACTCCGTTGGACCACCATCACCGCTTAACCTTTCAGAACACCACAACTTGGTCTTCCCTTCAAATCCTTGTGTAACCCAGTTGCATCAAAGACATCTTTGACTTGCACTTGCCACAAGCCAAAGTTCATCTTTCCACAAATTTCTCCACATCAATCTTTACTTGACTCATAAAGCTTGACATATCTGCTTCCCTCCTAATGAATCATGCAAATAGTGAACAACTATAGCCCATTTCAAGAAATCTTTTACGATGTGGAAGCTCAGGACAATCTTTGCAACCACAGAGCATACTCAGAAACTCAAGAAACTACAAACCTAAAGCTCTGATACCACTTGTTGGGAAAAAAACCTCCCACCACTAGGAATAAGCAGAAATAAACTGAGAAATTAAAAGATACCAACAAAATAAGAGACACAAGAATTTACGTGGAAAAACTCCAAACACGGAGAAAAAAACCACGAACAGAAAGAAATTCCACTATGTGAAAAATTGTTACAATCACATAGAATTCTCTCCCCGACCCCAATTACAAAAACACTCTCCCAAACCTTATACCACTCACACCCTTCTTTCCCACTCTCAGACCAGAGAATATAAAGAGGGAATTTAACCAGAGCTAGTACTCCAAGCTTAAAGTATTTCTAATTGGGATGCCTTGAAACCAAAGGCATAGGCTCCTTTTATAGTGCCAGGAGCCCATCACTTCCTTGCATCTTTCAGATGTGGGACAATTTCACTTATAATATATTGCCAAAAACCCAACATATCTAAGCGCTTACTATCTCATTTCTTTTGGGAGATCCATCTTCCTCTAATCCTTTTAGTATTAGATTCAAACTTGAAAGCAATCCTTATCATTCAAGGCTTACTAAAAATAATTATGTAAAAAAGAAACAAACAAACTTTGTATGAAATTGGATTGCCTTCCATTTCTATGCGCTTACTATATCATTTCTTTTGGGAGATCCATCTTCCTCTAATCCTTTTAGTATTAGATTCAAAATTGAAAGCAATCCTTATCCTTCAAGGCTTACTAAAAATAATTATGTAAAAAAGAAACAAACAAACTTTGTATTAAATTGGATTGCCTTCTATATAAGTTTTACATTCTCACATTCACTTGTATCCCTAAGACAGAATTCAACTGATGTTGATATACAAAAACAAACAAAGTAAGTTCTAGCAATAGTCGTACGAAATTGAATTAAAATTTCACCACAGGGGCTAAGTGAAGGTTTTTGTAACACCAAATGAATTTTTGAGATTAAAGTGAGAAAAAAAATCAAATGAAAATAACACTGAATTTGTATTTGTTATAGGTGTCCAACTCATTTGTTAGAGAAATAAGGTTTTTCTTATGTTTGTGGACCAAAAATGTTGGATTATACGTTCAACTCACTTGGGGTTAAAAGAGTTGGCTTATCTAGCAAGCCTAGGGATTTTTAAGAGAATGATGATCTAAAAAAGAAGGGAAAAACGAAATGAAAATACAGAAAACGTTGGGAGATCAGTGCAATTCGATTTTCCACAGACGACATTCACAAAGTTGTCATTTGTCGGAGTTTCAATCGTTGGATTTTTTTGAACGGTTGGATCGTCGTTCTAAGCTTCAGTTTATCAGAAATTGCTTACAGACAGAATCTGCAAAAACTGAGTGATATTTATCATCTTTCATCTCTCAATTTTTATTCTCTTATGTATGGAACTGTTGGTGTGTTGTGAACCTTTATATGACTGATTTGAGTTTTTTTTCCTTCAATTTTATCATTATAAGAGAAGGTGACAAGGATGGACTTCTCACAAGTCCCGTGGTTTTTACTCTTCACATCGAAGAAGTTTTCCACATATAATTCGTGTGTTGCTTGCATTTATTATTCTGCATTCATTTATGTTTATTGTTGTTTGTTTTTGGTTGTTTCTTGAAAATTATTTGGTGAATAAGTTGTGGTGGATTGAATTACTATTTTTGGTTGATTGTCTTGGAGGAGATCTTGGTGTGTTATTAAGGTGTCATTTGATAACGTTTTCATTTCTTGTTTCCTGTTTATCATTTTTTAAGAATAAGAAATAAGAATATATTTGATAACTATTTCTATTTCTTATTTTTTGAAAACAAGAAACAAAAACAGAAGCTTATTTGATAACTGTTTCTTCTTCCTGGTTTCTTGTTTTTTTTTTATTCTTTTTTTTCCTCATTTTTTATAGTTCGAAAAGACTTTACTTATATTTTATGAAATATGTAATATGCATTAAAACATAAAATAATTTTCACTCTCTAATATCCATGAATCTCGATGCAAAATTAACAACAATAATAAAATTGTTTCTATACTACAAAAATAAATAAATAAAATTATTTTATCCTTCTAATGTTACTCAAATTTGATCTGCAATATTATCTCTCACTCAAGTCATTAAGTTTAAATGATGTCGACTCAAATCCAACTCAATTATATTGCTCTGTAAATATTATGGTTGTAAAATATTAAAGCGATGTTAAAAATGTGTTTTAATGAGCAAAATTTATATAGTATCAAAATCTTAATGAGTTCCAAGTATACTAAAAATTAAAATAATATATATTTTACAAAATGCATATTTAAAAAAATATTAAAATTTAAAATTAAAATTAAATATATATATATATACATATTTCAAAATTGAAAATTAAAAACTAAAAATATGAAGATATCTGTCGAAAAAATAATAAATAAATAAAAACAATATAAGTATACATATTGCAAAATTTAAACTAGAAAAAAAATGTCATAGTTGGGGCTCGAAATTAAGCCCAAAAATAAAGAAGAGGAGTTCAAGGGCACAAAAGACACAAATGGAACAAAGAGAAACTCCAATTTATCAGACAATATTGTAAGATATGATTTTTATATTTATTTCGGATGCAAAATAATAAAATTATTTTTATCATTCAATAATAAAATTATTGTTATCTCCCACTCGAGTCATTCACCTTAAGTTATGTCGACTCAGATCTAACTCAATCACATTGCTCGGTAAACGTTATGGTTGTAAAATATTAAAGTGAGGTAAAAAATATGTTTTAATGAACCAAATTTATATAATTTAAAATTGTAATGGGTTACAAGCTAAGTGTACTAAAAATTAAAATAATATATATTTTGCAAAATTCATATTTAAAATAATATATATATATATATATATATATATATATATATATATATATATATATTTTCAAATTTAAATTTTAAAAATATATGAATATATCTATTGAAAATTAATAAATAATGAACACCTAGCATACCAAGAAGCCCAGGAGTGTTTTTGTTATTAATGAGGAACAAAATAATATAAGTAAAAACGGAGTAAAAAGAAACTCCAATTTGTAGTTTCTCAAAATTTGCCCTATTTTTAGAAGGGTTTTTAAAAATTTAGAAACAAGAAATAGGAACGTTTATAAAACAAGTCTGTTTCTTGAAAAATGAGAAACGAGAACAAGAAACAGGAAACGAGAACTTTATCGGCCCCTAATATACTATTTTGGCTCTATCAGTATTGGAGAGGTTCTTGGCTAAAACTTGTTCAATTAAGAATTCAATGAAAAACTAGACTCCGTTTGATAACCATTTTGTTTTTAGTTTTTGAAATTTACACCTAAAAATAATATTTCTACCAATGAGTTTATATGTCTTCTTATCTATTTTATACCTATGTTTTCAAAAACCAAGTTAACTTTTGAAAACTAAAAAAAGTAATTTTAAAAAACTTGACTTTGTTTTTAGAATTTGGCTAAGAGTTCATGATCTCTAGTTAGAGAAATTAGGTGAAAATAAGTTTAACTTTCAAAAACAAAAAACAAAAAACAAAATGGTTATCAAATGGGGCCAACTAAACACAACCCAAATGAAAATTCACATAAACACGAACAGAATAATACCTAGCTGCTAACAATGGCTAACACGACAGAAAGTTGAAGAAAAACTTCTCCCATCCTATCCTTCTTTCATTTTTATTGATTCTCATCCATTTCTTTCAACTTGAATCGAATCTTTACGATCCAAGAAGTTTGCTAGGTTGGATTAAGCTGGATGGATTCAAAATTGTTACACAACAGAAGATGAAAAATGAAATGATCTTTCGAGGTGTCACTTGATTTAAGGAGGTTTATTGCATGAAATCTTCTAAATTGAATTACTTCCAAAATTCGTGGGTCTGCGTTTTTAAGGCTGCAATTGCCCAATAAACAACCAACACAACCCAATTTCAACATTTGTTTTTTATTTAGTCCCTTTTAAGAATTTTCATCATGCTACTTCACTCAATTTTAAGATTTGGGAGTGGGGAAATTTGAACTCATGACCTTTTAAGTCATAAATTTTACTTGATGCACACCTATACTCAGCTTGTTGACAATTTTAAGACCTTTTTGGTTCAACAAGATAAACAAAACAAGAATAACTTTTGAACTAAATAATTCTAAAAAAACTTACCATTATCAAAATATATGGGCTAAAATAAACCAAAACTAAAAGGGTATATAGAGAGATAAGTATAACTACACGTATATCTGCATGTCATATTGAGTAAATATTTTGTACTAAAGAGATCCTAATAAGGTAAATATTTACACATGTGGCATCTACTCAAATAGGTAAGTACTTGAGATTAGAGGTGTACAAATAAATCGACAATCTGATAAACTGAACTACCCAACCCAAATAGTAATTGTTGGGTTGGTGTTGCGTAATATTTATGATATTGCAATACCGCAGTGTACGGATCAAGTTTTAGTATAGTGATTCCAAGTATCGTCCTCAGGAATGAGTTTCTAGATTAATTAATTACTAAGATACTAATTCTCAATTTTAGCTAAAGAAACATAACATGGATAGTTGATTGAAAGTAAAGACAAACAAACAAACAAACATGTGGAGACACGAATTGATAGATTGAGGGAAGCGATTATACAAGTTAATGACTCAATTAACACATGTAATGAACCAATGAGATGAATTTATAAACAAGAAGTAAAATACTCAAGAAAATCTCTCGATTCTTAGTGAGTCTCACACATGCAATAAACTCCATAGTCTCCATATGAACCTATGACATGCATGACATTAAGCAACTTCTTTATGTGTTTCCCTAAGATTTCTAAGTCATTCTCATGCCAGATTTCTAAGAGTTTTGACAATTTTGCTCTAATACAAGCTTTATCTCTCGAGTTCACTTAAACCAACAAATTAAGAAGTAAAGAACGAACTATAAAAAATAAGGACAAAACATGCTTCAATACATAGCAAGAAAGTCATAACAAGTAAATCAAATCCTGACTACAATGTTTAGCTACTCTAAATCACATGAAAATCAAACTAAACAAGTAGAAAACGTCTTACAACGCTATTACAAATTGAAAGAAAAGGAAATTAAACTTATGTGTCGATGTCGGTCTTCGTTTTAGAGCTCTCGCCTTCGATCTCGAACCTCCACGGATGCTTTGGTTCCGAAAACGCTCTTTTCTCTCTTCTTACAAAGTGTATTTCGAAATTAGGGTGGAAAATCTACTAAATTCGGCTCCCTTTGCAAGAAGAATTAAGCTTGTATTTATAGGCATAATCGGCACATGGTTGCAACGCTAGGGATAGCATTGCAACGCTGTACCCTAGGCGGCTGGTAAATAAGGAAACTCTCGATGGCGTTGCAACGCTGAGGGCAGCGTTGCAACGCCGCTACCCTAACGCGCGCGCCCCTTATCGATCTGGCGTTGCGATGCTGCAAGGCAGCGTTGCAATGCCCGTTGTGCGGTCCTTCATGTGCGCTTCTTTATGGAGATAGCGTTGCAACGCTGCTAGGCATCGTTGCAACGCTATCGCCTTGAGTCTTCAAAGCCTCTAAACAGCAATCACGGCGTTGCAACGCCATCACCTCGGGTCTACTAGCTTGGATGGATCTTTCTACTTCTAATTGATGTTATTTTTAGCTCCAAAAGGCCTCGTTTCGATCTTGAGTGGTCCAAAATGTCTCCAAATGTCCGGTTTAATCTCGTAACCTGAAATTGAGTGATTAAACCAAATAAAAGCTCTGAAATTATCATAAAGCTAACTATTAATAAGCATAAGGATGACACATTTTGTGTGCTATCAAACACCCCCAAACTTAGACTTTTGCTAGTCCCGAGCAAAAACAGAATTAAACATTAGATTGTTCTTATACATACATTTGATTCAAGCCTAAAAAATTTAAGAGAAAATCTGGTAATCACAGGAAACACTCAAACATAACACTTCAGCAAGCAATTTAAAACTTTTCCTAAGTGTTCCTACGTGTGTGTATGATTAACCTATGTTCCCTTCATTTTTACTAAGTCCAGATTAACTTTATTAGGCTCTCCATTCAACTTCCCCCTACACTGGTCATAATTACTAATCTTTGAGTCTCCCCACATTTAAGAATTAAATAACTCTACTTAGTACTTACTCACTTTTTTTTTATATCAAATTTTTCTATTTTCTTCTTTTTTTTTTGTGCAAGGACACTAGCTTTTACACATCCGCTGTAGGGACCCTTACCCAGAGCACTCGCTCAATGAGTGGCCTAACTGATCACAGTGAAGGTAGCTCTTTTTACCCTCACGATTTTTTGTTTAGCAAACAAACAACAAAAATAAACTATTTCACATATTATACAGATCATGCACTTCATGTTGTCATTTACCCTATCATGCATTTTAACTCTCAAATCAGTTCGTAGACCTATCGAGGTGACATCAAACTTCTGAACCTAATAACTTGGTTCTAAGCATTTCAAAACTACAGGAACACAGACTATGTGCATAATGGTGCAGGAAAAATTCAAGAAAATTTTTAAATTAACTCGATTTCATGGCATGCTCTCAAGTTTCAGCAGAATCACAAGAATTTCCAATTAAATCTCATCCTAGGCTCTCATGATCATACTTATGTAAAAAAATCAATCAACAATTCTAGCACATACTCAGGACAGTCATAACAATTAAACAACATCCCACCCCCAAACTTAATCTAAACATTGTCCCCAATGTTTGCAGAAATAAGCACAAATTAAGTATAAGGGTAAGAGTGAACAATACTGTCCTGAGTTATGGAGATCTTTCTGAGTTCCTTAGATAGCTAAAGCATGTGTGTTGGAGTTCTTCAGAATGGGAACATGGATTTCTGTGAAGAAAGGCATCGTCACAATCTTCAAAGCAAACAACAACTAGTAAATAAACTAAGAATTGAAAAACAGTAAACTAAAGACAGAAAATAGAAAAAAAAATGAAACAGCTTTGGTTGCTTCCCAAGAAGCGCTTTCTTTAACGTCTTTAGCTAGACGGTGACTTATCAGGGCACATAAAACTGCTCATATTTCTTTGGGCCCTTCTTGCTCGAATCGATATAGCCTTCTAAGTCTAAAAGACTATCCTGTTTTTCTTTAGCCCCAGACAAAAAATCATTTTTGGTATTTTTGTTTATCAAAATATAAGAACAAAAATCAAAACAAGACTCCTGAGTGTAAGACAATTGGTTATTAAAAATAAGAGAATTTTCTGGGGATAAAAGGAAAGAAGACCTCTCAGCCTCTGACTCTATCACCTAGGATTCCTCTGTGGAAGTTACTATATCACCAATGTCTACTTCACTAACCTGGTTATGGTGTGCCTGAGTCTCCCCCAAACTATCCTCACTAACATATGAACAAATCCTCCTAGGTGGCACCTCCTGAGTGGTAAGTATAAGAAATTGTTCATGTAAGGCCTTAAGGGAAACTACTAGCTGGTTAAGGTACTGAGCTCTATCTTGTACTATTTCCGAAAGTCTTACCACCTCAGTTTCTAACCTATCCAACCTCTCTAATTCACTATGAACCAAATTTTTAAATTTCAATTCTAAGGTATATTCTGCCAATTGGTCCATAAGAGAAGATTTTTCTAGGGGTTGGTTAAGGTCTGAAAAACTCGTTTCCAAGTGCCTAAATAACTACCCTCATGTGAATTTTCATATATGTCAGGTACAGAATGGTAAAAATTAGACACATGGTATTCAGAAAAATCATGATGCACAAAACTAGGGTCCTGGGAGGGATAATAGAATGGTGGAGAAAAATCATGCAAAGTCATATTTGAAAAATCAGAATTTCACAACAAGACTTCAACACAATAACAACACAATCAAAACAGGGGACAAAGACTCAAAAACACACAAAACTAAAATAAACAAATAAGGAAACAAATAACACACAAAACAAATAAGCAAAGACACACAAACACACTTTAGTCTAAAATTTTAAACTTTCTCCTAATATTAATTAATCTAAATAATCGCCATTCCCCGGCAACGACGCCAAAAAACTTGTTGCGTAATATTTATGATATTGCAATACCGCAATGTACGGGTCAAGTTTTAGTATAGTGATTTATGAGTCCAAGTATCGTCCTCGGGAATGGGTTTCTAGACTAATTAATTACTAAGATACTAATTCTCAATTTTAGCTAAAGAAACATAACATGGATAGTTGATTGAAAGTAAAGACAAACAAACAAACAAACATGTGCATACACGAATTGATAGATTGAGGGAAAAGATTATACAAGTTAATGACTCAATTAACACATGCAATAAACCAATGAGATGAATTTATAAACAAGAAGTAAAGTACTCAAGAAAATATCTCGATTCTTAGTGAGCCTCACACTTGCAATAAACTCCATAGTCTCCATATGAACCTATGACATGCATGACATTAAGCAACTTCTTTATGTGTTCCCCTAAGATTTCTAAGTCATTCTCATTCCAGATTTCTAAGGGTTTTGACAATTTTGCTCTAATTCAAGCTTTATCTCTCGACTTTACTTAAACCAACAAATTAAGAAGTAAAGAACGAACTGTCAAAAATAAGGACAAAACATGCTTTAATACATAGCAAGAAAGTCATAACAAGTAAATCAAATCCTGACTACAATGTTTAGCTACTCTAAATCACATGAAAATCAAACTAAACATGTAGAAAACGTCTTAGAACGCTATTACAAATTGAAAGAAAAGGAAATTAAACTTATGTGTCGATGTCGGTCCTTCGTTTCTGAGCTCCCGCCTTCGATCTCGAACCTCCACGGATGCTTTGGTTCCAAAAACGCTCTTTTCTCTCTTCTTACAAAGTGTATTTCGAAATTAGGGTGGAAAATCTACCAAATTCGGCTCCCGTTGCAAGAAGAATTAAGCTTGTATGTATAGGCATAATCGACACAGTGTTGCAATGCTAGGGACAGCGTTGCAACGCTGTACCCTAGGCGACTAGTAAGTAAGGAAACTCTCGATGGCGTTGCAGTAACGCCGAGCGGCGTTACAACGCCGATACCCTAATGCGTGCACCCCTTATCGATCTAGCATTGCGACGCTGCAAGGCAGCGTTGCAACGCCCGTTGTGTGGTCCTTCATGTGCTCTTCCTTATCGAGATAGCGTTGCGACGCTGCTAGGCAGCGTTGCAACGCTATCGCCTGGAGTCTTTAATGCCTCTAAATAGCAATCACGGCGTTGCAACGCTATGCTTGGCATTGCAACGCCATCACCTCGGGTCTACTAGCTTGGATTGAACTTTCTACTTCCAATTGATGTTATTGTTAGCTCCAAAAGGCCTCGTTTCGATCCCGAGTGATCCAAAATGTCTCCAAATGTCCTGTTTAAGCTCTTAACCTGAAATTGAGTGATTAAACCAAATAAAAGCTCTGAAATTATCATAAAACTAGCTATTATTAAGCATAAGGATGACACATTTTGTGTGCTATCAGTTGGGTTAGATTTTTTTTGGGTTGGGTCGGGTTTTTTTAAGGAGAATCGAAAATTCAATTTAGTTCTCGGGTTGAACCATTTTTGGCTCGGTTCAACCCAAACCGAACCGTTACATTATTTTTTAAAATATATATATATAGAAAATAGAAAAAGCCTTAGTTTGCATCTTGCAATTGCGGCTTCATCTTTCTCTTAGCCGTTCGAGAAGCCTAATGCCCACTTTCAACGCTTCATTCGACAACCCATGTCCGCTCGTTCGAGTTCGACAACCAACACACCAGGCAACAACTTTGTTTTTGTTCGAGTCTTCGAGTTCGACAGCAGCAACTTCGTTCGAGTCGTGACGTCGTTCCAGTTTGACAACTTCCACTTTCTCTCTCACAAATCACGCTGGAACTTCCATTCAACTGTCTCTCTCAGTCCCCCATCCAAAGATTCAACTCGTCCGTCTTAGATCTGTTGTTCGAAAATTTCAAATTTGTTTCTATTGTTTCTATTTTGAATATGTTTCCCTCGTTTTTTTTCTTGTTTTTGTTTTTTTAATAGGAAGGTAATATTGTTTCCATTGTTTATGATTCCATTGTTTTTGTACTTCAAGAAAAATGATTCCATTGTTTCCATAAAAAAATAATAAGCCAACCCGATCCCGATAACCCAACTCAAGAATATTGGATTGGGTTGGGTTGGGTTACCCTCATGAATACGGTTTGTTGGATTGGAGAAATGACCAACCTAAATTTTTGGGTTGATCAAAAAAACCCCTAACCGACCCAACCAAACTTATGTACACCCCTACTAGAGATCATCTCCGAAATGAGAATGACTCGAGTACTTGGTGAAAATGGGAGTATGAAGTTTACCCAATCTCACTTCATTTATGATATTGAATTATTTGAGCCCCATTTCATAGCAATTTGATTCTTGGTTTTGAAAATGATTTTTGTTTTTTCACAGTTTGTCTTCATCTTCCCTACGGTGGTTTCCATGTTACTAGGGGTACCATTTAAGTTTCTAGCCAAATTTCAAAAATAAAAACTACTTTTTGATAACTATTTTAGTTTTCAAAACTTAGTTTGGTCTGACAACAAGAGCATAACTCAACTGGCACTAAGTATGACTCATGACCAAGAGGTCATGGGTTGGATTCCCTCCACCCCCTGATTGTTGATGTACTAAAAAAAAGCTTAGTTTGGTTTTTTAACACATAGGTACAAAGTTATAAATAATTAAATTTGGGACTAATTATAAATTGACACAGGTCCTAAATTTAATTTGAAAACAAAAATTGACAAGTTCTAAAGATTAAAATGCTACATGTCTCCCTTATGACAATTTAACTAAATATTTGAATTTAATTTGGTCGAATTGGGTTATATAAAATTGGATAAGTTAAATGATTGGGTTATATGGAATCGAGCAAGTTCTGTAAAATCCAAATCCAAATGACTAGACCCAAAGCCAACAAAGCCAAAGTCCTAGATGTGAAGAACGAAAAGAAAGAAGTAAAGAGCACCGAGAAGACATCAAAGGGTGCTACTACTAAAGAATCCATGGTCGTCACATGACCCCATTGAAATTTGTTTCTAAAGGAAAAGAGAAGAAAGTCGAGAAGCGTCAAGATGGACAGCGTGAGGCATCGTCTGACCTTGAAAGAGAGACAGGAAAAGACCTACCCTTTTCCAGACTCCGATATTCCAGACATGTTGGAGCAATTGCTGGAAAAACAACTCATACAACTTCCGAAATGCAAACGACCGGAAGAGTTAGGGAAAGTGAACGACTCTAACTATTGCAAATATCACCGAGTCGTTAGCCATCCAGTGGAAAAGTACTTCGTGCTGAAGGAGTTGATCCTGAGGCTGGCATTTGGTATGCTGCAGCATCATCCTAAATGCTCCAACATTTGGTGCTTTGTGCCTTCCTATACTGATGCTCCCGCATTTCCTCACAAGCTCTCAGCATCTGGCTCATTATGCTCCAACAATTGGTATGTTGCAGCTTCGTCCTAATTGCTCCAGCATTTTTCTTGACCAAGGTCTAGAGACATCAATCAGACACCAATTTACCTGCAATGTTGCCAAAGTAGATTTCATCAACACTTAACAGAATTCAACCACTTCAGGCACAACTTCTAGCCAAAAGAAACACATGTTCAAGCCCAAATAGAACTTAATTACTCAAAGATAGTCCAGTTAATAGCTCTATTTGTAGAGCTATCAAGCCTCCAAACTTAAACTATTACTCGTCCCTGAGTAATAAGAACTCTACCAGAACCCAATTAGCTTTCTAAAAAAGTGTTAATGAACCAACAAGCATCCTATGTCAAGGTTGAATAACCCCAAAAAAGATTTAACTCATGCTTAACACGTCAAGACATTAAGGCCCTTATTCTAATGTTGTACTGAGCCGAGCCATACTCCTACATCCCCATAGTGACATTACTGCTAAGGTCCATCATAGGCTTCACTTTGCATTCCTCAGGTCGTCCTACACAAAAAAAAAGTTTTGCCTTGCTGGATTAAGCTTCCTTATTCACTCTAAGCTACTAATATTGTGAAGCCACTTCTTTTTAGATAACTCAAGCTCAATACTTCATTACTAAGCTCCCTCTTAGTTCCTAGCATGACCACACTTACGATGCATCTCACCTAGTCCTCAGGAAGCTTAACAATGGGAACTAAGAGCATTTATCAACACCATTCCTTTTCCTTTTTTTTGACATGAGAGTACCCTTAATGTACATAAGGCCTTCGATCCGAACAACAACATTTGTGGTGAAAGTGCCTGACAACGAGCCTTGTTACAAAATAGGGATGCCATTCATACTCATGTTCAAGCTATCTTCAGATCAAAGTCAGGCATGGGTGTCATGTCTTTCCCTATCCTACTAGCCTTCACAGTGGAGTAACTCTCAACAAACACTACTACACCATTCTTTTTTTTTTAGAAGGATAATTAATGGCTTCACAATGGAGTGCTTATCTCAAAATGTATTGCTTAATTCCCACGAAAAGATTGGATCCCCCCTAAACTTATTATACTCATTATCCTCAATGAGTTAAAAGCATGAATGGGCAAGAGAAGGAACGATCTTTTCACAGCAAGACTTCTCAATTTTTGTGCAGAGCTTTAAGGGTGTGTTTGGCACATGGGTTTGGATTTGGAATCCAAACCCATGTTTGGAGCAAGGTGTTTCAAATCCTTAGTTTTGAAACTCAATCCCATGGGTTACAACAGTGTAATCTCATGGAATTTATTCAATGTTTTCCTCATCTAGTTGTCGACTACTTCGATTACTCCGGTAAAAATTCTGGCGACCACCCGACCACCCGACGACCATCGACAACGACAACTCCCGATGACAACTTTGACAACAACTCTGGTGACAACTCCGACGACCACCTAACAACCACCGACAACGACAACTCTAGCAACTGCACCGATGACCACTTTGGCAACAACTCCGGTGACAACTCCGGCGACCACCCGACACCACCGACAACGACAAGTCTGACAACCACACTGGCGACTCGACTACCACTAACGGTTGCCTCCGACAAACACTTGATTTTCCATTTTCTCTTCATTTTGTCGTTTTTCATTGTCGGTGACCGCTTCGACAATAACTCCAACGACAAATCTTGTGACCACCGACAACGACAACTACAACGACCACACCAAGTTCTCAACCACCGCTGACGACTACCTCTTGTGATCACTTGGTTTTCCATTTCCTCTTCCATTTCTCGTTTCCATTTTTCAGCCACCACTTCAACAACAACTCCAGTGACAACTCGGGCGACAGACAACGACAACTCCGACGACCACACCAGCAACTCGCCACCACTGACGGTTGTCTCAATGACCGTTTCAACAACAACTCCGACGAGCCGATGACCACCGACAACAAAAAGTCCAGTGGCCACCTCGGCAATCCAACCAACTCATCAACTTGACCACTCCAACAATCCAACAATCTAGTCAATTTTTTAAAAGGTTAAAATAAAACTAAAAAATGGCTACTAAATATATTTTTATGCTACTCTCAAAACCTTTGAACTTTGTGAAATTTTTATTAAAAAAAATGAAAAACAACTTGGTATTTTTTTGTTTTTCTTCGTGTACACTCAAATGGCTCAATTTTGTAATTTTTTTTAAAGTTAGTCAATTTTTTACAACTATATGTACATATATTTATTTAATTTATAATTATTTTTAGATGATTTATTCTTCAATAACTTTTTAAAATATGTTTTTGAGTCTTTTGGAAGGTAAAAATTCATAATATAAATTAAAATGGAGTTTTTAATCTTAATTCAATATTAATATATATATATATTACGTATAAACCGAAATCAACTCAATCCAAATGTTTCATGGTTGGGTTCATCACTTAATTAGGGTTAATTGGGTTGAAGATATTTGCAACCCAAATAGTTGGGTTGTGTCTAAATGCTAAAAAATTGTTCTAAAGTTTTAAAACTCTTTTTTTATTCCTCAACAACAACCTAAATTAATGAAAGCTTCATGGAAAAGTTACTTAAAAAATTGATCCATGTTAGACATTAGCTTCTACAATTCACATAAGATCAATTACAAAAATTTGAAAGGAATAAAATAGTTAAAAGAAAAAGGTGAAACAAAATTGTACCAAACGTAGAGTTCAAAAAACTGCACCCAAAACACAACTCTCTGATTCCCAGGCTTTAGAACACTGCACCGCAAACAAAGTTTTCTGATTCTAAAGCTTCAGAACCCCTCAGGACAAACCCTTCAGGCTTCTGATTCCCAAGAGTCTGATTCTGAACCTGCACCCCAAACATCCCGTAAGAGTAAAGACTTAAGAAATAACAGAAATAACAAGGGGCTTAGACCATTTCAAACTTAGTTCAACAAAGTTTAAACCACTGAAGATAATTTGGTCAAGCTAAGCATGGCACCTCTTGTAATAGGAGTTATTTCAACACAGGACAGAAAAAAAGGGCTTTTTCATTCATAATCCATTGATCTCAAACTCTTAACACAACCCTAACAAAAGATAATTGAAAGCACTAACACAAGGAAACAAGGAAATAGAAAATGACAGGCAATCCTGAAGCAAACCTACAACCATAACGCATTAAAGCAGAAAACATAGATAACAAAGAAATAGGAAGAATAGCAATCAAGCTGAACCACAAATCCCCTTAGACAACTCAGTCTTCATCTTCAGGGAGAGGCTCCTCATCTTCCTCCTCTTGGTCACCATCCAGGACATGAGAATTCCATGGATTGAATACCATATCTGGAAAATCAGGAAAGGTAGGATATGGACTGCTGAAGTTAGCCAACATGGCTTCTCTCACTAGAGAGTCCCTGGTTTTAGAATATGTCCAATAAGCTCTTTCCTGCCCTTCAGAGTGATCCCATCATTGCATCAACTCAGACTGTTGTTCCAGCAGCTTATTGACCCCTACAACTAGTCCTCCATGGCCTCTACTGCCTCCTCTTGTCAGCCTTTGAATGTTGCTCAGGTTAATGGTGGCTTGATCAGTCACCATGTCCTTGGTTTTCTGAAAAGGTACTCATGCCATCAAACATAACTTGGTTATGGTGTTTGGGAAAAATAGGTTACCCACCTTCTTCTTAGTACATGCTTGAATTTCTCTTGCTATAATCCTGCCCACATCAATGTTCAACACCTTCAGTATTGCAAAAGTCAATAGGGCCCTATTCTTTGAGATGATGTTGTCATGAGAAGTAGGTAAGAGCCTGTTTTTCACAAATGCTAGCAAGACATTGGTTTCATTTGTCAAGTAAGCTGACTTCCATGCTTCTAATGCCTGTTGTAGACATTCTCCATTGTGTACCTCTAACCCCCACCACTTTTATTGAAGAATTTAGATAAGGGTTTGGAGTGGCCACCTTTATTTCATTGTAAGTTGCATTATGAATGTCTTGAAGGTTAAATAGTCCATTGATTGCATATGGAGTCCAGTCGACAATTTTTCCTCTAACAGTGGTGTGATAGGTGGAATCTGGTTCCAAGTTGGCGTAGAACTCTTGGACAATGGGGATAATAGCTGGCTCTGGCTGCTGGCAGAATTGCTCCCAACCATGGTTGATGATATTAACTCTCACAAATAGAGGAAAAGTGGAGTAGGGTTGAGCAAAACCCTTTTCTAGAAGCAACTCCCTTACTTTGATCAACTCGAATCGGCTCCTAGCTGCATCATTGATGAATCTATCTCTAGAAGGGTGCTTGGAAGATTTTGCTAGCTGCTTACTCTTTTTCTTAGAAACCTTCAATTGAGCAGCTACCACTGGTTGTTCTACTTGCTCAGGGTTAGTTGAGGCATCATAGCCAGTTTCTTCTTCCTCAGTGGGCTCTTCCACGACCTTCTTCTTCCCTTCGGACTTTGAGGATTTGGATTTTCTCTTTGAGTGGGAGTGCCTGGAGTTCTCAGTCTCCTCCATGAAAACTTGCTCTAGGACTTCCTCTTCAACATGCTCCTCAGTCACATTCTTCTTTCCTTTAGACTTAGAGGGTGCCATTGTAACTTCCAAGGAAAAAGGATGCCAATGATCTTCTCTCTCTTTTTTATGCTTCCTTGAGCTTCTAGGGGTATGCAACAACCATCAACCAAGCCTTTATTTAAAGAGATGACTGGACATGAAGGAGAGATTTTCTTTTGATTTACTTTTCACATAGGTCCCTCCAACTTTCCTCTGGTCAAACTGCCACAACCATTCATTACATTCTACCAAACGATTTCCCAAATCACTTTTGCAAGAATCTTCTTTCCTTTTAAGCCTGTCGTTGCATGGTCGACAACATATCACAGTAGATGTGCCCACATTTTCCAAAGTTCGGAAGATTGTATACAAGAAAATCACATGTTGTAGATTCCTATTGATAGGTCTATATAAGTTGTTGGGGTTTATGCCCTAATCTCGTGTAGTTTGTAAAAACTTGTTGAATTAATGTATAAAGGTTATTTATTATTCAAATTTGTATCTTGCATTTTATAAACTTAATCCAATAAACTAAGCTCTAGGGTCATATTATATTAGAGAACTTTAACAGTGTATAGTGGACACACAGGGAGGATCAGGTTCGAGTTATTGACCCGAACGGTCTACAGTATATGGATAGGGTTAGGAACCTCATGCTGGCAACACTATGGATGCGACCCGCTTTGTATTGATACAAAGGAGGTGATCCAGCTCATTCATGTGCTTGACATGTGAGTGAGGGCATCCTTTGCAATGAGATTGTACAAGACCAGACCGTGAACTATTAGACCTACTGATGTAACACCGTTAACAGTATAGGACTAATAACTTCGTAGATGACCATTAGTGATTCGTCCTTAATCTTGAGCGTGCTACGGACTCCTGTCTGCGAGGGTCTATCCTTTGACTTGTACGTGTGAGGGTAGCCTAAGTTGCTCGCCCAATATACCTATCTTCTTGGGGGCAGAACCACGTGGGGAGCTGGGAACTTAACTACGCAAGATGGAATTCACTCGTTCCCGAGGTAGGAAAACTAGACGGGTTGTTCCCTTAAGTGTTTTCTCCAGGGCTTGAACAACGGGGCTCCACCCTCTTATTGGCCCGAGAGGGATGTTGTTTATGGTTTGATCATGCAACAAAATTGTTCATTAGAGGAACAGTGGGACTTAAGGAGCAAGTGGTAGACAAAGGGGTAAAACGATAATTTGACTCAGGTATGAATACGAACCTGTGAAGGGTCGACTCACGGGCATTAGTTTTATCGATGGATACAACTTGTCCTACAGTGAAGAGAGTGCAACTACAGGCTATAGTGGAGTGCCCCTATAGTTAATGAATATTGATTAACCGGGTCAAAGAGTTTGATCGGTTAATCTCCTATCATTTGAGCTCATGATCTGTAGGTCCATTACGTCCCTTGGTTGGCTTAAATTGGACTAAATGAAGGTTTATAGTTTGGAGTGAATTTCAAGTGTTCAAATTCATTAAAAGGGTTTTTATGTCATTTATATGAGATATGATTGACATAATATATAGTTTAATGTGAATGAGATTCATAGTAAACTATAGTATAGTCTAATTAATTAATTAAGGCTTATTAGAAGAAATTGATATGAGAGAAATTAAATTGAATAAAATTCAATTTTAATTCCACTATTATGCAAATGTGATTTGTATCATAAGGTATGAGATAACTTATATTATATGATATGCAAATATGATTTGCATATTATATAGTTCTGGTATTATGGTTAATTGGTGGAGATTTTAACTCCACCACACACCATTATAAATACATGTTTCAAGAAGCGTTTCTCAACACAAGTGCTCATTTTTTAGAATTTCATCCCAAAAGAGAGAGACTTTTCTCTCTAACTCTCTCAACTCAATCTCACCTCTTCTCCAACACAAATCCAAAGGGAGTCCCACCACTCTCCTCATCCATTGGAGAACAATCGAGAAGATCAAGTGGAGGTGTCCAATTGATCGGATTCGTGGTTCGTGATTTGAGAAATTGTTGGATCGTGGGATCATGATTGGAGAAGAAAACTGCGAAGAAGAGTTCTTCAAGAGGTAGGTTTTTCTATTACCTTTCTGTTTTTCTTATCTAAAAGCATGCTTAGCCTAGATTGAACGTTATTCATTCGATTTTAAGAAATTTAGAACAACAACGAAACAACACAATTCACATCGCGCTTTCGCTGCGGAAAATCCATTCCCTTCATAAGTTTGATTTATTAACTCTCAGTAAACATCATTCACGAGATATAATTTATGAACCTCAGGATTAAATTCACTAACAGGTCGGTTTCCAAGTAGGGGTGTGTTGTTTCTGTCAGCTTAAATACCCCAAGCTAGCCAGAACAATCCTTAGAAAGAGCTTCTCTTTAATTATAGTTTATAAATTATATAGGTTTCTTAATTCTAATCTTATTAGAACTAGATAACCTAAGTCTAATTAATCTCAAGTTCTAAAATCATTTTAAAACTAATTAATTAATCTTAGCTTACATGCATTTCTATGTTATAATGTTTGATCATTCATCACATGAATAATTGGACATACATAACATATTCATCACATGAAAAAATGCATGTTAATGCTTTTATAAAAAATTAATATAACTCTTATATTAATTAAATCGTGCAAACTATTCATCACAGCGTCTCAACGTCGTGCTCTGTACAGAATAGAATACCTTCTGTTTTAACTCGTTTTTGCTATGATCTTCACAGCAACCGCCTTGCCACGAACTATGCAAATTATTCATCACAACGTCTCACCGCCTTGAAAAATAATGTAAATCTAAGTGCCAAAATATGTCAACATTCATTTTGCAAACAATATTCATCACATGAATTGAAAGTGTGCCCACCTAATTTTGAGAAATTCAAAACGTAACCGAGAGCAGGATTGGCTTTAATACAAATTGATGGGATCGATTCCCGTAGCGGAAGCGAATTGAATCACGTTGCTCTCGATTAAGTTACATGAAATTAACTCAAAACAAACACTAGGCTAAGCATTTAGGGGATGGAGAAAATTACCTTTGAAGAACACTTTCTTCTTGTAATCCCTCCTACGATCCACACGTTCTCTATGATCTTGCCACGATTCCGAACCGAATACCTCTAAAGAGCCTTCTCGGTTGTTCCATAAGAGAGGGAGAATGGTGGGGTTTCTTTTGGAGAAGGGAAAACTTGTAGAGAGAATTTTAGAGAGATAAGAGAGTTTGGAATTTGTCAAATCTAAAAAGTGAGACTTTGTTGGGGTGTATGCCCTAATCTCGTGTAAGTTTGTAATATTCCATTTTCAAATAAATAAGAGTTATTTTTTCAATCCTTTGTGTCTCGCATATTTATAAACTTAATCCAATAAACTAAGCTCCAGGGTCATTGTATTATGAGAGAATTAGAACTTGAACCATGTGTAGTCGACACACGGGGAGGATCACGTTCGAGTAAATGACCCGAACGGTCAACAATATACGGATAGGGTTGGAGACCTAATCCTGAATACGTTGTGGATGTGGCACGCTTTGTATTAGATACAAATGAGGTTATCCAGCTCGTTATGTGGTTGTCATGCGAGTGAGGGCATCCTGTGCAATGAGATTGTACAAGACTGGACCGTGAATTATTAGACTTACTGATGTAAAACCGTTAACAGTACATGACTAATAAATTCGTAAATGACCATTAGTGACTCGTCCTTAATCCTGTGCGTGTTACAGACTCCTTTCTGTGGAGGTCTGTCCTTTGACAAGTACGGGTGAGCGTGGTCACAGTTACTCGCCCAATATGCCTATCTTCTCAGGGACAGGACCACGTGGGGAGTTGGGAACTTGACTACGCGAGATGGAATTCACTCGTTCCCGTATTAGGGAAACTAGAGGGGTTGTTCCCTTAAGTGTTTTCTCAAGGGCTTGGACAACGGGCACCCACCTTCTCACTGACCCGAGAGGGATGTTATTTATTGTTGGACCATACAACGTAGTTGTTCATTAGAGGAGCAGTGAGACCTAAGGAGCAAGAGGTAGACATAGGGGTAAAACGGTAATTTGACCCAACTGTGACTACGAACAACCTGTGAAGGGTCGACTCACGAGCATTGGTTATATCGATGGACACAACTTGTCCTACATTGATGGGAGTGTAGCTACGGGCTTTAGTGGAGTGTTACCATAGCTAATGAATGTTGAATAACCGGGTCAAATTGTTTGACAGGTTAATCTCAGATCATTGGAGGTCGTCATCTGTAGGTCCATTAGGTTTCTTGGTTGTCTCAAACTGGATAAATTGAGGGTTTACAGTTTGGTGTGAATTTGAAGTGTTCATGGGTATTTATGCCATTTATATGTAATATAGTTGACATAATATATAGTTTTATGTGAATGAGATTCAGAATAAACTATAGGCTAGCCTAATTGATTAATTAGTGCTATTTGGAGAAATTGAATTGAGAGAAATTAAATTGAATGTGATTCAATTTAAAATTCCACAATTATACAAATGTGATTTGTATAATAAGGTATGGGATACCTTATTATATGTAATATGCAAATATGATTTGCATATTATAAGTTTGTAGTAAAATGGTGAATTAGTGGAGATTTCAACTCCACCTCTTACCATTATTTAAAGGCTTTGCAAGAAGCTTTTGGTAAGATAAGTCTCATTTTTTGGAATTCATCTTCCAAGAGCTCTCTCCTCCCTGAAAGTTTTCTCTCTACAATTCTTCTCACCCAAAACAAAATGGAGTCCCACACACTCTCCCTCAACCTACCGAGAAGTCCTTTGGAAGGTGTTCCAATTGTTCGGTTCGAGAGATCGTGCTGTAGAGATTGTTGGTACGAAGTAGTTCGTGACCCGAGAAGGAAACATTGAAAAAGAGTTTTTCAACAAGTAAGTATCTTTACTTTCTGTTTTCTTCTTGTAAAATGCATGTTTAGCCTAGAATCAATTAGATTAATTTAATTTTAAGATATGAATTACACAACGAAACAACGACGTTTCACAACGTCTTCCGTTGTGGGAAATCCCAATCCCTTCAGACTTGTTCTACCAAAATGCATCCCAATGTACTCTTGTATAGTGTTTGAGGCTGGAGACAAATTCTCCACTCATTTAGCTCACTAATTCCACAAATTATGTTTTATGCAAATCATATTTGAATAATTGCATAATATAGGGTATCATATAGGGGTATACATAAACCGGGTTGGGTTGGATTGAGGGAGATTTTTGGACCAATCCGAAAATTCGAGTTGATCATTCGTTCAACCAAACCAACCCTATTCATGAGAGTAACCCAACCCAACCCAATTCAATATTTTTGGGTTGGGTTGGGTTGGGTCACCGGGTTAAATTTTTTATTTTTTATAATTTTTTAAAATATTTTTTTCTTGAATTAATAACTAAAATTACATAAAATTCAAATATCAAACTTCAAAATCCATAACATCTTAACATTTTGTTAGAAGTCTAGAAGAAAACATAAGAAATTAAGTATATATTTAATTAAAATAAAACTAAAAAAATATAAACTTTGGGTTGGGTTGGGTTGGGTTTGGTCAACCAGAATCTAAAAGGCTCAACCCGAGAACCAACCCGAACTTTTTGGTTCTCCAAACTTCTACCCCAACCCAAACCGAAAAGAAATCTAACCCTACCCAACCCTTACGGTTTGGGTTGGATAGTATGGGTTGGTCGGGTTACCGAGTTACTTGTACACCCCTAGTATCATATACCTTAATATTTGCATAATGTGGAATTAAATTGAATCATATTCAATTTTTCACATCTATCATTATTAATTCCTCTAATTATGCCAAAATTCCATAATTAGGCAATAGTATAGTTTATCATAAGTCAAATTCACATTAAACTATATATTATATCAATCATATAACATTAAATTTACATAAAGTCTCTTTATATGAATTTGAACACTTCAAATTCATTCCAAAACTTTATACCCTCATTATTTCCATATTGAGCAACCCGAGGGACCTAATCCACCTATAGATCATGAGCTCAATGATACGAGATTAACTGATCAAACTCTTTGATCTTGTTAATTCACATTCATTAACTACGAGTCACTCCACTATAGACTCGTAGTTGCACTTTCCTCACTGTAGGGCAAGTTGTGTCCATTGATATAACCAATGCCCGTGAGTCAACCCTTCACAGGTCGTTCGTATTCACAACTAGGTCAAATTACCGTTTATCCCTGTGACTACTTCTTGCTCTTTAAGTACCACTGATCTTCTAATGAACAAAAATTTAAGGTCCTACAAGAAACAACGTCCCTCTCGAGCCCGTTAGAGGGTGGGGCCCCATTGTTCAAGACCTGGATTCAATCCTTAAGGGAACAACCTTTCTAATTTTTCTAGCTAGGGAATGAGTGAATTCCTTCTTGTGGAGTTAAGTTTCCAGCTACCAACGCTGCTCTGTCCCTGAGAAGGTATGCATAGTGAGTCGGCAACTCTGGCCACTCTCACCCGTACTAGTCTAAGGACAAACTCTTGCAAACAGGAGTCTTTAACTCGCTCAGGATTTAGGTCGAGTCACTAATGGTCATCTACGAATTATTAGTTATAATCTGTCAACGGTGTTGCTACAGTAGTCTACTAATTCTCGATATGGTCTTGTACAATCTAATCGTACAGGATGCCCCCACTTGCATGTCAACTACATGAATGAGTTGGATCGCCTCGTTTGTATCAAATACAAAGTCGGTCGCATCCATAGTGTTACAAGGATGAGGTTCCCAACCTTATCTATGTACTATAGACCATTTGGGTCATTTACTTGAACACGATCCTACTTGTGTGTCCACTACACACTGTTAGAGATCTCAAACACATGACCCTGGAGCTTAGTTTATTGGATTTAAGTTTAAATTGTGAGAGTGGTTCGACTTCCTCTTGAATACAGATCTGCTACAACTTGATCATTTTATTTTGCAATTAAATGTTAAATAAGCACATGAGACAAGCCTTGAATCTAAAAAAAAAAAATAACCTTAAATAATCTTTACCGAAAAAAGACTTACATATGCATCATCGGCAGTCGGATTCAAGGGTGTACACGAGTTTGGTTAAAAGATCTTTTGGGACCAACCAAAAAATTTATGTTGGTCGGGATGGCAATCCGAATTACCCGATTAAGGGTTGTAACCCAACCCAACCCTATATTTTCATATTGGATTAGGCTTGGTTGCCGAGTTGATTTTTTTATTTTTTAATAATTTTATTAATTATTTAAAATAACTTTTTTCTTGAATTTATAAATAAAATCACATACAATTCAATTATCAAACTTTAAAGTTCATAAGATCTTAATATTTGTTACAATCTTAAAAAAACATTAAAAATTGACAAATAATTCATTTATAAGTATATATATAAATTTTAAAAAAACATAAATGTTAGGTTGGGTTAGGTTGGGTCGAGACAACCCGAGCCTAAAAAGGCAAACTTGAGCACCGACCCGAAAGTTTGGTTCTCCAAAATTCTATCCTAACCCAAATCGAAAAAAACCTAACCCAACCCAACCCAACTCTTACAGTTTGGGTTGGGTAATCCAAGTTGCTCGAGTTATCGGGTTATTTGTACACCCTTATACGGATTTATCAACTTTCCATTTTCTCCTCCTCAACTCTTCTAGATGTTCTTCTAGGCTTCGAAATAGTGCTTCTATCGAAGTTAGAGTTTTGATCTCTCATACACGACTCCCCTAATCCAATACCAAAACATCCTTTTTATAGTGTTGAGATAGCGTTGCTGAAGGGAATCGAAGTCCCCGCAGCGGAAGCGATTGCGAATCGCGCGCTCTTGATTTAGTTACAACGGTAAATTCAAGAACATGAAAAACTAGATTAAGAATAAAATTAGAATGGACATCAAGAATTTACCCTTGAAGAACCTTTCTTCGAGTGCTCCTCTCTCCACAGTCACGATCTCAACAACAAGAACTCCAACGTGCGAAGACACGACCACCGGATCTTCTCCGTTGTTCTCTAGGTGAGGGAGGAAGGTGGGTTCCCTTTAGAAGATGTAAGGTATTTTTTTAGAGAGATGTTTGTTGTCTTGGAACCTTTCAAACAACAACAAAAAGGGAGCTTGTAAAAAACTTTAACCTAGTTGCATCTCATGCAACCATATATATAGGGGAATGTGATGGAAATGACCATCCTACCCCTCCTTTAATATCTCTTTAGTATATAGTTTATAGGGCAAAATACATTTTTGGTCCCTCAGTTTTGCATTTGGTTCTCTTTTGGTCCCTAAGTTTTCAAACTCAACAAATCTACCCCTGAGGTTTGCATTTGGTAGCAATTTTGTCCTTCACAACTTTTCCAAGTAATTTCTAACGGAAAGTTGATCTGACACCTCTTTTTATTAAAAATAATATATTTTTATTTTTTAATTATTAAAAAATATTATTTTATTAAAAACATTTTCAATTTATTTTTTTTCTTTTTCTCTTTCTTCCTTCCCCTTTTCCTCTTCTTTTCTTTCTTTCTTTCTTCCTCTTCTTCTCTATCCATCATCTTCTTCATTCTCATGAAAAGGAACCCCAACCGCACTACCCTTCTTGTGAAGAAATGACCCCATGTCGACCACCGATTGAAGTTGTCCACACGCGAGCTCTCCTCGCCGATCGAGCTCTCCGATCGAGCTCTCGTTGTTGCGTGTGAAGCCTCACTTGCAGCCGGCACACACGCGCGAGCTCGCCGCTAGATCGAGTCGCCGTCTTCCACTCGCTTCACACGCACGTCCGTCCGGTAGAAGCTCCACCGCCGTTAAGCTTCTCCGATCGCCGCCTCCGTTGAACGCCACCACCGCGTTCTTTGTGGGTGTGGTACCAACCACCACAAATCGCAACGACAACGGAAAAACCACTCATGAGTCGATCTGCCGTCATCGCGTGCGTCGGTGAGCTCGCGCGCCGCCGCCGCCTTGGTTGGTTCAAAAGACCGGCTTTGTGCGACCATGGGAGAATAGAGAAAAGAGCAAGAAGAAAGAAGAGGAAATAGGAAGAGGAAAAAGGAGAGAAGAGAGAGAGAGAAAAGAAAAAAATAAATTAAAAATAATTTAAATAAAATAATATTTTTAATAGTTAAAAATAAAAATATATTATTTTTAATAAAAAGAGGTGTCGATAAGAGAAATTAACGGAAAAGTTGGCGTAAGGATCAAAATGCTACCAAATGCAAACCTCGTGGTAGATTTGTTGAGTTTGAAAACTCAGGGACCAAAAGAGAACCAAATGCAAACTTTAGGGACCAAAAATGTATTTTGCCCTAGTTTATATATGAATCTAATACACAATAAAAGTATATATTATATCAATTATATCATATATAATTGATATAACTCCTCATGTATGAAATTGAACACTTCAATTTCACTCCTAACTTTATACCCTCAATATTACCATGTTGAGCCAACGGAGGATCTAATGGACCTACGGATCATGAGCTCCACGATGTGAGATTAACCGATCAAACTCTTTGATCCGGTTAATCAATATTCATTAACTACAAGTCACTCCACTATAGACTTGTAGTTGCACTCTCATCAATGTAGATATTATTGTGTCCATCGATATAGTGATTACCCATGAGTCGACCCTTCACAGGTTGTTCGTAATCACAGTTGGGTCAAATTACCGTCTTACCCCTGTGATTACCTCTTTGCTCCTTAAGCACCACTGATCCTCTAATGAACAACAAGACTAAGGTCCTACCTTGAGACTCATACCCTCATAGAGGCGGGGCCGTTGTTCAAGACACGAGTCGCTTCTTGAGGGAACAACCTATCTAATTCCTCAGTCGAGGAATGAGTGAATTCCATCTTGCACAGTTAAGTTCCCAGCTACCTACGAGGTTTTGTTCCTAAGAAGGTAGGCTTATTGAGTCGGCTACAGGCCACTCTCACCCATACTAGTCTAAGGACAAACCCCTATAAGCAGGAGTTCTTAACTTGCTCAGGATTCAGGTCGAGTCACTAATGACCATCTATAAATTACTAGTCTTATCCTATGGTTAGACTAATAATTTGCGATCCAGTCTTGTATGTACTCTTCATACAGGATGCCCCCACTCGCATGTCAACTACATGAATGAGTTGGATTGCCTCATTTGTACTAATTACAAAGTGGGCCACATCCATGGTGTTACCAGAATGAGGTTTCCAACCTTATTCTTATACCATAGACTATTTAGGTTATAATCTTGAACTCAACCCAAATAGTGTCCACTACACTGATTTCAAGATAAATGTTATGACCATGGAGTTTGTTTATTGGATTTATAAAAGCAAGACTATAATCTTATCAAAACAAATAACACTTTATTTAATTGATCAAAATTACACAAGTTTAGAACATAAATCCCAACAGTTGCAACCCTATGGGCAACGTCAACGTTGTGATGGAGATCCGATCTCCTTGAGCAGCGGAAACGTGATTTAAAATCGTAATTGCTTGTTCATTTTGGTTAAACACAAATACTAGTACATTGTGTAAAAACAGAAAATAAGCATACATTTCCAAATCTAATTAGGCATGGAACTAATCATGCAAACATGTTGCAAATGAAACTAAACTAAAAGGAAAAGTTTAGTTACCTTTGTAGATACGAATTTCCAGCAGCAACTCCTTGCTCCAGTTAGATTTTACAAAGAACTCAAAGAACACAGGAGAAACTCCTCTATTCTTTCTTCACCACAGGGGACAACACCACGCAAAGAAACTGCTTGGGATTTATGCCCTAAACTTGTGTAATTTTGATCAATTAAATAAATTGTTATTTGTTTTGATAAGATTACAGTCTTGCTTTTATAAATCTAATAAACTAAGCTCCAAGGTTATAACATTTATCTTTAAATCAGTGTAGTGGACACTATTTGGGTTGAGTTCAAGATTATAACCTAAATAGTCTATGGTATAAGAATAAGGTTGGAAACCTCATTCCGGTAACACCATGGATGCGACCCACTTTGTAATTAGTACAAATGAGGTAATCCAACTCATTCATGTAGTTGACATGCGAGTGGGGGCATCCTGTATGAAGAGTTCATACAAAATCGATCGTAAATTATTAGTCTAACCAAAGGTAACAATCAAGTTAATGTGATAAGACTAGTAATTTATAGATGGTCATTAGTGACTCGACACAATCTCGAGCAAGTTAAGAACTCCTGCTTATAGGGGTTTGTCCTTAGACTAGTATGGGTGAGAGTGGCCTGTAGCCGACTCAATAAGCCTACCTTCTCAGGAACAAAACCTCGTAGGTAGCTGAGAACTTAACTATGCAAGATGGAATTCACACATTCCTACACTAAGGAATTAAATAGGTTGTTCCCTTAAGAACTGACTCCAGGTCTTGAACAACGGGGCCCCACCCTCTATGAGGGTATGAGTCTAAGGTAGGACCTTAGACTTTTTGTTCATTAGAGGATCAGTGGTGCTTAAGGAGCAAAGAAGTAATCACAGGGGTAAAACGGTAATTTGACCCAACTGTGATTACGAACAACCTGTGAAGGGTCGACTCATGTGTAATCACTATATCAGTGGACACAATAATATCTACAGTGAGGAGAGTGCAGGTACAAGTCTATAGTGGAGTGACTTGTAGTTAATGAATATTGATTAACTGGATTGAAGAGTTTGATCAGTTAATCTCACATCATTGGAGCTCATGAACTGTAGGTCCATTAGATCCCTCCGTTGGCTCAATATGGTAATATTGAGGGTATAAAGTTAGGAGTGAAAGTGAAGTGTTCAATTTCATACATGAGGTGTTATATCAATTATATATGATATAATTGATGTAATATATAGTTTTAATGTGAATTAGATTCATATATAAACTATATACTAAAGAGAGAATAAATGACGGGTAGGATGGTCATTTCCATCCCATTCCCCTATATATATGGTTGCATGAGATGCAACTAGGTTATGTCATTCTAAGTGATTCCTAGCTTTTTGTTGTTGTTGGAAAGGTTCCAAGACAACAAACATCTCTCTCACAAAACACCTCACTTTTCCTCAAGGGAACCCACCTTCCTCCCTCACCTAGAGAACAACGGAGAAGATCCGGTGGTAGTGTCGGTGTTCGTACGTGTTCGTGTTACGTTGATCTTAACCTGGAGAGAGGAGGAGCACTTGAAGAAAGGTTCTTCAAAGGTAACTTTCTTGTTGTCCATTCTATTTTATGCTTAATCTTGTTATTTGTGTTCTTGAATAAATCGTTGTAACTAAATCAAGAGCGCGCGATTCGCAATCGCTTCCGCTGCAGGGACTTCGATTCCCTTCAATTGGTATCAGAGCCCAATTGCGTTGTTGATTTATGTTCTGTATTTTTCAAAAACAAGGTGAGATTTACTGTTTTTGCATGAGATGTATGAACGGTTTTGCAAAATTAGATGTTTTCAATTTTGGCACTTAGATTTACAATTTTGATTGAAATGTTCAATGTAAGGGCCCCGTGTTTTGGGCAAATTTAATTATAAATCGAGTCTGTAAGTTCGTGTTGATCGGGGCAAAGCGGTTGCTGAGAAGATCGGAGCAAAAACGAGCAAGGAATGGTGATTCCATGTGCTGTCTATGTGCAGCGTTGCAACGCGTTCATCGGCGTTGCAACGCTGCGCTTGCGGGAGAAGGCATGCACAAGAGGCAGCGTTGCAATGCAGCCTCTAGCGTTGCAACGTTGTGGTGTTGCGCAACGCTCGACAGAAGATGACAAAAGCAGCGTTGCAACGCCAGATACGTTTCACGCAATGGAGCAACGGGCAGAAACCGATTTTTATTATATATATTAATTATAAAAACGTTTTATTCTTAATATATTTAATATATTTAATTTTAATTAATATAATTAGATTATATTATTTAAAATTAATTTTAGGGTGCCAAAATTGGTCTAATTTTTCTATTTTAATTATGCAATTGTCGTGTAATTATTGCCATGCATAGTGTATGCTTATATTTTAGAAATCCCACCTTAGGTTAAGCATTTTCATGCATCATTTATAATATAAGGAGTTATATTATATAGTTTGCATGATTAATTAATATAAGGTTGTTATATTTATTTTTGGACAGCATTGACATGCATTATTTTTTCATGTGATGAATATGCTATGAATGTCTTATTATTCATGTGATGAATGATCAAGCACTATAACATAGTATGCATGTCACCTAAGGTTAATTATTAGTTTTAAAATGTTTAGAACTTGGAAATAATAGACCTTAGATTATCTAGTTCTAATTAGATTAGAATTAGGAACCAAGTAATTTATAAGCTATGATTAAAAGAGGAACTCTGTCTATGGAAAGTTCTGCATCAGGTGGGTGTATTTTTAGTCGACTTTAAACGGAACACCCCTACACGAATCGACTGGGGAGTGAAATTTAATCGAGAGGGTCTTATAAATTACAAGAGATCAATGGTTTATTAAGGGGTTAATAAACTAGAAATCGTAGGTTTAATATAAGGAGTTATATTAACAAACATAGGATAAAATCAATATAAGAGTTATATTGATTATCAATATAAGAGTTATATTGATAGAGTTAGGTAAAACCATTAGCCGGGTTTAGTCTAGGAAAGATTCCTATAAACTTAAAGTATTCAGTGGGAGGAAAAAATGTATGAGATACATATTTTTCCACCTACGCTATCTCCGGGAAGTTCACACCGTGAGACTCATACTTGGCCTCGTGGCGCAAACGGGAGCGTCCCCCTTCGGATGGTGTTTGTATGAGTCAATATCAAGGTGAATGGAGAGGGTACTTATAGTGAGTGGGAGAATGTTTAGTGAAAACAAAACCTACGGTCTCTTTTGTCGGTTTACACCGTTAGACCACTATGGTCAGCCTGCTTGATCATAGGGGATCTGACACAGTAGACACCCGAAAGTGATAAAGATTTCCTTAGACTATTTTCCAATCTAGTCCTCCCTTCGGCGGATTTTATGGCATCGAGACTCTGGAATCTAAAGACAGAAGGTTACACTCACGGGGTACATAAGTTGTGTATGTATCCAGACCGAAAAATGGTAACTAAAACCTATAGGAATAAGAGTTATTCTGGTATTAGGTTTTGGTCAAGTGTGTCTTGATCAAGAGGAGGAGTGTTTTTGATTACCCTTCGGTGTCATACATTCTAAACCTTTGGAGTATCATTGGAAATTATAAATGACCTAGGAATCATTTGATAATTAGCTAAAACATGATTGGATTAGCGTTATAGTAAGAAACTCATACAAGTTTGTTTGTAAATTTTCAGCAAAAATGTCTAGCACTATAATTTCTTTATTGGGTGTGAAAAAGTTAACCGGAGAGAATATGATGACATGGAAAAACAAACTCAACACTATTTTTGTAGTGGATGATCTGAACTTTGTGCTAACTGAGGAGTGTCCTCAGGTGCCAGGCTCGAATGCGTCACGAAATGTTCGTGATGCATATGATCGATGGATCAAGGCCAATGATAAGGCCAAGGTCTACATGCTGGCAAGTATGTTTGACATATTAGCCTAGAAGCATGAGGGCATGATTACCGCCAAGGAAATCATGGATTCTGTGCAGGGTATGTTTGGACAACAATCCACACAAGCCCGACATAATGCCCTAAAGTTATATTCAACTCGAGGATGCCAGAGGGTACATCTGTTCGGGATCATGTCCTGGATATGATGGTGCACTTTAACATCGCGGAGTTGAATGGTGCTTCCATCGATGAGTCGAGCCAGGTTAGCTTAATTTTGGAAACTCTTCAAGATAGTTTCCTGCAGTTTAGAAGTAATGTTGTTATGAACAAGCTTACTTTTAATCTTACCTCCCTTCTGAATGAACTCCAGACCTTTCAGTATTTGATGAAAATTCAGGGATCGAAAGGTGAGGCAAATGTTGCCGTAGGAGTTATCTCGCAGGTTCGACCTGGGGACAAAAACGATGGATTTCATCTTCTTCTAACCTGAGAGGTAAGAAGAAGAACATGAAGAAGGTTGGTAAAGGGAAACAGGTTTACAAAGCTGCTGCCAAGAAGGGCAAGAAAATCAAAGACGTTGCTGACAAAGGAAAGTGTTTCCACTGCAACGAAGACGGGCATTGGAAACGGAACTGTCCGAAGTACATTGCAGAAAAGAAGAAGGAAGGTAAATATGATTCACTTTGCCTATAAGCTTGTTTAGTGGATAATGATAAAACAGCTTGGATACTTGATTCAGGCGCCACTAATCATGTTTTCTCTTCTTTTCAGGGAATTGATTCCTGGCAGCAGCTACAGCAAGGAGAGATAACACTCCGAGTTGAAAATAGAGAGGTCGTCTCAGTTGTAGCAGTAGGCACAATGAAGGTTTTTTTTTGCAAGAAATATGTATTGTTGGACAATATATTAGTGATACCAGAGTTTACTAGAAACCTTATTTCCATTTCTTGCCTTATTGAACAATGTATTTCTGTTTCATTTTCTATGAATAAACTGTTTATTTTGAAGAAAGGTTTAGAAATATGTTCAGCTTCATTAGAAAATGGATGGTATGTTTTAAGGCCTAATTCAGTCAAAATGGTTTTGAACAATGAATTATTTAAATATGCAAACCCACAAACTAAGAAACGTAAAATTTCTCCTAAAGAAAATGCTCATCTTTGGCATCTAAGATTGGGTCACATTAATCTCAATAGGATTGAGAGATTGGTAAAGAACGGACTTCTAAACGAGTTAGAAGAAAATTCTTTGCCAGTATGTGAATCCTGCCTAGAAGGCAAAATGACTAAAAGACCTTTTAGTGGAAAAGGTTATAGAGCCAAAGTCCCTCTAGAGCTTATACATTCAGACCTTTGTGGTCCGATGAATGTTAAAGCCAGGGGAGCATATGAATATTTCATCTTTTTTATAGATGATTATTCTAGATATGGGCATATTTACCTAATGCACCACAAGTCTAAAGCACTTGAAAAGTTCAAGGAATTCAAGACTAAGGTTGAAAATCAATTAGGTAAAACTGTTAAAACACTTCAATCGGATCGAGGTGGAGAGTACATGGATTTAAAATTCCAGAACTATATGATAGAACATGGAATTACATCCCAACTCTCAGCTCCCGGCACACCACAGCAAAACGGGGTATCGAAGAGGAGAAATAGAACCTTGTTGGACATGGTTCGATCAATGATGAGTTATGCTCATCTCCCTAGTTCCTTTTGGGGTTACGCAGTGGAGACTGCAGTATACATTTTGAATAATGTGCCCTCCAAAAGTGTTCCTGAAACACCTTTTGAACTCTGGAAATGACGTAAAGGTAGTTTATGTCACTTCAGAATATGGGGTTGTCCGACACATGTGCTTGTGACAAATCCAAAGAAGTTGGATTCACGCTCAAAATTATGCCTATTATTCAGATACCCAAAAGAAAAACAGAGGTGGTTTATTCTATGATCCTAAGGAAGATAAGGTCTTTGTGTCGACAAATGCCACTTTCTTGGAGGAGGACCACAGAAGGGACACAAACCAAAAAGTAAGGTAGTTTTGAGTGAGTTAGACAGAACAATAGCAAAGGTTGCTAATAAGAACACTAGTACGTCAATAAGAGTTGTTGATACTAGTTTGTCTAGTCAAGAGAGTCCATCTCAAGAGTTGAGTATGCCTCGACGTAGTAGGAGGGTTGTGATACAGCCTCACCGTTGCATGGGTTTAGCTGAAACCTAAATTGTTATACCAGATGACAACTGCGAGGATCCATTGACTTATAATCAAGCAATGGTTGACAAAGACAATGATAAATGGGTCATAGCCATGGACCAAGAAATAGAGTCGATGTACTTCAATTCTGTTTGGGATCTTAGAGATAAGCCTGATGGGGTGAAACCTATAGGTTGTAAGTGGATCTACAAGAGAAAACGTGGTGTAGATGGGAAGGTGCAAACCTTTAAAGCTAGACTAGTAGCAAAGGGTTATACCCAGGTTGAAGGGGTTTACTATGAAGAGACCCTTTCACCTGTTGCTATGGTAAAGTCTATTCGTATCCTTCTTGCCATTGCCGCATATTATGACTATGAGGTATGACAAATGGATGTCAAGACAACATTTTTGAATTGCAATCTTGAGGAAACCATCTACATGGACCAAGCCAAAGGGTTCATTAAACCAGGACAAGAGCAAAAAGTTTGCAGGCTTAAAAGGTCGATTTATGGACTGAAACAAACCTCTAGGTCCTGGAATATAAGATTTGATGAGGCTATCAAGATCTAATGGTTTTGACAGAATGATGATGAACCTTGTGTCTACAAGAAAATCATCAATAGTTCTGTCGCATTCCTAATTCTCTATGTGGATGATATCCTACTCATTGGGAATGATGTAGGTTATCTTACTGACATCAAGGAATGGCTAGCTACGCAGTTCCAAATGTAAGATTTGGGTGATGCGCAGTTTGCTCTTGGGATCCAAATTGTCCGGAACCGCAGGAATAAAACACTAGCCTTGTCTCAAGAATCATACATAGACAAAGTGTTGTCAATGTTTATGATGCAAGATTCCAAAAAGGGCTTGTTGCCTTTTAGACATGAAATGCATTTGTCTAAGGAACAGTGTCCTATGACACCTCAAGGAGTTGAGGACATGAGACGAATTCCTTATGCATCGGCTGTTGGGAGCCTAATCTACGCCATGTTGTGTACTAGGCCCGACATCTGTTTTGCAGTTGGGATGGTTAGTAGGTATCAATCAAATCCAGGACTTGAACACTAGACAACGGTTAAAACAATCCTTAAGTATCTTCGGAGAACAAGGAACTACATGCTTGTGTACGGGGCTAAGGATTTGATCCTTACACGATACACGGATTCTGACTTTCAGACTGATAAAGATTCTCGAAAATCTACATCAGGGTCAGTATTCACTCTTAATGGAGGAGCTGTAGTATGGCGAAGCGTCAAGCAAGGATGTATCGTTGATTCCACCATGGAGGTCGAATATGTAGCAGCTTGTGAAGCAACTAAGGAGGCCGTTTGGTTAAGGAAATTCATGCTAAATTTGGAAGTTGTTCCAAATATGACTTTGCCCATCACGTCAGATTGCGATAACAAAGTGGTGCGATGCAAATTCGAGGAACCCCGAAATCACAAGAGGGGAAAGCACATAGAGCGAAAGTATCATCTCATCCGGAGATCGTGCCAAAAGGGAGACGTGATTGTCACGAAGATAGCCTCAGAGCACAACATTGTTGATCCTTTTACAAAGGCTCTCACGGCTAAAGTATTTGAGAGTCACCTAGAAGGTCTAGGTTTACAAGTCTTACCCAACTTGGGCAAGTGGGAGTATTTTGTACAAAGGGGTTTAAATGCCCTAGTTTATTGTATTTACATTACTGTAATGTTTAGTACTCCACAAGCTTTAGGTCAAGTGGGAGATTGTTGGGATTTATGCCCTAAACTTGTGTAATTTTGATCAATTAAATAAAGTGTTATTTGTTTTGATAAGATTACAGTCTTGCTTTTATAAATCCAATAAACGAAGCTCCAAGGTTATAACATTTATTTTGAAATCAGTGTAGTGGACACTATTTGGGTTAAGTTCAAGATTATAACCTAAATAGTCTATGGTATAAAAATAAGGTTGGAAACCTCATTCTGGTAACACCATGGATGCGACCCACTTTGTAATTAGTACAAATGAGGTAATCCAACTCATTCATGTAGTTGACATGCGAGTAGGGGCATCATGTATGAAGAGTTCATACAAGATCGATCACAAATTATTAGTCTAACCAAAGTAACAACAGTTAAGCTAATGTATAAGACTAGTAATTTATAGATGGTCATTAGTGACTCGACTACGAATCCGAGCAAGTTAAGAACTCCTGCTTATTGGGGTTTATCCTTAGACTAGTATGGGTGAAAGTGGCCTGTAGCCGACTCAATAAGCCTACCTTCTCAGGGACAGAACCTCGTAGGTAGCTGGAAACTTAACTGTGCAAGATGGAATTCACTTATTCCTACACTAAGGAATTAGATAGGTTGTTCCCTTAAGAACTGACTCCAGATCTTGAACACGCGGCCTCGCCCTCTATGAGGGTATGAGTCTAAGGTAGGACCTTAGACTTGTTGTTCATTAAAGGATCAGTGGTGCTTAAGGAGCAAAGAGGTAATCAAAGGGGTAAAACGATAATTTTACCCTGCTGTGATTACGAACAACCTGTGAAGGGTCGACTCATTGGTAATGACTATATCGGTGGACACAATAATATCTACATTGAGGATAGTGCAGCTACAAGTCTATAGTGGAGTGACTTGTAGTTAATGAATATTGATTAACTGGATCAAAGAGTTTGATCAGTTAATCTCACATCATTAGAGCTCATGAACTGTAGGTCCATTAGATTCCTCCGTTGGCTCAATATGGTAATATTGAGGGTATAAAGTTAGGATTGAAATTGAAGTTTTCAATTTCATACATGAGGTGTTATATCAATTATATATGATATAATTGATATAATATATAGTTTTAATGTGAATTAGATTCATATATAAACTATATACTAAAGAGAGAATAAAAGAGGGGTAGGATGGTCATTTCCATCCCATTCCCCTATATATATGGTTGCATGAGATGCAACTAGGTTATGTCATTCTAAGTGATTCCTAGCTTTTTGTTGTTGTTGGAAAGTTTCCAAGACAACAAACATCTCTCTCACAAAACACCTCACTTTTCCTAAAGGGAACCCACCTTCCTCCCTCACCTTGAGAACAACGGAGAAGATCTGGTGGTAGTGTCGATGTTCGTACGTGTTCGTGTTGCGTTGATCTTGATCGTGAGAGGAGGAGCACTTGAAGAAAGGTTCTTCAAAGGTAACTTTCTTGCTGTCCATTCTATTTTATGCTTAATCTTATTATTTGTGTTCTTAAATAAATCGTTGTAACTAAGTCAAGAGCGCGCGATTCGCAATTGCTTCCGCTGCGGGGACTTCGATTCCCTTCATAAACCTCCTATATCTCTGAGTATTACTTAGATCTCCCTAGGTGGGAAGGGATCCAACAATTGGAGAGAATGAGGAAAATTGAGAGAGAAAGAGTTTGTTAACAATTCACCATTGCACACAATTGCATCGATCGATCAAAACTTTCAACCCCTCTCACAGAAGAGAAGAAGGAATATACAAAGGGATAACTTCCCTCAATCCCTATCGATGGGGAGTTGAGGGAAGTGGGAGAATGTGTCCTCCTAACACGTTCCCATTTATTTAATAAAATAATAATAATAATTAATTATTATATATATATATATATATCTTAATTAAATCATAATTAATTAAATGAAATATCTTATATTTAATTGAGATTAAATCATATTTAATCATATTTCCTTTTATCCTATAGTTTTAATGTACATCTAATGCATATTAAATTTAAACCTATAGTTTTTAAATATGAATCATATTCACATTGAAATTAATATTTGAACTCTTTCAAATATTTAATTCTCTCATGTAATTAAATATAAATCATATTAACATTAAATTTATAATATATAGTTCCAAAATTTTATATTATTACATATCTATATACATTAAATTTATTCCCTAATAAATTTGAACATTTCAAATTCAAACGATCTAAGAACCCTTTACGATCTAGAAGGTAGACCTAATGGACCTACAGATTAGAAGCTCCAACGATTACAAGATTACTCGGTTATCTCATTAACCTCCTAACCAACATTCATTAACTGCGGGAACACTCTTCTCACTGCAGATATATTTCTGTGTCCACAGATATTGACCAATAACAACAAGTCAATCTTTCACGAATGTTCGTAACACCAATTGGGTCAAATTACCGTTTTATCCCTAGGTTACATCTTGTACCTTAAGTACCAGTGCTCCTATAATGAACTATTTGTTTGTGGTCCTACCAACAAACAGAAGTCCATCTTGGACCAATGAGAGGGGCGGGCATTTTGTTCAAGTCCCGGAGACACCACTTAAGAAAACATTCATCACTTACCCTAGTAGTCGGGAAGGAGTGAATTCCATATTGCTAGGCTAAGTCCCCAGTTGCTCACTCGGTCTTGTCCCCAAAAAGGTAGGCATATTGAGTCGGCGAATATTGCCACTCTTACCCATACTAGTCAAAGGACAATCGTTCGCAAACAGGAGTTCGTAACCCGCTAGGGATTGAGATCATGTTGCCTAGGTCATCCTAGTGAAATATAAACTTAACTAGTCAACGGACTTACACCTAGTGGTTACTATTTCACGATCCGGTCTTATGTAATCTCATTACATAGGATATCCTCACTCACATGTCATCTACACGAAGACTTTAGGATCACAGTGTTTGTATCATATACAAAGTGGGGCACATCCATAGTGTTACTAGGGTAAGGTACCCAAACCTTATCCCCTTACTATAGACCCTTTAGGCAGTATCTCGAATCGAGATCCTTTATATGCACACGACATTTAGTTCAAGATACATTTTACAACCTTGGATGTTTAGTTTATTAGATTTAGGGTTAAAACAGGGGCAATATCGCAAACAACGAACAATAACTCTTTATTGAAATAATAACACTTTATTACAATAATTAGAACAAAATTACAAACTACGATTTTTAGGGCACAAAACCCAACAAACTCACACTTGAACTAAAACTCAAGTGGGGTACATTACAATCTAAAACAGTGGTTACAAAGATATAAATACAATAAACTAAGGCAACCATATACCCCATTACATATCTCCCACTTACCCTAGACTAGCCTATATACATATCTCGTAGACCTAGACTTTCCAGATGACCCTCGAACACTTTAGCCGTAAGAGTCTTTGTAAACGGACGAACACTGTTGTGCTCCGAAGCGATCTTCTTGACTGTCGCATCACCTCGTTGCACTATTTCTCGTATCAGGTTCTACTTCCTCTCGATGTGCTTGCCTCGCTTATGGCTGCGAGGTTCCTTCGAATTAGCTACCGCACCACTGTTATCACAGTATAACGTGATAGGAAATTTCATATTTGGAACAACTTCCAAATCAGTAAGGAATTTCCTTAGCCAAATAACCTCTTTAGTTGCTTCACAAGCAGCGACATACTCAACCTCCATGATGGAGCCAGCGATGCATCCTTGCTTGATGTTTAGCCATACTATAGCTCTCTCGTTAAGGGTAAAAACTGATCCCGATGTGGATTTTCTAGACTTCTTATCGGTCTGAAAATCAGAATCAGTGTATCCAGTAAGGATCAACTCCTTTGTCCCATTCACAAGCGTATAGTCCCTCGTTCTCCTAAGATACTTAAGGATATTTTAACTGCGGTCCAGTTGTCTAACCCTGAATTGGATTGGTACCTACTGACTATTCCCACTGCATAACAAATGTCTAGCCTTGTGCACAGCATAACATACATCAAGCTACTAACTGCAGAGGAATAGGGAATACGTCTCATATCCTCAACATCTTGAGGTGTCTGAGGATACTGTTTCTTAGACAGATGAACTCCATGCCTGAAGGGTAATAAGTCCCTCTTGAAATTCTGCATCGCATATCGGGCCGATATTTTGTCGATATAAGATGCTTGAGACAGAGCTAGCGTTCTGTTCTTGCAATTCCAGAAAATTTGAATCCCAAGAACATACTGCGCATCTCCAAAATCTTTCATTTAGAATTGGGTCGCCGACCAATTCTTTATGTCAGTTAGGTATCCTACATAATTCTCAATGAGTAGGATATCATCCACATAAAGTACTAAGAAAGCTACTTTGCAATTGATAATCCTCTTATAAACACAAGACTCATCAACATTTTGGTCAAAGCCATAAGACTTGATCGCAATATCAAATCTTATGTTCCAAGATCTGGATGCTTGTTTCAACCCATAAATGGATCGATTGAGCTTGCAAACTTTTTTCTCCTAACCTTGAGTTATGAACCCTTCAACCTGAGACATATAGATGCTCTCGTCAAAATTACCATTAAAAAAGGCAGTCTTGACGTCCATTTGCCAAATCTCATAATCATAAAATGTGGCTATGGACAAGAGTATCCTTATAGACTTAAGCATAGCAACATGGGAAAACGTTTCCTCATAGTCAACCCCTTTCCTTCGGGTAAAACCATTTGCTACAAGTCTTACCTTAAAGGTCTGTACCTTTTCGACTGCATCTCTCTTTCTCTTATAGATCCATTTACACCTGAAGGGATCGAATCCCACAACGGAAGCGATTGTGAATCGCGTGTTCTTTATTTTGTTACACAGATTTCAATCAAGAACAATATATATGTAATATTAAGAATGTAACACAAAGTAGGACAACAAGACGTTAGCTTTGAAGATTACTTTCTTCACAAGCTTCTTCTCCCACGATCACGATCTCAGCAACTCGAACCCGAACATATGAAGATACACCACTAGATCCTCTCTATTGTTCTCTAGGTGAGGGAGGAAGGTGGGTTCCATTAGGGTGAGATGTGGAAGTTTTGAGAGAAGTTGTGTTTGGAACCTTTCCAACAACACAATGATATGGAACTCTAGGGTTACCAAAAGATTAGTTTCAAAGTTGCATCTCATGCAACTATTTATAGGGAAATAAGATGAAAATTACCATCATATCCCTCCTTCATTCTCTCATTAGTATATAGTTAATATGTGAATCTAATTCACTTTAAAACCATATATTATATAAATTATATCACATATAATTGATATAACACCTGATATATGAAATTGAACACTTCAATTTCATTCTTAACTTTATACCCTCAATGTTACCATGTTGAGCCAAAGGAGGGACCTAATGGACCTACAGTTCATGAGCTCCAATGATGTAAGATTAACTTATCAAACTCTTTGATCCAGTTAATCAATATTCATTAACTACAAGTCACTCCACTATAGACTTGTAGTTGCACTCTCCTCACTGTAGATTATATTGTGTCCATTACCATGAGTCGACCCTTTACACGTTGTTCGTAATCACAATTAGGTCAAATTACCGTTTTCCCCTTTGATTACCTCTTTGTTCCTTTAGTACCACTGATCCTCTATTGACCAACAAGTCTATGGTCCTACCATAAACTCATACCCTCTTAATCTAGTTTAGACGGCGGGGCCCCGTTGTTCAAGATCTGGACTCAGTTCTAAAGGGAACAACCTATCTAATTCCTAAGTGTAGAAATGAGTGAATTCCATCTTGCATAGTTAAGTCCCCAACTACCTACGAGATTCTGTCCCTGAGAAGGTAGGCTTATTGAGTCGCCTAAATGATCTATGGTATAAGAATAAGGTTGGAAACCTTATTCTGGTAACACCATGGATGCGACCCACTTTGTAATTAGTGAAAATGAGGTAATCCAACTCATTCATGTGGTTGACATGCGAGTGGGGAATCCTGTATGAAGAGTTCATACAAGACCAGACTGCACATTATTAGTCTAACCAGTATAACGTCGTTAACAGGATAAGACTGACAATTTATAGATGGTCATTAGTGACTCGACCTGAATCCTGAGCAAGTTAAAAACTCCTGCTTATAGGGGTTTGTCCTTAGACTAGCATGGGTGAGAGTGGCCTGTAGCCGACTCAATACCTACCTTTTCAGGGACACAACCTCGTAGGTAGCTGAGAATTTAACTATGTAAGATGGAATTCACTCATTCCTACACTAAGAAATTAGATAGGTTGTTCCCTTAAGAACTGAGTCTAGGTCTTGAACAACGGGGCCCCGCCCTCTAAACTAACTTAAGAGGGTATGAGTCTATGCTAGGACCATAGACTTGTTGTTCATTTGAGGATTAGTGGTGCTTAAGAAACATAGAAGTAATCAAAGGGGTAAAACGGTAATTTGACCCAGCTATGATTACGAATAACCTTTGAAGGGTCGACTCATGGGTAATGATTATATCAATGAACACAATATAATCTACAATGAGGAGAGTGCAGCTACAAGTCTATAGTGGAGTGACTTGTAGTTAATGAATATTGATTAATTGGATCAAATAGTTTGATTAGTTAATCTCATATCATCTGAGCTCATGAACTCTTGGTCTATTAGGTCCCTCCGTTAGCTCAACATGGTATTATTGAGGGTATAAAGTTAGGAATGAAATTGAAGTATTCAATTTCATATATGAGGTGTTATATAAATTATATGTGATATGATTGATATAACATATAGTTTTAACGTGAATTAGATTCACATATTAACTATATACTAATGAGATAATGTAGGAGGGATAGGATGGTAATTTCCATCCTATTTCCCTATAAGTAGTTGCATGAGATGCAATTTTAATTGCGTGGGAAAGAGTTCCAAACGCAATTCCATAAGATCATCTCAACTCATCCTAAAGGAACCCACATTCCTCTCTCACCTAGAGAACAACGGAGAAGATCTGGTGGTGGAACTTCACAAAATTCGAGTTGTTGCTGAGATCGTGATCTATTGAGGAGGGATTCGTGAAGAAAGTAATCTTCAAAGGTAATTTTATTGTTGTTCTATGTAGAATTAGCATGCTTAGTCTTATATATATTGTTCTTGATTGAAATCTATGTAATAAAATTAAGAACACGCGATTCACAATCGCTTCCGCTGCAGGATTTGATCCCTTCACACTGATATTCAAGATATATGATAACCTTGGAGCTTAGTTTATTGGATTTATAAAGCAAGAATATAATTTTACCAAAACAAATAACTCTTTATTTATTTGATCAAAATTACATAAGTTTAGGGCACAAATCCCAACAATCTCCTACTTGACCTAAAGCTTGTGAAGTACTAAACATTACAATCATGTAAATACAATAAACTAGGGCATTGAAACCCTTTGTACAATATACTCCCACTTGCCCCAGTTGGGGAAGTCTTGTAAACCTAGACCTTTAAGGTGACATTGAAATAGTTTAGCCGTGAGAGCCTTTGTAAAGGGATCAACAATGTTGTGCTCTGAGACTATCTTCGTGACGATCACGTCTCCTCGATGCACGATCTCCTGAATGAGATGATATTTCCACTCAATATGTTTTTCCCTCTTGTGACTTCGGGGTTCCCTTGAATTTTCCACGGCACCACTGTTATCACAATACAACGTGTTAAGCAAACTCATATTTGGAACAACTTCCAAATCTAACATGAATTTCCTTAACCAAACGAGCTCTTTAGCTGCTTCACAAGCTGCTACATATTCGACCTCCATGGTGGAATCAACGATACATCCTTGATTGACGCTTCGCCATACTACAACTCCTCCGTTAATAGTAAATACAGAACCTGATGTAGATTTTTTAGAATCTTTATCAGTCTGAAAGTCAGAATCCGTGTATCTTGTAAGGATCAAATCCTTAGCCTTATACACAAGCATGTAGTTCCTTGTTCTCCGTAGATACTTAAGGATCATTTTAACCATTGTCCAGTGTTCAGGTCCTGGATTGGATTGATACCTACTGACTATTACAACTGCAAAATAGATGTCTGGCCTAGTACACAGCATGGAGTACATCAGGCTCCCAACAGTTGATGCATAATGAATCTGTCTCATGTCCTCAACTCCTTGAGGTGTCTTAGGACACTGTTCCTTAGACAAATGAAATCCATATCTAAAAGGCAACAAACCCTTTTTGGAGTCTTGCATCTTAAACATCAACAACACTTCGTCGATGTAAGATGTCTGAGACAGGGCTAGTGTTTTATTCTTGCAGTTTCAGACAATCTGGATCCCTAGAACAAACTGCGCTTCACCCAAATCTTTCATTTGGAATTGCGTAGCTAGCTAATTTTTAATGTCAGTAAGATAACCTATATCTTTCCCAATGAGTAGGATATCATCCACATATAGAACTAGGAATGCGACAAAACTATTGATGATTTTCTTGTAGACACAAGGTTCATCATCATTCTGATCAAAGCCAAAAGATTTGATTGTCTCATCAAATTTTATATTCCAGGACCTAGAAGCTTGTTTCAGTCCATAGATTGACCATTTAAGCCTGCAAACCTTTTGCTCTTGTCCTGGTTCAATGAACCCTTTGGGTTGGTCCATGTAGATGTCTCGTAAAGATTGTCATTAAATAATGTTGTCTTGAGATCCATTTACCATACTTCATAGTCATAATATGCGACAATGACAAGTAGGATACGGATAGACTTTACCATAGCAACAGACGAAAACGTTTTCTCATAGTCAACCCCTTCAACCTGGGTATAACTCTTTGCTACTAGTCTAGCTTTAAACTGTCACCTTTCCATCTACACCACGCTTTCTCTTGTAGATCCACTTTCAACCTATAGGTTTTACCCCATCGGGTTTATCTACAAGATCCCAAAGAGAATTTAAGTACATAGACTCAATTTTTTGGTCCATGGCTATGACCTATTTGTCTTTGTCTTTGTCAACCATCGCTTGATTATAAGTCGATGGATCCTCACAATCGTCATCTGGTATAACAACTTGGGTTTCAGATAAATCCATGTAACGGTTAGGTTGTGTTATAACCCTCCCACTACGTCGAGGCATACTCAACTCTTGAGATGGACTCTTTTGACTAGACAAGATAGTATCAACAACTTTTGTTGACGTACTAGTTTTATTAGCAACCTTTGCTGTTGTTCCGTCTAACTCACTTAACACAACTTTACTTCTTTGTTTGTGGTCCCTTATGTGGTCCTCCTCTAAGAAACTGGCATTTGTCGACATAAAAACCTTATCTTCCTTAGGATCATAGAATAATCCAGCTCTTGTTTCTTTTGGGTAGGGGTGTACAAGTAACTCGGTAACCCGACCAACCCGGACTACCCAACCCAAACTTTAAGAGTTGGGTAGGGTTAGATTTTTTTTCGGTTTGGGTTGGGTTAGAAGTTTGAAGAACAGAAAAGTTCGGGTCGGTTCTCGGGTTGGGCCTTTTAGGCTCGGGTTGACCCAACCCAACCCAACCCAACCCAAAGTTTATATTTTTTAATTTTATTTTAATTAAATATATACTTATAAATGAATTATTTGTTAATTTCTTATGTTTTCTTCTAGATTTCTAACAAAATGTTAAGATGTTATGGATTTTGAAGATTGATATTTGAATTTCATGTGATTTTAGTTATTAATTCAATAAAAAAATATTTTAAATAATTTAAAAATAATTAAAAAAATAAAAAAAGTTAACGCGGTGACCCAACCCAACCCAACCCGAAAATATTGGGTTGGGTTGGGTTGAGTTACTCTCATGAATAGGGTTGGTTGGGTTGAAGGAATGACCAACCCGAATTTTCGGGTTGGTCCAAAAATCTCCCTCAACCCAACCCAACCCGGCTTATGTACACCCCTAATTTTGGATAGCCTACGAATAGGCACAATTTTGAACGTGAATCCAATTACTTTGGATTTGTCACAAGCACATGTGTTGGATAACCACAAATTCTGAAATGAGATAAACTACCTTTACGTCCTTTTCAGAGTTCAAAAGGTGTTTCACAAAATCTTTGATGGCACATTGTTCAAAATGTATCCTGCAGTCTCTACTGCATAACCCAAAAGGAATTAGGGAGATGAGCATAACTCATCATTGATCGAACCATGTCCAACAAGGTTCTATTTCTCCTTTCCGATACACCATTTTGCTGTGGCGTACCGAGAGCTGAGAGTTGAGATGTAATTCTATGTTTTATCATATAGTTCTGGAATTTTAAATCCATGTACTCTCCACCTCGATCTGATCGAAGTGTTTTAATTGTTTTACCTAGTTGATTTCGAACTTCAGTCTTGAATTCCTTGAACTTTTCAAGTGTTTCATACTTATGATACATTAGGTAAATATGCCCAAATCTAGAATAATCATCTATGAAAGAGATGAAATATTCATAACCTCATCTGCATTTAACATTCATCGGACCACAAAGGTCCGGATGTATAAGCTCAGGAAGTTCTTTGACTCTCTAACCTTTTTCACTAAAAGGTCTTTTAGTCAGTTTGCCTTCTAGGTAGGATTCACATACATGTAAAGTATTTTCTACTAACTCATTTAGAAGTCCATTCTTTACCAATCTCTCGATCTTATTGAGGAAAATGTGACCCAATCTAAGATACCAAAGATGATCATTTTCTTTAGGAGAAATGAGTTCGTGTACTTGCTATTTTGAATAATTTAGTGCTTAAAACCATTTTAAGTGAATTAAACCATTGCAAATAATTCTCAAGAAGAGCAACACATAGTTCAATACTTTTCCAAAGAAATAAACACTTTATTCAATTGAAAAGAAATTGAAATACATTGTTCGCTAAGGCAAGAAATAGAAATAAGGTTTCTAATAAACCTTGAAAACTACATATATGTTATCAAATAACAACATTTTCTTGTCAGACAATTGCTCTTTATTTGCTCATTTTCTTTTTCTCTTGTATCTTCTTAAGTTCAGAAGAATGACTGCAGTACTTAGTTCTAGGGGGTGAATCCTTCTGAGAACTCTTGGAATGGGAAAATAGATTTACCTCTCCATTCTGTTGTCTCTTATCATCCATAAGAAACTGATAATTCTGCAGCTCATTTAGCAGAAAACTCAGATCATACTCTATGTTGTTCATCGTTGCATTGTTGCGGAATTGTAGAAAACTCTTTGGAAGAGATTCTATGAACGTACCTGACTTTTCTCATCTATGACCGCCCCGTTCAATTCCGCTATGTTGAAGTGAGCCATCAGATAGACATGTTCTCTTATTGACATTCCCTTCTCCATGTGCGCATTGTAAACGTACTTTAGGGTTTCATGCCGAATTTATTTGGATGGTTGTCTAGACAAATTTAGCACAAAATCCACGATCTCACGAGCTGAGACCTTGCCCTCCAGCCTCCTGGCTAAAGCCTAGGATATAGGCTTTTGCCTTTTCATTGGCATTGATCCAGCGGTCATACACATCCTCAACAGATTGAGGTATGTTTTGAGCAGGGAATTGAGGACACTTCTCATTGAGAACGAACTTAAGATCCTTTGCACCAAGATTATGTTGAGTCTATTCTTCCAAGTAATTATGTTCTCTCCGGTTAATTTTTCCGCACCCAGTAAGGAAATAATTGAGCTAGACATTTTGCTGAAATTTACAAATAAAACATGTATAAGCTTCTTGCTATAATTGTTTAATCCAATCATGTTTTAGCTAATTATCTAATTATTCTTAAGTCATCAATAATTTGCAATGATACTCCAAAGATTTAGAATGTATGACACCGAAGGGTAATAAAAAATACTCCTCCTCTGGATCAAGACATTCTTGACCAAAACCTAATGCCAGAATAACTCTTACTCTTATACGCTTTAGTTACCATCATTTGGTCAAGATACATACACTTCTTATGTACCTTATGAGTGTAACCCTTTGTCTATTGACCCCCAGAGTCCCCATTCAACAAAATCCGCCAAAGGGAGGACTAGGTTGAAAAACAAACTAAGGAAATCTTTATCCTTTTTGGGTGTCCACTGTGTTCGATCCTCTATGATCAAGCCCTCCGAAGGGATTGTCTGGTCCATGCCAAACTAACAGGCTGAGCATAGTGATCTTACAGTGTGAACCGACAGAAAAGACCATAGGTTTTTGTTTTCACTAAGCCTGCTCCCACTCATTATAAGTACCCTCTCCATTCACCTTGATATTGACTCATACAAACACCATCCGAAGGGGGACGCTCCCGTTTGCGCAACAAGGCCAAGTATGAGTCTCACGGTGTGAACTTTCCGGAGAAACGTAGGTGAAAAAATATGTATCATATACACTTTTCCTCCCACTGGATACTCTAACTCTATAGGAAATTTACTTTGGCTAAACCTGGCTAATGGTTTTACCTAAACTTATCAATATAACTCTGATATTGATTTTATCCTAAGTTTGCTAATTAACTCTTTATATTAAGCCTAGGATTTCTAGTTTATTAACCCCTTAATAAACCCGCTGACGCTACTATAATTTATAAACTCTCTGATTAAAATTCACTCCAAGGTCAGTTTCTACGTAGGGGTGTTCCGTTTCCGTCAGCTTAAATACCCCAACCTGGAAATAACCTTCCTTAGACAGAGTTCCTCTTTTAATCATTGGTTTATAAATTACATGGTTCCTAATTCTAATCTAATTAGAACTAGATAACCTAAGGTCTATTAATTCCAAGTTCTAAACATTTTAAAACTAATAATTAACCTTAGGTGACATGCATACTATGTTATATTTGCTTGATCATCCATCACATGAACATACATAACATATTCATCTCATGAATTATAATGCATGTCAATGTTGTCCATAAATTAATATAATACCTTATATTAATTATACATGCAAACTATATAATATAACACTTTATATTATAAATGATGCATGGAAATGCTTAACCTAAGGTAGGATATCTAAAATAAAACCATACATTATGCATGACAATAATTATACAACAATTGCATAATTTAAATAGCAAAACTAGACCATTTTTGAAACCCTAAAATTAATTTTAATTAATATAATCTAAATATATTAATTAAAAGTAAAGAAAATAAATATAATTAAATATAAAACGTTTTTATATTTAATATATATATAAATAAAACGTTTTTCCGTCCGTTGTGAAACTCCTGAAACGCCTTTGGCATATTGTCCGTTTCTACCCGTTGAAGCGTTACTCTAGCTGCGTTGCAACGCCAAGGATCGCGTTGCAACGCTGACTCTTTCATGTCGCGTGCCTCAACAGATTTAGCGTTGCGACGCCCATGCAAGCGTTGCAACGCCAAGACCTCATCGTCCAAGCATTGTGACGCTGGGAGGCGCGTTGCAACGCTGCACCTATCTGCATCCTGAATACCGCTCGATTGGCGTTGCAACGCTGAAGAACAGTGTTGCAACGCTACACACAGTACAACAAATACCTTTTGTTGTTTTGCTCGTTTTTTATCCAACCACTTTGCCTTGATCGACATGGACTTACAGACTCGATTTACAATTAAATTTGCCCAAAACACCAGGCCCTTACATTGAACGATTCAATGGAAAAATTTGTAAATCTATGTGCCAAAAATAAAAAACATCTAATTTCGCAAATCGTTCATTCATCACATTAAAACAATAAATCTCACGTTTGTTCTTGATAAATCTAGAAAAAAACAAGAACACAATTGGGCTTTGATACTAATTGAAGAGATCGAATCCCGCATCGGAAGCGATTGTGAATCGAGTGTTTTTTATTTTGTTACACATATTTCAATTAAGAACAATATATAAGTAAGATTAAGCATGTAACACAAAGTAGGACAGCAAGACGCTACCTTTGAAGATTACTTTCTTCACGAGCTCCTTCTCCCATGATCACGATCTCAACAACTCGAACCCGAACGTATGAAGATACACCACTAGATCATCTCCGTTGTTCTCTAGGTGGCGGAGGAAGGTGGGTTCCTTTAGGGTGAGATGTGGAAGTTTGAGAGAAGTTGAGTTTGGAACCTTTCCAACAACACAATGATATGAAACTCTAGGGTTACCGAAAGATTAGTTTCAAAGTTGCATCTCGTGCAACTATTTATAGGGAAATAGGATGAAAATTACCATCCCATCCCTCCTTCATTCTCTCATTAGTATATAGTTAATATGTGAATTTAATTCACTTTAAAACCATATATTATATCAATTATATCACATATAATTGATATAACACCTCATATATAAAATTGAACACTTCAATTTCATTCCTAACTTTATACCCTCAATATTACCATGTTGAGCCAACGGAGGGACCTAATGGACCTACAGTTCATGAGCTCCAATGATGTGAGATTAACTTATCAAACTCTTTGACCCAGTTAATCAATATTCATTAACTACAAGTCACTACACTATAGACTTGTAGTTGCACTCTTCTCACTGTAGATTATATTGTGTTCATTGATATAATCATTACCTATGAGTCGACCCTACATAGGTTGTTCGTAATCACAGTTGGGTCAAATTATCGTTTTACCCCTGTGATTACCTCTTTGTTCCTTAAGCACCACTGATCCTCTAATGAACAACAAGTCTATGGTCCTACCATAAACTCATACCCTCTTAAGCTAGTTTAGAGGGCGGGGCCCCGTTGTTCAAGACATGAACTCAGTTCTTAAGGGAACAACCTATCTAATTCCTTAGTGTAGGAATGAGTGAATTCCATCTTGCATAGTTAAGTCTCCAGCTACCTACGAGGTTTTGTCCCTGAGAAGGTAGGCTTATTGAGTCGTTTGCAGGCCACTCTCACCCATACTAGTCTAAGGACAAACCCCTATAAGCAGGAATTCTTAACTTGCTTAGGATTCAGGTCGAGTCACTAATGACCACCTATAAATTATCAGTCTTATCCTGTTAATGGCGTTATACTGGTTAGACTAATAATTTGCATTCCGGTCTGGTATGAACTCTTCATACAGGATGCCCCACTCCCATGTCAACCACATGAATGAGTTGGATTACCTCATTTGTACTATTTACAAAGTGGGTCGCATCCATGGTGTTACCAAAATAAGGTTTCCAACCTTATTCTTATACCATAGACCATTTAGGTTATACTCTTGAACACGATCCAAATAGTGTCTACTACACTGATATTCAAGATACATTATAACCTTGGAGCTTACTTGATTGAATTTATAAAACAAGAATATAATTTTACAAAAATAAATAACTCTTTATTTATTTGATCAAAATTACATAAGTTTAGGGCACAAATCCCAACAACACCCTATGGGTCTTACCCCTTCAGGTTGGTCTACAAGTTCCCATACTGAATTGAAGAACATTGACTCCATTTCAAGGTCCATGGCTTTGATCCATTGGTCCTTGTCTACGTCATTCATTGCTTGTTTATAGGACAATGGATCCTCTACACCGTCATTAGGTATGACAACTTGAGTTTCAGCTAAACCCAAGTAGCGGTCAGGTTTAGAATTAAACCTCCCACTGCGTCGAGGCATTTCCAACGATTGAGAAGGACGAGACCGACTTGATGTGTTGGCTTCTTCATCAACTCTTGATGAAGGTCGAGCTTGATTAACAACTTTTGTTGGTTCATCTGTAGCTTCATTTAGTACTAATTTACTACGTGGTTTATGGTTTCTCATGTGATCTTCCTCCAAGAAAGTGGCGTTTGTCGATACAATCACCTTGTTTTCTCGTGGGTCGTAGAAAAGACCACCTCTCATTTCTTTGAGATAGCCAACAAAATGGCATAATCTTGAACGAGGTTCCAGTTTCTTTGGGTTTATCACTAGCACGTGTGTCGGACAACCCTAAATCGTGAAGTGTTGTAAACTAGGGTCCTTCCATAATTCAAAAGGTGTTTCGGAAAAACTCTTTGATGGAACAGTGTTCAAGATTTGAACTGCAGTCTCTACTGCGTATCCCCAAAACGAGGCAGACAATGGAGCAAAGCTCATCATAGATCGAACCATGTCCAACATGGTTCTATTTCTCCTTTCTGACACACCATTTTGTTATGGTGTATTAGGTGATGAGAGTTGAGATTTAATTCCAAGTTCTATCAAATAGTCCTGGAATCTCAAATCCATATACTCTCCACCTCGATCGGTTCGAAGTGTTTTAATTGTTTTCCCTAACGCATTCTCTACTTCCGCCTTATACTCTTTGCACTTTTCAAGAGTCTCAGACTTATGATGCATTAGGTTTAAATAACCATACCTCGAATAATCATCTACGAAAGAGATGAAATATTCGTACCCTCCTCGAGTTTTAACATTCACCGGACCACAAAGATCCGAATGTATAAGCTTTAAGGGCTCTATGGCTCTATAACCTTTTCTAATAAAAGGTCGCTTAGTCATTTTTCTTTCCAAGCATGATTCGCAAGTGAAGGGAATGAAAATCACCGCGCAGCGGAAGACGATCGAATCGTCAAAGGTATCGTTACGCTACTTGATTTTTGTTAAAACGATCTAACTCTTAGATCTAATTTAAACATGCAAAGAGGAAGAAATTACAGCGAGATGATGTTTACTTACTTGTTGTAGACAAATCTTCAAAGTTCGTTCCTCTATCACGAACACTTCGTGCTTCTCGATCTCAATGAAATCTTCTCTCGAACAGAAACCCGAACACAACAACTTGGAGTCTCGGTTGTTCTTCTTTTGGAAAGAAGGACTGTTGTGGGACTATAGTTTTTTTGAGAGGGAGGAGAGTTGAGAGTGTAGAGAGAATTCTTGATCGTGATCTTCCCTGTGTGTCCACTATACACCGTTCAAGTTCTAGTTCTCTCATAAATTCAATGACCCTAGAGCTTAGTTTATTGGAAAAGTTTATAAATATTGCGAGACACAAAGTAATGAAATAAATAACTATTATTAATTTCAAACAGTAATTTACAAACACGAGATTAGGACAAAAATCCCAACAAACTCCCACTTGGACTAAGCTAGTGGAGAAAATACATTTCAGAAATGTACATAAATTACAATTAAGTAATACAATAAACAAGGGCATGAGTATAAATGCATGAGCATACTTTAATCTAAAAAATATAACACTTATATTAATTAAATTAAACATGCATTTAATTATATTATAACTCTTATAATATAATTTATCATGCAAACTATATATTTTAACTCTTATAATATAAATGATGCATGAAAATGTTTAACCTAAGGTGGGATTTTAAATCTATATGACATACATTATGCACATAGAAATTAATTAAAATATACATCTCATGCATAAAATAATTAAATAGCAAAAATGGACCGATTTTGGCACCTAGGGGCAATTATTTAATTAAAGAACATTAATATAACACTTATATTAATATTATTTAATAAAATAATTAAATAAATAAAATAAATACATTTTTACATTTAATAATAAATAAAAATACAATTTATTTCGAAAAAAACTTCCCACTAAGCAAAATCAACTGCCCACGTCTTGCAACTGCTCGTGAACTGCCCCTCAATGCGTGCAGCGTTGCAACGCCGTGGGCAGCGTTACAATGTTGCCGCTTCCACGTCGACCCAGCGTTCTCAATGCCAGCGGCGTTGCAACGTTACGCCTAGCGTTGCAACGCTGTCCTGCTGCGCGCCTTGCTCCCGATGGCACAACGTTGAGACGCCAATGAACAACGTCTCTACGCCGTTGCCTGTACAACAAACTCCTTTGTTGTTTTACTTCGAAATTTACCCATTTTTGCTCCGATTTCTTCACAGCAACTCTTGCTACTAAAGACTCGGACTTTACAGACTCGATTTACAACAAAATGCCCAAAAATAACGGGCCCTTACATTGATCTCATCAACATAAAATTGTAAATCTAAAATGCCAAACCGAAAACATCCAAATTCGCAAACAAGCATTCATCTCATGAATTAAAGGTAATTACCCACCTATTTTAACAAAAAAACAGTGCATAACGAAGAACCATCAAAATGGCTCTGATACCAATTGAAGGGAATGAAAATCCTCGCGCAACGGAAGACGATCGAATCGTCAAAGGTATCGTTACGCTACTTGATTTTTGTTAAAACGATCTAACTCTTAGATCTAAGTTAAACATGCAAAAGAGGAAGAAATTACAGCGAGAATATGTTTACTTACTTGTTGTAGACAGATCTTCAAAGTTCCTTCCCCTATCACGAACACTTCGTGTTTATCGATCTCCACGAAATCTTCTCTCGAACAGAAACCCAAACACAACAATTTGGACTCTCGGTTGTTCTTCTTTTGGAAAGAAGGAAAGTTGTGGGACTCTAGTGTTTTTGAGAGGGAGGAGAGTTGAGAGAGTAGAGGGAATTCTTGATCTCTTCTCTTTGATGAAAATCAAAAAATGGGAGACTTGCTTACTAATCCCTTCATACAAAGGGTTTAAATAGTGGAAATGATGGAGTTAAAATCTCCACATTATTACCACTTTACCACAACTATAGGTTATGCAAATCTCATTTGCATAACCACATAATATAAGATATCTCATATCTCATATTGCAAATCACATTTGCAATAATTGTGGATTAATTAAATTGAATCACATCCAATTTAATTTCTCTCAATTAATTTCTCCAATTAGCCCTAATTCAACAATTAGGCTAACCTATAGTTTATTATGAATCTCATTCACATTAAACTATATATTATATCATTCATATCTCATATAAATGACATAAATGCCCTTTAATTGAATTTGAACACTTCAATTTCATACCAAAACATTAACCCTTTTTTTAACCCAGATTGAGCCAACTGAGGGACCTAATGGACCTACAGTGACGGGCTCCAATGATCCAAGATTAACTTGTCAAACTCTTTGACCCGGTTAATCAACATTCATTAGCTACGGTAACACTCCACTATACCCCGTAGTTGCACTCCCGTCAGTGCAGAATATTACGTGTCCATTGATATAACCATCGCCCATGAGTCGATCCTTCACAGGTTGTTCGTAGACACGACTAGGTAAAATTACCATTTTACCCCTGTGTCTACCTCTTGTTCCTTAAGTCCCCACTGCTCCTCTAATGAACAACATATTGTGATGGTCCAACCATACACAACACCCTTCTCGGGCCAGTGAGAAGGTAAGTGCCCGTTGTCCAAGCCTTATAGACAGGACTTAAGGGAACAACCCCTCTAGTTTCCCTAAAGGCGGGAACGAGTGAATTGCATCTCGCGTAGTTAAGTTCCCAGCTCCCTACTTGGTCCTGTCCCTGAGAAGATAGGCATATTGGGTGAGTACCTGTGACCACCCTCACCCATACTAGTCAAAGGACAGACCTCCGCAAACAGGAGTCCGTAACACGCTCGTGATTTAGGTCGAGTCACTAATGGTCATCTCACGAAGTTATTAGTCCCATCACAAGCGGTGTTACATCGATGAGGTCTAATAATTCACGATCCGGTCTTGTAGAATCTCATTGCACAGATGCCCCACTCGCATGTCAACCACATGAACGAGTCAGATCACCTCGTTTGTATCTAATACAAAGCGGGCCGCATCCACAGTGTATCCAGGATTAGGTCTCCAACCCTATCCATATATTATAGATCGTTCGGGTCATTAACTCGAACCTTATCCTCCCTGTGTGTCCACTACACACCGTTCAAGTTCTAGTTCTCTCATAAATTCAAAGACCCTGAAGCTTAGTTTATTGGAAAAGTTTATAAATATTGCGAGACACAAAGTAATGAAATAAATAACTCTTATTAATTTCAAACAGTAATTTACAAACACGAGATTATGACAAAAATCCCAACAACAAGGAGGTAAAGAATCATCTTCTAACTTGTTTAGTAGTCCATTCTTAGATAGTCTCTCAATCTAGTTGAGATTTATATGACCAAGTCTAAGATGCCAAAGATAGGTATTATTGCTTGGAGAAATTCTTTGCCTTTTACTTTGAGTATTAGCAGTTTTAAACATCTCATGATTTAAAATTGTCTTTGTTTGATTCGGTTTAAGTACATACAAGTCGTTTTCTAACTTAACAGAACAAATATTGACACCTTTCTTTAAAATGAACGCTTCATTAAACGAGATGGTAATATAATACCTAAGTTCAATTAAGCAAGAGATAGAAATTAAGTTCCTCTTAATCTTGGGAACTATATACAGATTTTCTAAAAAGATAAATCTATCTCTAAAAAATAGCTTGACATCTCCCACTGCACGAGCTGAGACGACGTCTCTAATTCTGACCCTGAGCGTCATCTCACCCTCTTCGAGCTCCTTGAACGAACTAGTTTCCTGTAAAGAAGAGCAAACGTGATTAGTCGCTCCTTAATCAAGTATCCAGGTAAAATCATTGTTTTCCACTAAACAAGTTTCAAGAACAAGTAAATCAGATTTACTTTTCTTCTCTTTGAGCTCAGCAAGGTACTTTGGGTAGTTTCAATTCCAGTGCCCGCCGATGTTGTAATAGAAACACTTTCCTTTGTCTGCAACCTTGGTTTTTCCTTGCCCTTATCAGCAACAGGTGTCTTCCCTTTCCCTCCTATCTTCTTCTTTTGGGTCTTCTTAAGCCCAGAAGATGGACCACGGGACTTAGTCCCAGAGGATGAACCCTTCTGGAATCTTCTGGTATGGGCAAACAGATTTGCTTCTCCATCATCCTGTCTCTTATTTTTCATAAGAGACTGGAAAGTTTGTAGTTCGTTGAGGAGAGTAGTCAGGTTATAGTCTATCTTGTTCATCACCGCATTATTGCGTAATTGCAAGAAACTCTTCGGAAGAGATTCCAGGATGAACGAGAGCTGACTTTGCTCGTATATGACCGCACGTTCATTTCAGCCATGTTGAATTGGACCATCAGATTGAGAACGTGTTCTCTCACTGACAACCCCTCCTTCATACTGGAGTTATAAACGTACTTGAGGGATTCGTGTCGAAGTTGTCCAGACGGTTGTCCAAACATGTTCTGCAACGAACTCATGATCTCACGAGCTGAGACCATGCCCTCGTGATTTTTGGCCAAAACTTCAGAAACGCTAGCCAAAATGTAGACCTTGGCCTTATCATTGACCTTGATCCAGCGGTCGTACGTATCCTTAACAGATTGAGGAGCGTTTCGAGCAGTGACCTGAGGACATTCCTAAGTCAGTGGAAACCGAAGATCGTCAACAACAAGAATCGTATTCAGGTTGGACTTCCACGTAGTATAGTTTTCACCAATTAAACGTTCGCTTTTGAGTAAGGCTATACTTGAGGATGACATGCTGAAATTCTAAAAGTAGTTCTAATTAGTTATGCATTTAACCCATTATAAACCAATTAATTTTAGCAAAATTATTAAAGAACTCTAGTGTTTAAATTAAATCTTTAATTTTGCAACGATATTTCAATGGTTTAGAACAAAATCCACTGTCGGGTGGCCAGTCACTCCTCCCTTGAATTGAGACTACCTCAGTCAATTCTCACTACCAGAACATCTCATGTCTCAATGATCCTTAGCTATCGTTTGTTTGGTCAAGGACTTGTTAACTAGCTTAACTTATCCCGTAAATGTGACCCTACCATTTTCAGATCCAATAGGTTCGAGCCAACAGACTACTATTAAGAAAGACAATTGTTGGCAAATTACCTAAGAGACCATATTCATTTCTGGAGTTGCGGTGTTCTGATCCCTATAGTCAGACCCTCCGTAGGGATTGGTTGTTCTAGGACAACCTAGCAGGCAGACTATAGAAATCTCATGGTGCTATCTAGTGGAGGAGATCGTAGGATACATTGACACTCGTCCTGCTCCCATTTACTATGGATACCTCCCTCATTCACCTCGTTATTGACCCATGCAAACACTTACCGTATGGGGACGCCCTATTGACGCCACGTAACCGACCATGGAACTCACGGTGTGAACTCTTGAAGACGTGAGAGTAAACTCGATACGAACATCTCGTTTTCTCCCACTGAAGCTCCTAAAGTTAGGGTGTATGTTTAACTTAGTCAGATTCTGGCTAAAAGAATCTATCTAAGTCTATCCCTATTATAACTAGGTGTTTCAGCCTTATGTCTAGGTGAATAAACCTTTTAATTACCTACAAATAAAACAGGACTATGGTTAATTCAACTCAAGCTCCGGGTCAATTTCCAGGTAGGAGGTGTTCCGTTAACCGTCAGTTTAAGTACCCCCAACCTTAGACAGAACTTCACCGGTAGAGTTTCATTACAACCAATGTCCTGTAGTCCTACTATATTTTAAACTTATTAAAATACTATGTAAGACTAAGTTCTAATCCTATTAGAAAATAAAACCTAGGTTTAAATTAATTTTAAACAATTTAAAACTTATTTAATTTAACCCAAGTTCCTATGTTTGCATGCAATTCTTTGTTATAGGTTATGGTTTCTAAAACCCCTTTAATTTATAACTTTTATAAATTTTAATAATTAACCTATGACAAGGAACTATGTTATAAAACCAAATTGAAAATATTAAAAAAAATTATTCAACTAATTGAATAACTAAATTACTTAAATAAAATAACATTTATTTTAAACTAAGTAATTTCATGCCCCATGCAATTTATTTTCCATATTATCTAAGTATAACAATTATAAATAAATAATTATGAAAAATAAATTAGATCATGCATTTCTACCATATTATATAACAATTATACAAATAAAATGCATGAACATGCTTATCCTGAGTTGGGAAAAATTCTAAATGACATTCATAGAGAAAAAATAGTTGTAAAACCGGAAACATTTGGCCCCTAAAGTGCAAAAATAATAAAATTACATTAATCTTATTACAAAAATCGGTCCAAAACTCCTTGAACCGGGCTCAAAACAGTCAAACCGGACCAAAAACCATCTGAACCACCCAGACCGGTCTGTTGCTTAAATTTGGCATCACGGTGTTGCAACGCTGAAGGGAGCGTTGCAACGCCAGCTTTATTCGCGCGCGCCTGGCATCGGGGTAGCGTTGCAACGTTGTTAACTCCTAGACCTTCCGCATCGATAAGGAGCCTCGGCGTTGCGACGTCGTTCCTCAGTGTTGCAATGTTGATGAACGGCGTTGCAACGCTCATGCTTCGGCAGCAGCAAATTCTTTCGAAGACAGCAGCTTCAATCGCCAATTACTCCTTCGATACTCATCCGAATTGCGGGAAACTGGTCCCGAACAATTCACAACTCATTTACGGACTCTATTATGCACTTAATTTCCCAAAACGCAAGAGCCTTTATATTTAATTTGATCAAATCAAAGGAAACTAAAGCCAAAAAAATCCTAAACAGTTTTACAGCAAACCAAAATGCAATTCCCACCTAACCAATGCAAATTTGTTTCAACCAAAACAAAATAACCATTGCTCTGATACCAATTGATAGAGATTCGATCTCCTTGAGCAGCGGAAACGTGATTTAAAATCGTAATTGCTTGTTTATTTTGGTTAAACACAAATACCAGTACATTGTGTAAAAACAGAGAATAAGCATACATTTCATAATCTAATTAGGCATAGAACTAATCATGCAAACATGTTGTAAATGAAACTAAACTAAAAGGAAAAGTTTAATTAACTTTGTAGATACGAATTTCCAGCAGCGACTCCTTGCTCTAGTTAGATCTTACAACAACTCAGCAACACAGAGAAACTCCTCTGTTCTTTTTTCACCACAGGGACAACACCACACAGTAAATCTCCTATGTCTCTGAGTACTACTTAGATCTCCCTAGGTGGGAAGGGATCCAACAATTGGAGAGAATGAGGGAAATTGAGAGAGAGAGAATATACAGAGGGATAACTTCCCTCGATAGGGAGTTGGAGGAAAGTTGGGGAACGTGTCCTCCTGACACGTTCCCATTTATTTAATAAAATAATAATGATAATAAATCTAATTAATTATTTTATATATATATATATATATATATCTTAATTAAATCATATTTAATTAAATTAAATATCTTATATTTAATTGAGATTAAATCACATTTAATCATATTTCCTTTTATCCTATAGTTTTAATGTACATCTAATGCACATTAAATTTTAACCTATAGTTTTTAAATATGAATCACATTCACATTTAAATTAATATTTGAACTCTTTCAAATATTAATTCTCTCATGTAATTTTATATAAATCATATTCACATTAAATTTATAATATATAGTTCCAAAACTTTATATTATTACGTATCTATATAAATTAAATTTATTTCCTAATAAATTTGAACATTTCAAATTCATACAATCTAAGAACCATTTACGAGCTAGAAGATGGACCTAATAGACCTCCAGATCAGAAGCTCCAACGATACGAGATTTCTCAGTTAATCTCATTAACCTCCTAATCAACATTCGTTAACTACGGGAACACTCCACTAAAGTCCCATAGCTGCACTCTTCTCGTTGCAGATAAATTTTTGTGTCCACAAATATTGACCAATAACAGCAAGTTAATCCTTTACGAATGTTTGTAACACCAGTTGGGTCAAATTACCGTTTTACCCCTGGGTTACATCTTGTATCTTATGTACCAGTGCTCCTCTAATGAAAAATTTGTTTGTGGTCCTACCAACAAATAGAAGTTCCTCTCGGGCCAATGAGAGGGACGGGCCCTTTGTTCAAGTCTCGGAGATACCACTTAAGGGAACATTCATCTACTTACCCTAGTAGTCGAGAAGGAGTGAATTCTATCTTGCTAGGCTAAGTCCCCAGTTGCTCACTCGGTCTTGTCCCCAAGAAGGTAGCCATATTGAGTCGACGAATCTGGCCACTCTCACCCATACTACTAAAAGGACAATCTTTCGCAGTCCGGTCTTATGTAATCTCATTACATAAGATATCCCCACTCACATGTCATCTACACAAACATGTTAGGATCAAAGTGTTTGTATCATATACAAAGTGGGCCACATCCATAGTGTTACCAAGGTAAGGTACCCAAACCTTATCTCCTTACTATATACTCTTTAGGTTGTATCTCGAATCGAGATCCTTTATATGTACACTACATTTAGTTCAAGATACATTTTACAGCCTTGGATGTTTAATTTATTGGATTTATGGTTAAAACAGGGGCAAGATCGTAAATAACGAACAATAACTATTTATTGAAATAATAATGCTTTATAACAATAATTAGAACAAAATTACAAACTACGAGTTTTAGGGCACAAACCCCAACACGTTATCCCTGTAAATCTTTGTTAATATGGAAAACATCATGTAGCATTGCAACCTTGTTTATAGAATTGCAACATTATGCTTGCAGTTCTTTGAGGTTGAAAGGCTTCTCAAATGGCGTTGCAACACTATGCCCTCTACTCCAAATGCGAGTTTTTCTTTTTCAACACTTGAATCCTCAATAGCTCCAATTTTCTCCAAATTCATACAAATACTCCACAACTCTCTAGTTTTGATCCTATTTCTTAGTTTCTGAGAAATATACATAAAAATATATTAAAGTATATACAATCATAGCAAAACTAAGCTTAGAAATAACACAATTCTGCCCATTATCACAATTTTACATAACCTATGGTTATGGTAAAATGGTAAATAGGTGGAGATTTCAACTCCATCCATCACCATTATATAAACCCTTTGCAAAAAGGAATTCATAAGGATTGTTTCATTTTTTTGGATTTCACACCAAAGAAACAAAATTTCTCTCTCAAAATCCTCTCTCAATCTCTCCTACCTTCTCACCAAAAGAGACCCACTGCTCTTCTTTTACCTAACGTAGAACAACCGAGAAATCGAGTGGAAGTGTCCGATTTTCACTGTTCGAGGAGTTCGAGATCCTTGAGAACAACACGAAGAGTTTGTGATCGAAGGAAGGAATCGTGAAGAAAGGTTCTACAACAAGTAAGTGTTGCTTGCTGGTTTTTCCCTTCTTTATTAGCATGTTTAGCCTAATTCTATGTGATAGTTTAATTTTAAGAAAATGAATTTCACAACGATACCGCGACGATTCGATCGTCTTCTACAGCGTGGGATTTTCATTTCCTTCAGGGCTGCCCCACTACGACAAAGACGATGGGAGTACTACATCATAGAGTAAACGTTCGTTGTACTGGGTGTGCCCTACACAATGTAGATTGTCATATGTTTTATAAGGGTTAATATTATTGATATGCCTTACGAGATTTTAATGGCATACTTGTTGGTTTTCTGGAAAAGCTATTATGAGTACACGTTTACTCTTAACGATTTATTACAGATGCATATACTCATAAGTGTCAGGTGATATGATTTACGAGTTATAGATTTTAAACTCAGTCACTCACTGAGCTTCATACCTCATTCTTTCAGTGTTTTCAAACTTTTCAAGTAGAGATCATGCTTCCGGTGCCTAACATCCTGGCATAGTCTGCTAGAAGCTCCACGAGTATGATATTTTGTACGTGGGTGGAGTTGTATATCAAGTCTATATGAATTGTATGTTATTTTGGAGAGGACTATGTAGTTATGTTTGTGTGTGCATTCGAGGTTGTGGCTATGTAAACCGTGGTTGGGTATGTTTTTGGTTGTGATGCTCATACTCGTTTCAGTTTTCAAGAGAGTCTTAAGTAGGGTTACTCCTTACGTAGGTTTTATAATTGTCTATATTCCGTTGTTTATGCTTAAAGTGTTTCTTATACAAGTATAGTATGCTTATCAGGTAAAACATGGTCAACAGATATCGTTAGAGAGGTGAACGATGTTTGTTGGCTTCTCGCCGTCTGTCGGGCTAAGTTAACAGGTAGTTCGGGAGGGGGTGTGACATACAAACTCGATTTACATCATATTTTCCTAGAACAACGAGCCCTTACATTATCTATTTTGCAAAAGCAATATTCATCGCATGAATTTGAAAGCATTACCCACCTAATTTTTTAGAATTTCATAACATAATTAAGAGCAACATTGGCTTTGTTACCAATTGAAGGGATAGAAATCTGAAGCGGAAGCAAATTGAATCACTTTGTTCATAATTATGTTACATGAATTTGTCCCAAAAACAGAAACATGGTTAAACATAATAGGGAGAAAAAGATATTACCTTTGAAGAACAACTTCTTCTAGTAATTCTTTCCTTTTTGGATCTCTCGATCTCTACGATCTCCGCACGATCTCGAATCGAACACCTCCACTTGATCTTCTCAGTTGTTCTCTAGGAAAGGGAGAACGGTGGGAGTTCTTTTTGGTGGAAGGGAGAGTTGTAGAGAGAATTGAGAGAGTTGTGAGATTTTTGGAATTCTCAAAATCCAAAAGTGACTTCCTTTTTTTTTTCAAATGCATCCTTTTATAGGGAGTGAAGGTGGAGATAAAATCTCAACCCATTATCCCACTAATTCCACATATTATGCATAATGCAAATCATATTTGCGTAATTGCATAATATAAGGTATCATATACCTTATTATACAGATCGCATTTGCATAATGTGGATAATAAATTGAATCACATTCAATTTTCATATCTCTCATGATTAATTCCTCTAATTATGTCATAATTCCATAATTAAGAAATAATATAGTTTATCATGAATCATATGATGGGATCGAATCCCGTAGCGGAAGCGATTTGAAATGCGTGTTCTTGTAATGTGTTACGTAGTATAGATCAAAAGCATACATAAAACGATTAAGCATGTAAATTAGATATATGGACAACAGTACTATTACCTTTGGAGACAAAAACAACACATGCTCTCTTTGATCCTCTCGTTCTCGTGATCTCAACGATCTCGCGTTCTCTACAAACTACGAAGTAGTTTTTGATCCACCTGCTAGATTTTCTCCGTTGTATCTCTAGGAGAGGGAAGGTGGTGGAACCTATTTTGGAGTTGGTAGGGATTTTGAGGAAGACAAGTGTTTTGAAACTCTTCCAACAAAACACTTACAAAAGAGCACTAGGGTTGGCTTTTTTAGTTAGGTTAACAAATGTGCATCTCATGCACATATTTATGGAGAAATGGGATGGAAATGACTATCCTACCCCTATAGTGCTCTTATGATATATTTCTCATGGATTAAACCATATGTTATATCAATTATATCATATATAATTGATATATCCCTTTAAACATGAAATTGAACATTTCAATTTCACTCCAAACTATCAACCCTCCTTATTTCCATGTTGAGCCAATGGAGGGACATAATGGATCTACAGATCATGAGCTCCAATGATACAAGATTAATCGATCAAACTCTTTGATTCAATTAACCAACATTCATTAACTAAGATTCATTCCACTATAGACTCGTAGTTGCACTCTCCTCACTGTAGGCTATGTTGTATCCACTGATATAATCAATACTTGTGAGTCGACAATTCACAGGTTGTTCGTAATCACAGCTGGGTCAAATTACCGTTTTACCTCTGTGAATACATCTTGCTCCTTAAGATCCACTGATCCTCTAATGAACAATCAGTCTATGGTCCTACCATAAACTTGATCATTCTTAGTCCAATAAGAAGGCGGGGCCCCATTGTTAAAGACTTGGATTCAGTTCTTAAGAGAACAACCTATGTGATTCCCTAATTCAGGAATGAATGAATTCAATCTTGCATAGCTAAGTTCCCAGGTACTTACAAAGTTATGTCCTTGAGAAGGTAGGCTTATTGAGTCGGCTTCAGGCAACCCTCACCCATACTAGTCTAAGGACAAACCTGAAGGGACCGAATCCGGCAGCAGAAGCGATTGTTAATTACGTGTTCATGATTTTTTTACATAGATCTTAATACAAGAACGAAATCTAATATTAAGCATGCTTTACAAAGTATAGGTGATAGCACACAAAACGTATTATCCTTAGGCTTAATTATTACTAGTTTTATGATGATTTCAGGGCTTTTACATGTTTAAATCACTCAATTTCAGGTTAAGAGCTTAAACAGAGCTATTGGAGACATTTTGGATCACTCGGGATCGAATCAAGGATTTTTGGAGCTAAAAGTAAAATCAATTAGAAGTAAAAAGATCATCCCAAGCTAGAAGACCCGAAGTGTGGCGTTGCAACGCCGAGCGTGCTGTGAAGATGCGTTGAAGGCATATGCAGGTAGCGTTGCAACGCTGCATTTTAGCGTTGCAACGCTATCTCAATAAGGGATCAAGCACGAGGGACCGCACAACGGGGGTTGCAACGCTGCCTTACAGCGTCGCAACGCCAGATCAATCAAGTAGCGGCGTTGCAACACTGCCCTCAGCGTTGCAACGTGATGCGAAAATATCAGATGCCCTAAACTAATGTAAATTAGAATAAGATTCCGACACTTCTACGACGTGCAAGTATACACGGTCGAGAGCAGCAAGTGATAAGTTAAAGTATCGATCACACGACGACTAGCTATACTTAAATGAATGAGCGTCCTAGAAAATTTCTCTTATTTTAGTGCAATGCATGAGTGTGCAATTTACTGTTGAAAATAAATAAACTGATGTGATAAGTGGAGACAAGACAAGACACAAGAAAATTAATTGAATTTAAATGCGGGGAGAGAAGAATGCAAACAAGAGGGCAGATGTAAGAGATGAGATTTGTTATGAAAAATAGGCTCGGGTTAGGTTAGAGTTCAAATGTTGAATTGGAATAAATTTTGAGTGATGCCTTGAATTTACCTACACATGCATTCAAATGATTTTTTCCAAAATCACTAAGTTTTAAAACCTACAATTTTCCAATTGTGATCTAAATTATGCCCATGATTTTAGGTTCTAGGTGGGTTAATTATCCCTAATCAACTCAATAATCCTAGAATGAAATTTTAGTTTTCTAATTCATTAGCTTTCCCAAGTTTATGAATTATAGAGAAGTTAAAAAGGCCAATTTTAATTCTCATGCAACGTTAAATTCAATAAAATTTCATAAATTCAATAAATGGCTTCAACCATAAATTTAATCCAAAATTACATTAAAACAACCTAACCCTTTCCAAAGAAAAATTAGTTCATGATGGAAAGTGAGTCACATATCTCCAGTTTAAGCATGCTTTGGAGTTCATGCAAAACAACCAACAATGTTCACTAAATTAGACTAAATCAACCACGATTCTAGCCTAAAACAGTCACGAGTTATGCCTAAAACAGTGAGCAAAATTAGTATAAATCAGTACGTAAACAATCCAAAAGTTCAGTATTAAATTGGTGGTTGACATCAAGCAATAACACTTAGAGATAGGGAAATCGTTACACAGCAGGTGGCCTTATTTTTCTAGTACAGTTCGATAGCAATACCTCATTAATGAAATCTCTAAACAATGATCCGACCGTTCAAAATGAAGCCCTGTGAGTCTCGAACATGCTGTCAAAATGTCAGCACAATCCAACGGTTGTAACTCCGAAAAATGACAACTTTGTGAGCACCATCGGTGAAAACTGAACTGCACTGATCTCCTAACGTGACAGAAATATCTGACACACCGAAGCTCAGAACAACGATCCAACCGTTCAAAACTAAGCCCTATGAGTCTTGAACAAGCTGTCAAAATTGCAGCACACTCCAACGGTGGAAACGCCGGAAAATGACAAGTTTGTGAGCGTCGTCTGTGAAAAACCGAACTGCACGATTTTTGCTACAACAATGGCACCTTGAAACTTCGATTTTTTCTTCACTCGCACGATTGCTACAACAATGGCACCTTCATGATTCTTCTCTTCAATGCACACCTTTGTTGTAGCAATCGCCCCTTCTCTCTCGCTCTCTTCCCCTTTTGTGGCAACTCTTTCTCCCTCTGGCACTTGTGTTGCCCTAACTCCACAAATTACAAAAATACCCTTAGGGGTAGAAAGACCATCTTACCCATCGGATAAAATGCCTAAAATGCCCTTACGGACTCCTGTAATTTTTATACATCTCCTGCACACAGAAAGTTCTCAAATAAATTCATGAAGTCAATTATAAATCAAACTAAATATGCAAGGATTTTTGGAGTTAAAAATCTCGTCTTTTGGTCTTTAATTAACCGTTAGCTTATTTCCCAAATTTCTCCAATTAGAGCAAAAAAAAACATCAAAATTAATTCTTTTCGAACCTAATGCTTAAATTCAAGATTTTAAAGCTAACACACACAATTTAGGGATAAAATAACATGAGACTCAATAAATTCTATGCAATTCAAGTACATTAAGCTCTAAACTTATAGTAAAATAACTCTCGTTTGGCGAGTTATCACAACGCCATCGAGATATTCCTTATAAGACCAGCCGCCTAGGGTACAGCGTTGCAACGCTGCACCGATTGAACTTATAAATATATCATTATGCATTCCTTCAAGGGAAGCCGAATTTGGTAGATTTTTGCCTTATTTTCGAAATACATTTTGTAAGAAGAGAGAAAATAGTGTTCTTTGGAGCCAAAGCATTCATGGAGGTTCGAGATCGACGACGGGAGCTCGAAGACGAAAGACCGACATCGACATATAAGTTTAATTTCCTTTTCTTTCAATTTGTAATAGCGTTCTAAGACGTTTTGTACATGTTTAGCTTGATTTTCATGTGATTTAGAGTAGCTAAATGTTGTAGTTAGGATTTGATTTACTTGTTAAGACTCAATTGTTATGTATTGAAGCATGTTTTGTTCTTATTTTTGACAATTCGTTCTTTTACTTCTTAATTTGTTGGTTTAAGTGGTCTCGAGAGATAAAACTTAAATTAGAGCAAAGTTGTCAAAATCCTTAGAAATCTGGCATGAGAATGACCTAGAAATCTTAGGGAAACACCTAAAGAAGTTGTTTAATGTCGTGCATGTCGTAGGTTCATATGGAGACTATGGAGTTTATTGCATGTGCGAAGCTCACTAAGAATCGAGAGATTTTCTTGAGTATTTTACTACTTGTTTATAAATTCATCTCATTGGTTAATTGCATGTGTGAGTTGAGTCATTAACTTGTAAAATCATTTTTCTCAAATCTATCAATTCGTGTCTTCAAATGTTTCTTTGTTTGCTTGTCTTTATTTTCAATCACCTATCCATGTTATGTTTCTTCAGCTAAAATTGAGAATTAGTATCTTAGTAATTAATTAATCTAGAAACCCATTCCCGAGGACGATACTTGCACTCATAAATCACTATACTAAAACTTGACCCGTACACTGCGATATTGCATAATATTAATTTTACGCAACAATTGGACATCCAGATATTACCTTTGAAGAATACTTTCTTCACGAATTCCTCCCCCAATGATCACGATCGCAACCACAAACCCGAACCTTGTGATGATCATCCACTAGATCTTCTCCGTTGTTCTCTAGGTGAGTGAGGAAGGTGGGTTCCTTTAGGATGAGGTGAGGAGATCTTTTGGAATTGTGTTTGGAATTCTTTCGCAACACAATTTGAGAGAATTCTAGGGTTGATGTAAAAACCCTTAACCAAAGTTGCATCTCATGCAACTATTTATAGGGAAATAGGATGGAAATTACCATCCTATCCCTCGTTCTTTCTCTCATTAGTATATAGTCAATATGTGAATCTAATTCACATTAAAACTATATATTATAACAATTATATCACATATAATTGATATAACACCTCATATATGAAATTGGACACCTCAATCTCATTCCTAACTTTATACCCTCAATATTACCATGTTGAGCCAAGGGAGGGACCTACAGTTCATGAGCTCCAATGATGTAAGATTAACTGATCAAACTCTTTGATCCAGTTAATCAATATTCATTAACTACAAGTCACTCCACTATAGACTTGTAGTTGCACTCTCCTCACTGTATATTATATTGTGTCCATTGACATAATCATTACCCATGAGTCGACCCTTCACAGGTTGTTCGTAATCACAGTTAGGTCAAATTACCGTTTTACCCCTGTGATTACCTATATGTTCCTTAAGCACCACTGATCCTCTAATAAACAACAAGTCTATGGTCCTACCATAAACTCATACCTTCTTAAGAAAGTTTAGAGGGTTGTTCAAGACCTGGACTCAGTTCTTAAGGGAACAACCTATCTAATTCCTTAGTGTAGGAATTAGTGAATTCCATCTTGCATAGTTAAGTCCCTAGCTACCTACGAGGTTCTGTCCCTGAGAAGGTAGACTTATTGAGTCGGCTACAGGCCACTCTCACCCATACTAGTCTAAGGACAAACCCCTATAAGCAGGAGTTCTTAACTTGCTCAGGATTCAGGTCGAGTCACTAATGACCATCTATAAATTATCAGTTTTATCGTGTTAATGGTATTATACTTGTCAGACTAATAATTTCCAGTCCGGTCTTGTATGAACTCTTCATACAGGATGCCCCCACTCTCATGTCATCCACATGAATGAGTTGGATTACCTCAATTGTACTACCTACAAAGTGGGTCGCATCCATGGTGTTACCAGAATAAGGTTTCCAACCTTATTTTTATACCATAGACCATTTAGGTTATTCTCTTGAATACAATCCAAAAAGTGTTTACTACACTGATGTTAAAGATATATTATAACCTTTGAGCTTATTTTATTGGATTTATAAAGCGAGAATATAATTTTTTCAAAACAAATAACTCTCTATTTATTTGATCAAAATTACATAAGTTTTAGGGCACAAATCCCAACAATCTCCCACTTGACCTAAAGCTTGTGAAATACATAATTTAAACATTACAATAATGTAAAATACAATAAACTAGGGCATTGAAACCCTGTGTACAATATACTCCCACTTGCCCTAGTTGGAGAAAATTTGTAAACCTAGACCCTCTAGGTGACTCTCAAATACTTTAGCCGTGAGAGCTTTTCTAAAAGGATCAACAATGTTTTGCTCTGAGGCTATCTTCGTGACGATCACATCTCCTCGATGCACGATCTTCCGGATGAGATGATATTTCCACTCAATATGCTCACCACACTTGTGACTTCGAGCTTCCCTTGAATTTGCCACGACACCACTGTTATCACAATACAGCGTGATAGACAAACTCATATTTGGAACAACTTCCAAATCTAACATGAATTTCCTTAACCAAACAACCTCTTTAGCTACTTCACAAGCTGCTACATATTCGGCCTCCATGGTGGAATCAGCGATGCATCCCTGCTTGAGGCTTCGTCATACTACAGCTCCTCCGTTAAGAGTAAATACTGACCCTGATTCACATTTCCGAGAATCTTTATCAATTTGAAAGTCAGAATCTGTGTATCCTGTAAGGATCAAATCCTTAGCCCCATACACAAGCATGTAGTTCCTTGTTCTCCGAAGATACTTAATGATCGTTTTAAGCGTTGTCAAGCGTTCAGGTGCTGGATTGGATTGATACCTACTGACCATTCCAACTGCAAAACAGATGTTTGGTCTAGTACACAACATGGCGTACATCAGGCTCCCAACAGCTGATGCATAAGGAATCTGTCTCATGTCCTCAACTCTTTGAGGTGTCTTAGGACATTGTTCCATAAACAAATGAACTCCATATCTAAAGGCAATAAACCGGTTTTGGAGTCTTGCATCTTAAACCTCAACAACACTTTGTCGATGTAAGATGTCTGAGACAAGGCTAGTGTTTTATTCTTGAGGTTTCGGATAATCTGGATCCCAGGAACAAACTGCATTTAACTCAAATCTTTCATTTAGAATTGCGTAGCTAGCCAATTCTTAATGTAAGTAAGATAACCTACATCTTTCCCAATGAGTAGGATATCATCCACATATAGAACTAGGAATGCGACAGAACTATTGATGATTTTCTTGTAGACACAAGTATCTTCATCATTCTGATCAAAGCCAAAAGATCTGATTGCCTCATCAAATCTTATATTCCAGGACCTAGAGGCTTGTTTAAGTCCATAGATTGACCTTTTAAGCCTACAAACCTTTTGCTCTTGTCCTTGTTCAATGAACCCTTAGGGTTGGGGCATGTAGATGTTCTCGTCAAGATTGTCATTCAAGAATGTAGTCTGACATCCATTTGTCATACCTCATAGTCATAATATGTGGCAATGGCAAGTAGGATATGAATAGACTTTACCATAGCAACAGGTGAAAAGGTTTCCTCATAATCAACCCCTTCAACCTGGGTATAACACTTTGTTACTAGTCTAGCTTTAATGGGTTGCACCTTTCCATCTATACCACGCTTTCTCTTGTAGATCAACTTACAACCTATAGGTTTTACCCCATCAGGTTTATCTACAAGATCCCAAACAGAATTGAAGTACATAGACTCCATTTCTTGGTCCATGGCTATGACTCATTTGTCTTTATCTTTATCAACCATCGTTTGATTATAAGTCGATGGATCCTCACAGTCGTCATCTGGTATAATAACTTGGGTTTAAGATAAACTCATGTAATAGTAGGTTGTGTTATAACCCTCCCACTACATCGAGGCATACTCAATTATTCAGATGGACTCTTTTGACTAGACAAGCTAGTATGAACAACTTTTTTTAACGTACTAGCTCTATTAGCAACCTTTGCTATTGTTCCGTCTAACTCACTCAACACAACTTTCCTCCTTGGTTTGTGGTCCTCCTCTAAGAAAGTGGCATTTGTCGACACAAGTACCTTATCTTCTTTAGGATCATAGAATAATCCACCTCTTGTCTCTTTTCAGTAGCCTACGAATAGGCACAGTTTTGAATGTGAATCCAACTTCTTTGGATTTGTCACAAGCACATGTGTTGGACAACCACAAATTCTGAAATGACATAAAATACCTTTCCGATACACCATTTTGTTGGGACGTACTGGGTGTTGAGAGTTGGGATGTAATTCCATGTTCTATCATGTAGTTCTTGAATTTTAAATCCATGTACTCTCCACCTCGATCTGATCGAAGTGTTTTAACTGTTTTACCTAATTGATTTTCAACTTCAGTCTTGAATTCGTTGAACTTTTCAAGTGCTTCAGACTTATGATCCATTAGGTAAATATGCCCAAATCTGAATAATCATCTATGAAATAGATGAAATATTCATAACCTCCTCTGGATTTAACATTCATCGGACCACAAAGGTCAGAATGTATAAGCTCAAGAGGTTCTTTGGCTCTATAACCTTTTCCACTAAAATGTCTTTTATTCATTTTGCCTTCGCGGCAGAATACACATACAGGTAAAGTATTTTCTTCTAACTCATTTAGAAGTCCATTCTTTACCAATCTTTCAATCCTATTGAGGTTTATGTGACCCAATCTAAGATGCCAAAGATGAGCATTTTCTTCAGGAGAAATTTTACGTTTCTTAGTTTGTGTGTTTGCAGTTTTAAATAATTCAGTGTTCAAAACCGTTTTGACTAAATTAGGCCTTAAAACATACAACCCCTTTTCTAATGAAGCTTCACATATTTCAATACCATTCTTAAAAATAAACATTTTATTAGATGAAAAGGATATTGAAATACATTGTTTTATAAGGCAAGAAATTGAAATAAGGTTTCCAGTAAACCCTGGTATCACTAATATATTGTCTAACAACATATATTTCTTTCCAAAATTAAGCTTCATTGTGCCAATTGCTACAGCTGAGACGACTTCTCCATTTCTAATCCAGATCGTTATCTCTCCTTTCTGTAGCTACTTCTAGGAATCAATTCCCTGAAAAGAAGAGAAAACATGATTAGTGGCTCAAGTATCCAAGCAGTTTTATCATTATCCACTAAACAAGCTTCTAAGCAAAGTAAATCATATTTACCTGTAAATCATATTTACCTTCCTTCTTCTTTTCTGCAATGTACTTCAGGCATTTCCGTTTCCAATGCTCGTCTTCATTGCAGTGGAAACATTTTCCTTTGTCTACAAGTTCTTTGACCTTCTTGCCCTTCTGTGTTGCAGCTTTGTCAGCTCGTTTCCCTTTACCAACCTTTTTCATGTTCTTCTTCTTCCCTTTAAGATTAGAAGAAGATGAAGCCACTATTTTTGATCCAGAGGTCGAACCTCTTTGATAACTCCTACTGGCAACATTTGCTTCACCTTTCAATCCCTGAATTTTCATCAAAGATTGAAAGGTCTTGGAGTTCATTCAGAAGAGAGGTAAGATTAAAAGTAAGCTTGTTCATAACAACATTACTTCTGAACTGTAGGAAACTATCTCGAAGAGTTTTTAGAATGAAGCTGACCTGACTCGATTCATGGATAGAAGCACCATTCGACTCTGCGATGTTAAAGTGTACCATCTTATCCAGGACATTATCTCGAATAGATGAACCCTCTGGCATCCTCGAGTTGAATATATACTTGAGGGCATTGTATCGGGCCTGTGTAGACTGTTGTCCAAACATACCCTACATTGAATCCATGATTTCCTTAGCGGTTATCATGCCCTCATGCTTCTTGGCTAATATGTCAGACATACTTGTCAGCATATAGACCTTGGCCTTATCATTGGCCTTGATCCATCGATCATATGCATCACGAACATTTCGTGTAGCATTCGAGCCTGACACCTGAGGACACTCCTCAGTCAGCACAAACTTTAGATCATCCACTACCAAAATAGTGTTAAGTTTTTTTTTCCAAGTCATCATGTTCTCTACAGTTAATTTTTCCGCACCCAGTAAGGAAATAATAGAGCTAGACATTTTGCTGAAATTTACAAAAAAACTTGTATAAGTTTCTCGCTAGAAAATTGTCTAATCCAATCACGTTTTAACTAATTATCAAATGATTCTTAAGTCATTAATAATTTGCAATGATACTCCAAAGGTTTAGAATGTATGACACCGAAGGGTAATAAAAAATACTTCTCCTTTGGATCAAGACATTCTTGACCAAAACCTAATGCTAGAATAACTCTTATTCCTTTTGGCCTTAGTTACCATTGTTTGGTCAGCATACATACACTTCTTATGTACCTTGTGAGTGTAACCGTTTTTGGACCCCAGAGTCCCCATCCAACAAAATCCGCTGAAGGGAGGACTATGTTGAAAAATAGACTAAGGAAATCTTTATCCCTTTCAGGTGTCCACTGTGTTCGATCCCCTATGATCAAGCCCTCCGAAGGGAATGTCTGTTCCAGACCAAACTAGCAGGCTGACCATAGTGATCTTACGGTGTGAACCAACAGAAGAGACCATAGGTTTTGTTTTCATTAAACCTGCTCCCACTCACTATAAGTACCCTCTCCATTCACCTTTATATTGACTCATACAAACACCATCCGAAGGGGGACGCTCCTGTTTGCGCCACGAGGCCAAGTATGAGTCTCATGGTGTGAACTTCCCGGAGAAGCGTATGTGGAATTATATGTATCATATACACTTTTCCTCCCACTGGATACTTTAACTATATGGAAAAAAGACTTAGGCCAAACCCGGCTAATGGTTTTACCTATACTTATCAATATAACTCTTATATTGATAATCAATATAACACTTGTATTGATTTTATCCTAAGTTTGCTAATATAACTCTTTATATTAAACCTAGGATTTCTAGTTTATTAACCCCTTAATAAACCCTCTTACACTACTATAATTTATAAACCCTCTAATTAAAATTCACTCACAGGTCAGTTCCAAGGTAGGGGTGTTCCGCTTCCGTCAGCTTAAATACTCAAATCTAGACAGAACCTTCCTTAGACAGAGTTCCTCTTTTAATCATTATTTACAAATTACATGATTCCTATTTCTAATCTAATTAGAACTAGATAACCTAAGGTCTATTAATTGCAAGTTCTAAACATTTTAAAATAATTAATTTGACCTTAGGGAACATGCAATTCTATGTTATTGTGTTTGATCATTAATCACATGAATAATAAAACATACATAACACATTCATCTCATAAAAATATGCATGTCAATGTTGTCCAAAAATTAATATAACTCCTTATATTTATTATACATGCAAACTATAGAGTATAACACTTTATATTATAAATGATTCATGTAAATGCTTAACCTAAGGTGGGATATCTAAATAAAAGCATACATTATGCATGGCAATAATTATACAACATTTGCACAAAGAAATAGTAAAATTAGACCATTTTTGGCACCCCTAAAATAATTTAAATCAATATAATCTAATTATATTAATTAAAATTAATAAATTAAAATAAAAAATATTTTCTATTAATTATATATTACAAAAAACGCATTTCTGCTAGTTGAGAAATCTCCTTAAACACCTTCGGCAATGCAACGCTGTACCTTGTCAGTTTCTGCCCGTTGGAGCGTTACTCCAGCAGTGTTGCAACGTTGAGCATACCATTGCAACGCTGACTCCTTTATGTCGCGCGCCTCAACAGCTTCAGCATTGCGACGCTCGTGCAAGCGTTGCAACGCCATGGCCTCATCGTCCAAGCGTTGTGACGCTGGGAGACGTGTTCCAACGCTGCATTTGTCTTTAGCTTGAAATCCGCCCCATTGGCGTTGCAACGTTGTACACAGTACAACAAACACCTTTTGCTATTTTTTCTCATTTTTTATCCATTTTTTCAGCAACTACTTTGCCTCGATCGACACGGACTTACAGATTCAATTTACATAATAAAATGCCCAAAACAATAGGCCCTTTACATTGAACAATTAAACAAAAAATATGTAAATCTATGGTGCCAAAAACGAAAACATCTAATTCGCAAACCATTCATTCATCAAATGAAAACAGAAATTCCCACCTTTGTTCTTGATAAATCTAGAACAAAATCAAGAACACAATTGGGCTCTGATACCAATTGAAGGGATCGAATCTCGTAGGGGAAGCGATTGTTAATCGCGTGTTAATGATTTTGTTACATAGATCTTAATACAAGAACGAAATCTAAGATTAAGCATGGTTTAAAAAGTATAGGACAACAAGATATTATCTTTGAAGAATACTTTCTTCACGAATTCCTCCTCCAATGATCACGATCTCAGCCACAAACTCAAACCTTGTGATGATCCACCACTATATCTTCTCCGTTGTTCTCTAGGTGAGGGAGGAAGGTGGGTTCCTTTAGGATGAGGTGAGTAGATCTTTTGGAATTGTATTTGGTACTCTTTCCCACCACAATTTGAGAGAATTCTAGGGTTTATGTAAAAACCCTTAACCAAAGTTGCATCTTATGCAACTATTTATAAGGAAATAGGATGGAAATTACCATCTTATCCCTCTTTCATTCTCTCATTAGTATATAGTTAATATGTGAATCTAATTCACATTAAAACTATATATTATAACAATTATAGCATATATAATTGATATAACACCTCATATATGAAATTGAACACTTCAATCTCATTCCTAACTTTATACCCTCAATATTACCATGTTGAGCCAATGGAGGGACCTACAGTTCATGAGCTCCAATGATGTGAGATTAACTGATCAAACTCTTTGATCCAGTTAATCAATATTAATTAACTACAAGTCACTAACTATAGACTTGTATAGTTGCACTCTCCTCACTGTAGATTATATTGTGTCCATTGATATAATCATTACCCATGAGTCGACCCTTCATAGGTTGTTCGTAATCACAATTGGGTAAAATTACCATTTTACCCCTATGATTACCTCTTTGTTCCTTAAGCACCACTGATCCTCTAATGAACAACAAGTCTATGGTCCTACCATAAACTCATACCCTCTTAAGCCAGTTTAGAGGGTGGGGCCCCGTTGTTCAGGATATGGACTCAGTTCTTAAGGGAACAACTTATCTAATTTCTTAGTGTAGGAATGAGTGAACTCCATCTTGCATAGTTAAGTCCCCAGCTACCTACGAGATTCTGTCCCCGAGAAGGTACGCTTATTGAGTCGGTTACAGGTCAGTCTCACCCATACTAGTCTAAGGAAAAATTCCTATAAGCAGGAGTTCTTAACATGCTCAAGAATCAAGTCGAGTCACTAATGACTATCTATAAATTATCAGTCTTATCCTGTTAACGGCGTTATACTAGCCAGACTAATAATTTGCATCCGTTCTTGTATGAACTCTTCATACAGGATACCCCCACTCGCATGTCATCCACATGAATGAGTTGGATTACCTCATTTGTACTAACTACAAAGTGGGTCGCATCCATGGTGTTACCAGAATAAGGTTTCCAATTCTTATACCATAGACAATTTAGGTTATTCTCTTGAACAAAATGCAAAAAGTGTCTACTACATTGATGTTCAAGATATATTATAACCTTGGAGCTTTGTTTATTGGATTTATAAAACGAGAATATAATTTTATCAAAACAAATAACTTTTTATTTATTTGATCAAAATTACATAAGTTTTAGGGCACATATCCCAACAAAACCTTACAAGCAGGAGTCCGTAGCATGCTTAGGATTCAGGTCAAGTCATTAATGATCATCTATGAATTATTATACCTATCTTGACAATGGTGTTACACTAGTAGGTTAATAATCTGCGATCCGATCTTGTATAATCTCATTATATAAGATGCCCTCACTCGCATGTCTACCACATGAAAGAGTTGGATTACCTCGTTTGTACCAAATACAAAGCGGATCGCATCCATTGTGTTACCAATATAAGGTTCCCAAGCTTACGCATATACCATAGACCTTTTAGGTTATACTTGAACCAGTTAATCCAACTTATGGCTACTACACAAATGTTCAAGATCTATTATTATAACCTTGAACTTAGTTTATTGGATTTAGATTTATGTGCGAGAATATAATAAATAACACCTTTATTTATTTGAAACAAAACTACACTTGTTTAGGGCATAAATCCCAACAATCTCCCACTGGTCCTAAAGCTAGTGGAGTACATAGTAAACATTACAGTAATGTAAATACAATCAACTAGGGCATTGAATACCCTTTGTACACTATACTCCCACTTGCCCTAGTAAGGGTAAGATACGTAATCCTAGACCTTCTAGGTGACTCTCAAACACTTTAACCGAGAGAGCCTTTGTAAATGGGTTAATAGTATTGTGTTCCGAAGTTATCTTTGTGACGATCACATCTTCTCGATGCATTATCTCCCTGATTAGATGATACTTTCGCTCAATGTGTTTACCCCTCCTATGATTTTGGGGTTCTCTTGAAGTTGCCACAACACCACTGTTATCACAATAAAGTGTGATTGTCAAACTCATGTTTGGAACAACTTCAAATCCATCATGAATTTCCTTAGCCATATGGCTTCTTTAGCTATTTCACAAGCACTATATATTCGCCTTCCATAGTTGAATCTGCGATGCATCCTTGCTTGATGCTTCGCCTAACTACAACCCCTCCGTTAAAAGTGAAAACTAACCCCGATGTATATTTCCTTGAATCTTTGTCAGTTTCGAAGTCAAAATCTATGTATCCTATAAGGATCAAATCCTTAACTCCATACACAAGCATGTAGTTCCTCGTTCTCCAAAGATACTTGAGGGTTATCTTAACTGTTGTTCAATGTTCTGATCCTGGATTAGATTGATATCTACTGACCATTCCTACTGCAAAGCATATGTCTGGCCTAGTACACAACATTGCATACATCAGTCTACCAATAGTTGATGCATAAGGAATTCGTCTCATATCCTTAACTTCTTGAGGCGTCTTAGGACATTGTTCCTTAGACAAATGAACTCCATGCCTCAAAGGTAATAAACCTTTCTTGGAATCTTGCATCTTAAATCTTGACAACACTTTGTCGATATAAGATGTTTGAGACAATGCTAGAGTATTGTTCTTGCGATTCCGGACAATCTGGATTTCAAGAAAAAACTGCGCCTCTCCCAAATCTTTCACTTGGAATTGCGTAGCTAGCCATTTCTTAATGTCAGTAAGATATCCTACATGATTCCCAATGAGTAGGATATCATCTATGATGGAGATCTGATCTCCTTGAGCAGCGGAAACATGTTTGGGGTCGTTAATGTGTTTGATTGTTTTGCTTAAAACAAAAACCAGTACATTGATAAATAAAACAGAACAAGCATATAGTTAACTCTAATCCTATTAGACATGGATAATAGCATACATGCAAACATATTAAGTTTGACAATTAAACTAAAGCATATAGTTAACTCTAATCCTCCTTATACTCTTTGAACTTTTCAAGAGCCTCAAACCTGTGATGCATTATATATAGATAATCATACCTCGAATAATCATCTATGAAAGAGATGAAATATTCGTACCCTCCTCGAGCTTTAACATTCACTGGACCACAAAGATTAGAATGTACAAGTTCTAAGGGCTCTATGGCTCTGTGACCTTTTCCAGTAAAAGGTCGGTTGGTCATTTAACCTTCCAAGTAAGACTCGCAAGGCGGTAAAGAATCATCTTCTAACTTGTTTAGAAGTCCATTCTTAGAGAGTCTCTCAATCCAGTTGAGATTAATATGACCAAGTCTAAGATGCCATAGATAGGTATTATTATTTGGAGAAATTTTTTGCCTTTTACTTTGAGGGTTAGCATTCTTAAACATCTCATGATTTAAAATTGCTTTAGTTTGATTCGGTTTAAGTACATACAAGCCGTTCTCTAACTTAGCACAACAAATATTGACATCTTTCTTTGAAATGAACGCTTCATTAAATAAAAAGGTAATACAGTAGCCAAGTTTAATTAAACCATAGATAGAAATTAAGTTCATCTTAATTTTAGGAACTATATACAGATTTTCTAAAAGTAAAAATCTATCTCTAAAAAACAGCTTGGCATCTCTCACTACACGAACTAGTTTCCTGAAACGAAGAGCAAACGTAATTAGTGGCTCCTGAATCAAGTATCCAGGTAAAATCATCATTTTCACTAAACAAGTTTCAAGAATAAGTAAATCTAATTTACCTTTCTTCTCTTTGAGCTCAGCAAGGTATTTTGGGTAGTTTCGCTTCCAGTGTCCATCCACGTTGCTATGGAAATATTTTCCTTTATCTGCAACCTTGGCTTTTCCCTTTCCTTTGTCAGCAATAGGTGTCTTCCTTTTCCCTCCTATCTTCTTCTTTTGGGTCTTCTTAAGCCCAGAAGATGAACCACAGGACTTAGTCCCAGAGGATGAATTCTTCAGAAACCTTCTGGAATGGACAAACAGATTTGCCTCTCCATCAGCCTGTCCCTTATTCTTCATAAGAGACTGGAAAGTTTGTAGTTCATTAAGGAGAGTAGTCAGATTATACTCTATCTTGTTCATCACCGCATTGCTGCGAAATTGCAGGAAACTTTTCGGAAGAGATTCCAGGATGAACGATACCTGACTTTGCTGGTCAATGACCGCTCCGTTCATCTCAGCCACGTTGAAGTGGACCATCAGATCGAGAACGTGTTCTCTCACCGATGACCCCTCCTTCATTCGGGAGTTATAAACGTATTTGAGGGATTCGTGTCGAATCTGTCCAGACGTGATAAGTAATCCTTGAGAATTTTAAATTCTAACAACCTTGTTGAAAAACAAGACCTTTAGATCTAAAACTCAAAAACCCCAAACCTAGATGATTTTATCCCAAGGAAGAAGATAGAAACGGATTTACCTTGATGATCAAGATCAAGAGTAGAGAAAACTTGTTTCTAAACTCAAGATTCGAATCACTCCACAAGTAGTTTGATCAGCGCTACTTGAATGATCCTAGCATGCAAATATAAACACAAGATATGCAAAGAAACAAGCTCATGGCTTAAGAAGCAAAATATGCAACTTTTCATTCAAAACATGATTCCAAGTCTTTTTTTACAATACATATTTGATGGCTTTATATAGCCTTTAAATTGTAACCTAAAATAAGCTAAAATGACATGTTTAATATTGAAACTTCCACAACTTTAATGCCATAACTATCCACTACTCAAATGTAACCTAAAACTTATGAAATATGCTTAAAAACTGAAAATTACATAATAGAGGGCCATAAATCCGAGATTGAATATTGCATTCATTCTTCTAGGTATTTGTAACCATCCATTAGTAAATGAAGCTCATATTGAAGTAGCTTGAAGTGTAGTTCCATTAATTGATGGTTGACTTGCATTAAATGAACTTGAGATATACTTGAGTTCATTTAATTCAACTTTAATTCATTCAATGCAACTTGAGTTCATCATAAATGAAGCCATGATGCATTTAATGTATCTCCATCTTGAAGCTCTTCTTTATTCTTGATTGGCACTATTGGGTTCATATCAAGACGGTTCTCCAAACATATCCTGCAGCGAACTCATGATCTCACGAGCTGAGACCATGCCCTCGTGCTTTTTGGCCAGAACTTCAGAAACACTAGCCAAAATGTAGACTTTGGCCTTATCATTGCCCTTGATCCAGCAGTCGTACGCCTCCTTAAAAGATTGAGGAGCGTTACGAGCAGGGACCCGAGGACATTCCTCAGTCAGTACAAACCGTAGGTCGTCAACAACGAGAATCATATTCAAGTTGGACTTCCACGTAGTAAAATTCTCACAACTTAAACGATCGCTTTTAAGTAAGGCTATTATTGAAGACGACATGCTGAAAATCTAAAATAGTTCTAATTAGTTATGCCTTTTTAACCCATCATTAAACCAATCATATTTAGCAAAATTATTAAAGAATGCTAGTGTTTAAACTAAACCCAATGTTTAAATTAAACCTTTAATTTTGCAACGATACTTCAAGGGTTTAGAACAAAAGCCTCCGTCGGGCGGTCAGTCATTCCTCCCTTGAATTGAGACATTCTCAGCCAATTCTCACTACCTAGATATAAAATAGAACTAAGGTTAATTCAACTCGTGGCTCAAGGTCGGTTCCCGGTGGGAGGTGTTCCAGATTAACTAATCGAAACTTAAGTACCTCACCCTTAGACAGAACTTCACCGGTAGAGTTCCCTTATAACCAAAGTCCTAAAGTCCTACTATATTTTAAACTATTTAAAATACTATGAAAGACTAATTTCTAATCCGATTAGAAATTAAAACTTAGGTCTAAATTAATTTTAAACTATTTAAAACTAATTTAAATTTTAACCCAAGTTCCTATGTTTGCATGCATTTCTTTATTATAGGTTATGGTTTCTAAAATCCCTTTAATTTATAACTTTTATAAATTTAATAATTAACCTATGATAAAGAAACTATATTATAAATCCAACAATTATTTTTCAAATTGGAATTATAAAATATTCAACTAATTGAATAATTAAAATTACTTAAATAAAATAACATTTATTTTAAACTAAGTAATTTCATGCTCCATGCAATTTATTTTCCATATAATCTAAGTATAACAATTATAACTAATTACTCATGAAAAATAAATTAATCATGCATTTTCAACCATATTAATATAACATTTATACAAATAAAATGCATGAACATGCTTATCCTAAGGTGAGAATAATCTAAATGACATTCATAAAGACATAAAGCTGTAAAACCGGAATAACCGGGCTTGAACCGCTCAAACCGGATCGAAAATGAACCAAAACCGCTGAACCAGTTTGCAGCTGCTGGAATGCTCCACGGTGTTGCAACGCAGATGCGAGCGTTGCAATGCCCGCTTCGTCCTTATGTGCGTCTGCTATCGGGGTGGCGTTGCAACGCTGAGGGGCAGAGTTGCAACGCCACTAACCCCTTGAGCGCCCGCGTCGATAGGGAACGCTGGCATTACGACGCCGTTCTTCACCGTTGCAACGCTGATGAACGACGTTGCAACGCTGCTGCTTCGGCAACAGCTTTCTTCTTCGAACACAGCAGCTTCCATCTTCAATATCTCCTTCGATTCTCCACCGAATTGCTTGAAACTGGTCCCGAATGACTCGTAACTCAAATACAGACTCAATAATGCACTTCTTGCCCAAAAACGCAGGGGCCTTTACATACAAATTGATCAAATCAAAGTAAACTAAGGCCAAAATATTCCTAAACAAGTTTTACAGCAAACCAAATGCATTTTCCACCAAATCAATGCAATTTTGTTTCAAAACAAACCAATACAAGCATTGCTCTAATACCAATTGATGGAGATTTGATCTCCTTGAGCAGCGAAAACGTGTTTGGGATTGTAATTTGCTTGATTGTTTCAATTGAAACAAAAACCAATACATTGATAATAACAAACAGAACAAGCATACTTTTTAATCTAATTAAACATGGAGATTTACATGCAAACATGCTTAGTTTAACAATTAAACTAAAAAGAATAGAAATGATTACCTTTGTAGACTCGCAGCAACTCCTTGCTCCAAGTTAATTCCAGTAACTCAGCAACACACCAACTCCTCTGTTTTTCAAGCAGGAACACTACCACTTGGAAAACCCCCTATGTCTCTGAGTGTTTAGATCTTCCTTGGTGGGAAGAATCAAACAATTGGAAGAATTGGGAATTAAAGAGTGAGAGAGAAAGTATTTTGCAGAGAGAACTATTCTCCAAAAAATTACAGATCGATCGATTACCCTTATCCATCAACCTCCTTCTCCCTGTTAAACTATCGATAGGGAGAAGAAGGGGGGTAGTGGGAACGTGTTTAGGTGACACGTATAGTTTTAATGTATTATTTTATTATTAAAATAATAATAATAATAATAATAATAAAATCAAATTTAATTATTAATTTAAATCATATTTAAATAAAACAAATTAAATATCATATATTTAATTTGGATTAAATCTCATTTAGTCATATTACCCCTTTAACCTATAGTTTTAATGTACATCTTATGCACATTAAATTTTAACCTATAGTTTTCAAATATGAATCACATTCATATTTGAATTTAACATTTGAACTCTTTTAAATATTTAATTCTCTCACATAATTTAATATGAATCATATTCACATTAAATTTATAATATATAGTTCCAAAACTATATATTATATAGTATCCATATACATTAAATATATTCCCTAATGAATTTGAACATTTCAAATTCAAATGATCTAAGAACCCTTTACGAGCTAGAAGGTGGACCTAATGGACCTACAGATCAGAAGTTCCAACGATACGAGATTGCTCGGTTAATCTCATTAATCTCCCAATCAACATTCGTTAACTGCGGGAACACTCCACTAAAGTCCCACAGCGGCACTCTTCTCACTACAGATATATTTCTATGTCCACGATTGACCAATAACAGCAAGTCAATCCTTCACGAATGTTCGTAACACTAGTTGGGTCAAATTATCATTTTACCCCTAGGTTACATCTTGTGCCTTAAGTACCAGTGCTCCTCTAATGAACAATTTGTTTGTGGTCTTACCAACCAACATAGTCCCTCTCGGGCCAATGAGAGGGTCGGGCCCTTTATTCAAGTCCCGGAGACACCAGTTAAGGGAACATTCCTCTACTTACCCTAGTAGGCGGGAATGAGTGAATTCCATCTTACTAAGTTAAGTTTCCATCCGCTCACTCGGTCTTGTCCCCAAGAAGGTAGGCATATTGAGTCGGCGAATCTGGCCACTCTCACCCATACTAGTCAAAGGACAATCCCTCGCGAACAAGAGTTCGTAATCTGCTCAGGATTAAGATCAAGTTGCCTAGGTCATCCTAGTGAAATAGAAACCTAACTAGTCAACGGAGTTACAGCTAGAGGTTGCTATTTCGTGGTTCGGTCTTATGTAATCTCGTTACATAGGATATCCCCACTCACATGTCATCTACAGGAACACGTTAGGATCACAGTGTTTTCATCAAATACAAAGTGGGCCACATCCATAGTTTTACCAGGGTAAGGTACCCAAACCTTATCCCCTAACTATACACCCTTTAGGTTGTATCTCGAACCGAGATCCTTTATATGTACACTACATTCAGTTAAAGATTCATATAACAGCCTTAAATGTTTAGTTTATTTGATTTAGGGTTTAAATAAAGGCAAACTCGTAGATAACAAATAGTAACTCTTTATTGAAATAATAACACTTTATTACATTAATTAGAACATAATTACAAACTAGGAGTTTTAGGGCACAAAACCCAACAACAAGATTAATCGATCAAACTCTTTAATTCAACTAATCAACATTCATTAACTATAAGTTATTCCCCTATAGACTCATAGTTGCACTCTTCTCACTGTAGACTATGTTGTATCCACTTATATAATCAATACTTGTGAGTCGACCCTTCACAGGTTGTTCGTAATCATAGTTGTGGGTCAAATTACCGTTTTACCCCTGTGAATACATCTTGTTCCTTACCCCTGTGAAGGCGGGGCTCCATTATTCAAGATCTGGATTCAGTTCTTAAGAGAACAACCTATCTGATTCCCTAATTCATGAATGAGTGAATTCATTCTTACATAGTTAAGTTCCCAGCTACTTACAAAGATATGTCCCTGAGAAGGTAGGCTTATTGAGTCGCATACAGACCACTCTCACCCATACTAGTCTAAGGACAAAGCTAATAAGCAGGAGTTCGTAGCTTGCTCAGGATTCAGGTTAAGTCACTAATGATCATCTATGAATTATTATACCTATCTTGATAACGGTGTTACTCTAGTAGGTTAATAACTCGCGGTCCGGTCTTATATAATCTCATTATACAAGATGCCCCCACTCGCATATCTACCACATGAACGAGTTGGATTACCTCGTTTGTACCAAATACAAAGCGGGTCGCATCCATGGTGTTACCAGTATAAGGTTCCCAACCCTATGCATGTACCATAGACCTTTTAGGTTATACTTGAACAACTTAGTCCAACTTATGTCTACTACATAAATGTTCAAGATCTATCATTATAATCTTGGAACTTAGTTTATTGGATTTAGATTTATATGCGAGAATAGAATAAATAACAACTTTATTTATTGTTCAATGATAATTACAAAACTACATTGTTTATGGCATAAATCCTAACAATCTCCCACTTGTCCTAAAGCTAGTGGAGTACATAATGAACATTACAGTAATATAAATACAATAAATTAGGGCATTGATTACCCTTTGTACAATATACTCACTTGCCCTAGTTAGGGTAAGATACGTAGTCCTAGACCTTCTAGGTGACTCTCAAATACTTTAGTCGAGAGAGCCTTTGTAAATGGGTCAGCAGTATTGTGCTTCGAAGCTATTTTGTGACGATCACATCTCCATAATGCACTATCTCCCTGATTAGGTGATACTTTCGCTCAATCTGTTTACCCCTCTTTTGACTTCGGGGTTCTCTTGAATTTGTCACAGCACCACTGTTATCACAATAAAGTGTGATTGGTAAATTCATGCTTGGAACAATTTCCAAATCCATCATGAATTTCCTTAGCCATACGGCTTCTTTAGCTGCTTCAAGCTGCTACATATTCAGCTTCCATAGGTGAATCTGCGATGCATCCTTGCTTGATGCTTCGCCAAACTACAACCCCTCCGTTAAGAGTGAAAACTGACCCCGACGTAGATTTCCTCAAACCTTTAATAATTTGGAAGTCAGAATTTGTGTATCCTGTATGGATCAAACCCTTAACTCCATACACAAGCATGTAGTTCCTCGTTCTCCGAAGATACTCGAGAATTGTCTTAACCGTTGTCCAGTGTTCTGAACCTTGATTAGATTGATATCTACTGACCATTCCAACTGCAAAGCATATGTCTGGCCTAGTACAGAACATTGCGTACATCAGGCTACCAATAGCTGATGCATAAGGAATTCGTCTCATATCCACAACTTCATGAGGTGTCTTAGGACATTCTTCCTTAGACAGATGAACTTCATGCCTAAAAGGTAATAAACCTTTCTTGGAATCTTGCATCTTAAATCTTGACAACACTTTGTCGATATAAGATGTTTGAGACAATGCTAGAGGTTTGTTCTTGCGATTCCAGACAATCTGGATTCCAAGAACAAACTGCGCCTCTCCAAAATCATTCATTTGGAATTGCGTAGCTAGCCATTTCTTAATGTCAGTAAGATAACCTACATCATTCTCAATGAGTAGGATATCATTTACATATAAGACTAGGAAAGCGACAGAACTTTTAATGATTTCTTGTAGACACAAGATTCATCATTATTTTGATCAAAGCCATAAGATTTGACTGCCTCATCAAATCTTATATTCCAGGACCTAGAAGCTTGTTTCAGTCCATAGATTGTCCTTTTAAGCTTGCAAACCTTTTGCTCTAGTTCTAGTTGAATGAACCCTTTGGGTTGCTCCATGTAGATGTTTTCGTCAAGATTCCCATTTAAGAATGTTGTCTTGGCATTCATTTGTCATACCTCATAGTCATAATATGTGGCAATGGCAAGTAGAATATGGATAGATTTTACCATAGCAACAGGTGAAAAAGTTTCCTCATAGTCCACCTCTTCTACCTGGGTATAACCCTTTGATACTAGTCTAGCCTTAAAAGTTTACACTTTTCCATCTACACCACGTTTTCTCTTGTAGATCCACTTACAACCTATAGGTTTTACCCAATCTGGTATATCTACAAGATCCCAAATAGAATTGAAGTGCATAGACTCCATTCTTGGTTCATAGCTATGACCCATTTATCTTAGTCTTTGTCAACCATTGCTTGATTATAAGTTAATGGAGCCTCGCAATCATCATTTGATATGACAATTTTTGTTTCAGTTAAACCCATGTAACGGTCAGGTTGTGTTAAAACCCTCCCACTACGTCGAGGCACTCTCAACTCTTGAGATGGACTTGACAAATTTGTATCAACAACCCTTGTTGATGTACCATCAGCAACTTTTGTTGTGGTTCCGTCTAACTCATTTAACACAACTTTACTTCTTTGTTGGTGATCCCTTATGTGGTCCTTCTCTAAGAAAGTGGCATTTGTCGACACAAATACCTTATCTTCCTTAGGATCATAGAATAACTCACCTCTCGTTTTTTTTGGGTACCCTAGGCATAATTTTGAACGTGATTCCAATTTTTTTGGATTTGTCACGAGCACATGTGTTGGACATCCCCAAATTCTGAAATGACATAAACTACCGTTATGTCCTTTTCAGAGTTCAAATGGTGTTTCTTAAACACTTTTCAATGGAACATTATTCAAAATGTATACAGCAGTCTCTACTACGTATCTCCAGAACGAGTTAGGGAGATTAGTATAATTTATCATTGATCGAATCATGTCCAACAACGTTCTATTCCTCCTTTCTCATACACCGTTTTGTTGAGGCGTACCAGGTGTTAGGAGTTGGGATGTAATTCCATGTTCTATCTGAAAGAGTCTAGATTAAGAAAGCGGAAGCAATTTTGGATCTTGAACACTCTAAGTTGATCAATTTTGTAAAATAAAATGCATGCTCAAAGCTAGAAAAACAGAGGGATAGAAAATTCAACTTTGAAGATCAAATTCTCTTCACCCGGTGGATGGTTTTAAACACGAATACTTCGTGAACAACCGTTAGAGTCTTCCCTACTATCCTCAGGCCTTAGAACGGATTGTGGGATCCTAGGTTGAGAGAATTTGGAAGAAAAGACCTCAAAGGTCACTAATTCGGGAATATTAAATTTTCTGTGTAATTCTCACAAAACACCTCAAATCACCATTATATAAAGCATCAAAAAACTTCAATGGAGTGACAACTCAAGGGTGATGAGGATGCTTTGAGATGGAGGTGGCCAATTTTGGTGAATTTTGAAGATGAGTAAGATTGGGCAAGTTGTCAAGTTGGGTTTCATGGAAATCCTTGAATTTTCATTTAATTTTAATTCAAAAATCAATATTAAATTGATTTTTAATTAAAATTAATTAAATTAATTAAATTATTAAATAATTAATTCAATTAATTAACTTTTAATTTTATTTAATATCAAATATTAAATTAAATAAATTGCCCGATCCCGATCGATTTTCTGAACATGAATTCTTATTCATGCTATAAACCGATCCAATATTTAAATCATATTTAAATATATCCACCTCCTGTTAATCATAGTTTAATTCATAATTAAGCTATGACTCGTTAAATATATCATATATAATTAACGATTTCTCCCAAAAACGAATTTGAACAATTCAAACTCTTTTCTCTCAAAATGTTACAAGGCTTAGTCCGACCTAGCAAGGAGAACCTAATGGACCTACAGATCATGAGCTCTAACGAAACGTGATTAACCGGCCAAACTCTTTAGCCTAGCTAATCAACATTCGTTAACCACCGGGACACTCCACTAAAGCCCAGTGGTTGCACTCTCCTCACTGTAGATATATTTCTGTCCACTCGATATAACCATGATTAGTAAGTCGATCATTCACATGTTGTTCGTAATTACAATTGGGTCAAAATTACCGTTTTACCCGTGTAATTACCTCTTGTTCCTTAAGTCCCACTGATCCTCTAATGAACAATTGGTTTGTGGTCTAACCAGCAAACCGAATCCCTCTCGGGCCAATGAGAGGGGTGGGCCCATTGTTCAAGACACAGAAGTCGATTTAAGGGAACAACCTCTCTACTAATCCCTAAAGTGGGTAGGAGTGAATTCCATCTTGCAGAACTATGTTCCCAGCTATCTACCCGGTTTTATCCCTGAAATAGGTGGCTTATTGAGTCGGCAGTCTCAAGCCACTCTCACCCATGCAAATCTAAGGATAATCCGAATAAACAGGAGTCCATAGAACGCTCAGGATTAAGATCGAGTTACCTAGGTCTCGTATAAATATAGTCAGTTAAGAGAGTAAACGGAGTTAAAAAGTCTAAGTGACTATTCCGCGGTCCAGTCTTATGTAAACTCATTGCATAGGGCGCCCCCACTCACATGTCTCCACATGAACGATTTAGGATCACATCGTTTGTTCTCTACAAAGTGGGTCGCGTCCATAGTGTCCCGAGATAAGGTACCCGACCACTGTCCTTATACTATAGACTGTTCTGGCTATAACTTGAACTTGATCCACTTTTATGTCACACATAAAGTTCAAGTATTCATCCTATAGCCAAGGGTTCTTTATAGGATTAAGGTTACACAATACACAATAGTCAATAACACCTTTATTGAATAAATTTCAATAACAACTTTATTGTGAAATAGAATATACATTCAGTTTACAAAACCACGAGTTTTAGGACATAAAACCCAACAATCTCCCACTTGGACTAAAACGTCTGTGGGGTAAAACATGCTGAGCAAAGAAAAACTGGCCTACTGTACAACCCGTAGTCCTAGACTCTCTAGGTGTCCCTCAAACACTTTAGCCTTGAGGGGCTTTGTAAACGGATCAGCAATGTTGTGCTCCGAAACGATCTGCGTGACGATCACGTCTCCTCGTTGCACAATCTCCCTAATGAGATGATATTTGCGCTCTATGTGCTTTCCGCGCTTATCGCTTCTAGGTTCTTTGGAATTTGCCACTGCACCACTATTATCACAATAAAGGGTGATAGACAAATTCATATTTGGAACAACTTCCAAATCAAATAAGAACTTCCTAAGCCATACAGTCTCCTTCGCTGCTTTGCAAGCGGCGACATACTCAGTCTCCATGGTGGAGTCAGCAATACAACCATGCTTTATACTCTTCCATACTATAGCTCCTCCATTAAGAGTGAACACTGATCCTGATGTGGATTTCCTCGAATCTACATCAGTCTGAAAATCAGAGTCAGTGTATCCTGCAAGGATCAAATCTTTTGCACCATACACAAGCATATAGTCCTCGTTCTCCTAAGATACTTGAGGATGTTCTTAACGGCAGTCCAGTGATCATATCCTGGATTAGACTGATATCTGCTGACTATTCCCACTGCATAGCATATGTCGGGTCGAGTACATAGCATGGCATACATCATACTACCGACAGCTGATGCATAGGGAATGCGTCTCATATCCTCTACTTCTTGAGGTGTCTTAGGAAACTGTTCCTTAGACAAATGAATTCCATGCCTGAAAGGTAATGAACCCTTCTTGGATTCTCGCATCTTATATCTAACCAACATCTTGTCAATATAAGATGCAGAGAGACATCTTTAGCGTTTTGTTCTTACGATTCCAACAATTTGGATTCCAAGAACAAATCGAGCCTCTCCCAAATCTTTCATTTGGAATTGGGTCGCTAGCCATTGCTTAACGCCGATCGAAATCTGCATCATTCCCAATGAGCAAGATATCGTCTACGTATAGAACTAAGAAAGCTACAGTGGTATTGACTATCTTCTTGTAAACACAAGGCTCGTCAATATTCTGTTCAAAGCCATAAGATTTGATTGCAGTATCAAATCTTATATTCCAGGATCTAGAAGCTTGTTTCAATCCATAGATGGATCGTTTAAGCTTGCAAACCTTTTGCTCTTCACCATGAACTATGAACCCCTCTGGTTGATCCATATAGATACTCTCCTCAAGATTGCCATTGAGAAAGGTTGTCTTGACATCCATTTGCCAAATTTCATAGTCATAAAACGTGGCAATGGACAAGAGTATTCTAATGGACTTAAGCATGGCAACAGGGGAGAAGGTTTCTTCATAGTCCACCCCTTTCCTTTAACTATAACCCTTTGCCACAAGTCGAGCCTTAAAGGTTTGCACCTTACCGGCTTGATCTCGTTTCCTCTTTTAGATCCACTTGCAACCAATAGGTCTTTCACCACCTAGTTGATCTACAAATTTCCAGACTGAATTGAAGTACATAGACTCCATTTCAAGGTCCATGGCTTTAATCCACTCGTCCCTATCTATATCATTCATTACCTGTTTATAGGTCAATGGATCCTCAACGCCATCATCAGGTATGACGACTAGAGTTTCAGTCAAACCCATGTAACAGTCAGGTTGTTTAACATCCCTCCCACTACGTCGAGGCATTCTCAACACTTGAGAAGGACCAGCTTGATCAACAACTTTTGTTGATTTATCTGTAGCTTCCCTGGAAATTTCACTTAAGACAATCCTGCTACGAGGCTGATGATCTCTCATGTGGTCTTCCTCTAAGAACGTGGCATTTGTCGATACAAGCACTTTTGTCCTCTTGAGGATCATAAAACAGACCACCTTTCGTTTCCTTGGAGTATCCTACGAATAGGCATAATTTTGAACGATGTTCCAGTTTCTTTGGGTTAGACACTAGCACATGTGCCGGACATCCTCAAATTCTGAAGTGACGTAAACTACCTTTACGCCCTTTCCATAACTCATAGGGTGTTTCTGAAACACTCTTAGAGAGAACCATGTTCAAAATATATACAACAGCTTCTACTGCATATCCCCAAAACGAACTAGGCAGTTGAGCGTAGCTCATCATAGATCAAACCATGTCTAACAAGGTTCTATTTCTCCTCTCAGATACACCATTCTGCTGAGGTGTACCAGGCGCTGAGAGTTGGGATACAATTCCATGTTCTATCATATAGTCTTGGAATCTCAAATCCATATACTCTCCACCTCGATTCGATCGAAGTGTTTTAATTGTTTTACCTAATGTGTTCTCAACCTCTGCCTTATACTCCTTGAACTTTTCAAGAGTTTCGGACTTATGATGCATTAGGTATAGATAGTCATACCTAGAATAATCATCAATAAAACTGATGAAGTATTCATACCCTCCTCGTGACTTGACATTCATAGGACCACATAGATCAGAATGCACGAGTTCGAAGGGCTCTTTGGCTCTATAACCTTTTCCAGAAAAAGGTCTTTTAGTCATTTTTCCTTCGAGACAGGACTCACATGGTGGTAAAGAGTTTTCCTCTAACTGACTTAGGAGACCACTCTTGACCAATCTCTCAATCCTATTGAGATTAATGTGGCCTAGTCTCAAGTGCCAAAGATAGGTACTAGGAGAAAGTTTCTGCCTTTTATTTTGAGTATCAACTGTTTTAAACATCTCAGTGTTCAAAATAACTTTTACTTCAGTTGGTCTTAACACGTATAAGTTGTTTTCAAGTTTAGCAGAAAATATCCGTACACCTCTTTTGCAAAGGAATGCTTCATTATGATCAAAAGATACTTTATACATATGTTCAAGCAAACAAGAGATAGATACAAGATTTCTTTTGATTCCAGGAACCAAAAGTACATTTTCTAATAAAATAAATCTATCTCTAAACAACAACTTCACAGCTCCCACTGCTTTGGTTGAGACAACCTCTCCCGTTCCAACCCTGAGAGATATCTCCCCATCAAGAGAAGTTTTTGCCAGAACTAGTTTCACAAAAATAAGAACAAACATGGTTAGTGGCTCCTGAATCTAATATCCAGTCGGAATCATCATGTTCCACTAAACATGTTTCAATAACGAGTAAATCATATTTACCTTGTTTTTCTTTCTTAGCATTCTTTTCTGCAAGGTATTTCGGGCAGTTCCTCTTCCAGTGCCCGTCTACTCCACAGTGGAAACATTTTCCTGTGGCTTTGGCCTTGCGTGTGGGAGCATGTCGCTTCCCTTTGTCCTTCTTCTTCTTCTTCTGAATACCCTTATTCTTAGAAAAAGAAGGACCAGACTTGGTCCCAGAGGACGATCCTCTTAGGAACTTCTTCGAAGTGACAACATTTGCCTCATCTTTTCCTTTTGATTTCATGAGGGACTCAAAAGTCTGTAGCTCGTTGAGGAGAGTAGTCAGGTTATACTCTATTTTATTCATCACCGCATTTGTGCGGAATGGCAAGAAACTATTCTGAAGAGATTCCATAATAAAGGTTACCTGACTTTTCTCATCTATAACTGCCCCATTTACTTCAGCCACGTTGAAGTGGGTCATCATGTCAAGGACATGTTCCCTAACAGAGGCTCCCTCCTTCATACGAGAGTTGTAAACGTATTTGACAAAGATCATAATGGACCGATGAGGACGGTTGTCCAAACATCGCTCAGAATGATCCCATGATCTCCTTTGCGGTGACCATGGTCTCATGTTTCTTAGACAACACATCGATATGTTGGCTAAGATATAGACTCGAGCCTTCTCATTAGCCCTAATCCATCTGTCATAAGCATCCCGAACAATTACATTTTTGCGATGAGAGTGGGGGGGAGGACATTCCTCCGTTAAGACGAACCTCGGATCATCAAGAACCGTAATCGTATTCAAGTTTGATTTCCGTGTTCCATAATTATCGCCGCTAAGTTTATTGAAGGCGAGTAAGCTGATATAAAAGAGTTTGACATGCTTGAAAAGAATGAATTCTATTAGTGAATTGTTTGTAACCTATCCAATTTAAGAATTTAGCAAAAGTAATAATGTATCCATAAACTCATTATTTTTTTGCAACGATATTTCAGTGAGTCGAGCAACCGCTACTGAGAGGCGCCAATCACTCTTTCATCGAACCAAGACATTCTTGACTAAATGCTAATACCGAATAACTCTTATTCCTATAACATTCTAGTTATCGCTACTTTGGTCAAGAACTTACTAACACTTAGCAATTCTTGTAAGTGTGACCCGCCATTTTCGCACTTCTCGGGTCGGCCCCAACAATGCTACCAACCGGAGAGACAAAGTCGGGAATGGACCTAAGAGACCCTATCCATTTCTCGAGTTTCATTGTTCCAATCCCATGTTACATCCTCCGAATGGATGGTGCTACTTGAACAACTGCGCAGCGCAACATGGGAATCTCACGGTCCAACCTAATGGAGGAGACCGTAGGATGTGTTGACACACTTCCTTCACTCACTTACTATAAATACTTTCTCCATTCACCTTGCTCTTGATTTATGCAAACACCATCCGAATGGGGATGCCCTATTGACATCACGAGGCCGAGCATAAATCTCACGGTGTGAACTTCGTGGAGAGCGTAAGAGGAAATTGATATATCATATATACCTTTTCACTCCCACTAAGTATTTTAAACAGTTTGGGTATACTTTTACTTAGGCATATTTTGGCTAAAACAATATGATCTAAGTTTACCAATATAACAATTATACTGGAATTACCTAAGTCTATTAACCTTTTAATAAACCTAGGTCTATGAGTTTAATTTATTAACTTTTAATAAACGCCACTCACGAAAGATAATTTATAAACCTATGGATTAAATTCACTCCCAGGTCAGTTCTCAGGTAGGGGTGTTCTGTTTTCGTCAGCTTAAGTAACCCAACCTAGCCAGAACCTTCCTTAGTCAGAGTCCCTCTTTAATCAAAGTTTATAAATTATTGGTTTCCTAATTCTAATCTTATTAGAACTAGATAACCTAAGATCTAATTAATTCCAGTTCTAAAACAATTTTAAAACTAATTAATTAACCTTAGGTTACATGCATTTCTATGTTATAAACATATTGAACATTCATCACATGAATAAACATACATTTATAACAAATCCATCACATGAAAAATGCATAGCAATTATATGTTTAATTATTTTTTTATTTTTTTTTTATTTTTTAAATTAATATAACCCTTATATTAATTATAATTAAACATATAATATTTGTTTCATAAATTAATATAACTCTTATATTAATTCTTATGAAACCCAATTAACATGCATACAATATATTATAACACTTATAACATACTTTCAATGCATGGAGCATGCTTCCTATGGTGGGATTTTAAAAACTATATGGCATACTTTATGCACACATAATCAGGGATTTTAATTAAAACATACATTCACAATGCATAATTAATTAAACACACTAAAGTGGACTGGTTTTGGCATCTAATGCAAGCAAACTACTAAATCATTACAATAATAATCTAGAATTAACATCGAACCACTTCGAACTCTTCGAATTTGGGTCGAACCGGCTTGCAAATGTGTGAACCAGACCTTTAAGAGGTTGAACCGGGCTGTAAAAGGCTGAACCGGGCCTCCAATTGGTGAAATGGACCTCGAAAATGGAAAAATCGCCCTCGAAATAGTCAAAACCGGTCTAAAAATACCTGAACCGGACCGAATACGAGCCAAACCGGCCCAAAAACGTTGAACCGGTCAAAGTCAACTGAACCGCTGGTCAAAGTCAACTTCATCACTAATGTTTTGAGATTGACGGGTTGAAGCACTTAAGGTTACTGTAGAAAAAATTCAGAAACTTTTCCAGCAGCTGCTCTGTTCTATGTTTTCAAGACCTCTTAAGCTTCTTTCATCAAATTCAACACCTTCCCGAACTCCAATCGACTTGAAATTTTTACAGCTTATTTTACACACATTAATGCTCAAACACACTTGAGAAATTTGAAAATAAAGCACAAATTGATGCTCAATTTAAATGCCGAACCCAGAAGAACACTTTAGACGCCCAGAAAAATTATATTTCAAAAAATACCCACCACAGAACAAAATAGATCAATTGAGTGCTCAAAATTGCTCTGATACCAATTGAAAGAGTCTAGATTAAGAAAGCGGAAGCAATTTTGGATCTTGAACACTCTAAGTTGATCAATTTTGTAAAATAAAATGCATGCTCAAAGCTGGAAAAACAGAGGGATAGAAAACTCAACTTTAAAGATCAAATTCTCTTCACCCGGTGGATGGTTTTCAACACGAACACTTCGTGAACAACCGCTAGAGTCTTCCCTACTATCCTCAGGCCTTAGAACGGATTGTGGGATCCTAGGTTGAGAGAATTTGGAAGAAAAGACCTCAAAGGTCACTAATTCAGGAATATTGAATTTTCTGTGTAATTCTCACAAAACACCTCAAATCACCATTATATAAAGCTTCACAAAGCTTCAATGGAGTGACAACTCAAGGGTGATGAGGATGCTTTGAGATGGAGGTGGCCAATTTTGGTAAATTTTGAAGATGAGTAAGATTGGGCAAGTTGTCAAGTTGGGTTTCATGGGAATCCTTGAATTTTCATTTAATTTTAATTCAAAAATCAATATTAAATTGATTTTTAATTAAAATTAATTTAATTAATTAAATTATTAAATAATTAATTTTTAATTTTATTTAATATCACATATTAAATTAAATAAAATGTCCGATCCCGATCGATTTTCTGAACATGAATCCTTATTCATGTTATAAACCGATCCAATATTTAAATCATACTTAAATATATCCACCTCCTGTTAATCATAGTTTAATTCATAATTAAGTTATGACTCGTTAAATATATCATATATAATTAACGATTTCTCCCAAAAACGAATTTGAACAATTCAAACTCTTTTCTCTCAAAATGTTACAAGACTTAGTCCGAGCTAGCAAGGAGAACCTAATGGACCTACAGATCATGAGCTCTAACAAAACGTGATTAACCAGCCAAACTCTTTAGCCTAGCTAATCAACATTCGTTAACCACCGGGACACTCCACTAAAGCCCAGTGGTTGCACTCTCCTCACTGTAGATATATTTCTGTCCACTCGATATAACCATGATTAGTAAGTCGATCCTTCACAGGTTGTTCGTAATTACAGGCGAGTCAAAATTATCGTTTTACCCCTGTAATTACCTTTTGTTCCTTAAGTCCCACTGATCCTCTAATGAACAATTGGTTTGTGGTCCAACCAGCAAACCGAATCCCTCTCGGGCCAATGAGAGGGGTGGGCCCATTGTTCAAGACACAAGTCGATGCCAAAGGGAACAACCTCTCTACTAATCCCTAAAGTGGGTAGGAGTGAATTCCATCTTGCAGAACTATGTTCCCAGCTATCTACCCGGTTTTATCCTTGAAATGAGAGACTTATTGAGTCGGCAGTCTCGAGCCACTCTCACCCATGCAAATCTAAGGATAATCCGAATAAACAGGAGTCCATAGAACGCTCAGGATTAAGATCGAGTTACCTAGGTCTCGTACTAATATAGTCAGTTAAGACAGTAAACGGAGTTAAAAAGTCTAAGTGACTATTTCGCGGTCCAGTCTTATGCAAACTCATTGCATAGGGCGCCCCCACTCACATGTCTCCACATGAACGATTTAGGATCACATCGTTTGTTCTCTACAAAGTGGGTCGCGTCCATAGTGTCCCCAGGATAAGGTTCCCAGCCCTATCCTTAGACTATAAACTGTTCTGGCTATAACTTGAACTTGATCCACTTTTATGTCACACATAAAGTTCAAGTATTCATCCTATAGCCAAGGGTTCTTTATAGGATTAAGGTTACACAATACACAATAGTCAATAACACCTTTATTGAATAAATTTCAATAACAACTTTATTATGAAATAGAATATACATTCAGTTTACAAAACCACGAGTTTTAGGACATAAAACCCAACACTATCATATATTCTTAGAATTTTAAATCCATATACTCTCCACCTCGATCCGATCGAATTGTTTTAATTGTTTTTTCCTAATTGATTCTCAACTTTAGTCTTGAATTCCTTGAATTTTTCAAGTGCTTCAGACTTATGATGCATTAGGTAAATATGCTCAAATCTGGAATAACTATCTATAAAAGAGATGAAATATTCATAACCTCCTCTGGCTGTAACATTCATCGGACCACAAAGGTCTGAATGTATAAGCTCAAGAGGTTCTTTTACTCTATAACCTTTTCTACTAAAAGGTCTTGTAGTCATTTTTCCTTTTGAGCAGGACTCACATACTGGTAAGACATTTTCTTCTAACTTTTTAAAAGTCCAATTGTTACCACTCTCTCAATCTTATTGAGGTTAATGTGACCTACCAAAGGTACCAAAGTTAAGCATTTTCTTTAGGAGAAATTTTATGTTTCTTATAGTTCGTGTATTTGCCATTTTAAGTAATTCAGTGTTTAAAAACTATTTTAACTGAATTAAACCTCTGCAAATATTCTCAAGAAGAGAAACACATAGTTCAATACTTTTCCAAAAAGAATAAACACTTTATTTAATTGAAAATTTTGAAGTACATTGTTTGCTAAGGCAAGAAATAGAAATAAGGTTTCTAATAAACCCTGAAACTACATACATGTGATCAAATAACAAGATTTTTCTTGCCAGAAAATTGCTATTTATCTGCTCCTTTTCCTTTTCTTCTGTATCTTCTTAAGTTCAGAAGAATAACTGCAGTACTTAGTTCCAGAGGATGAACCCATCTGAAAACTCTTGGAATGGGCAAACTGATTTGCCTCTCCATTCTCTTGTCCCTTATCATCCATAAAAGACTGGTAAATCTGCAACTCAATTAGTGGAGAAGTCATTTCATACTCTATATTGTTCATCGTTGCATTGCTGCGAAATTGCAAAAAATTCTTCGGAAGAGATTTTAGGATGAACGATATCTGACTTTTCTCGTCTATGACCGCTCCGTTCATTTCCGCTATGTTGAAGTGAGCCATCAGATTGAGAACATGTTCTCTTACTGATGTTTCCTCCTCCATGTGTGTGTTGTAAACGTACTTTAGGACTTCATGTCGAATTTGATTGGATGGTTGTCTAGACAAATTCAGCAGAAAATTTATGATCTCACGAGTTGAGACCTTGCCCTCTAGCCTCTGGCTAAACATCAGGTATGCTAGCCAGTGTATAGGCCTTTTCCTTTTCATTGGCATTGATCCAGCGGTCATACACATCCTTAATAGATTGAGGAGCGTTTTGAGCAGGGTATTGAGGACACTCCTCATTGAGAACGAACTTAAGACCATGTGCTACCAAGATTATATTGAGTCTTTTCTTCCAAGTTACTATATTCTCTTCGGTTAATTTCTCAGTAATCAATAAGGAAATGATTGAGCTATTCATATTGCTGAAATACAAAAATGTTTGTATTAGTTTCTCGCTAAACCTTTAATTAATCCAATCATTTTTAGCTAATTATCTAATGATTCCTCGGTCATTAATAAATTGCAATGATACTCCAAAGGTTTAGAATGTGTGACACCGAAGGGTAATCAAAAACACTGCTAATGACATTCTTGACCAAAACCTAATGCCAGAATAACTCTTATTCCTATAGGCTTTAGTTACCATTGTTTGGTCAGGATACAATTGCAACTAATGTATCCTGTGAGTGTAACCCTTTATCTTTAGATTCTAGAGTCCCGATCCAACAAAATCCGCCGAAGGGAGGACTAGGTTGTAAAATAAACTAAGTTAATCTTTATCCTTGTTTAGGTGTTCACTATGTTCCGATCTCTATGATCAAAGCCCTGCGAAGGGATTGTCTTGTCCAGGCCAAACTAGCAGGCTGATCATAGTAATCTCACGGTGTGAACCGATAAAAGAGACCATAGGTTTTGTTTTCACTAAACCTGCTCCCACTCACTATAAGTACCCTTTCCATTCACCTTACTATTGATCCATACAAACACCATCCGAAGGGAGACGCTCCCGTTTGCGCCACGAGGCCAAGTATAGATCTCACGGTGTGAATTTTTCGGAGATATGTAGGTGAAAATATATGTATCATATACATTTTTTCTCCCACTGGATACTTTAACTCTATAGGAAATTTACCTAGGCTAAACCTGGCTAATGATTTCTTACCTAAACTTATTAATGTAACTCTTATATTAATACTCAATATAACTCTTATATCGATTTTATCATAAGTTTGCTAATATAACTCTTTATATTAAACCTAGGATTTCTAGTTTATTAACCCCTTAATAAACTTGTTGGCGCTACTATAATTTATAAACCCTCTGACTAAAATTCACTCCCAGGTCAGTTCCCAGGTAGGGGTGTTCCGTTTTCGTTAGCATAAATACCCCAGCCTAGACAGAACCTTCCTTAGACAGAGTTCCTCTTTTTATCATTGTTTATAAATTGCATGGTTCCTAATTCTAACCTAATTAGAACTAGATAACCTAAGGTCTATTAATTCCAAGTTCTAAATATTTTTAAAACTAATAATTAATCTTAGGTGACATGCATACTATGTTATATTTGTTTGATTATTCATCACATGAATAATAAACATACATAGCATATTCTTCTCATGAATTTATAATGCATGTCAATGTTGTCCAAAAATTAATATAACTCCTTATATTGATTATACATGCAAACTATATAATATAACACTATATATTATAAATGATGCATGGAAATACTTAACCTAAGGTGGGATATCTAAATTAAAAGCATACATTATGCATGACAATAATTATACAACAATTGCATAAATTAAATAGAAAAAATTAAACCATTTTTGGCACCCTAAAAATAATTTTAATTAATATAATCTAATTATATTAATTAAAATAAATAAAATTAAAATTAATCAATATAAAAAACTTTTTATATATTAAATAATATAGAAAAAAATGTTTCTTGTCCGTTGCTGCTCTTCGTGAAACGCCTGCGGCATTGCAACGCTGATACCAGCGTTGTAACACTGTCATTTGTCCGTTTCTGATCGTTGAAGTGCCCCTCACCAGTGCATTCGGATGGCGTTGCAACGATCACTACAAGAAAAACCACATTACTTGACGTTTTTATGAAAAAACGTCAAGTAAAATACAATTTTTTAAGAAAAGCGTCATGGAAAAAGGCGAAGGTTTGTGACATTTTCGAATTTTTTTACGCGAGTATTAAACTTGACGTTTTAAAAACGTCAAGTGTGATCATTATTTTCGATTAAAATAAAACTAAATGGCGCGCCTATTTGTTTTTTTTAATGACTTTCCCGATCCCTTTTAATTTCGTTTAGGGTTTTCACATTTTTCCCCAAATCTCTTCATCTTCTCACTCATTTTCTCTCTAGGGTACGATACTGCTACCTTTGTATTATTCTTCTGAAATGTGTCCATTTTTTTATTTCGTCCCCGATCGTCAAAGAATCGCTCACTCCGAACTTTCCTTGCAAATAAGGTACATTCATTTTTCACTTTTGTGATTGTTGAATCTGCGAGGCTCCTTTCCGGAGGTCGATCTTGTCGAACTCGCCGCTCAACGGGAAGAACACGTTAGGGCTTTAAATTAAGGTACTCCAAAAATCAAGGTACTCTTCGCAATCGATCAATCATTTTTTTTTTTAATTTCGATTCTGTGGAATTAATTGAATCTGTGTGAGGAAATTGAAGGTTTAGTGAAACTCAAAAGGCACAGCACAGCAGGAAGAAGAAGAGGAAGAAGAACCCAATCGCTAGAAGATATTTTCGTATATTGAAATATGTTGGTTTTGTTACAAGACTCTTAAAGAGTAAGGATTGATAACTACAACAAGTAAGAAGGTACAAGATAATTAAGTTGAGTAGACAAGCCACGCTTATTAGTACAAAACTCATCAGAGCAAGCAGAGAAAGGTACAAAAGAAGATTATGTCTTGACATCCCCCCGCAAACGAGGCGGGAGGGAAGCTAAGCCGAGTTTGTTGCGAAGATATTGGAACCGAGTAACAGTGAGTGGCTTGGTGAGGGAGTCAGCAATTTGATCATGAGAGGGGACATATCGTATGTCAAGTTGATGGCGAAGAACCTGGTCCCGAACAAAGTGAATATCAAGTTCAATGTGTTTGGTGCGGGCTTGAACGACCGGATTCCGAGCAATGGCGGCAGCACTGACATTATCACACCATGTAATCAGAGGGGCTTCAAGAGGAATGTGGAGCTCAGAGAGTAAGGAAGCGATCCACCGAATTTCACAAGCAACATGAGCTAAAGCACGATATTCAGATTCGGTGCTAGAACGAGCAACCACGTGTTGTTTCTTTGAGGACCAAGAGATCAAGGTTGAGCCAAAGAAAACACAGTAACCACCAACTGATTTACGATCAATAGGACAAGCAGCCCAGTCAGCATCAGAGAACCCGGTGAGTGTAAAGGATGAGGAAGGAGAAATTGCAAGACCAATGTGGAGAGTGCCAGTGAGATACCGTAGGATGCGTTTTAGAGCTTGCCAGTGGGCAATTGTGGGGGCTTGAGAATGCTGACTGAGCTTATTCACGGCAAAAGCAATATCGGGTCGGGTGAGGAGAACATAATGGAGAGAGCCAATAGTGCTGCGATATAGAGAGGGTCAGAAAACAACTCCTGAGCAGCAGGGAGGGAAGACTGACTGGCGGTAATAGGCGTGGGGGCAGACTTGAGAGTCTGCATATTAAGTCGAGTGAGAAGGTCTCGAATGTAGGCATCCTGTGATAGAATGAGACCAGAGGGAGAATGAGCAACTTGCACCCCTAGGAAATAGTATAGAGGACCAAGATCACGGATGACAAAGGTCTGATGAAGACGGCGAATGATAGCCTCAACGGTGGGAGTATGAGACCCTTTAATGATAAGATCATCAACATAAACGAGCAAGATGATCAAGTGAGAACCCTGACGCAGATAAAAAAGGGAGGAGTCGACCTTGGACTGATTAAAATGCCACTGAATAAGGGTAGTGCGTAACCGATCATACCATGCCCGAGGGGCTTGCTTGAGACCATAAAGAGCCCGGTTGAGACGACATACATATTGAGGATGAGTAGGATCAACATAGCCGAGGGGCTGAGGCATAAACACAGTCTCTTGGAGGGAGCCGTTGAGGAAGGCATTACATACATCAAGTTGGCGCACGGGCCAATGCTAAGTGACTGCAAGGGTAAGGATAAGGCGGATGGAGGTAGGCTTAATGACCGGGTTGTATGTCTCATGAAAATCAATGCCAGGAGTTTGAGAAAACCCTTTGGCAACCAAGCAAGCTTTGTAGCGTGTGACAGCACCATCAGCATTCCTCTTTAGTTTATAGACCCATTTATTGCGAACTAGATGTTGATGAGGGCTAGGTGGAACCAAATCCCATGTGTGATTACGTAGAAGAGCAGCAAACTCTTCATCCATAGCTCGTTTCCAAGGGGGAAAAGTGACAGCATCCGTAAAGAGAGTGGGTTCAACGAGTGACCAATCAACAGAAAAGATAGCTTGAGAGAGGCAACCATAGAACCGTTTGGGCTTGGTAATGCCAGCCTTGGCACGAGTTATCATAGGGTGGGGGGTGTTTAATGGATCAGATGAGGGAAAGGAGGATATGGAAGAGGAGGACATGAGAGGTGAAGGGGAAGGAGTGGGCTGATGCAGAGGGGAGTCAACAAGATTGTTGGTTTCGTGGCGATGGCGCTTGAGATGAGGTCAGCAGGGAGAGGAGAGGCGGGATCGGTGAGGAGGGTGGAGGGGCTGGAGGAGGTGAGACAGTATTGGTAGGAGAGAGATGAGATGGTCGAACGGGAAAGGAGCCTGGGGAAGTGGAGACTGATATAGGTAGCCAGGTCAAAATGTTATATGTGGAGTCATTGGATGAAGAGGATGGATGGTGCTAAGAAGGTGTCTGCAAAGGGGAAATTTGTCTCATTAAAGCAAACGTGCCTTGAGACATAAACTCGACCAGAAGGACTGAGGCATCGATACCCTCTATGGTTGTTACTGTACCCCACAAAAACACATCTAACAGTGTGATAGTCAAACTTGTGGTGCTGATATGGCCGTAGACAGGGATAGCAAGCTGATCCAAACACCCGTAGCAGAGTGTAATCAGGGGGTTTAAGATGCAGAACAGTGTAGGGAACCTTTCCTTGAAGAACAACAGTGGGCAGCCGGTTAATCAAGTACACAACAGTATGAAAGGCATCCCACCAGTGAGCTAAGGGCATTTTGGCTTGGGCAAGCAGAGCCAAGTCAGTCTCCACAATGTGCCGATGCTTTCGTTCGATTCTACCATTCTGAGGGGACGTGTGTGGGCAGGCAGCTTGTATAAGTATACCAACTTCCGAAGCAAACTGAAAAATGGGCTTGAATTCACCTCCACCATCACACCTAAGAACCTTGATTTTTGATTCATAAAGATTCTCCACTTGAGCTTTGAACTGCTTGAAGACAGCAATGGCCTCCCCTTTGGACGTCAATGGAAAAATCCAAGTATATCTGGAGAAATCATCAAGAAAACTGATATAATAACGATGTCCTTCCGAAGAAGGAACAGGTGCAGGCCCCCATAAATCAGAATGGATCAAATCTAGAGGTTTATGAGCACGAGAGGTAGAGTTAGAGAAAGGTAAACGATGGGACTTTCCAAACTGACATGCCTCACAAAAAGAAACCTTTTCATTCATTCCAGTGTTGAGCTTACAAGATGTTAAAATTTGAGTTAAAGTTCTAAGAGATGGATGACCAAGTCTATTATGCCAAACATCCTTTGAACAGTACAAAACATTAGGACTGCCAGGTGATGTCAACAACAAGGTATCATCCTGGTCTTTGCTAGTTAAACTAGAGACAAAAGCAACAAAAGCAATCTTCTTATTCTCCAAGGCTTCTTGTTTAGATCTAAGAGAGGAGGCTCCCAACGCTGGAATTTGATATAGACCATCCTTAAGACTCCCTTCCAGAAGAACCTTCCCCGTATCCTTGTCCTTAACAACACAAGAGGAATCAAAGAATTCAACAGTCACAGAGTTATCCATGGTCAGTCGAGATATACTGATTAAGTTTTTGCTAATTTCAGGGACATGAAGCAACCCTTTCAACAAGAGATTTCTAACTTTAGAGTAGATTAAAGAGCTACCAATAAAGTGAATAGGTAATTGACTCCCATTTCCCACAGTAATCTGTTCCATACCTATGTATTCAGTTTTGAGTGAGAGATTGCCAAGTTCTGAGGTCAGGTGATTGCTGGCCCCACTGTCCAAGTACCAGGAATTGTCACGGATAGTCTCTGGAGTGGCAAGCAAGGCTGTTGAACCACTTGAGTTGGGTCTGGGTTGTGTGTTGGAGCCAAGGTGAGAGTGACTCTGGTTGTTGTTAAAGTTCCTCTCAAAACGATAGTAGCAAACAGCGGCTGTGTGCCCAGGTTTGTTGCAGACTTGGCAGATTGGTTTGGAGTTACCAAAGTGCCTACCTCTTCCTCTCCCACGACTATTCCTCTGATAGTTTCTGTGGCTTTTTCCACTCTGATTTTGTGCAGAATCTGTGAAGATGGACTATTAGCGCAACAACATTTGCCGATGGTTGGTTAATGGCAATGGCCCCTTTGAAAACTTGAAGTTGCTCTAGGCGAAGTTCATAGTTAGCAGTCTAGATTGAACCTGCCCCCAAGTCATGTTCTGATTCTGGATTACTACCACAATAGAAGTGTATTCTTCATCTAAGCCAGCCACCACATATGAGATAAGATCTTTAGTTTCCACTGGAGAGCCTGCCAGAAACAAATTATCAGCATAACTTTTCATCAAGCCAAGATATTCCCCCATTTTCATACTCCCTTTCCTGGTGTGTTGGATCATTCTTTTCAAGTAATCCTTTTGGGAAGTGGCCTGCACGCCATAGAAATCTTGCAAGGCAACCCATAGTTCCTGAGCCGATCCACAGCCTGTGAGTTGAGAGGCTACTTCGATGGTCATAGAGTTGTACAGCCAACCCATTAATGGTTGATCAGCAGCCATCCACACATCATGTTCAGGATTTGGTAGCAGCAACCTTTGTGGTTCTTCTTCAGAAGGAGGAAGGATGATTGACATTTCTGGGCAAATGGATTCACCTGTTAGGTGTCCTTCCAGTTTGTAGCTCCTAAGGAGTGGCATAGCGATATTTTTCCAAACAAGGAAGTTGTTCTTGTCGAACTTGATGGAGGTGGCTTGATTGAGTAAGTTCGTGAAGGCTGGATTTCCAACCGATATAGCTCCTAACCTCACCTGATAAGCATTGGGGTCTTTGGCAATATGAACAGGTCCTGGAGCTTTAAGGAGTGGAGAATGGGTGAGAGGAGTTTGAGAGCTAGAGGATTCTTGGGTGTTAGCCATGTGGCTCTGATACCAAGTGAAACTCAAAAGGCACAGCACAGCAGGAAGAAGAAGAGGAAGAAGAACCCAATCGCTAGAAGATATTTTCGTATATTGAAATATGTTGGTTTTGTTACAAGACTCTTAAAGAGTAAGGATTGATAACTACAACAAGTAAGAAGGTACAAGATAATTAAGTTGAGTAGACAAGCCACAGTTATTAGTACAAAACTACTGTAGCAAACAAAGAAAGGTACAAAAGAAGATTATGTCTTAACAGGTTTCAATTTTTGTCATTCAGTTGAGTTCGTCTGTTCACAAATTGAAGGTTTCAATTTTTGTGATTGAAGTAGGGTACTCCAAAAATCAAGGTTTCACCAATGTTAGCAGCATCAAAAGTGCGTCTCATCTTCATCTTATATCTAGCAAATCCAAATGAAGTTGTGAGTAAAAAACCCAACCCCTTGTAGCAAGAAAAAGATAGATTAAACTAGATATATGAGGAAGAGTTGTTGCGGCTGTTATTTCAATAGTTTTTTTGTACTTTGGATGAAATTTAGACTCAATTCTTGTAGTTCAAGAAGTATTTCGATTTGTTTCCATCTTTTAAATTGTACTGCACATTTTTGTTGTTTTGAAGTTGTAAGGACACCTTCAGATGTTTTGTGAGAATAATTTACATGGGTTTAAATGGAATGTAATGTTGGTTTCTCTGTAGTCTGTTACAATAAAAAGATTTTACTTTGAATATTGATTTTGGATTTCAAGTTTTGGTTGACTGAATGTTCTGCTATTCCCTTTTTAAGGAAGCACAACCACGTTGCTAACTTCTACTTTTTCTTCATTATTTGTCTTATTTTATTTTCTTTATTATTTATCTATTTCAATGAGGACGGTAAGTTAATTTCTTACTATGAAAGGCCAACTCAAGGTTAATCCATTATGTTTTGGTTTCTGAGCTACGAGTGGAAGTGCTCTATAAGACAGTTTGTGGAGGGTCTAGGTTTGAAGAATGCACAAAAAGAATCTACTTTATTCTTAAATATTTTGAAGAATGCACAAAAATGCTTCTTGTTGTGTCCTTGAGTTTATGTTCACTAAATTCTTTTTGTGCATTCTAAACATGTCATTTAAAAAACTGAAAATTAACTTGTCAATAAGGTACCTTTTTCTTTTTAATCAATCTCAAAGTGTTGCTTTAAAATCTACTTTAGTATAGGATCATAACATTTTCTTGCTGCTAAGAACCTATTTGCAACTACTGATACATATACTTAATGTCATTTTTATTTCCTTAGGTTTTGAGACCACTTTTTAGCATTTAGTCCATATTGATGGTTGTCTTATGTGTTGGATTCTCACCATGTAATTGATGTAAATCCTCTTTTAATTAGTTTCATATTCATTGCAATTCAATCTAACTTGTACTCAGTTTATTTGGTGAACTAAACTTCCTAAAAGTTCAAGACTACGATTAGCATATGACACAATTTTCTTCTCATTCGGTTGTCATGGTGAGTTGTTGTGTATTGTATGTTGTTTCCTTTTTTCTTTACATCTCAAATCAATGCAAAATTTTCTTGGATATTCCGTTGTTATCGACTATTGTTAGCTAAATTTTATCAATCTCATTTTTCTGTAGACTTGTATATATAGTTTACTTTAAAGCGGATTATACTATGGAAATGCGATAGTTTTTTGTTTAGGTCTTGATTCACCCAGAGGTTTAATTAGGGACTTAGCCACCTTGCTTTTAGTTATCATGTGGTGAGTGTGAACATGGTTTTGGATCCAAGGGGTTATTGAAGGTTGTTCATGCTTTTGGATGGAGTTGCATCAAAATAGTTCTCTGCTTACCTTGCAATAGTCATATTTAGATCAATGTACATATTACCGCTTATATTAGGTAAAGATTAGTAGGTAATCATACAATTTTGATTCAATGACAACAATTAGCAAATGAATGTTAATATAACTCCATTGTCAAGTTTCTTAAGTCTTTGTTAGTGTGATATATTTGCAACTAATGGGCATAAATTATAAAACTTGGAAAGGATGCCTATTGAATTGGTAAGGCGTCATACCTGACTTTTTTTTTTATTCATTGTAGTCTTGCTGGTTGGAAGAAATTGACAAGAATTTTAAGTTTCATGGAGGTAAGAAAAATCTCGCCACCTCGTCCTCTTTACGGGTATATATGTTGATCTCAATATTTTGGTGTGTGTTATTGAAATGAATGTTATGCACTTGAAATAGTTAGCTTTATGTTCTAAAAATACTTAATTAATTAAGCTTTTGTTTGTTTAGGGGTGGAGAAAAGGTTTGAGTTAGATTTTGGTTTGGATGTGATCTCTACCTTATAGATTAAGTGAAACTTGGTTAAAAATTACTTCAAGGATTTTGGTATGTTTTGGGGGAGGGGGTGAAAAAGTTTAAGAGAGTTACACTTGTGACTTTGTTATGATATTTTGCAATGCATATTATACATATGGGTAGAATAAGATATATTTTTCATTGCAGAAAATGACCTCAAAGGTTTTTCTTTATTGTTTTGTTGGGATGGAGGAGGATTATAACATTTGTGACTTTGTGATCTATTGTAGGTGAATGAAATGACACCATTACACGTGTAAAGGGATCAAAGTTTGCAATTGAACTCCAAGTTATAATCTTTGAACACTTGATGAAATTTGTATTTTGTGAACTAATTTCGTTGGAAATTACACTCGTTCAAGTTTTTGTATTGTTTTATAACTTCCCTAATATTCAATTTTGGAAAAGTCTCAACCCTTGTGTATTTGAAGTTAGTGGGTGGCTGGGAAGAATGGTTTGTTTTTGAAGTGTTTCTGATGTTAAAACAGGTCATTGAAATTTTGGAAAAGTCCTAGTAGCGTTGTTATGCTGCCGAAATTTCGGAGGGAACGACGTATCTTAAGTAACGCTAACACACTTTCAGCAAAGCGTTTTGACTCTTTTAACAAGGTTAGTCTCTTTAAGCTCTTTCAAACTAGATTAAATTATCCTACATTGGTTTTATTGCTCGAATACCTTTTGATTGTAGTTTTTAATACTTTTTCATCTATGGGCCATAACACGAATAGGTTCATTTTGGTTAACCATAAGCCATGAAAGTCGATTTAGAAAAAGGAAGTTGATCCGAGCATCAACTAGTAAGGCTTTGAGCCATTTTGGTAAGTCTAAGTGCATTTTAATCTTTTTCGAACCCCTGTAAGTTTTGTAAGTATGTTAATCGTCTTAATCCTCCTTGGTTGACGTTTATGACATTAGGCTAGATCTCATTCCCTCCCTTTAAGCATGCTTCTTAGGATTAGCGTGAGAGTTGCTTTCCTTCACTATTCGAGATGTGAGGGAGTGAGTGGAGTAGGCAGATGGGTAGCTAGTATTCGAGATCGTTGTGTTTTAAGAGGGGTTGGCATGATTTAGTAAATTCACTCGTTGCATGTTTTGGAGTTCTGAATTATTAGAGGTAGGTTGCTTACTTAATATGTTTATGCTCACCCTTGTTACTTAATGTTGTGTTTTGCAGGTAATATTCAACTACTTGGCGGGTGACAAAGGTGTTGAAGAATTATGGTGACGTTTTCAAAGTTTTGGTCATAATGATGTCAATAAGTTTCATGTTTAAACCTTTTGCAGTGTGTTAGGCTAGTGAACGTAAAGTTCTCTTGTTTTGTAAACCTCCTTGAATGTTATTTGAGTTTATGGCTTAGGGATCGTTACAATAGTTCTTGTAATTTTTGAATTGTTGACATGAGGTTTGATAAGTCCTTCTAATTTTAGAATTGTTCATGAGCTTAATAGTTTGATATTGTTAAAAATGTGACTTTTGTTAAAGTTTGGAAGAAAGGTTGATGAAATTATGCATTTTTCAATATAACAAATTATTGGAACACAGTGCAGAAAATTCAAGATAATAGAGAATATTTATGGATTGAAAAAAACACAAACCAACAAAACATGTATAATGTGTCAAGATCTAATTCCTATTGACATTTTTGAAACGTCAAGATAAAATTATATTTGACTCATTTAAATCATCAAGTAATTTATATTTGACATTCTTAAAACGTCAAGATAAACATATATTTGACACAGAGAAAACGTCAAGTATTAACACAAAGTTGACACTTTTTCAAAGTCAAGATAAAACTACATTAAAAAGTGTCAAGGTTTCATGTTAAAAATGACACATTATAAGCGTCAAAAAAGATTATACATAACACTTTTAAGTGTCAAGTATTGTATATTATTCTTGACGGTGGATTCCTTGACGGTTTTAAAAACGTCAAGTAAAGCAAAATTCGACATTTTATAAGCGTCAAGAAATATAGTTTTTGTAGTAGTGGAGGTCGTCTTCTCAGTCGTGCGCCAGCCGTATCGACGTTGAAACGCCAATGAACAACGTTGCACGTTGCAACGCCGTTCACAGAACAGAATGGTAATGTCTCATTTTTTGCTCGGTTTTCCTCCATTTTTCTCAGCAACCACTTTGACTCGATCGACACAGACTTATAGACTCGATTTACAATTAAAATTGTCCAAAAGATCGGGCCCTTACATTGAACAATTCAATGAAAAATTGCAAATCTAAGTGCCAAAAATGTAAACATCTAATTTTGCAAACCTTCATTCATCTCATGAACAAAATGTAATCCCACCTATGTATTTGATAGATCTATAACAAAAACAAGAACACAATTGTGCTCTGATACTAATTGATGGGATTGAATCTCATAGCGGAAGCGATTTGAATCGCGTGTTCTTGTAATGTATTACATAGATCAAATCAAAACATACATAAAATGATTAAGCATGCATATTAGATCATAGTTTGTAATTTTGTTCTAATTATTGTAATAAAGTGTTATTATTTCAATAAAGAGTTATTGTTCGATATTGCTTTTTGTTTTAACCCTAAATCCAATAAACTAAACATCAAAGGCTGTAATATGAATCTTTAACTGAATGTATTGTACATATAAAGGATCTATGTTAGAGATACAGCCTAAAGGGTCGATAGTAAGGGGATAAGGTTTGGGTACCTTACCCTGTTAAAACTATGGATGTGGCCCACTTTGTATAAGATACAAACACAGTGATCCTAAGGTGTTCGTGTATATGTCATGTGAGTGGGGATATCCTATGTAATGAGATTACATAAGACCGGACCGCGAAATAGTAATCACTAGATGTAACTCCGTTGACTAGTTAGGTTTCTATTTCACTAGGATGACCTAGGCAACTTTATCTCAATCCTGAGCAGGTTACGAACTCCTGTTCGCGAGAGATTGTCCTTTAACGAGTATGGGTGAGAGTGGCCAGATTCGTCGACTCAATATGCTTACCTTCTTAGGGACAAGACCAAGTGAGCGGCTGGGGACTTAGCCTAACAAGATGGAATTCACTCCTTCCCACCTACTAGGGTAAGTAGATGAATGTTCCATTAAGTGGTGTCTCCGAGACTTGAATAAAGGGTCCGACCCTCTCATTGGCCCGAGAGGGACTTTGTTTGTTGGTAGGACCACAAACAAATTTTTCATTAGTTGAGCACTAGTACTTAAGGTACAAGATGTAACCCAGGGGTAAAACGGTAATTTGAGCCAGCTGGTGTTACGAACATTCGTGAAGGATTGACTTGTTGTTATTGGTCAATATCCGTGCACACAGAAATATATCTGCAGTGAGAAGAGTGCAGCTGCGGGACTTTAGTGGAGTGTTCCCGCAGTTAACGAATGTTGATTGGGAGGTTAATGAGATTAAGCGAGCAATCTCTTATCGTTGGAGCTTCTGATCTGTAGGTCCATTAGGTCGACATTCTAGCTCGTAAAGGGTTTTTAGATCGTTTGAATTTGAAATGTTCAAATTCATAAGGGAATAAATTTAATGTATATAGATACGATATAATATATAGTTTTAGAACTATATATTATAAATTTAATGTGAATATGATTCATATTAAATGTTATGAGAGAATTAAATATTTGAAAGAGTTCAAAATATTAAATTCAAATGTGAATGTGATTCATATTTGAAAACTATATATTATAATTTAATGTGCATAAGATGTGCATTAAAACTATAGGTTAAGGGGTGAAATGACAAATGAGATTTAATCATTATTTATAATATGTTAGGTTATTTAATTAAATTATTTTGATTAATTAAATTAATTAATTAATTTTGAATTAATTAATTAATTGGGAACGTGTCACGGTGACACGTTCCCATCACTCCCCATTCCCTTATCGATAGGGAGTGGGGAGTTACCCCTGCTGTTCTTCTCTAAGGGGGAGAGGTGAAGATTAACCGATGATTGATTGAATCAATTGAATCCTTACAGAAGAATTCTCTCTCTCTCACTCTCTAGAATTCCCTTTTCTCCAATTGTTGGATCCTTCCCACCTAAGAAAGATCTAAGTAGAACTCAGAGACATAGGAGGTTCTCCAAGTGGTAGTGTCTTGTTAGAGAAAATAGAGGAGTTCCTGTGTTGTTATGTTGCAGTACGATAAGCAAGGAGTTGTTGAGGAAAAACTACAAAGGTAATCCATTTTCTTTCTTTTAGTTTAATAGTTAAACTTAGAATGTTTGCATAATTTATCTCCATGCCTAATTAGATTAGAGATGCATGTTTATTCTGTTTTTCATCAATGTATCGGTTTTGTATTTCAACCAAAACAAACTTGCAAATTAGGATTCCAAACTCATTTCCGCTGCTCAAGGAGATCAGATCTCCATCAATTGGTATCAGAGCAATGCTTGTTTTATTTTTGTTGAAACAAAATTGCATTGATTTGGTGGGAATTGCATTTGATTTGCTGTAAAACTGTTTATGAGGTTTGGCCTTAGTTTTTCTTTTGATTTGATCAAATTAAGTGTAAAGGCCAAGTGTTTTTGGGCAATTAAGTGCATTATCGAGTCTGTAATCGAGTAAAGAGTCGTTCGGGACCAGTTTCGTGGATTTCGGTTGAGAATTGAAGGAAAAATTGAAGTTGAAAGTTGTTGTACTCGAAGGAGAAAGCTACCGCCGAAGTAGCAGCGTTGCAACGCCGTTCATCAGCGTTACAACGCTGAGGAACGACGTCGCAATGCCATACCTTCCTATCGACGCGGGAGTTCTAGGGGTTAGCAGCGTTGCAACGCTACCCCGATAGCAGGCGCGTGCGCGGACAAAGCCGGCGATGCAACGCCCACATAAGCGTTACAACGCCGTGATACATTTTCACAAGCTGCAGACCGGTTCAGCATCTTGGTTGGTTTTCGGTCCTGTTAGAGCGGTTCAAGCCCGGTTCAAGGAGTTTTGGACCGGTTTATGTAATAAAATTAGAGTAATTTTATTATTTTGCACTTGAGGGGCCAAAGTATTTCGGTTTTACAGCTGTGTTTCTTTATGAATGTCATTTAGATTTTTTTCCCACCTTAGGATAAGCATGTTCATGCATTTTATTTGTATAATTGTTATATGAATATGGTTTGAATGCATGATTAATTTATTTTTCATGAGTAATTAGTTATAAATGTCATAATTAGATTATATGGAAAATAAATTGCATGGAGCATGAAATTACTTAGTTTAAAATAAATGTTATTTTATTTAAGTAATTTAATTATTCAATTAGTTGATTAATTTTTTTTTTTATAATTCCAATTTGAAAATAATTGTTGGTTTTATAATATAGCTCTTTGTCATAGGTTAATTATTAAAGTTTATAAGTGTTATAAATTAAAAGGGTTTTAGAAACCATAACCTATAACAAAGAACTGCATGCAAACATAGGAACTTGGGTTAAAATTAAAATTAGTTTTAAATTGTTTAAAATTAATTTAGACCTAAGTTTTAATTTCTAATAGGATTAGAAATTACTCTTACATAGTATTTTAAATGGTTTAAAATATAGTAGGACATTAGGACTTTGGTTATAAGTGAACTCTACTGGTGAAGTTCTGTCTAAGGTTGGGGGTACTTAAGTTGACGGTTAACGGAACACCTCCTACCTGGGAACTGACCCGGAACTTGAGTGGAATTAACCTTAGTTCTATTTTATATCTAGGTAATTAAAATGTTTATTCACCTAGACATAAGGTTAAAAAACCTAGTTATAACAGTTATAATACGCATAGACTTAGATAGATTCTTTTAGCCAGAATCCGACTAAGTTAAACCTATACCCTAAGCATCGAGTTTACTCTCATGTCCTCAAGAGTTCACACCGTGAGTTCCATGCTCGGGTACGTGGCGCCAATAGGGCGTCTCCCTACAGTAAGTGTTTGCATGGTTCATTAACAAGGTGAATGAGGGAAGTATCCATAGTAAATGGGAGCAGGATGCGTGTCAACGTATCCTACGGTCTCCTCCATTAGGTCGCACCGTGAGATTTCTATAATCCGCCTGTTAGGTTGTCCTGGAACAGCCAAATCCTACGGAAGGCCTGAATATAGGGATCGGAACACCGCGAACTCCAGAAATGGATAGGGTCTCTTAGGTAATTTTTCAACAGTTGTCTTTCTTAATAGTAGTCTGTTGGCTCGGACCTATTGGATCTAAAAATGGTAGGGTCACATTTACGAGATGAGTTAAGGTAGTTAACAAGTCCTTGACTAAACAAACGGTAGCTAAGCACCATTGGGACATGAGATGTTCTGGTAGTGAGAATTGGTTGAGAAAGTCTCAATTCAGGGGAGGAATGATTGACCGCCCGACGGAGGCTTTTGTTCTAAACCCTTGAAGTATCGTTGCAAAATTAAACGTTTAATTTAAACATTGAGTTGAGTTTAAATACTAGGGTTCTTTAATAATTTGCTAAATTTGATTTGTTTATAATGGGTTAAAGGCATAACTAATTAGAACTATTTTAGAATTTAAGCATGTCGTCCTCGTATATAGCCTTACTCAAACGCGAACGTTTAACTGGTGAAAACTTTACTACGTAGAAGTCCAACCTGGATGCGATTCTTGTTGTTGACGACCTAAGGTTTGTACTGACTGAGGAATGTCCTCAGGTCCCTGCTCAAAACGCACCTCAATAAGTTAAGAATGTGTTTGACTGCTGGTCCAAGGCCAATAAAAAGGCCAAGGCCTATATCCTGGCTGGCATATCTGATGTTTTGGCCAGGAAGTTGGAGGGTATGGTCTCAGCTCGTGAGATCATGGGTCATCTGCAGAATTTGTCTGGACAACCGTCTGAGAAAATTCGGCACGAATCCAAATATGTTTATAACTCCCGTATGAAGGAGGGATCGTCGGTGAGAGAACATATTCTCGATTTGATGGTCCTCTTCAACATGGCCGAAATGAACGGAGCGGTCTTGGATGAGCAAAGTCAGGTATTCTTCATCTTGGAATCTCTTCCGAAGAGTTTTCTACGATTCCGTAGCAATGCGGAGATGAACAAAAAGGAGTATAACCTGACTTCGCTCCTAAATGAACTGCAGACTTACCAGCCTCTTATGGATAATAAGGGACAGGTTGATGGAGAGGCAAATCAGTTTGCCCATTCCAAAAGAATCCAGATGGGTTCATCCTCTGGAACCAAGCCCTGCGGTTCTTTTTTTAGGATTAAGAAGACTCATAAGAAGAGGAAAGGAGGAAGAGGGAAAGCTTCTGCTACTGCAAACAATGAGCTCATAGAGAAGAAAGGTAAATTAGATTTACTTGTTCTTGAAACTTGCTTAGTGGAAAATGATGATTTTACTTGGATACTTGATTCAGGAGCCACTAATCACGTTTGTTCTTCCTTTCAGGAAACTAGTTCCTTCAAGGAGCTAGAAGAGGGTGAGATGACGCTCGAGTGGTCGGAGCGGAGACGTCGTCTCGGCTCACTGCGATGGGAGATGCCAAGTCGCTTTTTCGAGAGATAGATTCATTTTATTAAAAAATCTGTATATAGTTCCTAACATGAAGAGGAACTTAATTTCTATCTCTTGTTTAATAGAACTTAGATATTGTATTTTCTTTTCGTTAAATGAAGCGTTCATTTTAAAAGAGCGTGTCAATATTTGTTCTGCTAAATTGAAAAGCGGATTTTATGTACTTAAACTGAATCAGACTAAAGCAATTTTAAATCATGAGATGTTTAAAACTGCTAATACTCAAAGTAAAATACAAAGAATTTCTCATAATAATACCTATCTATGGCATCTTAGACTTGGTCATATTAATCTCAACCGGATTGAGAGACTCTCTAAGAATGGACTTCTAAACAAGTTAGAAGATGGTTCTTTACCTCCTTGTGAATCATGCTTGGAAGGTAAAATGACTAAGCGACTTTTAATGGAAAAGGTTACAGAGCCATAGAACCCCTAGAACTTATACATTCGGATCTTTGTGGTCCGGTGAATGTTAAAGCTCGAGGAGGGTACTAATATTTCATCTCTTTCATAGATGATTATTCGAGGTATGGTTATTTATACCTAATGCATCATAAGTCTGAAACTCTTGAAAAGTTCAAAGAGTATAAGGCTGAAATAGAGAATGCATTAGGAAAAACCATTAAAACACTTCGATCCGATCGAGGTGGAGAGTATATGGATTTGAGATTCCAAGACTATATGATAGAACATGGAATTAAATCTCAACTCTCAGCACCTAATACACCACAGCAAAATGGTATGTCAGAAAGGAGAAATAGAACCTTGTTGGACATGGTTCTGTTAGGATGTATGTCCTCATCTCGTGTAGTTTGTAATATTTCAAGTTGTAAATGAATAAGAGTTATTTATTTCAACATTGTGTAATAAATAAGAGTTCTTTATTTAAACTTTGTGTCTCGCATTTTTCATAAACTTAATCCAATAAACTAAGCTCTAGGGTCATTGCATTATGAGAGAACTAAGAACTTGAATGGTGTGTAGTGGACACACAGGGAGGATCACGTTCGAGTTAATAACCCGAACGGTCTACAGTATATGGATAGGGTTGGACACCTAATCCTGGATACACTGTGGATGCGGCCCGCTTTGTATTAGATTCAAACGAGGTGATCTAACTCGTTCATGTGGTTGACATGCGAGTGGGGGCATCTTGTGCAATGAGATTGTACAAGACCAGACCGTGAATTATTAGACTTACTGATGTAACACCGTTAACAGTATAGAGCTAATAAATTCGTAGATGACCATTAGTGACTCGACCTTAATCCTGAGCGTGTTACGGACTCCTGTCTGTGGGGGTCTGTCCTTTGACTAGTACGGGTGAGGGTGGCCACTATTGCTCGCCCAATATGCCTATCTTCTCAGGGGCAGGACCACGTGGGGTTCTGGGAACTTGACTACGCAAGAAGGAATTCACTCGTTCCCGACTTAGGAAAACTAGAGGGGTTGTTCCCTTAAGTGTTGTCTCCAGGGCTTGAACAACGGGGCCCCACTCTCTCATTTGACTGAGAGTTTATGGTTGGACCATACAACGTAGTTGTTCATTAGAGGAGCAGTGGGACTTAAAGATCAAAAGGTAGACACAGGGGTAAAACGGTAATTTGACCCAACTGTGACTACGAACAACCTGTGAAGTGTCGACTCATGGGTATTGGTTATATCGATGGACACAACTTGTCCTACAGTGATGAGAGTGCAGCTATGGGCTTTAGTAGAGTGTGACCGTAGCTAATGAATATTGAATAACCGGGTCAAAGAGTTTGACAGGTTAGTCTCGGATCATTGGAGCTCGTCACGTGTAGGTCCATTAGGTCCCTCGGTTGGCTCAAATTGGACAAATTGAGGGTTTATGAGTTTGGTGTGAATTTGAAGTGTTCAAATTCATTATCTCAGGTATTTATGTCATTTATATGAGATATAGATGACATAATATATAGTTTGATGTGAATGAGATTCAAAATAAACTATAGTATAGCCTAATTGATTAATTAGTGCTAATTGGAGAAATTGAATTGAGAGAAATTAAATTGAATGTGATTCAATTTATAATTCCACATTTATACAAATGAGATTTGTATAATAAGGTATGAGATACCTTATATTATATAATATGCAAATATGATTTGTATATTATATAGTTGTGGTAAAATGGTGAATTGGTGGAGATTTTAACTCCACCACACACCATTATAAAAGGATGCATTCAAAGGTATCTCATGACACTTCTTGCCATTTTTTGGATTTTCATCCAAAAAGAGCAAGTGTTTTCTCTCTAGAACTCTCTCAATTCTCCAAAATTCTCTCCTCACCCAAAACCAAAGGGAGTCCCACTCACTCTCCCTCAACCTCCCGAGAACAACCGAGAAGACCCTTTGGAGGTGTCTCCTTGTTCAGATCGTGGTTCGTGTTCGAGGAGAACGTTGGATCGAGAGAGATCGTGACCGGAGGAGAAGAGGATTCAAGAAGTGTTCTTCAACAAGCAAGTACTTTTTTTTCCTTACTGTTTTCTTCTCCCATTTGCATGTTTAGCCTAGGATCTATGAGATAGATTCAATTTTAAGACACCTTTTACACAACGGATCAACGACGTTTCACAACGTCTTCCGCTGCGGGAATTCAAAATTCCTTCAGGTTCGTTCTATGATGAGCTATGCTCAATTGCCTGCCTCGTTTTGGGGATACGCAGTAGAGACTGCAGTTCAAATCTTGAACACTGTTTCATCAAAAAGTGTTTCAGAAACACCCTTTGAATTATGGAAGGGCGTGGCCGAGTTTACAACACTTCAGATCTCGGGTTGTCGGCTGCGTGCTAGTGACAAATCCAGAAATTGGAACCTTGATCAAAATTATGTCAATTTATTGGCTATCCCAAAGACACGAGAAGTGGTCTTTTCTACGACCCACAAGAAAACAAGGTGACTGTATCGACAAACACCACTTTCTTGGAGGAAGATCACATGAGGAACCATAAACCACGTAGTAAATTAGTACTAAATGAAGCTACATATGAACCAACAAGAGTTGTTGATCAAGTTGGACCTTCATCAAAAGTTTATGGAGAAGCCAACACCTCAAGTCAGTCTCGTCCTTCTCAATCGTTGAGAATACCTCGACGCAGTGGGAGGGTTGTTTTCCAACCTGACCGCTACTTGGGTTTAGCTGAAACTCAAATCGTCATACCTGATGACGGCGTAGAAGATCCATTGTCTTATAAACAGGCAATGAATGACGCAGACAAAGACCAATGGATCAAAGCCATGGACCTTGAAATGGAGTCAATGGACTTCAATTCAGTATGGAAACTTGTAGACCAACCTGAAGAGGTTAGACCTATGGGGTGTAAATGGATCTATAAGAGAAAAAGAGATGCAGCCGGAAAGGAACAGACCTTTAAGGCTAGACTTGTAGCAAAGGGTTTTACCCAAATGGAATGAGTTGATTATGAAGAAACTTTTTCCCCTGTTGTTATGCTGAAGTCTATAAGAATACTCTTGTCCATAGCTGCATTTTATGATTATGAAATCTGGCAAATGGACGTCAAGACAGCCTTTTTTAATGGTAATCTTGACGAGAGCATCTATATGTCTCAGCCCGTAGGGTTCAGAGCAAAAAGTTTGCAAGCTCAATCGATCCATTTATGGGTTGAAACAAGCATCCAGATCTTGGAATATAAGATTTGATACTGCGATCAAGTCTTATGGCTTTGACCAAAACGTTGATGAGCCTTGTGTTTACAAGAGGATCATCAACGACAAAGTAGCTTTCTTAGTTATTTATGTAGATGATATCCTACTCATTGGGAATGATGTAAGATACCTTACTGACATAAAAAATTGGTTGGCGACCCAATTCCAAATGAAAGATTTGGGAGAGGTGCAATATGTTCTTGGGATTCAAATCTTCAGGAATCGCAAGAACAAAATGCTAGGTTTGTATCAAGCATCTTATATCGATAAAATGTTGTCCAGATATTTGATGCAGAACTCCAAGAGGGGCTTATTACCCTTCAGGCATGGAGTTCATCTGTCTAAGGAACAATGTTCTAAGACACCTCAAGAAGTTGAGGATATGAGACGTATTTCCTATGCCTCTACAGTAGGTATCTTAATGTATGCTATGTTGTGCACGAGGCCAGACATTTGCTATGCAGTGGGAATAGTCAGTAGGTACCAATCTAATCCAGGGTTAGACCACTGGGCAACAGTTAAAAATATCCTTAAGTATCTTAGGAGAACGAGGAACTATATGCTTGTGTATGGGATTAAGGATTTGATCCTTACTGGATACACTGATTCTGATTTTTAGACCGATAAGGATTCTCAAAAATCCACATCGGGATCGATTTTCACCCTTAACGGGGGAGCTATAGTATGGCGAAACATCAAAAAATGATGCATCGCTAACTCCACAATAGAGGTTGAGTATGTCGCTGCTTGTGAAGCAGCTAAAGAGGTTGTTTGGCTAAGAAAATTCCTTACTGATATGGAAATTATTCCAAATATGGAATTTCCCATCACTTTATACTGTGACAACAGTGGTGTGGAAGCCAATTCGAAGGAACCTCGCAACCATAAGCGAGGCAAGCACATCGAGAGGAAGTATCACCTGATACGAGAAATAGTGCAATGAGGAGATGTGACAGTCACGAAAATCGCTTCGGAGCACAATATTGTTGATCCGTTTACAAATACTCTCACGGCTAAAGTGTTTGAGGGTCATCCGGAAAGTCTAGGTCTACAAGATATGTACATAGGTTAATCTAAGGCAAGTGGGAGATATTTAATGGGGAATATTGATGATCTAGTTTATTGTATTTCTATCTCTGTAACCACTGTTTTAGATTATGATGTACCCCACTAGAGTTTTAGTTCAAGTAAAAGTTTGTTGGGGTTTGTGCCCTAAAACTCGTAGTTTGTAATTTTGTTATAATTATTGTACTAAAGTGTTATTATTTCAATAAAGAGTTATTGTTCGATATTACCTTTTGTTTTAACCCTAAATCCAATAAACTAAACATCCAAGGCTGTAATATGAATCTTTAACTGAATGTAGTGTACATATAAAGGATCTTTGTTAGAGATACAGCCTAGAGGGTCTATAGTAAGGGGATAAGGTTTGGGTACCTTACCCTGATAAAACTATGGATGTGGCCTACTTTGTATAAGATACAAACACGATGATCCTAAGGTGTTCGTGTAGATGACATGTGAGTGGGGATATCCTATGTAATGAGATTACATAAGACCGGACCGCGAAATAGTAACCACTAGATGTAACTCCGTTGACTAGTTAGGTTTCTATTTCACTAGGATGACCTAAGAAACTTAATCTCAATCCTGAGCAGGTTACGAACTCCTGTTTGCGAGGGATTGTCCTTTGACTAGTATGGGTGAGAGTGGTCAGATTCGCCGACTCAATATGCCTATCTTCTTGGGGACAAGACCAAGTGAGCGGCTGGAGACTTAGCCTAGCAAGATGGAATTCACTCCTTCCCACCTACTAGGGTAAGTAGATGAATGTTCCCTTAAGTGGTGTCTCCGAGACTTGAATAAAGGGCCCGACCCTCTCATTGGCCCTAGAGGGACTCTGTTTGTTGGTAGGACCACAAACAAATTTTTCATTAGTTGAGCACTAGTACTTAAGGTACAAGATGTAACCCAGGGGTTAAACGGTAATTTGACCCAGCTGGTGTTACGAACATTCGTGAAGGATTGACTTGTTGTTATTGGTCAATATCTGTGGACATAGAAATATATCAACAGTCAGAAGAGTACAGCTGCGAGACTTTCGTGGAGTGTTCCCACAGTTAACGAATGTTGATTGGGAGGTTAATGAGATTAACCGAGCAATCTCGTATCGTTGGAGCTTCTGATCTATAGGACCATTAGGTCCACCTTCTAGCTCGTAAAGAGTTCTTAGATCGTTTGAATTTGAAATGTTCAAATTCATAAAGGAATAAATTTAATGTATATAGATACGATATAATATATAGTTTTGGAAATATATATTATAAATTTAATGTGAATATGATTCATATTAAATGATATGAGAGAATTAAATATTTGAAAGAGTTCAAAATATTAAATTCAAATGTGAATGTGATTCATATTTGAAAACTATAGATTATAATTTAATGTGCATAAGATGTGCATTAAAACTATAGGTTAAAGGGTGAAATGATTAAATGAGATTTAATCATTATTTATAATATGTTATGTTATTTAATTAAATATGATTTAATTAAATTATTTTGATTAATTAAATTAATTAATTTAGAATTAATTAATTAATTGAGAACGTGTCACGGTGACACGTTCCCATCATTCCCCATTCCCTTATCGATAGGGAGTGAGGAGTTACCCCTTCTTCTTCTCCAAGGGGGAGAGGTGAAGATTGACCGATGTTTGGTTGAATCAATTGAATCCTTACAGAAGAATTCTCTCTCTCTCACTCTCTAGAATTCTCTTTTCTCCAATTGTTGGATCCTTCCCACCTAAGGAAGATCTAAGTAGAACTTAGAGATATAGAAGGTTCTCCAAGTGGTAGTGACTTGCTGGAGAAAACAGAGGAGTTCCTGAGTTGTTGTGTTGCAGTACGATAAGCAAGGAGTTGTTGTGCTGAAAAAAAATTACAAAGGTAATCCATTTTCTTTCTTTTAGTTTAATAGTTAAACTTAGAATGTTTGCATAATTTATCTCCATGTCTAATTAGATTAAAGATGCATGTTTATTTTGTTTTTCATCAATGTATCGATTTTTGTATTTCAACCAAAACAAACTTGCAAATTACGATTCCAAACTCGTTTTCGCTGCTCAACGAGATCAGATCTCCATCAAAAACAACACGTGCTCCTTTTGATCCTCATGTTCTCACGATCTCAACGATCTTGCGTACTCTTCAAACTACGAAGTAGTTTTCAATCCGTCTGCTAGATCTTCTCCGTTATATCTCTAGGAGAGGGAAGGTGGTGGAATCTCTTTTGGAGTTGGGAGAGATTTTTAGGAACACAAGTACTTTGGAACTTTTTCAACAAAAACACTTGTCAAAAGAGCACTAGGGTTGTCTTTTGAATTGGATTTACTAATGTGCATCTCATGCACATATTTATAGAGAAATGGGATGGAAATGACCATCCTACCCCTATAGTGCTCTTATGATATATTTCTCATGGATGGAACCATATGTTATATCAATTATATCATATATAATTGACATATCCCTTTAAACATGAAATTTAACATTTCAATCTCACTTCAAACTATAAACCCTTCTTATTTTCATGTTGAGCCAACGGAGGGACTTAATAGATCTTTAGATCATGAGCTCCAATGATACAAGATTAATCGATCAAACTTTTTGATTCAATTAATCAACATTCATTAACTATAAGTCATTCCACTATAAACTCATAGTTGCACTCTCCTCACTGTAGACTATGTTGTATCCACTGATATAATCAATACTTGTGAGTCGACCCTTCACAGGTTGTTCTAATCACAGCTGGGTCAAATTGCCGTTTTACTCCTGTGAATACATCTTGTTCCTTAAGCTCTACTGATCCTCTAATGAACAATCAGTCTATGGTCCTACCATAAAACTTGATCCTTGTTAAGCTAGTTAGAAGGCGGGGCCCCATTGTTCAAGACCTGGATTCAGTTCTTAAGAGAACAACCAATCTGATTCCCTAATTCAGGAATGAGTGAATTCTTTCTTGCATAGTTAAGTTCCCAGCTAATTACAAAGTTATGTCCATGAGAAGGTAGGCTTATTGAGTCGGCTACAGGCCACTCTCACCCATACTAGTCTAAGGACAAACCTAATAAGCAGGAGTTCGTAGCTTGATCAGGATTCAGGTCAAGTCACTAATGATCATCTATGAATTATTATACCTATCTTGATAACGGTGTTACTCTAGTAGGTTAATAACTCGCGGTCCGGTCTTGTATAATCTCATTATACAGGATGCCCTCACTCGCATGTCTACCACATGAACAAGTTGGATTACCTTGTTTGTATCAAATACAAAACGAGCCGCATCCATGGTGTTACCAGTATAAGGTTCCCAACAATATGCATGTACCATAGACCTTTTAGGTTATACTTGAACAACTTAATCCAACTTATGTCTACTAGATAAATGTTCAAGATCTATCATTATAACCTTGGAACTTAGTTTATTGGATTTAGATTTATATGCGAGAATATAATAAAAAAACTTTATTTTTTGTGCAATTATAATTATAAAACTACACTTGTTTAGGGCATAAATCCCAACAGAGGACCCACCCGATGAATAGCTACTCGATCTCTTAATCGATTTAGGGGGTTTAGGTCCCTAACCAAGACCTTTAATGTGGTATGGTCGTCTCCGTAACACCGTCTCGCAAATTTTCGCTCCCAAAAGTGGTTCGACTTGTTCTTGAATCGTCTCCTGCAACTTGATCATTTTATTTTGCAATTAAATGTTAAATAAGCACATGAGACAAACCTTGAATCTAGAAATAGAAATAACCTTAAATAACCTTTATCGGGAAAAACTTACATGTGTTGGTAGTTGGATTGACCCACTTTCCATTTTCTCCTCAGCTCTCCAAAATGTTCTTTTAGGCTTCCAAATAGTGCTTCTATCGAATTTATAGTTTTGATCTCTCAAACACGGCTCCCCCATGGACAGTGTTGCATTCATATGGACAACGTTGTCCCTAAAAATCTTTATTAATATGGAAAACATCATGTAGTGTTGCAACCTCTCGTTTATAACATTGCAACATTATGCTTACAGTTCTTTGAGGTTGAAAGACTTCTCAAATGACATTGCAAGAGTATGGTCTTGAATCCAAATGCCTTTTTTTTTTCTTCAACACTTGAATCCTCAAATATAACTCAATTATGCTCCAAATTTATCAAAATACTTCACAATTCTCCAGTTTTGCTCTATATAATTGATTTATGAGAAATAAGCATAAAAATACATGAAAACACACAAAATCATAGCAAAACAAGCATAAAATTAGAAATAACACTATTTTGCCTACTATCACACATATTGACCATTATTTTTTTACTTTTTATTTTTTCAAAAGGATCATTGTGTATTTACATTTGTTGAAACCCATATATTGAATTGAACATCTCTTGAAAAGACAATGCCAATTTTCTACTTTTTCAAGATGACAAGAACACGACAATATATTTCAACATTAGTATCATGTAGGAGTAGAATATTCACAAAATATTAGTTGGTCATCGAGGGCATATTTACATGATTAACGAAAGATAACTAAGCTCATAAAAAATAATTATGGTTCACAAAAAAATAATTAAGGATCGCCAAAAATAAGTAATGACCAACAATAGACCGAGTTTATAAGTTTGAAAAAAGATTGTTGATGAATGCATTTCATATTATCTTGAACCATGGAAGTGTCGTCAATCGTTAGAAATTGTCATTGGAGACAGTCGCAAGCGGTGGACATCGATTGTCTAATATGAGTTCTAACGATTGTCATTGATTGTCAGAGAAGGTAGCTGTCAGTTGCAGTCAATTGCCAAGTATGGCGGTCAGTCACAAGAGAAGGTCTTTGATGGCAGTCACAGTCATTGAAGAAAGTTTTCAATGATAGCCATCAATCATCAAAGGTCATCGATCGTTAGAAAAATAGTGATAAAATATGTTAATTTGGTTATCGTTCTCAACTCCATTGAGTTGGTAAATTAAACTAGTGATAAAATATGTTAACGAGACAACCATTAGGTTAGCTTAAAAATTCAACTCAACTCAATCAATCAAACAAAATCCATGAAACCAAAGATAGTGGAATGAGACAAATTCAATTAAAAAGACTGTTCACATCCCAAATAAGATGAATTGTAAAACAAAAAGAAAAATAAATTGAAAAACTGAGAACACATTTTAAGTTTTTAACACGATTCCCAATCACTGTACACCTGAAAGGAAGGTAATAAAGAAGAAAAAGGTGGAAATAAGAAAGAGGGAAGTTTTAATGAAGGCAGTGAAATGGTTGATGAAAAGTAATAGAGTGCAGTAACAAATAGATTATCTCGGGAACACAAGCCATTGGCCATCACATTCGCATTCATTATGCGAGCAAAAAGGGGCTACGAAGAAGAAAATGATGGTTTGAGCTTTGGGATTATATATATATATAGAGAGAGAGAGAGAGAGAGAGAGAGAGCTTTCAATGGCCACTGACGGCAGATCTTTTCACCACTCCAACAGTCCAACTCAAATCATCTTATCTCTCTTTTTTCTCTTACCAGTAATGGGCTCTTCCAAATCTTGGACCACAACCATATTCAGGCCACTTCTGATGATTGCAAAATTTTTTATTTTTTTTTTGTTGGGTTTCTAAACGCCGTTCATGTGGCTCCTACTCCAAGAAAGTCGAAGAACGCCGGTTGAACGCTTTCTTCAATACCATTACCAACTACTCCGTTTTCCTCACTCAATGATGATATTGATGCGTTTTTGTTTCGGATTTGCTCAACAAGCTTCTTCTTGTAATTGTAATTGTAATTGTAATTGCTCGTTTCTTGCATTCCCATCATCTTAAATCGTGGATATATCTCCTTCTCTTCGTCCCACCTTCTTCTATGGCTGTAAGACGATATCACTTCCGTTTCTTTGCTCATTTCTGAACCTAACACAAAAACAATATATTTCTCTTTTTATTCATCTCTTGCTTCCATATGCCATTTACTTCAATTTACCCCTAATGATACTGTCCACTTTGGCACATAAAATTCTACCCAAAAAAAAAAAACTTCATACTCATGAAAATAATTACTTTAATTGCACTTCCAACATAATCCTCTCCAAATTTAATCTCTAATCCTAATAAAAAAAAATCAGTTCATTAATTGTCCACCAATAACTTGTTTAAAGCTAAATTATAAATACCTGTGCATTTAGTTCTTCAGTTAAAAATGCTTCTACTCTTTTCAATGTTGCAGTATTATCTTACCACTTTCATAAAAGTTTCAAAATTAAGTTAAAATAAAAAAAATCTATTAAAATATTGATGAAAAGTCTACACGAATAAGAGATTTTTTTAAATTAAATATAATACTTTAACCCAGTTATGCTCATGTTATCAATGAAAAAAGTATTATTCTATTTTTAATTAAAGAAAACCAGTGTTGGGATTTGAACAAATTATGCACATCTTTTTTATACCATATTATATTAGTACTAAATTCAAAAACTAAATCCGATAGATTATGATCAATCTATCGAGCTAAACTAGTCAAGAACTTGCTCCAAAAGTTTAAGCTTCAAGTCTCTAAATTTAAAAATAAAATGGATGGGTTATGATAAATATTTTCGTATGGGAGAAGAAAATGACATAAATGACCAAAATAAAAACAAATAAATAAATAAGTAAAGCATTAGAGAACAGTAAAATTAATATTTTGATAGGGATATGCGGTTGGTGTTAGAGAGAGAGAACGCACGAGGAGAGAGGAGATCGAGATGAAAAGGCGTGTGATTGGCACGTGAGACGCTGCAGGTAAGAACATTGGAAGAGGTAGAGAAAAAATCCTGATCGGCGGAGGCAAAGACGTTAGGAAAAGCATTTCCAATTCCAAATGGCGGCATATGAAAAAGAGCAGAGTCGGAAGAGGGCGGTTGTTGAGCGAGTTTCCTTCTCCTGTAAGCACTGAACTGCTCTCTACATTTTCTAGCCATAATAACATGCCAATGATTTTTGACAGCATTATCTGTCCTCCCCGGAAAAAGCCTTGCAATCATAGCCCATTTGTTGCCGTAAATTCTATGTGCTTGCATTAGCCTCTCCTCTTCCTCTTCCGTGAAGGCTCTTCGGTTGATCCTCGGGTCCAGCTGGTTGAACCATCTCAATCTGCAACTCTTACCTTTTTTTTTTTTTTTTTAATTTAAAAAAAAAAATGTCAAACAAACTGAGGGTCTAAAATCTCTAAAGTAATTAATAATAATAATTAAGTCAAAAGTGTACCAGATCTGCCTTCGAGTTTTTCAGCGATGAGGTTCCAGTTCTGGGGGCCATAAAGGGCGACGAGTTCCTTAAGCTTGGTGTCCTCAGCGGGTCTCCAGTGTCCTCTAGCGCAAAGCTTGGAGTTGGTAGAAGAAATGTCGGTTTTGGTAGCCATTGTTACACAAGAAGAAGAAGAAGAAGAAGAAGGAGTTTGAATTAGTGTAATGGCATAGTCTTTGGTCAATCTCTCTCTTTCCCTATCGGGGTGGCTTGGGTTTCTCATTTGAATATTTTTTTTTCTGACATACTATGATACGCAGTGGTACTCTACTGTTACAAAGTCTTTGTGGGTGGAGAAAACATAAAATTAAAGGGTTCTTTTTTTTTTTTTTTGGTTATATTATATGTGTTTGTGTGAGAGAGAAAGAAAGGGACAAGGGTTGTTTTAGGGAGCTAGTTAACAACCCCTGACAGAGTGTATGAGTAGCTAGAGAGAAGGGGGCATTTACGTTGGGGGAGAGAGAAGAGAATGATGTGAAGTTGGGGCTTGTGGGGTGAATTAATTAATTAATTTATTAATCACTATATATTTGTTTTTAAAATTAAAAAAAAAAAGAAAGAGGGAATTGGAGTTGGTTTGGTTCAGGGGAGGGGGAGGGGGGTGTTAGTGAAGTTGTAGTGCTGTGTCCCTCTCAAAATTGACAAGAAAAGACTCATAATGTGAACTGTGCTAGCTTTGAGGTGTGCAGGTTTCGGACAGCTTTCTTGTCAACACAATAATACTTCCGAGGCTGCTTCTGCTTCACCTTCTTTCATACTAATTAACATCTCTCTCTCTCTCTCTCTACCTTCTTTCCTTTCTCCACTCTCTCTTTTCAATTTCACTACCCAACTTTCATATTTCTATCTGCCTTTTCGTAAATTTCACCATTCTAACATGCCAAATCAAACAATTAAACAATTAAATATTTGTCAGGGTATATATCTCACCATTAATATTTTCTTGAGTGCTCCCATTAATTGCTAAAATCATATTTTAATTAATATTTTTAAATTTTCAAGATAAAAAGGAAAATACGTAATTCATATAAAATACCACATAAGGTTTGAAATTTTCTTCCTTAGGGATCCACGAATCTTCTTTACGGTGAACGTGTTATCGTTTTCAATAATCCTCCTTCTGTAACACTTCTTGAGATTTCAGTATACTTCTTTAAGGAACTCTCTATCCTTATAATCTATCCTTGAGGATTCTGACTAGAAGACTATTTGGGTTTTTAAATCATGTGTCAACTTGTTAAGGACAATAAACCTTCACATATCTCTAAAATGGTATGATATTGTTTAGTTTGGGCATCAACCCTCATAGCTTTATTTTTTGTTCCCCAAAAAGTTTCATACTAATGGAGATAATGGTCCTCACTTATATACCCATTAATAATCTATTTTCTAACCAATGTGAGACTTTTGTTTGCATCCTAACACAACTATGCTTTTTCAGCATAGCTTGAATACAAATCTCAAAGTCTCTGAACCCAAGACTCACTGCTTGCTTGTTGAAAAACAAACGGTCTCAAATCCTCTAATGTATTTTCTTACTAGTCTCTAAGGAACCCCACCAAAACCTATTGCACATGGCCCCTAAGTCTTTGCACAAACTGTCAGGAAGTTGGAAGCAACTCATCGCATAGCTCGGTAATAGCCTAGGCTACTGCCTTAATAAGGACCTCCTTCCCTCCCATTGAGAAAAGTCTCCTGTTCAAACCCTGTATAGTTTGGAACCCTCCCATTGAGAAAAGTCTCCTGTTCAAACCCTGTATAGTCTTCCAAAGTATGTTCCTGACCTCCTTGAAAAGTTGAGCTTTATTATGAGCATTATGATTTGGGAGGCCAAGGTACATCCCAAAAGAGTACCCGTACTTCACCTGAAGCCTATCTGCCAAGGTCTGAATCTTCTCTTTCTTCACATTTTTGTTAGTTATGAACAAAGATTTGTACTTAATTATGCACTCGCCTAACACTGCAAGAAAATGGGTCTTTCCTGACGTGTTACAACGTCGGGATAGTTTATAATTCGCGTCGGCATAGGATTTGTCGACACCATAGTATGCGTCGGCATACGCATCGACATAGTTGCGTCGTCAAAGGTATTGTCAGCGCGCCAGTGTTAATATCCGCGTCGGGAAAGACCTCCTATTCCGACGCGATCGAGGCAGGCTTCGACATAGGCTGCTTGTATGGTCTATGTCGACGCGCAACATCTGGTGTCGACATAGATTGTCTATGCCGACCTACAACATAAACATGTCAGCATAGACAAAATAGTTTTTTTTATGTTTTTTAATTTCTCTAATCTTAAACTCTAATTTCAACCTTGTTGAACCGATATAAAATAAAATAGAATCTAAAAATTATTTGAAACATAATATGCATTAAATAAAAAATATAAAAAAAATCAAACTATAATTCTTACCAAGTTGTTTTTATATATAAAATAATACTAAAGCATCATAATTCGAAATTAGAGATAGATAATAAAATTACATAAACTAAACAAAAAAGGCACTCGTAGATCTATCTTCAAATTTTGCCTGCGTAATATTACTGGCCCTCAGAGTACCTAAAAATAAAAGAAATTTTTATTAATATTTTAGTTATAGTAATTCATAAAGAACAACATATATTAATGAGTTATAAAGTTCAAAATGTCATTAATAGAACATTTAGTATTCAAAATAAACTAAACAAAGTTTGAAAGTTCATTAATAATAAACCAAAAACTTATTAAAATAAACTTAACCTAACATCTAATAACAACTAAACATAACATATTCAAACAATCATAACAAAGTCCAACAAACAACTATACTCAACATCAACCTCCAACATATAACTAACCTCAAACATTCAAATTCAAACCTTCAACAAACAACATAACTCCAAGTTCCAACACCTACCCTTAACAAACAAATTAAAATCTAACTGGTCAAACAATCTCAAATTCCAAGAAAAGACTAAACTCAAACAATCTTAAGCTCCAACAAAAATAATTTGAGATTGCACTCAACTACACTCGAAATTTCATCAACATAACGACATAACTAGGAGAAAAACAAAAATTTATATAACTTGAATAAGAGAAGATACTTCTTAAGTTCATAAAAGGATGCCCAACCTACTCCAAAATTCAATTACAAACAGGTTGGGCTTCATATACACAAAGTTATCAGAACAAATCCACATACACAAGAAATTTCTAAGAAAAGCTAAGATCACAAGTTTAATAGAACAAAACTTATAACATAATAAGATTCAAAAGACTGATAATGGGTATTGTCGACGCGTCGGGAGAACCAAGCTATGTCGACGGGGTCATTGTATCGTGTCGGCAATGCTTAAGCTAATGGGTATTACCGATGCAGACATAGTTGCGTCGACACAACCAAGATACCCCGACGCAGTTTATGCTTCGACAAGATTTCACAACAACAAAAGCTATGTGTCTTGTAGTGTGAGGCTTCTTCAAAGTCACAAAAAATATCCTTAATAGTTTGTCAAAGCTATAATGAGTCCTTACTAAAGAAAAGATTATCATCAACGAAAAAAAGGTGGGTAAGAGTAGGACAAAAATTATTTAGTTTAATACCAAATAAATTAGAGAGAAACTTCCATGTGAAGGCACGTCGTCAACCCCTCTACACAAAGGCGTAGGAGATAAAGGGGAAAGAGGATCAGCTTACCTCAACCTTCTCGATGGTTTGAAACACTTACCTGGCTTCCAATATCATAAGTGCAACAAACTGACGGTCTTGACACAATTCATAATGAGGGAGATCCATCTTGGGTCAAACTCCAACTTTTTCATCACTTAGAAAAGTACTGAACATTAGGATTGATATCAATTTATTTTTTTGCAATAAAATTCATTTTTATCTTATGTTATTGAGAACATATTCTTCAATATGAAAGAGTGTCTTCTTTTTAAGCACATGTGAGCAAGAACTCCATTTATTTTAATGTACTTATGTATTATATTAGTATTAATACTTTGCAAGAAAAACTTGTGTTCATTTGATTTATATGAAATTATGCTAGTAGTTTATTTTGGTCAAGATGTTGAGAAGATAACAACATATTTCAGTTGCATGTATTACTTAAATATCACCAAATTTATAAGATATCAATTTAATGGCTTATGTGTACAATATTAACAAAAAATACAAAGTAGTAGTAGATGCAAAGTAATGTCCACAAAATACAGCAACAAAAGGAGCAATGTCTAATCATCCAGTCCTTCCCAGTAGACGCATGCAATATGTCCTCCTCGATTGAGGTGGAACTTGTAGAAAGCAGTCAGTCTTCTAGATATCAGTCACAAGCAAGTCTCCCAAGGAGGCACGATCATGCTCAGTCAATCCTTCTATTTGATACAACAGATCGACTACTTCCTTCCTTCGTGCAGCCTCCAACTCATACTTCTCATTCTGCTAGGGTAGAAGTAGTATCAGAACATGGATTTTAGATTCTGCATACTCGCCTACATCGTAGGCAACGATTCTTATAGCCTCTCGCAGAAAGTCGCCTCGTTATCTCCAGGTTTGTTTTTATTATGTAAAGTAGTTAAAGTTATTTGAGTTGCTTGTGTGTTGACACTTGTTATGCTATGATTTTGACTTCTTTGTTCTTGTGCTAAGGTAGTTTAGAGTTTAAGTTTAGATTATGGCTCAAAGACGTGACCGTTGTAAAGTTCTAGCAACTTTCGAGTACGAAAGTTTTTGTTAGAAGGGTATATTGTGACACCTCGTAAAATTAGGTGTTTTAATTGTATTTGTTTTAAATTTGAATCTTTGGATAATCAGATCAGGATTAGGAAATGGTGTTTCAAAGTTTAAAAAATGATTAGGATTTCTGTTTAAAAAAGGTTTAGGATTTCAAGGATTATGACTTTTTGATGCCTATTTAAACTAGAGTATTAGCAACTTAAAGGCACACTTCAAAACTCTCCTCGTCTTCTTCTTTTCTCCACTTTCTTCATCTCGTCGGACCGTCGTCGGAAAGTCACCGGAGAGTTGTCGGATCATCGTCGGAGAGTCGTTGGGCTTTCGCCGGACTGCCGTCGGAAAGTCGTCGGACCACCACCGGAAAGTACCGTATGGTTGAGTTAATAACTCAACTCCATGGGGTTGGGTTACTAAGTCACCAGTTATAATTGTCGGTGAACCAAACAAGAAGTTGAGTTATTAACCCAACTCAACCCAACCCAACCCCATAAACCAAACACCCCCAAAAAGGTATTTTTTGTGCTGCCATCTTACAAGATTGATTAAAAATATGAAACTGGTACAATATCAATTTTTTTAACATGAACCACATGGCTCATTGACTTTTGAATTTAAAAATTTAAACTCGTTGGATAACTAATTAAGTCATGTTCGATAATTATTTGATTTTTTATTTTTAGCTTTTGAAAATTAAGTTTAAAAATACTACTTTTATCAATGAATTAAGTTTTATGTGTTTCTTATCTACTTTGTACCTATTTTAAAAAATGTCAAGCTAAGTTTTGAAAACTAAAAAGAAAAAATAGTTTTAAGAAATTTGCATTTCTTTGTGAAATTTGGCTAGAAACTCAAATGATATCTCAAGAAAGATGAAAACTATTATAGAGAAAATGAAGAGAAATTGTGGGAAAACAAACGTAATTTTCAAAACCAAAAAATAGAGAATTATAATGGGTGGCAAAAAGTATTAGTATATTTACAAATCTAGCCATCATTTTTTAGATTTGCAAATATAGTTAAATTTTTAAAAATCTGATTTTTTGTTTTTTATTATTCCAATTTTACCCTCATTGGTGTATCAGTAGTATGTCTGATATACTTTACATTTGGTATATCGGTAATATATTTGATATACTTTACATTTAATAGATCAATAATATATCTTATATACTTTGTATTTATATATCAGTCAACTGATATATACATTAAATAAAGTACATTAGTAGTACATTATTGATATACTACAGATACACTTCTTTTTAGTAATATCAGTTAAATAATATATTCTATATATACTCGTAGCATATTAAAGATACTTTGCATCTTGGTATATTACTCATATACTTCATTTTAGATAGGTTCATTTCACTGATATACCTAACATTGAGTATATCGGTAGTATATCAAATGAGATTAACACTATCATATGCAAGTTACTAACATTGAGTATATCACTATTTCTATCGCTGTTATATTCTTTATATATCAAACATACATGATATATCAACATAAATCATTACCAAGCATAAATCACTATTTGTTATATTCCGTTAATATACTGAATATTGGCATTTTCATTTCATTTATATACTTAAATAAAGCATAGTAGTAGTATATCACAATATACTTGCTTTAGATTAATCTGATATATCGATTATGAATCACTATTGTACTCTTGATTATAGTAAGTATTTCTTATTATTGGTATACGTAAAAAAAGTATATCGGTAGTATATAAATTGATATATACTTGATATTAGTGAAATAAAAAAAAATATTAGTAGTATATCATACTGATATATTAAACTTACTAATTTACTTTCGAACAAATTCAAATTAGTATATCAATAGTATATCAATGACATACTCTACCTTAGGTATATTGTTGGTTTATTAACATTATACTATTGATAGACTATTGAAAATTTTTTATTCAATAACACCCGTGATAAATCAATTATATCAGTATTTCACTTATGGATATACTTTTGATTAACTTCAAATAAGAACATCAGTACTACATCATGTAGTTACTTTTCAGTTACGTATATCGTTGATATATCAGGTCTATCGTTGGTATATCAATATGCAAATGACATTTTTTACTTTCTATAATATGGGGTTGAGTTGGGCCTATAAAATTTGCTATTTTTGCAAATTGGATTCATCAATGACACTCATGCAATTCTCCTAATTTAAAATGCTATCTATACAAGTTGCCCAAAAATAAAACCCAAATGATTATCAAGGTCTTAGTTTTTTATTTTTGGATTTTAAAAGTGTATTTGTTTTCACTTCATTTCTATCCAATGAGTTTCTTTCTTAAAAAAAAATATTTAAATTCTTTTCCAAATCTAGAAGTCTATTTTTGTTAGTTTTTAATACTTGGATTGGTTTTTTAAAACATTGGTAAAAAAAATGTTACAAACTATAGAAAATCGTAGATGAAAATAACATTAATAAAGATTTAATTTTAAAAAACAATCGCCAATAAACCAAATAGCTATCAAAAATGGTTTTAGTTATTTAAGTTATAAGCCTAAAATGCTTAAGCTCATGGGTTACAATAAATCCAATTATATCAATACTTTAACACTTTCCTTCACTATTACAAATTTGTAGAAGGTTCAACAAATGGACATAAACCAATATTAATTTAGAGGAAATAACATAATAGGAGTTTGAACACAAAATCTCTTGGTTTAAAACTATGTTAAAATCACCACTGTTATGGGTAGAAATTGAATACCCGAGAGTTTGTCGGGTCAAGTCCATCAGGAAGGACGACCAGGGCGTGCATGGGCTGATCACAGGGGATGACCCAAAAGGCTGATTGAGGGAGCGACCCCGCCAAGCAGGCTCGGGAGGTCGACCCCACGGCTAGGTCGAGCCGGTAGAGGGTCGACCCCAGGGCCGAGTGGGCCGACCCCAAGGTGTTGGCCCGGCCGAGCCGGACCGAGGCCACGACTCCATGGGGTAAGCCCCAGACCCTTGTGGGTCGACCCTTTGAAGCCCGACCAAGTCTGGTCCGAGAGGGCGACCCCAATGGGTTGGCCCCAAGCCCGTGGAATTTGACTCTGTGGAGCTAAGAGGGAGCAAAACCAGGTGGTCACAATCATTTCGTGTTCTGTAACGAGCGAAAGAAGAGAGAGGTGGAGACGTTGCCAAACGTTTCCTCTTATGTAACAACCGCAGTTAAGGTTGCGCTAATCATGATGAGATAGTGGGTCATAAAACCTCTATCAGTCGTTACGAGTCACACAAGTTATATAATCTCCGGTGGCGCGATAAGGAAGGTTAAGCAATCATTTCTTGTGTTCTAGCTTGAGCCTCAATTCACGAGAGAATTCACTTTTCTAACTTGAGCGTCGGAGTGTGTTTGGCTCAACCCCACACCAGTGTTAGTTCTCTGTTTTGCAGGTTTAAATTATTCTCGGTAATAACAAATCTATTGTTGATCCGACTGTCTAAATTTTTGCATCAACAGTTGGCGTCGTCTGTGGGGAACAACTTTTCTTGCAACCCACTACGTGCTAAGAAAATATAACAACGTTCATCATGAGTAACGATTTGAACCAAGTCAACCCGATCAAAGACGGAGAGGAGTCAGATAGTAACTGACACCCTCGTCGAGTACCAGCTAGAGCGTAAGACGTTCAACCCGAAGAGGTCAACCAACATGTCGATGCAATTGAGGTTGATCAATACGCTATTTTAGAGCAACGAGTTCAGGGTCTAGATGAGAATATCGCACAGATATTGGAGATACTCAATCGTCTAAACTCAATTGTGGAAGATTTGAAGGATGACCAGAACCACCACCCAAAAGGGACCAAGCCATGAGAAAAGGTCCAAGCACAAACCCCACGGGGTTCTCTACCCTTCATTCGAGAAGAGGCCAAGGGTAAGGGCCCATCGGATGAAGGACATGAAGAGTCCTAGGTTCGACCTCAAAGGCCAAAAGAGAAGCTAAGGTTGGGGGCAATGACAGACGGTCATACCGGATAGAGATGCGGAGGTCTGTGTCCCGGGTGAAAGATTCGAAATCCAGGACACAGGTCGTACACGAGATTCGGAGGCAAAGTGACAATCATATGCCAAGAACCAAGCAACTACAGGGGCAAAAGAGTGTTCGGTCAGAGAAAACTGATTTGGGGTCAGACCTTAGAGAGTTGTTTAACAAAAAACGAAGGGAGCTGGAGGTCGAGAGTAAACTTTGGGTGGTCGAGCTACAACGAATTCAGGACGAGCTCGGGGACATGAAGAAAGCACAAGACCGCAATGGTTTGGACCTAGAAAATTTCATTGATCAGGTAGACCCGCCCTTCACCGATGAAATAATGCAGGAAGAGGTCCCTCCAAAATTCAAACTGTCGACCAATAAGGCCTATGATGGATCTAAGGATCCGGTGGAACACCTTGATACATTCTGGTCATGGATAGAACTCCATGGATTCTGGGATGCAATCAAGTGTCATGCCTTCTCCTTCACTCTAACCGAACCCGCACACAAGTGGTTTAGGCAGCTTAAGAGGAAGTCAATTGCCTCGTTTCGAGAATTAGCCTGTGCCTTTGTCACCAAGTTTCTCGGGGGGAAGGATCAACGAAAATCGACTACGTACCTTCTTACCATCAAGTAGGGTAACAATGAAACGCTGAGCGAGTACGTGTCCCGTTTCAATAACGAAGCCCTCCAGATCGAGGGGTATACTGATGGAGCAGCGCTAACCGCGATTGTGGTTGGACTGAAGGATGAGAGATTTTTCTGGTCATTAGGTAAGAAAGCCCCAACAACTTATGTTGAGTTACTAACGAGAGCGCAAAAGTATATGATTGCAGGAGAATTACTTCGCTCGAGGCGCGCCCAGACGATAAGCATGCTAGGACGGATAATGGAAAGCCAAGGGTTGATGGAAGAGGATAGAGGCGACTCTCAGAAGCGGAAGCAGGAAGAGCGATCCGACCATAATGACAAGTCCGTGAGGAGGGGTTTACCGCCAAGTAAGTTTGAATGATATACCCCTACGAATGTCCCTATCGAGCAAATCTTGATGAAGGTTCGCGATAAGAATGTCCTTAAGTGACTGACCAAGTTGAAGGCAGGCTCACATAGAAGGAATAAGGACAAATACTCTTTATTCCACCACGACCACGGTCATTTCACATCTGATTGCTATGACCTGAAAGAAGCTATAGAGGCTCTCATACAGAAGAGGCACTTGAAGGAGTATGTAGGGGAAAATGACGAGCGTGAGGTTTGGCAAGATCAACAGGTGCCTAGCAGAAGAGAAGGTGAGTCGCCACCGCCCAGGGAGATCCGTACCATCCTTGGAGGAGCGGTTGGAGGAGACTCGAATTGGAAGAGAAAGGCCAAGGCTTAGGCAACCCGAGTTCCACCTGCAGAGTGGGAGGTTTGTACTACTTCATTGGCTAACGAGGTTGTTAATTTTATAGAGGAGAAAGCAACCAAAGTACACCAACTCCATAATGATGCGCTTGTGATCTCACTGGTCATTGTTAATATCAAAGTCCGAGCATTTTGATGGATGGAGGAAGTTCAACAGATGTACTCTCATTGAGTGCATACGACACAATGAAGTTAGGGTGGGACCGGTTAAAAGTTAACATATCCCCCCTTGTAGGATTCAACAGAAGTAAAGTATATCCGAAAGGGAGTATCAAGCTGCAAGTGACGTTCGGAGGTGGGATGACATGTGTCACAACGATGGTAGAGTTCCTTGTAGTGAATGATGACTCTGCCTACAATGCAATCCTCGGCAGACCGACTATTCACGACATGAAGGTGGTAGCGTCGATATATCACAAAATGTTGAAATTCCCATGTAAACCCGATCTCTTCGGAACTTCCTTATTAACAAACAACAAAAAGAAAGAAGAAATGAATGTTTAAAACTTGGTTTCCCATGTTTTAAAAAGAAAAGAAATGAAGTGAAAGACAAAAGAAAAACAAGGAAAGAAAGTTTAGACCATTTTGGTTTGTTTTGCTTTTAATGACAAAAGAAGAAAAGGAAATGAAACAAATGTTTTATATTAAGTTATTTTGGTTTTGTTAAGAAAAGAAAAGAAAAGAAAAGAAAAGAAATGGAAGGAAGGGATAAAGGAAAGAAAAAGAAAAGGAAAAAGAAAAAGAGAAAAAGGGGGAAAAGACAAAACAACCTCTTTCCACCGATTGTTTTGTTTTAAAAAGGGTTTTCTCTTCAATTTCTTCTCTTTCATCACAAACCAAGCTGAAATTTCGTGGGAGAAGGAGAAAGGAAGAAGAAGGAAGCCATTTTTCATAAATTTGGAGCTGTAGTTGCAGAAGAAAGAGAGAAAGAACTCAAGAGGATTCTTTATGACAGCAAGGTAATCACTCTGCCATGTTCTGCTATTTTGTTCATCACGAGCTCCACAGAAAGAGGTAAGAGTTGCAATTTTGTTTCGTGAAAGTTAACTCATATTGGAACAAAATTCGTGAAGGAAGCTTGAGCAAATTCGGATCTTAAGCTACTGATTTGTTAAGAGGAAGACAGAACACAGAATTTACTGTCAAATCCGAGAAGTCTCTGATGTTTTGGTTGTACTGACCTGTAGAGTTGGAATCAGAAGCGCTATTAGGTATGGTTGGAAAGCTTATTGAATTTCCTACAACTTTCGTGAAGAATTCGTGAATAGAAAATGATTGGAAGATGTTGTAAATAACAGGTCAAGTTTCGGATTGCAGCAGAAAATCGAATCTGGAATAGCAGAAGTTAGTTCCGGGGAAAGGAGCTTTCGAGGTATTTCTGAACCAATCTATTGGGAATCTCATTTTCATGTCTTCATAAGAGTTTTAGAGGATTCAAAAAGGAAGAGTTTGGTATAAAGTAAATTCTTTTGGGATAAGTAATGAAGAAGTTATGGTTGTCTGAATACAGGGCATAAAATCTGTTAAATGCTGGAATTTTTGTTGGAGTGTTTTCTTGTAGTTTTAAAGTTAAAACCATGAGCTCGAGGTTCTAAAACATGGTTTTGGTTTGTTTGACAGGCCAAGAACAAAAGGTCGAGTGTACGGGTCAAGACTTTAGTTCTAACACTGTGAGTGACAAAACGAACCTTGAAAATGGTTTATAGGCTTGTATTATGCTTATGAAATGCAAGGTTTTGCTAAAACGAAATGGTTTAGATGTTTATTGTTTTCTTGAACACTTGTTTATGAGCATTCATGATTTCTTAGAAATGTTTTAAAGTGTTCATGATGAGCCTAAAAGTATTTATGAAATTTATACATGAGCATATGTCTAATGATTGCCAAAACTTATGGAGATGTTATGATTTCAAGCAAGCATGTACTAGCAAGTATGTTTTAAAGATTTCTAGTTTTATGAACAAGCTAAGTAAGCTTGAGTTTTATGAAAGAAAAGATAAATGTGGCATGTTCAAATGTTTTCATGTGATCTTCGAGATATTGAGCCCGAGGCTATGTAGTACCGTGTGCACACGAGTCTTATTCTGTTGTCGACGTTGAGTGTACTCGTGACAACAAATGGCCCCGCGAGAGTCTTTGGCGGGCCCCATTATTACGACAAAGACGATGGGAGTCTTTGGGCGGGCCCCACTACATCGTAGAATAAACGTTGGTGTCTTTGGCGTGCCTACACAACGTAGATTGTGACATGTTTTAAAAGAGCTTATATCATTTACATGCCTTACGAGATTTTAACGGTGATACTTGCCGATTTTCATGAAAAGCTATTATGATTACACGATTACTTTTAACATTTGATTACTGGATGCATATGCTCATAGTTGGCCAAGTGATATGATTTACGAGTTAATAGCTTTCTTTTAAACTCAAGTCACTCACTTGAGCTTTATAGCTCATTCTTTCGATGTTTTTCCACTTTTCGGTAGAGATCGAGCTCCCTGCGCACGATAACTCGCCATAATCTGCTGGAAGCTTCTCATGTTTGATATGTTGTACGTGGTTGGTGTAGTTTAGCAAGTCCATATGTTTGTAAATTATTTTAAGAGAACTATGTAGTTATAGTCGTATGTGCTTTAGAGGTTGTGGTTGCTTAATTAGTGGTTTGGACTGTTTGTGGTTCTGATGTTCTTGCTCGTTTTAGTTTCTCCTTATGTACGTCTTAGAGATGTCCAGTTTCCGCTGTGTTAAGTTTAAAATGTTCCATATGCGAACATAGTTTTTTTTTTTAGGTAAAGTAGTATCAGCAGGTATTGTTAAGAGGTAACAATGTCTGTTGGCTTCATGCCGTCTCCCGGGCTAAGTTAGCAGGTGGTTCGGGAGGGGGTGTGACATCCCAACCCCTAGTGGAGTTAGGATCGTTCATGGTGAGCAGCTCACATCCCGGGAATGCTACCACAACGCCATGAGGGAGTCAACAGGAGAGGTGGAAGAGATCGCGACAATTGGAGTATATGTCTAGCCACCTGCAGATGTTGGAGAGGACGAGATGGATGTTGAAATCTCGGCACCTACGACGTCAGAATCTAGAGGCATGGAGAATAGTCAGGGAGAGCCACACGTGGATGCTGACGAAGAAGAAATATCCGCCAAAGAGGTTGAACGGGGGGAACCTGCGGAGGCTCTGGAGTCACTCCCACTTTTGTTCGAAGAACAACGAGTAAATATCGAGACAAGGATGAGAGCAGACCAAAGGAGGAATCTCATTGAGTTCCTCCGTTGGAATGCTGACATGTTCGCATGGTCGGTGCATGGCATGCCCGGAATAGATCCAAAGGTGATGGTGCACATGTTGAATGTGGACAGAGATTTCAAACCTATTCGACAGAAGCGACGAGTCTTTAATCATGTGCGAAATGAGGTCATCTCCGAGTAAGTCGACGAGCTACTGCAGACCAAATTTATCCGGGAGGTCAACTATCCACAGTGGCTATCCAACGTGGTGTTGGTAAAGAAAGCAAATGGAAAGTTGAGGATGTGCGTAGATTTTACTGATTTGAACAAGGCATGCTCGAAAGATAGCTTCCCTCTCCCACGAAATGACCATCTGGTGGATGCTACTGCAACACATGAGATGTTCAGCTTCATGGACGCATATTTCGGGTATAACCAAATCCGAATGTATACTCTAGATCAGGAGAAGACATCATTCATTACCAGTAGATGGTTGTATTTCTATAATGTTATACCCTTTGGCTTAAAGAACACAAGCGCTACTTATCAACGATTGGTTAACAAGATGTTCGTTTATCTTATTGGCAGGAATATGGAGGTCTACGTCGACAACATGCTGGTTAAGAGCCGAGGGCATATCTACATCAAGTTGACCTAGCTGATGCATTCGCGACTCTGAGAAAGTAGCAGATGAAGTTAAATCCGAGCAAGTGTGCCTTCGGAGTAACTTCTAGTAAGTTCTTAGGCTTCATTGTAAACCAAAGAGGCATAGAGGCCAATCCGGACAAAATTCAGGCTATATTGGAGATGGAGTCTCCAAAGACCATGAAGCAACTGCAAAGGAAGATTGCGGCGCTCAACAGATTTGTAAGTAGAGCGACTGATAAATGTCTCACATTCTTTAAACTCTTGTGGAAAAAAAGCTAACTTTGAATGGACGGACGAATGTGAGCAGGCATTTGAATCACTAAAAAGGTATTTTAGTTCAACTTCACTCCTTTCCAAACCAATTCCGGGTGAGGAGCTCATCTTATATTTGGCGACTTCCGACACCGCCGTCAAATCAGTCTTGGTAAAGGAAGTAGATGGTCGACAGTCCCAGTCTATTATACTAGCAAATCCATGATGGGGCGCGGAATTTGAAGAGAATCGAATCCCCGTGAGCAGCGGAAACGTGTAATTAAGATCAAATTGCTTGTTTGTTTTGATTTATTCCAAAAACCCATACATTGGCAAATTAAATACATAGATATACAATTTTATACTAAAGCATGGATTAAACAAGTAAATAGACGTACTCTAAACTAAAAGGGAATAGAATATTACCTTTGTAGTTTTCAACTTCCAGCAACTCCTTGCCAATTGTCACTTTGATGAAGAACAGGAACTCAACAATAGGTTTTCTTCTTCCTGGCAGAAAAGGACACTACCATTAATGAAGACCTACTATTCTCTAAGTTCTTTTGATCTCTCCTTGGTGGGAGGGAGTTCTAACAATTAGAAAGACAAAAGAGAATGTGTGTTGAGAGAGAGAGTTCTAAGAGTGCAATTCACAATTGCCCAAATTCATCGATCAACTTCATCCTTCTCCCACATGAGAAGATAAAGACATTGAGGGAAAAACTTCCCCACTTCCAATCGATGGGAAGTTGGGGAAGAAGTGGGAACGTGTCATCCTGACACGTTCCCCTCTTTTTTTAATTAATTATTTAATAAATAATCAAATTAAATATGAAATAATATAATTAATTAATTAAACCATATTTTTAATTAATATTAAACTAAATATCATTTTCCCTCTAATCTATAGTTTTAATTCACATCTTATGTACATTAAATTTTAACCTATAGTTTTTAAATATGAATCTCATTCACATTTAATTAATATTTGAACTCTTTCAAATATTTAATTCTTTCATATAATTTAATATGAATCATATTCATATTAAATTTATAATATAAAGTTCCAAAATTTTATATTATAATGTATCTTTATACATTTATGTTTTTCCCTAATTGAATTTGATCATTTCAAATTCAAATGATCTAAGAACCCTTTATGAGCTAGAAGGTGGACCTAATGGACCTATAGATCAGAAGCTCCAACAATACGAGATCATTTGGTTAATCTCATTAACCTCCTAATCAACACTTGTTAACTGCAGGAACACTCCACTACAGTCCCGCAGTTGCACTCTTCTCACTGCAGATATATTTCTGTGTCCACGGATGTTGACCAATAACAACAAGTCAATCTTTCACGAATGTTCGTAACACCAGCTTAGTCAATTTATCGTTTTACCCCCGGGTTACATCTTTTACCTTAAGTCTCAGTGTTGCTCTAATGAACAATTTGTTTGTGGTCCTACCAACAAATAGAAGTCCCTCTCGGGTTTGTTCAAGTCTCAGACACTTAAGGGAACATTCATCTACTTACCATAATAGGCGAGAAGGAGTGAAATCCATCTTGTTAGGTTAAGTCTCCAGTGCTTGCTCGGTTTTGTCCCCAAGAAGGTAGGCTTATTAAGTCGACGACTCAGGCCACTCTCACCCATACTAGTCAAAGGACAATCCCTCGCAAATAGGAGTTCGTAACATGCTTAGGATTGAGATCAAGTTGCCTAGGTCATCCTAATGAAATAGAAACCTAACAAGTCAACAGAGTTACACCTAGTGGTTACTATTTCGTGGTCCGGTCTTATGCAATCTCATCACATAGGATATCTCCACTCACATGTCGTCTACACAAACACGTTAGGATCACTTGTGTTTGTATCATATACAAAGTGGGTCATATCCATAGTATTACCAGGGTAAAGTACCAAAGCCTTATCCCCTTACTATAGACCCTTTAGGTTGTATCTCTAACTGAGATCCTTATATGTACACTACATTCAGTTCAAGAGACATATTACAACCTTGGATGTTAGTTTATTGGATTTAGGGTTAATTTAAGGCAATGGAGTAAATAATGAACAATTAATCTTTATTGACAATAATAACTATTTATTAATTTAATTAGAACATTATTTACAAACTACGAGTTTTAGGGCATAAAACCCAACAGAATCCAGGTATCCTCTGGTAGAAAAATTGGCTTTAGCTCTTGTGGTTTCGGTACAACGGTTGCACCCGCATTCAAAGCACATAGGATAGTAGTCTTAACTAAATATCCATTGAGGCATGTTTTGCTAAAACCAGAGGCTTCGGGGCGACTAATGAAATGAGAGGTGGAGCTCAACGAGTACGACCTTCAGTTTCGACCATGAAATGGCAAGCTGTGGCGGATTTCGTGGTGGAGATGACCCCTCCTGGGGAGGTAAGTTTTGTTCAGCTTCAACCTCATGGAATTGGTGACCTCCCTTGGAAGCTCTATGGGGATAGATCATCAAACAATCGGGGGTGTGGAGTCGGATTACTCATAGTATCCCCTGACGGGGATCGATTCGAGTATGTGTTGAGGTTCAAGTTTTGAGCCTTAAATAATGAAGCCGAGTATGAAGCGTGGCTGACAGGGCTGAGGATCGGCAGATTATTTGGGATAAGCAACCTGCTCATTCTTAGAGACTCTTAACTTGTTGTCAACCAGGTGGCAGAGACCTATCAGACCAAGGAGCAACGAATGACGATTAATTTGGCGAAGGTAAGACAACATTTTAAGTCGTTTGCTAAGTTTGAAATCTGGCAGATCACGAGATCCAAGAATGTGAATGCAGATTCCCTGGCGAAGTTGGCTGCAACATACGACACTAAGTTACGGCGAACAGTCCCAGTAAAGATCTTAGATGAACCAAACATCCAGGAGATTGAGATGATGGAGTTAGATAACCCATCGAACGTGGAGCAAACTTGGACCAGGTCGATAGTTGATTTCCTTATGGAAGAGAGACTCCCTTCTGACAAGCTTCAAGCGCGTTAGTTAAAGTACAGAGCTGCTCGATATATCTTGCTAGATGACAAACTGTATCGAAGGAGCTACTTTATGCCTCTTCTCAGATGCCTTGAACCTAGCGAGGCAATGTATGTCTTGCGAGAGATACACGAAGGAGTATGTGGCAATCATTCTGGTGCTCGATCTCTCGCGCAGAAGGTAATGCGACAAGGTTATTACTGGCCAACAATGCACGAGGATGCGCGCACCCTCATTAGATCATGTGACTAGTGCCAACGTTTTGCAATAGTGCAGAGGCAACCTCATGGGCCACTTACTAGTGTGATGAGTCCTTGGCCTTTTGCTCAATGAGGGGTAGACATTATTGGACCCCTTCCGCAAGGTAAAGGGCAAACAAGGTTTGTCGTGGTAGCGGTAGATTATTTTACTAAGTGGGCAGAGGCAGAGGTGAAGGGAATGAAACTCCCACGCAGCGGAAGACGATCGAATCATCGTGGTGAAGTTGTGCAATTGAATTTCGTTAAAATCAATCTAACTCTTAGAACTAGGTTAAACATGCATAAATTGGAAAGAAAATACAACAAGTACTTACTTGTTGAAGACGTGGTTCAAAATTTCCTTTCCGATCACGTACTCTTCGTGTTCTCCCAATGATCTTGAACTTCTAGAACACTTCTCTCGAACGAAGACCGAACACCACCACTTGGCTTCTCAATTGTTCTTCTTTTGGAAGAAGGAAGATGGTGGGATCTTTGTGTTTTGGTTTTGAGAGGAGAAATGTAGAGAGAATTTGTGAGAGAGAGAGATCTCTTCTTTTGGTGAAATTTCCAGAAAATGAAAGAATGATCAATTTCCCCTTCTTGCAAAGGGGTTTAAATAATGGAGATAGGTGGAGTTGAAATCTCCACCTATTTACCATTTTACCACAACTATAGGTTATCCAATCATGTTTGCATAACCATATATTATAAGATATCTCATATCTCATTTTACAAATCAAATTTGTATACTTGTGGATTTATTAAATTGAATCATATCCAATTTAATATCTCTCAATCTAATTTCTCCAATTAGCCCTAATTCAACAATTAGGCGAACCTATAGTTTATTATGAATCTCATTTACATTAAACTATATATTATATCATTCATATCTCATATAAATGACATAAATGCCCTTTAGTGAAATTGAACACTTCAATTCACATCAAAACAGTAACCCTTCTTTTAACCCAGATTGAGCCAACTGAGGGATCTTATGGACCTACAGTGACGAGCTCCAATGATCCGAGATTAACCTATCAAACTTTTTGACCCGGTTAATCAACATTGATTAGCTACGGTAACACTCCACTAAAGCCCGTAGCTGCACTCCCGTCAATGCAAGATATTACGTGTTCACTGATATAACAAATGCCCATGAGTCGACCCTTCACAGGTTGTTCGTAGACACAGCTGGGTCAAATTACTGTTTTACCCCTGTGTCTACTTCTTGTTCCTTAAGTCCCCACTGCTCCTCTAATGAACAACAACGTTGTGATGGTCCAACCATACACAACAACCCTATCGTGCCAGTGAGAGGGTGGGCGCTCGTTGTCCAAGCCTTGGAGACAACACTTAAGGTAACAACCCCTCTAGTTTCCCTAAAGGCGGGAACGAGTGAATTCCATCTCGCGTAGTTAAGTTCCCAGCTCCCTATTTGGTTCTGTCCTTGAGAAGATAGGCATATTCGACGAGTAACTGTGACCACCCTCACCCGTACTAGTCAAAGGACAGACCCCCTCAGACAGGAGTCCGTAACACGCTCAGGATTCAAGTCGAGTCACTAATGGTCATCTACGAAGTTATTAGTCCTTACTGTCATACATCAGTAGGTCTAATAATTCACGGTCCGGTCTTGTACAATCTCATTGTACAAGATGCCCCCATTCGCATGTCAACCACATGAACGAGTCAGATCACCTCGTTTGTATCTTAATACAAAACGGATCGCATCCACAGTGTATCCAGGATTAGGTCTCCAACCCAATCCATATACTGTAGACCGTTCAGGTCATTAACTCGAACGTGATCTTCCCTATGTGTCCACTACACACCGTTCAAGTTTTAGTTATTTCATATATTCAATGACCCTGGAGCTTAGTTTATTGGTCAAATTTTGTATAAAATGCGAGACACAAAATGATGAAGTGAATAACTCTTTATTAATTTCAAATGTATATTTACAAACAGTACGAGATTAGGACAAACATCCCAACAAGAGGCTATCGCAACCATCACCAAGAAGAAGGTCTTCGGTTTCATATGGAAGAATATAATATGTCGGTTTGTCATACCCTATGCTCTGGTGACGGATAATGGACGTCAGTTCGACAATGAGGCCTTTCGCAAGCAAATATTAAGGGCCTGTACGTAATCCGGATTCTATTTTATGTTTTCAGATTCACTGAATTCAGTGAATACGTGTTTGGCAGACATGTTTTCGAAAACTGTTTTCGGATTCTGTGATCCAAATAGTAGAAATTCTGAAAACAACATTTTTATGTTTTCATTGTATCCAGATTCTGAATTTGAAATTTTAAAATACAGAATTATTTTAAACGAAGATAAAAATCTTAATAAATATAGTATTTCATATTTATAAACTTAATTTACTTTTTTTTTTAAATTAAAATGTGTATAATATAATATATTATAAATATAAAATATTATATTATAAAATAATAATTATATAAAATTTATATTAAAAAAAATATGTTCATAAATTAATTAATAATGTCTTATATTCAACCTAATATTTAGTTTTGCAACTACAACTAATTTTATGATCTATAAATATATTATAGATCACATTTTAAAGTACTACTGTTAAAATGGAATCAATTTTCTAAATCTGCTACCAAACACATATCTGAAAACATGAAATACAACTTTGTTTTCATTGAATCCCTTGTTTTCAAATTTCTGTTTTCGGATTGCCTACCAAACAGGCCCTAAGCATTTTTTCTCTTCTCCTGCACATCCGCAAGCAAATGGGCAGGTGGACGCCGTGAATAAGATCCTCAAGAGGAACTTGAAGACTAAACTGGAAGGACTGAAAGGCTCGTGGGAGGAGGAATTACCAAATGTGTTGTGGGCTTATAGGACAACCTCCAGGACTTTGACTGGGGAAACTCCTTTCTCACTTTCGTTTGGATTCGAGGTTGTGATTTCAGTAGAGATTGGTATTCTGTCTCCCAGGGTGGAGCAATTTGATCCTGAAACGAATTCTGATTCTCTTGGTCTGTATCTTGATTTAATAGAGGAACAAAGAGAGAAGGCCCCGTTACGGGTTGCAGAGTACAAGAATAGGGTTGCCCGATACTACAACTCCCGAGTGAGGCGATGGTGCTTCCAGGAAGGTGACCTTGTCCTTCGGCGTGTTATGCAAAACACCAAGGACCAGAGTTCTGGAGCCTTAGGTCCACCTTGGGAAGGCCCGTACAAGATCACGAGGGTCGTTCGCCCAGGAACTTATGAAATATCTGACTTCGATGGGAGACGTATGTCTCACCCATGGAATGTTGAGCATCTCAAGATGTATTTTCAATAAGTTAAATTTTTATTTGTATGAGTTTACCAGTGTATTACCCATATTTTCGAGTTAATGATGATATTTTTACTCAAACACTTTGTTTATCTCCAAACTGTCTGAGTGGGGGGCACACTAATATAAGAATAAGTAAATAAATATGAGAAAATTGGGGTATGAAAGACTCTCTCGTAGAAAAAAGTGTGGTTTGATTTATGGTAAAAATTGCATAGTCAAGGAAAGTTAATATGAAAATAAAAATACATAGGGGTCGGGATTCGAGATCATCGTCTAAAGGAATGTCACTTAGGAAGCTCTCTCCGAGGACTGCGTTCTCCAATCTAGTGACCTGGTTGTCATTCCCGAACCTAGAGGGTTCCCCAGGTGCAAGCTCGACAAGTGGTCCAAAGTCAAATCCAAGAGGATTACAATACTCTTGGAAGGCAGGTTTGAGCCATCTCAGGTCAGTACCAGGTTGACGTTCCTTGGCGGTCCGAATTGCCCATTTCACTCTGCAGCGCATAGCTTCGTTCTGGAAGTCAACATACTCTTCAGAACGTTTGAATGCCTTGGACAAGTACTTGGGGTCTCTGAGCTTATCTTCGGTGACTCTAAGTTTATCCTCAGCCTCCTTTAGTTTAAGTTGGAGGGTGGATAGGTTGCTTTCAACATGAGGGCGGAATGAGTCGTATTCAGCCTGGAGGTATTGGAATCTCCCTTGTACAGTGTGCAGGGTCTGAGCCGCCTAGGCATGTAAACTGCGAGCCTACTCTAATTTCTCTTGGGAGACATGGTTTTGGCATAGATGGGCAAGTTCTTGAGACATGCAGTGTGAGGCGATGACTGTGTTTAGGAAGACTTGTGCACAAGATAGACGCCCAGAGGTTAGTTGTTGATAAAAAGGATGAGAAGCACAAGGACTCACTTACCTTTTGGATGTGTCGTATGGCGTAGGTAAAACCAAGGTAAGTAAGGATCTCACAAGCCATGTCGTTGTTTAGCAGTCTCATGAGAAGAGTTGCTATCAGAAAGCCTTCCCCATGCAACGAAAGCTTGCTTCATCTCAGCAGTCTCGTCAAAAGGAGAGTTGTAAATACCAATCTAGTCTAGATGGTAGGAAGTCCTGCGGGTGGATCCCCCTCATCGCGACTACTCCCACTCATGGGGTGAATGTTAGGAGCTATCAAGGGAGGAGCTTGAAATGTGAAATGGGGTGGGGACGCTCGTATGCATGGTCGATGAGTAGGTCGCTGGTCAATACTCATGATCCGACAGGAGATGTGATCATGGGGGCAACCTCGACGGGTTCAGAATCTGAGTCGTCAAAGGGCACCTGTTGCTCGCGTTCCATGGCCCTGAACCGTGCAACCATATCTGAAAAGAAGAGAGTAAATTAAGTTAATAGGAGTAACGTCAAAGAGTGTCACCAAGGAGGGTCGCCGAGGAGTTTCGCTGAGGAGTATTGCCAAGGAGTGTCGTCGAGGAGTGTCGCCAAGGAGTATTGCCAAGGAATGTCGCCAAGGAGTGACACCAGGGACGGCAAAGAAAAATGTCAAAGAGTATTGCCAAAGGGCATCATAAAAGAGACTGGCCTTCAGAATTAGCTGGCGGAGCCGAAATGAGGTCGTATTGTGAGAGGAGGCAAGTCTGGACTAGATTAGGACCCCAGCGTAGTGGCTCGCCGATCCTCCAGGCAAACTCTCGAAAAGTGATAGCGGTGAGGGTTGGGTTTGGTCTAATGTCGGCTGCCAAGAAGGAAGAAAAATCAATTAACACGATGTCAGATAATAAGAAATCAGTCAGAGATAGAAAATCAGTCCTGGTTGAGTGGGGAGGAGCGGACTCGCCTAGCGTCCTGAAGTTAGTCGAAACGGGGAGTGAAGATCCTGTTTCGTCAGGAGATAGCCACCACCCACCAACGAAGAACCATGGAACTTTCCAACCTTTCATCGATTTAGGTTCCTTTACAATGGCCTCCAAGGAAGGTGGAGGACAAGTGTAATAGAAGGGGGCAAACCTATCCTTTTGCTTAAACGTGTGAAGTGAGGAAATTGATAGCGGACATGGGAGTTAGGTTCTCAACCTGGCGCCAAAGGACACAACCTCCTATGAATGAGCACCAAGAGTTGGGAAGGATTTGGAAGGGTGGCATGTTGATCAAAGTAAGAAAATTTTGGATTAAGGGTAGTAAGGGTAGCCTAACCCCACCAACAAACATGTCAGGGTAGAATGCGACCTCTCCGGGAGGAGGTGCACTGGGATCCTCTCCTCGTCTAGGAACTCTCATGGTAACACAAGAGAGGATGTTATAGCAGGTTCGAAGGTCGTTTAAAGTTGTGTTGGTCATGGTTCGAACCCTAGTAGGTGCCTTATTGTTTTAGACCCTAGAGTTTCGAGGGTTACGGGGCCCTAGGTGGCGGGTTTGGATTGAAATCTATGTCATCCGGGTCGGAAGAACTAGCATCGACAACGTAAGGAGTCATAGAGCTACTTGCCATATCGAAAGAAAGTCAAGAGGGGTTACCTGGAGTAAGTGTTTTACTAGGAACCTAAGAAGACAAGAAAATGGTTACTTCGGGATTAAAAGATTCGAAAGAATTCAGAGTGTGCAAAATGAGGTTTGCACAAGCTCTTAAACAGAGCATGGATGGCACACCCATGAGGCGAGAGGAGGATTGCCTCGAAAAATAGAGGGAGAGACATATGCGTACTTCCAATCAAACTGTGGATAGATTTGCCCAGTAGGTTAGATCGGAAGTGGGGGCAACTGTTATGGGTAAAAATGGAATATTCGAGAGTTTGTCGGGTCAACCCATCAAAGAGGACGACCAGGGTGTGCGTGGGTCGACCCTAGGTGATGGTCCAAAAGGTCGATTGAGGGAGCAACCCTGCCAAGCTGGCCCTAGTTGGTCACGACCGAGTCGGCTCAGAAGGGTGACCCCATGGGGTCGACACCAGGGTCGAGTGGGTCGACTCGGCCTGGGGAGCCGACCCTTAGGGGTCGACCCCCAAGCCCGTGGAAGTCGACTCTGTGGAGCTAAGAGGGAGCGAAACCAGGTGGTCGCAACCCTTTCGCGTAACTGGAGGAAAGAGAGAGAGGTGGAGACGTTGCCCAACGTTTCCTCTCATGTAACAGCCGAAGTTAAGGCTGCAATAATCATAGTGAGATAATGGGTCATAAAACCTCTATCAGTCGTTACGAGTCACACAAGTTATATAATCTCCGGTGGCGCGATAAAAAAAGGGTAAGCAATCATTTCCTGTGTTCTAACTTGAGTCTCAATTCACGAGAGAATTCACTTGTCGGAATGTGTGTGGCTCAACACCACACCAGTGTTAGTTCTTTGTTTTGTAGGTGTAAATTGTTCTCGATAATAACAAATCTACCGTTGATCCTACTGTCCAAATTCCGACATCAACAATCACCAAATTAAAAAGTTTATGCTAATAGGTTAGAGAAAATCAATTTGTTGAACTTTAATAATAAAAATTAAATTTTATAAACCAAATTAAACCAAGATTTTATTAGTATTTATCAATTCAAAAAGTTTTTTAAAAAATGAATACAGAAATGAAATTTTGGAAAACAAAATCTTATAATGATATTGAAAACAGAAAAACGTTGGGCATATTTTGACGTTTTGCAGTGTCGATTCATTACTAGTTGGTAAAAGAAAAGAAAAGGCACAGGGAATGGGTATGATTTTAACTAACTGGAGTTAAAACGATTCAGCTAATTCCAGAGGAGATCATTAACTTGTGTCAGAGCACAGCTCCCAGTGAAATAATTATCACAAATCTTTTCTTATGCTTCTTTATTTATTATTATTTTTTGTGGAAGGATAAAAACGAACAAAAGATAACAAAGTTCACTGAAATGGTGGTGTTAAGTTTCTATTTAAGGAACGACCCAGGACTGCAGTTTCAAATCAGCCATTACCATTTATATTTAAAAAAAAGCATTGGATTATTATTATTATTATTTATTACGATTATTCTTTTTTATCGTTTATTATAATTTATATTATATCTGTTTTCAGTGTCTGGGAAACCCAATAGCAGACGTTTCCATTCAATTTCTGTCCCAGTCTTAACAGGAATGTACTAGAGAGAGAGAGAGAGAAACAAAAAGCGACCCCATACAACCAAACCAAACCCACCACACCATAGCATCCCAAACAAGGTATTAATTATTAAATATCCATTTCTTCCACATTTTCATACAACGGGTTTGAGTCCTTTGACCAATATCTTCCTTACCCCCAATTATATATATATATATGGATATGTCACTCTCTATATATAGATATATATCCATATCTATACATATAGATATATATTTATACTCCTAAATATTTAAAATCACTCAAAAATCATAAAAATAAAGACTACAGTTGATGACCATTTGATTTATGATTTTTTATTTTTGAAAATTAAACTTATAAATACAATTTCCACTTAAAAATTGACTTATTTTGTTACTTTTTATTTATGTTTTCAAAAACTAAATCACGTTTTGAAACTAAAAAAATAGTTTTAAAAAACTTGTTTTATTTTTAAAATCTACCTTATCAAATACTTTTTTAAGGAGGATGAAAACCAACTTAATTTTAAAAAACTAAATATAATAATCAAATTGAGCCAAAATTACTGTTTTTGGAAAGTCGAATTAAAGAAGTAAGAAAAATTAGAGAAAGACGGGAGAATGAAACACTGATTAGATAAAATGAAAAATGAATAGTATCTATATGAAATTATTTAAAAACGATAAAATACAATTTAGGGAAGTATTTGAATATAAAGCAAATAATAAATAAAGAAGAAGAAGAAAAAGGTGGAAGTGGAAGAAGTGGGTGTGGAATTAATAAATAGGGTAGAGATGAAGAAAAGAAAAGGGGTTTGGGTGGAAAAAGGTGTGGTAGTGTACAAGGGCAGAATTGTTAGGTGGACAGCGTAGGCCTCGTTTCGTAGAGTAATAGCTATTAGATATCCCTCTCTCTCTTTCTTTCTTTCTTTGTCTGGGAGTAGGGCTAACGTAGCCTCCCAACCAAACACCCCATGACCACGTATTCCTCTATTTGGTTCGAAGTAAAACAAAACAGACTCCTTTGGGCATGGCATAGGGTCGGAATCGGAATGCGCCCCTCCCTCTTCCATATATTTCTGCCACCATTCTTTCTTTTCAAATACCCTATGATGCCTTCACAAAACTTTTCATCTCAACGTCACATTCCTTGTGCCAAAACATTTACAATTATTGGACTGCCTTCTTTTTACATTACTAAGCATTTTTTTATATATATATATGTTCGGTCAAAAGTTAGACCAGTGGTCTAAAGTGTTGTCCAAAGATGTAGAGTATAATGCATGGACAGATAATCCCAGGTGCACACTTCAAGTTAGAATAGTTGAGACCAACTTGTAACAGTAGTTTTTTTTAATTTTAATTTTTATGCTTTTGTCATTGTTATTATTGTTCATTAGTCCTACAAAAAAGAAGGGGGAATTTAAGATATTGCAGTTGCTGCAAATACTTAAAATTTTCCAATCTCTCTGACATATCTTTATTAATATGTTACTTGGATTGAAAGGGAGTAAATTGTGTAAGGAATTTTGAGGGTTTAAAGATGTAAAGTTAAAAAATGAAATGAGAAATGTGAAAGAGATGAGTGGGTTGGTTTTATTTAGGGTTTAGAGAGGAAGGAAAGGAAAGGAAATGAAAGAAAGAAAAAGAGAGGAAAAGTGAAGTAGGTCGGGGTATCGTATCATCATGCATGTCTTGTTTTCATCTCAACTCAGCTGCCGTGCCCCGTGCAGTGCTTTCTTTTCTCCTGCCATTCCCACGTGTGCTGACTCCTGACCCACTACCATGCCTCCTAGTTTCCTTCCTTTCTTTTCTTTCTTTTCACTTTCTATTATTTCTTTTTTTCTTTATTACTTCAAAAAACTAACAACCAATTTCTTTTTTATTACTATCTTATTATTTTTTTTAAAAAAAACTTAAAAATATTAACGCTAAACGTTTATTTGGAAATCAGGTTATAGTAATATATAGCATACTATGCACATCAAATACACACTATTATAAATTCAGACTATATTATTTTATATTTTAAATAATATTATATGATTTTACAAACGATTATAATTTTTGTTATTATAACTTACTCAACGCCCCAAACAACCTCTAATGTAGCAACAACTAAGTTTGACATTTATTTTCACGCGCTTTAATGTCAATTGAGTGTTTTGAAATTATTGACATATGATCATTCTAGTAATTTGCATTTCGTCTAAATTATTATGAGGGCATCATCTTTTAAGTTTAGCTCTCTAATTCTCTCTCGCTCTTTCTCTAGTTCTCTCTAATTTTGAGGAAAAAAAGATAAGAAAAATCTCTCTTGCCCTTTCTCTTGTTCTCGCCCTTGCTTTATTTTTGTTGTTTGTCCTCATGTTGCTCTCGCTCTCGCTCTAGTTCTAGCTTTACTGCTCCTTTCTCTGACTTATTTTTTTTTTCTCCAGATTTTCGATCACTCATTTGAGCGAAAGTGAGAGGAGAGAGCTAGAATGATGAAGTTTTTGCATACGAGAGCGTGAATAATGAAGATCGTCCCATGCTCTCATGGGTAATTTTTTATACATTGTCACGTTAGAATGAGACATATTTTGTAATTTTCGAAATACAAGTTATCAATCATTAAAACACTACAAAATAGAGGTTATTCAAAGGGTGAGATTTAATATTTAAGGAAGAAAAAATAGAAAGAAAAAGGGAGGATTATGGAAGATATAGTAAAGGGCGGGGGGAGATGAATTGAAATTAGGTAGGAAGCAAAAGGGAGTAATTGCAGGAGGGAGGAAAGGAAAGACATGTATTATGATTTATGAAGTGGTTGAAACAGGGATTGCTTGAAGCAGTAGGAGGAGCCTGGATATATGAGGATGATGATCATGTGCCTCTGTGGAGCTACAAAAACATGCTATTTGGTTATGGATGAAAGGGTCACAGACTCACAGGTGGTGTTTGTTTTGTGAATCTGATGATGCCCCCACCACACCCACAACCACACCCATATGATGCGTTACATTCTGTTGGGGCTGTTCCCTCTTGGATGGTTCTGTACAGGGAACAAGCTGGAACCACTGCTTCCTAATCCTCTCTTTATTACTGTTCCAACAACGACACATAACTCTTCTTATATTCTTCTTCCTCCTTACATCTTTTCACTCTTCCATTTAAATTCATTATTATTATTTCACTTCCTGCTTCAACCCTTCAACCTACACCACCAACCTCCCATCTCATACCACAATTTTTACGACAACGCCTCAAAATTATAATTAACTTTTCAAGTACGGTTTTTTTTTTTTTTTTTTTTTCCTAATATTGACTTTCTTATATTCTTTTTATACAAAAATTGATGGCTGCCTTCGGTAGGAAAAGTGTTATGTGCTGTGCCTCCCATTCTTTTTATGCATCCACCTTAGATTCCTACTTACAACTTCTTCAACAACATTGTGTTAACTATAAACAAGGAAATAAACCAAGTTGTCCAATCATACCAAATAAATATTTCACAAAATTACTTTACTTGGATCCCCATTTCAAAACAAAACATTTTTTTGCCAAAATAATTAAATTCAAAGATAAGTGGACAAAAATAAAAGTAAAACAAAACATAATCCAAAGATGAAGGAAACATGAACAACAAGAAGCACCGTAAGAAAATAGGTCTTTCCCGACGCGTTACAACGTTGGGATAGTTTACAATTCACGTCGGTATAGGCTTTGCCAATATCATCATACGCATCGGCATAAGCGTCGGCAAAAGTATTGCCAACACACTAATGTAAAGGCGTCAACATAGACCATCTATGCCGACGCGTACTCAACCGCATCAACAATGTCATTTTGTGGACTATCTGCCATGTATTGACATCCGCGTCGAGAAAGACCGTATTGTCCTGACGTGGTCAAGGCATGCGTCGACATAGACTACTTGAATGGTCTATGCTGACGCGCAACATTTGGCGTCGGCATAGGCAGTTATGCTGATGCGTTAATGTTGCGCATCTACATAGACAAAATAGTTTTTTTTTTTAATTTCTTTAATCTTAAACTCTAATTTCAACTTTGTTGAACGAATATAAAATAAAATAGAATCTAAAAGGTATTTGAAACATAATATGTATTAAATAAAAAAATCAAACTATAATTCTTACAAAGTTGTTTTTATATATAAAATAATACTAAAGTATCATAATTCGAAATTAAAGATTAATAGTAAAATTACATAAACTAAACAAAAAAGACACTCATATATCTATCTTCAAATTTCGCCTGCGTAATATTACTTGTTCTCAGAGTACCTAAAAAATAAAAGAAATTCTTATTAATATTTTAGTTACAGTAATTCATAAACAACAACATATATTAATGAATTATAAAGTACAAAATGTCATTAATTGAACATTTGATGTTCAAAATAAACTAAATAAAGTTTGAAAGTTCATTAATAATAAACCAAAAATTTATTAAAATAAATTGAACCTAACATCTAATAACAACTAAAATAACACAATCAAACCATCATAACAAAGTCCAACAAACAACTAAACTCAACCTCAAACCTCCAACATACAACTAATCTCAAACCTCCAAGTAGTTAAATTCAAATTCAAACCTTCAACAAATAACATATCTCCAAGTTCCAACACCTACCCTCAACAAACAAATTAAAATCTACTTGTTAATGAATCTCAAACTCCAAGAAAAGACTAAACTCAAACAATCCTAATCTCCAACAAAAACAATTTGAGATTGCACCTAACTACACTCGAAATTTCGGCAGCATAACGACATAACTATGAGAAAACAAAAAATTTATATAACCTGAATAAGAGAAGACACTTCTTAAGTTTATAAAAGGTTGCCGAACCTCCTCCAAATTTCAATTACAAATAGGTTGGACTTCATATACACAAAAGTACCAGAACAAGTCGACATACACAAGAAATTTCTAAGAAAAGCTAAGACCACAAGATTATTAGAACAAAACTTGTAACATAATAAGACTCAAAAGACTGATAATCAAGCAACTACGACGTGAGAAAATAATTTATACCTATGTTCATGGTGCTCCTCGTGACTTTATCATCTTCTTAATCAGTTCTTGCATTTCTGCTCGAACTGTTCCTCCATTATTTCTTTAACCATGACCAATTTTTCATTTGTTTCTGCCAGCTGCGCCTTTAGCTCGTCAACTTATCGACTTGAGGACCCACATGATGAACTACTAGTCGATCTCCTACTTGATTTAGTATGCTTCGGTCTCCAACCAAGGCCTTTAACGTGGTCTGGACGTTTCCCTAACACTGATTCACAAATTTCTACTTTCAAACATGGTTCGACCTCTTCTTGACTGAAGGATTCTTGTAACTGAACCATTTTGTTTTGAAATTATAATTTAAATAAGAATATGATTGGCAATACTTGAATCGATAAATACAAATAACCTTTATCGAAAACAAACTTACATGTGCATCATCGGCAGTGGATTGACCCACTTTCCATGTTTTTAATGTGTCAGCTTGAATAGGTCAACATGTCCTATATCTCGAACTTCTTTCTCTTTCTATAACTCAAGTCAAAAGAAAATTATATTATAAAAGATTTGTAACTAACATGAAATACGAGAGTTTAGGTTATTTAACCTACCGCATGTTGTTGCACAACAATGAAAGTCTTCGACCCACATGTGTGGTTGAACGTTAGAGTCACTCAACTCTTTTGACAACTCTTTGATTTTTCCTAACGTTATAGTTCAAGTGGGAGTTTGTTGGGGTTTATGCCCTAAAACTCGTAGTTTGTATTTTTTTTATAATTTTTTGTAATAAAAAGTTATTATTTCAATAAAGAGTTATTGTTCGTTATTTACGATATTGCCCCTTGTTTTAACCAAAAATCCAATAAACTAACATCCAAGGCTGTAAAATGTCTCTTGAACTGAATGTAGTGTAAATATAAAGGATCTCGGTTCGAGATACAACCTAAAGGGTCTATAGTAAGGGGATAAGGTTTGGGTACCTTACCCTGGTAACACTAGGGATGTGACCCACTTTGTATATGATACAAACACTGTGATCCTAACGTGTTCGTGTAGATGACATGTGAGTGAGGATATCCTATATAATGAGATTACATAAGACCAAATCGTGAAATAGTAACCACTAGATGTAACTCCATTGACTAGCTAGGTTTCTATTTCACTAGAATGACCTAGACAACTTGATCTCAATCTTGAGCAGGTTACAAACTCCTGTTTGCGAGGGATTATCCTTTGACTAGTATGGGTAAGAGTAGCCAGATTCGCCGACTCAATATGCCTACCTTCTTGGGGACAAGACCGAGTGAGCGGCTAGGGACTTAACTTAGCAAGATGGAATTCGCTCCCGCCTACTAGGGTAAGTTGATGAATGTTCCCTTAAGTGGTGTCTCCGGGACTTGAACAAAGGGTCTGACCCTCTCATTGGCCCGAGAGAGTGACTTCTGTTTGTTGGTAGGACCACAAACAAATTGTACATTAGAGGAGCACTGGTACTTAAGGTATAAGATGTAACCTAGGGGTAAAATGATAATTTGACCCAATTGGTGTTACGAACATTCGTGAAGGATTGACTTGTTGTTATTGGTCAATATCCGTGGACACAGAAATATATATGCAGTGAGAAGAGTGCCGCTGTGGGACTTTAGTGGAGTGTTCCCGCAGTTAACGAATGTTGATTAGGAGGTTAATGAGATTAACCGAATAATTTCGTATCGTTGGAGTTTCTGATCTGTAGGTTCATTAGGTCCGCCTTCTAGCTCGTAAAAGGTTCTTAGATCGTTTGAATTTGAAATGTTCAAATTCATTAGGAAATAAATTTAATGTATATATAGACGTTATAATATAAAGTTTTGGAACTTTATATTATAAATTTAATGTGAATATGATTCATATTAAATTACATGAGAGAATTAAATATTTGAAAGAGTTCAAATATTAATTTAAATGTGAATGTGATTCATATTTGAAAACTATAGGTTAAAATTTAATGTGCATAAGATGTACATTAAACTATAGGTTAAGGGGTAAAATGATTAAATGTGATTTAATCATTTAATTAATTAATGTGATATTTAAATTAAATATGATTTAATTTAATTTAATTAATTAATAATTAATTAATTATTCATTAATTGGGAACGTGTCAAGATGACACGTTCCCACCACTCCCCAATTCCCTCTCGATAGGGAGTGAGGAGTTACCCAGAGAACTCTTCTTCTCCTGGTGAGAAGGGGAATGTTTGATCAATCATTCTATGTTTTTTCAATTTGTGAAATTGCTGTAAAAAAAAAAAACTCTTTCTCTCTCAATTTCCCTTTTCCTTCTTTGCAACTGTTGGAACCCTTCCCACCAAGGGAGATCTCTAAGTGGAACTCAGAGTCATAGGAGGTTTTCCAAGTGGTGTTGTCCTGTTGGAAAGGAAGGTCAGAGGAGCTTTCTTGGTTGCTGTGTTGCTGTGCAAAAGGAGCAAGGAGTTGCTGTTGATTTGATCTACAAAGGTAATTTCGAATTTTCTTTAGTTTAGTTAATTTTATACTATGTGTTTGCATGTTTTAGTTCCATGCCTAATTAGATTAGATTACTGCTTATTCTCTATTTTTACCCAATGTACTGGTATTTCTAGTAAACCAAAACAAACGAGCAATTACGATTTTAATCATTTTTCCGCAGCTCAAGGGGATCTGTTTCCCATCAATGATCTGTTGGTCCATTAGGTCCCTCCGTTGGCTCAACGTGGAAATATTGAGGGTATAAAGTTTGGAGTGAAATTGAAGTGTTCAATTTCATATATGAGGAGATATATATGATATATGTAGTATAATTGATATAATATAGTTTAATGAGAATTTGATTCACAATAAACTATATACTAAAATGAGAGATACCTTATAATTATGTTATGCAAATATGATTTGCAAATACATAATGTGAGCACTATATTGAACAATAGGGATAGGATGATAATTTTCATCCTATTTTCTTATAAGTAGATATATGAGATGCACTTTGGATAAGTGATTTTTTTGGAAAAACCCTAAGTGCTCATCATCTTATTGTTGGAAGATTTATACAACATCTTCCTCTCATTTTCTCTAAACCTCTCTCAACTCCAAGAAAAGGAATCCCATCATCCTCCCTCTCCTAGAGATACAACGGAGAAGATCTAGCAACAAGATTGATTGTGTCGGGATCGTTGAGAACGTGAGATCGTGAGGAGCAAGGAGCACGGGAAGATTTAGATCTACAAAGGTAACAATATGTTGTCCATATTTTTTGATTTATGCTTAATCGTTGTTAGTACATGTTCTTGATTTGATCTACGAAACAAATTTCAAGAACACACGATTCAATTTGCTTCCGCTACGGGATTCAATCCTATCATTGGTACGTCATCGAATGTTACACAGTGAATAGGAAAAGAGTCCCTCACCATCACACCAATAGCCAAACTCAACATCGTAGTATGTTGTCCAACCGACTTCGTTAACTCTTGGTTGATCTCTATTCGAATCTGGCCATGTGCATTAACATATCGATCAAGCTTAAGCTTACGCATATACCCACGTCATTTTCTATTCCTAGAAGGACCATCTGAGGAAAAAACTGTAATTGAATTAATACATAAATAATATTAAATATTAAAACAAATTTAATTATAAACCTGAAGTGTCGCCCGTGGATGATCTTCCACCAACAGGGTCACTATCGAAGAATTCATTATCAACATCAATCATCTGATCTGCGGGAGTACTCATCGTCTACCTACAAACACAAAAGTGATAATATTAAAAAGTGATATATATAGGTGTAAGATACAAAAAATTAAATGTTTAATGCAATTACATCGCTATACACTAAGTGTTCATTATTCTCTTCTCCATCATCTTCAAGAGATAGTTCCATATCATCTTCTTCGTCATTGATGAAATCATCGTCATTGTGCTGAAGAATTTGTTGATCAACGATTATCAGATCAACGTCATTTCTACACAATTTGTTATCGTCAATGGACTCTTCAACTATGGTTCCACCAACAACTTCTAGTAACTCAAGTTGGTCATTCTGAATATCGTCTGCTTCTGACACATCCCATATACGTTTATTTTGAACTACTTGAACTAGTTTCCAGTTAATACCAAATTTCGGATCGTTGATATAAAAAACTTGTTGTGCTTGATTAGCAAAAATGAAAGGGTCATCAACATACCAGAATCGAGGTATAGTAATCGACCTAAACCCTAAATCCATGTGTGATCTAATCTTTTTTGGTCCTGTCCCGGACCACATACATTTAAATATAATAACACGTCTTGTATGGGCAAATTTGAAGTCCAAAACTTAGTCTAAAATTCCATAGAAGTTACCCTCATCACCTTCACTTTCACTTTCTCCAGATATCATGATTTCACTATTTTGTGTCGTAGTCTGGTGATCATCACGCTTTGTGTTATGAAAATTTAGTCCATTAACAATGCACCCACTATAGGAACGCTCGGAAGTCGATCTCATTGCCAGTGAGTACAAATCATCAGATGTATTTCCTTGCTCACGTAATGAGAGAACCTGTATGTTCATTATAATAAGTTAATGAAACTCATCATAAAAATGAAAGTTTGTGTCGACTATTAAACAAACACTCACATATGCTTTAAACCAGTTAGGAAATGCTTGTTAATGTCTCTTATATAAGTCTTTAGAGCTATGTGCTTCAGGGTGGAGTAACCAAGCAAAGGTTGTGATTCAGATTTTGAAGTGAAATGTTGGATCTTAATTGAGCAATACACAGTTCAAAACATACCTTCGGTAAGACTTACTAATTATGGTTATATCAAGTAGACAAGAATATATCTATAGTGAGGAGAGTGCAACCACTCGCCTTTAGTGGAGTATCTCGGTAGTTAACGAATGTTGATTAACTAGGCTAAAGAGTTAGGTTTGTTAATCCCATATCCTTGGAGCTCATGATTTATAGGTTCATTAGGTCCCCCTTACTAACTTGGATTAAGCCTTGTAACAATTTGAGAGAAAAGAATTTGAATTGTTCAAATTTGATTTTGGGAGTAAACGTTAATTATATGCGATGTACTTAACGTTTCATAACTTAGTTATGAATTAAATTACAATAAAGAAGAGATGGACATATTTAAATATGATTTAAATATTGGTTCGATCTAATATATGAATAGAGATTCATGTTCAAGAGGTCGGTTTTAAGATCGAGATTGGTCCAAATAATTAATTTGATATTTGATATTTGATATTAAATTAAAGAAAATTAATTAATTAAATTAATTAATTAATTAATAAACTAATTAATTTTAATATTTGAACTAAAATTAATTAGAAATGCAAGATTCATTTTAAATTGCAAAAAGGACCAAATTCATATTTTGATGAATAAGCTACTTTGATCTCAAATTCACCAAAATTGAACACCTCCTTGTTCTCATCAATCCACCTCACGTTTGTGTTGGCATCATTAGGCAGCTTCATGAAGCTTGTTAATAGCTTTAATTACAAAAGAATTCCATGAGATAAGAAGATTTTTTCAAAAAAATTTTAACTTTCAATTTTACAGACCTTTGCACTCTTTCTAAAAACTCTCTCAAATTTGGATCACATAATCTATTCCAAGACTTGAGGATTGTAGAGAAGACACTAGAGGTTGTCCATGAAGTGTTCGTGAGGAGATATCCATCAGATTTGTAGATTTGATCTATAAATGTGAGTTTTCATGAAACTCTGTTTTTCCAACTTTGAGCATGCTTGATGTATGATAAACTTGATGCAATTAGAGTACTTAAGATCCAAAAATTATTTTCCCTTTCATGATATATACTCTTTCAAATACTTATCTGTGCCACACATTCTTAACTCGGGTTTCTTCTCATACTTCTCAATATTGATGCAATATGAAGTTTAATGTTTTAGTACCCTAGTAGGATGATTACCTCTAAACTATCCATTTTCATTGAAGGAATAGTCCCTAACACAACCCTAGAGTGATTATGGCAATCGATTTTCTCCCTATTTCTCGAAGTAAAGAAGACGCTATGGACTTAGGTTGACAATTCTTAAATCCATTAAACAATAGGTTCAACCATAATCAATCATGAAGTAAGCATACTTTTTTATTATTCAAAACCCGTCATACATAAGTTTAATCTCAAATCCTTGCCTAAGGACAATTAGTTCATACTTATAACAAAAAGACACAACCAATCTATCCTAAAATGCAACATAATTGAAAACTACAAAGTAATAAGGAAAACAAAAGCAATCGAGGAAAGGGGAAGAGAAGTCCTTAATGTTGAGAACCTCCACTAGTGATCGAAGCTTGAGCTCCATAAATCGGTCCTTGTTCCTATCCTTTTTCTTCTTCAAAAAACCTCTCAAATTCCTCCCAAAAATTCCTTGAACTTGTTTCCTAAGTGTGTTATGCAAGATCTCAACAATTGGGTTCTTTAGATGAAAATTAGAGCACTTTTAGATGATAGAAGGTCTTGGTCCCCAAGTTGTAGAAGCTTCCAAGTGAAGCTTCTCGGGTGGCTTCTCCAATAAGATACTCCAATTGCTTGAAAATTTGACTTCCCACGTGTAGACTATCGAAACAAATTGCTAAAGTAAAATTTCACTGCCTAGATTGCTGAAGCAACATTGCACTGCATTTCAGGTTCGCATACTTTCTTTCCATAGCTCTTTCTTGCATCTTTTCTTTAACCTAAAAAAGAAAAAGCAATCAAATGAGTCTCTTTTAATATCATAGTGCTTAGAGACTACATTTTCTCATACTTTGACAAATTCAAACTTAAATGCAAGAATTAGATGCTAAAAAGGATTAAACATATCACAATGATCACATAATTGATAAGGTTTAATACTCAATTTATCCAGAAATAACTCTTCGATGAAGAGTTATCAAGAACATATGGAAGCAATATATTGAATCCTCAAATATCTAAAAATGGCTCCTGGAAAAAGGATTGTTTTAAAAAAATTGACAAGAGAAACATTGAGGTATATTCTGATGTAGATTGGGCAGGTGATGTTACAGATAGAAGTTCTACATCAGGTTATTGTTTCTTTGTATGGGATAATCTTGTTACATGGAGAACCAAGAAACAATATGTAGTTGTAAGTAGTGTTGAAGGTGAATACAAAGTACTCGTTAATGGTAGGTGTAAAGGCATATCGATCAAGAGAATTCTAGGGGAATTAGAAAAAAGGTTGTTTGTTACTGTTACAAATGATGTGTGATAATCAAGCTACAATAAGTGTTACAAATGATGTGTGATAATCAAGCTACAATAAGTATTGCCAAGAAGCCAGTTCATTATGATAGGGTAAAACATGTTGAAATTGATCGACACTTCATCTAAGAGAAAGTCAATAAGAAGTGGTTCAACTCAATTATGTGCCTACTAAACAACAACTAGCACATATCCTTAACAAACTTTTACCAAAACCTAACTTTGAAGATTTGGATAACAAGTTGGGTTTATATGATATATACAACCCACCCTGATGGAAGTGTTTAAAAATATGGTTAAAGTTAGGGCATTCTTGTAATTTTGTTTCATTATTGATGTCTTTCCTTCTTAGAATTTTTAATTTCTAAAAATAGGATAAAATATTCTTTTCCTTCTTTGAAAAAGGTAGTTATGGTTGAAATTAATGAGAAATACTAAAAACTTCACTAACTTTGTTGCATGTGTTCTTGGGCAGCCCAATTCAAGATCAAGTCAGTCCACTCATTCCAATCTGTCCAATAATAGAAGTTTTTTGCCAGATTTATTCCAAGTCTGGCCATGGTACGTTGGACTGCTGCAATCGGATGAACTTTGCTTATCAGGGTCGACACCTACCAGCTCAATTGGCAGCCATAGTGGTAAACTCCATGTCTTCTCCTAATTTTCCATTCTCTAAAAATTATTAGTTGTCTAACAGCTATTGCAATGCGCACCTAAAAAATGACATGGCCAACTTCAATCTTTCTTTCCATACAGTGGAGATGAGCCAGTTACTTTTAGAAATAGACAACCTTAAATGTTACACACAATGGCAATGGTATACTTCCCACACCAACTCATACTTTTTCTCTCCCTAGTCTTCTTTTTGCTCCTGATTTAGTCTCTAATCTTTTATCTATTCACAAATTTTTTGTTTTTGTTGACAACCATTGCATTCTTATCTTTTATTCTGATTGGTTCCTCATTTAGGATAAGGTATCAAATTGCACCCTGTATAGAGGATAATGTGTCAATCTCTTCTCCATCCTCTTCGTCTGCGGTGCATCCAAACAATTGTGGATTTTTAACAAAGGAGGATTGTTCCCTCTGGCACCATCATTTAGGGCATCCATCTATTAAGGTTATGCGCTCTTCTTTACATATGTTAACTCTTTCTACTAATAAATTTTTACCAACTTGTACATGCACTTGTTGTTTGTGTGCAAAAATGACAAAACTTTCTTCTCCTATGTCACATTCTGTGTCTTTATGCATCCCCTTGCTTTAGTTCATAGTAATGCCTGGAGACCCTCTCAAGTTATTTCTCTTAATGGATATCGTTACTATGTAAGTTTAATGGATGATTTTAGTAAATTCACGTATGTTAACGAAGACATAGAGTATGAAGACATTCCTGAAGATCTTCGCGATTTTTCCTCATTAAAAATCCTAGACCTAAGTGTTAATAATTTTGTACATAAACCACCTTAAGAGAATTCAATTACCAGAGTTTCTTACAACCCATAGTCTTTTATACAGAATCTGGAATGGTGGTTACAAGTTTTCATACACCTTATCTGTTTGGATGAAATTTGATGCTCCACTTCATTTCTAAAACCAGCTTAAAGCTAGATCAAAGGCTTTTGAGGTCCATTTATATTAATCAATAGTACTGAATGTTAACATACATATGTGAATGATAAACGTATCTCTTGGATTAAAGAATCTCCTTAATTGATCTTAATTTCGCAGGAGTCTATTTCGAAAGGAAATTTGTTTTCTTACTAAAGCTGAAAGATTACGAGTTGAGTCATGTGGGCTAATACACACCACACGATCATGGATTGTGTACTAATTGACTAGACAAGAACAGTATCAGGATTATGTCCTTTTAATAACATATCATCGATGTAGATGGCAGATTCGAGTTCCCAATTTCTACTTCAAGTGATCTAGAGGAACTACTGCATGGAAATTTTAAACACACACTCTTCAGGGTGAAGATCGAGGTTTTCTCTCTCTCTCTCTCCCTCTTTCTCTCTAAAAAATTATTCAATTAGTTTACACTTGGATTGCTTATTATTCTTACAGGAGTGGAGTGGTACAAAAGTAAGTTTGATGCCATTTTTTTCACTAGTCAAAGCCCAATGAAGGAACTGTAAGGATACCAGAGAGATGGTATTTTGGAAAAAAATAATCAACAAACAAATATGAAAACTCAAGAGGAATTTTGAGCCATGAAGTCGCGTTCACTAGTAGAAATTCGAGATTTTATGATATTCAAAAAGTGTCATGAACACATTTTATGACACTTTTTATCCGTCGTAGAAGCCACCATCATAGAAACTCCATACATGACACATTCAAAAAATTGTCATAATTAACTATTCTATGACAATTTTATCTTGTCGAGAAAGCCGTATACATGACATTTTTTAAGTGTCATGGTAAACTTTTGTATGACAATTAAACATTGTCAAGAAATAACCCGTCCATCCTAATTTTTCGTCAAGATATATCAAACAATGACAGATTTTAAATGTCATAGAAATTATGTTTATGACAGAAAATTAGTGTCAAGCATGTTGTTTAGATAACAATATTTTCATGTCATGTTATTGTCTACTTTGATAGATTTTAATTGTCATAAATGCTTTTTCAATGACAATTTTGAATTGTCATATATTTAGTTACTTTGACAGTTTAAAGTGTCAAGAAAGATCATTTAATGACATCTTCTATTTGTCAACAAAAGTATTATGATAGATTCCTTCTGTCAAAGACTTATTTTCTTTGATGGTTTTTATTAGTTAACAAACAATGTTTACAATCAAACTATGGTAAAATGTATATATTACATTAATGTGAAACGAAAGAATTATCACTCATTAATTAAAAAATAATTCTATTTACAATCAAACTATGATAAAATGTATATATTACATTAATATAATGTGTTCACATGCCAATATGCTTCTTCCACTATGTGAGTGCTCCGCTCTGCTTGATCCTGCAATGAAAAAAATAATATTCATTTAAATATTGAACATAATCCTTTAAAGAATACTCTTAAGGGGAAGAAATGATGTCTAAATTGGTGTGCTTACATTTAATTACATAATACCAAAATTTCGACAGCATAACGACATAATTACAACAATACCCAAAATTTTTACAAGTACCTGTTTAAGTAAAAACACACTTATAACAACTCAATAACCAGATAACCGAACCAAACTCCATCGCCATAACCCATTAAAGGTTCAAAATTCTCATCAACAAAAGTTCGAACCAATATGAGTTAGTTTTAAAAGATTATAATGCTTATACTACAATTATATGACTTTCCTAAAAAAAAGTTTATTAATACTTATAACTAAGCATTATATATGTCTAACCTTGAGAAGAAAAAGTTAGGCACATATATAAGTTTAGATAAAACAACCAACAAGTAATGGGTAATAGTAGAATCAATACCTAATCTAGCATATGTACACATGTAACACTTCTCAAATGTTAAAACTAAACTACTAAGTACACACGAACAAACCAAATAATTTTAGTGACAACAAACTAAAAATAACTTTACTATCTCACAAAAATTACACAAACTAAAAATAACTTTACTAAGCTTGTATGGATATAATTCAACTAGTCCTATAATCGTTACTACAAAATTACCTAAAATTTGAATGGATATAATTCCAGGTTGTAAGTATGGTGACTTCCTTTGTTCCAGATAGTTTGTAATAGACTCCTCTAGCTCCTCGCAGTCACTTCCTTCACTTCAGAGTACATACATCCCCTTCATGAGCATACCTATACAAAATGAAACGAAATGAAAGGAAAGAAACTGGAGCCAACTAAAATGAACCGAAATGAAATGAAATGAAATGAAAGGAGAATCAGGATGATGGTGCAGGGGAAGCCTCCATTCCAACTTCCCCTCTTTGTGGTCGCCATTTTCAAACTTTTTCATTATCAGAGTTGGCAACATGACCTTTTTCCAGTAGTTGGCAACATGATTAAGCAGAGTAATGAAAAAGTTAAAAGTGAAACAAAATGTGGGGCAAGCAATAATAACACAATAAAGTATATTGAAGTAACTACTCGAGTTGCTCTTTTGGTGAGTAAGCAACATTCTACTTTTGAGTTGCATTCTTAGGAATGGTTGAAAACTAAGAAAACTGGAAATTTACAAGTTGTTGGGGGAAGGAAAAATACGTTGGTGGAACTAATCGAGAAAGAAAGCAAGGATAAATGGATCGAGACTACAATATAGAGTAGATGTGTGGGGAAAGTTCTAATTGAGCTTAGTAGATAAACATTACTCTAGAGGTAGGGGATCAAGATTAAGAGATGAATCAACCTTCAATAGCATTGTTGAGTGACAAAAAACACAAGTTACATACCAAATTGACTCTACAAATTAAAGTGACTCTAAAGCAAGTAAAAAAGAAAATTATTCGACTAACCTCCCTTATGTCATCAATATTGTGTGCGTTTCTGGTGGGATATTAGCAAATATTTTCCAATTCAACTTTAGCAAATCTTGAACGTTGACATACCCATCACTTTTCATATACAAGTTTAACATCGAAGCCATATGGTGGATAGACTGGTATCCCAAGTTTATTACAATGGGGCAAATATCACCAACAAAAGATAAACCATATAAACACTGCTACAGCAATAAAAAAAAAAGCGAATCTTATATGCATTATGCATAACTTACAAGAATCTTGTTCATTCTTCACCACCAATCATAAACAAGAAGATATAGGAAGGCTCACAAGAGCTTAGCTGAAAATAGTTAAGTAACCACCCCAATTTATAAAGATAGATAGTCAAGTGATAGTACTACTAAAACAGAAAATGAGCCTATATCCTACTAATCCACTAGAAATTTTGCCAAGCTTATATAATGCTTAGTTCAAGGAAATTGATGGAACCAAACATCAAACAAGAGAATTCTTTGGGATCTCTAATCAAAAAGTGTTTATATTCAAAGCATGTCAATACAAGAAATTAACCCTCTATTTATAAAGGATTTAAACTAATTAATCCAACTAAGTTAACTAATTAACATGTCCATATAAAACTATTTCTAATAGAACAAAAGAGAAAGAAAAGAAGACCCAAGTGTTGGTATTTATCACTCATGTAATTGCATAACAACTTAGCAAGTGACCCTCAGAAGTACTTTTATGGTAATGAAAGCTCAACCCCTGAAAGAATATTCAAGAGGAATGTTCTTACCCAAAAATAACTCTCAACCTCAGTTGAACACTCCAAAACTACTTTGGATCCTTACACAAGACATACCCCGATTAGAGACCTATCTAATGTACTCTAATTAAGTTTGCAAGGGCTCAAACAGAGCTATAATACCTTAAACTCACCGAAATTGACTTGGGTCCTTGTTGGAGAGCTATTCAAGACTTGAAACTAGATCGTCGGATTGGTCGAATGACTCAAATCAAGCAATTTTGACTCAAGCTTCACGATTCTTCTGACAGAAGCACGAGGAGGCGTCGACGTCGATTGCTTGCTGAAGAGGCGATGGGTTGTCGCGCGAAGAGGCACCGCGCCGATCGTTATGGTCGGCGGTTGCGCGAGGGAGGATCGACAGAAGCGAGCTAACGTCGTGGGCGTGAGGAGAAGCGCGTGACGTGAGCGATCAAAAGCGATCGGTGGTCGGCGCTCCGTAAGACCCAGCGAGAGTGGCGGCTTCATTGTCGACGGTGTGAAGAAGGAGAAGACGAAGACAGAGGTGGGTTAGCGGTTGTGTGAACACGGTCGAAGAAGAAGAAGAGATCGAGAGGGGTAAAATCGCTCACGTTGTTGCTCGAGGTTGCTACCGGCGTTGAAGAAAAAAGTGGTCGCTGGCGTGAAGCAAACCAAGGAGAAGACGCTGAAGGGGGGGCTTGGAGAAGACGGGCGAAAAAAGGAGTTAGGAGAGAGAATAAAAACTTAGGGGGTGTTTGGCCCATGGGTTTGGATTTGGATGGGTTTGGATTCCAAATCCAAACCCATGTTTGGAGCAAGGTGTTCCAAATCCTGGGTTTTGAAATCCATTCCCATGGGTTACAACAATACAATCCCATGGGTTACAACAGTGTAATCTCATGGAATTTGTTCCATGTTTTTCTCATCCATTTGTCGACTACTTCGACAACTCCGATAAAAACTTCGGCGACCATCGACAACGACAACTCCGGTAAAAACTCCGGCGACCACCGACAACGACAACTCCGGTAAAAACTCCGACGACCATCGACAACGATAACTCCGACGACCGCACCGGCGACCACTTTCGCAACAACTTCGACGACAACTCCGACGACCACTCAACAACCACCGACAACGACAACTCCGACGATCGTACCAGCGACCACTTTGGTAACAACTCCGGTGACAACTCCGACGACAACTCCGCGCGACCACCTGACACCATCGACAACGACAACTCCGTCGACCACCTGACACCATCGACCCTAAGTTTGTTACCATTTTTCAGCCACCACTTCGACAACAACTCCAGTGACAACTCCGGCGACCATAGACAACGACAACTCTGACGACCACATCGGCGACTAGCCACCACTGATGGTTGCCTCAACGACCATTTTAACAACAACTCCGACGACCCGATGACCACCGACAACCAAAAATCCAACGACCACCTCGACAATCCCACCACCTCATCAACTCGACCACTCCAACAATCCAACAATCTAGTCAATTTTTTAAAAGGTTAAAATAAAACTAAAAAATGGTTAATAAACATTTGTTTATGTTACTCTCAACACCTTTGAATTTTGTGAAATTTTTATTAAAAAAAAAAACTTGATATTTTTTTTAATATACACTCAAATGACTCAATTTTATAATTTCTTTTTTAAAAGTTAGGAAAAATGAAATAATTTTTTCTTTCGCATTAAAGGCGTTTTATGTTCTTCTGTTTCATGTTAGTTGCAACACTTTTGGACGATGTATCTATATGTGCAAACTCGTGGTAGAGGTGTTAAAAAAACTACCTAATTGAAACCTTCATGGAAAAGTTACTTAAAAAAATTGATCCATGTTAGACATTAACTTATACAATTCACATAAGATCAATTACAAAAATTTGAAAGGAATAAAATAGCTAAAAGAAAAAATGTGAAACAAAATCATGCCAAACCTAGAGTTCGTAAAATCATGCGCTCAAGACACACTCTCTGATTCCCGTGCTTGAACACTGCACTCCCAAACACAGTTTTGATTCCCGTGCTTGAAGATCGCACCCCAAACACGATTTTCTGATTCCCGAAGCTTCAAACCCCTCGGATAAACCCTCCAGCTTCATTCCCGTGATTACGATTCCAACTCAAGCGCCAAACAAAATTTCCCTTAGGGTTTCCTTTTCTTTTTATTTAATTTCCTTTAATTTTCTTCTCTTTTTAAAAAAACCCCAAATAATGAACCTTAAAGTTTTTGGGTTAAAAGTTAACTAAAAATTATTTGAGTACCTTTTGAGCTTGAGAATAAAATCAAAGATTAAATCCTTAAATCTCGAAATTAAAGATTTACTTAAAACCCTTATTTTCCAAAATTACATAAATTTAATTTCACCAAACTTCAGAGCTAAAATAGAAATTCTAATTTTCCAATTAGAATTCTAACGAACACGCTGAAACTAAATACTCTAAATTACCTTAATTCAATAAAGCGGGGCGTTACAGAATGATTGAGGGTTTTGCAAGAGGAAAATTGGAAGGTTGGAGAATATCCATAAGAGGAAGAGTAAATATTTTTCAAATGTTTTTTAACACCTTCGATAAAAGATAATATGTTTTTCGAAAGATTTTAATGTTCTCTGAAAAATATTATATGTAATCTCTTTTTCAAAGGTTTTTGCAAACCTTCAATAAAGAGTAGATACTTTTAAACGGCTTTTTAAACACCTTCGATAAAAGATAATATATTTTTCGAAAGATTTTAATGTCTTTGATAAATATAATCTCTTTTTCAAAAGTTTTTACAAACCTTCGATAAAGAGTAGATATTTTTCAAAGACTTTTTAAACACCTTCGATAAAAGATAATATATTTTTCGAAGGATTTTAAACACACGAGCAATTGGGAGAATTAGTGAGAGTGTTTTATGTATGCATAGGAAGATAAGAACGTTGACGAAATATTTGAAAAAAAAATTAAGACTCATTGTTGTTCTTTAATTTTTTCTGTCTTTCATTTTTTAATGAAAAGTACTAATAGAACCAAATAACAATGACATTTAAACGTTGTCATAAATTTATGACACTAAAAATTGTAAATCTTGAAAAAATTCTTGACTTTTTCCACCAAAAAATACGTCTTTTCTAACCAAAAATACGTCTTTTCCCACCAAAAACTGAACCCTCAGTCATCTATGACATATATAAATCATTAAAATATGACATTGAAAAAATGTCATAAATTTATGATATGAAAAAAGTGTCATAAATTTATGATATTAAAAAAGTGTCATAAATTTCAGAAATCCGAAAATCTCCGCCGTTTCCCGCCAAAAACGCGCCTTCAACAATTTTATGACACTTTTTTTACTTCCTCCCACATTTTTGGTTTATATGAGGTGCATAGAAAGCCCAAATTGGTGTAGTGGTTACAGTGTTTGAGCTTAATGTAAATTTGGGATTATTTATTCTAACGAAATGGAACCATAGCACCACCTTTTTTGTTCCCCTGCAGAAAGCACTTGAGCCGATCGATATGATGATGCACAATCATTCATTTGGCTCTCTTGCATGGGAAGAATACGTGTCACTGCTGTTGGGATGTATGTTCTAATCTCGTACATGTTTGTAATATTACTTATTCAAATAAATAAGAGTTATTTTTTCATCATTTTGTGTCTCACATATTTACAAACTTTGTCCAATAAACTAAGCTCCATGATCATTGAATTATGAGAGAACTAGAACTTGAACGGTGGGTAGTGGACACACAGGGAGGATCACGTTCGAGTAAATGACCCCGAACGATCTACAGTATACGGATTGGGTTGGAGACCTAATCCTGAATACGCTGTGGATGCGACCCGCTTTGAATTAGATACAAATGAGGTGATTCAACTCGTTCATGTGGTTGACATGCGAGTGGGGGCATCCTGCGCAATGAGATTGTACAAGATCGGACCGTGAATTATTAGACCTACTGATGTAATACCGTTAACAGTATAGGACTAATAACTTCGTAGATGACCAATAGCGACTCGATCTTAATCCTGAGCATGTTACGGACTCCTGTCTGCGGAGGATCTGTCCTTTGACTAATACGGGTGAGGGTGGTCACAGTTACTCACACAATATGCCTATCTTCTCAAGGACAGGACCACGTGGGGAGCTGGGAACTTGACTACGTGAGATAGAATTCACTCGTTCCCCACATAGGGAAACTAGATGGGCTGTTTCCTTAAGTGCTGTCTCCAGGGCTTGGACAATGGGCGCCCACCCTCGCACTGGCCGGAGAGGGGTGTTATTTATTGTTGGACCATACAACGTTGTTGTTCAGTAGAGGAGTAGTAGGGACTTAAGGAGCAAGGGGTAGACACATGGGTAAAACGGTAATTTGACCCAACTGTAACTACGAACAACCTGTGAAGGGTCGACTCACGGGTATTGGTTATATCAATGGACACAACTTGTCCTACAGTGATGGGAGTGCATCTACGGGCTTTAGTGGAGTGTTATCGTAGCTAATGAATGTCGAATAACCGGGTCAAAGAGTTTGACAGGTTAGTCTCGGATCATTGGAGCACGTCATCTGTAGGTCCATTAGGTCCCTCGGTTGGCTCAAACTGGATAGATAGAGGGTTTACAGTTTGGTGTGGATTTGAAGTGTTCAAATTTTTTAAAAGGAAATTTATGTCATTTATATGAGATATGATTGACATAATGTATAGTTTAATGTGAATGAGATTCATAATAAACTATAGGTAAGCCTAATTGATTAATTAGTGCTAATTTAGAGAAATTGAATTAAGAGAAATTAAATTGAATGTGATTCAATTCAATATCCACAATTATACAAATGTGATTTGTATAATAAGGTATGAAATATCTTATTATATGTGTTATGCAAATATGATTTGCATAACCTAAGGTTGTGGTAAAATGGTAAATAGGTGGAGATTTCAACTCCACCTATCACCATTATAAAAGCACCTTTGCAAGAAGTATTCCTTAAGCATTTGTCAGTTTTTGGATTTCCATCCAAGAGCAACTCTTTCATCTCTCAACTCTCTCTAGATTTTCTCTCTACCCTAAACCAAATGGAGTTCCACCACTCTCCCTCTACTGAACGAGAATAACCGAGAAGATCAATTGCAGGTGTCCAATTCGTTCGTTGTTCGAGAGTTTGTGACGATAGAGATCGAGATCGAAGAAGGAATTCTTGAAGAAGCGTTCTTCAACAAGTAAGTACATTTATCTTACTGTTTTTCCTTCCTTTACAACATGTTTAGCCTAGGATCTATGAGATAGGTTCGGTTTTAAGAAAACGTTTTTCACAACGAACACCACGATGTTCAAAGTCGTTTTCGCTGTAGGAGTTTTATTTTCTTAAATTAGTATCATACTCAATCGTTGGCTTTTCATTGTGCAAACTGATTTTCTTAAAATTAGGTGGGTTATGCTTTAATTCATGAGATGAATTGCATTTTTTTGCATATTTGATGTTTCGGTTTTGGAATTTTTTAGATTTACTTTTCTGTTGATGAGATCAATGTAAAGACCTACTATTTTTAGGCATTTTAGAAAGTAAATCGAGTCTATAAGTCCATGTCGTTGGTGGCAAGAGTTGCTGTGAAGAAATAGGAGCGAAATCGGGCAGAAAACGACGAAGAACAATAAAAGGGTTTGTTGTTCTATCGACGACATTGAGACGCTGTTTTTCGGCGTCTCAACGCTGTCCTTGTAGATCCAGGCGGGCTGCAGGCACAACGTTGCGACGTTAGGCGCGGCGTTGCAACGCTGTGGGCGTTGAGAACGTGGTCTTGATGTTGGACGCTGCAGCGTTGCAATGCTGGCCACTACGTTGCAACGCTGCTAGCGTAGTGGGGAGTTCGCGAGCAGTTCGCGCGAGGAGTGGTTTTGTGGCAGTTTTTCAAACGTGGGGCATTTTTTTATTTTTATTTTTTCTAATTATTATTATTATTGTAAAATGTATTTTTAATTTTAATTTTATTAATTAATATTAATATAAAAGTTATATTAATGTTAATTAATTTTATTAATATCCCTAGGGTGCGAAAACCGATCCAATTTTGCTATTTAACTTATGTTATGCATGAGATGTATGGAATTTATTATGTCTATGTGCATAATGTATGTCATATAGATTAAAATCCCACCTTAGGTTAAACATTTCATGCATCATATTTATATTATAAGAGTTATAATATATAGTATGCATGATAGGATTATATTATAAGTGTTATAATATAATGCATGTTTTATTTTAATTAATATAAGTGTTATATTTCTTTGATTAAAAGCATGGACATGCATTAATTCATGTGGTGAATGAATGTTATATAGTTTATTATTCATGTGATGAATGATCAAGCACTATAACATAGAAATGCATGTGACCTAAGTTAATGATTAGTTTTAAAATGTTTAGAACTTGAATAATTAGACTTAGATTTTCTAGTTCTAATAAGATTAGAATTAAAAAATCAATATAACTTATGAATGGTGACTTGTTAGTAGCTCTGTCTAAGGAAGGTTTTGTCTAAGGTTGTGATATTGAAGCTGACGCTTTGCAGAATACCCTTACCTGGGAACCGACCTTGGAGTGAATTTTGTCCGGAGATTTATTGGTTATATTCTCGTGAGTGTCGTTAACTAAGTGTTAATTAAATTACTCACATAGACCTAAGTTAATAATGTGATTATAGACTTAAGCTAATCCAATATGAGAGTTATATTGGTAGACTTAGGTAAATATTAGCCGATTTATCTAGGTCAATCCCGATTAACTTAAAGTGTTGAGTGGAAGGAAATAAAGTGTATAAGATACATTTAATTTTTCAACCACAAATCTCCGCACAAATCTCTGTTAAGTTCACACCATGAGATCCATACTCGACCTCATGGCGCAAATGGGATCATCCCCCTTGGGATGGTATGTGTATGGGTTAATATCAACGTGAATGGAGAGAGTACTTATAGTGAGTGGGAGCGGGATCTGTGAAAACGGGACCCACTGTCTCTTTTATCGATTCACACAATGAGACGCATATGATCCGTCTGTTAGTTTGGCCTGGACCAGGCAATCCCCTCGGAGGGCCTTGATCATGGGAGTCGGAACACCGGGAATTCTCGAAAGGGATAAAATTTTTTTGTTGGTTTTCCTTCGTGGTTCACCCTTCGGTGGCTATTGTTTGAACGAATACTTGAAAATTTAAAGATAGAGAGTGACACTCACGGGATTCATTAAGAGTTAATGGATTCAGATCGAATAATGGTAATTAGATGCCTAATGGAATAAGAGTTATTCTGGTATTAGGGTCTGGTCGAGAAAGTCTCGTCCCAGAGGAGGAGTGTTTCTATTCACCTTTCGGTGGCAGTCATTCTAAACCTTTGGGCTATCATTGCAATATTTTAATGACCTAGGGATCATAGTATAAAATTTTGCTGAAACATTATTGGATTTTCAAAGTTTTTACGAGACTAATACAAACTTTTTACTGGTTTTCAGCAAAAATGTCTAGCTCAATCGTTGCGTTATTAGCTTCTGATAAACTCTTGGAGATAATTACCAAACGTGGAAAAATAATATCAACACAATACTCGTAACTGACGACCTAAAGTTCGTGCTCACTGAGGAGTGTCCTCAGGTGTCGGGCTCGACCGCATCGCGAACTGTTCGTGATGCGTACGTTCGATGGATCAGACCCAATGAAAAGACCAAGGTCTACATAATTTCCAGCTTATCTGAAGTATTGGCAAAGAAGCATTAGATGATGATCACCGCTAAGGAGATCATGGAATCTCTACAAGAAATGTTTGGACAACAGTCCTTTCAGGTCTGACACGATTCCCTCAAACACGTCTTCAATGCGCAGATGAAAGAAGGGACATCTGTCCGTGAACATGTTCTGGACATGATGACCCAGTTTAATCTGGCAGATATGAATGAAGATTCGATCGACGAGTTGAGCCAGGTCAGCTTTATCTTGGAGACTCTTCCGAAGAGTTTCCTTCAGTTTCATAGCAATGCTGTTATGAACAAAATTAGCTACACTCTGACAACCCTTCTTAACGAACTAAAAAACTTCCAGTCCTTGATGAGAATCAGGACATTGGAATTTGAGGCAAACGTTGCCTTCAGGTCCTTTCACAGGGGTTCAACATCTGGGACAAAATCTGTAGGTTCTTCAGGCCCGAAAGGGAAGAAGAAGAACTTGAATAAGGGCAAAGCTGACCGTGCTACCGCCCAAAAGGGTAGGAAAGTCAAGGAAGTTGCAGAGAAAGGAAAGTGTTTCCACTGCAATGGGGATGGTCACTGGAAGAGAAACTGCCCCAAGTTCCTTGCCGACAGGAGGAAGGAAGGTAAATGTGATTTACTAGTAACTGAAACCTGTTTAGTGGAGAGTAATGACTCTGCCTGGATACAGGATTCAGGCGCCACTAACCATGTTTGTTCTTTTTTTCAGGGAATTAGTTCCTGGCAGCAGTTGCGAGAGAGTGAGATAACACTATAGGTTGGATCCGGGGAGGTTTTCTCTGCTGCAGCGGTCGACACGGTGAACCTCTAGCTATTTTGGCGGAAAATACATTTTATTGGATAATATGTATATAGTGCCAGGGTCTACTAGAAACCTTATTTCCATTTCCTGCCTACTTGATCACTGTATTTTTGTTAATTTTTCTAGTAATAAAACGTTTATTTCTAGAAATGGAAATTTGTTGTGTTCTGCTTCACTTGAGAATACCTTATACGTTTTGAAACCTAATTCGGTCAAAAGTGTTTTGAATACTGAATTGTTTAAAACGACCGAAACACGAACTAAAAGAGTAAAGGTTTCTCCTAAAGAAAATGTCCATCTTTGGCATCTAAGATTAGGCCACATTAATCTCAATAGGATTGAGTTACTAGTGAAGAGTGGGCTTCTAAGCGAGTTGGAAGAAAACTTTTACCGGTATGTGAGTCATGCCTTGAAGGCAAAATGACCAAACATCCTTTTAGTGGAAAAGGATATAGAGCCAAAGAGCCTCTGGAGCTTATACATTCTGACCTCTGTGGTCCGATGAGTGTTAAAGCACGAGGAGGTTACGAATACTTTGTATCTTTTATAGATGACTATTCAAGGTATAGGTATATTTACCTAATGCATAGGAAGTCTGATACTCTGTGGTCCGATGAGTGTTAAAGAGTCCAGATTAAGAAAGCGGAAACAATTTTGGATCTTAAACACTCTAAGTTGATCAATTTTGTAAAATTAAATGCATGCTCAAAGCTGGAAAAACAGAGGGATAGAAAACTCAACTTTGAAGATCAAATTCTCTTAACCCGGTGGATGGTTTTCAACACGAACACTTCGTGGACAAATCAAGTAGTCTCTTCCTACTATCCTCGGGCCTTAGAACGGATTGTGGGATCCTAGGTTAAGAGAATTTGGAAGAAAAGACCTAAAAAGTCACTAATTCGGGAATTTAAAATTTTCTATCAAAATCTCTCAACGTCCCTCAAATCACCATTATATAAGGCTTCAATAAGCTTCAATAGAGTGACAACTCAAGGGTGATGAGGATGCTTTGAGATGGAGGTGGCCAAATTTGGTGAATTTGAAGATGAGAGGGATTGGGCAAGTTGCAATTTGGATTTTATGAAAATCAATGAAAATCCACTAATTTTACAATTAATTTTAATTCTAAAATCAATATTAAATTAATTTTTAATTAAAATTAATATAATTAAATAATTAAATAATTCAAAATTAATTTAATTAATTAATTTTTAATTTAATTTAATATCAAATATTAAATTAAATAAATTACCCGATCCCGATCGATTTTCCAAACATGAATCATTATTCATACTATAAATCGATCTAATATTTAAATATATCCACCTCCTATTAATCATAGTTTAATTCATAATTAAGCTATGATTCATTAAATATATCACATATAATTAACGCTTTCTTCCAAACTCGAATTTGAACAATTCAAATTCTTTTCTCTCAAAATGTTACAAGGCTAAGTCCGAGCTAGTAAGGGGGACCTAATGGACCTACAAATCATGAGCTCCAACGATATAAGATTAACCGACTAAACTCTTTAGCCTAGCTAATCAACATTCGTTAACCACCGGGACACTCCACTAAAGCCCAGATATATTTCTGTCCACTCGATATAACCATGATTAGTAAGTCGATCCTTCATAGGTCGTTCGTGATTACAGCTGGGTCAAAATTACCGTTTTACCCCTGTAATTACCTCTTGTTCCTTAAGTCCCACTGATCCTCTAATAAACAATTGGTTTGTGGTCCAACCAGCAAACCGAATCCCTCTCGGGCCAATGAGAGGGGCGGGCCCTTTTTTTAAGACATGGAGTCAACACTTAAGGGAACAACCTCTCTACATATCCCTAAAGCGGGTAGGAGTGAATTCTATCTTGCAAAACTATGTTCCTAACCATCTACCCAGACTTATCCATGAAATGGGAGGCTTATTTAGTCGGCAGTCTCGAGCCACTCTCACCCATGCAAATCTAAGGATAATCTGAATAAACAGGAGTCTATAGAACGCTCAGGATTGAGATCGAGTTACCTAGGTCATCGTATGAATATAGTCAGTTAAGACATTAAACGGAGTTATAAAGTCTAAGTGACTATTTCGCGGTCCAGTCTTATGCAAACTCATTGCATAGGGTGCCCCCACTCATATGTCTCCACATGAACGATTTAGGATCACATCGTTTGTACTCTACAAAGTGGGCCGCGCCCATAGTGTCCCCAGGATAAGGTACCCAACCCTATCCTTATATTATAGACTGTTCTGGCTATAACTTGAACTTGATCCACTTTTATGTCACACATAAAGTTCAAGTATTCATCCTATAGCCAAGGGTTCTTTATTGGATTAAGGTTACACAATACACAATATTCAATAACACCTTTACTGAATAAATTTCAATAACAACTTTATTGTGAAATAGAATATACATTCAGTTTACAAAACCACGAGTTTTAGGACATAAAACCCAACAAACTCTCACTTGGACTAAAACGTCTGTGGGATAAAACATGTTGAGAAAAGAAAAACTTCCCTACTATACAACCCATAGTCCTACACTCTCTAGGTCTCTCTCAAACACTTTAGCCGTGAGGGGCTTTGTAAACAGATAAACAATGTTGTGCTCTGAAGCGATCTGCGTGACGATCATGTCTCCTCGTTGCACAATCTCCCTGATGAGATGATATTTGCGCTCTATGTGCTTTCAACGGTTATGGCTTATAGGTTCTTTGGAATTTGCCACTGCACCACTATTATCACAATAAAGGGTGATAGACAAATTCCTATTTGGAACAACTTCCAAATCAGTCAAGAACTTCCTAAGCCATACAACCTTCTTTGCTGCTTCGCAAGCTGCGACATACTCAACCTCCATGGTGGAGTCAACAATACAACCTTGCTTTATACTCCTCCATACTATACCTCCTCCGTTAAGAGTGAACACTGATCCTGATGTAGATTTCCTCAAATCTACATCAGTCTGAAAATCAGAGTTAGTGTATCCTGCAAGGATCAAATCCTTTGCACTATACACAAGCATATAGTCCCTCGTCCTCCTAAGATACTTGAGGATGTTCTTAACGGCAGTCCAGTGATCATATCCTGGATTAGACTGATATCTGCTGACTATTCCCACTGCATACATATGTCGGGTCGAGTACATAACATGGCATACATCAGACTACCGACAACAGATGCATAGGGAATGTGTCTCATATCCTCAACTTCTTGAGGTGTCTTAGGACACTGTTCCTTAGACAAATGAATTCCAGGCCTTAAAGGTAATGAACCCTTCTTGGAATTCTGCATCTTATATCTAACCCACATCTTGTCAATATAAGATGCCTGAGACAGTGCTAGCATTTTGTTCTAGCGATTCCGAACGATTTGGATTCCAAGAACAAACTGAGCCTCTCCCAAATCTTTCATTTGGAATTGGGTTGCTAGCCATTGCTTAACGCAAGTCAGGAACCCTGCATCATTCCCAATGAGCAAGATATCATTTACGTATAGAACTAAGAGAGCTACAGTGGTATTGGCTATCTTCTTGTAAACACAAACCTCGTCAATATTCTGTTCAAAGCCATAGGATTTGATCGCAGTATCAAATCTTATATTCAAGGATGTAGAAGCTTGTTTCAATCCATAGATGGATCGTTTAAGCTTGCAAACCTTTTGCTCTTGACCCTGAACTATGAACCCCTCTAGTTGATCCATATAGATACTCTCTTCAAGATTGCCATTCAGAAAGGTTGTCTTGACATCCATTTGCCAAATTTCATAGTCATAAAACGTGGCAATGGACAAGAGTATTCTAATGGACTTGAGCATGGCAACAGGGGAGAAGGTTTCTTCATAGTCCACCCCTTCCCTTTGAGTATAACCCTTTGCCACTAGTCGAGCCTTAAAGGTTTGCACCTTACTGCCTTGATCTCGTTTCCTCTTGTAGATCCACTTGCAACCGATAGGTCTTTTACCATCTGGTTGATCTACAAGTTTCCAGACTGAATTGAAGTACATTGACTCCATTTCAAGGTCCATGGGTTTAATCCACTGGTCCCTATCTATATCATTCATTGCCTGTTTATAGGTCAATGGATCCTCAACGCCATCATCAGGTATGACGACTTGGGTTTCAGTCAAACCCATGTAACGGTCAGGTTGTCTAACATCCTTCCCACTACGTCGAGGCATTCTCAACACTTGAGAAGGACCAACTTGATCAACAACTTTTGTTGATTTATCTGTAGCTTCCCTGGAAATTTCACTTATGACAATCTTGCTACGAGGCTGATGATCTCTCATGTGGTCTTCCTCTAAGAACGTGGCGTTTGTCGACACAAACACCTTGTCCTCTGGAGGATCATAAAACAAACCACCTTTCGTTTCTTTGGAATATCCTACGAATAGGCATAATTTTGAATGATGTTCCAATTTTTTTGGATTGGACACCAACACATGTGTCGGACATCCCCAAATCCTGAAGTGACGTAAACTTCCTTTACGCCCTTTCCATAACTCAGAGGGTGTTTCTGAAACGCTCTTAGAGGGAACCATGTTCAAAATATATACAACAGCTTCTACTGCATATCCCCAAAACGAACTAGGCAGCTGAGCGTAGCTCATCATGGATCGAACCATGTCTAACAGAGTTCTATTTCTCCTCTCAGATACAACATTCTCACTTTGAGGTACCTCGGGCCGAGAGTTGGGATACGATTCCATGTTCTATCATATAGTCTTGAAATCTCAAATCCATGTACTCTCCACCTCGATCTGATCGAAGTGTTGTAATCATTTTACCTAATGTGTTCTCAACCTCTGCCTTATACACGTTGAACTTTTCAAGGGTTTCGGACTTATGATGCATTAGATATAGATAACCATACCTAGAATAATCATCAATAAAACTGATGAAATATTCATACCCTCCTCGTGCCTTGACATTCATAGGACCACAAAGATCCGAATGCACGGGTTCCAAGGGCTCTTTGGCTCTATAACCTTTTTCAGAAAAAGGTCTTTTAGTCATTTTTCCCTCAAGACAAGACTCACATGGTGGTAAAGAGTTGTCCTCTAACTGACTTAGGAGACTATTCTTGACCAATCTCCCAATCCTATTGAGATTAAGGTGACCTTGTCTCAAGTGCCAAAGATAGGTACTAGGAGAAAGTTTCTGCCTTTTATTTTGAGTAACAGCTGTTTTAAACATCTCGGTGTTCAAAATAGCTTTTACTTCAGTTGGTCTTAACACGTATAAGTTGTTTTCAAGTATATCAGAACATATTCGTACACCTCTTTTGCAAATGAACGCTTCATTATGATCAAAAGATACTTTATACATATGTTCAAGCAAACAAGAGATAGATACAAGATTTCTTTTGATTCAAGATACCAAAAGTACATTTTCTAATAAAACGAATCTATCTCTAAACAACGACTTCATCGCTCCTCTATCGCTTTGGTGAGACAACCTCTCCTGCTCCAACCATGAGAGTTATCTCCCCATCTCGCAAAGTCTTTGCCGGAACTAGTTTCTGAAAAGAAGAACAAACATGGTTAGTGGTTCCTGAATCTAATATCCAGGCGGAATCATCATGTTCCACTAAACATGTTTCAACAACAAGTAAATCATATTTACCTTATTTTTCCTTCTCAGCTTTCTTTTCTGCAAGGTACTTCGAGCAATTCCTCTTCCAGTGCCCGTCACCACCACAATGGAAACACTTTCCTGTGGCCTTAGCCTTGCGTGTGGGAGCTTGCCCCTTCCCTTTGTCATTCTTCTTCGTCTAAATACCCTTATTCTTGGTAAAAGAAGGACAAGACTTGGTCCTTGAGGACGATCCTTTTAGGAACTTCTTCGAAGCGACAACATTTTCCTCCTTCTCTTTTCCTTTTGATTTCATCAGGGATTCAAAAGTCTGAAGCTCGTTGAGGAGAGTAGTCAGGTTATACTCTATCTTATTCATCACCGCATTGGTGCGGAATGGTAGGAAACTCTTCGGAAGAGATTCCATAATAAAGGTTACCTGACTTTTCTCATCTATGACAACCCCATTTACCTCTGCCACGTTGAAGTGGGCCATCATGTGAAGGACATGTTCCCTAACAGAGGTTCCCTCCTTCATACGTGAGTTGTAAACGTATTTGAGAGCATCATAATGGACCGATAAGGACGGTTGTCCGAACATCGCCTGTAATGATCCCATCATGATCTCCTTAGCGGTGACCATGCTCTCGTGTTTCTTATACAACACATCAGATATGCTGGCTAAGATATAAACTCGAGCCTACTCATTAGCCCTAATCCATTTGTCATAAGCATCCCGAACAATTTGGTTTGCTGTCGAGCTGGGAGGGGAGGACATTCCTCCGTTAAGACAAACCTCAGATCATCAAGAACAAGAATCGTATTCAAGTTTGATTTCCAGGTTCCATAATTGTCGCCGCTAAGTTTATTGAATGCAAGTAATTGGATAAAAGAGTTCGACATGCTGAAAAAGAATGAATTCTATTAATGAATTGTTTGTAACCTATCCAATTTAAGAATTTAGCAAAAGTAATAATGTACCCATAAACTCATTATTATTTTTGCAATGATACTTCAGTGAGTCAGAGCAACCGCTACCGAGGGGCAGTCAATCACTCCTTCACTGAACCAAGACATTCTTGACTAAATGTTAATACCGGAATAACTCTTATTCCTATAACATTCTAGTTATCGCTACTTTGGTCAAGAATTTACTAACACTTAGCAATTCTTGTAAGTGTGACCCGCCATTTTCAGACCTCAGAGGTCGGCCCAACAATGCTACCGAATTGGAGAGATAAAGCTGGGAATGGACCTAAGAGACCCTATCCATTTCTGGAGTTTAAGTTGTTCTGAATCCCATGTTACATCCCTCCGAATGGATGGTGCTACTTCGGGCAACCTGCAGGCGCAACATGGAAATCTCACGGTCCAACTGATAGCAAACAAAACGTGCTATCCTTAGGCTTAATTATTGCCAGTTTTATGATGATTTCAGGGCTTTTACGTGTTTAAATCATTTAATTTCAGGATAAGAGCGTAAACAGGACAATTGGAGATATTTTGGATCACTCGGGATCAAAACGAGGCTAATTGGAGCTTAAAATAATACCAATTGGAAAAGAAATGACCAATCCAAGCATGATGACCCGAGGAGATGGCGTTGCAACGCTGTCTATACCGTTGCAACGCCTTGCGTACTGTGAAGCTGTATTGAAGACTACAGGCGATAGCGTTGCAACGCTGCCTTAGGGCGTTGCAACGCTATCTCGATAATAAGGCATGCACGAGGAGCCGCACAGAGGGCGTTGCAACGCTGCTTCGCAGCGTCGCAACGCCATTTCGATAAGGAGCGCGCGCGTTAGGGTAGCGGCGTTAACGCCTCAACCTCGGCGTTGCAACGCCGTCGACTATTTCCTTATTTACCAGCCGCTTAGGGTACAACGTTGCAATGCTGCACCGAATTCACCTATAAATACAACATTATTTCTTCTTGCAAGTGGAGCCGAAATTGATAGTTTTTAGCCCTATTTTCGAAATACACTTTGTAAGAAGAGAGAAAAGAGTGTTTTTGGAGCCAAAGCATTCGTGGAGGTTCGAGATCGAAGGCGGGAGCTCGGAGACGAAGGACCGACGTCGACACATAAGTTTAATTTCCCTTTCTTTCAATTTGTAATAGCGTTCTAAGACGTTTTCTACTTGTTTAGTTTGATTTTCATGTGATTTAGAGTAGCTAGACATTGTAGTTAGGATTTGATTTGCTTGTTATGACTTTATTACTATGTATTGAAGTATGTTTTGTTCTTATTTTTGGCAATTTGTTCTTTACTTCTTAAATTGTTGGTTTAAGTGGACTCGAGAGATAAAGCTTAAATTAGATCAAAATTGTCAAAACCTTTAGAAATCTGGCATGAGAATGACCTAGAAATCTTAGGGAAACGCATAAAGAAGTTGCTTAATGCCATGCATGTTGTAGGTTCATATGGAGACTATGTATTTTATTGCATGTGTGAGGCTCACTAAGAATCGAGAGATTTTCTTGAGTATTCTACTTCTTGTTTATAAATTTATCTCATTGGTTCATTGCATGTGTTAATTGAGTCATTAACTTTTATAATCACTTCCCTCAATTCTATCAATTCGTGTCTCCACATGTTTGTTTGTTACTTGTCTTTACTTTCAACCAAATATCCATGTTATGTTTCTTTAGCTAAAATAGAGAATCAGTATCTTAGTAATTAATTAATCTAGAAACCCATTCCCGAGGACGATACTTGGACTCATAAATCACTATACTAAAACTTGACCCGTACACTGCGGTATTGCATAATATTAATTTTACGCAACAAGTTTTTGGCGCCGGAGAAATGGCGATTATTTAGATTAATTAATATTAGGAGAAAATTTGAAATTTTAGACTAAAGCTTGTTTGTGTGTTTTTCCTTATTTGTTCTTTTTGAGTGTTTGTTTTTTTTTTCTTATTTGTTTTATTTTAAGTTTTGTGTGTTTTTGAGTCCTTTCTCCTGTTTTGGTTGTGTGGATATTGTGTAAAAGTCTTGATCTGAATTATTAATTTTTTTTAGTTTGACCTTGCATGATTTTGAGTTTCCACCATTCTATTGTCACTCCCAGGACCCTAGGTATGTGCATCATGATTTATCTGAACACCATGTGCCTAATTTTCACTATTTTCTACCTAAATTTGATGAAAATGCTTATGATGGTAGTTATTTAGGCACTTGGAACCAGAATTTTTCGTACCTTAACCAACCCTTAGAAAAATCTTCTCTTATGGACCAATTGGCTGAATACACCTTAGAATTGAAATTGAAAAATTTGATCCATAGTGAATTAGAGAGGTTGGATAGGTTAGAAACTGAGGTGGTAGGACTTTTGGGAAATAGTACAAGATAGACCTCAGTATCTTAATCAGTTAGTAGTTTCCCTTAAGGCCTTACAGGAGCAATTTCTTATCCTTACCACTCAAGAGGTGCCACCTAGGAGGATTTGTTTAGATGATAATGAGGATAGTTTGGGGGAGACTAAGGCACACCATGATCAGGTTAGTGAGGAGGACACTGGTGATACACTTAGTTCCACAGGGGAGATCCAGGTGATAGAGTTAGAGGTTGAGAAGTTTTCTTTCCTTTTATCCCCAGAAATCTCCTTTATTTTTTATAACCATTTGTCTGATACTCACAAGTCTTGCTTTTATTTCAGTTCTTTTATTTTGATAAACAAAAATATCAAAAATAATTTTCTGTCTGGGGCTCAAGAAAAACAAGATAGCCTTTTAGACTTAGAAGGCTATATCGATTCCAGTAAGAAGGGTTCGAAGAAATATGAGCAATTTTATGTGCCTTGATAAGTCACCGTCTAGCTAAAGAGGTTAAAAAAAGCGCTTCTTGGGAGGCAACCCAAGTTTTATGTCTTTATTTTGTATCTATGTTCTATTTTATTTTCTAGTTTTGTTGTTTTTATCTAACTTCTTTCTTTTTGTACCTCCAGGTGTATGCCCAAGGGGAGAGCTGCAGACTTGCACCCTTTTGATCCTGAGATCGAGAGGACCTGTAGGAGACTCCTAAGGGAAGGAAAAGCAGAAACTCATACTATGGCTGATCAGGAGCTCATCAATAACCCTAAACCTATCAGGGAGTATTTCCAACCTGTGTTTGATTCTGAGCAGGCTGGAATAGTCCATGCTCCTATAAATGCTAATAATTTTGAACTTAAGATAGGGCTGATACAAATGGTTAGGGAAGGTACTTTCAGAGGCTTAGCCACAGAAGATCCTAACTCTCATCTTCAAAATTTCTTAGAAATCTGTGGTACATTTAAAATGAATGGTATCTCTGCTGATAGTATTCGCTTACGTCTCTTTCCTTTCTCTTTGCAGGGTAGAGCCAAAGAATGGCTAGGGTCCCTCCCCTCAGGTAGTATCACTTCTTGGGAGTAGTTGGCCCAAACCTTAATGACTAAATTCTTTCCACCTGTGAAGGCTGCAAAGTTAAGGACTGAGATAGGAACATTCAGGCAGCAAGAGGGAGAGCAACTATTTGAGGCATGGGAAAGGTACAAAGACATGCTCAGGAGGTGCCCACAGCATGGCTACCCAGATTGGCTCCAGGTACAACTGTTTTATAATGGACTGGAAGGTAAGACTGAAGGGAATGAGAATCCCCGCGCAGCGGAAGACGATCGAATCGTCGTGGTATCATCATGCAACATGCTTATTAAAATTGATCTAACTATTAGATCTAGGCTAAATATGCTTGAAATTTTACAAAGAAGAAGAAAACACTTACTTGTTGTAGACCAATTCAAAGAAACTCTCCTTGTCAATCACGAACTCTTCGTGCTTCTCGATCTCTACGAACTCTTCTACGATCAGATCCCAAACACTACCAAATGATCTTCTTGGTTGTTCTCTTTTGGAGAAGGGAAGTTGGTGGGAACTTTTGTGTTTTGGAAGGTGAAGAGAATTGAGAGAGAAGAGAGAATTTCACTTTTGGATTCTTAGGGAAAAATCCAAAAATGACAACTTAGGTTAGCTTAGCTTAGCAAACCCATCTTACAAAGGGTTTATATAGTGGAATGAGGAAGTTCACAACTTCACATTATTACCACTTTACCACAACCATATGTTATGTAAATCTCATTTACATAATTATATAATATAAGATATCTCATATCTTATGTTGCAAATCTCATTTGCAATAATTGTGGATTTAATTAAATTGAATCACATTCAATTTATTTTCTCTCTATCAATTTCTCCAATTAGCCTTTAATTCAACAATTAGGCTAATATATAGTTTATTATGAATCTCATTCATATTAAACTATATATTATATCATCTATATGATATAAATACTCTTAAAGTGAAATTGAACACTTCAATTTCATGCCAAAACATTAACCCTTCTTTTATCCCAGATTGAGCCAACCAAGGGACCTAATGGACCTACAAAGGCGGGCTCCAATGATTTGAGGTTAACCAACAAACTCTTTGACCCGGTCAACCAATGTTCATTAGCTACAGAGAAACACTCCACTAAAGCCTGTAGAGTCATACTCCCATCGATGTAGAATATTATGTGTCCACCGATATAATCAATGCCCATGAGTCGACCCTTCATATGTTGTTCGTAGACACGGCTGGGTCAAATTACTGTTTTACCCCTGTGTCTACATCTTGTTCCTTAAGTCCCCACTGCTCTAATGAACAACATATTGTGATGGTCCAACCATACACAACACCCTTCTCGGGCCAGTGAGAAGGTGGGCGCCCGTTGTCCAAGTCCTGGAGACATTAAGGGAACAACCCCTCTAGATTCCCTATAGGAGGGAACGAGTGAATTCCATCTCGCGTAATTAGGTTCCTAGCTCACTACTTGGTTCTATCCCTGAGAAGATAGGCATATTGGGCAAGTAACTGATACTACCCTCACCCGTATTAGTCAAAGGACGGACCCATGCAGCATGCGAGTCCGTAATACGCTCGTGGATTCGTGTCGAGTCACTAATGGTCATCTATGAATTTATTAATCTTTCATCACAACGGTGTTATATCGCAAGTCTAATAATTCACGGTCCGATGCAGTACAATCTCATTGTATGCGATGCCCCCACTCGCATGTCAACCACATGAACGAGTCGATCACCTCGCTTTATCTAATACAAAACGCGGGCCGCATCCACAAGTGTATCCGGATTAGGTCTCCAACCTCATCCTTATATCGTAGACTGTTCGGGTCATTAACTCGAACGTGATCCTCCTTGTGTGTCAACTACACACCGTTCAAGTTCTAGTTCTCTCATATATTCAATAACCCTGAAGCTTAGTTTATTGGAAATGTTTAAAATATTTGCGAGACACAAAGTAAAGAAATGAATAACTCTTATTAATTTCAAAACAATATTTTACAAACACGAGATTAGGACAAAAATCCCAACAAACTCCCACTTGGACTAAGCTAGTGGAGAAGGTACATTTCCAAAATGTATTTGAGTTATAATAAAAAATGCAATAAACTAGGGCATTTAATACCCGTTTACACATCTCCCACTTGCCCTAGTCAGGAAGCTCTCGAATACCTAGACTCTCTAGGTGACCCTCAAACACTTTAGCCTTGAGGGGATTTGTAAATGGATCAGCGACATTGTGCTCACGATGCTATCTGCGTGGATCACCACGTCTCGCGGTGCACAATTTTCCGTGTCGATGATGATACTTGCACTCAATGTGTTTACCTCTTTTATGGCTTCGAGGCTCACGTGAGTTGGCTCTCGCACCACCAAGTATCACGAGAACAACGTGATTGGAAAGTTCATATTTGGAACAACTTCCAAATCCGTCATGAACTTCCTAAGCCAAAAAACTTCCTTTGCAGCTTCACAAGCCGCAACATACTCTGCTTCCATAGTGGAATCAACAACGCATCCTCGCTGATGCTTCGCCATACCACAGCCTCCTCCATTCAAGACGGTGGCCAGACCAAGTGGATTTCCTAGAATCCTTATCGGTCCGAAAATCGTAACTGTGTATCCTGTAAGATCAAATCTCCACGCCATACACTAAGTCAGAGTTCCTCGTTCTCCTAAGATACTTGAGGATTGTCTTTACGACTGTCCAGTGATCTAATCCTGGATTTGACTGATATCTACTGACATTTCCTACTGCATAACAGATGTCGGGCCTAGTACACATCATTGCATACATCAAAGGCTCCCTACAAACACCAAGCATATGGAATGCGCCTCATATCCTCAACATCTTGAGGAGTCTTAGGACACCGATCCTTGACAAGTGAACCCCATGCCTAAAAGGCAACAAACCCTTCTTGGAGTTCTGCATCTTATATCTAGACAACATCTTGTCAATATAAGACGCCTGAGACAAGGCTAGCATTCTGTTCTTCCGGTTCCGGACTATCTGGATACCTAGAACATACTGAGTTTTTCCCAAATCTTTCATTTGGAATCGTGAAGCTAGCCACTTCTTAACGTCAGTAAGAAATTCTACCTCATTCCAAATGAGAAGAATATCGTCCACATACAACACCAAAAATGCGACAGTTTTGTCAATGATTTTCTTGTAGACACAAGGCTCGTCGGCATTTTGATCAAAGCCATAGGACTTGATTGCCTCATCAAATCTTATGTTCCAAGACCTCGAAGCTTGTTTCAGTCCATAAATGGACCTATGAAGCCGACAAACCTTTTGCTCTTGGCCTTGGACAATGAACCTTTTTCGCTGGTCCATGTAGATGGTCTCATCAAGTTTGCCATTCGTAAAGGTCGTCTTGACATCCATCCGCCATACCTCGTAGTCATAATACGCGCGATGGCCGATGGATCCCGATTGACTTTACCATGGCAACAGGTGAAAAGGTCTCCTCATAGTCAACCCCTTCAACCTGGGTAAAACCCTTTGCCACTAGTCGGGCTTTAAAGGTCTGAATAATTTTGCAGGATCACCACAGACAGGGATGTCCTCTCAATGCTCCCAACCCAATGGAGAATCCACTATGGAGCAACTTCACTACCTGAACAACAGAAGCAACAACTATGGGGGAAATCAGACTCAGAATAGCCTCCCAACACATTATAATCCAGGTTTGAGGTATCATGAAAATTTCTCTTATGCTAACAACAAAAATGTGTTGAATCCTCCTACAGGGCATGCTTCTACATCAGAGAGGAAATCATCTCTGGAAGACACATTGCACTCCTTTATAGCTGAATCCAGAAGTCGGTCCAACCAGCTGGAGAATGCAGTCACCAGTTTATCTGGTATAGTGACAAGTCATGGAGCTGCAATAAAGAACATAGAGACCCAGATTGGCCAAATGAACACATCACTGCAAGCACTGCAAGCAAGGAAAGACACACCTTGAGGGAGTACAGTCTAGCTAAAGACGTTAAACAAAGCGCTTCTTAGGAGGCAACCCAAGCTTTACTTACTTTTGTTTTTCTGTCTTTAGCTTGCTTCAGTGTGTTTTTAGTTGTTCTTCAATTCTTAGTTTCTTTATTAGTTTGTTGTTTTGCTTTGTAGGTTGTGAAGATGCCTTTCTTCGTTGAAATCCATGCTCCCGTTCTGAGGAACTCCAACACACATGCTTTGGCTATCCAAGAAACTCAGAAAGATCTCCACTACCCAGGACAGTATTGTTCAGTCTTACCCTTATACTTAATTTGTGCTTAATTCTGCAAACATTGGGGATTAATTCAGCAAACATTGGGGACAATGTTTAGTTTAAGCTTGGGGGTGGGATGTGTTTATTTGTTGTGATTGTCCTGAGTATGTGCTGAATTGTTGATTGATCTTTTGCATAAGTATGATCATGATAGCCTAGGATGAGATTTATATGGAAATTCCTGTGATTCTGCTGAAACTTGAGAGCATGACATGAAATTGAGTTAATTTAAAATTTTTCTTGAGTTTTTCCTGCACTATTATGCACATAGCATGTGTTCCTGTAGTTTTGAAATGCTTAGAACAAAGTTATTAGGCTCAGAAGTTTGATGTCACCTCGATAGGTCTGAGAACTAATTTGAGAGTTAAACTGCAAGATAGGGTGAATGACAAATATGAAGTGCATGATCTGTGTATTATGTGCATTATGTGAATGAGTTTTTATTTTTGTTGTTTGTTTGTTTAAAAAAAAAATCGTGAGGGCAAAAAGAGGTACCTTCACTGTGATCAGCTAGGCCACTCATTGAGTGAGTGCTCTGGGTAAGGGTCCCTACAGTGGATGTGTGAAAGCTAGTGCCCTTGCACAAAAAAAAAAAAAGAAAATAGAAAAATTGATAAAAAAAAAGTGATTACGTGCAGAGTAAAGTTATTTAATTCTTGAATGTGGGGAGACTCAAAGATTAGTAATTATGACCGGTGTAGGGGGAAGTTGAATGGAGAACCTAATAAATTTGATCCGGCTTAGTAAAAATGAAGGAAACATAGGTTAATCACACACACACACGTAGGAACACTTAGGAAAAGTTTTAAATTGCTTGCTAAAGTGTTATGTTTGATTGCTTCCTGTGATTACCAGATTTTCTCTTAAATTTTTGAGGCTTGAATCAAATGTATGTATAAGAACAATCTAATGTTTAATTCTGTTTTTGCTCGAACTAGCAAAAGTTTAAGTTTGGGGTGTTTGATAGCACACAAAACGTGCTATCCTTAGGCTTAATTATTGCCAGTTTTATGATGATTTCAGGGCTTTTACGTGATTAAATCATTTAATTTCAGGATAAGAGTGTAAACAGAACAATTGGAGATATTTTGGATCACTCGGGATCAAAACGAGGCTAATTGGAGCTTAAAATAATATCAATTGGAAGAGAAAGGACCAATTCAAGCATGATGACCTGAGGAGATGGCGTTGCAACGCTGTCTATAGCGTTGCAACGCCGAACGTTTTGTGAAGCTGTATTGAAGACTACAGGCGATAGCGTTGCAACACTGCCTTAGGGCGTTGCAACGCTATCTCGATAAGAAGGAATGCACGAGGAGCCAAACAGAGGGTGTTGCAACGCTGCTTCGCAGCGTCGCAACACCATTTCGATAAGGAGCGCGCGTGTTAGGGTAGCGACGTTGCAACGCTGCGTCGACTATTTCCTTATTTACCAGCCGCTTAGGGTACAGCGTTGCAACGTTGTCCCTAGCGTTGCAACGTTGCACCGAATTCACCTATAAATACAACATTATTTCTTCTGGCAAGGGGAGCCGAAATTGATAGTTTTTAGCCCTATTTTCGAAATACACTTTGTAAGAAGAGAGAAAAGAGTGTTTTTGGAGCCAAAGCATTCGTGGAGGTTCGAGATCGAAGGCGGGAGCTCAGAGATGAAGGACCGACGTCGACACATAAGTTTAATTTCCCTTTCTTTCAATTTGTAATAGCGTTCTAAGACGTTTTCCACTTGTTTAGTTTGATTTTCATGTGATTTAGAGTAGCTAGACATTGTAGTTAGGATTTGATTTGCTTGTTATGACTTTATTACTATGTATTGAAGTATGTTTTGTTCTTATTTTTGGCAATTTGTTCTTTACTTCTTAAATTGTTGGTTTAAGTGGACTCGAGAGATAAAGCTTAAATTAGATCAAAATTGTCAAAACCTTTAAAATCTGGCATGAGAATGACCTAGAAATCTTAGGGAAACGCATAAAGAAGTTGCTTAATGCCATGCATGTTGTAGGTTCATATGGAGACTATGGATTTTATTGCATGTGTGAGGCTCACTAAGAATCGAGAGATTTTCTTGAGTATTCTACTTCTTGTTTATAAATTCATTTCATTGGTTCATTTCATGTGTTAATTGAGTCATTAACTTGTATAATCACTTCCCTCAATTCTATCAATTCGTGTCTCCACATGTTTGTTTGTTACTTGTCTTTACTTTCAACCAAATATCCATGTTATGTTTCTTTAGCTAAAATAGAGAATCAGTATCTTAGTAATTAATTAATCTAGAAACCCATTCCCGAGGGCGATACTTGGACTCATAAATCACTATACTAAAACTTGACACGTACACTGCGGTATTGCATAATATTAATTTTACGCAACACCAACCTAATGGAGGAGACCGTAGGATGTGTTGGCACACTTCCTTCTCCCACTTACTATCAATACTTTATTCATTCACCTTACTCTTGATTTATGCAAACACCATCCGAATGAGGATGCCCTATTGACATCACGAGGCCGAGCATAAATCTCACTGTGTGAACTTCGCGGAGAGCGTAAGAGGAAATTGATATATCATATATACCTTTTCACTCCCACTAAGTATTTTAAACCGTTTGGGTATACTTTTACTTGGGCATATTCCGGCTAAAACAATATGACCTAAGTCTACCAATATAACAATTATACTGGAATTACCTAAGTCTATTAACCATTTAATAAACCTAGGTCTATGAGTTCAATTTATTAACATTTAATAAACGTCACTCACGAAAGATAATTTATAAACCTATGGATTAAATTCACTCCCAGGTAGGTGTGTTCCGTTTCCGTCAGCTTAAGTACCCCAACCTAGCCAGAACCTTCCTTAGTCAAAGTCCCTCTTTAATCAAAGTTTATAAATTATTGGTTTCCTAATTCTAATCTTATTAGAACTAGATAACCTAAGGTCTAATTAATTTCTGTTCTAAAACCATTTTAAAACTAACTAATTAACCTTAGGTTACATGCATTTCTATGTTATAAATTGTTTCATCATTCATCACATGAATAAACATACATTTATAACAAATTCATCATATGAATAAATGCATAGCAATTATATGTTTTATTTTTAATTAATATAACCGTTATATTAATTATAATTAAACATATAATATTTGTTTCATAAATTAATATAACTCTTATATTAATTCTTATGAAACCCAATTAACATGCATACAATATATTATAACACTTATAACATACTTTCAATGCATGGAGCATGCTTCCTATGGTGGGATTTTAAAATCTATATGGCATACTTTATGCACATAAAATCATAGATTTTAATTAAAACATACATTCACAATGCATAATTAATTAAACACACTAAAGTGGACTGGTTTTGGCATCTAATGCAAGCAAACTACTAAATTATTACATTAATAATCTAGGATTAACATTGAACCACTTCGAACACTTCGAATTTGGGTCGAACCGGCTTGCAAATGTGTAAACCGGACCTTCAAAAGGTTGAACCGGGTTGTAAAAGGCTGAACCAGGCCTTCAATTGGTGAACGCACCTCCAAAATGGAAAAATCAGCCTCAAAATGTCAGAACCGGTCTAAAATAGCCCGAACCGGACAAAAATCGAGCCTAACCGGCCCATAAACCATTGAACTGGTCAAAGTCAACGGGGTCAAAAAAGTCAAATGGTCAACTCTTTCTTCAACCTTTAATTGGAAATCACGGGCTAGACAGAATTGCAGAAAAAAAAATTGCTCTGTTTTTCGAATTTCTGGACCTCCGAGGCTTCTTTCATCAAATTGAAAGCCTTCCCGAATTCCAATAGATCCGAAACTTTTACAGATTATTCTTCACACATCAATGCTTAAACACACTTGAGAAATTTGAAAATAAAGCACGAATTGATGCTTAATTTAAATGCCAAAGCCAAAAGAATACTTTAGACGCCCAGAAAAATTGTATTTCAAAAAACACCCACCACATAACAAAATAGATCAAATTGAGTGTTCAAAATTGCTCTAATACCAATTGAAAGAGTCTAGATTAAGAAAGCGGAAACAATTTTGGATCTTGAACACTCTAAGTTGATCAATTTTGTAAAATTAAATGCATGCTCAAAGATGGAAAAACAGAGGGATAGAAAACTCAACTTTAAAGATCAAACTCTCTTCACCCGGTGGATGGTTTTCAACACGAACACTTCGTGGACAACCGTTAGAGTCTTCCCTACTATCCTCGGGCCTTAGAACGGATTGTGGGATCTTAGGTTGAGAGAATTTTGAAGAAAAGACCTAAAAGGTCACTAATTCGAGAATTTAGAATTTTCTGTCAAAATCTCTCAACATCCCTCAAATCACCATTATATAAGGCTTCAATAAGCTTCGATAGAGTGACAACTCAAAGGTGATGAGGATGCTTTGAGATGGAGGTGGCCAAATTTGGTGAATTTGAAGATGAGAGGGATTGGGCAAGGTTGCAATTTGGATTTTATGAAAATCCACTAATTTTACAATTAATTTTAATTCTAAAATCAATATTAAATTGATTTTTAATTAATATAAATATAATTAAATAATTCAAAATTAATTAAATTTAATTTTTAATTTAATTTAATATCAAATATTAAATTAAATAAATTGCCCGATCCCGATCGATTTTCCAAACATGAATCATTATTCATGCTATAAATCGATCCAATATTTAAATCATATTTAAATATATCCACCTCATATTATTCATAGTTTAATTCATAATTAAGCTATGATTTGTTAAATATATCACATATAATTAACGCTTTCTTCCAAACTCGAATTTGAACAATTCAAATTCTTTTCTCTTAAAATGTTACAATGCTAAGTCCGAGCTAGTAAGGGAAACCTAATGGACCTACAGATCATGAACTCCAACGATACGAGATTAACCGGCTAAACTCCTTAGCCTAGCTAATCAACATTCGTTAACCACCGGGACACTCCACTAAAGCCCAGTGGTTGCACTCTCCTCACTGTAGATATATTTCTGTTCACTCGATATAACCATGATTAGTAAGTCGATCCTTCACAGGTCGTTCGTGATTACAGCTGGGTAAAAATTACCATTTTACCCCTGTAATTACCTCTTGTTCCTTAAGTCCCACTGATCCTCTAATGAACAATTCGTTTGTGGTCCAACCAGCAAACCGAATCCCTCTCGAGCCAATGAGATGAGTGGGCCCTTTGTTCAAGGCCTGGAGTCAGCACTTAAGGGAACAACCTCTCTACATATCTCTAAAGCGGGTAGGAGTGAATTCCATCTTGCAGAACTATGTTCCCAGCTATCTACCAAGATTTATCCCTGAAATGGGAGGCTTATTGAGTCGGGAGTCTTGAGCCACTCTCACCCATGCGAATCTAAGGATAATCCGAATAAACAGGAGTCCATTGAACGCTCAGGATTGAGATCGAGTTACCTAGGTCATCGTATGAATATAGTCTTAGACAGTAAACGGAGTTATAAAGTCTAAGTGACTATTTCCCGGTCCAGTCTTATGCAAACTGATTGCATAGGGCTCCCCCTCTCACATGTCTCCATATGAACGATTTAAGATCACATCGTTTGTACTCTACAAAGTGGGTCGCGCCCATAGTGTCTCCAGGATAACGTACCCAACCCTATCCTTATACTATAAACGTCTAATTTTGCAAAACCGTTCATACATCTTATGCAAAAACAGTAAATCCCACCTTGTTCTTGAAACATCCAGAACATAAATCAAGAACGCAATTGCGCTCTGATACCAATTGAAGGGAATCGGAGTCCCCCAGCGGAAGCGATTGCGAATCGCGCGCTCTTGATTTAGTTACAACGATATATTCAAGAACATATACAACTAGATTAAGCATAAAACATAATGGACAACAAGAAATGTTATCTTTGAAGAACCTTTCTTCAAGTGCTCCACTCTCCCACGATCTCGATCTCAACAACAGGAACACGAACGTACGAAGACACGACCACCGAATCTTCTCCGTTGTTCTCTAAGTGAGGGAGGAATGTGGGTTCCCTTTAGGAGAGGTAAGGTATTTTGTGAGAAAGATGTGTGTTTTGGAACCCTTCCAACAACACAACAAAGAGCTTGAATTTCCTTAACCTAGTTGCATCTCATGCAACCATATATATACGGAAATAGGATGGAAATGACCATCATACCCCTCCTTTATTCTCTCTTTAGTATATAGTTTACATATGAATCTAATTCACATGAAAACTATATATTATATCAATTATATCGTATATAATTGATATAACACCTCATATACGAAATTGAACACTTCAATTTCATTCCTAACTTTATACCCTCAATATTACCATGTTGAGCCAGTAGAGGGATCTAATGGACCTACAGTTCATGAGCTCCAATGATGTGAGATTAACTGATCAAACTCTTTGATCTAGTTAATCAATATTCATTAACTACAAGTCACTCCACTATAGACTTGTAGCTGCACTCTCCTCACAGTAGATATTATTGTTTCGACCGATATAGTCATTACCCATGAGTCGACCCTTCACAGTTGTTCGTAATCACAATGAGAGTCAAATTACCGCTTTACCCCTGTGATTACCTCTTTGCTCCTTAAGCACCACTGATCCTCTAATGAACAACAAGTCTTAAGGTCCTACCTCAGACTCATACCCTTATAGAGGGCGGGGCCTTGTTGTTCAAGACATGGAGTCAGTTCTTAAGGGAACAACCTATCTAATTCCTTAGTGTAGGAATGAGTGAATTCCATCTTGCATAGTTAAGTTTCCAGCTACCTACGAGGTTCTGTCCCTGAGAAGGTAGGCTTATTGAGTCGGCTACGGGCCACTCTCACCCATACTAGTCTAAGGACAAACCCCTATAAGCAGGAGTTCTTAACTTGCTCAGGGTTCAGATCGAGTCACTAATGACCATCTATAAATTACTAGTCTTATCCTGTTAACGGTGTTACACTGGTTAGACTAATAATTTACGATCGAGTCTTGTATGAACTTTTCATACAGGATGACCCCACTCGTCTGTCAACTACATGAATGAGTTGGATTACCCCATTTGTTCTAATTACAAAGTGGGCCGCATCCATGGTGTTACCAGAATGAGGTTTCACACCTTATTCTTATACCATAGACCATTTAGGTTATATTCTTGAACTCAACCCAAATAGTGTCCACTACACTGATGTTCAAGATAAATGTTATAACCTTCGAGCTTAGTTTATTGGATTTATTAAAGCAAGACTGTAATTCTATCAAAACAAATAACACTTTATTTAATTGATCAAAATTACACAAGTTTAGGGCATAAATCCCAACAATCTCCCACTTGACCTAAAGCTTGTGGAGTACTAAAAACATTATAGTAATGTAAATACAATAAACTAGGGAATTTAAACCCCTTTGTACAAAATACTCCCACTTGCCCTAGTTGGGGAAGACTTGTAAACCTAGATTTCTTAGGTGACTCTCAAATACTTTAGTCGTAAGAGCCTTTGTAAAAGGATCAACAATGTTGTGCTCTGAGGATATCTTCGTGACAATCACGTCTTTTCTATGCACGATCTCCCGGATGAGATGATATTTTCGCTCTATGTGCTTTCCCCTCTTGTGACTTCGGGGTTCCCTCGATTTTGCCACTGCACCACTGTTATCGCAATACAGTGCGATGGGCAAAGTCATATTTGGAACCACTTCCAAATTTAGCATGAATTTCCTTAACCAAACGACCTCCTTAGCTGCTTCACAAGCTACTACATAGTCGTCCTCCATTGTGGAATCAGCGATGCATCCTTGCTTGACGCTTCGCCATACTACAGCTCCTCTGTTAAGAGTGAATACTGACCCTGATATAGATTTCTGAGAATCTTTGTTAGTCTGAAAGTCGACTTCGTGTATCCTGTAAGATCAAATTCTTAGCCCCATACACAAGCATGCGTTCCTTGTTCTCAGAAGATACTTAAGGATTTGCTTTAACCACCGTCAATGTTCAAGTCCTAGATTTGATTGATACCTCACCGACCATCCCAATCGCAAAAAATGGATGTCGGGCCTAGTACACAACATGGCGTCACGTCGGGCTCCCAACAACTGATGCATAAGGAATCCGTCTCATATCCTCAACTCCTTGAGGTGTCTTAGGACACTGTTCCTTAGACAAATGGATTCCATGTCTAAAAGGCAACAAGCCCTTTTTGGAATTTTGCATCTTAAACCTTGACCACACTTTGTCTATGTAAGATGTTTGAGACAAGGCTAGTGTTTTATTCTTGCGGTTCTGGACAATCTGGATGCCAAGAACAAACTGCACATCACCCAAACCTTTCATTTGGAACTGCGTAGCTAGCCATTCCTTGATGTCAGTAAGATAACCTACATCATTCCCAATGAGTAGGATATCATCCAAATAGAGAATTATGAATGCGACAGAATATTGATAATTTTCTTGTAGACACAAGGTTCATCATCATTCTGGTCAAAACCATAAGATCTAATTGCCTCATCAAATCTTATATTCCAGGACCTAGAGGCTTTTTTCAGTCCATAAATTGACCTTTTAAGCCTGCAAACCTTTTGCTCTTGTCCTGGTTCAATGAACCGTTTGGGTTAGTCCATGTAGATGTTTTCCTCAAGATTGCCATTCAAAAAGGTTGTCTTGACATCCATTTGCCATACCTCATAATCATAATATGCGACAATGGCAAGAAGGATACGGATAGACTTTACCATAGCAACAGGTGAAAAGGTTTCCGCATAGTCAACCCCTTCATCTTGGGTATAACCCTTTGCTACTAGTCTAACTTTAAAGGTTTGCACCTTCCCATCTACACCACGTTTTCTCTTGTAGATCCACTTACAATCTATAGGTTTTACCCCATCAGGCTTATCTACAAGATTCCAAACAGAATTGAAGTACATCGACTCCATTTCTTGGTCCATGGCTATGACCCATTTGTCTGTCTTTGTCAACCATTGCTTGATTATAAGTTAATGGATCCTCACATTTGTCATACGGTATAACAAGTTGGGTTTTAGCTAAACACATGTAACGATCAAGCTGTATTACAACCCTCCCACTACGTCGAGGCATACTCAACTCTTGAGATGGACTCTCTTGACTAGACAAACTGGTATCAACAACTCTTGTTGACGTACTAGTGTTCTTATTAGCAACCTTTGCTATTGTTCCGTCTAACTCACTCAACACTACTTTACTTTTGTGTTTGTGGTCCCTTATGTGGTCCTCCTCCAAGAAAATGACATTTGTTGACACAAAGACCTTATCTTCCTTAGGATCATAGAATAAACCACCTCTTGTTTCTTTTGGGTATCCTATGAATAGGCATAACTTTGAACGCGAATCCAACTTCTTTGGATTTGTCACAAGCACAAGTGCTGGACAACCACATATTATGAAGTGACATAAACTATCTTTACGTCCTTTCCAGAGTTCAAAAGTTGTTTCAGAAACACTTTTGGAGGGCACATTATTCAAAATGTATACTGCAGTCTCCACTGCGTAACCCCAAAAGGAACTAAGGAGATGAGCATAACTCATCATTCATCGAACCATGTCCAACAAGGTTCTATTTCTCCTTTTCGATACACCGTTTTGCTATGGTGTGCCGGGACCTGAGAGTTTGGATGTAATTCTATGTTCTATCATATAGTTCTAGAATTTTAAATCCATGTACTCTCCACCTCGATCTGATCGAAGTGTTTTAATAGTTTTACCTAATTGATTTTCAACCTCAGTCTTTAATTCCTTGAACTTTTCAAGTGCTTCAGACTTGTGGTGCATTAGGTAAATATGTCCAAATCTAGAATAATCATCTATAAAAGAGATGAAATATTCATATCCTTCTCTGGCTTTAACATTCATCGGACCACAAAGGTCTGAATGTATAAGCTCTAGAGGGTCTTTGGCTCTATAACCTTTTCCACTAAAAGGTCTTTTAGTCATTTTGCCTTCTAGGCATGATTCACATACTGGCAAAGAATTTTCTTCTAACTCGTTTAGAAGTCCATTCTTTACTAATCTCTCAATCCTATTGAGATTAATGTGACCCAATCTTAGATGCCAAAGATGAGCATTTTCTTTAGAAGAAATTTTACGTTTCTTAGTTTGTGTGTTTGAAGTTTTAAATAATTTAGTGTTCAAAACCATTTTGACAGAATTAGGCCTTAAAATATACAATCCATTTTCTAATGAACCTGAACATATTTCTAAACATTTCTTCAAAATAAACACTTTATTCATAGAAAAGGAAACAAAAATACATTGTTCTATAAGGCAAGAAATAGAAATAAGGTTTCTAGTAAACCCTTATATCACTAATATATTGTCCAACAATACATATTTCTTTCCAAAATAAAGTTTCATTGTGCCTACTGCTACAGTTGAGACGACTTCTCCATTTCCAACCCAGAGCGTTATCTCTCCTTGCTGTAGCTGCAGCCAGGAATCAATTCCATGAAAAGAAGAGCAAACATGATTAGTGGTGCCTGAATCAAGTATCCAAGCTCTTTTATCATTGTCCACTAAACAAGCTTCAAGGCAAAGTAAATCATATTTACCTTCCTTCTTCTTTTCTGCAATGTACTTCGGACAGTTGCGTTTCCAATGCCCGTCTTCGTTGCAGTGGAAACATTTTTCTTTGTCAGCAACGTCTTTGACTTTCTTGCCCTTCTGGGCTACAACTTTGTCAGCCTGTTTCCCTTTACCAACCTTCTTCATGTTCTTCTTCTTTCCTCTCAGGTTAGAAGAAGATGAAGCCACTATTGTTGTCCTAGAGGTCGAACCTCTGTGATAACTCCTACTGGCAACATTTGCCTAACCTTTCGATCCCTGAATTTTCATCAAAGACTGAAAGGTCTGGAGTTCATTCAGAAGAGAGGTAAGATTAAAAGTAAGCTTGTTCATAACAACATTACTTCTAAACTGTAGGAAACTATCTGGAAGGGTTTTAAGAATGAAGCTGACCTGGCTCGACTCATCGATGGAAGCACCATTCGACTCCGTGATGTTAAAGTGCACCATCATATCCAGGACATGATCCCAAACAGATGTACCCTCTGACATCCTAGAATTGAATATGTACTTTAGGGCATTATGTCGGGCCTGTGTGGACTGTTGTCCAAACATACCCTGCACAGAATCCATGATTTCCTTGGCGGTAATCATGCCCTCATGCTTCTTGGCTAATATGTCAGACATACTTGCCAGCATGTAGACCTTGGCCTTATCATTGGCCTTGATCCATCGATCATATGCATCACGAACATTTGGTGACGCATTCGAGCCTGGCACCTATGGACACTCCTCAGTTAGCACAAACATCAGATCATCCACTACCAATATAGTGTTGAGTTTGTTTTTCCATGTCATCATATTCTCTCCGGTTAACTTTTCTGCACCCAATAAGAAAATTATAGAGCTAGACATTTTTGCTGAAAAAAAATTTACAAACAAAGTTGTATGAGTTTCTTGCTATAACTCTAATCCAATCATGTTTTAGCTAATTATCAAATGATTCCCAAACCATTTATAATTTGCAATGATACTGCAAATGTTTAGAATGTATGACACCGAAGGGTAATAAAAAACACTCCTCCTCTGGATCAAGACATTTTTGACCAAAACCTAATACAAGAATAACTCTTATTCCTATAGGTTTTAGTTACCATTTTTCGGTCTGGATACATACACAACTTATGTACCCTGTGAGTGTAACCCTCTATCTTTAGATCCCAGAGTCTCCATCCAATAAAATCCGTCGAAGGGAGGACTAGATTGGAAAATAGCCTAAGAAAATCTTTATCCCTTTCAGGTGTCTACTTTGATCGATCCCCTATGATCAAGCCCTCCGATGGGATTGTCTGGTCCAGGCCAAACTAGCAGGCTGACCATAGTAGTCTAACGGTGCAAACCGACAAAAGAGGCCGTAGGTTTTTGTTTCCACTAAACCTGCTCCCACTCACTATAAGTATCCTCTCCATTCACCTTGATATTGACTCATACAAACACCATCCGAAGGGGGACGCTCTCGTTTGCGCCACGAGGCCAAGTATGAGTCTCACGATGTGAACTTCTCGGAGATAGCGTAGGTGGAAAAATATGTATCTCATACACTTTTTCCTCCCACTGAATACTTTAAAGTTTATAGGAATCTTACTTAGGCTAAAAACCCGGCTAATGGTTTTACCTAACTCTATCAATATAACTCTTATATTGATAATCAATATAACTCTTGTATTGATTTTATCCTAAGTTTATTAATATAACTCCTTATATTATACGTATGATTTCTAGTTTATTAACCCCTTAATAAACCTGCTGACGCTACTGTAATTTATCAAACGTTCTGATTAAATTTCACTCCCAGGTCAGTTCCCAGGTAGGGGTGTTTCGTTTCCGTCAGCTTAAATACTCAAGCCTAGACAGAACTTTCCTTAAATAGAGTTCCTCTTTTAATCATAGTTTATAAATTACTTGGTTCCTAATTCTAATCTAATTAGAACTAGATAACTTAAAGTCTATTATTTTAAAGTTCTAAACACTTTAAAACTAATAATTAACCTTAGGTGACATGCATACTATGTTATAGTGCTTGATCATTCATCACATGAATAATAAGACATTCATAGCATATTCATCTCATGATACATAATGCATGTCAATGCTGTCCATAAATTAATATAACAACTTTATATCAATTAATCATGCAAACTATATAATATAACTCCTTATATTATAAATGATGCATGAAAATGATTAACCTAAGGTGGGATTTCTAAGATAAAAGTATACATTATGCATGACAATAATTACACAACAATTGCATAATTTAAATAGCAAAATTAGACCAATTTTGGCGCCCTAAATTTAATTTTAAATAATATAATCTAATTATATTAATTAAATATAAATTAAATATAAAAATTTTTTATATTTAATATATAGAAAAATAAACGGTTTCTGCCCGTTGCTGAAATTCGTGAAACGTATGTGGCGTTGCAACGCTAATAGCAGCGTTGCAACGCTGCTTCTTGTCGTCTTCTTCCAAGCGTTGTGCAACGCCTCAGCGTTGCAATGCTGAGGGCAGCGTTGCAACGTTGTTGCCTTCTACAACCGCGCGGTTGCCGCAGTGCGTTGCAACGCTGTTCACAGAACAACAACAATCTCCATTATTTTTGGCTCGTTTTTGCTCCGTTCTTCTTAGCAACCGCTTTGCCTCGATCGACACGGACTTACAGACTCGATTTACAGTTAAAATTGTCCAAAACACTGGGCCCTTACATTGAACGATTCAATGGAAATTGTAAATCTAAGTGCCAAAATTGAAAACATCTAATTTTGCAAAATCGTTCATACATCTCATGCAAAAATAGTAAATCCCACCTTGTTCTTGAAAAATCCAGAACATAAATCAAGAACGCAATTGCGCTCTGATACAAATTGAAGGGAATCGGAGTCCCCCAGCGGAAGCGATTGTGAATCGCGCGCTCTTGATTTAGTTACAACGATATATTCAAGAACATATACAACTAGATTAAGCATAAAACAAAATGGACAACAAGAAATGTTACCTTTGAAGAACCTTTCTTCAAGTGCTCCACTCTCCCACGATCTCGATCTCAGCAACAAGAACACGAACGTACGAAGACACGACCACCGGATCTTCTCCGTTGTTCTCTAGGTGAGGGAGGAATGTGGGTTCCCTTTAGGAGAGGTAAGGTATTTTGTGAGAGAAATGTGTGTTTTGGAACCCTTCCAATAACACAACAAAGAGCTTGAATTTCCTTAACCTAGTTGCATCTCATGCAACCATATATATAGGGAAATAGGATGGAAATTACCATCCTACCCCTCCTATATTCTCTCTTTAGTATATAGTTTACATATGAATCTAATTCACATTAGAACTATATATTATATATATTATATCGTATATAATTCATATAACACCTCATATACGAAATTGAACACTTCAATTTCATTCCTAACTTTATATCCTCAATATTACAATATTGAGCCAACGAAGGGATCTAATGGACCTACAGTTCATGAGCTCTAATGATGTGAGATTAACTGATCAAACACTTTGATCTAGTTAATTAATATTCATTAACTACAAGTCACTAAACTATAGACTTGTAGCTGCACTCCCCTCACTGTAGATAATATTGTGTCCACTGATATAGTCATTACCCATGAGTCGACCCTTCATAGGTTGTTCGTAATCACAACTGGGTCAAATTACCATTTTACCCCTGTGATTACCTCTTTGCTCCTTAAGCACCACTGATCCTCTAATGAACAACAAGTATTAAGGTCCTACCTTAGACTCATACCCTCATAGAGGGCGGGGCCCCGTTGTTCAAGACCTGGAGTCAGTTCTTAAGGGAAGAACCTATCTAATTCCCTAGTGTAGGAATGAGTGAATTCCATCTTGCACAGTTAAGTTCCCAGCTACCTACGAGGTTCTGTCACTGAGAAGGTAGGCTTATTGAGTTGGCTACAGGCCATTCTCACCCATACTAGTCTAAGGACAAACCCCTATAAGCAGGAGTTCTTAACTTGCTCAGGATTCAGGTTGAGTCAATAATGACCATCTATAAATTACTAGTCTTATCCTGTTAAAGGTGTTACACTAGTTAGACTAATAATTTGCGATCCAGTCTTGTATGAACTCTTCATACAGGATGCCCCCACTCGCATGTCAATTACATGAATGAGTTGGATTATCTCATTTGTACTAATTACAAAGTGGGTCGCATCCATGGTGTTACCAGAATGAGGTTTCCAACCTTATTCTTATACCATAGACCATTTAGGTTATATTCTTGAACTCAACCCAAATAGTGTCCACTACACTCATTTTCAAGATAAATGTTATAACATTGGAGTTTAGTTTATTGGATTTATTAAAGAAAGACTGTAATTCTATCAAAACAAATAATACTTTATTTAATTGATCAAAATTACACAATTTTAGGGCATAAATCCCAACATGTCATGGCTATAACTTTAATTGATCCACTTTTATGTCACACATAAAGTTCAAGTATTCATCCTATAGCCAAGGGTTCTTTATTGGATTTAGGGTACACAATACACAATATTCAATAACACCTTTACTGAATAAATTTCAATAACAACTTTATTGTGAAATAGAATATACATTCAGTTTACAAAACAACGATTTTTAGGACATAAAACCCAACAATGATGACTGTGAGGATCCATTGACCTATGATCAGGCAATGACAGACGTTGAAAAAGACGAATGGATTAAAGCTATGGACCAGGAAATGGAGTCGATGTACTTTAATTCTGTCTTGGAGCTAGTGGATCAACCGGATGGGGTAAAACCTATTGGTTGTAAATGGATCTACAAGCGTAAACGTGGCATAGATGGGAAGGTGCAAACCTTCAAAGCCCGACTAGTGGCAAAGGGTTTTACCAAGGTTGAAGGGGTTGACTATGAGGAAACCTTTTCTCCTGTTGCCATGGTAAAGTCGATAAGGATTCTTCTGGCCATTGCCGCATATTATGACTATGAGGTATGGCAGATGGATGTCAAGACAACCTTTCTGAATGAGAATCTTGATGAAACCATCTACATGGACAACCCAATGGGTTCATTGCCCAAGGCCAAGAGCAAAAGGTTTGCCGGCTTCATAAGTCTATTTATGGACTGAAACAAGCCTCGAGGTCTTGGAATATGAGATTTGATGAGGCGATCAAATCTTATGGTTTTGATCAGAATGTTGACGAGTCTTGTGTCTACAAGAAAATCATCAACAACACTGTTGCATTTCTTCTATTATATGTGGATGATATTCTTCTCATTGAAAATGAGGTAGGATTTCTTACTGACATTAAGAAATGGCTGGCTTCGCGATTCCAAATGAAAGATTTTGGAGAGGCTCAGTATGTTCTAGGTATCCAGATAGTCTGGAATCGAAAGAACAAAATGCTAGCCATGTCTCAGGCGTCTTATATTGACAAGATGTTGTCTAGATATAAGATGCAGAACTCAGAGAAGGGTTTGCTGCCTTTCAGGCATGAGGTTCACCTATCTAAGGATCAATGTCCTATGACACCTCAAGAGGTTGAGGATATGAGACGAATCCCCTATGCTTCAGCTGTAGGGAGCCTCATGTATGCCATGCTGTGTACTAGGCCTGACATCTATTATGCAGTTGAGATTGTCAGTAGGTATAAATCCAATCAAGGGTTAGATAACTAGACAACCGTAAATGCAATCCTCAAGTATCTTAGGAGAACGAGGAACTACAACCTTGCGTATGGGAGTGGGGATTTGATCCTTATGGGATACACAGACTCTGACTTTCAGACCGATAAGGATTCTATCCACTTCGGGGTCAGCCTTCATTCTAATGGAGGAGCTGTAGTATGGCGAAGCATCAAACAGGGACACATCGCTGATTCCCCGATGGAAGCCGAGTATGTTGTGGCTTCTGAAGCTGCAAACGAAGTTGTTTGGCTAAGGAAGTTCATGATGAATTTGGAAGTTGTTCCAAATATGAACTTGTCGATTACCTTGTTTATGTGACAACAGTGGTGCAGTAGCCAACTCGAGAGAACCTCGGAGTCATAAGAGGGGCAAGCACATTGAGCGGAAGTATCACCTGATACGGGAGATTGTGCAATCGCGAGACGTGATGATCCACACGATAACGTCGAGCACAACGTTGCTGATCCATTTACAAAGGCCCTCACGGCTAAGGTGTTTGAGGGTCACCTAGAGAGTCTAGGTCTTCGAGTGCTTCCTGACTAGTGCAAGTGGGAGTATTGTAAAGGGTATTCAACCCTAGTTTATTGTAATTTTATTGTACATTAGAGAAATATATTTTTGTACTCCACTAGCTTAGTCCAAGTGGGAGTTTGTAAGGATATATGTTCTAATCTCGTACATTTTTGTAATATTACTTATTGAAATAAACAAGAGTTATTTTTTCATCACTTTCTGTCTCGCATATTTACAAACTTTGTCTAATAAACTAAGCTCTAGGGTCATTGTATTATGAGAGAACTAGAACTTGAATGGTGTGTAGTGGACAGACATGAAGGATCACGAGTTAATGACCCAAACGGTCTACAGTATACGGATAGGGTTGGAGACCTAATCCCGGATACACTGTGGATGCGGTCCGCTTTGTATTAGATACAAACGAGGTGATCCAACTCGTTCATGTGGATGACATGCGAGTATGGGCATCATGTGAAATGAGATTGTACAAGACAAGATCGTGAATTATTAGACCAACTGATGTAACACCGTTAACAGTATAGGACTAATAACTTCGAGATGACCATTAGTGACTCGACCTTAATCTTGAATGTGTTATAGATTCCTGTTTGCGGGGGTCTGCCCTTTAACTGTTGGGATTTATGCCCTAAACTTGTGTAATTTTGATAAATTAAATAAAGTGTTATTTGTTTTGATAGAATTACAGTCTTGCTTTAATAAATCCAATAAACTAAGCTCCAAGGTTATAACATTTATCTTGAAAATCAGTGTAGTGGACACTATTTGGGTTGAGTTCAAGAATATAACCTAAATGGTCTATGATATAAGAATAAGGCTGGAAACCTCATTCTGGTAACACCATGGATGCGACCCACTTTGTAATTAATACAAATGAGGTAATCCAACTCATTCAAGTAGTTGACATGCGAGTGGGAGCATCCTGTATGAAGAGTTCATACAAGACTGGATCGCAAATTATTAGTCTAACTAGTGTAACACCGTTAACATGATAAGACTAGTAATTTATAGATGGTCATTAGTGACTCGACCTGAATCCTGAGCAAGTTAAGAACTCCTGCTTATAGGGGTTTGTCCTTAGACTAATATGGGTGAGAGTGGCCTGTAGCCGACTCAATATGCCTACCTTCTCAGGGACACAACCTATAAATAGCTAGGAACTTAACTGTGCAAGATGGAATTCACTCATTCCTACACTAAGGAATTAGATAGGTTGTTCCCTTAAGAACTGACTCTAGGTCTTGAACAACGGGGCCCCGCCCTCTATGAGGGTATGAGTCTAAGGTAGGACCTTAAGACTTGTTGTTCATTAGAGGATCTGTGGTGCTTAAGGAACAAAGAGGTAATCACAGGGGTAAAACGGTAATTTGACCTAGCTGTGATTACGAACAACTTCTGAAGGGTCGACTCATGGGTAAATACTATATCAGTGGACAAAATAATATCTACAATGAGGAGAGTGCAGCTACAAGTCTATAGTGGAGTGACTTGTAGTTAATGAATATTGATTAATTGGATCAATGAGTTTGATCAGTTAATCTCACATCATTGGAGCTCATGAACTGTATCCGTTGGCTCAACATGGTAATATTGAGGGTATAAAGTAAGGAATGAAATTAAAGTGTTCAATTTCGTATATGAGGTGTTATATCAATTATATACGATATACTTAATATAATATATAGTTTTAATGTGAATTAGATTCAAATATAAACTATATATACTAAAGAGAGATTAAATGAGGGATAGGATGGTCATTTCCATCCTATTTTCCTATATATATGGTTGCATGAGATGCAACTAGGTTAAGTATTTTTTACAAACTCTTTTGTTGTGTTGTTGAAAGGGTTCCAAAACACACATCTCTCTCACAAAATCCCTCACCTCTCCTAAAGGGAACCCACCTTCCTCCCTCACCTAGAGAACAACGGAGAAGATCCGGTGGTAGTTCGATGTTCGTTCGAGTTTCAGTTGCTGAGATCGTGATCGTGGGAGAGAGGAGCACTTGAATAAAGGTTCTTCAAAGGTAACATTTTTTGTTGTCCATTCTGTTTTATGCTTAATCTAGTTGTTTACGTTCATGAATTAAATCATTGTAACTAAATCAAGAGCGCGCGATTCGCAATCGTTTCCGCTGCGGGACTTCGATTCCCTTCAATTGGTATCAGAACAAGGTTGGATTTACTGTTTTCACATGAGATGTATGAACGGTTTTGAAAAATTAGATGTTTTCAATTTTGGCACTTAGATTTACAATTTCCATTGAATCGTTCAATGTAAGGGCCCAGTGTTTTGGGCAATTTTAATTGTAAATCGAGTCTATAAGTCCGTGTCGATAGAGGCAAAGCGGTTGCCAAGAAGAATGGAGCAAAAACGAGCCAAAAATAATGGAGATTGTTGCTGTTCTGTGAATGGCGTTGCAACGCCACTGCGGCAGGCGCACGACTGTAGAAGGCGACAACGTAGCAATGCTGCCCTCAACGTTGCAACGCTTGGCAGAAGACGACAAGAAGCAGCGTTGCAACGCCAGAGACGTTTCGCGAGTTTCAGCAACGGGCAGAAAAATGTTTTTATTATATATATTAATTATCAAAATGTTTTATATTTAATATATTTAATATATTTAATTTTAAATAATATAATTAGATTATATTAATTAAAATTATTTCTAGGGTGCCAAAATTGGTCTAATTTTGCTATTTAAATTATGCAATTGTTGTGTAATTATTACCATGCATAATGTATGCTTATATTTTAGAAATCCCACCTTAGGTTAAGTATTTTCATGCATCATTTATAATATAAGGAGTTATATTATATAGTTTGCATGATTAATTGATATAAAGTTGTTATATTAATTTATGGACAACATTGACATGCATTATGTATCATGAGATGAATATGCTATGAATGTTTTATTATTCATGTGATGAATGATCAAACACTATAACATAGTATGCATGTCACCTAAGGTTAATTATTAGTTTTAAAGTGTTTAGAACTTGGAAATAATAGACTTTAGGTTATCTAGTTCTAATTAGATTAGAATTAGGAACCAAGTAATTTATAAGCTATGATTAAAGAGAGAACTCTGTCTAAGGAAAGTTCTGTCAAATTTTCAGGGTATTTAAGTGATGGAAGCGGAACACCCCTACACGAACCGACACAGGAATGAAATTTAATTAGAGAGTTTTATAAATTATAGTAGCGTCAATGGGTTTATTAAGGGGTTAATAAACTAGAAATCCTAGGTTTAATATAAGTAGTTATATTAACAAACTTAGGATAAAATGAATATAAGAGTTATATTGATTATCAATATAAGAGTTATGTTGATAGAGTTAGGTAAAACCATTAGCCGTTTTTTTAGCCTAAGTAAGATTCCTATAAATTTTAAAGTATTCAGTGGGAGGAAAAAGTGTATGAGATACATATTTTTCCACCTACGCTATCTCTGGGAAGTTCACACCGAGAGACTCATACTTGGCCTCGTGGCGCAAACGGGAGCGTCCCCCTTCGGATGGTGTTTGTATGAGTCAATATCAAGGTGAATGGAGAGGATACTTATAGTGAGTGAGAGCAGGTTTAGTGAAAACAAAACCCACGGTCTCTTTTGTCGGTTTGCACCGTTAGACCACTATGGTCAGCCTGCTAGTTTGACCTGAACCAGACAATCCCTTCGGAGGGCTTGATCATAGGGGATCGAACAAAGTAGACACCCGAAAGGGATAAAGATTTCTTTAGACTATTTTTCAATCTAGTCCTCCCTTCGGCAGATTTTATTGGATGGAGACTCTGGGATCTAAAGACAGAGGGTTACACTCACAGGGTACATAAGTTGTGTATGTATCCAGACCGAAAAATGGTAACTAAAACCTATAGGAATAAGGGTTATTCTGGTATTAGGTTTTGGTCAAGAGTGTCTTGATCCAGAGGAGGAATGTTTTTTATTACCGTTCGGTGTCATACATTCTAAACCTTTGGAGTATCATTGCAAATTATAAATGGCCTTGGAATCATTTGATAATTAGCTAAAACATGATTGGATTAGAGTTATAGCAAGAAACTCATACAAGTTTGTTTGTAAATTTTTTTCAGCAAAAATGTCTAGCTCTATAATTTGCTTATTGGGTGCGAAAAAGTTAACCGGAGAGAATATGATGACATGGAAAAACAAACTCAACACTATATTGGTAGTGGATGATCTGAAGTTTGTGGTAACTGAGGAGTATCCTCAGGTGCCAGGCTCGAATGCGTCACGAAATGTTCGTGATGCATATAATCGATGGGTCAAGGCCAATGATAAGGCGAAGGTCTACATGCTGGCAAGTATGTCTGACATATTAGCCAAGAAGCATGAGGGCATGATTATCGCCAAGGAAATCATGGATTCTGTGCGGGGTATGTTTGGACAACAGTCCACACAGGCCCGACATAACGTCCTAAAGTACATATTCAACTCGAGGATGCCAGAGGGTACATCTGTTTGGGATCATGTCCTGGATATGATGGTGCACTTTAACATCGCGGGTCGAATGGTGCTTCCATCGATGAGTCGATCCAGGTCAACTTCATTCTGGAAACCCTTCCAGATAGTTTCCTGCAGTTTAGAAGTAATGTTGTTATGAACGAGCTTACTTTTAATCTTACCTCCCTTCTGAATGAACTCCAAACCTTTCAATCTTTGATGAAAATTCAAGGATAGAAAGGTGAGGCAAATGTTGCCAGTAGGAGTTATCACAGAGGTTCGACCTCTAGGACAAAAATAAGATAGCTTCATCTTCTTCTAACTTTGAGAGAAAGAAGAAGAACATGAAGAAAGGTTGGTAAAGGGAAGCAGGCTAACAAAGTCGCGCCCGTAGGGCAAGAAAGTCAAAGATGTTGCTGACAAAGGAAAATGTTTCCACTACAACGAAGACGGGCATTGGAAACGAAACTGTCCGAAGTACATTGCAGAAAAGAATAAGGAAGGTAAATATGATTTACTTTGCCTAGAAGCTTGATTAGTGGACAATGATAAAACAACTTGGATACTTGATTCAGGCGCCACTAATCATGTTTGCTATTCTTTTCGTGGAATTGATTCTGGCGGCAGAGCTGACAAAGAAGGAGAGATAACGCTCGGGTTGGAAATGGAAAAGTCGTCTCACCAGAGAGCAGAGGGGCACAATGAAGCTTTATTTTGGTAAAAAATATGTATTGTTGGACAATATATTAGTGATAGCAGGGTTTACTAGAAACCTTATTTCCATTTCTTGCCTTATAGAACAATGTATTTATGTTTCCTTTTCTATGAATAAAGTGTTTATTTTGAAGAAAGGTTTAGAAATATGTTCAGCTTCATTAGAAAATGGATTGTATCTTTTAAGGCCTAATTCAGTCAAAATTGTTTTGAATACTGAATTATTTAAAACTGCAAACACACAAACTAAGAAACGTAAAATTTCTCCTAAAGAAAATGCTCATCTTTGGCATCTAAGATTGGGTAACATTAATCTCAATAGGATTGAGAGATTGGTAAAGAACGGACTTCTAAACGAGTTAGAAGAAAATTCTTTGCCAGTATGTGAATCCTGCCTAGAAGGCAAAATGACTAAAAAACCTTTTAGTGGAAAAGGTTATAGAGCCAAAGACCCTCTAGAGCTTATACATTAAGACCTTTGTGGTCCGATGAATGTTAAAGCCAGGGGAGGATATTAATATTTCATCTCTTTTATAGGTGTTATTCTAGATTTGGGCATATTTACCTAATGCACCACAAGTCTGAAGCACTTGAAAAGTTCAAGGAATTCAAGACTGAGGTTGAAAATCAATTAGGTAAAACTATTAAAACACTTCGATCGGATCGAGGTATAGAGTACATGGATTTAAAATTCCAAAACTATATGATAGAACATGGAATTACATTTAACTCTCAGCTCCCGACACACCACAACAAAACAATGTATTGGAAAGGAGAAATAGAACCTTGTTGGACATGGTTCGATCAATGATGAGTTATGCTCATCTCCATAGTTCCTTTTGGGGTTACACAGTGGAGATTGCAGTATACATTTTGAATAATGTGCCCTCCAAAAGTGTTTCTGAAACACCTTTTGAACTCTGGAAAGGACGTAAAGGTAGTTTATGTCACTTTAGAATATGGGGTTGTCCATCACATGTGCTTGTGACAAATCCAAAGAAGTTGGATTCACGTTCAAAGTTATGCCTATTCGTAGGATACCCAAAAGAAATAAGAGGTGGTTTATTCTATGATCCTAAGGAAGACAAGGTCTTTATGTCGATAAATGTCATTTTCTTGGGGGAGGACCACATAAGGGACCACAAACCAAAAAGTAAAGTAGTGTTGAGTGAGTTAGACGGAACAATAGCAAAGGTTGCTAATAAGAACACTAGTATGTAAACAAGAGTTGTTGATACTAGTTTGTCTAGTCAAGAGAGTCCATCTTAAGAGTTGAGTATGCCTCGACGTAGTAAGAGGGTTGTAATACAGCCTGACCGTTACATGGGTTTAGTTGAAATCCAAGTTGTTATACCAGATGACAACTGCGAAGATCCATTGACTTATAATCAAGCAATGGTTGACAAAGACAAAGACAAATGGGTCATACCCATGGACCAAGAAATGGAGTCGATGTACTTCAATTCTGTTTGGGATCTTGTAGATAAATCTGATGGGGTAAAACCTATAGGTTGTAAGTGGATCTACAAGAGAAAACGTGGTGTAGATGAGAAGGTGCAAACCTTTAAAGCTAGACTAGTAGCAAAGGGTTATACCCAGGTTGAAGGGGTTGACTATGAGGAAACCTTTTCACCTGTTGCTATGGTAAAGTCTATCCGTATCCTTCTTGCCATTGCCGCATATTATGACTTCGAGGTATGGAAAATGGACGTCAAGACTGCCTTTTTGAATTGCAATCTTGAGGAAAACATCTACATGGACCAACTCAAAGGGTTCATTGAACCAGGAAAAGAGCAAAAGGTTTGCAGGCTTAAAAGGTCAATTTATGGACTGAAACAAGCCTCTAGGTCCTGGAATATAAGATTTGATGAGGCAATCGAGATCTTATGGTTTTGACTTGAGAATGATGATGAACCTTCATCCTACAAGAAAATCATCAATAGTTACATCGCATTCCTAATTCTCTATGTGGATGATATCCAATCATTGGGAATGATGTAGGTTATCTTACTGACATCAAGGAATGGCTAGCTACGCAGTTCCAAATGAAGGATTTGGGTGATGCGGAGTTTGTTCTTGGGATCCGGATTGTCCGGAACCGCAAGAATAAAACACTAGCCTTGTCTCAAGCATCTTACATAGACAAAGTGTTGTCAAGGTTTAAGATGCAAGATTCCAAAAGGACTTGCTTTGCTTTTAGACATGGAATCCATTCGTGTAAGGAACAGTGTCCCAAGACACCTCAAGGAGTTGAGGATATGAGAAAGATTCCTTATGCATCGGCTGTTGGGAGCCTCATGTATGCCATGTTGTGTACTAGGCACGACATCCGTTTTGAAGTTGGGATGGTCAGTAGGTATCAATCCAATCCATGACTTGAACACTGGACAACGGTTGAAACAATCCTTAAGTATCTTTGGAGAACAAGGAACTACATGCTTGTGTATGGGGCTAAGGATTTGATCCTTACAGGATACACGGGTTCTGACTTTCAGACTGATAAAGATTCTCGGAAATCTACATCAGGGTAAGTATTCACTCATAACGGAGGAGATGTAGTATGGCGAAGCGTCAAGCAAGGATGCATCGCTGATTCCACAATGGAGGCCGAATATGTAGCAGCTTGTGAAGCAGCTAAGGAGGCCATTTGTTTAAGGAAATTCATGCTAAATTTGGAAGTTGTTCCAAATATGACTTTGCCCATTGTGCTGTATGGCGATAACAGTGGTGCAGTTGCAAATTCGAGGGAACCCCGAAGTCACAAGAGGGGAAAACATATAGAGCGGAAGTATCATCTCATCCAGGAGATCGTGCATAGAGGAGACGTGATTGTCACGAAGATAGCCTCAGAGTACAACATTGCTGATTCTTTTACAAAGGCTCTCATGACTAAAGTATTTGAGAGTCACCTAGAAGGTGTAGGTTTACAAGTCTTCCCCAACTAGGGCAAGTAGGAGTATTTTGTACAAAGGGGTTTAAATGCCCTAGTTTATTGTATTTACATTACTGTAATGTTTTTAGTACTCCACAAGCTTTAGGTCAAGTGGGAGATTGTTGGGATTTATGCCCTAAACTTGTGTAATTTTGATCAATTAAATAAAGTGTTATTTGTTTTGATAGAATTACAGTCTTGATTTAATAAATCCAATAAACTAAGCTCCAAGGTTATAACATTTATCTTGAACATCAGTGTAGTTGACACTATTTGGGTTGAGTTCAAGAATATAACCTAAACGGTCTATGGTATAAGAATAAGATTGGAAACCTCATTCTGGTAACACCATGGATGCGGTCCACTTTGTAATTAGTACAAATGAGGTAATCCAACTCATTCATGTAGTTGACATGCGAGTGGCGGCATCCTGTATGAAGAGTTCATACAAGACTGGATCGCAAATTATTAGTCTAACTAGTGTAACACCGTTAACAGGATAAGACTAGTAATTTATAGATGGTCATTAGTGACTCTGTTGGGATGTATGTCCTCATCTCGTGTAGTTTGTAATATTCCAAGTTGTAAATGAATAAGAGTTATTTATTTCAACATTGTGTAATAAATAAGAGTTATTTATTTGAACTTTGTGTCTCGCATTTTTCATAAACTTAATCCAATAAACTAAGCTCCACGGTCATTGCATTATGAGAGAAGTAAGAACTTGAACGGTGTGTAGTGGACACACAGGGAGGATCACGTTCGAGTTAATGACCCGAACGGTCTACAATATATGGATAGTGTTGGAGACCTAATCCTGGATACACTGTGGATGCGACCCGCTTTGTATTAGATACAAACGAGGTGATCTAACTCGTTCATGTGGTTGACATGCGAGTGGGGGCATCCTGTGCAATCAGATTGTACAAGACTGGACCGTGAATTATTAAACTCACTGATATAACACCGTTAACAGTATAGAGCTAATAAATTTGTAGATGACCATTAGCGACTTGACCTTAATCCTGAGCGTGTCACGGACTCCTGTCTGCGGGGGTCTATCCTTTGACTAGTACGGGTGAGGGTGGCCACTGTTGCTCGCCCAATATGCCTATCTTCTCAGGGGCAGGACCACGTGAGGAGTTGGAAACTTGACTACGCAACAAGGAATTCACTCGTTCCCGACTTATGGAAACTAGAGGGGTTGTTCCCTTAAGTGCTGTCTTCAGGGCTTGAACAACGGGGCCCCACTCTCTCATTGGCCTGAGAGGGTTGTTGTTTATGGTTGAACCATGCAACGTAGTTGTTCATTAGAGGAGTAGTGGGACTTAAGGAGCAAGAGGTAGACACAGGGGTAAAACGGTAATTTGACCCAGCTGTGACTACGAACAACCTGTGAAGGGTCGACTCATGGGTATTTGTTATATCTATGGACACAACTTGTTCTACAGTGTTGAGAGTGCAGCTACGGGCTTTAGTGGAGTGTTACCGTAGCTAATGAATGTTGAATAACCGGGTCAAAGAGTTTGACAGGTTAGTCTCGGATCATTGGAGCTCGTCACGTGTAGGTCCATTAGGTCCCTTGGTTGGCTCAAATTGGACAAATTGAGGGTTTACAGTTTGGTTTGAATTTGAAGTGTTCAAATTCATTATTTGGGTATTTATGTCATTTATATGAGATATAGATGACATAATATATAGTTTGATGTGAATGAGATTCATAATAAACTATAGTATAGCCTAATTGATTAATTAGTGCTAATTGGAGAAATTGAATTGAGAGAAATTAAATTGAATGTGATTCAGTTTATAATTCCACATTTATGCAAATGAGATTTGTATAATAAGGTATGAGATACCTTATATTATATAATATGCAAATGTGATTTGTATATTATATGGTTGTGGTAAAATTGTGATTTGGTGGAGGTTTTAACTCCATCACACAATGGTATTTAAAGGCTTTGCAAGAAGCCTTTGGTTTGCAATTTTGCCATTTTTTGGATTTTGATCCAAAGAGAGCAAGTGACTTTCTCTCATTCTCTCTCAATTCTCTCTAAAACTTCTCCTCACCCAAAACCAAAGGGAGTCCCACCTACTCTCCCTCAACCTCCTGAGAACAACCGAGAAGACCCTTTGGAGGTGTCTCCCTGTTCGGATCGTGGTTCGTATTCGAGGAGATCGTTGGATCGAGAGAGATCGTGACCGGAGGAGAAAAACGTTGAAGAAGAGTTCTTCAACAAGTAAGTATCTTATTTTTTCTTATTGTTTTCTTCTCCTATTTGCATGTTTAGCCTAGGATCTATGAGTTAGATTCAATTTTAAGATAGGAATTACACAACGGATCAACGACGTTTCACAACGTCTTCCGCTGCGGGAATTCAAAATCCCTTCAGACTCGACCTGAATCCTGAGCAAGTTAAGAACTCCTGCTTATAGGGGTTTGTCCTTAGACTAGTATGGGTGAGAGTGGTCTGTAGCCGACTCAATAAGCCTACCTTCTCGGGACAGAGCCTCGTGAGTAGTGGGAACTTAAGCATGCAAGATGGAATTCACTCATTCCTACACTAAGGAATTAGATAGGTTGTTCCCTTAAGAACTGACTCCAAGTCTTGAACAACGGGGCCCCACCCTCTATGAGGGTATGAGTCTAAGGTAGGACCTTAAGACTTGTTGTTTATTAGAGGATCAGTGGTGCTTAAGGAACAAAGAGGTAATCACAGGGGTAAAACGGTAATTTGACCCAGCTGTGATTACGAACAACTGTGAAGGGTCGACTCATGGGTAATGACTATATCGGTGGACACAATAATATCTACAATGAGAGAGAGTGCAACTACAAGTCTATAGTGGAGTGACTTGTAGTTAATGAATATTGATTAAGCTGGATCAAAAAGTTTGATCAGTTAATCTCACATCATTGGAGCTCATGAACTGTAGGTCCATTAGATCCCTCCGTTGGCTCAACATGGTAATATTGAGGGTATAAAGTTAGGAATGAAATTGAAGTGTTCAATTTCGTATATGAAGTGTTATATCAATTATATACGATATAATTAATATAATATATAGTTTTAATGTGAATTAGATCCACATATAAACTATATACTAAAGAGAGATTAAAGGAGGAGTAAGATGGTCATTTCCATCCTATTTCTCTATATATATGGTTGCATGAGATGCAACTAGGTTAAGTGTTTTTTATAAACTCTTTTGTTGTGTTGTTGGAAGGGTTCCAAAACACACATCTCTCTCACAAAATTCCTCACCTCTCCTAAAGGGAACCCACCTTCCTCCCTCACCTAGAGAACAACAGAGAAGATCTGGTGGTAGTGTCGGTATTCGTTCGAGTTCCAGTTGCTGAGATCGTGATCGTGGGAGAGAGGAGCACTTGAAGAAAGGTTCTTCAAAGGTAACATTTCTTGTTGTCCATTATGTTTTATGCTTAATCTAGTTGTTTACGTTCATGAATTAGATCGTTGTAACTAAATCAAGAGTGCGCGATTCGCAATCGCTTCCGCTGCGGGACTTCGATTCCCTTCATTAACTAGTACGGGTGAGGGTGGTCACAATTACTCACCCAATATGTCTATCTTCTCAGGGGCAGGACCACGTGGGGAGCTAGGAACTTTACTACGCGAGATGGAATTCACTCGTTCTAGACTTAGGAATCTAGAGAGGTTGTTCCCTTAAGTGCTATCTCCAGTGCTTGGACAACGGACACCCAACCTCTTTCTTCCCCGAGAGGTTTTGTTTATGGTTGGACCATATAACGTTGTTGTTCATTAGAGGAGCAGTGGGGACTTAAGGAAAAAAAGGTAGACACAGAGGTAAAATGGTAATTTGACCCAGCAGTGTCTACGAACAACCTGTGAAGGGTCGACTCATGGGCATTGGTTATATCAATGGACACAACTCGTCCTACAGTGATGGGAGTGCAACTACGGCTTTAGTGGAGTCTTATCGTAGCTAGTGAATGTTGAATAACCGGGTCAAAGAGTTTGATAGGTTAGTCTCAGATCATTGGAGCTCGTCATCTGTAGGTCCATTAGGTCCCTCGGTTGGCTCAAACCAGATAGATAGAGGGTTTACAGTTTGGCGTGGATTTGAAGTGTCCAAATTTATTAAAAGGGTATTTATGTCATTTATATGAGATATGATTGACATAATATATAGTTTAATGTGAATGAGATTCATAATAAACTATAGGTTAGCATAATTGATTAATTAGTGCTAATTTAGAGAAATTGAATTGAGAGAAAATAAATTGAATGTGATTCAATTTAAAATCCACAATTATACAAATGTGATTTGTAGAATAAGGTATGAGATATCTTATTATATATGTTATGCAAATATGATTTGCAAAACCTAAGGTTGTGGTAAAATGGTAAATAGGTGGAGATTTCAACTCCACCTATCACCATTATAAAAGCACCTTTGCAAGAAGGATTGCTTATGAAGGGATTGAATCCTGTAGCGGAAGCGATTGTGAATCGTGTGTTCATGATTTTGTTACATAGATCTAAAATAAAAGAACTAAATCTAAGAATAATCATGCTTTTAAAGATAGGACAACAATAAATATACCTTTGAAAAATACTTTCTTCACGAGCTCCTTCTCCCAGATCACGATCTCAGCAACACGAACCCAAACGTATGAAGATTCATCACTAGATCTTCTCCGTTGTTCTCTAGGTGAGGGAGGAAGGTGGGTTCCAACACAAAATGGAACTCTAGAGTTTTGTGTAAAGTCTTAGCCCAAAGTTGTATCTCATGCAACTATTTATAGGGAAATAGGATGGAAATTACCATCCTATTCTTCCTTCATTCTCTCAGTAGTATATAGTTAATATGTGAATCTAATTCACATTAAAACTATATATTATATCAGTTATATCACATATAATTGATATAACACCTCATATATGAAATTTCACACTTCAATCTCATTCCTAACTTTATACCCTCAATATTACCATGTTGGCCAACGAAGGGACCTAATGGACCTACAGTTCATGAGCTCCAATGATGTGAAATTTACTGATCAAACTCTTTGATCCAGTTAATCAATATTCATTAACTACAAGTCATTCCACTATAGACTTGTAGTTGCACTCTCCTCACTGTAGATTATATTGTGTCCATTGATATAATTATTACTTATGAGTCGACCCGTCACGGGTTGTTCGTAATTACAGTTGGGTCAAATTATCGTTTTACCCCTGTGATTACCTCTTTATTCCTTAAGCACCACTGATTCTCTAATGAAGAACAAGTCTATGGTCCTACCATAAACTCATACCCCTCTTAAGCAAGTTTAGAGAGCGGGGCCCGTTGTTAAAGACCTTGACTCAGTTCTTAAGGGAATAACCTATCTAATTCCTTAGTGTAGGAATGAATGAATTTCATCTTGCATAGTTAAGTCCCCATCTACCTACGAGGTTCTGTCCCGAGAAGGTAGGCTTATTGAGTCGGCTACAGGCCACTCTCACCCATACTAGTCTAAGGACAAACCCCTAATTACCATCTATAAATTACGGTCTTATCCTGTTAACGGCGTTATATTGGTAAGACTAATAATTTGCAGTCCTGTCTTGTATGAACTCTTCATACAGGATGCCCCCATGTTGGGATATATGTCCTCATGTCGATTAGTTTGTAATATTTCTTTGTTATAAATAAATAAGAGTTATTTATTTAAATGTTGTGTCTCGCATTTTTCATAAACATAATCAAAAAAACTAAGCTCCAGGGTCATTGTATTATGAGAGAACTAAGAACTTGAACGGTGTGCAGTGGACACACAGGGAGGATCACGTTCGAGTTAATGACCTGAACGGTATACAGTATATGGACAGGGTTGGAGTCCTAATTCTGGATACACATTTTGTATTAGATACAAACGAGGTGATCCAGCTCGTTCATGTGGTTGACATGCGAGTGGGGGACCGGATCGTGAATTATTAGACTCTCATCGATGTAACACCGCTGTGATGACAGACTAATAACTTCGTAGATGACCATTAGTGACTCGACCTTAATCCTGAGCGTGTTACGGACTCTTGTTTGCGGGGTCTCTCCTTTGACTAGTACGGGTAAGGGTGACCACTGTTGCTCGCCCAATATGCCTATCTTCTCAGGGACAGGACCACGTGCGGAGCTGGGAACTTTACTACGTGAGAAGGAATTCATCGTTCCCGAATTAGAGAGTCTAGAGTGGTTGTTCCCTTAAGTGTTGTCTCTAGGGCTTGGACAACGGGGCCCCACCCTCTCACTTTCCCAAGAGGGTTGTTGTTTATGGTTGGACCATACAACGTTATTGTTCATTAGAGAAGCAGTGGGACTTAATGAGCAAGAGGTAGACACAGGGGTAAAATGGTAATTTGACCCAGCAGTATCTACGAATAACCTGTGAAGGGTCGACTCACGGGTATTGGTTATATCGATGGACACAACTTGTCCAACAGTGATGAGAGTGCAGCTACGGGCTTTAGTGGAGTGTCACCGTATCTAATGAATGTTGAATAACCGAGTCAAATAGTTTGACAGGTTAGTCTCGGATCATTGGAGCTCGTCATCTGTAGGTCCATTAGGTCCCTCGATTGGTTCAAATTGGACAAATTGAGGGTTTACAGTTTGGTGTGAATTTGAAGTGTTCAAATTAATTATTTGGGTATTTATGTCATTTATATAAGATATAGATGACATAATATATAATTTGATGTGAATGAGATTCATAATAAACTATAGAATAGCCTAATTGATTAATTAGTGCTAATTGGAGAAATTGAATTGAGAGAAATTAAATTGAATGTAATTCAATTTAAAATTCCACAATTATGCAAATGTGATTTGTATAATAAGATATGAGATACCTTATATTATATGATATGCAAATATGATTTGTATATCATATAGTTGTGGTAAAATTGTGATTTGGTGGAGGTTTTAACTACACCACATACTAGTATTTAAAGGCTTTGCAAGAAGCATTTGGTAAGCTAATTGCCAATTTTTGGATTTTGATCCAAAGAGAGAAATCACCATTCTCTCAACTCTCTCTCAATTCTCTCAAAGTCTCCCCACCCAAAATCCAAAGGGAGTCCCACCTACTCTTCTTCAACCTCTCGAGAACAACCGAGAAGACCCTTTGGAGGTGTATTGTTGTTCCGTTCGAGGATCGAGTTCGAGGAGGTCGTTAGTTTGAGAGAGATCGTGACCGGAGGAGGAGAGCATTGAAGAAGAGTTCTTCAACAAGTAAGTACGAGTTTCTTACTGTTTTCTTCTTTTCTTTTTATATGTTTAGCCTAGGAATCTATGAGATAGGTTCAGTTTTAAGATATGATTTACACAACGAATCAACAACGTTTCACAACGTCTTAAGATAGGTTCGGTTTTAAGATATTATTTCCAACCTTATTCTTATACCATAGACCATTTAGGTTATACTCTTGAACACAATTCAAATAGTGTCTACTACACTGATGTTCAAGATATATTATAACCTTGGAGCTTAGTTTATTGGATTTATAGAGCGAGAATATAATTTTTTCAAAACAAATAACTCTTTATTTATTTGATCAAAATAACATAAGTTTTAGGGCACATATCCATACAATTTCCCACTTGACCTAAAGCTTGTAAAGTACATAATTTAAACATTACAATAATGTAAAATACAATAAACTAGGGCATTTAAACCCTGTGTACAATATACTCCCACTTGCCCTAGTTGGGGAAGACTTGTAAATCTAGACCTTCTAGGTGACTCTCAAATACTTTAGTCGTGAGAGCCTTTGTAAAGGAATCAACAATGTTGTGCTCTAAGGCCATCTTCGTGACGATCACGTCTTCTCGATGCACGATCTCCCGAGTGAGATGATATTTCCGCTCAATATGCTTACCCCTCTTGTGACTTCGGGATTCCCTTGAATTTGCCACGACACCACTGTTATCACAATACAACGTGATAGACAAACTCATATTTGGAACAACTTCCAAATCTAACATGAATTTCCTTAACCAAACAACCTCTTTATCTGCTTCACAAGCTGCTATATATTTGGGCTTCATGGTGTAATCAGCGATGCATCCCTGCTTGACGCTTCGCCATACTACAGCTCATCCGTTAAGAGTAAATACTGACCCTGATGTAGATTTCCGAGAATGTTTATCAGTTTGAAAGTTAGAATCTGTGTATCCTTTAAGGATCAAATCCTTAGCCCCATACACAAGCATGTAGTTCCTTGTTCTCCAAAGATACTTAAGGATCGTTTTAACCGATGTCCTGTGTTCAGATCCTGGATTGGATTGATATCTACTGACCATTCCAACTACAAAAAAGATGTCTGGCCTAGTACACAACATGACTTACATCAGGCTCCCAAGAGCTGATACATAAGGAATCTGTCTCATATCCTCAACTACTTGAGGTGTCTTAGGACACTGTTCCTTAGACAAATGAACTCTATATCTAAAAGGCAATAAACCCTTTTTGGTGTCTTGCATCTTAAACCTCAACAACACTTTGTTGATGTAAGATGTCTGAGACAAGGCTAGTGTTTTATTCTTGCATTTTCGGACAACCTGGATCCCAAGAACAAACTGTGCTTCACCCAAATCTTTCATTTGGAATTGTGTAGCTAACCAATTCTTAATGTCAGTAAGGTAACCTACATCATTCCCAATAAGCAGGATATCATCCACATATAGAACTAGGAATGCGACCGAACTATTGATGATTTTCTTGTAGACACTAGGTTCATCATCATTATAATCAAAGCCAAAAGATTTGATTGCCTCATCAAATCTTATATTTTAGGACCTAGAGGCTTGTTGCAGTCCATAGATTGACCTTTTAAGCCTGCAAACCTTTTGCTCTTGTCCTGGTTCAATGAACCTTTTGGGTTGGTCCATGTAGATGTTCTCGTCAAGATTGCCATTCAAGAATGCTGTCTTGACATCCATTTTCCATACCTCATAATCATAATATGAGGCAATGGAAAGTAGGATACGGATAGACTTGACCATAGCAACAGGCGAAAAGGTTTCTTCATAGTCAACCCATTCAACCTGGGTATAACCCTTTGCTACTAGTCTAACTTTAAAGGTTTGCACTTTTCCATCTACACCACGCTTTCTCTTGTAGATCCACTTACAACCTATAGGTTTTACCCCATCAGGTTTATCTACAAGATCCCAGACATAATTGAAGTGCATAGATTCTATTTCTTGGTCCATGGCTATGACCCATTTGTCTTTGTCTTTGTCAACCATTGCTTGATTATAAGTCAATGGATCCTCACAATCGCCATCTGCTATAACAACTTGGGTTTCAGATAAACCAATGTAACGGTCAGGTTGTGTTATAACCCTCCCACTACGTCGAGGCATACTCAACTCTTGAGATGGACTCTCATGGCTGGACAAGCTAGTATCAACAACTTTTGTTGACGTACAAGCTTTATTAGCAACTTTTGCTATTGTTCTGTCTAACTCACTTCACACAACTTTACTTCTTTGTTTGTGGTCCCTGAGATGGTCTTCCACTAAGAAAGTGGCATTTGTCGACACAAGTATCTTATCTTCCTTAGGATCATAGAATAATCCACCTCTGGTCTATTTTGGGTAGCCTACGAATAGGCACAATTTTGAACGTGAATCTAACTTCTTTTGATTTGTCACAAGTACATGTGCTGGACAACCCCAAATTCTGAAATGACATAAACTACCTTTACGTCTTTTTCAGAGTTCAAAAGGTGTTTTAGAAACACTTTTTGATGGCACATTGTTCAAAATGTATCCATGCAGTCTCTCTTCACGTAAACCCCAAAAGGAATTAGGGAGATGAGCATAACTCATCATTGATCGAACCATGTCCAACAAGGTTCTATTTCTCCTTTCCGATACACCATTTTGCTAGGGCATACCGAGTGCTGAGAGTTAGGATGTAATTCCATGTTCTATCATATAGTTTTGGAATTTTAAATCCATGTACTCTCCACCTCGCTCTGATCAAAGTGTTTTAATTGTTTTACCTAATTGATTTTCAACTTCAGTCTTGAATTCCTTGAACTTTTCAAGTGCTTTAGACTTATGATGCATTAGGAAAATATGCTCAAATCTAGAATAATCATCTATGAAAGAGATGAAATATTCATAACCTCCTCTGGCTTTAACATTCATCGGACCACAAAGGTCTGAATGTATAAGCTCAAGACGTTCTTTGGCTCTATAACCTTTTCTACTAAAAGGTCTTTTAGTCATTTTGCCTTCTAGGCAGGAATCACATACAAGTAAAATATTTTCTTCTAACTCATTTAGAAGTCCATTTTTTATCAATCTCTTAATCCTATTGAGTTTAATGTGACCCAATCTAAGATGCCAAAAATGAGCATTTTCTTTAGGAGAAATTTTATGTTTCTTAGTTTGTGTGTTTGCTGTTTTAAATAATTCAGTGTTCAAAACCATTTTGACTGAATTAGACCTTAAAACATATAACCCATTTTCTAATGAAACTTCACATATTTCAATACCATTCTTAAAAATAAACACTTTATTAGAAGAAAAAGATATTAAAATACATTGTTTTATAAGGAAAGAAATTGAAATAAGGTTTCTAGTAAACCTTGGTAAGCTTCATTGTGCCAATTGTTACAGTTGAGACGACTTCTCTATTTCCAACCTGGAGTGTTATCTCTCCTTTCTATAGCTGCTGCCAGGAATCAATTCTATGAAAAGAAGAGCAAACATGATTAGTGGCGCCTGAATCAAGTATCCATGCAGTTTTATCATTATCCACTAAACAAGCTTCTAAGCAAAGTAAATCATATTTACCTTACTTCTTATTTTCTGCAATGTACTTCGGACAGTTCCGTTGGCCCGTCTTCATTGCAGTGGAAACATTTTCCTTTGTCTGAAACTTCTTTGACCTTCTTGCCCTTCTGGGCGGCAGCTTTGTCAACTCGTTTCCTTTTACCAACCTTTTTCAGGTTCTTCTTCTTCCTTTTCAGGTTAGAAGAAGATGAAGCCACTGTTTTTGATCTAGAGGTCGAACCTCTGTGATAACTCCTACTGACAACATTTGCCCCATCTTTTGATCCCTGAATTTTCATCAAAGATTGAAAGGTCTGGAGTTCATTCAGAAGTGAGTTAAGATTAAAAGTAAGTTTGTTCATAACAACATTACTTATAAACTGTAAGAAACTATCTTGAAGAGTTTCCAGAATGAAACTTACTTGGCTCGATTCATCGATAGAAGCACCATTCGACTCTGCGATGTTAAAGTGTACTATCATATCCAGGACATGATCCCGAACAGATGAACCCTCTGGCATCCTCGAGTTGAATATATACTTGAGGGCATTGTGTCGGACCTGTATAGACTGTTTTCCAAATATACCCTTCACTGAATCCATGATTTCCTTAGCGGTCATCATGCCCTCGTGCTTCTTGGCTAATATGTCAGACATACTTGCCAGCATATAGACCTGGCCTTATCATTGGCCTTGATCCATCGATCATATGCATCACGAACATTTCGTGTAGGATTCGAGCCTGGCACCTGAGGAAACTCATCAGTTAACATAAACTTTAGATCATCCACTACCAAAATAATGTTAAGTTTGTTTTTCCAAGTCATCATGTTCTTTCCAGTTAATTTTTCCGCACCCAGTAAGGAAATAATAGAGCTAGACATTTTGTTGAAATTTACAAAAAAAAACTTGTATAAGTTTCTCGCTTTAACTGTCTAATCCAATCATATTTTAGCTAATTATCTAATGATTCCTAAGTCATTAATAATTTGTAATGATACTCCAAAGGTTTAGAATGTATGACACCGAAGGGTAATAAGAAACACTCATCCTCTGGATCAAGACATTCTTGACCAAAGCCTAATGCCAGAATAACTCTTATTCCTATATGCTTTAGTTACCATTATTTGGTCAGGATACATACACTTCTTATGTACCTCGTGAGTGTAACCCACTGTCTTTGGACCCTAGAGTCCCTGATGCGAAAATATCGAGTGCCCTAAACTAATGTAAATTAGAATAAGACTCCGACACTTCTACGACGTGCAAATATACACGGTCGAGAGCAGCAAGTGATAAGTTAAAGTATCGATCCCACGAGGACTAGCTAAACCTAAATGAATGAGTGTCCTAGCAATTTTTCCTTATTTTAGTGCAATGTATGAGTGTGCAAATTACTATTGTAAATAAATAAATTGATGTGATAAGTGTGCAAAGACAAGACTAGACTCAAGAAAATAACTAAATTTAAATGAGGGGAGAGGAGAATGCAAACAAGAGGGGAGATACAAGAGATGAGATTTTTAATGAAAAATAGGCTCGGGTTAGAGTTCTAATGTTCAATTGGAATAAATTTTGAGTGATGCCTTGAATTTACCTACACATGCATTCAAATGATTCTTTCCAAAATCACTAAGTTTTAAAACCTACAATTTCCCAATTGTGATCTAAATTATGCTCATGATTTTAGGTTCTAGGTGGGTTAATTATCCCTAATCAACTCAATAATCCTAGAATGAAATTTTAGTTTTCTAATTCATTAGCTTTCCCAAGTTTGTGAATTATAGAGAAGTTAAAAAGGCCAATTTTAATTCTCATGCAACGTTAAATTCAATAAAATTTCATAAATTCAATTAATGGCATCAACCATAAATTTAATCGAAAATTACATTAAAACAATCTAACCTTTGCCTATGAAAATTTAGTTCATGATTAAAATCGAGTCACATATTTCTAGTTTAAGCATGCTTTTATTGATCAAGGAGTTCATGCAAAACAACCAACAGTGTTCACTAAATTAGCCTAAATCAATCACAATTCTAGCCTAAAACAATCACGAGTTATGCTTAAAAGAGTGAGCAAAAGTAGTCTAAATCAGTACGTAAACAACCAAAAAATCCAGTATTAAATTGGTGGTTGACAACAAGCAATAACACTTAGAGATAGGGAAAACGTTACACAGCAGGTGGCCTTATTTTTCAAGTTCAGTTCGATAGAGATATCTCATCAACGGAAGCTCGAAACAACGATCCAACCGTTCAAAACAAATCTCTGTGAGTCCTGAACAAGCTTCCAAAATTTCAGCACAATCCAACGGTTGAAACTCTAGGAATCGACAACTTTGTGAGCGCCGCGGGTGAAAAACCGAACTGCACTGATCTCCCAACGTGACAGCGATATCCGACACAGCGAAGCTCAGAACGACGATCCAACCGTTCAAAGTAAAGCCCTATGAGTCTCGAACAAGCTGTCAAAATTGCAGCACAATCTAACGGTCAGAACATCGGTAAACGACAACTTTGTGAGCGTCGTCTGTGAAAAACCGAACTGCACGATTTTTGCTACAACAATGGCACCTTGAAGCTTCGATTCTTTCCTCAATCGCACGATTGCTACAACAATGACACTCTCATGATTCTTCTCTTCAATACACACCTTTTTTGTAGCAATCGCCCCCTTCTCTCTCTCTCGCTCTCTTCCCCTTTTTGGCAACTTCTTCTCCTCTTTTGCACTTGAACCCCAGCCTCCTTATATAAGATGGTGTTGTTGCTAAATTCCACAAATTACAAAAATGCCCTTAGGGTAGAAAGACCATCTTACCTCTTCGGGTAAGATATCTAAAATGCCCTTAGGGACTCTTGTAATTTTTATAATCTCCCTGCACGTAAAAATCCCAAATAAATATATGAAGTCAATTATAAATCAAAATACACAAGGATTTTTGGAGTTAAGAAAAATCTCAAATTTTGGTCTTTAATTAATCATAGCTTATTTTTTTCTAAAATTTCTTAAATTAAAGCACAAAAACATCAAAATTAATTCTTTTTACACCTAATGCTTAAATTCAAGATTTTAAAGCTTACACACATAATTTAGGGATAAAATAACATGAGGATCACTAAATTAGATGCAATTCAAGTAGATTAAACACTAAAATTCTAGTAAAATAACTCACTTATGGTGAGTTATCAAACCCCCAAACTTGAACTACTCATTGTCCTCAATGAGTTCTATTCCCCAAAGACTTAAAAGACCTTTAAAGACTCAGATCATTTGGGTAACTAAACAAGGATTGAATATTTATGTTCTAAGCTACAAGTCACCATTCAATCAATGCTCTCTAAGTGGCTCACCTGGGATTTCTTAGCTACACTTATGTATCAATAACCAAGATCAAACCAACTAGGATTCAACATCTACCCTCAAGCTCAACCACTAGAATCCTAATCATTTAAATCAAGCAACCCATAGTTAAAAATAAGTCATACTCCAAAACTCGCATGGCTACAATTTAATGATCATTCCTTTTTATTTTTTTATATATATTCTTTTTTTTTTTAAAAAAAAAAATAGATATGTGCATTATTCCCCTCAATTTCCATAAAACTCACTGCTAAGGGTAAGATTTTTTTTTTTACTTTTTTTTATTTTTATTTATTTTTGACTCTCCCGTAGTTCTTAGAATGGCACACGTGTTTAGCGCAGCACACCTAAGCAATGGGACTTCCCGTAGTTCTTAGAATGGCACACGTGGTTAGCGCAACACACCTAAGCAATGGGAATAGGCTTCTTGCTTGATACCTTCGCTCCAAGAGGCCAACATGGTTAGTGCCCAGACCCCCTGACATCGAGCACCAAGTTGCCTGAACTGGCTCTAAGTAACAAAATAAGTAACACATTTTATCTAGCCCAATGGAGTTTTAGGAAAATGAAAGGTTTGCATACTCTTTCTTTTTTTTTCCTTAAAAATAAACACGAAGAATTTACCTTTCCCCCCAAACTTAGAGTACTCAATGTCCTCATTGAGTTAGGAGGCTCGGGTAACTCCCAAAACTTGAAATGATCACAAATTTGAAGTTTACTAATTTTGAAGCAATCTAAAAAATGTATGGGTTACCTAACTTGTCATGGCTTCTAGTTTTCAAACTTTTGGATCGGAGTTGAATCCTAACTACTTTGATTGACATACTAACCATAAGCGCACTAAAAAAAAAACCTAATGACAAGCTTGACCTTGAGAAACACCAAAAAAGATAGGATACTCTTGCCTCGAACACAAGCAACAACTCTTATTTTCATTAACCCTGAGATTGGACCTTAACTTTTTATTTTCATGGAGATGCATACCAAGTTTCTACAAAAGACATCACACTTTTACCATAAAAACACATGTAGAAACTTAATTTTTAAACAAGAGACAACAACAATGTTTTCCTATTTTTACTTGCTTAAACACAATGAATCAACTACCTACATCATGCATATCAAAGATCATGAAAACCAACAACTAAACATGGAACCTGGTAGTCAAAATAGATCATTTTGAAGTCCTAAGCAAGTAAATAACTTCAGAAACACGAAGGCATGCAACACCCTATAAACGCTAAAAGCACACATTCTCATCAACAGAAAAAATTTTCAATTAAGCCAAAAATCAAATTCAGAACAACACATCTCCCCCTCATGCTTAAAGCACACATTGCCCTTAATGTATAAACTACTCACTTAAGCATGCTTAAGGACAACTAATAAAGATAGAAGGGAGAACAATACTGCCCTGAATTGAGAAGACCTCCAATAAAGCACATATCAATCATCAAACCCTAAATGAGCTGCAAAATAGGCAAGGGTTATTTATTGAAAATAAAAAACAACTAAAAACGAAACAAAAGCAAAAACAAAAAAAAAACGAAACAAACAAAATAAACTTTGGGTTGCCTCCCAAGAAGCGTTGTTTCACGTCATTAGCTTGACGTAGTATACGTGGGCTCGTCAAGGTACGTAAAAATTCTCCCACTTCTTCGGGCCTCCCTTTCTTGAATCTACAAAACAAATCAGAGCTAGCAAGAATACTAGCTTCTCGTGAGAGCCCAAATGTATATATTTTTGATTTTTATATATTAAAAGAAAAGAAGGAAAAACAACAAAGTAAACATTTTTAGTTTTTGTTTGATAAAAGAAAAGAAGGAAAAACAGGAAAATGAAATGCACTCACAAAAGACAACGACTCAAGAGAATAGAAAGAAAAACACTCACCAATAAGAGAAAAATCGGAAGATAGAACTCGACGTGAGACTCAAAAGCCTCACACTCTACCTCCCGCCTAACTCAACAGGCTCGACTTCTTCCACACTCTCACTAACTCTATCCTGGTGTGTGCTAAGAGGTTCTAGTTCTTTTACATCTAAAGCACAATCCTCTAAATGCTCATACTCGTAAAAATTTGAAAGACTAGGATCCCGAAGGTCTATCAGTGGTCGGTGATCAAGTGACTCACACCAACTATCTATGGGTGTGGGTCCTCCTTCACTCTCTTCCCTAGGATGTTCAACCTCGAGATGAGTCTAAATACATTTGTTCTCTAAGGGAGACAAGTGTATCTCATTAGGCGTTGAATTGACTCTCCTATTTGCCTATTCCTCTCATCCGATGTTCTCATATGTTCTAATAACAACGTTTTAAGGAAGATTCATCTTCACCCGGTTCTTGGATTTGGGAAGGATATGGCTCAAAACCCTAGGATATGGTTCATAGGCCAAATTGCTCGATTATTATCATACATGGGATCCCCATAAGTCATAAGGTCGATGATGATAGTAATTAGGCATTTGATAGCCATAAGCTCCATTATCCTCACTAAAAGACTCGAGTTGGCAAAAGGATGATCATAAGAAAAGAACTATATTGTGGTTGCTCATTGGGCACAGAAGACCACCCAAAGTTATCATAAGCCATAATAAATTAATGAATCAATAATAATGAGACTCAACAAACATAATAAGCCCCAACACAACCAGAAAAAAAATAACCAAGACTAAAAAATACACGAAATAAAGACAACAAGGCACACCCAACAAAAAAAACAAGGATAAAATGCTATAATCAACTCAAACAAAATAAGAATCAAAACTACTCCCTTAAAATACGCCAAAAACTTGATGCGAAAATATCGAGTGCCCTAAACTAATGTAAATTAGAATAAGACTCAGACACTTCTCTACGTGCAAGTATACACTGGTCGAGAGCGACAAGTGATAAGTTAAAGTATCGATCCCACGAGGACTAGCTAAACCTAAATGAATGAGTGTCCTAGCAATTTTTCCTTATTTTAGTGCAATGTATGAGTGTGCAAATTACTATTGTAAATAAATAAATTGATGTGATAAGTGTGCAAAGACAAGACTAGACTCAAGAAAATAACTAAATTTAAATGAGGGGAGAGGAGAATGCAAACAAGAGGGGAGATACAAGAGATGAGATTTTTAATGAAAAATAGGCTCGAGTTAGAGTTCTAATGTTCAATTGGAATAAATTTTGAGTGATGCCTTGAATTTACCTACACATGCATTCAAATGATTCTTTCCAAAATCACTAAGTTTTAAAACCTACAATTTCCCAATTGTGATCTAAATTATGCTCATGATTTTAGGTTCTAGGTGGGTTAATTATCCCTAATCAACTCAATAATCCTAGAATGAAATTTTAGTTTTCTAATTCATTAGCTTTCCCAAGTTTGTGAATTATAGAGAGTTTAAAAGGCCAATTTTAATTCTCATGCAACGTTAAATTCAATAAAATTTCATAAATTCAATTAATGGCATCAACCATAAATTTAATCAAAAATTACATTAAAACAATCTAACCTTTGCCCAAGAAAATTTAGTTCATGATTAAAATAGAGTCACATATTTCTAGTTTAAGCATGCTTTTATTGATCAAGGAGTTCATGCAAAACAACCAACAGTGTTCACTAAATTAGCCTAAATCAATCACAATTCTAGCCTAAAACAATCACGAGTTATGCTTAAAAGAGTGAGCAAAAGTAGTCTAAATCAGTACGTAAACATCCAAAAAATCCAGTATTAAATTGGTGGTTGACAACAAGCAATAACACTTAGAGATAGGGAAAACGTTACACAGCAGGTGGCCTTATTTTTCAAGTTCAGTTCGATAGAGATATCTCATCAACGGAAGCTGGAAACAACAATCCAACCGTTCAAAACAAAGCTCTGTGAGTCCCGAACAAGCTTCCAAAATATCAGCACAATCCAACGGTTGAAACTCCAGGAATCGACAACTTTGTGAGCGCCGCTGGTGAAAAACCGAACTGCACTGATCTCCCAACGTGACAGCGATATCCGACACAGCGAAGCTCAGAACGACGATCCAACCGTTCAAAGTAAAGCCCTATGAGTCTCGAACAAGCTGTCAAAATTGCAGCACAATCCAACGGTCAGAACATCGGTAAACGACAACTTTGTGAGCGTCGTCTGTGAAAAACCGAACTGCACGATTTTTGCTACAACAATGGCACCTTGAAGCTTCGATTCTTTCCTCAATCGCACGATTGCTACAACAATGGCACTCTCATGATTCTTCTCTTCAATACACACCTTTGTTGTAGCAATCGCCCCCTTCTCTCTCTCTCGCTCTCTTCCCCTTTTGTGGCAACTTCTTCTCCCTCTTTTTGCACTTGAACCCTAGCCTCCTTATATAAGATGGTGTTGCCCTAATTCCACAAATTACAAAAATGCCCTTAGGGTAGAAAGACCAATCTTACCCTTCTTCGGTAAGATATCTAAAATGCCCTTAGGGACTCTTGTAATTTTATAATCTCCCGCATACGTAAAAATCCCAAATAAATATATGAAGTCAATTATAAATCAAAATACACAAGGATTTTTGGAGTTAAGAAAAATCTCAAATTTTGGTCTTTAATTAACTGTTAGCTTATTTTCCAAAATTTCTTAAATTAAAGCACAAAAACATCAAAATTAATTCTTTTTGCACCTAATGCTTAAATTCAAGATTTTAAAGCTTACACACATAATTTAGAGATAAAATAACATGAGGATCACTAAATTAGATGCAATTCAAGTAGATTAAACACTAAAATTCTAGTAAAATAACTCACTTATGGTGAGTTATCAGTCCCCATCCAACAAAATCCGCTGAAGGGAGGACTAGGTTGAAAAACAGACTAAGGAAATCTTTATCTCTTTCGGGTGTCCACTGTGTTCGATCCCTTATGATCAAGCCCTCCAAAGGGATTATCTGGTCCAAGCCAAAGTAGCTGGCTGACTATAGTGATCTTACTGTGTGAATCGACAGAAGAGAGCATAGGTTTTGTTTTCACTAAACCTGCTCCCACTCACTATAAGTACCCTCTCCATTCACCTTGATATTGACTCATAGAAACACCATCCGAAGGAAGACGCTCCCGTTTGTGCTATGAGGCCAAGTATGAGTCTCACGGTATGAATTTAGAAAGGTAGGTGGAATTATATGTATCATATACAATTTTCCTCCCACTGGATACTTTAACTTTATAGGAAAATTACTTAGGCTAAACCCGACTAATGGTTTTACCTAAACTTATCAATATAACTCTTATATTGATTTTATCCTAAGTTTTCTAATCTAACTCTTTATATTAAACCTAGGATTTCAAGTTTATTAACCCTTTAATAAACCTGCTGACGCTACTATAATTTATAAACCATCTGATTAAAATTCTCTTCCAGGTCAGTTCCCAGGTAGGGGTGTTCCGTTTCCGTCAGCTTAAATACCCCAGCCTAAACAAAACCTTCCTTAGACAGAGTTCCTCTTTTAATCATTGTTTATAAATTACATGATTTCTAATTCTAATCTAATTAGAACTAGATAACCTAATGTCTATTAATTTCATATTCTAAACATTTAAAACTAATGAATTTAACCTTAGGTGACATGCAATCCTATATTATTGTGCTTTATCATTCATCACATGAATAATAAAACATACATAACACATTCATCTCATGAAAAATATGCATTTCAATGCTGTCCAAAAAAATAATATAACTTCTTATATTAATTATACATGCAAACTATATAATATAACATTTCATATTATAAATGATGCATGTAAATGCTTAACCTAAGGTAGAATATCTAAATAAAAGCATACATTATGCATGACAATAATTATACAACATTTGCATAAATAAAATAGCAAAATTAGACCAATTTTCGCACCCCTAAAATTAATTTAAATTAATACAATCTAATTATATTAATTAAATTAATAATATTAAATAAAATTAAAAACCGTCATGATCTAAGCAACACGAACTCGAACATATGAAGATTCACCACAAGATCTTTTCCGTTATTCTCTAGGTGAGGGAGGAAGGTGGGTTCCTTTAGGATGAGATGTGAAGGTTTGAGAGAATATTTTGTTTGGAACTCTTTCCAACACAAAATGGAACTCTAGGGTTGTGTGTAAAGCCTTAGCCCAAAGTTGCATCTCATGCAACTATTTATAGGGAAATAGGATGGAAATTACCATTCTATCCCTCCTTCATTCTCTCATTAGTATATAGTTAATATGTGCATCTAATTCACATTAAAACTATATATTATATCACATATAATTGATATAACACCTCATATATGAAATTGAACACTTCAATCTCATTCCTAACTTTATCCCTTCAATATTACCATGTTGAGCCAACAGTGGGACCTAATGGACTTACAGTTCATGAGCTCCAATGATGTGAAATTAACTGATCAAACTCTTTGATCCAATTAATCAATATTCATTAACTACAAGTCACTCCACTATAGACTTGTAGCTGCACTCTCCTCACTGTAGATTATATTGTGTCCATTGATATAATCATTACCCATGATTCGACTCTTCACAGGTTATTCGTAATCACAGTTGGGTTAAATTACCATTTTACCGTTGTGATTACCTCTTTGTTCCCTACGCACCACTGATCCTCTAATGAACAACAAGTCTATGGTCCTACCATAAACTCAAACCCTCTTAAGCCAGTGTAGAGGGAGGGGCCCCGTTGTTCATGACCTGGACTCAGTTCTTAAGGGAACAACCTATCTAATTCCTTAGTGTAGGAATGAGTGAATTCCGACTTGCATAGTTAAGTCCTCAGCTACCTACGAGGTTCTGTCCCTGAGAAGGTAGGCTTATTGAGTCGGCTACAGGTCACTCTGACCCATACTAGTCTAAGGATAAACCCCATATAGCGGGAGTTTCTTAACTTGCCAGATTCAAAGTGTCGAGTCACTAATGGCCATCTATAAATTATCGGTCTTATCCTCATTAACTTGGCGTTATCTTTGTCGATTAATAATTTGCACCCGATCTTGTATGAACTCTTCATACAGATGCCCCCACTCGCATGTCATCCACATGAATGAGTTGGATTACCTCATTTGTACTTACTAGAAAGTGGGATGCATCCATGGTGTTACCAGAATAAGGTTTCCAACCTTATTCTTATACCATAAACCATTTAAGTTATACTCTTGAACACAATCCAAATAGTGTATACTACACTTATTTTCAAGATATATTATAACCTTGGAGCTTAGTTTATTGGATTTATAGAGCGAGAATATAATTTTATCAAAACAAATAACTCTTTATTTATTTGATCAAAATTACATATGTTTTAGGGCTCATATCCCAACAGCTTAAGCATTTGTCATTTTTTGGATTTTCATCCAAGAGCAACGCTCCCATCTCTCAACTCTCTCTAGATTTTCTCTCTACCCTAAACAAAAGGGAGTTCCACCACTCTCATTCTACCGACCGAGAACAACCGAGAAGATCAATTGCAGGTGTGCAATTCGTTTGTTGTTCGAGAGTTCGTGATGATAGAGATCGAGATCGAAGAACGAATTCTTGAAGAAGCGTTCTTAAACAAGTAAGTACATTTATCTTACTGTTTTTCCTTCCTTTACAACAGTTTAGCCTAGGATCTATGAGATAGGTTCGGTTTTAAGAAAAGGTTTTTCACAACGAACACCACGACGTTCAAAGTCGTTTTCGCTGCGGGAGTTTTATTCCTTTAAGTTGCTACCGTAGAGTCTGAGGTATTTATATGTGGGGCCTTTTGCCAACTCTAGTTGGATTAGGGTTTTAGGGATCAATGAGTCAGATCTGTCGTTAGCATGCATGGAAGGAAGCGAAGATCAATCGAACTGGCTCGACTAGGCCGCGGCAGGCTCAACCGGCTAAAACTGTTTGGTCTGGCCAAATTGAGTCGGGTCGGATCGAGTTGGACTGTCTAATCCGATTGGGCTGGCTCGAGTTGGACCAGTCATCTGGTCTGGCTCATCTGCTTAGTTGACTTTTGTTGCGTAAAATTATGATAATGCAATACCGAAGTGTACGGGTCAAGTTTTAGTATGGTGATTTCTAGATTAATTGGTTTCTAGATTAATTACTTACTAAGATACTAATTCTCAATTTTAGCTAAAGAAACATAACATGGATAAGTGATGAAAGTAAAAACTAACAACAAACTAACATGTGGAGACTCGAATTGATAGATTCGAGGAAAGTGACTTTACAAGTTAATGACTTAACTAACACATGCAATGAACCAATGAGATGAATTTAGAAACAAGAAGTAGAATACTCAAGAAAACCTCTTGATTCTTAGTGAGCCTCGCACATGTAATAAACTCCATAGTCTCCATATGAACATACGACATGCACGACATTAAACAACTTCTTTATGTGTTTCCCTTAGATTTCTAAGTCATTCTCATGTCAGACTCTTAAGGGTTTTGACAACTTTGCTCTAATTCAAGTTTTATCTCTCGAGTCCACTTAAAGCAACAAATTTAAGAGTTAAAGAACAAATTGCCAAAAATAAGAACAAAACGTGCTTCAATACATAGCAAATAAGTCTTAACAAGTAAATCAAATCCTAACTACAACATTTAGCTACTCTAAATAACATGAAACTCAAGCTAAATATGTAGAAAATGTCTTAAAACGGTATTACAATCTGTAAGAAAAGAAAATTAAACATATGTGTCGATGTCGGTCCTTCGTCTCTGAACTCCCGTCTTCGATCTCGAACCTCCACGGATGCTTTTGCTACCAAAAACGCTCTTTTCTCTCTTCTTACAAAGTGTATTTCGAAAATAGGGTCAAAAGTCTACCAAATTTGGCTCCCTTGAATGAAACCATAAGGTTCTATTTATAGTGTCTTTCGGTACAGCGTTGCAACGCTAGGGACAACGTTGCAACGATGAACCCTAGGCGGCTGGTCATATATGTAATGTCTCGATGGCAGCGTTGCAACGCCGTTACCCTAACGCGTGCGCCTTTCTATCGAAGTGGCGTTGCGACACTGCAAGGCAGCGTTGCAACGCCCTCTGTGCGGTCCTTCATGTGCAACTTCTTATCGAGATAGCGTTGGGACGCTGCAACGCTATCGACAGTGTTCATCCATGCTTTAAGGCTACACATTCGGCGTTGCAACGCTCTACATGGCGTTGCAACGCCATCACTTCGGGTCCTCAAGCTTGGTTTGGTCCTTTCACTTTCACTTAATGTTATTTTAAGCGCCAAATAGCCTCGTTTCGATCTTGAGTGATCCAAAATGTCTCCAATTGTCTTGTTTGTGCTCTAAACCTGAAATTGAGTAATTTAAACACGTAAAAGCTCTGAAATCATTATAAAACTAGCAATCATTAAGCCTAAGGATAACACATTTTGTGTGCTATCAAACACCCCCAAACTTACAATTTTGCTAGTCCCGAGAAAAAACAGAATTAAACATTGGATTGTTGTTATACACACATTTGATTCAAGCCTCAAGATTTAAGAGAAAATCTAGTAATCAAAGGAAAGACTCAAACATAACACTTCAGCAAGCAATTTAAAACTTTTCCTAAGTGTTCCTACGTGTGTGTGTGATTAGCCAATGTTCCCTTCATTTTTACTAAGCCCGGATCAACTTTATTAGGCTCTCCATTCAACTTCCCCCTACACTAGTCATAATTACTAATCTTTGAGCCTCCCCGCATTCAAGCAATAAACAACTTTACTTCGCGGTTAATCACTTTTTATATTTTCTTCTTCTTTTTTTTTTTGTGCAAGGACACTAGCTTTCACACATCCACTACAGGGACCCTTACCCAAAGCACTCGCTCAATGAGTGGCCTAACTGATCACAGTGAAGGTAGCTCTTTTTGCCCTCACGAATTTTTTTTCTCTAGCAAACAAACAACAAAAACAAACTATTTCACATATTATACAGATCATGCACTTCATATTGTCATTCACCCTTTCCTGCAGTTTAACTCTCAAATAAGTTCTTAGACCTCTCGAGGTGAAATCAAACTTCTAAGCCTAATAACTTTGTTCTAATTATTTCAAAACTACAGGAACACAGGCTATGTGCATAATAGTGCAGGAGAAACTCAAGAAATTTTTTTAAATTAACTCAAATTCATGTCATACTCTCAGATTTGAACAGAATCACAAAAATTTCCAATTATATCTCATCCTAGGCTATCATACTCATACTTATGTAAAAGATCAGTCAGCAATTCACACACATACTCAGGACAGTCACAACAAATAAACAACATCTCACCCCCAAACTTAAACTAAACATTGCCCCCAATGTTTGCAGAAATAGACACAAATTAAGTATAAGGGTAAGAGTGAACAATACTGTCCTGAGTTATGAAGATCTTTCTGAGTTCCTTGGATAGCCAAAGCATGTGTGTTGGAGTTCCTCAGAACGGGAGCATGGATTTCAACGAAGGGAGACATCATCACAGCCTACAAAGCAAAACAAAAAACTAGTAAATAAACTAAGGCAAGCTAAAGACAGAAAGAACAAAAAATAAGTGAAGCTTGGGTTGCCTCTCAAGAACCGCTTTGTTTAACGTCTTTAGCTAGACTGTACTCCTTCAAGGTGTTTCTTTTCTTTCTTGTAGCGCTCGGAGTGATGTGTTCATTTGGCCAATTTGGGTCTCAATGTTCTTTATTGCAGCTCCATGACTAGTCACTATACCAGATAGACTAGTGACCGCATTTTCCAGCTGATTGGATCGACTTCTGGATTCAGCTATGAAGGAGTGCAATGTCTCTTTAAGAGATGGTTTCCTCTCTAGTGTAGAAGCATACCCTGTAGGAGGATTCAACACATTCTTATTGTCAGCATAGGAGAAATTTTCATGATACCTCAAACCTTGATTGTAATGTGTTGGGAGGTTATTCTGAGTCTTGTTTCCTCCATAGTTGTTGCTTCTGTTGTTCAGGTAGTACAACTGCTCCATAGTGGATTCTCCATTGGGTTGGGAGCATTGATAGGACATCTCTGTTTGTGGTGATCCTCCTAAATTATTCAGAGCATGAGTGAGAGATGCCATATGAGATATAAGGGAGGTTACCTCATCCTCTTGATACAATCCAGCTACTGGCTTAGATTTGTCATGTATGTAGGCCAGTGGTAGCTGGCAGTTGACACTTCCTCGAGGAGGGCACGTGCTTCTTGCACAGTCTTCGCCATGAAAGCTCCTCCAGCAGTGGCATCCAGAATGGTTCTGGTCTTACCTTCCACCCAAAGATAGAAACAGTTGTACTGGAGCCAATCTGGGGGTAACATCTTGCCGTGGCACCTCCTAAGCATGCCCTTGTACCTTTTCCAAACCTTAAATAGCTACTCTCCCTCCTGCTGCCTGAATGTTCCTATCTCAGTCCTTAACTTTGCAGCTTTCACAGGTGGTAAGAATTTGGTCATGAAGGCTTGGGCCAACTCCTCCCAGGAAGTGATACTGCCTGAGGGAAGGGACCCTAGCCATTCCTTAGCTCTACCCTGTAAAGAGAAAGAAAAGAGACGTAAGCGAATATTATTAGCATTGATACCATTCATTTTAACTGTACCACAGATTTCTAAGAAATTCTGTAAGTGTGAGTTTCGAGCTACTGTGGCTAATCCTCTAAACGCACCTTCCCTAACCTTCTGTATAAGCCCTGTCTTAAGTTCAAAATTGTTAGCATTTATAGGGGCATAGACTATTCTAGCCTGCTCAGAATCAAACACAGGTTGGAAATACTCCCTGATGGGTTTAGGGTTATTGATGAGTTCCTGATAAGCCATTTTCTGAGGTTCTGCTCTTACTTCTCCTAGGAGTCTCCTACAGGTCCTCTCGATCTTAGGATCAAAAGGGTGCAAGTCTGCAGCTTTCCCCTTGGCATACACCTGGAGGTACAAAAAGAAAGAAATTAGATAAAAACAACAAAACTAGAAAATGAAATAAAACATAAAACATAAAAACAGAGAACATAAAACATAAAACTTGGGTTGCCTCCAAAGAAGCGGTTTCTTTAACGTCTTTAGCTAGACGGTGATTTATCAGGGCACATAAAACTTTGGGCCTTCTTGCTTGAATCGATATAGCCTTCTAAGTCTAGAAGGCTATCCTGCTTTTCATGGGCACCAGAGAGAGAATTATTTTTGGTATTTTTGTTTATCAAAATAAAAGAACAAAAATCAAAACAAGACTCGTGAGTGTAAGACAATGAGCTCTGAAGATTAAAGGAAATTTCTGGAGACAAAAGGGGAAAGGACTTCTCAGCCTTAACCTCTATCACCTGAACCTCCCCTGTGGGAATAATTGTATCAACAATGTCTACCTCACTATCCTGTTTGTTGTTTGTCTCAGTCTCCCCCAAACTATCCCCACTATCGTATGAATAAGTTCTCCTAAGGTGCACATTCTCAGCGGTAAGGATATGAAATTGTTCTTGTAAGTCCTTAAGGGAAATTACTAGCTGCTTAAGATATTTAGCTCTATCCTGTACTATTTCCCAAAATCCTACCACCTCAGCTTCTAATCTATCCAACCTCTCTAATTCATTATGAACCAAATTTTTAATTTTAAACTCTAAAGTAAATTCCATTAGTTGATCCACAAGAGAAAATGTTTCATCAGGTTGGTCAAGGATCGAAAAATTATGGTTCCAATTGCCCAAAATAACTACCATCACATTAATTTTTATCAATTTCAGATACAGAATGGTAAAAATTAGACAAATGGAATTCAGAGAAATCATGATGCACATACCTAGGGTCCTGAGAGGGACAATAGAATGATGGAAAATCAAAGTCATGCAAAGTCATTAAAAATTAGTAATTCAGATCAAGACTTCTACACAAAAGCAACACAACCAAAACAGGGGACATAGACTCAAAAACACACAAAACTAAAATAACACAAATAAGGAAACAAACAACACACAAAAAAAAAGATAAATAAGGAAAGACACATAAACAAGCTTTAGTCTAAAACCTCAAATTTTCTCCTAATATTAATTAATCTAAATAATCACCATTACCCAGCAATGACGCCAAAAACTTGTTGCGTAAAATTATTATAATACGATACCGCAGTGTATGGGTCAAGTTTTAGTATAGTGATTTAAGAGTCCAAGTATCGTCATCGGGAATGGGTTTCTAGATTAATTAATTACTAAGATACTAATTCTCAATTTTAGCTAAAGAAACATAACATGGATAGGTGATTGAAAGTAAAAACTAACAACAAACTAACATGTGGAGACACGAGTTGATAGATTCGAGGAAAGTGACTTTACAAGTTAATGACTTAACTAACACATGCAATGAACCAATGAGATGAATTTCGAAACAAGAAGTAGAATACTCAAGAAAACCTCTCGATTCTTAGTGAGCCTTGCACATGCAATAAACTCCATTGTCTCCTTGTGAACCTACGACATGCACGACATTAAGCAACTTCTTTATGTGTTTCCCTTAGATTTCTAAGTAATTCTCATGTCAGACTCCTAAGGGTTTTGAAAACTTTGCTCTAATTCAAGTTTTACCTCTCGAGTCCATTTAAACCAAGAAATTTAAGAGTTAAAGAACGAATTGCCAAAAATAAGAACAAAACGTGCTTCAATACATAGCAAATAAGTCTTAACAAGTAAATCAAATCCTAACTACAACATTTAGCTACTCTAAATCACATGAAAACCAAGTCAAACATGTAGAAAACGTCTTAAAACGGTATTACAATCTGAACGAAAAGGAAATTAAACTTATGTGTCCATGCCGGTCCTTTGTCTCCGAACTCTCGTCTTCGATCTCGAACCTCCACGGATGCTTTGGCTCCTAAAAATGCTTTTTTTCTCTCTTCTTACAAAATGTATTTCGAAAATAGGGTCAAAAGTCTACCAAATTCGACTCTATTGTAATGAAACCATAAGTTTCTATTTATAGTGTCTTTCGGTACAGCGTTGCAACGCTAAGGACATCGTTGCAACGCTGAACCCTAGGCGGCTGGTCATATATGGAATGTCTCGATGGCGTTGCAACACTGAGGGCAGTGTTGCAACGCCGCTACCCTAACACGCGTGCCTTTCAATCGAAGTGGTGTTGCGACGCTGCAAGGCAGCGTTGCAACGCCCTCTGTGCGGTCCTTCATGTGCGAGTTCTTATCGAGATAGCGTTGCGACACTGCAAAGCAGCGTTGCAACGCTATCGGTAATGTTCGTCCATGCTCCAGGCCGCACCTTCGGCGTTGGAACGCTCTGGATGGCCTTGCAACACCATCACCTCGGGTCTTCAAGCTTGGTTTCGTCCTTTCACTTCCACTTGATGTTATTTTAAGCTCCAAATAGCCTCGTTTCGATCCCGAGTGATCCAGAATGTCTCCAATTGTCTTGTTTGTGGTCATAACCTGAAATTGTGTAATTTAAACACGTAAAAGCTCTAAAATCATTATAAAACTAGCAATAATTAAGCCTAAGGATAGCACATTTTGTGTGCTATGAACTCCTTTGGTTTATCTTTATTTTGGATATCCAGATTTGACATGTATTCAACTCAATTGTCTTCTATAGTTGGGTTTAACGCGGTTGTCCAAATTTACCCATAAGATTTAGCCCCATTCCCATATTGGGATTTGTGGTTTAGCTTACTTTTAGGTTGAACGCTCAAAGCCCAATTTGGGATTAATAAGCTTGTAAAGGTTCCCTCTGAAGGGAGTGAAAATTCCGGCACAACGGAAGACGATCGAATCGTCGTGGTATCGTTGTGAAATTCATTTTCTTAAAACTAAACTATCACATAGAATTAAGCTAAACATGCTAATTAAATAAGGAAAAATAGAAAATTACTTACTTGTTGAAGAACCTTTCTTCAGGATTCCTTCCTTCGATCACGAACTCTTCGTGTTGTTCTCAACGACCTCGAACTTCTCGATCAAACCAACGAACTGGACACTTCTAGTCGATTACTCGGTTGTTCTACTTTTGGTAGAAGGAAAATGGTGGGATTCTCTTCTTTTGTGTAGGGAGGAGAGTTTGAGAGAGAATTTGCTAGATGCTTTTGGTGAGAAATCAAAAAATGAGCAAGAAGCCTTACCAACCCTTCTTGCAAAGGGGTTTATATAAAGGTGATAAGTGGAGTTGAAATCTCCACCTATTTACCATTTTACTACAACCATAGGTTAGGCAAATCATATTTGCATAACCACATATAATAAGACATCTCATATCTCATTTTACATATCACATTTGTATAATTGTGGATTTTTAAAGCCCAATTTGAGATTAATAAGCTTGTAAAGGTTCCCTCTGAAGGGAGTGAAAATTCCCGCGCAACGGAAGACGATCGAATCGTCGTGGTATCGTTGTGAAATTCATTTTCTTAAAACTAAACTATCACATAGAATTAAGCTAAACATGCTAATTAAATAAGGAAAAATAGAAAATTACTTACTTATTGAAGAACCTTTCTTCAGGATTCCTTCCTTCGATCACGAACTCTTCGTGTTGTTCTCAACGACCACGAACTTCTCGAACAAACCAACGAACTGGACACTTCTAGTCGATTACTCGGTTGTTCTACTTTTGGTAGAAGGAGAATGGTGGGATTCTCTTCTTTTGTGTAGGGAGGAGAGTTTGAGAGAGAATTTGCTAGATGCTTTTGGTGAGAAATCCAAAAATGAGCAAGAAGCCTTACCAACCCTTCTTGCAAAGGGGTTTATATAAAGGTGATAAGTGGAGTTGAAATCTCCACCTATTTACCATTTTACAACAACCATAGGTTAGGCAAATCATATTTGCATAACCACATATAATAAGACATCTCATATCTCATTTTACATATCACATTTGTATAATTGTGGATTTTTAAATTGAATAACATTCAAATTAATTTCTCTCAATCTAATTTCTCCAAATTAGCCCTAATTCAACAATTAGGCTAACCTATAGTTTATTATGAATCTCATTCACATTAAACTATATAATATGTCATACATATCTCATAAAAATGACATATTTACCCTTTAGTGAACATGAACACTTTAAATTCACACCAAAACTATAAAACTTCTATTAATCCAGTTTGAGCCAATCGAGAGACCTAATGGACCTATAGTGACGAGCTTCAATGATCCGAGATTAACCTGTCAAACTCTTTGACCCGGTTAATCAACATTCATTAGCTACGGTAACACTCCACTAAAGCCCGTAGCTGCACTCCCGTTAGTGTAAGACAAGTTGTGTCCACTGATATAACCAATGCCTATGAGTCGACCCTTCACAGGTTGTTCGTAGACACTGCTGGGTCAAATTACCGTTTTACCCCTGTGTCTACTTCTTGCTCCTTAAGTCTCCACTGCTCCTCTAATGAACAACAACGTTGTAATGGTCCAACCATACACAACACCCGTCTCGGGCAAGTGAAAGGGTGGGTACCCGTTGTCCAAGCCCTGGAGACAACACTTAAGGGAACAACCCCTCTAGTTTCCCTAAAGGCGGGAACGAGTGAATTCCATCTCGCGTAGTTAAGTTCCCACCTCCCTACTTGGTCCTGTCACTGAGAAGATAGGCATATTGGGTGAGTAACTGTGACACCCCTCACCCGTACTAGTCAAAGGACAAACCCACGCAAACAGGAGTCCGTAACACGCTCAGGATTTAGGTCGAGTCACTAATGGTCATCTACGAAGTTATTAGTTCCATACTGTTAACGGTGTTACATCAGTAGGTCTAATAATTCACGGTCCGGTCTTGTACAATCTCATTGTACAGGATGCACCCACTCGCATGTCAACCGCATGAACGAGTCAGATCACCTCGTTTGCATATAATACAAAGCGAGTCGCATCCACAACGTATCTAGGATTAGGTCTCCAACCTTATACATATACTGTAGACCGTTCGGGTCATTAACTCGAACATGATCCTTCCTGTGTGTCCACTACACACCGTTCAAGTTCTAGTTCTCTCATAAATTCAATGACCCTGGAGCTTAGTTTATTGGACAAAGTTTGTAAAATTTGCGAGACACAAAATAATGAAATAAATAACTCTTATTAATTTTAAATGGTAAATTACAAACTAAAACGAGATTAGGACATACATCTCAACACCCTCGAGGAATAATATTTCACCAAAGTACAAGGCATCACATGTATTTTCTTGAGTTTTAGTTTTGGAAGCACCTATCAAACCCTTTGGGTTGATTTTCTTGATTTCGAATATTTATAAAAATAGGGTTGGGGTGGTCCCCATACCTGATTTTGGGAATGACTTATCAAATCTTTTGAGTTGATTTTATGGCTTTCCCAAATTTACCAAGAATCTACGGTGGACCCCAAAATAAATTATGACCACTAAGACTTGTCCCAACGTTTGTGTAATGCATGGACCAATTAATCTGACCCCTTTTGAGGGTCCAATTAACCACCTCCAAGATTTTCTTTTCTCTGTAATTAAGCGAAGTTTTGCACAGTTAACCCATCACGAGGCGTACCTCATATTTTCGGGCTGCCTAAAGTTGTCAATCAATTCCTACAGAGATCAACCAACTTTCCCCGTACTTTTCCCCCGACCGTAATGAGGATTTTCATATATTCCACGTTTCCATTATATGGTTTAATCCTAAGGTGGACCCCAAAAAAATTATGACTACCGAGAGTTGTTCTAGTGTTTGTATCATGCTTGGACCAATTAACCTGACACCTTTTTAGGGCCCAATTAACCACCTCCAAGATTTTCTTTTCTCCGCAATCAAGTGGAGTTCTGCACAGTTAACCCATCACGAGTCGTAACTCAAATTTGTGCGCTGCCTAGAGTTGCAATCAATCACTACGAGGAACAACCAACTCTTTCGACATTTTTCTCCAGATAGTAGTGAGGAGTTTTGTGTATTCCATGCTTCTATTGAATGGTTTAATTAGCCCTACCTCAGAGTCATCTCTTCGGTATTTATCTTAGAGTTCACCGTATAAAGAATCAATTCCAGATTTGGTATTCCAACTATCTGATGCGAAAATATCGGGTGCCCTAAACTAATGCAAATTAGAATGAGACTCCGACACTTCTACGACGTGCAAGTATACACGATCGAGAGCAGCAAGTGATAAGTTAAAGTATCGATCCCACGAGGACTAGCTGAAACCTAAGTTAGTGAGTGTCCTAGCAAATTTTCCTTATTTTTGTGCAATGCATGGGCATGAAATTTTTGTTGAAAATAAATAAAAACACGAATAGGAATTGGATTTTCTAATTTTGATGGGACAAATAAAGATAATGGAACAACATGCAAGAAAATAATTAAAATTAACGGGAGGATAGAAAAATGCAAACAAGAGGGAAGATGCAAGAGATGAGATTTGTAATGAAAAATAGGCTCGGGTTAGGTTAGAGTTCTAATGTTCAATTGAAATAAATTTTATGTGATGCCTTGAATTTACCTACACATGCATTCAAATGATTCTTTCCAAATTCACTAAGTTTTAAAACCTACAATTTTCCAATTGTGATCTAAATTATGCTCATGATTTTAGGTTCTAGGTGGGTTAATTATCCCTAATTAACTCAAGATCCTAGAATGAAATTTTAATTTCCTAACTCACTAGCTTTCCCAAGTTCGTGAATTTTTAGAGAAGTTAAAGTGGCCAAATTTTAATACTCATGCATCGCTAAAAACAATAAAATCTCATAAATCCAACCATGACATCAATCACTAATTTATTACAATTTATACATTGAAGAACAACCTAACCCGTGCCTAGAAGAATTTAGCTCATGCTTGGAGTCAAATTATACATCTTTAAGTTAAGCATGCTTTCACTAATCAATGGAATTATATAAAAATAACAGTCCAAAAACAACCACACAATTCGTCTAAACAAAGGGGAAAATCGACTCTAATTAATGTAAAGCATCCAACAAAATCGGTGTTAATTTAGCAAAAATAGTGAACAAGAGCACTTCAAGATAGGAAAAAGTTATACAATAGGGTGGCATTGCTTTTGCTACAGCAATTGCCTAGCAGCAACCCTCTGTCGATGGTCTGCACCAGGGCACTTTGCTTCAAAGCAAAACCCTTTGGTTGGTTTCAAGAATAAGTGCCAATTGCTTGACAAATGGCTCAATCGCAACAGTTTTTTTTAGGTTCTGTCCGACAGTGATATCGGATAAACCAAAGCTCTGAATGACGATCCAACCGTTCAAACCGAAGGCTTATGAGTCTCAAACATTCTGACAACATTTCAGCACAATCCAACGGTTGAAACGCCTGGAAAGAACAACTTTGTGAGCGTTGTCTGTGAAAACCCGAACTGCAGTGGTCCCCAAACGTGACAGCAATATCTTACACAGAAAACCTCTAAATGACGATCCAACCGTTAAAACTGAAGCTCTATGAGTCTCCAACAGGCTGATAAAATTGTGGCAAAATCCAATGGTTGAATAGCCAGAAATCACAAATTTCGTGAAAGACGTCTGTGAAAACCGAACTGCAGTGATGCTCTCGATTTTTGCTACAACAATGGGTCTCGGTTTTGCTACAGCAATGACACCTTTAAGCTTCAATTTTTCCTCACTCACACGATTGCTACAGCAATGGAACCTTCACAATTTTTCTCTCCAATGCACACCTTTGCTGTAGCAATCACCCGTTCTCTCTTGGTCTCTTTCCCTTGTCGCCAATTCTCTCCCCCAACTCCTCTTTTGCACTTGTGAACCCTAGCCTCCTTATACAAGATGGTGTTACCCTAACTCTATAATTTACAAAAATGTCCTTAGGGGTAAAAAGACCATCTTACCCTTTGGGTAAAATGTCTAAAATGCCCTTAGGGTTCCTGTAATTTTCAAACATCTCCTGCACATCGAAAAATCCTAATAAATTCATTAATTAAAATATGGACCCAATAAATATGATAGGATTTTTCTAGAATTAAAAATCTCGTTTTTCGGTCTTTAATTACTGTTAGCTTATTTTTCCAAATTTCTTAAATTAAAGCATAAAAAACATCAAAATTAATTCTTTTTGCACCTAATGCTTAAATGCAAGATTTGAAAGCTAACACACATAATTTAGGGATAAACTAACATGAGGATCACTAAATTAAATGCAATTCAAGTGGATTAAACACTAAAATTCTAGTAAAATAACTCACTTATGGTGAGTTATCACTATCCAACCATCAAATTCGACAAAAGCAAAGGAAAATAAGGGAATACCTTGCGGCTCGGCTCGGGCTCAACCTTTCCCTTTTCTTTTTTTTAAAGGGTATACTCTCGACTAAGCCTCAGGTCGACTCGGCCTTGGGTCAGCTCGGCCTCAACCTCGGGTCAATTGTTTCAGTTTTTTTGAATTGTTCGTTGGATCAATGTCTTGTCTTTAGCTTAATAGGGAGACATATCCTCTTCTTCTTACTTTTTGCTTAATAGGGAGGTGTATCCCCTTCTTCTTTCTTTTTGCTTAATAGGGAGGCATATCCCCTTCTTCTTGCTTTTTTCTTAATTGGAAGGCATATCCCCTTCTTCTTTCTTTTTGCTTAATGGGAAGAATTCATTAATAGGAAATTTGTCTTGAATATATATTCAGATACTGTTGTTGGGGTTTGTGCCATTAAACTCGTAGTTTGTAATTTTGTTCTAATTATTGTAATAAATTATTATTATTTCAATAAAGAGTTATTGTTTCGTTATCTATGAATTTGCCTTTGTTTTAACCCTAAATCTAATAAACTAAACATCCAAGGTTGTAATATGAATCTTTAACTGAATGTAGTGTACATATAAAGGATCTCGGTTAGAGATACAACCTAAAGGGTCTATAGTAAGGGGATAAGGTTTGGGTACCTTACCCTGGTAAAACTATGGATGTGGCCCACTTTGTATAAGATACAAACACTGTGATCCTAAGGTGTTCGTGTAGATGACATGTGGGTGGGGATATCCTATGAAATGAGATTACATAAGTCCGGACTGCAAAATTGTAACCACTAGATGCAACTCTGTTGACTAGTTAGGTTTCTATTTCACTAGGATGACCTAGGCAACTTGATCTCAATCCTAAGCAGGTTACGAACTCCTGTTCGAGAGGGATTGTCCTTTGACTAGTATGGGTGAGAGTGGTTAGATTCACCGACTCAATATGCCTACCTTCTTGGGGACAAGACCGAGTGAGCGGCTGGGAACTTAACTTAACAAGATTGAATTCACTCCTTCTCACCTACTAGGGTAAGTAAAAGAATGTTCCCTTAAGTGGTGTTTGCGGGAGTTGAACAAAGGGCCTGACCCTCTCATTGGCTCGAGAGGGACTCTGTTTGTTGGTAGGACCACAAACAAATTGTTCATTAGATGAGCACTAGTACTTAAGGTACAAGATGTAACCCAGGGGTAAAACGGTAATTTGACCCAGCTGGTGGTACGAACATTCGTGAAGGATTGACTTGCTGTTATTGGTCAATATCCGTGGACACAGAAATATATCTGCAGTGAGAAGAGTGCAGCTACGGGACTTTAGTGGAGTGTTCCTTCAGTTAACGAATGTTGATTGGGCGGTTATTGAGATTAACCGAGCAATCTCGTATCGTTGAAGCTTCTGATCTGTAGGTCCATTAGGTCCATCTTCTAGCTCGAAATGGTTCTTAGATCATTTGAATTTGAAATGTTCAAATTCATAAAGGAATAAACTTAATGTATATTGATACAATATAATATATAGTTTTGGAACTATATATTATAAATTTAATGTGAATATGATTCATATTAAATTATATGAGAGAATTAAATATTTGAAAGAGTTCAAATATTAAATTCAAATGTTAATGTGATTCATAATTAAAATTTAATGTGCATTAGATGTGCATTAAAACTATAGGTTAGAGGGACATATTGATGAAATGTGATTTAATACAAATTAAATATATGATTTTAATTTGCTTTATTTAAATATGATTTAAATTAATAATTAAATATGATTTAATTATTAATTTATTATTTTAATATTAAAATGAGGGAACGTGTCATCTAGACACGTTCCCACTATCCCTCTTCTTCTCCCTATCGATAGCTTAACAAGGAGAAGGGGGGTTGATTGATCAACCGATCATTCTTCTGGCAATTGGTGAATTGTTCACTGTAGCTCTCTCTCTCACTCACTCAATTTCCAATCTTCCAATTGTTGGATCCTTCCCACCTAAGGAAGATCTAAGTTGAAACTCAGAGACATAGGAGGTTTTCCTCGTGGTGTTGTCCTGTTGGAGAAAACACAGAAGTATTCTTGGGTTGTTGTGTTGCTGCAAAGCTTGGAGTAAGGAGTTGCTGAGGAAAATCTATAAAGGTATTGTTTCTTCCTTTTAGTTTAATGGTTAAATAAAGTATGTTTGCATGTTAATTTCCATGTCTAATTAGATTAGATTTACATGTTTATCTCTGTTATTTTGTCAATGTACTGGTTTTTGTTTCTAACCAAAACGATCAAGCAATTACGATTCCAAACATGTTTCCGCTGGTCAAGGGGATCAGATCTCCATCAACTGCAACAATAATATTTATGCTTCAAGCAGATTTAACACTATTGATAAATTACACCAACAGAACACATTGAGTTAATGATAATAAATCTTAAGGTGTTCTGCATTCCAAGGGTGTTAGAGAAGCTTCCCTTCCTTATTTGATAGAGTATAAGTGCCAAGTCGAACTATTCTCTCAACTTGATATGGACCTTCCCAGTTTGGCCCAAGTGCCCTTATGGTTGGATCTCGAGTATTTTGCATAACCTTTCTTAAGACTAGATCATCTTCCTTGAAGCTTCATTTCTTTACTTTAGAGTTTTAGTATCTGACGATTCTATTAATGTATCTGCTACACAGAGGCGTGCAGTTTCACGGTGCTCTTCTGATAGCACGCAAAATGTGCTATCCTTAGGCTTAATTATTGCTAGTTTTATGTTAATTTCAGGGCTTTTACGTGTTTAATTCATTCAATTTCAGGTTAAGAGCTTTAATAGAAGCAACCACTATGGAGGAAATCAGACTCAAAATAACCTACCAACACATTACAATCCAGGTTTGAGGTATCATGAGAATTTCTCTTATGCTAACAACAAAAATGTGTTGAATCCTCCTACAGGGCATGCTTCTACATCAGAGAGGAAACCATCTCTAGAAGACACATTGCACTCCTTCATAGCTGAATCCAGAAGTCGGTCCAACAAGCTGGAGAATGCAGTCACCAGTTTATCTGATATAGTGACCAGTCATGGAGCTGCAATAAAGAATATAGAGAGCCAGATTGGCCAAATAAACACATCACTCCAGGCACTGCAAGCAAGGAAGGAAACACCTTGAGGGAGTACAGTCTAGCTAAAGACGTTAAACAAAGCGCTTCTTGGGAGGCAACCCAAGCTTTACTCATTTTTTCTTTTCTTTTCTGTCTTTAGCTTGCTTTAGTTTGTTTTTTGTTGCTTTTCAATTCTTAGTTAATTGTTGTTTTGCTTTGTAGGTTGTGACGATGCATTTCTTCGTTGAAATCCATGCTCCCGTTCTGAGGAACTCCAACACACATGCTTTGGTTATCAAAGAATCTCAGAAAGATCTCCATTACCTAGGACTGTATTGTTCACTCTTACCCTTATACTTAATTTATGCTTAATTCTGCAAACATTGGGGACAATGTTTAGTTTAAGTTTGGGGGTGGGATGTGTTTATTTGTGTTTATTTGTTGTGATTGCCCTGAGTATGTGCTGACTTGTTGATTGATCTTTTACATGAATTATGAGTATGATAGCCGAGGATGAGATATATTTGAAAATCTTTGTGATTCTGCTGAAACCTGAAAGCATGACATGAATTTGAGTTAATTTAAAAATTTTCTTGAGTTTTTCCTACATTATATGCACATAGCCTGTGTTCCTGTAATTTTGAAATGCTTAGAACAAAGTTATTAGGTTTAGAAGTTTGATGTCCCCTCGATGGGTCTGAGAACTGATTTGAGAGTTAAACTGCAGGATAGGGTGAATAACTACATGAAGTGCATGATCTGTATAATATGTGAAATAGTTTGTTTTTGTTTTGTGTTGCTAAAGAAAAAAACCGCGAGGGCAAAAAGAGCTACCTTCACTGTGATAAGTTAGGCCACTCATTGAGCGAGTGCTCTGGGTAAGGGTCCCTGCAGTGGATGTGTGAAAGCTACTGTCCTTGCATTAAAAAAAAATGGCATCAAAAGAGTGATTAAGTGCTGAATAGAGTTATTTAGTTCTTGAATGTGGGTGATGCGAAAATATCGAGTGCCTTAAACTAATGCAAATTAGAATGAGACTCTGACACTTCTACAACGTGCAAGTATACACGGTCGAGAGCAGCAAGTGATAAGTTAAAGTATCGATCCCACGAGGACTAGCTAGACCTAAATGGATGAGTGTCCTAGCAAATTATACTTATTTTAGTGCAATGCATAAGTGTGCAGATTACTGTAGTAGATAAATAAACTGATGTGATAAATGAGAAAAGAGAAGACAAGTTGCAAGAAAATAACTGAATTTAAATGTGGGGAGAGGATAATGCAAACAAGAGGGCAGATGCAAGAGATGAGATTTGTAATGAAAAATAGGCTCGGGTTAGGTTAGAGTTCTAATGTTCAATTGGAATAAATTTTTAAGTGATGCCTTAAATTTACCTACACATGCATTCAAATGATTCTTTCCAAAATCACTAAGTTTTAAAACCAACAATTTCCCAATTGTGATCTAAATTACGCTCAAGATTTTAAGGTTCTAGGTGGGTTAATTATCCCTAATTAACTCAAGATCCTAGAATGAAATTTTAATTTCCTAATTCACTAACTTTTCCAAGTTCGTGAATTTTAAGAGAAGTTAAAGTGGCCAAATTTTAACCCTCATGCATCGTTGTAAACATTAAAATCTCATAAATCCAACTATGACATCAACCATTAATTTATTACAATTTATACATTGAAGAACAACCTAACCTGTGCCTAGAAGAATTTTAGCTCATGTCTTGGGTCAAATTGCACATCTTTAAGTTGAACATGCTTTCACTAATCAAGAGATTTATAAACAGCAGTACGAAAATAGTCACACAATTGTCTAAACAGTAAGCAAATTAACATCTAATTAGTGTATAAACAACCCAACAAAAGCAGTGATAATTGGCAAAAATAATAGGCAAAAGCACTAAAAGAAAAGGAACAATTTACACAGCAAGTGGCCTTGTTTTGCTACAGCAATTGCCTAGCAGCAACCCTCTGTCGATGGACAGCAGTAGGGCACTTTGCTTCACCAAAACCCTTTGGTTGGCCACAGCACAGATCAACCAATTGCTTCAGCAAAAGGGTTCTCGGGTTCCTACTTCACAGCAACCAGGCAATTGCTTCAGCAAACCTCGACAGCTCCCAACGCTAGCAACCTCACGCGATTGCTTCAGCAAACCTCGACAGCTCCCAACGCCAGCAACCTCACGTGATTGCTTCAGCAAACCTATGGGCCAGCTCTCCCGATGTCGTCCCTCACAATTGCTACAGCAAATCTCAGCGCCTTCCTCCGACTGCTTCAACAAGGTGGTAGGTTGGCTCTCTCGAATGCCCTCACTAATCTGCTCCCTCGGCTTTGCTGTAGAAAAATTGAAACCCCTCTCGGTCTGCCTCCAACAATTACCTCAACCACGGATGGACCTCATGATTGCTACAACAAAGACACCATCATGATTTGTCTCTCCAACGCACACTTTGCTATAGCAATCACTTGGTTCTCCTTCTCTTCTTGGTCTCTTCCTCTTGTCACAAATTCTCACCCACCTTCACACTTGTAAACCCTAGCCTCCTTATACAAGATGATGTTGCCCTAACTCCACAAATTACAAAAATACCATTAAGGGTAAAAAGACCATATTACCCTTCGGGTAAAATATCCAAAATGCCCTTAGGGACTCTTGCAATTTTTAAACATCTCCTGCATACAGAATAATCCCAAATAAATTTATGAAGTCAATTATAAATCAAACTAAATACGCAAGGATTTTAGGAGTTAAGAAAAATCTCAAATTTCGGTCTTTAATTAACCGTTAGCTTATTTTCCTAAATTTCGTAAATTAAACCACAAAAACATCAAAATTAATTCTTTTTTAACCTAATGCTTAAATTCAAGATTTAAAGCTAACATACATAATTTAGGGATAAAATAACATGAGGCTCAACAAATTTTATGCAATTCAAGTAGATTAAACACTATAATTCTATTAAAATAACTCTCCTATGGCGAGTTATCAAACCCCCAAACTTGAACTAGTCATTGTCCTCAATGAGTTATATTCCCTAAAGAATTTAAAGACGTTTAAAGACTCAAATCATTTGGGTTAATTAAACAAGGATTGAATACTTATGTTTTAAGCTACAAGTCACCATTCATTCCATGCTTTCTAAGTGGCTCACCCGGGGTTTCCTAGTTACACTTATGCATCAATAACCAAGAGCAAACCAACTAGGATTCGACATCTACCCTCAAGCTCAACCACTAGAATCCTAAACATTCAAATCAAGCAACCCATAGTTAAAGATAAGACACACTCTAAAACTCGCATGACTATAATTTTATGATCATTCCTTTTAATTTATTTATTTTTTTTTAAAAAACAAATATGTACAATATTCCCTTCAATTTTCATAAAACTCACTACTTAGGGCTAGTTTTTTTTTGTTTCCTTTTTTTTTACTCTCCCGTAGTTCTTAGAATGACACACGTGATTAGCGCAACACACCTAAGCAATAGGTACAGGCTTATTGCTTGATACCTTCGCTCCAAGAGGCCAGCATGGTTAGTGCCCAGACCCCCTGACATCAAGCACCAAGTTGCCTGAAATAATAAAATAAATAACATATTTTTGGTCTAGCCCAATGAAATTTTAGGGATATGAAAGGTTTGCACACTCTTTCTTTTTTTTTTTTCTCTTTTTTTTTTTCTTAAAAAAAAATTGAAGAATTTACCTTTCCCCCCAAACTTAGAGTACTCAATGTCCTCATTGAGTTAGGGAGGTCGGGTAACTCCCCCAAACTTGAATTGATCACAAATTGAAGTTTACTAATTTTTTAGTGCTCTAAAATTGTATGGGTTACCTAACTTGTCATGGCTTCTAGCTTTCGAAAGTTTTGGCCTAGGAGTTGAATCCTAACTAGTTTGATTAACACACTAACCATAAGTGCACTAAAAAAAACCTTAATGACAAGCTTGACCTTGAGAAACACCAAACAAGATAGCATACTCTTGCCTCAAACACAAGCAACAACTCTTATTTTCATTAACTCTAAGATTTGACCTTAACTTTGTATTTTCTATGAGATGCATACCAAGTTTCTACAAAATACATCACACTTTTTACTATAAAAACACATGCAAAAACTTAATTTTTAAACAAGGGACAACAACCATCTTTTCTATTTTTACTTGCTTAAAAACAATGAATCAACTACCTACACCATGCATATCAAAGACCATGAAAACCAACAACTAAATATGAAATCCGGTAGTCAAAATAAATCATTTTGAAGTCCTAAACCAAGTAAATAACTTCATAAACACAAAGGCATGCAACACCCTATAAACTCTAGCATCACACAGTCTCATCAACAGAAAAATTTTCAATTAAGCCCAAACTCAGATTCAGAACAACACATCTTCCCCTCATGGTTAAAGCACACATTACCCTTAATATATAATCTACTCACTTAAGCATGCTTAAGGACAACTAAAAAAGATGGAAGAGAGAACAATACTACCCTGAATCGAAGAGACCTCTACTACAGCGCATATCAATCATCAAACCCTAGGGGAGCTGCAAAATAGGCAAGTATTACTTATTTAAAATCAGAAACAATTAAAAACGAAACAAAAGAAAAAATAAAAAATAAAAACGAAACAAACGAAATAAACTTTGGGTTGCCTCCCAAGAAGCGCTTGTTTTACGTCATTAGCTTGACGTAGTATACGTGGGCTCGTCAAGGTACGTAAAAATTCTCCCACTTCTTCGGGCCTCTCTTTCTTGAATCAACAAAATAAATCAGAGCTAGCAAGAATACTAGCTTCTCGTGAGAGCCCGAAACAGATATATTTTTTGATTTTTCATATATTAGAAGAAAATAAGGAAAAACAACGAAGTAAATATTTTTTGGTTTTTTATATGGTAAAATAAAAGAAGGAAAAATAGAGAAATGAACAGACTCACAAAAAGACACTAACCCAGAGAATAGAAAGAGAAACACTCACCAATAAGAGAAAAATCAGAAGATAGAACTGACACAGACTCAAAACCCTCACACTCTACCTCCTGGCCTAACTCAACAGGCTCGACTTCTTCCACACTCTCACTAACTCTATCCTGGTTTGTGCTAAAAGGTTCTAGTTCTTTTACATCTAAAGCACAATCCTTTGAATGCCCATACTCAGTAAAATGTGAAGGACTAGGATCCTGAAGGTCTATCAGCGGGTCAGTGATCAAGTGACTCACCGAACTATCTAAGGGTGTGGGTCCTCCTTCACTATCTTCCCTAGGGTGCTCAACCTCAGATGAGTCTAAATACATTTATTTTCTGAGGGAGACAAGTGTATCTGTTAGGCGTTGAATTGACTCCCCTATTTGACTATTCATTTCTTCTATTTGTCTATTCCTCTCATCTATTTGCGTATTCCTCTCCTCTGTGGTTCTCATATATTCTAATAACAACATTTTAAGGGAAGATTCGTCTTCTACCTGAGTTTCTTGAATATAGGAAGGATATGGCTCAAAACCCCTAGGATATGGTTCATAGCCCAATTGATCTGATTATTATCATACATATGGTTTCCATAAGTCATAGGATTAGTATGATAGTAATTAGCCATTTGGTAGCCATAAGATTCATATCCCTAACTAGAAGACGCTAAATTGGCATAGGGATAATCATAAGAAAAGGAACTATATTGTGGTTGCTCATTGGGCACAAAAGACGACCCAAAGTTATCATATGCCATATTAAAGTAATGAAGCAATTATAACAGACTCAACAAACACAATATGCACCAACACAACCAGAAAGAATAACCAAGACTCAACAAAGATAAAAACACGAAACAAAGATAACAAGACACACCTAACAAAAAAAATAAGGATAAAATGCTAAAATCAACTAAAAAAAATAAGAATCAAAACTAGTCCCCGGCAACGGCGCCAAAAACTTGATGCGAAAATATCGAGTGCCCTAAACTAATGCAAATTAGAATGAGACTCTGACACTTCTACGACGTGCAAGTATACACGGTCGAGAGCAGCAAGTTATAAGTTAAAGTATTGATCCCACGAGGACTAGCTAGACCTAAATGGATGAGTGTCCTAGCAAATTATACTTATTTCAGGGCAATGCATAAGTTCGCAGATTACTGTAGTAGATAAATAAACTGATGTGATAAATGAGAAAAGAGAAGACAAGTTGCAAGAAAATAACCTAATTTAAATGTGGGGAGAGGATAATGCAAACAAGAGGGCAGATGCAAGAGATGCGATTTGTAATGAAAAATAGGCTCGGATTAGGTTAGAGTTCTAATGTTCAATTGGAATAAATTTTTAAGTGATGCCTTAAATTTACCTACACATGCATTCAAATGATTCTTTCCAAAATCACTAAGTTTTAAAACCAACAATTTCCCAATTGTGATCTAAATTACGCTCATGATTTTAAGGTTCTAGGTGGGTTAATTATCCCTAATTAACTCAAGATCCTAGAATGAAATTTTAATTTCCTAATTCACTAGCTTTTCCAAGTTCGTGAATTTTAAGAGAAGTTAAAGTGGCCAAATTTTAACCCTCATGCATCGTTGCAAACATTAAAATCTCATAAATCCAACTATGGCATCAACCATTAATTTATTACAATTTATACATTGAAGAACAAGCTAACCTGTGCCTAGAAGAATTTTAGCTCATGCTTTGGGTCAAATTGCACATCTTTAAGTTGAACATGCTTTCACTAATCAAGAGATTTATAAACAAAGAAAGACGAAAATAGTCACGAATTGTCTAAAACAAAGGAGCAAATTAACATCTAATTAGTGTATAAACAACCCAACAAAAGCAGTGATAATTGGCAAAAATAATCGGCAAAAGCACTAAAAGAAAGGGAACAATTTACACAAAGAAGTGGCCTTGTTTTTCTCTACAAAGAATTGCCTAGCGAAAGAACCTCTCTGTCCGATGGACCGCAGTAGGGCACTTTGCTTCAAAGAAAACCCTTTGGTTGGTCTCAAAGCAGATCAACCAATTGGTTCAAAGAAAAGGGTTCTCGTGTTCCTACTTCACAAGAGCTGTGCAATTGCTCCAAAGAACCCTCGACAGCCTCCCAACGCCAAAGAACCTCACGCGATTGATTCAGCAAACCTCGACAGCTCCCAACGCCAGCAAGCTCACGCGATTGCTTAAGCAAACCTCGCCAGCTCCCAATGCCAGCAACCTCACGTGATTGCTTCAGCAAACCTATGGGCCAACTCTCCCGATGTCGTCCCTCGCAATTGCTACAGCAAATCTCAGCGCCTTCCTCTGACTGCTTGAGCAAGGTGGTAGGTTGGCGCTCCCGAATGCCCTCACTAATCTGCTCCCTCGGCTTTGTTGTAGCAAAATTGAAGCCCTTCTCGGTCTGCCTCCAACAATTGCCTCAACCACGGATTTGCCTCATGATTGCTACAACAAAGACACCATCATGATTTGTCTCTCCAACGCACACTTTGCTATAGCAATCACTTGGTTCTCCTTCTCTTCTCGGTCTCTTCCTCTTGTCGCAAATTCTCACCCACCTTCACACTTGTAAACCCTAGTCTCCTTATACAAGATGATGTTGCCCTAACTCCACAAATTACAAAAATACCATTAAGGGTAAAAAGACCATATTACCCTTCGGGTAAAATATCCAAAATGCCCTTAGGGACTCTTGCAATTTTTAAACATCTCCAGCTCACAGAAAAATCCTAAATAAATTTATGAAGTTAATTATAAATCAAACTAAATACGCAAGGATTTTTGGAGTTAAGAAAAATCTCAAATTTCGGTCTTTAATTAATCGTTAGCTTATTTTCCTAAATTTCTTAAATTAAACCACAAAAACATCAAAATTAATTCTTTTTTAACCTAATGCTTAAATTCAAGATTAAAAGCTAACATACATAATTTAGAGATAAAATAACATGAGGCTCAACAAATTTTATGCAATTCAAGTAGATTAAACACTAAAATTCTATTAAAATAACTCTCCTATGGCGAGTTATCAGTGGGGAGGCTCAACGATTAGTAATTAAGACCAGTGTAGGGGGAAGTTGAATGGAGAGCCTAATAAAGTTGATCCGGGCTTAGTAAGAATGAAGGGAACATAGGCTAATCACACACACAAGTAGGAACACTTAGGGAAAGTTTTAAATTGCTTGCTGAAGTGTCATGATTGAATGTTACCTGTGATTGCTAGATTTTCTCTTAAATTTTTTAGGCTTGAATCAAATGTATGTTTAAGAACAATCTGATGTTTAATTCTATTTTTGCTCTGGACTAGCAAAAGTTTAAGTTTGGGAGTGTTTGATAGCATGCAAAATGTGTTATCCTTAGGCTTAATTATTGCTAGTTTTATGATAATTTCAGGGCTTTTACGTGTTTAATTGATTCAATTTAAGGTTAAGAGCTTAAATAGAGCTATTTGCGACAATTTCGATCACTCGAGGATCAAAAAGAGGCTATTTGGAGCTAAAAATAATACCAATTAGAAGAGAAAGGATCAATCCAAGCATGATGACCCGAGGTGATGGCGTTGCAACGCCATGCTTGCTGTTTGGAAGCATTGAAGACCACTGCCGATAGCGTTGCAACGCTGCCTTGCAGCATCGCAACGCTATCTCAATAGAAACGCACGCGTGAGAAGCTGCACAAAGGGTGTTGCAACGCTGCCTTGCAGCGTCGCGACGCCAGATCGATAAGGGGCACACGCTTAGGGTAGCAGCATTGCAACGCTGCCCTCAGCGTTGCAACGCCATCGATTGTTTCCTTATTTACCACACGTATAGGGCACAACGTTGCAACGCTGTGCCAATCATGCCTATAAATGCAACATTATGCAGTTGAGAAAGAGGAGCCGAATTTAGTAGAGTTTTGCCTTAATTTCGAAGTACACTTTGTAAGAAGAGAGAAAAGAGTATTTTTGGGAGCCAAAGCATTCGTGGAGGTTCGAGATCGAAGACGGGAGCTCGGAGACGAAGGACCGGCATCGACACCTAAGTTTAATTTCCCTTTCTTTCAATTTGTAATAGCGTTCTAAGACGTTTTCTACTTGTTTAGTTTGATTTTCATGTGATTTAGAGTAGCTAAACATTGTAGTTAGGATTTGATTTGCTTGTTATGACTTTATTACAATGTATTGAAGCATGTTTTGTTCTTATTTTTGACAATTCGTTCTTGACTTCTTAATTTATTGATTTAAGTGGACTCGAGAGATAAAGCTTGAATTAGAGATAAATTGTCAAACCCCTTAGAATTCTGGCATGAGAATGACTTAGAAATCTTAGGGAAACACATAAAGAAGTTGCTTAATGCCATGCATGTCGTAGGTTCATATGTTGACTATGAAGTTTATTGCATGTGTGAGGCTCACTAAGAATCGAGAGATTTTCTTGAGTATTTTTCTTCTTGTTTATAATTTCATCTCATTGGTTCAATGCATGTGTTAGTTAGGTCTTTAACTTGTAAAATCACTTCCCATAACTCTATCAATTCGTGTCTCCACATGTTTGTTTGTATTTACTTCAACCAACTATCCATGCTATGTTTCTTTAGCTAAAATTGAGAATTAGTACCTTAGTAATTAATTAATCTAGAAACCCATTCCGGAGGAGGATACTTGGACTCATAAATCACTATACTAAAACTTGACCCGTACACTGCGGTATTGTAATATCATAAATATCATGCAACATCTTCAAATAAATCTAAGCTCAATCTCATTGAACTCTCATTGTCTTGGATGTTGAATTGTTCTATCCTTGGTGAAATCAAACCAATTACAATTGGGACAACTGCTTCAGTTCCCAATGATAGGGAGAATGGAGTTTCACATGTGGAAATCCTTGCAGTCTTCCAATAGGTCCATAACACATTTGGTAATTCTTTTTCCCATAATCCTTTCAATCCCTCAAGCTTCACTTTTAAGTTTTGCTTGATGATTTATTGACTGCTTCCACTTTCCCATTTGCTTAAGGGTGAGCTGGGGAGGAATATTGATGCCTGATATTAAGATCTGAACAGAACTTTTTGAAAGCACCGTTGTCGAACTGTTTACCATTATCTGTGATGATGGTATTGGGAACCTCAAATTGACATATGATGCTCCACCAAATGTAGTCAGTCACCTTCTTTTCAATTATAGTTCCAAGTGTTTAAGCTTATACCCACTTTGAAAAGTAGTGAACTGCAACAATTGTAAATTTAGTTTGTCCCTTACCTTGAGGAAGAGGTCCGATGAGGTCTATTCCCCATTGTGCAAAAGACCAAGGACTAACAATATTAGTTAATTGTTCAGGTGGCTATCTTGGAATGGGAGAAAATCGTTGGCATTGATTGCATGCCTTCATAAATTCTCGAACATCCTTGAGCATGGTGAAGGGATTTTGAATTCCCGCAGCGGAAGACGTTGTGAAACGTCGTTGATCCGTTGTGTAATTTGTATCTTAAAATTGAATCTATCTCATAGATCCTAGGTTAAACATGCAAAATAGTAGAGAAAACAATAAGTATAAAGGATAATAACCTCTTAAAGAACACTTGTTCAACGTTTTCTCCTTCTCCGATCACGATCTCTCTCGTACCAACGAACTCCTCGAACTCGATCCTCGATCCGAACAGGGAGACACCTCTAAAACGTCTTCTCGGTTGTTCTCGGAAGGTTGAGGGAGAGTGTGTGGGACTCCCTTTGATTTTTGGTGAGGAGAGAATTTTGGAGAATTGAGAGAGGATTTGAGAGAGAATCACTTGCTCTCTTTGGATGGAAATCAAAAAAATGGCAAGATCTACACCAAAGGCTTCTTGCAAAGCCTTTAAATAATGTTGTGTGATGGAGTTAAAATCTCCACCAAATCACAATTTTACCACAACCATATGATATACAAATCATATTTGCATATCACATAATATAAAGTATCTCATACCTTATTATACAAATCTCATTTGCATAAATGTGGAATTTTAAATTGAATCGCATTCAATTTAATTTTCTCTCAAATCAATTTCTCCTCTTAGCACTAATTAACCAATTAGGCTATACTATAGTTTATTATGAATCTCATTCACATTAAACTATATATTATATCATCTATATCTCATATAAATGACATAATTACCCAAATAATGAATTTGAACACTTCAAATTAACACCAAACTGTAAACCCTCAATTTGTCTAATTTGAGCAAACCGAGGGACCTAATGGACCTACACGTGACGAGCTCCAATGATCCAAGACTAACCTGTCAAACTCTTTGACCCGGTTATTCAACATTAATTAGCTACGATAACACTCCACTAAAGCCCGTAGTTGCACTCTCATCACTATAGGATAAGTTGTGTCCATCGATATAACCAATACCCATTAGTCGACCCTTCACAGGTTGTTCGTAGACACTGCTGGGTCAAATTACCGTTTTACCCCCTGTGTCTACCTCTTGAACCTTAAGTCCCACTGCTCCTCTAATGAACAACTACGTTGTATGGTCCAACCATAAACAACAACCCTCTCAGGCCAATGAGAGAGTGGGGCCCCGTTGTTCAAGCCCTGGAGACAACACTTAAAGGAACAACCTCTCTAGTTTCCCTAAGTCGGGAACGAGTGAATTCCTTCTTGCGTAGTCAAGTTCCCAGCTCCCCCACGTGGTCCTTCCCCAGAGAAGATAGGCATATTGGGTGAGCAACAGTTGCCACCCTCACCTGTACTAGTCAAAGGACAACCCCCCGTAGACAGGAGTTTGTGACACACTCAGGATTAAGGTCGAGTCACTAATGGTCATCTACGAAATTATTAGCTCTATACTGTTAACGGTGTTACATCAGTAAGTCTAATAATTCACAGTCCAGTCTTGTACAATCTCATTGCACAGGATGCCCTGACTCGCATGTCAACCACATGAACGAGTCAGATCACCTCGTTTTTATATAATACAAAGCGGGCCGCATCCACAGTGTATCCAGGATTAGGTGTCCAACCCTATCCATATACTGTAGATCGTTCGGGTCATTAACTCAAACGTGATCCTCCCTGTGTGTCCACTACACACCGTTCAAGTTCTTAGTTCTCTCATAATACAATGACCCTGGAGCTTAGTTCATTGGATTAAGTTTATGAAAAATCTGAGACACAAAGGTTAAATAAATAACTCTTATTTATTAACAACTTGGAATATTACAAACTACACGAGATGAGGACATACATCCCAACACATGGTTGCTCAATAGTATCCTTGTCTGATAATTTTCTGACATAATGATCTTGACCTATAATGATTACCAGTAATTACTTCTTGAATTGACATAGTTTTCTTCATATGGAGTAAGACATTCAACCAAAGGCATAGAGTAGCTTCGTTTGTAGAGTTTACCTTGCCTTATATGTAATGAGTTGCTCTCCTTAGTAGTCATTTGACTTTTGATCTCTCTAAAAGTAGCTCGACTTTTTCAAGGTATTCGATAATGGGATCAATCCAAGAAGGCTCTCTTCTGGTTTCAGCTTTGGCTTCCTTTGCTCTAGGTTAGGGCTTTGCATATTCTATTTGGGGGTGGACCTCGAACTTTAATGCCTCGAGCTCGGGCTCGACCTCATATGCATTTGGCTCAGGCTCGACCTCTATTTTTTTGATTCCACAAGCATTCAGAATATTTTCTTTGTGTATGCTCGACTCTAATAGAACCTCCATGATAATGAACATGTCGAGGGCTCAATCAAATACAATTTATTTTTATCGATCTAAAATTAAATACTTGTAGTACTTAATAGTGGACCGGGTCGAACCACATGGAACAAAAATATTAATTTCTCAAAGTAAATTTGCAAAAGGAAATAAAATGGGGGGTTTGAAATAGATTAATGAAAAGGAATAAAACTAAATGAAGAAAATAGATAAATATGAGAATGAGAAATCAAATCTTACCAGATTCTAGTTCATAGGCCAGTTATCACAATTTTAGTATAGATCCCAGACATTTAGAAATAAATTTTATCTAAATTAGTAATTAACTAGGTCGGCTTATTGGTTCTCCGAAAAAGCTATTTCCCTAAGTTCATGAACTTTACATGTCATCATAAGTTAATCTCAAGTATCTTAATTATCTAGTACTTGTATAACATTAACAACTAAGATAAAAACATAAGTTAATCTTAATTATCTTAATTATCTATGAATTAGAATGCTTACCATAGCTGCTCATTGTGATGATATAGCCAAGATTCGTCATTGGTTCGATATAGTACCAAAAGAAAAGTAAAGAAAGAGAGAAAAAACTAAAACTAACTATTATCTACAAAGGTTGTACTATGAGGCTCTCCTTAAGATTACCCTAAGAGGCTCCCCCCTCCGCGGAGTTGTGTAAAAGGAGATTTAAATAACCTAAACCCTACATTATAGAAAGATGTTTTTTCAAAACAATTAGGGAATTAACAATATTTAATATAAAATAAAATAACAAAAATAATTTCCTATCTTACAAAATGCTGGAAAATATAACCAAAATATAGAAATCCTCTCCTAAATTCCAAAGAGAAGCATAAAAGGTTGCAAATAAGGAAAGTTTCGAGACTGCAAAATCATTAGTCTTTCGCATATAACTTGTTCTTTATGTCTCGAAATTGTTTGGTCTTTATATCGATGGAAAGCCCTTTCATTGGAAATATTCTCAAATGGAACCATCGAGATAATTGAAACGGAAATCAGAGAAACTTATTATCGGGTACAACAATTTTCTAGCAAGAGCAGTGACCTCTCGAAATATCATAGCTTTCATAATACTTTGTAGAATGTAACAACTCTTGTACCATTGTAAAGATTATTCAATAAGCTTCGATTTAATACCTAATTTAAATATATTTGAATATGAAAAGGTCATTATATGATCAATCAAAATTGGTATTCAAATAAGAGAAAACCAGGCAAAAAATCTTTGCACCGACGCTTGATGCAGCATCTCGACGCCTTCAACGTCTTTGCAAGCTTCCCGGTAGCGTCGAGCGAGTCTTCGATTTCTTTAAAACTCCATCATCTAGATGCTTGAAGAAGCGTCTCAACACTCTATCTACGGGTCTTCATGCTTGATGCTTAATGGTGCATAGACGCTCAATTGTAGTGTCTAGATGCTCTACATGTGGCCCATTTGTCTTATCCATCTCTTCTTCTCCTCATTTGGTGCATTTTTTGCTTAATTTCACTCTTTTAGCCCTCGATTATTTCCTAGCCTCTTGGAATGCTCCAAATTATGAATCTCCTATAAAATAGACAAATTAGCATATGGATGTAGCATAACTAGCATAAAATGAGTAAATAAAATAACATTTTATGGTGTTATCACTCCACAAGAATGGCCCTCTTGAATTTTGTTTCATATGATACTACTAATCGAGCTAGGAAATCAACATTAGCATTCTCGGACTTGGGAATTTTCCTAACTTCATACTTTGGGAATGAGGTGAGCAACAACCTAACCTTATATAAGTTTGCAATCATGCGTTGCTCCTTAGCTTCATATTCCCTGTTATCTGCTTTAGAATTAATTGAGAGTAACTTAGGATTAACATATTAGGTATACCTATTTCTCTTGCAAATCTTCAGTCTTACAATAAGTGCCTCGTACATAGCTTCGTTGTTGGAAGCTTTAAAGTTGAATCTGATTGCATATTCGTGTCTCCCTCTATTAGGAAATTCAAATAACAATCCTGCTCCACATCCTTTTAGGTTTGAAAATCTGTCAGGGAAAAGCATCCACGGAGGATTTGATTGAACACAAAGGGGGAGGACTTCAAGGAGTCTCAACTCGACCTTACTTTGGCTCAACTCGACCTTGGTTCGGCCTTGCTTTGATTCAGCCTCGACCCAACCCTGGATTGGCTCAACCTGTACAACCTCGAATGGAGTTAATCTTGCAATAAAGTTGGCCATGGCCTGACGTTTTATTGTTGTCATCGACCTATCATAAATGTTGTGCTCACTCAGCTCTACTGTCCATCTCATGAGATGCCCTGATGCTTCTGGTTTCTGCAACACTTGTCTCAAAAGGAAGTTAGTTAAAACAACAATTTTAGGGGCTTGAAAGTAAGGGTGTAACCTTCTGGCTGAAGTGACTAGGGCGAGAACTAGCTTTTCCAGTTGGGGATATCTGGTTTCTACCCCAACCATAGTTTTATTGGTGTAATAAACTGGTCGTTGATGACCATTTTCTTCTTTGACTAAAGTTGAGATCACTCAGGTATCAGAGGTCGCTAAGTAAAGTAGCAATTCATCTCTTGGAATGGGCTTTACAAGGAGGAGAACTGATGCCAAATATTCTTTCAATTCATTAAAAGATTGTTTGCATTCCTTGTTACATTCAAATTTAGGCTCTTTCTTTAAGATTTTAAACAAGGGTAAACATCTATTAGTTGATCTGCTGACAAACCTATTTAATGTTGTTGTCTTGCCATACTCTGAAGCTGCTTGAGGTTTATTGGTGATGACATTTCTAGAATAACTCATATCTTGTAAGGGTTTGCTTTTATTCCTCTTTGATGGCCCATGAAACCTATGAATTTTCCTAATGTAACACCGAATGCACATTTATTTGGGTTTAGCTTCATCTTATACTTACAAAGTACTTAGACGGCATCATTGAGGTTAATCTCATGTCGACTTTCTCTAATGCTTTTCAGAAGCATCTCATCAACATATACTTCCATGTTTTTCCCAAGAAATGGGGCAAACATATGATTTACCATTCTCTGATAAGTAGCTCCTACATTCTTAAGACCAAATGGCGTTACTGTGTAACAATAAAATCCCCTATCAGTAATAAATTAAGTTTTCACCTGGTCAGGCTTGTGCATGTTAATCTGATTGTATCCGAAATAAGCATCCATGAAACTTAATTCACATTTCATGTCCTCTTGTTGCATCTACCAATTGATCGATCATAGGTAGGGGAAAGTTATCTTTAGGACAAGCTTAATTCAACTTAGTAAAATCGATGCACATTCGCCACTTTCCATTAGATTTCTTCACTAACAAAACTTTAGATAACCACTGGGGATAATAAACTTCTTTAATAAATTTGGCCTTAAGTAAGTTTTTTACCTGGTCAACTATTATTTCATTTCTTTCTTGGTTGAATGATCGTCTTTTTTTCTTTATAGGCTTAAACTCTTTGTCTACATTCAACCTGTGCACCATTATGTCTTTATGTGACTAGGCAAATATGTCTGCATCGGCTTTCAGAAAACTGATAAGATTTTTCCTCTACTCAACCCTCATTTTGGTCCTAATTATTACTCGTTTATCTTCAGATGTGAGAGGAATGGACTCTAGTTCTTCTGTTGGTTGACCGCTCTAGTCAACTTCAATCTCAAACTGATCTCACCTTGGCTTCGCTCCACCTCAGCTTGGTTTGATTCGTCCTTGGCTTCAGCATTGACCCGCCTCGTCTTGGCTTCGAGCTCGATCCACCTCAGCTCGGGCTCGACCCGCTTCGGCTCTAGGTCGACCAACCTTAGCTCGGGCATTGATTGGCATGCCAAAGATTGTTCTCGATCTCGGCTTATGTGATTACTCTGGCTTCTTCACAGCTGCTCTCGCTCGTTCCTACCTGGAATAAGCTTTTTCCTTGGATTCTGTCAATGAGCAAAAGATTTACACAAGTCTTTTTTCCACTGGAGTTTTTCCTTTGGCAAGATCATGAACGAGTTTCTTTGAAAGTGAACGACGCTCATATGCGTTCAATGGGATTTTCTTTTTTTCATTCGAGGGTGAGTTAGGCTCTTCCTAAATTGTTGATTTGCTTTTACCTGGGAAGTATCCTTTATCACCCACTTTGGATGATGTTCTTGACTGGAATCATTCTCTTCTATAGTATGTTCTAGAATTATGGATTTAGGATTCATCCTCAAGTACTTAGGTTTTCTTTATTAATCTCTCTCTTTCCCCACAGATGGCGCCAACTATAGGTGGGGTCTTTTTCCAACCCTAGTTGGATTCCGGTTTTAGGGATCATTAGGACGGATTCGTCGTTAACATGTGTGGAAGGAAGGGAAGATGAATCGAACTTGCCAACCAGGTCGAGTCGGGCTCGGTCACCTCGGATTGTTTAGTATGGCCAAGCCGACGTACACTACAAGAATTTTTCCATTTGTCGATGTTATTTCTCCCAACGCTTTAATAATGGCCAGCCAATATAGGTAATGTCGATGGTCTAGTGGTTGGTTGACAAAAGTGAAGGGAACTCCCGACCAGTTGTCAATTGGTCGATAGAAAGGGGGTAATGACAATCGTTTTTATAATTGGTCAGCAAAAATGAGGAGAAAGGCCAACTATTTTTTATTTAGTTGATAAAAAGTGAGTAAAGGTCGGTCATTTTATAATTTATCGGCAAAAATGAGGAGAAAGGTTGAGTATTTTTATTTGGTCTACAAAAAGGAGATAAATGTCGACTGTTTTATAATTGGTCAACAAAAATGAAGAGAAAAGCCAACCATTTCTTATCTTGTCGGAAAAATAGATAAAGGTCACCCGTTTTGTAATTGGTCGGCAAAAAATGAGAAGAATGCTCAACCAATTTTTATTTGTTCGAAAAAAGTGGATAAATGTCGACCGTTTAGAAAATGGTCGGCAAAAAAAGGAGGAAAGGCCAACTATTATCTATTTGGTTCGCCAAAACGAGGAGAAATACCCCGACAAAACCAGGAAGAAAACTAGAATTTATTGGCGAACCTAGGAGAGAAGCACCGACAGCTCGTTGAACCTTCAACATTACACATCGAAACTAATCAAAGAACATTAAAATCTTTCGAAAAATGTATTATCTTTTATTGAAGGTGTTTAATAAACCTTTTAAAAAGTATCTACTCCTTATTGAAGGCCTTTAAAAACCTTTGATAAAGATATGATATTTATCAAATGACACTAAGAATCTTTGAAACTTATATGATCCTTTATCGAAAGTACTTTAAAAAAATCTTTAAAAATATCTACTCTTTAACAAAGGTTATTAAAATCCTTTCAAAAAGATATTATATTTATCAAAAGACATTAAAATCCTTTGAAAATTATATTATCTTTTATCGAAGGTGTTTAAACATGGGGGATAATAAACTTCTTTAATAAATTTGGCCTTAAGTAAGTTTTTGACCTGGTCAACTATTATTTCATTTCTTTCTTGGTTGAATGATCGTCATTTTTTCTTTATAGGCTTAAACTCTTTGTCTACATTCAACCTGTGCACCCTTATGTCTTTATGTGACTAGGCAAATATGTCTGCATTGGCTTTCAGAAAACTGATAAGATTTTTCCTCTACTCAACCCTCATTTTGGTCCTAATTATTACTCGTTTATCTTCAGATGTGAGAGGAATGGACTCTAGTTCTTCTTTTGGATGACCTCTCTAGTCAACTTCGATCTCAAACTGATCTCACCTTGGCTTCGCTCCACCTCAGCTCGGTTTGATTCGTCCTTGGCTTCAGCATTGACCCACCTCAGCTCGAGCTCGACCCGCTTCGGCTCTAGGTCGACCAACCTTAGCTCGGGCATTGATTGGCATGCCAAAGATTTTTCTCGATCTCGGCTGATGTGATTACTCTGCCTTCTTCACAGCTGCTCTCGCTCGTTCCTACCTGGAATAAGCTTTTTCCTTGGATTCTGTCAATGAGCAAAAGATTTACACAAGTCTTTTTTCCATTGGAGCTGTTCCTTTGGCAAGATCATGTACGAGTTTTCTTTGAAAGTGAACGAGGCTCATATGCGTTCAATGGGATTTGTTTTTTTTTTCATTCGAGGGTGAGTTGGGCTCTTCCTAAATTGATGATTTGCTTTTACCTGGGAAGTATCCTTTATCACCCTCTTTGGATGATGTTCTTGACTCGAATTATTCTCTTCTATAGTATGTTCCTGATTTATGGATTTAGGATTCATCCTCAAGTATGTAGGTTTTCTTTATTAATCTCTCTCTTTCCCCACAGATGGCGCCAACTATAGGTGGGGTCTTTTTCCAACCCTCGTCGGATTAGGGTTTTAGGGATCAGTAGGACGGATCCGTCATTAACATGCGTGGAAGGAAGGGAAGATGAATCAAACTGGCCAACCAGGTCGAGTCGGCCTCGGTCGGCTCAGATTGTTTAGTATGGCTAAGCCGACGCACACTACAAGAATTTTTCCATTTGTCGATGTTATTTCTCCCAACACTTTAATAATGGCCAGCCAATATAGGTAATATCGATGGTCTAGTGGCTGGTTGACAAAAGTGAAGGGAACTCCCGACCAGTTATCAATTGGTTGATAGAAAGGGCGTAATGTCAATCGTTTTTATAATTGGTCAGCAAAAATGAGGAGAAAGGCCAACTATTTTTTATTTAGTCGATAAAAAGTGAGTAAAGGTCGATCGTTTTATAATTTTATCAGCAAAAATGGGGAGAAAGGCTGACTATTTTTATTTGGTCTACAAAAAGGAGATAAATGTCGACTGTTTTATAATTGATCAACAAAAATGAAGAGAAAATCCAACCATTTCTTATCTTGTCGGAAAAAGTGATAAAGGTCACCCGTTTTGTAATTGGTCGGCAAAAAATGAGAAGAATGCTTGACCAATTTTTATTTGATCGGAAAAAGTGGATAAATGCCAACTGTTTATAATTAGTCGGCAAAAATGAGGAGAATGTCCGACCATTTTTTATTTGTTCGAAAAAAGTGGATAAACGTTGATCGTTTAGAAGTCGGCAAAAAAAGGAGGAAAGGCCAACTATTATCTATTTGGTTCGCCAAAACGAGGAGAAATACCCCGACAAAACCAGGAAGAAAACTAGAATTTATTGGCAAACCTAGGAGAGAAGCACCGACAGCTCGTTGAACCTTCAACATTACACATCGAAACTTATCAAAGGACATTAAAATCTTTCGAAAAATGTATTATCTTTTATTGAAGGTGTTGAATAAACCTTTTAAAAAGTATCTACTCCTTATTGAAGGGTTTTAAAAACCTTTGATAAAGATATGATATTTATCAAATGACACTAAGAATCTTTGAAACTTATATGATCCTTTATCGAAAGTACTTTAAAAAAAAACTTTAAAAATATCTACTCTTTAACAAAGGTTATTAAAATCCTTTCAAAAAGATATTATATTTATCAAAAGATATTAAAATCCTTTGAAAATTATATTTTCTTTTATCGAAGGTGTTCTTTTAAAAAATATCTACTCTTTATCGAAGGTTCTTAAAAATCTTTAAAAAATATATTATATTTATCAAAGGTCACTAAAAATTTTATTATTTTTTGTCGAGGGCATTTAAAAACCATTGATAAATATCTACTATTTATCGAAAGTTCTTAAGAACCTTTGAAAAAGATATTATACTTATCAAAAGACATTAAAACACTTCGAAAAATATGTTATCTTTTATTGAAGATGTTTAATAAGCCTTTGAAAAATATCGAACATTTTTAAAAACCTTCGATAAAGATATGATATTAAAATCCTTCGAAAAATATATTACCTTTTATTAAAGGTGTTTAAAAAATGTTTGAAAACTATATATTCTTTACTGAAAATTCTTAAAAACCTTTGAAACAAATTATATTTATCCAAGGATGATAAAAACGTTTGAAAATTATATTATCTTTATCAATGATTTTAAGAAACCTTTGATGAATATCTATTTATCCTTCATAATATAAGTAATTAGTATTATATTTGGTGTTCCTAATTGCTATAAGCGAGAGATACGGGAAACGGATGGCAAGATCTACTTCTTCGTCCCTTCCTCTCGATCAATGCCCTCCCTCCCTAACCTCTGCAATTTCGCCATTAAGGCCTCCTCTGCTCTTCAAACATTTCGGTCTTCGGACTCCATTCTTTAGGTAATCGTCGATCCACATTTTGTTCATTGTTTGAAGAAATTGATCTCTGAAACACCTAACTACCTCTAATGTATATTTGGATTTTCAATTTTCTGGCCGACAGTGGTCTTGCGGTAACGAAATATTTATCAACACATAAGAGAAAGAGTTGATCATGAATTGAGTCCTCTGATTTCTAATTTATGATCAAAAGATAATTCACACTATATAGACAATTAACAAGGATAAGTTACATATCAACCACACTTTAACCCAAGCACTTAACTAGGGTTACAAATAACAGAAAAGTAGTTTAAAACTAATGAGCTCTCTTAATACCCGTCAAGATAATGTGTGCTAAAGAAACCACATTGAGCTTGGATCTAAGTTGAAGAAACTGGTTGGCTGAAAGGGGTTTAGTCAGAATGTTAACAATTTGAGCATATACATGAAAATAGAGAATACTAAGCTTCTTCTGCAACACCAAGTCCCAAACAAAATATATATCGTTTTCTACATGCTTGATACGAGAATGTAACACCGGATTAACACTCAAATGAGCTACACCAAGGTTATCACACCATAGGGTTGGAATCCTAGGTAGTTGAAAACACAAATCATGAAACAAAGATTGAAGCCAAACTAAATCAGCTAACACATATGCTAAACTCATGTATTCTGTTTCTGTACTTGAGCGTAAAATAATTTATTGCTTTGTTGTGCAAAAACTCACTATACAAGCATACGTAATCGTAGATGGCAATTGGTGAATGTTGCACGAAATTCTAACCATGAAAAACAGCAAGTGTACAGTGTCAAGTTTTTTAATATAGTGATTTTGAGATCCAAGTATCGTTCTCATGAATGGTTTTCTAGATTAATTGATTACCAAGGTACTAATTTCCAATTTTATCTAAAGAAATCGTTCAAATGTCAAAAGGATGAAAATAACGACTAAAAAAATATGGAGAAACACTTATGAGAAAACGTTAGGGAATTGATTTCACCAATTATTTTATTATCATAGCGCAAAGATTTGACTTTGGTTGTGAGATTATAAGGAAGAAGGTGAATTTAATCAAAAGACTCTCTCGAGCTCAATTACCTCAACCGCAACTATAAACCGAAAGTCTCCATTTAGATTTTAGTAACATGCAAGACATTAAGGAACTTCTTTTAATTACTTCCCAAAGAACCCTTCACTCTTGTGCAAGGATTTACTAAGAGTTTTGGTAATACTATTCTAGTTTAAAGATTATTCTTTTGAACTAAACTTAAACCAACTAATCATGCAATTCTTGGCCAGAGAAAAACAAGCATTAAGCATAAATTACCAAAAATAATTTAGCACAACCAAGTTCAAATCGATAGCTAGAATAACAAAACAATATGGCTACATCAATTCCCTAACTACGAATTTAGCTACTCATAATCATTAAAAATAAACTAAATTCGTATTTCAGGTCCATAAATCAAACTATAAATCTGAAAGAAAAGGAAGAAAAAACTTTAGTTGTGAGTGTCGGTCCTCGTGTCTAACCACGTCACAATCTCGAGCCTCCACTATCGTATTTGACCTCCCAAAATCATCTTCCAATCCCCTCAGTATTGTAGAAATCAATTTTATGGTGAAATTATGCTAAAAAACGACTCTCCCCTTCGAATAACATCAAAAAGATGTATTTATAGGCATTTGGGCAGCATTGAGACGTTTTCAGCATTGAGACGCTAGGGAAAACGTCTCATTGTTGTCCCATACATAAATCAACGTATTTTTGCGGGGACAACGTCTCAACGTTACCCTTTCAGCCAGACAACCCACTGCAACCATTTCTGTCATATCTTTTCGCTCGGGTGTCCGAATGACCTTCAGTTTTATGTGTTGGAACCGTGATTCGATGTTGAATCTCCAAAAATAATTTTTATGCTCAAAATACATTTATAGTTATCTTCGATTTTCAATTAAGCACATAAAGCTCCAAATTGCACCAAAATAGTCTCAAACACTCTATTCTTGCTTCTCAAGCTCAGTTTCCTGAAATTATCTATAAAATTACATGAAAGCACATATTTTAAGTATAAAAACTAGCTAAAATATAAGAAATAAGATAACATATTTGCATGCTATCAAATACCCCCCACACTTAAGCTTTTACTAGACCCGAGCAAAACAAAATAAAATCATGAATAGATTTCTCGTATGCATAAATATAACTCGAGTCTTAGAGATTTAAGTAATAAAATTAGGTAATTACAGAAAACATTTAAACCATGACCATTCATTAAGCATTTCAAATTTTTTCCTAAGCATCCCGACGTGTGTGTGTGATTAGCCTTCTTTCCTGTCATCTTTACTAGCCCAAAACATCTTTATTAGATTCTCCATTTAACTTCCCCTACACTAGCTATAAGTACCAATCAGTAAGTCTCCCTACACTTAAGGCAGTAACAACACTACTAAGTACTTAATTTTGATTCTCAACTTGATTTTTTTGCAAAGACACTAGCTTTCATGTGTCCACTGCAGGGACCCTTACCCAGAGCACTCGCTCAATAGTGACCTAACTGATCACATTGAAGGTAGCTCTTTTTGTCCTTCATTCTTTTAAGAACATTTCAATTGCAATCAACAAATTATTTTCTTTTCAATACGCATAACCATTATAAGCATTGCACCTCATATTATCATTTATAAACTATCATGTTGTTTAACTCTTAAATCGGTTCTCAAACCTATCGAGGTGACATCAAATTTCCAAACCTAATAACTCTATTCTAAGCATTCAAAACTTCAAAATCAAAGGCTATGTGCATAGACATTGCAAGGAAAGTCCAGAAATTTTTTAAAAATTCCTCAATTTCAGATCATGCTCTCATATTTCACAAAGATCACAAAAATTTTACTAAAATCTCATCCTAGGTTGTCCTAATCATACTTATGCATAAGATCAATCAAACAATTCAACACATACTCAGGAATTTCTCAAACATTAAGTACAACGTACTCCCACTCCCAAACTTAAACTAAACACTGTCCATAGTGTTTGGCAATTAAGCTCAAATACAAATAGGGGGAGGTAAAGGAGTGAACAATACTGTCTTGAGTAATAGAGAACCCGTTTTGCATGTCTTGTTGTTAGCCAAGTCGATAAATGCAAGCTCCTACATGACATAAGGAAAGAACCAAGTAAAGACATTAACACCAAAAGAAAAAGAAAATAAAACAAACAAAACAAAAAATAAAGGTAGAAAAACTTGGGTTGCCTCCAAATAAACGTTTTCTTTAACGTCTTTAGATAGACTGAATTCTTTGTTCTTGATGAAGGTGGTTTCATCTTCTTATCAATGCCCATCGAATCCTCCCTCCTTTCTTTTGCTACATGGTCTAATGAATCACTTAAAGAGAATATTATTTCCATAGTCAAAAGATAAAGAATTTGCTAATTCAATTTTTCAGCAGCTACTTATCTCTTGGTCAGCTTTCTGAGGTGTAAAGATTTGAAATTTTACCTCCTTTTGTCCCACATGCAGTATCAGTGTGCCCTTTTGCATGCTTATATATGCTTTACTTATTTCCAGAAAAGGTCTTCCCAAGATGATGAGAATTTCTGCATCTTCCTCCATGTCCAGGACAATGAAGTTTATAGGGAACCCAAACTTGTCCACCTTAACGAGGACATCCTCAACTATTCCCCATGGATATGTGATAAACCTATCTGCCAGCTGTAAAGATACCGTTGTGGGCTTGACCTCCCCCAAACTTAATCTCCTGAAATAGATAAAGGCATTAAATTAACTTTGGCACCTAAATCAGATAAAACCTTAAAATTAAAGTTGCGAATAGAACAGGGAACAATAAAACTGCTTGGATTCTTTAGGGTCTATTTGGCCCACTGGTTATTATAACCCGTGGTATAATAACCTGTGAAATACTTTGCACCCCAAACATAGGTTATTATAACCCCAGACTATACTACTTTGCATTTTAAATAATATTATATGTTCACAGACTATAATAAAACATAGACTATTATAACCTCCTGTTATTATAACCCACTCAGCGCCCAAACAACGCCTTAGTTTCTATGGCAACCTGTGCTGCAGTATAACGGTGCACTCCTCAGATAAGTTTATTATTTCATATTCCTTCAGCTTCTGTTTGTTTGACATAACCTGTTTCATGAACTTAACATAATTAGGTATCTGTTCCAATGCATCAGAAAAAGGAATAGTGATGTTAAGCTTCTTAAACTTATGTAAGAATTTCTAAAACTGAGAATTAGTGTTCTTCTTTTGAAAACGTTGTGGATAAGGAATTGAATTAGGAATAAGAGGGATAGAAATCTTACTATGATTATCTTGAATTGTGTCTTTAGCAGCTTTTTATTTCTTAAGAGAATGGAAATCCCGCAGTGGAAGACGTCGTGAAACGTCGTTGTTTCGTTGTGCAACACATATCTTAAAATTGAACTAATCTCATTAATTATAGGCTAAACATGCATAAGAATAAGAGAAAAACAGTAGGTAAAAAGCTACTTACTTGTTGAAGAACTCTTCTTCAACACTTTCTCCTCCGGTCACGATTTCTCTCGTTCCAACCATCTCTATGATCACGATCCTCGAACCGAGCAACAGGGACACTTCGAAAGAGTCTTCTCGGTTGTTCTCGATAGGTTGAGGGAAAGTATGTGGGACTCCGTTTGGTTTTGGGTGAGGAGAATTTCTAGAGAGAGTTTGAGAGAGAGATTCTTTCTCTGGAGTGAAAATCAAGGAAATGAAAGATTGATTGATCACCAAAGGCTTCTCACCAAGCCTTTAAATAATGGTGAGTGGTGGAGTTAAAATCTCCACCAATTCACCATTTTACCAATACCTTATAATATGAAAATAATATTTGCATATCACATAATATAAGGTATCTCATACCTTATTATACAAATCTCATTTGTATAATTGTGGAATTTTAAATTGAATCACATTCAATTTAATTTCTCTCAATTCAATTTCTCCAATTAGCACTAATTAATCAATTAGGCTATGCCATAGTTCATTATGAATCTCATTCACATCAAACTATATATTCTGTCAACTATATCACATATAAAAGACATAAATACCCAATTAATGAATTTGAACACTTCAAATACATACCAAACTATAAACCCTCAATTTATCTAGTTTGAGCCAACCGAAGGACCTAATGGACCTACTGATGGGAATCCGATCCCCTTGAGCAGCGGAAACGTGATTTAAAAGATCGAAATTGCTTGATTATTTTTGGTTAAACACAAATACCAATACATTGGTAAAAATACAGAGATAAGCATAAATTCTAATCTAATTAGGCATGGAACTAAAACATGCAAAACATGCTGTAAATTTAAATAAACAATAAGGAAATTCTAAATTTACTTTTGTAGTGATTCCAACAGCAACTCCTTGCTCCAATTTGTTTCTACAACAACACAACAACAAGTTTCTTCTCGGTTCTAACAGAACACTACCACTAGTGAGAACTGCCTATTCTTTAAGAAACTTAGATCAATTTTTTTTGGTGGGAAGGACTCCAACTTTTGGAAGTAAGGGAAACTTTTTGTGTTTCGAGAATTCTTTCAACAATTTTTCACTTGCACAGAATGCATCATAAACCCTTCTCTTCTCCCAATTGGAGAAGAAGAAGAACTTTAGAGGGAAACTCACCACTCCCTATCGATTAGGGAGTTGGGAGACATAGGGAACATGCCCTCCTGACACGTTCCCTTATTTATTTATTTAATATATTATTTAATAAATAATCAAAATATAAATTAAATAATATAATATAATTAATTAAATCATATTTAATTCGTCATAAATTAAATATCATATATTTAATATAGATTAAATAACATTTAATCAATTATCCCTCTATCCTATAGTTTTAATGCACATCTTATGCACATTAAATTTTAACCTATAGTTTTCAAATATGAATCTCATTCATATTTAAAATAATATTTGAACTCTTTCAAATATTTAATTTTCTCAAATAATTTAATACGAATCATATTCATATTAAATTTATAATATAAAGTTCCAAAACTTTATATTATAATGTATCTATATACATAAACATTTATTCCCTAATGAATTTGAACATTTCCAATTCAAACGATCTAAGAACCCTCTACGAGCTAGAAGGTAGACCTAATGTACCTACAAATTAGAAGCTCCAACGATACAAGATTACTTGGTTAATTTCATTAACCTCCTAATCAACATTCGTTAACTGCGGGAACACTCCACTAAAGTCCCACAGTTGCACTCTTCTCACTGCATATATATTTCTGTGTCCATCGATACTGACCAATAATGACAAGTCAATCGCTCACAAATGTTCGTAACACCAGCTGGGTCAAATTGATAGAGATCAAATCTCCTTGAGCAGCGGAAACGTGGTTTGAAATCGATTTTTGCAAGTTTATTTTGGTTGAACACAAATACCAATACATTAATGAAAAACAGAGAAAAGCATACATTTCTAATCTAATTAGGCATGGATATAATCATGCAAACATGATGAAAAAAAAAAACTAAACTAAAAGGGAATTCACAAGTACTTTGTAGATTCCCAACAACAACTACTTGCAACAACACAACAATCAAGAGAAAATCCTCTGTACTTCCTTTCTAATAGGACAACACCACTTGGAAAACCACTTATGACTTTGAGTATCTACTTAGATCAACCTTGGTTGGAAGGCGTTCCATCTTTTGGAAGAAGAGAAAAGGGAGTTGAGAGAGAGAGAATTTTCAGCAGACCAATTCACCAATTGCATTGATCGATGTTCCTCTTGTTCCCCTTTCTCTATTGGAGAAGAAGAACTGTAAAAGAGGTAACTCCCAACTCCCTATCGAGAAGGGATTTGGGAACGTGTCATCGTGACACGTACCTAATTAATTAATTAAATTAATTTATTCAATTAAGTCATATTTAATTAAATACCATATTATAAAATATGATTAAATCTCATTTAATCATTTTATCCCTTAATCTATAGTTTTAATGCACATCCAATGCACATTAAATTTTAACCTTAGTTTTCAAATATGAATCATATTCACATTTAAATTTAATATTTGAACTCTTTCAAATATTTAATTCTCTCATATAATTTAATATGAATCATATTCACATTAAATTTATAATATAAAGTTCCAAAACTTTATATTATATCGTATCTATATACATTAAATTTATTCCCTAATGAATTTGAACATTTAAAATTCAAACGATCTAAAAACCCTTTACGAGCTAGAAGGTGGACCTAATGGACCTACAAATCAGAAGCTCCAACGATACGAGATTACTCGATTAATTTCATTAACCTCCTAATCAACATTCGTTAACTGCGGGAACACTCGACTAAAGTCCTGCAGGTGCACTCTTCTCACTGCAGATATATTTCTGTGTCCACAGATATTGACCAATAACAACAAGTCAATCCTTAACGAATGTTCGTAACCCCAGCTGGGTCAAATTACCGTTTTACCTATGGGTAACATCTTGTACCTTAAGTACCAGTGTTCCCCTAATGAACAATTTGTTTGTGGTCCTACCAACAAAAAGAAGTCCCTCTCGGGCCAATGAGAGGGTCGGATCCTTAGTTCAAGTCACAGAGACACCACTTAAGCGAACATTCATCTACTTACCCTAGTAGGCGGGAAGGAATGAATTCCATCTTGCTAAACTAAGTCCCCAGCTGCTCACTCGATCTTGTTCCCAAGAAGGTAGGCATATTGAGTCGTCGAATCTGGCCACTCTCACCCATACTAGTCAAAGGACATGAAGGGATCGAATCCCGCAGCGGAAGCGATTGTGAATCGCGTGTTCTTATTTCGTAACATGGATTTCAATTAAGATCAAATATAACTAAGATTAAGCATGTTATAAGATGTAGGACATCAAGTAATTACCTTTGAAAAACTCTTTCTTCAAGTGCTCCTTCTCCTAGGATCACGATCTGAGCAACTCGAACCTGAACGAATGAAGACACCACCACCGGATCTTCTCCGTTGTTATCTATGTGAGGGAGGAATGTGGGTTCCTTTAGCATAAGGTGTGGGGTTGTGAGAGAGGTTGTATTTTTGTGGAACGTTTCCAACAACACAAATAGTTGATAATCTAGGGGTTTCAAAGATTTTTGCTTTGCCACAAAGTTGCATCTCATGCAACTATTTATAGGGAAATAGGATGGAAATTACCATCTTATCCCTCCTTCATTCTCTCAATAGTATATAGTTTATATATGAATGTAATTCACATTAAAATCATATATTATATCAATTATATCACATATAACTGATATAACACCTCATATATGAAATTGAACATTTAAATTTCATTCCTAACTTTATACCCTCATGAAGGGAATGAGAATCCCCGCGCAGCGGAAGACGATCGAATCGTCATGGTATCATTACGCTACTCGATTTTGTTAAAATGATCAACTAAAAGATCTAGGCTAAACATGCTAGAAAGGAAGAAATTACAGAAGATAAAGGTACTTACTTGTTGAAGACACTCTTCAAGATTTCTTCCTCAGATCACGAACGCTTCGTGCTTCTCGACCTCAACGAATGCTCTCCACGAACGGAACCCAAACACTACCACTTGGAGTCTCGGTTGTTTTTCCTTTGAAAAGAGAAAAGTTTGAGAGAACTTTGGTGTTTTGGAGAGGGAGGAGAATTGAGAGAGAGTAGAGAGAATTCTCTTCTTTTTGGGCGAGAATCCAAAAAATGAGAGATTGATGTCAATTCCTTCTTGCAAGAAGGGATTATATAGTGGAATAATCATGGAGTTAAAATCTCCACATTATTATCACTTTACCACAACCATAGGTTATGCAAATCTCATTTGCATAACCATATAATATAAGATATCTCATATCTCATATTGCAAATCTCATTTGCAATAATTGTGGATTAATTAAATTGAATCACATCCAATTTAATTTTTCTCAATTAATTTCTCCAATTAGCCCTAATTCAACAATTAGGCTAACCTATAGTTTATTATGAATCTCATTCACATTAAGCTATATATTATATCATTCATATCTCATATAAATGACATAAATGCCTTTTAAAGTGAAATTGAACACTTCAATTTCATACCAAAACATTAACCCTTCATTTAAACCAGATTGAGGAAACCGAGGGACCTAATGGACCTACAGTGACGGGCTCCAATGATCCGAGATTAACCTGTCAAACTCTTTGACCTAGTTAACAACCATTCATTAGCTACGGTAACACTCTACTATAGCCCGTAGCTGCATTCCTGTCAGTGCAGAATATTACGTGTCCACTGATATAACCAATGCCCATAACCAATGCCCATGAGTAGACCCTTCACAGGTTGTTCGTAGACACGGATGGGTCAAATTACCATTTTACCCCTGTGTCTACCTCTTGTTCCTTAAGTCCCCACTGCTCCTCTAATGAACAACATATTGTGATGGTCCAACCATACACAACACCCTTCTCGGGTCAGTCAGAAGATGGGCGCCCGTTGTCCAAGCCCTGGAGACAACACTTAAGGGAACAACCCCTCTAGTTTCCCTAAAGGCGGGAACGAGTGAATTCCATCTCGCGTAGTTAAGTTCCCAGCTCCCTACTTGGTTCTGTCCCTGAGAAGATAGGCATATTGGATGAGTAACTGTGACCACCCTCACCTGCATACTAGTCAAAGGACGCACCCTCGCATGATGGAGAGTCCGTGTACACGCGTTCGTGATTCGTGTCGAGTCACTAATGGTCATCTCACGGTTATTAGTCTCATCACAATCCAGCGGTGTTACATCGTGAGGTCTAATAATTCACGGTCCGGTCTTGTACAATCTCATTGCACATGATGCCCCCACTCGCAAGTCAACCACATGAACGAGTCAGATCACCTCGTTTGTATCTAATACAACGCGGGTCGCATCCACAGTGTATCCAGGTATAGGTCTCCAACCCTATCCATATACTGTACACCATTCGGGTCATTAACTCAAACGTGATCCTCCCTGTGTGTCCACTACACACCGTTCAAGTTCTAGTTCTCTCATAAATTCAATGACCATGGAGCTTAGTTTATTGGAAAAGTTTATAAATATTGCGAGACACAAAGTGATGAAATGAATAACTCTTATTAATTTCAAACAGTAATTTACAAACACGAGATTAGGACAAAAATCCCTACAAACTCCCACTTGGACTAAGCTAGTGGAGAAAATACATTTCTGAAATGTACATAAATTACAATGTTGTAATACAATAAACTAGGGCATTGAATACCCGTTTACACATCTCTCCCTTGCCCGAGTCAGGAAGCTCTCGAAGACCTAGACTCTCTAGGTGACCCTCAAACACCTTAGCCGTGAGGGGCTTTGTAAATGGATCAGCTACGTTGTGCTCCGACGCTATCTGAGTGAACGTCACGTCTCCGCGGTGCACAATCTCCCGTATCAGATGATACTTGCGCTCAATGTGTTTTCCTCTCTTATGGCTCCGAGGCTTATGTGAGTTGGCTACTGCACCACTGTTATCAAAGAACAGCGTGATTGACAAGTTCATATTTGGAACAACTTCCAAATTTGTCATGAACTTCCTAAGCCAAACAGCTTCCTTTGCAGCTTCACAAGCCGCAACATACTCGGCTTCCATAGTGGAATCAGCGATGCATCCCTGCTTGATGCTTCGCCATACTACAGCTCCTCCATTCAGAATGAAGGCTGACCCCGAAGTGTATTTCCTAGAATTCTTATCGGTCTGAAAATCAAAATTCGTGTATCGCGTAAGGATCAAATCCCCACTGTCATACACTAAGCTGTAGTTCCTCGTTCTCCTAAGATACTTGAGGATTGCCTTTACGTCTGTCCAGTGATCTAATCCTAGATTGGACTGATATCTAATGACAATTCCTACTGCATAACAGATGTCGGGCCTAGTACACAACATGACATACATCAGGCTCCCTACAATCGAAAAATATGGAATCCATCTCATATCCTCAACATCTTGAGGAGTCTTAGGACACTGACCCTTAGACAAGTGAACCCCATGCCCTAAAGGCAGCAAGCCCTTCTTAGAGTTCTGCATCTTATATCTAGACAACATCTTGTCAATGTAAGACGCTTGAGACAAGTCTAGCATTCTGTTCTTCCGGTTCCGGACAATCTGGATACCTAGAACATACTAAGTTTCTCCCAAATCTTTCATTTTGAATTGCGAAGCTAGCCACTTCTTAACGTCAGTAAGAAATTCTATCTCATTCCCAATGAGAAGAATATCGTCCACATACAACATAAAAAATGTGATAGTTTTGTCAACGATTTTCTTGTAAACACAAGGCTCGTCGACATTTTGATCAAAGCCATAAGATTTGATCGCCTCATCAAACCTTATATTCCAAGACCTCGGCTTTCGTTTCACCCATAAATGGACCTATGAAGCCGCAAACCTTTTGCTCTTTGTCTTGGGCAATGAACCCTTTGGGCTGGTCCATGTAGATGGTTTCATCAAGTTTGCCATTTAGAAAGGTCGCTTGGCGTCCATCTGCCATACCTACGTAGTCATAATATGCGACAATGGCGTAAGGATCTCGATCGACTTTACCATGGCAACAGGTGAAAAGGTCTCCTCATAGTCAACCCTTCAACTCGGGTAAAACCCTTTGCCACTAGTCGGGCTTCGAAGGTCTTCACCTTCCCATCTACGCTACGTTTACGCTTGTAGATCCATTTGCAACCAATAGGTTTGACCCCATCCGGTTGATCCACAAGTTCCCAGACAGAATTGAAGTACATAGACTCCATTTCCTGGTCCATAGCTTTAATCCACTCGTCTTTGTAAACATCAACCATTGCCTGATCATAGGTCAATGGATCCTCACAGTCATCATCAGAAGCGACAACTGAGGTTTCAGCTAAACCCATGTAACGATCGGGCTGTCTCATAGTCCTCCCACTACGTCGAGGCATTCCCAACTCTTGGGAACAGATTTGACTAGACGTGCTAGGATCAACAACACTTGTTGACGTACTAGCCCCATCAGCAACTCTTGCTGATGTACTGTCCATTTCATTTAACACAACTTTACTCCTTGGTAAATGATCCCTGACGTGGTCTTCCTCTAGGAAAGTGGCGTTTGTCGACACAAGCACCCTATTTTCCTTAGGATCGTAAAACATACCACCCCTAGTCTCTTTAGGGTAACCTACGAATAGACACAATTTCGAACGGGGTTCTAACTTTTTCGGGTTTGACACCAACACGTGGGTCGGGCATCCCTAAATTCTGAAATGATGTAAACTGCCTTTACGTCCACTCCAGAGCTTGAAAGGTGTTTCACAAACACTTTTCGACGAAACGTTGTTCAAAATATAAACCGCAGTCTCCACTTCGTATCCCCAAAAAGAATCAGGGAGACGAGCATAGCTCATCATCGACCGAACCATGTCCATCAAGGTTCTGTTTCTTCTCTCCGATACACCATTCTGCTGTGGCATACCGGGTGCTGAGAGTTGGGACGTAATTTCGTGTTCTATCATATAGTCTTGGAATTCAGTGTCCATGTACTCTCCACCTCGATCCGATCGAAGTGTTTTAAGCGATTTACCTAAGAGGTTCTCAACCTCAGTCTTGTACTCCTTGAACTTTTCAAGAGTTTCAGACTTCTTGTGCATTAGGTAAATGTACCCATATCTGGAGTAATCGTCTATGAAAGACACGGAATGCTCATAACCGCCCCGAGCTTTAACATTCATCGGACCACAGAGGTCAGAATGTACTAACTCAAGAGGCTCTTTGGCTCTATATCCTTTTTCACTAAAACGACGTTTGGTCATTTTGCCCTCAAGCTATGACTCACACACCGACAAAGAGTTTTCTTCCAACTCGTTTAGAAGTCCACTCTTCACTAGTTTCTCAATCCTATTGAGATTAATGTGGCCTAACCGTAGATGTCAAAGATGGGCATTTTCCTTTGGAGAAACTTTCGCTTTCTTAGTTCGTGTTTCTGCTTTTTTAAACAATTCGATATTCAAAACACTTTTGATCGAATTAGGTTTCAAAACATACAGATTATGCTCTCAGTGAAGTTTGAACAAATAAGATTGCCTTTGAAAGAAATAAACGCTTTACTAGATTCGAAGGAAACAGATATACATTGTTCAATTAGGCAGGAAATGGAAACAAGGTTTCTAGTAAACCCTGGTACTATGTACAAATTGTCCAATAATAAGTACTTATCGCCAAAATGTAGCTTCACCGTGCCGATCGATGCAGCAGAGACAAGCTCCCCGGATCCAACCCGTAGAGTCACCTCACCCTCTCGCAATGTGCGCCAGAATCAATCCACGAAAGAAGAACAAACATGGTTAGTGGCGCTCAATCCAATATCCAGCAGAGTCACTACTTTCCACTAAACAAGTTTCACATCACAAGTAAATCACATTTACCTTGATTCTTCCTCTCGGCCAGGAATTTGGGATAGTTCCTCTTCCAGTGTCTGCCCCCATTGCAGTGGAAACACTTTTCTTTCTCTGCAACATCCTTGACCTTCTTGCCCTTGTGGGCGGCAGCTCGGTCAGTTTTACCCCTCTTCGTCATCTTCTTCCCTTTCGGGCGTGAAGGAGCAACAGGTTTCTTCACAGAGGTCGAACCCCTGTGATAAGACCTGTAGGCAACATTTGCCTCAGATTCCTTGACCCTGTTCAAGGATTGGAAATTCTATAGCTCATTGAAGAGGGTAGTCAGAGTGTAGCTAATTTTGTTCATAACAACATTGATACGAAACTCAAGGAAACTCTTCGGAAGAGTCTCCAAAATAAAACTGACCTGGCTCGACTCATCGATCGAAGCCCCGTTCATCTCAGCCAGATTAAAGTGGGTCATCATGTCTAGAACATGTTCACAGACAGACGACCTCTCCTTCATCCGTGCGTTGAAGACGTATTTGAGCGAGTCATGCCGGACTTGAAAGGGGTGTTGTCCAAACATTTCCTGCAAGGACTCCATGATCTCCTTGGTGGAGACCATCAGCTCATGCTTCTTTGCCAAGACATCAGACATGCTGGCAATTATGTAGACCTTGGCCTTTTCATTTGCCCTGATCCACTGATCGTATGCATCGCGAACACTTCGCGACGCTGTCGAGCCCGGCATCTGAGGACACTCCTCAGACAGCACGAACTTTATGTCGTCAGTTACCAAAATCGTGTTAATGTTATTTTTCCAACTTTGGTAATTATCTCCCACTAACTTATCGGACGCGAGCAGTACTATTATTGCACTAGACATTTTTAGCTGAAAAAATAAGAAAACTTTGTATTAGTCTGGCAAAAAACTTTTTGAAATCCAATCAAGTTTTAGCAAAATTGTTTCATGATCCCTAGGTCATTCAAAATTTCGCAATGATACCCTAAAGGTTTAGAATGACCGCCACCGAAGGGTGAACAGAACACTCCTCCTTTAGAACGAGACTTTCTCGATCAGACCCTAATCCCAGAATAACTCTTATTCCATTAGGCATCCAATTACCATTGTTTGGCCGAATTCATTAACACTTAACGAATTCGGTGAGTGTCACCCTCAATCTTTAAGTTTCCAAGCATCCGTCCAAACAATAGCCACCGAAGGGTGAACCAAGAAGGAAACCAACCAGGAAACTGTATCCCTTTCGAGAATTCACGGTGTTCCGACTCCCATGATTAGGCCCTCCGAAGGGATTGTCTAGTCCAGGCCAAACTAGCAGGCGGATCATAGGAATCTCACGGTGTGAATCGAAAGAAGAGACCGTGGGTCTCGTTTTCACAAGTCCCGCTCCCACTAACTATAAGTACTCTCTCCATCCACGATGATATTGACCTATACAAATGCCACCCGAAGGGGACGCTCCCATTTGCGCCACGAGGCCGAGTATAGATCTCACGGTGCGGACTTAAAGGAGATTTGTGGTTGGAAATTCAAATGTATCTCATACAGTGACGGACTTCAATGATCCGAGATTAACCTGTCAAACTCTTTGACCCGGTTAACCAACATTCATTAGCTACGGTAACACTCCACTATAGCCCGTAGATGCACTCCCGTCAGTGCAGAATATTACGTGTCCAGTGATATAACCAATACCCATGAGGCGACACTTCAAAGGTTGTTCGTGAACACGGTACCGGGTCAAATTACCGTTTTACCCACATGTCTACCTCTCTTCCCTTAAGTCCCCACTGCTCCTCTAATGAACAACATACCGTGATGGTCCAACCATACACAACACCCTTCTCGGGCCGTGAGAGAAGGTGGGCGCCGTTGTCCAAGTTCGGAGACAACACTTAAGGGAACAACCCTCTAGTTTCCCTAAAGGAACGCAGTGAATTCCATCTAGCGTAATTAAGTTCCCGCTCCCTACTTGGTCCTGTCCCCGAGAAGATAGGCATATTGGGTGAGTAATCGTGACCACCCTCACCCGCATTTACTAGTCAAAGGGACGGACCCTCACGCAGACGAGTCCGTAACACGCTCTCGAGATTCGTCGAGTAGCTAATGGTCATCTACGAAGTTATTAATCCCACTTGTCAGCGGTGTTACATCGATGAGGTCTAATAATTCACGATCTGTCTTGTACAATCTCATTGCACATGATGCCCCCACTCGCATGTCAACCACATGAACGAGTCGAGATCACCTCGTTTGTATCTAATACAAAGCGGGCGCATCCACAAGATGTATCGAGGATTAGGTCTCCAACCGTATCCATATCTTCAGAGACCGTTCGGGTCATTAACTCGAACGTGATCCTCCCTGTGTGTCCACTACACACCGTTCAAGTTCTAGTTCTCTCATAAATTCAATGACCATGGAGCATAGTTTATTGGAAAAGTTTATAAATATTGCGAGACACAAAGTTCATGAGCTCCAATGATGTGAGATTAACTGATCGAACTCTTTGATCCAATTAATCAATATTCATTAACTACAAATCACTCCACTATAGACCTGTAGATGCACTCTCCTCACTGTAGATTATATTGTGTCCACTGATATAATCATTACCCATGAGTCGACCCTTCGCAGGTTGCTCGTAATCACGACTGGGTCAAATTATCGTTTTACCTCTGTGATTAATTTTTTGTTCCTTCAGCACCACTGATCGTCCAATGAACAACAAGTCTAAGGTCCTACCATAGACTCATACCCTCTTAGAGGGCAGGGCCCCGTTGTTCAAGACCTGGAGTCAGTTCTTAAGTGAACAACCTATCTAATTCCTTAGTGTAGGAATGAGTGAATTCCATCTTGCATAGTTAAGTGTCCAGCTACCTACGAGGTTCTGTCCCTGAGAATGTAGGCTTATTGAGTCGGCTACAGGCCACTCTCACCCATACTAGTCTAAGGACAAACCTCTATAAGCAGGAGTTCTTACCTTGCTCAGGATTCAGGTCAAGTCACTAATGACCATCTATAAATTATCAGTCATATCCTGTTAACGGCGTTATACTGGTTAGAATACTAATTTGCAGTTCGGTCATGTATGAACTCTTCATACAGGATGCCCCACTCGCATGTCAATCCACATGAATGAGTTGAATTACCTCATTTGTACTAATTACAAAGGGGGTTGCATCCATGGTGTTACCAGAATAGGGTTTCCAACCTTATTCTTTTACCATAGACCCTTTAGGTTGTACTCTTGAACACAAACTAAATAGTGTCTACTACACTGATGTTTAAGATACATTATAACCTTAGAGCTTAGTTTATTGGATTTATAGAGCAAGAATACAATTTTATCAAAACAAATAACTCTTTATTTATTTGATCAAAATTACATAAGTTTAGGGCACAAATCCCAACAATCTCCCACTTGACCTAAAGCTTGTGGAGTATTAAAAGCATTACAATAATGTAAATACAATAAACTAGGGCATTTAAACCCTTTGTACAACATACTCCCACTTGGCCTAGTTGGGGAAGACTTGTAGGCCTAGACCTTCTAAGTGACTCTCAAGTACTTTAGCCGTAAGAGCCTTTGTAAAAGGATCAGCAATGTTGTGCTCTGAGGCTATCTTCGTGACGATCACGTCTCCTCGATGCACGATCTCTCGGATGAGATGATATTTCTGCTCAATATGCTTTCCCCTCTTGTGACCTCAGGGTTCCCTTGAATTTGCCACGACACCACTGTTATCACAATACAGCATGATGGGCAAACTAATATTTCGAACAACTTCCAAATTTAACATAAATTTTCTTAACCAAACGACCTCTTTTGCTTCTTCACAAGTCGCTTCATATTTGACCTCCATGGTAGAATCAGTGATGCATCCTTGCTTGACGCTTCGCCATACTACAACTCCTCCATTAAGAGTAAATACTGACCCTGATTTAGATTTTCGAGAATCTATATCAGTCTGAAAGTCAGAATCTGTGTATCCAGTAAAGCTCAAATCCTTAGCCCCATACACAAGCATGTAGTTCCTTGTTCTCCGTAGATACTTAAGGATTGTTTTAACCGTTGTCCAGTGTTCAGGTACTGGATTGGATTGATACCTACTGACCATTCTGTTGGGATGTATGCCCTCATCTCGTGTAGTTTGTAATATTCCAAGTTGTAAATGAATAAGAGTTATTTATTTCAACATTGTGTAATAAATAAGAGTTATTTATTTAAACTTTGTGTCTCGCATTTTTCATAAACTTAATCCAATAAACTAAGCTCCACGGTCATTGCATAAAGAGAGAAGTAAAAACTTGAACGGTGTGTTATGGACACACAGGGAGGATCGCGTTCGAGTTAATTACCCGAACGGTCTACACTATATGGATAGGGTTGGAGACCTAATCCTGGATACACTGTGGATGCGACCCACTTTGTATTAGATACAAACGAGGTGTTCTGACTCGTTCATGTGGTTGACATGCGTGTGGGGGCATCATGTGCAATGAGATTGTACAAGACCGGAACGTGAATTATTAGACTTACTAATGCAGTATAGAGCTAATAAATTCGTAGATGACCATTAGTGACTCGACCTTAATCCTGAGCGTGTTACGGACTCTTGTCTGCGGGGGTCTGTCCTTTGACTAGTACGGGTGAGGGTGGCCACTATTGCTCGCCCAATATGCCTATCTTCTCAGGGGGAGGACCACGTGGGGAGTTGGGAACTTGACTACGCAAGAAGGAATTCACTCGTTCCCAACTTTAGGGAAACTAGAAGGGTTGTTCCCTTAAGTGCTGTCTCTAGAGATTGAACAACGGGGCCCCATTCTCTCATTGGCATGAGTCGGTTGTTGTTTATGGTTGGACCATGCAACGTAGTTGTTCATTAGAGGAGCAGTGGGACTTAAGGAGCAAGAGGTAGACACAGGGGTAAAACGGTAATTTGACCCAGCCGTGTCTACGAACAACCTGTGAAGGGTCGACTCATGGGTATTGGTTATATCGATGGACACAACTCGTCCTACAGTGATGAGAGGGCAGCTACGAGCTTTAGTGGAGTGTTATCGTAGCTAATGAATGTTGAATAACCGAGTCAAAGAGTTTGACAGGTTAGTCTCAGATCATTGGAGCTCGTCACGTGTAGGTCCATTAGGTCCCTTGGTTGGCTCAAATTGGACAAATTGAGGGTTTACAGTTTGGTGTGAATTTGAAGTGTTCAAATTCATTATTTGGGTATTTATGTCATTTATATGAGATATAGATGACATAATATATAGTTTGATGTGAATGAGATTCATAATAAACTATAGTATAACCTAATTGATAAATTAGTGCTATTTGGAGAAATTGAATTGAGAGAAATTAAATTGAATGTGATTCAATTTATAATTCCACATTTATGCAAATGAGATTTGTATAATAAGGTATGAGATACCTTATATTATATAATATGCAAATGTGATTTGTATATTATATGGTTGTGGTAAAATTGTGATTTGGTGGAGGTTTAAACTCCATCACACAATAGTATTTAAAGGCTTTACAAGAAGCCTTTGGTGTGTCATTTGCCATTTTTTGGATTTCCATCCAAAGAGAGGAAGTGATTCTCTCTCAAATCCTCTCTCATTCTCTCCTCACCCAAAACCAAAGGGAGTCCCACTCACTCTCTCTCAACCTCCCGAGAACAACCCAGATGACATTTTGGAGGTGTATCCCTGTTCGGATCGAGGATCGAGTTTGAGGAGTTCGTTGGTACGATAGAGATCGTGACTGGAGAAGGAGAAAACGTTGAAGAAGTGTTCTTCAAGAGGTTCGTATCCATTATACTTACTGTTTTCTCTATTATTTTGCATGTTTAGCCTAGGATCTATGAGATAGATTCCATTTTAAGACACGTTTTACAGAACGGATCAACGACGTTTCACAACGTCTTCCACTGCGGGAATTCAAAATCCCTTCACATTCCAACTGCAAAACAGATGTCTGGCCTAGTACACAACATGGCGTACATCAGGCTCCCAACAACTGATGCATAAGGAATCAGTCTCATATCCTCAACTCCTTGAGGTGTCTTAGGACTTTGTTCCATAGACAAATGAACTCCATATCTAAAAGGCAATAAACCCTTTTTGGAGTCTTGCATCTTAAACCTCGACAACACTTTGTTGATGTAAGATGTCTGAGTCAAGGCTAGTGTTTTATCCTTGCAGTTCCGGGAAATCTGGATCCCAAGAACAAACTGTGCTTCACCTAAATCTACTAGTCTCACTTTACAGGTTTGCATCTTCCCATCTACACCGCGCTTTGTCTTGTAGATCCACTTACAACCTATAGGTTTTACCCCATTAGGTTTATCTACAAGATCCCAAACAGAATTGAAGTACATAGACTCCATTTCTTGGTCCATGGCTATAACCCATTTGTCTTTGTCAACCATCGCTTGGTTATAAGTTGATGGATCCTCACAGTCGTCATTTGGTATAACAACTCGAGTTTCAGATAAACCCATGTAACGGTCAGGTTGTGTTATAATTCTCCCACTACGTCGAGGCATACTAAACTCTTGAGACGGACTCTCTTGACTAGACAAGCTAGTGTCAACAACTTTTGTTGACATACTAGTTTTATTAGCAATCTTTGCTATTGTTCCGTCTAACTCACTTAACACAATTTTACTTCTTGGTTTGTGGTTGCTTATGTGGTCCTCCTCTAAGAAAGTGGCATTTGTTGACACAAAAACCTTATCTTTCTTAGGATAATAGAATAAACAGCCTATTTTTTCTTTTGGGTAGCTTACGAATAGACATAATTTTGAACGTGAATCCAACTTCTTTGGATTTGTCACAAGCACATGTGTTGTACAACCCCAAATTTTGAAATGACATAAACTACCTTTACATCCTTTCCAGAGTTCAAAAGGTGTTTCAGAAACACATTTTTATGGCATATTGTTCAAAATGTATCCCGAAGTCTCTACTGCATAACCCCAAAAAGAATTAGGGAGATGAGCATAACTCATCATTGATCGAACAATGTCCAACAAGGTTCTATTTCTCCTTTTCGATACACCGTTTTGCTGTGATGTACCGGGAGCTAAGAGTTGGGATGTAATTCCATGTTCTATCATATAGTTCTGGAATTTTAAATCCATATACTCTCCACCTCGATCTGATCGAAGTGTTTTAATTGTTTTACCTAATTGGTTTTCTACTTCAGTCTTGAATTCTTTGAACTTTTCAAGTGCTTCAGACTTATGATGCATTAAGTAAATATGCCCAAATCTAGAATAATCATCTATAAAGGAGATAAAATATTCATAACCTCCTCTTGCTTTAACACCCATCGGACCACAGAGGTCTGAATGTATAAGCTCAAGAGGTTCTTTGGCTCTATAACCTTTAAAAGGTCTTTTAGTCATTTTGCCTTCTAGGCAAGATTCACATACAGGGAAAACATTTTCTTCTAACTCATTTAGAAGCTCATTCTTTACCAATCTCTCAATCCTATTGAGGTTAATGTGACCCAATCTATGATGCCAAAGATGAGCATTTTCTTTAGGAGAAATTTTACGTTTCTTCGTTTGTGTGTTTGCAGTTTTAAATAATTTAGTATTCAAAACCATTTTGACTGAATTAGGCCTTAAAACATACAACCCATTCTCTAATGAAGTTGAACATATTTCTACACCTTTCTTCAAAATAAATACTTTATTCATAGAGAAAGAAACAAAAATAGACACTGTAAGGCAAGAAATTGAAATAAGGTTTCTAGTAAACCCTTGTATCACTAATATATTGTCTCACAACATATATTTCTTGCCAAAATTAAGCTTCATCGTGCCTATTGCTACAGCTAAGATGACTTTTCCATTTCCAACCCGGAGCGTTATCTCTCCTTTCAGAGTCATACCGTGAATCAATTCCTGAAAAAAGAGCAAACATGATTAGTGGCGCCTGAATCAAGTATCCAAGTAGTTTTATCATTATCCACTAAACAAGCTTCTAAGCAAAGTAAATCATATTTACCTTCCTTCTTCTTTTATGCAATGTACTTCGGACAGTTCCGTTTCTAATGCCCGTCTTCGTTGCAGTGGAAACACTTTCCTTTATCTGCAACTTCTTTGGCCTTCTTGCCCTTTTGGGCGGCAGCTTTGTCAGCTCGTTTCCCTTTACCAACCTTCTTCATGTTCTTATTTTTCCCTTTCAGGTTAGAAGAAGATGAAGCCACTGTTTTTGATCCAGAGGTCGAACCTCTATGATAACTCCTATTGGCAACATTTGCCTCACCTTTCGATCCCTGAATTTTCATCAAAGATTGAAAGGTCTGGAGTTCATTCAAAAGGGATGTAAGATTAAAAGTAAGCTTGTTCATAACAACATTACTTCTAAACTATAGGAAACTATCTAGAAGAGTTTTCAGAATGAAGCTGACTTGGTTCGATTCATCGATGGAAGCGCCATTCGACTCAGCGATGGTAAAGTGTACCATCTGTTGGGATTTATGCCCTAAACTTGTGTAATTTTGATCAAATATATTCTTGCTTTACAAATCCAATAAACTAAGCTCCAATGTTAAAATATATCTTGAACATTAGTGTAGTGGACACTATTTGAAATATATCTTGAATATTAGTGTAGTGGACACTATTTGGATTGTGTTCAAGAATATAACCTAAATGGTATATGGTACAAGAATAATGTTGGAAACCTTATTCTGGTAACACCATGGATGCGACCCATTTTGTAATTAGTACAAATGAGGTAATCCAACTCATTCATGTGGTTGACTTGCGAGTGGGGGCATCCTGTATGAAGAGTTCATACAAGACCGGACTGCAAATTATTAATCTAACTAGTGTAGCACCGTTAACAGGATAAGACTAATAGTTTATAGATGGTCATTAATGACTCGACCTGAATCCTGAGCAAGTTAAGAACTCCTGCTTATAGGGGTTTGTCCTTACTCTAGTATGGGTGAGAGTGGCCAGTAGCCGACTCAATAAGCCTACCTTCTCAGGGACAGAATCTAGTAGGTAGATGGGAACTTAACTGTGCAAGATGGAATTCACTCATTCCTACACTAAGGAATTAGATAGGTTGTTCCCTTAAGAACTGACTCCAGGTCTTGAACAACGGGGCCCCGCCCTCTAACTGACTTAAGAGGGTATGAGTCTATGGTAGGACCTTAGACTTGTTGTTCATTAGAGAATCAGTGGTGCTTAAGGAACAAAGAGGTAATCATATGGGTAAAACGGTAATTTGACTCAGCCGTGATTAACAACAACCTGTGAAGTGTCAACTCATGGGCAATGATTATATCAGTGGACACAATATAATCTACTGTGAGGAGAGTGCAGCTACAAGACTATAGTGGAGTGACTTGTAGTTAATGAATATTGATTAAGCGGATCAAAGAGTTTGATCGCTTAATCTCACATCATTGGAGCTCATGAACCGTAGGTCCATTAGGTCCTCTGTTGGCTCAACATGGTTATATTGAGGGTATAAAGTTAGGAATGAAATTGAAGTGTTCAATTTCATATATGAGATGTCATATCAGTTATATGTGATATAATTGATATAATATATAGTTTTAATGTGAATTAGGTTCACATATTAAGTATATACTAAAGAGAGAATGAAAGAGGGATAGGATGGTAATTTCCATCCCTATCTCCTTATATATATATAGTTGCATAAGATGCAATTAGGTTAAGAAAGCCAAACCTAAGCTTTTATGGTGTTGTTGGAAAAGTTCCAAAAATACAAATACTCTTTCACAACATCTCATCACACCTAAAGGGAACCCACATTCCTGTCTCACCTAGAGAACAACGGAGAAGATCTGGTGGTAGTGTCGGTGAACATTCGGGTTCGTGTTGCTGTGATCGTCAACGTGGGAGAAGGAGCCTTTGAAGAAAGAGTTCTACAAAGGTAATATCCCGTTGTCCATATTGTTATTATATGCTTAATCTAGGTAGAAATGTTCTTGACTGTAATTTTTGTAACGAAATCAAGAACGCGCGATTCACTATCGCTTCCGCTGCGGGATTCGATTCCCTTCAATTGGTATCAGAGCCCAATTGCGTTCTTAATTTACGTTCTGGATTTTTCAAGAACGAGGTGACATTTACTGTTTTGCATGTGATGCATGAACAGTTTGCAATTTAGACGTTTTCAATTTTGGCACATAGATTTATAATTTTTTATTGAATCGTTCAATGTAATGGCCCGGTGTTTTGGGCAATTTTAATTGTAAATCGAGTCTGTAAGTCCATGTCGATCGAGGCAAGATGGTTGCTGAGAAGATCAGAGCGAAAACGAGCAAGAAATGGAACTTATTCTTTGTTGTCTGTGTGCAGCGTTGCAACGTTGTTCATTGGCGTTGCAACGCTGCGCTTGTAGAAGGAGGCACGCAGAAGACGGCAGCGTTGCAACGCTGGTATCAGCGATGGAACGCCACAGGCGTTTCACGCGAAGGAGCAACTAGCAGAATTCAATTTTATTAGATATAATAAATATAAAAACGTTTTTTATTTATTTATATTTAATTTATTTAATTTTAATTAATATAATTAGATTATATTAATTAAAATTATTTTTAGGGTGTCAAAATAAGTCTAATTTTGCTATTTAAATTATGCAATTGTTGTGTAATTATTGCCATGCATAATTTATGCTTTTAATTTAGAAATCCCACCTTAGGTTAAGCATTTCCATGCATCATTTATAATATAAAGAGTTATATTATATAGTTTGCATGATTAATTAATATAAAGTTGTTATATTAATTTATGGACAACATTGGCATGCATTATATATAATGAGATGATTATGCTATGTATGTCTTATTATTCATGAGATGAATGATCAAACACTATAACATAGTATGCATGCCATCTAAGGTTAATTATTAGTTTTAAAATGTTTAGAACTTGGAAATAATATACCTTAGGTTATCTAGTTCTAATTAGATTTGAATTAGGAACCAAGTGATTTATAAACAATGATTAAAAGAGGAACTCTGTTTAAGGAAAGTTCGGTCTCGACTGGGGTATTTAAGCTGACGGAAACGAAACACCCATACCTGCGAACTGACCTGGGAGTGAAATTTAATCAGAGGGTTTTTAAATCATAGTAGCGTCAGCGGGTTTATTAAGGGGTTAATAAACTAGAAATCCTAGGCTTAATATAAAAGTTATATTAGCAAACTTAGGATAAAATCAATATAAAAGTTATATTGATTATCGATATAAGAGTTATATTGATACCTTTAGGTAAAACCATTATCCGGGTTTAGCCTAAGTAAGATTCCTATACATCTAAAGTATCCAGTGGGAGGAAAAAGTGTATATGATACATATTTTTCCACCTACGTATCTCTGGAAAGTTCATACCGTGAGACTCATACTTGGCCTCGTGGCGCAAACGGGATCGTCCCACTTCGGATGGTGTTTGTATGAGTGAATATCAAGGTAATAGAGAGGGTACTTATAGTGAGTGGGAGCAGGTTTAGTGAAAACAAAACCTATGGTCTCTTCAGTCGGTTTACACCGTAAGATCACTATGGTCAGCCTGCTAGTTTGGCCTGGACCAGACAATCCCTTCGGAGGGCTTGATTATAGGGGATCGATCACAGTAGACACCCGAAAGGGATAAAGATTTCCATTGTTTGTTTTTCAATCTAATCCTCCCTTCGGCGGATTTTATTGGATGGAGACTCTGGGGTCTAAAGACAGAGGGTTACACTCACAAGGTACATAAGATGTGTATGTATCCTTACCGAAAAATGGTAACTAAAACCTATAGGAATAAGAGTTATTCTGGCATTAGGTTTTGGTCAAGAGTGTCTTGATCTAGAGCAGGAGTGTTTTTTATTACCCTTCGGTGTCATACATTGTAAACCTTTGGAGTATCATTGCAAATTATAAATGACCTATGAATCATTTGATAATCAGTTAAAACATGATTGGATTAGACAATTATAGCAAGAAACTCATACAAGTTTGTTTGTAAATTTTCAGCAAAAATGTCTAGCTCTATTATTTACTTATTGGGTGCGGAAAAGTTAACCGGAGAGAATATAATGACATGAAAAAACAAACTCAACACTATATTGGTAGTGGATGATCTGAAGTTTGTGCTAACTGAGAAGTGTCCTTAGATGGCAGGCTCGAATGCGTCACGAAATGTTCGTGATGCATATGATCGATGGATCAAGCCCAATGATAAGGCCAAGGTCTACATGCTGGCAAGTATGTCTGACATATTAGCCAAGAAGCATGAGGGCATGATAACCGCCAAGGAAATAATGGATTCTGTGCAGGGTATGTTTGGACAACAGTCCACAGAGGCCCGACACAATGCCCCTAAGTACATATTCAACTCAAGGATGCCGAGGGTTCATCTGTTCAGGATCATGTCCTGGATATGATGGTACACTTTAACATCGCGGAGTCGAATGGTGCTTCCATCGATGAATCGAGCCAGGTCAGCTTCATTCTGGAAACTCTTCCAGATAGTTTCCTACAGTTTAGAAGTAATGCTGTTATGAACAAGCTTACTCTTAATCTCACCTCCCTTCTGAATGAACTCCAGACCTTTCAATCTTTGATGAAAATTTAGGGATCGAAAGGTGAGGCAAATGTTGCCAATAGGAGTTATCATAGAGGTTCGAGCTCTGGAACAAAAACAGTGGCTTCATCTTCTTCTAACCATAAAGGGAAGAAGAAAAACATGAACAAGGTTGGTAAAGGGAAACGAGCTGACAAAGCTGCCGCCCAGAAGGGCAAGAAAGTCAAAGAAGTTGCAGATAAAGGAAAGTGTTTCCACTGCAACGAAGACGGCATTGGAAATGGAGCTGTCCGAAGTACATTGCAGAAAAGAAGAAGGAAGGTAAATATGATTTACTTTGCTTAGAAGCTTGTTTAGTGGATAATGATAAAACTGCTTGGATACTTGATTCAGGCGCCACTAATCATGTCTGCTCTTCTTTTCAGAGAATTGATTCCTGGCAGCAGCTATAGAAAGAAGAGATAACGCTCCAGGTTGGAAATGGAGAAATCGTCTCAGCTGTAGCAGTAGGCACGATGAAGCTTTATTTTGGCAAGAAATATATGTTGTTAGACATTATATTAGTGATACCAGGGTTTACTAGAAAACTTATTTCAATTTCTTGCCTTATAGAACAATGTATTTTTGTCTCTTTCTCTATGAATAAATTGTTTATTTTGAAAAACGGTGTGGAAATATGTTCAACTTTATTAGAAAATGGGTTGTATGCTTTATTAAAACTGCAAATGCACAAACTAAGAAACGTAAAATTTCTCCTAAAGAAGATGTTCATCTTTGGCATCTTAGATTGGGTCACATTAATCTCAATAGGATTGAGAGATTGGTAAAGAATTGACTTCTAAATGAGTTAGAAGAAAATACTTTACCTGCACGTGAATCCTGCCTAGAAGGCAAAATGACTAAAAGAACTTTTAGTGGAAAAGGTTATAGAGCCAAAGAACCACTTGAGCTTATACATTCAGACCTTTGTGGTCCGATGAGTGTGAAATCCAAAGGAGGTTATAAATATTTCATCTCTTTTGTAGATGATTATTCTAGATTTGGGCAATTACCTAATACAACATAAGTCTGAAATACTTGAAAAGTTCAAGGAATTCAAGACTGAGGTTGAAAATCAATTGGGTAAAACAATTAAAACACTTCGATTAGATCGAGGTGGAGAGTACATGGATTTAAAATTCCAGAACTATATGATAGAACATGGAATTACATCCCAACTCTCGGCTTCTGGTACACCATAACAAAATAGTGTATCGAAAAGGAGAAATAAAACCTTGTTGGACATGGTTCGATCAATGATGAGTTATGCTCATCTCCCTAGTTCATTTTGGGGTTACGCAGTAGAGACTGCGGTATACATTTTGAATAATATGCCCTCAAAATGTGTTTCTGAAACACCTTTTGAACTCTGGAAAGGAGGTAAAGGTAGTTTATGTCATTACAGAATTTGGGGTTGTCCAGCACATGTGCTTGTGACAAATCCAAAGAAGTTGGATTCACGTTCAAAATTATGCCTATTCGTAGGATACCCAAAAGAAACAAGAGGTGGTTTATTCTACGATCCTAAGGAAGATAAGGTTTTTGTGTCGACAAATGCCACTTTCTTGGAGGAGGCAAACATAAGTGACCACAAACAAAGAAGTAAAATTGTGTTGAGTGAGTTAGACGGAACAATAGCAAAGGTTGCTAATAAAACTAGTATGTAAACAAGAGTTGTTGTTACTATCTTGTCTAGTCAAGAGAGTCCATCTCAAGAGTTGAGTATGCCTCGACGTAGTGGGAGGGTTACAACACAACCTGACCGTTACATGGGTTTATCTGAAACCCATGTTGTTATACCAGATGATGACTTTGAGGATCCATCGACTTATAGTCAAGCGATGGTTGACAAAGACAAAGACAAATGGGTCATAGCCATGGACCAAGAAATGGAGTCTATGCACTTCAATTCTGTTTGGGATCTTGTAGATAAGCCTGATGGGGTAAAACCTATAGGTTGTAAGTGGATCTACAAGAGAAAGCGTGGTGTAAATGGGAAGGTGCAAACCTTTAAAGCTAGACTAGTAGCAAAGGGTTATGCCAGGTTGAAGGGGTTGACTATGAGAAAACTTTTTCACCTGTTGCTATGGTAAAGTCCACCCGTATCCTACTTGCCATTGCCGCATATTATGACTATGAGGTATGGCAAATGGATGTCAAGACAGACTTTTTGAATGGCAATCTTGAGGAAAACATGTACATGGACCAACCCAAAAGGTTCATTGAATAAGGACAATAGCAAAAGGTTTGCAGGCTTTAAAGGTCAATTTATGGACTGAAACAAGCCTCTAGGTCCTGGAATATAAGATTTGATGAGGCAATTAAATCTTATGGTTTTGACCAGAATGATGATTAACCTTGTGTCTACAAGAAAATCATCAATAGTTCTGTCGCATTCCTAGTTCTATATGTGGATGATATCCTACTTATTGGGAATGATGTAGGATATCTTACTGACATTAAAAATTGGCTAGCTACGCAATTCCAAATGAAAGATTTGGGTGATGCACAGTTTGTTCTTGGGATCCAGATTGTCCGGAACCGAAAGAATAAAACACTAGCCTTATCTCAAACATCTTACATAGATAGAGTGTTGTCAAGGTTTAAGATGCAAGACTCCAAAAAGGGCTTATTGCCTTTTAGACATGGAGTCCATTTGTCTAAGGAACAGTGTCCTAAGACACCTCAAGGAGTTGAGGATATGAGACAGATTCCTTATGCATCAACTTTTGGGAGCCTTATGTACGTCATGTTGTGTACTAGGCCCCACATCTGTTTTACAATTGGGATGGTCAGTAGGTATCAATCCAATCCAGGACTTGAACACTAGACAATGGTTAAAACAATCCTTAAGTATCTATGGAGAACAAGGAACTACATGCTTTTGTATGGGGCTAAGGATTTGATCCTTACAGGATACACATATTCTGACTTTCAGACTGATAAAGATTCTCGGAAATCTACATCAGGGTCAGTATTTACTTTTAACAGAGGAGCTTTACTATGGCGAAGCGTCAAGCAAGGATGCATCGCTGATTCCACCATGGAGGCCGAATATGTAGCAGCTTGTGAAGCAGCTAAAGAGGCTGTTTGGTTAAGGTAATTCTTGCTAATTTTGGAAGTTGTTCCAAACATGACTTTGCCCATCACGCTGTATTGCGATAACAGTGGTGCAGTGGAAAATTCGAGGGAACCCCGAAGTTACAAGAGGGGAAAGCACATTGAGCGGAAATATCATCTCATCTGGGAGATCGTGCATAGAGGAGACGTGATTGTCACGAAGAAAGCCTCAGAGCACAACATTGTTGATTCTTTTACAAAGGCTCTCACGACTAAACTATTTGAGAGTCACCTAGAAAGTCTAGGTTTACAAGTCTTCCTCAACTAGGGCAAGTGGGAGTATTTTGTACAAAAGGTTTAAATGCCCTAGTTTATTGTATTTACATAACTGTAATGTTTTCGTACTCCACAAACTTTAGGTCAAGTGGGAGATTGTTGGGATTTATGCCCTAAACTTTTTTAATTTTGATCAAATAAATAAAGGGTTATTTGTTTTGATAAAATTATATTCTTGGTTTATAAACCCAATAAATTAACCTCCAAGGTTATAATATATCTTGAATATCAGTGTAGTGGACGCTATTTGGATTGTGTTCAAGAATATAACTTAAATGGTCTATGTTATAAGAATAAGGTTGGAAACCTTATTCTGGTAATACCATGGATGCGACCCATTTTGTAATTAGTACAAATGAGGTAATCCAACTCATTCATGTGGTTGACATGCGAGTGTGGACATCCTGTATGAAGAGTTCATATAAGACCAGACTGCAAATTATTAGTCTAACCAGTGTAACACCGTTAACAGGATAAGACTGATAATTTATAGATGGTCATTAGTGAGTCGACCTGAATCCTGAGCAAGTTAAAAACTCCTGCTTATAGGGGTTTGTCCTTAGACTAGTATGGGTGAGAGTGACCTGTAGCCGACTCAATAAGCCTACCTTCTCAGGGACAAAATCTCGTAGGTAGCTGGGAACTTAACTGTGCAAGATGGAATTCACTCATTCTTACACTAAGGAATTAGATAGGTTGTTCCCTTAAGAACTGACTCCAGGACTTGAACAACGGGGCCCCGCCCTCTATTTGACTTAAGAGGGTATGAGTATATGGTAGGACCATATACTTGTTGTTCATTAGAGGATCAGTGGTGCTTAAGGAACAAAGAGGTAATCACAGGGGTAAAACGGTAATTTGACCCAGCCGTGATTACGAACAACCTGCGAAGGGTTGACTCATGGGCAATGATTATATCAGTGGACACAATATAATCTACAGTGAGGAGAATGCAACACAAAGTCTATAGTGGAGTGACTTGTAGTTAATGAATATTGATTAACTGGATCAAAGAGTTTGATCAGTTAATCTCACATCATTGGAGCTCATGAACTGTAGGTCCATTGTGTCCCTCCGTTGGCTCAACATAGTTATATTGAGGGTATAAAGTTAGGAATGAAATCAAGTGTTCAATTTCATATATGAGATGTCATATAAGTTATATGTGATATAATTGATATAATATGTAGTTTTAATGTGAATTAGATTCACATATTAACTATATACTAAAGAGAGAATGAAAGAGGGATGAGATGGTAATTTCCATCCCTATCTCCTTATATATATATAGTTGCATAAGATGCAATTAGGTTAAGAAAGCCAAACATAAGCTCTTGTGGTGTTGTTGGAAAAATTCCAAAAATACAAATACTCTCTCACAACATCTCATCACACCTAAAGGGAACCCACATTCCTCCCTCACCTAGAGAACAATGGAGAAGATGCGGTGGTTGTGTCGGTGAACATTCGCGTTCGTGTTACTGAGATCGTGAACGTGGGAGAAGGAGCCTTTTAAGAAAGGGTTCTACAAAGGTAATATCTCGCAGTCCATATTGTTATTATATGCTTAATCTAGGTAGAATTGTTCTTGAATGTACTTTTTGTAACGAAATCAAGAACCCGCGATTCACTATCGCTTCCGCTGCGGGATTCGATTCCCTTCACCATCATATCCAAGACACGATCCTGAACAGATGTACCCTCTAACATCCTCGAGTTGAATATATTCTTGAGGGCATTGTGTCGGGCCTGTGTAGACTGTTGTCCAAACATACCCTGCACTGAATCCATGATTTCCTTAGCGGTCATCATGCCCTCGTGCTTCTTGGCTAATTTGTCAGACATACTTGCCAGCATATAGACCTTGGCCTTATCATTGGCCTTGATCCATTGATCACATGCATCACGAAAATTTCGTGTAGCATTCGAGCCTCGCACCTGAGGACATTCCTCAGTCAACACAAACTACAGATCGTCCACTACTAATATTGTGTTGAGTTTGTTTTTCCACGTTATCATATTCACTCCGGTTAATTTTTCCACACTCAATAAGGAAATTATAGAGCTAGACATTTTACTGAAAAAAATAAAAGAAAATTTGTATAAGCTTCTTGCTATAATTGTCTAATCCAATCATGTTTTAGCTAATTATTAAATGATTCCTATGTTATTTATAATTTACAACGATACTCCAAACGTTTGGAATGTATGACACCGAAGGGTAATAAAAAACACTCATCCTCTGGATCAAGACACTCTTGACCAAAACTTAATGCCAGAATAACTCTTATTCCTATAGGCTTTAGTTACCATTATTCGGTCAGGATAAATACACTTCTTATGTACCTTGTGAGTGTAACCCTCTGTCTTTAGACCCCAGAGTCCCCATCAAATAAAATTCGCCGAAGGGAGGACTAGATTGAAAAAAAGATTAAGGAAATCTTTATACCTTTCGGGTATCTACTGTGTTCGATCCCATATGATCAAGCCCTCTGAAGGGATTGTCTTGTCCAGGCCAAACTAGCAGGCTGACCATAGTGATCTTACGGTGTAAACCGACAAAAGAGACCAGAGGTTTTGTTTTCACTAAACCTGCTCCCACTCAATATAAGTACCCTCTCCATTCACCTTAATATTGACTCATTCAAACACCATCCAAAGGGGGACGCTCCCGTTTGCGCCACGAGGCCTTGTATGAGTCTCACAGTGTGAACTTCCCGGAGATACATAGGTGAAAAAATATGTATCATATACACTTTTCCTCCCACTGGATACTTTAAATCTCTAGGAAATTTACTTAGGCTGAAAACCCGACTAATGGTTTTACCTAAACTTATCAATATAACTCTTATATTGATTTTATCCTAAGTTTGCTAATATAACTCTTTATATTAAGCCTAGGATTTCTAGTTTATTAACCCCTTAATAAACCCGCTGACGCTACTATAATTTATAAACTCTCTGATTAAAATTCACTCACAGGTCAGTTCCCAGGTAGGGGTGTTCCATTTTCGTCAGCTTAAATACCCCAGCCTAGACATAACCTTCCTTAGACAGAGTTCCTCTTTTAATTATTGTTTATAAATTACTTGTTTCCTAATTCTAATCTAATTAGAACTAGATAACCTAAGGTCTATTAATTCCAAATTCTAAAAATTTTAAAGCTAATAATTAACCTTAGGTGACATGCATACTATGTTATAGTGCTTGATCATTCATCTCATGATTAATAAAACATACATAGTATAATCATCTCATGAATTATAATGCATGTCAATGTTGTCGATGTATTAATATAACACCTTATATTAATTATTCATGCAAACTATATAATATAACACTTTATATTATAAATGATGCATGGAAATGCTTAACCTAAGGTGGGATATCTAAATTAAAAGCATACATTATGCATGGCAATGATTACACAACAATTGCATAATTTAAATAGCAAAATTAGACTAATTTTGGCGCCATAAAAATTAATTTTAATTAACATAATCTAATTATATTAATTAAAATTAATAAAATTAATATAATTAAATATAAAATATTTTTATATTTATTATATATAAATAAAAACTTTTCTGCCCGTTGCTTCTTTTCGTGAAACGCCTGTGGCGTTGCAATGCTGATACCAGCGTTGCAACGCTGCAGGTTGTCCTCTTCTGCCCGTTGAAGCACGCCTCAACACCAGCATTGCAATGCCGAGGATAGCGTTGCAACGCTGTCGTTTCTCAGTCGCGCGCCTGCCGCAGTGGCGTTGCAACGCCAATGAACAACATTGCAACGCCATTCACAAACCAACTACTGTTCTTCAATTTTCTTGCTCGTTTTTGCTCCGATCTTCTCAACAACCACTTTGCCTCGATCGACACAGACTTACAGACTCGATTTACAATTAAAATTTTCTAAAACACCGGGCCCTTACATTGAACGATTCAATGAAAAATTACAAATCTAAGTGCCAAAATTGAAAACATGTAATTTGCAAACCGTTCATTGATCACATGAAAAACAGTATATCCCACCTTTGATCTTGATAAATTCAGAACGAAATTAAGAACACAACTTGGCTCTGATACCAATTGAAGGGATCGAACCCCACAGCGGAAGCGATTGTGAATCACGTGTTCTTATTTCGTAACATGGATTTCAATTAAGATCAAATATAACTAAGATTAAGCATGCTATAAGATGTGTGACAACAAGTAATTACCTTTGAAGAACTCTTTCTTCAAGTGCTTCTTCTCCCACGATCACGATCTCAGTAACTCGAACCCGAACGAATGAAGACACCACCATCGGATCTTCTCCGTTGTTCTCTAAGTGAGGGAGGAATGTTGGTTACTTTAGGATAAGGTATGGGGTTGTGAGAGAGGTTGTGTTTTTGTGGAACTTTTCCAACAACACAAATAGTTGATAATCTAGGTTTTCCAAGATTTTTGCTTTGCCACAAATTTGCATCTCATGCAACTATTTATAGGGAAATAGGATGGAAATTATCATTCTATCCCTCTTTCATTCTCTCATTAGTATATAGTTTATACATGAATCTAATTCACATTAAAACCATATATTATATCAATTATATCACATATAACTGATATAACACCTCATATATGAAATTGAACACTTCAATTTCATTCCTAACTTTATACCCTCAATATTATCATGTTGAGCCAACGGAGGGACCTAATGGACCTACAGTTCATGAGCTCCAATGATGTGAGATTAACTGATCAAACTCTTTGATCTAGTTAATCAATATTCATTAACTACAAATCACTCCACTATAGACTTGTAGTTGCACTCTTCTCACTATATATTATATTGTGTCCATTGATATAATCATTACCCATGAGTCGACCCTTCACAAGTTATTCGTAATCACGGCTGGGTCAAATTATCGTTTTACCGCTGTGATTACCTCTTTGTTCCTTAAGCACCACTGATCCTCTAATGAACAGCAAGTCTAAGGTCCTACCCTAGACTCATACCCTTTTAGAGGGCGGGGCCCAGTTGTTCAAGACCTGGAGTCAGTTCTTAAGGGAACAACCTATCTAATTCCTTAGTGTAGGAATGAGTGAATTCCATCTTGATAGTTAAGTCCCCAGCTACGTACGAGGTTCTGTCCCTGAGAAGGTAGGCTTATTGAGTCGGCTACAGGCCACTCTCACCCATACTAGTATAAGGACAAACCTCTATAAGCAGGAGTTCTTAACTTGCTCAAGATTCAGGTCGATTTATGAATTATCAGTCTTATCCTGTTAACGACGTTATACTGGTTAGACTAATAATGTGCAGTCCGGTTTTGTATGAACTCTTCATACAGGATGCCCCACTCGCATGTCAATCCACATGAATGAGTTCGATTACCTCATTTGTACTAATTAAAAAGTAGACCGCATCCATGGTGTTACCAGAATAGGGTTTCCAACCTTATTCTTATATCATATACCCTTTAGGTTATACTCTTGAACACAATCCCAATAGTGTCTACTACACTTATGTTCAAGATACATTATAACCTTTGAGCTTAGTTTATTGGATTTCTAGAGCAAGAATACAATTTTATCAAAACAAACAACTATTTATTTATTTGATCAAAATTACATAAGTTTATGGCACAAATCCCAATAGGACAATTCCTCACAAACAGGAGTTTGTAACCCGCTCAGGATTGAGATCAAGTTGCCCAGGTCATCCTAGTGAAATAGAAACCTAACTAGTCAACGGAGTTACATCTAGTGGTTACTATTTCGTGGTATGGTCTTATGTAATCTCATTACATAGGATATCCTTACTCACATGTCATCTAAACGAACACGTTAGGATCACAGTGTTTGTATCATATACAAAGTGGGCCACATCCATAGTTTTACTAGGGTAAGGTACCCAAATGTTATCCCCTTACTATAAACCCTTTAGGTAGTATCTCGAACCGAGATCCTTTATAGCTACACTACATTCAGTTCAAGATACATTTTATAGCCTTGGATGTTTAGTTTATTGGATTTAGGGTTAAAATAATGGCAATATCGTAAATAACGAACAATAACTCTTTATTGAAATAATAACACTTTATTATAATAATTAGAACATAATTACAAACTACGAGTTTTAGGGCATAAATCCCAACACAAATTACCATTTTACCCCTAGGCTACATCTTGTACCTTAAGTACCAGTGTTACTCTAATGAACAATTTTTTTGTGGTCCAACCAACAAATAGAAGTCCCTCTCCGGCCAATGAGAGGGTCGAGCCCTTTGTTCAAGTCCTGGAGACACCACTTAAGGGAACATTCTTCTACTTACCGTATTAGCGGGAAGGAGTGAATTCCATCTTGCTAGGCTAAGTCCCCAACTGCTCACTGGGTCTTGTCCCCAAAAAGGTAGGCATATTGAGTCGGCGAATCTAGCCACTCTCACTCATACTAATCCAAGGACAATCCCTCGCAAACAGGAGTTCGTAACTTGCTCAAGATTGAGATCAAGTTGCCTAGGTTATCCTAGTGAAATAGAAACCTAGCTAGTGAACAGATTTATATCTAGTGGTTCGTATTTCCCGGTCCGGTTTTATGTAATCTCATTACATAGGATATCCTCACTCACATGTCATCTACATAAACACGTTAGGATCACTGTGTTTGTATCATATACAAAGTGGGTCACATTCATAGTATTACCAGGGTAAGGTACCCAAACCTTATCTCCCTATTATAGTCCCTTTGGGCTGTATCTCGAACCGAGATCCTTTTTATGTACACTACATTCAGTTCAAGAGACATTTTACAGGCTTGGATGTTTAGTTTATTGGATTTCGGGTTAAAACAAGGGCAATATCGTAAATAACGAACAATAACTCTTTATTGAAATAATAACATTTTATTAAAATAATTAGAACAAAATTACAAACTATGAGTTTTAGGGCACAAACCTCAACAACTACAGACGACGAGTTCCAATGATCTAAGATTTACATGTCAAACTCTTTGACCCGGTTATTCAACATTCATTAGCTAAGGCAACACTCTACTAAAGCCTGTAGCTGCACTCCCATCACTGTAGGATAATTTGTGTCCATCGATATAACTAATGCCCGTGAGTCGACCCTTCACAGGTTGTTCATAGTCATAGTTAGGTCAAATTATCGTTTTACCCCTGTATCTACCTCTTGCTCTTTAAGTCCCACTGCTCCTCTAATGAACAATTACGTTTCATGGTCCAACCATAAACAACATCCCTCTCGGGCCAGTAATAGGATGGGCGGCCGTTTTGCAAGCCCTGGAGACATCACTTAAGGGAACAACCCCTCTAGTTTCCCTAATTCGGGAACGAGTGAATTCCATCTTGCGTAGTCAAGTTCCTAGCTGCCCACGTGGTCCTGCCCCTAAGAAGATAGGCATATTGGGCGCGTAACTTTAACCACCCTCACCCGTACTAGTCAAAGGACAGACCCCAGCAAACAGGAGTCCGTAACACGTTCAGGATTAAGGATGAGTCACTAATGGTCATCTATGAAGTTATTAGTCCTATACTATTAACGGTGTTACATCAGTAAGTCTAATAATTCACGGTCCGGCCTTGTGCAATCCCATTACACAGGATGCCCCCACTCGCATGTCAACCACATGAACGAGCTGGATCACCTCGTTTGTATCAATACAATGCGGGTCGTATCCACAGTGAAACCAGGATTAGGTTTCCAACCCTATCTGTATATTGTAGACTGTTCAGGTCATTAACTCGAACGTGATCCTTCCCGTGTGTTCACTACACACCATTCAAGTTCTAGTTCTCTCATAATTCAATGACCCTGGAGCATAGTTTATTAGATTATGTTTATAAATATGCGGGACACAAAATATTGAAAAAATAATTGTTATTTATTTCAACATAGAATATTACAAACTACACGAGATTAGGGCATGCACTCGAACAAACTCACACTTGAACAAAGCTAGTGGAGTACATAATACATTTCTCAAATGTATAGTACTACAATAAGTAATACAATAAACTAGGGTATTGAATACCCCTTTACAATACTGCCACTTGCCATAGTCAGGAAGCACTCGAAGACCTAGACTCTCTAGGTGACCCTCAAACACCTTAGCCGTGAGGGCCTTCGTAAATGGATCAACAACATTGTGCTCCGAAGATATCTGCGTGACAGTCACCTCTCTGCGGTGCACAATCCCCCGTATCAGGTGATACTCTCAATATGCTTGCCCCTCTTATGACTCCAAGGTTCTCTTGAGTTGGCTACTTCACGACTGTTGTCACAAAAAAGGGTCACTCACTACAACAAAAACTAGTTTTCTTGACGCTTATAAAATGTCAAATTTTTCTTTACTTGATGTTTTTCAAACCGTCAAGGAATCTACAGTCAAGAAAAATATACAATACTTGACACTTATAAAGTGTTATGTATAGTACTTCTTGACACTTATACTGTGTCATGTTTAACATGAAACCTTGACATTTTTTCTTAGTCAAATGTAGTTTTATCTTGACTGTAAAAAAATGGCCAATTCTTATTAACACTTGACATTTTAAATGAGTCAAATATATTTTTATCTTGACGTTTCCAGAATGTCAAATAAAAGTTACTTGACGATTTTCATGAGTCAAATATAATTTTATCTTGACGTTTTAAGAAAGTCAAATTAAAGTTAGAACTTGACGTTTTTTATGCATCAAATATAGTTTTATCTTGACGTTGTGGAAATATTGATTTAATTAGTTCTTGACGCATTAGGCATGTCAAGTTTGTTTTCTAATTTATTTTTTTAAAATTCTAATAAATGTCGTTCCCTATTGTTGTGTAAAATGATATTACAAACCGCAAGTGTACGGGTCAAGTTTTAGTATAGTGATTTAGAGTTCCAAGTATCGTCCTCGAGAATGGGTTTCTAGATTAATTAATTGCCAAGATACTTATTCTCAGTTTTATCTAAAGCAACAAAACATGGATAGATAGGAAACAAAAGATAAAAAGATAAACAAACAATTGGAGACATGAATATGATAGAATTGGAGAAATTGATTTCACAAGTTAATACTTTACTTAACACATGCAATGAACTTATAAACAAGAAGTGAGAATACTAAAGAAAAACTCTCGATTCATAATGAGCCTCGCACACACGATAAATCCTAAAGTTTCCTTATGAATTTTAAAAGCATGCACGACATTAAGTAACTTGTTTATATGTTTCCCTAAGAACTCTAGGTCATTCTCATGCCAGATTTCTAAGAGTTTTGGCAACTTTAATATAAGTTTCTTTCTCTCGAGTCCACTTAAACCAACAAGATTAAAGAATTGAAAAATGAATTACCAAAAATAAATATCAAAACAAAGTTCAATATCTAAGCAAATAAGTCTAAAACATGCTAATCCAATCCTAACTACAACATTTAGTCGCTCTAAATCACAATAAAACCAAGCTAAAGTTGAATCGCATTTAAATAGAGTTACAATCTAAAAGAAAGAGAAAATAAACTTATGTGTAGATGTCGGTCCCTCGTCCCCGAGCTCCCGTCACGATCTCGAGCCTCCACAAACGCTTTGGCTCCCAAGGAATGCTCTTCTTTCTCCTCTTAGAGAGTGTATTTCGAAATTAGGGTGTAAATTCTATCAATTTCGGTTGCCTTTGCTAGTTGGAAATCATGTTCTATTTATAAAGATTCTGGGCACAACGTTGAAACGCTAGGGACAACGTTGCAACGCTGTGCCCTAGGCGTCAGGCATATATGGAAACACTCAAACACAATACTTCAATGAACAATTTAGAATTCTTCCTAAAAGTTCCTGTGTGTGTGTGTGATTAGCCTATGTTCCCTTCATCTTTACTAAGCCCGGGTCAACTTTATTAGCCTCTTCATTTAACTTCTCCCTACACTGGTTATAATCACTAATCCTTGAGCCTCCCCACATTCAAGAAATAAATAACTCTACTCAGCACTTAATCATTTTGTAAGTCACTTTTTCTATTTTTTTTTTTTTGTTTTGTGCAAGGACACTAGCTTTCACACATCCACTGCAGGGACCCTTACCCAGAGCACTCGCTCAATGAGTGACCTAACTGATCACAGTGAAGGTAGCTCTTTTTATCGTCAACGTTTTGTTTAATATACAAACAAAACAAAAGCCCAAGCACTTTTTCCACATAATTCACATATTATACAGATCATGCACTTTGTATTGTCATTCACCCTATCTTGCAGGTTAACTCTCAAATCAGCTCTTAGAACTATCCAGGTGACATCAAATTTCTAAGCCTAATAACTCTGTTCTAAGCATTTCAAAACTAAAAAAACACATGATATGTGCATACTAGTGCAGGAAAACTCAAGAAAATTTTTAAATTAACTCAAATTCATATCATGCTCTCAAGATCTCAAGTTTCAGCAGAATCACATAAAATTTTCAAATAAATCTCATCCTAGGCTATCATAATCATACTTATGCATAAGATCAATCAACAATCAAACATATACTCAGAACAACCACAATAGATAAAGCACATCCCACCCCCAAACTTAAACTAAACATTGTCCCCCAATGTTTGCAAAATACGCTCAGAGCAAGCATAAGGGTAAGAGTGAATGATACTGTCCTGAGTGATGGAGATCATTATTATTTTCTAAGTTCCTTGGTTAGCCAAGACACGTGAGTTGAAGTTCCACAGACCAGGAGCATGGATTGTGACAAGGGGTAGCATCAACACCAACCTAACAAAGCAAAGCAAACAAACTAATAAGTAAAAATAAACAACTAAAATAAACTAACAAGAGATAACATAAAAACAAACTTAAAACTTAAAGCACTGGTTGCCTCCCAAGAAGCGCTTTGTTTAACGTCTTTAGCTAGACTGAAGCCCCTTCAAGGCGTGTTCTTTAAATGATGCAGCTCCTTGTGCTTCAAATTCTTTCCTGTTTCCTTTGCTATCCTGTCTAAAGAATCACTCAAAAGAATGTCATTTCCTAAGTCAAAAGGTAAAGCATTAGTCAATTCAATCTTTAAACATGAGTTTATTTCAGATTCATCTTTCTGAGGGGTAAAGATTTGAAATTTAACCTCCTCTTGCCCTACATGCAGCTTTAGGGTGCCCTCATGCAAGCTTATGTCTACCTTACTTGTGGCCAGGAATGGTCTTCCCAGAATAATGGGGATCTTTGCATCCTCTTCCATGTCTAGGACAAGGAAGTCCATGGGGAACACAAACTTATCTACTTTCACTAAGATATCCTCCACTATTCCCCGTGGGTAAGTGATAGACCTGTCTACCAACTGCAACGAAATTGTGGTGGGTTTTACCTCCCCCAAACTTAATCTTTTAAATACATAGTAAGACATTAAATTTATACTAGCACCCAAATCAGATAAAGCATTACAATGAAAGTTGCCTATAGAGCAGGGAACTAACTCCCTAGATCCTTCAGCTTTTGCACATTCCTTAGATAGACTGATGGTTTTGTACTCCTTCATCTTCTGCCTCTTGGACAAGAGTTGTTTCATGAACTTTGCATAGTTGGGTACCTGTTCCAAGGAATCAGAAAAAGTGATACTCACATTACGCTTTCTTAAAACATCTAAAAATTTCTGAAACTTTAGATCATCATTTTTCTTTGCAAAACGTTGTGGATAAGGAATAAAATTAAAAAGAGAAAGGATAGAAGACTTAGTCTGTTTCTCCTGTTTGTTGTCACTAGCAGGTTGTGACTTTTCTTTTACCATCTCAGAAGCCTTTTCCTTTCCAGCCTCTTCCCTTATTATGTTCCTTCCACTTCTCAGTGTAATTGCATTGCAGGTTTCCCTTGGGTTTACCTTGTTGGGATATGTGCCCTAAACTTGTTGTAATTTTAGTCAAATGAATAAAGAGTTATTTGATTTGATAAAATTATCTTCTCGCTTCATAAATCCAATAAACTAAGCTCCAAGGTTATAATGAATCTTGAATATCAGTGTAGTAGACAATATTTGGATTGTGTTCAAGAGTATAACCTAAATGGTCTATGGTATGAGAATGAAGTTGGAAACCTTATTCTGGTAACACTATGGATGCGACCCACTTTGTCATTAGTACAAATGAGGTAATCCAACTCATTTATGTGGATGACATGCGAGTGGGGGCATTCTGTATGAAGAGTTCATACAAGACCAGACTGCAAATTATTAGTCTAACCAGTATAACACCGTTAATAGGATACAACTGATAATTTATAGATGGTCATTAGTTACTCGACCTGAATCCTGAGCAAGTTAAGAACTCCTGCTTATAGGGGTTTGTCTTTAGACTAGTATGAGTGAGAGTGGTCTGTAGCCGACTCAATAAGCCTACCTTCTCAAGGACAAAACCTCGTATGTAGCTGGGAACTTAACTCTGCAAGATGGAATTCACTCATTCCTAGACTAAGGAATTAGATAGGTTGTTCCCATAAGAACTGAGTCGAGGTCTTGAACAACGAGGCCCCACCTCTAAACTAGCTTAAGAGGGTTTGAGTTTATGGTAGGACCATAGACTTGTTGTTCATTAGAGGATCAGTGGTGCTTGAGGAACAAAGAGATAATCACAGGGGTGAAACGGTAATTTGACCCAACTGTGATTACGAACAACCTGTGAAGGGTCGACTCATGGGTAATGATTATATCAATGGACAAAATATAATCTACAGTGAGGAGAGTGCAGCTACAAGCCTATAGTGGAGTGACTTGTAGTTAATGAATATTGATTAACCAGATCAAAGAGTTTGATAAGTTAATCTCACATCATTGGAGCTCATGAACTGTAGGTCCATTAGGTTCCTCCGTTGGCTCAACATGGTAACATTGAGGGTATAAAGTTAGGAATGAAAATGAAGTGTTTAATTTCATATATGAGGTGTTATATCAATTATATGTGATATAATTGATATAATATATAGTTTAAATGTGGCCTCACCTTAGATGCCAAAGATGGGCATTTTCTTTTGGATAAACCTTTACTCTTTTAGTTCGTGTTTCAGTCGTTTTAAATAATTCAGTATTCAAAACACTTTTGATCGAATTAGGTTGCAAAACGTATAGATTATTCTCAAATGAACCAGAACATATCAAGTTTCCATTTCGGGAAATTAACGCTTTATTACCTTCGAAAGAAACAGAAATACAATGTTCTAACAGGTAGGAAATAGAAACTAGGTTTCTAGTAAACTCTGGAACTATATACAAATTATCTAATAAAATGTAATTCCTGCAAAAAAACAGCTTCACCATGTCGATGGCTGCAACAGAGACAACCTTCCCGGATCCAACCCGTAGTGTTATCTCACCCTCTCGCAGCTGCTGCCAAGAACTAATTCCCTAAAAAAAAGAACAAACATGGTTAGTGGCGCTTGAATCCAGTATCTAGGTAGGGTCATTACTCTCCACTAAACAGGTTTCAGTTACTAGTAAATCACATTTACCTTCTTTCCTCCTGTTGGCAAGGAACTTGGGATAGTTTCTCTTCCAGTGATCATCCCCGTTGCAGTGGAAACACTTCCCTTTTTCCTCAACTTCCTTGACCTTTTTTCCCTTCTGGGTGGCAGCACGGTCAACTTTTCCTTTTCTCAATCTCTTCTTCTTCCATTTGAAGCCTGAAGAACCTACAAATTTTGTCCCAGAGGTCGAACCCCTATGATTGGACTTGTAGGGAACGTTTGCCTCAACTTTCGGTGTCCTGATCCTCATCAACAACTGAAAGTTCTGTAGTTCATTGAGAAGGGTGGTCAGAGTGTAGCTAATTTTGTTCCTAACAGGATTGCTACGAAACTGAAGGGAACTTTATGGAAGAGTCTCCAAGATAAAGCTGGTCTGCCTTGACTCGTCGATCGAAGCACCGTTCATCTCTGCCAGATTAAAGTGGGTCATCATGTTCAAACCGTGTTCACGGAAAGATGTGCCCTTCTTCATCCTAGCACTAAAGACGTAATTGAGGGAATCGTGCCAGACCTGAAAGGACTGTTCTCCAAACATTTTCTGCAAAGACTCCATGATCTCTTTAGTAGTGATCATCACCTCATGCTTCTTTGCCAAAACTTGAGATAAGTTGGCAATGATGTAGACCTTAGCCTTTTCATTGGCCATGATTTACCGATCGTACGCATCACGAACACTTCGCGATGACGTCGAGCCCGACACCTGAGGACACTCCTCAGTGAACACGAACTTTAGGTCGTCAGTTACCAAAATCGTGTTGATATTATTCTTCCACGTTTGAAGGTTATCTCCTATAAGTTTGTCTGAAGCTAAGAGTGCAACTATTGAAGTTTACACTTTTGTTTGCTGAAAATATGAAAAACTTTGTATTAGTCTCGCAAAAACTTTGAAAATCCAATCAGGTTTTAGCAAATTTTTATCCTATGATTCCTAGGTCATTAAAATTTGCAATGATACCCTAAAGGTTTAGAATGACTATCACCGAAGGGTGAACAAAAACACTCCTCCTTTAAGACAAGAATTTCTCGACCCGACCCTAATACAAGAATAACTCTTATTCCATTAGGCATGCAGTTACCATTATTCGGTCAAAATCCATTAACTCTTAACGAATTCCGTGAGTGTGACCTTCTATCTTTAAATTTCCAAGTATCCGTCCAAATAATAGCCACCGAAGGATGAACCACGAAGGAAAACCAACAAGAAAATTGTATCCCTTTTGGGAATTCACGGTGTTCCGACTCCCATCAACCACGAAGGGATTGTCTGGTCCAGACCAAACTAGCAGGCGGATCATAGGCATCTCATGGTATGAATCGATAAAAGAGACCGTGGTTCCCGTTTTCACAGTTCTCGCTCCCACTCACTATAAGTACTCTCTCCATTCACGTTGATATTTACCCATACAAATACCATCCGAATGGGGACGCTCCCATTTGCGCCATGAGGCTGAGTATGGATCTCACGGTGTGAACTTAATGAAGATTTGTGGTTGGAAAATTAAATGTATATTATACACTTTATTTCCTCCCACTCAACACTTTAAGTTAATCGGGATTGACCTACATAAATCGGCTAATATTTACCTAAGTCTACCAATATAACTCTTATATTGGATTAGCCTAAGACCATAATCACTTTATTAACTTAGGTCTATGTGAGTAAATTAATTAACATTTAATTAATGGCACTAACGAGAATATAACCTATGAATCTCCGGACAAAATTCACTCCCAGGGCGGTTCCCAGGTAGGGGTGTTCCGCAAAACGTCAACTTAAATAGCCCAGCTTTAGACAGAACCTTCCTTAGACAGAGTTACTAATTAGTCTCCATTCATATGTCATATTTTATTTCCTAATTCTAATCTTATTAGAACTAGAAAACCTAAGTCTAATTATTCAAGTTCTAAACAATTTAAAACTAATAATTAACTTAGGTCACATGCATTTCTATGTTATAGTGTTTGATCATTCATCACATGAATAATAAACTATATAACATACATTCATCACATGAATAAATGCATGTCCATGCTTTTAATGAAAAAAATAAAACACTTATATTAATTAAATTAAAACATGCATTATATTATAACACTTATAATATAATCCTATCATGCATACTATACATTATAACTCTTATAATATAAACATGATGCGTAAAATGTTTAACCTAAGGTGGCATTTTAATCTATATGACATACATTATGCACATAGAATAATAAATTTCATACATCACATGCATAAACTAAATTAAATAGCAATATTGGAACGATTTTGGCACCCTAGGGACTTTAATTAATAATTAACATTAATATAATATTTATATTAATATTAATTAATAAATTTAATAAAATATTTACATTTTACAAAAGAAATAATAAATAAAATAAGAACGGTTGTTGTTGGGGCTCGAATTGCCCAATTAGTCACTCACTGCCACTATCGCACGAACTTCTCGATGGAACTGCCCACTACGCGGCAGTGTTGCAACGTCGTGGCTAGCGTTGCACCTCGTGCGCCCAACGCCTCAACGTTGCAACGCTGACCTGCAACACAACCTGGATCCGCACAGAAAACGTTGAGAAGCCAAAGAACAGCGTCTCAACGTCGTCGATAGAATAACAAACTCCTTTACTGTTCTTTGTCGTTTTTCGCCCGATTCCTCTTCGATTTCTTCACAACAACTCTTGCCACGAACGACACGGACTTACAGACTCGATTTAGATAATTATTGCCCAAAACAACGGGCCCTTACATTCATCTCATCAACAAAATGTAAATCTAATTTTAAAGTTCCAAAACCGAAACATCCAACATGCAAACCTCAATTCATCTCATGAAATTAAAGCAACCCCAAAAAACAGTCTGCACAACGAAGAAGCCAACGATTGGCTCTGATACCAATTGAAGGGAATGAAACTCCCGCGACAGAAACAAGTTTGAATCATCGTGGTGTTCGTTGTGAAATGTTTCTTAAAATTGAATTAAACAATTTAATTCTAGTCTAAACATGCTTGAGAAGAAGGAAAAACCGCAAATTAAAAGTAACACTTACTTGTAAGAACTCTTCTTCGCGAATTCCTTCTCCAATCTCGATCTCTTTCATTCAAACGTTCTCACGAACCATAACAAATTGGACACTTCCAATTGATCTTCTCGGTTGTTCTCGATCTGTTGAGGCAGAGTGGTGGAACTCCCTTTGGTTTGTGGTAGAGAGAAAATTGAGAGAGATTGAGAGAATGAGAGAGCTCTTTTTGGTGAGATTCCAAAAAATGAAAAATCATCTAACGAAGACTTCTTAAAAAGGTCTTTTATAATGGTGATAGGTAGAGTTGAAATCTCCACCTATTTACCCTTTTAAAACAACATTGGGTTATGCAAATCATATTTGCATAACACATATAATAAAATATCCCATACCTTATTATACAAATCACATTTGTATAATTGTGGATTTTAAATTGAATCACATTCAATTTAATTTCTCTCAATCCAATTGAAGAAAATGAAAATCCCACGCAACGGAATAGCGGTCGAATCGGCGTGGTATCATTGTGAAAAATGATTTCTTAAAATCGAAACTATCTAATAGTAACTAGGTTAAACATGCAATTTAGGAAGAAAAATAGTAAAAACACTTACTTGTTGAAGAACCTTTCTTCACGAATTCCCCCTCCGGTCACGAACCCTTCGTGTTCATGTTCTCAACGACCTCGATCTCCTCGAAAGAACCAACGAACCGGACACGTTTCAAAAGATTTCTCGGTTGTTCTTCATTTGGTAGAAGGAGAGTAGTGGGACTCCTTTTTTGTGAAGGAATGAGAGGTTGAGAGAGAAGATTTGAGAGAGAATAGCAAGTTTCTTTTGGTGTGAAATCCAAAAAATGCAACCAATGCTTAAGAAATCCTTCTTGCAAAGGGTTTATATAATGGTGATAGGTGGAGTTGAAATCTCCTCTTATTTACCATTTGACCACAACCATAGGTTATGCAAATCATATTTGCATAACCACATATAATAAGATATCTCATATCTCATTATATAAATCACATTTGTATAATTGTGGATTTTTAAATTGAATCACATTCGGTTTAATTTTTCTCAATCCAATTTCTCTAAATTAGCCCGAATTAGACAATTAGGCTAACCTATAGTTTATAATGAATCTCATTCACATTAAACTATATAATATGTCAATCATATCTCATATAAATGACATAATTACCCTTTAGTGAATTTGAACACTTCAAATCCACACCATACTGTAAACCCTCTATTAATCCGGTTTGAGCCAACCGAGTGACCTAATGGACCTACACATGACGAGCTCCAATGATACGAGACTAACCTGTCAAACTCTTTGACCCGGTTAATCAACATTCATTAGCTACGGTAACACTCCACTAAAGCCCGTAGTTGCACTCCCGTCACTGTAAGACAAGTTGTGTCCACTGATATAACAAAAGCCCGTGAGTCGACCCTTCACAGGTTGTTCGTAGACACTGTTGGGTCAAATTACCGTTTTACCCCTGTGTCTAGTTCTTGCTCCTTAAGTCCCCACTGCTCCTCTAATGAACAACAAGATTGTAATTGTCCAACCATTCACAACACCCCTCTCGGACAAGTGAGAGGGTGGGTGCCCGTTGTCCAAGCCCTGGAGACAGCACTTAAGGGAACAACCCTCTAGTTTCCCTAAAGTCGGGAACGAGTGAATTTCATCTCGCGTAGTTAAGTTCCTAGCTCCCCACGTGGTCCTGACCCTAAGAAGATAGGCATATTGGGTGAGTAACTATGACCACCATCGCCCGTACTAGTCAAAGGACAGGCCCCCGCAGACAGGAGTCCGTAACACGCTCTGGATTAAGGTCATGTCACTATTGGTCATCTACGAAGTTATTAGTCCCATACCGTTAACGGTGTTACATCAGTTGGTCTTATAATTCACGGTCCGGTCTTGTACAATCTCATTGCACAGGATGCCCACACTCACATGTCAACCACATGAACGAGTCAGATCAGCTCGTTTGTATCTAATACAAAACGGGTCGCATCCACAGTGTATTCAAGATTAGGTCTCTAACCATATCCATATACTGTAGAGCGTTCGAGTCATTAACTCGAACGTGATCCTCCCTGTGTGTCCACTACACATCGTTCAAGTTCTAGTTCTCTCATAAATTCAATGACCCGGGAGCTTAGTTTATTGGACAAAGTTTGTAAAAATGCGAGACACAAAGTGTTGAAAGAAATAACTCTAATTAATTTCAAATGGTAATATTACAAACAAAACGAGATTGGGACATAAATCCCAACACCAATTTCTCTAAATTAGCACTAATTAATCAATTAGGCCAACCTATAGTTTATTATAAATCTCATTCACATTAAACTATATATTATGTCAATCATATCTCATATAAATGACATAATTACCCTTTTAATGCATTTGAACACTTCAAATCCACACTAAATTGTAAATCCTCAATTTATCCAGCATGAGCCAGCCGAGGGACCTAATGGGCATTCAGATGACGAGCTCTAATGATCCGAGACTAACGTGTCAAACTCATTGACCCGATTATTTAACATTCATTAGCTACGGTAACACTCCACTAAAGTCCGTAGTTGCACTTCCATCACTTTAGGACAAGTTGTGTCAATTGATATAACCAATGCCCGTGAGTTGACCCATCACAGGTTGTTCGTAGACACTGCTGGGTCAAAATATCGTTTTACCCCTGCGTCTAACTCTTGCTCCTTAAGTCCCACTACTCCTTTAATAAAAAACAACATTGTATGGTCCAACCATAAACAACACCCCTCTCGGGCAAGTGAGAGGGTGGGTACTCGTTGTCCAAGCCCTGGAGACAACACTTAAGGGAACAACCCCTCTGGTTTCCCTGAGTCGAGAACGAGTGAATTCCATCTCGCGTTGTCAAGTTTCAAGCTCCCCACGTGGTCTTGTCCCTGAGAAGATAGGCATATTGGGTGAGTAACTGTGACCACCCTCACCCGTACTAGTCAAAGGACAGACACCCGAAAACAAGAGTCCGTAACACGCTCAAGATTAAGGTCGAGTCACTATTGGTCATCTACGTGGTCCTGTCCTTGAGAAGATAGAATTTTGATTTCTTAATTCTAATCTTATTAGAACTAGAAATCCTAAGTCTAATTATTCAAGTTCTAAACACTTTAAAACTAATAATTAACTTCGGTTACATGCATTTCTATGTTATAGTGCTTGATCATTCGTCACATGAATAACTATACTATAACATAATAATTCATCACTTGAAATTATAATGCATGAGCATGCATTAATCTAAAGAATATAACACTTATATTAATTAAATTAAAACATGCATTTAAATATATTATAACACTTATAATATAACCTATCATGCAAACTATATATTATAACACTTATAATATAAATGATGCATGAAAATGTTTAACTTAAGGTGGGATTTTAAATCTATATGACATACATTATGGACATAAAATTTAATTAAATCATACATCACATGCATAAAATAATTAAATAGCAAAAATAGACCGGTTTTGGCACTTAGGGGCATTTATTTAAATAAATAACATTAATATAACATTTATATTAATATTATTTAATAAATAAATTAAATAAAATAAAAGAATTACAATTTACAAAAAACAATTAAAAAAATTTGATTTAATAAAGCCCCACGAAGCCTCAAAGAGGTAACTGCCCACGAACTGGCGCGCGCGCCTCACCAACTGCCCACTACATTGTAGCGTTGCAATGTTGAAGCATCCAGCGTCAGGCCCCGCGTGCTCGACGCCCCGGCGTTGCAACGCTTTTGTGCAGCTAGGTCTCCGATCGCATGCGCAACGTTGAGACACTGATGAACAGCGTCTCAACGTTGTCGACAGAACAACAAGCTCCTCTTATTCTTCTTCGTCGATTCTCGCCCGTTTCTGCCCCGTTTTCTTCACAACAACTCTTGCCAAAAACGACGGGCCCTTACATTGAAAACATCCATTATGCAAACCAACATTCATCTCATGAATTAAAGGCAATACCCACCTGCTTTTAACGAAAATCAGTGCACAACAAGAACCAACGAACCTGGCTATGATACCAATTGAAGGGAATGAAACTCCCCACGCAGCAGAAGACGATTAAATCGTCACGGTGAAGTTGTGCTACTTAATTTCATTAAAATTATCCAACACTTAAATTTAGGCTAAACATGCATACTAGGAAAAGAAAATAGTAAGGTTATGATACTTACTTGTTGAACACGTTCTTTAAAGCTTACTTTCCGTTCACGAACCCTTCGTGGTTTCCTCGATCTCAACGATCTCGAACACATCTCACGAACAGCGACCGAGCACCACCACTTGGCTTCTCGGTTGTTCTTCTTTTGAAAAAAGGAGAATGGTAGGATTCTAGATTTTGATTTTTGGGAGGAGAAAAACTAGAGAGAATTTCTGAGACAGAGGAAAGCTTCTTTTGGTGAGAAGTCCAAAAATGAGCTTAAAATCATACAACCCTTCTTGCAAAAGGGGTTCATATAATGGAGATAGGTGGAGTTGAAATCTCCACCTATTTACCATTTTGCCACAACCATAGGTTATGCAAATCATATTTGCATAACCACATATTATAAGATATCTCATATCTAATTTTACAAATCACATTTGCAATATTGTGGATTTTTTAAATTGAATCACATCCAATTTAAAATCTCTCAATCTAATTTCTCCTAATTAGCCCTAATTCAACAATTAGGCTAACCTATAGTTTATTATGAATCTCATTCACATTAAACTATATATTATATCATTCATATCTCATATAAATGACATAAATGCCCTTTAGTGAACTTGAACACTTCAATTCACACCAAAACAGTAAACCTTCTTTTAATCCAGTTTGAGCCAACCGAGGGACGTTATGGACCTACACTGACGAGCTCCAATGATCCAAGATTAACCTATCAAACTCTTTGACCAGGTTAATCAACCTTCATTAGTTACTTAAAACTTGATCCACTAAAGCCCGTGAGTTGCACTCCGTCGCAGTAAGATATTACGTGTCCACTGATATAACCAATGTTCATGAGTCGACCCTTCATAGTTTGTTCGTAGACACTGGTGGGTCAAATTACCGTTTTACCCCTGTGTCTACTTCTTGCTCCTTAAGTCCCTGTTGCTCCTCTAATGAACAACAACGTTGTAATGGTCCAACCATACATAACAACCCTCTCGTGCAAGTGAGAGGGTAAGCACCCGTTGTCCAAACCCTGGAGACAACACTTAAGGAAACAACCCTTTAGTTTCCCTAAGGGCGCGAACGAGTGAATTCCATATCACGTAGTTAAGTTTCCAGCTCCCTACTTGGTTCTGTCCCTAAGAAGATAGGCATATTGGGTGAGTGACCACCCACACTCGTACTAGTCAAAGGACAGACTCCGTAGACAGGAGGCCGTAACACGCTCAGGATTCAGGTCGAATCACTAATAGTCATCTACGAAGTTATTAGTCCATACAGTAGGTCTAATAATTCACGGTCCGGTCTTGTACAATCTGAAGGGAATCGTAGTCCCGCATCGGAAGCGATTATGAATCGCGCGCTCTTGATTTAGTTACAACGATTAATTCAAGAACATAAAACACTAGATTAAGCATGTAAAATAGAATGGACAACAAGATAATTACCTTTGAAGAACCTTTCTTCACGTGCTCCTCTCTCCCACGATCACGATCTCAGCAACAGGAACTCCAACGTACGAAGACAATACCACCGGATCATCTCCGTTGTTCTCTAGGTGAGGGAGAAAGGTGGGTTCCCTTTAGGAGAGGTGAGGTATTTTGAGAGAGATGTGTGCTTTGGAACACATACAACAACACAACAAGAGAGAGCTTGTAATTCCTTAGGATGACTTCTTTTTAATTGCATCTCATGCAACCATATATATAGGGGAATGGGATGGAAATGACCATCCTACCCCTCCTTTTATTTTCTCTTTAGTATATAGTTTATATATGAATCTAATTCACATTAAAACTATATATTATATCAATTATATCATATATAATTGATATAACACCTCATGTATGAAATTGAACACTTCAATTTCACTCCTAACTTTATACCCTTAATATTACCATATTGAGCCAACGGAGGGATCTAATAGACCTACAGTTCATGAACTCCAATGATGTGAGATTAACTGATCAAACTCTTTGATACAGTTAATCAATATTCATTAACTACAAGTCACTCCACTATAGACTTGTAGTTGCACTCTCCTCACTGTACATATTATTGTGTCCACTGATATAGCCATTACCCATGAGTCGACCCTTCACAGGTTGTTCGTAATCACAGCTGGGTCAACCGTTTTACCCCTGTGATTACCTCTTTGCTCCTTAAGCACCACTGATCCTCTAATGAACAACAAGTCTAAGGTCCTACCTTAGATTCATACTCTCATAGAGGGCGGGGGCCCGTTGTTCAAGACACGAGTCGGGTTCTTAAGGGAACAACCTATCTAATTCCTTAGTGTAGGAATGAGTGAATTCCATCTTGCATAGTTAAGTTCCCGGCTACCTACGAGGTTTTGTCCACCAGAAGGTAGGCTTATTGAGTCGACTCAGGCCACTCTCACCCATACTAGTCTAAGGACAAACCCTATAAGCGGGGAGTTCTTAACTTGCTCGAGAATTGTGTCGAGTCACTAATGACATCTATAAATTACTAGTCTTATCCTCATTAGCGGTGTTACAATCGTTAGACTTATAATTTCATGATCCAGTCTTGTATGAACTCTTCATACAGGATGCCCCACTCTCGCATGTCAACTACATGAATGAGTTGGATTACCTCATTTGTACTAATTACAAAGTGGGTCGCATCCATGGTGTTACCAGAATGAGGTTTCCAACATTATTCTTTTACCATAGACCATTTAGGTTATATTCGTGAACTCAACCGAAATAGTGTCCACTACACTGATTTCAAGATAAATGTTATAACCTTGGAGCTTAGTTTATTGGATTTATTAAAGCAAGACTATAATCTTATCAAAACAAATAACACTTTATTTAGTTGATCAAAATTACACAAGTTTAGGGCATAAATCCCAACAATCTCCCACTTGACCTAAAGCTTGTGGAGTACTAAACATTACAGTAATGTAAATACAATAAACTAGGGCATTTAAACCCCTTTGTACAAAATACTCCCACTTGCCCTAGTTGGGGAAGACTTGTAAACCTAGACCTTCTAGGTGACTCTCAAATACTTTAGCCGTGAGAGCCTTTGTAAAAGGATCAGCAATGTTGTTCTCTGGGCTATCTTCGTGACAATCACGTCTCCTCTATGCACAATCTCCCAGATGAGATGATACTTTCGCTCTATGTGCTTTTCCCTCTTGTGACTTCGGGGTTCCCTTGAATTTTCCACTGCACTACTGTTATCGCAATACAACGTGATGGGCAAAGTCATATTTGGAACAACTTGCAAATTTAGCATGAATTTCCTTAACCAAACGACCTCCTTAGCTACTTCACAAGCTGCTACATATTCGACCTCCATGGTGGAATCAGCGATGCATCCTTGTTTGACGCTTCCCCATACTACAACTCCTCCGTTAAGAGTGAATACTGACCCTGATGTAGATTTTCGAGAATCTTTATCAGTCTGAAAGTCAGAATCCGTGTATCCTGTAAGAATCAAATCCATACACAAGCATGTAGTTACTTCTTCTCCGAAGATACTTAAGGATTGTTTTAACCGCTTTCCAGTGTTCAAGTCCTGGATTGGATTGATACCTCATCGACCATCCCAATCGCAAAAATGGATGTCGGGCCTAGTACACAACATGGCGTACATCAGGCTCCCAACAACTGATGCGTAAGGAATCCGTCTCATATCCTCAACTCCTTGAGGTGTCTTATGACACTGTTCCTTAGACAAATGGATTCCATGTCTAAAAGGAAACAAGCCCTTTTTGGAATCTTGCATCTTAAACCTTGACAATACTTTGTCTATGTAAGATGCTTGAGACAAGGCTAGTGTTTTGTTCTTGCGGTTCCGGACAATCTGGATCCCAAGAACAAACTGCGCATCACCCAAATCTTTCATTTGGAATTGCGTAGCTAGCCATTCCTTGAAGTCAGTAAGATAACCTACATCATTTTCAATGAGTAGGATATCATCCACATAGAGAATTACGAAAGCGACAGAACTTTTGATGATTTTCTTGTAGACACAAGGTTCATCATCATTCTGGTCAAAACCATGAGATCTGATTGCCTCATTAAATCTTATATTCCAGGACCTAGAGGCTTGTTTCAGTACATAAATTAACATTTTAAGCCTCCAAACCTTTTGCTCTTGTCCTGGTTCAATGAACCCTTTGGGTTAGTCCATGTAGATGGTTTCCTCAAGATTGCCATTCAAAAAGGTTGTCTTGACATCCATTTGCCATACCTCATAGTCATAATATGCGACAATGGCAAGAAGGATACGGATAGACTTTACCATACCAACAGGTGAAAAGGTTTCCTCATAGTCAACACCTATTCTAGCTTTAAATTGTTGGGATGTATGTCCTCATCTCGTGTAGTTTGTAATATTCCAAGTTGTAAATGAATAAGAGTTATTTATTTCAACATTGTGTAATAAATAAGAGTTATTTATTTAAACTTTGTGTCTCGCATTTTTTCATAAAGTTAATCCAATAAACTAAGCTTCAGGGTCATTGCATTATGAGAGAAGTAAGAACTTGAACGGTGTTTAGTGGACACACAGGGAGGATCACGTTCGAGTTAATGACACAAACGGTCTACAGTATATGGATAGGGTTGGAGACCTAATCCTGGATACACTGTAGATGGGGCCCGCTTTGTATTAGATATAAACGAGGTGATCTGACTCGTTCATGTGGTTGACATGCGAGTGGGGGCATCCTGTGCAATGAGATTGTACAAGACCGGACCGTGAATTATTAGACTTCATCGATGTAACACCGCTAATGATGATATAGAGCTAATAAATTCGTAGATGACCATTAGTGACTCGACCTTAATCCTCGAGCGTGTCACGACTCTCATCTGCGGGGCTCTCATCCCTTTGACTAGTACGGGTGAGGGTGGCCACCGTTGCTCGCCCAATATGCCTTTCTTCTCGGGGGGGGACCACGTGGGAGCTGGGAACTTGACTACGCAAGAAGGAATTCACTGTTCCCACTTAGGGAAACTAGAGGGGTTGTTCCCTTAAGTCTTTGTCTCTAGGGCTTGAACAACGGGGCCACACTCTCTCATTGGCCTGAGAGGGTTGTTGTTTATGGTTGGACCATGCAACGTAGTTGTTCATTAGAGGAGCAGTGGGACTTAAGGAACAAGAGGTAGACACAAGGGTAAAACGGTAATTTGATCCAGCTGTGACTACGAACAACCTGTGAAGGGTCGACTCATGGGTATTGGTTATATCGATGGACACAACTTGTCCTACAGTGATGAGAGTGCAGCTACGGGCTTTAGTGGAGTGTTACCGTAGGTAATGAATGTTGAATAACCGGGTCAAAGAGTTTGAGAGGTTAGTCTCGGTTCATTGGAGCTCGTCACGTGTAGGTCCATTAGGTCCCTCGGTTGGCTCAAATTGGACAAATTGAGGGTTTACAGTTTGGTGTGAATTTGAAGTGTTCAAATTCATTATTTGGGTATTTATGTCATTTATATGAGATATAGATGACATAATATATAGTTTGATTTGAATGAGATTCATAATAAACTATAGTATAGCCTAATTGATTGATTAATGCTAATTGGAGAAATTGAATTGAGAGAAAGTAAATTGAATGTGATTCAATTTATAATTCCACATCTATGCAAATAAGATTTGTATAATAAGGTATGAGATACCTTATGTTATATAATATGCAAATGTGATTTGTATATTATATGGTTGTTGTAAAATTGTGATTTGGTGGAGGTTTTAACTCCATCACACAATAGTATTTAAAGGCATTGCAAGAAGCCTTTGGTATGCCATTTGCCATTTTTTGGATTTTGATCCAATGAGAGCAAGTGATTCTCTCTCAAATCCTCTCTCAATTCTCTATCATTCTCTCCTCACCGAAAACCAAAGGGAGTCCCACCTACTCTTCCTCAACCTCCCGAGAACAACCGAGAAGACCCTTTGGAGGCGTCTCCCTGTTCGGATCGTGGTTCGTGTTCGAGGAGAACGTTAGATCGAGAAAGATCGTGACCGAAGAAGGAGAAAACGTTGAAGAAGTGTTCTTCAAGAGGTTAGTATCCATTATACTTACTGTTTTCTCTACTATTTTGCATGTTTAGCCTAGGATCTATGAGATAGATTCAATTTTAAGATAGGAATTACACAACGGATCAACGACGTTTCACAACGTCTTCCGCTGTGGGAATTCAAAATCCCTACAATTGGTATCAGAACCAATCGTTGCTCTTCGTTGTGTATTCTGTGAATTCTTAAAATTAGGTGGGTAGCATTAATTTTCATGAGATGAATGTTAATGGTTTGCAATTTTGGATGTTTTCGATTTTTGGCATTTTTTAGATTTACATTAAAGTTGATGAGATCAATGTAAGGGCCCGTTGTTTTTTGGCATTTTTTAATGTAAATCGAGTCTGTCAGTCCGTGTTGTTCGTGGCAAGAGTTGTCGTGAAGAAAACGGAGCAAAAACGGGCGATTTCAGTAAAAAAACAGCAAAATTTGTGTTGCTGGAAGTTCATCAGCGTTGCGACGCTGTTCTTCAGTGTTGCCACGCCATCCATGCTGCTGGAGGCTGCTGCAGTGCAGCGTTGCGACGGTAGCGGTGGCGTTGCAATGCCACATCGTAGAGAACGCTGGGCGCGACGCTATACATTATAGCGTTGCAACGCAATAACAACGTTGCAGTTATTGCGTTGCAACGCTTGGCGTAGTGGTGCGTGGAACGTGGGTTTTACGGGGACGTTGTACGTGGGTGTCGGTTCGAGCCCAGGCTGGCGCAACTGCCTTATTATTTATTTAATTATTTATTTCTTTGTAAAATTGATTTTTTAAATGTATTTTATTTAATTATTTTAATTAATATTAATATTAATGTTATATTAATGTTAATTAATTTAATTTTATGTCCCTAGGGTGCCAAAAATCGGTCCAATATTGCTATTTAATTATTTTATGCATGAGATGTATGATTTAATTATTTCTATGCGCATAGAGTATGCCATATAGATTTAAAATCTCACCTTAGGTTAAACATTTCATGCATCATATTTATATTATAAGAGTTATAATATATAGTATGCATGATAGAATTATATTATAAGAGTTATAATATAATGTTTGCATGATTTAATTTATTTAATATAAGTGTTATATTTTTTAAATTAAAAGAATGCTCATGCATTTAATTCATGTGATGAATGTATGTTATAGTATAGTATTATTCATGTGATGAATGATCAAACACTATAACATAGAAATGCATGTAACCTAAGTTAATTATTAGTTTTAAATGGTTTAGAACTTGAATAATTAGACTTAGGTTTTCTAATTCTAATAAGATTAGAATTAGGAAATCAAATATGACCTTTGAATGGAGACTGATAAGTAACTTTGTCTAAGGAAGGTTTTGTCTAAGGCTGGGGTATTTAAGTTGACGCTTCCGGAACACCCCTACCTTGAAACCGACCTGGGAGTGAATTCGGTCCGGAGATTCTTAAGTTATATTCTCGTGAGTGCCGTTAATTAAGAGTTAATTAATTTACTCACATAGACCTAAGTTAATAATGTGATTATAGACTTAGGCTAATCCAATATAAGAGTTATATTGGTAGACTTGGGTAAATTTTAGCCGGTTTATCTACGTCAATCCCGATTATTTTAAAGTGCTGAGTGGGAGGAAATAAAGTGTATGGGATACATTTAATTTTCCATCCACAAATCTCCATAAAGTTCGCACCGTGAGATCCATGCTCGGCCTCGTGGCGCAAATGGGAGCGTCCCCCTACGGGTGGCATTTGTATGGGTCAATATCAACGTGAATGGAGAGAGTACTTATAGTGAGTGGGAGCGGGACCTGTGAAAACGTGACCCACGGTCTCTTCTTCGATTCAAAACCGTGAGACGCCTATGATCTGCCTGCTAGTTTGGCCTTGACCAGACAATCCCTACGGAGGGCCTGGATCATGGGAGTCGGAACACCGTGAATTCCCGAAAGGGATACGATTTCCTTGTTGGTTTTCCTTCTTAGTCCACCCTACGACGGCTATTGTTTGGACGGATACATGGAAATTTAAAGATTGAGGGTGACACTCACAGGATTCATTAAGAGTTAATGAATTCGACCGAACAATGGTAATTGGACGCCTAATGGAATAAGAGTTATTCTGGGATTAGGGTCTGATCGAGAGAGTCTCGTCCTAAAGGAGGAGTGGGTTTGTCTACCCTACGGTGGCGGTCATTCTAAACCTTTAGGGTATCATTGCAAATTTTAAATGACCTAGGGATCATAGGATAAAAATTTGCTAAAACCCGATTGGATTTTCAAAAGTTTTTGCGAGACTAATACAAACTTTTTCATTTTATTTCAGCAACAAAATGTCAAACGCTTTTAACGCTCCTTTAGCTTCCGTTAAGCTAGTCGGCGGTAGTATTTCGTGGAAAAACAATATAGACACCATTTTGGTAAATGACGACCAAGAGTTCGCACTCACTGAGGAGGGTCCTCAGGTGCTCGGTTCAATGGTCCTATTCAACAATCTACAAACCTTCCAGTCCTTAGTGCAAACTAGGGGACAGGAAGCTGAGGCAAGTGTTGCCTTAAGACCTTTTCACAGGGGTTCGACCTCTGGGATAAAGTTTGTAGACTCTTCAGGCCTTAAGGGGAAGAATGAGAAGTTCAAGGAAGTTAAGGTTGACTCATACGCAGCTCTAAAAGGCAAAGAAATCAAGGATGTTGCGAAAAAGTGTTTCTACTGCAACAGGGACGAACACCTGAAAAGAAGTAGTCCCAAATTCCTTGATGAAAAGAAGATGACAGGTAAATGTGATTTACTTGTCACAGAAACTTGTTTAGTGGAGAGTAATGACTCCGCGTGGATATTGGATTCAGGTGCCACTAACCATGTTTACTCTTCTTTTCAAGGATTAAGTTCTGGCGCAATGTTTGCAAGAGGGTGAGATAACACTCGTGGTTGGATCCTAGAAGTTGTCTCAAATTTGCGACCATAGGCACGCAGTGAAGTCGTTTCTTTGGCGGGAAGAAGTACTTATTATTGGATAATATGTACATAGTTCCGGTTTACGAGAAACCTAGTTTCTATTTCCCGCCTATTAGAACAAAATATTTTGCTTTTCATTCAAGAGTAATAAAGTGTTTATTTCTCGAAATGGAAATTTGATTTGTTCTGCTTCGCTTGAGAACAATTTATATGTTTTGAACCCTAATTCGGTCAAAAGTGTTTTGAACACCGAATTGTTTAGAACAGCTGAAACGCGAACTAAGAGATTAAAAGTTTCTCCAAAAGAAAGTGTCCATCTTTGGCATCTACGGTCAGGCCACATTAATCTCAATAGGATTGAGAGACTAGTGAAGAGTGGACTTCTAAGCGAGTTGGAAGAAAACTCTTTACCTGGTATGTGAGTCATGCCTTGAAGGCAAAATGACCAAACGTCCTTTTAGTGGAAAAGGATATAGAGCCAAGGAGCCCCTTGAGCTTATACATTCGATCTATGTGGTTCGATGAATGTTAAAGCACGAGGAGGTTACGAATACTTCAGTATCTTTCATAGATGACTATTCGAGGTATGGGTACATTTACCTAATGCATAGGAAGTCCAAAAACACTTGAAAAGTTCAAGGAGTTCAAGATCGAGGTTGAGAACTGTTAGGTAAATCGATTAAAACACTTCGATCGGATCGAGGTGGAGAGTATATGGACACTAAATTCCGTGACTATATGATAGAACATGGAATAACGTCCCAACTCTCAAAGACCGGTATGCTACATGTGAGAATGGTGTATCGGAGAGGAGAAATGAGAACCTTGTTGGACATGGTTGGTCGATGATGAGCTATGCTCGTCTCCCGATTCTTTTTGGGGTTACGCAGTGGAGATGCGATTTACATTTTGAACACCGCTTAAAATCGAAGAGTGTTTGTGAAACACCTTTCGAACTCGCATGGTTGTAAAACCGCTTTACGTCATTTCGAAATTTGGGATGCCCGACCCATGTGTTGGTGTCAAACCCGAAGAAGTTGGAACCCCGTTCAAAGTTGTGCCTCTTTGTAGGTTACCCAAAAGAGACTAGAGGTGGTTACTTTTACGATCCTAAGGATAATAGGGTGCTTGTGTCGACAAACGCAACTTTCCTTGAGGAAGACCACATCAGGGATCACTTACCAAGGAGTAAGATTGCGTTAAATGAAATGGACAGTTCATCAGCAAGAGTTGCTGATGGTGCTAGTACGTCAACAAGTGTTGTTGATCCTAGCTCGTCTAGTCAAGTCTGTTCCCAAGAGTTGGGAATGCCTCGACGTAGTGGGAGGGCTGTGAGACAGCCTGAACGTTACATGGGTTTAGCTGAAACCCAAGTCATCACCCTTGATGATGACTGTGAGGATTCATTGACCTATGATCAGGCAATGGCTGACGTTGACAAAGACGAATGGATTAAAGCTATGGACCAGGAAATGGAGTCGATGTACTTCAATTTCGTCTGGGAGCTTGTGGACCAACCGGATGGGGTAAAGCCTATTGGTTGCAAGTGGATCTACAAGCGTAAACGTGGCGTAGATGGGAAGGTGCAGACCTTCAAAACTCGACTAGTGGCAAAGGGTTTTACCCAGATGGAAGGGGTTGACTATGAGGAAACCTTTTCACTTGTTGCCATGGTAAAGTCGATTAGAATCCTTCTGGCCATTGCCCCATATTATGACGATGAGGTGTGGCAGATGGATGTCAAGACCGCCTTTTTGAATGGCAACCTTGACGAGACCATCTACATGGACCAGCCCAAGGGGTTCATTGCCCAAGGCCAAGAGCAAAGAGTTTGCCGGTTTAAAAGGTCTATTTATGGACTGAAACAAGCCTCGAGGTCTTGGAATATAAGGTTTGATGAGGCGATCAAATCTTATGGCTTTGATCAAAATGTTGACGAGCCTTGTGTTTACAAGAAAATTATCGACAAAACTGTCGCATTTCTTATATTGTATGTGGATGATATCCTTCTCATTGGGAATGAGGTAGGATTTCGTACTAACATTAAGGAATGGCTGGCTTCGCAATTCCAAATGAAAGATTTGGGAGAGGCACAGTATGTTCTAGGTATCCAGATAGTCCGGAACCGGAAGAAAAGAATGCTAGCCATGTCTCAGGCATCTTACATTGACAAGATGTTGTCTATGAAGGGAATGAGAATCCCACGCAGCGGAAGACGATTGAATCGTCGAGGTATCAATATGAAACATAGTTTTGTTAAAAATGATCTAACACTTAGATCTAGGCTAAACATGCTTAAAGAAGAAGAAATTTACAGCAAGAATATATTTTACTTACTTGTTGTAGACAAACACTGCAAATTCTTCCTCGGGCCACGAACTCTTCAGGCTACTCGATCTCAACAAAAACTTCCACCAAAAAGATCTTGAACACCACCAAGTGATCTTCTCGGTTGTTCTCTTTTGGAGAAGGGAAGATGGTGGGATCTTGTAAGAGTTTTGGGGAGGGAGGAGAATTGAGAGAGAATTGAGAGAGTTCTTCTTCTCTTCTTTGATGAAAAACAAGAAAATGAGAGAATGATCACCAAACCCTTCTTGCAAAGGGTTTAAATAGTGGAATGAGGTAGTTAATTTCTCCTCATTATTACCATTATACCACAACCATAAGTTATGCAAATCTCATTTGCATAACCACATAATATAAGATATCTCATATCTCATATTGCAAATCTCATTTGCAATAATTGTGGATTAATTAAATTGAATCACATCCAATTTAATTTCTCTCAATCAAATTCTCCAATTAGTCCTAATTCAACAATTAGACTAACCTATAGTTTATTATGAATCTCATTCATATTAAACTATATATTATATCATTCATATCTCATATAAATGACATACCAACATTCATTAGCTACGGTAACACTCCACTATAGCCCGTAGTTGCACTCCCGTCAGTGCAGAATATTACGTGTCCACTGATATAACCAATACCCGTGAGTCGACCCTTCACAGGTCGTTCGTGAGACACACTACCGGGTCAAATTACCGTTTTATCCCTGTGTCTACCTCTTGTTCCTTAAGTCCCCACTGCTCCTCTAATGAACAGTATATTGTGATGGTCCGACCATACACAACACCCTTCTCGGGCCAGTGAGAAGGTGGGCGCCCGTTGTCCAAGCCCTAGAGACAGCACTCAAGGGAACAACCCCTCTAGTTTCCCCTAAAGGCGGGAACGCAGTGAATTCCATCTCGCGTAGTTAAGTTCCCGACTCCTACTTGGTTCTTTCCCTGAGAAGATAGGCATATTGGGCGAGTAACTGTGACCAGCCTCACCCGTACTAGTCAAAGATCAGACCCTCGTGATAACTCACCATAAGTGAGTTATTTTACTAAAAGTTTAGTGTTTAATCTACTTGAATTGCATCTAATTTAGTGATCCTCATGTTATTTTATCCCTAAATTATGTGTGTTAGCTTTAAAATCTTGAATTTAAGCATTAGGTGCAAAAAGAATTAATTTTGATGTTTTTGTGCTTTAATTTAAGAAATTTTGGAAAATAAGCTAACAGTTAAATTAAAGACAAAAATTGAAGATTTTCTTAACTCCAAAAATCCTTGCGTATTTTGATTTATAATTGACTTCATATATTTATTTGGGATTTTTCTGTGTGCAGGAGAGTATAAAAATTTACAAGAGTCCCTAAGGGCATTTTAGAGAAGGGTAAGATGGTCTTTCTACCCCTAAGGGCATTTTTGTAATTTATGGAATTAGGGCAACACCATCTTATATAAAGAGGCTAGGGTTTACAAGTGTAAAAGGGGAGTTGGAGTTGTGACAAGAGGAAGAGATCGAGAGGGAGAAAAAGATCTCGTGAGATTGCTGAAGCAAAGGGCCTGCGTTGGAAGGAAAAAATCTGACCCTTTCTTTGTAGCAAATGTTGCTTTGCACACATCCATGAAGAAGCTTTTTCTTTGAAGCAAAGTGTAGTTGTACTTGGCGGTAGGCTCGCTATTTCTGTGAAGCAATTGGGTGAGAGAAGAAGAAATCACGAGAGGGAGGCATTGCTGAAAGCAAACTGTGGAATAGAGGGTTGGCCATCTGCCGGAATCAACCTATATTTGCTGAAAGCAAAGCCGAGAGTAGGGGTTTGTCCACCTGCTTTGTGATTTGCCCATCTTTGCTTTGAAGCAAAATCGAGAGCATGTGCGATTCGAGTTTTTGAGACGTCGTTCACTAAGTTTACGATTTCTGGCTATCCAACCGTTGGATTTTGCTACAATGTTGTGAGCCTATTAAGGACACATAGAGCTCCCTTTTGAACGGTTGGATCTTCATTTGGAGCTTTGTGGTGTCGAGATATCGCTGTCACATTGGACGTCCACTGCAGTTCGTTTTTTCACAGACGACAGTCACAAAGTTGTCGTTTTGTGGAGTTTGAACCGTTGGATTGTGCTGAAAATTTGTCAGTGTGTTGGGGACTCATAGACCGTAGTTTTCAACGGTTTGATCATCATTTAGAGCTCCGGTTCATTAGATATTGATATCGAACAGAAGCTACAGAATACTGAAACCTGCTGCTATTTCCTGCTTTTTGCCCTTCAGTGGGATCTTGGCGTTTTGTTGAAGCAAAACACATGTCAATTGCCTCCTGTAAAGTTCTCCTATTCCCTAATTATTTTGGCTTGTTGTTTCTCCAATATTGAGCGTTTATTGTCCTCTTTTGACTCACTGTTTTAGGCTAAATTCATGACTGTTTTTGGGCTGAATTTGTGATTAATTTGGGTTGTTTTGTGACATTGTTACAACACATATTTGAATTTATTAAACAACACAAGCATGCATAAATTAGAGATGTGTGAGTTGATTTACATGAACTAAATTTTCTTAAGAAAGGGTTAGGTTGTTTTAATGTAATTTTGGATTAAATTTATAGTTGATGTCATTGATTGAATTTATGAAATTTAATTGAATTTAACGTTGCATGAGAATTAAAATTGGCCTTTTTAACTTCTCTATAATTCATAAACTTGGGAAAGCTAATGAATTAGAAAACTAAAATTTCATTCTAGGATTATTGAGTTGATTAGGGATAATTAACCCACCTAGAACCTAAAATCATGGGCATAATTTAGATCACAATTGGGAAATTGTAGGTTTTAAAACTTAGTGATTTTGGAAAGAATCATTTGAATGCATGCGTAGGTAAATTCAAGGCATCACTAAAAATTTATTCCAATTGAACATTAGAACTCTAACCTAACCTTTGAGCTTATTTTCATTACAAATCTCATCTCTTGTATCTATCTTCTTGTTTGCATTCTCCTCTCCCCGCATTTAAATTTACTTATTTTCTTGAGTCTAGTCTTATCTTGTCTTACTTATCACATCTGTTTATCTACTATAGTAAATTGCACACCCATGCATTGCACTAAAATAAGGAAAAATTTGTTAGGACACTCATCCATTTAGGTCTAACTAGTCCTCGTGGGATCCATACTTTTAACTTATCACTTGCTGCTCTCGACCGTGTATACTTGCACGTCGTAAAAGTGTCGGGGTTTTATTCTAATTTGCATTAGTTTAGGGCACTCGATATTTTCGCATCAAGTTTTTGGCGCCGTTGCCGGGGACTAGTTTAGATTCTTATTTTGTTTGAGTGGATTTTAGCATTTTATTCTTGTTTTTCTTGTTGGGTGTGTCTTGTTATCTTTGTTTCGTATTTTTATATTTGTTGGGTATTGGTTATTCTTTCTGGTTGTGTTGGTTCATATTGTGTTTGTTGAGCCTGTTATAATTGATTTATTATTTTATTATGGCTTATGATAACTTTGGGTGGTCTTCTGTGCCCAATGAGCAAACACAATATAGTTCTTTTTCTTATGATCATCCATTTGCCAATTTAGAGTATTCTAGTGAGGGGTATGGATCTTATGGCTACCAAATGCCTAATTACTATCATACTAACCTTATGACTTATGGGAATCCTATGTATGATAATAATCAGAGCAATTGGGCCTATGAACCATATCCTAGGGGTTTTGAGTCATATCCTTCCTATATTCAAGAAACCTGTGAAGACGAATCTTCCCTTAAAATGTTGTTATTAGAATATATGAGAACCACGGAGGAGAGAGGAATAGGCAAATAGAAGAGATGAATAGTCAAATAGGGGAGTCAATTCAACGCCTAACGGATACACTTGTCTCCCTTAGAGAACAAATGTACTTAGACTCATCTGAGGTTGAGCACCCTAGGGAAGAGAGTGAGGGAGGACCCACACCCTTACATAGTTCGGTGAGTCACTTGATCACTGACCCACTTATAGACCTTCAGGATCCTAGTCCTTCACATTTTTCGGAGTATGAGCATTTAGAGGATTGTGCTTTAGATGTAAAAGAACTAGAACCTTGTAGCACACACCAGGATAGAGTTAGTGAGAGCGTGGAAGAAGTTGAGCCTGTTGAGTTAGGCCAGGAGGTAGAGTTTGAGGCTTTTGAGTCTATGACAGTTCTATCTTCTGATTTTTTCTCTTATTGGTGAGTGTTTTTCTTTCTATTCTCTCGAGTCAGTGTCTTTTTGTGAGTCTGTTCATTTTCCTGTTTTTCCTTCTTTTCTTTTATCAAACAAAAAACCAAAAAATGTTTACTTTGTTGTTTTTCCTTTTTTTCTTTTAATATATAATAAATCAAAAAATATATCTGTTTCGGGCTCTCACGAGAAGCTAGTATTCTTGCTAGCTCTAATTTGTTTTGTAGATTCAAGAAAGGGAGGCCCGAAGAAGTGGGAGAATTTTTACGTACCTTGACGAGCCCACGTATACTACGTCAAGCTAATGACGTTAAATAAGAGCTTCTTGGGAGGCAACCCAAAGTTTATTTCGTTTGTTTCGTCTTTCATTTTTTTATTTTTTTTTTGTTCTGTTTCGTTTTTAGTTGTTTTTGTTTTTGAATAAATAACCCTTGCCTATTTTGCAGCTCCCTTAGGGTTTGATGATTGATATGTGCTTTATTGGAGGTCTCCTCAATTCAGGGCAGTATTGTTCTCCCTTCTATCTTTATTAGTTGTCCTTAAGCATGCTTAAGTGAGTAGTTTATACATTAAGGGCAATGTGTGCTTTAAGCATGAGGGGGAGATGTGTTGTTCTGAATTTTATTTTTGGCTTAATTGAAAATTTTTCTGTTGATGAGACTATGTGTTGTTAGTGTTTATAGGGTGTTGCATGCCTCTGTGTTTATGAAGTTATTTACTTGCTTTAGGACTACAAAATGATCTATTTTGACTACCAGTTTCCATGTTTAGTTGTTGGTTTTCATGGTCTTTGATATGCATGATGTAGGTAGTTGATTCATTACGTTTAAGCAAGTAAAAATAGAAAAAATGGTTGTTGTCCCTTGTTTAAAAATTAAGTTTCTCATGTGTTTTTAATGGTAAAAAGTATTATGCCTTTTGTAGAAACTTGGTATGCATTTCCTTGAAAATACAAAGTTAAGGTCAAATCTTAGGGTTAATGAAAATAAGAGTTGTTGCTTGTGTTTGAGGCAAGAGTATTCTATCTTGTTTGGTGTTTCTCAAGGTCAAGCTTGTCATTAAGGTTTTTTTTAGTGCACTTATTGTTAGTGTGTTAATCAAACTAGTTAGGATTCAACTCCTAGGCCAAAAAGTTCAAAAGCTAGAAGCCATGACAAGTTAGGTAACTCATACATCGTTTAGAATGTTCCAAAATGAGTAAACTCCAAATTTGTGATCATTTCAATTTTGGGGGAGTTACCCGACCTCCCTAACTCAATGAGGACATTGAGTACTCTAAGTTTGGGGAGAAAGGTAAATTCTTCGTATTTATTTTTTAAATAAAAAAAGAAAGAAAGAGTATGCAAACCTTTCATTTTCCTAAAACTCCATTGGCTAAAAAAAATGTGCTACTTCTTTTGTTATTTAGAGTCAGTTTAGGCAACTTGGTACTCGATGTCAGGGGGTCTTGGCACTAACCATGTTGGCCTCTTGGAGCGAAGGTATCAAGCGAGAAGCCTGTACCCATTGCTTAGATGAGCTGCGTTAACCACGTGTGCCATTCTAAGAACTACGGGAGAGCCTCATTGCTTAGGTGTGCTACGCTAACCACGTGTGCCATTCTAAGAACTACAGGAGAGTCAAGAAGATAAAAAAAATGAGAAAAAGAAAAAAAAGAAAAAAGAAAAAAGAAAAAAAAAAACATAGCCCTAAGTAGTGAGTTTTATGGAAGTGGAGGAGAATAATGTAAATATCTGTTTTTATAAAAAATAAAATAAAATAAAAGGAATGATCATTAAATTGTAGCCATGCGAGTTTTGGAGTATGACTTATTTTTAACTATGGGTTGCTTGATTTGAATGATTGGGATTCTAGTGGTTGAACTTGAGGGTAGATGTTGAATCCTAATTGGTTTGCTCTTGGTTATTGATGCATAAGTGTAGCTAAGAAACCCCCAGGTGAGCCACTTAGAGAGCATTGATTGAATGGTGACTTGTAGCTTAGAACATAAATACTCAATCCTTGTTTAGTTACCCAAATGATCTGAGTCTTTAAAGGTCTTTTAAGTCTTTGGGGAATAGAACTCATTGAGGACAATGAGTAGTTCAAGTTTGGGGGTTTGATAACTCACCATAAGTGAGTTATTTTACTGGAATTTTAGTGTTTAATCTACTTGAATTGCATCTAATTTAGTGATCCTCATGTTATTTTATCCCTAAATTATGTGTGTTAGCTTTAAAAATCTTGAATTTAAGCATTAGGTGCAAAAAGAATTAATTTTGATGTTTTTATGCTTTAATTTAAGAAATTTTGGAAAATAAGCTAACAGTTAATTAAAGACCAAAATTTGAGATTTTTCTTAACTCCAAAAATCCTTGCGTATTTTGATTTATAATTGACTTCATATATTTATTTGGGATTTTTACGTATGCGAGAGTATAAAAATTTACAAGAGTCCCTAAGGGCATTTTAGAGAAGGGTAAGATGGTCTTTCTACCCCTAAGGGCATTTTTGTAATTTATGGAATTAGGGCAACACCATCTTATATAAAGAGGCTAGGGTTTACAAGTGTAAAAGGGGAGTTGGAGTTGTGACAAGAGGAAGAGATCGAGAGGGAGAAAAAGATCTCGTGAGATTGCTGAAGCAAAGGGCCTGCGTTGGAAGGAAAAAATCTACAGCCCTTTGCTGTAGCAAATGTTGCTGCACACATCCATGAAGAAGCTTTTTGCTTTGAAGCAAAGTGTAGTTGTACTTGGCGGTAGGGTCGCTATTTCTTTGAAGCAATTGGGTGAGAGAAGAAGAAATCACGAGAGGGAGGCATTGCTGAAGCAAACTGTGGAATAGAGGGTTGGCCATCTGCCGGAATCAACCTATATTTGCTGAAGCAAAGCCGAGAGTAGGGGTTTGTCCACCTGCTGTGATTTGCCCATCTTTGCTGAAGCAAAATCGAGAGCATGTGCAGTTCGGTTTTTACAGACGTCGTTCACTAAGTTTGCGATTTCTGGCTATCCAACCGTTGGATTTTGCTACAATGTTGTGAGCCTATTAAGGACACATAGAGCTCCCTTTTGAACGGTTGGATCTTCATTTGGAGCTTTGTGGTGTCAGATATCGCTGTCACATTGGACGTCCACTGCAGTTCGGTTTTTCACAGACGACAGTCACAAAGTTGTCGTTTTCTGAAGTTTGAACCGTTGGATTGTGCTGAAAATTTGTCAGTGTGTTGGGGACTCATAGAACGTAGTTTTCAACGGTTGGATCATCATTTAGAGCTCCGGTTCATTAGATATTGATATCGGACAGAAGCTACAGAATACTGAAATCTGCTGCTATTTCCTGCTGCCTTCTGTGGGATCTTGGCGTTTTGTTGAAGCAAAACACATGTCAATTGCCTCCTGTAAAGTTCTCCTATTCCCTAATTATTTTGGCTTGTTGTTTCTCCAATTTTGAGCGTTTATTGTCCTCTTTTGACTCACTGTTTTAGGCTAAATTCATGACTGTTTTTGGGCTGAATTTGTGATTAATTTGGGTTGTTTTGTGACATTGTTACAACACATATTTGAATTTATTAAACAACACAAGCATGCATAAATTAGAGATGTGTGAGTTGATTTACATGAACTAAATTTTCTTAAGAAAGGGTTGGGTTGTTTTAATGTAATTTTGGATTAAATTTATAGTTGATGTCATTGATTGAATTTATGAAATTTAATTGAATTTAACTTTGCATGAGAATTAAAATTGGCCTTTTTAACTTCTCTATAATTCATAAACTTGGGAAAGCTAATGAATTAGAAAACTAAAATTTCATTCTAGGATTATTGAGTTGATTAGGGATAATTAACCCACCTAGAACCTAAAATCATGGGCATAATTTAGATCACAATTGGGAAATTGTACGTTTTAAAACTTAGTGATTTTGGAAAGAATCATTTGAATGCATGCGTAGGTAAATTCAAGGCATCACTAAAAATTTATTCCAATTGAACATTAGAACTCTAACCTAACCCGAGCTTATTTTTCATTACAAATCTCATCTCTTGTATCTATCTTCTTGTTTGCATTCTCCTCTCCCCGCATTTAAATTTACTTATTTTCTTGAGTCTAGTCTTATCTTGTCTTACTTATCACATCTGTTTATCTACTATAGTAAATTGCACACCCATGCATTGCACTAAAATAAGGAAAAATTTGTTAGGACACTCATCCATTTAGGTCTAACTAGTCCTCGTGGGATCGATACTTTTAACTTATCACTTGCTGCTCTCGACCGTGTATACTTGCACGTCGTAAAAGTGTCGGAGTTTTATTCTAATTTGCATTAGTTTAGGGCACTCGATATTTTCGCATCACCTCGCAGACAGGAGTCCGTAACACGCTCAGGATTCAGGTCGAGTCACTAATGGTCATCTACGAAGTTATTAGTCCTTCATCATCAGCGGTGTTACATCGGTGAGGTCTAATAATTCACGGTCCGGTCTTATGCGATCTCATTGCACAAGATGCCCCCACTCGCATGTCAACCACATGAACGAGTCAGATCACCTCGTTTGTATCTAATACAAAGCGGGCCGCATCCACAGTTAGTCCAGGATTAGGTCTCCAACCCTATCCATATACTGTAGACCGTTCGGGTCATTAACTCGAACGTGATCCTCCCTGTGTGTCCACTACACACCGTTCAAGTTCTAGTTCTCTCATAATGACCCTGGAGCTTAGTTTATTGGAAACGTTTATAAATATTGCGAGACACAAAGAGATGAAATGAATAACTCTTATTAATTTCAAACAATATATTACAAACACGAGATTAGGACAAAAATCTCAATAAACTCCCACTTGGACTAAGCTAGTGGAGAAAATACATTTGAGAAATGTACATAAATTACAACGAAGTAATACAATAAACTAGGGCATTGAATACCCGTTTACACATCTCCCACTTGCCCTAGTCGGAAGCTCTCGAGACCTGGACTCTCTAGGTGACCCTCAAACACCTTAGCCGTGAGGGGCTTTGTAAATGGATCAGCTACGTTGTGCTCCGACGCTATCTGCGTGACCGTCACATCTCCGCGGTGCACAATCTCCCGTATCAGATGATACTTGCGCTCAATGTGTTTGCCTCTCTTATGGCTCCGAAGCTCACGTGAGTTGGCTACTACACCAGTGTTATCACAGAACAGTGTGATGGGCAAGTTCATGTTAGGAACAACTTCAAAATCTGTCATGAACTTCCTAAGCCAAACAACTTCCTTTGCGACTTCTGGCAAGCCAAACATACTCGCTTCCATAGTGGAATCGATGATGCATCCTCGCTTGATGCTTCGCCATACTACAAGTCCTCCATTCAGAATGAAGACTGACCCCGAAGTGGATTTCCTAGGATCCTTATCGGTCTGAAAATCCGAAGTGGATTTCCTAAGATGTGGAATCCGTCTCATATCCTCAACATCTTGAGGAGTCTTAGGACACTGATCCTTAGACAAGTGAACCCCATGTCTGAAAGGCAGCAAGCCCTTCTTGGAGTTCTATATCTTATATCTAGACAACATCTTGTCAATATAAGACGCTTGAGACAAGGCTAGCGATCTGTTCTTCCGGTTCCGGACTATCTGGATACCTAGAACATACTGAGCTTCTCCCAAATCTTTCATTTGGAATTGCGAAGCTAACCACTTTTTAACGTCAGTAAGAAATTCTACCTCATTCCAATTGAGAAGAATATCATCCACATACAACACCAAAAATGCGACAGTTTTGTCAACGATTTTCTTGTAGACACAAGGCTCGTCGACATTTTGATCAAAGCCATAAGATTTGATCGCCTCATCAAACCTTATATTCCAAGACCTCGAAGCCTGTTTCAGTCCATAAATGGACCTATGAAGCCAGCAAACTTTTTGCTCTTGGCCTTGGGTAATGAACCTATTGGGTTGGTCCATGTAAATGGTCTCATCAAGTTTGCCATTCAGAAAGGCTGTCTTGACGTCCATCTGCCATACCTCGTAGTCATAATACGCGGCAATCGCCAGAAGGATCCTGATCGACTTTACCATGGCAACAGGTGAAAAGGTCACCTCATAGTCAACCCCTTCAACCTGGGTAAAACCCTTTGCCACTAGTCGGGCTTTGAAGGTCTGCATCTTCCCATCTACGCCACGTTTACGCTTGTAGATCCATTTGCAACCAATAGGTTTTACCCCATCCGGTTGATCCACAAGCTCCCATACAGAATTGAAGTACATAGACTCCATTTCCTGGTCCATAGCTTTAATCCACTCGTCTTTGTCAACATCAACCATTGCCTAGACATGCTAGGATCAACAACACTTGTTGACGTACTAGCCCCATCAGCAACTCTTGCTGATGTACTGTCTATTTCATTTAATACAATTTTACTCTTTGGTAAATGATCCCTGACGTGGTCTTCCTCTAGGAAAGTGGTGTTTGTTGACACAAGCACCCTATTTTCCCTAGGATCGTAAAACAGACCACCCCTAGTCTCTTTAGGGTAACCTACGAATAGGCACAATTTCGAACGGGGTTCCAACTTTTTTGAGTTTGACACCAACACGTGGGTCGGGCATCCCCAAATCCTGAAGTGATGTAAACCGCCTTTTACGTCCACTCCAGAGCTCGAAAGGTGTTTCACAAACACTCTTGACGAACGTTGTTCAAAATATAAATCTGCAGTCTCCACTGCGCACTTCAAAAAGAATCAGGGAGAACAACATAGCTCATCATCGACCGAACCATGTCCAACAAGGTTCTGTTTTTCCTCTCCAATACACCATTGTGTTGTGGCATACCAAGTGCTGAGAGTTGGGACGTGATTCCGTGTTCTATCATATAGTCCTGGAACTTAGTGTCCATGTACTCTCCACCTCGATCCGATCGAAGTGTTTTAAGCGATTTACCTAAGAGGTTCTCAACCTCAGTCTTGTACTCCTTGAACTTTTCAAGAGTTTCAGACTTTTTATGCATTAGGTAAATGTACCCATATCTGGAGTAGTCGTCTATGAAAGACACAAAGTACTCATAATCGCCCCGAGCTTTAACATTCATCGGACCACAGAGGTCAGAATGTACTAACTCAAGAGGCTCTTTGGCTCTATATCCTTTTCCACTAAAAGCACGTTTGGTCATCTTGCCCTCAAGGCATGACTCACACACCGACAAAGAGTTTTCTTCCAACTCGTTTAGAAGTCCACTCTTCACTAGTTTCTCAATCCTATTGAGATTAATGTGGCCTAACCGTAGATGCCAAAGATGAGCATTTTCTTTTGGAGAAACTTTCACTTTCTTAGTTCGCGTTTCAGCTGTTTTAAACAATTCGGTGTTCAAAACACTTTTGACCAAATTTGAGTTCAAAAGATATAGATTGCTCTCAAGCGAAGCAGAACAAATGAAATTTCCATTTCGAGAAATAAACGCTTTATTACTCTTGAATGAAACAGAAATATTTTGTTCTAATAGGCAGGAAATAGAAACTAGGTTTCTCGTAAACCCAGGAACTATGTACATATTATTCAATAATAAGTAATTCCCGCCAAAGAACAGCTTCACCGTGCCTATTGCTGCAGCTGGGACAACTTCTCCAGATCCAACCCTGAGTGTTATCTCACCCTCTTCCAGCCGCTGCCAGGAACTTAATCCTTGAAAAGAAGAGCATACATGGTTAGTGGCGCCTGAATCCAATATCCAACCAGAGTCATTACTCTCCACTAAACAAGTTTCTGTGACAAGTAAATCACATTTATCTGTCATTTTCTTTTCATCAAGGAACTTGGGACAACTCCTTTTCGTGTGTCCATCACCGTTGTCTTTGTGAGCGCTTTACGCAACATCCTTGATTTCTTTGCCTTTTAGGGGCGTGCGGCGATCAACGTTAATTTCCTTCAACTTCTCCTTCTTCCTTTGGGGGCTGAAGAGTCTACAAACTTTATCCCAGAGGTCAAACCCCTGTGAAAAGGTCTTAAGGCAACACTTGCCTCAGCTTCCTGTCCCTTAGTTTGCACCAAGGACTGGAAGGTTTGTAGATCGTTGAATAGGACTGTTGAACCGTGCACCTGAGGACCCTCCTCAGTGAGCGCAAACTCTTGGTCGTCATTCACAAAAATTGTATTAATGTTGTTTTTCCAACTTTGGAAATTATCTCCCACTAATTTATCGGATGCTAGTAGAGCTCTAATTGCGCTAGAAATTTTTAGCTGAAAATTAAGAAAACTTTGTTCTAGTCTCGCAAAAAACTTTTGAAATCCAATTAAGTTTTAGCTAAATTGTTTCATGATCCCTAGGTCATTCAAAATTTTACAATGATACCCTAAAGGTTTAGAATGACCGCCACCAGAGAAGGTGAATGAACACTCCTCCTCTAGGACGAGACTTTCTCGATCGGACCCTAATCCCGAATAACTCTTATTCCATTAGGCGTCCAATTACCACTGTTCGGTCGAATTCATTAACACTTAACGAATTCTGTGAGTGTCACCTTCAATCTTTAAGTTTCCAAGTATCCGTCCAAACAATAGCCACCGAAGGGTGAACCAAGAAGGAAAACCAACCAGAAATCAGTATCCCTTTCGAGAATTCACGGTGTTCCGACTCCATGATGATCAAGCCCTCCGAAGGATTTATGCAGTCCAGCCAAACTAGCGAGCGCGGATCATAGGCGTCTCACGGTGTGAATCGAAAGAAGAGACCGTGGGTCTCGTTTTCACAAGTCTCGCTCCCACTCACTATAAGTACTCTCTCCATCCACGATGATATTGACCTATACAAATGCCATCCGAAGGGGGACGCTCCCATTTACACCACGAGACCGAGTATAGATCTCACGGTGCGGACTTAAAGGAGATTTGTGGTTGGAAATTCAAATGTATCTCATACACTTTATTTCCTCCCACTCAGCACTTAAATATTTATTAGGGATTGACCTAGATAAACCGGCTAAAATTTACCTAAGTCTACCAATATAACTCTTATATGGTATTAACCTAAGTTTATAATCACATTATTAACTTAGGTCTATGTGAGTAAATTAATTAACACTTAATTAACGATACTGACGAGAATATAACCTAAGAATCTCCTGACCGAATTCACTCCCAGGTCGGTTTCCAGGTAGGGGTGTTCCGCAAGCGTCAACTTAAATACCCCAGCCTTAGACAAAACCTTCCTTAGACAGAGTTACTTATCAGTCTCCATTCAAAAGTTATATATGATTTCCTAAATTTCTAATCTTTTTAGAAAATTAGAAAACCTAAGTCTAATTATTCAAGTTCTAAACACTTTAAAACTAATAATTAACTTAGGGTGCATGCATTTCCATGTTATAGTGCTTGATCATCCATCACATGAATAATACTATATACTATAACATAATATAATTCATGACATGAATTAAATGCATGAGCATGCTTTTAATTTAAAAATATAACACTTATATTTAAATAAATTAAAACATGCATACATTATATTATAACTCTTATAATATAATCTTATCATGCATACTATATATTATAACTCTTATAATATAAATATGATACATGAAATGTTTAACCTAAGGTAGGATTTTAAATCTATATGACATACATTATGCACATAGAATTTAATTAAAATATACATCTCATGCATGAAATAATTAAATAGCAAAAATGGACCGGTTTTTCGCACCTATGGGCAATTATTTAATTAAATAACATTAATATAACATTTATATTAATATTATTTAATAAAATAATTAAATTAAATAAAAAAGTACAAAGTAACCGCCTATGATGTGAAAAAACTTCCCACTTCTCGCGAAAAAACCGCCAGCAACTGCTAACCGCCCATAAAGTGAAAAACCTCCCACTTCTCGCGAAAAAACCGCTAGCAACTGCTAACCGCCCATGAAGTGAAAAACCTCCCACTTCTCGCGAAAAAATCGCCAGCAACTGCTAACCGCCCATGAAGTGAAAAACCTCCCACTTCTCGCGAAAAAACCGCTAGCAACTGCTAACCGGCCACAAGAACAGTCGTAAAGGCAATCCTTAAGTATCTTAGGAGAACGAGGAACTACAGCTTAGTGTATGGTAGTGGGGATTTGATCCTTACGGGATACACGGATTCGATTTTTCGGGCCGATAAGGATTCTAGGAAATCCACTTGAAGTCGACCTTCATTACGAATGGAGGAGTCGTAGTATGGCGAAGCATCAAGAAGGGATGCATCGATTCCACTATGGAAGCGGGTATGTTGCGGCTTGTGAAGCTGAAAAGGAAGCTGTTTGGCTTAGGAAGTTCATGACAGATTTGGAAGTTCATGAAGGGAATGAGAATCCCACGCAGCGGAAGACGATTGAATCGTCGAGGTATCAATATGAAACATAGTTTTGTTAAAAATGATCTAACACATAGATCTAGGCTAAACATGCTTAAAGAAGAAGAAATTTACAGCAAGAATATATTTTACTTACTTGTTGTAGACAAACACTGCAAATTCTTCCTCGGGCCACGAACTCTTCTGGCCACTCGATCTCAACAAAAACTTCCACCAAATAGATCTTGAACACCACCAAGTGATCTTCTCGATTGTTCTCTTTTGGAGAAGGGAAGATGGTGGGATCTTGTAAGAGTTTTGGGGAGGGAGGAGAATTGAGAGAGAATTGAGAGAGTTCTTCTTCTCTTCTTTGATGAAAAACAAGAAAATGAGAGAATGATCACCAAACCCTTCTTGCAAAGGGTTTAAATAGTGGAATGAGGTAGTTAATTTCTCCTCATTATCACCACTATACCACAACCATAGGTTATGCAAATCTCATTTGCATAACCACATAATATAAGATATCTCATATCTCATATTGCAAATCTCATTTGCAATAATTGTGGATTAATTAAATTGAATTACATCCAATTTAATTTCTCTCAATCAAATTCTCCAATTAGTCCTAATTCAACAATTAGACTAACCTATAGTTTATTATGAATCTCATTCATATTAAACTATATATTATATCATTCATATCTCATATAAATGACATAAATGCCCTTAAAGTGAAATTGAACACTTCAATTCCATACAAAAACAATAACCCTTCTTTTAACCCAGGTGGAGCCAACCGAGGGACCTAATGGACCTATAGTGATGGGCTCCAATGATCCGAGATTAACCTGCCAAACTCTTTGACACGGTTAACCAACATTCATTAGCTACGGTAACACTCCACTATAGCCCGTAGTTGCACTCCCGTCGATCACGAGAATATTACGTGTCCATCGATATAACCAATACACTGTGAGTTGACCCTTCACAGTTTGTTCAGTGATTACCTACTGGTGGGTCAAATTACCATTTTACCACACAGTCTACCTCTCTTGTTCCTTAAGTCCCCACTGCTCTCCTCTAATGAACAACATATTGTGATGGTCCGACCATACATAACACCCTTCTCGGGCGGTGAGAAGGTGGGCGCCTGCGTTATCCAAGCCCTAGAGACAACACTCAAGGGAACAACCCCTCTAGTTTCCCTAAAGGCGGGAACGAGTGAATTCCATCTCGCGTAGTTAAGTTCCCGGCTCCTACTTGGTTCTGTCACGAGAAAGATAGGCATATTGGGCGAGTAATCGTGACCACCCTCACCCGTACTAGTCAAAGATCGGACCTCGCGGGGCGAGTGCATGCTGCGCTCGAGATTCGTGTCGAGTCACTAATGGTCATCTCACGAAGTTATTAGTCCCTTCTGTCAGCGGTGTTACATCGGTGGTCTAATAATTCCACGGTCCCGGGTCTTGTACAATCTCATTGCACTTTGGATGCCCCACTCTCATGTCAACCACATGAACGAGTCGAGATCACCTCGTTTGTATCTAATACAAAGCGGGCGCATCCACAATGTGTCCGAGGATTAGGTCTCCAACCCTATCCATATCTCAGTAGATCGTTCGGGTCATTAACTCGAGCGTGATCCTCCCCGTGTCCACTACACACCGCTTCAAGTTCAAGTTCTCTCATAAATTCAATGACCACGGAGCTTAGTTTATTGGAAAAGTTTATAAATATTGCGAGACACAAAGTGATGAAATGAATAACTCTTATTAATTTCAAACAATATATTACAAACACGAGATTAGGACAAAAATCCCACAGTCTAGGTATAAGATGCGAAACTCCAAGAAGGGCTTGTTGCCTTTCGGGCATGAGGTTCACTGTCTGAGGATCAATGTCCTAAGGCGCCTCGAGAGATTGAGGATATGAGACGAATCCCTTATGCTTGGTGTAGGGAGCCCGATGTATGCCATGTTGTGTACTAGGCCCGACATCCGTTATGCAGATTGAGATTGTCGGTGAGTATCAATCCAATCCGAGATTAGATCATCGGGGCGGTAGTAAAGGCAATCCTCAAGTATCTTAGGAGAACGAGGAACTATAGCCTTGTGTATGGGAGTGGGGATTTGATCCTTACGGGATACACAGATTCGACTTTCGGGCCGATAAGGATTCTAGAAATCCACTTCGGGTCACCTTCATTCAATGGAGGAGGCGTAGTGTGCCAAGCATCAGCGAGGATGCATCGCGATTCCACGATGGAAGTCGAGTATGTTGCGGCTTGTGAAGTCGCAGCGAAGGAAGCTGCTTGGCTCGGGGAAGTTCATGACGGATTTGGAAGTTGTTCTAAATATGAACTTGCCAATCACACTTTGCTTTGTGACAACAAAGGTGTGCAGAGCCAACTCGAGAGAACCTCGGAGTCATAAAAGGGCAAGCATATAGAGCGTAAGTATCACTTGATACGGGAGATTGTGCACCGTGGAGACGTGACAGTCACACAGATAGCTTCGGAGCACAACGTTGCTGATCCATTTACAAAGGCCCTCACGGCTAAAGTGTTTTAGGGTCACCTAGAGAGTCTAGGTCTTCGAGTGCTTCCTGACTAGGGCAAGTGGGAGTATTGTAAAGGGGTATTCAATGCCCTAGTTTATTGTATTACATTATTGTATTACTTTACTGTACATTTGAGAAATGTATCATGTACTCCACTAGCTTAGTCCAAGTGGGAGTTTGTTGGGATGTATTTCCTCATCTCGTGTAGTTTGTAATATTCCAAGTTGTAAATGAATAAGAGTTATTTATTTTAACATTGTGTAATAAATAAGAGTTATTTATTTAAACTTTGTGTCTCGCATTTTTTCATAAACTTAATCCAATAAACTAAGCTCCAGGGTCATTGTATTATGAGAGAAGTAAGAACTTGAACGGTGTGTAGTGGACACACAGGGAGGATCACGTTCGAGTTAATGAGCCAAACGGTCTATAGTATATGGATAGGGTTGGAGACCTAATCCTGGATACACTGTGGATGCGGCCCGCTTTGTATTAGATACAAACGAGGTGATCTGACTCGTTCATGTGGTTGACATGCGAGTGGGGCATCTTGTGCAATGAGATTGTACAAGACCGGACCGTGAATTATTAGACTTACTGATGTAACACCGTTAATAGTATAGAGCTAATAAATTCGTAGATGACCATTCGTGACTCGACCTTAATCCTGAGCGTGTCACGGACTCCTGTTTGCGTGGCGCTGTCCTTTAACTAGTACGGGTGAGGGTGGTCACTGTTATATCGTATCTAACTACATTAAATATATTCCCTAATGAATTTGAACATATCAAATTCAAATGATCTAAGAACCCTTTACGAGCTAGAAGGTGTACCTAATGTACCTACAGATCAGAAACTCCAACCGATACGAGATTGTTCGGTTAATCTCAATAACCTCCCAATCAACATTCGTTAACTGCGGGAACACTCCTCTAAAGTCCCACAGCTGCACTCTTCTCACTGCAGATATATTTCTGTGTCCACGGATATCGACCAATAAAACAAGTCAATCCTTCACGAATGTTCGTAACACATGCTGGGTTAAATTACCGTTTTACCCTTGGGTTACATCTTGTGCCTTAAGTACCAGTGCTCCTCTAATGAACAATTTTTTTGTGGTCCTACCAACAAACAGAGTCCCTCTCGGGCCAATGAGAGGGTCGGGCTCTTTGTTCAAGTCTCGGAGACACCACTTAAGGGAACATTCCTCTACTTACCCTAGTAGGCAGAAGGAGTGAATTCCATCTTGCTAAGTTAAGTTTCCAGCCGCTCACTCGGTCATGTCCCCAAGAAGGTAGGCATATTGAGTCGGTGAATCTGGCCACTCTCACCCATACTAGTCAAAGGACAATCCCTTGCGAACAGGAGTTCGTAACTCCTTTCTCGAGATTGAGATCAAGTTGCCTAGGTCATCCTAGTGAAATAGAAACCTAACTAGTCAACGAGTTCTGACTAGAGGTTACTATTTCGTGGGTTCGATCTTATGTAATCTCATTACATAGGATATCCCCACTCACATGTCATCTACACGAACACGTTAGGATCACAGTGTTTGTATCAAATACAAAGTGAGCCACATCCATAGTTTAACCAGGGTAAGGTAGCCAAACCTTATCCCCTACCTATAGACCAGTTAGGCTGTATCTCGAACTGAGATCCTTTTTATGTACATTACATTCAGTTAAAGATTCATTTAACAGCCTTGGATGTTTAGTTTATTGGATTTAGGGTTTAAATAAAGGCAAACTCGTAAATAACAAAACAATAACACTTTATTGAAATAATAACACTTTATTACATTAATTAGAACATAATTACAAACTACGAGGTTTAGGGCACAAATCCCAACAATAGCATATTCATCTCATGATATATAATGCATGTCAATGCTGCCCATAAATTAATATAACAATCTTATATTAATTAATCATGCAAACTATATAATATAACTCCTTATATTATAAATGATGCATGAAAATGCATAACCTAAGATTGGATTTATAAAATACAAGCATACACTATCCACGACAATAATTACACAACAATTGCATAATTTAAACAACAAAAATAGACAAATTTTGGCACCCTAATTTTAATTTTAATTAATATAATCTAATTATATGAATTAAAATTAATTAATTAAATATAAAACATTTTTATATTTAATATATAATAAAAAACGTTTATGCCCGTTGCTTCTTTGCGTGAAACGACTTTGGCGTTGCAACGCTGATAGCAGCGTTGCAACGCTGCTTCTTGTCGTATTCTGTCAAGCGTTGCACAACGCCACAGTGTTGCAACGCTGCCTCCTATGCGCGCCTTCTCCTGCAAGCGCAGCGTTGCAACGCTGCACACAGACAACAATGAGAATCCACCATTCCTTGCTCGATTTCGCTCTGATCTTCTCAACAACCGTTTTGCCTCGATCGACACGGACTTACAGACTCGATTTACAATTAAAATTGCCCAAAACAATGGGCCCTTACATTGAACGATTCAATGAAATTGTAAATCTAAGATCCAAAGTTGAAAACATCTAATTTTTGCAAAACCATTCATACATCTCATGCAAAAAAAAACAGTAAATCCCACCTTATTCTTGAAAAAATCCATAACATAAATCAAAAACGCAATTGGGCTCTGATACCAATTGAAGGGAATCGTAGTCCCGCAGCAGAAGCGATTATGAATCGCGCGCTCTTGATTTAGTTACAACGATTAATTCAAGAACATAAAACACTAGATTAAGCATGTAAAACAGAATGGACAACAAGATAATTACCTTTGAAGAACCTTTCTTCACGTGCTCCTCTCTCCCACGATCACGATCTCAGCAACAGGAACTCCAACGTACGAAGACACGACCATCGGATCTTCTCCGTTGTTCTTTAGGTGAGGGAGGAAAGTGGGTTCCCTTTAGGAGAGGTGAGGTATTTTGAGAGAGATGTGTGCTTTGGAACTCTTCCAACAACACAACAAGAGAGAGCTTGTAATTCCTTAGGATGACTTATTTTTAGTTGCATCTCATGCAACCATATATATAGGGGAATGGGATGAAAATGACCATCTTAACTTGCTCAGGATTCAGGTCGAGTCACTAATGACCATCTATAAATTACTAGTCTTATCCTGTTACGGTGTTACACTGGTTAGACTAATAATTTGCGATCTAGTCTTGTATGAACTCTTCATACAGGATGCCTCCACTCGCATGTCAACTACATGAATGAGTTGGATTACCTCATTTGTACTAATTACAAAGTGGGTCGCATCCATGGTGTTACCAGAATGAGGTTTCCAACCTTATTCTTATACCATAGACCATTTAGGTTATATTCTTGAACTCAACCCATAGTGTCCACTACACTGATTTCAAGATAAATGTTATAACCTTGGAGCTTAGTTTATTGGATTTATTAAAGCAAGACTGTAATCTTATCAAAACAAATAACACTTTTTTAATTGATCGAAATTACACAAGTTTAGGGCATAAATCCCAACACAATCTCATTTTATAGGATGCTCCCACTTGCATGTCAACAACATGAACGAGTTAGATCACCTCGTTTGTATCTTAATACAAAGCGGGTCGCATCAACAGCGTATCCAGGATTAGGTCTCCATCCCTATCCATATACTGTAGACCATTTGGGTCATTTACTCGAACGTGATCCTCCCTGTGTGTCCACTACACACCGTTCAAGTTCTAGTTCTCTCATGTATTCAATGACCCTGGAGCTTAGTTTATTGGATAAAGTTTGTAATAGATGCGAGACACAAAATGATGAAATAAATAACTTGTATTAATTTCAAATGTATATTTACAAACTGAACGAGATTAGGACAAACATCCCAACAAGATCATATTGGGCCTCTCCCAAATCTTTCATTTGGAATTGGGAAGCTAACCATTCCTTAATGTCAGTAAGAAATCCTATATCATTCCTAAGGAGTAGGATATCATCCACATACAATATCAGAAATGTGACATTGTTGTTGATGATTTTCTTGTAAAGACAAGGCTCATCAACATTCTGATTAAAGCCATAAGATTTTATAGCCTCATCAAACCTTATATTCCAAGACCTCGAGGCTTGTTTCAGCCCATAAGTAGACCTTTGAAGCCAGCAAAACTCTTGCTCTTGGCATTGAGTAATGAACCCCTTGGGCTGGTCCATGTAGATGGTATCGTCAAGATTGTCATTCAGAAAGGTCTTCTTGACATCCATCTACCATACCTCATAGTCATAATATGTGGCGATGGCCAAAAGGATCTTGATAGACTTTACCATGGCAACAGGAGAAAAAGTTTCCTCATAGTCAACCCCTTCAACCTGGGTAAAACCTATTACCACTAGTCTGGCTTTGAAGGTCTGCTGTTGCGTAAATTTTGCAAGACCGCAAGTGTACGGGTCAAGTTTTAATATAGTGAATTTGAGTACGAGTATCGTCCACAAGATTGGGTTATTTAATTCAATTAATTCCTATCAATAACACCACTCAATTTTATCTAGAAAATTAGATTTAAGGTGAAGTGAAACACAAAATCAAAGAGTGAAAATTGAGAACAATCAGGAGAGACAAATATCTTAGGGACTAGATTTCACCAATTAATTAACTATTTTATTGAGATTATGCTAATGAGTTATTGCACTGCTTTTATAAACCAAGAAACTAATATAACAATAACCTCTCTCGAGGCAAGTAAATCTCATGCAAGACATAGAATTAAACATCTCTGTTCAACCTAAAAATCAAACATGACACTAAGTTCAATCCTTATGGGTTTCTAATAGCACTTCAATCATTCTCATGTCAAAGTAACTATCAATCATGCAATTGAGATCAGATCTAAAATATCTTTCACAAGAATAAATTCAGACCTAAGAACAAATAAACCGTGATCAAGAGTCTAAAGCATTAAGGATGCAATTACATGAATAAAAGCATTACAATAAACCAAAAGCAGTCAATTCAACAAAATAACATAATTAAAAGGCTACATCTATCCCTAAGATAACAAGTTTAGCTACTCATGTCCACTTCAATTCCAACTAAACTCAAATACAAAACCATAGTTCAACAATCAAGGTGAAAAGAACGAAGAAAGAACTCTCGTGGCGTGAATGACAGCGATCCTGGCACCTATCACAAACCCCAAGCTCCAAAAAGTCTTCTCCTTGAAATCTCTCCAAAGTCTTCTTACAACCTCTCACAATGAAGTTTAGATAATGGTGTGAAAATCTCTCAAAAACGCTGGGCATGGCGTTGCAACGTCGTGCCCTAAGCGAATATATAGAAAAAGGAAAATATCTACCAGCGTTGCAACGCTGCTACCCTCGCGCGCCTTTTGCTTATCGAAGTAGTGTGCAACGCCATCTCTACGGATCTTCATGGTGTATTTGTTGTGTGTTGAGCGTTGCAACGCCATCGACAAGAACTCTTATGGTTGAGTAGCTGCACGCAGGGCGTTGCAATGCCATCTCCACGGGTTTGATGGCTTGGTTTGACCTTCCTTCTTCTATTTAATGTCAATTTTTGCTCCCTTAGGCAATCTTTGGTTCCTTTTTCACCCATAATTCTCCATCCATCCTTATATTGCTCTTTAACCTGAAATTCAACAAATTAAGTACGTGAAAGCCCTTAAAAAATCATAAAACTGACATAATTTAAGCCTAGAGATAGCACATTTTGTGTGCTATCATCTGCACCTTCCCATCTACGCCACTTTACGCTTGTAGATCCACTTGCAACCAATAGATTTAACCCCATCCGGTTGGTCCACAAGATCCTGGATGAAATTGAACTACATCGACTCAATTTCATGGTCCATAGCTTTAATCCATTCGTCTTTGTCAACGTCAGCCATTGCGTGATCATAGGTCAATGAATCCTCGCAGTCATCATCAGGGGTGACGACTTAGGTTTCAGCTAAACCTCAATCTTGTACTCCTTGAATTTTCAAGAGTTTCAGACTTCCTATGCAATTGGTAAACGTACCCATACCTTAAATAGTCATCTATGAAAGATACAAAGTATTCGTAACCTCCTCGTGCTTTAACATTTATCGAACCACAGAGGTCAGAATGTATATGCTCAAGAGGCTCTTTGGCCCTATGTCCTTTTCAACTAAAAGGACGTTTGGTCATTTTGCCTTCAAGGCATGACTCACAAACAGGCAAAGTATTTTCTTCCAACTCGCTTAGAAGTCAACTCTTCATTAGTCTCTCAATCTTATTGAGATTTATGTGGTATAACCTTAGATGCCAAAGATGGACATTTTCTTTTAGAGAAACTTTTAATCTTTTAGTTCGTGTTTCAGCCGTTTCAAGTGAAGCAGAACATAACAAATTTTCATTTCGGGAGATAAATGTGTTATTACAAGAAAAGGAAACATAAATACAATGTTCTAATAGGCAGGAAAATAGAAACTAGGTTTCTAGTAATAGTACTATGTACAAATAATATAATAAAAAGTACTTCTTGCCAAAATATAGCATCACTATGTCGACCGCTGCAGCAGAGACAACCTCCCCGGATCCAACCTATAGCGTTATCTCACCCTCTTGCAGCCGCTGCAAGGAACTAATTCCGACAAAAGAATAACAAACATGGTTAGTGGCACCTGAATCCAATATCCAGACATAGTCATTACTCTCCACTAAATAGGTTTCAGTTACAAGTAAATCACATTTACCTTCTTTCTTCTTGTCGGCAAGGAATTTGGGACAATTCCTCTTCAGTGATCGTCCCCGTTGCAGTGGAAACACTTTTCTTTCTCTGGAACTTCCTTGACCTTTTTGCCCTTCGGGGCGGCAGCGCGGTCAACTTTACCCTTTTTCAATTTTTTCTTCCGTTTCGGGCCTGAATAACCTGCAGATTTAGTCCCAGAGGTCGAACCCCTGTGAAAGGACCTGAAGGCAAAATTTGCCTCAGCTTCCGGTCCCCTGACTCGCATCAGAGTGGAAGTTGTGCAGTTAATTGAGTAAGGTGGTCAGTGTATAGCTAATCTTGTTCATAATAGCGTTGCTACGAAACTGAAGGGAACTCTTCGGAAGAGTCACCATGATAAAGCTGACCTTGCTCGACTCATCGATCGAAGTCCCGTTCATCTCTGTCAGGTTAAAGTGGCTCCGTTCACGGACAAACGTCCTATCCTTCATCCTTGCATTGAAGACGTGTTTAAGGGCATCGTGTTGGACTTGAAAGGACTTGAAAGGACTGTTGTCCAAACATGTCCTGCAACGACTGCATGATCTCCTTCGCGGTGACCATAACCTCATGTTTCTTGGCCAAAACTTTAGATAAGCTGGCAATTATGTAGACCTTGGTTTTTTCGTTAGCCCTGATCCACCGATCGTACACATCACGAACACTTTGTGATGCGGTCGAGCTCGACACATGAGGACACTCCTCAGTGAGCACGAACTTAAGGTCGTCAGTTACAACTATAGTGTTAATATTGTTCTTCCACGTTTGGTAATTGTCGCCAACTAACTTATCGGAATGTAATAGTGCAATAATTGAACTCGACATTTTTGCTGAAAAAGAAAACTTTGTATTACTCTCGCAGAAACTTTGAAAATCCAATCAGGTTTTAGCAAATTTTTATTTTATGATCCCTAGGTCATTAAAAATTGCAATGATACCCCAAAGGTTTAGAATGACCGCCACCGAAGGGTAGACAGAATCACTCCTCCTCCTTGACCAGACCCTAAAAATACCCAAACAACTCTTATTCCATTTGGCATCTAGCTACCATTATTCGGTCTGAATCCATTAACTCTTAATGAATCCTGTGAGTGTCACCCTCTATCTTTAAATTTCCAAGTATCCGTCCAAACAATAGCTGCCGAAGGGAGGACTACTGATAGCACACAAAATGTGCTATCCTTAGGGTTAATTATTGCTAGTTTTATAATGATCTCAGGACTTTTACGTGTTTAAATCACTCAATTTCAGGTTAAAAGCATGAATAGGACAATTGGAGATATTTTGGATCACTTAGGATCGAAACGAGGCTATTTGGAGCTAAAAATAATACCAATTGAAAGTAGAAGAACCAATTCAAGCAAGTAGACCCGAGGTGATAGCGTTGCAACGCCGTAATTGCATCTTTAAGTCGTCGAAGACCCCTATCGATAGCGTTGCAATGCTGTCTTACAGCGTCGCAACGCTATCTCGATAAGAATACAAGCTGAAAGGTCGCGCAGAGGGCGTTGCAACGCTGCCTTGCAGCGTCGCAACACCAGATCGATAGGAACGCGTTTATTAAGGTAGCAGCGTTGCAACGTTGTCCTCAGCGTTGCAACGCTGCTGATGCTTTCCATATTTGATTCACGGTTAGGGTACAACATTGCAACGTTGTCCCTAGCGTTGCAACGTTGTACCGAAGATCATTATAAATAGAACCTTATGCCTTCTTACAATGGGAGCCGAATTTGATAGACTTTTGACCCTAATTTCGAAATACCCTCTGTAAGAAGAGGAAAGAGAGCATTCTTGGGAGCCAAAGCATTCGTGGAGCATCGAGATCGAAGACAGGAGCTCGGAGAATAAGGACCGGCATCGACACATAAGTTTAATTTCTCTTACTTTCAGATTGTAATATTGTTTTAAGACGTTTTCTACACGTTAGCTTAGTTTTCTTGTGATTTAGAGTAGTTAAATGTTGTAGTTAGGATTTGATTTGAATGTTAAGACTTATTTGCTATGTACTTAAGTATGTTTTGTTCTTTATTTTTGGAAATTCGTTCTTTAACTATTTATTTTGTTTGTTTAAATGGACTCGAGTGGTAAAACTTAGATTAGAGAAAAGTTGTCAAAACCATTAGATGTCTGGCATGAGAAGTACCTAGAAGTCTAAGGGAAATATGTAAAGAAGTTGCTTAATGTCGTGCATGTTGTAGGTTCATATGGAGACTATAGAATTTATTGCATGTGCGAGGCTCACTAAGAATAGAGAGGTTTTCTTGAGTATCTTACTTCTTGTTTATAAATTCATCACATTCATTCATTGCATGTGTTAAATAAGTCTTAACTTGTAAAATCAATTTCCTCTAAATCTATCAATTCGTGTCTCCACTGTAGGGATGTATGTCCTAGTCTCGTTTTGTTTGTAATTTTACCATTGGAAATTAATAAGAGTTATTTATTTCATCACTTTGTGTCTCGCAATTTTATAAACTTTTTCCAATAAACTAACCTCCAGGGTCATTGAATTTATGAGGGAACTAGAACTTGAATGGTGTGTAGTGGACACACAGGGAAGATCACGTTCGAGTTAATGACCCGAACGGTCTACAGTATATGGATGGGGTTGAAGACCTAATCCTGGATACGTTGTGGATGCGACCTGCTTTGTATTAGATACAAACGAGGTGATCTGACTCGTTAATGTGGTTGTCATGTGAGTGGGGGCATCATGTGCAATGAGATTGTACAAGACTGGACAGTGAATTATTAGACCTACTGATGCAACACCGTTAACTGTATGGGACTAATAATCTCGTAGATGACCGTTAGTGACACGACCTCAATCCTGAGCGTGTTACGGACTCCTGTCTGCGGGGTCTGTCCTTTGACTAGTACGGGTGAGGGTGGTCACAGTTACTTGCCCAATATGCCTATCTTCTCAGGGACAGGACCACGTGGGGAGCTGGGAACTTAACTACGCGAGATGGAATTCACTTGTTCCCGCCTTTAGGGAAACTAGAGGGGTTGTTCCCTTAAGTGTTGTCTCCAGGGCTTGGACAACGGGCACCCACCCTCTTACTGGCCCGAGAGGGGTGTTGTGTATGGTTGGACCATTACAACGTTGTTGTTCATTAGAGGAGCAGTGAAGACTTAAGGAGCAAGAAGTAGACACAGGGGTAAAACGGTAATTTGATCCTGCAGTGTCTACGAACAACCTATGAAGGGTTGACTCATGGGCATTGGTTATATCAATGGACACAACTTGTCTTACACCAACGGGAGTGCAACTACGGGCTTTAGTGGAGTGTTACCCTGGCTAATGAATGTTGATTAACCGGGTCAAATAGTTTTACAGGTTAGTCTCGGATCATTGGAGCTCGTCACTGCAGGTCCATTATGAATGGAATAAAAATCTCCGCGCAGCGGAAGACGATCGAATCGTCACGGTATCGTTACGCTACTTGAAGTTTGTTAAAATGATCTAACGCTTAGATCTAAGTTAAACATGCAAAAGAGGAAGAAAAAACAGTAAGAAGAAATTTACTTACTTGTTGTAGACAAAACTTCAAAGTTTCTTCCTCGATCACGAACACTTCATGCTTCCCAACGAATGCTTCTCTCGAACAAGGAAAATGGTCAGACTTTTCTTTGTTTTGGAGAGGGAGGAGAATTGAGAGAGTTGAGAGAATTCTTAATCTCTTCTCTTTGATGAAAAACAAAAAATGAGAGAATGAGTTACTAATCTCTTCTTGCAAAGGGTTTAAATAGTGGAAATTGATGGAGTTAAAATCTCCACATTATTACCACTTTACCACAACCATAGGTTATGCAAATCTCATTTACATAACCATATAATATAAGAATTCTCATATCTCATATTGCAAATCACATTTGCAATAATTGTGGATTAATTAAATTGAATCACATCCAATTTAATTTCTCTCAATTAATTTCTCCAATTAGCCTTAATTCAACAATTAGGCTAACCTATAGTTTATTATGAATCTCATTCACATTAAACTATATATTATATCATTCATATCTCATATAAATGACATAAATGCCCTTTAAATGAAATTGAACACTTCAATTTCATACCAAAACATTAACCATTCTTTTAACCCAAATTGAGCCAACCGAGGGACCTAATGGACCTACAGTGACGGGCTCCAATGATCTGAAATTAACCTGTCAAACTCTTTAACCTGGTTAATCAACATTTATTAGCTACAGTAACACTCCACTATAGCCCGTGAGTTGCACTCCGTCGGTCAAGAATATTACGTGTCCACTGATATAACCAATGCCCATGAGTCGACCCATCACAGGTTGTTCGTAGACACGGCTGGATCAAATTACCGTTTTACCCCTGTGTCTACCTCTTGTTCCTTAAGTCCCCACTACTTCTCTAATGAAAACCATATCGTGATGGTCCAACCATACACAACACCCTTCGCGGGGCAATGAGAAGGTGGGCGCCCGTTGTCCAAGCACTGGAGACAGCACTTAAGGGAACAACCCCTCTAGTTTCCCTAAAGGCGGGAACGAGTGAATTCCATCTCGCGTAGTTAAGTTACCAGCACCCTACTTGGTCTTGTCCCTGAGAAGATAGGAATATTGGGCGAGTAACTATGACCACCCTCACCCGTACTAGTCAAAGGACAGACCCCCGCAGACAGGAGTCTGTAACACGCTCAGGATTCAAGTCGAGTCACTAATGGTCATTTACGAAGTTATTAGTCCTTACGGTCAACGGTGTTACATCAGTAGGTCTAATAATTCACGGTCCGGTCTTGTACAATCTCATTGCACAGGATGCCCCCACCGCATGTCAACCATAGGAACGAGTCAGATCACCTCGTTTGTATCTAATACAAAGCGGGCCGCATCCACAGTGTATCAAGGATTAGGTCTCCAACCCTATCCATATACTGTAGACCGTTCAGGTCATTAACTCGAACGTGATCCTCCCTATGTGTCCACTACACACCGTTCAAGTTCCAGTTCTCTCATAAATTCAATGACCTTGGAGCTTAGTTTATTGGAAAAGTTTGTAAATATTGCGAGACACAAAGTAATGAAATAAATAACTCTTATTAATTTCAAACAGTAATTTACAAACACGAGATTAGGACAAAAATCTCAACAAACTCTCACTTGGACTAACCTAGTGGAGAAAATACATTTTTGAAATGTACATAAATTACAATGAAGTAATACAATAAACTAGGGCATTGAATACCCGTTTACACATCTCCTACTTGCCCTAGTCAAGAAGCTCTCGAAGACCTAGACTCTCTAGGTGACCCTCAAACACGTTAGCCGTGAGGGGCTTTGTAAATGGATCAGCTACATTATGCTCCGACGCTATCTGTGTGACTGTCACTTCTCCGCGATGCACAATCTCCCGTATCAAATGATACTTGCCCTCAATGTGTTTGGCTCTCTTATGGCTCCGAGGCTCTCGTGAGTTGGCTACTGCACCACTGTTATCACAGAACAGTGTGATCGACAAGTTCATATTTGGAACAACTTCCAAATCCGTCGTGAACTTCCTAACCCAAACAGCTTCCTTTGCAGCTTCACAAGCCGCAACATTTTCCACTTCCATAGTGGAATCAACGATGCATCCCTGCTTGATGCTTCGCCATACTACAGCTCCTCCATTCAGAATGAAGGCTTACCCCGAAGTGGATTTCCAAGAATCCTTATCGGTTGAAAGTCAGAATCCATGTATCCCGTAAGGATCAAATCCACACTACCATACACTAAGCTGTAGTTCCTCGTTCTCCTAAGATACTTGAGGATTGCCTTTACCGTTGTCCAGTGATCTAATCTTGGATTGGACTGATACCTACTGACAATCCCTACTGCATAACAGATGTCGGTCCTAGTACACAACATGGCATACATCAAGCTCCCTACAGCTGAAGCATATGGGATCCATCTCATATCCTCAACATCTTGAGGAGTCATAGGACATTGATCCTTAGACAAGTGAACCGCATGCCTGAAAGACAACAAACCCTTCTTTGAGTTCTGCATCTTATATCTATACAAGATCTTGTCAATATAAGATGCCTGAGACAAGGCTAGCATTCTATTCTTTCGGTTCCGGACAATCTGGATACCTAAAACATACTGAGCTTCTCCCAAATCTTTCATTTGGAATTGCGAAGCTAGCCACTTCTTAACGTCAGTAAGAAATTCTACCTCATTCCCAATGAGAAGAATATCATCCACATACAACACTAAAAAATGCGACAGTTTGATCAAAGCCATAAGATTTGATCGCCTCATCAAACCTTATATTCCAAGACCTCGAAGCTTGTTTTAGCCCATAAATGGACCTATGAAGCCGACAAACCTTTTGCTCTTGGCCTTGGGCCATAAACCCTTTGGGTTGGTTCATGTAGATGGTCTCATCAAGTTTGCTATTCAAAAAGGTTATCTTGACGTCCATCTGCCATACCTCGTAGTCATAATACGCGGAAATGGCCAAAAAGATCCTGATCGACTTTACCATGGCAACAGGTGAAAAGGTCTCCTCATAGTCAACCCCTTCAACCTGGGTAAAACCTTTTGCCACTAGCCGGGCTTTGAAGGTCTGCACCTTCCCATCTACGCCACGTTTACGCTTGTAGATCCATTTGCAACCAATAGGTTTGACCCCATCCTGTTGATCCACAAGCTCCCAGACATAATTGAAGTACATAGACTCCATTTCCTGGTCCATAACTTTAATCCACTCGTCTTTGTCAACATCAATCATTGCCTGATCATAGGTCAATGGATCCTCAAAGCGTCATCAGGAGCGACAACTGAGGTTTCAGCTAAACCCATGTAGCGATCAGGCTGTCTCACAACCCTCCCACTATGTCGAGGCATTCCCAACTCTTGGGAACGAACTTGACTAGACGTGCTAGGATCAACAACGCTTGTTGACGTACTAGCCCCATCAGCAACTCTTGCTGATGTACTGTCCATTTCATTTAACACAATTTTAGTCCTTGGTAAATGATCCCTGACGTGGTCTTCCTCTAGGAAAGTGGCGTTTGTCGACACAAGCACTCTATTTTCCTTAGGATCATAAAATAGACCACCCCTAGTCTCTTTAGGGTAACCTACGAATAGGCACAATTTCGAACGGGGTTCTAACTTTTTCGGGTTTGACACCAACACGTGGGTCGGGCATCCCCGAATCCTGAAGTGATGTAAACTGCCTTTACGTCCACTTCAGAGCTTGAAAGGTGTTTCCAGACACTCTTCGACGGAACGTTGTTCAAAATATAGACCACAGTCTCCACTGCGTAACCCCAAAAAGAATCAGGGAGACGAGCATAGCTCATCATCGACCGAACCATGTCCAACAAGGTTCTCGCTTCTCCTCTCCGATACACCATTCTCGTTGTGGCATACCAGTCTTTGAGAGTTGGGATGTAATTCCATGTTCTATCATATAGCCCTGGAATTCAGTGTCCATGTACTCTCCACCTCGATCCGATCGAAGTGTTTTAAACGATTTACCTAAGAGGTTCTCAACCTCAGTCTTGTACTCCTTGAACTTTTCAAGAGTTTCAGACTTCTTGTGCATTAGGTAAATATACCCATACCTCGAGTAATCGTCTATGAAAGACACGAAGTATTCATAAGCGCCTCGAGCTTTAACATTCATCGAACCACAGAGGTCAGAATGTACTAACCCAAGAGGCTCTTTGGGTCTATATATCCTTTTCCACTAAAAGGACGTTTGGTCATCTTGCCCTCAAGGCATGACTCACACACCGGTAAAGAGTTTTCTTCCAACTCGTTTAGAAGTCCACTCTTCACTAGTTTCTCAATCCTATTGAGATTAATGTGGCCTAATCGTAGATGCCAAAGATGGGCATTTTCCTTAGGAGAAACTTTCGCTCTCTTAGTTCGTGTTTCTGCAGTTTTAAACAATTCAGTATTCAAAACACTTTTGACCGAATTAGGTTTCAAAACATATAGATTATGCTCAAGTGAAGCTGAACAAATAAGATTGCCTTTGAAAGAAAAAAACGCTTTATTTGATTCAAAAGAAACACATATACATTGTTCAATTAGGCAGGAAATGGAAACAAGGTTTCTAGTAAACCCTGGTACAATATACAAATTATCTAAAAATAAGCACTTCCCGCCAAAGTGTAGCTTCATCGTGCCCATCGCTGCAGCAGGGACAAGCTCTCCGGATCCAACCCGTAGAGTCACCTCACCCTCTCGCAGCTGCTGCCAGGAATCAATCCCCTGAAAAGAAGAACAAACGTGGTTAGTGGCACCCGAATCCAATATCCAGGCAGAGTCACTACTCTCCACTAAACAGGTTTATGTCACAAGTAAATCACATTTACCTTGATTCTTTCTCTCGGCCAGGAATTTGGGACAGTTCCTCTTCCAGTGTCTGCCCCCATTGCAGTGGACACACTTTCCTTTCTCTACAACGTCCTTGACCTTCTTGCCCTTGTGGGCGGCAGCTCGGTCAGTTTTACCCCTATTCATCATCTTCTTCCCTTTTGGGCGTGAAGGAGCGACAGGTTTAGTCCAAGAGGTCGAACCCCTGTGATAAGACCTGTAGGCAACATTTGCCTCAGATTCCGATGCCTTGACCCTGTTCAAGAACTGGAATTTCTGTAGCTCATTGAGGAGGGTAGTCACAGTGTAGCTAATTTTGTTCATAACAGAATTGCTACGAAACTGAAGGAAACTCTTCGAAAGAGTCTCCAGAATAAAACTGACTTGGCTCGACTCGTTGATTGAAGCACTGTTCATCTCAGCCAGATTAAAGTGGGTCATCATGTCTAGAACATGTTCACGAACAGACAACCCCTCTTTCATCCGTGCGTTGAAGATGTATTTGAGCGAGTCATGTCTGACCTGAAAGGACTGTTGTCCAAACATTTCCTGCAAGGACTCCATGATCTCCTTGGCGGTGACCATCAGCTCAAGCTTCTTTGCCAATACATCAGACATGCTGACAATAATATAGACCTTGGCCTTTTCATTGACCCTGATCCATCGATCGTATGCATCGCGAATACTTCGCGACGCAGCGAGCGAGCAAGATCCGAGAGACACTCCTCAGAGAGCACGAACTTAATGTCGTCAGTTACCAAAATTTTGTTTATGTTGTTTTTTCAAGTTTGGTAATTATCTCCCACTAATTTATCGGACGCGAGTAGAGCTATAATTGCGCTAGACATGTTTTAAGCTGAAAAATTAAGAAAACTTTGTGTTAGTCTCGCAAAAAACTTTTGAAATCCAATCAAGTTTTAGCAAAAATGTTTCATGATCCCTAGGTCATTCAAAATTTTGCAATGATATCCTAAAGGTTTAGAATGACCGCCACCGAAGGGTGAACAGAACACTCCTCCTCTAAGACGAGACTTTCTCGATCAAACCCTAATCCCAGAATAACTCTTATTCCATTAGGCGTCTAATTACCATTGTTCGGTCGAATTCATTAACACTTAACGAATTCTGTGAGTGTCACCCTCAACCTTTAAGTTTCCAAGAATCCGTCCAAACAATAGCCATCGAAGGGTGAACCAAGAAGAAAAACGGACCAGGAAACTGTATCCCTTTCGGAAATTCACGGTGTTCCGACTCCCATGACCAGGCCCTCCGAAGGGATTGTCTGGTCCAGGCCAAACTAGCCGGCGGATCATAGGCGTCTCACGGTGTGAATCGAAAGAAGAGACCGTGGGTCCCATTTTCACAAGTCCCACTCCCACTCACTATAAGTACTCTCTCCATCCACAATGATATTGACCTATACAAATGCCACCCGAAGGGGAACGCTCCCATTTGCGCCACGAGGCCGAGTATAGATCTCACGGTGCAGACATAACGGAGATTTGTGGTTGGAAATTCAAATGTATCTCATACACTTTATTTCCTCCCACTCAGCACTTTAATTTTAATAGGGATTGACCTTGATAAACCGACCAAAATTTACCTAAGTCTACCAATATAACTCTTATATGGTATTAACCTAAGTCTATAATCACATTATAACTTAGGTCTATGTGAGTAAATTAAAACACTTTTAATTAGCGGCACCCACGATAAGTATAATCTAAGAATCTCCAGACCGAATTCACTCCCAGGTCGATTTCCATGTAGGGGTATTCCGCAAGCGTCAACTTAAATACCCCAGCCTTAGACAAAACCTTCCTTAGACAGAGTTACTAATCAGTCTCCATTCATGGACTAAACTTTGATTTCCTAATTTCTAATCTCATTAGAAAATAGAAAACCTAAGTCTAATTATTCAAGTTCTAAACTCTTTAAAACTAAGAATTAACTTAGGTTGCATGCATTTCTATGTTATAGTGCTGGATCATTCATCACATGAATAACTATATACTATAACATAATATAATTCATCTCATGAATATAAATGCATGAGCATACTTTAATCTAAAAAATATAACACTTATATTAATTAAATTAAACATGCATTTTATTATATTATAACTCTTATAATATAATCTATCATGCAAACTATATATTATAACTCTTATAATATAAATGATGCATGAAAATGTTTAACCTAAGGTTGGATTGTAAATCTACATGACATACATTATGCACATAGAAATTAATTAAAATATACATCTCATGCATAAAATAATTAAATAGCAAAAATGGACCGGTTTTTAGCACCTAGGGGCAATTATTTAATTAAATAACATTAAAATAACACTTATATTAATATTATTTAATGAAATAATTAAATAAATAAAATAAAATTACATTTTACATTTAAATAAATAAGAAAAATCGAAAATAACTACCCACTAATTGAAAGTAATCGCCCATGTCTGCGAACTGCTCGCGAACTGGCCACTACGTGTGTGGCGTTGCAACACCGTGGGTAGCGTTGCAACACTGCCGCGTCTAGCGTTGAGGTCAGCATGCTTCACGCCGTGGCGTTGCAACGCTACTCTGCAGCCAAGCCAGCGCCCGAAGGATAGCGTCGAGACGCCGATGAATAGCGTCGAGACGCCATCGACAGAACAACAAACTCCTTTGCTGTTCTTCAATGAATTTCGCCTGTTTCCGCTCCGATTTCTTCACAGCAACTCTTGCCACGAACGACTCGGACTTACAGACTCGATTTACAACAAAATGCCTAAAAATAACGGGCCCTTACAATTGAAGGGAATGAAAATCCCGTGCAGCGGAAGACGATTGAATCGTCGATGTATCAATTACGCAAACCGTCTTTGTTAAAATTGATCTAAAACATAGATCTAGGCTAAACATGCAATTAAGAAGAAGAAAAAACAGTAAGAAATGAATTTACTTACTTGTTGAAGACTTTGTTCAAGATTTCTTCTTCAAATCCACGAACTCTTCGTGCTCCTCGTACACAACGAACACCTCCAATGATTGAGAGTCAAAACACTACCAAGAAGCCTTCTCGGTTGTTCTCTTTTGGAGAAAGGAGGCTTGTGGGAACCTTTTGGTTTTGGAGAGGGAGGCGAATTTGAGAGAGAATAGAGAGAGTTTCTCTTCTCTTCTTTTGTGAAAAACTAAAAAAATGAGAGAATGAATCACCATCCTTCTTGAAAGAAGGGTTTATATAGTGGGATTAGGGGAGTTAAAATGTCCACATATTTACCACTTTACCACAACCATAGGTTATGCAAATCTCATTTGCATAACTACATAATATAAGATATCTCATATCTGATATTGCAAATCTCATTTGCAATAATTGTGGATTTATTAAATTGAATCACATCCAATTTAGTTTCTCTCAATCAAATTCTCCAATTAGCCTTAATTCAACAATTAGGCTAACCTATAGTTTGTTATGAATCTCATTCACATTAAACTATATATTATATCATTCATATCTCATATAAATGCCCTTAAGGTGAAATTGAACACTTCAATTTCATACCAAAATTTTATCCCTTCTTAAATCCGATGATGGAGCCAACCGAGGGACCTAATGGACCTCTCGATGGCGGGCTCCCATGATCCGAGATTAACACGCCAAACTCTTTGACCGGTTAACCAACATTCATTAGCTACGGTGACACTCCACTATAGCCCGTGTTTTGCACTCCCGTCGGTCACGAGAATATTACGTGTCCACCGATATAACCAATACGCATGAGTTGACCCTTCATCAGGTTGTTCGTGAGACACTACCGGGTCAAATTACCGTTTTACCCTGTGTCTACCTCTTGTTCCTTAAGTCCCCACTTTGCTCCTCTAATGAACAACAAATTGTGATGGTCCAACCATACACAACACCCTTCTCGGGCAAGTGAGAAGGTGGGCGCTCGTTGTCCAAGCCCCGGAGACAGCACTTAAGGGAACAACCACTCTAGTTTCCCTAAAGCCGTGAACGAGTGAATTCCATCTCGCGTAGTTAAGTTTCCAGCTCCTACTTGGTTCGCGTCACGAGAAGATAGGCATATTGGGCGAGTAATCGCGACCACCCTCACCCGTACTAGTCAAAGAATGACCCTCGTGAGGCGGAGTCCGTAACACGCTCGAGGATTGGTCGAGTCACTAATGGTCATCTCTGAAATTATTAGTCCTTCTTGTCAGCGGTGTTACATCATCGTAGGTCTAATAATTCACGGTCCGATCTTGTACAATCTCATTGCACGGGATGCCCCCACTCGCATGTCAACGGATGAGCGAGTCGGATCATCTCGTGCGTATCTAATACAAAGCGGGCCACATCCACAGTGTATTCAAGGATTAGGTCTCCAACCCTATCCATATATGTAAGCCCGTTCGGGTCATTAACTCGACGTGATCCTCCCTATGTGTCCACTACACACCGTTCAAGTTCTAGTTCTCTCATAAATTCAATGACCACGGAGCTTAGTTTATTGGAAAAAGTTTATAAATATTGCGAGACACAAAGTGATGAAATAAATAACTCTTATTAATTTCAAACAATATATAACAAACACGAGATTAGGACAAAAATCCTAACAACATTGATCTCATCAACATAAATTGTAAATCTATTCTAGTGCCAAAAACCGAAACATCCATTATGCAAACCAACATTCATCTCATGAAATTAAGGCAAAAATACCCACCTATTTTAACAAAAAACAGTGCATAACAAAGAACCATCGAAATGTCTCTGATACCAATTGAAGGGAATGAAAATCCCCGCGCAGCAGAAGACGATCGAATCGTCAAGGTATCGTTACTCTACTAGAAGTTTGTTAAAACGATCTAACGCCTAGATCTAAGTTAAACATGCAAAAGAGGAAGAAAAAACAGTAAGAAGAAATTTACTTACTTGTTGTAGACAAAACTTCAAAGTTTCTTCCTCAATCACGAACACTTCGTGCTTCTCAACGAATGCTTCTCTCGAACAAAACGAACACCACCAACGACCTTCTCGGTTGTTCTTCCTTTGGAAGAAGGAAAGTGCTGGGACTTTTCTTTGTTTTGGAGACGGAGGAGAATTGAGAGAGTTGAGAGAATTCTTAATCTCTTCTCTTTGATGAAAATCAAAAAATGAGAGAATGAGTTACTAATCCCTTCTTGCAAAGCGTTTAAATAGTGGAAATGGATGGAGTTAAAATCTCCACATTATTACCACTTTACCACAACCATAGGTTATGCAAATCTCATTTGCATAACCATATAATATAAGATATCTCATATCTCATATTGCAAATCACTTTTGCAATAATTGTGGATTAATTAAATTGAATCACATCCAATTTAATTTCTCTCAATTAATTTCTCCAATTAGCCCTAATTCAACAATTAAGCTAACCTATAGTTTACTATGAATCTCATTCACATTAAACTATATATTATATCGTTCATATCTCATATAAATGACATAAATACCCTTTAAGTGAAATTGAACACTTCAATTTTATACCAAAATATTAACCCTTCTTTTAACCCAGATTGAGCCAACCGAAGGACCTAATCGACTTACAGTGATGGGCTTCAATGATCAAGATTAACCTATCAAACTCTTTGACCCGGTTAATCAACATTCATTAGCTACGGTAACACTTCACTATAGCCCGTAGCTGCACTCCCGTCGATCTGAGAATATTACGTGTCCACCGATATAACCAATGCCCATGAGTCGACCCTTCACGGGTTGTTCGTGAGACACTGGGTCAAATTACCGCTTTACCCACAGTGTCTACCTCTTGTTCCTTAAGTCCCCACTTTGCTCCTCTAATGAACAACAAATTGTGATGGTCCAACCATACACAACACCCTTCTCGGGCAAGTGAGAAGGTGGGCGCTCGTTGTCCAAGCCCCGGAGACAGCACTTAAGGGAACAACCACTCTAGTTTCCCTAAAGCCGTGAACGAGTGAATTCCATCTCGCGTAGTTAAGTTTCCAGCTCCTACTTGGTTCTCGTCACTGAGAAGATAGGCATATTGGGCGAGTAATCGTGACCACCCTCCTGCATTACTAGTCTAAAGCGGACCCACTGTGAGCGGGAGTCCGTAACACGCTCGAGGATTGTGTCGAGTCACTAATGGTCATCTCACGAAATTATTAGTCCTTCTTTGTCAGCGGTGTTACGTCGGTGGGTCTAATAATTCACGGTCGATCTTGTACAATCTCATTGCACAGGATGCCCCCACTCGCATGTCAACCACATGAGCGAGTCGATCATCTCGTCTCAGATCTAATTCAAAGCGGCCACATCCACAAGCTATCCGAGTTAGGTCTCCAACCCTATCCATTTATTGTAGACCGTTCGGGTCATTAACTCGAACGTGATCCTCCCTATGTGTCCACTACACACCGTTCAAGTTCTAGTTCTCTCATAAATTCAATGACCCTGGAGCTTAGTTTATTGGAAAAAGTTTATAAATATTGCGAGACACAAAGTGATGAAATAAATAACTCTTATTAATTTCAAACAATATATTACAAAGACGAGATTAGGACAAAAATCCTTACAACATTGATCTCATCAACATAAATTGTAAATCTATTCTAGTGCCAAAAACCGAAACATCCATTATGCAAACCAACATTCATCTCATGAAATTAAGGCAAAAATACCCACCTATTTTAACAAAAAACAGTGCATAACAAAGAACCATCGAAATGTCTCTGATACCAATTGAAGGGAATGAAAATTCCCGCGCAGCAGAAGACGATCGAATCGTCAAGGTATCGTTACGCTACTAGAAGTTTGGTAAAACGATCTAACGCTTAGATCTAAGTTAAACATGCAAAAGAGGAAGAAAAAACAGTAAGAAGAAATTTACTTACTTGTTGTAGACAAAACTTCAAAGTTTCTTCCTCAATCACGAACACTTCGTGCTTCTCAACGAATGCTTCTCTCGAACAAAACGAACACCACCAACGACCTTCTCGGTTGTTCTTCCTTTGGAAGAAGGAAAGTGGTGGGACTTTTCTTTGTTTTTGAGAGGGAGGAGAATTGAGAGAGTTGAGAGAATTCTTAATCTCTTCTCTTTGATGAAAATCAAAAAATGAGAGAATGAGTTACTAATCCCTTCTTGCAAAGCGTTTAAATAGTGGAAATGGATGGAGTTAAAATCTCCACATTATTACCACTTTACCACAACCATAGGTTATGCAAATCTCATTTGCATAACCATATAATATAAGATATCTCATATCTCATATTGCAAATCACTTTTGCAATAATTGTGGATTAATTAAATTGAATCACATCCAATTTAATTTATCTCAATTAATTTCTCCAATTAGCCCTAATTCAACAATTAAGCTAACCTATAGTTTACTATGAACCTCATTCACATTAAACCATATATTATATCGTTCATATCTCATATAAATGACATAAATACCCTTTAAGTGAAATTGAACACTTCAATTTTATACCAAAATATTAACCCTTCTTTTAACCAAGATTGAGCCAACCGAAGGACCTAATGGACTTACAGTGATGGGCTTCAATGATCCGAGATTAACCTATCAAACTCTTTGACCCGGTTAATCAACATTCATTAGCTACGGTAACACTCCACTATAGCCCGTAGCTGCACTCCCGTCAGTGCAGAATATTACGTGTCCACTGATATAACCAATGCCCATGAGTCGACCCTTCACAGGTTGTTCGTAGACACGGCTGGGTCAAATTACCATTTTACCCCTATGTCTACCTCTTGTTCCTTAAGTCCCCACTCCTCCTCTAATGAACAACATATCGTGATGGTCCAACCATACACAACACCCTTCTCGGGCCAGTGAGAAGGTGGGCGTACGTTGTCCAAGCCCTGGAGACAACACTTAAGGGAACAACACCTCTAGTTTCCCTAAAGGCGGGAACGAGTGAATTCCATCTCGCGTAGTTAAGTTCCCAGCTCCCTACTTGGTCCTGTCCCTTAGAAGATAGACATATTGGGCGAGTAACTGTGACCACCCTCACCCGTACTAGTCAAAGGACAGACCCCCGCAGACAGGAGTCCGTAACATGCTCAGGATTCAAGTCGAATCACTAATGGTCATCTACGAAGTTATTAGTCCTTACTGTCAACGGTGTTACATCAGTCGGTCTAATAATTCACGGTCCGGTCTTGTACAATCTCATATCACAGGATGCCCCCACTCGCATGTCAACCACATGAACGAGTCAGATCACCTCGTTTGTATCTAATACAAAGCGGGTCGCATCCACAATGTATCTAGGATTAGGTCTCCAACCCTATCCATATACTTTAGACCGTTCGGGTCATTAACTCGAACGTGATCCTCCCTGTGTGTCCACTACAAACCGTTCAAGTTCTAGTTCTCTCATAAATTCAATGACACTGGAGCTTAGTTTATTGGAAAAGTTTTTAAATATTGCGAGACACAAAATAATGAAATAAATAACTCTTATTAATTTCAAACAGTAATTTACAAACACGAGATTAGGACAAAAATCCCAACACATTAGGTCCCTCGGTTGGCTCAAACTGGATTAATAGAGGGTTTACAGTTCTGGTGTGAATTTGAAGTGTTCGAGTTTACTAAAGGGTAATTATGTCATTTATATGAGATATGAATGACATATTATATAGTTTAATGTGAATGAGATTCATAATAAACTATAGGTTAGCGTAATTGTCTTATTAGGGCTAATTTGGAGAAATTAGATTGAGAGAAATTAAATTGAATGTGATTCAATTTTAAAATCCAAAATTATACAAATGTTATTTGTATAATGAGATATGAGATATCTTATTATATGTGGTTATGCAAATATGATTTGTATAACCTATGGTTGTTGTAAAATGGTAAATAGGTGGAGATTTCAACTCCACCTATCACCATTATATAAACCTTTTGCAAGTAGGATTTCTTAGGCTTGTTGCTCATTTTTTGGATTTCTCACCAAAGAGCATTGCAAAAATTCTCTCAACCCTCTCTCAAACTCTTCTCTCCTCTCACCAAAAAGGATTTCCACCACTCTCCTACTGTACGTAGAACAACCGAGAAACCATGTGGAAGTGTCCGGTTACTCACTGTTCGAGGAGATCGAGGACGTTGAGATTGTGATCACGAAGGGTTCGTGAACAGGAGAAGGAAAACTTGAATACGGTTCTTCAACAAGTGTTCTAACTAGTTTTTCTTCTTATTTTGCATGTTTAGCCTTGTTTTTATGAGATAAAAACTGTTTTAAGAAAACGGATTTCGCAACGATATCACGACGATTCGGTCGTCCTTCCTCTGCACGGGAATTCATTCCCTTCAATTGGTATCAAAGAAAGGTTGTTGGCTTCTCATTGTGCATCTGTTTTCTTAAAATTAGGCGGGTAATTGCTTCAATTTATGTGATGAATTGTGGTTTGCTTGATTGGATGTTTCAGTTCTGGCACTAGTTTAGGTTTATTTTCAGTTTGATGAGATCAAATTGTAAAGGCCCGTGTTTTTGGGCAAATTAGAAAATAAATCGAGTATGTAAGTCCGTGTCTTTGACGGCAAGAGTTGCTGTGAAGAAATCTGAGCAGAAACGGGCGAGAAACGACAAAGAACAGTAAGAGGAGCTTATTGTTCTGTTGACGGCGATGAGACGTTGTTCTTCAGCGTCTCAACGTTGTCCGAGCGGATGATGGCCCGGCTGCTGATCAGCATTGCAATGTTAGGCGTAGCGTTGCAACGCCATAGCATGGAGCACGCGGTGTGCGACGCTTAGTGCTGCAGCGTTGCAACGCTGCGTGCATAGTGGGCGATTCTAGCAGCTTTTTCGCGCGAGATGTGGGCTGATGATCATTTCTCAAACGTTGGGCATTTTAGTTTCGCTTTTTATTTAATTATTATTTTATAAAATGTATATTTATTTTATTTTATATTAAATTAATTAATATTAATATAAATGTTATATTAATGTTAATTAATTTATTTAATGCCCCTAAGTGCCAAAACCGGTCCAATTTTTGCTATTTAATTATTTCATGCATGAGATGTATGAAATATTTTTATTCTATGTGCATAATGTATGTCATATAGATTTAAAATCCCACCTTAGATTAAACATTTCATGCATCATATTTATATTATGAGTGTTATAATATATAGTATGCATGATAGGTTATATTATAAGTGTTATAATATAATTAAAGCATGTTTTAATTTATTTAATATAAGAGTTATATTTCTTAGATTAAAGTATGCTCATGCATTTAATTCATGTGATGAATATTTGTTATAGTATAAAGTTATTCATGTGATGAATGATCAAGCACTATAACATAGAAACGCATGTAACCTAAGTTAATTATTAGTTTTAAAATGTTTAGAACTTGAATAATTAGACTTAGGTTTTCTAGTTCTAATAAGATTAGAATTAGGAAATCAAAATATGACCTTTGAATTGTGACTGATAAGTAACTCTGTCTAAGGAAGGTTTTGTCTAAGGCAGGGGTATTTATGTTGACGCTTGCGAAACACCCCTACCTGGAAACCGACCTGGGAATGAATTCGGTTTGGAGATTTTTAGGTTATATTATCGTGAGTGACATTAATTAAAAGTTGATTAATTTACTCTCATAGACCTAAGTTAATAGTGTGATTATAAACTTAGGCTAAATCAATATAAGAGTTATATTAGTAGACTTAGGTAAATATTAGCCGATTGATCTAGGTCAATCCTGAATAATATAAAGTGTTGAGTGGGAGGAAATAAAGTGTATGAGATACATTTGAATTTCCGACCACAAATCTCCGTTAAAGTCCGCACCGTGAGATCCATACTCGGCCTCGTGACGCAAAGGGGAGCGTCCCCCCTTCGGATGGTATTTGTATGGATCAATATCATAGTGGATGGAGAGAGTACTTATAGTGAGTTGGAGCGGGACCTGTGAAAACGGGACCCACGGTCTCTTCTTTCGATTCACACCGTGAGACCCCTATGATCTTCCTGCTAGTTTGGCCTGGACCAGACAATCCCTTCGGAGGGCCTTGATCATGGGAGTCGGAACACCATGAATTTTCGAAAGGGATACAGTTTCCTTGATGGTTTTCCTTTGGTGGCTATTGTTTTGACGGATACTTGGAAACTTAAAGATTGAGGGTGACACTCACGGGATTCATTAAGAGTTAATGGATTAGACCAAAAATGGTAACTGGACACCTAATGGAATAAGAGTTATTCTGGTATTAGGGTCTGGTCGAGAAAGTCTCGTCCTAGAGGAGTAGTGTTTCTATTCACCCTTCGGTGGCGGTCATTCTAAACCTTTGGGATATCATTGCAAATTTTAAAATGACCTAGGGATCATAGGATATATTTTTGCTAAAACTTGATTGAATTTCAAAAAGTTTCTGGAAGACTGACACAAAGCTTTTATTTGATTTTTTCAGCAAAAATGTCTAGCTCAATTATAGTGTTACTAGCATCCGACAAACTAGCGGGAGATAATTTCCAAACTTGGAAAAACAATATAAACACGATACTAGTAACCGACGACCTTAACTTCGTGCTTACTAAGGAGTGTCCTCAGTTGCCGAGCTTGACTGCGTCACGAAGTGTTCGTAATGCATACGATCGATGGATCAGGGCCAATGAAAAGGCCAAGGTTTACATTATTGCCAGCTTGTCTGAAGTTTTGGCAAAGAAGCATGAGTTGATGGTCACCGCTAAGAAGATCATAGAGTCATTGCAGGACATGTTTGAACAACAGTCCTTTCAGGTCCGGCATGACTCGCTCAAACACGTCTTCAACGCCCGGATTAAAGAAGGGGCATCTGTCCGAGAACACGTTCTAGACATGATGACGAACTTTAATCTGGTGGAGATGAACGCAACTTCGATCGATGAGTCGAGCCAGGTCAGCTTCATCTTGGAGACTCTTCTGAAGACCTTCCTTCAGTTTCGTAGCAATGTTGTTATGAACAAAATTAGCTACACTCTGACCACCCTTCTAAATGGGTTACAGAACTTCGAGTCCTTGATGAGGATCAGGACACCAGAAGTTGAGGCAAATGTTGCCTTTGTTGGGATTTTTGTCCTAATCTCGTGTTTGTAAATTACTATTTGAAATTAATAATAGTTATTTATTTAATTACATTGGGTCTCGCAATATTTACAAACTTTTCCAATAAACTAAGCTTCAGGGTCATTGAATTTATGAGAGAACTAGAACTTGAATGGTGTGTAGTGGACACACAACGAAGATCACGTTCGAGTTAATGACCAGAACGGTCTATAGTATATGGATAGGGTTGGAGACCTAATCCTTGATACACTGTGGATGCGACCCGCTTTGTATTAGATACAAACGAGGTGATCTGACTCGTTCCTGTGGTTGACATGCGGTGGGGGCATCCTGTGCAAAGAGATTGTACAAGACCGGACCGTGAATTATTAGACCTACTGATGTAACACCGTTGACCGTAAGGACTAATAACTTCGTAGATGACCATTAGTGACTCGACTTGAATCCTGAGCGTGTTACGGACTCCTGCTGCGAGTCCGCCTTTGACTAAATACGGGTGAGGGTGGTCACAGTTACTCGCCCAATATTCCTATCTTCTCAGGGACAAGACCAAGTAGGGAGCTGGGAACTTAACTACGTGAGATGGAATTCACTCGTTCCCGCCTTTAGGGAAACTAGAGGGGTTGTTCCCTTAAGTGTTGTCTCCAGGGCTTGGACAACGGGCGCCCACCTTCTCATTGGCCCGCGAAGGGTGTTGTGTATGGTTGGACCATCACGATATGTTGTTCATTAGAGGAGGAGTGGGGACTTAAGAAATAAGAGGTAGACAGAGGGGTAAAACGATAATTTGACCCAGCCGTGTCTACGAACAACCTGTGAAGGGTCGACTCATGGGCATTGGTTATATCAGTGGACACGTAATATTCTGCACTGACGGGAGTGCAGCTACGAGCTATAGTGGAGTGTTACCGTAGCTAATGAATGTTGATTAACCGGGTAAAAGAGTTTGATAGGTTAATCTCGGATCATTGGAGCCGTCACTGTAGGTCCATTAGGTCCCTCAGTTGACTCAATCTGGGTTAAAAGAAGGGTTAATGTTTTGGTATGAAATTGAAGTGTTCAATTTCATTTAAAGGGCATTTATGTCATTTATATGAGATATGAATGATATAATATATAGTTTTATGTGAATCAGATTCATAATAAACTATAGGTTAGCCTAATTGTTGAATTAGGACTAATTGGAGAAATTAATTGAGAGAAATTAAATTAGATGTGATTCAATTTAATTAATCCACAATTATTGCAACTGTGATTTGCAATATGAGATATGAGATATCTTATATTATATGGTTATGCAAATCTGATTTGCATGACCTATAGTTGTGGTAAAATAGGAATAATGTGGAGATTTCAACTCCATGTTATTTCACTATTTAAACCCTTTGCAAGAAGGGTTTCTTAACTCAATCTCTCATTTTTGGAATTTCAACCAAAAGAAGAGAATTCTCTCGCAAACTTTTCTCTCAAATCTCCTCAGTCTCCAAAACCAAAAGTCCCACAACTTTCCTTCTTCCAAAGGAAGAACAACCGAGAAGACCATTGGTGGTGTTCGGGTTTTGTTCGAGGGAAACATTCGTTGAGATCGAGAAGCACGAAGCGTTCGTGACCTTGGAAGAAATCTTCAAGAGAGTCTTCAACAAGTAAGTAGACTTCTTCTAACTGATTTTCTTCCATATTATTGTATGTTTAACTTAGATCTAAGTGTTAGATAATTTTAACAAAACTCTAGTAGCGTAACGATACCTTGACGATTCGATCGTCTTCCGCTGCGCGGAGATTTTCATTCCCTTCAATTGGTATCAGAGCCAAGTTGATGATTCTTCGTTATGCACTGATTTTTGTTAAAATAGGTGGGTAAATTACCTTATTTCATGAGATGAATGATGGGTTTGCATAATGAATGTTTCAGTTTTTGCCACTAGACTATATTTACAATTTTATGTTGATGAGATCAATGTAAGGGCCCGTTGTTTTTGGGCATTTTGTTGTAAATCGAGTCTTTAAGTCCGAGTCGTTCGTGGCAAGAGTTGCTGTGAAGAAATCGGAGCGAAAACGGGCGAAATTCGATGAAGAACAACAAAGTTGTTTGTTGTTCTGTCGATGGCGTTGAGACGCTGTTCATCGACATCTCAACGCTATCCTTGCGGGCCCTGGCTTGGCTGCAGAGCAGCGTTGCAACGCCACGGCATGGAGCACGCTGGTCTCAACGCTGGACACGGCAGCGTTGCAACCCTGCCCACAGCGTTGCAACGCCGCACGCGTAGTGGGCAGTTCGTGAAGCACTTCGCAGACGTGGGCAGTTGGTTTTCAAAGTGGGCAGTTAGTTTTCCGTATTTTCTTTATTTTTAATTATGTAAAATGTAATTTATTTATTTATTTAATTATTTTATTAAATGATATTAATATAAATGTTATATTAATGTTATTTAATTAAATAATTGCCCCTAGGTGCCAAAAACCGGTCTATTTTTCTATTTAATTATTTTATGCATGAGATGTATATTTTAATTAATTTCTATGTGCATAATGTATGTCATATAGATTTAAAATCCCACCTTAGGTTAAACATATTAATGCATCATTTATATTATAAGAGTTATGATATATAGTTTGCATGATAGGTTATATTATAAGAGTTATAATATAATTAAATGCATGTTTAATTTAATTAATATAAGTGTTATATTTTTTAGATTAAAGTATGCTCATGCATTTATATTCATGTGATGAATAATATTATGTTATAGTATATAGTTATTCATGTGATGAATGATCAAGCACTATAACATAAAAATGCATGCAACCTAAGTTAATTATTAGTTTTAAAGAGTTTAGAACTTGAATAATTAGACTTAGGTTTTCTATTTTCTAATAAGATTAGAAATTAGGAAATCAAAGTTTAGTCTATGGATGGAGACTGATTAGTAACTCTATCTAAAGAAGGTTTTGTCTAAGGCTCGGGTATTTAAGTTGACGCTTGCGGAACACCCCTACCTGGAAACCGACCTGGGAGTGAATTCGGTCTGGAGATTCTTAGATTATACTTATCGTGAGTGCCGCTAATTAAAACTGTTTTAATTTACTCACATAGACCTAAGTAATAATGTGATTATAAACTTAGGTTAATACCATATAAGAGTTATATTGGTAGACTTAGGTAAATGTTAGCCGGTTTATCTATGTCAATCCCTATTAAAATTTAAAGTGCTGAGTGGGAGGAAATAAAGTGTATGAGATACATTTGATTTTCCAACCACAAATCTCCGTTAAGTCCGCACCGTGAGATCTATACTCGGCCTCGTGGCGCAAATGGGAGCCTCCCTCTTCTGGTGGCATTTGTATAGGTCAATATCATCGTGGATGGAGAGAGTACTTATAGTGAGTGGGAGCGGGACTTGTGAAAACGGGACCCATGGTCTCTTCTTTCGATTCACACCGTGAGACGCCCATGATCCGCATGCTAGTTTGGCCTGGACCAGACAATCCCTTCGGAAGGCCTGATCATGGGAGTCAGAACACTGTGAATTCCCAAAAGGGATACAGTTTCCTGGTTAGTTTTCCTTCTTGGTTCACCCTTCAGTGGCTATTGTTTGGACGAATGCTTGGAAACTTAAAGATTGAGGGTGACACTCACAGAATTCGTTAAGTGTTAATGAATTCGATCGAACAATGGTAATTGGACGCCTAATGGAATAAGAGTTATTCTGGGATTAAGGTCTGATCGAGAAAGTCTCGTCCTAGAGGAGGAGTGTTTTGTTCACCCTTCGGTGGAAGTCATTCTAAACCTTTAGGATATCATTGCAAAATTTTGAATGACCTAGGGATCATTAAACATTTTTTGCTAAAACATGATTGGATTTCAAAAGTTTATTGTGAGACTAACACAAAGTTTTCTAATTTTTCAACTTAAAACATGTCTAGCTCAATAATAGCTCTGCTCGCTTATGATAAACTAGTGGGAGATAATTACCAAACTTGAAAAAACAACATAAACACAATTTTGGTTACTGACGACATTAAGTTCGTGCTCTTTGAGGAGTGTGCTCAGATGCCAGGCTCGACTGCATTGCGAAGTGTTCGTGATGCATACGATCGATGGATCAGTGCCAATGAAAAGGCCAAGGTCTATATCATTGTCAGCATGTCTGATGTTTTGGCAAAGAAGCATGAGCTAATGGTCACCGCTAAGGAGATCATGGAGTCCTTGCAGGAAATATTTGGACAACAGTCCTTTCAGGTCCGGCATGACTCGCTCAAATACGTCTTCAACGCACGGATGAAAGAAGAATCGTCTGTCCGTGAACATGTTCGAGACATGATGACCCACTTTAATCTTGCTGAGATGAACGAGGCTTCGATCGACGAGTCGAGCCAAGTCAGTTTTATCTTGGAGACTTTTCCGAAGAGTTTCCTTCAGGTTCGTAGCAATGCTGTTATGAACAAAATTAGCTACACTCTGACTACCCTCCTCAATGAGCTATAGAATTTCCAGTCCTTGATGAGAGTTAGGGCATCGAAATCTGAGGCAAATGTTGCTTACAGGTCTTATTACAGGGGTTCGACCTCTGGGACGAAACCTGTTGCTTCTTCATGCCCGAAAGGGAAGAACAGGATGAAGAGGGGTAAAACTGACCGAGGTGTCGCCCAGAAGGGCAAGAAGGTCAACAAAGTTGCAGAAAAAGGAAAGTGTTTCCACTGCAATGGAGGCGGACACTGGAAGAGAAACTGTCCCAAATTCCTAGCCGAAAGGAAGAATCAAGGTAAATGTGATTTACTTGTGACAAAAACCTGTTTAGTGGACAGTAGTGACTCTACTTGGATATTGGATTCGGGCGCCACTAACCATGTTGTTCTTCTTTTCAGGGGATTGATTCCTGGCACCCGCTGCGAGAGGGTGAGGTGACTCTACAGGATGGATCCGGGGAGTTTGTCTCTACTGCAGCGATCGGCACGGTGAAGCTTCATTTCGGCGAAAAGTACTTATTATTAGATAATTTGTACATTGTACCAGGGTTTACTAGAAACCTTGTTTCCATTTCCTGCCTTATTGAACAATGTATATCTATTACTTTTGAATCAAATAAAGTGTTTATTTCTTTCAGAGGCAATCTTATTTGTTCCGCTTCACTTGAGCATAATCTGTATGTTTTCAAACCTAATTCGGTCAAAAGTGTTTTGAATACTGAATTGTTTAAAATGGCAGAAACACGAACAAAAAGAGCGAAAGTTTCTCCTAAAGAAAATGCCCATCTTTGGCATCTGCGGTTAGGCCACATTAATCTCAATAGGATTGAGAAACTAGTGAAGAGTGGACTTCTAAACGAGTTGGAAGAAAACTCTTTACCGGTGTATGAGTCATGCCTTGAGGGCAAAATGACCAAATGTCCTTTTAGTGGAAAAGGATATAGAGCCAAAGAGCCCCTTGAGTTAGTACATTTTGACCTTTGTGGTCCGATGAATGTTAAAGCTCGAGGTGGTTATGAATACTTCGTGTCTTTCATAGACGATTTCTAGAGGAATGGGTATATTTACCTAATTCACAAGAAGTCTGAAACTCTTGAAAAGTTCAAGTAGTACAAGATTGAGGTTGAGAACCTCTTAGGTAAATCACTTAAAACACTTCGATCGAATCGAGGTGGAGAGTACATGGACACTGAATTCAAGGACTATATGATAGAACACGGAATTACGCCCCAACTTTCAGCAGCTGGTATGCCACAGCAGAATGGCGTATCGGAGAGGAGAAACAGAACCTTGTTGGACATGGTTTGGTCGATGATGAGCTATGCTCGTCTCCCTGATTCTTTTTAGGGTTATGTAGTTGAGAGAACGGTCTATATTTTTAACAACATTCCTTCGAAGAGTGTTTGTGAAACTCCTTTCGAACTCTGGAGTGGACGTAAAGGCAGTTTACTTCACTTCAGAATTTGGGGTTGCCCGACCCATGTGTTGATGTCAAACCCGAAAAATTTAGAACCCCGTTCGAAATTGTGCCTATTCGTAGGTTACCCTAAAGAGACTAGGGGTGGTCTATTTTACGATCCTAAGGAAAATAGGGTGCTTGTGTCGACCAACGCCACTTTCCTAGAGGAAGACCACGTCAGGGATCATTTACCAAGGATTACAATTGTGCTAAATGAAATGGACAGTACATCAGCAAGAGTTGCTGATGGGGCTAGTACGTCAACAAGCATTGTTGTTCCTAGCACGTCTAGTCAAATTCGTTCCCAAGAGTTGGGAATGGCTCGACGTAGTGGGAGGGCTGTGAGACAGCCTTATCGTTACATGGGTTAAGCTGAAACCTCAGTTGTCGCTCCTGATGATGACTGTGAGGATCCATTGACCTATGATCAGGCAATGGTTGATGTTGACAAAGACGAATTGATTAAAGCTATGGACCAGGAAATGGAGTCGATGTACTTCAATTCCGTCTAGGAGCTTGTGGATCAACCGGATGGGGTAAAACCTATTGGTTGCAAATGGATCTACAAGCTTAAACGTGGTGTATATGGGAAGGTGCAGACCTTCAAAGCCCAACTAGTGGCAAAGGGTTTTACCAAGGTTGAAGGGATTGACTATGAGGAGACCTTTTCACCTGTTACCATGGTAAAGTCGATCAAGATCTTTCTGGCCATTGTCACGTATTATGACTACGAGGTATGGAAGATGGACGTCAAGACAACCTTTCTGAATGGCAAACTTGATGAGACCATCTACATGGACCAGCCCAAAGGGTTCATTGCCCATGGCAAAGAGCAAAAGGTTTGCCGGCTTCATAGGTCCATTTATGGACTGAAACAAGCTTCGAGGTCTTGGAATATAAGGTTTGATGAGGCGATCAAAATGTCGGCGAGCCTTGTTTTTACAAGAAAATCGTTGACAAAACTGACGCATTTTTATTGTTGTATGTGGATGATATTCTTCTCATTGGGAATGAGGTAGAATTTCTTACTGACGTTAAGAAGTGGCTAGCTTCGCAATTCCAAATGAAAGATTTGGGAGAAGCTCAGTATGTTGGAGGTATCCAGATAGTCCGGAACCGGATGAACAGAACGCTAGCCTTGTCTCAGGCATCTTATATTGACAAGATGTTGTCTAGATATAAGATGCAGAACTCCAAGAAGGGCATGCTGCCTTTCAGGCATGGGGTTCACTTGTCTAAGGATTAGTGTCCTAAGACTCCTCAATGTTGGGATTTGTGCCCTAAAACTCGTAGTTTGTAATTATGTTCTAATTAATGTAATAAAGTGTTAATATTTCAATAAAGTGTTATTGTTTTGTTATCTACGAGTTTGCCTTCATTTAAACCCTAAATCCAATAAACTAAACATCCAAGGCTGTTAAATGAATCTTTAACTGAATGTAATGTACATAAAAAGGATCTCGATTCGAGATACAACCAAAGGTCTATAGTTGGGGATAAGGTTTGGGTACCTTACCCTGGTTAAACTATGGATGTGGCCCACTTTGTATTTGATACAAACACTGTGATTCTAACGTGTTCGTGTATATGACATGTGAGTGGGGATATCCTATGTAATGAGATTACATAAGACCAGACCAAAAAATAGTAACCTCTAGCTGTAACTCCGTTGACTAGTTAGGTTTCTATTTCACTAGGATGACCTAGGCAACTTGATGTCAATCCTGAGCAGGTTACGAACCCCTATTCGCAAGGGATTGTCCTTTGACTAGAATGGGTGAGAGTGGCCAGATTCGTTGACTCAATATGCCTACCTTCTTGGGGACAAGACCGAGTGAGCGGCTGGGAACTTAACTTAGCAAGATGGAATTCACTCCTTCCCGCCTACTAGAGTAAGTAGAAGAATGTTCCCTTAAGTTGTGTCTTCGGGACTTGAACAAAGGGCCCGACCCTCTCATTAGCCCGAGAGGGACTTTGTTTGTTGGTAGGACTACAAACAAATTGTTCATTAGAGGAGCACTGGTACTTATGGCACAAGATTTAACCAAGGGGTAAAACGGTAATTTAACTCAGCTGGTGTTACGAACATTCGTGAAGGATTGACTTGTTGTTATTGGTCGATATCCGTGGACACAGAAATATATCTGCAGTGAGAAGAGTGCAGCTGTGGGACTTTAGTGGAGTGTTCCCGCAGTTAATGAATGTTGATTGGGAGGTTAATGAGATTAACCGAGTAATCTCGTATCGTTGGAGCTTCTGATCTGTAGGTCCATTAGGTCCACCTTCTAGCTCGTAAAGGGTTCTTAGATCATTTGAAATTGAAATATTCAAATTCATTAGGGAATATATTTAATGTATATTGATACGATATAATATATAGTTTTGGAACTATATAATATAAATTTAATGTGAATATGATTCATATTAAATTACTTGAGAGAAATAAATATTTGAAAGAGTTCAAATATTAAATTCAAATGTGAATGTGATTCATATTTGAAAACTATAGGTTAAAACATAATGTTCATGAGATGTACATTAAACTATAGGTTAAAGGGTAAAATGATTAAATATGATTTAATTAATTTAATATTATAATTGAATTAAATATGATTTGATTTAATGAAATTAATTAATAGTGGATTAATTAATATAATATTAATTGGGAACGTGTCAGAAGGACACGTTCTCACTACTCCCCAACTCCCCCTCGATAGGAAGTGGGGAGTTGCTCATTGAAGGTTCTTCTTCTCCTGGTGAGAAGAAGAAGCGATTGATTGATCAATTTTTGACGTTCTTACACAAGAAGAAAAATCTCTCTCTCACTCTCATTCCTAAAAAGTTCTTCCAACTGTTGGAATCCTTCCCACAAAGGAAAGATCTAAGCACTCAGAGGATAGGAGGTTCTCCTGTTGGTAGTGTCCCTGCTTGAAAAACAGAGGAGTTCTTTGTGTTCTTTGAGTTACTAGAATTTACTTGGAGCAAGGAGTTGCTGTGAGTCTACAAAGGTAATTCTTCTTCCCTTTAGTATAATTGTTAAACTTAACATGTTTGCATGTATGCTTTTCTCCATGTCTAATTAGATTAGAATTAGCATGCTTGTTCTGTATGTTTTATTTATCAATGTACTTGTTTTTGTTTCAATTAAAACAATCAAGCAATTAACGATCCCAATCACGTTTCCGCTGCTCAAGGAGATCAGATCTCCATCAATTGGTATCAGAGCAATGCTTGTATTGTTTTGTTTTGAAACAAAATTGCATTGATTTGGTGGGAAATGCATTTGGTTTGTTGTAAAACTAGTTTAGGAATGTTTTGGCCTTAGTTTACTTCTTTTTTTGTTCTAATTGGATGTAAAGGCCCCTGCGTTTTTGGGCATAAAGTGCAAAATTGAGTCTATAATTGAGTTACGAGACGTTCGGGATAAATTTCATGGTTTTCGATTGAGAATTGAAGGAGAAATCGAAGGTTGAAGTTGTTGTGTTCGTGGAAGAAAGGCTACTGCCGAAGCAGCAGCGTTGCAACGCTGAAGAACAACGTCGCAACGCCAGCGTTCCCTATCGACGCGGGCGATCAAGGGGTCAGCAGCGTTGCAACGCCATCCCGATGGCAGGCGCGCGCGAGGATGAAGCAAGCGTTGCAACGCCGTGAGGCGGTTCAAGCAGTAGCAGACCGGTTCGAGCTGGTTCGTTAGTTTTGGTCCGGTTCGAGCGGTTCAAGGCCGGTTCAGGGTGTTTTTGGACCGGTTTCATGAAATAAATTAATGTAATTTATTTTTTTTTTTGCACTTTAGGGGCCAAATTATTCCGATTTTACAGCTTTTTATCTATATGAATGTCATTTAGATTATTCCCACCTTAGGATAAGCATGTTCATGCATTTTATTTATATAAATGTTATATGAATATGGTTGAATGCATGACTAATTTATTTTTTCATAAGTAATTAATTATAAGTGTTATAATTAGATTATATGGAAAATAAATTGCATGGAGCATGAAATTACTTAGTTTAAAATAAATGTTATTTTATTTAAGTAATTTTATAATTCAAATAGTTGAATTTCTTTTATAATTCCAATTTGAATTTTGATTGTTGGATTTATAATATAGTTTCTTTATCATAGGTTAATTATTAAAATTTTTAAAAGTTATAAATTAAAGGGGTTTTAGAAACCATAACCTATAATAAGGAAATGCATGCAAACATAGGAACTTGGGTTAAATTTAATTAGTTTTAAATTGTTTAAAATTAATTTAGACCTAAGTTTCAATTTCTAATATGATTAGAAATAAGTCTTACATAATAATATTTTAAATAGTTTAAAATATAGTAGGACTTTAGGACTTTGGTTATAAGGGAACTCTACTGGTGAAGTTCTGTCTAAGGTTGGGGATACTTAAACTGACGGTTAACGGAACATCTCCTACCTGGAAAGTGACCTGGAACCTGAGTTGAATTAACCTCAGTTCTGTATTATCTCTAGGTAATTAAAATGTTTATTCACCTAGACATAAGGTTTTAAGAGCTAGTTATAATAGTTATAATAGGCATAGACTTAGATAGATTCTTTTAGCCAGAATCCGACTAAGTTAAATCCATACCCTAATTTTAGGAACTTGGTGGGAGAAAAGCGAGATGTTTGCATCGAGTTTACTCTCACGCCCTCAAGAGTTCACACCGTGAGTTCCATGCTCGGCCACGCGCGCGTCAATAGGGCGTCCCCTACGGTATGTGTTTGCATGGTTCAATACCAAGGTGAATGAGGAAGTATCCATAGTAAATGGGAGCAGGGCGCTTTGTCAACGTATCCTACGGTCTCCTCCATTAGGTCGCATGCGTGAGATTTCTATAGTCCGCTTTGCTAGGTTGTCTGGAAACAACCAAACCCTACGGAGGGCCTGACTATAGAGATCGGAACACCGCGAACTCTAGAAATGGATAGGGTCTCTTAGGTTGTTTGCCAGCAGTTGTCTTTCTTAATAGTAGCCTGTTGGCTCGGGCCTATTGGATCTGAAAATAGTAGGGTCACATTTACGGGATGAGTTAAGTTAGTTAACAAGTCCTTGACCAAACAACCGGTAGCTAAGGACCATTGGGACATGAGATGTTCTGGTAGTGGGAATTGGCTGAGATAGTCTCAATTCAAGGGAGGAATGACTGACCGTCCGACGGAGGCTTTTGTTCTAAACCCTTGAAGTATCGTTGCAAAATTAAAGGTTTACCTTAAACAATGGGTTTGTAGTTTAAACACTAGGGTTCTTTAATAATTTTGCTAAATTAGATTGGTTTATACAATGGGTTTAAAGTCATAACTAATTAGAACTATTTTGGATTTTCAGCATGTCGTCCTCAATAATAGCCTTACTTAAAAGCGACCGTTTAACTGGGAGAATTTTACTACGTGGAAGTCCAACTTGAATACGATTCTCGTTGTTGACGACCTTCGGTTCGTACTAACTGAGGAATGTCCTCAGATTCTTGCTCGTAACGCTCTTCAATCATTGGGAGGCGTCGGCCATCGCTGATCAAGGCCAATGATAAGGCCAAGGTCTACATTTTGGCTAGTGTTTACGAAGTTACGCCAAAAAGCACGAGGGCATGGTCTCACTCGTGAGATCATGAGTTCACTGCAGAAATGTTTGGACAACCAAATGCGGACAGATTCGCACGAATCCCTCAAATACGTTTATAACTCCCGTATGAAGGAGGGGTCATCGGTGAGAGAACACGTTCTTGATCGATGGTCCACTTCAACGTGGTTGAGATGAACGGAGCGCGGTCGTTGTGAGTAGAGTCGGTATCATTTATCCCGGAATCTCTTCCAAGAGTTTCCTCTGATTCAAGCAAAGAATGCGGTGATGAACAAGATAGAGTATAACCTAACTACTCTTCTTAATGAACTACAAACTTTCCAGTCTTTTATGAACAATAAGGGACGGATGATGGAGAGAGGCAAATCTGTTTGCCCATTCCGAGAAAGGTTCCGTATGGTTCATCCTCTAGGACCAAGTCCCGGTAGCTTATCTTTCGGGGCTTAAGAAGACCCAAAAGAAGAAAATAGGAGGGAAAGGGAAGGCACTGCTGCTGACAAAGCCAGGGAAAAGCCAAGCTTGCGGATAAAGGAAAGTGTTTCCACTTCTGCAACATGGATGGGCACTTTGGAAGAGAAATCGCCCAAAATACCTTGTTGAGCTCAAAGAGAAGAAAGGTAAATTAGATTTACTTGTTCTTGAAACTTTTTTAGTGGAAAATGATGATTTAACCTGGATACTTGATTCAGGAGCCACTAATCACGTTTGCTCTTCATTTTAGGAAACTAGTTCCTTCAAGGAGCTCGAAAAGGGTGAGGAACGAGAGACGTCGTCAAAGCTCGTGCAGTGGGAGATGCCAAGTTATTTTTCGGAGATAGAATTATTTTAATGAAAAATCTGTATATAGTTCCTAAGCTTAAAAGGAACTTAATTTCTATCTCTTGTTTAATAGAACTTGGTTATTGTATTACTTTTTCAATCAATGAAGCGTTCATTTTGAAAGAGGGTGTCAATATATGTTCTGCTAAATTGAAAAATGGCTTGTACGTACTGAAACCGAATAAAACCAAAACAATTTTAAATCATGAGATGTTTAGGAATGCTAACACTCAAAATAAAAGGCAAAGAATTTCTCCAAATAATAATACCTATCTGTAGCATCTTAGACTTGGTCATATTAATCTCAACCGGATTGAGAGACTTTCTCATAATGGACTTCTAAACAAGTTAGAAGATGATTCTTTACCGCCTTGCGAGTCTTGCTTGGTAATAACTCGCCATAAGGGAGTTATTTTACTAGAATTTTAGTGTTTAATCCACTTCGATTGCATTTAATTTAGTGATTCTCATGTTATTTTATCCGTAAAATATGTGTGTTAGCATTAAAATCTTGAATTTAAGCATTAGGTGCAAAAATAATTATTTTTGATGTGTTTTGTGCTTTAATATAAGAAATTTAGGAAAATAAGCTAACTGTTAATTAAAGACCGAAATTTGAGATTTTTCTTAACTCCAAAATCCTTGCGTATTTAGTTTGATTCATAATTGACTTCAAAAATTTATTTGGGATTTTTCTGTGTGCAGGAGATGTTTAAAAATTACAAGAGTCCCTAAGGGCATTTTAGACATTTTACCCAAAGGGTAATATGGTCTTTTTACCCTTAAGGGTATTTTTGTAATTTGTGGAGTTAGGGCAACACCATCTTATATAAGGAGGCTAGGGTTTACAAGTGTGAAGAGGAGTTGGAGTTGTGACAAGAGGAAGAGACCGAGAGAGAGAGAGGAAACCATCGATTTTGCTCACAAAGAATCAGGGAAAACCGAGAGGATAAACTTAACATTCTTTGTAGCAATCGAGAGGAAGAAGCGAGAGGAGTTTTACGGGTGTTGTTGAAGCAATCAGTGGAACCTGTGCGTAAAGTAGAATCTGAAGTCTCTTTGCTGAAGCAATCGACGTGCAGTTGAGGAGAAGCCATCGGCATTGCTGAAGCAAAATCGCATTGTCCACGTGCTGTTATTGCTTGGCAATTCTTTGAAGCAATCCGTGAAGTTCTTTGCGATGGTGTTGCACTGCGCTTTTCTTTGAAGCAATCAGTGGAACCAAGGGGTTGTTGTTGTTGTTGCGTGCCTTTGCTGAAGCAATTGGTTACACCGCTTCTTTGAAGCCAACAAAAGGGGCTTTCTTTGAAGCAAAGTGCCCTACTGCCGCACCATCGGCAGAGGGTTGCTTTGCTAGGCAATTCTTTGTAGCAAAAGCTAGGCCACTTCTTTGTGTAACCTTTTCCCTATCTCTAAGTTTTATTGCTTGTTGTAAACTACCAATTTAATACTGATTTTTTGGGTTGTTTATATACTGATTTAGACTACTTTTGCTCACTGTTTTAGGCCGAACTCGTGACTGGTTTAGGCTATAATTATGGTTGATTTAGGCTATTTTAGTGAATGTTGTTGGTTGTTTTGCATGAACTCATTGATCAATAAAAGCATGCTTAATTTAGAGATGTGTGACTTGATTTTAATCATGAACTAAATTGTCTTAGGCAAAGGTTAGGTTGTGTTCAAATGTAAATTTAGATTAAATTTATGGTTGATGTCATTGATTGAATTTATGAAATTTTATTGAATTTAACGTTGCATGAGAATTAAAATTGCCCTTTTTAACTTCTCTATAATTCATAAACTTGGGAAAGCTAATGAATTAGAAAACTAAATTTCATTCTAGGATTACTGAGTTGATTAGGGATAATTAACCCACCAAGAACCTAAAATCATGGGCATAATTTAGATCATAATTGAAAAATTGTAGGTTTTAAAACTTAGTGATTTTGGAAAGAATCATTTGAATGCATGTGTAGGTAAATTCAAGGCATCACTCAAAATTTATTCCAATCGAACATTAGAACTCCAACCTAACCCGAGCCTATTTTTCATTACAAATCTCACCTCTTGTATTTGCATTCTTGTTTGCATTCTCCTCTCCCCGCATTTAAATTTAGTTATTTTTTTTTTAGTCTAGTCTTATCTTGTCTTACTTATCACATCCGTTTATCTACTAAGGTAAATTGCACACCCATACATTGAACTAAAATAAGGAAAATTTGTTAGGACACTCATCCATTTAGGTCTAACTAGTCCTCGTGGGATCGATACTTTAACTTATCACTTGTTGCTCTTTACCGTGTATACTTGCACGTCGTAAAAGTGTCGGAGTCTTATTCTAATTTTCATTAGTTTAGGGCACTCGATATTTTCGCATCACTTGGAAGGTAAAATGACCAAACGATCTTTTACTGGAAAAGGTTATAGAGCCGTAGAACCCTAGAACTCATACATTCGGATCTTTGTGGTCCGGTGAATGTTAAAACTCGAGGAGGGTACGAATATTTCATCTCTTTCATAGATGACTATTCGAGGTATGGTTATCTATACCTAATGCATCGCAAGTCTAAAGCTCTTGAAAAGTTCAAAGAGTACAAGGCTGAAGTAGAGAATGCATTACAGAAAAGCATTAAAACACTTTGATCCGATCGAGGTGGAGAGTATATGGATTTGAGATTCAAGGACTATATGATAGAACATGGAATTAAATCTCGACTCTCTGCACCTAATACACCACAGCAAAATGGTGTGTCTAAAAGGCGAAATAGAACCTTGTTAGACATGGTTCGTTCTATGATAAGCTATGCTCAATTGCCTGCCTCGTTTTGGGGATACGCAGTAGAGACTACAGTTCCAATCTTGAACAGTGTTCCGTCAAAAAGTGTTTCAGAAACTCCTTTTGAACTTTGGAAGGAGCGTAAACCTAGTTTACAACACTTCAGGATTTGGGGTTGTCCGGCACACGTGCTCGTGACGAATCCAAAGAAACTGGAACCTCGTTCAAGATTGTGCCAATTTGTTGGCTATCCCAAAGAAACGAGAGGTGGTCTTTTCTACGACCCACAAGAAAATAAGATGATTGTATCGACAAACGTCACGTTCTTGGAGGAAGATCACATGAGAAACCATAAATCACGTAGTAAATTAGTAGTAAATGAAGCTACACATGAACCAACAAGAGTTGTTGATCAAGTTGGACCTTCATCAAGAGTTGATGGAAGAGCCAGCACCTCAAGTTAGTCTCGTTCTTCTTAATCGTTGGGAATGCCTCAACGCAGTGGGACGGTTGTTTCCCAACCTGACCGCTACTTGGGTTTAGCTGAAACTCAAGTTGTCATACCTGATGATGGCGTAGAAGATCCATTGTCTTATAAACAGGCAATGAATGACGTAGACAAGGACCAATGGATCAAAGCCATGGACCTTGAAATGGAGTCAATGGACTTCAATTCGGTATGGGAACTTGTAGACCAACCTGAAGGGGTTAGACCCATAAGGTGTAAATTGGATCTATAAGAGAAAGAGAGATGCAGCCGGAAAGGTACAGACCTTTAAGGCTAGACTTGTAGCAAAGGGTTTTACCCAAAGGGAAGGAGTTGACTATGAAGAAACTTTTTTCCCTGTTGCTATGCTAAAGTCTATAAGGATACTCTTGTCCATAGTCGCGTTTTATGATTATGAAATTTGGCAAATGGACGTCAAGACTGCCTTTTTGAATGGTAATCTTGACGAGAGCATCTATATGTCTCAGCCCGAAGGGTTCATAACATAAGGTCAGGAGCAAAAAGTTTGCAAGCTTAATCGATCAATTTATGGATTGAAACAGGCATCAAGATCTTGGAATATAAGATTTGATACTGCGATCAAGTCTTACGGCTTTGACCAAAACGTTGACGAACCTTGTGTTTACAAGAGGATCGTCAACGACAAAGTAGCTTTATTAGTACTTTATGTGGATGATATCATACTCATTGGGAATGATGTAGGATACCTAACTGACATAAAGAATTGGTTGGCGACCCAATTCCAAATGAAAGATTTGGGAGAGGCGCAGTATGTTCTTGGGATTCAGATCTTTAAGAATCGCAAGAACAGAACGCTAGCTTTGTCTCAAGCGTCTTATATCGACAAGATGTTGTCCAGATATTCGATGCAGAATTCCAAGAGGGGCTTATTACCCTTTAGGCACGGAGTTCATTTGTCTAGGGAACAGTGTCCCAAGACACCTCAAGATGTTGAGGATATGAGACATATTCCTTATGCCTCTGCAGTAGGTAGCTTAATGTATGCTATGCTATGCACGAGGCTGGACATTTGCAATGCAGTGGGAATAGTCAATAGGTACCAGTCCAATCCAGGGTTAGACCACTGGACAACAGTTAGAAATATCCTCAAGTATCTAAGGAGAACAAGGGACTATATGCTTGTGTATGGGTCTAAGGATCTGATCCTTATTGGATACACTGATTCTGATTTTCAGACAGATAAGGATTCTCGAAAATCCACATTGGGATCAATTTTCACTCTGAACGGGGGAGCTATAGTATGGCGAAGCATCAAGCAAGGATGCATCGCTGACTCCACAATGGAGGCTGAGTATGTCGCTGCTTGTGAAGCGGCTAAGAGAGGCCGTTGGCTAAGGAAATTCCTTACTGATTTGGAAGTTGTTCCAAATATGAAATCTCCCATCACCTTATACTTTGTGATAACAAAGTGGTGCGTAGCGAATTCCAAGGAACCTCGCATGACCATAAGCGAGAAAGCACATCGAGAGGAAGTAACACGATCGAGAAATAGTGCAACGAGGAGATGTGACAGTCACGAAGATCGCTTCGGAGCACAATATTGCTGATCCGTTTACAAAGACTCTCACGGCTAAAGTGTTCGAGGGTCATCTGGAAAGTCTGTGACTACAAGATATGTACATAAGCTAATCTAGGGCAAGTAGGAGATATGTAATGGGGTATATGAATTCCCTAGTTTATTGTATTTCTATCTCTTGTAACCACTGTTTTATATTATGATGTACCCAACTAGAGTTTTAGTTCAAGTGGGAGTTTGTTGGGATTTGTGCCCTAAAACTCGTAGTTTGTAATTATGTTCTAATTAATGTAATAAAGTGTTATTATTTCAATAAAGTGTTATTGTTTTGTTATCTACGAGTTTTCCTTTATTTAAACCCCTAAATCCAATAAACTAAACATCCAAGGTCATTAAATGAATCTTTAATCGAATGTAATGTACATAAAAGGATCTCGATTCGAGATCACACCTAAAGGGTCTATAGTTAGGGGATAAGGTTGGGGTACCTTACCCTGGTTAAACTATGGATGCGGCCCACTTTGACTAGTATGGGTGAGAGTGGCCAGATTCGCCAACTCAATATGCCTACCTTCTTGGGGACAAGACCGAGTGAGCGGCTGGGAACTCAACTTAGCAAGATGGAATTCACTACTTCCCGCCTACTAGGGTAAGTAGAGGAATGTTCCCTTAAGTGGTGTCTCCGGGACTTGAACAAAGGGCCCGACCCTCTCATTGGCCCGAGAGGGACTCTATTTGTTTGTAGGACCACAAACAAATTGTTCATTAGAGGAGCACTGGTACTTAAGGCACAAGATGTAACCCAGGGGTAAAACGGTAATTTGACCCAGCTAGTGTTACGAACATTTGTGAGGGATTGACTTGTTGTTATTGGTCGATATCCATGGACACAGAAATATATCTGCAGTGAGAAGAGTGCAGCTGTGGAACTTTAGTGGAGTGTTCCCGCAGTTAACGAATGTTGATTGGGAGGTTAATGAGATTAACCGAGCAATCTCGTATCGTTGGAGCTTCTGATCTGTAGGTCCATTAGGTCCACCTTCTAGCTCGTAAAGGGTTCTTAGATCATTTGAAATTGAAATGTTCAAATTCATTAGCGAATATATTTAATGCATATTGATACGATATAATATATAGTTTTGGAACTATATAATATAAATTTAATATGAATATGATTCATATTAAATTACTTGAGAAAATTAAATATTTGAAAGAGTTCAAATATTAAATTCAAATGTGAATGTGATTCATATTTGAAAACTATAGGTTAAAACATAATGTTCATGAGATGTACATTAAACTATAGGTTAAAGGGTAAAATGATTAAATATGATTTAATTAATTTAATATTATAATTGAATTAAATATGATTTGATTTAATGAAATTAATTAATATTAGATTAATTAATATAATATTAATTGGGAACGTGTCAGAAGGACACGTTCCCACTACTCCCCAACTCCCCCTCGATAGGAAGTGGAGAGTTGCTCATTGAAGGTTCTTCTTCTCATGGTGAGAAGAAGAAGCGATTGATTGATCAATTTTTGGCGTTCTTACAGAAGAAGAAAAATCTCTCTCTCACTCTTATTCCCAAAAAGTTTTCCAATTGTTGGAATCTATCCCACAAAGGAAAGATCTAAGCACTCAGAGGATAGGAGGTTCTCCTGTTGGTAGTGTTCCCTCTTGAAAAACAGAGGAGTTGCTGTGTTGCTGAGTTACTGGAATTTGCTTGGAGAAAGGAGTTGTTGTGAGTCTACAAAGGTAATTCTTCTTCCCTTTAGTTTAATTGTTAAACTTAACATGTTTGCATGTATGCTTTTCTCCATGTCTAATTAGATTATAATTAGCATGCTTGTTCTGTATGTTTTATTTATCAATGTACTGGTTTTTGTTTCAATTAAAACAATCAAGCAATTAACGATCTCAATCACGTTTCCGTTGCTCAAGGAGATCAGATCTCCATCACTCAAGAGGTTGAGGATATGAGACGGATTCCATACGCTTCAGCTGTAGGGAGACTGATGTATGCCATGTTGTGTACTAGGCCCGACATCTGTTATGCGAGAGGAATAGTCGGTGAGGTATCACCAATCCAGATTTGATCAACGGGCGGTAGTAAAGGAAATCCTCAAGTATCTTAGGAGAACGAGGAACTACAACTTAGTGTATGGCAGTGGGGATTTGGTCCTTACGGGACACACGCAGTTCGACTTTCGGGCCAGATAAGAATTCTAGGAAATCCACTTCGGTCGTCACCTTCATTCTGAATGGAGGAGCTGTAGTATGGCGAAGCATCAAGCAGGGATGTATTGCCGATTCCACTATGGAAGCGGAGTATGTTGCGCTTGTGAAGGCATGCAAAGAAGATGTTTGGCTTAGGAAGTTCATGACAGATTTGGAAGTTGTTCCAAATATGAACTTGCAAGTCACACTGTTCTTAATAACAGTGGTGCAGTAGCCAACCGCAGAGAGCCTCGGAGCCATAAGAGAGGTAAACACATTGAGCGGAAGTATCATCTGATATGGGAGACTGTGCACCGCGGAGACGTGATAGTCACGCAGATATCGTCGGAGCACAACGTAGCTTATCCATTTACAAAACCCCTCACGGCTAAGGTGTTTGAGGGTCACCTAGAGAGTTTAGGTCTTCGAGGACTTCTTGACTAGGGCAAGTAGGAGATATGTAAACGGGTATTCAATGCCCTAATTTATTGTATTACTTCGTTGTAATTTATGTACATTTCAGAAATGTATTTTCTCCACTAGCTTAGTCCAAGTGGGAGTTTGTTGGGATTTTTGTCCTAATCTCGTGTTTGTAAATTACTATTTGAAATTAATAAGAGTTATTTATTTCATTACTTTGTGTCTCGCAATATTTACAAACTATTCCAATAAACTAAACTCCAGGGTCATTGAATTTATGAGAGAACTAGAACTTGAACGATGTGTAGTGGACACACAAGGAGGATCACGTTCGAGTTAATGACCCGAACGGTCTACATTATATGGATAGGGTTAGAGACCTAATCTTGGATACACTGTGGATGCGGCTCGTTTTGTATTAGATACAAACGATGTGATCTGACTCATTCATGTTGTTGACATGCGAGTGGGGGCATCCTGTGCAATGAGATTGTACAAGACTGGACCGTGAATTATTAGACCTACTGATGTAACACAATTGAAGGGAATGAAAATCCCGTGCAGCGGAAGACGATTGAATCGTCGATGTATCAATTATGCAACATGCTTTTATTAAAATGATCTAACACTAGATCTAGGCCAAAACATGCTTGAAAGAAGAAGAAAAATACAGCAAACAGTGTTTACTTACTTGTTGAAGACTTTCTTCAAGGTTTCTTCTTCAAAATCACGAACTCTTCGTGCTCCTCTTAAACAACGAACGCCTCCAACAAAAGTGATTGAACACCACCAAAACGCCTTCTCGATTATTCTCTTTTGGAGAAAGGAGGTTTGTGGGAACCTATGAGTTTTGGTGAGGGAAGAGAATTGAGAGAGGATAGAGAGAATTTCTCTTCTCTTCTTTGTGAAAACTAAAAAATGAGAGAAGTTCTTTTCATCCTTCTTACAAGAAGGGTTTATATAGTGAAATTGGTGGAGTCAAAATGTCCACATAATTACCACTTTACCACAACCATAGGTTATGCAAATCTCATTTGCATAACCACATAATATAAGATATCTCATATCTCATATTGCAAATCTCATTTGCATTAATTGTGTATTAATTAAATTAAATCACATCCAATTTAATTTCTCTCAATCAAATTCTCCAATTAGCCCTAATTCATCAATTAGGCTAATTTATAGTTTATTATGAATCTCATTCACATTAAACTATATATTATATCATTCATATCTCATATAAATGACATAAATACCCTTAGAGTGAAATTGAACACTTCAATTTCATACCAAAACTTTATCCTTTCTTAAATCCAGATGGAGCCAACCGAGGGACCTAATGGACCTACAGTGACGGGCTCCAATGATCCGAGATTAACCTACCAAACTCTTTGACCCGGTTAACCAACATTCATTAGCTACGGTAACACTCCACTATAGCCCGTAGGTGCACTCCCGTCAGTGCAGAATATTACGTGTCCACTTATATAACCAATGCCCATGAGTCGACCCTTCACGGGTTGTTCGTGACACGGTTGGGTCAAATTACCGCTTTTACCCACGTGTCTACCTTGTTCCTTAAGTCCCCACTTTGCTCCTCTAATGAACAACATATTGTGATGGTCCAACCATACACAACACCCTTCTCGGGCCGGTGAGAAGGTGGGCGCCGTTGTCCAAGCCACGGAGACAAGACTTAAGGGAACAACCCCTCTAGTTTCCCTAAAGGCGGGAACGAGTGAATTCCATCTCGCGTAGTTAAGTTCCCGCTCCTACTTGGTTCTCGTCCCCGAGAAGATAGGCATATTGGGCGAGTAATCGTGACCACCCTCACCATACTAGTCAAAGAACAGATCCTCGCGAGACGAGTCCGTGCTGCGCTCGGGATTGTGTCGAGTCACTAATGGTCATCTACGAAGTTATTAGTCCTTCATCACAGCGGTGTTACATCGGTGAGGTCTAATAAATCACGGTCCGGTCTTGTACAATCTCATTGCACAGATGCCCCCACTCGCATGTCAACTACATGAACGAGTCGAGATCACCTCGTTTGTATCTAATACAAAGCGGGTCGCATCCACGATGTATCCGAGGATTAGGTCTCCAACCCTATCCATATCTCGTAGACCATTCGGGTCATTAACTCGAACGTGATCTTCCTGTGTGTCCACTACACACCGCTCAAGTTCTAGTTCTCTCATGTATACAATGACCACGGAGCTTAGTTTATTGGAAAAGTTTATAAATATTGCGAGACACAAAGTGATGAAATAAATAACTCTTATTAATTTCAAACAATATATTACAAACACGAGATTAGGGCAAAAATCCCAACAAACTCCCACTTGGACTAAGCTAGTGGAGAAAATACATTTCAGAAATGTACATAAATTACAACGAAGTAATATAATAAACTAGGGCATTGAATACCCGTTTACACATCTTCCACTTGCCCTCGTCAGGAAGCTCTCGAAGACCTAGACTCTCTAGGTGACCCTCAAACACCTTAGCCGTGAGGGGCTTTGTAAATGGATCAGCTACGTTGTGCTCCGACGCTATCTGCGTGACCGTCACGTCTCCGCGGTGCACATTCTCCCGTATCAGATGATACTTGCGCTCAATGTGTTTGCCTCTCTTATGGTTCCGAGGCTCACGTGAGTTGGCTACTGCACCACTGTTATTACAGAACAGTGTGATGGGAAAGTTCATGTTAGGAACAACTTCCAATTCTGTCATGAACTTCCTAAGCCAAACAGCTTCCTTTACGGCTTCACAAGCCGCAACATACTCCGCTTCCATAGTGGAATCAAAGAATGCATCCTCGCTTGATGCTTCGCCATACTACTGACTCCTCCATTCAAAATGAAGGTTGACCCCGAGGTGGATTTCCTAGAATCCTTATCGATCCGAAAATCGAGAATCAGATATCCCGTGAAGGATCAAATCCCCACTACCATACACTAAGTCAGAGTTTCTCGTTCTCCTAAGATACTTGAGGATTTCCTTTACTACCGTCCCAGGTGATCTAATCCTAGATTGGGTGATATCTCACCGACAATTCCTCTTGCATAACAAATGTCGGGCCTAGTACACAAAGATGCATACATGAGGCTCCCTACGGTGTGAAGCATATGGAATCCGTCTCATATCCTCAACATCTTGAGGAGTCTTAGGACACTGATCCTTAGACAAGTGAACCCCATGCCCGAAAGCGCAAAGAAGCCCTTCTTGGAGTTCTCGCATCTTATATCTAGACAACATCTTGTCAATATAAGGCGCTTTGACAAGGCTAGCGTCTGTTCTTCCTGCCCGGACTATCCGGATACCTAGAACGTACTGAGCTTCTCCCAAATCTTTCATTTGGAATTGCGAAGCTAGCCACTTTTTAACGTCAATAAGAAATTCTACCTCATTCCCAATGAGAAGAATATCGTCCACGTACAACACAAAAAATGCGACAGTTTTGTCAACGATTTTCTTGTAGACACAAGGTTCGTCGACATTTTGATCAAAGCCATAAGATTTGATTGCCTTATCAAACCTTATATTCCAAGACCTCGAAGCCTGTTTCAGTCCATAAATGGACCTATGAAGCCGGCAAACTCTTTGCTCTTGGCCTTGGGCAATGAACCCTTTGGGTTGATCCATATAGATGGTCTCATCAAGTTTGCCATTCAGAAAGGCTGTCTTGACGTCCATCTGCCATACCTCGTAGTCATAATACGCGGCAATGGCCAGAAGGATCCTGATCGACTTTACCATGGAAACAGGTGAAAAGGTCTCCTCATAGTCAACCCCTTCAACCTGGGTAAACCCCTTTGCCACTAGTCGGGCTTTGAAGGTCTGCACCTTCCCATCTACGCCACGTTTACGCTTGTAGATCCATTTGCAACCAATAGGTTTTACCCCATCCGGTTGATCCACGAGCTCCCATACAGAATTGAAGTATATAGACTCCATTTTCTGGTCCATAGCTTTAATCCACTCGTCTTTGTCAACATCAACCATTTCCTGATCATAGGTCAATGGATCCTCACAGTCATCATCATCAGCGCGGCCGAGGTTTCAATTAAACCCATGTAGCGATCAGGCTGTCTCACAGCCCTCCCACTACGTCGAGGCATTCCCAACTCTTGGGAACGGATTTGACTATAGGTGCTAGGATCAACAACACTTGTTGACGTACTAGCCCCATCAGCAACTCTTGCTGATGTACTGTCCATTTCATTTAATATAATTTTACTCCTTGGTAAATGATCCCTGACGTGGTCTTCCTCTAGGAAAGTGGCGTTTGTCGACACAAGCACCCTATTTTCCTTAGGATCGTAAAAAAGACCACCCCTAGTCTCTTTAGGGCAACCTACGAATAGGCACAATTTCGAACGGGGTTCCAACTTTTTCGGATTTGACACCATCACGTGGGTCGGGCATCCCCAAATCTTGAAGTGATGTAAACTGCCTTTACGTCCACTCCAGAGCTCGAAAGGTGTTTCATAAACACTCTTCGAGGGAACGTTGTTCAAAATGTAAACCGCGATCTCCCACTGCGTACTTCAAAAAGAATCGGGAGAGACGAGCATAGCTCATCATCGATCGAACCATGTCCAACAAGGTTCTGTTTCTCCTCTCCGATACACCATTTTGCTGTGGCATACCAGGCGCTGAGAGTTGTGACGTGATTCCGTGTTCTATCATATAGTCCTGGAATTCAGTGTCCATGTACTCTTCACCCCGATCCGATCGAAGTGTTTTAAGCGATTTACCTAAGAGGTTCTCAACCTCAGTCTTGTACTCCTTGAACTTTTCAAGAGTTTCAGACTTCTTATGCATTAGGTAAATATACCCATATCTCGAGTAGTCGTCATGAAAGACACAAAGTACTCATAACCGCCCCAGAGCTTTAACATTCATCGGACCACAGAGGTCAGAATGCACTAACTCAAGAGGCTCTTTGGCTCTATATCCTTTTCCACTAAAAGGACGTTTGGTCATTTTGCCCTCAAGGCATGACTCACACACCGGTAAAGAGTTCTCTTCCAACTCGTTTAGAAGTCCACTCTTCACTAGTTTCTCAATCCTATTGAGATTAATGTGGCCTAACCGAAGATGCCAAAGATGGGCATTTTCTTTTGGAGAAACTTTCGCTTTCTTAGTTCGTGTTTCTGCAATTTTAAATAATTCAGTATTCAAAACACTTTTGACCGAATTTGGTTTCAAAACATACAGATTACTTTCAAGTGAAGCTGAACAAATCACATTCCCTTTGAAAGAAATAAACGCTTTATTTGATTCCAAAGAAACTGAAATACAATGTTCAATAAGGCAGGAAATTGAAACAAGGTTTCTAGTAAACCCTGGAACTATATACAGATTGTCCATCAATAAGTACTTCCCGCCAAAGTTTAGCTTCACCGTGTCGATCGCTGCAGCAGAGACAACCTCCTCGGATCCAACCCGTAGAGTCACCTCACCCTCTCGCAGCGACTGCTAGGAATCAATCTCCTGAAAAGAAGAACAAACGTGGTTAGTGGGGCCCGAATCCAATATCCAGGCAGAGTCACTACTCTCCACTAAACAGGTTTCAGTCACAAGTAAATCACATTTACCTTGATTCTTCCTCTCGGCCGAGAATTTGGGACGCTTTCTCTTCCAAAGGATCGCCCCATTGCGGTGGAAACACTTTCCTTTCTCTGCAACCTCCTTGACCTTCTTGCCCTTGTGGGGCGGCAAAGACGGATCGATTTACCCCTCTTCATCCTCTTCTTCCCTTTTGGGCGTGAAGGAACAACAGGTTTCGTCCCAGAGGTCGAACCCCTGTGATAAGACTTGTAGGCAACATTTGCCTCAGATTCCTTGACCCTGTTTAGGGACTGGAAATTCTGTAGCTCATTGAGGAGGGTAGTCAGATTGTGGCTAATTTTGTTCATAACAGCATTGCTATGAAACTGAAGGAAACTCTTCGGAAGAGTCTCCAAAATAAAACTGACCTGGCTCGACTCGTCGATCGAAGCCCCATTCATCTCGGCCAGATGGAAGTGGGTCATCATGTCTAGAACGTGTTCACGGACGGACGACCCCTCTTTCATCCGTGCGTTGAAAACGTATTTGAGCGAGTCATGCCGGACCTGAAAGGACTGTTGTCCAAACATTTCCTGCAAGGACTCCATGATCTCCTTAGCGAAAACCATCAGCTCGTGCTTCTTTGCCAAGACATCAGACATGCTGGCAATAATGTAGACCTTGGCCTTTTCGTTGGCCCTGATCCATCGATCGTACGCATCGCGAACACTTCGCGACGCGGTCGAGCCTGGCATGTGAGGACACTCCTCAGATAACACGAACATAATGTCGTCTTGTACCAAAATTGTATTTATGTTATTTTTCCCTAGGTCATTCAAAATTTTGCAATGATACCCTAAAGGTTTAGAATGACCGCCACCGAAGGGTGAACAGAACACTCCTCCTCTAGGTTGAGACTTTCTCGATCAGACCCTAATCCAAGAATAACTCTTATTCCATTAGGCATCCAATTACCATTGCTCGGTCGAATTCATTAACACTTAACGAATTCTGTGAGTGTCACCCTCAATCTTTAAGTTTCCAAGCATCCGTCCAAACAATAGCCACCGAAGGGTGAACCAAGAAGGAAAACCAACCAGAAATCGTATCCCTTTCGGGAATTCACGGTGTTCACTCCCATGATCAAGCCTGCTCAAGGGATTGTCTGCGGTCCAGCCAAACTAGCGGGCAGATCATAGGCGTCTCACGGTGTGAATCGAAAGAAGAGACCGTGGGTCTCGTTTTCACAAGTCCCGCTCCCACTCACTGTAAGTACTCTCTCCATCCACGATGATATTGACCTATACAAATGCAATCTGAAGGGGGGACGCTCCCATTTGCGCCACGAGGCCGAGTATAGATCTCACGGTGCGGACTTTAAGGAGATTTGTGGTTGGAAATTCAAATGTATCTCATACACTTTATTTCCTCCCACTCAGTACTTTAATTTTAATAGGGATTGACCTAGATAAACCGGCTAAAATTTACCTAAGTCTACCAATATAACTCTTATATGGTATTAACCTAAGTTTATAATCACATTATTAACTTAGGTCTATGTGAGTAAATTAATTAACACTTAATTAATCTAAGACTCACGAGAATACAACCTAAGAATCTCCGGACCGAATTCACTCCCAGGTCGGTTTCCAGGTAGGAGTGTTCCGCAAGCATCAACTTAAATACCCCAACCTTAGACAAAACCTTCCTTAGACAGAGTTACTTATCAGTCACCATTCATAGGTTATATTTGATTTCCTAAATTTCTAATCTCATTAGAAAAATAGAAAACCTAAGTCTAATTATTCAAGTTCTAAACACTTTAAAACTAATAATTAACTTAGGTTGCATGCATTTCTATGTTATAGTGCTTGATCATCCATCACATGAATAATACTATATACTATAACATAATATAATTCATCACATGAATTAAATGCATGAGCATGCTTTTAATTTAAAAAATATAACACTTATATTAAATAAATTAAAACATGCAAACATTATATTATAACTCTTATAATATAATCCTATCATGCATACTATATATTATAACTCTTATAATATAAAAATAATGAATGAAATGTTTAACCTAAGGTGGAATTTTAAATCTATATGACATACAATATGCACATAGAAAATAATTAAAATATACATCTCATGCATAAAATAATTAATAAGCAAAAATGGACCGATTTTTGGCACCTAGGGGCAATTATTTAATTAAATAACATTAATATAACATTTATATTAATATTATTTAATAAAATAAATAAATAAAATAAATATTACATTTTATAAATAATAAAATAAATAAAACGTGTAAATAACCGCCCAAAGTGAGGCTTGATCCCACGTCCTCGCGTAACTGCCGCGAACTGCTCCATAACGCGTGCAGCGTTGCAACGCTGCCGCCTCCACCGTCAACTCGCGCGTTCTCAGCGCGCTATCGTTGCAATGCTACGCCCGTTACTGTAACGCTGTTACTAACTGCAGGGCCTCCATCCGCAAGGATAGCGTTGAGACACCATTGGGCAGCGTCTCAACGCCATCGACAGAACAACAAACACCTTTGTTGTTCTTAGTCGATTTCCGCCTGTTTCCGCTCCGATTTCTTCACAGCAACACTTGCCACGAATGACACGGACTTACAGACTCGATTTATTTTCTAAAATGCCCAAAAAACACGGGCCTTTACATTTGATCTCATCAAACAGAAAATAAATCTAAAAGTGCCAAAAATCGAAACATTCATTATGCAAACCAAGACATTCATCTCATGAATCATTGCAAAAATCCACCAAATTTTAATAAAACAGTGCATAATTGAGAAACCATCGAAATGGCTCTGAAACCAATTGAAGGGAATGAAAATCCCGTGCAGCGGAAGACGATTGAATCGTCGATGTATCAATTATGCAACATGCTTTTATTAAAATGATCTAACACTAGATGTAGGCTAAACATGCTTGAAAGAAGAAGAAAAATACAACAAACAGTGTTTACTTACTTGTTGAAGACTTTCTTCAAGGTTTCTTCTTCAAAATCACGAACTCTTCGTGCTCCTCTTACACAACGAACGCCTCCAACAAAAGTGATTGAACACCACCAAAACGCCTTCTCGATTGTTCTCTTTTGGAGAAAGGAGGTTTGTGGGAACCTATGAGTTTTGGTGAGGGAAGAGAATTGAGAGAGGATAGAGAGAATTTCTCTTCTCTTCTTTGTGAAAATCTAAAAAATGAGAGAAGTTCTTTTCATCCTTCTTACAAGAAGGGTTTATATAGTGGAATTGGTGGAGTTAAGATGTCCACATAATTACAACTTTACCACAACCATAGGTTATGCAAATCTCACTTGCATAACCACATAATATAAGATATCTCATATCTCATATTGCAAATCTCATTTGCATTAATTGTGTATTAATTAAATTAAATCACATCCAATTTAATTTCTCTCAATCAAATTCTCCAATTAGCCCTAATTCATCAATTAGGCTAATTTATAGTTTATTATGAATCTCATTCACATTAAACTATATATTATATCATTCATATCTCATATAAATGACATAAATACCCTTAGAGTGAAATTGAACACTTCAATTTCATACCAAAAACTTTATCCTTTCTTAAATCCGGATGGAGCCAACCGAGGACCTAATGGACCTACAATGGCGGGCTCCAATGATCCGAGATTAACTCGCCAAACTCTTTGACCCGGTTAACCAACATTCATTAGCTACGGTAACACTCCACTATAGCCCGTGAGTTGCACTCCGTCGGTCACGAGAATATTACGTGTCCAATGATATAACCAATGCCCATGAGTCGACCCTTCACGGGTTGTTCGTGAGACACACTACCGGGTCAAATTATCGTTTTACCCCATGTCTACCTCTTGTTCCTTAAGTCCCCACTTGCTCCTCTAATGAACAACATATTGTGATGGTCCAACCATACACAACACCCTTCTCGGGCGAGTGAAAAGGTGGGTGCCCGTTGTCCAAGCCACGAGAGACGACACTTAAGGGAACAACCCCTCTAGTCTCCCTAAAGGCGGGAACGAGTGAATTCCATCTCGCGTAGTTAAGTTCCCAGCTCCCTACTTGGTTCTGTCCCTGTGAAGATAGGCATATTGGGCGAGTAACTGTGACCACCCTTACCCGTACTAGTCAAATAACAGATCCTCGCAGACAGGAGTCCGTAACATGCTCAGGATTCAGGTCGAATCACTAATGGTCGTAACACGCTCAGGAGTGCAGCTACGGGCTATAGTGGAGTGTTACCGTAGCTAATGAATGTTGATTAACCGGGTCAAAGAGTTTGATAGGTTAATCTCGGATCATTGGAGCCCGTCACTGTAGGTCCATAAGGTCCCTCGATTGGCTCAATCTTGGTTAAAAGAAGGGTTAATGTTTTGGTATGAAATTGAAGTGTTCAATTTCACTTAAAGGGCATTTATGTCATTTATATGAGATATGAATGATATAATATATAGTGTTATGTGAATGAGATTTATAATAAACTATAGGTTAGACTAATTGTTGAATTAGGGCTAATTGGAGAAATTAATTGAGAGAAATTAAATTGGATGTGATTCAATTTAATTAATCCACAATTATTGCAAATGTGATTTGTAATATGAGATATGAGATATCTTATATTATATGGTTATGCAAATATGATTTGCATAACCTATAGTTTTGGTAAAATGGTAATAATGTGGAGATTTCAACTCCATGTTATTTCACTATTTAAACCCTTCGCAAGAGGGGTTTCTTAACTCAATCTCTCATTTTTCGAATTTCAACCAAAAGAAGAGAATTCTCTCTCAAACTTTTCTCTCAAATTTCCTCAATCTCCAAAACCAAAACTCCCACAACTTTCCTTCTTCTAAAGGAAGAACAACCGAGAAGACCATTGGTGGTGTTCGAGTTTTGCTCGAGGGAAGCATTCGTTGAGATCGAGAAGCACAAAGCGTTCGTGACCTTGGAAGAAACCTTGAAGAGAGTCTTCAACAAGTAAGTAGATTTCTTCTTACTGATTGTCTACCATATTTTTGTTTGTTTAACTTAGATCTAAGTGTTAGATCATTTAACAAAACTCTAGTAGCGTAACGATACCTTGACGATTCGATCATCTTCCGCTGCGCGGAGATTTTCATTCCCTTCAGCCTTCAGGTCCTATCATAGGGGTTCGACCTCTGGGACAAAACCTGTAGCTCCTTCTCATCCGAAAGGGAAGAAGAAGAAGATGAAGAAGGGTGAAGCTGACCGCACTGCCGCCCAAAAGGGTAAAAAGGTCAAGGAAGTTGGATAGAAAGGAAAGTCTTTCCACTGCAATGGAGACGGCTACTGGAAGCGAAACTGTCCCAAGTTCCTCGCTGAGAGGAAGAATCAAGGTAAATGTGATTTACTAGTAATTGAAACTTGTTTAGTGGAGAGTAATGACTCTGCCTGGATATTGGATTCAGGCGCCACTAACCACGTTTTTCGTCTTTTCAGGGAATTAGTTCCTGGCAGCAGCTTCGAGAGGGTGAGGTGACTCTACGCGTTAGATCTGGGGAGATTGTCTCTGTTGCAACGATCGACAAAGTGAAGCTCGTTTTCGGCAGGAATTACTTATTATTAGATAATTTGTATATAGTCCCAGGGTTTACTAGAAACCTTGATTCTATTTCCTGCCTTATTAAACAATGTATTTCAATTTCCTTTGAATATAATAAAGCGTTTATTTCTTTCAAAGGCAATTTTATTTGTTCTGCTTCACTTGAGTCTAATCTGTATGTTTTGAAACCAAATTCGGTTAAAAGCGTTTTGAACACTGAATTATTTAAAACTGCAGAAACACGAACTAAAATAGTAAAAGTTTCTCCTAAAGAAAATGTCCATCTTTGGCATCTACGGTTAGGCCACATTAATCTCAATAGGATTGAGAGACTAGTGAAGAGTGGACTTCTAAGCGAGTTGGAAGAAAACTCTTTATCGGTGTGTGAGTCATGCCTCGAAGGCAAAATGACCAAACGTCCTTTTGGTGGAAAAGGATATACAGCCAAAAGCCCCTTGAGCTTATACATTATGACCTCTGTGGTTCGATGAGTGTTAAAGCACGAGAAGGTTATGAATACTTTGTATCTTTTATAGATGACTATTCAAGGTATGGGTATATTTACCTAATGCATAGGAAGTCTGAAACTCTTGAAAAGTTCAAGGAGTACAAGACTGAGGTTGAGAACCTGATAGGTAAAACGATAAAAACACTTCGATCGGATCGAGGTGGAGAGTATATGGACACTGAATTCCAAGACTATATGATAGAACACGGAATTACGTCTCAACTCTCAGCCTGGTATGCCACAACACGAATGGTGTATCGGAGAGGAGAAACAGAACCCCTGTTGGACATGGTTCGGTCGATGATGAGCTATGCTTGTCTCCCTGATTCTTTTTGGGGTTACGTAGTGGAGACTGCGGTGTATATTTTGAACAACGTTCTGTCGATGAGTGTTTGTGAAACACCTTTTGAACTCTGGAATGGACGTAAAGGAAGTTTACACCATTTCAGAATTTGGGGATGCCCGACCCAAGTGTTGGTGTCAAACCTGAATAATTTGGAACCCCGTTCAAAATTGTGCCTATTTGTAGGTTACCCTAAAGAGACTGGGGTTGGTATGTTTTCGATCCGAAGGAAAATAGGGTGCTTGTATCGACAAACGCCACTTTCCTTGAGCAAGACCACGTCTGGGATCATTTGTCTAGAAACAAAATCGTGTTAAATGAAATGGACAGTACATCAACAAGAGTTGCTGATGGGGCTAGTACGTCAACAAGTGTTGTTGATCCTAGCACGTCTAGTCAAGTCTGTTCCCAAGAGTTGGGAATGCCTCGACGTAGTGGGAGAGCTGTGAGACAGCCTGAACGTTACATGGGTTTAGCTTAAACCCAAGTCGTCACCCCTAATGATGACTGCGAGGATCCATTGACCTATGATCAGGCAATGGCAGACGTTGACAAGGACGAATGGATTAAAGCTATGGACCAGGAAATGGAGTCTATGTACTTCAATTCTGTCTGGGAGCTTGTGGATCAACCGGATGGGGTAAAACCTATAGGTTGCAAATGGATCTACAAGCATAAACGTGGCATAGATGGGAAGGTGCAGACCTTCAAAGCACGAATAGTGGCAAAGGGTTTTACCCAGGTTGAAGGGGTTGACTATGAGGAAACCTTTTCACCTTTTGCCATGGTATAGTCGATCAGGATCCTTCAGGCCATTGCCGCATATTATGACTATAAGGTATGGCAGATGGATGTCAAGATTGCCTTTCTCAATGGCAACCTTGACGAAACCATCTACATGGACCAGCCACAGGGGTTTATTACCCAAGGCCAAGGGCAAAAGGTTTGTCGGCTTCATAGGTCCATTTATAGACTGAAACAAGCCTCGAGGTCTTGGAATATAAGGTTTGATGAGGAGATCAAATCTTATGGCTTTGATCAAAATGTTGACGAGCCTTGGGGCTACAAGAAAATCGTCGACAAAACTGTCGCATTTCTGGTATTGTACGTGGATGATATCCTTCTTATTGTGAATGAAGTAGGATTTCTTACTGACGTAAAGAAATGGTTGGCTTCGCTATTCCAAATGAAAGATTTGGGAGAAGCATAGTATGTTCTATTTATCCAGATTGTCCAGAACTGGAAGAACAGAACGCTGGCCATGTCTAAGGCGTCTTATATTGACATGATGTTGTCTAGATATAAGATGCAGAACTCCAAGAAGGGCTTGCTGGCTTTTAGGCATGGGGTTCACCTGCCTAAGGATCAATGTCCTAAGACTCCTCAAGAAGTTAAGGATATGAGACAGATCCTCTATGCTTAAGCTGTAGGGAGCCTGATGTATGCCATGTTGTGTACTAGGCCCGACATCTGTTATGTAGTAGGATTATCAGTAGGTATCAATCCAACCCAAGATTATATCACTGGACAGCCGTAAAGGCAATCCTCTAGTATCTTTGGAGAACGAGGAACTACAGCCTAGTGTATGTGAGTGGGGATTTGATCCTTACAGAATACATAGATTCTGATGCAATCTTCATTCTGAATGTAGGAGCTGTAGTATGGCGAAGCATCAAGCAGGGATGCATCGCTGATTCCACTATGGGAGCTGAGTACGTTGCGGCTTGTGAAGTTGCAAAGGAAGCTGTTTGGCTTAGGAAGTTCATGACAGATTTGGAATTTGTTCCAAATATGAACTTATCGATCACGTTGTTTTGTGACAATAGTGGTGTTGTAGCCAACTCTAGAGAGCCTTGGAGTCATAAGAGGGGCAAGCACATTGAGCAGAAGTATCACTTGATACGGGTCATTGTGCACCACAATGACGTGACAGTCACACAGATAGCGTCGGAGCACAATGTTGCTGATCGATTTACAAAGGCACTCACGGCTAAGGTGTTTGAGGGTCACCTAGAGAGCCTAGGTCTTCGAGTGCTTCCTGACTAGGGCAAGTGAGAGTATTGTAAAGGGTATTCAATGTCCTAGTTTATTGTATTACTTTATTGTAATCTATTGTACATTTGAGAAATGTATGCTTGCTCCACAAGCTTAGTCCAAGTTGGAGTTTGTTAGGATGTATGTCCTAAACTCATTTTATTTGTAATTTTACCATTTGAAATTAATAAGAGTTATTTATTTCATCACTTTGTGTCTCGCAATTTTACAAACTTTGTCCAATAAACTAACCTCCAGGGTCATTGAATTTATTAGAGGACTAGAACTTGAACGGTGTGTAGTGGACACATAGGGAGGATTACGTTCGAGTTAATGACTCGAACGGTCTACAGTATATGGATGGGGTTGGAGACCTAATCCTTGATACGCTGTGGATGCATCCCACTTTGTATTAGATACAAACAAGGTGATCTGACTCCTTCATGTAGTTCACATGTGAGTTAGGGCATCCTGTGCAATGAGATTGTACAAGATCGGTCTATGAATTATTAGACCTACTGATGTAACACCGTTAACAGTATGGGACTAATAACTTCGTAGATGACCATTAGTGACTCAACCTAAATCCTGAGCGTGTTACGGACTCCACATGCTGCGAAGTGCATCGCTTGACTAGTACGGGTGAGGGTGGTCACAGTTACTCGCCCAATATGCCTATCTTCTCAGGGACAGGACCACATGGGGAGCTAGGAACTTAACTACGCGAAATGGAATTCACTCGTTCTCGCCTTTAAGGAAACTAGAGGGGTTGTTCCCTTAAGTTCTGTCTCCAAGGCTTGGACAATGGGCGCCCACCCTCTCAGAGGGCCGAGGGGGGTGTTGTGTATGGTTGGACCATTACAACGTTGTTGTTCATTAGAGGAGCAGTGGGGACTTAAGGAGCAAGAAGTATACACAGGGGTAAAACGGTAATTTGACCCAGCAGTGTCTACGAACAACCTATGAAGGGTCGACTCATGGGCATTGGTTATATTAGTGGACACAACTTGTCTTACACTAACGGGAGTGCAGCTACGGGCTTTAGTGGAGTGTTACCGTAGCTAATGAATGTTGATTAACCGGGTCAAAGAGTTGTACAAGTTAGTCTCTAATCATTGGAGCTCGTCACTGCAGGTCCATTAGGTCCCTCGGTTGGCTCAAACAGGATTAATAGAGGGTTTACAGTTTTGGGGTGAATTTGAAGTGTTCAAGTTCACTAAAGGATAATTATGTCATTTATATGAGATATGAATGACATATTATATAATTTAATGTGAATGAGATTCATAATAAAGTATATGTTAGCCTAATTGTCTAATTAGGGCTAATTTGGAGAAATTAGATTGAGAGAAATTAAATTGAATGTGATTCAATTTAAAAATCCACAATTATACAAATGTTATTTGTATAATGAGATATGAGATATCTTATTTCCCTATAAATAGTTGCATGAGATGCAACTTTGATTGGTGATTTTTGAGCTTTGGTAACCCTAGAATACCATACTATTGTGTTGTTGGAAAAGTTCCAAACACAACTTCTCTGATAACCTTCACATCTCACCCTAAAAGAATCCCACCTTCCTCCCTCACCTAGGGAACATCCCTCACCTAGGGAACAACGGAGAAGATCTAGTGGTTGTATCTTCACACGTTCGGGTTCAAGTTGCTGAGATCGTGACCGTGGGAGAAGGAGTTCGAGAAGAAAGTGTTCTTCAAAGGTAATTTTCTTGATGTCCTTGTTGTAAAGCATTCTTAATCTTATAAATATTGTTCTTGATTGAAATATGTGTAATAAAATAAAGAACACGCGATTCACAATCGTTTCCGTTGCGGGTTTCGATACTTTCATTTATTTCCTCCCACTCTGCACTTTAGAATTAATCAGGATTGACCTAGATTAACCGGCAATAAGTTACATGAGTCTACCAATATAATACTTATATTGGATTAACCTAAGTCTATAATCATATTATTAACTTAGGTCTATGTGAGAAAATTTAATTAACTTTTAATTAATGGCACTCAGGAGAATATAACCTATGAATCTCCGGACCAAATTCACTCTCAAGTCGGGTTCCAAGTAGGGGTGTTCCGCAAAGTGTCAGCTTAAATACCCCACCCTTAGACAGAACCTTCCTTAGACAGAGTTACTAATTAGTCACCATTCATAAGTCATATTGATTTCCTAATTCTAATCTAAGAAATATAACTCTTATATGAATTAAATTAAAACAAATACATTATATTATAACACTTATAATATGATCCTATCATGCATACTATATATTATAACTCTTATAATATAATATGATGCATGAAATGATTAATCTAAGGTGGGATTTTAAATCTATAAGTCATACATTATGCACATAGAATTTTTCATATAACACGTGCATAAAAAAAAAAATAGCAATATTGGACGGATTTTTAGCACCCTAGCAGCATTAATTTAATTAATTAATATTAAGATAACAATTATATTAATTAAAATTAAAATTAAATCAATTAAATTAATTTATAAAAGTAAAATAAATTAAATAAAACAGATACAAGCGCCCAGCCTAGAACCGTTGCCCTAAAGCTTCTTCACGTTGCCACTTTCGCGCGTTTTTCTCGTGAACTACCCCACTGCGCTTCAGCGTTGCAACACCGTCGCCAGCGTTGCAACGCTGCAACGTCCAGCTGTTGGGATTTTTGTCCTAATCTCGTGTTTGTAAATTACTATTTGAAATTAATAAGAGTTATTTATTTCATTATTTTGTGTCTCACATTATTTACAAACTTTTCCAATAAACTAAGCTCCAGGGTAATTGAATTTATGAGAGAACTAGAACTTGAGCGGTGTGTAGTGGACACACAGGGAGGATCACGTTCGAGTTAATGACCCGAACGGTCTCACGATATATGGATAGGGTGGAGACCTAATCCTCGATACACTTGTGGATGCGGCCCGCTTTGTATTAGATACAAGCGAGGTGATCTCGACTTCGTTCATGTGGTTGACATGCGAGTGGGGCATTCATGTGCAATGAGATTGTACAAGACCGGACCGTTAATTATTAGACCTCTGATGTAACACCGCTGTGATGAGGACTAATAACCGTAGATGACCATTAGTGACTCGACACGAATCCACGAGCTTGTTACGGACTCACATGCGCGGGGTTTGTTCTTTGACTAGTACTGGGGTGAGGGTGGTCACGATTACTCGCCCAATATGCCTATCTTCTCAGGGACAGGACCAAGTAGGGAGCTGGGAACTTAACAACGCGAGATGGAACTCACTCGTTCTCGCCTTTAGGGAAACTAGAGTGGTTGTTCCTTTAAGTGTTGTCTCCAGGGCTTGGACAACGGGCACCCATCTTCTCACTGGCCCGAGAAGGGTGTTTTGTATGGTTAGACCATCACAATAAATTCTTCATTAGACGAGCACTGGGGACTTAAGGAACAAGAGGTAGACATAGGGGTAAAACGATAATTTGACCCAGCCGTGTCTACGAACAACCTGTGAAGGGTCGACTCATGGGCATTGGTTATATCAGTGGACACGTAATATTCTTCACTGGCGGGAGTGCAGCTACGGGCTATAGTGGAGTGTTACCGTAGCTAATGAATGTTGACTAGCCGGGTCAAAGAGTTTGACAGGTTAATCTCGGATCATTGGAGCCCGTCATTGTAGGTTCATTAGGTCCCTCGGTTGGCTCAATCTGGGTTAAAAGAAGGGTTAATATTTTTATATGAAATTGAAGTGTTCAATTTCACTTAAAGGGCATTTATGTCATTTATATGAGATATGAATGATATAATATATAGTTTAATGTGAATGAGATTCATAATAAACTATAGGTTAGCCTAATTGTTGAATTAGGGCTAATTGGAGAAATTAATTGAGAGAAATTAAATTGGATGTGATTCAATTTAATTAAACCACAATTGTTGCAAATGTGATTTGCAATATGAGATATGAGATATCTTATATTATGTGGTTATGCAAATGAGATTTGCATAACCTATGGTTGTGGTAAAGTGGTAATAATGTGGAGATTTTAACTTCATGATTATTCCATTATATAATCCCTTCTTACAAGAAGGAATTCAACCAATCTCTCATTTTTTGGATTCTCACCCAAAAAGAAGAGAATTCTCTCTCATTTTCTCTCAACTCTCCTCCCTCTCCAAAACACCAAAAGTCCCACCACTTTCCTTCTTCCAAAGGAAGAACAACTGAGGTGGTGTTTGGGTTCCGTTCGAGGGAAGCGTTCGTTGAGATCGAGAGGCATGAAGTGTTCGTGATCAAGGAAGATTTTGAAGAATTGTCTACAAGTAAGTACATTCTTCTCGCGGTAAATTTCTTCCTTGTATTGCATGTTTAGCCTAGATCTAATAGTTAGATCATTTTGACAAAATTCAAGTTGCGTAATGATACCATGATGATTCGATCGTCTTCCGTTGCGCGGGGATTCTCATTCCCTTCACCAGCGTCAAGCCTCGCGCGCCCAACGCCATCAGCATTGCAACGCAACGGTGCACAACCGCCAGCCTTCAATTCGCACGGTTGGCGTTGCGACGCCGAAGAACAGTGTCGCAACGCCGATGAAATTCCAGCAAACTCCCTTTGCAGTTTTTCATCAAAATCGCCCGTTTCTGCTCCATATTCTTCACAACAACCCTTTCCACGATCGGCACGGACTTACAGACTCGATTTACATTAAAAAATGCCCAAAACAACCCTTACATTGATCTCATCAACTTTAATGTCAACCTATCTTAGTGCCAAAAATCGAAATTATCCAACATGCAAACCAACAAGATCATCTCATGAAATTAAAGGCTACCCACCTAATTTTAAGATATGACAGAATACATAACGAAGAGCAACGATTTGCTCTGATACCAATTGAGAGAAATGGAAATCTCGCAGCGGAAGACGTTGTGAAACGTCGTTGTTTCGTTGTGCAACACATATCTTAAAATTGAACTAATCTCATTAATTCTAGGCTAAACATGCATAAGAACAAGAGAAAAACAGTAGGTAAAAAGCTACTTACGTGTTGAAGAACTCTTCTTCGACGTTTTCTCCTCCGGTCACGATTTCTCTCGTTCCAACGATCTCTACGATCAGGATCCTCGAACCGAGCAACAGAGATACTTCCAAAGAGTCTTCTCGATTGTTCTCGGTAGGTTGAGGGAGATTATGTGGGACTCCCTTTGGTTTTGGGTGAGGAGAATTTCTAGAGAGAGTTGAGAGATTGTAGATCACCAAAGGCTTGTCACCAAGCCTTTAAATAATGGTGAGTGGTGGAGTTAAAATCTCCATTAATTCACCATTTTACCACAACCTTATAATATGCAAATCATATTTGCATATTACATAAAATTAGGTATTTCATACCTTATTATACAAATCTCATTTGTATAATTGTGGAATTTTAAATTGAATCACATTCAATTTAATTTCTCTCAATTCAATTTCTCCAATTAGTACTATTTAATCAATTAGGCTATCCTATAGTTCATTATGAATCTCATTCACATCAAACTATATATTATGTCAACTATATCACATATAAATGACATAAATACCCAATTAATGAATTTGAACACTTCAAATCTACACCAAACTGTAAACCCTCAATTCATCTAGTTTGAGCCAACCGAGGGACCTAATGGACCTACAAATGACGAGCTCCAATGATCCGAGATTAACCTGTCAAACTCTTTGACCCATTTATTCAACATTCATTAGCTACGGTAACACTCCACTAAAGTCCATAGCTGCACTCTCATCACTGTAGGACAAGTTGTGTCTATTGATATAACCAATGTTTGTGAGTCGACCCTTCACAGGTTGTTCGTAGTCATAGTTGAGTCAAATTACCGTTTTACCCTTGTGTCTACCTCTTGCTCCTTAACTCTCACTGCTCCTCTAATGAATAACTATGTTGCATGGTCCAACCATAAACAACATCACTCTCGGACCAGTGAGAGGGTGGGCACCCATTGTCCAAGCCACAGAGACAACACTTAAGGGAACAACCCCTCTAGTTTCCCTAATTCGGGAACGAGTGAACTCCATCTTGCGTAGTCAAGTTCCTAGCTTCTCACGTGGTCCTGTCCCTGAGAAGATAGGCATATTGGACAAGTAACTGTGACTACCCTCACCCGTACTAGTCAAAGGTCAAACTCCCACAGATAGGAGTCTGTAACACGCTCAGGATTAAGGACGAGTCACTAATGGTCATCTACGAAGTTATTAGTCCTACATTGTTAACGGCGTTACATTAGTAAGTCTAATAATTCACGGTCCAGACATGTACAATCTCATTGCACAGGATGCTCCCAGTCGCATGTCAACCACATGAACGAGCTGGATCACCTTGTTTGTATCTAATACAAAGTGGGTCGCATCCACAGTGTAATCAAGATTAGGTTTCCAACCCTATTCGTATACTCTAGACCGTTGGGGTCATTAACTCGAACGTGATCCTCCCCGTGTGTCCAATACACACCATTCAAGTTCTAGTTCTCTCATAATTCAATGACCCTGGAGCTTAGTTTATTGGATTATGTTTATAAATATGTGAGACACAAAATATTGACAAAATAAATCTTATTTATTTCAACATAGAATATGACAAACTACACGAGATTAGGGCATACACCCCAACAATTTCCTTGTTGCCAATTAAGAAATTTGTTCCTTTTTCTACTCAACATCCTTTTCGTTTAACTCCCTTCCACTTCGAAGTCTAATGGCCTTACAGGTCTCCCTTGGGTTTATCTCTATGTTACTTGGAAACATACCCTTGTGGAGACTAAGGATCATAGTGCCCATCTGACTTATCTGTGTTTTTATTTTTTTTATTGCAGCTCCCTTACTATTGGATCAGACCACTCGGGTCGTCAGCGCATTTTCCAACTGGTTCGCCCTATTTCTAGATTCTGTCACAAATGAGCTTACCACTTCCTCTAATGATGGCTTCCTCTTAGCTTGGTATGAAGTTAGAGGTATAACCTAGAAGAGGATTCAAAACATTCTCGTTATTAGCATAAGAGAATTTTCATGAGTTCTCAAACCTGGATGGTAATGCGATGGAATATTGCTCTAAATCTGATTCGCTCCATGGTTAGTGTCTCTGTTTTTCAGGTAATGCGCTTGGTCCATATTGAATTATCCATTAGATTGGAAGCATTGAGGTGTAGCCATAGAAGCTACTGGATGGAAGTTCTTGATCCTACAAATTTAGATAACACATGAGTAAGAGATGCCATCTGAGATTTAAGAGCACTTAACTCATCAATTTCATAAAGTCCAACTACTGGTCTATGATGCTCTCGTTCATTGGACCATTGGTAGCTGGCAGTTGACATTTCCTCTAACAAGGCTCGAGCTTCATTGACTTTTTGGCCATTATTGATCCTTCAACAGTTGCATCCAAGATAGTTCTTGTACATCCTAAAAAACGATTGTAAAACAACTTAATATGCAACCAATCTGGATATCCATTTTGTGGGCATTTTCTTAATAACTCCTTGTAACGTTCTCAGGCCTCAAACAATTGTTCTCCTCATGTTGCTTAAACCTTCTTATTTTTGTCCTCATCTTGGCAACCTTAATAGGTGGGAAGAATTTAGTCAAGAATGATTGGGCCAACTCCTCTCAGGAAGTGATACTTCCATGTTGAATAGATCCCAACCAATCTTTAGCTCTATCCTGCAAAGAAAAAGGAAAAAGACGTAAACGAGTAAAATCTGCAGGAATACCACTTCACTTTACTGTACCGAAATTTCAAGAAAGTTTTGCAAATGAGTTAGGATCCTCTATGGCCAGTCCTCTAAATGCACTCTCCCTAACCATTTGAATAAGCTCTGTTATCAGTTCAAAACTATTAGCATTTATAGGGGCTTGGACTATTCCAGCATGCTAAGCATGAAACACAGGATGGAAATACTCCCTGATAGGCTTTGGGTCATAATCTACTCCTCTAACCGCCATGGGAAAGTCACAGACTTTAATATCTAGCAAAAGTCTCCTACAGTTCCAATGGATTACCAAGATATTAATTTCCAATTTTATCTAAAGAAATCATTCAAATGTCAAAATGATGAAAATAATGACTAAAAAAATATGGAGAAACACTTATGAGAAAAACGTTAGGGAATTGATTTCACCAATTATTTTATTATCATAGCGCAAAGATTTGACTTTGGTTGTGAGATTATAAGTAAGAAGGTAAATTTAAACAAAAGACTCTCTCGAGCTCAATTGACCTCAAGCACAACTATAAACCTAAAGTCTCCATTTAGATTTTAATAGCATGCAAGGCATTAAGAAACTTATTTTAATTACTTCCCAAAGAACCCTTCACTCTCGTGTAAGGATTTACTACGAGTTTTGGTAATCCTATTCTAGTTTAAAGATTATTCTCTCGAACTAAACTTAAACCAACTAATCATGCAATTCTTGGCCAGATAAAAATAAGCATTAAGCATAAATTACTAAAATTAATTCAACACAACTAAGTTCAAATCAATAGCTAGAATAACAAAACAATATGACTACATCAATTCCCTAACTGCGAATTTAGGTACTCATAATCACTAAAAATAAACTAAATTCATATTTCAGGTCCATAAATCAAACTACAAATCTAAGAGAAAAGGAAGAAACAACTATAGTTGTCAGTGTCAGTACTCGTGTCCAGGCCCCGTCACAATCTCGAACCTCCACTATCGTATTTGGCCTCCCAAAATAGTCTTCCAACCCCTTCAATACTGTATAAATCGAGTTTAGGGTGAAATTTGGCTAAAAAAACAGCTCTCCCCTTCGAATGGCATAAAAAATATGTCTTTATAGGAATTAGGATAACCGTGCATGTAAACCCGAGATCATTCTTTGGAAATCAAGAAAGAAAAGAAAAAAACAAAAGGAATAAACAAAATGAAGGAAATGTTTGGTTTTGGTTTTGTTTTAAAACAAAAGTAAAGAAAGAAAGGGATAAATGAGAGTTTAAAAAAAAAAAAGAAAAGAAAAAGCAATAGCAAAGAGGGGAAAAAGACAAAGGTGCCTCACCGTTTGTTTTTTTTAAAAACCATTTTAAATTCCTTTTTAACTCATCTCTTTCTCATTTTCCACAAAACCAAAAGTCTATCGTCGAGAGGGATAACTGAAGGGAGAAGAAGAAGGAGAAAAGCTCTGGTTTTGGGATTGAAGAAGAAGAGAGAAGAATTACTCAAGTTTTATGGAATTTTGTGATCAATTCAACCATGTTCTGCTATTTTGTTCATTTCGAGCTCAACAAGAAGAGGTAAGGGTTGAGGTTTGGTTTTCTCGAAAGCTAATTCATTTTTGAACAAAGCTCGTGAAGGGAGCTCGAGCAAATTCTAAAGTTAACTTACTGTTTTGTGAAAAGGAAGGTAGATGACAGATTTTGCTGTCAAATCCGAGAAGCCTCTTATATTTTGGTTGTCCTGATCTGTAGAGTTAGAATCCGAAGCTCTAATAGGTATGGTTGGAAAGCTTATTTAATTTCCTACATCTTTTGTGAAGAAATCGTGAATAGAAAATAATTGGAAGATGTTGTAAATATCAGGTCAAGTTTCGGGTTTCAGCAGGGAAACGAATCTGGAATAGCAGAAGTTAGTTCCTAGGAAAGAAGATTGCAAGGTATTTTCGAATCAATCTGTTAGGAATCTCAACTTCATGTCTTAATATGATTTTTAGAGGGTCTAAAAAGGAAGAATTTGGTATAAAGTACATCCTTTTTGGATTAGTAAAGAAGAAGTTATGACTGTTTGAAGACAGGGTATAAAATCTGTAAAATGCTGGGAAATTGGTTGGAGTGTTTTCTTGTAGTTTTAAGGTTAAAAACCATGAGCTCGAGGTTCTAAAACATGGTTTTGGTTTGTTTGGCAGTCCAAGAGGAGATAGGTCGAGTGTATGGGCCAAGGTTCTAGTTCTAACACGGTGAGTGACAAAACGAACTTCAAAAGTGTTTATATGTTTGAATTATGTTTTAAAAAATGCAAGTTTTGCTAGAATGAAAGTTTTCAATGTTTTATGCTTTCTTTTTGAAACACATGTTTATGAGTATTCATATTTTCTAAGAAATGATTTCAAGTGCTCGTTGTGAGCCTAAATGTCTTGAAGAAATTTATACATGAGCATATGTCTAATGATTGCCGAAATTTATGAAAATGTTATGATTTTGAGCAAGTATGTACTAGCAAGTATGTTTTAAAGTTTTTCAGTTTTATGAACAAGCTGAGTAAGCTTGAGTTTTATGAAAGAGAAGATAAGCAGACATGTTTAAATGTTTTTATGTGTTTTTCTGAGTCTTGAATGAGTAAATGACTGAGACATTGAGCCCGAGGCTATATAGTACCGTGTGCACACAGGTCATTTTCTGTTGTCGACGTTGAGTGTACTCCGTGACAACAATGCTGTCGTGAGTGTTGGGCGGGCCCCACTACGACAAAGACGATGAGAGTGCTGGGTGGGCCCCACTACATCGTAAAGTAAACATTGATTGTACAGGGCGTGCCCTACACACGTGGATTGTGACATGTTTTAAAATGATTTCTTTCATTCATATGCCTTACGAGATTTTAACGATATACTTGCTGGTTTTTCTGAAAAGCTATTATGATTACACAGTACTTTTAACGTTTGATTACAGATGCATATGCTCATAGATGGCCAGGTGATATGATTTACGAGTTAATAGTTTTCTTTTAAACTCAAGTCACTCACTGAGCTTCATAGCTCATTCTTTTAGTTTTTTCCCACTTTTCAGGTAGAGATCGAGCTCCCGGTGCCTGATAACCTGCCATAGTCTGCTGGAAGCTTCACAAGTTTGTATGTTGTACGTGGGTGGATTTGTATAGAAAGTCTATATGTATAGAAGAAGGACTATGAAGTTATGTTTATGTGTACATTCTAGGTTGTGGTTGTGTAAACCATGGTTGGGTATGTTTTTGGTTGTGATGTTCACATACGTTCCAGTTTTCCAGAGAGTCTTAAGTAGGGTTACTCCTTACACAGGTTACGTAATTGTCAATATTCCGCTGTGTTATGTTTAAAGTATTTCTTATACAAGCATAATATGCTTATCAGGTAAAGCAGGTCAACAGGTATCGTTAGAAAGGTGAACGATGATTGTTGGTTTCACACCGTCTGTCGGGCTAAGTTAGCAGGTAGTTCGGGAGGGGGTGTGACAGTGCATAAATAAGTGTATTTTGCATTTTCCGTAGCGTTGAGACGCTAGGGACAACGTCTCAACACTACCCTTGCGGCCAGACAACCCACTGCAGCCATTTGCCATATCTTTTCGCTCGGGTGTCTGAATGACCTCCTGTTCGATGTGTTAGAACCGTGATTCGATGTAGAATCTTTCAAAATAGTTCTTATGCTCAAAATACATTTATATTTTTCTTGGATTTTCAAGTAAGCACACAAAGGCTCCAAATTGCACCAAAATAGTCTCGAACACTCTATTCTTGCTTCTCAAGCTCAATTTCCTGAAATTAACCATAAAATGGCATGAAAGCATATATTTTAAGTATAAAAATAAGCTAAAATATAAAAAATAAGATATAATATTTGCATACTATCAATGAACAAGGTTAATCCCACGAGGACTAAATATGCAAGTTTTTGTAAACTTGAGTAACATTATGTAAGGGTGTTTGCCCTAATCTCGTGTAGTTTGTAATATTTCATGTTGTAAATAAATAAGAGTTATTTATTCGAACTTTGTGTCTCGCATATTTATAAACTTAATCCAATAAACTAAGCTCCAGGGCCATTGTATTATGAGAGAATTAGAACTTGAACGGTGTGTAGTGGACACATGAGGAGGATCACGTTCGAGTTAATAACTCGAACGGTCTACAGTATATGGATAGGGTTGTGAAAGTGTCTAGATTAAGAAAGCAGAAGCAATTTTGGATCTTGAACACTCTAACTTGATCAATTTTGTAAAATAAAATGCATGTTCAAAGATGGGAAAAGTTGGGGATAGAAAACTCAACTTTGAAGATCAAATTTTCTTCACCCGGTGGATGGTTTTCAACACAAACACTTCGTGGACAACCGTTAAAGTCTTCTCTACAATCCTCCGGCCTTGGAACGGATTGTGGGATCCTAGGTTGAGACAATTTGGAACAAAAGACCTCAAAGGTCACTAACTCGGGAATTCTATTTTTTTCTACAAAATTCTATCAAAATACCTCAAATCACCATTATATAAAGCTTCAACAAGCTTCATTAGAGTGACATCTCAACAGTGATGAGGATGGATAAAGGTGGAGGTGGCCAATTTTGGCCAATTTGAAGATGAGAGGGATTGGGCAAGTTGCCAACTTGGTTTTCATGAAAATCATGAAAATCCTTCATTTTTCATTTAAATTTAATTCAAAAATCAATATTAAATTGATTTTAAATTAAAATTAATTTAATTAATTAAATAATTCAAAAATAATTTTATTAATTAATTTTTAATTTAAATTAATATCAAATATTAAATTAAATAAATTGTCCGATCTCGATCGATTTTTCTAACATGAATCCTTATTCATGTTATAAACCAATCCAATATTTAAATCATATTTAAATATACCCACCTCCTTTTAATTATAGTTTAATTCATAACTAAGCTATGACTCGTTAAATATATCACATATAATTAACGATTTCTCCCAAAATCGAATTTGAACAATTCAAATTCTTTTGTCTCAAAATGTTACAAGACTTAGTCCGAGCTAGTAAGGAGGACTTAATGGACCTACAGATCATGCACTCCAACGATACGAGATTAACCGACCAAACTCTTTAGCCTAGCTAATCAACATTCGTTAACCACCGAGGCACTCCACTAAAGCCCAGTGATTGCACTCTCCTCACTGTAGATATATTTTTGTCCACTCGATATAACCATGATTAGTAAGTCGATCCTTCATAGGTCGTTCGTAATTACAGCTGGGTCAAAATTACCGTTTTATCCCTATAATTACCTCTTGTTCCTTAAGTCCCACTTATCCTCTAATGAACAATTGGTTTGTGGTCCAACCAGCAAACCGAATCCCTCTCGAGCAAATGAGAGGGGTGGACCCTTTGTTCAAGACTCAGAGTCAGCACTTAAGGGAACAACCTCTCTACTAATCCCTAAAGCGTGTAGGAGTGAATTCCATCTTGCAGAACTATGTTCTCAGCTATCTACCCAGACTTATCCTTGAAATGGAAGATTTATTGAGTCGGCAGTCTATGGTCACTCTCACCCATTCAAATCTAAGGATAATCCGAATAAACAGGAGTTCATAGAACGCACAGGATTAAGATCGAGTTACCTAGGTCATCGTATAAATATAATCGATTAAGACGATGGCGAGTTATAATGTCTAAGTGACTATTTCATGGTCCGATCTTATGCAAACTCATTGCATAGGACGCCCCCACTCACATGTCTCCACATGAACGATTTAGGATCACATCGTTTGTACTCTACAAAAGTGGGTCGCGTCCATAGTGTCCCCAGGATAAGGTACACAACCCTATCCTTATACTATAGATCGTTTTGGCTATAACTTGAACTTGATCCACTTTTATGTCGTACATAAAGTTCAAGTATTCATCTTATAGCCAAGGGTTCTTTATTGGATTAGGGTTACATAATACATAATTCACGTTATTCAATAACACCTTTACTGAATAAATCTCAATAACAACTTTATTGCAAAATAGAATATACATTAAGTTTACAAAACCACGAGTTTTAGGACATAAAACCCAATAAACTCTCACTTGGACTAAAACATCTGTGGGGTAAAATATGCTGAGCAAAGAAAAACTGCCCTATTGTACAACCCGTAGTCCTAGACTCTCTAGGTGTCCCTCAAACACTTTAGCCGTGAGGGGCTTTGTAAACGGATTAGCAATGTTGCGTTCCGAAGCAATCTATGTGACGATCATGTCTCCTCGTTACCCAATCTCCCTGATGAGATGGTATTTGCGCTCTATGTTCTTTCTGCGCTTATGTCTTCTAGGTTCTTTAGAATTTGCTACTGCACCACTATTATCACAATAAAGGGTGATAGGCAAATTCATATTTGGAACAACTTCCAAATCGGTCAAGAACTTCCTAAGCCATACAGCCTCATTCGCTGCTTCGCAAGTTGCGACGTACTCAACCTCCATGGTGGAGTCAGCAATACAACCTTGTTTTATGCTTCTCCATACTATAGCTCCTCCGTTAAAAGTGAACACTGATCCTGATGTGGATTTCCTTGAATCTACATCAGTCTGAAAATCAGAGTGAGTGTATCCTGCAAGGATTAAATCCTTTGCGCCATACACAAGCATATAGTCCCCCGTTCTCCTAAGATACTTGAGAATGTTCTTAACGGCAGTCCAGTGATCATATCCTGGATTAGATTGATACCTGCTGACTATTCCCACTACATATCATATGTCGGGTCTAGTACAAAGCATGGCATACATCAGACTACCGACAGCATATGCATAGGGAATGCGTCTCATATCCTCAACATCTTCAGGTGCCTTAGGACACTGTTCCTTAGACAAATGAATTCCATGTCTGAAAGGTAATGAACCCTTCTTGAAATTCTGCATCTTATATCGAACCAACATTTTGTCAATATAAGATGCCTGAGACAATGCTAGCGTTTTGTTCTTGCGATTCCGAAGAATTTGGATTCCAAGAACAAACTGAGCCTTTTCCAAATATTTCATTTGGAATTGGGTCACTAGCCATTGCTTAACGCCAGTCTGGAATCTGCATCATTTCCAATGAGCAAGATATCGTCTACGTGTAGAATTGAGAAAGCTACAGTGGTATTAACTATCTTCTTGTAAACACAAGACTCATCAATATTTTGTTCAAAGCCATAAAATTTGATCGCAGTGTCAAATATTATATTTTAGGATATAGAAGCTTGCTTCAATCCATAGATGGATCGTTTAAGCTTGCAAACCTTTTGCTCTTGACCCTGAACTATGAACCCCTCTAGTTGATCCATATAGATACTCTCATCAAGATTGCCATTAATAAAGGCTGTCTTGACATCCATTTGCCAAATTTCATAGTCATAAAACGTAGCAATGGACAAGAGTATTCAAATGGACTTAAGCATGGCAACAACGGAGAAGGTTTCTTCATAGTCCACCCCTTCCCTTTGAGTATAACCCTTTGCCACAAGTCGAGCCTTAAAGGTTTGCACCTTATCGGCTTGATCTCGTTTCCTCTTGTAGATCCACTTGCAACCGATAGGCCTTTCACCATCTGGTTGATCTACAAGTTTCCAGACTGAATTGAAGTACATTGACTCCATTTCGAGGTCCATGGCTTTAATCCATTGGTCCCTATCTATATCATCCATTGCCTGTTTAAAAGTCAATGGATCCTCAATGTCATCATCAGGTATGACGACTGGGTTTCAACCAAACCCATGTAACGGGCAGGTTGTCTAACATCCCTCCCACTACGTCGAGGCATTCTCAACACTTGAGAAGGACCAGCTTGATCAACAACTTTTGTTGATTTATCTATAGCTTCCCTGGAAATTTCACTTAAGACAATCCTGCTACGAGGCTGATGATCTCTCATGTGGTCTTCCTGTAAGAACGTGGCGTTTGTCGACACAAGCACCTTGTCCTCTTGCACATCATAAAACAGACCACCTTTCGTTTCTTTGGAGTATCCTATGAATAGGCATAATTTTGAACGATGTTCAAATTTCTTTGGATTGGACACCAACACATGTGTCGATCATCCCCAAATCCTGAAGTGACGTAAACTACCTTTACGCCCTTTCCATAACTCATAGGGTGTTTCTGAAACACTCTTAACGGGAACCATGTTCAAAATATATACAACAGCTTCTACTGCATATCCCCAAAACGAACTAGGCAGCTTAGCGTAGCTCATCATGGATAGAACCATGTCTAACAAGGTTCTATTTCTCCTCTTAGATACACCATTCTGCTGAGATGTACCGGGCGCTGAGAGTTCGGATATAATTTCATGTTCTATCATATAATCATGGAATCTCAAATCCATGTACTCTCCACCTCGATCTGATCGAAGTGTTTTAATCATTTTACCTAATGTGTTCTCAACCTATGCCTTATACTACTTGACCTTTTCAAGGGTTTCAGACTTATGATGTATTAGGTAAAGATAGTCATACCTTGAATAATCATCAATGAAACTGATGAAATATTCATACCCTCCTCGTGCCTTGACATTCATAGGACCACAAAGATCCGAATATACGAGTTCCAAGGGTTCTTTGGCTCTATAACTTTTTTTCAGAAAAAAGGTCTTTTAGTCATTTTTCCCTCAAGACAGGACTCACATGGTGGTAAAGAGTTGTTCTCTAACTGACTTAGGAGACCATTCTTAACAAACCTCCCAATCCTATTGAGATTAATGTGGCCTATTCTCAAGTGCCAAAGATAGGTACTAGGAGAAAGCTTCTGCCTTTTATTTTGAGTATCAGCTGTTTTAAACATCTTGGTATTGAAAATAGCTTTTACCTCTGTTGGTCTTATATAAGTTGTTTTCTAGTTTAGCAGAACATATTCGTACACCTCTTTTGAAAATGAACGCTTCATTATGATCAAAACATACTTTATACAAATGTTCAAGCAAACAAGAGATAGATACAAGATTTCTTTTGATTCCAGGAACCAAAAGTACAATTTCTAATAAAATGAATCTATCTCTAAATAACAACTTTATTTCTCCCACTGCTCTAGCTGAGACAACCTCTCCCGTTCCAACCCCGAGAGATATCTCCCCATCAGCAAGCTGCTGTCAGGAACTAGTTTCCTGAAAAGAAAAACAAACATGGTTAGTGGCTCCTGAATCTAGTATCCAGGCGGAATCATCATACTCCACTAAACATGTTTCAACAACGAGTAAATCATATTTATCTTTTTTTCCTTCTCAGCTTTCTTTTCTGCAAGGTACTTCGGGCAGTTCCTCTTCCAGTGCCATTCACCACCACAATGGAAACATTTTCCTCTGGCTTTAGCCTTGCGTGTGGGAGCTTGTCCCTTCCCTTTGTCCTTCTTCTTCTTCTGAATACCCTTATTCTTGGTAAAAGAAGGACCAGACTTCGTCCCTGAGGACGATCCTCTTAGGAACTTCTTCGAAATGACAACATTTGCCTCCTTCTCTTTTCCCTTTAATTTGATGAGGGACTCAAAAGTCTGTAGCTCGTTGAGAAGAGTAGTCAGGTTATACTCTATTTTATTCATCACTGCATTGGTGCGGAATGACAGGAAACTCTTCGGATGAGATTCCATAATAAAGGTTACCTGACTTTTCTCATTTATGACAACGTAGCTGAAGTGGACCATCATGTCAAGGACATGTTTCCTAACAGAGGCTCCCTCCTTCATACGAGAGTTGTAAACGTATTTGAGAGTATCATAATGGACCGATGAGGACGGTTGTCCGAACATTGCCTGTAACGATCCCATGATCTCCTTCGCGGTGACCATGCTCTCATTCTTCTTAAACAACACATTAGATATGCTGGCTAAGATGTAGACTCGGGCCTTCTCATTAGCCCTAATCCATCTGTCATATGCATCCCGAACAATTCAGTTTGTTGTCGAGCTATGAGGGGGAGGGCATTCCTCCTTTAAGACGAACCTCAGATCATCAAGAACAAGAATTGTATTCAAGTTTGATTTCTCGGTTCCATAATTGTCGCCGCTAAGTTTATTGAAGGCAAGTAACTGGATAAAAGAGCTCGACATGCTGAAAAATAATGAATTCTATTAGTGAATTGCTTGTAACCTATCCAATTAAGAATTTAGCAAAAGTAATAATGTACCCATAAACTCATTATTGTTTTTGCAACGATACTTCAGATGAGTCGAGCAACCATTCTGAGGCGATCAAATCACACCTTCACTGAACTAAGACATTCTTGACTAAATGCTAATATCGGAATAACTCTTATTCTTATAGCATTCTAGTTATCGCTACTTTGGTCAAGAATTTACTAACACTTAGCAATTTTAGTAACTGTGACCTGCCATTTTCAGACCTCAGAGGTCGGCCCCAACAATGCTACTGAATTGGAGAGACAAAGCTGGGAATGGACCTAAGAGACCATATCCATTTCTGGAGTAAGTTGTTCCGAATCCCATGTTACATCTCTCTGAATGGATGGTGCTACTTTGGGCAACCTGCAGGCGTAACATGGGAATGTCACGGTCCAACCTAATGGAGGAGACCGTAGGATGTGTTGACACAATTCCTTCTCCCACTTACTATAAATACTTTCTCCATTTACCTTGCTCTTGATTTATGCAAACACCATCCGAATGGGGATGTTCTATTGACATCACGAGGCTGAGCATAAATCTCACGGTGTGAACTTCGCAGAGAGCGAAAGAGGAAATTGATATATCATATATACCTTTTCATTCCCACTAAGGATTTTAAATAGCTTGGGTATACTTTTACTTAGGCATATTCCGGCTAAAACAATATGACCTAAGTCTACCAATATAACAATTATACTGGAATTACCTAAGTCTATTAACCAATTAATAAACCTAGGTCTATGAGTTCAATTTATTAACTTTTAATAAACGTCACTCACGAAAGATAATTTATAAACCAATGGATTAAACTCACTCCCCGGTTAGTTCCCAGGTATGGATGTTCCGTTTCCATCAGCTTAAGTACTGACCTAAATTGGCAGCTTAACCTTCCTTAGTCGAGTCCTCTTTTAATCAAAGTATATAAATTATTGGTTTCCTAATTCTAATCTTATTAGAACTAGATAACCTTAGGTCTAATTAACTCCAGTTCTAAAACCATTTTCAAACTAATTAATTAACCTTAGGTTACATGCATTTCTATGTTATAAATTGCTTGATCATTCATCACATGAATAAACATACATTTATAACAAATCCCTCACATGAATAACTGCATAGCAATTATATGTTTAATTTTTAATTAATATAACCCTTATATTAATTATAATTAAAACATATAATATTTGTTTCATAAATTAATATAACTCTTATATTAATTCATATGAAACCCAATAAACATGCATACAATATATTATAACACTTATAACATACTTTCAATGCATAGAGCATGCTTCCTATGGTGAGATTTCAAAATCTATATGGCATACTTTATGCACATACAATCAGAGATTTTAATTAAAACATACATTCACAATACATAATTAATTAAACGCACTAAAGTGGACTGGTTTTGGCATCTAATGCAAGCAACCAACTAAATTATTTCAATAATAATTTAAAATTAAAACTGAACCACTTCGAACACTTCGAATTTGGGTCAAACCAGCTTGCATATTTGTGAACTGGACCTTCATAAGGTTGAACCGGGTTGTAAAAGACTGAATCGGACCTCCAAATGATGAAACGGACCTCCAAAATGGAAAGATCGACCTCCAAATAGTCGGAACCGATCTAAAATCACCTGAACTGGACCAAAAATGAGTTGAACCGGTCCAAAAACCATTGAACCGGTCAAAGACAATCGAACCGGTCAAAAGTCAATGAACCGGTCAACTCTATCTTCTTCAATTGGAAATCACGGGCCTGTAGCAGAATTGAAGGAAGAAAAACTGCTATATTTTTTTATTTCAGGACCTTTCGCGCTTCTCTCTTCAAATTGAAGGTCTTCCCGAACTACGATCGATCCGAAACTTTTACAGATTATTCTTCACACATTAATGTTCAAACACAGTTGAGAAATTTGAAAATAAAGCACAAATTGATGCTCAATTTAAATGCCAAATCCAGAATATTACTTTAAACGTCTAGAAAAAATAGATTTCAGAAAACACCCACCACAGAACAAAATGGATCAAATTGAGTGCTCAAAATTGCTCCGATACCAATTGAAAGAGTCTAGATTAAGAAAGCGAAAGAAATTTTGGATCTTGAACACTCTAAATTGATCAATTTTGTAAAATAAAATGCATGCTCAAAGCTGGGAAAAGCTGGGGATAGAAAACTCAACTTTGAAGATCAAATTCTTTTCACACGACAGATGGTTTTCAACACGAGCACTTCGTGCACAACCGTTAGAGTCTTCTCTACTATCCTCCGGTCTTGGAACGGAATGTGGGATCCTAGGTTGAGAGAATTTGGAAGAAAAGACCTCAAGGGTCACTAACTAGGGAATTCTTTTTTTTTTCTACAAAATTCTATCAAAATACCTCAAATCACCATTATATAAAGCTTCAACAAGCTTCATTAGAGTGACATCTCAATAGTGGTGAGGATGGATTAAGGTGGAGGTAGCCAATTTTGGCCAATTTGAAGATGAGAGGGATTGGGCACGTTGCCAACTTGATTTTCATTAAAATCATGAAAATCCTTCATTTTTTCATTTAATTTTAATTCAAAAATCAATATTAAATTGATTTTAAATTAAAATTAATTTAATTAATTAAATAATTTAAAAATAATTTAATTAATTAATTTTTAATTTCATTTAATATCAAATATTAAATTAAATAAATTGTCTGATGCCAATCGATTTTTCGAACATGAATCCTTATTCATGCTATAAACCGATCCAATATTTAAATCATTTTTAAATATATCCACCTCCTTTTAATCATAGTTTAATTCATAATTAAGCTATGGCTCGTTAAATATATCACATATAATTAACGATTTCTCTAAAAACCAAATTTGAACAATTCAAATTCTTTTCTCTCAAAATGTTACAAGGATTAGTCCGAGCTAGTAAGGAGGACCTAATGGACCTACATATCATGAGCTCCAACAATACGAGATTAACCGACCGAACTCTTTAGCCTAGTTAATCAACATTCGTTAACCACCGAGGCACTCCACTAAAGCCTAGTGGCTGCACTCTTCTCACTGTAGATATATTTCTGTCCACTCGATATAACCATGATTAGTAAGTTGATCCTTCATAGGTAGTTTGTAATTACAGTTGGGTCAAAATTATCGTTTTATCCCTGTAATTACCTCTTATTCCTTAAGTCTCACTAATCCTCTAATGAACAATTGGTTTGTTGTCCAACCAGAAAACCGAATCTCTCTCAGGCCAATAAGAGGGGTGGGCCCTTTGTTCAAGATCCGAAGTCAGCACTTAAGGAAACAACCTCTGTACTAATCCCTAGAGCGGGTAGGAGTGAATTCCATATTGCAGAACTATGTTCCCAGCTATCTACCCAGACTTATCCCTGAAATGGATGGCTTAATGAGTCGGCAGTCTCAGGCCACTCTCACCCATGCAAATCTAAGGATAATGTGAATAAAGAGGAGTTCATAGAATGCTCAGGATTAAAATCGAGTTACCTAGGTTATCGTATGAATATAGTCAGTTAAGACAGTAAACGGAGTTATAAAGTCTAAGTGACTATTTTGCGGTCCAGTCTTATGCAAACTCATTGCATAGGACGCCCTCAATCACATGTCTCCACATGAACGATTTAGGATCACATCGTTTGTACTCTACAAAAGTGGGTCGCGTCCATAGTGTCCCCAAGATAAGGTACCCAACCCTATCGTTATACTATAGACCGTTCTAGCTATAACTTGAACTTGAATCACTTTTATGTCACACATAAAGTTCAAGTATTCATCCTATAGCCAAGGGTTCTTTATTGGATTAGGGTTACACAATACCTAATTCACTTTATTCAATAACACCTTTACTGAATAAATATCACTAACAACTTTATTGCAAAATAGAATATACATTCAGTTTACAAAACCACGAGTTAGGACATAAAACCCAATAGGTTGGAGACCTAATTCTGGTTACATTGTGTATGCGACCCGCTTTCTATTAGATACAAACGATGTGATCCAGCTCGTTCATGTGGTTGACATGCGAGTGGGGGCATCCTATGTAATGAGGTTGAACAAGACCAAACCGTGAATTATTAGACTTACTGATGTCACACTGTTAACAGTATAGGAGTAATAACTTCGTTGATGACCATTAGTGACTCGTCTTTAATCCTAAGCGTGTTACGGACTCTTATCTGTTGGGGTCTGTCCTTTGACTAGTACGGGTGAGGGTGGCCACAGTTGCTCGCCCAATATGCCTTACTTCTTGGGGACAAGACCACGTGGGGAGCTGGGAACTTGACTACGCGAGATGGAATTCACTCGTTCCCAGATTAAGGAAACTGGAGGGCTTGGTCCCTTAAGTGTTGTCTCCAGGGCTTCAATAACTGGGCCCCCCACCCTCTCATTGGCACAAGAGAGTTGTTGTTTATGGTTAGACCATACAACGTAGTTGTTCATTAGAGGAGCAATGAGACTTAAGAAGCAAGAGGTAAACACAGGGTAAAACGGTAATTTGACCCAACTGTGACTACGAACAACCTATGAAAGGTCGACTCACAGGCATTGGTTATATCGATGGACGCAACTTGTTCTATAGTGATGGGAATGCAGCTACGGGCTTTAGTGGAGTGTTATCGTAGCTAATGACAGGTTAATCTCGGATCATTGGAGCTCGTCATTTGTAGGTCCATTAGGTTCTCGGTTGGTTCAAACTTGATAAATTGAGGGTTTACAATTTAGTGTGGATTTGGAGTGTTTGAATTCATTAATTTGGTAATTATGTCATTTATATGTGATATAGTTGACATAATATATAGTTTGATGTGAATGAGATTCATAATAAACTATAGGATAACCTAATTGATTAATTAGTGCTAATTGGAGAAATTGAATTGAGAAAAATTAAATTAAATGTGATTCAATTTAAAATTCCACAATTATGCAAATGAGATTTGTATAATAAGGTATGAGATACCTTATATTATGTGATATGCAAATATAATTTGCATATCATATAGTTGTGGTAAAATGGTGAATTAGTGGAGATCTTAACTCCACCATACACCATTATAAATAGGTGCATTCAAAGCCATCTCATGACACACTTTTCCATTTTTTGATTTTCATCCAAAGTAAGTGAGATTCTCTCTCTAAAGCTCTCTCTCTATTTCTCTAGAATTCTCTCTAAACCCAAAATCAAAGGGAGTCTCACACCTCTCCCTCAACCTCTCGAAAATAACTGAGAAGACCCTTTGGAAGTGTCTTGTCGTTCAGTTCAAGGATCGAGTTCGTAGAGATCGTTGGTTCGAGAAGGATCGAGATCAAGAAGGAGAAAATGTTGAAGAAGAGTTCTTCAAGAAGTTAGTAGGTCTATTACTTACTGTTTTCTTCTTAGTTTTATGCATGTTTAACCTAGAATTTATGCGATAAATTCAATTTTAAGAAACGAATTGCACAACGAAACAACGACGTTTCACGACGTCTTCCGCTGCGGAATTTTCATTCCCTTCACACTAAGCTTGTTCTAAACCACTTAAACACCCTAAAAGCAACTAAAACGAGCTCGACAAAAGAGAAGTAGATTCTAGCAACCTAAGAGTGACAAACAACTAAAAAATGATGGCAAAAGAGTCGAGAATCAAGTATGAAATAGTTGGAATTTATGGAGGTTCATTACTAATTTCTGTTGTCTAATGTTGTGTAATGTTATCGCATTGTGCAACATTAGTGCAGTGTGTAGTAACGGGAATTACGAAATAATTTTTGAAAATGAATTGTAATCGTCGAATTACAACCCAAAAATAGAGTTTAACATATGTCTATGAAAATTCAACTTTCAAACATATGGATAGCTCAATTCCCCTAAGTTTACAAGCAAAAAGCATATGTTTATACCTTTGAATTCCTCTATAAATCACTTGCATTGCTCATGTTATTTCCATTCATTTTAACATTTCAGAATTAAAACAAACGTGTGCTCAATCCTAAGTTCATCACTATTAAGAAGAACATCAAATAATACAAGCTCACAAGCAAACTACACATGTATTAAATTCCCCAAGTAAACGAGTTCCAAAAATTAGAGTTACATCTCCATAAATTCCAACTTACAACAATTAGCCCATAACTGTTACAGAGAAATCAATCAAAAACAACCCAATGTTCATAAACATCTCAAGTTTAAACAAGATTCACAAAATAACAACCTTGAGTCTATTTAGATAAATGTTACTAACAAGAAAGCTTAAAAACAAAGTACAAGGAGGAGAAGAAGAAGAAGAAGAAGAAGGCTCAAACGATGGTGAAGACTCCTTGTTGCCCCTCCTTTTTCAGTCTTCTCTACCTCCCCCTCTGGCTTTTGCATTAGATACTCTTCGCCCCAAAGTCCTCTAATCGATATTTTATTTTTCAATTAGGAAAAACTCTTTTTCTTTTAATTTTTTTATCCAAAAAGGCCCCCAACTCTTTTTTTCCACAAAAGGCCCAAAAGGAAGGCAACAAACAGAAAAATTACAACCTTCTGCATCATCCCAAGTGGTGGGTCTCAAATTGATTTTTCTGCCCCCAAGTCAATGCTAATCAATGTTGTAGCATCCGCGTCAATGCAGGGCAATGTTGCAGCATCAACGTCTCAACAGGCTTTTTTCTCTTCTAGTTTGAAGTCAATGTTGCACAATGTTGCAGCATTAACATCACAACAAGCACTCTTCTCCTCATGGGTTGCATAGCAAAAGGCAGAACAACACACCAAACAAGTTAAGAAAAACGAACCAAACAACAAGAATACAACCAACAAACACCAAACTCAACTTCCGATAAGCTCAAACACAAAATTTACCAAAGGCAATACCCAAAACACACACATAACTCAAAACTTAATGAAGACTAGCAAGAGAATATGCCAAAATAATCTCATTTCCTCGAGTGATGCAATGAAAATAACAACAACACAACTACTAGCTAGGTGCAACAGAAATTTAGATTATCAAATCTTCAGGTAAACTCCCACAATTTGCTTACAAAAACACAAACAAAGGCACGACAAAATCGTTCACAAGTCTAAGTAACCCCTTAGGTGTGTATGTGCATAGCCTTAACTCTCTTACCTGCATCATCTATTCTGCTCTAAAGCTTAAATCATATAACTTAGCTTAATGGACGCCAAATGACTTAGCACAATGTCAATCCAAGAGTCTAAAGTTTACAAATAAGCTCATAAAGTAAAACAAAATGAAACTCGCCTTTTTTCTTTTCTTAAAGGGAATACAATTCCTTCACTAAAAATACAATCCCTTCAGAGGGCCTAATCATGGGAGTCGGAACACCGTGAATTCTCGAAAGGGATACAGTTTCCTAGTTGGTTTTCCTTCTTGGTTCACCCTTCGGTGGCTATTGTTTGGACGGATGCTTGGAAACTTAAAGATTGAGGATCACACTCACAGAATTCGTTAAGTGTTAATGAATTCGACCGTTTAATGGTAATTAGATGCCTAATGGAATAAGAGTTATTCTGGGATTAGGGTCTGATCGAGAAAGTCTCGTCCTAAAGGAGGAGTGTTTGTTCACCCTTCGGTGGCAGTCATTCTAAACTTTTAGGATATCATTGCAAAATTTTGAATGACCTAGGGATCATGAAACAATTTTGCTAAAACTTTATTGGATTTCAAAAGTTTTTTGCGAGACTAACACAAAGTTTTCATAATTTTTCAGCTTAAAACATGTCTAGCGCAATTATAGCTCTACTCGCGTCCGATAAACTAGTGGGAGATAATTACCAAACTTAGAAAAATAACATAAACACAATTTTGGTAACTGACGACATTAAGTTCGTGCTCTCTAAGAAGTGTCCTCAGATATCGGGCTCGACTGCGTCGCGAAGTTTTCGCGATGCATACGACCGATGGATCAGGGCCAATGAAAAGGCCAAGTCAGTTTTATTCTAGAGACTCTTCCGACTAAAATACGTCTTCAACGCACGGATGAAAGAGGGGTTGTCTGTCCGTGAACATGTTCTAGACATGATGACCCACTTTAATCTGGCTGAGACGAACGGGGCTTTGATCGACGAGTCGAGCCAAGTCAGTTTTATTCTAGAGACTCTTCCGAAGAGTTTCCTTCAGTTTCGTAGCAATGTTGTTATGAACAAAATTAGCTACACTCGACTACCCTCCTCAATGAGCTCTGAAATTTTCAGGTCCTTGAACAGGGTTAGAGCACTTAAATCGAGAGGCAAATGTTGCCTCTGAGTCTTATCACAGGGGTTCGACCTTGATGAAGATCGAATCTCCTTAAGCAGCGAAAACGAATTTGGAATCGTAGTATGCAAGATTCTTTTGCTTAAAAAAAAAACCCATACATTGACAAAAATACAGAACAAGCATGTAATTAACTCTAATCTAATTAGGCATGGATTAATTGCATACAGACATACATATGTCTAACATTAAACTAAAAGGGAAGAAGAAGAATAACCTTTGTAGTTTCAACTTGCAGCAACTTCTTGCTCCAAACAGTACAAAAATACAGGAAGTTCCAAGAAACTTCTTTGTTTTCTTCAGTTGGACAACACCACGAGGAAAACCTTCTATCCTCTGAGATTAAACTTAGAACAAAATCCTTTGTGGGAAGGATTCGAACTTTTGGATAATTTTGGGAATTCTGGAGAGTGAGTGAGAGAGAGAAACCCCCTTCTCTCTGTTAAACTGTCGATAGGGAGAAGGAGAGGGGTAGTGTGGAACGTGTCTGGATGACACGTTCCCTTATTTTATTATTAAAATAATAATAATAAAATAATAATTAAATCAAATTTAATTATTAATTTAAAAAGTAATTAAATATCATATATTTAATTTGGATTAAATCTCATTTAATCATATCACCCCTTTAACCTATAGTTTTAATGTACATCCAAAGGCACATTAACTTTTAACCTATAGTTTTCAAATGTGAATCACATTCACATTTAATATAATATTTGAACTCTTTCAAATATTCAATTCTCTCATATAATTTAATATGAATCATATTCACATTAAATTTATAATATATAGTTCCAAAACTATATATTATATGGTATCTAAATACATAAAATATATTCCCTAATGAATTTGAACATTTCAAATTCAAATGATCTAAGAACCCTTTACGAGCTAGAAGGTGGACCTAATAGACCTACAGATCGGAAGCACCAACGATACGAGATTGCTCGGTTAATCTCATTAACCTCCCAATCAACATTCGTTAAGCGTGGGAACACTCCACTAAAGTCCCACAATGCACTCTTCTCCTGCGAGATATATTTACGTGCCCATGGATATTGACCAATAACAAAGCAAGTCAATCCTTCACGAATGTTCGTAACACCAGCTGGGTCAAATTACCGTTTTACCCCTAGGTACATCTTGTACCTTAAGTACCAATGCTCCTCTAATGAACAATTTGTTTGTGGTCCTACCAACAAACAGAGTCCCTCTCGGGTCAATGAGAGGGTCCAGCCCTTTGTTCAAGTCCCGGAGACACCACTTAAGGGAACATTCCTCTACTTACCCTAGTAGGCGGGAAGGAGTGAATGATCTTGCTAAGTTAAGTTCTCAACCGCTCACTGGGTCTTGTCCCCAAGAAGGTAGGCATATTGAGTCGGCGAATCTGGCCACTCTCACCCATACTAGTCAAAGGACAATCCCTAGCGAACAGGAGTTCGTAACCTGCTTAGGATTGAGATCAAGTTGCTTAGGTCATCCTAGTGAAATAGAAACCTAACTAGTCAACAGAGTTACAGCTAGAGGTTACTATTTCGTGGTCCGGCCTAATGTAATCTCATTACATAGGGTACCCAAACCTTATCCCCTAACTATAGACCCTTTAGGTTGTATCTCGAACCGAGATTCTTTTTATGTACATTACATTCAGTTAGAGATTCATTTAACAACCTTGGATGTTTAGTTTATTGGATTTAGGGTTTGAATGAAGGCAAACTCGTAGATAACGAACAATAACACTTTATTGAAATAATAACACTTTATTACATTAATTAGAACATAATTACAAGCTTCGAGTTTTAGGTTACAAAACCCAACAAACTCCCACTTGAACTAAAACTCTAGTGGGGTACAACAAAATCTAAAACAGTGGTTACAAAGATATAAATACAATAAACTAGGGCATCCATATACCCCATTACATATCTCCCACTTGCCCTAGATTTAGCCTATGTACATATCTCGTAGACCCAGACTTTCCAGATGACCCTCGAACACTTTAGTCGTGAGAGTCTTTGTAAACGGATCAGCAATATTGTGCTCTGAAGCGATCTTCGTGACTATCACATCTTCTCATTGCACTATTTCTCGTATCAGGTGATATTTCCTCTCGATGTGCTTACCTCGCTTATGGCTGCGAGGTTCCTTCGAATTGGCTACCGCACCACTGTTGTCACAGTATAAGGTGATGAGAGATTCCATATTTGGAACAACTTCCAAATCAATAAGGAATTTCCTTATCCAAACAGCCTCTTAGCTGCTTCAAAAACAACGACATACTCAGCATCCATCGTGGAGTCAGTGATGCATCCTTGCTTGATGCTACGCCATACTATAGCTCCCCCGTTAAGGGTGAAAATTGATCCGAATGTGGATTTCTGAGAATCCTTATCGGTCTGAAAATCAGAAACAGTGTATCAAGTAAGGATCAAATCCTTAGACCCATACACAAGCGTATAGTCCCTCGTTCTCCTTAGATACTTGAGAATATTTTTAACTGTTGTCCAGTGGTCTAACCCTGGATTGGACTGGTACCTACTGACTATTCCCACTGCAGAGGCATAGCATACATTAAGCTACCTACTGCAGAGGCATAACATATATATTTTTAACAACATAGCATACATTAAGCTACCTACTGTAGAGGAATAAGGAATATGTCTCATATCCTCAACTTCTTGAGGTGTCTTGGGACACTGTTCCCTAGACAGATGAACTCCATGCCTGAAGGGCAATAAGCCCCTCTTGGAATTCTGCATCGAATATCTTGACAACATTTTGTCGATATAAGACGCTTGAGACAGTGGTAGCGTTCTATTCTTTCGATTCCTGAGGATCTGAATCCCAAGAACATATTGTGCCTCTCCCAAATCTTTCATTTGGAATTGGGTCGACAGCCAATTCTTTATGTCAGTAAGGTATCCTACATCATTCCCAATGAGTAGGATATCATCCACATAAAGTACTAACAAAGCTACTTTGTCGTTGATGATCTTCTTGTAAACACAAAACTCATCAACGTTTTGGTCAAGATCAAATCTTATATTCCAAGATCTTGACGCTTGTTTCAACCCATAAATGGATCGATTGAGCTTGCAAAAATTTTGCTCCTGATCTTGGGCTATGAACCCTTCGGGCTGAGACATATAGATGCTCTCGTCAAGATTACCATTCAAAAAGGCAGTCTTGACGTCCATTTGCCAAATTTCATAATCATAAAATGCGGCTATGGATAAGAGTATCCTTATAGACTTCAGCATAGCAACAGGGAAAAAAGTTTCTTCATAGTCAACTCCTTCCCTTTGGGTAAAACCCTTTGCTACAAGTCTAGCCTTAAGGGTCTGTACCTTTCCGGTTGCATCTCTCTTTCTTTTATAGATCCATTTACACCCTATGGGTCTAACCCCTTCAGGTGGGTCTACAAGTTCCCATACTGAATTGAAGTCCATTGACTCCATTTCAAGGTCCATGGCTTTGATCCATTGGTCCTTGTCTACGTCATTTATTGTCTGTTTATAAGACAATGGTTCTTCTACGCCATCATCAGGTATGACAACTTGAGTTTAAGCTAAACCCAAGTAGTGGTCAGGTTGGGAAACAACTCTCCCACTGCGTCGAGGCATTCCCAACAATTGAGAAGGACGAGACTGACTTGAGGTGTTGGCTCCTCCATTAACTCTTGATGAAGGTCCAACTTGATCAACAACTCTTGTTGGTTCATGTGTAGCTTCATTTAGTACTATTTTACTACGCGGTATGTGGTTCCTCATGTGATCTTCTTCCAAGAACGTGGCGTTTGTCGACACATTCACCTTGTTTTCATGTGGGTCGTAGAAAAGACCACCTCTCGTTTCTTTAGGATAGCCAACAAATTGGCACAATTTTGAACGACGTTCCAACTTCTTTGGGTTTGTCACGAGCAGGTGTGTCGGACAACCCCAAATCCTGAAGTGTAGTAAACTAGATTTACGCCCCTTCCACAGTTCAAAAGGTGTTTTTGAAATACTTTTTGATGGAAAACTGTTCAAGATTTGAACTGCAGTCTCTACTGCGTATCCCCAAAACGAGGCAGGCAACTGAGCATAGCTCATCATAGAATGAACCATGTCCAACAAGGTTCTGACACACCATTTTGCTGTGGTGTATTAGGTGCTGAGAGTTGAGATTTAATTCCATGTTCTATCATATAGTCCTGGAATCTCAAATCCATATACTCTCCACCTCGATCGGATCGAAGTGTTTTAATGGTTTTCCCTAATGCATTCTCTACTTCATCCTTATACTCTTTGAACTTTTCAAGAGCCTCAGACTTGTGATGCATTAGATATAGATAACCATACCTCGAATAATCATCTATGAAAAAGATGAAGTATTCGTACCCTCCTCGAGCTTTAACATTCACCGGACCACAAAGATCTGAATGTACAAGTTCTAAGGGTTCTATGGCTCTGTAACCTTTTTCTGTAAAAGGTCGCTTGGTCATTTTACCTTCCAAGCATGATTCCCAAGGAGGTAAAGAATCATCTTCTAACTTGTTTAGAAGTCCATTCTTAGAGAGTCTCTCAATCCGGTTGAGATTAATATGACCAAGTCTAAGATGCCATAGATAGGCATTATTATTAGGAGAAATTCTTTACCTTTTATTTTGAGTACTAGCATTTTTAAACATCTCATGATTTAAAATTGCTTTGGTTTTATTCTGTTTTAGTACATACATGCCATTTTTCAATTTAGCAGAACAAATATTGACACCTTATTTCAAAATGAACGTTTCATTAATTGAAAAAGAAATACAATATCCAAGTTCTATTAAACAAGAGATAGGAATTAAGTTCCTTTTAAGCTTAGGAACTTTATACAGATTTTTTAATAAAAGAAATCTATCTCCGAAAAATAGCTTGGCATCTCCCATCGCACGCAGTGAGGACGCGTCTCCCATTCGACCACGAGCATCATCTCACCCTCTTCGAGCTCCTTGAAGGAACTAGTTTCCTGAAATGAAGAGCAAACATGATTAGTGGCTCCTGAATCAAGTATCCAGGTAAAATCATCATTTTCCACTAAACAAGTTTCAAGAGCAAGTAAATCTGATTTACCTTTCTTCTCTTTGAGCTCAGCAAAGTATTTTGGGCAGTTTCGCTTCCAGTGCCCATCCACGTTGCAGTGGAAACATTTTCCTTTATCTGTAACCTTGCCTTTTTCCTTGCCTTTGTCAGCAGCAAGTGTCTTCCCTTTCCCTCCTATTTTCTTCTTTTGGGTCTTCTTAAGCCCAGAAGATGAGCTGTAGGACTTAGTCCCAGAGGATGAACCCTTATGGTACCTTCTGGAATGGGCAAACAGATTTGCCTCTCCATCAGCCTGTCCCTTATTCTTCAGAGAGATTTGTGTTTTGGAACTCTTCCAACAACACAACAAGGAGGCTAGGAATACACTTAGAAGTCTTAACCTAGTTCCATCTCATGCAACTATATATATAGAGGAATGGGATGGAAATGACCATTCTACCCCTCCTTTAATCTCTCTTTAGTATATAATTTATATATGAATCTAATTCACATTAAAACTATATATTATATCAATTACATCATATATAATTGATATAACTCTTCATGTATGAAATTGAACACTTCAATTTCACTCCTAACTTTATACCCTCAATATTACCATGTTGAGCCAACGGAGGGATCTAATAGACCTACAGATCATGAGCTCCAATGATATGAGATTAACTGATCAAACTCTTTGATCCAGTTAATCAATATTCATTAACCACAAGTCACTCCACTATAGACTTGTAGTTGCACTCTCCTCACTGTAGATATTATTGTGTCCACTGACATAGTCATTACCCATGAGTCGACCCTTCACAGGTTGTTTGTAATCACGGCTGGGTCAAATTATCGATTTACCCCTGTGATTACCTCTTTGCTCCTTAAGCACCACTGATCCTCTAATGAACAACAAGTCCAAGGTCCTACCTTAGACTCATACCCTCATAGAGGGCGGGGTCCCGTTGTTCAAGACCTGGAGTCAATTCTTAAGGGAACAACCTATCTAATTCCTCAGTAGAGGAATGAGTGAATTTCATCTTGCACAGTTAAATTCCCAGCTACCTACGAGGTTTTGTCCCTGAGAAGGTAGGCTTATTGAGTCGGCTACAGGCTACTCTCACCCATACTAGTCTAAGGACAACCCCCTATAAGCAGGAGTTCTTAACTTACTCAGGATTCAGGTCAAGTCACTAATGACCATCTATAAATTACTAGTCTTATCCTGTTAACGATGTTATACTTGTTAGACTAATAATTTGCGATCCAGTCTTGTATGAACTCTTCATACAGGATGCCCCCACTCGCATGTCAACTACATGAATGAGTTGGATTACCTCATTTGTACTACTTACAAAGTGAGTCGCATCCATGGTGTTACCAGAATGAGGTTTCCAACCTTATTCTTATACCATAGACTATTTAGGTTAAAATCTTGAATTCAACCCAAATAGTGTCCACTACACTGATTTCAAGATAAACGTTATAACCTTGGAGCTTAGTTTATTGGATTTATAAAAGCAAGACTGTAATCTTATCAAAACAAATAACACTTTATTTAATTGATCAAGATTACACAAGTTTAGGGCATAAATCCCAACATAGTCATCTATAAATATACAAAGTATTCGTAACCTCCCCGTGCTTTAACGTTCATCAGACCACAGAGGTCAGAATGTATAAGCTCAAGAGGATCCTTGGCTCTATAACCTTTTCCACCAAAAGTTTTTTGGTCATTTTGCCTTCAAGGCATGACTCACAAACCGGTAAAGAGTTTTTTTCTAACTCGCTTAGAATTACACTCTTCACTAATCTCTCAATCCTATTGAAATTTATGTAACCTAAGCTTAAATGCCAAATATGGTTGTTTTCTTTCGGAGAAACTTTTAATCTTTTAGTTCGCGTTTCTGCTGTTTTAAAACATTAAGTATTCAAAACACTTTTGACCGAATTTGGCTTTAAAACATATAGATTATTCTCAAGTTAAGCAGAACATAACTCATTTCCTTTGAATGAGATAAACGCTTTATTACAATCAAAATGAACGGAAATATAATATTCTATAAGGCAAGAAATTTAAACAAGGTTTCTAGTAAACCCTGAAACTATATACAAGTTATCCAATAACAAGTACTTCTTGTCGAAGAAAAGCTTCACCATGCCCACCACTGCAGCCGAGACATCTTCTCCGGATCCAACCTTGAGTGTTATCTCACCCTCCTGCAGTCACTGTCAGGAACTAATTCCTTGAAAATAAGAGCAAACATGGTTAGTGACGCCTGAATCAAGTATCCAGACAGAGTCATTACTCTCCACTAAAAAAGTTTATGTAACAAGTAAATCATATTTACCTTCCTTCTTCTTATCGACAAGGAATTTGGGACAGTTCCTCTTCCAGTGGTCGTCCCCATTGTAGTGGAAATACTTTCATTTTTCCGCAAACTCCTTGACCTTCTTGCCCTTGTGGGCGGCAGCGCGGTCAGCTTTCTCAACCTTCTTCAACTTCATCTTCTTCCCTTTCGGGTCTGAAGAACCCACAGACCTCGTCCCAGAGGACAAACCCATGTAAAAAGACTTAAAGGCAACATTTGCCTCAGCTTCCTGTCCCTTGACTTGCATCAAGGACTAGAAGGTTTGTAGTTCGTTGAGGAGGGTGGTCGGACCGAGCACATGAGGACACTCCTCAGTGAGCGCGAACTTAACGTCGTCAGTAACTAAGATTGTGTTTATATTATTTTTTCACGTCTGATAGTTATCTTCTACGAGCTTATCGGAAGCCAAAAGGGCTATTATTGAACTCAACATTTTTGCTGAAAAGAAAAAACTTCGTACTAGATCTCCGAAAACTTTTGAAAAATCCAATCATTTTTTTAAGAAATTTTTTATTAAATGATCCCTATGTCATTAAAAATTGCAATGAAACCCCAAAGGTTTAGAATGACCACCACCAAATGGTAGATAGAATCACTCTACCTCTGGGTCGAGACTTTCTCGACCAGATCCTAATACCAGAATAACTCTTATTCCTATAGGCATCTAGTTACAATTTTTTCGATCTGAATTCATTAACTCTTAATGAATCCCGTGAGTGTCACCCTCTTTCTTTAAATCTCCAGAGTTTCTATTCAAACAATAGCCGCTGAAGGGAGGACTATGAAGGAAAACAAACAAAGGAAATCGTATCCATTTCGGGAATTCACGGTGTTCCAACTCCCATGATCAAGGCCTCCATAGGGATTGTTTGGTCTAGGCCAAACTAGCAGGAAATCATAGGCGTCTCATAGTGCAAATTGGTAGAAGAGATTGTGGGTCCCATTTGAAGGGAATGAAACTCTCGCAGTGGAAACGACTTTGAATCGTCGTGGTGTTCGTTGTGAAAAACATTTCTTAAAATTAAACCAATCTCATAGATTCTAGGCTAAATATGCATAAAATGAAGGAAAAAACAGTAAGAAAAAAGTACTTGTTGAAGAACGTTTCTTCAAGATTTCCTTCTCTGATCACGAACTCTTCGTGTCCTCGATCTCTACAATCACAAACTCTTGAATCGAACGGATTGGACACTTCGAAAATGACCTTCTCGGTTGTTCTCGATCGGTAGAGGGAGAGTGGTGGAACTCCCTTTGGTATGGGGTAGAGAGAATTTGAGAGATTGAAAGAATTTGAGAGAGAGTCTTTTGGTGAGATTCCAAAAAATGGAAACCCCTTAAACAATCCTTCTTGCAAAGGTGCTTTTATAATGGTGATAGGTGGATTTGAAATCTCAACCTATTTACCATTTTACCACAACATTAGGTTATGCAAATCATATTTGCATAACACATTTAATAAGATATCTCATATCTTATTATACAAATCACATTTGTATAATTGTGGATTTTAAATTGAATCACATTCAATTTAATTTCTCTCAATCCAATTTCTCTAAATTAGAATTAATTAATCAATTAGGCTAACCTATAGTTTATTATGAATCTCATTCACATTAAACTATATATTATGTCAATCATATCTCATATAAATGACATAAATACCCTTTTAATGAATTTAAACACTTCAAATCCAAACCAAACTGTAAACCCTCAATTTATCTAGTTTGAGCCAACCGAGGGACCTAATGGACCTACAGATTACAAGCTCTAATGATGTGAGACTAACCTGTCAAACTCTTTGACGCGGTTATTCAACATTCATTAGCTATGGTAACACTCCACTAAAGCCCGTAGTTATACTCCCATCACTGTAGAACAAGTTGTGTCCATTGATATAACCAATGCCCGTGAGTCGACCCTTCACAGGTTGTTCGTAGACATTGTTGGTTCAAATTGTCGTTTTACCCATGTGTCTACCTCTTCCTCCTTAAGTCCCACTGCTCCTATAATGAACAACATCGTTGTATAGTCCAACCATAAACAACACCCCACTCGGGCAAGTGAGAAGGTGGGTGCCCGTCGTCGTGGAGACAACACTTAATGGAACAACCCCTCTAGTTTTCCTAATTCGGGAACGAGTGAATTCCATCTCGCGTAGTCAAGTTTCCAGCTCCCCACGTGGTCCTGTCCCTGAGAAGATAGGCATATTGGGTGAGTAACTGTGACCACCCTCACCCGTACTAGTCAAAGGACAGACCCCCGGAGACAGGAGTCCGTAACACGCTCAGGATTAAGGTCGAGTCACTATTGCTCATCTACGAAGTTATTAGTCCTATACTGTTAACGGTGTTACATCAATAGGTCTAATAATTCGTGGTCCGGTCTTGTACAATCTCATTGCACAGGATGCCCCCACTCCCATGTCAACCACATGAACAAGTTGGATCACCTCGTTTGTATCTAATACAAACGGGTCGCATCCACAGCGTATCCAGGATTAGGTCTCCAACCCTATCCGTATACTGTAGACCGTTCGGGTCATAAACTCGAACGTGATCCTCCCTGTGTGTCCACTACACACCGTTCAAGTCTAATTCTCTCATAATTCAATGACCTTGGAGCTTAGTTTATTGGATAAAGTTTGTAAATATGTGAGACACAAAGTGATGAAAAAATAACTCTTATTTATTTCAATAATGAATATTACAAACATATACGAGATTAGGACATACATCCCAACAAACTCCCCCTTGGACTAAGCTAGTGGAGTACAAAATACATTTCTCAAATGTACAGTAAAATACAATAAACTAGGGCATTGAATACCCATTACAATACTCTCATTTCCCTAGTCAGGAAGCACTCGAAGACCTAGACTCTCTAGGTGACCCTCAATCACCTTAGCCGTGAGGGCCTTAGGAAATGGATCAGCAACGTTGTGCTCCGACGCTATCTGCGTGACTGTCACGTCTCCGCGGTGCACAATCTCCCGTATCAGGTGATACTTCCGCTCAATATGCTTGCCCCTCTTATGACTCTGAGGTTCTCTCGAGTTGGCTACTACACCATTGTTATCACAAAACAGGGTAATCGACAAGTTCATATTTGGAACAACTTCCAAATCCCTCATGAACTTCCTAAGCCGAAAAGGTTCCTTTGTAGCTTCACAAGTCGCAACATACTCGGCTTCCATCGTGGAATCAGCGATGCATCCCTGCTTGATGCGTCGCCACACTACAGCTCCTCCATTCAGAATGAAGGTTGACCCCGAAGTAGATTTTCTAGAATCCTTATCTGTCTGAAAGTCAGAGTTTGTGTATCCCGTAAGGATCAAATCCCCACTCTCATACACAATGTTGTAGTTCCTTGTTCTCCTAAGATACTTGAGGATTGCCTTTACGGTTGTCCAGTGATCTAATCCTGGATTGAATTGATACCTACTGACAATCCCAACTGCATAACAAATTCTGGGCCTAGTACACAACATGGCATACATGAAGCTCCCTACAACTGAAGCATAGGGGATTCGTCTCATATCCTCAACCTCTTGAGGTGTCTTAGGAAATTGATCCTTAGACAGGTGAACCCCAAGCCTGAATGGCAGCAAGCCCTTCTTGGAGTTCTGCATTTGATATCTAGACAACATCGTGTCAATATAAGACGCCTGAGACATGGTTAGCGTTTTGTTCTTCCGGTTCCATACTATCTGGATACCTAGAACATACTGGGCCTCTCCCAAATCTTTCATTTGGAATTGCGAAGCCAACCATTTCTTAATGTCAATAAGAAATCCTACGTCGTTAACAATGAGAAGGATATGATTCACATATAATATCAGAAATGCAACAGTGTTGTTGACGATTTTCTTGTAGACACAAGGCTCGTCAACATTCTGATCAAAGCCATAAGATTTAATCGTCTCATCAAACCTTATATTCCAAGACCTCGAGGCTTGTTTCAGCCCATAAATAGACCTATGAAGCTGACAAACCTTTTGCTCTTGGCCTTAGGCAATGAACCCTTTGGGCTAGTCTATGTAGATGGTTTCATCAAGATTGTCATTCAGAAAGGTTGTCTTGACATCCATCTGCCATACCTCATAGTCATTATATGCGGCAATGGCCAGAAAGATCCTGATCGACTTTACCATGACAACAGGAGAAAAGGTTTCCTCATAGTCAACCACTTCAACCTAGGTAAAACCCTTTGCCACTAGTCGAGCTTTGAAGGTCTGCACCTTCCCATCTACACCACGTTTACGCTTGTAGATCCATTTACAACCAATAGGTTTTACCCCATCCGATTGACCCACAAGAACCCAGACAAAATTTGAAGTACATCGACTCCATTTTCTGGTCCATACCTTTAATCCATTCGTCTTTTTCAACGTCTGTCATTGCCTGATCATAGGTGAATGGATCCTCGCAGTCATCATCAGGGGTGACGACTTGGGTTTCAGCTGAACCCATGTAACGTTCAGGTTGTCTCACAATCCTCCCACTACGTCGAGCCATTCTCAACTCTTGAGAACGGACTTGACTAGACGAGTTAGGATCAACAACACTTGTTGATGTACTAGCCCCATCAGCAACTCTTGCTGATGTACTGTCCATTTCCTTTAACACAATCTTACTCCTTGGTAAGTTATCCCTGATATGGTCTTACTCAAGGAAAGTGACGTTTGTCGACACAAGCACCCTATTTTCCTTAGGATCGTAAAACAGACCACCCCTAGTCTCTTTTGGGTAACCTACAAAGAGGCACAACTTTGAACGGGGTTCCAACTTCTTCGGGTTTGACACCAACACATGGGTCGGGCATCCCCAAATTCTGAAATGGTGTAAACTGCCTTTACGTCTATTCTAGAGTTCGAAAGGTGTTTCATAAACACTCTTCGACGGAATGTTGTTCAAAATATATACCGCAGTCTCTATTGCGTAACCCCAAAAAGAATCAGGGAGACGAGCATAGCTCATCATCGACTGAACCATGTCCAACAGGGTTCTGTTTCTCCTCTCTAATACACCATTCTGTTGTGACATACCATGTGCAGAGAGTTGGGACGTAATTCGATGTTCTATCATATAGTCCTAGAATTCTGTGTCCACATACTCTCCACCTCGATCCGATCGAAGTGTTTTAATTGTTTTACCCAATAGGTTGTCAACCTCAGTCTTGTACTCCCTGAACTTTTCAAGAGTTTAAGACTTCCTATGCATTAGGTAAATATACCCATACCTTGAATAGTCATCTATAAAAGATACAAAGTATTCGTAACCTCCTCGTGCTTTAACACTCATCGGACAACAGAGGTCAGAATGTATAAGCTCAAGAGGTTCTTTGGCTCTATATCCTTTTCCACTAAAAGGACTTTTGGTCATTTTTCCTTCAAGGCATGACTCACATACCGGTAAATAGTTTTCTTCCAACTCGCTTAGAAGTCCACTCTTCACTAGTCTCTCAATCCTATTCAGATTAATGTGGCATAACCTTAGATGCCAAAGATGGGCATTTTCTTTTGGAGAAACTTTTATTCTTTTGGTTTGTGTTTCAGTTGTTTTAAACAATTCAACATTCAAAACACTTTTGACCGAATTAGGCTTTAAAACGTATAAATTTTTCTCAAGTGAACCTGAACATAACAAATTTCCATTTCTAGAAATAAACGCTTTATTGCCAGAAAATTCAACCGAAATACATTGTTCAATAAGGCATGAAATGGAAACAAGGTTTCTAGTAAACCCTGGTACTATATACATATTATCCAATAAAATGTACTTTCCACCAAAATAAAGGTTCACTGTGTCGACCGCTGCAGCAAAGATAACCTCCCCGGATCCAACCCGTAGTGTTATCTCACCCTTTCGCGGCTGCTGCCAAGAACTAATTCCTTGAAAAGAAGAAAAAACATGGTTTGTGGCGCTTGAATCCAGTATCCAGGCAGAGTCATTACTCTCCACTAAACAGGTTTCAGTTACAAATAAATCACATTTACCTTCTTTCTTTCTGTCGGCAAGGAACTTGGGACAGTTTCGCTTCTAGTGATCATCCCTGTTGTAGTGGAAACACTTTCTTTTTTACGCAACTTCCTTGACCTTCTTGCCCTTCTGGGCAGCAACATGGTCAGCTTTGCTCTTCTTCAACTTCTTCTTCTTCCCTTTTCGGCCAGAAGAGCCTACAGATTGTGTCCCAGAGGTCAAACCCCTCTAAAAGGACCTGAAGGCAACGTTTGCCTCAACTTCCGGTGTCCTGATCCTCATCAAGGACTAGAAGTTTTGTAGTTCATTGAGAAGGGTGGTGAGTGTGTAGCTAATTTTGTTTATAACAGCATTGCTACGAAACTGAAGGAAACTCTACGGAAGAGTCTCCTAGATAAAGCTGACCTGGCTCGACTCGTCGATCGAAGCCCCGTTCATCTCTGCCAGATTAAAGTGGGTCATCATGTCCAAAACGTGTTCACAGACAAACGTCCCTTCTTTCATCCTAGCATTGAAGTCGTGTTTGAGGGAATCGTGTCGGACTTGAAATGACTGTTGTCCAAATATTTCCTGCACAGACTCCATGATCTCCTTAACGGTGATCATCACCTCATGCTTCTTTTCCAAGACTTCAGACAAGCTTGAAATAATGTAGACCTTGCCCTTTTCATTAGCCTTGATCCATCGATGGTACGCATCACGAACACTTCGCGATGCGACTGAGCCCGGCCTCTGAGGACACTCCTCAGTGAGCACGAACTTTAGGTCGTCAGTTACCAATATCGTGTTGATATTATTCTTCCACGTTTGGAAATTATCTCCTACGAGTTTATCTGAAGATAAGAGTGCAACTATTGAGCTAGACATTTTGCTGAAAATAAGAAAAAACTTTGTATTAGTCTCGCAAAAACTTTGAAAAACCAATCATGTTTTAACAAGTTTTATTCTAGGATCCCTAGGTCATTAAAAATTGCAATGATACCCCAAAGGTTTAGAATGACGACCACCGAAGGGTGAACAGAAACACTCCTCCTCTGGGACGAGACTTTCTCGACCAGACCCTAATACCAGAATAACGCTCTTATTCCATTAGGTATCCAGTTACCATTATTCGGTCAGAATCCATTAACTCTTAACGAATTTCGTGAGTGTCACCCTCTATCTTTAAATTTCCAAGTATCCGTCGAAACAATAGCCACCGAATGGTGAACCACGAAGGAAAACCAACAAGGAAATTGTATCCCTTTCAGAAATTCACGGTGTTCCGACTCCCATGATCAAGGCCCTCCGAAGGGATTGTCCGGTCCAGCCAAACTAGCGAGCGGATCATAGGCGCGTCTCACAAGGTGAATCGAAAGAAGAGATCGTGGGTCCCGTTTTCACAGGTCCCGCTCCCACTCACTATAAGTACTCTCTTCATTCACGTTGATATTGACTCATACAAATACCATCCGAATGGGGACGCTCTCATTTGTGCCACGAGGCCGAGTATGGATCACACGGTGTCAACTTAACGGAGATTTGTGGTTGGAAAATTAAATATAACTTATACACTTTATTTCCTCTCACTCAACACTTTAAGTTAATCGGGATTGACCTAGATAAATCGGCTAATATTTACCTAAGCCTACCAATATAACTCTTATATTGGATTAGCCTAAGTCTATAATCACATTATTAACTTAGGTTTATGTGAGTAAATTAATTAACATTTAATTAACGGCACTCACGAGAATATAACCTATGAATCTTCAGACCAAATTCATTCTCAGGTCGGTTCCCAAGTAGAGGTGTTGCGCAAAGCGTAAGCTTAGATACCCCAGCATTAGACAGAACCTTCCTTAGACAGAGTTACTAATTAGTCACCATTCATAAGTCATATTGATTTCCTAATTCTAATCTTATTAGAACTAGAAAACCTAAGTCTAATTATTCAAGATCTAAACAATTTAAAACTAATAATTAACTTAGGTTACATGCATTTCTATGTTATAGTGTTTGATCATTCATCACATGAATAATAAACTTTATAACATACATTCATCACATGAATAAATGCATGTACATGCTTTTAATCTAAAAAATATAACACTTATATTAATTAAATTAAAACATGCATTATATTATAACACTTATAATATAATCCTATCATGCATACTATATATTATAACTCTTATAATATAAATATGATGCATGAAATGTTTAATCTTAGGTGAGATTTTAATCTATATGACATACATTATGCACATAGAATAATAAATTTCATACATCACATGCATAAAATAAATTAAATAGCAATATTGGACCAGTTTTGGCACCCTATGGACTTTAATTAAATTAATTAACATTAATATAACATTAATATTAATATTAATTAATAAAATTAATAAACTAATTACATTTTACAAAAAAATATATAATTAAAATAAGCATAAAAACGCCCATGATTGAATAACCACCCCTTGAAGCCACTATCGCGCGCTCTTCTCGCTGGAACTGCCCACTATGCGGCAGCGTTGCAACGTCGTGGGCAGCGTTGCAACACTGCTCTGCAGCACGACCTGGATCGCACGGACAGCGTTGAGACGTCGAAGAACAGCGTCTCAACGTCATCGACAGAACAACAAACTCCTTCACGAACGACACGGACTTACAGACTCGATTTACTTTCTAAAATGCCCAAAAACACTAGTCCTTTACATTGATCTCATCAATAGAAAAGTAAATCTAATTAAGTGCGAAAAATCGAAACATCCAATACGCAAAACCACAATTCATTTCATGAAATTAAGGCAAACCCACCTTATTTTAAGAAAAATTGCACAACGAAGAAGCCAACGATTGGCTCTGATATCAATTGAAGAGAATGAAACTCCCGCAACGGAAACAACTTTGAATCGTCGTGGTGTTCGTTGTGAAATTGATTTCTTAAAATTGAATCTATCACATAAATTCTAGGCTAAACATTCTTTATAGAGAAGAAAAACATAAAGTATATATCTACTTACTTGTTGAAGAACCTTTTTTCGACAATTTCTTCTCCGATCACGAATTCTTTGTGCCTTCGATCTCTACACATGAACACTCGAACCAAGAACAGTGACACCTCCGAAAGATCTTCTCGGTTGTTCTCGATCGGTTGAGGGAGAGTGGTGGAGCTCCCTTTGGTTTGGGTAGAGAGAAATTGAGAGAGAGTTGAGAGAAGAGAGAATAGTTCTTTTTGATGAAATTCCAAAAAATGAACTTGTGATCATCAAAACCTTCTTGCAAAGGTCCTTAAATAATGGTGAGAGATGGATTAATTAAATTGAATCACATCCAATTTAATTTCTCTCAATTAATTTCTCCAATTAGCCCTAATTCAACAATTAGGCTAACCTATAGTTTATTATGAATCTCATTCACATTAAACTATATATTATGTCCATCATATCTCATATAAATGACATAAATGCCCTTTTAATGAATTTGAATACTTCAAATCCACACCAAACTGTAAACCCTCAATTTATCCAGTTTGAGCCAACCGATGGACCTAATAGACCTACAGATGACGAGCTCCAATGATCTGAGACTAACATGTCAAACTCTTTGACCCGGTTATTCAACATTCATTAGCTACAATAACACTCCACTAAAGCCCATAGTTGCACTCCCATCACTGTAGCACAAGTTGTGTCCATTGATATAACCAATGCCCGTGAGTCGACCCTTCACAGGTTGTTCGTAGACACTGTTGGGTCAACTTACCGTTTTACCCTTGTGTCTACCTCTTGCTCCTTAAGTCTCACTACTCCTATAATGAACAACAACATTGCATGTGAAGGGAATGAAAATCCCCGCGCAGCTGAAGACGATCGAATCGTCAAGGTATCATTACGCTACTAGAATTTTTGTTAAAACGACCTAACACTTAGATCTAAGTTAAGCATACAAAAGAAGAAGAAAATTACAGCGAGAAGAACGTACTTACTTGTTGTAGACAGTTCTTCAAAGTTCCTTCCTCAGTCACGAACACTTCGTGCTTCTCGATCTCAACGAACGCTTCTCTCGAACGAAAATCGAACACCACCAACGACCTTCTCGATTGTTCTTCCTTTGGAAGAAGGAAAGTGGTGGGACTTTTAGGTTTTGGAGAGGGAGGAGAGTAGAGAGAATTTTAGACTCTTCTCTTTGGTGAAATCCAAAAAATGAGAGTGTGAGAGATACAATCCTTCTTGCAAGAAGGGTTTAAATAGTGGAATAATCATGGAGTTAAAATCTCCACATTATTACCATTTTACCACAACCATGGGTTATGCAAATCATATTTACATAACCATATAATATAAGATATCTCATATCTCATATTGCAAATCACATTTGCAATAATTGTGGATTAATTAAATTGAATCACATCCAATTTAATTTCTCTCAATTAATTTCTCCAATTAGCCCTAATTCAACAATTAGGCTAACCTATAGTTTATTATGAATCTCATTCACAATAAACTATATATTATATCATTCATATCTCATATAAATGACATAAATGCCTCTAAGTGAAATTAAACACTTCAATTTCATACCAAAACTCTAACCCTTCTTTTAACGCAGATGGAGCCATCCGAGGGACCTAATGGACCTACAGTGACGGACTCCAATGATTCGAGATTAACCTATCAAACTCTTTGACCCGGTTAATCAACATTCATTACCTACGGTAACACTCCACTATAGCCCGTAGTTTTGCACTCCCGTCGGTCACGAATATTACGTGTCCACCGATATAACCAATGCCCATGAGTCGACCCTTCACAGGTTGTTCGTGAACACGATCCGGGTCAAATTACCGCTTTACCCTCGTGTCTACATCTTGTTCCTTAAGTCCCCACTGCTCCTCTAATGAACAACATATCGTGATGGTCCAACCATACACAACACCCTTCTCGGGTCAGTGAGAAGGTGGGCGCCCGTTGTCTAAGCCCTGGAGACAGCACTTAAGGGAACAACCCCTCTGGTTTCCCTAAAGGCGGGAACGAGTGAATTCCATCTCGCGTAGTTAAGTTTCCAGCTCCCTACTTGGTCCTGTCCCTGAGAAGATAGGCATATTGGGTGAGTAACTGTGACCACTCTCACCCGTACAAGTCAAAGGACATACCGTCGCAGACAGGAGTCCGTAACACGCTCAGGATTCAGGTCGAGTCACTAATGGTCATCTACGAAGTTATTAGTCCTTACTGCCAACGATGTTACATCAGTAGGTCTAATAATTCACAGTCCGGTCTTGTACAATCTCATTGTATAGGATGCCTCCACTCGCATGTCAACCACATGAACGAGTCAGATCACCTCGTTTGTATCTAATACAAAGTGGGTCGCATCCATAGCGTATCCAGGATTAGGTCTCCAACCCTATCCATATACTTTAGACCGTTCGGGTCATTAACTCGAACGTGATCCTCCCTGTGTGTCCACTACACACCGTTCAAGTTCTAGTTCTCTCATAAATTCAATGACCCTAGAGCTTAGTTTATTGGAAAGGTTTATAAATATTGCGAGACACAAAGTAATGAAATAAATATCTCTTATTAATTTCAAAAAGTAATTTACAAACACGAGATTAGGACAAAAATCCTAACAGCATGGTCCAACCATAAACAATATCTCTATCGGGCCAGTGAGAGGGTGGGTGTCGGTTGTCCAAGCCCTGGAGACAGGACTTAAGGGAACAACCCCTCTAGTTTCCCTGATTCGAGAACGAGTGAATTCCATCTTGCGTAGTCAAGTTTCCAGCTTCCCACGTGGTCCTGTACCTGAGAAGATAGGCATATTGGGTGAGTAACTGTGACCACCCTCACCCGTACTAGTCAAAGGACAAACCCCCACATACAGGAGTCTGTAACACACTCAGGATTAAGGTCGAGTCACTATTGGTCATCTACAAAGTTATTAGTCCTATACTATTAACGGTGTTACATCAGTAGGTCTAATAATTCACGGTCCGGTCTTGTATAATCTCATTACACATAATGCCCCCACTCGCATGTCAACCACATGAACGAGTTGGATCACCTCGTTTGTATCTAATACAAAGCGGGTCGCATACACAATGTATCAAGGATTAGGTCTCCAACCCTATCCGTATACTATAGACCGTTCGGGTCATAAACTCGATTGCGATCCTCCTTGTGTGTCCACTACACACCGTTCAAGTTTTAGTTCTCTCATAATTCATTGACCCTGGAGCTTAGTTTATTGGATTAAGTTTGTAAATATGCGAAGTGATGAAAAATTAACTCTTATTTATTTCAATAAGTAATGTTACAAACATATACGAGATTAGGATATACATCCCAAGATGCTCCTCTAAAGAACAACTTTGTTGCATGGTCCGACCATAAGCAACATCCCTCCCGTGCCAATGAGAGGGAGGGCGCCCGTTGTCCAAGCCCTGGAGACAGCACTTAAGGGAACAACCCATCTAGTTTCCCTAACTCGGGAACGAGTGAATTCTTTCTTGCGTAGTTAAGTTCCCAGCTCCCCACGAAGTCCTATTCCCAAGAAGATAGGCATGTTGGGCATACTCTGGCCACCCTCACCCGTACTAGTCAACGGACAGACCCCCGCAGACAGGAGTCCGTAACACGCTCAGGATTAAGGACGAGCCACTAGTGGTCATCTACGAACTTATTAGTCCTATACTGTAACGAGGTTACATCAGTAGGTCTAATAATTAACGATCCGGTCTTGTACAATCTCATTGCACAGGATGCCCCCACTCACATGTCAACCACATGAACGAGTTGGATCACCTCGTTTGTATCTAATACAAAGCGGGTCACATCCACAGTGTCACTGTTGCGTATAATTTTAATGATGCAATATCGCAGCGTACGGGTCAAGTTTTAGTATAGTGATTTAAGAGTCCAAGTATCGTCCTTGGGAATGAGTTTCTAGATTAATTAATTACCAAGATACTAATTCTCAATTTTAGCTAAAGAAACATAACATGGATAGGTGATTGAAAGTAAAGACAAATAACAAACTAACACGAGGAGACACGAATTGATAGTTTTAAAGGAAATTGACTTCACAAGTTAATACTTAATTAACACATGCAATGAACTATTGTAATGAATTTATAAACAAGAAGTAAGATACTCAAGAAAGCCTCTCAATTCTTAGTGAGCCTCGCACATGCAATAAATTCTATAGTCTCCATACGAACCTACAACAGGCACGACATTAAGCAACTTCTTTATGTGTTCCCTCAGACTTCTAGGTCATTCTCATGCCATACTCCTAAGGGTTTTGACAACTTTGCTCTAATTTAAGTTTTATCTCTCGAGTCCACTTAAACCAAAAATATCAAGAGTTAAAGAACGAATTGCCAAAAATAAGAACAAAACATGTTTCAATACATAGCAAATAAGTCTTAACAAGCCAATCAAATCCTTACTACAACATTTAGCTACTCTAAATCATAGGAAAACCAAGCTAAACGTGTAGAAAACGTCTTAAAACGGTATTACAATATGAAAGAAAAGGAAATTAAACTTATGTGTCGATGTCGGTTCTTCGTCTCCGAGCTCCCGTCTTCGATCTCGAACCTCCACGAATGGTTTGGCTCCCAAAAACGCTCTCTTTTCTCTTCTCACAAAGTGTATTTCGAAATTAGGGTGAATTGTCTATCAAATTCGGCTCACTTTGCAATGAAAACAACATGTTGTATTTATAGGGCTTTTCAGATGCTTCGCGTTGCAACGTCATCATGGCGTTCAACGTTGTGCTCTTGCCACCACCAAATTTCATCGCGACCATTTTTGTCATATCTTTTCGCTCGGGTATCCAAATGACCTCCGATTTGATGCGTTGGAATCGTGATTTGATGTAGAATCTCTAAATATATTTTTTATACTCAAAATACATCTAGATTTTTCTTGGGTCTTCAATGAAGCATACATATGTTCCAAATTGCACCAAAATAGCCTCAAAACACTCAATTCTTACTTCTCAAGCTCAGTTTCCTGAAATTAACCATAAAATGCCATGAAAGCTTATGTTTTAAGTATAAAAACTAGCTAAAATATAGAAATAAGATACCATATTTGCATGCTATCAGTCACCAGGATGAGGTTTCCAACCCTATCCGTATATTGTAGACCGTTCACGTCATTCACTCAAACGTGATCCTCTCGTGTGTCCACTACACACCGTTCAAGTTCTAACTCTCTTAAATAATATGACCCTGGAATTTAGTTTATTGGATTAAGTTTATAAAATGCAAGATACAAAGTTTGATTAATAAACAACATTTATTCATTAAAACAACAAGTATTACAAACTTCACGAGATTAGGGCAAACACCCCAACAGGTTCGACAATGTCCACTAATGTTGTCCTATTAGTTCCAGCCACCATATGTCGCACATGATCGATGAAGCACCGACTAGCTAGGTTTTTTTTTAAAGAGGGTTATTTTTGTTTGTGATGGTTGTTAGGTTCTCGGTTTTTGTTTAAAATGAAAAAGAAAGCTTATGCGTTGTTTGTTATTCTTTTTTGTGATTTTGTTTTATTAAACCCCTTAAGGGCAGGGTATCTCTGAAGGGTAGAGTATTGTGAGAGTACTAAGAAGGTATCCTGAGTCTAATAGTAAACTCCATGATTCCATTAGCTTGTTTATTGTTTCACGATTCTTTCTGTATACATATTACAAGCATGTTTGTCGATAGCCTGACAACCTATCGGTCCCATATATATTTGTCATAGCTAGATTAAGTTAGCAAGAGGCCCGACTCATGTTTGTATCGTAAAGGCTAGTTTCTCGTGTATATTGCATGATAAGACATAGAATCAAGAGAGTTAATTAAGTTAAATTAGGAATGCATGCCTAGTTTAATTAATTAGTCCAAATAAATCTATGCAACTAGCACTGTTAGTATGGAACGTTATTGCATCCAGCTAATTCGGAGTTAATTATGTTAATTAACTTGATGCTAGGTTGAGTTAATTAGGATTATGAGGGTCTAAGCTTGCTTAGAGATTTGTTCGGTTGTTCCAACAAGTTCGATCAGGTAATAAATAGCTAATTGGAGTTTTTATTGGTTTCTGTCATTGAAATTTACATTGTTACCTGGTTTAACCCCTAAATCGGTGTCTCAGGTGAGATCATCCCTATCTTTTACTGCTTTTTTTTCTTTTGTTTCTACTTTTATGTTTATCCTCCCCTCTCAGTCCGTATCAGTCTGAGTCAATAAGAAAACCAAAATAAAAGAAATTAAATTTTACTTCAGTTCCCTATGGTGTGACCCAGCCCACTATTATAAATAATATAAGTATTTAATTTTAGATCGGTAATTATAAGTTTCATTTGATGGAACCCTCAACAAGTTCTTATCATCAATCATCAGATAAAGTCATCGGAAGTAGTTGTCGGTCGCTTGAGAAGGTTGTCAGAGGTGGTTGTCGGTCGCCAGATGTGGTTGTCGATCGCCAGAATGGTCACCGACTGTTAGAGAAGCAATAATAAAATATGTTAATATGGTTACTGTACAAGTCGGTGGAGTTAATATCCTAACACTGTAGCAAGTCAGTAAAGTTGAGTTCTTTTTGTTGGTTTTTATGCCTTAAAACTCATAGTTTGTAATTTTGATCAATTTATTTCAATAAAGTGTTATTGGTTTTGTTATTTATAAATATTGTCTTATATTAACCATAAATCCAATAAATGAACATCCTAGGTTGTTATATGTCTCTTGAACTGTATGTAAAAAACATATGAGGATCACGGTTTGAGAAACAGTCTAAAGGGTCTATAGTATAGGGATGAGGTTGGGTACCTTATCCTGGTGACACTATGGATATGACCCACTTTGTATATGATACAAGCATGGTAATCCAACGTGTTCGTATAGACGACATGTGAGTGGGGATATCCTATGTGATGAGATCACATGAGAGCGGACCGCGAATTAGTAACTAATAGATGTAACTTCGTTGACTAGTTAGCTTTCTATTTCAATAGGATGACCTAGGCAACTTGATCTCAATCCTGAGCAAGTTACGAATTCCTGTTTGCAAGGAGTTGTCTTTTGACTAGTATGAGTAAGAGTGGTCTGAGACGTCGACTCAATAAGCCTACCTTCTTGGGGACAAAACCGCGCAGGCAACTGTGGACTTAACCAAGTAAGAAGGAATTTACTCTTTCCCGATTTTAGGGTAAGAAGATGATTATTCCCTTAAGTGATGCCTCTAGGACTTGAACAAAGAGCCCGACCATCTCACTGGCCCGAGAGAGACTTTTGTTTAATGGTAGGACCATAAACAGGTTGTTCATTAGAGAAGCACTGGTACTTAAAGTGAAAGATGTAACCCAGGGGTAAAACGGTAATTTCACCCAGCTGGAGTTACGAACACTCGTGAAGGATCAACTCGTTGTTATTGGTCTTTTATCCATGGACACAGAAAAATATCTGAAGTGAGAATAGTGCAACTGCGAAGTTTTAGTGGAGTGTTCTCGCAGTTAACGAATGTTGATTATGCGGTTAATGAGATTAACCTATTAATATTGTATCGTTGGAACTTCTGATTTGTAGGTCCATTAGGTCCACTTCCTAACTCGAAAAGGGTTCTTAGATCGCTAGATCTTGATTAAAATTTGAAGTGTTCAAATTTGCTTTGGGAATTAGTTTAATGTATGGAGATACGTTATAATATAAAGTTTTTATGCACATTAAAACTTTATAGTATAAATTTAATTTGAATATAATTCAAAGTAAATTACTTGAGAGAATTGAATATTTGAAAGAGTTCAAATATTATTTTAATGTGAATAGAATTCATATTAAAAACTATAGGTTAAAATTTAATGTGCATAAGATGTGATTAAATATGATTTAATCATAGATAACCTAAATTAGACATTTATTTTATGAATTAAATAACTAGAGAATTAATTAATTTGTGAATAGTAATTAACTTAATTAAATATGATTTAATTTAATTAATTAAAACTATAGGTTATGTGAGATATGTATTTAAATACAATTAATTTATTAGATTTATTAATTATTTTGTTAATTAATTATATTAATTAATTAAAAAGAAACGTGTAAATGACACATTCCCCACAACTCACAATTTCTCTTTCCTTCTCCCTCTTCTTGGCGAAGTGCAGGGGAGTTGGGAGAAGCAGTTTAAATCGACATTTGGGAGTTTGGAAGCTGTGTTGATGTTTGCCATTCCAAAATAGTTATCTCTGAAAAATTCCTTCTGACAAAAAACCAAAGGTTCCCACAAACCTTAGATCTAAGAACTTAGAGGATAGGAAGTTTATCCTTGTGGTGGTGTTCTGCATTCACAGAAGAGAATTCCAGAAGAAACTGAATTGCAAGGAGTTGCAAATCCATAAGCAAAAAGGTAATGTTCTCATAACCTTTAGTTTAGAAATTGTCTCTAGCATGCTTCTGCTGTAAATTTATCCATGATGTATGTTTATCGATTGTTTTTGCTAATATATGGGTATTTGCTTTTGCCAATTGAAAAACGTTTTTTCGATCCAATTAGACTTTCCTGTGCAATTGGGATCTATATTCCATCACTTTTATGCAGAGCTAATTTCTCCATGGGTCAAATGGTGAATTGGGTTTGAAACTCGACTTCAACTCAACTCAATTTAACTCAATTCAATGCTCCCTTAATGTTATTCTTCTAGAATTGTAACAAAAGTTAAGATGTGATGAAGTTTGAAGTTTATTTGAATTTTAGTTATTAATTTAAACAAATATTATTTTAAATAATTAAGAAAAGTATAAAATAAAATAAAAATTCAATCCAACTCAACCTAATCCAAAAATATAGGATGGAGATGAGTTGCAACCCATGATCGGGTGATACTCGGATAGCCAATCCGACCAACCCGAGTTTTCGAGTTAGTTCCAAAAAAATCCTTCAATCCAGCCAAACCCAACCCATGTACACCCCTAGTTAGAATAATGGGAGATCAATCTATTTTGGCGGGCTTTGATACTCGACCAAAGGTTTAGCTGAAGAAAAAATATTTTAAAAATAATGTTAAAAAATATTTCCTATCGCTTGAGGATTCTCTAGCCACCACCCATAGTCATCTGATGGTTGGATTGTATTTTGTCCCTTTCTCCATGTGATGAAACCATGTGAACAATCACCTCAATTTAGCTAACTCTCCTAAGGGAAATTGCAATTTTTGACCATTTTTAAGTTTATATTTGGATTTTTTACCCCAATTTCAAATTCTGAATTTTTTGGACCCCATGATGATGAAAATGAGGTAAGAAAGAGAAAATACATGAGATGAAATTACATATTTGCCCTCCATCTATTTATATTATATTAAATATATCCACTACCATTAATACACTTTCAACTACCCAACAACTTCAACAAACTAATTAACTATCTAAAACAAACACTTCTAAACACTTTCATCACTTATCTAACTTATTCACTAACAAAATACTTTAATCTCACATTCTACCTCTTCATTTTCTTCAAAATATCTCAAAGTTAAATCTATACCTATATACACAAGTAAGTATCTTCTTTACTCTTTGCATTTAGTTTGTGTATTTACTTTAGTTTAGTTTTATATTGTTGCACGAATATTATTGTCCATTTTTTTCTAAATTTTGTTTGAATCCCAGCCGGAGAAAGTGGTGTTCAAACTGGAATTTTTTCCCGGTGAAGATGTTGAACCGAGAATTTTCCTGGTTGAGCATTTCCACCGGGAAAATTTCCCGGTCAAAAATATGATGACCGGAAAATTGAACAGATTTTAATTCTTTTTTGTTTGTGATTTTTGTTTTCTACAGACACCATGTTGCGTGTTTGGATTTGTTTTGGGGGTATATGGAATGATGGAGAAAAGGATTACGATGGTGGTGAGGTTAGGGGACTTGATGTGGATGTAGAAATTAAATTTGAGGAGTTTTTGGGTCTAGTCTATGAGATAAGTTATACTGACCGAAATGATTTCAATCTTGTAATGAGATGTATATTGCCATTAAGATCCAAATCCCCAGCATTTGTTATTAAAAATGATGTAGATCTCAATTCCACTCTACATATCTACATCTCCTACCTTTTCAAGAAGTCATGCATTTCAACCCTATCCAATTCCTTGTAAGGTACTAGATAATCCATATATGGGAGTACAAAATTATCCATATGTTCCATCCATGCCTTCGTCTACAGTTGTCCCTCATAACATAGTACATGGTCCATATATGGGAATGTTTAATTCCTCATTATTTCCAAATCCCTCCACAAATTATAACGTCCAAGAGATCCCATCTACATCCACATACTTCCCAAATAATATATGTGAATAATTTGGTGAACCAACATCCGAACACAATAAGGTTGAAGAAGATGCTTTCCCAACCAACCACCCAACTCCCACAACCAACCTCCCAATCCCACAAACTAACCTCTCAACACAAAAGACTGTTGATGTGGTACCATCAACCTTTCCAGAGTATGATGTTGTTCCATCTACCTTTCCATATGTACCAGATTATGAGGTTGTTCCATCCACCATTCCACATGTACCAACATCCTCCTATGTGTCATTCACATCCATGTTTGGGGATGACGTTGAATATTTTCATGATTGGGGTAATTATAGCTTGGAGGAAGATGATGTGGAGGTTGAAATGAATGAAACGAATGACGAGCTAGAAGAGGCAGTAAATGATCCTGCGGAGGAGACAACAAATGACGAGTTAGAAGAGACAGTAGATGATCATGATCAGGAAGCCGATGACGAGTTAGATGAGAGAAATGAATATGTGGTAGAGGAGGAAAACAATGGTCTTGAACTTCCAACAAACACCAATTGTAGAAACCGATCCTACGATGTACATGGATCGTCAAGTAAACAAACAATCATGCCATGTGAGTACGCTTCAGTTAAAGATGTGGAGGTGGGAGAGATATTCGTGTCCAAAAAAGATTTATGCATGTGTTTGTCTGTTTTGGCGATGAGAGACAACTTTGAGTTTAGGGTGAAAAAGTCAAATCCTAAACTTTACAAAGTTATTTGTATTGTTCAAGAGTGCACGTGGAGGCTACGAGCTATGGGGATAAAGGGTAGCAATATATTCAAAGTGTCGAAATACTGCAAGACACATACATGTCAACATCAGATGCTGACTCACGATCATCGACAAGCTAGAAGTTGGGTAATTGGCACGCTCCTAAAGTCAAAATTTGAACAAGTTGGTCGTAGTTATAGGGCGAACGACATAGTTACTGACATGCGTCAAGAATTTGGTGTGAGTTTAACCTATGATAGGGCATACAGGGCTAGAGAAAAAGCATTAGTTTTTGCCAGAGGGTCGCCAGAAGAGTCATTTAATCTGTTGCCAAGATTTGGTGAAGCTTTAAAGATTGAAAATCCAGGCACAATATTCAACCTTGAACTTGATGATGGTCAATATTTCATGTAAACCCGAGATCTTTCTTTGGAACTTCCTTATTAAGAAAAAAAACAACAAAAGGAAAGAAGAAATGAATGTTTAAAACTTGGTTTTCCATGTTTTTAAAAAGAAAAGAAATGAATTGAAAGACAAAAGGAAAACAAGGAAGGAAAGTTTAAACCATTTTGGTTTGGTTTGCTTTAAAAGATAAAAGAAGAAAAGGAAATGAAAGAAAAGTTAAATATGTTAAGTTTTGTTTTGTTTTGAAAAGAAAAGCAAAGAAATGGAAGAAAGGGATAAAGGAAAGAAAAAAAAAAAGAAAAAACAAAAAGAAAAAACAAAAAGGGAAAAGGGAAAAAGACAAAAATATCTCTTCCACCGATTGTTTTTTTTTAAAAGCCTTATCTCTCCATTTTCTTCTTCATTTACCAAAAGGAAACTGTAAGCTTCGTGAGCTGAAGTTCAAGGGAGAAGAAGAAGGAGAAAACCTCTGAATTTGGAGCTGGAATTGCAGAAGAAAGGAGAAAAACTCAAGGGAATTATTATAGCAGCAAGGTGAATCATTCTGCCATTGTCTGATGTTTTGATCTTCTCGAGCTCCACAGGAAGAGGTAAGAGCTGAGGCTTAGTTTTCTTGAAAGTTAACTCATTTTTAAACAAAGTTTATGAAGGAAGCTCGAGCAAATTCTTATGTTAAGTTACTGTTTTGTTAAGAGGAAGGCAGAAGACAGAAGTTTGCTGTCAAATCCGAGAAGTCTCTGGTTTTTGGGTTGTTCTGATCTGTATACTTGGATTTAGAAGCTCTAAAAGGTATGGTTCGAAAGCTTATTGACTTTTCTACAACTTTCGTGAAGGAATCGTGAGAAGAAAATGATTGGAAGATATTGTAATCATCAGGTTAAGTTTCGGGTTGCAGCAGGAAATTAAATCTGGAACAGCAGCAGGGTCATTTTAGGGTTTAAGCTATTGAGGTATTTTCGAACAAATCTGTTAGGAATCTCAATTTCATGTCTTAATATGACTTTTAGAGGGTTTAAAAAGGAATAGTTTGGTATAAATTACATTATTTTTGGATAAGTAATGAAGAAGTTATGGCTGTCTGAAAACAGGGCATAAAATCTGAAAATGCTGGAAAATTTGAAAGTGTGTTTTCTTGTAGTTTTAAGGTTAGAAATCATGAGCTCGAGGTTCTAATACATGGATTTGGTTTGTTTGACAGGCCAAGAGGAGATAGGTCGAGTGTACGGGCTAAGATTCTACTTCTATCACTGTGAGTGACAAAACGAACTTCGAAAATGAACTAAATGCTTGAATTATGCTTTAAGAAATGCAAGTTTTGCTAGAATGAAATATTTCAATGCTTTGTGTTTTATTTTGAACACATGTCTATGAGTATTCTTGCTTTCCTAGAAATGTTTTAAAGTGTTCATGTTGAACCTAAATGTCTTGATGAAATTTATACACGAGCATATGTCTATTGAATTCCCGAAGTTTATGGAAATGTTATGATTTCGAGCAAGTAAGTTTTAGCAAGTATGTTTTTAAAGATTTCCAGTTTTATGAACAAGCTAAGTAAGCTTGAGTTTTATGAAAGAAAAGATAAGCAGGCATGTTCAAACGTTTTCATGTGATCTTCCGAGATATTGAGCCCAAGGTTTTATGGTACCGTGTGCACACAGGTCATTTCTGTTGTCGACGTTGAGTGAACTCCGTGACAACAGCGCTGTCGTGAGTGCTGGGCGGGCCCCACTACATCGTAGAACAAACGTAGATTGTGACATGTTTTAAAAAGAGTTTATATCATTTACATGCCTTACAAGATTTTAACGATATACTTGTTGGTTTCCTGAAAGTCTATTATGATTCTACGTTTACTTTCAACGCTTGAATACAAATGCATATACTCATAGTTTTCAGGTGACATGTTTTACAAGTTATAGATCTTAAACACAGTCACTCACTGAGCTTCATAGCTCATTCTTTCAATGTTTTCAAACTTTTCAGGTAGTGATCGAGCTCCTGGCACCTGAGTTACTGTCATAGTCTGCTGAAGCTTCATAAGTTTAATACTTTGTACGTGGCTGGTGTTGTATAGCTAGTCCCTATGTGTGATAGTTTATTTTGAGAGGACTACGTTGTTATAGTTGTTTGTACATTAGAGGTTTTATGAACAATGAGTTGTCTTGTGTTGTTTTGATGCACTTGACTTTTTAGTTTCCAAGAGAGACTTTAAAAGGGTTTCTCCTTGTGTATGTTTAATAGTTGTCCAGTTTCCGCTGTGTTATGTTAAAGTGTTCCATTTGCGAACATAGTATGTTTATCAGGTGAATCAGGGTCAACAGGTATTGTTAAGAGGTAAACAATGTCTGTTGGCTTCACGCCGCCTTTCGAGCTGAGTTAGCAGGTAGTTCGGGAGGGGGTGTGACATTTCAAACATGTCTTTATGGCCTTAAGTGCATCTATTATAGGGTTTTTGAGTTCCATCAGACCTGTACTTGTTGTAGATGCAACACACTTAAGGGGGAAGTACAAGGGCAAGTTGTTTGTTGCAGCATGTGTGGATGGGAATGGCCAGCTCTACCTAGTAGGTTTTGCAATCGCCGACGGAGAGACTGAAGTAGTATGGTCCTATTATTTACGACAAATGATGATTGCGATCGGTAATGTTGATAATTTTGTTTTCGTTTCTAACCGACATTTGAGCATACGCAAGGCAGTTGCTAAGGAGATGCCTGATGCATTCCACTGCATATGTGTCCATCACTTGGGGGATAACTTGATGACAAAGTTCAAAAGTGAGGACCTTAGGGGTATCTTTATTCTCGCGGCAAAAGCATTTCGAGAGTCGGAATTCAATAATTATTTGGAACGTCTTCCAACTGTTGCCAAACAATATTTAGAAGGTATTGGAGTACATCAATGGGCTCGGGCATTCCAATGTGGTCGAAGATACAATCAGATGACAACAAACCTTGCTGAATATATGAACTCAGTTCTGAAGGATGCACGGGAGTTGTCAATCACTGGTTTATTGGATCATATTAGAGGTTGGCTTCAATCCAAATACTACAAACGTCGGAATAAAGCATCTGCATGGACACATCGAATAACCAAGTATGTTTTCCAAATTCTTGAAGCCGCAGGAGATAGTTCAAGGAGACATGTAGTCCGACCAGTTGATCAGTTCGAGTTTGAGGTAGATGATGGTTACCTGGGTGGGCGTGTAAATCTCCATACTAGAACTTGTACTTGTCGAGAGTTTGATTACTTTGAAATTCCTTGTTCACATGCAATTGGAGCATGTGCATTTCGTAATATAGACCCAATCACACTATGTTCTGAAGCATATCATGTTGATTCATGGGTCGACGTGTATGCAAGTCCTATACATTCATTAGGTCATGTGTCGGAGTGGAAAATGTCATCTGAATTTCAAGACTACGAAGTGTTACCACCGAAGCAAGTATCTAGAGTGGGTCGCCGTCAAAACTTGCGCATTCCATCGGTAGGGGAAGTCAGACGAGTGCATAAATGCACTCGATGTGGTAATATTGGCCACAATAGGAAAACTTGTCAACAACCACTTAACACTGTGTAGTTTGTACTTTGTGTCACTTATATAATTATAATTCTGGATTTTTTTTCTTTGTGGCTTAGGAACGCTGAATTCATTATCGAAATTTCATGCAGGGAAAATACAGGATGGAATCTGGAAATTTTCCCGGTCTCGGTGGGTCTGACCGGGAATTTGATCCATAAATTCTCGGTCTCGGTCAATCTGACCAGAAATTTATAGATCGATTTCCCGGTCAGACCAACCGAGACCTGGAAAATTTCCAGATTCCAACTTGTGTTTTCTAGCATGCAACTTGTGTTTTCTTCATAATTTTATCGATTGTCACTAACTAGCGTCAATTTCAGAATACAACATTCAATCAACCCATATTCCTGTCACTTAGGAGAATCGAAGTACAAACTTAATTCATTAATCGGAAAAAAAAGTCGATGAATACTGAATTAATTGCTAAAAAAAAGAGCGGTTAGCCCATAGTTGTACAGCAAATTGACGTCTACAAAAGTCTATGCAAGCCTGACTAAGTGTATCTAAAGGCGAGGCCGTTACATCATATTCAAAAAATTTAACACAAAACATCCCGCAATCTCCACTATTAACCTGTTGCGGGACATCAGTCCGTCTACGAATCTTCCAAGGGTGTTTGGGAAGAGTCGGTCGTACTTCCATGACGTCACCCATGACCAGTAGATGTGGTAGTGTGGTGTTGATCGTCCTTAACTCCTCCTCTAACTCTGCGTCCGTACATAGTGTGACAAGAGAATCGAAGGCGACGAGCTCACCGACATGGAGATCGACACATATTAGTATCCAATGCATTCTAAAAATATTGTACGACATGTACACAACGTCCACCGACTACCATGGAATCGTATGCTCTGGATGACTGCCACTAACGTAGTCTCTAACGCTGTTGAATCGATTCCAGTTGAACGCTTCCTTCCATGGATCACTACTATTAAAGTGGTTGTAGACATCGGATCGTCTCAAAAAGTCCTGTGCAGTAGAATTGGGTCAGTTGTTTAACAATAAATCAATATAAAAATGAAATTACGAACTTCAATACCGTAATGACTATATCTGCAATGACGAACTTCTGACGACATAGGTTTGGATGAATGCTCGCCTTCGTTCAGATGAAGAGGAACAAAACGTCAATATCCTAGATATAATAAAGACGATATTGTTAATTAACATCATAACCCGAACCATACACATAGAATAAAGAGTTTGGCTCCACGTACCTCGTCGCTCATCAAGTGGGATGACGTCAAAAGGGTTTGGAACCACATTTTGTTGCGAGAAGCGTACACGTTGATGCGTTCTTCACTGTCTGTTCTCGGATCATCCATCCACTTTTGGAATTTAGTATCCATACGTTCAGGTATAGGGCATAGTGGGTCGTACACTTTAACACTTCTTTTCTTCCCATCTGGCTTCATGTTTGTCCATGGTGAGCGTAGCTTATATGCTGGACGTCGCTTACGCTTACCTCGGCGAGGTAAATCTTCACTAGGTGGTACGACCTCCTGAACTGAGTCCGAATCAACCTCCCTCTTAGGTTTCAGTATTAGATTGGATTCTGTCTAAGAAACCTCTTGATTGACTTTAGGTCTGACTCCATGCCTTCAACCCATTTATCCAATTTCTTCAACCACTTGGAGCACTTGTATCTTCTCCTTTTCTTCTTCCTCTTCTCCTCATTTTCTTCTTCCCCTTCTTCTCTTACATCCCTCATCACTTCATCTTGCTCCTTGTCTGCTTCACAACCCACATTTTGACCCTCTTCGTGAAGTACCTCTTTACTTTTACACACATTAGGCGTTTCCTGTGAGGTTGCTACAAGGCATGGTTCCTGATCTGCTTCACGACCCGCCGTTTCAGGGACCTCATCCAATTGAGTGCCCTCTTGCATTTCAGTGCCCTCAGCACTAGGGGCAAGTAGTGGTACCCGTGGGCGTTCAACTCTGCGATCCATAAATCGGACCTCCTCATCAGAAGGATCAAGATTTGCTTTGATGGTAACCTGTGACAAAACAAAAATAGAAAACGTGGTTATCATAGCAACAACAACAAAATGAAATAAAGATTTAAGATCGAAATTAAGAGTTAAGGTAGCTGACTAACCAATCCATCCACGAATATCTCTCCGCACAGTCGTGTGTATGACGACGAGTGGGAACAAGACCATCTGAGAATGCGTGGGATGGATGTTTCGTTTAATCGATTTGCAACACGTCTTGTCAGGGACGAAACGACCTCATACGCCCACACCTAAAACAATGATATAAGATTATTAAAAAATGTAATTAACATTATGCGCACGAGAACTAATTGTAGTAATTGAAATTAAACTAACCTGAAATGCATGCGGGAAACCATAAAGACTATACGTCTCTTGCTTTTTTACTGCAGTTTGTTTGCCCTTATATGCCTCGACTTTTACCCTTCAAAGGCTTTTTGCGCACTTTTTATTGTCTTCTCAAATATTATTTTACTCTAATCCTCACAAAGCAGGTAGGTCTCTCAATCATCAATAACATCCAGGAGGCTAGTATCTATTTGTTGTTTTCTCTCCCTCCCCATCATCGCCAGCTCGATGAAATAAAATAGGGCAACCTTAACAGCATCCTCGTCATCTTGGAAGTCAAGCGTGGGGAACATTTTATCTAAATCATCCCCCTTCAAACCTTCTCTACCACCTAAATACAACTCCCTCAATCTATTGGTAAACACTATCCTCCGCAAAGGTCTATTCTCATGCCTAAGCCCAGTTATTAAGTCAAACTCACGCTTACCAAAGGACACCTTCTTACCCATTAAGTTGAAACTCATTACATTAACCCTAGTCTCATTTACCTCCCTCAAAAGTATATAATGAACAAGTTGCCCATTAAACATGACATTAGAATCCAACAATGGACCAAAAATAGTTTGCCTAAACATGTCTAATTGGTTTGGGGACAACTTGTTCTTAATATTTTTATTCGTTCTAGCTAAGTGCGCACAACATGTTAGAGCTGCAGGAAAGTGATCAGCCGGAGGAATTTTCTCAACTACTTCCATTGCAACCTATATATATTAAAAAAAAAATTCAAAAACGGCAAACATTTCAAAACTAATAAATTTTCGGTTGGACAAAATTCCCGGTCATCCTGGTTCTCGGTGTGTATTCCCGTTAGTTGGTTTCCCGATCTCCCGGTGAATACCGACTACCGGGAATTCACTCGGAGATGAATCCTGGTCTGAATTCATGAATCACGGTCGGGATTCTTCTTCGAAACCGAAAACTACGATTCCAGAAAACGAGAAAAACTCAAAATTTACAATTCCTACATAGACAGAATGTGACGACAACATGAATGCAACATTTCAGGCCAAAAAATAACTTGAAAAACAACTAAACTAACAGATTCATGTATTAAAGCAAAAAAAACCTAAAATCTAACATTCCAAACCACTTAAATAAAGAATAAACTTCAAAATACGTACTTGTTGTGTCGAAATCCACAGATAATTAACAGATAATTAACACCAAACTTCAGAGAGTAAGGGCAAAATGAAAGGGAAACGAACGGGAAAAGGAAGGGACTTTTTTTTTCAATAAGGGCAAAATGGTAATTTCATCTGTTAAGGGGTCCAAAAAAATCAGAATTTGAAATTGGGGTCAAAAATCCAAATATAAACTTAAAAGGGGTCAAAAATTGCAATTTCCCCTCTCCTGAGGCCTCTTGTAACATCTAAAAAAAAATCTTTATTTTAACTGTTTTATTAGTTTCTAATACGTTTTTGAATTATGATTTTATCTTCTTTTAAATTAAGAGATAGATCTTTATTATCTTTTCTTTATTTTTTTTTAAGAAAAAGAAAGATAATTCTTGAAGGATTTTAATTAATGTTCTTTTAAAAAGATCTTTTCTTTTTGAACCCCTACTTTTTTACTAAAATATTTTGATGGAAAAAATAGAGAAAAGAAAAAGTTTCGCAGCTTTCTCCCTAAAGAAAAACAGTAAATTTTCTTTGTTTCTTAGTTGGTTTCTTTTCTTTTCTTGATTATTGAAGTTTTGTTTCAAGACTTTGGGTGTTTGTTTTCATTCTTGACTACTTAGAATGAAAAGATTCTTGAAAATATTTATCCTTAAAAAGTTTTTAAGTTTCTTGTTTGCTTAAATTTTCATCAAAAGTTTTCCTCTTGGGACTTTTGGATTAAATTGATTGCTTTGATAATGAAAAAATTTCTAGAATTTTTTAGTTTTGAATTTCTGTAAAATTGGGATTGTTTTAGGTGTATTTTAGATTCTTTTTTTGCACCAACAATTTATCAAATGAACGTTACTTTAATGTACGTATAATTTATACCTGATTTCTACATGAAAAAGGTACGTTTTAAAGGTTTTTACCACCGTCTTAGACAGTTTTTAATATGATTTTTGGTGCTAAAAAGTAGAAAATCTTGATTTTAAAATCTGGAAAAGTTTTGTTTTATATTATGGTAGTTTTTTAAGGTTTTAAAAGTGGTAGAATTGGAAAATTTTTTGGTATTTTACTGCGTGTTGAAAAACATTAATTTGATTGATTTTAGTACGTTTTTCATTGCAACACCATCTATGTAGTGTTGCAACACTATCGAGAGTTATAAAAAGGAAATTGAGGGTTCGGAAAAAAGGAACCAATTTGGAGCCCATCGACCCTATTTTTCGAATGGATCACTTTCTGAGGGACTACAAGAGAATTTTGGAGAGTCAATGAGGGGACTCAAGGCTCGGGATCGTGAACTGTGTATCGGAGACGAATGTTGGTGAATGATCTACTTTCTTCTCTAATTCCTTTATCCGTTTCTCGTCTTTAGGAGTTTTTGGTTGACTGTTTAGTAATGTACTACTTGCGTATTAGACATTTTCATGGTTTTATATTTGTGAATCTTGTATATTTGTAATTAATTGGATATAACTTCTTTTATGCATCTCGAGCTTGAAAGTCTTAACCTTAGGCCTAGTTTTGTATGTTTAACTGAACTTAGCTTGGGAGAGTGAGTTTAGTTAAAGAACACTAGATGCATGATTAGATTTGATTTATTACATGGGAATGAGTAAATTAATCCTAGAACCTTAAGCGAATAACTTAATGTCAGGTGTAGCAATAAAAATAAACTGGGAGGTTGATTTATTGTTATGCATGAGTTCAATTGAGCTTGGAGAGTCAATTGATATTTTAGTAACTTGTGGTTAAGTTGTTAATATTTAATTAATTTATGAATTAATACAAGTTGCATAGAATATATTAATCATGTGTGTTTTCCAAAATTAGACTCCAAACCTTTGTAAATAGTAGTTTGAGTTTTAATTATACTTAATCTCTGAGTTGAGTTCTCTAAATAAAATTGGGTATAAGTAGTTGTGGTACTTAATTGAATTTAAGAAAACCAATCCGTGTGATCGACCCTAGCTATTTTTACTGCAAATTTAAGAGATCTAGATATTATAAATTTTTATTTGGTTTTCGACATGCCCTTTATCATGGTCTCACACTTAAGTAATTATATTAATTGGTCGTTTCAATTTTAACGACACCTCTGATTAAAGCTTATTTGTGAGAAGGTACAACTTGTGATTTGACATTTCTTTAGAATAAAGATTCATGTGTGTGTTCATTCATATGGTCTCACACTTAAGCATCTATATTGAATATCCTAGTCGATTTTTATCAACATCTCTGATTGAAAGTTCTGACTGATTGATGCTTATTTGTGGGAACTGGGAAGACACAGTTTGTGGCTTGGTGTTCCTTTGGAATGAAGATTCATGTATGTGTTTCACTCATGGGGCCTCACACATAAATATCTATATTGAATCTTCTAGTCGATTTTGACCGATAGCTCTGATCGAATGTTCTGAATGATTTACCGATGGGTAACCATCATATCTGTTCTGAAGGCTACCAAAATAATGCATCTTCCCACTCTGATAATTGAAAGTATTGATTGATTGAAAGTATTGATTGATTGAAAGCACTGTTTAGATTGAAAGCACTGTTTAGATTGAAAGTATTGATCGATTGAAAGTATTGTTTGAATTGAAAGTTGAGACTTTTGGAAGTCTTAATTTGAAAGTTTTAGTTAAATGAAAGTTTTGTTCATTTGAAAAGTTTTATTTTGAAAGCTTATTTGATTGAAAGATTTTTCTTTTGTTTTTTTTAAAAGCACCAATTGTTTGAAAGTTTTAACGGAAAGTTTTGATAGTTGAATTAAAAGTTTTGCAAGGATATTTGTATTTAGTTTACAATTGTTTTTGAAAGAAAGTGTCCGAATGGATATTTGACTTTTGATTCAACTATTGAAAAGTTTTGTTAAATTGAATTTCTATGTTAGGTTTTTTCTAAATTTTATTTTTGAACTTGAGGTTGAATTTGCTTATGGAGTATTTTTGTAGTCATTCTGTTGTTTAAATGTTTTCAGATGAAAAATCAAGTGATAGTCTCGAAAGAAATGAATTTTAATGTTTTGGCACAAGACTTAGAAAGTTGTCGTTAAGTATTTGATAATTTATTTTATAAATCCTTAGTAAGAAATTGCTTCCGCTGAGTCGGTTTAAAAATATTGGAATGACCATATTGGAAAATATGAAGTATGACACCTCAACTTCCCATAAATTTCCTCTTTCATCAACAGAGAGTTCAAATCCCTCTCTATCTCATGTATTTCAGTAATAAAAAACTTCTATCACGAATCTGAGCAGGAAAATCCCTCGCCTGTTTCTTCCCCCAATCACTCAATACTCCTCCACACTTTTCCAGATAGTTAATTAGAGAACAAAAAAAGGCCCTTGATCTGATTTCCAAGTACCATTTCAAGCAATTAACTCTTTACAATCATCCGAGTTCAAAGTCCACATTTCCTCAAGACCAAATCTCCCAATCCTACTTTTCCCATTTTTCAACTTTGAGATAGCACTAGATCCATAGGTCGATGATCTGATTTTGACCTACCTTGTGACTCTTAAATAGAAAAAAAAAAATCACAAAAATTCGAGTTAGCTAAAAACCGATCCAAACGATGGCTTATCTGGACATTTGGATCCCTTCGATTACACCATGTGTAGATTCCACCATTGAATCCTACCTCGAAAAGATGACAATCATCAATAGCTTTGCTGTGAATAGACTGATACAAGTCTATTATTGTAATTATGACAGTCAGCAATGCATTCTAAAAACATATGTTTGAGAGAGTATTACATGCGATATAATGTATAAAGCTCTTTTTGTCTGTACATGTCTTCCCAGTACCCACCCACTAGACATTACTTTATTTACACAAAACATTTTTCAAATCCAAATCTAGATGCTAATTCACTAAAGACCCAATAAAATCAATATTAAATAGAGAAAAAACAACTTAACAGTACTCTAATACCATGATAAATCACCAATCAATTCAAAATCTTAAATGGTTAGATTAGGGTAAATTTAATTATTATTTCAACACTCGACAGTAGACCAGAACAAAAGAAAATATTAAAAAAGCTTAACGATCGGGTAAAAAGGTACATCTCATTATCATTGAATTTCACCATTACAACGGAACACAACAAACAAAACAAAGGAGGGGAAAAAGAAGGCTTTTCCTATGGAGATCCAATAAAAATGCACGTCCAAACACTCAAGGGCGGGTGGTAGGAAGAGTCCACCTCGGCCCACTTGTCTCATTTCCACGACAGACAAAAAAAAAAAAGAAAAAAAAGGGCAAAAGCGAAGTAAATGACGAAAGAGCCCTTTGAAAACATGGCCTTTTCGGGAGTGGTGACCGGTGGTTTTTCACCGGAATTGGGCGGCGGTAAAGGTCTGTCCGAAGGACCAACCGGCAGGAGCCACGTTGTTAGAAACAAGTGTACGACCGTCGCTGGTAGTGAGCTTGAAAGAGAGAGGTTGACCGTCGAGATAGTTGTTGCTCTGCCAGTTCTGTCCCCAGTTTCTCGACATTGACTGCCAACCACTTCTCGACCCTTTCACGGACACTGCTCGCACATCTCCGGCGCCCCCCACGTTCGTTATTAGCACTAAGTTGAAGTAGGAATGCCCATTGATTGTGAACCTTATTCCACCCTTTCTCCTACACGGAGCCCTACAAAGAAAATAAAAAAAAAAACAGGGCATAAGATTGAATTAAAAAGCACTAAAATAAAAACAGAGCTATGCTATAGTATTGAACTAGAACAGAGTTTACCTCCGATAAGCGATAGGGACGATGCCGGCATGGTATTGAGCAATGTGGAGGAAGACAGGCTGGGAGAGATCAAAATGGTGAAGAGGAAAGTTACACCAGCCACCGGCATTGTTGGGAAGGGCATTGTTGGGTGGACAGAAGTTGGTGGCAGTAACCAAAATGGAGCCTGGAAGGCACCATTTAGGGTCACCCACGCATTTGATCTCATAGCAAGATCCGCAGCTCAAGCCATCTTTGAAAAGGGCACTGCTAACAGCCGCAGTGTTGGTGCCGTATCCTTGACTGTAAAGATTCCCGTACCCACAAGCTCCACCTATCCCCAACAAAAATTAAATTCATTTAATTTTAACAATGCCCTTCTCAACTACGTCCAAAAATTACCGTTTTACTAATTTCTTCTTACCCATTGTCCCAGAAGCATCACTGCCGCCATAGAAGGTGGCGTGAGCATTCGTCCATTCGCCGCCGCCTGCTTCGACAGAAGAGAGGAGGGACAGAAAGGCCAACAAAAAGAGCACATCAACGTCCATTTTCCTGCAAAAATGAGCAAATATTTGAGTGTTGTTTTAAGAAGAGATATGTTAGTAGGAAAATGGAAGATAGTGATTTACATGAAAGAGGGGAGGATGCAGGCGCTACGATGCAGGGGACTTTGGGGGCTGAAAGCCGAATATATAATGGGGGGACCTCACGCCTCAAAACTTAATAATTAACTCTACTTTACAAATTTTTTCGTATCCAATTTTAAATCATTAAAAAAAATCATATTTTTTTAGAGGTTTATTTTATTTTTTTTTTTCACTTCTCGTATCTGCTCAGTGCTCACCATATGTATTTTGAAATATATTTTTTTGAAAAAATGATTACTAACGTAGCAGTTTAAAAAACTAATTATAAATATAAATATAACCATGAAAATTTATGTAAAGTGTTTTAAATTAGTTATTCAAAATTCACTTTCGAAGATGATTTTTTTTAGTAGAAAAATAAATTCGTAAAAACTTTTTCTACAATCTTTCGAGAATGAAAATAAACAAAGTCTATGAGAGCAAGTGGTATCAGAGCAAGTGGTTCAGGAAATTTTTAAGAATGTAAAGTCAGCCTTCTTTTTGTTAGACTATGTTGATATAATTAAATTTACCTAAACTTTCAGGTTAAGCTTTTATTTGATTGGTGATTTAAGATGGTATCAGAGCGCAGGTGGTCCAGAAAATTTCCAAGCTACAAGTGAGGAGAGTGTTAGATTATGTTGATATAATTAAATTTACCTCAAACTCTTCTTACTCTCAAGAGTGGATATAGACTTAAATAATCAAGATTGTTTTATGGTATATTATTTTTAAAAAAGAAATTACTGAAATTGTAACATATTTATTTGAAAGAAAATATACAAAGGAGAATAAACTATAAGAATACAAGTTTTTCTAGGACAAATTTTATTAATAATGTTTTTTTTTAAAACTTATTGGAAAAATAATGTTGTTTTCAAACGTTTTAGGAAAATAATGTTGTTTTATTTGCGTGGATGTAGGTCGTCGTCTCGACGACCTTGTGCGCGTGGATGTAGGTCGTCTCTTGAAGAGACGACCTTTGCTTATGTATTATTGTAGGTCGTCTCTTCAAGAGACGACCTACACACATGTAGATGAAAGTCGTCTCTTGAAGAGACGACGACCTTCTCAGAATGAAAACATGTACGACGATTCGGTGGACATCCACGCCCACAAGGTCGTCTCTTCCACACAATAAAAAAAGCATTATTTTCCTAAAATGTTTGAAAACAACATTATTTTTACAATAAGTTTTAAAAAAAACATTATTAATAAAATTTATCCAGTTTTTCTATATGGTTTTTTAAAAGGATTTTTTAACAAAAAAAAATGATTTTCCAGAAAATTTAAAATTATTTGCATTACTAATAATAAGACAATAAGAAAATTTTGAAAAGTACTTTTAATTAATTAAAAACATCATTTCCCCATGAAAAGCTGATTCAAAACTTACCCTAAAAGCAGGGTGGAATGGAATAAATAAGAACGATGTTTGGGGGGAAAGAAAAGTAAATGAATCGGGTAAAGCGCTATTATTATTTATTACAATTTACAACGCGCCCAACCCGTTTGAATAAAATTGAATGCTGGCTCAGTCTCTGCTCTTTTTCCCCCTTCATAGACGCTCCACGTGCCACACTCTTAACTTAATAAACTTGTCCCCAAATCCAGGCATTATTTAATCCACTATTATTCTTTTTTGGGGTTTATTTACGTTTGCTCTATAAAATTGTTATTTAGATTACAACGCTACTGAGTTGAATTCAATTGTAATTTAGATCTAATTCATCGTTTGATTCTTTAAAAAATTAACTCAACTCAACTATGTCAATTTGTTATTAGGATGTTAATTCTACTCACTTATACAATAATCCTATTAATATATTAACTTTGGTCATTCTACAACAATCAGCGGTCACCGTCGGTGATTGACAATCACCCCCGACGACCATCTTTGACGACTGACAACCACCTCCAATGACATTCTACTGCGACCGACAACCATTATCGATGACCTTCTCTCTGACTATCGACGACCATATGCGGCAATTGACGACCACTATCAACTACCTATAATCCTATATTATGAACCATAATTATGTTTTGTGAATCATGTAAATAGGTGTTTGATACCATAATTATGTTTTGTGAATCACATAAATAGCTCATTGATAACCTACTAATATTTTGTGAATATTTCACTCTAACATGACATTAATGTTGAAATTTATCATCGTTTTATTGTCATCTTAAAAATAATTAAAATAATGGCATTCTCTATTAAATAATGTCAAACCACCTCTTCATTAATTTTTTAACTTAACCTTATAATATATAATTGAGATTTATAACTACTTTCAACTTAATTAGAATATTTTCAAATTTTATAGTTTTTAAAAGTTATGTTACTAGTCACATTTTCAAAATCACTTAAAAATATATGAGAAAAAATTTTCCTAAGAAAATCTAAGCTATTTTAAAATTAAATTGATTTACTAGCTAATTTGTTGATGGTCACCTTAAAATACTTTAAAAAGCTGGTCTCATATTAAAAGATAAAAATGTCATCAAAATCATAAATAATTTTTAATTATCTCTAATCATTTAAATTGCATCAATAAAATTTGTCTTAATCAAATTAAAAGTTAATTCAAAACAAATTCAATAGAAGAGTCATTTTTATACGGAGGATTGATTAAATTAATCACAATAAAATTGAATCTCATAAGTCATTTTTTATATAAATTATATTCTATTTCTACCCACCATTTTCACTTTTTTTTTATAATCTAAAATGCACTTGGTTAATTAAAAAAAATTAAAAAATTAAAAACTATATTATGGATCATAAAATATGTTTTTTTATGTATAATAATAGAATTAAAATCAAAATTCAAAAACTTCAGAAAATTATATTTTATTTGAATTAGGTTGTATTAGGTAAAAAACATATATTATTATAGAAAAAATTATTATATTTGTAAGAAACATTAGAGATTGTAATTCTCTACATTCAAATTAATACAAACATAATGTTCAATTATACATACCTCATTTTTATTGTTTTTGTTGAAATCACGTGTCAACCATACTATATTTGTAATTATTTTGTAATGGTTACTTTTTAATATTTGAGATTAAGAGTTTTGTTTCCATGGTTTGGTCATATATAGTTTCAACTTAACATTGTAAAAGTTTAAATTTAATAGCTTTTCAAGACTTTTAAATTTAATCTTAAAGTTTGAGCTTTGTTTCAAGAGTGTCCGTTTTAAAAGTTTCAACTTGAGGTCTATAATTTAGTTAAAACCTCAAAAAGTGTGTCCATTACAATATTATTCTTTATTCGTAATTTTTATTTTTTGCGTTATAATAATTGGTTTTTCTATTTAGCCTAACTTTGTTAGTTGAGTGTATTGAGTTTAGAGTTGAATAAAAATAAGAATAAAATTGGTGAACTTTTCAATAGGGGTGTACAAATAACCCAGTAACCCGAGTAATCCGGACTACCCAACCCAAACCATAAGGGTTGGGTTGGGTTAATTTTTTTTTCGGTTTGGGTTGGGTTAGAATTTTAGAGAACCGAATTTTCGGGTCGGTTCTCGGGTTGACCCTCTTAGGCTCGGGTTGACCCAACCCAACCCAAAATTTATGTTTTTTTTTTAATTTTTATATATATTTATAAATGAATTATTTGTCAATTTTAATATTTTTCTTTTAAAATTCTAACAAATATTAAAATGTTATAAATTTTAAAGTTTGATAATTGAATTTTATGTGATTTTAGTTATAAATTAAAAAAAAATTATTTTAAATAATTAAAAAATTATTAAAAAATAGAAAAAATCAACCCGACAACCCAACCCAACCCAACACGAAAATATAGGGTTGGGTTGGATTGGGTTACAACCCTTAATCGGGTAATTTGGGTTGTCAACCCGACCAACCCGAATTTTCGGGTTGGTTCCAAAAAACCCTTCAACCCAACCCAACCCGTACACCCCTACTTTTCAAGTTTGTAAAGGATAGTCTATTTTATTATTATTATGTTTTTAGTTCAACCACATTTATGAATTGAGAATTTCAAACCCATGATTTTTTAGTCATGAGCTCATTCTTCATATCAATTGAGCTATACTCTTTGTTGAATGGTAAAGAATTATTTAAAGATGATTGATGATTAAATCATCTAGATATCAAATTGAAACTTCAATAACTATAGACCAAATTGAAATAACTATGACCCTGTTTGATAACCATTTAAGTTTCGTTTGATAACTATTTGGTTTTTGAAAATTATACTTGTTTTCTCACCATTTTCCTACAATGGTTCCAATATTTTTTAAGAATACTCTTGAATTCTGAGCTAAATTTTAAAAACAAAAATAAATTTTTGGAAACTACTTTTTTTAATTTTCAAAACTTAACTTAATTTTTGAAAACACATTAAAAAGTAGATAAAAAAAACACGATAAACCATGGGTAGAAATAGTATTTATAGGCTTAATTTAAAAAAAACTAAAAACTAAAAACCAAATGAATATCAAACGGAGCCTTAGTTCTTGATTTTTTGTTTTTAAAAATTAAGCCTAAAAATACTACTTCTACTAATAAATTTCTATAATTTCTCATCTACTTGTACTTAATCGTTTTTAAAAAATTATTTTTGTTTTTTAAAATTTGACTTGAAACTGAAATGATACCTTAAAGAAAGATGGAAATGAAGATGATGAAAAATGATGGAAAATCCAGCCTAATTTTCAAAAATAAAAAACTACAAATTAAATTAAATGGTTATCAAAATCAACTATGTCTCAACCATAGGAATTAAATTTATGATTTAACTAATATTTTATGCTAAAATGACCGGGGCGCTGCACTCTCTCCCCCAAAATTAATGAAATTTTATAATTTTTTTCCTGTCTTATTTCCTGACTTTAGGGAATTGGAGCATATTTAAGAATTCTCGAATGGAGGAAGTAAAAAAAAATTGAGGATTAGTCCCTACAACAACCCTACAACTTTCAAACTAATTATTTTATCTTAGGTTAAATTATTAAAAATAACCCTAAAGTAAAGGATTGATTTCAATTAAACCTAAAATTTTTAAAAGTTTCATTTCAACCCTTGAAGTTGGTATGAAAATGACACTTGAAGGCCTTTTCTGTTAAATTTTTCATAAACAATGTGTTTATATATGTTTTTATTTTTTATTTTTACGTATATGCTCAAATCTATTCACATAAGCAACAATACATATACCAACACATCATTTTTTATTCACCAATTTAATAGAAACACCTTTCCAAAGTTGTTTTGAAACAAATTTCAAATTTAAGGATTAAAATTAAACTTTTTAAAGTTGAGAGTATAAAAACCAACCTATACTTTAACCTATATATTATGTAATATTATAAAACCAACCTTATTTGAATCCATGTCCCAATATTTGAAGGTTACACGATGAGTTCAAGTATGCAATTCAATCCTTCAAAGTTAAAAGCAAGACTATTTTGAATATGTTGTTAATGGGTTTAGGAAAGATATTATGTGCTTTTTTTTTTAATGGGTCCTTTGACCAAGTGTAATTATTTTAAATAAAAATTTTGAGAACTTCCAAGCTATAGTATTTAAACCAATATATGAATCATAAATCATGTCGAACATTAGTCAAATAACTTAGACCTACTCATGGAAATATGTCCAAATATTATCATCTGGAAAATGATTGAATTAAGATACAAATTAAAATTTATGCTAATGTGGGGTGGATATGTGAGATCATGAAATTGATTACAGAGGGAGTGAGAGATTAGCTGGCAAATTGGTTCAAGTTGCATGGGAATTAATAGAAAAATAATATATATATATATATATATAAATCAGTAAATAATTATATGCATGCAGAAGATATATATTGAGATTTGCATGCAAAACTGTATAATTAAAAATTCTTGAAATGGATTGTGGAGGGAACAACACCGCGATTTTCGAATCTATGTTTCTATCATTTGGGCTAATTAATGCTAAATAGTAATGATGATAATTTAAATGCTATGTGTGTGAGTGTGTGGGCGCTTATTTTTATTCAAGAAAGACAACTGTTGCCTTTTCTTTTCTATTTATGAGATTTTCATATCGAAGTTATTTTGGCTTTTGCTTGATTGTTAATTTCTTAATGAAGTATGTTGATATCGAATTCTGGTATGGGACAGAGTTGACATGCAAGGAAAGAATTCGAATGGATGCTGTATCCAACACACTTCCATACATAAGTCAAGTGACATGGTTGGATTTAGCTAAGAGCTAAACACAAGTTGGATTGCATAACTTTGTTAAGAAGTGGATCCTCGTATTTATACTGCTTTACCTTGATATGGGTGTCGTATTAGTGGGATGGGAGTGTTAGACTAAATGTTGATATAATTAAATTGATCATAACCAACTTAAACTTTTGGGTTGATTGGTGATTTAACATGATATCAAAGAAGGAGGACCTGTGTTCGAACTCTACTTGTTGGAGCGTTTTTCTACAAATTTTCAAGTCCACAAGTGAGGGGGATGAAAGAGTCTAGATTAAGAAAGCGGAAACAATTTTGGATCTTGAACACTCTAAGTTGATCAATTTTGTAAAATAAAAAACATGCTCAAAGCTTGAAAAACAAAGGGATAGAAAACTCAACTTTGAAGATCAAATTCTCTTCACCTGGTGGATGGTTTTCAACACGAACACTTCGTGGACAACCGTTAGAGTCTTCCCTACTATCCTCAGGTCTTAGAACGGATTGTGGGATCATAGGTTGAGAGAATTTGGAAGAAAAGACCTCAAAGGTCACTAATTCGGGAATTTAGAATTTTCTGTGTAATTCTAACAAAACACCTCAAATCACCATTATATAAAGCTTCATTAAGCTTTAATGGAGTGACAACTCAAGGGTGAATGAGGATGCTTTGAGATGGAGGTGGCCAATTTTGGTGAATTTTGAAGATGAGTAAGATTGGGCAAGTTGCACTTTGGATTTTATTGAAAATCCATGAAAATCCACTAATTTTCCAATTAATTTTAATTCTAAAATCAACATTAAATTGATTTTTAATTAAAATTAATATAATTAATTTAATAATTTAAAATTAATTTAATTAATTAATTTTTAATTTAATTTAATATCGAATATTAAATTAAATAAATTGTCCGATCCCGATCAATTTTCCAAACATGAATCATTATTCATGCTATAAACCGATCGAATATTTAAATCATATTTAAATATATCCACCTCCTATTAATTATAGTTTAATTCATAATTAAGCTATGATTCGTTAAATATATCACATATAATTAACGCTTTCTTCCAAACTCGAATTTGAACAATTCAAATTCTTTTCTCTCAAAATGTTACAAGGCTTAGTCCGAGCTAGTAAGGAGGACCTAATAGACCTACAGATCATGAGCTCCAACGATACGTGATTAACCGGTCAAACTCTTTAACCTAGCTAATCAACATTCGTTAACCACCGGGACACTCCACTAAAGCCCAGTGGCTGTACTCTCCTCACTGTAGATATATTTATGTCCACTCGATATAACCATGATTAGTAAGTCGATCCTTCACAGGTCGTTCGTAATTACAGCTGGGTCAAAAAAATCGTTTTACCCTTGTAATTACCTCTTGTTCCTTAAGTCTCACTGATCCTCTAATGAACAATTGGTATGTGGTCCAACCAGCAAATCGAATCCCTCTCGGGCCAATGAGAGGGGTGGGCTCATTGTTCAAGACACGAGTCGATGCCAGGGAACAACCTCTCTACGAATCCCTAAAGCGGGTAGGAGTGAATTCCATCTTGCAGAACTATGTTCCCAGCTATCTATCCGGTTTTATCCCTGAAATGGGAGGCATATTGAGTCGGCAGTCTCGAGCCACTCTCACCCATGAAAATCTAAGGATAATCCGAATAAACAGAAGTCCATAGAACGCTCAAGATTAAGATCGAGTTACCCAGGTCATCGTATGAATATAGTCAGTTAAGACAGTAAACGGAGTTATAAAGCCTAAGTGACTATTTCGCGGTCCAGCCTTATGCAAACTCAATGCATAGGGCACCCCCACTCACATGTCTCCACATGAATGATTTAGGATCACATCGTTTGTACTCTACAAAATGGGACGCGTCCATAGTGTCTCCAGGATAAGGTACCCAATCCTATCCTTATACTATAGACTATTCTGGCTATAACTTGAACTTGATCCACTTTTATGTCACACATAAAGTTCAAGTATTCATCCTATAACCAAGGACTCTTTATTGGATTAAGGTTACACAATACACAATATTCAAGAACACCTTTACTGAATAAATTTCAATAACAACTTTATTGTGGAATAGAATATACATTCAGTTTACAAAACCACGAGTTTTAGGACATAAAACCCAACATGGGAGTGTTGGAGTATTGATATAATTAAATTTATCTTAACCCATCAACTCAAACTTTTTGGTTGATTGGTAATTTAACATGGTATCAGAGCAGGAGGGTTTGTGTCCAAAACCTCTATGAAGTTGTTTCCTCTCCAATTAATATTGATTTCTATTTGTTGGTCATTTTTTTCAAATTTTCAAGTCCACAAGTGATCGATTGAGAGTGTTGATATAATTAGATTTACATAACCTATTAGACTTTTGGGGCCCACTGATGGACTGACTTGTGCTGGCCAGATCGCTGTGTCTATTCGATGGATGACCTTGGGGCTGCGTGCGACAACACATCATCGTAATCATGGCTCTTGTCATTCTCGGTTTATGAAGTCTCGCTTGCCTGTCACGTCTTGGTTGGTTGTCTGATAGGGATCGATCCGTGGGTTTGCGACTCTTTAATCCAATAGTTGTGGATCTTAGAGTTTCGCTTATAAATGGGTTGTTGCCCCATTTCTTATGGAGTCACAACTTTGAAAGGTATCAGATTCTATAGCGAAAGCGTGTGAATGCTATTGCTTTGGATATTGTGGGAATTCAAGAACACACCAATGTGATTAAGCATGCTAAAAATGGATGAAAATTTCATACCTTTGTTGTTCATAACAACAATGGATTCTCTTCCTATTCGTTTTGAAAACATGATCTATAACACCTCTACTTGATCTTCTTTGTTATATTCTTGGTCAGTATCCATCTTGAGGGATCCTTCTTTTTGGAAGAGAAAAATCTAGAGAGTATTTTGTGTGAGATGGAGAGAATGTGGGATATAGAGTTTGTTTACTACAATGACTCCTCTATGAAGGCTAGGGTTTTTTCAAAGCCTTACCAAATGCATTAATATGCATGTATAGTGAATGAGGATGGAGGTAACTTCTTGTTGGGGTGTATGCCCTAAACACGTGAAGTTTGTAACAATTTGATAATGTTATTTTCCATCAAACCTTGTATCTCGCATTTCAAACTTAATCCAATAAACTAAGCTCCAGGGTCATATATATTTAATGAGATCTTGAACGGTGTGTAGTGGACACACAACTAGGATCACGTTCAGGTTAATGACCCAAATGGTCTATAGTATATGGATAAGGTTGGGAACCTCATCCTGGTAACACTATGGATGCGACCCACTTTGTATTTGATACAAACGAGGTGATCCAGCTCGTTCATGTAGTTGACATGCGAGTGGGGACATCCTATGCAACGAGATTGTACAAGACCGGACCGTGAATTATTAGACCAACTAATGTAACACCGTTAACAGTTTAAGACTAATAAATTCGTAGATGACCATTAGTGACTCGACCTTAATCCTGAGCGGGTTACGAACTCCTGTCTGCGGGGGTCTGTCCTTAGACTAGTACGAGTGAGAGTGGCTAGAGTCGTTGACTCAATAAGCCTAACCTTCTCAGGGGTAGAACCACGTGGGTAGCTGGGAACTTGACTACACAAAAAGGAATTAACTCGTTCCTGTGCTAGGGAATCTAGATGGGTTGTTCCCTTAAGGGCTGACTCTAGGTCTTGAACAACGGGACCCCATCCTCTCACTGGCCCGAGAGGGACATTGTTTATGGTAGGACCATAAACAAGTTATTCATTAGAGGATCAATGATACTTAAGGTTCAAGAGGTAGGCACAGGGGTAAAATGGTAATTTGACATAGTTGTGACTATGAACGATCTGTGAAAGGTTGACTCATGGGCATTGGTGATATCAATGGACACAACTTGTCCTACAGTGAGGAGAGTGCAACTACGAGTCTATAGTGGAGTGACTCGTAGTTAATGAATGTTGATTGACGAGATCAAAATGTTTGATCAATTAATCTCGGATCATTGGAGCTCATGATTTGTAGGTCCATTAGGTCCCTCGGGTGGCTCAACTATGAAATTAATGAGGGTATAAAGTTTGGAATGAATTTGAAGTGTTCAAATTCATATAAAGGGTATTTATGTCAATTATCTGTGATATAATTGATATAATATATAGTTTGATGTGAATGAGATTCATATTAAACTTGATAGGATCGAATCCCACAGTGTAAGCGAGTTTAATCGCGTGTTCTTGAAATTCATTACAAGATTAAGCATAAAATAAGAATATTTAGACAACATGTTACTGATGCGAAAATATCAAGTGCCCTAAACTAATGCAAATTAGAATGAGACTCCGATACTTCTACGACGCGCAACTATACACGGTCGAGAGCAGCAAGTGATAAGTTAAAGTATCGACCCTACGATGACTAGTTAGACCTAGATGAATGAGTGTCCTAGCAAAGTTTCCTTATTTTTGTGCAATGCATGGGTGTGCAATTTACTGTTGAAAATAAATAAATTGATGTGATAAGTGAGAAAAGATAAGACAAGGTGCAAGAAAATAACTGAATTTAAATGATGGGAGAGGAGAATGCAAACAAGATGAGAGATGCAAGAGATGGGATTTTTAATGAAAAAAAATAGGCTAAGGTTGGAGTTTTCATGTTCAGTTGAAATGAATCTTGAGTGATGCCTTGAATTTACCTGCACAAGTATTCAAATGATTTTTCCAAAATTACTAAGTTTTAAAACCTCCAATTTTTCAATTGAGATCTAAATTATGCTCATGATTTTAGGCTCTAGGTGGGTTAATTATTCTTAATCAACTCAAAAATCCTAGAAATAAATTTTATTGGACAATCACACTAACTTAAGTGGACTATGTGTAAACATTATAGAATGACACATAGCCCACTTTAGTTAGTGTTTTGTGAGGTGTTGCATTTTGGTGAGCTTTGACATGCATTTGATGCATGTAATCATTTTATAAATAGGAATGGTTTAAAAACAAAGAAGCTTCTTGCTGAAATTTTTTGAGATTTTTCCCAAAGAGTCTCACCAATTTTTTTTTTCCTCACATAAACCTTTGAACCTCCCATTCTTCCTTTTCATTCCTACATTCACTGGGTCCCACAACCCGGTTCTGAGTCCAGAGGACAGTAGGGAAGCTCTAGTGGTGGTCCGGTTGTGTTCGGTGAAGGGAATTAAACTCCCACGCAGCGGAAGACGATTGAATCGTCGCGGTGTTGTTGTGCTACTATTGTTTCGTTAAAATTAATCTAACGATTAGATCTAGGCTAAACATGCTTAATTGGAAATAAAAACAGTAAATACTGGTTACTTACTTGTTGAACACCTTCTTCAAGGATTCCTTTCCAAATTCACGAACTCTTCGTGTGCTCCTCGATCTCTACGAACACGAACTCTTCTCACGAACAAGAACACCACCAAAAGGCTTCTCGGTTGTTCTTCTTTTGGAAGAAGGAAGTTGGTGGGAACTTTGTGTTTTGGTGAAGGAAGGAGAATTCTTGAGAGAATTTGAGAGAGAATGTTCTCTTATTTTGGTGAGAATTCAAAAAATGAGAGAATAGCTTGCCATCCTTCTTGCAATAAGGGTTTATATAATGGAGATAGGTGGAGTTGAAATCTCCACCTATTTACCATTTTACCACAACTATAGGTTATGCAAATCATATTTGCATAACCATATATTATATGATATCCCATATCTCATATTACAAATCACATTTGCAATATTATGGATTTATTAAATTGAATCATATCCAATTTAATATCTCTCAATCTAATTTCTCCAATTAGCCCTAATTCAACAATTAGGCTAACCTATAGTTTATTATGAATCTCATTCACATTAAACTATATATTATATCTTTCATATCTCATATAAATGACATAAATACCCTTTAGTGAACTTGAACACTTCAATTCACACCAAAACATTAATCCTTCTTTTAACCCAGTTTGAGCCAACCGAGGGACCTTATGGACCTACAGTGACGAGCTCCAATGATCCGAGATTAACCCATCAAACTCTTTGACCCAGTTAATCAACATTCATTAGCTATGGTAACACTCCACCAAAGCCCGTAGCTGCACTCCCGTCAGTGCAAGAATATTATGTGTCCACTGATATAACCAATGCCCATGAGTCAACCCTTCACAGGTTGTTCGTAGACACTACTGAGACAAATTACTCTGTTTTACCCCTGTGTCTACTTCTTGCTCCTTAAGTCCCCACTGCTCCTCTAATGAACAACAACGTTGTAATGGTCCAACCATACACAACAACTCTCTCGTGCCAGTGAGAGAGTGGGTGCTCGTTGTCCAAGCCCTGGAGACAACACTTAAGGGAACAACACCTCTAGTTTCCCTAAAGACGGAAACGAGTGAATTCCATCTCACGTAGTTAAGTTTCCAGCTCCCTATTTGGTCTTGTCCCTGAGAAGATAGGCATATTGGGCGAGTAACTGTGACCACCCTCACCCGTACTAGTCAAAGGACGCACTTCGCAGATAAAGTCCGTAACACGCTCGAGGATTCTCGCCGAGTCACTAATGGTCATCTACGAAGTTATTAGTTCTTACTGTCAACGGTTTTACATCAGTAAATCTAATAATTCACGGTCCGGTCTTGTACAGGATGCTCCCCCCCGCATGTCAACCACATGAACGAGTCAGATCACCTCATTTGTATCTTAATACAAAGCGGGCCGCATCCACAGTGTATCCAGGATTAGGTCTCCAACCCCATCCATATACTATAGACCGTTCGGGTCATTAACTCGAACGTGATCCTGCCTATGTGTACACTACACACCGTTCAAGTTCTAGTTCTCTCATACATTGAATGACCTTGGAGCTTAGTTTATTGATCACAGTTTGTATAAAATTCGAGACACAAAATGATGAAATGAATAACTCTTTATTAATTTCAAATAGTAATTTACAAACACGAGATTAGGACAAAACATCCCAACAAACTCCCACTTGGAGTAAGCTAGTGGAGGAAATACATTTCTGAAATGTACATAAATTACAATGAAGTAATACAATAAACTAGGGCATTGAATACTCGTTTACATATCTCCCACTTGCCCTAGTCAGGAACTACTCGAAGACCCAGACTCTCTAGGTGACCCTCAAACACCTTAGCCGTGAGGGGTTTTGTAAATGGATTAGCTACGTTGTGCTCCGACGCAATCTGCGTGACTGTCACGTCGCCACGGTGCACAATCTCCCGTATCAGGTAATACTTCCGCTCAATGTGTTTGCCTCTCTTATGGCTCCGAGGCTCCCTGGAATTGGCTACTACACCACTGTTGTCACAAAACAACGTGATCGACAAGTTCATATTTGGAACAACTTCCAAATCTGTCATGAACTTCCTTAGCCAAACTGCTTCCTTTGCAGCTTCACAAGCCGCAACATACTCCGCTTCCATAGTGGAATCGGCGATGCATTCCTGCTTAATGCTTCGCCATACTACAGGTCCTCCATTCAGAATGAAGGTTGACCTCGAAGTGGATTTCCTAGAATCCTTATCGGTCTGAAAGTCAGAATCTGTGTATCCGGTAAGGATCAAATCCCCACCGCCATACACGAAGTTGTAGTTCCTCGTTCTCCTAAGATACTTGAGGATTGCCTTTACGGCTGTCCAGTGATCTAATCCTAGATTGGATTGATACCTACTGACTATCCCTACTGTATAACAGATGTCGGGCCTTGTACACAACATGACATACATCAGGCTCCCTACAACTGAAGCATAGGGGATCCGTCTCATATCCTCAACCTCTTGAGAAGTCTTAGGACACTGATCCTTAGACAAGTGAACCCCGTGCCTAAAAGGCAACATGCCCTTCTTGGAGTTCTGCATCTTATATCTAGACAACATCTTGTCAATATAAGACGCTTGAGACATGGCTAGCGTTTTGTTCTTCCGGTTCTGGAATATCTGGATACCTAGAACATACTGAGCTTCTCCCAAATCTTTCATTTGGAATTTCGAAGCCAACCATTTCTTTACGCCAGTAAGAAATTCTACCTCATTCCCAATGAGAAGAATATCATCCACGTATAATATCAGAAATGCGACAGTTTTGTCGACGATTTTCTTGTAGACACAAGGCTCGTCAACATTCTGATCAAAGCCATAAGATTTGATTGCCTCATCAAACCTTATATTCCAAGACCTCGAGGCTTGTTTAGTCCATAAATAGACCTATGGAGCCGACAAACCTTTTGCTCTTGGCCTTGAGCAATGAACCCTTTGGGCTGGTCCATGTAGATGGTTTCGTCAAGTTTGCCATTCAGAAAGGCGGTCTTGACATCCATCTGCCATACCTCGTAGTCATAATACGCGTCAATGGCAAGAAGGATCCTGATCGACTTTACCATGGCAACAGGTGAAAAGGTTACCTCATAGTCAACCCCTCCGACCTGAGTAAAACCCTTTGCCACCAGTCGTGCTTTGAAGGTCTGCATCTTCCCATCTACGCCACGTTTACGCTTATAGATCCATTTGCAACCAATAGGTTTTACCCCATCCGGTTGATCCACAAGCTCCCAGACATAATTGAAGTACATCGACTCCATTTCCTCGTCCATAGCTTTAACCCATTAGTCCTTGTCAACATCAACCATTGCCTGATCATAGGTCAATGGATCCTCTCGCAGTCATCATCAGGATTGACGACTTGGGTTTCACCTAAACCCATGTAACGTTCAGGCTGTCTCACAACCCTTCCACTACGTCGAGGCATTCCCAACTCTTGGGAACGGATTTGACTTGATGTGCTAGGATCAACAACACTTGTTGGCGTACTAGCCCCATCAGCAACTCTTGTTGATGTACTGTCCATTTCATTAAACACGATTTTGCTTATAGGTAAATGATCCCTGATATGGTATTCCTCAAGGAAAATGGCATTTTTCGACACAAGCACCCTATTATCCTTAGGATTGTAAAATAGACCACCTCTGGTCTCTTTTGGGTAACCTACGAATATGCACAATTTTAAACGGGGTTCCAATTTCTTCGGGTTTGACACCAACACATGGGTCGAGCATCCCCAAATTCTGAAATGGTGTGAACTACCTTTACGACCATTCCAGAGTTCGAAAGGTGTTTCACAAACACTCTTCGACGGAACGTTGTTCAAAATATACACCGCAGTTTCCACTGCGTAACCCCAAAAGGAATCAGGGAGACGAGCATAGCTCATCATCGACCGAACCATGTCCAATATGGTTCTATTTCTCCTTTCCGATACACCATTCTGCTGTGGCATACCAGGTACTGAGAGTTGGGACGTAATTTCGTGTTCTATCATATAGTCCTGGAATTCAGTGTCCATATACTCTCCACCTCGATCCAATCGAAGTGTTTTTATCGTTTTACCTAACAGGTTCTCAACCTCAGTCTTGTACTCCTTGAACTTTTCAAGAGTTTCAGACTTCCTATGCATTAGGTAAATATACCCATACCTCGAATAATCATCAATGAAAGGAACGAAGTATTCGTAACCACCTCGTGCTTTAACACTCATCGGACCACAAAGGTCAGAATGTATAAGCTCAAGGGGCTCTTTGGCTCTATATCCTTTTCCACTAAAAGGACGTTTGGTCATTTTGCCTTCGAGGCATGACTCACACACCGGTAAAGAGTTTTCTTCCAACTGACTTAGTAGTCCACTCTTCACTAATCTTTCAATCCGATTGAGATTAATGTGACCTAACCGTAGACGCCAAAGATGGACACTTTCTTTTGGAGAAACTTTTACTCTCTTAGTTCGTGTTTCAGCTGTTTTAAACAGTTCGGTATTCAAAACACTTTTGACCGAATTAGGGTTCAAAACATATAAGTTAGACTTAAGTGAAACAGAACACAAGAAATTTCCATTTTTAGAAATAAAGGCTTTATTACTAGAAAAATTTACAGAAATTGAATGTTCAAGAAGACAGGAAATAGAAACGAGGTTTCTAGTAAACCTGGAACTATATACATGTTGTCTAACAAAATGTAATTCCTGCCAAAGAAAAGTTTCACTTTGCCGATAGTTGCGGCAGAGACTATCTCCCCGGATCCAACACGTAGAGTCACCTCACCCTCTCGCAGTTGCTGCCAGGAATCAAATCCCTGAAAAAAGAACAAACGTGGTTAGTGGCGCCCGAATCCAAAATCTAGGCAGAGTCACTACTCTCCACTAAACATGTTTCAGTTACTAGTAAATCACATTTATCTTGATTCTTCCCCTCGACAAGGAACTTGGGACAGTTTCTCTTCCAGTGACCATCCCCATTGCAGTGGAAACACTTTCCTTTCTCTGCAACTTCCTTGACCTTCTTGCCCTTTTGGGCGGCAGCTCGGTCAGCTTTACCCCTCTTCATCTTCTTCTTCCCTTTCGGACGTGAAGGAGCAATAGGTTTAGTCCCAGAGGTCGAACCCCTGTGATAAGACTTGTAGACAACATTTGCCTCAGCTTCCGGTGCCCTGATCCTCATCAAGGATTGGAAATTCTGTAGCTCGTTTAGAAGGGTGGTCAGAGTGTAGCTAATTTTGTTCATAACAACATTGCTACGAAACTGAAGGAAACTTTTCGGAAGAGTCTCCAGTATAAAGTTGACCTGGCTCGACTCATCGATCGAAGCTCCGTTCATCTCCGCCAGATTAAAGTGGGTCATCATGTCTAGAACGTGTTCTCGGACAGACGTCCCTTCTTTCATCCGGACGTTGAAGACGTGTTTGAGTGAATCGTGCCTGACCTGAAAGGACTGTTGCCCAAACATGTCTTGAAACGACTCCATGATCTCTTTGGCGGTGATCATCAACTCGTGCTTCTTTGCCAAGACTTCAGACAAGCTGACAATTATATAGACCTTGGCCTTTTTATTGACCCTGATCCATCGATCGTATGCATCACGAACACTTTGTGATGTAGTCGAGGTCGGCAGCTGAGGACACTCCTCAGTAAGCACGAACTTCAGGTCGTTAGTTACTAGAATCGTGTTTATGTTATTCTTCCACGTTTGGAAGTTATCTCCCACTAACTTATCGAAGGCGAGTAAAGCTATAATTGAGCTAGACATATTTTTAGCTGAAAAAATCAAATAATTTTGTGTCAGTCTCGCATAAACTTTTAAAAAACCAATCAAGTTTTAGCAAAAATTAATCCTATGATCCCTAGGTCATTTAAAATTTGCAATGATATCCTAAAGGTTTAGAATGACCGCCACCTAAGGGTGAACATAAACACTCCTCCTCTAGGACGAGACTTTCTCTACCAGACCCTAATCCCAGAATAACTCTTATTCCATTAGGCGTCCAGTTACCATTATTTGGTCGAATTCATTAACACTTAATAAATCCCGTGAGTGTCACCCTCAATCTTTAAGATTCCAAGTATTCGTCCAAACAATAGCCACCGAAGGGTGAACCACGAAGGAAAACCAACAAGGAAACTGTATCCCTTTCGGAAATTCACGGTGTTCCGACTCCCATGATCAAGGCCCTCCGAAGGGATTGTCTGGTCCAGATCAAACTAGCAGGCGGATCATAGGGGTCTCACTGTGTGAATCGAAAGAAGAGACCGTGAGTCCCGATTTCACAGGTCTCGCTCCCACTCACTATAAGTACTCTCTCCATCCACTTTGATATTGACCCATAAAAATACCATCCGAAGGGGGACGCTCCCATTTGCGCCAAGAGGCTGAGTATGGATTTCACGGTGCGGACTTATCGGAGATTTGTGGTTGGATATTAAATGTATCTCATACACTATATTTCCTCCCACTCAGCAATTTATAATTTTCGGGATTGACTTAGATAAACCGGCTAAAATTTACCTAAGTCTACCAATATAACTCTTATATGGTATTTAGCCTAAGTTTATAATCACATTATTTATTTAGGTCTATGTGAGTAAACTAAAACACTTTTAATTAACGCCACTCACGAAAAATATAATCTAAGAATCTCCGGACCGAATTCACTCCCAGGTCGGTTTCCAGGTAGGGGTGTTCCGCAAGCGTCAACTTAAATACCTCAACCTTAGACAAAACCTTCCTTAGACAGAGTTACTAATCAGTCACCATTCAAAGATTACATTTTGATTTCCTAATTCTAATCTTATTAGAACTAGAAAACCTAAGTCTAATTATTCAAGTTCTAAACACTTTAAAACTAATAATTAACTTAGGTTACATGCATTTCTATGTTATAGTGCTTGATCATTCATCACATGAATAACTATATACTATAACAAAATAAAATATTTCATCTCATGAAATTAAAATGCATGAGCATATTTTAATCTAAAAAATATAACACTTATATTAATTAAATTAAAACATGCCTTTAATTACATTATAACTCTTATAATATAACCTATCATGCAAACTATATATTATAACTCTTATAATATAAATGATGCATGAAATGTTTAACCTAAGATGGGATTTTAAATCTATATGACATACAATATGCACATAGAAATTAATTAAATCATACATCTCATGCATAAAATAATTAAATAGCAAAAATGGACCAGTTTTGGCACCTAGGGGCACTTTATTTAATTAAATAACATTAATATAACATTAATATTAATATTATTTAATAAAATAAAAATAAATAAATAAATAATTACAATTTATATTTTAGAAAATAAAAAAATATGAGGAAAAAAATGCCCACGAAGCCCTCAAGGCATGAACCCCACGATCAACGCGCGCACGCCTCGCGAACTGTCCACTATCGCGTACAGCGTTGCAACGTTGCAGAATCCAGCGTCACACCAGCGTTCCCAACGTAAGCGGCGTTGCAACTCTACGCCTAGCGTCGCAACGCTGTCTTGCAGAACGCCTTGCTCCCGCAATGGCGGCGTTGAGACGTCGATTAACAACGTCTCAACGCTGTCGACAGAACAACAAGCTCCTCTTGCTGTTCTTCATCGTTTCTCGCCCGTTTCTGCTTCGATTTCTTCACAGCAACTCTTGCCACAAATGACTCGGACTTACAGACTCGATTTACAACAAAATGCCCAAAAACACGGGCCCTTACATTGATCAAATCAACATAAAATTGTAAATCTAAACTAGTGCCAAAACCGAAAACATCCATCATGCAAACCACAATTTATCTCATAAATTAAGGCAATACCCACCTAATTTCAACGAAAAACAGTGCACAACATCGAACCAACGAATGGCTCTGATACCAATTGAAGGGAATTAAACTCCCACGCAACGGAAGATGATTGAATAGTCGCGGTGTTGTTGTGCTACTATTGTTTCGTTAAAATTAATCTAACGGTTAGATCTAGGCTAAACATGCTTAATTGGAAAGAAAAACAGTAAATACTGGTTACTTACTTGTTGAAGACCTTCTTCAAGGATTCCTTTCCAAATTCACGAACTCTTCGTGTGCTCCTCGATTTCTACGAACACGAACTCTTCTCACGAACAAGAACGCCACCAAAAGGCTTCTCGGTTGTTCTTCTTTTGGAAGAAGGAAGTTGGTGGGAACTTTGTGTTTTGGTGAAGGGAGGAGAATTCTTGAGAGAATTTGAGAGATAATGTTCTCTTCTTTTAGTGAGAATTCCAAAAATGAGAGAATAGCTTGTCATCCTTCTTGCAAGAAGGGTTTATATAAAAGAGATAGGTGGAGTTGAAATCTCCACTTATTTACCATTTTACCATAACTACAGGTTATGCAAATCATATTTGCAAATCATATTTGCATAACCATATATTATAAGATATCCCAATCTCATATTACAAACCACATTTGCAATATTGTGGATTTATTAAATTGAATCATATCCAATTTAATATCTCTCAATCTAATTTCTCCAATTAGCCCTAATTCAACAATTAGGCTAACCTATAGTTTATTATGAATCTCATTCACATTAAACTATATATTATATCATTCATATCTCATATAAATGACATAAATACCCTTTAGTGAACTTGAACACTTCAATTCTCACTAAAACATTAACCCTTCTTTTAACCCAGTTTGAGCCAACCGAGGGATCTTATGGACCTACAGTGACGAGCTCCAATGATCCGAGATTAACCTATCAAACTCTTTGACCCGATTAATCAACATTCATTAGCTACGGTAACACTCCACTAAAGCCCGTAGCTGCACTCCCATCAGTGCAAGAATATTATATGTCCACTGATATAATCAATGCCCATGAGTCGACCCTTCACAAGTGTTCGTAGACACTGCTGGGTCAAATTACCGTTTTACCCCTGTGTCTACTTCTTGCTCCTTAAGTCCCCACTGCTCCTCTAATGAACAACAACGTTGTAATGGTCCAACCATACACAATAACTCTCTCGTGCCAGTGAGAGAGTGGGCGCCCGTTGTCCAAGCCCTGGAGACAACACTTAAGGGAACAACCCCTCTAGTTTCCCTAAAGGCGGGAACGAGTGAATTCCATCTACGTAGGTAAGTTCCCAGCTCCCTACTTGGCTCTGTCCCTGAGAAGATAGGCATATTGGGCGAGTAACTATGACCACCCTCACCCGTACTAGTCAAAGGACAGACCCTTGCAAACAGGAGTCCGTAACACGCTCAGGATTCAGGTCGAGTCACTAATGGTCATTTATGAAGTTATTAGTTCTTACTGTCAATGGTGTTACTGATAGCACACAAAACGTGCTATCCTTAGGCTTAATTATTGCTAGTTTTATGATGATTTCAGGGCTTTTACGTGTTTAAATCATTCAATTTCAGGATAAGAGCGTAAACTGAACAATTGGAGACATTTTGGATCACTCGGGATCGAAACAAAGCTATTTGGAGCTAAAAATAACATCATTTAGAAGAAGAAAGATTAATCCAAGCTTGAAGACCCGAGGTGATGGCGTGGCAACGCCAAGCAGAGTGTTGCAACACCGTGCTTGCTGTTTAGAGGCTTTGAAGACCCCAGACGATAGCATTGCAATCACAACGCTATCTCGATAAGAAAGCATGCATGAGGAGTCGCACAGAGGGCGTTGCAACGCTGCCTTGCAGCGTCGCAACGCTAGATCGATAAGGGGCGCGCGCGTTAGGGTAGCAGTATAGCAATGCTGTCCTCAGCGTTGCAACGCTGCCGACTGTTTCCTTATTTACATCGTTGTACCGTTGATGCCTATAAATACAACCTTAATTCTTCTTGCAAAAGGAGCCGAATTTGATAGACAATCCACCCTATTTTCAAAATACACTTTTTAAGAAGAGAGAAAAGAGCATTTTTTGGAGCTGAAGCATCTGTGGAGGTTCGAGATCGAAGACGGGAGCTTAGAGACGAAGGACCGACATCGACACATAAGTTTAATTTCCTTTTCTTTTAGATTGTAATAGAATTCTAAGACGTTTTCTACATGTTTAGCTTGATTTTCATGTTATTTAGAGTAGCTAAATATTGTAGTTAGGATTTGATTTACTTGTTAAGACTTTCTTACTATGAATTGAAGCATGTTTGTTCTTATTTTTGGCAATTCGTTCTTTAACTCTTATTGTTGTTGGTTTAAGTGGAGTCGAGAGATAAAACTTGAATTAGAGCAAAGTTGTAAAAACCCTTAGGAATCTGACATGAGAATGACTAAGAAACTTAAGGGAAACCTATAAAGAAGTTGCTTAATGCCATGCATGTCGTAGATTCATATGGAGACTATTGGAGTTATTGCATGTGTGAGGCTCACTGAGAATCGAGAGGTTTTCTTGAGTATTCTACTTCTTGTTTATAAATTCATCTCATTGATTCATTGCATGTTAAGTCATTAACTGTAATATCACTTTCCTCTAATCTATCAATTCGTGTCTCCACATGTTTGTTTGTCGTTTGTCTTTATTGTCAATCACCCATCCATGTTATGTTTCTTTAGCTAAAATTGAGAATTAGTATCTTAGTAATTAATTAATCTAGAAACCCATTCCCGAGGACGATACTTGGACTCTTAAATCACTATACTAAAACTTGACCCGTACACTGCGATATTGCATTATCATAAATTATACGCAACAAGTTTTTGGCGCCGTTGCCGGGGAATGACAATTATTTAGATTAATTAATATTAGAAGAAAATTTGAAATGTTAGACTAAAGTTTGTTTGTTTGTCTTTCCTTATTTGTTTTCGTGTTGTTTGTTTGTTTCCTTATTTGTTTTATTTTAGTTTTGTGTGTTTTTGAGTCTTTGTCCCCTGTTTTTGGTTGTGTTGCTATTGTGTAGAAGTCTTGATCTGAATTATTAATTTTTCAAGCATGACTTTGCATGATTTTGATTCTCCATTTTTCTATTGTCCCTCCTAGGACCCTAGGTATGTGCATCATGATTTCTCTGAATTTCATCTGTCTAATTTTTACCATTCTGTACCTGAAATTGATAAACATTCATGTAATGGTAGTTATCTAGGCAGTTGGAACCATAGTTTTTCGTACCTTGACCAACCCATAGAAAAATCTTCTCTTGTGGACCAATTGATGGAATATACCTTAGAATTGAAAATTAAAAATTTGGTTCATAATGAATTAGAAAGGTTGAATAGGTTAGAAACCGAGGTGGTAGGACTTTGTGAAATAGTACAGGATAGAGCTCAATATCTTAACCAGCTAGTAATTTCCCTTAAGGCCTTAGAGGAACAATTTCTTATCCTTACCACTCAGGAGGTGCCATCTAGGAGGATTTGTTCATATGATAGTGAGAATAGTTTGGGGGAGACAAAGGCACACCATAATCAGGTTAGTGAGTTAGACAATGATAAGATAATCATTTCCACATGGGAGATTCAAGTGATAGAAGTAGAGGCTGAGAAGTCCTTTTCCTTTTTATCCCCAAAAATTTCTTTTATTCTTGATAACCATTTGTCCTACACTCACGAGTCTTGTTTTGATTTCTGTTCTTTTGTGTTATTAAACAAAAATACCAATAATAATTTTATGTATGGTACTCAAGAAAAGCAAAATAGCCTTTTAGACTTAGAAGGCTATATTGATTCAAGCAAGAAGGGCCCAAAGAAATATGAGCAGTTTTATGTGCCCTGATAAGTCACCGTCTAGTTAAAGACGTTAAAGAAAGCGATTCTTGGGAGGCAACCCAAACTTTATGTTTCATATCTTTATTTTTTGTATTTTTCTTTCTTTTATGTTTTATTTTCTAGTTCTTTTTGTGTTTTTGTCTAATTTTTTTCTTTTTGTACCTCCAGGTGTATGCCCAAGGGGAGAGCTGCAGACTTGCACCCTTTTGATCCTAAGATCGAGAGGACCTGTAGGAGACTCCTAAGGGAAGGAAAAGCAGAAACTCATACTAAGGCTGATCAGGAGCTCATCAATAACCCTAAACCTATCAAGGAGTATTTCCAACCTATGTTTAATTCTGAGCATGTTGGAATAGTCCATGCCCCTATAAATGCTAATAATTTTGAACTTAAGACAAGGCTGATACAGATGGTTAGGGAAGGTGCTTTGGAGGCTTAGCCACGTAAGATCCTAACTCACACTTACAAATTTTCGTAGAAAATCGTGGTACGATTAAAATGAGCAGTATTTCTGCTTGACAATATTAAACCACGTCTCTTTCCTTTCTCTTTGCAGGATAGAGCCAAAGAATGGCTAGGGTCCCTTCCCTCAGGTAGTATCACTTCCTGGGAGGAGTTGGCCCAAGCCTTCATGACCAAATTCTTTCCACCTGTGAAAGCTGCAAAGTTAAGGACGAGGACATGCTCAGGAGGTGCCCACAACATGGCTACCCAGATTGGCTCCGGGTACAACTGTTTTATAATGGACTGGAAGGTAAGACCAGGACCATTCTAAATGCCACTGCTGGAGGGGCTTTCATGGCGAAGACTGTGCCAGAAGCACATGCCCTCCTAAAGGAAGTGTCAACTGCCAGCTACCAGTGGCCTACGGACAATGACAGATCTAAGCCGATGTAGTAGCTGGATTGTATCAACTGGATGAGGTAACCTCTCTTAGATCTCATATGGCATCTCTCACTCATGCGCTGAATAATTTTGCAGGATCACCACAGACAGGGATGTCCTCTCAATGCTCCCAGCCAAATGGAGAATCCACTATGGAGCAATTGCACTACTTGAACAACAGAAGCAACAACTATGGAGGAAATCAGACTCAGAATAACCTCGCAACACATTACAATCCAGGTTTGAGGTATCATGAGAATTTCTCTTATGCTAACAACAAAAATGTGTTGAATCCTCCTACAGGCATGCTTCTACATCGAGAGAGAAACCATCATTGGAAGAGACATTGCACTCCTTCATATCCCGAATCCAAAGTCGATTCAACCACCGGAGAATGCACGATCACCCGTCTATCTGGTATTGTGACTAGTCATGGAGCTGCAATAAAGAATATAGAGACCCAGATTGACCAAATGAACACATCACTCCAGGCAATGCAAGCAAGGAAAGAAACACCTTGAGGGAGTACAGTCTAGCTAAAGACGTTAAACAAAGCGCTTCTTGGGAGGAAACCTAAGCTTTACATACTTTTGTTTTTTTTGTCTTTAGCTTGCTTTAGTTTGTTTTAGTTATTTTTCAGTTCTTAGTTTATTTACTAGTTGTTGTTTTGTTTTGTAGGTTGTGACGATGCCTTTCTTCGTTGAAATCCATGCTCCCACTCTGAGGAACTCCAACACTCATGTTTTGGCTATCCAAGGAACTCAGAAAGATCTCCTTCACCCAGGACAATATTGTTCACTTTTACCCTTATACTTAATTTGTGCTTATTCCTGCAAACATTGGGGACAATGTTTAGTTTAAGTTTGGGGGTGGGATGTTGTTTATTTGTTGTGACTGTCCTGAGTATGTGCTGAATTGTTGATTGATCTTTTACATAAGTATGATCATGATAGCCTAGGATGAGATTTAATTGGAAATTCTTGTGATTCTGTTGAAACTTGAGAGCATGACATAAATTCAAGTTAATTTAAAAAATTTCTTGAGTTTTTCCTGCACTATTATGCACATAGTATGTGTTCCTGTAGTTTTGAAATGCTTAGAACAAAGTTATTAGGTTTAGAAGTTTGATGTCACCTCGATAGGTCTAAGAACTGATTTGAGAGTAAAACTGCAGGATAGGGTGAATAACAATATGAAGTGCATGACCTGTATAGTATGTGAAATAGTTGGTTTTTGTTGTTTGTTTGCTAAAGAAAAAAAAAATTGTGAGGGCAAAAAGAGCTACCTTCATTGTGATCAGTTAGGCCACTCATTGAGCGAGTGCTCTGGGTAAGGGTCCCTACAATGGATGTGTGAAAGCTAGTGTCCTTGCACAAAAAAAAAAAAAAAATAGAAAAAAATTGATAAAAAGTGAGTAAGTGCTGAGTAGAGTTATTTAATTCTTGAATGTGGGGAGGCTCAAAGATTAGTAATTAAGACCAGTGTAGGGGGAAGTTGAATGGAGAGCATAATAAAGTTGATCCGGGCTTAGTAAAAATGAAGGGAACATAGGCTAATCACACACACACGTAGGAACACTTAGGAAAAGTTTTAAATTGCTTGCTGAAGTGTTATGTTTGAGTGTTTCCTGTGGTTACTAGATTTTCCCTTAAATTTTTTAGGCTTGAATCAAATGTATGTTTAAGAACAATCTAATGTTTAACTCTGTTTTTGCTCGGGACTAGCAAAAGTTTAAGTTTGGGGGGTGTTTAATAGTACACAAAATGTGCTGTCCTTAGGCTTAATTATTGCTAGTTTTATGATGATTTCAGGACTTTTACGTGTTTAAATCATTCAATTTCAAGATAAGAGCGTAAACAGAACAATTGGAGACATTTTGGATCACTCGGGATCGAAACAAGGCTATTTGGAGCTAAAAATAACATCATTTAGAAGAAGAAAGATTAATCCAAGCTTTGAGACCCAAGGTGATGGCATTGCAACGCCAAGCAGAGCGTTGCAACAACGTGCTTGTTGTTTAGAGGCTTTGAAGATCCCAAACAATAGCGTTGCAACGCTGCCTTGTAGCGTCGCAGTGCTATCTCGATAAGAAAGCATGTATGAGGAGCCGCACAGAGGGCGTTGCAACGCTGCCTTGAAGCGTCGCAACGCCAGATCGGTGGGTTATTTTTTTTCATGTGATAAAAATTGTTGGAAGCTAAAATTGGCTCACTGTTTTGGCATCTTTTAGGCTTTATTTTCTTGTTATAATTTGTAATTTACTCAAGGGGTTTGAGCCTTAATGTGTGCCTAAGGAGTCTGTAAAATTTGGGAGTCAATAGAGTTGAAATTAGGTTTTAATTGGAGTTTCAACGGAGGTTGCGCACTGCCGAAAAAAACGGCTCTGTGCTATTTTTTTGTAGTGATTTTTCAGCCGTTGTCCGTGTGAAGTTCTGTTGTTTTCAAGCTGGTTCGAGCTGGTTGAAGGGTTCGAGATGGGTTTGAAGCTTGTTTTCAAATTATTATTGTAATAATTTAGTTAATTGCTTGTTTAGGATGCCAAAACCGGTCCAATTTTATTTTTTATTTTTTATGCATTATGAATGTGTTTAATTGTTTAAATCTTTATTGTGCATAAAGTATGCCATGTAGATTTAAACTCCCACCATAGGTTAACATGCACATGCATTGAAAGTATGTTATAATGGTTATAATATATATAATATGCATGTTGGATTTCGTGAATTAATGTAAAAGTTATATATAATTCATGATTTATTTAAGTAACTTAATATGAGAATTTATTAATTAAATGTTTAATTACTTAATTTAATTTCATTAAATTAAGTGAATTAAATCGATATTAAATTTTCATTATATAATCGTTATGGAAGGAATGTGGAATGTTAGTTATAGGTTTGTCAATTCTTTTTATAGGTGTTATAAAATAAATTAGACTTTTTAAATCTATAACAAGGATAAGATGCATGCTCACTTAGGGTTAACCATCGGACAATCCTTTTTTTCATAGAAAATAGGTCGATATCTTGTAAAACCGAAGTTATAAGAAAACTCACCCTACAAGATCTTGGCAAAAAGTCAGATAAGATGACTAAGGTTGAAAAGTTTTTAAGTTGGCGGTTCACGGAACACCTAGTACCTGGAGATCGAGTTGGTGTTTGAGTTAGGTTAAATCGATTTTATGAGCATGCGTGAGCGGTGTGAGGTAATAAAATTTGTTTATCACCTAGACATCGTAGGTTAAAATTCAGTATAAAAGTTATACTCGGATGTTTCACCCAGACTTAGGATATGTTTTAGTTAGCCGAAATGTATTGCTAAGTAATTTATACCCTAACCGTCTAGAACACTTCAGCCGGAGAGAAGTAATGTACTTTTAACTCTAGCGTCCTTAAGAGTTCACACTGTGAGATTCATGGTTGACTTTGGGTGTCACACCCCCTCCCAAACCACTTGCTAACTTAGCCCGGGAGACGGCATGAAGTCAACAGACATTGTTACCTCTTAACAATACCTGCTGACACTACTTTACCTGAAAACAAACTATGTTCGCATATGGAACACTTAAACATGACATAGCGGAAACTGGACAACTATTAAACATATACAAGGAGAAACCATTCACAAGTCTCTCTTTGAAACTAAAAGTCTAGTGCATCAGAAACAACACAAGACAAACTAAATGTTTATACAACCTCTAATGTACAAACAACTATAACACCAAAGTCCTCTCAAAATAATTTACAAACATAGAGACTTGCTAGACAAAACCAGCCACGTACAAAGTATTTAACTTATGAAGCTTTAGCGACTATGGCGATAACTTTCGGGTGCCGGGAGCTCGATCTCTACGAAAAGTTTGAAAACATAGAAAGAATGAGCTATGAAGCTCAGTGAGTGACTGTGTTTAATATCTATAACTTGTAAAACATGTGACCTGAAAACTATGAGCATATGCATTTGTATTCAAGCATTGAAAGTAAACGTAGAATCATAATAGACTTTGAGAAAACCAACAAGTATATCATCAAAATCTCGTAAGGCATGTAAATGAAATAAACTCTTTTAAAAACATTTCACAATCTCGTTGTGTAGGAGGCACGCCAGATAACAACCAACGTTTACTCTACGATGTAGTGGGGCCCGCCAAGACTCCTATCGTCTTTGTCGTAGTGGGGCCCGCCAAAGACTCACGACAATGGCTGTTGTCACGAGTACACTCAACGTCGACAACGAGAATAAGACTGTGTGCACACGGGTACCATAAAGCCTCGGGCTCAATATCTCGAAAAATCACATGAAACATTTGAACATGCACCGCTATCTTTTCTTTCATAAAACTCAAAACTTACTCGAAATTTGTTCATAAAAAGGAAAAACTTTAAAACATACTTGCTAGTACATGCTTGCTTGAAATCATAACATTACCATAAATTTTGCAACCATTGGACATATGCTCATGTATAAACTTTATTAAGACTTTTAGGGTCACAATGAACACTGACACATTTCTAGGAAAACATGAATAGTCATAATCATGTACTCAAAAGAAAGCATAATGCATTGAAAACTTTATTCTAGCAAAACTTGCATTTCTTGAACATAATTCAAACATATATACACTTTTGAAGTTCCTTTTATCACTCACAGATTACTTGAACTAGAATCTTAGCCCGTACACTTGACCTATTTGCTCTTGGCACCATCAAACAAACCAAATTCATGTATTAGAACCTCGAGCTCATGGTTTTAACCCTAAAACTACAAGAAAACACACTTTCAAAAATTCCAGCATTTTCAGATTTTCTGCCCTGTTTTCAGACAGCCATAACTTCTTCATTACCTATCCAACAAGAATGTACTTTATACCAAACTCTTCCTTTTTGAACCCTCTAAAACTCTTATGAAGACATGAAAATGAGATTCCCAACGTATTGGTTAGAAAATACCTCAGTAGCTTAACCCCTAAAATGATTCTGCTGCTGTTCCAGATTTCACTTCCTGCTGCAACCCGAAACTTAACCTGAAGACTACAACATCGTCCAATCATTTTCTTCTCACGATTCCTTCACAAAACTTGTAGGAAATTGAATAAGCTTTCGAACCATACCAATTATAGCTTCTAACTCCAAGTATACAGATCAGAACAACCAAAACATCAGAGACCTCTCGGATTTGACAGCAAATTTCTGTCTTCTGCCTTCCTCTTAACAAAACAGCAACTTAACATCAGAATTGGCTCGAGCTTCCTTCACGAATTTTGTTCCAATATGAGTTAAATTTCATGAAACAAAAGCTCAACTCTTACCTCTTCTTGTGGAGCTCGAGATGAATAGAAAATCAGAGCTTGTCTGAGTTGATTTCCTTGCTGCAATAAAGAATCCTCTTGAGTTCTTCTCCTTTCTTCTGCAACTACAGCTCCAAGTTTATGAAAAATGGCTTCCTTCTTCTTCCTTTCTCCTTCTCCCACGAAATTTCAGCTTGGTTTGTGATGAAAGAGAAGAAAATGGAGAGAAACCCTTTTTAAAAAAAGTCAATCGGTGGAAGAGGCATTCATTTGTCTTTTTGCACTTTTGTTATTTTCATTTTCTATTTCTTTTTCCTTTTCTTTTCTTTCCTTTATCTTCTTTCTTTCTTTTCTTAACAAAACCAAAATAACTTAATATAAAACATTTGTTTCATTTCCTTTTCTTCTTTTGTCTTTAAAAGCAAAACAAACCAAAATGGTTTAAACTTTTTTTTCCTTGTTTTCCTTTTGTCTTTCACTTCATTACTTTTCTTTTTAAAACATGGGAAACCAAGTTTTAAACATTCATTTCTTCTTTCTTTTTGTTGTTTGGTAATAAGGAAGTTCCAAAGAAAGATCTCGGGTTTACAACTTACCTCCCCTTGAGAAATTTCGTCCTCGAAATTGAGTAGTCTTTAAGTGAAAATCATTGGGTACTTCCTCCTCATTAGATCCTCTAACTCCCAGGTTGCCTCCTCCACTCCGTGATGTCTCCAACGAACCTTCACGAGTGGGATCGTCTTGTTCCTTAAAACTTGTTCTTTCCTGTTGAGGATTTGAACTGCATCCTCAACGTAACTCATGTCTTCTTTCAGCTCAACTGGTTGTGCTTGCAACACATGTGTCGGATCTGGGATATACTTCCTCAACATGGACACATGAAATACATCATGTACTCGAGATAGTTCTGCACGGCAACTCCAAATCAGTAGGGTCTTTGGCCCAACTCGTCCCGTTACTAGATAAGAACCAATATATCTAGGGGCTTAGTTTACCCTTCTTACAAAAGCGAAGGACACCTCTCCATGGAGATAACTTCAAGAAAACTTGATCTCCAACACTGGAATTCTAAGTCCTTTCGTCGCTTTATCTCACGTAACTCTTCTGACGGTCTTGTGCTACCTTCAAATTTTCTCTGATTACCTTAATATTGTCGGTAGTAACTTGTACCAACTCAGGGCCGATAAGCTTCCGCTCTCCAACTTCATTCCAACATATCGGCGTTCTACATGGTCTTCCATACAGAGCCTCAAATGGTGTCATACCAATACTCATTGGTAGTATTTATTATTGTAAGCAAATTCCATAAGCGATAGGTGTGTATCCCAACTCCCTTTAAATTGAAGGACACATGCTCTCAACATGTCCTCTAAGGTCTGGATGGTTCTCTCTGACTGCCCATCTGTCTGAGGATGGAATGCTGTACTAAACATCAGCTTTGTTCCCATAGCTTTCTGTAAGCTAGGCCAAAACTTAGAAGTAAATCTTGGATCTCTATCTGAAACGATAGACACTGGCACTCCGTATTGACTCACAATTCTATCGACGTATAGCTTAGCTAGCTGATCAAGCGTAAACGTCGCTTTAATCGGTACAAACCGTGCTGTTTTAGTGAGTCTATCCACTATTACCCAAATACCATCATGCCCACCAAAGTGCGTGGTAATCCAAACAGAAAATCCATAGTGATATGCTCCCATTTCCACTCTGCACCGCTTTGCGATGGGTTAAGGAGTCCTCCCGGCCTCTGTCTAATCGTTTAACTTTGTTGGCGAGATCAAACATCTATCAACATAATCGGCTATCTCTCGTTTCATCCCGTGCCACCAATACGTTCCTTTCAAAGTTTTGTACATCTTGGTGCTTCTGGATGCATAGCGTAAGTGAGCTCGTGAGCTTCCTCTAGAATAGCATCTTTAAGCTCACTAAAATTCGAACACATAGTCTTCCTTGCCTTTCTATGGCCCCGTCTGATCTCATCTTAAACTCGCTTACAGGCCTTGTTTGGACTTTCCAAACATTTTCCGCAAGTTACTATCCTCTGGTTGTCTTCTCACAACCTCTGGCCACGAGTGAAGACTGACCTGGAACTGAGCTAAAAGACTCCCTGAACTCTCTGCATTCACAACCGCCTTAGAATCCCTTAGAGTTCTTAAAAATGTTGCTCGAATACCACACAAGGCATCCCTAGGAAGTCTTGACTTCTGCTTTCAATGCATCTGCTACCACATTCGCCTTTACGGGGATGGTATTCTATAGTACAATCATAATCTTTAATCGAGTTCTAACCATCTTCTCTGTCTCATATTCAACTCCTCTCGATCAAAGATATATTTGAGACTCTTATGTCCTGTGTAGATGTGACACCTTTCACCAAACAAGTAATGTCTCCGGATCTTGATTGCTAGAACAAGCTGCTTTGCTAGCTCAAGATCGTGGGTAGAGTAATTACATTCATGCTTTTTCAATTGTCTTGATGCATAAGCTATTACTTTTCCTTCTTGCATCAGAACACACCCTAAACCTTGTCTCGAGGCATCACAAGAAATCACATACTCTTTTCCCATTCACGAGAAGTGTCGAATAGGTGCTTGTAATTAATCTCTTTTTCACTCCACGAAAACTCATTCACGATTATCGACCACTCAAACTTAGCATTCTTTCTTGTCAAAGCCATGTTAAGGGTAATGCTAATCGTGAGAAATCCTCAACAAACCGCTTTGTAGTATCCTGCCAAGCCTGGAAACTACTACGTACCTCTGTCATAGCGATCGGTCTTTCCCGATTGACTACAACTTTAATTTTATTTAGATCCACACTAACACCATTTCTTTGAGACAACATGCCCCAAAAACACTACAGATCCAACCAAAACTCACATTTGGTGAATTTAGCGTCTAAATTGTTTATCTCGTAGTGTTTGCGAGAATAATCCTTAAATGTTCCTCATGAGCTTTCCCATCAAGCGAGTAAACTAGTATATCATCAATAAATACTATCACGAATCGATCCAAATCTTTGGTGGAATATCCTGTTCATGAGGTCCATGAAAACTGCTGGTGCATTCGTCAAACCGAACGACATTACTAGAAACTCATAATGCCCGTACCTAGTTCTGAATGCTGTCTTAGGAATGTCTGATTCCCTTACCTTTAACTGATGGTATCCTGATCTCAAATCAATCTTAGAAAACATTGATGCTCCTCGTAACTGGTCAAACAAGTCATCAATACGGGGTAAAGGATACTTGTTACGTATCGTGACTTTGTTTAAGCTATGCGTAATCAATGCATAACCTAAGGGTACCATCTTTCTTCTTTACAAATAACACTGGAGCTCCCCAGGGTGATACACTAGGTCTGATGTATCCCTTATCTACTAGTCCTTATAACTGCATCTTTAGCTCCACGATATCACTTGGAGCCATTCTATCTGGCGCTTGCGTCTGAGAGGTTGTTTTTGTAGCAATTCAATAATGAACTCAACTTCCTATCGGTGGCAACCCACAGCGGTTCTCTTTGAAAAAACATCAAGAAGTTCGTTCATAACAAGAACATTGTCTGGTTTTAGTTTTTCCTCCCGCACCTCTACTACATGTGCAAGAAACGTCATGCAACCTTTCCTCAATAACTTCTGAGCTTTGAATGCTGAAAACAAACTCGTAGGGATAATCATTCTTTCATCCCATAAAACCACTTCAGCTAATCCCGGTTTCTTGAAAACAACTTCCTTTATATGGCAATCTCTGGAAGCATAATGAGTGAATAAGAAATCTATCCTTAAGATTGCATCTCACACCTGCAACTCTAGTGGAAGAAGATCCACTAACAAATTGAGACCTTTTACTAAGACCTCACAATTCCACAACACTGCATTGACTAGTAACACATCACTAACTAGAGTGTATATACTAACCTTTTACATAAAGGTTCTAACTTCCCATTCAACTTAGTCAAGAACATACTAAAAACAAAGGAATGCGTAGCACTGGATCTATTAACACACGTGCGGGTACATTACAAATGAGAGATCGTACCAATAATCATATCTGGTGCATCCTCGAACTTCTTCTTTGAGTCATAACCTAGACCTTTCCATGTTGCCTAGGCCTCCTCCTACAACTCTCTTTAGTCTAACACCACTGGTGCCTCTCTTGCAGCCTCACTGAAACTCTCATTTGCTCAACTAATCTGGGACTCAACTCCTAGTCCCTGCATGCGGTGTCCCATAGTCGTGGACAATCCTCTTGACATGTCACGGTTGTCAAGACTTTGGTAGCATGTACCAACACTCACAAGACAATGACCTTGATGATTCTTGCAACAGATCACACATGGAGTTTTCCTTGCTATCACGGCATTAGACTCTTGCCCTCCATGCAACTTGTTGCCAATCAAACAAACTAACTAGGTTCACTTTAACTCTTTCCTCTAATAGGCACTACCCACAATCATCGCCTCGATGCACGGCTACTTGGCTACTAGCTTGCTCCTTTAAGTCATATTGACTTGAAACATTTACCCCCAAGTGTGAACCTCATTGCTCACAACCTTGAAATCGCTTGTTATCGAAGCCTCCACAACTAGGCTTCACTCACTCGATCGCGCTCTGCTATACTCTGCTTTCAACACGTGAGAGCGGTCTCTACCACCGAGAGAAGTCGGTCAACTTAGCAATGGTCATGGCGGGAGTGCGTGATCTCGGTGTCGTAACCCTCTTTCAATTCGTCGACACTGCCGCTTCTTAGATGCCACAATCACATCAACATACCACGACAACTCGGTATATCTTCTCTCATACTCAGCCACTGGAAGTGTCTCTTGTTTTAGTTCTAAAAATTCATCCCTCTTTGCCTCTCGGTACGTGCTAGGGTAATATTTATTTTCAAATATACTTTTAAAAGTTTGCGATGTGAAGTACGTGCATCACTACAATCAAGCTAACATCGATTTCCATCATCCTTACGCTTCCTTTAGCAGGCAAGAATGTGGCCAACTTAACATTTCGCTCCTCGGAGCAACTCATGACATCAAAACATTTATCAAGCTTATTCAGCCAAACCTCAGCTTCAGCTGGATCTTTGGAACCCTCAAACACTCGTGTGGCTCCTAATTCTTTTAGGTGATCTATTCTATATGTCTTATTTGGATTACTTAGCCTGCTCTTCTCTCTATGGCTTACCTACCCCCGTGAGGCATTAACATGTCTTTCAAGTTAGCGTGTCTCGAACTTTCGGGCACTAGATCTCCACCGGGATTGATCTTGGGTAGGATCCTGCGTCCCGCCTACGATCCTCGCTGCGTCGTCTGCTAGTACGTGGTGGCATGACTCCTATAACATATCAACATATTAGACATGCTATGGATACTTAACTCAAATACACAATACTAAACTTCTATTCATATTATAGCCCTAACTGGACTTGCTCTTATCCTTACTTGAACCATACTCTACTAGTTCGATCTGAACTAACACAAAAACTTACTATGACTTTCACTTAATTCTCAGAGCTAACTTGCCCTGTCTCATTCCCATGGAGCTAACTGCTCTGATACCAAGTTGTCACACCCCCTCCCAAACCACTTGCTAACTTAGCCCTGAGATTTGCATGAAGCCATCAGACATTGTTACCTCTTAACAATACCTGCTGACACTACTTTACCTGAAAACAAACTATGTTCGCATATGGAACACTTAAACATGACATAGCGGAAACTGGACAACTATTAAACATATACAAGGAGAAACCATTCACAAGTCTCTCTTGGAAACTAAAAGCCTAGTTCATCAGAAACAACACAAGACAAACTAAATGTTTATACAACCTCTAATGTACAAACAACTATAACACCAAAGTCCTCTCAAAATAATTTACAAACATAGAGACTTGCTAGACAAAACCAGCCACGTACAAAGTATTTAACTTATGAAGCTTTAGCAGACTATGGCGATAACTTTCAGTGCCAGGAGCTCGATCTCTACAAAAAAGTTTGAAAACATAGAAAGAATGAGCTATGAAGCTCAGTGAGTGACTGTGTTTAATATCTATAACTTGTAAAACATGTGACACAAAAACTATGAGCATATGCATTTGTATTCAAGCATTGAAAGTAAACGTAGAATCATAATAGACTTTGAGAAACCAACAAGTATATCATCAAAATCTCGTAAGGCATGTAAATGAAATAAACTCTTTTAAAAACATTTCACAATCTACGTTGTGTAGGCACGCCAGATACAACCAACGTTTACTCTCTCGATGTAGTGGGGCCCGCCCAACACTCCCATCGTCTTTGTCGTGAGGGGCCCGCCTAGCACTCACGATAGGTACTGTGTCACGAGTACACTCAACGTCGACAACAGAATAAGACCTGTGTGCACACGGTACCATAAAGCCTCGGGCTCAATATCTCAGAAAATCACATGAAACATTTGAACATGCCTGCTTATCTTTTCTTTCATAAAACTCAAGCTTACTCGACATTGTTCATAAAACGAAAACTTTAAAACATACTTGCTAGTACATGCTTGCTTGAAATCATAACATTACCATAAATTTTGCAACCATTGGACATATGCTCATGTATAAACTTTATTAAGACTTTTAGGGTCACAATGAACACTTGACACATTTCTAGGAAAACATGAATAGTCATAATCATGTACTCAAAAGAAAGCATAATGCATTGAAAACTTTATTCTAGCAAAACTTGCATTTCTTGAACATAATTCAAACATATATACACTTTTGAAGTTCCTTTTATCACTCACAGTGCTTGAACTAGAATCTTAGCCCGTACACTTGACCTATTTGCTCTTGGCCTGTCAAACAAACCAAATTCATGTATTAGAACCTCGAGCTCATGGTTTTTAACCCTAAAACTACAAGAAAACACACTTTCAAAAATTCCAGCATTTTCAGATTTTCTGCCCTGAGTTCAGACAGCCATAACTTCTTCATTACTTATCCAAAAAGAATGTACTTTATACCAAACTCTTCCTTTTTGAACCCTCTAAAACTCTTATGAAGACATGAAAATGAGCTTCCTAACGTATTGGTTAGAAAATACCTCAGTAGCTTAACCCCTAAAATGATTCTGCTGCTGTTCCAGATTTCACTTCCTGCTGCAACCCGAAACTTAACCTGAAGATTACAACATCGTCCAATCATTATCTTCTCACGATTCCTTCACAAAACTTGTAGGAAATTGAATAAGCTTTCGAACCATACCAATTATAGATTCTAACTCCAAGTATACAGATCAGAACAACCAAAACATCAGAGACCTCTCGGATTTGACAGCAAATTTCTGTCTTCTGCCTTCCTCTTAACAAAACAGCAACTTAACATCAGAATTGGCTCGAGCTTCCTTCACGAATTTTGTTCCAATATGAGTTAACTTTCATGAAACAAAAGCTCAACTCTTACCTCTTCTTGTGGAGCTCGAGATGAACAGAAAAGCAGAGCTTGTCTGAGTTGATTTCCTTGCTGCAATAAAGAATCCTCTTGAGTTCTTCTCCTTTCTTCTGCAACTACAGCTCCAAGTTTATGAAAAATGGCTTCCTTCTTCTTCCTTTCTCCTTCTCCCACGAAATTTCAGCTTGGTTTGTGATGAAAGAGAAGAAAATGGAGAGAAACCCTTTTTAAAAAAGTCAATCGGTGGAAGAGGCATTCATTTGTCTTTTTGCACTTTTGTTATTTTCATTTTCTATTTCTTTTTCCTTTTCTTTTCTTTCCTTTATCTTCTTTCTTTCTTTCTTTTCTTTTCTTTTCTTTTCTTTTCTTAACAAAACCAAAATAACTTAATATAAAACATTTGTTTCATTTCCTTTTCTTCTTTTGTCTTTAAAAGCAAAACAAACCAAAATGGTTTAAACTTTTTCTTCCTTGTTTTCCTTTTGTCTTTCACTTCATTACTTTTCTTTTTAAAACATGGGAAACCAAGTTTTAAACATTCATTTCTTCTTTCTTTTTGTTGTTTGGTAATAAGGAAGTTCCAAAGAAAGATCTCGGGTTTACATTGGGCCACCCTGGGAGCGGACTCCATTCGGAGAGTGTTTGCATGAGTCAATATCAAGGTGAATAGGGGAAGTCGTTCATAGTAAGTGAGAGAAGGAAGTGTGTCAACGCATCCTACGGTCTCTTCTATTAGGTCGCATCGTGAGATTCCTATAATGCACCTGCATGTCTGCCCTGGAGCGACCTTACCAATCGGAGGGTTGTATTATAGGATTCGGAATACCGCGAACTCCAGAAATAGATAGGGTCTCTCAGGTTCGTTTTCATTCTTGTCTTTCCAAATTCGGGAGCATAATGATCCTGATCTTTGAGGTCTGAAAATGGAAGGTTACACTTGCAAGAATTACTAAGTGTTAGTAAATTCTCGACCAAAGTAGCGATAACTAAGTTACTATAGGAATAAGATTTATTCTGGTGATAGTATTTAGTCAAGATGGTCTTGGTTCAATGGAGGAATAGTCGGTCACCCCTCGGTGAAGGTTATTCTAAACCATTGAAATATCATTGCAAACATAATAATGATGGGTACATTATTTTTGCTAAACTGGATTGGATTATAAAGGTTAATGTTTTTTACTAAAAAAAGATATGTTTTTTTTTCAGCATGACAGCTCTTTAGTTCAACTATTAGCATTTGAAAAACTTAACGGCGACAACTACACAACATGGAAAACAAATCAATACGATGATTAGTAATAATATGACTCGAGATTTGTCTTAACTGAGGAATGTCCTCAGGCCCCTGCCTCGAATACTAACCGAACTAATCGGGAAGCTTATGATTGATGGGTTAAGGCTAACGGTAAAGTCCGTGTCTATATTCTTGCCAGCATGATTGATGTATTGGCGAAGAAATACGAATCCTTGGGCATAGCTAAGGCTATCATGGATTCGTTAAAAGAGATGTTGGGCAACCGTCATTAGTTCTAAGACACGAGGTGTAACGCCCCTAATTTTCTATGACCAACTCTTAGGGACATTACTACACATGCATGCATTTATAGGCCAAGAGATAAAAGATCTTAAAGAAAAACTTCCAACCAACATCAATTGTTTTCAGGGATCCCAAATCAAATCATTTAAAACAGATAAAAGTATCAATTTAACATGGCCTATTAAAACTGTAAGTAAATTTAAACTCCAAATAAAACATAAAGAGACGACATCAGTTATAAAAAGGAATATGCGGAAAACATGTCTGTTCCCATGGTTTTAGTAACGCGCCTCCGTCACTCGCCCGCACACGCTTCTTGGCATTACACAAAAAACATTTTTAAAAGAAAGGGTGAGTATTGCAAAACAATACCCGATGAAGTGACCTCGCTACGAGGTTTGGGATATGCATACACATACAATCATGACTTTAAACTTGTTCGAAATATACATATGCGGGACCTAAGACTTTCTCATATTGTCAGGTCTTTAATCCATGACTTCCTTTTTATTTGCGTGGCCGACTGGTCATCCTGAGTCATTTCATTTTGAGTCCCTCACGCACTCTCACTGTAATAATTTGAGTCCCTCACGGACCCTGTAATAATTTGAGTCCCTCAACGACCCCCTGTAATTTGACCCATAGGGTCTCTATTGCATGTTTGACCATGCACATAATGATCTCAGGATACCAATGTCCACACTTCCCATTAATTCATTTCATGACATACATAACATGCATGAGGTCCCATCATTCACATAATAATAGTGTACATGTCACAAACATCATCGTCAATATGCAAATCATACTTTTCTCATAGACAGTTTAAAGATCATACTTTTGTAGGACGTCATGAAATATTCTCATACAATTCTTGTCATATCCTTACATGAAATCTTTGAAATATCATTACATAAAATACAAAGACATTCTCGCATAAAATACTAGATTATTCGCGCATAAAATATTGAAATATCTTCTCATAGAATATCAAAGTACTTTCACATAAAATCTCAGGATATTCTCGTATAAAATTCATTAAATCCTTTTTAAGTAAAATATCGTACTAATTTCACATAAAATATTGAAGTTCGTTTTCTTTAATCCCATTTAAAAAGATTCGGCACAAGGTCCCTTACCTTAGTTCGAATTCTACTCCAAGACCTAACCCGAGCTCCCACTACTACTCTTCTCTTAGTGCAACTTTGATTCACACCATAGTTCCCAGTTCAATCTCCAAGTATTCACTAAATCCATAATCATAAGGTACTTAAATTTCGTTATTAAGGTTCCATGCCCCTTTTACCTCGAGTTTAAGGCGAATCCTTAATACTCCTTAATCCGTCTTGTCGTTTGACCTTCAACTCCGCTCCAATCTTGACTCACATGAATTAACGTTGAAAAGCAGACCTAAGTTCTCAATCAAACGCTTAAATATTCGATAGGTCACATATAACTCTCATTCCAAATCCATATACTTAACAAAATCACTCACCGGGTTATAACCCGGAGGTTGTAGGTCTTTGCTTGATCGAGCGGGTTTGGGCGGTGTCGGGTGATTCACGGTGGCCGGCCGCGGCGTGCTCCATAACCACCGCAGCGCACGATCGGCTGGGACTTCGCGTGGTGGTGGAACGAGTAAACTCCGCTCGTTGATCTGCCGGCGCAAACGACGTGAAGAAGCGGTGGGCGTCGCGTTCTCTCGGGCAGGCTGCGCCGCGCGTAGGTGTCGGAGGGCTGGTCGCGCGGATCGGCTTCGTGGATCGGCGTCAGGTGTTCGTGGCTTGGCGTTCGTGGGTCGGTGGCGAGGTTATTGCACAAGAGTTTCGTGGAGAACTTGAGATCTCGGTGCGTGGCTTGCTTGCGCGCTTGACGCGTACTCGCTGCAAGAAGAAGAACGGCTGCTCTAAGCTTCCAAGCACCACAAATTGGGCGGCGACTTGGGCCTACTGGGCGACGTGGAGTCCGGCGAGAACTTGCGACGGAGGCGTTCTTTTCCGTGGGTTTGGGTCGACGGTAGAGGCAACATGATAATAATGCTTAGGGTTTTGATTAGGGCAAACTAGGAGCTTGAAGAAGATGTTGATGGCTAGGGTTAGGTTTTGCTTAAAGGAGTTTAGGGTTTAGAGGAGGAGAAGAGAATTGTTAGGTTTAGGGCTAGGGTTTTGATTCCTCCTCCTTTTGGTTGAGACTTAAGGATATTAAATACCATCCATTAGGTTAAAAATTCAAATGCCAATTACACCCTCATTTAGACATTAATAACCAAAACGCCCTTGCAATTTCCTTTTCCTTTAATTTCATAAATAATCTCATCTTAAAAGGAACAATTCACTTAAACTAAACAAAATTAAGGCCTCACTCTCGCCGAGCTTGATTAAAAACACTAATCCAACTAAACACAGCGGTTAATAGAGCGTTAAATAAAATAAATAATAGTACCTGTGATGGTGGTCGTCACAATCTTCCCTCCTTAAGAACTTTCGTCCTCGAAAGTTCCTATTCTTGAAATAACTCTGGGTATTTAGCTCGCACTTCCTCTTCTCGCTCCCGGTGTAGCTTCTTCCGATGCGTGGTTCTACGCCACAACACTTTAACTAAGCCGATCTCACGGTTACGGAGGGTCTTTCGATCTCTTGCAATAATCTGTACCGGTCGTTCGCCATAACTCAGATCTTCTGCTAACTGCAATGGTTCGAAGTCTACGACATGAGTCGGATCTGGAACATACTTTCTCAACATGGAGACATGAAACACGTTATGAACCGCTGAAAGGGAGGGCGGCAGTGCTAATCTGTAGGCCACTGCACCAATCCTCTCTAAAATCTCAAATGGTCCGATGAATCGCGGACTCAATTTCCCTTTTCGGCCAAACCTTAGGATTCCCTTCATTGGGGCCACCTTAAGAAATCGTGGTCCCCAACATCGAATTCTAGGTCCCTTCGTCTCGTGTCGGCATAACTCTTTTGTCGACTTGGGCGTCAGCATTCGCGCCTAATCTTTTGTATTGCCTCATTAGTGACTGTACTAGTTACCTCGACCCAACAAGCGGGCGTTCGCCAATCTCCTCCCAGAAAACGGGAGTTCTGCAACGTTTTCCATAGAGAGCTTCAAATGGAGCCATTTCGATGGTCGACTGATAACTGTTATTATAAGCAAACTCCATTAAATGCAAATGAGTGTCCCAAACCACTCGGAAGTCTAAGGTGCAAGCTCGCAACATATCTTCTAATATCTCGTTTAAGCGTTAAAATGCGCCCATCCGCTCGTGGATGAAAAGTCATACTAAAGTTCAACTGCGAACCTAACGCTCTCTGTAAACTCCTCCAGAAATTGGAGGTGAAACGTGGATCCCTGTCTGAAATAATCTTGGCTGGAATCCCATGCAAACGGATTATCTCTTCCAAGTAAAGCTGCGCCCACTTATCTGTAGAATAGGTGGGTTTCCCTGGTATAAAATGTGCTGACTTGGTTAATCTGTCCACTATGACCCAAATTACCGAGTAACCTCGTAAGGTTCTAGGCAGTCCGGCTATGAAGTCCATTGAGATCTCCTCCCATTTCCACTGAGGTACATGTAAAGGTTGTAGTAATCCTGCGGGTCTCTGCCTAGGTGCCTTCACCTGCTGACAAGTCAGACACTTGCTGACAAACTCTGCTACGTCGCGCTTCATGTTGCACCACCAAAATGACTGTTTCAGATCTCGATACATCTTGGTACTGCCAGGATGCATAGAAAACGGTGAGTTATGGGCTTCGCTCAAGATTTCAGTTTTCAGTTTGTCGTCGCCTGACACACATAATCGACCCTGAAATAGTAATCCTCCATCTGTGGATAGTGAGAACTCCGCCAACTCACCTGTAGTCACGGCTGTAAGTTTCTCTACTAACTGAGGGTCCACCTGCTGAGACTCAACGATGCGTTGTCTCAAGGTCGGTCCTACTCAAAATAGTGATTTTAACAACCTAAATAGTAACAGAGAAGATTGATAACCATCTATTATCACACAATTTGCAATTACATAAATAAAATTAAAACAATAGATGACAATCATAGCACTAGTTCAATTATTACTTGACTTTCACTATTTGTCGCATGAACTTAACCAACAAAAACCAATCCCTATGAATGACTATCATAAAACAGAAGGATCCAAGCAGAGTTTCCATGAAACACAACAAATCTCAAATCATCTTATTCCAAGGATGACAAAAACTACTCACTACTACTACATGTTTTCCTCAGTTATTGGAGGAGGATATATTTTTTCAATTCAAAAGCAGAAAATATATCAACATTTTTTTAGACAATCAATGATCATGGTTGGAAGTTTGATAAATTTTCAAAGAATATGAAATACATGGATCATGGTTAAACTAAAAACTATACACAAAACCATGAAACTAACAAGTGGAATCACTCAAAAAGCAGGTCGAAAACAATGACAAAATCAATTTTCTTCTGCTACAAGATTTGGGCATTTTCCTTACGTTCTGATGTGGAGTTTATAATTTACAATTTATAATAATGTACATTTTATTATACAACACTTTTTTTTTTTTTTTTTTTACATTGGTTGGGAATCTAAAAACGGATCATTGATATCATATTCATCATCTTCTTCCACTTCAGAGTTTTGTGGAGAAGACGAAGATGCTATTGAAATAACTTGATTCAGAATTTTTTGTAAATCTGCCTCTGTTGTTGTTTGTGTTAAGGCAATAGCACTTTTGATTTGGAATTGAGGAACTCGCATTTTTCTCTCTTTGACGAGTCTTGAGGTAGCCATTATCGGCAAACCATTGCCTCACTTCTTTTTGATTCTGCGTGAGAAAAGTTGTACTTGTCCCACCATTTGATTTGTAAAACTTTTACGATTTTTTTGTAATAGGTGTAAGTATTGATTTGGAAATTCCAACAGAATATCCAAGGGGTTTGAAAGTATAAACAAAAACGCATTGTGAGTGGGAATGCATTTTTGTGTATTGTTTGTGAAAAATAATGGAATGATTCTTGAATAGGAACTGGGAAGATTTCCTCTGATAGGCCGAAAGTCTTCCACTATTTGATAAACCAGAATGGGTAATCTATTTTGTAAGTATTTTGACAGAATTGAATGAACCAAGAATGCTCATAATTCTTGTACCACATTACTTTGTACCAAGCTTCAACATAATCTCGGTACGAGTATGTCTGGGGATTGAATGGTTTTAATAGTGTTCTTTCTGTGAAGATACTTTGATTCCAATTTGTAGGGTTTAAGACTTTAAAAATTTTGAGCTTTGAGTAGGCAATTTTTGAAGGATCATTTCTGTCCGGGATATGAGTTATCTGGACAGATTTTGAATCTACAAGGATGAATTCATAATATTTCCTTGTTTTGATCAAAGATTCCGATAGGAAATAGAATCCTTAAGGATACATATTTTGAATAATTTCAACAATTGAAATACCGTCGAATTCAACTTCGACAATTGGCTCAGAGATTTGAAGTGGTTTTTCGAAATAATTTTTGATTTCAGGTTTAGGGATAAACCTTTTGGGAGGATTGACGACTTCAACAAAGGTTGTAGGGATTGAAGGTCCCTGTTGAGACGAAGATGGAGTAGTAGGTGAGACAGAAGGTCTCATTGGTGTAACGACAGTAGGCCGCATGAGGGAGGCTGATGGCCTCGGTGGTGGAGTTAATGACTCCATTGAATCTCTTATTTGAATCGATGCGCTTCTGGTTCTTGGGCGATTCACCTGAGTGAAACCCAGATCCATTGCGTATTGATCGGCGCTCATGGGAGCTGGAATGTTTGAAGAAGAGGTTGGGTTTTTGCCCTTTGAAGATGAGGCTTTGCCTCATTGATCACTCATGCTTGAAATAGAGAGAGAGAAGTTTTCTTTGTGAGAAATTCCCTTGAGAGATAATCTGCAAGGGGGTTTTGAACTCCTTTTATAGGCAAGATTTGGAAATCAAAGCATGATAAGATAGCTTGCCATCTTTCAAAAACTTGTTTTGAAACAAGATTTTTAACATCTTTTTCTAAAACGAATTTAGAAGCTCTTGAATCCGTTTTAATTGTAAAATGTTTATTAATTAAATCTCCTTGAAATTTTTGAACACACAAAACTATTGCTAAAATCTCCTTTTTACTTGTTGAATAATTTTTTGAGTACTATTCCATATTCCGAATGAAATCGAATAATTGATTCGTTCTTATCTATACATTGTTTTAGGATTCCTCCATATCCTATGTCGGATGCGTCGGATTCCACTATTAAATTTGCTTTTGGATTTATCAGACTTAAACAGGAATTGATTTGACTAAAGCTTTAATTGATTTGACAGCATTTGTATGCTTATCCGACCATGGCTCTGGATTCTTTTTTAGCCTTTGAAAAAGTGGCTTACATATAGGCCTTAGGTTTTGAATAAAGTCAGAAACATAATTGAGACATCCTAGAAATCTTTGCAGTTGAGTTTTATCTAAAATTTGATCAGGGAAATTTGAAGCGAATTCAATTGATCTTTGTATTGGTTTTACTAAACCCAAATGAATATCAAATCCTAAAAATCGGATTTGGGTTTGAAAAAGTTTAATTTTTGGGAGTGACACTACTAAACCATTTCGTTTAATAATATCAAAAAATATATTGAGGTGTTTAAAATGTTGGTCTATATTTTGAGAAAATATTAGGACATCGTCGATGTAAACAATTGAAAATTCTTGAAAAGGGTTGAATATATCGTTCATAATTTTTGAAATTTCGATGGAGCATTTTTTAATCCGAATGGCATAACATTCCATTCAGTATTGGCCAAAAGGGACATTGAAGGCGGTTTTGTATCGATCCTTTTCAGAAATTTGTATTTGCTAGAATCCCGATTTCATATCAAATTTTGAGAAAATTTTTTAGTTTGAAATTCTTTTAAGTAAATCTTGTTTATTTGGAATTGGATATCTTATCCATTCTAAGACTTTATTGAGTGGTTTGTAATTAATAACCAACCTTGGAACTCCTCGTTCCTTTTCTGCTTGATTATTGACATAGAAGGCGGCACAAGACCAAGGGCTTTTGGACGGTCTGATGAGTCCTTTCTGTAAAAGATCATCTATTTCTTTCTTGCAATGGATTAACAATTCAGAATTCATTTGAATTGGCCTAGCTTTTGTTGGAATTTTTTCTTCCTCATCATATTCGCTGTCAGAATATGAATCAGTTTCTTCTTGTAATTCAAGTATTTGACCTTCATCGAAACTATAGATTGACTCTTGAGAATCGAGTTGGATGATGTTTAGAAGTTGATGTTTAAATTCATCATCAATTTCTAATTCATTGATCTTCTTTTTCATAGGACACTTATTTGCATAGTGTCCATGTGATCGACATTTATAGCATTGAATCTTTTCTTTTGAATGTCCACCTTTATAAGTGGGTCGTTTTTTAGTATAAGAATTATAGGGCTTTCTATAATTCTTTCTTTGGAATGGTCTATATGGACGATAACTTTGTCTTTCTTGATGTTTTCTGTATCTTTTATAGCGCTTTTTTGATTTGCAGAGAGGGTGGATGGACTTTTCCACATCCATATTGATCACGAAAAAATCCTAATTCTCGCCTTTTTTGATCCAAAGGTTTTGTTAAGTTTTGTTTGAACTTTGGATTCATTGCATAGACGGATACCTTCACTTATTATGAATGGAAGTTAAATTTCCATAGGTTAGACTATCCCAAAGAATTTTTCCGTCATATTTGGCATTTAAATCGATTTTGACTCTTTCAGCAAAGTAGTTGGGAAGTCATTTGATAAATTGTTCCTTCCAAATTGAGGAAGAGCAATCGGCTCTAATTAAGACTTTCCTTAGGAACATATCTTTGTACCATCTAAAGTCTCCTAATGTTGGACATTTGAGATTTAGAAGAATTTCAAATGATCCGGCTTGATATTGAGTGGATCTCCTATGAAGGCATTTGTTATAGTATAGACGGAGTGTTTACTGCATCGTCTATTTTTTCTTCTATTTCAACTGTTTGAGGTAATTGACCTTCTACCTTGAGTGTTTGTACTCTTTTTTCAGTACTAGAATGATTTAAGAAATAGTGGCGATCACCTTCCTTTAGGTATTGATCCCACCATTGTTTTAATTGTCCTGTGAATCCGGCAACGAGAAGTTGTGCTATCTCATGATCTCTTTTGCCTCTTTGTCTATAGGCATTGGAGGCGATCAACATCTCGTTTATTACGTTTATGATTAGATAATCAGATATTCCGTCCACATTCCATTCGTGGATGGCTAATCCATCATAAACGGCTTGAGTCATTTGTGTTTTTTCTTCAAATTGAATATCTGGGAATGATGGTTGAGGATACCAATTTCTCATTGTAGAATATTTAGATATTTTTGATTTTGTACCAATTTTTAAGACTTCATTTGGAGACTCGATTCTTTCTTCATTTAGAGAAAGATCCTTAGTCTTTTGGATAATTTGGTCAATAATGGAATCCTTTATAACGTTTATTGTGGGAATTGTTTTTGAAATATGAAGGTCATTTAGCTTTTCTTCTATTAAAGCTAAAGTTTCTTCCTCTTTAGTTCTTATTTTAATTTTGCTATCAATGATTGTAGGTTTAAATAAAGGAATTGATTCATCTAATTGAGGTATTAGTATTCCTCCATTTGAAGACGAAGCAATGGAAGGTTTTGATATTTTTCCTCAATCTTTTCTACTTGATTTGCTATTGTGGAAAGAATTTTATTGGAAAAATTATTTTGAAGTTGAATATTTTTTATATCTTTGAGGGTAGGAACATTTTTCTCTTCCTTCTCACTAATATTTTTAAATGGACTAGCTTTGACCTTTTCTCCATAAATTGTTTCAAATTCTATCTCCTCTAGGGAGGATGAGTTGAGTGAATATTTCCCCTTTGGCTTGTTTTCCATGTTTCTAGCAACATATTGATTTCGTTTTGATTGTTTCATCCATGTAAAAATGGAATATTTTGCTCTATTTCTTCCATAAATGAATACCATTTTGACTGATTTGAGATCTTTGGTTTTCATCATATTTTTGAAAAAAGGCATTCCTCTTTGTTTTGTTTTTTATTGAAAGGAAATCCTTTTTTAGTGCTTCTTTGTTAATTGAAAATCCTTCAATAAGAACATTTAATTGACTAGAGAACATAGATCGATTATCCATGTCCTGCTTGGGTTGGAGATTGTGGTTGTGCCTCATAATGAACATTTGCTACATTTTGTTCTATATTGACTGATTTTACTCATAACGAGTTAGATCGATCAAAATAGAATTTTGAGTCGACCCGAGGTCACAGAAGTTCGAGAGGTACTTGGTCTTGAGGACATGAATTCCTTGACTTTAGTAACCTCTGTTTCTTACGAGAATTGTATTTCAACACCCCATCTGTATGTTCGATAATTTGGGCTAAATTTGAATTTCTTTTTGGTGGAGTGAAAGCTTAGTAAGCTTCCACGTTGGATTTCTAGTGATTTGTTCCCAAGATAAACTTTTTGGGATGATGGTGAGGACTTATCTAGATTTGCTTCAGAAGGATTGTTGATCCCTTTGGGAAAGACCTTAAAGCTCTTGGAGAAATGTTTGTATTCATTAATTTGTAACAAATTCTAAAAATCACCACCTAGAGAGTGAGATTCTTCTTGAATATTAAGATTTTGTGTATAAACATCGACTATCAAGGAAGATAGGATGTTTGGATCTTGTAAGGAAAGGGTAAAATTTGGGTAACAATTGAAGAAAATTGGTCATTTTTCGAGGTTAGACTGAACCACCCCGAGAAGAGAGTTTGAGAAATTAAAGTGTCTTTTATCTCTTAAAGAGACTAAGACAGTATATCTAAGCCTAATCAAATAAAGGCTTGATGGCAATTTGAACTAATCCTATGTGAAGATAATTAAATTCTTCACGGTGTTGTAGAATAAGTTTTTTTGAAAAGAGATTTATTGATTCATGGTCATTGTTTATGGGAATGTTTTTCTCAGAAATTTTTACACAATTTCTCTGAGTGAGATTGAAAGTACTATGGTAATAGACCATTTTTGGATCTATCTTTGGGATACTCCATTGATGAAGTTTGTCTTCTATTTTTGCTATTGATAGCTCTTGATTAGTTAATTTAGAAAGTATTGTATTTGAATCACCTTTGTAATCTTCATGGTCATCTGAAATTGAAATACCTTTTCCTTTGACCCCGGGACTCATTATTTTTTTCAAAATTTTAGACATAATTAACTTCTTTTATGCATAACTTAAATTAGATTAGAAATAATTTCCTTTCATTTTCAAAACTTGTAGAAAATACAGCAATTATATCAAGTATTAGTTACTGGGGAACAGGAGCTTACCAACGGACTTACACTTGCTGCCGAGAACACAACCTTTACCAACCAGCTGTCGACTAGCGGACGCAAGATATAATTGATGAGTTTCCAAAGTTTGGAAAATAGATTGAAAATTTTTTCTATTCTAGTAAAGGATGAGTAAAAGAAGGTAATTTTATTGAATTGGCTCTGATACTAATTGCTCCTCGATATACCGCGAAGAGAATTAGGATCGTTTACAAGGCTAAGTGAGCGTGGAAGTATTTCAAACTTTAGAAGAAAGCTCGAAAGTTTTCCGATGCCCTTTGATTACAAGATCGAAGTCTTTTATAGACTCCGGATTTGAAATTACAATACAATGCAAAAAATTAAAAGATAAGATTCAATCCGACGGAGACAAGACTCTGATTTGATTGATATGACAAAAGATAAAATGATTACAAAAAACAAAATGTACGAAAAGTAAAAGATTCGATTCTTTACAATAATGCACACTACTATTCACTTACTATTACATTAATGCGTACTACTATTCCTCCACCATCTTTTGTCGTATCCCTTTATTAAAGTGACTTTAATAAAGATGATAGTTGTTGTCCTTATCTGATAGGTTCGAATATCATGTCAAATCACTTTTCTGGCGTAAAGGCAAGATATGCTGACCAACAGATTTATTACTCATCTCGAGATTTATTCTTTTTCTATCAACCATGTAATTTTTTTCCTTATTAATTATGGCACCTATTTAAATTTATGAAAATTTTAAAAAATACTTGAAAAAAAAAATTGTTTCTCACTTTTTGTCAAACTATTTTGTATAATATACTTTCAAAATACCAAAACTTTAATTGCAATACCATTCTTACATTAAATTTATTCATTCTATGCTTTTGATAATGTCATTTAAATTGATATCACTATGAATGGAGTGAATGACATAGATTACAGTTACACAAACTATATATTATATAAGTCCAATTTGAATATGTCTGAGACAAAATCTTTTAGATATTGATATAAATTTCTCAAAATATCGACTTGCAATTCAAAAGCAAATTATTATGTTAAAAAAATGAAAATAAGAAAACACAAAAAATGTCCTTTTTTTTTTTAAGAAACACAAAAAAATTCCTTTTAAGTAAACAGCAATAACAAATTGAATCCAATTCAATCACACTCCAAATACAATAATCAAGATTCTTAAAATTTTTTATTATGACCAAGGAGTTCTAAACTTTCTGATTATAAAATAGTGCACCAAACCACCTTTAAATTATTTTTTAAAAAAGATTTGAATATATGGAGGAAGGTGTAGGTAATTGAGTTCAGAGCATTAAGTTGGTTAGGTATAGGCACAGTAGTAGAAGCGTAGACAAAAAGGGTAAAAGAAAAAGTAGGGGATTGATTGATTGATATAAGTGTGAAGTGAAAGGACTGTGTCATTTGAAAGGGATTTGAGTCCTTTGTTGCAGGACCTGCACATGCAATTTGGCTCTTTTCACCTCCTTTTTTTTTCTTCTAAAAATACCTATTCAATAGTATTGTTAATTTTCTATAAAAAAAATAATTTATATTAGTATTCTTTCCATAAAGTTTGAAAATATATTTATACTATATTTTTTTATAAAAGTTATTATTATTATTATTATTTAATTAATTTTTAATAAAAGTAGCTTCAAACTCACTCTAAAAATTAATTTTAAGAATTAAGGAGAGTAAAAGATTAAATTTAGATATTTAAAAATATAAAGAGTAAAATTGGATGAGTTGAAAGTACAAACTCAGGGGTCAGCTCAATGTCCAAAGATGGCTAGTGCTGGTAGTGGCCTTCCTTCTAAAATTACTATTCCACCCTTCACATTTGTGTCATTTTTCTATGTGCTTTATTTGCATTCTTGCGAGTGTTGTGAGGATATTTTAGTACTTTTAGTTTGCTAAAGCGAATTTGAATTCCTATTCAAAACTACATGAAATCTAATTTTGTTTTATGTTTTCGAATTTAGTGAATTTAGTGAATATGTATTTGGTAAATGTGTTTTCAAATACTGTTTTCGTATTCTGTAATCAAAATAATAGAAATTCTGATAACAACATTTTTATATTTTCATTCTATCCAGATTCTAAATTTAAAATTTTAAAATGTAGAATTATATTAAATAAAGATAAAAATCTTAATAAATACAATATTCGATGTTATAAACTCAATTTATTTTCGTTGAATTAAAATATGTATAATATAATATATTATAAATTATATAATAATATATTATAAAATGATAATTCTATCAAATTTATAAGAATCATGTTTATAAATTAATTAATAATGACTTATATTTAATTTAATAATTAGTTTTGTTCTATGAATATGTTATAGAATATATTTTAAAAAACTGTTTAGAATTAAATTAAATTTCTAAATTTCCTATCAAATACATGTATGAAAACATGAAATATATTTTTTTTTTTCATTGAATCCCTTGTTTTCAAATTTTTGTTTTGATTCTTTATCAAATGCACTTCTTCACTCATCACATGCTATTTCACATGTTGGAATGCAAGTTTTTTTTATTTTTTATTTTCATTTTTTTAAACATTTAAAACTAGTTTCTGTTTTTCAATTTTTCTTTTCTTACTTACACTCTTATCTTTCTCTTTATTTTGAGAAATTACCATCTTTTTTCTCTATAACGTATCTTTTCTTTCCCTTGCTATTTTGTTGGCTAGCATTTTAGACCGTGAGTCTTGGGATTTCTAATTATTTTTTAAAGCGTTTTATTCATCTATATAGCTAATTTAAAAAATGAAAAAGAATTGCCGAGGAAAGTTTTTTTTTTTTAAAAAAAAAACCCAAGGGTTCTAATTAGTATAAACATTCTAAGGCAGCTCAGGTAGGGCACTACTTTTGAATGTGCCTGATTTGGACAAGGGCACCTCCCTCCAATTTTCTCTACATGCTGGACTGAGGGCAGGGCATGTGCTTCTTTCTTTTTTATTTTATTTTTATCTATCTATATGTATATAGTTTTTATAAACTGCTACCTTATATTTATGATTTTTCAACAGAAATAAAGGAAAAAAATCAGGAGGTAAAAAACACACTATAAAGGAAAAAAGAACTGATCAAACTATTGTAAACAATATCATCATACCCTTATGATACCCTTGCCATGTGACAAATTATCTCTAGCTAAAGTATTTTCCCATGTGTCCAACAAATGTCATAGATTGGTGTCTAAATGGACCACATCATGCTCTCCAAATTACCTATAAATAGTGGTTTTTGGTGGATGAATGAACAATACAATTGGTGAATTTCTCTCTTCTTTCCTCCTTTCTCTTTAATTTATTCCTTATTCAATTTTCCATAAAACTACACTATCTTTTATTTATATTATATATATTCCATTTCACAACACTTGTATTATTATTATTGTTATTGTTATTGTTATTATTATTATTATATGATTTGGTAATGTTTCGGTGCCCGATTTTTCTCCCAATTTCACAACACAAACAATGAATTTTTTTTACTTTTTTTTTTAAAAAAAAACAGTGGCTTTATTATTCATCCAATTGTCAATTAAATGACGGGTGAAGATTTATAAAGAAAAAGTTGTATCAAGTTTACCCATCTATAATAGATTCGGGCATATAGGATTGTGAGGTAAATGTAATATCTCATAACGAAGGAGAATTATGTTTGACATTGTTTGCTACCAATAATGACAATCCAAACTTCCCGAATATCTACAATTACTATTATGTCTTCTTATATTTATAATTAATTACAATGTGGTAATATACCACCCAAAATAATGAACTCTTTAATTTTAGGGCTAGTTGTACAAAGGACAAAAAATAAAAGTCTAATTGCAAGCGCGTCTACCATTTGTTTCTATTGTAAATGTAGCAAAAAAATTGGTCCATCCCAATTGGAGTCAGCGAAATGTTTGAAATACCCCTCCTTGTGTAATCTTGCGTGATTGCAATATGACGTATATCAACAGTCTATCAGTGATATATTGTAGATATACCCACGATATACCTATTATGAAGTATATTAGTGATATACTACTGATATATTTTACTTAAGTATATCAATGAACTTGAATTTCAGATACTTAGTATATAAATAGTATATCTAATGTGAAGTATATCGAGAGTATAATGGTGATTTATATCCAGTGTACCAAATATACCTAATATGAAGTATATTAGTGATATTCTACTAATACATTTCACTTATATCAAAATGAAATGAGACATACGTGAAGGGAATGGATTTCCCGCAGCGAAATTACGACATGAATCGCCGTTGTTTCGTTGTTGTTTCGTTTTTCTTAAAATTGAAAGAAACTATTTCTAACTGGATTAAGCATGCAAAAATAGAGAAGATCAAAACATAAAAGGTTTCACGAAACCTACCTCTTGAAAAATCGTTCTTTGAGTTTTCCTTTCTCCGGTCACGATCTCAACGATCCAACGAACTCTCCAACGAAAGTGACGAACCGATGCAAGGGGTCACCTGTTGGGATGTATGTCCTAATCTCGTTTTGTTTGTAATATTACCATTTGAAATTAATAAGAGTTATTTATTTCATCATTTTGTGTCTCGCAATTTTTATAAACTTTGTCCAATAAACTAAACTCCAGGGTCATTGAATTTATGAGAGAACTACAACTTGAACGGTGTGTAGTGGACACACAGGGAGGATCACGTTCGAGTTAATGACCCGAACGGTCTACAGTATATGGATAGGGGTTGGAGACCTAATCCTGGATACGTTGTGGATGCGACCTGTTTTGTATTTGATACAAACGAGGTGATCTGACTCGTTCATGTGGTTGACATACGAGTGGGGACATCCTGTGCAATGAGATTATACAAGACCGGACCGTGAATTATTAGACTTACTGATGTAACACCGTTAATAGTATGAGACTAATAACTTTGTAGATGACCATTAATGACTCGACCTGAATCCTGAGCGTGTTACGGACTCTTGCCTGCGGGGGTCTGTCCTTTGATTAGTACGGGTGAGGGTGGTCAAAGTTACTCATCCAATATGCCTATCTTCTCAGGGACAAGACCAAGTAGCGAGCTGGGAACTTAACTATGCAAGATGGAATTCACTCGTTTCCACTTTTAGGGAAACTAGAGGGATTGTTCCCTTAAGTGCTGTCTCTAGGGCTTAGACAACGGGCACCCACCCTCTCACTGGCCCGAGAGGGGTGTTGTGTATGGTTGGACCAATACAACGTTGTTGTTCATTAGAGGAGCAGTGGGGACTTAAGGAGCAAGAAGTAGACACAGGGGTAAAATGGTAATTTGATCCATCAATGTCTACGAACAACCTGTGAAGGGTCGACTCATGGGCATTGGTTATATCAGTGGACACAACTTGTCTTACACTGACGAGAGTGCAGCTACGACCTTTCGTGCAATGTTACTGTGGCTAATGAAACTGATTAACCGGGTCAAAGAGTTTGACAGGTTAATCTCGGATCATTGGAGCTCGTCACTGTAGGTCCATTAGGTCGCTCGGTTGGCTCAAACTGGATTAATAGAAGGTATACAGTTTTGGTGTGAATTTGAAGTGTTCAAGTTCACAAAAGGGTAATTATTTCATTTATATGAGATATGAATGACATATTATATAGTTTAATGTGAATGAGATTCATAATAAACTATAGGTTAGCCTAATTGTTGAATTATGGCTAATTTGGAAAAATTAGATTGAGAGAAATTAAATTGAATGTGATTCAATTTAAAAATCCACAATTATACAAATGTGATTTGTAAAATGAGATATGAGATATCTTATTATTTGTGTGGTTATGCAAATATGATTTGTATAACCTATGGTTGTGGTAAAATGGTAAATAGGTGGAGATTTCAACTCCACCTATCACCATTATATAAACCCCTTTGCAAGAAGGGGTAGTAGAGGTTGATTGCTCATTTTTTTATTTCTTACCAAAAGCAATTGGCAAATTCTCTCTCAAACACCTCTCTCTCTCAAACTCTCCTCCCTACACCAAAGAAGAGAATCCCACCATTCTTCTTCTACCAAAAGTAGAACAACCGAGAAACTAAGTGGAAGTGTCCGGATCGCTTGTTCGTTCGAGGAGATCGAGATCGTTGAGAACGGGTACACGAAGAGTTCATGACCGGAGGAGGAAAATGTGAAGAAAGGTTCTTCAACAAGTATGTTTGTTTACTGTTTTTCCTTCTCAATTATATGTTTAGCCTAATTCTATGTGATAGTTTAATTTTAAGAAAACGAGTTTCACAACGATACCACGACGATTCAATCGTCCTTCCGCTGCACGGGATTTCATTCCCTTCAGTTGGTATCAGAGCCAAATCGTTAGCTTTCTCGTTGTACATTTGTTTTCTTAAAATTAGGTGGGTAATTGCTTCGATTTATGTGATAAATTGTGGTTTGCATAGTTGGACGTTTTCGGTTTTGGCACTAGTTTTAGATTTACATTAATGTTGACGAGATCAATGTAAGAGCCCGGTGTTTTGAGCATTTTTTAATGTAAATCGAGTTTGTAAGTCTGTGTCGTTCGTGGCATGAGATGCTGTGAAGAAATCAGAGCGGAAACGGGTGAGAAACGACGAAGAACAACAAGAGGAGCTTGCTGTTCTATCGACGGCGTTGAGACGCCGCTTTTCTTGGCGTCTCAACGCCGCTATTGAGTAAAGGTCAGTCTTTGCGGGGACGGCGTTGCGTTACTGCAACGCTGCGGCATTGGGAATCTTTGGCGTGCGCCGTCGATGCAGCGTTACCAACGCTACGCGCGTTGAGGTGCGATTCATGGCGATTTAAGAGAGGAACGTGGGCGTGAGGCTTCATTGCTTCGTGGGGGCGGGTTTTCATATTATTTTATTTAATTTTTTTTGTAAAATGCATTTTAATTTATTTCAATTAAATTAATTAATTAATATTAATATAAATGTTATATTAATGTTAATTAATTTATTTAATGCCCCTAAGTGCCGAAATCGGTCCAATTTTTGCTATTTAATTATTTTATGCATGAGATGTATGAATTAATTATTCTATATGCATAATGTATGTCATATAGATTTAAAATCTCACCTTAGGTTAAACATTTCATGCATCATTTTATATTATAAGTGTTATAATATATAATATGCATGATAAGTTATATTATAAGTGTTATAATATAATTTAAAGCATGTTTTAATTTATTTAATATAAGAGTTATATTTTTATATTAAAAGCATGCCCATGCATTTAATTCATGTGATGAATATTTGTTATAGTTTATAGTTGTTCATGTGATGAATGATAAAGCACTATAACATAGAAATGCATGAAACCTAAGTTAATTATTAGTTTTAAAATGTTTAGAACTTGAATAATTAAACTTAGGTTTTCTAGTTCTAATAAGATTCGAATTAGGAAACTAAAATATGACCTTTGAATGGTGATTGATAAGTAACTCTGTCTAAGGAAGGTTTTGTCTAAAGCTGGGGTATTTAAGTTGACACTTGCGGAACACCCCTACCTGGAAACCGACCTGGGAGTGAATTCGGTCCGGAGATTCTTAGGTTATATTATCGTGAGTGCCGTTAATTAAAAGTTGATTAATTTACTCACATAGATCTAAGTTAATAATGTGATTATAAACTTAGGCTAAATCAATATAAGTGTTATATTGGTAGACTTAGGTAAATTTTAGTCGGTTTATCTAGGTCAATCCCGAATAATATAAAGTGCTGAGTGAGAGGAAATAAAGTGTATAAGATACATTTGAATTTCCGACCACAAATCTCCGTTAAAGTTCGCACCGTGAGATCCATACTCGGCCTCGTGGCGCAAATGGGAGCGTCCCCCTTCGAATGGTATTTGTATGGATCAATATCATAGTGGATGGAGAGAGTACTTATAGTGAGTGGGAGCAGGACCTGTGAAAATGGGACCCACAGTCTCTTCTTTCGATTCACACGGTGAGATCCTTATGATCCGCCTGCTAATTTGGCCTGGACCAAACAATCCCTTCGGAGGGCCTTGATCATGGGAGTCGGAACACCGTGAATTCTCGAAAGGGATACAGTTTCCTAGTTGGTTTTCCTTCTTGGTTCACCCTTCGATGGCTATTGTTTGGACGAATACTTGGAAACTTAAAGATTGAAGGTGACACTCACAGGATTCATTAAGAGTTAATGGATTTATACCAAATAATGGTAACTGGACGCCTAATGGAATAAGAGTTATTATGGGATTAGGGTCTGGTCGAGATAGTCTCGTCCTAGAGGAGGAGTGTTTCTGTTCACCCTTCGGTGGCGGTCATTCTAAACCTTTAGGATATCATTGCAAATTTTTAAATGACCTAGGGATCATAGGATAAAATTTTGCTAAAACATGATTGTATTTCAAAAGTTTTTGCGAGACTGACACAAAACTTTTATTTGTTTTTTTCCAGCAAAAATGTCTAGCTCAATCATAGCATTACTAGCTTCGGACAAATTAGTGGGAGATAATTTCCAAATGTTGAAGAACAATATAAACACGATACTTATAACCGACGACCTTAAGTTCGTGCTTACTGAGGAGTGTCCTCAGTTGCCGCGCTCGACTGCGTCACGAAGTGTTCGTGATGCATACGATCGGTGGATCAGGGCCAATGAAAAGGCCAAGGTCTACATTATTGCCAGCTTGTCTGAAGTATTGACAAAGAAGCATGAGTTGATGATCACCTCTAAGGAGATCATGGAGTCTCTGCAGGATATGTTTGGACAACAGTCCTTTCAAGTCCGGCATGACTCGCTCAAACACGTCTTCAACGCCCGGATGAAAGAAGGGACGTCTGTCTGAGAACACGTTCTAGACATGATGACCCACTTTAATCTGGCAGAGATGAACGGAGCTGATGAGTCGAGCTAGGTCAGCTTCATCTTGGAGACTCTTCTGAAGAGTTTCCTTCAGTTTCGTAGCAATGCTGTTATGAACAAGATTAGCTACACACTGACCACCCTTCTGAATGAGCTACATAACTTTCAGTCCTTGATGAGGATCATGACACCGGAAGCTGAGGCAAATGTTGCCTACAGGTCCTATCACAGGGGTTCTACCTCTGGGACAAAACCTCTAACTCCTTTTCACTTGAAAGGGAAGAAGAAGAAGATGAAGAAGAGTAAAGTTGACCGAGCTGCCGCCAAAAAAGGGCAAAAAGGTCAAGAAAGTAGCAAAAAAGGAAAGTGTTTCCACTGCAATGGGGACGACCACTGGAAGCGAAACTGTCCCAAGTTCCTTGCTGAGAGGAAGAATACAGGTAAATGTTATTTACTAGTAACTGAAACATGTTTAGTGGAGAGTAATGACTCTGCCTGGATATTGGATTCGGGCGCCACTAACCACGTTTATTCTTCTTTTCAGGGAATTAGTTCCTGGCAGCAGCTGCGAGAGAGTGAGGTGACTCTATGGGTTGGATCCAGGGAGATAGTCTCTGCTGCAACGATCGACAAAGTGAAGCTCTTTTTCGGCGGGAAATACTTATTATTAGATAATTTGTATATAGTCCCAGGGTTTACTAGAAACCTTGTTTCTATATCCTGCCTCATTGAACAATATATTTCAATTTCTTTTGAATATAATAAAGCATTTATTTCTTTCAAAGGCAATTTGATTTGTTCAGCTTTACTTGAGTCTAATCTGTATGTTTTGAAACCTAATTCGGTCAAAAGCGTTTTGAACACTGAATTATTTAAAACAGCAGAAACACGAACTAAAACAATAAACGTTTCTCCAAAAGAAAATGCTCATCTTTGGCATCTAAGGTTAGGTCACATTAATCTCAATAGGATTGAGAGACTAGTGAAGAGTGGACTTCTAAGTCAGTTGGAAGAAAACTCTTTACCGATATGTGAGTCATGTCTTGAAGGCAAAATGACCAAACGTCCTTTTAGTGGAAAAAGACATAGAGCCAAGGAGCCCCTTGAGCTTATACATTCTGACCTCTGTGGTCCGATGAGTGTTAAAGCATGAGGTGGTTACGAATACTTCGTTTCTTTCATTGATGATTATTCGAGGTATGGGTATATTTACCTAATGCATAGGAAGTCTGAAACTCTTGAAAAGTTCAAGGAGTACAAGATCATGTTGAGAACTCAAGTTAGGTAAAACGATAAAAACACTTCGATCGGATCGAGGTGGAGAGTATATGGACACTGAATTCCAGGACTATATGATAGAACATGGAATTACGACCCAACTCTCAGCACCTGGTATGCCACAACAAAATGGTGTATCGGAGAGGAGAAACAGAACCTTGTTGGACATGGTTCGATCGATGATGAGCTATGCTCGTCTCCCTGATTCTTTTTGGGTTACACAGTGGAGATTGCGGTGTATATTTTTAACAACGTTCCGTCGAAAAGTATTTGTGAAACACCTTTCGAACTCTGGAATGGCCGTAAAGGTAGTTTACACCATTTCAGAATTTGGGGATGCCCGACCCATGTGTTGGTGTCAAACCCGAAGAAATTGAAACCCCATTCAAAATTATGCCTATTCGTAGGTTACCCAAAAGAGACCAGTGGTGGTCTATTTTACGATCCTAAGGATAATAGGGTGCTTGTGTCGACAAACGCCATTTTCCTTGAGGAAGACCATATCAGGGATCATTTGCCTAGGAGCAAAATCGTGTTAAATGAAATGGACAGTACGTCAGCAAGGGTTGCTGATGGGGCTAGTACGTCAACAAGTGTTGTTGATCCTAACACGTCAAGTCAAATCCGTTCCCAACTGCCACGACTTAGTGGGAGGGCTGTGAGACAGCCTAAACGTTACATGGGTTTAACTGAAACCCAAGTCGTCAGTCCTGATGATGATTGCGAGGATCCATTGACCTATGATCAGGCAATGGCTGATGTTGACAAGGACGAATGGATTAAAGCTATGGACCAGGAAATGGAGTCAATGTACTTCAATTCTGTCTGGGAGCTTGTGGATCAACTGGATGGGGTAAAACCTAAAGGTTGTAAATGGATCTACAAGCGTAAACGTGGCGTAGATGGGAAGATGCAGACCTTCAAAGCACGACTAGTGGCAAAGGGTTTTACCTAGGTCGAAGGGGTTGACTATGAAGAAACCTTTTCACATGTTGCCATGGCAAAGTTGATCAGGATCATTCTGGCCATTGCCGCGTATTATGACTACGAGGTATGGCAGATGGATGTCAAGACCGCCTTTCTGAATGGCAACCTTGACGAAACCACCTACATGGACCAGCCTAAAGGGTTCATTGCCCAAGGCCAAGAGCAAAAGGTTTGCCGGCTTCATAGGTCTACTTATGGTCTGAAACAAGCCTCGAGGTCTTGGAATATAAGGTTTGATGAGGCAATCAAATCTTATGGTTTTGATCAGAATGTTGACGAGCCTTGTATTTACAAGAAAATCGTCGACAAAACTGTCGCATTTCTGATATTATACGTGGACGATATCCTTCTCATTGGGAATGAGGTAGGATTTCTTACTGACGTAAAGAAATGGCTAGCTTCGCAATTCCAAATGAAAGATTTGGGAGAAGCTTAGTATGTTATAGGTATCCATATAGTCCGGAACCAGAAGAACAGAATGCTAGCCATGTCTCAAGCGTCTTATATTGACAAGATGTTGTCTAGATATAAGATGCAGTACTCCAAGAAGGGCATGCTGCCTTTCAGGCACGGGGTTCACCTGTTTAAGGATCAGTGTCCTAAGACTCCTCAAGAGGTTGAGGATATGAGACGGATCCCCTATGCTTCAGCTGTAGGGAGTCTGATGTATGTCATGCTGTGTACTAGGCCCGACATCTGTTATGTAGTAGGGATTGTCAGTAGGTATCAATCCAATCCAGGATTTGATCACTGGACGACCGTAAAGGCAATCCTCAAGTATCTTAGGAGAACGAGGAACTACAACTTAGTGTATGTCAGTGGGGGTTTGATCCTTACGGGATACAAAGACTCTGACTTGCAGACTGATAAGGATTCTAGGAAATCCACTTCGGGGTCAACCTTCATTCTGAATGGAGGAGTTGTAGTATGGCGAAGCATCAAGCAGGGATGTATTGCTGATTGCACTATGGAAGCTGAGTATTGTTGCGGCTTGTGAAACTGCAAAGGAAGCTGTTTGGCTTAGGAAGTTCATGACGGATTTGGAAGTTGTTCCAAATATGAGCTTGCCGATCACGCTGTTTTGTGACAACAGTGGTGCTGTAGCCAACTCCAGAGAGCCTCGGAGCCATAAGAGAGGCAAACACATTGAGAGGAAGTATCACCTGATACGAGAGATTGTGCACCGCGGCGACGTGACAGTCATGCAGATAGCATCAGAGCATAATGTTGTTGATCCATTTACAAAACTCCTCACGACTAAGGTGTTTGAGGGTCACCTAGAGAGTGTAGGTCTTCGAGTGCTTCCTAACTAGGGCAAGTGGGAGTATTATAAACGGGTATTCAATGTCCTAGTTTATTGTATTACTTTATTGTAATCTATTGTACATTTGAGAAATGTATGTTTGCTCCACTAGCTTAGTCCAAGTGGGAGTTTGTTGGGATGTATGTCCTAATCTCATTTTGTTTGTAATATTACCATTTGAAATTAATAATATTTATTTATTTCATCACTTTGTGTCTCACAATTTTTATAAACTTTGACCAATAAACTAAGCTCCAGGGTCATTGAATTTATGAGAGAACTAGAAGTTGAACGGTGTGTAGTGGACACACAGGGAGCATCACGTTCGAGTTAATGACACGAACGGTCTACAGTATATGGATCGGGTGTTGGGATTTATGCCCTATACTTGTGTAAGACTAGTAATTTATAGATGGTCATTAGTGACTTGACTGAATCCTAAGCAAGTTAAGAACTCCTGCTTATAGGGGTTTGTCCTTAGACTAGTATGGGTGAGAGTGGCACATGTGGCCGACTCAATAAGTCTACCTCCTCGTGACGTAACCTCGTAGGTAGTCCGGGAACTTAAGCTGCAAGATGGAATTCACTCATTCCTCTACCGAGGAATCGAGATAGGTTGTTCCCTTAAGAACCGACTCCGTGTCTTGAACAACGGGGCCCCGCCCTCTATGAGGGTATGAGTCTAAGGTAGGACCTTAGACTTTTGTTCATTAGAGGATCAGTGGTGCTTAAGGAGTAAAGAGGTAATCACAGGGGTAAAACGGTAATTTGACCCAACTGTGATTACGAACAACCTGTGAAGGGTCGACTCATGGGTAATGACTATATCGAGTGGACACAATAATATCTACAAAGTGAGGAGAGTGCAAATACAAGTCTATAGTGGAGTGACTTGTAGTTAATGAATATTGATTAAGCTGGATCAAAGAGTTTGATCGAGTTAATCTCACATCATTGGAGCTCATGATCCAGTAGGTACATTGATCCTTCCGTTGGCTCAACATGGTAATATTGAGGGTATAAAGTTAGGAGTGAAATTGAAGTGTTCAATTTCATACATGAGGAGTTATATCAATTATATATGATGTAATTAATATAATATATAATTTTAATGTGAATTAGATTCATATATAAACTATATACTAAAGAGAGAATAAAGGAGGGGTAGGATGGTCATCTCTATCCCATTCCCCTATAAATATGGTTGCATGAGATGCAACTAGGTTAAGACTTTTGTCAAGACTTTGAGAAAGTTTTTACAAGCCTCCTTGTTGTGTTGTTGGAAGTGTTCCAAAACACAAGTCTCTCTCACAAAATACCTCACCACTCCTAAAGGGAACCCACCTTCCTCCTTCACCTAGAGAACAACGGAGAAGATCAGGTGGTGGTGTCGGTATTCGTACGAGTTCTTGTTGCTGAGATCGTGACCGTGGAGAGGGGAGCACTTGAAGAAAGGTTCTTCAAAGGTAATATACTTGTTGTCCATTTCTGTATTTTATGCTTAATCTATGTTTTACGTTCGTGCATTTTTCGTTGTAAATAAATCAAGAGTGCGCGATTCACAATCGCTTCTGCTGCGGGGACTTCGATTTCCTTCAATTGGTATTAGAGCCCAATTGCGTTCTTGATTTATGTTCTGGACTTTTCAAGAACAAGGTGGGATTTACTGTTTTGTGCATGAGATGTATGAACGGTTTTTGCGAAATTAGACGTTTTCGATTTTGGCACATAGATTTACAATTTTTCATTTAAATGTTCAATGTAAGGGCACAGTGTTTTGGGCAAATTTTATTGTAAATTGAGTCTGTAAGTCCGTGTCGATCAAGGCAAGGCGGTTGCTGAGAAGAACGGAACAAAAACGAGCAAAGAATAATGGATTCACATTGCTGTCTCTGTGCAGCATTGCAACGCTGTTCATCGGCGTTGCAACGCCGCGCTTGCGGGAGAAGGCGCGCGCAGGAGGCAGCGTTGCAACGCAGCCTCTAGCGTTGTGCAACGCTCGACAGAAAACGACATAGGCAGCGTTGCAACGCCGAAGACATTTCACGGAAGGCAGCAACGGGCAGAAACGTTGTTTTTAATATATATTAAATATAAAAATGTTTTGTATTTAATTTACATTTAATTAATTAATTTTAATTAATATAATTAGATTATATTATTTAAAATTAATTTTATGGTACCAAAATTGGTCTAATTTTTGCTATTTTAATTATGCAATTGTTGTGTAATTATTGCCATGCATAGTGTATGCTTGTATTTTAGAAATCCCACCTTAGGTTAAACATTTTCATGCATCATTTATAATATAAGGAGTTATATTATATAGTTTGCATGATTAATTAATATAAGGTTGTTATATTAATTTTTGGACAACATTGACATGCATTATATTTCATGAGATGAATATGCTATGTATGTTTTATTATTCATGTGATGAATGATCAAGCACTATAACATAGTATGCATGTCACCTAAGGTTAATTATTAGTTTTAAAGTGTTTAGAACTTGGAAATAATAGACCTTAGGTTATCTAGTTCTAATTAGATTAGAATTAGGAACCAAGTAATTTATAAGCTATGATTAAAAGAGGAACTCTGTCTAAGGAAAGTTATGTCTAGGCTGGGGTATTTAAGCTGACGGAAATGGAACACTCTACCTGGGAACTGACTTGGGAGTGAAATTTAATCATAGAGTCTTATAAATTACAAGATGGCGCGTCAATGAGTTTATTAAGGGGTTAATAAACTAGAAATCCTAGGTTTAATATAAGGAGTTATATTAACAAACTTAGGATAAAATCAATATAAGAGTTATATTGATTATCAATATAAGAGTTATATTGATAGATATAGGTAAAACTATTAGCCGGGTTTTAGCCTAAGAAAGATTCCTATAGACTTAATGTATTCAGTGGGAGGAAAAGTGTATGAGATACATATTTTTCCACCTACGCTATCTCCAGGAAGTTCACACCGTGAGACTCATACTTGGCCTCATGGCGCAAACGGGAGCGTCCCCCTTCGGATGGTGTTTGTATGAGTCAATACCAAGGTGAATGGAGAGGGTACTTATAGTGAGTGGGAGCAGGTTTAGTGAAAACAAAACCTACGGTCTCTTTTGTCGGTTTACACCGTTGGACCACTATGGTCACCGCTAGTTTGGCTCGGACTGGACAATCCCTTCCGGAGGGCTTGATCATAGGGCATCTCTAACACAGTAGACACCCGAAAAGGATAAAGATTTCCTTAGACTATTTTCCAATCTAGTCCTCCCTTCAGCGAATTTTATTGGATCGAGACTCTGGGATCTAAAGACAAAGGGTTACACTCACGGGATACATAAGTGGTGTATGTATTGCATCAAAAATGGTAACTAAAACCTATAGAATAAGAGTTATTCTGATGTTAGGTTTTGGTCAAGAATGTCTTGATCCAGAGGAGGAGTGTTTTTTATTACCCTTCGGTGTCATACATTCTAAACCTCTGGAGTATCATTGCAAATTATAAATGCGAAGGAATCATTTGATAATTAGCTAAAACATGATTGGATTAGAGTTATAGCAAGAAACTCATACAAGTTTGTTTGTAAATTTTCAGCAAAAATGTCTAGCTCTATGATTTCCTTATTGGGTGCGAAAAAGTTAACCGGAGAGAACATAGTGACATGGAGGGATGGACTCAACATAATTTTGGTTACACATGATCTTAAGTTCGTTCTCAATGAGGAGTGTCCTCAATTTCCTGCTCAAAATGCATCTCAAGTCATTGGGATGCGTATGACCGCTGGATTAATGCCAACGAAAAGGCGAAAACCTATATCCTGGCTAGCATACCTGATGCTTTAGCCAGGAGGCTGGAGGGCAAGGTCTCAGCTTGAGAGATCATGGATTTTGTGCTAAATTTGTCTAGACAGCCGTCCAAACAAATTCGGCATGAAGCCCTAAAATTCGTTTATAACGCACATATGAAGGAAGGTACATCAGTGAGAGAACATGTTCTCAATCTGATTGTCCACTTCAATATAGCGGAATTAAACGGAGCGGTCATAAATGAGAAATGTCAGATTTTGTTCATCTTAGAATCTCTTCCTAAGAGTTTTCAAATGATTCCGTAGCAATGCAAAGAATGAACAACATAGAGTATGATCTCGACTTCTCTCGCTACATGAGTCACAGAAGAATATCGATTTCTTATGGATGATAAGAGACAACGAAATGGAGAGGCAAATTTGTTTGCTCATTCCAAAAGTTCTCAGGAGGATTCATCCTCTGGGACTAAGAACTGCAGCCATGCTTCTGGACTTAAGAAGATACAGAAGAAGAGGAAAAGGAGAAGATAAAGAGCAACTTAAGGGTTTATTTGAAACCTCAGCTCATTTCTTGCCTTAAAGAACATTGTACTTCTTTTACTTTTCAATTAAATAAAGTATTTATTTCATTGGAAAAGTATTGTACTATGTGTTGCTCTTCTTGAGAATTATTTGCAAATGGTTTAATTCAGTTAAAATAGTTTTAACAAGTGAATTTTACAAAATTGCAAGTACGCGAACTAATTTCTCTTAAAGTGTTCATCTTTGGCGTTTAAGATTGGGTCACATTAATCTCAATCGGATTGAGAGATTGGTAAAGAACAGACTTCTAAACGAGTTAGAAGAAAATTTCTTGCCAGTATGTGAATCCTGCCTAGAAGGCAAGATGACTAAAAGTCCTTTTAGTGGAAAAGGTTATAGAGCCAAAGATCCTCTAGAGCTTATACATTCAGACCTTTGTGGTCGGATGAATGTTAAACCCAGGGGAGGATATGAATATTTCATCTCTTTTATAGATGATTATTCCAGATATGGGCATATTTACCTAATGCACCACAAGTCTGAAGCACTTGAAAAGTTCAAGGAATTCAAGGCTGAGGTTGAAAATCAATTAGGTAAAAGAGTTACAACACTTCGATCGGATCGAGGTGGAGAGTACATGGATTTCAAATTCCAGAACTATATGATAGAACATGGAATTACATCCCAACTCTCGACTCCCGGCACACCACAAAGAAAATGGTGCATCGAAAGGAGAAATAGAACCTTGTTGGACATGGTTCGATCAATGATGAGTTATGCTCATCTCCCTAGTTCCTTTTGGGGTTATGCAGTGGAGACTGCAGTATACATTTTGAATAGTGTGCCCTCTAAAAGTGTTTCTGAAACACCTTTTGAACTCTGGAAAGGACGTAAAGGTAGTTTATGTCACTTCAGAATATGGGGTTGTCCAGCACATGTGCTTGTGACAAATCCAAATAAGTTGGATTCACATTCAAAGTTGTGCCTATTCGTAGGATACCCAAAAGAAACAAGAGGTGGTTTATTCTATGATCCTAAGGAAGATAAGGTCTTTGTGTCGACAAATGCCACTTTCTTGGAGGAGGACCACATAAGGGACCACAAACCAAAAAGTAAAGTAGTGTTGAGTGAGTCGATTTTAACAAAGAGCAAATGTTGCTAATAAGAACACTAGTACATCAACAAGAGTTATTGATACTAGTTTGTCTAGTCAAGAGGGTCCATCTCAAGAGTTGTGTATGCCTCGACGTAGTAGGAGGGTTGTGATACAGCCTGACCATTACATGGATTTAGCTGAAACCCAAGTTGTTATACCAGATGACAACTGTGAGGATCCATTGACTTATAATCAAGCAATGGTTGACATTGACAAAGACAAATGGGTCATAGCCATGTACCAAGAAATAGAGTCTATGCACTTCAATTCTGTTTGGGATTTTGTAGATAAGCCTGATGGGGTAAAACCTATAAGTTGAAAGTGGATCTACAAGAGAAAACGTGGTGTAGATGGGAAGGTGCAAACCTTTATAGCTAGACTAGTAGCAAAGGGTTATACCCAGGTTGAAGGGGTTGACTTTGAGGAAACCTTTTCACCTGTTGCTATGGTAAAGTCTATCCGTATCCTTCTTGCCATTGCCACATATTATGACTATGAGGTATGGAAAATGGATGTCAAGACAGCCTTTTTGAATGACAATCTTGAAGAAACCATCTATATGGACCAACCCAAAGGGTTCATTAAACCAGGACAAGAGCAAAAGGTTTGCAGGCTTAAAAGGTCGATTTATGGACTGAAACAAGCCTCTAGGTCCTGGAATATAAGATTTGATGAGGCTACCAGATCTTATGCTTTTGACCAGAATGATGATGAACGTTGTGTCTACAAGAAAATCATCAATAGTTCTGTCGCTTTGCTAATTCTCTATGTGGATGATATCTTACTCATTGGGAATGATGTAGGTTATCTTACTGACATCAAGGAATGGCTAGCTACGCAATTCAAAATGAAAGATTTGGATGATGCGCAGTTTGTTCTTGGGATCCAGATTGTCCGGAACCACAAGAATAAAACACTAGCCTTGTCTCAAGCATCATACATAGACAAATTGTTGTCAAGGTTTAAGATGCAAGATTCAAAAAAGGGCTTGTTGCCTTTTAGACATGGAATCCATTTGTCTAAGGAACAGTGTCCTAAGACACCTCAAGGAGTTGAGGATATGAGACGGATTCCTTACGCATCAGCTGTTGGGAGCCTGATGTACGCCATGTTGTGTACTAGGCCTGACATCTGTTTTGCAGTTGGGATGGTCAGTAGGTATCAATCCAACCCAGGACTTGAACACTAGACAACGGTTAAAACGATCCTTTAGTATCTTCGGAGAACAAGGAACTACATGCTTGTGTATGGGGCTAAGGATTTGATCCTTACAGGATACACGGATTCTGACTTTCAGACTGATAAAGATTCTCAGAAATCTACATCGTGGTCGATTTTCACTATTAATGGAGGAGTCGTAGTATGGCGGCGTCAAGCAAGGATGCATCGATTCCACCATGGAGGTTTAATATGTAGCAGCCTGTGAAAGCGGCTAAGGAGGCCGTTTGGTTAAGGAAATTTATGCTAAATTTGGAAGTTGTTCCAAATATGACTTTGCCAAATCACCAGACATGTGCGATAACGGTGGTGCGTTAACAAATTCGAGGGAACCCCGAAGTCACAAGAGGGGAAAGCACATAGAGCGGAAGTATCATCTCATCCGGGAGATGGTGCATAGAGGAGACGTGATTATCACGAAGATAGCCTCAGAGCACAACATTGCTGATCCTTTTACAAAGGCTCTCACGACTAAAGTATTTGAGAGTCACCTAGAAGGTCTAGGTTTACAAGTCTTCCCCAACTAGAGCAAGTGGGAGTATTTTGTACAAAGGGGTTTAAAGTTTATTGTATTTACATTATTGTAATGTTTAGTACTCCACAAGCTTTAGGTCAAGTGGGAGATTGTTGGGATTTATGCTCTATACCTGTGTAATTTTGATCAATTAAATAAAGTGTTATTTATTTTGATAAGATTACAGTCTTGCTTTTATAAATCCAATAAACTAAGCTCCAAGGTTATAACGTTTATCTTGAAATCAGTGTAGTGGACACTATTTGGGTTGACTTCAAGATTATAACCTAAACAGTCTATGGTATAAGAATAAGGTTGGAAACCTAATTCTGGTAACACCATGATGCGGCCCACTTTGTAATTAGTACAAATGAGGTAATCCAACTCATTCATGTAGTTGACATGCGAGTGGGGGCATCCTGTATGAAGAGTTCATACAAGACTGGATCGCAAATTATTAGTCTAACCAGTATAACACCATTAACAGGATAAGACTAGTAATTTATAGATGGTCATTAGTGACTTGACTGAATCCTAAGCAAGTTAAGAACTCCTGCTTATAGGGGTTTGTCCTTAGACTAGTATGGGTGAGAGTGGCCTGTAGCCGACTCAATAAGTCTACCTCCTCAGGGACAAAACCTCGTAGGTAGCTGGGAACTTAACCGTGCAAGATGGAATTCACTCATTCCTCTCTTGAGGAATCGAGATAGATTGTTCCCTTAGGAATCGACTCGTGTCTTGAACAACGGGGCCCCGCCCTCTCTGAGGTATGAGTCTAAGGTAGGACCTTAGACTTTTGTTCATTAGAGGATCAGTGGTGCTTAAGGAGCAAAGAGGTAATCACAGGGGTAAAACGGTAATTTGACCCAGCTGTGATTACGAACAACCTGTGAAGGGTCGACTCATGGGTAATGACTATATCAGTGGACACAATAATATCTACATTGTACTTCAAAACACAATCGCTTCCGCTGCGGGGACTTCGATTCCCTTCATAGGGTTGGAGATCTAATCCTGGATACGCTGTGGATGCGGCCCGCTTTGTATTAGATACAAACGAGGTGATCTGACTCGTTCATGTGGTTGACATGCGAGTGGAGGCATCCTGTGCAATGAGATTATACAATGCGAGTGGAGGCATCTAATAACTTCGTAGATGACCATTAGTGACTCGACCTGAATCCTGAGCGTGTTACGGACTCCTGCTTGCGGGGGTCTGTCCTTTGACTAGTACGAGTGAGGGTGGTCAAAGTTACTCGCCCAATATGCATATCTTCTCAGGGACAGAAGCAAGTAGGAAGCTGGGAACTTAATTACGTGAGATGGAATTCACTCGTTCCCGCCTTTAGGGAAACTAGAGGGGTTGTTCCCTTAAGTGTTGTCTCTAGGGCTTGGACAACGGGCGCCACCCTCTCACTGGCCCGAGAGGGGTGTTGTGTATGGTTGGACCAATACAACGTTATTGTTCATTTGAGGAGCAGTGGGGACTTAAGGAGCAAAAAGTAGACACATGGGTAAAATGGTAATTGGACCCATCAATGTCTACGAACAACCTGTGAAGGGTCGACTCATGGGCATTGGTTATATCAGTGGACACAACTTGTCTTATACTAACGGGAGTGCAGCTACGAGATTTAGTGGAATGTTACCGAAGCTAATGAAAGCTGATTAACCGGGTCAAAGAGTTTGACAGGTTAATCTCGGATCATTGGAGCTCGTCACTGTAGGTCCATTAGGTCCCTCGGTTGACTCAAAACTAGATTAATAGAAGGTATACAATTTTGGTGTGAATTTGAAGTGTTCAATTTCACAAAAGGGTAATTATGTCATTTATATGAGATATGAATGACATATTATATAGTTTAATATGAATGAGATTCATAATAAACTATAGGTTAGCCTAATTGTTGAATTAGGGCTAATTTGGAGAAATTAGATTGAGAGAAATTAAATTGAATGTGATTCAATTTAAAATCCACAATTATACAAATGTGATTGTAAAATGAGATATGAGATATATTATTATATGTGTGGTTATGCAAATATGATTTGCATAACCTATGGTTGTGGTAAAATGGTAAATAGGTGGAGATTTCAACTCCACCTATCACCATTATATAAACCCCTTTGCAAGAAGGGGTGGTAGAGGTTGATTGCTCATTTTTTTGTTTCTTACCAAAAGCAATTGGCAAATTCTCTCTCAAACACCTCTCTCTCTCAAACTCTCCTCCCTACACCAAAGAAGAAAATCCCACCATTCTCCTTCTACCAAAAGTAGAACAACCGAGAAACTGAGTGGAAGTGTCCAGATCGCTTGTTCGTTCGAGGAGATCGAGATTGTTGAGAACGAGTTCACGAAGGGTTCGTGACCGGAGGATGAAAACGTGAAGAAAGGTTCTTCAACAAGTAAGTTTGTTTACTGTTTTTCCTTCTCAATTATATGTTTACCCTAATTCTATGTGATAGTTTAATTTTAAGAAAACGAGTTTCACAACGATACCACGACGATTCAATCGTCCTTCCGCTGCACCGAATTTCATTCCCTTTAACACCTCCACTTGATCTTCTTGGTTGTTCTCGGGAGGATGAGTGAGAGTTGTGGGACTCCCTTTAGATTTTGGGTTGGAGAAAGTATTATGGAAATTGAGAGAATTTTGAGAGAGAACTCTTTCTCACTCTTTGGTGGATTTCGAAAAATGAGAGTGCAAGTTGTAAAAAGCCTTTCAATCCACCTATTTATAATGGTGTGTGGTGGAGTTAAAATCTCCACCAATTCACCAAAAAACCACAAGCATATAATATGCAAATCATATTTGTATATCATATAATATAAGGTATCTCATACCTTATTATATAAATCACATTTGCATAATTGTGAAATTTTAAATTGAATCATATTCAATTTAATTTCTCCCAATCTAATTTCTCCAAACTAGCTCTAATTAAATAATTAGGGTACATTATAGTTTATTATGAATCTCATTCACATTAAACTATATATTATGCCAATCATATCACATATAAAAGACATAAATACCCTTTTAATGAATTTGAACACTTCAAATTCACTCCAACATTCATTAACTACGGTAACACTCCACTAAAGCTCGTAGTTGCACTCTCCTCACTGTAGGACAAGTTGTGTCCATCGATATAACCAATGCCCATGAGTCGACCCACCACAGGTTGTTCGTAGTCACAGGGTCAAATTATCATTTTACCCCTGTGTCTACCTCTTGTTCCTTAAGTCCCATTGTTCCTCTAATGAACAACTTTGTTGCATGGTCCAATCATAAACAACATCCCTCTCGGGCTAGTGAGAGGGTGGGTGCCCGTTGTCCAAGCTTTGGAGACAACACTTAAGGGAACAACCCCTATAGTTTCCCTAGCTCGAGAACGAGTGAAAGTTCCCAGCTCCCCACAAGGTCCTGTCTCCAAGAAGATAGACATATTGGGCGAGCGCTCAGGCCACCCTCACCCGTACTAGTCAAAGTACAGACCCCCGCAGACAGGAGTTCGTAACACACTCAAGATTAAAGACGAGTCACTAATGGTCATCTACGAAGTTATTAGTCCTATACTGTTAATGGTGTTACATCAGTAGGTCTAATAATTCACAGTCCGGTCTTGTACAATCTCATTGCACATGATACCCCCACTCGCATGTCAACTACATGAACGAGCTGGATCACCTTGTTTGTATCCAATACAAAGTGGGCCGCATCCACAGTGTTATCAGGATGAGGTTCCCAACCTTATCCATATACTGTAGATCGTTCGGATCATTAACTCGAACGTGATACTCCCCGTATGTCCATTACACACCGTTCAAGTTCTAGTTCTCTCAAATAATATTACCCTAGAGTTTAGATTATTGGATTAAGTTTATAAAATGCGAGATACAAAGTTTTATAAATAAATAACTCTTATTCATTTAAATCAAATGTATTACAAACTACACGAGATTAGGGCATACACCCCAACAATACGTAATATAAAGTATATCAGTGATATATTACTTATATACCTTGTTTTATTATATTAGTAGTGAGTACATATATGATATAGTGTTTGTCATTTAAAGTGATGAAACATATCACTGAATGACGTATATCATTGTTGTGTTAGGTATATTAATGATATTTCAAATATTTCAAATATCTTTGATATATCAAAGATTTACTTCATATAGAGTATATCATTTAATTGATTCACTGAAAAGGAAGTGTATATACTACTAATATACTTTGTTTTAGCTATATATCAATTGGTCGATATACTAAATGTGCTACCGATATATTATTGATAATACCAAATAGTGAAAGAGTCTAGATTAAGAAAACGGAAGCAATTTTGGATCTTGAACACTCTAAGTTGATCAATTTTGTAAAATAAAATGCATGCTCAAAGCTGGAAAAACAGAGGGATAGAAAACTCAACTTTGAAGATCAAATTCTCTTCACCCAGTGGATGGTTTTCAGCACGAACACTTCGTGGACGACCGTTAGAGTCTTCCCTACTATCCTCAGGCCTTAGAACTGATTGTGGGATCCTCGGTTGAGAGAATTTAGAAGAAAAAACCTCAAAGGTCACTAATTCGGGAATTTAGAATTTTCTGTAAAATTCTCTCTACATCCCTCAAATCACACCATTATATAAAGCTTCAAAAAGCTTCAATGGAGTGACAACTCAAGGGTGATGAGGATGGTTTGAGATGGAGGTGACCAATTTTGGTGAATTTTGAAGATGATGAGGATTAGGCAACTTGTCAAGTTGATTTTCATGAAAATCATGAAAATCTATTTATTTTTCATTTAATTTTAATTCAAAAATCAATATTAAATTAATTTTTAATTAAAATTAATATAATTAATTAAATAATTTAAAATTAATTTAATTAATTAATTTTTAATTTAATTTAATATCAAATATTAAATTAAATAAATTGCCCGATCCCGATCGATTTTTCGAACATGAATCCTTATTCATGCTATAAACCGATCCGATATTTAAATCATATTTAAATATATCCACCACTTATTAATCATAGTTTAATTCATAATTAAGCTATGATTCGTTAAATATATCACATATAATTAACGCTTTCTCCCAAACTCGAATTTGAACAATTCAAATTCTTTTCTCTCAAAATGTTATAAGGCTAAGTCCGAGCTACTAAGGAGGACCTAATGGACCTACAGATCATGAGCTACAACGATACGAGATTAACCGGCTAAACTCTTTAGCCTAGCTAATCAAAGACTTAGGCAATGCAAAAAGAATATTAGGAATGGATATTATTAGAGATAGAAAAGAGAAGAAACTATATTTGTCTCAAAGTGAATATATAACAAGACTAGTTAAAAGATTGAACATGCATGATAGTAGGAAGGTTAGTATTCCTTTTGGCAAGCACTTTAAACTATCTGTTAATGATTCACCTAAGACTCCAAGTGATATTGATGAAATGCATGACATTCCATATGCTAATACTGTTGGGAGTCTTATGTATGTCATGGTTTGTACTAGACCTGACCTTGCTCATCCACTTAGTGTTGTTAGTAGATTTCTTGCTAATCCTGGTAAACAACATTGGAATGCTGTTAAGTGGATTTTGAGGTATCTTGCATGTCATACAGATTTATGTCTTGTTTATGGTGGAGCAAATATAGTTGATAGCAAGGATATTGAACTTGTTGGATATGTTGATGCTGATTATGCTGCTGATATAGATAAACGTAGATCTTTGACTGGTTTTGTGTTTAGATTGTTCAATTGCACAATTAGTTGGAAATCTAGTTTACTGAGTCTATAGTTGCATTATCTACAATCAATCTGAATATATTGCATTAATCAAGCTATTAAGGAATCTTTATGGCTTAAGGGAATTGTATCTGAATTGTGTTGTAGTGATAATGTTTCTGTGACTGTGCATTGTGATAGTCAAAGTGCTCTACATTTATCTAAAAATCATTCTCACCATGAAAGAACTAAACATATTGATGTTAGGTATCATTTTGTAAGAGATGTCATCAATGATGGTTTAGTTTACATTAAAAAAAGGTTACTCTTGATTTGAATGTCACTGATATGTTTACTAAAGCATTACCTTGTGATAAATTTAACCTTTGTGTGAGAATGTTGCACTTGATCATGGATAACCTGGATCTTTTTGAGAACTAAATTATAGGTCCTCTTCTTAGTTTATGATAGATTGAAATCAAGGTGGAGATTGTTATATTTTTTGGTTTCAACCTATCATAATCTAATTAATTTTAGATTAATGTTTTTTAAGTTAATCTAAAATGGTTTGGACCTTGTTTTAGCTCTTAAGTTTAAAGACCCATTGTTAAGGTTTGGCCCAAAGTTGGAGGAGCCCAAATTTACCTTTCTTGATCTCCTATTACCTAAACCCATTTGTTTCCTTTTTGTTATTATAAAAGGGTGTGTATGGGCCTTAAGTGAAAAGAAGGGAAAAAGAAGAAAAAGTGTGTATTGGGTCTATTAATAAGATTAGGGTTTATTCTTGTTTAAGAGAGAAAAGAAGAGAGAGAGAAAGAAAGGGTTGGAGGCTCGATAGAAGGCTGAAAAACAGGGGTTTCTTCGACAGAGAGAGAGGGAAATCTGGAAAATACCATGGTTTTTAAGCCGTGAGAAAGATATCGAGGGAGCTCCGTCCTTATAGCCGAAATCTGCCGTTCACCGTGGGTTGCAGTTCGCAAGAGGAGGTGACTGTTGCCGTGGAGTTGCTGCAGGTTGATCGTTCGGCTTGGTTGTTGTACAAGACGTGAGACTCAACCTTCTTTCAACCTTTGTTTATGAAGATCCTCTCAAAAGGTTGTATCTCTCCTTTTCTTTCCTTTTAGTTTAGATTCAAGATTTAATCCTAAAGGTTGTTAGACTCTCAATCTGGAATAAAGATTGGTTGTAGTCTCCTTTTGGGCATAAATCTTGGAATCTTGTTAAATCCTAAATGTTAAATGTATCTTTAGATATCCTGCTGTAAGTTCTCTGAATACTCCCGTATATCTCTAATAAACTGTCTAGCAAAGGCTTAAAACACCTTTGCAAGTGGAGTAGGTCGTTTTATGACCGAACCACTATAAATATTGGTGTTCTCTGATTGTTCTTTACTGTTTCTGCATTTAATTACATTCTGTCCAGCCCATAATTTGTAATAAAATCGCTTCTAAACTTGTTATAAACACCTCAAACTTGTCTAAAATTGGGTAGACATAGGATTTGGATCTTGGCATATAATAACAGATTTTAAGGCTATTTATCAACATGAAGAAATTTTAAGAAAAAAAATAAGGGAAGAGATGAAGAAGGAAGGAGAGAAGAAGAAGCAACAAAAACAATCGAGAAGCAAAACGCGAGAAGTAACCAAAGAAATTGGGTGAATCCCACGTAATATTCATTCGTAATAATCGGATTAAGTACCCTTTGAGCGTAATGCGATCATATAGATGAACTATAATGTTATACGTGAGTTCACAAATCAATGAGGTACAGTAAACACATTCAATTGTAATAAAAGGACCTACATTTTCAAATAGTGTTCCAGTATGTAAACGCACCCAAAGTGTAATGAAGTGTGATGGATTTTTCCCAATTTTATCTTGTGTTTGGAAGTTTAACTAAATGTGGCATGGAGATCATCCATTTCTTGCAGAGATATTCTGGACCAGAGAATCAGAAGTGAAAACTGTGCAAGATATTTTTTTGTTCCCTCCCTGAGCTCCCTGCTTTTCACTGTTTACATTGAGATTCGCTCCCAACGTCCAATTCTAACCTTTCATGCCCTACACCTTACTTTACCCCTCCCAAATCCCCTCTCCCTATATTGTATCAATGGTATTAAATTTTTGTGACACATCGATATTTAAATCGATATTTTTATATGTCCTAAATTCGATATCAACACTAGGAGTGAATCGACATTTCCATTATATCGTACAAAATTTATGAAATATTAAAAAAATTACAACAAAATGTAACATAATAGGAATATAATATTATGACAAATATGTAACATAAATGGTTGAAGGTTTATTTTCTTATTTAAATATATTTTAAAATTTTCTATAAATATCTATCGACATCGACATTTTATCGATATTTCTATCGACATTTCTATGAAATTGAGAACTCGATATTTCTATCAACATCAACATTTTAAATTTTGATTGTATCTACCAACCTTTTTTCAACCATCTTAATATTTTCATCCACATCATTTGTATATATTCATGGAAGACTATTTCAGTGTATTATTTCAGTGTATTACTACTATTACACTGAAATAGTCTTATCAAGTACAAAGGTGTTAGTAAAATATTACTAATTACTGAGATGGACCTAATATAGATTAGGTTTAAATACTATTTCAAATTTTATATTATAAAATTTTATCTATTTTAATTCATTTCATTTTAATCCGTAAATTTTTAGTTTATTTCAAATTTTATATTATAAAATTTTATCTATTTTAATTCATTTCATTTTAATCTGTAAATTTTTAGTTTTGATCCATTTTAGTCTTTGTATGTTTGAGAAGTGACTTTTGGTTTTTTATTATGAAATTCTAATCTAAATTTTATACGAAACAAATACTCTTTAATATGAAGCTACAAGAGTATTTTAAAAAATTTATTCATCGTAATGTTTGAACTAATCTTTTTTTTTAAAAAAAAGACAAAATAGAAAACAAAGGGACAAAAAGATCTCTTTTTTAAAAATAGAGGGACAAAAATGATGATAAACAAAAACTAAAAGGATAGACGGTAAAACAATAATTTAAACCTTCGAATAATAAGAATTTTTAATGTAGACGCAAAGGGTCGAAAGCTTATTTAATCGTTTATTTCTCATTTGATAACCATTTGATTTTTGAAAATTAAGCTTATAAATATTATTCTTATCCATGGCTTATCATATTTTCTTATTTACTTGTTAGATGTGTTTTAAAAAACCAAGGCAAGTTTTGAAAACTAAAAAAAATAGTTTCCAAAAATTTGTTTTTGTTTTTGAAATTTAGCTAAGAATTCAAGTGTTTTCTTAAAAAAGATGAGAATCATTATAGGGAAGATGAAAACCATTGTAGAGAAAATGGTGAGAAAACAAGTACAATTTCAAAAACTAAAAACCAAAAACCAAATAGTTATCAAACATGACCTTAGTTTTTGATTATTTTGTTTTTGAAAATTAAGCCTAAAAATACTATTTGTATCAATGAGTTTTTATGTTTTCTTATTTACTTTATACCTATGTTTTCAAAAACAAAGCTAAGTTTTGAAAACTAGAAAAAAATAGTTTAAAAAAACTTGTTTTTGAAATTTGGCTAGAAACTTAAATGATACATCAAGAAAAATGGAAATCATTGTAGAGAGGATGAAGAGAAATTATGGAAAAACAAGCATCATTTTCAAAAACAAAAAATAAAAAACCAAATGGTCATCAACTGAGTTAATTTTTTTTAATGAAATTCTTGGTTTATAACTTTTGGTTCAATCATACAAAATGAGCTTACACTTTCAATTATACCTTTTAATTGAACTTTTAGAAGTTCTTTTAGTCTTAGATGTAACACCCCGTAATTTTGAACACTTCCAATTCGGAGCATTACTCCAAGTTGTACCGCTCGCGCCGAAAATTCGGTAGCATTAACGACGCAACCTGAACAAACCATTTTTTTAACCTGAACTTGAATAAAGAAGCACTTCAATACGGTCTCACAAGGGTACCTATCCTCCTCCAATCTACGAAGAATTCAACAGGCTAGGTCCAATCCCTCAGAGCTATCAAACAACCATAAAAACCAGAACATCCTTCGATTAAGAAAGATAACAATAAAAATGCTAAGTTCAAGAATACACTAAGTGAGCATAAACGAACTTGAGGAAATAGAGTGCATAGAGGCGAATGAAAAAAAACTAAACTCCTAACAACAAACCCCTAACTAAAACCTAAAAAACCTCTCATAGCCTCGCAGGGTCTCGCCAACGCTAGTCACCTCATGGTTTCGCTTACTTGCAACAAAAAACACACAAAACGAGGGGTGAGTATGATATACTCAGTAAGCAACCCACTTCGTCCAAAAACAAATAACACGAAAGAACATGCCTTAGACCTAGCCAGACACGACACCTAGCCCGCCACACAATTTCCACATGCACCCTGGCCCTAATCTTGTTCAGATTCTCAGTCCTGTCCTACCCTTAGCTTCTGAACTAGGTTTGCACAACCGACCACGAGACTCATTTCTGAGTCTCCACTAAGGCGAAAGACTGTATCCAACCTCTCTGACTCTGGGAGTCATTTCCTGAGTCGCACAACTGGATGGAGGACGAACCACCACATCCCATATCAATATCAAATGTTATATTACCGCACACAATTGACCACATGCTCGTTCTCGGGTCTGCACTAGGGCAAAAGACCGTATCCAACCCCTCTATGATTCTGGGAATCATCTCCCGAGTCGCACATCTGGATGGGGGATTAACCACCACATCCTATAACATCATCATCAACTCGCCAACCTCGAGTCTCAGTCTGCTAAGGGTTACAAAGAGACTTGGGCCTACATTAGGATTGGTTGTGCTAACTACGATCCTAAGGCTACACAACACTTTTCCGGGTTACTTCAAAACTAGGCACAAACCTATCAAGCTCCTACTTGATGGAACAAACATCCATCCTCGGGTTATCACAGAAATAGGTACAGAACTATCAAGCCCCTACTTGTGGGAACAACATCCAGACTCACATTAGCACGCTCAGAATCCTCAACACAAGCTTACATTGATTCTACTAGATAAAATCACATCCAAGCAAGAAGGAATAACAAACAATCCATACTCCGATCTAACACGCTCGGTATTTCAACACAGATAAACATCAAACATGATCAGGTGAACTTAAATCCAGACACAACAACGAACATCACATCCTAACATGTTACTACAAGTCCCGAACCGCCTAATTCTACGATCTAAACAGTTCACTACCAAGCTCCAAACCATACCGCTTCAATCCAGTTATTGCATGCAATGGTGCCCTAAGCCCTACACTTAGAGGTAGTATAGTCCAAATGACTACTTACCTAAATCCAGCTGATGCGCGAATCAAGAAAGACAAACGAGCTCCAAATAATGTCTCGACTTCCACCTAAACCTTAACGGCAAACCAGAACACGAGTTAGCAAAACCAAACACAAAACAACGACCTACAAAACTTACAGGAACTTGAACTTACCCACGGATGTCTAAACACAAGTTGAGGAACGAACAGAAGGGATCACACGAACTTGGAGACCAACAGGCTGCAGGCGGCGGTGCGTGAAGACGACGGTGGTGGTGCAGGTACCAGATCTGGATTCCTCATGCCCGATCTACAAGGAACCGAACTCTATTCGTTGAAAACTGATCAGAAGGACCTCAAACTGACCAAACAAAAGGGTAGGTTTCTTGAACCTGGGCATGACGGTGGCTTCGAGTTCACGGCGGCAACAAGGCTCGAGCGGCAGAGTTGAAAGGCAGGAGGGTGGTCGCGCGGTGTCAGCTGCACACGACTGCAAGGACACTCGCCGACGGTCACAATGATCGAGACAACACAGTTTGAGAGAGAGAGAGAGACGGTGAGGAAGAGAGTGGGAGAAATTCTCAATGAGAGGGAGACGAGTGAGAGAACTAAATGAGACAAGAAAGAAAAAAAAAGAGGGAAGGAGAGGCGTGGGTCGCCAACCGCTTCGCCTGCGATGTGCGCGAATGAGGGGAGGGCGCAACCCTCCCCGACTTCTTCTTCTCCCTTTTTTTTTTTCAAGAACCGACTATTACATTAGATCTCATTTACTTATAAGAAATTAAAGTAAAAATAAATTGGAATGAAATCAATTGGCATAAGAATGTTATTTCTTTGATTTTGTTTATTAGGAATTATCTAAAATCAAAATCAGAAACCATTGATGCAGGTTACGGGAAATTTTTAGGAATCAAAATAGAAATCACATTTATCATAATTATTGAAATACCTCTTTCATGTTTTTCACTAACTAAAAATGAATTACTAATTAATATGTTAATATTGGACCTACTCTAATTGATGATTATTCAAGATGTAAGTATCTTTACCTAATGCAATACATGTCCATAATTTTTGAAAAGTTCAACAATATAAGATTAAAGTTGAAAACCAAATTAGGTAAGACTATGAAGACACTATGATCAAATCATAGTGGAGAGTACAAGAATCTTGCGTACTAAAATCAGTTCATAGAAAGTGGGGTTCTATCCCAATTCAAAGTACCAAGAACAATTGTGTAAAATAGTGGTACAAAAGGAGAAACAAGGAACTTGGTAGACATGGAGACATAAATAATAAATTACACGTCATTACGAACCTCTAGGTAGGACATGCAATGGAGATAGCACATGAACATGATTTTCTTCAAAAGTATCTCTAAGATAACTTTGGGATTATAGAAGAATAGTAAAGCTAGATTACAATGCTTCAAGATTTAGGAATGTTAAGTGTACATGTTGAAATAAACCCAAAACAGTTGGAATATGTTCAAAGATACATCTACGTATAGATTATCTCTAAGGAGAAAAATAATTGTCTTTTTATACAATCCTAAAGAGTTGACGTTTGTATGTCAAATGTCACTATTCTATGAAGAAACAAATCTTGAAGCAAAAAGCAAAAAGTTTGTCATACAAAAGAGTGCATCTACATAAATCAAACAATGGAGGTTCATTTTTAATGATCAAAAGAAAAAAGTTTGCAAATTGTAAACGTTCATTTATGAAATGAATTTAATATTTAGATCATTGAATATAAGGTTTGATACAAGTATCAAAATTTATGACTTTGAATAAATATTAATTATAGACAAGAAAGTTGTTAACTACTTAGTAGATTTTTCTCATATTTTATGTTGATGATATTTTACTAATTGAGAATGATGTAAGATTTCTGCTTTGAAGGAACGAATGTCTCACTATGTAGCAGAAGCTTGGAGCATCTTTGATTTAAAATTACACTAAAGATATAATATTAAGCAAACATACCTTAGGATAAAATATGAAGATAGTTTCTAGCGGGTCTTTATCTACAACAAAAAGACTTCCTAGCTATCACTCGAACACAAGATCAAAGCTTGTGGGAGCCTCTGGAAAGAAAATCCACAAGGGAGGAGAGTAAGAGGTCTAGAGATTATTCTCTAATTCTCAATCTATTGAGGAGATGTGTAGAAAAAACTCACTAAATGACTCATCCTTAGGGTCCTATTTATATTGGCCTAAGGAGAATAATTAAATAGTATATCTTAATATCTAGTATATTAAAATATATTTATTTAACCAATTTGATTATCATACATTCAAATCTTTTCAAATTCTCCTGCGACATTTATTCCCTAATTTGAATCTAATTCAAATTTAATAAATATATTTTAATAATAGTTAATGTATCAAATATAATAAATATATTTTCCTCTTTTATATTTAATATATCTAATATATTAAATATTAATTTTTACACTTTAAATTAAATATTAATTTAAAAATTTCAATTCTTTCAACTAAATTGATACTTATGTGTTCAATGAGCTAGCAAGTGATGAGGTGTTTGCCCTAATCTCGTGTAGTTTGTAATATTCAATGTTGAAATAAATAAGAGTTATTTTTTCAATACTTTGTATTTCACATATTTTATAAACTTAATCCAATAAACTAAGTTCCAGGGTCATTGAATCATGAGAGAACGAGAACTTGAATGGTGTGTAGTGGACACACGGGGAGGATCACGTTCGAGTTAATGACCTGAACGGTCTATAGTATACGGATAGGGTTGGAGTGTTACCGTAGCTAATGAATTTAACAGGTTAATCTCGAATCATTGGAGCTCGTCATTTGTAGGTCCATTAGGTCTCTCGGTTGGCTCAAATTGGACAAATTAAGGGTTTACAGTTTTATGTGAATTTGAAGTGTTCAAATTCATTATTTGGGTATTTATGTCATTTATATGTGATTTAGTTGACATAATATATAGTTTGATGTGAATGAGATTCATAGTAAACTATAGTATAACCTAATTGATTAATTAGTGCTAATTGGAGAAATTGAATTGAGAGAAATTAAATTGAATGTGATTCAATTTAAAATTCCACAATTACGCAAATGAGATTTGTATAATAAGGTATGAGATACCTTATATTATGTGATATGCAAATATGATTTGCATATCATATGGTTGTGATAAAATGGTGAATTGGTGAAGGTTTTAACTCCACCACACACCAATATATAAAGGACTTGCAAGAAGCCTTTGGTAACACACTTTGCCATTTTTTGGATTTTCATCCAAAGGAAGTGTAATTCTCTCTAAAAAATGCTCTCTCTCAATTTTTCTAGAATTCTCTCCAAACCCAAAACCAAAGCGAGTCCCACAACTCTCCCTCAACCTCCCGAGAACTATCGAGAAGACCCTTTGGAAGTGTCTTGTCGTTCGGTTCGAGGATCGAGTTCATAGAGATTGTTGGTTCGAGAGGGATCGAGATCGAGAAGGAGAAAACGTTGAAGAAAAGTTCTTCAAGAGGTTAGTAGGTCTATTACTTACTGTTTTCTTCTCAGTTTTATGCATGTTTAGCCTAGAATTAAGTAGTTTAATTCAATTTTAAGAAACAAATTGCACAACGAAACAACGACATTTCACGACGTCTTCCGCTGCGGGGATTTCAATTCCCTTCAGCAAGCTGACCTTATGGACCTACAAATTATAAGCTCCAATGATACAAATTCAATTAGCTAAACTCTTTAATTAATTAATTTTCATTCATTAACTAGAGACCACTCCACTATATGAAAGGATCAAATCCCAATGCGAAAGCGATTGATCGCCTTTGTTCGTGATTATGTTTACATAGAAATTACCAAAAATAGAAAACTAAAGGTTAAGACTAACTATGAAAATATAATAGTTTGAGGGTTACCTTTGAAGACACAATTCTTCTTGTAATCCTCTTTCCGACAACGATCTCCAAGTTATCTACGATCGAACACCTCCAATGAATCTTCCTGATTGTTCTCTAGGACAGTGAGAGAAGTGAGAACTCCTTTTTGGAATAGGAATTTTGTAGAGAGAATTTGTGAGAGAAAGTGATTTTCTAGAATGCCAAATCTTTTCAAATGACTTAAGTGTTACATTTTGCATCCAAAAGGATGCTTACATAGCCAATGTGGGTGGAGACAAATTCTCCACCCATTATGCCACTATTTCCACTAATTATGCATTATGCAAAATCAATTTGCATAATTGTATAATATAAGACATCAAATACCTTATTATGTAAATCACATTTATATAAAGTAGAAATTAAATTGAATGATATTCAATTTACATATCTCTCAAATTAATTTCTCCGATTATGCCTTAATTCCATAATTAGGCAATAATATAGTTTATTATGAATCATATTCACATTAAACTATATTATATATCCATTACATCATATATAATTGATATAATTCCCTAAATTTAATTTGAACACTTCAAACTCATTCTAAAACTATATACCCTCATTATTTTCATATTCAGCCAACCGAGAGACCTAATGGACCTACAGATCATGAGCTCCAATGATACGAGATTAACTAATCAAACTCTTTGATCCTGTTAATCAACATTCGTTAACTACGAGTCACTCTACTAAAGACTCGTAACTGCACTCTCCTCATTGTAGGACAAGTTCTGTCCATGGATATAACCAATGCCCGTGAGTCAACCCTTCACAGGTCGTTTGTAGTCACAGTTGGGTCAATTTACCGTTTTACCCATGTGACTACTTCTTACTCCTTAAGCACCTCTGATCCTTTAATGAACAACAAGTTTATGGTCCGACCATAAACAATATCCCTCTTCGGCCAACAAGAGGGATGAGCCTTGTTGTTCAAAACCTGGATACAGTTCTTAAAGGAACAACCTATCTAGTTACCTTAGTTCGGGAACGAGTGAATTCCTTCTTGCGAAGTTAAGTCCCCAACTCCCTAGGAGGTTTCATTCTTGAGAAGTTAGGCATATTGAGTCGGTAGTTGTGGCCACTCTCACCCGTACTAGTCTAAGGATAAACCCCCACATACAGGAGTTCGTAACTCGCTCAAGATTCAGGTTGAGTCACTAATGGTCATCATTGAATTATTAGCCCTAATCAATCAACGACGTTACTAGAGTGGTCTAACAATTCTCGGTCTGGTCTTGTACAATCTCATCGCACAGGATGCCCCCACTCGCTTGTCAACTACATGAACGAGTTAGATCACCTTGTTTGTATCAAATACAAAGTGGGTCGCATTCATAGTGTTACCAGGATGAGGTTCCAAACCTTATCCATGTACTATAGACCATTCGGGTCAACTACTTGAACTTGATCCTAGCTATGTCTCAACTACACATGTTCAAGATCTCCTAAGTGTGACCCTGGAACTTAGTTTATTGGATTTAAGTTTGTAATAGCGAGAATACAAGGTTTAAGGAAAAATAACACTTTTATTCATTTCCTTGAAAGATTACAAATATACGAGTTTAGGGCATAAAACCCAACAAATTCCCACTTGACCTAAAGCTAGTGGAGTACTTTAACATTACATTAATGCAAATACAATAAACTAGGGCATTGAATACCCTTTAATACAAAATACTCCCAGTTACCCTAGTCAGGATCTAATGTGCAAACCTAGAGTTTCTAGGTGACTCTCGAACACATTACCCATGAGAGTCTTTGTAAATAGATTAGCAACGTTGTGCTCCGATGCTATCTTCGTGACGATCACGTCTGCTCGATGCACAATTTTCTGTATCAAGTGATACTTGCGTTCGATGTGTTTTCCCCTCTTGTGACTACGAGGTTCCCTCGAATTGGCCACCACACCGCTGTTATCACAATAAAGGGTGTTTGGAAGGTTCATATTTGGAACAACTTCCAAATCAAACATGAACTTCTTAAGTCATACTGCCTCTTTAGCTGCTTCACAAGTGATGGAGATCTGATCTCCTTGAGCAGCGGAAACGAATTTAAAATCGTAATTTGCAAGTTTTGTTTTGCTTGAAATGCAAAAACCCATACATTGAAAAACAGAACAAGCATGGAAATTCTAATCTAATTAGACATGGATAATTGCATACAAACATACTGAGTTTAACAATTAAACTAAAAGAAGAAGAAGTGTTACCTTTGTAGATTTGCAGCAACTCCTTGCTCCAAGCAAATTCAAGTAATTCAGCAAATCAGGAACTCCTCTGTATTTTCTGCTTCTACAACAGGGCACTACCACTTGGATAACCCTCTATCCTCTGAGTTCTCCTTAGACCTTTTCCTTTGGTGGGAAAGATTTTCAACAATTTGGAAAACAATATGAGGGAATTGAGAGAGTGAGAGAGAGAGAATTCTTGCAGAGGTTCAATCAATCTCGTTGAATGATCGATCGATCAATTCCACTTGCCCTTTTCACCAGGAGAAGGACACCACAGTGGGTAACTCCCCACTCCCTATCGAGGGGGAGTTGGAGAGTAGTGGGAACGTGTCCTCCTGACACGTTCCCAATTAACATTATATTAATTAATCAATTATTAATTAATTATTTTAAATTAAATCATATTTAATTCAACTATAATATTAATTAAATGATTAAATCATATTTAATCATTTTACCCTTTAACCTATAATTTAATGTACATCTCATCCACATTAATATTTAACCTATAGTTTTCAAATATGAATCACATTCACATTTGAATTTAATATTTGAACTCTTTCAAATATTTAATTCTCTCATGTAATTTAATATGAATCATATTCACATTAAATTTATAATATATAGTTCCTAAACTATATATTATATCGTATCAATATACATTAAGTTTATTCCCTTATGAATTTGAACATTTCAAATTCAAACGATCTAAGAACCCTTTACGAGCTAGAAGGTAGACCTAATGGACCTACAAATCAGAAGCTCCAACGATACGAGATTGCACGGTTAATCTCATTAACCTCCCAATCAACATTCGTTAACTGCGGGAACACTCCACTAAAGTCCCGCAACTGCACTCTTCTCACTGCAGATATATTTCTGTGTCCACGGATATTGACCAATAACAGCAAGTCAATCCTTCACGAATGTTCGTAACACCAGCTGGGTCAAATTACCGTTTTACCCCTGGGTTACATCTTGTACCTTAAGTACCAGTGCTTCTCTAATGAACAATTTGTTTGTGGTCCTACCAACAAACAGAGTCGCTCTCGGGCAAATGAGAGGGTCGGACCCTTTGTTCAAGTCCTGGAGACACCACTTAAGGGAACATTCCTCTACTTACCCTAGTAGGGGGGAAAGAGTGAATTCCATCTTGCTAAGTTAAGTTTCCAGCCGTTCACTCGGTCTTGTCCCCAAGAAGGTAGGCATATTGAGTCGACGAATCTGGTCACTCTCACCGATACTAGTCAAAGGACAATCCCTCGCGAACAGGAGTTCGTAACCTGCTCAGGATTGTGATCAAGTTGCTTATGTCATCCTAGTGAAATAGAAACCTAACTAGTCAACGGAGTTACAGCTAGAGGTTACTATTTCGTGGTCCGGTCTTATGTAATCTCATTACATAGGATATCCCCACTCACATGTCACCTACACTAACACGTTAGGATCACAGTGGTTGTATCATATACAAAGTGGGCCACATCAATAGTTTTACCAGGGTAAGGTACCCAAACCTTATCCCCTAACTATAGACCCTTTAGGTTGTATCTCGAACCGAGATCCTTTATATGTACATTACATTCAGTTAAAGATGCATTTAACAGCCTTGGATGTTTAGTTTATTGGATTTAGGGTTTAAATAAAGGCAAACTCGTAGATAACGAATAGTAACTCTCTATTGAAATAATAACACTTTATTACATAAATTAGAACATAATTATAGACTACGAGTTTTAGGGCACAAATCCCAACAACAAGCTGCTACATACTCAGCCTCCATAGTGGAGTCAGCGATGCATCCTTGCTTGATGCTCCGCCAGACTACTGCTCCTCCATTGAGAGTAAACACTGACCCGATGTGGATTTCCTTGAATGCTTATCGGTCAGAAAGTCAAAGTTTGTGTATCCCGTAAGGATCAGATCCTTAGACCCATACACGAGCATATAGTCCCTCGTTCTCCTAAGATACTTGAGGATTGCTTTTACTGTTGTCCAGTTATCTAATCCTGGATTAGATTGATATCTATTAACAATCCCAACTGCATAACAGATGTCGGGCCTAGTACATAGTATGGCGTACATGAGGTTACCTATAGCTGATGCATAAGGGTTCGTCTCATGTGCTCAACTTCTTGAGGTGCCTTAGGACACTGTTCCTTAGACAAATGAACCTCATGCCTGAAAGACAATAAACCCTTTTTGGAGTTCTGCATCTTATATCGAAGCAACATTTTGTCGATATAGGATGCTTGAGACAAGGTTAGTGTCTTAGTCTTACGGTTCTGGATAATCTAGATCCCGAGAACATACTGCGCTTCTCCCAAATCATTCATTTGGAATTGCGTAGCCAACTAGTTTATACGTCAGTGAGGAATCCTACATCATTCCCAAAGAGTAGGATATCATCCACAAATAACACTAGCGCGACAGTGCTGTTGATGATTTTCTTGTAGACACAAGGTTCATCAACATTTTGATAAAAGCCATAAGATTTGATAGCCTCATCAAACCTTATATTCCAAGACTTAGAGACTTGTTTCAATCCATAAGTGGATCGTTTAAGCCAAACCTTTTGCTCATGGTATTGCTCAATGAACCCTTTGGGTTGGTCCATGTAGATGTTTTCGTCAAGATTGTCGTTCAAAAAGGTTGTTTTGACATCTATTTTCCATACTTCATAGTCATAATACGCAACAATGGCAAAGAAGATTCGAATAGACTTGATCATGGCAACAAGAGAAAAGGTTTTCTCATAGTCAACCCCTTCTTGTTGGGTATAACCCTTTGCCACGAGTCTTGCTTTGAAGGTCTGTACCTCCGCATCTACACCTTGTTTTCTCTTGTAGATCCATTTACAACCTATAGGTTTAACCTCATCCGGTTGATCTACAAGTTCCCAAACGGAATTGAAGTACATAGACACCATTTCCTGGTCCATGGCTTTAATCCATTTATCTTTGTCTATGTCATCCATTGTTTGATCATAAGTTAATGGATCCTCACAGTCATCACTCGGAGTGACAACTTGGGTTTCAGTCAAACCCATAACGGTCAGGCTATATAACAACCCTCCCACTACGTCAAGACACTCTCAACTCTTGAGATGAAAAATTTAGACTGGACGAGCTAGGGTCAACAACTTTTGTTGGCTTCCTAGCAGTATTTGTAACCCTTACTGACATACTGTCTAACTCATTTAACACAATTTTACTTTTTGGTTTGTGATCCATGATGTGATCCTCCTCAAGGAAAGTGGCATTTGTCGACACAAACACCCTATTTTCCTTAAGATCGTAAAATAGATCACCTCTCGTTTCTTTAGGGTAGCCCACAAATAGGCATAATTTTGAACGAGGTTCCAATTTATTCGGGTTTGTCACTAGCACATGGGTTGGATATCCCCAAATTCTGAAATGACATAAACTACCTTTATGTCATTTTCAGAGTTCGTAAGGTGTTTCAGAAACACTTTTCGAAGGAACGTTGTTAAAAACGTATACTGCAGTCTCCAATGCATAACCCAAATGAGTCAGGGAGATGAGCATAACTCATCATCGACCGAATCATGTCTAATAGGGTTCTGTTTCTCCTTTCCGATACACCATTTTGTTATGTCATACCAGGGGCTGAGAGTTGGCACGTTATTCCATGTTCTATCATATAGTCCTGGAACTCAAGGTCCATATACTCTCCACCTCGATCAGATCGATGTGTTTTGATGGATTTACCTAAAAGGTTCTCAACCTCAGTTTTGTTGGGGTTTATGTCCTAAAACTCATGGTTTTGGGAACTGAATGTATATTCTATTTTGCAATAAAGATGTTATTGAGATTTATTCAGTAAATGTGCTATTGAATAAAGTGAATTGTGTATTGTGTAACCTTAATCCAATAAAGAACCCTTGGTTATAGGATGAATACTTGAACTTTATGTGTGACATAAAAGTGGATCAAGTTCAAGTTATAGCCAGAACGGTCTATAGTATAAGGATAGGGTCGGGTACCTTATCCTAGGGATATTATGGATGCGACCCACTTTGTAGAGTACAAACGATGTGATCCTAAATCGTTCATGTGGAGACATGTGAGTGGGGGCGTCCTATGCAATGAATTTGCATAAGACTGGACCGCGAATTAGTCACTTAGACTTTATAACTCCGTTTACTGTCTTAACTGACTATATTCATACGATGACCTAGGTAACTCGATCTTAATCCTGAGCGTGCTATGAACTCCTGTTTATTCAGATTATCCTTAGATTTGCATGGGTGAGAGTAGCCCGAGATTGTCGACTCAATAAGCCTCCCATTTTAGGGATAAGTTTTGGTAGATAGCTGGCAACATAGTTCTGCAAGATGGAATTCACTCCTACCCGCTTTAACGATTGGTAGAGAGGTTGTTCCCTTAAGTGCTGACTCTGGGTCTTGAACAAAGGGCCCACCCCTCTCTTGGCTCGAGAGGGATTCGGTTTGCTGGTTGGACCACAAACCAATTGTTCATTATAGGATCAGTGAGACTTAAGGAATAAGAGGTAATTACAGGGATAAAACGATATTTTTGGCCCAGCTGTAATTATGAACGACCTGTGAAGGATCGACTTACTAATCATGATTATATCGAGTGGACAGAAATATATCTACAGGGAGGAGAGTGCAACCACTGGGCTTCAGTGGAGTGTCCCGGTGGTTAACGAATGTTGATTAGCTAGGCTAAAGAGTTTGGTCGGTTAATCTCGTATGATTGGAGCTCATGATCTGTAGGTCCATTAGGTCCCCCTTACTAGCTCAGACTAAGCCTTGTAACATTTTGAGAGAAAAGAATTTGAATTGTTCAAATTCGATTTTGGGAGAAATTGTTAATTATATGTGATATATTTAACGAGTCATACCTTAATTATGAATTAAACTATGATTAAAAGGAGATGGATATATTTAAATATGATTTAAATATTAGATCGGTTTATAGCATGAATATATATTCATGTTTGAAAAATCGATTGGGATTGGGCAATTTATTTAATTTAATATTTGATATTAAATTAAATTAAAAAATTAATTAATTAAATTAATAATTTGAATTATGTAATTAATTAAATTAATTTTAATTTAAAATCAATTTATTATTATTTTTGAATTAAAATTAAAAAGAAAAAAGTGGATTTTTATGGATTTTCCATGGATTGCAACTTGCCAAATTGCCCAAGGTGAGTCATCTTAAAAATTGGCCAAAATTGGCCACCTCTATCTCAAGCTATCCTCATCACACTTGATTTGTCACTCTAATGAAGCTTGATGAAGCTTTATATAATAGTGATTTGAGGTAACTAGAGAGAATTTTAAAGAAAATTCTAAATATCCCGTTTTGTGACCTTTGGGGACTCTTCTTCTAAATTCTCTCAATCTAGGATCCCACAATCCGTTCGAAGGCCTGAGGATAGTAGAGAAGACGCTAGAGGTGGTCCACAAAATGTTCGTGTTGTAAATCCTCTACCGGGTGAAGAAAATTTGATCTTCAAAGTTGAGTTTTCTGTCCCTCTGTTTTTCCAGCTTTGTGCATGCATTTAATTTTACAAAATTGATCAACTTAGAGTGTTGAAGATCCAACATTGCTTCCGCTTTCTTAATCTAGACTCTTTCAATTTTTATATTCCTTGAAATTTTAAAGTGCCTTAGATTTGTGATGCATTAGGTAAATGTATCCATATCTTGAATAATCATCTATGAAAGAGATGAAATATTCATACCCACTGATAGCCCACAAAATGTGTTATCCTTAGGCTTAATTATTACTAGTTTTATGATGATTTCAGGGCTTTTACGTGTTTAAATCACTCAATTTCAGGTTAAGAGCACAAACAAGACAATTGGAGACATTGTGGATCACTCGGGATCGAAACGAGGCTTTTTGGAGCTAAAAATAATATCAATTAGAAGCAAAAGGATCATCCCAAGCTAGAAGACCCGAAGTGATGGCGTTGCAACGCTGTCCTCAGCGTTGCAACGCCGAGCGTGATGTGAAGATGCGTTGAAGGCATATGCAGGTAGCGTTGCAACGCTATCTTGATAAAGGAACAAGTAGAGGACCCATGCCGAGGGCGTTGCAACGCTGCCTTGCAGCGTCGTAACGCCAGATCGATAAGAGGCGCACGCGTTAGGGTAGTAGCTTTGCAACGCTAACCCTAGCGTTGCAACGTTGCCGACTGTTGACATATATACCATGCGGTTAGGGTACAGCGTTGCAACGCTGTCCCTAGCGTTGCAACGCTGTATCGAAAGACACTATAAAAAGAACCTTATGTTTTCATTACAAGGGACCCGAATTTGGTAGACTTTTGACCCTATTTTCGAAATACACTTTGTAATAGGAGAGAAAAGAGTGTTTTGGGGAGCCAAAACATCCGTGGAGGTTCGAGATTGAAGACGGGAGTTCGGAGACGAAAGACCGACATCGACACATAAGTTTAATTTCCTTTTCTGTCAGATTGTAATACCGTTTTAAGACGTTTTCTACATGTTTAGGTTGATTTTCATGTGATTTAGAGTAGCTAAATGTTGTAGTTAGGATTTGATTTACTTGTTAAGACTCAATTGCTATGTATTGAAGCAAGTTTTTTTTCTTATTTTTTGGCAATTCGTTCTTTAACTCTTTGTTGGTTTAAGTGGACTCGAGAGATAAAACTTTAATTAGAGCAATGTTGTCAAAACCCTTAGGAGTCTGGCATGAGAATGACTAAGAAACTTAAGGGAAACACATAAAGGAGTTGCTTAATGCCATGCATGTTGTAGGTTCATATGGAGACTATGGAGTTTATTGCATGTGTGAGGCTCACTAAGATTCGAGAGGTTTTCTTGAGTATTTTGCTTCTTGTTTATAAATTCATCTAATTGGTTCATTGCATGTGTTAGTTAAGTCATTAACTTGAAAAATCACTTTCCTCAAATCTATCAATTCGTGTATCCACGTGTTAGTCTGTTGTTTGTCTTTACTTTCACCACCTATCCGTGTTTTGTTTCTTTAGCTAAAATTAAAAATAAGTATCTTAGTAATTAATTAATCTAGAAACCCATTCCCGAGGACGATACTTGGACTCTTAAATCACTATACTAAAACTTAACCCGTACACTGCGATATTGCATAATCAAAATTATACGCAACACCCACCTCGAGCTTTAACACTCATCAAACCATAAAGGTCTTAGTGTATGAGCGCCAATGTTTCTTTGGCTCTATAACCTTTTCGACCAAAAGGTTGTTTGGTCATTTTTCCTTCAAGGCATGATTCACATACAGGTAAAAAAACTTTCTTCTAACTCGCTTAGAAGTTCGTTATTCACTAATCTCTCAATCCTATTGAGATTTATATGACCTAACCTTAGATGCCAAAGATGGGAATTTTGTTTAGGAGAAACTTTCTGCTTTTTATTAGTTCGCGTATTTGCTGTTTTAAATAATTCAGTGTTTAAAATCATTTTAACCGAATTAGGCCTTAAAATATACAAATTATTCTCAAGTAGAGCAACACATAATTCAATACCTTTCAAAGAAATAAACGCTTTATTGAATTGAAAAGAAATTTAAATACATTGTCTGATAAGGCAAGAAATAGGAATAAGGTTTCTAGTAAACCCTGGAACTACATATACGTTATCTAATAACAGTATTTTCTTACCAAACAACAACTCTATCGTGCCTATTGCTATAGCTGAGACAACATCCCCAGTAGCAACTCTGAGTGTTATCTCCCTTTCCTGCAGCTGCTGCCAGGAACTAATTTCCTGAAAGGAAGAACAAACGTGGTTAGTAGCCCCTGAATCCAGTATCCAGGTAGAGTTATCACCCTCCACTAAATAGGTTTCAACACAAAGCAAATAACATTTACCTTCTTTCTTCTTATCGGCCAGGTACTTAGGGCAGTTATGCTTCCAGTGCCCATCTACGTTGCAGTAGAAATATTTTCCTTTTTCTACAGCGTCCTTGACCTTCTTGCCCTTCTGGGCAGTAGCACGGTAAACTTGTTTCCCCTTTGCCACTTTTTTCATATTCTTCTTCTTCCCTTTTGGGCCTAAAGAAGGCGAGGCTAAAGATTTTGTCCCCAAGGACGATCCCCTGTGAAAAGACTTTTGGGCAATATTTGCCTCACCCTCTTGTCGCCTGACTTTCATCAGAGACTGAAAGGTTTGTAGCTCGTTGAGTAGGGTCGTTAGGGTGTAGCTTAGCTTGTTCATAACAACATTGCTACGAAACTGTAGGAAACTATCTGGTAGAGTTTCCAGTATGAAGATGACCTGAATCAACTCATCTCGATGCTCCATTCATCTCTGCCACATTGAAGTGGACCATCAGGTTGAGAACCTGTTCCTTGACAGACGCCCCGTCTTTCATCCTGCCATTGAAAATGTGCTTGAGAGCATCGTGCTTGACCTGAAAGGACTATTGCCCAAACATGTCTGCAACGATGCCATGATCTCCTTAAAATTGAAGGGAATAAAACTCCCACACAGCGGAATACGATTGAATCGTCATGGTGAAGTTGTGCAATTGAATTTTAATAAAATGATTTAACTCTTAAATCTAGGCTAAACATGCTTAAATGGAAAGAAAAAACAGTATGTACTTACTTGTTGAAGACCCTTTTCAAAATTCCTTCCAACCAATCACGAACTCTTCGTGTGATTCTCGATCTCTACGAATTCGAACGCTTCTCACGAACAAGAACACCACCAAAGGCTTCTCGGTTGTCCTTCTTTTGGAAGAAGGAAGTTTGTGGGAACTTAGTGTTTTGGAGAAGAGAGGAGAAAAGTTGAGAGAATTGAGAGAGAATTGTTCTCTTCTTTTTGGTAGGAATTCCAAAAAATGAGAGAATAACCTCACTTCCTTCTTGCAAGAAGGGTTTAAATAATGGAGATAGCTGAAGTTGAAATCTCCACCTATTTACCATTTTACCACAACCATAGGTTATGAAAATCATATTTGCATAACCATATATTATGCAAATCACTTTTGCAATATCGTGGATTTCTTAAATTGAATCACATCCAATTTAATATCTCTCAACCTAATTTCTCCAATTAGCCCTAATTCAAAAATTAGGCTAACCTATAGTTTATTATGAATCTCATTCACATTAAACTATATATTATATCATTCATATCTCATATAAACGACATAAATGCCTTTTTAGTGAAATTGAACACTTCAATTCACACCAAAACACTAACCCTTCTTTTAACCCAGATTGAGCCAACCGAGGGACTTAATGGACCTACAGTGACGAGCTCCAATGATCTGAGATTAACCTAACAAACTCTTTGACCCGGTTAATCAACCTTCATTAGCTACAGTAATACTCCACTAAAGTCCGTAGCTGCACTTCCGTCAGTGGAGAATATTACGTGTCCACTGATATAACCAATGCCCATGAGTCGACCATTCACAGGTTGTTCGTAGACACTGCTGGGTCAAATTACCGTTTTACCCCTGTGTCTACTTCTTGCTGCTTAAGTCCCCACTGCTCCTCTAATGAACAACAACGTTGCAATGGTCCAACAATACACAACAACTCTCTCGTGCCAGTGAGAGAGTGGGCGCCCGTTGTCCAAGCCCTGGAGACAACACTTAAGGGAACAATCCCTCTAGTTTCCCTAAAGGCGGGAACGAGTGAATTCCATCTCGCGTAGTTAAGTTCTCAGGTCCCTACTTGGTCCTGTCCCTTAGAAGATAGGCATATTGGGCGAGTAACTGTGACCACCCTCACCCGTACTAGTCAAAGGACAAACCCCCGCAGACAGGAGTTCGTAACACGCTTAGGATTCAGGTCGAGTCACTAATGGTCATCTACAAAGTTATTAGTCCTTACTTTCAACGGTGTTACATCAGTAGGTCTAATAATTCACGGTTCGGTCTTGTACAATCTCATTGTACAGGATGGCCCCACTCGCATGTCAACCACATGAACGAGTCAGATCACCTCGTTTGTATCTTAATACAAAGCGGGTCGCATCTACAACGTATCCAGGATTAGGTCTCCAACCCCATCCATATACTGTAGACCGTTTAGGTCATTTACTCGAACGTGATCCTCCCTGTGTGTCCATTACACACCGTTCAAGTTCTAGTTCTCTCATATATTCAATGACCCTGGAGTTTAGTTTATTGGTCAAAGTTTGTAAAATGCGAGACACAAAATGATGAAATGAATAACACTTTATTAATTTCAAATGGTAATTTACAAACACGAGATTAGGACAAAAATCCCAACAAACTCCCACTTGGACTAAGCTAGTGGAGCAAATACATTTCTGAAATGTACATAAATTAAAATGAAGTAATACAATAAACTAGGGCATTGAATACCCGTTTACATATCTCCCACTTGCGCTAGTCAGGGAGTACTCGAAGACCTAGATCCTCTAGGTGACCCTCAAACACCTTAGCTGTGAGGGGCTTTGTAAATGGATCAGCTATGTTGTGCTCCGACGCTATCTACGTCGTCAGCAGCTTCTCCCTTTCCGTCTGCCAGTAGCCGTCGAGCCCAACCAATCCACGTGCGTCACCCTTCCAACGTTCCCCTTACGAAACTAACCCCCTCGTCTAGCCCCCCATTCCACCGGCCGCGACCCTCAAGCCTTTCAACCAGTTCAAAATCCTCATCCCCCTGCGTGTCGCCCCTTTCGTGTGCGACTGCTGGTGAAAACTTGAGCTCTGGATCCTCTCTCTCTTCCTTGTCAGACGACACCTACACCAAAGAATCTTTGCGAGTTGGACCCTTGCATTTCGATCTGCCAGCTAAATTCCTTCCCTTTTGCAATTCGATTTCAATTCCTCTCCCTCGCTGATATGTGGTACAGATTGTTGGACAGGGCAGTGCCTAAGGTGCGTTGATCTCAAGAAATTTTTGTTAGAGTATGTGGTGTGGGGGCTCGACTCAACTTAGTCAACTTGTACAGTCGTGGGCAAGTCTTTTGATCTTGTCCTTGTTCGTACTGTGTTGGTTGGGACCGAGTAGTTATTGTGAATTGGGTCAATGCTGACCTTTGGGCGCTATCCCTTAAGCTATGGTTTGTATCTAAGTTGTCGGATCGTCGTAGTACTATCTTGGGTGTTAACGATTGGCTCAGTTATCTCCAACGATCGGTTATTTTTATTGACTTGCTTTAGGTAATATAGGTGCTGATCTAGGAATGGAATAACTGATTCATGTTTTCAACCAAGGTAAATAGTTAGTTGGATTTGCCCCAAACTCTTAAGTGATGGGTTTGTTGTGCGAACTTTAGATGCATTGTGATTGCTTGTTACTTTGGTATCGAGGTGTGACTAGTTGAATAGTGTGAATAGTTGGATACTTGAATAGTGGATAAGGTCGATTGTTGTGCAAACTCGTAAGTGATGGGTTTGTTGTGCGAACTTTAGATGCATTGTGATTGCTTGTGTGTGATTTAATTGTTACTATGTTACCTGCCCTGTTACATCCTGTTACTTTATTGAGATGCCTGTTGTGGTTGTCTGTTGGCAAGTCTAGCCTTTGTGGCGATGTGCTCGTATAGTCATTGTTGAGTGGAATGATCGTGAGACCTATATTGGTTAGGGTGGGATCCAGTCGGAAGGTAACTTTTTGTTGGGACATGTACAAGGGTAGGGTGAGTGACCGTTGGATAAAGAGCCTATCTAGTTAGCACCAACGATCCCCTTGTCACCTTTGACAGAGTTTGAACATTTAGGTTCATGAAGTTGTGTGTTTGGCAATGAGGTTAACTTTTGCTAGGCCGAGTTTAGGGAGATATCACCCATCGCGTCCGGTTGAGGGACATCGTCGCTTTTCCGGCACACTAGCTCAGGGGAGTAGTCCTCGGCGTGTGTGTTTGGCCTTAGGGTAGTTTCCTCCTCGCTAGGACTGGTCCAAGGGCAATATCTACTGTCGCGTTTGGTTGAGGGTTCTGCTTCCTTCTCCGACGCACTAGCTTAGGGGTGTGAGGCTTGGTGTGTATGTTTTATTGATTGCTCACCTTTGTGGCTTTATGCGAGTAAGGTGACTGGGTGAGAGAGTTGTTCGCTTTCAATATCGTTTGTTAACCTATGTTGTGGGATTAGGGTAGAACTCAATGAAGGGATCGTATCCCGTAGCGAAAGTGTTTGAATTGCTTTTTGCCCGTAATTATGATATGGAATTTTCACAAAACAAAAAATATAAAGTTAAACATGAAAGGGAGAAGATGAATTTATCTTTGAAGAACTTTTCTTCTAATAATTCTTCTCCAATCTCGATCTTGCACCTTGTTCTCAACGATCAACCTGAACACCTCCACTAAGGCTTCTCTGTTGTTCTCTAGGAGAGGGAGAATGGTGGGAGTTCTCTTTTGGAAATAGGGGGAGTTTTCTCTTTCTAGAGAGAATTGAGAATTGAGAGAGATTCTAATGATGTTTCTTGAGTTCCAAATCCAAAAATTATGAGATTAACCTTCAAAATGCATCCCAATGCATTTATTTATAGTGAGTAATGGTAGATGTAACTTCTATTGAATTTTATGCCATAAAAATTGTAGTTTATAAACTTGTAATTTGTTCTAATTCAATCAAAAAATGTTATTGTCAATATTCATTTAAATGTTGTTGAATTTTATGTGGTTTCCCTTAAATTAACCCTAAATCTAATAAACTAAGATCCTAGGTTGTATTATGTGTCTCCAACTATGTGTGGAGTCATACGAGAATCAAGGTTCAAGAAACAACCTAAAGGGTCTATAGTATGGGGATGAAGTTGGGTACCTTATCCTAGTGCCACTATGGATACAACCCACTTAGTCTTTGATTACAAACGCAATGATCCAACGTGTTTGTTTAAGTGACATGCGAGTGGGGGTATCTTGTGTGATGAGTTCACATAAGACCGAACCACGAAATAGTAACCATTATATATAACTCCGTTAACTAATTAGGTTTCTATTTCAAATATGATGACCTAGACAACTTGATCTTAATCTTAAGCAGGTTATGAACTCCAATCTGCGAGAGATTGTCCTTTGACTAGTATGGGTGAGAGTGGCCTGAGACACCGACTTAATAAGCCTACCATCTTAGGGACAAAATCGCATGGGTAGCTAGAGACTTAACCTAGAAAGATGAAATTCACTCATTCCCAACTTATGGTAAGTAGATGAGTGTTCCCTTATGTCGTGCCTTCGGGACTTGAACAAAGGGTTCTACCCTCACACTGGCATGAATGGGGTTTTTGGTTATTGGTTGGACCATAAACAAATTGATCATTAGAGGAGCACTGGTACTTAAGGCCATAGATGTAACCCAGAGATAAAACGATAATTTGACCCAGCTGATGTTACGAACACTCGTGAAGGATTGGCTTGTTGTTATTGATCTTTATCCATGGACAGAGAAAAATATCTGCAGTGAGAAGAGTGTAGTTGTAGGTCTTTAGTGGAGTGTACCCGCAGTTAACGAATGTTGATTAAGCGGTTAATGAGATTAACTTATTAATCTTGTATCGTTGGAGCTTCTGATCTGTAGGTCCACCTCCTAGCTCGTAAAGGGTTCTAAGATTGCTAGATCTTAATTGGAATTTGAAATGTTCAAATTCATTTTGGGAATTAATTTAATGTATGAAGATACATTATAATATAAAGTTTTTATGTTGATTTAAACTTTATTATATAAATCTAATTTTGGATATGATTCAAAATTAATTAATAAGAGAAATAAATATTTAAAAGAGTTAAAATATTGTTTTAATGTGAATAGGATTCATATTAAAAACTATAGATTAAATTTTAATGCACGTAAATTTTAATGTACATAAGATGTACATTAAAACTATAGATTAAGGGAGAATGAGTATATGTTATTTAATCATAATAACAAAAATTAAATATATGATGTTTAATTTATAAGTTAATTAATTAGAGAATTAATTGATTTGTAAGTTTAATTAAGTTAATTAAATTTGATTTAATTAAATTAATTTAAACTATAGGTTATGAAAGATGTGCATTTAAATATGATTTAAATGTAAATTAAAATTAATTTAATTAATGGTTGATTAAACTAATTAATTAATTAATATTATTTTGAATATTATTTTTTAATTAATTAATGCACACGATATTCCAATATCTCCCTCACTTCCTCTATCTTCCCTTTTATTTATCGATAAAACAAAGGAGGTTGAAGAGTTGGATGATGGTGATGTTCTTGCAGAGATTGAAAGAAAATCTGTAGATATCTCTCTCTGTAAAAATTCTTCATTTCCAAAATTAAGAAAGGTTTCCCAAAAAAATCTCACTCTTAAAAACTCAGAGAATAGGGAGTTTTCCCAAGTGGTGGTGTTCTTCTGTTTTTTCCAAACATAAGGAGTTTTTGGTTTTGGCAATGAGAGACTTGCCCCCCAAGAATACTTGTAGCAGTAAAGCTTCTAGAAGCCAAACTGTAAGGATTTATAATCCTTTTAGTTTAGAATTAATTATGAATTGATTCTGCTTTTATAATCATGCTTTATTGCTTACAGATAGATTTTTGTCAAAGCACTGGTATTTTAGTTTGCCAAATGAAAAACGAGTTTTAACAATTCAATTGGCTTCTGCTGTGCACTTGGTTTTTCAAAACCATCAATTGGTATCATAGCCAACTCAAATTTTCTTTTGGCAATAAAAACTTACATTGCTTTGTTGGGATTCTACATACTAGTTTGCCATAGACTGTTAGGATTTTTGGCCATAGTTTATCCTTTTTTTAATTCGTTCAAAATTTGTAAGGGCCCCTGTATTTTTGGGCATTTAAAGTGCAAATTGAGTATGTAATTTAAGTTTTGAGTTGTTCGTGAAAGTTTTCAGATGAGTTCTTGACGATTTTGAGTGTTGTTTTTGGCGATTTGCTATAGAAGCACGTTCTGCACTCGCGACAGCGTTGAGACGTTGTCTTTTACATTAAGACGTTGTTCATCAGCGTTGAGACACTAAAGAACAACATCACAACACTTTGCTCATAGTCGAAGAAGGCGCCTGATGTTTGCGACGTTGAGACGCTGCACAACGTCTCAACGCTTTGTCAGTTTTCCAGAAGATGGACCGATTCGAGCTGTTTCGGGACAAACTCAATTTTGGTTCGGTTCATGTGGTTTAAGCCTGATTCAAGGTATTTTTGGACCAGTTTACTTATAAAATTAATGTAATTTTATTATTTTTGTACTCTATGGGACAAATTTTTCGATCTATTGGCTGTTTATAACTTTATGGATGTCATGTAGTTATATCCCACTTTAGGATAAGCATGAACATACATTTTAATTAGTATAATTGTTATATTGGTTAGTGAAAATGCATGTTATTTTTCATGAGTAATTTAGTATACGTGTTATATTATTTATATAAAAAATGAAAAGCATGGAGCATTGATGGAGATCCTATCCCCTTGAGCAGCGGAAACGTGATAGAAATCGTAATTTTCAAGTTTGTTTTGGTTGAAATACAAAACCCATACATTGATAAAATAACAGAGATAAGCATACAACTCTAATCTAATTAGACATGGAGTAAATCATGCAAACATGCTATAGAAATTTAGTATTAAACTAAACAAAACAAAGGAATCAAGAATACCTTTGTAGTTTCATAGAACATCAACTCCTTGCTCCAAGCTTTGCACAACAATTCAGCAAGACCAAAACTTCTCTGTTTTTCTCCAACAGAACACTACCAACAGGAGAACCTTCTATTCTCTGAGTGCTTAGACCAATTCTTTTGTGGGAAGCAATTTCAACAATTGGAACAATTTTTGGGAATTGAGAGAGTGAAAAGGAGAGAGAATTCTTCTGAGTAATTCAATTCAATCAATTGATCGATGGATTGAAGTCTGTCCCTTCTCACCAGGAGAAGGACACTTCAGTGGGTAACTCCCCACTCCCTATCGAGGGAGAGTTGGGGAGTAGTGGGAACGTGTCCTCCGGACACGTTCCTAATTAATATTATATTAATTAATTAATTAATTCAATTAAATTAAATCATATTTAATTCAAATATAATATTAATTAAATGATTAAATCACATTTAATCATTTTACCCTTTATCCTATAGTTTAATGTAGATCTCATGCACATTAGGATTTAACCTATAGTTTACAAATATGAATCACATTCACATTTGAATTTAATATTTGAACTCTTTCAAATATTTAATTCTCTCATATAATTTAATATGAATCATATTCACATTAAATCTATAATATATAGTTCCAAAACTATATATTATATCGTATCTATATACATTAAGCTTATTCCCTAATGAATTTGAACATTTTAAATTCAAATGATCTAAGAACCCTTTACGAGCTAGAAGGTGAACCTAATGGACCTACAGATCAGAACCTCCAACGATACGAGATTGCTCGGTTAATCTCATTAACCTCCCAATCAACATTCGTTAACTGCGGGAACACTCCACTAAATTCCCGCAGCTGCACTCTTCTCACTGCAGATATATTTCTGGGTCCACGTATATTGACCAAGAACAGCAAGTCAATAATTCACGACTGTTCGTAACACCAGCTTGGTCAAATTACCGTTTTACCTCTGGGTTACATATTATACCTTAAGTACCAGTGCTTCTCTAATGAACAATTTGTTTGTGTTCCTACCAACAAACAGAGTCCCTCTCGGGCCAATGAGAGGGTCGGTCCCTTTGTTCAAGTCCCGGAGACACCACTTAAGGGAACATTCCTCTACTTACCCTAGTAGGCGGGAATGAGTGAATTCCATCTTGCTAAGTTAAGTTCCCAGCCGCTCACTCGGTCTTGTCCCCAAGAAGGTAGGCATATTGAGTCGGCGAATCTGGCCACTCTCACCCATACTAGTCAAAGGACAATCCCTCGCGAACAGGAGTTCGTAACCTACTCAGGATTGAGATCAAGTTACCTAGGTCATCCTACTGAAATAGAAACCTAACTAGTCAACGAAGTTACAGCTAGAGATTACTATTTCGTGGTCCGGTCTTATGTAATCTCATTAAATAGTATATCCCCACTCACATGTCATCTACACGAACACGTTAGGATCACAGTGTTCGTATCATATACAAAGTGGGCCACATCCATAGTTTTATCAGGGTAAGGTACCCAAACCTTATCCCCTAACTATAGACCCTTTAAGCTGTATCTCGAACCGAGATCCTTTATATGTACACTACATACAGTTAAATATACATGTAACAACCTTGGATGTTTAGTTTATTGGATTTAGGGTTTAAACAAAGTCAAATTCTTAGATAACGAACAATAACTCTTTATTGAAATAATAACACTTTATTACAATAACTCTTTAATAAACGCCACTCACAAAAAATAATTTATAAACCATTGGATTAAATTCACTCCTGGGTCGATTCTCAGGTAAGGATGTTCCCTTTCCGTCAACTTAAATACCGAAAAGGTTTCTTCATAGTCCACTCCTTCTCGCTGGGTAAAACCTTTTGCCACAAGTGTAGCTTTTAAGGTCTGCACGTTCCCATCTACACCACGTTTTTGCTTGTAGATCCATCTGCAACCTATAGGTTTTACCTCATCAGGTTGATCCACAAGCTCCCAAACGGAATTAAAGTACGTAGACTCCATTTCCTAGTCCATGACTTTAATCCATTCGTCTTTGTCAACATCATCCATTGCTTAATCATATGTCAATGGATCATCACAATCATCATCAGGTATGACAACTTGAGTTTCAGTCAAACCCGTGTAATGGTCAGGCTGATGAACAACCCTCCCAGTATGTCGAGGCATTCTCAACTCTTGAGAAGGACGTACTTGACTAGACAAGCTAGGATCAAAAACTCTTGTTGACGCACAAGCATCGTCAATAACTCTTGCTGAAGAACTGTCCATTTCATTCAACACGATTTTACTCTTAGGTTTGTGATCCCTGATGTGATCCTCCTCCAGGAAAGTGGCGTTTGTCGACACAAACACCCTATTTCCTTAGATCATAAAATAGACCACCTCTCGCTTCCTTAGGGTAACCTACAAAGAGACACAATTTTAAATGAGGTTCCAACTTCTTCGGGTTTGTCACGAACACATGAGCTGGACATCCCCAAATCCTGAAATGACGTAAACTATCTTTACGCCCTTCTCAGAGTTCGAAAGGTGTTTTAGAGATACTCTTCGACGGAACATTGTTCAAAATGTAAATCGTAGTCTCCACTGCATAACCCCAAAACGAGTTAGGGAGATGAGCATAACTTATCATCGACCGAACCATGTCCAACAGGGTTCTGGTTCTCCTTTTCGATACACGATTTTGTTGTGGCATATCAAGTGTTGAGAGTTGGGACGTTATTTCATGTTCTATCATATAGTCCTAGAATTCAAGGTCTATGTACTCTCTACCTCGATCAGATCGAAGTGTTTTGATCGTTTTACGTAATTGGTTCTCAACCTCAATCTTATACTTCTTGAACTTTTCAAGAGCTTTAGACTTATGATGCATTAGGTAAACATACCCTTATCTAGAATAGTTATCTATAAAAGAGATGGAGTATTCATAACCTCCTCGGGCTTTAACACTCATCGAACCACAAAGGTCAGAATGTATAAGCTCTAGAAGTTTTTTTGGCTCTATAACCTTTTCCACTAAAAGGTCTTTTGGTCATTTTGCCTTCAAGGCATGATTAACACACTAGTAAAGAATTTTCTTCTAACTCACTTAAAAGTCCACACTTCACAAGTCTCTCAATCCTATTGAGATTAATGTGACTTAACCTTAGATGCCAAAGATGGGTGTTTCTTTTAGAAGAAACTTTTAATCTTTTAGTTTCGCGTTTCTGCTGCTTTAAACAATTCAATATTCAAAACCATTTTGACCGAATTGGGCCTTAAAACATATAAATTATTCTGAAGTGAAACAGAACATATTTCAACACATTTAACTAAAATAACGCTTTATTTAAGTCAAAAGAAACTGAAATACATTGTTCGATCAAATAAGAAATAAAAACAAGGTTTCTAGTAGACCCTGGAACTATGTACAACTTATCCAATAAAATGTGCTTCCTGCTAAAAAGTAGCTTCACCTTGCCCATTGCTACGCCCGAGGCAACCTCTCCAGAACAAACTCTGAGCGTTACTTCCCCTTCTTGCAATCGCTGCCAGGAACTAATTCCCGTAAAAGAAGAACAAACATGATTAGTGGCGCCTGAATCAAGTATCCAGACAGAGTCATTACTCTCCACTAAGGAAGTTTCAACCACAAGTAAATCACATTTATCTTCATTCTTCTTGCCGGTCAGGAATTTTGGACAGTTGTGTTTCAAGTGTCCGTCACCGTTGCAATAGAAACACTTTCCTTTGTCTGTAACGTCCTTGACCTTTTTTCCCTTCTGGGCGGCAACGTGGTCAGCTTGTTTTCCTTTTCAAGCCTTCTTCATTTTCTTCTTCTTCCCTTTCAGGCCTAAAGAGGATGACGGTACAGTTCACATCATAATTATATATTATATCAATTATATCTCATATAAATGACATAAATACCCTTTATGTAAATTTGTACACTTCAAATTTACTCCAAACTTTATACCCTCATTACTTCCATAATTGAGCCAACCGAGGGACCTAATGGACCTACAGATCATGAGCTCCAATGATCCGAGATTAACTGACGAAAATCTTTGATCCTGTTAATCAACATTCATTAACTACGGGCTGACTCCACTATAGCCCCATAGCTGCACTCTTCTCACTGTAGGACAAGTTGTGTCTATTGATATAACCAATGCCCATGTGTCAACCTTTCACAGGTCGTTCGTAGTCACATCTGGGTCAAATTATCATTTTACCCCTGGGCCTACCTCTTGCTCCTTAAGTACCACTGATCCTCTAATGAACAACTTATTTGTGGTCCTACCATAAACAATGTCCCTCTCGGGCCAATGAGAGGGTGGGGCCCCGTTGTTCAAGCCATGGAGTCAGCACTTAAGGAAATAACCTCTCAAGTTTCCCTAGTTCGGGAACGAGTGAATCCCTTTCTGTGAAGTTAAGTTCCCAACTACCCACGTGGTTCTGCCCCTGAGAAGATAGGCATACACTCTCCACCTCGATCCAATCAAGTATTTTGATCGTTTTACCTAATTGGTTCTCAACCTCAATCTTGTACTCCTTGAACTTTTCAAGAGCATCAGACTTAAAGATGCATTAGGTAAACGTACCCATATCTTGAATAGTCATCTATAAACGACATGAAGTATTCATAGCCTCCTTTGGCGCTAACACTCATCGGACCACAAAGGTCAGAATGTATAAGCTCTAAAGGCTATTTGACTCCATAACCTTTTCCACTAATTGGTCTTTTGGTCATTTTGCCGTCAAGGAATGATTCACACACCGGTAAAGAACTTCCTTCTAACTCGCTTAGAAGTCCATTCTTCACTAGTCTCTCAATCCTGACCTAACCTTAGATGCCAAAGATGAGGATTTTCTTTAGGAGAAACCTTTAATCTTTTTGTTCGCGTTTTAGCTGTTTTAACAATTCAGTATTCAAAACAATTTTGACTGAATTTGGCTAAGATGGCTAAGATGTAGACCTTGGCCTTTTCATTGGTCCTAATCCGCCTATCGTATGTGTCACGAATACTTCGTGCCACAGTCGAACTCGACACCTGAGGACACTCCTCAGTGAGCGTGAACTTTAGGTCATTTTTTACCAAGATTGTGTTGATATTATTTTTCCACGTTTGGTAATTGTCACCTATTAATTTATTCGAGGCTAAAAAGGTGATTATCGAACTTGACATTTTTGCTGAAACGGGATTCAATCCCATCAATTGGTATCAGAGCACAATTGTGTTCTTTTTTTTGTTCTAGATCTATCAAAAACATAGTTGGGAATTCATTTTGTTCATGAGATGATTGAAGGTTTGCAAAATTAGATGTTTACATTTTTTGTACTTAGATTTACAATTTTTTCATTTAACTGTTCAATGCAAGGGCCCGATATTTTGGGCAATTTTAATTATAAATCAAGTCTGTAAGTCCGTGTCGATTGAGGCAAAGTGGTTGCTGAGAAGAACGGAGGAAAATTGAGCAAAAAAATTTTATTACCATTATGTTTTGTGAACGGCGTTGCAACGCTGTTCATTGGCGCGGTACAACGCCACTACTGGCAGACGCACGCGATCGAAGATGACAGCGTTGCAACGCTGATGGTGAGGCGCGCTTCAACGTTAAGAAACAGACAAAAGACAACGTTGCAACGTTGCATGCGTTTCACGCAAAGCAGCAACGGGTTGAAAATATTTTTTTAATATATAAAATATTTTTATATTAATTAATATTAGTTTTATTTATTTTAATTAATATAATAAGATTATTTTAATTTAAATTATTTTTAGGGTGCCAAAAATGGTCTAATTTTTGCTATTTAAATTTAATGCAATTGTTGTATAATTATATCCATGCATAATGTATGCTATTTAGAAAATGCCACCTTAGGTTAAGCATTTCCATGCATCAATTATAATATAAAGTGTTATATTATATAGTTTGCATGTATAATTAATATAAGGAGTTATATTAATTTTTGGACAGCATTGACATGCATTATAATTCATGAGATGAATATGCTATGTATGTTTATTATTCATGTGATGGATGATCAAGCAAATATAACATAGTATGCATGTCACCTAAGGTTAATTATTAGTTTTAAAATGTTTAGAACTTGGAATTAATAGACATTAGGTTATCTAGTTCTAATTAGATTAGAATTAGGAACCATGTAATTTATAAACAATGATTAAAAGAGGAATTCTGTCCAAGGAAGGTTCTGTCTAGACTGGGGTATTTAAGCTGACGGAAACGGAATACCCCTACTTGGGAACTGACCTGGGAGTGAATTTTAATTAGAGGGTTTATAAATTATAGTAGCGTCAGCAAGTTTATTAAGGAGTTAATAAACTAGAAGTCCTAGGTTTGTTAGCAAACTTAGGATAAAATCAATATAAGAGTTATATTGATTATTAATATAAGAGTTATATTAATAAGTTTAGGTAAAAACCATTAGTCAGATTTAGCCTAGGTAAATTTGCTATAGAGTTAATCCCTTCGGAGAGCTTTGATCATAGAGATCGGAACACAATGAACACCTGAACAAGGATAAATCTTACCTTAGTTTATTTTCCAACCTTGTCCTCCATTCGGCGGATTTTGTTTGATCGGGACTCTGGAATCCAAAGATTAAGGGTTACACTCATAGGATACATTAATTGTAATTGTATCCAGACCAAATAATGGTAACTAAAGCCTATAGGAATAAGAGTTATTCTGGCATTAGGTTTTGGTCAACAATGTCTTAATCCAGAGAAGGAGTGTTTTTGATTACCCTTCGGTGTCATACATTCTAGACCTTTGGAGTATCATTGCGATTTATTAATGACTTAGGAATCATTAGATAATTAGCTAAAAATGATTGGATTAATTAAAGGTTTAGCGAGAAACTAATACAAGTACTTTGTATTTCAGCAATATGAATAGCTTAATCATTTCCTTATTGGCTACTGAGAAATTAACCGGAGAAAATATGATGACCGGGAAAAATAATCTTAATATCATCTTGGTTGCGGACGATCTAAAGTTTGTGCTTACTGAGGAGTGTCCTCAGGTACCAAGCTCGAATGCGTCACGAAATGTTCGTGATGCATACGATAGATGGATCAAGGCCAATGACAAGGTCAAGGTCTACATCTTGGCAAGTATGTCAGACATACTAGCACAAGGGCATGGTGACTGGCAAGGAAATCATGGATTCGCTGCAGGGCATGTTCGGACAACAGTCTGTTCAGGTCATGCACAATGCCCTCAAGTACATCTTCAACGTTAGAATGGCGGAGGGATCATATGTTCGGGATCATGTTCTCGATATGATGGTTCACTTCAACACGGCGGAGTCGCATGGTGCTTCTATCGACGAATCGAGCCAGGTCAGCTTTATACTAGAAACTCTATCACAGAGTTTTCTACAGTTTCGAAGTAATGCTGTTATGAACAAGATTAGTTTTAACCTTACCTCTCTACTGAATGAACTCCAAACCTTCCATTCTCTGATGAAAATCAATGGATCAAAAGGTGAGGCAAATGTTGCCAGTAGGAGAAATCACGAAGGTTCAACCTCTGGAACAAAATCAGTGGCTTCATCTTCCTCAAGCCTGAAAGGCAAGAAGAAGAAAATGAAGAAGGTTGGTAAGGAGAAACGAGATGACAAAGCTGCCGCCCAAAAGGGCAAGAAGGTCAAAGAAGTTGCAGACAAAGGAAAATGTTTCCACTACAATGAAAACGGACATTGGAAACGGAACTGTCTAAAGTACATTGCAGAAAAGAAGAAAGAAGGTAAATATGATTTACTTTGCTTAGAAGCTTGTTTAGTGGATGATGATAATTCTTCCTGGATATTGGATTCAGTAGCCACTAATCATGTATGTTCTTCTTTTCAGGGAATTAGTTCTTGGCAGCAGGTACAAGAAGGAGATATAGCCCTTCGTGTTGGAAATGGGGAAGTAGTCTCAACTGTAGCAGTGGGCACCATGAAGCTATTGTTTGGCAAGAAACATATGTTGTTGAACAATGTACTAGTGATACCAGGTTTTACTAGAAACCTAATTTCAATTTCTTGCCTAATAGAACAATATATTTCAATATCTTTTTCTTCTAATAAAGTGTATTTTTAAGAATGGTATTGAAATATGTGTAGCTTCATTAGAAAATGAGTTATATGTTTTAAGGCCTAATTCAGTCAAAATGGTTTTGAACACTGAATTATTTAAAACTGCAAATACACAAACTAAGAAACGTAAGATTTCTCCTAAAGAAAATGCTCAACTTTGGCACCTTTGGTTAGGTCACATTAACCTCAATAGGATTGAGAGATTGGAAAGAATTGGACTTCTAAATGAGTTAGAAGAAAATGTCTTACCTGTATGTGAGTCCTGCTTAGAAGGAAAAATGACTAAAAGATCTTTTAGTTGAAAAGGTTATAGAGCCAAAGAACCTCTTGAGCTTATACATCCAGACCTTTGTGGTCCGATGAATGTTAAAGTCAGAGGAGGTTATGAATATTTCATCTCTTTTATAGATTATTATTCCATATTTGGGCATATTTACCTAATGCATTATAAGTCTGAAGCACTTGAAAAGTTCAAGGAATTCAAGACTGAAGTTGAGAATCAATTAGGTAAAACAATTAAAACACTTCGATCGGATCGAGGTGGAGAGTATATGGATACAAATTTGTCAAGTTCACAACAAGAGTTGAGAATGTCTCGACGTAGTGGGAGGGTTTTAACACAACCTGGTTGTTACATGGGTTTAACTGAAACCATAATTGCCATATCAAATGATGATTGCGATGATCCATTAACTTATAATCAAGCAATGGTTGACAAAGACAAAGATAAATGTGTCATAGCCATGAACCAAGAAATGGAGTCTATGCACTTCAATTCTGTTTTGGATCTTGTAGATATACCTGATGGGGTAAAACCTATAGGTTGTAAGTGGATCTACAAGAGAAAACGTGGTGTAGATGGAAAAGTGCAAACTTTTAAAGCTAGACTAGTAGCAAAGGGTTATACCCAGGTAAAAGGGATGGACAATGAGGAAACCTTTTCACCTGTTGCTATGGTAAAATCTATCTGTATTCTACTTGCCATTGGTGCATATTATGACTATGAGGTATGACAAATAGATGTCAAAACAACATTTGTAAACGGGAATCTTGACGAAAAAATCCACATGGAGCAACCCAACGGGTTCATTCAACTAGGACTAGAGCAAAAGGTTTGCAAGCTTAAAAAGTCCATCTATGGACTGAAACAAGCTTCAAGGTCCTGGAATATATGATTTGATGAGGCAGTCAAATCTTATGGCTTTGATCAAAATAATGATGAACCTTTAGTCTACAAGAAAATCATTAAAAGTTCTGTCGCTTTCCTAGTCTTATATGTATATGATATCCTACTCATTGGGAATGATGTAGGTTATCTATCTGACATTAAGAAATGGCTAGCTACGCAATTGCAAATGAAAGATTTGGGAGAGGCGCAGTTTGTTCTTGGAATCCAAATTGTCCGGAATCGCAAGAACAAAACTCCAACATTGTCTCAAACATCTTATATCGACAAAGTGTTGTCAAGATTTAAGATGCAAGATTCAAAGAAAGGTTTATTACCTTTCTGACATGGAGTTCATCTGGTCCTAAGACACCTCAAGACGTTGAGGATATGAGACAAATTCCTTATGCATCAGCTATTGGTAGCCTGATGTATATAATGTTGTGTACTAGGCCAGACATATGCTTTGCAGTAGGAATGGTCAGTAGATATCAATCTAATCCAGGTTCAGAACACTGGACAACGGTTAAGACAATCTTCAAGTATCTTCGGAGAACGAGGAATTACATGCTTGTGTATGGAGCTAAGGATTTGATCCTTACAGGATACACAGATTATGACTTCTAAACTGACAAAGATTCGAGGAAATCTACGTCGGGGTCAGTTTTCACTCTTAACGGAGGGGCTGTAGTTTGGCGAAGCATCAAGCAAGGATGTATCGCAGATTCAACTATGGAAGCCGAATATGTAGCAGCTTGTGAAGCAACTAAAGAAGTCGTGTGGCTAAGAAAATTCATGATGGATTTGGAAATTGTTCCAAACATGAATTTGCCAATCATACTTTATTGTGATAACAGTGGTGCTGTGGCAAATTCAAGAGAACACCGAAGTCACAAGAGGGGTAAACACATTGAACGAAAGTATCACCTGATCAGGGAGATAGTGCATCGAGGAGATGTGATCGTCACAAAGATAGCTTTGGAGCACAATACTCTTGACCCACTTACAAAGGCTCTCTCGGCTAAAGTATTTGAGGGTCACCTAGAAGGTCTAGGACTACGTATCTTACCCTAACTAGGGCAAGTGGGAGTATATTGTACAAAGGATATTCAATGCCCTAGTTTATTGTATTTACATTACTGTAATGTTCTTTATGTACTCCACTAGCTTTAGGACAAGTGGGAGATTGTTGGGATTTATGTCCTAAACAAGTGTACTTTATTTATTATAATCTCGCATATAAATCTAAATCTAATAAACTAAGTTCCAAGGTTGTAATGATAGATCTTGAACATTTATGTAGTAGACATAAGTTGGTTTAAGTTGTTCAAGTATAACCTAAAAGGTCTATGGTACATGCATAGGGTTGGGAACCTTATACTAGTAACACCATGGATGCGGCCCACTTTGTATTTGATACAAACGAGGTAATCCAACTCGTTCATGCGAAAGACATACGAGTGGGGGCATCCTGTATAATGAGATTATACAAGACCGGACCGCGAGTTATTAACATACTAGAGTAACACCGTTATCAAGATAGGTATAATAATTCATAGATGATCATTAGTGACTTGACCTGAATTCTGAGCAAGCTACGAACTCTTGCTTATGAGTTTTGTCCTTAGACTAGTATGGGTGAGAGTGGCCTGTAGCCGACTCAATAAGCCTACCTTCTCAGGGACATAACTTTGTAAGTAGCTGAGAACTTAACTAGGCAAGAAGGAATTCACTCATTCCTGAATTAGGGAATCAGATAGATTGTTCTCTTAAGAACTGAATCCAGGTCTTCAACAATGGGGCCCCGCCTTCTTACTAGCTTAAGAAGGATCAAGTTTTATGGTAGGACCATAGACTGATTGTTCATTAGAGAATCAGTAGAGCTTAAGGAACAAGATGTATTCACTGGGGTAAAACGATAATTTGACCCAGTTGTGATTACGAACACCTGTGAAGGGTCGATTCACAAGTATTGGTTATATCAGTGGATACAAAATAGTCTATAGTGAGAAGAGTGCAATATGAGTGTATAGTGGAATGACTTATAGTTAATGAATGTTGATTAATTGAATCAAAGAGTTTGATCGATTAATCTTGTATCATTGGAGCACATGATCTGTAGATCCATTAGGTCCCTCCGTTGGCTCAACATGGAAATAAGAAGGGTTTATAGCTTGGAGTGAGATTGAAATGTTCAATTTCATATTTAAAGGGATATGTCAATTATCTATGGTATGATTGATATAACATATGGTTCCATCCATGAGTAATATATCATAAGAGCACTATAAGGGTAGGATGGTCTTTTCCATCCCATTTCTCTATAAATATGTGCATGAGATGCACATTTGTTAACCTAATTCAAAAGGCAACCCTAGTGCTCTTTAGACAAGTGCTTTTAGTTGGAAAAGTTCCATAGCACTTATTTTTCTTAAAATCATCTCCCAACTCCAAAAGAGGTTCCACCACCTTCCCTCTCCTAGAGATACGATGGAGAAGATCTAGCGGACGAAATGAAAACTACTTCGTAGTTTGAGAAGTATGCGAGATCGTTGAGATCGTGAGAACATGAGGATCAAAGAAGCACGTGTTGTTTTGCCTACAAAGGTAACATACTTGTTGTCCATATAATCTAATAAGCATGCTTAATCATTTTACGTATGTTTTTTATTTAATCTATGTAATATATTACCAGAACACGCGATTCAAATCGTTTCCGCAATGGGATTCAATCCCATCATTGTTCATAACAACGTTGCTACAAAACTGCAGGAAACTCATCGGAAGAGTCTCCAAGATAAAGATAATCTGACTCGACTCATCGATAGAAGCCCATTCATCTCTGCCAGATTAAAACGAACCATCATGTTGAGAACATGATCTCGAACAGAAATTCTCTCTTTCATTCATGCATTGAAGATGTGCTTGAGAGCATCGTGTCAGACCTAAAAGGACTGTTGTCCAAACATCTCTTGCAGCGAATCTATGATCTCCTTAGCAGTGACCATTCTCTCGTGATTCTTAGGAAAAACTTCAGATAAGTTGGCTAAGATGTAGACCTTGGCCTTTTCATTGATCCTAATCCACCTATCGTATGCGTCACAAACACTTCGTGCCGCAGTCGAGCTCGACACCTGAGGACACTGTGAGTGTGAACTTTAGGTCGTTTGTTACCAAGATTGTGTTGATATTGTTTTTCCACGTTTGGTAATTGTCACCTATTAATTTATCCAAAGCTAAAAAGGCGATTATCGAACTCGACATTTTTGTTGAAAAAATAAAAACCTTGTATTAGTTTCTCGCAAAAACTTTTGTAAAAATTCAATCATTTTTTTAGCAAATTTAATCTATGATCCCTAGGTCATTTAAAATTGCAATGATTCTCTAAAGGTTTAGAATGGTCCCACCGAAAGGTAGACAAGATCACTCCTCCTGTGGGACGAAACTATTTTGACCAGGCCCTAATTCTATAATAACTCTTATTCCTATAAGCATCTAGTTACCATTTTTCGATAAGGATTTATTAACTCTCAATGATCCCCGTGAGTGTAACCCTCTATCTTCAGATTTCAGAGTTCCCATCTAACAAAATCCACCGAAGGGAGGACTAAGTTGAAAGATAAACTAAGGCAACCTTATCCCTTTCGGGTATTCACGGTGTTCCAACCCCCCATGATCAAGGGCCTCCGAAGGAATTTTTCTGGTCCAGGCCAAACTAGCTGGCGGATCATAGGTGTCTCACGGTGTGAATCGATAGAAGAGACCGTGGGTCTCGTTGACACGAGTCCTGCTCCCACTCACTATAAGTACTTTCTCCATTCACCTTGGATATTGACTCATACAAACACCACCTGAAAGGGGATGCTCCTATTTGTGTCATGAGATCGAGTATGGATCTCGCGGTGTGAACTTAATAGAGATTTGTAGGTGGAATTCAATGTATCACATACACTTTATTTCTTCCCAGTCAACACTTTAGTTTAACGGGATTGACCTAGATAAACTGGTTATATTTACCTAAGTCTACCAATATAACATTTATATTGGATTAACCTAAGTCTGCAATAGTTATTAAACTTAGGTCTATGTGAGTTTAATTTATTAACCCTTAATAAGCGCCACTCATGGAAGATAGTTCATGAATCTCCGAACCAAATTCACTCTCAAGTCGGTTCTCAAGTAGGGGTGTTCTGTGAACCGTCAACTTAAATACCCCAGCCTTAGACAAAACCTTTCTTAGACAGAGTTACTGATTGGTCACCATTCATAAACCATATTTGATTTCCTAATTCTAATATTATTAGAACTAGAAAACCTAAGTCTAATTAATTCAAGTTCCAAACAATTTAAAACTAAATAATTAACTTAGATTACATGCATTTCTATGTTATAGTGCTTGATCATTCATCACATGAATAATAAACTATATAACATACAATCATCACATAAAATAAATGCATGTCAATGTCTTTAATCTAATTAATATAACACTTATATCAATTAATCATACATAACTATATATTATAAATCTTATAATATAAAATGATGCATGAAATGCTTAACCTAAGGTGGGATTTTAAATCTATATGACATACGATATGCATATAAATAATCATACAACAATTGCATAATTAAATAACAAAATTGAATCATTTTTGGCAAACCTAAATATTAATTAAATTTAATATAATAAAATTATATTAAATTTAATTAATTAAAACCGAAATAAAAATACAAATACAAATAAATATGTGAATTTTTGGTTAAAGAAAACTACTTCCAAGATACCTTCAAGCCCACTTCCGCGCGTTTTTCTCACCCACTGCCCACGGCGTTGTGACGTTGTGGGGAACGTCTCAACGTCGTGTCCACTCAACGCCTCCTCTCGTCGCAACACGCATAGTGTTAAGACGTTGCACCTAGCGTCTCAACGTTGCACCTGCAGCAAGCTTGGGACCGCACCAGAGACGTTGAGACGTCGTTGCACAGCGTCTCAACGTCGTGCTCTGTAAGGAACAAAACTCGACGTCTCAACGTCGTGCTCTGTAAGGAAAAAAAACTCTTCTGTTCTTGGCTCATTTTCACTCCGTTCTTCACAACAACTCCTTGCCACGAACGACATGGACTGTACAGACTCGATTTACAACAAAATTCTTTAAAATATCGTGCCCTTGAAAGAGTCTATATTAAGAAAGCGGAAGTAATTTCGGATCTTGAACACTCTAAGTGATCAATTTTACAAAATAAAAAGCATGCTCAAATATGTAAAAATAAAGAGTAAGAGCACATACCTTTCTAACTCAAAATTCTCGAAATCCGTGGGTAATTTCTTGTCACAAACACTTTGTAGACCACCTCTAGTATCTTCCCTACTATCCTCAGGCCTTGGAACAGATTGTGGGATCTTTGATAGAGATAATTTGAAGAGAGATGAGAGAAAGATCTGAAAAACGTAAATCAGAAAATTTCTGATAAATTCTTTAAAATCCATGTGTTTCTTTTTCAATTAAAGCAAACCAAAAGGTTCTTCAATCAAGGAGAATATGACAACATAAAGATGATGAGAATTTTGTAAGAAGGAGGTGCTCAATTATGGTGAATTTCAAAATCAAAGAAGCTTGTTCACCATATATAAGTTTGGTCCAATTGAAACTTCAAAATTGAATTTGAATTTTCTTTTAATTTTAATTAAAAATTAATATAACAATTAATGTTAATTCAAAATTAATATAAAATTAATTTTAAATTAAAATAAATTTATTAATTTAACAATTTAATGAATTAATTTTAAATAATTATTTTATTTAAAATCAAATATGAAATTAAATAATTAGACCAATCCCGATTTCTTAAATCGACCGTTTGAACATGAATTCCTATTCATATTATAAATCGAACCAATATTTAAATACGCCCACATCTTCTTTATCATAGTTTAATTCATAATTAATCTATGACATGTTAAGTATATGACATATAATTAACGTTTTTTCCCAAAATCGAATTTGAACAATTCAAATTCTTTTCTCTCAAATGTTACAAGGCTTAATCGGAGCTAATAAGAGGGACTTAATGGACCTACAGATCATGAGCTCAAACGATACGAGATTAACCGGTCAAACTCTTTAGCCTAGCTAATCAATATCGTTAACCACCGGTACATTCCACTAAAGCCGAGTGGCTGCACTCTTCTCACTGTAGATATATTTCTGTCCACTCGATATAACCATGATTAGTAAATTGATCCTTTACAGGTCGTTCGTTATTATAGCTGGGTCAAAATTATCGTTTTACCCCTGTAATTACTTCTTGTTCCTTAAGTCCCACTGATCCTCTAATGAACAATTGGTTCGTGGTCCAACAAACAAACCAAATCCCTCTCAGGCCAATAAAAGGGGTGGGCCTTATGTTCAAGACCCGGAGTAAACACTTAAGGGAATAACCTCTCTACTAATCCCTAAAGCAGGTAGGAGTGAATTTCATCTTGCAGAACTATGTTCCCAGCTATCTACCCAGTCTTATCGCCGAAATGGGAGGCTTATTGAGTTGGCAATCTCAGGCCACTCTCATCCATGCAAATCTAAGGATAATCCGAATAAACAGGAGTTCATGGCACGCTTAGGATTAATATCGAGTTACCTAGGTCATCGTATGAATATAGTTAGTTAAGACAGTAAACAGAGTTATAAAGTCTAAGTGACTATTTCTCGGTCCAGTCTTATGCAAACTCATTGCATAGGGTGCCCAAACTCGAATGTCTCCACATGAACGATTCAGAATCACATCGTTTGTACTTTACAAAGTGGGTCGCGTCCATAGTGTCCCCAGGATAAGATACCTAGCTCTATCCCTATACCATAGACCGTTCTGACTATAACTTGAACCTGATCCACTTTTCTGTCACACATAATGTTCAAGTATACATCTTATAGCCAAGGGTTCGTTATTGGATTGGGGTTTCAAAATATACAATTCAGTTTATTCAATAACACCTTTACTGAATAAATCTTAATAACAACTTTATTGCGAAATAGAATATACATTCAGTTTACAAACCCACGAGTTTTAGGACATAAAATCCAACAACCCCATTTTTAATGGAATTGTAAATCTAGTCTAAGGTGCCAAAAAACAAAAACATTTAATTCACAAACCTTAACATTCATCACATGAATTGAAAAGATTACCCACCTAATTTTAAGTAAACTTCCAAAACACAACGGAAAGCAAAGAATGACTTTGATACAAATTGATGAGATTGAATCCCGCAGTGGAAGCGATGCGAATTAGATTGCCCCGTTGTATTACACAAAAGTTACTTAAAATTACTTATACATCACGTGCTTGAGAAGGTTAAGCACTAAAGAGAAGGGAAAAACAGAAAGCTAACCTTTGTAGAACCTTTCTTCTCGTTTTCCTCTTTCTGGGATCACAATCTCAACGATCTCCACGATGGTTTCCTCAACGAACCACGAACCAAACAAGGTCTTTGGACACCTCCACCAAGACTTCTCGGTTGTTCTCCAGCGGATGATGGAGAATAGTGGGATTCCCTTTGGATTTTGGGTGTTGAGAGAGTAGAGAGAATTTGAGAGAGTTCTGGAAAAAAAGTCCCAAAAATGTGAGAATGAGTTACGGATTGCTTTACAAAACATCCTTTTATAATGGTGTGTGGTGGAAAGAATTTCTCCACCTAATTACCATTTAACCACAACTATATAATATACAAATCATATTTGCATACTATATAGTATAAGGTATCACATACCTTATTATGCAAATCAAATGTGGAATTAAAATTGAATCACATTCAATTTTACTTCTCTTAAGTTGATTTCTGCTACTAAGCCTTAATTCCATATTAGGCTTATAGTATAGTTTAATATGAATCTCATTCACATCACAACTATATATTATATCAATTATATCTTATTTAAATGACATAAATACCCTTCATGTAAATTTGTAGACTTCAAATTTACTCCAAACTTTATACCCTCATTACTTCCATAATTGAGCCAACAGATGGACCTAATAAACCTACATATCATGAGCTCCAATGATCCGAGATTAACTGACCAAACTCTTTGATCTCGTTATTCAACGTTTATTAACTACGGGGTCACTCCATTATAACCCCGTATCTACACTCTCCTCATTGTAGGACATGTTGTGTCCATCGATATAACAAATGCTCATGAGTCAACCCTTCACAGGTCGTTCGTAGTCACAGTTTGGTCAAATTACCATTTTACCCCTGTGCCTACCTCTTGCTCCTTAAGTACCACTGATCCTCTAATGAACAACTTGTTTATAGTCCTACCACAAACAATGTCCCTCTCGGGCCAATGAGAGGGTGGGGGTCCCGTTGTTCAAGCCCTACAGTCGGCACTTAAGGGAACAACCTCTCTAGTTTCCCTAGTTTGGGAACGAGTGAATCCCTTCTTGTGAAATTAAGTTCTCAGCTACTCACGTGATTCTGCCCCTGAGAAGATAGGCATATTGAGTGGCGACTCTGGCCTGCTCTCACCCGTACTAGTCAAAGGATAGTCCCTCCTTAGACAGGAGTCCGTAACAAGCTCAGATTAAGGTCGAGTCATTAATGGCCATCAACAAATTTATTAGTCCTAAACTGTTAACAGTGTTACATCAGTTGGTCTAATAATTCACGGTTTGGTCTTCTACAATCTCATTCCACATGATGCCCCCACTCACATGTCTACGACATGAACGAGTTGGATCGCCTCGTTGGTATCCAATACAAAGTAGGTCACATCCATAATGTTACCAGGATGAGGTTCCCAACCCTATCAATATACTGTAGACCATTCGGGTCATATACTCGAACGTTGATCATACCTGTGTGTCCACTACGCACCATTCAAGCTCTCATAAATGTGAATGACCCTGGAGCTTAGTTTATTGGATTAAGTTTGAAATGCGAGATACAAGGATTGATGAAGAAATAACTTATAAACATCAAATATTATAAACGACACGAGTTTAGGGCATACACCCCAACACAAGGGTTACTCATCATTTGGTACAATTTCTCTTTAATTTCATATCATTTTCTTTGTGAAAGATTGCCGCAAAAACAAGTTAAGAAAATACAAAGGACCTCGCAACACTCACTCACAATTCTATGTAATCAAAAGATTAAAAATGTAATCAAAAGGAGCCTTTGAGCTTTGTTATAGCCTTGAGTTATTTCTTTTCAATTCTATGTAGATTAGGTTGCATGCTTAGAATCATTCAAGCTTGATTTGATCAGTCTTGCTTGTGGAGTGATTCGAATCTCAAGTAAGTTTTCTTACCTTGAGATATTTGATCGAAAAGGTAATTCGATTTTACTTTCATTGAGTTGATTTTCAAAATTCGTTTTGGGGTCTTTGTGATTGAATTCTAAAGGTCTTGTTTCATTAAGCAAGGTTGTTAGATTCAATTGTCAAAGATTACTTAACATTTTGACATCGGAATCTTTGGTTTCTTTGATTTCATTTTGATTTGGGGTTTTTGGGATTGTGATCTAAAGGTCTTGTTTCTACAACAAGGTTGTTAGATTTTCAATTCCTCTTCAATTACTTATCATTTGGTATTAGAGCTTTAGGTTCTAGATCGAATATATGTTTCCATCATTTTTGTTTGTTTCTTTATTTTTATTATGAATTTTTATTCCTTTTGTTCATCTCGTAACATTTTGTCCATTCATATAAAATTCATAAAAGATTCATTTGCATTACTCTTTTGGTATTTTTGTCTTGTGCAATGTTATAGATCTCGATCTAATCTTCAACATTGTCTTTTACAAGTGCGCCAAAAAAAGTCCTGCAATATAAGAAATGTTAGCATGGATGTTTTACATAAAACGATATACGGTTGACTTACAAGATAACTTACCACAACTACAATAACTGTTATGGCAAATTTTCGACGAATTAAGTGTGGATGGATGTCAATCTTTGTCCTAACGAACATAAACAATGCGTCAATGACCTGCAGAAGCATGACATAATTAGTTTCTCTATTTTTTAGAAACAATGTTTAAATTCTTATTTAAAAAGTTAATACTGAGAGAAATGTGGAGATTAAAATATAATTTCTTCACAAATCTTAATATTCATATAAAGATAAATCTATATAAAATAAAATATTTTAAATAAGAGAATTTGTAATGGGTAGCAAAGATGGTTTTACTATTTGTAGATATAACAACATTCTAAAATAATTGCAAATATGACAAAAATCTTTAAATTCTTTTCATAATTCCTATTATACCCTTGGCTTAAATCTATTTATTTTTTTTCCTTCCTCAGTATTTCCTTCTTCTTCCCTTTTTCAAGAAAACAAATTAGGAAAAATAAAAGTGGGGCTCATCTAGTTTGTTAATTTGAGAGAGGAATGACACTACAACAAGTTGGCACTTCACCAAACTTCCGCTTTCACACACCCCAAAATTAAGAAAATATTAATCAATTTTTTCTTCTTCTTCTTTTTTTTTTTAGTTTACATTACAAGAAATTTCTGGGAATCCAAACACTACCCCCCTCTCCTTTCTCTCTATCGGTAGCATTTTCCTTTTCATTTTCTCGGGAAAATTTTAATATTAATATTGATATTAATATTAATACTTTAGAAAATTAGGTAATATTAAAAGAAAAAGAAAACATAGCAATGAGGGATGTTATTAACTAACGCCATGTCGTTGTTTTCATGTTGCTTGGTTTTTAACTTTAGTGGAAGATCAAAATACAAGATATCCTTTAGTTTCTCATATTAATGATGCTTGTTTTGATGGCTCCTCTTGTGCAATTAGTGATGGGAGTGACAACTTATGGAGGTGCAATCCGCACAATTGGGAATCATTCTGAATGGAGTTCGATAGATGTTGACATGAATGCATTACCTCCAATTGTTAAACGTCAAGCAGGAAGACCGTGAAAGCAAAGGATTTCGTCGATTGCTGAAGCAAGAAGTCACACAAAATGTAGTCATTGTCATCGTGTTGGTCATAATCGTAGGACATGTAATTTTCCACCATTTTTACCATGATGTAATTTTTGACAATTAGTTTTAGATATACTTTTTCAAGATATAACTCAATATTGTTGTTATCGTACTATTCATACTATCAATACAAGGTTTGTGATTGTTTCAAAAGTTTAATATCAATACTATGAACACAAGGACTTTGGCATCTGATGAGAAAATTTGAAGATCACACAACAAATAGTAGTAGTTAACAGATAGACAACTATCAGTGATAGTGATAGATAACTACCACTGATAGAAGTCTATCACTTTTATCAGTGATAGACATCTATTACTGATAAAAGTCTATTACTAGAAAGAATTTAATGATTGATAGACAACTGTCAATGATAGACATCTATAACTGATAGAAGTCGGATAGAAGAAAAAAGTTAATAATCATGAATAACAAGAAGTCTAATAGAAAAGTTATGAGTAATAGGTAATAGATAGGTAGAAGTCTATCAGACAACTATCACTGATAGAAGCCTATCACTTCTATCAGTGATAGTAGTCTATCACTTCTTTTCTTTAATTTCTATCAATCATTAACAGTGATAGTAGTTTATCACTTCTATTAGTGATAGACAATGATAGAAGTCAGATAGGAACAATAAGTCTAATAGATAATAGAAAAGTTATGAGTAATAGATAATAGATAGACAACTGTGGTAGAAGTCTATCAGACAACTATTACTGATAGATATCACTTCTATCAGTGATAGATATCACAATAGTAGTCTATCACTTCTATTAGACATCTATCACTGATAGAAGTCTATCACTGGAAAGAAGCTAATGATTGATAAACAACTATCAGTGATAGACATTTATCACAAGCCTGATAGAATAATATTCATGAAGAACAAGAAGTCTAATAGAGTTATAGACTTTTATCACTTATATCTGTTCTATCACCTAATAGACATCTATCACTGATATCAAATGATAGAAGTCTAACACTGTAACACATTAACAATCGTTATAGACTTCTATCACTCATATCAGTTCTATCACCTGATAGACTTCTATCACTTATATAAGATGATAGAAGTCTAACACTATCACACATTGACAATCGTGTAACCATTCCCAAACGACAAAAAAAAATAGTTATTAAATAAACAAACTTCTATTAGTGATATCACTAATAGCATCCTATCAATGATTTCTTCTTCGTTTGCTATCAATGGGGGTGATGGAAAACTAAAATTATAAAAAAAAAATTAGTTATTAAATAAACAGACAAAAAAATTAGTTATTAATTAAACAGACTTCTATCAGTGATATCACTGATATCATCCTATCAATGATATCACTGATATAACGTGGGGTGTTTTAGTAATTTCAATTCCTCTTTTCAAATTTTTGCTATTTTTGCAAATTGATTGAGATATTTGCTATATGGACAATTATATTGGGCCTTTTTGTTACCAGCCCAATTGCCCCTTTAAATAATCAACCTTGTCTTTTTATATTTTGGCGTTACAAATAATTCCATTTTATAGATTGATAAAATATTTTTAAAATGTTAAAATACTATTTTAATCTATGTACTTTATGATTTATTCTATTTTATTTTATGTTATTTCAAATATCTAAATTTAGTAGAATAAATTTTATAACTAATCCCTAGTGTTAGGAAATTAACTTTTCAATAAATATACATATATATTTTTATTCACATTAAGTCTTTTTTTTTGGTGAAAATTATTATTAATACTTTTATCCAAGTTGAATTAAGATTAATTTAAAACCTAACCACAAGTAATAATTTTAAAATTTATTAAAAATAGAGAAACAAAATTTAAATAATTAAAAGTATTGAAGCTAAATTTAAATATTTAAAAATACAAAACTAATATAGAAGGAGACCTAAACTACACCAAATGAATTAATAATTTAACCAAGTAAAAATAAAAAAGAAATTTAGAGCAGAATTCAGAAAATAGAGGAATGAATAGATTATAGCTGGTTCAAATCCCCTCTCAAAACTTTCTCTGGTGTCCCATGTGCAATATTGTACGAATCTAAACATCACATGTTTAATCATATCACATTGAACATTAAAAAGCTAATGTCAAATCTTTATTAAGTAAGATTTTGGCAGGTTGACCCATCAATCTCCTCCTCACAAATAAGATCTTTACCGATTCTTTTTATTTTTTGATAAGAGATCTTTACAGATCTCCCCTTTTTCCTAATGCTTTTCAAACTCAAACCCATTTGATTTTTGTCCTATCAATAATACACCTGACTAATCATCTATCTATGTCGCACAAGTTCCATAAAACATATTTTTTTTTTATACATACATATATATATATATATTTTAAAGCATTGACGTGATTTTTAAATTCTTTGTCTATATTGATTTTAAATTAAATTATACAAAGTACCTCTTTTTTTTTTTTTTTTTTTATAGATTTTAATGATGCCTCTACATTTTGAAAATTTTCATTTCTACTTTTGATCTTTGATTTTTTCTCTTAAAAAAAACAACATTTTTAGATTTTTTTTGGTTAAAATAAGATTAGACACAACATGTAAAAATTAGAATGCGTATGTAATATAATTTACAATATTATTAACATAAACTTGCGTGATAGTTTTGGTGCAAAAATTTATTATGGAAATGATTTTAATGATATATCCTTTAAGATGAAATAAATTGTAACACCCCATAACTTTTATGCAACTCTACTTAGGGTGTTACTCCAAGTTGCCCTGCTCACGCCGAAATTTCATCACGATAACAGCGCAATCGGGACTTTCCCAAAAATTTTACGTAGTATTTGATTAAGAAAACACTTCAAAAAAATAATCTCACAAGGGTGCTCTGCCTTCTCCAAACTACAAATTTCAAACAGGCTGAGTCTCAGTCCCTCAGAGTTCTCGGGCAAACATAAAATACTCCAGAACATGCTTTCAGAACACAAAACGATTCAAAACTCCATTCATGCCAAGAATCAATGAGAAAGGAAAAGAATTAATTAGTCAAACATAGTTTACAACTATATTGAGAAAGAGGGAGCAATGGAGAAACATGCCATTCCAACGACACAACTCTAATCCTACAATCCAAATAGTCTGTTCATTGCCTCGCAAGGTCCTCGTCGACGCCAGTCAGCTCATGGTTTCACCGTACCTGCAACCAAAACATACAAAGAGAGGGGTGAATATAAACATACTCAGTAAGTAGCCCACTTCCGTCCGAAGCAAGACAATTAAGACGTTGAAGCCTTAACCCTAGCTACACATGACACGACCCCATGATCTAAAGGTTCTAACCTTTACTCTAACCCAACCACCTACCCAAGTTTTGTCTCCTGTCCTACCCTTAGCCCCGAGACTTAGGTAGCCATCAATGGTGATGCTCCCACTCACAAGCTCGTACGGGACACTCCCTAGGCCTTAACCAGGGTGATGGAATAAATCCAACACCCTCTCCACTCCGAGAACCGACCCTTGAGCCTCGAACCAGGATGAAGGAACATGTCCAACATCCTTTGTACTCTGAGAATCACTCCCTGAGCCTCTGTTGGGATTTATGCCCTAAAACTCGTAGTTTGTAATTATGTTCTAATTAATGTAATAAAGTGTTATTATTTAAATAAAGTGTTATTGTTCGTTATCTATGAGTTTGCCTTCATTTAAACCCTAAATCCAATAAACTAAACATCCAAGGTTGTTAAATGAATCTTTAACTGAATGTAATGTACCTAAAAAGGATCTCGGTTCGAGATACAACCTAAAGGGTCCATAGTTAGGGGATAAGGTTGGGGTACCTTACCCTGGTAAAACTATGGATGTGGCCCACTTTGTATTTGATACAAACCCTGTGATCCTAACGTGTTCGTGTAGATGACATGTGAGTGGGGATATCCTATGTAATGAGATTACATAAGACTGGACCACGAAATAGTAACCTCTAGCTGTAACTCCGTTGTCTAGTTAGGTTTCTATTTCACTAGGATGACCTAGGCAACTTGATCTCAATCCGGAGCAGTGTTACTTAACTCCTGTCATGAGGGATTGTCCTTTGACTAGTATGGGTGAGAGTGGCGATTCGCCGACTCAATATGCCTACCTTCTTGGGGACAAGACCGAGTAAGCGGCTGGGGAGTTAACTTAGCAAGATGAAATTTACTCCTTCCCGCCTACTAGGGTAAGTAGAGGAATGTTCCCTTAAGTGGTGTCTCTGGGACTTGAACAAAGGGCCCGACCCTCTCATTGGCCCGAGAGAGACTCTGTTTGTTGGTAGGACCACAAACAAATTGTTCATTAGAGGAGCATAGGTACTTAAGGCAGAAGATGTAACCCAGGGGTAAAATGGTAATTTGACCCAGCTGGTGTTACGAACATTCGTGAAGGATTGACTTGCTGCTATTGGTCAATATCCATGGACACAGAAATATATCTGCAGTGAGAAGAGTGCAGCTGTGGGACTTTAGTGGAGTGTTCCCGTAGTTAACGAATGTTGATTGGGAGGTTAATGAGATTAACCGAGCAATCTCGTATCGTTGGAGCTTCTGATCTGTAGGTCCATTAGGTCCACCTTCTAGCTCGTAAAGGGTTCTTAGATCATTTGAATTTGAAATGTTCAAATTCATTAGGGAATAAACTTAATGTATGTTGATACAATATAATATATAGTTTTGGAACTATATATTATAAATTTAATGTGAATGTGATTCATATTAAATTATATGAGAGAATTGAATATTTGAAAGAGTTCAAATATTATATTAAATGTGAATGTGATTCACATTTGAAAACTATAGATTAAAATTTAATGTGCACTGGATGTACATAAAACTATAGGTTAAAAGGGTAATATGATTAAATGAGATTTAATCCAAATTAAATATATGATATTTAGTTTGTATTATTTAAATTAATAATTAAATTTGATTTAATTATTATTATTATTATTATTATTATTATTATTATTTTAATAATAAAATAAGAGAACTGGTCTTCTAGAGACGTTCCCACTATCCCCTTCCTTCTCCCTATCGATAGCTTAACAAGGAGAAGGGGTGTGCATTTTTGAATTGATCGATCAACTAAATTGTAAAAGCAATTGGAGAATTGCTCTCTCTCTCACTCTCACATTCCCAAAACCTTCTTCCAATTGTTGGATTACCTTCCCACCAAGGTTGATCTAAGTGGAATCCAGAGAATAGGAGGTTTGCCATTTTGGTGGTGTCCTGGTGCTGGAAGAAAACAGAGAAGTTTAGCTCCTGTGTTGCTGAAAAGCTAGGAGCAAAGAGTTGCTGGAAGAAGTCTACAAAGGTAATAATTCCCTCTCTTTTATTAGTTTAATCGTTAATCTTGTAGCATGTTTGTATGCAATAGATCCATGTCTAATAGGATTAGAATTTCATGCTCGTTCTGTTCTTTTTGTCAATGTACTGGTTTTTGTTTTTAGCAAAACAATGAAGTAATTAAGATCCCAAACCCGTTTCCGCTGCTCAAGGAGATCAGATCTCCATCAATTGGTATCAGAGCCAGGCTTGATTTGTTTTGTTTTGAAACAAAATTGCATTGATTTGTTTAGGAATGTTTTGTCTTTAGTTTACTTTGATTTTGACCAATTAGTATGTAAAGGCCCCTTCGTTTTTGGGCAAAAAGTACAAAATTGAGTCTGTAATTGAGTCACGAGTCGTTCGGGAAAAATTTCAAGCATTTCGGTTAAGAATCGAAGGAGAAATTGCAAGTTGAAGCTGTTGTGTTCATGGAAGAAAGCTACTGCCGAAGCAGCAGCGTTGCAACACTGTTTATCAGCGTTGCGCAGGCGTTGCGACGTTGTTCATCAGTGTTGCAACGCTGAAGAACAGCGTCGCAACGCCTGCATTCCCTATCGACGCGGGCGATCAAAGGGTCAGCAGCCCCTCAGCGTTGCAACGCTACCCCGATACCAGGGGCGCAAGACGACAAAGCGGGCATTGCAACGCTGGCCTCAGCGTTGCAACGCCGTGGGACATTCTAGCAGCTGCAGATCGGTTCGATTTGTTCAATTGTTTTTGGTCTTGTTCGAGTGGTTCAAGGTCGGTTCAGGGTTTTTTTCGACCGGTTTTATAAAATAAATTAATGTAATTTATTTGTTTTTTGCACTTTAGGGGCCAAATTATTCCGGTTTTACAACTATTTATCTTTATGAATGTCATTTAGATTATTCCCACCTTAGGATAAGCAAGTTCATGCATTTTATTTATATAAATGTTATATGAAAATGGTTGAATGCATGACTAATTTATTTTTTCATGAGTAATTAATTATAAGTGTTATAATTGATTATATGGAAAATAAATTGCATGGAGCATGAAATTACTTAGTTTAAAATAAATGTTATTTTGTTTAAGTAATTTTATAATTCAATTAGTTGAATTCCTTTTATAATTCCAATTTGAATATTGATTGTTGGATTTATAATATAATTTCTTTTTCATAGGTTAATTATTAAAATTTATAAAAGTTATAAATTAAAGGGGTTTTAGAAACCATAACCTATAATTAAGAAATGCATGCAAACATAGGAACTTGGGTTAAAATTTAATTAGTTTTAAATCGTTTAAAATTAATTTAGACCTAAGTTTCAATTTCTAATAGGATTAGAAATTAGTCTTACGTAGTATTTTAAATAGTTTAAAATATAGTAGGACTTTAGGACTTTGGTTATAAGGGAACTCTACCGTGAAGTCTTTGTCTAAGGTTGAGGGTACTTAAGTCGACTGGTTAATCTAACACCTCCTACTGAGGCCGATCCTAACTCTGAGTTGAATTAACCTTAGTTCTATTTTGATCTCTAGGTAATTAAAATGTTTTTTCACCTAGACATAAGGTTTTAAGACCTAGTTATAATAGTTATAATAAGTATAGACTTAGATAGATTCTTTTAGCCAGAATCCGACTAAGTTAAAACTATATCCTAATCTTAGGAACTTCAGTGGGAGAAAACGAGATGTTCGCATCGAATTTTCTCTCACGTCCTCAAGAGTTCACACTGTGAGTTCCATGCTCGGCTACGTGGCGTCAATAGGGCGTCCCCCTACGGTATGTGTTTGCATGGTTTAATACCAAGGTGAATGAGGGAAATATCCATAGTAAATGGGAGCAGGGCGCGTGTCAACGTATCCTACGGTCTCCTTTATTAGGTCGCATCGTGAGATTTCTATAGTCCGCCTGCTAGGTTTCCTGGAACAGCCAAGCCCTACGGAGGGCCTGACTATAGGGATCGGAACACCGCGAACTCCAGAAATGGATAGGGTCTCTTAGGTTGTTTGCCAGCAGTTGTCTGTCTTAATAGTAGCCTGTTGGCTCGGGCCTATTGGATCTGAAAATAGTAGGGTCACATTTACGGGATGAGTTAAGTTAGTTAACAAGTCCTTGACCAAACAAACGGTAGCTAAGGACCATTGGGACATGAGATGTTCTGGTAGTGAGAATTGGCTGAGAAAGTCTCAATTCAAGGGAGGAACGACTGAATGCCCGACGGAGGCTTTTGTTCTAAACCCTTGAAGTATCGTTGCAAAAATTAAAGGTTTAACTTAAACAGTGGGTTTAGTTTAAACACTAGGGTTCTTTAACGATTTTGCTAAATTAGATTGGTTTTTACAATGGGTTTCAAAGGCATAACTAATTAGAACTATTTTGGATATTCAACATGTCGTCCTCAATAATAGCCTTACCTAAAAGCGACCGTTTAACTGGTGAGAATTTTACTACGTGGAAGTCCAACTTGAATACGATTCTCGTTGTTGACGACCTACGGTTTGTACTAACTGAGGAATGTCCTCAGATCCCTGCTCGTAACGCTCCTCAATGCATTGAAGGCGCGTCGGCCACCGGATCAAGGCCAATGATAAGGCCAAGGTCTACATTTTGGCTAGTGTTTACGAAGTTACGCCAAAAAGCATGAGGGCATGGTCTCACCGTGAGATCATGAGTTCACTGCAGGAAATATTTGGACAACCGTCTGGAAAGATTCGGTACGAATCCCTCAAATACGTTTATAACTCCCGTATGAAGGAGGGGTCATCGGTGAGAGAACACGTTCTTGATCTGATAGTCCAATTCAACGTGGCTGAGATGAACGGAGCGGTCATTGACGAGCATAGTCAGGTATCGTTCATCTTGGAATCTCTTGCGAAGAGTTTCCTGCAATTCTGCAGCAATGCGGTGATGAACAAGATAGAGTATAACCTGACTACTCTCCTTAATGAACTACAAACTTTCCAGTCTCTTATGAAGAATAAGGGACAAGTTAATGGAGAGGCAAATCTGTTTGCCCATTCCAGAAGGTTCCAGAAGGGTTCATCCTCTAGGACTAAGTCCTGTAGCTCATATTCTGGGCTTAAGAAGACCCAAAAGAAGAAAATAAGAGGGAAAGAGAAGACACCTGCTGCTGACAAAGGCAAGGGAAAAGCCAAATTTGCAGATAAAGGAAAATGTTTCCACTGCAACATGGATGGACAGTGGAAAAGAAACTGCCCAAAATACCTTGCTAAGCACAAAGAGAAGAAAGGTAAATTAGATTTACTTGTTCTTGAAACTTGTTTAGTGGAAAATGATGATTTTACCTGGATACTTGATTCAAGAGCCACTAATCACGTTTGCTCTTCATTTCAGGAAACTAGTTCCTTCAAGGAGCTCGAAGAGGGTGAGATGACGCTCAGGGTCGGAACGGGAGACGTCGTCTCAGCTCATGCAGTGGGAGATGCCAAGTTATTTTTCGGAGATAGATTTCTTTCTTTAAAAAATCTGTATATAGTTCCTAAGCTTAAAATGAACTTAATTTCTATCTCTTGTTTAATAGAACTTGGATATTGTATTTCTTTTTTAATTAATGAAGCGTTCATTTTGAAAGAAGGTGTCATTATTTGTTCTGCTAAATTGAAAAGTGGCTTGTATGTACTAAAACCGAACAAAACGAAAGCAATTTTAAATCACGAGATGTTTAAAAATGCTAACACTCAAAATAAAAGGCAAAGAATTTCTCCAAATAATAATACCTATCTATGGCATCTTAGGCTTGGTCATATTAATCTCAACCGGATTGAGAGACTCTCTAAGAATGGACTTTTAAATAAGTTAGAAGATGATTCTTTACCGCCTTACGAGTCTTGCTTGGAATGTAAAATGACCAAACGACCTTTTACTGGAAAATGTTATAGAGCCGTAGAGCCCCTAGAACTTGTGCATTCGGATCTTTGTGCTCCGGTGAATGTTAAAGCTCGAGGAGGGTACGAATATTTCATCTCTTTCATATATGATTATTCGAGGTATGGTTATCTATACCTAATGCATCACAAGTCTAAGCTCTTGAAAAGTTCAAAGAGTATAAGGCTAGAGTAGAGAATGCATTAGGGAAAACCATTAAAACACTTCGATCTGATCGAGGTGGACAGTACATGGATTTGAGATTCAAGGACTATATGATAGAACATGGAATTAAATCTCAACTCTCTGCACCTAATACACCACAGCAAAATGGTGTGTCAGAAATGAGAAATAGAACCTTGTTAGACATGGTTCGTTCTATGATGAGTTATGCTCAACTGCCTGCCTCGTTTTGGGGATACGCAATAGAGACTGTAGTTCAAATCTTGAATAGTGTTCTATCAACAAGTATTTCGCAAACACCTTTTGAACTTTGGAAGGGGCGTAAACCTAGTTTACAACACTTAAGGATTTGGGGTTGTCCGACACACGTGCTCGTGACAAACCCAAAGAAACTGGAACCTCGTTCAAGATTATGTCAATTTGTTGGTTATCGCAAAGAAACGAGAGGTGGTCTTTTCTACGACCCACAAGAAAACAAGGTGATTGTGTCGACAAACGCCACGTTCTTGGAGGAAGATCACATGAGGAACCACAAACCACATAGTAAATTAGTACTAAATGAAGCTACACATGAAACAACAAGAGTTGTTGATCCATCTGGACCTTCATCAAGAGTTGATGGAAGAGCCACCACCTCAAGTCAGTCTCGTCCTTCTCAATCGTTGGGAATGCCTCGACGCAGTGGGAGGGTTGTTTCCCAACCTGACCGCTACTTGGGTTTAGATGAAACTCAAGTTGTCATACCTGATGACGGCGTAGAAGATCCATTGTCTTATAAACAGGCAATGAATGACGTACACAAGGACCAATTGATTGAAGGGAATTGTAGTCCCTGCAGCGGAAGCGATTGCGAATCGCGCGCTCTTGATTTAGTTACAACGGAAAATGCAAGAACGTAAAACATAGATTAAACATAAAATACAGAAATGGACAACAAGTACATTACCTTTGAAGAACCCTTCTTCAAGTGCTCCTCTCTCCACGGTCACGATCTCAGCAACAAGAACTCGTACGATCACCGACACCACCACTGGATCTTCTCCGTTGTTCTCTAGGTGAGGGAGGAAAGTGGGTTCTCTTTAGGATTGGTGAGGTATTTTGTGAGAGAGATTTGTGTTTTGGAACACTTCCAACAACACAACAAGGAGGCTTGTAAAAACTTTCTCAAAGTCTTTTCCCAAAGTCTTAACCTAGTTGCATCTCATGCAACTATATATAGGAGAATGGTATGGAAATGACCATTCTACCGCTCCTTTAATCTCTCTTTAGTATATAGTTTATATATGAATTTAATTCATATTAAAACTATATATTATATCAATTACATCATATATAATTGATATAACTCCTCATTTATGAAATTGAACACTTCAATTTCACTCCTAACTTTATACCCTTAATATTACCATGTTGAGCCAATGGAGGGATCTCATGGACCTACAGATCATGAGCTCCAATGATGTGAGATTAACTGATCAAACTCTTTGATCTAGTTAATCAATATTCATTAACTACAAGTCACTCCACTATAGACTTGTAGTTTGCTCTCTCCTCACTTTGTAGACATTATTGTGTCCACTCGATATAGTCATTACCCATGAGTCGACCCTTCATAGGTTGTTCGTAATCACAATGGGTCAAATTACCATTTTACCCACTGTGATTACCTCTTTGTTCCTTAAGCACCACTGATCCTCTAATGAACAACAAGTCTAAGGTCCTATCTTGGACTCATACCCTCATAAAGGGCGGGGCCCGTTGTTCGAGACACGAGTCGGTTCTTAAGGGAACAACGTATCTCGATTCCTCGATGAGGAATGAGTGAATTCCATCTTGCCCGATTAAGTTTCCATTTACCTACGAGGTTCCGTCACTGAGAAGGTAGGCTTATTGAGTCGACTCTGACATGCCACGCTCACCCATACTAGTCTAAGGACAAACCCTATAAGCGGGAGTTCTTAACTTGCTCGATTCGAGTCAAGTCACTAATGACCATCTATAAATTACTAGTCTTATCCTCATTAATCGGTGTTATACTCGTTAGACTAATAATTTGCGATCTAGTCTTGTATGAACTCTTCATACAGGATGCCCCCACTCGCATGTCAACTACATGAATGAGTTGGATTACCTCATTTGTACTAATTACAAAGTGGGCCACATCCATGGTGTTACTGAATGAGGTTTCCAACCTTATTCTTATACCATAGATTGTTTAGGTTATAATCTTGAAGTCAACCCAAATAGTGTCCACTACTGCGATTTCAAGATAAACGTTATAACCTTTGAGCTTAGTTTATTGGATTTATAAAAGCAAGACTGTAATCTTATCAAAACAAATAACACTTTATTTAATTGATCAAAATTACACAAGTATAGGGCATAAATTCCAATAATCTCCCACTTGACCTAAAGCTTGTGGAGTACTAAACATTACAATAATGTAAATACAATAAACTAGGGCATTTAAACCCTTTTGTACAAAATACTCCCACTTGCCCTAGTTGGGGAAGACTTGTAAACCTAGACCTTCTAGGTGACTCTCAAATACTTTAGCCGTGAGAGCCTTTGTAAAAGGATCAACAATGTTGTGCTCTGAGGCAATCTTCGTGACAATCACGTCTTCTCTATGCACGATCTCCCGGATGAGATGATACTTCCGCTCTATGTGTTTTTCCCTCTTGTGATTTCGGGGTTCCCTCGAATTTGCCACTGCACCACTGTTATCGCAATATAGTGTGACGGGCACAGTCATATTTAGAACAACTTCAAATTTAGCATAATTTTCCTTAATCAAACGACCTCCTTAGCTGCTTCACAAGCTGCTACAGATTCAACCTCCATGGTAGAATTAGCGATGCATCCTTGCTTGACGCTTCGCCATACTACAACTCCTCCGTTAAGAGTGAAAACTGACCCTGATATAGATTTCCGAGAAACTAGTATCAACAACTCTTGTTGATGTACTAGTAGCAACCTTTGCTACTGTTCCGTCTAACTCACTCAACACTACCTTACTTTTTGGTTTGTGATCCCTTATCTGGTCCTCCTCCAAGAAAGTGGCATTTGTCGACACAAAGACCTTGTGTTCCTTAGGATCATAGAACAAACCACCTCTTGTTTCTTTTGGGTATCCTAGAATAGGAACAACTTTGAACATGAATCCAACTTCTTTTGATTTGTCACAAGCACATGTGTTGGACAACCCCATATTCTAAAGTGACATAAACTACCTTTACGTCATTTCCAGAGTTCAAAAAGTGTTTTAGAAACACTTTTTGAGGGCACACTATTCAAAATGTATACTGCAGTCTCCATTGCATAACCCCAAAAAGAACTAGGGAGATGAGCATAACTCATCATTGATCGAACCATGTCCAACAAGGTTCTATTTCTCCTTTCCGATACACCGTTTTGCTATGGTGTGCCGGGAGCTGAGAGTTGGGATGTAATTCCATGTTCTATCATATAGTTCTGGAATTTTAAATCCATGTACTCTCCACCTCGATCCGATCGAAGTGTTTTAACTCTTTTACCTAATTGATTTTCAACCTCAGTCTTGAATTCCTTGAACTTTCCAAGTGCTTCAGACTTGTTGTGCATGAGGTAAATATGCCCATATCTGGAATAATCATCTATAAAAGAGATGAAATATTCGAGATCCTCCCAGCTTTTAACATTCATCGACCACAAAGTTACAATGTATAAGCTCTAGAGTATCTTTGGCTCTATAACCTTTTCCCCTAAAAGGTCTTTTAGTCATCTTGCCTTCTAGGCAGGATTCACATACTGGCAAGGAATTATCTTCTAACTCGTTTAGAAGTCCGTTCTTTACCAATCTCTTAATCCTATTGAGATTAATGTGACCCAATCTTAGACGCCAAAGATGAGCATTTTAGGAGAAATTAGTTCGTGTACTTGCAATTTTGTAAAATTCACTTGTTAAAACTATTTTAAGTGAATTAAACCATTTGCAAATAATTCTCAAGAAGAGCAACACATAGTACAATACTTTTCCAATGAAATAAACACTTTATTTAATTGAAAAGTAAAAGTAGTACAATGTTCTTGAAGACAAGAAATGAGGTTTCTAATAAACCCTTAAGGTACATGTTATCAAATAACAACTTTTCTTTGCCAGACAGTTGCTCTTTATCTGCTCATTTTCCTCTTCTTATGTATCTTCTTAAGTCCAGAAGCATGGCTGCAATTCTTAGTCCCAGAGGATGAATCCTCCTGAGAACTTTTAGAATGAGCAAACAAATTTGCCTCTCCATTTTGTTGTCTCTTATCATCCATAAGAAACTGATAATTGTACAGCTCATGTAGTAGAGAAGTCAGATCATACTCTATGTTGTTCATCGCTGCATTGCTACGGAATCGCTGAAAACTCTTCGGAAGATATTCTAGGATGAACAAAATCTGACATTTCTCATCTATGACCGCTCCGTTTAATTCCGCTATATTGAAGTGGGCAAACAGATTGAGAACATATTCTCTCACCGATGTTTCTTCCTTCATACGTGCGTTATAAACGAACTTTAGGGCTTCATGCCGAATTTGTTTGGACGGTTGTCTAGACAAATTTACAACAAAAAATCCATGATCTCTCGAGCTGAGACCTTGCCCTCCAGCCTCCTGGCTAAAGCATCAGGTATGCTAGCCAGAATATAGGCTTTCGCCTTTTCGTTGGCATTAATCCAACGGTCATACGCATCCTCAACAGCTTGAGATGCATTTTGAGCAGGAAATTGAGGACACTCCTCATTGAGAACGAACTTAAGATCATGTGTAACCAAAATTATGTTGAGTCCATCCCTCCATGTCACTATGTTCTCTCCGGTTAACTTTTTCGCACCCAATAAAGAAATCATAGAGCTAGACATTTTTGCTGAAAATTTACAAACAAACTTGTATGAGTTTCTTGCTATAACTCTAATCTAATCATGTTTTAGCTAATTTTCAAATGATTCCTAGGCATTTATAATTTGCAATGATACTCCAAAAGTTTAGAATGTATGACACCGAAAGGTAATAAAAAACACTCCTCCTCTGTATCAAGAAATTCTTGACCAAAACCTAACACCAGAATAACTCTTATTCCTATAGGTTTTAGTTACCATTTTTCGGTCTGAATACATACACAACTTATGTATCCCGTGAGTGTAACCCTTTGTCTTTAGATCCCAGAGTCTCAATCCAATAAAATCCGCCGAAGGGAGGACTAGATTGGAAAATAGTCTAAGGAAATCTTTATCCCTTTCAGATGACTACTTTGTTAGATCCCCTATGATCAAGCCCTCCGAAGGGATTGTCTGGTCCAGGCCAAACTAGCAGGCTGACCATAGTGGTCCAACCGTGTAAACCGACAAAAGAGACCGTAGGTTTTGTTTTCACTAAACCTGCTCTCACTCAGTATAAGTACCCTCTCCATTCACCTTGGTATTGACTCATACAAACACCATCCGAAGGGGGACGCTTCCGTTTGCGCCACAAGGCCAAGTATGAGTCTCACGGTGTGAACTTTCCGGAGATAGCGTAGGTGGAAAAATATGTATCTCATACACTTTTTCCTCCAACTGAATACTTTAAGTCTATAGGAATCTTTCTTAGGCTAAAACCCGGCTAATGATTTTACCTATATCTATTAACATAACTCTTATATTGATAATCAATATAACTCTTATATTGATTTTATCCTAAGTTTGTTAATATAACTCCTTATATTAAACCTAGGATTTCTAGTTTATTAACCCCTTAATAAACTCGCTGACGCTACTGTAATTTATAAGACTCTCTGATTAAATTTCACTCCCAGGTTAGTTCCCAGGTAGGGGTGTTCCGTTTCCGTCAGTTAAATACCCCAACCTAGATAGAACTTTCCTTAGACAGAGTTCCTCTTTTAATCATAGCTTATAAATTACTTGGTTTCTAATTCTAATCTAATTAGAACTAGATAACCTAAGGTCTATTATTTCCAAGTTCTAAACATTTTAAAACTAATAATTAGCCTTAGGTGACATGCATACTATGTTATAGTGCTTGATCATTCATCACATGAATAATAAAACATACATAGCATATTCATCTCATGAAATATAATGCATGTCAATGCTGTCCAAAAATTAATATAACAACCTTATATTAATTAATCATGCAAACTATATAATATAACTCCTTATATTATAAATGATGCATGAAACTGCTTAACCTAAGGTGGGATTTCTAAAATACAAGCATACACTATGCATGGCAATAATACACAACAATTGCATAATTAAAATAGCAAAAATTAGACCAATTTTGGCACCCTAAAATTAATTTTAAATAATATAATCTAATTATATTAATTAAAATTAATTAATTAAATATAAATTAAATACAAAACGTTTTTATATTTAATATATACTAAAAACAACGTTTCGCCCGTCTTGCCTTCCGTGGAAAGCGCGTCTCGGCGTTACGCTTGCTTTGTCGATTTCTACGAGCGTTGCAGCGGCTGAGGCGGCGCTCCCAACGCTCGTCATCTTCTCCACCACGCGCGCTGCGCGATGGCGTTGCAACGCCATTCACATAACAGCCATAGGAATCTCCATTCCTTGCTCGTTTTCGCTCCGATCTCCTCAGCAACCGCTTTGCCTCGATCGACACTGACTTACAGACTCGATTTACAATAAAATTTACCCAAAACACCGAGCCCTTACATTGAACATTTGAATGAAAAATTGTAAATCTATGTGCCAAAATCGAAAACATCTAATTTCGCAAAAAACCGTTCATACATCTCATGCACAAAATAGTAAATCCCACCTTGTTCTTGAAAAATCCAGAACATAAATTAAGAACGCAATTGGGCTCTGATACCAATTGAAGGGAATCGTAGTCCCCGCAGCGAAGCGATTGCGAATCGCGCACTCTTGATTTAGTTACAACGAAAAATGCAATAACGTAAAACATAGATTAAGCATAAAATACAGAAATGGGCAGCATGTATATTACCTTTGAAGAACCTTTCTTCAAGTGCTCCTCTCTCCACAGTCACGATCTCAGCAACAAGAACTCGTACGATCACCGACACCACCACCGGATCTTCTCCGTTGTTCTCTAGGTGAGGGAGGAAGGTGGGTTCCCTTTAGGAGTGGTGAGGTATTTTGTGAGAGAGATTTGTGTTTTGGAACACTTCGAACAACAAAACAAGGAGGCTTGTAAAAACTTTCTCAAAGTCTTTTTCCAAAGTCTTACGTATTTGCATCTCATGCAACTATATATATAGGAGAATGGTATGGAAATGACCATTCTACCCCTCCTTTAATCTCTCTTTAGTATATAGTTTATATATGAATCTAATTCATATTAAAACTATATATTATATCAATTACATCATGTATAATTGATATAACTCCTCATGTATGAAATTGAACACTTCAATTTCACTCCTAACTTTATACCCTCAATATTACCATGTTGAGCCAACTGAGGGATCTAATGGACCTACAGATCATGAGCTCCAATGATGCGAGATTAACTGATCAAACTCTTTGATCCAGTTAATCAATATTCATTAACTACAAGTCACTCCACTATAGACTTGTAGCTGCGCTCTCCTCGCTGTAGACATTATTGTGTCCACTGATATAGTCATTACCCATGAGTCGACCCTTCACAGGTTGTTCGTAATCACAGCTGGATCAAATTACCGTTATACCCCTGTGATTACCTCTTTGTTCCTTAAGCACCACTTATCCTCTAATGAACAAAAAGTTTAAGGTCCTACCTTAGACTCATACCCTCATAGAGGGCGGGCCCCGTTGTTCAGGACCTGGAGTCAGTTCTTAAGGGAACAACGTATTTGATTCCTCAGTAGAGGAATGAGTGAATTCCATCTTGCATAGTTAAGTTCCCAGCTGCCTACGAGGTTCTGTCCCTGAGAAGGTAGGCGTATTGAGTCGGCTACAGGCCACTCTCACCCATACTAGTCTAAGGACAAACCCCTATAAGCAGGAGTTCTTAACTTGCTCAGGATTCAGGTCAAGTCACTAATGTCCATCTATAAATTACTAGTCTTATCCTGTTAACGGTGTTATACTGGTTAGACTAATAATTTGCAATCCAATCTTGTATGAACTCTTCATACAGGATGCCCCCACTCGCATGTTAACTACATGAATGAGTTGGATTACCTCATTTGTACTAATTACAAAGTGGGTCGCATCCATGGTGTTACCAGAATGAGGTTTCCAACCTTATTCTTATACCATAGACTGTTTAGGTTATAATCTTGAAGTCAACCGAAATAGTGTCCACTACACTGATTTCAAGATAAACGTTATAACCTTTGAGCTTAGTTTATTGGATTTATAAAAGCAAGACTGTAATCTTATCAAAATATATAACACTTTATTTAATTGATCAAAATTACACAAGTATAGGTCATAAATCCCAACATGGATCACAACCATGGACCTTGAAATGGAGTCGATGGACTTCAATTCAGTATGGGAACTTATAGACCAACCTGAAGGGGTTAGACCCATACGGTGTAAGTGGATCTATAAGAGAAAGAGAGATGCAGTCGGAAAGGTACAGACCTTTCAGGCTACACTTGTAGCAAAGGGTTTTACCCAAAGGGAAGGAGTTGACTATGAAGAAACTCTTTCCTCGGCTGCTATGCTGAAGTCTATAAGGATACTCTTGTCCATAGCCGCGTTTTATGATTATGAAATTTGGAAAATGGACGTCAAGACTGCCTTTTTGAATGGTAATCTTGACGAGGGCATCTATATGTCTGAGCCCGAAGGGTTCATAGCCCAAGGTCAGGAGCAAAAAGTTTGCAAGCTTAATCGATCCATTTATGGATTGAAACAAGCGTCAAGATCTTGGAATATAAGATTTGATACTGCGATCAAATCTTACGGCTTTGACCAAAACGTTGATGAGCTTTGTGTTTACAAGAGGATCGTCAACGACAAAGTATCTTTGTTAGTACTTTATGTGGATGATATCCTACTCATTGGGAATGATGTAGGATACCTAACTGACATAAAGAATTGGCTGGCGACCCAATTCGAAATGAAAGATTTGGGAGAGGCGCAGTTTGTTCTTGGGATTGAGATCTTTAGGAATCGCAAGAAACGAAACGCTAGCTTGTCTCAAGCGTCTTATATCGACAAAATGTTGTCCAGATATTCGATGCAGAATTCCAAGAGGGGCTTATTACCCTTCAGGCACGGAGTTCATCTGTCTAGGGAACAGTGTCCCAAGACACCTCAAGAAGTTGAGGATATGAGACATATTCCCTATGCCTCTGCAGTAGGTAGCTTAATGTATGTTATACTATGCCCAAGGTCGGACATTTGTTATGCAGTGGGAATAGTCAGTAGGTACCAGTCCAATCCAGTGTTAGACCACTGGACAACAGTTAAAAATATCCTCAAGTATCTAAGGAGAACGAGAGATTATATGCTTGTGTATGGGTCTAAGGATCTGATCCTTACTAGATACACTGATTCTGATTTGCAGACCGATAAGGACTCTCGAAAATCCACATCGGGATCAGTTTTCACCCTTAACGGGGGAGCTGTAGTATGGCGAAGCATCAAGCAAGGATGCATCGCTGACTCCACAATGGAGACTGAGTATGTTGCTGCTTGTGAAGCAACTAAGGAGGTTGTTTGGCTAAGGAAATTCCTTACTGATTTGGAAGTTGTTCTAAATATGGAATCTCCCATCACCTTATACTTTGACAACAGTGGTGCGGTAGCCAACTCGAAGAAACCTCGCAGCCATAAGCGAGGAAAGCACATCGAGAGGAAGTATCGCCTGATACGAGAAATAGTGCAACGAGGAGATGTGACAGTCACGAAGATCGCTTCGGAGCACAATATTGCTGATACGTTTACAAAGACTCTCACGACTAAAGTGTTCGAGGGTCATCTGGAAAGTCTGGGTCTACCAGATATGTACATAAGCAAATCTAGGGCAAGTGGGAGATATGTAATGGGGTATATGGATGCCCTAGTTTATTGTATTTATAACTCTTGTAACCACTGTTTAACATTATGATGTACCCCACTAGAGTTTTAGTTCAAGTGGGAGTTTGTTGGGATTTATGCCCTAAAACTCGTAGTTTGTAATTATGTTCTAATTAATGTAATAAAGTGTTATTATTTCAATAAAGTGTTATTTTTCGTTATCTACGAGTTTGCCTTCATTTAAACCCTAAATCCAATAAACTAAACATCCAAGGCTGTTAAATGAATCTTTAACTGAATGTAATGTACATAAAAAGGATCTCGGTTCGAGATACAGCCTAAAGGGTCTATAGTTAGAGGATAAGGTTTGGGTACCTTACCCTGGTAAAACTATGGATGTGGCCCACTTTGTATTTGATACAAACACTGTGATCCTAACATGTTCGTGTAGATGAAATGTGAGTGGGGATATCCTATGTAATGAGATTACATAAGACCGGACCACGAAATAGTAACCTCTAGTTGTAACTCCGTTGTCTAGTTAGGTTTCTATTTCACTAGGATGACCCAGGCAACTTGATCTCAATCCGGAGCAGGTTACGAACTCCTATTCGCGAGGGATTGTCCTTTGACTAGTATGGGTGAGAGTGGCCAAATTTGCCGACTCAATATGCCTACCTTCTTGGGGACAAGACCGAGTGAGCGGCTGTGGACTTAACTTAGCAAGATGGAATTCACTCCTTCCCGCCTACTAGGGTAAGTAGAGGAATGTTCCCTTAAGTGGTGTCTCCAGGACTTGACCAAAGGGCCCGACCCTCTCATTGGCCCGAGAGGGACTCTGTTTGTTGGTAGGACCACAAACAAATTGTTCATTAGAGGAGCACTAGCACTTAAGGCACAAGATGTAACCCAGGGGTAAAACGGTAATTTGACCCAGCTGGTGTTACGAACATTCGTGAAGGACTTGCTGCTATTGGTCAATATTCATGGACACAGAAATATATCTGCAGTGAGAAGAGTGCAGCTGTGGGACTTTAGTGGAGTGTTCTCGCAGTTAACGAATGTTGATTGGGAGGTTAATGAGATTAATCGAGCAATCTCGTATTGTTGGAGCTTCTGATCTGTAGGTCCATTAGGTCCACCTTCTAACTCGTAAAGGATTCTTAGATCATTTGAATTTAAAATGTTCAAATTCATTAGGGAATAAACTTAATGTATGTTGATACAATATAATATATAGTTTTGGAACTATATATTATAAATTTAATGTGAATGTGATTCATATTATATTATATGAGAGAATTGAATATTTGAAAGAGTTCAAATATTATATTAAATGTGAATGTGATTCACATTTGAAAACTATAGGTTAAAATTTAATGTGCACTGGATGTACATTAAAACTATAGGTTAAAGGGGTAATATGATTAAATGAGATTTAATCCAAATTAAATATATGATATTTAATTTGTATTATTTAAATTAATAATTAAAGTTAATTATTATTATTATTATTATTATTTTAATAATAAAATAAGGGAACGTGTCTTCCAGACACGTTCCCACTATCCCCCTTCCTTCTCCCTATCGATAGCTTAACAGGGAGAAGGGGTGTGCATTTTTGAATTAATCGATCAACTGAATTTTAGAAGCAATTGGAGAATTGCTCTCTCTCTCTCACTCTCACATACCCAAAACCGTCTTCCAATTGTTGGATTACCTTCCCACCAAGGTTGATCTAAGTGGAATCCAGAGAATAGGAGGTTTGCCATTTTTGTGGTGTCCTGTTGCTGGATGAAAACAGAGAAGTTTAGCTCCGGTGTTGCTGAAAAGCTAGGAGCAAAGAGTTGTTGGAGAAAGTCTACAAAGGTAATAATTCCCTATCTTTTATTAGTTTAATCGTTAAACTTGTAGCATGTTTGTATGCAATTAATCCATGTCTAATAGGATTAGAATTTCATGTTTGTTTTGTTCTTTTTGTCAATGTACTGGTTTTTGTTTTAAGCAAAACAATCAAGTAATTAAGATCCCAAACCCGTTTCCGCTGCTCAAGGAGATCAGATCTCCATCAGCCTCGGTAGGATCGTATGGCAACACTAAAGGGCGATGACTAGGGTTGCTTAAAAGTTTATAAACCTCTTTTATAATATTTAAACTCGATTAATTAAACCAACTAATCAAAATAAACACCCTAAAAACTTCTAGAAATGTAGAACAATTTTTCTAAGCATGCAATCTACTTAAATAAATAATTGAACAAAGTAAAGTAAAAGAGCATAGAGGAAGAGATGACACTGAAGATTTTTATAGTGGTTCGAAAATCCCTATTCCACTCCCCAAGATGAAGGGAATAAAACTCCCGCAGCGAAAAAATGACTTTGAACCGTCGTGGTTTCGTTGTGAAAATAATTCTTAAAATTTAATTCTATCCTATAGAATTTAGATTAAACATGCATAAAAGGAAGGAAAAATTAGTAAGAAGATGTACTTACTTGTTGAAGAACCTTTCTTCACGATTTCCTTCTTCGGTCACGAACTCTTCGTGCTCTCGATCTCCACCTTCACGAACTCTCCGAACAATCGAACGATCCGAACACCTCCGAAAGTTCTTCTCGGTTGTTCTCCTTAGGTAAAGGGAGAGTGGTGGGGCTCCTTTGATTTTTGGGTGGAGAAAAATTTTGTGAGAGAAGAGAGAATTCTTGAGAGCTCTTTTGGTGAGAATAAAAAAAATGAGCCAACTCTTACCAAATGCCTTCTTACAAAGGCTAAATAATTGTGGTAGGTGGAGTTGAAATCTCCACCGATTTACCATTTTACCACAACCATAGGTTATGCAAGTCATATTTGCATAACCACATATAATAAGATATCTCATATCTTATGATACAAATCACATTTGTATAATTGTGGATTTTAAATTTAATCACATTCAATTTAATTTCTCTCAATTCAATTTCTCTAAATTAGCCCTAATTTAGAAATTAGGCTAACCTATAGTTTATTATGAATCTCATTCACATTAAACTATATAATATGTAAGTCATATCTCATATAAATGACATAAATAACCTTTTAATGAATTTGAACACTTCAAATCCACACCAAACTGTAAACCGTCTATGTATCCAGTCTGAGCCAACCGAGGGACCTAATGGACCTACAAATGACGAGCTCCAATGATCCGAGAGAAACCTGTTAAACTCTTTGGCCCGATTAATCAACATTCATTAGCTACGCTAACACTCCACTAAAGTCCGTCGCTGCCCTCCCGTCACTGTAAGACAAGTTGTGTCCATTGATATAACCAATGCTCGTTAGTCGACCCTTTACAGGTTGTTCTAGACACTGTTGGGTCAAATTACCGTTTTACCCCTGTGTCTACTTCTTGCTCCTTAAGTCCCCACTGCTCCTCTAATGAACAATAACGTTGTATGGTCCAACCATAAACAACACCCCTCTCGAGCATGTGAGAGGGTTGGCGCACGTTGTCCAAGCCCTGGAGACAACACTTAAGAGAACAACCCCTCTAGCTTCCCTAAAGTCGGGAACGAGTGAATTCCATCTCGTGTAGTCAAGTTCTCACATCCCCACGTGGTCCTGTGCCTGAGAAGATAGACATATTGGGCGAGTAACTTGTTCGGATGTATGTCCTCATCTCGTGTAGTTTGTAATATTCCAAGTTGTAAATGAATAAGAGTTATTTATTTCAACATTGTGCAATAAATAAGAGTTATTTATTTAAACTTTGTGTCTCGCATTTTTCATAAAATTAATCCAATAACTAAGCACCAGGGTCATTGTATTATGAAAGAACTAAGAACTTGAACGGTGTATAGTGGACATAAAGGGAGGATCACGTTCGAGTTAATGACCCGAACGGTCTGCAGTATATGGATAGGGTTTGAGACCTAATCCTGGATAGACTGTGGATGCGGCCCGCTTTGTATTAGATACAAACGAGGTGATCTGACTCGTTCATGTGGTTGACATGCGAGTGGGGGCATCCTGTGCAATGAGATTGTACAAGACCGGACCGTGAATTATTAGACTTACTGATGTAACACCGTTAACAGTATAGAGCTAATAAATTCGTAGATGACCATTAGTGACTCGACCTTAATCCTGAGCGTGTTACGGACTCCTGTCTGCAGGGGTCTGTCCTTTGACTAGTACAGGTGAGGGGTGGCCACTGTTGCTCGCCCAATATGCCTATCTTCTCAGGGGCAGGACCACGTGGGGAGCTGGGAACTTGACTATGTAAGAAGGAATTCACTAGTTCCCGACTTTAGGGAAACTAGAGGGGTTGTTCCCTTAAGTGCTGTCTCCATGGCTTGAACAACGGGGCCCCACTCTTTCATTTGTCTGAGAGGGTTGTTGATTATGGTTGGATCATGCAACGTAGTTGTTCATTAAAGGAGCAGTGGGACTTAAGTAGCAAGAGGTAGACACAGGAGTAAAACGGTAATTTGACCCAGTTGTGACTACGAACAACCTGTGAAGGGTCGACTCATGGGTATTGGTTATATCGTTGGACACAACTTGTCCTACGGTGATGAGAGTGCAGCTACGGGGTTTAGTGGAGTGTTACTGTAGCTAATGAATGTTGAATAACCGGGTCAAAGAGTTTGACAAGTTAGTCTCGGATCATTGAAGCTCGTCACGTGTAGGTCCATTAGGTCCCTCGGTTGGCTCAAATTGGACAAATTGAGGGTTTACAGTTTCGTGTGAATTTGAAGTGTTCAAATTTATTGTTTGGGTATTTATGTCATTTATATAAAATATAGATGACATAATATATAGTTTGATTTGAATGAGATTCATAATAAACTATAGTATAGCCTAATTGATTAATTAGTGCTAATTGGAGAAATTGAATTGAGAGAAATTAAATTGAATGTGATTCAATTTATAATTCCACATTTATGCAAATGAGATTTGTATAATAAGGTATGAGATACCTTATATTATATAATATGCAAATATGATTTGTATATTATATAGTTGTGGTAAAATGGTGATTTGGTGAAGATGTTAACTCCACATCTCACCATTATTTAAAGGCTTGGTGCGAAGCCTTTGTAATGAATTTTGCTATTTTTTGAAATTTCATCCAAAGAGAGTAAAAAGACTTTATCTCATTCTCTCTCAATTGTCTCTGAAATTCTCTCCTCATCCAAAACCAAAGGGAGTCCCACTCACTCTCCCTCATCATCCTGAGAACAACCGAGAAGACCCTTTGGAGGTGTCTCCCTATTCAGATCGAGGTTTGTGTTCGAGGAGTTTGTAATTTCGAGAGAGATCGTGACCGGAGAGGAAGAGGATTGAAGAAGTGTTCTTAAACAAGTAAGTACTGTTTTCCTTACTGTTTTCTTCTCCTTTTTGCATGTTTAACATAGGATCTATAAGATAGATTCAATTTTAAGACACGTTTTACACAACGGATCAACGACGTTTAACAACGTCTTCCGCTGCGGGAATTCAAAATCCCATCAATTGGTATCAGAGCCAATCGATTCTCTTCGTTCTGTATTCTGTGAATTCTTAAAATAAGGTGGGTAGCATTAATTTTCATGAGATGAATGTTAATGGTTTGCAATTTTGGATGTTTTCGGTTTTTGGCATTTTTTAGACTTACATTAAAGTTGGTGGGATCAATGTAAGGACCCGTTGTTTTGGGCATTTTTTAATGTAAATCGAGTCTGTAGGTCCGTGTCGTTCCTGGCAAGAGTTGTCGTGAAGAAAACGGAGCAAAAACGGACGATTTCGGTGAAAAGCAGCAAAAGTTGTTTGCTTGAAGTTCATCAGCGTCGCAACGCTGTTCATCAGCGTTGAGACACCATCCTTGCCGTTGGAGAGTGCTGCAGTGCAGCGTTGCAACGCTAGCGGTGGCGTTGCAACGCCACAGCGTTGGGAACGCTGGGCGCGACGCTATACATTACAGCATTGCAACGCAATAACAACGTTGCAACGTCGTGTCGTAGTGGTGCGTGGAGCGCGAATTTTTCGGGGACGTGGTACGTTGTCGGTGGTTGCACCCTAGGGTTGTGCAACTGCTGTTTTATTTTTTTTATTATTTATTTATTTGTAAATTTATTTTTATAAATTTATTTTATTTAATTATTTTAATTAATATTAATATAAATGTTATATTAATGTTAATTAATTTAATTTTATGTCCCTAGGGTGCCAAAAATCGGTCCAATATTGCTATTTAATTATTTTATGTATGAGATGTATGATTTAATTATTTCTATGTTTATAGAGTATGTCATATAGATTTAAAATCCCACCTTAGGTTAAACATTTCATGCATCATATTTATATTATAAGAGTTATAATATATCGTATGAATGATAGGATTATATTATAAGAGTTATAATATAATGTTTGCATGAATTAATTTATTTAATATAAGTGTTATATTTTTAAATTAAAAGCATGCTCATGCATTTAATTCATGTGATGAATGTATGTTATAGTATAGTATTATTCATGTGATGAATGATCAAGCACTATAACATAAAAATTCATGTAAACTAAGTTAATTATTAGTTTTAAATTGTTTAGAACTTGAATAATTAGACTTAGGTTTTCTAGTTCTAATAAGATTAGAATTAGGAAATCAAATATAACCTTTGAATGGAGACTGATAAGTAACTCTATATAAGGAAGGTTTTGTCTAAGGTTGGAGTATTTAAGTTGACGCTTGCGGAACGCCCCTACCTGGAAACCGACCTGGGAGTGAAATTGGTCTGTAGATTCTTAGGTTATATTCTCGTGAGTGCCGTTAATTAAGAGTTAATTAATTTACTCACATAGACCTAAGTTAATAATGTGATTATAAACTTAGGCTAATCCAATATAAGAGTTATATTGGTAGACTTAGGTAAATTTTAGCCGGTTTATCTACGTCAATCCCGATTATTTTAAAGTGCTGAGTGGGAGGAAATAAAGTGTACGAGATACATTTAATTTTTCATCCACAAATCTCCGTTAAGTTCGCACCGTGAGATCCATGCTCGGCCTCGTGGCGCAAATGGGAGCGTCCCCCTACGGGTGGCATTTGTATGGGTCAATATCAACGTGAATGGAGAGAGTACTTATAGTGAGTGGGAGCTGGACTTGTGAAAACGGGACCCACGATCTCTTCTTTCGATTCACACCGTGAGACGCCTATGATCCGCCTGCTAGTTTCGCCTGGACTAGACAATCCCTACGGAGGGCCTTGATTATGGGAGTCAGAACACCGTGAATTCGTGAAAGGGATACGATTTCCTTGTTGGTTTTCCTTCTTAGTCCTCCCTACGGCGGCTATTGTTTGGACGAATACTTGGAAATTTAAAGATTGAGGGTGACACTCACAGGATTCATTAAGAGTTAATGGATTCTTACCGAAAAAGGGTAACTGGATGCCTAATGGAATAAGCGTTATTCTGGTATTAGAGTCTGGTCGAGAAAGTCTCGTCCTAGAGGAGGAGTGGGTTTGTCTACCCTACGGTGGCGGTCATTCTAAACCTTTTGGGTATCATTGCAAATTTTGAATGACCTAGGGATCGTAGGATAAAAATTTGCTAAAACCCGATTGGATTTCCAAAAGCTTTTGCGAGACTAATACAAAGTTTTTCATTTTATTTCAGCAACAAAATGTCAAACGCTTTTAACGCCCCTTTAGCTTCCGTTAAGTTAGTCGGCGGTAGTATTTCGTGGAAAAATAATATAGACACGATTTTGGTAAATGACGACCAAGAATTCGCGCTCACTGACGAGGGTCCTCAGGTGCACGGTTCAACAGTCCTATTCAACGATCTACAAACCTTTCAGCCCTTGGTGCAAACTAGGGGGCAGGAAGCTGAGGCAAGTGTTGCCTTAAGACCTTTTCACAGGGGTATGAGCTCTGGGACAAAGTTTGTAGGCCTTTCAGGCCCTAAACGGAAGAAAGAGAAGTTGAAAAAGGATAGTATTGACCGCGCTGTCACCCTAAAAGGAAAAGAAATCAAGGATGTTGCCAGAAAGTGTTTCTACTGCAACAGGGACGGACACCTTAAAAGGAGTTGTCCCAAATTTCTTGATGAAAAGAAGATGACAGGTAAATGTGATATACTTGTCACAGAAACTTGTTTAGTGGAGAGTAATGACTCTGCGTGGATATTGGATTCAGGCGCCACTAACCACGTTTGCTCTTCTTTTCAAGGATTATGTTCCTGGCAGCGGCTGTAAGAGGGTGAGATAACACTCAGGGTTGGATCCGGAGAAGTTGTCTCGCCTGCAGCAATAGGCATGGTGAAGCTGTTCTTTGGCGGGAAGTACTTATTATTGGATAATATGTACATTGTTCCTGGGTTTACGAGAAACCTAGTTTCTATTTCCTTCCTATTAGAATAAAATATTTCCGTTTCTTTCAAGAGCAATAAAGCGTTTATTTCTCGAAATGGAAATTTGATTTGTTCTGCTTTGCTTGAGAGCAATTTATATGTTTTGAACCCTAATTCGATCAAAAGTGTTTTGAACACCGAATTGTTTAAAATAGCAGAAACGCGAACTAAGTGATTGAAAGTTTCTCCAAAAGAAAGTGCCCATCTTTGGCATCTTCGGTTAGGCCACATTAATCTCAATAAGATTGAGAGACTAGTGAAGAGTGGACTTCTAAGCGAGTTGGAAGAAAACTCTATACAGATTTGTGAGTCATGCCTTGAAGGCAAAATGACCAAACGTCCTTTTAGTGGAGAAGGATATAGAGCCAAGGAGCCCCTTGAGCTTATACATTCTGATCTATGTGGTCCGATGAATGTTAAAGCATGAGGAGGTTACGAATACTTCGTATCTTTTATAGATGACTATTCGAGGTATGGGTACATTTACCTAATGCATAGGAAGTCTGAAACACTTGAAAAGTTCAAGGAGTTCTAGACTGAGGTTGAGAACCTGTTAGGTAAAACGATAAAAACACTTCGATCGGATCGAGGTGGAGAGTATATGGACACTGAATTCTAGGACTATATGATAGAACACGGAATTACGTCCCAACTCTCACCACCTTGTATGCCACAGCAGAATGGTGTATCGGCGAGGAGAAACAGAACCCTGTTGGACATGGTTTAGTCGATGATGAGCTATGCTCGTATCCCTGATTCTTTTTGGGGTAAAGAAGTGGAGACTGCGGTATACATTTTGAACACAATTCCGTCGAAAAGTGTTTGTGAAACACCTTTCGAACTCTGGCATGGTCGTAAAACCAGTTTACGTCATTTAAGATTTGGGGATGCCCGACCCATGTGTTGGTGTCAAATCCGAAAAAGTTGGAACCGTGTTCAAAGTTGTGCCTCTTTGTAGGTTACCCAAAAGAGACTAGAGGTGGTTATTTTTACGATCCTAAGGATAATAGGGTGCTTGTGTCGACAAACGCCACTTTCCTTGAAGAAGACCACATCAGGGATCACTTACCAAGGAGTAAAATTGTGTTGAATGAAATGGAAAGTTCATCAGCAAGAGTTGCTGATGGTGCTAGTACGTCAACAAGTGTTGTTGATCCTAGCTCGTCTAGTCAAATCCGTTTCCAAGAGTTGGGAATGCCTCGACGTAGTGGGAGGGCTGTGAGACAGCTTGAACGTTACATGGGTTGAGCTGAAACCCAAGTCGTCACCCATGATGATGACCGGTAGGATCCATTAACCTATGATCAGGCAATGGCTGACGTTGACAAAGACAAATGGATTAAAGCTATAGACCAGGAAATGGAGTCGATGTACTTCAATTCCGTCTGGGAGCTTGTGGTAAAACCTATTGGTTGCAAGTGGATCTACAAGCGTAAACGTGGTGTAGATGGGAAGGTGCAAACCTTCAAAGCTCAACTAGTGGCAAAGGGTTTTACCCAGGTGGAAGGGGTTGACTATGAAGAAACCTTTTCACCTGTTGCCATGGTAAAGTCAATTAGAATCCTTCTGGCCATTGCCGCATATTATGACTATGAGGTATGGCAGATGGATGTCAAGACCGCCTTTCTGAATGGCAACCTTGACAAGACCATTTACATGGACCAACCCAAGGGGTTCATTGCCCAAGGCAAAGAGCAAAGAGTTTGTCGGCTTAAAAGGTCTATTTATGGACTGAAACAAGCCTTAAGGTCTGGGAATATAAGGTTTGATGAGGGGATCAAATCTTATGGCTTTGATCAAAATGTTGACGATCCTTGTGTTTATATGAAAATCGTTAACAGTATTGTCGCGTTTCTTATATTGTATGTGGATGATATCCTTCTCATTGGGAATGAGGCAGGATTTCTTACTGACATTAAGGAATGGCTGGCTTCGCAATTCAAAATGAAAGATTTGGGAAAGGCACAGTATGTTCTAGGTATGCAGATTATCCGGAACGGAAGAACAGAACGCTAGTCATGTCTCAGGCGTCTTATATTTACAAGACGTTGTCTAGATAGAAGATGCAAAACTCTAAGAAGGGCTTGCTGCCTTTCAGGCATGGAGTTCACCTGTCTAAGGATCAATGCCCTAAGATGCCTCAAGAGGTTGAGGATATGAGACAAATCCCCTATGCTTCAGCTGTAGGGAGCCTGATTTATGCCATCTTGTGTACTAGGCCCGAAATCTGTTATGCAGTTGGGATTGTCAATAGGTATCAATCCAATCAAGGATTAGATCACTGGACAACCATAAAGGCAATCCTCAAGTATCTTAGGAGAACGAGGAACTACAGCCTTGTGTATGGGAGTGGGGATTTGATCCTTACGGGATAAACAGATTCTAACTTTCAGACCGATAAGGATTCTAGGAAATCCACTTCGGGGTCAGCCTTCATTCTGAATGGAGGAGCTATAGTGTGGGGAAGCATCAAGCAGGGATGCATCGTAGATTCCACGATGGAAGCCGAGTATGTTGCGGCTTGTGAAGCTGCAAAGGAAGCTGTTTGGCTCACGAAGTTCATGACGGATTTGGAAGTTGTTCCAAATATGAACTTGCCAATCACGCCGTTTTGTGACAACAGTGGTTTAATAGCCAACTCAGAGAACCTCGGAGTCATAAAAGAGGCAAGCATATAGAGCCTAAGTATCACCTGATACGGGAGATTGTGCACTGCGGAGACGTGACAATCATGCAAATAGCCTCGGAGCACAACGTTGTTGATCCATTTACAAAGGCCCTCACGGCTAAGGTATTTGAGGGTCACCTAGAGAGTCTAGGTCTTCGAGTGCTTCCTGACTAGGGCAAGTAGAAGTAATGTAAAGGGGTATTCAATGCCCCAGTTTATTGTATTACTTTACTGTACATTTGAGAAATGTATCATGTACTCCACTAGCTTAGTCCAAGAGGGAGTTTCTTGGGATGTATGTCCTCATCTCGTGTAGTTTGTAATATTCCAAGTTGTAAATGAATAAGAGTTATTCTGAGCGTGTTACGGACTCTTGTCTGCGGGGGTCTGTCCTTTGACTAGTATGGGTGAGGGTGGCCACTGTTGCTCGCCCAATATGCCTATCTTCTCAGGGGCAGGACCACGTGGGGAGCTACGAACTTGACTACGCAAGAAGGAATTCACTCGTTCCCGACTTTAGGGAAACTAGAGGGGTTGTTCCCTTAAGTGTTGTCTCCATGGCTTGAACAACGGGGCCCCACTCCCTCATTTGTCTGAGAGGGTTGTTGATTATGGTTGGACCATGCAACGTAGTTGTTCATTAGACGAGCAGTGGGACTTAAGGAGCAAGAGGTGTTGGGATTTCTGTCCTAATCTCGTGGTTGTAAAATATTGTTTTGAAATTAATAAGAGTTATTCATTTCTTCACTTTGTGTCTCGGAAATATTTTAAACCTTTCCAATAAACTAAGCTCCAGGGTCATTGAATATATGAGAGAACTAGTACTGAACGGTGTGTAGTTGACACACAAGGAGGATCACGTTCGAGTTAATGACTCGAGCGGTCTCATGATATAAGGATGGGGTTGGAGACCTAATCCACGGATACATTGTGGATGCGGCCCGCTTTGTATTAGATACAAACGAGGTGATCGACTTCGTTCATGTGGTTGACATGCGAGTGGGGGCATCCTGTACAATGAGATTGTACAAGACCGGGGCCGTGAATTATTAGACTTATTGATATAACACCATTGTGATAAAGACTAATAAATTCGTAGATGACCATTAGTGTCTCGACTAAATCCACGAGCGTATTACGGATGCATGCTGCAAGGCGTCCGTCATCCTTTGACTAGTACGGGTGAGGGTAATATCAGTTAGTTGCCCAATATGCCTATCTTCTTAGGGACAAAACCAAGTAGAGAGCTGGGAACCTACTTACGCGAGATGGAATTCACTCGTTCCAGCGTATAGGGAATCTAGAGGGGTTGTTCCCTTAAGTCTTTGTCTCCGGGGCTTGGACAACGGCGCCCACCTTCTCACCGGCCCGAGAAGGTGTTGTGTATGGTTGGACCATCACAATATGTTGTTCATTAGAGGAGCTGTGGGGACTTATGGAACAAGATGTGAGACACAATGGTAAAAACTGTAATTTGACCCGGTAGTGTCTCACGAACAACCCGTGAAGGGTCGACTCATGGGCATTGGTTATATCGGTGGACACGTAATATTGTACAATCGATGGGAGTCACACTCAAAGCTTTGTGGAGTGTTCTTGTAGCTAATGAACATTGGTTGACCAAGTAAAAGAGTTTGACCGGTTAACCTCAAATCATTGGAGCCCGTCAATGTAGGTCCATTAGGTCCCTTGGTTGGCTCAATCTGGAATAAAAGAAGGGTTAATGTTTTGGCATGAAATTGAAGTGTTCAATTTCACTTTAAGAGTATTTATATCATATAGATGATATAATATATAGTTTAATATGAATGAGATTCATAATGAACTATATATTAGCCTAATTGTTGAATTAAAGGCTAATTGGAGAAATTGATAGAGAGAAAATAAATTGAATGTGATTCAATTTAATTAAATCCACAATTATTGCAAATGAGATTTGCAACATAAGAAATGAGATATCTTATATTATATAATTATGTAAATAAGATTTACATAACATTTAGTTGTGGAAAAGTGGTAAAAATGTGAAGTTGTGAACTTCATCATTCCACTATATAAACCCTTTGTAAGATGGGTTTGGTAAGCGAAGCTAAGCAAAGCTAAGTTCTCATTTTGGGATTTTGACTTAAGAATCCAAACGTGAACTCTCTCCATTCTCTCATTTCTCCTCTCTTTCCAAAAACAAAAGTTCCCACCAACTTCCCTTCTCCAAAAGAGAACAACCAAGAAGATCATTTGGTAGTGTTTGGGATCTGATCCTGGAAGAGTTCGTAGAGATCGAGAAGCACGAAGAGTCGTAGCTAATGAACAACCTGTGAAGGGTCGACTCATGGGTATTGGTGATATCGATGGACACAACTTGTCCTACGGTGATGAGAGTGCAGCTACGGGCTTTAGTGGAGTGTTACCGTAGCTAATGAATGTTGAATAACCTGGTCAAAGAGTTTGACAAGTTAGTCTCGGATCATTGGAGCTCGTCACGTGTAGGTCTATTAAGTCCCTTGGTTGGCTCAAATTGGACAAATTGATGGTTTACAGTTTGGTGTGAATTTGAAGTGTTCAAATTCATTATTTGGGTATTTATGTCATTTATATGCGATATAGATGACATAATATATAGTTTTATTTGAATGAGATTCATAATAAACTATAGTATAGCCTAATTGATTAATTAATGCTAATTGGAGAAATTGAATTGAGAGAAATTAAATTGAATGTGATTCAATTTATAATTCCACATTTATGCAAACGAGATTTGTATAATAAGGTATAAGATACCTTAAATTATATAATATGCAAATATATTTTGTATATTATATAGTTGTGGTAAAATGGTGATTTTTTGGAGATTTTAACTCCACATCTCACCATTATTTAAAGGCTCGGTGAGAAGCCCTTGTAATGAATTTTGCCATTTTTTGGAATTTCATCCAAAAAGAGCAAAAAGACTTTCTCTCATTCTCTCTCAATTCTCTCTAAAATTCTCTCCTCACCCAAAACCAAAGGGAGACCCACTCGCTCTCCCTCAACCTACCGAGAACAACCGAGAAGACCCTTTTGAGGTGTCTCCCTGTTCGGATCGAGGTTCGTTTTTGAGGAGTTCGTAGTTTCGAGAGAGATCGTGACCGGAGGAGAAGAGGATTGAAGAAGTGTTCTTCAACAAGTAAGTACTGTTTTTCTTACTGTTTTCTTCTCCTTTTTGCATGTTTAGCCTAGGATCTATAAGATCGATTTAATTTTAAGACACGTTTTACACAACGAATCAACGACATTTCACAACGTTTTCCGCTGCGGGAATTCAAAATCCATTCATAACTGTGACCACCCTCACCTGTACTAGTCTAAGGACAAACCCCGCAGGCAGGAGTCCGTAACACGCTCAGGATTAAGATCGAGTCACTGTTGGTCATCTACGACGTTATTAGTCCTAAACTGTCAACGGTGTCACGTCTGTAGGTTTAATAATTCACGATCCGGTCGTGTACAATCTGACTGCACAGGATGCCCCCACTCGCATGTCAACCACATGAACGAGTTGGATCACCTCGTTTGTATCTAATACAAAGCAGGCCACATCCACAGAGTATCTACGTTTAGGTCTCCAATCCTATCCGTATACTGTAGACCGTTTGGGTCATTTAACTCGAACGTGATCCTCGCTCTGTGTTCACTACACACCGTTCAAGTTCTAGTTCTCTCATAATTTAATGACCCTAAAGCTTAGTTTATTCGACAATGTTTGTAAATGTGCGAGACATTAAGTGATGAAAAAATAGCTCTTATTTATTTCAATCATAAATAACGAGATTAGGACATACATCGCAACAAACTCCCACTTGGACTAAGCTAGTGGAGTACAATATACATTTCACAAATGTACAAAAAAATTACAATAAACTAGGGCATTGAATACCCTTTACAATACTCCCACTTGCCCTAGTCATGAAGCACTCGAAGACCTAGACTCTCTAAGTGACCCTCAAACACCTTAGCCGTGAGGGCCTTTGTAAATGGATACTCCGACGCTATCTACGTGACTGCCACGTCTCTGCGGTGTACAATCTCCCGTATTAGGTGATACTTCCGCTCAATGTGCTTGCCTCTCTTATGACTCAGAGGTTCTATCGAGTTGGCTACTGCACCACTGTTGTCACAAAACAGTGTAATCGGCAGGTTCATATTTGTAACAACTTCCAAATCCATCATGAACTTCCTAAGCCAAACAACGTCCTTTGGAACTTCACAAGCCGCAACATACTTGGCTTCCATCATGGAATCAGCAATACATCCCTGCTTGATGCTTTGCCATACTACAACTCCTCCATTCAGAATGAAGACTGGCCCAAAAGTGGATTTCCTAGAATCCTTATCGGTCTGAAAGTCAGAGTTTGTGTATCCTGTAAGGATCAAATCCCCACTCCCATACACAAGGCTGTAGTTCCTCGTTCTGCTAAGATACTTGAGGATTGCCTTTACGGCTGTCCAATGATCTAATCCTGGATTGGATTGATACCTACTGACAAACCCAACTGTGAAGGGAATAAGAATCCTTGCGTAGCGGAAAACGATCGAATCGTCATGGTATCATTACGCTACTCGGTTTTGTTAAAATGATCTAACATAAAGATCTAGGATAAACATGCTGGAAAAGGAAGAAATTTACAGCAAGAAGAAGTTTACTTACTTGTTGTAGACAAACTTCAAGAATTTCTTCCTCGGATCACGAACTCTTCTTGCTTCTCGATCTTAACGAATGCTTCCCACGAACGGAACACGAACACCACCACTTGGAGTCTCGGTTGTTCTTCCTTTTGGGAAAAAGGAAGTTTATGGGAACTTTTGTGTTTTGGAGAGGGAGGAGAATAGAGAGAAAGTAGAGAGAACTTTCTTCTTCTCTTTGATGAAATTCTAAAAAATAAGAGAATGCACACATTCCTTACAAGAAGGGATTATATAGTCGAAATGATGGAGTTAAAGCCTCCACAATATTACTATTTTACCACAACCATAGGTTATGCAAATCTCATTTGCATAACCACATAATATAAGATATCTCATATCTCATACTGCAAATCTCATTTGCAATAATTGTGGATTAATTAAATTGAGTCACATCCAATTTAATTTCTCTTAATTAATTTCTCCAATAAGCCCTAATTCAACAATTAGGCTAACCTATAGTTTATTATGAATCTCATTCACATTAAACTATATATTATATCATTCATATCTCATATAAATGACATAAATGCCTTCAAGTGAAATTGAACACTTCAATTTCATACAAAAATATTAACCCTTCTTTTAACCCAGATTGAGCCAACCGAGGGACCTAATGGACCTACAGTGACAGGCTCCAATGATCCGAGACTAACCTGTCAAACTCTTTGACCCGATTAACCAACATTCATTAGCTACGGTAACACTCCACTATAGCCCGTAGCTGCACTCCCGTCAATGCAGAATATTACGTGTCCACTGATTTAACCAATGCCCATGAGTCGACCCTTCACAGGTTGTTCGTAGACACGACTGGGTCAAATTACCGTTTTACCCCTGTGTCTACTTCTTGTTCCTTAAGTCCCCACTACAACTCTAATTGATCCTGTCCCTGAGAAGATAGGCATATTGGTCGAGTAACTGTGACCACCCTCACCCGTACTAGTCAAAGAACAGACCCTCGCAGATAGGAGTCCGTAACACGCTCAGGATTCAGGTCGAGTGACTAATGGTCATCTACGAAGTTATTAGTCTTTACTGTCAACGGTGTTACATCAGTAGGTCTAATAATTCACGGTCCGGTCTTGTACAATCTCATTGCACAGGATGCCCCCACTCGCATGTCAACAACATGAACGAGTCAGATCACCTCGTTTGTATCTAATACAAAGCGGGCCACATCCACAATGTATCCAGGATTAGGTCTCCAACCCTATCCATATACTGTAGACCGTTTGGATAATTTACTCGAACGTGATCCTCCCTGTGTGTCCACTACACACCGTTCAAGTTCAAGTTCTCTCATAAATTCAATGACTCTAGAGCTTAGTTTATTGGAAAAGTTTATAAATATTGCGAGACACAAAGTGATGAAATGAATAACTCTTATTAATTTCAAACAATATATTACAAACACGAGATTAGGACAAAAATTCCAACAAACTGCATAACAGATGTCGGGCCATGTACACAACATAACATACATAAGGCTCGCAACAGCTGAAGCATAGGGGATTCGTCTCATATCCTCAACCTCTTGAGGAGTCTTAGGACATTGATCCTTAGACAGGTGAACCCCATGCCTGAAAGGCAACAAGCCCTTCTTGGAGTTATGCATCTTATATCTAGACAACATCTTGCCAATATAAGACGTCTGAGACATGGCCAGCGTTCTGTTCTTCCAGTTTCGGACTATCTGGATACCTTGAACATATTGTGCTTCTCCCAAATCTTTCATTTGGAATTGTGAAGCCAACAATTTTTTAACGTCAGTAAGAAATCCTACCTCATTCCCAAAGTAAAGGATATCATCCACATATAATATCAGAAATGCGACAGTGTTGTTGACGATTTTCTTCTAGACACAAGGCTTGTGAACATTCTGATTAAGGTCATAAGATTTGATCACCTCATCAAAACTTATATTCTAAGACCTTGAGCCTTGTTTCAGTCCATAAATAGGCCTATGAAACCGACAAACCTTTTGCTCTTGGCTTTCGGCAATGAACCCTTTGGACTGGTGCATGTAGATGGTCTCGTCAAGTTTATCATTCAGAAAGGTTGTCTTGACATCCATTTGTTATACCACATACTCATACTATGCGGCAATGGCCAGAAGGATCCTGATCGACTTTACCATGACAACAGGTAAAAAGGTTTTCTCATAGTCAACCCCTTCAACCTGGGTAAAACCTTTTGCCACTAGTCGTGCTTTGAAGGTTTGCAGCTTCCCATCTATGCAACGTTTACGCTTTTAGATCCATTTGCAACCTATTGGTTTTACCCCATCCGGTTGATCCACAAGCTCCCAGACAAAATTGAAGTAATCCATTGGAGATGAGAGGGATTGGGCAAGTGGGCAAGTGGGCAAGTTGGATTTCATGGAAAATCCATGAAAATCCATTATTTTTCATTTAATTTTAATTCAAATATTAATATTAAATTGATTTTTAATTAAAATTGATATAATTAATTTAATAATTCAAAAATTAATTTAATTAATTAATTTTTAATAAACCCTAAACCCTAAACCCTAAACCCTAATTTAATTTAATATCAAGTATTAAATTAAAAAAAATTATCCGATCTCGATCGATTTTCCGAACATGAATCTTTATCCATACTATAAACCGATCTAATATTTAAATCATATTTAAATATACACCTCCTTTTAGTCATAGTTTAATTCATAATTAAGCTATGATTCGTTAAAAATATAACATATAATTAACGATTTCTCCCAAACTCGAATTTGAACAATTCAAATTCTTTTCTCTAAAAAAGTTACAAGGCTTAGTCCGAGCTAGTAAGAACGACCTAATGGACGTACAAATGATGAGCTCCAACGATACGAGATTAACCAGCCAAACTCTTTAGCCTAGCTAATCAACATTCGTGTACCACCGAGACACTCCACTAAAGCCCAGTGGTTGCACTCTCCTCACTGTAGATATATTTCTGTCCACTCGTTATAACCATTATTAGTAAGTCGATCCTTCACAGGTCGTTCGTAATTACAGCTGGGTCAAAATTACCGTTTTACCCCTGTAATTACCTTTTGATCCTTAAGTCCCACTGATCCTCTAATGAACAATTGGTTTGTGGTCCAACCAGCAAATCGAATCCCTCTCGGGCCAATGAGAGGGGTGGGCCCTTTGTTCAAGACCCGGAGTAAGCACTTAAGGGAACAACCTCTCTACTTATCCTTAAAGCGGGTAGGAGTGAATTCCATCTTACAGATCTATGTTCCCAGCTATCTACCTAGACTTATCCGTGAAATGGGAGGCTTATTGAGTCGGCAGTCTCGGGCCTCTCTCACCTATGCAAATCTAAGGATACTCTGAATAAACAAATGTTCATAGAACACTCAGGATTAAGATCGAGTTACCTAGGTCATCGTATGAATATAGTTAGTTAAGACAGTAAACGGAGTTATAAAGTCTAAGTGACTATTTCGCAGTCCAGTCTTATGGAAACTCATTGCATAGGACGCCCCCACTCACATGTCTCCACATGAACAATTTAGGATCACATCATTTGTACTCTACAAAGTGGGTCGCGTCCATAGTGTCCCCAGGATAAGGTACCCAACCCTATCCTTATACTATAGACCGTTCTGGCTGTAACTTGAATTTGATCCACTTTTATGTCACACATAAAGCTCAAGTATTCATCCTATAGCCAAGAATTCTTTATTGGATGAAGGTTACACAATACACAATTCACTTTATTCAATAACACCTTTACTGAATAAATCTCAATAACAATTTTATTGCAAAATAGGACATATATTCAGTTTACAAAACCACGAGTTTTAAGACATAAAACCCAACAAACTCCCACTTGGACTAAAACGTCAGTGGGGTAAAACATGCTGAGCAAAGAAAAACTGCCCTATTGTACAACCCGTAGTCCTAGACTCTCTAGGTGTCCCTCAAACATTTTAGCCGTGTGGGGCTTTGTAAACGGATCAACAATGTTGTGCTCCGAAGCGATCTGTGTGACGATCACGTCTCCTCGTTGTACAATCTCCCTGATGAGATGGTATTTGCGCTCTATGTGCTTTCCGCGCTTATGGCTTCTAGGTTCTTTAGAATTTGCCACTGCGCCACTATTATCACAATAAAGGGTGATAGGAAAATTCATATTTGGAACAACATCCAAATCAGTCAATAACTTCCTAAGCCATACAATCTCCTCCGCTGCTTCGCAAGCTGCGACGTACTCAACCTCCATGGTGGAGTCAGCAATACAACCTTGCTTTATACTCCTCCATACTATAGCTCCTCCGTTAAGAGTCAACACTGATCCTGATGTGGATTTCCTCGAATCTACATTAGTCTGAAAATCAAAGTCAGTGTATCCTGCAAGGATCAAATCCTTTGCGCCATACACAAGCATATAGTTCCTCGTTCTCCTAAGATAGTTGAGGATGTTCTTAACGGATGTCCAGTGATCATATCCTTGATTAGACTGATACCTGCTGACTATTCCCACTGCATAGCATATGTCGGGTAGAGTACATAGCATGGCATACATCACACTATTGACAGCTGAAGCATAGAGAATGCGTCTCATATCCTCAACTTCTTGAGGTGTCTTAGGACATTGTTCCTTAGACAAATGAATTCCATGCCTGAAAGGTAATGAACCCTTCTTGAAATTCTGCATCTTATATCTCACCAACATCTTGTTAATTTTAAGATGCCTGAGACAGTGCTAGCGTTTTGTTCTTGCGATTCCGAACGATTTGGATTCCAAGAACAAACTGAGCCTCTCCCAAATCCTTCATTTGGAATTGGGTTGCTAGTCATTGCTTAACGCCAGTCAGGAACCCTGCATCATTCCCAATGAGTAAGATATCGTCTACGTATAGAACTAAGAAAGCTACAATGGATCGTTTAAGCTTGCAAACCTTTTGCTCTTGAACTATGAACCCCTCTGGTTGATCCATATAGATACTCTCCTTAAGATTGCTATTCAGAAAGGCTGTCTTTACATCCATTTGCCAAATTTCATAGTCATAAAACGTGGCAATGGACAAGAGTATTCTAATGGACTTAAGCACGACAATAGGGGAGAAGGTTTCTTCATAGTCCACCTCTTCCCTTTGGGTATAACCCTTTGCCACAAGTCGAGTCTTAAAGGTTTGCACCTTACCGGCTTGATCTCGCTTCCTCTTGTAGATCCACTTGCAACCGATAGGTCTTTCACCATATGGTTGATCTACAAGTTTCCAGACTGAATTGAACTACATTGACTTCATTCCAAGGTCCATGGCTTTAATCCACTGGTCTCTATCTATATCATTCATTGCATGTTTATAGATCAATGGATCCTCGACGCCATCATCATGTATGACGACTTGGGTTTCAGTCAAACCCATGTAACGGTCAGGTTGTCTAACATCCCTCCCACTATGTCGAGGCATTCTTAACACTTGAGAAGGACAAGCTTGATCAACAACTTTTGTTGATTTATCTGTAGCTTCTCTGGAAATTTCACTTAAGACAATCCTGCTACGAGGCTGATGATCTCTCATGTGGCTTCCTCTAAGAACGTGGCGTTTGTCGACACAAGCACCTTGTCCTCTTGAGGACCATAAAATGCACTCACCACCTTCGTTTTCTTTGGAGTATCCTACGAATAGGCATAATTTTGAACGATGTTCCAATTTCTTTGGATTGGACACAAACACATGTGTCGGACATCCCCAAATCCTGAAGTGACGTAAACTCCTTTTACGCCCTTTCCATAACTCATAGGTTGTCTCTGAAACACTCTTAGAGGGAACCATGTTCAAAATATATACAACAGTTTCTACTGCATATCCCCAAAACGAACTCGGTAGCTGAGCGTAGCTCATCATGGATCGAACCAAGTCCAACAAGGATCTATTTCTCCTCTCAGATACACCATTCTGCTGAGGTGTACCGGGCGCTGAGAGTTGGGATACAATTCCATGTTCTATCATATAGTCTTGGAATCTTAAATCCATATACTCTCCACCTCGATCTGATCGAAGTGTTTTAATCATTTTACCTAATGTGTTCTCAACCTCTACCTTATACTCATTGAACTTTTCAAGGGTTTCAGACTTATGATGCATTAGGTATAGAGAACCATACCTAGAATAATCATCAATAAAACTGATGAAATATTCATACCCTTCTCGTGCCTTAACATTCATAGGACCACAGAGATCCGAATGCACGAATTCCAAGGGTTCTTTGGCTCTATACCATTTTTTCAGAAAAAGGTCTTTTAGTCATTTTTCCTTCGAGACAGGACTCACATGGTGGTAAAGAGTTGTCCTCTAACTGACTTAGGAGACCACTCTTGACCAATATCCCAATTCTATTGAGATTAATGTGGCCTAGTCTTAAGTGCCAAAGATAGGTACTATGAGAAAGTTTCTGCCTCTTATTTTGAGTATCTGCTGTTTTAAAAATCTCGGTGTTCAAAATAGCTTTTACTTCAGTTGGTCTTAACACGTATAAGTTGTTTTCATGTTTAGCAGAACATATTCGTACACCTCTTTTGCAAGCTTCATGATGATCAAAAGATACTATATACATATGTTCAAGCAAACAAGAGATAGATACAAGATTTCTTTTGATTCCAGGAACCAAAAGTACATTTTCTAATAAAACGAATCTATCTCTAAACAACAACTTCACTGCTCCCACTGCTTTGGCAGAGACAACCTTTCCCGTTCCATCCCTGAGAGTTATCTCCCCATCTGCAAGCTGTTGCCAGGAACTAGTTACCTGAAAAGAAGAACAAACATGGTTAGTGGCTCCTGAATCTAATATCCAGTCGGAATCACCATGTTCCACTAAACATGTTTCAACAACAAGTAAATCATATTTACCTTGTTTTTCCTTCTCAGCTTTCTTTTCTGCAAGGTACTTTGGAAAATTCCTCTTCCAGTGCCTGCCACCACCACAATGGAAACATTTTCCTGTGGCCTTAGCCTTGCGTGTGGGAGCTGGTCCCTTCCCTTTGTCCTTCTTCTTCTTCTGAATACCCTTATTATTGGTAAAAGAAGGACCAGACTTGGTTCCTAAGGATGATCCTTTTAGGAACTTCTTCGAAGTGACAACATTTCCCTCATTCTCTTTTCCTTTTGATTTCATCAGGGATTCAAAAGTCTGAAGCTCATTGAGGAGAGTAGTCAGGTTATGCTCTATCTTATTCATCACCGCATTGGTGCGGAATGGGAGGAAACTCTTTGGAAGAAATTCCATAATAAATGTTACCTGACTTTTCTCATGTATGACAACCCCATTTACTTCAGCCACGTTGAAGTGGACCATCATGTCAAGGACATTTTCCCTAACAGAGGCTCCCTCCTTCATACGGGAGATGTAAACGTATTTGAGAGCATCATAATGGACCGATGAGGACGGTTGTCCGAACATCGCCTGTAACGATCCCATGATCTCCTTAGCGGTGACCATGCTCTCATGCTTCTTAGACAACAAATCAGATATGTTGGCTAAGATGTAGACTCAGGCCTTCTCATTAGCCCTAATCCATCTATCATAAGCATCCCGAACAATTCGGTTTGTTGTCGAGCTGGGAGGGGGAGGACATTCCTCCGTTAAGACGAACCTCAGATCATCAAGAAAAAGAATCGTATTCAAGTTTGATTTTCAGGTTCCATAATTGTCGCCACTGAGTTTATTGAATGCTAGTAACTGGATAAAAGAGTTCGACATGCTGAAAAATAATGAATTCTATTAGTGAATTCTTTCTAACCTATCAAGTTTAAGAATTTAGCAAAAGTAATAATGTACCCATAAACTCATTATTGTTTTTGCAACGATACTTCAGTGAGTCAGAGCAACCGCTACCGAGGGGCAGTCAATCACTCCTTTACTGAACCAAGACATTCTTGACTAAATGTTAATACTGGAATAACTCTAATTCCTATAACATTCTAGTTATCGTTACTTTGGTCAAGAATTTACTAACACTTAGCAATTCTTGTAAGTGCTACTTCGGGCAACCTGCAGGCGCAACATGGGAATCTCACGGTCCAACCTAATGGAGGAGACCGTAGGATGTGTTGACACACTTCCTTCTCTCACTTTACTATAAATACTTTCTCCATTCACCTTGCTCTTGATTTATGCAAACACCATCCGAATGGGGATGCCCTATTGACATCACGAGCCCGAGCATAAATCTCACGGTGTGAACTTCGTGGAGAGCGTAAGAGGAAATTGATATATCATATATACCTTTTCACTCCCACTAAGTATTTTAAACAGTTTGGGTATACTTTTACTTAGGCATATTCCGGCTAAAAGAATATGACCTAAGTCTACCAATATAATATTTATACTGGAATTACCTAAGTCTATTAACCATTTAATAAACCTAGGTCTATGAGTTAAATTTATTAACTTTTAATAAACGCCACTCACGAAAGATAATTTATAATCTCTAGATTAAATTCACTCCCAGGTCAGTTCCCAGGTAGGGGTGTTCCGTTTCCGTCAGCTTAAGTACCCCAACCTAACCAGAACCTTCCTTAGTCAGAGTCCCTCTTTAATCAAAGTTTATAAATTATTAGTTTCCTAATTCTAATCTTATTAGAACTAGATAACTTTAGGTCTAATTAATTCAAGTTCTAAAACCATTTTAAAACTAATTAATTAACCTTAGGTTACATGCATTTCTATGTAATAAATTGTTTCATCATTCATCACATGAATAAACATACATTTATAACAAATTCATCACATGAATAAATGCATAGCAATTATATGTTTAATTTTTAATTAATATAACCCTTATATTAATTATAATTAAAACATATAATATTTGCTTCATAAATTAATATAACACTTATATTAATTCTTATGAAACCCAATAAACATGCATACAATTTATTATAACTCTTATAACATACTTTCAATGCATGGAGCATGCTTCCTATGGTGGGATTTTAAAATCTATATGGCATACTTTATGCACATATAATAGGGGATTTTAATTAAAACATACATTCACAATGCATAATTAATTAAACACACTAAAGTGGACTGGTTTTGGCATCTAATGCAAGCAAACTACTAAATTATTACAATAATAATCTAGAATTAACATCGAACCACTTCGAACACTTCGAATTTAGGTCGAACCGGCTTGCAAATGTGTGAATCGGACCTTCAAAAGGTTGAACCGGGCTGTAAAAGAGTGAACCAGGCCTCCAATTGGTGAAATGGATCTCAAAAATAGAAAAATCGACCTCGAAATAGTCAGAACCGGTCTAAAGCCACCAGAACCGGACTGAAAACGAGCCGAACCGGTCCAAAAAATATTGAACCGGTCAAAGTCAACCGAATCAGAGTCAAAGTCAACTGTTTCTTCTCAAAATTAAAAATCACGGGCCTGAAGGTTAAAAATCATCAGAGAAATTTGGAAAAAAAACTAGTAGCTACTCTGTTTCCAGTTTTCAGGACCTCCGTGGCTTCTTTCTTCAAATTGAAGGCCTTCCCGAACTCCAATCGACCCAAAATTTTTATAGCTTATTCTACACATATTAATGCTCAAACACACTTGAGTAATTTGAAAATAAAGAACAAATTGATGCTCAATTTAAATGCCAAAGCCAGATTAACACTTTAGACGCCCAGAAAAATTGTATTTCAAAAAACACCCACCTCAGAACAAAATAGATCAAATTGAGTGCTCAAAATTCTCTGATACCAATTGAAAAAGTCTAGATTAAAAAAGAGGAAGCAATTTTGGATCTTGAACACTCTAAGTTGATCAATTTTGTAAAACAAAATGCATGCACAAAGCTGGAAAAACAGAGGGATAGAAAACTCAACTTTGAAGATCAAATTCTCTTCACCCGGTGGATGATTTGAAATACGAACACTTCGTGGACAACCGTTAGAGTCTTCCCTACTATCCTCAGGCCTTGGAACGGATTGTGGGATCCTAGGTTGAGAGAATTTGGAAGAAAATACCTCAAAGGTCACAAATTTGGAAATTTAGAATTTTCTGCAAAATTATCTCAAATTACCTCAAATCACCATTATATAAAGCTTCAACAAGCTTCTTCAGAGTGACAACTCAAGGGTGATGAGGATGGTTTGAGATGGAGGTGGCCAATTTTGACTAATTTGAAGATGAGAGGGATTGGGCAAGTGGGCAAGTTGGATTTCATGGAAAATCCATGAAAATCCATTATTTTTCATTTAATTTTAATTCAAAAATCAATATTAAATTGATTTTTAATTAAAATTGATATAATTAATTAAATAATTCAAAAAGTTAATTTAATTAATTAATTTTTTATTTAATTTAATATCAAATATTAAATTAAAAAAAATTACCCGATCCTGATCGATTTTCCGAACATGAATCTTTATCCATGCTATAAACCGATCTAATATTTAAATCATATTTAAATATACACCTCCTTTTAATCATAGTTTAATTCATAATTAAGCTATGATTCGTTAAAAATATCACATATAATCAAAGTTTCCTCCCAAACTAGAATTTGAACAATTCAAATTCTTTTCTCTCAAAAAGTTACGAGGCTTAGTACGAGCTAGTAAGGAGGACCTAATGGACCTACAGATAATGAGCTCCAACGATACGTGATTAACCGACCAAACTCTTTAGCCTAGGTAATCAACATTTGTTAACCACTGGAACACTCCACTAAAGCCCAGTAGTTGCACTCTCCTCATTGTAGATATATTTCTATCCACTCGATATAACAATGATTAGTAAGTCGATCCTTCACAGCTCGTTCGTAATTACAGCTGGGTCAAAATTACCGTTTTACCCCTGTAATTACCTCTTGCTCCTTATGTCCCACTAATCCTCTAGTGAACAATTGGTTTGTGGTCCAACCAGCAAACCGAATCCCTCTCGGGCCAATGAGAGGGGTGGGCCCTTTGTTCAAGACCCGGAGTCAACACTTAAGGGAACAACCTCTCTATTTATCCCTAAAGCGGGTAGGAGTGAATTCCATCTTGCAGAACTATGTTCCTGGCTATCTACCCAGACTTATCCCTGAAATGGGAGGCTTATTGAGTCGGCAGTCTCGGGCCACTCTCACCTATGCAAATCTAAGGATACTCTGAATAAACAGGAGTTCATAGAATGCTCAGGATTAAGATCGAGTTACCTAGGTCATCGTATGAATATAGTCAGTTAAGACAGTAAACGGAGTTATAAAGTCTAAGTGACTATTTCACAGTCCAGTCTTATGCAAACTCATTGCATAGGACGCCCCCACTCACATGTCTCCACATGAACGATTTAGGATCACATCGTTTGTACTCTACAAAGTGGGCCGCGTCCATAGTGTCCCTAGGATAAGGTACCCAACCCTATCCTTATACTATAGACCGTTCTGGCTATAACTTGAACTTGATCCACTTTTATGTCACACATAAAGTTCAAGTATTCATTCTATAGCCAAGGGTTAGTTATTAGATTAAGGTTACACAATACACAATTCACTTTATTCAATAACACCTTTACTGAATAAATCTCAATAACAACTTTATTGCAAAATAGAACATATGTTCAGTTTAAAAAACCACGAGTTTTAGGACATAAAACCCAACAACACAAACACATGGGCCGGACATCCCCAAATTCTGAATTGGTGTAAACTGCCTTTACGTCCATTTTAGAGTTTGAAAGGTGTTTCACAAACACTCTTGGACAAAATGTTGTTCAAAATATAGACCGCAATCTCCACTGCATAACCCAAAAAGAATCAGGGAGACGAGTATAGCTCATCATCGACCGAACCATGTCCAACAAGGTTCTGTTTCTCCACTCTGATACACCATTCTGCTGTGGCATACCAGGTGCTAAGAGTTGGGACGTAATTCCATGTTCTATCATATAGTCTTGGAATTGAGTGTTCATATACTCTCCACCTCGATCCGATCAAAGTGTTTTTATAGTTTTACCTAACAGGTTCTCAACCTCAGTCTTGTACTCCTTGAACTTTTCAAGAGTTTCAGACTTCATATGCATTAGGTAAATATACCCATACCTTGAATAGTCATCTATAAAAGATACAAAGTATTCGTAACCACCTCGTGCTTTAACACTCATCAAACCACAGAGGTCAGAATGTATAAGCTCAAGGGGCTCTTTGGCTCTGTATCATTTTCCACTAAAAGGGCCTTTAATCATTTTACCTTCAAGGCATGATTCACATACCGGTAAAGAGTTTTCTTCCAACTCGCTTAGAAGTCCACTCTTCACTAGTCTCTCAATCCTATTGAGATTAATGTGGCCTAACCTTACATGCCAAAAATTACAATATTCTTTAGGAGAAACTTTCACTCTCTTAGTTCGTGTTTCTGCCGTTTTAAAAAATTCAGTATTCAAAACACTTTTGACCGAATTAGGTTTCATAACGTACAAGTTATTCTCAAGTGAAGCAGAACAAATCAAATTTCCCTTTATAGAAATAAACGCTTTATTGCCAGAAAATGAAACGGAAATACAATTTTCAAATAGGCAAGAAATTAAAACTAGGTTTCTAGTAAACCCTGGAACTATATACAAATTATCTAATAAAATGTAATTCCTGCCAAAATACAGCTTCTCCGTGCCGATTGTTGCAGCAAAGACAACCTCCCCGGATCCGACCTGTAGTGTTATCTCACCCTCTCGCAGCTGCTGCAAGGAACTAATTCTCTGAAAAGAAGAACAAACATGGTTAGTTGCGCCCGAATCCAATATCCAGTTAGAGTCATTAATCTCCACTAAACAGGTTTCGCTAACAAATAAATCACATTTACCTTCTTTCTTCCTGTCGGCAAGGAACTTGGGACAGATTTAGGAGATGTGGCTAGCTTCGCAATTCCAAATGAAAGATTTGGGAGAAGCTCAGTGTGTTCTAGGTATCCAGATTGTCCGAAACCGGAAGAACAGAACGCTAGCCTTGTCTCAGGCGTCTTATATTGACAAGATGTTATCTAGATATAAGATGCAGAAATCCAAGAAGGGCTTGCTGCCTTTCAGGCATGGGGTTCACTTGTCTAAGGATCAGTGTCCTAAGACTCCTCAAGATGTTGAGGATATGAGATGGATTCCGTATACTTCACCTGTAGGGAGCCTCATGTATGCCATGTTGTATCTAGGCCCGACATTTGTTATGAAGTAGGAATTGCCAGTAGATATCAGTCCAATCCAGGATTAGATCACTGGACAGCCGTAAAGGCAATCCTCAAGTATCTTAGGAGAACGAGGAACTACAACTTAGTGTATGGTAGTGGGGATTTGATCCTTACGGGATACACAGATTTTGATTTTCAGACCGATAGGGATGCATCGCTGATTCCACTATGACATATTTGGAAGTTGTTCCAAATATGAACTTGTCGATCACACTATTCTGTGATAACAGTGGTGCAGTAGCCAATTCACGTGAGCCTCGGAGCCATAAGAGAGGCAAACACATTGAGCGCAAGTATCATCTGATACGGGAGATTGTGCACTGCGGAGACGTGACGGTCACGCAGATAGCGTCGGAGCACAACGTAGCTGATCCATTTACAAAGCCACTCACGGCTAAGGTGTTTGAGGGTCACCTAGAGAGTCTAGGTCTTTGAGAGCTTCCTGACTAGGGCAAGTGGGAGATGTGTAAACGGGTATTCAATGCCCTAGTTTATTGTATTGCTTCATTGTAATTTATGTACATTTAAGAAATGTATTTTCTCCACTAGCTTAGTCCAAGTGGGAGTTTGTTGGGATTTTTGTCCTAATCTCGTGTTTGTAATATATTGTTTGAAATTAATAAGAGTTATTCATTTCATCACTTTGTGTCTCGCAATATTTATAAACATTTCCAATAAACTAAGCTCCAGGGTCATTGAATTTATGAGAGAACTAAAACATGAACGGTGTGTAGTGGACACATAGGGAGGATCACGTTCGAGTTAATGACCCGAACAGTTTACAGTATATGGATAGGGTTGGAGACCTAATCCTCGATACACTTGTGGATGCGATGCCGCTTTGTATTGGATACAAACGAGGTGACTCGACTTTCGTTCATGTGGATGACATGCGAGTGGGGGCATCTGTGCAATGAGATTGTACAAGACCGGACCGTGAATTATTAGACCTACGATGTAACACCATTGACGATGGGACTAATAACCGTGAATGACCATTAGTGACTCGACACAATCCCGAGCGTATCACGGACTCCACATCTGCGAGTCCGTCCTTTGACTAATACGGGTGAGGGTGGTCACGATTTACTCGCCCAATATGCCTATCTTCTCAGGGACATGACCAAGTAGGGAGCTGGGAACTTAACTCTGCGAGATGGAATTCACTGCGTTCCGCTTTTAGTGAAACTAGAGGTTGTTCCCTTAAGTCTTCGTCTCCGAGTTGGACAACGAGCGCTTACCTTCTCAACCGGCCGAGAAGGGTGTTGTGTATGGTTGGACCATCACAATATGTTGTTCATTAGAGGAATTAATTGAGAGAAATTAAATTGGATGTGATTCAATTTAATTAATCCACATTTATTGCAAATGAGATTTGCAATATGAGATATGAGATATCTTATATTATGTGGTTATGCAAATGAGATTTGCATAACCTATGGTTGTGGTAAAGTGGAAATTATGTGGAGATTTTAACTCCATCAATTCCTCTATATAAACCCTTCTTGCAAGAAGGAATGTAATCTCATTCTCTCATTTTTTGATTTTCCTTAAAGAAGAGAAGAAGAATTCTCTCAACCCTTTCTCTCAATTCTCCCCCCTTTCTAAAACTAAAGTCCCACCACTTTCCTTCTTCCTAAGGAAGAACAATCGAGAAGGCCGTTGGTGGTGTTTGTTTTGTACGAGAGAAGCGATCGTTGAGAAGCACGAAGAGTTCGTTATCGGAGGAAGAAATTCTTGAAGGTTGTCTACATCAAGTAAGTAAACTCCTTCTTGCTGTAATTTCTTGCTTTTCAACATGTTTAGCCTAGGTCCAAGTGTTTGATCGGTTTTAACAAATTCGAGTTGCATAATGATACCACGACGATTCCATCGTCTTCCGCTCCGCGGGGATTTTCATTCACTTCAATTGGTATCAGAGCCAGGTCGATGGTTCTTTATTTATGCATTGTTTAGTTAAAATTAGATGGGTAAATTGCCTAATTTCATGAGATGAATGTTTGGTTTGCATAATGGATGTTTTCGTTTTTTGGCACTAGTTTAGATTTACAATTTATGTTGATGAGATCAATGTAAGGGCCCGTTGTTATTGGGCATTTCGTTGTAAATCGAGTCTGTAAGTCCGGGTCGTTCGTGGCAAGAGTTGCTGTGAAGAAATCAGAGCGAAAACAGGCGAAAATCGGTGGAAGAACAGCAAAGAGTTTGCTGTCCTGCCAATGGCGTTGAGACGCTACCTCACGGCGTCTCAACGTTGTCCTTGCAGACGGAGGCCCTGCAGTAGATCAGGGTTGCAACGCTGCTGGCGTTGAGAACGCGGGTCGACGCTATGCGCGATGCAGCGTTACGCGCTCGCACGCGTTGAGGAGCGATTCGCGCGGTTTAGCGAGGGCGTGGGGACGAGCTTCACAATAAGTAAGGCGCTTTATTTTGTTTTATTTATATTTTTTGATTTGTAAAATGTAATTTATTTATTTATTTTATTAAATAATATTAATATAAATCTTATATTAATGTTATTTAATTAAAGAATTACCCCTAGGTGCCAAGAATCGGTCCATTTTTGTTGTTTAATTATTTTATGCATGAGATGTATATTTTAATTAATTTCTATGTGCATAATGTATGCCATATAGATTTAAAATCCCACCTTAGGTTAAACATTTCATGCATCATTTTTATATTATAAGAGTTATAATATATAGTATGCATGATAGGATTATATTATAAGAGTTATAATATAATGTATGCATGTTTTAATTTATTTAAATATAAGTGTTATATTTTTAAATTAAAAGCATGCTCATGCATTTAATTCATGTGATGAATGTATGTTACAGTATAGTATTATTCATGTGATGGATGATTAAGCACTATAACATAGAAATGCATGCAACCTAAGTTAATTATTAGTTTTAAATAGTTTAGAACTTGAATAATTAGACTTAGGTTTTCTAATTTTCTAATAAGATTAGAAATTAGGAAATCGAATAAAACCTTTGAATGGAGACTGATAAGTAACTCTGTCTAAGGAAGGTTTTGTCTAAGGCTGGGGTATTTAAGTTTACGGTTGCGGAACACCCCTACCTGGAAACCGACCTGGGAGTGAATTCGGTCCGGAGATTCTTAGGTTATATTATCGTGAGTGCCGTTAATTAAGAGTTAATTAATTTACTCACATAGACCTAAGTTAATAATGTGATTGTAAACTTAGGTTAATATCATATAGGAGTTATATTGGTAGACTTAGGTAAATTTTAGCCGGTTTATCTAGGTCAATCTATCACACCCCCTCCCGAACTACTTGCTACTTAGCCCGAAAGGCGGCGTGAAACCAACAGACATTGTTTACCTCTTAACAATACCTGCTGACCCTGTTCTCCTGATAAACATACTATGTTCGCATATGGAACATTTTAACATAACACAACAAAAACTGGACAACTATTAAACATACACAAGGAGAAACCCTTCATAAGTCTCTCTTGGAAACTAAAAGTCAAGTGCATCAAAACAACACAAGATAACTCATTGTTTATACAACCACTAATGTACAAAACTTCTATAACTACATAACGACTTGCTATACAACACCAGCCACGTACAAACTAACAACTTATGAAACTTCCAGTGAGACTATGGCGGGATGTCGGTATAAGAGCTCGATCTCTACACCAAAAAGGTTTGAAAACATTGAAAGAATGAGCTAAAAGCTCAGTGAGTGTCTATCTTTAAAACATTATAAGCTCACAGGTGAATCATAATAATGGCAGATTATAGTAGAAAATAGCTTAACATTTGTTTGTAAACATAAACAAACCATGCTTCCAATTTACAGGTTTAAGTCACCACTTGTTCATAGCACACAACTCGAAATGTACTAACTTATCGAGGGTAGATAGATCAATAGTATAGAAGCTCATAACAATAAAACACATGACATGATACCACATCAAACCATAGAGGTTGTAGAGTTACATTTATACCAATAAGGTTCATACCTCTCTCTCTCTCACGTGCACGTGGAATACCTTTGGTCGTTTGGTTTTCCCTAATACCTTCTCTATGTCCTTCAGTATTAAGGTAAAACCATTTACTACTCGAATACCTTCTCATTGTCCTTCAGTATTTCGGTAAAACCATTTACTTCCCGAATACCTTCTCATTGTCCTTCAGTATCGGGATATCATGATTCATTCCCGCCCCTAAGTACCTTCTCGAATGTCCTTCAGTATTAGGGGTTAACCCCAAACAAGGGCATAATTTGTGTACCATGGAAATCATGTCTTTATAACACATACAACAATTTCTTGACATTTTCACATTATCATCTAAACATGTTCCCAAGTGGATTTACACAAAACATTCTCTAAAGGAAAGCATACTTTCACAATTTAGTTTCCATATTTAGATTTATAGTTACAACTAACTTCAAGCATGCTTAAGTTCCATCATGAACTTTATGTTAGAAAACTCTATGAAGCCATTCATAACTAGTTCAAACAGGATGTAATTATCAACACTTATGTTCAGGAAGAAAAACATAGGTCAAGCATAGTTCTAAGATAGAGTCACTCACAGTATTAGAATTAGAACCTTGGCTTGTAAACTTGACCTATTTGCTCTTGGCCTGTCAAACAAACCAACTCAACCATTAGAACCTCGAGCTCATGATTTTTGACCTTAAAACTTGCAAGAAAACACACTTTCAGATTTCCAGCATTTTCGGTTTTTCTGCCCTGTTTTCAGACAGTCATAACTTCTTCATTACTTATCCAAAAATAATGTAATTTATACCAAACTCTTCCTTTTTGAACCCTCTAAAAATCATATGAAGACATAAAATTGAAATTCCAAACGGATTTGTTCTGAAATACCTCGAAAGCTACTTTTCTCAAACCGACTTCTTGCTTTTTTTCAGTTCGGATTTCTGCTTTGCACAACAAATTTAACCTGATATTTAAAACATCTTCTAGACATTTTCTACTCACGATTTCTGCAATAAGATTTCGATCCATACCAATTAGAGCTTCTAACTCCAAGTATTCAGATCAGAACAACCAAAACATCAGAGACTTCCCGGTTTTGACAAAGAAATTCATTCTCTTCGCCTTCCTCTTCACAAAACAAGAAGTTAACTTCAGTATTAGCTCGAGCTTCCTTCACAAACTTTGTTCCAAATTGAGTTAGCTTTCATGTATCAAAAACTCAACTCTTACCTCTTCTTGGTGAGCTCGAAAAGACCAAAATATCAGAACTAGTATGAGTTGATCACCTTGCTGCTATACAATTAAGCTTTGAGTTCTCCTCCTTTCTTCTGCAATTCCAGCTCCAAAATCACGAAAATGGCTTCCATTTTCTTCCTTTCTCCTTCTCCCACGAAGCTTCAACTTTGGTTTTGATAAATGAAGAAGAAAATGGAGAAGATAAAGCCATTTTAAAAAGCAAGGAGGCAAACTTTGTCTTTTTCCCTTTTGCTTTTTCTTTTCTTTTTCCTTTTCTTTTTCCTTTCCTTTATCCCTTTCTTTCTTTTCTTTTCTTTCCTTTTATTTTCTAAACAAAACAAAACACAATATAATATCCATTCCTTTCATTTCATTTTCTTCATTACTTTTAAAGCAAACCAAACCAAAATGGTTTGAGCTTTTCCTTCCTTGTTTTCCTTTTATCTTTCACTTCATTTCTTTTCTTTTTTAAAACATGGAAAATCAAGTTTTAAACATTCATTTCTTCTTTCTTTTTGTTGTTTGTTAATAACGAAGTTCCAAAGAGATTGGGCTTACAACTTACCTCCCCTTAAGAAATTTCGTCCTCGAAATTGAGTAGTTTTTAAGTGAAAATCATCAGGTACTTCCTCCTCATTTGGTCCTCTAATTCCCAGGTTGCCTCCTCCACTCCGTGATGTCTCCAACGAACCTTCACAAGTGAGATCGTTTTGTTTTTCAAAACTTGTTCTTTCCTGTCAATGATTTGAACTGCATCCTCTATGTAACTCATGTCTTCTTTCAACTCAACTGGTTGTGCTTGCAACACATGTGTCGGATCTGGATAATACTTCCTCAACATGGACACATGAAAAACATCATGTACTCGAGATAGTTCTGCTGGCCACTCCAGTCTGTAGGCTGCTGGCCTAATTCGCCCCGTTACTGGATAAAGACCAATATATCTAGGACTTAACTTACCTTTCTTGCCAAAACGAAGGACACCTCTCCACGGAGATAACTTCAAGAATACTTGATCTCCGACCTGGAATTCTAAATCCTTTCGTCGCCTATCTGCATAACTCTTCTGACGATCTTGTACTACCTTCAGATTCTCTCTGATTACCTTAATATTATCCGTCGTAACTTGTACCAACTCAGGACCGATTAGCTTCCGCTCTCCTACTTCATTCTAACATACGGGCGTTCTACTCGACCTTCCATACAGAGCCTCAAATGGTGCCATGCCAATACTTGACTGATAGCTGTTATTATAAGTGGATTCCATAAGTGATAGGTGTGTATCACAACTTCCCTTCAATTGAAGGACACATGCTCTCAACATATCCTCTAGGGTCTGGATGGTCCTCTTTGACTGACCATCTGTTTGAGGATGGAACGTTGTACTAAAATTCCACTTTGTCCCCATAGCTTTCTATAGGCTAGGCCAAAACTTAGAAGTAAATCTTGGATCCCTATCTGAAACTATGGACACTGGCACTCCGTATTGACTCACATTTCTGTCGACGTATAGCTTAGCTAGTGATCAAGCGTGAGCGTCGCTTTAATCGATATAAACCGTCTTTGTTTTAGTCGGTCTATTTCACTATTACTTTGAAATACCATCATGTCCACTAGAAGTGCGTGGTAATCCAAATAGAAAATCCATAATGATATGCTCCCATTTCCATTCCGAAGCGAAGCAATGGATTAAGGAGTCCTCCCAGTCTCTGTCTAACTGGTTTAACTTTGTTGGCGGATCAAACATTATCAACATATTCAGCTACCTCTCGCTTCATCCTGTGCCACCAATACGTTCCTTTCAATGTCTTATACATCTTGGTGCTTCTGGATGTATAGCGTAAATTAAAAGCTGAATCGTGAGCTTCTTTTTAGAATAGCATCTTTAAGCTAACTAACACTTTCGGAACACATAGTCTTCCTTGCCTCTATATGGCTCCATCTGATCTCATTTTAAATTGCGCTCTGGGCCTGTTTGGACTTTCCAAACATTCTCTGCATAAGTTACTATCCTCTGGTTGTCTTCTCACAACCTTTGCTATGAGTGAAGACTGACTGGAATTGAGCTAAAAGATTCCACTGAACTCTCTGCATTCACAACTGCCTTAGAATCCCATAGAGTACTTAAAAATGTCGCTCGAATACCACACAAGGCGTCCTTAGGAAGTCTTGACTTCCTACTCAATGCATCTGCTACCACATTCGCCTTACCTGGATGGTATTCTATAGTACAATCATAATCTTTAATCAGTTATAACCATCTTCTTTGTCTCACATTCAACTCCTTCTGATCAAAGATATATTTCAGACTCTTATGATCTGTGTAAATGTGACACCTTTCACCAAACAAGTAATGTCTCTAGATCTTCAGTGCTAAAACAACTGCTGCTAGCTCGAGATCTTAGGTAGGATAATTACATTCGTGCTTTTTCAATTGTCTTGACGTATAAGCTATTACTTTTCCTTCTTGCATCAGAACACACCCTAAACCTTGTCTCGAGGCATCACAGTAAATTACATACTCTATTTCCGTTACAGGAAGTGTCAGAATAGGTTCTGTAACTAACCTCTTTTTCAGCTCTTGAAAACCCTGTTCACACTTATCTAACCATTCAAACTTAACATTCTTCCTTGTCAAAATTGTTAATGGTAATGCTAATCGTGAGAGATCCTCAACAAACCGTGCAGTAGTATCCCCGCCAAGCGTAGAAAACTACGTACCTCTGTCATACTGGCTGGTCTCTCCCAGTTGACCACAACTTTCACTTAATGCGGATCCACACTAACTCCATTTGCTGAACAACATGCCCCAGAAACACTACCTGATTCAACCAAAACTCACATTTGGTGAATTTAGCATACAACTGCTTATCTCGTAGTGTTTGTAGAATAATCCTCAAATGTTCCTCATGAGTTTTCCTATCAATTGAGTAAACTAGTATATCATCAATAAATACTATCACGAATCGATCCAAATCATCGTGGAATATCCTATTCACGAGGTCCATGAAAATTTGGTGCATTCGTCAAACCGAACGACATTACTAAAAACTCATAATGCCCGTACCTGGTTCTGAATGCTCTTTTAGGAATGTCTGATTCCCTTACCTCTAACTGATGGTATCCTGATCTCAAATCAATCTTAGAAAACATTGATGCTCCTCATAACTGGTCAAACAAGTCATCCATACGGGGTAAAGGATACTTATTACGTATCGTGACTTGTTTAATCGCTCTATAATCAATGCATAATCTAAGGGTACCATCTTTCTTCTTTACAAATAATACTGGAGCTCCCGGGGTGATACACTAGAGTGCGTGTATCCTTATCAACTAGTTCTTGTAACTGCATCTTCAACTCCTTGAGCTCACTTGGAGCCATTATATACTGCCGCTTAGGAAATAGGTGTTGTTCTGGTAGCAATTCGATAGTGAACTCAACTTCCCTATCGGTGGCAACCCCAGCAGATCTGCTGAAAAACATCAAGAAATTGCGTTCACAACAAGAACATCTTACGGTTTTAGTTTTTCTTCCTGCACTTCCACTACGTGTGCAAGAAATGTCATGCAACCTTTCCTCAACAACTTTTCAGCTTTTAATGCTTAAATCAAGCTCGTAGGAATAATCTTCCTTTCACCCCTGAAAACCACTCCAGCTAATCCTAGTTTCTTGAAGACAACTTCCTTTCTATTTAGCACCACTGGTGCCCTCTCTTGCAGCTACTGGAACTCTTGGTTGCTCAACCGCTCGGGACCCAACTCCTGGTCCCTCCTGTGTGGCTACTCTAAGGCATGGGCAATCCTCTTAAAATGTCCTGGTTGCCCACATTGGTAACACACATTGACACCAACCAGACATTGGCCTCGGTGATTCTTACCACAATTTATACATGGAGTTCTCCTTGTTGCACTTGCAACAGACTCCTGTATTATCGGTGGTCTTACTGTGGATCTGGCAGATTGACTAGGTGCTCTTTGGCTCTGCCTCTGATAGGTACCACTAACATGCGTTTACCTCGATGTCTGGCCGCCAGCTCGACTTTTAAAGTCCTGACGACTCAAAACATTCACTCCAGGTGTGAATCGTCGCTGCTCACGACCATGGAAACTGCTCGCCGTTGAAGGCCCTCGAGTAGGCTTCACCACTGTTTGTGCCTCTGTTATACTCTACTCAACACGTAGAGCAGTCTCTACCAGCAGGGAAAAGTAAGCCAACTTTGCAATGCCTGTGACTGGGTACGTATCTCGGGACGTAATCCTCTTTCAAATCTCTGACACCTGTCACTCTCAAATGCCACAATCACATCAGCATACCGTGAAAGCTCGGTATACCTTCTCTCATACCCAGCCACTGAAAATGGCCCTTGCTTCAGTTCTAAAAATTCATCCCTCTTTGCCTCATGATACGTGCTAGGGTAATATTTATCTTCGAATATGCCTCTGAATGTTTGCCAATCCAGAGTACGTACATCACTCCGTCTGGCTAAAATCGATTTCCACCATCCCTCTGCTTCTTTCTCTAGTAGGAATGTGGCTAGCTTGACCTTTCTCCTCAGAGCAACTCATTACATCAAAACATTTTGTAGCATATTCAGCCAAACCTCGGCATCAGCTGGATCTATGGAACCATCAAACACTGTGGCTCATAATTTCTTTAGACGTTCTATTCTATACGCCTTTTTTTTTGGATCACTTGGCCCTGCTCTCTCTGGCCCACCTGCCTTCTGTGAGAAACTAACATGTTGCTCATCTGTAGCCTCAGTTTGGACTCTCGGGGCACTAGATCCCCTCTCAGATTGGCCTTGGGTAGGATCCTGCATTCCGCCCTGATCCTGCCTGCGTCGTCTACTAGTACGTGGTGGCATGACTCCAATAACATATCAATATATTAGACATACTATGGATATCTAACTCCAATACGCAGTACTAAACTTCTATTAGCATTTTAGCCCTAACTGGACTTACTCTTATTCTTACTTGGACCATACTTTACTAGTTTGATCTAAACTAACTCAATAACTTGCTATGACTTTTACTTTGTTCTCAGAGCTAACTTGCCCTGTCTTATTCCCATGGAGCTAACTGCTCTGATACCAAGTTGTCACACCCCCTCCCGAACTACCTGCTACTTAGCCCGAAAGGCGGCGTGAAACCAACAGACATTGTTTACCTCTTAACAATACCTGCTGACCCTGTTCTCCTGATAAACATACTATGTTCGCATATGGAACATTTTAACATAACACAACAAAAACTGGACAACTATTAAACATACACAAGGAGAAACCCTTCATAAGTCTCTCTTGGAAACTAAAAGTCAAGTGTATCAAAACAACACAAGATAACTCATTGTTTATACAACCACTAATGTACAAAGCTTCTATAACTACATGAAATTGAAATTCCAAACGGATTTGTTCAGAAATACCTCGAAAGCTACTTTTCTCAAAACCGACTTCTGCTGTTTCCAGATTCGGATTTCCTGCTGCACAACAAATTTAACCTGATATTTAGAACATCTTCTAGACATTTTCTACTCACGATTGCTTCACGAAAGTTGTAGGAAATTCAATAAGATTTCGAACCATACCAATTAGAGCTTCTAACTCCAAGTATTCAGATCAGAACAACCAAAACATCGAGACTTCCCAGATTTGACAACAAATTACGTCTTCTCCATCTTCCTCTTCACAAAACAGTAAGTTAACTTCAGTATTAGCTCGAGCATCCTTCACAAACTTTTTTCCAAATTGAGTTAACTTTCATGTATCAAAAACTCAACTCTTACCTCTTCTTGGTGAGCTCGAAAAGACCAAAACATCAGAACTGGTCTGAGTTGATCACCTTGCTGCTATACAATTAAGCTTTGAGTTCTCCTCCTTTCTTCTGCAATTCCAGCTCCAAAATCACGAAAATGGCTTCCATTTTCTTCCTTTCTCCTTCTCCCACGAGGCTTCAACTTTGGTTTTGATAAATGAAGAAGAAAATGGAGAAGATAAAGCCATTTTAAAAAGCAAGGAGGCAAACATTGTCTTTTTCCCTTTTTCTTTTTCTTTTCTTTTTCCTTTTCTTTTTCCTTTCCTTTATCCCTTTCTTTCTTTTCTTTTCTTTCCTTTTATTTTCTAAACAAAACAAAACACAATATAATATCCATTCCTTTCATTTCATTTTCTTCATTACTTTTAAAGCAAACCAAACCAAAATGGTTTGAGCTTTTCCTTCCTTGTTTTCCTTTTATCTTTCACTTCATTTCTTTTCTTTTTTAAAACATGGAAAATCAAGTTTTAAACATTCATTTCTTCTTTCTTTTTGTTGTTTGTTAATAAGGAAGTTCCAAAGAGATTGGGCTTACACAATCCCTATTAAAATTTAAAGTGCTGAGTGGGAGGAAATATAGTGTATGAGATACATTTGAATTTCCAACCACAAATCTCCTTTAAGTCCGCACCGTGAGATCAATATCATCGTGGATGGAGAGATTACTTATAGTGAGTGGGAGCGGGACTTGTGAAAACGAGACCAACGGTCTCTTCTTTCGATTCACACCGTGAGACGCCTATGATCTGCCTGCTAATTTGGCCTGGACCAGACAATCCCTTCGGAGGGCTTGATCATGGGAGTCGGAACACCGTGAATTCCCGAAAGGGATACAGTTTCCTGGTTGGTTTTCCTTCTTGGTTCACCCTTCGGTGGCTATTGTTTGGACGGATACTTGGAAACTTAAAGATTGAGGGTGACACTCACAAAATTCGTTATGTGTTAATGAATTCGACTGACCAATGGTAATTGGGCGCCTAATGGAATAAGAGTTATTTTGGGATTAGGGTTTGATCGAGAAAGTCTCGTCCTAGAGGAGGAGTGTTCTGTTCACCCTTCGGTGGCGGTCATTCTAAACCTTTAGGGTATCATTGCAAAATTTTGAATGGCCTAGGGATCATGAAACAATTTTGCTAAAACATGATTGGATTTCAAAAAGTTTTTTGCGAGACTAATACAAAGTTTTTCTTATTTTTCAGCTAAAAATGTGTAGCGCTATAATAGCTTTACTTGCATCCGATAAGTTAGTGGGAGATAATTACTAGAGTTGGAAAAACAACATTAACACAATTTTGGTAACTGACGACATAAAGTTCGTGCTGTCTGAGGAGTGTCCTCAGATGTCGGGCTCCACCGCGCGCGAAGTGTTCGCGATACGTACGATCGGTGGATCAGGGCCAATGAAAAGACCAAGGTCTACATAATTGCCAGCATGTCTGATGTCTTGGCAAAGAAGCATGAGCTCATGGTTTCCACCAAGGAGATCATGGAGTCCTTGCAGGAAATGTTTAGACAACAGTCCTTTTAGGTCCGGCATGACTCGCTCAAATACATCTTCAACGCACGGATGAAAGAGGGGTCGTCTGTCCGTCAACATGTTCTAGACATGATGACCCACTTTAATCTGTCGGAGATGAACGGGGCTTCGATCGACGAGTCGAGCCAGGTCAGTTTTATTTTTGAGAATTTTCCAAAGAGTTTCCTTCAGTTTCGTAGCAATGCTGTTATGAACTAAATTAGCTACACTCTGACTACCCTCCTCAATGAGCTACAAAATTTCCAATCCTTGAACAAGGTCAAGGAATCTGAGGCAAATGTTGCCTACAGGTCTTATCATAGGGGTTCAACCTCTGGGACGAAACCTGTTGCTCATTCACGCCCGAAAGGGAAGAAGAGGATGAAGAGGGGTAAAACTGACCGAGCTGCCGCCCAGAAGGGCAAGAAGGTCAAGGAGGTTGCAGAGAAAGGAAAGTGTTTCCACTTCAATGGGGGCGGACACTGGAAGAGGAACTGTTCGAAATTCCTGGCCGAGAGGAATAATCAAGGTAAATGTGATTTACTTTTGACAGAAACATGTTTAGTGGAGAGTAGTGACTCTGCCTGGATATTAGATTCGGGCGCCACTAACAACGTTTGTTCTTCTTTTTGAGATTGATTCTGGCAAACATGCGAGAGGGTGAGGTGACTCTACGGGTTTGATCCGGGGAGCTTGTCTGTGCTACAGCGATCGACACGGTGAAACTACACTTTGGCGGGAAGTACTTAATGTTGGACAATTTGTACATAGTTCCAGGGTTTACTAGAAACCTTGTTTCCATTTCCTTCTTAATTGAACGTTGTATTTCTGTGTCTTTTGAATTGAATAAAGCGTTTATTTCTTTCAAATGGAATGTTATTTGTTCAGCTTCACTCGAACATAATCTGTATGTTTTGAAACCTAATTCGGTCAAAAGTGTTTTGAATACTGAATTGTTTAGAACTGTCGAAACACGAACTAAGAAAGCAAACGTTTCTCCAAAAGAAAATGTCCATCTTTGGCATCTACGGTTAGGCCACATTAATCTCAATAGGATTGAGAAACTAGTGAAGAGTGGACTTCTAAACGAGTTGGAAGAAAACTCTTTGCTAGTGTGTGAGTCATGCCTTGAGGGCAAAATGACCAAAGGTCCTTTTAGTGGAAAAGAATATAGAGCCAAAGAGCCTATTGAGTTAATACATTCTGACCTCTGTGGTCTGATGAATGTTAAAGCTCGGGGCGGTTATGAGTATTCTGTGTCTTTCATAGACGATTACTCCAGATATGGGTATATTTACCTAATGCACAAGTGAAGGGAATGAAAATTCCGCTCAGCGGAAGACGATTGAATCGTAGAGGTATCAATATGGTACATGATATTATTAAAATTGATCTAACACTAGATCTAGGCTAAACGTACTTAAAAGAAGAAAAAAAATACAGCAAGATGAGTTCTTACTTACTTGTTGTAGACTTTCTTCAAGATTTCTTCTTCAAATCACGAACTCTTCGTGCTCTTCGAACTCATCGAACACTCCCACAAAAGGAACTCGAACACAACCAAAACGCCTTCTCGGTTGTTCTCTTTTGGAGAAAGGAAGATGGTGGGATCTTTAGAGTTTTGGAGAGGGAGGAGAATTGAGAGAGAAATGAGAGAATTCCTCTTCTCTTCTTTGATGCAAAATCAAAAAATGAGAGATTAAGCTTACATCCTTCTTGCAAGAAGGGTTTAAATAGTGGAATTGATGGAGTTAAAATCTCCACATAATTACCACTTTACCACAACCATAGGTTATGCAAATCTCATTTGCATAACCATATAATATAAGATATCTCATATCTCATATTGCAAATCTCATTTGCAATAATTGTGGATTAATTAAATTGAATCACATCCAATTTAATTTCTCTCAATCAATTTCTCCAATTAGCCCTAATTCAACAATTAGACTAATCTATAGTTTATTATGAATCTCATTCACATTAAACTATATATTATATCATTCATATCTCATATAAATGACATAAATGCCCTTAAAGTGAAATTGAACACTTCAATTTCATACCAAAACATTAACCCTTCTTTTAACCCAGATTGAGCCAATCGAGGGACCTAATGGACCTACAGTGACGGGCTCCAATGATCCGAGATTAACCTGTCAATCTCTTTGACTTGGTTAACAAACATTCATTAGCTACGGTAACACTCCACTATAGCCCGTAGTTGCACTCCCGTCAGTGCAGAATATTACGTGTCCACTGATATAACCAATACCCATGAGTCGACCCTTCACAGGTTGTTCGTAGACACGGCTGGATCAAATTACCGTTTTACCCCTGTGTCTACCTCTTGTTCCTTAAGTCCCCACTGCTTCTCTAATGAACAACATATTGTGATGGGCCAACCATACACAACACCCTTCTAGTTTCTCTAAAGGCGGGAACGAGTGAATTCCATCTCGCGTAGTTAAGTTCCGAGCTCCCTACTTGGTTCTGTCCCTGAGAAGATAGGCATATTGGGTGAGTAAATGTGACCACCCTCACCCGTACTAGTCAAAGAACAAACCCTCGCAGACAGGAGTCCGTAACACGCTCAGGATTCAGGTCAAGTCACTAATGGTCATCTACGAAGTTATTAGTCCTTACTGCCAACGGTGTTACATCAGTAGGTCTAATAAATCACGATCTGGTCTTGTACAATCTCATTGCACAGGATGCCCCCACTCGCATGTCAACTACATGAACGAGTTAGATCACCTCGTTTGTATCTAATACAAAGCGGATCGCATCCACGGTGTATCCGTGGATTAGGTCTCCAACCCTATCCATATCATCGTAGACCGTTCGGGTCATTAACTCGAACGTGATCCTCCCCTGTGTGTCCACTACACACCGTTCAAGTTCTAGTTCTCTCATAAATTCAATGACCCTGGAGCTTAGTTTATTGGAAAATTTTATAAATATTGCGAGACACAAAGTGATGAAATGAATAACTCTTATTAATTTCAAACAATATATTACAAACACGAGATTAGGACAAAAATCCCAACAAACTCCCACTTGGACTAAGCTAGTGGAGAAAATACATTTCAGAAATGTACATAAATTACAATGAAGTAATACAATAAACTAGGACATTGAATACCCGTTTACACATCTCCCACTTTCCCTAGTCAGGACGCTCTCGAAGACCTAGACTCTCTGGGTGACCCTCAAACACCTTAGTCGTGAGGGCTTTGTAAATGGATCGACTACGTTGTGCTCGACGCTTATCTGCGTGGCGACCGTCCACGACTCGCGCGATGCACAATCTCCCGTGTCGGATGATACTTGCGCCAATGTGTTTGCCTCTCTTATGGCTCCGAGGCTCATGTGAGTTGGCTCTTCGCACCACCGTTATCACGAGCAGTTGTGATCGGCAAGTTCATATTTGGAACAACTTCCAAATATGTCATGAACTTCCTAAGCCAAACAGACTTCCTTTGCGGCTTCACAAGCCGCAACATACTCCGCTTCCATAGTGGAATCGATGATGCATCCCTGCTTGATGCTTCGCCATACTACAGCTCCTCCATTAAGAATGAAGGCTGACCCTGAGGTGGATTTCCTAAAATCCTTATCGGTCTGAAAATCAGAATCCGTGTATCCCGTAAGGATCAAATCACCAATACCATACACTAAGTTGTAGTTCCTCGTTCTCCTAAGATACTTGAGGATTGCCTTTACAAATTTCATCCAGATCTAATCTGGATTGGGTGATATCTCATCGACAATTCCCCTCTTGCATAACAGATGTCGGGCCTAGACACAGCATGGCATACATGAGGCTCCCTACAGTTGAAGGATACGTAATCCGTCTCATATCCTCAACATCTTGAGGAGTCTTAGGACACTGATCCTTAGACAAGTGAACCCCATGCCTGAAAGGCGCAAGCCCTTCTTGGAGTTCTCGCATCTTATATCTAGACAACATCTTGTCAATATAAGACGCCTAAGACAAGGCTAGCGTTACTGCTCTTCCTGTTCCGACAATGCGGATACCTAGAACATACTGTTCTTCTCCCAAATCTTTCATTTGGAATTGCGAAGCTAGCCACTTCATAACGTCAGTAAGAAATTCTACCTCATTCCCAATGAGAAGAATATCGTCCACGTACAACACAAAAAATGCGACAGTTTTGTCAACGACTTTCTTGTAGACACAAGGCTCGTCGACATTTTGATCAAAGCCATAAGATTTGATCACCTCATCAAACCTTATATTCCAAGACCTCGAAACTTGTTTCAGTCCATAAATGGACCTATGAAGCCGACAATCCTTTTGCTCTTGGCCTTGGGCAATGAACCCTTTGGGCTGGTCCATGTAGATGGTCTCATCAAGTTTGCCATTCGTAGAAGGTCGTCTTGACGTCCATCCGCCATACCTCATAGTCATAATACGCGGCAATGGCGGAATGGATCTGATCGACTTTACCATGGCAACAGTGAAAAGGTCTCCTCATAGTCAACCCCTTCAACCAGGGTAAAACCCTTTGCCACTAGTCAGGCTTTGAAGGTCTTCACCTTCTCATCTACGCCACGTTTACGCTTGTAGATCCATTTGCAACCAATAGGCTTTACCCCATCCGGTTGATCCACAAGCTCCCATACATAATTGAAGTACATAGACTCCATTACCTGGTCCATAGCTTTAATCCACTCGTCTTTGTCAACATCAACCATTGCCTGATCATAGGTCAATGGATCCTCACAGTCATCATCAGGAGCGACAACTAAGGTTTCAGCTAAACCCATGTAGCGATCAGGCCGTCTCACAGCCCTTCCACTACATCGAGGCATTCCCAACTCTTGGGAATGGATTTGACTAGACGTGCTAGGATCAACAACACTTGTTGACGTACTAGCCCCATCAGCAACTCTTGTTGATGTACTGTCCATTTCATTTAATACAATTTTACTCCTTCGTAAATGATCCCTGACGTGGTCTTCCTCTAGCAAAGTGACGTTTGTCGACGCAAACACTCTATTTTCCCTAGGATCGTAAAATAGACCACTCCTAGTCTCTTTAGGATAACCTACGAATAGGCACAATTTCGAACGGGGTTCCAACTTTTTTGGGTTTGACACTAACACGTGGGTCGGGCATCCCCAAATCCTGAAGTGATGTAAACTTCCTTTACGTCCACTCTAGAGCTCGAAAGGTGTTTCACAAACACTCTTCGACGAAACGTTGTTCAAAATATAAACCACAGTCTCCACTGCGTACCCCCAAAAAGAATCAGGGAGACGAGCATAGCTCATCATCGACCGAACCATATCAAACAAGGTTCTGTTTCTCCTCTACGATACACCATTACTGTTTGTGGTATACGGTATTTGAGAGTTGGGACGTAATTCCGTGTTCTATCATATAGTCCTGGAATTCAGTGTCCATGTACTCTCCTCCTCGATCCGATCAAAATGTATTAAGCGATTTACCTAAGAGGTTCTCAACCTCAGTCTTGTACTCCTTGAACTTTTCAAGAGTTTCAGACTTTTTGTGCATAAGGTAAATATACCCATATCCGGAGTAATCGTCATGAAAGACACGAAATACTCATAACCGCTTCCAGCTTTAACATTCATCTGGACAACGAGAGGTCGAGAATGTACTAACTCAAGAGGCTCTTTGGCTCTATATCCTTTTCCACTTAAAGGACGTTTGGTCATTTTGCCCTCAAGGCATGACTCACACACCGGCAAAGAGTTTTCTTCCAACTCGTTTAGAAGTCCACTCTTCACTAGTTTCTCAATCCTATTGAGATTAATGTGGCCTAACTAAAGATGCCAAAGGTGGGCATTTTCTTTTGGAGAAACTTTTGCTTTCTTAGTTCTGTTTACTAGCTTTTTAAACAATTCAGTATTCAAAACACTTTTGACTGAATTGGATTTCAAAACATACAGATTATTTTCAAGTGAAGTTGAACAAATAACATTCCCTTTGAAAGAAATAAACGCTTTATTCAATTTTGAAGAAACGAAAATACATTGTTCTATTAAGCAGGAAATTGAAACAAAGTTTCTAGTAAACCCTGGAACTATGTACAGATTATCCAACAATAAGTACTTCTCGCCAAAGTTTAGCTTCACCGTGTCGATCGCTGCAACAGAGACAAGCTCCCTGGATCCAACCCGTAGAGTCACCTCACCCTCTCGCAAATGGGCGCGGGAATCGAGTCCCTCAAAAGAAGAACAAACGTGGTTAGTGGCGCCCGAATCCAATATCCAGGCAGAGTCACTACTCTGCACTAAACAGGTTTAAGACACAAGTAAATCACATTTACCTTGATTCTTCCTCTCGGCCAGAAATTTGGGACAGTTTCTTTTTCAGTGACCGCCCCCATTACAGTGGAAACACTTTCCTTTCTCTGCAACCTCTTTGACCTTCTTGCCCTTGTGGGCGGCAGCACGGTCAGTTTTACCCCTCTTCATCCTCTTCTTCCATTTCGGGCGTGAAGGAGCAACAAGTTTCGTCCCGCAGGTCGAACCCCGTGATAAGACACAGAGGCAACATTTGCCTCGAGTCCTTGACCACCGCAAGGATTGGAAATTCTGTAGCTCATTGAGGAGGGTAGTCGAGTGTAGCTAATTTTGTTCATAACAAAGATTGCTCTGGCCGAAGGAAACTCTTCGAAGAGTCTCCAAAATAAAACCGACTGGCTCAACTCGTCGATCAAGCCTGCTTTCATCTCGGCCAAAGGGAAATGGGTCATCATGTCTAGAACGTGTTCACGGGACGGGAGCGACCCCTGCTTTCATCCGTGCGTTGAAAACGTATTTGAGCGAGTCATCATGCCGACTGAAAGGATCGTTGTCCAAACATTTCCTGCAAGGACTCCATGATCTCGTTAAGCGAAACCATCGACTCATGCTTCTTTGCCAAGACATCGGACATGCGGACAATTATGTAGACCTTGGCCTTTTCATTGGCCCCGATCCGGCGATGAATGCGTGTCGCGAGCACTTCGCGCGACGCGGTCGAGCCTGACATCTCGAGGACACTCCTCGATATAACACGAACTTTATGTCGCCTTGTACCAAAATTGTATTAATGTTGTTTTTCCAACTTTGGTAATTATCTCCCACTAACTTATCTGAAGCAAGTAAAGCAAATATTGCGCTAGACATTTTTAGCTGAAAAATAAGAAAAACCTTTGTATTAGTCTCGCAAAAAACTTTTGAAATCCAATCAAGTTTTAGCAAAAATGTTTCATGATCCCTAGGTCATTCAACAATTTGCAATGATACCCTAAAGGTTTAGAATGACCGTCACCGAAGGGTGAACAAAACACTCCTCCTCTAGGACGAGACTTTCTCGATCAGACCCTAATCCCAGAATAACTCTTATTCCATTAGGCGTCCAATTACCATTGTTCGGTCGAATTCATTAACACTTAACGAATTCTGTGAGTGTCACCCTCAATCTTTAAGTTTCCAAGCATCCGTCCAAACAATAGCCACCGAAGGGTGAACCAAGAAGGAAAACCAAACAGGAAACTGTATCCCTTTCAGGAATTTACGGTGTTCCGACTCCCATGATCAAGGCCTCTGAAGGGATTGTCTGGTCCAGGCCAAACTAGCAGGCAGATCATCGGGGTCTCACGGTGTGAATCGAAAGAAGAGACCGTGGGTCTCGTTTTCATAAGTCCCGCTCCCACTCACTATAAGTACTCTCTCCATCCACGATGATATTGATCTATACAAATGCCATCCGAAGGGGGACGCTCCCATTTGCGCCACGAGGCCGAGTATAGATCTCACGGTGCAGACTTAAAGGAGATTTGTGGTTGGAAATTCAAATGTATCTCATACACTTTATTTCCTCCCACTCAGCACTTTAATTTTTAATAGGTATTGACCTAGATAAACCGGCTAAAATTTACCTAAGTCTACCAATATAACTCTTATATGGTATTAACCTAAGTTTATAATCACATTATTAACTTAGGTCTATGTGAGTAAATTAATTAACAGTTAATTAACGGCACTCACGAGAATATAACCTAAGAATCTCCGGAGCGAATTCCCTCCCAGGTCGGTTTTTCAGTAGGGTGTTCATGGCGTCAACTTAAATACCCCAGCCTTAGACAAAACCTTCCTTAGACAGAGTTACTTATCAGTCTCCATTCAAAGGTCATATTTGATTTCCTAAATTTCTAATCTTATTAGAAAATTAGAAAACCTAAGTCTAATTATTCAAGTTCTAAACACTTTAAAACTAATAATTAACTTAGGTTGCATGCATTTCTATGTTATAGTGCTTGATCATCCATCACATGAATAATACTATATACTATAACATAATATAATTCATAACATGAATTAAATGCATGAGCATGCTTTTAATTTAAAAAATATAACACTTATATTAAATAAATTAAATCATGCAAACATTATATTATAACTTTTATAATATAATCCTATCATGTGTACTATATATTATAACTCTTATAATATAAAAATGATGCATTAAATTTTTAACCTAAGGTGGGATTTTAAATCTATATGACATACATTATGCACATAGAAATTAATTAAAATATACATCTCATGCATAAAATAATTAATCAGCAAAAATGGACCGATTTTTGGCACCTAGGGACAATTATTTAATTAAATAACATTAATATAACATTTATATTAATATTATTTAATAAAATAATAAAATAATATAAATAATTACATTTTATGAATAAAATTAAATAAATAAAACGTAAATAACCGCCCCACTAAGTCTTGAACCCACGACCTCGCGAAACCGCCTCTAGCAACTGCCCTCAACGCGTGCAGCGTTGCAACGCTGTCGCCTACAACGTCGTGCTGCGTTCTCAACGCCCGGCGGCGTTACGCGCTACTCTGCAGCACGCGCTGCTGCGAAGAACAGTCTCAACGCCGTTGGGCAGCGTCTCAACGCCATCGACAGAACAACAAACACTTTGCTGTTCTTCCATCGATTTTCGCCTGTTTCCGCTCCGATTTCTTCACGGCAACTCTTGCCACGAATGACCCGGACATACAGACTCGATTTACAACAAAAAATGCCCAAAAACAAAGGGCCCTTACATTGATCTCATCAACATAATTGTAAATCTAAAATGCTAAAAACCGTAAACATCCATTTAAGCAAACCAAAACATTCATCTCATGAATTATGGCAAAATACCCACCAAATTTTAATAAAACAGTGCATAAATTGAAGAACCATCGAGATGGCTCTGATACCAATTAAAGGGAATGAAAATCCCGCGCAGCGAAAGACGATTGAATCGTCGAGGTATCAATATGCTACATGATATTATTAAAATTGATCTAACACTAGATCTAGGCTAAACATACTTAAAAGAAGAAGAAAAATACAGCAAGATGAGTTCTTACTTACTTGTTGTACACTTTCTTCAAGATTTCTTCTTCAAATCACGAGCTCTTCGTGCTCCTCGAACTCAACGAACACTCCCACAAAAGGAACCCCAACACAACCAAAATGCCTTCTCGGTTGTTCTCTTTTGGAGAAAGGAAGATGGTGGGATCTTTAGGGTTTTGGAGAGGGAGGAGAATTGAGAGAGAATTGAGATAATTCCTCTTCTCTTCTTTGATGCAAAATAAAAAAAATGAGAGATTAAGCTTACATCCTTCTTGCAAGAAGGGTTTAAATAATGCAAGAAGGGTTTAAATAATGCAAGAAGGGAGGAGAATTGAGAGAAAGGGTTGAGAGAATTTTTCTTCTCTTCTTTGATGAAAATCAAAAAATGAGAGAATGAGATTGCATTCTTTCTTGCAAGAAGGGTTTATATAGTGGAATTGATGGAGTTAAAATCTAAACATAATTACCACTTTACCACAACCATAGGTTATGCAAATCTCATTTGCATAACCATATAATATAAGATATCTCATATCTCATATTGCAAATCTTATTTGCAATAATTGTTGATTAATTAAATTGAATCACATCCAATTTAATTTCTCTCAATCAATTTCTCCAATTAGCCCTAATTCAACAATTAGGCTAACCTATAGTTTATTATGAATCTCATTCACATTAAACTATATATTATATCATTCATATCTCATATAAATGACATAAATGCCCTTAAAGTGAAATTGAACACTTCAATTTCATACCAAAACATTAACCCTTCTTTTAACCCAGTGATTGAGCCAACCGAGGGACCTAATGGACCTCACGGTGATGGGCTCCAATGATCCGAGATTAACTCACAAAACTCTTTGACCCAAGTTAACCAACATTCATTAGCTACGGTAACACTCCACTATAGCTCGCAAATTGCACTCCGTCGCTGCACGAATATTACGTGTCCACCGATATAACCAATACCCATGAGTCGACCCTTCACGGGTTGTTCGTGAGACACTACCGGGTCAAATTACCGTTTTATCCTGTGTCTACCTCTTGTTCCTTAAGTCCCCACCGCTCCTCTAATGAACAACAACGTTGTAATGGTCCAACCATACACAACACCCTTCTCGGGCGGTGAGAAGGTGGGCGCGCGTTGTCCAAGCCACGGAGACAAGACTTAAGGGAACCACTCCTCTAGTTTCCTAAAGGCGGGAATGAGTGAATTCCATCTCGCGTAGTTAAGTTCCCAGCTCCCTACTTGGTTTTTTCCCTGAGAAAATAGGCATATTGGGCGAATAAGCGTGACCACCCTCACCCGTACTAGTCGAAGAATGGACCTCGCGCATGCGAGGAGTCCATAACACGCTCATGATTCGGTCGAGTCACTAATGGTCATCTCACGGTTATTAGTCCTTCTTCACAACGGGTGTTACATCGGTGGGTCTAATAAATCACGATGCAGTCTTATACAATCTCATTGCACAGGATGCCCCCACTCGCATGTCAACTACATGAATGAGTCAGATAACCTCGTTTGTATCTAATACAAAGCGGGCCGCATCCACAGTGTATCCAGGATAAGGTCTCCAACCCTATCCATATACTGTAGACCGTTCGGGTCATTAACTCGAACGTGATCCTCCCTGTGTGTCCACTACACACTGTTCAAGTTCTAGTTCTCTCATAAACACGAGATTAGGACAAAAATCCCAACAACAAGAAGTCTGAAACTCTTTAAAAGTTCAAGGAGTACAAGACTGAGGTTGAGAACCTCTTAGGTAAATCGCTTAAAACACATCGATCGGATCGAGGTGGAGAGTACATGGACACTGAATTTCAGGACTATATGATAGAACCCGAAATTACGTCCCAACTCTCAGCGCCTGGTATGCCACAACAGAATGGTGTATCAGAGAGGAGAAATAGAACCTTGTTGGACATGGTTCGGTCGATGATGAGCTATGCTCGTCTCCCTGATTCTTTTTGGGGGTACGCAGTGGAGACTGCGGTTTATATTTTGAACAATGTTCCGTCGAAGAGTATTTGTGAAACACCTTTCGAGCTCTGGAGTGGACGTAAAGGGAGTTTACATCACTTCAGGATTTCGGGATGCCCGACCCACGTGTTGGTGTCAAACCCGAAAAAGTTGGAACCCCATTTGAAATTGTGCCTATTCGTAGGTTACCCTAAAGAGACTGGGGGTGGTCTATTTTACGATCCTAAGGAAAATAGGGCGCTTGTGTCGACAAACACCACTTTCCTAGAGGAAGACCACGTCAGGGATCATTTACCGAGTAAAATTGTGTTAAATGAAATGGACAGTACATCAACATGAGTTGCTGATGGGGCTAGTACGTCAAAAAGTGTTGTTGATCCTAGCACGTCTAGTCAAATCCGTTCCCAAGAGTTGGGAATGCCTCGACGTAGTGGGAGGGTTGTGAGACAGCCTGATCGCTACATGGGTTTAGCTGAAACCTCAGTTGTGAGAAGACAACCAGAGGATAGTAACTTGTAGAAAATGTTTGGAAAGTCCAAACAGGGCCCAGAGGCAGAATTTAAGATGAGACCAGATGAGCCATAGAGAGGCAGAGAAGACTGTGTGTTCCATGTTTTAGTGAGCTTAAAGATGCTATTCTAGAGGAAGCTCACGATTCAAACCTTACGCTATGCATCCGAGAAGCACCAAGATGTATAAGACATTGAAAGGGAACGTATTGGTGACATGGGATGAAGCGAGAGGTAGCCGATTATGTTGATAATGTTTGATCACGCCAACCGGTTAACTAGTTAGACGAGAGACCGGGAGGACTCCTTAATCCATTGCCGATCTTGGAATGGAAATGGGAGCATATCACTATGGATTTTCTCTGTTTGGATTACCATATATTTCTAGTGAACATGATGGTATTTGGGTAATGGTGAATAGACTCACTAAAACAGCACGGTTTATACCGATTTAACCGACGTTTACACTTGATCAGCTTATTGAGCTATATGTCGAAAGAATTGTAAGTCAATACGGAGTGCCAGTGTCCATGGTTTCAGATAGGAATCCAAGATTTACTTCTAAGTTTTGGCTTAGTTTACAGAAGGCTATGGGGACAAAGTTGAAATTTAGTACAACGTTCCATCCTCAGACAGATGGTCAGTTAAAGAGGACCATCAAGACCCTAGAGGATATGTTGAGAGCATGTGTCCTTCAATTTAAGGGTAGTTGTGATACACACCTATCACTTATGCAATCCGCTTATAATAACAGCTATCAATCAAGTATTGGCATGGAACCATTTGAGGCTCTGTATGGAAGGTCGAGTAGAACGCCCGTATGTTAGAATGAAGTAGGAGAGCGGAAGCTAATCGGTCCCCGAGTTGGTACAAGTTCTGACGGATAATATTAAGGTAATCGGAGAAAATCAAAGGTAGTACAAGATCGTCAATAGAGTTATGCAGATAAGCGACGAAAGGATTTAGAATTCCAGGTCGGAGATCAAGTATTCTTGATGTTATCTCCGTGGAGAGGTGTCCTTCGTTTTGGCAAGAAAGGTAAGTTAAGTCCTAGATATATTGGTCCTTATCCAAAGAATGCGGGCGAATTAAGCCAAAGACCTCTCAGATTGGAGTGACCAGTGAGAACTATCTTGAGTACATGATGTTTTTCATGTGTTCATGTTCGTGAAGTATTATCCAGATCCGACACATGTGTTGCAAGCACAACCGGTTGAGTTGAAAGAAGACATAAGTTACATAGAGGATGCAGTTCAAATCCTCGACAGGAAAGAACAAGTTTTGAAAAAGAAATCGATCTCACTCGTGAAGGTTCGTTGGAGACATCACGACGTCGAGGAAGCAACATGGGAAAGCGAAGACACAATGAAAGGAAAGTACCCACAACTTTTCGTCTTTGAATTTCGAGGCGAAATTCCTCTTAAGGGGGTAGTAAATTGTAAGCCCTAAACCCTATTCTCTTTTATCATTGAGCACTCGTTCATGATGTTTTGAATATGCAAAATCGTATAGGTTGCACTAAACGATGTCGTGATCGAATTTGGGAATCTATTGAATTTGGAGCTACAATGTGTCTAAACTTCATTAAGGGATAGGTAAACATTGAAATAAGCATATTAAAAGTTTCATTGAAGTAAGTTCAAATCATTAGCAATTTGGAGAAGTTTTAGGTGCATCATGTATTGAATGGAAGATCATATGTCTCACAGGACTTGGGATAAGTTGGCTAAATGCTTAGGGTTTCTTTACACACTTATTTTGGTGTTTTAAAAAAAAAGAAAAGAAATGAAGTGAAGGATAAAAGGAAAACAAGGAAGGAAAAGCTCAAACCATTTTGGTTTGGTTTGCTTTAAAAATAATGAAGAAAATGAAATGAAATGAATGGATATAACATTGTGTTTTATTTTGTTTAGGAAATAAAAGGAAAGAAAAGAAAAGAAAGAAAGGGATAAAGGAAAGGAAAAGAAAAGGAAAAGAAAAAGAAAAAGCAAAAGGAAAAAGACAAAGATTGCCTCCTTGTTTTTAAAAATGACTTTATCTTCTCCATTTTCTTCTTCATTTATCAAAACCAAGCTGAAATTTCGTGGGAGAAGGAGAAAGGAAGAAGAAGGAAGCCATTTTTCATAAACTTGGAGTGTGTAGTTGCGAAGAAAGGAGAAGAACTCAAGAGGATTCTTTATTGCGACAAGGAGATCAACTCAGGACCAGTTCTGATGTTTTGGTCTTTTCGAACTCAAAAAGAAGAGGTAAGAGTTGCGTTTTTGATACATGAAAGTTAACTCAATTTGGAACAAAGTTTGTGAAGGAAGCTCGAACTAATACTGAAGTTAACTTACTGTTTTGTGAAGAGGAAGACAGAAGACAGAATTTGCTATCAAATCTGGGAAGTCTCTGATGTTTTGGTTGTTCTGGTCTGTATACTTGGAGTTAGAAGCTCTAATTGGTATGGTTAGAAATCTTATTCAATTTCCTACACGTTTCGTGAAGGAATCGTGAGAAGAAAATGATTGGAAGATGTTGTAATCTTCAGGTTACGTTTCGGGTTGCAGCAGGAAGTGAAATCTGGAACAGCAGCAGATTCATTTTAGGGGTTAAGCTACTGAGGTAATACCTAACCAATACGTTAGGAATCTCATTTTCATGTCTTCATAAGAGTTTTAGAGGGTTCAAAAAGGAAGAGTTGGGTATAAAGTACATTCTTTTTGGATAAGTAATGAAGAAGTTATGGCTGTCTGAAAACAGGGCAGAAAATCGGAAAATGCTGGAATTTTGAAAGTGTGTTTTCTTGCAAGTTTTAAGGTCAAAAATCATGAGCTCAAGGTTCTAATGATTGATTTGGCTTGTTTGATGAGGCCAAGAGCAAATAGGTCAAGTTTACAAGCCAAGGTTCCAATTCTAATATCGTGAGTGACTCTATCTTAGAACTATGTTTGACCTATGTTTTTCTTCATGAACATAAGTGTTGATAATTACATCTTGTTTGAACTAGTTGTGAATGTCTTCATGGAGTTTTCTAACATAAGGTTCATGATGGAACCTAAGCGTGCTTTGAATTAGTTGTAACTATAAATCAAAGTATGGAAACTAAATTATGAAAGTATGCTTTCCTTAGAGAATGTTTTGTGTAAATCCACTTGGGAACATATTTAGATGATAATATGAAATTGTCAAGAAATTGTTGTATGTGTTATAAAGACATGTTTTCCATGGTAAACAAGTTATGCCTTGATCTTGATTAACCCCTAATACTGAAGGACATTCGAGAAGGTACTTAGGGGGGAATGAATCATGATATCCCGATACTGAAGGACAATGAGAAGGTATCCGGAAGTAAATGGTTTTACCTAAATCTTTGAAGGACAATGAGAAGGTATTTGGGTAGTAAATGGTTTTACCTTAATACTGAAGGACATAGAGAAGGTATTAGGGAAAACCAAACGACCAAAGGTATTCCACGTGCACGTGAGAGAGAGAGAGAGAGGAATGAACCTTATTGGAATAAATGTAACTCTACCACCTCTATGGTTTGATGTGGAGTCATGTCATGTGCTTTATTGTTATGAGCTTTTATATTATTGATTTATCTACCCTCGAAAAGTTAGTACATTTGAGTTGTGTGCTATGAACAAGTGGTGACTTAAAACACATGAAATTGGAAGCATGGTTTGTTAATGTTTACAAACAGGATGTTAAGCTATTTTGTATTTATAATCTGCCATTATTATGATTCACCTGTGAGCTTATAATGTTTTAAAGATAGACACTCACTGAGCTTTTTAGCTCATTCTTTCAATGTTTTCAACCATTTTCAGGTAGAGATCGAGCTCCTTGTACCTGACATCCTGCCATAGTCTGCTGGAAGTTCATAAGTTGTTAGTTTGTACGTGGCTGGTGTTGTATAGCAAGTCTTTATGTAGTTATAGAAGTCTTATACATTAGCGGTTGTATATGCAATGAGTTGTATTGTGTTGTTTTGATGCACTTGACTTTTAGTTTCCAAGAGAGACTTATGAAGGGTTTCTCCTTGTGTATGTTTAATAATTGTCCAGTTTCTGTTGTGTTATGTTAAAATGTTCCATATCACGAACATAGTATGTTTATCAGAGTCTGAGTCAAGCAGTATTGTTAAGAGGTAAACAATGTCTCATTTGGTTTCACGCCGCCTTCGGGCTAAGTAGCGAGTAGTTCGGGAGGGGGTGTGACAATTTGGTATCAGAGCATTTAGCTCCATGGGAATGAGACAGGGCAAGTTAGCTCTGAGAATAAAGTAAAAGTCATAACAAGTTATTGAGTTAGTTCAGATCGAACTAGTAAGATATGGTCCAAGTAAGGATAAGAGTAAGTCTAGTTAGGGCTAAATGTGAATAGAAGTTTAGTACTGTGTATGGGAGTTAGATATCCATAGTAAGTCTAGTATATTGATATGTTATTGGAGTCATGCCACCACGTACTAGCAGACGACATTTGGCGAGGATCGGGGCGGGATGCGGATCCTACCCAAGGCCAATCGAGAGGATCTAGTGCCCCGAGAGTCCAAATCGAGGTTACGATATGAGCAACATGTTAGTTTCTCACGGGGGGGTGGGCGAGAGAGAGCAGGGCCAAGTGATCCAAAAAAAAAAAAAAAAAGTGTATAGAATAGAACGTCTAAAGAAATTAGGAGCCACAGTGTTTGATGGTTCCATAGATCCAGCTGATGCCGAAGTTTGGGTGAATATGCTACAAAATGTTTTGGTGTAATGAGTTGCTCACGAGGAGCAAAGTCAAGCTAGCCACATTCCTATTAGAGGAAGAAGCGAGAGGATGGTGGAAATCGAATTTAGAGATGGAGTGATGCACGTACTCTGGATTGGCAAACATTGAGAGGCATATTCGAAGATAAATATTACCCTAGCACGTATCGTTAGACAAAGAGGATGAATTTTTAGAAGCGAAAGAAGGGCCACTTTCACGTGGTGAGTATGAGAGAAGATATACCGAGAAATTTGCGGTATCTTTGATGTGATTATGGCATCTGAGAGTGACAGGTGTCGGAGATTTGAAAGTGGGTTACGTCCTGAGATACGAACCCCAGTCACAGGCATTGCAAAGTGGGCTGACTTTTCCCTGCTTGTAGAGAGTGCTCTACGTGTTGAGCGAGTATAACGAGGCACAAACGATGGTGGAGCCTACTCAAGGGCCTTCACCGACGGCGATTTCCATGGTCGTGAGCGGCGACGATTCACACTTGAGTGAATGTTTTGAGTCGTCGGGACTTTAAAAGTCGAAATGGCGGCGGACATCGAGGTAAACGAATGTTAGTGGTGCCTATCGAGGCAAAGTCAATGAGCACCTAGTCAATCTGCCGGATCCACGGAAGACCAGCGACAATACAGAGTGCTGTTGCAAGTGCAACAAGGAGAACTCCATGTATAAATTGTGGTAGGAATCACCGAGGCCAATGTCCGGTTGATGTCAATGTGTGTTACCAATGTGGGCAACAAGGACATTTCAAGAGGATTGTCCACAACTTAGAGTAGCCACACAGAGGGACCAGGGAGTTGGGTCCCAAGCAGTTGAGCAACCAAGAGTTCCAGTAGCTGCAAGAGAGGGCACCAGTGGTGCTAAATAGAAAGGAAGTTGTTTTCAAGAAACCAGGATTAGTGGAATGGTTTTTAGGGGTGAAAGGAAGATTATTCCTCTGAGCTTGATTTGACATTAAAAGTGAAAAGTTGTTGAGGAAAGGTTGCATGACATTTCTTGCACACGTAGTGGAGGTGCAGGAAGAAAAACTAAAACCAGAAGATGTTCTTGTTGTGAACGAATTTCTTGATGTTTTTCCAGTAGATCTGTCAGGGTTGCCACCTTATAGGAAGTTGAGTTCACTATTAAATTGCTACCAGGAATAGCACCTATTTCTTAAGCGTTGTATATACAGGCTCCAAGTGAGCTCAAGGAGTTGAAGATGCAGTTACAAGAACTAGTTGATAAAGGATACACCAGACCTAGTGTATCACCCTGGGGAGCTCAAGTGTTATTTGTAAAGAAAAGAGATGGTACCCTTAGATTATGCATTGATTATAAGCGATTAACTAAGTCACGATACGTAACAAGTATCCTTTAACCGATATAGATGACTTGTTTGACCGATTAAGAGGAACATCGGTGTTTTTTAAAGATTGATTTGAGATCGATACCATCGATTAAAGGTAAGGAAACAGATATTCCTAAGACAATATTCGAGAACCAAATATGGACATTATGAGCATTTAGTAATGTCATTCGGTTTAACGAATGCACCAACGATTTTCATGGACCTCATGAATATGATATTCCACTAGTATTTGGATCGATTCGTGATAGTATTTATTGATGATATACCAGTTTACTCAATTGATAGGAAACCTCATGAGGAACATTTGAGGATTATTCTACAAACACTACGAGATAAGCGATTGTATGCTAAATTCACCAAATGTGAGTTTTGGTTGAATCGTAGTGTTTACGGGCATGATGTTTCAACAAATGGTGTTAGTATGGATCCAAACTAAGTGAAAGTTGTGGACAACTTGGAGAGACTAGTTAGTGCGACAGAGGCACGTAGTTTCCTAGGCGTGGCGGGGATACTACTGAGACGGTTTGTTGAGGATTTCTCACGATTAGCATTACCATTAACAATTTTGACAAGGAAGAATGCTAAGTTTGAATGGTTAGATGAGTGTGAAACAGGTGGTTTTAAAGAGTTGAAAAGAGGTTAGTTACAATTACCTATTTTGACACTTCTATGTAAGGAATAGAGTATGTAATTTATTGTGACGCCTCGAGGTAAGGTTTAGGGTTTGTGCTCGTGCAAGAAGGAAAAATAATAGCTTATGCGTCAAGACAATTGAAAAGCACGAATGTAATTACCCTACCCATGATCTCGAGCTAGTAGCGATTGTTTTATGCTTGAAGATCCGGAGACATTACTTGTTGGGTGAAAGGTGTCACATTTACACATGAGATCATAAGAGTCTCAAATATATCTTTGATCGAGGAGAGTTAAATGTGAGACAAAGAAGATAGTTAGAACCGATTAAAGATTATGATTGTACTATAGAATACCATCCGTAAGGCGAATGTGGTAGCGGATGCTTTGAGTAGGAAGTCAAGACTTCCTAAGGGCGCCTGTGTGGTATTCGAGCAACATTTTAAGTACTCTAAGGGGTTCTAAGGCAGTTGTCAATGCAGAGAGTTCAAGGAGTCTTTTAGCTCTGTTCCAGGTCAGGTCTTCACCCATAGCAAAGGTTGTGAGACGACAACCAGAGGATAGTAACTTGTAGAAAATGTTTGGAAAGTCCAAACAGGGCCCAGAGGCAGAATTTAAGATGAGACCAGATGAGCCATAGAGAGGCAGAGAAGACTGTGTGTTCCATGTTTTAGTGAGCTTAAAGATGCTATTCTAGAGGAAGCTCACAGTTCAGCTTACGCTATGCATCCAGGAAGCACCAAGATGTATAAGACATTGAAAGGGAACGTATTGGTGACATGGGATGAAGCGAGAGGTAGCTGATTATGTTGATAATGTTTGATCTGCCAACTGGTTAACTAGTTAGACAAAGACCAGGAGGACTCCTTAATCCATTGCCAGTGCCGGAATGGAAATGGGAGCATATCACTATGGATTTTCTGTTTGGATTACCATATATTTCTAGTGAACATGATGGTATTTGGGTAATGGTGAATAGACTCACTAAAACAGCACGGTTTATACCGATTTAAGCGACGTTTACACTTGATCAGCTTATTGAGCTATATGTCGAAAGAATTGTAAGTCAATACGGAGTGCCAGTGTCCATGGTTTCAGATAGGAATCCAAGATTTACTTCTAAGTTTTGGCTTAGTTTACAGAAGGCTATGGGGACAAAGTTGAAATTTAGTACAACGTTCCATCCTCAGACGGATGGTCGGTTAAAGAGGACCATCCGGACCTAGAGGATGTGTTGAGAGCATGTGTCTTTCAATTTAAGGGTAGTTGTGATACACACCTATCACTTATGCAATCCGCTTATAATAACAGCTATCAGTCAAGTATTGGCATGGAACCATTTGAGGCTCTGTATGGAAGGTCGAGTAGAACGCCCGTATGTTAGAATGAAGTAGGAGAGCGGAAGCTAATCGGTCCCGAGTTGGTACAAGTTCTGACGGATAATATTAAGGTAATCGGAGAAAATCAAGGTAGTACAAGATCGTCAATAGAGTTATGCGGATAAGCGACGAAAGGATTTAGAATTCCGGTGCCTGGAGATCAAGTATTCTTGATGTTATCTCCGTGGAGAGGTGTCCTTCGTTTTGGCAAGAAAGGTAAGTTAAGTCCTAGATATATTGGTCCTTATCCAATGCTTGGGCGAATTAAGCCAAAGCACCCTCTGTTTGAGTGACCAGCGAGAACTATCTTGAGTACATGATGTTTTTCATGTGTTCATGTTCGTGAAGTATTATCCGGATCCGACACATGTGTTGCAAGCACAACCTGGTTGAGTTGAAAGAAGACATAAGTTACATAGAGGATGCAGTTCAAATCCTCGACGGGGAAAGAACAAGTTTTGAAAAAGAAATCGATCTCACTCGTGAAGGTTCGTTGGAGACATCACGACGTCGAGGAAGCAACATGGGAAAGCGAAGACACAATGAAAGGAAAGTACCCACAACTTTTCTCGTGCTGAATTTCGAGGGCGAAATTCCTCTTAAGGGGTAGTAAATTGTAAGCCCTAAACCCTATTCTCTTTTATCATTGAGCACTCGTTCATGATGTTTTGAATATGCAAAATCGTATAGGTTGCACTAAACGATGTCGTGATCGAATTTGGGAATCTATTGCATTTGGAGCTACAATGTGTCTAAACTTCATTAAGGGATAGGTAAACATTGAAATAAGCATATTAAAAGTTTCATTGAAGTAAGTTCAAATCATTAGCAATTTGGAGAAGTTTTAGGTGCATCATGTATTGAATGGAAGATCGTATGTCTCACAGACTTGGGATAAGTTGGCTAAATGCTTAGGGTTTCTTTACACACTTATTTTGGTGTTTTAAAAAAAAGAAAAGAAATGAAGTGAAGGATAAAAGGAAAACAAGGAAGGAAAAGCTCAAACCATTTTGGTTTGGTTTGCTTTAAAAATAATGAAGAAAATGAAATGAAATGAATGGATATAACATTGTGTTTTGTTTTGTTTAGGAAATAAAAGGAAAGAAAAGAAAAGAAAGAAAGGGATAAAGGAAAGGAAAAGAAAAGGAAAAAGAAAAGAAAAAGCAAAAGGGAAAAAGACAAAGATTGCCTCCTTGTTTTTTAAAATGACTTTATCTTCTCCATTTTCTTCTTCATTTATCAAAACCAAGCTGAAATTTCGTGGGAGAAGGAGAAAGGAAGAAGAAGGAAGCCATTTTTCATAAACTTGGAGCTGTAGTTGCAGAAGAAAGGAGAAGAACTCAAAAGGATTCTTTATTGCAGCAAGGAGATCAACTCAGACCAGTTCTGATGTTTTGGTCTTTTTGAGCTCAAAACGAAGAGGTAAGAGTTGAGTTTTTGATACATGAAATTTAACTCAATTTGGAACAAAGTTTGTGAAGGAAGCTCGAACTAATACTGAAGTTAACTTACTGTTTTGTGAAGAGGAAGACAGAAGACAGAATTTGCTGTCAAATCTGGGAAGTCTCTGATGTTTTGGTTGTTCTGATCTGTATACTTGGAGTTAGAAGCTCTAATTGGTATGGTTAGAAAGCTTATTCAATTTCCTACACGTTTCATGAAGGAATCGTGAGAAGAAAATGATTGGAAGATGTTGTAATCGTCAGGTTACATTTCGGGTTGCAGCAGGAAGTGAAATCTGGAACAGCAGCAGATTCATTTTAGGGGTTAAGCTACTGAGGTAATATCTAACCAATACGTTAGGGATCTCATTTTCATGTCTTCATAAGAGTTTTAGAGGGTTCAAAAAGGAAGAGTTTGGTATAAAGTACATTCTTTTTGGATAAGTAATGAAGAAGTTATGGCTGTCTGAAAACAGGGCAGAAAATCTGAAAATGCTGGAATTTTGAAAGTGTGTTTTCTTGCAAGTTTTAAGGTCAAAAATCATGAGCTCAAGGTTCTAATGATTGATTTGGCTTGTTTGACAGACCAAGAGCAAATAGGTCAAGTTTACAAGCCAAGGTTCCAATTCTAATACTGTGAGTGACTCTATCTTAGAACTATGTTTGACCTATGTTTTTCTTCATGAACATAAGTGTTGATAATTACATCTTGTTTGAACTAGTTGTGAATGTCTTCATGGAGTTTTCTAACATAAGGTTCATGATGGAACCTAAGCATGCTTTGAATTAGTTGTAACTATAAATCAAAGTATGGAAACTAAATTATGAAAGTATGCTTTCCTTAGAGAATGTTTTGTGTAAATCCACTTGGGAACATATTTAGATGATAATATGAAATTGTCAAGAAATTGTTGTATGTGTTATAAAGACATGTTTTCCATGGTAAACAAGTTATGCCTTGATCTTGATTAACCCCTAATACTTTGAAGGACATTCGAGAAGGTACTTAGGGGAATGAATCATGATATCCCGATCTTCAAGGACAATGAGAAGGTATCCGGAAGTAAATGGTTTTACCTAAATACTCAAGGACAATGAGAAGGTATTTGGGTAGTAAATGGTTTTACCTTAATCTTGAAGGACATAGAGAAGGTATTAGGGAAAACCAAACGACCAAAGGTATTCCACGTGCACGTGAGAGAGAGAGAGAGAGGTATGAACCTTATTGGAATAAATGTAACTCTACCTCCTCTATGGTTTGATGTGGAGTCATGTCATGTGCTTTATTGTTATGAGCTTTTATATTATTGATTTATCTACCCTCGAAAAGTTAGTACATTTCGAGTTGTGTGCTATATGCACAAGTGGTGACTTAAAACACATGTAAATTGGAAGCATGGTTTGTTAATGTTTACAAACAGATGTTAAGCTATTTTGTACTTATAATCTGCCATTATTATGATTCACCTGTGAGCTTATAATGTTTTAAAGATAGACACTCACTGAGCTTTTTAGCTCATTCTTTCAATGTTTTCAACCATTTTCAGGTAGAGATCGAGCTCCTTGTACCTGACATCCTGCCATAGTCTGCTGGAAGTTCATAAGTTGTTAGTTTGTACGTGGCTGGTGTTGTATAGCAAGTCGTTATGTAGTTATAGAAGTCTTATACATTAGCGGTTGTATATGCAATGAGTTGTCTTGTGTTGTTTTGATGCACTTGACTTTTAGTTTCCAAGAGAGACTTATGAAGGGTTTCTCCTTGTGTATGTTTAATAATTGTCCAGTTTCTGCTGTGTTATGTTAAAATGTTCCATATGCGAACATAGTATGTTTATCAGTCTGAGTCGTGAGTATTGTTAAGAGGTAAACAATGTCTTTTGGTTTCACGCCGCCTTTCGGGCTAAGTAGCAGGTAGTTCGGGAGGGGGGTGTGACAATCTACATGGACAAGCCCAAAGGGTTCATTGCCCAAGGCCAAGAGCAAAAGGTTTGTCGGCTTCATAGGTCCATTTATGGGCTGAAACAAGCTTCGAGGTCTTGGAATATAAGGTTTGATTAGGCAATCAAATCATATGGCTTTTAACAAAATGTCGACGAGCCTTGTGTCTACAAGAAAATCGTTGACAAAACTGTCGCATTTTTGGTGTTGTACGTGGACGATATTCTTCTCATTCGGAATGAGGTAGAATTTCTAACTGACGTTAAGAAGTGGCTAGCTTCGCAATTCCAAATGAAAGATTTGGGAGAAGCTCAGTATGTTCTAGGCATCCAGATTGTCCGGAACCGGAAGAACAGAACGCTAGCCTTGTCTTAAGCGTCTTATATTGACAAGATGTTGTCTAGATATACGATACAGAACTCCAAGAAGGGCTTGCTGCCTTTCAGGCATGGGGTTCACTTGTCTAAGGATCAGTGTCCTAAGACTCCTCAAGATGTTGAGGATATGAGACAATTCCATATGCTTCACCGTAGGGAGCTTTGATGTATGCCATGCATGTACTAGGCCCCACATCCATTATGCGGTAGGAATTGTCGAGAGATATCACCCAATCAAGGATTAGATCACTGGACAACTGTAAAGGCAATCCTCAAGTATCTTAGGAGAACGAGGAACTAAAGCTTAGTGTATGGTAGTGGGGATTTGAACCTTACGAGATACACGGATTCTGGTTTTCAGACCGATAAGAATTCTAGGAAATCCACTTCGGGGTCAGCCTTCATTCTTAATGGAGGAGCTGTAGTATGGCGAAGCATCAAGCAGGGATGCATCGCTGATTCCACTATGGAAGCGGAGTATGTTGCGGCTTGTGAAGCTGCAAAGGAAGCTGTTTGGCTTAGGAAGTTCATGGCAGATTTGGAAGTTGTTCCAAATATGAACTTGCCGATCACGCTGTTCTGTGATAACAGTGGTGCAGTAGCCAACTCACGTGAGCCTCGGAGCCATAAGAAAGGCAAACACATTGAGCGCAAGTATCATCTGATACGGGAGATTGTGCACCGTGGAGACGTGACGGTCACGCAGATAGCGACGAAGCACAACGTAGCTGATCCATTTACAAAGCCCCTCACGGCTAAGGTGTTTAAGGGTCACCTAGAGAGTCTACGTCTTTGAGAGTTTCCTGACTAGGGCAAGTGGGAGATGTGTAAACGTGTATTCAATGCCCTAGTTTATTGTATTATTTCATTGTAATTTATGTACATTTAAGAAATGTATTTTCTCCACTAGCTTAGTCCAAGTGGGAGTTTGTTGGGATTTTTGTCCTAATCTCGTGTTTGTAATATATTGTTTGAAATTAATAAGAGTTATTCATTTCATCACTTTGTGTCTCACAATATTTATAAACTTTTCCAATAAACTAAGCTCCAGGGTCATTGAATTTATGAGAGAATTAAAACTTGAACGGTGTGTAGTGGACACACAGGGAGGATCACGTTTGAGTTAATGACCTGTGGATGCGACCCGCTTTGTATTAGATACAAACGAGGTGATCTGACTCGTTCATGTGGATGACATGCGAGTGGGGGCATCCTGTGCAATGAGATTGTACAAGACCGGACCATCAATTATTAGACCTACTGATGTAACACCGTTGACCATAAGGATTAATAACTTCGTAGATGACCATTAGTGACTCGACCTGAATCCTGAGCGTATTACGGACTCACATGCCGTGAGGGTCCATCCTTTGCTAGTAAATGCTGGTGAGGGTGGTCACAGTTACTCGCCCAATATGCCTATCTTCTCAGGGACATGACCAAGTAGGGAGCTGGGAACTTAACTACGCGAGTTGGAATTCACTTGTTCCCGCTTTTAGGGAAACTAGAGGGGTTGTTCCCTTAAGTGTTGTCTCCAGGGCTTGGACAACGGGCGTCCACCTTCTCACTGGCCCGAGAAGGGTGTTGTGTATGGTTGGACAATCACAATATGTTGTTCATTAGAGGATCCGTTGGGACTTAAAGAACAAGAGGTAGACAGAGGGGTAAAACAGTAATTTGACCCACCTGTGTCTACGAACAACCTGTGAAGGGTCGTCTCATGGGCATTGGTTATATCAATGGACACGTAATAATCTGCACTGACGGGAGTGCAGCTACGGGCTATAGTGGAGTGTTACCGTAGCTAATGAATGTTGGTTAACCGGGTAAAAGAGTTAGACAGGTTAATCTCAGATCATTGAAGCCCGTCACTGTAGGTCCATTAGGTCCCTCGGTTGGCTCAATCTGGGTTAAAAGAAGGGTTAATGTTTTGGTATGAAATTGAAGTGTTCAATTTCACTTTAAGGGCATTTATGTCATTTATATGCGATATGAATGATATAATATATAGTTTAATGTGAATGAGATTCATAATAAACTATAGGTTAGCCTAATTGTTGAATTAGGGCTAATTGGAGAAATTAATTGAGAGAAATTAAATTGGATGTGATTCAATTTAATTAATCCACAATTATTGCAAATGAGATTTGCAATATGAGATATGAGATATCTTATATTATGTGGTTATGCAAATGAGATTTGCATAACCTATAGTTGTGGTAAAGTGGTAATTATGTGGAGATTTTAACTCCATCAATTCAACTATATAAACCCTTCTTGCAAGAATGAATGCAATCTCATTCTCTCATTTTTTGATTTTCATCAAAGAAGAGAAGAAAAATTCTCTCAACCCTTTCTCTCAATTCTCCTCCCTTTCAAAACTAAAGTCCCACCACTTTCCTTCTTCCTAAGGAAGAACAACCGAGAAGGTCGTTGGTGGTGTTCATTTTGTACGAGAGAAGCGATCGTTGAGAAGCACGAAGAGTTCGTGATCCGAGGAAGAAATTCTTGAAGGTTGTCTACAACAAGTAAGTAAACTCCTTCTTGCTATAATTTTCTTCCTTTTCAGCATGTTTAGCCTAGGTCTAAGTGTTAGATCGGTTTTAACAAATCCGAGTTGAATAATGATACCACGACGATTCCATCGTTTTTCGCTGCGCGAGAATTTTTATTCCCTTCAATTGGTATCAGAGCCAGGTCGATGGTTCTTCATTTATGCACTGTTTTGTTAAGATTAGGTGGGTAAATTGCCTAATTTCATGAGATGAATGTTTGGTTTGCATAATGGATGTTTTCGGTTTTTGACACTAGTTTAGATTTACAATGTTGTTGAGATCAATGTAAGGGCCAGTTGTTATTGGGCATTTCGTTGTAAATCGAGTCTGTAAGTCCGGGTCGTTCGTGGCAAGAGTTGCTGTGAAGAAATCGGAGCGGAAACAGGAAGAAATCGGTGGAAGAACAGCAAAGAGTTTGTTGTTCTGTCGATGGCGTTGAGACGCTACCTCACGGCGTCTCAACGTTGTCCTTGCGGACGGAGGCCCTGCAGCAGATCAGCGTTGCATCGCTGGGTGTAGCGTTGTAACGCTGCTGGCGTTGAGAACGCGTGTCAACGCTACAAACGACAGCATTGCAACGCTGCACGCGTTGAGGAGCAGTTCGCGCCAGTTTCGCGAGGACGTGGGATGAGCTTCATAATAGTGGGAAGCTTATTTCGTTTTATTTTTATTTTTTGATTTCTAAAATGTATTTTATTTATTTATTTATTTATTTTATTAAATAATATTAATATAAATGTTATATTAATGTTATTTAATTAAAGAATTACCCCTAAGTGCCAAGAATCGGTCCATTTTTGCTGTTTAATTATTTTATGCATGAGATGTATATTTTAATTAATTTCTATGTGCATAATGTATGTCATATAGATTTAAAATCCCACCTTAGGTTAAACATTTCATGCATCATTTTTATATTATAAGATTTAGAATATATAGTATGCATGATAGGATTATATTATGAGAGTTATAATATAATGTATGCCTGTTTTAATTTATTTAAATATAAGTGTTATATTTTTAAATTAAAAGCATGCTCATGCATTTAATTCATGTGATAAATGTATGTTATAGTTTACTATTATTCATGTGATGGATGATCAAGCACTATAACATAGAAATGCATGCAAACCTAAGTTAATTAATAGTTTTAAAGAGTTTAGAAATTCTTGAAGGTTGTCTACAACAAGTAAGTAAACTCCTTGTTGCTGTAATTTTCTTCCTTTTCAGCATGTTTAGCCTAGGTCTAAGTGTTAGATCGGTTTTAACAAATCCTAGTTGCATAATGATACCACGACGATTCCATCGTCTTCTGCTGTGCGGAGATTTTCATTCCCTTCAGAAAGGGCTGTTGTCCAAACATTTCCTGCAAGGATTCCATGATCTTCTTGGCGGTGATCATCAAGTCATTCTTCTTTGCCAAGACTTCGGATAAGTTTTCAATTATATAGACCTTGACCTTTTCATTTGCCCTGGTCCATCGATCGTACGCATCACGAACTCTTTGTGACGCGGTCGAGCCCAACACCTGAGGACACTCTTCAGTTAGCACGAATTTTAGGTCGTCAGTTACTAAAATTGTGTTGATATTGTTTTTCCACGTTTGGAAATTATCTGCCACTAGTTTGTCAGAAGGTAATAGGTCTATGATTGCGCAAGACAATTTTGCTGAAAAACAAGTAAAAACTTTGTGTCAGTCTCGCAAAAACTTTTGAAAATCCAATCAGCATTTTAGCAAAGATTTATCCTATGATCCCTCGGTCATTAAAATTTGAAATTATACCCCAAAGGTATAGAATGACCGCCACCGAAGGGTGAACAGAAACACTCATCCTCTGGGACGAGACTTTCTTGACAAGACCCTAATACCAAAATAACTCTTATTCCATTAGGCGTCAGTTTACCAATTTTTGGTCTTAATCCGTTAACTCTTAATGAATCCCGTGAGTGTCACCCTCAATCTTTATATTTCTAAGTATCCATCCAAAAAATTAGCCACCGAAGGGTGAACCACGAAGGAAAACCAACAAGGAAACTGTATCCCTTTCGGGAATTCACGGTGTTCCGACTCCTATGATCAAGGCCCTCTGAAGGGATTGTCTGGTCCAGGCCAAACTAGCAGGCGGATCATAGGCGTCTCATGGTGTGAATCGAAAGAAGAGATCGTGGGTCTCGTTTTCACAGGTCCCGCTCCCACTCAGAATAAGTACTCTCTCCATCCACGTTTATATTGACCCATACAAATACCATCCGAAGGGTGACGCTCCCATTTGTGCCACGAGGCCGAGTATGGATCTCACGGTATGAACTTAACAGAGATTTGTGGTAGAAAAATCAAACGTATCTGATACACTTTATTCCTCCCACTCAGCACTTTAAATTGATCGGGATTGACCTAGATAAATCGGCTAATATTTACCTAAGTCTACCAATATAACTCTTATATTGGATTGGCCTAAGTGTATAATCACATTATTAACTTAGGTCTATGTGAGTAAATTAATCAACTTTTAATTAACGACACTTACGATAATATAACCTATGAATCTCCAGACGAAATTCACTCCCAAGTCGGTTCCCAAGTAGGGGTGTTCCGCAATGCGTCAACTTAAATACCCCAGCCTTAGACAAAACCTTCCTTAGACAGAGTTACTTATAGTCGCCATTCATAAGTCATATTTGATTTTCTAATTCTAATTTTATTAGAATTAGAAAACCTAAGTCTAATTATTCAATTTCTAAACATTTTAAAACTAATAATTAACTTAGGTTACATGAATTTTTATGTTATAGTGTTTGATCATTCATCACATGAATAATAAACTACAACATACATTCATCATATGAATTAAATGCATGTGCATGCTTTTAATCTAAGAAATATAACACTTATATTAAATAAATTAAAACATGCATGCAAACTTTATATTATAACTCTTATAATATAAACCTATCATGCATACTATATATTATAACTCTTATAATATAATTATGATGCATGAAATGTTTAACCTATGGTCGGATTTTAATCTATATGACATACATTATGCACATAGAATAAATTAATTTCATATATCTCATGCATAAAATAAATAAATAGCAAAAATGGACAGCTTTTTGCACTTTAGGGACATTAATTAAATTAATTAACATTAATATAACTTTTATATTAATCTTAATTAATAAAATTAATATATAAATTACATTTTACAAAATAAATAAATAAATAAAATAAAAAAACTGGAATAATGTCCCACGATCAAAATTTGATGCCTCAAGCCACGTCTCGTGCGAACCGCTCGCGAACTGCCCCTCAACGCTCGCAGCGTTGCAACGTCGTGGCCAGCATTGCAACGGTGCGTGCGTGCGGCAAAGATTGTCCTCGCCACATGCCCAATGCCTCGCGTTACCGCGACTGCAGCTTCGACCTAGTATTGCACGAACAACGTTGAGACTTTGATGAACAACGTCATCACAGCAACTCTTGCAATACAAGACACGGGCTTACGGACTCGATTTACTTTCTAATTGCCCAAAAAACACAGGCCTTTTACATTGATCTCATCAACATAAAATAAATCTAAAAACAAGTGCCAAAACCAAAACATCCATTTTGCAAAACCACAATTCATCACATGAAATTGAAACACACCCACCTAATATTCAGAAAATTAATTTGCACAATGAAGAAGCCAACGTTTGGCTCTGATACGAATTGAAGGGAATAAAACTCTCGCAGCGGAAAAACGACTTTGAATCGTCGTGGTTTCGTTGTGAAAATAATTCTTAAAATTAATTCTAACCTATAGAATTTAGATTAAACATGCATAAAAGGAAGGAAAAATTAGTAAGAAGATGTACTAAAGCCCGTAACTGCACTCCCGTCACTGTAAGACAAGTTGTGTCCATTGATATAACTAATGCCCGTGAGTCGACCCTTCACAGGTTGTTCGTAGACACAGGTGGGTCAAATTACTATTTTACCCTTTTGTCTACTTCTTGCTCCTTAAGTCTCCACTGCTCCCCTAATGAACAACAATGTTGTATGGTCCAACCATAAACAACACCCCTCTTGGGCCAGTGAGAGGGTGAGCGCCTGTTGTCCAAGCCCTAGAGACAACACTTAAAAGAACAACCCCTCTAGCTTCGCTAAAGTCGGGAACGAGTGAATTCCATCTCGCATAGTCATGTTCCCAGCTCCCCATGTGGTCCTATCCCTTAGAAGATTGGAATATTGGGCGAGTAACTATGACCACCCTCACCCGTACTAGTCTAAGGACAAACCCCGACAGAAAGAAGTCTGTAACACGTTCAGGATTAAGGTCGAGTCGCTATTGGTCATCTACGATGTTATTAGTCCTAAACTTTCAACGGTGTTACATCAGTAGGTCTAATAATTCCCGGTCCGATCTTGTACAATCTCATTGCACAAGATTCCCCCACTCGCATGTCAACAACATGAACGAGTTGGATCACCTTGTTTGTATCTAATACAAAGCGGGTCGCATCCACAACGTATCCAGGATTAGGTCTCCAACCCTATCCGTATACTATAGATCGTTCGGGTCATTTAACTCGAATGTGATCCTCCCTGTGTGTCCACTACACACCGTTCAAGTTCTAGTTCTCTCATAATTCAATGACCCTGAAGCTTAGTTTATTGGACAAAGTTTGTAAATATGCAAGACACAAAGTGATGAAAAAATAACTCTTATTTATTTCAATCATAAATATTACAAACATGTACAAGATTAGGACATACATCCCAACAAACTCCCACTTATACTAAGCTAGTGGAGTACAATATACATTTCTCAAATCTACAATAAAATTACAATAATCTACGACATTGAATACCCTTTACAATACTCTCACTTGCCCTAGTCAGGAAGCACTCGAAGACCTAGAATCTCTAGGTGACCCTCAAACACCTTAGCCGTGATTCGACTCTATCTTCGTGACTATCACGTCTCCGCGGTGCACAATCTCCCGTATCAGGTGATACTTCCTCTCAATGTGCTTGCCCCTTTTATGACTCCGAGGTTCTCTCGAGTTCGCTACTGCACCACTGTTTTCACAAAACAGTGTGATCGAGAAGTTCATATTTGGAACAACTTCCAAATCCATCATGAACTTTCTAAGCCAAACAACTTCCTTTGCAGCTTCACAAGTCGCAACATACTCGACTTCCATCGTGGATTCAGCGATGCATCCCTTCTTGATGCTTTGCCATACTACAGCTCTTCCATTCAGAATGAAGGTTGAACCCGAAGTGGATTTCCTAGAATCCTTATCGGTCTTAAAGTTAGAGTTTCTGTATCCTGTAAGGATCAAATCCCCACTCCCATACACAATGTTGTAGTTCCTCGTTCTTCTAAGATTCTTGAAGATTGCCTTTACGACTGTCCAGTGATCTAATCCTGGATTGGATTGATACCTACTAACAATCCCAACTGCATAACAGATGTCGGGCCTAGTACACAACATGACATACATAAGGCTCCCAACAGCTGAAGCATAGGGGATTTGTCTCATATCCTCAACCTCTTGAGGAGTCTTAGGACATTGATCCTTAGGCAGGTGAACCCCATGCCTGAAAGGCAACAAGCCCTTCTTGGAGTTTTTCATCTTATATCTAGACATCTTGTCAATATAAGACGCCTGAGACATGACCAACGTTGTTTTCTTCCAGTTCCAGACTATCTGGATACCTAGAACATACTGTGCTTCTGCCAAATCTTTCATTTGGAATTGCGAAGCCAACCATTTTATAACATTAGTAAGAAATCCTACCTCATTCCCAATGAGAAGGATATCATACACATATAATATCAGAAATGCGACAGTGTTGTTAACGATTTTCTTGTACACACAAGGCTCGTCAACATTCTGATTAAAGTCATAAGATTTGATCGCCTCATCAAACCTTATATTATAAGACCTCGAGGCTTGTTTCAGTCCATAAATAGACCTATGAAGTCGGCAAACGTTTTGTACTTGGCCTTCGTCAATGAACCCTTAGAGTTGGTCCATGTAGATGGTCTCGTCAAGTTTGTCATTCAGAAAGGCTGTCTTGACATCCATCTGCCATACCTCATAGTCATAATATGCAGCAATTACCAGAAGGATTCTTATCGACTTTACCATGGCAATAGGTGAAAAGGTTTCCTCATAGTCAATCCCTTTAACCTAGGTAAAACCCTTTGCCGCTAGTCGTGCTTTGAAGGTCTGCACCTTTCCATCTACGCCACGTTTACCCTTGTAGATCCATTTGCAACCTATAGGTTTCACCCCATCCGGTTGATCCACAATCTCCCAAAAAGAGTTGAAGTACATCGACTCCATTTCCTGATCCATAGTTTTAATCCATTCGTCTTTCTCAACGTCTGTCATTGCCTGATCATAGGTCAATGGATCGTCTCAGTCATCATTAGGGGTGACGACTTGGGTTTCAGCTAAACCCATGTAACGTTCAGGCTGTCTCACAGCCCTCCCACTACGTCGAGGCATTCTCAACTCTTGAGAACGGACTTGACTAGATGAGCTAGGATCAACAACACTTGTTGACGTACTAGCCCCATCAGCAACTCTTGTTGATGTACTGTCCATTTCGTTTAACACAATTTTACTCCTAGGTAAATGATCACTGACGTGGTCTTCCACAAGGAAAGTGGTGTTTGTCGACACAAGCACCCTATTTTCCTTAGGATCGTAAAACATACCACCCCTAGTCTACTTTTGGGTAACCTACAAATATGCACAATTTTGAACGGGGTTCCTACTTTTTTCGGGTTTGACAACAACACATGTCGGACATCCTTAAATTCGAAATTGTGTAAACTTCCTTACGTCCATTCCAGAGTTCAAAAGGTTTTTCACAAACACTCTTCGATGGAACGTTGTTCAAAATATAGACCGCAGTCTCCACTGCGTAACCCCAAAAAGAATCAGGGAGACCAGCATAGCTTATCATCGACCGAACCATGTCCAACAAGGTTCTGTTTCTCCTCTCCGGTACACCATTCTGTTGTGGCATACCAAGTGCTGAGAGTTGGGACGTAATTCCATGTTCTATCATATAGTCCTGGAATTCAATGTCCATATACTCTCCACCTCGATCCGATCGAAGTGTTTTTATTGTTTTACCTAACATGTTCTCAACCTCAGTCTTGTACTCCTTAAACTTTTCAAGAGTTTCGGACTTCCATGCATTCGGTAAATATACCCATATCTTGAATAGTCATCTATAAAAGATACAAAGTATTCGTAACCACCTCGTGCTTTAACACTCATCAAACCACAAAGGTCATAATGTATAAGCTCAAGGGGCTCTTTGGCTCTATATCCTTTTCCACTAAAAGGACGTTTGGTCATTTTGCCTTCAAGGCATGACTCACATACCGGAAAACAGTTTTTTCCAACTCGCTTAGAAGTCCACTATTCACTAGTCTCTCAATCCTATTGAGATTAATGTGGCCTAACATTAGATTCCAAAGATGGGCATTTTTTTTAAGAGAAACTTTTACTCTCTTAGTTCGTGTTTCTGCCGTTTTAAACAATTCAGTATTCAAAACACTTTTGAACGAATTAGGTTTCAAAACGTATAAGTTATACTCAAGTGAAGCAGAACACAACAAATTTCAATTTCTAGAAATAAACGCTTTATTACTAGAAAAATTAACATAAATACAGTGTTCAAGTAGGGAGGAAATGGAAACAAGGTTTCTAGTAAACCCTGGCACTATATACATATTATCCAATAAAATGTATTTCTCGCCAAAATAGAGCTTCATCGTGTCGACCGCTGCAGTAGAGACAATCTCCCCGGATCAAACCCGTAGCGTTATCTCACCCTCTCGCAGTTGCTGCCAGGAACTAATTCCCTGGAAAGAAGAACAAACATGGTTAGTGGCGCCTGAATCCAGTATCCAGGCAGAACCATTACTCTCAACTAAACATGTTTCAGTTACCAGTAAATCATTTACCGCAGAGTCCTTTTTTGCTTTCATTACCGCTTTGTTTACTCGCTTTCTTTACTTGCTTTCTTTACTTTTCTGTCATTTACCTTTCTTCTCCACACTATTTTTATCATTGTCTTTATTTTCTTGTCGGTTACTCTAAAATTCACTGCAAAAAACTTGAACTTGACTGTGAATCACATCTAGTCCCTATGGAGACGATACTCATATACTTATTACTTGCTACAACAAGACTATGTATACTTGCATATTGTGCAATGTGTTGTAATTAATTTGTAGCTAATTTTTGCACCACGCACGCACCGCAATCAAGTGTTTGGCGTTGTTGTCGGGGACTAGATTTGTTTTATTCTTTTTCTTGTTTGAGTTTGCTGCAGTGAATTTTTCTTTTAAGTTTTATTTAGACTCACTAGAGTACAGGGTTGCAAGCCAGGAACATTCAGGTAGGTTTGATCAACTTGCTTGTGGAGTGTTCCATCCTTGAGTGAGGAACTAGTTTCCTTACCTCTTGGTCTTCGATCATAAGGTAATCCACATCTAGTCCTTTTCCGTGGGATTGAATCGAATTGATTTGGGGGTTTTAGTGTTTGAGAATTATGGCTTCACATAACCAAAGGGTTCCTAATTCCAATTCGCTAGGGTTTTCTTATCTTTGGTCATTTTTTTTTATTTCCATCCAAGAATACTCTCTCTTTCTCTCAACTCTCTCATAATTTCTCTCTACCCTTAAACCAAAAGAGTCCCACTACTCTCCCTTTACCGAAGGAGAACAACCGAGAATATCAATTGGAGGTTTCCAATTCGTTCGTTGTTCGGAGTGTTCGTGACCTGAGAAGGAATTCTTGGCGAAGGGTTGTTCAACAAGTAAGTAGGTTTTCTTACTGTTTTTCCTTCCTTTACAACATGTTTAGCCTAAGAATTTATATGATAAATTCGGTTTTAAGGAAAGATTTTTCACAACGAACACCACGACATTCATATTTGTTTCCACTACGGGAGTTTTATTCCCTTCAATTGGTATCAGAGAAAATCGTTGGCTTTTCGTTGTGCAAACTTATTTTCTTAAAATTAGGTTGGTGATGCAGAAAATATCAGTGTCCTAAACTAGTGTAACTTAGGATGAGACTCTGACTCTTCTTTGACGTGCAAGTATACACGGTCAGTGCAACAAGTGATAAGATAAGAGTATCGATCCCACAAGGACTAGCAGAATCTAAGTAAGTGAGTGTCCTTGAAATTATTCTTTATACTTTTGACACAATATATGCGATTAGAAAATAATCTAAACATGCACTTAGCGTTGCAGAGAAGTAAAGTACTCGAAACAATATGCACGAAACCAATTAAATTAAATATGAAGATAAGAACATGCAAACAAAAGGCAAGAAGTAAAAGTTGTGATTCTATAATTGAAAAGGTAGGTTTGGGTTAGGTTGTAACTCTCATGCTTTAATTGGAATAAAGATGTGATTAATTCCTCAAGTTCACCTATTCATGTGTTCAAATGATTTCTTTCAAATTCATTAAGTTTTAAAATCAACAATCTCTCAATTGAGATCTAAATTATGATCATGAATTTTAGGTTCTAGGTGTGTCAATCATCTCTAATCAACTCAAAACCCTAGAATGAAGTTTTAGTTTTCTAATTCACTAGCTCTCTCAAGTTCGTGAATTCTAGAGAAATTAAAAACTCAATTTCAATTCTCATGCAATGTTTAAAATTACTAAAATTTCATAAACTCAGTCGATGGCATTAATCATAATTTTATTCCAAAATTTGCATTTGACCACAACCCAACCTTTGCCTAAGATAAATTAGTTCATGGAAAGGATCAAATCACACTTCTTTAAATTGGTCATGCTTACACTAATCAAGAAATTCATATGCAAAAACAATCCAAAACAGTCACACAAATTGCTTAGAACAGTAAGGCAATTAACCTCCAATTAGTGTATGACAAAGTCCAATAAAAATAGTGATATTTGGCAAAATATTAGAGTAAGTGCTAGAGGAAAGGAAGTCAAATTACACAGCAAATAGGCTAAAATTGCTTCAGCAAATGCCTAGCAAAACACCTCAGATTTCGGTATAAAGTTAGGCACTTTGCTTCAGCAATTGCTCTGGTTGTTCCCAACACAGATCAGCCAATTGCTCCAGCTAAAGGCCTATCGGGTGCCTCCTTCACAGCAGCTGCACAATTGCTTCAACAAACCTCTCGGCAGCTCCCAACAATTTCTTCAGCAAACCTCTCGGCAGATCCGACGCCCGCAACCTCACGCGATTGCTTCAGCAAATCGATGGGCCAACTCTCTCGATGTCATCCCTCGCAATTGCTACAGCAAATGTCAACGCCTTCCTCCGACTGCTGAAAGGCGGTAGGTTGGCTCTCCCGATTGTTTGCTTCAGCAAAAGATAGCCACGATTTCCTAGTTGCTGCAGCAAACCTTTATCGATTAGCTTCTCCCCTGGCCCTCTCGAACCCTCTCGCTCGGTCTTGCTGTAGCGACGTCACCAACCATTTCTTCTGCCCCTTTTTGCTACAGCAAAAACGAGAGCTCTCTTCCTCGCCAAAGAACGCCCCCTCAATGCTTCAGTCGAATGGATGTGATGGTGTCTCCTCTTCCACCAAAAAAAATGATGCCCTAGATTCAAAATTACAAAAGTACCCTTAAGGGTAAAAAGTCCATTTTGACCTTTCGGTAAAATGTCTAAAATGCCCTTAGGAGCCCCTGTAATTTTTTATCCATTTCCTGCATGCAAAATATTCCTTATATCATTATCAATTATAAATTACATTAAACATGAAGTAGTTAAATGATATCTCCAATTCCGGTCTTTAATTACTTGTTAGCTAGTTTCTTCCAAATTTCCTAATTTAAAGTAAAAGAATTATCAACATTAATTCTTTTTACAACCTACCACTTAAGTTCAAGATTTCTAACTAACATTCAAATTCTAGGGATAAAATAGCACAAGGCTCAATGAATGCTATGCAATTCAAGTCAATTAGGCACTAAAATTCCAGTGAAATAACTCTCCTATAACGAGTTATCAGTTGGTTATGCTTTGATTCATGTGATGAATTGTGGTTTTGATTCGATGTTTTGGTTTTGGCACGTTTCTTAGATTTACATTTCTGTTGATGTGATCAATGTAAAGGCCTAGTGTTTTGGGCAATTGGAAAGTAAATCGAGTCTGTAAGTCCGTGTCATTCGTTGCAAGAGTTGTTGTGAAGAAATCGGAGCGGAATCGGGCGAAAAACGATGAAGAACAACAAAGGGGTTTGTTGCTCTATCGACGACGCTCGAATCTTTGTTCTTGCTGCGTCTCAACGCCGCCCGCGCGTGGAGAGGTCGAGTTGCAGTCGCGTTACCTGCGCCTGGGTGTAGCGTTGGGCGCGCTGGAGACAACGTTGCGAGCGTAGTGGGCATTTCACGAGCAGATTTCGCGCGAGAAGTGCCTGAAGGCATAATGCTGAACGTAGGGCGTTAATTTGAATTATTTTAATAATTTTCTATTTGTAAAATGTATTTTTATTAATTTTATTAATTAATATTAATATAAATGTTAATTAATTTTAAGTAATTTAATTAATGTCCCTAGGTGCCAAAATTCGTCCAACTTTGTTATTTATTTTATTTTATGCATGAGATGTATGAAATTTATTTATTCGTTGTGCATAATGTATGTCATATAGATTAAAATCCAACCTTAGGTTAAACATTTCATGCATCTTATTTATATTATAAGAGTTATAATATATAGTATGCATGATAGGATTATATTATAAGAGTTATAATATAATGTTTGCATGTTTTAATTTAATTAATATAAGTGTTATATTTTTTGAATTAAAAACATGGACATGCATTTATTCATGTGATGAATGTATGTTATATAATTTGATTATTCATGTGATGAATGATCAAACACTATAACATAGAAATGCATGTAACCTAAGTTAATTATTAGTTTTAAAATGTTTAGAACAGGAATAATTAGACTTAGGTTTTCTAGTTCTAATAAAATTAGAATTAGGAAATCAAATATGACTTATGCATGTTGACTAATTAGTAACTCTGTCTAAGGAAAGTTCTGTCTAAGGCTGGGGTATTTAAGCTGACGATTTGCGGAACACCCCTACCTGGGAACCGACCTGGGAATGAATTTTGTCCGGAGATTCATAAGCTATATTATCGTGAGTGTCGTTAATTAAAAGTTAATTAATTTACTCACATAGACCTAAGTTAATAATGTGATTATAGACTTAGGCTAATCCAATATAAGAGTAATATTTGTAGACTTAGGGAAATATTAGCCGATTTATCTAGGTCAATCCCTATTAACTTAAAGTGCTGGTGGGAGGAAATAATGTGTATAAGATACATTTAATTTTCTGACCACAAATCTTTGTTAAGTTCACACCGTGAGATCCATACTCGACCTCGTGGCGCAAATGGAAGCGTCCCGCTTCGGATGGTATTTGTAAGGGTCAATATCAACATGGATGGAGAAGTACTTATAGTGAGTGGGAGCCGGACCTATGAAAACGGGACCCACGGTCTCTTCTTTCGATTCACACCGTGAGACGCCTATGATCCGCATGCTAGTTTGGCCTGGACCAGCCAATCCCTTCGGAGGGCCTTCATCATGGGAGCCGGAACACCGTGATTCTCGAAAGGGATACAATTTCCTTGTTGGTTTTCCTCCTTGTTTCATCCTTCGGTGGCGATTGTTTGGACGCATACTTGGAAATTTAAAGATATAGGGTACACTCACGGGATTCATTAAGAGTTAATGGATTCAGATCGAAAAATGGTAACTAGATGCCTAATGGAATAATAGTTATTATGGTTTTAGGGTCTGGTCGAGAAAGTCTCGTCCCAGAGGAGGTGTGTTTCTATTCACCCTTCGGTTGGGGTCATTCTAAACCATTGGGTTATCATTTCAAGTTTTTAATGACCTAGGGATCATCGGATAAAATTTTTCTAAAACATGATAGGATTTTTCAAAGTTTTTGCAAGACTAGTACAAAGTTTTTACTTGTTTTCAGCAAAAATGTCAAGCTCAATTGTTGCGCTATTAGCTTCCGACAAACTAGTAGGTGATAACTACCAAACGTAGAAAAATAATATCAACACAATTATAGTAACTAACGACCTAAAGTTCGTGCTCACTGAGGAATGTCCTCAGGTGTAGGGCTCGACCGCATCGCGAAGTGTTCGTGATGCGTACGATCGATGGATCAGGGCGAATGAAAAGGCTAAGGTTTATATCATTGCCAGCATATCTGAAGTCTTGGCAAAAAAGCATGAGGTGATGATCATTGCTAAGGAGATCATGGAATCCTTGCAGGAAATGTTTGGAGAACAGTCCTTTCAGGTCCGACAGGATTCCCTCAAACACGTCTTCAATGCGCGGATGAAAGAAGGAACTTCTATACATGAGCATGTTCTGGACATGATGACCCACTTTAATCTGGCAGAGATGAACGGGGCATCGATCGATGAGTCCAGCTAGGTCGGCTTTATCTTGGAGACTCTTTCGAAGAGTTTCCTTCAGTTTCATAGCAATGCTGTTATGAACAAAATTAGCTATACTCTGACCACTCTTCTTAACGAGCTTCAACACTTCCAGTCATTGATGAGGATCAGGACACCGGAAGCTGAGGAAAACGTTGCCTTCAGGTTCTTTCACAGGGGTTCGACCTCTGGGACAAAATCTGTAGGCTCTTCAGGCCCGAAAGGGAAGAAGAAGAAATTGAAGAAGGGCAAAGCTAACCGTGCTGCCGCCTAAAAGGGCAAGAAGGTCAAGGAAGTTCCAGAGAAAGAAAAGTGTTTCTACTGGACTGGGCACGAACACTGGACCAAGTTCCTTTCTGATAGGAAGAAAAAAGGTAAATATGATTTACTTGTTACAGAAACTTGTTTAGTGGAGAGTAATGACTCTGCCTGGATATTGGATTCAAGCGCCACTAACCATGTTTGTTATTCTTTTCAGGGAATTAGTTCCTCGCAGCAGCTGCAAGAGGGTGAGATAACGTTACGAGTTGGATCTGGGGAGGTTGTCTCTACTGCAACAATCGACACGGTGAAACTGGTTTCTGGTAGGAACTACATTTTATTAGATAATTTGTATAGAGTTCCAAGGTTTACTAGAAACCTAGTTTCTATTTCCAGCCTATTAGAACCTTGTACTTCAGTTTCCTTCAGTGGTAATAAAGCGTTTATTTCCCGAAATTGAAACTTATTGTGTTCTGCTTCACTTGAGAATAACTTGTACGTTTTGAAACCTAATTAGGTCAAAAGTGTTTTGAATTCTGAATTGTTTAAAACGACAGAAACACACACTAAGAGAACAAAGGTTTCTCCTACAGAAAATGTCCATCTTTTGCATCTAAGGTTAGGTCACATTAATCTCAATAGGATTGAGAGACGAACGAAGAGTGGACTTCTAAGCGAGTTGGAAGAAAACTCTTTACCGGTATGTGAGTCATGACCAAATGTCCTTTTAGTGGAAAAGGATATAGAGCCAAAGAGCCCCTTGAGGTTATACATTCTGACCTCTGTGGTCTGAAAAGTGCTAAAGCTATGCTCGTCTGCCACAACAGAATGGTGTCTCGGAGAGGAGAAACAAAACCCTATTGGACATGGTTCGGTCCATGATGAGCTATGCTCATCTCCCTGATTCCTTTTGGGGTTATGTAGTGGAAACTGCGGTTTATATTTTGAACAACGTTCCGTCGAAGAGTGTTTGAGAAACACCTTTCGAACTCTGGAATGGACGTAAAGGCGGTTTACACCATTTCAAAATTTGGGGATGCCCGACCCATGTGTTGGTTGTTAGGATGTATGTCCTAATCTCGTTTTGTTTGTAAATTTAATATTTGAAATTAATAAGAGTTATTAATTTCATCATGTTGTGTCTCGCAAATTTTACAAACTTTGTCTAATAAACTAAGCTCCAGGGTCATTGAATATATGAGAGAACTAGAACTTGAATAGTGTGTAGTGGACACACAGGGAGGTCACGTTCGAGTTAATGACCCGAACGATATACAGTATATGGATCGGATTGGAGACCTAATCCTGGATATGTTGTGGATGCGACCCACTTTGTATTAAGATACAAATGAGGTGATCTGACTCGTTCATGTGCTTGACATCCGAGTGGGGCATCCTATGTAATGAGATTGTACAAGACCAGACTGTGAATTATTAGACCTACTGATGTAACACCGTTAACAGTATTGACTAATAACTTCGTAGATGACCATTAGTGACTCGACCTGAATCTTGAGCGTGTTACGGACTCCTGTCTGCAGGGGGTCTGTCTTTTGACTAGTACGGGTGAGGGTGGTCACAGTTACTCGGCCAATATACCTATCTTCTCAAGGACAGGACCAAGTAGGGAGCTTGGAACTTAACTACGCGAGATGGAATTCACTCGTTCCCGCCTTTAGGGAAACTATAGGGGTTGTTCCCTTAAGTGTTGTCTCTAGGGCTTGGACAACGGGCGCCCACCCTCTCACTGGCACGAGAGGGGTGTTGTGTATTGTTGGACTATTAGAACATTGTTGTTCATTAGAGGTGCAGTGGGGACGTAAGGAGCAAGAAGTAGACACGGGATAAAACGATAATTTTACCCAGCAGTGTCTACGAACAACATGTGAAGGGTCGACTCATGGGCATTGGTTATATCAATGGACACATATTGTCTTGCATTGACAGGAGTGCAGCTACGGGGTTTAGTGGAGTGTTATCGTAGCTAATGAATGTTGATTAACCGGGTCAATGAGTTTGACAGGTTAGTCTCGGATCATTGGAGCTCGTCATTGTAGGTCCATAAGGTCCCTCAGTTGGCTCAAACTGGATTAATAGAAGGCTTACATTTTTTGTGTGAATTTGAAGTGTTCAAGTTCACTAAAGGGTAAATGTCATTTATATGAGATATGAATGATATATTATATAGTTTAATGTGAATGAGATTCATAATAAACTATATAGGTTAGCCTAATTGTTGAATTAGGCCTAACTTGGAGAAATTAGATTGAGAGAAATTAAATTGAATGTGATTCAATTTAAAAATCCACAATAATACAAATGTGATTTGTAAAATGAGATATAAGATATCTTATTATATGTGGTTATGCAAAAATGATTTCCATAACCTATGGTTGTCGTAAAATGGTAAATAGGTGGAGATTTCAACTCCATCTATCACCATTCTATAAACCCCTTTGCAAGAAGGGGTAGTAAGTGCTTTGGCTCATTTTTGGATTTCTCAACAAGAGCACTTACCAATTCTCTCTCAAACAAAATCTCTCTCTCAAACTCTCCTCCCTAAACCAAACAAAGAATCCCACAATTCTCCTTCTACCAAAAGTAGAACAACCAATAAATCGAGTGGAGGTGTCTGTTTGTTGGGATTGTTCGAGGAGTTCGAGAAGGAAATTTGAAGTCGGTCTTCAACAAGTAAGTGCTTCTAACTTGCTAATTTTCCTTCTAGTTTGCATGTTTAGCCTATTACTATTAGATAGTTTGATTTTAAGAAAACAAATTGCATAACGATACCACGACGATTCGATCATCTTCCGCTGCGCGGGGATTCTTATTCCCTTCAATTGGTATCAGAGCCAAGTTTGGCTTCTTATTGTTCAAGGTGGGTAAATGCTCTAATTCATGTGACAAATTCTAGTTTGCAAAATGGATGTTTTCGATTTTGACATTTTTTTTAGATTTACATTAATGTTGATATGATCAATGTAAAGGTCCGTGTTTTGGGCAAATTTTAATGTAAATCGAGTCTGTAAGTCCGTGTCGTTCGCGATATGAGATGGTGTGAAGAAATCGGAGTAAAAATGGGCGAGAAACAACGAAGAACAGCAAGAGGAGCTTGTTGTTCTGTCGACAGCGTTGAGACACTGTTAATCGGCATCTCAACGTTGCCATCGCGGGAGCAAGGCATGCTGTAGGACAACATTGCAACACTGCTGCCGTTGGGAACACTGGCGTGACGGTGGACGCTGCAGTGTTGCAACGCTGCCCACGGCGTTGCAACGCTGCAAGCATTAGTAGGCAGTTCGCGAGGCCAATTCTCAATTCGTGGGGCGTGTTGCTGTTTCTACAACGTGGGTGGTTTATTTTATTATTTTATTTAATTTGTATTTTACAAAATGTAATTTATTTAATGAATTATATTTATTTTATGAATTAATATTAATATAAATGTTATATTAATGTTAATTATTTAAATAAATGTCCCTCAGTGCCAAAACCGGTCCATTTTTGCTATTTAATTATTTTATGCATGAGATGTATGATTTAATTAATTCTATGTGCATAATGTATGTCATATAGATTTAAAATCTCACCTTAGGTTAAACATTTCATGCATCATTTTATATTATAAGTGTTATAATATATAGTATGCATGATAGGTTATATTATAAGTGTTGTAATATAAATTAATGCATGTTTTAATTTATTTAAATTGAAGTGTTTTATTTTTTATATTAAAGTATGCTCATGCATTTAATTTCATGTGATGAATATTTTTGTTATAGTCTAGAGTTATTCATGTGATGAAAGATCAAGCACTATAACATAAAAGTGCATGTAACCTAAGTTAATTATTAGTTTTAAAGTGTTTAGAACTTGAATAATTAGACTTAGGTTTTCTAGTTCTAATAAGATTAGAATTAGGAAATCAAAATATGATCTTTGAATGGTGACTGATAAGTAACTCTATGTAAGGAAGGTTATGTCCAAGGCTAGTGTACTTAAGTTGACACTTGCGGAACACCCCTACCTTGAAACCGACCTGGGAGTGAATTCGGTCCAGAGATGCTTAGGTTATATTATCGTGAGTGTCGTTAATTAAAAGTTGATTAATTTACTGACATACACCTAAGTTAATAATGTGATTATAAACTTAGGCTAAATACAATATAAGAGTTATATTGGTAGACTTAGGTAAATTTTAGCCGATTTATCTAGGCAATCTCGATTAATATAAAGTGTTGAGTAGGACAAAATAAAGTGTATAAGATACTATTGTTGGGATTTGTGCCCTAAAACTTGTAGTTTGTAATTATGTTCTAATTAATGTAATAAAGTGTTATTATTTCAATAAAGTGTTATTGTTCGTTATCTACGAGTTTGCCTTCATTTAAACCCTAAATCCAACAAACTAAACATCCAAGGCTGTTAAATGAATCTTTAATTGAATGTAATGTACATAAAAAGGATCTCGGTTCGAGATAATGCCTAAAGGGTCTATAGTTAGGGGATAAGGTTTGGGAACCATACCTTGGTTAACTATGGATGTGGCCCACTTTGTATTTGATACAAACACTGTGATCCTAACGTGTTCGTGTAGATGACATGTGAGTGGGGATATCCTATGTAATGAGATTACATAAGACCGGACCATGAAATAGTAATCTCTAGTTGTAACTTCGTTGACTAGTTAGGTTTCTATTTCACTAGGATGACCTAGGCAACTTGATCTCAATCCTGAGCAGGTTACGAACTTCTGTTTCCGAGGGGTTGTCCTTTGATTAGTATGGGTGAGAGTGGCCAGATTCGTCGACTCAATATGCCTACCTTCTTGGGGACAAGACCGAGTGAGCGGCTGAGAACTGAACTTAACAAGACGGAATTCACTCCTTCCCGCCTACTAGGGTAAGTAGAGGAATGTTCTCTTAAGTGGTGTCTCCGGGACATAAACAAAGGGCCCGACCCTCTCATTGGCCCGAGAGGGACTCTGTTTGTTGGTAGGACCACAAACAAATTGTTCATTAGAGGAGCACTGGTACTTAAGGCACAAGATGTAACCCAGGGGTAAAAAGATAATTTGACCCAGCTGGTGTTACGAACATTCGTGAAGGATTGACTTGCTGTTATTGGTCAATATCCATGGACACAAAAATATATCTGCAGTGAGAAGAGTGCAGCTGTGAGACTTTAGTGGAGTGTTCCCGCAGTTAACGAATGTTGATTGGGAGGTTAATGAGATTAACCGAGCAATCTCGTATCGTTGGAGCTTCTGATTTGTAGGTCCATTAGGTCCACCTTCTACCTCGTAAAGGGTTCTTGGATCATTTAAATTTGAAGTGTTCAAATTCAATAGGGAATATATTTAATGTATATGGATACAATACAATATATACTTTTGGAACTATATATTATAAATTTAATGTGAATATGATTCATATTAAATTACTTGAGAGAATTGAATATTTGAAAGAATTCAAATATCAAATTCAAATATGAATGTGATTCATATTTGAAAATTATAGGTTATAATTTAATGTGCATAAGATGTACATTAAATTATAGGATAACGGGTAAAATGATTAAATGTGATTTAATCATTTATTTAATATTATATATGAATTAAATATGATTTAATTTAATGTATTTAATTATTAATTCAATATTAATATAATATTAAATGGGAACGTGTCAAGAGGACACGTTCCCACCACTCCCCATCTCCCTCTCGATAGGGAAGTGGAGAGTTACCCACCGAATCCTTCTTCTCTGGTAGAAGAAGGCAATGATCGATGGATCATCAGAGGTAAGTGTGGTATTGTTGTCAAAATTCTCTCTAACTCTCCATTCCCAATTTTTCCAAAAGTTGGAATTCTTCCAACCAAGGAAGGTCTAAAGCTCAGAGACATAGAGCGTTCTCCTGTTGGTAGTGTTCTTGTTGAAAGAAAACAAAGAACTTTTGGAAGTTCTTGAACTACTGGAATTTGCTTGGAGTAAGGAGTTGCTGTGAATCTACAAAAGTAATTTTCTTTCCATTCTTTAGTTTAATAGTTAAACTCCATGTATGTTTGTATGTAGTTTATTTTTTTTTGCACTTTAGGGGCCAAATTATTCCGGTTTTACAGCTATTTATCTTTATGAATGTCATTTAGATTATTCCCACCTTAGGATAAGCATGTTCATGCATTTTATTTATATAAATGTTATATGAATATGGTTGAATGCATGACTAATTTATTTTTTCTTGAGTAATTAATTATAAGTGTTATAATTAGATTATATGAAAAATAAATTGCATGGAGCATGAAATTACTTAGCTTAAAATAAATGTTATTTTGTTTAAGTAATTTTATAATTCAAGTAGTTGAATTTCTTTTATAATTCCAATTTGAATATTGATTGTTGGATTTATAATATAGTTTCTTTATCATAGGTTAATTATTAAAATTTATAAAAGTTATGAATTAAAGGGGTTTTAGAAACCATAACCTATAATAAAGAAATGCATGCAAACATAGGAACTTGGGTTAAATTTAATTAGTTTTAAATCGTTTAAAATTAATTTAGACCTAAGTTTCAATTTCTAATAGGATTAGAAATAAGTCTTACGTAGTATTTTAAATAATTTAAAATATAGTAGGACTTTAGGACTTTGGGTATAAGGGAACTCTACCGGTGAAGTCTTTGTCTAAGGTCAGGGTACTTAAGTGACAGTTAACTTAACACACTCCTACCAGGAACCGACCGGAACTTGAGTTGAATTAACCTTAGTTCTGTTTTATCTCTAGGTAATTAAAATGTTTATTCACCGAGACATAAGGTTTTAAGACCTAGTTATAATAGTTATAATAGGCATAGACTTAGATAGATTCTTTTAGCCAGAATCCAGCTAAGTTAAAAACTATACCCTAATTTTAGGAACTTCAGTGGGAGAAAACGAGATGTTCGCATCGAGTTTACTCTCACGTCCTCAAGAGTTCGCACCGTGAGTTCCATACTCGGCTACGTGGCGTCAATAGGGCGTCCCCCTACGGTATGTGTTTGCATGGTTCAATACCAAGGTGAATGAGGGAAGTATCCATAGTAAATTGGATCAGGACGTGTGTCAACGTATCCTACGGTCTCCTCCATTAGGTCACAGCGTAAGATTTCTATAGTCCGCCTGCTAGATTGTCCTGGAACAGCCAAACCCTACGGAGGGCCTGACTATATGGATCGGAACACCGCGAACTCCAGAAATGGATAGGGTCTCTTAGGTTGTTTGCCAGCAGTTGTCTTTCTTAATAGTAGCCTGTTGGCTCGCGCCTATTGGATCTGAAAATGGTAGGGTCACATTTACGGGATGAGTTAAGTGTTGGGATTTCTGTCCTAATCTCGTGTTTGTAACATATTGTTTTTGAAATTAATAAGAGTTATTCATTTCTTTACTTTGTGTCTCGCAATATTTTAAACCTTTCCAATAAACTAAGCTCCAGGGTCATTGAATATATAAGAGTACTAGAACTTGAACGGTGTGTAATTGACACACAAGGAGGATCACGTTCGAGTTAATGACCCGAACGGTCTACAGTATAAGGATGAGGTTGGAGACCTAATCCTAGATACACTGTGGATGCGACCCGCTTTGTTTTAGATACAAACGAGGTGATCTGACTCGTTCATGTGGTTGACATGCGAGTGGGGGCATCCTGTACAATGAGATTGTACAAGACCGGACCGTGAATTATTAGACATACTGATATAACACCGTTGACAGTAAAGACTAATAAATTCATAGATGACCATTAGTGACTCGACCTGAATCCTGAGCTTATTACGGACTCCTGTCTACGGCGGTCTGTCCTTTGACTAGTACGGGTAAGGGTGGTCTCAGTTACTTGCCCAATATGCCTATCTTCTTAGGGACAGAACCAAGTAGAGAGCTGGGAACCTAACTACGGGAGATGGAATTCACTCGTTCCCGTCTATAGGGAATCTAGAGGGGTTGTTCCCTTAAGTTCTGTCTCTAGGGCTTGGACAACGGGCGCCCACCTTCTCACTGGCCCGAGAAGAATGTTGTGTATGGTTGGATGATAACTCACCATAAGGGAGTTATTTTACTAGAATGTTAGTGTTTAATCCACTTGAATTGCATTTAATTTAGTGATCCTCATGTTATTTTATCCCTAAATTATGTGCGTTAGCTTCAAAATCTTGAATTTAAGCATTAGGTGCAAAAAGAATTAATTCTGATGTTTTTGTGCTTTAATTCAAGAAATTTGGTAAAATAAACTAACGGTTAATTAAAGACCGAAATTTGAGATTTTTCTTAATTCCAAAAATCCTCGTATATTTAGTTTGATTTATAATTGACTTCATAAATTTATTTTGGATTTTTCTGTGTGCAGGAGATGTTTAAAAATTACAAGAGTTCCTAAGGGCATTTTAGACATTTTACCTGAAGGGTTATATGGTCTTTTTACTCTTAAGGGTATTTTTGTAATTTGTGGAGTTAGGGTTGATTTACTTGTGGTAGAAACATGTTTAGTGGAGAGTAATGACTATTCCTGGATATTAGATTCAGGCGCCACTATCCACGTTTGTTCTTCTTTTTCGTGATTGATTCTGCAAACTACATTGCGAGAGGGTGAGGTGACTCTACGGGTTGGATCCTTGGAGCTTGTCTCTGCTGCAGCAATTGGCACGGTGAAGATGCATTTTGGCGGGAAGTACTTATTGTTAGACAATTTGTACATAGTTCCAGGAGTTTACTAGAAACCTTGTTTCTATTTTTGCTAATTGAACATCAGATTTTGATTTCTTTTGAATTAAATAAAGCATTTATTTCTTTCAAAGAGAATTTTATTTGTTCAGCTTCACTTGAAAATAATCTGTATGTTTTAAAACCCAATTCGGTTAAAAGTGTTTTGAATACTGAATTGTTTAAAACTGCGGAAACACAAACTAAGAAAGCAAAAATTTCTCCAAAAGAAAATGCCCATATTTGGCATCTACGGTTAGACCACATTAATCTCAATAGGATTGAGAAACTAGTGAAGAGTGGACTTCTAAACGAGTTAGAAGAAAACTCTTTGCCAGTAAGTGAGTCATGCCTTGAAGGCAAAATGACCAAACGACCTTTTAGTGGAAAAGGATATAGAGCCAAAGAGCCTCTTGAGTTAGTACATTCTGACCTCTGTGGTCCGATGATTGTTAAAGCTCGGGGCGGTTATGAGTACTTCGTATCTTTCATAGACGATTACTCCAGATATGGGTATATTTACCTAATGCATAAGAAGTCCGAAACTCTTGAAAAGTTCAAGGAGTAAAAGACTGAGGTTGAGAACCTCTTAGGTAAATCGCTTAAAACACTTCGATCGGATCGAGGTGGAGAGTACATGGACACTGAATTCCAGGACTATATGATAGAACACGGAATTACGTCCCAACTCTCAACACCTGGTATGCCACAGCAGAATGGTGTATCGGAGAGGAGAAACAGAACCTTGTTGGACATGGTTCGGTCGATGATGAGCTATGCTCGTCTCCCTGATTCTTTCTGGGGGTACGCAGTAGAGACTGCGGTTTACATTTTGAACAATGTTCCATCAAAGAGTGTTTGTGAAACACCCTTTGAGCTCTGGAGTGGACGTAAAGGCAGTTTACATCACTTCAGAATTTGGAGATGCCCGACCCATGTGTTGGTGTCAAACCTGAAAAAGTTGGAACCCCGTTCGAAATTGTTCCTATTCGTAGGTTACCCTAAAGAGACTAGGGGTGGTCTGTTTTACGATCCCAAGGAAAATAGGGTTCTTGTGTCAACAAACGCCATTTTCTTAGAGGAAGACCACGTCAGGGATCATTTACCACGGAGTAAAATTGTATTGAATGAAATGGACAGTACATCAGCAATAGTTGTTGATAAGGCTAGTATGTCAGCAAGCGTTGTTGACCCTAGCACGTCTAGTCAAATCCGTTCCCAAGAGTTGGGAATGCCTCGGCGTAGTTGGAGGACTGTGAGACAACTCGATCGCTATATGGGTTTAACTGAAACCTCAGTTGTGGCTCCTCACGATGACTGTGAGGATCCATTGACCTATGAACAGACAATGGCTCATGTTGATAAAGACGAGTGGATTAAAGCTATGGACTAAGAAATGGAGTCTATGTACTTCAATTATGTCTGGGAGCTTGTGGATCAACCGGATGGGGTAAAACCTATTGGTTGTAAATGGATCTACAAGCGTAAACGTGGCGTAGATGGGAAGGTGCAAACCTTCAAAGCCCGACTAGTGGCAAAGGGTTTTACCCGTGTTGAAGGGTTGACTATGAGGAGACCTTTTCACCGCTGCCATGGTAAAGTCAATCGAGATCCTTCGGCCATCGCCAGCGTATTATGACTACGAGCTATGGCGGATGGATGTCAAGACGACCTTTCTCGAATGGCAAACTTGATGAGACCATCGACATGGACCACCCCAAAGGGTTCATTGCCCAAGGCCAAGAGCAAAAGGTTTGCTTACTTCATAGGTCCATTTATGGATCAAAACAAGCTTCGAGGTCTTGGAATATAAGATTTGATGAGGCAATCAAGTCTTATGGCTTTGATCAAAATGCCGACGAGCCTTGTGTCTACAGGAAAATCGTTGATAAAACTGTCGCATTTTTTGTGTTGTATGTGGACGATATTCTTCTCATTGGGAATGAGGTAGAATTTCTTACTGACGTTAAGAAGTGGCTAGCTTCACAATTCCAAATGAATGATTTGAGAGAAGCTTAGTATGTTCTAGGTATCCAGATAGTCCGGAATCGGAAGAACAGAATGCTAGCCTTGTCTCAAGTGTCTTATATTGAGAAGATGTTGTCTAGATATAAGATGCAGAACTCCAAGAAGGGCTTGCTGCTTTTTAGGCATGGGGTTCACTTGTCTAAGGATCAGTGTCCTAAGACTCCTCAAGATGTTGAGGATATGAGACGCATTCCATATGCTTCAGCTGTGGGGAGCTTGATGTATGCAATGCTGTGTACTAGGCCCAAAGACATCTCATTATGCAAAGAGGAATTGTCGGTGATATCACCCAATCCAGATTAGATCACCGGGCGGTAGTAAAGACAATCCTCAAGTATCTTAGGAGAACGAGAAACTACAGCTTAGTGTATGGGCGTGGGGATTTGATCCTTACAGGATACACGGATTCTGATTTTCAGACCGATAAGGATTCTGGGGAATCCACTTCGGGGTCAGCCTTCGTCTTGAATGGAGGAGTTGTAGTATGGCGAAGCATCAAGCAGGGATGCATTGCTGACTCCACTATGGAAACAGAGTATGTTGCAGCTTGTGAAGTTGCAAAGGAAGCTATTTGGCTAAGAAAGTTCTTGACAGATTTGGAAGTTGTTCCAAATATGAACTTTCCAATCACGTTGTTCTGTGATAACAGTGGTGGAGTAGTCAACTCACGTGAACCTCGAAGCCATAAAAGAGGTAAACACATTGAGCGCAAGTATCATCTGATACGGAAAATTGTGCACCGCGGAGACGTGACAGTCACGCAGATAGCATCAGAGCACAATGTAGCTGATCAATTTACAAAGCCCCTCACGGCTAAAGTGTTTGAGGGTCACCTAGAGAGTCTAGGTGTTCGAGAGCTTCCTGACTATGGCAAGTGGGAGATGTGAAAATGGGTATTCAATGCCCTAGTTTATTGTATTTTTCATTGTAACTAAAAATACATTTTGGAAATGTATCTTCTCCACTAGCTTATTCCAAGTTGGAGTTTGTTGGGATTTCTGTCCTAATCTCGTGTTTGTAAAATATTGTTTTTGAAATTAATAAGTGTTATTCATTTCTTTACTTTGTGTCTCGCAATATTTTAAACATTTCCAATAAACTAAGCTCCAGGGTCATTGAATATATAAGAGTACTAGAACTGACACACAAGGAGGATCACGTTCGAGTTAATGACCCGAACGGTCTACAGTATAAGGATGAGGTTGAAGACCTAATCCTGGAAACACTGTGGATGCGACCCGCTTTGTATTAGATACAAACGAGGTGATCTGACTAGTTCATGTGGTTGACATGCGAGTGGGGGCATCCTGTACAATGAGATTGTACAAGACCGGACCGTGAATTATTAGACTTACTGATATAACACCGTTGACAGTAAAGACTAATAAATTCATAGATGACCATTAGTGACTCGACCTGAATCCCGAGCGTATTACGGACTCTTGTCTGCGGGGGTCTGTCCTTTGACTAGTACGGTGAGGGTGGTCTCAGTTACTTGCCCAATATGCCTATCTTCTTAGGGACAGAACCGAGTAGAGAGCTGGGAACCTAACTACGCGAGATGGAATTCACTCGTTCCCGCTTTATAGGGAATCTAGAGGGTTGTTCCACTCAAGTCTTTGTCTCTGTGGCTTGGACAACGGGCGCCCACCTTCTCACTGGCCCGAGAAGGATGTTGTGTATGGTTGGACCATTACAATATGTTGTTCATTATAGGAGCAGTGGGGACTTAAGGAACAAGAAGTAGACACAGGGGTAAAACGGTAATTTGACCCAATCATGTCTACGAACAACCAGTGAAGGGTCGACTCATGGGCATTGGCTATATCAGTGGACACGTAATATTCTACACTAATGGGAGTACAGCTACAGGCTATAGTGGAATGTTACTGTAGCTAATGAATATTGGTTGATTGGGTGAAAGAGTTTGACAGGTTAACCTCATATCATTGGAACCCGTCACTGTAGGTCCATTAGGTCCCTTGGTTGGCTCAATATGGGATAAAAGAAGAATTAATGTTTTGGCATGAAATTGAAGTGTTCAATTTCACTTTTAAGAGTATTTATATCATTTATATGAGATATAGATGATATAATATATAGTTTAATATGAATGAGATTCATAATAAACTATATGTTAGCCTAATTGTTGAATCAATGGCTAAATGGAGAAATTAATTTAGAGAAATTAAATTGGATGTGATTCAATTTAATTAATACACAATTATTGAGATATGAGATATCTTATATTATGTGATTATGTAAATGAGATTTACATAACCTATAGTTGTGGTAAAGTGGTAATAATGTGAAGTTTTGGACTCCATCATTCCACTATTTAAACCCCTTTGCAAAAGGGTTTTTGGGGAAGCTAAGCTAAGAGAAGCCAAGTTGTCTTTTTGCATTTTTTTGCCCTAAGAATCCAAAAGTCATATTCTCTCTACTCTCTCAATTCTCTTCACCTTCCAAAACACAAAAGTTCACACCAACTTCCCTTCTCCAAAAGAGAACAACCAAGAAGATCTATTTTGGTAGTGTTTGGGATTCGATCGTGGGAAGAGTTCATTGAGATCGAGGAGCACGAAGAATCGTGATCTGCAGGAGAGATTGTTGAATTGGTCTATAACAAGTAAGTATGTTCTTCTTGCTGTCTAATTTAGCATGTTTAACCTAGATCTAATAGCTAGATCATTTTAATAAACACATGTAGCATGATGATACCATGACGATTCGATCGTCTTCCGCTGCGCGGGGATTCTCATTCCCTTCATTAAGCTAGTTAACAAATCCTTGGCCAAACAAACAGTAGCTAAGGACCATTGGGACATGAGATGTTCTGGTAGTGAGAATTGGCTGCGAAAGTCTCAATTCAAGGGAGGAATGACTGACCGCCCAACGGAGGTTTTTGTTCTAAACCCTTGAAGTATCGTTGCAAAATTAAAGGTTTAACATAATAGTGGGTTTAGTTTAAACACTAGGGTTCTTTAATAATTTTGCTAAATTTGATTGGTTTTTTATACAATGGGTTTAAAAAGGCATAACTAATTAGAACTATTTTGAATTTTCAGCATGTCGTCCTCAATAATAGCCTTACGTAAAAGCGACCGTTTAACTGGTGAGAATTTTACTACGTGCAAGTCCAACTTGAATACGATTCTCGTTGTTGAGGACCTTCGTTTCGTAGTAACTGAGGAATGTCCTCAGATCCCTGCTCGTAACGCTCCTCAATCTGTTAAGGAGGCGTACGATCGCTGGATCAAGGTCAATGATAAGGCCAAGGTCTACATTTTGGCTAGTGTTTCTGAAGTTCTGGCACAAAAGCACGAGGGCATGGTCTCAGCTTGTGAGATCATGAGTTCACTGTAGGAAATGTTTGGACAACCGTCTGGACAGATTCGACACGAATCCCTCAAATATGTTTATAACTCCCGTATGAAGGAGGGGTCATCGGTGAGAGAACACGTTCTTGATCTGATGGTCCACTTCAACGTGGCTGAGATGAATGGAGCGGTCATTGACGAGCAAAGTCAAGTATCGTTCATCCCGGAATCTCTTCCAAGAGTTTCTGCAATTCCGCAAAGAATGCGCTGATGAACAAGATAGAGTATAACCTGACTACTCTCCTTAATGAACTACAGACTTTCCAGTCTCTTATGAAGAATAAGAGACAGGCTGATGGAGAAGCAAATCTATTTGCCCATTCCAGAAGGTTCCAGAAGGGTTCATCCTCTGGGACTAAGTCCTATAACTCTTCTTCTGGGCTTATGAAGACCCAAAAGAAGCAAATAGGAGGGAAAGGGAAGACACCTGCTACTGACAAAGGCAAGGGAAAGGCCAAGCTTGCAGATAAAGGAAAGTGTTTCCACTGCAACATGGATGGGCACTGGAAGAGAAACTCCCCAAAATACCTTGCTGAGCTCAAAGAGAAGAAAGGTAAATTAGATTTACTTGTTCTTGAAACTTGTTTAGTGGAAAATGATGATTTAACCTGGATACTTGATTCAGGAGCCACTAATCACGTTTGCTCTTCATTTCAGGAAACTAGTTCCTTCAAGGAGCTCGAAGAGGGTGAGATGACGTTCAGGGTCAGAACGGGAAACGTCGTCTCAGCTCGTGCAGTGGAAGATGCCAAGTTATTTTTCGGAGATAGATTTCTTTCTTTAATAAATCTGCATATAGTTCCTAAGCTTAAAAGGAACTTAATTTCTATCTGTTGTTTAATAGAACTTGGTTATTGTATTTCTTTTTCAATCAATGAAGCGTTCATTTTGAAAGAGGGTGTCAATATTTGTTCTGCTAAATTGAAAAATGGCTTGTATGTACTGAAACCGAATAAAACCAAAGCAATTTTAAATCATGAGATGTTTAGGAATGCTAACACTCAAAATAAAAGGCAAAGAATTTCTCCAAATAATACCTATCTATGGCATCTTAGACTTGGTCATATTAATCTCAACTGGATTGAGAGACTTTCTAAGAATGGACTTCTAAAAAAGATAGAAGATGATTATTTACCGCCTTGTGAGTCTTGCTTAGAAGGTAAAATGACCAAACGACCTTTTAGTGGAAAAAGTTATAGAGCCGTAGAGCCCCTAGAACGTGTGCATTCGGATCTTTGTGGTCTGGTGAATGTTAAAGCTCGAGGAGGGTACGAATATTTCATCTCTTTCATAGATGATTATTCGAGGTATGGTTATCTATACCTAACGCATCACAAGTCTGAAGCTCTTAAAAAGTTCAAAGAGTATAAGGCTGAAGTAGAGAATGCATTAGGGGAAAACATTAAAACACTTCGATCCGATCGAGGTGGACAGTATATGGATTTGAAATTCCAGGACTATATGATAGAACATGAAATTAAATCTCAACTCTCAGCATCTAATACACCACAACAAAACGGTTTGTCAGAAATGAGAAATAGAACCTTGTTAGACATGGTTCGTTCTATGATGAGCCATGCTCAATTGCCTGCCTCGTTTTGGGAATATGCAGTAGAGACTGTAGTTCAAATATTTAATAATGTTCCATCAAAAAGTGTTTCAGAAACACCTTTTGAACTTTGGAAGGGGCGTAAACCTAGTTTACAACACATCAGGATTTGGGGTTGTCCGGCACACGTGCTCGTGACAAACCCAAAGAAACTGGAACCTCGTTCAAGATTGTGCCAATTTGTTTGCTATCCCAAAGAAACGAGAGGTGGTCTTTTCTACGACCCACAAGAAAACAAGGTGATTGTATCGATAAACGCCACGTTCTTGGAGGAAGATCACATGAGGAACCATAAACCGCGTAGTAAATTAGTACTAAATGAAGCTACACATGAACCAACAAGAGTTGTTGATCAAGTTGGACCTTCATCAAGAGTTGATGGAGGAGTCAACGCCTCAAGTCAGTCTCGTCTTTCTCAATCGTTCGGAATGCCTCGACGCAGTGGGAGGGTTGTTTCCCAACCTAACCGCTACTTGAGTTTAGTTGAAACTCAAGTTGTCATATCTGATGACGGCGTAGAAGATCCATTGTCTTATAAATAGGCAATGAATGACGTAGACAAGGACAATTGGATCAAAGCCATGGACCTTGAAATGGAGTCAATGGACTTCAATTCAGTATGGGAACTTGTAGACCAACCTGAAGGGGTTAGACCCATATGGTGTAAATGGATCTATAAGAGAAAGAAAGATGCAGTCGGAAAGGTACAGATCTTTAAGGCTAGGCTTGTAGCAAAGGGTTTTACCCAAAGGGAAGAAGTTGACTATGAAGAAAATTTTTCCCCTGTTTCTATGCTGAAGTCTATAAGGATACTCTTGTCCATAGCCGCATTTTATGATTATGAAATTTGGCAAATGGACGTCAAGACTGCCTTTTTGAATGGTAATCTTGACGAAAGCATCGATATGTCTTAGCCCGAAGGGTTCATAGCCCAAGATCAGGAGCAAAAAGTTTGCAAGCTTAATCGATCCATTTATGGATTGAAACAAGCATCAAGATCTTGGAATATAAGATTTGATACGGCTATCAAGTCTTACGGCTTTGACCAAAACGTTGACGAGCCTTGTGTTTACAAGAGGATCGTCAACGACAAAGTAGCTTTGTTAGTACTTTATGTGGATGATATCCTACTCATTAGGAATGATGTAGGATACCTAACTGACATAAAGAATTCGCTAGCGACCCAATTCCAAATGAAAGATTTGGGAGAGGCGCAATATGTTCTTGGGATTCAAATATTTAGGAATCGCAAGAACAGAACGCTAGACCTGTTTCAAGCGTCTTATATCGACAAAATGTTGTCCAGATATTCGATGCAGAATTTCAAGAGGGGCTTATTACCCTTCAGGCATGGAGTTCATTTGTCTAGGGAACAGTGTCCCAAGACACCTCAAGAAGTTGAGGATATGAGACATATTCCCTATGCCTCTGCAGTAGGTAGCTTAATGTATGCTATGCTATGCACGAGGCCAGACATTTGTTATGCAGTGGGAATAGTCAGTAGGTACCAGTCCAATCCAGGGTTAGTCCACTGAATAACAGTTAAAAATATCCTCAAGTATCTAAGGAGAACGAGGGACTATATGCTTTTGTATGGGTCTAAGGATCTAATCCTTACAGCATACACTGATTCTGATTTTCAGACCGATAAGGATTCTTGGAAATCCACATCGGGATCAGTTTTCACCCTTAACGGGGGAGCTATAGTATGGCGAAGCATCAAGCAACGATGCATCGCTGACTCGACAATGAAGGTTGAGTATGTCGCTGCTTGTGATTCAGCTAAGGAGGCTATTTGGCTAAGGAAATTCCTTACTGATTTGGAAGTTGTTCCAAATATGGAATTTCCCATCACCTTATACCGTGACAACAGTGGTGCGGTAGCCAATTCGAAGGAACCTCGTAGCCATAAGCGAGGAAAGAATATCGACAGGAAGTATCACCTGATACGATAAATAGTGCAACGAGGAGACGTGACAGTCACGAAAATCGCTTCGGAGCACAATATTGCTGATCCATTTACAAAGACTCTCACGGCTAAAGTGTTCGAGGGTCATCTGGAAAGTCTGGGTCTACGAGATATGTACATAGGTTAATCTAGGGCAAGTGGGAGATATGTAATGGGGTATATGGATGTCCTAGTTTATTGTATTTCTATCTCTTGTAACCACTGTTTTAGATTATGATGTACCCCACTAGAGTTTTAGTTCAAGTGGGAGTTTGTTGGGATTTGTGCCCTAAAACTCGTAGTTTGTAATTATGTTCTAATTAATGTAATAAAGTGTTATTATTTCAATAAAGTGTTATTGTTCGTTATGTACGAGTTTGCCTTTATTTAAACCCTAAATCCAATAAACTAACCATCCAAGGCTGTTAAATGAATCTTTAACTGAATGTAATGTACATAAAAAGGATCTCGGTTCGAGATACAGGCTAAATGGTCTATAGTTAGGGGATAAGGTTTGGGTACCTTACCCTGGTTAAACTATGGATGTGGCCCACTTTGTATTTGATACAAACATTTTGATCCTAACGTGTTCGTGTAGATGACATGTGAGTGGGGATATCCTATGTAATGAGATTACATAAGACCGGACCACGAAATAGTAACCTCTAGCTGTAACTCCGTTGACTAGTTAGGTTTCTATTTCACTAGGATGACCTAGGCAACTTGATCTCAATCCTTAGCAAGTTACGAACTCCTATTTGCGAGGGATTGTCCTTTGATTAGTATGGGTGAGAGTGGCCAGATTCGACGACTTAATATGCCTACCTTCTTGGGAACATGACCGTGTGAGCGGCTGGGTACTTAACTTAGCAAGACGGAATTCACTCCTACCCGCCTACTAGGGTAAGTAGAGGAATGTTCCCTTAAGTGTTGTCTCCGAGACTTGAACAAAGAGCCCGACCCTCTCATTGGCCCGAGAGGGACTCTGTTTGTTGGTAGGACCACAAACAAATTGTTCATTAGAGGAGCACTGATACTTAAGGCACAAGATGTAACATAGGGGTAAAATGGTAATTTGACCCAGCTGGTGTTACGAACATTCGTGAAGGATTGACTTGCTGTTATTGGTCAATATCCATGGACACAGAAATATATCTGCAGTGAGAAGAGTGCAGCTGTGGGACATTAGTGGAGTGTTCCCGCAGTTAACGAATGTTGATTGGAAGGTTAATGAGATTAACCGAACAATCTCGTATCGTTGGAGCTTCTGATCTGTATGTCCATTAGGTCCACCTTCTAGCTCGTAAAAGGTTCTTAGATCATTTGAATTTGAAATGTTCAAATTCATTAGGGAATATATTTAATGTATATGGATACGATATAATATATAGTTTTGGAACTATATATTATAAATTTAATGTGAATATGATTCATATTAAATTACTTGAGAGAATTGAATATTTGAAAGAGTTCAAATATCAAATTCAAATATGAATGTGATTCATATTTGAAAACTATAGGTTATAATTTAATGTGCATAAGATGTACATTAAACTATAGGATAAAGGGTAAAATGATTAAATGTGATTTAATCATTTATTTAATATTATATATGAATTAAATATGATTTAATTTAGTGTATTTAATTATTAATTAAATATTAATATAATATTAAATGGGAACGTGTCAAGAGGACACGTTCTCACCACTCTCCATCTCCCTCTCGATAGGGAAGTGGGGAGTTACCCACTGAATCCTTATTCTCTGGTAGAAGAAGGCAATGATCGATGGATCATCAGAGGTAAGTGTGGTATTGTTGTCAAAATTCTCTCTAACTCTCCATTCCCAATTTTTCTAAAAGTTGGAATCCTTCCCACCAAGGAAGATCTAAAGCTCAGAGACATAGAGGGTTCTCCTGTTGGGAGTGTTATTGTTGAAAGAAAAACAGAGAACTTTTGGAAGTTCTTGAACTACTGGAATTTGCTTGGAGCAAGGAGTTGCTGTGAATCTACAAAAGTAATTTCCTTTCCATTCATTAGTTTAATAGTTAACCTCCATGTATGTTTGTATGTATTTAATCCATGCCTAATTAGATTAGAGTTGATTATATGCTTGTTCTGTTTTATTTATCAATGGACTGGTTTTTGTTTTAAGCAAAACAATCAAGCACATTAACGATCCCAAACATGTTTCCGCTGCTCAAGGAGATAAAATCTCCATCAACTTTTAATTTTCCAACCCACAAATCTCCGTTAAGTCCGCACCGTGAGATCCATACTCGGCCTCGTGGCGCAAATGGGAGCGTCCTCCTTCGGATGGTATTTGTATGGATCAATATAATAGTGGATGGAGAGAGTACTTATAGTGACTGGGAGCGGGACCTGTGAAAACGGGACCCACAGTCTCTTTTTTCGATTCACATCGTGAGACCCCTATGATTCGCCTGCTAGTTTGGCCTGGACAAGAACATCCCTTCGGAGGGCCTTGATCATGGGAGTCGGAACACCGTGAATTCTCGAAAGGGATACAGTTTCCTTGTTGGTTTTCCTTCTTGGTTCACCCTTCGGTGGCTATTGTTTGGACGGATACTTGGAGACTTAAAGATTGAGGGTGACACTCACGGGGTTCATTAAGAGTTAATGGATTTGAGCAAATAATGGTAACTGGACGCTTAATGAAATAAGAGTTATTCTGGAATTAGGGTCTGGTCGAGAAAGTCTCGTCCTAGAGGAGGAGTGTTTCTGTTCACCCTTCGGTGGCGTTCATTCTAAACCTTTAGGATATCATTGCAAATTTTAAATCACATAGGGATTGTAGGATTAATTTTTTGCTAAAACTTGATTGGATTTCAAAAGTTTTTTTGCCAGACTGACACAAATTTTAATTTGATTTTTCAGCAAAATGTCTAGCTCGATAATAACTTTTCTCGCTTCAGATAAATTTGTGGGAGATAACTTCCAAACGTAGAAGAACAATATAAACACGATACTTGTAACCGACGACCTTAAGTTCGTGCTTACTGAGGAGTGTCCTCAGTTGCCGACCTCGACTGCATCACGAAGTGTTCGTCATGCATACGATCGATGGATCAGGGCCAATGAAAAGGCCAAGGTCTACATCATTGCCAGCTTATTTGAAGTTTTTGCAAGGAAGCACGACTTGATGATCACGACTAAGGAGATCATGGAGTCACTAAAAAACATGTTTGGACAACAGTCCTTCAGGTCAGGCTTGACTGGCTCAAACATGTCTTCAACGCCCGGATGAAAGAAGGGACGTCTGTCCGAGAATACGTTCTAGACATGATGACCGACTTTAATCTAACGGAGATGAACGAAGCTTCGATCTATGAGTCGAGCCAAGTCACCTTTATCTTGGAAACTCTTCCGAAGAGTTTCCTTCAGTTTCGTAGCAACGTTGTTATGAACAAGATAAACTACACACTGACCACTCTTCTGAACGAGCAACAGAACTTCCAGTCCTTGATGAGGATTAGGACACTGGAAGCCAAGGAAAATGTTGCATACAGGTTCTATCATAGGGGTTGACCTCTGGGACTAAATCTGTTTCTCCTTCTCGCCCGAAAGGGAAGAAGAAGATGAAGAAGGGTAAAGTTGATCGAGTTGCTGCCCAAAAGGGCAAAAAGGTCAAGGAAGTTGCAGAGAAAGGAAAGTGTTTCCACCGCAATGGGGACGACCACTGGACGAGAAACTTTCCCAAGTTCCTTGACGAGAGGAAGAATCAAGGTAAATGTGATTTACTAGTAACTGAAACATGTTTAGTGGCGAGTAGTGACTTTGCCTGGATATTGGATTCGGGCGCCACTAACCACCTTTGTTCTTCTTTTCATGGAATTGATTTCTGGCAGCAGCTACGAGAGTGTTAGGTGACTCTACGGGTTGGATTCGGAGAGATTGTCTCTGCTACAACAATCGACAAAGTGAAGCTCTACTTTGGCAGGAATTACTTTTTGTTAGACAACTTGTATATAGTTCCAGGGTTTACTAGAAACCTCGTTTCTATTTTCTATCTTCTTGAACATTGTATTTCCGTTTCATTTAATGGCAATAAAGGGTTTATTCCAAGAAATGGAAACTTCATTTGTTCTGCTTCACTTAAGTCAAATAAGTATGTTTTGAACCCTAATTCGATCAAAAGCGTTTTGAACACTGAATTATTTAAAACTGCAGAAACAAGAACTAAAAGAGTAAAAGTTTCTCCAAAAGAAAATGCCCATATTTTGCATCTAAGGTTATACCACATTAATCTCAATAGGATTGAGAGACTAGTGAAGAGTGGACTTCTAAGCGAGTTGGAAGAAAACACTTTACCAGTGTGTGAGTCATGCCTCGAAGGCAAAATGACCAAACACCCTTTTAGTGGAAAAGGATATAAAGCCAAAGAGCCCCTTGAGCTTATACATTCTGACCTCTGTGGCCCGATGAATGTTAAAACACGAGGTGGTTACGAATACTTCATATCTTTCATAGATGACTATTCGAGGTATGGGTATATTTACCTAATGCATAGAAAGTCTGAAACTCTTGAAAAGTTCAAGGAGTACAAGACTAAGGTTGACAACTTGTTAGGTAAAACCATAAAAACACTTTGGTCGGATCGAGGTGGAGAGTATATGGACACTAAATTCCAGGACTATATGTTAAAACACGGAATTACATCCCAAATCACAGCATCTGGTCTGCCACAACAGAATGGTGTATCGGACAGGAGAAAAGAACCCTGTTGGACATGGTTCGGTCGATGATGAGCTATGCTTGTCTCCCTCATTCTTTTTGGGGTTACCTAGTGGAGACTGCAGTGTATATTGGGAACAACGTTCCGTCGAAGAGTGTTTGTGAAACACCGTTCTCTGGAATGGTCGTAAAGGTAGTTTACACCATTTAAAAATTTAGGATGCCCGACCAATGTGTTGGTGTCAAACCTTAAAAAGTTGGAACCCGATTCAAAATTGTGCCTATTCGTAGGTTACCCAAAAGGAAAATAGGGTTGTAGTGTCGACAAACGCCACATTCCTTGAGGAAGTCCACGTCAGGGATCATTTTCCTAGGAGAAAAATTGTGTTAAACGAAATGGACAGTAAATCAGCAAGAGTTCCTGATGGGGCTAGTACGTCAACAAGTGTTGTTGATCCTAGCACGTAAAGTCAAGTGTGTTCCCAAGAGTTGGGAATGCCTCGACGTAGTGGGAGGGTTGTGAGACAACCTGAACGTAACATGGATTTAGCTGAAACCCAAGTCACCACCCCTAATGATGATTGCGAGGATCCATTGACCTACGATCAGGTAATGGCAGACGTTAACAAGGACGAATGGATTAAAGCTATGGACATGGAAAGGGAGTCGATGTACTTCAAATCTGTCTGGGAGCTTGTGGATCAACCGGATGGGGTAAAACCTATTGGTTTCAAATGGATCTACAAGCGTAAACGTGCGTAGATGGGAACGTGCATACCTTCAAAGCACGACTAGTTGCAAAGGGTTTTACCCAGGTAGAATGGGTGGACAATGAGGAAACCTTTTCACCTGTTGCCATGGTAAAGTCGATCAGGATCCTTCTAGCCATTGTCGCATATTATGACTATGAGGTATGGCTGGATGTCAAGACCACCTTTCTGAATGGCAACCTTGACGAAACCATCTACATGGACCAGCCCAAGGGGTTCATAATCCAAGGCCAAGAGTAAAAGATTTTCTGGCTTCATAGGTCCATTTATGGACTGAAACAAGCCTCGAGGTCTTGGAATATAAGGTTTGATGAGGCGATCAAATCTTATGGCTTTGATCAGAATGTTGGCGAGCCTTGTGTCTACAAGAAAATCGTCGATAAAACTGTCACATTTCTGATATTGTACGTGGATGATATCCTTCTCATTAGGAATGCGGTAGGATTTCTTACTGACGTAAGGAAATTCCTAGCTTCGCAATCCAAAATGAAAGACTTGGGAGAAGCACAGTACGTTCTAGGTATCCAAATAGTCCAAAACTAGAAGAATAGAACGTTGGCCATGTCTCAAGCATCTTATATTGACAAGATGTTGTCTAGATATAAGATGCAGAACTCCAAGAAGGCCTTGCTGCCTTTCAGGCGTGGGGTTCACCTGTCTAAGGATCAATGTCCTAAGACTCCTCAAGAGGTTGAGGATATGAGACGGATCTCATATGCTTCAACTGTAGAGAGCCTGATGTACCATGTTGTATACTAGGCCCGACATCTGTTATGCAGCAGGGATTGTCAGTAGGTATCAATCTAATCTAGGATTAGATTACTGGATAGCCGTAAAGGCTATCCTCAAGTATCTTAGGAGAACGAGGAATTACAGCTTAGTGTATGGCAGTGGGAATTTGATCCTTACGGGATACGCACATTCTGACTTTCAGACCGATAAGCATTCTAGGAAATCCACTTCTGGGTCAGCCTTCATTCTGAATGGAGGAGTTGTAGTATGGAGAAGCATCAAGCGTGGAAACGGAGTACATTGCGGCTTGTGAAGCTCCAAAGGAAGTTGTTTGGCGTAGGAAGTTCATGATGGATTTGGATGTTATTCCAAATATGAACTTGCCAATCACATTGTTTTGTGATAACAGTGGTGCAGTAGCCGACTTCAGAGAGCCTCGTAGCCATAAGAGAGGTAAACACATTGAGCGGAAGTATCACCTGATACGGGAGATTGTGCACTGCGGGGACATGACAGTCACATAAATAGCATTGGAGCACAACGCTGCTGATCCATTTACAAAGGCCCTCACGGCTAAGGTGTTTGAGAGTCACCTAGAGAGTCTAGGTCTTCGAGTGCTTCGTGACTAGGGCAAGTGGGAGAATTCTAAACGGGTATTCAATGTCCTAGTTTATTGTAACTTTACTGTACATTTGAGAAATGTATTTTATATTCCACTAGCTTAGTCCAAGTGGGAGTTTGGTTGGATGTATGTCCTAATCTCGTACATGTTTGTAATATTCACTATTAAAAAAAATAAGAGTTATTTTTTCATCACTTTGTGTCCGCATATTTACAAACTTTGTCCAATAAACTAAGCTCCAGTGTCATTGATTTATGAGAGAACTAGAACTTGAACGGTCTCTAGTGGACACACAAGGAGGATCACGTTCGAGTTAATGACCCGAACGGTCTACAATATATGGATAGGGTTGGAGACCTAATCCTGGATACGCTGTCGATGCAACCCACTTTGTATTAGATACAAACGAGGTGATCCAACTCGTTCATGTGGTTGACATGCGAGTGGGGGCATCCTGTGCAATTAGATTGTAAAAGACCGGACCGTGAATTATTAGACCTACTGATGTAACACCGTTAACAGTATAGGACTAATAACTTCGTAGATGACCAATAGAGACTCGACCTTAATCTTGAGCGTGTTACGGAATCCTGTCTGTAGGGGTCTGTCCTTTGACTAGTACGGGTGAGGGTGGTCAAAGTTACTTGTCCAATATGCCTGTCTTCTCATGGATAGGACAACGTGGGGAGTTGAGAACGTGACTACGCGAGATGGAATTCACTCGTTCCCGACTTAAGAAAACTAGAGGGGTTGTTCCCTTAAGTGTTGTCTCCAGGGCTTGGACAACGAGCACCCACCCTCTCACTGGCACGAGAGGAGTGTTGTTTATGGTTGGACCATACAACGTTCCTGTTCATTAGAGGAGCAGTGGGGACTTAAGGAGCAAGAGGTAGACACAGGGGTAAAACAGTTATTTGACCCAGTAGTGTCTACGAACAACCTGTGAAGGGTCGACTCACAGACATTGATTATATTAATGGACACAACTTGTCCTACAGTGATGGGAGTGCAGCTACGGGCTTTAGTGGAGTGTTACCATAGCTAATGAATGTTGAATAACCGGGTCAAAGAGTTTGACAGGTTAGTCTCGGATCATTGGACCTCGTCATCTGTAGGTCCATTAGGTCCCTCGAATTGCTCAAACTGGATATATAATTTGTTTACAATTTGGTGTAGATTTGAAGTGTTCCAATTCATTAAAAGGGTATTTATGTCATTTATATGAGATATGATTGACATATTATATAGTTTAATGTGAATGAGATTCATAATAAACTATAGGTTAGCCTAATTGCTTAATTAGTGCTAATTTAGAGAAATTGAATTGAGAGAAATTAAATTGAATGTCATACAATTTAAGTCCACCATTATACAATTGTTTTTTGTATAATATGGTATGCGATATCTTATTATATGTGGTATGATTTGCATAACCTAAGGTTGTGGTAAAATGGTAAATAGATGGAGATTTCAACTCCACCTATCACCATTATATAAACACCTTTGCAAGAAGTTTTGCTTAAGCTTTGGTCATTTTTTGGATTTCCATCCAAGAACACTCGTTCATTCTCTCAACTCTCTCATAATTTCTCTCTACCCTTAAACCAAAAGAGTCTCACTACTCTCCCTTTACCGAAAGATAACAACCGAGAAGATCAATTGGAGGTGTCCAATTCGTTCGTTGTTCGGAGAGTTCGTGACCGTAGAGATCGAGAGCACGAAGAGTTCGTGACCGGAGAAGGAATTCTTGGAGAAGCGTTGTTTAACAAGTAAGTAGGTTTTCTTACTGTTTTTCATTCTTTTACAACATGTTTAGCCTAGGAATTTATATGATAAATTGGATTTTAAGAAAAGATTTTTCACAACGAACACTACGACATCCAAGTCGTTTCCACTACGGGAGTTTTATTCCCTTCAATTGGTATCAGAGCCAATCGTTGCCTTTTCGTTGTGCAACTTTTCGTTGTGCAAACTTATTTTCTAAAGATTAGGTGGGTTATGCTTTAATTCATGTGATGAATTGTGGTTTTGCATATTGGATGTTTCGGTTTTGCCACGTTTCGTAGATTTACTTTTCTGTTGATGAGATCAATGTAAAGGCCTAGTGTTTTGGGCAATTAGAAAGTAAATCGAGTCTGTAAGTCCGTGTTGTTCGTGGCAAGAGTTGTTGTGAAGAAATCAGAGCGCAATCAGGCGAAAAAAGACGAAGAACAGCGAAGGGGTTTGTTGTTCTGTCGACGGCGTTGAGACGTTGTTTTTCGGCGTCTCAACGCTGTCCGCGCGGTTGGAGGCTGAGCTGCTGGTCAGCGTTGCAACACTGGGTGTAGCGTTGCAACGCTGAGGCATTGGACGCGTTGAAGACAACACAGCACGCTGCAGCGTTGCAACGCTGGCCACGACGTTGCAACGCTACGAGCTTAGTAGGCAGTTCGCGAGCAGATTTCGCGCGAGAAGTGTCACACCCCCTCCCGAACTACCTGCTAACTCAGCTCGAAAGGCGGCGTGAAGCCAACAGACATTATTTATCTCTTAACAATACACATGACCCCGATTCACCCGATAAACATACTATGTTCGAAAATGGAACACTTAAACATGACATAGCGGACAACTGGACAACTATTAAACATATACTAGGAGAAACCATTCACAAGTCTCTCTTGGAAACTAAAAGTCTAGTGCATCAGAAACAACACAAGACAAACCAATGTTTATACAACCTCTAATGTACAAACAACTATAACACCAAAGTCCTCTCAAAATAATTTACAAACATAGAGACTTGCTAGACAAAACAAAACCCGATACATAAAAAGTATTTAACTTATGAAGCTTCAAAGAGACTATGGCGATAACTTTCGGGTGCAAGGAGCTCGATCTCTACCAAAAAGTTTGAAAACATAGAAAGAATGAGCTATGAAGCTCAAGTGAGTGACTGTGTTTAATACCTATAACTTGTAAAACATGTGACTGAAAACTATGAGCATATGCATTTGTATTCCAAAGATTGAAAGTAAACGTAGAATCATAATAGACTTTCAGAAAACCAACAAGTATATCATCAAAATTTCGTAAGGCATGTAAATGAGATAAACTCTTTTAAAAACATGTCACAATCCACGTTGTGTAGGGCACGCCCAGTACAACCAACGTTTACTCTATGATGTAGTGGGCCCGCCCAGCACTCTCATCGTCTTTGTCGTAGTGGGGCCCGCCCAGCACTCACGACAGCGCTGTTGTCACGGAGTACACTCAACGTCGACAATAGAATAAGACCTGTGTGCACACGGTACCATAAAGCCTCGGGCTCAATATCTCAGAAAATCACATGAAAACATTTGAACATGCCTTCTTATCTTTTCTTTCATAAAACTCAAGCTTACTCAGCTTGTTCATAAAACTGGAAATCTTTAAAACATACTTGCTAGTACATGCTTGCTTGAAATCATAATATTTCCATAAATTTTGGCAACCATTGAACATATGCTCATGTATAAATTTTATAAAGACTTTTAGGGTCACAATGAACACATGAAACATTTCTAGGAAAACATGAATACTCATAAACATGTATTCAAAAGAAAGCATAATGCATTTAAAACTTTTATTCTAGCAAAACTTGCATTTCTTGAACATAATTCAAGCATATATACACTTTTGAAGTTCCTTTTATCACTCACAGTGTTTGAACTAGAATCTTAGCCCGTACACTCGACCTATTTGCTCTTGGCCTGTCAAACAAACCAAATTCATGTATTAGAACCTCGAGCTCATGGTTTTTAACCTTAAAACTACAAGAAAACACACTTTAAAAAATTCCAGCATTTTCAGATTTTCTGCCCTGTTTTCAGAAAGCCATAACTTCTTCATTACTTATCCAAAAAGAATGTACTTTATACCAACCTCTTCCTTTTTGAACCCTCTAAAACTCTTATGAAGACATAAAAATGAGATTCCTAACGTATTGGTTAGAAAATACCTCAGTAGTGTAACCCCTAAATTGATCCTGCTGCTGTTCCAGATTTCACTTCCTGCTGCAACCCGAAAATTAACCTGATGATTACAACATCTTCTAATCATTTACTTCTCACGATTCCTTCACGAAACCTGTAGGAAATTGAATAAGCTTTCGAACCATACCAATTAGAGCTTCTAACTCCAAGTATACAGATCAGAACAACCAAAATATCAGAGACCTCTCGGATTTGACAGCAAATTTCTGTCTTCTGCCTTCCTCTTAACAAAACAGCAACTTAACATCAGAATTGGCTCAAGCTTCCTTCACGAATTTTGTTCCAATATGAGTTAACTTTCATGAAACAAAATATCAACTCTTACCTCTTCTTGTGAAGCTCGAGATGAACAGAAAATCAGAGCTTGTCTGAGTTGATTTCCTTGCTGCAATAAAGAATTCCCTTGAGTTTTCTTCTTTTCTTCTGCAACTCCAGCTCAAAATCACCAAAAATGGCCTCCTTCTTCTTCCTTTCTCCTTCAACCACGAAGCTTCAGCCTTAGTTTGTGAGGAAATAGAAGAAAATGGAGAGAACTTCTTTTAAAATAAAATCAAACGGTGGCGGGTTTGTCCTTTTGCACCTTTTTACTTTTTCATTTTCCATTTCTTTTTCCTTTTCTTTTCTTTCCTTTATCTTCTTTCTTTCTTTCCTTTTCTTTTCTTTTCTTTTCTTAACAAAACAAAATAACTTAATATAAAACATTTGTTTCATTTCCTTTTCTTCTTTTGTCTTAAAAACCAAACCAAACCAAAATGGTTTAAACTTTCTTTCCTTGTTTTCCTTTTGTCTTTCACTTCATTTCTTTTCTTTTTAAAACATGGGAAACTAAGTTTTAAACATTCATTTCTTCTTTCTTTTTGTTGTTTGATAATAAGGAAGTTCCAAAGAAAGATCTCGGGTTTACAAGAAGTGGCTGATGGCATAATGCTAAACGTGGGGCGTTAATTTGCATTATTTTAATTATTTTTCTATTTGTAAAATGTGTTTTTATTAATTTTATTAATTAATATTAATATAAATGTTAAATTAATTTTAATTAATTTAATTAATGTCCCTAGGTGCCAAAACCGATCAAATTTTGCTATTTTATTTATTTTAATTATTTTTCTATTTGGGCCCGTTTTGCTTGAATCGATATAGGCTTCTAAGTTTAGAAGACTATCTTATTTTTCTTGGGCACCTGAGAGATAATTATTTTTGGTATTTTTGCGTATTGAAATAAAAGACTCGTGAGTGTAGGACAAATGGTTATCAAGATTAAAGGAAATTTCTGGAGATAAAAGGGGAAAGGACTTTTCAGCCTCGAGTTCTATCACCTGAATTTCCTCCGTAGAAGTGATTGTATTACCATTGTCTACCACATAGACATGTTTCTGGTGTGTTTCAGTCTCCTCCAACCCATCCTGACTATCATATGAAGCCCTCCTAGGTCGCTCCTCATCAGTAGCAAGAATAAGAAACTGTTCCTGTAAGGCCTTAAGGGATTTTACAAGTTGATTGAGATAACGAGTTCTTTCATGTATTATTTCCCAAAGTTCTACCACTTTATCTTCTAACTTATCCAACCTTTCTAATTCATCATGAACCAAATTTTAGTCCTCAACTCTAACGTATAGTCCATTAATAAATCCACAAGAGAAGAGTTTTCTATAGGTTGGTCAGGGTACGAGAAATTTTGGTTTCAAGTGCCTATACAATTACCATCAAAAGAATTTTCATCAATCATAGATTCAGAATGGTAAGGATTAGACAAATGGTAACCAGAAAAATCATGATACACATATGATGGAGATCTAATCCCCTTGAGCAGCGGAAACGAGTTTGGAAACGTAATTTGCAAGTTTGTTTTGGTTGAAATACAAAAACCCATACATTGATAAAAACAGAATAAACATGTACTTCTAATCTAATTAGACATGGGGATATACATGCAAACATTCTTAAATTTAACAATTAAACTAAAAGGGAGAAAAGGTTACCTTTGTAGTTCTTCCACACAACAACTCCTTGCTCCAAGATTGCACAGCAACCTTCTCTGTTTTCTGCAACAGGACACTACCAACAGGAGAATCCTCTATCCTCTAAGTAATACTTAGAATAATTCCTTTGGTGGGAAGGAATTCCAACAATTTGGAAGAGAGGGAGAGGAAATTGTGAGAGAGAGAGAATTTCTTCTGTGTTCAATCAATATAGTGAAGAATCCATCGATTGTTTTTGCTCTTCTCACCAGGTGAAAAGCCTCACGGTGGGCAACTTCCCACTCCCTATCGAGGGGGAGTTGGGGAGTAGTGGGAGTGTGCCCTCCTGACACGTTCCCAATTAATATTATATTAATTAATTAATTAATTAATTCTATTAAATTAAATCATATTTAATTCAAATATAATATTAATTGAATGATTAAATCACATTTAATCATTTTACCCTTTATAGTATATTTAATGTACATCTCATGCACATTAGGATTTAACCTATAGTTTACAAATATGAATCACATTCACATTTGAATTTAACATTTGAACTTTTTCAAATATTTAATTCTCTCACATAATTTAATCTGAATCATATCCACATTAAATTTATAATATATAGTTCCAAAACTATATATTATATCGTATCTATATACATTAAGTTTATTCCCTTATGAATTTGAACTTTTCAAATTCAAATGATCTAAGAACCCTTTACGAGCTAGAAGGTGGATGTAATGGACCTACAGATCAGAAGCTCCAATGATACGAGATTGCTCGGTTAATCTCATTAACCTCTCAATCAACATTTGTTAACTGCGAGAACACTCCATTAAAGTCCCGCAGCTGTACTATTCTCACTGCAGGTATATTTCTGTGTCCATGGATATTGACCAATAACAAGAAGTCAATCCTTCACGAATGTTCGTAACACCAGCTGGGTCAAAGTACCGTTTTACCCCTTGGTTACATCTTGTGCCTTAAGTACCAGTGCTCATCTAATGAACAATTTGTTTGTAGTCCTACCAACAAACAGAGTCCCTCTCGGGCCAATGAGAGGGTTGGGCCCTTTGTTCAAGTCCCGGAGACACCACTTAAGGTAACATTCCTATACTTACCCTAGTAGGCAGGAAGGAGCGAATTCCATCTTGCTAAGTTAAGTTTCCAGCTGCTCACTCGGTCTTGTCCCCAAGAAGGTAGGCATATTGAGTCGGCGAATCTGGCCACTCTCACCCATACAAGTCGAAGGGCAATCCCTTGCGAACAGGAGTTCGTAACCTGCTCAGGACTAAGATCAAGTTTGCTAGGTCATCCTAGTGAAATAGAAGCGTAACTAGTCAACAGAGTTAGAGCTAGAGGTTACTATTTCGTGGTCCGGTCTTATGTAATCTCATTATATAGGATATCCCCACTCACATGTCATCTACATGAACACATTAGGATCACTATGTGTGTATCGTATACAAAGTGGGCCACATCCATAGTTTTACCATGGTAAAGTACCCAAACCTTATCCCCTAACTATAGACCATTTAGGCTGTATCTCGAACTGAGATCCTTTATATGTACACTACATTCAGTTAAAGATACATTTAACAACCTTGGATGTTTAGTTTATTGGATTTAGGGTTTATACAAAGGCAAACTCGTAGATAACGAACAGTAACTCTTTATTGAAATAATAACACTTTATTACATTAATTAGAACATAATTACAAACTACGAGTTTTAGGGCACAAACCCCAACAAACTCCCACTTGAACTAAAACAGTGGTTACAGATATAAGAAAATACAATAAACTAGGGCCTCCATATACCCATTACATATCTCCCACTTGCCGTAGATTAGCCTATGTACTCGTCTCGTAGGCCTAGACTCTCCAGATGACCTTCGAACACTTTAGTCGTGAGAGTCTTTGTAAATGGATCAACAATATTAGAGTACCGAGTATACAGAGTCGATTGCAGCAAGTAATAAAATAAACAGTATTCGAGTACCGAGTAACGTCTCCACAGGGATTAGAGGCAAGATCTACCTAGTCTAAGCTACTTATAGTAATCTTTATGCAAAACACAAGTAAAGACAAATCAATGGTAGGGTTTAACCTAATTAATGCTAAAAACATAAAGGATGCAATGAACATGTAAATTATACTAACTATTCAACGATGTGATGAATTAATCTACTATGCCGGATGTAATATGTGAATGCCGAAAACTACAATGGTAAATAGGATATGCCAAAAATGCTATGATAAATGAGATAGGCTCGGATTTGAGGGTTCCTTTATGTCCTTCGGTTTTCACATATCAAGTCATACATAATACTTTATTTGTGTTACACATGCTAACTCGGGTTTATTCTCATAAGACCCAACATTTTCTAGTAATTAACTCTCATTAATTACCTTGTGAAGTTCCATGTTTTAGTACCCTAGGTGAATTGATTAATTCTAATCTTTTCACTTGCGTCTCGAGTATCCACTCTTTAGATAACCTAAGGTGATTACGGCACTCCGCTATCTTCCTACTTCTCATATAAAAGAAAGCAATATGGACTTAGGTTGGCCAAGCATAAATCCAATAAACCATAAATTCAACCATAATCAATCACAAATAAGCATACTCTTCAATATGTGAAACTTTATTACATAAAGTATACTCAAATCCTTGCCTTCTAAAATTAGTCCATGCTAACAACAAACGAAAATCTACAAACTAATCTAGAATGCATAATTACTACTAATTTACAAGGGAAGAAAAGGGAAATCATGTAAACAAGGTGGAAGGAAAAGAATCCCCCTTTGTTGACAAGCTCCAATGGGTCTCCAATGTCCCTCCAAGCCTTGAGAACTCTTGATTTCTCTCTACGAAGAATATGAAAATTTTGGTAAAACTTCTCCTCCTCTCTCTCTCTCTCGCTCTCGGCAATGGCTTGTTAAGGATGCCCAAATGGTTGAACTTGGAGAGCAAGTTTGCTTAGCTTCTCCAACAAGCTCTCTTTTTAGCTTTTCCCACAAGCCATTCTTTATCTTCCAACAAAAGCCTCTCTTTGACTTCTTCCATAAGCCTCTTTGGTTTTCAACATGTGTAAAAAGCCTTCCAATTAGATGAGTTGAATTGTTGAATTAATCCACTTCCATAACAAAGTTAATTCATGCACCTAAATTCAATTAAAACCAAGGAAAAATTAATCAATTTCTCTAATTTTCACAATATGAGAAATTAAAGTTAACCTTTCTCAAATTTGGAAATTTAATACATAATTAGATTAATAAAGTGCAAGAATAACTTAATTACATACCAAGATCAATTAATTAATAAGGATTTTGAGCTCAATTTAGGTGAAAATAACTCTTTGATAAAGAGTTATCAGTGCTTGCCTCGCTTATGGCTGTGAGGTTCTTTCGAATTGGCTACTGCACCACTGTTGTCACAGTATAAGGTGATGGAAAATTTCATATTTGGAACGACTTCCAAATTAGTAAGGAATTTCCTTAGCCAAACAACCTCCTTAACTGCTTCACAAGCAGCGACATACTCAGCCTCCATGGTGGAGTCAGCGATGCATCCTTGCTTGACGCTTCGCCATATTATAGCTCCCCCGTTAAGGGTGAAAACTGATCCCGATGTGCATTTCCGAGAATCCTTATCGGTCTGAAAATCAGAATTAGTGTATCTAGTAAGGATCAAATCCTTAGTCCCATACACAAGCATATAGTCCCTCGTTCTCCTAAGATACTTGAGGATATTTTTAACTGCAGTCTAGTGGTCTAACCTTTGATTGGATTTGTACCTACTTACTATTCCCACTGCATAACAAATGTCTGGCCTCGTGCACAACATAACATACATTAAGCTACCTACTGTAGAGGCATAGGAAATACGTCTCATATCCTCAATTTCTTGAGGTGTCTTAGGGCACTGTTCCTTAGACAGATGAACTCCATGCCTAAAGGGTAATAAGCCCCTCTTGGAATTCTGCATCGAATATCGGGACAACATTTGTCGATATAAGACGCTTGCGACAGACCTAGCGTTCTGTTCTTGCGATTCCGGAAGATCTGAATCCCAAGAACATATTGCGCCTCTCCCAAATTTTTCATTTTGAATTAGGTTGCCAACTAATTCTTTATGTCAGTTAGGTATCCTACATCATTCCCAATGAGTAGGATATCATCCACATGAAGGGAATGAGAATCGTCGAGGTATCATTATGCAACTTGTGTTTATTAAAATTAATCTAACACTTAGACTTAGGCAAAACATGCTTAAAGAAGAAGAAATTTACAGCAAGTAGAGATTTTACTTACTTGTTGTAGACAAACACAACAATTTCTTCCTCGGATCACGAACTCTTCGTGCCACTCGATCTCAACGGATTCTTCTCACAAAACGATCCCCAACACCACCAAATGATCTTCTCGGTTGTTCTCTTTTGGAGAAGGGAAGTTGCTGGGAACTTGTTTGTGTTTTGGAGAGGGAGGAGAAATGAGAGAGTAGAGAGAATTTTAGTTTCTTCTCTCTGATCAAAATCAAAAAATGAGAAGTTGGCTTCCCAAACCCTTCTTGCAAATGGTTTAAATAGTGGAATGAGAGAGTTAATATCTCCACATTATTACCACTTTACCACAACCATAGGTTATGCAAATCTCATTTGCATAACCACATAATATAAGATATATCATATCTCATATTTCAAATCTCATTTGCAATAATTGTGGATTAATTAAATTGAATCACATCCAATTTAATTTCTCTCAATCAAATTCTCCAATTAACCCTAATTCAACAATTAGACTAACCTATAGTTTATTATGAATCTCATTCACATTAAACTATATATTATATCATTCATATCTCATATAAATGACATAAATGCCCTTAAAGTGAAATTGAACACTTCAATTTCATACCAAAACATTAACCCTTCTTTTAACCCATGTGGAGCCAACCGAGGGACCTAATGGACCTCTGATGGCGACTGCTCCATGATCCGAGATTATCCTGTCAAACTCTTTGACCCGGTTAATCAACATTCATTAGCGACGGTAACACTCCACTATAGCCCGTAGCTGCACTCCCGTCAGTGTAGAATATTATGTGTCCACTGATATAACCAATACCCATGAGTCGACCCTTCACAGGTTGTTCGTAGACACGGCTGGGTCAAATTATCGTTTTACCCCTGTGTCTACCTCTTGTTCCTTAAGTCCCCCTGCTCCTCTAATGAACAACATATTGTGATGGTCCAACCACACACAACACCCTTCTCAGGCCAGTGAGAAGGTGGGTGCCCGTTGTCCAAGTCCTGGAGTCAGCACTTAAGGGAACAACCCGTCTAGTTTCCCTAAAGGCGGGAACGAGTGAATTCCATCTCGCGTAGTTAAGTTCCCAGCTCCCTACATGGTCCTGTCCCTTAGAAGATAGGCATATTGAGCGAGTAACTGTGACCACCCTTACTCGTACTAGTCAAAGGATAGACCCTTGCGCATGTGGAGTTCGTAACACGCGCCGTGATTCGTGTCGAGTCACTAATGGTCATCTATGAAGTTATTAGTCCCATCACAATCAGCGGTGTTACATCGATGAGGTCTAATAATTCACGGTCGATCTTGTACAATCTCATTGCACAGGATGCCCACACTCGCATGTCAACAACATGAACGAGTCAGATCATCTCGTTTGTATCTAATACAAAGTGGGCCGCATCAACAGTGTATCCAGGATTAGGTCTCCAACCCTATCCATATACTGTAGACCGTTCGGGTCATTAACTCGAACGTGATCCTCCCTGTGTGTCCACTACAAACCGTTCAAGTTCTAGTTCTCTCATAAATTCAATGACCCTGGAGCTTAGTTTATTGGAAAGGTTTATAAATATTGCGAGACACAAAGTGATGAAATGAATAACTCTTATTAATTTCAAACAATATATTACAAACACGAGATTAGGAGAAAAATCCCAACAAACTCCCACTTGGACTAAGCTAGTGGAGAAAAAATGTACAAAAAATTACAATGAAGTAATACAATAAACTAGGGCATTGAATACCCGTTTACACATCTCCAACTTGCCCTAGTTAGGAAGCTCTCGAAGACCTAGACTCTGAAGGTGACCTTCAAACACCTTAGCCGTGAGGGGCTTTGTAAATGGATCAGCTATGTTGTGCTCCGACGCTATATGCGTGACCGTCACGTCTCCGCAGTGCACAATCTCCCGTATCATATGATATTTTCGCTCAATGTGTTTGCCTCTCTTATGGCTTCGAGGCTCACGTGAATTGGCTGCTGCCTGATGCGAAAATATTGGGTGCCCTAAACTAATGCAAATTAGAATAAAACTTCGACACTTTTACGACGTGCAAGTATACACGGTCGAGAGCAGCAAGTGATAAGTTAAAAGTATCGATCCAACGAGGACTAGTTAGACCTAAATAAATGAGTGTCCTAGCAAATTTTCCTTATTTTAGTGTAATGCATAAGTGTGCAAATTATTGTTGTAAATAAATAAATTGATAAGTAAGAAAGATAAGTTAAGACAAAAGAAAATAACGGAATTTAAATGCGGGGAGAGGATAATGCAAACAAGAAGACAGAAACAAGAGATGAGATTTATAATGAAAAATAAGCTCGGGTTAGGTTAGAGTTCTAATGTTCAATTGGAATAAATTTTGAGTGATGCCTTCAATTTACCTACACATGCATTCAACTGATTCTTTCCAAAATCACTAAGTTTTAAAACCTACAATTTCCCAATTGTGATCTAAATTATGCCCATGATTTTAGGTTCTAGGTGGGTTAATTATCCCTAATCAACTCAATAATCCTAGAACGAAATTTTAGTTTTCTAATTCATTAGCTTTCCCAAGTTAATGAATTATAGAGAAGTTAAAAAGGCCAATTTTAATTCTCATGCAACGTTAAATTCAATAAAATTTCATAAATTCAATCAATGGCATCAACCATAAATTTAATCCAAAATTATATTAAAACAACCTAAGCTTCGCCTAAAGAAATTTAGTTCATGATGGAAATTAACTCATAAACTTCTAATTGATGCATACTTTTATCGATCAAAGAATTCATAAAAACAACCCAACGATGTTCACAAATCTAGCCTAAATCAGTCACAATTCTAGCCTAAAAACGGTCACGAATTCGGTCTAAAACAGCGAGCAAAAATTGTCTAAAATATGTGTCCAATGGCAGAAAAATAGCATTAACAATTAGAGATTAGGAGCGGGTTACGCGAGGTAAGTGACATGTGTTTAGCTTCCACAAAACACCAAGAAACTCCACAAGGCAACAGTTGATTGGCAGCCTTATCCCTGACTTTGCTTCAGCAATTGCAAGTCAATCCCGATAGGTGATCTCCACAGTTGCTTCAAAGAAAGATGGGCAGATGTCGCGTCAGTCAGTCCTTCGATTTTGCTACAAAGAATTGTCAAGCAACACCTCACAATTGGTCAAGAATAGCGATGCACTTTGCTTCACAAGAAAGTGCCACGAGGGCTTTAGCAAATGGGCTATCGATTGCTTCAAAAAAGTCGCTCTTGCTTCCTCTATCGATTGTTTCAGCAAAGAAAACACAATAGCTCCCTACTCACGATTTTGCTTCAGCAATGCTAGGCCAATCGCATCAGGTGGGCAGTCCCCTATTCACAACTTTGCTTTAGCAAAAGTAGGTCAAACGCAGCAGCTCCACAGTTTGCTACAGCAAGGTAGCTATCGGTTTTGCAGCAGGTTGTCAGGAACTTGTCGTGAGTTTTTCTCTCCCAATTGCTTCAGCAAAGCCGATTGACTCAGCCTCCTTTGTCCCAGTTTTCTCCTCTTATTGCTACAACAATGCACACTGAAGCTTTTCAATTTCTTCCTCACTCACCCAATTGCTACAGCAATGTCACCTTCACGATTTTTCTCTTCAATGCACATCTTTGCTGTAGCAATTGCACGGTTTCCCTTCTCTCTCGGTCTTTTCTACTTTTTGTGGCAACTCTTCTCCCTTCACACTTGTAAACCCTAGCCTCCTTATACAAGATGATGTTTCCCTAACTCCACAAATTATAAAAATACCCTTAAGGGTAAAAGGACCATATTACCCTTCGGGTAAAATGTCTAAAATGCCCTTAGGGACTCTTGTAATTGTTAAACATCTCCTGCACACAGAAAAATCCCAAAGAAATTTATGAAGTCAATTATAAATCAAACTAAATATGTAAGGATTTTTGGAGTTAAGAAAAATAAAAAATTTTGGTCTTTAATTAACCGTTAGTTTATTTTTTAGAATTTCTTAAATTATAGCATAAAAACATCAAAATTAATTCTTTTCGAACATAATGCTTAAATTCAAGACTTTTTAGCTAACATACACAATTTAGGGATAAAATAACATGAGACTCAATAAATTCTATGCAATTCAAGTACATTAAGCTCTAAAATTATAGTAAAATAACTCTTCTTTGGCGAGTTATCAAACCCCCAAACTTGAACTACTCATTGTCCTCAATGAGTTCTATTCCCTAAAGACTTTAAAGACCTTAAAGATTCAAATCATTTGGGTTAATTAAACAAGGATTGAATACTTATGCTCTAAGCTACAAGTAACCATTCATTCCATGTTTTCTAAGTGGCTCATCCGGAGTTTCCTAATTACACTTATGCATCAATAACCAAGAGCAAACCAACTAGGATTCAACACCTACCCTCAAGCTCAACCACTAGAATCCTAATCATTCAAATCAAGCAACCCATAGTTAAAGATAAGTCACACTCCAAAACTCGCATGACTACAATTTTATGATCATTCCTTTTTATTTTATTTTATTTATTAAAACAATTATGTACAATATTCCCTTCAATTTCCATAAAACTAACTATTTAGGGCTAGTTTTTTTTTTGTTTCCTTTTTTTTGTTTTCCTATTTTTTTACTCTCCCGTTGTTCTTAGAATGGCACACGTGGTTAGCGCAGCGCACCTAAGCAATGGGTACAGGCTTATTGCTTGATACCTTCGCTCCAAGAGGCCAATATGGTTAGTGCCAAGACCCCCTGACATCGAGCACCAAGTTGCCTGAAATAACAAAATAAATAGCACATTGTTTTATCTAGCCCAATGGAGTTTTAGGGAAATGAAAGGATCGCATATTCTTTCTTTCTTTTTTTCTTTTTTCTTTTTTTTTTCTTAAAAATAAACACGAAGAATTTACCTTTCCCCCCAAACTTAGAGTACTCAATTTCGTCATTGAGTTAGGGAGGTCGGGTAACTCCCCTAAACTTGAAATGATCACAAATTTGAAGTTTACTAATTTTGGAGCGTTCTAAAAAAATGTATGGGTTACCTAACTTGTCATGGCTTCTAGTTTTCGAAACTTTTTGGATTAGGAGTTGAATCCTAACTACTTTGATTGACATACTAACCATAAGCGCACTAAAAAGACCCTAATGACAAGCTTGACCTTGAGAAACACCAAACGAGATAGGATACTCTTGCCTCGAACACAAGCAACAACTCTTATTTTCATTAACCCTGAGATTTGACCTTAACTTTTTATTTTCAAGGGGAGATGCATACTAAGTTTCTACCAAAGACAACACACTTTTTACCATTAAAAACATGCAGAAACTTAATTTTTAAACAAGGAACAACAATCATCTTTCCTATTTTTACTTGCTTAAATATAATAAATCAACTACCTACATCATGCATATCAAAGACCATGAAACAAACAACTAACATAGAATCCAGTAGTCAAAATAGATAATTTTGAAGTCCTAAAGCAAGCAAATAACTTTATAAACACAAAGGCATGCAACACCCTATAAACGCTAAAAGCAAATAGTCTCATCAAGAAAAACAAATTCAATTAAGCCCAAAATCAGATTCAGAACAACACATCTCCTCCTCATGGTTAAAGCATACATTGCCCTTAATGTATAAACTACTCACTTAAGCATGTTTAAGGACAACTAATAAAGATGGAAGGGAGAACAATACTGCCTTGAATCGAGGAGACCTCCACTAAAGCGCATATCAATCATCAAACCCTGAGGGAGCTGCAAGATAGGCAAGGGTTACTTATTCAAAAACAAAAACAACTAAAAACGAAACAAAAGCAAAAACAAAAATTTAAAATTTAAAATTTAAATTAAAAACAAAACAAACGAAATAAACTTTGAGTTGCCTCCCAAGTAACGCTTATTTAACGTCATTAGCTTGACGTAGTATACGTCGGCTCATCAAGGTACGTAAAAATTCACCCATTTCTTTGGGCCTCTCTTCCTCGAATCTACAAAAGAAATCAATGCTAGCAAGAATACTAGCTTCTCGTGAGAGTCCAAGTCAGATATATTTTTTGATTTTTCATATAATAAAAGAAAATAAGGAAAAACAACAAAGTAAACATTTTTTGATTTTTTATTTGATAATAGAAAACAATGAATAGCAGGAAGATGAACAAACTCACACAAAGACACTGACTCGAGAGAATAGAAAGAAAAACACTCACCAATAAGAGAAAAATCAGAAGATAGAACTGGCATAGGCTCAAAAGCCTCCAACTCTACCTCCTGGCCTAACTCAACAGGCTCGACTTCTTCCACAATCTCACTAACTCCATCCTGGTGTGTGCTAATAGGTTCTAGTTCTTTTACATCTAAAGCACAATCCTCTAAATGCCTATACTCAGAAAAATGTGAAGGACTAGGATCTTGAAAGTCTATCAGCGGGTCAGTGATCAAGTGACTCACCGAACTATCTAAGGGTGTGGGTCCTCCCTCACTCTCTTCCCTAGGGTGCTCAACCTCAGACGAGTCTAAGTACATTTGTTCTCTAAGGGAGACAAGTGTATCCGTTAGACGTTGAATTGACTCCCCTATTTGAATATTCATCTCTTTTATTTGCCTATTCCTCTCTTCTGTGGTTCTCATATATTCTAATAACAATATTTTAAGGGAAGATTCGTCTTCTACCTGGGGTTATTAGATATGGGAAGGATATGACTCAAAACCCCTAGGATATGGTTCATAGGCCCAATTACTCTCATTATTATCATACATGTGATCCCCATAAGTCATAGGGTTACTATGATAGTAATTAGACATTTGGTAGCCATAAGATCCATACCCCTCACCAGAAGACTCTAAATTGGCAAAGGGATGATCATAAGAAAAAGAACTATATTGTGGTTGCTCATAGGGCACATAAGACCACCCAAAGTTATCATAAGCCATAATAAGGTAATTAATCAATTATAACAGGCTCAACAAACACAATATGCACCAACACAACCAGAAAAAATAACCAAGACTCAACAAAGACAAAAACACTAAACAAACACAACAAGACACACCTAACAAGAAACAAGGATAAAATGCTAAAATAAACTCAAACAAAATAAAAATCAAAACTAGTCCCTGGCAACGGCGCCAAAAACATGATGCGAAAATATCGGGTGCCCTAAACTAATGCAAATTAGAATAAAACCTCGTCACTTTTACGACGTGTAAGTATACACGGTCGAGAGCAGCAAGTGATAAGTTAAAAGTATCGATCCCACGAGGACTAGTTAGACCTAAATAAATGAGTGTCCTAGCAAATTTTCCTTATTTTAGTGCAATGCATGAGTGTGCAAATTATTGTTGTAAATAAAGAAATTGATAAGTAAGAAAGATAAGATAAGACAAAAGAAAATAACTGAATTTAAATGCAGGAGAGGAGAATGCAAACAAGAAGACAGAAACAAGAGATGAGATTTGTAATGAAAAATAAGCTCGGGTTAGGTTAGAGTTCTAATGTTCAATTGGAATAAATTTTGAGTGATGCCTTGAATTTACCTACACATGCATTCAACTGATTCTTTCCAAAATCACTAAGTTTTAAAACCTACAATTTCCCAATTGTGATCTAAATTATGCCCATGATTTTAGGTTCTAGGTGGGTTAATTATCCCTAATCAACTCAATAATCCTAGAATGAAATTTTAGTTTTCTAATTCCTTTCCCAACTTTATGAATTATAGAGAAGTTAAAAAGGCCAATTTTAATTCTCATGCAACGTTAAATTCAATAAAATTTCATAAATTCAATCAATGGCATCAACCATAAATTTAATCCAAAATTATATTAAAACAACCTAACCTTCGCCTAAAGAAATTTAGTTCACGATGGAAATTAACTCATAAACTTCTAATTGATGCATACTTTTATCGATCAAAGAATTCATAAAAACAACCCAACGATGTTCACAAATCTAGCCTAAATCAGTCACAATTATAGCCTAAAAACGTAATTAAATTCGATCTAAAAAATAATGAGCAAAAATTGTCTAAAATATGTGTCCAATGGTAGAAAAATAGCATTAACAATTAGAGATTAGGAGCGGGTTACGCGAGGTAAGTGACATGTGTTTAGCTTCCGCAAAACACCAAGAAACTCCACAAGGCAGCAGCTGATTGGCAGCCTTATCCCTGACTTTGCTTCAGCAATTGCAAGTCAATCCCGATAGGTGATCTCCACAGATTGCTTCGCAAAGATGGGCAGAGTTGCGCGGAAGTCGTGTCCTTCGATTTTGCTACAACAATTGTCAAGCAACACCTCGTCAATTGGTGGTCACAGAATAAGACACTTTGCTTCAAAAAGTGCCACGACAAACTTCAAAAATGGGCTATCGATTGCTTCAGCAAAGTCAGCTCTTGCTTCCTCTATCGATTGCTTCAGCAAAGTCAGCTCTTGCTTCCTCTATCGATTGCTTCAGCAAAGAAAACACAATAGCTCCATACTCACGATTTTTCTTCAGCAATGCTAGGCCAATCGCATCAGGTGGCCAGTCCCCTATTCACAACTTTGCTTTAGCAAAGGTAGGTCAAACGCAGCAGACTCCACGGTTTTGCTACTGACAAGGTAGCTATCGATTTTGCAAACAGTGGTCGAGAACTTCTCGTGAGTTTTTCTCTCCCAATTGCTTCAGCAAAGCCGATTGACTCAGCCTCCTTTGTCCCAGTTTTCTCCTTTGATTGCTACAGCAATGCACACTGAAGCTTGTCAATTTCTTCCTCACTCACCCAATTGCTACAACAATGTCACATTCACGATTTTTCTCTTCAATGCACACCTTTGCTGTAGCAATTGCACGGTTTCCCTTCTCTCTCGGTCTTTTCTACTTTTTGTGGCAACTCTTCTCCCTTCACACTTGTAAACCCTAGCCTCCTTATACAAGATGATGTTTCCCTAACTCCACAAATTACAAAAATAACCTTAAGGGTAAAAGGACCATATTACCCTTCGGGTAAAATGTCTAAAATGCCCTTAGGGACTATTGTAATTTTTAAACATCTCCTGCACACAGAAAAATCCCAAATAAATTTATGAAGTCAATTATAAATCAAACTAAATATGCAAGGATTTTTGGAGTTAAGAAAAATCACAAATTTTGGTCTTTAATTAACCGTTAGTTTATTTTTCCAAATTTCTTAAATTAAAGCATAAAAACATCAAAATTAATTCTTTTCGAACATAATGCCTAAAGTCAAGACTTTTTAGCTAACATACACAATTTAGGGATAAAATAACATGAGACTCAATAAATTCTATGCAATTCAAGTACATTAAGCTCTAAAATTATAGTAAAATAACTATTCTTTGGCGAGTTATCACTGCCCCACTGTTATCACATAACAGTGTGATCGGCAAGTTCATGTTTGGAACAAATTCTAAATCCGTCATGAACTTCCTAAGCCAAACAGCTCCCTTTGCAGCTTCACAAGCCGCAACATACTCCGCTTCAATAGTGGAATCAGCAATGCATCCTCGCTGATGCTTCGCCATACTCTGACTCCTCCATTCGAACGAAGGTGACCGAAGTGGATTTCCTAGAATCCTTATCGGTCTGAAAATCAGAATGCGTATATCCCGTAAGGATCAAATCCCCACTACCATACACTAAGCTGTAGTTCCTTGTTCTCCTAAGATACTTGAGGATTGCTTTTACTACCGCCCGGTGATCTAATCTGGATTGGGTGATATCTACTGACAATTCCTATTGCATAACAGATGTCGGGCCTAGTACACAGCATGACATATATCAGGCTCCCTACAGCTTAAGCATATGGAATCCGTCTCATATCCTCAACATCTTGAGGAGTCTTATGACACTGATCCTTAAACAAGTGAACCCCATGCCTGAAAGGCAACAAACCCTTCTTGGAGTTTTGCATCTTATATCTAGACAACATCTTGTCAATATAAAACGCCTGAGACAAGGCTAGCGTTCTGGTCTTCCGGTTCCGGACTATCTGGATACCTAGAACATACTGAGCTTCTCCCAAATTTTTCATTTGGAATTGCGAAGCTAGCCACTTTTCAACGTCAGTAAGAAATTCTACCTCATTCCCAATGAGAAGAATATCGTCCACGTACAACACCAAAAATGCGACAGTTTTGTCAACGATTTTCTTGTAGACACAAGGCTCGTCGACATTTTGATCAAAGCCATAAGATTTGATCTCCTCATCAAATCTTATATTCCAAGACCTCGAAGTCTGTTTCAGTCCATAAATGGACCTATGAAGCCGACAAACTTTTTGCTCTTGGACTTGGGCAATGAACCCTTTGAGCTGGTCCATGTAGATGGTCTCATAAAGTTTGCCATTCAGAAAGGCTGTCTTGACATCAATCTGCCATACCTCGTAGTCATAATACGCGACAATGGCCAGAAGGATCCTGATCAACTTTACCATGGCAACAGGTGAAAAGATCTCCTCATAGTCAACCCCTTCAACCTGGGTAAAACCCTTTGCCACTAGTCGGGCTTTGAAGGTCTGCACCTTCCCATCTATGCCACGTTTACGCTTGTAGATCCATTTGCAACCAATAGGTTTTACCCCATCCGGTTGATCCACAAGCTCCCATACAGAATTGAAGTACATAGACTCCATTTCCTGGTCCATAGCTGTAATCCACTCGTCTTTGTCAACATTAACCATTGCCTGATCATAGGTCAATGGATCCTCACATATATCATCAGGAGTGACAACTGAGGTTTCAGCTAAACCCATGTAGCGATCAGGCTGTCTCACAGCCCTCCCACTACGTCGAGGCATTCCCAACTCTTGGGAATGAATTTGACTAGACGTGCTAGGATCAACAACACTTGTTGACGTACCCGGCCATCAAGAACTCTTGGCGATGAACCGCCCATTTCATTCAATACAATTTTACTCCTTGGTAAATGATCCCTGATGTGGTCTTCCTCTAGGAAAGTGGCGTTTGTCGACACAAGTACCCTATTTTCCTTAGGATCGTAAAACAGACCACCCCTAGTCTCTTTAGGGAACCTACGAATAGGCACAATTTTGAACGCGGTTCCAGTTTTTTCGTGTTTGACACCAACATGTGGGCCGGGCATCCCCAAATCCTGAAGCAATGTAAACTGCCTTTACGTCCACTCCAGAGCTCAAAAGGTGTTTCACAAACACTCTCCGACGGAACGTTGTTCAAAATATAAACTGCAGTCTCCACTGCGTACCCCCAAAAAGAATCAGGGAGACTCAACAAGGTTCTGTTTCTCCTCTCCGATACACCATTCTGCTGTGGCATACCAGGTGCTGAGAGTTGGGACGTGATTCCGTGTTCTATCATATAGTCCTGGAATTCAGTGTCCATATACTCTCCACCTCGATCCGATCGAAGTGTTTTAAGCGATTTACCTAAGAGATTCTCAACCTCAGTCTTGTACTCCTTGAACTTTTCAAGAGTTTCAGACTTGTTGTGCATTAGGTAAATATACCCATATCTGGAGTAATCGTCTATGAAAGACACGAAGTACTCATAACCGCCCCGAGCTTTAACATTCATCAGACCACAGAGGTCAGAATGCACTAACTCAAGAGGCTCTTTGCCTCTATATCCTTTTCCACTAAAAGGACGTTTGGTCATCTTGCCTTCAAGGCATGACTCACACACCGGCAAAGAGTTTTCTTCCAACTCGTTTAGAAGTCCACTCTTCACTAGTTTCTCAATCCTATTGAGATTAATGTGGCCTATCCGAAGATGCCAAAGATGGGCATTTTCTTTTGGAGACACTTTTGCTTTCTTAGTTCGTGTTTCTGCAGTTTTAAACAATTCAGTATTCAAAACACTTTTGACCGAATTGGGTTTCAAAACATACAGATTATTTTTGAACGAAGATGAACAAATAACATTCCCTTTGAAAGAAATAAACGCTTTATTAAATTCAAAAGAAACTGAAATACAGTGTTCAATTAAGCAGGAAATTGAAACAAGGTTTCTAGTAAACCCTGGAACTATGTACAAATTGTCCAACAATAAGTACTTCCCGCCAAAAGCAACTTCACTGTCAATCGTTTACATTGCAGCGAGACAAGCTCCCCGGATCCAACCCGTAGAGTCACCTCACCCTCTCGCAGCGGCTGCCATGAATCAATCCCCTGAAAAGAAGAACAAATGTGGTTAGTGGCGCCCGAATCCAATATCCAGGCAGAGTCACTACTCTCCACTAAACATGTTTCAGTCACAAGTAAATCACATTTACCTTGATTCTTCCTCTTTGCTAGGAATTTGGGACTGTTTCTCTTCCAGTGTCCGCCCCCATTGCAGTGGAAACACTTTCCTTTCTCTGCAACCTCCTTGACCTTCTTGCCCTTGTGGCAAAGCAAAGACGGCCGATTTTACCCCTCTTCATCCTCTTCTTCCCTTTCGGTGAAGGAGCAACAAGTTTCGTCCCCGCAGGTCGAACCCTCGTGATAAGACTCAGAGGCAACATTTGCCTCAGCATTCCTTGACCTGTTCAAGGATTGGAAATCTGTAGCTCATTGAAGAGTAGTAGTCGAGTGTAGCTAATTTTGTTCATAACAACATTGCTACTGGCCCAGAAGGAAACTCTTCGGAAGAGTCTCCAAAATAAAACTGACCTGGCCCGACTCATCGATCGAAGCCCCGTTCATCTCGGCTAGATTAAAGTGGGTCATCATGTCTAGAACGTGTTCACGGACAGACGACCCCTCTTTCATCCGTGCGTTGAAAACGTATTTGAGCGAGTCATGCCGGACCTGAAAGGACAGTTGTCCAAACATTTCCTGCAAGGACTCCATGATCTCCTTCGCAGAGACCATCAGCTCATGCTTCTTTGCCAAGACATCAGACATGCTGGCAATTATGTAGACCTTGGCCTTTTCATTGGCCTTGATCCACCGATCGTACGCATCGCGAACACTTCGCGACGCGGTCGAGCTCGGTATCTGAGGACATTCCTCAGATAGCACGAACTTCATGTCGTCAGTTACCAAAATTGTATTAATGTTGTTTTTCCAACTCTGGTAATTATCTCCCACTAACTTATCCAAATCGAGTAAAGCTATTATAGCGCTAGACATTTTTAGCTGAAAAATAAAAAATTTTGTATTAGTCTCGCAAAAAAAAAACCTTTTGAAATCCAATCAAGTTTTAGCAAAATTGTTTGATGATCCCTAGGTCATTCAAAATTTTGCAATGATACCCTAAAGGTTTAGAATGACCGCCACCGAAGGGTGAACAGAACACTCCTCCTTTAGGACAAGACTTTCTCGATCAGACCCTAATTCCAGAATAACTCTTATTCCATTAGGCGTCCAATTACCATTGATCGGTCGAATTCATTAACACTTAACGAATTCTGTGAGTGTCACCCTAAATCTTTAAGTTTCCAAGTATCCGTCCAAACAATAGCCACCGAAGGGTGAACCAAGAAGGAAAACAAACTAGGAAACTGTATCCCTTTCGGGAATTCACGATGTTCCGACTCCCATGATCAAGCCCTCCGAAGGGATTGTCTGGTGCAGGCCAAACTAGCAGGCAGATCATAGGCGTCTCACGGTGTGAATCGAAAGAAGAGACCGTGGGTCTCGTTTTTACAAGTCCCGCTCCCACTCACTATAAGTACTCTCTCCATCCACGATGATATTGACCTATACAAATGCCATCCGAAGGGGGACGCTCCCATTTGTGCCACGAGGCCGAGTATTGATCTCACTGTGCGGACTTAAAGGAGATTTGTGGTTGGAAATTCAAATGTATCTCATACACTATATTTCCTCCCACTCAGCACTTTAAATTTTAATAGGGATTGACCTAGATAAACCTGCTAAAATTTACCTAAGTCTACCAATATAACTCTATATGGTATTAACCTAAGTTTATAATCACATTATTAACTTAGGTCTATGTGAGTAAATTAATTAACACTTAATTAAAGACACTCACGAGAATATAACCTAAGAATCTCTGGACCGAATTCACTCCCAGGTCGGTTTCCAGGTAGGGGTGTTCCGCAAGCGTCAACTTAAATACCCCAGCCTTAGACAAAACCTTCCTTAGACAGAGTTACTTATCAGTCCCCATTCAAAAGTTATATTTGATTTCCTAAATTTCTAATCTCATTAGAAAATTAGAAAACCTAAGTCTAATTATTCACGTTCTAAACACTTTAAAACTAATAATTAACTTAGGTTGCATGCATTTCTATGTTATAGTGCTTGATCATCCATCACATGAATAATACTATACTAAAACATACATTCATCACATGAATTAAATGCATGAGCATGGTTTTAATTTAAAAATATAACACTTATATTTAAATAAATTAAAACATGCATTCATTATATTATAACTCTTATAATATAATCCTATCATGCATTCTATATATTATAACTCTTATAATATAAATGATGCATGAAATGTTTAACCTAAGGTGAGATTTTAAATCTATATGACATACTTTATGCACATAGAAAATTAATTAAAATATACATCTCATGCATAAAATAATTAAATAGCAAAAATAGACCGGTTTTTGGCACCTAGAGGCAATTATTTAAATAAATAACATTAATATAACATTTATATTACTATTATTTAATAAAATAATTAAATAAATTAAATAAATAAATTTTGAAAATCAAAATTAAATAAAATTACGTAAAAATGGTTGCCCACAATGTGAATAACTCCCACGTTTTGGCGAAACCGCCTCCAACAACTGCCCTAACGCGTGCAGCGTTGCAACGTCGTCGGCAGCGTTGCAACGCTGTCACCTACAACGTTGAGCCGCGTTCTCAACGCCACCGGCGTTGCAACGCTGTTCAACAGCAATGCCTCCGCCCGCAAGAGCAGCGTTGAGACGCCATCGATAGAACAACAAACACTTTGCTGTTCTTCCACCGATTTTCGCCTGTTTCCGCTCCGATTTCTTCACAGCAACTCTTGCCACAAACGACCCGGACTTACTGACTCGATTTACAACAAAATGCCCAAAAAACAACGGGCCCTTACATTGATCTCATCAACATTAATTGTAAATCTAATCTAGTGCCAAAAACCGAAAACATCCATTATGCAAACCAAACAATCATCTCATGAAAATATGGTAAAATGCCCACCTAATTTTAACAAAGCAATGCATAAACGAAGAACCATCGAGATGGCTCTGATACCAATTGAAGGGAATGAGAATCCCCGCGCATCGGAAGACGATTGAATCGTCGAGGTATCATTATGCAACTTGTGTTTATTAAAATTGATCTAACACTTAGACTTAGGCTAAACATGCTTAAAGAAGAAAAAATTTACAACAAGTAGAGATTTTACTTACTTGTTGTAGACAAACACAACAATTTCTTCTTCGGATCGCGAACTCTTCGTGCCACATGATCTCAACGGAATCTTCTCAAAAAACGATCCCGAACACCACCAAATGATCTTCTCGGTTGTTTTCTTTTGGAGAAGGGAAGTTGGTGGGAACTTGTTTGTGTTTTGGAGAGGGAGAAGAAATGACAGAGTAGAGAGAATTTTAGTTTCTTCTCTTTGATCAAAATAAAAAAATGAGAAGTTGGCTTCCCAAACCCTTCTTGCAAAGGGTTTAAATAGTGGAATGAGGGAGTTAATATCTCCACATTATTACCACTTTACCACAACCATAGGTTATGCAAATCTCATTTGCATAACCACATAATATAAGATATCTCATATCTCATATTGCAAATCTCATTTGCAATAATTGTGGATTAATTAAATTGAATCACATCCAATTTAATTTCTCTCAATCAGATTCTCCATTTAGCCCTAATTCAACAATTAGACTAACGTATAGTTTATTATGAATCTCATTCACATTAAACTATATATTATATCATTCATATCTCATATAAATGACATAAATGCCCTTAAAGTGAAATTGAACACTTCAATTTCATACCAAAACATTAACCCTTCTTTTAACCCATGTGGAGCCAACCGAGGGACCTAATGGACCTAGAGTGACGGGCTCCAATGATCTGAGATTATCGTGTCAAACTCTTTGACCCGGTTAATCAACATTCATTAGCTACGGTAACACTCCACTATAGCCGTAGCTGCACTCCCGTCAGTGTAGAATATTACGTGTACACTGATATAACCAATACCCATGAGTCGACCCTTCAAAGGTTGTTCGTAGACACGGCTGGGTCAAATTACCATTTTACCCCTGTGTCTACCTCTTGTTCCTTAAGTCCCCACTGTTCCTCTAATGAACAACATATTGTGATGGTCCAACCACACACAACACCCTTCTCGGGCCAGTGAGAAGGTGGGCGCCCGTTGTCCAAGCCCTGGAGTCAGCACTTAAGGGAACAATCCCTCTAGTTTCCCTAATGGCAGAAACGAGTGAATTCCATCTCGCGTAGTTAAGTTCCCAGGTCCCTACTTGGTCCTGTCCCTGAGAAGATAGGCATATTGGGCGAGTAACTGTGACCACCCTCACCCATACCAGTCAAAGGACAAACCCTCGCAGACAGGAGTCCGTAACACGCTTAGGATTCAGGTCGAGTCACTAATGGTCATCTATGAAGTTATTAGTCTCTTCACAAGCGGTGTTACATCAGTAGGTCTAATAATTCACGGTTCGGTCTTGTACAATCTAATTGCACAGGATGCCCCCACTCGCATGTCAACCACATGAACGAGTCAGATCATCTCGTTTGTATCTTATACAAAGTGGGCCGCATCAACGATGTATCCGGGATTAGGTCTCCAACCCTATCCATATCTCAGAGACTGTTCGGGTCATTAACTCGAGCGTGATCCTCCCCGTGTCCACTACACACCGTTCAAGTTCTAGTTCTCTCATAAATTCAATGACCCTGGAGCTTAGTTTATTCGAAAAGTTTATAAATATTGCGAGGCACAAAGTGATGAAATGAATAACTCTTGTTAATTTCAAACAATATATTACAAACACGAGATTAGGACAAAAATCCTAACACCACATAAAGTACTAAGAAAGCTACTTTGTCGTTGATGATCCTCTTGTAAACACAAGGCTCATCAACGTTTTGGTCAAAGCCATAAGACTTGATCCCGGTATCAAATTTTATATTCCAAGATCTGGATGCTTGTTTCAACCCATAAATGGATCGATTGAGCTTGCAAACTTTTTGCTCCTGACCTTGGGTTATGAACCCTTCGGGCTGAGACATATAGATGCTCTCGTCAAAATTACCATTCAAAAACGCAATCTTGACGTCCATTTTCCAGATTTTATAATCATAAAATGCGGCTATGGACAAGAGTATCCTTATAGACTTCAGCATAGCAACAGGGGAGAAAGTTTTTTTATAGTCAACTCCTTCTCTTTGGGTAAAACCCTTTGCTACAAGTCTAGTCTTAAAGGTATGTACCTTTTCGGCTGCATCTCTCTTTCTCTTATAGATCCATTTACACCTTATGGGTCTAACCCCTCCAGGTTGGTCTACAAGTTCTCATACTAAATTGAAGTCCATTGACTCCATTTCAAGGTCCATGGCTTTGATCCATTGGTCAAGACAATGGAACTTCAACGTCGTCATCAGGTATGACGACTTGAGTTTCAGCTAAACTCAAGTAGCGGTCAGGTTGGGAAACAACCGTACCACTGCGCCGAGGCATTCCCAACGATTGAGCAGGACGAGACTGACTTGAGGTGTTGGTTCCTCCATCAACTCTTGATGAAGGTCCAGCTTGATCAACAACTCTTGTTGGTTCATCTGTAGCTTCATTTAACACTAATTTACTACGAGGTTTATGGTTTCTCATGTGATCTTCCTCCAAGAAAGTGGCGTTTGTCGATAAATCAACTTGTTTTCTTGTGGGTCGTAGAAAAGACCACCTCTCATTTCTTTGGGATAGCCAACAAATTGGCCTAATCTTGAACTAGGTTCCAATTTCTTTGGGTTTGTCGCTAGCACGTGTGTCGGACATCCCCAAATCTTGAAGTGTTGAAAACTTGGTTTACGCCCCTTCCACAATTCAAAAGGCGTTTCTGAAACACTCTTTGATGTAGCAGTGCTCAAGATTTGAACCGTAGTCTCTACTGCGTATCCCCAAAACGAGGTAGGCAATTGACCATAGCTCATCATAGAATGTACCATGTCCAACAAGGTTCTATTTCTCCTTTCTAACACACCATTTTGTTGTTGTGTATTAGGTGATGAGAGTTGAGATTTAATTACATGTTCTATCATATAGTCCTGGAATGTCAAATCCATATACTCTCCACCTCGATCGGATCGAAGTGTTTTAATGGTTTTTCCTAATGCATTCTCTACTTCAGTCTTATACTCTTTGAAATTTTCAAGAGCCTCAGACTTCTGATGCATTAGGTATAGATAACAATACCTCAAATAATCATCTATGAAATAGATGAAATACTCGTACCCTCCTCGAGCTTTAACATTCAGCGGACCACAAAGATCCGAATGTACAAGTTCTAAGGGCTCTATGGCTCTGTAACCTTTTCCAGTAAAAGGTCGCTTGGTCATTTTACATTCCAAGCAAGATTCCCAAGGAGGTAAAGAATCATCTTCTAACTTATTTAGAAGTCCATTCTTAGATAATCTCTCAATCCGGTTGAGATTTATATGACCAATTCTAAGATTTCATAGATAGGTATTATTTTTAGAAATTCTTCGCCTTTTACTTTGAGTGTTAGCAGTTTTAAACATCTCATGATTCAAAATTGCTTTAGTTCTATTTAATTTAAACACATACAAGTCGTTTTCTAACTTAGCACAACAAGTATTGACTCCTTTCTTTAAAATGAACGCTTGATTAAATGAAAAGGTAATGCAGTAGCAAAGTTCCATTAAACAAGAGATAAAAATTAAGTTCCTCTTAATTTTAGGAACTATATACAGATTTTCTAAAAATAAAAATCTATCTCTAAAAAACAGCTTGGCATCTCCCACTGCACGAGTTGAGACTGTTGGGGTTTATGCCCTAAACTTGTGTAATCTTGATCAATTAAATAAAGTGTTATTTGTTTTGATAAGATTACAGTCTTGCTTTTATAAATCTAATAAACTAAGCTCCAAGGTTATAACGTTTATCTTGAAATCAGTGTAGTGGACACTATTTGGGTTGAATTCAAGATTATAACCTAAATAGTCTATAATATAAGAATCAGGTTGGAAACCTCATTCTGGTAACAACATGGATGCGACCGACTTTGTAATTAGTACAAATGAGGTAATCCAACTCATTCATGTAGTTGACATGCGAGTGGGGGCATCTTGTATGAAGAGTTCATACAAGACTAGATCGCAAATTATTAGTCTAACAAGTATAACACCGTTAACAGGATAAGACTAGTAATTTGTAGATGGTCATTAGTGACCCGACCTGAATCATGAGCAAGTTAGGAACTCCTACTTATAGGGGTTTGTCCTTAGACCAGTATGGGTGAGAGTGGCCTGTAGCCGACTCAATAAGCCTACCTTCTCAGGGACAGAACCTCGTAGGTAGCTATGAACTAAACTGTGCAAGATGGAATTCACTCATTCTTCTACTGAGGAATTAGATAGGTTGTTCCCTTAAGAACTGACTCCAGGTCTTGAACAACGGGGCCCCGCCCTCTACGAGGGTATGAGTCTAAGGTAGGACTTTAGACTTGTTGTTCATTAGAGGATCAATGGTTCTTAAGGAGCAAAGAGGTAATCACAGGGGTAAAACGATAATTTGACCCAGCTGTGATTACGAACAACCTGTCTAGGGTCGACTAATGGGCAATGACTATATCAGTGGACACAATAATATCTACAGTGAGGAGAGTGCAGCTACAAGTCTATAGTGGAGTGACTTGTAGTTAATGAATATTGATTAACTTGATCAAAGAGTTTGATCAGTTAATCTCACATCATTGGAGCTCATGATCTGTAGGTCCATTAGATCCCTCCGTTGGCTCAACATGGTAATATAAAGGGTATAAAGTTAGGAGTGAAATTGAAGTGTTCAATTACATACATGAGGAGTTATATCAATTATATATGATATAATTGATATAATAAATAGTTTTAATGTGATTTAGACTATATACTAAAGAGAGTTTAAGGGAGCGGTAGGATTATCATTTCCATCCCAATTCTGTATATATATGGTTGCATGAGATGCAACTAGGTTAAGGTTTTTTATTGAATCACTAGCCTCCTTGTTGTGTTGTTGGAAGAGTTCCAAAACACACATCTCTCTCAAAATACCTCACATCTCCTAAAGGGAACCCACCTTCCTCCCTCACCTAGAGAACAACGGAGAAGATCCGGTGGTCGTGTCTTCGCACGTTGGAGTTTTTGTTGCTGAGATCGTGACCGTGGAGAGAGGAGCACTTGAAGAAAGGTTCTTCAAAGGTAACTTCTTGTTGTCCAAACTCTTATTTTATGCTTAATCCATGTTTTATATTCTTGAAATTTCCATTGTAACTAAATCAAGAGCGCGCGATTCGCAATCGCTTCCGCTGTGGGGACTTCGATTCCCTTCAATTGGTTTCAGAGCCCAATTGCGTTCTTGATTTATGTTCTGAATTTTTCAAGAACAATGTGGGATTTACTGTTTTTGTGCATGAGATGTATGAACGGTTTTTTGCGAAATTAGATGTTTTCAATTTTGGCACTTCGATTTACAATTTCATTGAAATGTTCAATGTAAGGGCCTGGTGTTTTGGACAAATTTAATTGTAAATCGAGTCTGTAAGTCCGTGTCGATCGAGGCAAAGCGGTTGCTGAGAAGATCGAAGTGAAAACGAGCAAGGAATGGAGATTCCTATGGTTGTTCTGTGAATGGCGTTGCAACGTTGCCTTCGGCGTTGCAACGCCACTATGGCAGGCGCGCGGCTAAAGAAGACGACAGCGTTGCAACGCTGTGGCGTTGCGCAACGCTCGGCAGAAGACGACAAAAGCAGCGTTGCAACGCCAAAGACGTTTCACGGAAGGAAGCAACGGGCATAAACGTTAATTTTATTATATATTAAATATAAAAAACCTTTTGTATTTAATTTATATTTAATTAATTAATTTTAATTAATATAATTAGATTATATTATTTCAAATTAATTTTAGGGCGCAAAAATTGGTCTAATTTTTTTATTTTAATTATGCAATTGTTGTGCAATTATTGCCATGCATAGTGTATGCTTGTATTTTAGAAATCCCACCTTAGGTTAAACATTTTCATGCATCATTTATAATATAAGGAGTTATATTATATAGTTTGCATTATTAATAATTATAAGGTTGTTATATTAATTTTCTGACAACATTGACATGCATTATATTTCATGAAATGATATGCTATGTATGTTTTATTATTCATGTGATGAATGATCAAGAACTATAACATAGTATGCATGTCACCTAAGGTTAATTATTAGTTTTAAAGTGTTTAAAACTTGGAAATAATAGACCTTAGGTTAGCTAGTTCTAATTAGATTAGAATTAGGAATCAAGTAATTTATAAGCTATGATTAAAAGAGGAACTCTGTCTAAGGAATGTTCTGTCTAGGCTGGGGTATTTAAGCTGACGGAAACGGAACACCCCTACCTGGAAACTGACCTTGGAGTGAAATTTAATCAAAGAGTCTTATAAATTACAGTAGCGTCAGCGAGTTTATTAAGGAGTTAATAAACTAGAAATCCTAGGTTTAATATAAGGAGTTATATTAATAAACTTAGGATAAAATCAATATAAGAGTTATATTGATCATCAATATAAGAGTTATGTTGATAGAGTTAGGTAAAATCATTAGCCGAGTCTTAGCCTAAGAAAGATTCCTATAGACTTAAAGTAATCAGTGGGAGGAAAAGTGTATGAGATACATATTTTTCCACCTACGCTATCTCCGGGAAGTTCACATCGTGAGACTCATACTTGGCCTCGTGGTGCAAACGGGAGCATCCCCCTTCGGATGGTGTTTGTATGAGTCAATACCAAGGTGAATGGAGAGAGTATTTATAGTGAGTGGGAGCTGGTTTAGTGAAAACAAAACCTACGGTCTCTTTTGTCGGTTTACACCGTTAGACCACTATGGTCAGCTTGCTAGTTTGGCCTGGACAAGACAATCCCTTCGGAGGGCTTGTTCATAGGGGATCTAACACAGTAGACACCCGAAAGGGATAAAGATTTTCTTAGACTATTTTCGAATCTAGTCCTCCCTTCGGCGGATTTTATTGGATCGAGACTCGGGGATCTAAAGACAAAGGGTTACACTCACGGGGCACATAAGTTGTGTATGTATCCAGACCGAAAAATGGTAACTAAAACCTATAGGAATAAGATTTATTTTGGTGTTAGGTTTTGGTCAAGAATGTCTTGATCCAGAGGAGGAGTGTTTTTTATTACCCTTCAGTGTCATACACTCTAAACCTTTGGAGTATCATTGCAAATTATAAATGGCCTAGCAATCATTTGATAATCAGCTAAAACGTGATTGGATTAGAGTTATAGCAAGAAACTCATACAAGTTTGTTTGTAAATTTTCAGCCAAAAAATGTCTAGCTCTATAATTTCCTTATTTGGTGCGGAAAAGTTAACCGGAGAGAATATGATGACATGGAAAAACAAACTCAACACTATTTTGGTAGGGGATGATCTGAAGTTTTTGCTAACTGAGAAGTGCCCTCAGGTGCCAGGCTCGAATGCATCATGAAATGTTCGTGATGCATATGATCGATGGATGAAGGCCAATGATAAGGCCAAGGTCTACATGCTGGCAAGTATGTCTGACATATTAGCCAAGAAGCACGAGGGCATGATTACCGCCAAGGAAATCATGGATTTTGTGCAGGGTATGTTTGGACAACAGTCCACACAAGCCTGACATAATGCCCTAAAGTACATATTCAACTCGAGGATACCAGAGGGTACATCTGTGCGAGATCATGTCCTGGATATGATGGTACACTTTTAACATCGCGGAGTCGAATGGTGCTTCCATCGATGAGTCGAGCCAGGTCAGCTTCATTATGGAAACCCTTCCAGATAGTTTCCTGCAGTTTAGAAGTAATGGGGTTATGAACAAGCTTACTTTTAATCTTACCTCCCTTCTGAATGAACTCCAGACCTTTCAATCTTTGATGAAAATTCAGGGATCGAAAGGTGAGGAAAATGTTGCCAGTAGGAGTTATCAGAGAGGTTCAACCTCTGGGACAAAAATAGTGCTTCATCTTCTTCTAACCTGAGAGGTAAGAAGAAGAACATGAAGAAGGTTGGTAAAGGAAAACAAGCTGGCAAAGCTGCCGCCCAAAAGGGCAAGAAAGTCAAAGACGTTGCTGACAAAGGAAAGTGTTTCCATTGCAATGAAGACGGGCATTGGAAACGGAACTATCCGAAGTACATTGCAGAAAAGAAGAAGGAAGGTAAATATGATTTACTTTGCCTTGAAGCCTGTTTAGTGGATAATGATAAAACAGCTTGGATACTTGATTCAGGCGCCATTAATCATGTTTGTTCTTCTTTTCAAGGAATTGATTCTGGCAAAGAATACACAACAAGGAGAGATAACGCCCGGGTTGGAAATGGAGAGGTCGTCTCAAATTAGAGTGCGATGAGGCACAATGAAGCTTTATTTTGGCAAGAAATATGTATTGTTGGACAATATATTAGTGATACCAGGGTTTACTAGAAACCTTATTTCAATTTCTTACCTTATTGAACAATGTATTTTTGTTTCCTATTCTATGAATAAAGTGTTTATTTTGAAGAAAGGTTTAGAAATATATTCAACTTCATTAGAAAATGGATTGTATGTTTTAAGGCCTAATTCACCAAAATGGTTTTGAACATCTGAATTATTTAAAATCTATAAACGCACAAACTAAGAAACGAAAAATTTCTCCTAAAGAAAATGCTCATCTTTGGCATCTAAGATTGGGTCACATTAATCTCAATAGGATTGAGAGATTGGTAAAGAACGAACTTCTAAACGAGTTAGAAGAAAATTCCTTACCAGTATGTGAATCCTGCCTAGAAGGCAAAATGACTAAAAGACCTTTTAGTGGAAAAGGTTATAGAGCCAAAGATCCTCTAGAGCTTATACATTCAGATCTTTGTGGTCCAATGAATGTTAAAGCCAGGGGAGGATATGAATATTTCATCTCTTTTATAGATGATTATTCCAGATATGGGCATATTTACCTAATGCACCACAAGTCTGAAGCACTTGAAAAGTTCAAGGAATTCAATACTGAGGTTGAAAATCAATTAGGTAAAAGAGTTAAAACACTTCGATCGGATCGAGGTGGAGAGCACATGGATTTAAAATTCCAGAACTATATGATAGGACATGGAATTACATCCCAGTTCTCAGCTCCTAGCACACCACAACAAAACGGTGTATCGAAAAGGAGAAATAGAACCTTGTTGGACATGGTTCGATCAATGATAAGTTATGCTCATCTCCCTAGTTCCTTTTGGGGTTATGCAGTGGAGACTGCAGTATGCATATTGAATAGTGTACCCTCCAAAAGTGTTTCTGAAACACCTTTTGAACTCTGGAAAGGACGTAAAGGTAGTTTATGTCACTTCAGAATATGGGGTTGTCCAGCACATGTGCTTGTGACAAATCCAAAGAAGTTGGATTCACGTTCAAAGTTGTGCCTATTCGTAGGATACCTAAAAGAAACAAGAGGTGGTTTATTCTATGATCCTAAGGAAGATAAGGTCTTTGTTTCGACAAATGCCACTTTCTTGGAGGAGGACCACATAAGGGACCACAAACCAAAAAGTAAGGTAGTGTTGAGTGAGTTAGACAGAACAATAGCAAAGGTTGCTGATAAGAACACTAGTACGCCAACAAGAGTTGTTGATACTAGTTTGTCTAGTCAAGAGGATCCATCTCAAGAGTTCAGTGTGCCTCGACTAGTGGGAGGGTTGTGATACAGCCTGATCGTTACATGAGTTTAGCTGAAACCCAAGTTGTTATACCAGATGAAAACTTTGAGGATCCATTGACTTATAATCAAGCAATGGTTGACATTGACAAAGACAAATTGGTCATAGCCATGGACCAAGAAATTGAGTCTATGCACTTCAATTCTGTTTGGGATCTTGTAGATAAGCCTGATGGGGTAAAACCTATAGGTTGTAAGTGGATCTACAAGAGAAAACGTGGTGTAGATGGGAAGGTGCAAACCTTTAAAGCTAGACTAGTAGCAAAGGGTTATACCCAGGTTGAAGGGGTTGACTTTGAGGAAACCTTTTCACCTGTTGCTATGGTAAAGTCTATCTGTATCCTTCTTGCCATTGCCGCATATTATGACTATGAGGTATGGCAAATGGATCTCAAGACAGCCTTTTTGAATGGAAATCTTGAGGAAACCATCTACGTGGACCAACCCAAAGGGTTCATTGAACCAGGACAAGAGCAAAAGGTTTGCAGGCTTAAAAGGTCGATTTATGGACTGAATCAAGCCTCTAGGTCTTGGAATATAAAATTTGATGAGGCTATCAGACCTTATGGTTTTGACCAGAATGATGATGAACCTTGTGTTTACAAGAAAATCATCAATAGTTCTGTCGCTATCCTAATTCTCTATGTGGATGATATCCTACCCATTGGGAATGATGTAGGTTATCTTACTGACATCAAGGAATGGCTAGCAACGCAATTCCAAATGAAAGATTTGGGTGATGCGCAGTTTGTTCTTGGGATCCAGATTGTCCGAAACTACAAGAATAGAACACTAGCCTTCTCTCAAGCATCATACATAGACAAAGTGTTGTCAAGGTTTAAGATGCAAGATTCCAAAAAGGGCTTGTTGCCTTTTAGACATGGAATCCATTTGTCTAAGGAACAGTGTCCTAAGACACCTCAAGGAGTTGAGGATATGAGACGGATTCATACGCATCACCGTTGGGAGCCCGATGTACACCATGTTGTGTACTAGGCCCGACATCTGCTTTGCGCGCTGGGATGGTCGAGGTATCAATCCAATCCGGTGACTTGAATATCGGATGGGCAATGGTTAAAAACGATCCTTAAGTATCTTCGGAGAACAAGGAACTACATGCTTGTGTATGGGGCTAAGGATTTGATCCTTACATGATACACGGATTCTGACTTTCAGACTGATAAAGATTCTCAGAAATCTACATCAGGGTCAGTTTTCACTCTTAACAGAGGAGCTGTAGTATGGCGAAGCGTCAAGTAAGGATGCATCGTTGATTCCACCATGGAGGCCGAATATGTAGCAGCTTGTGAAGCACCTAAGGAGGTCGTTTGGTTAAGGAAATTTATGCTAAATTTGGAAGTTGTTCCAAATATGACTTTGCCCGTCACATTGTATTACGATAACAGTGGTGCAGTGGCAAATTCGAGGGAACCCCGAAGTCACTAGAGGGGAAAATATATAGAGCGGAAGTATCATCTCATCCGGGAGAACGTGCATAGAGGAGACGTGATTGTAACGAAGATAGCCTCAGAGCACAACATTGTTGATCCTTTTACAAAGGCTCTCACGGCTAAAGTATTTGAGAGTCACCTAGAAGGTCTAGGTTTACAAGTCTTCCCTAACTAGGGCAAGTGGGAGTATTTTGTACAAAGGGTTTAAATGCCCTAGTTTATTATATTTACATTAATGTAATGTTTAGTACTCCACAAGCTTTCAGTCAAGTGGGAGATTGTTAGGATTTATGTCCTAAAATTGTGTAATCTTGATCAATTAAATAAAGTGTTATTTGTTTTGATAAGATTACAGTCTTGCTTTTATAAATCCAATAAACTAAGCTCCAAGGTTATAACGTTTATCTTGAAATCAGTGTAGTGGACACTATTTGGGTTGAATTCAAGATTATAACCTAAATATTTTATGGTATAAGAATAAGGTTGGAAACCTCATTCTGCTAACACCATGGATGCGGCCCACTTTGTAATTAGTATAAATGAGGTAATCCAACTCATTCATGTAGTTGACATGCGAGTGGGGGCATCCTGTATGAAGAGTTTATACAAGACTGGATCGCAAATTATTTGTCTAACTAGTATAACACCGTTAACAGGATAAGACTAGTAATTTATAGATCGTCATTAGTGACCCGACCTAAATCCTGAGAAAGTTAAGAACTCCTGCTTATATGGTTTGTCCTTAGACTAGTATGGGTGAGAGTGGCCTGTAGCCGACTCAATAAGCCTACCTTCTTAGGGACAGAACCTCGTAGGTACCTGGGAACTTAACTCTGCAAGATGAAATTCACTCATTCCTCTACTGAGGAATTAGATAGGTTGTTCCCTGAAAAACTGACTCGAGGTCTTGAACAACGGGGCCCCGCCCTCTACGAGGGTATGAGTCGAAGGTAGGACCTTAGACTTGTTGTTCATTAGAGGATCAGTGGTGCTTGAGGAGCAAAGAGGTAATCACAGGGGTAAAACGATAATTTGACCCAGCTGTGATTACGAACAACCTGTGAAGGGTCGACTCATGGGCAATGACTATATCAGTGGACACAATAATATCTACAGTTAGGAGAGTGCAGCTACAAGTCTATAGTGGAGTGACTTGTTGTTAATGAATATTGATTAAATGGATCAAAGAGTTTGATCAGTTAATCTCACATCATTGGAGCTCATGATCTGTAGGTCCATTAGATCTCTCCGTTTGCTCAACATGGTAATATAGAGGGCATAAAGTTAGGAGTGAAATTGAAGTGTTCAATTTCATACATGAGAAGTTATATCAATTATATATGATATAATTGATATAATATATAGTTTTAATGTGATTTGGACTATATACTAAAAAGAGATTAAAGGAGGGGTAGGATGGTCATTTCCATCCCAATTCTCTATATTATATGGTTGCATGAGATGCAACTAGGTTAAGGGTTTTTCATAGAATCACTAGCCTCCTTGTTGTGTTGTTGGAAGAATTCCAAAACACACATCTCTCTCAAAATACCTCACATCTCCTTAACGGAACCCACCTTCCTCCCTCACCTAGAGAACAATGGAGAAGATCCGGTGGTCGTGTCTTCGCACGTTGGAGTTCTTGTTGCTGAGATCGTGAGGGTGGAGAGAGGAGCACTTGAAGAAAGGTTCTTCAAAGGTAACTTCTTGCTGTCCAAACTCTTATTTTATGCTTAATCCATTGTAACTAAATCAAGAACGCGCGATTTGCAATCACTTCCGCTACGGGGACTTAGATTCCCTTCAGAGACGACGTCTCCCGTTCTTACCCTGAGGATCATCTCACCCTCTTCGAGCTCCTTGAAGGAACTAGTTTCCTGAAACGAATAACAAATGTGATTAGTGGCTCCTGAATCAAGTATCCAGTTAAAATCATCATTTTCCACTAAACAAGTTTCAAGAACAAGAAAAATCTAATTTACCTTTCTTATCTTTGAGTTCAACAAGGTATTTTGGACAGTTTCGTTTCAAGTGCCCATCCACGTTGCAATGAAAAAATTTTTCTTTGTCTGCAACCTTGGCTTTTCCCTTGCCTTTGTCAGCAGCAGGTGCCTTCCCTTTCCCTCCTATCTTTTTCTTTTGGATCTTCTTAAGCCCAGAAGATGAACCACATGACTTAGTTTCAGAGGATGAACCCTTCTGGAACCTTCTAGAATGGGCAAACAGATTTGCCTCTCCATCAACCTGTCCCTTATTCTTTATAAGAGATTAGAAAGTTTGTAGTTCATTAAGGAGAATAGTCAGGTTATACTCTATCTTGTTCATCACCACATTGCTATGGAATTTCAGGAAACTTTTCGGAAAGATTCAAGGATGAACGAGACCTGATTTTTCTCTAAAATGACCGCTCCGTTCATCTCAACCACGTTAAAGTGGACCATCAGATCGAGAACGTTTTCTCTCACCGATGACCCCTCCTTCATATGGGAGTTATAAACGTATTTGAGGGATTCGTGTTGAAATTGTCCAAAAGGTTGTCCAAACATATCCTACAACGAACTCATGATCTCACGAGCTGAGACCATGTCGTCGTGCTTTTTGGCTAGAACTTCAGAAACACTAGCCAAAATGTAGATCTTGGTCTTATCATTGGCCTGGATCCAGCGGTCGTACGCCTCTTTAACAGATTGAGGAGCGTTTCGAGCAGGGACCTGAGGACATTGCTCAGTCAGTACAAACCGAAGGTCGTCAACAACAAGAATCATATTGAAGTTTGACTTCCACGTAGTAAAGTTCTCACCAGTTAAACGATCACTTTTTAGTAAGGCTATTATTGAAGACGACATGCTGAAAATCCAAAATAGTTCTAATTAGTTATGCCTTATAACCCATTAAAAAACCAATCATGTTTAGCAAAATTATTAAAGAACCCTAGTGTTTAAACTAAACCCAGTATTTAAATTAAACCTTTAATTTTGCAACGATATTTCAAGGGTTTAGAACAAAAGCCTCTGTCTTCGCGATCGATCATTCCTCCCCTGAATTGAGACTTTCTCAGCCAATTCTCACTACTAGAACATCTCATGTCCCAATGGTCCTTAGCTACCGTTTGTTTGGTCAAGGACTTGTTAACTTGCTTAACTTATCCCGTAAATGTGACCGTACCATTTTCAGATCCAATAGGTCCGAGCCAACAGGCTACTATTAAGAAAGACAACTGTTGGCAAATTACCTAAGAGACCCTATCAATTTCTGGAGTTCGCGGTGTTCCGATCCCTATAGTCAAGCCCTCCGTAGGGTTTGACTGTTCCAGGATAGCCTAACAGGCGGACTATAGAAATCTCACGGTGCGACCTAATGGAGGAGACCGTAGGATACGTTGACACGCGTCCTCCCAACCTTAGACAGAACTTCACCAGTAGAGTTCCCTTATAACCAAAGTCCTAATGTCCTACTATATTTTAAACGATTTAAGATACTATGTAAGACTAATTTCTAATCCTATTAGAAATTAAAACTTAGGTCTAAATTAATTTTAAACAATTTTAAACAAATTTAATTCTAACCCAAGTTCCTATGTTTTCATGCATTTTTTATTATAGGTTATGGTTTCTAAAACCCTTTTAATTTATAACTTTTATAAATTTAATAATTAACCTATGACGAAGAAACTATATTATAAAAAAATATTGGAATTATAAATAAAACATTCAACTAATTGAATAAAATAAATTACTTAAAATAAAATAACATTTATTTTAAACTAAGTAATTACATGCTCCATGCAATTTATTTTCCATATAATCTAATTATAACTATTATAATTAATTACTCATGAAAAATAAATTAATCATGCATCTAAACCATATTCATATAACAATTATACAAATAAAATGCATGAACATGCTTATCCTAAGCTGGGAAAAAATATAAATGACAAACATAAAGAAAAAATAATTGTAAAACCAGATTAAATTTGCCCCTAAAGTGCAAAATAATAAAATTACTCTAACTTTATTACATAAACCGGTCCAAAACACATTGAACCGGACTTGAATCGCTCGAACCGGACCGAAAAACAATCGAACCGCTGAACTGGTCTGCAGCTGCTGAAAAAACATCACGGCGTGGCAACGCTGATGTGAGCGTTGCAACGCCCGCGTCGTCCGCGCGCGCCTGCTATCGGGGTGGCGTTGCAACGCCGCTGACCCTTGGAGCTCCCGCGTCGATAGGGATGCTTGGCATTGCAACGCTGATGAACGACGTTGCAACGCTGCTGGCTGCGTTGCATTGCTGCTGCTTCGACAGTAGCTTTCCTCTTCGAACACAACAACAACAATCATCAATTTCTCCTTCGATTCTCAACCGAATTGCATGAAACTGCTCCCGAACGACTCTTAACTCGAATACCGACTCGATAATGCACTTAATTGCACAAAACACAGGGGCCTTTACATACAAATTGATCAAATCAAAATTAAACTAAGACCAAAATATTCCTAAACTAGTTTTAAAACAAACCAAATGCATTTCCCACCAAATCAATGAAATTTTGTTTCAACCAAAGTAAAACAAGCATTGCTCTGATACCAATTGATAGAGATCTAATCCCCTTGAGCAACGGAAACGAGTTTGCAAGTTTGTTTTGGTTGGAATGCAAAAACTCATACATTGACAAAAACAGAATAAATATGTACTTCTAATCTAATTAGACATGGAGATATACATGCAAACATGCTTAAATTTAACAATTAAACTAAAAGGGAGAAAAGGTTACCTTTGTAGTTCTTCCACACAACAACTGCTTGCTCCAAGATTGCACAGCAACTCAGCAACTTTCTCTGTTTTCTGCAATAGGACAATTCCAATAGGAGAACCCTCTATCCTCTGGGTACTACTTAGATCAATTCCTTTGGTGGGAAGGAATTCCAACAATTTGGAAGAGAGTGAGAGGGAACTGTGAGAGAGAGAGAGAATTTCTTCTGTGTTCACTCAATACTGTGAATAATCCATCGATTGTTTTTGCTCTTCTCACCAGGAGAAAAGCTTCGCAGTGGGCAACTCCCCACTTCCTATCGAGGGGGCGTTGGGGAGTAGTGGGAACGTGTCCTCCTGACACGTTCCTAATTAATATTATATTAATTAATTAATTAATTAATTCTATTAAATTAAATCATATTTAGTTCAAATATAATATTAATTGAATGATTAAATCACATTTAATCATTTTACCCTTTATACTATAGTTTAGTGTACATCTCATGCACATTAGGATTTAACCTATAGTTTACAAATATGAATCACATTCACATTTGAACTCTTTCAAATATTTAATTCTCTCACATAATTTAATATGAATCATATCCACATTAAATTTATAATATATAGTTCCAAAACTATATATTATATCGTATCTATATACATTAAGTTTATTCCCTTATGAATTTGAACATTTCAAATTCAAATGATCTAAGAACCCTTTATGAGCTAGAAGGTGGACCTAATGGACATACAGATCAGAAACTCCAACAATTCGAGATTGCTCGGTTAATCTCATTAACCTCTCAATCAACATTCGTTAACTGCGGGAACACTCATTAAAGTCCCGCAGCTACACCCTTCTCATTGCAGATATATTTTTGTGTCCACGAATATTGACCAATAACAAAAAGTCAATCCTTCACGAATGTTCGTAACACGAGCTGGGTCAAAGTACCGTTTTACCCCTGAGTTACATCTTGTGTCTTATGTACCAGTGCTCCTCTAAGGAACAATTTGTTTGTGGTCCTACCAACAAACAGAGTCCCTCTCGGGCCAATGAGAGGGTCGGACCATTTGTTTAAGTCTCGGCGACACCACTTAAGGGAACATTCCTCTAGTTACCCTGAAGGGAATGAGAATCCACGTGCAGTGGAAGACGAACGAATCGTCATGGTATCATTATGCTACTCGATTTCACTAAAATCAACTATCTAATAGTTAAGGCTAAACACATAAAAAAGGGGAGAAAAACAACAAGTAAATGTACACTTACTTGTTGAAGACGTGCTTCAAATCTCCCTTTCAAATCACGAACTCTTCTTGTTCCTCGAACTTCTCGAACTCTTCTCTTGATCAAGAACAAACACCACCAATCGAAATCTCGGTTGTTCTTCTTGTGGAAGAAAGAAATTTGTGGGACTTTCTTTGTTTTGGAGAAGGGAGGAGAAATTTATAGAGCTTGAGAGAAAATTGAATCTCTTCTCTTTGGTGAAATCCAAAAAATGAGAGAATGAATTGCTTTCCTTCTTGCAAGAAGGGTTTAAATAATGGAAAATGATGGACTTAAATCTCCACATTATTACCATTTTACAACAACCATAGGTTATGCAAATCATATTTGCATAGCCATATAATATAAGATATCTCATATTTCATCTTACAAATCATATTTGTATAATTGTGGATTTATTAAATTGAATCACATTGAATTTAATTTATCTCAATTAATTTCTCCAATTAGCCCTAATTCAACAATTAGGCTAACCTATAGTTTATTATGAATCTCATTCACATTAAACAATATATTATATCATTCATATCTCATATAAATGACATAAATGACCTTAAGTGAAATTGAACACTTCAATTCACACCAAAACATTAACCCTTCTTTTAACCTTGTTTGAGCCAACCGAGAGACCTAATGGACCTACAGTGACGAGCTCCAATGATCCGAGATTAACCTATTAAACTCTTTGACCCGGTTAATCAACCTTCATTAGCTACGATAACACTCCACTAAAGCCAATAGTTGCACTCCCATTAGTGAAGAATATTACGTGTCCACTAATATAATCAATGCCCATGAGTCGACCCTTCACAGGTTGTTCGTAGACACTGCTGGGTCAAATTATAATTTTACCCCTGTGTCTACTTCTTGCTCCTTATGTTCCCACTGCTCCTCTGATTAACAACAACATTGTAATGGTCTGACCGTACACAACAACTCTGTCGTGCTAGTGACAGAGTGGGTGCCCGTTGTCCAAGCCCTAGAGACAACACTTAAGGGAACAACCCCTCTAGTTTCCCTAAACGTGGGAACGAGTGAACTCCACCCTCACTCGTACTAGTAAAAGGACAGACCCCCGCAGACAAGAGTTCGTAATACGCTAAGGATTCAGGTCGAGTCACTAATGGTCATCTACGAAGTTATTAGTCCTTACTGTCAACGGTGTTACATCAGTATGTCTAATAATTCACGGTCTGGTCTTGTAGAATCTCATTATACAGGATGCCCCCACTCGCATGTCAACCACATAAATCGAGTAAGATCACCTCGTTTGTATCTTAATACAAAGTGGGTCGCATCCACAGTGTATCCAGGATTAGGTCTCCAACCCTATCCATATACTGTAGACCGTTCGGGTCATTTACTTGAATGTTATCCTCCCTGTGTGTCCACTACACATCGTTCAAGTTCTAGCTCTCCCATGTATTCAATGACCCTGGAGCTTAGTTTATTAGTCAAAGTTGTGTAAAATGCGAGACACAAAAAGATGAAATGAATAACACTTATTTTCAAACAGTAATTTACAAACACGGGATTAGGACAAAAATCCCAACAAACTCCCACTTGGATTAAGTTAGTGGAGAAAATACATTTATGAAATGTACATAAATTACAACGAAGTAATATAATAAAATAGGGCATTGAATACCCGTTTACATATCTCCCACTTGCCCTAGTAAGGAAGTACTCGAAGAACTAGACTCTCTAGGTGACCCTCAAACACCTTAGTCGTGAGGGACTTTCTAAATGGATCAGCTACGTTGTGCTCCGACGCTATCTGTGTGACTGTTACGTCTTTGCGGTGCACAATCTCCCGTATCATATGATACTTCCGCTCAATGTGTTTGCCTCTCTTATGGCTTCGAGGCTCCCTGGAGTTGGCTACTGCACCACTATTGTCACAGAACAGTGTGGTTGGCAATTTCATATTTGGAACAACTTCTAAATCTTTCATGAATTTCCTAAGCCAAACAACTTCCTTTGCAGCTTCACAAGCTGCAACGTACTCTTCTTCCATAGTGGAATCGACGATGCATCCATGCTTGATGCTTCACCATACTACAACTCATCCATTAAGAATGAAGGCTGACCCCGAAGTGGATTTCCTAGAATCCTTATCGGTCTGAAAGTCATAATCTGTGTATCCCGTAAGGATCAAGTCCCCACCGCTGTACACTAAGCTGTAGTCTCTCGTTCTCCTATGATACTTGAGGATTGCTTTTACGGTTGTCCAGTGATCTAATCCTTGATTGGATTGATACCTTGACAATCCCTACTGCATAACAGATGTCAGGCGTAGTACACAACATGGCATACATCAGGCTCCCTACAGCTGAAGCATAGGGTATCCGTCTCATATCCTCAACCTCTTGAGGAGTCTTAGGAGACTCATCCTTAGACAGGTGAACCCCGTGCCTGAAAGGAAGCAAGCCCTTCTTGGAGTTCTGCATCTTATATCTACACAATATCTTGTCAATATAAGACGCTTGAGACATGACTAGCGTTATGTTCTTCCGGTTCTAGACTATCTGCCATACCTCGTAGTCATAATACGTGACAATGGCCAGAAGAATCCTAATCGACTTTACCATGGCAACAGGTGAAACGTTTTCCTCATAGTCAACCCCTTCTACCTGGGTAAAACCCTTTGCCACTAGTCGTGCTTTGAAGGTCTGCACCTTCCCATCTACGCAACGTTTACGCTTGTAGATCCATTTGCAACCTATAGGTTTTACCCCATTAGGTTGATCCACAAGCTCCCAGACAGAATTGAAGTACATTGACTCTATTTCCTGGTCCATAGCTTTGATCCATTCGTCCTTGTCAACATCAGTCATTGCCTGGTCATAGGTCAACGTATCCTCGCAATCATCATCAGGACTGACGACTTGAGTTTCAGCTAAACCCATGTAACGTTTAGGCTGTCTCACAGCCCTCCCACTACGTCGAGACATTCCGAACTCTTGGGAACGGGCTTGACTTGACGTGCTAGAATGAACAACACTTGTTGACGTACTAACCCCATCAGCAACTCTTGTTGATGTACTGTCCATTTCGTTCAACACAATTTTGCTCCTAGACAAATGATCCCTGATATGGTCTTCCTCAAGGAAAGTGGCATTTGTCGACACAAGCACCCTATTATCCTTAGGAACGAAAGACTACTTCTGGACTCTATTGTGTAACCTCGAATAGGCACAATTTTGAACGGGGTTCCTGTTTCTTAGGGTTTGACACTAACACATGGGTCGGGCATCCCCAAATTCTAAAATGGTGTAAACTACCTTTACGACTATTCCAGAGTTCGAAAAGTGTTTCACAAATACTCTTCGACGGAAGGATAGAATAATAAGATGAAAGAATAAGATTTACTAAGTTCCAGAGTCCTCAGTTGCTGAGACTAACTCTGGAACCTAATCCGAGGCAAATGCAGTCGAGCTCAGCAACTGAGGACATTCCTCACTAAGCACGAACTTCAGGTCGTTAGTTACTAAGATCGTGTTGATATTATTCTTCCAAGTTTGGAAGTTATCTCCCACTAATTTGTCGGAAGCTAGTAAAGCTATTATTGCGCTAGACATGTTTTTAGCTGAAAAATCAAATAAGTTTTGTGTCAGTCGCGCATAAACTTTTTGAAAAACCAATCAAGTTTTAGAAAAATTTAATTCTATGATCCCTAGGTCATATAAAAATTGCAATGATATGCTAAAGGTTTAGAATGACCGCCACCGAAGGGTGAACAGAAACACTCCTCCTCTAGGACGAGACTTTCTCGACCATACCCTAATCCTAGAATAACTCTTATTCCATTGGGCGCCCAATTAACATTATTTGGTCGAATTCATTAGCACTTAACGAATGTTGTGAGTGCCACCCTCAATCTTTAAGTTTCCAAGTATCCGTCCAAACAATAGCCACCAAAGGGTGAACCACGAAGGAAAACCAACAAGGAAACTGTATCCCTTTCGGGAATTCACGGTGTTCCGACTCCCATGATGAAGGCCCTCCGAAGGAATTGTCTGGTCCAGGCCAAACTAGCAGGCGGATCATAGGGGTCTCATGGTGTGAATCAAAAGAAGAGACTGTCAGTCCCGTTTTCACGGGTCCCGCTCCCACTCACTTTAAGTACTCTCTCCATCCACGATGATATTGATCCATACAAATACAATCCGAAAGGGGGACGTTCCCATTTGTGCCACGAGGCCGAGTATGGATCTCACGGTGCAGACTTAACGGAGATTTGTGGTCAAAAATTAAATGTATCTTATACACTATATTTCCTCTCACTCAACACTTTATATATTTCAGGAATGACCTAGATAAACCGGCTAAAATTTACCTAAGTCTAGCAATATAACTCTTATATAGTATTTAGCCTAAGTTTATAATCACATTATTACTTAGGTCTATGTGAGTAAATTAAAACACTTTTAATTAACGACACTCATGATAAGTATGATCTAAGAATCTCTGGACCGAATTCACTCCCGTGCCGGTTTCGTGTAGGGTTGTTCATAAGCGTCAACTTAAATACTCCACCTTTAGACAAAACCTTCCTTAGACAGAGAGTTACTAATCAACACCATTCAAAGACTATACTTTGATTTCCTAATTCTAATCTTATTAGAACTAGAAAACCTAAGTCTAATTATTCAAGTTCTAAACACTTTAAAACTAATAATTAACTTAGGTTGCATGCATTTCTATGTTATAGTGCTTGATCATTCATCACATGAATAACTTTTACTATAACAAAATAATTCATCACATGAATATAAATGCATGAGCGTACTTTAATCTAAAAAATATAACACTTATATTAATTAAATTAAAACATGCATTTAATTACATTATGACTCTTATAATATAACCTATCATGCAAACTATATATTATAACTCTTATAATATAAATGATGCATGAAATGTTTAACCTAAGGTGAGATTTTAAATCTATATGACGTACATTATGCACATAGAAATTAATTAAATCATACATCTCATGGATAAAATAACTAAACAACAAAAATGGACCGGTTTTGGCACCTAGGGGCATTTATTTAATTAAATAACATTAATATAGCTTTTATATTACTATTATTTAATAAAATAAATTAAATAAATAACTAATTACAATTTTATAAATAAAATAAAAAAAAATGAAAAAACAAGCCCCACGAAGTCGAACTTCTCACACTGCCCACGTTTTTGCGAATCAGCCTCGCGAATTGCCCACTAACGCGTGCAGCATTGCAACGCTGCAACGTTCAGCGTCACGCCTTGCGTGCTCCACGCCGTGGCGTTGCAACGCTGCTCTGCAGCCAAGCCAGCGCCTGCAAAGATAACGTTGAGACGCCGATGAATAGCATCTCAACGCTGTCGACAAAACAACAAACTCCTTTGTTTTTCTTCGTTGTTTTCCGCCCATTTTCGCTCCGATTTCTTCACAGCAACTCTTACCACAAACGACCCGAACTTACAGACTCGATTTATTTTTTAAATTGCCCAAAAAATACGGGCCCTTACATTTGATCTCATCAAAGAGAAAATAAATCTAAAAATGCCAAAATTGAAAACATCCAATTTTTGCAAACCAACAATTTATCACATAAATTAAGACTTTACCCACCTAATTTTAATGAAATACAGTGCACGATGAAGAACCAACAACTTGCCTCTAATACAAATTGAAGGGAATGAGAATCTCAGCGCAACGGAAGACGATCAAATCGTCGTGGTATCATTATGGTACTCGATTTCAATAAAATAACCTATCTAATAGTTTAGGCCAAACACATAAAAAAAGGGGAGAAAAATAGCAAGTAAATGTACACTTACTTGTTGAAGACGTGCTTCGAATCTCATATTCTAGTCACGAACTCTTCCTGTTCCTCGAACTTCTCGAACTCTTCTCTCGATCATGAACGACCACCACTAATCGGAATCTCGTTTGTTCTTCTTTTGGAAGAAGGAAAGTTGCGGGACTTTCATTGTTTTGGAGAAGGGAGGAGAAATTAAGAGAGCTTGAGAGAAAATTGAATCTCTTCTCTTTGATGAAATCCAAAAAATGAGAAAGTGAATTGCTTTCTTTCTTGCAAGAAGGGTTTAAATAATGGAAAATGATGGAGTTAAAATCTCCACATTATAACCATTTTACCACAACCATAGGTTATGCAAATCATATTTGCATAACCATATAATATAAGATATCCCATATCTCATCTTACAAATCATATTTGTATAATTGTGGATTTATTAAATTGAATCACATTCAATTTAATTTCTCTTAATCAATTTCTCCAATTAGCCCTAATTAAACAATTAGGCTAACCTATAGTTTATTATGAATCTCATTCACATTAAACTATATATTATATCATTCATATCTCATATAAATGACATAAATGACCTTAAGTGAAATTGAACACTTCAATTCACACCAAACCATTAACCCTTATTTTAACCCAGTTTGAGCCAACCGAGGGACCTAATTGACCTACATTGACGAGCTCCAATGATCCGAGATTAACCTATCAAACTCTTTGACCCAGTTAATCAACCTTCATTACATACGGTAACACTCCACTAAAGCCCGTAGCTGCACTCCCGTCAGTGCAGAATATTATGTGTCCACTAATATAACCAATGCCCATGAGTCGACCCTTCACAGGTTGTTCGTAGACACTGTTGAGTCAAATTACCGTTTCACCCCTGTGTCTACTTCTTACTTCTTATCTTTCCACTGCTCCTCTAATTAACAACAACGTTGTAATGGACTGACAGTACACAACAACTCTCTCGTGCCAGTGAGAGAGTGGGCGCCCGTTGCCCAAGCCTTGGAGACAACACTTAAGGGTACAACCCCTCTAGTTTCCCTAAAGGCGTGAACAAGTGAATTCCATCTCGCGTAGTTAAGTTCCTAGCTCCTTACTTTGTTCTGTCTCTTAGAAGATAGGCATATTGGGCGAGTAATTGTGTCCACCTTCACCCGTTCTAGTGAAAGTACAGACCCCCTCAGACAGGAGTCCGTAACACGCTCAGGATTCAGGTCGAGTCACTAATGGTCATCTACGAAGTTATTAGTCCTTACTTTCAACGGTGTTACATCAGGAGGTCTAATAATTCACGGTCCGGTCTTGTACAATCTCATTGTACAGGATGCCCCCACTCGCATGTCAACCACATAAATCGAGTCAGATCACCTCGTTTGTATCTTAATACAAAGCGGGCCGCATCCACAGTGTATCCCAAATTAGGTCTCCAACCCTATCTATATAATGTAGACCGTTCGAGTCATTTACTTGAACGTGATCCTCCCTGTGTGTCCACTACACATCGTTCAAGTTCTAACTCTCTCATGTATTCAATGACCCTGGAGCTTAGTTTACTGGTCAAAGTTGTACAAAATGCGAGACACAAAAAGATGAAATGAATAACACTTAATTAATTGCAAACAATAATTTACAAACAATAAATTAGGACAAAAATCCCAACATACCCAAGTAGGCAGGAAGGAGTGAATTCCATTTTGCTAAGTTAAGTTCCCAGCCGCTCTCTCGGTCTTATCCCCAAGAAGGTAGGCATATTGAGTCGGCGAATCTGGCCACTCTCACCCATACTAGTCAAAGGACAATCCCTCGCAAACAGAAGTTCGTAACCTGCTCAAGATTGAGATCAAGTTGCCTAGGTCATCCTAGTAAAATAGAAACCTAACTAGTCAACAGAGTTACAGCTAGAGGTTACTATTTCGTGGTTCGGTCTTATGTAATCTCATTACATAGGATATCTCCACTCACATGTCATCTACATGAACACGTTAGGATCACTGTGTTTGTATCGTATACAAAGTGGGCTACATCCATAGTTTTAGCAGGGTAAGGTATCCAAACCTTATCCCCTAACTATAGACCCTTTAGGCTGTATCTCGAACCGAGATCCTTTATATGTACACTACATTAAGTTAAAGATACATTTAACAACCTTAGATGTTTAGTTTATTTGATTTAGGGTTTATACAAAGGCAAACTCGTAGATAACGAATAATAACTCTTTGTTGAAATAATAACACTTTATTACCTTAATTAGAACATAATTACAAACTACGAGTTTTAGGGCACAAACCCCAACAACATATCTAGGGTCTTGGAAAGACAGTACATTGGTGGAGAATCAAAACCATGAAAAGTCATACTTTAAATCCCAACAATTCAACTCAAGACTTTCACACAGAGATCAAAACAACCAAAACAGAAGACAGACTCGAAAACTATACAAGACAAATTTAAGACAAAAAAGGAAACAAACAACAAACACACAAAGAAAACAAATAAGGAAAGAAAACATAAACAAACTTTATTCTAAAATCACAAATTTTCTATTGATATTAATTAATCTAAATAATCGCCATTCCCCGACAACAACACCAAAATCTTGTTGCATAAAATTATATTGCAATACTCCAAGTGTACGGGTCAAGTTTTAGCATAGTAATTTTAGAGTTCCAAGTATCGTCCTTAGGAATGAGTTTCTAGATTAATTAATTTCAAGTTACTAATTCTCAATTTTAGCAAAAGTAACAAAACATGGATAGTGAAGGGATTTGGAATTCACACAACGGAAGATGTTCTGAAACGTCGTTGATCCGTTGTGTAATTCCTATCTTAAAATTGAATATATCTCATAGATCCTAGGCCAAACATCCAAAATAAAGGGAGAAAAACAATAAGGTAATCGTTACTTACTTGTTGAAGAACACTTCTTCAATGCTTTCCTCCTCCGTTCATGATCTCTCTCGAACGGACGAACTCCTTGATCTCGTTCCTCCAACCGAGTAGTGAGACACAACCACAGGGTCTTCTCGGTTGTTCTCGGGAGATTGAGGGAGAGTATGTGGGACTCCCTTTGGATTTTGGCAGAGGAGATTTTTAGAGAGAATTGAGAGAAAATGAGAGAAAGGCGAATGCTCTCTTTGGATGAAAATCCAAAAAATGGCAATTGCTTTTTTAAAAGCTTCTTGCAAAGCCTTTATATACTATTGTGTGATGGAGTTAAATCTCCACCAAATCACAATATTACTACAACTATTTGATATACAAATCATATTTGCATATCACATAATATAAGGTATCTCATACCTTATTATACAAATGTCATTTGCATAAATGTGGAATTTGTAAATTGAATCACATTCAATTTAATTTCTTTCAATTCAATTTCTCCAATTAGCACTAATTAATCAATTAAGCTATACTATAGTTTATTATGAATCTCATTCACATTAAACTATATATTATGTCAACTATATCCCATATAAATGACATAAATACCCAAATAATGAATTTGAACACTTCAAATTCACATCAAAGTGTAAACCCTTAATTTGTCCAATTTGAGCCAATCGAGGGACCTAATGGACCTACACGTGACAAGCTCCAATGATCCGAGACTAACCTGTCAAACTCTTTGACCAGGTTATTTCACATTCATTAGCTACAGTAACACTCCACTAAAGCCCGTAACTGCACTCTCATCACTGTAGGACAAGTTGTGTCCATCGATATAACCAATACGAATGAGTCGACTCTTCACAGGTTCTTCGTAGACACTGCTGGGTAAAATTACCATTTTAACCCTGTGTCTACCTCTTGCTCCTTAAGTTCCACTGCTTCTCTAATGAAAAACTACGTTGTATGGTCCAACCATAAAGAACAACCCTCTCAGGCCAGTGAGAGAGTGGGATCCCGTTTTTCAAGCCCTGGAGATAGCACTTAAGAGAACAACCCCTCTAGTTTCCCTAAGTCCGGAACGAGTGAATTCCATCTTGCGTAGTCAAGTTCCCAGCTCCCCACGTGGTCCTGTCCCTGAGAAGTTAGGCATATTGGGCGAACATCAGTGGCCACCCTCACCCGAACTAGTCAAAGGATAGACCGCCACAGACAGGAGTCCGTAACACGCTCAGGATTAAGGTCGTGCCACTAATGGTCATCTGCGAAATTATAAGCCCTATACTGTTAACGGTGTTACATCAGTACGTCTAATAATTCACGGTCCGGTCTTGTTCAATCTCATTGCACAAGATGACCCCACTCTCAAGTCAACCACATGAACGAGTCAGGTCACCTCGTTTGTATCTTAATACAAAGCAGATCGCATCCACAGCGTATCCAGGATTAGATCTCCAACCCTATCCATATACTGTTGACCGTTCGGGTCATTAAGTCGAACATGATCCTCCCTGTGTGTCCACTACACACCGTTGAAGTTCTAGTTCTCTCATTAATATAATGACCCTGGAGCTTAGTTTATTGGATTAAGTTTATGAAATATGCGAGACATAAAGTTCAAATAAATAACTCTTATTTATATCACAAGGCTCAAATAAATAACTCATATTTATTTACAACTTGAAATATTACAAACTACACGAGATGAGGACATACATCCCAACAAACTCCCACTTGGACTAAGCTAGTGGAGTACATGATACATTTCTCAAATGTACAGTAATGTAATATAACAAAGTAATACATTAAACTAGGGCATTGAATACCCATTTGCAATACTCCCACTTGCCCTAGTCAGGAAGCATTCCAAGTCCTAGACTCTCTAGGTGACCCTCGAACACCTTAGCCGTGAGGGCTTTTGTAAATGGATCAACAACGTTGTGCTTCGAAGCTATCTGCGTGACTGTCAGGTCTCGACGGTGCACAATCTCCCGTATCAGGTGATACGTGCGCTCAATGTGCTTGCCCCTTTTATGACTCCGAGGTTTTCTCGAGTTGGCTACTGCACCACTATTGTCACAAAACACCGTGATCGACAAGTTCATATTTAGAACAACTTCCAAATCCAGCATGAACTTCCTAAGCCAAACAACTTCCTTTGCAGCTTCACAAGCCGCAACTGTTGGGATTTGTGCCCTAAAACTCGTAGTTTGTAATTATGTTCTAATTATTGTAATAAAGTGTTATTATTTCAATAAAGTGTTATTGTTCGTTATCTACGAGTTTGCCTTTATTTAAACTCTATTACCAATAAACTAAACATCCAAGGCTGTTAAATGAATCTTTAACTGAATGTAATGTATATAAAAAGGATCTCGGTTCGAGATACAGCCTAAAGGGTCTATAGCTAGGGGATAAGGTTTGGGTACCTTACACTGGTTAAACTATGGATGTGGCCCACTTTGTATTTGATACAAACACTGTGATCCTAACGTGTTCGTGTAGACGACATGTGAGTGGGGATATCCTATGTAATGAGATTACATAAGACCGGACCACGAAATAGTAATCTCTAGTCAGAACTCAGCTTGACTAGTTAGGTTTCTATTTCACTAGGATGACCTAGGCAACTTGATCTCAATCCTGAGCAGGTTACGAACTCTTGTTCACGAGGGATTGTCCTTTGACTAGTATGGGTGAGAGTGGCAAGATTCGCTGCCTTAGTATGCCTACCTTCTTGGGGACAAGACCGAGTGAGCGGCTGGGAACTTAACTTAGCAAGACAGAATTCACTCCTTCCCGCCTATTAGGGTAAGTAGAGGAATGTTCCCTTAAGTGGTGTCTCCGGGACTTGAACAAAGGGCCCGACCCTCTCATTGGCTCGAGAGGGACTCTGTTTGTTGGTAGGACCACAAACAAATTGTTCATTAGAGGAGCACTGGTACTTAAGGCACAAGATGTAACCTAGGGCTAAAACGGTAATTTGACCCAGCTGGTGTTACGAACATTCGTGAAGGATTGACTTGCTGTTATTGGTCAATATCCATGGACACAGAAATATATCTGCAGTGAGAAGAGTGCAACTGTGGGACTTTAGTGGAGTGTTCCTGCAGTTAACGAATGTTGATTGGGAGGTTAATGAGATTAACCGAGAAATCTCGTATCGTTGGAGATTCTGATCTGTAGGTCTATAAGGTCCACCTTCTAGCTCGTAAAGGGTTCTTAGATCATTTGAGTTTGAAGTGTTCAAATTTATTAGGGAATAAACTTAATGTATATTGATACAATATAATATATAGTTTTGGAACTATATATTATAAAATTAATGTGAATATGATTCATATTAAATTATGTGAGAGAATTAAATATTTGAAAGAGTTCAAATATTAAATTTAAATGTGAATGTGATTCATATTTAAAAACTATAGGTTAAATTTAATGCACATTGGATGTGCATTAAAACTATAGGATAGAGGGATAATTCATTAAATGTGTTTTAATATAAATTAAATATAAGACATTTAATTTATTTTGATTATTAAATGAATATGATTTAAGGAACGTGTCAGGAGGACACGTTCCCCCTCTCTCTCCCAACTCCCTATTCGATAGGAAGTGGGAGATGCCCTCTACTGGGTTTTAACTTCTCCTAGAGAGAAGAAGGATGATCGATTGATCATTTTCAATTGACAGAAAGAATTCTCTCTCACATACTCTCATTCCCTTCATCTTCCAAAAGTTCGAATCGTTCCCACCAAGGAGGATCTATGTAGAACTCAGGGATATAGAAGGTTCTCCTGTTGGTAGTGTTCTTCTTGGAGAAAAACAGAGAAGTTCTGTTGTTTTGCTGAAAAGCTAGGAGCAAGGCGTTGCTGGAGAATTAGAAACTACAAAGGTAATAATTTCTTCTTTCCCCCCTTTTGTTTAATTGTTTAACTCAGTATGTTTGTATGCAATTAATCCATGCCTAATTAGATTAGAGTTAATTTAATGCTTGTTCTGTTTTTATTTGTCAATGTACTGGTTTTTGTTTCAAGCAAAACAATCAAGCACATTAACAATCCCAAACACATTTTCGCTGCTCAAGGAGATTAGATCTCCATCAATTGGTATCAGAGCAATGCTTGATTTGTTTTGTTTTGAAACAAAATTGCATTGATTTGGTAAGAAATGCATTTGTTTTGCTGTAAAACTAGTTTATGAATTTTTTTGCCTTAGTTTACTTTGATTTTGATCAATTAGTATGTAAAGGCCCCTGTGTTTTTCGGCATAGAGTGCAAAATTGAGTCTGTAATTGAGTTACGAGTCGTTCGGGCCCAGTTTCTTGCAATTCGGTTGAGAATCGAAGGATAAATTGAAGAACGGCCGCATGTGTTCGTCGTGCGTTTAATTTCACCGCCGCCGAGCGCGGCGGCGCAACGCCGTTCATCAGGGTTGCAATGCTGAAGAACGGCGTCGCAACGCCATTGTTCCCTATCGACGCGGGCGTTCATGGGGTCAGCGGCGTTGCAACGCTGCCCCTCAGCATTCCAACGCTACCCCGATACCAGGCGCGCAAGACGACGAAGCGGGCGTTGCAACGCTGGCATTAGCGTTCCAACGCCGTGGGGCATTCCAGCAGCTACAGATCGGTTCAGTTGGTTCAATTGATTTTGGTCAGGTTCGAGCGGTTCAAGGCCGGTTCAGGGTGTTTTTGGATCGATTTCTTGAAATAAATTACTGTAATTTTATTTTTTTTGCACTTTAGGGGCCAAATTATTCCGGTTTTACAGTTTTATGTTTTTATGAATGTCATTTAGATTATTCCCACCTTAGGATAACCATGTTCATGCATTTATTTATATAAATGTTATATGAATATTGTTGAAAATGCATGATTAATTTATTTTTCATGAGTAATTAATTATAAGTGTTATAATTGATTATATGGAAAATAAATTGCATGGAGCATGAAATTACTTAATTTAAAAATAAATGTTATTTTGTTTAAGTAATTTTATAATTCAATTAGTTGAATTGCTTTTATAATTCCAATTTGAATATTGATTGTTGGATTTATAATATAGTTTCTTTATCATAGGTTAATTATTAAAATTTATAAAAGTTATAAATTAAAGGGGTTTTAGAAACCATAACCTATAATAAAGAAATGCATGCAAATATAGGAACTTGGGTTAAAATTTAAATTAGTTTTAAATTGTTTAAAATTAATTCAGACCTAAGTTTTAATTTCTAATAGGATTATAAATTGGTCTTAATTTATAATGTGTTATTGTTCATTATCTACGAGTTTGCCTTTATTTAAACCCTAAATCTAATAAACTAAACATCCAAGGTTGTTAAATGAATCTTTAACTGAATGTAATGTACATAAAAAGGATCTCGGTTCGAGATACAACCTAAAGGGTCTATAGTTAGGAGATATGGTTTGGGTACCTTACCCTAGTTAAACTATGGATGTGGCCCACTTTGTATTTGATACAAACACTGTGATCCTAACGTGTTCGTGTAGATTAAATGTGAGTGGGGATATCCTATGTAATGAGATTACATAAGACCGGACCACGAAATAGTAATCTCTATCTGTAACTCCGTTGACTAGTTAGGTTTCTATTTCACTAGGATGACCTAGGCAACTTGATCTCAATCCTGAGCAGGTTACGAACTCTTGTTCGCGAGGGATTGTCCTTTGACTAGTATGGGTGAGAGTGGTCAGATTCGCCGACTCAATATGCCTACCTTCTTAGGGACAAGACCGAGTGAGCGACTGGAAACTTAACTTAGTAAGACGAAATTCACTCCTTGCCGTATACTAGGATAAGTAGAGGAATGTTCCCTTATGTGGTGTCTTTGGAACATGAACAAAAGACCCGACCCTCTCATTGGCCCAAGAGGAACTCTGTTCGTTGGTAGGACCACAAACAAATTCTTCTTTAGAGGAGCATTGGTACTTAAAGCGCAAGATGTAACCCAAGGGTAAAACGATAATTTGACCCAGCTGGTGTTACGAACATTCGTGAAGGATTGACTTGCTGTTATTGATCAATATCCATGGACACATAAATATATCTGCGCAATCGGATGAGTGCAAATGTGGACTTTAGTGGAGTGTTCCCAGCTTAACGAATGTTGATTGAGAGGTTAATGAGATTAACAGAAATCTCGTATCGTTGGAGCTTACGATCCAGAGGTCCATAAGGTCCACCTTCTAGCTCGTAAAGGGTTCTTAGATCATTTGAGTTTGAAGTGTTCAAATTCATTAGGGAATAAACTTAATGTATATTGATACAATATAATATATAGTTTTAGAACTATATATTATAAAATTAATGTGAATATGATTCATATTAAATTATGTGAAAGAATTAAATATTTGAAAGAGTTCAAATATTAAATTTAAATGTGAATGTGATTCATATTTAAAAACTATAGGTTAAATTTAATGTACATTGGATGTGCATTAAAACTATAGGATAGAGGGATAATTCATTAAATGTGTTTTAATATAAATTAAATATAAGATATTTAATTTATTTTGATTATTTAATTAATATGATTTAAGGAACGTGTCAGGAGGACATTTTCCCCCTCTCTCTCCCACCTCCCTATTCGATAGGAAGTGGGAGATGGCCTCTACTGGGTTTTAACTTCTCCTGGAGAGAAGAAGGATGGTCGATTGATCATTTTCAATTGACAGAAAGAACTCTCTCTCTCACACTCTCATTCCCTTCATCTCCCAAAAGTTGGAATCCTTCCCACCAAGGAGGATCTAAGTAGAACTCAGAGATATAGAAGGTTCTCCTGTTGGTAGTGTTCTTCTTGGAGAAAAACAGAGAAGTTCTGCTATTTTGCTGAAAAGCTAGGAGCAAGGCGTTGCTTGAGAATTAGAAACTACAAAGGTAATAATTTCTTCTGTCTCCCCTTTAGATTAATTGTTAAACTCAGTATGTTTGTATGCAATTAATCCATGCCTAATTAGATTAGAGTTCATTTAATGTTTTTTCTATATTTTTTTGTCAATGTACTGGTTTTTGTTTCAAGCAAAACAATCAAGCACATTAACGATCCCAAACACGTTTCCGCTGTTCAAGGACATTAGATCTCCAACAGTAACATACTCGGCTTCCATCGTGGAATCAGTGATGCATCCCTGCTTCATGCTTCGCCACACTACAGCTCCCCCATTTAGAATGAAGGTTGACCCCGAAGTGGATTTCCTAGAATCCTTATCGGTATGAAAGTGAGAATTTGTGTATCCCGTAAGGATCAAATCCCCACTCCCATACACAAGGTTGTAGTTCCTCGTTCTCCTAAGATACTTGAGGATTGCCTTTACGGCTGTCTAGTGATCTAATCCTTGATTGGATTGATATCTAATGACAATCCCAACTGCATAACAGATGTCGGGCCTAGTACACAACATGACATACATCAAGCTCCCTACAGCTGAAGCATAGGGGATTCGTCTCATATCCTCAACCTCTTGATGTGTCTTAGGACATTGATCCTTAGACAAGTGAACCCCGTGCCTGAAAGGTAGCAAGCCCTTCTTGGAGTTCTGCATTTTATATCTAGACAACATTTTGTCAGTATAAGATGCTTGAGACATGGCTAGCGTTCTGTTCTTCCAGTTCCGGATGATCTAAATACCTAGAACATACTGTACCTCTCCCAAATCTTTCATTTGGAATTGCAAAGCCAGCCACTCCTTAATGTCAGTATGAAATCCTACCTCATTCCCAATTAGAAGGATATCATCCACATACAATATTAGAAATGCGACAGTTTTATCGACGATTTTCTTGTAGGCACAAGGCTCGTCAACATTTTGATCATAGCCATTGTTGGGATTTTTCTCCTAATCTCGTGTTTGTAAATTACTATTTGAAATTAATAAAGTGTTATTAATTTCATTATTTTTTGTCTCCAATTTTATACAACTTTGACCAATCAACTAAGCTCCAGGTGAAGGGAATCGAAGTCCCGCAGCGGAAGCGATTATGAATCAAGCGCTCTTGATTTAGCTACAACGATTTAATTCAAGAACATAAAGCACTAGATTAAGCATATGAACAATATGAACAACATGTATTATTACCTTTGAAGAACCTTTCTTCAAGTGCTCCTCCTTTCTCACGATCAAGATCTTAGCAACACGAACCACGAACGGAATAAGACACCACCACTGGTTCTTCTCCGTTGTTCTCTAGGTGAGGGAGGAATGTTGGTTCCCTTTAGGAGATATGAGATTTGGTGAGAGAGATGTTTGTGTTTTGGAACCTTTCCAACAACCCAACAATAGCTTGGAATCACTTAACCTAGTTGCATCTCATGCAACTATATATATAGGGAAATAGGCAACCATATATATAGGGAAATAGGATGGAAATGACCATCCGACCCCTCCTTTTATCTCTCTTTAGTATATAGCTTATATGTGAATCTAATTCACATTAAAACTATATATCATATTAATTATATGGTATATAATTGATATAATATCTCATATATGAAATTGAACACTTCAATTTCATTCCTAATTTTATACCCTCAATATAACCTTGTTGAGCCAATGGAGGGACCTAATGGACCTACAGTTCATGAACTCCAATGATATGAGATTAACTAATCAAACTCTTTGATCCAGTTAATCAATATTCATTAACTACAAGTCACTCCACTATAGACTTGTAGCTGCACTCTCCTCACTGTAGATAATATTGTGTCCACTGATATAGTCATTACCCATGAGTCGACCCTTCACAGGGTTGTTCAGTAATTACAAACCAAGTCAAATTACCGTTTTACCCCTGTGATTACCTCTTTGTTCCTTAAGCACCACTTATCCTTTAATGAACAACAAGTCTAGGGTCCTACCTTAGACTCATACTGTAAACCTGAGATCTTTGTTTCGAACTTCCTTATAAAAAAAAAACAAAAGAAAAGTAATGAAGTGAAAGATAAAAGGAAAACAAGGAAGGAAAAGCTTAAACCATTTTGGTTTGGTTTGCTTTAAAAATAATAAAGAAAAGAAAGTGAAAGGAATGGATATTATATTATGTTTTGTTTTGTTTAGAAAAGAAAAGAAAAGAAAAGAAAAGAAAGAAAGAGATAAAGGAGAAATTAAAAAGGAAAAAGAAAAGAAAAAGCAAAAGGGAAAAAGATAAATTTGTCTTTTCCTCCACCGTTTGTTTTTTTTTTTAAAACAATTAAAGTCCATTTTCGTTCCATTTTGGTTTTCATTTTCAACAAGGAGAAGAAGGGTTTCGTGGGTTTGAAAATCCACCTTTTGTTTTTTTTCCTCCACCGTTTTCATTTTCAACAAGCAGAAAGGAAGAGGAAGAAGGGTTACTCAATTTCCATGGAAATTCTTCAATCACTCCAGACTAGTTCTGATATATAAGTAATTTCGAGCTCCACAAGAAGAGGTAAGTGTTGAAGTTTGCTTTTCTTGAAAGCTAACTCATTTCTGAAGAATGTTTGTGAAGGAAGCTCGAGCCAATTCTGATTTTAAGTTGCTGTTTTGTGAAGAGGAAGGCAGAAGACAGAATTTGCTGTCAAATCCGAGAAGTCTCTGGTAGTTTGGTTGTAATGATCTGTATACTTGGAGTTAGAAGCTCTAGTTGGTATGGTTCGAAATCTTATTGAATTTTCTACAACTTTCGTGATGAAATCGTTAGTAGAAAATGTCTGGAAGATGTTTTAAATATCAGGTTAAATTTGTTGTGAAGCAGGAAATCCGAATCTGGAAACAGCAGAAGTCTGTTTTGAGGAAAGTAGCTTTCGAGGTATTTCTGAACAAATCCGTTTGGAATTTCAATTTCATGTCTTCATATGATGTTTATAGGGTTCAAAAAGGAAGAGTTTGGAATACATTACATTATTTTTGGATACGTAATGAAGAACTTATGGTTGTGTGAAAACAGGGTAGAAAATCTGAAAATGCTGGAAATTGGAAAGTGTGTTTTCTTGCAGTTTGAAGGTCAAAAATCATGAGCTCGAGGTTCTAAAGGTTGAGTTGGTTTGTTTGACAGGCCAAGAGCTAATAGGTCAAGTTTACAAGCCAAGGTTCTAATTCTAATACTGTGAGTGACTCTATTTAAGAACTATGCTTGACCTATGCTTTTCTTCAAAAACATAAGTGTTGATCATTACATCCTGTTTGAACTAATTATGTATAGCTTCATGGAGTTTTCTAACATAAGTTCATGATGGAACATAAGCATGTTTTGAATTAATTTGTAACCATAAATTCAAGTATGGAACCTAAATTATGAAAGTATGTATTATAAAGACATGATTTCCATGGTAAACAAATTATGCTCTTGTTTGTGGTTAACCCCTAATACTGAAGGACATTCGAGAAGGTACTTAGGGGAATGAATCATGAAATTCCGATGCTGAAGGACAATGAGAAGGTATTCGGGTAGTAAATGGTTTTACCTTAATACTGAAGGACATAGAGAAGGTATTAGGAAAACCAAACAAATTAAAGGTATTCCACGTGCACGTGAGAGAGAGAGGTATGAACCTTATTGGTATAAATGTAACTCTACCACCTCTATGGTTCGAATGTGGTATCATGTCATGTGTTTTATTGTTATGAGCTTCTATATTATTGATCTATCTACCATCGATATGATAGTACATTTCGAGTTGTGTGCTATGCATAAGTGGTGACTTAAACCTGTAAATTGGAAGCATGGTTTGTGTATGTTTACAAACAAATGTTAAGCTATTTTCTACTTATAATCTGTCATTATTATGATTTACCTGTGACCTTATAATGTTTTAAAGATAGACACTCACTGAGCTTTTTAGCTCATTCTTTCAATGTTTTCAAACCTTTTCAGGTAGAGATCGAGCTCCTGGTACCTGACATCCTGCCATAGTCTGCTGGAAGTTTCATAAGTTTGATATTTTGTACGTGGCTGGTGTTGTATAGCAAGTCGTTATGTAGTTATAGTTGTTTGTACATAACTACATATGTACAAATGAGAGACTTAAGAAATATTTCTCCCTATGTATGTTTAGTAGTTATCAAGTTTCCGCTGTGTTATGTTAAAGTTTACTATATACGAGCATAGTATGTTTATCAGGTAGAACAGGGTCATCAGGTATTGTTAAGAGGTAAACAATGTCTGTTGGCTTCATGCCTCTTTCCGGGCTAAGTTACCAGGTGGTTCGGGAGGGGGGTGTGACACATACCCTCATAGAGGGCGGGGCCCCGTTGTTCAAGACTTGGAGTCAGTTGTTAAGGGAACAACCTATCTAATTCCTTAGTGTAGGAATGAGTGAATTCCATCTTGCACAATTAAGTTCCCAACTACCTCACGAGGTTCATCACCTCGAGAAGGTAGGCTTATTGAGTCGGCTACAGGCCACTCTCACCCATACTAATCTAAGGACAAACCCGTATAAGCAGGAGTTTTTAACTTGCTCAGGATTCAGGTCGAGTCACTAATGCCATCTATAAATTACTAGTCTTATCTTGTTAACGGTGTTACACTGGTTAGACTAATGATTTGCGGTCCGGTCTTGTATGAACTCTTCATACAGGATGCCCCCACTCGCATGTCAACTACATGAATGAGTTAGATTACCTCATTTGTACTAATTACAAAATGGGTTGCATCTATGGTGTTTCCAGAATGAGGTTTCCATCTTTATTCTTATACTATAGACCATTTAGGTTATATTCTTGAACACAATCCAAATAGTGTCCACTACACTAATGTTCAAGATATATTTTATAACCTTGGAGCTTAGTTTATTGGATTTATAAAGCAAGACTGTAATTCTATTAAAACAAATAACCCTTTATTTAATTGATCAAAATTACACAAGTTTAGGGCATAAATCCCAACAACAGAATCATTGAATATATGAGAGAACTATAACTTGAATGGTGTGTAGTGGACACATAGGGAGGATCACGTTCGAGTAAATGACCCGATTACTCTACAGTATATGGATAGGGTTGGAGACCCAATCCGGGATACGCTATGGATGTGACCCGCTTTGTAATAAGATATAATCGAGGTGATCTGACTCGTTCATGTGGTTGACATGCGAATGGGGGCATCCTGTACAAAGAGATTGTACAAGACCAGACCGTGAATTATTAGACCTACTGATGTAACTTCGTTGACAGTAAGGACTAATAACTTTGTAGATGACCATTAGTGACTCGACTGAATCTCGAGCGTACACGGACTCCTCATGCTGCGAAGTGCAATCGTCCGTCCTTTGACTAGTACGGGTGAGGGTGGTCACAGTTACTCGCCCAATATGCCTATCTTCTCAGGGGCAGCACCAAGTAGGGAGCTGGGAACTTAACTATGCGAAATGGAATTCACTCGTTCCCACCTCTAGGGAAACTAGAGAGGTTGTTCCCTTAAGTGTTGTCTCCAAGGCTTGGACAACGGGCGCCCACCTTCTCACTTGCCCGAGAAGGGTGTTGTGTATGGTTGGACCATCACAATATGTTGTTCATTAGTGGAGCAGTGGGGGACTTAAGGAAGAAGAAGTAGACAAAGGGGTAAAACGGTAATTTGACCCAGTCCGGACAACCTGTGAAGGGTCGACTCATGGTTATTGGTTATATATCAGTGGACACGTAATATTCTGCATTGACGGGAGTGCAACTACGGGCATTAATGGAGTGTTACCGTAGCTAATGAATGTCGATTAACTGGGTCAAAGAGTTTGATAGGTTAATCTCGTATCACTGCACCTTGTCACTATAGGTTCATTAGGTCCCTCAGTTTGCTCAAATTGGGTTAAAAGAAGGGTTAATGTTTTGGTGTGAAATAAAAGTGTTTAATCGCTTAGAGGCATTTATGTCATTTATAAAAGATATGAATGATATAATATATAGTTTAATGTGAATGAGATTCATAAAAAACTATAGGTTAGCCTAATTGTTGAATTAGGGCTAATTGGATAAATTATTTGAGAGAAATTTAATTGGAAATGATTCAATTTAATAAATCCACAATTATGCAAATGTGATTTGTATAATGAGATATGAGATATCTTATATTGTATGGTTATGATTTGCATAACCTATGGTTGTGTTAAAATGGTAATAACATGGAGATTTTAACTCCATGGTCTCTCCATTATTTAAACCCTTGTTGCAAGAAGGGAAGTGAGGAAATCTCTCATTTTTGGAAATCTCACCAAAAGAAGAGAACTACCTCTCTAAATTTTCTCTCTAGCATTTCCCTTCTCTAAACCAAAACAAAGTTCCCACAAACTTCCTTCCTTCCAAAAGAAGAACAACCGAGACTCCAATTATTTGTGTTAGTGTTCTTGTTTGTGAGAAGAGAACAACTCGTTGAGATCGGGATTTCGCGAAGTGTTCGTGATCGAAGGAAGGAACAGTGAAGAATTTGGTGTGAAATAAAAGTGTTTAATCGCTTAGAGGCATTCTCGTTTAATTGCATGTTTAGCCTAGATCTATGTGTTAGATTAATTTTAATGAAATCTAGGTTCACAATTTTCACCACGACGATTCCATCGTCTTTCGCTGCGTGGGATTCACTTGAATGAAATGGAAATAAACGCTTTATTACTCTTGAATCAAACTGAAATATTTTTTTCTAATGGGAAGGATATAGAAACTAGGTTTCTCATAAACCCATGAACTATGTGCATATTATCCAATAATAAGTACTTCCCGCCAAAAAACAGCTTCACCTTGCCAATTGCTGCAGCTGAGACAACTTCTCTAGATCAAACCCTAAGAGTTATCTCACCCTCTTGCAGCCGCTGTCAGGAACTTAATCCTTGAAAAAAAGAGCAAACGTGATTTGTGGCGCTTGAAGCCAGTATCCAGACAGAGTCACTACTCGCCACTAAATAAGTTACTGTGACAAGTAAATCTCATTTATGAAGGGATCGAATCCCGCAGCGGAAGCAATTGTCAATCGCGCGTTATTAATTTTGTAACATGGATTACAATCAAGAACTAATCTAACTAGATTATGCATGCATTTCTACAAGATGGACAACAAGATATTACCTTTGAAGAACTCTTTGTTCAAGTGCTCCTTCCCCCACGTTTACAATCTCAGCAACACGAACCCGAACGATCACCGACACTACCACCGGATCTTCTATTTTGTTCTCTAGGTGAGGGAGGAAGGTGGGATCCTTTAGGATGAGGTGAGATTGTGAGAGAGATTGTGTTTATGTTTTGTTGAACTTTTCCAACAAGACAAAACACTTACGATCTAGGGTTTTCCAAGATGTTGCTTGCATCAAGTTGCATCTCATGCAACTATATATATATATAGGGAAATAGGATGAAAATTACCATCATATCCTTTCTTTATTCTCCCACTATTATATGGTTTATATGTGAATGTAATTAAAATTAAAATCATATATTATATCAATAATATCATATATAATTGATATAATACCTCATGTATGAAATTGAACACTTCAATTTCATTCATAACTTTATACCCTAAATATTACCATGTTGAGCCAACGGAGGGACCTAATGGACCTACAGTTCATGAGCTCCAATGATGTGAGATTAACCGATCAAACTCTTTAATCCAGTTAATCAATATTCATTAACCACAAGTCACTCGACTATAGACTTGAAGTTGCACTCTCCTCAGTGTAGATTATATTGTGCCCACTGATATAATCATTACTCATGAGTCGACCCTTCACAGGTTTTTCGTAATCACGGCTGGGTCAAATTACCGTTTTATCCCTGTGATTACCTCTTTGTTCCTTAAGCACCACTAATCCTCTAATGAACAACAAGTCTAAGGTCCTACAATAGACTCATACCCTCATATAGGGCGGGGCCCCGTCGTTCAAGAACTGGAGTTAGTTCTTAAGAGAATAACCTATCTAATTCCTTAGTATAGGAATGAGTGAATTCCATCTTGCAGAGTTAAGTCCCCAGCTACCTACGAGGTTCTGTCCGTGAGAAGGTAGGCTTATTGAGTCGGCTACAGGCCACTCTCACCCATACTAGTCTGAGGACAAATCTCTATAAGTAAGAGTTCTTAACTTGCTCAGGATTCAGGTCGAGCCACTAATGACCATCTATGAATTAACAGTTCTTATCCTTTTAACGGCGTTATACTGGTGAGACTAATAATTTGCAGTTCGGTCTTGTATGACCTCTTCATACAGGATGCCTCCACTCGCATGTCAACTACATGAATCAGTTGGATTACCTTATTTGTGCTAATTACAAAGTTGGTCGCATCCATGGTGTTACCAGAATAAGGTTTCCAACCTTATTCTTATACCATAGACCATTTAGGTTATACTATTGAACATAATCCAAATAGTGTCTACTACACTGATGTTCATGATACATTATAACCTTCGAGCTTGGTTTATTGGATTTACAAAGCAAGAATATAATTTTATCAAAATAAATAATTCTTTATTTATTTGATCAAAATTACATAAGTTTTGGGCACAAATCCCAACATCGAATTAAGCGAGGGTTGTTTATTTATCAAACTTTGTATCTCACATTTTATAAACTTAATCCAATAAACTAAGCTCAACGCTCATCATCTTCCTCTTCTAGTTCTCTCATATAATATGATCCTTGAGCTTAGTTTATTTGATTAAGTTTATAAAATGTGAGATACAAAGTTTGATAAATAAAGAACCTTTATTTATTAAAACAATAAGTATTACAAACTTCACGAGATTAGGGCATACATCCCAACAGTCCTGGGGTAGGCAAATCCTACGGAGGGCCTTACTATAGGGATCGGAACACCGCGAACTCCCGAAATGGATAGGGTTTTCTAGGTAATTTTTCAACAATTATCTTTGTTAAAAATTGCATGTTGGCTCAGACCTATTGGATCTGAAAATTGTAGGGCAACATTTACGAGATAATTTAAGCTAGTTAACGAGTCCTTGACCAAATAAACGGTAGCTAAGAATCATTGGGACATGAGATGTTTTGGTACTGATAATTAGTTGAGATAGTCTCAATTCAGGGGAGGAGTGTCTGACCACCCGACAGTGGCTTTTATTCTAAACCCTTGAAGTATCGTTGCAAAATTCAAGGTTTAATTTAAACACTAGGGTTCTTAATAATTTTTCTAAATTAGATTGGTTTGGTAATGGGATAAAGTAAACGATTAACTGGAAAAAATTAGACTACGTGGAAGTCCAACTTAAATACGATTCTGGTTACAGACAACCTTCAGTTCGTACTGACTGAGGAATGTCCTCAGGTCATTACTCGAAACGTGCCTCAATCTGTTAGGGACGCGTATGACCGCTGAACCAAGGCCAATGAGAAGGCCAAGGCCTAAATCCTGACTAGCAGATAGATGTTGTGACCAGGAAACTAAAGGGAATGGTCTCAACTCGTGAGATCATGAGTTATCTGCAGAACTTGTCTGGACAACCGCCTGACCAAATTCGGCATGAATCCCTCAAATATGTTTATAACGCGCACACGAAGGAGGGAACTGCAGTGAGAGAACATGTTCTCGATCTGATGGTTCACTTCAACGTGGTCGAGATGAACGGGGAGGTCATGCACGAGCAAAGACAGGTATCGTTCATCCTGGAATCTCTTCCGAAGAGCTTCCTACAATTCGACAACAGCGCAATGATGAACAAAATAGAGTATAACCTGACATCCCTCCTAAACGAGCTGCAGAATTACCAGTCACTTGTTGAAAATAAGGGACATGTTGGTGGAGAGGCAAATCTTTTTGCCCATTCCAGAAAGTTCCAGAAGGGTTCATCCTCTGGAACCAAGTCTTGCGGTTCCTCTTCTGTGATCAAGAAGACTCAGAAGAAGAGAAAATGAGGATAGGGGAAGGCTTCTGCTACTGCAAACAGGGAGCTCAAAGAGAGGAAAGGTAAATATGATTTACTTGATAGAAACATGTTTAGTGGAAAGTGGTGACTTTACCTGGATACTTGATTCAGGACCCACTAACCACGTTTGCTCATCGTTTCAGAAAAGTAGTTCCTTCACGGAGCTCGAGATGACGCTCACGGTCGGAACGTGAGACGTCGTCTCCGCTCGTGCAGTGGGAGATGCTAAATTGTTTTTTAGACATAGATTTTTATTTTTAGAAAATTTGTACATAGTTCCTAAGAGTAAGAGGAATTTATTATCTATCTCATGTTTAATTGAACATGGTTATTGCATTACCTTTTCTATTAATGAAGCGTTCATTTCCAAAAAGATGTCAACATTTGTTCAGCTAAACTGGAAAACATTTTATACGTTATAAGACCGACTAAAATTAAAGCAATTTTAAATCATGAGATGTTTAAAACTGCAAATACTCAAAGTAAAAGGCAAAAGATCTCTCCAAACAAAAATACCTATCTTTGGCATCAAAGACTAGGTCACATAAATCTCAACTAGATTGAGAGATTAGTAAAGAATGTGTCACACCCCCTCCCGAACCACTTGCTAACTTAGCCCGGGAGACGGCATGAAGCCAACAGACATTGTTACCTCTTAACAATACCTGCTGACACTACTTTACCTAAAAACAAACTATGTTCGCATATGGAACACTTTAAACTTAACTCAATGAAACCGGACATCTATAAGACGTACATGAGGAGAAACTCTTCTTAAGTCTCTCTTGAAACTAAGATGAGCAAGAACATCGTAACCACAAACAGTCCAAACCACTAATTAAGCAACCACAACCTCTAAAGCACATACGACTATAACTACATAGTTCTCTTAAAATAATTTACAGACATATGGACTTGCTAAACCACACCACACCACACGTATAAAATATCAAACATGTGAAGCTTCAAAGCAGACTATGGCGGTGTTCTCGTGCACCGGAGCTCGATCTCTGCACGAAAAGTGGGAAAAACACTTTGGAAGAATGAGCTATGAAGCTCGGTGAGTGACTTGAGTTTAAAAGAAAGCTATTAACTCGTAAATCATATCACCTGCCATCTATGAGCATATGCATCCAGAATCAAGCGTTAAAAGTAATCGTGTAATCATTATAGCTTTTCATGAAAACAAGCAAGACACCGTTAAAATCTCGTAAGGCATGTAAATGATATAAACTCTTTTTAAAACATGTCACAATCTACGTTGTGTAGGACGCCAAAGATACACCAACGTTTATTCTACGATGTAGTGGGGCCCGCCAAAGACTCCCATCGTCTTTGTCGTAGTGGGGCCCGCCAAAGACTCACGACAATGGCGGCGTTGTCACGGAGTACACTCAACGTCGACAATGAGAATAAGACCTGTGTGCACACGGTACCATAAAGCCTCGGGCTCAATATCTCGTAAAAATCACATGAAAACATTGAACATGCCCGCTTATCTTCTCTTTCATAAAACTCAAGCTTACTCGACTTGTTCATAAAATCGAAATCTTTAAAACATACTTGCTAGTACATGCTTGCTTGAAATCATCACATTTTCATAAGTTTTGGCAACCATTGGACATATGCTCATGTATAAACTTTATAAAGAATTTTAGGGTCACAATGAACACTTGAAACATTTCTAGGAAAACAAGAATACTCATAGACATGTGTTCAAAAATAAAACACAAAGCTTTGAAACAATTCATTCCAAAGAAAACTTGCATTTCTTAAAGCATTTTTCAAGCATATAGCTCATTATCGAAGTTCGTTTTGTCACTCACGATGTTAGAACTAGAGTCTTGACCATTACACTCGACCTATTCGTTCTTGGCACATCAAACAAACCAAAACTATGTTTTAGAACCTCGAGCTCATGGTTTTAACTTTAAAACTACAAGAAAACACTCCAACAAAAATTCCAGCATTTAACAGATTTTATGCCCTGTATTCAGACAGCCATAAATTCTTCATTACTTAGCCAAACAGGGTGAAATTTATACCAAACTCTTCCTTTGCGAATCCTCTAAAATTCATATGAAGACATGAAATTGAAATTCCCAATAGATTGGTTCAGAAATACCTCGAAAGCTTCTTTCCCCGGAACCAACTTCTGCTATTCCAGATTCGAATTTCTGCTGTAACCCGAAACGTGACCTGCTATTTACAACATCTTCTAATCATTTTCTATTCACGATTCCTTCATGAAAGTTGTAGGAAATTCAATAAGATTTCCAACCATACCTAATAGAGCTTCTGATTTCAATTCTACAGGTCAAGTACAACCAAAACATCGTGAGACTTCTCGGATTTGATGAAGAAATTACGTGTTCGACTTCCTCTTCACAAATCTGTAGCTTAAGATCCGAATTTGCTCGAGTATCCTTCACGAATTTTGTTCCAATATGAGTTAACTTGCACGAAACAAAATCTCAGCTCTTACCTTTCTGTGGAGCTCGAGATGAACAAAATAGCGAACATGGCAGAGTGATTACCTTCATTGTTATACCAATTGCTTGAGTTCTCTCCTCTCTCTTACGCAAATCCAAAGACCAAAACCACCTTCTTCTTCTTCCTTTAAGCTTCTCCCACGAAAACCCTTGCCTTTACTTCATAAAATGAGGAGAAATCGATGGGGAAAGCCTTTTTAAAAAAAAAGAAACAAGGTGGGGTCCCACCATCCACCATCCACCTTTCCTTTCCTTTCCTTTCTTTTCTTTTCTTTTCTTTTTCCTTCCTTTATCTTTTCATTTCTTATCTTTTCTTTGCAAAACAAAGCAAACTTAGTATATTAAACATTTGTTTCATTTCCTTTTCTTCTTTTGTCTTAAAAGCAATCCAAACCGAAATGGTTTAAACTTTCCTTCCTTGTTTTCCTTTTGCCTTTCACTTCATTTCTTTCCTTTTTAAAACATGGAAAACCAAGTTTTAAACATTCATTTCTTCTTTCTTTTTGTTGTTTGATAATAAGGAGGTTCCAAGAAAAGATCTCGGGTTTACAGAATGGACTTCTAAACGAGTTAGAAGACGATTCTTTACCTCCATGTGAATCCTGTCTAAAAGGAAAAATGACTAAGAGATTAGTAAAGAATGGACTTCCAACGAGCCGTTGGAGCTTATACATTCGAATCTTTGTGGTCCAGTGAATGTTAAAGCTCAAGGAGGATACAAATATTTCATCTCTTTCATAGATGATTATTCGAGGTATGTTTGTCTATATATAATGAGGTATGTTTGTCTATATATAATGCATCATAAGTCTGAGGCTCTTGAAAAGTTAATAGAGTTTAAGGCTGAAGTTGAAAATGCATTAGAGAAAACCATTAAGACACTTCGATCCAATCGGTGTGGAGAATATATGGACTTAAGATTCAAGGACTATTTGATAGAACATGGAATCCAGTCGCAACTCTCAACACCTAATACACCAAAACAGAATGGTGTGTCAAAAATGAGAAATAGAACCTTGTTAGATATTGTTCGATCTATGATGTGCTATGCTCAATTGCCGGACTCATTTTGGGTTTACGCAGTAGAGACTGCAGTTTAAATCTTAAACACTGTTCCATCAAAGAGTGTTTCAGAAATACCTTTTGAGTTGTGGAAGGGGTGTAAACCTAGTTTACATCACTTCAGGATTTGGGGTTGTCCAACACATGTGCTAGTGACAAACCCGAAGAAATTGGAACCTTGTTCAAGATTATGCCTATTTGTAGGTTATCCCAAAGAAATGAGAGGTGGTCTTTTCTACGACCCACAAGAAAATAAGGTGCTTGTATGAAAAAACGCTACTTTTTTGGGTGAAGATTTCATGAAGAACCACAAATCACGTAGTAAATTAGTATTCAATGAAGCTACAGGGGAGTCAATAACAGTTGTTGACCAGGCTGGACCTTCATCAACGGTTGATGACGAAGCCGACACATCAAGTCAATCTCGTCCTTCTCAATCGTTGGAATTGCCTCGATGCAGTGGGAGGGTTGTTTCACAACCAGACCGCTACTTGGGTTTAGCTGAAACTCAGGTTGTCATACCTGATGATGGCGTAGATGATCGATTGTCTTATAAACATGCAATTAATGACGTAAATAAGGACCAATGGATTAAGCCATGGACCTTGAAATGCAATCAATATACTTCAATTCGGTTCGGGAACTTGTAGACCAACCTGAGGGTTGAGAACCATAGGGTGCAAATTGATTTATAAGAGAAAATGAGATGCAGTCATAAAGGTACATGCATTTAAGGCTAGACTCGTACCAAAGGGTTTTTACCCAAAGGGAAGGAGTTGACTGTGAGGAAACGTTTTCTCCTGTTGCTATGTTAAAGTCCATAAGGATACTCTTGTCCATAGCCGCATTTTATGAATATGAAATTTGGCAAATGGACCTCAAGACTGCCTTTTTGAATGGTAATCTTGACGAGAGTATCTATATGTCTCAGCCTGAACGGTTCATAGCCCAAGGTCAGGAGCAAAAAGTTTGCAAGCTCAATCGGTCCATTTATGGATTGAAGCAAGCATCCAGATCTTGGAACATAAGATTTGATATTGTGATGAAGTCTTATGGCTTTGACCAAAACGTTGATGAGCCTTGTGTTTACAAGAGGATCATCAACGATAAAATAGGTTTCTTAATACTTTATGTGGATTATATCCTACTTGGGAATGACGTAGGATACCTTACTGACATAAAGAATTGACTGGCAACCCAATTCCAAATGAATGATTTGCGAGAGGCGCAGTATGCTCTTGGGATTTTAATTTTTAGGAATCGCAAGAACAAAACGATAGCTTTGTCTCAAGCATCTTATATCGACAAAATGTTGGTCCGATATCCGATGGAGAATTCCAAAAGGGGTTTATTTCCCTGTAGGCATGGAATTCATTTGTCCAAGGAATAGTGTCCTAAGTCACCTCAAGAAGTTGAGGATATGAGACGCATTCCCTATGCCTCGACAGTAGGTAGCTTAATGTATGTTATGCTATGCACGAGGCCTGACATTTGCTATGTTGTGGGAATAGTCCCTAGGGACTAGTCCAATCGAGGTTTAGACCACTAGACCACAGTTAAAAATATTCTCAAGTATCTAAGGAGAACGAGGGACTACACTTTTGTGTATGGGTTTAAGGATTTGATCCTCAAAGGATACACTGGTTCTGATTTTCAGATCAATAAGGATTCTCGGAAATCCACATCGGGATCAGTTTTCACCCTTAACGGGGGAGCTATAGTTTGGCGTAGCATCAAGCAAGGATGCATCGTCGACTCCACTATGAGGTAGAATATGTTGTTGCTTGTGAAGCAGCTAAAAAGGTTGTTTGGCTAAGAAAATTCTTGACTGATTTGGATGTTGTTCCAAATATGGAATTTCCTATCACCATATACTATGACAACAGTTGTGCAGTAGCCAATTCGAAGGAATCTCGTAGCCACAAGGGAGGGAAGAAAATCGAGAGGAAATATAATCTCATTCGGGAGACAGTGCCATGAGGAGATGTGATATTCAAGAAGATCACTTTGGACCACAACATTGTTGATCCTTTTAAAATGACTCACACAGCTAAAGTGCTCGAGGGTCAACATGATAGTCTAGTCTATGAGATATGTACATAGGATAATCTAGGGCAAGTGGGAGACATGTAATAGGTATATGGATGCCTTAGTTTATTGTAGTTTATCTCTGTAACCACTGTTTTAGATTGTAATGTACCCCAGTAGAGTTTTAGTTCAAGTGGGAGTTTGTTGGGTTTTATGCCCTAAAACTCGTAGTTTCTAAATAATGTTCTAATTAAATCAATAAAGAGTTATTGTTTATGTATGGATGTATGTCCTAATCTCATACATGTTTGTAATATTACTTATTGAAATAAATAAGAGTTATTTTTTCATCACTTCATGTCTTGCATATTTACAAACTCTATCCAATAAACTAAGGTCCAGGGTCATTGATTTATGAGAGAACTAGAACTTTAACGGTGCGTAATGAACACACGGAGAGGATCACGTTCGATTTAATGACCCGAACGGTCTACAATATACGGATAGGGTTGGAGACCTAATCCTGAAAACGCTGTGGATGCGACCCGCTTTGTATTAGATACAAACGAGGTGATCCATCTCGTTCATATGCTTGATATGCGAGTGGGGGCATCCTGTGCAATGAGATTGTACAAGACCAGACCGTGAATTATTAGACCTACTGATGTAGTATAGGACTAATAACTTCGTAGATGACAAATAGTGACTCGACCTTAATCCTGAGCGTGTTGCAGACTCGTGTCTGCGGGGGGTTGTCCTTTGACTAGTACGGGTGAGGGTGGTAAAAGTTACTTGCCCAATATGCCTATCTTCTCACGGACAGGACCACGTGGGGAGCTGGGAACTTGACTATGCGAGATGGAATTCACTCGTTCCCGACTTAGGGAAACTAGAGGGGATATTTCCTTAAGTGTTGTCTCCATGGCTTGGACAACGAGCGCCCACCCTCTTACTGGCCCGAGAGGGATGTTGTTTATGTTTGACCATACAACGTTGTTGTTCATTAGACGAGCAGTTGGGACTTAAGAAGCAAGAGGTAGACAAAGGGGTAAAACGATAATTTTACCCAACAGTGTCTACGAACAACCTGTGAAGGGTCGACTCACGGGCATTGGTTATATCAATGGACACAATGAAGGGAATCGAAGTCCCCGCAGCCGAAGCGATTGCGAATCGCGCGCTCTTGATTTAGTTACAACGGAAAATTCAAGAACGTAAACATGGATTAAACATACAATAAGAGTATGGACATGAAGTATATACCTTTGAAGAACCATTCTTCAAGTACTCCTCTCTCCACGGTCACGATCTCAGCAACAAGAACTCGTACGAATACCGACACCACCACCAGATCTTCTTTGTTGTTCTCTAGGTGAGGGAAGAAGGTGGGTTCCCTTTAGGAGTACTGAGGTATTTTGTGAGAGAGATTTGTGTTTTGGAACTCTTCCAACAACACAACAAGGAGGCTAGGAATACCCTTAGAAGTTCTTAATCTAGTTGCATCTCATGCAACTATATATATAGAGGAATGGGATGGAAATGATCATTCTACCCCTCCTTTAATCTCTCTTTATTATATAGTTTATATATGAATCAAATTCACATTAAAACTATATATTATATCAATTACATCATATATAATAGATATAACTCCTCATGTATGAAATTGAACACTTCAATTTCACTTCTAACTTTATACCCTCAATATTACCATGTTGAGCCAACGGAGAGATCTAATGGACCTACAGATCATGAGCTCCAATGATGTGAGATTAACTTATCAAACTCTTTGATCCAGTTAATCAATATTCATTAACTACAAGTCACTCCACTATAGACTTGTAGCTGCACTCTCCTCACTGTAGATATTATTGTGTCCACTGATATAGTCATTACCCATGAGTCGACCTTCACAGGTTGTTCTTAATCATAGCTGGGTCAAATTACCGTTTTAACCCTGTGATTACCTCTTTGCTCCTTAAGCACCACTTATCCTTTAATGAACAACAAGTCTAAGGTCCTACCTTAGACTCATACCCTCATAGAGGGCGGGGCCCCGTTGTTCAAGACTTGGAGTCAGTTCTTAAGGGAACAACCTATCTAATTCTTTAGTAGAGGAATGAGTGAATTCCATCTTGCACAGTTAAGTTGCCAGCTACCTACGAGGTTCTGTCCCTGAGAAGGTAGGCTTATTGAGTCGGCTACAGTCCACTCTCACCTATACTAGTCTAAGGACAAACCCCTATAAGCAGGAGTTCTTAACTTGCTCAGGATTCAGGTCAAGTCACTAATAACCATCTATAAATTACTAGTCTTATCCTGTTAACGGTGTTATACTGGTAAGACTAATAATTTGCGATCCAGTCTTGTATGAACTCTTCATACAGGATGCCCCCACTCGCATGTCAACTACAAGAATTAGTTGGATTACCTCATTTGTACTAATTACAAAGTGGGTCGCATCCATGGTGTTACCAGAATGAGGTTTCGAACCTTATTCTTATACCATAGACTATTTTGGTTTTAATCATGAATTCAACCCAAATTGTGTCCACTACATTGATTTCAAGATAAACGTTATAGCCTTGGAGCTTAGTTTAGTGGATTTATAAAAGCAAGACTGTAATCTTATCAAAACAAATAACACTTTATTTAATTGATAAAGATTACACATGTTTAGGTCATTAATCCCAACAATCTCCCACTTGACCTAAAGCTTGTGGAGTACTAAACATTACATTAATGCAAATACAATAAACTAGGGCATTTAAACCCTTTGTACAAAATACTCCCACTTGCCCTAGTTGGGGAAGACTTGTAAACTTAGGCCTTCTAGGTGACTCTCAAATACTTTAGCCGTGATAGCCTTTGTAAAAGGATCAGCAATGTTGTGCTCCCGGATGAGATGATACTTCCGCTCTATGTGCTTTCCTCTCTTGTGAGTTCGGGGTTCCCTCGAATTTGCCACTGCACCACTGTTATCGCAATACAGTGTGAAGGGCAAAGTCATATTTGGAACAACTTCCAAATTTAGCATAAATTTCTTAACCAAACGGCCTCCTTAGCTGCTTTACAAGCTGCTACATATTCGGCCTCCATGGTGGAATCAGCGATGCATCCTTGCTTGACGCTTCTCCATACTACAGCTTCTCCGTTAAGAGTGGAAACTGACCCTGATGTAGATTTCCGAGAATCTTTATCAGTCTGAAAGTCAGAATCCGTGTATCCTGTAAGGATCAAATCCTTAGCTCAATACACAAATGTGTAGTTCCTTATTCTCCGAAGATACTTAAGGATCGTTTTAACTGTTGTCCAGTTTTCAAGTCCTGGATTGGATTGATACCTATTGACCATCCCAACTGCAAAACAGATGTCGGGCCTAGTACACAACATGGCGTACATCGGGCTCCCAAGAACGGTGATGCGTGCGAATCTGTCTCATATCCTCAACTCCTTGAGGTGTCTTAGGACACTGTTCCTTAGACAAATCGATTCCATGTCTAAAAGGCAACAAGCCCTTTTTGGAATCTTGCATCTTAAACCTTGACAACACTTTGTCTATGTATGATGCTTGAGACAAGGCTAGTGTTCTATTCTTGCGGTTCCGCATAAATGGGATCCCAAGAACAAATCAAGCGCATAACCCAAATCTTTCATTTGGAATTGCGTAGCTAGCCATTCCTTGATGTCAGTAAGATAACCTACATCATTCCCAATGAGTAGGATATCATCTACATAGAGAATTAGGAAAGCGACAAAACTATTGATGATTTTCTTGTAGAGACAAGGTTCATCATCATTCTGATCAAAACCATAAGATCTGATAGCCTCATCAAATGTTATATTCCAGGATCTAGAGGCTTGTTTCAGTCCATAAATCGACCTTTTAAGCCTGCAAACTTTTTTCCCTTGTCCTGGTTCAATGAACCCTTTGGGTTGTTCCATGTAGATGGTTTCCTCAAGATTGCCATTCAAAAAGGTTGTCTTGACATCCATTTGACATACCTCATAGTCATAATATGCGGCAATGGCAAGAAGGATACGGATAGACTTTACCATAGCAACAGGTGAAAAGGTTTCCTCAAAGTCAACCCCTTCAACCTGGGTATAACCTTTTGCTACTAGTCTAGCTTTAAAGGTTTGCACCTTCCCATCTACACCACGTTTTCTCTTGTAGATCCACTTACAACCTATAGGTTTTACCCCATCAGGCTTATCTACAAGATCCCAAACAGAATTGAAGTGCAAAGACTCCATTTCTTGGTCCATGGCTATGACCCATTTGTCTTTGTCAATATCAACTATTGCTTGATTATAGGTCAATGGATCCTCGCAGTTGTCATCTGGTATAACAACTTGGGTTTCAGCTAAACCCATGTAACGGTCAGGCTGTATCACAACCCTCCCACTACGTCGAGGCATACTCAACTCTTGAGATGGATCCTCTTGACTAGACAAACTAGTTGTTGGGATGTATGTCCTCATCTCGTGTAGTTTGTAATATTTCAAGTTGTAAATGAATAAGAGTTATTTATTTCAACATTGTATAATAAATAAGAGTTATTTATTTAAACTTTGTGTCTCGCTGATGCGAAAATATCGTGTACCGTAAACTAATGTAAATTAGAATGAGACACCGATACTTCTACGACGTGCAAGTATACACGGTCGAGAGCAACAAGTGATAAGTAAAAGTATCGATCCCCCGAGGACTAGCTAGACCTAAGTGAATGAGTGTCCTAGAAAATTTTCTTTATTTTAGTGCAATGAATGAGTGTGCAAATTACTATTGGAAATAAATAAATTAAAAGAAAGATAAGATACGACGCAATAAAATAACTAAATTTAAATGCGGGGAGAGGAGAATGTAAACAAGAGGGGAGATGAAGGAGATGAGATTTTTAATGAAAAATAGGCTGGGTTAGAGTTCTAATGTTCAATTGGAATAAATTTTGAGTGATGCCTTGAATTTACCTACACATGCATTCAAATGATTCTTTCCAAAATCACTAAGTTTTAAAACCTACAATTTCCCAATTGTGATCTAAATTATGCTCATGATTTTAGGTTCTAGGTAGGTTAATTATCCCTAATCAACTCAATAATCCTAGAATGAAATTTTAGTTTTCTAATTCATTAACTTTCCCAAGTTTATGAATTATAGAGAAGTTAAAAAGGCCAATTTTAATTCTCATGCAACGTTAAATTCAATAAAATTTCATAAATTCAATCAATGGCATCACCCATAAATTTAATCAAAAATTATATTAAAACAACCTAACCCTTGCCTAAGATAATTTAGTTCATGATGGAAAGTGAGTCATATATCTCCAGTTTAAGCATGCTTTGGAGTTCACATATAAAAATAACCCAAAACAACCAAACAAACTGCTTAGAACAGTGAGCAAATTAACCTCTAATTAGTGTATAAACAACCCAACAAAAGCAAAGATAATTGGCAAAAATAATCGGCAAAAGCATTAAAAGAAAGGGAACAATTTACACAAAGAAGTGGCCTTGTTTCGCTCTGAAGAATTGCCTAGATGCGGCCTCACGCCGATGGTCTCAGCAGGGCATTTTGCTTCAAAGAAAGCCCTTGGGTTGGCCCGAGAATAAGGTCGCGACCAATTGCTTCAAAGAAAGGCAAGCAACAGCGGAACAACCCTTGGATCCACGGTTGCTTCAAAAAACGGCGAGCAACACAATCTGCAGCGACCTCACGTGATTGCTTTAGCAATCCTTGAGCGACTCCCAACGATAGTCCCTTCGCACGATTGCTTGACAAAGAAACCTCTCGGCAAATCATTTTTCTTCCAATGATTGCTTCAAAGAACTTTTGGCAATCAAAGAACCTCTCAAAGAACCTCATGCATATTGCTTCAAAGAAATCGCTCCTTTGACCTTCCTTCACAATTGCTTCAAAAATTGATGGGTCGACTCTCTCGATGCTTGCAAGAGTCCATCCTATGGCCTCTTGATCATTCATTAATAAGAAGGACTAATCCCTTGAATGTCAGCAAGAGTCCATCCTATGGCCTTCTTGTGTTGCTTAAGGACATTAAGCAACAACTGTTCATCCTTAGGGGGTAGACTTGCTGATATGATAATGGGAAGAGTTTCCTTATCACCCAAGAATGCATACTTTAAGTGCAGTAAAGGTTTCGATTCTAGTGTTGGGGTTCTTGAACCGAGGGTATCATAGAAGGTCTCTCTCCTTCCTTCAAATCTAATGACTCAAAGATTTTTCTCGAACTTTGCTATTTCTGCTAGTTCTTCCAAACCCTGGGTCAACTCTTCTATTCCTGACTTCTCTAACTCACTTTCTCTCAGATCTCCAAATCTCATCTCATGGATTCCTTTCAATTCTTCACGGCGATTTCGTAAATAACTCCATCTAAAACATGAATTACGAGAACAACTTTCTCATCCCATTTGGATACCTCATCAGTATCATAGATGCTAAAGCTGGACCTCTTGATCATTCATTCTCGACTTAATGGTCCCTGCATGAACATCTATCACGGTTCTACTGCTTTTCGGGAAAGGTCGCCACAGGATAATAGGAACATCCTTGTCGACCTTCATAATCCGGGATGATAAAATCCGTTGGGAATATGAATTTATCCACTTGGACCGGGATGTCCTCTATTTTTCCTTCCGGGTAGGCTATTGATCTATCTCTAGCTAGCTGCAGGTCACTGTGGTGAGCCTCGCCTCCCCAATGCCTAATCCCTTATAAATGAGAGAGGCATCAAGTTGATGCTAGCTCCTAAATCACATAGCGCCCTCCCTAACCTGTCTTCCACCAATAGACACGGTGTATGGTAAAAGATCCGGGATCCTTCTCCTTATGGGGTATCCTATTTACGAACACCGCACTACACTCCTCACTCAACGATACCACTTTGAACTCTTGGAACTTCTCTTTTTGAGCAGGATGTCCTTGAGAAACTTCAAGTAGTTGGGCATTTGCTTCAACGCATCAATCGGTGGTATGTTGATATGGACCTCCTTTTAGCATATCCAGAATTTTTCAAAATGGGCTTCCTTCTTCTCGCTTCCTCTTGATCTTTGAGGATAGGGTGGTGGGGGTGGTATGAACTCGAGCACCTTTGCTCTCGTTGTTTCCTTGGAAGTTGAGGCTTGTTGAGATTCTGGTTTATCCTCAATCCCATCTGTTCCCCGATGTTTTGGAACTACCATTTCCTCATCTTGCCCTTCCTCATCAACAGAGTTAGTTCGCTCATCTCTCTAGGTTTTCTCACAGCTACCCTCTCCTAAAATTCTCCCACTCCTTAATTCTACTGCTAGAACATGTTCCTTCCCATCTCTCTTTGGGATTTCTGTGTCTGCAGGGAGCGTGCCCAGTGGCCTTGCCTTTAGCTCATTTGCTAATTGGCCAACATGCATTTCAAGATTTCTTATAGAAGCTTGTTGACTCTGAATAATAGCATCATTGCGAGTAAAAATAGCATCAATGCGAGCTAAAATAGCATCATTGCGAGCTATGTATTCTTTGAACAAACTTTCTAGAGAATCACCTGAAACTTGCTGGGAGGGTGTAGCCTTCTGTTTTGGTTGAAGGGCAGAGTTCTGATTCCCATAATTATGATACCCTTGATTCCTAAAACCAGGTGGTTGATTCACTCTATTTTGCATTTGAGGGGCTTGGGCATTGCTGCTTTGGCCTCCCCGAGATAGATTTGGGTGATTCCTCCATCTTGGGTTATAGGTGCTCCAATATGGGTTATTCCTAGATTGACCCTGGTTTGAATTTCCTACATAACAGACCGATACAGGGTTACTAGGGCAGAACTCAAAAGTGTGTCCTTCACCACAGTAGACACAGGATTCTAAACTCTCTTGAGGTGCAAAAGATGGGGTTGGAGCATTGGAAGAGATTTGGTTCACGTTACCCATAGTCAAATTCTTCAACATGGAAGCCATGGAAGAGATTTGAGCATTTATTGAGTTCAACGTGTCCAACTCAAGGACTCCTTTTGCTTTTCCTACCGAAGTTCTCCTCACATCCGCCCACTGGCAATTGTTGGATGAGATCCTCTCTAATATCTCGTAGGCCTCACTGTAAGTTTTGGCCAACAAAGCTCCATTAGCAGAGGCATCCACTACTTGCTTAGTGGAGGTGTTTAAACCATGGTAGAATGTTTCCATTTGGATGCAGTGAGGCATTCCATGGTGGGGACATTTACGCAAAAGATCCTTAAACCTCTCCCAGGCCTCGCTCAGGGTTTCATCATCAAACTGTTGGAAAACTACAAATTCATTCCTAAATCTTGCATTCCTAGTGGGTGGGAAATATTTTATTAGGAATTTCTCTGCCAAGGAGTTCCAGAATCTCACTTTGACTGGCGGAGCGAATTCAACCAGCTCTTTTGCAAGATCCACCGAGGAATAAGGGAATGAGCTCAATCTAATGGCGTCACTAGACACTCCTGGCATGATGAAGGAATCACTTACTCCCAGGAATGATTTCAAATGGAGATGGGGGTCCTCGGCTGGTAAGCCATGGAACTGCACAATCGTCGTTTGGAGCATTTGAAACATAACGGTTTTAGCTCAAAAGAAGTAGCTTGTATAAGTGTCCGATTATCCTCGGATTCAGCCATCCACTAAGGGGTTGGCATAGGTCCTAATGGCTCGCTCTCTCGGTCATTGGCTAGCTCTATCACATTGGTAGAACCCCCTGCTGGAAGGTTAAAGAGTGGATTGTCTCTAACATCTTGGGGTGCTCTAGGGTTATGGTGTTGGGCTAGAGGATCTATAGGGTCTCTAGGATTATTCTTGTTAGCCATGGCTAATTTTTGCTCTCTCAACCGCTTCCTAAAGGTTTTATCTATTTCGGGGTCAAAATCAAACTCTAACTGGCGACGCACATTCATAAACTATTCTCAAGTACCTGAAATGCAGAAAAATCCAACTCAAGCAATATTATGAAAAAGAAACTAATCCTAAAAAAAAACTCAACAGTAAAGAAAATTTCACAGAACTCACAGATAAGATTCAAAGCTAGTCCCCGGCAACGGCGCCAAAAACTTATAGTCATGCGAGTTTTGGAGTGTGACTTATCTTTAACTATGAGTTGCTTGATTTTAATGATTAGGATTCTAGTGGTTGAGCTTGAGGGTAGGTGTCGAATCCTAGTTGGTTTGCTCTTGGATATTGATGGATAAGTGTAGCTAGGAAACCCCAGGTGGGCCACTTAGAAATCATTGATTGAATGGTGGCTTGTAGCTTAGAGCATAAGTTCCCAATCCTTGTTTAGTTAACCAAATGATTTCAGTCTTTAAAGGACTTTAATGTGTTTAGGGAATAGAACTCATTGAGGACAATGAGTAGTTCAAGTTTGGGGGTTTGATAACTCACCATAGGTGAGTTATTTTACTAGAATCTTAGTGTTTAATCCACTTGAATTGCATTTAATTTAGTGATCCTCATGTTATTTTATCCCTAAACTATGTGTGTTAGCTCTAAAATCTTGAATTTAAGCATTAGGTTAAAAAAGAATTAATTTTGATGTTTTTGTGCTTTAATTTATGAAATTTAGGAAAATAAGCTAACGGTTGATTAAAGACCGAAATTTGAGATTTTTCTTAACTTAAAAAATCCTCGCGTATTTAGTTTCTTTTATAATTGACTTTATAAATTTATTTGGGATTTTTCTGTGTGCAGGAGATGTTTAAAAATTACAAGAGTCCTTAAGGGCATTTTAGACATTTTACCCGAAGGGTAAGATGGTCTTTTTACTCTTAAGGGTATTTTTGTAATGTATGGAATTAGGGCAACACCATCTTGTATAAGAAGGCTAGGGTTTACAGTGATAGGGGCGGAGGATTGACGACAAGAGAAAGAGACCGAGGAGAGAAAAGAGAGAGCAGAAGCGATTGCTACAACAAATGTGTGCATTGGAGAGACAAATCATGAAGGTGTATTTGTTGTAGCAATCGTGTGGTCCATCCATTGATGAAGCAATCGTGGTTGGTGTGGTGAGAATTGTTCTGCAAGCAAAGCCAAGAGAGGATTCGTGAAGGGCTTGATTTGTTGAAGCATTTGGAGGACAGAGAGCTTCGATTTCTTTGTAGCAATTTTGAGGCGGCATCGAGAGAGTGACCCTCAAAATTGCTACAAAGAAATCGAAGTGCCTCTGTCCTCCAAATGCTTCAACAAATCAAGCCCTTCACGAATCCTCTCTTGGCTTTCCTGAGCAATTCTCACCACACCAACCACGATTGCTTCAAAGAATGGATCGACCACACGATTGCTACAAAGAATGGATGGACTACACGATTGCTACAAAGAAATACACCTTCATGATTTGTCTCTCCAATGCACACATTTGTTGTAGCAATCACTCCTGCCTCTCTTTCTCTCCTCGGTCTCTTTCTCTTGTCACAATCCTCCGCCCCTTTCACCAGAAACCCTAGCCTTCTTATACAAGATGGTGTTGCCTAATTCCATACATTACAAAAATACCCTTAAGGGTAAAAGATCATCTTACCCTTCGGGTAAAATGTCTAAAATGCCCTTAAGGACTCTTGTAATTTTTAAACATCTCCCGCATACGTAAAAATCCCAAATAAATTTATAAAGTCAATTATAAAAGAAACTAAATACGCGAGGATTTTTGAAGTTAAGAAAATCTCAAATTTCGGTCTTTAATCAACCGTTAGCTTATTTTCCTAAATTTCATAAATTAAAGCACAAAAACATCAAAATTAATTCTTTTTTAACCTAATGCATAAATTCAAGATTTTAGAGCTAACACACATAATTTAGGGATAAAATAACATGAGGATCACTAAATTCAATGCAATTCAAGTGGATTAAACACTAAAATTCTAGTAAAATAACTCACTTATGGTGAGTTATCACTCGCATTTTTCATAAACTTAATCCAATAAACTAAGCTCAAGGGTCATTGCATTATGAGAGAACTAAGAACTTGAACGGTGTGTAGTGGACACACAGGGAGGATCACGTTCGAGTTAATGACCCGAACGGTCTACAGGACATGGATAGGGTTGGAGACCTAATCCTGGATACACTGTGGATGCGACCCGCTTTGTATTAGATACAGACGAGGTGATCTGGCTCGTTCATGTGGTTGACATGCGAGTGGGGGCATTCTGTGCAATGATATTGTACAAGACCGGGCCGTGAATTATTAGACTTACTGATGTAACACCGTTAACAGTGTAGATCTAATAAATTCGTAGATGACCATTATTGACTCGACCTTAATCGTGAGCGTGTCACGGACTCCTGTCTGCGGGGGTCTGTCCTTTGACTAGTACGGGTCAGGGTGGCTACTGTTGCTCACCTAATATGCCTATCTTCTCAGGGGCAGGACCACGTGGGGAGCTGGGAACTTGACTACGCAAGAAGGAATTCACTCGTTCCCGACTTAGGGAAACAAGAGGGGTTGTTCCCTTAAGTGTTGTCTCCAGGGCTTGAATAACGGGGCCCCACTCTCTCATTGGCCTAAGAGGGTTCTTGTTTATAGTTGGACCATGCAACGTAGTTGTTCATTAGAGGAGCAGTGAGACTTAAGGAGAAAGAGGTAGACACGGGGATAAAATGGTAATTTGACCCAACTGTGACTACGAACAACCTGTGAAGGATCGACTCATGGGTATTGGTTATATCGATGGACACAACTTGTCCTACAGTGATGAGAGTTTAGCTACGGGCTTTAGTGGAGTGTTACCGTAGCTAATGAATGTTGAATAACCGGGTCAAAGAGTTTGACAGGTTAGTCTCGGATCATTGGAACTCGTCACGTGTAGGTCCATTGGGTCCCTCGGTTGGCTCAAATTGGACAAATTGAGGGTTTAAGGTTTGGTGTGAATTTGAAGTGTTCAAATTCATTATTTGGGTATTTATGTCATTTATATGAGATATATATGACATAATATATAGTTTGACGTGAATGAGATTCATAATAAACTATAGTATAGCCTAATTCTCAATTAGTGCTATTTGGAGAAATTGAATTGAGAGAAATTAAATTGAATGTGATTCAATTTATAATTCAACATTTATGCAAATGAGATTTGTATGATAAGGTATGAGATACCTTATATTATATAATATGCAAATGTGATTTGTATATTATATGGTTGTCGTAAAATTGTGATTTGGTAGAGGTTTTAACTCCATCACACAATAGTATTTAAAGGCTTTGCAAGAAGCCTTTGGTGTGCCTTCTTGCCATTTTTTGGATTTCCATCCAAAGAGAGCAACACAATTCTCTCTAGAATTCTCTCATCTCTCTAAGTTCTCTCCTCACCCAAAACCAAACGGAGTCCCACCTACTCTCCCTCAACCTCCCGAGAAGACGTTTTGAAGGTGTCTCCCTATTCGGATCGAGGATCGAGTTCGAGGAGTTCGTTGGTACGAGAGAGATCGTGACCGGAGAAGGAGAAAACGTTAAAGAAGAGTTCTTCAAGAGGTTAGTACCTTTTACTTACTCTTTTCTTCTTCTTCTTTGCATGTTTAGCCTAGGATCTATGAGATAGATTCAATTTTAAGACACGTTTTACACAACGGATCAACGACGTTTCACAACGTCTTCTGCTGCGGGAATTCAAAATCCCTTCACTAGTATCAACAACTCTTGTTGACGTACTAGTGTTCTTATTAGCAACCTTTGCTATTGTTCCGTCTAACTCACTCAACACTACCTTACTTTTTTGTTTGGTGTCCCTTATGTGGTCCTCCTCCAAGAAAGTGGCATTTGTCGACACAAAGACCTTATCTTCCTTAGGATCATAGAATAAACTACCTCTTGTTTCTTTTGGATATCCTACGAATAGGCACAACTTTGAACGTGAATCCAACTTCTTTGGATTTGTCACAAGCACATGTGCTGGACAGCTCCATATTCTTAAGTGACATAAACTACCTTTACGTCCTTTCCAGAGTTCAAAAGGTGTTTCAGAAACACTTCTGGAGGGCACACTATTCAACATGTATACTGCAGTCTCCACTGCATAACCCCAAAAGGAACTAGGGAGATGAGCATAACTCATCATTGATCGAACCATGTCCAACAAGGTTCTATTTCTCCTTTCCGATACACCATTTTTCTGTGGTGTGCCAGGAGCTGAGAGTTGGGATGTAATTCCATGTTCTATCATATAGTTCTGGAATTTTAAATCCATGTACTCTCCACCTCGATCCGATCGAAGTGTTTGAACTCTTTTACCTAAATGATTTTCAACCTTAGCCTTGAGTTCCTTGAACTTTTCAAGTGCTTCAGACTTGTGGTGCATTAGGTAAATATGCCCATATATAGAATAATCATCTATAAAAGAGATGAAATATTCATATCCTCCCCTGGCTTTAACATTCATCGAACCACATAGGTCTGAAAGTATAAGCTCTAGAGTATCTTTGGCTCTATAACCTTTTCCACTAAAAGGTCTTTTAGTCATTTTGCCTTCTAGGCGAAATTCACATACTGGTAAGGAATTTTCTTCTAACTTTCGTTTAGAAGTCCGTTTCTTACCAATCTCTCAATCCTATTGAGATTAATGTGACCCAATCTTAGATGCCAAAGATGAGCATTTTCTTTAGGAGAAATTTTTCGTTTCTTAGTTTGTGCGTTTGCAGTTTTAAATAATTTAGTGTTCAAAACCATTTTGACTGAATTAGGCCTTAAAACATACAATCCATTTTCTAATGAAGCTGAATATATTTCTAAACCTTTCTTCAAAATAAACACTTTATTCATAGAATAGGAAACAGAAATACATTGTTCAATAAGGTAAGAAATTGAAATAAGGTTTATAGTAAACCCTGGTGTCACTAATATATTGTCCAACAATACATATTTCTTGCCAAAATAAAGCTTCATTGTGCCTACTGCTACAGCTGAGACGACCTCTCCATTTCCAACCCGGAGCGTTATCTCTCCTTGTTGTAGCTGCTGCCAAGAATCAATTCTCCGAAAAGAAGAACAAACATGGTTAGTGGCGCCTGACTCAAGTATCCAAGTTGTTTTATCATTATCCACTAAACAAGCTTCTAGGCAAAGTAAATCATATTTACCTTCCTTCTTCTTTTCTGCAATGTACTTTGGATAGTTTCGTTTCCAATGCCCGTCTTCGTTGCAGTGGAAACACTTTCCTTTGTCAGCAACGTCTTTGACTTTCTTGCCCTTCTGGGCGACAGCTTTGTCAACTTGTTTCCCTTTACCAAGCTTCTTCATGTTCTTCTTCTTACCTCTCAGGTTAGAAGAAGATGAAGCCATTGTTTTTGTCCCAGAGGTCGAACCTCTATGATTACTCCGACTGGAAACATTTGCCTCACCTTTCGATCCCTGAATTTTTATCAAAGATTGAAAGGTCTGGAGCTCATTCAGAAAGGAGGTAAGATTAAAAGTAAGCTTGTTCATAACAGCATTACTTCTAAACTGCAGGAAACTATCTGGAAGGGTTTCGAAATGAAGTCGACTGCTCGACTCATCGATGGAAGCACCATTCGACTCCGCAATGTTAAAGTGTACCATCATATCAAGGACATGATCCCGAACAGATGTACCCTCTTGCATCCTCTAGTTGAATATGTACTTTAGGGCATTATGTCGGGCTTGTGTGGACTGTTGTCCAAACATACCCTGCACAGAATCCATGATTTCCTTGGTGGTAATCATGCCCTCATGCTTCATGGCTAATATGTCAGACATACATGCTAGCTTGTAGACCTTGGCCTTATCATTGGCCTTGATCCATCGATCATATGCATCACGAACATTTCGTGACGTATTCGAGCCTGGCACCTGAGGACACTCTTCAGTTAGCACAAACTTCAGATCATCCACTACAAAAATAGTGTTGAGTTTGTTTTTCCATGTCATCATATTCTCTCCAGTTAACTTTTCCGCACCCAATAAGGAAATTATAGAGCTAGACATTTTTGCTGTAAATTTACAAACAAACTTGTATGAGTTTCTTGCTATAACTCTAATCCAATCATGTTTTAGCTAATTATCAAATGATTCCTAGGCCATTTATAATTTGCAAGGATACTCCAAAGGTTTAGAATGTATGACACCGAAGTGTAATAAAAAACACACCTCCTCTGGATCAAGACACTCTTGACCAAAACCTAACACCAGAATAACTCTTATTCCTATGGGTTTTAGTTACCATTTTTCGGTCTGAATACATACACAACTTATGTAGCCCGTGAGTGTAACCCTTTGTCTTTAGATCCCAGAGTCTCGATCAAATAAAATCCGCCGAAGGGAGGACTAGATTGGAAAATAGTCTAAGGAAATCTTTATCCCTTTCGAGTGTCCATCATGTTAGATCCCCATGATCAAGCCCTCCCAGAGGGATTATGTCAGTCCGACAAAACTAGTAGGCTGACCATAGTGGTCTAACAGTGTAAACCAACAAAAGAGACTGTAGGTTTTGTTTTCACTAAACCTTCACCCACTCACTATAAGTACCCTCTCCATTCACCTTGGTATTGACTCATACAAACACCATCCGAAGGGAGACACTCCCGTTTGCGCGACGAGGCCAAGTATGAGTCTCACGGTGTGAACTTCCCGGAGATAGCGTAGGTGAAAAAATATGTATCTCATACACTTTTTCCTCCCACTGAATACTTTAAGTCTATAGGAATCTTTCTTAGGCTAAAACTCGGCTAATGGTTTTACCTAACTCTATCGACATAACTCTTATATTGATAATCAATATAACTCTTATATTGATTTTATCCTAAGTTTGTTAATATATCTTCTTATATTAAACCTACGATTTCTAGTTTATTAACCCCTTAATAAACCCGCTGACGCCACTGTAATTTATAAGACTCTCTGATTAAATTTCACTCCCAGGTCAGTTTCCAAGTAGGTGTGTTCCGTTTCCGTCAGCTTAAATAGCCCAGCCTAGACAGAACTTTCCTTAGACAGAGTTCCTCTTTTAATCGTAGCTTATAAATTACTTGGTTCCTAATTCTAATCTAATTAGAACTAGATAACCGAAGTTCTATTATTTCCAAGTTCTAAACACTTTAAAACTAATAATTAACCGTAGGTGACATGCATACTATGTTATAGTGCTTGATCATTCATCACATGAATAATAAAACATTCATAGCATATTCATCTCATGAAATATAATGCATGTCAATGTTGTCCAAAAATTAATACAACAACCTTATATTAATTAATCATGCAAACTATATAATATAACTGCTTATATTATAAATGATGCATGAAAATGCTTAACCTAAGTTGGGATTTCTAAAATAAAAGCATACACTATGCATGGCAATAATTACACAACAATTGCATAATTAAAATATAACAAATTAGACCAATTTTGGCACCCTAGAAATAATTTTATTTAATAGAATCTAATTATATTTAATTAAAATTAAATATATTAAATATAAACGTTTCATAATTAATATATATAAATAAAAATCCGTTTTCTGCCCGTTGCTCCTCGCGTGAAACGGCTTCGGCGTTGCAACGCTGCTTTTGTCATTTTCTGCCGAGCGTTGCGCAATGCCACAGCGTTGCAACGCTGAGGGTAGCGTTGCAACGCTGTTGTCTTCTCCAGCTGCGCGCCTGCCGAGTGGCGTTGGAATGCTGAGGGCAGAACAACAATGTGATTTCTCCAAATCTTGCTCGTTTTTGCTCCGATCTTCTCAGCAACCGCTTTGCCTCGATCGACATGGATTTACAGATTCGATTTATAATTAAATTTTTCCAAAACACCGGGCCCTATCATTGAACATTTCAATGAAATTGTAAATCTAAGTGCCAAAATTAAAAACATCTAATTTCGCAAAACCGTTCTTACATCACATACAAAAACGATAAATCCCACCTTGTTCTTGAAAAATCCAGAACATAAATAAAGAACGCAATTGGGCTCTGATACCAATTGAAGGGAATAGAAGTCCTCGCAGCGGAAGCGATTGCGAATCGCGCGCTCTTGATTTAGTTACAACGAAAAATTCAAGAACGTAAACATGGATTAAGCATATAATAAGAGTATGGACAGCAAGTATATACCTTTGAAGAACCTTTCTTCAAGTACTCCTCTCTCCATGGTCACGATCTCAGCTACAAGAACTCGTACGAATACGGACACCACCACCGGATCTTCTCTGTTGTTCTCTAGGTGAGGGAAGAAGGTGGGTTCCCTTTAGGAGTAGTGAGGTATTTTGTGAGAGAGATTTGTGTTTTGGAACTCTTCCAACAACACAACAAGGAGGCTAGGAATACGCTTAGAAGTCTTAACCTAGTTGCATCTCATGCAACTATATATATAGAGGAATGGGATGGAAATGACCATTCTACCACTCTTTTAATCTATCTTTATTATATAGTTTATGTAATAATCTAATTCACATTAAAACTGTATATTATATCAATTACATCATATATACTTGATATAACTTCTCGTGTATGAAATTGAACACTTCAATTTCACTGCTAACTTTATAACCTCAATATTACCATGTTGAGCCAACGGAGGGATCTAATTGACCTATAGATCATGACCTCTAATGATGTGAGATTAACTGATCAAACTCTTTGATCCAGTTAATCAATATTCGTTAACTACTAGTCACTCCACTATAAACTTGTAGTTGCACTCTCCTCACTTTAGATACTATTGTGTCCACTGATATAGTCATTACCCATGAGTCGACCCTTCATAGGTTATTCGTAATCACAGTTGGATCAAATTACCATTTTACCCCTGTGATTACCTCTTTGCTCGTTAAGCACCACGGATCCTCTAATGAACAACAAGTCTAAGGTCCTACCTTAGACTCATACCCTCATAGAGGGCGGGGCCCCGTTGTTCAAGACACGAGTCGCTTCTAAGGGAACAACCTATCTAATTCCTCGGTAGAGGAATGAGTGAACTCCATCTTGCACAGTTAAGTTCCCAGCTACCTACGAGGTTCTGTCTCTGAGAAGGTAGGCTTATTGAGTCGGCTACAGGCCAGTCTCACCCATACTAGTCTAAGGACAAACCCCTATAAGCATGAGTTCTTAACTTGCTCAGGATTCAGGTCATGTCACTAATGACCATCCATAAATTACTAGTCTTATCACATTAACGATTATTATCTTGGTTAGACTAATAATTTGCGATCCAGTCTTGTATGAACTCTTCATACAGGATGCCCCCACTCGTATGTCAACTACATGAATGAGTTGGATTACCTCATTTGTACTAATTACAAAGTGGGTCGCATCCATGGTGTTACTAGAATGAGGTTTCCAACCTTATTCTCATACCATAGACTATTTTGGTTATAATCTTGAATTCAACCCAAATAGTGTCCACTACACTGATTTCAAGATAAACGTTATAACCTTGGAGCTTAGTTTATTGGATTCATAAAAGTAAGACTGTAATCTTATCAAAACAAATAATACTTTATTTAATTGATCAAGATTACAAAGTTTAGGGCATAAATCCCAACACACAACTTGTCCTACAGTGATGGGAATCCAGGTACGACCTTTAGTGGAGTATTACCGTAGCTAATGATTATTGAATAACTGGGTCAAAGAGTTTGACAGGTTAGTCTCGGATTATTGGAGCTCGTCATCTGTAGGTCCATTAGGTCCCTTTGTTGGCTCAAACTGGATAGATAGAGGGTTCACAGTTTGGTGTGGATTTGAACTGTTCAAATTCATTAAAAGGGTATTTATGTCATTTATATGAAATATGATTGGCATAATGTATAGTTTAATGTTAATGAGATTCATAATAAACTATAGGTTAGCCTAATTGATTCATTAGTGCTAATTTAGAGAAATTGGATTGAGAGAAGTTAAATTAAATGTGATTCAATTTAAAAACCACAATTATACAAATGTTATTTGTATAATAAGGTATGAGATATCTTATTATATGTGTTATGCACATATGATTTGCATAACCTAAAGTTGTGGTAAAATGTTAAATAGGTGGAGATTTCAACTCCACCTATCACCATTATAAAAGCACCTTTGCAAGAAGGATTGTTTTAGCATTTGTCATTTTCTTTATTTCCATCCAAGAGCAACTCTCTCTGCTCTCAACTCTCTCTAGATTTTCTCTCTACCCTTAAAGCAAAGAGAGTTCCACCACTCTCCCTCTACTGACCAAGAACAACCGAGAAGATCAATTGGAGGTGTCCAATTCGTTCGTTGTTTGAAAGATCGTGATCATAGAGATCGAGAGCGTGAAGAATTCGTGACCGGAGAAGGAGATCTTGAAGAAACGTTCTTCAACAAGTAAGTAAACAGTAACTCCCTATTTTTCTTCTTCTCAAGCATGTTTAGCCTAGGATCTATGACATAGGTTCGATGTTAAGAAAAGGTTTTTCACAACGAACACCACGACGTTGAAAGTCGTTTCCGCTGCGGGAGTTTTATTCCCTTCAATTGGTATCAGAGCCAATCGTTGGCTTCTCGTTGTGCAAATTGATTTTCTTAAAATTAGGTTGTTTATGCTTTAATTCATGAGATGAATTGTGGTTTTTGCATGTTGGATGTTTCGATTTTGGCACGTTTTAGATTTACTTTTCTGTTGATGAGATCAATGTAAAGGCCTAGTGTTTTGGGGCATTTTAGAAAGTAAATCGAGTACGTAAGTCCGTGTCATTCGTGGCAAGAGTTACTGTGAAGAAATCAAAGCGAAATTGGGTAAAAAAACGACGAAGAACAACAAAGGGGTTTGTTATTCTATCGACGACGTTGAGACATTGTTCTTCGATGTCTCAACGTTGTCCGTGCAGATCCAGGCGCATTGCAGGAACAATGTTGTGATGCCTAGTGCGGCGTTGCAACGCTGCGGTTGTTGAGAACGCGGTCTTGACGATGGGCGCTGCAACGTTGCAACATTGTCGCGTAGTGGGCAGTTGTTGCGAGGAGTGGCTTTTTTGGCAGTTTGTTTTTGCTTCGTGGGACGTTATTTTGTTTTTATTTAATTATTTGATTTTTGTAAAATATTTTTTAATTAGTTTTATTAATTAATATTAATATAAAAGTTATATTAATGTTAATTAATTTATATAATGTCCCTAGGGTGCCAAAACCGGTCGAATTTTGTTATTGAATTTATTTTTTGCATGCGATGTATGAAATTTATTAATTCTATACGCATAATGTATGTCATATAGTTTAAAATCTCACCTTAGGTTAAACATTTCATGCATCATATTTATATTATAAGAGTTATAATATATAGTATGCATGATAGGATTATATTATAAGAGTTATAATATAATGTATGCATGTTTTAATTTAATTAATATAAGTGTTATAATTCTTAGATTAAAAACATGGACATGCATTTATTCATGTGATCAATGTATGTTATATAGTTTATTATTCATGTGATGAATGATCAAACACTATAACATAGAAATGCATGTAACATAAGTTAATTGTTAGTTTTAAATTGTTTAGAACTTGAATAATTAGAATTTGGATTTCTAGTCCTAATAAGATTAGAATTAGGAAATAAATATTACTTATGAATGGAGACTAATTAGTAACTCTGTCTAAGGAAGGTTCTGTCTAAGGCTGGGGTATTTAAGTTGACGTTTTGTGTAACACCCCTACAGGAGAACCGACCTGGGAGTGAATTTGGTCGGAGATTCATAGGTTATATTCTCGTGAGTGCCGTTAATTAAAAGTTAATTAATTTACTCCCATAGACCTAAGTTAATAATCTGATTATAGACTTAGGCTAATCCAATATAAAAGTTATATTGGTAGACTTAAGTAAATATTAGTCGATTTATCTAGGTCAATCCCGATTAACTTAAAGAGCCGAGTGGGAGGAAATAAAGTGTATAAGATACATTGAATTTTTCGACCACAAATCTCCGTTAAGTTCACACCGTGAGATCCATATTCGGCCTCGTGGCGCAAATGGGAGTGTCCCCCTTCGGATGGTATTTATATGGGTCAATATCAACGTGAATGGAGAGAGTACTTACAGTGAGTGGGAGCGGGACCTGTGAAAATGGGACCCACGGTCTCTTTTATCGATTCACACCGTGAGACGCCTATGATCCGCCTACTAGTTTGGCCTAGACCAAACAATCCCTTCGGAGGGCCTTGATCATGGGAGTCGAAAACCCGTGAATTCTCGAAAGGGATACAATTTCCTTGTTGGTGTTCCTTCGTGGTTCACCCTTCAGTGGCTATTGTTGGGACGGATACATGGAAATTTAAAGATAGAGGGTGACACTCACGGAATTCGTTAAGAGTTAATGGATTCTGACCAAATAATAGTAACTTGATGCCTAATGGAATAAGAGTTATTCTGGTATTAGGGTCTGGTCGAGAAAGTCTCGTCCCAGAGGAGGAGTGTTTCTGTTCACCGTTCGGTGGGGGTCATTCTAAACTTTTGAGGTATCATTGCAATTTTTAATGACCTAGGGATCATAGGATAAAAATGAAGGGATCGAATCCCGCAACGGAAGCGATTGTGAATAGCGCGTTCTTAATTTCGTTACATGAATTACAATCAAGTACATTTATAACTAGATTAAGCATATGAGAACAAGATGGACAGCAAGATATTACCTAAGAAGGGCAAAGCTGACCGTGTTGCCGCCCAGAAGGGCAAGAAGGCCAAAGAAGTTACAGAGAAAGAAAAGTGTTCCCACTGCAATGGGGATGGTCACTAGAAGAGAAATTGTCCCAAGTTTATTGCCGACAGAAGGAAAGAAGGTAAATGTGATTTACTAGTAACTGAAACTTGTTTAGTGGAGAGTTATGACTCTGCCTGGATACTGGATTCAGGCGCCGCTAACCATGTATGTTCTTCTTTTTAGGGAATTAGTTCCTGGCAGCAGCTGCGAGAAGGTGAGATAACGCTATAGGTTGGATCCGAGGAGGGTGTCTTTGCTGCAGCGGTCGGCACGATGAATCTCTATTTTGGCGAGAAATACATTTTATTGGATAATATGTATATAATGCCAGGGTTTACTAGAAACCATGTTTCCATTTCCTTTCAACTTGAACACTGTATTTCTGTTAATTTTTGTAGTAATAAAACGTTTATTTCTAGAAATGGAAATTTGTTGGGTTCTTCTTCACTTGAGAATAACTTATACGTTTTGAAACCTAATTCGGTCAAAAGTGTTTTGAATACTAAATTGTTTAAAACGACAAAAACATGAACTAAGATAGCAAAGTTTTCTCCTTAAGAAAATGCCCATCTTTAGCATCTAAGGTAAGGCCACATTAATCTCAATAGGATTGAGAGACTAGTGAAGAGTGGACTTCTAAGCGAGTTTGAAGAAAACTCTTTACTGGTAAGTGAGTCATGGCTTGAAGGCAAAATGACCAAACATCCTTTTAATGGAAAAGGATATAGAGCCAAAAGGCCCCTTGAGCTTATACATTCTGACCTAGGTGGTTCGATGAGTGTTAAAGCACGAGGTGGTTATGAATACTTTGTATCTTTTATAGATGACTATTCAAGGTATGAGTATATTTGCCTAATGCATAGGAAGTCTGAGACTCTTGAAAAGTTCAAGGAGTACAAGGCTGAGGTTGAGAACCTATTAGGTAAAACAATTCAAACATTTCGATCGGATCAAGGTGGAGAGTATATGGGCACTGAATTCCAGGACTATATGATAGAACATGGAATTACATCCCAACTCTTAGCACCTGGTATGCCACGGCAGAATGGTGTATCGGAGAGGAGAAACATAACCCTGTTGGACATGGTTCGGTCAATGATGAGCTATGCTCGCCTCCATGATTCTTTTTGAGGTTACGCAGTGGAGACTGTGGTTTATATTTTGAACAACTTTCCGTCGAAGAGTGTTTGTGAAACACCTTTCGAACTCTGGAATGGACGTAAAGGCAGTTTACACCATTTCAAAATTTGGGGATGCTCGACCCATGTGTTTGTGTCAAACCTGAAGAAGTTGGAACCCCGTTCAAAATTATTCCTCTTTGTAGGTTACTCAAAAGAGACTAAGGGTGGTCTGTTTTACGATCCTAAGGAAAATAGGGTGCTTGTGACGACAAACGCCACTTTCCTTGAGTAAGACCACATTAGGGATCACAAACCAAGGAGTAAGATTGTGTTAAACGAAATGGACAGTACATCAGCAAGAGTTGCTGATCGGACTAGTACAACAACAAGTGTTGCTGATCCTAGCTCGTCTAGTCAAGTCCATTCTCAAGAGTTGAGAATGCCTCGTCATAGTGGGAAGGTTGTGAGACAGTCTGAACGTTACATGAGTTTTGCTTAAACCCAAGTCGTCACCCCTGATGATGACTGCGAGGATCCATTGACCTATGATCAGGAAATGGCAGACGTTGACAAAGACGAATGGATTAAAGTTATGCACCAGGAAATGGAGTCGATGTACTTCAATTCTGTCTGGGAGCTTGAGGATCAACCGGATGGGGTAAAACCTATAGGTTGTAAATGGAACTATAAGCGTAAACGTGGCGTAGATGGGAAGATGCAGACCTTCAAACCACGACTAGTTGCAAAGTGTTTTACCAGGTTGAAGGGGTTGACTATGAGGAAACTTTTTCCCTATTTCCATGGTAAAGTCGATCAGGATCCTTCTGGTCATTGTCGCAGATGTGAAGGGATCAAATCCTGCAGCGGAAGCGATTGCAAATTTCGTGTTCTTAATTCTGTCTCAAAGATTTCAATCAAGAACAAATATAACTGAGATTAAGCATGCTATAAGATATTGGACAACAAGAAATTACCTTTGAATAACTCTTTCTTCAAGTGCTCCTTCTCTCCTTGTCACGATCTCAACAACTTAAACCCGAACGTATGAAGTTTCCACCACTAGATCTTCTCCGTTATTCTCTAGGAGAGGGAGGAAGGTGGGTTTGTTTAGGGTGAGATGTGGGGTTTTGAGAAAAGGTATGTTTTGGAACTTTTCCAACAACACAATTGTATGACAATCTAGGGTTTCCAAAGATTCGTTCCAAAGTTGCATCTCATGCAACTATTTATAGGAAAATAGGATGGAAATTAGCATCATATCCCTCATTCATTCTCTCATTAGTATATACTTAATATGTGAATCTAATTCACATTTAAACTATATATTATATCAATTATACCACATATAACTTTATACCCTCAATATTGCCATGTTGAGCAAACGGAGGGACCTAATGGACCTCCAGTTCATGAGCTCCATTGATGTGAGATTAACTGATCAAACTCTTTGATCCAATTAATCAATATTCATTAACTACAAGTCACACCACTATGGACTTGTAGCTGCACTCTCCTCACTGCAGAATATAATCATTACCCATGTGTCGACCCTTCACAGGTTGTTCGTAATCACGGCTGGGTGAAATTACCGTTTTACCCCTGTGATTACCTCTTTGTTCCTTAAACACCATTGATCTTCTAATGAACAATAAGTCTAAGGTCCTACCATAGGCTCATACCCACTTAAGTCACTTTAGAGGGCGGGGCCCCGTTGTTCAAGACCTGGACTCAATTCTTAAGGGAACAACCTATCTAATTCCTTAGTGTAGGAATGAGTGAATTTCATCTTGCATAGTTAAGTCCCCAGCTACCTACGAGGTTCTTTCCCTGAGAAGGTAGGCTTATTGAGTCGGCGACAAGTCACTCTCACCCATACTAGTCTAAGGACAAACCCCTATAAGCAGGAGTTCTTTACTTGCTAAAGATTCAGGTCGAGTCACTAATGACCATCAATAAATTATCAGTCTTATCCTGTTAATGGTGTTATACTTGTTAGACTAATAATTTGCAGTCCGATCTTGTAAGAACTCTTCATACAGGATGCCTCCACTCGCATGTCAATCCACATGAATGAGTTGGATTACCTCATTTGTACTAATTACAAAGTAGGCCGCATTTATGGTGTTACCAGAATAAGGTTTCCAACCTTATTCTTATACCATAGACCCTTTAGGCTATATTCTTGAATACAATCCAAATAGTGTCTACTACACTGATGTTCAAGATACATTATAACCTTGGACCTTAGTTTATTGGATTTATAGAGCAAGAATACAATTTTATCAAAACAAATAACTCTTTATTTATTTGATCAAAACTACATAAGTTTAGGGCACAAATCCAAACAATCTCCCACTTGACCTAAAGCTTGTGGAGTATTAAAACATTACAATAATGTAAATACAATAAACTAGGACATTTTAAATGCTTTGTACAATATACTCCCACTTGCCCGAGTTGGGGAAGACTTGTAAATCTAGACTTTCTAGGTGACTCTTAAATACTTTGACTGTAAGAGGCTTTGTAAAAGGATCAACAACGTTGCACCCTGAGGCTATCTTCTTGGCGATCACGTCTCCTCGATTCACGATCTCCTGGATGAGATGATATTGCCGCTCAATATGTTTTTCCCTCTTGTGACTTCGGGGTTCCCTGGAATTTGTCACGGCACCACTGTTATCAAAATACAGAGTGATTGGAAAACTCATATTTAGAACAACTTCCAAATTTAACATAATTTTCCTTAACCAAACGACCTTTTTTGCTGCTTCACAAGCTGCTACATATTCGACCTCCATTGTGGAATCAGCGTGCATCCTTGCTTGACGCTTCGCCATACTACAACTCCTCCGTTAAGAGTAAATACTGACCTTGATGTAGATTTTCGAGAATCTTTATTAGTCTGAAATTCAGAATCCGTGTATCCTGTAAGGATCAAATCCTTAGCCCCATACACAAGCATGTAGTTCCTTGTTCTTCGTAGATACTTAAGGATTGTTTTAACCGCCGTTCAGTGTTTAGGTCCTGGATTTGATTGATACCTACTGACCATTCCAACTGCAAAACGGATGTCTGGCCTAGTACACAACATGGCGTACATCAGGCTCCAAACAGCTGATGCATAAAGAATTCGTCTCATATCCTCAACTCCTTGAGGTATCTTAGGACATTGTTCCTTAGACAAATGAACTCCATATCTAAAAGGCATTAAACCCTTTTTGGAGTCTTGCATCTTAAACCTCGACAACACTTTGTCGATGTAAGATGTCTGAGACAAGGCTAGTGTTTTATTCTTGCGGTTCCGGGCAATCTGGATCTCAAGAAAAAACTGCGCTTTACCCAAATCTTTCATTTGGAATTGCGTAGCTAGCCAATTCTTAATGTCAGTAAGATATCCTAGATAATTCCCAATGAGTAGGATATCATCCACATATAGAACTAGAAATGCAACAGAACTATTGATGATTTTCTTGTAGACACAAGGTTCATCATCATTCTGATCAAAGCCAAAAGATTTCATTGCCTCATCAAATCTAATATTCCAGGGCCTTGAGGCTTGTTTCAGTCCATAGATTGACCTTTTAAGCCTGCAAATATTTTGCTCTTGTCCTGGTTCAATGAACCCTTTGGGTTGGTCCATGTAGATGTCCTCGTCAAGATTGCCATTCAAAAAGGTTGTCTTGACATCCATACCTCATAGTCATAATAGGTGGCAATGGAAAGTAGGATACAGATAGACTTTATCATAGCAACAGGTGAAAAGGTTTCCTCGTAGTAAAGCCCTTCAACCTGGGTATAACCTTTTGCTACTAGTCTAGCTTTAAAGGTTTGCACCTTTCCATCTACACCACGCTTTCTCTTGTAAATCCACTTACAACCTGTAGGTTTTACGCCATCAGATTTATCTACAAGATCCGAAAAAGAATTGAAGTACATAGACTCCATTTCTTGGTCCATGGCTATGACCCATTTGTCTTTGTCTTTGTCAAGCATCGCTTGATTATAAGTCGATAAATCCTCACAGTTGTCATCTTGTATAAAAACTTGGGTTTCAGATAAACTCATGTAACGTTCAGGTTGCGTTATAACCCTCCCACTACGTCGAGGCATACTCAACTTTTGAGATGGACTCTCTTGACCAGCAAGCTAGTGTCAACAACTTTTGTTGACGTACTAGATTTATTAGCAACCTTTGTTATTTTTTCATCTAACTCACTTAACACAATTTTACTTCTTGGTTTGTGGTCCATTATGTGGTCATCCTCTAAGAAAATGGCATTTGTCGTCGCAAAAACCTTATCTTCCTTAGGATCATAGAATAAACCACCTCTTGTTTCTTTTGGGTAACCTACGAATAGGCACAATTTTGAACGTGAATCCAACTTCTTTGGATTTGTCACAAGCACATGTGTTGGACAACCCCAAAATCTGAAATGACATAAACTACCTTTACGTCCTTCCCAGAGTTCAAAAGGGGTTTCAGAAACACTTTTTGAGGGCACATTGTTCAAAATGTATACCGCAATCTCTACTGCGTAACCCCAAAATGAACTAGGGAGATGAGCATAACTCATTATTGATCAAACCATGTCCAACAAGGTTCTATTTCTCCTTTCCGATACACCGTTTTGTTGTGGCGTACCGGGAGCCGAGATTTGGGATGTAATTCCATGTTTTATCATATACTTCTGGAATTTTAAATCCATATACTCTCCACCTCGATCTGATCGAAGCGTTTTAATTGTTTTACCCAATTAATTTTCAACTTAAGTCTTGAATTCCTTGAACTTTTCAAGTGCTTCAGGCTTAGTTTGTATTAGGTAAATATGCCCAAATCTAGAATCATCATCTACAAATGAGATGAAATATTCATAACCTCCTCTGGCTTTAACACTCCTCGGACCACAAAGGTCTGAATGTATAAGCTCAAGAGGTTCTTTGGCTCTATAACCTTTTCCACTAAAAGGTCTTTTAGTCATTTTGCCTTCTAGGCAGGATTCACATACAGGTAAGTATTTTCTTCTGACTCATTTAGAAGTCCATTCTTTACCAATCTCTCAATCCTATTGAGATTAATGTAACCCAATCTAAGATGCCAAAGATGAGCATTTTCTTTAGGAGAAATTTTACGTTTCTTAGTTTGTGTGTTTGCAGTTTTAAATAATTCAGTGTTCAAAACCATTTTGACTGAATTAGGCCTTAAAACATACAACTCATTTTCTAATGAAGCTGAACATATTTCCACACCTTTCATCAAAATAAACACTTTATTCATTGAGAAATAAACAAAAATACATTGTTCTATAAGGCAAGTAATTGAAATAAGGTTTCTAGTAAACCCTGGTATCACTAATATATTGTCTAACAACATATATTTCTTGCCAAACTAAAGCATCATCGTGCCTACTGCTACAGCTGATACGACTTCTCCATTTCCAACCTGGAGCGTTATCTCTCCTTTCTCTGCCTGCTGCCAGGAATCAATTACCTGAAAAGAAGAGCAAACATGATTAGTAGCGCCTGAATCAAGTATCCAAGCAGTTTTATCATTATCCACTACACAAGCTTCTAAGCAAAGTAAATCATATTTACCTTCCTTCTTCTTTTCTGCAATGTACTTAGGAAAGTTCCACTTCCAATGCTCGTCTTGACTGCAGTGGAAACACTTTCCTTTGTCTGCAACTTCTTTGACCTTCTTGCCCTTCTTGGCGGCAGCCTTGTCAGCTCGTTTCCCTTTACCAACATTTTTCATGTTCTTCTTCTTCCCTTTAAGGTTAGAAGAAGATGAATCCACTGTTTTTGTTCTAGAGGTCGAACCTCTGTGATAACTCCTACTTGCAACATTTTCCTCACCTTTCGATCCCTGAATTTTCATAAAAGATTGAAAGATCTGGAGTTCATTCAGAAGGGAGGTAAGATTAAAAGTAAGCTTGTTCATAACAACATTACTTCTAAATTGTAGGAAACTATCTGGAAGGCTTTTCAGAATGAAGCTAACCTGGCTCGATTCATCGATGGAAGCACCATTCGACTCCGCGATGTTAAAGTACACCATCATATCCAGGACATGATCCCGAACAGATGTACCATCTGGCATCCTTGAGTTGAATATGTATTTTAGGGGATTGTGTCGGGCCTGTGTGGACTGTTGTCCAAACATACCCTGCACGGAATCCATGAGTTCCTTAGCGGTCATCATGCCCTCATGTTTCTTGGCTAATATGTCAGACATACTTGCGAGCATGTAGACCTTGGCATTATCATTGGCCTTGATCCATCGATCATATGCATCACAAACATTTCGTGACGCATTCGAGCCTGGCACCTGAGGACACTCATCAGTTAGCACAAACTTTAGATCATCCACTGCCAATATAGTGTTGAGTTTGTTTTTCCATGTCATCATATTCTCTCCGGTTAACTTTTCCGCACCCAATAAGGAAATTATAGAGCTAGACATTTTGCTGAAAATTTACAAACAAAACTTGTATGAGTTTCTTGCTATAATTTTCTAATCCCATCATGTTTTAGCTAATTATCAAATGATTCCTAGCTCATTTATAATTTTCAATGATACTCCAAAGGTTTAGAATGTATGACACCGAAGGGTAATAAAAAACACTCCTCCTCTAGATCACGACACTCTTGACCAAAACCTAATGCAAGAATAACTCTTATTCCTATAGGCTTTAGTTACCGTTATTCGATCAGGGTACATACACTTCTTATGTGCCTTGTGAGTGTAACCCTCTGTCTTTAGATCCCAGAGTCCCCATCAAATAAAATCCGCCGAACAGAGGACTAGATTGAAAAATAGACTAAGGAAATCTTTATCTATTTATGGTGTCTACTGTGTTCGATCCCCTATGATCAAGCCCTCCGAAGGGATTGTCTTGTCTAGGCCAAACTAGCAGGCTGACCATAATGATCTTACGGTGTAAACCGACTGAAAAGACCATAGGTTTTGTTTTCACTAAACCTGTCCCACTCATTATAAGTACCATTTCCATTCACCTTGATATTTACTCATACAAACACCATTCGAAGGGGGGCGCTCTCGTTTGCGCCACGAGGCCAAGTATGAGTCTCACGGTGTGAACATCCCGGAGATACGTAGGTGAAAAAATATGTATCATATACACTTTTCCTCCCACTGAATACTTTAAATATATAGGAATCTTGCTTAGGCTAAACACGACTAATGGTTTTTACCTAAAGTTATCAATATAACTCTTATAGTGAACATCAATATAACTCTTATACTGATTTTATCCTAAATTTGCTAATATAACTCTTTATATTAAGCCTAGGATTTCTAGTTTATTAAGCCCTTAATAAACCCGCTGACGCTACTATGATTTATAAACTTTCTGATTAAATTTCACTGCCAGGTCAGTTCCCAAGTAGGGGTGTTCCGTTTCCATCAACTTAAATACCCCAGCCTAGACAGAACTTTCCTTAGACAGAGTTCCTCTTTTAATCATTTTTTATAAATCACTTGGTTTCTAATTCAAATCTAATTAGAACTAGATAACCCAAGGTATATGATTTCCAAGTTCTAAACATTTTAAAACTAATAATTAACCTTAGGTGAAATGCATACTATGTTATAGTGCTTGATCATTCATCTCATGAATAAGAAGACATGCATAGCATAATCATCTCATGAAATATAATGCATGTCAATGTTGTCCATAAATTAATATAACACCTTATATTAATTAATCATGGAAACTATATAATATAACTCTTTATATTAATAAATGATGAATGGAAATGCTTAACCTAAGGTGGGATTTCTAAATTAAAAGCATACATTATGAATGACAATAATTACACAACAATTGCGTAATTTAAATAGCAAAATTAGACCAATTTTGGCACCCTAAAAATGATTTTAATTAATATAATCTAATTGTATTAATATAATCTAATTATATTAATTAAAATTAAATAAATTAAATAAATTAAATATAAAACATTTTTATATTTAATATATAAATTAATAAAACATTTTTTCGCCCGTTTGTAGAAGTGTTGAAATGCCTTCGGCATTGCAACGCTGATGGCAGCATTGCAACGTTGTTGCTTGTTCGTTTCTGCCCGTTGGAGCGCGTTGTGAAACACCTTCGGTGTTGCAACATTGGAGGCAGCGTTTCAACGCTGGCTCTGACTGCGCCTCCTTCTGCAAGTGCAACGTTGCAACGCTGCCTTTGATGTGCGCCTCCTTTCGCAAGCGCAGCGTTGCAACGCCAATGAACAGCGTTGCAACGCTGCACACAAACAACATGGTTGAATTTGCATTCCTTGCTCGTTTTCGCTCCATTCTTCTCAGCAACCACTTTGCCTCGATCGACACGGACTTACAGACTCGATTTACAATTAAAATTTCCCAAAACACCAGACCCTTACATTAAACGATTCAATGAAAAATTATAAATCTAAGTGCAAAAATTGAAAACGTCTAAATTTCAAACCGTTCATACATCACATGAAAAACAATAAATCCCACCTCGTTCTTGATAAATCCAGAACGTAAATTAAGAATGTAATTGGACTCTGATACCAATTGAAGGGATCGAATCCCGCAGCGGAAGCGACTGTGAATCGCGCGTTCTTAATTTCGTTACATGAATTACAATCAAGTACATTTCTAACTAGATTAAGCATATAAGAACAAGATGGACAACAAGATATTACCTTTGAAGAACTCTTTCTTCAAGTGCTCCTTCTCCCACGTGCACGATCTCAACAACACAAACCCGAACGATCACCGACACTACTACCGGATCTTCTCCGTTGTTCTCTAGGTGAGGGAGGAAGGTGGGTTCCGTTTAGGTGAGGTGAGATGTTTGTGAGATTCTAGTTGGAACTTTTTCCAACACAATGTGGGAGAATTCTCTTGGGTTTCTCAAAGAGATTAAATTCCTTAACCTAGTTGCATCTCATGTAACTATATATATAGGGAAATAGGATGGAAATTACCATCCTATCCCTCCTTTATTCTCCCACTATTATATGATTTATATGTGAATCTAATTCACATTAAAACCATATATTATATCAATTATATCATATATAAATGATATAACACCTCATGTATGAAATTGAACACTTCAATTTCATTCCTAGCTTTATACCTCGAATGGTACCATGTTGAGCCAACGGAGGGACCTAATGGACTTCCAGTTCATGAGCTCCAATGATATGAGATTAACTGATCAAACTCTTTGATTCAGTTAATCAATATTTATTAACCACAAGTCACTCCACTATAGACTTGTAGTTGCACTCTCCTCACTGTAGATTATATTGTGTCCACTGATATAATTATTACCCATGAGTCAACCCTTCACAGGTTGTTCGTAATCACAGCTGGGTCAAATTACCTTTTTACCCCTGTGATTACCTCTTTGTTCCTTAAGCACCACTGATCCTTTAATGAACAAAAAGTTTAAGGTCCTACCATAGACTCATACCCTCTTAGAGGGCGGGGCCCCGTTGTTCAAGACCTGGAGTTAGTTCTTAAGGGAACAACCTATCTAATTCCTTAGTGTATGAATGAGTGAATTCCATCTTGCACAGTTAAGTCCCCAGCTACCTACGACGTTCTGTCCCTGAGAAGGTAGGCTTATTGAGTCGGCTACGGGCCACTCTCACCCATACTAGTCTAAAGACAAACCCCTATAAATAGGAGTTCTTAACTTGCTCAGGATTAAGGTCGAGTCACTAATGACCATATATAAATTATCAGTGTAACACCCCATAATTTTAAATGCCTTTAGGTTGGGCTTTGGGTGGGTTTAATGGAAATTAAATCAACCAAGCTTTGAATTTTCTTAATTTGACTTAAGTTCTATCAAATTTAAGAAAATATATGTATAGGTATAACTATATATATATATATATAGATATATATTAAGTTGGTATTTGCATGATTAAAGACTTAGGGGTGAATGTGGAAAGATTGGAGGGCATTTTGGTAATTAGAGTGGTTTAGGGTTTTGTTTTTACTTGGACACGCATCCCGAGACTGGAGCCCTTCATCTCACACTCCCCCTTCACGACTACATCTCCCGCGGTGAACATCCCCTCACCGTCCTCCCGAATGCCAAGCCGCCAACCATCGTTGCTGCTGGACTCGTTGGAGTCCTCGCGGAGCTCGCGCGCAGCGCCGCACGCCACCGGTCGAGCCAAGCCGCACCGCGCCGCCGCTAGGCCGTCGCGCAAGTCGAGGTCGCTCTCGCCGCAGATCTTCGCCGACGATCCGCCACGGATGGGAGCTTGAATCGAGCCGCCGGAAGTCCAGCGCCGCAGGCCGGTCGCCGCCGATTGGTTCGTTCGCCGCACAGAGTTCGCCGCCACACACGCAACTCGCCGGATCCGCAATCAAAGTCTTGGATCGCTGCGATTCGCCACCCACCGAAGCCTTGTTGTGAAACCGCCATTTTTGGTTCGGGATTTGGGGAGCTTTTCGGCCGGTTTCGACATTTTAGGGCCAGGTTACGGTAGATCGGTGAGGGGGCATCTCGAGATCGACCTCAACGCCTCGAACGCGCCGCCCACGCCACCACACACCCGCGTGCTCGTACCGCCCTGTGCGCGCTCACGGGGCGCCCCGATCCACTGCTTTGACCTCCCGAGTTCGTTTTAAGCGTCCGTTTGTGGTAATTTAGCCTAACTTTAATTGAATTCAAAATAAGTGCCTAATTATGTAAGTTAATTAAAGAATTGATGATCGTGATTTAGGGGATTCGACTATCGAGCATGACTAAGCGAAACTTTGAGCTAGGAGCGGAATGTAAAGAGTTTCGAGCTAAGGTAAGGGATTTTCTACAAACGATCTTAAAAGGGAAGTGAATACGATTTCCTGAAATATGTATTTGTTTAAAGGATGAAAATTGAGGAATTATTTCAAAAGGTGAATTTCCAAAACTCATGCTTAGGGCTTGAATTTAGAAACGAATATTTCAAAGGGTTTCTCGAGAATCTCGAGTGAATGATTTTCAAAAGGTTTAGTAAGGGACCTCGTGCTAGAACTTTTAATGGGAGTAATCGAAAGCGATTTTCATGATTTTAGGCGAAATAGTTCATATTTTTCACATGAGAATCCACAGATATTATTTTGAGAATACGTGATATTTTATATGCAAATTCGATGTATTATGTGAAAATGAATCATTATTTTATGTGAAAGTATTCTCGTATGTTAGGTATAAGGATCCCATTATTTCATGTGAGAATAGGACAGTAGATTGTATGAGAATGTTTCATGTTCTTACAAAAGTATGATATTTCACACTGTCCATGAGAAAGTATGAATGATATGTTGATGATGATATTTGTGATATGTACACCATGATTATGTGACTGATGGGACCTTATGCATGTTTTGTATGCCACGAAATGAATTAACGAATAGTGTGGACATTGGTTATCCTGAGATCGCTGAAATGACTTAGGATGACCAGTCGGCCTCACAACTTAATATACAGCCATGGATTAAAGACCTGGCAATTAAATGAATAGCCATGGATTAAAGACCTGGCAATTGAATGAGCAGCCATGGATTAAAGACCTGGCAATTACATGAGCGACCATGGATTAAAGACTGCAATTACATGAATACGACCATGGATTAAAGACACGGCAATTAAATGAATAGCCATGGATTAAAGACACGGCAATCGAATGAACGACCATGGATTAAAGACCTGGCAATTACATGAACAGCCATGGATTAAAGACCTGGCAATTAAATGAATAGCCATGGATTAAAGACCTGGCAACTGAATGAATAGCCATGGATTAAAGACCTGGCAATTAAATGAATAGCCATGGATTAAAGACACGCAATCGAATGAATAGCCATGGATTAAAGACACGCAAAATCGAATGAATAATCATGGATTAAAGGCACGACAATTAACTATGCGACCATGGATTAAAGACACAGCAACTTTAGAAAGTTTTAATTCCCATCTATGTATGTTATGAATGAATTTAAAGATCATGATTGTATGTGTATGCATATCCCGACCCCCACTTACTGGGTATTTTATAATACTCATCCTCTACCTTTGTTGTGTCTTTCTTTGTTTTAAAATGTTTTCGTGTAGAGACGAGAGCATACCAAAGTGTGGCATGGATGCGCTACAGAAGCCATGGGAACCAAGTCATGAATTCCGCATCCGTGATTTAGAGAGAATTTTAAAAGATTATGGTCTTCCGCTTATGTAGTACAAAGTTTTGAAACTAGAGGCCGAATTTAATTATATTTCTTGTAAGCGTTTTGTATTTCTATGGGATCCAAATTAAATTGATTTTTATTTATCAACTTTTATTTGTTTTAAGCTCAGTTAAGGCCTCAAATGCATGCATGAGTAGTAATGTCCCTAGGAAATTATGTTTTAAAAGTAGGGGCGTTACAGTTGGTATCAGAGCCCAAGGTTATAGGTCTTGTAGACTCGCTTACAGAGTAAGCAACAAGTATCCCATGGCTAAGTAGCAACTCCAGTCACCGCCAGGTATGCCTTCGAACTAAAAGTTTTATTTGTTCACGAAAAGAGAATTTAGTAGTCTATGAGAAAGTATTTCATATAAAAATCGAGTTTGATGAATTTCCAAACTAAGAAAGAATGAGAATGTATGAGCTAAACTATATGTCTATGAGAAGGGGAAATGCATAAATAAAATGCTTATATGTGAATCTATACGCGTATACGTCATAGCGTTGACGTGATCTTACGCCGAAAGGAAAGAAAACACATGTGATCTCTACTATTGATGATAGAAAGGAAAATGTTTTAGTTAAGAATGTTTACGCTAAAAATGAAGTTTTATAGCCATAAAACACGTGTTGAGAATTAATAAAAGGTCCGCTTTGACCAAGGGAGTAAAGGGTAAGACTTAAGAGGTTAGAGTGTTAAAGGTTGCTAAGAAACTAGATTACTTCAGTATAGCTTTCAATAATAAAAGTTAAGACTACTCATGAGAAGTTCAAAGTTTGAATGTGTTCGGCAAGAGGTTAGTAGTCTCATTCATTCATGCTAGATCAATGGGATAGAAAGGTATGAAACTTAGTAAACGTACCACTTTGGAGTTTTCGACTTTGTTGGTTCCTAAATAAAGCCCTTCACCTTCAAGTGAATACGTAAGTATGGTATTCAAGGAGTTCAAAAGTAAAGAGAGCAAAGATGTTTTAAAATGGACTCGAGCTTTAAAGGGAAGGATAGATTGTTAATGTTGGAACGAAAATTTAATTCTTCAAAATACTTGAAACACTTCGATTTTATTTAGACCTTTGCTCTGAGGGAGAAACCACAGAGGTATACATGATTAATGTGTTACTACAGATAGGCATGATACGAAGTTTCAAAAGCGATACCATAAACTAAATAGACTTAATAAGGACAAGTATAAAGAAGAAAAGTAGGGAATTAGAGTTTTAGTTTGAGAACACAAGAGAATTGATTGTCGGGACTCGAGAACTTGTGCACGAATAGACATTCATATGATCACGGTGTGTTCACGCTTGTGGAATGTGTATAAGGAACCTTGCTACTAATTTCTACCGTTGGACTAGATATATGTGTACAACTTTGAAAGAAATAGCACGAGAGGTTAACCTTGAACTCTTAGGTAGTAAAGTTTCCTTTCCCGATCAGAGGTTTAAGGAGAGACAATTCGGTTAATAGAGGAAAGTGCTCTGAATCTCTTCTTCGCTATGTAGCAATCAAGTTGAGGAACTCTTTTACGATTGGTAAAGTGTATAGTGGTAGTGGTCGAACGATCATTAGAAACATGAATCTATAAGGTTCCTTTAGTAAAGGCTAGGTTGATGGTTTCTTAAGAAAGGTTTTAGTGAATTCGACTTATAACCAAACGAGTACAAATAGTTGAGAATGTCCTTAATCTTACTAAAAGAAGAAGGCCAAGTTTAAGGAGATTAAGCATGAGGATCGATGCGCTAGTATTAGATAAGGAAGGATTTATCTTTTAAAGTTACCCCAACACAAGAGATGATTTAAGTATGGAAGTAAAAGTAGAGAGTAATGAAATTTCTAATACTCCTTACAGAATGCCCCAGCAAAGTAAAAGAACCCAAGTCACAGGTACGTAACCTCCTTTATAAGAGTTAATAGTAGTTTATCGCCATAAGAAGTATTAGTGTGATGCATAAAGGAGAAAGTGGTATACTTATGCGTGTGCATAAGAGATGAGAAGTGGAGACAGTTGTTGCTAAGGATAAATCTCTTCGCTTTTGAATGAGCGACCTATTCCACCAATCACGAGGAGCATAGTGTTCCTTAAGATGATTTTGGAGTCAAGTTAGCGCTCAAGTCATAAACCGAGGATTAGATATCCCGAGACGACTTCCAAATCACTTTACGAACATCATGAAGGTTGTAGAGATTTTACTTAAATGCCCCTAATGTTTATAGGCTTGATGGATTTAGTGCTCAAGAGAAAGGTAAATCATTGTCGGGATAAAGTTGTCGAAGACGTTCTAGTTTAACCAAGCCTAAGAGAGGCGAAATGACAATTCGGAAGGATTGCTTTAGGCATAAGGAGGGAAGAGTAAGTCACCGAGATATGGAAGTAGTCGAAAGGTCACTAAGGAGTTAAGTGCTCAAGTAAACTTCAAAAGGTGAGCATAAGGAAATTTGTTAAGCTAAGAAAAGACGAGAATGTGACCTCAGGTGAGTAATATTATAAAGGAAATGTCCGAGTTCAGGATGTAAGGCTTAAAGGAGTCTTTGTCAAGATAAGACTCACTTGCGCGTTATTAAAAAGGAGTAGTTTGGACAAAGGAAAGAAAGGGTAGACATTACGAGGCGAAAATCTTTCGAGAAACCTTGAACAACTGAGTTCGCGAGTAGAACCTTAGCAAAGGAGTATTGTAATTCGTGAAAAGTTCAAAGTCTAGAGGTGTCAAATAAAGTATTCGTATTCAAGGTTTGAACGTTAGGGTTTCATGACAAAGGAGTCGGAAAAGTTAAGAAATATAGTGGATGCCATTGTAAAGTATCCAACCCTATTGGTATTAAGAAAGTTGCATTTTATTCAAGTGATTACTTGAGCGGGATATTAAGGGAGTGACATGAATTCATGTTCCACAGTGCCATAGTCTGAGGAAAGATTAAAAGAGATAGAGTATGAGTTGTATCTTGAATAACTTGCTTTAAAAGGTTCATTCTAACTCCTAGAATTTGCAATAAAAATTTTGTCACTTAATGCGATAACCTATAATTATTAGACCTTAAAGTAAGGTAAGTCAAGAGGATTTCATTGCACTCTTTTAAAGTTTGTTTTAAAGTTGATGTCACAATCTGATTGTTGGATTCCCCTTGCCTTTAAAGAATCATCACTTACAATTAAAGAACTTAGTGTCACTTATATTGGGTTGTTCAACATGTATGTGTATAGGTGTTTATGAGCCCTGAGTAATCTGAGATGAAGTTTGGAGGCATGATTGGCTTGTTTTCTGATTGTAGAAGTGCATTTCTACCGAGCAGGTGTTAGAGAAAATTTTGGTTTTGTTGTAGTTACGCCGTTATGCTGCCGAAATTTTCAGTGCATTCTTGTAATAAGAACGACAGAGTCGTACGAAACATTTCATGTGTCACGACAATCAAATGAGACCTAAGTTTGAGTTACTCCTACCGTGACTTGAAACTTTCAACGAGCTTTTGATTTCAATAGAAAACCCCAAAGTTAATTAAATACGTGAGTGAGATCGTCACTGCAGCATTTACAAAAAGGTCGTTGAGAGTAGCGAAAGGTTAACCATTAATGTGAAGAGTCTCGAGCAACCGAACAAAGTTGTTAACTATATCCTCGAAGTCACATCTCTTAGAAAGGTGTTAAAGTTATGGAAACGATGGTCAGTCGGAATGATCTAGTCATGTCTTGAAATGAATGCTAGTAGCTGGTGCAGCAAACCTTAAAGAGGATTTTGATACTCAACAACAATGTAATGGTTTTAGCAAAGAGCTCCTTTCTAAAGTCTCAAAACAGAAGAAACTAATTAAAGGACTAGAGAAGGAATTACGAGCTAAATATTCCGAGTTATCTTAGAATTGGAATCTAGAACTTTCCAAATTTAGATTTCGAGTCAAGGGCATCAGTTATGTAGGCCTTAGTAGAAAGACTCCAGTGAAGAGAGCGAACCCAAGATAAAAGTTATGAGACCGTTGGGTAATAAGTTTACGCTAAGGTGTGGTACTTGAGAAGCAGCTGATGTTAATTCTCACATAAGAGTCGAAAACTCGTCTTAACCGAGTGGAGAAGGTGCGAAAGCGAGCGATCCGAAAAATATTATGAGATTTAAAACTTTCGAGGACGAAAGTTCTTAAGGAGGGAAGGTTGTAACACCCCATAATTTTAAATGCCTTTAGGTTGGGCTTTGGGTGGGTTTAATGGAAATTAAATCAACCAAGCTTTGAATTTTCTTAATTTGACTTAAGTTCTATCAAATTTAAGAAAATATATGTATAGTATAACTATATATATATATATAGATATATATTAAGTTGGTATTTGCATGATTAAAGACTTAGGGGTGAATGTGGAAAGATTGGAGGGCATTTTGGTAATTAGAGTGGTTTAGGGTTTTGTTTTTACTTGGACACGCATCCCGAGACTGGAGCCCTTCATCTCACACTCCCCCTTCACGACTACATCTCCCGCCGGTGAACATCCCCTCACCATCCTCCGAATGCCAAGCCGCCAACCATCGTTGCTGCGCAGACTCGTTGGAGTCCTCGCGGAGCTCGCGCAGCGCCGCGCAGACGCCACCGGTCGAGCCAAGCCGCACACGTCGCCGCCGCTAAAGGCTGTCTGCGCAGTCGAGGTCGCTCTCACCGCGATCTTCGTCGACGATCCGCCACAGATGGGAGCTTGAATCGAGCCGCGGAAGTCCACGCCGCAAGCCGGTCGCCTGCCATTGTTCGAGCCGCACCTGAGTTCGCCGCCACACACACGCAACCTCGCCGGATGCCGCAATCGAGTCTTGGATCGCTGCAGCTTACCTTGCCACCTAAGCCTTGTTGTGAAAACCGCCATTTTTGGTTCGGGATTTGGGAGCTTTTTCGGCCGGTTTCGACATTTTAGGCCCAGGTTACGAGTAGATCGGTGAGGGGGCATCTCAGATCTGACCTCAACGCCTCGAAACGCGCCGCCACGCGCCGCCGCTCGCCGGAGCTGCCCCCGGTCCACCTGTTTTGACCTCCCGAGTTCGTTTTAAGCGTCCGTTTGTGGTAATTTAGCCTAACTTTAATTGAATTCAAAATAAGTGCCTAATTATGTAAGTTAATTAAAGAATTGATGAACGTGATTTAGGGGATTCGACTATCGAGCATGACTAAGCGAAACTTTGAGCTAGGAGCGGAATGTAAAGAGTTTCGAGCTAAGGTAAGGGATTTTCTACAAACGATCTTAAAAAGGGAAGTGAATACGATTTCCTGAAATATGTATTTGTTTAAAGGATGAAAATTGAGGAATTATTTCAAAAGGTGAATTTCCAAAACTCATGCTTAGGGCTTGAATTTAGAAACGAATATTTCAAAGGGTTTCTCGAGAATCTCGAGTGAATGATTTTCAAAAGATTTAGTAAGGGACCTCGTCTTAACTTTTTTAATGGGAGTAATCAAAACGATTTTCATGATTTTAGGCGAAATAGTTCATATTTTTCACATGAGAATCCACAGATATTATTTTGAGAATACGTGATATTTTATATGCAAATTCGATGTATTATGTGAAAATGAATCATTATTTTATGTGAAAGTATTCTCGTATGTTAGGTATAAGGATCCAATTATTTCATGTGAGAATAGGACAGTAGGATTGTATGAGAATGTTTCATGTTCTTACAAAAGTATGATATTTCACACTGTCCATGAGAAAGTATGAATGATATGTTGATGATGATATTTGTGATATGTACACCATGATTATGTGACTGATGGGACCTTATGCATGTTTTGTATGCCACGAAATGAATTAACGAATAGTGTGGACATTGGTTATCCTGAGATCGCTGAAATGACTTAGGATGACCAGTCGGCCTCACAACTTAATATACAGCCATGGATTAAAGACCTGGCAATTAAATGAATAGCCATGGATTAAAGACCTGGCAATTGAATGAGCAGCCATGGATTAAAGACCTGGCAATTACATGAGCAGCCATGGATTAAAGACACAGCAATTACATGAAACGACCATGGATTAAAGACACGGCAATTAAATGAATAGCCATGGATTAAAGACTGCAATCGAATGAATGACCATGGATTAAAGACACGCAATTACATGAACGACCATGGATTAAAGACCTGGCAATTAAATGAATAGCCATGGATTAAAGACCTGGCAATTGAATGAACAGCCATGGATTAAAGACCTGGCAATTAAATGAATAGCCATGGATTAAAGACACGCAATCGAATGAATAGCCATGGATTAAAGACTGCAATCGAATGAATAGATCATGGATTAAAGGCACGACAATTAACTATGCAGCCATGGATTAAAGACCTGGCAACTTTAGAAAGTTTTAATTCCCATCTATGTATGTTATGAATGAATTTAAAGATCATGATTGTATGTGTATGCATATCCCGACCCCCACTTACTGGGTATTTTATAAATACTCATCCCTCTACCTTTGTTGTGTCTTTCTTTGTTTTAAAATGTTTTCGTGTAGAGACGAGAGCATACCAGTAGTGGCATGGATGCGCTACGAAAGCCATGGGAACCAAGTCATGAATTCCGTGCATCCGTGATTTAGAGAGAATTTTAAAAGATTATGGTCTTCCGCTTATGTAGTACAAAGTTTTGAAACTAGAGGCCGAATTTAATTATATTTCTTGTAAGCGTTTTGTATTTCTATGGGATCCCAAATTAAATTGATTTTTATTTATCAACTTTTATTTGTTTTAAGCTCAGTTAAGGCCTCGAATGCATGCATGAGTAGTAATGTCCCTAGGAAATTATGTTTTAAAAGTAGGGGCGTTACAATCAGTCTTATCCTGTTAACGTTGTTACACTGGTTAGACTAATAATTTGCAGTTCGTTCTTGTATGAACTCTTTATACAGGATGCCTCCACTCACATATCAACTACATGAATGAGTTGGATTACCTCATTTGTACTAATTACAAAGTGGGTGGCATCCATGGTGTTACCAAAATGAGGTTTCCAACATTATTCTTATACCATAGACCATTTAGGTTATATTCTTGAATACAATCTAAATAGTGTCCACTACACTGATGTTCAAGATATATTATAACCTTCGAGCTTAGTTTACTGGATTTATAAAGCAATAATATAATTCTATCAAAACAAATAACTCTTTATTTATTTGATCAAAATTACACATGTTTTGGCATTAATCCAAACAAAAAATTTGTTAAAATCTTATTGGATTTTCAAAGTTTTTCCGGGACTAATAAACAGTTTTTTACTTATTTTCAGCAAAAATGTATAGTTCAATTGTCGTTTTTTAGTTTCTGACAAACTGGTAGGAGATAATTATCAAACGTGGAAATATAATATCAACACAATACTCGTAACTGACGACCTAAAGTTCGTGCTCACTAAGGAGTGTCCTCAGGTGTTGGGCTCGACCGCATCACGAAGTGTTCGTCATGCGTATAATTGATGGATAAGGGCCAATGAAAAGGCCAAGGTCTATATCGTTGTAAGCTTATATTAAGTATTGACAAAGAAGCATGAGATGATGGTCACCGCTAAGGAGAACATGCATCTCTTCAGAATATGTTTGGACAACAGTCCTTTCAAGTTCGACACGATTCCCTCAAACACGTCTTCAATACACGGATGAAAGAACGGACGTCTGTCCGTGAACATGTTCTGGACATGACGACCCACTTTAATCTGGCAGAGATGAACGAGGCTTCGATCGAAGCCGAACATATTTTCACACCTTTCTTTAAAATAAACACCTTATTCAGAGAGAAAGAAACAGAAATACATTGTTCTATAAGGCAAGAAATTGAAATAAGGTTTCTAGTAAACCCTGGTATCACTAATATATTGTCTAACAACATATATTTCTTGCCAAAATTAAGCTTCATCGTGCCTATTGCTACAGTTGAGACGACTTCGCCAGTTCCAACCTGAAGCTTTTTACCTCTCATTCTGTAGCTGCTGCCAGGAATCAATTCCCTGAAAAGAAAAGGAAACATGATTTGTGGCGCCTGAATCGAGTATCCAAGCAGTTTTATCATTATCCACTATACAAGCTTCTAAGCAAAGTAAATCATATTTACCTTCCTTCTTCTTTTCTGCAATGTACTTCTGACAGTTCCATTTCCAATGCCCGTCTTGATTGTAGTGGAAACACTTTCCTTTGTCTACAACTTCTTTGACCTTCTTGCCCTTCTGGCCGACAGCTTTGTCAGCTCGTTTCCCTTTACCAACCTTCTTCATGTTCATCTTCTTCCCTATTAGGTTAGAAGAAGATGAAGCCACTGTTTTTGATCCAGAGGTCGAACCTCTTTGATAACTTCTACTGGCAACATTCGCCTCACCATTCGATCCCTGAATTTTCCTCAAAGATTGAAAGGTCTGGAGTTCATTCAGAAGGGAGGTAACATTAAAAGTAAGCTTGTTCATAACAACATTACTTCTAAACTGTAGGAAACTATCTGGAAGAGTTTCCAGAATGAAGCTGACTGGCTCGATTCATCGATGGAAGCACCTTTCAACTCCACGTTGTTAAACTGTACCATCATATCCAGGACATGATCCCGAACAGATGAACCCTATGGCATCCTCGAGTTAAATATATACTTGAGGGTATTGTGTCGGGCCCGTGTGTTGTCCAAACATACCACTAGAAGAAAAAAGGGTTTTGATGACGGGCGGTCGCCCGTCATCTATGCGAGTGTCATTGTATGTTTGATGACGGGCGATTTTTAATGACGGGCATTGCCGGTCATTAAAACCCGCCCGTCATCAAAACATACAATGACGGTCGAGTTTTGATGACGGGCAATGCCCGTCATTAAAAGTTGGAGTTCATTAAAAGTGGGTTGGAACCCAACTTTTAATGACGGGCATTGCCCATCATGGAAAGTGCTTTTAATGACGAGCATTGCCCGTCATTAAAAACCGGGTAACTTTCTATGACGGGCATTACGAGTCATTTATATTTAGAATTTTTTTAAAAAAAACCCATTGCCTGTCATTATATTGTTGTCCGTCATTATTTTGGTTTATAATTTTTTATTTAATGACGGACATTGCCCGTCATCATTTTTAGCATAATTTAATAAAAAAAAAAGTTGATAGCCCGATGGCTAACCAACAATATTTAATAACTAATTACCTGATATATTGCAAATATATTAACTTCTATATTGAAACCACACATGAAATCACTATACAAATTTACAAACATGCAACAAAAACAATTTTATATCCAAAACATACATGAAATCACTAATTCATAACAACATCCAACAAAATTCTTTTTTAACCAAAATAATGCACATAGAAAAATCTTATATCTAAAACTCCAAATTACACCTTAAACATAACTCTAAAACCATAAAGTCGTATATGAACACCTATATCACAAAAACAATAAGCTCTAAAACTAACACGAAATCAAGCGAATAAGTAAAAATTTCGGCATGACCTCTACAGAACATCAGCTAACCATAACTTGAAACATTGCAGAACACTTCTATATATCCAACAAAAACATGAAATCACTAATTCATCCACAAACATCCAACAATCATTCCTTTTACGAGAATAGCATAACTTCATTACAAAGAATACACATGAGACGATCTCTACATAACCTTATCGCCTATATCACGAAAATCATAAACTCCTATATCACAAACCTTAACCATAACTCTAAAACCATAAACTCCTATATCACAAACCTTAACACCTATATCACAAAAACAATAAACTCTAAAACTTACACGAAATCAAGCGAATAAGTAAAAATTTCGGCATGACCTCTACAGAACATCAGCTAACCATAACCTGAAACATTGCAGAACACTTCTATATATCCAACAAAAACATGAAATCACTAATTCATCCACAAACATCCAACAATCATTCCTTTTACGAGAAGAGCATAACTTCATTATAAACAATACACATGAGACGATCTCTACATAACCTTATCGCCTATATCACAAAAATCATAAACTCCTATATCACAAACCTTAACCATAACTCTAAAACCATAAACTCCTATATCACAAACCTTAACACCTATATCACAAAAACAATAAACTCTAAAACTAACACGAAATCAAGCGAATAAGTAAAAATTTCGGCATGACCTCTACAGAACATCAGCTAACCATAACCTGAAACATTGCAGAACACTTCTATATATCCAACAAAATCATGAAATCACTAATTCATCCACAAAACATCCAACAATCATCCAACAAACATCCAAAAACATCCAACAAACTCCAATCCCAGATTCAGAAGAATGAGGCCACCCACCTCTCCATAAACTATTATATACAATTCTACTATATACATTATAAACAAGTATATTTGTACACCTAATGAACATATTAACTTACCTAACTTCATACAAATCTAGTACTTTTTCACAAAATTCATAAATCCACAAATGGCTTACACAAATCTGCCAACAAAATCCGCCCATTGTACTCGAATCTCGTCGATTTCTTCTTTTTTATATGCAGTTTTTGTGTTAAACTACAAAGTGAAATAATATATAATAACATTAGACTAAATTATATTTTGAATCACAAACCAGATAAAATAAAAGTACTTACAAGGTTCATTATAGGGATGCTAGAATTATATACGATTTCTCGTATATACTTCTGTACATAGTACCCGCACTCTACAGAACCCGGTTGACGGGGGCACTACATGCAAAATAATTTAGAAAATAGCATGTTTGAGTTAAATATTGTTCCAACGTTGATCAAAACTATCGAATATATCAATTATGTTTACCTTTACAAGTTTTCAAGTGATGGCAGAACGATATTGTGGAAGTGAGTGCTTGGCTTGCCACATTCTCAAGGATCTAAAGAGTTTGAAGTATTAGAACAATTAATAGAAAGTAATTAATTCTAAAGGTTTGAAACACTTACGTATTTATTGTTCCTTGAAAACTTTCTTCGATCTTACTCCTCAACGAGTTCAAGACATAAACGGTGTTTGCCCGCGGATGGATAACGATCAACATCCAATGATATCTATTAAAGTTATGAGTATTCTAATATCATTGAACAAAAAACATATAAATAAGTTGAATGTGAAGTAAACTTACCCAGTATTATATGGGATGAAAACTTGTTGATCCAAGTCCAAATTAACCATTTCTAACCTGTTAGCCAGATTTATACAACGTGTTTCTTGACTTTTAACAAAATTAGAAGTGGTTATTTGATCAACTAGCAAGAACTTGGTGGTTATTTCATAGTCACATACAGTCCAAAGATACCTAAATAAAGGTAAAGTTATTTTAATAAAACATTCAAAAGCGTAGTCAATATAGTTGTAAATGAAAGATGTTGTATACTTACGCAATGTATGCGACTATGCAGGAGTACCCTATCTCCACCATCCCACAATAATGCAGGATATCATCGCGATGTAAATAAATTAACTTTTCCTCCCCGAACATGTGCTCGCTCAACGTGACTTGAATCGTATCATCTTCTTGCATCGATAACATTGCATAACGATTTAGAAGTTTAATAGTCACGTGAGCGTCTGTGTACTTTGTAGAATGTGAAGTAGGCACATGTACAGAAACATCCGACTTATGTTTTGCTGGAGAAGCCACCTATCACAACAAAACAACATTTAAATTTGTAAACAAAGAATATAGTAATTTTAAACATTGAGTTGAAGAATTTCATACCTTTTTTCCCTTATTAAAAATTACAAGGTCACGAGGCCATGCCACAAAATTTCCCATAGATTGACTCAGGGACTCTACTTCTCCCCGTATAGGAATTGGTAATGGAGCATCTTCATCTACGATCATGTCCACTACCACTCTAACATTTTCAACTCCTAACGGAATTCCATTGACTGTGGGAAATTGAGCGTCAGACGTGTACATTGTGCCTACAGCAACCACATTATCCATTGATCCTATTGCTAGATGGCATGGAGTTCCCTTCAAAAATTAAAAAAGAATGTCATAATAATGTATCATATATCACATCTTATGATAAAAAAATTTCCACAAAATCCTAATTACCTCTAAAATTTCTTCCACCTCGTCAATGACCTCCTTGTCTTTTGGATGATTTCTGCCTATGTTTGCAGACTTTTTGGAAGGTGAGCACGACATTTTGTTGCAAGACTCTTTGCTTGATTTTTATTTCACTCGAGGAATGTTAAAGTATGTTGATGGTTTGACAGACATACCTAATCCTCTAACACGCCCTCTGTGTTCTGGCGTGCCTAATGCTTCGGTCAATATGTCTTTACCTTTATTCTTCATAGCTAGTTCGTCCTGTCACAACCATTTAGATTGACATTGAAACTAACCATAAGATATTTAAACTACGAATCATTTTTACATCATGTTAAAATAAAACATATTAACTTACGATTCAACCAGCGCATTGTTTGGTTTCATCATCGAAGTATTCATTATTTTTTCCTTTTTGTGCCTGTATCCATAAGGTGGCACGAGTGGAAGGATCTTCCGCCAATTCCTATATAAACACACAAGTTATTAAATCTGATTTATGGAAAATTATAAGAAATAATGTTACTCACTAGTTCTTCAGCAAAGTTGGCATATCCTTTGCGAGAGATGTGATGATTATATTTACATTTCTCTCTCCTTTCATTTTGTACACGACTTTGTGCCTGTATCACATAATAGAATCAATTTAAATCATTTTAATACTTTTTTTACTAACTTTTAAAAGCAATAAGTATAATGTACTTACCTCCCATTCTTCCGATAATCTAGCATTCACAAATGCTTCCCATTGGTTTTGATCAATATGTGAATACTTTTGTGGAGGATGCTTCAACAAGGACGGCTCATCCTTAAATAGAAGTATGTGTTTTTGATACAACGTGTATCGAAATGTTCGAAATTTATTTGCCGCTGATTGAAGAATAGTATTTTTGGACAGAGGGTCGATCACAAATGACATCTACATAGGAAACACATAATAAATGGTTAAATAACTCTATATATTAAGAAGTTTGTAGGGAAAAATACTATTATTCTTACCTCTACAAAATCAAAAATTTTATCTTTCAGTTCTTGGGGAACTTCTTTCCAAGTTTTGTAACTTAATGGAATTTGTTGCCTAACGCAAACTCCAATATAACTTTGCATTTGGTTTGCATTATCCCCAACACTCTGGCCTTGATTGTTGTATTGGATGACTAAGCGTTCTCCTGTGGTCCTTACGCGTGCCATACCACGCATAGTAGTGAGACCACGTCGATTAGTATGCCTAACCTCCATTTGGATCGATACGTTCACTTCATCGTCACTTGATCCACTCATTGTAACAATCTGCAAAGAAAAAAATATCATGAAAAAAATAAGTTATATTAGCGCATAAGACATATGAACTCATAAAAAATTACAATAACTAAACAATGACATACCATATTTAATACATTATTTATCGATCCATATACCATCACAATCATTTCTAAGATATGTGGATGACATTTCGTCGATTTCATGGGTCGCGTCAGTATTAGGCATTCTTTCTAGGACCCCATATCCGCAATTTTGAACGATATCAACATCAGCCTCAGAATATTCTTCTTCAACTATTCTTTGAGGAGGGGTTAAAACCATTGACCATCGAGGATCAAGCGGGTCTTTCACATAAAATACTTGCTTGGCTTGAGATGCTAAAATCAATGAGTCTGATCTATGTCCAATTCGATTAAGGTTGATAGTTGTAAATCCAAGACCATCTACTTTAAGTCCATTATTATTCTCAACCCAGTCACATTTTAACAAAATAAATGTCAATTTTCGGTAATCAATCTCCCAAATCTCTTGTATTACACCATAAAAGGTCATGTCTGGCATAACCGAATTTCTATCGTTAACACTGGAGACTTGCATTGTGTTTGCTATTATAAGAATTCCACTATTTTGGGTATTCCTAATATCATCACGTTTCTTCGTATGATAATGAGTACCATTGACCACATAACCACTAAAGGTGGCTACATCTGGACAAGGCCCATGAGCTATCCATCTTAAAGAAGGTGATATGGAGTTGTTTGGCACCTCGAGAGCAAGTTGAACCTGAAAATATACGTTGTAAATTAAGTAGGAATAAACATTAAACTCACTCATTACAATAGTTTCATCTCAAGATTACCCGATCACGCAACCATCTGCTAAATGTGCGATTATGTTCATCTTGAGCCACTTTTTGTTTTTGGATCTACTGGGATTGAGTCTAGATAGAGTTTTCATGTGTTTCCTAAATTCATAGAACACATAAAAATTATTACATCATTCCATAGTTGGAAAGTTATGCGAAAGAATTGAGATTTACGTACCCTACGTATGGAAGCACGTCATTCACATTTTGAAGAACATAAAGATGAGCTTGATCCAATTGTTCCTTACTTGGTTTGATATAGTGAGCAACAGACAATGGTCTATCAAAATCTGATTTCTCTTTCCTTGTCGTTGAACGTACCCCAATAGACTCAACCCCAGAGAGAAATTCAGAACAAAATTCTACAGCCTCATCCACAATATAATTTTCTCCAATGCATCCTTCTAGTCGGTTTCTATTTCGCACATAACCTTTTAGAACTTTCATATATCATTCAAAAGGATACATCCACCTCAAATACACTGGTCCACAAAATTCTATCTCTCTTACAAGATGGACCACAAGATGTACCATTATCGTGAAGAATGCCGGTGGAAAATATTTCTCTAACAAGCACAAAGTAACCACTACATCCTCTTGCCAGCCTTTTAACTTTGATGAATCGATCGCCTTACTACATATGGCATTGAAAAAGAAACACAGGCGAATAATTGCATATCTAACATGCTTTGGTAAAATACCACGTATAGCCACAGGTAATAATTGTTGCATAAGAACATGGTGGTCATGCGATATAAGCCCATAAAGTTTCAAATCTGTGAGCGACACTAAACTTTGTATATTGGATGAATAACCTTCAGGTACTTTAATTTCTGATAGTGTCTTACACAAATTCAATTTCTCCACTCGCGATAGTGTATAACATGTTGGAGGTAAGAAGATTCTTTTCTCTCCTAATTGAGGGACCAACTCCTCCCTAATGTTCAATTCAACCAAATCTAGACGAGTTTTTAATCCATCTTTTGTCTTGCCGGGAATATCAAGTAACGTGCCAATAATATTTGCACACACATTCTTCTCAATATGCATCACATCTAAACAATGTCGCACGTCAAAATGTCTCCAGTATTCTAACTCAAAGAAAATAGACTTCTTCTTCCAATAAGTGCCTGAAGGATCTCCTTTATTTTTTTCCTTTCTTGGCTTCTTTCCAAACTAGTATTGAAGTCTACTAACTTTCGCAAGAATTTCCTCTCCACTTAACGATTCAGGAACAAATTCCAATTTCTGTTCGCCATTAAAAGCTTTCTTCTGTCTTCTATATGGATGATTACGGGGTAAATATTTTCGATGTCCAAGATATGCCATCTTTTTCTCTTTTGGCAAATAAGTGGATGACGTTTTTTCCCCACATATTGGGCAAGCATGATATCCTTTTACTGTACATCCACACAAATTGCCATATGTAGGAAAATCATTAATAGTCCACAATAAAATAGCTTTAAGTTTGAAAGATTGTTCATGATTTACATCGTAACACTGAACTCCATCATTCCAAACTTTTTTCAGATCATCAACTAATGGAGCTAAATAAACATCTATGTCATTCCCTGGTTGTTTAGGCCCAGATATTAATGCATTTACATAAAAAAATTTTGTTTCATGCATAACCATGGAGGTAAATTGTATGCCACCAACATAACTGACCAACAACTATATCTACTACTAAGATCACCGTGTGGATTGACTCCATCAGTTGAAAGAGCAAGACGGAGATTTCTAGGTTCTAAACCAAACTCTGGCCACAAATTGTCTACTTGCTTCCACGATAGTGTATCCGCAGGATGTCGTATGTACCCATAAATTACTCGTTCATTAGCATGCCAAGTCAACAAACTCGATATTTTTTTACTGCGAAACATTCTTTCAAATCTTGGGATAGGAGAGGAATACCACATGACTTTCGCCGGAATGTTCTTCATCACATCCTTCGAATTTTTACAAAGCTTCCATCTTGATGTTCCACATGTAGGCCATACTTCTACATCTTCAAGCTCTTTTCTAAACAAACAACAATCATTACTACATGCATGAATCTTTTCATACTTCATTCCAAGAGTACACAAGATTTTTTCGGCTTGATATGTAGAGCTAGGAAGTTCATTTGGACTTGGTAAGATGTCACGAACCAATGCTAACAACTCAGTGAAACTCTTATCGCTCCATCCAAACTTTGCTTTCAAATTATATAACTTTATCAATGCAGATATTTTGGTAAAATTGTTACAATTTAAGTACAATGGTTTCTTGGCATCATCTAACACTTCTTCAAATATTGGAGACTTGTTATTAAAATAGTTTTGTGCAGCCTTAAACATTCTTATCGTATCGTCAACATCTTCATCCTCAACTTCAGCTTCCTCTTTTCTCTCATTCGGTAGTGACTCACCATGCCAAATCCATGTTCTATAGCTTTCATCAATGCCATTAATATATAAATGGTCTCTTACGACATTCGCATTTTGAGACTTTGCATTCACACATTTCAAGCATGGACAACAAATGACACCTGACCTATTTGAATGTCGTATACCATTTTGGATAAACGTCTCAACGTCTAAACGATATTCTGATGACATTGTATTCTTTGACATCCACGACTTATCCATAACTATAAATCTGGTGTCTTGATAGTTCAATCTAGAAGAAGAATAATAGTTACTTAAACTTATGTACTTACTATGTCCTTAGGAAGTCGCTGAAGAAAAAATAAAACTATCAAGGAGTTCACTACTTACTCAATTTCATGATATTGATTCAAAAGCCAACATCATGATATTTTGGACTAATACCATTTCCTCTCATCTACAAACCCACTACTAATATTAAGAAAATTAAACATATGATCGTAACCAAACATGCTAAACAAAAGTTTTCAACCATTCATTAATCACTATTAATATTAAGAAAATTAAACATATGAAATCTAAACTCATAAAACTTAACACAACAAGGAATTAGAATTCAGAAAAATTTAGGAAATTCTCAGTTTTTCCTCAATAATGTAATACAAGTTATTAACCTCCTTCCATCCATCCCAAATATAAAAGTAAACTTATCTATTTTAAACTCATAAAAAATTATAGCATAATCAAAGAAAATAGTAGTAAAAACTTAGGTATCTTGAAGGTGAGATTAGTTAACATGGTACCTAAATTAAAATGAGAAATCCGATTATGAAAACCAAAAATCAATGCCATAAGTTTTAACTAATATAGTTTCAAATGGTTCAATTTCTTTTTTGAACTAATATTGAGGTAAGTTTGATAGTAGGTAAATTTTCATTAAGTTAGAGTGATTATTTTGTAGAAACTAATTTTAATCTCAAACATAATATTGAGTTAAGTTTGAGATTCAAATTTTAAATTGGGTCGAAAAATGAAAATTTGAACTTGATAGTAGTAATCAAGAATGGACTTTTAATATCATGAGAGTAGTTCCTTCATATGTTTCTTGGGTAGCTTTTACAATATTGATGCTTTTGAGACTTCTTCAACTACCTAAAGATGGGGTCAACTCCAATTTTGGATGCAACCCTTGCATCACATTTTTAATGTTTCTAATGTCAATTACCATCAATCCGTAAAAAATGTTTCTAATGTCATTAATTAAACTAGGCTTAAATTAGGTAGAAATTGAACACATTTTCACTTGAAAGAAAAAATCATGCATAACATGTACCTTTGAACGCATGTTCAAGAGCTTCAACATTTCAAGAGCATTTCAAGATAACTAACATAAAAACAAATTAAAGGGGCAGATTTGAACCTCAATATAGCAGATCTACAAACGAATGGTGTAGATCTGGACCTCACGCTTCATATCTAGTCGGCGGCGATGGATGTCGGAGAAGAAAGACGGCGGTGACTCCCAAATGGACGGCGACAAACCAGTCGGCAGCGATTTGGTGCTCCGTGGATGGCGGTTTGGTGCTCCGTGAACGGCGGTTTGGTGCTCCATGGATGGGTTGTGAAGAATGACAGAGATGGTCAGCGGCGACTCTCAAAACTAGGCGGGCGACTCCCCAAACGATCGGTCGGCGGTCAGAGAGTGAGAGAGTGAGAGAGAATGAGATCGAGAGTAAAGATGGCGGCGGTCGGCGGCGACTCCCCAAACGAACGACAGTGATGGTCGGAGATGGGTCGTGAAAAGGATGAGAGAGAGTAAGATCGATGATGGAGAGAGAGTGAGAGAGCGTGAGATTCAGATCGAGGGTGGAGTGAGAGTGAGAGATGTGAAGAGAGAGAGTGAGCTGTCTTCGATTGGGTCGGGTGAGGTGTCTGAAAATATATTTTTTTAAATTAATATATCCTATAATGACGGGCAAAGCCCGTCATTAAAAATAACTTACAATGACGGGCAATGCCCGTCATTGTATGTCCGCCCAAAAAATTCTAGCACGCCTTTTCCCCGTCCGTCATTGTTTCTCGCCCCTTGATTTTTTCGTCCGTCATTGTAGCCCTATTTTCTTCTAGTGTACCCTGCACTAAATCCACGATTTCCTTAGCGGTCATCATGCCCTCGTGCTTCTTGGCTAATATGTCAGACATACTTGCCAGCATGTAGACCTTGGCCTTATCATTGGCCTTGATCCATCGATCATATGCATCACGAACATTTGGTGAAGCATTCGAGCCTGGCACCTGAGGACACTCCTCAGTTAGCACAAACTTCAGATTCTCTCCGGTTAATTTTTTCCCACCCAATAAAGAAGTTATAGAGCTAGACATTTTGCTTAAAATTTGTAGAAAAAACTTGTATAAGCTTCTTGCTATAATTGTTTAATCCAATCATGTTTTAGCTAATTATTAAATGATTCCTAGGTCATTTATAATTTGCAATGATACTCCAAAGCTTTATAATGTATGACACCGAAGGGTAATCAAAACCACTCCTCCTCCGAATCAAGACTCTCTTGACCAAAACCTAATGCCAGAATAACTCTTATTCCTATATACTTTAGTACCATTATTTGGTCAGGACACATACAGTTCTTATGTACCTTGTGAGTGTAACCCTTTGTCTTTAGACCCCAGAGTCCCCATCCAATAAAACCACCGAAGGGAGGACTAGATTGAAAAATAGACTAAGGAAATCTTTATCCCTTTCGGGTGTCTACTGTGTTTGATCCACTATGATCAAGCCCTCCGAAGGGATTGTCTGGTCCAGGCCAAACTACCTGGCTGACCATAGTGATCTTATGGTGTAAACCAACTGAAGAGACCATAGGTTTTGTTTTCACTAAACCTGCTCCCACTCACTATAAGTACCCTCTCCATTCACCTTGATATTGACTCATACAAACACCATCCGAAGGGGGACGCTCCCGTTTGCGCCACGAGGCCAAGTATGAGTCTCACGGTGTGAACTTCTCGGAAATACGTAGGTGGAAAAATATGTATGATATACACTTTTCCTCCCACTGGATACTTTAACTCTATAGGAAATTTACTTAGACTAAAACTCGGCTAATAGTTTTACCTAAACTTATCAATATAACTCTTATATTGATAATCAATATACCACTTATATTGACTTTATCATAAGTTTGCTAATATAACTCTTTATATTAATCCTAGGATTTCTAGTTTATCAATATAACACCCTATGAGTTATGGAAAGGGCGTAAACGTAGTTTACGTCACTTCAGGATTTGGGGATTTCCAACAAATGTGCAAGTGTCCAGTCCAAAGAAACTGGAACATCGTTCAAAATTATGCCTATTCGTAGGATACTCCAAAGAAACGAAAGGTGGTCTGTTTTATGATCCTCAGGAGGACAAGGTGCTTGTGTCGACAAATGTCACGTTCTTAGTGGAAGACCACATGAGAGATCATCGGCCTCGTAGCAGAATTGTCTTGAGCGAAATTTCCAAGGAAGCTACAGATAAATCAACAAAAGTTATTGATCAAGCTAGTCCTTCTCAAGAGTTGAGAATGTCTCGACGTAGTGGGAGGGATGTTAGACAACCCGAACGTTACATGGGTTTGACTGAAACCTAGGTCGTCATACCTGATGATGGCATAAAGGATCCATTGACCTATAAACAGGCAATGAATGATATAGATAGGGACCAGTGGATTAAAGCCATGGACCTCGAAATGGAGTCAATGTATTTCAATTCAGTCTGGGAACTTGTAGATCAACAAGATGGTGAAAGACCTATCGGTTGCAAGTGGATCTACAAGAGGAAACGAGATCAGGCCGGTAAGGTGCAAACCTTTAAGGTTCGACTTGTTGCAAAGGGTTATACCGAACCGGAAGGGGTGGACTATGAAGAAACCTTCTCCCCTGTTGCCATGCTTAAGTCAATTAAAATACTCTCATCCATTCCCACATTTTATAATTATTAAATTTGGCAAATGGATGTCAAGACAGCCTTTTTGAATGGCAATCTTGAAGAGAATATCTATATGGATCAACCAGAGGGGTTCAGGCTTCAGGGTCAAGAGCAAAAGGTTGCAAGCTTAAGCGATCCATCTATGAATTGAAACAAGCATCTAGATCCTGGAATATAAGATTTGATACTGCGATCAAATCTTATGGCTTTGAACAAAATATTGACGAGCCTTGTGTCTACAAGAAGATAGTCAATACTACTGTAGCTTTCTTAGTCTTATACGTAGACGATATCCTGCTCATTGGGAATAATGGGGGATTCTTTACTGGCGCTAAGCAATTGAAGGGAATGAGAATCCCCGCGCAGCGGAAGACGATCGAATCGTCATGGTATCATCATGCAATGTACTTATTAAAATCGATCTACCTATTAGATCTAGGCTAAACATGCTGAAAAGATTACAACGATGAGGATAACTTACTTGTTGTAGATCGATTCAGCAACCTCTCCTTGCAGATCACGAACTCTTCGCGCTCCTCGATCTCCACGAACTCTTCCCACGAACGGATCTCGAACACTACCAAAATAGATCTTCTTGGTTGTTCTCTTTAGGAGAAGGGAAGTTGGTGGGAACTTCCTTTTGTTTTGGAAGAGGTGGAGAAATGAGAGAATAGAGAGAAAGCACTTTTGGATTCTTAGGTCAAAATCCAAAAATGACAACTTAGCTTTTTAAACCCATCTTACAAAGGGTTTAAATAGTGGAATGATGAAGTTCAAAACTTCACATAATTACCACTTTACCACAACCATATGTTATGTAAATCTCATTTACATAATTTTATAATGTAAGATATCTCATATCTTATGGTGCATATCTTATTTGCAATAGTTGTGGATTTAATCAAATTGAATCTCATTTAATTTATTTTCTCTCTTTCGATTTCTCCAATTAGCCTTAATTTCAACAATAAGGCTAACATATAGTTTATTATGAATCTCATTCATATTAAACTATATATTATATCATCTATATGATATAATTACTCTTACAGTGAAATTGAACACTTTAATTTCAAAACAAAACGTTAACCCTTCTTTTTATCCCGCATTGAGCCAACCAAGGGACCTAATGGACCTCACAGTGGCGGGCTCCAATGATCTCAGTTAATCACCAAACTCTTTCACCCTGGCCAACCTATATTCATTAGCTACAAAGAACACTCCACTAAAGCCCTGTAGTCAGACTCCCATCAGTGTAGAATATTACGTGTCCACTAATATAACTAATTCTCATGAGTCGACCCTTCACAGGTTTTTCATAGACACGGCTGGGTCAAATTACCGTTTTACCCCTGTGTCTATATCTTGTTCCTTAAGTCCCCACTTGCTCCTCTAATGAACAACATATTGTGATGGTCCAACCATACACAACACCCTTCTCGGGCCGGTGAGAAGGTGGGCGCCGTTGTCCAAGCCCTAGAGACGACACTTAAGGGAACAACCCTTTAGTATCCCTATAGGCGGGAGCGAGTGAATTCCATCTCGCGTAATTAGGTTCCCGACTATCTACTTGGTTCTGTCCCTTAGAAGATAGGCATATTGGGCGAGTGGATCGGGACCACCCTCACCCGTACTAATCAAAGGACGGACTCCAGTGAGGTGAGTCCGTGTCGCTCGAGGATTGTGTCGAGTCACTAATGGTCATCTACGAATTTATTAGTCTTTTCTTTATTAACGGTGTTATACCATAAGTCTAATAATTCACGGTGCAGTCTTGTACAATCTCATTGTGCAGATGCCCCACTCGCATGTCAACCACATGAACGAGTCGATCACCTCGTTTGTATCTAATATAAAGCGGGCGCATCCACGGTATATCCGAGGATTAGGTTTCCAACCCCATCCTTATATCAGAGACCGTTCGGGTCATTAACTTGAACGTGATCCTCCTTGTGTGTCAACTACACAACGTTCAAGTTCTAGTTCTCTCATATATTTAATGACCCTGGAGCTTAGTTTATTGGAAAGGTTTAAAATATTTGCGAGACACAAAGTGAAGAAAATAATAACTCTTATTAATTTCAAAACAATATTTTACAAACACGAGATTAGGACAAAAATCCCAACAGCAATGGCTAACGACCCAATTCTAAATGAAAATTTGGGAGAGGCTTTGTTTGTCTTTGGAATCCAAATTGTTCGGAATCGCAAGAACAAAACGCTAGCGCTGTCTCAGGCATCTTATATTGACAAAATGTTGATTAGATATAAGATGCAGAATTCCAAGAAGGGTTTATTACCTTTTAGGCATGGAATTTATCTATCTGAAGAACAATGTCCTAAGACACCTAAAGAAGTTGAGGATATGATACGCATTCCCTATGCATCAGCTGTCAGTAGTCTGATGTATGTCATGCTATGTACTCGACCCGACATATGTTATGCAGTGGGAATTTTTATCAGGTATCAGTCCAATCCTGGATATGATCATTGGACATCCGTTAAGAATATCCTCAAGTATCTAAGGAGAACGAGGGACTATATGCTTGTGTATGGCGCGAAGGATTTGATCCTTGCAGGATACACTGACTCTGATTTTCAGACTGATGTAGATTCGAGGAAATCCACATCGGGATCAGTCTTCACTATTAACGGAGGAGTATAAAGCAAGGTTGTATTGCTGACTCCACCATGGAAGTTGAGTATGTCGCAGCTTGCGAAGCAGCGAAGGAGGCTTTATGGGTTAGAAAGTTCTTGGCTGATTTGAAAGTTGTTCCAAATATGAATTTTCCTATCACCCTTTATTGTGATAATAGTGGTGCAGTGGCAAATTCTAAAGAACCTAGAAGCCATAAGCGCAAAAAGCGCATAGAGCGCAAATATCATCTCATCAGGGAGATTGTGCAACGAGGAGACGTGATTGTCACGCAGATCGCTTCAGAGCGCAACATTGTTGATACGTTTACAAAGCCCCTCACGGCTAAAGTGTTTGAGGGACACCTAGAAAGTCTAGGACTTCGGGTTGTACAGTAGGACAGTTTTCTTGCTCAGCATGTCAAGTACACTCCACCGACGTTTTAGTCCAAGTGGGAGTTTGTTGGGTTTTATGTCTTAAAACTTTTGGTGTTGTAAAATGAATATATATTATATTTTTGCAATAAAGATGTTGTTGAGATTTATTCAAATAAAGGTGTTATTGAATAAAGTGAATTGTATGTTTTGAAACCCTAATCCAATAAAGAACCCATGGCTATAGGATGTATACTTGAACTTTATGTGTGACATAAAAGTGGATTAGGTTCAAGTTATAGCCAGAACGGTCTATAGTATAGGGATAGGGTCGGGTACCTTATCCTTGTGACACTATGGACACGACGAAGACTGGACCGAGAAATAGTCACTTAGACTTTATAACTCCGTTTACTGTCTTAACTGACTATATTCATACGATGACCTAGGTAACTCGATCTTAATCCTGAGCGTGCCATGAACTTCTGTTTATTCGGATTATCCTTAGATTTGCATGGGTGAGAGTGGCCTGTGATTTCTGACTCAATAAGCCTCCCATGTCAGGGATAAGACCGGGTAGATAGCTGGGAACATAGTTCTACAAGATGGAATTCACTCCTACCGGGTTTAAGGATTAGTCGAGGGGTTATTCTCTTAATTGTTGACTCCGGGTCTTGAACAAAGGGCCCACCCCTCTCATTTTCCCGAGAGGGATTCGGTTTGTTGGTTGGACCACAAACCAATTGTTCATTAGAGGATCAGTGAGACTTAAGGAAAAAGAAGTAATTACAGGGGTAAAACGGTATTTTTGACCTAGCTGTAATTACGAACGACCAGTGAAGGATCGACTTACTAATCATGGTTATATCGAGTGGACAAAAATATATCTACAGTGACGAGAGTGCAACCACTGGGCTTTAGTGGAGTGTCACGGTGGTTAACGAATGTTGATTAGCTAGGTTAAAGAGTTTGGCCGATTAATCTCGTATCGTTAAAGCGTATGATCTGTAGGTCCATTAGGTCCCCTTACTAGCTCGGACTAAGCCTTGTATCTTTTTTAGAGAAAAGAATTTGAATTCTTCAAATTCGGTTTTGGGAGAAAACGTTAATTATATGTGATATACTTAACGTGTCACAGTTTAATTATGAATTAAACTACAATAAAGAAGGGGTAGAAATATTTAAATATGATTTAAATATTTGTTCAGTTTATAACATGAATAGGGATTCATGTTCGAACGGTCGATTTAAGAAATCGGGATTGGTCCAATTATTTAATTTGATATTTGATATTAAATTAAATAAATTATTTAAAATTAATTAATTAAATTAATAAATTGATTTTATATTAAAATTAATTTTATATTAATTTTGAATTAAAAAATAAATGAAAATTCAAAATTGAATTTGGGTTTTCAATTGGACCAAAATCAAATGTGTGATTCACCATTCTTCTTTTTCAAATTCACACAAATTGAGCATCTCCTTCTTGCTAAACCCTAATCATCTTCATGTTGTCATCTTCTCCTAACTTCAAGAAGCTTTTGGTTTCATTAATTGAAGAAGAAACCATTAGATTATTAACGATTTACCAGATTTTTTTATTCACGTTTTTCAGACTTTTCTCCCATCTCTATCAAAGATCCCACAATCTGTTCCAAGGCCTGAGGATAGTAGGGAAGACACTAGAGGTTGTCAACAAAGTGTTTGTGACAAGAAATTGCCCACGAATTAGGAGAATTTTGAACAACAAAGGTATGTGTTCATACTCTCTGTTTTTCCAGATTTGAGCATGCTTTTTATTTCGTAACATTGATCAACTTAGAGTGTTCAATTGCTTCCGCTTTCTTAGTCTACACTCTTTCAGTCCATAAATTAATATAACATTTTATATTAATTATTGATGCAAACTATATAATATAACACTTTATATGATAAATGATGCATGGAAATGCTTAACCTGAGGTGGGATATCTAAAATAAAGCATACATTATGCATGACAATAATTATACCACAATTGCATAATTTAAATAGAAAAATTAGACCAATTTTGGCACACTAAAATTATTTTTAATTAAAATAATCTAATTATATTAATTAAAATTAAATAAAATAAATATAATTAAATATAAAATATTTTTATATTTAATGTATATAAATAAATAAACGTTTTTCCGCCGGTTGAAACTGTTGAAACGGCTTCTGCGTTGCAACGCTGCAATTTGTTCGTTTCTGACCGTTGGAGCGCGCTGCTAAACGTGCTGGCGTTCAGACGCTGATGACCTTCAGCGTTGAGACGCTCGTGCTGGCGTTGCAACGTCATTGCCTCATCGTCTAAACGTTGAGACGTTGCGAGGAGCGTTGTAACGCCTCGTTCCTTGCAGCCTGAAATCCGCCTCATTGGCATTGCAACGCTGATAAACAGCGTTGCAACGCTGCACATAGAACAAAAAGTTCTTTTTCCCATTTTGCCTCGTTTTCGCTCCGTTCTTCTCAGCAACTACTTTGCCTCGATCACACGGACTTACAGACTCGATTTACAATTAAAATTGCCCAAAATACCGAGCCCTTACATTGAACGATTTAATAAAAAAATTTAAATCTAAGTGCCAAAATTGAAAACATCTAATTCGCAAACCGTTCATTAATCACATGAAAAACAGTAAATCCCACCTATGATCTTGATAAATCCAGAACAAAATCAAGAATAAAATTGGGCTCTAATACCAATTGAAGGGATCGAATCCCGCAGCGGAAGCGATTTCAAATCGCGTGTTCTTAATTTTGTCTCAAAGATTTCAATCAAGAACAAATATAACTAAGATTAAGCATGTTGTAAGATATTGGACAACAAGTAATTACCTTTGAAGAACTCTTTCTTCAAGTGCTCCTTCTCCCACGGTCACGATCTCAGCAACTCGAACCCGAACGTATGAAGTTTCCACCACTAAATCTTCTTCGTTGTTCTCTAGGAGAGGGAGGAAGGTGGGTTCCGTTAGGGTGAGATGTGGGGTTTTGAGAGAAGATATGTCTTGGAACTTTTCTAACAACACAATTGTATGACAATCTAGGGTTTCCAAAGATTCGTTCCAAAGTTTCATCTCATGAAACTATTTATATGGAAATAGGGTGGAAATTAGCATCCTATCCCTCCTTCATTCTCTCATCAGTATATAGTTAATATGTGAATCTAATTCACATTAAAACGATATATTATATCAATTATACCCCATATAACTGATATAACACCTCATATATGAAATTGAACACTTAAATTTAAATCCTAACTTTATACCCTCAATATTACCATGTTGAGCTAACGGAGGGACCTAATGGACCTACAGTTCATGAGCTCCAATGATGTGAGATTAACTGATCTAACACTTTGATCAGGTTAATAAATATGCATTAACTACAAGTCACTCCACTATAGACTTGTAGCTGCACTCTCCTCACTGTAGATTATATTGTGCCCATTGATATAATCATAACCCATGAGTCGACCCTTCACAAGTTGTTCGTAATCACGGCTGGGTCAAATTATCGTTTTACCCCTGTGATTACCTTTTTTATCCTTAAGCACCACTGATCCTCTAATGAACAACAAGTCTAAGGTCCTACCATAGACTCATACCCTCTTAAGTCAGTTTAGAGGGCAGGGCCTCGTTGTTCAAGACCTGGACATAGTTCATAAGGAAACAACCTATTTAATTTCTTAGTGTAGGAATGAGTGAATTTCATCTTGCATAGTTAAGTCCCCAGCTACCTACGAGGTTCTGTCCCTGAGAAAGTAGGCTTATTGAGTCGGATTTAGGCCACTCTTGGTGTAGATCTAATCCCCTTGAGCAGCGGAAACGAGTTTGGAATCGTAATTTGCAAGCTTGTTTTGGTTGAAAACCAAAAACAAGTACATTGAAGAAAAACATAATAAACATGCATCTCTAATCTAATTAGGCATGGAGATATACATGCAAACATGCTGAAAATAACAATTAAACTAAAAGGAAGAGAAGTTACCTTTGTAGTTTCAGTTTCCAACAACTCCTTGCTCCTATTTCAGCAACACAACAAGTAAGAACACTTATATGTTTTCTTCAACAGGACAACACCACGAGGAAAACCCTCTATCCTCTGAGTGTTTAGATGACCCTAGGTGGGAAGGGTTCCAACAATTGGAGAGATAGGAATTTTAGAGAATGTGAGAGAAAGAGTTCTTCTATCAGTGAAATTCAATCGAATGAATGATCCATCGATTGGAGGTCGCCATTCAGTGGGTAACTCCCCACTCCATATCGAGGGGGAGTTGGGGGTAGTGGGAACGTGTCCTCCTGACACGTTCTCAATTAATATTATAATTAATTAATTAGTTAATTAAATAATCATTAAATTAAACCTTATTTAATTTAAATATAATATTAATTATATGATTAAATCACATTTAATCATTTTACCCTTTATCCGATAGTTTAATGTACATCTCATGTATATTAAGATTTTAACCTATAGTTTTCAAATGTGAATCACATTCACATTTGAATTTAATATTTGAACTCTTTCAAATATTTAATTCTCTCATATAATTTAATATGAATCATATTCACATTAAATTTATAATATATAGTTCCAAAACTATATGATATATCGTATCAATATACATTAAGTTTATTCTCTTATGAATTTGAACATTTCAAATTCAAATGACCTAAGAACCCTTTACGAGCTAAAAGGTGGACCTAATGGACCTACAGATCAGAAGCTCCAACGATGCGAGATTGCTCGGTTAATCTCATTAACCTCCCAATCAACATTCGTTAACTGCGGGAACACTCCACTAAAGTCCCGCAGCTGCACTCTTCTCACTGTAGATATATTTCTGTGTCCATGGATATTGACCAATAACAGCCAGTCAATCCTTCACGAATGTTCGTAACACCAGTTGGGTCAAATTACCGTTTTACCCCTGGGTTACATCTTGTACCTTAAGTACCAGTGCTCCTCTAATGAACAATTTGTTTGTGGTTCTACTAACAAACAGAGTCCCTCTCGGGCCAATGAGAGAGTCGGGCCCTTTGTTCAAGTTTCAGAGACACCACTTAATGGAACATTCCTCTACTTACCCTAGTAGGCGGGAAGGAGTGAATTCCATCTTGCTAAGTTAAATTCCCAACCGCTCACTCGATCTTGTCCCCACGATGGTAGGTGTATTGAGTCGGCGAATCTGGCCACTCTCACCCATACTAGTCAAAAGACAATCTCTTGCGAACAGGAGTTCGTAACCTGCTCAGGATTGAGATCAAGTTGCCTAGGTCATCTTAGTGAAATAGAAACCTAACTAGTCAACAGAGTTACATGTAGAGGTTTCTATTTCGGGGACCGGTCTTATGTAATCTCATTACATAGGATATCCTCACTCACATGTCATCTGCACGAACACGTTAGGATCACTGTGTTTGTATCGTATACAAAGTGGGCCACATCCATAGTTTTACCAGGGTAAGGTACCCAAACCTTATCCCCTAACTATAGACCCTTTAGGTTGTATCTCGAACCGAGATCCTTTATATGTACACTACATTCAGTTAAAGATACATTTAACAGCCTTGGATCTTTAGTTTATTGGATTTAGGGTTTAAACAAAAGCAAATTCGTAAATAACGAAATAATAACTCTTTATTGAAGTAATAACCATTTATTACAATAATTAGAACGAAAATACAAACTACAAGTTTTAGGGCACAAACCCCAACAACTCTCACCCATACTAGTCTAAGGACAAACCCCTATAAGCAGGAGTTCTTAACTTGCTCAGGATTCAGGTCGATTCACTAATGACCATCAATAAATTATCAGTCTTATCCTGTTAACGGTGTTATACTGGTTAGACTAATAATTTGCAGTGCAGTCTTGTATGGACTCTTCATACAGGATGCCTCCACTCGCATGTCAATCCACATGAATGAGTTGGATTACCTCATTTTTACTAATTACAAAGTGGGTCGCATCCATGTTGTTACCAGAATAAGGTTTCCAACCTTATTCTTATACCATAGACCCTTTAGGTTATATTCTTGAATACAATCCAAATAGTCTCTACTACACTGATGTTTAAGATACATTATAACCTTGGAGCTTAGTTTATTCGATTTATAGAGCAAGAATACAATTTTATCAAAACAAATAACTCTTTATTTATTTGATTAAAATTACATAAGCTTAGGGCACAAATCCCAACAAGATGGATGTCAAGACAACCTTTCTGAATGGTAATCTTGATGAAACCATCTACATGGACTAGCCCTAAGCGTTTATTGCCCAAGGCCAAGAGCAAAAGGTTTCCTAGCTTCATAGGTCTATTTATGGACTGAAACAAGCCTCGAGGTCTTGGAATATAAGGTTTGATTAGGCGATAAAATCTTATGGCTTTGATTAGAATGTTGACGAGCCTTGTGTCTACAAGAAAATCCTCTCAATACTGTCGCATTTCTGATTTTATATGTGGATTATATCCTGCTCATTGGGAATGAGGTAGGATTTCTTACTGACATTAAAAAATGGTTCGCTTCGCAGTTCCAAATGAAAGATTTGTGAGAGGCCCAATATGTTCTAGGTGTCCAGATAGTCCAGAACTGGAAGAATAGAACGCTAGCTATCTCAGGCGTCTTATATTGACAAGATGTTGCCTAGATAGAAGATGTAGAGCTCCAAGAAGGGCTTGCTGCCTTTCAGGCATGGGATTCACATGTTTAAGGATCAATGTTCTAAGACACCTCAAGAGGTTGAGGATATGAGATGAATCCCCTATGCTTCAGTTGTAGGGAGCCTCATGTATGCCTTGATGTGTACTAGGCTCGACATCTGTTATGCAGTTGGGGTTGTTAGTAGGTATCAATCCAATCCAGGATTACATCACTAGACAACCGTAAAGGCAATCCTCAAGTATCTTAGGAGAACGAGGAACTACAACCTTGTGTATGGGAGTGGGGATTTAATCCTTATGGGATACACAAACTCTGACTTTTAGACCGATAAGAATTCTAGGAAATCCACTTCGGGGTCAACCTTAATTTTGAATGGAGGAGTTGTAGTATGGCGAAGCATCAAGCAGGGATGCATCGCTAATTCCACGATGGAAGCCAAGTATGTTGCGGCTTGTGAAGCTGCAAAGGAAGTTGTTTGGCTTAGGAAGTTCAAGATGGATTTGGAAGTTGTTCCAAATATGAACTTGTCGATTACCCTGTTTTGTGATAACAGTGGTGCAGTAGCCAACTCGAGAGAACATCGGAGTCATAAGAGGGGCAAGCACATTGAGCAAAAATATCACCTGATATGGGAGATTGTGCACCGCGAAGACGTGACAGTCACGAAGATAGCGTCGTAGCACAACGTTGCTGATCCATTTATAAAGGCCCTCACGGCTAAGGTGTTTGAGGGTCACCTAGAGAGTCTAGGTCTTCGAGTTCTTCCTGACTAGGGCAAGTCGGAGTATTGTAAAGGGTATTCAATGCCCTAGTTTATGTATTTTACTGTACATTTGAGAAATGTATTTTGTACTCCACTAGCTTAGTCCAAGTGGGAGTTTGTTGGGATGTATGTCCTAATCTCGTACACGTTTGTAATATTACTTATTGAAATAAATTAGAGTTATTTCTTCATCACTTTGTGTCTCACATATTTACAAACATTATCCAATAAACTAATCTCCAAGGTCATTGATTTATGAGAGAACTAGAACTTGAACGGTGTGTAGTGCACACACATGGTGGATCACGTTCGAGTTAATGACCCAAACGGTCTACAGTATACGGATAGGGTTGGAGACCTAATCCTGGATACGTTGTGGATGTGGCTTTGTATTAGATACAAACGAGGTGATCCAACTCGTTCATGTGGTTGACATGCGAGTGGGGGCATCCTGTGTAATGAGATTGTACAAGACCGGATCGTGAATTGTTAGACCTACTGATGTAACACCGTTAACAATATAGGACTAATAACTTCGTAGATGACCAATATGATGGGATTGAATCCCGTAGCGAAAACGATTTTAGATCGCGTGTTCTTGTAAGATGTTACACACATCTTATCAAAAACATATAACAAAAGCGATTAAGCGTGCTAATATAAATTTGGGCAGCAATACTATTACCTTTGTAGACAAAACAACACGTGCTCCTTTTGATCCTCTCGTTTTGACGATCTTAACGATCTCGCGTTCTCCACAAACTACAAAGTAGTTTTTGATCCGTCCGCTAGATCTTCTCTATTGTATCTCTAGGGAAGGGAAGGTGGTGGATCCTCTTTTGGAGTTGGGAGGGAATTTAAGGAAGACAAGTGTTTTGGAACTTTTCCAACAAACAACACTTATCAAAAGAGCACTAGGGTTTCCTTTTCGAATTAGGTTAAAACATGTGCATCTCATGAACACATATTTATAGGAAAATAGGATGGAAATGACCATTCTACCCTTATAGTGCTTTCATGATAAATCAGATGGCTTAAACCATATGTTATATCAATTATATAAAATATGATTGATATACCCTTTAAACATGAAATTGAACATTTCAATTTCACTCCAAACTTATAAACCCTTCTTATTTCCATGTTGAGCCAACGGAGGGACCTAAAGGATCTACAGATCATGAGCTGCAATGATACAAGATTAATCGATCAAACTCTTTGATTCAATTAATCAACATTAATTAACTAAAAGTCATTCCACTATAGACTCATAGTTGCACTGTCCCCACTGTAGACTATGTTGTATCCACAGATATAATCAATACTTGTGAGTCTACCCTTCACAGGTTGTTCGTAATCACAGTTGGGTCAAATTACCATTTTATCCCTGTAAATACATCTTGTTCCTTAAGCTCTACTGACCCTCTAATGAACAATCAGTCTATGGTCCTACCATAAACTTGATCCTTCATAAGCTAGTAAGAAGGCAGGGCCCCATTGTTGAAGACCTGGATTTAGTTCTTAAGAGAATAACCTATCTGATTCTCTAATTCAGGAATGAGTGAATTCCTCATTGCATAGTTAAGTTCCCAGCTACTTACAAAGTGATGTCCTGAGAAGGTAGGGTTATTGAGTCGGCTACAGGCCATCTTTGAATTATTATATCTATCTTGATAAGGATTCAAGTCAAGTCACTAATGATCATCTATGAATTATTATATCTATGTGATAACGATGTTACTCTAGTAGGTTAATAATTCGCGGTCAGGTCTTGTATAATCTCATTATACAGGATGCCCCCACTCGCATGTCTACCACATGAACGAGTTGGACTACCTCGTTTGTACCAAATCCAAAGCGGGTCGCATCCATGGTGTTACCAGTACAGGGTTACCAACCCTATGCATATACCATAGACCTTTTAGGTTATACTTTTAACAACTTAATCCAACTTATGTCTACTATATAAATGTTCAAGATCTATCATTATAACCTTGAACATAGTTTATTACATTTAGATTTATATGCGAGAATATAATAAATAACAACTTTATTTATTGAAATATGAGTATTAGAAAACTACACTTCTTTAGTGCATAAATCCTAACAATCTCCCACTTGTCCTAAAACTAGTGGAGTACATAATAAACATTACAGTAATGTAAATACAATAAACTAGGGCACTGAATACCCTTTGTACAACATACTCCCACTTGCCCTAGTTAGGGTAAGATACGTAGTCCTAGACCTTCTAGGTGACTCTCAAATACTTTAGCCGAGTGAGCCTTTGTAAAGGGGTCAGCAGTATTGTCCTCCGAAGCTATCTTTGTGATGATCACATTCCCTCGATGCATTATCTCCCTGATTAGGTGATACTTTCGCTCAATGTGCTTACCTCTCTTGTGACTTCGGGGTTGTCTTGAATTTGCCACAACACCACTGTTATCACAATAAAGTGTGATTGGCAAACTCATGTTTGGAACAATATCCAAACCCATCATGAATTTCCTTAGCCATACGGCTTCCTTGGCTGCTTCACAAGCTGATACATATTCGGCTTCCATAGTTGAATCTGTGATGATCCTTGCTTGATGCTTCGCAAAACTACAACCCTTCCGTTAAGAGTGAAAACTAACCCCGACGTAGATTTCCTCGAATCTTTGTCAGTTTGGAAGTCAGAATCTGTGTATCCTGTAAGGATCAAATCCTTAGCTCCATACACAAGCATGTAGTTCCTCGTTCTCCAAAGATACTTGAGGATTGTCTTAACCACTGTCTAGTGTTTTGTGGAAAAATGGTAAATAGGTTGAGATTTCAACTCCACCTATCACCATTATAAAAGCACCTTTGCGAGAATGATTGCTTAAGCATTTGTCATTTTTTGGATTTCCATCCAAGATCAACTCTATCTAGAATTTCTCTCTACCCTTAAACCAAAGGGAGTTCCACAACTCTCCCTCTACCGATCGAGAACAATCGAGAAGATCAATTGGAGGTGTCCAATTCCTTCGTTGTTCGAGAGATCGTGATCGTAGAGATCGAGAGCACGAAGAGTTCGTGACCAGAGAAAGAGATCTTGAAGAATCGTTCTTCAACTAGTAAGTAAACACTAACTCACTGTTTTTCTTTTTCCCAAGCATGATTAGCCTAGGATCTATGAGATAGGTTCAGTTTTAAGAAAAGGTTTTTCACAGTGAACACCACGACGTTCATAGTTATTTCTGTTGCGGGAATTTTATTCCCTTCAGTTTATCAGTATATTGCATTAACTTAACCCTAAATCCAATAAACTAACATCGAAGGTTGTTGCATGTCTCTTGAACTGAATGTATGGGACATATAAGGATCTCAATTCGAGGTACAACCTAAAGGGTCTATAGTAAGGGGTGAGGGTTGGGTACCTTACCTTGGTAATACTTTGGATATGGCCCACTTTGTATAGGATACAAACACAGTCTTCCTAACATGTTCGTGTAGATGATATGTGAGTGGGGATATTCTATGTAATGAGATTGCATAAGACTAGACCATGAAATAGTAAGCACAAGATGTAACTCCATTGACTAGTTAGGTTTCTCTTTTAATACGATGACCTAGGCAACTTGATCTCAATCCTGAGCAGGTTACAAACTCCTACTTGCGAGGGATTATCCTTGGACTAGTATGGGTGAGAGTGGTCCAAGTCGCGACTCGATAAGCATACCTTCTCTGGGAAAATACCGAGCAGGCAACTAGAGACTTAACCTAGCAAGAAAGAATTCACTCCTTCCTGCCTATTAGGGTAAGTAGATGAATGTTCCCTTAAGTAGTGTCTCCGAGACTTGAACAAAGGGTCCAATCCTCTCATTGGCCCGAGAGGGACTTCTGTTTATTGGTAGAACCACAAACATGTTGGTCATTAGAGGAGCACAGGGACTTAAGGTAAAAGATGTAACCTCGGGGTCAAACGGTAATTTGGCCCAACTGGTGTTACGAACATTCGTGAAGGATTGACTTGCTGTTATTGGTCAATATCTATGGACACAGAAATATATATGTTGTGAGAGGAGTGCAACTGCGGGACTTTAGTGGAGTGTTCCTGCAGTTAACAAATGTTGATTATGAGGTTAATGAGATTAATCGAATAATCTCGTATTGTTGGAGCTTCTTATTTATACGTCCATTAGGTCCACCTTCTAGCTCGTAAAGGATTCTTAGATCGTTTGAATTTGAAATGTTCAAATTCAATTAGGGAATAAACATTAATGTATATAAACATTAATGTATATACATTATAATATAAAGTTTTGGAACTTTATATAATCAATTTAATGTGAATATGATTCATATTAAATTAAATGAGAGAATTAAACATTTGAAATAGTTCAAATATTAATTTAAATGTGAATGTGATTCATATTTAAAAATTATAAGTTAAAATTTAATGTGCATATGATGCGCATTAAAACTATAGGTTAGAGGGAAATATGATTAAATGTGATTTAATCAAAAGTTAAATATATGATATTTAATATGATTTAATTAATATATGGAGTAATGTGATTAATTAATATTTATTTATTTATTTATTATTAAATAAATGAGAACGTGTTAGGAGGACACGTTCCCCACTTCCCTCCAACTCGCTATCGATATGGAGTGGGGGAAGTTATCCCTCTGCAGTCCAGTTTTTTTCTTCCTCTGGGAGAAGGAAAGGAGAACCATGAATTTGGCATTTTTGAGAAATTGCTGACAAGAAAATTCTCTATCAAATTCCCTTTCCTTCCAATTGTTGGTTCCTTCCTACCAAGGAATTGGTCAAGGAAACTCAGAGACATAGAGGATTTTCCACGTGGTCCTGTCCTGTTGGAAAGGAAGAACAAAGCAAATTTTGCTTGCTGTGTTGTTGTGCACTTGGAGCATGGAGTTGTTGTACTGGATTGAAACAACAAAGGTAATTTCGAATTCCCTTATTAGTTTAGGATTGTACAACATGTGTGTATGCATATTTAATGCCTAATTAGATTAGGATTGTTTATCTCTGTATTTTTCCCAATGTACTCTTATTTATAGTAAACCAAAACAAGCAAGTAATCGATCTTTAAATCACGTTTCTGCTGCTCACGGGAATAAAATTCCCATCAATTGGTATCAGAGCAATGTTTGTTTTGTTTTGGTTGAAACAAATTTGCAATTGTTAGATGGGAATTGCAGTTGGTTTGTAGTAAAACTGTTTAGGAAAATTTTGGCCTTAGTTTCAATTGTGGTTTGATCAAATTAAATGTAAAGGCCCCTGCGTTTTGGGCATTTAAGTGCATAATTGAGTCTGTAAAATTGTTGTGAGTCGTTCGTGATAAATTTGAAGCCATTCGGATGAGTATCGGGTGAGAAATTGCCATTGAAAGTTGTTGTTTTTCGAAGAAGAGACCACTGGCAGAAGCGACAGCGTTGCAACACTCCCTATGGTGTTGCAACGTTGTTCATCATCTTCGCAACACTGGGGAATGGCGTCGCAACGTCGTAGGATCCCTATCAATAAGAAATCCAGGGGTTGAAAGTGTTGCAATGTCGTCTCATGGTGTTGCAACGCTACCCCAATGCCTGACGCGAGCACGAGAGGAGGCGACGTTGCAACGCTCTCCTCAGCGTTGCAACGCCATGGCAACATCTGGATTAGGCAGACCGATTCAGCGGCTGTTTGAGCTCTTCGGGTCGTGGATGGTCCGGTTCGAGCGATTTGAGCCTAGTTCAATGGGTTGTGGATCGGTTGTTGTAATAAAATTAGTGTAATTTTATTATTTTTTCACTTTATGGGCCAAATATTTTCGGTTTTACAACTATTTTCTTTATGAATTTCATTTAGAATATTTGCCACCTTAGGATAAGCATGCTCGTGCATTTTATTTGTATAAGTGTTATATGAATATGATAGAAATGCATGATTTATTTTTCATGAGTTGTTAATCATAATTGTTATAATTAGATTATATGAAAAAAAAATTGCATTGGTCATGAAATTACTTAGTTTAAAACAAACTGTTATTTTATTTAAGTAATTTGCATGATTCAAATAGATGAATGTCAAATATTTCCAATAAGAAATTGACTTTTGGAATTATCACATAGTTCCTTTGTTGGGATGTACGTACTCATCTCGTGTAGTTTGTAATATTCAAAGTTGTAAATAAATAAGAGTTATTTATTTGAACTTTGTTTCATAAATAAGAGTTATTTATTTGAACTTTGTGTCTTGCATATTTCATAAACTTAATCCAATAAACTAAGCTCCAGGGTCATTGTATTATGAGAGAACTAAGAACTTGAACGGTGTGTAGTGGACACATAGGGAGGATCACGTTCGAGTTAATGACTCGAACGGTCTACAGTATACAGATAGGGTTGGAGTTCTAATCCTAGATACGCTGTGGATGCAACCCGATTTGTATTAGATACAAACGAGGTGATCCAGTTCATTCATGTGGTTGACATGCGAGTGGGGGCATCCTGTGCAATGAGATTGTACATGACCGAACAGTGAATTATTAGACTTACTGATGTAACACCGTTAACAGTATAGGGCTAATAATTTCTTAGATGGCCATTAGTGACTCGCCTTAATTCTGAGCGTGTTTCGGACTCCTGTCTGCGGGGGTCTGTCCTTTGACTAGTACGGGTGAGGGTGGCCACTGTTGCTCGCCCAATATGCCTATCTTCTCAGGGAAAGGACAACTTGGGGAGTTGGGAACTTGACTACGCAAGAAGAAATTCACTCGTTCCCGACTTAGGGAAACTAGAGGGGTTGTTCCCTTAAGTGGTGTCTCCAAGGCTTGATCAACAGGGCCCCACTCTCACATTGGCCTGAGAGGGTTGTTGTTTATGGTTGGACCATGCAATGTAGATGTTCATTAGAGGAGCAGTGGGACTTAATGAGGAAGAGGTAGACACAGGGTTAAAACGTTATTTTAACCCAACAGTGTCTACGAACAACCAATGAAGGGTCGACTCACGGGTATTGGTTATATCGATGGACATAACTTGTCCTAATGTGATAAGACTGCAGCTACGGGCTTTAGTGGAGTGTTAACGTAACTAATGAATATTGAATAAACGGGTTAAAGAGTTTGTCAAGTTAGTCTCAGATCATTGGAGCTCGTCACGTGTAGGTCCATTTGTTGTAAACGGGTAAACAGGTATTCAATGCCCTAGTTTATTGTATTACTTCATTGTAATTTACGTACATTTCAGAAATGTATTTGCTCCACTAGCTTAGTCCAAGTGGGAGTTTGTTGGGATTTTTGTCCTAATCTCGTGATTGTAATTTACTATTTGAAATTAATAAAGTGTTATTGATTTCATTATTTTGTGTCTCGCATTTTATACAACTTTGACCAATAAACTAAGCTCCAGGGTCATTGAATACTTGAGAGAATTATAACTTGAACGGTGTATAGTGGACACACAGGGAGGATCACGTTCGAGTAAACGACCAGAACGGTCTACGGTATATGGATAGGGCTAGAGACCTAATCCTTGATAAACTGTGGATGCAACCCGCTTTGTATTAAGATACAAACGAGGTGATCTAACTCGTTCATGTTGTTGACATGCGAGTGGGGGCATCCTGTGCAATGAGATTGTACAAGACCAGACCGTTAATTATTTGACCTACTGATGTAACACCGTTGACAGTAAGGACTAATAACTTCGTAGATGACCATTAGTAACTCGACCTTAATCCTGAGCGTGTTACGGACTCCTGCTTTCTGGGGTCCGTCCTTTGACTAAATACGGGTGAGGGTGGTCACGCCATTACTCGCCCAATATGCCTTTCTTCTCAGGGCGACAGACCAAGTAGGGAGGCTCATGAACTAAACTACGCGAGATGGAATTCACTGCGTTCCGCTTTTAGGAAAACTATAGGGGTTGTTCCCTTAAGTGCTGTCTCCAAGGCTTGGACAACGGGCGCCCACTCTCTCACTGGCACGAGATAGTTGTTGTGTATGGTTGGACAATTACAACTTTGTTGTTCATTAGAGGAGCAGTGGGGACTTAAGGAACAAGAAGTAGACAAAGGGGTAAAACGGTAATTTGACCCAGCAGTGTCTACGAACAGCCTGTGATGGGTCGACTCATGGGCATTTGTTATATCAGTGGACACGTAATATTCTGCAATGATGGGAGTGCAACTACAGGCTTTAGTGGAGTGTTACCGTAGCTAATGAAGGTTGATTAATCGGGTCAAAGAGTTTGATAGGTTATTATCGAATCATTGGTGCTCCACACTGTAGGTCCATTAGGTCCCTCAGTTGGCTCAAACTTTGTTAAAAGAAGGGTTAATGATTTGGTGTGAATTGAAGTGTTCAATTGCACTTAAGGGCATTTATGTCATTTATATAAGATATGAATGATATAATATATAGTTTAATGTGAATGAGATTCATAATAAACTATAGGTTAGTCTAATTGTTGAATTGGGGCTTATTGGAGAAATTAATTGAGAGAAATTAAATTGAATGTGATTAAATTTAATAAATCCACACTATTGCAAAAGTGATTTGTAATATGAGATATGAGAATCTTATAATATATGGTTATGCAAATATGATTTGCATAACCTATGATTATGGTAAAATGATAATAATGTGGAGATTTTAACTCCATCATTTTCCATTATATAAACCCTTCTTGCAAGAAGGAACTTAACTAATTCTCTCATTTTTGGATTTTCACCAAAAGAAGAGAAAGCATTCTCTCTCAATTCTCTCTTAATTACTCTACTTCCTTTCTCCAAGGCACAAAAGTCCCACTACTTTCCTTCTTCCAAAAAGTAGAACAACTGAGACTCCGATTGGTTGTGTTCGACCTTTGTTGGAGAAAAGAGTTCGAGAAGTTCGGGATCGTTGGGAGAACACGAAGAGTTTGTGATTTGCTGGAAAGAAATTTTGAAGAGGGTCTTCAACAAGTAAGTATCTAAACTTTATTGTTTTTCTTTCCAATTATGTATGTTTAGCCTAGTTCTACGAGTTAGAATTATTTTAACAAAATCGAGTAGCATAACGATACCACGACGATTCGATCGTCTTCCGCTGCACTTGGATTGTCATTCCCTTCAATTGGTATCCGAGCCACTCGTTGGTTCTTTGTTGTTGCACTTAATTTTGTTAAAATTAGGTGGGTATTGCCTTAATTTATTAGATAAATTGGGTTTGCATGATGGGTGTTTTCGGTTTTAGCACTTTTAGATTTATTTTCTGTTTGATGAGATCAAATGTAAGGGCCCGTATTTTTAGGCAATTTAGAAAATAAATCGAGTCTGTAAGTCCGTGTCGTTCGTGACAAGGGTTGCTGTGAAGAAATCAGAGCGAAAACAGGGGGAAAACGACAAAGAACAACAAAGGAGTTTGTTGTTCTGTCGACAGCGTTGAGACGCTGTTCTTCGACGTCTCAACGCTCTCATTGCGGGCGGAGGCTTGGCTGCAGAGCAGCGTTGCAACGCCGAGGCGTGGACCATGCGTGGCGCAACGCTGAGCACGACAGTGTTGGAACGCTACCCTCGGTGTTGCAATGCTACGTGCGTTGAGGGCAGTTCCAACGCCTAGTTCGCGAGGACGTGGGAGCATGGAGAAGTTGGACTTTGTGGGCATTTTTTATTTTTAGTTTTATTTAAAATTAATTTGTAAAATATATTTTATTCGTTAATTTAATTATTTTATTAAATAATATTAATATAATTATTTTATTAATGTTATTTAATTAAATAATTGCCCTTAGGTGCCAAAACCGGTCCATTTTTGCTGTTTAATTATTTTATGCATGAGATGTATAATTTAATTAATTACTATGTGCATAATGTATGTCATATAGATTTAAAATCTCACCTTAGGTTAAACATTTCATGCATCATTTATATTATAAGAGTTATAATAAGTTTGCATGATAGGTTATATTATAAGTGTTATAATGAAATTAAATGCATGTTTTAATTTAATATAAGTTTTATATTTTTTAGAATAAAGTATGCTCATGCATTTAAATTCATGTGATTAATTATTTTGTTATGGTATATAGTTATTCATGTGATGAATGATCAAACACTATAACATAGAAATGCATGAAACCTAAGTTAATTATTAGTTTTAAAGTGTTTAGAACTTGAATAATTAGACTTAGGTTTTCTAGTTCTAATAAGATTAGAATTAGGAAATCAAGGTATAGTCTTTGAATGGTGACTGATTAGTAAATCTGTCTAAGGAAGGTTTTGTCTAAGGCTGGGATATTTAAGTTGACGCTTGCGGAACACCCCTACCTGGAAACCGACCTGGGAGTGAATTCGGTCTGGAGATTCTTAGATTATACTTATCGTTAGTGTCGTTAATTAAATTTTTTTTAATTTACTCACATAGACCTCAGTAATAATGTGATTATAAACTTAGGCTAAATACCATATAAGAGTTATATTGGTAGACTTAGGTAAATTTTAGTCGGTTTATCTAGGTCAATCGCGAAATTTATAAAGTGATGTGGGAGGAAATATAGTGTATGAGATACATTTAATTTTCGACCACAAATCTTCGTTAAGTCCGCACCGTGAGATCCATACTCGGGCTCGTGGCGCAAATGGGAGCGTCCTCCTTCGGATGGTATTTGTATGGATCAATATCAACGTGGATGGAGAGAGTACTTATAATGAGTGGGAGCGGGACCTGTTAAAGCGGGACCTACGGTCTCTTCTTTCGATTCACACCGTGAGATCCCTATGATCCGCCTGCTAGTTTGGCCTGGACTTGACAATCCCTTCGGAGGGCCTTGATCATGGGAGTCGGAACACCGTGAATTCCCAAAAGGAATACAGTTTCCTTGTTGATTTTCCTTCGTGGTTCACCTTTCGGTGGCTATTGTTTGGACGGATACTTGGAAACTTAAAGATTGAGGGTGACACTCACAGAATTCGTTAAGTGTTAATGAATTCGACAAAATTATGGTAACTGGATGCCTATGGAATAAGAGTTATTCTGGGATTAGGGTCTGGTCGAGAAAGTCTCGTCCTAGAGGAGTGATGCGAAAATATCAGTGCCCTAAACTAATGCAAATTAGGATGAGACTCTGACTCTTCTGTGACGTGCAAGTATACACGATCAAGTGCAGCAAGTGATAAGAAAAGTATCGATCCCACGAGGACTAGTAGAATCTAAACCAATGAGTGTCCTAGAAATTTTTCTCCTTATTTTTTTTTTGTGCAATGCATGGGCATGCAAGTTTTTGTTCAGAATAAATGAATGCAATAATAGGAATTTGATTTTTTTGTTGTTTGAATGAGTTAAATATAATTAAGACTAATGCAATAAATCAAAATATGTGAAAACATTAAAAACATAAACTAAACGAGAGAAAACTGGGGCTTTTAGATTAAGAGATAGGCTAGGGTTAAGTTGAAGTTTCATGTATAATTAGAATAACAAATATGTGGTTGATGCCTTGAATTTACCTACACATGTGATCAAGTGAATTTTTCCAAAATCATTAAATTTTAAAACCAACAATTTCCCAATTGAGACCTAAATTAGGCTCATGATTTTAAGGTTCTAGGTGGGTTAATTATCCCTAATTAACTCAAGATCCTAGAATGAAATTTTAGTTTTCTAATTCATTAGCTTTCTCAAGTTTGTGAATTATAGAGAAGTTAAAAAGGCAAATTTTAATTCTCATGCAACGTTAAATTCAATAAAATTTCATAAATTCAATCAATGGCATCAACCATAAATTTAATCGAAAATTACATTAAAACAATCTAACCTTTGCCTAAGAAAATTTAGTTCATGATTAAAATCGAGTCACATATTTCTAGTTTAAGCATGCTTTTATTGATCAAGGAGTTCATGCAAAACAACCAACAATGTTCACTAAATTAGCCTAAATCAATCACAATTCTAGCTTAAAACAGTCACGAGTTATGCTTAAAAGAGTGAGCAAAAGTAGTCTAAATCAGTACGTAATCAACCCAAAAATCCAGTATTAAATTGGTGGTTGACAACAAGCAATAACACTTAGAGATAGGAAAAACGTTACGCAGCAGGTGGCCTTATTTTTCAAGTTCCGTTCGATAGAGATATCTCATCCACGAAAGCTCGAAACAACGATCCAACCGTTCAAAATAAAGCCCTCTGAGTCTCGAACAAGCTGTCAAAATTCCAGCACAATCCAACGGTTGAAACTCCAGGAATCGACAACTTTGTGAGCGCCGCTGGTGAAAAACTGAACTGCACTAATCTCCCAACTTGACAGCGATATCCGACACAGCGAAGCTCAGACCGACGATCCAACCGTTCAAAGTAAAGCGCTATGAGTCTCGAACAAGCTGTCAAAATTGCAGCACAATCCAACGGTCAAACCTTTCGAAAACGACAACTTTGTGAGCGTCGTCTGTGAAAAACTGAAGTGCACGATTTTTGCTACAACAATGGCACCTTGAAGCTTCGATTTTTTTCTCAATCGCACGATTGCTACAACAATGGCACTTTCATGATTCTTCTCTTCAATACACACTTTTGTTGTAGCAATCGCCCATTCTCTCTCGCTCTCTTCCCCTTTTGTGGCAACTTCTTCTCTCCTTTTTGCACTTGAACCCTAGCCTCCTTATATAAGATGGTGTTGCCCTAATTCCACAAATTACAAAAATGCCCTTAGGGGTAGAAAGACCATCTTACCTTCGGGTAAGATATCTAAAATGCCCTTAGGGACTCTTGTAATTTTTATAATCTCCTGCACACAGAAAAATCCCAAATAAATATATGAAGTTAATTATAAATCAAAATACGCAAGGATTTTTGGAGTTAAGAAAAATCTCAAATTTTGGTCTTTAATTAACTATTAGCTTATTTTTCAAAATTTCTTAAATTAAAGCACAAAAACATCAAAATTAATTCTTTTTGCACCTAATGCTTAAATTCAAGATTTTAAAGCTAACACACATAATTTAGGGATAAAATAACATGAGGATCACTAAATTAGATGCAATTCAAGTAGATTAAACACTAAAATTCTATTAAAATAACTCACTTATGGTGAGTTATCAAACCCCCAAACTTGAACTACTCATTGTCCTCAATGAGTTCTATTCCCCAAAGACTTAAAAGACCTTTAAAGACTCAGATCATTTGGGTAACTAAACAAGAATTGAGTATTTATGTTCTAAGCTACAAGTCACCATTCAATCAATGCTCTCTAAGTGGCTCACCTGGGGGTTTCTTAGCTACACTTATGCATCAATAACCAAGAGCAAACCAATTAGGATTCAACATATACCCTCAAGCTCACCCACTAGAATCCTAATCATTCAAATCAAGCAACCCATAGTTAAAAATAAGTCATACTCCAAAACTCGCATGGCTACAATTTAATGATCATTCTTTTTATTTTTTATATATATATATTTTTTTAAAAAAAATAGATATGTGCATTATTCCCCTCAATTTCCATAAAACTCTCTGCTAAGGGCAAGGTTTTTTTTTTTTTACTTTTTTTTTTTATATATTTTTTTACTCTCCCGTAGTTCTTAGAATGGCACACGTGTTTAGCGCAACACACCTAAGCAATGGAACTTCCCGTAGTTCTTAGAATGGCACACATGGTTAGTGCAGCGCACCTAAGCAATGAGAATAGGCTTCTTACTTGATACCTTCGCTCCAAGAGGCCAACATGGTTAGTGCCTGCACTTCGACATCGAGCATCAAGTTGCCTGAACTGACTCTAAGTAACAAAATAAGTAACAAATTTTATCTAGCCCAATGGAGTTTTAGGAAAATGAAAGGTTTGCATACTCTTTCTTTCTTTTTTTATTTTTTATTTTTTTTCCTTAAAAATAAACACGAAGAATTTACCTTTCCCCCAAACTTAGAGTACTCGATGTCCTCATTAAGTTAGGGAGAGGTCTGTAACTCCCCAAACTTGAAATGATCACAAATTTGAAGTTTACTAATTTTGGAGCGTTCTAAAAAAATGTATGGGTTACCTAACTTGTCATGGCTTCTAGTTTTCAAACTTTTTGCTCGTGGTTGAATCCTAACTAGTTTGATTCACACACTAACCATAAAGCGCACTAAAAAAACTCTAATGACAAGCTTGACCTTGAGAAACACCAAACAAGATAGCATACTCTTGCCTCAAACACAAGCAACAACTCTTATTTTCATTAACCCTAAGATTTGACCTTAACTTTTTATTTTTAAGAAGATGCATACCAAGTTTCTACAAAAGACATAAGACTTTTTACCATTAAAAACACATGAGAAACTTTATTTATAAACAAGGGACAACAACCATTTTTTCTATTTTTACTTGCTTAAACGTAATGAATCAACTACCTACATCATGCATATCAAAGACCATGAAAACCAGCAACTAAACATGGAACCTGGTAGTCAAAATAGATCATTTTGTAGTCCTAAAGCAAGTAAATAACTTTATAAACACAAAGGCTTGCAACACCCTATAAACTCTAGCAGCACACAGTCTCATCAGCCAAAAAATTTTCAATTAAGCCCAAACTCAGATTCAGAACAACACACCTCCCCCTCATGGTTAAAGCACACATTGCCCTTAATGTATAATCTACTCACTTAAGCATGCTTAAGGACAACTAATAAAGATGGAAGGGAGAACAATACTGCCCTGAATCGAAGAGACCTCTACTACAGCGCATATCAATCATCAAACCCTAAGGGAGCTGCAAAATAGGTAAGGGTTATTTATTTAAAAATAAAAACAACTAAAAACGAAACAAAAGCAAAAATAAAAAAAAATTAAAAACGAAACAAACAAAATAAACTTTGGGTTGCCTCCCAAGAAGCGCTTGTTTTACGCCATTAGCTTGACGTAGTATACGTGGGCTCGTCAAGGTACGTAAAAATTCTCCCACTTCTTCGGGCCTCTCTTTCTTGAATCTACAAAACAAATTAGAGTTAGCAAGAATACTAGCTTCTCGTGAGAGCCCGAAACAAATATATTTTTTTATTTTTCATATATTAAAAGAAAAGAAGGAACAACAACAAAGTAAACATTTTTTGGTTTTTTATTTGGTAAAAGAAAAGAAGAAAAAACAGGAAAATAAACAGACTCACAAAAATACACTGACTCAAGAGCATAGAAAGAAAAACACTCACCAATAAGAGAAAAATCAGAAGATAGAACTAACATAGACTCAAAAGCTTCAAACTCTACCTCCTGGCCTAACTCAACAGGCTCGACTTCTTCCACGCTCTCACTAACTCCATCCTGGTGCGTGCTAAAAGATTCTAGTTCTTCTACATCTAAAGCACAATCCTCTAAATGCCCATACTCAGAAAAATTTGAAGGACTAGGATCCTGAAGGTCTATCAGCGGGTCAGTGATCAAGTGACTCACCGAACTATCTATGGGTGTGGGTCCTCCTTCACTCTCTTCCCTAGAATGTTCAACCTCAGATGTGTCTAAATACATTTGTTCTCTAAGGGAGACAAGTGTATCTTTTAGGCGTTGAATTGACTCTCCTATTTGCCTATTCCTCTCATCTGATGTTCTCATATATTCTAATAACAACGTTTTAAGGGAAGATTCATCTTCTACCTGGGGTTCTTGGATTTGGGAAGGATATGTCTCAAAACCCCTCGGATATGGTTCATAAGCCCAATTGCTCTGATTATTATCATACATGTGGTTCCCATGAGTCATACGTTCAGTATGATAGTAATTAGGCATTTGATAGCCATAAGCTCCATTATCCTCACTAAAAGACTCTAAGTTGGCAAAAGGATGATCATAAGAATAAGAACTATATTGTGGTTGCTCATTGGGCACAGAAGACCACCCAAAGTTATCATAAGCCATAATAAAGTAATGAATCAATTATAATAGGCTCAACAAACACAATATGCACTAACACAACAAGAAAGAATAACCAAAACTCAACAAAAATAAAAATACGAAACAAAGATAACAAGACACACCCAACAAGAAAAACACGAATAAAATGCTAAAATCCACTCAAACAAAATAAGAATCTAAACTAGTCTCCGACAACGGCGCCAAAAACTTTATGCGAAAATATCGAGTGCCCTAAACTAATGTAAATTAGAATAAGACTCCGACACTTCTACGACGTGCAAGTATACACGGTCGAGAGCAGCAAGTGATAAGTTAAAGTATCGATCCCACGAGGACTAGCTAAACCTAAATGAATGAGTGTCCTAGCAATTTTTCCTTATTTTAGTGCAATGTATGAGTGTGCAAATTACTATTGTAAATAAATAAATTGATGTGATAAGTGTGCAAAGACAAGACTAGACTCAAGAAAATAACTAAATTTAAATGAGGGGAGGAGAATGCAAACAAGAGGGGAGATACAAGAGATGAGATTTTTAATGAAAAATAGGCTCAAGTTTAGAGTTCTAATGTTCAATTGGAATAAATTTTGAGTGATGCCTTGAATTTACCTACACATGCATTCAAATGATTCTTTCCAAAATCACTAAGTTTTAAAACCTACAATTTCCCAATTGTGATCTAAATTATGCTCATGATTTTAGGTTCTAGGTGGGTTAATTATCCCTAATCAACTCAATAATCCTAGAATGAAATTTTAGTTTTCTAATTCATTAGTTATCCCAAGTTTGTGAATTATAGAGAAGTTAAAAAGGCCAATTTTAATTCTCATGCAACGTTAAATTCAATAAAATTTCATAAATTCAATCAATGGCATCAACCATAAATTTAATCGAAAATTACATTAAAACAATCTAACCTTTGGCTAAGAAAATTTAGTTCATGATTAAAATCGAGTCACATATTTCTAGTTTAAGCATGCTTTTATTGATCAAGGAGTTCATGCAAAACAACCAACAATGTTCACTAAATTAGCCTAAATCAATCACAATTCTAGCCTAAAACAGTCACGAGTTATGCTTAAAAAAGTGAGCAAAAGTAGTCTAAATAAGTACGTAAACAACCCAAAAATCCAGTATTAAATTGGTGGTTGACAACAAGCATTAACACTTAGAGATAGGAAAAACGTTACACAGCAGGTGGCCTTATTTTTCAAGTTCAGTTCGATAGAGATATCTCATCAACGGAAGCTTGAAACAACGATCCAACCGTTCAAAACAAAGCTCTGTGAGTCTCGAACAAGCTGTCAAAATTTCAGCACAATCCAACGGTTGAAACTCTAGAAATCGACAACTTTGTGAGCGCCGCTGGTGAAAAACCGAACTGCACTGATCTCCCAACGTGACAGCGATATCGGACACAGCGAAGCTCAGAACGACGATCAAACCGTTCAAAGTAAATCCCTATGAGTCTCGAACAAGCTGTCAAAATTGCAGCACAATCCAACGGTCAGAACTTTGGAAACAACAACTTTGTGAGCGTCGTCTGTGAAAAACTGAACTGCACAATTTTTGCTACAACAATGGCACCTTGAAGCTTCGATTTTTTTCTTAATCGCACGATTGCTACAACAATGGCACTTTCATGATTCTTCTCTTCAATACACACCTTTGTTGTAGCAATCACCCCTTCTCTCTCGCTCTCTTCCCCTTTTGTGGCAACTTCTTCTCTCTTTTTTGCACTTGAACCCTAGCCTCCTTATATAAGATGGTGTTGCCCTAATTCCACAAATTACAAAAATGCCCTTAGGGGTACAAAGACCATCTTACCCTTCGGGTAAGATATCTAAAATGCCCTTAGGGACTCTTGTAATTTTTATAATCTCCTGCACACAGAAAAATCCAAAATAAATATATGAAGTTAATTATAAATCAAATTACGCAAGGATTTTTGGAGTTAAGAAAAATCTCAAATTTTGGTCTTTAATTAACTGTTAGCTTATTTTCCAAAATTTCTTAAATTAAAGCACAAAAACATCAAAATTAATTCCTTTTGCACCTAATGCTTAAATTCAAGATTTTAAAGCTAACACACATAATTTAAGGATAAAATAAGATGAGGATCACTAAATTAGATGCTATTCAAGTAGATTAAACACTAAAATTCTAGTAAAATAACTCACTTATGGTGAGTTATCAAGGAGGAGTGTTTTTGTTCACCCTTCGGTTGCGGTCATTCTGAACCTTTAGGATATCATTGCAATTTTTATATGACTTAGGGATCATGGGATCAAATTTTGTTAAAACTTGATTGGTTTTTCAAAAAGTTTAAGCGAGACTGACACAAAATTTATTTGATTTTTTAAGCTAAAAACATGTCTAGCTCAATTATAGCTTTATTAGCTTCCGACAAATTAGTGGGAGATAACTTCCAAACGTGGAAGAATAATATCAACACGATTCTAGTAACTGACGACCTGAAGTTCGTGCTTACTGAGGAATGTCCTCAGTTGCCGAGCTCGACTGCGTCACGAAGTGTTCGTGATGCTTACGATCGATGGATCAGAGCCAATGAAAAGGCCAAGGTCTATATAATTGCCCGCTTATCTGAAGTCTTGACAAAGAAGCATGAGTTGATGGTCACCGCCAAGGAGATCATGGATTCGTTGCAAGACATGTTTGGACAACAGTCCTTTCAGGTCAAGCACGATTCACTAAAACACGTCTTCAACGCACGGATGAAAGAGGGGTCGTCTGTCCGTGAACATGTTCTAGACATGATGACCCACTTTAATCTGGTTGCGATGAACGGGGCTTCGATCAACGAGGTGAGCCAGGTTAGCTTTATTCTTGAGAGTCTTCCGAAGAGTTTCCTTCAGTTTCGTAGCAACGCTGTTATGAACAAGATTAGCTACACTCTGACTACCCTCCTCAATGAGCTACAGAATTTTCAGTCCTTGATGAGGATCAGGGCACCGAAATCTGAGGCAAATGTTGCCTACAGATCTTATCACAGGGGTTCGACCTCTGGGACTAAACCTGTTGCTCCTTCTAATCCGAAAGGGAAGAAGAATAAGATGAAGAGGGGTAAAGCAGACCGAGCTGCCGCCCAAAAGGGCAAGAAGGTCAAGCAAGTTGCAGAGAAAGGAAAGTGTTTCTACTGCAATGGGGACAACCACTGGAAGCAAAACTGTCCCAAGTTCCTTGCCGAGAGGAAGAGTCAAGGTAAATGTTATTTACGGGTAACTGAAACTTGTTTAGTGGAGAGTAGTGACTCTGCCTGGATTTTAGATTCGGGCGCCACTAACCATGTTTGTTCTTCTTTTCATGGAATTGATTCCTAGCAGCCGCTGCGAGAGGGTGAGGTGACTCGACGGGTTGGATCCGTGGAGATAGTCTCTGTTGCAGCGATCGACAAAGTGAAGCTTTATTTTAGCAAGAATTTTTTATTGGTTGACAATATGTATATAGTCTGAGGGTTTACTAGAAACCTTGTTTCTATTTCCTTCTTATTAGAACAATGTATATCTGTTTCATTTAATGGTAATAAAGCGTTTATTTCCAGAAATGGTAATCTTATTTGTTCTGCTTCACTTAAGTCCAACTTGTATGTTTTAAAGCCAAATTCGGTCAAAAGCGTTTTGAATACTGAATTGTTTAAAACTGCAGAAACGCGAACTAAGAAAGTTAAGGTTTCTCCGAAAGAAAATGCCAATCTTTGGCATCTAAGGTTAGGCCACATTAATCTCAATAGGATTGAGAGACTAGTGAAGAATGGGCTTCTAAGTCAGTTAGAAGAAAACTCTTTACCGGTGTGTGAGTCATGCCTCGAAGGCAAAATGACCAAACGTCCTTATAGTGGAAAAGAATATAGAACCAAGGAGCCCTTTGAGCTTATATATTCTGACCTCTGTGGTCCGATGAGTGTTAAAGTACGAGGTGGTTACAAATACTTCGTTTCTTCCATTTATGATTAATCGAGGTATGAGTATATTTACCTAATGCATAAGAAGTCTGAAACTCTTGAAAAGTTCAAGGAGTACAAGACTGAGGTTGAGAACCTGTTAGGTAAAACGATAAAAACACTTCGATCGGATCGAGGTGGAGAGTATATGGACACTGAATTCCAGGACTATATGATAGAACATGGAATTACGTTCCAACTCTAAGCACCTTGTATGCCACAGTAGAATGGTGTATCGGAGAGGAGAAACAGAACCCTGTTGGACATGGTACGGTAGATGATGAGTTATGCTTGTCTCCCTAATCCCTTTTAGGGTTACGCAGTGGAGACTGCAGTGTATATTTTGAACAACGTTCCGTCGAAGAGTGTTCGTGAAACACCTTTCGAACTCTGGAATGGCCGTAAAGGTAGTTAACACCATTTCAAAATTTGGGGATGCTCGGCCCACTTGTTGGTGTCAAACCCGAAGAAACTGGAACCCCATTCAAAATTGTGCCTATTCGTAGGTTACCCAAAAGAGACCAAAGGTTGCCTGTTTTACGATCCTAAGGATAATAGGGTGCTTGTGTCGACAAAAGTCACTTTCCTTGAGGAAGATCATATCAAGGATCATTTACCTATAAGCAAAATCGTGTTAAACGAAATGGACAGTACATCAGCAAGAGTTGCTGGTGGGGCTAGTTCGTCAACAACTGTTGTTGATCCTAGCACGTCCAAGTCAAGTCCGTTTCAAGAGTTGGGAATGCCTCGACGTAGTGGGAGGCGTGAGAGACACCAACGTTACATGGGTTTAGCCGAAACCCAAGTCGCCACCCCGATGATGATCGCGAGGATCCATTGACCTATGATCGCTATGGTGATGTGTTGACAAGGACGAATGGATTAAAGCTATGGACCAGAAATGGAGTAGATGTACTTGATTGCGTGCGAGCTTGTGGATCAACCGGATGGGGTAAAACCTATTGGTTGCAAATGGATCTACAAGCGTAAACGTTACGTAGATGGGAAGATGCAGACCTTCAAAGCAGGACTAGTGGCAAAGGGTTTTACCTAGGTCGAAGGGGTTGACTATGAGGAAACCTTTTCACCTGTTGCCATGGTAAAGTCGATCAGGATCCTTCTGGCCATTGTCTCGTATTATGACTACGAGGTATGGCAGATGGATGTCAAGACCGCCTTTCTGAATGGCAACCTTGACGAAACCATATATATGGACCAGCCAGAAGGGTTCATTGCCCAAGGCTAAGATCAAAAGGTTTGCCGGTTCATAGGTCTATTTATGGACTGAAACAAGCCTCGAGGTCTTGGAATATAAGGTTTGATAAGGCAATCAAATCTTATGGCTTTGATGAGAATGTTAACGAACCTTGTGTCTAGAAGAAAATCGTTGATAAAACTGTCGCATTTCTGATATTATACGTGGAGGATATTATTCTCATTGGGAATGAGATTGAATTTCTTACTGCGTAAATAATGGCTAGCTTCGCAACTCCAAATGAAATATTTGGGAGAAGCTCAGTATGTCCTAGCTATCCAGATTGTCCGGAACCGGAAGAACAGAACGCTAGCCATGCCTCAAGCGCTTATACGGACAAGATGTTGTCTAGATATAAGATGCAGAACTCCAAGAAGGGCTTGCTGCCTTTCAGGCACGGGGTTCACCCGTCTAAGGATCAGTGTCCTAAGACTTCTTAAGAGGTTTAGGATATGAGACGGATACCCTATGCTTCAACTGTGGAGAGCCTGATGTATGCCATGTTGTGTACTAGACCCGACATCCATTATGCAAAGAGGGATTGTCGATGAGTTTCAATCCAATCCAGGATTAGATCACTAGACAGCCGTAAAGGCAATCCTCAAGTATCTTAGGAGAACGAGGAACTACAACTTAGTGTATGGCGGTGGGGATTTCATCCTTACGGGATATACTGATTCTGACTTTAAGACCGGTAAGGATTCTAGGAAATCCACTTCGGAATCAACCTTCATTCTGAATGGAGGAGCTGTAGTATGGCGAAGAATCAAGCATGGATGCATCGCAGATTCTACTATGGAAGCGGAGTACGTTACGGCTTGTGAAGCTGTGAAAGAAGCTGTTTGGCTTAGGAAGTTCATGACAGATTTGGCAGTTGTTCCAAATATGAACTTGTCGATCACGCTGTTTTGTGACAACAGTGGTGCAGTAGCCAACTCCTGGGAGCCTCGGAGCAATAAGAGAGGCAAACACATTGAGCGGAAGTACATCTGATACTGGAGATTGTGCACTGCGGAGACGTGACAGTCACGCAGATAGCGTCGGAGCACAACGTAGCTAATCCATTTACAAAGCCCCTCACGGCTAAGGTGTTTGAGGGTCACCTAGAGACTCTAGGTCTTCGAGTACTTCCTGACTAGGGCAAGTGGGAGATATATAAACGGGTATTCAATGCCCTAGTTTATTGTATTACTTCATTGTAATTTATGTACATTCAGAAATGTATTTGCTCCCCTAGCTTAGTCCAAGTGAGAGTTTTTTTGAATTTTTGTCCTAATCTCGTGTTTGTAAATTACTATTTGAAATTAAGAAAGTGTTATTCATTTCATTATTTTGTGTCTCGCATTTTATACAACTTTGACCAATAAACTAAGCTCCAAGGTCATTGAATACTTGAGAGAATTAGAACTTGAACTGTTTGTAGTGGACACAAAGAAAAGATCACGTTTGAGTAAATGACCCGAACGGTCTACAGTATATGGATAAGGTTGGAGACCTAATCTTGGATACAATGTGCATGTGGCCCGTTTTGTATTAAGATAGAAACAAGGTGATCTCACTCGTTCATGTGGTTGACATGCGAGTGGGGGCATCCTGTGCAATGAGATTGACAAGACCGGACCGTGAATTATTAGACCTACTGATGTAACACCGTTGACAGTAAGGACTAATAACTTCGTAGATGACCATTAGTGCCTGACCTGAATCCTGAGCGTGTTACGGACTCCTATCTGCGGGGGTCTGTCCTTTGACTAGTACGGGTGAGAGTGGTCACAGTTACTTGCCCAATATGCTTCTCTTCTCCGGGACAGGACCAAGTAGGGAGCTGTGAACTGAACTACGCGAGATGGAATTCACTCGTTCCCGCCTTTAGGGAAACTAGAGGGGTTGTTCTCTTAAGTGTTGTCTCCAAGCCTTGGACAACGTGCACCCACTCTCTCATAGGCACGAGGGAGTTGTTGTGTATGGTTGGACCATTACAACCTTGTTGTTCATTAGAGGAGCAGTGGGGACTTAAGGAACAAGATGTAGACACAAGGGTAAAACGGTAATTTGACCCAGCAGTGTCTACGAACAACCTGTGAAGGGTCGACTCAGGGTATTGGTTATATCAGTGGACATGTAATATTCTGCACTGACGGGAGTGCAGCTACACGCTTTAGTGGAGTGTTATTGTAGCTAATGAAAGTTGATTAACCTGGTCAAAGAGTTTGATAGGTTAATCTCGGATCATTGGAGCTCGTCACTATATGTCCATTAGGTCCTTCGGTTGGCTCAAACTTCGTTAAAAGAAGGGTTAATGATTTGGTGTGAATTGAAGTGTTCAATTTCACTTAAGGGCATTTATGTCATTTATATGAGATATGAATGATATAATATATAGTTTAATGTGAATGAGATTTATAATAAACTATAGGTTAGCCTAATTGTTGAATTAGGGCTTATTGGAGAAATTAATTGAGAGAAATTAAATTGAATGTGATTCAATTTAATAAATCCACATTATTGCAAATGTGATTTGTTATATGAGATATGAGATATCTTATAAAATATGGTTATGCAAATATGATTTGCATAACCTATGGTGGTGGTAAAATGGTAATAATGTGGAGATTTTAACTCCATCATTTTCCATTATATAAACTCTTCTTGCAAGAAGGAACTTAACTAATTCTCTCATTTTTGGATTTTCACCAAAAGAAGAGAAAGCATTCTCTCTCAATTCTCTCTTAATTACTCTCCTTCCTTTCTCCAAAGCACAAAAGTCCCATTACTTTCATTCTCCCAAAAAGTAGAACAACCAAGAATCCGATTGGTTGTGTTCGACCTTTGTTCGAGAAAAGAGTTCGAGAAGTTCGGGATCGTTGGGAGAACACGAAGAGTTCGGGATTCGCTGGAAAGAAATTTTGAAGAGGGTCTTCAACAAGTAAGTATCTAAACTTTATTGTTTTTCTTTTCCATTATGTATGTTTAGCTTAGTTCTAAGAGTTAGAATTATTTTAATAAAATCGAGTAGCATAACGATACCACGACAATTCGATCGTCTTCCGCTGGGCTGGGATTCTCATTCCCTTCACCATTAGGTCCCTCAGTTGGCTCAAATTGGACAAATTGAGAGTTTACTGTTTGGTGTGAATTTGAAGTGTTCAAATTCAGTATTTGGGTATTTATGTCATTTATATGGGATATAGATGACATAATATATAGTTTAATGTGAATGAGATTCATAATAAAATATAGTATAGCCTAATAGATTAATTAGTGCTAATTGGAGAAATTGAATTGAGAGAAATTAAATTGAATGTGATTCAATTTAAAAATTCCATATTTATGAGAATGAGATTTGTATAATAAGGTATGAAATACCTTATATTATGTGATATGCAAATATGATTTGTATATCATATAGTTGTTGTAATATTGTGATTTGGTGGAGATTTTAAATCCATCACACAATAGTATATAAAGGCTTTGCAAAAAGCTTTTAGTGAAGCATTTGCCATTTTTTGGATTTTCATCCAAAGAGAATGTTCACCTTTCTCTCATTCTCTCTCAATTCTATCTAAAAATCTCCTCACCCAAAATCCAAAGGGAGTCCCACATACTCTCCCTCAACCTCCCGAGAACAACTAAGAAGACCCTGTGGTGGTGTCTTACTGTTCGGTTCGAGGAACGAGATCGAGGAGTTCATCCGTACGAGAGAGATCGCGACTAGAGGAGGAAAGCATTGAAGAAGTGTTCTTCAACAAGTAAGTAACGATTACCTTACTGTTTTTCCTATTTTTTTACATGTTTAATCTATAATTAAAGTTGTGTAGTTCAATTTTAAGATAGAATTACACAACGAATCACGACGTTTTTCGCTGCGGGAATTCCAAATCCTGTCAATGTCATAAGTTTGCTTAAGTCCCTACATTTTTTTAAAAATAAAAATAGTGTTGTTGATACCTTTTTGAATGAGGGTGGCCGTTTACACACCTTCTCAGGCCAGTGTAGTGGTTCTTTTTATGATAGTGAAACGTTTGACATTTAAGGGGGAGAGAGTCTTGGAGCTATGAGTCGACGAGAAGAAACTACTCCCTCTGTATCCCAATAACTTATTCCCTCCGAAAGAAAATGCTAATGCCAACTATACTTTTTAGCACTAATGTAGCTAAATGAGAAAGCCTCTCGCTTAGGGCTCAAATTTATAAAAGTTATAAAGGGGTTTTAGAAACCACAACCTATAACAAAGAACTACATGCAAATATAGGAGCTTGGGTTAAATTAAATTAGTGTTAAATTGTTTAAAATTGATTTAGACCTAAGTTTTATTTTTAATACGATTAGAAGTTAGTCTTACATAGCATTTTAAATAGTTTAAAATATAGTAGGACAATAGGACATTGGTTATAAGGGAACTCTACCGGTGATGTTCTTCTAAGGTTGGGGGTACTTAAGCTGACAGTTAACTCTACCTGGAAACTGAAGGGAATGAAAATCCCAGGCAACAGAAGACGATCGAATCGTCGTGGTATCGTTGCAAAAACCGTTTTCTTTAAATAGTTTCTATCTCATAAAAACTAGATTAAACATGCTAATAAGAAGAAAAAACCGGCAAGCAACACTTACTTGTTGTAGAACGTCTTCAAGTTTTTCCTTCTCTTGTTCACGAACCCTTAGTGATCACGATCTCAACGTCCTCGATCTCCTCAAACAGTGAACATCGGACACTTCCACTCGATTTCTCGGTTGTTCTACGTTTGGTAGAAGGAGAGAAGTGGGTCTCTTTTGGTGAGAGGGGAGGAGAGATTGAGAGAGGATTTTGAGAGAGAATGCTTTCGTCTTTGGTGAGAAATTCCAAAAATGAGCAAGAAGCCTTTCCACTCCTTCTTGCAAAGGAGTTAATATAATGGTGATAGGTGGAGTTGAAATCACCACCTATTTATCATTTTACCACAACCATAGGTTATGCAAATCATATTTGCATAACCACATATAATAAGGTATCTCATATCTCATTTTACAAAGCACATTTGTATCATTGTGGATTTTTAAATTGAATCACATTCAATTTAATTTCTCCTAATTAGCCCTAATTCAACAATTAGGCTAACCTATAGTTTATTATGAATCTCATTCACATTAAAATATATAATATGTCATTCATATCTCATATAAATGACATAATTACCCTTTAGTGAACTTGAACACTTCAAATTCACACCAAAACTATAAACCTTCTATTAATCCAGTTTGAGCCAACTGAGGGACCTTATGGACCTATAGTGACGAGCTCAAATGATCCGAGACTAACTTGTCAAACTCTTTGACCCGGTTAATCAACATTCATTAGCTACGGTAACACTCCACTAAACCTCGTAGCTGCACTCCCGTCAGTGTAAGACAAGTTGTGTCCATTGATATAACAAATGCCCATGAGTCGACCCTTCACAAGTTGTTTGTAGACATTGCTGGGTCAAATTACCGTTTTACCCATTTGTCTACTTCTTGCTCCTTAAGTCCCCACTGATCCCCTAATGAACAAACAACGTTGTAACGGTCAAACCATACACAACACCCCTCTCGGGCCAGCGAGAAGGTGGGCGCTCGTTGTCGAAGCCCTAGAGACAGCACTTAAGGGAACAACCCCTCTAGTTCACCTAAAGGCGGGAACGGGTGAATTCCATCTCGCGTAGTTAAGTTCCCAGCTACCTACTTGGTTCTGTCCCTGAGAGGTTAGGCATATTGGGTGAGTAACTTTGACCACCCTCACCCGTACTAATCAAAGGACAGACCCACGCAGATAGGAGTCCGTAACACGCTTAGGATTCAGGTCGAGTCGTAATGGTCATTTACGAAGTTATTAGTCCCATACTGTTAACGGTGTTACATAAGTAGGTCTAATAATTCATGGTTCGGTCTTGTACAATCTCATTGCATAGGATGCCCCCACTCGCATGTCAACAACATGAACGAGTCAAATCGCCTCGTTTGTATCTAATACAAAGCAGGTCGCATCCACATCGTATCCAGGATTAGGTCTCCAACCCTATCCATATATTGTAGACTGTTCGGGTCATTAACTCGAACGTGATTCTCCTTGTGTGTCCACTACACACCGTTTAAGTTCTTGTTCTAGTCCCTCATAAATTCAATGACCCTAGAGCTTAGTTTATTGGATAATGTTTGTAAAAATTGCAAGACACAAAAAGATGAAATAAATAACTCTTATTAATTTCAAATGGTAAATTACAAACAAAACGATATTAGGACATACATTCCAACAAACTCCCACTTGGACTAAGCTAGTGGAGCAAATACATTTCTCAAATGTACAATAGATTACAACAAAGTAATACAATAAACTAGGGCATTGAATACCCGTTTACAATACTCCCACTTGCCCAAATCAGGATGCACTCGAAGACCTAGACTCTCTAGGTGACCCTCAAACACCTGAGCCGTGAGGGGCTTTGTAAATGGATCAACAACGTTGTGCTCCGACGCAATCTGTGTGACTGTCACGTCGTCGCGGTGCACAATCCCCCGTATAAGGTGATACTTCCGCTCAATGTGTTTGCCTCTCTTATGGCTCCGAGGCCCTCTAGAGTTTGCTATTGCACCACTGTTATCACAAAACAGTGTAATCGACAAGTTCATATTTGGAATAACTTCCAAATCCGTCATGAACTTCCTAAGCCAAACAGCTTCCTTCGGAGCTTCACAAGCCGCAACGTACTCAGCTTCCATAGTGGAATCAGCGATGCATCCCTGCTTGATGCTTCTCCATACTACAGCTCCTCCATTCAGAATGAAGGCTAACCCCGAAGTGGATTTCCTAGAATCCTTATCGGTATGAAAGTCAGAATCTGTGTATTCCGTAAGGATCAAATCTCCACTAACATACACTAAGCTGTATTTCCTCATTCTCCTAAGATACTTGAGGATTGCTTTTACGGTTCTCCAGTGATCTAATCTTGGATTGGATTGAAATCTACTGAAAATCCCTGCTGTATAATAGATGTCGGGCCAAGTACACAACATGGCATACATAAGGCTCCTTATAGCTGAAACATAGGGGATCCGTCTCATATCCTCAACCTCTTGAGGAGTCTTAGGACATTGATGCTTAGACAAGTGAACCCCATCCCTTAAAGGCAACAAGCCCTTCTTGGAGTTCTCCATCTTATATCTAGACAACATCTTGTCAATATAAGACGCTTGAGACATGGTCAGCGCTCTGTTCTTCCGGTTCCGGACTATCTTGATACCAAGAACATACTGTGCTTCTCCCAAATATTTCATTTGGAATTGCGAAACTAGCTATTTCTTTACGTCAGTAAGAAATCCTTCCTCATTCCCAATGAGAAGGATATCATCCACGTACAATACTAGAAATGCGAAAATTTTGTTGACGATTTTCTTGTAAACACAAGGCTCGTCAACATTCTTATCAAAGCTTTAAGATTTGATCGCCTCATCAAACCTTATATTCCAAGACCTCGAGGCTTGTTTCAGTCCATAAATAGACCTATGAAGCCGGCAAACCTTTTGCTCTTGGCCTTGGGTTATGAACCCTTTGGGCTTGTCCATGTAGATGGTCTCGTAAACGTTGCCATTCAGAAAGGCGGTCTTGACATCCATCTGCCATACCTCATAGTCATAATATGGGACAATGGCCAGAAAGATCCTGATCGACTTTACCATGGCGACAGGTGAAAAGGTTTCCTCATAGTCAAACCCTTCAACATGGGGAAAACCCTTTGCCACTAGTCGTGATTTGAAGGTCTGCACATTCCCATTACGTCAGGTTTACGCATGTAGATCCATTTGCAACGTATAGGTTTTTCTCCATCCGGTTGATCAACAAGCTCCTAGACATGATTGAAGTACATCGACTCCATTTCTTGGTCCATAGGTTTAATCCATTCGTCCTTGTCAACATCTTCCATTGCCTGACATAGGTCAATGATACCTCGCAGTCATCATCAGGAGTGACGACTTGGGTTTTAGCTAAACCCATGTAACGTTTTGGCTATCTCACAACCCTCCCACTACGTCGAGGCATTCCCAACTCTTGGGAACGGACTTGACTAGACGTGCTAGGATCAACAACACTTGTTGAAGTACGAGCCTCATTAGCAACTCTTGCTGATGTATTGTCCATTTCGTTTTACACGATTTTGCTCTTAGGCAAATGATCCCTGACGTGGTCTTCCTCAAGGAAAGTGGCGTTTGTCAACACAAGCACCCTATTTTCCTTAGTATCGTAAAATAGACCACCCTTAGTCTCTTTTGGGTAACCTACAAATAGGCATAATTTTGAACGTAGTTCCAACTTCTTCGTGTTTGGCACAAACACGTGGGTCAGGCATCTCCAAATTCTGAAATGGTGTAAACTGCCTTTACGTCCATTCCACAGTTCGAATGGGGTTTCACAAACACTCTTCGACGGAAAGTTGTACAAAATATAGACCTCAGTCTCCACTGCGTAACCCCAAAAAGAATTAGGGAGACGAGCACAACTCATCATCGACCGAACCATGTCAAACAGGGTTTTGTTTCTCCTCTCTGATACACCATTCTGTTGTGGCATACTAGGAGCTAAGAGTTGGGACGTAATTTCATGTTCTATCATATAGTCCTGGAATTCTATGTCCATATACTCTCCACCTCAAGCTGATCGAAGTATTTTTATCGTTTTACCTAACAGGTTCTCAACCTCAGTCTTGTACTCCTTGAGCTTTGCAAGAGTTTCAGACTTCCTATGCATTAGGTAAATATACCCATACCTTTAATAGTCATCTATAAAAGATCCAAAGTATTCGTAAACACCTCGTGCTTTAACACTCATCGGACCACAAAGGTCAGAATGTTTAAGCTCAAGGGGCTCTTTGGCTCTATATCCTTTTCCACTAAAAGGATGTTTGGTCATTTTGCCTTCGAGGCATGACTCACACACCGACAAAGAGTTTTCTTCCAACTCGCTTAGAAGTCCAATATTCACTAGTTTCTCAATCCTATTGAGATTGATGTGGCCTAACCTTAGATGCCAAAGATGGACATTTTCTTTTGGAGAAACTTTTACTCTTCTAGTTCGTGTTTCTGCTGTTTTAAATAATTTAGTGTTCAAAACGCTTTTGACCGAATTTTGTTTCAAAACATATAGATTAGACTCAAGTGAAGAAGAACAAATCAAATTGCCTTTGATAGAACGCTTCATTGTATTCAAAGGAAATAGAAATACATTGTTCCATAATGCACGACATAGAAACAAGGTTTCTAGTAAACCCTGAAACTATATACAAATTATCTAATAATAAGTAATTCCTACCGAAAAAGATCTTCACTTTGTCGATCGCTGCAGCCGAGACTATCTCCCCAGATCCAACCCGTAGAGTCACCTCACCCTCTCCCACCTGCTGCCAGGAACTAATTCCCTAAAAAGAAGAACAAACATGGTTTGTGGCGCCCGAATCCAATATCCAGGTAGAGTCACTACTCTCCAAGAAACAGCTTTCAGTTACTAGTAAATCACATTTACTTGTATTATTCATGTCGGCAAGGAACTTGGGACAGTTTCTCTTCCAGTGGTCGTCCCCATTGCAGTGGAAACACTTTCCTTTCTCTGCAACTTCCTTGACCTTTTTGCCCTTTTGGGTGGTAGCTCGGTCTACCTTTCTTCATCTTCTTCTTCTTTCCTTTCGGGTGAGAAAGAGCCACAGATTTTATCCCAGAGGTCAAACGTCTATGATAGGACATGTAGGCAACATTTGCCTCAGCTTCCGGTGTCCTGATCCTCATTAAGGACTGGAAGTTCTGTAGCTCTTCAGAAGGGTGGTCAGAGTGTAGCTAATCTTGTTCATAACAGCGCTGGTACTAAACTAAAGAAAACTCTTGGGAAGAGTCTCCAAGATGAAGCTGACCTAGCTCAACTCATCGATCGAAGCCCCGTTCATCTCCGCCAGATTAAAGTGTGTCATGATGTCTAGAACGTGTTCTCGGACAGACGTCCCTTCTTTCATCCCGACATTGAAGACGTGTTTGAGCGAGTCATGTCTGACCTGAAAGGACTGTTGTCCAAACATGTCCTATAGAGACTCCATGATCTCCTTAGCGGTGATCATCAGCTCATGCTTCTTTGCCAATACTTCAGACAAGCTGGCAATAGTGTAGGACTTGGCCTTTTCATTGGCCTTGATCCACCGATCGTATGCATCACGAAGACTTCGTGATGCAGTCGAGCTTGGCAACTGAGGACACTCCTCAGTAAACACAAACTTAAGGTCGTCGGTTAGTAATATCGTCTTTATATTGTTCTTCCACGATTGGAAGTTATCTCCCACTAATTTGTTGGATGTTAGTAACGTTATTATTGAGCTAGACATTTTTGCTAAAAAAAAAATTAAAATTAAACATTTGTGTCAGTCTCGCAAAAACTTTTTGAAATCCAATCTAGTTTTAGCAAAATTTAATCTTATGATCCCTAGGTCATTTAAAATTTGCAATGGTATCCTAAAGGTTTAGAATGACCGCCACCGAAGGGTGAACAGAAACACTCCTCCTCTAAGACGAGACTTTCTCGACCAGACCCTAATCCCATAATAACTCTTATTCAATTAGACATCTAGTTACCATTTTATTTGGTCGAATTCATTAACTCTTAACGAATCCCGTGAGTGTCAGCCTCAATCTTTAAGTTTCCAAGTATCCATCCAAACAATAGCCACAAAGGGTGAACGAAGAAGGAAAACAAACAAGGAAACTGTATCCCTTTTGGGAATTCACGGTGTTCCGACTCCCATGATCAAGGCTCTCCGAGAATATAACCTAAGAATCTTAATTAACGGAACTCACGAGAATATAACCTAAGAATCTCCAGACCGAATTCACTCCCATGTCGGTTTCCAGGTAGGGGTGTTCCGCAAGCGTCAACTTAAATACCCCAACCTTAGACAAAACCTTCCTTAGACAGAGTTACTTATCAGTCTCCATTCAAAGGTTATATTTGATTTCCTAATTTCTAATCTTATTAGAAAATAGAAAACCTAAGTCTAATTATTCAAGTTCTAAACTCTTTAAAACTAATAATTAACTTAGGTGCAGGCATTTCTATGTTATAGTGCTTGATCATCCATCACATGAATAATACTATACTATAACATACATTCATCACATGAATTAAATGCATGAGCATGCTTTTAATTTAAAAAATATAACACTTATATTTAAATAAATTAAAACATGCATACATTATATTATAACTCTTATAATATAATCCTACCATGCATACTATATATTATAACTCTTATAATATAAATATGATGCATGAAATGTTTAACCTAAGGTGGGATTTTAAATCTATATGTCATACAATATGCACATAGAAATTAATTAAAATATACATCTCATGCATAAAATAATTAAACAGCAAAAATGGACCGATTTTTTGCACCTAGGGGCTATTATTTAATTAAATAACATTAATATAACAATTATCTTAACATTATTTAATAGAATAAATAAATAAAATACATTTTAGAAATTATAAATTAATTAAAATTACAAAAAAAACTGCCCCATTACGAAATAACCCAACGTTTTCGCGAAACCGCCTCCAAAGAATCGCTCTCCTCAGCGCGTGCGGCGTTGCTGCGCCGTGGGCGTTTACCTGTAACGCTGCCGCGCCTCCTCGCCGTCGGCTGCGTTCTCAACGCTAATGGCGTTGCAACGCTACGCCCAGTGTTGCAACGCTGCTCTGCTGCAGGATCTCCGTCCGTTAGGACAGCGTTCAGACACCGTAGGGCAGCGTCTCAACGCCATCGACAGAACAACAAACTCTTTGCTGTTCTTCACCAAATTTTCGCCTGATTCTGTCCCATTTCTTCACAGCAACTCTTGTCACGAACGATCCGAACTTACATACTCGATTTATTTTCTAAAATGCTAAAAAATACGGGCTCTTTACATTTGATCTCATCAAACAGAAAATAAATCTAAAATGCCAAAAACCGTAAACATCCATTTAAGCAAACCAACATTCATCTCATGAAATTAAGGCAATTCACCCACCTAATTTTAACAAAAACAGTGCATAAATGAAGAACCATCAACCTGGCTCTGATACCAATTGTAGAGAATGAGAATCCCCGCGCAGCGGAAAACGATCGAATCGTCATGGTATCATTACGCAACTTGGTTTTGTTAAAACGATCTACAAAAGATCTAGGTTAAACATGCTGGTAAAAGGAAGAAAAACAACAAACTTAGAGATACTTACTTGTTGAAGACTCTCTTCAAGGTTTCTTCCTCAGATCACGAACGCTTCGTGCTTCTCGATCTCAACGAACTGTTCCCACGAATGGAACCTAAACACCACCACTTGGAGTCTCGGTTGTTCTCTTTTGGAGAAGGGAAGTTTGTGGAAACTATTTTGTGTTTTGGAGATGGAGGAGAATTGAGAGAGTAGAGAGAATTTTTGTTTCTTCTTTTTGATCAAAATCAAAAAATGAGAGAAAAGCCTACCAATCCATTCTTGCAAAGGGTTTAAATAGTAGAATGATGGAGTTAAAATCTCCACATTATTACCACTTTACCACAACCATTGGTTATGCAAATCTCATTTGCATAACCATATAATATAAGATATCTCATATCTCATATTGCAAATCTCATTTACAATAATTGTGGATTAATTAAATTGAATCACATCTAATTTAATTTCTCTCAATTAATTTCTCCAATTAGCCCTAATTCAACAATTAGGCTAACCTATAGTTTATTATGAATCTCATTCACATTAAACTATATTTTATATCATTCATATCTCATATAAATGACATAATTGCACTTAAAGTGAAATTGAACACTTCAATTTCATACCAAAACATTAACCCTTCTTTTAACCCAGATTGAGCCAACCGAGGGACCTAATGGACGTACAGTGACGGGCTCCAATGATCCGAGATTAACCTATCAAACTCTTTGACCCGGTTAACCAACATTCATTAGCTACGGTAACACTCCACTATAGCCCGTAGTTTCACTCCCGTCAGTGCAGAATATTACTTGTCCACTGATATAACCAATGCCCATGAGTCGACCCTTCACAGGTTGTTCGTAGACACGACTGGGTCAAAATACCATTTTACCCCTATGTCTACCTCTTGTTCTTTAAGTCCCCACTGCTCCTCTAATGAACAACATATTGTGATGGTCCAACCATATACAACACCCTTCTCGGGCCAGTGAGAAGGTGGGCGCCCGTTGTCCAAGCCCTGGAGACAGCACTTAAGGAAACAACCCCTCTAGTTTCCATAAAGTCGGGAACGAGTGAATTCCAACTCGCGTAATTAAGTTTCCAGCTCCCTACTTGGTCCTGTCCCTGAGAAGATAGGCATATTGGGCGAGTAACTGTGACCACTCTCACCCGTACTAGTCAAAGGAAAGACCCCCGCAGACAAGAGTCTGAAACACGCTCAGGATTCAGGTCGAGTCACTAATGGTCATGTACGAAGTTATTAGTCCTTACTGTCAACGGTGTTACATCAGTAGGTCTAATAATTCACGGTCCGGTCTTGTACAATCTCATTTCACAGGATGCCCCCACTCTCATGTCAACCACGTAACGAGTCAGATCACCTCGTTTGTATCTTATACAAAGCGGGTCGCATCCACAGTGTATCCAGGATTAGGTCTCCAACCCTATCCATATATCAGAGACCGTTCGGGTCATTAACTCGAACGTGATCCTCCTGTGTGTCCACTACACACACGCTCAAGTTCTAGTTCTCTCATAAATTCAATGACCACGGAGCTTAGTTTATTGGAAAAGTTTATAAATATTGCGAGACACAAAGTGATGAAATGAATAACTCTTATTAATTTCAAACAATATATTACAAACACGAGATTAGGACAAAAATCCCAACACATAGGTCAATGGATCCTCGCAGTCATCATCAGGATTGACGACTTGGGTTTCAGCTAAACCCATGTAACGTTCAGGTATTCCCAACTCTTGGGAACGAACTTGACTTAACGTGCTATGATCAACAACACTTGTTGACGTATTAGCCCCATCAGCAACTTTTGTTGACGTACTGTCCATTTCATTTAACACGATTTTGCTCCTAGGCAAATGATCCCTGATATGGTCTTCCTCAAGGAAAGTGGCGTTTGCTGACACAAGCACCCTATTTTCCTTATGATCGTAAAATAGACCACCTCTCGTCTCTTTTGGGTAACCTACGAATAGGCATAATTTTGAACAGGGTTCCAATTTTTTTAGGTTTGACACGAACACGTGGGTCGGTCATCCCAAACTTCTAAAATAGTGTAAACTACCTTTACGTCCAAACCAGAGTTCGAAAGGTGCTTCATAAACACTCTTCGACGGAACGTTGTTCAAAATATACCACGTAGTTTCCACTGTGTAACCCCAAAAAGAATCAGGGAGACGGCCATAGCTCATCATCGACCGAACCATGTCAGACAGGGTTCTGTTTCTCCTCTACGATACACCATTATGCTGTGGCATACCAGGTGCTGAGAGTTGAGACGTAATTTCGTGTTCTATCAGATAGTCCTGGAATTCAGTGTCCATATACTCTCCACCTCGATCTAATCGAAGTGTTTTTATGGTTTTACCTAACAGGTTCTCAACCTCAGTATTGTATTACATAACTTTTCAAGAGTTTCAGACTTCCTATGCATTAGGTAAATATACCCATACCTCGAATAGTCATCAATGAAAGATACAAAGTGTTATGGGTTAAATTGGACCGACGAGAATGGGCAGGTCAAATGACCAAGGCATAGAGTCAAACAGAATAAGAAGCCCAATATGAGGTCAAAACAGGCTGAAATAAACCAGGGACCGAACAAAGGTGAAACGAGACGAGCGAGAGTGCTCGCGCATCGACCCAAGCGTGTGGTCGGCCTCGGCATAGGCCGAGGCCGACCAGAGTAGAGCCCTCCTATTTGGGCTCTACCCTCGCCCAACATCCCAAGAAAGAAGTCTAGGCTTAGGTTTAAGCCCAAGCCCGTGGTCAGCCTCGGACGAGGCTGAAGCCGACCAGATCCAAGGTCATATCCTGCGCCTTACTTCAATCCCATGCGGCCCATAGGCTTGTTTCCAGTCTCTCCCAACCTTTCTTTTTCTCAATAGGCCAAGAAACCGCACAGAAGACCCCAGAACCGAGAAGAGACAGAACGAGAAGATGCGCTTGGGCTTTGCCCCAAGCGCGTGGTCGACATCGGCATGGACGGAGGCCGACCAGGATAAAGCTCTTTTGTTTGAGCTCTATCCAAGCCCTATGACACAAACCATGGACTTGTGTTTGGGTTTTAGCCAAAACAAGTGGTCAGCCTCGGCCAAGGCCGAGGCCGACCAGCTACAAGTTTGATCTCTAGGCCTCACGACGACTCGAAAAGGCCCGAAAGCCCATATTCAACTTCCCCACAATCTCTCTTTTACCTAAGAGGCCAAGGAAGAACGCCAGGGGAAACTATTTAATCTCTCACAGGAGGAGAGAGAAGGGTAAGTTAATTCTGGTGACCATTATACAAAAATTTCTTGATAATTCTCTCTGAGACTCTCACTGACTTAGGCATCGGAGCTTGTGTGGCCAACACCACACCGGTGTCCAGGTTTTCCTTGTCTTGCAGGCTGCGTTCTTCCCCTAAGAATTGCAAATTTACCTTCGTTGTCACGTGGAGGTCAGGTGTATTCTCCTGTCCGAAATTTTGCAACAACAGTTGGTGCCGTCTGTGGGGACGAACAAACGCTTGCTTAGAGAATCTAGTGCCCAAGTCAATCTGTCCAGAATGATGAAAAGAATGCAAAGAAATACGTTTTTGAACGAGGAACAACGCGATTCTGATCATGATCGTCGTGTGCGGCGAACGCGAGGAAACATATCTCCTCGACCTCATACCGAGGCCGCGGCCGATCAGGAGAAGGTCGAGGCCGACTAGAGAAAGGTCAAGGCCGACCAGCACCAGAGAGAAAAGGTCTACCAGACCGTTCAAGCCACGTGGCGACACAAATAAGAAGGATCGCGTGAAGATGGTGACCTTCGCTCGTTGGCCGAGGCCGACGAGCGCAAGGATAAAACCAACGCCGACTTGTTCGTTCAAGCTACGTGGCAGTGCAGACCAGAAGGGTTACAAGATGAGACAATAAAGTAGGTGACCGCCCAACCTCTCACTCCTAGGGAGGATGAAACCGACCAAAGAGGGCAACCTGCCGAGGAATTAGAATCTATCCCTCTAACATCGGAAGACAGACGAGTAAATATTGGAGCAAACCTAGGGGCTAAGCAGAAAGAAAAACTGATTAGTTTCTTGAGGGACAATGCAGATTTATTCGGATGGTCTCATGAGGATATGCCAGGGATAGATCCTGATGTCATGGTTGAACGTAGAAAGAGATTTCAAGCCCGTGAAACAGAAGCGACGCGCATTCAATCAGGAGCGAAACGAGATCATAGCCAACCAGGTAGATGATTTACTAAGAACCAATTTCATTAGGGAAGTCCATTATCCCAAATGGCTATCCAATGTGGTTTTAGTAAAGAAATCTAATGGTAAATGGCGAATGTGTATCGAATTCACTAATCTAAATAAGGCTTGTCCTAAGGACAATTACCCTTTGCCTATGATAGATCAGTTAGTAGATGCAACAGCGGGCCATGAATTATTGAGTTTCATGGATGCTTACTCTGGATATAATCAAATCAAGATGTATGGACCTGACCAAGAGAAGACCTCTTTTATCATTGATAGGGGACTTTACTGCTACAAAGTCATGCCATTTGGTCTCAAGAACGCAGGAGCCACCTACCAAAGAATGGTAAATCGAATGTTTGCTCCCTTGCTAGGGAAGAATATAGAGGTGTATGTAGATGACATGCTAGTAAAAAGCATTAAAGCATATCAACATGAAACTGACCTCCATGAAGCTTTCCAGATACTTTGAAAATACAAGATGAAGTTGAACCCAAGTAAGTGTGCTTTCGGAGTAACATCAGGAAAATTCCTGGGATTCATGGTACATCAAAGAGGAATCGAAGCAAATCCAGACAAGATAAAAGCTATCTTAGAGATGTCTTCCCCAACCAATCTCAAGCAACTTCAAAGTCTCAATGGAAGAGTTGCAGCATTGAACAAGTTCGTCAGTAGAGCTACTGACAAGTGTCAACCCTTCTTTAAAATTCTGAAGAAGGGTCTCCCATTTGAATGGTCTAAGGAGTGTGAACAAGCTTTTCAAGAACTAAAAGTTTATCTAAGTTCAGCTCCCCTTCTAGCCAAACCAGTTAAAGGAGATGAGTTGCTACTTTATGTAGCTGCTTCTAACACTGCTGTAAGTTCTGCATTAATCAAATAAGAGAAAGGTCATCAAAGACCAATCTACTATACCAGCAGAGCAATGGTAGGGGCTGAAACTAGATATCCTGAAGTAGAAAAACTTGCACTAGCTCTAATTACCTCAACCAGAAGATTGCGTCCTTATTTCCAGGTGCATAAGGTATCTATTCTCACGAATTTCCCTCTCAAGCAAGTGTTGCAGAAGCCAGAAGGTTCGGGACGTCTAATGAAGTGGGCAGTAGAACTTAGTTAATACAATATCCACTAAAAATCGAGGACATCAATCAAAGGACAAGTACTGGCAGATTTTGTAGTAGAGCTCACCCCATCATAGGCTGAAGTCGACCACGCGAAGGTCGAGGTCAACCACGTTGGAACTAAGGCCGAGGCCGACCACGTGGGGGCTAAGACCAGGACCGACCGTATGAAGGCCAAGGTCGAGGTCGAACACATAGAGGCCGAGGCCGAGGCCAACCACATAGAGGCCAAGGTCGATGCCGACCACGTGGAGACCTAGGCCGATGCGACCACGTGGAAGTCGAGGCCGAGGCCGACCACGTGGAAGTCGAGGTCGATCATAAGAGGAAGAGGATCGATCGTCTCCAATATGCAATGGAGATGGAGACATCTCATCCAGAAACCCCTAATTTGCCCTAGAAACTGTTCGTTGATCGGTCCTTCAATGTCAAAGGATGCGGAGCAGGAATCCTACTTGAATCCCCTAAAGGAGAAAGGTATGAATATGCTCTCAGATTCAAGTTTAAGACATCAAATAATGAGGCGGAATATGAGGCGCTCGTAGCAAGATTGAGAATCGCCAAGGAGATAGGGATCTCTAATCTATTAGTTTTGAGTGATTCTCAGCTAATATTAAAAAAAGTAACCAATAAATATCAAGCTAAAGAAAGAAGAATGGCAAAATATTTGTCAAAGGTCAAGGAACTACTTGCCTTGTTCTCCAAACACGAGTTCAAGCAAATCCTGAGATCACAAAAAACCAATGCTGATTCTTTAGCCCGATGAGCAGCAACTTATGAATTTGGGACACTCCACTAAACAGGTTTCAGTCACAAGTAAATCACATTTACCTTGATTCTTCCTCTCGGCCAGGAATTTGGGACAGTTTCTCTTCTAGTGACCGCTCCCAATGCAGTGGAAACACTTTCCTTTCTCTGCAACCTCCTTGACCTTCTTGCCCTTGTGGGCGGCGGACGGCCGCTTTACCCCTCTTCATCCTCTTCTTCCCTTTCGGGCGTGAAGGAGCAACAGGTTTCGTCCCGCAGGTCGAACCCCCGTGATAAGACACAGGGCAACATTTGCCTCGCATTCCTTTACCCTATGCAAGGATTGGAAATTCAGCAGCTCTCGTTGAGGGCGGTTGTCGGTGTGTAGCTAATTTTGTTCATAACAAAGATGCTCTGGCGAAAGAAACTCTTCTAAGAGTCTTCAAAATAAAACCGACTTGACTCGACTCATCGATCGAAGCCCCGCTCATCTTGGCGGATGGAAGTGGGTCATCATGTCTAGAACGTGTTCACGGACAGATTTACCCTCTTTCATCCGTGTGCGTTAAACGTATTTGAGCGAGTCATGCCGAACCTGAAAGAACTGTTGTCAAAACATTTCCTGCAAGGACTCCATGATCTCCTTAGCGAAACCATCAGCTCGTGCTTCTTTGCCAAGACATCAGACATGCTGGCAATAATGTAGTCCTTGGCCTTTTCGTTGCCAAGACATCTCCGGACCGAATTCACTCCCAGGTCGGTTTCCAGGTAGGGGTGTTCCGCAAGTGTCAACTTAAATACCCCAGCCTTAGACAAAACCTTCCTTAGACAGAGTTACTTATCAGTCACCATTCATAGGTTATATTTGATTTCCTAAATTTCTAATCACATTAGAAAAATAGAAAACCTAAGCCTAATTATTCAAGTTCTAAACACTTTAAAACTAATAATTAACTTAGGTTGCATGCATTTCTATGTTATAGTGCTTGATCATCCATCACATGAATAATACTTTATACTATAACATAATACAATTCAACACATGAATTAAATGCATGATCATGCTTTTAATTTAAACACTACTACAAAAACCACATTACTTGACGCTTGCAGCTTCTAATTACTTGACGTTTTTATGAAAAAACGTCAAGTAAAATAGACTTTACACAAAAAAACGTCAAGAAAATGAAAAAAATGCGGAGGTTGACGGACTTTTTCGGATTTTTTCAAACTATGATAAACTTTGACGCTTTAAAAACGTCAAGTTAAAAAATTTTTAAAGTTAAAAAACACTAGGGTTGTAATACACATGTTGCTTAAAAAAAGAGAGAAAGCGGACGAGGGTTCCTCGCCGCGAACCCCCCCCCCACCCGCCTTCTTCTTCTTCTCGCCTTCTTCTTCGGTTCCGCTACCGACGGCACGCCAACGTCTTCTTCTTCGTGTTTTACGCACAAAGAAGAACCCTCGCCGATCGGTTTCTTCGTGTTTCGTCAGTCCCATCTTCCGATTTTCTTCTCTTCTTCCACCGTCGACTCCGCTCCCGCCAGCTTCCTCGCGAAACCTATCGTTGTAGCCTCATCGCCAGTGAGTTTTCTCAAAACAAAATTTTAGTTCTCTCACACCATATCGATTTTATAGCTTTTTCATCTTCTTCTCAAAATTTTCTCCCTCCGACTGAAGTAAAAAAATCTTGACTACTCATAACCTTTAGTCGATATATTGTTTTGAGAGCTTATTCTGGAATTCGCGATCTAGGTTCTAGCGAAAGGGTTCATGGAAGGATTATTAAATGTGGGTTTGATTTGAATCTTGTTGTGGACATCTCGTTGTTGAGTATGTACGGTGAATTGGGCTAGTTAGACCATGCTTGGAAGGTGTTTGATGAAATGCCTATGAGAGATTTGGTTTCTTGGAGTTCCATCATTTTGAGTATTGTTGAGAATAGAAAGATATATGATGGTTTGGAGACTTTTTGTTGTATGATTTCGCAAGGTGTGGAACCGGATTCTGTTTTAATACTATAAAAATTCTTTGGTTTTGTTGAGAATAGAAAGTTGCTTTGGTTTTGTTGTAGAGCACAGATTATGTTGAAGAGCCCTTAAGTAGTTACCTGTGTATTCTTCTTTGACTAAAATTTTTATTGAAAGGATGCTTCAAGTGCTTTCAATAATTTGAACTCTGATAGTCCTTAAAGTTGGACAATTGTCTGTCAAATGTAACACGTTTTCTTGAATGATTCGATTTTCCACCTTTGGAGTCATGCTTTGGACATGGTGACATATCGGTATAATCTTCTTTAACCTTTGTATTTATATTTGCTTAGGCATCTAAAATATGGAAATTTGATATAATAGTGGATTTATTATGCTTGTTATTATGACTTTATATTGATCTCAAGCCCTCTCGGGCATACAACCTTGCCCTTGATTGACAATTTTGATCGAGAATCTGTCAGATCACAGATTAACACTCGCTTGTCTACTAGTAATTCTATCCCAAGTATACAGGTAAGAATTTCATACACACACATACTATTTTTGCTAGTTCCAAAAGATTTTTGGAAGACTAAAAAGAAATCAGTCGTCAATATCATAGAGGGTTGTAATGCAGGCCTGGTTTGACTTTCCTATCACTGCTTGCCTTAGATATTGCTAGCCACCGGCTTCAAATGTACAAGTATTATATTGCTTTTATTCCATTGTATCATGTGTACATTTTTTCCTTCACTACGCACAAATTATATTGTCTTTGCATCTCTAATTTTTTGGTTTACTATTATCTCAATACCTTTTTTGATAGGCAAAGCCGACCATAAAGATGTCAAGAGACAAAGACACCAGTTGGTTGTTTAAGGCATATTATGGAAATAGGACATTTATGGCTTCTTGTTGTGTGTCATGCGAGGTAATTTGAAATTGCAGTTTTTAATTTGAAATTTGAAATTGCGTTTTTGACTCTTTTAGCAAGGTTAGTCCCTTTAAGCTCATTCAAACTAGATTAAATGATCCTACATTGGTTGTATTGCTCGAATACCTTTTAATTGTAGTTTTTAATACTTTCATCTATGGGCCATAACACGAATGGGTTCATTTTTGTTAACCATAAGCCATGGAAGTCGATTTAGCAAAAGGAAGTTGATCTGAGCATCAACTAGCGAGGCTTTGAGCCATTTTGGTAAGTGTTGTAAGCATATTAATCGTCTTAATCATCATTAGTCGATGTTTCGAACCCCTGTAGTTTTTGTTTTTTAATTTGATTCTTTTTAGATGTTCTGCATATGCTAGATTACTTCGTTCATTAAAATTTGTGTTATTTACTGAAACACACACAATCAAAATGTATGTGAAGAAGATTGAAGCTTATATTTTTGTACACAAATGGAATCACATGAGATTTGGGATTTTTTTTTTTAATTATTTGGCTTAGAATGGAATTGAATCCAAACTTTAGTATAGAAATAAGAGAAGATGGAACTTAGACATCTTGTTAAGCTGAAAACCTTGACAATTATGGAATTGATATGTTTGCCACTTCTATAAGTTGAAGACAACCTTTTGCATTATGGTAGCTTCATTGTTGCTTCTGTTTACTAAAACAAGATTTGCAATCTTGGTGATACTTCAAACAGATTTTGAACATGTATTAATTAATTTTTTTTTCATTTGGGAGAGAATTCAAGAGGTTAAATTTGTATTTTGAGCTTCAATAAGGCTTGTTCTATTCAAAAACTAACTTGAGATGAATATTGACTATATACTTGTAGGAACCCATAATTAAGAGTACAATTCCACTGCTATACATGATATTACGTAAATGGATATTTATGCTCCATTTTATTTTGAATTTTGTTGCATCTCTTTTGAACCTTGGGAGAATTCCTTGTCTCTTGTATACTTGTAGTTTGGGGATGTTGTGTGATATCCGGATATAGAAGTATGCTTTTGGTCTAACAAGTGATAGGAAAAAAATTTGTTAGTGTCAATGTTTGCTTAAATTTTGAAAAATAGTTGATAGGGTTAAAATTTGGGGGTGTTACATATGTAGTTGCAAATTTTGACTTAGAGATTAGATTTTGAGAGTCTCAAATTTGGTTGTTCGACCAAATAACTTTAGGTCTTATAATTGTAGCCTATTTGAGGGAGTTGGGAGATATATTCTAGTTTAACTTTGAATTTGTTTATTGGTTGTTAGTGGAGTTCCTAGAATAGATCACTTCTTGCATTTCAACCATATCATTGTAAGAGAAGCTTCAAAAGTTATTCAAGATTTTGGCGTGTTGGAATAGAACGTCAATATCTCACAAGGAGAAAGCTTCCTTCCTTTATTTTTGTCATCTCAAGGCTTTTTGAAATCAGATCTTGTATAAGTTTTGAACCAATTACTCTTTTTGTAAATGTTTTGTTCTTGTGAATAGGTCATTATAGGTTGACAAAGTCCTTCATTTTGAAGGATATTTTCATATATAAGGTGAAAATCTATAGTTTCTCATGTTTGAATAGTTCATATGAAGGATATTTCCACTATTTTTGTAAGTTTGTAGGTTCCATAGGTAGTTTTAGATCATTAGTGAGTTATTTTAGGCCTTAAAGTATGCTTAAAAGCCTTTAAGAACACTTTGAGTCCAAAAATAACTCACTAACGATCTAAACCTATGGAACAAAACACAACTGGTTGTGATTACGCATGATGTAGATCCGATCAAGTTGGTTGTTTGGCTCAGTGCTCTGTGTGCATGAAGATAGAAATTCCATATTGCATTGTGAAGGGAAAAACACGATTGGGTTCGAAAACCTTGCTCTTTTTCCTTTCCCTGACATATTTTCATTCCTTTGATGTTTGACCTCTAATGAAGCAAATCAATGTAATGTTTGTGTTCGAAAGTTCTTCTCAGACTCTAGAGAATAAGATATTTTGTCATTTCATTTTCCTTTTCTTTTGGGTGCGTTTAATATTTTTTGTGCAATGCTAAACACATTTCTTTCTTTTTTCATATGCAATTGAATCATTCTTGAATCTGAAATTAATATAGAAACTTTACACTTTAGAATATGTTGTTTTGAATATTCAAGTTAATTTTACCTTATTAAATATGTGAATATTTATTCCAAAGCAGCACTTCCTTTCCTTGGTTATCTCCTCATCTAGGGTTGGAGTTCATTCCAAATAGGAGACATGTATTATGTGAAACTAACAACCGCCTTTGCAATTTGAGCTTCTCTTTCATTACAATCGAGATAAAGAGCCACTTGCCCATTTTCAATACTTCACCACCTTGCTCCATGAGTTTTTCTGTAATTCCTATTGTTGGCTTTTAATCGAGTGCTTTTGAATCCAATTGTCGCTAAAATCGGTCTAATTCATCGTCTTTCACTTTCTCGAACAATGTATCGACCATTGTTCATCGTAAACTCAGAGCTTAAGAAAAGATCCTTGTATATCTTCGACCTTGCTTCCAAATTGCTATCTAAAAGCTCCATGATCCAAATTCATTTGAACCGATAACGAAGATGATGCTCGCAACTCGTCCTCCCGAATTTGGTGTAATCCTCATGAGGAAGAGCGACTTCTTCAAAAACTTGCTCCAAAGTCTGCTGCGATTTACAGTGTTGTTATAAGGTAATTTATCACATATTGAGCAATTGGATGAATATATATATAGTATTTGTGTATGCAATTTGAACTTCTGTTTTATTCTCAGTTCGTTGAATGTGTTCATTGAGTGAAATAAACTTGTTTTGCTTGTGCATGTAACTAACATTTGATAGAACTTCAACATTAATGTTTAACCCCAACCCTTGTGTATTTGAAGTTAAGTTAGTGGGTGGTTGGGAAGAATGATTTGTTTTTGAAGTGTTTCGATGTTAAAACAGTCATTGAAATTTTGGAAAAGTCCTAGTAGCGTTGTTATCTTTCATTGAAATTTCGGAGTGAACAACGTATCTTAAGTTACGCCCAAGTTAGATTCACTCTCAGAATTTAGGGTCGTTACACTTTGCATGCTTCTTAGGATTAGCGTGAGGGTTACTTTCCTTCACTATTCGGGATGTAAGAGAGTTAGTGGAGTAGGAAGATGGGTAGTTAGTATTCGAGATCGTTGTGTTTTAAGAGGGGTTGGCATGATTGAGTAAATTCACTTGTTGCATGTTTTAGAGTTCTGAATTATTAGAGGTAGGTTGCCTACTTAGTATGTTTATGCTCACCCTTGTTGCTTAATGTTGTGTTTTGTAGGTAATACTCAACTACTTGGCGGGTGACAAAGCTGGTGTTGCAGAATTATGGTGACATTTTCAAAGTTTTGGTCATAATGTTGCCAATAAGTTTCATGTTTAAACCCTTTACAGTGTATTAGGTTCATGAATGTAAAGTTCTCTTGTATTGTAAACTTGCTTGAAGTGTTAGTTGAGTTTATGGCTTAGGTCATACAATAGTTCTTATAATTTTTGAATTGTTGACATGAGGTTTGATAAGTTCTTGTAATTTTACAATTGTTCATGAGCTTACGCTCAATATAATTTATTGGAATGCAATGCGAAAATTCAGATTTTAGGGAATAATTGATTGAAAAATAAAATCACTAACCAACAAGACATGTATAATGTGTCAAGATTTCATTCAAATTGACACTTTTCAAATGTCAAAAAAGAACATTACATTTGACACTTTACAATTGTCAAGGTTTTTCTTTTATTTGACGTTTAGGACCGTATCAAGATAAACTTATATTTGACACATTTTAAGCGTCAAGTAACTTTTATTTGACATTTCGCAATGTCAAGATAAACCTATTTTTGACACAAATAAAACGCGTCAAGTATTAACATAAACTTGACACTTTTGAAAGTCAAGATAACACTACATTTGACGAATAAAAAGTGTCAAGATTGTAGGTTCAAAATGACACGTTATAAGCGTTAAAAAGACTATACATAACACTTTATAAGTGTCAAGTATTCGTATTATTCTTGATGAAGGATTCCTTGACGCTTTGAAAACGCCAAGTAAAGCAATATTCGACATTTTATAAGCGTCAAGAAAACTAGTTTTTGTAGTAGTGAAAATATAACACTTATATTTAATAAATTAAAACATGCAAACATTATATTATAACTCTTATAATATAATCCTATCATGCATACTATATATTATAACTCTTATAATATAAAAATGATGCATGAAATGTTTAACCTAAGGTGGGATTTTAAATCTATATGACATACAATATGCACATAGAAATTAATTAAAAAATGCATCTCATGCATAAAATAATTAATAAGCAAAAATGGACAACTTTTTTGGCACCTAAGGGCAATTATTTAATTAAATAACATTAATATAACATTTATATTAAATTATTTAATAAAATAAATAAATAAAATAAATAATACATTTTATGAATAATAAAATAAATAAAACGTGCAAATAACCACCCAAAGTGAGGCTTGATCCCACGTCCTCGAGTAACTGTCGCGAACTGCTCCTCAACGCGTGCAGCGTTGCAATGCCGTGGGCAGCGTTGCAATGCTGTCGCCTCCAGCGTCGACCCGCATTCTCAACGCCAAAGCGTTAACGCTATCCCCGCCCAGCGGCAACGCTGCTCGCCGCGCAGGCCTCCATCCGTAAGGATAGCGTTGAGACGCCATTGGGCAGCGTCTCAACGCCATCGACAGAACAACAAACATCTTTGTTGTTCTTAGTCGATTTCCGCCTGTTTCCGCTTCGATTTCTTCACAGCAACACTTGCCACGAACGACACGGACTTACAAACTCAATTTATTTTCTAAAGTGCCCAAAAACACGGGCCCTTTACATTTGATCTCATCAAACAGAAAATAAATCTAAAAGTGCCAAAAATCGAGACATCCATTATGCAAACCAAGACATTCATCTCATGAATCATGGCAAAAACCCACCAAATTTTAATAAAACAGTGCATAATTGAGAAACCATCGAAATGGCTCTGATACCAATTGAAGGGAATGAAAGTCCCGTGCAGCGGAAGACGATTGAATCATCGATGTATCAATTATGCAAACCGTCTTTGTTAAAATTGATCTAATACATAGATCTAGGCTAAACATGCTACTAAGAAGAAGAAAAATAGTAAGAAATGAATTTACTTACTTGTTGAAGACTTTCTTCAAGATTTCTTCTACAAATCCACGAACTCTTCGTGCTCCTCGTACACAACGAACACCTCCAACAGTTATGAACCGAACACCACCAAAAATGCCTTCTCGGTTGTTCTCTTTTGGAGAAAGAAGGCTTGTGGGAACCTTTTTTGTTTTGGAGAGAGAGGAGAATTTGAGAGAGAATAGAGAGAGTTTCTCTTCCCTTTTTTGTGTAAAACTAAAAAATGAGAGAATCAAGTTAAGTCCTTCTAGTAAGAAGGGTTTATATAGTGGGATTAGTGGAGTTGAAATGTCCACATAATTACCACTTTACCACAACCATAGGTTATGCAAATCTCATTTGCATAACCACATAATATAAGATATATCATATCTCATATTGCAAATCTCATTTGCATTAATTGTGTATTAATTAAATTGAATTACATCCAATTTAATTTCTCTCAATCAAATTCTCTAATTAGCCCTAATTCAAGAATTAGGCTAACCTATAGTTTATTATGAATCTCATTCACATTAAACTATATATTATATCATTCATATCTCATATAAATGCCCTTTAGGTGAAATTGAACACTTCAATTTCATACCAAAACTTTATCCTTTCTTAAATCCAGATGGAGCCAACCGAGGGACCTAATAGACCTACATTGACGGGCTCCAATTATCCGAGATTAACATGCCAAACTCTTTGACCCGGTTAACCAACATTCATTAGCTACGGTAACACTCCACTATAGCCCATAGCCGCACTCCCGCGGTCACGAGAATATTACGTGTCCACCGATATAACCAATGCCCATGAGTCGACCCTTCACAGTTATTCGTAGACACTACCGGGTCAAATTACCGTTTTACCCCGTGTCACCTCCTTTATTCCTTAAGTCCCCACTACTCCTCTAATGAACAACATATTGTGATGGTCCAACCATACACAACACTCTTCTCTCGGCGGTGAGAAGGTGGGCGCCGCTGTCCAAACGCTGAGACAAAGACTTAAGGGAACAACCCCTCTAGTTTCCCTAAAGGCGGGAACGAGTGAATTCCATCTCGCGTAGTTAAGTTCCCGCCTCCTACTTGGTTCTCACCCCGAGAAAGATAGGCATATTGGGCGAGTAATCGTGACCACCCTCACCCGTACTAGTCAAAGAACAGATCCTCGCAGACGGAGTCCGTAACACGCTCGTGATTCGTGTCGAGTCACTAATGGTCATCTACGGTTATTAGTCCTAACTGTTAACGGTGTTACATCAATAGGTCTAATAAATTACGGTCCGGTCTTGTACAATCTCATTGCACAGGATGCCCCCACTCGCATGTCAACTACATGAACGAGTCAGATCACCTCGTTTGTATCTAATACAAAGCGGGTCGCATCCACAGAGTATCCAGGATTAGGTCTCCCACCCTATCCATATACTGGTAGACCATTCGGGTCATTAACTCGAACGTGATCTTTCTGTGTGTCCACTACACACCGTTCAAGTTCTAGTTCTCTCATGTATACAATGACCCTGGAGCTTAGTTTATTGGAAAAGTTTATAAATATTGCGAGACACAAAGTGATGAAATAAATAACACTTGTTAATTTCAAACAATATATTACAAACACGAGATTAGGACAAAAATCCCAACAGCTTCTATTGTTCAGATAGTGCAATTGCTCCAAAGTGGATTCTCCATTTGGCTAGGAGCATTGAGAGGGCATCCCTTTTCGAGGTGATCCTGCAAAATTATTCAGAGCATGAGTGAGAGATGCCATATGAGATCTAAGGGAGGTTACCTCATCAAGTTGATACAATCCAGCTACTGGCTTAGATCTGTCATTGTCTGTAGGCCACTGGTAGTTGGCAGTTGATGCTTCCTCGTGTGACACCCCCTCCCCAACTACCTGCTAACTTAGCCCTGCAGACGGCGTGAAGCCAACAGACATCGTTCACCTTTCTAACGATACTTGTTGACCCTGTTTTACCTGATAAGCATACTATACTTGTATAAGAAACACTTTAAACATAACACAACGAAATATTGACAATTATGTAACCTACGTAAGGGGTAACCCTACTTAAGACTCTCTGGAAATCTGAAAGAGATATGAACATCACAACCAAAAACATACCCAACCATGGTTTACACAACCACAACCTAGAATGTACACATAAACATAACTTCATAGTCCTTGTACAATACATATAGACTTTTGGAATAAATAAGAGTTATTTATTTCAACATTGTGTAATAAATAAGAGTTATTTATTTAAACTTTGTGACTCGCATTTTTCATAAACTTAATCCAATAAACTAACCTCCAGGGTCATTCCATTATGAGAGAACTAAGAACTTGAACGGTGTGTAGTGGACACACAGGGAGGATCACGTTCAAGTTAATGATCCAAACGGTCTACAATATATGGATAGGGTTGGAGACCTAATCCTTGATACACTGTGGATGCAACCCGCTTTGTATTAGATACAGACGAGGTGATCTGACTCGTTCATGTGGTTGACATGCGAGTGGGGGCATCATATGCAATGAGATTGTACAAGACCGGACCGTGAATTATTAGACATACTGATGTAACACCGTTAACAGTATAGAGCTAATAAATTCGTAGATGACCATTAGTGACTCAACCTTAATCCTGAGCGTGTCACGGACTCCTGTCCGCGGGGGTCTGTCCTTTCATTAGTACGGGTGAGAGTGGTCACTGTTTCTCGCCCAATATGCCTATCTTCTAAGGGGCAGGACCACGTGGGGAGCTGGGAACTTGACTACGCAAGAAGGAATTCACTCGTTCCCGACTTAGGGAAACTAGAGGGGTTGTTCCCTTAAGTGTTGTCTCTAGGGCTTGAACAACGGGGCCCCACTCTCTCATTGGCTTGAGAGGGTTGTTGTTTATGGTTGGACCATGCAACGTAGTTGTTCATTAGAGGAGCAGTGAGACTTAAGGAGCAAGAGGTAGACACTGGGGTAAAACGGTAATTTGACCCAGCTGTGACTACGAACAACCTGTGAAGGGTCGACTCATGGGTATTGGTTATATCGATGGACACAACTTGTCCTACAGTGATGAGAGTGCAGCTACGGGCTTTAGTGGAGTGTTACCGTAGCTAATGAATGTTGAATAACCGGGTAAAAGAGTTTGACAGGTTATTCTCGGATCATTGGAGCTAGTCACGTGTAGGTCCATTAGGTCCCTCAGTTTGCTCAAATTGGACAAATTGAGGGTTTACAGTTTGGTGTGAATTTGAAGTGTTCAAATTAATTATTTGGGTATTTATGTCATTTATATGAGATATAGATGACATGATAAATAGTTTGATGTGAATGTGATTCATAATAAACTATAGTATAGCCTAATTGATTAATTAGTGTTATTTAGAGAAATTGAATTGAGATAAGTTAAATTGAATGTGATTCAATTTATAATTTCACATTTATGCAAATGAGATTTGTATAATAAGGTATGAGATACCTTATATTATATAATATGCAAATGTGATTTGTATATTATATGGTTGTGGTAAAATTGTGATTTGGTGGAGGTTTTAACTCCATCACACAATAGTATTTAAAGGCTTTGCAAAAAGCCTTTGGTATGCCATTTGCCATCTTTTGGATTTTCATCCAAAGAGAGCAAGTCAATTCTCTATCAATTCTCCAAAATTCTCTCCTCACCCAAAACCAAAGGGATACTCACTCACTCTCCCTCAACCTCTCGAGAACAACCGAGAAGACCCTTTGGAGGTGTCTCCCTGTTTTGATCGAGGATCGAGTTCGAGGAGTTCGTTGGTACGAGAGAGATCGTGACTGGAGAAGGAGAAAACGTTGAAGAAGAGTTCTTCAAGAGGTTAGTACTTTTTACTTACTGTTTTCTTCTTTATCTTTGCATGTTTAGCCTAGGATCTATGAGATAGATTCAATTTTAAGACATGTTTTACACAACGGATCAACGACGCTTCACAACGTCTTCCACTGCGGGAATTCAAAGTCCCTTCATAGACTTCCTATACATCTCCACCCACGTACAAAATATAAAACTCTTGGAGTTTCCAGCAGACTATGGCAGGTTATCAGGCACCGGGAGCTCGATCTCTACCTGAAAAGTGGGAAAACACTGAAAGAATGAGCTATGAAGCTCAGTGAGTGACTGAGTTTAAAAGAAAACTATTAACTCGTAAATCATATCACCTGACCATCTATGAGCATATGCATCTGTAATCAAACGTTAAAAAGTATTGTGTAATCATAATAGCTTTTCAGAAAACCAACAAGTATGTCGTTAAAATCTCGTAAAGCATATGAATGATAGAAGTCTTTTTAAAACATGTCACAATCCATGTTGTGTAGGGCACGCCCAGTACAACCAACGTTTACTCTACGATGAAGTGGGGCCCGCCCAACACTCCCATCGTCTTTGTCGTAGTGGGGCCCACCCAGCACTCACGACAGCATTGTTGTCACGGAGTACACTCAACGTCGACAACAGAATATGACCTATGTGCACAACGTACCATAAAGCCTCGGGCTTAATATCTCAGTCATTTACACAATCGGGTCTCAAAAAACATCATAAAAATGTTTAAACGTACCTGCTTATCTTTTCTTTCATAAAACTCAAGCTTACTCAGCTTGTTCATAAAACTGGAAATCTTTAAATCATACTTGCTAGTACATACTTACTCGAAATCATAACTTTTTCATACATTTCGGCAAACACTAAACATATGCTCATGTATAAATTTCATCAAGACATTTATGCTCATAATGAATACATGAAACCATTTCTAGGAAAAACATGAATACTCATACGGCATGTGTTCAAAAAGGAAACATTAAGCATCGAAACATTTTCATTCTGGCAAAACTTGCATTTCTTAAAACATATTTAAGCATATAGATCGTTTTCGAAGTTCGTTTTGTCACTCATAGTGATAAACTAGAACCTTGGCCCCCACACTCGACCTATCTCCTCTTGGCCTGTCAAACAAACCAAATCCATGTATTAGAACCTCGAGTTCATGATTTTTAACCTTAAAATTACAAAAACCACACTATCCAATTTTCCAGCATTTTACAGATTTTATACCCTGTATTCAAACAGACATAACTTCTTCATTACTTATTCAAAAAGGATGTACTCTATACCAAACTCTTCCATTTTGAATCCTCTAAAAATCATATGAAGAAATAAAATTCAGATTCCCAACAGATTGGTTCGAAAATACCTCGATAGCTTCTTCTTTGAAAAATAACTTGCTGCTGTTCCCAGATTCAATTTCCTGCAGCACAACAAATTTAACCTGAAATTTAAAACATCTCTACTCACGATTTCTGCATGAAAGTTGTAGGAAATTCAATAAGCGTTCCGACCATACCTATTAGAGCTTCTGGTTCCAATTCTACAGATCAGCACAACCAAAACACCAGAGGCTTTTGGGATTTGACAGCAAATTCTGTCTTCTGCCTTCCTCTTCACCAAACAGTATCTTAACTTCAGAATTTGCTCGATATTCCTTCACGAATTTTGTTTAAATTTTAGTTAACTTTCAAGAAATCAAAACCTCAACTCTTACCTCTTCCTGTGGAGCTCGAGATGATCAGAAAATCAGAAAAGGGTTGAGTTGATCACTTTGCTGCTATACAAACAAACTTTGAGTCCTCCTCCCTTCTTCTGCAACTCTAACTCACGAAAATCAACTTCTTCTTCTTCCTTTCTCCTTCTCCAATGAAACCCTTAGCTCCTCTTTTTTGAAATGAGAAGAAGATCGAAAGAAAATAAGTTATTTAAAAAGAAACTTAGGTGGGGGTCCCACCTTCCACTTTCCTTTCTCACTTTTCCTTTCTTTTCTTTTCTTTTCTTTTTAAAACAAAACCAACCACAATATATTAACCTTTTCTTTCTTGTTTTCTTTTTTTTCCTTTCTTGAATTCCAAAGAATGATCTCAGGTTTACAACGTACCTCCCCCTTAAGAAATTTCGTCCTCCAAATTTAGTAGTCCTTAAGTGAAGATCGTCGGATACTTCTTCCACATTTAGTCCTCTAACTCCCAGGTTGCCTCCTCCACTCCGTGATGTCTCCAACGAACCTTCACGAGTGGGATCGTCTTGTTTCTCAAAAGTTGTTCTTTTCTGTCGAGGATTTGAACTGCATCCTCTATGTAACTCATGTCTTCTTTAAGCTCAACTGGTTGTGCTTGCAGCACATGTGTCGGATCTGGAATATACTTCCTCAATATGGACACATGAAAAACATCATGTACTCGAGATAGTTTTGCTGGAAACTCCAAACAGAGTGTCGCCCAACTCGGCCCCCGTTACTTGATAAGGACCAATATATCTAGAACTTAGCTTACCTTTCTTGCCAAAGCGAAGGACACCTCTCCACGGAGATAACTTTAAGAAAACTTGATCTCCGACCTGAAATTCTAAGTCCTTTCGTCGCTGATCTGCGTAACTCTTTTGACGATCTTGTGCTACCTTCAAATTCTCCCTGATTATCTTAATATTGTCCGTTGTAACTTGCACCAACTAAGGACCGATAAGCTTTCGTTCTCCTACTTCATTCCAACATATGGGCGTTCTACATGGCCTTCCATATATAGCCTCAAATGATGCCATGCCAATACTTGACTGATAGTTGTTATTGTATGTGAATTCCATAAGTGATAGGTGTGTATCCCAACTTCCGTTATATTTGAGGACACATGCTCTAAACATGTCTTCTAGGGTCTGGATGGTCCTCTCTGACTGGCCATCTGTCTGAGGATGGAACGCTGTACTAAAATTAAACTTTGTCCCCATAGCTTTTTGTAAGCTAGGCCAAAACTTAGAAGTAAATCTTGGATCTCTATCTGAAACTATGAACACTGGCACTCCGTATTGACTCACAATTTTGTCGACGTAAAGCTTAGCAAGCTGACCAAGTGTAGACGTCCCTTTAATCGGTATAAACCATGATGTCTTAGTGAGTCTATCCACTATTACCCAAATACCATCATGTCCACTTGAAGTTTGTGGTAATCCAAACAGAAAATCCATAGTGATATGCTCCCATTTCCATTCCGGTACTGGCAATGGATTAAGGAGTCCTCCTGGTCTCTGTCTAACTGGTTTAACCTGTTGGCAGATTAAACATCTGTCAACATAATCAGCTATATCTCGTTTCATCTCAGGCCACCAATACGTCCCTTTCAATGTTTTATACATCTTGGTGCTTCCTGGATGCATAGCGTAAGCTGAACTGTGAGCTTCCTCTAGAATGGCATCTTTAAGCTCACTAACACTCGGAACGCATAGTCTTCCCTGCCTCTCTATGGCTTCGTCTGATCTCACTTTAAATTCTACTTTTGGGCTCAGTTTGGACTTTCCAAACATTTTCTGCAGGCTACTATCCTCTGGTTGTCTTCTCACAATCTCTGCAACGAACGAAGATTTGACTTGGAATTGAGCTAAAAGACTCTCTTAACTCTCTTCAGTCACAACTGCCTTAGAATCCCTTAGAGTACTTAAAAACGTTGCTCGAATACCACACAAGGCATCCCTAGGAAGTCTTGACTTCCTGCTCAATGCATCTGCTACCACATTCGCCTTACCAGGATGGTATTCTATGGTACAATCATAATCTTTAATCAATTCTAACCTTCTTCTCTTCTCATATTCAACTCCCTCTGAACAAAGATATATTTCAAACTCTTATGATCAGTGTAAATGTGACACCTCTCACCAAACAAATAATGCCTCCAGATCTGCAATGCTAAAAACAACTGCCGCTAGCTCAAAATCGTGGGTAGGGTAATTACATTCGTTCTTTTTCAATTGTCTTGACGCGTAAGCTATTACTTTTCCTTCTTGCATTAGAACACACCCTAAATCTTGTCTCGAAGCGTCACAGTAAATCACATACTCTTTTCCCGTTACAGGAAGTGTTAGAATAGGTGTTGTAACTAATCTCTTTTTCAGCTCCTGAAAACTTTGTTCACACTTATCTGACCATTAAAACTTAGCATTCTTTCTTGTTAAAGTTGTTAAGGGTAATGCTAATCGTCATAAATCCTCAACAAACCGTCTGTAGTATCCTGCCAAGCCTAGGAAACTACGTACCTCTGTCGCACTAGTTGGTCTCTCCTAGTTGACTACTGCTTTCACTTTATTCAGATCCACACTAACTCCATTTGCTGAAACAACATGCCCCAGAAACACTACCTGATTCAGCCAAAACGCACATTTGGTGAATTTAGCGTACAACTGTTTATCTCGTAGTGTTTGCAGAATAATCCTCAAATGCTCCTCATGGGTTTTCCTGTCAACCGAATAAACTAGTATATCATCAATGAATACTATAACAAACTGATCCAAATACTGGTTGAAAATTCTGTTCATGAGGTCCATGAAAACTGTTGGTGCATTTGCCAAACCAAATGGCATTACTAAAAACTCATAATGCCCGTACCTCGTTCTGAATCCTGTCTTAGGAATATCTGATTCCCTTACCTTTAACTGATAGTATCCTGATCTTAAATCAATCTTAGAAAACACTGATGCTCCTCGTAACAAGTCAAACAAGTCATCGATACGGGGCAAAGGATACTTGTTGCGTATCATGACTTTGTTTAATTGTCTATCATCAATGCATAATCTAATGGTACCATCTTTCTTCTTTACAAATAACACTGGAGCTCCCCAAGGCGATACACTAGGTCCAATGTATCCCTTATCGACTAATTCTTGTAATTGCATCTTCAGCTCCCTGAGTTTACTTGGAGCCATTCTATACGGCGCTTGCGAAATAGGTGTTGTTCCTGGTAGCAATTCAATAGTGAACACTACTTCCCTATCAGGTGACAAACCCTGATAGATCTTCTGGGAAAAACATCAAGAAATTCGTTCACAACAAGAACATTTTCTGGTTTTAACTTTTCCTCCTGCACCTCCACTACATGTGCAAGAAACGCTGTGCAACCTTTTCTCAACAACTTTTGAGCTTTTAATGCTGAAATCAAACTCGTAGGGATAATCTTTTTTTTTCACCTTCAAAACCACTTAGCCAACCCTGGTTTCCTCAAAACGACTTCCTTCCTATGGAAATCCATGGACGCATAATGAGTCAATAAGAAATCCATCCCTAAGATTGCATCAAACACCTGCAACTCTAGTGGAAGAAGATCCACTATCATATTGAGACCTTCTACTAAAACCTCATAGTTCTGCACACTGCATCGACTAGTAAAGCATCACCAACTGGAGTGTATATAACAAACCTCTCCAATAAGGCTCTAGCATTCTATTCAGCTAAGTTAGGAATATACTGGAAACAAAGGAATGCGTAGCATCTGGATCTATCAAAACACATACAGGTACATTACAAATAGAAATCGTACCAGTAATCACATCTGGTGCATCCTCCGCTTCTTGTTGAGTCATAGCGTAGACCTTTCCCTGTTGCCTAGGTCTCCTTAAAACTCCCTTTTGTCTAGCACCGTCGGTGCCCTTTCCTGCAGCTACTGGAAGTCTCGGCTGCTCAACTGTCCGGGACCCAACTCCCTGGTCCCTCTGTGCGGCTGCTCCAAGCTGTGGACAATCCCTCTTAAAATGCCCTGGTTGTCCACACTGGTAACACACACTGACACCTACAAGGTAGTGACCTCGATGATTTTTACCACAGTTTGCACATGGAGTTCTCCTTGCTGCACTGGCAACAGACTCTTGCACTGTTTGTGGTCTTGCTGTGGATCTAGCAGATTGACTAGGTGCTCTTTGACTCTTCCTCTGATAGGCAGCACCCACATTCTTCTGCCTCGATGTCTGGCCGCCAACTCGATTCTTAAAGTCTTGACGACTTGAAACATTCACTCCAGATATGAATCTTCGCTATTCACGACCCCGAAAACTGCTCGCCATTGAAGGCCCACGAATAGGCTCCACTACTGATTGCGCCTCAATTATACTTTGCTCAACACGTAGAGCAGTCTCTACAAGTCGGGACAAATCAGTCCACTTAGCAATGGCTGTAACTGGGGTACGTATTTCAGGACGTACCCCTCTTTCAAATCTTCGACATCTGTCACTCTCAAATGCCACAATTACTTCAGCATACCGCAACAACTCAGTATACTTTCTCTCGTATTCAGCCACAGAAAATGACCCTTGATTCAATTCTAAAAATTCATCCATCTTTGCCTCGCGGTACGTGCTAGTCTAATACTTATCTTCAAATATGCTTCTGAAAGTTTGCCGGTCTAAAGTACGAGCATCACTATACCTGGCTAATATTGGTTTCCATCATCCTCCTGCCTCTATCAGCAGTAAGAATCTGGCCAACTTGACTTTTCGCTTCTCAAGAAAACTCATCACATCAAAACATTTCTCAAGCATATTCAGCCAAACCTTGTCGTCAACTGGAACTTTGGAACCCTCAAACAATGTGGCTCGTAATTCTTTTAGATGATCTATTCTATATGACTTGTCTGGATCACTTAGCTCTGCTCTCCATGGCTTACCTACCTCCTGTGAGGAATTAACATGCTGCTTAATTCTGGTCCCTATCTGGATCCTCAGGACACTAGATCCCCTCTTAGATTGGCCTTGGGTAGGATCCTGCGTCCCGTCCTGATCCTGCCTGCGTCGTCTGCTAGTAAGTGGTGGCATGACTCCTATAACATATCACACATTAAACATATTTTGGATACTTAATTCAAATACACAATCAACTAGCTTTTATTCACATTTTAGCCCTAACTAGACTTACTCTTATCCTTACTTGAACCATACTCTACTAGTTCTTTCTGAACTAATTCAATAACTTACTATTACTCTTTAGTTTCCTCTTAGAGCTAACTTGCTCTGTCTCATCCCCATGGAGCTAATTGCTCTGATACCAAGGTGTCACACCCCTTCCCGAACTACCTGCTAATTTAGCCCAGCAGACGGCGTGAAGCCAACAGACATCGTTCACCTTTCTAACGATACCTGTTGACCCTGTTTTACCTGATAAGCATACTATACTTGTATAAGAAACACTTTAAACATAACACAATGGAATATTGACAATTACGTAACCTACGTAAGCGGTAACCCTACTTAAGACTCCCTGGAAAACTGAAAGAGATATGAACATAACAACCAAAAACATACCCAACCATGGTCTACACAGCCACAACCTAGAATGTACACATAAACATAACTTCATAGTCCTTCTAAAATACACATAGACTTCCTATACATCTCCACCCACGTACAAAATATCAAACTCTTGGAGCTTCCAGCAAACTATAGCAGGTTATCAGGCACCGGGAGCTCGATCTCTACACGAAAAGTGGGAAAACATCTTGAAAGAATGAGCTATGAAGCTCGGTGAGTGACCGAGTTTAAAAGAAAACTATTAACTCAGTAAATCATATCACACTTGACCATCTATGAGCATATGCATCAGAGAATCAAACGTTAAAAGTAACTGTGTAATCATAATAGCTTTTGAGAAAACCAGCAAGTATGTCGTTAAAATCTCGTAAGGCATATGAATGATAGAAATCCTTTTAAAACATGTCACAATCCACGTTGTGTAGGGCACGCCCAGTACAACCAACGTTTACTCTACGATGAAGTGGGGCCCGCCCAACACTCCCATCGTCTTTGTCGTAGTGGGGCCCACCGGCCTCTCACGACGGATTATTGTTGTCACGGAGTACACTCAACGACGACAACAGAATATGACCTGTGTGCACACAGTACCATAAAGCCTCGGGCTCAATATCTCAGTCATTTACACAATCGGGTCTCAGAAAACATCATAAAAAATTTTGAACGTACCTGCTTATCGTTTTTTTCATAAAACTCAAGCTTACTCAGCTTGTTCATAAAACTGGAAATCTTTAAATCATACTTGCTAGTACATACTTACTCGAAATCATAACTTTTTCATACATTTCGGCAAACACTAAACATATGCTCATGTATAAATTTCATCAAGACATTTAGGCTCATAATGAATACATGAAACCATTTCTAGGAAAAACATGAATGCTCATAAGGCATGTGTTCAAAAAGGAAACATTAAGCATCGAAACCTTTTCATTCTGGCAAAACTTGCATTTCTTAAAACATATTTAAGCATATATATCGTTTTCGAAGTTCGTTTTGTCACTCACATTATTAAACTAGAACCTTGGCCCGTACACTCGACCTATATCCTCTTGGCCTATCAAACAAACTAAATCCATGTACTAGAACCTCGAGTTCATGATTTTTAACCTTCAAATTACAAAAACCACACTATCCAATTTTCCAGCATTTCACAGATTTTATACCCTGTATTCAAACAGTCATAACTTCTTCATTACTTATCCAAAACGGATGTACCCTTTAGTGAACTTGAACAATTCAATTCACACCAAAAAAGTAAACCCTTCTTTTAACCTACTTTGAGCTAACCGAGGGACCTTATGGACCTACAGTGATGAGCTCCAATGATCCGAGATTAACCTATCAAACTCTTTGACCCGGTTAACCAACATTCATTAGCTACGATAACACTCCACTAAAGCCCGTAGTTGCACTCCCGTCAGTGTAAGATATTACGTGTCCACAGATTTAACCAATACCCATGAGTCGACCCTTCACAGGTTGTTCGTAGACACTGCTGGGTCAAATTACCGTTTTACCCCAGTGTCTACTTCTTGCTCCTTAAGTCCCCACTGCTCCTCTAATGAACAACAACGTTGTAATGATCCGACCATACACAGCAACTCTCCCGTGCCAGTGAGAGAGTGAGCACTCGTTGTCCAAGTCCTGGAGACAACACTTAAGGGAACAACCCCTCTAGTTTTCCTAAAGGCGGGAACGAGTGAATTCCATCTCGCGTAGTTAAGTTCCCAACTCCCTACTTTGCCCTGTCCCTGAGAAGATAGGTATATTGGGCGAGTAACTGTGACCACCCTCAAGAGCTCCATTAATCTCCACACTGAGCAACTTCTAGATTTACATTGAGACACCTCCGAAAGATCTTCCCTACTATTCTCTTGGACATGATCTGGCTTGTTGGAGCCAATCATTTTGGAAGAATTTCTAGAGAGAAATGAAGTTTTTCTCTAGAATTTGGAATATGAAAAAAAAAATTAGAGAGAAAAAAATTGTGAAATTCTTAGAAACACTTTGTCTCACAAAGTGGTTAAGATTTCACAAAACTTCACATTTACATGTATCCATATACACGTGTATATATAGTGAATAGGATGGAGATTACTTCCTCCATCCATTTAACATTCCATAACATGAAAGTTATAATTTCATAACTTATAATTATATAACATACAAACTTAAATTTGTTGTTTTTATTTAATTCAATATGATATATTTAATTAAATATATTTCTCTAAACTAACATATAGTTTTAATATGAATCCGATTCATATTATTATTTGAATCTAATTCAAATTTACTATATAGTTTAATTATGAATCTTATTCATAATAAACTTTATGTTATCTTAATTATATCTCATATAATTCATATACATAAATATTCCCTTGATAATTTGAACATTATATCTTATATAATTAATATACATATACATTCCCTTGTAAATTTGAACATTTCAAATTTCTTTCAAACATATGATTCTTGTTTAATCCATGGTGAGCTAGCAGGGGGGACCTAATGGATCGATCATGAGCTCCAGTGATACGAGGTTAATCGATCAAACTCATTGACCAAACTAACAAACATTCATTAACTACAAGTCATTCCACTAAAGACTCGTAGTTGCACACTCCTCACTATAGGACAAGTTGTGTCCATCAATATATCCAATACCCGTAAGTCAACCCTTCATGAGTTGTTTGTAATCACATTTAGGTCAAATTACTGTTTTACCCCTTTGATTACTTCTTGCTCCTTATATACCATTAATCCTCTAATGAACAACCTGTTTATGGTTCAACCATAAAAAAAATCCAACTCGGGTCAGTGAGATGGTGGGACCCTATTATTCAAGTCCCAGAGTCAGCACTTAAGGGAACAACCCATCTATTTTTCTAGGCTCCGGAACGAGTGAATTCCATCTCGCAAAGCTAAGTTCCTAGCTCTCCCCTCGGTTTTGTCCCCAAGAAGGTAGACATATTTAGTCGACGACTCGGGCCACTCTCACCCATACTAGTCAAAGGGCAATACCTCGTGGACAGGAGTTCTAACCCACTCAAGATTAAGGTCGAGTTACTAATGGTCATCTATAATTATTAAATCTATACATTTAAGGGTTTTACAACAATTGATTAATAATTCTCAGTCAGCACTTGTACGAACTCATCACACATGATACTCCCACCTGCATGTCTCTACATGAACAAATTAGATCAATTCATTTGTATCTAATACAAAGTAGATCGTATTCATAGTGTTACCAAGATGAGGTACCCAACCTTAACCATATACTATAGACCCCTAAGGTTATTACTTGAACATGATCCACCAGTATTTCTATTATATATTGTTCATATTTCATAAATAACCTTGAATGTTAGTTTATTGGATTTAAGTTCAAGCAAGTCTGTAAATGAATAAAATAACTCATTCTTTTATTTAAATAAATTATATTGCACATCCACGAGTTTAGGGCATAAATCCCAACAAGAAAAATATTTGCAGTGAGAAGAGTACAGTTTTGGGACTTTAGTGAACTGTACTCGCAATTCACGAATATCGATTAAGCGGTTAATGAGATTAGCCGATTAATCTTGTATCGTTGGAGTTTCTGATCTGTAGGTCCATTAGGTTCACTTTGTAGCTCGTAAAGAGTTCTAAGATTGCTAGAGCTTAATTAGAATTCGAAATGTTCAAATTCACTTTGAGAATTAATTTAATGTATGAAGATACATTTAGTATAAAGTTTTTATGTTTATTAAAACTTTATTATATAAATTTAATTTTGGATATGATTCAAGATTAAAGTTTGAGAGAATTAAATATTTCAAAGAGTTCAAGTATTATTTTAATGTGAATAGGATTCATATTAAAAACTATAGATCAAAAATTTAATGTACATATGATGTATATTAAAACTAAAGGTTAAGGGAGAATGATTAAATGTGATTTAATCATCATAACCTAAATTAAATATATGATATTTGATTTATAAATTAATTAATTAGAGGATTCTCACGTTCCCAGTGTCCCTCTATCCCAGGTTTCTCTCCCTTTTGTCTATCAATAAAAAAAGTGGGGAATTGGGAGAGAATGGTTGAACAAAACGGTGAAAAACAAGTTGTTGTTTTTTGGGTAAAAAAATCTTTGTGTAGTTCCCAAAGAGTTTTTAGAATGATTTCCCACGAAACCTTAATCTCATAAAGAACATAGAGAATAGGGAGTTTTCCCCTTGGTTATGTCCTGTTATTTTTCCTAAAAAAAGTTTCCAGTGGGTGTTGTTGAGGACAATTGTTGTGCAAATTTACAGAAGCCAAAAAGGTAAGGGCTTTAATTACTTTTAGTTTAGGAAGAGTTTCTAAATGCTTCTTTTTAATATCCATGTTTTAATTACTTATCGATAGTCTTTTTGCCAATGTACTGGTATTTAAAAATCAATATCAATACGATAGACCCATTGGCTTCCGCTGCAATTGGTTTATCGAAACCATCAAAATCAATATGCATAAACGACATTACAATAATAAAAAAACCAAAAATCAAACATAATCTCAATGTTAGGGGCAATGTTGCAACGCCTTCCCTTTAAATTTTATAAAGAAGGAGAAATATTGTTTGAGTAACGATGCTTGTTATATTCCAAGGTTGAAGGGTTGTTGATATAGTGTTGGGACGCTACATATTGTGTTGCAACGCTATATACTTTGAGTTCAAAATTCTTGTTCTTCTTCAACACTACTTGAATCCTCAAATATAGTTCAACTACACCCTAAATTCATCTAAATTCTTCACAATGCTCTGATTTTGCTTCAAAAGGTTGGTTTCTAATAAATAAACATAAAAACACATGAAAGCACACAAAATCATAGCAAAACTAGCATAAAACTAAGTCTAGAAATAACATTATTTTTCCTACTATCACCTAATGACTTGACCACCCTCACAACTCCATTACTTGACAATCACTACTAATGACCACCAAGGACAACTCTGGCGATCCGACCATCCAAAAACCATCGGCTTCGACCACTCGACAACCCGATCACTCGACAACCTCCACCAACAACCACCTAGTAAAAATTCTAGCAACTTGACCCCCTAATGACTACTCCAACGATCACCTCGTTGACCACCCTTGTGACTCGACCACTAGACAACCATTGTCGACGACCACCCAACAACCTGAACACTCAATAACAACCTTCTAAGACCACCTTGAATGCTTGACCGCAACCATTGGTGACGACGGCCTGGTGACCTCTCTAGAGACCACCATGGCAACCTATCTAGAGACAACCATGGCGACCTCGATCACCCTAATAACCAAACCACCCTCATGATTGTTCAACGTTCATCCCAACAACCACCACCAACGACCCAAATACCACTTCGGTAGCCTGCCACCTAGCAACCACCATTGTCGACCACCTCGACAACCCAACCACCTGGTAACTACAGCTGATGACAACTCAGTGACCGACGCATCCCGACCACTTGAACGATCACTTCCATGATCACTTTGGAGACTTGACCATTCGAAAACCACCGTCGACCACCACTCTGAGACCTAACTACCCTGTGGACTCGACAACCTTGGCGACCACTCCAATGACAACTTTGAAAACCACCCAACGACCCTTCAAGAGACCCACTCTAGTGGTTGTCGACAGTAGTTAGCATGTCATGCATATGAATGATTTAAATACGAACTTGAACGGATTAGCTCATAATATTTAATAGTCGTCCTTTATTGTAAGTTGACATTAGTACCAAACAAACCTATTTATAAAAATTCTTTTGAGAAAATGAATCCAAATATAAGACTCTTTTTATTTTAAATGATTTCTTAAAATAAAATGTTTAAAAGAAAATGCATTTTTTAAAAACACTTTTTTCAGTGTCAACCCAAACCGTTCCCAGGTAAAAACACAATAAAGGATTCATTTCATTATCATTGACAAATAATGCAATTACAAATTATTAAGAATATAACTAGAGTACCTAATTCGTAGTTGTAATAAAAGGTTAAGAATTCTTATAACATTGCACAGAAATCTACCGCAACTTTGTGTGTAAGAGGTCTTCCTTTCAGTGGTGATCCATAACTTTAAGTTAGGGGACTTGAATTCGTATAATAATTAAATTATTTACAAATGAAGGAATATGATTTTAAATTACGAAACTACACACATATTTTAAAATTCGAACAAGCTAGGATTTGATCTTAGAAGAAGAGAAATTAAAGGGGGGTTTGCCATTGAGCAAAGAAAAATTTTTAATATCTTAGATGACATTTTAAATATACAAACAAAGATTTGCAGAAGTTGAGGGACACCCCTCGGACCCTTCATAAATCCGCCCTGCTTCCTTCTCTTTTGATGCATTCAATCTTTGATGATGATTTTAGGTGTATTATTTACAGCTATGCCAGTAGAGCCACCAGTTCATCTATGGATTTCAGCGTCTTTTCGTAATACAAATATGACTCATACACCTTCGGTGTGCGAACGTAATAATCCAACTGAAACAACAAACCCCAATAACAAACACAAATCAAATTAATACAAATGTCCAAACCAACTCCATTTATGTCATCCATTGTTTCCCAACCTCACGGTATAATCAATTTCACTTGGATAAAATTTAAGGACAAGATTGGCCGTCTTTTGAACCTGGCTCTTATTGACATTTTAATATTGTTTATTTATATTGTCTATTTTTATTAGATTTGATACCATTAGTAGTTAACTAATATTTTAAGATTAAATAATCAATTTAATGGCTATAGTTGGGAGAAAGTTAAAATTTAGTTTGTATAGTTTTGGGACTTAGAATTCATCTCTATGATTTAATAAAATCTTATGGATAGGTCAACAAGAGCATAACTCAACTGATATCAAGTAATACTTATGATCAAGAGGTCATGCTTAAAAAATACTTCTGTTCTTCAAAAAATGTTAATAAGTTTTGGATGGAAATTGTTAAAGTTTTGTTCCAACAATACCTCTTAACTTTCAATAGTTTAAAAAATACCCCGAGCTTTAAAAACATTCAAAAATACCCTTACTGTTATATTTTTAATGGAGAATGTTAAAGTTTTTTTTTCAATAATACGCGTGACATTTAAAAAAAATAAAAAATACAATTATTGGATTATGAAAATTCTTCTACATTCTTCCTCCCTGAAAGTTAATAAGAATGAACGAATTATTAACATTTGAAAGATATTAATAATAATTTGACCAAAGAAGCTCTAAAAACTAAGAATCTATAACCATAACCATCCTTTGTAACACTCTAAAGACACACAAAAAAAGGGCTAAATTGTTATTGGGATGATTTTTGAAACCTAAATACGCGGATTCAGGTAGGGATTTGTTTAATTATGTAAAATTGAAGGATAATTTGTCGTCGTCTTGTTCTATGTGATCAATTTCTAGCTTGAATTTGTTTAAAATTCAGCTATCCATATGCTTAAATTTGACGTCAAATTGTGGGAATAAAATATAAATTTGATAACCCACCTAAGGAATAAAATATAAATTCGATAACCCACCTATCCCTTCTATCTCCCAAGTTTGTTGTTTTTCATTGCATCAAGATTAACACTAGACTTATATTTGCTTTAAACTCTAGGGTTTCCTTTTAACAATCGTATACCTTTTAATAATCATTAATATAACATTATTGTTGAACATTTTAAGCATGTTATAGCTAACAGAACAACCGACTAAAGAGCGCTAGCAAGCTAGGCTAGCATGTGCAATTGTTTTCTCTCAGTTGGTGTTGCATTAGATTATTCAATGCAATGCTGTAAGTGTACGAATCAAGTATCATGCACGATTGGTATTATAATGTAGTTAATAACCTGAATACACTCACCCAAATTTATATAGGGAAAGAAATAGAAAGGGAGGTAAGATCAAAACAAACCAAGAACACAAAAATAAAGGATGGAGAACAATCGTGAGAGAAGTATACTATGGAGTTGATTTCACCAATTAGCCAACAATTCAAATAATTAACCAACCAAGATTAACATGCAAATAATCCATAAGTCAGGAAGCCAAAGTTGAAAACTACCTCTCATGAACACAATTAAATGTCAAAGGTATTAATGAAACAAAACTTCCACTTTTTCTATATAAAACTTAATAACAGTATTTTTTTTAACGTTTTTAAAAGGTTGAGAGTATTTTGAAACTTTGATAGTTGAGGAGTATTACTAAAACGAAATTTTAACGGTTTCTATTTAAAATTTAATAATAAGAGTACTTTTTAACATTTTTGAAAAATTAGGAGTATTTGTTAAATCTTTAAAATTTTAGGAGTATTATTGAAACAGGATTTTTCTATATTTTAACTATAAAACTACATTAAAATATCAAGAAGAGGTCCTATTTATCAGTATGTAGACGGTGTATTATTCTTGAATTTATAAGAAATAGAGTAAAAAATGAAGACATGTGTCCCATTTCTAAAATCCATATCTCCATTCACATATTAATTTTAAGAAAAATTGCAAAACAAGTTAAAAACTACCCTTAATAGTCTATGTAATTTCGAATGTCATTGGATAAGACAAATTATTCAATGAGGTCACACTATAATGTAGGTGCCTCACAATAACCGTTGGATGGAATCTAATAATTTCTATCCTCCTAATTGTTTTTGGATATAAATTTAAGGTATTTCTCTCTATTCATCTAACGGTGAAAAACTGTAGGCTGCATTGTGGCGGCCTCATTTTATAATTAATTTCTCCACTGATAGAGTTATATTGTACCCATGTTTAATTCCAACAATTTCACAAGTTCTAAAGAGTAATTTGTCCAAAAAAAAAAAAAAAAACTCAAATTTTGAGATGGGATTCAAAGAATTCGTAAATTTAACAAGCAGTTATCGCAATATCTCCTAATTAATCCAACCTGAAAAGAAATCAAATGGTAACAAAATTACATACCTCGGCCATGTTATCGACCAACTCATTAGCAGTCTTAACGAAGTCACTTTGACGAGCTTGGGGCAAAACGGCCATGGCAGTTTTCAAGTCTTGAGAGAGATAAGCCGACTTCAGACGAATGTAAAAGATGACATATCTCCACGACATCGTTTCAATCATGTCCCGAATGCTGTGAAGTCCCTCCGCCGTCTGTCTTATCCTCGCCACCGCCTCCTCCGCCGACAGCCCCGGCTGGAAGTACCTCTCCTTAATGAACGAGTGGGTGCCCCAGCTTTGAGCCAGCGCAAGCGGCGCCACGGCCTGCATCCCAACCGCCGCCGCGACGGCCGTGGCGATCTGGCGGCGCTGTACGGAGAAGGACGCGGTGATGATGGGGAAGTGGTGGCGGTGGCATTTGTAGGGAGTGGAAATGCGAGAAGAGAAGAGAGTGTTGGCGTTGGCGAAGGCAGCCATGGCTTATCGGCTTTAATTTTCCATATGGAAACACACAGTCTTTGTGGGCTTCTTGGGGCCATCCTTTTTCATATCCGTTTCGTCCATTCACAACCTTACATCTTATTCACTTCCCACCCTTATCTTTCTTCGTATTAAATATAATTATATGTGTATATATAGTGTCTATTGAGTATGTGTTATACTTATATTTACATGTCACTAGTTTTTTTTCTTCTTTTTTAAATAATTTACATGTCACTAGTTTGTTTCAATAAAATGGATAAATTTGCAAATACAAGCTTGTCCTCCTATATGCCTATTTTATATGCTCTAATTTCTTAGAAAAAATTATATATAGTGTGTATGAGTATGTGTTATATTTATCATTAAAGTCCAAACACCAAATAATGAAGCTACAAAACAGAAAAAGGAAAAGAAAAAGATTCCCGATTGAAAAAAAAAAGGAAAAAAAGAAGGATTTCACCCACAAAACTGTGCTTAGAAATGGGTGGTTCTTGATTTTGACAAGAAACTAACACTTTTTTTTATTGAGTTCGAGATCATCCATATATCCACTTTATTATCTGTAAATTTAAGCCTTTGAGTGGTTCATTAGCTAGGCAATTCAAAGAAAAAAACATCTCCCATTCTTTTTTTACGAAAATGAAAAAAAAAAAAAACAAAGAGGGAGAGAAAAGAGGGGAATACACACCGAATGGGGGAAATCTGAGGCGGCAGGCGACGTTCAGACCGACGGACAGCAACCGACCGGCGGAGCTGCTGAAATTGATGGATGGTGAGGGAAAGAGAAAATGGAAAGAGAGAAGAGAGAAACCGAAATACAGATGGGGAAAAATAAGTGCTCAAATTCCAACAATCCCTAAATTACTAAACTCATTGTCGACTATTTTTTAAATGGTCGACCTTTCCATTTCTACAATGGGTCGGCTTTTCTATAACCTTTTGCTGACCGTTTATTAGACCGACCAAACGGTCGGTCTTTCCCAGTCTTTTGCGACCAATTTTGTCGGTCGTTCCCATTATTTTGGGCGCCCATTTGAAATGGTCGACCTTGCTCCAATTTGTTGCCGACCATTTTCCAAATGGTCGGCCTTTCTCCAGCTTTTTGCCGACCATTTTATAAATTGTTGATCTTTCTCCAACTTTCCGCCGACCATTTTACAAACGGTCGGTCGTTGATCTCCAACTTTTTTCCGACCAATATAGAAAATAGTCAGTATTAGTCCTTAATTACCGACCAATTATAAGTTGATCGGCAGTTCTCTTTACCTTTCCCGACCATGGTCTCAACAGTCGGGATTTCCTGTATATCCCGACTATTTTTAAAGCGTCGGAAGAAATATCGTCAGCGTATGGTAAATTATATTTCCATCTCTAATTGAATGTATAAGTATAATATTAATTTCTACTCGCTTAATGTATTTTTTTTTATGTATCCTCCAATTTTAGACTTAATTTAGGTACTTATTCTGTTTTTTTTTTTTTTTTACTCCTGTGCATAAGTTAGGTGTATTTTTGCTTGTACAATGTATTGAATATATCAATCGAATACCCTAAAAAAACATGGTATGAGGGCCTAACTATTTTTAGGTTTTTTTTTCCTCTGCTGCAACAGACTTAGATCACCTATGCCAACATCTATTCACCATTAGAAGCCTGCCTGCATCTGATTCGCGCTTCTTTGCCATCTCATATGTGCTTATTTTCCATTTGATTCGTCGGTCGAATCCATCATTCTCGCTTAGTCCCATTGTCCTTGAAGATTCATTCAGATCAACAACTCTCCCTGTTCAGATTTGCAGATTCGTTCAGATTCACGGCTGGTTTGGTTCGTGTTCCTTGTGCAGGGAGAATCCTAAACTCGTGTATTTATAATTATTTGAGGAAATGAATAAAGTTGTTATTTTTTCTTTTAAACTTGTATTCTCGCAATTACAAACTGAAATCTAATAAATTAAGATCTAGGGTGGCATCATGTGCAAAGAGTTTGTACAAGACTGGACAAACAATTGTTAGACTAATCCAGTAACACCGTTAATAGATTAGGGCTAATGATTCAAACAATGACCAATAGTGATTGAACCTTAATGATGAGCGAATTGTGAACTCCTGTCTACTGCCTTGACTAGTACGGGTGAGAGTGGCCACACGGCTGCCGACTCAATATGCCTACCTTCTCAGGGATGAAACCTTGTAGGGAGCTGGGGACTCAACTTCGGTAGAAGGAATTCACTCGTTCACCGTTTTAGGGTAACTAGATAGGTTGTTCCCTTAAGAGTTGTATCCAGGTCTTGAACAACGGGGCCCCATCTCTCTTGCTGGACCGAGAGGGATAATGTTTATGGTCAGACCATAAACTTGTTGTTCATTAGAAGATCAGTGGTGCTTAAGGCGCAAGAAGTAGTCATAGGGGTAAAACGATAATTCGACCTAACTGTGACTACGAACGACCTGTAAAGGATTGATTCACGTACATTGGTTAAATCAATGGATACAACTTTTTCTACAGCGAGGAGAGTGCAACTACGAGTCATTAGTGGAGTCACTCGTAGTTAACGAATGTTGATTGACGGGATCAATAAGTTTGATTAGTGCAGTCAATCTCGTATCGTTGGAGCTTATGATCTGTAGGTCTATTAGGTCTCTCGGTTTGCTCAACATGGAATTAATAGAGGGTATAAAGTTTTGGAATGAATTTGAAATGTTCAAGTTCAAATTTAGGGAATATATCAATTATATATGATATGATTGATATAATATATAGTTGAATGTAAATATGATTTGTATTGAACTTAATTATGTCTAATTATGGAATTGGGACATAAAATATGGTAGAACTTTGAAGAAATGAAATTGGACTTATTCAAATCCAATTTCTTTTCATTTCTCCACATTATATGAATATGATTCAAATAATAAGGTGTTTGACACCTTATATTATGCATTTTATGCATAATAAGTGGAGAGAGTGGCAAGATAGGTGGAGAATTTGTCTCCACCAAAATTGCCTATAAAAGCATCCTTTTGGATGCATTTTATTGCACTTGAACCATTTGTGTGGTTTTGCATCCAAAGCAAACACAAGAGTTCTCTCAAGTTCTCTCCAAAATACATCCCTAATCTAAAGGAGAGCTCACCTCTCTCCCTCTCCTAGAGAACAACCGAGAAGGTCTTTTAACGGTGTTCGAGAATTCGTTGGTAGAGAAGAGACGCTCGTAGACGACGAGGAACCACTCGAAGAATCGATTTTCAAAGGTAATCTTCTAAGACATCTATGCTTTCAAATTAGTATGCTTAGCATTAGTTTTTTTTTTTTTTTTGAGCAACTTCTATGTAACACAATTAAATGCATATGCGATCAATCGCTTCCGCATGGGATTCAATTCCATTCACCTTGCAGATTCGATTATGTTTCTTTTAACAACCCTTGTTCAAGATTCGTAACCCACAAGATGAAGACTCTCTCAACCCTCATGGAAAAGAAGCCATGTGAAGAAGAAAAGCAATCGCCTAAAGAAGAAAGCAGCATATCAGTTTGAATATCCTAAGAAGCTAGTGATGCAAGATGTACAGTGGTACAAAAATAGTTACAATTTAATTACAACATACCTCAGAATATGCAACTATACCTCAGAATATGCAACTATACATAGTCTTATTGCAACAAGTAATAAGTATTAAGAGTATCGCTTTCACAGGGACTAAATGTGATTCTTAGTCAAGTTCAAGCCTTTTACAGTGAATTGTAAGGTAACCAAAAAGTAAAGACAATGATAGAGTTGGGTTTGAACAAGGAAAGTAAATGCATGAAAAGTAAATAAAGCAATAAAAGAAAACGATAAATGAAAGCAGTAAAAGAAAGCAAATAAATCACATCTAAGGTAAAAAAAAGCAAGTAAATGGCAAAAAATAAATATTTAAATGGTGGGGATGTTTGGATTCATTTGAAGACAATAAGACACAAATTAAAGAGGTTTTATATCATAGCAAGTGTTCATGGTCGTTTTTCTCGAAAATTACCTAAATTTTCAGCGAGTAAATTCTCATTCAAAATGCCTAATATGCTCTTACTAATATCCTAGATGAGAGATCATTCTCAGTGCTTTATCCTAGAATAGAGATGGTAAATTGGTTTCCTCTTCTTTCCAAAAGAAAGAAACGGGATGGAGATTAAATTGGTCAAATCTAATTCCAACATTTAAACAATTAATGCAACCAATTTTCCAACATCAAGAATCATACATACACCAAACAATAACCAAATAACTCAACAAGGTCTTAATCATGATAACCATTTAACATGAAAGTGCATAATCTTTACAAATTAGATGATAGAAATGAAATTCAACTCAACTAGAGGCTCTTGGCCATAAGGATTCATACAAGAGATACAAGGATTCAAGAGAGAAAGTGTAATCTATGAAAAAGGAAGTAATACAAAGGTAGATCTAAGTAAGAATTCCCTTTTTGATGAAACATTCAAGCCCACATGATCTCTTCTTGAGCCTCTTTCTTCAATTTCTCCCTTGGAACACAAGCCCTAGCTGAAAATGAGACCCACATTTCTCTCATACTTCAATCAATGGAATATAATGCTTATATAAGCTCCAAATGAACCCTAACTCAACTCAAATTGACCCTAACCAAAGCCCAAGTGTTTCCAACTAGAGTTAAGTGTGATAGATTGGTCAATCACATGCTCATTTTAGGAAAATCTCGTGCAGGTGCTACAGTAACTATCAAACGCAACATTTCAGATTGTTGAAGCACAACCAACTTCTAGATTGTTGAAGCAAAGTTTTCCAGAACAGTGACTAGTTTCTCCAAAACTTCTCTTTTCAACTTTCTTCTTCCTAAGCAAGCAAAATGTCTCCATTAAGACACAAATATCATAAATTCACTCGTTGTTAATGCTAAGATTCAGTTATAATCAAAACCAAGCACTCATGAACAATTTAGGAAGAAAAGAAGCTAAAACGCACACATTAATCATAATAATGCAAAGTTTAGTAGCAATAATAGAGCTAAATAGCTCTCTATTGGAGAGTTATCAAACCCCCCAAACTTAAACTACTCATTGTCCCGAATGAGTGCTAGCTCCATAAGAAAAATGATAAACTTTACTCAACTTTAAACTTCACAAATCTAGAATAGCACAATGCACAACATTATTTTTCATGCTTTCTTTGAGTAGCTTTCAAAGGATTCAACGAGCTAGACACATTTTCTCAAAGCTTTTAATGCAAACCCAACCAAGCTTTAACACTCTTTTCTCAATTTCAACCAACTAGATTACTGGTTGAAGACTCTCTTCAAGGTTTCTTCCTCAGTCACGAACACTTCGTGCTTCTCGATCTCAACGAACGCTTCCCACGAACGGAATACGAACACCACCACTTGGAGTCTCGGTTGTTCTTCATTTGGAAAGAAGGAAGATTGTGGGATCTTATGGTTTTGGAGAGGGAGGAGAATTGAGAGAGTAGAGAGAATTTTGATCTCTTCTCTTTGATCAAAATCAAGAAAATGAGAGAAAACTTACCAATCCCTTCTTGCAAAGGGTTTAAATAGTGGAATGATGGAGTTAAAATCTCCACATTATTATCACTTTACCACAACCATAGGTTATGCAAATCTCATTTGCATAACCACATAATATAAGATATCTCATATCTCATATTGCAAATCTCATTTGCAAGAATTGTGGTTTAGTTAAATTGAATAACATCCAATTTAATTTCTCTCAATTAATTTCTCCAATTAGCTCTAATTCAACAATTAGGCTAACCTATAGTTTATTATGAATCTCATTCACATTAAACTATATCTTATATCATTCATATCTAATATAAATGACATAAATTCCCTTAAAGTGAAATTGAACACTTCAATTTCATACCAAACTTTAACCCTTCTTTTAACCCAAATTGAGTCAACCGAGGAACCTAATGTACCTACAGTGACGGGCTCCAATGATCCGAGATTAACATATCAAACTATTTGACCCGATTAATCAACATTCATTAGCTACGGTAACACTCCACTATAGCCCGTAGCTGCACTCCCGTCAGTGCAGAATATTACGTGTCCACTTATATAACCAATGCCCATGAGTTGACCCTTCACAGGTTGTTCCTAGACACGGCTGGGCCAAATTACCGTTTTACCCCTGTGTCTACCTCTTGTTCCTTAAGTCCCCACTGCTCCTCTAATGAACAACATATTGTGATGGTCCAACCATACACAACACCCTTCTCGGGCGGTGAGAAGGTGGGCGCCGTTGTCCAAGCCACGAGACAAAGACTTAAGGGAACAACCCCTCTAGCTTCCCTAAAGGCGGAACGCAGTGAATTCCATCTCGCGTAGTTAAGTTCCTGCTCCCCTACTTGGCCATGTCCACGAGAAGATAGGCATATTGGGCGAGTAATCGTGACCACCCTCACCCGTACTAGTCAAAGGACGGACCCCGCGCAGCATGTGAGTCCGTAACATGCTCGTGGATTCGGTCGAGTCACTAATGGTCATCTACGAAGTTATTAGTCCCATCACATCAGCGGTGTTACATCGATGAGGTCTAATAATTCACGGTCCGGTCTTGTACAATCTCATTGCACGAGGGTGCCCCCACTCGCATGTCAACCACATGAACGAGTCGAGATCACCTCGTTTGTATCTAATACAAAGCGGGCCGCATCCACGCAGTGTGTATCCGAGATTAGGTCTCCAACCCTATCAATATCATCAGAGACCGTTCGGGTCATTAACTCGAACGTGATCCTCCCTATGTGTCCACTACACACCGTTCAAGTTCTAGTTCTTTAATAAATTTAATGACCCTGGAGTTTAGTTTATTGGAAAAGTTTATAAATATTGCAAGACACAAAGTAATGAAATAAATAACTCTTATTAATTTCAAACAATAATTTACAAACACGAGATTAGGACAAAAATCCCAACAAACTCCCCAAAGGCTAAGCTAGTGGAGAAAATACATTTCTGAAATGTACATAAATTACAATGAAGTAATACAATAAACTAGGACATTGAATACCCATTTACACATCTCCCACTTGCCCTAGTCAGGAAGCTCTCGAAGACCTAGACTCTCTAGGTGACCCTCAAACACCTTAGCCGTGAGGGGCTTTGTAAAAGGATCAACTACGTTGTGCTCGACGCTATCTCTGCGTGGATATCCGCGTCTCATGGTACACAATCTCCGTGTCGGATGATACTTGCGCTCAATGTGTTTGCCTCTCTTATGGCTCCGAGGCTCACATGAGTTGGCTACTGCACCACTATTATCACAGAACAGTGTGATCGGCAAGTTCATATTTGGAACAACTTTCAAATCGATCATGAACTTCCTAAGCCAAACAGCTTCCTTTGCAGCTTCACAAACCACAACATACTCTGCTTCCATAGTGGAATCAACGATGCATCCCTGCTTGATGCTTCGCCGTACTACAGCTCCTCCATTAAGAATGAAGGCTGACCCCGAAGTGGATTTCCTAGAGTCCTTATCGGTCTGAAAGTCAGAATTCGTGTATCCCGTAAGGATCAAATCCCCACTGCAATACACTAAGCTGTAGTTCCTCGTTCTCCTAAGATACTTGAGGATTGCCTTTATGGTTGCCCAGTGATCTAATCCTTGATTGGACTGATATCTACTGACAATTCCTACTGCATAACAGATGTCGGGCCTAGTACACATCATGACATACATCAGGCTCCCTACAGCTGAAGCATATGGAATCCGTCTTATATCCTCAACATCTTGAGGAGTCTTAGGACACTGATCCTTAGACAAGTGAACCTCATGCCGGAAAGGCAGCAAGCCATTCTTTGAGTTCTGCATCTTATATCTAGACAACATCTTGTCAATATAAGACGTCTGAGACAAGGCTAGCGTTCTGTTCTTCCGGTTTCGGACAATCTGGATACCTAGAACGTACTGAGCTTCTCCCAAATCATTCATTTAGAATTGCGAAGCTAGCCACTTCTTAACGTCAGTAAGAAATTCTACCTCATTCCCAATGAGAAGAATATCGTCTACATACAACACCAAAAATGCGACAGTTTTGTCAACGATTTCTCGTAGACACAAGACTCGTTGACATTTTGATCAAAGCCATAAGATTTGATCGCCTCATCAAACCTTATATTCCAAGCCCTCGAAGCTTGTTTCAGCCCATAAATGGACCTATGAAGCCGACAAACCTTTTGCTCTTGGCCTTGGGCAATGAACCCTTGGGGCTGGTCCATGTAGATGGTCTCGTCAAGTTTGCCATTCAAAAAGGTTGTCTTGACGTCCATCTGCCATACCTCGTAGTCATAATACGCGACAATGGCCAGAAAGATTCTGATCGACTTTACCATGGCAACAGGTAAAAATGTCTCCTCATAGTCAACCCCTTCAACCTAGGTAAAACCCTTTGCCACTAGTCGGGCTTTGAAGGTCTGCACCTTCCCATCTACACCACGTTTACGCTTGTAGATCCATTTGCAACCAATAGGTTTTACCCCATCTGGTTGATCCACAAGCTCCCATACATAATTGAAGTACATAGACTCCATTTCCTGGTCCATAGCTTTAATTTATTCGTCTTTGTCAACATCAACCATTGCCTGATCATAGGTCAATGGATCCTCACAGTCATCATCAGGAGCGACAACTGAGGTTTCAACAAAACCCATGTAGCGAGGCATTCCCAACTCTTGGGAACGGATTTAACTAGAGGTGCTAGGATCAACAACACTTGTTGACGTACTAGCCCCATCAGCAACTCTTGTTGATGTACTGTCCATTTCATTTAACACAATTTTACTCCTTGATAAATGATCCCTGACGTGGTCCTCCTCTAGGAAAGTGGCGTTTGTCGATACAAGCACCCTATTTTCCTTAGGATCGTAAAACAAACCACCCCTAGTCTCTTTAGGGTAACCTACGAATAGGCACAACTTCGAACGGGGCTCTAACTTTTTCAGGTTTGACACCAACACGTGGGTTGGGCATCCCCAAATTCTGAAGTGATGTAAACTGCCTTTACGTCCACTCGAGAGCTCGAAAGGTGTTTCACAAACACTCTTCTACGGAACGTTGTTCAAAATATAGACTGCAGTCTCCACTGCGTAACCCCAAAAAGAATCAGGGAGACGAGCATAGCTCAGCATCGACCGAACCATGTCCAACAAGGTTCTGTTTCTCCTCTCCGATACACCATTTTGCTGTGGCATACCAGGCGCTGAGAGTTGGGACGTAATTCCGTGTTCTATCATATAGTCCTGGAATTCAGTGTCCATATACTCTCTACCTCGATCCGATCGAAGTGTTTTAAGCGATTTACCTAAGAGGTTCTCAACCTCAGTCTTGTACTCCTTGAACTTTTCAAGAGTTTCAGACTTCTTGTGCATTAGGTAAATATACCCATAGCTCGAGTAATCGTCCATGAAATACACGAAGTATTCATAACCGCCCGAGCTTTAACATTCATCGGACCTCAGAGGTCAGAATGTACTAACTCAAGATGCTCTTTGGCTCTATATCCTTTTCCACTAAAAGGACGTTTGGTCATTTTGCCCTCAAGGCATGACTCACACACCGGTAAAAAGTTTTCTTCCAACTCGTTTAGAAGTCCACTCTTCACTAGTTTCTCAATTCTATTAAGATTAATGTGGCCTAACCGTAGATGCCAAAGATGGGCATTTTCCTTAGGAGAAACTTTCGCCTTCTTAGTTCGTGTTTCTGCAGTTTTAAATAATTCAGTATTCAAAACACTTTTGACCGAATTAGGTTTCAAAACATACAGATTATGCTCAAGTGAAGCAGAACAAATAAGATTACCATTTTTGGAAATAAACGCTTTATTACCATAAAATGAAACGAAAATACACTGTTCTAAAAGGCAGGAACTAGAAACTAGGTTTCTAGTAAACCCTGGTACTATATACATATTGCCCAACAAAATGTAGCTCCTGCCAAAATGTAGCTTCACCGTGCCGATCGCTGCAGCAGAGACAAGCTCCCCGATCCAACCCGTAGAGTCACCTCACCCTCTCGCAGCGGCTGCCAGAAATCAATCCCTCTGAAAATAAGAACAAACATGGTTAGTGGCGCCCGAATCCAATATCCAGGCAGAGTCACTACTCTCCACCAAACAAGTTTCTGTCACAAGTAAATCACATTTACCTTGATTCTTCCTCTCGGCCAGGAATTTGGGACAGTTCCTCTTCTAGTGTCCGCCCCCCATTGCAGTGGAAACAGTTTCCTTTCTCTGCAACATCCTTGACCTTCTTGTCCTTGTGGGCGGCAGCTCGGTCAGTTTTACCCCTCTTCATCCTCTTCTTCCCTTTCGGGCGTGAAGGAACAACAAATTTCGTCCCAGAGGTCGAACCTTTGTGATAAGACCTGTAGGCAACATTTGCCTCAGATTCCGATGCCTTGACCCTGTTCAAGGGCTAGAAATTCTGTAGCTCATTGAGGAGGGTAGTCAGAGTGTAGCTAATTTTGTTCATAACAGCATTGCTACAAAACTGAAGAAAACTCTTCGGAAGAGTCTCCAGAATAAAACTGACTTGGCTCGACTCATCGATCGAAGTCCCGTTCATCTCAGCCAGATTAAAGTGGGTCATCATGTCTAGAACATGTTCACAAACAGACGATCCCTCTTTCATCCGTGCGTTGAAGACGTATTTGAGCGAGTCATGCCGGACTTGAAAGGACTGTTGTCCAAACATTTCCTGCAAGGACTCCATGATCTCCTTGGCGGTGACCATCAACTCATGCTTCTTTACCAAAACATCAGACATGCTGGCAATGATGTAGACCTTGGCCTTTTCATTGGCCCTGATCCATCAATCGTATGCATCACGAACACTTCGCGACGCAGTCGAGCCCGACATCTGAGGACACTCCTCAGACAGCACGAACATAATGTCGTCAGTCACCAAAATTGTGTTTATGTTATTTTTCCAACTTTGGTAATTATCTCCCACTAATTTATCGGACGCGAGTAGAGCTATTATTCCGCTAGACATGTTTTAAGCTGAGAAATTAAGAAAACTTTGTGTTAGTCTCGTAAAAACTTTTGAAATCCAATCAAGTTTTAGCAAAATTGTTTCATGATCCCTAGGTCATTCAAAATTTTGCAATGATATCCGAAAGGATTAGAATGACCGCCACCGAAGAGTGAACATAACACTCCTCCTCTAGGACGAGACTTTCTCGATCAGACCCTAATCCCATAATAACCCTTATTCCATCAGGCGTCCAATTACCATTGTTCGGTCGAATTCATTAACACTTAACGAATTCTTTGAGTGCGACCCTCAATCTTTAAGCTTTCAAGCATCCGTCCAAACAAATAGCCACCGAAGGATGAACTAAGAAGGAAAACTAACCAGAAAACTGTATCCCTTTCGGGAATTCACGGTGTTCCGACTCCCATGATCAGGCCCTCCGAAGGGATTGTCTGGTCCACGCCAAACTAGCAGGCGGATCATAGGCGTCTCACGGTGTGAATTGAAAGAAAAGACCGTGGGTCTCGTTTTCACAAGTCCCGCTCCCACTAACTATAAGTACTCTCTCCATCCACATTGAATTCAGGGGCCACTAACCACGTTTGTTCTTATTTTCAAATATCTAGTTCCTTGCAACAATTACAGGAAGGGTAGATAACACTCAGAGTTGGAAATGAGGATGTTGTCTCAGGTATAACAGTGGGCACGATAGAGTTGTTGTTTCGCAAGAAAACATTGTTATTAGATAACGTGTATGTAGTTCCAGGGTTTACTAGAAACCTTATTTATATTTCTTGCCTTATCAAACAGTGTATTTCAATCTCTTTTCAATTTAATAAAGCGTTTATTTCTTTGAATGGTATGGAATTATGTAATGCTCTACTTGAAAATAATTTGTATGTTTTAAGGCCTAATTCAGTTAAAATGATTTTAAACACTAAATTGTTTAAAATAGCAAATACACGAACTAATAAAAAACAAAAAGTTTCTTCTAAACAAAATGTCTATCTTTTGCATCTAAGGTTAGGTCATATAAATCTCAATAGGATTGAGAGAGTAGTGAAGAACGGACTTCTAAGCGAGTTACAAGAAAGTTATTTACCTGTATCTGAATCGTGCCTTGAAGGCAAAATGTCTAAAAAACCTTTTGGTGGAAAAGGTTATAGACCCAAAGACACTTTGGAGCTTATACACTCAAATCGTTGTGGTCTGATGAGTGCTAAAGCCCGAGGTGGTATGAATATTTCATCTCTTTTATATATAATTATTCAAGGTATGAATACATTTACCTAATGCATCACAAATTTGAGGCACTTGAAAAGTTCAAGGAATGTAAAACTGAGGTTGAGAACCTTTTAGGTGATTCCATAAAAACACTTCGATCTGATCGAAGTGGAGAGTATATGGATCTTGAATTCCAGGACTATATAATAGAACATGGAATAACGTCCCAACTCTCAACCCTTACTATGCAACAACAAAATGGTGTATCAGAAAGGAGAAAAGAAATCCTGTTAGACATGGTTCGATCGATGATGAGTTATGCTCATCTCCTTGACTCGTTTTGGGGTTAGGCAGTAGAGACTGCAGTGTACATTTTGAACAACGTTCCTTCGAAAAGTGTTTATGAAACACCTTACGAACTCTGGAAAGGACGTAAAGGCAGTTTATATCATTTCAGAATTTGGGGATGTCCAACCCATGTGCTAGTGACAAACCCAAAGAAATTGGAGTCTCGTTCAAAATTATGCTTATTTGTTGGCTACCCTAAAGAAACGAGGGTGGTCTATTTTTCGATCTTAAGAAAAATAGGGTGCTTCTGTCGACAAACGTCAGTTTCCTTGAGGAGGATTACATAAGTGATCACAAATCTAAAAGTAAAATCGTGTTAAACGAATTAGACAGTACGACATTAAAGGTTACTAATACTGCTAGGAAAACAACAAAAGTTGTTGACCCTAGCTTGTCAAGTCAAAGTAGTCCATCTCAACAGTTGAGAGAGCCTCGATGTAGTAGGAGGGTTGTTACACAGTCTAACCGTTACATGGGTTTGACTGAAACCCAAGTTGTCACACCTAGTGATGACTGTGAGGACCCATTGTCTTATGATCAAGCAACATATGATATTGACAAAGAGGAATAGATTAAAGCCATGGACCAGGAAATGGAGTCTATGTACTTCAATTTCGTTTGGGATCTGGTGTAACACCCTGATGGGGTTAAACCTAAAGGTTGTAAGTGGATCTAAAAGAGAAAACATGGTGTAGATGGGGAGGTGCAAACCTTCAGAGCTAGACTTGTGGCAAAGTGTTACACCCAACGAGAAGGGGATGAGGAAACATTTTCTCCTGTTGTGATGATCAAGTTGTTGGGATTTGTGCCCTAGAACTCGTAGTTTGTAATTATGTTCTAATTAATGTAATAAAGTGTTATTATTTCAATAAAGTGTTATTGTTCGTTATCTACGAGTTTGCCTTTATTTAAAATCCTAAATCCAATAAACTAAACATCGAAGGCTGTTAAATGAATCTTTAACTGAATGTAATGTACATAAAGAGGATCCCGGTTCGAGATAAAGCCTAAAGGGTCTATAGTTATGGGATAAGGTTTGGGTACCTTACCCTGGTAAAACTATGGATATGGCCCACTTTGTATTTGATACAAACACTGTGATCCTAACGTGTTCGTGTAGATGACATGTGAGTGGGAATATCCTATGTAATGAGATTACATAAGACCGGACCACGAAATAGTAACCTCTAGCTGTAACTCCGTTGACTAGTTAGGTTTCTATTAAACTAAGATGACCTAGGCAACTTGATCTCAATCCTGAGCAGGTTACGAACTCCCGTTCGCGAGGGATTTTCTTTGACTAGTATGGGTGAGAGTGGCCAGATTCGCCGACTCAATATGCCTACCTTCTTGGGGACGAGACCGAGTGAGTGGCTGGGAACTTAACTTAACAAGATGGAATTCACTCCTTCTCGCCTACTGGGGTAAGTAGATGAATGTTCCCTTAAGTGATGTCTCCGGGACTTGAACAAAGGGCCCGACCTTCTCATTGGTCCGAGAGGGACTCTCTTTGTTGGTAGGACCACAAACAAATTGTTCATTAGAGGAGCACTGGTACTTAAGGCACAAGATGTAACCCAGGAGTAAAACGGAAATTTGACCCAGCTGGTGTTACGAACATTCGTGAAGGATTGACTTGTTGTTATTTGTCAATATCCATGGACACAAAAATATATATGCAGTGAGAAGAGTGCAGCTGTGGGACTTTAGTGGAGTGTTCCTGCAATTAACGAATGTTGATTGGGAGGTTAATGAGATTAACTGAGCAGTCTCGTATCGTTGGAGCTTCTGATCTGTAGGTCCATTAGGTCCACCTTCTAGCTCGTAAAGGGTTCTAAGATCATTTGAATTTGAAATATTCAAATTCATTAGGGAATATATTTAATGTATTTAGATACGATATAATATATAGTTTTGAAACTACATATTATAAATTTAATGTGAATATGATTCATATTAAATTTTATGAGAGAATTGAATATTTGAAAGAGTTCAAATATTATATTAAATGTGAATGTGATTCACATATTCACATCAAATTTTATGAGAGAATTGAATATTTGAAAGAGTTCAAATATTATATTAAATGTGAATGTGATTCACATTTGAAAACTATAGGTTAAAATTTAATGTGCACTAGATGTACATTAAAACTTTAGGTTAAAGGGTTGATATGATTAAATGAGATTTAATCTAAATTAAATATATGATATTTAATTAGTATTATTTAAATTAATAATTAAATTTGAAGGGGAGAAGGGAGAAGGGGTGTGCATTTTTGCATTGATCGATTGATTTTTCTACAATTGGTGAATTGCTGCAAAAAAAATTCTCTCTCTCACTCTCATTCCCAAAACTTCCAATTATTGGAAACCTTTCCCACCAAGGTTGATTTAAGTAGAACTCTGAGACATAGGACGTTCTCCCGTTGGTTGTGTTCTTGCTGGAAGAAAAACCGAGAAGTTCCACAGTTTGGTTGTTGTACTGTTTGGAGCAAGGAGTTGCTGTTGGAGAAAGTTTACAAGGGTAATTCCTCTTCCTCTCCTTTAGTTTAATTGTTAAACTTTACATATTTGCATGTATGCCATTAAATCCATGCCTAATTAGATTAGAGTTGATTTCATGCTTGTTCGGTTTTTTTTGTGTCAATGTACTAGTTTTTGTTTTTAGCAAAACAATCAAGCAAATTAACGATCCCAATCACGTTTCCGCTGCTCAACGAGATCAGATCTCCATCAATTGGTATAAGAGCATGCTTGTATTGTTTTGTTTTGAAACAAAATTGCATTGATTTGGTGGGAAATTGCATTTGGTTTGATGTAAAACTTGTTTAGGAATGTTTTGGCCTTAGTTTACTTTGATTTTGATCAATTAGTATGTAAAGGCCCCTGCATTTTTAGGCAAAAAGTGCAAATATGAGTCTGTAATTTAGTTACTAAGTCGTTCGGGACAAGTTTCAAGCAATTCGGTGGACAATCGAAGGAGAAATTCCAAGATGAAGTTGCTGTGTTCGTGGAAGAAAGTTGTTGCCGAAGCAGCAGCGTTGCAACGCTGAAGAACAGCGTCGCAACGCCAACGCTCCCTATCGACGCGGGCACTCAAGGGGTCAGCGGCGTTGAACGTTGCCCCTCAGCGTTGCAACGTCATCCCGATACCAGGCGCGCAAGACGACGAAGAGGGCGTTGCAACGCTGCCATCAGCGTTGCAACCCCGTGGGCCTTTCCAGCAGCTGCAGATCGGTTCGACTGGTTCAACGTTTTTTGTCCGGTTCAGGCGGTTCAAGGCCGGTTCATGGTATTTTTTGGACCGGTTTAATGAAATAAATTAATGTAATTTATTTTTTTTGCACTTTAGGGGCCAAATTATTCCAATTTTACAGCTATTTATCTATGTGAATGTCATTTAGATTATTCCCACCTTAGGATAAGCATGTTCATGCATTTTATTTATATAAATGTTATATGAATATGGTTGAATTCATGACTAATTTATTTTTTTTTCATGACTTATTAATTATAAGTGTTATAATTAGATTATATGGAAAATAAATTGCATGGAGCATGAAATTACTTAGATTAAAATAAATGTTATTTTGTTTAAGTAACTTTATGATTCAAGAAGTTGAATATCTTTTATAATTCCAATTTGAATATTTGATTGTTGGATTTATAATATAGTTTCTTTATCATAGGTTAATTATTAAAATTTATAAATGTAAACCCGAGATCTTTCTTTGGAACTTTCTTATTATCAAACAACAAAAAGAAAGAAGAAATGAATGTATAAAACTTGGTTCCCCATGTTTTAAAAAGAAAAGAAATGAAGTGAAAGACAAAAGGAAAACAAGGAAAGAAAGTTTAAACCATTTTGGTTTGGTTTGCTTTTTAAGACAAAAGAAGAAAAGGAAATGAAACAAATGTTTTATTTGTTAAGTTATTTTGTTAAGAAAAGAAAAGAAAAGAAAAGAAAAGAAAGAAAGAAGATAAAGGAAAGGAAAGAAAAGGAAAAAAAGAATGTAAAAGGGAAAAAGAAAGTGGGTGGTGGATCCCACCTTAGTTTTCTTTTTAAAACAAGCTATTCCATCGATTTCTTTCTCATTTTCAACAAGGAGCAGCAAGGGTTTCGTGGGAGAAGGAGAAAGGAAGAAGAAGAAGAAGCTTTTCATGAGTTAGAGTTGCAGAAGAAGGAAGGAGAGCTCAAAGCTTGGTTGTTTAGCAGCAAGAAGATCAACTCAACCCGGTTCTGGTTTTCTGTTCATCTCGAGCTCCACAGGAAGAGGTAAGAGTTGAGGCTTGGTTTTCGTGAAAGCTAATTCAATTTTGAACAAAGTTCGTGAAGGATTCTTGAGCTAATTCTGACCTTAAGTTGCTGTTTTGTGAAGAGGAAGACAGAAGACAGAATTTGCTGTCAAATCCGAGAAGTCTCTGATGTTTTAGTTGTACTGATCTGTATACTTGAAGTTAGAAGCTCTAATTGGTATGGTTCGAAAGCTTATTCAATTTCCTACAAGTTTCGTGAAGGAATCGTGAATAGAAAATGATTGGAAGATGTCTTAATTATCAGGTTAAGTTTCGGGTTGCAGCAGGAAGTGAAATCTGGAATAGCAGAAATTGGTTCCTGGGAAAGAAGACTTCGAGGTATTTCTGAACCAATCTATTGGGAATCTCATTTTTATGTCTTCATAAGAGTTTTAGAGGGTTCAAAAAGGAAGAGTTTGGTATAAAGTACATTTTTTTGGATACGTAATGAAGAAGTTATGGCTGTCTGAAAACAGGGCAGAAAATCTGAAAATGCTGAAATTTTTGAAAGTGTGTTATCTTGTAGTTTTAAGGTTAAAAACCATGAGCCCTTGGTTCTAATACATGAATTTGGTTTGTTTGACAGGCCAAGAGCAAATAGGTCGAGTGTACGGGCTAAGATTCTAGTTCAAGCACTGTGAGTGATTAAACGAACTTCGAAAATGAACCAAATGCTTGAAAAATGCTTATATGCTTTAAGAAATGCAAGTTTTGCTATAATGAATTGTTTTAAAGCTTTGTGTTTTATTTTTGAACACATGTTTATGAATATTCATATTTTCCTAGAAATGTTTCAAGTGTTCATTGTGACCCTAAAAGTCTTTATAAAGTTTATACATGAGCATATGTCCAATGGTTGCTAAAAGTTATGGAAATGTTATGATTTCAAGCAAGCATGTACTAGCAAGCATGTTTTAAAGATTTCCAGTTTTATGAACAAGCTGAGTAAGCTTGAGTTTTATGAAAGAAAAGATAAGAAGGCATGTCCAAATGTTTTCATGTGATTTTCTGAATATTGAGCCCGAGGCTTTATGGTACCGTGCAGCACACAGTCTTATTCTCGTTGTCGACGTTGAGTGTACTCGTGACAACAGCCACTGCCGTGAGTCTTTGGGCGGGCCCCACTACGACAAAGACGATGGGAGTGCTGGGCGGGCCCCACTACATCGTAGAGTAAACGTTGGTTGTACTGGGCGTGCCCTACACAACGTGGGTTGTGAAATGCTTTTAAAAGAGTTTATTTCATTTACATGCCTTACGAGAATTTGATGATATACTTGTTGGTTTTCTGAAAGTCTATTATGACTCTACGTTTACTTTCAATGCTTGAATACAATTGCATATGCTCCTAGTTTTGAGGTCACATGTTTTACAAGTTACAGATATTTAACACAGTCACTCACTGAGCTTCATAGCTCATTCTTCCTATGTTTTCTAACTTTTTCGGTAGAGATCGAGCTCCTGCACTGAGAAGTTATCGCCATAGTCTCATTTGAAGCTTCATAAGTTAAATACTTTGTACGTGGCTGGTGTTGTCTAGCAAGTCTCTATGTTTGTAAATTATTTTGTGAGGACTTTGGTGTTATAGTTGTTTGTACATTAGAGGTTGTATAAACACTGGTTGTCTTGTGTTGTTTCTGATGCACTAGACTTTTAGTTTCCGCTATGTCATGTTTAAGTGTTCCATTTTCGAACATAGTATAATTATCAGGTAAATCAGGGTCAACAGGTATTGTTAAGAGATAAACAATGTCTGTTGGCTTCACGCCGCCTTTCGGGCTGAGTTAGCAGGTAGTTCGGGAGGGGGTGTGACAATAAAAGTTATAATTAAAGGGCTTTTAGAAACCATAACCTATAATAATGAAATGCATGCAAACATAGGAACTTGGGTTAAATTTAATTAGTTTTAAATTGTTTAAAATTAATTTAGCCCTAAGTTTCAATTTCTAATAGGATTAGAAATAAGTCTTACGTAATATTTTAAATAGTTTAAAATATAGTAGGACTTTAGGACATTGGTTATAAGGGAACTCTACCGGTGAAGTTCTGTCTAAGGCTCGGGGTACTTAAGCTAACGGTTAACGGAACACCTCCTACCTGGGAACTGATCCGGGACCTGAGTTGAATTAACCTCCATTCTGTTTTATCTCTAGGTAATTAAAATGTTTATTCACCTAGACATAAAGTTTTAAGACCTAGTTATAATAGTTATAATAGGCATAGACTTAGATAGATTCTTTTAGCCAGAACCCGACTAAGTTAAATTCATACCCTAATTTTAGGAACTTCAGTGGGAGAAAACGAGATGTTCGCATCGACCGTGATTTCCATGCGCGGCTACGCGACGTCAATAGGGCCTCCCCTTACGGTATGTGTTTGCATGGTTCAATACCAAGGTGAATGAGAGAAGTATCCATAGTAAATGGGAGCAGGACGCGTGTCAATGTATCCTACGGTCTCCTCCATTATACGGATCGAAACACCGCGAACTCCATAAATGGATAGGGTCTCTTAGGTTGTTTGCCAGCAGTTGTCTTTCTTAATAGTAGCCTGTTGGCTGGGGCCTATTTGATCTGAAAATGGTAGGGTCACATTTACGGGATGAGTTAAGTTAGTTAACAAGTCCTTGACCAAACAAACGGTAGTTAAGGACCATTGGGACATGAGATGTTCTGGTAGTGAGAATTGACTGAGAAAGTCTCAATTCAAGGGAGGAATGACTGACCGCCCGACGGAGGCTTTTGTTCTAAACCCTTGAAGTATCGTTGCAAAATTAAAGGTTTAACTTAAACAATGGGTTTTAGTTTAAACACTAGGGTTCTTTAAGAATTTTGCTAAATTAGATTGGTTTTTACAATGGGTTTAAAGACATAACTAATTAGAACTATTTAGGATTTTCAGCATGTCGTCCTCAATAATAGCCTTACTTAAAAGCGACCGTTTAACTGGTGAGAATTTTACTATGTGGAAGTCCAACTTGAATACGATTCTCGTTGTTAATGGCCTTCGGTTCGTACTAACTGAGGAATGTCCTCAGATTCCTGCTCGTAACGCTCCTCAATCTGTTACGGAGGCGTACGACCGTTGGATCAAAGCCAATGATAAGGCCAAGGTCTACATTTTGGCTAGTGTTTCTGATGTTTTGGCCAAAAAGCAAGAGGGCATGGTCTCAGCTCGTGAGATAATGAGTTCACTGCAGGAAATGTTTGGACAACCGTCTGGACAGATTCGACACGAATCCTTCAAATACGTTTATAACTCTCATATGAAGGAGGGGTCATCGGTAAGAGAACACGTTCTTGATCTGATGGTCCACTTCAACGTGGCTGAGATGAACGGAGCGGTCATTGACGAGCAGAGTCAGGTATCGTTCATCCGTGAATCTCTTCCGAAGAGTTTCCTGCAATTCCACAGTTGTGTGGTGATAAACAACATAGAGTATAACTTGACTACTCTTCTTAATGAACTACAGACTTTTCAGTCTCTTATGAAGAATAAGGGACAGGCTGATGGAGAGGCAAATCTGTTTGCCCATTCCAGAAGGTTCTTTAAGTGTTCATCCTCTGGGACGAAGTCCTGTAGCTCATCTTCTGGGCTTAAGATGACACAAAAGAAGAAAATAGGAGGGAAAGGGAAGGCACCTGTTGCCGACAAAGGCAAGGGAAAAACCAAGCTTGCAGATAAAGGAAAGTGTTTCCACTACAACATGGATGGGCACTAGAAGAGAAACTGCCCATAATACCTTGCTGAGCTCAAAGAGATGAAAGGTAAATTAGATTTACTTGTTCTTGAAACTTGTTTAGTGGAAAATGATGATTTAACCTGGATACTTGATTCAGGAGGCACTAATCACGTTTGCTCTTCATTTCAGGAAACTAGTTCCTTCAAGGAGCTCGAAGAGGGTGAGATGACGCTCAGGGTCGGAACGGGAGACCTCATCTCAGCTCGTGCAGTGGGAGATGCCAAGTTATTTTTCGGAGATAGATTTCTTTCTTTAAAAAATCTGTATATAGTTCCTAAGCTTAAAAGAAACTTAATTTCTATCTCTTCTTTAATAGAACTTGGTTATTGTATTTCTTTTTCAATCAATGAAGCGTTCATTTTGAAAGAGGGTGTCAATATTTGTTCTGCTAAATTGAAAAATGGCTTGTACGTACTGAAACCGAATAAAACCAAAGTAATTTTAAATCATGAGATGTTTAAGAATGCTAACACTCAAAATAAAAGTCAAAGAATTTCTCCAAATAATTATACCTATCCGTGGCATCTTACACTTGGTCATATTAATCTCAACCGGATTGAGAGACTTTCTAAGAATGGACTTCTAAACAAGTTAGAAGATGATTCTTTACCGCCTTGCGAGTCTTGCTTGGAAGGTAAAATGACCAAACGACCTTTTACTGGAAAAGGTTATAGAGTCGTAGAACCCTTAGAACTTATACATTCGGATCTTTGTGGTCCGGTGAATGTTAAAGCTCGAGGAGGGTACAAATATTTCATCTCTTTCATAGATGATTATTCGAGGTATTGTTATCTATACCTAATGCATCACAAGTCTGAAGCTCTTGAATAGTTCAAAGAGTATAAGGCTGGAGTAGAGAATGCATTAGGGAAAAGCATTAAAACACTCTGATCTGATCGAGGTGAAGAGTATATGGATTTGAGATTCCAGAACTATATGATAGAACATGAAATTAAATCTCAACTCTCTGCACCTAATACACCACAACAAAATGGTGTGTCAGAAAGGAGAAATAGAACCTTGTTAGACATGGTTCGTTCTATGATGAGCTATGCTCAATTGCTGCCTCGTTTTTGGGGATACGCAGAGAGATCGCAGCTTCAAATCTTGAATCAGTGTTCCACAAAAAGTGTTTCAGAAACACCTTTTGAACTTTGGAAGGGGCGTAAACCTAGTTTACAACACTTAAGGATTTGGGGATGTCCGGCACACGTACTCGTGACAAACCCAAAGAAACTGGAACCTCGTTCAAGATTGTGCCAATTTGTTGGCTATCCCAAAGAAACGAGAGGTGGTCTTTTCTACGACCCACAAGAATATAAGGTGATTGTATCGACAAACGCCACGTTCTTGGAGGAAGATCACATGAGAAACCATAAACCGCGTAGTAAATTGGTACTAAATGAAGCTACACATGAACCAACAAAAGTTGTTGATCAAGCTGGACCCTCATCAAGCGTTGATGGAGGAGTCAGCACCTCAAGTCAGTCTCGTCCTTTTCAATCGTTGGGAATGCTTCGACGCAGTGGGAGGGTTGTTTCCCAACCTGACCGCTACTTGGGTTTAGCTGAAACTCAAGTTGTCATACCTGATGACGGCGTAGAAGATCCATTGTCTTATAAACAGACAATGAATGACGTAGACAAGGACCAATAGATCAAAGCCATGGACCTTGAAATGGAGTCAATAAACTTCATTTCAGTATGGGAACTTGTAGACCAACCTGAAGGGGTTAGACCCATAGGGTGTAAATGAATCTATAAGAGAAAGAAAGATGCAGCCGGAAAGGTACAGACTTTTAAGGCTAGACTTGTAGCAAAGGGTTTTACCCAAAGGGAATGAGTTGACTATGAAGAAACTTTTTCCCCTGCTGCTATGCTGAAGTCTATAAGGATACTCTTGTCCATAGCCGCGTTTTATGATTATGAAATTTGGCAAATAAACGTCAAGACTGCCTTTTTGAATGGTAATCTTGACGAGAGCATCTATATGTCTCAGCCCGAAGGGTTCATAGCACGAGGTCAGGAGCAAAAAGTTTGCAAGCTTAATCAATCCATTTATGGATTGAAACAAGCATCAAGATCTTGAAATATAAGATTTGATACTGTGATCAAGTCTTACGGCTTTGACCAAAACGTTGACGAGCCTTGTGTTTACAAGAGGATCGTCAAAGACAAAGTAGCTTTGTTAGTACTTTATGTGGATAATATCCTACTCATTGGGAATGATGTAGAATACCTAACTGACATAAAGAATTGGCTGGCGACCCAATTCCAAATGAAAGATTTGGGAGAGGTGCAGTATGTTCTTGGGATTCATTTAGGAATCGCAAGAATAGAATGCTAGCACTATCTCAAGCGTCTTATATCGACAAAATGTTGTTTAGATATTTGATGCAGAATTCCAAGAGGGACTTATTACCCTTCAGGTACGGAGTTCATCTGTCTAGGGAACAATGTCCCAAGACACCTCAAGAAGTTGAGGATATGAGACATATTCCCTATGCCTCTGCAGTAGGTAGCTTAATGTATGCTATGCTATGCACGAGACCGGACATTTGTTATGCAGTGGGAATAGTCAGTAGGTACCAGTCCAATTCAGGGTTAGACCACTGGACAACAGTTAAAAATATCCTCAAGTATCTAAGCAGAACGAGGGACTATATGCTTGTGTATGTGTCTAAGGATCTGATCCTTACTGGATACACTGATTCTGATTTTCAGACCGATAAGGATTCTCGGAAATCTACATCGGGATTAGTTTTCACCCTTAACGGGGGAGCTATAGTATGGCGAAGCATCAAGCAAGGATGCATCGCTGACTCCAAAATGGAGGCTGAGTATGTCGCTGCTTGTGAAACAGCTAAGGAGGCTGTTTGGCTAAGGAAACTCCTTACTGATTTGGAAGTTGTTCCAAATATGGAATCTCCCATCACCTTATACTGTGACAACAGTGGTGTGGTAGCCAATTCGAAAGAACCTCCCAGCCATAAGCGAGGAAGCACATCGAGAGGAAGTATCACCGATCACGAGAAATAGTGCAACGAGGAGATGTGACGATCCACGAAGATCGCCGAGCACAATATTGCTGATCCGTTTACAAAGACTCTCACGATCAAGTGTTCGAGGGTCATCTGGAAAGTCTGGTCTACGAGATATGTACATAAGCTAATCTAGGGCAAGTGGGAGATATGTAATGGGGTATATGGATGCCCTAGTTGTTGGATTTTATGAAACTCGTAGTTTGTAATTGATAAAACTTTTTCCGTGTTTCTTCTTCCATAAAATTGTTATTGAATTAGTATACCATAATCTTGAATCCAATAAACTAAGGTCCCGAGGCTATTTATGTAGACTTGAACTTTATGTGATGACATAAAACATGGATCAAGTTCGAGTATATGGCCTAAAATGGTCTATAGTATAGGGATAAAGGTTGGGCGCCTTATTCTGGGGACACTATGGATGCGACCTACTTTGTAGTTAGTACAAACGATGTGATCCTAAATCGTTCATATAGAGATATGTAAGTGGGGGCATCCTATGGAATGAGTTTGTATAAGACTGGACCACGTAACTAAATCTGGCTAATTCAATTTTGATGACCGTTTACTGTATAAAACACCGTTTACTGTATAAAACTGGCTAATTCAATTTTGATGACCTAGGTAACTAAATCTCAATCCTGAGCTAATTCAATTCAATTTTCTGTATAAAACTGGCTAAATCTGACCACGTAACTAAATCTGGCTAATTCACTTTTCCTTTATAAACACCGTTTACTGTATAAAACTGGCTAATTCAATTTTGATGACCTAGGTAACTAAATCTCAATCCTGAGCTAACTATGAACTCCTGTTTATTCGAGATTATCCTTATATCTGCATGGGTGAGAGCAGCTCAACATCGTTGGCTCAATAAGCCTCCCATTTCAAGGGTAAGACAGGGTAGATAGCTGGGGACATAGGGTGCAAGACGGAATTCACTCCTACCCAACTCTAGGGATAGTAGATAGGTAGTTCCCTTAAGTGCTGACTTTGGAACTAGAACAAGGGGCCTCACCCTCTCACTAGGCTTAGAGGGACTAGATTTGTTGGTTGGACCACAAATCAATTGTTCTATAGAGGTTCAGTGGGACTTGAGGAACAAGAATTGTTCTCGGGGGTAAAACTGTATTTTGACCCAGCCGAGACCACGAACAACCTGTGAAGGATTGACTTACTGGTTACGATTATATCAGGTGGACAGAAATATATCTACAGTGAGGGGAGTGCAACTAGGGGACTTTAGTGGAATGACCCGTTAGTTAACAAATTTTGATTAATTAGGTTAAAGAGTTTGACCGATTAATCTCTGATTGTTGGAGCCCATGATCTGTAGGTCCATTAGGTCCCCCTGCTAGCTCATATGGATTAAACTTAGAACAGTATGATGGAGTAATTCGAATTGTTCGAATTAGGAAAGGAGTTTTAAACCGATAGGTATATGTGATATAACTATTAGTTTTTTATGAAATAATATATTCAAATGTGATTTGAATTTCAAAAATAAGAATGCAGATTCATATTCAGGAGGTCAAAATTAGTCAAGAGGGTCAAAATCGTAAAAAGTCAAAGGGTTGACTTTTTGGCTTGAGAAAAGTAAAGTTTGTCTTTGACCAAAAGGAAAAGACTTTTTTACCCTTGACAAGAGTTAGTGGAATTATCCATGTTTTTCTTGGACAATCCCACGAACTTAAGTGGATTATGTGTAAACATTATAGAATGACACATAGCCCAGTTTAGTTAGTGTTTTGTGAGGTGTTGCGTTTTGGTGAGCCTTGGCATGTATTTGATGCATGTAATTTCTTTATAAATAGGTTTATTTTCAAAACAAAGGGTTCCTTTTGTTGAATTTTGAGTTTTTTCAAAAGAAATCTCACAAAAACCTATTTCTTCTCCTTTCCTCACTTAATACTTTGAACCTCCCATTCTTCCTCTTCAATCCTTCATTCACCGGGTCCCACAACTCGGTTATGAGTCCAGAGGATAGCAGGGAAGCTCTAGTGGTGGTCCGGTTGTGTATGATTGTTGCTTTGGCAAGGAGGAGAGAAGAAATTGAGCTACAAAGGTTGTATATTCTTCCTTTTTTTAGTTTACCGTTTTTTGTATGTTGACATGTTAATTTCTATTAAATTAGATGCAATTAGAGTGTCATTAGATCCTTATTCCGCTGTGTATGTCTCGTGTTCCATCATGTGGTATCAGAGTATAGTTTAATTTCACTCAATTGCATATGGTGGGTTGTTATTTTTCATGTGATGAAATTATTGGAAGCTAAAATTGGCTCACTGTTTTGACATTGTTTAGGCTTTAATTTCTTGTTATAATTTGTAATTTGCTCAAGGGTTTTGAGCCTTAATGTGTGCCCAAGGAGTCTGTAAATTTTGGGAGTCATTAGAGTTGAAATTAGGTTGTAATTGGAGATTCAACGGGCGTTGCGCACTTCCAAAAAAAAACTGCATTGTGCTGTTTTTTTTAGCGTTTTTCAGCCGCTGTCCATGTGATTTTGCTGCTGTTTTCAAGCCAGTTCGGGCTGGTTCGAAGTGTTCGAGATTGGTTCGGAGCTATTTTTTAAATTATTATTGTAATAATTTAGTTAGTTGCTTGTTTAGGTGCCGAAACGGGTCCAATTTTATGCTTTATTTTCTTTATGCATTATGAATGTGTTTAATTGTTTGAATCTTTATGGTGCATAAAGTATGCCATGTAGGTTTAAATTCCCACCATAGGTTAACATGCACATGCATTGAAAGTATGTTATAATGGTTATAATATATATAGTATGCATGTTGGATTTCATGAATTAATGTAAGAGTTATGTATATTTCATGATTTCTTTAAGTAACTTAATTTGGTAATTGATTAATTAATTTTTTTAATTAATTAATTTAATTTAATTTATTTAATTTAATTTGATTAACTTAAGTAAATTAAATCCATATTAAATTTTTATTATATAATTGTTATGTAATGAATGTGGAATATATGTTATAGATTTGTCAATTCCTTTTATAAGTGTTATAAAATCAATTAGACTTTTTCAATCTATAACAAAGATAAAATGCATGCTCACTTAGGTTAACCATCGACAATCTCTTTTTCATAGAAATTAGGTCGATATCTTGTAAAACCGAAGTTACAAGAAAACTCACCCGACAAGATCTTTGCAAAAAGTCGATAAGATGACTAAGGTTGAAAGGTTTTTAGTTGATTTGCGGTCACTTTAACACCTTCTACATGGAGATCGAGTCAAGCGCCGAGAGTTAGGTTAAATCGGTTTTATGAGCATGCGTGAGCGGTGTGAGGTAATAAAATTTGTTTATCACCTAAACATCGTAGGTTAAAATCCAGTATAAATGTTATACTCGGATGTTTCGCCTAGACTTAGGATATGTTTTAGTTAGTCAAAATATATTGCTAAGTAATTTATACCCTAACCGTCTAAAACACTTTAGCTTGAGAGAAGTAATGTACTTTTAACTCTAGCATCCCTAAGAGTTCACACTGTGAGATTCATGCTTGGCTTTGGGCCGCCCTGGGAGCGGACTCCACTCGGAGAGTGTTTGCATGAGTCAATATCAAGGTAAATAGGGGAAGTCATTCATATGAAGTGGGAGAAGGAAGTGTGTTAACGCATCCTACGGTCTCTTCCATTAGGTCACACCGTGAGATTCCTATAATGCACCTGCATGTCTGCCTTGGAGCGACCTTACCAATCGGAGGGTTGTATTATAGGATTCAGAACACCGCGAACTCAAAAAATAGATAGGGTCTCTTAGATCCGTTTTCATTCTTGTCTTTCCAATTTCGGGAGCATAATGATCCTGATTTTTTAGGTCTGAAAATGGAAGGTTACACTTACAAGAATTACTAAATGTTAGCAAATTCTCGACCAAATGAGCCATAACTAAGTTACTATAGGAATAAGAGTTATTCTGGTGATAGTATTTAGTCAAGATAGTCTTGGTTCAACGGAAGAATGGTCGGTCACCCCTTGGTGAAGGTTATTCTAAACCGTTGAAATATCGTTACAAACATAATAATGATAGGTACATTATTTTTTTGCTAAACTTTATTGGGTTATAAAGATTAATATTTTTTTTACTAAAAATGATATGTTTTTTTCAGCATGACATGCTCTTTAGTTCAACTATTAGCTTCCGAAAAACTTAACGACGACAACTACACAACATGAAAAACAAATCTGAATACAATACTAGTAATAGATGACTTGAGATTTGTCTTAACTGAGGAATGTCCTCAGGCCCCTGGCTCAAATGCTAATCGAACTAGTCGGGAATCTTATGATCGATTGGTTAAGGCTAAGGATAAAGCCCGTATCTATATTCTTGCCAGCATGACTGATGTATGGCTAAGAAATACGAATCCTTGGGCACAGCTAAGGCTATCATGGATTCGTTCAAAGAGATGTTCGGGCAACCGTCATCGGTTCTAAGACACGAGGCTATTAAGTACATTTACAACAAGCATATGAAAGAAGGGACATGTGTTAGAGAACACGTCCTGGACATGATGGTCCACTTCAATATTACAGAAGTAAATAGTGGCGCCATCGACGAGGCAAATCAGGTTAGCTTTATTATGGAGTCTCTTCTGAAGAGCTTCATACCATTTCAGACGAATGTTTCTCAGAATAAAATAGAGTTTAATCTGGCAACCCTTCTTAACGAGCTCCAACGTTATCAAACTCTTACGAAAGCTAAGGGAAAAGAGGTGGAGGCAAATGTTGTCACCACAAGGAAAGTTTTAAGAGCACCGTCCTCTAAAACTAAAGTTGGACCTTCAAAGAACAAGAATGTTCAAATGAAAAAGAAGGCAAGGGGAAGGCTCCCATGACAAACAAGGGAAAGAAAGTTGCAGAAAAAGGAAAATGTTTTCACAGCGACCAAAATGGGCACTGGAAGAGGAACTGCCTGAAGTACCTTGCTGAGAAAAAAGCAGATAAAGAAGCACAAGATAAATATGATTTACTAGTTGTTGAAACATGTTTAGTGGAGTATGATACCTCAACCTGGATATTGGATTAAGGGGCCACTAATAATATTTGTTTCTCTTATCAGGAAACTAGTTCCTGGAAAAAGCTAAGAGAAGGCGAGATCATCCTCAAGGTTGGAACAGGAGAGGTTGTCTCGGACGATGCAGTGGGAGACTTGAAGTTGTATTTCGATGATAAATATATCATACTTAAAGTTGTTTTGTCTGCTCCTAAAATGAAACGGAACTTAATATCTATCACGTGTATATTATAACAAATGTATAAAATATCCTTTGAAATCAATGAAGCGTTCATTTTCAGAAAAGGTATTCAAATTTGTTCTGCTATACTAGAAAAGAACTTATATAAGTTAAGACCAACTAAAGCAAAATTTGTCTTAAATACTGAGATATTTAGAACAACTGAAACTCAGAATAAAAGACAAAAAGTTTCTTCCAATGCCAATTTATGACACTTAAGACTTGGTCACATAAATCTCAATAGAATTGGGAGATTGGTTAAGAATGGACTCCTAAATCAGTTAGAAGACAATTCTTTACGTCCATGTGAGTCTTGTCTTGAGGGAAAAATGACTAAGAGATCTTTTACTGGAAAAGGTCTTAGAGCAAAAATACCCTTAGAGCTCGTACATTCGGACCTCTATGGACCGATGAATGTCAAAGCTCGAGGTGGGTATGAATATTTCATCAGTTTCATTGATGATTAGTCAAGGTATGGTCATATTTACCTAATGCATCACAAGTCTGATTCTTTTGAAAAGTTCAAAGAATATAAGACTGAGGTTGAGAACAAGTTAGGTAAAACGATTAAGACACTTCGATCAGATCGAGGTGGGGAATAAATGGACTTAAGATTCCAAGACTATATGATAGAACATGGAATCATGTCACAACTCTCTGCACCTAATATGCCTCAGCAGAACGGTATATCTGAAAAAAGAAACAGAACCTTGTTGGACATGGTTCGCTCAATGATGAGTTTTGCTAATCTACCTGATTCCTTTTGGGGACATGCATTAGAAACTGTTGTCTATATTTTGAAGAATGTTCCCTCTAAAAGTGTGTTAGACACACCTTATGAGTTATGGAAGGGGCGTAAAGGTAGTTTACGTCACATTAGGATCTGAGGATGCCCAACGCACGTGTTGGTGCAAAATCCTAAAAAATTAGAACGTTGTTCAAAGTTATGCCTATTTGTAGGTTATCCAAAAGAAACAAAAGGTGGTCTATTTTATAATCCTCAAGAGAATAAGGTTTTTGTGTCGACAAATGCAACATTCTTAGAGGAAGACCACATCAGAAGTCATCAACCTCTCAATAGACTAGTATTAAATGATAATTCCAAAGTTGCTACTGATAAAACTAGTTCATCTACTAAAGTAGTAAATAAAACTAGTACATCTGGTCAGTCACATCCTTCTCAAGAGTTGAGAATACCTCGACGTAGTGGGAGGGTTGTTCATCAGCCTGATCGATACTTGGGTTTATCAGTCCAATCCTGGATATGATCATTGGACTGCCGTTAAGAATATCCTCAAGTATCTTAGGAGAACGAGGAACTACATGCTCGTGTATAGTGCTAAGAATTTGATCCTTACTGGATACACTGACACTGATTTCCAAACTGATAAAGATACAAGAAAATCCACATAAGGATCAGTCTTCATTCATTCGGAATGGAAGAGGAGTAGCGTGGAGAACTATGAAGCAAAACTGTATTGCAGACTCCACAATGGAAGCTGAATACGTAGTTGCATGTGAAGCAACAAAGGAAGTAGTATGGTTGAGGAAATTCTTGAAAGATTTGGATGTCGTTCCAAATATGCATTTGATTATCACCCTATATTGTGATAACAGTGGTTCAGTTACAAATTCAAGAGAACCAAAAAGCTCACATTGTTTATCCTTTTACAAAGACCCTCACGGCTAAAGTGTTTGAAGGTCACCTAGAGTCTCTAGGTCTACGAAGTTAGTAAACTAGGACGAGTGGGAGAACTTTTGGGTATATGCCCTAGTTCACTATATTCATATGTTTATCGTACTTATATGTTTCTCACTTAAATTCAATATTGGGATATTCCACTAGGAGTTTTAGTCCAAGTGGGAGTTTGTTGGATTTTATGTCCTAAAACTCGTAGTTTGTAATTGATAAAACTTTTTCCGTGTTTCTTCATCGATAAAATTGTTATTGAATTAGTATACCATAATCTTGAATCCAATAAACTAAGGTCCCGAAGCTATTTAATGTAGACTTGAACTTAATTTGATGACATAAAACATGGATCAAGTTCGAGTATATAGCCTAAAATGGTCTATTGTATAGGGATCAGGTTGGGCGACTTATTCTGGGGACACTATGAATGCGGCCTACTTTGTAGTTAGTACAAACGATGTGATCCTAAATCGTTCATATAGAGATATGTACGTGGGGGCATCCTATGCAATGAGTTTGTATAAGACTGAACCACGACTTAGTCATTTTTGCTTTATAAACACCGTTTACTGTATAAAACTGGCTAATTCAATTTTGATGACCTAGGTAACTCAATTTCAATCCTGAGCTAACTATGAACCCCTGTTTATTCGAGATTATCCTTAGTTCTGCATGGGTGAGAGCAACTCAACAGTGCTGGCTCAATAAGCCTCCCATTTCAGAGGTAAGACCGGGTAGATAGCTGGGGACACAGGGTGCAAGACGAAATTCACTCCTACCCAACTCTAGGGATAGTAGATAGGTTGTTAAGTGTTGACTTTGGAACTAGAACAAGGGGCCCCGCCCTCTCACTAGGCTGAGAGGGACTAGATTTGTTTGTTGGACCACAAATCAATTATTCTATAGAGGTTCAGTGGGACTTGAGGAACAAGAAGTGTTATCGGGGGTAAAACGGTATTTTGACCAAGCCGAGACCAAGAACAACGTGTGAAGGATTGACTTACTGGTTACGGTTATATCAGGTGGAGAGAAATATATCTACAGTGAGGGGAGTGCAACTAGGGGACTTTAGTGGAATGACCCGTTAGTTAACAAATGTTGATTAATTAGGTTAAAGAGTTTGACCGATTAATCTCGGATTGTTGGAGCCCATGATCTGTAGGTCCATTAGGTCCCCCTGCTAGCTCATATGGATTAAACTTAGAACAGTATGATTGATTAATTCGAATTGTTCGAATTAGGAAAGGAGTTTTAAACCGACAGGTATATGTGATATAACTATTGGTTTTTTATGACATAATATATTCAAATGTGATATGAATTTCAAAAATATGAATGTGGATTCATGTTCGGGAGGTCAAAATTAGTCAAGAGGGTCACAATCGTAAAAAGTCAAATGGTTGACTTTTTGGCTTGGGAAAAGTCAAAGTTTGACTTTGACCAAATGGAAAAGACTTTCTTACCCTTGGACAATCCAAATTTTTCTTGGACAATCCCACTAACGTAAGTGGATTATGTGTAAACATTTAGAATGACACATAGCCCAGTTTAGTTAGTGTTTTGTGAGGTGTTGCATTTTGGTGAGCCTTGACATGCATTTGATGCATGTAATTTCTTTATAAATAGGTTTGTTTTCAAAACAAAGGGTTCCTTTTGCTGAATTTTGAGTTTTTTCAAAAGAAATCTCACCAAAACCTATTTCTTCTCCTTTTCTCACTTAATACTTTGAACCTCCCATTCTTCCGCTTCAATCCTTCATTCACCGGGTCCCACAATTCGGTTCTGAGTCCAGAGGTAGCGGGGAAGCTCTAGTGGTGGTCCGGTTGTGTTCGATTTTTGCTTTGGTAAGGAGGAGAGAAGAAATTGAGCTACAAAGGTTGTATATTCTTCCTTTTTTTAGTTTACCGTTTTTTGTATGTTAGCGTGTTAATTTCTATTAAGTTAGATGCAATTAGAGTGTCATTAGATCCTTATTCCGCTACGTATGTCTCGTGTTCCATCACTAGTTTATTGTATTTCTATCTCTTGTAACCACTGTTTTAGATTATGATGTACCCCACTAGAGTTTTAATTCCAACAATTAGAGTGTCATTAGATCCTAAAACTCGTAGTTTGTAATTATGTTCTAATTAATGTAATAAAGTGTTATTATTTCAATAAAGTGTTATTGTTCGTTATCTACGAGCTTGCCTTTATTTAAAACCCTAAATCCAATAAACTAAACATCCAAGGCTGTTAAATGAATCTTTAACTGAATGTACATAAAAAGGACCTCGGTTCGAGATGCCTCAAGGGTCTATAGTTAGAAGATAAGGTTTGGGTACCTTACCCTGGTAAAACTATGGATATGGCCCACTTTGTATTTGATACAAACACCGTGATCCTAACGTGTTCGTGTAGATGACATGTGCGTGGGGGGATATCCTATGTAATGAGATTACATAAGACCGGACACGAAAATAGTAACCTATAGTCAGAACCCCCCAGTTGACTAGTTAGGTTTCTATTTCACTAGGATGACCTAGGCAACTTGATCTCAATCCTCAAAGCGGATTCACTTAACTCCGTTCATGAGGGATTGTCCTTTGACTAGTATGGGTGAGAGTGGTCAGATTCGCCGACTCAATACGCCTACCATCTTGGGGACAAGACCGAGTGAGCGGCTGGGAACTTAACTTAGCAAGATGGAATTCACTCATTCCCGCCTACTAGGGTAAGTAGAGGAATGTTCCCTTAAGTGGTGTCTCCGAGACTTGAACAAAGGGCGCGACCCTCTCATTGCCCCGAGAGGGACTCTCCTTTTTGGTAGGACCCAGGGATAAAACGGTAATTTGACCTAGCTGGTGTTACGAACATTCGTGAAGTATTGACTTGTTGTTATTGGTCAAAATCCATGGACACAGAAATATATCTGCAGTGAGAAGAGTGCAGCTGTGGGACTTTAGTGGAGTGTTCCCGCAATTAACGAATGTTGATTGGGAGATTAATGAGATTAACTGAGCAGTCTCGTATCGTTGGAGCTTCTGATCTGTAGGTCCATTAGGTCCACCTTCTAGCTCGTAAAGGGTTCTTAGATCATTTGAATTTGAAATGTTCAAATTCATTATGGAATATATTTAATATATTTAGATACGATATAATATATAGTTTTGATACTATATATTATAAATTTAATGTGAATATGATTCATATTAAATTTTATTTGAGAATTGAATATTTGAAAGAGTTCAAATATTATATTAAATGTGAATGTGATTCACATTTGAAAACTATAGGTTAAAATTTAATGTGCACTGGATGTACATTAAAACTATAGGTTAAAAGGGTGATATGATTAAATGAGATTTAATCCAAATTAAATATATGATATTTAATTTGTATTATTTAAATTAATAATTAAATTTGATTTAATTATTATTATTATTTTAATAAGGGAACGTGACACGTTCTAACTATCCCCTTCCTTCTCCCTATCGATAGCTTAACAGGGAGAAGGGGTGTGCATTTTTGCATTAATCGATTGATTTTTTCTGCAATTGGTGAATTGCTGCAAAAAAAATTCTCTCTCTCACTCTCATTCCCAAAACATCCAATTGTTGGAAACCTTTCCCACCAAGGATGATTTAAGCAGAACTCTAAGACATAGAATGTTCTCCTGTTGGTTGTGTTCTTGCTGGAAGAAAGACAGAGAAGTTCCACAGTTGGGTTGCTGTACTGTTTGGAGCAAGGAGTTGCTGTTGGAGAAAGTCTACAAGGGTAATTCCTCCACATCTCATACATGTTTGCATGTATGCCATTAAATCCATGCCTAATTAGATTAGAATTGATTTCATGCTTGTCCTGTTTTTTTTTTTTTTGGGTAAATGTACTGGTTTTTGTTTTTAGCAAAACAATCAAGCAAATTAACGATCCCAATCACGTTTCTGCTGCTCAAGGAGATCAGATCTCCATCACAAGTTTATTCACATCCTTCTTGCCATTGTTGCATATTATGACTATGAAGTAGGGCAAATGGATGTCAAGACAACCTTTCTGAATGACAATCTTGACAAAACATCTACATAGACGAACCCAAAGGGTTCATTAAATAAGACCATGAGCAAAAAGTTTGCAGGCTTAAACGATCGATTTATGTGTTGAAACAAGCCTCTATGTCTTGGAATTTAAGGTTTAATGAGGCTATCAAATCTAATGGATTATAACAAAATATTGATGAACCTTGTGGATACAAAAAGATAATCAAAGTACTGTCGTTTTTCTATTGTTGTACGTGGATGATATCCTACTCATTGGGAATGATGTAGGATTCCTCATTGACATTAAAAATTGGCTAGCTACGTAATTCCAAATGAAAGATTTGGAAGAAGCGCAGTTTGTTCTCGGGATACAGATTGTCCAGAAGCGCAAGAACCAAACACTAGCCTTGTCTCAAGCATCCTACATCGACAAAATGTTGATTTGATATACGATGCAGAACTCCAAGAAGGGTTTATTACCTTTCAGGCATGGGGTTCATTTGTCTAAGAAACTGAAGGGATCGAATCCCACAGCGGAAGCGATTGTGAATCTCGTGTATGTGATTTTGTTACATAGATCTAAAACAAGAACTAAATACTAAAGATTAAGCATACATTACGAGTTAGGACAATAGGAAATTTACCTTTGAAGAACACTTTCTTCACGAGTTCCTTCTCCAACGATCACGATCTCAACAACACGAACCTGAATAGTGTGAAGATCCACCACTAGATCTTCTATGTTGTTCTCTAGGTAAGGGATGAAGGTTGCTTCCTTTAGGATGAGATGTGGAGGTTTTGAGAGAGATTGTTTTTGGGACTCTTTCCAACAACACAAAATAGAACTCTAGGGTTTTGTGTAATGTCTTACCTATAGTTTAATCTTATGCAACTATTTATAGGGAAATAGGATGGAAATTACCATCCTATCCCTCATTCATTCTCTCATTAGTATATAGTCAATTTGTGAATCTAATTCACATTAAACTATATATTATATCAATTATATCACATATAATTGATATAACACCTGACATATAGTTGAACACTTCAATTTTATTCCTAACTTTATACCCTCAATGTTACAATGTTAAGCCAACGGAGGGACCTAATGGACCTACAGTTCATGAGCTCCAATGATGTGAGATTAACTGATCAATCTCTTTGATCTGCTTAATAATTATTCATTAACTACAAGTCACTCCAATATAGACTTGTAGCTGCACTCTTCTCATGAGTCGACCCTTCACAGGTTGTTCGTAATCATAGTTGGGTCAAATTATCATTTTACCCTTGTGATTACCTCTTTGTTCCTCAAGCACCACTGATCCTCCAATGAACAACAAGTCTATGGTCCTACCATAAACTCAAACCCTCTTAAGCTAGTTTAGAGGGTGGGGCCCCGTTGTTCAAAACCTGGACTCAGTCCTTAAGGGAAGAACCTATCTAATTCCTTAGTCTAGGAATGAGTGAATTCCGTCTTGTAAAGTTAAGTCCCCAACTACGTACAAGGTTCTGTCCCCGAGAAGGTAGGCTTATTGAGTCGGCTACAAGCCACTCTCACCAATACTAGTCTAAGGACAAACCCCTATAAGCAGGAGTTCTTAACTTGCTCAGGATTCAGGTCGAGTCACTAATGACCATCTATAAATTATCAGTCGTATCCTATTAACGGTGTTATATTGGTTAGACTAATAATTTGCAGTTCGGTCTTGTATGAACTCTTCATACAAAATGCCCCACTCGCATGTCATCCACATGAATGTGTTGGATTACCTCATTTGTACTTATTACAAAGTGGGTCACATTCATGGTGTTACCAGAATAAGGTTTCCAACCTCATTCTTATACCATAGACAATTTAGGTTATACTCTTGAAAACAATCCAAATAGTGTCTACTACACTGATGTTCCAGACGTTGGGTTTGTGCCCTAAAACACATATTTTGTAATTATGTTCTAATTATTGTAATAAAGTGTTAGTATTTCAATAAAGAGTTATTCTTCTACACTTACGATATTGACATCGTTTTAACCCTAAAACCAATAAACTAAACATCCAAGGTTATAAAATGTATCTTGAACTGAATGTAGTGTACATATAAAGGATCTCGGTTTGAGATACAGCCTAAAGGGTCTATAGTAAGGGGATAAGGTTTGGGTACCTTACCCTGGTAACACATGGATGTGGCCCACTGTAAGCCCAATCTCTTTAGAACTTCCTTGTTAACAAACAACAAAAAGAAAGAAGAAATGAATGTTTAAAACTTTATTTTCCATGTTTTAAAAAGAAAAGAAATGAAGTGAAGGATAAAAGGAAAACAAGGAAGGAAAAGCTCAAACCATTTTGGTTTGGTTTGCTTTAAAAATAATGAAGAAAATGAAATGAAATGAATGGATATAATATTGTGTTTTGTTTTGTTTAGGAAATAAAAGGAAAGAAAAGAAAAGAAAGAAAGCGATAAAGGAAAGGAAAAGAAAAGGAAAAAGAAAAGAAAAAGCAAAAGGGAAAGAGACAAAGTTTGCCTCCTTGGTTTATAAAATGGCTTTATCTTCTCAATTTTCTTCTTCATTTATCAAAAACAAAGTTGAAGCTTCGTGGGAGAAGGAGAAAGGAAGAAAATGGAAGCCATTTTCGTGAGTTTGGAGCTGGAATTGCAGAAGAAAGGAGGAGAACTCAAAGCTTAATTGTATAGCAGCAAGGTGATCAACTCAGACCAGTTCTGATGTTTTGGTCTTTTCGAGCTCAACAAGAAGAGGTAAGAGTTGATGTTTTGATACCTGAAAGTTAACTCAATTTGGAACAAAATTTGTGAAGGAAGCTCGAGCTAATACTGAATTTAACTTACTGTTTTGTTGAGAGGAAGACAGAAGAAAGAATTTGCTGTCAAATCTGGGAAGTCTCTGATATTTTGGTTGTTCTGATTTGAATACTTGGTGTTAGAAGCTCTAATTGGTATGGTTCAAAAGCTTATTGAATATTCTATAACTTTCGTGAAGAAAGCGTGAGTAGCAAATGTCTCGAAGATGTTCTAAATATCAGGTTAAATTTGTTGTGGAGCAGGAAATCCGAATCTGGAAACAGCAGAAGTCTGTTTTGAGGAAAGTAGCTTTCGAGGTATTTCTGAACAAATCCGTTTTGCATTTCAATTTTATGTCTTCTTATGCTTTTTAGAGGGTTCAAAAAGTAAGAGTTTGGTACAAATTACATTATTTTTGGATAAGTAATGAAGAAGTTATGGCTGTCTGAATACAGGGCAGAAAAACCGAAAATGCTGAAAATTTGAATGTGTGTTTTCTTGCAAGTTTTAAGGTCAAAAATAATGAGCTCGAGGTTCTAATGATTGATTTGGCTTGTTTGACAGGCCAAGAGCAAATAGGTCAAGTTTACAAGCCAAGGTTCCAATTCTAATACTGTGAGTGACTCTATCTTAGAACTATGTTTGACCTATGTTTTTCTTCATGAACATAAGTGTTGATAATTACACCTTGTTTGAACTAGTTGTGAATGGCTTCATAGAGTTTTCTAACATTAAGTCATGATGGAACCTAAGCATGCTTTGAATTAGTTGTAACTATAAATCCAAGTATGGAAACTAAATTATGAAAGTATGCTTTCCTTTAGAGAATGTTTTGTATAAATCCACTTGGGAACATGTTTAGATGATAATGTGAAAATGTCAAGAAATTGTTGTATGAGTTATAAAGATATGATTTCCATGGTACACAAATTATGCCCTTGTTTGGGGTTAACCCCTAATCTTGAAGGACATTCGAGAAGGTACTTAGGGGAATGAGTCATGATATCCCGACATCAAGGACAATGAGAAGGTATCCGGGAAGTAAATGGTTTTACCTAAATCTTCAAGGATAATGAGAAGGTATTCGGGTAGTAAATGGTTTTACCTTAATACTTGAAGGACATAGAGAAGGTATTAGGAAAACAAAACGACTAAAAGGTATTCCACGTGCACGTGAGAGAGAGAGAGAGAGGTATGAACCTTATTGGAATAAATGTAACTCTACCACCTCTATGGTTTGATGTGGAGTCATGTCATGTGCTTTATTGTTATGAGCTTTTATATTATTGATCTATCTACCCTCGAATAGTTAGTACATTTCGAGTTGTGTGCTATGCACAAGTGGTGACTTAAAACTCAGAAATTGGAAGCATGGTTTGTTAATGTTTACAAACAGATGTTAAGCTATTTTGTACTTATAATCACATTATTATGATTCACCCGTGAGCTTATAATGTTTTAAAGATAGACACTCACCGAGCTTTTTAACTCATTCTTTCAATGTTTTCAAACATTTTCGTGCAGAGATCGAGCTCCTTGTACCTGACATTCTGCCATAGTCTGCTGGAAGTTTCATAAGTTGTTAATTTGTACGTGGTCGGTGTTGTATAGCAAATCGTTATGTAGTTATAGAAGTTTTGTACATTAGTTGTTGTATAAACATTGAGTTGTCTTGTGTTGTTTTGATGCACTTGACTTTTAGTTTCCAAGAGAGACTTATGAAGGGTTTCTCCTTGTGTATGGTTAATAGTTGTCCGATTTACTGCGTGTTATGTTAAAATGTTCCATATGCGAACATAATATGTTTATCGAGAGTCTGAGGGTCAAGCGGTATTATTGTTAAGAGGTAAACAATGTCTGTTGGTTTCACGCCGCCTCTCTCGGGCTAAGTAGCGAGTAGTTCGGGAAGGGTGTGACAACTTGGTATCGAGAGCGATTAGCTCCATGGGAATGAGACAGGCAAGTTAGGTCCGAGAACAAAGTAAAAGTCATAACAAGTTATTGAGTTAGTTCGGTCGAACTAGTAAGGTATGGTCCAAGTAAGAATAAGAGTAAGTCCGCTTAGGGCTAAAATGTGAATAGAAGTTTAGTCTTCGTGTGTGGGGAGTTAGATATCCATAGTATGTCTAGTATATTGATATGTTATTGGAGTCATGCCACCACGTACTAGCGACGACGCCGGGCGGGATCGGGCGAGATGCAGGATCCTACCCAAGGCCAATATGAGAAGGGATCTAGTGCCCCGAGAGTCCAAACTGAGGCTACAGATGAGCAACATGTTAGTTTCTCACAGGGGGCAGGTGGGCCAGAGAGAGCAGGGCCAAGTGATCCAAAAAAAAAATAAAAAAAAAGGGTGTATAGAATAGAACGTCTGAAGAAATTAGGAGCCACAGTGTTTGATGGTTCCATAGATCCAGCTGATGCCGAAGTTTGGCTGAATATGCTACAAAATGTTTTGATGTAATGAGTTGCTCTGAGGAGCAAAGTCAAGCTAGCCACATTCCTATTAGAGGAAGAAGCAGAGGGATGGTGGAAATCAATTTTAGCCAGATGGAGTGATGCACGTACTTTGGATTGGCAAATATTCAGAGGCATATTCGAAGATAAATATTACCCTAGCACGTATCGTGAGACAAAGTGGGATGAATTTTTAGAACTGAAGGAAGGGCCACTTTCAGTGGCTGAGTATGAGAGAAAATATACCGAGCTGCCACGGTATGCTGATGTGATTATGGCATCTGAGAGTGACAGGTGTCGGAGATTTGAAAGAGGGTTACGTCCTGAGATACGAACCCCAGTCACAGGCATTGCAAAGTGGGTTGACTTTTCCTTGCTTGTAGAGAGTGCTCTACGTGTTGAGCAGAGTATAACAGAGGCACAAACAGTGGTGGAGCCTACTCTAGGGCCTTCACCGACGAGCAGTTTCCATGGTCGTGAGCTGCGACGATTCACACCTGGAGTGAATGTTTTGAGTCGTCCAGGACATTAAAAGTCGAGTGGCGGCGCCGGACACCGAGGTAAACGAATGTTAGTGGTGCCTATCGAGGCAAAGTCAAAGAGCACCTAGTCAATCTGCGGATCCACAAGTAAGACCACCGACAATACAGAGTCATGCTGCAAGTGCAACAAGGAGAACTCATGCATAAATTGTTGTAGGAATCACCGAGGCCAATGTCCGGTTGATGTCAATGTGTGTTACCAATGTGGGCAACAAGGACATTTCAAGAGGATTGTCCACGGCTTAGAGTAGCCACACAGAGGGACCGGGGAGTGGGGTCCCAGATAGGTTGAGCAACCAAGAGTTCCAGTGAGTCAGCAGAGAGAGGGCACCAGGTGGTGCTAAATAGAAAGGAAGTTGTTTTCAAGAAACCAAGATTAGCTGGAATGGTTTTTAGGGGTGAAAGGAAGATTATTCCTACGAGCTTGATTTCACAGATTAAAAGTCGAAAAGTTGTTGAGGAAAGGTTGCATGGCATTTCTTGCACACGTAGTGGAGTGCGAGGAAGAAAAACTAAAACCGTAAGATGTTCTTGTTGTGAACGAATTTCTTGATGTTTTTCCAGTAGATCTGTCAGGGTTACCACCTGATAGGGAAGTTGAGTTCACTATTGAATTGCTACGAGGAACAACACCTATTTCTTAAGCTACGTATATATAATGGCTCCAAGTAAGCTCAAAGAGTTGAAGATGCGATTACAAGAACTAGTTGATAAAGGATACACGGACCTAGTGTATCACCCCAGGGAGCTCTCAAGTGTTATTTGTAAAGAAAAGAGATGGTACCCTTAGATTATGCATTGATTATAAATAGCTTAAACAAGTCACGATCACGTAACAAGTATCCTTTACCCCATATAGATGACTTGTTTGACCATTAAGAGGAACATCGGTGTTTTCTAAGATTGATTTGAGATCAGGATACCATCAGTTAAAGGTAAGGGAAACAGATATTCCTAAGACAACATTCAGAACCAAATATGGGCATTATGAGCATTTTGTAATGTCATTCGGTTTAACGAATGCACCAGCAGTTTTCATGGACCTCATGAATAGGATATTCCACTAGTATTTGGATCAGTTTGTGATAGTATTTATTGATGATATACTAGTTTACTCAATTCATAAGAAAGCTCATGAGGAACATTTGAGGATTATTCTACAAACACTACGAGATAAGCAGTTGTATGCTAAATTCACCAAATGTGAGTTTTCGTTGAATAATGTAGTGTTTCTGGGGCATGATGTTTCAACAAATGGTGTTAGTATGGATCCAAATTAAGTGAAAGTTGTGGACAACTTGGAGAGACTAGTTAGTGCGACAGAGGTACGTAGTTTCCTAAGCTTGGCAGGATACTACAGGCGGTTTGTTGAGGATTTCTCACGATTAGCATTACCATTAATAATTTTGACAAGGAAGAATGCTAAGTTTGAATGGTTAGATGAGTGTGAACAGGGTTTTTAAGAGCTGAAAAAGAGGTTAGTTACAGTACCTATTTTGACACTTCCTGTAACGGGAATAGAGTATGTAATTTATTGTGACGCCTCGAGGCAAGGTTTAGGGTTTGTGCTCGTGCAAGAAGGAAAAATAATAGCTTATGCGTCAAGACAATTGAAAAAGCACGAATGTAATTACCCTACCCATGATCTCGAGCTAGTAGCAGTTGTTTTAGCACTGAAGATCCGGAGGCATTACTTGTTGGGTGAAAGGTGTCACATTTACACAGATCATAAGAGTCTGAAATATATCTTTGATCAGAGGGAGTTAAATGTGAGACAAAGAAGATAGTTAGAACTGATTAAAGATTATGATTGTACTATAGAATACCATCCAGGTAAGGCGAATGTGGTAGCAGATGGTTTGAGTAGGAAGTCAAGACTTCCTAAGGACGCCTTGTGTGGTATTCGAGCAACATTTTTAAGTACTCTAAGGGATTCTAAGGCAGTTGGCAATGCAGAGAGTTCAAGGAGTCTTTTAGCTCTGTTCCAGGTCAGGTCTTCACTCATAGCAAAGGTTGTGAGAAGACAACCAGAGGATAGTAACTTGTAGAAAATGTTTGGAAAGTCCAAACAGGGCCCAGAGGCAGAATTTAAGATGAGACCAGATGAGCCATAGAGAGGCAGAGAAGACTGTGTGTTCCATGTTTTAGTGAGCTTAAAGATGCTATTCTAGAGGAAGCTTACAGTTCAGCTTACGCTATGCATCCAGGAAGCACCAAGATGTATAAGACATTGAAAGGGAACGTATTGGTGACCTGGGATGAAGCGAGAGGTAGCTGATTAAGTTGATAATGTTTGATCTGCCAACTGGTTAACCAGTTAGACAGAGACAAGGAGGATTCCTTAATCCATTGTCAGTGCCATAATGGAAATGGGAGCATATCACTATGGATTTTCTGTTTGGATTACCATATACTTTTAGTGAACATGATGGTATTTGGGTAATGGTGAATAGACTCACTAAAACAGCACGGTTTATACCGATTTAAGCGACGTTTACACTTGATCAACTTATTGAGCTATATGTCGAAAGAATTGTAAGTCAATATGGAGTGCCAGTGTCCATAGTTTCAGATAGGGATCCAAGATTTACTTCTAAGTTTTGGCTTGGTTTACAGAAGGCTATTGGGACAAAGTTGAAATTTAGTACAACGTTCAATCCTCGCATGTGATGGTCGCTAAAGAGGACCATCCGGACCCTAGAGGATATGTTGAGAGCATGTGTCCTTCAATTTAAGGGTAGTTGTGATACACACCTATCACTTATGCAATCCGCTTATAATAATGAATATCGGTCAAGTATTGGCATGGCACCATTTGAGGGTCTGTATGGAAGGTCGAGTAGAACGCCCGTATGTTAGAATGAAGTAGGAGAGCGGAAGCTAATCGGTCCTGAGTTGGTACTAGTTACGACGGATAATATTAAGGTAATCAGAGAAAATCTGAAAGTAGTACAAGACCGTCAAAAGAGTTATGCAGATAAGCGACGAAAGGATTTAGAATTTCAGGTCGGAGATCAAGTATTCTTGATGTTATCTCCGTGGAGTGGTGTCCTTCGTTTTGGCAAGAAAGGTAAGTTAAGTCCTAGATATATTGGTCCTTATCTAGTAACGGGGCGAATTAAGCCAGCAGCCTACAGACTGGAGTGACCAACAGAACTATCTTGAGTACATGATGTTTTTCATGTGTTCATGTTGAGGAAGTATTATCCAGATCCGACACATGTGTTGCAAGCACAACCGGTTGAGTTGAAAGAAGACATAAGTTATATAGAGGATGCGCTTTCAAATCCTCGACAGAAAGAACAAGTTTTGAAAAACAAATCGATCTCACTCGTGAAGGTTCGTTGGAGACATCACGGGGTGGAGGAGGCAACCTGGGAATTAGAGGACCAAATAAGGAGGAAGTACCCGATGATTTTCAGTTAAAGACTACTCAATTTCGAGGACGAAATTTCTTAAGGGGAGGTAAGTTGTAAGCTGTCTCTTTTGGAACTTCCTTGTTAACAAACAACAAAAGAAAGAAGAAATGAATGTTTAAAACTTTGTTTTCCATGTTTTAAAAGAAAAGAAATGAAGTGAAGGATAAAGGAAAACAAGGAAGGAAAAGCTCAAACCATTTTGGTTTGGTTTGCTTTAAAAATAATGAAGAAAATGAAATGAAATGAATGGATATAATATTGTGTTTTGTTTTGTTTAGGAAATAAAAGGAAAGAAAAGAAAAGAAAGAAAGGGATAAAGGAAAGGAAAAGAAAAGGAAAAAGAAAAGAAAAAGCAAAAGGGAAAATGACAAAGTTTGCCTCCTTGGTTTATAAAATGGCTTTATCTTCTCAATTTTCTTCTTCATTTATCAAAAACAAAGTTGAAGCTTCGTGGGAGAAGGAGAAAGGAAGAAAATGGAAGCCATTTTCGTGAGTTTGGAGCTGGAATTGCAGAAGAAAGGAGGAGAACTCAAAGCTTAATTGTATAGCAGCAAGGTGATCAACTCAGACTAGGTCTGATGTTTTGGTCTTTTCGAGCTCAACAAGAAGAGGTAAGAGTTGAGTTTTTGATACATGAAAGTTAACTCAATGTGGAACAAAATTTGTGAAGGAAGCTCGAGCTAATACTGAAGCTAACTTACTGTTTTGTTAAGAGGAAGATAGAAGACAGAATTTGCTGTCAAATCTGGGGAGTCTCTGATATTTTGGTTGTTCTGACTTGAATACTTGGAGTCAGAAGCTCTAATTGTATGGTTCAAAATCTTATTGAATATCCTACAACTTTTGTGAAGAAAGCGTGAGTAGAAAATGTCTCGAAGATGTTCTAAATATCAGGTTAAATTTGTTGTGCAGCAGGAAATCCGAATCTGGAAACAGCAGAAATCTGTTTTGAGGAAAGTAGCTTTCGAGGTATTTCTGAACAAATCCGTTTGGAATTTCCATTTTATGTCTTCATATGATTTTTAGAGGGTTCAAAAAGGAAGAGTTTGGTACAAATTACATTATTTTTGGATAAGTAATGAAGAATTTATGGCTGTCTGAATACAGGGCAGAAAAACCGAAAATGCTGAAAATTTGAATGTGTGTTTTCTTGCAAGTTTTAAGGTCAAAAATCATGAGCTCGAGGTTCTAATGATTGATTTGGCTTGTTTGGCAGGCCAAGAGCAAATAGGTCAAGTTTACAAGCCAAGGTTCCAATTCTAATACTGTGAGTGACTCTATCTTAGAACTATGTTTGACCTATGTTTTTCTTCATGAACATAAGTGTTGATAATTACACCTTGTTTGAACTAGTTGTGAATGGCTTCATAGAGTTTTCTAACATTAAGTCATGATGGAACCTAAGCATGCTTTGAATTAGTTGTAGCTATAAATCCAAGTATGGAAATTAAATTATGAAAGTATGCTTTCCTTTAGAGAATGTTTTGTATAAATCCACTTGGGAACATGTTTAGATGATAATGTTAAAATGTCAAGAAATTGTTGTATGAGTTATAAAGATATGATTTCCATGGTACACAAATTATGCCCTTGTTTGGGGTTAACCCCTAATCTTGAAGGACATTCGAGAAGGTACTTAGGGGAATGAGTCATGATATCCCGATCTTTGAAGGACAATGAGAAGGTATCCGGGGAAGTAAATGGTTTTACCTAAATCTTGAAGGACAATGAGAAGGTATTCGGGTAGTAAATGGTTTTACCTTAATCTCGAAGGACATAGAGAAGGTATTAGGAAAACCAAGCGACCAAAAGGTATTCCACGTGCACGTGAGAGAGAGAGAGAGAGAGTATGAACCTTATTGGAATAAATGTAACTCTACACACCTCTATGGTTTGATGTGGAGTCATGTCATGTGCTTTATTGTTATGAGCTTTTATATTATTGATCTATCTACCCTCTCGAAAAGTTAGTACATTTCGAGTTGTGTGCTATGCACAAGTGGTGACTTAAAACTCGTAAATTGGAAGCATGGTTTGTTAATGTTTACAAACAGATGTTAAGCTATTTTGTACTTATAATCGCCATTATTATGATTCACCACTGTGAGCTTATAATGTTTTAAAGATAGACACTCACTGAGCTTTTTAGCTCATTCTTTCAATGTTTTCAAACATTTTCGTAGAAATCGAGCTCCTTGTACACATCTCATCGCCATAATCTGCTGGAAGTTTCATAAGTTGTTAGTTTATGCGTGGTCGGTGTTGTATAGCAAGTCGTTATGTAGTTATAGAAGTTTTGTACATTAGTGGTTGTATAAACATTGAGTTGTCTTGTGTTGTTTTTTGATGCACTTGACTTTTAGTTTCAAGAGAGACTTATGAAGGGTTTCTCCTTGTGCATGGTTAATAGTTGTCCAGTTTCTGCATGTGTTATGTTAAAATGTTCCATATGCGAACATAATATGTTTATCGTGAGTACTGCTACTTAGCCCAAAGGTGGCACAAAACCAACAGACATTGTTTACCTCTTAACAATACCTGCTGACCACCAGACTCGATAAACATATTATGTTCGCATATGGAACATTTTAACATAACACAGCAGAAACCTGGACAACTATTAACCATACACAAGGAGAAACCCTTCATAAGTCTCTCTTGAAACTAAAAGTCAAGTGCATCAAAACAACACAAGACAACTCAATGTTTATACAACCACTAATGTACAAAACTTCTATAACTACATAACGACTTGCTATACAACACCACCACGTACAAACTAACAACTTATGAAACTTCCAAAGAGACTATGGCGAGGATGTCGTACACAAGGAGCTCGATCTCACCGAAAATGTTTGAAAACATTGAAAGAATGAGCTAAAAGCTCACATGAGTGTCTATCTTTAAAACATTATAAGCTCACAGGTGAATCATAATAATGGCGATTATAAGTACAAAATAGCTTAACATCTGTTTGTAAACATTAACAAACCATGCTTCCAATTTACAGTTTTAAGTCACCACTTGTGCATACCACACAACTCGAAATGTACTAACTTTTCGAGGGTAGATAGATCAATAATATAAAAGCTCATAACAATAAAGCACATGACATGACTCCACATCAAACCATAGAGGTGGTAGAGTTACATTTATTCCAATAAGGTTCATACCTCTCTCTCTCTCTCTCACGTGCACGTGGAATACCTTTGGTCGCTTGGTTTTCCTAATACCTTCTCTATGTCCTTCAAAGATATTAAGGTAAAACCATTTACTACCCGAATACCTTCTCATCGTCCTTCGATATTTAGGTAAAACCATTTACTTCCTGATACCTTCTCATTGTCCTTCAAGATCGGGATATCATGACTCATTCCCCCCCTAAGTACCTTCTCGAATGTCCTTCAGTATTAGGGGTTAACCCCAAACAAGGGCATAAATTGTGTACCATGGAAATCATATCTTTATAACTCATACAACAATTTCTTGACATTTTCACATTATCATCGAAACATGTTCCCAAGTGGATTTACACAAAACATTCTCTAAAGGAAAGCATACTTTCATAATTTAGTTTCCATACTTGGATTTATAGTTACAACTAATTCAAAGCATGCTTAGGTTCCATCATGACTTAATGTTAGAAAACTCTATGAAGCCTTTCACAACTAGTTAAAACAAGGTGTAATTATCAACACTTATGTTCATGAAGAAAAACATAGGTCAAACATAGTTCTAAAATAGAGTCACTCACAGTATTAGAATTGGAACCTTGGCTTGTAAACTTGACCTATTTGCTCTTGGCCTGTCAAACAAGCCAAATCAATCATTAGAACCTCGAGCTCATGATTTTTGACCTTAAAACTTGCAAGAAAACACACATTCAAATTTCCAGCATTTTCGGTTTTTCTTCCTTGTATTCAGACAGCCATAACTTCTTCATTACTTATCCACAAATAATGTAATTTATACCAAACTCTTCCTTTTTGAACCCTCTAAAAATCATATGAAGACATAAAATTGAAATTCCAAACGGATTTGTTCAAAAATACCTCGAAAGCTACTTTTCTCAAAACAGACTTCTGCTGTTTCCATATTCGGATTTCCTGCTGCACAACAAATTTAACCTGATATTTAGAACATCTTCTAAACATTTTCTACTCACGATTTCTTCACGAAAGTTGTAGGAAATTCAATAGGCTTTCGAACCATACCAATTATAGCTTCTAACTCCAAGTATGCAAATCAGAACAACCAAAACATCAGAGACTTCCCAGATTTGACAGCAAATTATGTCTTCTGTCTTCCTCTTAACAAAACAGTAAGTTAACTTCAGTATTAGCTCGAGCTTCCTTCACAAATTTTGTTTCAAATTGAGTTAACTTTCATGTATCAAAAACGCAACTCTTACCTCTTCTTGTTGAGCTCGAAAAGACCAAAACATCAGAACTGGTCTGAGTTGATCACCTTGCTGCTATACAATTAAGCTTTGAGTTCTCCTCCTTTCTTCTGCAATTCCAGCTCCAAACTCACGAAAATGGCTTCCATTTTCTTCCTTTCTCCTTCTCCCACGAAGCTTCAACTTTGGTTTTGATAAATGAAGAAGAAAATTGAGAAGATAAAGCCATTTTATAAACCAAGGAGGCAAACTTTGTCTTTTTCCCTTTTGCTTTTTCTTTTCTTTTTCCTTTTCTTTTCCTTTCCTTTATCCCTTTCTTTCTTTTCTTTTCTTTCCTTTTATTTCCTAAACAAAACAAAACACAATATTATATCCATTCATTTCATTTCATTCTCTTCATTATTTTTAAAGCAAACCAAACCAAAATGGTTTGAGCTTTTCCTTCCTTGTTTTCCTTTTATCCTTCACTTCATTTCTTTTCTTTTTAAAACATGGAAAACCAAGTTTTAAACATTCATTTCTTCTTTCTTTTTGTTGTTTGTTAACAAGGAAGTTCCAAAGAGATTGGGCTTACATGAATGTTCCCTTAAGTGGTGTCTCCGAGACTTGAACAAAGGGTCCGACCCTCTCATTGACCCGAGAGGGACTTCTGTTCGCTTGTAGGACCACAAACAAATTGTTCATTAGAAGAGCTCTGGTACTTAAGGACAAAATGTAACCTAGGGGTAAAACGATAATTTGACCCAATTGGTGTTACGAACATTCGTGAAGGATTGACTTGCTCTTATTGGTCAATATCCGTGGAAACCGAAATATATCTCCAGCGAGAAGAGTGCAGCTGCGAGACTTTAGTGGAGTGTTCCTACAGTTAACGAATGTTGATTAGGAGGTTAATGAGATTAACCGAGTAATCTCGTATTGTTGGAGCTTCTGATCTGTATGTCCATTAGGTGTACCTTCTAGCTCGTAAAGGGTTCTTAGATCGTTTGAATTTGAAATGTTCAAATTCATTAGGGAATAAATTTAATGTATATAGATACGATATAATATAAAGTTTTGGAACTATATATTATAAATTTAATGTGAATATAATTCATATTAAATTATTTGAGAGAATTAAATATTTAAAAGAGTTCAAATATTATTTTTAATATGAATGAGATTCATATTTGAAATCGATAGGTTAAAATTAATGTGCATATGATGTGCATTACAACTATAGGATAGAGGGATAATTGATTAAATGTGATTTAATCTATGTTAAATATATGATATTTAATTATGATGAATTAAATACGATTAAATTAATTATATTATATGATTTAATTTATATTTTGATTATTTATTAAATAATATAATTAAAAATAAAAAAAGGGAGAACGTGTCAGGAGGACACGTTCCCAATGTCTCTCAACTCCTTAATCGATAGGGAGTGGGGAGTTGCCCTCTTAAGTGATTCTTCTTCTCCAATTGAGGGAAGAGAAGTGTTTATCGATCTGTGATTTTGTGATTGGCTCTATCCCAAAATTCTCTCTCTAATACCCTTCTCATTTCTTTCCAATTGTTGGCTCCTTCCCACAAAGGAGAAGATCTAAGTAGATACTCAGAGGATAGGAGGTTAACATAGTGGTGTTGTCCTGTTGGAGAATATAGAGGAGAAACTTTCCAGTTATTGTTGTGTTGCTATGGAATCATAAAGTAAGGAGTTGATGAATTGACTTAATCTACCAAGGTAATCTTGTTTTTCCTTTAGTTTAATTATTGTACAGAGCATGTTTGCATGTTTAATTTCCATGCCTAATTAGATTAGAAATGTATGCTTATTCTCTATTTTTACCCAATGTACTGGTATTTTTTTTCAACCAAAAACAAACTAGCAAAATCGATTTCAAACCACGTTTCTGCTGCTCAAGGAGATCCGATCTCCATCACAAGATTCATTATAACCTTGGAGCTTAGTTTATTGGATTTATAAGAAGAGAAGATAATTTTATCAAATCAAATAACTCTTTATTCATTTGACTAAAATTACACAAGTTTAGGGCACATATCCCAAAAGGAACAGTGTCCTAAGACACCTCAAGAAGTTGCGGACATGAGACGAATCTCTTATGCATCAACTTTAGGTAGTCTCATGTACTCTATGTTGTGTACAAGGCCCGACATCTGTTATGCATTTGGGATTGTCAGTAGGTATCAATTCAATCCAGGATTAGATCCCTAGACAACGGTAAAAGCAATCATCAAGTATCTTAGGAGAACGAGGAACAATATGCATTGGGGTTATGGTTTACTCTCAATGGAGGAGCATTAGTCTGGCGAAGTGTCAAGAAATGATGCATCGCTGACTCCAGTATGGAGGTTGAGTATGTAGCAGCTTGTGAAGCGGCTAAAGAGACAGTTTGGCAGAGGAAATTCATGTCTGATTTGGAAGTTGTTTCAAATATAAACCTCTCAATCACTCTTTTATTGTGATAACATCGGTGCAGTGGCCAACTCTAGGGAACCTCGAAGTCACAAAAGGGAAAAATACATCGAACGAAAGTATTACACGATACAGGAAATTATGCACTGAGGAGATGTGATTGTCACGAATATAGCATCGAAGCACAACGTTGCTGAACCATTTACGAAGACTCTCACAGCTAAGGTGTTTGAGGGTCACCTAGAATCTCTAGGTTTACACATTAGAACCTGACTAGGGCAAGTGAGAGTATTGTATCAAAGGGTATTCAATGCCCTAGTTTATTGGATTAGCATTATTGTAATATTGTATGTACTCCACTAGCTTTAGGTCAAGTGGGAGTTTGTTGGGATTTATGTCCTAAACTCGTGTATTTGTAATTTTTTAAGGAAATAAATAAAAATTTTATTTTTTCCTTCAATCGTGTATTCTCGCAAATTACAAACTTAAATCAGATAAACTAAGCTCCAAGGTCACATTTAGATGACTTTGAACAGTGTTTAGTTGACACATATCTAGGATCAAGTTCAAGCTTGTGACCCAAATGGTCTATAGTAGAAGGATTGGGTTAGGAACCTTATCTTGGAAACACTATGGATGCGCCCCACTTTGTATTCGATACAAATGAGGCGATCCAACTCGTTCATGTAGTTGACATGCGAGTGGGGGCATCCTGTGCGATGAGATTGTACAAGACCAGACCGAGAATTGTTAGACCACTCTAGTAACACCATTGATAGAATAGGGTTAGTAATTCACAGATTACAATTAGTGACTCAACCTGAATCTTGAGCGGGTTGCGAACTCCTGTCAATGGGGGTTTATCCTTAGACAAGTACGGGTGAGAGTGGCAACAACTGCCGACTCAATAAGCCTACCTTTTCAGGGATGAAATCTCGTAGGGAGATGGGGACTCAAGTTTGCAAGAAGGAATTCACTCGTTCCCAAACTAGGGTAACAAGATAGGTTGCTCCCTTAAGAACTGTATCTAGGTCTTGAATAATGGGCCCCACCCACTTGCTGGCTCGAGAGGGGCATAGTTTATGGTTGGACCATAAACTTGTTGTTCATTAGAGGATCAATGGTGCTTAAGGAGCAAGAAGTAGTCACAGGGGTAAAACGGTAATTTGACCAAGCTGTGACTACGAACGACTTGTGAAGGGTTGACTCACAGGCATTGGTTAAATCAATGGACATAACTTGTCCTACAGTGGGGAGAGTGTAACTATGAGTCTTTAGTGTAGTGACTCGTAGTTAATAAATGTCGATTGACGGGATCAATGAGCTTGATTAGTCGATCCCGTCAATCTCGTATCGTTGGAGCTCATGATCTGTAGGTTCATTAGATCCCTCGGTTGGCTCAACATGGAATTCAATGGGGGGTATAAAATTTTTGAATCAATTTGAAGTGTTCAAATTAAATTTAGGGAATTATGTCAATTATATATGATATAATTGATATAATATATACTTCAATGTGAATATGATTCATAATGTACCTAATTATGTCTAATTATGGAATTAAGGCATAAATTGTTGTAGTATTTTGAGAGAGATGAAATTAAATTTGACTAAATTCAATTTATCCACATTATGTAAATATGATTTACATAAAAAGGTATTTGATACCTTATATTATGCATTTAAGCATAATAAGTGGAGTTAGTGGCTTAATGGGTGGTTAATTTGTCTCCACCCACATTTCCTATAAAAGCATCCCTTTGGATGCATTTTGCAACACCTGAACTATTTGTGTAGTTTTGCCCTTTGAGCAAACACAAGAGTTCTCTCTGAAATTCTCTACAACAATTCCCTAATCCCAAAATGAGATCTCACCTCTCTCCCTCTCCTAGAGAACAACCGAGAAAGATTTTTGGCAGTATTCATATATTCGACCGTAGAGGAATAAGAGGTCGTTGACGACAAGGGAATTACGTGAAAAATTGGTTTTCAAAGGTAACCATCTAATTCTTTTTTTATGCTTTCAAAGTATGCTTAACTAGTTTTCTGTTTTTGAGCATTTTCTATATAACACAATCAAGAGCAACAACGATCATTCGCTTCCACACGGGATTCAATTCCCTTCAGTCACCACATGTGTATCTTGTTGGCCAGTAAGTCATATTTGAAACTTGAAGTAGGACGAAAGAAATCAAACTTTGTTGCTAAGACCATGAGGCACACAAATAAAATGCAACAAGAGAGAAATAAAGTACTGGTTTTGATTAGAAGACATTATAATCAATAATGTAATAAGAGAATGAAAAGTTTGATGAGTATCTTCGACAAGACCAAAGGATCCTGATGGTATGACCTACAAAAGTGAAAGTGAATACATATATAACATAAAAGTAAAAATCTCCACATACTACTACATAATGAGACCCCTCAACCTACTGTCCTTCGCCCTCACTCTTTAATATAGACAACTAGGAAACAACATTACCTCTTTGAAAATGGCGTGCTCTTTAAAAACGTTACAATGATGCTGCACATGAGGTACCATTGGATCGTCTGACAATCACATAAAAAATAGAAGTCCATCGTCATTGCTAAAACTTTTATCATATAAGTAGAGCAATATATATAGGTAGAGAAATTGCTATATACCAAGCCCACTTTCCAGTCAACAAAACCATAAACGCAAGTTAAAATAAAATAAACGAGTATAGAAAGCCTCAACCCACGTCATGAAAGCTACAAAAACAACCTTCCAATTAGCCTACGAGTAGATAAAATTAAAGATGGGACCAAATCTTTAATTTTATCACAAAATGTTTTGAATACATTGGACGAAATCAGAGATAAAATTAAAGATTCACTACAGTGCATATATTTCTAGTTGAAATATAAAGAAACAGTTAGAGATGATCAATTGAAAAGATAACAGGGCTTACACTCTAGAGAACCAATTATGTTCATGATTAATTCATCTCCAAAAATTTTCTCAAAGATCTGTGAGCTATTTAATACGACTGCATTTTAAACACGTCAAACTACATCAGCTTCATTGTGGGCAAGTTAAGAAAAAGGATACACGATAGTTACAATGTTACATTTGTTCACCTCTGCTATCATCCTCACCAAGTCCGCCTCCTCCATGTATGGAACCAATTCACAATTAAGATTATAAACTCGAGCTTTGATTTTAAGATGATAGACAGTAGAGAAGTTAACTGAATGGAGATGAAGAAAATGGGAAGGGGATGAAAAAGAAAGAACATATGCACAATAAAAGGTAATTTTTTACTATCTAATCGTTTTAGTTAAAAACATACCGCCAAGATAAGGTTGGTTTTCAAGCTTTTTGATCCAGTTGAAGGTTTTCCAAAGCGACTTGGGCACTGATGACATCCAGAATAACTCTTATTCCTATAGGTTTCAGACCGGGTTTTAGCCTAAGAAAGATTCCTATAGGCTTAAAGTATTCAGTGGGAGGATAAAGTGTATGAGATACATATTTTTCCACCTACGCTATCTCTGGGAAGTTCACACCATGAGACTCATACTTGGCCTCGTGGCACAAACGGGAGCGTCCCCCTTCGGATGGTGTTTGTATGAGTCAATACCAAGGTGAATGGAGAGGGTACTTATAGTGAGTGGGAGCAGGTTTAGTGAAAACAAAACCTACGGTCTCTTTTGTCGGTTTACACCGTTAGACCACTATGGTCAGCCTGCTAGTTTGGCCTGGACCAGACAATCCGTTCGGAGGGCTTGATCATAGGCTATCAAACACAGTAGACACCCGAAAGGGATAAAGATTTCCTTAGACTATTTTCCAATCTGGTCCTCCCTTCGTTGGATTTTATTGGATCGAGACTCTGGGATCTAAGACAAAGGGTTACACTCACGGGTACATAAGTTGTGTATGTATTCAGACCGAAAAATGGTAACTAAAACCTATAGGAATAAGAGTTATTCTGGTGTTAGGTTTTGGTCAAGAGTGTCTTGATCCAGAGGAGGAGTTTTTTTTATTACCCTTCGGTGTCATACATTCTAAACCTTTGGAGTATCATTGCAAATTATAAATAGCCTAGGAATCATTTGATAATTAGCTAAAACATGATTGGATTAGAGTTATAGCAAGAAACTCATACAAGTTTGTTTGTAAATTTTCAGCAAAAATGTCTAGCTCTATAATTTCCTTATTGGGTGCGAAAAAGTTAACCGGAGAGAACATAGTGACATGGAGGGATGGACTCAACATAATTTTGGTTACACATGATCTTAAGTTCGTTCACAATGAGGAGTGTCCTCAATGTCCTGCTCAAAATGCATCTCAAGTTGTTGAGGATGCGTATGACCGCTGGATTAATGCCAACGAAAAGGCGAAAGCCTATATCCTGGCTAGCATACCTGATGTTTTAGGCAGGAGGCTGGAGGGCAAGGTCTCAGCTCGAGAGATCATGGATTTTGTGCTAAATTTGTCTAGACAACCGTCCAAAAAAATTCAGCATGAAGCCCTAAAATTCGCTTATAATGCACGTATGAAAGAAGGTACATCGGTGAGAGAACATGTTCTCAATCTGATTGCCCACTTCAATATAGCGGAATTAAACGGTGCGGTCATAGATGAGAAATGTCAGATTTTGTTCATCCTAGAATCTCTTCCGAAGAGTTTTCAGCAATTCCGTAGCAATGCAGCGATGAACAACATAGAATATGATCTGGCTTCTCTGCTACATGAGCTGCAGAATTATCAGTTTCTTATGGATGATAAGAGACAACAAAATGGAGAGGCAAATTTGTTTGCTCATTCCAAAAGTTCTCAGGAGGATTCATCCTCTAGGACATAGAACTGCAACCATACTTCTGGACTTAAGAAGATACAGAAGAAGAGGAAAAGGAGCAGATAAAGAGCAATCGTCTGGCAAAGAAAAGCTGTTATTTGATAACATGTAGCTTAAGGGTTTATTAGAAACCTCATTTCTTGCCTTAGCGAACATTGTACTTCTCTGTTTTTTCAATTGAATAAAGAGTTTATTTCATTGGAAATGTATTGTACTATGTGTTGCACTTCTTGAGAATTATTTGAAAATGTTTTAATTCAGTTAAAATTGTTTTAACAAGTGAAATTTTAAGAATTGCAAGTACATGAACTAATTTCTCCAAAAGAAAATGCTCATCTTTGGCATCTAAGATTAGATCACATTAATCTCAATGGGATTGAGAGATTGGTAAAGAACAGACTTCTAAACGAGTTAGAAGAAAATTCCTTATCGGTATGTGAATCCTGCCTAGAAGGCAAAATGACTAAAAGACCTTTTAGTGTAAAAGGTTATAGCCAAAGATACTCTCGAGCTTATACATTTAGACCTATGTGGTCCGATGAATATTAAAGCCAAGGGAGGATATGAATATTTCATCTCTTTTATAGATGATTATTCAAGATATGGGCATATTTACCTAATGCCCCACAAGTCTGAAGCACTTGAAAAGTTCAAGGAATTCAAGGTTGAGGTTGAAAATCAATTAGGTAAAAGAGTTAAAACACTTCGATCAGATCGAGGTGGAGAGTACATGGATTTAAAATTTCATAACTATATGATAGAACATGGAATTACATCCCAACTCTCAGCTCCCGACACACCACAGCAAAACGGTGAATCGAAAAGGAGAAATGGAACCTTGTTGGACATGGTTCGATCAATGATGAGTTATGCTCATCTCCCTAATTCCTTTTGAGGTTATGCAGTGGAGACTGCAACATACATATTGAATAGTGTGTCCTCCAAAAGTGTTTCTGAAACACCTGTTGAACTCTTGAATGGACGTAAAGGTAGTTTATGTCACTTCAAAATATGGGGTTGTCGAACACATGTGCTTGTGACGAATCCAAAGATGTTGGATTCACGTTCAAAGTTGTGCCTATTCGTAGGATACCCAAAAGAAACAAGAGGTGGTTTATTCTATGATCCTAAGGAAGATAAGTTCTTTGTGTCGACAAATGCCACTTTCTAGGAGGAGGACCACATAAGGGACCACAAACCAAAAAGTAAGGTAGTGTTGAGTGAGTTAGACAGAACAATAGAAAAGGTTGCTAATAAGAACACTAGTACGTCAACAAGAGTTGCTGATACTAGCTTGTCTAGTCAAGAGGGTCCATCTCAAGAGTTGAGTATGCCTCGACATAGTGGGAGGGTTGTGATATAGCCTGACCTTTACATGGGTTTAGCTGAAACCTAAGTTGTTATACCAGATGACAACTGCGAGGATCCATTGAGTTATAATCAAGCAATGGTTGACATTGACAAAGACAAATGGGTTATAGCCATGGACCAAGAAATGGAGTCTATGCACTTCAATTTTGTTTGGGATGCTGTAGATAAGCCTGATGGGGTAAAACCTATAGGTTATAAGTGGATCTACAAGAGAAAACGTGGTGTAGATGGGAAGGTGCAGACCTTTAAAGCTAGACTAGTAGCAACGGGTTATACCCAGGTTGAAGGGGTTGATTTTGAGAAAACCTTTTCACCTGTTGCTATGGTAAAGTCTATCCGTATCCTTCTTGCCATCACCGCATATTATGACTATGAGGTATGGCAAATGTATGTCAAGACAGCCTTTTTGAATGGCAATCTTGAGGAAACCATCTACATGGACCAACCCAAAGGGTTCATTGAACCAGGACAAGAGCAAAAGGTTTGCAGGCTTAAAAGGTCGATTTATGGACTGAAACAAGCCTCTAGGTCCTGGAATATAAGATTTGATGAGGCTATAAGATCTTATGGTTTTGACCAAAATGATGATGAACCTTGTGTCTACAAGAAAATCATCAATAGTTCTGTCGCTTTCCTAATTCTCTATGTGGATGATATCCTACTCATTGGGAATGATGTACGTTATCTTACTGACATCAAGGAATGGCTAGCTACGCAAGTCCAAATGAAAGATTTGGGTGATGCGCAGTTTGTTCTTGGGATCCAGATTGTCCGGAACCGCAAAAATATAACACTAGCCTTGTCTCAAGCATCATACATAGATAAAGTGTTGTCAAGGTTTAAGATGCAAGATTCCAAAAAGGGCTTGTTGCCTTTTAGACATGGAATCCATTTGTCTAAGGAACAGTGTCCTAAGACACCTCAAGGAGTTGAGGATATGAGACGGATTCCTTACGCATCAGCTGTTGGGAGCCTAATGTACGCCATGTTGTGTACTAGGCCTGACATCTATTTTGCAGTTGGGATGGTCAGTAGGTATCAATCCAATCCAGGACTTGAGCACTGGACAACGGTTAAAACGATCCTGAAGTATCTTCGGAGAACAAGGACTACATGCTTGTGTATGGGGCTAAGGATTTGATCCTTACAGGATACACGAATTCTGACTTTCAGACTGATAAAGATTCTCGAAAATCTACATCAGGGTCAGTTTTCACTCTTAAAGGAGGAGTTGTAGTATGGCGAAGCGTCAAGCAAGGATGCATCGTTGATTCCACCATGGAGGTCGAATATGTAGCAGCGTGTGAAGCAACTAAGGAGGTCGTTTGGTTAAGGAAATTTATGCCAAATTTGGAAGTTGTTCCAAATATGACTTTGCCCATCCCACTATATTGCGATAACAGTTGTGTAGTGGCAAATTCGAGGGAACCCCGAAGTCACAGGAAGGGAAAGCACATAGAGCGAAAGTATCATCTCATCTGGGAGATCGTGCATAGAGGAGACGTGATTGTCACGAAGATAGCCTCAGAGCACAACATTGTTGATCCTTTTACAAAGGCTCTCACGACTAATGTATTTGAGAGTCACCTAGAAGGTGTAGGTTTACAAGTCTTCCCCAACTAGGGCAAGTGGGAGTATTTTGTACAAAGGGTTTAAATGCCCTAGTTTATTGTATATACATTAATGTAATGTTTAGTACTCCACAAGCTTTAGGTAAAGTGGGAGATTGTTGGGATTTATGCCCTAAACTTGTGTAATCTTTATCAATTAAATAAAGTGTTATTTGTTTTGATAAGATTACAGTCTTGGTTTTATAAATCCAATAAACTAAACTCCAAGGTTATAATGTTTATCTTGAAATCAGTGTAGTGGACATTATTTGGGTTGAATTCAAGATTATAGCCTAAATAGTCTATGGTATAAGAATAAGGTTGGAAACCTCATTCTGGTAACACCATGGATGTGGTCCACTTTGTAATTAGTACAAATGAGGTAATCCAACTCGGTATTCATGTAGTTTACATGTGAGTGGGGGCATCCTGTATGAAGAGTTCATACAAGACTGGATCTCAAATTATTAGTCTAACCAAAGATAACAATCAGATTAATGAGGATAAGACTAGTAATTTATAGATGGTCATTAGTGACTTGACTTGAATCCTAAACAAGTTAAGAACTCCTTCTTATAGGGATTTGTCCTTAGACTAGTATGGGTGAGAGTGGCTTGTAGCCGACTCAATAAGCCTACCTTCTCAGGGACAGAACCTCGTAGGTAGCTGAGAACTTAACTGTGTAAGATGAAATTCACTCATTCCTCTACTAAGGAATTAGATAGGTTGTTCCCTTAAGAACTGACTTCAGGTCTTGAACAACGGGGCCCCGCCCTCTATGAGGGTATGAGTCTAAGGTAGGACCTTAGACTTGTTGTTCATTAGAGGATCAGTGGTGCTTAAGGAGCAAAGAGGTAATCACAGGGGTAAAACGGTAATTTGACCTATCTGTGATTACAAACAACCTGTGAAGGGTCGACTCATGGGTAATGACTATATCAGTGGACACAATAATATCTACAGTGAGGAGAGTGCAGCTACAAGTCTATAGTGGAGTGACTTGTAGTTAATGAATATTGATTAACTGGATCAAAGACTTTGATCAGTTAATCTCACATCATTGGAGCTCATGATCTGTAGGTCCATTAGATCCCTCTGTTGGCTCAACATGGTAATATTGAGGGTATAAAGTTAGGAGTGAAATTGAAGTGTTCAATTTAATACATGAGGAGTTATATCAATTATATATGATGTAATTGATATAATATATAGTTTTAATGTGAATTAGATTCATATATAAACTATATAATAAAAAGAGATTAAAGGAGGGGTAGAATGGTCATTTCCATCCCATTTCTCTATATATATAGTTTCATGAGATGCAACTAGGTTAAGTGAAGCTAATGGGAGGTGACTCTACAGGTTGGATCCGGGGAGATAGTCTCTAGTGCAACTATCAGCAAAGTGAAGCTTTTCTTCGGCAGGAATTACTTATTGTTTGACAATTTGTACATAGTTCTAGGGTTTACTAGAAACCTTTTTTCTATTTCCTGTCATCTAGAACATTCAATTTCTGTAATTTTTTCTAGTAATAAAGAGTTTATTTCTAGAAATGGAAATTTCTTATGTTCTGCTTGACTTAAGTCTAATTTGTAAGTTTTGAAACTAAATTCAGTCAAAAGCGTTTTGAATGCTAAATTTTTTAAAACTGCAGAAACACGAACTAAGAGAGTTAAAGTTTCTCCAAAAGAAAATGTCCATCTTTGGCATCTAAGGGTAGGCCACATTAATCTCAATAGGATTGAGAGACTAGTGAATAGTGGACTTCTAAGTCAGTTGGAAGAAAACTCTTTACCGGTGTGTGAGTCATGTCTTGAAGGCAAAATGACCAAACGTCCTTTTAGTGGAAAAAGATATAGAGCCAAGGAGCCCCTTGAGCTTATACATTCTAACCTTTATTGTCCGATGAGTGTTAAAGCACGAGGTGGTTAGGAATACTTCGTATCATTCATAGATGGCATAGGAAGTCTGAAACTCTGAAAAGTTCAAGGAGTACAAGACTGAGGTTGAGAACCTGTTGCATAAAACCATAAAGATACTTCGATCGGATTGAGGTGAAGAGTATTTGGACACTAAATTCCAGGACTATATGATAGAACACGAAATTACGTCCCAACTCTCAGCACCTGGTATGTCGCAGCCGAATGGGGTATCAGAGAGGAGAAACAAAACATTGTTGGACATGGTTCAGTCGATGATGAGCTATGCTCATCTTCCTGATTCTTTTTGGGGTTATGTAGTGGAGACTGCGGTTTATATTTTGAACAACGTTCCTTCGAAGATAGTTTGTGAAGTTGGGATTTATGCCTTAAACTTATGTAATTTTGATCAATTAAATAAAAGATTACTTGTTTTGATAGAATTACATTCTTGCTTCATAAATCCAATAAACTAAGCTCCAAGGTTATAACATATATATTGAACATCAATGTAGTGGACACAATTTGGATTGTGTTCAAGAATATAACCTAAATGGTGTATGGTATAAGAATAAGGTTGGAAACCTCATTCTGATAACACCATGGGTGCGACCCACTTTGTAATTTGTACAAATGAGGTTATCCAACTCATTCATGTAGTTGACATGCGAGTGGGGGCATCCTGTATGAAGAGTTCATACAAGACCGAACAACAAATTATTAGTATAACAAGTGTAACACCGTTAACATGATAAGACTAGTAATTTATAGATGGTCATTAGTGAGTCGACCTGAATCCTGAGCAAGTTAAGAACTCCTGCTTATAGGGGTTGTCCTTAGACTAGTATGGGTTAGAGTGGCCTGTCGCCGACTCAATAAGTCTACCTTCTATGGGACAGAACCTTGTAGGTGGCTGGGAACATAACTATGCAAGATGGAATTCACTCATTCCTACACCAAGGAAGTAGATAGGTTGTTCCCTTAAGAACTGACTCCAGGTCTTGAACAACGGGGCCCCGCCCTCTATGAGGGTATGAGTCTAAGGTAGGACCTTAGACTTGTTGTTCATTAGAGGATCAGTGGTGCTTAAGGAACAAAGAAGTAATCACAGGGATAAAACGGTAATTTGACCCAGCTGTAATTACGAACAACCTGTGAAGGGTCGACTCATGAGTAATGACTATATCAGTAGGCACAATGTTATCTACAGTGAGGAGAGTGCAGCTACAAGTCCATAGTGGAGTGACTTGTAGTTAATGAATATTGATTAAATGGATCAAAGAGTTTGATCAGTTAATCTCATATCATTGAAGCTCGTGAACTATAGGTCCATTAGGTCCCTCCGTTGGCTCAACATGGTTATATTGAGGGTATAAAGTTAAGAATGAAATTGAAGTGTTCATTTTCATATATGAGATGTCCTATCAATTATATGTGATATAATTGATATAATATATAGTTTTAATGTGAATTGGATTCACATATTAACTATATATTAAAGAGAGAATGAAAGAGGGATAGGATGGTAATTTCCATTCCTATCTCCTTATATATATAGTTGCATAAGATGCAACTAGATTAAAATATTCCGAGCTCTTGTGTGTTGTAGGAAAGGTTCCACAAACACATTCTCTCTCACAAAAATATCTCATCTCACCTAACCGGGAACCCACCTTCCTCCCTCACCTAGAGAACAACGGAGAAGATCAAGTGGTCGTGTCTTCGTCCTTTCGTCTTCCTGTTGCTAAGATCGTGATCGTGGGAGAAAGGTGCACTTGAAGAAAAGTTCTTCATAGGTAATTTTTCTTGTTGTCCAAATAATGTTTATATGCTTAATCTAGTTAGTTTCGTTGTTGAATGTAATCTTTGTAACTAAATTGAGAACGCGCGATTCACAATCGCTTCCGCTGTGGGATTCGATTCCCTTCAATTGGTATCCGAGACCAATTGCATTCGTGATTTATGTTCTGAATTTTTCAAGAACGAGGTGGGATTTACTGTTTTGCATGAGATGTATGAATGGTTTTGCAAATTAGATGTTTTCGATTTTGGCACTTAGATTTATAATTTTTCCATTGAATCGTTCAATGTAAGGGCCCGGTGTTTTGGGCAAATTTAATTGTAAATCGAGTCTGTAAGTCCGTGTCAATCGAGGCAAGGTGGTTGAGGAGAAAATCGAAGCATAAACGAGCAAGAATTTGAGAATTCATGTTGCTATCTCTGTGCAGCGTTGCAACGTTGTTCATTGTCGTTGCAACGCTGCGCTTGCGGAAGGAGCGCGCAGGAGACGACAGCGTTGCAACGCTAAGGCGTTGCGCAACACTGCTGATGAGATGCGTTTCAGCCGACAGAAGAGGACAAACCACAGCGTTGCAATGCTGGTATCAACGTTGCAACGCCAGAGACGTTTCACGCAAAGCAACAACGGGCTGAAACGGATTTAATTATTATATATTAAATATAAAAACGTTTTATATTTAATTTATATTTAATTAATTAATTTTAATTAATATAATTAGATTATATTAATTAAAATTAAATTTAGGGTGCCAAAATTGGTCTAATTTTGCTATTTAAATTATGCAATTGTTGTGTAATTATTGCCATGCATAATGTAGGCTTTTATTTTAGAAATCCCACCTTAGGTTAAGCATTTTCATGCATCATTTATAATATAAAGAGTTACATTATATAGTTTGCATGATTAATTAATATAAAGTTGTTATATTAATTTATGTACCATAAGACTCATACATATTTTTCCACCTACGTTATCTCTGAAAAATTCACACCGTGAGACTCATACTAGCCCTCGTGGCCCAAACGGAAGCGTCCCTCCTCGGATGGTGTTTATATGAGCCAATATCAAGGTGAATGGAGATGGTACATATAGTAAGTCGGAGCAGGTTTAGTGAAAACAAAACCTACGGTCTCTTTTGTTGGTTTACACCGTTAGACTTCTATTGTCACCCTGCTAGTTTGGCCTGGACCAGACAATCCCTTCGGTGGGCTTGATCATAGGGGATCGAACACAGTAGATACCCGAAGGGATAAAGATTTCCTTAGACTATTTTTTAATCTAGTCCTCCTTTCGGCGGATTTTATTGGATAGAGACTTTGGGATCTAAAGACAAAGGGTTACACTCACGGGGTGCATAAGTTGTGTATGTATCTTGACCGAAAAATGGTAACTAAGACCTATACGAATAAGAGTTATTTTGTCATTAGGTTTTGCTCAAGAATGTCTTGATCCAGAGGAGGAGTGTTTTTGATTACCCTTCGGTGTCATACATTCTAAACTTTTGGAGTATCATTGCAAATTATAAATGACCTATGAATCATTTGATAATTAGCTAAAACATGATTGGATTAGAGTTATAGAATGAAAGTCATAAAAGTTTTTTCGAAAGTTTTCAGTAAAAATGTCTAGCTCTATAATTTCCTTATTGGGTGCAAAAAAATTAACCAGAGAGTATGATGACATGGAAAAACAAACTCAACACTATATTGGTAGTGGATGATCTGAAGTTTGTTCTAACTGAGGAGTGTCCTCAGGTTCCAGGCTCGAATGCGTCACGAAATGTTCGTGATGCATTAAATCGATGGATCAAGGCTAATGATAAGGCCAAGGTCTACATGTTGGCAAGTATATCTGACATGTTAGCCAAGAAGCATGATGGCATGATAACCGCAAAGGAAATCATGGATTCCGTGCAGGGTATGTTTGGACAACAGTCCACACAGGCCCGACACAATGTCCTAAAGTACATATTCAACTCAAGGATGCCAGAGGGTACATTTGTTCGGGATCATGTCGTGGATATGATGGTGCACTTAAACATCGCAGAGTCGAATGGTGCTTCCATCGATGAGTCGAGTCAGGTCAGCTTCATTTTGGAAACCCTTCCAGATAGTTTCCTACAGTTTAGAAGTAATGTTGTTATGAACAAGCTTACTTTTAACCTTACCTACCTTCTGAATGAACTCCAGACCTTTCAATCTTTGATGAAAATTCAGGGATCGAAAGGTGAGGCAAATGTTGCCAGTAGGAGTTATCACAGAGGTTCGACCTCTGGGACAAAGACAGTGGCTTCATCTTCTTTTTCTAACCTAAAAGGGAAGAAAAAGAACATGAAGAAGGTTGGTAAAGGGAAACGAACTGACAAAGCTGCCGCCCAGAAGGGCAAGAAAGTCAAAGAAGTTGTTGACAAAGTAAAGTGTTTCCATTGCAACGAAGACGGGCATTGGAAACGGAACTGTCCGAAGTACATTGCATAAAAGAAGAAGGAAGGTAAATATGATTTACTTTGCTAGAAGCTTGTTTAGTGGATAATGATAAACCTGCTTGGATACTTTATTCAGGCACCACTACTCATGTTTGTTATTCTTTTCAGGGGATTGATTCCTAGCAGCTACAGAAATGTGAGATAACGCTCCGGTTGGAAATGGAGAAGTCGTCTTAGGTGTAGCAGTAGACACGATGAAGCTTTATTTTGGCAAGAAATATGCATTGTTGGACAATATATTAGTGATACCAGGGTTTACTAGAAACCTTATTTCCAATTCTTACCTCATAGAACAATGTATTTTTGTTTCTTTGTCAATCAATAAAGTGTTTGTTTTGAAGAAAGGTGTAGAAATATGTTCAGTTTCATTAGAAAATGGATTGTATGTTTTAAGACCTAATTCAGTCAAAATGGGTTTGAATACTGAATTATATAAACCAGCAAAGGCACAAACTAAGAAAAGTAAAATTTCTCCTAAAGAAAATGCTCATCTTTGGCATTTTAGGTTGGGTCACATTAATCTCAATAGGATTGAGATATTGGTAAAGAACGGACTTCTAAACGAGTTAGAAGAAAGCTGTTTGCCTGTATGTGAATCCTGCCTAGAAGGCAAAATGACTAAAAGACCTTTTAGTGGAAAAGGTTATAGAGCCAAAGACCCTCATAGCTTATACATTTAGACCTTTGTTGTCCGATGAATGTTAAAGCTGTTGGGATTTGTGCCCTAAAACTCGTAGTTTGTAATTATGTTCTAATTATTGTAATAAAGTGTTATTATTTCAATAAAGTGTTATTGTTCGTTATCTACGAATTTGCCTTTATTTAAACCCTAAATCCAATAAACTAAACATACAAGGCTGTTAAATGAATCTCTAACTGAAGGTAATGTACATAAAAAGGATATCGGTTCGAGATACAGCCTAAAGGTCTATAGTTAGGGGATAAGGTTTGGGTACCTTACCCTGGTTAAACTATGGATGTGACCCACTTTGTATTTGATGCAAACACAGTGATCCTAACGTGTTCGTGTAGATGACATGTGAGTGGGGATATCCTATGTAATGAGATTACATATAACCCGACCACGAAATAGTAACCTCTAAACTCTGTTGACTAGTTAGGTTTCTATTTCACTAGGATGACCTAGGCAACTTTATCTCAATCCTGAGCAGGTTACAAACTCCTGTTCGCAAGGGATTATCCTTTGACTAGTATGGGTGAGAGTGGCCAGATTCGCCGACTCAATATGCCTGCCTTCTTGGGGACAAGACCGAGTGAGTGGCTGGGAACTTAACTTAGCAAGATGGAATTCACTCCTTCCCGCCTACTATGGTAAGTAGAGGAATGTTCCCTTAAGTGGTGTCTCTGGGACTTGAACAAAGGGTCCGACCCTCTCATTGGCCCGAGAGGGACTATGTTTGTTTGTAGGACCACAAACAAATTGTTCATTAGATGAGCACTGGTACTTAAGGCATAAGATGTAACTTAGGGGTAAAACGGTAATTTGACACAGCTTGTGTTACGAACATTCATGAAGGATTGACTTGCTATTATTGGTTAATATCCATGGAAACAGAAATATATCTGCGGTGAGAAGAGTGCAGCTGTGGGACTTTAGTGGAGTGTTCCCGCAGTTAACGAATGGTTATTGGGAGGTTAATGAGATTAACCGAGCAATCTTGTATCGTTGGAGAATCTGATCTGTAGGTCCATTAGGTCCACCTTCTAGCTCGTAAAGGGTTCTTAGATCATTTGAATTTGAAATGTACAAATTCATTAGGGAATAAACTTAATGTATATTGATACAATATAATATATAGTTTTGGAACTATATATTATAAATTTAATATGAATGTGATTCATATTAAATTATATGAGAGAATTGAATATTTGAAAGAATTCAAATATTATATTAAATGTGAATGTGATTCACATTTTGAAAAGTATAGGTTAAAATTTAATGTGCACTGGATATATATTAAAACTATAGGTTAAAGGGGTAATTTGATTAAATGAGATTTAATCCAAATGAAATATATGATATTTAATTAAAATAAATAATTAAATTTGATTTAATTATTATATTATTATTATTATTATTATTATTATTATTTTAATAATAAAAATAAGGGAATGTGTCATCCAGACACGTTCCCCACTACCCCTCTCCTTCTCCCTATTGACAATTTAACAGGGAGAAGGAGGTTGCTCATTTTTGTGATCGATCGTTTGATCTTTTGGCATTTTGGAGAATTGCTCTCTCTCTCACTCTCATTCTCAAAACTCTTCCAAAAGTTGGAATCCTTCCCACCAAGGAGGATCTAAGTAGAACTCAGAGATATAGGAGGTGATCCAAGTGGTGGTGTTGTTACGCAGAGAAAAACAGAAAAGTTCTTCCTTGTTGTTGTTTATCGTGGAGCAAGGAATTGCTGCGAAAAAGCTACAAAGGTAATTTATTCACCTCCCTTCTTAGTTTAAATTGTTAAACTTAATCACGTTTGCATGTATGCTATTATCCATTTCTAATAGGATTAGAATTTCCATGCTTGTTGTTTTTGTCAATGTATGAGTTTTTGTTTCAAGCAAAACAACCTTGCAATTACGATTCCAAATTTGTTTCCGCTGCTCAAGGAGATCGGATCTCCATCAAAAGCCAGGGGAGGATATGAATATTTCATCTCTTTTATCGATGATTATTCTAGATTTTGGCATATTTACCTAATTCACCACAAGTCTGAAGCACTTAAAAAGTTCAAGGAATTCAAGACGGAGGTTGAAAATCAATTAGGTAAAACTATTAAAACACTTTGATCGGATCGAGGTGCAGAGTACATGGATTTAAAATTCCAGAACTATATGATAGAACATGGAATTACATCCCAACTCTCAGCTCCCAGCACACCACAGCAAAATGATGTATCGGAAAGGAGAAATAGAACCTTGTTGGACATGATTCGATCAATGATGACTTATGCTCATCTCTATAGTTCCTTTTGGGGTTAGGCAGTGGAGACTGCAGTATACATTTTGAATAATGTGCCCTCAAAAAGTGTTTCTGAAACACCTTTTGAACTCTGAAAATGACGTAAAGGTAGTTTATGTCACTTCAGAATATGGGGCTGTCCAGCACAAGTGCTTGTGACAAATCCAATAAAGTTGGATTCACGTTCAAAGTTATGCCTATTCGTAGGATACCCAAAAGAAACAAGAGGTGGTCTATTCTATGATCCTAAGAAAGATAAGCTTTTTGTGTCGACAAATGTCATTTTCTTAGAGGAGGACCACATAAGGGACCACAAACCAAAAAGTAAAGTTGTGTTGAGTGAGTTAGGCGGAAGAATAACAAAGGTTGCTAATAAAACTAGTACGTCAACGAGAGTTGTTGATACTGGTTTGTCTAGTCAAGAGTGTCCATCTCAAGAGTTGAGTATGCCTCGACGTAGTGGGAGGGTTATAATACGACCTGACCGTTACATGGGTTTAACTGAAACCCAGGTTGTTATACCAGATGACAACAACGAGGATCCATTAACTTATAATCATGCAATGGTTGACAAATACAAAGACAAATGGGTCATAGCCATGGACCAAGAAATGGAGTCTATGTACTTCAATTATGTTTGGGATCTGTTAGATACATCTGATGGGGTAAGACCTATAGGTTGTAAGCGGATCTACAAGAGAAAGCGTGGTGTAGATGGAAGGGTGCATGATGGAGATCGGATCTCCTTGAGCAGCGGAAACGAATTTGGAAACGTAATATGCAAGATTGTTTTTCTTGAAACAAAAACCTATACATTGACAAAAAAAACATAACAAGCATGTAATTAACTCTAATCTAATTAGGCATGGATGATTTACATGCAAACATGCTACAAGTTTAATAATTAAACTAAAAAAATGGAAAGAAAATTACCTTTGTAGTTTCCAATTCTCCAACACAGCAATTCCTTGCTCCAAAAGAAAACATCTACACAGGAACTTCCAAAGTTTTCTGTTTTTCTCCAACAGAACACCACCAACAGTGAGCACCTTCTATATCTCTGAATTCTTAGATCTTCCTTGGTGGGAAGGATCCAACAATTGGAAAAAGAAGGGAATGAGAGTGTGTGTGAGAGAGAGAGCAATTCTCCAAAAATTGCCAAAAGATCAATTGATCAATCGAAATGAGCAACCCACTTCTCCCTGTTAAACTGTCGACAGGGAGAAGGAGAGGGGTAGTGGGGAACTTGTCTGGATGACAAGTTCTCTTATTTTATTATTAAAATAATAATAATAATAATAATAATTAAATCAAATTTCATTATTAATTTAAAAAGTAATTAAATATCATATATTTAATTTGGATTAAATCTCATTTAATCATGTCACCCCTTTAACCTATAGTTTTAATGTACATCCAGTGCACATTCAATTTTAACCTATAGTTTTCAAATGTGAATCACATTCACATTTGATATAATATTTTAACTCTTTCAAATATTCAATTCTCTCATGTAATTTAATATGAATCACATTCACATTAAATTTATAATATATAGGTCCAAAACTATATATTATATCGTATCTACATACATTATATATATTCCCTAATGATTTTGAACATTTCAAATTCAAATGATCTAAGAACCCTTTACGAGCTAGAAGGTGGACCTAGAGATCAGAAGCTCCAACGATACGAGATTGCTAGGTTAATCTCATTAACCTCCCAATCAACATTCGTTAACTGCGGGAACACTCCACTAAAGTCCCACAGTTGCACTCTTCTCACTGCAGATATATTTCTGTGTCCATGGATATTGACGAATAACAACAAGTCAATCCATGACGAATGTTCGTAACACTAGCTGGGTCAAATTACCATTTTACCCCTGGGTTACATCTTGTACCTTAAGTACCAGTGCTCCTCTAATGAACAATTTGTTTGTGGTCCTACCAATACACAGAGTCCCTCTCGGGCCAATGAGAGGGTCGGGCCCTTTGTTCAAGTCTCGGAGACACCACTGAAGGGAACATTCCTCTACTTAGCCTAATAGGTGGAAATGAGTGAATTCCATCTTGCTAAGTTAAGTTCCCAGCCGCTCACTCAGTCTTGTCCCCAAGAAGGTAGGCATATTGAGTCGGCGAATCTGGCTACTCTCACCCATACTAGTCAAAGGACAATCCCTCGCGAACAGGAGTTTGTAACCTGCTCAGAATTGAGATCAAGTTGCCTAGGTCATCCTAGTGAAATAGAAACCTAACTAGTCAACGGAGTTATTGCTAGAGCTTACTATTTTGTGAACCGGTCTTATGTAATCTCATTACATAGGATATCCCCACTCACATGTCATCTACACGAACACGTCAGGATCACTGTGTTTGCATCAAATGCAAAGTGGGCCACATCCATAGTTTAACCAGGGTAAGGTACCCAAATCTTATCCCCTAACTATATACCCTTTAGGCTGTATCTCAAATCGAGATCCTTTTTATGTACATTACATTCAGTTAGAGATTCATTTAACAACCTTGGATGTTTAGTTTATTGGATTAAGGGTTTTAATGAAGGCAAACTCGTAGATAACGAATAATAACACTTTATTGAAATAATAACACTTTATTACATTAATTAGAACATAATTACAAACTACGAGTTTTAGAGCACAAATCCCAACAAACTCCCACTTGAACTAAAACTCTAGTGGGGTACAACAAATCTTACACAGTGGTTACAAAGATATAAATATAATAAACTAGGGCATCCATATACCCCATTACATATCCCCCACTTGCCATAGATTTAGCCTATGTACATATCTCGTAGACCCAGACTTTCCAGATGACCCTCGAACACTTTAGTCGTGAGAGTCTTTGTAAACGGATCATCAATATTGTGCTCCGAAGTGCTTACCTCGTATCAGGTGATACTTCCTCTCGATGTGCTTACCTCGCTTATGGCTACGAGGTTCCTTCGAATAAGGTGATGGGAGATTACATATTTGGAACAACTTCCAAATCAGTAAGGAATTTCCATAGCCAAACAGCCTCTTTAGCTGTTTCACAAGCAGCAACATACTCAACCTCCATTGTCACACCCCCTCCCGAACTACCTGCTAACTCAGCTCGAAAGGCGGCGTGAAGCCAACAGACATTGTTTACCTCTTAACAATACCTGTTGACCCGGATTCACCTGATAAACATACTATGAACGCAAATGGAACACTTTAACACAACACAGCGGAAACGGGACAACTATTAAACATACACAAGGAGAAACCCTTCTTAAGTCTCTTTTGGAAACTAAAAAGTCAAGTGCATCAAAACAACACAAGACAACTCATTGTTCATAAAACCTCTAATGTACAAACAACAATAACAACATAGTCCTCTCAAAATAAACTATAACACATAGGGACTAGCTATACAACACCAACCACGTACAAAGTATTAAACTTATGAAGCTTCAGCAGACTATGGCAGTAACTCAGGTGTTAGGAGCTCGATCTCTACCTGAAAAGTATGAAAACATTGAAAGAATGAGCTATGAAGCTCAGTGAGTGACTGTGTTTAAGATCTATAACTTGTAAAACATGTTGTAAGCCCTAAACCCTATTCTCTTTTATCATTGATCACTCGTTCATGATGTTTTGAAATATGCAAAGTCGTATAGGTTGCACTAAACGATGTCGTGATCGAATTTGGGAATCTATTGAATTTGGAGCTACAATGTGTCTAAACTTCATAAGGGGATAGGTAAACCATTGAAATAAGCATATTAAAAGTTGCATTGAAGTAAGTTCAACTCATTAGCAAATTTGAGGAGTTTTAGGTGCATCAAGTATTGAATGGAAGATCATATGTCTTACAAACTTAGGATAAGTTGGCTAAATGCTTAAGGTTTATTTACATACTTATTTTGTTGTTTTAAAAAGGTGATTAAGATGTAAAAACTGAAGGAGGAGCTGGCAAAGGGAGGTGAAGCTTCGAGTTAAACAAGGCAAGTAGGTGCTTTGTCAAATTCATGAGAAAAACAGCAAGTAGCTGGGACAAAGGGTCATCTTCAATCGACCATATCTCTCTATCTACTGAACCAAAGTCGATGATTTTTATGTCACAATCTCAGAAATTGAGTGTAGAATATGAAACTGGTCGGCTTTGCAGAAAACACCAAGAGGACGAAGGAGAAAAGAGCAGAACCGTGAAGGGTGTTCAAGTTTCTCGGGTAGCAGAACAGTATGAGGAGATCAGTCTGTTTTGAGCTCTTGAGGAGGAATTAGAAGCTGAAATTTTGAGGTAAGTAAGCTAAGATGTTGTCCTTGAGGTTTATCAAAAAATATTTGGTGGTTGTGTTGATAAATTTTGAGGAACCCAAGCTGAAATTTGAACCTGTAGTTTTAGGTGAAAGGGAAAAACTTCTAGCAAGAGATTGAGGGAGATTTTATTTCATTTCTATATACTTTACAATCAATTGTGTGTATGGTTATTCTGAATTGAGTTATGGGACTGAGTTAGACCTGTTTCTAAGGTGCAAGGAAAGGAATTAATGCTACTGTTTTGAAAAGGAAGGCAGAAGACAGAAGTATGCTGTCAAATCCGGGAAGTCTCTGATGTTTTGGTTGTTCTGATCTGCATACTGGGAGTTAGAAGCTCTAATTGGTATGGTTCGAAAGCTTATTGAATTTACTACAACTTTCGTGAAGAAAGTCTGAGTAGAAAATGTCTAGAAGATGTCTTAAATATCGGATTACATTTGTTGTGCAGCAGGAATCCGAAACTGAAAACAGTAGAAATCTATTTTGAGGAAAGTAGCTTTCGAGGTATTTCTGAACAAATCCGTTTGGAATTTCAATTTCATGTCTTCATATGATTTTTAGAGGATTCAAAACGGAAGAGTTTGGTATAAATTACATTATTTATGGATAAGTAATGAAGAAGGTATGGCTGTCTGAAAACAGGGCAGAAAATCTGAAAATGCTGGAAAATTTAAAAGTGTGTTTTCTTGCAAGTTTTAAGGTTAAAAATCATGAGCTAGAGGTTCTAATGTTTGAGTTGGTTTGTTTGACAGACCAAGAGCAAATAGGTCAAGTATACAAGCCAAGGTTCTAATTTTAATACTGTGAGTGACTCTATCTTAGAACTATGCTTGGCCCATGTTTTCTTAAAAAACAACATAATTGTTGATCATTGAAACTTGTTTGAACTAATTATGTATAGCTTCATGGAGTTCCTAACATAAAGTTCATGGTAGAACCTAAGCATGCTTTGAATTAGTTGTAACTATAAATCCTAGTATGGAAACTAAATTTTGAAAGTATGCTTTCCTTTAGAGAATGTTTTGTGTAAATCCACTTGGGAACATGCTTAGATGATAATATGAAATTGTCAAGAAATTGTTGTATGTGTTATAAAGACATGATTTCCATGGTAAACAAGTTAGGCCCTTGATCTTGGTTAACCCCTAATACTAAAGGACATTCGAGAAGGTACTTAGGGGGCAATGAATCATAATTTCCCGATACTGAAGGACAATGAGAAGGTATTCGGGTAGTAAATGGTCTTACCTTAATACTGAAGGACATAGAGAAGGTATTAGGGAAAAACCAAAGGGCCAAAGGTATTCCACGTGCACGTGAGAGAGGTATGAACCTTGTTGGTACAAATGTAACTCTACCACCTCTATGGTTCGAAAGTGGTATCATGCTATGTGTTTTATTGTTATGAGCTTCTACATTATTGATCTATCTACACTCAATATAATACTATATTATGAGTTATGTGCTATGCATAAGTGGTGACTTGTGTAAATTGGAAGCATGGTTTGTTTATGTCAAGCTATTTTCTACTTATAGTCTGCCATTATTATGCTTCACCTTTGAGCTTATAATAGACACTCACTGAGATTCCTAGCTCACGTTTTCTCTATGTCTACTCTTCCCGTGTGCATTTGTGTTTCCAGTGCTTAGCCTCCACAAGACCTATTTGCCACAACGCCATTTAGCTCCTTGTATATACACTTCCATTTGTATATGGTTTGTAGTGAGAACATATTAGATGGGTTGTAATAGACATGGAAACTTTATGACTACCTAAAGAACATAGTAAAGGAAGTGAATGTGTTTCATATTATAGTGTATATCAGTGCTTAACTTTACTTATTCAAACATGATGTGTTACGTCTATTTTAAGTTAAGTCTTGGGTTAGTCAAGGAAAGCCAACAAGAGGTTTTGTTATCTTTGTCTTTGCATCTCTTCCTAGGTTAGGCAAGTAAGCTGGGACGGGGTGTGACATCTTGGTATCAGAGCAAAAGGTTTTGGGAAGGGAACTAGGTTCATGCATTAAATTAGGAGCTTGTTGTCTTACTTATTTTAATAAGATTGTGTAATTTAGGACCATGGCTCGAGGTGGCAAACGAGGCAGGCAAGTGGAGACTGGAACTCAAGAAGCTACTGGTGATAGAGGAAGAGAGGTATCAGAGGGAGAGTCTAGTCATCCTCGTGCAAGAGGTGAATATGGAGGAACAGATCTTTACGCGGATAACTCAAAGATTAGTTGAAAGTGTTGGATCAAATGCGGATCCGGAAAAGAAGTATGGCATTGAAAGACTGAAAGCCTTAGGTGCAACAACATTTGAAGGCACGGCATGATCCCGCCGATCTTGAGGTTTGGTTAAATCTGATTGAGAAGTGCTTTAGGGTCATGCGATGCCACAAGACAGGGAAGGTCGATTTAGCGAAGATTCTTACTCCAGAAAGGAGCAGATGATTGGTGAAGATAACAGAGAGCAGAAAAGTAGATGCTTGGAGCTGGAAAGAGTTTCGAAAGGCCTTTGAAGATAAGTATTACCCGAGCTCATATCGTGATGCAAAGAGGAACGAGTTTCTAGGACTTGTTCAGGGATCGATGTCAGTAACAGAATATGAGAAGAAGTTCACAGAATTATCAAAGTATGCGAGCACTATTGTTGCAAACGAGACAGATCGATGCAAGAGGTTAGAGGACGGTTTACGAACAGAGATCAGAACGCCTGTGACAGCAAGTTCGGAGTGGGCTGAGTTCTCCAAGCTTGTGGAGACGGCATTACGAGTAGAGCGAAGCCTGGTAGAAGACAGAATGGGAAAAGGAGTTGTAGGTGGTGGTCATACCACTTATTCTGTTGGTTTACCACGAGACCGATTCCAACGAGGAGATAATAGAAGATTCACTCCGGTGTCTCTGAAAGGGAAGCTTTAAACCCCATCGTGGTGGGCAAACTACTCAAAAGGATCTGTGCACAGGGACGTGGGAAAGACAGAGGCGGTAGGGATCAAGTTTTACGATAGGATCGGCAAGGGACTCCGTGCAGGGCAATCCAGTGGAGTCGGTGGCTAGTTCAAAGCAGGAAACCTTTATGCAAAGACTGTGGAAAGTATCATTGGGGTCGATGTTTGAGTGGCGTAAATGTATGTTTCAACTGCAGGCAAGGTGGTCACTTCAAAGGGAATGCCCCAATTAATGCAAGAAGGCATGGTGGGACAGAGAACTACATCGCATATCGTGAACCAAAGCAAATCTTTGGGCAAATGGAGGAGAAGGCACTAGTAGTGTTAAGCAAAGGGCGGTGGGTCGACCCGGAACAGGGGGAAGATTTACGCCATGACACAAAGAGAAGCGGATGATGCACCGAGAAGTTGTTACGGGTACACTTTCTATCTCAGAATAAACTCCGCACATGCATTACTAGATCCGTGAGCTACACATTCTTTTATCTCTAAAATGTTTGCTTCATAGCATTGTTGCGAAGTTAGAACTTTTATCTGAGGAACTGTGTATTTATACTCCTATTGGTGATATGTCGATAGTTTGTAGTGTTTATACTAATTGTATGGTGGAAGTGAATGGTGTGACCATGACAACTGAACTGATTCCCTTAGATCTCCAAGAGTTCGACGTTATTTTGGGGATGGATTTCTTATCTAGGTATCATGCCTTAATGGATCACATAGGAAGGAAGTTGTGTTGAGGAAATCATGCGGCACTGAGGTTGTGTTTAAGGGACATAGGAAAATATTGCCTACTTGTATGATATCAACTATTAAAGCTGGGAAATTATTGAAGAAAGGTTGTACAACATATCTTGCATATGTAGTTTGTGCACCATGAGTAAATCGAAACCTGAAGACATTCCAGTGGTATGTGAGTATTTAGATGTCTTCCCGGAAGAGCTAACGGGGTTGCCACCTGATAGAGAGGTGGAGTTTACCATTGACTTGATGCCAGGAACAGCGCCAATATCTCAAGCCCCGTATAGGATGGCAATCAAGGAATCAAGGAATTGAAAACTCGATTCACGAGTTGGTGGATAAGGGTTATATTCGACCAAGTGTATCTCCGTGGGGAGCACTGTGTTGTTTGTTAAAAGAAGGATGGAACATTACGATTATGTATTGATTACCGACAACCGAATAAGGTAACAATACGTAACAAATATCCTTTGCCCCGCATAGATGACTGTTCGATCAACTAAAGGGTGCCTCGGTGTTTTCCAAAATTGATTTACGATCGAGTTACCATCACCAAGATCAATGATTCGATGTACCAAAAACAGCTTTCAGGACAAGGTATGGGCATTATGAATTCTTGGTAATGCCATTCGGGTTAACTAATGCCCCAGCAGCATTCATGGATCTCATGAATCGGGTATTCCATCCTTATCTTGATCAGTTTGTGATAGTATTCATTGATGACATCTTGGTGTACTCGAAAAAGCAGAGAGAGCATGCGAGAACATCTCCGAATAGTGCTACGGACATTACGAGATCGGAAGTTGTATGCTAAATTTAGTAAATGTGAGTTTTGGCTGGAACAGGTTGTGTTTTTGGGACACGTAGTGTCAGCAGCTGGGGTTCAAGTGGATCCTCAGAAGACGGAAGCTATAGTTAAGTGGGAACAACCAACTTCAATAACGGAAGTCCGTAGTTTTTGGGACTTGCGGATACTATCGACGCTTTTGTTGAGGATTTTTCAAAATAGCTCTTCCATTAACCAGATTTGACAAAGAAGAATACGAAGTTCGAGTGGAGTGAAAAGTGTGGAAAAAGTTTTCAAGAGTTAAAGAATGCACTTGTCACAAAGACTCTGGTACTAACTCTACCCACCACGGAAAAGAGTTTGAGGTTTATCATGATGCCTCACATCGGGGCCTTTGATGTGTACTTATGCGAGATGGGAAAGTGATTGCTTATGCCTCAAGACAGTTAAAAAAACATGAATGTAATTATCCTACTCATGATCTGGAGCTCGCAGCAGTTGTGTTAACTTTAAAGATTTGGAGGCATTATCTGTTTGGTGAGAAGTGTTGTATTTACACAGATCATAAATGTTTAAAATACGTCTTCGAACAGAAAGAGTTGAATTTGAGACAACGGCGGTGGCTTGAATTAATAAAAGATTATGACTGCACGATTGAATACCACCCCGGGAAGGCTAATGTTGTAGCTGATGCACTGAGTAGGAAGTCAAAGCAACGTAGGGGTTCACTTAATGCTGTTAGAGTAGCTCTATTTGAGGAAATCAAGAGTTCTAATGCAAAGGTGTATGTTGGTGACAAAGGGAACTTGTTAGCTCATTTTCAGGTAAGACCTACCTTGATTAATGATGTTATCTCAAGTCAAGCTAAAGACCCTACCTTCAAGAAATTGATAGAAGAGGTAAACTTGAATTAAAGAGCAGATTACGAAGTAGGGCGTGATGGAGCATTAATGAAGTGTGGTAGATTTTGTGTGTCTAAAGATGAAACTTTGAGAAATGCGATACTAGAAGAGGCACATAGTTCAGCCTATGCGATGCATCCAGGAGGTACAAAGATGTATCGGACCTTAAAGAACAATTATTGGTGGCCAGGAATGAAACGAGAAATAGCAGAGTATGTCTCTAAATGTTTAATTTGTCAGCAGGTGAAACTTGAACGACAAAAACCAGGAGGGCTTCTAAATCCACTCCCAATACCTGAATGGAAGTGGGAGCATGTAACGATGGATTTCTTATTTGGACTTCCCCGAACACCGAGTGGTTATGACGGGATTTGGGTGATAGTAGACAGATTGACTAAGACTGCTCGATTCTTACCCGTCAAGGTAACTTTTACTCTGGATAAACTTGCTAAATTATATGTTGACAGGATTGTAAGCCAATACGGAGCCCCAGTGTCTATTGTGTCGGATAGGGATTCGAGATTTACTTCCAAGTTCTGGCCGAGTCTCCAAGAGGCCTTGGGAACTAAGTTGCACCTTAGGTACAACATTTCATCCACAAACCGATGGTCACCGAAAGAACCATTCGCACCCTCGAAGACATGCTTGAGCATGCGTCTTGCAATATAAAGGAAGTCGGGAGACTCACCTATCATTGATGGAGTTTGCATACAATAATAGTTATCATTCTAGCATCGGAATGGCACCGCATTTGAAGCATTATATGGAAGAAAATGTAGAACCCCTATTTGCTGGGGGGAGGTAGGAGAAAGGAAGCTGATAAGGCCAGAGTTGGTCCAAGTTACCTCGGAGAATGTTAAACTTATCAGGGAAAGACTGAAGACAGCACAAGATAGACAAAAGAGCTACGCTGACAAACGAAGAAGAGATTTAAAATTCGAAATCGGAGACAAAGTTTTCCTGAGACTATCCCCATGGAAGAGTATTTTGCGGTTCGGAAGGAAGGGAAACGAGCCCGAGATATATAGGGCCTTACGAGATTCTCGGGCGTGTAGGGCCATCAACTTACTGATTAGCTTTACCAATAGAATTGTCTCGGTACATAATGTTTTCCATGTATCAATGTTGAGGAAATACGTTTCTGATCCATCACATGTGCTCAAGGTAGAACCAATACAACTTAAGGAGAATCTAACATATGAGGAAGAACCTCTACAAGTCATCGGATCCGAAAGAACAGTGCTTAGAAACAAGTCAATACCATCTGTAAAGGTCTTGTGGAGAAATCACGACGTCGAGGAAGCAACATGGGAAAGCGAAGACACAATGAAAGAAAAGTACCCACAACTTTTCGTCTTTGAATTTCGAGGGCGAAATTCCTCTTAAGGGGTAGTAAATTGTAAGCCCTAAACCCTATTCTCTTTTATCATTGATCACTCGTTCATGATGTTTTGAAATATGCAAAGTCGTATAGGTTGCACTAAACGATGTCGTGATCGAATTTGGGAATCTATTGAATTTGGAGCTACAATGTGTCTAAACTTCATAAGGGGATAGGTAAACCATTGAAATAAGCATATTAAAAGTTGCATTGAAGTAAGTTCAACTCATTAGCAAATTGGAGGAGTTTTAGGTGCATCAAGTATTGAATGGAAGATCATATGTCTTACAAACTTAGGATAAGTTGGCTAAATGCTTAAGGTTTATTTACACACTTATTTTGTTGTTTTAAAAACGTGATTAAGATGTAAAAACTGAAGGAGGAGCTGGCAAAGGAGGTGAAGCTTGAGTTAAACAAGGCAAGTAGTCTTTGTCAAATTCGCAGAAAAACAACAAGCAGCTGGGAAAAAGGGTCATCTTCAATCGACCATATCTCTCTATCTACTGAACCAAATTCGATGATTTTTTTGTCCAAATCTCAGAACTTGAGTGTAGAATACGAAACTGGTCGGCTTTGCAGAAAACACCAAGAGGACGAAGGAGAAAAGAGCAGAACAGTGAAGGGTGTTCAAGATTCTCGGGTAGCAGAACAGTATGAGGAGATCAGTCTGTTTTGAGCTCTTGAGAAGGAATTAGAAGCTGAAATTTTGAGGTACGTAAGCTAAGATGTTGTCCTTGAGTTTTATCAAAAAATATTTGGTGGTTTTGTTGATAAATTTTGTGGAACCCAAGCTGAAATTTGAACCTGTAGTTTTAGGTGAAAGGGAAAAACTTCTAGCAAGAGATTGAGGGAGATTTTCTTTCATTTCTATATACCTTACAATCAATTGTGTGTATGGTTATTCTGAATTGAGTTATGGGACTGAGTTAGACCTGTTTCTAAGGTGCAAGGAAAGGAATTAATGCTACTTTTTGAAAAGGAAGGCGAGTAAGACAGAAGTATGCTGTCAAATCCGGAAGTCTCTGATGTTTTGGTTGTTCTGATCTGCATACTTGGAGTTAGAAGCTCTAATTGGTATGGTTCGAAAGCTTATTGAATTTACTACAACTTTCGTGAAGAAATCGTGAGTAGAAAATGTCTAGAAGATGTCTTAAATATCGGATTATATTTGTTGTGCAGCAGGAATCCGAAACTGAAAACAGCAGAAATCTATTTTGAGGAAAGTAGCGTTCGAGGTATTTCTGAACAAATCCGTTTGGAATTTCAATTTCATGTCTTCATATGATTTTTAGAGGATTCAGAAAGGAAGAGTTTGGTATAAATTACATTATTTTTGGATAAGTAATGAAGAAGGTATGGCTGTCTGAAAACAGGGCAGAAAATCTGAAAATGCTGGAAAATTTAAAAGTGTGTTTTCTTGCAAGTTTTAAGGTTAAAAATCATGAGCTAGAGGTTCTAATGTTTGAGTTGGTTTGTTTGACAGGCCAAGAGCAAATAGGTCAAGTATACAAGCCAAGGTTCTAATTTTAATACTGTGAGTGACTCTATCTTAGAACTATGCTTGGCCCATGTTTTCTTAAAAAAAACATAATTGTTGATCATTGAAACTTGTTTGAACTAATTATGTATAGCTTCATGGAGTTCCTAACATAAAGTTCATGGTAGAACCTAAGCATGCTTTGAATTAGTTGTAACTATAAATCCTAGTATGGAAACTAAATTATGAAAGTATGCTTTCCTTTAGAGAATGTTTTGTGTAAATCCACTTGGGAACATGCTTAGATGATAATATGAAATTGTCAAGAAATTGTTGTATGTGTTATAAAGACATGATTTCCATGGTAAACAAGTTAGGCCCTTGATCTTGGTTAACCCCTAATCTCAAGGACATTCGAGAAGGTACTTAGGGGCAATGAATCATAATTTCCCGATCTTGAAGGACAATGAGAAGGTATTCGGGTAGTAAATGGTCTTACCTTAATACTTTGAAGGACATAGAGAAGGTATTAGGGAAACCAAAGGGCCAAAGGTATTCCACGTGCACGTGAGAGAGGTATGAACCTTGTTGGTACAAATGTAACTCTACCACCTCTATGGTTCGAAAGTGGTATCATGCTATGTGTTTTATTGTTATGAGCTTCTACATTATTGATCTATCTACACTCAATATAATACTATATTATGAGTTATGTGCTATGCATAAGTGGTGACTTGTGTAAATTGGAAGCATGGTTTGTTTATGTTAAGCTATTTTCTACTTATAGTCCGCCATTATTATGCTTCACCTTTGAGCTTATAATAGACACTCACTGAGCTTCCTAGCTCACGTTTTCTCTATGTCTACTCTTCCTGGTGCGAGACGAGTTTCCAGTGCTTAGCCTTCACAAGACCTATTTGCCACAACGCCATTTAGCTCCTTGTATATACACTTCCATTTGTATATGGTTTGTAGTGAGAACATATTAGATGGGTTGTAATAAACATGGAAACTTTATGACTACCTAAAGAACATAGTAAAGGAAGTGAATGTGTTTCATATTATAGTGTATATCAGTGCTTAACTTTACTTATTCAAACATGATGTGTTACGTCTATTTTAAGTTAAGTCTTGGGTTAGTCAAGGAAAGCCAACAAGAGGTTTTGTTATCTTTGTCTTTGCATCTCTTCCTAGGTTAGGCAAGTAAGCTGGGACGGGGTGTGACACATGTCACCTGAAAACTATGAGCATATGCATTTGTATTCAAGCGTTGAAAGTAAATGTAGAATCATAATAGACTTTTAGGAAACCAACAAGTATATCGTTAAAATCTCGTATGACATCTAAATGATATAAACACTTTTTAAAACATGTCACAATCTATGTTTGTTCTACGATGTAGTGGGGCTCGCCCAGCACTCCCATCGTCTTTGTCGTAGTGGGGCTGCGCCAAAGACTCACGACAAATACTGAGTTGTCACGGAGTTCACTCAACGTCGACAACAGAAATAACCTGTGTGCACACGGTACCATAAAGCCTCGGGCTCAATATCTCAGAAGATCACATGAAAACATTTGAACATGCCTGCTTATCTCTTCTTTCATAAAACACAAGCTTACTCAGCTTGTTCATAAAACTGGAAATCTTTAGAACATACTTGCTAGTACATGCTTGCTTGAAATCATAACATTTCCATAAATTTTGGCAACCATTGGACATATGCTCATGTATAAATTTTATAAAGACTTTTAGGGTCACAATGAACACTTGAAGCATTTCTAGGAAAACAAGAATACTCATAGACATGTGTTCAAAAATAAAACACAAGCTTTGAAAAAATTCATTCTAGCAAAACTTGCATTTCTTAAAGCATATAAGCATATTTCAAGCATTTAGTTCATTTTCGAAGTTCGTTTAATCACTCACAGTGTTAAACTAGAACCTTGGCCCGCACACTCGACTTATCTCCTCTTGGCCTGTGAAACAAACAAAATTCATGTATTAGAACCTCGAGCTCATGGTTTTAAACCTTAAAACTACAAGAAAACACTCCAACCAATTTTCCAGCATTTCACAGATTTTCTGCCCTGTCTTCAGACAACCATAACTCCTTCATTACTTATCCAAAAAGAATGTAATTTATACCAAACGCTTCCTTTTTGAACCCTCTAAAACTCTTATGAAGACATGAAAATAAGATTCCAAACAGTCTGGTTCAAATTTACCTCGAAAGCTACTTTCTTCAAAACAAGTTCCTGCTGTTCCAGTTTCGTTTTTCCTGCTGCACAACAAAATTAACCTGAGATTTAAGACATCTTCTAGACATTTTATGCTCACGATTTCTTCACAAAACGTGTAGGAAATTCAATAAGCTTTCGAACCATACCTATTAGAGCTTCTGATTCCGACTCTACAGATCATTACAACCAAATTTCAGAGACTTCTCGGATTTGACAGCAAATTTTGTCTTCTGTCTTCCTCTTCAGAAAACAGTAGCTTAAGATCCAAATTTGTTCGAGCTTCCTTCACGAATTTTGTTCCAATATGAGTTAACATTCATGAAACAAAACATCAACCCTTAACTCTTCCTATGGAGCTCGAGATGAATAGAAAACCATAATAGGATACAATTGATTAAGTTGCTGTTATAAAGGCATACCTTTAGCTCTTCTCCAAAAACCACCTTGTTTCTCTTCCTTTATGCTTCTCCCACGAAACCCTAAGCCTCTCCTTGTTGAAAATGAGAAGAAAATTGATGGTTCAAGTGTTTTTAAAAAGATAACAATGGTGGGGGTCCCACCATCCACCTTTCGTTTCCTTTCTTTTCTTTTCTGTTCTTTTTTTCCTTCCTTTATCTTTTTCATTTATTATCTTTTCTTTGAAAAACAAAACAAACTTAATATATTAAACATTTGTTTCATTTCCTTTTCTTCTTTTGTCTTTAAAGCAATCCAAACCAAAATGGTTTAAACATTCATTCCTTGTTTTCCTTTTGCCTTTCAATTCATTTCTTTTCTTCTTTCCTTTTGTTGTTTGATAATAAGGAAGTTCCAAAGAAAGATCTCGGGTTTACAACATACCTCCCCTTAAGAAATTTTGTCCTCGAAATTTAGTAGTCCTTTAGGTGAATATCGTCGGGTACTTTCTTCTCATTAGGTCCTCTAACTCCCAAGTTGCCTCCTCCACTGCGTGATGTCTCCAACGAACCTTCACGAGTGAGATCGTCTTGTTTCTTAAAACTTGTTCTTTCCTGTCGAGGATTTGAACTGCATCCTCTACGTAACTCATGTCTTCTTTCACCAACGGGTTGTGCTTGCAAAGACATGTGTCGGATCTGGAATATACTTCCTCAACATGGACACATGGAAAACATCATGTACTCGAGATAGTTCTGCTGGTAACTCCAAATCAGAGGTCACTGCCCAACTCGACCCGCATTTGATAAGGACCAATATACCTAGGGCTTAGCTGTCACGCCCCCTCCCGAACCACTTGCTAACTTAGCCCAGGAGACGGCATGAAGCCAACAGACATTGTTACCTCTTAACAATACCTGCTGACACTACTTTACCTGAAAACAAACTATGTTCGCATATGGAACACTTAAACTTAACTCAGCGGAAACTGGACATCTATAAGACGTACATGAGGAGAAACTCTTCTTAAGTCTCTCTTGGAAACTAAGATGAGCAAGAACATCGTAACCACAAACAATCCAAACCACTAATTAAACAACCACAACCTCTAAAGCACATACGACTATAACTACATAGTTCTCTTAAAATAATTTACAGACATATGGACTTGCTAAACCACACCAACCACGTACAACATATCAACATGAGAAGCCTCCAGCAGACTATGGCAAGTTATCGTGCACCGGAGACTCGATCTCTACGAAAAGTGGGAAAACACCGGAAGAATGAGCTATAAAGCTCGGTGAGTGACTTGAGTTTAAAAGAAAGCTATTAACTCGTAAGTCATATCACCGCCATCTATGAGCATATGCATCGTAATCAAGCGTTAAAAGTAATCGTGTAATCATTATAGCTTTTCATGAAAACAAGCAAGACACCGCTAAAATCTCGTAAGGCATGTAAATGATATAAACTCTTTTTAAAACATGTGACAATCTACGCTGTGTAGGGCACGCCAAAGATACCAACGCTTATTCTACGATGTAGTGGGGCCCGCCCAAAGACTCCCATCGTCTTTGTCGTAGTGGGGCCCGCCAAAGACTCACGACAATGCTGTTGTCACGAGTACACTCAACGCCGACAACAGAATAAGACCTGTGTGCACACGGCACTACATAGCCTCGGGCTCAATATCTCGTAAGTTCACATGAAAACATTTGAACATGCCAAACTATCTTTTCCTTTCATAAAACTCAAGCTTACTTAGCTTGTTCATAAAACTAGAAATCTTTAAAACATACTTGCTAGTACATGCTTGCTTGAAATCATCACATTTTCATAAGTTTTGGCAACCATTGGACATATGCTCATGTATAAACTTTATAAAGACTTTTAGGCTCATCATGAACACTTTAAAACATTTCTAAGAAATCATGAATGTTCATAAACAAGTGTTCAAGAAAACAATAAACAACTAAACCATTTCGTTTTAGCAAAACCTTGCATTTCATAAGCATAATACAAGCCTATAAACCATTTTCAGGGTTCGTTTTGTCACTCACAGTGTTAGAACTAGAGTCTTGACCCGTACACTCGACTTATTTGCTCTTGGCCTGTCAAACAAACCAAATTCAACCATTAGAACCTCGAGCTCATGCTTTTTAACCTTAAACTTACAAGAAAACACACTTTCAAAAATTCCAGCATTTAACAGATTTTATGCCCTGTATTCAGATACTCATAACTTTTTCATTACTTATCCAAAAATAATGTACTTTATACCAAACTCTTCCTTTTTGAACCCTCTAAAACTCTTATGAAGACATGAAAATGAGATTCCCAATAGATTGGTTCAGAAATACCTCAAAGCTCCTTTCCCCGGAACCAACTTCTGCTATTCCAGATTCTGAATTTCTGCTGCAACCCGAAACTTGACCTGCTATTTACAACATCTTTCAGTCATTTTCTATTCACAATTTCTTCATGAAAGTTGTAGGAAATTCAATAAGCTTTCCAACCATACCTAATAGAGCTTCTGATTCCAATTCTACAGGTCAGTACAACCAAAACATCAGAGACTTCTCGGATTTGACAGTAAATTCTGTGTTCTGACTTCCTCTTCATAAATCAGTGGCTTAGGGTCCGAATATGCTCGAGCATCCTTCACGAATTTTGTTCCAATATGAGTTAACGTGCACGAAACAAAATTTCAGCTCTTACCTCTTTCTGTGGAGCTCGAGATGAACCAAATAGCAGAACATGGCAGAGTGATTACCTTGCTGTCATACTAATTTGCTTGAGTTCTCTCCCTCTCTTCTTCAATTTCCAGCTGAAACCCTCTTCTTCTTCTTCCTTTAAGCTTCTCCCACGAAAACCCTTGCCTTTCATTTGATAAAATGAAGAAGAAGATCGATAGAAGCTTGTTTTAAAGAAGAACTTAGGTGGGGTCCCACCACCCACCATCCTTTCTTTTCTTTTCTTTCTTTTTCCTTTTCTTTTCTTTTCCTTTCTTTTCTTTTCTTTCCTTTTCTTTCCTTTTCTTTTCTAAACATAACAAACTTAGTATATTAAACATTGTTTCATTTCCTTTCCTTCTTTTGTCTTAAAAGCAATCCAAACCAAAATGGTTTAAACTTTCCTTCCTTGTTTTCCTTTTGCCTTTCACCTCATTTCTTTCCTTTGTAAAACAAGGAAAACCAAGTTTTAAGCATTCATTTCTTCCTTTCTTTTGTTGTTTGATAATAAGGAGGTTCCAAAGAAAGATCTCGGGTTTACATTAGCTTACCCTTCTTGCCAAAACGAAGGACAGCTCTCCAAGGAGATAACTTCAAGAAAACTTGATCTTCGACTTGGAATTCTAAGTCCTTTCGTCGCTTATCTGCGTAACTCTTCTGACGGTCTTGAGCTACCTTCAAATTCTCCCTAATTACCTTAATATTGTCTGTAGTAATTTGTACCATCCATCTTGAAATGCCCTGGCTGCCCACACTGGTAACACACATTGACACCAACAAGACATTGGCCTCGATGAATCTTACCACAATTTGGACATGAAGTTCTCCTTGCGACACTAGCTACAGACTCTTGATTGTCTGTGGTCTTGCTGTGGATTTGGCAGATTAACTAGGTGCTCTTTGACTCTCCCTCTGATAGGCACCACTAACATTCATCTGCCTCGATGTCTGGCCGCCAGCTCGATTCTTAAAGTCTTGACGACTTGAAACATTCACTCTGGGTGTGAAACTTTGCTTTTCGCGTCCCTGAAAACTGCTCGTCGTTGAAGGCCCACTAGTAGGCTCCACCACTGACTGCGCCTCTGCTATACTCTGCTCAACACGTAGAGCAGTCTCTATCAGCTGAGAGAAGTCAGTCCACTTAGCAATGGCCGTGACTGGGGTACGTATCTCAGGTCGTAACACTCTTTCAAATCGTCGACACCTGTCACTCTCAGATGCCACAATAACATCAGCATATCGTGATCACTCGATATACGTTCTCTCGTACTCAGCCACTGTAGTGATCCTTGCTTCAGTTCTAAAAATTCATCCCTTTTGGCCTCACGATATGTGCTAGGGTAATATTTATCTTCGAAGATGCTTCTGAAAGTTTGCCAGTTTAGAGTATGTGCATCACTGCGCCTAGCTTGTATTGATTTCCACCATCCCTCTGCTTCTTTCTCTAGTAGGAATGTGGCTAGCTTAACTTTACGCTCTTCAGGGCAGCTCATCACGTCAAAGCATTTCTCAAGCTTATTCAGCCTAATCTCGGCATCAGCTGGATCTGTGGAACCCTCAAACACTGTGGCTCCCAATTTCTTCAGTCGTTCTATTCCATATGCCTTCTCTGGATCACTCGGCCCTGCTCTCTCTGGCCTGCCTACCACCTGTGAGGAAATGGCATGTTGTTGATCTCTAGCCTCAGTTTGGACTCTCGGGGCACTAGATCCCCTCTCAGATTGCCCTTGGGTAGGATCCTGTGTCCCGCCCTGATCCTGCCTCCGTCGTCTGCTAGTACGTGGTGGCATGACTCCTATAACATTTCAACATATTAGACATGCTATGGTTACTTACCATAAGTACACAATACTAAACTTCTATTCACATTTTAGCCCTAACTGAACTTGCTCTTATACTTACTTGAACCATACTCTACTAGTTCAATCTGAACTAACTAAATAACTTGCTATGACTTTTACTTTCTTCTCAGAGCTAACTCGCCCTGTCTCATTCCCATGGAGCTAACTGCTCTGATACCAAGTTGTCTCATTCCCGAACTACCTGCTAACTCAACTTGAAAGGCGGCGTGAAGCCAACAAACATTGTTTACCTCTTAACAATACCTGTTGACCCTGATTCACCTGATAAACATACTATGAACGCAAATGGAACACTTTAACACAACACAACGGAAACTGGACAACTATTAAACATACACAAGGAGAAACCCTTCTTAAGTCTCTTTTGGAAACTAAAAAGTCAAGTGCATCAAAACAACACAAGACAACTCATTGTTCATAAAACCTCTAATGTACAAACAACTATAACAACATAGTCCTCTCAAAATAAACTATAACACATAGGGACTAGCTATACAACACCAGCCACGTACAAAGTATTAAACTTATGAAGCTTCAGCAGACTATGGCAGTAACTCAGGTGCAAGGAGCTCGATCTCTACCTGAAAAGTTTGAAAACATTGAAAGAATGAGTTATGAAGCTCAGTGAGTGACTGTGTTTAAGATCTATAACTTGTAAGACATGTCAACTGAAAACTATGAGCATATGCATTTGTATTCAAGCGTTGAATGTAAATGTAGAATCATAATAGACTTTTAGGAAACCAACAAGTATATCGTTAAAATCTCGTAAGGCATGTAAATGATATAAACACTTTTTAAAACATGTCACAATCTACGTTTGTTCTACGATGTAGTGGGGCCCGCCCACCACTCCCATCGTCTTTATCGTAGTGGGGCCTGCCTAGCACTCACGACAGCGCTGTTGTCACGGAGTTCACTCAATGTCGACAACAGAAATTACCTATGTGCACACGATATCATAAAGCCTCAGACTCAATATCTCAGAAGATCACATGAAAACATTTGAACATGCCTGCTTATCTTTTCTTTCATAAAACTCAAGCTTACTCACCTTGTTCATAAAACTGGAAATCTTTAGAACATACTTGCTAGTACATGCTTGCTTGAAATCATAACATTTCCATAAATTTTGGCAACCATTGGACATATGCTCATGTATAAATTTTATAAAGACTTTTATGGTCACAATGAACACTTGAAGCATTTCTAGGAAAACAAGAATACTCATAGACGTGTGTTCAAAAATAAAACACAAGCTTTGAAACAATTCATTCTAACAAAACTTGCATTTCTTAAAGCATATAAGCATATTTCAAGCATTTGGTTCATTTTCGAAGTTCGTTTAATCCCTCACAGTGTTAAACTAGAACCTTGGCCCGCACACTCGACCTATCTCCTCTTGGCCTGTGAAACAAACCAAATTCATGTATTAGAACCTCGAGCTCATGGTTTTTAACCTTAAAACTACAAGAAAACACTCGAACCAATTTTCCAGCATTTCACAGATTTTCTGCCCTGTTTTCAGACAGCCATAACTCCTTCATTACTTATCCAAAAAGAATGTGATTTGTACCAAATTCTTTCTTTTTGAACCCTCTAAAACCCTTATGAAGACATGAAAATACGATTCCAAACAGTTTGGTTCGAATGTACCTCGAAAGCTACTTTCTTCAAAACAACTTCCTGCTGTTCCAGTTTCATTTTTCCTGCTGCATAACAAAATGAACCTGAGATTTAAGACATCTTCTAGACATTTTCTGCTCACGATTTCTTCACGAAACTTGTAGGAAATTCAATAAGCTTTCGAACCATACCAATTAGAGCTTCTGATTCAAACTCTACAGATCAGTACAACCAAAACATCAGAGACTTCTCGGATTTGACAGCAAATTCTGTCTTCTATCTTCCTCTTCACAAAACAGTAGCTTAAGATCCAAATTTGCTCGAGCTTCATTCACGAATTTTGTTCCAATATGAGTTAACTTTCATGAATCAAAACTTCAACCATTAACTCTTCCTGTGGAGCTCGAGATGAACAGAAAACCAGAATAGGATACAATTGATTAAGTTGTTGTTATAAAGGCATACCTTTAGTTCTTCTCCTCTCTTCTGCAACTTCAGCTCCAAAAACCACCTTGTTCCTTTTCCTTTATGCTTCTCCCACGAAACCCTCAGCTTCTCCTTGTTGAAAATGAGAAGAAAATCGATGGTTCAAGTGTTTTTAAAAAGATAACAATGGTGGGGGTCCCACCATCCACCTTTCCTTTCCTTTCTTTTCTTTTTTTTCCTTCCTTTATCTTTTTCATTTCTTATCTTTTCTTTGCAAAACAAAACAAACTTAATATATTAAACATTTGTTTCATTTCCTTTTCTTCTTTTGTCTTTAAAGCAATCCAAACCAAAATGGTTTAAACTTTCCTTCCTTGTTTTCCTTTTGCCTTTCACTTCATTTCTTTTCTTCTTTCTTTTTGTTGTTTGATAATAAGGAAGTTCCAAAGAAAGATCTCGGGTTTACATCCATCGTGGAGTCAACGATCTGAATATCAGAATCAGTGTATCTAGTAAGGATCAAATCCTTAGACCCATACACAAGCGTATAGTCCCTCGCTCTCTTTAGATACTTGAGGATAGTTTTTAACTGTTGTCCAGTGGTCTAACCCTGGATTGGACTAGTACCTACTGACTATTCCCATTGTATAAGAAATGTGTGGCCTCATGCATAACATAGTATACATTAAGCTACCTACTGCAGAGGCATAAAGAATATGCCTCATATCCTCAACTTCTTGAGATGTCTTGGGACACTGTTCCCTAGACAGATGAACTCCATGCCTGAAGGGAAATAAGCCCCTCTTGAAATTCTGCATCGAATATCTTAACAACATTTTGTCGATATAAGACGCTTGAGACAGTGCTAGCGTTCTGTTCTTGCGATTCCTGAGGATTTGAATCCCAAGAACATATTGTGCCTCTCCCAAATCATTCATTTGGAATTGGGTCGCCAACCAATTCTTTATGTCAGTAAGGTATCCTACATCATTCCCAATGAGTAGGATATCATCCACATAAAGTACTAACAAAGCTACTTTGTTGTTGATGTTACACTTGTAAACACAAGGCTCATCAACGTTTTGGTCAAAGCCGTAAGATTTGATCGCAGTATCAAATCTTATATTCCAAGATCTTGACGCTTGTTTCAACCCATAAATTGATCGATTTAGCTTGCAAACTTTTTTCTCCTGACCTTGGACTATGAACCCTTCGGGCTGAGACAGATAGATGCTCTCGTCAAGATTACCATTCAAGAGTATCCTTATAGACTTCAACATAGAAACAGGGGAAAAATTTTCTTCATAGTCAACTCCTTCCGTTTGGGTAAAACCGTTTGCTTGTTGGGATTTGTGCCCAAAAACTCGTAGTTTGAAATTATGTTCTAATTAATGTAATAAAGTGTTAGTATTTCAATAAAGTGTTATTGTTCGTTATCTACGAGTTTGCCTTTATTTAAACCCTAAATCCAATAAACTAAACATCCAAGGCTGTTAAATTAATCTCTAACTGAATGTAATGTACATAAAAAGGATCTCGGTTCGAGATACAACCTAAAGGGTCTATTGTTAGGGGATAAGGTTTAGGTACCTTACCCTTGTAAAACTATGGATGTGGCCCACTTTGTATTTGATACAAACACTGTGATCCTAAGATGTTCGTGTAGATGACATGTGAGTGGGGATATCCTATGTAATGAGATTACATAAGACCGAACCACGAAATAGTAACCTCTAGTTGTAACTCCGTTGACTAGTTAGGTTTCTATTTCACTAGGATGACCTAGGCAACTTGATCTCAATCTCGAGCAGTGTTCACTTAACTCCTGTTCGCGAGGGATTGTCCTTTGACTACTATGGGTGAGAGTGGCCAGATTCGCCGACTCAATATGCCTACCTTCTTGGGGACGAGAACGAGTGAGCGGCTGGGAACTTTACTTATCAAGATGGAATTCACTCCTTCCCACCTACTAGGGTAAGTAGAGGAATGTTCCCTTAAATGGTGTCTCCGTAACATGAAAAAAGGGCTCGACCCTGTCATTGGCCCGAGAGGGACTCTATTTGTTGGTAGGACCACAAACAAATTGTTCATTAGAGGAGCAATGGTACTTAAGGCATAAGATGTAACCCAGGGGTAAAACGGTAATTTGACCCAGCTGGTGTTACGAACATTCGTGAATGATTGACTTGCTGTTATTGGTCAATATCCATGGACACGTAAATATATATCTGCGGTGAGAAGAGTGCAATGTGTGGGGCTTTAGTGGAGTGTTCCCTCAAGTAACGAATGTTGATTGGGAGGTTAATGAGATTAACCGAACAATCTCGTATCGTTGGAGCTTCTGATCTGTAGGTCCATTAGGTCCACCTTCTAGCTCGTAAAGGGTTCTTAGATCATTTGAATTTGGAATGTTCAAATTCATTAGAGAATAAATATAATGTATATTGATACGATATAATATATAGTTTTGGAACTATATATCATAAATTTAATGTGAATAGGATTCATATTAAATTAAATAAGAGAATTAAATATTTGAAGAGTTCAAATATTCAATTCAAATGTGAATGTGATTCATATTTGAAAACTATAGGTTAAAATTTAATGTGCACTGGATGTACAATAAAACTATAGATTAAAGAGGTAATATGATTAAATGAGATTTCATCTAAATTAAATATATGATATTTAATTTGTATTATTTAAATTAAAAATTAAATTTGATTTAATTGTTATTTAACTATTATTATTATTATTATTATTTTAATAATAAAAATAAGGGAACGTGTCCTCCAGACACGTTCCCACTATCCCCTTCCTTCACCCTATCGATAGCTTGACAGGGAGAAGGGGTGTGCATTAATCGATCGATCAGTTTTGATGCAAGTGGTGAATTGCTCTCTCTCTCACTCTCTCAATCTTCTAATTCCCTTCATCTTCCAAAGATTGGAATCCTTCCCAAAAAGGTTTTTGTTCTAAGATCTCAGAGGATAGAAGGTTTTTCTCGTGGTGTTGTCCAATTAAAGAAAACAGAGAAGCATCTTGGAAGTTCTTGTGTTCCTGTCTTGTTTGAAGCAAGGAGTTGCTGCAAGTTGAAACTACAAAGGTATTTTTCTTCCCTTTAGTTTAATTGTTAAACTTTATTCATGTTTGCATTTAATCCATGTCTAATACGATTACAATTTCTATGCTTGTTCTGTTTTATTTATCACTGTACTGGTTTTTGTTTCAATTAAAACAATCAAGCAATTCACGATCCCAAATACGTTTCCGCTACTCAAGGAGATTAGAACTCCATCATTGCTACAAGTCTAGCCTTAAAGGTTTGTACCTTTCCGGCTGCATCTCTCTTTCTCTTATAGATCAATTTACACCCTATGGGTCTAACCCCTTCAGGTTGGTCTACAAGTTCCCATACTGAATTGAAGTCCATTGACTCCATTTCAAGGTCCATGGCTTTGATCCATTGGTCCTTGTCTACGTCATTCATTTCCTGTTTATAAGATAATGGATCTTCTACGCCGTCATCAGGTATGACATTTTGAGTTTCAACTAAAGCCAAGTAACGGTTAGGTTGGGAAACAACCCTCCCACTGCGTCGAGGCATTCTCAACGATTGAGAAGGACGAGAATGACTTGAGGTGTTGGTTCTTCCATCAACTCTTGATGAAGGTCTAGCTTGATCAACAACTCTTGTTGGTTTATGAGTAGCTTCATTTAGTACTAATTTACTACGCGGTTTGTGGTTCCTCATGTGATCTTCCTCCAAGAACATGGCGTTTGTCGACACAATCACCTTGTTTTCTTGTGGGTCGTAGAAAATACCACCTCTCGTTTCTTTGGGATAGCCAACAAATTGGCACAATTTTGAACGAGGTTCCAACTTCTTTGGGTTTGTCACGAGCACGTGTGCCCGACAACCCCAGATCCTGGAGTGTTGTAAACTAGGTTTACGCCTCTTCCATAGTTCAAAAGGTGTTTCTGAAACACTTTTTGATGGAACACTGTTCAAGATTTGAACTGCAGTCTCTACTGCATATCCCCAAAACGTGGCAGGCAATTGAGCATAGCTCATTATAGAACGAACCATGTCCAACAAGGTTCTATTTCTCCTTTCCGACAACCATTTTGCTGTGGTGTATTAGGTGCTGAGAGTTGAGATTTAATTCCATGTTCTATCATATAGTCCTGGAATCTCAAATCCATATACTCTCCAGCTCGATCGAATCCAAGTGTTTTAATGGTTTTCCCTAATACATTCTCTACTTCAGCCTTATATTCTTTGAACTTTTTAAGAGCCTCAGACTTGTGATGCATTAGATATAGATAACCATACCTCGAATAATCATCTATGAAAGAGATGAAATATTCGTACCCTCCTCGAGCTTTAACATTCACCAGACCACAAAGATCCGAATGTACAAGTTCTAAGGGTTCTATGGCTCTGTAACTTTTTTATGTAAAAGGTCGCTTGGTTATTTTACCTTCCAAGCATGATTGGCAAGGAGGTAAAGAATCATCTTCTAACTTGTTCAGAAGATCCTTCTTAGAGAGCCTCACAATCCGGTTGAGATTAATATGACCAAGTCTAAGATGCCATAGATAGGTATTATTATTTGGAGGCATTCTTTGCCTTTTATTTTGAGTACTAGAATTTTTAAACATCTCATGATTTAAAATTGCTTTGGGTTTATTCGGTTTTAGTACGTACAAGCCATTTTTAAATTTAGCAGAAGAAATATTGACACCTTCTTTCAAAATGAACGCTTCATTAATTGAAAAAGAAATACAATATCCAAGTTCTATTAAACAAGAGATAGAAATTAAGGTCCTTTTAAGCTTAGGAACTATATACAGATTTTTTAATAAAAGAAATCTATCTCCGAAAAATAGCTTGGCATCTCCCACTGCACGAGCTGAGACGATGTCTCCCGTTCCGACCCTGAGCGTCATCTCACCCTCTTCGAGCTCTTTGAAGGAACTAGTTTCTCGAAATGAAGAACAAACGTGATTAGTGGCTCCTGAATCAAGTATCGAGGTCAAATCATCATTTTCCACTAAACAAGTTTCAAGAATAACAAAATCTAATTTACCTTTCTTCTCTTTGAGCTCAGCAAGGTATTTTTGGCAGTTTCGCTTCCAGTGCCCATCCATGTTGCAGTGGAAACATTTTCCTTTATCTGCAACCTTGGCTTTTCCCTTGCCTTTGTCAGCAGTAGGTGCCCTCCCTTTCCCTCCTATTTTCTTCTTCTGTGTCTTCTTAAGCCCGGATGATTAGCTACAAGACTTAGTCCCAGAGGATTAACCTTTCTAAAACCTTCTAGAATGGGCAAACACATTTGCCTCTCCATCAGCTTGTCCCTTATTCTTCATAAGAGACTGGAAAGTTTGTAGTTCATTAAGGAGAGTTGTCAGGTTATACTCTATCTTGTTCATCACCGCATTGCTGCAGAATTGCAGGAAACTCATCGGAAGAGATTCTAGGATGAACGATACCTGAATTTGCTCGTCAATGACCGCTCCGTTCATCTCAGCCACGTTGAAGTGGACCATCAGATCGAGAACATGTTCTCTCACTGACGACCCCTCCTTCATACGGGAGTTATAAATGTATTTTAGGGATTCATGCTGAATCTGTCCAGATGGTTGTCCAAACATTTCCTGCAACGAACTCATGATCTCACGAGCTGAGACCATGCCCTCGTATTTTTTGGCCAGCACTTCAGAAACACTAGCCAAAATATACACCTTGGCCATATCATTGGCCTTGATCAAGCGGTCGTACGCCTCCTTAACAGATTGAGGAGCGTTACGAGTAGGGACTTGAGGACATTCCTCAGACAGTACAAATCGTAGATCATCAACAACCATAATCGTATTCAGGTTGGATTCCCACGTAGTAAAATTTTCACCAGTTAAACGATCGCTTTTAAGTAAGGCTATTATCGAGGACGACATGCTGAAAACCAAAATAGTTCTAATTAGTTACGCCTTTTTAACTCATTATAAAATCCAATCATATTTAGCAAAATTATTAAAAAACCCTAGTTTTAAACTAAACCCAATGTTTAAGTTAAACCTTTAATTTTGCAACGATACTTCAAGGGTTTAGAACAAAAGCCTCCGTCGGGCGGTAAGTCATTCCTCCCTTGAATTGAGACTTTCTCAGCCAATTCCCACTACCAGAACATCTCATGCCCCAATGGTCCTTAGCTACCGTTTATTCGGTTAAGGACTTGTTAACTAGCTTAACTCATCCCGTAAATGTGACCCTACCATTTTCAGATCCAATAGGCCCGAGCCAACAGGCTACTACTAAGAAAGACAACTGATGGCAAATAACCTAAGAGACCCTATCCATTTCTAGAGTTCGCGGTGTTCCGATCCCTATAGTCAAGCCCTCCGTAGGGTTTTGGTGTTTCAGGACAACCTAGCAGGCGGACTATAGAAATCTCACGGTGCGACCTAATGGAGGAGACCGTAGGATATGTTGACACGCGTCCTGCTCCCATTTACTATGGATACTTCCTTCATTCACCTTGGTATTGAACCATGCAAACACATACCGTAGGGGGACGCCCTATTGACAACACGTAGCCGAGCATGGAACTCACGGTGTGAACTCTTGAGGACGTGAGAGTAAACTCGATGCGAACATCTCGTTTTCTCCCACTGAAGCTCCTACGATTAAGGTATAGGTTTAACTTAGTCAGTTTCTGGCTAAAAGAATCTATCTAAGTCTATGCCTATTATAACTATTATAACTAGGTCTTAAATGAAAGAGTCTAGATTTAGAAAGTGGAAGCAATTTTTGATCTTGAACACTCTAAGTTGATCAATTTTGCAAAATAAAATGCATGCTCAAAGCTGGAAAAATAGAGGGATAGAAAACTCAACTTTTAAGATCAAATTCTCTTCACCCGGTGGATGGTTTTCAACACGAACACTTCGTGGACAATCGTTAGAGTCTTCCCTACTATCCTCGAGCCTTAGAACGAATTGTGGGATCCTAGGTTGAGAGAATTTGGTAGAAAAGACCTCAAAGGTCACTAATTCGGGAATTTAGAATTTTCAGTAAAATACTCTCAACATCCCTCAAATCACCATTATATAAAGCATTAATAAGCTTCAATGGAGTGACAACTCAAGGGTGATGAGGATGCTTTGAGATGGAGGTGGCCAAATTTGGTGAATTTTGAAATTGAGGAGGATTGGGTAAGTTGGCAACTTGATTTTCATGAAAATCATGAAAATCCCTCATTTTACATTTAATTTTAATTCTAAAATCAATATTAAATTGATTTTTAATTAAAATTAATATAATTAATTAAATAATTCACAATTAATTTAATTAATTAATTTTTAAATTTAATTTAATATCAAATATTAAATTAAATAAATAACCCGATCCCGATCGATTTTTCGAACATGAATCTTTATTCATGCTATAAACCGATCTAATATTTAAATCATATTTAAATATATACACCTCCTTTTGATCATAGTTTAATTTATAATTAAACTATGATTCGTTAAATATATCATATATAATTAACGCTTTCTCCCAAACTCGAATTTGAACAATTCAAATCTTTTCTCTAAAAATGTTACAAGGCTTAGTCCGAGCTAGTAAGGAGGACCTAATGGACCTACAGATCATGAGCTCCAACGATACGTGATTAACCGGTCAAACTCTTTAACCTAGCTAATCAACATTCGTTAACCACTGGGACACTCCACTAAAACCCTATGCTTGCACTCTCCTCACTGTAGATATATTTCTGTCCACTCGATATAACAATGATTAGTAAGTCGATCCTTCACAGTCGCTCAGAATTACAATTTGGGTCAAAATTACCGTTTTACCCCTGTAATTACCTCTTGTTCCTTAAGTCCCACTGATCATCTAATGAACAATTGGTTTGTGGTCCAACCAGCAAACGGAATCCCTCTAAGGCCAATGAGAGGGGTGGGCCAATTGTTCAAGACCCGGAGTCAGTACTTAAGGGAACAACCTCTCTACTAATCCCTCATGCAGGTAGGAGTGAATTCCATCTTGCAAAATTATGTTTCCAGCTATCTACCCGGTTTTATCCCTAAAATGGGAGGCTTATTGAGTCGGCAGTCTTGAGCCACTCTCACCCATGCAAATATAAGGATAATCCGAATAAACAGAGTTCATAGAACGTTCAGGATTAAGACCGAGTTACCTAGGTCATCGTATGAATATAGTCAGTTAAGACAATAAACGGAGTTATAAAGTCTAAGTGATTATTTCCTGGTCCAGTCTTATACAAACTCATTGCATAGGACGCCCCCACTCACATGTCTCCACATGAACGATTTAGGATCACATCGTTTTTACTCTACAAAGTGGGTCGCGTCCATAGTGTCCCGAGGATAAGGTACCCAACCCTATCCTTATACTATGGAACTTCTGGCTATACCTTGATCTTGATCCACTTTTATGTCACACATAAAGTTGAAGTATTCATCCTATAGTCAAGGATCCTTTATTGGATTAAGGTTACACAATACACAACATTCAATAACACCTTTACTGAATAAATATCAATAAAACCTTTATTACAAAATAGAATATACATTGTGTTTACAAAACCACGAGTTTTAAGACATTAAATCCAACAATCTCCCACTTGGACTAAAACGTCTGTGGGGTAAAACATGCTGAGCAAAGGAAAAAAATGCCCTACTGTACAACCCGTAGTCCTAGACTTTCTAAGTGTCCCTCAAACACTTTAGCCGTGAGGGGCTTTGTAAACGGATCAGCAATGTTGTGCTCCGAAACGATCTGCGTGATGATCACGTCCCCTCGTTGCACAATCTCCCTGATGAGATAATATTTGCGCTCTATGTGCTTTCCGCGCTTATGGCTTCTAGGTTCTTTAGAATTTGCCACTGCACCACTATTATCATAATAAAGGGTGATAGGTAAATCTATATTTGGAACAACTTCCAAATCAGTCAAGAACTTCCTAAGCCATACAACCTCCTTCACTGCTTCGCAAGCTGCGACATACTTTGCCTCCATGGTGGAGTCAGCAATACAACCTTGCTTTATACTCCTCCATACTATAGCTCCTCCGTTAAGAGTGAACACTGATCCTGATGTGGATTTCCTCGAATCTATATTAGTCTGAAAATTAGAGTCAGTGTATCCTGCAAGGATCAAATCCTTTGCACCATACACAAGCATATAGTCTCTCGTTCTCCTAAGATACTTGAGGATGTTCTTAACGGCAGTCCAGTGATCATATCCTCGGATTAGATCGATATCTCATCGACTATTCCCAATCGCATAGCATATGTCGGGTCGAGTACATAGCATGGCATACATCAGACTACCGACAGCAGATGCATAGGGAATGCGTCTCATATCCTCAACTTCTTGAGGTGTCTTAGGACACTGTTCCTTAGACAAATGAATTCCATGCCTGGGAATGCACCCTTCTTGGAATTATGCATCTTATATCTAACCAACATCTTGTCGATATAAGATGCCTGAGACAGTGCTAACGGTTTGTTCTTGCGATTCCGAACAATTTGGTTTCTAAGAAAAAACTAAGCCTCTCCCAAATCATTCATTTGGAATTGGGTCGCTAGCCATTGTTTAACGCTAGTAAGGAACCTTGCATCATTCTCAATGAGCAAGATATCATCTACGTATAGAACTAAAAAAGCTACAGTGGTATCGACTATCTTCTTGTGAACACAAGTCTCGTCAATATTCTGTTCAAAGCCATAAGATTTGATCGCAGTATCAAATCTTATCTTCCAGGATCTAGAAGCTTGTTTCAATCCATAGATGGATCGTTTAAGCTTGCAAACCTTTTGCTCTTGACCCTGAACTATGAACCCTTCTGGTTGATCCATATAGATACTCTCTTCAAGATTACCATTTAGAAAGGCTGTCTTGACATCCATTTGTCGAATTTCATAGTCAGAAAACGTGGCAATGGACAAGAGTATTCTATTGGACTTAAGCTTGGCAACAGGGGACAAGGTTTCTTCATAGTCCACCCCTTCCCCTTGGGTATAACCCTTTGCCACAAGTCGAGCCTTAAAGGTTTGCACCTTACAGGCTTGATCTCATTTTCTCTTGTAGATTCACTTGCAACCGATAGGTCTTTCACCATCTGGTTGATCAACAAGTTCCCAGACTGAATTGAAGTACATTGACTCCATTTCAAGGTCCATGGCTTTAAGCCACTAGTCCCTATTTATATCATTCATTGCCTGTTTATAGGTCAATGGATCCTCAACGCCATCATCAGGTATGACGACTTGGGTTTCTGTCACACCCTGTCCCAGCTTACTTGCCTAACCTAGGAAGAGATGCAAAGACAAAGATAACAAAACCACTTGTTGGCTTTCCTTGACTAACCCAAGACTTAACTTAAAATAGACGTAACACATCATGTTTGAATAAGCAAAGTTAAGCACTGATATACACTTATATATGAAACACATTCACTTCCTTTACTATGTTCTTTAGATAGTCATAAAGTTTCCAAGTTTATTACAACCCATCTAATATGTTCTCACTACAAACCATATACAAAGAAAGTGTATATACAATGAGCTAAATGGCGTGGTGGCAAATAGGTCTTGTGAAGTCTAAGCACTGGAAACTCGTCTGCTACCTGGGAAGAGTAGACATAAAAAAAACGTGAGCTAGAAAGCTCAATGAGTGTCTATTATAAGCTCAAAGGTGAAGCATAATAATGGCAGATTATAAGTAGAAAATAGCTTAACATAAACAAACCATGCTTCCAATTTACAGGTTTAAGTCACCACTTATGCATAGCACAAAACTCATAATGTAGTATTATATTGAGTGTAGATAGATCAATAATGTAGAAGCTCATAACAATAAAACACATAGCATGATACCACTTTCGAACCATAGAGGTTGTAGAGTTACATTTGTACCAATAAGGTTCATACCTCTCTCACGTGCACGTGGAATACCTTTGGCCCTTTGGTTTTCCCTAATACCTTCTCTATGTCCTTCAGTATTAAGGTAAGACCAATTACTACCCGAATACCTTCTCATTGTCCTTCAGTAACGGGAAATTATGATTCATTCCCCCCTAAGTACCTTCTCGAATGTCCTTCAGTATTAGGGGTTAACCAAGATCAAGGGCATAACTTGTTTACCATGGAAATCATGTCTTTATAACACATACAACAACTTCTTGACAATTTTATATTATCATCTAAACATGTTCCCAAGTGGATTTACACAAAACATTCTCTAAAGGAAAGCATACTTTCATAATTTAGTTTCCATACTTGGATTTATAGTTACAACTAATTCAAAACATGCTTAGGTTCCATCATGAACTTTATGTTAGGAACTCCATGAAGCTATACATAATTAGTTCAAACAAGATTCAATGATCAACAATTATGTTTTTTAAGAAAAACATAGGCCAAGCATAGTTCTATGATAGAGTCACTCACAGTATTAGAATTAGAACCTTGGCTTGTAAACTTGACCTATTTTCTCTTGGCCTGTCAAACAAACCAACTCAACCATTAGAACCTCGAGCTCATGATTTTTAACCTTAAAACTTGCAAGAAAACACGCTTTTAAATTTTCCAGCATTTCAGATTTTCTGCCTCAGATTCAGATTACCATAACTTCTTCATTACTTATCCAAAAATAATGTAATTTATACCAAACTCTTCCTTTGTGAACCCTCTAAATATCATATGAAGACATGAATTTAATCTGATACTTTCCTCAAAACAGACTTCTGCTGTTTTCAAATTCGGATTTCCTGTTGCACAACAAATTTAATCTGATATTTAAGACATCTTCTATACATTTTCTACTCACGATTTCTTCACGAAAGTTGTAGGAAATTCAATAAGATTTCGAACCATGCCAATTAGGGATTCTAACTCCAAGTATGCAGATCAGAACAACGAAAACATCGAGAGACTTCCCGAATTTGACAAAGATACTTACCTTTTCTTACGCCTTCCTCTTAACAAAACAAAGAATATCAATTCCTTTCCTTATGCACCTAAGAAACAGGTCTAATTCAATCCCATAACTCAATTAAGAATAGCCATACACATAATTGGTTGTAAGGTATATAGAAATGGAAGAGAATCTCCTTCAATCTCTTGCTAGAAGTTTTTCCCTTTCACCTAAAATTATAGGTTCAACTTCCAGCTTGGGTTCCTCAAAATTTATCAACACAACCACCAAATATTTTTTGATAAACCTAAAGGACAACATCTTAGCTTACTTACCTAAAAATTTCAACTTCTAGTTCCTCCTCAAGAGCTCAAAACAGACTGATCTCCTCATACTGTTCTGCTACCCAAGAAACTTGAACACCCGTCACTGTTCTGCACTTTGCTCTTTCGTCCTCTTGGTATTTTCTGCAAAGCCGACCAGTTTCGTATTCTACACTCAATATATGAGATTTTGACACAAAAATCATCGAATTTGGTTTGGTAGACAGAGAGATATGATCGATTGAAGTTGGCCCATTTTCCAGCTGCTTGCTGTCTTAGTAAGAATTTGACACCACCTTCTTGCTAAACTTAACTTCGAGCCTTCACCTCCTTTGGCCAGCTCCTACTTCAGTATTTACATCATAATCACCTTTTTAAAACAACAAAATAAGTGTGTAAATAAACCCTAAGCATTTAGCCAACTTATCCTAAGTTTGTGAGACATATGATCTTTCATTCAATACTTGATGCACCTAAAACTTCTCCAATTTGCTAATGATTTGAACTTACTTCAATGCAACTTTTAATATGCTTATTTCAATGGTTTACCTATCCCCTTATGAAGTTTAGACACATTGTAACTCCAAATTCAATTGATTCCCAAATTCGATCACGACATCGTTTAGTGCAACCTATACGATTTTGCATATTTCAAAACATCATGAACGAGTGCTCCATGATAATAGAGAATAGGGTTTAGGGCTTACAATTTACTACCCCCTTAAGAGGAATTTCGCCCTCGAAATTCAGCACGAGAAAAGTTGTGGGTACTTTTCTTTCAGTGTGTCTTCGCTTTACCATGTTGCTTCATCGACGTCGTGATTTCTCCACAAGACCTTTACCAGTGGTATTGACTTGTTCCTAAGCACCTATTCTTTCCGATCCAGTACTTGTAGAGGTTCTTCCTCATATGATAGATTCTCCTTAAGTTGTATTGGTTCTACCTTGAGCACATGTGACAGATCAGAAATGTATTTCCTCAACACAACTTCCTTCCTATGGCAGTCCATTAAGGCATGATACCTAGATAAGAAATCCATCCCCAAAATAACGTCTAACTCTTGGAGATCTAAGGGAATCAGTTCAGTTGTCATGGTCATACCATTCACTTCCACCATACAATTAGTATAAACACTACAAACTATCAACATATCACCAATAGGAGTATAAATACACAGCTTCTCAGATAAAGGTTCTAACTTCGCAACAATGCTAGCAGCAAACATTTTAGAGATAAAAGAATGTGTAGCTCCTGGATCTAGTAATGCATGTGCAGGTTTACTACAGATAGAAAGTGTACCCGTAACAACTTATGGTGCATCATCTGCCTCCTGCTGTGTCATGGCGTAAATCTTCCCTGTTGTCCGGGGTCGACCTACTCCGCCTTTTTGCTTAGCACTACTAGTGCCTTCTCCTCCAATCGCCCTGATATTTTGCCTTTGGTTCACGATGATGCGATGTAGTTCTCTCTCCCACCATGCCTTCTTGCATTAATTGGGGCATTCCCTTTGAAGTGACCACCTTGCCCACAGTTGAAACATACATTTCCGCCACTCAAACATCGACTCCAATGATACTTTCCACAAATGTTGCACAAAGGTTTCCTTCTTTGAACTAGCTACTCGACTCATCTGGGTTGCCACATGCACGGAGTCCCTTGCGATCCTATCGTAAAACTTGATCCTCGCTTGCCTCTGTCTTTCCCCACGCCCACCTGCATCGGTCCTTGGATTAGTTTGCCCACCACGATGGGGTTTAAAGCTTCCTTTTCCGAGATACCTGAGTGAATCTCCTATTATCTCCTCGTTGGAATCGGGTCTCGTGGTAAACCAATGTAATAAGTGGTATGACCACCACCTATAGCTCCTTTTCCCATTCTGTCATCTACTAGGCTTCGCTCTACTTGTAATGCCGTCTCCACAAGCTTGGAGAACACAACCCACTCAGAACTTGTTGTCACAGGTGTTCGAATCTCTGCTCGTAAACCATCCTCGAACCTCTTGCATCGATCTATCTCGCTTGCAACAATAGTGCTAGCATACTTTGATAACTCTGTGAACTTCTTCTCATATTCTATTATAGTCATCGACCCTCTGAACGAGTCCTAGAAACTCGCTCCTCTTCGCATCACGATATGAGCTCGGGTAATACCTATCTTCAAAGGCCTTTCAAACTCTTTCCACTCCAAGCATCCCCTTTTCTCGCTCTCGCTTATCTTCCACCAATCATCCGCTCCTTTCTAGAGTAATAATGCCGCTAAATCGACCTTCCCGCCTTCGGGCATCGCATGACCCTAAAGCACTTCTCAATCGATTTAACCAAACCTCAACATCACGCGGGATCTGCCGTGCCTTCAAATGTTGTTGCACCTAAGGCTTTCAGTCTTTCAATGCCATACTTCTTTTCTCGGATCTCAGCAGGCCGATCCAACACTTTCACCTAATCTTTGAGTTATCCTCGTAAAGATCTGCTCCTCCATATTCACCTCTTGCCGAGGATGACTAGACTCTCCCTCTCGATACCTCTCTTCCTCTATCCCCGTGAGCTTCTTGAGTTCCGGTCTCCACTTGCCCCGCCTCGTTTGCCACCTCGAGCCATGGTCCTAAATTATACAATCTTATTAAAATAAGTAAGACAACAAGCTCCTAATTTCTTGGCATGAACCTAGTTCCCTTCCCAAAACCTTTTGCTCGATACCAAGTTGTCACACCCCGTCCCAACTTACTTGCCTAACCTAGGAAGAGATGCAAAGACAAAGATAACAAAACCTCTTGTTGGCTTTCCTTGACTAACCCAAGACTTAACTTAAAATAGACATAACACATCATGTTTGAATAAGCAAGGTTAAGCACTGATATACACTTATATATGAAACACATTCACTTCCTTTACTATGTTCTTTAGATAGTCATATAGTTTCCAAGTTTATTACAACCCATCTAATATGTTCTCACTACAAACCATATACAAAGAAAGTGTATATACAAGGAGTTAAATGGCGTGGTGGCAAATAGGTCTTGTGAAGGCTAAGCACTGGAAACTCGTCTGCTACCTGGGAAGAGTAGACATAAAGAAAACGTGAGCATGGAAGCTCAGTGAGTGTCTATTATAAGCTCAAAGGTGAAGCATAATAATGGTAGATTATAAGTAGAAAATAGCTTAACATAAACAAACCATGCTTCCAATTTACAGGTTTAAGTCACCACTTATGCATAGCACATAACTCATAATGTAGTATTATATTGAGTGTAGATAGATCAATAATGTAGAACCTCATAACATTAAAACACATAGCATGATACCACTTTCGAACCATGGAGGTTGTAGAGTTACATTTGTACCAATAAGGTTCATACCTCTCTCACGTGCACGTGGAATACCTTTGGCCCTTTGGTTTTCCCTAATACCTTCTCTATGTCCTTCAGTATTAAGGTAAGACCAATTACTACCCGAATACCTTCACATTGTCCTTCAAAGATCGGAAATTATGATTCATTCCCCTAAGTACCTTCTCTCGAATGTTCTTCATGTTAGGGGTTAACCAAGATCAAGGGCATAACTTGTTTACCATGGAAATCATGTCTTTATAACACATACAACAATTTCTTGACAATTTCATATTATCATCTAAACATGTTCCCAAGTGGATTTACACTTAAACATTCTCTAAAGGAAAGCATACTTTCATAATTTAGATTCCATACATGTATTTATAGTTACAACTAATTCAAAGCATGCTTAGGTTCCATCATGAACTTTATGTTAGGAACTCCATGAAGCTATACATAATTAGTTCAAACAAGATTCAATGATCAACAATTATGTTTTTAAGAAAAAATATAGGCCAAGCATAGTTCTAAGATAGAGTCACTCACGGTATTAGAATTAGAACCTTGGCTTGTAAACTTGACCTATTTGCTCTTGGCCTGTCAAACAAACCAACTCAACCATTAGAACCTCGAGCTCATTATTTTTAACCTTAAAACTTGCAAGAAAACACAGCTTTAAATTTTCCAAAGATTTTCAGATTTTCTCGCCTCTGTATTCGATACAGCCGTAACCTCTTCATTACTTATCCAAAAATAATGTAATTTATACAAAACTCTTCCTTTTTGAACCCTCTAAAAATCATATGAAGACATGAAATTGAAATTCCAAACGGATTTGTTGAGAAATACCTCGAAAGATACTTTCCTCAAAACAGACTTCTGTTGTTTTCAGATTCGGATTTCCTGCTGCACAACAAAATTAATCCGATATTTAAGACATCTTCTAGAAATTTTCTACTCACGATTTCTTTACGAAAGTTGTAGGAAATTCAATAAGCTTTCGAACCATACCAATTAGAGATTCTAACTCCAAGTATGCAGATCAGAACAACCAAAACATCAGAGACTTCCTGAATTTGACAGCATAGATACATCTTACGCCTTCCTCTTAACAAAACAGTAACATCAATTCCTTTCCTTATGCACCTAAGAAACAGGTCTAATTCAGTCCCATAACTCAATTAAGAATAGCCATACACACAATTGGTTGTAAGGTATATAGAAATGGAAGAGAATCTCCTTCGATCTCTTGCTAGAAGTTTTTCCATTTCACCTAAAATTATAGGTTCCACTTCCAGCTTGTGTTCCTCAAAATTTATCAACACAACCACCAAATATTTTTTGATAAACCTCAAGGACAACATCTTAGCTTACTTACCTCAAAATTTAAGCTTCTAATTCCTCCTCAAGAGCTCAAAACAGACTAATCTCTTCATACTGTTCTGCTACCCGAGAAACTTGAACACCCTTCACTGTTCTGCACTTTTCTCTTTCGTCCTCTTGGTATTTTCTGCAAAGCCTACCAGTTTCGTATTCTACACTCAATGTATGAGATTTTGACACAAAAATCATCGAATTTGGTTCAGTAGACAGAGAGATATGATCGATTGAAGTTCGCCCATTTTCCAGCTGCTTGCTGTCTTAGTAAGAATTTGACACCACCTTCTTGCCAAACTTAACTTCGAGCCTTCACCTCCTTTGGCCAGCTCCTACTTCAGTATTTACATCATAATCACCTTTTTAAAACAACAAAATAAGTGTGTAAATAAACCCTAAGCATTTAGCCAACTTATCCTAAGTTTGTGAGACATATGATCTTACATTCAATACTTGATGCACCTAAAACATCTCCAATTTGCTAATGATTTGAACTTACTTCAATGCAACTTTTAATATGCTTATTTCAATGGTTTACCTATCCCCTTATGAAGTTTAGACACATTGTAGCTCCAAATTCAATAGATTCCCAAATTCGATCACGACATCGTTTAGTGCAACCTATACGATTTTGCATATTTCAAAACATCATGAATGAGTGCTCAATGATAAAAGAGAATAGGGTTTAGGGCTTACAGTTTCAGTCAAACCCATGTAACGGTCAGGTTGTCTAACATCCCTCCCACTACGTCGAGGCATTCTCAACACTTGAGAAGGACCAGCTTGGTCAACAACTTTTGTTGATTTATCTGTAGCTTCCCTGGAAATTTCACTTAAGACAATCCTGCTACGAGGCTGATGATCTCTCATGTGGTCTTCCTCTAAGAACGTGACGTTTGTCGACACAAGCACCTTGTCCTCTTGAGGATCATAAAACAAATCACCTTTTTTTCGTTTCTTTGGAGTATCCTACGAATAGGCATAATTTTGAACGATGTTCCAATTTCTTTGGATTGGACACCAACACATGTGTTGGGCATTCCCAAATCCTGAAGTGACGTAAACTCCCTTTACGCCCTTTCCATAACTCGTAGGTTGTCTCTGAAACACACTTAGAGGGAACCATGTTCAAAATATATACAACAATTTCTACTGCATATCCCCAAAACGAACTAGGCAGCTGAGCGTAGCTCATCATGGATCGAACCATGTCTAACAGGGTTCTATTTCTCCTCTCAGAAACACCATTTGATGAGGTGTACTGGGCGCTGAGAGTTGGGATACGATTCCATGTTCTATCATCTAGTCTTGGAACCTTAAATCCATATACTCTCCATCTCGATCTGATCGAAGTGTTTTAATTGTTTTACCTAATGTGTTCTCAACTTCTGCCTTATATTCCTTGAACTTTTCAAGGGTTTCAGACTTATGATGCATTAGGTAAAGATAGCCATACCTAAATTAATCATCAATGAAACTGATGAAATATTCAGACCATCCTCGTGCCTTAACATTCATAGGACCACAGAGATCCGAATGCACGAGTTCCAAGGGTTCTTTGGCTCTATAACCTTTTTCAGAAAAAGGTCTTTTAGTCATTTTTCCTTCGAGACAGGACTCACATGGTGGTAAAGAGTTGTCCTCTAACTGACTTAGGAGACCACTCTTGACCAATCTCCCAATCCAATTGAGATTAATGTGGCCTAGTCTCAAGTGCCAAAGATAGGTACTGGGAGAAAGTTTTTGCCATTTATTTTGAGTATCAGCTGTTTTAAACATCTCGGTGTTCAAAATAGCTTTTACTTCTGTTGGTCTTAACACATATAAGTTGTTTTCAAGTTTAGCAGAACATATTCGTACTCCTCTTTTACAAATGAACGCTTCATTATGATCAAAAGATACTTTATACATATGTTCAAGCAAACACGAGATAGATACAAGATTTCTTTTGATTCCAGGAACCAAAAGTACATTTTCTAATAAAACAAATCTATCTCTAAACAACAGCTTCACCGCTCCCACTGCTTTGGCTGAGACAACCTCTCCCGTTCAAACCCTGAGAGTTATCTCCCCATCTGCAAGCTGCTACCAGGAACTACTTTCCTGAAAAGAATAACAAACATGGTTAGTGGCTCCTGAATCTAATATCCAGGCAGAGTCATCATGTTCCACTAAACATGTTTCAACAACAAGTAAATCATATTTACCTTGTTTTTCCTTCTCAGCTTTCTTTTCTGCAAGGTACTTCGGGCAATTCCTCTTCCAGTGCCCGTCACCACCACAATGGAAACATTTTCCTGTGGCCTCAGCCTTCCGTGTGGGAGCTTGTCCCTTCCCTTTGTCCTTCTTCTTCTTCTGAATACCCTTATTCTTGGTAAAAGAAGGACCAGACTTGGTCCCTGAGGACGATCCTTTTAGGAACGTCTTCGAAGTGACAACATTTGCCTTCTTCTCTTTTCTCTTTTATTTCATCAGGGACTCAAAAGTCTGAAGCTCGTCGAGGAGAGTAGTCAGGTTATACTCTATCTTATTCATCACCGCATTTGTGTGGAATGGCAGGAAACTCTTCGGAAGAGATTCCATAATAAAGGTTACCTGACTTTTCTCATCTATGACTGCCCCATTTACTTCAACCACGTTTAAGTGGGTCATCATGTCAAGGACATGTTCCCTAACAGAGGCTCCCCCTTCATACGGGAGTTGTAAATGTATTTGACAACATCATAATGGACCGATGAGGACGGTTGCCCAAACATCGCCTGTAATGATCCCATGATCTCCTTTGCGGTGACCATGGTCTCATGTTTCTTAGACAACACATCAGATATGCTGGCTAAGATATAGAATCGAGCCTTCTCATTAGACCTAATCCATCTGTCATAAGCATCCCGAACAATTCGGTTTGCAGTCGAGCTGGGAGGGGGAGGACATTCCACCGTAAAGACGAACCTCAAATCATCAAGAACAAGAATCGTATTCAAGTTTGATTTCCAGGTTCCATAATTATCGCCGCTAAGTTTATTGAAGGCGAGTAACTGGATAAAAGAGTTCGACATGCTTTGAAAAGAATGAATTCTATTAGTGAATTGTTTGTAACCTATCCAATTTAAGAATTTAGCAAAAGTAATAATGTACCCATAAACTCATTAATGTTTTTGCAACGATACTTCATGAGTCGAGCAACAAATGCAACGAGGCGATCAATCACTCCTTCATCGAACCAAGACATTCTTGACTAAATGCTAACACCTAATAACTCTTATTCCTATAACATTCTAGTTATCGCTACTTTGGTCAAGAATTTACTAACACTTAGCAATTCTTGTAAGTGTGACCCGCCATTTTCAGACCTCAGAGGTCGGCCCCAACAATGCTACCGAACTGGAGAGACAAAGCTGGGAATGGACCTAAGAGACCCTATCCATTTCTTGAGTTTGAGTTGTTCCGAATCCCATGTTACATCCCTCCGAATGGATGGTGCTACTGGGCAACTGCGCAGCGCAACATGGGAATCTCACGGTCCAACCTAATGGAGGAGATCGTAGGGTGTATTGACACACTTCCTTCGCTCACTTACTATAAATACTTTCTCCATTCACCTTGCTCTTGATTTATGCAAACACCATCCGAATGGGGATGTCCTATTGACATCACGGGGCCGAGCATAAATCTCACGGTGTGAACATCGTGGAGAGCGTAAGAAGAAATTGATATATCATATATACCTTTTCACTCCCACTAAGTATTTTAAACAGTTTGGTTATACTTTTACATAGGCATATTCCGACTAAAACAATATGACCTAAGTCTACCAATATAACAATTATACTGGAATTAACTAAGTCTATTAACCTTTTAATAAACATAGGTCGATGAGTTTAATTTATTAACTTTTAATAAACGCCACTCACGAAAGATAATTTATAAACCTGTGGATTAAATTCACTCTCAGGTCAGTTCCCAGGTAGGGGTGTTCCGCTTCCGCCGACTTAAGTACCCCAACCTAGCGTAACCTTCCTTAGTCAGAGTCCCTCTTTAATCAAAGTTTATAAATTATTGGTTTCCTAATTCTAATCTTATTAGAACTAGATAACCTTAGGTCTAATTAATTCCAGTTCTAAAACCATTTTAAAACTAATTAATTAACCTTAGGCTACATGCATTTCTATGTTATAAATTGTTTCATCATTCATCACATGAATAAACATACATTTAAAACAAATCCATCACATGAATAAATGTATAGCAATTATATATTTAATTTTTAATTAATATAACCCTTATATTAATTATAATTAAACATATAATATTTGTTTCATAAATTAATATAACTCTTATATTAATTCTTATGAAACCCAATTAACATGCATACAATATATTATAACACTTATAACATACTTTCAATGCATGGAGCATGCTTCCTATGGTGGGATTTTAAAATCTATATGGCATACTCTATGCCCATATAATCAGGAATTTTAATTAAAACATACATTCACAATGCATAATTAATTAAACACACTAAAGTGGACTGGTTTTGGCATCTAATGCAAGCAAACTACTAAATTATTACAATAATAATCTAGAATTAACATCGAGCGACTTCGAACTCTTCGAATTTGGGTCGAACCAGCTTGCAAATGTGTGAACCGGACCTTCAAAAGGTTAAATTGGGCTGTAAAAGGCTGAACCGGGCCTCCAATTGGTGAAACAGACCTCCAAAATGGAAAAACAAGCTTCGAATTAGTAAGAACCGACCTAAAACCACCCGAACCGGACCGAAAACGAGCTGAACCGGCCTAAAAACCATTGAATCAGTCAAAGTCAACGAACCGGTCAATGGTAAAAGTCAAAAGTCAATATCTTCTTCTTTAACATGCAATACACGGGCGGAAGAAAGAATTTACTGTGGCAAAAAATTTAAAAAATTTTCCAGCAGCTATTTGTTTCAGTTTTCAGGACCTCCATGGCTTCTTTCTTAAAATTGAAGGCCTTCCCAAACTCCAATCGATCTGAAATTTTTACAGCTTATTCTACACGCATTAATGCTAAAAAACACTTGAGCAATTTGAAAATAAAGCATGAATTGATGATCAATTTAAATGCCAAAGCCAGAAGAACACTTTAGACGCCCAGAAAAAATAGATTTCAAAAAACACTCACCACAGAACAAAATAGATCAAATTGAGTGCTCAAAATTGCTCTGATACCAATTGAAAGAGTATAAATTAAGAAAGCGGAAGCAATTTTGGATTTTAAACACTCTAAGTTGATCAATTTTTTAAAATAAAATGCATGCTCAAAGCTGGAAAAATAGAGGGATAGAAAACTCAACTTTGAAGATCAAATTCTCTTCACCCGGTGGATGGTTTTCAACACGAACATTTCGTGGACAACCGTTAGAGTCTTCCCTACTATCCTCGGGCCTTAGAACGGATTGTGGGATCCTAGGTTGAGAGAATTCGGAAGAAAAGACCTCAAAGTCACTAATTCGGCAATTTAGAATTTTCTATAAAATGCTCTCAACATCCCTCAACTCACCATTATATAAAGCTTCAATAAACTTCAATGGAGTGACAACTCAGGGGTGATGAGGATGCTTTGAGATGGAGGTGGCCAAATTTGGTGAATTTTGAAAATGAGGAGGATTGGGCAAGTTGGCAACTTGATTTTCATGAAAATCATGAAAATCCCTCATTTTACATTTAATTTTAATTGTAAAAATCAATATTAAATTGATTATTAATTAAAATTAATATAATTAATTAAATAATTAAAAATTAATTTAATTAATTAATTGTTAAATTTAATTTAATATCAAATATTAAATTAAATAAATAACCCGATCCCGATCGATTTTTCGAACATGAATCTTTATTCATGCTATAGACCGATCCAATATTTATATCATATTCAAATATATACACCTCCTATTGATCATAGTTTAATTTATAATTAAGTTATGATTCGTTAAATATATCATATATAATTAACGCTTTCTCCCAAACTCGAATTTGAACAATTCTAATTCTTTTCTCTCAAAATGTTACAAAGTTTAGTCTGAGCTAGTAAGGAGGACCTAATGAACCTACAGATCATGAGCTCCAACGATACGTGATTAACCGGTCAAACTCTTTAACCTAGCTATTCATCATTCGTTAACCACCAGGACACTCCACTAAAGCCCTGTGGTTGCACTCTCCTCACTGTAGATATATTTCTTTCTACTCGATATAACCATGATTAGTAAGTCGATCCTTCACAGGTCGTTCGTAATTACAGCTGGGTCAAAATTACCATTTTACCCCTATAATTACCTTTTGTTCCTTAAGTCCCACTGATCCTCTAATGAACAATTGGTTTGTGGTCCAACCAGCAAACCGAATCCCTCTCAGGCATATGAAAGGGTGGACCCATTGTTCAACACCCGTAGTCAGTACTTAAGGGAACAACCTCTCTACTAATCCCTCATGCGGGTAGGAGTGAATTTCATCTTGCAAAATTATGTTCCCAGCTATCTACCCGGTTTTATCCCTGAAATGGGAGGCTTATTGAGTCGGCAATCTTGAGCCACTCTCATCCATACAAATCTAAGAATAATCCGAATAAACAGGAGTTCATAAAACGTTCAGGATTAAGACCGAGATACCCAGGTCATCGTATGAATATAGTCAGTTAAGACAGTAAACGGAGTTATAAAGTCTAAGTGACTATTTCGCGGTCCAGTCTTATACAAACTCATTGATAGGGACGCCTCCACTCACATGTCTCCACATGAACGATTTAGGATCACATCGTTTCTACTCTACAAAGTGGGTCGCGTCCATAGTGTCCCCACGATAAGGTACCCAGCCCTATCCTTATACTATAGATTGTTCTAGCTATAACTTGAACTTGATCCACTTTTATGTCACACATAAAGTTCAAGTATTCATCCTATAGCCAAGGATTCTTTATGGGATTAAGGTTACACAATACACAACATTCAATAACACTTTTACTGAATAAATATCAATAACAACTTTATTGCAAAATATAATATATATTTAGTTTACAAAACCACGAGTTTTAGGACATTAAACCCAACATTAAAATCTTATGTCTAGGTGAATAAACGTTTTAATTACCTAGAGATAAAATAGAACTAAGGTTAATTCAACTCAAGCTCCGGGTCAGTTCCCAAGTAGGAAAATCTTATGTCTAGGTGAATAAACGTTTTAATTACCTAGAGATAAAATAGAACTAAGGTTAATTCAACTCAAGCTCCGGGTCAGTTCCCAAGTATGAGGTGTTCCGTTAACCATCAGCTTAAGTACCCCCAGCCTTAGACAGGACTTCACCGGTAGAGTTCCCTTATAACCAAAGTTCTAATGTCCTACTAGATTTTAAACTATTTAAAATACTACGTAAGACGAATTTCTAATCCTATTAGAAATTAAAACTTAGGTCTAAATTAATTTTAAACGATTTAAAAGTAATTTAAATTTTAACCAAGTTCCTATGTTTTCATGCATTTCTTTATTATAGGTTATGGTTTCTAAAACCCCTTTAATTTATAACTTTTATAAATTTAATTATTAACCTATGATAAAGAAACATAAGAGAATCGAAGTCCCCGCAGCGGAAGCGAATGCAAGTCCGCGCTGTTGATTTAGTTACAACGGAAAATTCAAGAACGTAAAACAAAGATTATGCAGATATAATAAAATGGACAACAAGAATTTACCTTTGAAGAGCCTTTCTTCAAGTGCTCCTCTCTCCACAGTCACGATCTCAGCAACAAGAACTCCAACATGCGAAGACACGACCACCGGATCTTCTCCGTTGTTCTCTAGGTGAGAGAGGAAGGTGGGTTCCCTTTAGGAGATGTGAGGTATTTTGAAAGAGAGATGTCTTTGTTGTCTTGGAACTCTTCCAACAACAACAAAAAAAGAGCTTCTCCAAAAGCTTAACCTAGTTGCATCTCATGCAACTATATATATAGAGAAATAGGATGGAAATGACCATCATACCCCTCATTTAACCTCTCTTTAGTATATAGTTTATATATGAATCTAATTCACATTAAAACTATATATTATATCAATTATATCATATATAATTGATATAACTCCTCATGTACAAAATTGAACACTTCAATTTCACTCCTAACTTTATACCCTCAATATTACAATATTGAGCCAACGGAGGGATCTAATGGACCTACAGATCATGAGCTCCAATGATGTGAGATTAATTGTACAAACTCTTTGATCCAGTTAATCAATATTCATTAACTACAAGTCACTCCACTATAGACTTGTAGCTGCACTCTCCTCACTGTAGATAATATTGTGTCCACTGATATAGTCATTACCCATGAGTCGACCCTTCACAGGTTGTTCGTAATCACAGCTGGGTCAAATTACCGTTTTACCCCTTTGATTACCTCTTTGCTCCTTAAGCAGCATTGATCCTCTAATGAACAACAAGTCCAAGGTCCTACTTTAGACTCATACCCTCATAGAGGGCGGGGCCCCGTTGTTCAAGACCTGGAGTCAGTTCTTAAGGGAACAACCTATCTAATTCCTCAATAGAGGAATGAGTGAATTCCATCTTGCACAGTTAAGTTCCCAGCTACCTACGAGGTTCTATCCCTGAGAAGGTAGGCTTATTGAGTCGGTTACAGGCCACTCTCACCCATACTAGTCTAAGGACAAACCTCTATAAGCAGGAGTTCTTAACTTTCTCATGATTCAGGTCGAGTCACTAATGACCATCTATAAATTACTAGTCTTATCCTGTTAACGGTGTTATACTGGTTAGACTAATAATTTGCGATCCATTCTTGTATAAACTCTTCATACAGGATGCCCCCACTCGCAAGTCAACTACATGAATGTGTTGGATTACCTCATTTGTACTAATTACAAAGTGGGTCGCATCCATGGTGTTACCAGAATCCGGTTTCCAACCTTATTCTTATATCATAGACTATTTAGGTTATAATATTGACCTCAACCCAAATAGTGTCCACTACACTGATTTCAAGATAAATGTTATAACCTTAGAGCTTAGTTTATTGGATTTATAAAAGCAAGACTGTAATCTTGTCAAAACAAATAAGACTTTATTTAATTGTTCAAAATTACACAAGTTTAGGGCATAAATCCTAACAATCTCCCACTTGACCTAAAGCTTGTGGAGTACTAAACATTACATTAATGTAAATACCATAAACTAGGGCATTTAAACCCCTTTGTACAAAATACTCCCACTTGCCCCAGTTGGGGAAGATTTGTAAACCTTGACCTTCTAGGTGACTCTAAAAAACATTAGCCGTGAGAGCCTTTGTAAAAGGATCAACAATGTTGTGCTCTGAGGCTATCTTCGTGACAATCACGTCTCCTTTATGCCGATCTCTCGGGTGAGATGATACTTCCGCTCTATGTGCTTTCCCCTGTTGTGACTTCGGGGTTCCCTCGAATTTGCTAATGTACCACTGTTATCACAATACAGTGTGACAGGTAAAGTCCTGAATTTCATTAACCAAACGACCTCCTTAGCTGCTCCACAAGCTGCTACATATTCGACCTCCATGGTGGAATCATCAATGCGTCCTTGCTTGACGCTTCGCCATACTACAGCTCCTCCGTTAAGTGTGAAAACTGACCCTGATGTAGATTTCCGAGAATGTTTATCATCAAAAGTCGAATCTGTGAATCTCGTAAGGATCAAATCCTTAGCCCCATACACAAGCATGTAGTTCCTTGTTCTCCGAAGATACTTAAGGATTGTTCTGATTGTTGTCCAGTGTTCAAGTCCTGGATTCGATTGATACCTACTGACCATCCCAACTGCAAAACAAATGTCAGGCCTAGTACACAACATGGCGTACATCAGGCTGCCAACAACTGATGCGTAAGGAATCTATCTCATATCCTCAACTCCTTGAAGTGTCTTAGGACACTGTTCTTTAGACAAATGGATTCCATGTCTAAAAGCAAACAAGCCCTTTTTGGAATCTTGCATCTTAAACCTTGACAACACTTTGTTTATGTCTGATGCTTGAGACAAGGCTATTATTCTTGCGGTTTTGGACAATCTGGATCACAAGAACAAACTGCGCATCACCCAAATCTTTCATTTGGAACTGCGTAGCTAGCCATTCCTTGATGTCAGTAAGATAACCTACATCATTCCCAATGAGTGGGATATCATCCACATAGATACTTAGGAATGCGACAGAACTATTGATGATTTTCTTGCATACACAAGGTTCATCATCATTCTGGTCAAAACCATAAGATCTGATAGCCTCACCAAATCTTATATTCCAACACCTAGAGTCTTGTTTCAGTCCAAAAATCGACCTTTTAAGCTTGCAAACTTTTTGCTCTTGTCCTGGTTTAATGAACCCTTTGGGTTGGTCCATGTAGATTGTTTCCTCAAGATTGCCATTCAAAAAGGTTGTCTTGACATCCATTTGCCATACCTCATAGTCATAATATGCGGCAATGGCAAGAAGGATTCAGATAGACATTACCATAGCAACACGTGAAAAGGTTTCCTTAAAGTCAACCCCTTCAACCTGGGTATAACCCTTTGCTACTAGTCTAGCTTTAAAGGTTTGCACCTTCCCATCTACACCACGTTTTCTCTTGTAGATTCCATTTCCAACCTATAGGTTTCACCCCATCAGGCTTATCTACAAGATCCCAAACAGAATTGAAGTACATCGACTCCATTTTTTGGTCCATGGCTATGACCCATTTGTCTTAGTCTTTGTCAACCATTACTTGATTATAAATCAATGGATCCTCGCAATTGTCATCTGGTATAACAACTTGGATTTCAGCTAAACCCATGTAACGGTCAGGCTGTATCACAACCCTCCCATTACGTCGAGGCATACTCAACTCTTGAGATGGACCCTCTTGACCAGACAAACTAGTATCAACAACTCTTGTGGACGTTTTATTGTTCTTATTAGCAACCTTTGCTAATGTTCCGTCTAATTCACTCAACACTACCTTACTTTTTGGTTTGTTGTCCGTTATGTGGTCCTCTTCCAAGAAAGTGGCATTTGTCGACACAAAGACCTTATCTTCCTTAGGATCATAGAATAAACCACCTCTTGTTTCTTTTGGGTATCATATGAATAGGCACAACTTTGAACGTGAATCCAACTTCTTTGGAATTGTCACAAGCACATGTGCTGGACAACCCCATATTCTGAAGTGGCATAAACTACCTTTACGTCATTTGCAGGTTTCAAAAGGTGTTTCAGGAACACTTTTTGAGGTCACACTATTCAAAATGTATACTGCAGTCTCAACTGCATAATCCCAAAAGGAACTAAGGAGATGAGCATAACTCATCATTAATCGAACAATGTCCAACAAGGTTCTTTTTCTCCTTTTCGATACACCATTTTGCTGTGGTGTGCCGGGAGCTGAGAGTTGGGATGTAATTCCATGTTCTATCATATAGTTCTGGAATTTTAAATCCATGTACTCCCCACCTCGATCCGATCGAAGTGTTTTAACTCTTTTACCTAATTGATTTTCAACCTTAGCCTTGAATTCCTTGAACTTTTCAAGTGCTTCAGACTTGTGGTGCATTAGGTAAATATGCTCATATCTGAAATAATCATCTATAAAAGAGATGAAATATTCATATCCTCCCATGGCTTTAACATTTATCGGACCACAAAGGTCTGAATGTATAAGCTCTAGAGTATCTTTGGCTCTATGACCTTTTCCACTAAAAGGTCTTTTAGTCATCTTGCCTTCTAGGAAGGATTCACATACTGGTAAATAATTTTCTTCTAACTCGTTTAGAAGTCCTTTCTTTACCAATCTCTCAATCGTATTGAGATTAATGTGACCCAATCTTAGATGCCAACGATGAGCATTTTCTTTATGAGAAATTTCACGTTTCTTAGTTTGTGCGTTTGCAATTTTAAATAATTCAGTGTTCAAAACCATTTTGACTGAATTAGGCCTTAAAACATACAATCCATTTTCTAATGAAGTTGAATATATTTCTAAACCTTTCTTCAAAATAAACACTTTATTCATAGAAAAGGAAACAGAAATACATTGTTCAATAAGGCAAGAAATGGAAATGAGGTTTCTAGTAAACCCTGGTATAACTAATAGATTGTCCAACAATACATATTTCTTGCCAAAATAAAGATTCATTGTGTCTACTGCTACAACTGAGATGACCTCTCCATTTCCAACCCTGAGCGTTATCTCTCCTTGCTGTAGTTGTTGCTAGGAATCAATTCCCTGAAAAGAAGAACAAATATGATTACTGGCGCCTGAATCAAGTATCCAAGCTGTTTTATCATTATCCACTAAACAAGCTTCTAGGAAAAGTAAATCATATTTACCTTCCTTCTTTTTTTCTGCAATGTTCTTCGGACAGTTCCGTTTCCAATGCCCGTCTTCGTTGCAGTGGAAACACTTTCCTTCGTCAGCAACGTCTTTGACTTTCTTGCCCTTCCGGGCGGCAACTTTGTCAACTTGTTTCCCTTTACCAACCTTCTTCATGTTCTTCTTCTTACCTCTCAGGTTAGAAGAAGATGAAGCCACTATTTTTGTCCCAGAGGTCGAACCTCTGTGATAACTCCTACTGGCAACATTTGCCTCACCTTTCGATCCATGAATTTTCATCAAAGATTGAAAAGTTTGGAGTTCATTCAGAAGGGAGGTAAGATTAAAAGTAAGCTTGTTCATAACAACATTACTTCTAAACTGTAGGAAACTATCTGGAAGGGTTTCCAAAATGAAGGTGACCTGGCTCGACTCATCAATGGAAGCACCATTCGACTCCGCGATGTTAAAGTGTACTATCATATCCAGGACATGATCCTGAACAGATGTACCCTCTGGCATCCTCGAGTTGAATATGTACTTTAGGGCATTATGCCGGGCTTGTGTCGACTATTGTCCAAACATACCCGCATAATCCATGATTTCCTTGGCGGTAATCATGCCTCATGCTTCTTGGCTAATATATCGTCGACATACTTGCCAAAGATGTAGACCTTGGCCTTATCATTGGCCTTGATCCATCGATCATATGCATCACGAACATTTCGTGACGCATTCGAGCCTGACACCTGAGGACACTCCTCAGTTAGCACAAACTTCAGATCATCCATTACCAAAATAGTGTTGAGTTTGTTTTTCCATGTCATCATATTCTCTCCGGTTAACTTTTCCGCACCCAATAAGGAAATTATAGAGCTACACATTTTTGATGAAAAATTACAAACAAACATGTATGAGTTTCTTGCTATAACTCTAATCCAATCATGTTTTAGCTAATTATCAAGTGATTCCTAGGCTATTTATAATTTGCAATGATACTCCAAAGGTTAATAATGTATGACACCGAAGGATAATAAAAAACACTCCTCCTCTGGATCAAGACACTCTTGACCAAAACCTAACACCAGAATAACTCTTATTCCTATAGGTTTTAGTTACAATTTTTTGGTTTCGATACATACACAACTTATGTACCCGTGAGTGTAACCCTTTGACTTTAGATACCAGAGTCTCGATCCAATAAAATCCGCCGAAGGGAGGACTAGATTGGAAAATAGTCTAAGGAAATCTTTATCCCTTTCGGGTGTCTACTGTGTTAGATCCCCTATGATCAAGCCCTCCGAAGGGATTGTCTGGTCCAGGTAAAACTAGCAGGCTGACCATAGTGGTCTAACGGTGTAAACCGATAAAAGAGACCGTAGGTTTTGTTTTCACTAAACCTGTTCCCACTCACTATAAGTACCCTCTCCATTCACCTTGATATTCACTCATACAAACACCATCCGAAGGGGTACACTCCCGTTTGCACCACGAGGCCAAGTATGAGTCTCACGATGTGAACTTCTCGGAGATAGCGTAGGTGGAAAAATATGTATCTCATACAATTTTTCCTTCCACTAAATACTTTAAGTCTATAGGAATCTTTCTTAGGCTTAAACCCGGCTAAATGGTTTTACCTAACTCTATCAATATAACTTTTATATTTATGATCAATATAACTCTTATATTGATTTTATCCTAAGTTTGTTAATATAACTCCTTATATTAAACCTAGGATTTCTAGTTTATTAACCCCTTAATAAACCCGCTGACGCTACTGAAATTTATAAGGCTCTCTTATTAAATTTCACTCCCAGGTCAATTTCCAGGTAGGGGTGTTCCGTTTCCGCCAGCTTAAATACCCCAACCTAAATAAAACTTTCCTTAGACAGAGTTCCTCTTTTAATCATAGCATATAAATTACTTGGTTCCTACTTCTAATCTAATTAGAACTAGATAGCCTAGGGTCTATTATTTCGAAGTTCTAAACACCTTAAAACTAATAATTAACCTTAGGTGACATGCATACTATGTTATAATGCTTGATCATTCATCACATGAATAATAAGACATTCATAGCATATTAATCTCATGAAAAATAATGCATGTCAATGCTGTCCAAAAATTAATATAACAACCTTATATTAATTAATTATGCAAAATATATAATATAACTCCTTATATTATAAATAATGCATGAAAATGCTTAACCTAAGGTGGGATTTCTAAAATACAAGCATACACTATGCATGCCAATAATTAAACAACAATTGCATTATTAAAATAGCAAAAATTAGATCAATTTTGGCACCCTAGAAATAATTTTTATTAATATAATCTAATTATATTAATTAAAATTAAAATTATTAAATATATTAAAATAAAACATTTTTATAATTAATATAAATAATAAAATAAACGTTTCTACCCGTTGCTCCTCGCGCGAAACGTATCCGGCGTTGCAATGCTTATAGCAGCGTTGCAACGCTGCTTTTGTCATTTTCTGCCGAGCGTTGCAACTTAGAGGTTGCGTTGCAACACTACTTCCTGCACGCGCCTTCTCCCCCAAGTGCGGCGTTGCAACGCCGATGAATAGCGTTGCAATGCTACACACAGACAACATTGAGAATCCACAGACTTACAGACTCGTTTTTGCTCCGTTCTTCTCAGCAATCGCCTTGCCTCGATAGACACGGACTTACAAACTCGATTTACAATTAAATTTCCCAAAACACCGGGCCCGTACATTGAACATTTCAATGGAAATTGTAAATCTAAGTGCCAAAAATTGAAAACATCTAATTTCGCAAAAAACCGTTCATACATCTCATGCAAAAACAGTAAATCCCACCTTGTTCTTGAATAATGCAGAACATAAATCAACAACGCAATTGGGCTCTGATACCAATTGAAGGGAATCGAAGTCCCCGCAGCGGAAGGGATTGCGAGTCGCGCGCTCTTGATTTAGTTACAACGGAAAATTCAAGAACGTAAAACATAGATTAAGCAGATATAATAAAATGGACAGCAATAATTTACCATTGAAGAACCTTTCTTCAAGTTCTCCTCTCTCCACGGTCACGATCTCAGCAACAAGAACTCCAACGTGCGAAGACATGACCACCGGATCTTCTCCGTTGTTCTCTAGGTGAGGGAGGAAGGTGGGTCCCCTTTAGAAGATGTGAGGTATTTTGAGAGAGAGAGATGTTATTGTTGTCTTGGAACTCTTCCAACAACAACAAAAAAAAGCTTTTCCAAAAGCTTAACCTAGTTGCATCTCATGCAACTATATATATAGAGAAATAGGATGGAAATGACCATCCTACCCATCATTTAATCTCTCTTTAGTATATAGTTTATATATGAATCTAATTCACATTAAAACTATATATTATATCAATTATATCATATATAGTTGATATAACTCCTCATGTATGAAATTGAATACTTCAATTTCACTCCTAACTTTATACCTCAATATTACCATATTGAGCCAACAGAGGGATCTAATGGACCTACAGATCATGAGCTCCAATGATGTGAGATTAACTGATCAAACTCTTTGATCTAGTTAATCAATATTCATTTACTACAAGTCACTCAACTATAGACTTGTAGCTGCACTCTCCTCACAGTTGATAATATTGTGTCCACTGATATAGTCATTACCCATGAGTCGACCTTCACAGGTTGTTCGTAATCACAGCTGTGTCAAATTACTGTTTTACCCTTATAATTACCTCTTTGCTCCTTAAGCACCACTGATCCTCTAATGAACAACGAGTCCAAGGTCCTACCTTAGACTCATACCCTCATAGAGGGCGGGGCCCCGTTGTTCAGGACCTGTAGTCAATTCTTAAGGGAACAACCTATCTAATTCCTCAGTAGAGAAATGAGTGAATTCCATCTTGCACAATTAAGTTCCCAGCTACGTACGAGGTTCTGTCCTTGAGAAGGTAGGCTTATTTAGTCGACTACAGGCCGCTCTCACCCATACTAGTCTAAGGACAAACCTCTATAAGCAGGAGTTCTTAACTTGCTCATAATTCAGGTCGAGTCAGTAATGACCATCTATAAATTACTAGTCTTATCCTGTTAACGGTGTTATACTGGTTAGACTAATAATTTGCGATTCAGTCTTGTATGAACTCTTCATACAGGATGCCCCCACTCGCAAGTCAACTACATGAATGAGTTGGACTACCTCATTTGTACTAATTACAAAGTGGGCCGCATCCATGGTGTTACCAGAATCAGGTTTCCAACCTTATTCTTATATCATAGACTATTTAGGTTATAATCTTGAACTCAACCCAAATAGTGTCGACTACACTGATTTCAAGATAAATGATATAACCTTGGAGCTTAGTTTATTGGATTTATAAAAGCAAGACTGTAATCTTATCAAAACAAATAAAACTTTATTTAATTAATCAAAATTACACAAGATTATGGCATAAGTCCCAACAGAAACTATATTATATATCCAACAATTAATATTCAAATTGGAATTATAAAAAGAAATTCAACGAATTGAATTATAAAATTACTTAAAATAACATTTATTTTAGACTAAGTAATTTCATGCTCCATGCAATTTATTTTCCATATAATCTAATCATAACAATTATAATTAATTACTCATGAAAAATAAATTAATCATGCATTTAATCATATTCATATAACATTTATATAAATAAAATGCATGAACATGCTTATCCTAAGGTGGGAAAAATCTAAATGACATTCATAAAGATAAATAGCTGTAAAACCGGAATAATTTGCCCCCTAAAGTGAAAAAATAAAATAAAATTACATTAATTTTATTTCATGAAACCGGTCCAAAAACACCCTGAACCGGCCTTGAATCGCTCGAACAGGACCAAAACAAGTGAACCATCCAAACTGGTATGCACCTGCTGGAATGCCCACGGCGTTGCAACGCCGTTCATCATCGCAGCGCAACGCCCGCTTTGTCGTATGTGCGCTCGCTATCGGGATGGCGTTGCAACGCCGAGGGGCGCGCGCTGCAACGCCACGACTTTGAGCGCACGCGCCGATAGGGAGCGCTGGCGTTGCGACGCCGTTCTTCATCGTTGCAACGCTGATGAACGGCGTTGCAACGCTGCTGCTTCGACAGTGGTAGAAATCCACGAACAAAACAGCTTCCATCTTCAATTCCTTCTTCAATTCTAAACCGAATTGCATGAAACTGGTCCCGAACGACTCGTAACTCAATTACAGACTCAAAAATGCACTTTTTGCCCAAAAAGGCAGGGGCCCTTACATACAAATTGATTAAATAAAAAAAAGTAAACTAAGGCCAAACACTCCTAAATAGTTTTATAGCAAACCAATGCAATTCCCAGAAAAATCAATGCAATTTTGTTTCAAAACAAAACAAATCCAGCATTGCTCTGATACCAATTGATGGAGATCGAATCCTCTTGAGCAGCGGAAACGAATTTGAAATCGTAATATGCAAGATTATTTTGCTTGAAACAAAAACCCATAGATTGACAAAAAAACAGAACAAGCATGGAATTAACTCTAATCTAATTAGGCATGGATGATTTACATGCAAACACGCTACAACACAGCAATTCTTTGTTCCAAAAGAAAACAGCAACACAGGAACTTCCAAACTTCTCTATTTTTCTCCAACAAAACACCACCAACAGTGAGCACCTTCTATATCTCTAAATTCTTAGACCTTCCTTGGTGGGAAGGATCCAACAATTGGACAAAGAAGAGAATGAGAGTGTGAGAGAGAGAGCAATTCTCCAAAAATTTTCAAAAGATCAATTGATCAGTCGCAATGAGCAACCCCCTTCTCCCCGTTAAACGGTCGACCGGGAGAAGGAGAGGGGTAGTGGAGGACGTGTCTGGATGACACGTTTCCTTATTTTATTATTAAAATAATAATAATAATAATAGTAATGATTAAATCAAATTTAATTATTAATTTAAAAAGTAATTAAATATCATATATTTAATTTGGATTAAATCTCATTTAATCATATCACCCCTTTAACCTATAGTTTAAATGTACATCCAGTGCACATTAAATTTTAAACTATAGTTTTCAAATGTGAATCACATTCACATTTAATATAATATTTGAAGTCTTTCAAATTCAAATATTCAATTCTCTCATATAATTTAATATGAATCACATTCACATTAAATTTATAATATATAGTTCCAAAACTATATATTATATCGTATCTATATACATTAAATATATTCCCTAATGAATTTAAACATTTCAAATTCAAATGATCTAAGAAACCTTTACGAGCTAGAAGGTGTACCTTATGGACCTACAGATCAGAAGCTCCAACGATACGAGATTGGTCGGTTTATCTCATTAACCTCCCAATCAACATTCGTTAACTGCGGGAACACTCCACTAAAGTCCACAACTGCACTCTTCTCTCTGCAGATATATTTCTGTGTACATGGATATTGACCAATAACCACAAGTCAATCCTTCACCAATGTTCGTAACACAAGCTATGTCAAATTACCGTTTTACCCCTGGGTTACATGTCGTACCTTATGTACCAGTGCTCCTCTAATGAACAATTTGTTTGTTGTCCTACCTACAAACAGAGTCTCTCTCGGGCCAATGAGAGGGTCGGGCCCTTTGTTCAAGTCTCGGAGACACCACTTAAGGGAACATTCTTCTACTTACCCTAGTAGGCGGGAAGGAGTGACTTCCATCTTTCTAAGTTAAGTTCCAAGCCGCTTCCTCGGTCTTGTCCCCAAGAAGGTAGGCATATTGAGTCGGCGAATCTGGCCACTCTCACCCATACGAGTCAAAGGACAATCCCTCGCCAATAAGTATTCGTAACCTGCTCAGGATTGAGATCAAGTTGCCTAGGTCATCCTAGTGAAATAGAAACCTAACTAGTCAACGGAGTTACAACTAGAGGTTACTATTTCGTGGTTCAGTCTTATGTAATCTCATTACATAGGATATCCCCACTCACATGTCATCTATACGAACACGTTAGGATTACTGTGTTTGCATCAAATGCAAAGTAGGCCACATCCATAGTTTAACCAGGGTAAGGTACCCAAACCTTATCCCCTAACTATAAACCCTTTAGGCTGTATCTCGAACCGAGATCCTTTTTATGTACATTACATTCAGTTAGAGATTCATTTAACAGCCTTGGATGTTGAGTTTATTGGATTTAGGATTTAAATGAAGGGATATTCGTAGATAACGAACAATAACCCTTTATTGAAATAATAACACTTTATTACATTAATTAGAACATAATTACAAATTACGAGTTTTAGGGCACAAATCCCAACAGTGCAAACCTTTAAAGCTAGACTAGTAGCAAAGGCTAATACCCAGTTTGAAGGGGTTGACTATGAGGAAACCTTTTCACCTGTTGCTATGGGAAAGTCTTTACGTATCCTACTTGCAATTGCCGCATATTATGACTATGAGGTATGGAAAATCGATGTCAAGACAACAATTTTTCAATGGCAATCTTGAAGAAAACATCTACATAGACCAACCCAATGAGTTCATTTAACAAGGACAAGAGCAAAAGGTTTGCAGGCTTAAAAGGTAAATTTATGGACTGAAACAAGCCTCTAGGTCCTGGAATATAAGATTTGATGAAACAACCAAATCCCATGATTTTTACCAGAATGATGGTGAACCTTGTGTCTACAAGAAAATCATCAATAGTTCTGTCGCATTCCTAATTCTCTATGTGGATGATATCCTACTCATTCGGAATGATGTAGGTTATCTTACTAACATTAAGGAATGGCTAGCTACGCAGTTCCAAATGAAAGATTTGGGTGATGTGCAATTTGTTCTTGGCATATATATTGTCCGAAACCGCAAGAATAAAACACTAGCATTGTCTCAAACGTCTTACATAGACAAAGTGTTGTCAAGGTTTAAGATGCAAGATTCCAAAAAGGGCTTGTTGCCTTTAGACATGGAATCCATTTGTCTAAGGAACAGTGTCCTAAGACACCTCAAGGAGTTGAGGATATGAGACGGATTCCTTATGCATCAGCTGTTGGGAGCCTGATGTACGCCATGTTGTGTACTAGGCCTTACATCTGTTTTGCAGTTGGGATGGTCAGTAGGTATCAATCCAACCCAGGACTTGCACACTGGACAACGGTTAAAACAATCCTTAAGAATCTTCGGAGAACGAGGAACTACATGCTTGTGTATGGGGCTAAGGATTTGATCATTAAAGGATACACGGATTCTGACTTTCAGACTGATAAAGATTCTCGGAAATCTACATCAGGGTTAGTGTTCACTCATAACGGAGGAGCTGTAGTATGGCAAAACGTCAAGCAAGGATGCATCGCTGATTCCACCATGGATGTCGAATATGTAGCAGCGTGTGAAGCAGCTAAATAGGTCGTTTGGTTAAGGAAATTCATGCTAAATTTGGAAGTTGTTACAAATATGACTTTGCCCATCAAGCTGTATTGCGATAACAGTGGTGTAGTGGCAAATTCGAGGGAACCCCGAAGTCATAAGAGAGGAAAGCACATTGAGCGAAAATATCATCTCATCCGGGAGATCGTGCATAGAGGAGACGTGATTGTCACGAAGATAGCCTCCGAGCACAACATTGTTGATCTTTTTACAAAGGCTCTCACGACTAATGTTTTTGAGAGTCACCTAGAAGGTCTAGGTTTACAAGTCTTCCCAAACTAGGGCAAGTGGGAGTATTTTGTACAAAGGGTTTAAATGCTCTAGTTTATTGTATTTACATTACTGTAACGTTTTAGTACAACACAAGCTTTAGGTCAAGTGGGAGATTGTTGGAATTTATGCCCTAAACTTGTGTAATTTTGATCAATTAAATAAAGGGTTCTTTGTTTCTATAAAATTACAATCTTTTTTTATAAATCAAATAAACTAAGCTCCAAGGTTATAACATATATCTTGAACATCAGTGTACTGAACACTATTTGGATTGTGTTCAAGAATATAACCTAAAGGGTCTATGGTATAAGAATAAGGTTGGAAACCTCATACTGGTAACGACATGGATGCGACCCACTTTGTAATTAGTACAAATGAGGTAATCCAACTCATTCATGTTGTTGACATGCGAGTGGGGGCATCATGTATGAAGAGTTCATACAAGACCAAAACACAAATTATTAGTCTAACAAGTGTAACACCGTTAACAAGATAAGACTAGTAATTTATAGATGGTCATTAGTGACTCGACCTGAATCATGAGAAAGTTAAGAACTCCTGCTTATAGGGGTTTGTCCTTAGACTAGTATGGGTGAGAGTGGCCTGTAGCCGACTCAATAAGCCGACCTTGTCAGGGACAGAACCTTGTAGGTAGTTGGGAACTTAAATGTGCAAGATGGAAATCACTCATTCCTCTACTGAGGAATTAGATAGGTTGTTCCCTTAACAACTGACTCGAGGTCTTGAACAACGGGGCCCCGCCCACAACGAGGGTATGAGTCTAAGGTAGGACTTTAGTCTTGTTGTTCATTAGAGGATTAGTGGTGCTTAAGGAGCAAAGAGGTAATCACAGGGGTAAAACGGTAATTTGACCTAGTTGTGATTACGAACAACCTGTGAAGGGTCGACTCATGGGCAATGACAATATCAGTGGACACAATAATATCTACAATGAGGAGAGTGCAGCTACAAGTCTATAGTGGAGTGACTTGTAGTTAATGAATATTGATTAACTAGATCAAAGAGTTTGATCCGTTAATCTCACATCATTGGAGCTCATGATCTGTAGGTCCATAAGATCCCTTCGTCGGCTCAACATGGTAATATAGAGGGTATAAAATTAGGAGTGAAATTGAAGTGTTCAATTTCATACGTGAGGAGTTATATCAATTATATATGATATAATTGATATAATATATAGTTTTAATGTGATTTACACTATATACTAAAGAGAGATTAAAGGAGGGGTAGGATCGTCATTTCCATCCCAATTCTCTATATATATGGTTGGATGAGATGCAACTAGGTTAAGGGTTTTTCATAGAATCACTAGCCTCCTTGTTGTGTTGTTGGAAGAGTTCCAAAACACACATCTCTCTCAAAATACCTCACATCTCCTAAAGGGAACCCACATTCCTCCCTCACATACAGAACAACGGAGAGATCTAGTGGTCGTGTCTTCGCACGTTGGAGTTCTTGTTGCTGAGATCGTGACCGTGGAGAGAGGAGCACTTGAAGAAAGGTTCTTCAAAGGTAAAGTGTTGTTGTCCAAACTCTTATTTTATGCTTAATCGATGATTCATATTCTTGAAATTTCCATTGTAACTAAATAAAGAGCGCACGATTCGCAATCGCTTCCGCTGTGGGAACTTCGATTCCCTTCAATTGGTATTAGAGCCCAATTGCGTTCTTGATTTATGTTCTGGATTTTTCAAGAACAAGGTGGGATTTACTGTTTTTGTGCATGAGATGTATGAACGGTCTTTGCGAAATTAGATGTTTTCAATTTTGGCACTTAGATTTACAATTTCATTGAAATGTTCAATGTAAGGGTCCGGTGTTTCGGGCAAATTTAGTTGTAAATCGAGTCTGTAAGCCCGTGTCGATCGAGGAAAAGCGGTTGATGAGAAGATCGGAGCGAAAACGAGCAAGGAATGGAGATTCCTATGGTTGTTCTGTTAATGGCGTTGCAACGCCACTGCGGCAGGCGCGCGGCTGGAGAAGACAACAGTGTTGCAACGCTGTGGCGTTGCGCAACGCTTGGCAGAAAATGACAAAAGCAGCGTTGCAACGACGAAGACGTTTCACGGAAGGCAGCAACGGGCAGAAACGTTCATTTTATTATATATTAAATATAAAACATTTTGTATTTAATTTATATTTAATTAATCAATTTTAATTAATATAATTAGATTATATTATTTAAAATTAATTTTGAGGTGCCAAAATTGGTCTAATTTTGCTATTTTAATTATACAATTGTTGTGTAATTATTGCCATGCATAGTGTATGCTTGTATTTTAGAAATCTCACCTTAGGTTAAGCATTTTCATGCATCATTTATAATATAAGGAGTTATATTACATAGTTGCATGATTAATTAATATAAGGTTGTTATATTAATTTTTGGACAGCATTGACATGCATTATATTTCATGAGATGAATCTGCTATGTATGTTCTATTATTCATGTGATGAATGATCAAGCACTATAACATAGTATGCATGTCACCTAAGGTTAATTATTAGTTTTAAAGTGTTTAGAACTTGGAAATAATAGAACTTAGGTTATCTAATTCTAATTATATTAGAATTAGAAACCAAGTAATTTATAAGCTATGATTATAAGAGGAACTCTGTCTAAGGAAAGTTCTGTCCAGGCTGGGGTATTTAAGCTGATGAAAACGAAACACCCCTACTTGGGAACTGACCTGGGAGTGAAATTTAATCAGAGAGTCTTATAAATTACAGTAGCGTCAGCAGGTTTATTAAGGGGTTAATAAACTAGAAATCCTAGGTTTAATATAAGGAGTTATATTAACAAACTTAGGATAAAATCAATATAAGAGTTATATTGATTATCAATATAAGACTTATGTTGATAGAGGTAGGTAAAACCATTAGCCGGGTTTTAGCCTAAGAAAGATTCCTATAGACTTAAAGTATTCAGTGGGAGGAAAACGTGTATGAGATACATATTTTTTTTCACCTACGCTATCTCCGGGAAGTTCAGACCGTGAGACTCATACTTGGCCTCGTGGCGCAAACAAGAGCGTCCCCCTTCGGATGGTGTTTGTATGAGTCAATACCAAGGTGAATGGAGAGGGTACTTATAGTGAGTAGGTGCAGGTTTAGTGAAAACAAAACCTACGGTCTCTTTTGTCGGTTTACACCGTTAGACCACTATGGTCAGCCTGCTAGTTTGGCCTGGACCAGACAATCCCTCCGGAGGGCTTGATCATAGGGGATCTAACACAATAGACACCCGAAAGGGATAAAGATTTCCTTAGACTATTTTTCAATCTAGTCCTCCCTTCGGCGGATTTTATTGGATCGAGACTCTGGGATCTAAAGACAAAGGATTATACTCACGGGGTACATAAGTTGTGTATGTATCCAGACCGAAAAATGGTAACTAAAACCTATAGGAATAAGAGTTATTCTGGTGTTAGGTTTTGGTCAAGAATGTCTTGATCCAGAGGAGGAGTGTTTTTGATTACCCTTCGGTGTCATACACTCTAAACCTTTGGAGTATCATTGCAAATTATAAATGGCCTAGGAATTATTTGATAATTAGCTAAAACATGATTGGATTATAGTTATAGCAAGAAACTCATACAAGTTTGTTTGTAAATTTTCAGCAAAAAAAAAAAGTCTAGCTCTATAAATTCCGTATTGGGTGCGGAAAAGTTAACAGGAGAGAATATGATGACATGGAAAAACAAACTCAACACTATTTTGGTAGTGGATGATCTGAAGTTTGTGCTAACTGAGGAGTGTCCTCAGGTGCAAGGCTCGAATGCGTCACGAAAGGTTCGTGACGCATATGATCGATGGATCAAGGCCAATGATAAGGCAAAGGTCTACATGTTGGCAAGTATGTCTGACATATTTGCCAAAAAGCATGAGGGCATGATTACCGCCAAGAAAATTATGGATTATGTGAAGGGTATGTTTGGACAACAGTCCACAAAAACCCGACATAATGCCCTAAAGTGCATATTCAACTCGAGGAGGCCAGAGGGTACATCTGTTTGGGATCATGTCCTAGATATGATGGTACATTTTAACATCACGGAGTCGAATGGTGCTTCCATCGATGAGTCGAGCCAGGTCAGCTTCATTCTGGAAACTGTTCCAGATAGTTTCCTGCAGTTTAGACCTTTCAATCATTGATGAAAATTCAGGAATCTAAAGGTGAGGCAAATGTTGCCAGTAGGAGTTATCACAGAGGTTTGACCTCTGGTATAAAAACAGTGGCTTCATCTTCTTCTAACCTGAGAGGTAAGAAGAAGAACATGAAGAAGGTTGGTAAAAGGAAACAAACTGACAAAGTTGCCGCCCAAAAGAGCAAGAAAGTCAAAGATGTTGCTGACAAAGGAAAGTGTTTCCAATGCAACGAAGACGGGCATTGGAAACGGAACTGTCCGAAGCATATTGCACAAAAGAATAAGGAATGTAAATATGATTTACTTTGCCTTGAAGCCTGTTTAGTGGATAATGATAAAAAAGCTTGGATACTTGATTCATGTGCCACTAATCATGTTTGTTCTTCTTTTCAGGGAATTGATTCCTGGCAGCAGCTACAACAAGGAGAGATAACGCTCCGGGTTAGAAATGGAGAAGTCGTCTCAACTGTAGCAGTAAGCACAATGAAGCTTTATTTTGGCAAGAAATATGTATTGTTGGACAATATATTATTGATACTAGGGTTTACTAGAAACCTTATTTTCATTTCTTGCTTCATTGAACAATGTATTTCTGTTTCCTTTTCTATGAATAAAGTGTTTATTTTAAAGAAAGCTTTAGAAATATGTTCAGCTTATTAGAAAATGGATTGTATGTTTTAAGGCCTAATTCGGTCAAAATGGTTTTAAACACTGAATTATTTAGAACTGCAAACGCACAAACTAAGAAACGTAAAATTTCTTCTAAAGAAAATGCTCATCTTTGGCATCTAAGATTGGGTCACATTAATCTCAATAGGATTGAGAGATTGGTAAAGAACGGACTTCTAAACGAGTTAGAAGAAAATTCCTTGCCAGTATGTGAATCCTGCCTGGAAGGCAAAATGACTAAAAGACCTTTTAGTGGAAAAGGTTATAGAGCCAAAGATCCTCTAGAGCTTATACATTCAGTCCTTTGTGGCCCGATGAATGTTAAAGCCAACGGAGGATATGAATATTTCATCTCTTTTAAAGATGATTATTCCAGATATGGGCATATTTACCTAATGCACCACAAGTCTGAAGTACTTGAAAAGTTCAAGGAATTCAAGGCTCAGGTTGAAAATCAATTAGGTAAAAGAGTTAAAACACTTCGATCGGATCGAGGTAGAGAGTACATGGATTTAAAATTCCAGAACTATATGATAGAACATGGAATTACATCCCAACTCTCAGCTCCCGGCACACCACAACAAAACGGTATATCGGAAAGGAGGAATAAAACCTTGTTGGACATGGTTCGATCAATGATGAGTTATGCTCATCTCCCTAGTTCCTTTTGGAGTTATGCAGTGGAGACTGCAGTATACATATTGAATAGTGTGCCCTCCAAAAGTGTTTCTAAAACACCTCTAGAAGTCTGGAAAGGACGTAAAGGTAGTTTATGTCATTTCAGAATATGGGGTTGTCCAGCACATGTGCTTGTGACAAATCCAAAGAAGTTGGATTCACGTTGAAAGTTGTGCCTATTCGTAGGATACCAAAAAGAAACAAGAGGTTGTTTATTCTATGATCCTAAGGAAGATAAGGTCTTTGTGTTGACAAATGCCACTTTCTTAGAGGAGGACCACATAAGGGACCAAAAACAAAAAAGTAAGGTAGTGTTGAGTGAGTTAGACGGAACAATAGCAAAGGTTGCTGATAAGAACACTAGTACGTCAACAAGAGTTGTTGATACTAGTTTGTCTAGTCAAGAGGGTCAATCTCAAGAGTTGAGTATGGCTCGACGTAGTGGGAGGGTGTGATACAGCCTGACCGTTACATGGGTTTAGCTGAAACCCAAGTTGTTATAGCAGATGACAACTGTGAGGATCCATTGACTTATAATCATGCAATGGTTGACATTGACAAAGACAAATGGGTCATAGCCATGGACCAAGAAATGGAGTCTATGCACTTCAATTCTGTTTGGGATCTTGTAGGTAAGCCGGATGGGGTAAAACCTATAGGTAGTAAGTGGATCTACAAGAGAAAACGTGGTGTAGATGAGAAGGTGCAAACCTTTAAAGATAGACTAGTAGCAAAGGGTTATACCTGTGTTGAAGGGTTGACTTTGAGGAAACCTTTTCACTGTTGCTATATGTAAAGTCTATCCGTATCCTTCTTGCCATTGTCGCATATTATGACTATGAGGTATGAAAAATGGATGTCAAGACAACCTTTTTGAATGGAAATCTTGAGGAAACCATTTACATGGACCAACCTAAAGGGTTCATTGAACCAGGACAAGAGCAAAAGGTTTGCAGGCTTAAAAGGTCGATTTATGGACTGAAACAAGCCTCTAGGTCCTGGAATATAAGATTTGATGAGGCTATCAGATCTTATGGTTTTGACCAGAATGATGATGAACCTTGTGTCTACAAGAAAATCATCAATAGTTCTGTCGCTTTCCTAATTTTCTATGTGGATGATATCCTACTCATTGGGAATGATGTAGGTTATCTTACTGACATCAAGGAATGGCTAGCAACGCAATTCCAAATGAACGATTTGGGTGATGCTCAATTTGTTCTTGGGATCCAGATTGTCCGGAACCGCAAGAATAGAACACTAGCCTTGTCTCAAGCATCATACATAGACAAAGTGTTGTCAAGGTTTAAGATGCAAGATTCCAAAAAGGGCTTGTTGCCTTTTAGACATGGAATCCATTTGTCTAAAGAACAGTGTCCTAAGACACCTCAAGAAGTTGAGGATATGAGACGGATTCCTTACGTATCAGCTGTTGGGAGCCTGATGTATGCCATGTTGTGTACTAGGCCTGACATCTGTTTTGCAGTTGGGATGGTCAGTAGGTATCAATCCAATCCAGGACTTGAACACTGAACAGCGGTTAAAACGATCCTTAAGCATATTCGGAGAACAAAGAACTACATGCTTGTGTATGGGTCTAAGGATTTGATCTTTACATGATACACGGATTTTGACTTTCAGACTGATAAAGATTCTCGGAAATCTACATCAAGGTCAGTTTTCACTCTTAAGGGAGGAGTTGTAGTATGGCGAAACGTCAAGCAAGGATGCATCACTGATTCCACCATGGAGGCCAAATATGTAGCAGCTTGTGAATGAAGGGAATGAAAATCCCGTGCAGCGGAAGACGATTGAATCGTCGGTGTATCAATTACGCAAACCGTCTTTGTTAAAATTGATCTAAAACATAGATCTAGGCTAAACATGCAATTAAGAAGAAGAAAAACAGTAAGAAAGGATTTTACTTACTTGTTGAAGACTTTCTTCACAATATCTTCTTCAAATCCACGAACTCTTCGTGCTCCTCGTACACATCGATTTCCTCCAACGAATGAGGGTCAAAACACTACCAAGCAGCCTTCTCGATTGTTCTCTTTTGGAGAAAGGAGGCTTGTGGGAACTTTTTTGGTTTTGGAGAGGGAGGAGAATTTGAGAGAGAATAGAGAGAGTTTCTCTTTTCTTTTTGTGTAAAACAAAAGAATGAGAGAGTGAATCAACTTCCTTCTTGAAAGAAGGGTTTATATATCGGATTAGTGGAGTTAAAATGTCCACATATTTACCACTTTACCACAATCATAGGTTATGCAAATCTCATTTGCATAACCATATAATATAAGATATCTCATATCTCATATTGCAAATCTCATTTGCAATAGTTGTGGATTTATCAAATTGAATCACATCCAATTTAATTTCTCTTAATCAAATTCTCCAATTACCTCTAATTCAACAATTAGGCTAACCTATAGTTTATTATGAATCTCATTCACATTAAACTATATATTATATCATTCATATCTCATATAAATGACATAAATGTCCTTAAGGTGAAATTGAACACTTCAATTTCATACCAAAACTTTATCCCTTCTTAAATCCAGATGGAGCCAACCGAGGGACCTAATGGACCTACAGTGACGGGCTCCAATGATCCGAGATTAACCTGCCAAACTCTTTGACCCGGTTAACAAACATTCATTAGCTACGGTAACACTCCACTATAGTCCGTAGTTGCACTCCCGTCAGTGCAGAATATTACGTGTCCACTGATATAACCAATGCCCATGAGTCGACCTTCACAAGTTGTTCGTGAGACACTACCGGGTCAAATTACCGCTTTACCCACTGTGTCTACCTCTTGTTCCTTAAGTCCCCACTGCTCCTCTAATGAACAACATATTGTGATGGTCCAACCATACACAACACCCTTCTCGGGCCAGTGAGAAGGTGGGCGTCCGTTGTCCAAGCCCCGGAGACAGCACTTAAGGGAACAACCCCTCTAGTTTCCCTAAAGGCGGGAACGAGGGAATTCCATCTCGCTTAGTGAAGTTCCCAGCTCCCTACTTGGTTCTGTACCTGAGAAAATAGGCATATTGGGCGAGTAACTGTGACCACCCTCACCCGTACTAGTCAAAGAAACGGACCCTGCAGACGGGCGAGTCCGTAACACGCTCAGGATTCAGGTCGAGTCACTAAAGGTCATCTACGAAATTATTAGTCCTTTCTGTCAATGGTGTTACATCAGTAGGTCTAATAATTCACGGTCCGGTCTTGTACAATCTCATTGCACAAGATGTCCCCACTCGCATGTCAACTACATGAACGAGTCAGATCACCTCGTCTGTATCTAATACAAAGCGGGTCGCATCCATAGTGTATCAAGGATTAGGTCTCCAACCCTATCCATATACTGTAGACCGTTCGGGTCATTAACTCGAACGTGATCTTCCCTGTGTGTCCACTACACACCGTTCAAGTTCTAGTTCTCTCATGTATACAATGACCTTGGAGCTTAGTTTATTGGAAAAGTTTATAAATATTGCGAGACACAAAGTGATGAAATAAATAACTCTTATTAATTTCAATCAATATATTACAAACACGAGATTAGGACAAAAATCCCAACAAACTCCCACTTGGACTAAGCTAGTGGAGAAAATACATTTCAGAAATGTACATAAATTAAAACGAAGTAATACAATAAACTAGGGCATTGAATACCCGTTTACACATCTCCCACTTGCCCTAGTCAAGAAGCTCTCGAAGACCTAGACTCTCTAGGTGACCCTCAAACACCTTAGTCGTGAGGGGCTTTGTAAATGGATCACTACGTTGTGCTCGACGCTTATCTCGCGTGATCGCCACGTCTCGCGGTGCACAATCTCCCGTGTCGATGATGATACTTGCGCTCAATGTGTTTGTCTCTCTTATGGCTCCGAGGCTCACGTGAGTTGGCTACTGCACCGCTGTTATCAAAGAACAGTGTGATGGGCAAGTTCATGTTAGGAACAAATTCCAAATCTGTCATGAACTTCCTTAGCCAAACAGCTTCCTTTGCAGCTTCACAAGCCGCAACATACTCCGCTTCCATAGTGGAATCAGCGATGCATCCCTGCTTGATGCTTCGCCATACTATAGCTCCTCCATTCAGAATGAAGGCTGACCCCGAGGTGGATTTCCTAGAATCCTTATCGGTCTGAAAATCAGAATCTGTGTATCCCGTAAGGATTAAATCCCCACTCCCATACACTAAGATGTAGTTCCTCGTTCTCCTAAGATACTTGAGGATTGCCTTTACGGCTGTCCAGTGATCTAATCCTGGATTGGACTGATATCTACTGACAATTCCTACTGCATAACAGATGTCGGGCCTAGTACACAGCATGGCATACATCAAACTCCCTACAGCTGAAGCATATGGAATTCGTCTCATATCCTCAACATCTTGAGGAGTCTTAGGACATTGATCCTTAGACAAGTGAACCCCATGCCTGAAAGGCAGTAAGCCCTTCTTGGAGTTCTGCATCTTATATCTAGACAACATCTTGTCAATATAAGGCGCTTTGAGACAAGGCTAGCGTTACGTTCTCTGGGTTCTCGACTATCTGAATACCTAGAACATACTGAGCTTCTCCCAAATATTTCATTTGGAATTGCTAAGCTAGCCACTTCTTAACGTCAGTAAGAAATTCTACCTCATTCTCAATGAGAAGAATATCGTCCACATACAACACCAAAATGCGACGCTTTGTCAACAATTTTCTTGTAGACACAAGGCTCGTCGACATTTTGATCAAAGCCATAAGATTTGATCGCCGATCAAACCTTATATTCCAAGACCTCGAAGCTCGTTTCACCCATAAATGGACCTATGAAGCCGGCAAACTTTTTGCTCTTGGCCTTGGACAATGAACCCTTTGGGCTGGTCCATGTAGATGGTCTCATCAAGTTTGCCATTCAGAAAGGCTGTCTTGACATCCATCTGCCATACCTCGTAGTCATAATACGCGACAATGGCCAGAAGGATCCTGATCGACTTTACCATGGCAACAGGCGAAAAGGTCTCCTCATAGTCAACCCCTTCAACCTGGGTAAAATCCTTTGCCACTATTCGGGCTTTGAAGGTCTGCACCTTCCCATCTACACCACGTTTACGCTTGTAGATCCATTTGCAACCAATAGGTTTTACCCCATCCGGTTGATCCACAAGCTCCCATACAGAATTGAAGTACATAGACTCCATTTCTTGGTCCATAGCTTTAATCCACTCGTCTTTGTCAACATCAACCATTGCCTGATCATAGGACAATGGATCCTCACAGTCATCATCAGGAGTGACAACTGAGGTTTCAGCTAAACCCATATAGCGATCAGGCTGTCTCACAACCCTCCCACTACGTCGAGGCATTCCCAACTCTTGGGAACAAATTTGACTAGACGTGCTAGGATCAACAACACTTCTTGACGTACTAGCCCCATCAGCAACTCTTGCTGATGAACTGTCCATTTCATTCAATACAATCTTACTCCTTGGTACATGATCCCTGACGTGGTTTTCCTCTAGGAAAGTAGCGTTTGTCGACACAAGCACCCTATTTTCCCTATGATCATAAAACATACCACCTCTAGTCTCTTTAGGGTAACCTACGAATAGGCACAATTTTGAACGGGGTTCCAACTTTTTCGGGTTTGACACCAACACATGGGTCGGGCATCCCCAAATCCTGAAGTGATGTAAACTTCCTTTACGTCCACTCCAGAGCTCGAAAGGTGTTTCACAAACACTCTTCGAGGGAACGTTGTTCAAAATATAAACCGCAGTCTCCACTGCGTACCCCCAAAAAGAATCAGGGAGACGAGCATAGCTCATCATCGACCGAACCATGTCCAACAAGGTTTTGTTTCTCCTCTCCGATACACCATTCTGCTGTGGCATACCAGGTGCTGAGAGTTGGGACGTAATTCCGTGTTATATCATATAGTCCTGGAATTCAGTGTCCATGTACTCTCCACCCCGATCCGATCGAAGTGTTTTAAGCGATTTACCTAAGAGGTTCTCAACCTCAGTCTTGTACTCCTTGAACTTTTCAAGAGTTTCAGACTTCTTATGCATTTGGTAAATGTACCCATATCTAGAGTAGTCGTCTATGAAAGACACAAAGTACTCATATCCGCCTCGAGCTTTAACATTAATCGGACCACAGAGGTCAGAATGCACTAACTCAAGAGGCTCTTTGGCTCTATATCCTTTTCCACTAAAAGGACGTTTGGTCATTTTGCCCCCAAGGCATGACTCACACACCGGTAAAGAGTTTTCTTCCAACTCGTTTAGAAGTCCACTCTTCACTAGTTTCTCAATCCTATTGAGATTAATGTGGCCTAACCGAAGATGCCAAAGGTGGGCATTTTCTTTTGGAGAAACTTTCGCTTTCTTAGTTCGTGTTTCTGCAGTTTTAAATAATTCAGTATTCAAAACACTTTTGACCGAATTAGGTTTCAAAACATACAGATTATTTTCAAGTGAAGCTGAACAAATCACATTCCCTTTGAAAGAAATAAACGCTTTATTCGATTCAAAAGAAACTGAAATAAATTGTTCTATTAGGCAGGAAATTGAAACAAGGTTTCTTGTAAATCCTGGAACTATGTACAAATTGTCCAACAATAAGTACTTTCCGCCAAAGCTTAGCTTCACCGTGCCTATCGCTGCAGCAGAGGCAAGCTCCCCGGATCCAACCCGTAGAGTCACCTCGCCTTCTCGCACGCCGTAGTGCCAGAATCAATCCACGAAATGAAGAACAAGCGTGGTTAGTGGCGCCGAATCCATATCGAGCAGAGTCACTACTCTCCACTAAACAGTTTCATCCACAAGTAAATCACATTTACCTTGATTCTTCTTCTCGGCAAGGAATTTGGGGCGATTTCTTTTCCAATCCACCGCCCCATTGCGGTGGAAAACACTTTCCTTTCTCTCGCAACCTACTTGACCTTCTTGCCCTTCTCGGCGGCAAATCGGTCGATTTTACCCCTCTTCATCCTCTTCTTCCCTTTCGGGCGTGAAGGAGCAACGAGTTTCGTCCCTGCAGGTCGAACCCCGTGTGATAAGACACATGAGGCAACATTTGCCTCGCATTCCCGACCCTATGCAAGGATTGAAAATTCGTAGCTCATTGACGAGGGTAGTCGATGTGTAGCTAAATTTTGTTCGAATAAAGATTGCTCTGGCCCAAGGAAACTCTTCGGAAGAGTCTCCAAAATAAAATCGACTGCTCGACTCATCGATCGAAGCCCGTTCATCTCGGCGGATGGAAGTGGGTCATCATGTCTAGAACGTGTTCATGGACGTATCGACCCGCCTTTCATCCGTCGCGTTGAAGACGTATTTGAGCGAGTCATCTTTGGACTCGAAAGGATCTTTGTCCCAAACATTTCTGCGCAGAGACTCCATGATCTCCTTTAGCGAAACCATCAGCTCGTGCTTCTTTGCCAACACATCAGACATGCTGGCAATAATATAGACCTTGGCCTTTTCATTGGCCCTGATCCATCGATCATACGTATCGCGAACACTTCGCGACGCGGTCGAGCCCGACATCTGAGGACACTCCTCAAATAACATGAACTTTATGTCGTCTTGTACCAAAATTGTATTTATGTTGTTTTTCCAACTTTGATAGTTATCTCCCACTAATTTGTCTGAAGCGAGTAAAGCTATAATTGCGCTAGACATTTTTAGCTGAAAAATCAAGAAAACCTTTGTATTAGTCTCGCAAAAATTTTTTTTTGAAATCCAATCAAGTTTTAGCAAAATTTGTTTCATGATCCCTAAGTTAATCAAAATTTTGCAATGATACCCTAAAGGTTTAGAATGACTGCCACCGAAGGGTGAACAGAACACTCCTCCTCTAGGACGAGACTTTCTTGATCAGACCCTAATCCCAGAATAACTCTTATTCCATTAGGCGTCCAATTACCATTGTTCGGTCGAATTCATTAACACTTAACGAATTCTGTGAGTGTCACCCTCAATCTTTAAGTTTCCAAGCATCCGTCCAAACAATAGCCACCGAAAGGTGAACCAAGAAGGAAAACCAACCAGGAAACTATATCCCTTTCGGGAATTCACGGTGTTCCGACTCCCATGATCAAGCCCTCCGAAGGGATTGTCTGGTCAAGGCCAAACTAGTAGGCAGATCATAGGCATCTCACGGTGTGAATCGAAAGAAGAGACCGTGGGTCTCGTTTTCACACGTCCCGCTCCCACTCACTATAAGTACTCTCTCCATCCACGATGATATTGACCTATACAAATGTCATCCGAAGGGGGACGCTCCCATTTGCGCCACGAGGCCGAGTATAGATCTCACGGTGCGGACTTTAAAGGAGATTTGTGGTTGGAAATTCAAATGTATCTCATACACTTTATTTCCTCCCACTCAGCACTTTAATTTTTATCGTGGATTGACCTAGATAAACCAAGCTAAAATTTACCTAAGTCTACCAATATAACTCTTATATGGTATTAACCTAAGTTTATAATCACATTATTAACTTAGGTCTATGTGAGTAAATTAATTAACACTTAATTAACGACACTCACGAGAATATAACCTAAGAATCTCCGGACCGAATTCACTCCCGTGTCGGTTTCGAGTAGGGGTGTTTATAGCGTCAACTTAAATACCCCAAATTATTAGACAAAACCTTCCTTAGACAGAGTTACTTATCAATCACCATTCATAGGTTATATTTGATTTCCTAAATTTCTAATCTCATTAGAAAATTAGAAAACCTAAGTCTAATTATTCAAGTTCTAAACACTTTAAAACTAATAATTAACTTAGGTTGCATGCATTTCTATGTTATAATGCTTGATCATACATCACATGAATAATACTATATACTATAACATAATATAATTCATCATATGAATTTAAATGCATGAGCATGCTTTTAATTTAAAATATAACACTTATATTTAAATAAATTAAAACATGCATACATTATATTATAACTCTTATAATATAATCCTATCATGCATACTATATATTATAACTCTTATAATAAAAATATGATGCATGAAATGTTTAACCTAAGGTAGGATTTTCAATCTATATGACATACAATATGCACATAGAAATTAATTAAAATATACATCTCAGGCATAAAATAATTTAATAGCAAAAATGGACTGATTTTTGGCACCTAGGGCAATTATTTAATTAAATAACATTAATATAACATTTATATTAATATTATTTAATAAAATAATTAAAATAAAAATAATAAAATACATTTTATTAAAATAAATAAATAAAACGTGTGAAAACCGCCTAAGTGGAGGCTTGAACCCACGTCCTCACGTAACTGCCGCGAACTGCTCCTCAACACGTACAGCGTTGCAACGCCGTGGGCAGCGTTGCAACGCTGTCGTCTCCAGCGTCGACCCGCGTTCTCAACGCCAGCGGCGTTGCAACGCTACGCCCAACTTTGCAACGTTGTTCTGCTGCAGGGCCTCCATCCGCGAGGATAGCGTTGAGACGCCATTGGGCAGCGTCTCAACGCCATCGACAGAACAGCAAACACCTTTGCTGTTCTTGGTCGATTTCCGCCTATTTCCGCTCCGATTTCTTCACAGCAACACTTGCCACGAACGACATGGACTTAAAGACTCGATTTATTTTCTAAAAATGTCCAAAAAACACGGGTCCTTTACATTTAATCTCATCAAACAGAAAATAAATCTAAAACTGCCAAAAACCGAAAACATCCATTATGCAAACCAAGACATTCATCTCATGAATTATGGTAAAATACCCACCAAATTTTAACAAAACAGTGCATAATTAAGAAACCATCGAAATGGCTCTGATACCAATTGAAGGAAATGAAAATCCCGTGCAGCGGAAGACGATTGAATCGTCGGTGTATCAATTACGCAAACCGTCTTTGTTAAAATAGATCTAAAACATAGATCTAGGCTAAACATTCAATTAAGAAGAAGAAAAACAGTAAGAAAGGATTTTACTTACTTGTTGAAGACTTTCTTCACAATATCTTCTTCAAATCCACGAACTCTTCGTGCTCCTCGTACACATCGATTTCCTCCAACGAATGAGAGTCAAAACACTACCAAGAAGCCTTCTCCGTTGTTCTCTTTTGGAGAAAGGGGGCTTGTGGGAACCTTTTTGGTTTTGGAAAGGGAGGAGAATTTGAGAGAGAATAGAGAGAGTTTCTCTTTTCTTTTTGTGTAAAACAAAAAAATGAGAGAGTGAATCAACTTCCTTCTTGAAAGAAGGGTTTATATAGTGGATTAGTGGAGTTAAAATGTCCACATATTTACCACTTTACCAAATCATAGGTTATGCAAATCTCATTTGCATAACCATATAATATAAGATATCTCATATCTCATATTGCAAATCTCATTTGCAATAATTGTGGATTTAACAAATTGAATCACATCCAATTTAATTTCTCTTAATCAAATTCTCCAATTAGCTCTAATTCAACAATTAGGCTAACCTATAGTTTATTATGAATCTTATTCACATTAAACTATATATTATATCATTCATATCTCATATAAATGACATAAATGTCCTTAAGGTGAAATTGAACACTTCAATTTCATACCAAAACTTTATCCCTTCTTAATTCCAGATGGAGCCAACCGAGGGACCTAATGGACCTACAGTGACGGGCTCCAATGATCCGAGATTAACCTGCCAAACTCTTTGACCCACTTAACAAACATTCATTAGCTACGGTAACACTCCACTATAGCCCGTAGTTGCACTCCGTCGGTCACGAGAATATTACGTGTCCACCGATATAACCAATGCCCATGAGTCGACCCTTCACAAGTTGTTCGTGAGACACTGGGTCAAATTACCGCTTTACCCCGTGTCTACCTCTTGTTCCTTAAGTCCCCACCGCTCCTCTAATGAACAACATATTGTGATGGTCCAACCATACACAACACCCTTCTCGGGCGGTGAGAAGGTGGGCGCCGATGTCAAGCCGGAGAGCGACGACTTAAGGGAACAACCCCTCTAGTTTCCCTAAAGGCGGGAGCAGTGAATTCCATCTCGCGTAGTTAAGTTCCCGCCTCCTACTTGGTTCTGTGCTGAGAAGATAGGCATATTGGGCGAGTAAATCGTGACCACCCTCACCCGTACTAGTCAAAGAACAGACCCTCGCAGACAGGAGTCCGTAACACCCTCAGGATTCAGGTCGAGTCACTAAAGGTCATCTATGAAATTATTAGTCCTTTCTGTCAACGGTGTTACATCAGTAGGTCTAATTGCACAGGATGCCCCCATTCGCATGTCAACTACATGAACGAGTCAGATCACCTCGTCTCCAACCCTATCCATATACTGTAGACCGTTCGGGTCATTAACTCGAACGTGATCTTCCCTGTGTGTCCACTACACACTGTTCAAGTTCTAGTTCTCTCATGTCTACAATGACCCTGGAGCTTAGTTTATTGGAAAAGTTTATAAATATTGCGAGACACAAAGTGATGAAATAAATAACTCTTATTAATTTCAATCAATATATTACAAACACGAGATTAGGACAAATATCCCAACAGTGAAGCAGATAAGGAGGTTGTTTGGTTAAGAAAATTTATGCTAAATTTGGAAGTTGTTCCAAATATGACTTTGCCTGTCACACTGTATTGCGATAATAGTGGTGCAGTGGCAAATTCGAGGGAACCCCGAAGTCACAAGAGGGGAAAGCACATGGAGGGAAAGTATCATCTCATCAGGGAGATCGTGCATAGGGGAGACGTGATTGTCACGAAGATAGCCTCAGAGCACAACATTGTTGATAATTTTACAAAGGCTCTCACGGCTAAAGTATTTGAGAGTCACCTAGAAGGTCTAGGTTTACAAGTCTTCCCAAACTAGGGCAAGTGGGAGTATTTTGTACAAAGGGTTTAATTGCCCTAGTTTATTCTATTTACATTAATGTAATGTTTAGTACTCCACAAGCTTTAGGTCAAGTGGGAGATTGTTGGGATTTATGCCCTAAACTTGTGTAATCTTGATCAATTAAATAAAGTGTTATTTGCTTTGATAAGATTACAGTCTTGCTTTTATAAATCCAATAAACTAAACTCCAAGGTTATGACGCTTATCTTGAAATCAGTGTAGTCGACACTAATTGTGTTGAATTCAAGATTATAACCAAAATAGTCTATGGTATAAGAATAAAGTTAGAAACCTCATTCTGGTAACACCATGCATGCAGCCCAGTTTGTAAATAGTACAAATGAGGTAATCCAACTCATTCATGTAGTTGACATGCGAGTGGAGGCATCCTGTATGAAGAGTTCATACAAGACTGGATCAAAAATTATTAGTCTAACCAGTATAACATCGTTAACAGGATAAGACTAGTAATTTATAGATGGTCATTAGTGACTCGACCTGAATCCTGAGCAAGTTAAGAACTCCTTCTTATAGGGGTTTGTCCTTAGACTAGCATGGGTGAGAGTGGTCTGTAGCCGACTGAATAAGCCTACCTTCTCAGGGACATAACCTCGTAGGTAGCTGGGAACATAACTGTGCAAGATGGAATTCACTCATTCCTCTACTGAGGAATTAGATAGGTTGTTCCCTTAAGAACGTACTCCAGGTCTTGAATAATGGGGCCCCGCCCTCTACGAGGGTATGAGTCTAAGGTAGGACCTTAGACTTGTTGTTCATTAGAGGATCAGTGGTGCTTAAGGAGCAAAGAGGTAATCACATGGGTAAAATGGTAATTTGACCCAACTGTGATTACGAACAACCTGTGAAGGGTCGACTCATGGGCAATGACTATATAAGTGGACACAATAATATCTACAGTGAGGAGAGTGCAGCTACGAGTCTATAGTGGAGTGACTTGTAGTTAATGAATATTGATTAACTAGATCTAAGAGTTTGATCTGTTAATCTCACATCATTGGACCTCATGATCTGTAGGTCCATAAGATCCCTCTGTTGGCTCAACATGGTAATATAGAGGGTATAAAGTTAGGAGTGAAATTGAAGTGTTCAATTTCATACATGAGGAGTTATATCAATTATATAGGGTTTTAATGTGATTTAGACTATATACTAAAGAGTGATTAAAGGAGGGGTAGGATGGTCATTTCCATCCAAATTCTCAATATATATGGTTGCATGAGATGCATCTAGGTTAAGGGTTTTTCATGGAATCACTAGCCTCCTTGTTGTGTTGTTCGAAGAGTTCCAAAACACACATCTCTCTCAAAATACCTCACACCTCCTAAAGGGAACCCACCTTCCTCCCTCACCTAGAGAACAACGGAGAAGATCCGGTGGTCGTGTCTTCGAACGTTGGAGATCTTGTTGCTGAGATCGTGATCGTGGAGAGAGGAGCACTTGAAGAAAGGTTCTTCAAAGGTAACTTCTTGTTGTCCAAACTCTTATTTTATGCTTAATCCATGTTTCATATTTTTGAAATTCCCATTGTAACTAAATCAAGAGCACGCGATTCGCAATCGCTTCCGCTGCGGGGACTTCGATTTCGTTCAATGGCTAGCTTCGCAATTCCAAATGAAAGATTTCAGAGAAGCTTAGTATGTTCTAGGTATCCAGATTGTCCGGAACCGGAATAACAGAACGCTAGTCATATTTCAAGCGTCTTATATTGACAAGATGTTGTCTAAATATTAAGATGCAGAACTCCAAGAAGTCCTTGCTGCCTTTCAGGCACGAAGATCACATATCTAAGGATTAGTGTCCTAAGACTCCTCAAGAGGTTGAGGATATGAGACGATCCCCTATGCTTCTGTAGTAGGGAGCCTAATGTATGTCATGTTGTGTACTAGGCCCGACATCTGTCATGCAGTAGGGATTGTCAGTAGGTATCAATCCAATCCAAGATTAGATCACTGGACAACCGTAAAAGCAATCCTCAAGTATCTTAGGAGAACGAGGAACTACAGCTTAGTGTATGGCAGGAAGGGATTTAATCCTTACGGGATACACAGATTCTGACTTTCAGACCGATAAGAATTGTAAGAAATCCACTTCGAGGTCAACCTTCGTTCTGAATGGAGGAGTTGTAGTAGGGCGAAGCATCAAGCAGGGATGCATCGCTGATTCCACTATGGAGGCAGAGTACGTTGCGACTTGTGAAGCTGCAAAGGAAGCTGTTTGGCTTGGGAAGTTTATGATCGATTTGGAAGTTGTTCCAAATATGAACTTGCCGATCACGCTGTTTTGTGACAACAGTGGTGTTTTAGCCAACTCCAGACAGCCTCGGAGCCATTAGAAAGGCAAACACATTGAGCGGAAGTATCACCTGATACGGAAGAATGTGTGCCGCGATGATGTGACAGTCACGCAGATAGCGTCAGAGCACAACGTAGCTGATCCATTTACAAAACCCCTCACGGCTAAGGTGTTTGAGAGTCACCTAGAGAGTCTAGGTCTTCGAGTACTTCGAGACTTTGGGAAGTGGAAGATATGTAAACGAGTATTCAATGCCCTAGTTTATTGTATTACTTCATTGTAATTTATGTACATTCAAGAAATGTATTTGCTCCACTAGCTTAGTACAAGTGGGAGTTTGTTGGGATGTTTGTCCTAATCTCTATCTGTTTGTAAATATATTTGGAATTAATAAAGAGTTATTTATTCTTTAGTGACTCGAATTTATTACAAACTTTGTCCAATAAACTAAGCTCCAGGGTGATTGAATACATGAGAGAACTAGAACTTGAACGGTGTGTAGAGGACAGACAGGGAGGATCACGTTCGAGTAAATGACCAAAACGATCTACAGTATATGGATGGGGTTAGAGACCTAATCCTGGATACGTTGTGGATGCGGCCCGCTTTGTATTAAGATACAAACGAGGTGATCTGACTTGTTCATGTGGTTGACATGCGAGTGGGGGAATCTTGTACAATGAGATTGTACAAGACCGGACCGTGAATCATTAGACCTACTGAGAACAATCAGGAGAGACGAATATCTTAGGGACTAGATTTCACCAATTAATTAACTATTTTATTGAGATCATGCTAATGGGTTATTGCACTGCATTTATAAACACAAAAACTAATATAACAAATAACCTCTCTCGAGGCAAGTGAGTCTCATGCAAGACATAGAATTAAACATCGATGTTCAACCTAAAAATAAAAAATGGCACTAAGTTCAATTCTTATGGGTTTCTAATAGCACTTCAATCATTCTCATGTCAAAGTATCTATAAGTCATGCAATTGAGATCAGATCTATAATATCTTTCTCAAGAATAAAGTCAGACCTAAGAAAAAATAAACCGTGATCAAGAGTCTATAAGCATTAAGGATGCAATTGCATGAATAAAAGCATTACAATAAACCAAAGGCAGTTAATTCAACAAAATAACATAATTAAAAGGTTACATCGATCCCTAAGATAAAAAGTTTAGCTACTCATGTCCACTATAAATCCTACTAAACTCAAATACAAAACCATAGTTCAACAATAAAAGTGAAAAGAACGAAGAAAAAACTCTCGTTGCGTGAACGACAACGATCCCGGCACGTATCACGAACCCCGAGCTCCAAAAAGTCTTCTCCTTCAAATCTCTCCAAAATCTGCTTACAATCTGTCACAATAATGTTTAACCAATGGTGTGAAAATCTCTCCAAAAAAGGTCCCCTTGCAAGACGCATCTTTTCCTTTTTATATCAACAGCACGGCGTTGCAACGCTGGGCATGGCGTTGCAACGTCGTGCCATAAACGAATTTATTAAAAAAGGTAAATATCTGGCAGCGTTGCAACACTGAGGGAAACGTTGCAATGCTGCTACCATCGCGCGCGTTTTCTTATCGAAGTAGCGTTGCAACTCTGAGGACAGCGTTACAATGCTGCTACCCTCGCCTGCCTTCTGCTTATCGAAGTACCGTTGAAACGCTGCAAGGCAGCGTTGTAACGCCATCGCCACGGATCTTAAAGGCGTAGTTGTCGCATGTTGGGCGTTGCAATGCTACAAAGCAGCGTTGCAATGCCATCAGCATGGATTCTTATGGTTGAGTAGCTGCACACAGGGCGTTGCAATGCCCTGAATGGCGTTGCAACGCCATCTCCACGAATTTGATGGCTTGGTTTGACTTTCCTTCTTCCACGGATTTGTGCCATTTTAAGAACTATGGGGCAGTCCCATTGCTTAGGTGCGCTGCGCTAACCACGTGTGCAATTCTAAGAACTACGAGAAAGTAGAAAAAAAAAAGAGAGAAAGAAAAAATAAATGAATAAACTTAGCCCTAAGTGTTAAGCTTTATGGAAATGGAGGGAATAATGCACACATCGTTTTTTAAAGAAAAAAAGAAGAGAACATTATATATAAAAAAAAATAAATAAAAAGAAATGGTCATAAATCTGTAGTCATACGAATTTTGGAACGTGACTTATCTTTAAATATGAGTTGCCCAATTTGAATGATTTGGATTGTAGTGATTGAGTTTTACGGTAGGTGTTAAATCCCAGTTGGTTTGCTCTTGGGTATTGACACATAATTGTGTCTAGAAAACTCTGGATGAACCACTTAGAGAGCATTGAATGAATGGTAACTCACAGAGTAGAACATAATTCTTTAACTCTTGTTCAATTAACCCACTTGAAGTGATTTGTGAAAGGTCTCTAGAAATGTTAGGGAGCGGAACTCATTGAGGACAATGAGTAGTTCAATTTTTGGGGTTTGATAACTCGTTATAGGAGAGTTATTTCACTGGAATTTTAGTGCCTAATTGACTTGAATTGCATAGAATTCATTGAGCCTCGTGCTATTTTATCCCTAGAATTTGAATGTTAGTTACAAATCTTTAACTTAAGTGGTAGGCTGTAAAAAGAATTAATGTTGATAATTCTTTTACTTTAAATTAGGAAATTTGAAAGAAACTAGCTAACAAGTAATTAAAGACCGGAATTGGAGATATCATTTAACTACTTCATGTTTAATGTAATTTATAATTGATAATGATATAAGGAATATTTTGCATGCAGGAAATGGATAAAAAATTACAGGGGCTCCTAAGGGCATTTTAGATATTTTAACGAAAGGGAAAAATGGTCTTTTTACCCTTAAGGGTACTTTTGTCATTTTGAATCTAGGGCATCACATTTTTTGGTGGAAGAGGAGACACCATCACATCCATTTGGCTGAAGCATTGAGGGGGCGTTCTTTAGCGAGGAAGGGAGCTGTCGTTTTTGCTGTAGCAGGTGCCCGTTGTCCGAGCCCTAGAGATAGCACTTAAGGGAACAACACCTCTAGTTTCCCTAATGCGGGAACGAGTGAATTCCATCTCACGTAGTTAAGTTCCAAGCTCCCTACTTGGTCTTGTCCCTGAGAAGATAGGCATATTGGGCGAGTAACTGTGACCACCCTCACCCGTACTAGTCAAAGGACAAACCCCCGCGACAGGAATCCGTAACGTGCTCAGGATTCAGGTCGAGTCACTAATGGTCATCTACGAAGCTATTAGTCCTTACTGTCAACGGTGTGACATCAATAGGTCTAATAATTCACGGTCCGGTCTTGTACAATCTCATTGCACAGGATGCCCCCACTCACATGTCAACCACATGAACGAATACATCTTCGGGACTAGATTTCACCAATTAATTAACTATTTTATTGAGATCATGCTAATGGGTTATTGCACTGCTTTTATAAACCAAGAAACTAATATAACAAATAACCTCTCTCGAGGCAAGTGAGTCTCATGCAAGACATAGAATTAAACATCTCTGTTCAACCTAAAAATCAAACATGGCACTAAGTTCAATTCTTATGGGTTTCTAATAGCACTTCAATCATTCTCATGTCAAAGTAACTATCAGTCATGCAATTGAGATCAGATCTAAAATCTCTTTCTCAAGAATAAATTCAGACCTAAGAACAAATAAACCGTGATCAAGAGTCTATAAGCATTAAGGATGCAATTGCATGAATAAAAGCATTACAATAAACCAAAGGCAGTTAATTCAACAAAATAACATAATTAAAAGGCTACATCTATCCCTAAGATAACAAGGTTAGCTACTCATGTCCACTATAAATCCTACTAAACTCAAATACAAAACCATAGTTCAACAATAAAAGTGAAAAGAACGAAGAAAGAACTCTCGTGGCGTGAACGACAATGATCCCGACACCTATCACGAATCCAGAGCTCCAAAAAGTCTTCTCTTTCAAACCTCTCAAAAATCTTATTACAATCTCCCACAATAATGTTTAAACAATGGTGTGAAAATCTCTCCAAAAAAGGTCACTTTGCAAGATGCATCTTTTACTTTTTATATCAATAGCACGGCGTTGCAACGCCGTGCCTTAAACGAATTTGTTAAAAAAGGAAAATATCTGGCAGCGTTGCAACGCTGAGGGAAGCGTTGCAACGCTGCTACCCTCGCGCGTGTTTGCTTATCGAAGTAGCTCAGCGTTGCAACGTTGCTACCCTCGCGTGCCTTCTGCTTATCGAAGTAGCGTGGCAACGCCATCGCCACGGATCTTCAAGGCGTAGTTGCTGCGTTGCAATGCCATCTCCACGGATTTGACGGCTTGGTTTGGCCTTCCTTCTTCCATTTAATGTCAATTTTAGCTCCCTTAGGCAATCTTTAGCTCCTTTTTCACTCATAATTCTCCACTCATCCTTATATTGCTCTTTAACCTGAAATTCGACAAATTAATTACGTGAAAGCCCTGAAATTATCACAAAACTAACATAGTTTAAGCCTAATGATAGCACATTTTGTGTGCTATCAAACACCGTTAACAGTATGGACTAATAACTTCGTAGATGACCATTAGTGACTCGACCTTAATCCTAAGCGTGTTACTGATTCCTGTCTGCGGAGGTCTGTCCTTTGACTAGTACGGGTAAGGGTTGTCACAGTTACAAGCCCAATATGGCTATCTTCTCAGGGACAGAACCAAGTAGGGAGTTGGGAACTTAACTACGCGATATGGAATTCACTCGTTCCCGCATTTAGGGAAACTAGAGGGGTTGTTCCCTTAAGTGTTGTCTCCAGGGCTTGGACAACGGGCGCCCACCCTCTCACTCGCACGAGAGGGTTGTTGTGTATGGTTGGACCATTACAACGTTGTTGTTCATTATAGGAGTAGTGGGGACTTAAGGAGTAAGAAGTATACACAGTGGTAAAACGGTAATTTGACCCAACAGTGTCGACGAACAACCTGTGAAGGTTCGACTCATGGGCATTGGTTATATCAGTGGACACGTAATATCTTACACTGACGGGAGTGCGGTTACGGGCTTTAGTGGAGTGTTACTGTAGCTTATGAATGTTGATTAACCGGGTCAAAGAGTTTGATAGGTTAATCTCGGATCATTGGAGCACGTCACTGTATGTCCATAAGGTCCCTCGGTTGGCTCAAACTTGATTAAAAGAAGCTTTACTTTTTTAGTGTGAATTGAAGTGTTCAAGTTAACTTAAAGGGCATTTATGTCATTAAGATGAGATATAAATGATATAATATATAGTTTAATGTGAATGAGATTCATAATAAACTAAACGTTAGCCTAATTATTGAATTAGGGCTAATTAGGAGAAATTAGATTGAGAGATATTAAATTGGATGTGATTCAATTTAAAAAATCCACAATATTGCAAATGTGATTTGTAAAATGAGATATGAGATATCTCATAATATATGGTTATGCAAATATTATTTGCATAACCTATGGTTGTGGTAACTGGACGCCTAATGGAATAAGAGTTAATCTGGTATTAGGGTCTGGTCGAGAAAGTCTCGTCCTAGAGGAGGAGTGTTTCTGTTCACCCTTCGATGGCGGTCATTCTAAACCTTTAGGATATCATTGATATTTTTGACAGACCTAGGGATCATAGGATAAAATTTTGCTAGAACTTGATTGGATTTCACAAAGTTTTTTGCGAGGCTGACACACAACTTTTATTTGATTTTTTCACCAAAATGTCCAGCTCAATTTTACCTTTACTAGCTTCCGAAAAACTAGTGGGAGTTAATTTCCAAACATGGAAAAACAATATTAACACGATTCTAGCAACTGACGACCTTAAGTTCGTGCTCATAAAGAAGTGTCCTAAGTTGCTGAGCTCTACTGCATCACGAAGTGTTCGTGATGCATACGATCAGTGGATCAGGACCAATGAAAAGGCCAGGGTCTACATAATTTCAAGCTTGTGTGAAGTCTCGACAAAGAAGCATGAGTTGATGGTCACCGCTAATGAGCTCATGGAGTCATTGCAAGATATGTATGGACAACAGTCCTTTCAAGTCCGGCATTACTCGCTCCAACACGTCTTCAACGCTCAAATGAAAGAAGAGGCGTCGGTCCGAGAACATGTTATAGACATGATGACCCACTTTAATCTAGCGGAGATGAACGGGGCTTCGATCGATGAGTCAAGCAAGGTCAGCTTTATACTAGAGACTCTTCCAAAGTGTTTCCTTCAGCTTTGTAGCAATGTTGTTATGAACAAAGTTAGCTACAGTTTGACCACCCTTCTGAACGAGTTACATAACTTCCAGTCCTTTATGAGGATCAGGACACCGGAAGCTGAGACAAATGTTGCCTTCAGGTTCTTTCACAGGGGTTTGACCTCTCAGAAAAAATCTGTAGCTTCTTCTCACCCGAAAGGGAAGAAGAAGAAGATGAAGAAAGGTAAAGTTGACCGCGCTGCTGCCCAAAAAAGCAAAAAGGTTATGAAGTTGTAGAAAAAGGAAAGTGTTTCCACTGCAACCGACCACTTGAAGTGTAACAGTCCCAAGTTCCTTGTTGAGAGGAAGAATACAGGTAAATGTTATTTACTAGTAACTAAAGCCTATTTAGTGGAGAGTAATGACTCTGCCTGGATATTGGATTCGGGCGCCACTATCCATGTTTGTTCTTCTTTTCAAGGAATTAGTTCTTGGCAGCAGGTGCGAGAGGGTGAGGTGACTCTACGGGTTGGATCTAGGGAGATTGTCTCTGCTGCAGCGATCGACAAAGTGAAGCTCTTTTTCGGTAGGAATTACTTATTATTAGATAATCTGTATATAGTCCCAGAGTTTACTAGAAACCTTGTTTCTATTTCCTGCCTCATTGAACAATGTATTTCAATTTCCTTTGAATATATTAAAGCGTTTATTTCATTCAAAGGCAATTTACTTTGTTCTGCTTCACTTGAGTCTAATCTGTATGTTTTGAAACCTAATTCGGTCAAAAGTGTTTTGAATACTGAATTATTTAAATCGGTAGAAACGCGAACTAAAAGAGTGAAAGTTTCTCCAAAAGAAACTGCCCAACTTTGGCATCTACGGTTAGGCCACATCAATCTTAATAGGATTGAGAGACTAGTGAAGAGTGGACTTCTGAGCGAGTTGGAAGAAAACTCTTTACCGGTGTGTGAGTCATGCCTCGAAGGCAAAATGACCAAACGTCATTTTAGTGGAAAAGGATATAGAAGCAAAGAGCCCCTTGACACAATTTTTGGGGTTACGTAGTGGAGACTGCGGTGTATATTTTGAACAACGTTCAGTCGAAAAGTGTTTGTGAAACACCTTTCGAACTCTGGAATGGACGTAAAGGTAGTTTACACAATTTCAGAATTTGGGGATGCCCGACCCACGTGTTGGTGTTAAACCCGAAGTAGTTTGAACCCCGTTCAATATTTTTCCTGTTCATAGGTTACCCAAAAGAGACTAGGAATGGTCTATTTTTCGATCCTCAGAAAAATAGGGTGCTTGTGTCGACAAACGCCACTTTCCTTGAGGAAGACCACGTCAGGAATCATTTACCTAGAAGCAAAATTGTATTGAACAAAATTGACAGTATGTCAGCAAGAGTTGCTGATTGAGCTAGTACATCAACAAGTGTGGTTGATACAAGCACGTCTAGTCAAGTCTGTTCCCTGAGTTGGGAATGCCTCAACGTAGTGGGAGGGCTGTGAGACAACCTGAACGTTACATGGGTTTAGCTGAAACCCAAGTCGTCACCTCTGATGATGACTGTGAGGATCCATTGACCTATGATTAGGCAATGACTGACGTTGACAAGGATGAATGAATTAAAGCTATGGATCAGGAAATGGAGTCATGTACTTCAATTCCGTCTGGGAGCTTGTGGATCAACCAGATGGGGTAAAACCTATAGGTTGCAAATGTTGATGGAGATCGGATCTCCTTGAGCAGCGGAAAGGTGTTTGGGATCGTAATTGCTTGATTGTTTTGCTTAAAACAAAAACAAGTACATTGACCAAAAATACAGAACAGGCATGGAAATTCTAATCCTATTAGACATGGATGTTTTACATGCAAACATGCTACAAGTTTAACAATTAAACTAAAAAGAATGGAAAGGAAATTACCTTTGTAGTTTCCAATTCTCCAGCACAGCAACTCCTTGCTCCAAGCTTTTCAACAATACAACAGAACTCCTCTGTTTTTCTCCAAGCAAGACACTACCACTTGGATCACCTCCTATATCTCTGAGTTCTACTTAGATCCTCCTTAGTGGGAAGGATTCCAACTTTTGGAAGAGCTTTGGGAATGAGAGAGGGAGAGAGAGTATCCTTAGTGGAAAGGATTCCCCAATTACAGAAAGATCGATCACCCAAATGAGCAACCCCCTTCTCCCTGTTAAACTGTCGATAGGGAGAATGGGAGGGGTAGTGGGGAAGGTGTCTAGATGACACGTTCCCTCATTTATTATTAAAATAATAATAATAATAATAATATAATTAAATCAAATTTAATTATTCATTTAAAACCTATTTAAACAATACAAATTAAATATCATATATTTAATTTGGATTAAATCTCATTTGATCACATTACCTCTTTAACCTATAGTTTTAATGTACATCCAAGGCACATTAATTATTAACCTATAGTTTTCAAATGTGAATCACATTCACATTTAATATAATATTTGAACTCTTTCAAATATTCAATTCTCTCATATAATTTAATGTGAATCATATTCACATTATATTTATAATATATAGTTCCAAAACTATATATTATATCGTATCTAAATACAATAAATATATTCCCCAACGAATTTGAACATTTCAAATTCAAGTGATCTAAGAACCCTTTACGAGCTAGAAAGTGGGCCTAATGGACCTACAGATCAGAAGCTCCAACGATAGGAGATTGCTCGGTTTATCTCATTAACCTCCCAATCAACATTCGTTAACTGTGGGAACATTCCACTAAAGTCCCACAGCTGCACTCTTCTCACTGCAGATATATTTCTGTGTCCATGGATATTGACCAATAACAACAAGTCAATCATCACGAATGTTCGTAACACCAGTTGGGTCAAATTACCGTTTTACCCCTGGGTTACAACTTGTGCCTTAAGTACGAGTGCTCCTCTAATGAACAATTTGATTGTGGTCCTACCGACAAACAGAGTCCATCTTGGGCCAATGAGAGGGTCGGGCCCTTTGTTCAAGTCCCGGAGACACCACTTAAGGGAACATTCCTCTACTTACCCTAGTAGGCGGGAAGGAGTGAATTCCATCTTGCTAGGTTAAGTTCCCAGCCGCTCACTCGGTTTTGTCCCCAAGAAGGTAGGCATATTAAGTTGGCGAATCTGACCACTCTCACCCATACTAGTCAAAGGACAATCCCTCGCGAACAGGAGTTTGTAAACTGCTCAGGATTGAGATCAAGTTGCCTAGGTCATCCTAGTGAAATAGAAATCTAACTAGTGAACGGAGTTACAGCTAGAGATTACTATTTCGTGGTCTGGTCTTATGTAATCTAATTACATAGGATATCCCCATTCACATGTCATTTACACGAACACGTTAGGATCACAGTGTTTGTATCAAATACAAAGTGGGCCACATCCATAGATTAACCAGGGTAAGGTACCCAAACCTTATCCCCTATCTATTGACCCTTTAGGCTGTATCTCGAACCGAGATTCTTTTTATGTACATTACATTCAGTTAGAGATTCATTTAACAACCTTGGGTGTTTAGTTTATTGGATTTAGGGTTTTAATGAAGGCAAACTCGTAGATAACGAACAATAACATTTTATTGAAATAATAACACTTAATCCCAACAAACTCTCACTTGAACTAAAACTCTAGTGGGGTACATCATAATCTAAAACAGTGGTTACAAGGGATATAAATACAATAAACTAGGGCATCCATATACCCCATTACATATCTCCCACTTGCCCTAGATTAGCCTATGTACATATCTCGTAGACCCAGACTTTCCAGATGACCCTCGAACACTTAAGCCGTGAGAGTCTTTGTAAACGGATCAACAATATTGTGCTCCGAAGCGATATTCGTGACTGTGACATCTCCTCTTTGCACTATTACTCGTATTAGGTGATACTTCCTCTCGATGTGCTTACCTCGCTTATGGCTGCGAGGTTCCTTCGAATTGGCTACCGCACCACTGTTGTCACAGTATAAGGTGATGGGAGATTCCATATTTGGAACAACTTCCAAACGAGTAAGGAATTTCCTTAGCCAAACAACCTCTTTAGCTGCTTCACAAGCAGCGACATACTCAGCCTCCATTGTGGAGTCAGTGATGCATCCTTGCTTGATGCTTCGCCATACTATAGCTCCCCCGTTAAGGGTGAAAACTGATCCCGATGTGGATTTCCAAGAATCCTTATCGGTCTGAAAAATCATAATCAGTGTATCTAGTAAGGATCAAATCCTTAGACCCATACACAAGCATATAGTCCCTCGTTCTCCTTAGATACTTGAAGATATTTTTAACTGCTGTCAAGTGGTCTAACCGTTGATTGGACTGGTACCTACTGGCTATTACCACTGCATAACAAATGTCCGACCTCGTGCACAACATAGCATACATTAAGCTACCTACTGCAGAGGCATAGGGAATATGTCTCATATCCTCAACATCTTGAGGTTTCTTGGGACACTGTTCCCTAAACAGATGAACTCCGTGCCGGAAGGGTAATAAGCCCCTCTTGAAATTTTTCATCGAATATCTGGACAACATTTTGTCGATATAAGACGCTTGAGACAGTGCTAGCGTTCTGTTCTTGCGATTCCTAAAGATCTGAATCCCAAGAACATATTGAGCCTCTCCCAAATCTTTCATTTGGAATTAGGTCGCCAGCCAATTCTTTATGTCAGTAAGGTATCCTACATCATTTCCAATGAGTTGGATATCATCCACATAAAGTACTAACAAAGCTACTTTGTCGTTGATGATCCTCTTGTAAACACAAGGCTCATCAACGTTTTGGTCAAAGCCGTAAGACTTGATCGCATTATCAAATCTTATATTCCAAGATCTTGACGCTTGTTTCAATCCATAAATGGATCGATTAAGCTTGCAAACCTTTTGCTCCTGACCTTAGGCTATGAACCCTTCGGGCTGAGATATATAGATGTCTCGTCAAGATTACCATTTAAAAAGGCAGTCTTGACGTCCATTTGCCAAATTTCATAATCATAAAACGCGACTATGGACAAGAGTACCCTTATAGACTTCAGCATGGCAACAGGGGAAAAAGTTTCTTCATAGTCAACTCCTTCTCTTTGGGTAACACCCTTTTCTACAAGTCTAGCCTTAAAGGTCTGTACCTTTCCGGCTGCATCACTCTTTCTCTTATAAATCCATTTACACCCTATGGGTCTAACCCCTTCAGGTTGGTCTACAAGCTCCCATACTGAATTGAAGTCCATTGACTCCATTTCAAGGTCCATGGCTTTGATTCATTGGTCCTTGTCTACGTCATTCATTGCCTGTTTATAAGACAATGGATCTTCTACGTCGTCGTCAGGTATGACAACTTGAGTTTCAGCTAAACCCAAGTAGCGGTCTGGTTGAGAAACAACCCTCCCACTACGTCGAGGCATTCCAAACGATTGAGAAGGATGAGACTGACTTGAGGTGCTGGCTCTTCCATCAACCCTTGATGATGGTCCAACTTCATCAACAACTCTTGTTGGTTCATGTGTAGCTTCATTTAGCACTAATTTACTACGCGGTTTGTGGTTCCTCATGTGATCTTCATCCAAGAACATGGTGTTTGTCGATACAATCACCTTGTTTTCTTGTGGGTCGTAGAAAAGACCACCTCTCGTTTGTTTGAGATAGCCAACAAATTGGCACAATCTTGAACGAGGATCCAGTTTCTTTGGGTTTGTGACGAGCACGTGTGCCGGACAACCCCAAATCCTGAAGTGTTGTAAACTAGGTTTACGCCCCTTCCAAAGTTCAAAAGGTGTTTCTGAAACACTTTTTGATGGAACACATTTCAAAATTTGAACTGTAGTCTCTACTGCGTATCCCAAAAATGAGGGAGGCAACTGAGCATAGCTCATCATAGAACGAACCATGTCTAACAAGGTTCTATTTCTCCTTTCTGACACACCATTTTGCTGTGGTGTATTAGGTTCTGATAGTTAAGATTTAATCCATGTTCTATCAGATAGTCCTGGAATCTCAAATCCATATACTCTCCACCTCGATCGTATCAAAGCGTTTTAATGGTTTTTCCTAACGCATTCTCTACTTCTGCCTTATACTCTTTGAACTTTTCAAGAGCTTCAGACTTGTGATGCACTAGGCATAGATAACCATACCTCGAATAATCATCTATGAAAGAGATGAAATATTCGTACCCTCCTCGAGCTTTGACATTCACTGGACCACAAAGATCCGATTGCACAAGTTATAGGGGCTATACGGCCCTGTAACCTTTTCCAGTAAAATGTCGCTTGGTCATTTTACCTTCCAAGCAAGATTCACAAGGCGATAAAGAATCATCTTCTAACTTGTTTAGAAGTCCATTCTTAGAAAGTCTCTCAATCCGGTTGAGATTAATATGACCAAGTCTAAGATGCCATAGATAGGTATTATTATCTGGAGAAATTTTTTGCCTTTTCTTTTTAGTGTTAGCACTTTTAAACATCTCATGATTTAAAATTGCTTTCGTTTTGTTCGATTTCAGTACATACAAGCCATTTTTCAATTTAGCAGAACAAATATTGACACCTTCTTTCAAAATGAACGCTTCATTAATTCAAAAAGAAATACAATATCCAAGTTCTATTAAACAAGAGATAGAAATTAAGTTCCTTTTAAGCTTAGGAACTATATACATATTTTTTAATGAAAGAAATATATCTCCGAAAAATAGCTTAGCATTTCCCACTGCATAAGCTGAGACGACGTCTCCCGTTCCGACCCTGAGCGTCATCTCACCCTCTTCGAGCTCCTTGAAGGAACTAGTTTCCTGAAATGAAGAGCAAACATGATTAGTTGCTCCTGAATCAAGTATCAAGGTAAAATCATTATTTTCCACTAAACAAGTTTCAAGAACAAGTAAATCTAATTTACCTTTCTTCTCTTTGAGCTCAGCAACGTATTTTGGGCAGTTTCGCTTCCAGTGCCCATCCATGTTGCAGTGAAAACATTTTCCTTTATCTGCATCCTTAGCTTTTTCCTTGCCTTTGTCAGCAGCAGGTGCCTTCTCTTTCCCTCCTATTTTCTTCTTTTGAGTCTTCTTAAAACCAGAAGATGAGCTACAAGACTTAGTCCTAGAGAATGAACCCTTTTGGAACCTTCTGGAATGGGCAAACAGATTTGCCTCTCCATCAGCCTGTCCCATATTCTTCATAAGAGACTGGAAAGTCTGTAGTTCATTAAGGAGAGTAGTCACATTATACTTTATCTTGTTCATCACCGCATTGCTGCGGAATTGTAGGGAACTCTTCGAATGAGATTCTAGGATGAACGATACCTGTCTTTGCTCGTCAATGACCGCTCCGTTCATCTCAGCCACGTTGAAGTGGACCATCAGATCGACACATGTTCTCTCACTGATGACCCCTCCTTCATACGGGAGTTATAAACGTATTTGAGGGATTCGTGTCGAATCTGTCCAGACGGTTGTTGAAATATTTCCTGCAGCGAACTCATGATCTCACGAGCTGAGACCATGTCGTCGTGCTTTTTGGCCAGAACTTCAGAAACACTAGCCAAAATGTAGACCTTGGCCTTGTCATTGGCCTTGATCCAGCGGTCGTATGCTTCCTTAATAGATTAAGGAGCGTTACGAGCAGGGATCTGAGGATATTCCTCAGCAGTACAAACCGTAGGTCATCAACAACCAGAATCGTATTCAGGTTGGATTTCCACGTAGTAAAATTCTCACCAGTTAAACGGTCGCTTTTGAGTAAGACTATTATGGAGGACGAAATGCTGAAAATCCATAATTGTTCTAATTAGTTATGCCTTTTTAAACCATTGTAAAAACCAATCAAATTTAGCAAAATTGTTAAAGAACCCTAGTGTTTAAACTAAACTCAATGTTTAAATTAAACCTTTCATTTTGCAACGATACTTCAAGGGTTTAGAACAGAAACCTCCGTCGGGCGGTCAGTCATTCCACCCTTGAATTGAGACTTTCTCGGCCAATTCTCACTACCAGAACATCTCATGTCCCAATGGTCTTTAGCTACCATTTGTTTGGTCAAGGTCTTGTTAACTAGCTTAACTCATCCCGTAAATGTGACCCTACAATTTTCAGATCCAATAGGCCCGAGCCAACAGGCTACTATTAAGAAAGACAACTGTTGGCAAACAACCTCAGAGACCCTATCCATTTCTGAAATTTGCGGTTTCCGATCTATATAGTCAGGCCCTCCGTAGGGTTTGGCTGTTCTAGGACAACCTAGCAGGCGGACTATAGAAATCTCATGGTGCGACCTAATGGAGGAGACCGTATGATACGTTGACACGCGTCCTGCTCCCATTTACTTTGGATACTTCCCTCATTCACCTTGGTATTGAACCATGCAAACACATACCGTAGGGGACGCCCTATTGATGCCACGTAGCCGAGCATGAAACTCACGGTGTGAACTCTTGAGGACGTGAGAGTAAACTCGATGCGAACATCTCGTTTTCTCCCACTGAAGCTCCTAAAAATAGGGTATAGATTTAACTTAGCTGGATTCTGGCTAAAGGAATCTATCTATGTTTATGCCTATTATAACTATTATAACTAGGTCTTAAAACCTTATGTCTAGGTGAATAAATATTTTAATTACCTAGAGATAAAACAGAACTAAGGTTAATTCAACTCAGGTTCTGGGTCAGTTCCTAGGTAGGAGGTGTTCCGTTAACCGTCAGCTTAAGTACCTCTAGCCTTAGATAGAACTTCACCGGTAGAGTTCCCTTATAACAAAAGTTCTAATGTCCTACTAGATTTTAAACTATTTAAAATACTACATAAGACCAATTTCGAATTCTATTAGAAATTAAAACTTAGGTCTAAATTAATTTTAAACGATTTAAAAGTAATTTAAATTTTAACCGAAGTTCCTATGTTTGCATGCATTTCTTTATTATAGGTTATGGTTTCCAAAACCCCTTTAATTTATAACTTTTATAAATTTTAATAATTAACCTATGATAAAGAAAATATATAATAAATCGAACAATTAATATTCAAATTGGAATTATAAAAAAAAAAATCAACTAATTGAATTATAAAATTACTTCAATAAAATAACATTTATTTTAATCTAAGTAATTTCATGCTCCATGCAATTTATTTTCCATATAACCTAATCATAACAATTATAATTAATTACTCATGAAAAATAAATTAATCATGCATTTAACCATATTCATATAACATTTATATAAATAAAATGCATGAACATGCTTATCCTAAGGTGGGAATAATCTAAATGACATTCATAAAGTTATAAAACTGTAAAACTGGAATAATTTGGCTCCTAAAGTGCAAAAACAAAAAATTACATTATTTATTTCATGAAACCGGTCCAAAAATACCCTGATCCGGCCTTGAATGGCTCGAACCGGACCAAAACCACTGAACCACTCGAACCGGTCTGCAGCTGCTGGAATGCCCCACGGCGTTGCAACGTCGTCTTGCGCGCCTGGTATCGGGGTAGCGTTACCTGTGGCCGAGAGGCGCGCGCGCAACGCCGCTTGACCCCTGAACGCCCGCGTCGATAGGGAACGCTGGCGTTGCGACGCCATTCTTCAGCGTTGCAATGCTGATGAACGGTGTCGCAACGCTGTTGGTAGCGTTGCAAAGTTGCTGCTTCGGCAGCAACTGAAACTCACAAACACAGCAGCTTCGTTCTTCAATTTCTCCTTCGATTCTCAACCGAATTGCATGAAACTGGTCCCGAACGACTCGTAACTCAATTACAACTAAATTAAGCACTTTTTGCCTAAAAACACAGGAGTCTTTACATACAATTAATCGAACCAAATGCATTTCCCACCAATAAATGCAATTTTGTTTCAAAACTAAACAAATCAAGCATTGCTCTTATACCAATTGATGGAGATCGGATCTCCTTGAGCAGCGAAAACTTGTTTGGGATCGTAATTGCTTGATTGTTTTGCTTAAAACAAAAACAAGTACATTGACCAAAAATACAGAACAAGCATGGAAATTCTAATCCTATTAGACATGGATGTTTTACATGCAAACATGCTACAAGTTTAACAATTAAACTAAAAAGAATGGAAAGGAAATTACCTTTGTAGTTTCCAATACTCCAGCACAGCAACTCCTTGCTCCAAGCTTTTCAACAATACAACAAAACTCATCTGTCTTTCTCCAAGAGAGATACTACCACTTGGATCACCTCCAATATCTCTGTGTTCTACTTAGATCCTTCTTAGTGGGAAGGATTCCAACTTTTGGAAGAGCTTTGCGAATGGGAGAGTGAGAGAGAGAGTATCTTGCAGCAATTCCCTGATTACAGAAAGATCGATCACCCAAATGAGCAACCTTCTTCTCCCTGTTAAACTGTCGATAAGGAGAAGGGGAGGGGAAGTGGGGAACGTGTCTTGATGACATGTTCCCTCATTTATTATTAAAATAATAATAATAATAATAATAATAATATAATTAAATCAAATTTAATTATTCATTTAAAACCTATTTAAACAATACAAATTGAATATCATATATTTAATTTGGATTAAATCTCAATTAATCACATTACCCCTTTAACCTATAGTTTTAATGTACATCCAGTGCACAATAAATTTTAACCTACAGTTTTCAAATGTGAATCACATTCACATTTAATATAATATTTGAACTCTTTCAAATATTCAATTCTCTCATATAATTTAATATGAATAATATTCACATTAAACTTATAATATATAGTTCCAAAAGTATATATTATATCGCATTTAAATGCATTAATTATATTCCCTAATGAATTTTAACATTTCAAATTCAAGTGATCTAAGAACCCTTTACGAGCTAGAAAGTGGACCTAATGGACCTACAGATTAGAAGCTCCAACGATGCGAGATTGCTCGGTTAATCTCATTAACCTCCTAATCAACATTCGTTAACTACGAGAACATTCCACTAAAGTCCCACCACTGCACTCTTCTCACTGCTCATTTATTTCTGTGTCCATGGATATTGACTAATAACAGCAAGCCAATCCATCACGAATGTTCGTAACACAAGCTGGGTCAAATTACCGTTTTACCCCTGGGTTACATCTTGTGCCTTAAGTACCAGTGCTCCTCTAATGAACAATTTGTTGGTGGTCCTACCAACAAACAGAGTCCCTCTCAGGCCAATGAGAGGGTCGGGCACTTTGTTCAAGTCCCGGAGACACCACTTAAGGGAACATTCCTCTACTTACCCTAGTAGGCGGGAATGAGTGAATTCCATCTTGGTAGGTTAAGTTCCCAGCCGCTCACTCTGTCTTGTCCCCAAGAAGGTAGGCATATTGAGTCGGCGAATCTGGCCACTCTCACCCATACAAGTCAAAGGACAATCCCTCGCGAACAGGAGTTCGTAACCTGCTTAGGATTGAGATCAAGTTGCCTAGGTCATCCTAGAGTAATAGAAATCTAACTAGTCAACGGAGTTACAGCTAGAGATTTCTATTTCGTTGTCCGGTCTTATGTAATCTCATTAAATAGGATATCCCCACTCACATGTCATCTACACGAACACGTTAGGATCACAGTGTTTGTATCAAATACAAAGTGGGCCACATCCATAGTTTAACCAGGGTAAGGTACCCAAACGTTATCCCCTAACTATAGACCCTTTAGGCTGTATCTCGAACCGAGATTCTTTTTATGTACATTACATTTAGTTAGAGATTCATTTAACAGCCTTGGGTGTTTAGTTTATTGGATTTAGGGTTTTAATGAAGGGAAACTCGTAGATAACGAACAATAACATTTTATTGAAATAATAACACTTTATAACAATAATTAGAACATAATTACAAACTACGAGTTATAGGGCAGAAATCCCAACAAATGTATCTACAAGCGTAAACGTGGCATAGATGGGAAGGTGCAGACCTTCAAAGCACGACTAGTGGCAAAGGGTTTTACCCAGGTTCAAGGGGTTGACTATGAAGAAACCTTTTCACCTGTTGCCATTGTAAAGTCGATCAGGATCCTTCTAACCATTGTCGCATATTATGACTATGAGGTATGGCAGATGGATGTCAATACCGCCTTTCTGAATGACAACCTTGACGATACAATCTACATGGACTAACCCAAGGGGTTCATTGCCCAAGGCAAGGAGCAAAAGGTTTGTCGGCTTCATAGGTCCATTTATGGACTGAAACAAGCCTCTAGGTCTTGGAATATAAGGTTTGATGAGCCGATCAAATCTTATCGTTGAGATTTTTGCCCTAAACTTGTGTAATTTTGATCAAATAAATAAAGAGTTATTTGTTTTGATAAAATTATATTCTTGCTTTGTAAATCCAATAAACTAAGCTCCAAGGTTATAATGTATCTTGATCATTAGTGTAGTAGACACTATTTGGATTGTGTTGAAGAATATAACCTAAATGGTCTATGGTATAAGAATAAGGTTGGAAACCTCATTCTGGTAACACCATAAATTCGACCCACTTTGTAATTAGTACAAATGAGTTAATCCAACTCATTCATGTAGTTGAAATGCGAGTGGGGGCATCCTGTATGAAGAGTTCATACAATACCGGAGTGCAAATTATTAGTTTAACTAGTGTAACAACGTTAACAGGATAAGACTGATAATTTATAGATAGACATTAGTGGCTCGACCTGAATCATGAGTAAGTTAAGAACTCCTACTTAATGGGGTTTGTCCTTAGGCTATTATGGGTGAGAGTGGCCTGTAGCCAACTCAATAAGCCTACCTTCTCAGGGACAGAACCTCATAGGTAGCTGGGGACTTAACTATACAAGATGAAATTCACTCATTCCCACACTAAGGAATTAGATAGGTTGTTCCCTTAAGAACTTATACAGGTCTTGAACAACGGGGCCCCGCCCTGTAACTGACTTAAGAGGATACGAGTCTATGGTAGGACCTTAGACTTGTTGTTCATTAAAGGAGCAGTGGTGCTTAAGGAACAAAGAGGTAATCATAGGGGTAACACGATAATTTGACCAAGCTGTGATTACGAACAATCTGTGAAGGGCCTACTCATGGGTAATGATTATATCAATGGAGACAATATAATCTACAGTGAGGAGAGTGCAACTACAAGCCTATAGTGGAGTGACTTGTAGTTAATGAATATTGATTAACTAGATCAAAGAGTTTGATCAGTTAAATCACACATCATTAGAACTCATGAACTGTAGGTCCATCAGGTCCCTCCGTTGGCTCAACATGGTAATATTGAGGGTATAAAGTTAGGAATGGAATTGAAGTGTTCAATTTCATATATGAGGTGTTATGTTAGTGATATATGATATAATTGATATAATATATGGTTTTAATGTGAATTAGATTCACATATAAACTATATACTAATGAGAGAAAGAAGGAAGGATAGGATGGTAGTTTCTATCCTCTATCCTTGTAAAGGGTTGCATGAGATGCAATTTGAAGATTAAGCAAAATCTTGGAAAACCCTAGGTTATCTAGTGTTTTCTCTTGTTGGAAAAGTTCTACAAACGAAAAAAAAAACCTCTCTCATAAATATCTCGCCTCATCTTAAAGAAACACACATTCCTCCCTCACCTAGAGAAAAACGGAGAAGATCTAGTGGTAGTGTCCGTGATCGTTCGGGTTCGTGTTGCTGAGATCGTGATCGTGGGAGAAGGAGCACTTGAAGAAAGAGTTCTTCAAAGGTATATTTCTTGTTGTCCAATGTGTTATTATATGCTTAATCTTAGTTAGATTTGTTCTTCATTGATATCCATGTAACAAAATTAAGAACAAGAGATTCACAATCGATTCCGCTGTGGGAATTGTATCTCTTCAATTGGTATCCGAGCCCAATTGTGTTCTTAATTTTCGTTCTGGATTTATTAAGAACGATGTTGGATTTAGTGTTTTTCATGTGATGAGTAAACTGTTTGCAAATTAGATATTTTCAATTTTGGCACTTAGATTTACATAAGTTCGTGAATTGTTCAATTTAAAGGCCTATTGTTTGGGCATTTTATTATGTAAATCGAGTCTGTAAGTCCGTGTCGATCAAGGCAAGGTGGTTGCTGAGAAGAATGGAGCAAAAACGAAAAAGAAAATTGAAGTGGATTTTCTGTTATGTGAATGGCATTGCAACGATGTTCATTGGCGTTGCAACGCCACAACGGCAGGCGCGCGGCTGAGAAGACGACAGCGTTGCAACGCAGGAGCAACGGGCAGAGTCAGACAACAAACGGGCGAAAAATGTTAATTTTATTATATATTAAATATAAAAACATTTTATATTTAATTATATTTATTTAATATAATTAGATTATATCAATTAAAATTAATTTTAGGGTGCCAAAATTTGTCTAATTTTGCTATTCAAATTATGCAATTGTTGTGTAATTATTACCATGCATAATGTATGCTTTTAATTTAGATATCCCACCTTAGGTTAAGCATTTCCATGCATAATTTATAATATAAAATGTTATATTATATAGTTTGCATGAATAATTAATATAAAGAGTTATATTAATTTATTGGCAGCATTGACATGCATTATAATTGATGAGATGTTTATGCTATGTATGTTTTATTATTCATGAGATGAATGATCAAGCACAATGACATAGTATGCATGTCACCTAAGGTTAATTATTACTTTTAAAATGTTTAGAACTTGGAAATAATAGACCTTAGGTTATCTAGTTCTAATTAGATTAGAGTTAAGAACCAAGTAATTTATAAACAATGATTAAAAGAGGAACAATGTCTAAGGAAGGTTCTGTCTAGGCTGGGGTATTTAAGCTGATGGAAACAAAACACCCCGACCTAGGAATTGACCTGGGAGTGAAATTTAATCAGAGAGTTTATAAATTTTAGTAGCGTCAGCGGGTTTATTAAGGGGTTAATCAACTAGAAATCATAGGCTTAATATAAATAGTTATATTAGCAAACTTAGGATAAAATCAATATAAGAGTTATATTAATTATCAATATAAGAGTTATATTGAGAAGTTTAGGTAAAACCATTAGTCGGGTTTAGCCTAAGTAATTTCCTACAGATTTAAAGTATCCAATGGGAGGAAAAGTGTATATGATACATATTTTTCCACCTATGTATCTCCAGGAAGTTCACACCTTGAAACTCGTACTTGGCCTCGTGGCACAAACGGGAGCGTTCCCCTTCGGATGGTGTTTGTATGAGTCAATATCAAGGTGAATAGAAAGGGTACTTATAGTGAGTGGGAGTAGGTTTAGTAAAAACAAAACCTATGGTCTCTTCTGTCGGTTTACACCGTAAGATCACTATGGTTAGCCTGCTAGTTTGGCCTGGACCAGACAATCTCTTCGGAGGGCTTGATTATAGGGGATCGAACACAGTAGACACCCGAAAATGATAAAGATTTCCTTAGTCTGTTTTTCAATCTAGTCCTCCCTTCAGCAGATTTTATTGGATGGGGACTCTGGAGTCTAAAAACAGAAGGTTACACCCACAAGGTACATAAGAAGTGTATGTATCTTGACCGAAAAATGGTAACTAAAGCCTATAGGAAGAAGAGTTATTCTGGCATTAGGTTTTGCTCAAGAGTGTCTTGATCTAGAGGAGGAGTGTGTTTGATTACCCTTCGGTGTGGAAATATGTTCAACTTCATTAGAAAATGGGTTGTATGTTTTAAGGCCTAATTCAGTCAAAATGGTTCTGAACACTAAATTATTTAAAACTGCAAACACAGAAACTAAGAAACGTAAAATTTCTCCTAAAGAAAATGCTCATCTTTGGCATCTTAGATTTGGTCACATTAACCTCAATAGGATTGAGAGACTGGTAAAGAATAGACTTCTAAATGAGTAAGAAGAAAATACTTTACATGTATGTGAATCCTGCCTAGAAGGCTGTTGGGATTTGTGCCCTAAAACTCGTAGTTTGTAATTATGTTCTAATTAATGTAATAAAGTATTATTATTCGTTATCTACGAGTTCACCTTTATCTAAACCCTAAATCCAATAAACTAAACATCCAAGGTTGTTAAATGAATCTCTAACTGAATGTAATGTACATAAACAGGATCTCGGTTCGAGATACAGCCAAAAGGGTCTATAGTTAGGGGATAAGGTTTGGGTACCTTACCCTGGTAAAACTATGGATGTGACCCACTTTGTATTTGATACAAACACTCTGATTCTAACGTGTTCGTGTAGATGACATGTGAGTGGGGATATCCTATGTAATTAGATTATATAAGACCGGACCACGAAATAGTAACCTCGAGCTATAACTCCGTTGACTAGTTAGGTGTCTATTTCACTAGGATGACCTAGGAAACTTGATCTCAACCCTGAGCAGGTTACAAACTCCTGTTTGTGAGGGATTGTCCTTTGACTAGTATGGGTGAGAGTGGCCAGATTCGCCGACTCAATATTCCTACCTTCTTGGGGACAAGACCGAGTGAGCGACTGGGAACTTAACTTAGCAAGATGGAATTCACTCCTTCCCGCCTACTAGGATAAGTAGAGGAATGTTCCCTTAAGTGGTGTCTCTGGGACTTGAACAAGAGCCCGACCCTCTCATTTGTTGGGATTTTTGTCCTAATCTCGTGTTTGTAATATATTGTTTGAAATTAATAAGTGTTATTTATTTCATCACTTTGTGACTCACAATATTAATAAACTTTTCCAATAAACTAAGCTCCAGGGTCATTGTATGCATGAGAGAACTAGAACTTGAACGGTGTGTAGTGGACACACAGGAAAGATCACGTTCGAGTTAATGACCCGAATGGTCTACAATATATGGATAGGGTTGGAGACCTAATCCTGGATACACTGTGGATGCGACCCGCTTTGTATTAGATACAAACGAGGTGATCTAACTCGTTCCTGTAGTTGACATGCGAGTGGGGGCATCCTGTGCAATGAGATTGTACAAGACCGGGACCGTGATTTATTAGACCTCTCGATGTAACACCGCTAATGTGATGAGACTAATAACTTCGTAGATGACCATTAGTGACTCGACCTGAATCCTGAGCGTGTTACGGACTCCTTTCTGCGAGTATCTGTTCTTTGACTAGTACGGGTGAGGGTGGTCACAGTTACTTGCCCAATATGCCTATCTACGCGAGATGGAATTCACTCGTTCCCGCCTTTAGGGAAACTAGATGGGTTGTTCCCTTAAGTGCTGTCTCTAGGGCTTGGACAACGGGCGCCCACCTTCTCACTGGCCCGAGAAGGGTGTTGTGTATGGTTGGACCATCCCAATATGTTGTTCATTAGAGGAGCAGTGGGGACTTAAGGAACAAGAGGTAGACACAGGGGTAAAACGGTAATTTGACCCAACCGTGTCTACGAATAACCTGTGAAGGGTCGACTCATGGGCAATGGTTATATCAGTGGACACGTAATATTCTGCACTGACGGGAGTGCAGCTACGGGCTATAGTGGAGTGTTACCGTAGCTAATGAATGTTGGTTAACCGGGTCAAAGAGTTTGACAGGTTAATCTCGGATCATTGGAGCCCGTCACTGTAGGTCCATTAGGTCCCTCGGTTGGCTCCATCTGGATTTAAGAAAGGATAAAGTTTTGGTATGAAATTGAAATGTTCAATTTCACCTAAAGGCCATTTATGTTTTGTATATGAGATATAAATGATATAATATATAGTTTAATGTGAAAGAGATTCATAATAAACTATAGATTAGCCTAATTGTTGAATTAGGGCTAATTGGAGAATTTGATTGAGAGAAATTAAATTGGATGTGATTCAATTTAATAAATCCACAATTATTGCAAATGAGATTTGTAATATGAGATATGAGATATCTTATATTATGTGGTTATGCAAATGAGATTTGCATAACCTATGGTTGTGGTAAAGTAGTAATAATGTGGACATTTCAACTCCACTAATCCCACTATATAAACCCTTCTTACTAGAAGGACTTAACTTGATTATCTCATTTTTTAGTTTTACACAAAAAGGAGAAGAGAATCTCTCTCTATTCTCTCTCAAATTCTCCTCCCTCTCCCAAACCAAAAAGGTTCCCACAAGCCTCTTTTCTCCAAAAGAGAACAACCGAGAAGGCTTTTTGGTGGTGTTCAGTTCATAACTGTTGGAGGTGTTCGTTGTGTACGAGGAGCACGAAAAGTTCGTGGATTTGTAGAATAAATCTTGAAGAAAGTCTTCAACAAGTAAGTAAATTCATTTCTTACTGTTTTTCTTCTTCTTAGTAGCATGTTTAGCCTAGGTCTATGTATTAGATCAATTTTAAAAAAGACGGTTGCATAATGGATGTTTCGATTTTAGGCACTTTTAGATTTATTTTCTGTTTGATGAGATCAAATGTAAAGGGCCCGTGTTTTTGGGCATTTTAGAAAATAAATCGAGTATGTAAGTCCGTGTCGTTCGTGGCAAGTGTTGATGTGAAGAAATCGGAGCTGAAACAGGCAGAAATCGACTAAGAACAGCAAAGGTGTTTGCTGTTCTGTCGATGGCGTTGAGACGCTGCCCAATGGCGTCTCAACGCTATCCTTGCGGATGGAGGCCCTGCAGCAGAACAGCGTTGCAACACTAGGTATAGCGTTGCAACGCGCGGCTTGCGCGCTGAGAACGCAGTCGACGCCCGCGGAGGCGCGCAGCGTTACCGCCTTGCCACGACGCGTTACGCCGCACGCGTTGAGGAGCGATTCGCGCAGCGATTCTGCGAGGACGCGGAATCAAGCCTCACTTTGGGCGGTTATTTGCACGTTTTATTTATTTTATTATTTATAAAATGTATTTTTTTATTTTATTTATTTATTTTATTAAATAATATTAATATAAATGTTATATTAATGTTATTTAATTAAATAATTGCCCTTAGGTGCCAAAAATCTGTCCATTTTTGCTTATTAATTATTTTATGCATGAGATGTATATGTTAATTAATTTCTATGTGCATATTGTATGTCATATAGATTTAAAATGTCACCTTAGGTTAAACATTTCATGCATCATTTTTATATTATAAGAGTTATAATATATAGTATGCATGATAGGATTATATTATAAGAGTTGTAATATAATGTTTGCATGTTTTAATTTATTAAATATAAGTGTTATATCTTAAATTAAAAGCATGCTCATGCATTTAATTCATGTGATGAATTGTATTATGCTATAGTATAAAGTATTATTCATGTGATGGATGATCAAACACTATAACATAGAAATGCATGCAACCTAAGTTAATTATTAGTTTTAAAGTGTTTAGAACTTGAATAATTAGACTTAGGTTTTCTATTTTTCTAATGAGATTAGAAATTTAGGAAATCAAATATAACCTATGAATGGTGACTCATAAGTAACACTGTCTAAGGAAGGTTTTGTCTAAGGCTGGGGTATTTAAGTTGACGTTTGCGGAACACCCCCTACACAGAAAACCGACACAGGGAGTGAATTCGATCCTAGATTCTTAGGTTGTATTCTCGTGAGTGTCGTTAATTAAGTGTTAATTAATTTACTCACATATACCTAAGTTAATAATGTGATTATAAACTTAGGTTAATACCATATAAGAGTTATATTGGTAGACTTAGGTAAATTTTAGCCGGTTTATCTAGGTCAATCCCTATTAAAAATTAAAGTGTTGAGTGGGAGGAAATAAAGTGTATGAGATACATTTGAATTTCCAACCACAAATCTCCTTTAAGTCCGCACCGTGAGATCTATACTCGGCCTCGTGGCGCAAATGGGAGCGTCCCCCTTCGGATGGCATTTGTATAGGTCAATATCATCGTGGATGGAGAGAGTACTTATAGTGAGTGGGAGCGGGACTTGTGAAAACGAGACCCACGGTCTCTTCTTTCGATTCACACCGTGAGACGCCTATGATCTGCCTGTTGTTTGGCCTGGACCAGACAATCCCTTCGGAGGGCTTGTTGCAACTGGTGAATTGCTCTCTCTCTCACTCTCTCAATCTTCTAATTCCCTTCATCTTCCAAAGGTTGGAATTCTTCCCACAAAGGTTTTTGTTCTAAGATCTCAAAGGATAGAAGGTTTTCCTCGTGGTGTTGTCCAATTGAAGAAAACAGAGAAGCATCTTGGAAGTTCCTGTGTTGCTTTCTTGTTTGGATCAAGGAGTTGCTGCAACTTGAAATTACAAAAGTATTTTTCTTCCCTTTAGTTTAATTGTTAAACTTTATGCATGTTTGCATGTTTGCATTTAATCCATGTCTAATAGGATTAGAATTTTCATACTTGTTACGTTTTATTTATCAATTTACTGGTTTTTGTTTCAATTAAAAGAATTAAGCAATTTACGATCCCAAACACATTTTCGCTGCTGAAGGAGATCAGATCTCCAACAATTGGTATCGGAGCAATGCTTGATTTGTTTTGTTTTGAAACAAAATTGCATTGATTTGGTGGGAAATGCATTTGGTTTGCTGTAAAACCTTTTTAGGAATAAATTGGCCTTAGTTTACTTTGATTTTATTCAAATTGTATGTAAAGGCCCCTGCGTTTTTGGGAATAAAGTGCATAATTGAGTCTGTAATTGAGTTACGAGTCGTTCGGGACTAGTTTCATGCAATTAGATTGAGAATCGAAGGAGAGATTAAAGAACGAAGTTGTTCTGTTCGTTAGTTTTTGCCACTGTCGAAGCAACAGCGTTGCAACGCTGAAGAACGGCATCGCAACGCCAGCTGTCCCTATCGACGCGGGCGCTCAAGGGGTCAGCGACGTTGCAACGCTGCCCCTTAGCGTTGCAACACCATCCCGATACCAGGCGCGCAAGACGAAGAAGGGGGCGTTGCAACGCTGGCATCAGCGTTGCAACACCGTGGGGCATTCCTGTAGCTGCAGACCGGTTCGAATGGTTCAGCGTTTTTGGTCATGTTCGAGTGGTTCAAGGCCGGTTCAGGGTGTTTTTGGATCAGTTTCATGAAATAAATTAATGTAATTTTTGTTTTGCACTTTAGGGGCCAAATTATTCCGGTTTTACAGTTTTATGTCTTTATGAATGTCATTTAGATTATTCCCACCTTTTTATAAGCATGTTCATGCATTTTATTTATATAAATGTTATATGAATATTGTTGAATGAATGATTAATTTATTTTTTCATGAGTAATTAATTATAAGTGTTATAATTAGATTATATGGAAAATAAATTGCATGGAGCATGAAATTACTTAGTTTAAAATAAATGTTATTTTGTTTAAGTAATTTTATAATTCAAATAGTTGAATTCCTTTTATAATTCCAATTTGAATATAGATTGTTGGATTTATAATATAGTTTCTTTCATAGGTTAATTATTAAAATTTATATAAGTTATAAATTTAAAGGGGTTTTACAAACCATAACCTATAATAAAGAAATGCATGCAAACATAGGAACTTGGGTTAAAATTTAAATTAGTTTTAAATTATTTAAAATTAATTTAGACCTAAATTTTAATTTCTAATAGGATTCGAAATTGGTCTTGCGTATTATTTTAAATAGGTTAAAATCTAGTAGGACATTAGAACTTTGGTTATAAGGGAACTCTACCGGTGAAGTTTTGTCTAAGGTTTGGGGTACTTAAGTGACAGTTAGCACTAAACACCTCCTACACAGAGGCGACCCAAACACGAGTTGAATTAACCTTAGTTCTATTTTATCTCTAGGTAATTAAATTGTTTATTCACCTAGACATAAGATTTTAAGACCTAGTTATTATAGTTATAATTGACATAGACTTAGATAGATTCTTTTAGCCAGAATCGAACTAAGTTAAATTCATACCCTAATTTTAGGAACTTCAGTGGGAGAAAACGAGATGTTCGCATCGAATTTACTCTCACGTCCTCAAGAGTTCTCACCGTGAGTTCCATGCCTCCTACGCTCGCAGCGTCAATAGGGCGTCCCCTACGGTATGTGTTTGCATGGTTCAATACCAAGGTGAATGAGGGAAGTAGCCATAATAAATGGGAGCAGGACGCGTGTCAACGTATCCTACGGTCTCCTCCATTAGGTTGCACCATGAGATTTCTATAGTCCGCCTGCTAGGTTGTCCTGGAACAGCCAAACCCTACAGAGGGCCCGACTATAGGGATCGGAACACCGCGAACTCCAGAAATGGATAGGATCTGTTAGGTTGTTTGCCAGCAGTTGTCTTTCTTAATAGTAGCCTGTTGGCTCGGGCCTATTGGATCCTAAAATGGTAGGGTCACATTTACAGGATGAGTTAAGTTAGTTAACAAATCCTTGACCAAACAAACGGTAGCTAAGGACCACTGGGACACGAGATTTTCTAGAAGTGAGAATTGGCTGAGAAAGTCTCAATTCAAGGGAGGAATGGCTGACCGCCCGACAGAGGCTTTTGTTCTAAACCCTTGAAGTAACGTTGCAAAATTAAAGGTTTAATTTAAACTGTGGTTTTACTTTAAACAATAGGGTTCTTTAATAATTTTGCTAAATTTGATTGGTTTTTACAATGGGTTAAAAGGCATAACTAACTAGAACTATTTTGGATTTTCAGCACGTCGTCTTCAATAATAGCCTTACTTAAAAGCGACCGTTTAACTGGTGAGAAGTTTACTATGTGGAAGTCCAACTTTAATACGATTCTCGTTGTTGACGACCTTCAGTTTGTACTGTCTGAGGAATGTCCACAGATCCCTGCTCGTAACGCTCCTCAATCTGTTAAGGAGGCGTACGACTGCTGGATCAAGGCCAATGACAAGACCAAGGTCTACATTTTGGCTAGTGTTTCTGAAGTTCTAGCCAAAAAGCACGAGGGCATGGTCTCAGCTCGTGAGATCATGAGTTCGTTGAAGGAAATGTTTTGACAACTGCCTAGATAGATTCGGCACGAATCCCTCAAATACGTTTATAACTCCCGTATGTATGAGGGGTCATCGGTGAAGAACACCTCCTTGATCTGATGGTCCACTTCAATGTGGTTGAGATAAACGGAGCGGTCATTGACGAGCAATGTCAGGTATCGTTCATCCTGGAATCTCTTCCGAAGAGTTTCCTTCAATTTCACAGCAATGCGGTGATGAACAAGATAGAGTATAACCTGACTACTCTCCTTAATGAACTACAGATTTTCCAGTCTCTTATGAAGAATAAGGGGCCGGCTCATGGAGAGGCAAATCTGTTTGCCCATTCCAGAAGGTTCCAGAAGGGTTCATCCTCTGGGACTAAGTCCCGTAGCTCATCTTCTAGGCTTAAGAAGACCCAGAAGAAGAAAATTGGAGGGAAAGGGAAGGCACCTACTACTGACAAGGGCGAGAGAAAAGCCAAGGTTGCAGATAACGGAAAATGTTTCCATTGGAACGTGGATGGGCATTGGAAGCGAAACTGCCCAAAGTACCTTACTGAGCTCAAAGAGAAGAAAGGTAAATTAGATTTCCTTGTTCTTCAAACTTGTTTAGTGGAAAATGATGATTTTACCTGGATACTTGATTCAGGAGCCACTAATCACGTTTGCTCTTCATTTCAGGAAACTAGTTCCTTCAAGGAGCTCGAAGGGGGTGAGATGACGCTCAGGGTCGGAACAGGAGACGTCGTCTCAGCTCGTGCAGTGGGAGATGCCAAGTTATTTTTCGGAGATAGAATTCTTTTATTAAAAAATCTGTATATAGTTCCTAAGCTTAAAAGAACTTAATTTCTATCTCTTGTTTAATAGAACTTGGATATTGTATTTCTTTTTCAATTAATGAAGCGTTCATTTTGAAAGAGGGTGTCAATATTTGTTCTGCTAAATTGAAAAATGGCTTGTATGTACTTAAACCGAACAAAATTAAAGCAATTTTAAATCATGAGATGTTTAAAAATGCTAGTACTCAAAATAAAAGGCAAAGAATTTCTCCAAATAATAATACTTATCTATGGCATCTTAGACTTGGTCATATTAATCTCAACCGGATTGAGAGGCTTTCTAAGAATTGACTTCTAAACAAGTTAGAAGATGATTCTTTACCTCTTTGTGAATCCTGCTTGGAAGGTAAAATGACCAAGCGACCTTTTACAGGAAAAAGTTACGGAGCCATAGAACCCTAAGAACTTATACATTCGGATTTTTGTGGTCCGGTGAATGTTAAAGCTCGAGGAGGGTACGAATATTTTATCTCTTTCATAGATGACTATTCGAGGTATGGTTATCTATATCTAATGCATCACAAGTCTAAGACTCTTGAAAAGTTCAAAGAGTATAAGGCTGAAGTAGAGAATGCATTAGGGAAAACCTTTAAAACACTTCGATCTGATCGAGGTGGAGAGTATATGGATTTGAGATTCCAGGACTATATGATGGAACATGGAATTAAATCTCAACTCTCTGCACCTAATACACAACAACAAAATGGTGTGTCAGAAAGGAGAAATAGAACCTTGTTAGACATGGTTCGTTCTATGATGAGCTATGCTCAATTGCCTGCCTCGTTTTGGGGATACGCAGTAGAGACTGCAGTTCAAATCTTGAATAGTGTTCCATCAAAAAGTGTTTCAGAAACACCTTTTGAACACGTGCTCGTGACAAACCAAAAGAAACTGGAACCTCGTTCAAAATTGTACCAATTTGTTGGCTATCCCAAAGAAATGAGTGGTGGTCTTTTCTACGACCCACAAGAAAACAAGGTGATTGTATCGACAAACGCCATGTTCTTGGAGGAAGATCACATGAGGAACCACAAACCACGTAGTAAATTAGTACTAAATGAAGCTACACATGAACCAACAAGAGTTGTTGATCAGGCTGGACCTTCATCAAGAGTTAATGAAAGAGCCAACACGTCAAGGCAGTCTCGTCTTTCTCAATCGTTGGGAATGCCTCGACGCAGTCGGAGGGTTGTTTCTCAACCTGACCGCTACATGGGTTTAGCTGAAACTCGAGTTGTCATACCTGATGACGGCGTAGAAGATCAATTGTCTTATAAACAGACAATGAATGACGTAGACAAGGACCAATGGATCAAAGCCATGGACCTTGAAATCGAGTCAATGGACTTCAATTAAGTATGGGAACTTGTAGACCAACCTGAAGGGGTTAGACCCATAGGGTGTAAATGGATCTATAGGAGAAAGAGAGATGCAGCCAGAAAGGTATAGACGTTTAAGGCTAGGCTTGTAGCAAAGGGTTTTACCCAAAGGGAAGGAGTTGACTATGAAGAAACTTTTTCCCTGGTTATATGCTAAAGTCTATAAGGATACTCTTGTCCATAGCCGCGTTTTATGATTATGAAATTTGGCAAATGGACGTCAAGACTGCCTTTTTGAATTGTAATCTTGGCGAGAGCATCTATATGTCTCAGCCCGAAGGGTTCATAGCCCAAGGTCAGGATCAAAAAGTTTGCAAGCTTAATCGATCCATTTATGGATTGAAACAAGCGTCAATATCTTGGAATATAAGATTTGATACTGTGATCAAGTCTTACGGCTTTGACCAAAACGTTGATGAGCCTTGTGTTTACAAGAGGATCATCAATGACAAAGTAGCGTTGTTAGTACTTTATGTGGATGATATCCTACTCATAGGGAATGATGCAAGATACCTTACTGACATAAAGAATTGGCTAGCGACCCAGTTCCAAATGAAAGATTTTGGAGAGCGCAATATGTTCTTGGGATTCAAATCTTCAAGAATAGCAAGAACAGAACGCTAGCACTGTCTCAAGCATCTTATATCGACAAAATGTTGTCCAGATATTCGATGCAGAATTCCATGGAAGGCTTATTGCCCTTCAGGCACGTAGTTCATCTGTCTAGGGAACAGTGTCCCAAGACACCTCAAGAAGTTGAGGATATCAGACATATTCCCTATGCCTCTGCAGTAGGTAGCTTAATGTATGTTATGCTATGCACGAGGCCGGACATTTGCTATGCCGTGGGAGTAGTCAGTAGGTACCAGTCACATCCAGGATTAGACCACTGGACAACAGTTAAAAATATCAACAAGTATCTAAGGAGAACGAGGGACTATACGCTTTTGTATTGGTCTAAGGATTTGATCCCTACTGGATACACTGATTCTGATTTTCAGACCGATAAGGATTCTCGAAAATCCACATCGGGATCAGTTTTCACCCTTAACGGGGGAGCTATAGTATGGCGAAGCTGATGAAGATCTGATCTCGTTGAGCAGCGGAAACGTGTTTGGGACCGTTAATTGCTTGATTGTTTTAATTGAAACAAAAAACAAAACATTGATAAATAATACAGAACGAGCATGAAATTCTAATCCTATTAGACATGGATTAGTTGCATACAAACAAATTAAGTTTAACAATTAAACTAAAGAGAAGATAAAGAATACCTTTGTAGTTTCTAATTCTCCAGTACAACAACTTCTTGCTCCTCTAAAAGAAATCAGCAACACAGGAACTTCCAAAGTTCTTTGTTTTTCTTCAACAGAACACCACCAACAGTGAGCACCTTCTATATCTCTGAGTTCTTAAATCATCCTTGGTGGGAAGGTTTCCAACAATTGGAAGAAGAAGGGAATGAGAGTGTGAGGGAGGGAATTCTTTCTTTCAATCCAAAATTGATCAATTGATCAACCTCCTCTCCTTCATTGGAGAGGAATAAAACGAGGGATCACCTCCCCACTCCCTATCGATGGGGAGGGTGGTGGGGAACATGTCCTTCTTACACGTTCCCATTAATTTAATATTAAATTAAATTAAAAATATTAATTAAATCATATTTAATTAATCAAATTAAATATCTTATATTTAATTAAGATTAAATCATATAGTTTTCTAATGTGAATCACATTCACACTTAATATAATATTTGAACTCTTTCAAATATTCAATTCTCCCAAATAATTTAATATGAATCATATTCACATTAAATTTATAATATATAGTTCCAAAACTATATATTATATCGTATCTAAATACATTAAGTTTATTCCATAATGAATTTGAACATTTAAAATACAAATGATCTAAGAACCCTTTACGAGCTAGAAGGTGGACCTAATGGACCTAGAGATCAGAAGCTCCAACAATACGAGATTGCTCGGTTAATCTCATTAACCTCCCAATCAACATTCGTTAACTGCCGGAACACTCCACTAAGGTCCAACAGATGCACTCTTCTCACTGCAGATATATTTCTGTGCCCATGGATATTGACCAATAACAAACAAGTCAATCATTCACGAATGTTCGTAACACAAGCTGGGTCAAATTACCGTTTGATTCCTAGGTTACATCTTGTACCTTAAGTACTAGTGCTCCTCTAATGAACAATTTGTTTGTGGTCCTACCAACAAGCAGAGTCCCTCTCGGCCCAATGACAGGGTTGGGCCCTTTGTTCAAGTCCCGGAGACACCACTTAAGGGAATATTTCTCTACTTACTCTAGTAAGCGGGAAGGAGTGAATTCCATCTTGCTAAGTTAAGTCCCCAGCCGGTCACTCGGTCTTGTCCCCAAGAAGGTAGGCATATTGAGTCGGCGAATCTGACCACTCTCACCCATACTAGTCAAAGGACAATTGTCACACCCCCTCCCGAACTACCTGCTAACTTAGCCCGAAAGGTGGCGTGAAGCCAACAGACATTGTTTACCTCTTAACAATGCCTGCTGACCCTGTTTTACCTGATAAACATACTATGTTCGCTTATGGAATACTTTAACATAACACAGCGGAAACTTGACAACTACCAAACATACATAAGGAGAAACTCTTAATAAGTCTCTCTTGAAAACTAAAACGACAAGTGCATCACAACTTAAAACATAACAACCACTGTTTATACAACCACTAATGTAAAAACAGCTATAACTACATAGTCCTCTCAAAATAAACTATAACACATAAGGACTTGTTATACAACATCAACCACGTACAAAGTATCAAGACTTAAGGAGCTTCCAACAGGCTATGGCAGGATATCAGGTACCAGGAGCTCGATCTCTACCTGAAAAGTTTAAAAACATTGAAAGAATGAGGTATGAAGCTCAGTGAGTGACTGAGTATAAAATCTACTCATAAATCATATCACCTTGCAACATATGAGCATAAGCATTTGTAGCAATGTTTTAAAAGTAAACGTGTAATCATGGTAGCTTTTTCAGAAATCCAGCAAGCATGACATTAGATTTCATAAGGCATATCGATATTAATAATCTTTATAATAACATATAACAATCCACACAATGTAGGGCACACCCAGAATAACCATATTTGCTCTACGATGTAGTGGGGCCCGCCCAACACTCCCATCGTCTTTGTCGTAGTGTGGCTCGCCCAGCACTCACGACAGCATTATTGTCACGGAGTACACTCAACGTCGACAGCAGAATATGACCTATGTGCACACGGTACTATAAAGCCTCTGGCTCAATAACTTAGTTATTTACTCATTCAAGTCTTAGAAAATAGCATAAAAATATTTGAACATGCCTGCTTATCTTTTCTTCCCTAAATCTCAAGCTTACTCAATTCATCATAAAAACTGGAAATCTTTAAATCATACTTACTAGAACACACTTACAAGAAATCATAACATTTCCATAAATTTCGGCAAACAATAAACATATGCTCATGTATAAATTTCATCAAAACATTTAGGCTCACAATGAGCACTTGAAATAATTTCTAGGAAAACATGAATGCTCATAAGTATGTGTTCAAGAAAACAAGAAACATTGAAACCCTTTCATTCTAGCAAAAACTTGTATTTCTCAAAGCGTAATTCAAGCATATAGATCGTTTCCAAAGTTCGTTTTATCACTCACAGTGTTAGAACTAGAATCTTGGCCCGTACACTTGACCAATTTCTTTTTGTCCTGCCAAAACAAACTAAAACCATGTTTTAGAACCTCGAGCTCATGGTTTTTAACCTTAAAACTAGAAGAAAACACTCCAACAAATTTTTCAGCATTTCACAGATTTTCTGCCCTGTTTTCAGACAGCCATAACTTCTTCATTACTTATCCAAAAAGAATGTAATTTATACGAAACTCTTCCTATTTGAACCCTCTAAAACTCTTATGAAGACATGAAAATGAGATTCCAAACAGATTTGTTCGAATTTACCTCGAAATCTACTTTCCTCAAAACAACTTCCTGCTGTTCCAGTTTCGTTTTTCCTGCTGCACAACAAAATTAACCTGAAATTTAAAACATCTTCTAGACATTGTCTACTCACGATTTCTTCATGAAACATGTAGGAAATTCAATAATATTTCGAACCATACAAATTAGAGCTTCTAATTCCAAGTATACAGATCAGAAAAACCAAAAAAACAGAGACTTCTCGGATTTCACAACAAATTTCTGTCTTCTGCCTTCCTCTTCATAAAACAGCAACTTAAGGTCAGAATTGGCCTAAGCATCCTTCACGAACTTTGTTCAAAAATGAATTAGATTTCAAGAAAACATAACCTCAACTCTTACCTCTTCTTGTGGAGCTCGAGATGAATAGAAAACCAGAACAGGGTTGAGTTGATCACCTTGCTGCTAAACAATCAAGCTTTGAGTTCTCCTCCCTTCTTCTGCAACTCTAACTCACGAAAAACTCCTTCTTCTTCTTCCTTTCTCCCTCTCTCACGAAACCCTCAGCTTCTCCTTGTTGAAATGAGAAGAAAAACGATGGAAAGATGAGTTTTTAAAAAGAAAACTTAAGTGAGGGTCCCACCTTCCACTTTCCACTTTCCCCTTTTTCATTTTTTTTGCTTTTCCTTTCTTTTATTTTCTTTTCTTTTCTTTTAAAAACAAAACAAATCCAAACATCATATTTCTTTATTTCTTTTGTTTTTTTTTTGTAAGGAAATTCCAAAGAAAGGTCTCGTGTTTACAACTTACCTCCCCCTTAAGAAATTTCGTCCTCGAAATTTAATAGTCCTTAGGTGAAAATTGTCGGGTACATCCTCCTCATTTGGTCCTCTAACTCCCAGGTTGCCTCCTCCACTCCCTGATGTCTCCAACGAACCTTCACGAGTGGGATCGTCTTATTTCTTAAAACTTGTTCTTTCCTGTCGAGGATTTGAACTGCATCCTCTACGCAACTCATGTCTTCTTTCAGCTCAACGGGTTGTGCTTGCAGCACATGTGTCGGATCTAGAATTTACTTCCTCAACATGGACACATGAAAAATATCGTGCACTCGAGATAGTTCTGCTGGCAACTCCAGTCTATAGGCTACTAGCCCAACTCGACCCGTTACTTGATAAGGACCAATATATCTAGGGCTTAGCTTACCCTTCTTGCCAAAACGAAGGACACCTCTCCACGGAGATAACTTCAAGAAAACTTGATCTCCGACTTGGAATTCTAAGTCATTTCGTCGCTTATCTGCGTAACTCTTTTGACGGTCTTGAGCTACCTTTATATTCTCCCTGATTACCTTAACATTATCTGTTGTAACTTGCACCAACTCAGGCCCGATAAGCTTCCGCTCTCCTACTTCGTTTCAACATATGGGCGTTCTACATGGCCTTCCCTACAGAGCCTCAAATGGTGCCATGCCAATACTTGACTGATAACGGTTATTGTAAGCGAACTCCATAAGTGATAGGTGTTATCCCAACTTCCTTTAACTTGAAGGACAAAAGCTCTCAACATGTCTTCTAGGGACTGGGTGGTCCTTTTTGACTGACCATTTATCTAAGGATGGAGCGCTGTACTAAAACTCAGCTTTGTCCCCCATAGCTTTCTGTAAGACAGGCACTACCCACATTCATCTGTCTCGATGCCCGACTACTAGCTCGATCCTTAAAGTCTTATTGATTTGGAAACATTTACTCCAAGTGTGAACCTCCGCTGCTCACGGCCTTGGAAACTGCTTGTTGTTGAAGCCCCACAACTAGGCTTCACTACTGACTTCTCCTCTACTATAGTCTGCTCAACATGTAGAGCAGTTTCTACTAGCAGGGGAAAAAAAATCAGTCCACTTTGCAATGGCTGTGACTGGGGCACGTATCTTAGGACGTGACCGTTTTTCAAATCTTCGACACCTGTCACTCTTAGATGCCACAATCATATCAACATACCGCGAAAACTCGGTATATCTTCTCTCATACTCAGCCACTGAATGTGTCCCTTGTTTCAGTTCTAAAAATTCATTCCTCTTTCCCTCTCGGTACGTGCTAGGGTAATATTTATCTTCAAATATACTTCTGAAAGTTTGCCAGTGTAAAGTACGTGCATCACTACAACTGGCTAACATCGATTTCCATCATCCTTCTGCATTCTTTAGCAGCAAGTGTGGCCAACTTAACATTTCGCTCCTCAGAGCAACTCATCACATCAAAACATTTAGCGAGCTTATTCAGTGAAACCTCAACTTCAGCTGGATCTTTGGAACCCTCAAACACTGTGGCTCCTAATTCTTTTAGGTGATATATTCTATATGTCTTGTCTGGATTACTTAGCCCTGCTCCCTATGGCTTACCTACCTCCTGTGAGGAATTAGCATGCTGCTTAATTTTTGCTCCTATTTGGACTCTTGGGGCACTAGATCCCCACTGGGATTGATCTTGGGTAGGATCCTGCGTCTCGTCCTGATCCTGCCTGCACCATCTGCTTTTACGTGGTGGCACGACTTCTTTAACATATCAACATACTAGACATGTAATGAATACTCTCAATGCAAAACTCTAAACTTGTGTTCACATTCTAGTCCTGAATGGAATTACTATTATCCTTACTTGGATCATGCTCTGCTAGTTCTATTGAACTAACTCAATAACTTGCTATTTACTTTTCAGTTTCTTCTAGAGCTAACTTGTTCTGTCTCATTCCCATGGAGCTAACTGCTCTGATACAAAGTTGTCACACCCCCTCCCGATCTACCTGCTAACTTAGCCCGAAAGGTGGCGTGAAGCCAACAAACATTGTTTACCTCTTAACAATACCTGTTGACCCTGTTTTACCTGATAATCATACTATGTTCGCTTATGGAGCACTTTAACATAACACATCAGAAACTTGACAACTACCAAACATACATAAGGAGAAACTCTTCATAAGTCTCTCTTGAAAACTAAAACGTCAAGTGCATCACAACATAAAACATAACAACCACTTTTTATACAACCACTAATGTACAAGCAGCTATAACTACATAGTCCTCTCAAAATAAACTAAAACACATAAGGACTTGCTATACAACACCAGCCACGTACAAAGTATCAAGACTAAAGGAGCTTCCAGCAGGCTATGGCAGTATATCAGGTACCAGGAGCTCGATTTCTACCTGAAAAGTTTAAAAACATTGAAAGAATGAGGTATGAAGCTCAGTGAGTGACTGAGTATAAAATCTATAACTCATAAATCATATCACCTGGCAATATATGAGCATAAGCATCTGTAGCAAAGTTTTAAAAGTAAACGTGTAATCATGGTAGCTTTTTCAGAAATCCAGCAAGCATGACATTAGATTTCCTAAGGCATATCGATATTAATAATCCTTATAATAACATATAACAATCTACACAATGTAGGGCACGCCCAGAATAACCACATTTGCTCTACGATGTAGTGGGGCCCGCCCAACACTCCCATCGTCTTTGTCGTAGTGGGGCTCCCCCAGCACTCACGACAGCATTTTTGTCACGGAGTACACTCAACGTCGACAACAGAATATGACCTATGTGCACACGGTACTATAAAGCCTCGGGCTCAATAACTTAGTTATTTACTCATTCGAGTCTCAGAAAATAACATAAAAATATTTGAACATGCCTGCTTATCTTTTCTTCCCTAAATCTCAAGCTTACTCAGTTCATCATAAAAACTAGAAATCTTTAAATCATACTTACTAGAAAACACTTACTAGAAATCATAACATTTCCATAAATTTCGGCAAACAATAACATATGCTCATGTATAAATTTCATCAAAACATTTAGGCTCACACTGAGCACTTGAAATCATTTCTAGGAAAACATGAATGCTCATAAGTATGTGTTCAAGAAAACATGAAACATTGAAACCCCTTCATTCTAGCAAAACTTGTATTTCTCAAAGCGTAATTCAAGCATATAGATCGTTTCCAAAGTTCGTTTTGTCACTCACAGTGTTAGAACTAGAACTTTGGCCCGTACACTTGACCTATTTCTTCTTGGCCTACCAAAACAAACTAAAACCATGTTTTAGAACCTCGAGTTCATGGTTTTTAACCTTAAAACTACAAGAAAACACTCCAACCAATTTTCCAGCATTTCACAGATTTTCTGCCCTGTTTTCAAACAGCCATAACTTCTTTATTACTTATCCAAAAAGAATGTAATTTATACCAAACTCTACCTCTTTGAACCCTCTAAAACTCTTATGAAGACATGAAAATGAGATTCCAAACGGATATGTTCAAAGTTACCTCGAAATCTACTTTACTCAAAACAACTTCCTGCTGTTCCAGTTTCGTTTTTCCTGCTGCACAAAATAATTAACCCGAGATTTAAAACATCTTCTAGACATTTTCTACTCACGGTTTTTTCACGCAACGTGTAGGAAATTCAATAAGCTTTCGAACCATACCAACTAGAGATTCTAACTCCAAGTATATAGATCAGAACAACCAAAAAAACAGAGACTTCTCGGATTTGACAGCAAATTTCTGTCTTCTACCTTCCTCTTGATAAAACAACAACTTAAGGTCAGAATTGGGTCAAGCATCCTTCACGAACTTTGTTCAAAAATAAATTATCTTTCAAGAAAACCAAACCTCAACTCTTACCTCTTCTTGTGGAGCTCCAGATGAACAGAAAACAAGAATAGGGTTGAGTTGATCACCTTGCTGCTAAACAATCAAGCTTTGAGTTCTCCTCCCTTCTTCTGCAACTCTAACTCACGAAAAACTCCTTCTTCTTCTTCCTTTCTCCTTCTCTCACGAAACCCTCAGCTTCTCCTTGTTGAAATGAGAAGAAAATCGATGGAAAGATGAGTTTTTAAAAAGAAAACTTAAGTGAGGGTCCCACCTTCCACTTTCCCCTTTTTAATTTTTTTCATTTTCCTTTCTTTTCTTTTCTTTTCTTTTCTTTTAAAAACAAAACAAATCCAAACATCATCTTTCTTTACTTCTTTTCTTTTCTTTTTTTTTTGTGAAGAAATTCCAAAGAAAGGTCTCGGGTTTACAACAATCCCTCGCGAACAGGTGTTCGTAACCTGCTAAGGATTGAGATCTAGTTGCCTAGGTCATCCTAATGAAATAGAAACATAACTAGTCAACGGAAATACAGCTTGAGGTTACTATTTCGTGGTCCGGTCTTATGCAATCTCATTACATAGGATATCCCCACTCACATGTCATCTACACGAACACGTTAGGATCATAGTGTTTGTATCAAATACAAAGTGAGACACATCCACAGTTTAACAAGGGTAAGGTACCCAAACCTTATCCCCTAACTATGGACCCTTTAGGCTATATCTCGAACCGAGATCCTTTTTATGTACATTACATTCAGTATTCATTTAACAGCCTTGGATGTTTAGTTTATTGGATTTAGGGTTTTAAATAAAGGCAAACTCGTAGATAACGAACAATAACACTTTATTGAAATAATAACATTTTATTACATTAATTAGAACATAATTACAAACTACGAGTTTTAGGACACAAATCCCAACAAACTCCCACTTGAACAAAAACTCTAGTCGGGTACATCATAATCTAAAACAGTAGAAATACAATAAACTAGGGCATCCATATACCCCATTACATATCTCCCACTTGCCCAGATTAGCTTATGTACATATCTCGTAGACCCAGACTTTCCAGATGACCCTCGAACACTTTAGCCGTGAGAGTCTTTGTAAACGGATTAGCAATATTGTGCTCCAAGCGATCTTTGTGACTGTCACATCTCCTCCTATTTCTCGTATCAGGTGATACTTCCTCTCGATGTGCTTTCCTCGCTTATGGCTGCGAGATTCCTTCGAATTGGCTACCGCACCACTGTTGTCACAGTATAAGGTGATGTGAGATTCCATATTTGGAACAACTTCCAAATCAGTAAGGAATTCCCTAAGCCAAACAATCTATTTAGCTGCTTCACAAGCAGCGACATACTCAGCCTCCATTGTGGAGTCAGTGATGCATCCTTGCTTGATGCTTCGCCATACTATAGCTCCCCCGTTAAGTGTGAAAACTGATCCCGATGTGTATTTCCGAGAATCCTTATCAGTCTTAAAATCAGAATCAGTGTATCCAGTAAGGATCAGATCTTTAGACCCATACACAAGCATATAGTCCCTCGTTCTCCTTAGATACTTGAGGATATTTTTAACTGTTGTCCAGTGGTCTAACCCTGGATTGGACTGGTACCTACTGACTATTCCCACTGCATAACAAATGTTCGGCCTCGTGCATAGCATAGCATACATTAAGCTACCTACTGCAGAGGCATAGGGAATATGTCTCATATCCTTAACTTCTTGAGGTGTCTTGGGACACTGTTCCCTAGACAGATGAACTCCGTGCCTGAAGGGTAATAAGCCCCTCTTGGAATTCTACATCGAATATCTAGATAACTTTTTGTCGATATAAGACGCTTGAGACAGTGCTAGCGTTCTGTTCTTTCGATTCCTAAAGATCTGAATCCCAAGAACATACTACGCCTCTCCCAAATCTTTCATTTGGAATTGGGTCGCCAACCAATTCTTTATGTCAGTTAGGTATCCTACATCATTCCCAAAGAGTAGGATATCATCTACATAAAGTACCAACAAAGCTACTTTGTCGTTGACGATCCTCTTGTAAACACAAGGCTCATCAACGATTTGGTCAAAGCCGTAAGACTTGATCGCAGTATCTAATCATATATTCCAAGATCTTGACGCTTGTTTCAATCCATAAATGGCGATTAAGCTTGCAAACTTTTTGCTCCTGACCTTCGGCTATGAACCCTTCGGGTTCAGACATATAGATGCTCTCGTCAAGATTACCATTCAAAAAGGCAGTCTTGACGTCCATCTGCCAAATTTCATAATCATAAAATGCGGTTATGGACAAGAGTATCCTTATAGACTTCAGCATAGCAACAGGGGAAAAAATTTCTTCATAGTCAACTCCTTCCCTTTGGTTAACACCCTTTTCTACAAGTCTAGCCTTAAAGGTCTGTACCTTTCCGGCTGCATCACTCTTTCTCTTATAAATCCATTTACACCCTATGGGTCTAACCCCTTCAGGTTGGTCTACAAGCTCCCATTCTCAATTGAAGTGCATTGACTCCATTTCAAGGTCCATGGCTTTGATCCATTGGTCCTCGTCTACGTCATTCATTGCCTGTTTATAAGACAATGGATCTTCTACGTCGTCGTCAGGTATGACAACTTGAGTTTCAGCTAAACCCAAGTAGCGGTCAGGTTGAGAAACAACCCTCCAACTACGTCGAGGCATTCCAAACGATTGAGAAGGATGAGACTGACTTGAGGTGCTGGCTCTTCCATCAACCCTTGATGAAGGTCCAACTTCATCAACAACTCTTGTTGGTTCATGTGTAGCTTCATTTAGCACTAATTTACTACGCGGTTTGTGGTTCCTCATGTGATCTTCCTCCAAGAACTTGGTGTTTGTCGATACAATCACCTTGTTTTCTTGTGGGTCGTAGAAAAGACCACCTCTCGTTTGTTTGAGATAGCCAACAAATTGGCACAATCTTGAACGAGGTTTCAGCTTCTTTGAGTTTGTCACGAGCACGTGTGCTGGACAACGACAAATTTTGAAGTGTTGTAAACTAGGTTTACGCCCCTTCCAAAGTTCAAAAGGTGTTTCTGAAACACTGTTGAAGATTTGAACTGCAGTCTCTACTGCGTATCCCCAAAACGAGGCAGGCAATTTAGCATAGCCCATCATAGAACGAACCATGTCTAACAAGGTTCTATTTCTCCTTTCTAACACACCATTTTGTTGTGGTGTATTTGGTGCTGAGAGTTGAGATTTGATTCCATGTTCTAACATATAGTCCTGGAATCTCAAATCCATATACTCTCCACCTCGATCGGATCAAAGTGTTTTAATGGTTTTTCCTAATGCATTCTCTACTTCTGCCTTATACTCTTTGAACTTTTCAAGAGCTTCAGACTTGTGATGCATTAGGTATAGATAACAATACCTTGAATAATCATCTATGAAAGAGATGAAATATTCGTACCCTCCTCGAGCTTTGACATTCACTAGACCACAAAGATTCGAATGCACAAGTTCTAGGGGCTCTACGGATCTGTAACCTTTTCCAGTAAAAGGTCGCTTGGTCATTTTACCTTCCAAGCAAGATTCACAAGGCGGTAAAGAATCATCTTCTAACTTTTTTAGAAGTCCATTCTTAGAGAGTCTCTCAATCTGGTTGAGATTAATAAGACCAAGCCTAAGATGTCGTAGATAGGTATTATTATTTTGAGAAATTCTTTGCCTTTTATTTTGAGTGTTAGCATTTTTAAACATCTCATGATTTAAAATTGCTTTCGTTTTGTTCGGTTTCAGTACATACAAGCAATTTTTCAATTTAGCAAAACAAATATTGACACCTTCTTTCCAAATGAACGCTTCATTAATTGAAAAAGAAATCGATATCCAAGTTCTATTAAACAAGAGATAGAAATTAAGTTCCTTTTAAGCTTAGGAACTATATACAGATTTTTCAATAAAAGAAATCTATCTCCGAAAAATAACTTGGCATCTCCCACTGCACGAGCTGAGACGACGTCTCCCGTTCCGACTCTGAGCGTCATCTCACCCTCTTCGAGCTACTTGAAGGAACTAGTTTCTTGAAATGAAGAGCAAGCATGATTAGTGGCTCCTGAATCAAGTATCCAGGTAAAATCATCATTTTCTACTAAACATGTTTCAAGAACAAGTAAATCTAATTTACCTTTCTTCTCTTTGAGCTCAATGTCTGCAGTGGCAAAAGCTTTCCCTTTGCCTCCTTTCCTCTTTTTTTGAGTCGAACCACAGGGTTTAGTCCCAAAGGATGAACCCTTCTGGAATCTTTTGGAATGGGCAAATAGATTTGCCTCTCCATCAACCTGTCCCTTATTCTTAATAAGAGACTCGAAAGATTGTAGTTCATTTAGGAGGGAAGTCAAGTTATACTCCCTTTTGTTCACCTCTGCATTTCTACGGAATGGTAGGAAACTCTTCTGAAGAGATTCCAGGATGAAGAATCCCTGAATTTGAAGTGAACTATAAGATCGATAACATGTTCTCTTACTGAAGTTCCCTCCTTCATGCCCGCGTCATAAACGTATTTGATGGATTCATGTCGAATTTGTTCAGACCGTTGTCTAGACAAATTTTGCAGATATCCCATGTTCTCACGAGCTGAGACCATATCTTGCAATCTCCTCGCTAAAACATCAGATTTTCCAGCTAGGATATGGGCCTTGGCTTTTTCATTTGTCTTGGTCCAGCGGTCAAACGCATCCTTAACTGATTGAGGTGCATCTTGAGCAGGAATGTGAGGACATTCCTCAGTTACTACGAACCGAAGGTCGTCAACAAAAGGGATCGCATCCAGGTTTGACTTCCACGTAGTAAAATTCTCACCAGTTAAACGTTCCTTTTTGAGTAAGGCTATGAATGAGGACAACATGCTGAAAATCAAAAATAGTTATAATTAGTTATGCCTTTTTAACCCATTGTAAAAAATCAATCTAATTTAACAAAATTATTAAAGAACCCTAGTGGTTAAGCTAAACCCACTATTTAAGTTAAACCTTTAATTTTGCAACGATACTTCAAGGGTTTAGGACAAAACCCTCCGTCGGGCGGTCAGCCATTCCTCCCTTGAATTGAGACTTTCTGAGCCAATTCTCACTACCAGAACTTCTCATGTCCCAATGGTCCTTAGCTACCGTTTGTTTGGTCAAGGATTTGTTAACCAACTTAACTCATCCCGTAAATGTGACCCTCCCATTTTCAGATCCAATAGGCCCGAGCCAACAGGCTACTATTAAGAAAGACAACTGCTGGCAAACAACCTAAGAGATCCTATCCATTTTTGGAGTTCGCGGTGTTCTGATCCCTATAGTCAGGCCCTCCGTAGGGTTTGGTTGTTCCAGGACAATCTAGCAGGCGGACTATAGAAATCTCACGATGCGACCTAATGGAGGAGACCGTAGGATACGTTGACACGTGTCCTGCTCCCATTTACTATGGATACTTCCCTCACTCACCTTGGTATTGAACCATACAAACACAACCGTAGGGGGACGCCCTATTGACGCCACGTAGCCGAGCATGGAACTCACGGTGTGAACTCTTGAGGACGTGAGAGTAAACTCGATGCGAACATCTCGTTTTCTCCCACTAAGGTTCCTAAAATTAGGGTATAGTTTTAACTTAGCTGGATTCTGGCTAAAAGAATCTATCTAAGTCTATGCGTATTATAACTATTATAACTAGGTCTTAAAACCTTATGTCTAGGTGAACAAACATTTTAATTACCTAGAGATAAACAGAACTTAGTTTAATTCAACTAAGGTTCCGGGTCAATTCCCAAGTAGGAGGTGTTCTGTTAACCGTCAGGTTAAGTAACCAACCTTAGATAGAACTTCACCGGTAGAGTTCCCTTATAACCAAAGTCCTAAAGTCCTACTATATTTTAAACTATTTAAAATACTACGTAAGACTTATTTCTAATCCTATTAGAAATTGAAACTTAGGTCTAAATTAATTTTAAACGATTTAAAACTAACTAAATTTTAACCTAAGTTCCTATGTTTGCATGCATTTCTTTATTATAGGTTATGGTTTCTGAAACCCCTTTAATTTACAACTTTTATAAATTTTAATAATTAACCTATGATAAAAAAACTATATTATAAATCCAACAATCAATATTCAAATTGGAATTATAAAAGGAATTCAACTAATTGAATTATAAAATTACTTAAACAAAATAACATTTATTTTAAACTAAGTAATTTCATGCTCCATGAAATTTATTTTCCATATAATCTAATTATAACACTTATAATTAATTATTCATGAAAAAATAAATTAGTCATGCATTCAACCATATTCATATAACATTTATATAAATCAAATGCATGAATATGCTTATCCTAAGATGGGAACAATCTAAATTACATTCATAAAAATAAATAGTTGTAAAACTGGAATAATTTGGCCCCTAAAGTGCAAAAAAAAAAAAAAATTACATTAATGTATTTCATGAAACCGGTCCAAAAATAACCTGAACCGGCCTTCAACCGCTCATACCAGACCAAAACAATTGAACCAACTGAACCGGTCTGCAAATTCTTTGGAATGCCCCCGCGGCGTTAACGCTTGAGGCGGCGTTACCAACGCCCGCTTCGTCGTCTTGCGCGCCTGGTATCGGGGTAGCATTGCAACGTGGCCGAAGGCGGCGTTGCAACATGCTGCGACCCCTTGAACGCCCGTCGTCTGAGCGGCTGGCGTTGCGGCGCGCCGTTCTTCGAGCGTTACGCTCATGAATAGCAAGTTGCTTCCGATAGCTTCCTTCCACGAACAGAGCAGCTTCAAACTTCAATTTCTCCTTCGTTTCTCAACCGAATTGCATGAAACTGGCCCCGAACGACTCGTAACTCAATTACAGACTCAATTTTGCACTTTTTTTCCAAAAACGCAAGGGCCTTGATATCCAATTTGAACAAAAATCGAAGTAAACTAAGGCCAAAACATTCCTAAACAAGTTTTACAGCAAACCAAATGCATTTCCCACCAAATCAATGCAATTTTGTTTCAAAACAAAACAAATCAAGCATTGATCTAATACCAATTGATGGATATCTGATCTCCTTGAGCAGCGGAAACGTGTTTGGGATCGTTAATTGCTTGATTGTTTTAATTGAAACAAAAACCAATACATTGATAAATAATACAGAACAAGCATGAAATTCTAATCCTATTAGACATTGATTAATTGCATACAAACAAAATAAGTTTAACAATTAAATTAAAGAGAAGATAAAGAATACCTTTGTAGTTTCTAATTCTCAGGTACAACAACTCCTTGCTCCTCGAAAAGAAATCAGCAACACAGAAACTTCCAAAGTTCTCTGTTTTTCTTCAAGCAAACACCACCAACAGTGAGCACCTTCTATATCTCTGAGTTCTTAAATCCTCCTCGGTGGGAAGGTTTCCAACAATTGGAAGAAGAAGGGAATGAGAGTGTGAGGGAGGGAATTCTTTTTGTCAATCCAAAATTGATCAATCGATCAACCTCCTCTCCTCCATTGGATAGGAATAAAACGAGCGATCACCTCCCCACTCCCTATCGATAGGGAGGGAGGTGGGGAATGTGTCCTTCTGACACGTTTCCATTAATTTAATATTAAATTAAATTAAAAACATTAAATAAATCATATTTAATTAAGTCAATTAAATATCTTATATTTAATTAAGATTAAATCATATTTAATCATATCATTCCCTCTAACATATAGTTTTAATGCACATCCAGTGCAAATTAAATTTTAATCTATAGTTTTCTAATGTGAATCACATTCACACTTAATATAATATTTGAACTCTTTCAAATATCCAATTCTCCCATATAATTTAATATGAATCATATTCACATTAAATTTATAATATATAGTTCCAAAACTATATATTATATCGTATCTAAATACAGTAAGTTTATTCCCTAATGAATTTGAACATTTCATATTCAAATGATCTAAGAACCCTTTACGAGCTAGAAGGTGGACCTAATGGACCTACAGATCAGAAGCTCCAAAGATACGAGATTGCTCGGTTAATCTCATTAACCTCCCAATCAACATTCGTTAACTGTGGGAACACTCTACTAATGTACCACAACTGCACTCTTCTCACTGCAGATATATTTTTGTGTCCATGGATATTGACCAATAACAAGCAAGTCAATCCTTCAGGAATATTCGTAACACCAGCTGGGTCAAATTATCGTTTTACCCCTGGGTTAAATCTTGTACCTTAAGTACCAGTGCTCCTCTAATGAACAATTTGTTTGTGGTCCTACCAACAAACAGAGTCCCTCTCAGGCCAATGAGAGGGTTGGGCCCTTTGTTCAAGTCCCGGAGACACCACTTAAGGGAACATTCCTGTACTTAGCCTAGTAGGCGGGAAGGAGTGGATTCCATCCTTCTAAGTTAAGTCCCCAGCCGCTCACTCGGTCTTGTCCCCAACAAGGTAGGAATATTGAGTCGGCGAATCTGGCCACTCTCACCCATACTAGTCAAAGGACAATCCCTCGCGAACAGGAGTTCGTAACCTGCTCAGGATTGAGATCAAGTTGCCTAGGTCATCCTAGTTAAATAGAAAACTAACTAGTCAATGGAGTTACAGCTAGAGGTTACTATTTCGTGGTTCGGTCTTATGCAATCTCATTACATAGGATATCCCCACTCACATGTCATCTACACGAACACGTTAGGATCACAGTGTTTGTATCAAATATAAAGTGGGCCACATCCATTGTTTAACCAGGGTAAGGTACCCAAACCTTATCCCCTAACTATAGACCCTTTAGGTTGTATCTCGAACCGAGATCCTTTTTATGTACATTACATTCAGTTAAAGATTCAGTTAACAGCCTTGGATTTTTAGTTTATTGTATTTAGGGTTTTAAATAAAGGCAAACTAGTAGATAACAAACAATAACACTTTATTGAAATAATAATATTTTATTACATTAATTAGAACATAATTACAAACTACGAGTTTTAGGGCACAAATCCCAACAGAAGCATCAAGCAAGGATGCATCGCTGACTCCACAATGGAGGATGAGTATTCGCTGGTTGTGAAGCAGCTAAAGAGGTTGTTTGGCTAAGGAAATTTCTTACTGATTTGGAAGTTGTTCCAAATATGGAATCTCGCATTACCTTATACTGTGACAACAGTGGTGCGGTAGGCAATTCGAAGGAACCTCGCAGTCATAAGCGAGGTAAGTACATCGAGAGGAAGTATCACCTGATACGATAATAGTGCAACAAGGAGATGTGACAGTCACGAAGATCGCTTCGAAGCTCAATATTACTGATCCGTTTACAAAGACTCTCACAGCTAAAGTGTTCGAGGGCTCATCTGGAAAGTCTGGGTCTACGAGATATGTACATAGGATAATCTGGGGCAAGTGGGTGATATGTAATGGGGTATATGAATGCCCTAGTTTATTATATTTCTATCTCTTGTAACCACTGTTTTAGATTATGATGTACCCCACTAGAGTTTTAGTTCAAGTGGGAGTTTGTTGGGATTTGTGCCCTAAACTCGTAGTTTTTAATTATGTTCTAATTAATGTAATAAAGTGTTATTATTTTAATAAAGTTTTATTGTTCGTTATCTACGAGTTTGCCTTTTTCTAAACCCTAAATCCAATAAACTTAACTCGTAGTTTGTAAATGAATGTAATGTACATAAAAAGGATCTCGGTTCGAGATACAACCTAAAGGGTCTGTAGTTAGGGAATAAGGTTTGGGTACCTTACCCTGGTAAAACTATGGATGTGGCCCACTTTGTGATTGATACAAACATTGTGATCCTAACGTGTTCGTGTAGATGACGTGAGTGGGGATATCCTATGTAATGAGATTACATAAGACCGGACCACGAAATAGTAACCTCTAGCTGTAACTTCGTTGACTAGTTAGGTTTCTATTTCACTAGGATGACCTTGGCAACTTGATCTCAATCCTCAACAGGTTACGAACTCTTGTTCGCGAGGGATTGTCCTTTGACTAGTATGGGTGAGAGTGGCCAGATTCGCCGACTCAATACGCCTACCTTCTTGGGGACAAGACCGATTGAGCGGCTGGGAACTTAACTTAGCAAGATGGAATTCACCTCTTCCCGCCTACTAGGGTAAGTAGAGGAATGTTCCCTTAAGTGGTGTCTCTGTAACTTCAACAAAGGGCCCGACCCTCTCATTTGTCCGAGAGGGACTCTGTTTGTTGGTAGGACCACAAACAAATTGTTCATTAGAGGTGCACTAGTACTTAAGGCACAAGATGTAACCCAGGTGTAAAACGGTAATTTGACCTTTCTGGTGTTACAAACATTCGTGAAGGATTGACTTGCTGTTATTGGTCAATATCCATGGACACGTAAATATATCTGCGGTGAGAAGAGAGTGCGGTGTGTGGGACTTTAGTGGAGTGTTCTGCGATTAACGAATGTTGATTGGGAGGTTAATGAGATTAACCGAACAATCTCGTATCGTTGGAGCTTCGATCCAGAGGTCCATTAAGTCCACCTTCTAGCTCGTAAAGGGTTCTTAGATCATTTGAATTTGAAATGTTCAAATTCATTAGGGAATAAATATAATGTATATTGATACGATATAATATATAGTTTTGGAACTATATATTATAAATTTAATTAGAATAGGATTCATATTAAATTACTTGAGAGAATTAAATATTTGAAAGAGTTCAAATATTAAATTCAAATGTGAATGTGATTCATATTTTAAAACTGTAGGTTAAAATTTAATGTGCACTGGATGTACATTCAAACTATAGATTAAAGGGTAATATGATTAAATGAGATTTAATCCAAATTAAATATATGATATTTAATTTGTATTATTTAAATTAATAATTAAATTTGGTCTTAATTATTATTTAACTATTATTATTATTATTTTAATAATAAAAATAAGAGAACGTGTCTTCCAGATACGTTCCCACTATCCCCTTCATTCTCCCTATCAATAGCTTGACAGGGAGAAGGGGTATGCATTAATCGATCGATCAATTTTGATGCAAGTGGTGAATTGCTCTCTCTCTCTCACTCTCTTAATCTTCTAATTCTCTTCATCTTCCAAAGGTTGGAATTCTTCCCACAAAGGTTTTTGTTCTAAGATCTCAGAGGATAGAAGGTTTTCCTCGTGATGTTGTTCAATTGAAGAAAACAGAGAAGCATCTTGGAAGTTCCTGTGTTGCTGTCTTGTTTGGAGCAAGGAGTTTCTGCAAGTTGAAACTACAAAGGTATTTTTCTTCCCTTCAGTTTAATTGTTAAACTTTATTCATGTTTGCATGTTTGCATTTAATCCATGTCTAATAGGATTAAAATTTCCATGCTTGTTCTGTATTATTTATCAATATACTGGTTTTTTGTTTCAATTAAAACAATCAAGCAATTTACGATCCCAAACATGTTTTCGCTGCTCAAGGAGATTAGATCTCCATCAAAGGCAAAATGACTAAGAGACGTTTTAGTGGAAAAGGTTATAGAGCCAAAAAACCTCTTGAGCTTATACATTCAGACCTTTGTGATCCGATGAATGTTAAAGCCAGAGGAGGTTATGAATATTTCATCTCTTTTATAGATGATTATTCTAGATTTGGGCATATTTACCTAATACAACATAAGTATGAAGAACTTGAAAATTTCAAGGAATTTAAGACTGAAGTTAAAAATCAATTTGGTAAAATGATTTAAACACTTCAATCTAATCGAGATGGAGAGTACGTGGTTTTAAAATTTCAGAACTATATGATAGAACATAGAATTACATCCCAACTCTCAGCTCTCGGTACACCACAACAAAACGGTGTATTGGAAAGGAGAAATTAAACCTTGTTGGACATGGTTCCATCAATTATGAGTTATGCTCATCTCCCTAGTTCCTTTTGGGGTTACGCTGTAGAGACTGCAGTATACATTTTGAAGAATGTGTCATCAAAAAGTGTTTCTTAAACACCTTTTGAACTCTGGAAAGGACGTAAACGTAGTTGATGTCGTTTAAGAATTTGGGATTGTCCAGCACATGTGCTTGTGACAAATCCAAACAAGTTGGATTCACGTTCAAATTTGTGACTATTCGTAGGCTACCCAAAAGAAACAAGAGTTGGTTTATTCTATGATCCTAAGGAAGATAACGTTTGTGTGTCGACAAATGCCACTTTCTTAGATGGAACAATAACAAAGGTTGCTAATAAAACTAGTACGTCAACAAGAGTTGATGATACTCGCTTGTCTAGTCAAGAGAGTCTATCTCAAGAGTTGAGTATGCCTCGACGTAGTGGAAGGGTTATAACACAACCTGACCGGTACATGGATTTATCTAAAACCCAAGTTGTTATACCAGATGACAACTGTTAGGATTCATCGACTTATAATCAAGCGATGGTTGACAAAGACAAAGACAAATGGATCATAGTCATGGACCAAGAAATGGAGTCTATGTACTTCAATTCTGTTTGGGATCTTGTAGATAAACTTGATGGGGTAAAACCTATAGGTTGTAAGTGGATCTACAAGAGAAAGTGTGGTGTAGATGGAAAGGTGCAAACCTTTAAAGCTAGAATAGTAGTAAAGGGTTATACCCAGGTTGAAGGGGTTGACTATGAGGAAACCTTTTAACCTGTTGCTATGATAAAGTCTATCCGTATCGTACTTGCCATTGTCGCATATTATGACTATGAGGTATGGCAAATGGATGTCAAGACAACTTTTTTCAATGACAATCTTGAGGAAAACATCTACATGGACCAACCCAAAGGGTTCATTGAACTAGGACAAGAGCAAAATGTTTGCAGGCTTAAAAGGTCAATTTATGTATTGAAACATGCCTCTAGGTCCTGGAACATAAGATTTGATAAGGCAATTAAATCCTATGGCTTTGATCAGAATGATGATGAACCTTGTGTCTAGAAGAAAATCATCAATAGTTCTGTCGCATTTCAAGTTCTAAATGTGGATGATATCCTACTCATTGAGAATGATGTAGTATATCTTACTGACATTAAGAATTGGCTAGCTAAGCAATTCCAAATGAAAGATTTGGGTGTAGCGCAGTTTGTTCTTGGTATCCAGATTGTCTGGAACCGCAAGAATAAAACACTAGCCCTGTCTCAGACATCTTACATCGACAAAGTGTTGTTGCGGTTTAAGATGCAAGACTCCAAAAAGGGTTTATTGCCTTTTAGACATGGAGTTCATTTGTATAAGGATCAGGTGTTAGGAGCCTGATGTACGCCATGTTGTGTACTAGGCCAGACATCTGTTTTGCAGTTGGAATGGTCAGTAGGTATCAATCCAATCAGTGAACTAACCACTGGACAACAATTAAAACAATCCTTAAGTATCTACGGAGAACAAGAAACTACATGCTTGTGTATGGGGCTAAGGATTTTATCCTTACAGGATACACGGATTCTGACTTTCGGACTGATAGTGATTCTCGGAAATCTACATGAGGGTCAGTATTTACTCTTTACGGAGGAGCTCTAGTATGGAGAAGCGTCAAGCAAGGATGCATCGCTGATTCCACCATGGAGGCCGAATATGTAGCACCTTGTGAAGCTGCTAAAGAGGTCGTTTGGTTAAGGAAATTCATACTAAATTTGGAAATTGTTCCAAATATGAGTTTGCCTATTACGCTGTATTGTGACAATAGTGGTGTTGTGGCAAATTCAAGGAACCCCGAAGTCATCAGAGGGGAAAGCATGGCGAGCGGAAATATCATCTCATTCGGGAGATGTGCATCGAGGAGACGTGATCATCGCGAAGATAGCCTCAGAGCACAACGGTGTTGATCCTTTTACAAAGGCTCTCACGGCTAAAGTGTTTAAGAGTCACCTAGAATGTCTAGGTTTACAAGTCTTCCCCAACTAGGGCAAGCGGAAGTATTTTGTACAAAGGGTTTAAATGCCCTAGTTTATTGTCTTTACATTGTTGTAATGTTTTTGTCCTCCACAAGCTTTAAGTCAACTGGGAGATATCTTACGTGGATGATATCTTGCTCATTGGGAATGAGGTAGGATATCTTACTGACGTAAAGAAATGGTTGGCTTCGCAATTCCAAATGAAAGATTTGGGAGAAGCTCAGTATGTTCTAGGTACCTAGATAGTCCGAAACCGGAAGAATAGACCGTTGGCCATGTCTCAGACGCCTTGTATTGACAAGATGTTGTCTAGATATAAGATGCAGAACTCCGAGAAGGACTTGCTACCTTTCAGGCATGGGGTTCACCTGTCTAAGGATCAATGTCCTAAGACTCCTCAAGTGGTTGAGGATATGAGACGGATCCCCTATGCTTCAGTTGTAGGGAGCTTGATCTATGTCTTGTTGTGTACTAGGCCCGACATCTGTCATGCAGCAGGGATTGCCAGTAGGTATCAATAAAATCGAGGATTAGATCACTGGACGACCGTAAAGTCAATCCTCAAGTATCTTAGGAGAATGAGAAACTACAGCCTAGTGTGTGGGAGTGGGGATATGATCTTTACGGGATACACAAATTCTGACTTTCAGACCGATACGGATTCTAGGAAATCCACTTCGGGGTCAGCCTTCATTCTGAATGGAGGAGTTGAAGTATGGCGAAACATCAACCAGGGATGCATCGCTCATTCCACTATTGTAGCTGAGTTCGTTGCGGCTTGTGAAGCTGCAAAGGAAGCTGTTTGCCTAATGAAGTTCATGGCAGATTTGGAAGTTGTTCCAAATATGAACTTGTCGATCACGCTAATTTGTGACAACAGTGGTGTTGTAGCCAAAGAGAGCCTCGGATACATAAGAGGGGCTAGCACATTGAGCGGAAGTATCACCTGATACGGGAGATTGTGCACCGAAACGACGTGACAGTCACCCAGATAGCGTCAGAGCACAACGTTTCTAATCCATTTACAAAGGCCCTCACGGCTAAGGTGTTTGAGGGTCACCTAGAGAGTCTAAGTCTTCGAGTGCTTCCTAACTAGGGCAAGTGGGAGTATTGTAAAGGGTATTCAATGCCCTAGTTTATTGTATTACTTCATTGTAATTTATTGTACATTTGAGAAATGTATATGTACTTCACTAGCTTAGTCCAAGTGGGAGTTTGTTGGGATGTATGTCCTAATCTCGTTTTGTTTGTAATATTACCATTTGAAATTAATATGAGTTACTTCTTTCATCGCTTAGTGTCTCGCAAGTTTACAAACTTTGTCCAACAAACTAAGCTCCAGGGTCATTGAATTTATGAGAGAACAAGAACTTGAACAGTGTGTAGTGGACACACAGGAAGGATCACGTTCGAGTTTATGACCCGAACGGTATACAGGATATGGATAAGATTGGAGACCTAATCCTGGATATGCTGTGGATGCGACCCGCTTTGTATTATATACAAACGAGGTGATTACTCGTTCATGTGGTTGACATGCAAGTGGGGTCATCTTGTGCAATGAGATTGTACAAGACCGGACCGTGAATTATTAGACCTACTGATGTAACACCGTTAAAAGTATGAGACTAATAACTTCGTAGATGACCAATAGTGACTTGACCTTAATCCTGGGCGTGTTACGAACTCCTGTCTGTAGGGGTCTGTCCTTTGACTAGTACAGGTGAGGGTGGTCACAGTTACTCGCCCAATATGCCTATCTTCTCAGGGACAAGACCACGTGGGCAGTTGGGAACTTAACTGTCACACCCCCTTCAGAACTACCTGCTACTTAGCCCGAAAGGCGGCGTGAAGCCAACAGACATTGTTTAACTCATAACAATACCTGTTGACCCTGTTTGACCTGATAAGCATACTATGTTTGCATATGGAACACTTTAACATGACATAGCGGAAACTGGACAACTATTAAACATATACAAGGAGAAACCCTTCACAAGTCTCTCTTGGAAACTAAAAGTGTAGTGCATCAGAAACAACACAAGACAAACCATTCTTTATACAACCTCTAATGTACAAACAACTACAACATCAAAGTCCTCTCAAAATAATTTACAAACATAAAGACTTGCTACACAAAACCAGCCACGTACAAAGTATTAAACTTATGAAACTTCAGCAGACTATGGCAGTAACACAAGTGCCAGGAGCTCGATCTCTACCTGAAAAGTTTGAAAACATCGAAAGGATGAGCTATGAAGCTCAGTGAGTGACTGTGTTTAATATCTATAACTTGTAAAACATGTGACCTGAAAACTATGAGCATATGCATTTGTATTCAAGCATTGAAAGTAAACATAGAATCATAATAGACTTTCAGAAAACCAACAAGTATATCATCAAAATCTCGTAAGGCATGTAAATGAGATAAACTCTTTTAAAAACATGTCACAATCCACGTTGTGTAGGGCACGCCCAGTACAACCAACGTTTACTCTACAATGTAGTGGGGCTGCCCAAAGACTCCCATCGTCTTTGTCGTAGTGGGGACCGCCCGGCCTCACGGCAGTAGCTGTTGTCACGGAGTACACTCAACGTCGACAACAGAATAAGACTTGTGTGCACACGGTACCATAAAGCCTCGGGCTCAACATCTCAGAAAATCACAAGAAAACATTGAACATGCCTGCTAATCTTTTCATTCATAAAACTCAAGCTTACTCAACTTGTTCATAAAACTGGAAATCTTTAAAACATATTTGCTAGTACATGCTTGCTTGAAATCATAACATTTCCATAAATTTTGGCAACCATTGGACATATGCTCATGTATAAACTTTATAAAGACTTTTAGGGTCACAATGAACACTTGAAACATTTCTAGGAAAACATGAATACTCATAAACTTGTGTTCAAAAGAAAGCATAATGCATTGAAAACTTTTATTCTAGCAAAACTTGCATTTCTTGAACATAATTCAAGTATATATACACTTTTGAAGTTCGTTTTATCACTCACAGTGTTTGAACTAGAATCTTAGCCCGTACACTCGACCTATTTGCTCTTCGCCTGTCAAACAAACCAAATTCATGTATTAGAACCTCGAGCTCATGGTTTTTAACCTTAAAACTACAAGGAAACACACTTTCAAAAAAAATTTCAGCATTTTCAGATTTTCTGCCCTGTTTTCAGACAGCCATAACTTCTTCATTACTTATCCAAAAATAATGTAATTCATACCAAACTCTTCCTTTTTGAACCCTCTAATACTCTTATGAAGACATGAAATTGAGATTCCTAACGTATTGGTTTGTAAATACCTCAGTAGCTTAACCCCTAAAATGATCCTACTGATGTTCTAGATTTCACTTCCTGCTGCAATCCGAAACTTAACCTGATGATTACAACATCTTCCAATCATTTTCTTCTCACGATTCCTTCACAAAACTTGTAGGAAATTCAATAAGCTTTCGAACTATACCAATTAGAGCTTCTAACTCAAAGAATACAGATCAGAATAACCAAAACATCAGAGACTTCTCGGATTTGACAACAAATTTCTGTCTTCTGCCTTCCTCTTAACAAAACAGTAACTTAACATAAGAATTTGCTCGAGTTTCCTTCATAAACTTTGTTTAAAAATGAGTTAGCTTTCAAGAAAACTAAGCCTCAACCCTTAACTCTTCCTGTGGAGCTCGAGAAGTTCAAAACATCAGAACTGATCTGAATTGATCAACTTGCTGCAATAAAGAATCCCCTTGAGTTCTTCTCCTTTCTTCTGCAACTCCAGCTCCAAATTCACGAAAAATGGCTTCCTTCTTCTTCCTTTCTCCTTCTCCAACGAAACTTCAGCTTGGTTTGTAAAGATAGAGAAGAAAATGGAGAGAAAACCCTTTTTAAAAAAAATCAATCAGTGGAAGAGGTTTTGTCCTTTTGCACTTTTTGCTTTTTCATTTTCCATTTCATTTTCCTTTTCTTTTCTTTCCTTTATCTTCTTTCTTTCTTTTCTTTTCTTTTCTTTTCTTTTCTTAACAAAACAAAATAACTTAATATATAAAACATTTGTTTCATTTCCTTTTCTTCTTTTGTTTTTAAAAGCAAACCAAACCAAAATGGTTTAAACTTTATTTCCTTGTTTTCCTTTTGTCTTTCACTTCATTTCTTTTCTTTTTAAAACATGGGAAACCAAGTTTTAAACATTCATTTCTTCTTTCTTTTTGTTGTTTGTTAATAAGGAAGTTCCAAAGAAAGATCTCGGGTTTACATTAACTACGTGAGATGGAATTCAGACGTTCATGACTTTAGGGAAACAATAGGTGTTGTTCACTTAAGTGTTGTCTCCAGGGCTTGGACAACGGGCACCCACCCTCTCACTGGCCCGAGGGGGCGCTGTGTATGGTTGGACAACTACTACGTTGTTGTTCATTAGAGGAGCAGTGGGGACTTAAGGAGCAAGAAGTAGACACAGGGGTAAAATGATAATTTGATCCAGACGTGTCTACAAACAACCTGTGAAGGGTCGACTCATGGACATTGGTTATATCAATGGACACAACTTGTCCTATAGTTATGGGAGTGCAGCTACAGGCTTTAGTGGAGTGTTACCGTAGCTAATCAATTTTGATTAACCATGTCAAAGAGTTTGACAGGGTAATCTAGGATCATTGGAGCTCACCACTTTAGGTCCATTAGGTCACTCGGTTTGCTAAAACTTGATTAATTTAGGGTCTACAATTTTGGTGTGAATTTGAAGTGTTCAAATTCATTAATGGGTAATTATGTCATTTATATGAGATTCGATTGACATATTATATAGTTTAATGTGAATGAGGTTCATAATAAACTATAGGTTAGCTTAATTGTCTAATTAGGGCTAATTTAGAGAAATTGAATTGAGAGAAATTAAATTGAATGTGATTCAATTTAAAAATCCACATTTATACAAATGTGATTTGTATAATGAGATATGAGATATCTTATTATATATGGTTATGCAAATATGATTTGCATAAGCTATGGTTGTGGTTTAAATGGTAAATAGGAGGAGATTTCAACTCCACCTATCACAATTATTTAAAGCATTTGCAAGAAGGCTTTGGTGTGGATTTGTCTCGTTTTTTGTTTTCTCACCAAAATACCAAGAATTCCCTCTCAACACTTCTCTCATTCTCTCCTCCCTTACACCAAAAAAGAGTCCCACTACTCTCCTTCTACTAAATCAAGAACAACCGAGAAACCGTTTGAATCCTGTTCGGATCGGTGGTTCGTCGAGGAGATCGAGTTCGTTGAGATCGTGATCACGAAGAGTTCGTGATAGGAGGAGGAATACGTGAAGAAAGGTTTTTCAATAAGTAAGTGGTCTTACTGTTTTTCTTCCTTAATTGCACGTTTAACCTAGCTACTATTAGATACTTTCGATTTTAAGAAAACGCTTTTCACAACGATACCACGGTGATTCGATCACTCTTCCACTGCGTGGGATTTTCATTCTCTTCAATTGGTATCAAAGCCAATCGTTGGTTTTTCGTTGTACCTATGTTTTTCTTTAAATTAGGTGGGTATTACTTCAATTCATGAGATGTAATTGTGGTTTGCATAATTCGATGTTTCAGTTTTGGCACTAGTTTTAGGTTTAGTTTCTGTTTGATGAGATCAAATGTAAAGGCCTGTGTTTTTTGGGCAAATTAGAAAATAAATCAAGTATGTATGTCCGGGTCTTCGGCGGCAAGAGTCTAAGTCTTCGAGTGCTTCTTGACTAGGGCAAGTGGGAGTATTGTAAAGGGCATTCAATGCCCTAGCTAGTTTATTGTAATTTTACTTTACCTTTGAGAAATGCATTTTGTACTCCAGTAGCTTAGTCCAAGTGCGAGTTTTTTGGGATGTATGTCCTAATCCTCGTACATGTTTGTAATATTCATGATTGAAATAAATAAGAGTTATTTTTTCATCACTTTGTGTCTCGCATATTTAACAACTTTGTCTAATAAACTAAGCTTAAGGGTCTTTGAATTATGAGAGAACTGGAACTTGAACAGTGTGTAGTGGAAAAAGAGCGAGGATCACGTTCGAGTTAATGACCCAAACGGTCTACAGTATACAGATAGGGTTGGACACCTAATCATGGATACGATGTGGATGCGACCCGCTTTGTATTAGATACAAACGAGGTGATCCAACTCGTTCATGTTGTTGACATGCGAGTGGGGGCATCCTGTGCTATGAGATTGTACAAGACAGGACCGTGAATTATTAGTCTTACTATGTAACACCGCTGACAGTATTTGACTAATAACATCGTAGATGACCATTAGTGACTCGACCTTAATCTTGAGCGTGTTACGGACTCCTGTTTGCAGGGGTCTGTCCTTCGACTAGTACGGGTGAGTGTGGTCAAAAATACTCGCCCAATATGCCTATCTTCTCAAGGACGGGACCACGTGGGGAGCTGGAAACTTGACTACGCGAGATGGAATTCACTCGTTCCCGACTTAGGGAAACTAGAGGTGTTGTTCTCTTAAATGCTATCTCCAGGGTTTGCACAACGGGCGCCAAACCTCTCACTAGGCCGAGAGGGGTTTTGTTTATGGTTGGACCATACAACGTTGTCTATGAACAACCTGTGAAGGGTCGACTCATGGGCATTGGTTATATCAATGGACAAACCTTGTCCTACAGTGATGAGAGTGCAACTACAGACTTTAGTAGAGTGTTACCGTAGCTAATGAATGTTGAATAACCGGGTCAAAGAGTTTAACATGGTTAGTCTCGGATCATTGGATCTCGTCATATGTAGGTCCATTAGGTCCCTCGATTGGTTGAAACTGGATACATAGAGGGTTTACAGTTTGGTGTGGATTTGAAGTGTTCAAATTCATTAAAAGGGTATTTATGTCATTTATATGAGATATGATTGACATATTATATTGTTTAATGTGAATGAGATTCATAATAAACTATAGGTTAGCCTTATTGCTTAATTAGGGCTAATTTAGAGATATTTGATTGAGAGAAATTAAATTGAATGTGATTCAATTTAGAAATGCACAATTATACATTTGTGATTTGTATTTTAGGGTATGAGATATCATATTATATGTGGTTATGCAAATATGATTTGTATAACCGAAGGTTGTGGTAAAATGGTAAATACGTGGAGATTTCAACTCCACCTATCACCATTATATAATGCCTTTGTGAGAAGGCATTTGGAAAAGGTCTTGGCTCATTTTTTGGATTTCTCACCAAAAGAGCTCTCAAGAATTCTCTCTTCTCTCTCAAACTTTCTCTCCATCCCTTTACCAAAAGAGTCCCACTATTCTCCCATTACCAAAGGAGAACAACCGAGACGATCTTTCGGATGTGTCCGATTGTTCGTAGTTCAAAGAATTCGTTATCGTATAGATCGAGAGCGCAAAGTGTTCGTGACCTGAGAAGGATTTCATGAAGAACGATTATTCAACAAGTAAGTATTATCTCTTACTGTATTTCCTTCTTAAAGCATGTTTAGCCTAATTTCTATAAGATTGGATTAATTTTAAGAATTGTTTTCACAACGAAAACCACGACGATTCAAAGTCGTTTTCCGCTGCGGGAGTTTCATTCCCTTCAGGCAGACTTAGGTAAATATAGCCGATTTATCTAGGTCAATCCCGTTAAACTAAAGTGTTGTGTCGGAGGAAATAAAGTGTATGAGATACATTTGAATTTCCATCAACAAATCTCCATGAAATTCACATCTTGAGATCAATACTAGGCCTCGCGACGCAAATGGGAGCGTCCCGCAACAGATGGTGTTTGTATGGGAAAAAATTCAAGGTGAATGGAGACAGTACTTATAGTGAGTGGGAGCAGGACCTATGAAAACGAGACCTACTGTATCTTCTATCGATTCACACTGTGAGACACCTATGATTCGCCTGCTAGTTTGGCCTTGACCAGACAATCCCGATAGAGGGCCTTGATCATGGGAGTCGGAACACCATGAATTTCCAAGAGGGATACGATTTCCTTTGTTTATTTTCCTTTGTAGTCCTCCCTTCGGCGACTATTGTTTGGATGGGATCACTTGGGTTTAAAGATAGAGGGTTACACTAACGAGATTCATTAAGACTTAATGAGTCCGGACCGAAAAATGGTAACTGGATGCCTATAGGAATAAGAGTTATTCTGGTATTTGGGTTTAGTCGAGAAAGTCTCATCCTAGAGGAGGAGTGATTCTGTCTTCCCTTCGGTTGCGGTCATTCCAAACTTTTGGGGTATCATTGCAATTTTTAATGACCTAGGGATCATAGAATAAAAATTTGCTATGATTTTATTTTTATAAGTTTTTGCGAGACCTAATACAAAGATTTTTCTTTTCAACAAAATGTCAAGTTCTATGGAGTCGTTGCATAACATGTTTGGACAACAATCCTTTCAGGTTAGGCACGATGCTCTCAAATATGTGTTCAATGCTAGGATGAAGGAGGGAACGTCTGTTATGGAACATGTTCTCGACATGATAACCCACTTTAACTTGGCGAAAATGAACGGTGCTTCGATCGATGAGTCGAGCCAGGTTACCTTTATCATGGAGACTCTTCCAAAGAGTTGCCTGCAGTTTCGTACCAAAGCTATTACGAACAAAATTAGCTACAATCTGACCACCCTCCTCAACGAACTACAAGCCTTCCAGTCCTTGATGTGAGTCAAGGGATAGGAAGTTGAGGCAAATGTTGCCTTCAGGTCCTTTCACAGGGGTTCGACCTCTGGGACACAGTTTGTGGGTTCATCTTCAGGACAAAAAGGGAAGATGAAGAAGTTTAAGTAGGTCGGAAAAGTTGATCGCACTGCCGCCAAGAAGGAAAAGAAGGTCAAGGAAGTTACAGTAAAGGAAAGTATTTGTACTGTAATGGGGACAACAACTGGAAGAGGAACTGCCTCAAATTCCTTACCGAGAACAAGAAGGAAGGTAAATGTGATTTACTTGTTACTGAAACTTGTTTAGTGGAGAGTAATGACTTTGTCTGGATACTTGATTCGGGCGCCAGTAGCCATGTTTGTTCTTCTTTTCAAGGAATTTGTTCCTGGCAGCGACTGCAGGAGGGAGAGATAACACTCAGGGTTGGATTTGGAGAAGTTGTCTCGGCTACAGCTTTGGGCAGGATGAAGCTTTTCTTTGGTGGGGAGTACTTATTATTGGATAATTTGTACATAGTTCCAGGCTTTACTAGAAACTTAGTTTTTATTTCCTGCCTTATAGAACACTATATTTCCGTTCATTTTGAAAGTAATAAAGTGTTTTTCATTCAAAGGAAATGTGTAGTTTTCTGCTTCGCTTGAGAATAATTTATAGTTTTTAAAGCCTAATTCGGTCAAAAATGTTTTCAATTGAATTGCTTAAAACAGCTGAAACACAACCTAAAAGGTGAAAAGTTTCTATAAATGAAAACGCCTATCTTCAGAAGGGAATCGAATCTCATGCGGAAGCGAACGATCGTCGTTGCTCTCAATTGTCTTATATAGAAAATGATAAAAAAACAGAAAATTAGCTAACAATACTTTGAAAGCATAAAAAGAGAATTAGATAGTTACCTTTGAAGTCCAATTCTTCACGTCATTTCCTTGCCAACAACGACCTCTTATTCCTTTATGATTGAATACACGAACACCGCAAAAAAACCTTCTCGGTTGTTCTCTATGAGAGGGAGAGAGGTGGGATCTCCTTTTGGGATTAGGGAATTGTTGTAGAGAATTTGAGAGAGAACTCTCGTTCTTGCTCAAAGTAAAAAACTACACAAATGGTACAAGTGTTGCAAAATGCATCCAAAGGGATGCTTTTATAGGCGATGTGGGTGGAGACAAATTCTCCACCCATTAAGCCACTAACTCCACTTATTATGCATAAATGCATAATATAAGGTATCAAATACCTTATTATGTAAATCATAATTATGTGGATAAATTGTATTTAGTCAAATCCAATTTCATGCCTCTCAAAATACTACCATAATTTATGCCTTAATTCCATAATTAGACATAATTAGTTTTATTATGAATCATATTCCCATTGTACTATATATTATATAAATTATATCATATATAATTGACACAATTCTATAAATTGAATTTGAACACATCAAACTAATTCCAAAACTTTATACCCTCATTCAGTTCCATGTTGAGCGAACCGAGGGACATAATGGACCTATAGATCATGAGCTCCAACGATAAAAGATTGACTAATCAAACTCATTGATCTCGTCAATCAACATTCGTTAACTACGAGTCACTCCACTAAGACTTGTAGTTGCACTCTCCACAATGTAGGACAAGTTGTGTCCATTGATTTAACCAATGCTCGTGAGTCAACCCTTCACTGGTCGTTCGTAGTCCAGCTGGGTCAAATTATAATTTTACCCCTGTGACTACTTTTTGCTCCTTAAGCACCACTGTTCCTATAATAAACAACAAGTTTATGGTCCAATCATAAACTATGTCCCTCTCAGGAAAGCAAGAGGGTGGGGCCCCATTGTTCAAGACCTGGATACTGTTCTTAAGGGTACGACCTATCTTTTTACCCTAGTTCGAGAACGAGTGAATTCCTTATTGAAAAGTTAATTTGCCAGCTCCCTACGAGGTTTCATCCTTGAGAAGGTAGGCTTATTGAGCTGACACCTGTGGTCACTCTCACCTTGAGGGAATAGATTTCCTGCAGCGGAAGCGTTGTGAAACGTCGTTGATTCATTTTGTTTCTATTTTCTTAAAATTGAATGCATCAACATACAATTCTTGGCTAAGCATGCAACTTGAGAAGGAAAAACAGTGAGGAAATGAATTTTGAACCTCTTAAAGAACATTTTTCGATTCCTCCTCAATGACGATCACTCTCGATCATACTAAATCACGATCTCGATCCAAGCAACCGATCCATGAACTGAACAAGGAGACACCTCCAAAAGATCTTCTCGGTTGTTCTCGTGAGGTAGAAGGAGAGTTGTGGGACTCCCTTTGAAATTTGGTTGGAGAGATTTGTAGAGAGAATTGAGAGAGGGGTAGAGAGATTTGTAGAGAGAATTGAGAGAGGGGTAGAGAGAATTCTTTTTCCTCTTTGGATCAAAATCCAAAAAATTAGAGCTTATGTCAGCAAGTGCTTCTCCAAGCACCTATATATAATGGTGGGTGGTGGAGTTAAAATCCCCACCAATTCACCAAAATACCACAACTATATAATATACAAACCATATTTGCATATCATATAATATAAGGTCTCTCATACCTTATTATACAAATCACATTTGCATAATAATGGAATTTTAAATTGAATCGTATTCAATTTAATTTCTCTTATTTCAATTTCACCAAATTAGCGCTAATTAGTCTATTAGGCTATTATATAGTTTATTATGAATCTCATTCACATAAAACTATATATTATGTCCATTATATCACATATAAATGACATAAATACCCAATTAATGAATTTGAACACTTCAAATCCATACCAAACTGTAAACCCTCAATTTGTCCAATTTGAGCCAACCGAGTGACCTAGTGGACCTACAAATGATGAGCTCCAATGATACGAGATTAACCGATCAAACTCTTTTACCTTGTTAATCAACATCATTAGCCACGGTAACACTCCACCAAAGCCCGTAGTTGCACTCCCATCACTGTAGGACAAGTTATGTCCATCGATATAACCAATGCCTTTAGTCGTCGCTTCACAGGTTGTTCGTATTCAAAACTGGGTCAATGTATCGTTTTACCCATGTGTCTACCTCTTGCTCCTTAAGTACCACTACTCCTCTATTGAACAACTATGTTGCATGGTCCGACCATAAACAACAACCCTATCATGCCAATGAGAGGGTGGGGCCCCGTTGTCCAAGTCTTGTAGACAACAATCAAGGAAACAACCCCACTAGTTTCCCTAGGTCGAGAACGAGGGAAATCCATCTTATGTACTTAAGTTCCCAGCTCCTCACGTGGTCCTGTCCCCAAGAAGGTAGGCATATTGGGTGTACTCTGACAACCCTTACCCGTACAAGTTAAAGGACATACCCTCGCAGACAGAAGCCTGTAACACGCTAAGGATTAAGAACGAGTCACAAATGGTCCTCTACAAAGTTATTAGTCCTATACTGTTAACGGTGTAACATCAGTAGGTCTAATCATTCACGGTTCGGTCTTGTATAATCTCATTGCACAGGATGCCCCCACTCGCATGTCAACCACATGAACGAGCTGGATCATATCGTTTGTATATAATACAAAGTGGGTCGCATCCACAGTGTGACCAGGATGAGGTTTCCAACCTTATCCGTATACTGTAGACCATTCGAGTCATTAACTCGAACGTGATCCTCCCGTGTGTCAACTACACACCGTTAAAGTTTTAGTTCTCTAACATAATATGGCCCAGGAGCTTATTTTATTTGATTAAGTTTATAAAATGCGAGACACAGAGTTTGAATAATAAAAAAATCTTTATTTATTACAACAATGAATATTACAAACTACACGAGATTAGGGCATACACCGCAACAAACTCCCACATGAACTAAGCTAGTGGAGTACATAATACATTTCCCAAATGTACAGTAATACAAAAAAGTGATACAATAAACTAGGGCATTGAATACCATTTTACAACAATATTCCCACTTGCCCTAGTCCGGAAGACATCGTAGACCTAGACTCTCTAAGTGACCCTCAAACACCTTAGCTGTGAGAGCCTTTGTAAATGGATCAACAATGTTGTGCTCTGAAGCTATCTGCATGACCGTCACGTATACGTGGTGCATAATCTCCCGTATCACATTATACATGCATTCAATATGCTTGCCCCTCTATGACTCCGAGGTTCTCTCAAGTTGGTTACTGCACCACTGTTGTCATAGAACAGGGTCACTGACAAGTTCATATTTGGAACAACTTCAAAATCCAGCATGAACTTCCTAAGCCAAACAACTTCCCTTGCAGCTTCGCAAGCCGCAACATACTCGACTTGTTGGGATTTGTGCACTAAAACTCGTAGTTTGTAATTATATTCTAATTATTGTATTAAAGTGTTATTGTTTCGTTATCTACGAGTTTACCTTTATTTACACCCTAAATCTAATAAACTAAACATCCAAGGTTGTTAAATGAATTTTTAACTGAATGTAATGTACATAAAAAGGATCTCGGTTCGAGATACAGCCCAAAGGGTCTATAGTTACGGGATGAGTTTTGGGTACCTTACCCTGGTTAAACTATGGATGTGGCCCACTTTGTATTTGATACAAACACTCTGATCCTAACGTGTTCATGTAGATGACATGTGAGTGGGGATATCTTATGTAATAAGATTACATAAGACCGACCCACGAAATAGTAACCTCTAGCTGTAACTCCGTTGACTAGTTAGGTTTCTATTTCATTAGGATGACCTAGGCAACTTGATCTCAATCATGAGCAGGTTACTAACTGCTGTTTGCGACGGATTTTCCTTTGACTAACATGGGTGAGAGTGGCCAGATTCGCAGACTCAATATGCCTACCTTCTTGGGGACAAGACCGAGTGAGCGGCTGGGAACTTAGCCTACCAAGATGGAATTCACTCCTTCCCGCCTACTAGGGTAAGTAGAGGAATGTTCCCTTAAGTGGTATCTCCGGGACTTGAACAAGAGGAGCACTGGTACTTAAGGCACAAGATGTATGTAAACCCGAGATCTTTCTTTGGAACTTCCTTATTAACAAACAACAAAAAGAAAGAAGAAATTAATGTTTAAAACTTGGTTTCCCATGTTTTAAAAAGAAAAGAAATGAAGTGAAAGACAAAAGGAAAACAAGGAAAGAAAGTTTAGACCATTTTGGTTTGCTTTGCTTTTAAAGACAAAAGAAGAAAAGGAAATGAAACAAATGTTTTATATATTAAGTTATTTTGTTTTGTAAAGAAAAGAAAAGAAAAGAAAAGAAAGAAAGAAGATAAAGGAAAGAAAAGAAAAGAAAAAAGAAATGGAAAATGAAAAAACAAAAGTGCAAAAAGACAAAGGAATACCTCTTCCACCGATTGTTTTTTTTTTTTTAAAGGGTTTTCTCTCCATTTTCTTCTCTTTCATCACAAACTAAGGCTGAAGCTTCGTGGTTGAAGGAGAAAGGAAGAAGAAGGAGGCCATTTTTGGTGATTTTGAGTTGGAGTTGCAGAAGAAAAGAGGAGAACTCAAGGGGATTCTTTATTGCAGCAAGTTGATCAATTCAGACCAGTCCTGATGTTTTGATCTTCTTTAGCTCCACAGGAAGAGGTAAGGGCTAAGGCTTAGTTTTCTGGAAAGCTAACTAATTTTTAAACAAATTTTATGAAGGAAGCTCGAGCAAATTCTTATGTTAAGTTGCTGTTTTGTAAAGAGGAAGGCAGAAGACAGAAATTTGCTGTCAAATCCGAGAAGTCTCTGATGTTTTGGTTATTCGGACCTGTATACTTGGTGTTAGAAGCTCGAATTGGTATGGTTCGAACGCTTATTGAATTTCCTACAAGTTTCATGAAGGAATCGTGAGACGAAAATGATTGGAAGATGTTGTAATCATCAGGTTAAGTTTCGGGTTGCAGCAGGAAGTGAAATCTGAAACAGCAGCAGGATCATTTTAGGGGTTAAGCTACTGAGATTGTTTCGAACCAATACGTTAGGAATCTCATTTTCATGTCTTCATAAGCGTTTTAGAGGGTTCAAAAAGGAAGAGTTTGGTATAAAGTACATTCTTTGTTGATAAGTAATGAAGAAGTTATGGCTGTCTGAAAACAGGGAAGAAAATCTAAAAATGTTGGAATTTTTGAAAGTGTGCTTTCTTGTAGTTTTAAGGTTAAAAACCATGAGCTCGAGGTTCTAATACATGAATTTGGTTTGTTTGACAGGCCAAGAGCAAATAGGTCGAGTGTACGGGCTAAGATTCTAGTTCAAACACTGTGAGTGATAAAACGAACTTCAAAAGTGTGTATATGCTTGAATTATGTTCAAGAAGTGCAAGTTTTGCTAGAATAAAAGTTTTCAATGCATTATGCTTTCTTTTGAACACATGTTTATGAGTATTCATGTTTTTCTAGAAATGTTTCAAGTGTTCATTGTGACACTAAAAGTCTTTATAAAGTTTATACATGAGCATATGTCAATGGTTGCCAAAATTTATGGAAATGTTATGATTTCAAGCAAGCATGTACTAGCAAGTATGTTTTAAAGATTTCTAGTTTTATGAACAAGCTGAGTAAGCTTGAGTTTTATGAAAGAAAAGATAAGCAGGCATGTTCAAATGTTTTCATGTGATTTTCTGAGATATTGAGCCCGAGGCTTTATGGTACCGTGTGCACACAGGTCTTATTCTGTTGTCGACGTTGAGTGTACTCGTGACAACAGTATGCTCGTGAGTGTCTTTGGCGAGCCCCACTACGACAAAGACGATGGGAGTGTTGGGCGGGCCCCACTACATCGTAGAGTAAACGTTGGTTGTTCTTGGCGTGCCCTACACAACGTGGATTGTGACATATTTTTAAAAGAGTTTATCTCATTTACATGCCTTACGAGATTTTGATGATATACTTGTTGGTTTTCTGAAAGTCTATTATGATTCTACGTTTACTTTCAATGCTTGAATACAAATGCATATGCTCATGGTTTTTAGGTCACATGTTTTACAAGTTATAGATATTAAACATGGTCACTCACTGAGCTTCATAGCTCATTATTTCAATGTTTTCAAACTTTTCAGGTAGAGATCGAGCTCCCGCTTTGAGTTTCTGCCATAGTCTGCTGAAGCTTCATAAGTTAAATACGTTGTACGTGGCTGGTTTTGTCTAGCAAGTCTCTATGTTGTAAATTATTTTGAGAGGACTTTGGTGTTATAGTTGTTTGTACATTAGAGATTGTATAAACAATGGTTTGTCTTGTGTTGTTTCTGATGCACTAGACTTTTAGTTTCCAAGAGAGACTTGTGAAGGGTTTCTCCTTGTATATGTTTAATAGTTGTCCAGTTCCGATATGTCATGTTTAAGTGTTCCATTTTCAACATAGTATGTTTATCAGTGAATCGAGGTCAACGGTATTGTTAAGAGATAAACAATGTTTGTTGGCTTCACGCGCCTTTCGAGTGAGTTAGCGGTGTTTCGGGAGGGGTGTGACAACTTGGTATCAGAGCAGTTAGCTCCATGGGAATGAGACAGGGCAAGTTAGCTCTGAGAATAAAGTAAAAGTCATAGCAAGTTATTGAGTTAGTTCGGATCGAACTAGTAGTGTATAGTTCAAGTAAGGGTAAGAGTAAGTCGATTAGGGCTAAAATATGAATAGGAGTTTAGTATTGTGTATTTGAGGTAAGTATCCGAGCATGTCTAATATGTTGATATGTTATAGGAGTCATGCCACCACGTACTAGCGACAGCGCGAGCGGGGATCGAGGCGGGACGCAGGATCCTACCCAAGGCCAATCTGAGAGGGGATCTAGTGCCCCGAGAGTCCAAACCGAGGCCGAGATCGGCAACATGCCATTTCATCACGGGGAGGTAGGCGGGGCGAGAGAGAGTAGGCCAAGTGATCCGAGAAAAGGCATATGGAATAGAAACGTCAAGAAATTGGGAGCCCACGGTGTTTGAGGTTCCACGAGATCCGATTGACGCCGGGTGTGGCTGAATAAGCTTGAGAAATATTTTGACGTGATGAGTTGGCACGAAGAGCGTAAAGTCAAGCTAGCCACATTCTGCTAGAGAAAGAAGCGAGGATGGTGGAAGTCAATTTTAGCTGACGGAGTGATGCACGCACTTTAGATCGCAAACTTTCGAGGCATATTTGAAGATAAATATTACCACGACACATCTGTGACCAGAAGAGAGATGAATTTTTAGAATTAAAGAAAGGGTCACTATCAGTGGCTGAGTACGAGAGAAGGTATTCCGAGCTATCACGGTATACTGATGTTATTGTGGCATCTGAGAGTGACAGGTGTCGACGATTTGAAAGGGGATTACGTCATGAGATACGTACCCCAGTCATAGCCATTTCTAAGTGGACTGACTTCTCTCAGCTGGTAGAGACTGCTCTACGTGTTGAGCAGAGTATAGCAGAGGCGCTGTCAGTAGTGGAGCCAACTCGTGGGCCTTCAACGACGAGTAGTTTTTGGGGTCGCGAACAACGAAGATTCACACCTGGGGTGAATGTTTGAAGTCGTCAGGAATTTAAGAATCGAGCTGGCGGCCAGATATCGAGGCAGATGAATGTTAGTGGTGCCTATCAGAGGCAGAGTCAAAGAGCACCTAGTCAATCTGCGGATCCACGGCAAAGACCACGAGACAATGCAGAGTGCATTGCCCGGTCAAAGCAAGAGAACTCCATGTGCAAATTGTGCCAAGAATCATCGAGGCCAATGTCTTGTTGGTGTCGGTGTGTGTTACCAGTGTGGGCAGCCAGGGCATTTCAAGAGGATTGTCCACGGCTTAGAGCGACCGCCACAGAGGGACCAGGAGTTGGGTCCCGAGCAGTTGGCGGCCAAAGAGAGTTCCATGAGTCTGCGGGAGAGGGCCAGGTGGTGCAAAAGCGAGAAGAGTGGTAGGAGACCTGAGCAACGAGAAAGGTCTACGCTATGACTCAAAGAAGAAGCGGAGGATGCACCGGATGTGATTCTTTGATACGATTTCTATTTGTAATGTACTGCATGTGTTTTGATAGATCCAGTGCTACGCATTCCTTTGTTTCCAGTATATACCTAACTAAGCTTAATAGGAAGCTAGAGCCTTTATTTGAGGAGTTAGTTATATACACTTCAGTTGGTGATGCTTTACTAATCAATTCAGTGTTGCGAGATTGTGAGGTCTTAGTAGAAGGTCTCAATATGTTAGTGGATCTTCTTCCACTAGAGTTGCAGACGTTAGATGCAATCTTAGGGATGGATTTCTTATTCACTTATTATGCTTCCATGGATTGCCATAAAAAGGAAGTTGTTTTTAGAAAACCAGGGTTGGCTGAAGTGGTTTTCAGGGGTGAAAACAAGATTATTCCTACGAGTTTGATTTTAGCATTCAAAGCTCAGAAGTTGTTGAGAAAAGGATGCACGGCGTTTCTTGCTCACGTAGTGGAGGTGCAAGACGAAAAGTTAAAACCGTAAGATGTTCTTGTTGTGAACGAATTTCTAGATGTTTTCCAGCGAGATCTGTCGGGTTGCCACACGATAGGGAGGTAGAGTTCACTATTGAATTGCTACCAGAACAACACCTATTTTCGCAGTAGCGCCGTATAGAATGGCTCCAAGTGAGCTCAAAGAGTCAAGATGCAATTACAAGAACTAGTTGATAAGGGATACATCGGACTTAGTGTATCACCACGGGAGCTCCAAAGTGTTATTTGTAAAGAAGAAAGATGGTACCCTTAGATTATGCATTGATTACAGACGATGCTAAACAAAGTCACGATACGTAACAATTATCCTTTACCCCGTATTGATGACTTGTTTGACCAAAGATTCTGAGAGAGCATCGGTGTTTTCTAAGATTGATTTGAGATCGAGGATACCATCGATTAAAGGTAAGGCAATCGATATTCCTAAGACAACATTCGAACTGTGCACGGGCATTATGAGTTTCTAGTAATGCCATTCGGTTTTGGACGAATGCACCAACGATTTTTTTCATGGACCTCATGAATGAGGATATTCCACCATATTTGGATCGATTCGTGATAGTATTTATTGATGATATACTAGTTTACTCGATTGACAGAAAGCTCATGAGGAACACCTAAGGATTATTCTCGCAAACACTACGAGATAAACAATTTATGCGCTAAATTCACCAAATGTGAGTTTTGGTTGAATCGGAGTAGTGTTTTTGGGGCATGTTGTCTCAAAGAAAATGGTGTTAGTGTGGATCCAAATAAAGTTAAAGTCAGTAGTCAACCGGGAGAGACCAACCAATCTGCGACAGAGTGCGTAGTTTCCTAGGCTTGGCGGGGATACTACAAAGCGGTTTGTTGAGGATTTCTCACGAATAGCATTACCCTTAACGACTTTGACAAAGAAGAATGCTAAGTTTGAATGGTCGACAAAGTGCGACGAGTTTTGGGAGAGCTGAAAAGAGATTAGTTACAAACACCTATTCGACACTTCCTGTAACGGAAAAGAGTATGTGATTTCTTGTGATGCCTCGAGACAAGGTTTAGGGTGTGTTACGATGCAAGAAGGAAAAGTAATAGCTTATGCATCAAGACAATTGAAAAAGCATGAATGTAATTACCCTACCCACGATCTTGAGTTAGCGGCAGCTTGTTCTAGCAATGAAGATCCGGAGACATTACTTGTTTGGTGAAAGGTGTCACATCTACATAGATCATAAGAGTCCAAGTATATCTTTGATCGAGGGAGTTGAATATGAGACAGAGAAGATGGTTAGAACTGATTAAAGATTATGATTGTACTATAGAATACCATCCAGGGAAGGCGAATGTGGTAGCAGATGCTTTGAGCAGGAAGTCAAGACTTCCTAGGGATGCCTTGTGTGGTATTCGAGCAACATTTTTAAGAACTCTAAGGGATTCTAAGGCGGTTGTGAATGCAGAGAGTTCAGAGAGTCTTTAGCTCGGCCCTGAGCGAGTCTTCACTCATGCAGAGGGTTGTGAGAAGAAAACCAGAGGATAGTAACTTGCAGAAAATGTTTGGAAAGTCCAAACAAGGCCCAGAAGCAGAGTTTAAGATGAGATCAGACGGGGCCATAGAAAGGCAAGAAAGACTATGTGTTCCGAATTTTAGTGAGCTTAAAGATGCTATTCTAGAGGAAGCTCACAGTTCAGCTTACGCTATACATCTAGGAAGCACCAAGATGTACAAAACTTTGAAGGAAACGTATTGGTGGTCTGGGATGCAACGAGAGATAGCTGATTATGTTGATAGATGATTGATCTGCCAACAGGTTAAACCAGTTAGAAAGAGGCCAGGAGGACTCCTTAACCTTTCGCCGATCTTAGGAGTGGAAATGGGAGCATATCACTATGGATTTTCTGTTTGGATTACCACGTACTTCAAGTGGGCATGATGGTATTTGGGTAATAGTGGATAGACTTACTAAAACAGCACGGTTTATACCGATTAAAGCGACGTCTACGCTTGATCAGCTTGCTAAGCTATACGTCGATAGAATTGTGAGTCAATACGGAGTGCCAGTGTCTATCGTTTCAGATAGAGATCCAAGAATTTTTTCTATGTTTTGGCCTAGCTTACAGAAAGCTATGGGAACAAAGCTGAAGTTTAGTACAGCATTCCATCCTCAGAGAGATGGGCAGGCAGAGAGGACTATCCAGACCTTAGAGGACATGTTGAGAGCATGTGTCCTTCAATTTAAAGGGAGTTGGGATACACACCTATCGCTTATGGAATTTGCTTACAATAACAGCTACCAGTCGAGTATTGGTATGGCACCATTTGAGGCTCTGTATGGAAGACCATGTAGAACGTTGGAATGAAGTTGGAGAGCGGAAGCTAATCGGCCCTGAGTTGGTACAAGTTACTATAGACAATATTAAGGTAATCAGAGAAAATTTGAAGGTAGCACAAGACCGTCAGAAGAATTATCTTTGATAAGCGGCGAAAGGACTTAGAATTCCGTGTTGGAGATCAAGTTTTCTTGAAGTTATCTCCATGGAGAGGTGTCCTTCGTTTTGGTAAGAAGGGTAAACTAAGCCCTAGATATATTGGTCCTTATCCAGTAACGGGACGAGTTGGGCCAGCAGCCTACAGACTGGAGTTGCCAGCAGAACTATCTCGAGTACATGATGTATTTCATGTGTCCATGTTGAGGAAGTATATTCCAGATCCGACACATGTGTTGCAAGCACAACCAGTTGAGTTGAGAGAAGACATGAGTTACGTAGAGGATGCAGTTCAAATCCTCGACAGGAAAGAGCAAGTTTTGAGGAACAAGACGATCCCACTCGTGAAGGTTCGTTGGAGACATCACGGAGTGGAGGAGGCAACCAGGAGTTAGAGGATCTAATGAGGAGGAAGTACCCAATGATTTTCACTTAAAGACTACTCAATTTCGAGGACGAAATTTCTCAAGGGGAGGTAAGTTGTAAACCCGAGATCTTTCTTTGGAACTTCCTTATTAACAAACAACAAAAAGAATGAAGAAATGAATGTTTAAAACTTGGTTTCCCATGTTTTAAAAAGAAAAGAAATGAAGTGAAAGACAAAAGGAAAACAAGGAAAGAAAGTTTAGACCATTTTGGTTTGGTTTGCTTTTAAAGACAAAAGAAGAAAAGGAAATGAAACAAATGTTTTATATATTAAGTTATTTTGTTTTGTAAAGAAAAGAAAAGAAAAGAAAAGAAAGAAAGAAGATAAAGGAAAGAAAAGAAAAGGAAAAAAAATGGAAAATGAAAAAACAAATGTGCAAAAAGACAAAGGAATACCTCTTCCACCTATTGTTTTTTTTTTTAAAAAGGGTTTTCTCTCCATTTTCTTCTCTTTCATCACAAACTAAGGCTGAAGCTTCGTGGTTGAAGGAGAAAGGAAGAAGAAGAAGGCCATTTTTGGTGATTTTGAGCTGGAGTTGCAGAAGAAAAGAGGAGAACTCAAGGGGATTCTTTATTGCAGCAAGTTGATCAATTCAGACCAGTCCTGATGTTTTGATCTTCTCGAGCTCCACAGGATAAGGTAAGGGCTGAGGCTTAGTTTTCTTGAAAGCTAACTCATTTTTACAAAAATTTTATGAAGGAAGCTCGAGCAAATTCTTATGTTAAGTTGTTGTTTTGTTAAGAGGAAGGCAGAAGACAGAAATTTACTGTCAAATCCGAGAAGTCTCTAATGTTTTGGTTATTCTGACCTGTATACTTGGGGTTCGAAGCTCTAATTGGTATGGTTCAAAACCTTATTTAATTTCCTACAAGTTTCGTAAAGGAATCGTGAGAAGAAAATGATTGGAAGATGTTGTAATCATCAGGTTAAGTTTCGGGTTGCAGTAGGAAGTGAAATCTAGAACAGCAGCAGGATCATTTTAGGGGTTACACTACTGAGGTATTTTCGAACCAATACGTTAGGAATCTCATTTTCATGTCTTCATAAGCGTTTTAGAGGGTTCAAAAAGGAAGAGTTTGGTATAAAGTACATTCTTTTTGGATAAGTAATGAAGAAGTTATGGCTGTCTAAAAACAGGGAAGAAAATCTGAAAAATGCTGGAATTTTTGAAAGTGTGTTTTCTTGTAGTTTTAATGTTAAAAACCATGAGCTGGAGGTTCTAATACATGAATTTGGTTTGTTTGACAGGCCAAGAGCAAATAGGTCGAGTGTACGGGCTAAGATTCTAGTTCAAACACCGTGAGTGATAAAACGAACTTCAAAAGTGTATATATGCTTGAATTATGTTCAAGAAATGCAAGTTTTGCTAGAATAAAAGTTTTCAATGCATTATGCTTTCTTTTGAACACATGTTTATGAGTATTCATGTTTTCCTAGAAATGTTTCAAGTGTTCATTGTGACCCTAAAAGTCTTTATAAAGTTTATACATGAGCATATGTTCAATGGTTGCCAAAATTTATGGAAATGTTATGATTTCAAGCAAGCATGTACTAGCAAGTATGTTTTAAAGATTTCCAGTTTTATGAACAAGCTGAGTAAGCTTGAGTTATATGAAAGAAAAGATAAGCAGGCATGTTCAAATGTTTTCATGTGATTTTCTGAGATATTGAGCCCGAGGCTTTATGGTACCGTGTGCACACAGGTCTTATTCTGTTGTCGACGTTTAGTGTACTCCGTGATAATCAGTATTTGTAAATGAGTGTTGGGCGGGCCCCACTACGACAAAGACGATGGGAGTGTTGGGCGGGCCCCACTACATCGTAGAGTAAACGTTGGTTGTGCTTGGCGTGCCCCACACAACGTGGATTGTGACATGTTTTTAAAAGAGTTTATCTCATTTACATGCCTTACGAGATTTTGATGATATATTTGTTGGTTTTCTGAAAGTCTATTATGATTCTACATTTACTTTCAATGCTTTAATACAAATGCATATGCTCATGGTTTTCAGGTCACATGTTTTACAAGTTATAGATATTAAACACAGTCACTCACTGAGCTTCATAGCTCATTCTTTCAATGTTTTCAAACTTTTCAGGTAGAGATTGAGCTCCTGGCACCTGAGTTTCTGCCATAGTCTGCTGAAGCTTCATAAGTTAAATACGTTGTACGTGGCTGGTTTTGTCTAGCAAGTCTCTATGTTGTAAATTATTTTGAGAGGACTTTGGTGTTATAGTTGTTTGTACATTAGAGGTTGTATAAACAATGGTTTGTCTTGTGTTGTTTCTGATGCACTAGACTTTTAGTTTCCAAGAGAGACTTGTGAAGGGGTTCTCCTTGTATATGTTTAATAGTTGTCCAGTTTTCGCTATGTCATGTTTAAGTGTTCCATTTTCGAACATAGTATGTTTATCAGGTTAATCAGGGTCAACAGGTATTGTTAAGAGATAAACAATGTCTGTTGGCTTCACGCCGCCTTTCGAGCTGAGTTAGCAGGTCGTTCGGGAGGGGGTGTGACAATGTAACCCAGGGGTAAAACGGTAATTTGACCCAACTGGTGTTACGAACATTCGTGAAGGATTGACATGCTGTTATTGGTCAATATCCATGGACCAAGAAATATATCTGCAGTGAGAAGAGTGCAGCTGTGGGACTTTAGTGGAATGTTCCCGCAGTTAACGAATGTTGATTGGGAGGTTAATGAGATTAACCGAGCAATCTCGTATCGTTCGAGCTTCTGATCTGTAGGTCCATTAGGTCCACTTTCTAGCTCGTAAAGGGTTCTTAGATCACTTGAATTTGAAATGTTCAAATTCATTAGGAAATTTATTTAATGTATTTAGATACGATATAATATATAGTTTTGGAACTATATATTATATATTTAATGTGAATATGATTCATATTAAATTATATGAGAGAATTGAATATTTGAAAAAGTTCAAATATTATATTGAATGTGAATGTGATTCACATTTAAAAACTATAGGTTAAAATTTATTGTGCATTTGATGTACATTAAAACTATAAGTTAAAGGGGTAATGTGATTAAATGAGATTTAATCCAAATTAAATATATGATATTTAATTTGTATTGTTTAAATGAATAATTAAATTTGATTTAGTTATATTATTATTATTATTATAATAATAAACGAGGGAACGTGTCATCCAGACACATTCCCCACTACACCTCCCCTTCTCCCTATCGACAGTTTAACCGGGAGAAGGGGGTTGCTCATTTGGGTGATCGATCTTTTCTGCAATTTGGGAATTGCTGCAAGATACTCTCTCTCTCTCTCACTCTCTCATTCCCAAAGCTCTTCCAAAAGTTGGAATCCTTCCCACTAAATAGAATCTAAGTAGAACTCAGAGATATAGAGTTGATCCAAGTGGTAGTGTCTTTCTTGGAGAAAAACAGAGGGGTTCTGCTGTATTGTTGAAAAGCTTGGAGAAAGGAGTTCCTGTGTTGGAGAATTTGAAACTACAAAGGAAATTTCCTTTCCATTCTTTTCAGTTTAATTGTTAAACTTGTAGTATGTTTGCATGTAAAACATCCATGTCTAATAGGATTAGAATTTACATGCTTGTTCTGTATTTTTGGTCGATGTACTGGTTTTTGTTTTAAGCAAAACAATCAATCAATTACGATCTCAAACACGTTTCCGGTGCTCAAGGAGATCCGATCTCCATCAATTGGTATCAGAGCAATGCTTGATTTGTTTAGTTTTGAAACAAAATTGCATTGACTTGGTGGGAAATGCATTTGGTTTGCTGTAAAACTAGTTTAGGAAGTTTTTGGCCTTAGTTTACTTTGATTTTGATCAATTGTATGTAAAGGCCCCTGCGTTTTTGGGCAAAAAGTTCTTAATTGATTCTCTAATTGAGTTACGAGTTGTTCTGGACTAGTTTCATGCAATTCGATTGAGAATCGAAGGATAAATTGAAGAAAGAAGTTGTCGTGTTCATGAGTTTCAGCTGCTACCGAAGCAGCAGCGTTGCAACGTTGAAGAACGGCGTCGCAACGCTAGCATTCCCTATCGACGCGGGCGTTCGAGGGGTCAGCGGCGTTACAACGCTACTACGATACCAGGCGTGCAAGACGACGAAGCAGGCGTTGCAACGCCGTGGGGATTCCAGCAGCTGCAGACCGGTTCGATTGGTTCAATTGATTTTGGTCCGGTTCGAGCGGTTCAAGGCCGGTTCAGGGTGTTTTTGGATCGGTTTCATGAAATAATAATAATGTAATTTTATTTTTTTGCACTGTAAGGTCAAATTATTCCGGTTTTACAGTTTTATGTCTTTATGAATGTCATTTAGATTTTTCCCACCTTAAAATAAGCGTGTTCATGCATTTTATTTATAAAAATGTTATATGAATATGGTTGAAAATGCATGATTAATTTTTTTTCATGAGTAATTAATCATCATTGTTATGATTAGATTATATGAAAATAAATTGCATGAAGCATGCAATTACTTAGTTTAAAATAAATGTTATTTTGTTTAAGTAATTTTATAATTCAATTAGTTGAATTCCTTTTATAATTCCAATTTGAATATTAATTGTTGGATTTATAATATAGTTTCTTTATCATAGGTTAATTATTAAAAATTATAAAAGTTATAAATTAAAGGGGTTTTAGAAACCATAACCTATAATAAAGAAATGCATGCAAACATAGGAACTTGGGTTCAAATTTAAATTAGTTTTAAATTGTTTAAAATTAAATTAGACCTAAGTTTTAATTTCTAATAGGATTAGAAATTGGTCATTTAGTTTTAATTTCTAATAAGATTAGAAATTGGCCTATTGAATATGAAAATGGTAGGGTCAAATTTACGGGATGAGTTAAGCTAGTTAACAAGTCATTGACCAAACAAACGGTAGCTAAGGACTATTGGGACATAGATGTTCTGGTAGTGAGAATTGGCTGAGAAAGTCTCAATTCAAGGCAGAAATGACTGACCGTCCGACGGAGGCTTTTGTTCTAAACCCTTGAAGTATCGTTGCAAGATTAAAGGTTTAATTTAAACATTGGGTTTAGTTTAAACACTAAGGTTGTTTAATAATTTTGCTAAACTTGATTGGTTTTTACAATGGGTTAAAAGGTATAACTAATTAGAACTATTTTGGAGTTTCAGCATGTCGTCCTCTATCATAGCCTTATTTAAAAGCCACCATTTAACTGGTGAGAATTTTACTACGTGGAAATCCAACCTGAATACGATTCTGGTTGTTGTTGATCTACGGTTTGTATTGTCTGAGGAATGTCCTCAGATCCCTGCTCGTAACGCTCCTCAATCTGTTAAGGAGGCGTACGACCGCTGGATCAAGGCCAATGAAAAGGCCAAGGTCTACATTTTGGCTAGTGTTTCTGAAGTTCTGGCAAAAAACACGAGGGCATGGTGTCAGCACGTGAGATCATGAGTTCGCTGCAGGAAATGTTTGGACAACCGTCTGGACAGATTCAACACGAATCCCTCAAATACGTTTATAACTCCCGTATGAAGGAGGGGTCATCGGCGAGAGAACACGTTCTTGATCTAATGGTCCACTTCAACGTGGCTGAGATGAACGGAGCGATAATTGACGAGAAAAGTCAGGTATCGTTCATCCTGGAGTCTCTTCTGAAGAGTTTCCTGCAATTCCGCCGCAATGCGGTGATGAACAACATAAAGTATAACCTAACTACTCTCCTTAATGAACTACAGACTTTGCAGTCTCTTATAAAGAATAAGGGACGGGCTGATGGAGAGGCAAATCTGTTTGCCCATTCCAGAAGGTTCCAGAAGGGTTCATCCTCTAGCACTAAGTCCTGTAGCTCATCTTCTGAGCTTAAGAAGACCCAAAAGAAGAAAATAGGAGGGAAAGGGAAGGCACCTGCTGCTGACAAAGGCAAGGGAAAACCAAGGTTGCAGATAAAGGAAAATGTTTCTACTGCAACATGGATTGGCACTGGATGCGAAACTGCCCAAAATACCTTGCTGAGCTCAAGAGAAGAAACGTAAATAAGATTTACTTGTTCTTAAAACTTGTTTAGTGGAAAATGATGATTTGACCTGGATACTTGATTCAGGAGCCACTAATCACGTTTGCTCTTCATTTCAGGAAACAAGTTCCTTCAAAGAGCTCGAAGAGGGTCAGATGACGCTCAAGGTCGGAACGGGAGACGTCGTCTCAGCTCGTACAGTGGGAGATGCCAAACTTTTTTTCGGAGATAGATTTCTTTTATTAAAAAATCTGTATATAGTTCCTAAGCTTAAAAGGAACTTAATTTCTATCTCTTGTTTAATAGAACTTGGATATTGTATTTCTTTTTCGATTAATGAAGCGTTCCTTTTGAAAGAGGGTGTCAATATTTGTTCTGCTAAATTGAAAAATGGCTTGTATGTACTGAAACCGAACAAAACCAAAGCCATTTTAAATCAAGAGATGTTTAAAAGTGCTAACACTCAAAATAAAAGGCAAAGAATTTCTCTAGATAATAATACCTATCTATGGCATCTTAGACTTGGTCATATTAATCTCAACCGGATTGAGAGACTTTCTAAGAATATACTTCTAAACAAGTTAGAAGATGATTCTTTACTGCCTTGCGAATCTTGCTTGGAAGGTAAAATGACCAAGCGACCTTTTACTGGAAAAGGTTACAGAGTCGTAGAGCCCCTAGAACTTGTGCATTTCGGATCTTTGTGGTCCAGTGAATGTAAAAGCTCGAGGAGGGTACGAATATTTCATCCCCTTCATAGATGATTATTCGAGGTATGGTTATCTATACCTAATGCATCACAAGTCTGAAGCTCTTGAAAAGTTCTAAAAGTATAAGGCAAAAGTAGAGAATGCATTAGGAAAAACCATTAAAACGCTTCGATCCGATCGAGGTGGAGAGTATATGGATTTGAGATTCCAGGACTATCTGATAGAACATGAAATTAAATCTCAACTCTCAGCACCTAATACACCACAACAAAATGGTGTGTCAGAAAGGAGAAATAGAACCTTAATAGACATGGTTCGTTCTATGATGAGTATGCTCAGTTGCCTGCCTCGTTTTGGGGATACGCAATAGAGACTGCAGTTCAAATCTTGAACAATGTTCCATCAAAAAGTGTTTCAGAAACACCTTTTTACCTTTGGAAGGGACGTAAACCTAGTTTACAACACTTCAGGATTTGGGGTTGTCCGGCATACCTGCTCGTGACAAACCCAAAGAAACTGGAACCTCGTTCAAGATTGTGCCAATTTGTTGGCTATCCCAAAGAAACGAGAGGTGGTCTTTTCTACGACCCACAAGAAAACAAGGTGATTGTATTGACAAATGCCTCGTTCTTGGAGGAAGATCACATGAGGAACCACAAATCGTGTAGTAAATTAGTACTAAATGAAGCTACACGTGAACCAACAAGAGTTGTTTATCAAGCTGGACCTTCATCAAGAGTTGATGGAAGAGCCAGCACCTCAAGTCAGTCTCGTACTTCTCAATCGTTGGGAATGCCTCGACGCTATGGGAGGGTTGTTTCTCAACCTGACCGCTACATGGGTTTAGCTGAAACTCAAGTTGTCATACCTGATGTCGGCGTAGAAGATCCATTGTCTTATAAATAGGCAATGAATGACGTAGACAAGTGATGGAGATCTGATCTCCTTGAGCAGCGGAAACGTGTTTGGGATCGTTAATTTGATTGATTGTTTTGCTAAAAAAAAAAAAAACCAGTACATTAACCCAAAAATACAGAACAAACATGAATTTCTAATCCTATTAGACATGGATAATAGCATACATGCAAACATGTAAAGTTTAACAATTAAACTAAATGAGAGAAAGAAGAATTACCTTTGTAGACTTTCTCCAACAGCAACTCCTTGCTCCAAACAGTACAGCAACCCAAGAAGCTTAGGGCACGTTTGATAACGTTCCCGTTTCCTGTTTCTTGTTTTTGTTTCTCATTTTTTAAGTAACAGACTTATTTGATAATCCATCCCGTTTCTTGTTCCCATAATTTGAGAAACGTTTCTAAATTTTAGAAACAACATAAAGTAGTTTCTTTCTGTTCTTTTACTTTTTATTTTTAAATGTTCCATCCTTTATTTTGACTCTCCAGCTTGTTGGTAAAGTGTTTGGTAATTTTTATCTCCTTCCCTAACTAATCTTGAGTTCGATCCCTAAAGAGTACAAATCTTTTTTTTTTTTAATGAATTTCGAATTTTGCAATATATATAGTTTTAGTTTTTATAAATAATAATAATATAATATATATAAATTTATTTATTTTTATTTGATTTCTCAATTTTACCATATGTATATTTATATTATTTTAATTTAAAATTTAAAATTTTATATATATGTATTATTTGAATTTTGAATTTTAATTTTGCAATCTTTATATTTATACATTATTGTAATTTTGCAATAAAAAAATTTTGTTCACTAAAACATGTCTTTAGCTGATGATATCCTGATCTTAAATCAATCTTAGAAAACACTGATGCTCCTCTTAACTGGTCAAACTGTTGGGATTTTTGTCCTAATCTCGTGTTTGTAATATATTGTTTGAAATTAATAAGAGTTATTCATTTCATCACTTTGTGTCTCGCAATATTTATAAACTTTTCCAATAAACTAAGCTCCAGGGTCATTGAATTTATGAGAGAACTAGAACTTGCCGATCACACTGTTATGTGATAACAGTGGTGCAGTAGCCAACTCACGTGAGCCTCAGAGCCATAAGAGAGTCAAACACATTGAGCGCAAGTATCATCTGATACGGGAGATTGTGCAACACGGAGATGTGACGGTCACGGAGATAGCGTCGGAGCACAACGTAGCTGATCCATTTACAAAGCCCCTCACGGCTAAGGTGTTTGAGGGTCACCTAGAGAGTCTTGGTCTTCTAGAGCTTCCTGACTAGGGCAAGTGGGAGATGTGTAAACGCGTATTCAATGCCCTAGTTTATTGTATTACTTCATTGTAATTTATGTACATTTCAGAAATGTATTTTCTCCACTAGCTTAGTCCAAGTGGGAGTTTGTTGGGATTTTTGTCCTAATCTCGTGTTTGTAATATATTGTTTGAAATTAATAAGAGTTATTCATTTCATCACTTTGTGTCTCGCAATATTTATAAACTTTTCCAATAAACTAAACTCCAGGGTCATGGAATTTATGAGAGAACTATAACTTGAACGGTGTGTAGTGGACACACAGGGAGGATCACGTTCGAGTTAATGATCCGAACGGTCTACAGTATATGGATAGGGTTGGAGACCTAATCCGGGATACACTGTGGATGCGGCCCGCTTTGTATTAGATACAAACGAGGTGATCCGACTCGTTCATGTGGTTGACATGTGAGTGGGGGCATCCTGTGCAATGAGATTGTACAAGACCGGACCGTGAATTATTAGACCTACTGATGTAACACCGTTGACAGTAAGGACTAATAATTTCGTAGATGACCATTAGTGACTCGACCTAAATCCTGAGTGTGTTACGGACTCCTGCATCATGCGAGTGCCGGCCTTTGACTAGTACTGCAGGTTAGGGTGGTCACGATTACTCGCCCAATATGCTTATCTTCTCGGGACGAGGACCAAGTAGGAAGCGGGAACTTATCTACGCGAGATGGAATTCACTCGTTCCCGCCTTTAGGGAAACTAGAGGGGTTGTTCCCTTAAGTGTTGTCTCCACGGCTTGGACAATGGGCGCCCACGTTCTCACTTGCCCGAGAAGGGTGTTGTGTATGGTTGGACCATCACAATATGTTGTTCATTAGAGGAGCAGTGGGGACTTAAGGAACAAGAGGTAGACACAGGGGTAAAACGGTAATTTGACCCAGCCGTGTCTACGAACAACCTGTGAAGGGTCGACTCATGGGAATTTGTTATATTAGTGGACACGTAATATTCGACAGTGATGAGAGTGCAACTATGGGCTTTAGTGGAGTGTTACCGTAGCTAATGAATGTTGAATAACCGGGTCAAAGAGTTTGATAGGTTAGTCTCGGATCATTGGAGCTCGTCACGTGTAGGTCCATTAGGTCCCTCGGTTGGCTCAAATTGGACAAATTGAGGGTTTACAGTTTGGTGTGAATTTGAAGTGTTCAAATTCATTATTTGGGTATTTATGTCATTTATATGAGATCTAGATGACATAATATATAGTTTGATGTGAATGAGATTCATAATAAACTATAGTATAGCCTAATTGATTAATTAGTGCTAATTGGAGAAATTGAATTGAGAGAAATTAAATTGAATGTGATTCAATTTATAATTCCACATTTATACAGATGAGATTTGTATAATGAGGTATGAGATACCTTATATTATATAATATGCAAATATGATTTGTGTAAACCCGAGATCTTTCTTTGGAACTTTCTTATTATCAAACAACAAAATGAAAGAAGAAATGAATGTTTAAAACTTGGTTTCCCATGTTTTAAAAAGAAAAGAAATTAAGTGAAAGACAAAAGGAAAACAAGGAAGAAAAAGTTTAAACCATTTTTGGTTCGGTTTGCTTTAAAAGATAAAAGAAGAAAAGAAAATGAAACAAATGTAAATCATGTTAAGTTTTGTTTTGTAAAGAAAAGAAAAGAAGGAAGGAGATAAAGGAAAGGAAAGAAAAGGAAAAAAGAATGTAAAAGGGAAAAGGAAAGTGGGTGGTGGATCCCACCTTAGTTTTCTTTTTAAATTAACCCATTCCATCGATTTCCTTCTCATTTTCAACAAGGAGCAGCAAGGGTTTCGTGGGAGAAGGAGAAAGGAAGAAGAAGAAGAAGCTTTTCATGAGTTAGAGTTGCAGAAGAAGGAAGGAGAGCTCAAAGCTTGGTTGTTTAGCAGCAAGGAGATCAACTCAACCCGGTTCTTGTTTTCTGTTCATCTCGAGCTCCAAAGGAAGAGGTAAGAGTTGAGGCTTGGTTTTCTTGAACGCTAATTCAATTTTGAACAAAGTTCGTGAAGGATTCTTGAGCCAATTCTGATCTTAAGTTGCTGTTTTGTGAAGAGGAAGACAGAAGACAGAATTTGCTGTCAAATCCGAGAAGTCTCTGATGTTTTGGTTGTACTGATCTGTATACTTGGAGTTAGAAGCCCGAATAGGTATGGTTGGAAAGCGTATTTAATTTCCTACAACTTTCATGAAGAAATGGTGAAAAGAAAATGATTGGAAGATGTCTTAATTATCAGGTCAAGTTTCGGGTTGCAGCAGGAAATCGAATCTGGAATAGCAGAAGTTGGTTCCTGGGAAAGAAGACTTCGAGATATTTATGAACCAATCTATTGGGAATCGCATTTTCATGTCTTCATAAGGGTTTTAGAGGGTTCAAAAAGGAAGAGTTTGGTATAAAGTACATTCTTTTTGGATAAGTAATGAAGAAGTTATGGCTGTCTGAAAACAGGACAGAAAATCTGAAAATGCTGGAATTTTTGAAAGTGTGTTTTCTTGTAGTTTTAAGGTTAAAAACCATGAGCTCGAGGTTCTAATACATGAATTTGGTTTGTTTGACAGGCCAAGAGGAAATAGGTCGAGTGTACGGGCTAAAATTCTAATTCAAACACTGTGAGTGATAAAACGAACTTCAAAAGTGTATATATGCTTGAATTATGTTCAAGAAATGCAAGTTTTGCTAGAATAAAAGTTTTCAATGCATTATGCTTTCTTTTGAACACATGTTTATGAGTATTCATGTTTTCCTAGAAATGTTTCAAGTGTTCATTGTGACCCTAAAAGTCTTTATAAAGTTTATACATGAGCATATGTCAAATGGTTGCTAAAAGTTATGGAAATGTTATGATTTCAAGCAAGCATGTACTAGCAAGTATGTTTTAAAGATTTCCAGTTTTATGAACAAGCTGAGTAAGCTTGAGTTTTATCAAAGAAAAGATAAGAAGGCATGTCCAAATGTTTTCATGTGATTTTCTAAGATATTGAGCCCGAGACTTTATGGTACCGTGTGCACACAGGTCTTATTCTGTTGTGGACGTTGAGTGTACTCAAGTGACAACAAATACATGTGTCGTGAGTCTTTGGCGGGCCCCACTACGACAAAGACGATGGGAGTCTTTGGCGGGCCCCACTACATCGTAGAGTAAACGTTGGTTGTCTTTGGCGTGCCCTACACAACGTGGATTGTGACATGTTTTTAAAGAGTTTATCTCATTTACATGCCTTACGAGATTTTGATGATATACTTGTTGGTTTCTCGAAAGTCTATTATGATTCTACATTTACTTTCAATGCTTGAATACAAATGCATATGCTCATAGTTTTGTCACATGTTTTACAAATTCTGAGATATTAAACACGATCGATCACGAGCTTCATAGCTCATTCCTTCTATGTTTTCAAACCTTTCGTGTAGAGATCGATCTCCGCACCTTTGAGTTCTTGCCATAGTCTGCATTTGAAGCTTCATAAGATAAATACTTTGTACGTGGCTGGTTTTGTCTAGCAAGTCTCTATGTTTGTAAATTATTTTGAGAGGACTTTGGTCTTATAGTTGTTTGTACATTAGAGGTTGTATAAACAATGGTTTGCCTTGTGTTGTTTCTTATGCACTAAACTTTTAGTTTCCAAGAGAGACTTGTGAATGGTTTCTCCTAGTATATGTTTAATAGTTGTCCAGTTTCCGCTATGTCATGTTTAAGTGTTCTATTTTCGAACATAGTATGTTTATCAGGTGAATCAGGGTCAACAGATATTGTTAAGAGATAAACAATGTCTGTTGGCTTCACGCCGCCTCTCGGGCTGAGGAATCAGGTAGTTCGGGAGGGGGTGTGTCAACTTGGTATCATAGCAGTTAGCTACATGGGAATGAGACAGGGCAAGTTAGCTCTGAGAATAAAGTAAAAGTCATAGCAAGTTATTGAGTTTGTTCAGATTGAACTAGTAGAGTATGGTTCAAGTAAGGATAAGAGCAAGTCCAGTTAGGGCTAAAATATGAATAGAAGTTTAGTAATGTGTATTTGAGTTAAATATCCATAGCATGTCTAATGTGTTGATATGTTATAGGAGTCATGCCACCACGTACTAGCAGACAACGCAGGCAGGATCAGGGCAGGACGCAGGATCCTACCCCAGGCCAATCTGAGAGGGGATCTAGTGCCCCGAGAGTCCAAAGTGAGGCCAGAGAAGAGCAACATGTTAGCTTCTCACATGAGGTAGGCAGGCCAGAGAGAGCAGGGCCAAGTGATCAAGAGAAGGCATATGGAATAAAACGTTTGAAGAAATTGGGAGCCACAGTGTTTGAGGGTTCCACAGATCCAGCTGACGCCGAAGTGTGCTTGAAGAAGCTTGAGAAATGTTTTGACGTGATGAGCTGCCCTGAGGAGCGTAAAGTCAAGCTAGCCACATTCCTGCTAGAAAGAGAAGCGGAGGATGGTGGAAGTCAATTTTAGCGAGACGGAGTGATGCACGCACTTTAGGTAGCAAACTTTCGAGAGGCATATTTGAAGAGAATATTACCACAGCACATACCGCGAAGTGAAGAGAGATGAATTTTTAGAATTAAAGCAAGGGTCACTATCAGTGGCTGAGTACGAGAGGAGGTATACCGAGCTATCACGGTATGCTGATGTTATTGTGGCATCTGAGAGTGACAGGTGTCGAAGATTTGAAAGAGGTTACGACACGAGATCGTACCCGATTCATGACCATTGCTAAGTGGGTGACTTCTCCCGATTGGTAGAGACCGCTCTACGTGTTGAAGCGAGTATAGCGAGCGCGATCGATGGTAGTAGAGCCTACTCGTGGGCCTTCAACGACGAGTAGTTTTCGGGGTCGTGAACAGAGAAGATTCACTCCTGGAGTAAATGTTTCAAGTCGCCAAGACTTTAAGAATCAAGCTGGCGGCCAGACATCGAGGCAGATGAATGTTAGTGGTGCCTATCAGAGGCAGAGTCAAAGAGTACCTAGTCAATCTGCCAGATCCACAGCAAGACCACTGACAATGCAGGAGTCTGTAGCTAGTGTCGCAAGGAGAACTTCATGTCCAAATTGTGGTAAGATTCATCGAGGCCAATGTCTTATTGGTGTCAATGTGTGTTACCAGTGTGGGCAGCCAGGGCATTTCAAGAGGGATTGTCCACAGTTGAGAGCAGCCACACAGAGGGACCAGGGAGTTGGGTCCCAGACAGTTGAACAACCAAGAATTTCAGTAGTTACAAGAGAGGGCACCAGTGGTGCTAAACAGAAAGGAGTTGTAGGGAGACCTAGGCAACAGGGAAAGGTCTATGCTATGACTCAACAGGAAGCAGAGGATGCACCAGACGTGATTACTGGTACGATCTCTATTTGTAATGTACCTGCATGTGTTTTGATATATCCAGGTGCTACGCATTCCTTTGTTTCCAGTATATTCCTAACTAAGCTTAGTAGGAAGCTAGAGCCTTTATTTGAGGAGTTAGTTATATACACTCCAGTTGGTGATGCTTTACTAGTCAATTCAGTGTTGCGAGATTGTGAGGTCTTGGTAGAAGGTCTCAATATGTTAGTGGATCTTCTTCCACTAGAGTTGCAGATGTTAGATGCAATCTTAGGGATGGATTTCTTATTCACTCATTATGCTTCCATGGATTGCCATAGAAAGAAAGTTGTTTTTCGAAAACCAGGGTTGGCTGAAGTGGTTTTCAGGGGTGAAAAGAAGATTATTCCTATGAGTTTGATTTCAACATTCAAAGCTCAGAAGTTATCGAGGAAAGGTTGCACAACGTTTCTTGCACACGTAGTGGAGGTGCAGGAAGAAAAGCTAAAACCAGAAGATGTTCTTGTGGTAAATGAGTTTCTTGATGTTTTTCCAATGAGACTGTTAGGGTTACCACCGATAGAGAAGTAGAGTTCACTATTGAATTGCTACCGGAACAACAACACCTATTTACATGGCGCCATATAGAATGGCTCCAAGTGAGCTCAAAGAGTCAAGATGCAATTACAAGAACTAGTTGATAAGGGATACATCGGACCTAGTGTATCGCCTTGGGGAGCTCGGTGTTATTTGTAAAGAAGAAAGATGGTACCCTTAGATTATGCATTGATTACGAGACGATTAAACAAAGTCACGATACGTAACAAGTATCCTTTACCCCGTATTGATGACTTGTTTGACCCGGGCCTGAGGAGCATCGGTGTTTTCTAAGATTGATTTAAGAACGAGATACCATCGATTAAAGGTAAGAGAATCGATATTCCTAAGACAACATTCGAGAACTGTGCACGGGCATTATGAGTTTCTAGTAATGTCGTTCGGTTTGACGAATGCACCAGCAGTTTTCATGGACCTCATGAATAGGATTTTTCATCAGTATTTAGATCAGTTTGTGATAGTATTTATTGATGATATACTAGTTTACTCAGTTGACAGGAATGCTCATGAGGAACATTTGAGGATTATTCTACAAACACTCTGAGATAAACAATTTATGCGCTAAATTCACCAAATGTGAGTTTTGGTTGAATCAGGTAGTGTTTTTAGGGCATGTTGTCTCAGCAAATGGAGTTTGTGTGGATCCAAATAAAGTGAAAGCAGTAGTCAACTGGGAGAGACCAACGGTCGACAGAGGTACGTAGTTTCCTAGGCTTGGCGGGGATACTACAAAGCGGTTTGTTGAGGATTTCTCACGAATAGCATTACCCTTATGGCTTTGACAAAGAAGAATGCTAAGTTTGAATGGTCGGACAAGTGCGAATGCGAGTTTTGGGAGTGAAAAAAGAGATTAGTTACAGCACCTATTCTGACACTTCCTGTAACGTGAAAAGAGTATGTGATTTACTATGATGCCTCGAGACAAGGTTTAGGGTGTGTTCTGATGCAAGAAGGAAAAGTAATAGCTTATGCATCAAGACAATTGAAAAAGCATGAATGTAATTACCCTACCCACGATCTTGAGTTAGCGGCGAGTTGTTCTAGCAATCAAGATCCGGAGACATTACTTGTTTGGTGAAAGGTGTCACATCTACACAGATCATAAGAGTCTCAAGTATATCTTTGATCGAGAGGAGTTGAATATGAGACAGAGAAGATGGTTAGAATCGATTAAAGATTATGATTGTACTATAGAATACCATCCAGGGAAGGCGAATGTGGTAGCAGATGCTTTGAGCAGGAAGTCAAGACTTCCTAGGGATGCCTTGTGTGGTATTCGAACAACATTTGTAAGAACTCTAAGGGATTCTAAAGCAGTTGTGAATGCAGAGAGTTCAGGAATTCTCATTTACATGCCTTACGAGATTTTGATGATATACTTGTTGGTTTCTGAAAGTCTATTATGATTCTACATTTACTTTCAATGCTTGAATACAAATGCATATGCTCATAGTTTTCAGGTCACATGTTTTACAAGTTACAGATATTAAACACAGTCACTCACTGAGCTTCATAGCTCATTCCTTCTATGTTTTCAAACCTTTCAGGTAGAGATCGAGCTCCTGGCACCTGAGTTACTGCCATAGTCTGCTGAAGCTTCATAAGATAAATACTTTGTACGTGGCTGGTTTTGTCTAGCAAGTCTCTATGTTTGTAAATTATTTTGAGAGGACTTTGGTGTTATAGTTGTTTGTACAATGGTTTGTCTTGTGTTGTTTCTGATGCACTAGACTTTTAGTTTCCAAGAGAGACTTGTGAATGGTTTCTCCTAGTATATGTTTAATAGTTGTCCAGTTCCCGCTATGTCATGTTTAAGTGTTCCATTTTCGAACATAGTATGTTTATCAGGTGAATCAGGGTCAACAGATATTGTTAAGAGATAAACAATGTCTGTTGGCTTCACGCCGCCTCTCGGGCTGAGGAATCAGGTAGTTCGGGAGGGGGTGTGTCAATTTGTATATTATATAGTTGTGGTAAAATGGTGAATTGGTGGAGATTTTAACTCCACCACACACCATTATAAAAGGATGCATTCAAAGGCATCTCATGACACTTCTTGCCATTTTTTGGATTTTCATCCAAAGAGAGCAAGTGTTTTCTCTCTAGAACTCTCTCAATTCTCCAAAATTCTCTCCTCACCGAAAACCAAAGGGAGTCCCACCTACTCTCCCTCAACCTCTCGAGAACAACCGAGAAGACATTTTGGAGGTGTCTCCGTGTTCGGATTGAGGTTCGTGTTCGATGAGTTCGTTGGATCGAGAGAGATCGTGACCGGAGGAGAAGAGGATTGAAGAAGTGTTCTTCAACAAGTAAGTATCATTTTTTCTTACTGTTTTCTTCTCCTTTTTGCATGTTTAGCCTAGGATCTATGAGATAGATTCAGTTTTAAGATAAGAATTACACAACGGATCAACGACGTTTCACAACGTCTTCCGCTGCGGGAATTCAAAAGCCCTTGAATTGGTATCAGAGCCAAATTGTTGCTCTTCGTTGTGTATTCTGTGAATCCTTAGAATTTGGTGGGTGTTTTGCCATAATTTCATGATATGATGTTTTGGTTTGCATTGTGGATGCTTACGGTTTTTGGCACTAGTTTAGATTTACAATTATGTTGATGAGATCAATGTAAGGGCCCGTTGTTTTTTGGCAATTTTGTTGTAAATCGAGTCTGTAAATCCGGATCGTTCGTGGCAAGAGTTGCTGTGAAGAAATCAGAGCGAAAACAGGCAGAAATCGGTAGAAGAACAACAAAGTGTTTGTTGTTTTGTCGATGGCGTTGAGACGCTGCCCAACGGCGTCTCAACGCTGTTCTCGCGGGCAGAGGCTTTGCTGCAGAGCAGCGTTGCAACGCCGCTGGCGTTGAGAACGCGTCTCAACGCTGCACGCGTTGAGGAGCAGTTCGCGGCAGTTTCACGAGGAGTGGGGCGTGCTCTTCACCTTAGTGGGCGGTTATTTCGTTTTATTTTATTCTTTATTTTATTTAATTATTTTATTAAATAATATTAATATAAATGTTATATTAATGTTATTTAATTAAATAATATTAATATAAATGTTATATTAATGTTATTTAATTAAATAATTGCCCCTAGGTGTCAAAAATCGGTCCATTTTTGTTGATTAATTATTTTATGCATGAGATGTATATTTTAATTAATTTCTATGTGCATATTGTATGTCATATAGATTTAAAATCCCACCTTAGGTTAAACATTTCATGCATCATATTTATATTATAAGAGTTATAATATATAGTATGCATGATAGGATTATATTATAAGAGTTATAATACAATGTTTGCATGTTTTAATTTATTTAATATAAGTGTTATAATTTTTAAAATTAAAAGCATGCACATGCATTTTATTCATGTGATTAATGATATTAGGTTATGGTATATAGTTATTCATGTGATGAATGATCAAGCACTATAACATAGAAATGCATGCAACCTAAGTTAATTATTAGTTTTAAAGAGTTCAAAACTTGAATAATTAGACATAGGTTTTCTATTTTCTAATGAGATTAGAAATTAGGAAATCAAATATAACCTTTGAATGGAGACTGATTAGTAACTCTGTCTAAGGAAGGTTTTGTCTAAGACCGGGGTATTTAAGTTGACGCTTGAAACACCCTACACAGAAACCGACACAGGGTGAATTCGGTCCGAGATTCTTAGGTTATATTCTCGTGAGTCTTAGTTAATTAAGTGTTAATTAATTTACTCACATAGACCTAAGTTAATAATGTGATTATAAACTTAGGTTAATATCATATAAGAGTTATATTGGTAGACTTAGGTAAATTTTAGCCGGTTTATCTAGGTCAATCCCTAATAAAATTAAAGTGCTGAGTGGGAGGAAATAAAGTGTATGAGATACATTTTAATTTCCAACCACAAATCTCCGTTAAGTCCGCACCGTGAGATCTATGCTCGGCCTCGTGGCGCAAATGGGAGCGTCCCCCTTCGGATGGCATTTGTATAGGTCAATATCATCGTGGATGGAGAGAGAGAGTACTTATAATGAGTGGGAGCGGGACTTGTGAAAACGAGACCCACGGTCTCTTCTTTCGATTCACACCGTGAGACGCCTATGATCTGCCTGCTAGTTTGGCCTGGACCAGACAATCCCTTCGGAGTGCTTGATCATGGGAGTCGGAACACCGTGAATTCCCGAAAGGGATACAGTTTCCTGGTTGGTTTTCCTTCTTGGTTCACCCTTCGGTGGCTATTATTTGGACGGATGGTTGGAAACTTAAAGATTGAGGGTGACACTCACAGAATTCGTTAAGTGTTAAGGAATTCGACCGAACAATGGTAATTGGACACCTAATGGAATAAGAGTTATTCTGCGATTCGGATCTGATCGAGAAAGTCTCGTCCTAGGGGAGGAGTGTTCTGTTCACCCTTCGGTGGCGGTCATTCTAAACCTTTAGGGTATCATTGTAAAATTTTGAATGACCTAGGGATCATGAAACAATTTTGCTAAAACTTGATTTGATTTCAAAAGTTTATTGCAAGACTAATACAAAGGTTTGTCTTATTTTTCAGCTAAAAATGTCTAGCGCAATAATAGCATTACTCGCATCCGAAAAGTTTGTGGGAGATAATTTCCAAAGTTGGAAAAACAACATAAACACGATTTTGGTAAATGACGACCAAGAGTTCGACAGTCCTATTCAACGATCTACAAACCTTCCAGTCGTTGGTGCAAACTAGGAGACAGGAAGCTGAGGCAAGTGTTGCCTTAAGACCTTTTCACAGGGGTATGACCTCTAGGACAAAGTTTGTAGACTCTTCAGCCCTACTGGGGAAGAAGGAGAAGTTGAAGGGAGTTAAGGTTGACTACATGGCTAGCTTTGCCCTAAAAGGCAAAGAAATCAAGGATGTTGCCAGAAAGTGTTTCTACAGCAACAGGGACGGACGCTTGAAAAGGAGTTGTCCCAAATTCCTTGATGAAAAGAAGATGATAGGTAAATGTGATTTACTTGTCACATAAACTTGTTTAGTGGAGAGTAAAACAGCTGAAACGCGAACTAAGAAAGCGAAAGTTTCTCCAAAAGAAAATGCCCATCTTTGGAATCTACGGTTAGGCCACAGTAATCTCAATAGGATTGAGAAACTGGTGAAGAGTGGACTTCTAAACGAATTGGAAGAAAACTCTTTACCGGTGTGTGAGTCATGCCTTGAGGGCAAAATGACCAAACGTCTTTTTAGTGGAAAAGGATATAGAGCCAAAGAGCATCTCGAGTTAGTACATTCTGACCTCTGTGGTCCGATGAATGTTAAAGCTCGGGGCAGTTATGAGTATTTCGTGTCTTTCATAGACGATTACTCCAGATATGGGTATATTTACCTAATGCATAGGAAGTCTGAAACTCTTGAAAAGTTCAAAGATTACAAGACTGAGGTTGAGAACCTCTTAGGTAAATCGCTTAAAACACATCGATCGGATCGAGGTGGAGAGTACATGGACACTGAATTCCAGGACTATATGATATAACACGGAATTACGTCCCAACTCTCAGCGCCTGGTATGCCACAGCAGAATGGTGTATCGGAGAGGAGAAACAGAACCTTGTTGGACATGGTTCGGTCGATGATGAGCTATGCTCGTCTCCCTGATTCTTTTGGGGGGTACGCAGTGGAGACTGCAGTTTATATTTTGAACAATGTTCCATCAAAAAGTGTTTGTGAAACACCTTTCGAGCTCTAGAGTGGACGTAAAGGCAGTTTACATCACTTCAGGATTTGGGGATGCCCGACCCACGTGTTGGTGTCAAACCCGAAAAAGTTGGAACCCCGTTCGAAATGGTGCCTATTTGTAGGTTACCCTAAAGAGACTAGGGGTGGTCTGTTTTACGATCCTAAGGAAATAGGGTGCTTGTGTCGACAAACACCACTTTCCTAGAAGAAGACCACGTCATGGACCACGTCATGGATGAAATGGATAGTACATCAGCAAGAGTTGCTGATGGGGTTAGTACGTCAACAAGTGTTGTTGATCCTAACACGTCTAGTCAAATCCGTTCCCAAGAGTTGGGAATGCCTCCCTGATCGCTACATGGGTTTACCTGAAACCTCAGTTGTCGCTCCTGATGATGACTGTGAGGATCCATTGACCTATGTCAGGCAATGGTTGATGTTGACAAAGACGAGTGAATTAAAGCAATGGACCAGGAAATGGAGTCTATGTACTTCAATTCTATATGGGAGCTTGTGGATCAACCGGATGGGGTAAAACCTATTGGTTGCAAATGGATCTACAAGCGTAAATGTGGCGTAGATGGGAAGGTGCAGACCTTCAAAGACCGACTAGTGGCAAAAGGTTTTACCCAGGTTGAAGGGGTTGACTATGAGGAGACCTTTTCACCTGTTGCCATGGTAAAGTCGATCAGGATCCTTCTGGCCATTGCCGCGTATTATGACTACGAGGTATGGCAGATGGACGTCAAGACAACCTTTCTGAATGGAAAACTTGATGAGACCATCTACATGGACCAACCCAAAGGGTTCATTGCCCAAGGCCAAGAGCAAAAAGTTTGTCGGCTTCATAGGTCCATTTATGGACTGAAACAGACTTCGAGGTCTTGGAATATAAGATTTGATGAGGCGATCAAATCTTATGGATTTAATCAAAATGTCGACGAGCCTTGTGTCTACAAGAAAATTGTTGACAAAACTGTCGCATTTTTGGTGTTGTACGTGGACGATATTCTTCTCATTGGGAATGAGGTAGAATTTCTTACTGACGTTAAAAAGTGGCTAGCTTCGAAATTCCAAATGAAAGATTTGGGAGAAGCTCAGTATGTTCTAGGTATCCAGATAGTCCGGAACCGGAAGAACAGAAAGCTAGCCTTGTCTCAGGCGTCTTATATTGACAAGATATTGTTTAGATATAAGATGCATAACTCCAAGAAGGGCTTGTTGTCTTTCAGGCATGGGGTTCACTTGTCTAAGGATCAGTGTCCTAAGACTCCTCAAGATGTTGAGGATATGAGACGGACTCCATATGCTTCAGCTGTAGAGAGCTTGACGTATGCCATGTTGTGTACTAGGCCCGACATCTGTTATGCAGTAGGAATTGTCAGTAGATATCAGTTCAATCACGGATTAGATCACTGGACAGCCGTAAAGGCAGTCCTCAAGTATCTTAGGAGAACGAGGAACTACAGCTTAGTGAATGGCAGTGGGGATTTGATCCTTACGGGATACACGAATTCTGATTTTCAGACCGATAAGGATTCTAGGAAATCTACTTCGGGGTAAGCCTTCATTCTAAATGGAGGAGCTGTAGTATGGCGAAGCATCAAGCAGGGATGCATCGCTGATTCCACTATGGAAACGGAGTATGTTGCGGCTTGTGAAGCTGCAAAGGAAGCTGTTTGGCTTAGGAAGTTCATGAAAGATTTGGAAGTTGTTCCAAATATGAACTTGACGATCACACTGTTATGTGATAACAGTGGTGCAGTAGCCAACTCACGTGATCCTCAGAGCCATAAGAGAGGCAAACACATTGAGCGCAAGTATCATCTGATACGGGAGATTGTGCACCGCAGAGACGTGACGGTCACACAGATAGCGTCGGAGCACAACGTAGCTGATCCATTTACAAAGTCCCTCACCTAGAGAGTCTAGGTCTTCGAGAGCTTCGTGACTAGGGCAAGTGGGAGATGTGTAAACGGGTATTCAATGCCCTAGTTTATTGTATTACTTCATTGTAATTTATGTACATTTCAGAAATGTATTTTCTCCACTAGCTTAGTCCAAGTGGGAGTTTGTTGGGATTTTTGTCCTAATCTCGTGTTTGTAATATATTGTTTGAAATTAATTAGAGTTATTCATTTCATCACTTTGTGTCTCGCAATATTTATAAACTTTTCCAATAAACTAAGCTCCAGGTCATTGAATTTATGAGAGAACTAGAACATGAACGGTGTGTAGTGGACACACAGGGAGGATCACGTTCAAGTTAATGACCCGAACGGTCTACAGTATATGGATAGGGTTGGAGACCTAATCCTGGATACACTGTGGATGTGGCCCGCTTTGTATTAGATACAAACGAGGTGATCTGACTCGTTCATATGGTTGACATGTGAGTGGGGGCATCCTGTGCAATGAGATTGTACAAGACCGGACCGTGAATTATTAGACCTCACGATGTAACACCGCTGGTGTGATGAGACTAATAATTTCGTAGATGACCATTAGTGACTCGACCTAAATCCTGAGCGTGTTACGGACTCTTGTCTGCAAGGGTCTGTCCTTTGACTTGTACGGGTGAGGTGGTCACAGTTACTCGCCCAATATGCTTATCTTCTCAGGGACAGGACCAAGTAGGGAGCTGGGAACTTAACTACGCGAGATGGAATTCACTCGTTCCCGCCTTTAGGGAAACTAGAGGGGTTGTTCCCTTAAGTGTTGTCTCCACGGCTTGGACAACGGGCGCCCACCTTCTCACTGGCCCGAGAAGGGTGTTGTGTATGGTTGGACCATCACAATATGTTGTTCATTAGAGGAGCAGTGGGGACTTAAGGAACAAGAGGTAGACACAGGGGTAAAACGGTAATTTGACCCAGCCGTGTCTACGAACAACCTGTGAAGGGTCGACTCATGGGAATTGGTTATATCAGTGGACATGTAATATTCTACAGTGATGAGAGTGCAACTATGGGCTTTAGTGGAGAGTTACCGTAGCTAATGAATGTTGAATAACCGGGTCAAAGAGTTTGATAGGTTAGTCTCGGATCATTGGAGCTCGTCACGTGTAGGTCCATTAGGTCCCTCGGTTGGCTTAAATTGGACAAATTGAGGGTTTACAGTTTGATGTGAATTTGAAGTGTTCAAATTCATTATGTGGGTATTTATGTCATTTATATGAGATCTAGATGACATAATATATAGTTTGATGTGAATGAGATTCATAATAAACTATAGTATATCCTAATTGATTAATTAGTGCTAATTGGAGAAATTGAATTGAGAGAAATTAAATTGGATGTGATTGAATTTATAATTCCACATTTATACAAATGAGATTTGTATAATGAGATATGCGATACCTTATATTATTGCAAATATGATTTGTATATTATATAGTTGTGGTAAAATGGTGAATTTGTGGAGATTTTAACTCCACCACACACCATTATAAAAGGATGCATTCAAAGGCATCTCATGACACTTCTTGCCATTTTTTGGATTTTCATCCAAAGAGAGCAAGTGTTTTCTCTCTAGAACTCTCTCAATTCTCCAAAATTCTCTCCTCGCCCAAAACCAAAGGGAGTCCCACCTACTCTCCCTCAACCTCCCGAGAACAACCGAGAAGACATTTTGGAGGTGTCTTCATGTTCGGATTGAGGTTCGTGTTCGATGAGTTCGTTGGATCGAAAGAGATCGTGACCGGAGGAGAAGAGGATTGAAGAAGTGTTCTTCAACAAGTAAGTATCATTTTTTCTTACTGTGTTCTTCTCCTTTTTGCATGTTTAGCCTAGGATCTATAAGATAAATTCAGTTTTAAGATAGGAATTACACAACGGATCAACGACGTTTCACAACGTCTTCTGCTGCGGTAATTCAAAATCCCTTCACAAACAAGCCATCTATTTTGGGTAAATGATACTTGTTACGTATCGTGACCTTGTTTAACTGTCTATAATCAATGCATAATCTAAGGTTACCATCTTTCTTTTTTACAAATAACACAGGAGCTCCCCAAGGCGATACACTAGGTCTGATGTATCCCTTATCAACTAGTTTTTGTAACTTCATCTTCATCTCCTTGAGCTCAGTTGGAGCCATTCTATACGACGCTTGCGAAATAAGTGTTGTTCCTGGTAGCAATTCAATAGTGAACTCAACTTCCCTATCAGGTGGCAACCCTGACAGATCTGCTGGAAAAACATCAAGAAATTCATTTCACAACAAGAACATTTTCTGGTTTTAGCTTTTCCTCCTGCACCTCTACTACATGTGCAAGAAACACCGTTCAACCTTTTCTCAATAACTTCTCAGCTTTTAATGCTGAAATTAAACTCGTAGGAATAATCTTTCTTTCACCCCTGAAAACCACTTCAACCAACCCTGGTTTCCTGAAAACAACTTCCTTTCTATGGCAATCCATTGAAGCATAGTGAGTGAATAAGAAATCCATCCCTAAGATTGTATCTAACATCTGCAACTCTAGTGGAAGAAGATCCACTAACATATTGAGACCTTCTACTAAGACCTCACAATTCTGCAACACTGAATTGACTAATAAAGCATCACCAACTGACGTGTAAATAACTAACCTCTCAAATAAAGGCTCTAGCTTTCTATTCAGCTTAGTCAGGAATGTACTAGAAACAAAGGAATGCGTAGCACCTGGATCTATCAAAACACGTGCAAGTACATTACAAATAGAAATCGTACCACTAATCACATCTAGTGCATCCTCCGCTTCTTGTTGAGTCATAGAGTAGACCTTTCCCTGTTGCCAAGGTCTCCCTACAACCCCTTTCTGTCTGGAACCACTGGTGCCCTCTCCTGCAGCTACTTGAACTCTTGGCTGCTCAACTGTCTGGGACCTAACTCCCTGGTCCCTCTGTGCAGCTGCTCTAAGTTGTGGACAATCCCTCTTGAAAAATCCTGGCTGTCCACACTGGTAACACACACCGACACCAACAAGGCATTGGCCTAGATGATTTTGACCACAGTTTGCACATGGAGTTCTCTTTGCTGCACTAGCAACAGACTATTGCACTGTTTGTGGTCTTGCTGTGGATCTGGCAGACTGACTAGGTGCTCTTTGACTCTACCTCTGATAGGCACCACAAACATTCATCTGCCTCGATGTCTGGTCGCCAGCTCGATTCTTAAAGTCTTGACGACTTTAAACATTCACTCCAGGTGTGAATCTTCGCTGTTCACGACCCCGAAAACTGCTCACCGTTGAAGGCCCTCGAGTAGCTCCACTACTTGTTGCGCCTCTACTATACTCTACTCAACACGTAGAGTAGTCTCTACCAGATGATAAAAATCAGTCCACTTAGCAATGCCTGTGACTGGGGTACGTATCTCAGGTCATAACCCTCTTTCAAATCTTCAACACCTGTCACTCTCAAAAGCCACAATTACTTTAGCATATCGCGATAACTCAGTATACTTTCTCTCGTATTCAGCCACAGAAAGTTACCCCTGCCTCAGTTCTAAAAATTCATCCCTCTTCGCCTCACGGTAGGTGCTAGGATAATATTTATCTTCGAATATGCTTCTGAAAGTTTGCCAATTTAGCGTGCGTGCATCACTCTGCCTGGCTAATATTGATTTCCACCATCCCTCTGCCTCATTCTCTAGCAGGAATGTGGCCAATTTGACTTTCCGCTCATCAGGGAAACTCATCACATCAAAACATTTCTCAAGCTTATTCAGCCAAACCTCGGCATCAGTAGGATATGTGGAACCCTCAAACACTGTGGCTCCTAATTTCTTCAAACGTTCTATTCCATACGTCTTCTCTGGGTCACTTGGCCCTTCTCTCTCTGGCCTGCCCACCTCATGTGAGAAACTAGAATGTTGTTGATCTCTGGCCTCAGTCTGGACTCTCGGGGCACTAGATCCCCTCTCATATTGGCCTTGGGTAGGATCCTACGTCCTGCACTGATCCTGCCTGCGTCGTCTGCTAGTACGTTGTGGCATGACTCCTATAACATATCAACATATTCGACATGCTATGATTACTTCATTCAAATACACAATCTACTAGCTTATATTCACATTTTAGCCCTAACTGGACTTACTCTTATCCTTACTTGAACCATACTATACTAGTTCAATCTGAACTAAGTCAATAACTTGCTATGACTTTTTAATTTATTCTCAGAGCTAACTTGCCCTGTCTGATTCCCATGGAGCTAACTGCTCTGATACCAAGTTGTCACACCCCCTTTCGAACTACCTGCTAACTTAGCCCGAAAGGCGGCGTAAAGCCAACCGACGTTGTTACCTCTTAACAATACCTGCTGACTCTGCTTTACCTGATAAACATACCATGTTCACATATGGAACACTTTAAACTTAACACAGCGGAAACTGGACAACTATAAAACATACATGAGGAGAAACTCTTCTTAAGTCTCTCTTGAAAACTTAAACGGGCAAAAGCATCATAAACCAAACAAGACAAACCATTGTCTATACAACATCTAATGTACACACACTATAATAACACAGTCTTCTCAAAATAGACTATGAAACATATGGACTTGCTATACAACACCAGCCATGTACAATTATCAAACTTATGGAGCTTTTAGCAGATTATGGCAGGATGTCAGGTACCAGGAGCTCGATCTCTACCTGAAAAGTTTGAAAACATTGAAAGGATGAGCTATGAAGCTCAGTGAGTGACTGTGTTTAAAATCTATAACTTGTAAAACATGTCGCCTTAAAACTATGAGCATATGCATTTGTAGTCAAGCGTTAAAACTAAACGTGGAATCATAATAGAATTTCAGAAAACAAACAAGTATGTTGCTAAAATCTCGTAAGGCATATAAATGATATAAACCCTTTTAAAACATCTCACAATCCACGTTGTGTAGGGCACGCCCAGTACAACCAACGTTTACTCTACGATGTAGTGGGGCCCGCCCAACACTCCCATCGTCTTTGTCGTAGTGGGGCCCACCCAGCACTCACGAAAGCATTGTTGTCATGGAGTACACTCAACGTCGACAACAAAATATGACCTGTGTGCACACGGTACCATAAAACCTCAGGCTCAATATCTCAGTCATTTACAAAATCAGGTCTCAGAAAACATCATAGAAATGTTTGAACATGTCTACTTATCTTTTCTTTCATAAAACTCAAGCTTACTCAGCTTGTTCATAAAACTGAAAATCTTTAAAACATACTTGCTAGTTCATACTTGCTCGAAATCATAACATTTCCATAAATTTCGACAATCATTAGACATATGCTCATGTATAAATTTCATCAAGGCATTTAGGGTCACAATGAAAAATATTTATACTCATAAACATGTGTTCAAAAATAAAACATAAAGCATTGAAATCATTCATTCTAGCAAAACTTGCATTTCTTAAAGCATACTTCAAACATATGGTTCATTTTCGAAGTTCATTTTGTCACTCATAGTGTTAAACTAGAACCTTGGTCAGTACACTCTACCTATCTCCTCTTGGCCTGTCAAACAAACCAAATCCATGTATTAGAACCTCGAGTTCATGGTTTTTAACCTTAAAACTACAAGAAAACACACCATTAAAATTTCCAACATTTTACAGATTTTATACCTTGTCTTCAAACAATCATAACTTCTTCATTACTTATCCAAAAAGAATGTACTTTATACCAAATTCTTCCTTTTCGAATCCTATAAAAATCATATGCAGACATGAAGTTGAGTTTCCCAACAGATTGGTTCGAAAATACCTCAATATCTTCTTCCCTAAAATCCACCTGCTGCTGTTTCCATAATCAATTTCCTGTTGCGCAACAAATTGGTTTTGCGATTTAAGACATATTCCAATCATTTTCTACTCACGATTGCTTCACAAAAGTTGTAGGAAATTCAATAATATTTCCAACCATACCTAATAGAGCTTCTAACTCCAATTATACAGATCATAACAACCAAAACACCAGAGGTTTCTCGGATTTGACAGCAAATTCTGTCTTCTGCCTTCCTCTTCACAAAACAACAACTTATGGTCCGAATTGGCTCGAGATTCCTTCACGAACTTTGTTCCAAAAATGAGTTAGCTTTCATGAAAAGCAAACTTCAACACTTACCTTGTAAGCCCTAAACTCTATTCTCTTTTATCATTGATCACTCGTTTATGATGTTTTGAAATAAGCAAAATCGGATAGGTTGCACTAAACGATGTCGTGATCGAATTTCGAATCTGTTGAATTTGGAGCTACAATGTGTCTAAACTTCATAAAGGGATAGGTAAACATTGAAATAAGCATATTAAAAGTTGCATTGAAGTAAGTTCAAATCATTAGCAATTGGAGAAGTTTTAGGTGCATCATGTATTGAATGGAAGATCATATGTCTCACAGACTTGGGATAAGTTGGCTAAATGCTTAGGATTCTTAACACACTTATTTTGGTGTTTTAAAAGAAAAGAAAGAAAGGGATAAAGGAAAGGAAAAGAAAAGGAAAAGAAAAGAAAAAAGCAAAGGGGAAAAGGACAAAGTTTGCCTCTTGGTTTATAAAATAGCTTTATCTTCTCAATTTTCTTCTTTATTTATCAAAACCAAAGTTGAAGCTTCGTGGGAGGAGGAGAAAGGAAGAAAATGGAAGCCATTTTCGTGAGTTTGGAGCTGGAATTGCAGAAGAAAGGAGGAGAACTCAAAGCATAATTGTATAGCAGCAAAGTGATCAACTCAGACAAGTTCTGATGTTTTGGTCTTTTCGAGCTCAACAAGAAGAGGTAAGAGTTGAGTTTTTGATACATGAAAGTTAACTCAATTTGGAACAACATTTGTGAAGGAAGCTCGAGCTAATACTGAAGTTAACTTACTGTTTTGTTAAAAGGAAGACAGAAGACAGAATTTGCTGTCAAATCTGGGAAGTCTCTGATGTTTTGGTTGTTCTGATCAGAATACTTGGAGTTAGAAGCTCTAATTGGTATGGTTCGAAAGCTTATTGAATTTCCTACAACTTTCGTGAAGAAATCGTGAGTAGAAAATGTCTAAACGATGTTCTAAATATCAGGTTAAATATGTTGTGCAGCAGGAAATCCGAATCTGGAATAGCAGCAGAATCATTTTAGGGGTTAAGCTACTGAGGTAATTTCTCACCAATACGTTAGGAATCTCATTTTTATGTCTTCATAAGAGTTTTAGAGGATTCAAAAGGAAGAGTTTGGTATAAATTTCACCCTGTTTGGCTGAGAAATGAAGAAGTTATGGCTGTCTAAAAACAGGGTAGAAAATCTGAAAATGCTGGAATTTTGATAGTGTGTTTTCTTGCAAATTTTAAGGTCAAAAATCATGAGCTCGAGGTTCTAATGATTGATTTGGCTTGTTTGACAGGCCAAGAGCAAATAGGTCAAGTTTACAAGCCAAGGTTCCAATTCTAATACGGTGAGTGACTCTATCTTAGAATTATGTTTGACCTATGTTGTTCTTCATGAACATAAGTGTTGATAATTACATCTTGAATGAACTAGTTGTGAATGGCTTCATAGAGTTTTCTAACATAAGGTTCATGATGGAACCTAAGCATGCTTTGAATTAGTTGTAACTATAAATCAAAGTATGGAAACTAAATTATGAAAGTATGCTTTCCTTTAGAGAATGTTTTATGTAAATCCGTTTGGGAATATGTTTATATGATAATGTGAAAATGTTAAGGAATTGTTATATGTGTTTTAAAGACATGATTTCCATGGTAAACAAAGTATGCTCATGTTTGTGGTTAACCCCAATCTTGAAGGACATTCGAGAAGGTACTTAGGGGGAAATGAATCATGATATCCCGATCTTCAAAGGACAATGAGAAGGTATCCGGGAAGTAAATGGTTTTACCTAAATACTTTGAAGGACAATGAGAAGGTATTCGGGTAGTGAATGGTTTTACCTTAATACCAAGGACATAGAGAAGGTATTAGGGAAAACCAAACGACCAAAGGTATTCCACGTGCACGTGAGAAAGGGAGAGAGGTATGAACCTTATTGGAATAAATGTAACTCTACCACCTCTATGGTTTGATGTGGAGTCATGTCATGTGCTTTATTGTTATGAGCTTTTAAATTATTGATTTATCTACCCTCGAAAAGTTAGTACATTTCGAGTTGTGTGCTATGCACAAGTGGTGACTTAAAACCTATAAATTGGAAGCATGGTTTGTTAATGTTTACAAACAGATGTTGAGCTATTTTGTACTTATAAACTGCCATTATTATGATTCACCCCGTGAGCTTATAATGTTTTAAAGATTGACACTCACTGAGCTTTTAGCTCATTCTTTCAATGTTTTCAACCATTTTCAGGTAGAGATCGAGCTCCTTGTACCTGACATCCTGCCATAGTCTGCTGGAAGTTTCATAAGTTGTTAGTTTGTACGTGGCTGGTGTTGTGTAGCAAGTCGTTAAATAGTTATAGAAGTTTTGTACATTAGTGGTTGTATAAGTAATGAGTTGTCTTGTGTTGTTTTGATGCACTTGACTTTTAGTTTCCAAGAGAGACTTATGAAGGGTTTCTCCTTGTGTATGTTTAATAGTTGTCCGGTTTCTAACATGTGTTATGTTAAAATGTTCCATATGCGAACATAGTATGTTTATCGAGAGAAACAGATCGCAGATATTGCTAAGAGGTAAACAATGTCTGTTGGTTTCACGCCGCCTTCGGGCTAAGTAGCGTGTAGTTCGGGAAGGGTGTGACAATTTTGGTATCGAGCAATTAGCTCCATGGGAATGAGACAGAGCAAGTTAGCTCTAGAAAGAACAGAAAAGTAAATAGCAAGTTATTGAGTTAATTCAATAGAGCTAGTAGAGTATGGTCCAAGTAAGGATAAGAGTAAGTCCGACATAGACTAGAATGTGAACACAAGTCTAGAATTGTGCATTTGAGTTGAGTACTCATTACATGTCTAGTATGTTAATATGTTATAGAAGTCATGCCACCACGTACTAGCAGACGATGCAGGCAAGATCAGGACGGGACGCAGGATCCTACCCAAGATCAATCCCAGTGGAGATCTAGTGCCCCGAGAGTTCAGATAGGGGCCAGAATTAAGCAACATGCTAATTCCTCACAGGAGGTAGGTAAGCCATAGGGAGCAGGGCTAAGTAATCCAGATAAGACATATATAATAGATTACCTAAAAGAATTAGGAGCCACAGTGTTTGAGGGTTCCAAAGATCCAGCTGAAGCTGAGGTTATCCAGCTGAAGCTGAGGTTTGGCTGATTAAGTTTGATAAATGTTTTGATGTTATGAGTTTCTCTGAGAAGCAAAATGCTAAGTTGGCCACATTCTTGCTGCTAAAGGAAGCAGAAGGATGATGGAAATCGATGTTAGCCAGTTGTAGTGATGCACGTACTTCACACTGGCAAACTTTCAGAAGTATATTTGAAAATAAATATTACCCTAGCACGTACCGAGAGGTAAAGAGGGATGAATTTTTAGAATTAAAGCAGGGATCATTTTCAGTGGCTGAGTGTGAGAGAAGATATACCGAGTTGTCGCGGTATGTTGATGTGATTGTGGCATCTAAGAGCGACAGGTGTCGACGATTTGAAAGAGGGTTACGACCTGAGATACGTACCCCAGTTACAGCCATTGTTAAGTGGACTGACTTCTCTCAGCTGGTAGAGACTGCTCTACGTGTTGAGCAGAGCATAGCAGAGGAGAAGTCAGTAGTGAAGCCTAGTTGTGGAGGCTTCGGCAACAAGCAGTTTCCAAGGTCGTGAGCATCGGAGGTTCACACTTGGAGTAAATGTTTCTAAGTCAATATGACTTTAAGGAGCAAGCTAGTAGCCAAATAGCCGAGCATCGAGCGCGATGTTTATGGTCGGTACTATCGGTGGTAGAGTTAAAGAGGACTTAGTTAGTTTGTTTGATCGCGACAAGTTGCGGGGAGGGCAAGAGTCTATGCCAAGATAGCAAGGAAAACTCCATGTGTGATCTGTTGCAAGAATCATCAAGGTCATTGTCTTGTGAATGTTGGTACATGCTACTAGTGCTGACAACCAGGACATGTCAAGAGGGATTGTCCACAGCTATGGACAGCCGCACAGAGGGACTAGGGAGTTAAGTCCCAGTTAGTTGAGCAGCCGAGAGTATCAGTAGTTGCAAGAGAGGGCACCAGTGGTGTTAAACTTAAGAGAGTTGTAGGGAGGCCTAGGCAACACGGAAAGGTCTAGGTTATGACTCAAAGAAGAAGTCGAGGATGCACCGATATGATTATTGGTACGATTACTATTTGAAATGTACCGCGCACTGCTTTTTAATAGAACAAGGTGCTACACATTTCTTTGTTTTTAGTATGTTCTTGACTAAGTTGAATGGGGAAGCTAGAACCTTTATGTAAAAGGTTAGTTATATACACCTTAGTTGGTGATGTGTTACTAGTCAATACAGTGTTGCGGGACTATGAGGTCTTAGTAGAAGGTCTTATTATGTTAGTGGATCTTCTTTCACTAGACTTGCAGGTATGAGATGCAATCTTAAGGATGGATTTCGTACTTACTCATTATGCTTCAGAGATTGCCATATAAAGGAAGTTGTTTTCAAGAAACCGGGGTTAGTTTGAAAGTGGTTTTAGGGGATGAAAGAAAGATTATTCCTACGAGTTTGATTTCAACATTCAATGCTCGAAATTGTTGAGAAAAGGATGCACGGCGTTTCTTGCTCACGTAGTGGAGTGCAGAAGAAAAGCTAAAACCGTAAGATGTTCTTGTGGTAAATGAGTTTCTTGATGTTTTTCAGCAGATCTGTCGAGTTTACCACCACAGATAGGGAGGTAGAGTTCACTATTGAATTGCTACCAGAACAACACCTATTTCGCAGGCGCCGTATAGAATGACTCCAAGTGAGATCAGGGAGCTAAAGATACAGTTATAAAGACTAGTAGATAAGGGATACATCAGACCTAGTGTATCGCCTTGGAGAACTCCAGTGTTATCTGTGAAAAAGAAAGATGGTATCCGTAGATTATGCATTGATTATAGATAGTTAAACAAAGTCACGATACGTAACAAGTATCTTTTACCCCGTATAGATGACTTGTTTGACCAGTTAAGAGGAACATCAGTGTTTCCTAAGATTGATTTGAGATCAGGATACCATCAGTTAAAGGTAAGGGAAACAGATATTCCTAAAACAACATTCAGAACGAGGTATGGGCATTATGAGTTTTTAGTAATGTCGTTCGGTTTGACGAATGCACCAAAGATTTTAAATGGACCTCATGAACAGGATATTCCACCATATTTGGATCAGTTCGTGATAGTATTTATTGATAATATACTAGTTTACTCAATTGACAGGAAAGCTCATGAGGAACATTTAAGGATTATTCTGCAAACACTACGAGATAAACAGTTGTACGCTAAATTCACCAAATGTGTGTTTTGGTTGGATCGGTAGTGTTTTTTTGGGGCATGTTGTCTCAAAGAAATGGTGTTAGTGTGGATCCAAATAAAGTTAAAGTCAGTAGTCAATCGGGAGAGACCAATCAAGTCATGAGAGAGGTACGTAGTTTCCTAAGTTTGGCGGGGATACTACAAAGCGGTTTGTTGAGGATTTCTCACGAATAACATTACCCTTAATAGCTTTGACAAAAAGAATGCTAAGTTTGAATGGTCGACAAGTGCGACAGAGTTTTCGTGAGTGAAAAGAGATTAGTTCTGATTACCTATTCGACACTTCCCATGTAACGGGAAAAGAGTATGTGATTTACTGTGATGCTTCGAGACAAGGTTTAGGGTTTGTGCTCGTGCAAGAAGGAAAAGTAATAGCTTATGCATCAAGACAAATGAAAAAACATGAATGTAATTACCCTACCCACGATCTCGAGCTAGTAGCGCTTGTTCTAGCAATCAAGATCCAAAACATTACTTGTTTGGTGAAGGTGTCACATTTACACAGATCATAAGAGACTGAAACATATCTTTGATTAGAGGAGTTGAATGTGAGACAAGGAAGATGATTAGAACTTATTAAAGATTATGATTGTACTATAGAATACCATCCCAGTAAGGTGAATGTGGTAGCAGATGCATTGAGCGAGAAGTGAAGACTTCCTAGGGATACCTTGTGTGGTATTCGAGCAACATTTTTATGTACTTTAAGGAATTCTAAAGCGGTTGAAACTGCAGAGAATTCGAGGTCTTTAGTTAAATTTCAGATCAGGCCTTCACTGTAATAGAGATTGTGAGAAGACAATCGAGAGAATAGTAACTTGCGAGAGAATGTTTAGAAAGTCCAAACAGGGGCTCGAAGCAAAATTTAAAATGAGATCGAGGCGGAGCCCAGAGAAACAGGGAAGACTATGCCTTAGAGTGTTAGTGAGCTTAAAGATGCTATTCTAGAGGAAGCTCACAGTTCGACTCTGTATGCATCCGAGAAAGCATCAAGATATGTAAAACCCGGAATGAGACTTATTGGTGACACGGGATGAAACGAGAGATAGGCCGATTATGTTGATAGATGTTCGATCATGCCGACCAAGTTAAACCGTTAGATGAAAAAAAAGGACTCCTTAACCCATTGCTAGTGTCGGAATGGAAATGGGAGCGTATTACTATGGTTTTTCTGTGTAGATTACCACGAACTTCAAATGGACATGATAGTATATGATAATGGTCGATAGACTCACTAAGACAACAATTTTATACCGATTAAAATCGACGTCTACACTTGATCAACTTGTTAAGCTATACGTCGACAAAATTGTGAGTCAATACAGAGTGCCAGTGTCCATAGTTTCAGATAGAGATCCGAGATTTACTTCTATGTTTTGCCCTAGTTTAGAGAAAGCTATGGGGGCAAAGCTGAGTTTTAGTCTGTTACTCCATTCTCGAGACGATGGTCACCGAGAGGACCATCCAGACCCTAAAAGACATGTTGAAAGCATGTGTCCTTCAAGTTAAGGGGAGTTGGGATACACACCTATCGCTTATGGAATTTGCTTATAATAACAGTTACCAGTCGAATATTGGCATGGCACCATTTGAGGCTCTGGATAAAAGACCATGTAGAACGCTCGTATATTGGAATAAACAAGAAGAGCGAAAGCTAATCGGTCCTAAGTTGGTGCAAGTTATGACAAACAATATTAACGTGTCGGAGAGAATCAAAGTAGCACAAGACCGTCAGAAGAGTTATGTGGATAAGCAACGAAAGGACTTAGAATTCCAGGTTGGAGATCAAGTTTTCTTGAAGTTATCTCCGTGGAGAGGTGTCCTTCGTTTTGGTAAGAAAGGTAAACTAAGCCCTAGATATATTGGTCCTTATCAAATGTAACAGGACAAGTTGGGCCAAAGAACCTCAGATTTGGAGTTGCCAAGAAAACTATCTCGAGTACATAATGTTTCCCATGTAACAATGTTTGAAGAAATACATTTCGATCCATCACATGTGCTCAAGGTAGAACCAAGACAAGCAAAGGAGAATCTATCATATGAGGAAGAACCCTACAGTGCTTAGGAACAAGTCAATACCACTGTAAAGGTCTTGTGGAGAAATCACGACGCGAGGAAGTAACATGGGAAAGCGAAAACATAATGAAAGAAAAGTACCCACAACTTTTCTCGTCTTTGAATTCGAGGGAAATTCCTCTTAAGGGGGTAGTAATTGTAAGCCCTAAACTCTATTCTCTTTTATCATTGATCACTTCGTTTATGATGTTTTGAAATAAGCAAAATCGGATAGGTTGCACTAAACGATGTCGTGATCGAATTTCGAATCTGTTGAATTTGGAGCTACAATGTGTCTAAACTTCATAAAGGGATAGGTAAACATTGAAATAAGCATATTAAAAGTTGCATTGAAGTAAGTTCAAATCATTAGCAATTGGAGAAGTTTTAGGTGCATCATGTATTGAATGGAAGATCATATGTCTCACAGACTTGGGATAAGTTGGCTAAATGCTTAGGGATTCTTAACACACTTATTTTGGTGTTTTAAAAGAAAAGAAAGAAAGGGATAAAGGAAAGGAAAAAAAAGGAAAAAGAAAAGAAAAAGCAAAAGGGAAAAGGACAAAGTTTGCCTCTTGGTTTATAAAATAGCTTTATCTTCTCAATTTTCTTCTTTATTTATCAAAACCAAAGTTGAAGCTTCGTGGGAGGAGGAGAAAGGAAGAAAATGGAAGCCATTTTCGTGAGTTTGGAGCTGGAATTGCAGAAGAAAGGAGGAGAACTCAAAGCATAATTGTATAGCAGCAAAGTGATCAACTCAGACAAGTTCTGATGTTTTGGTCTTTTCGAGCTCAACAAGAAGAGGTAAGAGTTGAGTTTTGATACATGAAAGTTAACTCAATTTGGAACAACATTTGTGAAGGAAGCTCGAGCTAATACTGAAGTTAACTTACTGTTTTGTTAAAAGGAAGACAGAAGACAGAATTTGCTGTCAAATCTGGGAAGTCTCTGATGTTTTGGTTGTTCTGATCAGAATACTTGGAGTTAGAAGCTCTAATTGGTATGGTTCGAAAGCTTATTGAATTTCCTACAACTTTCGTGAAGAAATCGTGAGTAGAAAATGTCTAAAAGATGTTCTAAATATCAGGTTAAATATGTTGTGCAGCAGGAAATCCGAATCTGGAATAGCAGCAGAATCATTTTAGGGGTTAAGCTACTGAGGTAATTTCTCACCAATACGTTAGGAATCTCATTTTTATGTCTTCATAAGAGTTTTAGAGGATTCAAAAGGAAGAGTTTGGTATAAATTTCACCCTGTTTGGCTGAGAAATGAAGAAGTTATGGCTGTCTAAAAACAGGGTAGAAAATCTGAAAATGCTGGAATTTTGATAGTGTGTTTTCTTGCAAATTTTAAGGTCAAAAATCATGAGCTCGAGGTTCTAATGATTGATTTGGCTTGTTTGACAGGCCAAGAGCAAATAGGTCAAGTTTACAAGCCAAGGTTCCAATTCTAATACGGTGAGTGACTCTATCTTAGAATTATGTTTGACCTATGTTGTTCTTCATGAACATAAGTGTTGATAATTACATCTTGAATGAACTAGTTGTGAATGGCTTCATAGAGTTTTTCTAACATAAGGTTCATGATGGAACCTAAGCATGCTTTGAATTAGTTGTAACTATAAATCAAAGTATGGAAACTAAATTATGAAAGTATGCTTTCCTTTAGAGAATGTTTTATGTAAATCCGTTTGGGAATATGTTTATATGATAATGTGAAAATGTTAAGGAATTGTTATATGTGTTTTAAAGACATGATTTCCATGGTAAACAAAGTATGCTCATGTTTGTGGTTAACCCCTAATATCAAGGACATTCGAGAAGGTACTTAGGGGGGAAAATGAATCATGATATCCCGATACTGAAGGACAATGAGAAGGTATCCGGGAAGTAAATGGTTTTACCTAAATACTGAAGGACAATGAGAAGGTATTCGGGTAGTGAATGGTTTTACCTTAATACTGAAGGACATAGAGAAGGTATTAGGGAAAACCAAACGACCAAAGGTATTCCACGTGCACGTGAGAAAGGGAGAGAGGTATGAACCTTATTGGAATAAATGTAACTCTACCACCTCTATGGTTTGATGTGGAGTCATGTCATGTGCTTTATTGTTATGAGCTTTTAAATTATTGATTTATCTACCCTCGAAAAGTTAGTACATTTCGAGTTGTGTGCTATGCACAAGTGGTGACTTAAAACCTATAAATTGGAAGCATGGTTTGTTAATGTTTACAAACAGATGTTGAGCTATTTTGTACTTATAAACTGCCATTATTATGATTCACCTGTGAGCTTATAATGTTTTAAAGATTGACACTCACTGAGCTTTTAGCTCATTCTTTCAATGTTTTCAACCATTTTCAGGTAGAGATCGAGCTCCTTGTACCTGACATCCTGCCATAGTCTGCTGGAAGTTTCATAAGTTGTTAGTTTGTACGTGGCTGGTGTTGTGTAGCAAGTCGTTAAATAGTTATAGAAGTTTTGTACATTAGTGGTTGTATAAGTAATGAGTTGTCTTGTGTTGTTTTGATGCACTTGACTTTTAGTTTCCAAGAGAGACTTATGAAGGGTTTCTCCTTGTGTATGTTTAATAGTTGTCCAGTTTCTGCTGTGTTATGTTAAAATGTTCCATATGCGAACATAGTATGTTTATCAGGAGAACAGGATCAGCAGATATTGCTAAGAGGTAAACAATGTCTGTTGGTTTCACGCCGCCTTTCGGGCTAAGTAGCAGGTAGTTCGGGAAGGGGTGTGACATACCTCTTCTTGTGGAGCTTGAAAAGAACAAAAATCATAACTGGTTTGAGTTGTTCACCTTGCTACCATGGAAACCTTTAGTAATCCTTCTCCTTTCTTCTGCAACTTCATCCCAGGTGTTGCGTGAAATTTTATTGCAATACCGCAAGTGTACGGGTCAAGTTTTAGTATAGTGATTTATGAGTCCAAGTATCGTCCTCGGGAATGGGTTTCTAGATTAATTAATTATTAAGGTACCAATTCTCAATTTTAGCTAAAGAAACATAACATGGATAGTTGGTTGAAGTAAATACAAACAAACGAACAAACATGTGGAGACACAAATTGATAGAATTAAAGGAAGTGATCTTACAAGTTAAAGACCTAACTAGCACATGCATTGAATCAATGAGATGAAATTATAAACAAGAAGTGAAATACTCAATAAAATCTCTCGATTCTTAGTGAGCCTCACACATGCAATAAACTCATAGTCTCCATATGAACCTACAACATGCATGGCATTAAGCAACTTCTTTATGTGTTTCCCTAAGATTTCTAGGTCACTCTCGTGTCAGACTTCCAAGGGTTTTGACAATTTTGCTCAAATTCAAGCTTTATCTCTCGAGTCCACTTAAATCAACAAATTAAAAAGTAAAGAACGAATTGCCAAAAATAACGTCATAACATGCTTCAATACATCAAAAGAAACTCATAACAAGTAAATCAAGTCCTACTACAATGTTTAGCTACTCTAAATCACATGAAAAACAAACTAAACAAGTAGAAAACGTCTTAGAACGCTATTACAAATTGAAAGAAAGAGAGATAAACTTAGGTGTCGATGTCGGTTCTTCGTCTCCGAGCTCCCGTCTTCGATCTCGAACCTCCACGAATGCTTTGGCTCCCAAAATCACTCTTTTCTCTCTTCTTACAAGGTGTATTTCGAATTTAGGGCAAAACTCTACCAAATTGTGCTCCCCATTGCAAGAATCATAAGGTTGTATTTGTAGGCATCAATGGGGCAGCGTTGCAACGCTAGGGACAGCGTTGCAACGCTGTACCCTAAATGCGTGGTAAATATGGAAACTATCGGCAGCGTTGCAACGCTAGGGACAACGTTGCAACGCTACTACCTTAACGCGCGCGCCCTTATCGATCTGGCGTTGCGACTCTGCAAGGCAATGTTGCAACGCCCTCTGTGCGGCTTGTCGTGCATGCCTTCTTATCGAGATAGCGTTGCGACGCTGTTAGGCAGCGTTGCAATGCTATCGCCTGGAGTCTTCAACTCGTCTTGGATGCACATTCGACGTTGCAACGCTATAACCAGCGTTGCAACGCCATCGCCTCGGGTCATCATGCATGGATTGGTCTTCTCTCTTCCATTTGATGTTATATTTAGCTCCAAATAGCCTTGTTTTGATCCCGAGTGATCCAAATTGTCTCCAATAGCTCTGTTTAAGCTCTTAACCTGAAATTGAATAAATTAACCACGTAAAAGCCCTAAAATCATCATAAAACTAGCAATAATTAAGCCTAAGGATAGCACATTTTGTGTGACATCACCAGGAAAATAACCTTCTTCCTCTTCCTTTCTCCTTCTTCCATGAAAACCTTCTTCTCCTTGTTGAAAATGAAAACCAAAATGGAAGGAAAATGAACTTAAATTGTTTTTAGAAAAAAGCAAACGGTGGAGGAAAAGACAAAACATTTGTCTTTTACCCCTTTTTCTCTTTTGCTTTTCTCTTTTGCTTTTTCTTTTTTTAATTTCTCCTTTATCTCTTTCTTTCTTTTCTTTGCAAAACAAAACAAAACTTAATATTTAATCATTTCTTTCATTTCCTTTTCTTCATTACTTTTAAAGCAAACCATACAAAAATGGTTTAAGCTTTTCCTTCCTTGTTTTCCTTTTATCTTTCACTTCATTTCTTTTCTTTTTATATCAAGGAAAACCAACTTTTAAACATTCATTTCTTCTTTTCTTTTTAAGGAAAATTCCAAAGAGAGATCTCGGGTTTACATTATCTGGATGATATCCTACTCATTGGGAATGATGTAGGATACCTTACTGACATAAAGAATTGACTGGCGACCCAATTCCAAATGAAAGATTTGGGAGAGGCGCAGTATGTTCTTGGGATTCAGATCTTTAGGACTCGAAAGAACAGCACGCTAGCACTGTCTCAAGCGTCTTATATCGACAAAATGTTATCCAGATATTCGATGCAGAATTCCAAGAGGGGCTTATTACCCTTCAGGCACGGAGTTCATCTGTCTAGGGAACAGTGTCCCAAGACACCTCAAGAAGTTGAGGATATGAGACATATTCCATATGCCTCCGCAGTGGGGTAGCTTAATGTATGCTATGTTGTGCACGCAGGCCTGGACATCTGTTATGCAAAGGGGAATAACCAGGTGAGTACCGGTCCAATCCGAGGTTAGACCACCGGACAACGATTAAAAATATCCTCAAGTATCTAAGAAGAACGAGGGACTATATGCTTGTGTATGGGTCTAAGGATTTGATCTTTACTAGATACACTGATTCTGATTTTCAGACTGGTAAGGATTCTCAGAAATCCACATCGGGATCAGTTTTCACCTTTAACGGGGGAGCTATAGTATGGCGAAGCATCAAGGAAGGATGCATCGCTGACTCCACAATGGAGGCTGAGTATGTCGCTGCTTGTAAAGCAGCTAAAGAGGTTGTTTGGCTAAGGAAATTCCTTACTGATTTGGAGTTCTAAATATGGAATCTCCCATCACCTTATACTGTGACAACAGTGGTGCGGTAGCCAATTCGAAGGAACCTCGCAGCCATAAGCGAGGTAAGCACATCGAGAGGAAGTTTCACCTGATACGAGAAATAGTGTAACGAGGAGATGTGACAGCCACGAAGATCGCTTCGGAGCACAATATTGTTGATCCGTTTGCAAAGACTGTCACTGTTAAAGTTTTCGAGGGTCATCTGGAAAGTCTGGGTCTACGAGATACGTACATAGGTTAATCTACGGCATGTGGGAGATATGTAATGGGGTATATGGATGCCCTAGTTTATTGAATTTATATCTCTGTAACCGCTGTTTTAGATTTTTTTGTACCCACTAGAGTTTTAGTTCAAGTGGGAGTTTGTTTGGATTTGTGCCCTAAAACTCGTAGTTTGTAATTATGTTCTAATTATTGTAATAAAGTATTATTATTTCAATAAAGTGTTATTGTTTCGTTATCTACAAGTTTGTCTTTATTTAAACCCTAAATCCAATAAACTAAACATCAAAGGTTGTTAAATGAATCTTTAACTGAATGTAATGTACATAAAAAGGATCTCGGTTCGAGATACAGCCTAATGGGTCTATAGTTAGGGGATAAGGTTTGGGTACCTTACCCTGGTTAAACTATGGATATGGCCCACTTTGTATTTGATACAAACACTGTGATCCTAACATGTTCGTGTAGATGACATGTGAGTGGGGATATCCTATGTAATGAGATTACATAAGACCAGACCACGAAATAGTAATCTCTAGCTGTAACTCTGTTGACTAGTTAGATTTCTATTTCACTAGGATGACCTAGGCAACTTGATCCCAATCCTGAGCAGGTTACGAACTCCTGTTCGCGAGGGATTTTCCTTTGACTAGTATGGGTGAGAGTGGCCAGATTCGCCGACTCAATATGTCTACCTTCTTGTGGACAAGACCGAGTGAGCGGCTGGGAACTTAACCTATCAAGATTGAATTCACTCCTTCCCGCCTACTAGGGTAAGTAGAGGAATGTTCGCTTAAGTGGTGTCTCCGGGACTTGAACAAAGGGCCCGACCCTCTCATTGGCCCGAGAGGGACTCTGTTTGTTGGTAGGACCACAAAAAAATTGTTCATTAGAGGAGAACTGGTACTTAAGGCACAAGATGTAACCTAGGGGTAAAACGGTAATTTGACCAAGCTGGTGTTACGAACATTCGTGAAGGATTGACTTGCTGTTATTGGTCAATATCCATGGACACATAAATATATCTGCAGTGAGAAGAGTGCAGCTGTGGGACTTTAGTGGAATGTTCCCGCAGTTAACGAATGTTCATTGGGAGGTTAATGAGATTAACCAAGCAATCTCGTATCGTTCGAGCTTCTGATCTGTAGGTCCATTAGGTCCACTTTCTAGCTCGTAAAGGGTTCTTAGATCACTTGAATTTGAAATGTTGAAATTCATTAGGGAATATATTTAATGTATTTAGATACGATATAATATATAGTTTTGGAACTATATATTATAAATTTAATGTGAATATGATTCATATTAAATTATATGATAGAATTGAATATTTGAAAGAGTTCAAATATTATATTAAATGTGAATGTGATTCACATTTGAAAACTATAGGTTAAAATTTAATGTGCACTGGATGTACATTAAAACTATAGGTTAAAGGAGTAATGTGATTAACTGAGATTTAATCCAAATTAAATATATGATATTTAATTTTTATTGTTTAGATATGATTTAAATGAATAATTAAATTTGATTTAATTATATTATTATTATTATTATTGTTGTTGTTATTATTATTTAATAATAAATGAGGGAACGTGTCATCCAGACACGTTCCCGACTACCCCTCTCCTTCTCCCTCTCGACAGTTTAACAGGGAGAAGGGGGCTGCTCATTTGGGTGATCGATCGTTTCTGCAATTGGGGAATTGCTGCAAGATACTCTCTCTTTCAATCTCTCATTCCCAAAGCTCTTCCAAAAGTAGGAATCCTTCCCACTAAGGAGGATCTAAGTAGAACTCAGAGATATAGGAGGTGATCCAAGTGGTAGTGTCTTTCTTGATGAAAAACAGAGGAGTTCTGCTGTATTGTTGAAAAGCTTGGAGCAAGGAGTTGCTGTGCTGGAGAATTGGAAACTACAAAGGTAATTTTCTTTCCATTCTTTTTAGTTTAATTGTTAAACTTGTAGCATGTTTGCATGTAAAACATCCATGTCTAATAAGATTAGAATTTCCATGCTTGTTCTGTATTTTTGGTCGATGTACTGGTTTTTGTTTTAAGCAAAACAATCAAGCAATTACGATCCTAAACACGTTTCTGCTGCTAAAGGAGATCCGATCTCCATCACGACTTCCATCGTGGAATCGGTTATGCATCCCTGCTTGATGCTTCACCACACTAAAACTCCTTCGTTAAGAGTGAACACTGACCCCGATGTGGACTTTCTAGAATCTTTATCGGTCTAAAAGAAGAGTCTTTGTATCCCGTAAGGATCAAATCCCCACTACAATACACAAGCATGTAGTTCATCGTTCTCCGAAGATACTTGAGGATTGCCTTTACGGTTGTCCAGTGATCTAATCCTGGATTGGATTGATACCTACTTACAATCCCAATTGCATAATAGATTTCGGGCCTAGTACACAACATGACGTACATCAGGCTCCCAACAGCTGAAGCATAAAGGATTCGTCTCATATCCTCAACCTCTTGAGGTGTCTTTGGACACTGATCCTTAGATAGGTGAATCCCATGCCTTAAATTTAGTAACCCCTTCTAGAGTTCTGCATCTTATACCGTGACAACATATTGTCAATATAAGATGCCTGAGACATGGCTAGCGTTCTCTACTTTCGGTTTCCAGACTATCTGAATACCTAGAACATATTATCCTTCTCCCAAATTTTTCATTTGGAATTGCGAAGCCAACCATTCCTTAATGTCAGTAAGGAAACCTACATTATTTCCAATCAGTAGGATATCATACACATACAATATTAGAAATGCGACATTACTGTTGATGATTTTCTTGTAAACACAAGGCTCATCAACATTTTGAATAAGGCCATAAGATTTAATAGCCACATCCAACCTTATATTCCAAGACCTCGAGGCTTGTTTCAATCGATAAATAGACCTTTGAAGCCTGCAACCCTTTTGCTCTTGGCCCTAAGTAAACAACCCCTCTGGTTGGTCCACGTATATGGTTTCTACAAGATTGTCATTCAGAAAGGTCGTCTTGATATCCATATGCCATACCTCATAGTCATAATATGTGGCGATGACAAGAAGGATTCTAATAGACTTTACCATGGCAACAGGAGAAAAAGTGTCCTCATAGTCAACCCTTTCTTGCTGGGTAAAACCCTTTGCCACTAGTCTGTCTTTGAAGGTTGTTGCGTAAAATTATATTGCAATACTGCAAGTGTACAGATCAAGTTTTAGTATAGTGATTTGAGAGTTCCAAGTATCGTCCTCGAGAATGGGTTTCTAGATTACTATATTACCAAGATACTAATTCTCAATTTTAGCTAAAGTAACATAACATGGATAGATGATGAGAGTAAAGACAAACGATAAACAAACAAGTCGAGACACGAATATGATAGAATTGGAGGAAATTGACTTCACAAGTTAAGAACTTATTTGAAACATGCAATGAACTAATGTGATGTTTCTAAACAAGAAGTAAGATGCTCAAGAAAATCTCTCGATTCTTAGTGAGCCTCGCACACACAATAAATTTTATAGTCTCCATATGAATCTAAAGCATACACGACATTAACCGAGCAATCTCGTATCGTTCGAGCTTCTGATCTGTAGGTCCATTAGGTCCACTTTCTATCTCGTAAAGGGTTCTTAGATCACTTGAATTTGAAATGTTCAAATTCCTTAGGGAATATATTTAATGTATTTAGATACGATATAATATATAGTTTTGGAACTATATATTATAAATTTAATGTGAATATGATTCATATTAAATTATATGATAGAATTGAATATTGGAAAGAGTTCAAATATTATATTAAATGTGAATGTGATTCACATTTGAAAACTATAGATTAAAATTTAATGTGCACTGGATGTACATTAAAACTATAGGTTAAAGGAGTAATGTGATTAAATGAGATTTAATCCAAATTAAATATATGATATTTAATTTGTATTGTTTAGATATGATTTAAATGAATAATTAAAATTGATTTAATTATATTATTATTATTATTATTGTTATTATTATTTTAATAATAAATGAGGGAACGTGTCTACCCCTCCCCTTCTCCCTATCGACAGTTTAACAGGGAGAAGGGGGTTGCTCATTTGGGTGATCGATCTTTTCTGCAATTGGGAAATTGCTGCAAGATACTCTCACTCTCTCAAACTCTCATTCCCAAAGCTCTTCCAAAAATGGGAATCCTTCCCACTAAGGAGGATCTAAGTAGAACTCAGAGATATAGGAGGTGATCCAAGTGGTAGTGTCTTTCTTGATGAAAAACAGAGGAGTTCTGCTGTATTGTTGAAAAGCTTGAAGCAAGGAGTTGCTGTGCTGGAGAATTGGAAACTACAAAGGTAACTTTCTTTCCATTCTTTTTAGTTTAATTGTTAAACTTGTAGCATGTTTGCATGTAAAACATCCATGTCTAATAAGATTAGAATTTCCATGCTTGTTCTGTATTTTTGGTCGATGTACTGGTTTTTGTTTTAAGCAAAACAATCAAGCAATTACGATCCTAAACACGTTTCCGCTGCTAAAGGAGATCCGATCTCCATCACGACTTCCATCGTGGAATCGGCTATGCATCCCTGCTTGATGCTTGACCACACTAAAACTCCTCCGTTAAGAGTGAACACTGACCCCGATGTGGACTTCCTAGAATCTTTATCGGTCTAAAAGAAGAGTCTTTGTATCCCGTAAGGATCAAATCCCCACTACAATACACAAGCATGTAGTTCATCGTTCTCCTAAGATACTTGAGGATTGCCTTTACGGTTGTCCAGTGATCTAATCCTGAATTGGATTGATACCTACTTACAATCCCAATTGCATAACAGATGTCGAGCCTAGTACACAACATGACGTACATGAGGCTCCCAACAGCTGAAGCATAAGGGATTCGTCTCATATCCTCAACCTCTTGAGGTGTCTTTGGACACTGATCCTTAGATAGGTGAATCCCATGCCTGAAATTCAGTAAACCCTTCTAGAGTTCTGCATCTTATACCGTGACAACATCTTGTCAATATAAGATGCCTGAGACATGGCTAGCGTTCTCTACTTTCGGTTTCCAGACTATCTGAATACCTAGAACATATTATCCTTCTCCCAAATTTTCCATTTGGAATTGCGAAGCCAACCATTCCTTAATATCAGTAAGGAAACCAACATTATTTCCAATGAGTAGGATATCATATACATACAATATTAGAAATGCGACATTACTGTTGATGATTTTCTTGTAAACACAAGGCTCATCAACATTTTGAATAAGGCCATAAGATTTAATAGCCACATCAAACCTTATATTCCAAGATCTCGAGGCTTGTTTCAATCCATAAATAGACCTTTGAAGCCTGCAACCCTTTTGCTCTTGGCCCTAAGTAAACAACCCCTCTGGCTGGTCCACGTATATGGTTTCAACAAGATTGTCATTCAGAAAGGTCGTCTTGATATCCATATGCCATACCTCATAGTCATAATATGTGGCGATGACAAGAAAGATTCTAATAGACTTTACCATGGCAACAGGAGAAAAAGTGTCCTCATAGTCAACCCTTTCTCGCTGGGTAAAACCCTTTGCCACTAGTCTGGCTTTGAAGGTTCTTGGGTAAAATTATATTGCAATACTGCAAGTGTACAGATCAAGTTTTAGTATAGTGATTTGAGAGTTCGAAGTATCGTCCTCGAGAATGGGTTTCTAGATTACTATATTACCAAGATACTAATTCTCAATTTTAGCTAAAGTAACATAACATGGATAGATGATGAGAGTAAAGACAAACGATAAACAAACAAGTCGAGACACGAATATGATAGAATTGGAGAAAATTGACTTCACAAGTTAAGAACTTATTTGAGACATGCAATGAACTAATGTGATGTTTCTAAACAAGAAGTAAGATACTCAAGAAAATATCTCGATTCTTAGTGAGCCTCGCACACACAATAAATTCTATAGTCTCCATATGAATCTAAAGCATGCACGACATTAAGCAACTTCTTTATGTGTTTCCCTAAAAATTCTAGGTCATTCTCATGCCAGACTTCTAAGAGTTTTGACAACTTTGATCTAATCTAAGCTTTTTCTCTCGAGTCCACATAAACAAAGAAGATTAAAGAATTCAAGAACGAATTGCCAAAAATAAAGAACAAAACATAATTCAATACATAATCCTAGCTACATTATTTAGCCACTCGAAATCACAGTAAAACCAAGCTAAAGTTATAGAAAACATCTACAATCTGAAAGAAAGAGGAAATAAACTTATTTGTCGAAGTCGGTCCTTCGTCCCCGAGCTTCCGTCACGATATCAAACCTCCATGAATGCTATGGATCCCAAGGAATGTTCACTTTTCTCTTTTTACAGAGTGTATTTCGAAATTAGGGTGCAAAGACTATCAAATTCGACTCCCTTTGCAAGAAGATATCATGTTGTATTTATAAGAATTTTTGGTACAGCGTTGCAACGCTAGGGACAGCGTTGCAACGCTGTACCCTAGGCGACTGGTAAATATGGAATGTGTCGATGGCATTGCAACGCCGAGGGCAGCGTTGCAACGCTTCTACCCTTGCGCACGCCATTCCCTATCGAAGTAGAGTTGCGATGTTGTAGAGCAGCGTTCCAACGCTGCCTGCACGGGTCTTCAACGTGGATTCCTTATCGAGATAGCGTTGCGACGCTGCAAGGCAGCATTGCAATGCTATCGACAGTGGTCTTTTATGCTTCAAAACTACATTCACGCCGTTGTAATGCTCTGCATGGCGTTGCAACGCCATCACTTCGGGTCTACGAGCTTTAATTGATCCTTCTACTTTCAATTGGTGTTATTTTAAGCTCCAAAAATTCTCGATTTGATCCTGAGTGATCAAAAATGTCTCCAATTATCCTTTTTAAGCTCTTAACCTTAAATTCAATGATTAACATACATAAAACCCCTAAAATTATCATAAAACTAGCAATAATTAAGCTTAAGGATAGCACATTTTGTGTGCTATCAAACACCCTCAAACTTAAACTTCTGCTAGTCCCGAGCAAAAATAGAATTAAACATGAGATTGTTCTTATACATACATTTGATTCAAGCCTCAAAGATTTAAAAGTAAATTTTGGCAATCACAGGAAACACTGAAACATAATACTTCAATGAGCAATTTAGAACTTTTCCTAAGTGTTCCTACGTGTGTGTGTGATTAGCCTATGTTCCCTTCATTTTTGCGAAGCCCGGATCAACTTTATTAGGCTCTCAATTCAACTTCCCCCTACAGTGGTCATAATTACTAATCCTTGAGCCTCCCCACATTCAAGAAATAAACAACTTTACTCAGCACTTAATCACTTTTTCTCATTTTTTTCTATTTTCTTCTATTTTTTTGTGCAATGACACTAGCTTTCACACATCCACTGCAGGGACCTTTACCCAGTGCACTCGCTCAATGAGGGCCCTAACTGATCACAGTGAAGGTAGCTGTTTTTGCCCTCACAAATTTTTTTCTTTAACAAACAAACAACAAACGTAAACTACTTCAAATACAACACATAATATACAGATCATGCACTTCATATTGTCATTCACCCTATCCTGCAGTTTAACTCTCAAATCAGCTCTTAGACCTATCGAGGTGGCATTAAACTTCTAAGCCTAATAAGTTTGTTCTAAGCATTTCAAAATTAGCAGAACACAGGCCATGTGCATAATAGTGCAGGAAAAACTCAAGATAATTTTTAGATTAACTTAAATTCATATCATGCACTCAAGTTTCAACAGAATCACAAAAATTTTCAATTAATACTCATCTTAGGCTATCATGAGCATACTTATGCAAAAGATCAATCAGCAAATCAACGTACACGCACGACAGTCACAACATATCAATAACATCCCACCCCCAAACTTAAACTAAACTTTGTTTCCAATGTTTGCAAAAATAAGCACAAAGCAAGTATAAGGGTAAGAGTGAACAATACTGTCCTGAGTTATGAAGATCTTTATTATTTTTGGATTTCCTTGGATAGCCAAAACACGTTTGCTGGAGTTCCACAGAACGGGAGCATGGGTTTCAACGAGGGGTGGCATCCACAGTAACCTAACAAAGCAAAACAAACAAAGTAGTAAGTAAACTATGAACTGACAAATAACAAAAACAAACTAAAAACAAAAAATTGAAATAACAAAAATGTAAAGCTTGGGTTGCCTCCTAGGAAAAGCTTTCTTTAACGTCTTTAGCTAGATTGTACCCCCTCAAGGTGTTTCTTTACTATGCTGCAGTGCTTGGAGTGATGTATTCATCTGGCTGATCTGGGTCTCAATATTCTTTATGGCAGCTCCATGACTAGTCACCATGCCCGTTAGACTGGTGACTGCATTCTCCAGCTTGTTGGACCTATTTCTAGATTCAGCTGTAAAGGAGTGCATTATCTCTTCCAGAGATGGTTCCCTCTTAGATGTAGAAGCATACCCTGTAGGAGGATTCAATACATTCTTATTGTTAGCATAAGAGAAGTTTTCGTGATACCTCGAACCTGGATTATAATGTGTTGGAAGGGTATTCCTAGTCTGGTTTCCTCCATAAGTGTTGCTTCTATTGTTCAGATATTGTATTTGCTCCAAAGTAGATTCTCCATTGGGTTGGGAGCATTGAGAGGGCATCACTGTTTGGGGTGATCCTGCAAAATTATTCATGAGTGTGGGATGCCATATGTGATTTAAGGGAAGTTACGTCATCAAATTGATACAATCTAGCTACTGGCTTAGATCTGTCATTGTCTGTGGGCCATTGGTAGCTGGCAGTTGACACTTCCTCGAGGAGGGCACGTGCTTCTAGCACTGTTTTTGCCATGAAAGCCCCTTCAGAAGTGGCATCCGAAATAGTTCTAATCATACCTTCAAGTCCATTATAGAATAATTGTACCTGGAGCCAATCTGGGTAACCCTGCTGTGGACATCTTCTGAGCATATCCTTATACCGGTCCTAGGCCTCAAATAGTTGTTCTCCCTCCTGCTGCCTGAATGTTCCTATCTTTGTCCTTAACTTTGCAGTTTTCACTGGTGGAAAGAATTTGGTCATGAAGGCTTAGGTTAACTCCTGCCAAGAGGTGATACGGCCTGGTGGGAGAGACCCTAGCCATTCTTTAGCTCTACCGTGCAAAGAGAAAGGAAAGAGACATAAGCAAATACTATCAACAAAAATACCATTTAACTTATTGTACCACAGATTTCTAGAAAATTCTGTAAATGTGAATCAGGATCTTTTGTGGCTTGTCCTCTAAAAGCACCTTCCCTAACCATCTGAATAAGCCTTGTTTTAAGTTCAAAATTGTTAGAATTTATGGGCGCATGGACAATTCCAGCCTGCAGAATTAAACACGTGTTGGAAATACTCCCTGATGGGTTTAGGGTTGTTGACTAACTCCTGATCTGTCATTATCTGAAGTTCTGCTCTCTCTTGCCTTAGGAGTCTCCTACAGGTCCTTTTAATCTCAGGATCAAAAGGGTGCAAGTCTACACCTGGAGGTACCAAAAAGAAAAAGAGGAATTAGACAACAAAACTAGGAAAGGAAAGAAAACATAAAAAGAAAGAAAACACAAAAAAGAAAAAAATAGAACAGATAACTAAAACATAAACTTGAGTTGCCTCCCAAGAAGCGCTTTCTTTAACGTGTTTAGCTAGACAGTGACTTATGATTGACATTAAGGCACGTAAAACTGCTCATCTTTCTTTGGGCCCTTCTTGCTTGAATCGATATAGCCTTCTAAGTCTAAAATGCTATCCTGTTTTTCCTGGGCACCTGAGAGAAGATTATTTTTGGTATTTTTGCGTATTGAAATAAAAGAACATAAATCAAAACAAGACTCGTGAGTGTAGGACAAATGGTTATCAAGATTAAAGTAATTGTTTGGAGATGAAAGGGGGAAGGACTTTTTAGTCTCAAACTCTATCACCTGAATCTTCTGTGTGGATGTGATTGTATTACCATTGTCTACCTCACAAACCTTATTCTGATGTGTTTCAGTCTCCTCCAACCCATTCTCACTATCACATGAATAAGTCCTCCTACGTGGCTCCACCTTAGTGATAAGAATAAGAAACTGTTCCTGTAAGGCCTTAAGGGAAATTACCAGTTGATTGAGATAATGAGTTCTTTCATGTACTATTTCCCAGAGTTCTACCACTTTAGCCTCTAACCTATCCAACCTTTCAAATTCATCGTGAACCAAATTTTTTATTTTTAACTCTAACGTATATTCCACTAATAGGTCCACAAGAGAAAAGTTTTCTATAGGTTGGTTGGGATAAGAGAAATTTTGTTTCCAAGTGCCTAAATGATTGCCATCAAAAGAATTTTTATCCATCATAGAATCAGAATGGTAAAGATTGGACAAATGGTACCCAGAAAAATCACGATGCACATGCCTAGGGTTCTGAGAGGGACATTACATTGGTGGAGAATCAAAATCATGAAAAGTCATACTTGAAAAATTAGTAATTTTAATCAAGACTCTTAAACAATAGCAACACAACAAAAAACAAGAGACAAAGACTAAAAAACACACAAAACTAAAGCAAATGAGGAAACAAACAACAAACACACAATGAAACAAATTAGGAAAGACAACAGAAACACACTTTAGTTTGAAATATCAACTTTTTTCCTAATATTAATTAATATAAATAATTGTCATTTCCTGGAAACGACGCCAAAAACTTGTTGCCTAAAATTATATTGAAATACCACAAGTGTACGAGTCATGTTTTAGTATAGTGATTTGAGAGTTCCAAGTATCGTCCTCGGTGATGGGTTTCTAGATTAATTAATGACCAAGATACTAATTCTCAATTTGAACTAAAGTAACATAACTTGGATAGATGGTGAAAGTAAAGACAAACGATAAACAAACATGTGGAGACACGAATATGATAGAATTGGAGAAAATTGACTTCACAAGGTAATAACTTTTTTGACACATGCAATGAACTAATGTGATGAATTTATAAACAAGAAGTAAGATACTCAAAAAAATCTCTCGATTCTTAGTGAGCCTCGCACACACAATAAATTCTATAGTCTCCATATGAATCTAAAGCATGCACGACATTAACGAACTTCTTTATGTGTTTCCCTTAGATTTATAGGTCATTCTCATGCTAGACTTCTAAGAGCTTTGACAACTTTGCTCTAATCTAAGCTTTTTCTCCCGAGTCGACTTAAACCAACAAGATTAAAGAATTCTAGAACGAATTGCCAAAAATAAAGAACAAAACATAATTCAATACATAATCAAATAAGTCTTAAACAAGTGAATTAAATCCTAGCTACACGTTTAGCCACTCTATATCACAATAAACCAAGCTAAAGTAATAGAAAACGTCTTAGAACGATGCTACATTCTAAAAGAAAGAGGAAATAAACTTATGTGTCGATGTCGATCCTTCGTCCCCGAGCTCCCGTCACGATCGCGAACCTCCACGAATGCTTTGGCTCCAAAGGAATGCTCACTTTTCTCTTCTTACAGTGTGTATTTCGAAATTAGGGTGCAAAGACTATCAAATTCGTCTCCTTTTGCAAGAAGATATCATGTTGTATTTATAAGGATTTCTGGTGCACCCTAGGCGACTGGTAAATATGGAATGTGTCGATGGCGTTGCAATGAGGAGGGCAGCGTTGTAGCGCCATTACCCTTGCGCGCGCTGTTCCTTATCGAAGTAGCGTTGCGACACTGCAGGTCATCGTTGCAACGCTACCTGCACGGGTCTTCAAGGTGGATTCCTTATCGAGGCAACGTTGCAACGCTATCGATTGTGGTCTTTTATGCTTGAAAACTGCAATCACGGCAATGCAACCCTCTACATGGGTCTACTAGCTTGAATTGGTCCTTCTACTTTCAATTGATGTTATTTTAAGCTCCAAAAAGTCTCGATTTGATCCCGAGTGATCCAAAATGTCTCAAATTGTCCTGTTTAAGCTCTTAACCTGAAATTCAATGATTAAAAGACATAAAAGCCCTAAAATTATCATAAAACTAGCAATAATTAAGCCTAAAGATAACACATTTTGTGTGCTATCAAAGGTCTGCACCTTCCCATCTACACCAGTTTTACGCTTGTAGATCCACTTGCAACCAATAAGGTTAACCCCATCCAACTGGTTAACAAGCTCCCAGACAGAATTGAAGTACATAGACTCAATTTCCTAGTTGATGACTTCAATCCATTTGTCTTATTCAACGTCATTCATTGCCTGATCATAGGTTAATGGATCCTCACAGTTATCATCAAGTATGACGACTTGGGTTTCGGCCAAACTCATATAACGTTCTGGCTATCTCACAACCCTCCCACTACGTCGAGACATAATTAACTCTTGAGAACGTACTTGACTAGACGAGCTAGGATCAACAACATTTGTTGATGTACTAGCACCTTTAGCAACTCTTCCTGATGAACTGCCCATTTCCTTCAACACAATCGTACTTCTTTGTTTATAATCCCTAATGTGGTCCTCATTAAGGAATGTGGTGTTTGTCAACACAAGTACTCTATTTTCATTAGGATCGAAAAACAGACCACCTCACCTCTCTTTTGTGTAACCGACGAAGAGGCACAACTTCAAACGAGGTTCCAACTTCTTCAGGTTTGACACCATCACACGGGTCAGAATCCCCAAATTCTGAAATGATGTATACTTGTTGTACAACCATTCCATAGTTCGAAAGGTGTTTCACAATCACTCTTTGACGGAACATTGTTCAAAATGTATATCGCAGTCTCCACTATGTAACCCTAAAACGTGTAAGGGAAATGAGCATTACTCATCGTCGACCGAACCATGTCCATTAGAGTTTTGTTTCTCCTCTCCGATACACCATTCTGTTGTGGCATACAAGGTGCTGAGAGTTGGGACGTAATTCCATGTTCTATCATATAGTCATGGAATTCAGTGTCTATGTACTCTCCACCTCGATTCGATCAATGTGTTTTAATCGTTTTACCTAACTTGTTCTCAACCTCAGTCTTGTACTCGAACTTTTCAAGACTTTAAGACTTTCGATGCATTAGGTGTTGGGATGTATGTCCTAATCTCGTATATGTTTGTAATATTCATTATAGAAATAAATAAGAGTTATTTTTCATCACTTTGTGTCTCCCATATTGATAAACTTTATCCAATAAACTAAGCTCCAGGGTCATTGAATTATGAGAGAACTAGAACTTGAATGGTGTGTAGTGGACACATAGGGAGGATCACGTTCGAGATTATGACCCGAACGGTCTACAGTATACGGATAGGGTTGGAGACCTAATCCTGGATACGTTGTGGATGCGACCCACTTTGTATTAGATACAAACGAGGTGATTCAACTCCTTCATGTGGTTGACATGCGAGTGGGGGCATCATGTGCAATGAGATTGTACAAGATCGGACCGTGAATTATTGAACGTACTGATGTAACACTGTTAACAGTATAGGACTAATAACTTCGTAGATTACCAATAGTGACTCGACCTTAATCACGAGCGTGTTACGGACTCCTTTCGGCGGGGGTCTGTCTTTTGACTAGTATCGGTAAGGGTGGTCACAGTTACTCATCCGATATGCCTATCTTCTCAGGGAAAGGACCACGTGGGGAGCTGGGAACTTGACTACGCGAAATGGAATTCACTCGTTCCTGACTTAAGGAAACTAGAGGGGTTGTTTCCTAAAGTGTTGTCTCCAGGGCTTGGAAAACGGGCGCCGACTCTCTCACTGGCGGAAGAAGGGTGTTGTTTATGGTTGGACCATACAACGTTGTTATTCATTAGAGGAAAAGTGGGACTTAAGGAGCAAGAGGTAGACAACGGGGTAAAATAGTAATTTGACTCAGCAGTGTCTATGAACAACGTATGAAGGGTTGACTCCCGGGCATTGGTTATCTCAATGGACATAACTTGTCCTACAGTGATGGGAATGCAGCTACAGGTTTTAGTGGAGTGTTACAGTAGCTAATGAATGATGAATAACCGGGTCAAAGAGTTTGACAGGTTAGTATCTGATCATTGGAGCTCGTCATCTGTAGGTCCATTAGGTCCCTCGGTTGGCTCAAACTGGAAAATTGATGGTTTACAATTTTGTGTGGATTTGAAGTGTTCAAATTTATTAAAAGGGCATTTATGTCATTAATATGAGATATGATTGACATAGTATATAGTTTAATGTGAATGAGATTCATAATAAACTATAGGTTAACCGAATTGATTAATTAGTGCTAATTTAGAGAAATTGAATTGAGAGAAATTAAATTGAATGTGATTCAATTTTAAATCCACAATTATACAAATGTGATTTGTATAATAAGGTATGAGATATCTTATTATATGTGTTATGCAAATATAATTTGTATAACCTAATGTTGTGGTAAAATGGTAAATAAGTGGAGATTTCAACTCCACCTATCACCATCATAAAAGGCCTTTGTAAGAAGACTTTGTAAGATTTTGACCATTTTTTGGAATCTCACCAAAAAGTGCTCTTTCATTCTCTCAATCTCTCTCAATTTTTCTCGCTACCCCAAGTCAAAGGGAGTTCCACCACTCTCCCTCTACCGACCAAGAAGAACCGAGAAGATCGTGATTGTAGAGATCGAAAGGCACAGAGAGTTCGTGATCGGAGATGAAATTCGCGAAGAAGAGTTCTTCAACAAGTAAGTGTTACATTTAATTTACTGTTTTCCCTTATTCTCAAGCATATTTAGCCTAGAATTAAATTGTTTAGTTCAATTTTAAGAAACGTTTTTAACAATGATCACCACAACGATTCAAAGTCGTTTCTGCTGCGGGAGTTTCATTCCTTTCAATTGGTATCAGAGCCAATCGTTGACTTTTCATTGTGCAGACTGTTTTTCTTAAAATTAGGTGAGAATGCTTTAATTCATGTGATGAATTGAATGTTTGCATATTGGATGTTTCGCTGTCTGGCACTTCAATTTTAGATTTACATTTTCATTGATGAGACAATTGTAAAGGCCTAGTGTTTTTGGGCATTTTAGAAAGTAAATCGAGTCTGTAAGTCTGTGTCATTCTTGACAAGAGTTGCTGTGAAGAAATCGAAGCGGAATCGGGCAAAAAATGACGAAGAACAACAAAAGAGTTTGTTGTTCTATCGACGACATTGAGATGTTGTTCTTCGGTGTCTCAACGTTGTCCGTGCGGATTGAGGTTGTGTTGAAGAGCAGCGTTGCAATACTGAGGCGTTGGGCGCGCTAGGAACAACGTTGGACGCTGCAGCGTTGGAATGCTTACCACGACGTTGCAACGCTGCGAGCGTAGTGGGTAGTGCTCGCGAGAAAAAGGCGCGGTAATGGTGAATTGCGACGTGGAGGTTGCGGTTTCGAGCTCCAGAAGCAACCATTTTTTATTTTAATTATGTATTTATTTGTAAAATGTATTTAATTTATAATTTTATTAATTAATTTTAATATAAATGTTATATTAATATTAATATATAGTATGCATGATATGATTATATTATAAGTGTTACAATATAATGCCTGTTTTAATTTAATTAATATAAGTGTTATATTTATTGGATTAAAAGCATGGGCATGCATTTATTCATGTGATAAATGTATGTTATATAGTTATTATTCATGTGATGAATGATCCAACACTATAACATACAAATGCATGTAACCTAAGTTAATTATTAGTTTTAAATTGTTTAGAACTTGAATAATTAGACTTAGGCTTTCTAGTTCTAATAAGATTAGAATTAGGAAATCAATATGACTTATGAATGGTGACTAATTAGTAACTCGTGTCTAAGGAAGGTTTTGTCTAAGGTCAGTATTTAAGTGACGCTTTGCGAACACCCCTACACCGAAATCGACACAGGAGTAAATTTGGTCCGGAGATTCATAGGTTATATTCTCGTGAGTGCCGCTAATTAAAAGTTAATTAAATTACTCACATAGACCCAAGTTAATAATGTTATTATAGACTTAGGCTAATTCAATATAAGAGTTATATAGGAAGACTTAGGTAAATATTAGCTGATTTATTTAGGTCAATCCCGATTAACTTAAAGTGTTGAGTGGGAGGAAATAAAATGTATAAGATACATTTAATTTTCCAACCACAAATCTCCGTTAAGTTCACACCGTGAGATCCATTCTCAGACTCAATGCGCAAATTGGAGTGTCCCCCTTCGGATGGTATTTGTATGGATTAGTATCAACTTGAATGGAGAGAGTACTTATAGTGCAAGCGGGACTTGTGAAAACGAGACCCACGGTCTCTTCTTTCGATTGGCCTGATCCGCCTGCTAGTTTGGCCTGGACAAGACAATCCCTTCGGGGGGCCTTGATCATTGGAGTCGGAACATCGTGAATTCTCAAAAGGGATACAATTTCCTTGTTGATTTTCCTTCGTGGTTCACCTTTCGGTGGCTATTGTTTGGACGGATACTTTGAAATTTAAAGATAGAGGGTGACACTCACGGAATTCGTTAAGAGTTAATGGATTCTGACCGAATAATGGTAACTGGATGCCTAATGGAATAAGAGTTATTCTGGTTTTAGGGTCTGGTTGAGAAAGTCACGTCCTAGAGGAGGAGTGTTTTTGTTGACCCTTCAATGGCAGTCATTCTAAACCTTTGGGGTATCATTGTAATTTTTAATGACCTAGGGATCATAGAATAAAAATTTGCTAAAACCTGATTAGATTTTCAAAGTTTTTTTTAGACTAATACAAAGTTTTTCTTGTTTTTCAGCAAAGAAAAATGTGTAGTTCCATAGTTGCACTCTTATCTTCAGACAAACTCGTAGGAGATAACTTTCAAACGGGGAAGAATAATATCAACACGATTTTTGTGACTGACGACCTAAAGTTCGTGCTCACTTAGGAGTGTTCTCAGGTGCCAGGCTCGACCGCATCGCGAAGTGTTTGTGATGCGTATGATCGGTGGATAAGGGCCAATGAAATGGCGAAGGTCTACATCTTTGCCATCTTATCTGAAGTTTTGGAAAAGAAGCATGAGGTGATGATCACCGCTAAGGAGATAATGGAATCTCTGTAGGAAATGTTTGGACAACAGTCCTTTTAGGTCCAACACGATTCCCTCAACACGTCTTCAATTCAAGGATAAAAGATGGGACGTCTGTCCATGAACACGTTCTTGACATGATGACCCACTTTAATCTGGCAGAGATGAACATGGCTTCGATCGACGAGTCGAGCAAGGACAGCTTTATTTTGGAGACTCTTCTGAAGAGTTTCCTTCAGTTTCGTAGCAATGCTGTTATGAACAAAATTAGCTACGGTCTGACCACCTTTCTCAACGAGCTACAGAACTTCCAGTCCTTGATGAGGATCAGGACAGCAGAAGCTGAGGCAAACGTTGCCTTCAGGTCATTTCACAGGGGTTCGACCTCTGGGACAAAATTTGTAGGCTCTTCAGGCCCGAAATGGAAGAAGATGAAGTTGAAGAAGGGCAAAGATGACCGTGCTGCTGCCTAGAAGGGCAAAAAGGTCAAGGAAGTTGCGGAGAAAGGAAAGTGTTTCCACTGCAACGGGGATGGTCATTGAAAGAGAAACTGTCCCAAGTTCCTTGCCGACAGAAGGAAATAAGGTAAATTTGATTTATTAGTAACTGAAACTTGTTTAGTGGAGGGTAATGACTCTACCTGGATACTAGATTCAGGCGCCACTAACCATGTTTGTTCATCTTTTTAGGGAATAAGTTTCTGGCAGCAGCTTCGAGAAGGTGAGATAAAGCAACGAGTTGGATCTGGGGAGGTTGTCTCTGCTGCAGCGGTCGACACGGTGAAACTCTTTTTTGCGGGAAGTACTTATTATTAGATAATTTGTACATAGTGTCAGGGTTTGCTAGAAACCTTGTTTCCATTTCCTACATCATTGAACATTGTAAATATGTTAACTTTGAATTAAATAAAGCGTTTATTTGTTTCAATGGCAACTTGATATGTTCTGCTTCACTTGAGAATAATTTATAATTTTTGAAACCTAATTCGGTCAAAAGTGTTTTGAATACTGAATTATTTAAAACGGCTGAAACACAAACTAAAAGAGTAAAGGTTCCTCCTAAAGAAAATGCCAATCATTCGCATCTATGATTAGGCCACATTAATCACAACAGGATTGAGAGACTAGTGAAGAGTGGACTTCTAAGCGAGTTGGAAGAAAACTCTTTACCAGTATGTGAGTCATGCCTTGAAGGCAAAATAACCAAACGTCCTTTTTGTGGAAAATGATATAGAGCCAAAGTCATATTGGGAACAACTTCCAAATTTAGCATAAATTTCCTTAACCAAACGGCCTCCTTAGCTGCTTCACAAGCTGCTACATATTCGGCCTCCATGGTGGAATCAGCGATGCATCCTTGCTTGATGCTTCGCCATACTACAACTCCTCCGTTAAGAGTGAAAATCGACTCGATGTAGATTTACGAGAATCTTTATCGATCAAAAGTCGACTGTGTATCTGTAAGATTAAATCCTTAGCCCCATACACAAGCATGTAGTTCCTTGTTCTCCGAAGATACTTAAGGATTGTTTTAACCGCTGTCTAGTGTTAAAGTCCTGGATTGGATTGGTACCTACTGACCATCCCAACTGCTAAACAGATGTCAGGCCTAGTACACAACATGGCGTACATCAGGCTGCCAACAGCTGATGCGTAAGGAACCCATCTCATATCCTCAACTCCTTGAGGTGTCTTAGGACACTGTTCCTTAGACAAATGGATTCCATGTCTAAAAGGCAACAAGCCCTTTTTGGAATCTTGCATCTTAAACCTTGACAACACTTTGTCTACGTATGATGCTTGAGACAAGGCTAGTGTTTTATTCTTGCAGTTCCAGACAATCTGGAACCCAAGAACAAACTGCGCATTACCCAAATCTTTCATTTAGAATTGCGTAGATAGCCATTCCTTGATGTCAGTGAGATAACCTACATCATTCCCAATGAGTAGGATATCATCCACATACAGAATTAGGAAAGCGACAAAACTATTGATGATTTTCTCGTAGACACAAGGTTCATCATCATTCTGGTCAAAACCATAAGATCTGATAGCCTTATCAAATCTTATATTCCAGGACCTAGAGGCCTGTTTCAGTCCATAAATCGACCTTTTAAGCCTGCAAACTTTTTGCTCTTGTCCTGGTTTAATGAACCCTTTGGGTTGGTCCATGTAGATGGTTTCCTCAAGATTGCCATTCAAAAAGGTTGTCTTGACATCCATTTGTCATACCTCATAGTCATAATATGCAGCAATGGCAAAAAGGATATGGATAGACTTTACCATAGCAACAGGCGAAAAGGTTTCCTCAAAGTCAACCCCTTCAACCTCGGTATAACCCTTTGCTACTAGTCTAGCTTTAAAGGTTTGCACCTTCCCGTCTACACCACATTTTCTCTTGTAGATCCATTTACACCTATAGGTTTCACCTCATCAGACTTATCTACAAGATCCCAAAAAGAATTGAAGTACATCGACTCCATTTCTTGGTCCATGGCTATGACCCATTTGTCTTTGTCTTTGTCAACCATTGTTTGATTATAAGTCAATGGATCCTCGCAGTTGTCATCTGGTATAACAACTTGGGTTTCAGCTAAACCCATGTAACGGTCAGTGTAAACCCGAGATCTTTCTTTGGAACCTCTTTAATATCAAACAATAAAAGAAAGGAAGAAAAGAATGCTTAAAACATGGTTTTCCTTGTTTTAAAAAGAAAAGTAATGAAGTGAAAGGCAAAAGGAAAACAAGGAAGGAAAAACATAAACCATTTTGGTTTGGTTGCTCTAAGAATAATGAAGGAAGGAAAATGAAAGCTATGGTTATTATGTTATGTTTAAAAAAAAAAGGAAACAAAAGGAAACAAGAAAGGAATAGTTTGGTTTGGTTTTTCTTTGAAAACAAAAGCAAAGGAAAGAAAAGTAAAATAAAGAAATAAAGGAAAAGAGAAAAGGAAAAAGAAAAAGAAGAAAAGGACAAAAGCAACCGTTTGGGCTTTTATTAAACCATTTCCAATTAATTTTCCAACTCATTTTGTTATCAATTTCAACCAAGAAAGGCCAGAGCATCGTGGGAGAGGTTTGAGAGAAGAAGAGGGGAGAAAGTTTCTGGTTGAGGTTGAAGAAGAAAGGAGAAGAATCATTCAATTTCCATGGAAATTCTTTGATCAACTCAGAACAGTTCTGCTATTTTGTTCATCTCGAGCTCCTAAGAAAGAGGTAATAGTTGAGATTTTGTTTCGTGTAAGTTAACTCATATTGGAACAAAATTCATGAAGGAAGCTCGAGCAAATTCGGATCTTAAGCTACTGATTTGTGAAGAGGAAGACAGATGACAGATTTTGCTGTCAAATCCGGGAAGCCTCTGATGTTTTGGTTGTTCTGATCTGTAAACTTGGAGTTAGAAGCTCTATTAGGTATGGTTGGAAAGCTTATTGAATTTCCTAAAACTTTCATGAAGAAATCGTGAATAGAAAATGACTGGAAGATGTTGTAAATAGCAGGTCAAGTTTCGGGTTGCAGCAGAAAATCGAATCTGGAATAGCAGAAGTTGGTTCCTGGGAAAGAAGACTTCGAGGTATTTCTGAACCAAGCTATTGGGAATCGCATTTTCATGTCTTCATAAGAGTTTTATAGGATTCAAAAAGGAAGAGTTTGGTATAAATTGCACCCTGTTTGGCTAAGTAATGAAGATGTTATGGCTGTCTGAAAACAGGGCAGAAAATCTGAAAATGCTGGAATTTTGAAAGTGTGTTTTCTTGCAAGTTTTAAGGTAAAAAATCATGAGCTCGAGGTTCTAATGATTGATTTGGCTTGTTTGACAGGCCAAGAGCAATAGGTCAAGTTTACAAGCCAAAGTTCCAATTCTAATACGGTGAGTGACTCTATCTTAGAACTATGTTTGACCTATGTTTTTCTTCATGAACATAAGTGTTAATAATTACATCTTGATTGAACTAGTTGTGAATGGCTTCATAGAGTTTTCTAACATAAAGTCATGATGGAACCTAAGCATGCTTTGAATTAGTTGTAACTATAAATCCAGGTATGGAAACTAAATTATGAAAGTATGCTTTCCTTTAGAGAATGTTTTGTGTAAATCCACTTGGGAACATGTATAAATGACAGTGTGGAAATGTCAAGGAATTGTTGTATGTGTTATAAAGACATGATTTCCATGGTACACAAATTATGCCCTTGTTTGGGGTTAACCCCTAATACTGAAGGACATTCGAGAAGGTACTTAGGGGAATGAATCATGATATCCCGATATCAAGGACAATGAGAAGGTATCCGGAAGTAAATAGTTTTACCTAAATACCAAGGACAATGAGAAGGTATTCGGGTAGTAAATGGTTTTACCTTAATACTGAATGACATAGAGAAGGTATTAGGGAAAACCAAACGACCAAAGGCATTCCACGTGCACGTGAGAGAGAGAGTGGTACGAACCTTATTGGTATAAATGTAACTCTACCACCTCTATGGTTTAATATGGTATCATGTCATGTGTTTTATTGTTATGAGTTTCTATTTTATTGATCTATCAACCCTCGATATGTTTGTACATTTCGAGTTTTGTGCTATGCACAAGTGATGACTTAAACACATAAATTGGAAGCATGATTTGTTTATGTTTACAAAAACAGATGTTAGGCTATTTTCTACTTATAATCTGCCATTATTATGATTCACCTGTGAGCTTATAATGTTTTAAAGATAGACACTCACTGAGCTTTTTAGCTCATTCTTTCAATGTTTTCAAACCTTTTCAGGTAGAGATCAAGCTCCTGCACTGACATCCCGCCATAGTCTGCTGGAAGTTTCATAAGTTGTTAGTTTGTACGTGGCTGGTGTTGTATAGCAAGTCGTTATGTAGTTATAGAAGTTTTGTACATTAGTGGTTGTATAAACATTGAGTTGTCTTGTGTTGTTTTGATGCACTTGACTTTTAGTTTCCAAGAGAGACTTATGAAGGGTTTCTCCTTGTTTATGTTTAATAGTTGTCCAGATTCTGTTGTGTTATGTTAAAATGTTCCAAATGCGAACATAGTATGTTTATCAGGAGAACAGGGTCAACAGGTATTGTTAAGAGGTAAACAATGTCTGTTGGTTTCACGCCGCCTTTCGGGCTAAGTAGCAGGTAGTTCGAGAGGGGGTGTGACAACTTGGTATCAGAGCAATTAGCTCAATGGGAATGAGACAGAGCAAGTTAGCTCTAGAAGGAACTGAAAAGTAAATAGCAAGTTATTGAGTTAGTTCAATAGAACTAGTAGAGCATGGTCCAAGTAAGGATAAGAGTAAGTCCAGTCAGGACTAGAATGTGAACACAAGTCTAGAATTGTGCATTTAAGTTGAGTACTCATTACATGTCTAGTATGTTAATATGTTATAGAAGTCATGCCACCACGTACTAGCAGACGATGCAGGCAAGATCAGGACGGGACGCAGGATCCTACCCAAGATCAATCCCAGTGGAGATCTAGTGCCCCGAGAGTTCGGATAGGGGCCGAGTAAAACATGCTAATTCCTCACAGGAGGTAGGTAAGCCATAGGGAGCAGGGCTAAGTAATCTAGATAAGACATATATAATAGATTACCTAAAAGAATTAGGAGCCACAGTGTTTGAGGATTCCAAAGATCCAGCTGAAGCTGAGGTTTGGCTGATTAAGCTTGATAAATGTTTTGATGTTATGAGTTTCTCTGAGGAGCGAAATGCTAAGTTGGCCACATTCTTGCTGCTAAAGGAAGCAAGAATGTATAACCCCAAAAGGAACTAGGGAGATGTGCATAACTCATCATTGAACGAACCATGTCCAACAAGGTTCTATTTCTCCTTTCCGATACACCATTTTATTGTGGTGTGCCGGGAGCTGAGAGTTGGGATGTAATTCCATGTTCTATCATATAGTTCTGGAATTTTAAATCCATGTACTCTCCACCTCGATCCGATCGAAGTGTTTTAACTCTTTTACCTAATTGATTTTCAACCTCAGCCTTGAATTCCTTGAACTTTTCAAGTGCTTCAGACTTGTGGTGCATTAGGTAAATATGCCCAACCTTCTTCATGTTCTTCTTCTTACCTCTCAAGTTAGAAGAAGATGAAGCCACTGTTTTTGTCCTAGAGGTCGAACCTCTGTGATATGTCCTACTGGCAACATTTGCCTCACCTTTCGATCCCTGAATTTTCATCAAAGATTGAAAAGTCTGGAGTTCATTCAGAAGGGAGGTAAGATTAAAAGTAAGCTTGTACATAACAGCATTACTTCTAAACGACAGAAAACTATCTGGAAGGGTTTCAAGAATGAAGCTAAGCTGGCTCGACTCATCGATGGAAGCACCATTCGACTCTGCGATGTTAAAGTGTACCATCATATCCAGGACATGATCCCGAACAAATGTACCCTCTAGCATTCTCGAGTTGAATATGTACTTTGGGGCATTATGTCGGGCTTGTGTGGACTGTTGTCCAAACATACCCTGCACAGATTCCATGATTTCCTTGGCGGTAATCATGCCCTCATGCTTCTTGGCTAATATGTCAGACATAATTGCCAGCATGTAGACCTTGGCCTTATCATTGGCCTTGATCCATCGATCATATGCATCACGAACATTTCGTGACGCATTCGAGTCTGGCACCTGAGGAAACTCCTCAGTTAGCACTAACTTCAGATCGTCCACTACCAAAATAGTGTTGAGTTTGTTTTTCCATGTCATCATATTCTCTCCGGTTAACTTTTCCGCACCCAATAAGGAAATTATAGAGCTAGACATTTTTGCTGAAAAATTACAATCATATTTTAGCTAATTATCAAATGATTCCTAGGCAATTTATAAATTGCAATGATACTCCAAAGGTTTAGAATGTATGACACTGAAGGGTAATAAAAAACACTCCTCCTCTGGATCAAGACACTCTTGACCAAAACCAAACACCAGAATAACTCTTATTCCTATAGGTTTTAGTTGCCATTTTTCGGTCTGGATACATACACAACTTATGTACACCGTGAGTGTAACCCTTTGTCTTTAGATCCCAGAGTCTCGATCCAATAAAATCCGCCGAAGAGAGGACTAGATTGAAAAATAGTCTAAGGAAATCTTTATCCCTTTCGGTGTCTCATCATGTTAGATCCCCTATGATCAAGCCCTCCGAAGGGATTGTCTGGTCCAGGCCAAACTAGCAAGCTGACCATAGTGGTCTAACGGTGTAAACCGACAAAAGAGACCGTAGGTTTTGTTTTAACTAAACCTGCTCTCACTCACTATAAGTACCCTCTCCATTCACCTTGATATTGACTCATACAAACACAATCCGAAGGGGGACGCTCCCGTTTGCGCCACGAGGCCAAGTATGAGTCTCACGGTGTGAACTTCCCGGAGATAGCGTAGGTAGAAAAATATGTATCTCATACACTTTTTCCTCCCACTGAATACTTTAAGTCTATAGGAATCTTTCTTAGGCTAAAATCCGGTTAATTGTTTTACCTAACTCTATCAACATAACTCTTATATTGATGATCAATATAACTCTTATATTGATTTTATCCTAAGTTTGTTAATATAACTCCTTATATTGAACCTAGGATTTCTAGTTTATTAACCCCTCTGATTAAATTTCACTCCCAGGTCAGTTTCCAGGTAGGGGTTTTCCGTTTCCGTCAGCTTAAATACCCCAGCCTAGACACAACTTTCCTTAGACAGAGTTCCTCTTTTAATCATAGCATATTCATCTCATGAAAAATAATGCATGTCAATGCTGTCCAAATATCAATATAACAACCTTATATTAATTAATAATGGAAACTATATAATATAACTCCTTATATTATAAATGATGCATGAAAATGCTTAACCTAAGGTGGGATTTCTAAAATACAAGCATACACTATGCATGACAATAATTACACAACAATTGCATAATTAAAATAGCAAAAATTATACCAATTTTGGAACCATAGAAATAATTTTAATTAATATAATCTAATTATATTAATTAACATTAAAATTATTAAATATATTAAAATAAAACGTTTTTATAATTAATATAAATAATAAAAAAATGTTTTTGCCCATTGCTTCTCGCGTGAAACGTATCCGGCGTTACAACGCTGATAGAAGCATTGGAACGCTGCTTTTATCGTTTTCTGTCGAGCGTTTCACAGCGTTGCAACGCTAGAGGTTGCGTTGCAACGCTGTCTCCTACGCGCGCCTTCTCCCGCAAGTGCGGCGTTGCAACACCGATGAATAGCGTTGCAACGCTACACACCGACAACATTGAGAATCACCATTCCTTTGCTCGTTTTTGCTCCGTTCTTCTCAGCAACCACCTTGCCTCGATCGACACGGACTTACAGACTCGATTTACAATCAGATTTGCCCAAAACATCGGGCCCTTACATTGAACATTTCAATGAAAATTGTAAATCTAAGTGCAAAAAATTGAAAACATCTAATTTCGCAAAAATCGTTCATACATCTCATGCAAAAACAGTAAATCTCACCTTGTTCTTGAAAAATCCAGAACATAAATCAAGAACGCAATTGGGCTCCGATACCAATTGAAGGGAATCGAACTCCCCGCAGCGGAAGCGATTGCGAATCGCGCGCTCTTGATTTAGTTACAACGGAAAATTCAAGAACGTAATTACATAGATTAAGCACATATAATAAAATGGACAACAAGTATTTACCTTTGAATAACCTTTCTTCATGTGCTCATCCTCTCTTCACGATAAAGATCAACCCAACACAAACTCGTACGAATTACGACACCACCACCGGATCTTCTCCGTCGTTCTCTAGGTGAGGGAGGAATGTGGGTTCCCTTTAGGAGTGGTGAGGTATATTTTGAGAGATATGTGTGTTTTGGAACTCTTCCAATAACACAATAAGGAGGCTAGGAATAGCTTAAAATGATTTCCAAAGTCACTTGACCTAGTTGCATTTCATCTGTCTTTAGTATGGAAATGACCATTCTACCCCTCATTTTATCTGTCTTTAGTATATAGTTTATATATGAATCTAATTCACATTAAAACATTATATTATATCAATTATATCATATATAATTGATATAATTCCTCATGTATAAAATTGAACAGTTCAATTTATCTCCTAACTTTATACCCTCAATATTGCCTTGTTGAGCCAACGGAGGGATTTAATGGACCTACAAATCATGAGCTCCAATGATGTGAGATTAGCAGATCAAAGTCTTTGATCTAGTTAATCAATATTCATTAACTACAAGTCACTCCACTATAGACTTGTAGTTGCACTCTCCTCACTGTAGATATTATTGTGTCCACTGATATAGTCATTACCCATGAGTCGACCCTTCACAGTTGTTCGTAATCACACCGTGGGTCAAATTACCGTTTTACCCCTCTGATTACCTCTTTGCTCCTTAAGCACCACTGATCCTCTAATGAACAACAAGTCTAAGGTCCTACCTTAGACTCATTCCTTCATATAGGGCGGGGCCCCGTTGTTCAAGACCTGGAGTCAGTTCTTAAGGGAACAACCTATCTAATTCCTCAGTAAAGGAATGAGTGAATTCCATCTTGCACAGTTAAGTTTCCAGCTACGTACGAGGTTCTGTCCCTGAGAAAGGAGGCTTATTGAGTCGGCTACAGGCCACTCTCACCCATACTAGTCTAAGGACAAACCCATATAAGCAGGAGTTCTTAACTTGCTCAGGATTCAGGTCAAGTCACTAATGACAATCTATAAATTACTGGTCTTATCCTGTTAATGGTGTTATACTTGTTAGACTAATAATTGGATTTATAAAAGCAAGACTGTAATTTAGACCTTAGTTTATTGGATTTATAAAAGCAAGACTGTAATCTTATCAAAACAAATAACACTTTATTTAATTGATCAAAATTACACAAGTTTGGGGGATAAATCCCAACGACCTCTGTGTCTTATCCCGTGGTTTCACCTGCTGGGGACAAACTTGTTGCTCCTTCACGCCCGAAAGGGAAGAAGAGGATGAAGAGGGGTAAAACTGACCGAGCTGTCGCCCAGAAGGGCAAGAAGGTCAAGGACGTTGCAAAGAAAGGAAAGTGTTTCCACTGCAATGGGGGTGGACACTGGAAGAGGAACTGTCCCAAATTTCTAGTCGAGAGGAAGAATCAAGTTAAATGTGATTTACTTGTGACAGAAACTGGTTTAGTGGAGAGTAGTGACTCTGCCTGGATATTGGATTCAGGCGCCACTAACCATGTTTGTTCTTCTTTCGTGGATTGATTCTGGCAACACCGCGATAGGGTGAGGTGACTCTACGGGTTGGATTCGGGGAGCTTGTCTCTGCTGCAGCGATCGACACGATGAAGCTACATTTTGGCAGGAGCTACATTTTGTTGGACAATATGTATATAGTTCCAGGGTTTACTAGAAACCTAGTTTCTATTTCCTGCCTTTTAGAATAGTGTATTTCCGTTTCATTCCATGGTAATAAAGCGTTTATTTCCAGAAATGGTAATCTTATTTGTTCAGCTTCACTTGAGCATAATCTGTATGTTTTGAAACCTAATTCGGTCAAAAGTGTTTTGAATACTGAATTATTTAAAACTGCAGAAACACGAACTAAGAAAGCGAAAGTTTGTTATAAGGAAAATGCCCATCTTTGGCATCTACGGTTAGGCCACATTAATCTCAATAGGATTAAGAAACTAGTGAAGAGTGGACTTCTAAACGAGTTGGAAGAAAACTCTTTACCGGTGTGTGAGTCATGCCTTGAGGGCAAAATGACCAAACGTCCTTTTAGTGGAAAAGGATATAGAGCCAAAGAGCCCTTGAGTTAGTACATTCTGACTTCTGTGGTCTGATGAATGTTAAAGCTCTGGGCGGTTATGAGTACTTCGTGTCTTTCATAGACGATTACTCGAGGTATGGGTATATTTACCTAATGCACAGGAAGTCTGAAACTCTTGAAAAGTTCAATGAGTACAAGACTGAGGTTGAAAACCTCTTAGGTAAATCGCTTAAAACACTTCGATCGGATCGAGGTGGAGAGTACATGGACACCGAATTCCGTGACTATATGATAGAACACTTTAATTACGTCCCAACTCTCAAATACCGTATGCCAAAACAGAATGGTGTATCGGAGAGGAGAAACAGAACCTTGTTGGACATGGTTCGGTCGATGATGAACTATGCTCGTCTCCCTGATTCTTTTTGGCCTTACGTAGTGGAGACGGCGGTCTATATTTTGAATAACGTTCCGTCGAAGAGTGTTTGTGAAACACCTTTCGAGCTCTGGAGTGGACGTAAAGGCTGTTTACATCACTTCAGAATTTGGGGATGCCCAGCCCACGTGTTGGTGTCAAACCCGAAAACGTTGGAACCCCGTTCGAAATTGTGCCTATTCGTAGGTTACCTTAGAGAGACTAGGGGTGGCATGTTTTACGATCCTAAGGAAAATAGGGTGCTTGTGTCGACAAATGCCACTTTCCTAGAGGAAGACCACGTCAGAGATCATTTACCAAGGAGTAAAATTGTGTTAAATTAAATAGACAGTATATCAGCAAGAGTTGCTGATGGGGCTATTACGTCAACAAGTGTTGTTGATCCTAACACGTCTAGTCAAATCCGTTCCCAAGAGTTGGGAATGCCTCGACGTAGTGGGAGGGCTGTGAGACAGCCTAATTGCTACATGGGTTTAGCTGAGACCTCAGTCGTCGCTCCTAATGATGACTGTGAAGATCCATTGACCGATGATCAGACAATGGTTGATGTTGATAAAGACAAATGGATTAAAGCTATGGACTAGGAAATGGAGTCTATGTACTTCAATTCTGTATGGGAGCTTGTGGATCAACCGGATGGGGTAAAATCGATTGGTTGCAAATGGATCTACAAGCATAAATGTGGCGTAGATGGGAAGGTGCAGATCTTCAAAGCCCGACTAGTGGCAAGGGGTTTTACCCAGGTTGAAGGGGTTGACTATGAGGACACCTTTTCACCTATTGCCATGGTAAAGTCGATTAGGATCCTTCTGGCCATTGCCGCGTATTATGACTACGAGGTATGGCAGATGGACGTCAAGACAACCTTTCTGAATGACAAACTTGATGAGACACTTTACATGGACCAGCCCAAAGGGTTCATTGCCTAAGGCCAAGTGCAAAAGGTTTGTCGGCTTCATAGGTCCATTTATTGGCTGAAACAAGCTTCGAGGTCTTGGAATATAAGGTTTGATGAGGCGATCAAATCTTATGGGTTTGATCAAAATGTCGACGAGCCTTGTGTCTACAAGAAAATCGTTGACAAAACTGTTGCATTTTTGGTGTTGTATGTGGACGATATTCTTCTCATTGGGAATGAGGTAGAATTTCTTACTGACGTTAAGAAGTGGCTAGCTTCACAATTCGAAATGAATGATTAGGGAGAAGCTCAGTATGTTCTAGGTATCCAGATTATCTGAAACCGGAAGAACAAAACGCTAGCCTTGTCTCAGGCATCTTATATTGACAAAATGTTGTCTAGATATAAGATGCAGAACTACAAGAAGGGCTTTGTTCCTTTCTGGCATGGGGTTTACTTGTCTAAGGATCACTGTCCTAAGACTCCTCAAGATGTTGAGGATATGAGACGGATTCTGATAGCATGCAAATATGCTATCTTATTTCTATATTTTAGCTAGTTTTTATACTTAAAACATAAACTTTCATGGCATTTTATGGTTAATTTCAGGAAACTGAGCTTGAGAAGCAAGAATTGAGTGTTTTGAGGTTATTTTGGTATAATTTGGAACATGTGTATGCTTAATTGAATACCAAAGAAAACTCTAGATGTATTTTGAGTATAAAAAATATATTGAGAGATTCTACATCGAATAACGATTCCAACGCATCAAACCGGAGGTCATTTGGACACCCGAGCGAAAAGATATGATAAAAATGGTCGCAGTGCGCTGGCTGGCAGCAAGCAGAGCGTTGCAACGCCATGCCCAAAGTCCCTATAAATATAACATGTTGTTTTCATTCCAAGGGGAGCCGAATTTAGTAGTTTTTAGCCCTAGTTTCGAAATACACACTCTAAGGGGAGAAAAAAGAGCATTCCTTGGGAGCTAAAGCGTTTGTGGAAGCTCGAGATCATGACGGGAGCTCGAGAACGAGAGACCCACATCGACACATAAGTTTATTTCTCTTTCTTTTAGTTTGTGATTAAGTTTAAAGACTTTTCCTATGACTTTATCTTGTTTTTATGATGATTTTGAGTAGCTAAACGTTGTAGTTGGAATTTGATTAGCATGTCTTAGATTTATTTGATTATGTATTGAACTTTGTTATGTTATTTATTTTTGACAATTCATTCTTAATTTCATTTATATCTTTGGTTTAAGTGGACTCGAGAGAAAAAACTTAAATTAGAACAAAGGTTGTCAAAACTCTTACAATTCTGGCATGAGAATGACCTAGAAATTTTAGGGAAACGCATAAAGAAGTTGCTTAATGTCGTGCATGCTTAGATTTTACATGGAGACTATAGGATTTATTGTATGTGCGAGGCTCTTGAGAGATCGAGAGACTTTCTTGAGTAATTTACTTCTTGTTTATAAATTCATAATATTAGTTCATTGCATGTGTTAAATAAGGAATTATCTTGTGAAATCATCTTCCTCCAATTCTATCATATTTGTGTCTCCAATTGTACATTTATTTTCTATCTTTCTTTTCACTATCCATCAAAGTTTTGTTGCTTTAGCTAAAATTAAGAAAAAGTATCTTGGTAATTAATTAATCTAGAAAACCCATTCCTGAGGAGGATACTCTATACTCAAATCACTATACTAAAACTTGACCCGTACACTTGCGGTATTGCAATATAATTTTACGCAACAAGTTTTTAAGGCCACGTATGGGGAATGAGGATTATTTAGATTAATTAATATTGGGAGAAAATTCGAGATTTTAGACTAAAGTTTTTTTTCCCTTTTGTGTTTTTTTTCTTATTTGTTTTTGTCTTTTCTTTTATGGTTTTTTTCCTTTTTTGGTTTTTTTCTTTATTTGTTTTTTTCTTATTTATTTTTTTCTTATTTTTTATTTGTTTCATTTTGTGTTTTGTTTTCATACTTATTTTTTTTCTTATTGTTGTTTTTCCTTATTTTTTTATTTATTATTTTTTTATTTTTTTCCTTTTGTGTTTTTTTTGTTTGTTTCCTTATTTGTTTTTTTCCTTATTTTTTTCCTTTTGTGGTTAGTTTTCTTATTTGTTTTTTCAGTTTGTGTGTTTCTTTTCCTTTTCTGTTTCTTTCCTTTTTTTAGTTTTTTAGTTTTTTTCCTTATTTATTTTTGTGTTTTTCTTTTTTTGTTCTTAATTTAGTCTTGTGTGTTGTTCGCGTCTTTGTCTCCTGTTTTGGTTGTGTTGATTTTGTGTAAAAGTTTAGTTTTGAATTGTTGTGATTTAAAGTATGACTTTTCAAGATTTTAATTCTTCGCCAATGTACTATCCTTTTCAGGACCCTAGGTATGTGAATCATGAATTCTCTGGATACCAAATGTCTAATCCTTACCATTATGAATATATGACTTATGAAAATTATTTTGATGGTAATCATATAGGCACTTGGAACCAAAATTTTTCCTACCCCAACCAATCTATAAAAAAACTCTTCTCTTGTGGATTTATTAATGGAATATACTTTGGAGTTGAGGGTTAAAAATTTTTGTCATGCTGAATTAGAAAGGTTGGATAGCTTAGAAGCTAAGGTGGTAGAACTTGGAGAAATAATACATGAAAGGACTCATCATCCTAATCAACTGGTACAATCCATTAAAGCCCTACAGGAGCAAGTTCTTATTCTTGCCACTGAGAAAGAATAACCTATGAGGACTTATGCATATGATAGTGAGGATGAGTTGGAGGAGACTGGAACACACCAAAAACAGGTTTGTGAGGCCGAGCATGGTAATGCAATCACTTCCACAAAAGAAATCCAGGTGATAGAATTTGAGGCTGAAAAAGTCTCCCTTCCCTTTATCTCCAAAAGTTTCTTTTAATATTGATAACCATTTTTCCTATACTCACGAGTCTTATTTTGAATTTTGTTCTTTTATTTCAAAGAAAAATAACAAAAATATTTATCTTTCAGGTGCCCAAGAAAAACAAGAGAGTCTTTTAAACTTAGAAGGTTATATTGACTTAAGCAAGAAGGCCCCGAAGAAATATGAGCAATTTTACGTGCCTTGATGCCAACCATGGGTCCAGTCTAGCTAAAGACGTGAAAGAAAGCACTTTTTGGGAGGCAACCGAAGCTTTACATTTCATTTACGTTTTTGTTTTTGCTTTAGTTGTTTTATTTGTTTGCTTAGTTCTTAGTTTTCGTTGTTTTTGTGTTTGTTAGGTTGTGTTGATGTCTCCCTCGTGAAACCCATGCTCCGCGTCTGCAGATGCTTTCATCTCACGTAACTTGGCGCGCCAAGGAATTCAAAAGAAAATGAAAATCTCCATTACTCGTGACATGTATTGTTCACTCTTACCCTTCTTACTTTCTTTGAGCTTATTCTGCAAACATTGAGGACAATGTTTAGTTTAAGTTTGGGGGGTGGATTTGCTTATCTGTTGTGACTGTCCTGAGTATGTGTTGAATTGTTGATTGATCTTATGCATAAGTATGATTACGATGGCTTAGGACGAGATTTAATTGAAAATTTTTGTGATTCTGCTGAAACTTGAGAGCATGATATGAATTTGACTTAATTTAAAATTTTTCTTGAGCTTTTCCTGCACTATTATGCACATAGCATGTGTTCCAGTAGTTTTGAAATGCTTAGAACAAAATTATTAGGTTTAGAAGTTTGATGTCACCTCGATAGGTCTGAGTACTGATTTGAGAGTTAAACTGCAGGATAGGGTGAATGACAATATGTAGTGCATGATCTGTATAATATGTGCATTATGTGAAAAAGTTTTTCTTTTGTTTGTTTGTTAAAAAAATCGTGAGGACAAAAAGAGCTACCTTCACTGTGATCAGTTAGGCCACTTATTGAGCGAGTGCTCTTGGTAAGGGTCCCTGCAGTGGATGTGTGAAAGCTAGTGTCCTTGCACGAAAAAAGAAGAAAATAAAAAAAGTGGCATCAAAAGAGTGATTAAGTGCTAAGTAAAGTTGTTTATTTCCTTAATGTGGGGAGACTCAAGGTTTAGAAACTATGACCAGTGTAGGGGGAAGTTGAATGGAAAACCTAATAAAGTTGTTCTGGGCTTAGTAGAGATTAAAGGAACAGAGGCTAATCACATACACACGTAGGAACACTTAGAAAAAGTTTTAAATTGCTTGTTGAAGAATCATGTTTGATTGTTACTCATGATTACTTAAATTTCCTTTTAAATCTTTGAGGCTTAAGTCTGATATATGCATAAGAAAGATCTTATAGTTTAATTTTATTTTGATTGGGTCTAGCAAAAGCTTAAGTGTGGGGGTATTTGATAGCATGCAAATATACTATCTTATTTCTATACTTTAGCTAGTTTTTATATTTAAAACATAAACTTTCATGGCATTTTATGGTTAATTTCAAGAAACTGAGCTTGAAAAGCAAGAATTGAGTGTTTTGAGGTTATTTTGGTATAATTTGGAACATGTGAATGCATAATTGAAGACCCAAGAAAACTCTAGATGTATTTTGAGTATAAAAAATATACTGAGAGATTCTACATCGAATAGTGATTCCAACGCATCAAACCGGAGGTCATTTGGACACCCGAGCGAAAAGATATGACAAAAATTGTCGCTGTGCGATGGCTGGCAGCAAGCACAGCGTTGCAACGCCATGCCGAAAGTCCCTATAAATATAACATGTTGTTTTCATTCCAAGGGGAGATGAATTTGGTAGTTTTTAGCCGTAGTTTCGAAATACACACTCTAAGGAGAGAAAAAAGAGCATTCCTTGGGAGCTAAAGCGTTTGTGGAGGCTCGAGATCGTGACGGGAGCTCGGGAACGAGAGACCCACATCGACACATAAGTTTATTTCTCTTTCTTTTAGTTTGTAATTGAGTTTAAAGACTTTTCCTATGACCTTAGCTTGTTTTTATGGTGATTTTGAGTAGCTAAACGTTGTAGTTGGAATTTGATTAGCATGTTTTAGTTTTATTTGATTATGTATTGAACTTTGTTATGTTATTTATTTTTGACAATTCATTCTTAATTTCATTTATATCTTTGGTTTAAGTGGACTCGAGAGAAAAAACTTAAATTAGAACAAGGTTGTCAAAACTCTTAGAATTCTGGCATGAGAATGACCTAAAAATCTTAGGGAAACGCATAAAGAAGTTGCTTAATGTCGTGCATGCTTAGATTTTACATGGAGACTAGAGGATTTATTGTATGTGTGAGGCTCTTGAGAGATCGAGAGACTTTCTTGAGTAATCTACTTCTTGTTTATAAATTCATAATATTAGTTCATTGCATGTGTTAAACAAGGAATTATCTTGTGAAATCATCTTCCTTCAATTCTATCATATTCGTGTCTCCAATTGTACATTTATTTTCTATCATTCTTTTCACTATTCTTCAGAGTTTTGTTGCTTTAGCTAAAATTAAGAAAAAGTATCTTGGTAATTAATTAATTTAGAAAACCCATTCCTGAGGACGATAAGGAATATAGGAAATCCACTTCGGGGTCAACCTTCATTCTGAATGGAGAAGCTGTAGTATGGCGAAACATCAAGCAGGGATGCATCGCTGATTCCACTATGGAAGCGGAGTATGTTGCGGCTTGTGAAGCTGCAAAGGAAGTTGTTTGGCTTAGGAAGTTCATGACGGATTTGGAGGTTGTTCCAAATATGAACTTGTCGATCACACTGTTCTGTGATAACAGTGGTGCAGTAGCCAACTCACGTGAGCCTCAGAGCCATAAGAGAGGCAAACAAATTGGGTGCAAATATCATCTGATACGGGAGATTGTGCACCGCGGAGACGTTACAGTCACGCAGATAGCGTGGAGCACAACGTAGCTGATCCATTTACAAAACCCCTCACGGCTAGGGTGTTTGAGGGTCACCTAGAGAGTCTAGGTCTTCGAGAGCTTACTGACTAGGGCAAGTGGGAAATGTGTAAACGGGTATTCAATGCCCTAGTTTATTGTATGACTTCATTGTAATTTATGTACATTTCAGAAATGTATTTTCTCCACTAGCTTAGTCCAAGTGGGAGTTTGTTGGGATTTTTATCCTAATCTCGTGTTTGTAATTTACTGTTTCAAATTAATAAGAGTTATTTATTTCATCACTTTGTGTCTGACAATATTTATAAATTTTTCCAATAAACTAAGCTCTAGGGTCATTGAATTTATGAGAGAACTAGAACTTGAAACGGTGTGTAGTGGACACACAGGGAGGATCACGTTCGAGTTAATGACTCAAACGGTCTACAGTATATGGATAAGGTTGGAGACCTAATCTTGGATACACTGTGGATGCAACCCGCTTTGTACTAGATACAAACGAGATGATCTAACTCGTTCATGTGGTTTACATGCGAGTGGGGGCATCCTGTGCAATGAGACTATACAAGACCGGACCGTGACTTATTAGACCTACTAACGTAACACCGATGACAGTAAGGACTAATAACTTCGTAGATGACTATTAGTGACTCGACCTAAATTCTGAGCGTGTTACGGACTTCTGCCTGCGGGGGTCTGTCCTTTGACTAGTACGGGTGAGGGTGGTCACAGTTACTCGCCCAATATGCCTATCTTCTCAGGGACAGGACCAAATAGGTAGCTGGGAACTTAACTACGCGAGATGGAATTCACTCGTTCCCGCCTTTAAGGAAATTATAGGGGTTGTTCCCTTAAGTGTTGTCTCCAGGGCTTGGACAACGAGCGCCCACCTTCTCACTGGCTCGAGAAGGGTGTTGTGTATGGTTGGACCATCACAAAATGTTGTTCATTAGAGTAGCAGTGGGGACTTAAGGAACAAAAGTTAGACACAGGGGTAAAACGGTAATTTGACCCAGCTATGTCTACGAACAACCTGTGAAGGGTCGACTCATGGGCATTGGTTATATCGGTGGACATGTAATATTCTCAGATCGACGGAGTGCAGCTACGGGCTATAGTGGAGTGTTACCGTAGCTAATGATTGTTGATTAACCGGGTCAAAGAGTTTGACAGGTTAATCTCGGATCATTGGAGCCTGTCACTGTAGGTCCATTAGGTCTCTCGGTTGGCTCAATCTGGGTAAAAGAAGGGTTAATGTTTTGGCATGAAATTGAAGTGTCCAATTTCACTTTAAGGGCATTTATGTCATTTATATGAGATATGAATGATATAATATATAGTTTAATGTGAATGAGATTCATAATAAACTATAGGTTAGCGTAATTGTTGAATTAGGGCTAATTGAAGAAATTAATTGAGAAAAATTAAATTGGATGTGATTCAATTTAATTAATCAACAATTATTGCAAATGGGATTTGCAATATGAGATATGAGATATCTTATATTATGTGGTTATGCAAATGAGATTTGCATAACCTAAGGTTGTGGTAAAGTGGTAATAATGTGGAGATTTTAACTCCATCATTTCCACTATTTAATCCCTTTTTGCAAGAAGGAATTCAAGTTTTCACTCTCATTTTTTGGATTTCACCCAAAAAGAAGAGTTTCTCTCAACACTTCTCTCTCAAATCTCCTCCCTCTCCAAAACTCTAGAGTCCACAACTCTCCTCCTTTCCAAAGGAAGAACAACCGAGACTCCAAGCGGTAGTGTTTGGATTCTGTTCGTGGGAAGCGTTCGTTGAGATCGAGAAGCACGAAGTGTTCGTGATCAAGGAAGATTTTGAAGAATTGTCTACAACAAGTAAGTGCATTCTTCTCGGTGTAAATTTATTCCTCTTTTGCATGTTTAGCCTAGATCTAATAGTTAGATCATTTTGACAAAATTCAAGTAGCGGAATGATACCATGACAATTCGATCGTCTTCCGCTGCGCAGGGATTTTCATTCCCTTCAATATAATGCTGATAGGTGGAGATTTCATCTCCACCTATTTACCATTTTACCACAACTATAGGTTATTCAAATCATATTTGCATAACCACATATTATAAGATATCTCATATCTCATTTTACAAATCACATTTCCAATATTGTGGATTTTGTTGGGATTTATGCCCTAAACTTGTGTAATTTTGATCAAATAAATAAAGGGTTATTTGTTTTGATAAAATTATATTCTTGCTTTATAAATCCAATAAACTAAGCTCGAAGATTATAACATATCTTGAACATCAGTGTAGTGGACACCATTTGGATTGTGTTTAAGAATAAAACCTAAATGGTCTATGGTATAAGAATAAGGTTAGAAACCTTATTCTGGTAACACCATGGATACGACCCACTTTGTAATTAGTACAAATGAGGTAATCCAACTCATTCATGTAGTTGACATGCGAGTGGGGGCATCCTGTATGAAGAGTTCATACAAGCCCGAACTGTAAATTATTAGTCTAACCAGTGTAACACCTTTAACAAGATAAGACTGATAATTTATAGATGGTCATTAGTGACTCGACTTGAATCCTGAGCAAGTTAAGAACTCCTACTTATAGGGGTTGGCCCTTAGACTAGTATGGGTGAGAGTGGCCTGTAGCCGACTCAATAAGCCTACCTTCTCAGGGATAGAATCTCGTAGGTAGCTGGGTACTTAACTGTGCAAGATGGAATTCACTCATTCCTACACTAAGGAATTAGATAGGTTGTTCTCTTAAGAACTGACTCTAGGTCTTGAACAATGGGGCCCCACCCTCTATGAGTGTATGAGTCTATGCTAGGACCTTAGACTTGTTGTTAATTAGAGGATCAGTGGTGCTTAAGGAACAAAGAGGTAATCACAAGGGTAAAACGGTAATTTGACCCAGCCGTGATTACGAATAACCTGTGAAGGGTCGACTCATGGGTAATGATTATATCAGTGGAGACAATCTAATCTAGAGTGAGGAGAGTGCAACTACAAGTCTATAGTGGAGTGACTTGTAGTTAATGAATATTGAATAACTAGATTAAAGAGTTTGATAAGTTAATCTCACATCATTGGAGCTTATGAACTGTAGGTCCATTAGGTCCCTCCGTTGGCTCAACATGGTTATATTGAGGGTATAAGTTAGGAATGAAATTGAAGTGTTCAATTTCATATATGAGATGTTATATAAGTTATATTCGATATAATTGAGATAATATATAGTTTTAATGTGAATTAGATTCGCATATTAACTATATACTTAAGAGAGAATGAAAGAGGGATAGGATGGTAATTTTCGTCCCTATCTCTTCCTATATATATAGTTGCATAAGACTCGTAGTTGGGATTTGTGACCTAAAACTCGTAGTTTATAATTATGTTCTAATTAATGTAATAAAGTGTTATTATTTGAATAAAGTGTTATTGTTCGTTATCTACGAGTTTGCCTTTATTTAAAACATTAAATCCAATAAACTAAACATCCAAGACTGTTAAATGAATCTTTAACTGAATGTAATGTACATATATAGTTAGGGGATAAGGTTTGGGTACCTTACCTTGGTAAAACTATGGATATGACCCACTTTGTATTTGATACAAACATTGTGATCCTAACGTGTTAGTGTAGATGACATGTGAGTGGGTATATCATATGTAATGAGATTACATAAGACCCGACCACGAAATAGTAGCCTCTAGCTGTAACTCCGTTGACTAGTTAGGTTTCTATTTCATTAGGATGTCCTAGGCAACTTGATCTCAATCTCGAGCGAGTTTACGAACTCCCGCTCATGCAGGGATTGTCCTTTGACTAGTATGGGTCGAGAGTGGGCGGTTCGCCACTCAATATGCCTACCTTCTTGGGGACAAGACCGAGTGAGCGGCTGGGAACATAACTTAGCAAGATGAAATTCACTCCTTCCCGCCTACTAGGGTAAGTAGAGGAATGTTCCCTTATGTGGTGTCTCCGAGACTTGAACAAAGGGTCGACCCTCTCATTGGCCCGAGAGGGACTCTGTTTGTTGGTAGGATCGCAAACAAATTGTTCATTAGAGGAGCACTGGTACTTAAGGCACAAGATGTAACCCAGGGGTAAAATGGTAATCGACTCCACCGGTGTTACTCACGAACATTCGTGAAGGATTGACTTGTCATTATTGGTCAATATCCATGGACACGGAAATATATCTGCATTGAGAAGAGTGCAGCTGTGGGACTTTAGTGGAGTGTTCCCGCAGTTAACGAATGTTGATTTGGAGGTTTATGAGAGAATTGAATATTTGAAAGAGTTCAAATATTATATTAAATGTGAATGTGATTCACATTTGAAAACTATAGGTTAAAATTTAATGTGCAATGGATGTACATTAAAACTATAGGTTAAAGGGGTCATATGATTAAATGAGATTTAATCCAAATTAAATATATGATATTTAATTTGTATTATTTTAATAATAAAATAAGGGAACGTGTCATCCAGACACGTTCCCACTATCCTCTTCCTTCTCCCTATCGATAGCTTAACAGGGAGAAGGGTTGTGCATTTTTGGATTGATCGATTGATTTTTTTCTGCAATTGGTGAACGGCTGCAAGAAAAATTCTCTCTCTCACTCTCATTCCCAAAACATCCAATTGTTGGAAACCTTCCGACCAAGATTGATTTAAGCAAAACTCAGAGACATAGGAGGTTCTCCTGTTGGTTGTGTTCTTGCTGGAAGAAAAACATAGAAGTTCCATAGTTGTGTTGTTGTACTGTTTGGAGCAAGGACTTGCTGTTGGAGAAAGTCTACAAAGGTAATTCCTCTTCCTCTCCTTTAATTTAATTGTTAAACTGTACATGTTTGCATGTATGCCATTAAATCCATGCCTAATTAGATTAGAGTTGATTTCATGCTTGTTCTGTATTTTTCGGTCAATGTACTGGTTTTTGTTTTTAGCAAAACAATCAAGCAAATTAACGATCCCAATCACGTTTCCGCTGCTCAAGGAGATAAGATCTCCATCAATTGGTATCAGAGCCAGGTTGTATTGTTTTGAAACAAAATTGCATTGATTTGGTGGGAATTGCATTTGGTTTGCTGTAAAACATGTTTAGGAATGTTTTGGCCTTAGTTTACTTTGATTTTGATCAATTAGTATGTAAAGGCCCCTGCGTTTTTGGGTAAAAAGTGTAAAATTGAGTCTGTAATTTAGTTACGATTCGTTCGGGCCAGCGCTCCTTATCGACGCGCGATTTGAAGAGGTCAATGGCGCGTTACGCCATCCCGATACCAGGCGCGCAAGACGACGGCGGGCGCGCAGTAACGCCGTGGCGCTTTCCAGCAGCTGCAGACCGATTCGACTGGTTCAGCGTTTTTGGTCCGGTTTGAGCGGTTCAAGGCCGGTTCAGGGTGTTTTTTGACCGATTTCATGAAATAAATTAATGTAATTTATTTTTTTTCACTGTAGGGGCCAAATTATTCTGATTTTACAGCTATTTATCTATGTGAATGTCATTTAGATTATTCCCACCTTAGGATAAGCATGTTTATGCATTTTATTTATATAAATGTTATATGAATATGGTTGAATGCTTGACTAATTTATTTTTTTTCATGAGTAATTAATTATAAGTGTTATAATTAGATTATATGGAAATAAATTGCATGGAGCGTGAAATTACTTAGATTAAAATAAATGTTATTTTGTTTAAGTAATTTTATGATTTAAGAAGTTGAATATCTTTTATAATTCCAATTTGAATATTGATTGTTGGATTTATAATATAGTTTCTTTATCATAGGTTAATTATTAAAATTTATAAAAGTTATAAATTAAAGGGGTTTTAGAAACCATAACCTATAATAAAGAAATGCATGCAAACATAGGAACTTTGGTTAAATTAAATTAGTTTGAAATTGTTTAAAATTAATTTAGACCTAAGTTTCAATTTCTAATAGGATTAGAAATAAGTCTTACATAATATTTTAAATAGTTTAAAATATAGTAGGACTTTAGGACTTTGGTTATAAGGGAACTCTACCTATGAAGTTCTGCGTCTAAGGTGAGGTACTTAAGTTGACTTACAACTAACACCTCCTACACTGAAACTCGACCCGGAACCTGAGTTGAATTAACCTCAGTTCTATTTTATCTCTAGGTAATTGAAATGTTTATTCACCTAGACATAAGGTTTTAAGACCTAGTTATAATAGTTATAATAGGCATAGACTTAGATAGATTCTTTTAACCAGAATCCGACTAAGTTAAATCCATACCCTAATTTTAGGAACTTCAGTTGGAGAAAACGAGATGTTCGCATCGAGTTTACTCTCACGTCCTCCAGAGTTCACATCGTGGGTTCCATGCTCGGCTACGCGACGTCAATAGGACGTCCCCCCTACGGTATGTGTTTGCATGGTTCGATACCAAGGTGAATGAGGGAAGTATCCATAGTAAATGGCAGCAGGACGCGTGTCAACGTATCCTACGGTCTCCTCCATTAGGTTGCACCACGAGATTTCTATAGTCCGCCTGCTAGGTTGTCCTAGAACAGCCAAACCCTACGGAGGGCCTGACTATAGGGATCGAAACACCGCGAACTCCAGAAACGGATAGGGTCTCTTAGGTTGTTTGCCAACAGTTGTCTTTCTTAATAGTAGCCTATTGGCTCGGGCCTATTGGATCTGAAAATTGTAGGGTCACATTTACGGGATGAGTTAAGTTAGTTAACAAGTCCTTGACCAAACAAACGGTAGCTAAGGACCATTGGGACATGAGATGTTCTGGTAGTGGGAATTGGCTGAGAAAGTCTCCATTCAATGGAGGAAAGACTGACCGCCCGATGGAGGCTTTTGTAATAAACCCTTGAAGTATCGTTGCAAAATTAAAGGTTTAACTTAAACAATGGGATGTTGTTTAAACACTAGGGTTCTTTAATAATTTTGCTAAATTAGATTGGTTTTTACAATGTGTTTAAAGTCATAACTAATTAGAATTATTTTGGATTCTCAGCATGTCGTCCTCAATAATAGCCCTACTTAAAAGTGACCGTTTAACTGATGAGAATTTTACTACGTGGAAGTCCAACTTGAATACGATTCTCGTTGTTGACGACCTTTGGTTCGTACTAACTTAGGAATGTTCTCAGATTCCTGCTCGTAATGCTCCTCAATCTGTTAAGGAGGCGTACGACCGTTGGATCAAAGCCAATGATAAGGCCAAGGTCTACATTTTGGCTAGTGTTTATGAAGTTTTGGCCATAAAGCACAAGGGCATGGTCTCAGCTCGTGAGATCATGAGTTCACTGCAGGAAATGTTTGGACAACCGTCTGGACAGATTCGACACAAATCCCTCAAATACGTTTATAACTCCCGTATGAAGGAGGGGTAATCGGTGAGAGAACACGTTCTTGATCTGATGGTCCACTTCAACGTGGCTAAGATAAACGGAGCGGTCATTGACGAGCAGCGTCAGGTATCGTTCATCCTGGAATCTCTTCCGAAGAGTTTCCTGCAATTCCACAGCAATGCGGCGATGAACTAGATAAAGTATAACCTGACTACTATCCTTAATGAACTACAGACTTTCCAATCTCTTATGATGAATAAGGGATAGGCTGATGGAGAGGCAAATCTGTTTGCCCATTCTAGAAAGTTCAAGAAGGGTTCATCCTCTTGGACTAAGTCCGGTAGCTCATCTTCTAGGCTTAAGAAGACCCAAAAGAAGAAAATAGGAGGGAATGGAAAGACACCTCCTGCTGACAAAGGCAAGGGAAAAACTAAGCTTGCAGATAAAGGAAACTGTTTCCACTGCAACATGGATGAGCACTAGAAGAGAAACTGCCCAAAATACTTTGTTGAGCTCAAAGAGAAGAAAGGTAAATTAGATTTACTTGTTCTTGAAACTTGTTTAGTGGAAAATGATGATTTAACCTGGATACTTGATTCAGGAGCCAGTAATCACGTTTGCTCTTCATTTCTGGAAATTAGTTCCTTCAAGGAGCTCCAAGAGGGTGAGATGACGCTCAGGGTCGGAACGGGAGATGTCGTCTCAGCTCGTGCAGTGGGAGATGCCAAGTTATTTTTTGGAGATAGATTTCTTTCTTTAAAAAATCTATATATAGTTCCTAAGCATAAAAGGTACTAAATTTCTATCTCTTGTTTAATAGAAATTGGTTATTGTATTTCTTTTTCAATCAATGAAGCGTCCATTTTGAAAGAGGGTGTCAATATTTGTTCTCCTAAATTATGGCTTGTACGTACTGAAACCGAATAAAACCAAAGCAATTTTAAATCATGAGATTTTTAACAATGCTAACACTCAAAATAAAAGCCAAAGAATTTCTCCAAATAATAATACCTATTTGTGGCATCTTAGACTTGGTCATATTAATCTCAACCGGATTGAGAGACTTTTTAAGAATGGACTTCTAAACAAGTTAGAAGATGATTATTTACCGCCTTGCGAGTCTTGCTTGGAAGGTAAAATGACCAAACGACCTTTTACTTTGGAAAGGTTATAGAGTCAGTAGAACCCTTAGAACTTATACATTCGGATCTTTGTGGTCCGGTGAATGTTAAAGCTCGGGGAGGGTACGAATATTTCATCTCTTTCATAGATGTTTATTCGAGGCATGGTTATCTATACCTAATGCATCACAAGTCTGAAGCTCTTGAAAAGTTCAAAGAGTATAAGGCTGAAGTAGAGAATTCATTACGGAAAAGCATTAAAACACTTTGATCCGATCGAGGTGGAGAGTATATGGATTTGAGATTCCAGGACTATATGATAGAACATGGAATTAAATCTCAACTCTCTACACCTAATACACCACAGCAAAATGGTGTGTCACAAAGGAGAAATAGAACCTTGTTAGACATGGTTCGTTCTATGATGAGCTATGCTCAATTGCCTGCCTCGTTTTTGGGATACGTAGTAGAGACTACAGTTCAAATCTTGAACAGTGTTTCGTCAAAATGTCTTTCAGAAACACCTTTTGAACTTTGGAAGGGGCGTAAACCTAGTTTACAACACTTCAGGTGTAAACCCGAGAATCATTCTTTGGAATCTTCTTTAAAAAAAAAAGAAAAGAAAAAATGAATGCTTAAGACTTGGTTTTCCTTGTTTTAAAAAGAAAAGAAATGAAGTGAAAGACAAAAGGAAAACAATGAAGGAAAAGTTTAAACCATTTTGGTTTGGTTTGCTTTATAGATAAAGAAGAAAAGAAAATGAAAGAAATGTTTATTATATTAAGTTTTGTTTTGTTTTGTAAAGAAAAGAAAAGAAAAGAAAAGAAAAGAAAAGAGAGAGATAAAGGAAAAAGGAAAGGATGAAAAAGGGAGAGTGGGGGGTGGGACCCCCACCTTTGTTTTCTTTTTAAAGACTATTTTTCCATCGATCTTCTTCTTCATTTATCAAAACGAAGGTAAGGGTTTCGTGAAAGAAGGAGAAAGGAAGAAGAAGAAGGGGTTTTTTCGTGAGTTAGAGTTGCAGAAGAAGGGAGGTGAATTCAAAACTTGATTGTTTAGCAGCAAGGTGATCAACTCACCCCTGTTCTGGTTTTCTGTTCATCTCGAGCTCCACAAGAAGAAGTAAGAGTTGAGGTTTAGTTTTCTTTAAAGCTAATTCATTTTTGAACAAAGTACATGAAGGATGCTTGAGCCGATTCTGACCTTAAGTTGCTGTTTTATCAAGAGGAAGGCAGAAGACATAAATTTTCTGTCAAATCCGAGAAGTCTCTAGTGTTTTGGTTGTCATAATCTGTAGAGTTGGAATCAGAAGCTCTAATAGGTATGGTTGGAAAGCTTATTGAATTTTCTACAACGTTTGTGAAGAAATTGTGAATAGAAAATGATTGGAAGATGTTGTAAATATCAGGTCAAGGTTCAGGTTGCAGCAGGAAATCCAATTTGGAACAGCAGGAAGTTGTTTTTAGGGAAAACACTTTCGAGATATTTTCGAACCAATATGTTGAGAATCTCTATTTCATGTCTTCATAAGATTTTTAGAGGGTTCAAAAAGGAAGAATGTGGTATAAAGTACATCCTTTTTGGATATGTAATGAAGAAGTTATGACTGTTTGAATACAGGGTATAAAAGCTCCAAAAGGCTGGAAAATTAATTGGAGTGTTTTCTTGTAGTTTTAAGGTTAAAAACCATGAGCTCGAGGTTCTAAAACATGATTTTGGTTTGTTTGGCAGGCCAAGAAGAGATAGGTCGTGTCTACGGGCGAAATTTCTAGTTCTAACACTGTGAGTGACAAAATGAACTTCGGAAATGAACTATATGCTTGAGATATGTTTTAAGAAAACAAGTTTTGCTATAATGGAATGGTTACAATGCTTTACGTTTTCTTTTGAACACATGTTGATGAGAATTCTTGTTTTCTTTGAAATGTTTTCAAGTTCTCGATGTGATCCTAGATCTCCCGATGAAACTTATACATGATCATATGTTTACTGATTTTTGAAATTTATGGAAATGTTATGATTTCGAGCAAGTATGTACTAGCAAGTATGTTTTAAAGTTTTTCAGTTTTATGAACAAGCTGAGTAAGCTTGAGTTTTATGAAAGAAAAGATAAGCAAGCATGTTCAAATGTTTTTATGATGTTTTCTGAGATATTGAGCCCGAGGCTTTATGGTACCGTGTGCACACAGGTCATATTCTGTTGTCGACGTTGAGTGTACTCCGTGACAACAATTCTGTCGTGAGTGTTGGGCGGGCCCCACTACGACAAAGACGATGGGAGTGTTGGGCGGGCCCCACTACATCGTAGAGTAAACGTTGGTTGTACTTGGCGTGCCCTACACAACGTGGATTGTGACATGTTTTAAAAGGATTTCTATCATTCATATGCCTTACGAGATTTTAACGACATACTTGCTAGTTTTTCTGAAATGTTATTATGATTACACAATTACTTTTAACGTTTGATTACAGATGCATATGCTCATAGATGGTCAGGTGATATGATTTATGAGTTAATAGTTTTCTTTTAAACTCAGAAACTCACTGAGCTTCATAGCTCATTCTTTCAATGTTTCCAAACTTTTCAGGTAGAGATCGAGCTCCTGGTACCTGACATCCAGCCATAGTCTGCTGAAAGCTCCATAAGTGATATTTTGTATGTGGCTGGGTTGTATAGCAAGTCCTTATGTATTGTAGTTAGTGTTTGAGGGGACTATGTAGTTATAGTCGTATGTGCTTTAGAGGTTGTGGTTGTTTAATTAATGGTCTGGATTGTTTGTGGTTCTGATGTTCTTGCTCGTTTTAGTTTCCTAGAGAGACTTAAGAAGAGTTTCTCCTTATGTATGTTTATTACTTGTCCAGTTTCCACTGTGTTAAGTTTAAAGTGTTCCATATGTGTGCATAGTATGTTTATCAGGTAAAGCAGAGTCAACAGGTATTGTTAAGAGGTAACAATGTCTGTTGGCTTCATGCCGTCTTCCGGGCTAAGTTAGCAGGTGGTTCGGGAGGGGGTGTGACAACTTGCTATCAGAGCGGTTAGCTCCATGGGTATGAGACAGGGCAAGTTAGTTATGAGAATAAATTAGAAAGTCATAGCAAGTTCTTTAGTTAGTTCAGATTGAACGAGTAGAGTATTGTTCAAGTAAGGATAAGAGCAAGTCTAGTTAAGGCTAAAATGTGAATAGAAGTTTAGTATTGTGTACTTATGTTAAGTAACTATAGTATGTCTAATATGTTGATATGTTATAGGAGTCATGCCACCACGTACTAGCGGGCATTTACATGAGAGGCGGGATAAGGGCGGGACGCAGGATCCTACCCATGGCCATTCTGAGAGAGGATCTAGTGCCCCGAGAGTCCAAACTGAGGCCAGGGATGAGCAGCATGCCATTTCCTTACAAGAGGTAGGCAGGCCAGAGATAGCAGGGCCAAGTGATCCAGAGAAGGCATATAGAATAGAACGACTGAAGAAATTGGGAGCCACAGTGTTTGAGGGTTCCACAAATCCAGCTGACGCCGAGGTTTGGCTGAATAAGCTTGAGAAATATTTTGACGTGATGAGCTGCCCTGAAGAGCGAAAAATCAAGTTAGCCACATTCCTGCTAGAGAAGGAAGCAGAGGGTTGGTGGAAGTCAATACTAGCAAGGCGCAGTGATGCACACACTCTAGATTGTCAAACTTTTAGAAGCATCTTCGAAGATAAATATTACCCTAGCACGTATCGTGAGGCAAAGAGGGATGAATTTTTAAAACTGAAGCAAGGATCACTTTCTGTGGCTGAATACGAGAGAAAGTATACTGAGTTATCGCGGTATGCTGAAGTAATTGTGGCATCTGAGAGTGATAGGTGTCGAAGATTTGAAAGAGGGTTACGTCCTGGAATATGTACCCCAGTTACAACCATTGCTAAGTTAACTGATTTTTCTCAGTTGGTAGAGACTGCTTTACGTGTTGAGCAGAGTATAGCAGAGGCGCAGTCAGTAGTGGAGCCAACTCGAGGGCCTTCATAAACGAGCAGTTTTCAGGGTCGTGAACAGCGAAGATTCAAACCCGAAGTGAATGTTTCAAGTCGTCAGGACTTTAAGAATCGAGCTGGCGGCCAAACATTAAGGCAGATGGATGTTAGTGGTGCCTATCAGAGGCAAAGTCAAAGAGCACCTAGTCAGTCTGCTAGATCCACAACAAGACCATAGACAATGCAGAAGTCTGTTGCAAGTGTAGCAAGGAGAACTCCATGTGAAAATTGTGGCAAGAATCATCGAGGCCAATGTCTTGTTGGTGTCGGAGTGTGTTACCAGTGTGGACAGTCAGGGCATTTCAAGAGGGATTGTCCACAACTTAGAGTATCTGCACAAAGGGACCAGGGAGTTGGGTCCCAAACAGTTGAGCAACCAAGAGTTCCAGAGGGCAGCGGAGAGGCACCAGTGGTTTTGCATGTAAGAAGGGATTGTAGGGAGACCTAGGCAACAGGGAAAGGTCTACTCTATGACTCAGCAAGAAGCGGAGGATGCACCAGATGTGATTACTGGTACGGTTTCTATTTGTAGTGTACCAGCACGTGTTTTGATAAATCCAGGTGCTACGCATTCCTTTGTTTCCAATATATTCCTAACTAAGCTGAATAGAAAGTTAGAGCATTTATTTGAGAGCTTAGTTATATACACTCCAATTGGTGATTCTTTACTAGTCAATTCAGTGTTGCAGAATTGTGAGGTCATAGTAGAAGGTCTCAATATGTTAGTGGATCTTCTTCCACTAGAGTTGGAAGTGTTAGATGCAATCTTAGGTATGGATTTCTTATTCACTCATTATGCTTCCATGGATTGCCATAGAAAGGAAGTCGTTTTTAGAAAACAAGGGTTGGCTGAAGTGGTTTTCAGGGGTGAAAAGAAGATTATTTCTACGAGTTTGATTTCAGCATTAAAAGCGGAGAAATTATTAAAGAAAGGTTGAACGGCGTTTCTTGCACATGTAGTAGAGGTGCAGGAGGAAAAGCTAAAACCAGAAAATGTTCTTATTGTGAACAAATTTTTAGATGTTTTCCCAGCAGACCTGTCAGGGTTGCCACCTGATAGGGAAGTTGAGTTCACTATTGAATTGCTACCAGGAACAACACCTATTTCGCAAGCGCCGTATAGAATGGCTCCAAGTGAGCTCAGAGAGCTGAGGATGCAGTTACAAGAACTAGTTGATAAGGGATACATCAGACCTAGTGTATCCCCTTGGGGAGCTCCAGTGTTATTTGTAAAGAAGAAAGATGGTACCCTTAGATTATGCATTGATTATAGACAGCTAAACAAAGTCACGATACGTAACAAGTATCCTTTCTCCCGAATAGATGACTTGTTTGACAAGTTAAGAGGAGCATCGATGTTTTCTAAGATTGATTTAAGATTAGGATACCATCAGTTAAAGGTAAGGGAATCAGATATTTCTAAGACAACATTCAGAACGAGGTACGGACATTATGAGTTTTTAGTAATGCCATTCGGTTTGACTAATGCACCAGCAATTTTCATGGACCTCATGAACAGAATTTTCCATCAGTATTTGGATCAGTTTGTGATAGTATTCATTGATGATATGCTAGTTTACTCGGTTGATAGGAAAGCCCATGAAGAACATTTGCGGATTATTCTGCAAACACTACGCGATAAACAGTTATACGCTAAATTCACCAAATGTGAGTTTTGGTTGAATCAGGTAGTGTTTTTGGGGCATGTTGTCTCAGTAAATGGATTTAGTGTGGATCTGAATAAAGTGAAAGTAGTAGTCAACTGGGAAAGACCAACTAGTGCAACAGAGGTACGTAGTTTCCTACGCTTGGCAGGGTACTACAGACGGTTTGTTGAGGATTTCTCACGATTAGCATTACCCTTAACAGCTTTTACAAGAAAGAATGCTAAGTTTCAATGGTAAGATAAGTGTGAACAGAGTTTTCAGGAGTTGAAAAAGAGATTAGTTACAACACCTATTCTGACACTTCCTTTAACAGGAAAATAGTATGTAATTTACTGTGATGCCTCGAGGCAAGGTTTGGGATGTGTGCTCATGCAAGAAGGAAAAGTAATAGCTTATGCATCAAGGCAATTGAAAAAGTACGAGTGTAATTACCCTACCCACGATCTTGAGTTAGCAGCAGTTGTTCTAGCATTGAAGATCTGGAGAAATTACTTGTATGGTGAGAGGTGTCATATTTTTACAGATCATAAGAGTCTGAAGTATATCTTTGATCAGGGGGAGTTGAATATGAGACAGAAAAGATGGTTAGAACTGATTAAAGATTATGATTGTACCATAGAATACCATCATGGTAAGGCGAATGTGGTAGCAGATGAATTGAGCAGGAAGTCAAGACTTCCTAGGGATGCCTTGTGTGGTATTCGAGCAACATTTTTAAGTACTCTAAGGGATTCTAAGGCAGCTGTGACTGCAGAGAGTCAGGGGGTCTCTTAGCTCAATTCCAAGTCAGGTCTTCACTTGTTGCAGAAATTGTTAGAAGACAGCCAGAGGATAGTAACCTGCAGAAAATGTTTGAAAAGTCCAAACAGGACCTAGAAGCAGAGTTTAAGATGAGATCAGACGGGACCATAGAGAGGCAAGGAAGACTATGTGTTCCGAGTGTTGGTGAGCTTAAAGATACTATTCTAGAGGAAGCTCACAGTTCAGCTTATGCTATGCATCCAGGAAGCACCAAGATGTACAAAACTTTGAAGGGGACGTATTGGTGGCCTGGGATGAAGCGGGAGATAGTTGATTATGTTGATAGATGTTTGATCTGCCAGCAGGTTAAACCAGTTAGACAGAGACCAGGAGGACTTCTTAATCCATTGCGAATGCCGGAATGGAAATGGGAGCATATCACCATGGATTTTCTGTTTGGATTACACGTACTTCAAGTGGACATGATGGTATTTGGGTACTACTGGATAGACTCACTAAAACAACACGGTTTATACCGATTAAACTGACGTCTACGCTTGATCAGCTTGCTAAGCTATACGTCGACAAAATTGTGAGTCAGTACGGAGTGTCAGTGTCCATAGTTTCAGATAGAGATTCGAGATTTACTTCTAAGTTTTGGCCTAGCTTACAAAAAGCTATGGGGACAAAGCTGAATTTTAGTACAACATTCCATCCTCAGACAGATGGGCAGTCAGAGAGGACCATCCAGACCCTAGAGGACATGTTGAGAGCATGTGTCCTTCAATTTAAGGGAAGTTGCGATACATACCTATCACTTATGGAATTCGCTTACAATAACAGCTATCATTCGAGTATTGGTATGGCACCATTTGAGGCTCTGTATGGAAGGCCATGTAGAACGCCCATATGTTGGAACGAAGTAGGAGCGAGGAAGCTTATCGGTCCTGAGTTGGTGCAAGTTACAACAGATAATATTATGGTAATCAGGAAGAATTTGAAGGTAACTCAAGACCGTCAGAAGAGTTATGCAGATAAGCGACAAAATGACTTAGAATTTCAGGTCGGAGATCAAGTTTTCTTGAAGCTATCTCCATGGAGAGGTGTCCTTCGTTTTGGCAAGAAAGGTAAGCTAAGTCCTAGATATATCGGTCCTTATCAAATAACGGGACGAGTTGGGCCAGCAGCCTACAGACTGGAGTTGCCAGCAGAACTATCTCGAGTACATGATGTTTTTCATGTGTCCATGTTGAGGAAGTATATTCCAAATCCGACACATGTGCTGCAAGCACAACCCGTTGAGCTTAAAGAAGACATGAGTTACGTAGAGGATGCAGTTCAAATCCTCGACAGGAAAGAACAAGTTTTAAGAAACAAGACGATCCCACTCTTGAAGGTTCGTTTGAGACATCACGGATTGGAGGAGGCAACCTGGGAGTTAGAGGACCAAATGAGGAGGAAGTACCCGACGATTTTCACTTAAAGACTGCTAAATTTCGAGGACGAAATTTCTTAAGGGGGAGGTAAGTTGTAAACCCGAGAATCATTCTTTGGAATTTCCTTATAAAAAAACAAAAGAAAATAAGAAATGAATGCTTAAGACTTGGTTTTTCTTGTTTTAAAAAGAAAAGAAATGAAGTGGAAGACAAAAGGAAAACATGGAAGGAAAAGTTTAAACCATTTTGGTTTGGTTTACTTTAAAGATAAAGAAGAAAAGAAAATGAAAGAAATGTTTATTATATTAATTTTAGTTTTGTTTTGTAAAGAAACGAAAAGAAAAGAAAAGAAAAGAAAGAAAGAGATAAAGGAAAAAGGAAAGGATGAAAAAGGGAAAGTGGGGGGTGGGACCCCCACCTTTGTTTTCTTTTTAAAGACTATTTTTCCATCGATCTTCTTCTTTATTTATCAAAAGGAAGGTAAGGTTTCGTGAAAGAAGGAGAAAGGAAGAAGAAGAAGGGGTTTTTTCGTGAGTTAGAGTTGCAGAAGAAGGGAGGTGAATTCAAAGCTTCATTGTTTAGCAGTAAGGTGATCAACTCAACCCTGTTTTGGTTTTCTGTTCATCTCGAGCTCCACAGGAAGACGTAAGAGTTGATGTTTAGTTTTCTTGAAAGCTAATTCATTTTTGAATAAAGTTCGTGAAGGATGCTTGAGCCAATTCTGACCTTAAGTTGCTGTTTTATGAAGAGGAAGGCGTAAGATGTAAATTTGTCACAAAATCGAGAAGTCTCTGGTGTTTTGGTTGTCCTGATCTGTAGCGTTGGAATCAGAAGCTCTAATAGGTATGGTTGGAAAGCTTATTGAATATCCTACAACATTCATGAAGAAATCGGGAATCGAAAATGATTGGATAATGTTGTTAATATCAGGTAAGGTTTCAGGTTGCAGCAGGAAATCCAATCTGGAACAGCAGGAAGTTATTTTTAGGGAAAATTCTTTCGAGGTATTTTCGAACTAATCTGTTGAGAATCTAAATTTTATGTCTTCATAAGATTTTTAGAGGGTTCAAAAAGGAAGAATTTGGTATAAAGTACATCCTTTTTGGATAAGTAATGAAGAAGTTATGACTGTTTGAATACAGGGTATAAAATCTGTGAAAGGCTTGAAAATTGGTTGGAGTGTTTTCTTGTAGTTTTAAGGTTAAAAACCATGAGGTGGAGGTTCTAAAACATGATTTTGGTTTGTTTGGCAGGCCAAGAAGAGATAGGTCGTGTGTACGGGCCAAAGTTCTATTTCTAACACTGTGAGTGACAAAATGAACTTCGGAATTGAACTATATGCTTGAGATATGTTTTAAGAAAACAAGTTTTGCTAGAATGGAATGGTTACAATGCTTTACGTTTTCTTTCGAACACATGTTTATGAGAATTCATGTTTTCTTGGAAATGTTTTCAAGTGCTCAATGTGAGCCTAGATCTCCCGATGAAACTTATACATGATCATATGTTTACTGATTTATGAAATTTATGGAAATGTTATGACTTCGAGCAAGTATGTACTAAAAAGTATGTTTTAAAGTTTTTCAGTTTTATGAACAAGCTGAGTAAACTTGAGTTTTATGAAAGAAAAGATAAGCAAACATGTTCAAATGTTTTTATGATGTTTTATGAGATATTGAGCTCGAGGCTTTATGGTACCGTGTGCACACAGGTCATATTCTGTTGTCGACGTTGAGTGTACTCCGTGACAACAATGTTGTTGTGAGTGTTGGGCGGGCCCCACTACACAAAGAGTAAACGTTTGTTGTACAGAGCGTGCCCTACACAACGTGGATTGTGACATGTTTTAAAAGGATTTCTATCATTCATATGGCTTACGAGATTTGAACGACATACTTGCTGGTTTTTCTGAAAAGTTATTATGATTACACAATTACTTTTAACGTTTGATTACAGATGCATATGCTCATAGATGGTCAGGTGATATGATTTATGAGTTAATAGTTTTCTTTTAAACTCAATCACTCACTGAGCTTCATATCTCATTCTTTAAATGTTTCCAAACTTTTCAGGTAGAGATCGAGCTCCTGGTACCTGACATCCTGCCATAGTCTGTTGAAAGCTCCACAAGTGATATTTTGTATGTGGCTGGGTTGTATAGAAAGTCCTTATGTATTGTAGTTAGTGTTTGAGGGGACTATGTAGTTATAGTCGTATGTGCTTAAGAGGTTGTGGTTGTTTAATTAATTGTCTGGATTGTTTGTGGTTGTGATGTTCTTGCTCGTTTTAGTTTCCAAGAGAGACTTAAGAAGAGTTTCTCCTTATATATGTGGGCATAGTATGTTTATCAGGTAAAGCAGAGTCAGCAGGTATTGTTAAGAGGTAACAATGTCTGTTAACTTCATGTCGTCTTCCGGGCTAAGTTAGCAGGTGGTTCAGGAGGGGGTGTGACATCAGGATTTGGGGATGTCCGGCACACGTACTCGTGACAAACCCAAAGAAACTGGAACCTCGTTCAAGATTGTGCCAATTTGTTGGCTATCCCAAAGAAACGAGAGAGAGTCTTTTCTACGACCCACAATAAAATAAGGTGATTGTATCGACAAACGCCACGTTCTTGGAGGAAGATCACATGAGAATCCATAAACCGCGTAGTAAATTGGTACTAATGAAGCTACACATGAACCAACAAGAGTTGTTGATCAAGCTGGACCCTCATCAAGAGTTGATGAAGGAGTCAGCACCTCAAGTAAGTCTCGTCCTTCTCAATCGTTGGGAATGCCTCGACGTCGTGGGAGGGTTGTTTCCCAACCTGACCTCTACTTGGGTTTAGCTGAAACTCAAGTTGTCATACATGATAACGGCGTAGAAGATCCATTGCCTTATAAACAGACAATGAATGACGTAGACAAGGACCAATGGATCAAAGCCATGGACCTTGAAATGGAGCCAATAGACTTCAATTCAGTATATGAATTGTAGACCAACCTGAAGGGGTTAGACCCATAGGGTGTAAATGGATCTATAAGAGAAAGAGAGATGGAACCGGAAAGGTACAGACCTTTAAGGCTAGACTTGTAGCAAAGGGTTTTACCCAAAGGGAAGGAGTTGACTATGAAGAAACTTTTTCCCCTGTTGCTATGCTGACATCTATAAGGATACTCTTGTCCATAGTCGCGTTTTATGATTATGAAATTTGGCAAATGGACGTCAAGACTGCCTTTTTGGATGGTAATCTTGACAGAGCATCTATATGTCTCAGCCCGAAGGGTTCATAGCACGAGGTCAGGAGCAAAAAGTTTGCAAGCTTAATCGATCCATTTATGGATTGAAACAAGCATCAAGATCTTGGAATATAAGATTTAATATTGCGATCAAGTCTTACGAATTTGACCAAAACGTTGACGAGCCTTGTGTTACAAGAGAATCGTCAACGACAAAGTAGCTTTGTTAGTACTTTATGTAGATGATATCCTACTCATTGGGAATGATGTAGGATACCTAACTTACATAAAGAATTGGTTGGCGACCCAATTCCAAAGGAAAGATTTGGGAGAGGCGCAGTATGTTCTTAGGATTCAGATCTTTAGGAATCGCAAGAACAGAACGCTAGCACTGTCTCAAGTGTCTTATATCGACAAAATATTGTCCAGATATTCGATGCAGAATTCCAAGAGGGGCTTATTACCCTTCAGGCACAAAGTTCATCTGTCTAGGGAACAATGTCCCAAGACACCTCAAGAAGTTGAGGATGTGAGACATATTCCCTATGCCTCTGTAGTAGGTAGCTTAATGTATGTTATGTTATGCACGAGGCCGGACATTTGTTATGCAGTGGGAATAGTCAGTAGGTACCAGTCCAATCCAGGGTTAGACCACTGGACAACAGTTAAAAATATCCTCAAGTATCTAAGGAGAACGAGGGACTATATGCTTCTTTATGGGTCTAAGGATCTGATCCTTATTGGATACATTGATTCTGATTTTCATACCGATAAGGATTCTCGAAAATCCACATCGAGATCAGCTTTCACCCTTAACGAGGGAGCTATAGTATGGCGAAGCATCAAGCAAGGATGCATCGTTGACTCCACAATGGAGGCTGAGTATGTCGCTGCTTGTGAAGCAGTTAAGGAGGCTGTTTGGCTAAGGAAATTCCTTACCGATTTGGAAGTTGTTCCAAATATGGAATCTGTCATCACCTTATACTGTGACAACAGTGGTGCAGTAGCCAACTCGAAGGAACTTCGCAGCTATAAGTGAGGGAAGCACATCGAGAGGAAGTATCACCTGATACGAGAAAAAGTGCAACAGCGAGATGTGACAGTCAGGAAGATCGCTTCGGAGCACAATATTGCTGATGCGTTTACAAAGACTCTCACGGCTAAAGTGTTCGAGGGTCATCTGGAAAGTCTGGGTCTACGAGATATGTACATAAGCTAATCTAGGGCAAGTGGGAGATATGTAATAGGGTATATGGATGCCCTAGTTTATTGTATTTCTATCTCTTGTAACCACTGTTTTAGATTATGATGTACCCCACTAGAGTTTTAGTTCAAGTGGGAGTTTGTTGGGATTTGTGGCCTAAAACTCGTAGTTTGTAATTATGTTCTAATTAATGTAATAAAGTGTTATTGTTCGTTATCTACGAGTTTGCCTTTATTTAAAACTTTAAATCCAATAAACTAAACATCCAAGGCTGTTAAATGAATATTTAACTGAATGTAATGTACATAAAAAGGATCTCGGTTCGAGATACAGCCTAAAGGGTCTATAGTTAGGGGATAAGGTTTGGGTACCTTACCCTGGTAAAACTATGGATATGGCCCACTTTGTATTTGATACAAACACTGTAATCCTAACGTGCTCGTGTAGATGACATGTGAGTGCGGGTATCCTATGTAACGAGATTACATAAGACCGGACCACGAAATTGTAACCTCTAGCTGTAACTCCGTTGACTCGTTAGGTTTCTATTTCACTAGGATGACCTAGGCAACTTGATCTCAATCTCGAAAGCGGATTCACGAACTCCCGTTCATGAGGCATTGTCCTTTGACTAGTATGGGTGAGAGTGGCCAGATTCGCCGACTGAATATGCCTACCTTCTTGGAGACAAGACCGAGTGAGCGGCTGAGAACTTAACTTAGCAAGATGGAATTCACTTATTCCCGCCTACTAGGGTAAGTAGAGGAATGTTCCCTTAAGTGGTGTCTCTGAGACTTGAACAAAGGGCCCGACCCACTCATTGGCCCGACAGGGACTCTGTTTGTTGGTAAGACCACAAACAAATTGTTCATTAGAGGAACACTAGTACTTAAGGCACAAGATGTAACCCTGGGGTAAAACGGTAATCCGACCCAACAGGTGTTACAAACATTCGTGAAGGATTGACTTGCTGTTATTGGTCAATATCCATGGACACAGAAATATATCTGCAGTGAGAAGAGTGCAGCTGTGGGACTTTAGTGGAGTGTTCCCGCAGTTAACGAATGTTGATTTGGAGGTTAATGAGATTAACCGAGCGATCTCGTATCGTTGGAGCTTCGATCAGAGGTCCATTAGGTCCACCTTCTAGCTCGTAAAGGGTTCTTAGATCATTTGAATTTGAAATGTTCAAATTCATTAGGGAATATATTTAATGTATTTAGATACGATTTAATATATAGTTTTGAATCTATATATTATAAATTTAATGTGAATATGACTCATATTAAATTTTATGAGAGAATTGAATATTTGAAAGAGCTCAAATATTATATTAAATGTGAATGTGATTTACATTTGAAAACTATAGGTTAAAATTTAATTAGCATTGGGTGTACATTAAAACTATAGGTTAAAGGGGTGATATGATTAAATGAAATATATGATATTTAATTTGTATTATTTAAATTAATAATTAAATTTGACTTAATTATTATTTTTTATTATTATTATTATTATTATTTTAATAATAAAATAAGGGAACGTGTCATCCAAACACGTTTCCACTATCCCCTTCCTTCTCCCTATCGATATCTTAAGAAGGAGCAGGTGTGTGCATTTTTGGATTGATCGATTGATTTTTTCTGCAATTGGTTAATGGCTGCAAGAAAAATTCTCTCTCTCTCACTCTAATTCCCAAGACTTTCAATTGTTGGAAACCTTCCCACCAAGGTTGATTTAAGCAAAACTCAGAGACATAGGAGGTTCTCCAATTGGTTGTGTTCTTGCTGGAAGAAAAACAGATAAGTTCAACAGTTGAGTTGCTGTACTGTTTGGAGCAAGGAGTTGCTGTTGGAGAAAGTCTACAAAGGTAATTCCTCTTCCTCTCCTTTAGTTTAATTGTTAAACTTTACATGTTTGCATGTATGCCATTAAACCCATGCCTAATTAGATTAGAGTTGATTTCATGCTTGTTCTGTATTTTTGGGTCAATGTATTGGTTTTTCTTTTTAGCAAAACAATAAAGCAAATTAACGATCCCAATCACGTTTTCACTGCTCAAGGAGATCAGATCTCCATCAAGATTCACATATTAACTATATACTAAAGAGAGAATGAAAGAGGGATAGGATGGTAATTTTCATCCCTATCTCTTCCTATATATATAGTTGCATAAGATGCAATTATGTTAAGCAAATCTCAAGATTAACAAACCTAAGCCTTTGTTGTGTTGTTGGAAAAGTTCCAAAACACAAACTCTCTCACAACATCTCATCACACCTAAAGGGAACCCTCATTCCTCCCTCACCTAGAGAACAAGGGAGAAGATCCAGTGGTAGTATCGGTGAACGTTCGGGTTCGTGTTGCGGAGATCGTGGTCGTGGCAGAAAGAGCACTCGAAGAAAGGAACTTCAAAGGTAATATCTCACTGTCCATATTGTTATTATATGCTTAATCTAGATAAAATTGGTCTTGAATATAATCTTTGTAACGAAATTAAGAACGTGCGATTAACAATCGCTTCCGTTGCGGGATTCGATTCCCTTAAATTGGAATCATAACCCAATTTCGTTCTTGATTTACGTTCTGGATTTTTCAAGAACGAGGTGCGATTTACTATTTTGCATGAGATGTATGAACAGTTTGCAATTTAGATATTTTCAATTTTGGCACTTAGATTTACAATTTTTATTGAATTGTTCAATGTAAGGGCCTGGTGTTTTCGGCAATTTTAATTGTAAATCGAGTTTGTAAGTCCTTGTCGATCGAGGCAAGGTGGTTGCTGAGAAGATCGGAGTAAAAAGGAGCCAAAATAGTAGAGACTGCTTTCTGTTCTGTGTGAAGCATTGCAACGCTGTTCATCAGCTTTGCAACGCCAATGAGGCGGATTTCTGGCTGCAAGGAGACGCGGCGTTGCAACGCTTCTCCAAGTGTCTCAACACTTGGACGATGAGGCGATAATGTTGCAACACCAACACGAGCGTCACAACGCTGAAGGCAAGAGGCGTTTCGCAGCGCACTCCAACGGGCAGAAACCGACAAGGCGCATCGTCGCAACGCCGAAGGCGTGTCACGCGAAGGATCAACGGGCGAAAAACGTTTGTCTTATTATATATTAAATATAAAAAATGTTTTATATTTAATTTATATTTAATTTAATAAATTTAAATTAATATAATTAGAATATATTAATTAAAGTTAAATTTATGGTGCAAAAATGGTCTAATATTGCTATTTAAATTATGCAATTTTTGTGTAACTATTGCCATGTATAATGTATGCATTTACTTTAGATATCCCACCTTAGGTTAAGCATTTCCATGCATCATTTATAATATAAAGAGTTATATTATATAGTTTGCATGATTAATTAATATAAAGTTGTTGTATTAATTTATGGACAACATTGACATGCATTATGTATCATGAGATGATTATGCTATGTATGTCTTATTATTCATGAGATGAATGATCAAGCACTATAACATAGTATGCATATCACCTAAGGTTAATTATTAGTTTTACAATGTTTAAAACATGGAAAGAATTTACCTTAGGTTATCTAGTTCTAATTAGATTAGAATTAGGAACCAAGTGATTTATAAACAATGATTAAAAAAGGAACTCTGTCTGAGGAGAGTTCTATCTAGACTGGGGTATTTAAACTGACGGAAACAGAACACCCCTACCTGGGAACTGACCTGTGAGTGAAATTTAATCAGAGGGTTTATAAATCATAGTAGCGTCAGTGGGCTTATTTAGAGGTTAATTGTAAACCCAAGATCTTTCTTTGGAACCTCCTTATTATCAAACAACAAAAGAAAGGAAGAAATGAGTGCTTAAAACTTGGTTTTCCTTGTTTAAAAAAGAAAAGTAATGAAGTGAAAGGCAAAAGGAAAACAAGGAAGGAAAAACATAAACCATTTTGGTTTGGTTGCTCTAGGAATAATGAAGGAAAGAAAATGAAACAAATGTAAATCATGTTAAGTTTTGTTTTGAAAAGAAAAGAAAAGAAAAGAAAAGAAAGGAAAAGGAAAAGAATGAAAAGGAAAAATGAAAAAGGGAAAAGGGAAGTGGATGGTGGGACCCCACCTAATTTTTCTTTTTAAAACCATGTATCCTTCGATCTTCTTCTTCATTTATCAAAAGGAAAGCAAGGGTTTTCATGAGAGAAACAGAAAGGAAGAGGAAGAAGGGGTTTTGGTGCTGGAATTGCGAAGAGAGGAGGAGAACTCAAAGATTACTTGTGTAGCAAAAGAAGGTGAATAAGCTCGGACCAGCTCTGCTATTTTGTTCATCACGAGCTCCACATAAAGAGGTAAGAGTTGAAATTTTGTTTCATGAAAGTTAACTCATATTGGAACAAAATTCGTGAAGGAAGCTCGAGCAAATTCGGATCTTAAGCTACTGATTTGTGAAGAGGAAGACAGAAGAAAGAATTTGCTGTCAAATCCGAGAAGTCTCTGATGTTTTGGTTGTACTGACCTGTAGAGTTTGAATCAGAAGCTCTATTAGGTCAAGTTTCGGGTTGCAGCAGAAAATCGAATCTGGAATAGCAGAAGTTAGTTCCTGGAAAAGAAGCTTTCGAGGCCAAGAACAAAAGGTAGAGTGTACGGGTCAAGACTCTAGTTCTAACACTGTGAGTGACAAAACGAACCTTGAAAATGGTTTATAGGCTTGTATTATGCTTATGAAAATGCAAGGTTTTACTAAAACGAAATGGTTTGAATGCTTAATGTTTTCCTTGAAACACATGTTTATGAGTATTCATATTTTCTAAGAAATGATTTCAAGTGCTCGTTGTGAGCCTAAATGTCTTGAAGGAATTTATACATGAGCATATGTCTAATGATTGCCAAAACTTATGGAAATGTTATGATTTCAAGCAAGCATGTACTAGCAAGTATGTTTTGAAGATTTCTAGTTTTATGAACAAGCTAAGTAAGCTTGAGTTTTATGAAAGAAAAAGATAAGCTGGCATGTTCAAATGTTTTCATGTGATCTTCTGAGATATTGAGCCCGAGGCTATATAGTACAGTGTGCACACAGGTCTTATTCTGTTGTCGACGTTGAGTGTACTCCGTGACAACAGCCATTGCCGTGAGTCTTTGGCGGGCCCCACTACGACAAAGACGATGGGAGTGTTGGGCGGGCCCCACTACATCGTAGAATAAACGTTGGTGTATCTTTGGCGTGCCTACACACAACGTAGATTGTGACATGTTTTAAAAAGAGTTTATATCATTTACATGCCTTACGAGATTTTAACGGTATACTTGCTGGTTTTCATGAAAAGCTATTATGATTACACTGTTACTTTTAACATTTGATTACAGATGCATATGCTCATAGATGGCCAGGTGATATGATTTACGGGTTAATAGCTTTCTTTTAAACTCAAGTCACTCACTGAGCTTCATAGCTCATTCTTTCAGTGTTTTTCCCACTTTTCAGGTAGAGATCGAGCTCCCGGTGCCTGAGAACCTGCCATAGTTTGCTGAAGCTTTACAAGTTTGATATTTTGTACGTGGCTGGTGTTGTATAGCAAGTCCATATGTTTTGTAAATTATTTTGAGAGAACTACGTAGTTATAGTCCTATGTGCTTTAGAGGTTGTGGTTGTTTAATTAGTGGTTTGACCGCTTTTGTGGTTACGATGTTCTTGCTCGTTTTAGTTTCCAAGAGAGACTTAAGAAGAGTTTCTCCTCATGTACGTCTTATAGATGTCCAGTTTCCGCTGTGTTAAGTTTAAAGTGTTCCTTATGCGAACATAGTTTGTTTTCAGGTAAAGTAGTGTCAGTAGGTATTGTTAAGAGGTAACAATGTCTGTTGGCTTCACGCCATCTTCCGGGCTGAGTTAACAGGTAGTTCGGGAGGGGGTGTGACATTAATAAACTATAAATCCTAGGCTTAATATAAATGTTATATTAGCAAACTTAGGATAAAATCAATAAAAGAGTTATATTGATACCTTTTGGTAAAACCATTAGTCAGATTTAGCCTAAGTAAGATTCCTATAGATTTAAAGTATCCAGTGAGAGGATAAGTGTATATGATACATATTTTTCCACCTACGTATCTCCGGGAAGTTCACACCGTGAGACTCGTACTTGGCCTCTCCCGTCCCCCTTCGGATGGTGTTTGTATGAGTCAATATTAAGGTGAATGGAGAGGGTACTTATAGTGAATGGGAGGAGTTTGAGTGAAAACAAAACCTATGGTCTCTTCAGTCGGTTTACACCGTAAGATTACTATGGTCAGCCTGTTAGTTTGGCCTCGACCAGACAATCTCTTCGGAGGGCTTGATCATAGGAGATCAAACACAATAGACACCCGAAAGAGATAAAGATTTTCTTAGTCTATTTTTCAATCTAGTCCTCCCTTCGACATATTTTATTGGATGGGGACTCTAGGATCTAAAGACAGAGGGTCACACTCACGAGGTACATAAGTTGTGTATGTATCCTGACCGAATAATGGTAATTAAAGCCTATAGGAATAAAAGTTATTCTGGCATTAGGTTTTGGTCAAGAGTGTCTTGATCCAGAGGAGGAGTGTTTTTTATTACCTTCGGTGTCATACATTCTAAACCGTTGAAGTATCATTTCAAATTATAAATCACCTAGGAATCATTTGATAATTAGCTAAAACGTGATTGGATTAGATAATTATAACAAGAAACTCATACAAGTTTGTTTGTAAATTTTCAGTAAAAATGTGTAGCTCTATCATTTCCTTACTGGGTGTTGAAAAATTAACTGCGGAGAACATAATAACTTGGAGGAATACACTCAACATTGTTTTGGCTAGGAGGCTGGAGGGCAAGGTGTCATCACGTGAGATCATGGATTTTATGCTAAATTTGTCTTGACAACCGTCCAAACAAATTCGACATGAAGCCCTAAAATTCGTTTACAACGCGCAAATGAAGGAGGGAACGTAAGTGAGAGAACATGTTCTCAATCTGATTACTCACTTCAACATAGCGGAATTAAACGGAGCGGTCATAGATGAGAAAAGTCAGGTTTTGTTCATCCTATAATCTCTTCCGATGAGTTTTCTGCAATTTTGTAGTAATGCATCGATGGACAACATAGAGTATGATCTGACTTCTCTGCTAAATAAGTTGTAGAATTATCAGTTTCTTATGGATGATAAGAGACAACAGAATGGAGAGGCAAATCTTTTTGCCCATTCCAAAAGTTCTCAGGAGGGTTCATCCTCTAGAACTAAGAACTTCAGCCATACTTCTGAACTGAAGAAGATACAGAAGAGGAGGAAAAGGAACAAATAAAGAGCAATCGTCTGGCAAGGACAAGTTATTATTTGATAACATGTAGCTTAACGACTTATTAGAAGCCTTATTTCTATTTCTTGCCTTAGCAATCATTGTACTTCATTTTCTTTTCAATTGAATAAAGTGTTTATTTCTTTGGAAAAATATTTTACTATGTGTTGCTCTTCTTGAGAATTATTTGCAATGGTTTAATTCAGTTAAAATAGTTTTAACAGTGAATTATACAAAATTGCAAGTACACGAACTAATTTCTCCTAAAGAAAATGCTCATCTTTGGCATATTAGATTGGGTCACATTAATCTCAATAGGATTGAGAGATTGGTAAAGAATGTACTTCTAAATGAGTTAAAAGAAAATACTTTACCTATATGTGAATCCTGCCTAGAAGGCAAAGTGACTAAAAGACCTTTTGGTGGAAAAGGTTATAGAGCCAATGAACTACTTGAGCTTATACATTCAGACCTTTGTGGTCCGATGAGTGTTAAAGCCAATGGAGGTTATGAATATTTCATCTCCTTTGTAGATGATTATTCCAGGTTTGGGCATATTTACCGAATACAACATAAGTATGAAGCACTTCAAAAGTTCAAGGAATTCAAGACTGAGGTTGAAAATCAATTGGGTAAAACAATTAAAACGCTTCGATCAGATCGAGGTGGAGAATAAATGGATTTATAATTCTATAACTATATGATAGAACATGGAATTACATCCCAACATGGAATTACTCCCGGTACACCACAACAAAACGGTGTGTCGAAAAGGAGAAATAGAACCTTGTTTGACATGGTTCGATCAATGATGAGTTATGCTCATCTCCCTAGTTCATTTTGGGGTTACGCAGTCAATACTGCGGTATACATTTTGAATAATTTGCCCTCAAAAAGTGTTTCTAAAACACCTTTTGAACTCTGAAAATGACGTAAAGGTAGTTTATGTCATGTCATAATATGGGGTTGTCCAACACATGTGCTTGTGACAAATCCAAAGAAGTTGGATTCACGTTCAAAATTGTGCCTATTCGTAGGCTACCCAAAAGAAACAAGATGTGGTTTATTCTATGATCCTAAGGAAGATAAGGTTTTTGTGTTGATAAATGCGAGTTTCTTAGAGGAGGACCACATAAGGGACAACAAACCAAGAAGTCAAATTGTGTTCAGTGAGTTAGACGGGACAATAGCAAAGGTTGCTAATTAAACTAGTACGTCAACAAAAGTTGTTGATACTAGTTTGTTTAGTCAAGAGAGTCCATCACAAGAGTTGAGTATGCCTCTACGTAGTGGGAGAGTTATAACACAACCTGACCGTCACATAGGTTTATCTGAAACCCAAGTTATTATACCAGATGACAACTGCGAGGATCCATTGACTTATAATCAAGCGATGGTTGACAAAGACAAAGACAAATGGGTCATAGCCATTGACCAAGAAAAGGAATCTATGTACTTCAATTCTGTTTGGGATCTTGTAGATAAACCTGATGGGGTAAAACCTATAGGTTGTAAGTGGATCTACAAGAGAAAGCGTGGTGTATATGGAATGGTGCAAACCTTTAAAGCTAGACTAGTAGCAAAGGGTTATACCCAGGTTGAAGGGGTTGACTATGACGAAACCTTTTCACCTGTTTCTATAGTAAAGTCTATTCGTATCCTATTTGCCATTGCCGCATATTATGACTATGAGGTATGGCAAATGGATGTCAAAACAACCTTTTTGATTGGCAATCTTGAGGAAAACATCTACATGGACCAACCCAAAGAGTTCATTAAACTAGGACAAGAGAAAAAAGTTTGCAGGCTTAAAAGGTCAATTTATGGACTGAAACAAGCCTCTAGGTCCTGGAATATAAGATTTGATGAGCCAATCAAATCTTATGGTTTTGACCAGAATGATGATAAACCTTGTGTCTACAAGAAAATCATCAATAGTTCTGTCGCATTCTTAGTTCTATATGTGGATGATATCCTACTCATTGGGAATGATGTAAGATATCTTACTAACATTAAAAATTTGCTAGCTACACAATTTCAAATGAAAGATTTGGGTAATGCACAGTTTGTTCTTGGGATCCAGATTGTCCCAAACCGCAAGAATAAAACACTAGCCTTGTCTCAAACATCTTACATAAACAAAGTGTTGTCAGGATTTAAGATGCAAGACTCCAAAAAGGGCTTATTGCCTTTTAGACATGGAGTCCATTTGTCTAAGGAACATTGTCATAAAACACCTCAAGGAGTTAAGGATATGAGACGAATTCCTAAAGCATCAGCTGTTGGGAGCCTGATGTACGCCATCTTGTGTACTAGGCCTGACATTTGTTTTGCAATTGGAATGGTCAGTAGATATCAATCCAATCAAGGACTTGAACACTTGACAACGATTAAAACAATCCTTAAGTATCTACGGAGAACAAGGAACTACATGCTTGTGTATGGGGCTAAGGATTTGATCCTTACAAGATACACGAATTCTGAATTTCAGACTGATAAAGATTCTCGAAAATCTACATCAGGGTCAGTATTTACGCTCAACGGAGGAGCTGTAGTATGTCGAAACGTCAAGCAAGGATGCATCACTGATTCCACCATGGAGGCCAATAATGTAGCAGCTTGTGAAGCAGCTAAAGAGGTCGTTTGGTTAAGGAAATTCATGCTAAATTTGGAAGTTGTTCCAAATATGACTTTGTCCATCACGCTATATTGCGATAACAGTGGTGTAGTGGCAAATTCGAGGGAGTTGGGATTTATGCCCTTAACTTGTGAAATTTTTATCAATTAAATAAAGTGTTATTTGTTTTGATAAAATTACAGTCTTGCTTTTATAAATCCAATAAACTAAGCTCCAAGGTTATAACGTTTATCTTGAAATCAGTGTAGTGGACACTATTTGGGTTGACTTCAAGATTATAACCTAAATAGTCTATGGTATAAGAATAAGGTTGGAAACCTCATTCTGGTAACACCATGGATGCGACCCACTTTGTAATTAGTACAAATGAGGTAATCCAACTCATTCATGTAGTTCACATGCGAGTGGGGGCATCCTGTATGAAGAGTTCATACAAGACTGGATCGCAAATTATTAGTCTAACTAGTGTAGCACCGTTAACAGGATAAGACTAGTAATTTATAGATGGTCATTAGTGACTCGACCTTAATCCTGAGCAAGTTAAGAACTCCTGCTTATAGGGGTTTGTCCTTAGACTCAATAAGCCTAACTTTTCAGGGACAAAACCTCGTAGGTAGCTGGGAACTTAACTGTGCAAGATGGAATTCACTCATTCCTCTACTGAGGAATTAGATAGGTTGTTCCCTTAAGAACTAACTCCAGGTCTTGAACAACGGGGCCCCGCCCTTTATGAGGGTATGAGTCTAAGGTAGGACCTTAGACTTGTTGTTCATTAGAGGATCAATGGTGCTTAAGGAGCAAAGATGTAATCACATGGGTAAAACGGTAATTTGACCCAACTGTGATTACGAACAACTTGTGAAGGGTCGACTCATGGGTAATGACTATATCAGTGGACACAATATTATTTACAGTTAATGAATATTGATTAACTGGATCAAAGAGTATGATCAGTTAATCTCAGATCATTGGAGCTCATGATCTGTAGGTCCATTAGATCCCTCCGTTGGCTCAGTATGGTATTATTGAGGGTATAAAGTTAGGCGTGACATTGAAGTGTTCAATTTCATACATGAGGAGTTATATAATTTATATATGATATAATTGATATAATATATAGTTTTAATGTGAAATAGATTCATATAAAACTATAAACTAAAGAGAGTTTAAATGAGGGGTAGGAAGGTCATTTCCATCCTATTTCTCTATATATATGGTTGCATGAGATGCAACTAGGTTAAGGTTTTGGAAAAGCTCTTTTGTTGTTGTTAGAAGAGTTCCAAGACAACAAAAACATCTCTCCCTCAAAATACCTCACATCTCCTAAAGGGAACCCACCTTCCTCCCTCACCTAGAGAACAACGGAGAAGATCCGGTGGTCGTGTCTTCGCACGTTGAAGTTCTTGTTCCTGAGATCGTGATCGTGGAGAGAGGAACACTTGAAGAAAGGTTCTTCAAAGGTAAATTCTTGTTGTCCATACTCTTATTTTATGCTTAATCTTTGTTATATGTTCTTGAATTAATCATTGTAACTAAATTAAGAGCGCGCGATTCGCAATCGCTTCCGCTGCGGGGACTTCGATTCCTTTCAATTGGTATCAGAGCCCAATTGCGTTCTTGATTTAAATTCTGGATTTTCAAGAACAAGGTGGGATTTACTGTTTTTGCATGAGATGTATGAACGGTTTTGCGAAATTAAATGTTTTCAATTTTGGCATTTAGATTTACAATTTCCATAAATGTTCAATGTAAGGGCCTGGTGTTTTGGACAAATTTAATTGTAAATCGAGTCTGTAAGTCCGTGTCGATCGAGGCAAGGCGGTTGCTGAGAAGATCGGAGCGAAAACGAGCAAAGGAATGGGATTCCTAGGTGTTGTCTGTGTGCAGCGTTGCAACGTCGCGCTTGCCGGAGAAGGCGCGCACAGGAGGCAGTGTTGCAACGCAGCCTCTGGCATTGCGCAACGCTCGACAGAAGACGACAAAAGAAGCGTTGCAAAGCGTTGCAACGCTGCTATAAGCGTTGCAATGCCAGATACGTTTCACGCGAGCAGCAACAGGCAGAAACTGAAATTTTATTATATATATTAATTATAAAAATGTTTTATTTTATATATTTAATATATTTAATTTTAATTTATATAAGTAGATTATATTAATTAAAATTATTTCTAGGGTGCAAAAATTGGTCTAATTTTTGCTATTTTAATTATGCAATTGTTGTGTAATTATTGTCATGCATAGTGTATGCTTGTATTTTAGAAATCCCACCTTAGGTTAAGCATTTTCATGCATCATTTATAATATAAGGAGTTATATTATATAGTTAATTAGTATAAGGTTGTTATATTAATTTTGGACAGCATTGACATGCATTATTTTTCATGAGATGAATATGCTATCAATGTCTTATTATTCATGTGATGAATGATCAGGCAATATAACATAGTATGCATGTCACCTAAGGTTAATTATTAGATTTAAAGTGTTTAGAACTTGGAAATAATAGACCTTAGGTTATATAGTTCTAATTATATTAGAATTAGGAACCAAGTAATTTATAACCTATGATTAAAAGAGGAACTTTGTCTAAGGAAAGTTCTGTCTAGGCTGGGGTATTTAAGCTGATCAGGCAATATAACATAGTATGCATGTCACCCCTACCTTGCAACGTAGCGTCAACGGGTTTATTAAGGGGTTAATAAACCAGAAATCCTAGGTTTAATATAAGGAGTTATATTAACAAACTTAGGATAAAATAAATATAAGAGTTATATTGATCATCAATATAAAGAGTTATGTTGATAGAGTTAGGTGAAACCATTAGCCGGGTTTTAGCCTAAGAAAGATTCCTATAGACTTAAAATATTCAGTCGGAGAAAAAGTGTATGAGATACATATTTTTCCACCTACGCTATCTCCGGGAAGTTCACACCGTGAGACTCATACTTGGCCTCGTGGCGCAAACGGGAGCGTTCTCCTTCGTATGGTGTTTGTATGAGTCAATATCAAGGTGAATGGAGACGGTACTTATAGTGAGTGGGAGCAGGTTTAGTGTAAACAAAACCTACGGTCTCTTTTGTCGGTTTACACCGTTGGACCACTATGGTCAGTTTGCTAGTTTGGCTTGGACCAGACAATTCCTTCGGAGGGCTTGATCATAGGGGGTCTAACACATTAGACACCCGAAAGGGATAAAGATTTCCTTAGACTATTTTCCAATCTAGTCCTCCTTTCAGCAGCTTTTATTTGATCGAGACTTTGGGATCTAAAGACAAAGGGTTACACTCACGGGGTACATAAGTTGTGTATTTATCCAGACCGAAAAATGGTAACTAAAACCTATAGGAATAAGAGTTATTCTGGTGTTAGGTTTTGGTCAAGAGTGTCTTGATCCAGAGAAGGAGTGTTTTTTATTACCCTTCGGTGTCATACATTCTAAACCTTTGGAGTATCATTGAAAATTATAAATGGCCTAGGAATCATTTGATAATTAGCTAAAACATGATTGGATTAGAGTTATAGCAAGAAACTCATACAAGTTTGTTTGTAAATATTTCAGCAAAAATGTCTAGCTCTATGATTTCCTTATTGGGTACGAAAAAGTTAAGCGGAGAGAATATGATGACACGGAAAAATAAACTCAACACTATATTGGTAGTGAACGATCTAAAGTTTGTGGTAACTGAGGAGTGTCCTCAGGTGCCAGGCTCGAAAGCGTCACGAAATGTTGGTGATGCATATGATCGATCGATCAAGGCCAATGATAAGGCCAAGGTCTACATGTTGGCAAGTATGTCTGATATACTAGCCAAGAAGCATGAGAGCATGATTACCGCCAAGGAAATCATGGATTGTTTTTAGGGTATGTTTGGCCAACAATCCACACAGGCCCGACACAATTCCCTAAAGTACATATTCAACTCGAGGATGCAGAGGGTACATCTGTTCGGGATCATGTCCTATATATGATGGTGCACTTTAACATCGGGGAGTCGAATGGTGCTTCCATCGATGAGTCGAGTCAGGTCAGCTTCATTCTAGAAACCCTTACAGACAGTTTCCTGCAGTTTAGAAGTGTCATGCAGTTTAGAAGTAATGTTGTTATGAACAAACTTAATTTTAATCTTACCTCCCTTCTGAATGAACTCTATATCTTTCAGTCTCTGATCAAAATTCAGGGATCGAAAGGTGAGGAAAATGTTGCCAGTAGGAGTTATCACAGAGGTTCGACCTGTAAAGATGCCTTGAATCTGTTATCTGCTGGTTCGAATGACCAAGTATGGGGGTTTGGGGGCAACGCCCCCGAAACCTAAATCAGTTTACATTGTTCGTATTTTGGGCCTATTGGGCCGTTTCTGTATTAGGGTTTAGGAGGGGTGCCATATATAAACCTTCTAAACACCTATCTGTGTATTATTTTATTCTGTTCTGTGTAATTTTATTCTCTTAGTCCATAAAATTACTCTCTCCCTCTGCCCGTGGATGTAGCTAACACAACGTTAGTGAACCACGTAAATACTGTGTGATTTTCTTCTGTGATACTCTTCGATCATCTGCAGCTTTAGGTTTAACAAACTGGTATCAGAGCCTCGTTGTTAGGGTTCTTCTGTGATAATCGAAGATGTCTGCTGTCAACGTGAAAATCGACAAATTCACCGAACGCGAACAGCTTGATGCGTGGCAAATCAAGATGTGATCCTTCCTAAAGCAGCAAGGCCTGTGGGCGCCGCTATCTTGGAAACCGAAGAACGCGGACATCGATGACTATGAGTGGAATGTCCTGAAGGAGAAGGCACATTCGACAATTCTGTTTTGTTTATCTGATGACGTCATCGTGGAGGTCGCAAGGGAAGAAACTGTCGCCGGTCTCTGGTTAAAGCTCGAAAGTCTTTATATGACAAAATCTTTAACCAAGAAGTTGCTTCTAAAGCAACGTCTGTTCAGTCTGCGTATGCAGGAAGGTGCGCCTCTTAAGGACCATATAGATCAATTGAATGGTGTTTTACTGGATCGCGTAATATTGATGTTAAAGTAGATGATGAGGATGTTGCTTTAATTACATTAGTGTCTTTTGCCCCGCTGCATTTATAACTTTAGGGAGTCGTTTATGAGTGGGAAAGATACTTTGTCTTTATAAGAAGTGAAAACTGCACTTTATACTAGAGAGGTCCGTCATAAAGTTATTGCGGTTCGATTCATCGAAATCACCATCCAGGTTAGTTGCTACAGAATGAACCTGACGTAAGAAACCTTTTAGAAAGAAGTCGGGTTATAAAAACTCAAGCCTAGGGGCTCTAAACCGGATGATATATGTAATTATTGTAAGGAGAAGGGTCATTGGAAGGATGACTGTCCTAAGAAAAATAAGCAGCAACAAAAAGTAAAGGGAAGTTTTGGAGGTTCTGGAAATTCTGGAAGTTCCAGAGGATCTGCCACATGGTGAAGTGCCGTCCAGCATCACTCAAGGAGATTTAGCTTTAGCCGCAAATGCGCAGATTATGTCATGAAGACGTGTGGCTTCTTGATTCCGGGGCATCTTATCATATGTGCCCAAACAGGGAGTGGTTTTAAACTTACAAGCAGATAGATGGAGGAAATATATCTATGGCCAACAGTAACGTCTGCAAGGTAGTTGGAATAGGGTCGATCAAGATACGAACACATGACGGTTATTTTTGCACCTTGAGTGATGTTAGACATGTCCCACAGATGACCAAGAATCTGATATCGTTGAGTGTACTTGACAGTAAAGGTTTCAGCTTCAAAGGCGAAGGTGGAGTTATGTATGTCTACAAAGACTCCAAGGTATTTCTGAAAGGTGTCAAGCGGGGAACTTTATTTTTCTTAGCAGGTTCGACTTTGACAGGGTATGCTGCTGTTGCATCATCTGTAGTTCACAAGGAGGATATGACCAAGCTATGGCATATGAGGCTTGGCCATATAGGTGAAAGAGTAATGCAGATTCTTTCAAAGAGGGACCTTTTGTGCGGGCACGAGGTGCAGGATCTTGAATTCTGGGAACATTGTGTATTCGCGAAGCTACATCGCAGCAAGTTTCCAAAGGGTGTTCACAGTACAAAGGGGACACTCGATTATATCCATGCTGATTGCTGGGGACCTTCTAGAGTTGAATCAGTTGGAGGTAGTAGGTACTTTTTGTCAATAATAGATGGTTACTCGAGGATGACTTGGGTAATTATGATGAAGCACAAAGGTGAAGCCTTCAAAAATTTCAAGAAGTGGAAGCTCTTGATTGAAAATCACACTGGGAAGAAGGTTAAAAGACTGCGAACAGATAATGGTCTGAAATTCTGTGGATCTGAGTTTAATGAGTTCTGTAAAAACGAAGGGATAGCCCGCCATCGTACAATCAGAGACACTCCACAGCAGAATGGAGTGGCAGAACGCATGAATCAGACACTATTAGAGAGAGCAAGATGCATGCTCTCTAATGCTGGATTAACTAGAAGATTCTAGGCAGAAGCGGTAAATACGGCATGTTATCTGATTAACCGTGGACCTCACACAGGTATTGATTGCAAAACACCTTATGAGGTGTGGTCTGGTAAGCCTGCAGATTATTCTTTTCTAAGAGTTTTTGGTTGTATTGCTTATTATCATGTCAATGAGGGTAAGTTAGAACCGAGAGCTAAGATGGGTGTCTTTGTGGGTTTTGGAGATGGAGTTAAAGGATATAGAATCTGGTCACCTTCTGAAAATAGGGTGATACTCAGTAGAAATGTAATATTTGATGAGAATTCTTTATTTAACTCATTGTGAAGTCCATCACAGCGGGAGAAAGCATTAATGTTGACAAACAGGTGGAGTTGTAATTCACTCTAGATGAGAGTGAAACACAAAACCAAGATGGGCAAGATGAGTCTGTTGATTTTGGAACAGATACACCGGTAGCTGCTTCAGAAACTAATATGCCATTTGTTCCAACAGAGACTGGTATGCCGAGATTGACTAGTTCAGAGTACGCCAAACCAAGCATAGCTCTTGATAGAGCTAGGAGAGTTGGTGTTGGACCTCCAAAGAGGTATGGTTTTGAAGACCTGATAGCTTATGCTCTGCAGGTTGCTGAAGAGGTGGATCCTCATGAACCATCCACCTAAAAAGAAGCCATTTCATGTAGTGAATCTGTTCAATGGCTTGCTGCAATGGGTGATGAAATGGAGTCACTTGATAAGAATCAGACTTGGGAGCTAGTCAAACGACCTAAGGAAAGGCAGATTGTTACTTGTAAATGGGTTTTCAAAAAGAAGGAAGGAATCTCACCTACTGAGGGTGTTAAATATAAGGCTCGAGTAGTTGCAAGAGGGTTCACGCAGAGAGGAGGAATTGACAACAATGAGATTTTCTCACGGTTGTCGACACACTTCCATCAGAGTGCTACTAGCTATGGTTGCACATCGAACTTAGAACTTGAGCAACTAGATGTGAAGACAACTTTTTTACATGGGGAGCTAGAAGAGGAGATATACATGACCCAACCGGATGGGTTTCAGTGTCCCAGTAAGGAAGACTATGTTTGCAAGCTGAAAAAGTCCTTGTATGGGCTGAAACAATCTCCAAGGCAATTGAACAAGAGGTTTGACAGTTATATGATTGAGCTTGGCTAGAATATGAGTCCATACGATTGTTGTGTGTATCATAACAAGTCAGGTGATGGTTCGAGAGTTTATCTGATCCTATATGTAGATGACATGCTCATAGCTGCAAAGTCAAAGTCCGATATTCGAAGCTAAAAGGTCTTCTCAATCTTCGAGTTTGAAATGAAGGATTTGGGTCTTTGCACGAAAAAAATCTTGGGGATGGAAATTTATAGGGAAAGAAGTCAGAATAAGCTTTTTGTAACACAGAAAGGCTATATTCAGAAGATATTGTCCAGGTTTGGCATGTCATCAGCTAAGCCTATGTATGCTATGGTCTGAAGCTGAGAAGGAGTACATGTCTCGAATTCCGTATTCTAGTGCGCAATTAGGCTTGGAAGCCCGATGTATGCTATGGTTTGCACTACGCCCGATCTTGCACATCTTTGTTAGTGTGGTCAAGAGTTCATGGGGAGACTGAAAGGAACATTGGCAAGCGGTGAAGAGAATTTTTCGTTACCTTAGAGGTACGTGTGATGTCGGTCTTGCTTATGGGAGTAATACAGAGTGTTTAGTGAAGGGTTATTGTGATTCAGACTATGCTGGAGATGTGGACAGCAGAAGATCTATGACTGGTTATGTTTTTACTCTTGGTGGTTCATTTGTCGGTTGGAAGGCAACCTTACGACCCTCTGATTACTCATGCCTACTACTACGAGAGGCGAGTATATGGCATTGTGAAGTTGCAAAAAGAGGAATATGGTGAAAGGACTAGTTGGTGATCTTGGTTTACATCATGATCGTGCAATTATATATTGTGATTGTTTAAGTGCAATATGTCTGGCCAAGGATCAAGTCCATCATGAGAGAACTAAGCACATAGATGTGAGGTATCATTTCCTAAGAAGCGAGAAGAGGGTGAAGGTGATGAAAGTTGGCACTTCGATAATCCTGCGATATGTTCACCAAGCTCACATTCGATTATGGCAAGTTCAAACATTGCTTGGACTTGCTAAATGTCTTAAAGTCATTAGTGGTCCCCGCCGGACACTCGAGGCAAGGGAGAAAGTTTGGTAACCTTTGAGTTGCATCTGGTACATCTGGTAATTTTTGAGTTACATCTGGTACATCTGTTATCTGTGAGAGAATTCAAGTCAAGGTGGAGATTTGTAAAGATGCCTTGAATCTGTTATCTGCCGGTTCGAATGACCAAGTCACACGGGGTCTCTCATTGCCGGTCAGTTTACATTGTTCGTATTTTGGGCCTATTGGGTCGTTTCTGTATTAGGGTTTAGGAGGGGTGTCATATATAAACCCTCTAAACACCTATCTGTGTATTATTTTATTCTGTTCTGTGTAATTTTATTCTCTCAGTCAATAAAATTACTCTCTCCCTCTGCCCGTGGATGTAGCTAACACAACGTTAGTGAACCACGTAAATACTGTGTGATTTTCTTCTGTGATACTCTTCGATAATCTGCTGCTTTAGGTTTAACACGACCTCTAGGATAAAAAACAGTGGCTTCATCTTCTGCTAACCTGAGAGGAACGAAGAAAAACATGAAGAAGGTTGGTAAAGAGAAACAAGCTGACAAAGCTGCCGCCCAGAAGGGCAAGAAAGTCCAAGACATTGCTGACAAAGGAAAGTGTTTCCACTGCAACGAAGACGAGCATTGGAAACGGAACTGTCCGAAGTACATTGAAGAAAAGAAGAAGATAAATATGATTTACTTTGCCTAGAAGCTTGTTTAGTGGATAATGATAAAACAATTTGGATACTTGATTCAGGCGCCACTAATCATGTTTGCTCTTCTTTTCAGGGAATTGATTCCTGGCAGCAGCTACAAAAAGGAGAGATAACTCTCTGGGTTGGAAATGGAGAAGTCATCTCAGTTGTAGCAGTAGGCACAATGAAACTTTATTTTTGAAAGAAATATGTATTGTTGGACAATATATTAGTGATACAAGGGTTTACTAGAAACCTTATTTCCATTTCTTGCCTTATAGAACAATGTATTTATGTTTCCTTTTCTATGAATAAAGTGTTTATTTTGAAGAAAGGTTTAGAAATATGTTCAGCTTCATTAGAAAATCGATTGTATGTTTTAAGGCCTAATTCAGTCAAAATGGTTTTGAACACTGAATTATTTAAAACTGGAAACGCATAAACTAAGAAACGCAAAATCTCTCCTAAAGAAAATGCTCATCTTAGGAATCTAAGATTGGGTCAATCTTAATAGGATTGAGAGATTGGTATAGAAAGGACTTCTAAACGAGTTAGAAAAAAATTCTTTGCCAGTATGTGAATCATGCCTTGAAGGCAAAATGACTAAAAGACCCTTTAGTGGAAAAGGTTATAGAGCTAAATACCCTCTAGAGCTTATACATTCAGACCTTTGTGGTCCGATGAATGTTAAAGCCAGGGGAGGATATGAATATTACATCTCTTTTATAGATGATTATTCTAGATATGGGCATATTTACCTAATGCACCACAAGTACGAAGCACTTGAAAAGTTCAAGGAATTCAAGACTGAGGTTGAAAATTAATTAGGTAAAACTATTAAAACACTTCGATCGAATCGAGGTGGAGAGTACATGCATTTAAAATTCAAGAGCTATATGATAGAACATGAAATTACATCCCAACTCTCAGCTCCCGGCACACCACAGCAAAACGGTGTATCGGAAAGGAGAAATAGAACCTTGTTGGACATGGTTCGATCAATGATGAGCTATGCTCATCTCCCTAGTTTTTTTTGGGGTTACGCTGTGGAGACTGCAATATACATTTTGAATAATGTGCCCTCCAAAAGGGTTTCTGAAACACCTTTTGAACTCTGGAAAGGACGTAAAGGTAGTTTATGTCACTTAAGAATATGGGGTTGTCCGACACATGTGCTTGTGAGAAATCCAAAGAAGTTGGATTCACGTTCAAAATTATGCCTATTCGTAGGATACCCAAAAGAAACAAGAGGTGGTTTATTCTATGATCCTAAGGAAGATAAGGTTTTTGTGTCGACAAATGCAATTTTCTTGGAGGAGGACCACATAAGGGACGACAAACCAAAAAGCAAAGTAGTGTTGAGTGAGTTAGACAGAATAATAGCAAAGTTGGTAATAAGAACACTAGTACGTCAAAAAGAGTTGTTGATACTAGTTTCTCTAGTCAAGAGATTCCATCTCAAGAGTTGAGTATTCCTCGACGTAGTGGGAGGGTTGTGATACAGCCTGACCGTTACATGGGTTTAGCTGAAACCCAAGTTGTTATACCAGATGACAACTGCGAGGATCCATTGACTTATAATCAAGCAATGGTTGACAAAACAAAGACAATGGGTCATAGCCATGGACCAAGAAATGGAGTCGATGTACTACAATTCTGTTTGGGATCTTGTAGATAAGCCTGATGGGGTAAAACCTATAGGTTGTAAGTGGATCTACAAGAGAAAGTGTGGTGTAGATGGGAAGGTGTAAACCTTTAAAGCTAGACTAGTAGCAAAGGGTTATACCGAGGTTGAAGGGGTTGACTATGAGGAAACCTTTTCACCTGTTGCTATGGTAAATTCTATCCGTATCCTTCTTGCCATTGCCTTATATTATGACTATGAGGCATGGCAAATGGATGTCAAGACAACCTTTTTGAATGGCAATCTTGAGGAAACCATCTACATGGACCAACCCAAAGGGTTCATTGAACCAGGATAAGAGCAAAAGGTTTGCAGGCTTAAAAGGTCAATTTATGGATTGAAACAAGCCTCTAGGTCCTGGAATTTAAGATTTGATGAGGCAATCAGATCTTATGGTTTTGACCAGAATGATGATGAACCTTGTGTCTACAAGAAAATCATCAATAGTTCTGTCGCTTTCCTAATTCTCTATGTGGATGATATCCTACTCATTGGGAATGATGTAGGTTATCTTACTGGCATCAAGGAATGGCTAGCTACGCAGTTCGAAATGAAAGATTTGGGTAATGCGCAGTTCGTTCTTGGGATCCAGATTGTCCGGAACCGCAAGAATAAAACACTAGCCTTGTCTCAAGCATCATACATAGACAAAGTGTTGTCAAGGTTTAAGATGCAAGATTCCAAAAAGGGCTTGTTGCCTTTTAGACATGGAATCCAATTTTCTAAGGAATAGTGTCCTAAGACACCTCAAGGAGTTGAGGATACGAGACGGATTCCTTACGCATCAACTGTTGGGAGCCTGATGTATGCCATGTTGTGTACTAGGCCCGACATTTGTTTTGCTGCTTGGGATGGTGGTGAGGTATCAATCCAATCTAGGACTTGAACACTGGACAACGGTTAAAACAATCCTTAAGTATCTTCGGAGAACAAGGAACTACATGCTTGTGTATGGGGCTAAGGATTTGATCCTTACAGGGTACACGGATTCTGATTTTCAGACTGATAAAGATTCTCAGAAATCTACATCAGGGTCAGTATTCACTCTTAACAGAGGAGGTGTCGTATGACAAAGTGTCAAGCAAGGATGCATCGCTGATTCCACCATGGAGGCCTCATATGTAGCAGCTTGTGAAGCAGCTAAGGAGGTCGTTTGGTTAGGGAAATTCATGCTAAATTTGGAAGTTGTTCCAAATATGACTTTGCCCATCACGTTGTATTGTGATAACAGTGGTGCAGTGGCAAATTCGAGGGAACCCCGAAGTCACAAGAGAGGAAAGCACATAGAGCGGAAGTATCATCTCATCCGGGAGGTCGTGCATAGAGAAGACATGATTGTCACAAAGATAGCCTCAGAGCACAACATTGTTGATCCTTTTACAAAGGCTCTAACGGCTAAAGTATTTGAGAGTCACCTAGAAGGTCTATGTTTACAAGTCTTCCGCAACTAGGGAAAATGGGAGTATTTTATACAAAGTGGTTTAAATGCCCTAGTTTATTGTATTTACATTACTGTAATGTTTAAGTAGTCCACAAGCTTTAGTTCAAGTGGGAGCTTGTTTGGATTTATGCCCTAAACGTGTGTAATTTTGATCAATTAAATAAAGTGTTATTTGTTTTGATAGAATTACAGTCTTGCTTTATAAATCCAATAAACTAAGCTCAAAGGTTATAACTTTTATCTTGAACATCAGTGTAGTTGGCACTATTTAGGTTGAGTTCAAGAATATAACCTAAATAGTCTATGGTATAAGAATAAGGTTGGAAACCTCATTCTGGTAACACCATGGATGCGATCCACTTTGTAATTAGTACAAATGAGGTAATCCAACTCATTCATGTAGTTGACATGCGAGTGGGGGCATCCTGTATGAAGAGTTCATACAAGACTGGATCGCAAATTATTAGTTTAACCAGTGTAACACCGTTAACAGGATAAGACTAGTAGTTTATAGATGGTCAATAGTGACTCGACCTGAATCCTGAGCAAGTTAAGAACTCCTCCTTATAGGGGTTTGTCCTTAGACTAGTATGGGTGAGAGTGGCACATGGCCAGACTCAATAAGCCTACCTTCTCAGGGACAGAACCTCGTAGGTAGCTGGGAAGTTAACTATGCAAGATGGAATTCACTCATTCCTACACTAAGGAATTAGATAGGTTGTTCCCTTAATAACTCACTCTAGGTCTTGAACAACGGGGCCCCGCCCTCTATGAGGGTATGAGTCTAAGGTAGGACCTTAGACTTGTTGTTCATTAGAGGTACAGTGGTGCTTAAGGAGCAAAGAGTTAATCACAGGGGTAAAACGGTAATTTGACCCAGCTGTATTTACGAACAACTTGTGAAGGGTCGACTCATGGGTAATGACTATATTAGTTGACACAATAATATCTATAGTGAGGAGAGTTCAGCTACAAGTCTATAGTGGAGTGACTTGTAGTTAATGAATATTGATTGACTGGATCAAAGAGTTTGATCAGTTAATCTCACATCATTGGAGCTCATGATCTGTAGGTTCATTAGATCCCTTCGTTGGCTCAACATGGTAATATTGAGGGTATAATGTTAGGAGATAAATGGAAGTGTTCAATTTTATACATAAGGAATTATATCAATTATATATGATATAATTGATATAATATATAGTTTTAATGTGAATTAGATTCATATATAAACTATATACTAAAGAGAGATAAAAAGAGGGGTAGGATGGTCATTTCCATCCTATTTCTCTATATATATGGTTGCATGAGATGCAACTAGGTCAAGCGATGTTGGAAATCATTCTAAGCTATTCCTAGCCTCCTTGTTGTGTTGTTGGCAGAGTTCCAAAACACACATCTCTCTCACGAAATACCTCACCACTCCTAAAGGGAACCCACCTTCCTCCCTCACCTAGAGAATAACGGAGAAGATTCGGTGGTGGTGTCGGTGTTCGTACGAGTTCGTATTGCGTTGATCTTGATCTTGAAGAGAGGAGGAGCACTTGAAGAAAGGTTCTTCAAAGGTAAATACTTGCTGTCCATTTTATTATATGTGCTTAATCTATGTTTTACGTTCTTGAATTTTTCATTTTAACTAAATCAAGAGCGCGCGATTCGCAATCGCTTCCGCTGCGGGGACCTCGATTCCCTTCAATTGGTATCCGAGCCCAATTGCGTTCATGATTTATGTTCTGGATTTTTCAAGAACAAGGTGGAATTTATTATTTTTGCATGAGATGTATGAACGGTTTTTTACGAAATTAGATGTTTTCAATTTTTGGCACTTAGATTTACAATTTCCATTGAAATGTTCAATGTAAGGGCCCGGTATTTTTGGAAAATTTAATTCTAAATCGAGTCTGTAAGTCCGTGTCGATCGAGGCAAGGCGGTTGCTAAGAAGAACGGAGCAAAAACGAGCAAAGGAACGGTGATTCTCAATCCTGTGTGTGTGCAGCGTTGCAACGCTGTTCATCGGCATTGCAACACCGCGCTTGCAGAAGAAGGCGCGCGCAGGAGGCAGCGTTGCAACGCAGCCTCTAGCGTTGCAACACTGTGGCGTTTTGCAACACTCGACAGAAAATGACAAAAGCAGCGTTGCGCAATGCTCGGCAGAAAACGACAAAAGCAGCATTACGCTCCACAGTGTATCCAGGATTACGTCGCCAACCCTATCCATATACTGTAGACCGTTCGGGTGATTAACTCGAACGTGATCCTCCCTGTGTGTCTTCTACATACCGTTCAAGTTCTAGTTCTCTCATAAATTCAATGACCCTGGAGCTTAGTTTTATTGGAAAAGTTTATAAATATTGGAGACACAAAGTAATGAAATAAATAACTCTTATTAATTTCTAACAGTAATTTACAAACACGAGATTAGGACAAAAATCCCAACAAACTCCCACTTGGACTAAGCTAGTGGAGAAAACACATTTCATAAATTTACATAAATTACAACGAAGTAATACAATAAACTAGGGCATTAAATACCCATTTACACATCTCCCACATTCCCTAGTCAGGAAGTCCTCGAAGACCTAGACTCTCTAGGTGACCCTCAAACACCTTAGCCGTGAGGGGCTTTGTAAATGTATCAGCTACGTTGTGCTCTGACACTATATGCGTGACTGTCACGTCGCCGCGGTGCACAATCTCCCGTATCAATGATACTTCCGCTCAATGTGTTTGCCTCTCTTGTGGCTCCGAGGCTATCTGGAGTTGGCTACTGCACCAGAGTTATCACAAAACAGTGTGACTGGAATATCATATTTGGAACAACTTCCAAATCTGTCATGAACTTCCTAAGCCAAACAGCTTCCTTTGCAGCTTCACAAGCCGCAACATACTCCGTTTCCATAGTGGAATCGGCGATACATCCCTGCTTGATGCTTCGCCATACTACAGCTCCTCCATTCAGAATGAAAGCTTACCCCGAAGTGGATTTCCTAGAATCCTTATCAGTCTTAAAGTCAGAATCCGTTTATCCTGTAAGGATCAAATTCCCACTGCCATACACTAAGCTGTAGTTCCTCGTTCTCCTAAGATAGTTGAGGATTGCTTTTACGACTGTCTAGTGATCTAAACCTGGATTGGATTGATACCTACTAACAATCCCTACTGTATAACAGATGTCGGGCCTAGTACACAACATAGCATACATCAAGCTTCCTACAGCTGAAGCATATGGGATCCGTCTCATATCCTCAATCTCTCGAGGTGTCTTAGGACACTGATCCTTAAACAAGTGAACCCCATGGCAGAAAGGCAGCAAATGCTTCTTGGAGTTCTGCATCTTATATCTAGACAAAATCTTGTCCACATAAGACGCCTGAGACAGGGCTAGCGTTCTGTTCTTCCGGTTCGGGACTATCTGGATACCTAGAACATACTGAGCTTCTCCCAAATCTTTCATTTTGAATTGCGAAGCTAGCCACATCTTAACGCTAGTAAGAAATTCTACCTCATTTTCAATGATAAGAATATCAGCCACATACAACTTTAAAAATGCGACACTTTTGTCAACGATTTTCTTGTAGACACAAGGCTCGTCGACATTTTGATTAAAGATATAAGATTTGATCGCCTCATCAAACCTTATGTTCCAAGACCTCGAAGTTTGTTTTAGTCCATAAATGGACCTATGAAGCTGGAAATTTTTTGCTCTTGGGCTTGGGCAATGAACCCTTTATGTTGGTCCATGTAGATGGACTCATCAAGTTTGCATTTCAGAAAGGTTGTCTTGACGTCCATCTGCCATACCTCGTAGTCATAATACGCGGCAATGGCCAGAAGGATCCTGATCGACTATACCATGACAAAAGGTGAAAATGTCTCCTCATAGTCAACCCCTTCAACCTGGGTAAAATCCTTTGCCACTAATCGGGCTCTGAAGGTCTGCACCTTCCAATCTACGCCACGTTTACGCTTGTAAATCCATTTGCAACCAATACGTTTTACTCCATCCGGTTGATCCACAAGCTCCCAGATAGAATTGAAGTACATCGACTCTATTTCCTGGTCCTTAGCTTTAATCCATTCGTCTTTGTCAACATCAACCATTGCTTGATCATAGGTCAATGGATCCTCACAGTCATCATCGGGAGCGACAACTGAGGTTTCAGCTAAACCCATGTAACGATCAAGTTGTCTCACAACCCTCCCACTACGTCGAGGCATTCCCAACTCATGGGAACGGATTTGACTAGACATGCTAGGATCAACAACGCTTGTTGACGTACTAGCCCCATCAGCAACTCTTGCTGATGTACTGTCCATTTCATTTAACACAATTTTACTCCTTGGTAAATGATCCCTGACATGGTCTTCCTCTAGGAAAGTGGCGTTTGTCGACACAAGCACCCTATTTTCATTAGGATCGAAAAATAGACCACTCCTAGTCTCTTTAGGGTAACCTACGAATAGGCACAATTTCGAACGGGGTTCCAACTTTTTCGGCTTTAACACCAACACATGGGTCGAGCATCCCCAAATTCTGAAAAGATGTAAACTTCCTTTACGTCCACTCCAGAGTTCGAAAGGTGTTTCACAAACACTCTTTGACAGAACGTTGTTTAAAATATAGACCACAATCTCCACTTCGTAACCCCAAAAAGAATCAGGGAGACAAACATAGCTCATCATGGACCGAACCATGTCCAACAAGGTTTTGTTTCTCCTCTGTGATACACCATTCTGCTGTGGCATACAAGGTGCGAAGAGTTGGGATGTAATTCCGTGTTTGATCATATAGTCCTTGAATTAAGTGTCCATGTACTCTTCACCTCGATCCGATCGATGTGTTTTAAACGATTTTCCTAACAGGTTCTCAACCTCAGTCTTGTACTCCTTGAACTTTTCAAGAGTTTCAGACTTCTTGTGCATTAGTGATAACTCACCATAAGTGAGTTATTTTACTAGAATTTTAGTGTTTAATCTACTTGAATTGCATCTAATTTAGTGATCCTCATGTTATTTTATCCCTAAATTATGTGTGTTAGCTTTAAAATCTTGAATTTAAGCATTAGGTGCAAAAAGAATTAATTTTGATGTTTTTGTGCTTTAATTTAAGAAATTTTGGAAAATAAGCTAACAGTTAATTAAAGACCAAAATTTGAGATTTTTCTTAACTCCAAAAATCCTTGCGTATTTTGATTTATAATTAACTTCATATATTTATTTGGGATTTTTCTGTGTGCAGGAGATTATAAAAATTACAAGAGTCCCTAAGGGAATTTTAGATATCTTACACGAAGGGTAAGATGGTCTTTCTACCCCTAAGGGCATTTTTGTAATTTGTGGAATTAGGGCAACACCATCTTATATAAGGAGGCTAGGGTTCAAGTGCAAAAAGATAGAGAAGAAGTTGCCACAAAAGGGGAAGAGAGCGAGAGAGAGAAGGGGGCGATTGCTACAACAAAGGTGTGTATTGAAGAGAAGAATCATGAGAGTGTCATTGTTGTAGCAATCGTGCGATTGAGAAAAAAATCGAAGCTTCAAGGTGCCATTGTTGTAGCAAAAATCGTGCAGTTCGGTTTTTCACAAACGATGCTCACAAAGATGTCGTGCTCCGACGTTTCCACCGTTGGATTATGCTGCAAATTTGACAGCTTGTTCGAGACTCATAGGGCTTTACATTGAACGGTTGGATCGTCGTTCTGAGCTTCGCTGGGTCGGATATCGCTGTCACGTTGGGAGATCAGTGCAGTTCGGTTTTTCACCGACGGCGCTCACAAAGTTGTCGATTCCTGGAGTTTCAACCGTTGGATTGTGCTGCAATTTTGACAGCTTGTTCGAGACTCACAGGATTTCGTTTTGAACGGTTGGATCGTTGTTTCGAGCTTCTGTTATTGAGATATCTCTATCGAACCGAACTTGAAAAATAAGGCCACCTGCTATGTAACGTTTTCCCTATCTCTAAGTGTTATTGCTTGTTGTCAACCACCAATTTAATACTGAATTTTTGGGTTGTTTACGTACTGATTTAGACTACTTTTGCTCACTGTTTTAAGCATAACTCGTGACTGTTTTAGGCTAGAATTGTGATTGATTTAGGCTAATTTAGTGAACATTGTTGGTTGTTTTGCATGAACTCCTTGATCAATAAAAGCATGCTTAAACTAGAGATATGTGACTCGATTTTAATCATGAACTAAATTTTCTTAGGCAAAGGTTAGGTTGTTTTAATGTAATTTTCGATTAAATTTATGGTTGATGCCATTGATTGAATTTATGAAATTTTATTGAATTTAACGTTGCATGAGAATTAAAATTGGCCTTTTTAACTTCTCTATAATTCATAAACTTGGGAAAGCTAATGAATTAGAAAACTAAAATTTCATTCTAGGATTATTGAGTTGATTAGGGATAATTATCCCACCTAGAACCTAAAATCATGAGCATAATTTAGATCACAATTGAGAAATTGTAGGTTTTAAAACTTAGTTATTTTGGAAAGAATCATTTGAATGCATGTGTAGGTAAATTCAAGGCATCACTCAAAATTTATTCCAATTGAACATTAGAACTCTAACCCGAGCATATTTTTCATTAAAAATCTCATCTCTTGCATCTCCCCTCTTGTTTGCATTCTCCTCTCCCCTCATTTAAATTTAGTTATTTTCTTGAGTCTAGTCTTGTCTTTGCACACTTATCACGTCAATTTATTTATTTACAATAGTAATTTGCACACTCATACATTTCACTAAAATAAGGAAAAATTGCTAGGACACTCATTCATTTAGGTTTAGTTAGTCCTCGTGGGATCGATACTTTAACTTATCACTTGTTGCTCTCGATCGTGTATACTTGCACGTCGTAGAAGTGTCGGAGTTTTATTCTAATTTACATTAGTTTAGGGCAGTCGATATTTTCGCATCAATTAGGTAAATATACCCATACGTCGAGTAATCATCTATGAAAGACACAAAGTATTCATAACCACCTCGAGCTTTAACATTCATCGGACCACAGAGGTCTGAATGTACTAACTCAAAGGGCTCTTTGGCTCTATATCCTTTTCCACTAAAAGGACGTTTGGTCATTTTGCCCGCAAGGCATAACTCATACACCGGTAAAGAGTTTTCTTCCAACTCGTTTACAAGTCCACTCTTCACTAGATTCTCAATCCTATTGACATTAATGTGGTCTAACCTTAGATGCCAAAGATGGGCATTTTCCTTAGGAGAAACTTTCGCTCTTTTAGTTTGTGTTTCTGCAGTTTTAAATAACTCAGTGTTCAAAACGCTTTTGACTGAATTAGGTTTCAAAACATACAGATTAGACTCAAGTGAAGCTGAACAAATAAGATTGCCTTTGAAAGAAATAAACGCTTTATTAGATTCAAAGGAAACAGATATACATTGTTCAATAAGGCAGGAAATGGAAACAGGGTTTCTACTAAACCCTGGTACAATGTACAAATTATCTAATAATAAGTACTTTCCGCATCCACAGTGTATCCAGGATTAGGTCTCCAACCTTATCCATATACTGTAGACCGTTCAGGTCATTAACTCGAACGTGATCCTCCCTGCGTGTCTTCTACACACCGTTTTGAAGGGAATGAAAATCCCCATGCAGCGGAAGACGATCGAATCGTCAAGGTATCATTACTCTACTTGAAATTTGTTAAAATGATCTAACACTTAGATCTAAGTTAAACATACATAATTAAGGAAGAAAAACAGTAAGAATAATGTACTTACATGTTGTAGACAAAACTTCAAAGTTTCTTCCTTGATCACGAACATTTCGTGCTTCTCGATCTCAACGAACACTTCCCTCGAACAAAACCCGAACACCACCAAAGGCCTTATCGATTGTTCTTCTTTTGGAAGAAGAAAAGTTGTGGGACTTTTGGTTTTTGGAGAGGGAGGAGAATTTGAGAGAATAGTTGAGAGAATTCTCTTCTTTTTGGTCAAATCCAAAAAATGAGAGTGTAAGTATATCTCCTTCTAGCAAGAAGGGATTAAGTAGTGAGTTAAAATGTCCACATTATCACCTTTTTACCACAACCATAGGTTATGCAAATCATATTTGCATAACCATGTAATATAAGATATCTCATATCTCATATTGCAAATCACATTTGCAATAATTGCGGATTAATTAAATTGAATCAAGACTATCTGGATACCTAGAACATACTGAGCTTCTCCCAAATCTTTCATTTGGAATTGCGAAGCTAGCCACTTCTTAACGTCAGTAAGAAATTCGACCTCATTCCCAATGAGAAGATTATCATTCACATACAACACTAAAAAATGACAGTTTTGTCAACGATTTTCTTGTAGACAACAAGTCTCGTCGACATTTTGATCAAAGCAATAAGATTTGATCGCCTCATCAAACTTTATATTCCAAGACTTCGAAGCTTGTTTCAGTCCATAAATAGACCTGTGAAGCCGACAAATCTTTTGCTCTTGGCCTTGGGCAATGAACCCTTTGGGTTGGTCCGTGTAGATGGTTTCATCAAGTTTGCCATTCAGAAAGGCTATCTTGACGTCCATCTGCCATACCTCGTAGTCATAATACGCGGCAATAGCCAGAAGGATCCTGATCGACTTTACCATGGCAACAGGTGAAAAAGTTTTTTCATAATCAACCCTTTAAACCTGGGCAGACCCCTTTGCCACTAGTCGGGCTTTGAAGGTGTGCACCTTCCCATCTACACCACGTTTACTCTTGTAGATCAATTTGCAACCAATAGGCATCCGGTTGATCCACAAGCTCCCATACATAATTGAAGTACATAGACTCAATTTCCTGGTCCATAGCTTTAATCCATTCGTCTTTGTCAACATCAACCATTGCCTGGTCATAGGTCAATGGATCCTCACAATCATCATCAGGAGCGACAACTGAGGTTTCAGCTAAACCCATGTAACGATCAGGCTGTCTCACAACCCTCCTACTACGTCAGGGCATTCCCAACTCTTGGGAACGGATTTGACTAGACGTGCTAGGATGAACAACGCCTGTTGACGTACTAGCCCCATCAGCAACTCTTGTTGATGTACTGTCCATTTCATTTAGCATACTTTTACTCCTTGGTTAATGATCCCTGACGTGGTCTTCCTCTAGGAAAGTGGCGTTTGTCGACACAAGCACCCTATTTTCCTTAGGATCGTAAAATAGATCACCCCTAGTCTCTTTAGGGTAACCTATGAATAGGCACAATTATGAACGGGGTTCCAACTTTTTTGGGTTTGACACCAACACGTGTGTCGGGCATCCCCTAATTCTGAAGTGATGTAAACTGCCTTTACGTCCACCCCAGAGCTCGAAAGGTGTTTCACAAACACTCTTCGACGGAACGTTGTTCAAAATATAGACCGCAGTCTCCACTACGTAACCCCAAAAAGAATAAGGGAGACGAGCATAGCTCATCATCGACCGAACCATGTCCAACACGGTTCTGTTTCTCCTCTCTGATACACCATTCTGCTGTCGCATACCAGGTGCTAAGAGTTGGGACATAATTTTGTGTTCTATCATATAGTCTTGGAATTTAGTGTCCATATACTCCCTGCCTCGATCCGATCAAAGTGTTTTAGGCGATTTACCTAACAGGTTCTCAACCTCAGTTTTGTACTCCTTGAACTTTTCAAGAGTTTTAGACTTCTTGTGCATTAGGTAAATATAGCCATACCCCGAGTAATCGTCTTTTAAAGACACGAAGTATTCATAACCACCTCGAGCTTTAACATTCATCGAACCACAGAGGTCAGAATGTACTAACTTAAGGGGCTCTTTGGCTCTATATCCTTTTCCACTAAAAGAACGTTTGGTTATTTTTCCCTCAAGGCATGACTCACACACCGGTAAAAAGTTTATCACACCCCCTCCCGAACTACCTGCTAACTTAGCTCGGTAGACGGCGTGAAGCCAACAGACATCGTTCACCTCTCTAATGATACCTGTTGATCCTGTTTTACCTGGTAAGCATACTAAACTTGTATAAGAAACACTTAAACATAACACAGCGGAATAGTGACAATTACGTAACCTACGTAAGGGGTAACCCTACTTATGACTCTCTGGAAAACTGAAAGAGATAGAACATCACAACCAAAAACATAACCAACCATGGATCACGCATGCCACAACCTAAAATGTACACATAAACATAACTCTACAGTCCTTCTACAATACATATAGACTTCCTATACATCTCCACCCACGTACAAAGTATCAAACTCTTGGAGCTTCCAGTTGACTATGGAAGGTTATCAGGCACCGGGAGCTCGATCTCTACCTGAAAAGTGGGAAAATACTGAAAGAATGAGTTATGAAGCTAAGTGAGTGACTTGAGTTTAAAAGAAAACTATTAACTCATAAATCATATCACCTGGCCATCTATGAGCATATGCATCTGTATTCAAACGTTAAAAGTAATTGTGTAATCATAATAGCTTTTCAGGAAAACCAGCAAGTATATCGTTAAATTCTTTTAAAGGATATAAACTCATTTTAAAACATGTCACAATCTACGTTGTGTAGGGCACGCCCAGTAAAACCAACATTTATTCTACGATGTAGTGGGGTCTGCCCAGCACTCTCATCGTCTTTGTCGTAGTGGGGCCCGCCCAGCACTCACGACAGTGTTGTTGTCACGGAGTACACTCAACGTCGACAACATAGTAAGACCTGTGTGCACACGGTACCATAAAGCCTCGGGCTCAATATCTCAGAAGATCACATGAAAACATTTGAACATGCCTGCTTATCTTTTCTTTCAAAAAACTCAAGTTTACATAGCTTGTTCATAAAACTGGAAATCTTTAAAAACATACTTGCTAAAACATACTTGCTCGAAATCATTACATTTCCATAGATTTCGACAATCAAGAACATATGCTCATATATAAATTTCATCAAAATATTTAGGCTCACAACGAGCACTTGAAATCATTTCATAGAAAATATGAATACTCATAAACATGTGTTTCAGGGCAAACTTAAAGCTTTTGAAATCTTTCATTATTGCAAACCTTGCACTTCTTAAAGCATTTTTCAATCATATAGTTCATTTTCGAAGTTTGTTTTGCCACTCACAGTGTTAGAACTAGAGTCTTGACCCGTACACTTGACCTATTTCTTCTTGGCCTATCAAACAAACCAAATTCCACCATTAGAACATCGAGCTCATGCTTTTTAACCTTAAAATTACAAGAAAACACACTTTCAAATTTTCCAGCATTTTCTGATTTTCTGCCCTGCTTTCAGACAGCCATAACATCTTCATTACTTAGCCAAACAGGGTGACATTTATACTAAACTCTTCCTTTTGGAACCCTATAAAAATCATATGAAGACATTAAATTGAGATTCCCAACGGATTTGTTCAAAAATATCTCGAAAGCTTCTTTCCCAGGAACTAAGTTCTGCTGTTTCCAGATTCGGATTTCCTGCTGCACAACAAATTTAACCTGATATTTAAAACATCTTCTAGACATTTTCTACTCACGATTTCTTCATGAAAGTTGTAGGAAATTCAATACGCTTTCGAACCATACAAATTAGAGCTTCTAACTCCAAGAATACAGATAAGAACAACCAAAGAACCAGAGACTTCTCGGATTTGACAGCAAATTTCTGTCTTCTACCTTCCTCTTCATAAAACAGCAACTTAAGGTCAGAATTGGCTCAAACATCCTTCACGAACTTTGTTAAAAAATGAACTAGCTTTCAAGAAAATCAAACCTCAACTCTTACCTCTTCTTGTGGAGCTCGAGATGAACAGAATACCAGAACAGGGTTGAGTTGATCACCTCGCTGCTATATACTCAAACTTTGAGTTCTCCTCCCTCTCTTCTGCAATTTCCAGCTCCAAAATCTCCTTCTTCCTCTTCCTTTAAGATTCTCCCACGAAACCCTCATCTTTCTTTTGATAAATGAAGAAGAAGATCGATGGAAACTTTGTTTTTAAAAAGAAAACTAAGGTGGGGGTCCCACCTTCCACTTCCTTTTTTTGCTTTTTCTTTTCCTTTCTTTTCTTTTCTTTTCTTTTCCTTTTAAAACAAAACCAACCATAGTATTTACCTTTTCTTTCTTGTTTTCCTTTGTTTTATTTTTGAATTCCAAAGAAAGATATAGATCTCGGGTTTACAACTTACCTCCCCCTTAAGAAATTTCGTCCTCGAAATTTAGCAGTCTTAAAGTGAAAATCGTCGGGTACTTCCTCCTCAATTGGTCGTTTAACTCCTAGGTTGCCTCCTCCAATCTGTGATGTCTCCAACAAACCTTCACGAGTGGGATCGTCTAGTTTCTTAAAACTTGTTCTTTCCTGTCGAGGATCTGAACTTCATCCTCTATGTAACTCATGTCTTCTTCCAGTTCAACTGGTTGTGCTTGCAACACATGTGTCGGATCTGGAATATACTTCCTCAACATGGACACATCTAAAACATCATGCACTCGAGATAGTTCTGTTGGCAACTCCTGTCTGTAGGCTGCTAGCCCAACTCGTCGCATTACTTGATAAGGATCAATATATCTAGGACTTAGCTTACCTTTCTTTCAAAAATGAAAGACACCTCTCCACGGAGATAACTTCAAGCAAACTTGATCTCCGACTTGGAATTCTAAGCCCTTCCATTGCTTATCTACATAACTCTTCTGACGGTCTTGAGCTACCTTCAAATTCTCCTTGATTACCTTAATATTATCTGTCGTAACTTGCACCAACTCAGGACCGATTAGCTTCTGCTCTCCTAGTTCATTCCAATATACGAGCGTTCTACACGGTCTTTTATCTAGAGCCTCAAATGGTGCCATGTCAAAACTAGACTGACAATTGTTATTGTAAGCGAAATCCATATGTGATGGGTGTGTATCCCAACTTCCCTTAACTTGAAGGATATATGCTCTCAACATGTCTTCTAGGGTCTGGATGGTCCTTTTTGACTGACCATTAATCTGAGGATGGAGCGTTGTACTAAAACTCAGTTTTGTCCCCCATAGTTTTCTGTAAGCTGGGCCAAAACTTAGAAGTAACTCTCGGATCTCTATCTGAAACTATGGACACTGACACTCCATATTGACTCACAACTTATCGATGTATAGTTTAGCAAGCTGATCAAGCGTAGACGTCGCTTTAATCGGTATAAACCGTGCTGTTTTAGTGAGTCTATCCACTATTACACAAATACCATCATGTCCACTTGAAGTGCGTGGTAATCTAAATAGAAAATCCATAGTGATATGCTCCCATTTCCATTCTGGCACTGGCAATGGATTAAGGAGTCCTCCTGGTCTCTGTCTAACTGGTTTAACCTGCTGGCAGATCAAACATCTATCCACATAGTCAGCTATCTCCCGCTTCATCCCAGGCCACCAATAAGTCCCATTCAAGGATTTATACATCTTGGTGCTTCCTGGATGCATAGCGTAAGCTGAATTGTGAGCTTCCTCTAGAATAGCATCTTTAAACTCACTAATACTCGAGACACATAATATTTTCTGCTGAACTATGGTTCCATCTGTTCTCATTTTGAATTATGCCTCTGGGCCCTGTTTGGACAATTCAAACATTTTCTGCAAGTTACTATTCTCTCGATTGTCTTCTCACGCCTCTACATTCAGTGGAGACTGATCCGAATTAAACTAAAGGACCCCCTGAATTCTCTGCAGTTACAACTGCCTTAGAATCCCTTAGAGTACATAAAAATGTTGTTCGAATATCACACAAGCCATCCCTAGGAAGTCTTGACTTCCTGCTCATTGCATCTGCTACCACATCACCCTACCAGGATGGTATTCTATGGTACAATCATAATCTTTAATCTGTTCTAACTATCTTTTCTGTCTCATAATAAACTTTCTTTAATCAAAAATATACTTCAGACTCTTATGATTTGTAAAAGAATATGACACTTCTCACCAAACGTGTAGTGTCTCCAGATCTTCACTGCTAGAACAATTGCTGCTAACTCAAGAACGGGAGTAGGGCAATTACACTCGTGATTTTTCAATTGCCTTGATGCATAAGCTATTACTTTTCCTTCTTGCATAAGCACACACCTTAATCCTTGTCTTGAAGCATAACAGTAAATCACATATTCTTTTCCCGTTACAGGAAGTGTTAGAATAGGTACTGTCATCAACCTTGTTTCCAGTTCCTGAAAAAAAACTCTATTCACACTTATGTAACCATTCAGGCTTAACATTCTTCCCTGTTAAAACTATTAAGGGTAATACTAATCGTGAGAAGTTCTCAACAAATCATCTGCAGTATCCTGCCAAGCTTAGGAAACTCTATACCTCTATCGCATTAGCTTGTCTCTCTAAGTTGACCATAGCTTTTACCTTATGCGGACCCATATCAACTCCATTTGTTGAAACAACTTACCCCAAACACTACCTTATTCAACCAAAACTCACATTTGGTGAATTTAGCGTACCACCGTTTATCGCGTACTGTTTGTAGAATAATACTCATGTGTTCATCGTGGGCTTTCCTGTCAACCGAATAAACTAGTATATCATCATTGAATACTATCACAAACTTATCCAAATACTGGTGGAAAACATGTCCATGATGTCCATAAAAACTGCTAGTGCATTAGTCAAACCGAATGGCATTACTAAAAACTCATAATGCCCATACCTCGTTCTGACTGTTGTCTTAGGAATATCTGATTCCCTTACCTTTAACTGATGGTATCCTGATCTCAAATCAATCTTAGAAAATACTGATGCACCTCTTAACTGGTCAAATAAGTCATCTATTAAGGGTAAAGGATACTTGTTACGTATCGTGACTTTGTTTAACTGTCTCTAATCAATGCATAATCTACGGGTACCATCTTTCTTTTTCACAGATAACACTGGAGCTCTCCAAAGCGATACACCAGGTCAGATGTATCCCTTATCAACTAGTCCTTGTAACCGCATCTTCAGCTCCCTGATCTCACTTGGAGCCATTCTATACGCCGCTTGCGAAATAGATGCTATTCCTGGTAACAGTTCAATCGTGAACTCAACTTCCCTATCAAGTGGCAATCCTTATAAATTTGCTGAAAAAAAAAACATCAAGAAATTCATTCACAACAAGAACATTGTCTGGTTTTAGCTTTTCCTCCTGCACCTCTACTACATGTGCAAGAAACGTCGTGCAACCTTTCATCAATAACTTCTCATCTTTTAATGCTGAAATCAAACTCGTAGGGATAATCTTTCTTTTATCTCATAAAACCACTTCAGCTAATCCTGGTTTCTTGAAAACAACTTCCTTTATATAGCCATCTTTGGAAGCATAATGAGTAAATATGAAATCCATCCTTAAGATTGCATCTCACACCTACAAGTCTAGTGGAAGAAGATCCACTAACATATTGAGACCTTCTACTAAGACCTCACAGTCCCGCAACACTGCATTGACTAGTAACACATTACCAACAAGAGTATATATAACTAACCTTTTACATAAAGGTCCTAGTTTTCCATTCCACTTAGTCAAGAACATACTAAAAACAAAGAAATGTGTAGCACCCGATTCTAATAAAACAGGTGCAGGTACATTACAAATAGTAATCATAACACTAATGACATATGATGCATCTTCTGCTTCTTACTGAGTCATAGCGTAAACCTTTCCGTGTTGCCTAGGTCTCCCTACAATTCTCTTTAGTCTGACATCGCTGGTGCCCTCTCTTGCAGCTACTGAAACCCTTGGTTGCTCAACTGTCTGGGGCTCAACTCCCTAGTCTCCTCTGTGCGGTTGTCCATAACTGTGGACAATCCCTTTTGACATATCCTGGTTGTCCGCACTAGTAACACGTACCAACGCTCACAAGACAATGACCTTGATGATTCTTGCAACATATCACACATGGAATTCTCCTTGCTATACTGACAATAGACTTTTGCCCTCCCTGCAACTTGCTGCCAATCAAACAAACTAACTAGGTCCTCTTTAACTCTGCCTCTGATAGGCACTACCAACATTCATCTGCCTCGGATCCTGGCTACTAGCTCGATCCTTAAAGTCTTATTGACTTGGAAACATTTACTCCAAGTGTGAACCTTCGCTGCTCAAGAACTTAGAAACTGCTTGTTGTCGAAGCCCCACAACTAGGCTTCACTACTGATTTCTCCTCTACTATAGTATGCTCAACATGTAGGGCAGTTTCTACTAGCAGGGAAAAATCAATCCACTTTGTAATGGTTGTGACTGGGGTACGTATCTCAGGACGTAACTGTTTTCAAATCTTCGACACCTGTCACTTTCAGATGCCACAATAACATCAACATACCGCGACAACTCGGTATACCTTTTCTCATACTCAGCCACTGAAAGTGTCACTTGCTTCAGTTCTAAAAATTCATCCCTCTTTGCCGCTCAGTACGTGCTAGGGTAATATTTATCTTCAAATATACTTCTGAAAGTTTGCGATTATAAAAAGTACGTGCATCCCTACAACTGGCTAACATCGATTTCCATCATCCTTCTGCCTTCTTTAGCAGCAAGAATGTGGCCAACTTAACATTTTGCTCCTCAGAGCAACTAATCACATCAAAACATTTATCAAGCTTATTCAGCCAAACCTCAGCTTCAGCTGGATCTTTGGAACCCTCAAACACTGTGACTCCTAATTCTTTTCGGTGATCTATTCTATATGTCTTGTCTGGATCTCATAGCTCTGCTCTCTATGACTTACCTACCTCCTGTGAGGAATTAGCATGCTGCTTAATTTTGGCCCCTATCTGGGCTCTCGGGGCACTATATCCCCTCTCAGAGTGGGCTTGTGTAGGATCCTACGTCCTGTCCTTATCTTGCCTGCATCCTCTGCTAGTACGTGGTGGCATGACTTCTCTAACATATCAACATACTAGACATATAATGAATACTCTCAAATGCACAATTCTAGACTTGTGTTCACATTCTAGTCCTGTCTGGACTTACTATTATCCTTACTTGGATCATGCTCTGCTTGTTCTATTGAACTAACTCAATAACTTGCTATTTACTTTTCAGTTTCTTCTAGAGCTAACTTGCTCTGTCTCATTCCCATGGTGCTAACTGCTCTGATACCAAGTTGTCACACCCCCTCCCGAACTACTCATTAACTTAGCTCTCAGAGATTACGGCGTGAAGCCAAATGCAGACATCGTTCACCTCTCTAACGATACTGTTGATCCTGCTTTACCCGTAAGCATACTAAACTTGTATAAGAAACACTTAAACATAACACAGCAGAATAGTGACAATTACGTAACCTACGTAAGGGGTAACCCTACTTATGACTCTCTGGAAAATTGAAAGTGATATGAACATCACAAACAAAAACATACCCAACCATGGATCACACATGCCACAACCTAAAATGTACACATAAACATAACTCTATAGTCCTTCTACAATACATATAGAATTCCTATACATCTCCACCCACGTACAAAGTATCAAACTCTTGGAGCTTCCAGCAGACTATGGCAGGTTATCAGGCACCGGGTGCTCGATCTCTACTTGAAAAGTGGGAAAATACTGAAAGAATGAGCTATGAAACTCAGTGAGTGACTTGACTTTAAAAGAAAACTATTAACTCGTAAATCATATCACCTGGCCATCTATGAGCATATGCATCTGTATTCAAACGTTAAAAGTGACTGTGTAATCATAATAGCTTTTCAGGAACATCAGCAAGTATATCGTTAAATTCTCGTAAGGCATGTAAAGGATATAAACTCTTTTTAAAACATGTCACTATCTACGTTGTGTAGGGCACGCCCAGTACAACCAACGTTTATTCTACGATGTAGTGGTGCCCGCCCAGCACTCCCATCGTCTTTATCGCAGTGGGGCCCGCCCAGCACTCACGACAACGCTGTTGTAACGGAGTACACTCAACGTCGACAACAGAATAAGACATGTGTGCACATGGTACCATAAAACCTCGGGCTCAATATCTCAGAAGATCACATGAAAACATTTGAACATGCCTGCTTATCTTTTCTTTCATAAAACTCAAGCTTACTTAGCTTGTTTATAAAACTGGAAATCTTTAAAAACATACTTGCTAAAACATACTTGCTCGAAATCATAACATTTCCATAGATTTCGACAATCAAGAACATATGCTCATATATAAATTTCATCAAGACATTTAGGCTCACAACGAGCACTTGAAATCATTTCATAGAAAATATGAATACTCATAAACATGTGTTTCAAGGAAAACTCATTCTTCCAAAACTTGCATTTCTTAAAGCAGTTTTCAAGCATATAGTTCATTTTCGAAGTTCGTTTTGTCACTCACAGTGTTAGAACTGGAGTCTTGACCCGTACACTTGACCTATTTCTTCTTGGCCTGTCAAACAAACCAAATTCCACCATTAGAACATCCTGTCAAACAAACCAAATTCCACCATTAAAACATCGAGCTCATGCTTTTTAACCTTAAAATTATAAGAAAACACACTTTCAAATTTTCCAGCATTTTCAGATTTTCTGTCCTGTATTCAGACATCCATAACTTCTTCATTACTTAGCCAAACAAGGTGAAATTTATACCAAACTCTTCCTTTTGGAACCCTATAAAAATCATATGAGGAAATTAAATTGATATTCCCAACGGATTTGTTCAAAAATACCTCGAAAGCTTCTTTCCCAGGAACTAAGTTCTGTTGTTTCCAGATTCGAATTTCCTGCTGCACAATAAATTTAACCTGATATTTAAAACATCTTCTAGACATTTTCTACTCACGATTTCATCATGAAAGTTGTAGGAAATTCAATACACTTTCAAACCATACAAATTAGAGCTTCTAACTACAAGTATACAGATCAGAACAACCAAAAAACCTGAGACTTCTCGGATTTGACAGCAAATTTGTGTCTTCTGCCTTCCTCTTCACAAAACAGCAACTTAAGGTCAGAATTGGCCCAAGCATCCTTCACGAACGTTGTTCAAAAATGAACTAGCTTTCAAGAAAACCAAACCTCAACTCTTACCTCTTCCTGGGGAGCTCTAGATAAACAGAATACCAGAACAGGGTTGAGTTGATGACCTTGCTGCTATATAATCAAACTTTGAGTTCTCCTCCCTCTCTTCTGCAATTTCCTGCTCCAAAATCTCCTTCTTCCTCTTACTTTAAGCTTCTCTCACGAAACCCTCACCTTTCTTTTGATAAATGAAGAAGAAGATCGATGGAAACTTAGTTTTTAAAAAGAAAACTAAGGTGGGGGTCCCCTCACCGTCTTGTAGCTACTGCAAGGAATCAATCCCCTGAAAAGAAGAACAAACATGGTTAGTGGCGCCCGAATCCAATATCAAGGCAGAGTCACTACTCTCCACTAAATAGGTTTCTGTCACAAGTAAATCACATTTACCTTGATTCTTCCTCTCGGCTAAAAATTTGGGACAATTCCTCTTCCAATGTTCGCTCGCATTGCAGTGGAAACACTTTCCTTTCTCTGCATTGTCCTTGACCTTTTTGCCTTTCCGGGCGGCAGCTCAGACAGTTTTACCCCTCTTCATCCTCTTCTTCCCTTTCGGGCGTGAAGGAGCAACAGATTTCGTCCCAGAGGTCGAACCCCTGTTATAAGACCTGTAGGCAACATTTGCCTCAGATTCCGGTGCCCTGACTCTCATCAAGGACTGAAAATTCTTTAGCTGATTAAGGAGGGTAGTTAGAGTGTAGCTAATTTTGTTCTTAACAACATTGCAACCAAACTGAACGAAACTCTTCGGAAGAGTCTCCAAGATAAAACTGACCTGGCTCGACTCATCGATCGAAGCCCCGCTCAACTCCGCTAGATTAAAGTAGGTCATCTTGTCTAGAACATGTTCACGGACAGACAACCCCTCTTTCATCCGTGCGTTGAAGGCGTATTTAATCGAGTCATGCCAGACCTTAAAGGACCTTGGCCTTTTCATTGGCACTAATCCATCGATCGTATGCATCACGAACATTTCGCGATGCAGTCGAGCCCGACATCTGAGGACACTACTCAGAGAGCCCGAACATACTGTCGTCAGTTATAAAAATTGTGTTTATGTTGTTTTTCCAAGTTTTGTAACTATCTCCCACTAGTTTAGCAGACACAAGTAGAGCTATAATTGAGCTAAACATGTTTTAAGCTGAAAAAATTAAGAAAACTTTGTGTTAGTCTCGCAATAAACTTTTGAAATCCAATCAAGTTTTAGCAAAAATTGTTTTATGATCCCCAAGTCATTCAAAATTTGCAATGATATCCTAAAGGTTTAGAATGACCACCACCGAAGGGTGAACAAAACACTCCTACTCTAGGACGAGACTTTCTCCATCAGACCCTAACCCAAGAATAACTCTAATTCCATTAGGCGTCCAATTACCATTGTTCTGTTTGATTCATTAACACATAACGAATTATGTGAGTGTCACCCTCAATCTTTAAGTTTCCAAGTATCCGTCCAAACAATAGTCACCGAAGGGTGAACCAAGAAGGAAAACCAACCAGGAAATTGTATCACTTTCGAGAATTCACGGTGTTCCGACTCCCATGATCAGGCCCTCCGAAAGGATTGTCTGGTCTAGGCCAAACTAGCAGGCGGATCATAGGCGTCTCATGGTGTGAATCGAAATAAGAGATCGCGGGTCTCATTTTCACAAGTCCCGCTACCACTCACTATAAGTACTCTCTCAATCCACGATGATATTGACCTATACAAATGCCACCCGAAGGCGGACGCTCCCATTTGCGCCACGAGGCCGAGTATAGATCTCACGGTGCGGACTTAATGCAGAATTGCGGTCGGAAATTAAATGTATCTCATACACTATATTTTCTCCCACTCAGCACTTTAATTTTAATAGGGATTGACCTAGATAAACCGACTAAAATTTACCTAAGTCTACCAATATAACTCTCATATGGTATTAACCTAAGTTGATAATCACATTATTACTTAGGTCTATGTGAGTAAATGAAAACACTTTTAATTAACGGCACTCACGATAAGTATAATCTAAGAATCTCCGGACAAAATTCACTCCCAGGTCGGTTTCCAAGTAGGGGTGTTCCGCAAGCGTCAACTTAAATACCCTAGCCTTAAATAAAACCTTCCTTAGAAAGAGTTACTAAATAGTCTCCATTCATAGACTAAACTTTGATTTCCTAATTTATAATCTTATTAGAAAATAGAAAACCTAAGTCTAATTATTCAACTTCTAAACTCTTTAAAACTTATAATTAACTTAGGTTGCATGCATTTCTATGTTATAGTGCTTGATCATTCATCACATAAATGCATGAGCAAACTAACTGGCGGATCATAGGCGTCTCATGGTGTGAATCGAAATAAGAGATCGCGGGTCTCATTTTCACAAGTCCCGCTACCACTCACTATAAGTACTCTCTCCATCCACGATGATATTGACCTATACAAATGCCACCCGGCGGCGACGCTCCCATTTGCGCCACGAGGGCCGAGTATAGATCTCACTGGTATGGACTTAACGTGCAATTGTGGTCGGAAATAAATGTATCTCATACACTATATTTTCTCCCACTCAGCACTTTAATTTTAATAGGGATTGACCTAGATAAACCGACTAAAATTTACCTAAGTCTACCAGTATAACTCTCATATGGTATTAACCTAAGTTTATAATCACATTATTACTTAGGTGTATGTGAGTAAATGAAAACACTTTTAATTAACGACACTAACGATAAGTATAATCTAAGAATCTCTGGACAAAATTCACTCCCAGGTCGGTTTCCAAGTAGGGGCGTTCCGCAAGCGTCAACTTAAATACCCCAGCCTTAAATAAAACCTTCCTTAGAAAGAGTTACTAAATAGTCTCCATTCATAGACTAAACTTTGATTTCCTAATTTCTAATCTTATTAGAAAATAGAAAACCTAAGTCTAATTATTCAAGTTCTAAACTCTTTAAAACTAATCATTTAACTTAGGTTGCATGCATTTCTATGTTATAGTGCTTGATCATTCATCAGATGAATATCTATATACTATAATATAATATAATTCATGACATGAATATAAATGCATGAGCATACTTTAATCTAAAAAATATAACACTTATATTAATTAAATTAAACATGCATTTAATTATATAACTCTTATAATATAAATGATGCATGAATATGTTTAACCTAAGGTGGGATTTTTAAATCTATATCACATACATTATGCACATAGAATTTAATTAAATCATACATCTCATGCATAAAATAATTAAATAGCAAAAATGGACCGGTTTTGGCACCTAGAGGCAATTATTTAATTAAATAACATTAATATAACATTAATATTAATATTATTTAATAAAATAATTAAATAAATAAATATAATTAGATTTTACAAATAAAAAAAATAAAAACGTGCAAACTGCCCCATGAACATTGAAAACCGCCCACGTCTTGCAATTTCTCGCAAACTGCCCACTATGCGTGCGGCGTTGCAACGTCGTTGGCAGCGTTGCAACGTTGCCGCGTCCATCGTTGAGATCAGCGTGATGCACGCCGGGCGTTGCAAAGCTACGCCTAGCGTTGCGATGTTGCTCTGCAGCCAAGCCAGAGCCCGCAAGGATAGCATTGAGACGCCGATAAACAGCGTCTCAACTCCATCGACAGAACAACAAACTCCTTTGGTGTTCTTCGTTGTTTTTCACCCGTTTTCGCTTCGATTTCTTCACAACAACACTTGCTACTAAAGACACAGACTTACAGACTCGATTTGTAACAAAATGCCCAAAAAAAAACGGACCCTTACATTGATCTCAACAACATAAAATTGTAAATCTAAAATGCCAAAACCGAAAACATCTAAATTCGCAAACCAACATTCATCTCATGAAATAAGGTAAATTACACACATATTTTAAAAAAAAATCAGTGCATAACAAAGAACAATCGAACCTGGCTCTGATACCAATAGAAGGAAATGAAAATCCCCGCGCAGCGGAAGACGATCGAATCGTTAAGGTATCATTACGCTAGTTAAAATTTGTTAAAATGATCTAACACTTAGATCTATGTTAAACATACATAATTAAGGAAGAAAAACAGTAAGAAGAATGTACTTACTTGTTGTAGGCAAAACTTAAAAGTTTCTTCTTTGATCACGAACACTTCGTGCTTCTCGATCTCAACGAACACTTCCCTCGAACAAAATCTGAACACCACCAATGGCCTTCTCGGTGGTTCTTCCTTTGGAAGAAGGAAAGTTCTGGGACTTTTGGTTTTGGAGTGGGAGGAGAATTTTAGAGAATAATGTAGAGAATTCTCTTGTTTTTGGCGAAATCCAAAAAATGAGAGTGTACGTATATCTCCTTCTTGCAAGAAGGGATTAAGTAGTGGAGTTAAAATCACAACATTATCACCATTTTACCACAAACATAGGTTATGCAAACCATATTTGCATAACCATATAATATAAGATATCTCATATCTCATATTGCAAATCACATTTGCAATAATTGTGGATTGATTAAATTGAATCACATCCAATTTAATTTCTCTTAATTAATTTCTCCAATTAGCCCTAATTAAACAATTAGGCTAACCTATAGTTTATTATGAATCTCATTCACATTAAACTATATATTATATCATTCGTATCTCATATGAATGACATAAATGCCACTAAGTGAAATTGAATACTTCAATTTCATACCAAAACATTAACCCTTCTTTTAACCCAGATTGAGCCAACCGAGGGACCTAATGGACCTACAGTGACGCGCTCCAGTGATCCGAGATTAACCAATCAAACTCTTTGACCCAGCCAATCAACATTCATTAGCTACGGTAACACTCCACTATTGCCCGTAGCTGCATTTCCGTCAGTGCAGAATATTACGTGTCCACGGATATAACCAATGCCTAGGAGTCGACCCTTCATAGGTTGTTCGTAGACACGGCTGGGTCACATTACCATTTTACCCCTGTGTGTACGTCTTGTTCCTTGAGTCCCCACTGCTCCTCTAATGAACAACATATTGTGATGGTCCAACCATACACAACACCCTTCTTGGGCCAGTGAGAAGGTGGGCGCCCGTTGTCCAAGCCCTTGAGACAACACTTAAGGGAACAACCCCTCTAGTTTCCCTAAAGGCGCGAACAAGTGAATTCCATCTCGCGTAGTAAGTTCCTAGCTCCCTACTTGGTCCTGTCCCTTAGAAGATAGGCATATTGGGCGAGTAACTGTGACCACCCTCACCCGTACTAGTCAAAGGACAGACCCCCGCAGACAAGAGTCCATAACACGCTCAGGATTCAGGTCGAGTCGCTAATGGTCATGTACAAAGTTATTAATCATTACTGTCAACGGTGTTACATCAGCAGGTCTAATAATTCACGGCACAGTCTTGTACAATCTCATTGCAAAGGATCCCCCCACTCGGATGTCAACCACATGAACGAGTCAAATCACCTCGTTTGTATCTAATACAAAGCGGGTCGCATCCACAGTGTACCCAGGATTAGGTCTCCAACCCTATCCATATACTTTAGACCGTTCGGGTCATTAACTCGAACGTGATCCTCCTTGTGTGTCCACTACACACCGTTCAAGTTCTAGTTCTCTCATAAATTCAATGACCCTGGAGCTTAGTTTATTGGAAAAGTTTGTAAATATTGCGAGACACAAAGTAATGAAATAAATAACTCTTATTAATTTCAAACAGTAATTTACAAACATGAGATTACGACAAAAATCGCAACACTCAAAGGTAATATCTCGCTGTCCATATTGTTATTATATGCTTAATCTAGATAGAATTGTTATTATATGCTTAATCTATATAAAATTGTTTTTGAATTAATCACTTCCAATTAAATATCTCTCAATCTAACCTATAGTTTATTATGAATCTCATTCGCATTAAACTATATATTATATCATTCATATCTCATATAAATGACATAAATACCCTAGTGAATTTGAACACTTCAATTCACACCAAAATAGAAAACCTTCTTTTAATCCAATTTGAGCCAACCGAGGGACCTTATGAACCTATAGTAACGAGCTTCAATCATCCGAAATTCACCTATCAAACTCTTTGACCCGGTTAATCAACATTCATTAGCTACGGTAACACTCCACTAAACCCGTAGCTGCACTCCCGTTAGTGTAAGACAAGTTGTGTCTGCTGATATAACCAATACCCATGAGTCGACCCTTCAAAGGTTGTTCATAGACACTGCTGGGTCAAATTATCGTTGTACCCCCATGTCTACTTCTTGCTCCTTATGTCCCCACTGCTCCTCTAATGAACAACAACGTTGTAATGGTCCAACCATAAACAACAACCCTCTTGTGCTAGTGAGAGGATGGGTGCCCGTTGTCAAAGCCCTAGAGACAACGCTTAAGGGAACAACCCCTCTAGTTTCCCTAAAGGCGGGAACGAGTGAATTTCATCTCGCGTAGTTAAGTTGCCAGCTCATTGTTGGGATTTTTGTCCTAATCCCGTGTTTGTAAATTACTGTTTGAAATTATTAAGAGTTATTTATTTCATTACTTTGTGTCTCGCAAATTTTACAATCTTTTCCAATAAACTAAGCTCAAGGGTTATTGAATTTATGAGAGAACTAGAACTCGAACAGTTGTAGTGGACACACTGGGAGGATCACGTTCGAGTTAATGACCGGAACGGTCTATAGTATATGGATATGGTTGGAGACCTAATCCTTGATACACTGTGGATGTGACCCGCTTTCTATTAGATACAAACGAGGTGATCTGACTCGTTCATGTGGTTTACATGCGAGTGGGGGCATCTTGTGCAATGAGATTGTACAAGAATGGACTGTGAATTATTAGACCCACTGATGTAACACCGTTGACAGTTAGGACTAATAACTTCGTAGATGACCATTAGTGACTCGACATGAATCCTGAGCGTGTTACGGGCTCTTGTCTGCGGGGGTCTGTCCTTTGACTAGTACGGGTGAGGGTGGTCATAGTTACTCGCCCAATATGCCTATCTTCTCAAGGACAGGACCAAGTAGGAAGCTGGGAACTTAACTATGCGAGATGGAATTCACTCGTTCTCGTCTTTAGGGAAACTAGAGGGGTTGTTCCCTTAAGTGTTATCTCCAAGGCTTGGTCAACGAGCGCCCACCTTCTCACTGGCCCGAGAAGGGTGTTGTGTATGGTTGGACCATCACGATATGTTGTTCATTAGAGGATCAGTGGGGACTAAAGGAACAAGAGGTAGCACATGGGAAAAACGATAATTTGACCTAGCCGTGTCTACGAACAACCTGTGAAGGGTCGACACATGGGTATTGGTTATATCAGTGGACACGTAAAATTCTGCACTGACGGGAGTGCAACTACGGACTTTAAAGGAGTGTTACCGTAGCTAATGAATGTTGATTAACCAGGTCAAAGAGTTTAATAGATTAATATCGGATCATTGGATCTCGTCACTGTAGGTCCATTAGGTCCCTCGGTTGGCTCAATCTGCGTTAAAAGAAGGGTTAATATTTTGGTGCGAATTGAAGTGTTCAATTTCACTTAAAGGGCATTTATGTAATTTATGTGAGATATGAATGATATAGTATATAATTTAATGTGAATGAGATTCATAATAAACTATAGGTTAGCCTAATTGTTGAATTAGGGCTAATTGGAGAAATTAATTGAGAGAAATTAAATTGGATGAGATTCAATTTAATAAAATCCACAATTATGCAAATGTGATTTGTATAATTAGATATGAGATATCTTCTAATATATGGTATGCAAATGCGATTTGCATAAGCTATAATTGTGATAAAATGGTAATAATGTGGAGATTTTAACTCCATGTTATTTAACTATTTAAACCCTTTGCATGAAGTGTTTCATAATCCAATCTCTCATTTTTGGAATTTTAACCAAAAGAAGAGAACTCTCTCTCAACTATTCTCTCAAACTCCCCTCCCTCTCCAAAACTCATGTCTCACTACTTTCCTTCTTCCAATGGAAGAACAACCGAGAAGGTCGTTAGTTGTGTTCGGGTTTTGATAGAGAGAAGTGTTCGTTATCTAGGAAGAAAGCTTGAAGAATTATCTATAACAAGTAAGCGTGTTCTTCATGCTTTAATTGTTTCCTTCATTTGTATGTTTAACTTAGATCTAAGTGTTAGGTCGTTTTAAAAAACTTCTAGTAGCGTAACGATACCTTGACGATTCAATTGTCTTTTGCTGTGCGGGGATTTTCATTCCCTTCAATTCCTTCTTGGTTCTGTCCCTAAGAAGATAGGCATATTGGGCGAGTAACTGTGACCACCCTCACCCGTACTAGTCAAAGGACAGACCCTTGCACACAGTAGTCTGTAACACACTAAAGATTCAGGTCGAGTCACTAATGGTCATCTACGAAGTTATTAGTCCATACAGTCAACGGTGTTACATTAGTAGGTCTAATAATTCACGGTCCGGTCTTGTACAGTCTCATTGTACAGGATGCCCCCACTCGCATGTGAACCACATGAACGAGTCAGATCACCTCGTTTGTATCTTAATACAAAGCGGGCCACATCCACAGTGTATCCAGGATTAGGTCTCCAACCGATCCTTATACTTTAGACCGTTCGGGTCATTTACTCGAACGTGATCCTCCCTGTTTGTCCACTACACACCGTTCAAGTTCCAGTTCTCTCATATATTCAATGACCCTGGAGCTTAGTTTATTGGACAAATTTTGTAATAAATGTGAGACACAAAATACAATGAAGTAATACTAATTTCAAATAATAATTTACAAACACGAGATTAATTTCAAATAATTTCAAATAATAATTTACAAACACGAGATTAGGACAAACATCCCAACAAACTTCCACTTTGACTAAGCTAGTGGAGCAAATACATTTATGAAATGTACATAAAATACAATGAAGTAATACAATAGACTAGGGCATTGAATACCCGTTTACATATCTTCCACTTGTCTTAGTAAGGAAGCACTCGACGACCTAGACTCTCTACGTGATCCTCAAAAACCTTAGCCTTGAGGGGCTTTGTAAATGGATCAGCTACGTTGTGCTACGACGCTATATACGTGACTATCACATCACCACGGTGCACAATCTCCCGTATCAGGCGATACTTCCGCTCAATGTGTTTGCCTTTGTTATGGCTCCGAGGCTCTATGGAGTTGGCTACAACACCACTATTGTCACAAAACTGTGTGATCGGCAAGTTCATATTTAGAACAACTTCCAAATCTGTTATGAACTTCCTAAGCCAAACAACTTCTTTTGCAGCTTCAAAAGCCGTAACGTACACCGCTTCCATAGTGGAATCAGCGATGCATCCCTGCTTGATGCTTCACCATACTACAACTCCTCCATTAAGAATGAAGGTTGACCCCGAAGTGGATTTCGTATAATTTTTATCGGTCTGAAAGTTAGAATCTGTGTATCATGTAAGGATCAAATCCCCACTGTCATAAACTAAGCTGTAGTTCCTCGTTAACCTAAGATACTTGAGGATTTCCTTTACGGTTGTCCAGTGATCTAATCCTAGATTGGATTGATACCTACTGACAGTCCCTACTGCATAACAGATGTCGGGCCTAGTACACAATATGCCATACATGAGGCTCCCTACAGCTGAAGGATAAGGGATCCGTGTCATATCCTCAACTTCTTGAGGAGTCTTAGGACACTCATCCTTAGACAGGTGAACCTCGTGCCTGAAAGGCAACAAACTCTTCTTGGAGTTCTACATCTTATATCTAGACAACATCTTGTCAATATAAGACGTTTGAGACATGGCTAGTGTTTGTTCTTCCGGTTCCGAACAATCTGGATACCTAGAACATACTTAGCTTCTCTCAAATCTTTCATTTGGAATTGCAAAGCTAGCCAATTCTTTACGTCAGTAAGAAATCCTACCTCATTCCCAATGAGAAGGATATCATCCACGTATAACATCATAAATGCGACAGTTTTTTCAACGATTTTCTTGTAGACACAAGACTCGTCAACATTCTGATCAAATCCATAAGATTTTATTGTCTCACCAAACCTTATATTCCAAGACCTCGATGCTTGTTTCAGTCCATAATTAGACCTATGAAGCTGACAAACCTTTTGCTCTTGGCCTTCGGTTATGAACCCCTTGGGCTGGTCCATGTTGATGGTTTCGTCAAGGTTGCCATTCAGAAAAGCGGTCTTGACATCCATCTACCATACCTCGTAGTCATAAGACGCGACAATGGCCAGAAGGATCCTTATCAATTTTACCAGGGCAACAGGTGAAAAGGTTTCCTCTTAGTCAACCCGTGCTACCTTGGTAAAACCCTTTCCCACTAGTCGTGCTTTGAAGGTCTGCACCTTCCCATCTACGCCACGTTTACGCTTGTAGATCCATTTACAACCTATAAGTCTTACCCCATCCGGCTGATCCACAAGCTCCAAGACAGAATTGAAGTACATTGACTCCATTTCCTTGTCCATAGCTTTAATCCATTCGTCCCTGTCAACATCTGCCATTGCCTGATCATAGGTCAATGGATCCTCGTAGTCATCATCAGGATTGACAACTTGGCTTTCAACTAAATCCATGTAACGTTCAGGCTGTCTAAGAGCCCTCCCACTACGTCGAGGCATTCCCAACTCTTTGGAACGGACTTCACTTGACGTGCTAGGATCAACAACACTTGTAGACGTACTGGCCCCATCAGCAACTATTGTTGACGTACTGTCCATTTTGTTCAACACGATTTTGTTCCTAGGCAAATGATCCCTGATGTGGTCATCCTCAAGGGAAGTGGCGTTTATCGACACAAGCACACTATTTTCCGTAGGATCGAAGAATATACCACCCCTTGTCTTGTTTTGCTAACCTATGAATAGGCCTAATTTTGAACGGGGTTCCAATTTCTTCGGAGTTGACACTAACACGTGGGTCGGGCATCCCCAAATTCTGAAATGGTGTAAACTATCTTTACGGCCATTCCAGAGTTCGAAAGGTGTTTCACAAACACTCTTCGACGGAACGTTGTTCAAAATATACACTGCAGTCTCCACTTTGTAACCCCAGAAAGAATCAGGGAGACGAGCATAACTCATCACTGACCGAACCATGTCCAACAGGGTTCTGTTTCTTCTCTCCGATACACCATTCTGCTGTGCCATACCAGGTGTTGAGAGTTGAGACGTAATTTTGTGTTCTATCATATAGTCCTGGAATTCAGTGTCCATATACTCTCCACCTCGATCCGATCGAAGTGTTTTTGTGGTTTTACAAAACAGGTTCTCAACCTCAGTCTTGTACTCCTTGAACTTTTTAAGAGTTTCAAACTTCTTATGCATTAGGTAAATATACCCATACATCGAATCGTCATCTATGAAAGATACGAAGTATTCATAACCACCTCGTGCTTTAACAATCATCGGACCACAGAGGTCAGAATGTATAAGCTCAAGGGGCTCCTTGGCTCTTTATCTTTTTCCAATAAAAGGACATTTGGTCATTTTGTCTTCGAGGCACGACTCAAACACCGGTAAAGAGTTTTCTTCCTACCGACTTAGAAGTCCACTCTTCACTAGTCTCTCAATCCTATTGAGATTAATATGGCCTAACCGTAGATGCCAAAGATAGGCATTTTCTTTTGGAGAAACTTTTACTCTTTTAGTTCGTGTTTCTGTAGTTTTAAATAACTCAGTGTTCAAAATGTTTTTGATCGAATTAGGCTTTAAAACATACAAATTTGGCTTAAGTGCAGCAGAACAAATAAGATTACAATTTCTTGAAATAAACACTTTATTGCCATTAAATGAAACAAAAATACATTGTTCTAAAAGACAGAAAATAGAAACTAGGTTTCTAGTAAACCCTGGAACTATATACATGTTGTCTAACAAAATGTAATTCCTGCAAAAGAAAAGCTTCACTTTGTCGATAGCTAAAACAGAAACTATCTCTCAGCATCCGTAGAGTCACCTCACCCTCTCGCAGCTGCTGCCAGGAATCAATTCCCTGAAAAGAAGAACAAACGTGATTAGTGGCGCCCGAATCAAAAATCCAGGCAGAGTCACTACTCTCCATTAAACATGTTTCAGTTACAAGTAAATTACATTTACCTTGATTCTTCCTCTCCGCAATGAACTTAGGATAGTTTTTCTTCCAGTGGTCGTCCCCATTGCAGTGGAAACACTTTCCTTTCTCTGCAACTTCCTTGACCTTCTCGCCCTTTTGGGCGGCATCTCGGTCAGCTTTACCCATTCTTCATTTGCTTCTTCTCTTTCGGGCGAGAAGGAGCAACAAATTTTGTCCCAGAGGTCGAACCCCTGTGAAAGGACCTATAGGCAACATTTGCCTTAGCTTCTGGTGTCCTTATACTCATCAAGGACTGGAAGTTCTATAGCTCATTAAGGAGGGTAGTCAGAGTGTAGCTAATTTTATTCATAACAACATTGCTACAAAACTGAAGGAAACTCTTCGGAAGAGTCTCCAAAATAAAGCTGACCTGGCTCGACCATCGATCGAAGCCCCGTTCATATCCGCTAGATTAAAGTTTGTCACCATGTCCAGAACATGTTCACGGACAGACGTCCCTTTTTTCATCCGTGCATTGAAGACGTGTTTGAGCGAATCGTGCCTGACCTGAAAGGACTGCTGTCCAAACATGTCCTGCAACGACTCCATGATCTCCTTAGCGGTGATCATCAACTCTTGCTTCTTCGCCAAGACTTCAGATAAGCTGGCAATGATATAGACCTTGGCCTTTTAATTGGCCCTGATCCATCAATCGTATGCATCACGAACACTTTGTGATGTAGTCGAGGTCGGCAACTAAGGACACTCCTTGGTAAGCACGAACTTCTGGTCGTCGGTTACAAGAATCATGTTAATATTATTCTTCCACGTTTGGAAGTTATCTCCCACTAACTTATTAGAGACAAGTAAAGCGTTAATTGAGCTAGACATCTTAGCTGAAAAAATCAAATAATTTTGTGTCAGTCTCGCATAAACTTTTGAGTCCAATCAAGTTTTAGAAAAATTTAATCCTATAATCCCTAGGTCATTTAAAAAATTCCAATGATATCCTAAAGGTTTAGAATGACCACCACCGAAGGGTGAACAAAAACACTCCTCCTCTAAGATTAGACTTTCTCGACCAGACTCGAATCCCAGAATAACTCTTATTCCATTAGGCGTCTAGTTACCATTATTTGGTCGAATTCATTAACACTTTACGGATCCCGTGAGTTTCACCCTCAATCTTTATGTTTCCCAGTATTCGTCCAAACAATAGCCACCGAAGGGTGAACCACAAAGGAAAACCAACAAGGAAACTGTATCCCTTTCGGGAATTCATGGTGTTCCGACTCCCATGATCAAGGCCCTCCAAAGGGATTGTCTGGTCCAGGCCAAACTAGCAGGCGGATCAGAGGGGTCTCACGGTGTGAATCAAAAGAAGAGATCGTGGGTCACGTTTTCACAGGTCTCACTCGCACTCACTATAAGTACTCTCTTCATCCACGTTGATATTGATTCATACAAATACCGTATGAAGGGGGCGCTCCCATTTGCGCCACGAGGTCGATTATGGATCTCACGGTCGGACTTTAAGGAGATTCGTGGTCGAAAAATTAAATTTATCTTACACACTATATTTTCTTCCACGCATCACTTTATAATTTTCGAGATTGACCTAGATATACTGGCTAAAATTTACCTAAGTCTACCAATATAACTCTTATATGGTATTTAGCTTAAGTTTATAATAACATTATTACATAGGTCTATGTGAGTAAATGAATGAACTTTTAATTAATGGCACTCAGGAAAAATATAATTTAAGAATCTCCAGACAGAATTCACTGACAGGTCGGTTTCAAGGTAGGGCTACTCCACAAGGGTCAACTTAAATACCCTAGCCTTAGACAAAACCTTCCTTAGACAGAGTTACTAATTAGTCACCATTCAAATATTACATTTTGATTTCCTAATTCTAATCTTATTAGAACTAGAAAACCTAGGTCTAATTATTCAAGTTCTAAAAACTTTAAAGCCAATGATTAACTTAGGTTTCATGCATTTCTATGTTATACTGCTTGATCATTCATCACATGAATAACTATACTATAACATAAATATTCATCACATGAAAAAAAATGCATGAGCATACTTTGATCTAAAAATATAACACTTATATTTAATTAAATTAAAACATGCATTGCAATTTTATTATAACACTTATAATATAACCTATCATGCAAACTATATATTATAACACTTATAATATTAATGATGCATGAAAATGTTTAACCTAAGGTAGGATTTTAAATCTATATGACATACACTATGCTCATATAATTTAATTAAATTATACATCTCGTGCATACAAGTAATTAAATAGCAAAAATGGACCGGTTTTGGCACTTAGGGGCATTTATTTAATTAATTCACATTAATATAACAATTATATTAACATGAATTAATAAAATTAATTAATTAAATAAATAAAATACATTTTAAAAAATAAATGAAATTAAAAAATGAGTAAAATTGTTGCCCACGTTCCCTCAAAAGAGAATGCCCCACGTCTTGCAAACTGGGCGTTGGAACTGTCGTCAACGCACGTAGCGTTACGCGCGCCGTAGCGACGTTACCATAACGCTTTGTCTTCAGCGTTACTGTAACGCTCTTTGTGCTTTCGCGTTGCGTCCCGCGCGCTACACGCCTCGGCGTTGCAATGCTTATTTGCAGCCAAGCCTCTGCCCGCATGTGCAGTGTTAAGACGCCGATGAACAACGTCTCAACGCTGTCGACAGAATAGCAAGGACCTCTTGCTCTTTTTCGTCGTTTCACGTCCGTTTCTGCTTCGATTTCTTCACAGCATCTCATGCCACGAACGTCACGGACTTACAGACTCGATTTACATTAAAATTGCCAAAAACACGGGCCTTTACATTAATCAAATCAACATAAAATGTAAATCTAAAAAATAGTGCAAAAACCAAAAACGCCCAGTTTGCATACCAACATTCATCTGATGAATTATAGTAAATACCCACCTAATTTTAACAAAATTAATTGCAACAATAAGAACCAACAACTTGGCATTGATACCAATTGAAGGGAATAAGAGTCCCAATGCAGCGGAAGACGATTGAATCGTCGTGGTGATGTTGTGCAACTTAATTTCGTAAAAACTAATTATCATATAATTGAGGCTAAACATACAACCTATGAAAGGAAAAACAAAAAGTACTTACTTGTCGAAGACGTTCTTCAAACTTTCCTTTCCGTTCACGAACTCTTCGTGGTCTCCTCGATCTCAACGACTTCGATCTCTTCACACGACACCGAACGGACAACTCCACTAGGCTACACGACTGTTCTACTTTAGGAAGAAGGAGGATTGTGGGATCCTTCCTTTTGGTTTGGGAGGGGAAATTTAGAGAGAGTTTGAGAGAGAAGATAAAGCTTCTTTATATAATAGTGATAGTTGGAGTTGAAATCTCCACCTATTTACCATTTTACCACAACTATAGGTTATGCAAATTATATTTGAATAACCAGATATTATAAGATATCTCATATCTCATTTTACAAATCACATTTGAAATATTGTGGATTTTTAAATTGAATCACTTCCAATTTAATATCTCTCAATCTAATTTCTCCAAATTAGCCCTAACTTAAAGATTAGGCTAACCTATAGTTTATTATGAATCTCATTCACATTAAACTATATATTATATCATTCATATCTCATATAAATGACATAAATACCCTATAGTTAATTTGAACACTTCAATTCACACAAAAATAGTAAACCTTCTTTTAATCCAGTTTGAGCCAACCAAGGGACCTTATGGACCTATAGTGATGAGCTCCAATGATCCGAGATTAACCTATGAAACTCTTTTACCCGGTTAATCAACATTCATTAGCTACGATAACACTCCACTAAAGCCTGTAGCTGCACTCCCGTCAGTGTAAGACATGTTGTGTCCACTTGTATAACCAATACCCATGAGTCGACCCTTCATAGGTTGTTCGTCGACACTGCTGGGTCAAATTACCGTTTTACCCCAATTTCTACTTCTTGCTCCTTAAGTCTCCACTGCTCCTCTAATGAACAACAACGTCGTAAAAGTCCAACCATACACAACAACCCTCTTGTGCCAGTGAGAGGGTGAGCGCCCGTTGTCCAAGCCCTAGAGACAGCACTCAAGGGAACAACGCCTCTAGTTTCTCGAAAGGCGGGAACGAGTGAATTCCATCTCGCGTAGTTAAATTCCCAGCTCCCTACTTGGTTCTGTCCCTGAGAAGATAGGCATATTGGTCGAGCAACTGTGACCACCCTCACCCGTACTAGTCAAAAGATAGACACTTGGAGATAGGAGTCCGAAACACGCTCAGGATTTAGGTCGAGTCACTAATGGTCATTTACGAAGTTATTAGTCCATACTGTCAACGGTGTTACATTAGTAGGTCTAATAATTCACGGTCCGGTCATGTACAATCTCATTGTACAGGATGCCCCCACTCGTGTGTCAACCACATGATCGAGTCAGATCACCTCGTTTGTATCTTAATACAAAGCGGGTCGCATCCACAGTGTATCTAGGATTAGGTCTCCAACCCATCTATATATTTTAGACCGTTCGGGTCATTTACTCGAACGTGATCCTCCCTGTGTGTCAACTACAGATCGTTCAAGTTCCAGTTCTCTCATATATTCAATGACCCTGTAGCTTAGTTTATTGGACAAAGTTTGTAATAAATGCGAGACACAAAATGATGAAATAGTCTTTATTAATTTCAAATAATAATTTACAAACAGAACGAGATTAGGACAAACATCCCAACATCAATGACCTAGGTTGCCTCAAGAAGTTTAGGATATGAGATGAATCCCCTATGCCTCAGCTGTAGAGAGCCTCATGTATGTCATGTTGTGTACTAGGCCAAACATCTGTTATGCAGTTGGGATTGTCAGTAGGTATCAATCCAATCAAGGATTAGATCACTAGACAACCATAAAGGCAATCCTTAAGTATCTTAGGGGAAAGAGGAACTACAACCTTGTGTATGGGAGTGGGGATTTGATCCTCACGGGATACACAGACTCTAACATTCAAATTGATAAGGATTCTAGGAAATCCACTTCGGGGTCAGCCTTCATTCTGAATGGAGGAGTTGTAGCGTGGCAATGCATCAAGCAGGGATGCATCGCTGATTCAATGATGGAAGTCGAGTATGTTGCAGCTTGTGAAGCTGCAAAGGAAGTTGTTTGGCTTATGAAGTTCATGATGAATTTGGAGGTTGATCAAAATATAACCTTGTCGAATACCCTGTTTTGTGACAACATTGGTGCAGTATGTTGGGATGTATGTCCTAATCTCGTATATGTTTGTTGAAGGGAATCAAAGTCCCGCAGCGAAAGCGATTGCTGTGTGCGCTCTTGATTTAGATACAACGATTAATTCAAGAACATAAAACACTAGATTAAGCATGTAAAATAGAATGGACAACAAGATAATTACCTTTGAAGAACCTTTCTTCGAGTGCTCCACTCTCCCACGATCACGATCTCAACAACAGGAACTCCAACGTACGAAGACATGACCACCGGATCGTCTCCGTTGTTCTCTAGGTGAGGGTGGAAGGTGGGTTCCCTTTAGGAGATGTGAGGTATTTTGAGAGATATGTGTGCTTTGGAACTCTTCCAACAACACCACAAGAGAGAGCTTGTAATTCCTTAGAATGTCTTAGAATCACTAAACCTAGTTGCATCTCATGCAACCATATATATAGGGGAATGGGATGGAAATGACCATCCTAACCCTCCTTTATTCTCTCTTTAGTATATAGTTTATATATGAATCCAATTCATATTAAAACTATATATTATATCATATATAATTGATATAACACCTCATGTATGAAATTGAACACTTCAATTTCACTCCTAACTTTATACCCTCAATATTACCATATTGAGCCAACAGAGGGATCTAATGGACGTACAGATCATGAGCTCCAATGATGTGAGATTAACTGATCAAACTCTTTGATCTAGTTAATCAATATTCATTAACTACAAGTCACTCCACTATAGACTTGTAGTTGCACTCTCCTCACTGTAGATAATATTGTGTGCACTGATATAGTCATTCCCATGAGTCGACCCTTCACAGGTTGTTAGTAATCACAGCTGGGTCAAATTACCGTTTTAGCCCTGTGATTACCTCTTTGCTCCTTAAGCACCACTGATCCTCTAATGAACAACAAGTCTAACGTCCTACCTTAGACTCATACCCTCATAGAGGGCGGGGCCCCGTTGTTCAAGACCTGGAGTCAGTTCTTAAGGGAACAACCTATCTAATTCCTTAGTGTAGGAATGAGTGAATTCCATCTTGCATACTTAAGTTCCCAGCTACCTACGAGGTTCTGTCCTTGAGAAGGTAGGCTTATTGAGTCGGCTACAGGCCACTCTCACCCATACAAGTCTAAGGACAAACCCCTATAAGCAGGAGTTCTTAACTTGCTCAAGATTCAGGTCGAGTCACTAATGACCATCTATAAACTAGTCTTATCCTGTTAACGGTGTTACACAGGTTAGACTAATAATTTGCGATCCAGTTTTGTATGAACTCTTCATACAGGATGCCCCCACTCGCATGCCAACTACATGAATGAGTTGGATTAACTCATTTGTACTAACTACAAAGTGGGCAGCATCCATGGTGTTACCTGGATGAGGTTTCCAACCTTATTCTTATACCATAGACTATTTAGGTTATATTCTTGAACTCAACCCAAATAGTGTCCACTACACTGATGTTCAAGATAAAAGTTATAACCTTGGAGCTTAGTTTATTGGATTTATAAAGCAAGACTGTAATTCTATCAAAACGAATAAAACTTTATTTAATTGAAAAAATTACACAAGTTTAGGGCATAAATCCAAACAATCCCCCACTTGAACTAAAGCTTGTGGAGTACTAAAACATTACAGTAATGTAAATACAATAAACTAGGGCATTTAAACCCCTTTGTACAAAATACTCCACTTTCCCTAGTTTGGGAAGACTTGTAAACCTAGACCTTCTAGGTGACTCTCAAATACTTTAGCCGTGAGAACCTTTTTAAAAGGATCAGCGATGTTGTGCTCTGAGGCTATCTTTGTGACAATCACGTCTCCTCTATGCACGATCTCCCGGATGAGATGATACTTCCGCTCTATGTGCTTTCCCCTCTTGTGACTTTGGTGTTCCCTCAAATTTGCCACTGCACCACTGTTATCACAATACAGCGTGATGGGCAAAGTCATATTTGGAACAACTTCCAAATTTAGCATTAATTTCCTTAAACAAACGACCTCCTTAGCTGTTTCACAAGCTGCTACATATGAGGCCTCGATGGTGGAATCAGCGATGCATTCTTGCTTGACGCTTCGCCATACTACACCTTCTCCGTTAAGAGTGAATACTGACCTTGATGTAGATTTTCTGAGAATCTTTATCAGTCTGAAAGTAAGAATTCGTGTATCATGTAAAGATCAAATCCTTAGCCCTATACACAAGCATGTAGTTCCATGTTCTCAGAAGATACTTAAGGATTGTTTTAACCGTTGTCCAGTGTTCAAGTCCTGGATTGGATTGATACCTACTGACCATCCCAACTGTAAAACAGAGGTTGGGCCTAGTACACAACATGGCGTACACCAGGCTCCCAACAGCTGATGCGTAAGGAATCCATCTCATATCCTCAACTCGTTGAGGTGTCTTAGGACACTGTTCCTTAGACAATTGGATTCCATGTCTAAAAGGCAACAAGCCCTTTTTGGAATCTTGGATCTTAAACCTTGACAACACTTTGTCTATGTATGATGCTTGAGACAAGGCTATTATTTTATTCTTGTGGTTCCAAACAATCTGGATCCCAAAAACAAACTGCACATCACCCAAATCTTTCATTTGGAACTGCGTAGCTAGCCCTTCCTTGATGTCAGTAAGATAACCTACATCATTCCCAATGAGTAGGATATCATCCACATAGAGAATTAGGAAAGCGACAGAACTATTGATGATTTTCTTGTAGACACAAGGTTCATTATCATTCTGGTCAAAACCATATGATCTGATTGCCTCATCAAATCTTAAATTTCAGGACCTAGAGGCTTGTTTGAGTCCATAAATTGACCTTTTAAGCCGGCAAACCTTTTGCTCTTGTCCTGGTTCAATGAACCCTTTGGGTTAGTCCATGTAGATGATTTCCCCAAGATTGCCATTCAAAAAGGCTGTCTTGACATCCATTTGCCATACCTCATAGTCATAATACGCGACAATGGCAAGAAGGACACGGATAGACTTTACCATAGCAACAGGTGAAAAGGTTTCCTCATAGTCAACCCCTTCAACCTGGGTATAACCCTTTGCTACAATCTAGCTTTAAAGGTTTGCACCTTCCAATCTACACCACGTTTTCTCTTGTAGATCGACTTACAACCTATAGGTTTTGCCCCATCAGGCTTATCTACAAGATTCCAAACAGAATTGAAGTACATCGACTCCATTTCTTGGTCCACGGCTATGACCCATTGGTCTTTGTCTTTGTCAACCATTGCTTGATTATAAGTGAATGGATCCTCGCAGTTGTCATCTGGTATAACAACTTGGTTTCAAATTAAACCTGGTAACAGTGTCCAAGTCAGATCACAACCCTCCCACTACGTCGAGGCATACTTAACTCTTGAGATGGACTCTCTTGACTAGATAAACTAGTATCAACAACTCTTGTTGACGTACTAGTGTTCTTATTAGCAACCTTTGCTATTGTTCTGTCTAACACACTCATCACTACTTTGCTTTTTGGTCTGTCGTCCCTTATGTGGTCCTCCTCTAAGAAAATGGCATTTGTCGACACAAAAACGTTATCTTCCTTAGGATCATAGAATAAACCACCTCTTGTTTCTTTTGGGTATCCTACGAATAGGCATAATTTTGAACGTGAATCCAACTTCTTTGGATTTGTCACAAGCACATGTGTCGGACAACCCCATATTCTGAAGTGACATAAACTACCTTTACGTCCTTTCCAAAGTTCAAAAGTTGTTTCAGAAACATTTTTGGAGGGCACATTATTCAAAATGTATACTGCAATCTCCACTGCGTAACCCCAAAAGGAACTAGGGAGATGAGCATAGCTCATCATTGATCGAACCATGTCCAACAAGGTTCTATTTCTCCTTTCCGATACACTGTTTTGTTGTGGTGTGCCGGGAGCTGAGAGTTGGGATGTAAGTCCATGTTCTATCATATAGTTCTGGAATTTTAAATCCATGTACTCTCCACCTCGATCCGATCGAAGTGTTTTAATAGTTTTACCTAATTGATTTTCAACCTCAGTCTTGAATTCCTTGAACTTTTCAAGTGCTTCAGACTTGTGGTGCATTAGGTAAGTATGCCCATATCTAGAATAATCATCTATAAAAGAGATGAAATATTCATATCCTTCCCTGGCCTTAACATTCATCGGACCACAAAGGTCTGAATGTATAAGCTCTAGAGGGTCTTTGGCTCTATAACCTTTTCCACTAAAATGTCTTTTAGTCATTTTGCCTTCTAGGCATGATTCACATACTGGCAAAGAATTTTCTTCTAACTCGTTTAGAAGTCCTTTCTATAACAATCTCTCAATTGTATTGAGATTAATGTGACCCAATCTTAGATGCCAAAGATGAGCATTTTCTTTAGGAGAAATTTTATCGTTTCTTAGTTTATGCGTTTGTAGTTTTAAATAATTCAGTGTTCAAAACCATTTTGACTGAATTAGACCTTAAAACATACAATCGATTTTCTAATGAAGCTGAACATATTTCTAAACCTTTCTTCAAAATAAACACTTTATTCATAGAAAAGGAAACATAAATACATTGTTCTATAAGGCAAGAATTGGAAATAAGGTTTCTAGTAAACCCTGGTATCACTAATATATTGTCCAGCAATACATATTTCTTGCCAAAATAAAGTTTCATTGTGCCTACTGCTACAGCTGAGACGACTTTTCCATTTCCAACCCGGAGCGTTATCTATCCTTGCTGTAGCTGCAGCCATGAATCAATTCCCTGAAAAGAAGAGCAAACATGATTAGTGGTGTCTGAATCAAGTATCCAAGTTGTTTTGTCATTATCAACTAAAGAAGCTTCTAGGCAAAGTAAATCATATTTACCTTCCTTCTTCTTTTCTTCAATGTACTTCGGACAGTTTCGTTTTCAATGCCTGTCTTCGTTGCAGTGGAAACACTTTCATTTGTCATCAACGTCTTTGACTTTCTTGCCCTTCTGGGCGGCAGCTTTGTCAGTCTGTTTCCCTTTACCAACCTTCTTCATGTTCTTCTTCTTTCCTCTTAGGTTAAAAGAAGATGAAGCCACTGTTTTTGTCCCAGAGGTCGAACCTTTGTGATAACTCCTTCTGGCAACATTTGCCTCACCTTTCGATCCCTGAATTTTCATCAGAGACTGAAAGGTATGGAGTTCATTCAGAAGGGAGGTAAGATTAAAAATAAGCTTGTTCATAACAACATTACTTCTAAACTGCAAGAAACTATCTGGAAGGGTTTCCAAATGAAGTTGACCTGACTCGACTCATCGATGGAAGCACCATCCGACTCCGCGATGTTAAAGTGCACCATCATATCTAGGACACGATCCCGAACAGATGTACCCTCTGGCATCCTCGAGTGGAATATGTACTTTAGGAAATTATGGCGGGCCTGTGTGGACTGTTGTCCAAAAATACCCTGAAAAGAATCCATGATTTCCTTGGCGGTAATCATGCCCTCATGCATCTTGGCTAATATGTCAGACATACTTGCCAGTATGTAGACCTTGGCCTTATCATTGGCCTTGATCCATCAATCATATGCATCATGAACATTTCGTGACCCATTCGAGCCTGGCACCTGAGGAGACTCCTCAGTTAGCACAAACTTTAGATCGTCCACTACCAATATAGTGTTGAGTTTGTTTTTCCATGTCATCATATTCTCTCCGGTTAACTTTTTCGCCCCCAATAAGGAAATTATAGAGCTAGACATTTATGCTGAAAAATTTACAAACAAACTTGTATGAGTTTCTTGTTATAACTCTAATCCAATCATGTTTTAGCTAATTATCAAATGATTCCTAAGTCATTTATAATTTGCAATGATACTCCAAAGGTTTAGAATGTATGACACCGAAGGGTAATAAAAAACAATCCTCCTCTGAATAAAGACACTCTTGACCAAAACCTAATACCAGAATAACTCTTATTCGTATAGGTTTTAGTTTTCATTTTTCGGTCTGGATACATACACAACTTATGTACCCCGTGAGTGTAACCTTCTGTCTTTAGATCGCAGAGTCTCGATCCAATAAAATCCGTCGAAGGGAGGACTAGATTGGAAAATAATCTAAGGAAGTCTTTATCCCTTTCGGGTGTCTACTGTGTTTGATCCCCTATGATCAAGCCCTCCGAAGGGATTGTCTGGTCCAACCCAAACTAGCAGGCTGACTATAGTGGTCTAACGGTGTAAACCGACAAAAGAGACCGTAGGTTTTATTTTCACTAAACCTGCTCCCACTCACTATAAGTACCCTCTCCATTCACCTTGATATTGACTCATACAAACACCATCCAAAGGGGGACGCTCCCGTTATCGCCACGAGGCCAAGTATGAGTCTCGCGGTGTGAACTTCCTGTAGATAGCGTAGGTAGAAAAATATGTATCTCATACACTTTTTTCTCCCACTGAATACTTTAAAGTTTATAGGAATCTAACTTAGGCTAAAACTCGGCTAATGGTATTACCTAACTCTATCAACATAACTCTTATATTAATAATCAATATAACTCTTATATTGATTTTATCCTAAGTTTGTTAATATAACTCCTTATATTAAACCTAGGATTTCTAGTTTATTAACCCCTTAATAAACCCGATGACGCTACTATAATTTACAAAACTCTCTGATTAAATTTCACTCCCAGATCAGTTCCCAGGTAGGGGTGTTCCATTTCCGTCAGCTTAAATACCCTAGCCTAGACTGAACTTTTCCAGGTAGGGGTGTTCCGTTTCCGTCAGCTTAAATACCCCAGCATAGCTTAAATAAGGTCTATTATTTTCAAGTTCTAAACACTTTAAAACTAATAATTAAACTTAGGTGACATGCATACTACGTTATAGTGCTTGATCATTCATCACATGAATAATAAGACATTCATAGGATATTCATCTCATGATATACAATGCATGTCAATGTTGTCCATAAATTAATATAACAACCATATATTAATTAATCATGCAAACTATATAATATAACTCCTTATATTATAGATGATGTATGAAAATGCTTAACCTAAGGTGGGATTTCTAAAATAAAAGCATACACTATGCATGACAATAATTACACAACACTTGCATAATTAAAATAGCAAAAATTAGACAAATTTTGGCACCCTAGAAATAATTTTAATTAATATAATCTAATTATATTAATTAAAATTAAATATATTAAATATAATTTTTTTTATAATTAATATATAATAGAAAAAACGTTTTCTGCCTGTTGCTCCTTTGTGTGAAACGTATCTGGCGTTGCAATGCTGATGGCACCGTTGCAACACTACTTCTTGTCGTCTTCTGTCGAGCATTGCAACGCCGTAGGTCGCGCAATCTTGTCGCCTCTTGCGCGCGCTTTTCTCCGCTGCAACGCCAATGAACGAGAGAACCTCAGAGTCATAAGAGGTTTCAGTTTTGGCATTTTTAATTCTACATTTGCAAACTCGAGAGAACCTCAGAGTCATAAGAGGGGAAAGCATATTGAGCGTAAGTATCATCTGATACGGGAGATTGTGCACCGCAGAGACGTGAGAGTCACACAGATAGCGTCGGAGCACAACGTTGCTGATCAATTTACAAAGGCCCTCACGGCTAAGGTGTTTGAGGGTCACCTAGAGTGTATAGGTCTTCGAGTGCTTCCAGACTAGGGCAACTAGGAGTATTGTAAAGGGGTATTCAATGCCCTAGTTTATTGTATTATTCTACATTTGATAAATGTATTATGTACTCCACTAGCTTAGTTCAAGTGGGAGTTTGTTGGGATGTATGTCTTAATCTCGTGTAAGTTTGTAATTTTTTTCAATGCTTTGTGTCTCGCATATTTCATAAACTTAATCCAATAAACTAAGCTCCAGGGTCATTGTATTATGAGAGAATAAACAACTTAAATGGTGTGTTGTGGACACATGAGGAGGATCACGTTCGAGTTAAGGACCCGAAGGTCTACAGTATATGGATAGGGTTGGAGACCTAATCATGGATACGCTGTGGATGCAACCCGCTTTGTATTAGATACAAACGAGGTGATCCAACTCGTTCATGTGGTTGACATGCGAGTGGGGCATCATGTGCAATTACATTGTAAAAGACTGGACCATGAATTATTAGACTTACTAATGTAACCCCGTTGACAGTATAGGACTAATAACTTCGTAGATGACCATTAGTGACTCGACCATAATCCTAAGTGTGTTACGGACTCCTCTCTGCGGGGGTTTGTCCTTTGACTAGTACGAGTGATGGTTGTCAGAGTTACTTGCCCAATATGCCTATCTTATCAGGGGCAAGACCACGTGGGGTCACCCGTTCCCGATTTAGGAAAACTAGATGGGTTGTTCCTTTAAGTCTTGTCTCCAAGGCTTGAACAACTGGACCCTACCCTCTCATTGGCCCGAGAGGGTTGTTGTTTATGGTCGGACCATGCAACATAGTTGTTCATTTGAGGAGCAGTGGGACTTAAGGAGAAAGAGGTGGACATAGGGGTAAAACGGTAATTGGACCCAGATGTGGCTACGAACAACCTATGAAGGATCGACTCACGAGCATTGGCTATATCGATGGTCACAACTTGTCCTACAGTGATGAGAGTGCAACTACGGGCTTTAGTGGAGTGTTACCGTAGCTAATGAATGTTGAATAATCGGGTAAAAGAGTTTGACAGGTTAATCTCTGATCATTTGAGCTCGTCATCTGTAGGTCCATTAGGTCCCTCGGTTGGCTCAAATTTGACAAATTGAGGGTTTAAGTTTGGTGTGAATTTAAATTGTTCAAATTCATTATTTGGGTATTTATGTCATTTATATGTGATATAGATTAGATAATATATAGTTTGATGTGAATGAGATTCATAATAAACTATATAATAGCCTAATTGATTAATTAGTGCTAATTGGAGAATTGAATTGAGATAAATTAAATTGAATGTGATTAAATTTTAAAATTTCACAATTTTACAAATGTGATTTGTATAATAAGGTGTGAGATACCTTATTATATGTGTTATGCAAATATGATTTGCATAACATAAGGTTGTTGTAAAATGGTGATTTAGTGGAGATTTCAACTCCACATCTCACCATTATTTAAAGGCTCGGTGAGATGCTTTTGGTATCGGTTGATCTCATTTTTTGGAAATTCAACTTCCAAGAGATCTTCAAATTCTCTCAAACTCTCTCAACTCTCTCTAGAATTCTCCTCACCCAAAAATCAAAGGGAGTCCCACAACTCTTCTTCAGCCCCCCGAGAACAACCGAGAAGATCCTTTAGAAGTGTCTTGCTGCTCGGTTCGAGGATCGAGTTCGTGGAGATCGTTTGTTCGGAGGGATCGAGATCGTGGAGATCGTTGGTTCGGAGGGATCGAGATCGAGTAGGAGAAAACGTTGAAGAAGAGTTCTTCAAGAGGTTAGTAGATCTTTACCTACTGTTTTTTCTTGTTTTTATGCATGTTTAGCCTATAATTAAAGTAGTTTAATTGAATTTCAAGAAATGAATTGCATAACGAAACAACGACGTTTCACAACGTCTTCCGCTGCGGGAATTCCAATCCCATCAAGGGTGACACTAACAGGATTCATTAAGAGTTAATGGATTCAGACCGAATAATGGTAACTGGATGCCTAATGGAATAAGATTTATTCTGGTATTAGGGTTTGGTCGAGAAAGTCTCGTCCTAGAGGAGGAGTGTTTCTGTCTACCCTTCGATGGCAGTCATTTGAAACCTTTCGGGTATCATTGCAATTTTAATGACCTAGGGATCATAGAATAAAATTTGCTAAAACCTGTTTGGATATTCGAAGTTTTTGTGAGACAATTATAAAGTTTTTCTTATTTCAGCAAACATGTCTAGTTCAATTATCGCCGTATTAGCTTCTAACAAACTAGCCGGTGACAATTTTCAAACATGGAAAAACAATATCAACACAATTTAAGTTACTGGCGACCTTAAGTTCGTGCTCACTGACGAGTGCCCTCGAGTTCCAAGCTCGACCGCATCGCGAAGTGTTCGTGATGCGTACGATCGGTGGATCAAGGCTAATGAAAATGCCAATGTCTAAATAATTGCCAACTTGTCTGATGTTTTTGCAAAGAAGCATGAGGTGATGATCACCGCTAAGGAGATCATGGAATCACTGCAGGATATGTTTGGACAATAGTCCTTTCAGGTCCGCCACGATTCCCTCAAACACGTCTTCAATGCAAGGATGAAGGAGGGGACATCTGTCCTTGAACATGTTCTGGACATGATGACCCACTTCAATCTGGAAGAGATGAACGGGGCTTCGATCGACGAGTCAAGCCAGGTCAACTTTATTTTGGAGACCCTTCTGAAGAGTTTCCTTCACTTTCGTAGCAATGTTGTTATAAACAAAATTAGCTACACATTGGCTACCCTTCTAAACGAACTACAGAACTTCCAGTCCTTGATGAGGATCAGGACACCGGAAGATGAGTCAAATGTTGCCTTCAGGTCCTTTCACAGAGGCTCGACCTCTGGGACAAAATCTGTAGGCTCTTCATGCCCGAAAGGGAAGAATAAGAAGATGAAGAAGGGCAAAGTTGACCGTGCTGCCGCCCAAAAGGGCAAAAAGGTTAAGGAAGTTGCAGAGAAACGAAAGTGTTTCCACTGCAATGGGGATGGTCACTAGAAGAGAAATTGTCACAAGTTCCTCGCCGACAGAAGGAAAGATTGTAAATGTGACTTACTAGTAACTGAAACTTGTTTAGTGGAGAGTAATGACTCTGCCTGGATACTGGTTTCAGGTGACATTAACCATGTTTGTTCTTCTTTTAAGGGAATTAGCTCATGGCAGCAACTGCGAGAGAGTGAGATAACACTATGGATTGGATTCGGGGAGGTTGTCTCTATTGCAGTGGTTGGTACGGTGAAGCTCTTTTTTGGCGGGAAGTATTATTATTAGATAATTTTTACATAGTGCCAGGGTTTACTAGAAACCTTGTTTCCATTTCTTGCCTATTGAACATTATATTTCAGTTTTCTTTTAATTGAGTAAAACATTTTTTTGTTTCAAAGACAACTTTATTTGTTCTTCTTCACTTGAGAATAATTGTACGTTTTGAAACCTAATTCGGTCAAAATTGTTTTGAATACTGAATTATTTAAAACAACTGAAACACAAACTAGGAGATTAAAAGTTTCTCCTAAAGAAAATGCCCATCTTTGGTATCTAAGGTTAGGCCACATTAATCTCAATTCTTGAAAGACTAGTGAAGAGTGCACTTCTAACCAAGTTGGAAGAAAACTCTTTACCGATATGTGAGTCATGCCTTGAAGGCAAAATGACCAAACGTTCTTTTAGTGAAAAATAATATAGAGCCAAAGAACCTCTGTAGCTTATACATTCTGACCTCTGTGGTCCGATAAGTGTTAAAGCGCGAGGAGGTTACGAATACTTTGTATCTTTTATATAAGACTATTCAAGGTATGGGTATATTTACCTAATGCATAGAAAGTCTGAAACTCTTGAAAAGTTTAAGGAGTACAAGACAGAGGTTGAGAACTAATGGGGACCCAATCCCCTTTAGCAGCGAAAACGTGATTAAAATCGATTTTGCTTGTTTGTTTTTGGTTAAACACAAATACTAATACATTGGTAAAATTCAGAGACAAACATAATTTTAATCTAATTAGATTAAACATGGAATTAAATAAGCAGAGATATACATGCTGTAAAACAACTGAACCAAAAGGGAAATCGAAAAATACCTTTGTAGTTTCACAGCAAATGCTTTTTGCACGAATTCTCACAGCAATACAGCAAACAAAGGTTCCTCTGTTCTTTAAATAGGACACTACCACTGTGTAAACCTCCTATGTTTCTTTGTACCACTTAGATCTCCCTTGGTGGGAAAGGGTTCCAACAATTTTGAAGGTGAGGGAATGAGAGAGAGAATGACAACAATTCAACAAATGCTTCAATTGCATCGATCAACCAAACCCCTCTACCTAGAGAGGTTTATTTAAAGAGGAGTTCTTCCCCCCACTCCCTATTGATAGGGAGTTAGTGGGAAAGAAGGGAACGTGTCCTCTTGACACGTTCACACTAATTAATTAATTAATTAATTAATCATTTATCATTAAATTAATTGAATCAAATTGAATTAATTATTTAATTTAAATATCATATATTTAATTAAAATTTAAATATCATATATTTAAATAAGATTAAATCATATTTAATCTATTTCTCCTCTAACCTATAGTTTTAATGCACATCTCATGCACATTAAATTTTAACCTATAGTTTTTAAATATGAATCACATTCACATTTAAATTAATATTTGAACTCTTTCAAATATTAAATGCTCTCATATAATTTAATATGAGTCATATTTACATTAAATTTATAATATAAAGTTTCAAAACTTTATATTATAACGTATCTATATAAATTAATGTTTATTCCCTAATGAATTTGAACATTTCAAATTCAAACAATCTAAGAACCCTTTACGAGCTAGAAGGTGGACCTAATGGACCTACAGATCAGAAGCTCCAACGATACGAGATTATTCGGTTAATCTCATTAACCTCCTAATCATCATTCGTTAACTGCGGGAACACTCCACTAAAGTCCGACAACTGCACTATTCTCACTGCAAATATATTTCTGTGTCCACGGATATTGACCAATAATGGAAAGTCAATCCTTCACGAATGTTCGTAACACCACCAGGGTCAAATTATCGTTTTACCCCTTGGTTACGTCTTCTACCTTAAGTACCAGTGCTCCTCTAATAAACAAATTGTTTGTGGTCCTACCAACAAACAGAAGTCCCTCTCAGGCCAATTAGCGGGTCGGGCCCTTTGTTCAAGTCCCAGAGACACCACTAGGGTAAGTAGCCGGGAAGAAGTGAATTCCATCTTGCTAAGCTAAGTCCCCACCTGCTCACTCGGTCTTGTCTCCAAGAACGTAGGCATATTGAGTCGGCGAAACTGAACACTCTCACCCATACTAGTCAAAGGACAATCCCTCACAAACAGGAGTTCGTAACCCGCTTAGGATTGAGATCAAGTCGTCTAGGTCATCATAGTCAAATAGAAACCTAGCTAGTCAACGGAGTTACATCTAGTGGTTACTATTTCACGGTCCGGTCTTATGTAATCTCATTACATAGGATATCCACACTCACATGTCATCTACACGAACACGTTAGGGTCGCTATGTTTGTATCATTTACAAAGTTGGCCACATCCATAGTATTACAAGGGTTAGGTACCAAAACCTTATCCCCTTACTATAAACTTTGTAGGTTGTATCTCGAACCGAGATCCTTTTTATATACACTACATTCTGTTCAAGAGTCATTTTACAGCCTTGGATGTTTGGTTTATTGGATTTAGGGTTAAAAAAAGGGCAATCTCGTAAATAACGAACAATAAATCTTTATTGTAATAATAACACTTTATTACAATAATTAGAACAAAATTACAAACTACGAGTTTTATGGCACAAACCCAACAAACTCCCACTTGAACTAAAACTCTAGTGGGCTACATTACAATCTAAAACATTGGTTACAGAGATACAAATGCGATAAACTAGGGCATCCTTATACCCATTACATATCTCCCACTTTCCCTAGATTAGCCTATGTTCATAACTCGTAGACCTAGACTTTCGAGATGACCCTCGAACACTTTAGTCGTGAGAGTCTTTGTAAACTGGTCAGTAATGTTGTGCTCCGAAGCGATCTTCGTGACTGTCACATCTTCTCGTTACACTATTTCTCGTATTAGGTGGTACTTCGTCTCGATGTGCTTGCCTCGCTTATGGTTGCGAGGTTCCTTCGAATTGGCTACCGCACCACTGTTGTCAAAGTATAAGCTGATGGGAAATTCCATATTGGAACAACTTCCAAATCAGTAAGGAATTTCCTTAGCCAAACAATCTCTTTAGCTTCTTCACAAGCCGCGACATACTCAGCCTCCATCGTGGAGTCAGCGATGCATCCCTGCTTGATGCTTCGTCATACTATAGCTCCCCCATTAAGGGTGAAAACTTATTCCGATGTGGATTTCCTAGAATTCTTATCGGTCTGAAAATCAGAATCAGTGTATCCAGTAAGGATCAAATCCTTAGTCTCATACACAAGCGTATAGTCCCTCGTTTTCCTAAGATAGTTCAGGATATGTTTAACAGTTCAGTGGTCTAACCATTGATTGGATTGGTACCTATTGACTATTCCCACTGTATAACAAATGTCTGGCCTCATGCACAACATAACATACATTAAGGTACCCACTGCAGAGGCATAGGGAATACGTCTCATATCCTAAACTTTTTGAGGTGTCTTAGGACATTGTTCCTTAAAGAGATGAACTCCATGTCTAAAGGGTAATAAGTCCCTCATGGATTTTGGCATCGAATATCGGGACAACATTTTTTTACCGTAACACGATTGGTTTTTAAGATCGTTTCCGGTTTTTGGCCTTTTACTAGTTAGTCCTGGTAAAGCCCCCAGACGACGTATTTTTTTTAAACGAGGCCCTACAATTCAATTTCGGTAGTAATATTCCATTTCAGATGGAAAATGCAGTCAGATGTTTGGGGTAGTGTAAGTGATCAAGGGGTAGTAACTCATATTACGAGAGGAAACTTTGCGAAGTGTTCCATTACTATTAATGGGTGGCTTCATGATTTCTTATGGGCACAGGCATCCCAGTCGAAACTGATTGCAAACGAGCGGAAATCGGCCACATTAAAATTACCTTCTTAGGAGGTCCGTTTGATATCCAAAAATTGCTCAAAGAATCGGACAAGTGGGGAATCTTTGGGGTAAACCAGAAAAGTTTGGGTAGAGCCGGATCTAAGTGTTGGCTAGGTAAGCGTCCTGTATTAAGAGGAGTAGTTATGAACCCTATAGACCACGTCCCCATGTCCCTCCCGTGTGGCGACATGGGGGCGAAAAAGGGAAAGAGAGGGATAGGGTTTCTCTCGCTTTTGGTGTCCGATTTTGAAAGGGGGAGATCCTATAGTATCTTATCCAAATTTTTCTTTTGCTATGCCCATAGCTAAAAAACATACTTTCTTACGATTACGGGGTTCATTCGAATATGAAATCCAATCCTGGAAATACAGCATCCCACTTTTTTTTACTATCGATATAAGATGCTTGAGACAGAGCTACCGTTCTGTTCTTGCGATTCCTAAAAATCAGAATCCCAGGAACATATTGCGCCTCTCCCAAATCTTTCATTTGGAATTGGGTCTCCAACCAATTCTTTATGTCAGTTAGGTATCCTACATCATTCCCAATGAGTAGGATATCATCCACATAAGGTACTAAGAAAGCTACTTTGTCGTTGACGATCCTCTAGTAAACACAAGGCTCATCAACGTTTTGGTCAAAGCCATAAGACCTTGATTGCAGTATCAAATCTTATGTCCTTAGATCTGGATGCTTGTTTCAACCCATAAATGAATCGATTGAGCTTGCAAACTTTTTGCTCCAAACCTTGGGTTATGAACCCTTCGGCCTAAGACATATAGATGCTCTCGTCAAGATTACCATTCAAAAAGGCAATCTTGGCGTCCATTTGCCAAATCTTATAATAACAAAATGCGGCTATGGACAAGAGTATCCTAATAGACTTAAGCATAGCAACAGGGAAAAAAGTTTCCTCATAGTCAAATCCTTCCCTTTGGGTAAAACACTTTGCTACAAGTCTAGCCTTAATGGTATGTAGCTTTCCGGATGCATCTCTCTTTCTCTTATAGATCCGTTTAAACCCTATGGGTCACCCCTTCAGGTTGGTTTAGAAGTTCCCATACTGAATTGAAGTATATTAACTCCATTTCAAGTTTCATGGCTTTTATCCATTGGTCTTTATCTACGTCATTCATTGCCTGTTTATAGGACAATAGATCCTCTACACCGTCATCAGGTATGACAACTTGACTTTCAACTAAACTCCAGTAGTGGTCAGGTTGGGAAACAAACCTCCCACAGTGTCGAGGCATTCTCAACAATTGAGAAGGACGACACTGACTTGATGTGGTGGCTTCTTCATCAACTCTTAATAAAGGTCCAGCTTGATCAACAACTCTTGTTGGCTCATCTATAGCTTCATTTAGTACTAGCTTACTACGTGGTTTATGGTTCCTCATGTGATCTTCCTCCAAGAAAGTGGTGTTTGTCGATACAATCACCTTGTTTTCTTATGGGCCGTAGAAAAGACCACCTCTCGTTTCTTTGGGATAGCCAACAAATTGTCATAATCTTGAACGAGGTTCTAATTTCTTTGGGTTTGTCACCAGCAAGTGTGCCAAACAACCCCAAATCCTGAGGTGTTGTAAACTAGGCTTACGCTCATTCCATAATTCAAAAGGTGTTTCAGAAATACTCTTTGATGGAACAGTGATCGAGTTTTGAATCGTAGTCTCTACTGCGTAACCCCAAAACGAGGCAGACAATTGAGCATAACTCATCATACACTGAACCGAACCATGTCTAACAAGGTTCTATTTTCTCCTTTCTGACACACACTTCTGCTGTGGTGTATTAGGTGCTGAGAGTTGAGATTTAATTCCATGTTCTATCAAATAGTCCTGGAATCTCAAATTCATATACTCTCAACCTCGATCGGATCGAAGTGTTTTAATGGTTTTCCCTAATGCATTCTTTACTTTAACCTTATACTCTTTGAACTTTTCAAGAGCCTCAGACTTATGATACATTAGGTATAGATAACCATACCTCGAATAATAATCTATGAAAGAGATGAAATATTTGTACCCTCCACGAGCTTTAACATTCACCACCACAAAGATCCGAATGTATAAGCTCTAAGGGCTCTATGGCTCTACAACCTTTTCCAGTAAAAGGTCGCTTAGTCATTTTGCCTTCCAAGCATGATTCGCTAGGAGGTAAAGAATCATCTTCTAACTTGTTTAGAAGTCCATTCTTGGATAGAGTCTCAATTCGGTTGAAATTTTTATGACCAAATCTAAGATCCCAAAGATAGGTATTATTATGAGAAATTCTTTGCCTTTTACTTTGAGTATTAACAGTTTTAATTATCTCATGATTTAAAATTGCTTTAGTTTATTTCGGTGTAAGTACATACACACAGTTTTCTAATCTAGCAGAACAAATATCGACACCCTTTTTCGAAATGAACGCTTCATTAATAGAAAAAATAATACAATATCCATGTTTAATCAGACAAGAGATATAAATTCAGTTTCTCTTAATCTTAGGAACTATTTAAAGATTTTTTAAATATAAAAATCTATCTCTAAAAAATAGCTTGGCATCTCTCACTGCACGAGCTGAGACGACGTCTCCCGTTCCGACCCTGAGCATCATCTCACCCTCTTCGAGCTCCTTGAAGGAACTAGTTTCCTGAAAAAGAAGAGCAAACGAGATTAGTGGCTCCTGAATCAAGTATCTTTGTAAAATCGAATTTACCTTTCTTCTCTTTGAGCTCAACATCTACAGTAGCAGAAGCTTTCTCTTTTCCTCTTTTCCTCTTCTTCCGAGTCTTCTTAATCCAAGAAGAAGAACTACAGGGCTTTCTTCTAGAGAATGAACCCATCTGGACCGTTTTGGAATGGGCAAACTGATTTGTCTCTCCATCAACCTGTCCCTTATTATCCATAAGTGACTGGTAAGTCTGCAATTCATTTAGGAGGGAAGTCAGGTTATACTCCCTTTTGTTCATCTCCGCATTGTTGCAGAATGGCAGGAAACTCTTCCGAAGAGATTCAAGGATAAAGAATACTTGACTTTGCTCATCCAAGACTGATCCGTTCATTTCGACCACGTTGAAGTTAACTATAAAATCGAGAACATGTTGTCTCACTGAAGTTCCCTCCTTCATGCGCGCGTTATAAACGTACTTCAGGGATTCGTGCCGAATTTGTTCAGACGGTTGTCCAGACAAACTCTGCAGATAACCCATGATCTCACGAGCTGAGGCCATTCCCTCCAACTTCCTCGCCAAAAGTTCAGATTTGCTAGCAAGGATATAGGCCTTGGCCATTTCATTTGCCTTGGACCAGCAGTCAAATGCATCTTTAACTGATTGAGGTGCGTCTTGAGCACGGATCTGAGGACATTCCTCAATTATTACAAACCGAAGGTCATCCATAACTAGGATCGCATCCAGGTTGGACTTCCACGTAATATAATTTTCGCCAGTTAAATGTTCACTTTTGATTAAGGCTATAATTGAGGAGGACATGGTGAAATTTTAAAAATTGTTCTAATTAGTTATGCCTTTAACCCATTACAAACCAATCAATTTTAGCAAAATTATTAAAGAACCCTAGTGTTTAAATTAAACCTTTAATTTTGTAACGATACTTCAAGGGTTTAAAACAAAAGCCACCGTCGGGTGGTTAGTCACTCCTCCCCTGAATTGAGACATTTCAGTTAATTCTCACTACCAGAACAACTCATGTCTCAATGATTCTAAGCTACCATTTGTTTGGTCAAGGACTTGTTAACTAGCTTAACTTATCCCGTAAATGTGACCCTACCATTTTAAGACCCTATAGGTCTGAGCCAACAGGCTACTATTAACAATGAGAACTGTTGGCAAATTACCTAAGAGACCCTATCCATTTCTGGAGTTCGTGGTGTTCCGATCCCTATAATCAAACCCTCCATAGGGATTGGTTGCTCTAGGACAACCTAGCAGGCGGACTATAGAAATCTCACGGTGCGACCTAATGGAGAAGATCGTAGGATACTTTGACACGCGTCCTGCTCCCATTTACTATGGATACATCCCTCATTCACCTTGTTATTAAACCATGCAAACACTTACCGTAGGGGGACGCCCTATTGACGACACGTAACCAAGCATGGAACTCACAGTGTGAACTCTTGAGGACGTGAGAGTAAACTCAATGCGAACATCTCGTTTTCTCTAATTGAAGTTCCTAAGGTTAGGTGTAGGTTTAACTTAGTTGGATTCTGGCTAAAAGAATCTATCTAAGTTTATGCCAAGTATAACTATTATAACTAGGTCTTTTAACCTTATGTCTAAATAAACATTTTAATTACCTAGATATAAAACAGGACTATGGTTAATTCAACTCAACCTCCAGGTCAAATCTCAGGTAGGAGGTGTTCCGTTAACCGTCAGCTTAAGTACCCCCAACCTTAGATAGAACTTCACCAGTAGAGTTCCCTTATAATCAATGTACTCGTGTCCTACTATATTTTAAACTATTTAAAATACTATGTAAGACTAACTTCTAATCCAATTAGAAATTAAACTTAGGTCTAAATTAATTTTAAACAATTTAAAACCAATTAAATTTAACCTAAGTTTCTATGTTTGCATGTAATTCTTTGTTATAGGTTATGGTTTCTAAAATCCCTTTATTTTTAACTTTTATAAATTTTAATAATTAACCTATGACAAGGAACTATGTTATAAACATAACAAACAATTTCAAATTGGATTTATAAACAAAATTATTCAACTAATTGAATAACTAAATTACTCAAATACAATAACATTTATTTTAAACTAAGTAATTTCATGCTCCATTCAATTTATTTTCCACATAATCTAATTATAAAAATTATAAATAATTACTTATGTAAAATAAATTAAATCATGCATTTCTACCATATTTATATAACATTTATACAAATAAAAATGCATGAACATGCTTATGATAAGGTGGGAAAAATTCTAAATGACATTCATAAAGAAAAATAGTTGTAAAACAGAAAAATTTTGACCCATAAAGTGCAAAAATAATAAAATTACACTAATTTTATTACAAAACCGGTCGCAAACACTTGGAACCGGTCTTAGACTGCTCAAATGGGACCAATCACTGATAGAGATCGGATCTCCTTGAGCAGTGGAAACGTGTTTGGGATCGTAATTTGCTTGATGGTTTTAATTGAAACAAAAACCAATACATTGACAAAATATACAGGACAAGCATACATTATTTAATCTAATTAAAGCATGGAGTAGTACATGCAAACATGATTAAAGTTGAACAATTAAACTAAGAAGGGAGAGGAATAAATTACGTTTGGAGTTTCCAATTCTCCAGCACAGGAACTCCTTACTCCAAAAGAAATCAGCAACACAGGAACTTCCAAAGTACTCTGTTTTTCTCCAACAGAACACCACCAACAGTGAGCACCTTCTATATCTTTGAATTCTTAGATCTTCCTTGGTGGGAAGGATCCAACAATTTGAAGAAGAAGGGAATGAGAGTGTGAGAGAGAGAGTTTTGCAGCAATTCTCTAATTGCCTAAAACCAGCAAAAGATCGATCGATTCAACCATCCTCTTCTCCCTATTAAACTGTCGATGGGGAGAAGATGGAGGGGTAGTGGGAACGTGTCTGGATGATATGTTACTTTATTTTATTATTAAAATAATAATAATAATAATAATTAAATAATAATTAAATCAAATTTAATTATTAATTTAAATAATACAAATTAAATATCATATATTTAATTTGGATTAAATCTCGTTTAATCATATCACCCATTTAACCTATAGTTTTAATGTACATCCAGTGCAATTTTAATTTTAACCTATAGTTTTCAAATGTGAATCACATTCACATTTAATATAATATTTCAACTCTTTCAAATATTCAATTCCCTCATATAATTTAATATGAATCATATTCACATTAAATTTATAATATATAGTTCCAAAACTATATATTATATTGTATCTAAATACATAAAATATATTCCCTAATGAATTTGAACATTTCAAATTCAAATGATCTAAGAACCCTTTACGAGCTAGAAGGTGGACCTTATGGACCTACAGATCAGAAGCTCCAACGATACGAGATTGCTCGGTTAATCTTATTAACCTCCCAGTCAACATTCGTTAACTGCGGGAACACTCAACTAAAGTCCCAGAGTTGCATTCTTCTCACTGCATATATTTTTCTTTGTCCATGGATATTGACCAATAACAGCAAGTCAATCCTTTACGAATGTCCGTAACACCAACTGGGTCAAATTACCGCTTTTACCCACAGGTTACATCTTGTACCTTAAGTACCGGTGTTCATAATGAACAATTTGTTTGTGGTCCTACCAACAAACAGAGTCCCTCTCGGGCCAATGAGAGGGTCGGACCCTTTGTTCAAGTCTCGGAGACACAACTTAAGGAAACATTCCTCTACTTACCCTAGTAGGCGGGAAGGCGTGAATTCCATCTTGCTAAGTTAAGTTCCCAGCCGCTCACTCGGTCTTCTCTCCAAGAAGGTAGGCATATTGAGTCGGCGAATCTGGCCACTCTCACCCATACTAGACAAAGGACAATCCCTCGCGAACAGGAGTTCGTAACCTGCTCAGGATTGAGACCAAGTTGCCTAGGTTATCCTAGTGAAATAGAAACCTAACTAGTCAACGGAGTTACAACTAGAGGTTACTATTTCGTGGTCCGGTCTTATGTAATCTAGTACATAGGATATCCCCACTCACATGTGATCTACACGAACACGTTAGGATCAATGTGTTTGCATCAAAATCAAAGTGGGCCACATCAATAGTTTAACCAGGGTAAGGTACCCAAACCTTATCCCTAACTATAGACCCTTTAGGTTTTTTCTCGAACCGAGATCCTTTTTATGTACATTACATTCAGTTAAAGATTCAATTACCAGCCTTGGATGTTTAGTTTATTGGATTTAGGGTTTGAATGAAGGCAAACTCGTAGATAACGAACAATAACACTTTATTGAAATAATAACTCTTTGTTTCATTAATTCGAACATAATTACAAACTACGAGTTTTAGGGCACAAATCCCACAAAACTCCCACTTGAACTAAAACTCTAGTGGGGTACAACAAAATCTAAAACAGTGGTTATAGAGATATAAATATAATAAACTAGGACATCCATATACCCCATTACATATCTCCCACTTGCCCTAGATTTAGCCTATGTACATATCTCGTAGACCCAGACTCTCACATCTCTTCGTTGCACTATTTCTTGTATCACGTGATACTTCATCTCGATGTGCTTACCTCGCTTATGGCTGCGAGGTTCCTTCGAATTACACTCACCACCACTTTGTCACACGAGATAAGGTGATGGGAGATTCCATATTTGGAACAACTTCCAAATCAGTAAGGAATTTCCTTAGCCAAAAAACCTCTTTAGCTGCTTCACAAGCAATAACATAGTTAGCCTCCATCGTGGAACCAACGATGCATCCTTGCTTAATGCTTCACCATACTATAGCTCCCCCGTTAAGGGTGAAAACTGATCCCGATGTGGATTTCCAAGAATCCTCATCGGTCTGAAAATCATAATTAGTGTATCTAGTAAGGATCAAATCCTTAGACCAATCCAATACACAAGCGTATAATCCCTCGTTCTTCTTAGATACTTGAGGATATTTTTAACTGCTGTCCAGTGGTCTAACCCTTGATTGGACTGGTACCTACTGACTATTCCCACTGCATAACAAATGTCCGGCCTCGTGCACAGCATAACATACATTAAGCTACCTACTGCAGAGGAATAGGGAATATGTCTCATATCCTCAACTTCATGAGGTGTCCTGGGACACTGTTCCCTAGACAAATGAACTGCATGCCTGAAGGGTAATAAGCCCCTCTTGGAATTCTGCATCGAATATCTTGACAACATTTTGTCGATATACGACGCTTGAGACAGTGTTAGCGTTCTGTTCTTGCGATTCCTGAGGATCTGAATCCCAAGAACATATTGTGCCTCTCCCAAATCTTTCATTTGAAATTGGGTCCCCAGCCAATTCTTTATGTCAGTAAGGTATCCTACATCATTCCCAATGAGTAGGATATCATCCACATAAAGTACTAACAAAGCTACTTTGTCGTTGATTATCTTCTTGTAAAGACAAGGCTCATCAACGTTTTGGTCAAAGCCGTAAGATTTGATCGCAGTATCAAATCTTATATTCCAAGATCTTGACGCTTGTTTCAACCCATAAATTGATCGATTGAGCTTGCAAACTTTTTGCTCCTGACCTTGGGCTATGAACCCTTCAGGCTGAGATATATAGATGCTCTCGTCAAGATTACCATTAAAAAAGGCAGTCTTGACTTCCATTTGCCAAATTTCATAATCATAAAATGCGGCTATGGACAAAAGTATCCTTATAGACTTCAGCATAGCAACAGGGGAAAAGGTTTCTTCATAGTCAACTTCTTCCCTTTGGGTAAAACCCTTTGCTATAAGTCTAGCCTTAAAGGTCTGTACCTTTCTGGCTGCATCTCTCTTTCTCTTATAGTTCCATTTACACCCCATGGGTCTAACCCCTTCAGGTTTGTCTACAAGTTTTCATACTGAATTGAAGTCCATTGACTCCATTTCAAGGTCGATGGCTTTGATCTATTGGTTCTTGTCTACGCCATTCATTGCCTGTTTATAAGACAATAGATCTTTAACGCCGTCATTAAGTATCACAACTTGAGGTACAGCTAAACCCAAGTAGCGGTCAGGTTGGGAAACAACCCTCCCAATGCGTCGAGGCATTCCCAACGATTGAGAAGGACGAGACTTACTTGAGGTGTTGGCTCTTCCATAAAATTTTGATGAAGGTCAAGCTTGATCAACAACTCTTGTTGGTTTATGAGTAGCTTCATTTTGTACTAATTTACTACGCGGTTTGTGGTTCCTCATGTGATCTTCCTCCAAGAACGTGGCGTTTGTCGACACAATCACCTTGTTTGCTTGTGGGTCGTAGAAAAGACCACCTTTCGTTTCTTTGGGATAGCAAACAAATTGGCACAATCTTGAACGAGGTTCCAGTTTCTTTGAGTTTGTCACGAGCACGTGTGCCAGACAACCCCAGATCCTGAAGTGTTGTAAACTAGGTTTACGCCCCTTCCAAAGTTAAAAAAGTGTTTCTGAAACACTTTTTGATGGAACACCGTTCAAGATTTGAACTGTAGTCGCTATTGCGTATCCCCAAAACGAGGCAGGCAACTGAGCATAGCTCATCATAGAACGAACCATCTCCAACAAGGTTCTATTTCTCCTTTCTGACACACCATTTTGCTGTGGTGTCTTAGGTCCTGAGAGTTGAGATTTAATTCCATATTCTATCATATAGTCCTGGAATCTCAAATCCATATACTCTCCACCTCAATGGGATCGAAGTGTTTTAATGGTTTTCCCTAATGCATTCTCTACTTCAGCCTTATACTCTTTGAACTTTCAAGAGCCTCAGACTTGTGATTCATTAGATATAGATAACCATATCTCGAATAATCATCTATGAAAGAGATGAAATATTCGCACCCTCCTCGAGCTTTAACATCACCGGACCACAAAGATCCGAATGTACAAGTTCTAAGGGTTCTATGGCTCTGTAACCTTTTCCTGTAAAAGGTCGCTTGGTCATTTTACCTTCCAAGCAAGATTCACAAGGCGGTAAATAATCATCTTCTAACTTGTTTAGAAGTACATTCTTAGAGAGTCTCTCAATCCGGTTGAGATTAATATGACCAAGTATAAGATGCCATAGATAGGTATTATTATTAGGAGAAATTCTTTGCCTTTTATTTTGAGTGTTAGCATTCTTAAACATCTCATGATTTAAAATTGCTTTCGTTTTATTCGGTTTCAGTACGTACAAACAATTTTTCAATTTAACAGAACAAATATTGAAACCCTCTTTCAAAATGAACGCTTGATTAATTGAAAAAGAAATACAATATCCAAGTTCTATTAAACAAGAGATAGAAATTAAGTTCCTTTTACGCTTAGGAACTTTATTTAGATTTTTTAATAAAAGAAATCTATCTCCGAAAAATAGCTTGGCACCTCCCATCGCACGCAGTGAGACGCACGCGTCTCCGTTCGACCACGAGCGTCATCTCACCCTCTTCGAGCTCTTTGAAGGAACTAGTTTCCTGAAATGAAAAGCAAATGTGATTAGTGGCTCCTGAATAAAGTATCCAGGTCAAATAATCATTTTCCACTAAACAAGTTTCAAGAATAAGTAAATCTAATTTACCTTACTTCTCTTTGAGCTCAGCAAGGTATTTTGGGTAGTTTCGCTTCAAGTGCCCATCCATGTTGCAGTGGAAACATTTTCCTTTATCTGCAACCTTGGCTTTTCTCTTGCCTTTGTCAGCAGCAGGTGCCTTCCCTTTCCCTCATATTTTCTTCGTTTGGGTCTTCCTAAGCCTAGAAGATGAGCTACATGACATAGTCCTAGAGGATGAACCATTCTGGAACCTTCTGGAATTGGCAAACAGATTTGCCTCTCCATCAGCCTATCCCTTATTTTTCATACGAGACTGGAAAGTTTGTAGTTCATTAACGAGATTAGTCAGGTTATACTCTATCTTGTTCATCACCGCACTGCTGCGGAATTGTAGAAAACTCTTCGGAAGAGATTCCAGGATGAACGATACCTGACTTTGCTCGTCAATGACTGCTACGTTCATCTCAGCCACGTTGAAGTGGACAATCAGATCGAGAACATGTTCTCTCACCGACGACCCCTCCTTCATACGGGAGTTATAAACGTATTTGAGGGATTCGTGCCGAATATGTCCAGATGGTTGTCCAAACATTTCCTGCAGCGAACTCATGATCTCACGAGCTAAGACCATGCCCTCGTGCTTTTGGGCCAGAACTTCAGAAACACTAGCCAAAATGTAGACCTTGGCCTTATCATTGGCCTTGATCCAGCGGTCGTACGCCTCCTTAACAGATTGAGGAGCGTTACGAGCAGGGACCTGAGGACATTCCTCAGAAAGTACAAACCGTAGGTCATCAACAACCAGAATCGTATTCAGGTCGAATTTCCACGTGGTAAAATTCTCACCAGTTAAACAATCGCTTTTAAGTAAGGCTTTTATTGAGGACGACATGCTGAAAATCCAAAATTGTTCTAATTAGTTATGCCTTTTAACCCATTGTAAAAACCATTCATATTTAGCTAAATTATTAAAGAACCCTAATGTTTAAACTAAACCCAATGTTTAAATCTTTATTTTTGCAACGATACTTCAAGGGTTTAGAACAAAAGCTCCGTCGGGCGGTCAGTCATTCCTCCCTTGAATTGAGACTTTCTCAGCCAATTCTCACTACCAGAACATCTCATGTCCCAATGGTCATTAGCTACCGTTTATTTGGTCAAGGACTTGTCAACTAAATTAACTCATCCCGTAAATGTGTCCCTACCATTTTCAGATATAATAGGCCCGAGCCAATAGGCTACTATTAAGAAATACAACTGTTGGCAAATAACCTAAGAGACCCTATCCATTTTTGGAGTTCGCGGTGTTTCGATCCCTATAGTAAGGCCCTCCATAGGGTTTGGTTGTTCCAGAACAACCTAGCAAGCTGACTATAGAAATCTCACGGTGCGACCTAATGGAGGAGACCGTAGGATACGTTGACACGCGTCCTGCTCCCATTTACTATGGATACTTCCCTCATTCACCTTGGTATTGAACCATGCAAACACATACTGTAGGGGGACGTCCTATTGACGCCACGTAGCCGAGCATGGAACTCACGGTGTGAACTCTTGAGGACGTGAGAGTAAACTCGATGCGAACATCTCGTTTTCTCCCACTGAAGTTGCTAAGATCAGGGTATTGGTTTAACTTAGTCGGATTATGGCTAAAAGAATCTATCTAAGTCTATGCCTATTATAACTATTATAACTAGGTCTTAAAACCTTATGTCTAGGTGAATAAACATTTTAATTACCTAGAGATAAAATAGAGCTAAGGTTAATTCAACTCAAGCTCTAGGTTAGTTCCCAGGTAGGAGATGTTCCGTTAACAGTCAGCTTAAGTACCCCCACCCTTAGGCAGAACTTCACCGGTAGAGTTCCCTTATAAACAAAGTTCTAATGTCCTACTAGATTTTAAACTATTTAAAATACTACGTAAGACTAACTTCTAATCCTATTAGAAATTAAAACTTAGGTCTAAATTAATTTCAAACGATTTAAAACTAATTTAAATTTTAACCCAAGTTCCTATGTTTGCATGCATTTCTTTATTATAGGTTATGGTTTCTAAAATCTCTTTAATTTATAATTTTTATAAATTTAATTATTAACCTACGATGAAGAAACTATATTATAAATCCAAAAATTAATTTTTTAAATTGGAATTATAAAAGGAATTCAACTAATTGAATCATAAAATTACTTAAATAAAATAACAATTACTTTAAACTATGTAATTTCATGCTCCATGCAATTTATATTCATATAATCTAATTATAACACTTATAATTAATTACTCATGAAATATAAATTGATCATGCATTTTCAATCATATTCATATAACATTTATACAAAAAAAATGCATGAACATGCTTATCCTAAGGTGGAAAAAATCTAAATGACATTCATAAAGATAAATAGCTATAAAACCAGAATAATTTGGTCCCTAAAGTGCAAAAAATAAAATTACATTAATTTTATTTCATGAAATCGGTCAAAAAATACCATGAATCGTCTTTGAAACGCTCGAACCGGACCAAAACCAACGAACAAGCTGAACCGGTCTGCAACTGCTCGAAATGCCTCACGGCGTTGCAACGCTGATGCTAGCGTTGCAACACCCTCTTTGTCTTATGTGTACCTACTATCGGGATGGCGTTGCAACGCCGCTGACCCCTTGAACGCCCGCGTTGATAGGGGATGCTTGCGTTGCGACGTCGTTCTTCAACGTTGCAACGCTGCTGCTGCTGCTTCGGCAACAGCTTTCTTCCACGAACACAATAGCTTCAACTTGCAATTTCTCCCTCGAATCTCCACCGAATCGCTTGAAAATGGTACCAAACGACTCGTAACTCATTTACAGACTCAATAATGCACTTTTTTTGCAAAAACGCAAGGGCCTTTACATAGAAATTGATCGAGAACAAAGTAAACTAAGGCCAAAAAATTCCTAAACAAGTTTCACAGCAAACCATATGCAATTCCCACCAAAATCAATGCAATTTTGTTTCAAAACAAAACAAATCGAGCATTACTCTGATACCAATTGATGGAGATCGGATCTCCTTGAGCAGCGGAAACGTGTTTGGGATCGTAATTTGCTTGATTGTTTTGATTGAAACAAAAACCAATACATTGACAAAATATACAGGACAAGCATACATCATTTAATCTAATTAAAGCATGGAGTAGTACATGCAAACATGATTAAAGTTTAACAATTAAACTAAGAAGGGAGAGGAATAAATTACCTTTGTAGTTTCCACTACTCCAGCACAACAACTTCTTGCTCCAAAAGAAATCAACAACACAGAAACTTCCAAAGTTCTCTGTTTTTCTCCAACAGAACACCACCAACAGTGAGCACCTTCTATATCTATAAATTCTTAGATCTTCCTTGGTGGGAAGGATCCAACAATTGGAAGAAGAAGGGAATGAGAGTGTGAGAGAGTGAGTTTTGCAACAATTCTCTAATTGCCTAAGACCAGCAAAAGATCGATCAATTCAACCATCATCTTCTCCCTATTAAACTGTCGATAGGTTATATCGTATCTATATATATTAAATTTATTCCCTAATGAATTTGAACATTTTAAATTCAAACGATCTAAGAACCCTTTACGAGCTAGAAGGTGGACATAATGGAGCTACTAATCAGAAGCTCCAACGATACGAGATTACTCGGTTAATCTCATTAACCTCCAAATCAACATTGGTTAACTGCGGGAACACTCTTCTTACTGCAACTGCACTCTTCTCACTACAGACGTATTTCTGTGTCCACGAATATTGACCACTAATAGTAAGTCAATCCTTCACGAATGTTCGTAACACAAGCTGGGTCAAATTACCGTTTTACCCCTGGGTTACATCTTGTACCTTAAGTAGCAGCGCTTCTCTAACGAACAATTTGTTTGTGGTCCTACCAATTAAACACAGCCCCTCTCAGGCCAATGAGATGGTCCGACCCTTTGTTCAAGTCCCGGTGAAACCACTTAAGGGAACATTCCTCTACTTCCCCTAGTAGGCGGGAAGGAGTGAATTCCAACGTGCTAGGCAAAGTCCCCAACTGCTCACTCGGTCCTGTCCCCAAAAAGGTAGGCATATTGAGTCGGTGGATCTAGCCTATCTCACCCATACTAGGCAAAGGATGATCCCACCCAAACAGGAGTTCGTAACCCCTCTCAGGATTGAGATCAAGTTTCCAAGGTCATCCTAGTGAAATAGAAACCTAACTAGTCAACGGAGTTACATCTAGTTGTTACTATTTCGCGGTCCGGTCTTATGTAATCTCATTACATAGGATATCCCCACTCACATGTCATCTACACAAACACGTTAGAATCACAGTGTTTGTATCATATACAAAGTGGGCCACATCCATAGTTTTACTAGGGTAAGGTACCCAAACCTTATCCCCTTACTATAAACCCTTTGGGTTGTATCTCGAACCAAGATCCATTATATGTACACTACATTCAGTTATAGATACATTTTACAGCCTTGGATGTTTAGTTTATTGGATTTATAGTTAAAACAATGGTAATATCGTAAATAACGAATAATAACACTTTATTGAAGTAATAACAATTTATTACATGAATTAGAACATAATTACGAATTACGAGTTTTAGGGCACAAAATCTAACTGAAACGTGTCCTCCTGACACGTTCCCATTAATTAATCATTAAATTAATTAAATCTAATTTAATTAATTATTTAATTTGAATATCATATTTTTCATTTATCTTTAAATATCATATATTTAAATAAGATTAAATCATATTTAATCTATTTCTCCTCTAACCTATAGCTTTAATGCACATCTCATGCACGTTAAATATTAACCTATAGTTTTTAAATATGAATCACATTCACATTTAAATTAATATTTGAACTCTTTCAAATATTTAATTTTCTCATTTAATTTAATATGAATCAAATTCACATGAAATTTATAATATAAAGTTCCAAAACTTTATATTATAACGTATGTACATTAATATTTATTCCCTAATGAATTTGAACATTTCAAATTCAAACGATCTAAGAACTCTTTACGAGCTAAAAGGTGGACCTAATGGACCTACAGATCAGAATCTCTAAAGATACAAGATTATTCGGTTAATCTAATTGACCTCCTAATAACCATTCGTTAACTGCGGGAGCACTCCACTAAAGTCCCACAACTGCACTCTTCTAATTTCAAATATATTTCTGTGTCCACGGATATTGACCAATAACAACATGCCAATCCTTCACGAATGTTCATAACACAAGCTGGGTAAAATTACCGTTTTACCCTTGGGTTACATCTTGTACCTTAAGTATCAGTGCTCCTCTAATGAACAATTTGTTTGTGGTCCTACCAAAAAAAAAAAGTCACTCTTGGGCCAATGAGAAGGTTGGGCCCTTTGTTCAAGTCCAGGAGACACCACTTAAGGGAACATTCATCTACTTACCCTAGTAGTTGGGAAGGAGTGAATTCCATGTTGCTAGGCTAAGTCCCCAGCTGCTCACTCGGACTTGTCCCCAAGAAGGTAAGCATATTGAGTCGGTGAAATTGGAAACTCTCACCCATACTAGTCAAAGGACAGCCCCTCGCAAACAGGACTTCGTAACACATTCAGGATCGAGATCCAGTTGCCTAGGTCATCCTGGTGAAATAGAAACCTAGCTAGTCAACGGGGTTACATCTAGTGGTTACTATTTTGCGGTCCGGTCTTATGTAATCTCATTACATAGGATATCCCCACTCACATGTCATCTACGTTTGGATCAGTATGTTTGTAACATATACAAAGTCGGCCACATCCATAATATTACTAGGGTAAGGTACCCAAACTTTATCCCCTAACTATAGACCCTTTAGGTTGTATCTCGAACAGAGATCGTTTTTATGTACACTTTGATCGGTTCAATGGTTTTTAGGCTGGTTCAGCTCGTTTTCGGTCCGGTTCGGGTGGTTTTAGACCGATTCTGACTATTTCGATGCCGATTTTTCCATTTTGGAGGTTCGTTTCACCAATTGGAGGCCCGGTTCAGCCTTTTACAGCTCGGTTTAACCTTTTGAATGTCTGGTTCACACATTTGCAAGCTTGTTCGACGCAAATTCGAAGAGTTCGAAGTGGCTCGATGTTAATTCTAGATTATTATTATAATAATTTAGTAGTTTGCTTGCATTAGATGCCAAAACCAGTCCACTTTAGTGTGTTTAATTAATTATGCATTGTGAATGTATGTTTTAATTAAAATCCCTGATTATATGTGCATAAAGTATGCCATATAGATTTTAAAATCCAACCATAGGAAGCATGCTCCATGCATTGAAAGTATGTTATAAGTGTTATAATATATTGTATCCATGTTAATTGGGTTTCATAATAATTAATATAAGAGTTATATTAATTTATGAAACAAATATTATATGTTTAATTATAATTAATATAAGAGTTATATTAATTAAAAATTAAATATATAATCGCTATGCATTTATTCATGTTATGGATTTGTTATAAATGTATGTTTATTCATGTGATGAATGATGAAACAATTTATAACATAAAAATGCATGTAGCCTAAGGTTAATTAATTAGTTTTAAAATGGTTTTAGAACTGGAATTAATTAGACCTAAGGTTATCTAGTTCTAATAAGATTAGAATTAGGAAACCAATAATTTATAAACTTTGATTAAAGAGGGACTCTGACTAAGGAAGGTTCTGGTTAGGTTGGGGTACTTAAACTGACGGAAACGGAATACCTTTACCTGGGAACTGACCTGGGAGTGAATTTAATCCATAGGTTTATAAATTATCTTTCCTGAGTGGCGTTTATTAAAAGTTAATAAATTAAACTCATAGACCCAAGTTTATTAAAAGGTTAATAGACTTAGGTAATTCCAGTATAATTGTTATATTGGTAGGCTTAGGTCGTATTGTTTCAGCCGGAATATGCCTAAGTAAAAGTATACCCAAACTGTCTAAAATACTTAGTGGGAGTGAAAAGGTATATATGATATATCAATTTCCTCTTACGCTTTCCACGAAGTTCACACCGTGAGATTTATGCTCGGCCTCGTGATGTAAATAGGGCATCCCCATTCGGATGGTGTTTGCATAAATAAAGAGCAAGGTGAATGGAGAAAGTATTTATAGTAAGTGAGAGAAGGAAGTGTGTCAACATGGGATTCAGAACATGCCATTCCCATGTTACCCCTGCAGGTTGCCCGAAGAAGCACCATCAATTCAGAGGGATGTAACATGGGATTCAGAACAACTAAAACTCCAGAAATTGATAGGGTCTCTTAGGTCCATTCTCAGCTTTGTCTCTCCAGTTCGGTAGCATTGTTGGGGCCGACCTCTGGGGTCTGAAAATGGCAGGTCACACTTACAAGAATTGCTAAGTGTTAGTAAGTTCTTGACCAAAGTAGTGATAACTAGAATGTTATAGGAATAAGAGTTATTCCGGTATTAGCATTTAGCCTAGAATTTCTTGGTTCGAAAGAAGGAGTGATTGATCGCCTCTCGATGGCGGTTGCTCTCGACTCACTTTGAAATATCGTTGCAAAAACAATAATGAGTTTATGGGTACATTATTACTTTTGCTATATTCTTAAATTGGATAGGTTACAAACAATTCACTAATAGAATTCATTCTTTTTCAGCATGTCGAACTCTTTTATCAAGTTACTCGCCTTCAATAAATTTAGCGGCGATAATTATGGAACATTGAAATCAAACTTGAATACGATTCTTGTTCTTGATGATCTGAGGTTCGTCTTAACGGAGGAATGTCCTCCCCCTCCCAGCTGGACTGCAAATCGAATTGTTCGGGATGCTTATGACAGATGGATTAGGGCTAATGAGAAGGCCCGAGTCTACATCTTAGCCAACATATCTGATGTGTTGTCAAAGAAACATAAGACCATGATCACCGCAAAGGAGATCATGGGATCATTACAGGCGATGTTTGGACAACCATCCTCATCGGTCCATTATGATACTATCAAATACGTTTACAACTCCCGTATGAAGGGGGGAGCCTCTGTTAGGGAACATGTCCTTGACATGATGACCCACTTCAACGTGGCTGAAGTAAATGGGGCAGTCATAGATGAGAAAAGTCAAGTAACCTTTATTATGAAATCTCTTCCGAAGAGTTTCCTGCCATTCCACACAAATGCGGTGATGAATAAAATAGAGTATAACCTGACTACTCTCCTCAACGAGCTACAAACTTTTCAGTCCCTCATGAAATCAAAAGGAAAAGAGAAGGAGGCAAATGTTGTCACTTCGAAGAAGTTCCTAAGAGGATCGTCCTCTGGGACCAACTCTGGTCCTTCTTTTTCTAAGAATAAGGGTATTCAGAAATAGAAGAAGAAGGACAAAGGGAAGGGACCAGCTCCCACACGCAAGGCTAAGGCCACAGGAAAATGTTTCCATTGTGGTGGTGACGGGCACTGGAAGAGGAATTGCCCAAAGTACCTTGCAGAAAAGAAACCTGAGAAGGAAAAACAAGGTAAATATGATTTACTTGTTGTTGAAACATGTTTAGTGGAACATGATGATTCCGCCTGGATATTAGATTCAGGAGCCACTAGCCATGTTTGTTCTTCTTTTCAGGAAACTAGTTCCTGGCAACAGCTTGCAGATGGGGAGATAACTCTCAGGGTTGGAACGGGAGATGTTGTCTCAGACAAATTAGTGGGAGCAGTGAAGCTGTTGTTTAGAGATAGATTTGTTTTATTAAAAAAATGTACTTTTGGTTCCTGGAATCAAAAGAAATCTTGTATCTATCTCTTGTTTGCTTGAACATATGTATAAAGTATCTTTTGATCATAATGAAGCGTTCATTTGCAAAAGAGGTGTACGAATATGTTCAGCTAAACTTATACGTGTTAAGACCAACCGAATTAAAAGCTATTTTGATCATAATGAAGCGTTCATTTGCAAAAGAGGACAACTCTTTACCACCATGTGAGTCCTGTCTCGAAGGAAAAATGACTAAAAGACCTTTTTCTGAAAAAGGTTATAGAGCCAAAGAGCCCTTGGAACTCGTGCATTCGGATCTCTGTGGTCCTATGAATGTCAAGGCATGAGTAGGGTATGAATAATTCATCAGTTTTATTGATGATTATTCTAGGTATGGCTATCTTTACCTAATGCATCATAAGTCCGAAACCCTTGAAAAGTTCAAGGTGTATAAGGTAGAAGTTGAGAACACATTAGGTAAAACGATTAAAACACTTCGATCAGATCGAGATGGAGAGTATATGGGTTTAAGATTCCAAGACTATATGATAGAACATGGAATCGTATCCCAACTCTCAGCGCCCCGTACACCTCAGCAGAATGGTGTATCTGAAAGGACAAATAGAACCCTGATAGACATGGTTCGATCTATGATGAGCTACGCTCAGCTGCCTTGTTTGTTTTGGAGATATGCAGTAGAAGCTGTTGTATATATTTTGAACATGGTTCCCTCTAAGAGTGTTTCAGAAACACCCTATGAGTTATGGAAAGGGCGTAAAGGGAGTTTACGTCACTTCAGGATTTGGGGATGTTCGACACATGTGTTGGTGTCTAATCCAAGGAAATTGGAACATCGTTCAAAATTATGCGTATTCGTATGATACTCAAAAGAAACGAAAGGTGGTCTGTTTTATGATCCTCAAGAGGACAAGGTGCTTGTGTCGACAAATGCCACGTTTTTAGAGGAAGACCACATGAGAGATCATCAGCCTCGAAGCAGGATTGTTTTAAGTGAAATTTTCAGGGAAGCTACAGATAAATCAACAAAAGTTGTTGATCAAGCTGGTCCTTCTCAAGAGTTGAGAATGCCTCGACGTAGTGGGAGGGATGTTAGACAACCCGACCGTTACATGGGTTTGACTTAAACCCAAGTTTTCATACCTGATGATGGCGTTGAGGATCCATTGACCTATAAACAGGCAATGAATGATATAGATAGGGACAAGTGGATTAAAGCCATGGACCTTGGAATGGAGTCAATGTACTTCAATTCAGTCTGGGAACTTGTAGAACAACCAGATGGTGAAAGACCTATCAGTTGCAAGTGGATCTACAAGAGGAAACGAGATCAAGCAGGTAAGGTGCAAACCTTTAAGGCTCGACTTGTGGCAAAGGGTTATACCAAACGGGAAGGGGTGGACTATGAAGAAACCTTCTCCCCTGTTGCCATGCTTAAGTCCATTAGAATACTCTTGTCCATTGTCACTTTTTATAACTATGAAATTTGGCAAATGGATGTCAAGACAACCTTTCTTAATGGCAATCTTGATGAGAGTATCTATATGGATCAACTAGAGGGGTTCATAGTTCAGAGTCAAGAGTAAAAAAGGAAAGCTTAAACGATCTATCTATGGATTGAAACAAGCATCTAGATCCTGGAATATAAGATTTGATACTGCGATCAAATCTTATGGCTTTGAACAGAATATTGACGAGCCTTGTGTTTAAAAGAAGATAGTCAATACCATTGTAGCTTTCTTAGATCTATACGTAGACGATATCTTGCTCATTGGAAATGATGCAGGGTTCCTGACTGGCGTTAAACAATGGCTAGCGACCCAATTCCAAATGAAATATTTGGGAGAGGCTCAGTTTGTTCTATGAATCTAAATCGTTCGGAATCGCAAGAACAAAACCCTAGCACTGTCTCAGGCATCTTATATTGACAAGATGTTGGTTAGATATAAGATGCAGAATTCCAAGAAGGGTTCATTACCTTTCAGGCATGGAATTCATTTGTCTAAGGAATAGTGTCCTAAGACACCTCAAGAAGTTGAGGATATGAGACGCATTCCCTATGCTTCAGCTGTCGGTAGTCTGATGTATGCCATGCTATGTACTCGACTCGACATATGTTATGCGAGGGAATAGTAAGCAGATATCAGTCTAATCCAGGATATGATCACTGGACTGCCGTTAAGAACATCATCATGTATCTTAGGAGAACGAGGGACTATATGCTTGTGTATGGTGCAAAAGATTTGATCCTTGCAGGATACACTAACTCTGATTTTCAGACTGATGTAGATTCGAGGAAATCCACATCAGGATAAGTGTTCACTCTTAATGGAGGAGCTATAGTATGGAGGAGTATAAACCAAGGTTGTATTGCTAACTCCATCATGGAGGCTAAGTATGTCGCAGCTTGCGAAGCAACGAAGGAGGCTGTATGGCTTACGAAATTCTTGACTGATTTGGAAGTTGTTCCAAATATGAATTTACCTATCACCCTTTATTGTGATAATAGTGGTGCAGTGGCAAATTCTAAAGAACCTAAAAGCCATAAGCGTGGAAAGCACATAGAGCGCAAATACCATCTCATCAGTGAGATTGTGCAACGAGGAGACGTGATCGTCACGCAGATCGCTTCGGAGCACAACATTGTCGATCCGTTTACAAAGCCCCTCACGACTAAAGTGTTTGAGGGACACCTAGAGAGTCTAGGACTACGTGTTGTACAGTAGGGCAGTTTTTATTTGCTCAACATGTTTAACTCCACTGACGTTTTAGTCCAAGTGGGAGATTGTTGGGTTTTATGTCCTAAAACTCGTGGTTTTTTGTAAACTTAATGTATATTCTATTTCACAATAAAGTTGTTATTGAAATTTATTCAGTAAAGGTGTTATTGAATATGTGTATTGTGTAACCTTAATCCAATAAAGAACCCTTGGCTATAGGATGATACTTGAACTTTATGTGTGACATAAAAGTGGATCAAGTTCAAGTTATAGCCAGAACAGTCTATAGTATAAGGATAGGGTTGGGTACCTTATCCTGGGGACACTATGGACGCGACTCATTTTGTAGAGTACAAACGATGTGATCCTAAATCGTTCATGTGGAGACATGTGAGTGGGGGCGCCCTATGCAATGAGTTTGCATAAGATCGATCATGCAAATAGTCACTTAGACTTTATAACTCCGTTTCATCGTCTTAATCGACTATATTCATACGATGACCTAGGTAACTCGATCTTAATCCTGAGTGTTCTATGTACTCCTGTTTATTCGGATTATCCTTAGATTTGGATGGGTGCGAGTGGCGCGAGACTACCGACTCAATAAGCCTCCCATTTTAGGGATAAAATTGGGTAGATAGCTGGGAACATAGTTCTGCAAGATGGAATTCATTCCTACCCGCTTTAGGGATTAGTAGAGAGGTTGTTCCCTTAAGTACTGACTTCGGGTCTTGAACAATGGGTCCACCCCTCTCATTGGCCCGAGAGGGATTCGGTTTGCTTGTTGGACCACAAACCAATTGTTCATTAGACGTTCAGTGGGACTTAAGGAACAAGAGGTACATGGGTAAAACGGTAATTTTGACCCAGCTGTAATTACGAACGACCTGTGAAGGATCGACTTACTAATCATGGTTATATCGAGTGGACATAAATATATCTACAGTGAGGAGAGTGCAACCACTGGACTATAGTGGAGTGTCCCGGTGGTTAACGAATGTTGATTAGCTAGGCTAAAGAGTTTGGCCGGTTAATCTCGTATCGTTGGAGCTCATGATCTGTAGGTCCATTAGGCCCCCCTTACTAGCTCGGACTAAGCCTTGTAACATTTTGATAGAAAAGAATTTGAATTGTTCAAATTCGAGATTGGAAGAAAGCGTTAATTATATGTGATATATTTAACGAATCATAGTTTAATTAAACTATGATTAATAGGAGGTGTATATATTTAAATATGATTTAAATATTGGATCGGTTTATAGCATGAATAAAAATTCATGTTCGAAAAATCGATCGGGATCCGGCAATTTATTGAATTTAATATTTGATATTAAATTAAATTAAAAATTAATTATTTAATAATTTAATTAATTAAATTAATTTTAATTAAAAATCAATTTAATATTTATTTTTAAATTAAAATGAAATGAAAATTAGTGGATTTTCATGGATTTTCAATAAAATCCAAAGTACAACTTTCCCAATCCCTCTCATCTTCAAAATTCACCAAAATTGGCCACCTCTGTCTCAAACCATCCTCATCACACTTGAGTTGTCACTCAAATGAAGCTTGATGAATATTTATTTAATGGTGTTTTGAGATGTGTTGATAGAATATTACAGAAAATTCTATATTCCCGAATTAGGGACCTTTGAGGTTTTTTCTTCCAAATTCTCTCAACCTAGGATCCCACAATCCGTTCTAAGGCCTGAGGATAGTAGGGAAGACTCTAACGGTTGTCCACGAAGTGTTCGTGCTGAAAACCATCCATCGGGTGAAGAGAATTTGATCTTCAAAGTTGAGTTTTCTATCCCTCTGTTCTTCCAGCATTGAGCATGCATTTTTTTTTTTACAAATTGATCAACTTAGAGTGTTCAAGATCCAAAATTGCTTCCGCTTTCTTGATCTAGACTCTTTCATATAGGTGCCAAGGTTCTAATTCTAACACTGTGAGTGACAAAACGAACTTTCAAAACGATTGTTATATTTGAGTTATGCTTTAAGAAATACAAGTTTCGCTAGAATGAAAGGGTTTCAATGCTTATTGTTTTCCTTTGAACACATGTTTATGAGTATTCATATTTTCTAAGAAATGATTTTAAGTGCTCGTTGTGAGCCTAAATGTCTTGATGAAATTTATACGTGAGTATATGTTCTTGATTTTCAAAATTTATGAAAATGTTATGATTTCGAACAAGTATGTACAAGCATGTATGATTTAAAGACTTTCAATTTTTATGAACAAGCTGAGTAAACTTGAGTTTTACGAAAGAAAAGATAAGCAGGCAAGTTCAAATGTTATTTTATGTGTTTTTCTGAGTCTTGAATGAGTAAATGACTAAGACATTGAGCCCGAGGTCATATAGTATCGTGTGCACACAGGTCATTTTCTGTTGTCGACGTTGAGTGTACCCCATGACAACGATGTTGTCGTTAGTGCTGGACGGGCCCCACTACGGCAAAAACGATGGGAGTGATGGGCGGGCTCCACTACATCGTGGAGTAAACGTTAGTTGTACTGGGTGTGTCCTACACAATGTAGATTGTCATACATTTTTAAATGTTTAGTAGTATCGATATGCCTTGCGAGATTTTAATGACGTACTTGTTGGATTTCTAAAAAGTTATTATGATTACACGTGTATTTTTAACGCTTGATTACAGAGGCATATGCTCGTAAGTTTCCAGGTTATATGATTTATGAGTTATTAGATCTTAAACTCAGTCACTCACTGAGTTTCATAACTCATTCTTTTAGTGTTTCCAAACTTTTCAGGTACTGATCTAGCTCCTAATGCCTGACATCCTGCCATAGTCTGCTGGAAGCTCCACAAGTTTGATATGTTGTACGTGGGTGGTGTTGTATAGCAAGTCCATATGTATTGTACTAAATTTTGAGAGGACTATATAATTATAGTTGTATGTGCTTTAGAGGTTGTGGTTGTGTAATTAATGGTTTAGCCTGTTTGTGGTTCTGATGCTCCTGCCCGTTTTAGTTTTCAAAAGAGACTTAAGAAGTGTTTCTCCTTGTGTATGTTTAGAAGTTGTCAAGTTTCCGCAGTGTTATGTTAAAGTGTTCAATATGCGAACATAGTATGTTTATCAGGTAAGACAGGGTCAGCAGGTATTGTTAAGAGGTAAACAATGTTTGTTGGCTTCACGCCGTCTTCCGGCTAAGTAGCAAGTAGTTAGGGAGGAGGTGTGACAACTTGGTATCAGAGAACTTAGCTCCATGGGAAATGAGACAGAGCAAGTTAGCTCTAGAAGAAACAAAAAAGTAAATAGCAAGTTATTGAGTTAATTCAATAGAACTAGCAGAGCATGATCCAAGTAAGGATGAGAGTAAGTCCAGTCAGGACTGAATGTGAATAAAAGTGTATAATTGTGCATTTGAGTTAAGTATTCATTACATGTCTAGTATGTTGATATGTTATAGAAGTCATGTCACCACGTAGTAGCAGACGATGCAGGCAGGATCAGGATGGGACGCAGGATCCTACCCAAGCCCAATCTTTGAGGGGATCTAATACCCCGAGAGTCCAGATAGGGGGGCCAGAATTAAGCAGCATGCTAATTCCTCACAGGAGGTAGGTAAGCCATAGAGAGCAGGGCTAAGTGATCCAGACAAGACATATAGAATAGATCGCCTAAGAGAATTAGGAGTCATAGAGTTTGATGGTTCCAAAGATCCAGCTGATGCTGAGGTTTGGTTGGTTATGCTCGAGAAATGTTTTGATGTGATTATTTGTCCTGAGGAGTGGAAAGTCAAGTTGACCTCAATAGCAAGATGATGGAAATCAATATTAGCCAGGTGTAGTGATGCACGTACTTTAGACTGGCAAACTTTCATAAGCATATTCGAGGATAAGTATTATCCTAGCACGTACCGCGAGGCAAAGAGGGATGAATTTTTAGAACTGAAGCAAGGGTAACTTTCAGTTGTTGAGTACGAAAGAAGGTATACCGAGCTGTCACGGTATGCTGATGTGATTGTGGCATCTGAGAGTGACAGGTGTCGAAGATTTGGAAGGGAATTACGTCCTGAGATACGTACCACAGTCACAACCATTGCTAAGTGGATTGATTTTTCCCAGCTGGTAGAGACTTTTCTACGTGCTGAGCAGAGTATAACAAAGGTAAAATTAGTAGTGGAGCCTAGTTGTGGGGCTTTGACAACAAGAAGTTTTTTAGGAGGTCCACACCTAGTGTAAATGTTTCAAGTCGTCAGGACTTAAAGAATCATCGAGGTCACTGTCTTGTTGGTGTTGATGTGTGTTACAAGTGTGGACAACCAGGGCATTTCAAGAGGGATTGTCCAAACTTGAGAGCAGTCGCACAGAGGACTAGGGAGTTGGGTCGCAGACAGTTGAGCAGCAGAGAGTTCCACTAGCTGCAAGAGAGGGCACCAACAGTGCTAGACTAAAGGGAGATGTAGGGAGATCTAGGCAACACAGAAAGGTCTACGCTATGACTCAACAAGAAGCAGAAGATGCACCACATGTGATTACTGGTACAATTTCTATTTGTAATGTACTTGCATCTGTTTTAATAGATCCAGGTGCTACGTATTCATTTGTTTCCAGTATATTTCTAACTAAGTTGAATAGAAAGTTAGATACTTTATTTGAGAGATTAGTTATATACACGTTGGTTGGTGATGCCTTATGAGTCGATGTAGTGTTGCGGGATTGTGAAGTCTTAGTAGAAGGTCTCAATATGTTAGTGGATCTCCTTCCACTAGAGTTGCAGGTGTTAGATGCAATATTAGGGATGAATTTATTATTTACTCATTATGCTTCCATGGATTGCCATAGAAAGGATGTTGTTTTAAGGAAACTAGGATTGGCTGATGTGGTTTTCAGGGGTGAATGAAAGATTATTCCTAGAAGTTTGATTTCACCATTAGAAGCTGAGAAGTGGTTGAGGAAAGGTTGCACGACGTTTCTTGCACAAGTAGTAGAGGTGCAGGAGGAAAAGCTAAACCCAGAAAATGCCCTTGTTGTGAACGAATTTCTTGATGTTTTTCCTGCAGATCTGTCAGGGTTGCAATCTGATAGGGAAGTTGAGATCACTATTAAATTTCTGTCAGGAACAACATCTATTTTGCAAGCGCCGTATAGAATGGCTCCAAGTGAGCTTAGAGAGCTGAAGATGCAGTTACAAGAACTAGTTGATAAGGGATACATAAGACCTAGTGTATCGCCTGGGAGCTCTCAAGTGTTATTTGTAAAAAGAAAGATGGTACTCATAGATCATGCATTGATTATAGACTGTTAAACAAGGTCACGATACGTAACAATTATCCTTTACCTCGAATAGATAACTTGTTTGACTAGTTAAGAGAAGTATATACAATGTTCTCTAAGATTGATTTAAGATCAAGATACCATCAGTTAAAGGGTAGGGAATCAGATATTCCTAAGACAACATTCAGAATGAGGTACAAGCATTATGAGTTTTTAGTAATGCCATTCGGTTTGACTAATGCACCAGCAGTATTCATGGACCTCATGAACAGGATTTTCCATCAGTATTTGGATCAGGTTGTGATAGTATTCATTGATGACATATTAGTTTACTCAGTTGACAGGAAAGCTCATGAGGAACATTTGAGGATTAATCTGCAAACACTACGAGATAAACAGTTGTACGCTAAATTCACCAAATGTGAGTTTTAGTTCAACAAGGTAGTGTTTTTGGGGCATGTTGTCTCAGCAAATAGAGTTAGTGTAGATCCGAATAATGTGAAAATTGTAGTCAACTGGGAGAGACCATCTAGTGCGACAGAGGGACGTTGTTTCCTAGGCTTGGTACGATACTACAGACAGTTTGTTGAGGATTTCTCACGATTAGCATTACCCTTAACAGCTTTAACAAGGAAGAATGCTAAGTTTGAATGGTCAGATAAGTGTTAATAGAGTTTTCAGAAGCTGAAAAAAAGATTAGTTACAACACCTATTCTAACACTTCCTGTAACGGGAAAAGAGTATGTGATTTACTGTGACGCTTCGAGGCAAGGTTTAAGGTCTGTGCTCATGCAAGAAGGAAAAGTAATAGCTTATGCGTCAAGGCAATGAAGAGGCACAAATGTAATTACCCTACCCCCGTTCTTGAGCTAGCATCTGTTGTTTTAACATTAAAGATTTGGAGGCATTATTTGTTTTGTGAGAGGTGTCACATTTACAAAGATCATAAGAGTCTGATATATTTCTTTCATCAGAGGGAGTTTAATATGAGATAGAGAAGATGGTTAGAACTAATTAAAGATTATGATTGTACCATAGAATACCATCCTAGTAAGGCGAATGTGGTAGCAGATGCATTGAGTACGAAGTCAAGACTTCCTAGGGATGCCTTGTGTGGTATTCGAGCAACATTTTTAAGTACTCTGAGGGATTCTAAGGCAGTTGTGACTGCAGAGAGTTCAGGGAGTCGTTTAGCTCAATTCCAAGTACAGTCTTCGCTCGTAGTAGAAATTGTGAGAAGACAGTTAGAGGATAGTAACTTGCAGAAAATGTTTGAAATGTCCAAACAGGGCCCAGAGGCATAATTTAGAACAAGAACAGACGAAACCATAGTTAAGTAGAGAAGACTATGTGTTCCGAGTATTAGTGAGCTTAAAGATGCTATTTTAGAGGAAGCTTATAGTTCAGCTTACAATATGCATCTAGGAAGCACCAAGATGTACAAATTTTAAAGGGAACGTATGGAAAGCCATAATGAAGAGGGAGGTAACTGATTGAGTTGGTAAGATGTTTGAAATGCCAACAAGTTAAACAAATTAGACAGAGGCCAAGAGGACTCCTTAATCCACTGCCAGCGCTGGAGTGGAAATGGGAGCATGTCAGTTTGGATTTTCTGTTTGGATTACCACGTACTTCTAGTAGACATGATGGTATTTGGGTAATTATGGATAAACCCACTAAGACAACATGGTTTATACCGATTTAAGCGACGTCTACACTTGATCAGCTAGCTAAGCTATACGTCGACAGAATTGTGAGTCAATACGGAGTGCCAGTGTCCATAGTTTCAGATAAGGACCCGAGATTTACTTCAAAGTTTTGGCCTAGCTTACAGAAAACTATAGGGACAAAGCTGAATTTTAGTACAGCATTCCATCCTCAGACAGATGGTCAGTTAGAGAGGACCATTCAGACCTTAGAGGACATGTTGAGAGCACGTGTCCTTCAATTTAAGAGAAGTTGGGATACACACGTATCACTTATGGAATTCGCTTACAATAACAGCTAATAGTCTAGTATTTTCATGGCACCACTTGAGGCTCTATATAAAAGACAGTGTAGAACGCCTATACGTTGGAACGGGGTAGGAGAGCGAAAGCTAATTGGTCCTGAGTTAGTACAAGTTACTACGGACAATATTTAGGTAATCAGGGTGAATTTGAAGGTAGCACAAGATCGTCAGAAGAGTTATGAAGATAAGTGATGAAAAAACTTATAATTCCAAGTCGGAGATCAAGTTTTCTTGAAATTATCTCTGTGGAGAGGTGTCCTTCGCTTTGGCAGGAAAGGTAAGCTCAATCCTAGTTATATTTGTCCTTATCAAGTAATGGAACAAGTTGGGCCAATAGCCTATAGACTAGAGTTGCAAGCATAACTATCTCGAGTACATGATGTTTTTCACGTGACCATGTCGAGGAAGTATATTCCAGATCTGACTCATGTGTTGCAAGCACGACCAGTTGAGTTGAAATAAGACACGATTTACATAGAGGATGCAATTCAAATCCTCGACCGGAAAGAACAGGTTTTGAGAAACAAGACGATCTCACTCGTGAAGGTTCGTTGGAGACATCACGGAGTGGAGGAGGCAACCTGGGAGTTAGAGGACCAAATGAGGAAGAAGTATACGACGATTTTCTCCTAAGGACTACTAAATTTCGAGGACGAAATTTCATAAGGGGGAGGTATGTTGTGAACCCGAGATCTCTCATTGAAATTTCCTAAAACATTAAAACATTATTAACTCTTATCCTTCTCATTTTAACAAGTTAAACCAGAGGACATCGTGGGAGAGAACTGAAGGAAAGAAAATTTATGGTTTTGAGGTTGAAGAAGAAAGGAGAAAGGAGATTAAATTTCAATGGCAAATTTATGATCAATTCAACCCTGTTCTGATATTTTTATCATATCGAGCCAAACAAGAGGAGGTAAGAGTTGAGGTTTGGTTTTCTTGAAAGCTAATTCATTTTTGACAAAACTCGTGAAGGAAGCTCGAGAGAATTCTGAAGGTAAGTTACTGTTTTGTTAAGGGGAAGACAGAGGACAGATTTTGCTGTCAAATCTGAGAAGTCTCTGGTGTTTCGATCGTGCTGATTTGTACTGTTGGAATAATAAGCTCTAATAGGTATGGATGGAAATCTAATTGAATTTCCTACACCTTTCATGAAGAACTCGTGAGTAGAAATCGACTGGAAGATGTCTAAAATTTCAGGTCAATTTCGAGTTGCAGTAGGGAAACAAATCTGAAATAGCAGAAGGTTGTTTTTAGGGAAGAAGTTTCGAGGTATTTTCGAACAAATATGTTAGGAATCCCAATTACATTTCCTCATATGATGTTTAGAGGATTCAAAAAGGAAGAGTTTGGTATAAAGTACATTCTTTTTGTCTAAGCAATGAAGAAGTTATGAATGATTGAAGACAGAGTATGAAATCTGTAAAATGCTAGAAAATTGGATAGTGTGGTTTTTGTAATTTTAAGGTTGAAAATTATGAGCTCGAGGTTCTAATGCTTGGTTTTGGATTCTTTGACAGGTCAAGAGGAAATAGGTCGAGTTTTAGGGCATAGAACCCAACAAAGAGTGTGCCTCCATTGTTAAGACATTGAAGGCAACGTCTCGACACTCTGGGAAGAACTCCATTGATACACGTATTTTGTGCATCGAGATGCTACAGGCCAGCATCTCTAGGCTTTCTCTCGGGTTTAGGCCTTAAAAAATGTGATGTTTAGGCGTTATTTTAACAGTTTAGACACTCTCCATTTAGGTTTCTTTTGCCAAAACACCAATCTTCTTATTGGATCTTTAATAATGCTCAAATGAGCCCTTAAATTATAAAAATGCCCTCAAATACTTGATTTTGCTTCTTTAGCTCGATTTCTACAATATAAAGAGAAATAGACATAAAAACTCTCTAAATCATAACAAAATTAACACAATGAATGAGAAATAAGATAGTAATTGCATATTATCACTATGATTTTTTTCTTATGAGGGCATCTATTTTGAATCATAGGTGAGGATGACTTTTATAGTAAGTTTAATAAGCCTACAATTTTGGAGACTTGGCCAAATAGAGAGTTGGAAGTGTAATCTCTCAAGTGTTGCTATCTTAACTTTAAACTTTAAAAAGTGTTGCAATTACTTTTCCCCATCTTATAAGAAGTAATTTGAAAATCATGAAAAAGAAAGTATCATTATATATGTTCAACGAATTACAAAACATATATAGTATAAAATTGATTGGATTTTTCAAATAAAAGCGGCATTAGAAGAAACATGTTTGTGAGTCTTGGCAAATTTTATTTGATTGTTAATTTATGTATTAATCTAATCAAAATTCATGCAATGCATGATATTATTTAAATTAGTGAGTGTATGGAGATTTTTTCATTGACTTTTACTTAAATTAGTGGGTGAATTAGCAAAATTTGAATAGAATGTTCATAAATTGAAACACTTATCTAAGTCTAGAGTACAATTTAATGAATTGAAATCTTAGGGTGAAAATTGAAACAACTTGATAAGTTTAGGGATAAAAATTAAATTCTTGGTTATTTCAATATTTACACAATTATCAATGTATATTTACAATATAATTTTTATTGAGTAAATGTTATAAAAAATATATATCACACGAGATTACAAGCCTAGGCCACCTACCTAAGCATTTCCCAATAATCAAAGAAAACAGGTTGACTCTCTTGATTGTTCAAATAAACGCCCTCTTGTCTAGCACTCCAAACGCAGGTTGAGTTGGCACAATAATTGGCAAGAAGGTCTTCATTGCTATAAAAAGCTTCAAATTCTAAATACCCAACTTCCCACTCCAATCTACAATGAAAATCTGTACTGTCAATCCAATTCCCATGAAACGACCAATTTTGTTGCTCATCTGGGAACAATATATGCAACCCTAAATCATTGTCTTTTGAGTAGCAATGACTATCTAATAACAATATATGCAAGTCATTGTGAATCTCTACATGAAATTTTTTAAAGGAGGTGAGAGGTTCGTTTGGATCCGGTAGTTTCGGCTTTGTGTTTTTGTTTGGTGGGAACTTCTTGCTTGCAACCATGGACAAGTTAGAGAACGTTACAAGCAACAATGCTAGTAATAACATATGATGTTGCGACGACGCCATTGTTTTTGTTAGCATGTAGAAGCTGAATGAATTGGAATATTGTTTTATTTGTATTCAATGTATGCCTTAGAAGGAGAATGAATATCTATCTATTTATATTTTATGTTTGTTTCCCTCGTGAAGGTTTCCAATGGAGGGTGTTTGAGATTAAAGGTTAAAGATTGAGACAGGTCGTAATGAAATGCTAAAAATGGAAGTGTCTGACAAATGTTGAAGGTTTCATGCTATATATTTGATGATTATCTTGTAGGTTGTTTCAAAGAGGAATTTTAAGAGATGGATTTAAGAGGACTTTTTTTGTGTGTCTAGTTGTAGATTTGCGTACAAATCGGGAGTTCGAACTATCAAATAGTTACTCATGAATGTCAAAATACACATGTTGCGCAATTATTCATATTCATAAGATTTGTTCGGGTCCAAATAGTGGGTAGGCAAAGTTTTGATATTGCCAATTTGTTTATCTTTTCTTATATCTAATATATTTTTTGCAAAAATAAAATTATTATCTTTATTTACTTATAAAACATAACCAAAAGAATATTTTTCTAAGAAAATAAAGTAAACAATTTACACTTTTATATTTTAGTAGTTAAAAGATACATGATCCACGTGAAATTTTATTGTTTTAATTGAAAGTAAAAAAAATGGTACCCACAAGAATACATATCTTGTATCTTGTTTCAGGTTAATTTAGAATGAATATGTGTTATGAAATTTCCTCTAGAACTCAAGCAATTAACACCAAAGACAAATATTCCAAAGATAAGAGAAAAGAATCACACACATAGTTATAGTGGTTCCGCGAGTTTTTGCCTACATACCCTTGAAGGGATTTTGAATTCCCGCAGCGGAAGACGTTGTGAAACGTCGTTGATCCGTTGTGTAAAACGTGTCTTAAAATTGAATCTATCTCATAGATCCTAGGCTAAACATGCAAAAAAGTAGAGAAAACAGTAAGTATAAAGGATACTAACCTCTTGAAGAACACTCCTTCAACGTTTTCTCCTTCTCCTGGCCACGATCTCTCTCTCGATCCAACGTTCTCCCTAACATGAACCACGATCCGAATAGGGAGACACCTCCAAAGGCTCTTCTCGGTTGTTCTCGGGAGGTTGAGGGAGAGTAGGTAGGACACCCTTTGGTTTTTGGGTGAGGAGAAGTTTTAGAGAGAATTGAGAGAGTTCTAGAGAGAAAAAACTTGCTCTCTTTGGATGGAAATCCAAAAAATTGGCAAATGACATACCAAAGGCTTCTTGCAAAGCCTTTAACTACTATTGTGTGATGGAGTTAAAACCTCCACCAAATCACAATTTTACCACAACCATATAATATACAAATCAAATTTGCATATTATATAATATAAGGTATCTCATACCTTATTATACAAATCTCATTTGCATAAATGTGGAATTATAAATTGAATCAAATTCAATTTAATTTCTCTCAATTCAATTTCTCCAATTAGCACTAATTAAACAATTAGGCTATACTATAGTTTATTATTAATCTCATTCACATCAAACTATATATTATGTCATCTATATCTCATATAAATGACATAAATACCCAAATAATGAATTTGAACACTTCAAATTCACACCAAATCAGAAACCCTCAATTTGTCAAATTTGAGCCAACCGAGGAGCTAACTGGACCTACACGTGACGAGCTCCAATGATCCGAGACTAACTCACAAACTCTTTGACCCGGTTATTCAACATTCATTAGCTACGGTAACACTCCACTAAAGCCCGTAGCTGCACTCTCATCACTGTAGGACAAGTTGTGTCCATCGATATAACCAATACCCATGAGTCGAGCCTTCACAGGTTGTTCGTAGTCACACCTGGGTCAAATTACCATTTTACCCCTGTGTCTACCTCTTGCTCCTTAAGTCCCACTGCTCCTCTAATGAACAACATATTATGATGGTCAAACCATACACAACACCCTTCTCGGGCCAGTGAGAAGGTGGGCGCCCATTGTCTAAGCCATGGAGACAACACTTAAGGGAACAACCCCTCTAGTTTCTCTATGTCAGGAACGAGTGAATTCCTTCTTGCGTAGTCAAGTTTCCAGCTCCCCAGTTGTCCTGCCTCTGAGAAGATAGGCATATTGGGCGAGCAACAATGGCCACCCTCACCCGTACTAGTCAAAGGACGCACTCCGCAGATGTGAGTCCGTGACACGCTCAGGATTAAGGTCGAGTCACTAATGGTCATCTATGAATTTATTAGCTATATACTTTTAACGTTGTTACATCAGTAAGTCTAATAATTCACGGTCCGGTCTTGTACAATCTCATTGCACAGGATGCCCCCACTCGCATGTCAACCACATGAACGAGTCGATCACCTCGCTTGTATCTAATACAAAGCGGGCCGCATCCACAAAGTGTATCCGTGATTAGGTCTCCAACCCTATCTATATATCAGAGACCGCTCGGTCATTAACTCGAACGTGATCCTCCCTGTGTGTCCACTACACATCGTTCAAGTTCTTAGTTCTCTCATAATACAATGACCCTGGAGCTTAGTTTATTGGATTAAGTTTATGAAAAATGCGAGACACAAAGTTTAAATAAATAACTCTTATTCATTTACAACTTGGAATATTACAAACTACACGAGATGAGGACATACATCCCAACAAACTCCCACTTGGACTAAGCTAGTGGACTACATGATACATTTCTCAAATGTACAAAGAAAGTAATACAATAAACGAGGGCATTGAATACCCTTTTACAATACTCCCACTTGCCGTAGTCGAAGCACTCAAGACCTAGACTCTCTAGGTGACGCCAAACACCTTAGCCGCGAGGGCCTTTGTAAATGGATCAAAGAACGTTGTGCTCGGGTCAAGTTATATGCGTGATCACACGCCTCCACGGTGCACAATCTCCCGTATCAAGTGATACTTACGCCTATATGCTTGCCTTTTTATGACTCGAGGTTCTCTCGACTTGGCTCATCGCACTACCGTTGTCACAAAACAAAGGTGATTGGCAAGTTCATATTTGGAACAACTTCCAAACCCGCCATGAACTTCCCGAGCCAAACAAATTTCCTTTGCAGCCTTCACAAGCCGCAACATATTCGCTTCCATCGTGGAATCGATGCATCCTCGCTGATGCTTCGCCACACTACGCTCTCCATTCAAAGATGAAGGTCGACACCAAGTGGATTTCTTAGAATCCTTATCGGTCCGAAAGTCGAAATTTTTGTATCCCGTAAGGATCAAATCCCCACTCCCATACACAAGGTCAGAGTTCCTCGCTCTCCTAAGATACTTGAGGATTGCCTTTACGGTACCGTCCAAAGGATCTAACTCGGATTGGATTGATACCTCACCGACAATCCCAATCGCATAATGTATGTCGGCCTAGTACACAAAGATGGCATACATTAGGCTCCCTACACAAACAAGCATAGAGGATTCGCCTCATATCCTCAACCTCTTAAGGTGTCTTAGGACATTGATCCTTAGACAGTGAACCTCATGCGTGAAAGACAAAGAAGCCCTTCTTGGAGTTCTCGTGATCTTATACCTAGACAACATCTTGTCAATGTAAGATGCCCGAGACATGGCTAGCGCTCGCTCTTCCTGCTCCGACTATCCGGATACCTAGAACATACTGTGCCTCTCCCAAATCTTTCATTTGGAATTATGGCTACCATTCCTTAATATCGTGAAGAAATCATACCTCATTCCCAATGGGAAGGATATCATCCACATACAATATAAGAAAGGCGATAGTATCATTAATTCCATTTTCTTATAAACACAAGGCTCACAACATTTTGATCAAAGTAGAAAGGCGCTCTTGACATCCATCCGCCATACCTCGTAGTCATAATATGCGCAATGGCCGTAAGGATTCTAATCGACTTTACCATGGCAACAGTGAAAAAGTTTCCTCATAGTCAACCCCTTCCACCGGTAAAACCCTTTGCAACTAGTCGAGCTTTGAAGGTCCGCACCTTCCCATCTACGCCACGCTTTACGGTTGTAGATCCACTTGCAACCAATAGGTTTAACCCCATTCGGTGGTTCACAAGCTCCTAGACGAAATTGAAGTACATCGACTCCATTTCTCGGTCCATGGTTTTAATCCATTCGCCTTTGTCGACGCCCGCCATTGCCCGATCATAGGTCAATGGATTCTCACGATCATCATCGAGTGACAACTTGGGTTTCAAATAAAACCCATGTAACATTCAGCCGCCTCACACGCCCTCCCACTACGTCGAGGCATTCCCAACTCTTGGGAACGAACTTGACTAGACGAGCTAGGATCAACAACACTTGTTGACGTGACTAGCACCATCAGCAACTCTTGCTGATGAACTGTCCATTTCATTTACCACAAACTTACTCCTTGGTAATTGACCCCTGATGTGGTCTTCGTCAAGGAAAGTGACGTTTGTCGACACAAGCACCCTATTATCCTTAGGATCGTAAAAGTAACCACCTCTAGTCTCTTTGGGTAACCTACAAAGAGGCACAACTTTGAACGGCGCCCAACTTCTACGAATTTGACACCAACACATGGGTCGTTTCTGAAATGACGTAAACTTGTTTTACGACCATGCCAGAGTTCGAAAGGTGTTTCACAAACACTCTTCGACGGAACGATGTTCAAAATGTAAACCGCAGTCTCCACTGCGTAACCCAGAAAGAATTAGGGAGACGAGCATAGCTCATTATCGATTGAACCATGTCCAACAAGGTTCTGTTTCTCCTCTCCGATACACCATTCTGCTGTGGCATACTAGGTACTGAGAGTTGGGACGTAATTCCATGTTCTATCATATAGTCCTGGAATTCAGTGTTCATATACTTTCCACCTCGATCCGATCGAAGTGTTTTAAGCGATTTACCTAAGAGGTTCTCAACCTCAGCCTTTAACTCCTTGAACTTTTCAAGTGTTTATGACTTCCTATACATTAGGTAAATGTACCCATACCTCGAATAGTCCTCTATGAAAGATACGAAGTATTCATAACCTCCTCGTTCTTTAACATTCATCTGACCACGAGATCGTAATGTATAAGCTCAAGGGCTCTTGGCTCTATATCCTTTCCACTAAAAGGACGTTTGGTCATTTTGCCTTCAAGGCATGACTCACACACCTAGAAAGAGTTTTCTTCCAACTCGCTTAGAAGTCCACTCTTCACTAGTCTCTCAATTATATTGAGATTAATGTGGCCTAACCGTAGATGCCAAAGATGGGCACTTTCTTTTGGAGAAACTTTTAATCTCTTAGTTCATGCTTTTCAAATGCTTTTAACAATTCGGTGTTCAAAAGACTTTTGACCGAATTAGGTTCAAAACATATAAATTGCTCTCAAGCGGCGCAGAACAAATCAAATTTCCATTTCGAGAAATAAACGCTTTATTACTCTTGAATGAAACAGAAATATTTTGTCCTAATAGGCAGGAAATAGAAACTAGGTTTCTAGTAAACCAAGGAACTATGTACATATTATCCAATAATAAGTACTTCCTGCCAAAGAACAACTTCACTGCGTGCTGCTGTCGCAAATTTGAGACAACTTCTCCTGATCCAACCCCGAGTGTTATCTCACCTCTTGCGCAATGCCATTAACTTAACTTAATCCTTGAAAAGAAGAGCAAACATGGTTAGTGGCGTCTGAATCCAATATCCAAGCTAAGTCATTACTCTCCACTAAAAAAGTTTCTGTGACAAGTAAATCACATTTACCTGTCATCTTCTTTTCATCAAGGAATTTGGGACAACTCCTTTTCAGGTGTCCATCCCTGTTGCAGTAGAAATACTTTCTGGCAACATCCTTGATTTCTTTGCCTTTTAGGGCGGTAGCGCGGTCAACCTTAACTTCCTTTAACTTCTCCTTTTTCCCCTTAGGGCCTGAAGAGTCTACAAACTTTATCCCAGAGGTCATACCCCTGTGAAAAGGTCTTAAGGTAACACTTGCCTCAGCTTTCTGTCCCTTAGTTTGCACCAAGGACTGAAAGGTTTGTAGATTGTTGAATAGGACCGTTGAACCGAGCACCTGAGGACCCTCCTCAGTGAGCGCGAATTCTTGGTCGTCATTTACCAAAATCGTGTCTATATTGTTTTTCCACGAAATACTATCGCCGACTAACTTAACGGAAGCTAAAGGAGCGTTAAAAGCGTTTGACATTTTTGTTGCTGAAATAAAATGAAAAACTTTGTATTAGTCTCGCAAGAACTTTTGGAAATCCAATCGGGTTTTAGCAAATTTTTATCCTATGATCCCTAGGTCATTCAAAAATTTGCAATGATACCCTAAAGGTTTAGAATGACCGCCACCGTAGGGTAGACAAACCCACTCCTCCTTTCGGACGAGACTCTCTCGACTGCACTCTAATACTGTAATAACTCTTATTCCATTAGGCATCCAGCTACCATTTTTCTGTCGTAATCCATTAACTCTTAATAAATCCTGTGAGTGTCACCTCAATCTTTAAATTTCCAAGTATCCGCCCAAACAATAGTCGCCGTAGGGTGGACTAAGAAGGAAAACCAACAAGGAAATCGAATCCTTTGGGAATTCACTGCGTTCGACTCCCATGATCAAGGCCCTTCGTAGGGATTGTCCGGTCCAGCCAAACTAGCAGGCGGATCATAGGCATCTCACTGTGTGAATCGAAAGAAGAGACCGTGGGTCCCATTTTAACAGATCCCGGTCCCACTCACTATAAGTACTCTCTCCATTCACGTTGATATTGACCCATACAAATGCCACCCGTAGGGGGACGCTCCCATTTGTGGCACGAGGCCGAACATGGATCTCACTTGCAAACTTTACGGAGAGATTTGTGAATGGAAAAATTAAATGTATCTCATACACATTATTTCCTCCCACTCAACACTTTAAAATAATCTGGATTGACCTAGATAAATCAAGCTAAAATTTACCTAGGTCTACCAATATAACTCTTATATTGGATTAGCCTACGTTTATAATCACATTATTAACTTAGGTCTATGTGAGTAAATTAATTAACTCTTAATTAACGGCACTCACGAGAATATAACCTAAGAAACTCCGGACCGAATTCACTCCCATGTCGGTTTCTGTGTAGGGGTGTTCCAAGCGCCAACTTAAATAATACCCTACCTTTTGTAGACAAAACCTTCCTTAGACAGAGTTACTTATCGCACTCCATTCAAAGGTCATATTTGATTTCCTAATTCTAATCTTATTAGAACTAGAAAACCTAAGTCTAATTATTCAAGTTCTAAACCATTTAAAACTAATAATTAACTTAGGTTATATGCATTACTATGTTATAGTGCTTGATCATTCATCACATGAATAATACTATCCTATAACATACATTCATCACATGAATTAAATGCATGAGCATGCTTTTAATTTAAAAATATATACACTTATATTAAATAAATTAAATCATGCAAACATTATACTATAACTCTTATAATATAATCCTATCATGCATACTATATATTATAAGTCTTATAAATAAATATGATGCATGAAATGTTTAACCTAAGGTGGGATTTTAAAACTATATGGCATACTCAGTACACATAAAAATAATTAAATCATACATCTCATGCATAAAATAATTAAATAGCAATATTGGACCATTTTTTGGCACCCTAGGGATATATAATTAAATTAATTAACATTAATGTAACATTTATATTAATATTAATAAAAATAATTAAATAAAAAACATTTAAAAATCATTTTTACAAATAAATAAATAAATAAATAAATAAAAACGACAGCTTTGCACCAAATTTAGGCTCAAACCGCTGCACACGTACTCACGCCCCCGCAATTTCCACGCGCCCCACGCACCACTACGCCAGCGCCATAACGCCGTTATTGCGCTGCAACGCTATAATGTATAGCGCCGCGCCCAATGCTTCAACGCGCGCGGGCATTGCAACGCCACCGCTAAGCGCCGCAACGCCGCACTACAAAGCAGCCTCCAACAGCATGGATGGCGTCGCAACGCTGAAGAACAGCGTCGCAACGCTGATGAACTTCCAGCAACACAAATTCTATTGTTTTTAACCGATATCGCCCATTTTTACTCCGTTTTCTTCACGACAACTCTTGCCACGAATGACACGGAATTACGCACTCGATTTACATAAAAATGCCCAAAACAACGGGCCCTTACATTGATCTCATCAACTTTAATGTAAATCTAAAAATGCAAAAATCGAAAACATCCAAAATTGCAAACCATTAACATTCATGTCATGAAAATTAATGCTACCCACCTAATTTTAAGAATTCACAGAATACACAACGAAGAGCAACAACCTGTCTCTGATACCAATTGAACGGATTTTGAATTCCCGCAGCGGAAGACGTTGTGAAACGTCGTTGATCCGTTGTGCAAACGTGTCTTAAAATTGAATCTATCTCATAGATCCTAGACTAAACATGCAAAAAAGTAGAGAAAACAGTAAGTGTAAAGGATACTAACCTCTTGAAGAACACTTTTTCAACGCTTTCTCCTTCTCCCGGTCACGATCTCTCTCGATCCAACGTTCTCCTCGAACACGAAACCACGATCCGAATAGGAGACACACCTCCAAAGGGTCTTCTCGGTTGTTCTCGGAGGTTGAGGGAGAGTAGGTAGGACTCCCTTTGGTTTTTGGGTGAGGAGAAGTTTTAGAGAGAATTGAGAATTCTAGAGAGAAAAATTTGCTCTCTTTGGATGGAAATCCAAACAATGGCAATGATATACCAAAGGCTTCTTGCAAAGCCTTTAAATACTATTGTGTGATGGTGTTAAAACCTCCACCAAATCACAATTTTACCACAACCATATAATATACAAATAACATTTGCATATTATATAATATAAGGTATCTCATACCTTATTATACAAATCTCATTTGCATAAATGTGGAATTATAAATTGTATCAAATTCAATTTAATTTCTCTCAATTCAATTTCTCCAATTAGCACTAATTAATAAATTAGGCTATACTATAGTTGATTATGAATCTCATTCACATTAAACTATATATTATGTCATCTATATCTCATATAAATGACATAAATACCCAAATAATGAATTTGAAGACTTCAAATTCACAGCAAACTGTAAACCCTCAATTTGTCCAATTTGAGCCAACCGAGGGACCTAATGGACCTACACTTGACGAGCTCCAATGATCCGAGACTAACCTGTCAAACTCTTTGACCTAGTTATTCAACATTCATTATCTACGGTAACACTCCACTAAAGCCCGTAGCTGCACTCTCATCAATGTAGGACAAGTTGTGTCCATCGATACAACCAATATCCATGAGTCGACCCTTCACAGGTTGTTCGTAGTCGCAGCTGGGTCAAATTACCGTTTTACCCGTATGTCTACCTCTTGCTCCTTAAGTCCCACTGCTCCTCTAATGAACAACTACGTTGCATGGTCCAACCATAAACAACAACCCTCTCAGGGCAATGAGAGAGTGAGGCCCCGTTGTTCAAGCCTTGGAGACAACACTTAAGGGAACAACCCCTCTAGTTTCTCTAAGTCGGGAACGAGTGAATTCATTCTTGTGTAGTCAAGTTCCCAGCCTCCCAAAGGGTCCTCGCCATGAGAAGATAGGCATATTGGGCGAGCAACAAAGGGCCACCCTCACCCGCACTAGTCAAAGGCGCACTTCGCAGATGAGAGTCCGTGACACGCTCGGGATTAAGGTCGAGTCACTAATGGTCATCTATGAATTTATTAGCTCTATATTGTTAACGGTGTTACATCGCAGAAGTCTAATAATTCACGGTCCGGCTCTTGTACAATCTCATTGCATAGATGCCCCCACTCGCATGTCAACCACATGAACGAGTCGATCACCTCGCTTGTATCTAATACAAAGCGGGCGCATCCACGCGTGTATCCGTGATTAGGTCTCCAACCCTATCCATATATCGTAGATCGCTCGGGTCATTAACTCGAACGTGATCCTCCCCGCTTTGTCCACTACACACCGCTCAAGTTCTTAGTTCTCTCATAATACAATGACCACAGAAGCTTAGTTTATTGGATTAAGTTTATGAAAAATGCGAGACACAAAGTTTAAATAAATAACTCTTATTTATTACACAATGTTGAAATAAATATCTCTTATTCATTTACAACTTGGAATATTACAAACTACACGAGATGAGGACATACATCCCAACACCCCTGTGAAGATGTTGTTGTTTTATTTCTCTTTTCTTCTTACTTGCTGAGTAATCGTTGAGAATTAAAATCTAACAACCATGTTGACAAACTAAACCTTTAGATCTTAAACTCGAAAACCCCACATCTAAATTATTTTTCATCCCATGGAAGAAAATAGAAACGGATTTACCTTAATAATCAAGTTCAATAGTAGAGAAAACTTGTTTCTAAACTCAAGATTTGAATCACTCTACAAGTAGTTTGATCAATGGTAATTGATGATCCTAGCATGCAAATCTAAACACAAGGTATGCAAAGAAACAAGCTCGTGGCTTAAGAAACAAAATATGCAACTTTTCATTCAAAACATGATTTCCAGTCTCTTTTACAATACATCTTTGATGGCTTTATATAGCCTTTAAATTGTAACCTAAAATAAGCTAAAATTACATGCTAAATATTGAAACTTCCACAACTTTAATGTCATAACTATCCACTACTCAAATGCCACCTAAAACTTATGAACTATGCTTAAAACTGAAAATTACATAATAGAGGGTCATAAATCCGAGATTGAATATTGCATTCATTCTTCTAACTATTTGTAACCATCCATTAGTAAATGAAGGTCATGTTGAAGTAGCTTGAAGTGGCGTTCCATTAATTGATGGTTTACTTGCATTAAATGAACTTTAGATGTACTTGAGTTCATTTAATTCAACTTTAATTCCTTCAATGCAACTTGAGTTCATCATAAATGAACCTTCATTAGAAAATGGTTTGTATGTTTTAAGGCCAAATTCAGTCAAAATGGTTTTGAATATTGAATTATTTAAGACTCGCAAATACACAAACTAAGAAATGTAAATTTTCTCCTAAAGAAAAGACTCACCTTTGGCATCTTAGGTTAGACCACATTAATCTCAATAGGATTTAGAGATTGGTAAAGAATAGACTCGCCAAATGAGTTAGAAGAAAATACCTTACCAAAGATGTGAGTCCCGCCTTGAGGGTAAGATGACTAAAAGCCTTTTAGTGGAAAAGGTTATAGAGCTAAAGAACCCTTAGAGGTTATACATTAATACATTTGTTGTCCAATGAATGTTAAAACTAGAGGAGGGTATGAATATTTCATCTCTTTTATAGTTTATTATTCAAGATATGGGCACATTTACCTAATGCATGACTGTTGGGGTGTATGCGGTAAACAAGTGTACTTTTTTAATAATGATATTTCAAAAAAACAAAGATGTTATTTACTATACTATCACACATGAACCTAAATCCAATAAACTATGTTCCAAGGTTATAATGATTGATCTTGAACAAATGTGTAGTGGACATAAGTTGGATAAAGTTGTTCAAGTATAACCTGAATGGTCTATGGTATATGCATAAGGTTGGGAACCTTATAATGGTAACACCATGGATGCGACTCGCTTTGTATTTAGTACAAACGAGGTAATCCAACTCGTTTATCTGGTAGACATGCGAGTGGGGGCATCCTATATATTGAGATTATACAAGACCAGACCACAAATTATTAACCTACTAGTGTAACACCGCTAAGAAGATAGGTCTAATAATTTATAGATGATCATTAGTGACTTGACCTGAATCCTGAGCAAGTTACAAACTCCTGCTTATGGGGATTGTCCTTAGACTAGTATGGGTGAGAGTAGGATGTGGCCGACTCATTAAGCCTACCTTCTCTAGGACATAACCTTGTAAGTAGTTAGGAACTTAGCTCTGCAAAAGGGAATTCGCTCATTCCTAATTTAGGGAATCATATACATTAAGCCTACCTTCTCTAGGACATAACCTTGTATGTAGGTAGGACCATAGATTGATTGTTCATTAGAAGATTAGTGGTGCTTAAGGAGCAAGATGTAGTCACAGGGGTAAAACAGTAATTTGACTCAGCTCTGATTGCGAACAACCTATGAAGGGTCAACTCATAGGCATTGATTATAGATGTGGATACAACATAGTCTACAGTGAGGAGAGTGCAACTACGAGTCTATAGTGGAGTGACTCATAGTTAATGAATGTTGGTTAATCAGATCAAAGAGTTTGATCGATTAATCTTGTATCACCGATCTCATGATCTCAGTATATCCATTAGGTCTCTCTGTCTCACTACACATGGAAATAATGAGGGTTTATAGTTTGGAGTGAAATTGAAGTGTTCAATTTCGTGTTTAAGGAGATATATCGATTATATATGATGTAATTGAAATAATATATGGTTTAATCCATATATTAAATGAGAAATATATCATAAGAGCACTATAGGGGTAGGATGGTCATTTCCATCCTATTTCCCTATAAATATGTGCTTGAGATGCACATTTGTTGAGGCATTATAAAGCATTGATGAGAAATCCCTAAAAGTGTTTTTTGTGTGTTGTTGGGAACGTTCCGTAACACTTGCCTCTCTCAAAAGCCTCCTATACTCCAAAGTGGAATCCCACCTTCCTCCCTCTCTTAGAGATACAACACAGAAGACTTAGTGGAGCAAATAGGTTGCGTCGGAATCGTTGAGATCGTGAGATTGTGAGGAGCAAGGATCACAAGGAAATTTCGTTCTACAAAGATAAAATTCTTGTTGCCCAATCTTCATAAGCAATCTTCATAAGCAATCTTAATCGCTTTATGTATATGTTTCTGATTAGATCTATGTAACACATTAGAAGAACACGCGATTCAAATCGCTTCCGCTACGGGATTCGATCCCATCAATCGCAAGTTTCAAGCACTTGAAAAGTTCAAGGAATTCAAGGTTGTAGCTGAAAACTAATTAGGTAAAACTATTAAAACACTTCGATCTGATCGAGGTGGAGAGTACATGGATTTAAAATTCTAGAGATATATGATTGGAATTACATCCCATCTCTCAGCAACCGGTATGCCTCAACAAAATGCCGTATCGAAAATGAGAAATAGAACGCTATTAGACATGGTTTGATCAATGATGAGTTATGCTCATCTCCCTAATTCATTTTGGGGTTATGTAGTAGAGATTGCAGTTTACATTTTGAATAACGTTCCATCAAAGAGTTTTTTCAAACACCATTTAAACTCCGAAATGACGATACGCCATTTCAAAATTTCGAGATGTCCAAAGACATGTGCTTGTGACAAATTCAAGGAAATTGGAATCACGTTAAAAATTATGCCTTTTTGTAGGCTACCCTAAAGAAATGAGCGGTGGATTATTCTATGATCCTAAGGAAAATAAGGTACTTGTATCGACAAATGTCACTTTCTTAGAGAATGACCACATAAGGGATTACAATCCAAGAAGCAAAATTGTGTTAAGTGAGTCGACGGAACAACAACAAAAGTTGTGAATAGTACTAGCGCATCAACAAGAGTTGTTGATACTAGTTTGTCAAGTAAAGAAAGTTCATCTCATGAGTTCAAAGCGCCTCAACTGAGTTGAAGGGAATAAAAGTCCCATGCAATGGAAGACGATAGAATCGTCAGAGTGAAGTTTGTGCAAGTAGAACATACTTACTTACTTGATGGAAGAAAATTACAAAGAAAAAAAACATACTTACTTAAAACGATGTAACACTTAGATCTAAGTTAAACATACAAATTAGTAAGAAAATTACAAAGCAAGAAGAACATACTTACTTGTTGAAGACAATTCTTCAATCTTTCTTCCTTGATCATTTAACACTTCGTGCTTCTCGATCTCAACGAACTCGAACTCACGAAAAAGATTCGGTCACAACCACTTGAATCTCGCTTGTTCTTCCATTGGAAAGAAGGAATATGGTGGGATCTTTGTGTTTTTGGTGAGGAGAGAGTTGGAGAGAAAATTGAGAGAGGTTTCTCTTCTTCTTGGTGAGAATCCAAAAAATAGAGAATGAGTTACAAACATGGAGTTAAAATCTCCACATTATTACCATTTTACCATTAACCATAGGTTATGCAAATCATATTTGCATAACCATATAATATAAGATATCTCATATCTCATATTGAAAATCACATTTGCAATAATTGTTGATTTATTAAATTGAATCACATCCAATTTAATTTCTCTCAATTAATTTCTCCAATTTGCTCTAATTCAAAGAATTAAGCCAACCTATAGTTTATTATGAATCTCATTCACATTAAACTATATATTATATCAATCATATCTCATATGAATGACATAAATGTTTCTAAGTGAAATTGAACACTTCAATTTCATACCAAAACTCTAACCCTTCTTTTAACCTAGATGGAGCCAACCGAGGGACCTAATGGACCTACAAAGGACTGCCTGTATGATCCGAGAATAACCTATTAAATTCTTTGACCTAGTTAATCAACATTCATTAGCTACGGTAACACTCCATTATAGCCCGTAGTTGCACTCCCGCCAGTGCAGAATATTACGTGTCCACTGATATAACCAATACCCATGGGTCGACCCTTCACAGGTTGTTCGTAGACATGGCTTGGTCAAATACCGTTTTACCCCTGTGTCTAGTTCTTGTTCCTTAAGTCCCCACTGCTCCTCTAATGAACAACATATTATGATGGTCCAACCATACACAACACCCTTCTCGCCGTGAGAAGGTGGGTGCCCGCTGTCCAAGCCCCGAGACAACACTTAAGGAACAACCCCTTTAGTTTCCCTAATGGCGGAACGAGTGGATTCCATCGCCTAGTTAAGTTCCCAGCCCCCTACTTGGTCCTCGCCCCCGAGAAAATAGGCATATTGGGCGAGTAATCGTGACCACCCTCACCCGCATGTCAAAGGACGCACTCTCGCAGACAGTGAACTGTAACACGCCGTGATTCAAGTCGAGTCACTAATGGTCATTTACGAATTTATTAGTCCTTATCACAACGGTGTTACATTAGTAGGTCTAATAATTCACACCCAGCCTTTTGTACAATCTCATTGCACATGATGCCCCCACTCACATGTCAACCACATGAACGAGTCGATCACCTCGCTTGTATCTAATACAAAGCAGCCGCATCCAAAGTGTATCCAAGATTAGGTCTCCAACCCTATCCATATACTTTAGATCGTTCGGGTCATTTACTCGAACGTGATCCTCCCCGTGTGTGTCCACTAAACACCTGCTCAAGTTCTAGTTCTCTCATGAATTCAATGACCCAGAGCTTAGTTTATTGGAAAAGTTGGTAAATATTATGAGACACAAAGTAATGAAATAAATATCTTTATTAATTTCAAATAGTAATTTACAAACACGAGATTAGGAAAAAATCCCAACAAACTCCCACTTGGACTAAGCTAGTGGAGAAAATACATTTCTCAAATGTACATAAATTACAATAAAGTAATACAATAAACTAGGGCATTGAATACCCGCTTACATATCGCCCACTTTCCCTAGTCAGAAGCACTCAAGACCTTGACTTCTAGGTGACCTCAAACACATTAGTCGTGAGGGGCTTTGTAAATGAATCAACTACGCTTGTGCTCCGACGCTATCTCGCGTGATCGCCACGCCTCAGACGATGCACAATCACCCGTGATCAAGTGATACTTCCGCCAATGTTTTTGCCTCTCTTATGGCTCCGAGGTTCTCTCGACTTGTCCATCGCACTCATCGTTGTCACAAAACATCGTGATTGGCAAGTTCATATTCTAACAACTTCCAAATCTATCATGAACTTCCCGAGCCAAACAAATTTCCTTTAAAGGTTCACAAGCCGCAACGCATTTCTTTCTTCCATAGTGGAATCAAGATGCATCCTTCTTGATGTTTCACCATACTACAACTCCTCCATTCGTAATGAAGGTCGACCCAAGTGGATTTCCTAGAATCCTTATCGGTCCGAAAGTCGAATGAGTGTATCGTGTAAGGATCAAATCCGCACCGCCATACACTAAGTTCTAGTTCCTCATTCTCCTAAGATCCTCGAGGTTGCCTTTACAAATTTATCCAAAGATCTAATCTCGGATTGGATTGATACCAACCGGCATTTCCTCGCATAAATGTATGTCCGGCCTAGTACACAAAGATAACATACATCAAAGCTCCCTAAAGTCAAGCATATGGGACTGGCGTGATATCCTCAACCTCTTGAGGAGTCTTAGGACACCGATCCTTAGACAGTGAACCCCATGCCCGAAAGGCCACAAGCCCTTCTTGAGTTCTCGTGATCTTATATCTAGACAACATCTTGTCAATATAAGATGCCCGAGACAAGGCTAACGTTCTTTTCTTCCTGCTCCTGACTATCCGGATACCTAGAACATACTGAGCTTCTCCCAAATCTTTCATTTGGAATTGCGGCTAGAAACTTAACGCCAAGAAGAAATTCTACCTCATTCCCATTGAGAAGAATATCATCCACATACAACACTAAAAATGTGTCAGCTTTGTCAACGATTTTCTTGTAGACACAAGGCTCGTCGACATTTTGATCAAAACCATAAGATTTGATAGCCTCATCAAACCTTATATTCCAAGACCTCGAAGCATGTTTTAGTCCATAAATAGACCTATGAAGCCAACAAACCTTTTGCTCTTGGCCTTGGGCAATGAACCCTTTGGGCTAGTTCATGTAGATGGTCTCATCAAGTTTGCCATTTGAAAAGGTTGTCTTGACGACCATCTGTCTAGGTGAGGGAGGAAGGTGGGTTCCCATTGGAAAAAATGTGGTGTTTTTGTGAGAGAGATGTTTGTTGTCTTGGAACCTTTCCAACAACAACAAAAGGCTAGAATGGCTTAACCTAGTTGCATCTCATGCAACCATATATATAGGGGAATGGGATGGAAATGACCATCCTACCCCTCCTTTATTCTCTCTTTAGTATATAGTTTATATATGAATCTAATTCACATTAAAACTATATATTATATCAATTATATCATATATAATAGATATAACACCTGATGTATGAAATTGAACACTTCAATTTCACTCCTAACTTTATACCCTCAATATTACCATATTGAGTCAACGGAGGGATCTAATGGACCTACAGATCATGAGCTCCAATGATGTGAGATTAACTTATAAAACTCTTTGATCCAGTTAATCAATATTCATTAACTACAAGTCACTCCACTATAGGCTTGTAGCTGCACTCTCCTCAATGTAGATATTATTGTGTCCACTGATATAGTCATTACCCATGAGTCCAACCTTCACAAAAGTTGTTCAGAATCAAAGTCAATCAAATTACCGCTTTACCCTTTACGATTACCTCTCGTGTTCCTTAAGCACCACTAATCCTCTATCGAACAACAAGTCTAAGGTTCTACCTTAGACTTATACCCTCATAGAGGGAGGGGCCCCCGTTGTTCAAGACCTGAGTCGCTTCTAAGGGAACAACTTATCTAATTCCTCAATAGAGGAATGAGTGAATTCCATCTTGCACGCTTAAGTTCCCACCACTCACGAGGTTCTCACGTCCCGAGAAGGTAGGCTTATTAAGTCGGCCACAGGCCACTCTCACCCATACTAGTCCAAGGACAAACCCCTATAAGGTGGAGTTCTTAACTTGCTCAGATTCGTGTCGAGTCACTAATGACTATCTATAAATTACTAGTCTTATCCTCAAGTAACTCTGTTACACCGGTTAGACTAATAATTTGCGATCCAGCTTGTATGAACTCTTCATACAGATGCCCTCATTCGCATGTCAACTACATGAATGAGTTGGATTACCTCATTTGTTACTGTAATGAGGTTTCCAACCTTATTCTTATACCATAGACTATTTAGGTTATAATCTTGAACTCAACCCAAATAGTGTCCACTACACTCGATTTCAAGATAAACGTTATAACCTTGGAGCTTAGTTTATTGGATTTATAAAGAAAGACTCAGAATCATATCAAAACAAATAACACTTTATTTAATTGATCAAAATTACACAAGTTTAGGGCATAAATCCCAAATGACTTAACCATGTCAACAGTGAAAAGGTTTCCTCATAGTCAACCTGCTCGACTGGTAAAACCTTTGCCACTAGTCGGGCTTTGAAGGTCCGCACCTTCCCATCTACACCACGCTTACGCTTGTAGATCCATTTGCATCCAATAGGTTTTACCCCATCCGGTTGATCCACAAGCTCCCATACCGGAATTGAAGTACATAGACTCCATTTCCTGGTCCATAGCTTTAATCCATTCGTCCTTATCAACATCAGCCATTGCCTGATCATAGGACAATGGATCCTCGCAGTCATCATCATGAGTGACAACTGAGGTTTCACCTAAACCCATGTAACGATCAGCCGTCTCACGCCCTTCCACTACGCCGAGGCATTCCCAACCCTTGGGAACGGATTTGACTAGACGTGTTAGGATCAACAACACTTGTTGACGATTAGCCCCATCAAAGAATTCTTGCCGAGGTAATCGCCCATTTCGCTTTAACACAATTTTACTCCTTCAGAAATGATCCTCGACGTGGTCCTCCTCAAGGAAAGTGGCGCTTATCGACACAAGCACCCTATTTTCCTTAGGATCGTGAAATAGACCACCCCTAGTCTCTTTAGAGTAACCTACTTAATAAGCACAATTTCAAACAGGTTTCAACTTTTTCTGGTTTGACACCAACACGTGGGTCTGCATCCCAAATTCTCAAGTGATGTAAACTACCTTTACGCCCACTCCAGAGATCGAAAGGTGTTTCACAAACACTCTTCGACTTTAACATTGTTCAAAATATAAACCGCAGCCTTCCATTGCGTAACCCCAAAAAGAATCGTGAGACAAGCATAGCTCATCATCGATCGAACCATGTCCAACAAGGTTCTCATTTATCCTCTTCGATACACCATTCTCACGTGGCATACTGTGTGCCGAGAGTTGGGACGTGATTCCGTGTTCTATCATATAGTCTTGGAATCCAAAGGTCCATATACTCTACACCTCGATCCGATCGATGTGTTTGAAGCGATTTACCTAACAAAGTTACCAACCTCGCCTTTGTACTCCTTGAACTTTTCAAGAGTTTCGCACTTCTTGTACATTAGGTAAATATACCCATACCTCGAGTAATCATTTATGAAAGACATGAAGTATTCATAACCACCTCGTGCTTTAACATTCATCTAACCATGAGGTCGAAATGTACCACCAAGGGGCTTTTTGTCTCTATATCCTTTCCACTAAAAGAACGTTTGGTCATTTTGCCTTCGAGGCATGACTCACACAATGGTAAAGAGTTTTCTTCCAACTCATTTAGAAGTCCACTCTTCACTAGTCTCTCAATCCTATTGAGATTAATGTGGCCTATCCGTAGATGCCAAAGATGGGCATTTTCTTTAGGAGAAACTTTCGCTCTCTTAGTCCGCGTTTCTTCTGTTTTAAACAATTCAAAGATTCAAAACACTTTTGACCGAATTAGGTTTCAAAACATACAGATTATTCTCAAGTGAAGCAGAACAAATTAAATTTCCATTTCGGGAAATAAACGCTTTATTTCCTTGAAAAGAAACAGAAATACATTGTTCTAAGAGGCAGGAAATAGAAACGAGGTTTCTAGTAAACCCTAGAACTATATACATATATAGTTTCACCGTACAACCACAAGAGCAGCAGAGACAAGCTCCTGTGATCCAACCTCGTAGAGTCACCTCACCCTCTCGTTGCTGTCGCCGAATCAATTCCCAAAAGAAGAACAAACATGGTTAGTGGCGCTCAATCCAATATCCAGGCAGAGTCACTACTCTCCACTAAACAGGTTTCAGTCACAAGTAAATCACATTTACCTTTATTCTTCCTCTCGGCCAGGAACATGGGACAGTTTCTCTTCCAGTGATCGTCCCAATTGCAGTGGAAACACTTTCCTTTCTCTACAACTTCCATGACTGTTGGATAAAGTTATGGATATGCAATACCCGCAGTTGTAATGGGTCAAGTTTTAGTATAGTGATTTATGAGTCCAAGTATCGTCATCTGGAATGGGTTTCTAGATTAATTAATTACTAAGATACTAATTCTCAATTTTAGCTAAATAAACATAACATGGATAGTTGATTGAAAGTAAAGACAAGCAAACAAACAAACATGTGGAGCCACGAATTGATAGATTTGAGGGAAGTGATTATGCAAGTTAATGACTCAATTAACACATGCAATGAACCAATCAGATGAATTTATAAACAAGAAGTAAAATACTCAAGAAAATCTCTCGATTCTTAGTGAGCCTCACACATGCAATAAACTCCATAGTCTCCATATGAACCTATGACATGCATGGCATTAAACAACTTCTTTATGTGTTTCCTAAGATTTCTATGTCATTCTCATGCCATATTTCTAAGGTTTTGACAATTTTTCTCAGAATTCAAGCTTTATCTCTCGAGTCCACTTAAACCAACAAATTAAGAAGTAAAGAACGAATCGCCAAAAATAAGGACAAAACATGCTTTAATACATAGCAAGAAAGTCATAACAAGTAAATCAAATCCTAACTACAATGTCTAGCTACTCTAAATCACATGAAAATCAAACTAAACAAAGAAAACGCCTTAGAACGCTATTACAAATTGAAAGAAAAGGAAATTAAACTTATGTGTCGATGTTCGGTCCTTCGCCTCCGAGCCCTGCCTTCGATCTCGAACCTCCACTGATGCTTGTGGCTAAAAAAACGCTCTTTTCTCTCTTCTTACAAGGTATATTTCGAAATCGGCAAAATCTACCAAATTCGGCCCTTGTAATGAAATCATAAGGATATATTTGTAGATGGAATCGGTGCAAGAGTTGTAACGCTTAGGACAAAGCAGTTAAACGCTCGTGACTTAGGCGGTCGGGCGATATGGAATGTATCGATGGCGCTGCAACGCTAAGGGCAGCGGCAAGCAACGCGTCGCTACCCTAACGCGCGCTTCCTTATCGAAATGGCATTGCGACGCTAAGCAACATTGCAATGCCCGCTAGCGGTCCTTCATGCTCATTTTCTTATCGAGATAGCGCTGCAACGCTTATCGCCCGGGGTCTTCAACGCATCGTGGCTCCGGTGTTCAAGATTGCAACGCCATCACCTTGGGTCATCAAGTTTGGATTGATCCTTTCTTCCAATTGATGTTTTTAGCTCCTAATAGCCTCGCTTTCGATCCCGAGTGATCCAAATTGTCTCCAATAGCTCATGCTTAAGCTCTTAACCCAAATTGAGTAATTTAAATGCGTAAAAGCTCTAAAATCATTATAAAACTAGAAATAATTAAGCCTAAGGATAACACATTTTGTGTGCTATCAATGACCTTTTTGCCCTTTTGGGTGGCAACTCTGGCCGCTTATACCGCTTTTCATCTTCTTTTTCTTCCCTTCAGTGAGAAGGAGCTACAGTGCTTGTCCTGCAGGTCGAACCCCGTGATAAGACCAAAAGGCAACGCTTGCCTCGCCTTCCAACGCCATGATCCTCATTAAGGATTGAAAGGTTTGCAACCTCGCTAAGAAAAGTTGTTAGAGTGTAGTTTATTTTGTTCATAACAACGTTGGTACGAAAATCAAGGAAACTCTTCAAAGAGTCTCTAAGATACCCGCTCGGCTTTGTCGATCAAGCCCCGCTCATGTCCGCTAGATAAAAGTGGGTCATGTCATCTAGAACATGTTCACGACGATTTACTTCTCTTTCATACGTGCATTGATGACGATTTGGAGTGAGTCATGTCGAGCCGAATGGATCGTTGTCCAAACATTTCCTACAAGGACTCCATGATCTCCTTTGCGGTGACCATCACCATGCTTCTTTGCCAAGACATCGCATATGCCGGCAATGATATTCACCTTGGCCTTTTCATTGGCCCCGATCCATCGATCGTGATGCATCACAAACACTTTGCGATATAGTCGAGCTCGACACCCGAGGACACTTCTCGAGCATGAACTTTATGTCGCCAAGCCACAAAATCGTGTTTAAGTTGTTTTTCCATGTTTGGTAATTATCTCCCACTTGTTTATCGGCAGCAAGTAAAGCGATGATTGAGCTTGACATTTTGCTGAAAAATCCATTTAAAACTTTGTGTTAGACTCGCAAAAAACTTTTGAAATCCAATCGTGTTTCAAAGAAAATTGTTTCATGATCCCTAGGTCATTAGAAATTTGCAATGATATCCTAAAGGTTTAGAATGACCGCCACCGAATCTAAAATGAAATGTAACACTCCTCCTCTAGGACGAGACTTTCTCGATCGCACCCTAATCCTGCATAACTCTTATTCCATTAGGCGCCCATTAACTCTTAACTAATTTTGTGAGTGTCACACTCAATCTTTAAGTTTCCAAGTATCCGCCCAAACAATAGCCATCGAAGGGTGAACCAAGAAGGAAAACAAACTAGGAAATCAGATCCCTTTGGGAATTCACGGTGTTCCACTCCCATGATCGTGCCCTCCAAGGGATTGTCCGGTCCAAAGCAAAACTAGCAAAGCGGATCATAGGCGCCTCACTGTGAATCGAAAGAAGAGACCATGGGTCCTGCTTTCACACAGTCCCGCTCTCCCACTCACTATAAGTACTCTCTCCATCCACGATGATATTGACCCATACAAATGCCACCCGGCGGGGACGCCCCCATTTGTGCCACGAGCCGTAGTATAGATCTCTACTGTGGACTTAATCTGAGATTTGTGGTTTGAAAATCAAATGTATCTTATATACTTTATTTCCTCCCACTCAAAGACTTTATTTTATTAGGATTGACCTAGATAAACCGACTTAAATTTACCTAAGTCTACCAATATAACTCTTATATGGTATTTACCTAAGTTTATAATCACATTATTACTTAGGTCTATGTGAGTAAATTAATCAACTTTTAATTAACGCCACTCACGATAATATAACCTAAGAATCTCCATACCGAATTCACTCCCGTGCCTCGGTTTCAAGGTAGGGTGTTCCACAAGCGCCAACTTAAATACCCCAACCTTAGACAAAACCTTCCTTAGACAGAGTTACTAATCACCTCCGCTCAAAGGTCATATTTGATTTCCTAATTTCTAATCTTATTACAAATAGATAACCTAAGTCTAATTATTCCAGCTTCTAAACACTTTAAAACTAATAATTAACTTAGGTTGCATGCATTTCTATGTTATAGTGCTTGATCATTCATCACATGAATAACTATATACTATAACATAATAATTCATCTCATGAAACAAAATGCATGAGCATACTTTAATCTAGAAATTATAACACTCATATTAATTAAATTAAACATGCATTTTAATTATATTATAACTCTTATAGTATAACCTATCAGCAAACTATATATTATAACTCTTATAATATAAATGATGCATGAATATGTTTAACCTAAGGTGGATTTTAAATCTATATGACATATATTATGAACATACAAATTTAATTAAATCATACATCACATGCATAAATAATTAAAAAGAAAAATGGACCGATTTTGGCACCTTGGGTATTTATTTAATTAAATAACATTAATATAACATTTATATTAATATTATTTAATAAAATAAATAAATAATTAAATATATTACATTTTTATAATTTAAAAAATAAAAAAAGAGGAAAACTTGCCTCACTAAGCTCCAAAACTACCCACTTCTCGTGAAACTTCCTATGCTAATCGCCACTACGCAGCGGCGCGCTGCAACGCCGCATCATCCAACGCCAAGTGTAGCGTGCTCCACATCGTGGCGCTGCAACGCCGCTTTCCGCATCAAGGCCTTCGCCCGCAAGAATATCGCTCAACGCCATCGCATGTAACAACATCTCTAAGTGTTGTTCTTCGTCGTTATTCACCCGTTTCTGCTCCGATTTCTTCACAGCAACTCTTGCCATGAACGACTCGGACTTACGACTGATTTACAAATAAAATGCCCAAAAACAACGGGCCCTTACATTGATCTCATCAACATAAAATTGTAAATCTAAACTAGTGCCAAAACCGAAACATCAATTTTTCAAACCAACAATTTATCACATAAATTAAGGCAAATACTCACTTAAGTTTAACTTAAATACAATTGCACAAAATCGAACTAAAACTCCGCTCTGATACCAATTGAAGAGAATAAAAGTCCCATCGCAGCTGTAAGACGATAGAATCGCTGTGGTGAAGTTTGTGCAACTAGAATTTAAAAAACGATCTAACACTTAGATCTAAGTTAAACATACAAATTAAAGGAAGAAAATTACAGCAAAGAAGAACATACTTACTTGTTGAACACAATTCTTCAATCTTTCTTCCTTGATCACGAACACTTTGTGCTTCTCGATCTCAATGAACTCGAACTCACGAACAAGATCCGGTCACAACCACATGGAATCTCTGATTGTTCTTCTTTTGGAAATAAGGAAGATGGTGGGATCTTTGTGTTTTTGGTGAGGAGAGAGTTGGAGAGAAAATTGAGAGTGGTTTCTCTTCTTCTTGGTGATATTCTAAAAATGAGAGAATGAGTTACCATTCTTCTTGTAAGAATGGTTTAAATAGTGGAAAAACATGGAGTTAAAATCTCCACATTATTACCATTTTACCATTAAATTATAGGTTATGCAAATCATATTTGCATAACCATATAATATAAGATATCTCATATCTCATATTGCAAATCACATTTACAATAATTGTGAAAATTGAATCACATCCAATTTAATTTTTCTCAATTAATTTCTCCAATTAGCCCTAATTCAAGAATTAGGCTAACCTATAGTTTATTATGAATCTCATTCTCATTAAACTATATATTATATCATTCATATCTCATATAAATGACATAAATGTTTCTAAGTGAAATTGAACACTTCAATTTCATACCAAAACTCTAACCCTTCTTTAATCTGGATGGAGCCAACCTAGGGACCTAATGGACCTATAGTGACGGGCTTCAATGATCCAAGATTAACCTTATCAAACTCTTTCACCGGTTAATCAACATTCATTAGCTACGGTAACACTCCACTATAGCTCGTACTCTCCACCTCCGTCAAGATGTAATATTACGTGTCCACTAATATAACCAATACCCATGAGTCGACCCTTCACATGTTGTTCATAGACACTACCGGGTCAAATTATCGCTTTACCCTCTGTGTCTACTTCTTGTTCCTTAAGTCCCCACCGCTCCTCTAATGAACAACATATTATGATGGTCCAACCATACACAACACCCTTCTCGGCCAAGAGAAGGTGGGTGCCCGCTATGTCCAAGCCTGAGACAACACTTGCCAGGGAACAACCCCTTTAGTTTCCTAATGGCGGGAACGCAGTGGATTCCATCGCCTAGTTAAGTTCCTCAGCCCCTACTTGGTCCCGTCCCCCCGAGAAAATAGGCATATTGGGCGCAGTAATCAGACCACCCTCACCCGCAAGTCAAAGGACACCTCCGCAGAGCCCCAGTCAAGTAACACGCCGCGATTCAAGTCGAGTCACCAATGGTCATCTACGAATTTATTAGTTCTTATTGTCAGCATTGTTACATCGGGTGAGGTCTAATAATTCACGGTGGTCTTGTAGAATCTCACCGCACAAGATGCCCCCACTCGCATGTCAACCGCATGAACGAGTCGATCAATTCGCTTTTGTATCTAATACAAAGCGGGCGCATCCATGTTGTATCCAAGATTAGGTCTCCAACCCTATCCATATTTGATAGACCGCTCGGTCATTAACTCCGAACGTGATCCTCCTCTATGTACACTACACACTGCTCAAGTTCTAGTTCTCTCATAAATTCAATGACCCTTGAGCTTAGTTTATTGGAAAAGTTTGTAAATATTACAAGACACAAAGTAATGAAATAAATAACTCTTATTAAATTCAAAAGTAATTTACAAACCCTAGATTAGGACAAAAATTCCAACAGAGTGGAGAGTTATAACACAACTCTCGACCAAGCATGGCTTTAATCAAACTCAAGTCGTTATACTGTTATGACACTTAGAGGATCCATTGACTTATAACTAAGCAATGGTTGACAAAGACAAAAAAACAAATGGGTCAAGTAGCCATGGACCAAGTAATAGAATCTATGCAC